>CM066727.1:132306933-137306933 GCA_033961575.1 Aselliscus stoliczkanus | reverse complement strand
CAGACAAGTTGCTGTCTTTTTGTTCTTCAGTTTAGTTGCGGAGGATGTTGCTTCACTGTTGGTATCGTCATTGCGCTCTTCCCGGATGAGGCAGATCTGTCACTGGCCTCTGGATGTCGCTCACCGCGGCTATTGGCAGCTCACGCTTGGCTGCAAGCCGCTCACGCTGGCTGCGGGCCACTCACTGTAGCCTATGGCAGCCCACTGCAGCAGGGGCTGCAGCCCACACCATCACCGGGGCTCGCACAGCCCAGCTCCAGGTGGAGCTGTTGTTAGCTGTAGAGGGCAGTGTCACTGGCCCTCATGTGGGATCCGAACCGGGGCCGCTGGCATCCCAAAACCAGCGCTTAACCAATGCGCCACTCGGCCGGCCCTATTCCTTCAATTTAGATCGCAGTGTTTTGGCTCTTTCCTCTATGTGGTGGTACTGATATATAAAACATTTCCTTGGAGCTTCATTGAATCTCTTGAGTAACTTAAATTATATCAGTTACAGTTGTAGGACTGACTCTCTGAGAATGACAGTTCAACAAATACATACTGGCCAATTATTTTTACTTGGCTAATTAAGAAGAAAAAGGAATTCAACAAATGCTCTTTTATGTAGTTTAGTTTTCTAAGAAAAAAAAATTGTATTTTGCTTATAACTTTGAGATAGTAGACTTGAGATAGCTGCTGGATTTAATGTTCCATAAGCTTATTAGCTATTATTTAGCTTTAAAACTTGAAATAATCTAAGGAAAGACATGTTGAATTTTCTGTTTCATTGTGGTGTGAATATTTTTATTTTAAGGATTTTATCTGCAGTGAAATAGAACTGGTAATAAATTGTTGGTTTTGATTAACATTTTATTGATTCATTTTAGCATATCAATGAATTGTCCATGAAAATTGATGTGGAAGATGTACTATGCAAGGCAGAAGCCATTTCTCTACAGATGGTAAAATGCAAGGTATGCAGTGTTTTAAATCACTGGTTTATATGTGTTTGGTGGGTTGAGGTCAAGAAAAGATTTTTCTTCTTAGAAGTAAAATAAATGGCAATTTTAGCAAGTTGAAGGCAGACACAAATCATTGGCCAGCATTTTGGTCACCATTATAGATTTAGAGCATGTAATTGAAAACAGTTGATTAAGTATGCTAGATGGGAAACATATAATAAGGCAAAATGGCAAAAGTAATGAAAATGTTTCTGCAACAACCAAAGTGGCTTTAACTAAATGTTGGTATGTTACCCAGTCGAATTAGTGAATACAGAAATGACTAAGTCTGTGTCATTACATTTCTATCAGTCATACTCTTAATTTATCTGAAAACAAGGCAGAGTTGATGTATTATGATCTGAATTCAAACCAAATCATTATACTTTTGATGTATTTTGGCTTTTGCATTTTTATGAGAATTCTTATTTGGTCTTTGTGTCACTATTTCATTTGTTCATGGTTCCAAATACTCATTTTGGTTTAGTTCTTTAAACACTAAGTTGGTAGCTATTCTGTTAAAAAAATATGTCAGTGAGATACTGCTTACTTTTAAGGAAATTTTGTGTATTAAGGAGAAAATATGGTATGAGTAACATATTATAAAAACAAGGAAAATGAAATAAATGCTAAGTATTAGTAAACTATATGTTTGTGGGAATAGGGATGGAGAGTGATTTGGAATAGGAGACCAGGGGATCACTTATGAAAAAAGTGGTTATGATATCCTTTGGCGTGGAGAAGGAAGGTTTGAGAGGGTACATGACAATAACAGCATTAGGACAAATGTTCCGATTCTGGAATCAGTGTAGCCTTCATTAGAAGCTTTACTTTGTGATTACTTTTCCTCTATAGCAAATGATGATTTTATGTTTGATTTTTCATACTCAGGAATTGCCACAAGCAGTTTGTGAGATCCTGGGGCTTCCGGACAGTGAAGTTGCAACACCAGATTCAGACACTGGTGAAGATGAAAATGTTGGTGTGACCAGCTGTCTTCCATCTGCATTTCACAATAACTCCTTGCCTGCACTTGCTGCCAGTGAAGCCAGAGATGACAACGCAACACAAATACCAGCGTCCCCAAACGTTAGCAGATCAACACCTGCATAATCATTCTTCTCACTTAATTTTTGAAGAGACACTTCGTTGCAACTTTTCTTCAAGTACATGAAAGCTTGAAATTTAAAATCTTGGTATTGATCATGCTTTAAGGTTTATGGAAAGAAAATGTTACTGATGTACTTGCATTAAAGCTTTACAAAGATTTACACTAATTATTTTTGTAGTTACTTCTACCAAATAGCCTTTCTTTTTCAATAACATTCCTTAGTATTTTTATAGCCAAGTACATTTTATTTTCTTGCTGATGAACTGGAATTGGATAAATATTAAAAGTGGATGAGTTGGAAATTATGCACTTTGAAAACATTCACTTTGTTTACTCTTAAGTTTAGTGGGTTTTGGATTCGAGTAAATGTAGAGCCTTTCTATAGCATTCGAAGCTGAGAAGTAGATTGCTACCCAGTGATGAAATAAAAGAATTTGTTTTTCTCTGTTGTTTACAACAATACTCAGCTTAAATATTTACGATGGTTGAATGTGATTTGAATTGGACGTTTTCATCAATGCAATTTAATGTGTAGATAAAGAGATCTTTCAACCATAATAAGTGGATTGGCAGTATATTTTTTACATTGAGCTATTCTTCACTTGTATATAAAAACTATATAAGTACTTATTTATGAGTATAAGAAAGGATAGGCATATTTTCTTTAACTGAATAAACTTGACTATTGATTTATATAACCTGATTTGACAAAATTAATACATAGCTTCAATATGAGATCTTTTTCAAAACTATTTTCTTAACCATTTATTTCATGAGACTACATTCAACCCTGTACCTGGTGTAATTTTAAAATTAATTGCTTATAACCTCACTTTACTAATGTTTATTATCTTTCCTAATAATGTATTAACTAATTAATCAGGTCTTTAAATTTTTATAAACTCTTTGCAAAAAGCTTATGTCAAAAATTTCAATATACTATTAATAGTCTCAAAATAATACTTTTTTTTGTATATGAACGAAGCTGTTGTTTTTACCATGCAGTGTTGCATGATTTTAAGTTATGTGGAATTAACATAACTGAATCCATTTTAATTGTAATTTGTTAACTCCTGTACATATCATTAAAATAAATTTGAAGTTCAAGTAGTGTTTTCAGTTAAATTACACCTAGAAATAATCTACTAGTTGCTCATTAGAAGAAAAAAATCCAAGATGGACCCTGTACATCTCATATTTTTATGTAATTGAATAGTCATTTGAATGAGTTGTGGGAAGGAGAAAGAAACATGACCCCTTGTATAACAGAAAAGTTTTTCACCAGCATGAAATTCGTCATAGCATTCCCATGGAGGATGTAATTATTTGATAACAGTAAAGCAACTTCCTACAATTGATGCTAATAAGATAAATTAAAAGTTACGCGGTTTTGAAATGGTCCAGTAGATAGGTTCCCCTCTCCCCCCGAAAGCTAGGGAACTGGGTAAACTTTTTTCCTACTTGAGCATTAACTGACAATCATGAGAGGAGAACCATTAGATTTTAGTTTTTAATATCATATGTGTGTTATCGTTCATCAGTTAATAATGAGTAAGCCTATTCAGAAAAAAAAGTAAACTGATCAAAAACTCAGCATCCCCAGCCTTTCATTTCCTGCTGTTCAGGAAATTGCTTAGAACATCTTGATGTCCTTCTTGTTCTTCCTGGACGGGGCTTTTGGGGATTTTGTTCCTACTACGTAATGTGATATCTACTTCAGAGTTTAAAAAAATCTTAATACATTCAGTAAGTTGAACTTTTGTCAAGTTTTATTATAAAACTACTTGTTAAAACATTTTACTAAACAACCTGAATTTCTATCTAACACATTCTTTGATATGGAAGTGATAATATAGTGCTAGGTAAATTTTTTATTATAGATGACATACAATATTATATTAATTTCAGGAGTACAACATAGTGATTCAACATTTATTTTTTTTACTTTTAAGATTTTATTGGGGAATTGGGGGAGGGGGAATAGGAACAGACAAGTTGCTGTCCTTTTGTTCTTCGGTCTAGTTGTGGAGGCCATTGCTTCACTAGCCCATGTTGGTGTCGTCATTGCGCTCTTCCCGGGTGAGGCAGATCGGTCTCTGGCCTCTGGACGGCTGCTCACAGCGGCTCTTGGCAGCTCACACCAGCTGCCGGCCACTCACGGTAACCTATGCAGCCCACTGCAGCAGTGGCTGCAGCTATGCCATCCCGGGGACTCACAGCAGCCCAGCTTCAGGTGGAGCTGTTGTTCACCATCTTAACTGTAGAGGTCAGTGTCACTGGCCGTCGTATGTGGGATCCGAACCGGAGCTGCTGGCGTCCCAAACCAGCTCTTAACCAACGCGCCACTCGGCCGGCCCTGACTCAACATTTATATGCCTTATAAAGTGATCTTGATAAGTCTAGTAACGAACCATCTGTCATTGTACAAAGTTATTATGATATTGACTATGTGCCCTATGAATTACATTGCTGTGAATTAAATAACTGGCAGTTGGTGCCTCTTATTCCCCTTCACCTTTTTGGCCCTTCCCCTTTCACATTCCTCCTCTTTGGCAACCATCAGTTTGTTGTCTAGAAGTCTGTTTCTGTTTTGTTTTTTGTATTCCACGTGTAAGTGAAATACTGTATTTGTCCTTCATTGTCTGACTTCACTTAGCATAATACCCTCTAGGCCTATCCATGTCACAAATGGCAAGATTTGCCTGAGTAATATTCCATTTGTGCGTGTGTGTGTATTTACCCCATCTTTATCCATTCATCTTTTTGTGGACACTTAGAGGTTGCTTTCATATCCTAGCTATTGCAAATAATGCTGTAATGAACATAGGGTGCGTATATCTTTTTGTAGTGTTTTTGTTTATTTCGGATGGATACCCAGAAGTAAGAATTGCTGGGTTATAAGGTAATTCTATTTTTAATTTTTGGAGGAACTTCCTTGCTGTTTTTCATATGGCTGCACCAATTTGCAGTTCCACCAACAGTACATGAGGGTTCCCTTTTCTCCACATCCTCTCCAACACTTGTTTGTTGTGTTTTTGATAATAGCCAAACTGACAGGTGTGAGGTGATATTGTGGTTTTGATTTGCATTTCCCTGATGATTAGTGATGTTGAGCATCTTTTCATGTGTCTATTGACCATCTGTCTTCTTTGGGAAAATGTCTATTCAGATTCTCTGCCCATTTTTTAATCAGATTGTTTCTTTGATGTTGAGTTGTATGAGTTCTTGATATATTTTCAATTAAACCCTTACGGGATATGTCATTAGCAAATACCTTCTCTTATCCTGTGAGTTGCCTTTTTCTTTTGTTGATGGTTTCCTTCACTGTGCAAAAAGCTTTTCAGCTTGAAGTAATCCTGTTTGTTTATTTTTGCTTTTGTTGTTCTTGCCTGGGGAGAATGCTAGATAAAGTCTTAGAGTCCCACAAAATACACTTAGCAAATACAATTGAGCTATCGAGATTGCTGAAATAGTTCAGGTAAATTTGTTAGTCTAACTTTTTAAAGATTTGTTTTTGGTTTTCACCAGATGCTCTACGCTTTAACATGTAAAATATGTGTTGTGTGATATTTAAAGTCGTTAAAATTCAAGGAGTCTCCAACTTCTCTGTATAAAGTATTTTCAAATCTGATGCGAATCTATGGGAAACCTTTTCACATTTAAGGACACCCCTGTTTTGATTGTTTCACGTGTGCAGAATTCTTCATCTCTGTATGTTAGGAACGTTATCCCTGAGGATGATTAAAGCTTTTTTTGAGTACCGAAAACAGGCTTTTGGAACAAATAGTGAGCAATTGTTGCTGAACCTGACATTTCCAAGGGTTTCTGTGGATGCCAGCTAATTCTTATGGGAAGTTCATATAACTATGCCCATTATTAAAGGAAGTTTGTATAAACCCAAAATATTAACTGAAGAACCTAGAACTTCACTTGACTCCGTGTGCAACTATGTAACAAGGTAATGTCATTCTAGCTTGAATTTCTTTACTTGGGGTTTTCCGAAGATGTGTGAACCTCTTACCATATTTGAAGTCGTGTGTGCATATATGCATATTGTGGGGGAGAGGTCACATAGTTTCTTAAAAAGTTCTCTATTATCCCCAAAAGTTGAGAGCCGTTGTTATTTAATGCAAGAAGAAGATAATTTATGACTCATGCTAATGATTTTGTGTGCTAAACCTCCAGTAATTAAATTATTCAGAGTACTCATTTCCAAATCCTTTGTCGTTTTGATCAAAATTTGTGTCGAGGTCCCACTTCAGACCTACAGAATCAATCTTTGGAAGTTAGGTCAAGGAATCTGCATTTTTATCAGGCATCCAAATAGTTCCGAGCCTCTCTGAAGTTAGAGAACTGCCATTATATATTGTATTTCATAGGTTAATGTTTTGGCTTATGGTCAAGTAGACAAGTCCCTAAGTGTTTAAAAAGCAGTTCCTTGATTTTCTAAGGTGAATTTGCCCTAGTTCGCTGGTCATCTTAACCTATTTTATTAGATTTCCCCCTCCATTCTTACATTTTGAAGATAAACTTTCATACAACAAGATTAAATTTGAAATCAATCTGAAAGGTTTCCATCACTAATGCCATGACCTAATACTAAATATCTGTACTTATCTGTGCTTTTCATGTGAATACACTGCCTTTTGAAGGATGCAATATATTTGGCCTGTTCTCCCCTTATGTCCTTATAATATGGGGATTTTCAGTTGTAGATTTTTGAGCATTGTTCTGATTACAAATATTTTGCTTACTGTATTGTAAGTAGACTCCTATTTTTCAGGCTATCCATCTTGACATAGGGAAAAACTGTGTTGCCCTTGAATGTAAAGGTGGAGTCAGGTAGGGCAGTTAAGACTGGACACACTTGTGTAACTCTTTGGCTATCCAAAGCACTCGTTCAGTCCATGGGAAGTTATGCTTTATGAACTCACTAAAGAAAAACTATAATCAACGTCTCTTTTTCTAAGAACTACCAGGAATCAGAATACCATATTTGCCTAATGTAGTTCAACCCCTAAAGTTAGTGTTAAAATAATAGGGAGGTCAGCTATTAAATACGCTTCTTTATTAATTATCTGTATAGTGTGTTGCTCCTCACTTATCTTTGTGCAAAAGAGGATAGAATGAAAAGAACAAATTCCAGTAAGCTTAGCTGTGATCAATGAGCAGTCTAGTTCTGATTCAGCTTTTTTAATTAAAAAGACTTATTAACCTCAGAGATGCGCTTTTGCTGTGACAATAATAGATGTTTTTCAGCCCCACACTAGGTTTGCTGGAAGCATAAGATCCAATGGGTTCATAGATGGCTTGAAAACATGAATAGGGCTGTTTTTTAGGTTGCTTTAGATGGTGTATGGCCTGATTGTAAAGTGCCTAGGATCTCGTCCATAGTGGGTCACAGGCTCACTCTGAAAGCAAATTGCTCTCCAGTGGAGAAGCCATCAAGGTCCTTCTGAGGGCACAGCAATTAGACTGCAATCTGCTGTGTGTTGGACACAGTGTGGTGGGATGCACCCAAAGAAAATTTGGGCCACATGCTTTTTGTTAGCTGAGGCAAGTAAGTGTTCAGTGATTCAAATGGAGTATTTGCCAAGTAGGAAGTCATTAGCAGTTAACAGTGTTTAACCCAAATAGACAATGTAAAGACTTAATGTTTTCAGAGTGAAATTGTTTAGGTACTTTTACTTTTTGTACTTTTAATAGAAGTGGTACTATTATAAATGCCCAGATGCTCCTGTACCCTCTTCTCCACCTTCTTCCCCCAAAAGGACAAAATTCAAGATGCATTCTTTTGCACATGTCAAGGTGTAAAGAAGGTAAGTCAAAAAATGGAATTTTGTTAAATTGTTCAATGTAAATTCAACTTCTGAATAACTTTGGGACAAATATTTATTCTCTTTTGGTTTACAGAGCTTTTAAGAATTCTGTATGAAGAGCTAATAAACTTCCCAAAGGAGGGGAAAGGCAGCCTGATGGTTCTCCCTGGTTTCTTCCACGCCCTATTAACTAACAGTGTTTTCCAAACTCCCCTTTAAACTTTTTTTGTTTAGTGTGACTTGTGCTGAAGTTTTATTGATTGGCGAAGATAGAGGGGAGAAGAATCCCTTTCATTGGCACTTCATACCTACGAAGGGTAACAAAACCTTAGCTTCATAAACTACAACTTCCAGAGTGAATGGGTTAGTCTTGGCAGAAGCACATCTTTTCTTAAGGGAAGAAATTTAAGAAATAATGCATCAGCTGAGGTCAGAGGGCAGAATCCCAGAGCCATCACTCAGCCTCAGCAGAACCCTTTTTCTTACTCTGTCCCCTTGGTCCTAACAGAAACTCCTACTGAATCATTCCACACAGGAGAACCCACCCTCGCTCTTCCAAACACTTGTGGAGATTTTTTACCACAGAAATTCTCATTTCTTTGGGTCAATCTGATTTTGAAATGTTTTTCATGCCTGGGTTGCTGAGTTTTCCATATCTCTTCAACTCTATAGTTCAGAAGTAGACATAAAAGGTATAGTTAGAAGCATGGAAGTTTCTGTGAGACAGCCCAAATAATCGTGAGCATTTTTTACATTCAAGCCTTTCATCCATTTTGAGTTGATTTTGTATATTGTGGGAGATAGTGGTCCAGTTTCATTCTTTTGCATGTGGATGAGCAATTGATAGCTTCACAGTGGAGTGATTCCATCAGAGGCCAGGCCTTGTTCTAGGAGGTCCTTTTTCATCTCTTTCCTAAGTTTATCTTAAGGACTCTCACATTGTCTGAGAGTATCACCATAGATTTAAAAAAAGAAAAATGGTAGTCTTCTTTGTCAAACTGGCTTTTAAAAACCTTAGAAATTTTTAATGCCTTTTTCTCCTTGTTTTCTTATTTACCTGCTATCACTGAGTCAAAGTTTCTTGGTTACAATTTTAGAGTCCCTTACGTACGTGAGCACAAATAATATCAGGTGCGTTGATAGATGGAACTTCTGGGCATATAGTCCAACTTGTTTGAGGCATTTGTTTTCTCAAGTAGTTCAAGGTGGGTCAGGAGGGTGATGTGTGGATGCTTGGGTCACCTTATGCTTTGTGTTCTTGCCGTGGATGGAGAGTTTATTCTATAAGCTCTGGGAGTCAATTGTTAGAAAAAAAATTCAGTCCAGGGCCGGCCGAGTGGCGTGGTGGTTAAGCGCTGGCTTGGGAAGCCAGAGGCCCCGGTTCGGTCCCACATGTGAGGGCCAGTAACACTGCCCTAAAAAACAAAACAAAAAAACAACAACAAAAAAATTCAGTCCAACCAATGGAATTGTTCATCCCAGAAAATGTCCACTGTACTTATTTATGAATGTGATGCAGAAGAGCTAAATGGTTTGAGTAAGGGCACAGGTTTTGGAGACAGCTAGTCATGAATTTGAGATCTGGCTCAGTTTCTTCTTAATTTGGGACCATAATCATTCTCCCGAAGCCCTTGGTTTCACATCTGTTGGTGGGGATAATACACCAGTTGTGAGGAATAAATGGAGTACATATAAAGTGTGTACTATGGTTCCTGTCATGACTAAGCATTAATAAATGCTATCGTTATCTCGTGACAACCAAATAGGTACTGCCACAGGCCATCTTTTTTAATCTTAATACTCTGTGGTTTGTTTTTCCTCCCTACACATACTGTACTACAGGAAGAGCCCTGGGGCATCATTCAGTTCATTTCCCATTGACTGAAGTAATTTTAATTTCAAATCTGAACTGTGTGTTCTGGTTTCATCTGGGCCACTGCCTCACTGACCCCAAAATAAAATACTGTCCCCTTTGTGCTTCAGGTTTATCCTCTTCAAATTGGGCTTAAATGTGCTTGCCTTTTATCAATCTCCCTTTAAGGAAGTTGTTATAAAAACAGTGAGAACCCAGGTATAAGATGTATCTCCTATTTTGTTAATTAATGAAGTCTGATCATTATTGAGTCAACCCTCTTGGTCAATATAGCAAATAATCATAAAAATAAAAAAAAATCACAAGGCATGTCTGCATTAAGCATTTTTTGTAGCATGGGAAAATATAGTTGATGAACATTTTATCCCTTTTCCTGGCTGGAGGGTAAATGCTTGGCTCTCGCCTCCTAAGGAGTCTCAGTATCCAGTGCATATGTTCAGTTAATAATCTCTTTTCCGGATGGTGCCCCTATTTTCAACTGTGCCTGGTGCCCTTCAGTCCAGAGGACCTCTATTTTACCCTGTCAGAGAATAAGCTCCATTCATCTGCCTGGGGGGGCAGGAAGGGAAGTGGCTTGGCTATGTAGAATAGGGGAGGGAAATAATGGGGTTTTAACTACTCCCCTTTTAAACTATCAGCTTCATGAAGATGTAATTCATATGCCATAAAATTCACCCTTTTACAGTGTATAGTTCAATGGTTTTTAGTACATTTTTAAGAGTTGTGCAACTAGCACCAATATCTAATTTTAGAATATTTTCATCACCCTCAAAAGAAACTGTACCCTTTAGTAGTCATCGTTCCTCTCCCTCCAACCCCTGGCAACCACTGGTCAGTCAATCCATCTCTCTCTCTCTATCTCTCTATCTCTATCTCTCTATCTCTCTATCTCTCTTTCTCTCACTCTGTCTCTCTCCTTTTGTGTATGTGTGTGTCTCTTTTTGCCCTTTCCAGACATTTTACATACATGGAATCCTACAGTATGTGGACTTCTGTGATTAGCTTTTTTCACTTATAATGTTTTCAAGGTTCATTCATGTTGCAACACATATTAGTACGTCATTACTTTATATTGCTATTTATGTATATACCATATTTTGTCTTTTCGTCAGTTGATATTTGAGTTGTTTTTACTTTTGGCTATTATGAATTATGCTGCTGTGAACATTCATATGTAACTTTTTGTGTGGATGTATGTTTTCATTTTTCTTAGGTGTATACTTAAGAGTGAAATTGCTGAGTTATATGGTAAGTTGAGGTTTAATTTTCTGAGGAACTGCCAAACATTTTTTTCAAAATTGTATACCGTTTTATGTATACCTATAAATAAAATAGCTGGGCCACATGGTAACTACATGTTTAACATTCTGAGGAACTAACAAACTTTTCCAAAGTGGCTGTGCCATTTTTCAATCCCACCAACAATGTATGACAGTTTCAATTTTTCTTCTGTCTTTTTTTATTTTAGCCATCCTAGTGGTTTATGAAATGGTCTCTTGTGTTTTTTGATTTGCATTTCTCTAGTGACTAATGATGTTGAGCATCTTTTCATGTGCTTATTAGCTATATATTTGGAGAATGGTCTATTCAAATACTTTGTCCATTTAAAAATTGGTTTATTTTTTTCATTGTCAAGTTCTAAAAGTTCCTTAGTATTTTAGATACTGTCTCCTATGAAATACATGATTTACAAATATTTTCTCCCACCTGTAGGTTGTCTTTTCATTTTTTTGCTGGTGTCCTTTGAAATATAAAAGTTTCTAACTTTGAAGAAATCTTATTTATTTTTTCTTTGGTTGCTTATGCTTTTGGTGTCATATCTAAGAAATAATCGCTTAATTCAAGATCATGAAGATATACTCCCATGTTTTCTTTTTAAGAGTTTTATCTCTTACATTTAGGTCTATGACCCATTTTGAGTTAATTTTTGTGTATGATGTATGATATACTCCCATGTTTTCTTTTTAAGAGTTTTATCTCTTACATTTAGGTCTATGACCCATTTTGAGTTAATTTTTGTGTATGATGTATGATGTAAGGTAGGAATTCAATATCATTATTTTTCATGTGAATATCCAAAGTTGTCCCAGCAACATTTATTAAAAAGATTATTCTTTCTCCATCGAAATTTTCTTGGTTGGAAATCAGTTCAGCATAAATGTAAGGGTTTATTTCTGGACTCTAAATTCTGTTCCATTTATATGTCTGTCCTTTTGCGGTGCCACACTGTTTTAATTACTGTAACTTTGTTTTGAAATTGTTTAACAGGCTTTGAACTACTCTTTTCAGTCTCTGCCATTTACCACCCTCTCCCCCTTCTAGAAGTATTTGAGTCTTTAGGGGATTCTACAGTGTAAATTAAGTTACTTCTCAGTCTTCATTGATAAGTTAAGGTTCAATTTTCTTGTGTCTGCAAAGTTTTTGATCACTCATCTGTCAAGCCCCCAATCTTTTTGTTGCTATTGTTTCTCTAATTTATGCTCTTCTTTTGTGCCTTACAAAGGAAAGGAAATCCTTTACTGTTGCTTTAGTAGAATTTCTGGAGGGAGCAAAAGCAGTTAAATCTACATTCTTAATTAGGAAGAGTCCTTTACTATCTTATATAAATGGCCTAGGTAACAGGTTTCAGCAGCCGCATTCTCTTTAACTCCTGTAATCTGGGTTTTATTTCCTCTCTTTTGCTAAAACAGCACTCTTTAAGGTAATCAGTGACAGTTTTATAGCCAAATCTAGTAGTCTTCCACTAATCCTCATTCCCTTTTTCTCCACTGTAGTTTTTGAAACCGTTGACCACACATCTTTTCTTATATCTTTAAGCTTTCACGTTTCACCTCCTTCAATCATCATCTTACCTGATGACTTCTCTTTTTCATCCTACCTTTCATTGTAATATGTTCATGCTGTTGTGCAACCAATCTCCAGAACTTTTTATCTTGTAAAACAAACTATGTACCCTAATTTTTCTCTCCCTCCATTCCCTGGCAACCACCATTCTACTTTCTGTTTTTATGACTTTGCCTACTCTAAATACCTCATGTAAGTGGAATCATACAGTATTTGTCTTTTTGTAACTGGCTTATTTCACTTAGCATTATGTCCTCAAGGTTCATCCATTTTGTAGTATGTGTCAGAATTTCCTTCCTTTTTATGGCTGAATAATAATAATATTCCATTGTATGTACATACCACGTTTTGTTTATCCGTTCAGTCATGGATGGACAGACACTTGGTTTGCTTCAACATTTTGGCTATTGTGAATAATGCTACCATGAACAGGGGTGTACACGTATCTCTTTGAGACTCTGCTTTCAAATTCTTCTGGAGATCATATATATGTGATCCAGAAGTGAGATTGCTATATCATATAGTAATTCTGTTTTTATATTTTTGAGAAACTGCCATACTGTTTTACATTGGCTGTTCCAGTTGAGATTCCTCCCCACAAAATGCACAAGGGTTCCAATCTCTCTTCCCCCTCCTCTATGTATTCTTTTATTTGGAGAGTTCATATTCTACATCAGTTGACATCACTGAATTACTCTCAAATGTCTATTCCCAGCTCTAATCTATTTCTCAGACTCCAGTTCCATGTTTATAATTGCATGCTGTTTAAAGTCATTTGATAGTACTGCACTCACCTCAAATTCACTGTCCCTAAAATTCCTTTTTCCCCCCAAACTTATTATTTCTTTGGAAATAGTGGAAATCCCACTATTTGCAGCCATAGAGGCTTGATAGTTTAGTCTTTTTCTTATCTTTGACTTCACTTATTTTTCAGAAGTGATATTCAATGAACCACCAAGTCTTTTTTGATTCCTATTTTGACATTCCTTTTTCTGTTTATAACTGCCACTACCCTAGTTCAAGATTTTACCAATTTTATTCCCTCTAACTGCTTGTCCTGCCTAGACTAAAGTATGATTTTTATTAGGCTACAGTTCCAATACAAAAATAATAAATGTTCCTCTTTTTTTTTTTTAGTTGAGCCATCCTGCCACCTGTTGGCAGCTTGGGCATCAAACTGCTGTTGCTCAGAGCTCAGCTCTCACTCTTAAATGAACTCTTAACCAACTGAGCCACTCGGCCGGCCCTTGTTCCTTTTTAAATAGAGATTTCTTATCCTGGTATTCGAATTTCCAAATAATCAGTCCTTTATCCTATGTTTCTTGTTTTATATTGTCATCTAGAAACTTCTCTTAGCTTTCCTTTTCCTACTTTCGTGAACTTTTTTCATTTTCCCTAAATTTTAAATTGCTTCTTAAATTTGGTGTTCTCCAGGGTCTGTTCTCAAATAACATATTCTCCATGAGTGAGGCTATACTCACATAGATTCAGTTATTTGGCAATACCTAAATCTCCTTTTTTTTTTTTTTTCAGCTGAGCCATCCTGCCACCTGTTGGCAGCTCAATGGCAGCTCAGCTTGGGCTGGACATCAAACTGCTGTTGCTCAGAACTCAGCTCGCATTCTTGAGCTAGCTCTTAACCAACGGAGCCACTCTGCCAACCCTAATACCTAAATCTCTATATCCAGTTTAAATCTCATTTCAGGTTTTGAACCCCCATATCCAAGTACTTATTGGACATTTTTACATGACCATTCATATGCAATATGTATAAAATCAAACTTTAAAAAATTTCCTCTTAAATTGCTATTATTTTTGTGTGGTTTAGTTCAGTGAATGACACAATCATTTACCCAATCCCCCAAATCAGAAATTTGGGAGTTATACTGGAACTGTTGTTTTCTGCTCCCACATCCAAGTAGAGAGATCTTTTTAACATCTCTTATTCTTCTCATTGCATCCTTAGTACTGTTGCCTTAATCTAGATCATTATCTGGCTAGATTATTTCAAGTCCTAAGTGATTTATTCCTGCTGTCTTGAAGTCCTCCTCCAAGCTGTTATTTTTCTAACATACCAATATGGTTATGTTATTGCCTTGCATAAGGCCCTTCCAATTGTTTTCTTCCACTTACAGGATGAGTTGATAAGTGCTAAGTCCATCAAATGCCATTCAAGGTTTAGCAGGATTTGGACCCTGCTTCCCTCTTCAGCTTTATCTCTCACTGGGCACCCTTGCCCCCAAACCATACTCCATCTTTGTTGAGCAAAAACTGTCCTCTATTTTCTTATGTTGTTCTCCCTATCGGAAATAAACTCCTTACCATCTCCCATTCCTTTCCAACTAACAAACACACTTAAATATTCAGCTCAGGAAACACCTCTTCAAAGCCTCTCCAGACTCCCCTAAGGCAGCCTTGAGTATTCTGTCCCTTGTGCTTCTAATGTCTTCTTTAGAGAAGTCAACATACTTTGTTTCACTTATTTATTTGCATGTATGTTTCTTTCAGCTAGTCTGTGATCTCCTTGAGGGTAGGCACTGTATCTCATTCATTGTGCATCCCCAGGATTCAGTTTCAGTGCCTAACACAAAATGAGTGCTTAACAAATCTTTACTGAATTATATATCTCAAGCCCTGTTGTAGCTGAAATAATATATGTATGGTCTATTGCGTGTACTTTTGTTAAGATGTTTTTCCTTGTTTAGAATACCCAAGAGGGTGTACAGTGTAATGGTTGAGAGCATGGATTTTGGAGCCACACTGCCCAAATTTAAATACTGTTTCAGCCACTCTTTAATTGTGTGAACCTTAGGCAAGTTACCTAATTTTTTTGTGCCTCAGTTTCTCCATATATAAAATGTAAAAAATAGTTACTGCCTTGTAAGTGTTGCAATAGTAAATCCCATTTTTACCTAAAAAAGGTCTTAGAATAGAAATTGGCAAATACTCAGCAATCAGTAATATTACTATTATTATTCAGTCAATGTATTTATTTATTTATTTATAAAAGGATTTTATTGGGGAATTGGGGGAGGGGAACAGCATCGGGGTATCGGGGAAGGGGAACAGACAAGTTGCTGTCTTTTTGTTATTCAGTCTAGTTGTGGAGGACGTTGCTTCACTGGTCCATGTTTGTATTGTCATTGCGCTCTTCCTGGATGAGGCAGATGGGTCGCCAGCCTCTGGATGGTCGCTCACTGTGGCTATTGGCAGCTCATGCTGGCTGCCTGCCACTCACTGTAGCCTATGGCAGCCTACTGCAGCAGGGGCTGTAGCCTACACCGTTGCCAGGGCTCGCAGACCAGCTCCAGGTGGAGCTGCTGTTAGCTGTAGAGGGCAGTGTCACTGGCCCTCATATGTGAGATCTGAACCGGGGCCGCTGGCATCCCCAAACCAGCTCTTAACCAATGCGCCATTCTGCCAGCCCTCAGTCAATGTATTTAAACTTGACTTTCCTATTAGCTGCTCAGAGCTGATTTTTAGAGGAACTGCAAGCCAAATAATAATTCCAAAGTTAGATCATAGTTACCTCCCTTCAAGAATCCAGAAACAATTAAAATCTGGTTAATATTTGTTCATCCATTCACGGTTTAAAATTTTTCATCTTGTTTTCTATGTAAACAACGAATGACACCTCTCAGTTTTGTTTCATTTTGTAGTCAAGCAAATTTGGTCGAGTCTTTCATTCCTCAGGAGGGTGGCAATATTTTTCTGTGACATGTTGACTTTTATGACTTACTAAAGTTTGAATAAGTACATCAATTGATCTGTGCATTTCAAATTTGTTGGATTTGATCTAGTTACAAGTGAAGAGGAAAAGTTCAGCAACCATCAATAGCATCGAAGGAATGACTGATATATAGGCATTTAGTTTCCTTTTCCTTCCCACTTAGTGAGGAAGATTCTAGGGTTGGTGTCTCAATCTATGTGGTGAGTAAAATATAACACATACACACACACACACACACACACACACACACACACACACACACATGGCTAAATCAAAGCCTCTCGTTTTTGTACAATACAGTTGCCTGATTATCACCACAAAATGGCATCACACAATTGGGAAGCTGTGTCCTTTATGAAAGTTCTCTCTCTCTCTCTCTCTCTCTCTCTCTCTCTCTCTCTCTCTCTCTCTCTTTCTCTTTCACACACACACACACACACACACACTTGCATGCACACAATCATACGCATCTGATTGGAAAAAACTCATTAGCAAAATAAAATGGCTTAGGGGTTCTGCAGTGCTGATTTTCCTAAAATTATTTTCCTCCATTTGGAAAAAGAGCACAAAACTTTTGAATTCATAGTCACCTAAAGGCTGAGGTTAAGTAGCCAGTAGCAGGTTTGAGAGATGAGAGCTAATATCAGTGGACTGATGTTTTCTTTTACAAATAACACCCTGTTATGTATTGTTCACCCCCCACGCCCAAATGGCTACTCGACCTATGAAACAAATCGCACCATGAGCACAGATAACCCCAGGCTTCAGGCCTGTAATCTGTCCGTGGCCATCAGCAGCCTGAAATGAGTTTCTTTCTAATCAGCGTTTCATCAGTCTTCAGTCCCTCATATAAAGGAGCCTGGGGATGGGAGGATTCACTTTCTTCAGCACCAGGGCTCTGGACAGCGCCCCGACCAGGCTTCTTCCTCTCTCAATCTCTGCCTGTGCTGCAACTGCCCCTTTAGTCCCCTCTGCTGCAGAGAAAGAAAATTACATCAGGATCCATGCAGCCGGCAATGATGATGTTTTCCAGTAAATACTGGGCAAGGAGAGGGCTTTCCCTGGATTCATCAGTGCCCGAAGAGCATCAGCTACTTGGCAGCTTAACAGTGAGTACTGATGAGCTAGCATTCTCAAGAGAGTGATTTCTAGGGCAGCGATCGTCTTATCCTGCCATATTGCCATATGGACACCTGGTGTAGAGTAAGCACAAACACCTCAACTCCTTCTTCCGTCATCTGTGTACTCTGCCTCCCTCCTGTCTGCCTCCAGTTGTCCTTCTCTCCCCATAAATAAAGCAAGTATCCTGATCGCTACTGCTAAACTTCCCTTCCTCGAAGTTGGTAAGTAGAAAGCCAAGAAAGTCCTGAACATCAAGAACAAGCGAGTGTGTGAACCAGTGTCTTATATCCACAACCAAAATAGGTGTGTAGAATTCTGAAAGGCCATTTATTATGAGCAGGAACAGGGAGAAGAAATTAAATAGGTTTCTATGGTTCCTGCAAGATCGTTTTGTTTCCTATACCCTATTCCATCTACAAAGCCTGATCTTTAAATGCAGAATTAATTGTTTTCTATTTTTGTCTATAGGTGCTGGTTATTAGAATAAAAGAAAGACTGAGTTCCTTTCAAAAGGTTTCCTATATCCCTCATTATCCCATTTTTTTTTTTCAGTTTAAGTGATGGAGTAATGAAAGGAATACACTACTTGTTTCAATATATAAGGCAGTTTTTATATTTAAATGCTAGCAATAAAAAACTAATATTTTGCAGGATTTTAGATTCTGATTTGAGGTAATAGTCATGGGATTAACTAAAAAATGCAGTGAAAGAAAAATGTATTCAGATTCCTAGTCATTAAAAATATTAAATGATATTTTATTACTGTACTATCAGACTTGATCAACCAATTACAATTCAGTCTGTATCATAGAAAAATCAGTTTTAATATTGTAATTCCAAATATGTGCCAGATGGTTGTATTGTATTGGTATATTATTACTGTTAAAAGTGTTGAAAAGTAATGAGGGCAAGTTTTATAGAACTATTTAAATCAGTTTGCAAAAATGAGGCCAAAAACTTAAAACAAAATTTTTCTAACATTTACATATCATGAATATTTTGTTGAGATATTACACTGAGGAATTTTGAAGTCATAACGAACTGCTAGAGGAAAACAAAGAAAACTCAGAGTTATGGTTAATGTGTGACCCATTCATATAAAAAAGATGCTACTTAAATATATAAGACCTGTGTGTTAGGTGGTGAAGAGGAGGCAGATGGTGAGAGCACTAAGACATTTGAGCTTTTAATGACTAAACACACTATCAAATCCCAATATCTGCATAAGCTGCTTCTCTCCCTCAAGTCATAAATAATAAAATATTCTTTTTTATGATATATAAATCTTGTGAGAGAGGCAATACTAATGTGTGAAAATAAAGCCAGTAGAGGAATCAGAGGAAGGTAATGGTAAATCACTATTCACTGGGTTCCATATCCAATGTACATTTCTCAGTTTCATGAGAAAGTAATAGATTGGTGTGATTGTATTATATCACTATATGCCAGGGAGAAAGTTCTCTGCTTACCCAATTCTTCATTCTCATGTACTCTAGTTTTGCTTTGTCTGTCAAATCAGAGTCTCCAGCTTTTTTATTCTGCATTTCTGACAACATGATCCAAGTTTCTGGAATCTGTCATTTTTGTCTTTAGCCAATAGGACTAGACTGCTCTTTGCTCCTAATGATTAGCTAGTTATTTCTCCCTTCCTCCCCCACCCCCCACCCCCCACATCCCTTTTTTTTTTCTTTCCTTTTCTTTGTGGTTGAATTTTAACAGCCACTTTTCATCTGCAGACACAGATGGCCTTATCTGAATACATCCCTTTGTGCTGAAGTTCTGTAGATAGATTCACATTGGCAATGTGGATCTAATTGCAGAAAGGAAGGTTAAATTTCAGTGCATTTCAGACCTGCCTTTCAGTGCATAAATTTCAGACCTGACACAATTCAGAATGGAGTATTTTGTTTTTAAGATTTAATTGAAACTGTAATGATTGTTGTGAAAAATGTTTCGTCTTATTTTTGTTAAAATATTTAATAATTAATATGATGCAACTAGGCTAGCAGATTAAATGTTATGCTGCGATTAAATCTAGAAAGGCAGGAATTATTCATATATGAGATGTTTTTATGATGGTCATATTTTTGTTGCTATTGAAATGAAGCAAATCTGATCCCCCTTTCATTTCAACCACTGGATGATATTTTAGAGTCCTGGACAACAGTTTCCTGGAGTAAATTAGACCAATATTTATGATAAAAAGTTACGAGTTGAGGCCCGGCTGAGTGGCGCAGTGGTTAAGCGCTGGCTTGGGAAGCCAGCGGTCCCAGTTCGGGTCCCACATATGAGGATCAGTGACACTGCCCTCAAAAAAAAAAAAAAGTTATGAGTTGATATGGCAACTTCTTACCATTTTACCCATTTAAAATTTTTTTTTAATTGGGGAACAACCGTGGTCATTGGTTACACATTGCTTTCATGCTACAATGGCATAGTTGACTCATTTTAGGGAGGGTGCAGCTCACAGTGGCCTATGTGGGGATCCAACTGGCAATCTTGGTGTTATCAGCACCACATTCTAACCAACTGAGCTAACCGGTATCCCGACATGGCAACTTCTTGAGTTTATATGATTTCTGGGGCTCCCAGCATATGAATGGAATATTTGAAAAAAAAAAATCTCGTAAAAAAGAATCCTAACTAATATTTTCTGTGTGTGTTTCTGCCTTTTTGAAGCTCAATAAAGCTAACTCTGGCAAATACGATGATAAAAAAGGCAACAAGGGAAGCTGCAAAAGCGAAACTGCCACCGAAAGTGGCAAGACCGCGGTTGTATTCTCCTTGAAAAACGAAGTTGGTGGATTGGTAAAAGCGCTGAAACTCTTTCAGGTGAATGTAAAATATCATTACATAACTTTAAAAATGACTGTGTTCCTGGTTACAAATCTGTCATCTGTTATGAAACATTACTGAATCAATTTCTGGGTAATGTGTTGAAAGGTTCAAAGAAACCGAACTTCATGAAACTGTACAAGGGGAGTCTGCCAAACAATGGAAGAAGCAGATTTGTGTGAACTATGTTTTATTGATTCAGAGTTAGCCTACTAGTAATTCTGTGCACTCTTGCCAGGTGAGGAAGTCAATGATTAAAAAATGCAAGCCTCAAACCTGGAAGTGCAAACACAACAGAAGCCAAACAGGGTATCTTTACATATCAAGAGCCTGTAGGCTTTTTTGATGTAATAGTTGTATGATGCCCATGTCCTAGAAGCACATTTATTGCATACACTGAGATACATGAGTATAGCATTCGGTATTCCCCTAAACCTCATTGTTTCATGAGCTTACCATGTCTTCTGTAAAGATGAGCCACTGTCCATATGTATAAGCTGGACTAGCTCTCTTGATTTTATAGAAATGCAGTGGCCTTTTCCGAGGCCCAAACTGTTGGTTTGAACCAGAAAAGAGCCTGATTGCAGGTGAGGTTAGAAAAGTCCAGAAAAACAATTGCCTTCTTGACAGGGTATACCTGATGGATCCCCTACTCTTCAGCAAGCACCCTCCCTTACAAATGCATTTTGTTTGGGGATGCTGGCTGCTGATTAGATAAGGTAGGGAGCCCAGATCTGTGTGGTGCCTTGGGCTGCTGGTGCAGTGGAAAAATGGGTGGAATTACATTCAGAGGATTCAGACCCATGTTCTCCTGGCTTGGCTACTCATAGCTGCTACCTTGGTTCAATTTCTTCATTTGTGAAATAGCAATAATACTTTCTACCTAACAAGGTTGTTTTGGTGAAGTAATATGAGTGAATGTGCTTTGTAAAGTGTACAGATATCAGGTGTTATTGTAATGTCTCTTTGATGACTTTAGAGGGGGAATTAGCAGCCTCATTTGGCAAATATTTCCTTGTTCTTTTTTGACCTTGAAGAAAGGATCAGGCACCATAAACAGTGGTAATGGAAATCTGAGGAAATATTTTATGCATAATTATATCATCCAGTGCTGTCTCCATACAGCGCCCAAAGGCAGGCAATTCAATTAGACAGCTGGGTAAAGTGGAAAAATCCCTGGAGAAGGAGTCAGCAGCCCTGAGTTTTCACATGGCCACCAGCTTGTCATGGGGCCTCTGCTAAACCACGAACCCCATCTGGACTTCAGTTCCCTTGTCTAAAAATACCTACTCCGCTTCAACCGAAGGACATTCAAAGTCTCCAAAGTGACCCAATATGTGTGAAGACTCTTGCACGTTGAACTTAATATTAATCTTACTTTTATTCTCTGCCAATTTAGAAAGTGTGACACTCGTGTAAAAGTGAATCAAAACAGAAATAGAACATTTAGTTTCCTTGCCACAGGACTAGTTTTTTTCACACAGGAGGATGTTGTTTGATTTGATCTTACTCGGGCAATGTAATCTACCTATCCTGCTCCTGTGCTGAAAATTCCGAGACAATCCAGGATTGCATTAGGAATTGTGCTGATCAGAGTGTACCATCCTAAGAGATGGGGCTGGAGAGGGTATCTGCTTATTTGGGGGTGGGTTAGGGTAGAGAGAAGAACTCAGTCTTCAGTTAACTCAGGGGAAAGGACTGTATCTCTGCAGAAATTGAAACTTGAGGTTTTAGCATTAAATTGCTGCCATCCCTCACATGCTTTACTATAAGGAAACCTTTACCCCTAAACTCCATCATAGGGTGATAATTGTAGCAAAACAGCAGTGTATGAAGCTATTCTGGAGGTTGCTGAAGGAGAAGAGTTACTCAGTGCTCCCATTTAGGGTTTTATGTTGGTGTTTTGGTTTCTGTTGGCCCTCAGAGACCCTCTCTTGGCTGCTTTTCTTCCTTTTCTTGTCCTACCTACAAAATGGGCTGTACTTTGGCAGATGTTCCCCAAACATCTGTCATTTTCATACCGCCTTCCAAATTTCTGCCTCATTGGCCTGCCAGTGTACTATTTATTTATTTTATTTCAAAGATTATTTTTAAACTTTAAATAGTTTGTTTTAAAATTTTAATCTATAGTGGAAACTGTATACCACTATAAAATCAGGAGTTTGAGTTTTAGGAAACATATGAAAAAATATATATAAATCTGGGAATTATATGACAATATGTTAAGCCCTCCTTCCCCCCTTCCCCCCTCCCAAATAATCATGCACACCACCAGTGGGATGTGGACTGCTCTGGGAAATAATGGTGTTTAACATTATAATATATTTTGTAATATATTGTATATAATATATAAAATGCCTTAATTCCCCCCCCCCTTTTTTTTAATGAGACAGGAAAACTGACATACAGCCTCTGTTCCTACTAATAGAGACATTGATTGGAAATATTTCCATGTTTTCATCAGCCAAAGAGTGAGGAGGTTGTCTTTTCTTCCTTTGCGGGCATTTGAGTTGAACGAGAACAGCTGGCAGCACCTCTTTTATTGTGCCCTGGAGGTGATTTAGAGATACTGCTTATATTTCCACAGGAAAAGCATGTCAACATGGTTCACATCGAGTCTAGGAAATCCCGGCGACGGAGTTCAGAGGTTGAGATCTTTGTGGACTGCGAGTGTGGCAAAACGGAATTCAACGAACTCATCCAATTGCTGAAATATCAAACGACAATTGTGACGCTGAATCCGCCGGAGAATATTTGGGCAGAGGAAGAAGGCAAGGCCAGTTTTCACTTGTCGGGTGATTTTGCAATCTGACAAATGTTGCAAAGGGGAAAACACAATCTGCACGCTAATATTTTTTGACACTGCACTGTGTTTTCAACAGAGCCAGAGGATGTGCCCTGGTTTCCCCGGAAGATCTCTGAATTAGACAAATGCTCTCACAGAGTTCTCATGTATGGTTCTGAGCTTGATGCTGATCACCCAGTAAGTGTCTGGTAAAACCCATCCCACACATGCTCTTCCAGCTTCACCCATGTGCCAGGCGGTGTGCCATGTTCTGTGCTGTAATGCTTTCTTGTAGAGCAATTTATTATTGATTCCCCACCACGGAGAGCAGACGTTCAAATGATAAAGCTTCCCTGTGAATACGCGTTGGCTGGAAGCAGGTTAGAACGATGGCATTTCCACATAGCATTCATTTTTTAAAGGGTTGGAGAGAGGAGGAGATTCTAAACCTTGGAGAATATTTCTGTAGAATTAGACAGCCTGAAATATACTTGCAGATGGCGACCCTTGGAAAAACGATGAACTGAAATTGATCACTGCTTTGGGAAACCAGGGAGGACTTGGCATTATGGGGCTCAGTGAGAGAATAAAATTCCCCTTGCTGTTTTCCTTGACTGGGGTTAGTTAGGAGTGGAGTAATGGAATGGACTTCAGTCTCAATGGAAAGGCAGAGGCTTTTAGAATAAGGCCGTGATGGAAGACGCATCTCTTCCCACATCTACCTGGAATCTATTTACCACAATCTCTCCTCTACGCCAATAAAAACGACCACCTTTAAAGAAATATGATACGTAGGTAAGCGTTTCCCACTATTCCCTCCCTCCCCCTTTATATCAGTTTTTATTTAACACAAGAGACCTGGAACTTCTTTATGGTCAGAATGAAGTACAGTTAATAGTCTGGGAGAAATAAGCAATGTACTCATTCATTACAAGCATTTTCATCCCCCTTTGGTGCCTCTTGTCTAAAAATAGGCAGTTACGAAGGTGAAACCCAAGCAGATCCATCATGCTTACAGATATGGTCTGAGGGTAATGGCTTACAGATATTCATTTTATTTAAATGAAAGAAATGTGATAGTGGGACTATACTCTCTAGACGGTGGTTCAATGACTGTGGTCCTGGGACCAGCTGTCCCTGTAGCACCTGGGAGCTTGTGTTAACTTAAGTGTGTGTGTGTGTGTGTGTGTGTGTGTGTGTGTGTTGAAGGGGGAGGGACTCTGCTTAAATACGGCAACTTCAACAGGGGGGACATTTTCAATCAAACCAATCATTTGGCATAACATCCCAATTCAAACTAATTCATAACATAGCATTCAAATAAAGGGTCACACAAATCTAATTCAATTGTTTTCTTTTTAAAAAGCTGAATTCACCTAAAGACACAGCATATTATATTTGCCATCATAGCCTAAAATTTCAGAATAATTCACAGTAATTCCCATGTAAGGCTCCTGAACGTTAGGAAAATACTCAAAAGTGCCTTTAATAAGCATCCATTTGTCACCTTCCCCTTCCCCACCTCCAGAGGAATCAGAATTAGCACAGAAGTATGATTTAAGAGATTAGCAATCATACAACTGTCCAGATGCCAGCTGTTAACTTGCATGATGATCTAGGGCAAGTCCCTTTACCTCTGTGCCTCAAATTCCTTATGTGAAATTTGGAAATAAAATTCTTATTGACCTTGGGCCGGCCGAGTGGCGCGGTGGTTAAGTGCTGGCTTCAGAAGCCAGCGGCCCGGTTCAGGTCCCACATATGAGGGCCAGTGACACTGCCCTCAAAAAAAGAAAATCTTATTGACCTCAAAGGGGCATTTGTATAGCCTAGTTAATAAAACAACTGCAAAGTATTTTGGCAAGAGTAAATACTTAATTACAGGACTGGAAATGCTGTATTAAATCATCCCAATCCATGCCTGCACAGTCAAGGATTTCTCACTATCCTCCTATTTCCAAATGCTCCCCTTAGTCTAGTTTGAAAATTACTCACCTGAAGAGAGTCAGTCATTTCAAAGGAACAACTACAGGAACCACTGACCTTGCTGAGAAATTTATTCTGATACCCAGTGTACATTGTCCTGTGCTTAATTTTGTTTCATTCTTCCTAATTACACCCACCTTATAATACCTTCTTTTATTTTCTGTGCAGCCATTTGAAATAATTGCAAGTACTTAGCAATCTCCTACCTCACTTATTTTTTTTTCTTACCACACATATTTCTTTTATAAGCACACCAAGTGTTCATCATGCAAAATTTGATATTGGTAAGTTGGTGGTTTTTCTAAGTTAATTATTTGATGAGGGTGGAAAAAGTTGTCTAAGGACTTTTTGAGCTTGGGAATAATCTCAGTTTAGAAACAGGGGTTATTGTGAGAGGATGGTCCCCTTGTGCTGGGATGGCTCAGAAGGGGCTTGGAATAGAAGAGGTTGCTGAGGCTCCCTAGGAAGGGTTAAATACCTATCTAGGTTAATGCCTCTCAAACTTCAATGGATAAACAAATCACCTGGAAAATCTTTTCAAAATGCAGATAGGGATCCTGAGATTTTTAGGGAGCTCCCTAATATTTCTAGTGAGCTTCCATTTGAGGCTTATTCTGGAGGTCTGGGGACTACAATTTGAGTAACAAGGATCTAGACTGGGAGGATCTTTCAAAGTGTGGTTCAACGTCCTCCCATAAGGTGCTTATTAAAAGTGCAATACCTTAAGGCTCATGTGAAGCCACCTGAATCAGAACTTTAAAGGATGGACCCTGGAACCCGCATTTTAAAAGGAGTTGTAGGAGCTCTAATGTTTGAGAACTAATGTCCTCGCTCAGCGATTCTCGGCCCTAGCTTTCCATTCAAATAACTTGAAGGGAATTTAACAATACCCTGAGACCAGGGTCTCACCTCAAGTGCTCAAATCTGAACCTCTGGGAGTGTGGCTAAGTTTGGAGTCATATTTAAAGCTCCCCAGTTGATCCTAATATTCCATCAGGGATGATTTATTTGGGATAGCTACTTGGATCCCAATGTACGTTTAGCTGAGCACTTCAGGGTGCCGACTGGTCTTCAGTTTTTCTTCATTTAATCTGAGAGGAGAAGGATGGGTGTGCAGCAGATACTTTCTTGGCCCTAGGGTTGCCAGATTCAGCAAATGTGTAGGATGCTCAGCTGAATTTCAATTTCAGGTAAACAACAATTTTTTCTCATTATACAAATATGCCCCAAATATCACATGAGTGTCCTGTACTTTATCTGGTAACTGTATCCCTGGCTTCAGTCCAGAGTAGATGGCCAGGTAGTGTTGGGGCCTCTGTAATAGCCAGTGTAGCCAGCAGCCCTGCTTGACTTTGCCGGTTCATGGTTCAATCCTGGAAGCCCAGTGTTGCCCACACCGTTGGCGTAATCACCGCCACACTAGGCTAATGAGGCATGATGAGTTAATCACTCTCTTGCATGCCTGGAAAAGGTGCAGGTGTTTGCTGGAGAGACAATTGAGATTCTTCAGGAAGCCCAGCCGACTATGATGCTGTTACCATGGTGTCCGGTTTGGCAGGAGCCAGGGAACAGATGCTGTGCTTTTCACACGACTCTTTTCCTTTGGTCACGGCCTGCTCTCTGTTTGAGTAACACTGGTGCTTGAATCTCTTCAGTTTAACCATCCTGGGTTGCCTGGTATTACTAGCGAGTGTCGAAACTCGTACTTTCTAGCATGACCATATATACCCTCAACAGCAGGAGACCCTTTTTTAGGTCACAGATCCATTTGTGAATGTAGGAACTGTGGTCACAAAGTTTTGTATATACACATTTTAAGGCTTTGCAAGCCTGCCTATGAGCCCCAGTTAAAAAAACTCCCAATGCATAGCAAAAGGAAGAAAGTGCTAGCTACTAAGATGGATACTTCATTTCTGCAGTGTGTTTGGGTGATCTCTGAGCACTCTCTCTCTCCCCTTATTAGTAATTCTCTTGTCATTCCTGAGAAGAAGGCTGTTGGCAATGGAAGTTCTTATTTCTGTCCAGCAGATAGTCCTGAAAAGGTTTCTGGCCTGAAAGCGAGTTCTCCTTTAGTCAGAAGAGAGGGTGGAATGATTTTCTGTGAGTTGGAAGTTTCCTTGAACAGCCCACCTTGCATAGAAGTGTCTGAGCTGCAGCAGAGATAGACTAGGCCTTTGTGGGCCTGTTGCTGCTCTCCTCTCAGAGCCCGGGATCCCAGCGGCCAGCCTTCTTGCCTGGCCTCCATTCTCTGAGTGGCCACTGCTTCCTGGTTATCTTTTGGGGTTGCAATGGTAAAAAAGTTAAATTGAAACAATTCCTTTTGGGCTTCCGAAAGCTTGAAGAAACAACCCTGGGAAGAATTGATGATCTGAAAGTACTAGAAGGGAAGGAAAATGGAAAGTCTGTTGACAAGAGGAAACATTCTTGAGTAAACCAAGGAGTCATCTTGGAAGGATTTCACTTGACTGAAGAATGACAGACGGGATGTTTAATTTCCCAAGTGCTATAATGGTGGCTAAAAGTCTTAAAGCTGCTAAAGATGAATCTGAATCTGAATTAATAGAAACTCAAAGTGGAATGGAGCTAACCTGCTATCCTATGCATGAATCCCTTAAAATGGATTTTGCGTTATGTGGCTATACTCATAAAATACAGCAAAACCTCTTTTACTCATATTAATTTGGGGATTTGATAATTATTGTGAATGATAGAACTCTTAAGAAATAACTTTGTCATTTCTCTAAAGCAATTAAATTTAGATGAACTTACCAAATAACCATGTTAAAGGGAATTGTTTTAATGACTTGAGATAAGATTAATTTGTGATTAAGATCAATCACATGTAAGTGATACTTGAAAACCTAACATATTGTTCTTAATATCAATTTGCATAGCTAAGTCATTCTGTCTGCTTAGTGGAAAGGTAAACTTTAGCCTGAATTCCCACACTTTCCAAATTAGGACAGCCCAAATTTAATGAGGTTTTACTGTAAGCACAATTCGCTTCTGCCTGTATCATCAAGATGGTCATACAAGATAAAAATTTACATTTGAATGGGACGCCCAATCAGCCCTGCAGTGATTTTCTTTTGGGTCTTCTGCAGCTACTTTTTTTGGCACTCTTAAATAACTTCATCTCTTTTCTGTTTAAGGGATTTAAGGACAATGTCTATCGACAGAGAAGGAAGTATTTTGTGGATGTGGCCATGGGGTATAAATAGTAAGTACCTGTATAACTCTTTCCTGCAACTTGTCGGTGGCTAGTTAAAAAACAACAACACACACATGCTGTGTTAAACAGACCTGTCTTCTCTTCATTTCCACTTTTCCACAAGGCAGACATAATCCATTTTAAACACTCAGCAACTCTGTAGGTTTTAAATGCCGACATTGATATTCAACATCCGGGTATAATTGTAAAAGAATGAGACCTCCGGGCCACATGCCAAAGTACTACATGTTCACTATTGTATTTGCAGCTCTTAGACTAAGGCAAGGAACCATTTTTGTGCACTCTGCAGGGCCCAGAAAATGCATTTTAATTTTACTTTGGACTTGAATTTTCAGTGACCCCCTTCAATGTCTAGCATCCCCAATGAAAGGAGAGAATTCAGCAGGTATGGTGGAAAGACCCTTGTAAGAAGCCATAATAAGAAAGAAATGTAAGTTTGTTTTACGTGGAAAGGGAAACTTCCTGTAAACTGGAGTGTTTTTGAAGCATTTCATACCCAATCCTGGATCAGGGTTGGGGTGAAATTGGAGAACCTCAGGATTGGAATGAGGCCTGTGCATAGTGCATGGCGTTAAGTGGCAGTGACAGGATGTTTGTAACAGGCAATAATGTGGTGTGTGGACTGCAGGCCATGTCTAGAAGACTGTAGTGGATGTTAGGCCTCTGCTTGTTCTGCTCACACTAATAAAACTTACAGGCCATTGCACCCTCTCTTTATTTGTCTAGTATGTGCTCAGTCACATAAATCTTGTCTTCAGAACAAAATGTAAATCCATAACTGGTAGGAAAGAGTCTTTCTTATTCTAGTTGAGAAACTGGACTGTCCTGTGGAGCAAGTTTGTCCTTGGTAAGAATTCAGGACATTATATGTGTTATAGAAGGTGTCAGTGTTTCCTCCCTCCCTCCTTCCTTCCTTCCTGGATTCCACATTGCAGCTCTGATTGGGTCAGTCATTTGCTCATTTCTAATTTCATTTAATGTTTTGGTTCTCTTCCCTTCTTCCTTTCAAGCCCCAGGCATCCTTCATGCTTTCTCTACTATGTTTGTTACCGTGAAAACCAGGACTACTTGGCACATGCTTTTCTACATGGGTCTACACCATTCTAATCTCCTCTGTTCCATGCAGCGTCTTGACCCTCTTTAAACCGCTGTGACTTTCTACCCCTTCACAATGTCAGTGTGCTGATGGCTTGTCCTGGCCCATGACCCACCTCATGGCCCCTTTGACCCTCACCACCATTGCTCACCAGCCCTATCTTCCAGTGTTTCGCAGTTAAGTTGCCAAGATAGCACCCTGATGACCTGAGGTCACTTTTCCCATCAGGCCCTGATAAGTGGTTATGAGCGTTCAGATGAGCTCCCCTCAATTCACAGACCCTCCGTGTGGCATCAGGGCATAGATGGGTCCTTAGAAGGGGTGTGGGCTGGCCATGCCTCTGGGGCATGACCTGTCAGGACAGGATAAACACTCAGTGCTTGGCAGAGACTTTTCCTTTTGAAAAAAGATAGATAAAAATGTATTTTATATGTAAGTGCTATACATAATGTATGATATATAAAAATTATATGGTACATAATATATGGTCATAAAGGTATGTTAGCATAGCAATCAAGGGACTTGCTCAAATATTACTTATTTCTTGATAGAGCCCAGAAACTGACAAAGGCAAGCTAATATTGTGGTAATGCTAATAGAATTGGTACATATGAGCCACCCAGTTTTAAGGAGCATTGATAATGGGGAGTCTTTTGGTTTTAATGAAAATGTATTAATATTTACGTGGAGAGGAGAAGAAAAGAGTGTAGTGTTGAAATGATGGAGGATGAGTCTCTCAAAGCGTTAACAAATTTGCATTTGCCACCTTCCCTTAGCTAAAAAAGGACATTGAGGTCTAGTGTTTATGGAAAACAAAAGTAAAAATTGGAGGTGAGAAATCTCAATTTTTTTTTTTGCACAAAGACGGGCTGGATGGAGCTGGAACCTTCCAGGGTCTGGCCCAGTTTACAGAGCTGGGGTGTATTCAGACTTGAGGGCTTGACTCTGGACAACTGAAAGTTCAGGAGGTTGAGGTAGGCAGGAGACCTCCAATTCATCATTTTACAGGGAGAAACCACTCTCATATGCCTCACAAAACTCTCTTTGTTGTTTTGATACCAGAGAGGTCAAATTATAACCTGAAGGTTATTTGGTGGATATAGGGTCTAAGCAAAAGGAGTTAAAGAGAGTTTGGGATCCAGGGCCATTATAACCCTCTCCCCTGGAGAGTGCTGTGTCCAGCCTGACTACCTAGGATAACAAAGTAATTAAAAACAGGCACAGACAGCCTGGGGTTTGAGTCCTGACTCCACTGCTCCCTAGTTGGGTGATTAATATCACTGTGCCTGTTTCTTTATTTGGGAAGCGTGTCTAACAATAGGTCCCATCTCACAGGGTTGTATAATAGGATTATGAAAGAGAAGGCATGGTTGGGCTAGGCACAGTGTCTGGCATGTGATGTGTGGTCGTGTCACTTATTATTGCAGACTCTTCCCTTTCCCTTTTTCCACAGGCTATCTTTACTTTCCAGCTGACCTATTGTTTTCTTCTCTAGCTATGTTAACACCATCATTTTTTGCTGCCACCTAAACAAATGTGGTTGCTCAAATGTCCCTGGCAGTAATCCTTGGAAGAAAACTCCTTCAGTTTCCCATGTAAAGACTGTTGTGTATACTGATGCTTTTTGTGCTGACCATCATCCTTACTTATGAAGAGAGTTCATAGGTGGGAAGCTGCTCAAATACTGATAACGATGGCCAGTTGTGTTGCCTCAGGCTCTTTTTGTGAGTGGATGGAGTGAGGAAGGTGCCTATCAAGAGTGGTTAAATCGGGAAAAACCTGAACCCAGGAATTGTGGAAAGTAGAGAAAAAAGGGTCATTCCTCAATGCCTCTCATGCCATCATGGAGATGGCTTCTATGAGTATGAGTTTGAGCATGGATAAGGGCTAGCCATTGTGTGTGTAAATACATGTGGGCTTGCAAGCACACTGAGGGTGGGGTTCAAGCTTATGTTATGGTGCTGGTGGGGGTGGAGCATAGGTTCTGACAAGTCCCAAGTGGGCCTGGGTCATCGCCTCTAATTTGCCATACAAGGTTTCCTATAAAAAAAAAATAAAGCTGCAGTTTCTAATTGAAATAGGTCATTTTGTAGTGCTAATGGCTTTCTGAGTGAGAAAAAGGAAAAAGATGTCAATGCAATAATTACTTAAAATAAGCTCTTTTTGAGTGGCTTCTGGCAGTGTGCTATGATCTGATTTTCCAAACCAAAGCTAGCAACCACCAGTTTGAGAAACAGATTATTTGAAATTTAGGTGGTCCTGAAAAATTTGGCATGTGAAGTCCCTGAAAATACAGTTTGGTGATAAAATTGGGGACCATTCTGGCATGGGGAAAACCATTCAATTCCCTGTTGATAGTTCATTAAGGCTTTTGGGACACCAAGGAGAAGTCAAATATATGGTCAGAAATATAGATGAAGATGGAGTACAGGTGTTTGGGTTATCATAGGGATTGGCAGGATGTAGTTTGGTAAGGGGAAGGGAAAGAAATGAAATCTAGAATGATATCTATTGAAACCATGGCCAGGAAGCCCTCTGGGGTATTCGTGTTGAATACTGTATTTTCTGTGATAGTTTTGCAAGGATAAAGCAGGAGGTAAGAATCAACACATGCAGAGAAAAATGAAGCAATTCCACTCTATGATGAGAAACAGCAGGCTCAGAGTCAGCATTACCATGAACCTGAGAGAGGAGAGGGAGTGGGCACTGTGTCAGCATGCTGAGAGCCATCAATAGGTGCCACTCAGGTGAGTTTCTGATTGACAGCACTGCCAAGAAACATGATTATTACCCAGAGTCCTGCTGCTGCCTGCAGACATGCCTGAGCTATGTAGCCACCTATGTCAGGAAGACCTAATTGCCTCACCAATAATGGCAGAAGAAACACTCATTAGTGCCAATATCATTCTCCATGGAAGACCTGAGAGTGAACGCCCTGGGTGGACAGGGCACTGTTTCTAAAATCATGTGTGAGAGATGCGGATCTCAGTCCATCCTCCCCAACCCAAATAAAAGAAATTCTAGTGTAAACAGAAAAAGAAGTTCCCCATGACTAGATAATGTGGAGTGCATATACCTGGGGTGCCAGAAAAAAATGTATACACACAACTTGTATTCATCTTTTGGTATCGGTATGTATTGAGTATTACAATTTTAATACAGTTTTTTCCTTTCTTAAAATGTGTATCAATTTTTTTTGGCACCCTCTGGAGACTTGCAGCTCAGAGAAAATGGAAGTGTGTGAGGGCAGATGGCATGTGGAGGAAGAGAAAATTATGGCTGTGATGTTGTAGCTCTAAGGTTTGTTTGAAACTCTCCGATTTTCTGTCATTGGCACCTTCATATTTTAACCTTGGCATTAGTTTTGCTGCATTTCTGTGCATTTCACAGTTGCTACATTGTTGGGGGAAGAAAAAAAATCAGTAATACATTTTTTCAATTGACTAGAAATAAACAAATTTTTCTTTGGGGGCTATTATAGTGATTATTCTTCAACAATATGCATGCATATTTAATTTAATTATGCTTGTGGTGGGGGTAGTGGTTGTTATTTCCATCCATCTTACTCTCTTGGAAAGAGGCCCTGAGCTCTGACTTTAATTATGCCACTCTTGTTTGTTTATATTGATTTTGAATATTACCGTGATTGTGTTTTGTTATGAATGTACTTTTTTCCGGGTTGGAATTAAGGTGGTACATGAACCTCATGTTCTTCTCATGGGGCTGCTTCCTCTTTGCTTTATTTACTTATTTTTTGGGTGCATAGAATCTGAAATGTAAATAGGTAAAAGTAAATGTCAGTGGGTGAGGTAAGAAAGGGAGTTTCAACATGTCAGAATTTGCTTAAGAAGTTGAAAAACTCCCTAATTTGCTGAGAAAACTCATTTGATTTCAAATTCAGAGATCTAAGTGGTTCCTTAACATTGCTCAGCCTCAGTATTGCCCTCTGTAAAATAGGGAGATAATAGTATCTCTCTGTGTCTCCCCTGGGAGTGTTCTAAGGATTAAATGAAACCAATGGAACATTGCTATACAATGTACTTTACTATGTCATCTTTATCTCAACAATAATCAACAACTTTAGACCAAAAGCCTGGGGTTTGCTCAGACCCCTGGCCTACTTGGAGGGCTTTCTCCAATCCAGATCTCTTCCGATGTGAGAAGCAGTGTGTGGAATGGTTAAGAGGGTAGAAGTTAGAGCTGCGCTTCTTGGGGTGACTTCCAGCTTTATCACTTCCCAGTTAAGGGAACCCTGCAAGTTATTTGTCTTCAGTGCGTCAGTTTTCTTGTCTGTAAAATGGGGATAACTCTACTACTGCTTTTGTTATGAGGATTAAATGAGCTAATATACTAACAACACTGAGAAAACTATATAGGAAGTGCTATATAAGTATTGGCTAATATTTTTATAATATTGTTTTTTTCACTTCAACTGATCTCTCCTTTGGTTTAACCTCACACTCCACATCTCTTTTTTTTTTTTTTTAAAGATTTTATTGGGGAATTGGGGAAGGGTAACAGACAAGTTCTGTCCTTTTGTTCTTCAGTCTAGTTGCGGAGGACGTTGCTTCACTGGCCCATGTTGATATCGTCACTGCGCTCTTCCCGAATGAGGCAGATGGGTCACCGGCCTCTGGACGGCCTCTCATGGCATCTCATGGCAGCTCATTCAGGCTGCCGGCTGCTCACGCTGGCTGCTGACCACTCACAGTAGCTCACGGCAGTCTACTGCAGCCCCACAGCAGCCCTATGCCATCGCAGGTGACTCACAGCAGCCCAGCCCCAGGTGGAGCTATTCTTCACCATCTTAGCTGTAGAGAGCGCAGAGTCACTGGCCCTCATCTGGGATCCAAACCAGGGCCCTGCTGCTCAGAGTTGGCATCCCAAGCCAACTCTTAACCAACGCGCCAGTTGGCCGGTCCTTCACATCTTTTCATTACTGTTTGGTTAGCACCCTCCTCCACTCGCCTTGGCTAAGACTTTCTTTAAGGCCCAAATTCCAACTGATTTGTCCACTGTATTAGTTATTTATTGCTGCATAACAAATTACCCCAAAATTCAGCAGCTTAAAACAGCAAACATCTATTGTCTCACAAAGTTTCTCAAGGTCAGGAATTAGGGAGCAGTTCAGCTGGGTGGTTGTGGATCAGGGTTTCTCATGAGGCTGGAATCAAAGTGTTAACCAGAGAAGCATCATCTGAAGGCTTGACTGGGGCTGGAAGATCTGTTTCCAATATGGTCACTCACATGGCCATTGGCAAGAGGTCATAGCTTCTTGCACCATGGTCCTCTCCAGTGGGCTGCCTGAGTGTCCTCAAGATATGGCAGCTATGGCATCTGGCTTTCCCCCAGTCAAGGTGATCCAAAAGAGAGCAAGGCAGAATCTACCTAACCTCAGAAGTGACATACCACCACTCCCGGTGTATTATTAGGTTAGTTTCATAGCCCAACCCTCATACACTGTGTGAGGGGACTACACATGGGCGTGAAGACCAGGAGGTGGGATTCACTGGGGATTGTCTTGGAGATTGGCTAACACATACATTTAACTTGTGTTCAATATTATTTCTTCAAGACCCTCCCTTATTGCACTACCACAGTGTGCTCAGGCATTATCTGTAGAGATGACCTAAGAATGCCGAGGGGACAGGGTGTAAGAGAACATGGGACAGAACTGGGTTTGAATTCCTGCTCCACGTACAGGCTCTGTGGCCCTGAGTGCTAACTGACCTAGCCTCTCTGGGCCTAAGTGCCCTCATCTTAAAATGGGCACAGCGTCTACCTTGTATGACTGGGAGAATTAGCAATGATTACAGGGCCCAGAGGTGACTGGTGTTGAATCTGTGATATAGTGATTATTATCGTCACATATTAAGTAGCCAATGATTTCCTGACTCCATATACTCATTTGTTAAGTTGATTTAAAATGAGTGAAGGACTTTAAGGAGTGAATGAGTTAGGGAATTTCAGGCTCCTTGGTGGACTGGGTTAAAGGAACTTTTCAAAAAAGAGAGAGAGGGAGAGAATGTGTGTGTGCATGTGCGCGCGCGCCTTTTCAGTTTCATGGAACTCATGCACATAGCTTGCTTCTTTAATCTGAGACAGTCACCCTCTCCAAGGCTTTCCCAGGTCAGGGAGTCTCAGTTAAGGGTCGAGGGTACAGGTTGGGGCTGGGTTGTGTTGAACTCATCCCTGAATGGCTGATGGTGGTAGAAATATTTACCGTAAGTAGACCTCTCAGTTGGCTTATTTGGGTAGTTTTAGCTTCCTTTGTTAAATTCTGGCCATGTGCTGGACACCATGTTAAATACATTGCTTATATTCTCTCATTTACCCTCACCATACATCTTGGAGATAGCTGTCATTATTGTACTCATTTTAATTATTATTATTATTATTGTTTTTCTTTGAGGGCAGTGTCACTGGCCCTCATATGTGGGACCGAATCGGGGCCACTGGCTTCCCAAGCCAGCGCTTAACCACCGCGCCACTCGGCCGGCCCCTATTATACTCATTTTAAAGATGAGGAAACTGACGTTCAGAGACATTAAGAAACTTACTAAAGGTGACACACCTGACCCTGTCACCTGTACAGACATCAGTTACTAATGCTTTAATTTCTGTGAGATTGAGTAGTAAATTGAAGAGTAGAACAAAAGCAAATATTTGTACTCCTAGGTTTATTTCCCAGATGACCAGACTAGTTTCTGAGTAAGGTCACTTTCAGGAGTTTCAAATGTGCCTCTTATGAAATCTAAATGTTCCTTTGCTTAAGAAGCCACATCTTTTCTTTTTTGGAAGAGCCTGTAGCACTTGCCATAGGTGTTTTTATACACAAGTTGAAAATAACAGTGACAGAACTAAGTGCCTTGGAATTTTTAAAAGGCATTCTCTTTATAGAATTCTTAGCATATTTGAAATGCATAGTTCTTGTATGTATTTAATACTCTTAATGCTTTATGGAGCCAGGACTCAAGCCAGCCCTGTTTGACTTCAAGGCTACATGTTGTCCTTGCAGGGTGCTTGGGACATCTGCCTGGCCCTGGCTTGGCAGCACCATGTCCTAGCCCTGTGCAGTGATGGTGCTCTCTTTTCTCAGGCCCTGAGCACTTCTCCCCCAGCTGAAAGCCTGACCCTTGTGGGATATACAATGGATGGAAATAAACACAGCTGGCCTGAGGCTTAAAAAGCAATTGGCAGGGCCTTGTCTCTCTCTGGCTTTTTCTAGTTGCTAACCTATTTCTTTCTTTCTTTCTTTCTTTTATTTTATTTTATTATTATTTTATTTTTATTTTTTTTGAGGGCAGTGTCCCTGGCCCTCATATGTGGGACCCGAACCGGGGCCACCGGCCTCCCAAGCCAGCACTTAACCACCACGCCACTCAGCCGGCCCTATTTCTTGATTTTTTGATTTACAAAATTGCACCCTTGGTGATTCATGTGCTCTGAGGGTAGGTGCACAGCTAAACAGAGACTCTAAAACAAAACAGCCCCAAATGGAGACTAGCATATTTGAAAAGCACAATCCCCAGCCCAGCAGGCACATTCAACTAGACGGAGCAGGCAACATGTCCACTGTCCTAGAGTCAACGTGCTTTTATGCATTATATTTTGGGGAAGAAAGATATAAATTGTTTTGAAAAGAATTTACCTTGGTTTTGGAGAAGCGGGGCAGGAAATGGTGAAGTGGGGCAGTTCTCGGATACGTGCACAGTCTGCAAGGAAGACACACGTACTGCTTTTGGTGATTACAGACTGTACCGACTGTTCATGCCTGTGGAGGTTGCATGCTCTGGTCAGCTAATAGACTCCTGGAAGCTGAGTCAGAGCTCCAACATATCTTCAGGCATGTGAGCAGTCTTTTGGTATTTGGCCCACAGCTATTAACTGGTTAACTATTCTTGTATCTTTCTCTCACTCTCTGGCCCACTGCAATTTAATGTAGGACATCCCAGAATTTTTCTCTTGTCACCAGTACTGTGCATGTTGGGGTTTCCCTACTCTCAGGTAACTGTGACGATTTAGCTTTTGTTTGAGTTGGAGGATTACCAATGCTGAGTTTTTCCTGGGAGGCATTTGCAATTATTGCAATGTGCAGAAAAATAACTGGGGTGGCTCCACCTCTCCACCTTTCCAGAAATTTCCATTGACCTTAGCATTTCTCATTTCATGCGAGAAGAGGCATGATTTATGGATCCTGCTTGGTTTCAGAATGTAGCTTAAAGGAATACATTACTAACAGGAGTCGTAAGTGCTATATTACCTAGTTTTAGATAGGCGAGTCTTAATTGGAAACAAAACAAATAGAAGGTGGAGGAAGAATGAAATGGAAAAGTTCTGTTTTCTTAACAGGGAAACAAAACTTAACTGGGGGTTGGAAATTTTTATCCTTAAAGACATTTTCCTCATCAGTTTCATTGGCCAATGGTCACCTTGATGAATTGTGGGCTCTATTGTGATATGGGACCAAGCTTTAATTTTTTATATGCTCTGCCTTTTTTGGAAGTGACCTTAGAAGGCCAATATGTGTTCTTTCCAACTGAGCTAATTTTATCCTATTTCATTATCCTCCATTGATTTGCTTTCCCAGGTTTTGAATGAAACTGCAATATATGTGGCTGTTTGGGTACTTTGTGATTCCTGTGTAAACACCAGTTGTTGATGTTTTAATTTCTCTGAAATGGGGCGGTAAATTGAAAAGTAGAACAAAAGCAAATATTTGTAGTACTGGGGTCATTTCCCAGATGACTAGAATAGCTTCTGAGGAAGGTTGCATTAGGGGTTTCTACGAGTGCCTTCCTTATGGAATCTAAATAACTTTCTCTTCCCAAGAGGACGTACCCTTTCGTGCTGTTTTAAAAAATCGGCACAGCAACTTCCACTTGACATAGGTGGTATACACAAGTTGAAAAGAAGAGCAACAGAATTAAAAGACTTGGGTTTTTAAAAGGTTATTCTGCTATATATTGAATTCTCAGCATATATGAAACTCACAGTTCTTATGACTATTTAAAAGACATCAGGCTTTATGGGAGCATCGTTTTCATGCCAAATGTTTCTTACTACCTGAAGTTTTCAGCTCAATGGCTGAAAGGAAGGGAGCCTGAGAGTTGCAAAGAAAAACAAAAGGGGAAATTGATTTGGAAAATGTTTTTCCTCATTTTTGGGGCTTGGTGGGGTTTTTTTGGGGCAGGTTTTTTAGATGTATATGAATGCCTCAGTAGGATGTGGTCTGATTATAACATGGCACCCATAGTGTGGAAAACATTAACACAGTATGTCCCGGTATTACTAACAAGGCCAGAAGTTGCGCCAAATTCTAACCTGTTTCACAGGCAATGAGGTATGAGTATTTTTACTTTAAAATGATTTCCATGAACATGAAGGTTTAAAATTACTTCCACAAGTCCTGTCCAAGAGGTGAATGGATTTATAGGGAAGAGTGCTGTTTTTGTTATCTTCAGACCTACTTCCGGCCCTGCAGGGAAGTGATGACATTTTATTCATTTTTATACACCTGGAGAAAGGAAAGCAACTATAATGAGTACCTATTAGGTATTAGGCATTGGCCCAGGGGCTTTACAGGTGACATGTCATTTAATCCTCTCAGTGTTGTATGGTTGTCTTTTATCCCTCAGTTTCAAATGAGGGAAATTAATTTCAAATGAGGGAACAGAGCCCAAACTCAATGCAGGATTCATAGTAGGTATTCAATACCTTGCAGTGAAGTGCATTGGTTAAAAGTGGGATTTCTAGAGCTAGTCTTCTTGAATCAGTCCCAGCTATGCTACTTACTAGCTGATTGATCTTGGACCGATTACTACCGTGTTTCCCCGAAAATAAGACCTAACTGGAAAATAAGCCCTAGCATGATTTTTCAGGATGCTTGTAATATAAGCCCTATCCCAAACATAAGCCCCAGTTAAGATAGCCAAACTTGACTGTTTGGATAAATGTAGATTTTTGTATATGAATAAATGAATAAACGTAGATTGTTGGAGCAAAAATTAATATAAGACCCAGTCTTCTTTTGGGGGAAACACGGTAGGTCACTAAGTTTCAGTTTCCTCAGCCATAAAATGGAGACACTAACAGTCATTTGATCACCCTATAAAGTGAGCATCATATGACATAATCCATGTTACGTACTATTATTTATATATTGTTGTTACACTTCCATGGATGGATGAATGAATGGATGCTATTATTAGGGCTATGAACTGTAGGGTAACTGCATTGCCTCATCCACTGCTGAAAGAGGTGGGGCCCAGTATTTACCAAGATTCGGTCCCTGTTGGTCAAGATACAAGATGTATGGATTGAAAGTGCAGCTCTATGAGGCCTAACCTGGGTCTCTTCCTCCCAGTGGACTGAGATTGTTGATGGCTATTGAGTTTTCGCTCTTTTTTGGATTCCCTGCTTTGAGTTTCACCTTCTTGTAGATGTTGAGCATGCACATATCAAAGGATGTTAGACCCATTGTTGCTGTTGATATTTAATTTCATGGTAGTTTTGGCAGAAGCAAATCACTCCTCTAGAATGTGAAGATGGCTTTCCGCAAGGTGAGAAAATGGTAGGAAGCCCTCTCCTGGGGCACAGGACACATAAAACAAAGAATTTCCAGGAGTTAAATCTCCTGTCTCCCTGAGGCTCCCTGGGTGCAGTAGTTTATTTTCATTATGCCTCCTATAAAGGCAGCAATGATGTTAACAATAGGAACATGACAAACTCATGTTTTTTTGCCTGCTACCATCTGAAAGTTCCTTAGGGCCTATAGATTCATTTACAAAAATTCATGTGTACAAAACTCATTTGCAAAATCAAATAAAATATGTGATCATCAATGCTCTTTACCTGACTGGCCTAGGGGGCTAGCTGAAAATGAGTTTGGGACTTGATCTACGGTGTAGCTTAGTAGACTCAGGCCGCCCAGTCTCCCCAGCAAATGAACCCTTGCCAAGACACTTTATGTCAGACAACTTGAATGATTGGAAATCTTGGTATAACTCTAGTGGTTGTTAAGTCATTGCAGTGGTTTGTGAGTTTCCTTTTTGAAAAAGAGCACTCAATCCTCATGCCCTACGGCTTTGAAAAGATCTTTGAAAGTTCATTCATTAAGATGTCCAGCCAAGGAAACACATCTGTGTTTTGATCTTTTGGATGTATATATGCTGCTTTCTTTCCTGGTAAAAATATTGGCTACAAGTGTGATAGGGGACAATGCCAAGGAAAACTGAGTTGAGAAAATTTAAAAAAAGAAATCTTTACATGTATATATGCTGCTTTCTTTCCTGGTAAAAATATTGGCTACAAGTGTGATAGGGGACAATGCCAAGGAAAACTGAGTTGAGAAAATTTAAAAAAAGAAATCTTTACATGTAAAGTAAGTAGTACATAGGGGTAATTGAAGCTACCAGAAAACTTGTCAAAATCTCAAAGTCTTTGGCATTGTTTTTTCCTTAGGAATTAAACTATATTGAGGCAGGAGGGGGTAAGACAAATACGTATCTGTCAGACTTTCTGATTCACAACTATAATTATTCTCAGCCTCTCAATTTGTGGCTTGTTTTAGCCTGATTGGTGAGCCTGATTACTTATTCAACAAATATTATTTATTGAACACCTATGTATTCCAGGCTCTGCTCTGGGTGGCAGAGATACAAAAATGAACAAAGCAAACAGAAATCCCTGCCTTTGAGAAGAGTATATTGAAAAGCGGGGATAGATTTAGCAGAGTAATGTTTTTGGAAATTTTACTTTTTTTCTCCCTGGATATTACTGATAGTATTTTATCATAAAGTTATTGTCTTTTATGGTCTGAATTCTGAAGTGTAATTTTATCAAATGTGGGAGCCTTACAATTTTCTCATAGACTCTTGGAAAGCAGTAGAAAAAAATGTATTTGCTTTCTGGGGTAACTATAACAGAATCCATCCACTCTAGTAAGAATTTTTTTTTTTCCTGGGTTGGGGCACTTTTTTTTTTTTTTTTTGAAGGCAGTGTTACTGGCTCTCATATATGGGACCTGAACCGGGGCTGCTGGCTTCCCAAACCAGCGCTTAACCACCGCGCCACTCTGCCAGCCTGGGGCACATTTTTTCCAGTCTCAGGGACATAAGTCATCTTCCTGTTGAACACTCACTGACTATATGGCTCCACTCAGGAGATCCCTGGTTGCAGGGATAGTTGGTACTATTTCATGAAGGTACCAACAAGCATAATACTAGGTAATATTATGGTGAGTCATAAGTATTGATTGAAATGTCTGCACACTGTTGTGAGCAGTGTAACAAATGCTTGGTAACAATTAAGAGTAACTTTTGTGAATGATGAATTTTTTTTTCTAAAAATACTACATTAGATCAAAATCAAGATCATTCTATAATAATATTAGAATAATGTCAGTCTCACTCTTGTATTTTCTGATGTACTTTCTTGATGGGAGGGAAAGAGGATGAATGAGATAGCTCCCTGGGAAGGATGCAGCATTCAGGGTCTGCTCACTGACAAGTGCAGCACATGCATCTCATAAGTCAAGAAAGAACCAAGATAGAGGCCTCCTGCCTTCCAGTTCCCATAATCTTTCTCCAAAGGACCTAACCAACCCCTTAGAGGAGCTGCTAATTGCTATTGAGTTGCAAGGTTGATGGAATTTTACATTCACCTCTTCTCATTTCCCTTCTGCTGCTCCCAGGTTCTCACTATAGTAAGAACCATCTAAGATGGGGAAGGAGAGAAAAGATGAGGCAGAGCTGAATGGGACAGTCTATTCCAGGCAGACGAAAAGCTCTTGAATAAGTGAGGCATCTCCTGCCCGGAGGGACATGTAATGAAATAAAACAGAAAACGAGTTCATCTCTAACTATTTCTATCAGATTCACCCGTCTCCTTAACCAATTCTCTGTTTACCTTCTGCTCTGTTTAGTCCGCACCACTGAGGAAATCCAGCTTTCGAAGAACACAATCTACATTGTATTCCAGCCGGTCTTGCTGTCTAGATGTAAATACTATCCATTGCAGTTTGTCACATCTTCCTCCACTGAATAAGTGAATTGCTACCTGACACTAGAGTTCCTCTAAAGATAACACAAGCCGAGAAACTGCATCTCTCATTAGGAATTCTGGCAGCAAGGACTCCACGAGTCAGGCAGGATGTATAATACCACAATAATCAAATATTTTCCAATTCCCCAAATTAAAAAGAATATATATAAGAAAATATCTTGCTGTTAGACCTGCTAGAGGAAAGATCAAGCAAACAGCTAAATAAAACGAAAGCATTGTTGCTTATTCATCTGGCTATAGAAAGAACTCCCACCATTTCAGTCTCAGTGGGGTATGTGTCCCTGGATTTCAGTGTCAAAAGTGTGTTTGTTAAACAACTTTGCTCTAACAAGCTAGGGACTTACACAGAATAGCTGTATGTATACCTGCCCCCAATTAGGTTTGTATGTACCCTTTCCACTCTCTCCTCTCTGCAGGGATGAGGCAGGTGTCTTGGAATCATCCCCCTGCCTCTAAGAAGAATGGTATTTAAACTTACACGCAGGAAGATGCCTCCCACAGCCGTCAGTATTTTCAAACCAAGTACTTGGTCATCCCTGAGTGACATAGGGCACCAAGAGATTTTCCCATTGTCAGGCCTAAATCCCCACGGTGACTATTTTAGTCCTTTTCCTAGTATGTCCCCACTGAGCACTGGTTCCCTGTCGTGTCTATAAAGCCTTAGCATTCTTTGGCAAGAGGGCAGAATCTGCAGTGAATGGAAACTACTAAAGTGACATTTGTTCTTCTGTGAATTAGGAATCTGCGAATAATAATTTTGGTGGTGGTTGAGAATTCTGGATCCCAACTAATTCCATATAAATGGAGGAACTCCCTAGAGATCTCCCAATAACGTTTTCATGTAATTAGTTTATTGAGGAGTCTCACCTTGTTGGGGTTTATATCTGTGTAAAATGGCTTTATTTTCCCCACTCACTCTTTTCAGCTGTATTGTGTTGGAGCCCACGTTCCTGCTGGGAAGCTAGTTCCTTAGCAATGTCTAATTTCCTGTCATTTTCAATTATTAGTATAGTCCCATTTGTATTAGCATAGTCTCATTATAGTATTTAAGATATAGTCCAGTTTATTTGAAAAAAAGATTAATCTCAACTTGATTCACAGTGTATCCTCTCTCCTCCCTTGGTTATTTGTAGTGTGTGTGTGTGTGTGTGTGTGTGTGTGTGTGCGCGCGCGCGCGCGTGCACTTCTGGGTGTACGCTCTCTAGTAATGAGATAATTTTCCTTCCCTCTTCTAGAACCTAGTTCCTCTTGAGCTGGGGCTGAGAGGAGGGAGGGAGAGGGCTGGGGGCTTTTTACCGGACTGTTAGATAGTTAAAGATGGGCGGGCCTGAGGCCACACTCACCCTGGTTCAGACAGATTCTTTCCAATGGGGTGGTAGCTGTTGAAATGGTTTCTGCACAGTGTTCTGTGTGTTTTTCTTGGGGCAGGACCATTGCCTTCACCCCAACCCCTGCAGAAATATGCCCTGCCTCCCTTTGGTTTTATTAATGGTCATACCACCAACCGCTTGTCCAGGTTGGGCACACCATGGCTTGGGACTGCCTCATGCATCTGTGCCTCCATGCTTCTTCACCAGGTGTGAGAGGAGCCACTGGAGCATTCTTCTGCCTCTCGAGAACTGAGCAGAACTGGAGGGGTGGGCCTTCCCCATCTTCCTTCCAGGCAGACCATGTTGGGTCCCATGAAATTCTCTACATTTCGCCGGGCATCAGGCTCCACATTCACATGAACCTCAAATTTCAGAGGACACACGGCAGGGGACTCTCTTCTCCCCCACAGTGTGTCATACTCCTAGGTTTTCACACCCCCTCCCAGGACTGTCAGTCTCTGTTCCTCTCTGCTGGCAGCTCCAGGGAGCATCTGTGTTCCTGCTGCTCAGTGAGGGTCCAGCTGGGAAACAAGATGCCAGACCCCACTTTTCATGGGCATCCGCAGTATTTATAAATGAGTCTCATGCATGGCACAGCCTGCCCTCCTCACTTAGGGTTGGGGAAAGAGCCGCCTGCCCTTTCCCTGAACGTGGGCTTCCCCACAATCCTGTGTTATCTCTTGTTCCCTGTTAGACTGGTGGGTGGGGGCTGGGTGGGCAGGGTGATACAAGAGGACTTTGTTGGTGGTGGGGCCATTTCCGCTGCCACTTAACATGAGCTGCAAGGAGATGGCTGGCTTCAAATGCTGGGGGATTTTTCTAGAATGTGGAATACTTCAGTGAGTTTAGGGCCAGAAGAGAGTTTTAGGATGCTGAAATACAAATATGACACCTGTAATGTACACATTATAACATGTCATAGACAGATGCATAGCGATATATGGGTATATATCCCAGGCCCTAAAAAGATCAGGATACCCCTCTGTCATCCTTCTTGTATATACTTCACAGGAAGCCCACCAACCCATAAGTACAAAGGAGTACAATGCATTCTGATTTTTCCCATGACTATGATTTTTATTTTTCCAAATGTCAAATTTCAAAGTTTTAAAAAAATACACGGCTGCCCCTGCATTCCTGTTCCCCAAGCACATGTCCATTCTGTTGAGGATCCCAGAACTACATTCCCATCTTACTGAGGAAGGTAAATGAGTGAATTAATATGAAAGTATCTACAAAAGTATGTGATCTACAAATACAGGCTAGCATCATGTTTAAGTATGATTATATATGAGATTTTCTTTGTATGAATGAATACACACAGCTATAAACCGTATTTTAGTTTGGTATGTAAAAATAGGTTAGTATCTGAAATAAATTTTTTATTTTGTTGGTATATACTAATCAACTAAGACAATAGCCAGTCTTGAGCCTGGCACCATAATTTTAGGCAACTAGCTTAATCTCTCTGAGCCTCAATTTCCTTATCTTGTAAAATGGGGATAATAATAGCATTTATCTCATGGAGTTGTTGTGCAAATCAAATGGGTTAATTCATATAAAAATAATCTTAGAAAAGTGTTCACCACCACAGTAAGTTCTCAAAGATGAGCTATTATTATATACCTGTATTAACTATCAAAAAAAAAAAGGGAAATTACTTATTTTTTCTGTATTTGGGTATTTTAAATAGAAATGAAATGGATAAAACTTGCTTTTACTTTGTGATGAAGCTGATTTTTAAACTTTTACCTTGAAGAGTTATGGGGATGGGGGTGGGGGTTGGGTTAGAGCGGTGCGAGAAATATGTTGATATGATCGGACTCAGACTTACCCGCGATTGATCAGGGTCTGAGTACGATACTGCCTGGCCATTAACTCACAGAGCAAGCCAGTGAGTTACTCAGGTGGCACCGACAAGCGGAAACAAATGAGAATATACATTACCGCCCACATTACCAAGGTTGTGACACTGGGCATTCATGACTAAGAACCCTGTGTGGTGCTTTCTTTCTACCCTGACTCATACTTGTTTTCCTTCGGCCGCTTCCTGTTGCCTGCATTCAGCTCCCTTTTGAAATGCTGCATGTTTGCGGATTGATCCTGAAGGAAAAAGTTTGACCTCACAATTCTTTTCAAATGGCTGCTCAATATTTCACTTATTGTTTCAGCCTCATCGCTTTTCTACCTTCTGACGGGGCACAGCCCTTATTAGCTTTATTGGCTTACCTGACTTATATTGATTTCGTTGAATTTTCTGGAACTGGAGGCGGGCCGTTTATGTATTTATTTTTTTATGGCCTTTCTGTTTTTGTCTTTCCATTTCAAGCTTTCATTCTAAATTTATCACAGGTGCCAAGTGTTAGCAGTCTTCATCTTCTCAGCAACTATATGTCAGGTTGTAGTTTTTTTCTATTTGTTATCAACAGTCCAATTTAAACAATGCTAACCTTGTTCTAATTTGGTTTGTATAAGCCCTAGTCTTGGTACTTAGAAAAAGCAAATGTTAAGTTCTAGTTCTTTCTTCCATGTGTGTTATTCCTCCTTCCCTCATGTACTGCAGTTAATTAAAAAAAAATAGTTTTGGGCAGTGGAAACCACTTTCGGACCTGAACTTGAAACAGAAAGCATTTTGGCATGACCACTGGTGTACGTAGAAAGTTGAGGGCAGGAGATCTGTTGGCTAGCCTACTCTCCTCCTCCTTCCCGGGTTTACTGCCTCAGGGGGTGCTCCGGAATGGCCCCAGCTGTGAAAGGTGCACTGCAGTGGCAGCAACCCTGAGTGGCAGTTGCTGCCTGTGCCTGGGCTCCCCTGGTGGCTGTGGCTACAGGCTGGGTTACTTAGATGGCCAGGGAAGCATTCTCAGTTGTGTGTGTATGTATTTGGACTTCCACATGCTATATGTGCGTATTTGTGACCGCAGGGGCAGAAGTTCTGATGAGTGGCCAGGGTAGGCAAAGGGGAGAGCTGTCTGTAGCTGCTGAGCATGTCACGAGAGGTTTTCTGAAACCCGAATTTCACTTTCCAAATAAGGTATTTTAATCAGAGGCTAAATTCAGATTCTGGTTCCCTCAAGCAATAGTTTGCCAAAGCACATATCCCTGTTCCCCTCCGTCTACCGGTCCCAGGTTGCATCAGGAGGCCTGCTCCCTGCTTGCAGCTGCTGCCTGCTTTTAGAACAGCGTTTCTTTCTCACCTTTCTTTCTGTCTGGGAACTTGCAGATTGTACCTGGCCCATGAGGCCCAGCTTATGTTGTGTCCCCTCCAGGAATTTCTCCCTGATCACCCCAGTGCAGGGGCACCTCTCACTAGTTTAATCCAGGCAGTAGCACACTCTACTGCTCATGGACCAAACCCAGCCCCCTGTCTGGTTTTGTAAAGAAAGTTTTATTAGAACATAGCTATGTTCATTTGTTTATATATTGTCTATGGCTGGCTGCCTTCAAGAAACAATGTCAGAATTGAACAGAGACTCTGTGGCACACGAGCCTAAAATATTTACTTTCTAGCCCTTTACAGAAAGAGTTTGCTGACCCCTCTTCTATACTGAGAGGCTTAATGTGTGCGCCTCTCAGCATGATGTGTAATAAATGCTCCTATTCTGCAGTTTGCAAAACTCTGTTGTTGTTTTTTTTTTTAAGATTTTATTGGGGAATTGCGGGAGGGGAACAGACAAGTTGCCATCCTTTTGTTCTTCAGTCTAGTTGTGGAGGACATTGCTTCACTGGCCCATGTTGGTATCATCATTGAGCTCTTCTCGGGTGAGGCAGATCGGTTGCCGGCCTTCCGGAGGCCATTCACAATGGCTCTTGGCAGCTCACACTGCCAGCCACTCACTGTAGCCTATGGCAGCCCACTGCAGCAGGGACTGCAGCTAGGCTGTCCCGGGGACTCACAGCAGCCCAGCTCCAGGTGGAGCTGTTGTTCACCATCATAGCTGTAGAGGGCAGTGTCACTCACTGGCCCTCATATTTGGGATCCGAACCCGGGCTGCTGGCATCCCAAGCCAGCTCTTAACCAATGTGCCACTGGGCCAGCCCAAAACTCTCAGTTTTAAACTCAGCATAGTCTTTTAGTGTTTCCCAGACATTTTGTTCACTGAACACATAGTCTCAAAATTATAGATTAGGATGAATGCCCCACAAGGGACAAAGAGAACCCACAGGTGATTTTATTTTCGTGAGACAATACCCATGTAGTACTGTTGTCAGGTGATTGCAGATAAGGCTTTCAGAGCATAGCTTTGTACCGAAACCAGCTCTTTCCAACCCAGAACTCTTACTTGTTACTGATCTCAGTGTAAGAACATAAATTTTATCAAATTTCCATAAGGTTGTGTGAAGATGGTAACGTAATCAAATCGTTTATAAAGAAGTCTGAACAGACACAAACTTTAGAAGGTTAGCACTTACTTTAAAAAATAATACTTAGGGGCAGCCAGTTAGCTCAGTTGGTTAGAGTGCAATGCTCTTAACAACAAGGTTGCCAGTTCGATTCCTGCGTGGACCACTGTGAACTGCGCCCTCCACAACTAGATTGAAACAACTACTTAACTTGGAGCTGATGGGTCCTGAAAAACACACTTAAAAATATAATAATACTTAATGGGCTCTCATAGACATTCAGGTGCCCCACTTTCTAAGAATCTAAGTTGTGATAGGTATGAATGTGAGAAGACACTTAACTCAGTGACCCAGAGCTAGATTCACTCATTTGTCTTCTCTCCTGCCTAGCGGTCAGCCCATCCCCAGGGTGGAGTACACGGAGGAAGAAACTAAAACTTGGGGTGTTGTGTTCCGGGAGCTCTCCAAACTCTATCCCACTCACGCTTGCCGGGAGTATTTGAAAAACTTCCCTCTGCTGAGTAAATACTGTGGCTACAGGGAGGACAACGTGCCTCAACTTGAAGATGTCTCCATGTTTCTGAAAGGTAAGGCTAGACACAGGCTCTCCTTTTCTGGCCAATATCCCCTTTTGCCTTCCAAGGACACATGTTGCAGCAGTGGCCCGTTTTCCAAAAAGGAGAAACTCTTTTGATTTAAAAAGAGGAGCATTGAACCAATGGTTACCTGGGGCCATCTTTGGGAAGCAGGGAGTTGGATTGGCTGTTTACATGTTGCCACAAACTTAATGACTTAAAACAACACAAATGTATTAGCTCACCGTTCCGGAGATCCGAAGTCTACAATCAAGACCTCGGCAGGGCTGTGTTCCTTCTGAATGCTCGTGGTTCCTTGTCTTTTTCAGTTTCTAGAAGGCTACCTGCATTCCTTGGCTCATGGCCCGTTCCTTACATTACTCCAAACTCTTGCTTCCATTGTCTTATCTCCTTCTCTGACTCTGACCCTCCTGCTTTCCTCTTATAAGGATCCTTGTGATTATATCAGCCCCTGAATAATCCAGGATCATCTCCCCATCTCAAGATCCTTAACTTAATCACATCTGCAAAATCCATTTTCCCACATAAGGAAACATATTTGTAGGTTTGGGGGATTGGGACATGAACGTATTTGAGGGCCATTATTCAGCTAAGGATTAGCAACATTGCTACTTCTAGCTTTGTGACCCATTGTGAACTTGTCCTTTACTTCCCATTCTAATGCCACCACCCAAAGTGAGGTCCTCATTATTTTACAACCTTGACATCTGTATCTTTCTCCCCTCCCCTCCCCTCCCCTCCCCTCCCCTCCTCTCCCCTCCCCTCCTCTCCTCCTTTCTCCTCTTCTCTCTCCTTTCCTCTTCTTTCCACTGCTTCCAGGTATAGGTCTGTCCCTAAAGCATTACTTCCTTCCTGGCATCTCTGTTCAGAAGCTATCAGTGGCTCTTCTTTGTTTCTATTGGAGTTAGCAAACTTTTTTTTTTTTTTCTGTAAAAGGCCAGATAGTAAATATTTTAGTCTTTGTTGGCTTAGAGGCAAAATTGCCACTGTTACGTATGTACTTATATAACCATTTAAATGACTACTAAAGAATGTAAACACGATTCTTAGCTCATGGGGAGTACAAAGATAGGTGGCAAGCTGGATTTGGACTACAGGTCATAGTCTGCTGATTTCTGATCTGTGTTATCAAGTTCTGAACTGCTCAGCCTCAGCTCAAGGCCCTGACCCAGCTTTCCAGGTTTTCTCGTGCTATCACTACATGGCACAAGCCCTCTGTTCAAGCTGTGGGCTCTTCATACCTTTGCTTAGGCTCTGTGTCTTGCTAGAAAAGGCATCTTTTCTCCACCCGCTAAAACTCTACCTATTCTTCAAGACTCAGAGCAAGTCCTGCCTCCTTTATGAATCCTGACCTCTCCCACACTGATTTCATTTTAGACCATGTGTGTATCAGGAGAGAGACAGGTGTGGTCTGTTACACTGAGAACCGCACCTAGCATGATGAGAGGGCCCCATGGGTGAACATCATCCATGATATTTGTTTCTGAGGGGTAGGGATGGAGAACCACTGATCAGTATCACTTCTGCCCCTATTTCCATAATGTGTTATGCTGTTGTTCAACTAGATTATATTTTCCCTGGTGGCCCTGCCTCTGACATGTCCCTGTTCATCTCCCACAGGGTTATATGCATATTATCTATTTACCATGGGCTCCATTGCTCATATATGGGGGTTGCTTTTTACTTCATTGTTTCTCAAACTCCAGTAATTAGAATATCATTTCATGATTTTTGCCATATCTGTCTCCCAACTTAACACTTTTATGAGAGATGATGGTATAGCATGGATTCTGGATGCTCTGGGATTGAGTCCCCACTCTGCAAGTTCCTAGCTGTGTGACCTTAGATGAGGTACCTTAACCTCTCTGTGCCTCAGTTTCTTCCCCAAGAATGAAGATAGCAATTTTATCTACCACACAATGGGTTGGGAGGGTGAACTAATTTAATTGATATACCTTAAAGCCCTAAAGTTATTTCTTGGCACACATTAAGCATAGCAGAGTCTTAGTTATTATTATTATTGTTATTGTTTTATTGTTGTTTTTTTACAACCCTTGGTGAACCAGAGTGTATCATTCATTGGCACAAAGTAAGCACAGTGTCAGTGTATGTGTTGTTATTTCTTTTAATTGAGTCACTTTAAAAATATTAATTTATTGAAAAAGAAATCTTAAAGCAATGGTATCCACAAATTGAGAGTTCTTGATGTGATAGATAACATATTTTAAAAAATTTATATGAAAATAAAATATGTAACTATTAAAATAAAGAATATTCCTCTGTGTACCACCACTCATGTCCTATATGTGAGATACAATACACTGATTTAATTGACATAAAATAGAAAAAGAAGAAAATGCACTTATCTTTTTGATTTTCAGCGGGGAACAATCCAAAGTGAAAGTTTTGGAATGAACATAAGACTGTTAGAATTATGGGTCTGAGGAGGCAGAGAACAGGGTTATTTCCTTGTAGATACCAGAAACTCTAGGGGAACTTGTTTTATAAGCTTAATTGGTTTTTGTCTTTAAAAACCATTTATGACCAATCCGAGATGCTCTCCTAATGAGCTGAGGTTTTCAGAATGGGAGCCTTTATAATGCTGATATGCTAGAGAAGAGTAGCCCTCCTGTTGTAAAATTCCTGGGGAAGGAAGCAGTAGGAAGCCCTTAAACTGAGAACATGGGTGGTCCACAGCCTAACTGAGTTAGTGGTATGGAGCGATTTTATAGATTTTATGATATACTGCTTATTTTGTTTACTCTTACCATAAACCAATAAACCATATAGAGCTTCAGGGTACCTCTTCAAATTTCAGGAACTGATGTGATTGCTTTCATACTATCACAGAAAACAACAATATAGAATGAAGGTTTTAGGTGGTATTGATCGTAGAAAGCTGTAGTGTGAACTGATTCCACAGTGCTAGTGGGTGTGAATTAGCTGTGTGTTACCTGGCCACGTACACGAAGAACGGATCCATACCTCGGTGTGTGTTTCAGAAAGATACCAGGTAATGGTGTGGGAAGCATTGCTCTAGATGGTAATCTTCTGTGTATTTGAGCTTTCTTATCCTAATTTGACTTCTGAATTTAAATCCTCAAATATATTTTTCACCTTTCTTTTCCATTTTAATGAATGTGTTGTTCCCCTGGAAACCATCATTCGACAGTGTATTTTAGTAAGCAGAAGCCAGGACACCATAGCTGTTAACAGTACAATTGACGCTTGAACAATGTAGGGGCCCCCTGTGCAGTGAAAATCCTCTTATACCTTGACTCTGCATTCGGCCCTTCCCATCCCCAGATTCAACCAACCACAAATAGAACACAGTATTTTCCATCTAGGTTGGGAAACGTAGTTGGGGATGTGAACATACTTTTTTTGATCCTCAGTTGGTTGAATTTGCAGGTGTGAAGAGCAAACTATATTTATTGAAAATAAATCCATGTACAAGTGGACCTGGGCACTTCAAACCCATGTAGTTCAGGGGTCAACTGTATATGCCATTCAATTGTCAAGAGTTTTAGGACTTTGACTACTTTGTTTCTAGAACATCCTTATAAATAATAGGAAGCCCTGCATGGGTCCCCAAGTCCTGTCAGGTTGATAACTAGTTGTTTCTCTTTGTTGCCTCCTTAGAAAGATCTGGCTTCACAGTGAGGCCAGTGGCTGGATATCTGAGTCCCCGAGACTTTCTGGCAGGACTGGCCTACAGGGTGTTCCACTGCACACAGTACATCCGGCATGGCTCAGACCCCCTCTACACTCCGGAACCGTGAGTACCCACCCCGGAAGCCGTGGCTGGATGGAGCCGTGGCTGGATGGAGACCACCGCACTGTGAAGTGGTCAACGCTCTTTTTCCTTGTCAGTGACTTAGGTTCTCTTTTCCTCCTGAGTAATTTCATCCTTCTAGCTAGTGAGATGCTCAGCATTCATCTAGAGATGGAAGGGCTCATTGCAGGATCAGACTGCTCAGCTGCGGGCCTCTGATAGTCTCACTCAAGCTTCTCTCTCTAAATTTATCCCAGCACTGAACCTTCCACTTTGGTCAGGCTTTGATGACAGTGCTCCTTAAGCCACGTCTAATTTTCATAATGCCATGATCCATATAGACCATTAGGATCTATGCATTGAAAGAACCAGGGCTCACACTGAAATCTCATAATAAGGATAATTCCTACCTGCCAGACACAGCTCGCATAAACTCATTTAATCCCCACAGCAGCCCTATGATCTCGGTACTGTTATTATCTCTGTTTTTACTGATGAGGAGACATAGGCACAGAGGGGTGAAGTTATCATTGACACACAACCTGGACACATGTGCCTCTCCTATGAGGAGGCTCTTCTCATGTTAAGAAGGTTATACTCGCAATGGCAACTCTTATACTAATCTCCTCTTCTTCGGTTTGTTTCTCACACCCAGACTCAGAACTCCGTGCTATGCTCTTCCTGTGCCTTAGTTTTTTGAACACTCCTGCAGTCCTACCCACCACTTCTAGGTGTAGATGGGGTTTGTGATTCTTTGACTCTGTCAGCTTTCCTCCAGAGAATCCATCTTTGGGACTTCTTTCCTTTCTCTACTGGACAATGGGTGGCCTGAGAATGCAGAGAGAAGCAAAGTGATGATGCTGTATGCTCTTTCATGGGTGGGGAGCAGAGGGGAATTTGTGACCCTGCAAGTGTTCATGATTTGGCCTCATGACATCTGGCATTGTACAGTCTCTCTGTGTGAAATACCCTGGGCTATTTTCCTGAACTTACTGAGTTTTCCACTGCCTTCAAGGTGGATGCAAGTTCCATCATCTCTGGGAAATGCTTGCCATCCTGTGCATAAATCTCTTCTTCCTCAGAAAATCTGTCATTTACTCTCCTTATTATCCATCTGTGACATGTAGAAATGCTACTGTTGTCGGAGAGTGGGTCTTTCTTGGCGCAAAGTCCAGGTCCTTGGCAACTTGAGCAAATAATTGAATGAGATACCAGAGTAAAGCAGTAAAATAAGTAGTTTATTAGAAGAGATAGTACATTTAGAAGTAAAAGTAGATCTGAGCACTAGAGGATGGCTCAAGCGCCTATTACTAGAAGTTACGTTCCAAAGAGTTTGGAGTGGGCCATGCACAAAGGCGAGGCTCAAAGGGAAAAAGTGGTCAGAAGGAGCAGGGAAGAAGCAGAAGAAGCAGCAGCAGAAGCAGAAGCAGAAGCAGCAGCAGCACTGGCTTCCCAGGACTTGGGGTTTTTATCCCTTTTTCTCTAGAATGGGCTGTTCTTCTCTAGGCATGGAACCACTTGATTGGCACATGTGATTGACAAGAGGTACTGCACAGGTGCGAGTGACTGGTCTGATCTAGTTGGATATTTTGTGCCCATTTGCTCTTCCCGCAGGGGAAGGTAATTACAATACAAAGGGGAGTTTTGGGTGGAGAGGGGATGTCCCCCAGGCGGTCACACTGTGGGAAGTGTAGGAATGCAGAGACCCCATGCCTGCCTCTAACTGCCTGCCTAGTTTTTCCTTGAGAGCCGTGATCCCCATAAAATCTCTGGGAAGCTGAGGGACAGGGGGTCTCTTCTTCTGTATCTGCTTCCTGCTGGGCAGGGGCGTAGAGCTGTCCCTGCCTATTGGGGTTCACGGCACTCTCACCCTAGCTGGTCTCAGATGAGAGGAAGGGGTCTCGAGCTCCACCTGGAAGACCGCGTTGGCTTCTTTGGTTGTGACTGGCAATCTTGCTGGGGTATCCCCTGTATCCCCAAGGCTCCTGAATAAGGACAAAAATATAAACCTGTTAGTTCTTATGAAACTTGTGGCTATTCAGGCCATCACTCAGGTGGTATCTTTTGTCTGGACACAGAATGGGTTTGACATTTAGCTTACTGGCCTGGGGGATATTAGGGAGTCACAGGCTTTCAAATAGTTATCTGGGGGTAGGAGACTTCTATTGTTTAGGATTCAGAAACTGATTTACAAAGCAATTAAGAAGCAAGGGGGATCTTCAGTCCAAGATTCACAAACTGGTTAGAAGAGCAATCAAAGCCCAAAGAGCTAAGAAATTAAAGAACTAGGGAGGAGACTTTTAACATTTTTATACTTAACATTTCTATAGGAAAGAAAACTTTAAAGTTTTTCAGTGGTGGGATTGGTGCTGCTCAGTTGGCCAGTAACACTATGATGTGCGAAAAGTGCTATGAAGACAAAGCAGGGAGAGGAAACGAAGAGTGATGAATGATGGGTGCTCCTCTTGTGGATCAGTCATTAGGGCAGTCTCTTGGGAGGTGACTTTTTTTTTTTTTTTTTTGGAGGTGACATTTGAGCAGAGAACAGAATGTGACTATACCTGGGAGGAACATTCCGGGTGGAGAGAAAAGAGCAAAAGCTCCCAGGAACTGGGAGCAGTCATGAGGTCTTTGCCCCCTTGGACTCCATTCAAATGAGTGCCTAGCCCTAATCTAATTTGTTACCCACTTGTAACATGGTGATTTATAATGAGAAATACATATTTGGTCTTTGTCCCCATTTCTAGAACAGAGCTTCTAAAACCTTTGAAATTTACTTGGTGACAGTGGTAATGTTGTCTTTTGTTATATTAATGAGGTGACTTTTGAAAAGCCTCCTGGTCATCTAAGAGTGTAAGCTGGTTGTCAGGGGAAGTAACCCTGTGATTGGAGGGCTGGAACTTTTGGTCTCATCCTACTGGCCTCTGGGGAAGGAAGAAAGGTTGGAAGGAAGTTCTATCAATTGCCAGTGGCCAATGATTTAATCAGTCATGCCTATGTAATGAAACCTCCATAAAAACTCAAAAGGATGGGGTTCAGAGAGCTTCTGGGAAGCTATGCACCCCATCCAACATACCTTACCCTATACATCTCTTCCAACTGGATGTTAATCTGTGTCCTTTTTCATATTCTTTTATAATAAACCAGTAATCCAGTAAGTAAAATGCTTCTCTTTGTTCTGTGAGCTACTCTAGCCAATTGATCATACCTGAGGAGGGTTCCTGGAAATTTCTGGTTTATAGCCAGTCGATCAAAAGCACGGGTCACAAACTGGACTTATGACTGGTGATTGAAACGCAAGGTAGGTGTTGTTGGAACCTTCAATCTATAGCAGGTTGGTTGGAAGCACAGATGACAACCTGGACTTGTGACTAGGGTTTGAAGTGGGCGGGGGAGGGCAGTTTTATAGGACTGAGTCCTTAACCTGTGGAATCTGATGCTATCTCTGGGTAGATAGGGTCAGAATTGAGTTAAATTGTAGGACTCCTAGGTGGTGTCACAGAGAATTGTTCTTTGGGGGGAAAATTACCCCCCACTCACACATTGGAAGTGCCACAGTTCTTCAGGCCACTAGGGTTATCACTTTGCTTATGAAGCTGTTTTACTTGAATAACCTTGTGATTAATGGGCTGCCATCTTCACTGGGGAGCAGAGAGCTCTTGGAGTTTCAGGTAGTTAGGTAGCTGATGGCAGCGCAAGTGGGCAGAGATGGGAGCTGAGCCTATGAAGCCCCCCTCCTCCTCTAGGTGGGCATGAGGCTCACTGACCAGGTGGGTCCCTGCAGTCACCACATTATTTTTTTAGCTCCTTTCAGCTTCCCTGAAAGTGATTTTAGGGTAAACAAAGGTTACTTATAGGGCTCAAGACATTTGGAAAAGAAATGCTTTGGAGTGGAGTGAGGGCTCAAAGGAATGTTGTCAGAGTTAGGAAGGAAAGGCAATCTCTAAATCTAGCCCAGAGGGTTTTCAAATGGCTCTGTTTACAAATAGCAAGCACTTTGTTAGTTCCCTTTGAATAACTGGCCCTCCTGAGACCTGTGCGCATGCCAATAGGTATGCAGAGAGAGAGGGCAAAGAAATGAGATTTTAGCCACAGTAGTCTATAAAATTTTGGGATAATGTGTTACGTTTTTACCAAAGTACTTTCAGCCAATTCATTCAGCAAACATTTATGTGCAATGCTAGCAGGGAGGTGCAGTGGATTCAAAGATGAATAAAGTATAGCAGCTTTTTTTTTTTTTTTTTTTTTTTTTTTTTAAAGCAGCTCACATTATGAAAGAGTGTGGTTAGGGCTACAGTGGGGCTGTGTACAAAGTCTCAGAGGAGCACAGAGGATGGAGCAATTCGGAAAAGTTTCTCAGAGAAGGTATAAATTGAGTGGGGAGTCTCGAAGGGGGATGGTTAGGAATTTTTTTTTTTTGAAAAAGGCAGGGTGTGAAGGGAAGGGAAAACTCTCAAGTCAAGGAAACAAGTGCAAAGTTGCCGAGGCACACAAGTGACATAAATGAGCAAGGCTTGTTACACCAAAGTGGTCAGAGCACAGGGTACATATTAGGGATGAACTGTTGCTTCATGTCCTCCATGGAAATGGCTATTTGCCAAGCTAGGACCCTTGGGCTTAATTCTGTAGTCAGTAGGGAGCTATCCAAGGTTCTTAGGCATGATGAGATCATCTTGTTGGAGAAAGTTGATGGGGGTGTGAGTTGGGAAAGTGGGGAGAATGAACTAGCTGGAAAACCAGACAGGAAACTCACATTCCAGGGAGGGAATATCATTTAGAAGGCATTGAATTAGAAAAATTCAGCAGGATAGGACTAGAGGGAGCCTTTGGGAAAAACATCAAGGAGGTGGAATTAGCAATATTTGGTGGCTGGGGATGAGGAGAGGTACGGGTCCCTAAGGTAATGCTAAGGTTCTTTTGATTGCAAAGCTGAATGTGTGGTTATTTATAATAATGATTGAAAATATTGATGGAGTATCTGGCTTGAAGGGAAGAAGGAGAGGAGAGGACGATTTGGGTTGGGGGCATGTTGTTTTCGAGGTTCCCATGGGGGGATCTCCAGATGGAGAAGCCCCTGATAGTTGGAAATAAGGATCGAAAATCAGAAGTGAATTAAAGCTCCCACTATAGATTTGAGTGTTTTCTTCATTCTTGGCTCCTCTGATGACTCAGACAAGAGGAGGCTCATTCAGAGGATGGAAACTTGGGACTCACTGACTTGGGGCTGTTTTTACAAGCTCTTTTTCTTTCTTCTTTTTTTTAGAGTTTTTATACCATTCTTTGAAAAAAAAATTATTATTTTATGATAGGTGATACATGCACATGATTCAGGATTTAAAGCTATGAAAGGGTGTGCTGTGAACACTGACTTCCTTTCTCTCTTCTGCTCCCTTGACGCCCACTTCATTTTCCCCAGAGGCGATCACTGCTACCAGTTTTTATTGAATCCTTCCCGAAACATGCAATGTAGACAAAATGCTCTGTAAAGATCCCTTTAATCCTTGTGTGTTGCGAAGTCCTAAGTCCCTTTCCAGCCACATAGTTGGAATCTATGGGACCCTATACCCGGAGTGCTGCTTCCTCCCTGAGCACTTTTGCAGGCGTTGTCTTTGTAATGAGATCCCATTTTCTCAACTGAAAACCAACAAGAGGGCAGATTCTCCCATTTGTGAAGTTGAACTTGGCTACCGTGTTTGGTGCTTGCTTGTACTCTGCTTCCACATAACTGACTCCAATTGCTGAACTGTTGCAGTGGAGGCAGCGCTAATGAGACAAACTTGACCCCTGATGATACAGGTAGAAACAAGAGTGGAAATAGCAAGAAGACATAATCTGAAAAAAGAGTTATGTTTTCTTTTTCAGTCTGGGGAGAAGGTATTTTTTTTTATTTTTATTTTTTAAGATTTTTATTGGGCAATTCGGGCAGCGGAACAGCGTTGGGGAATTGGGGAAGGGGAACAGACAACTTGCCGTCCCTCTGTTCCTCAGTCTAGCTGTGCAGGATATTGCCCCACTGGCCCATGTTGGTATCATCATTGTGCTCTTCCTGGGTGAGGCAGATTGGTCGCCAGCCTCTGGACTGCTGCTCACGGCACTATTGGCAGTGTATGCTGGCTGCCGGCTAATTACTGTAGCCTATGGCAGCCCACTGCAGCAGGGGCTGCAGCCTACACCAGGGACTCACAGCAGCCCAGCTCCAGGTTGAGCCACTGTTCACCATCTTAGCTATAGAGGGCAGTGTCACTGGCCCTCATGTGTGGGATCTGAACTGGGGCCGCTGGCGGCCCAAGCCAGCTCCCAACCAATGCGCCACATGGCCGGCCCAGGGGAGAAGGTATTTTGATATTACAGCTTTCAGCAGTCATTGGATTTTCAACATGGCTTTGGCTTGCTTTTTGCATTTTACATTTTAAAGATTGTGGGGTCTCTAAACCTGGCCAGATAATGGGACTTGAATTTTAAAAAATGATGGCAGATTGGATTGGTTCCCTGGGGAATGTTTCCTGGTCTGGAGAATGTTAGAGAAAGTCCTGGAGAATCAGTGACTCCTGGTTTCCTTGATGGGAGGTGTTGCAGTTCCATGTGTTTTTACCTGGATTGAAAGGTGCTGATGCTGCTAGGGGGAGGGAGATATTCTTGCCCTTTCCCCCTTTGAGTAGCGCTGAAGGCAGTGCATAGCTGCATGCTTTGATCAGCTGTGATTGCCAGCAACCTTGTCACTAATTGAGTATTGAAGTTTGCAAGTGATTTCCTTTAAAAAATCAGTTGGGTCAAACTCAAGGTTATTCCAATAATAGCATCCATCTCACTCAGTGGAATGAAAGGGAAAGATGCAGAGTTCCAAGTAGCATGGCTGTGTGAGCATCATCCATCCTGTGGCTAGTGGCAGGACAATAATTTGAGAAACCCCATAATCACCTGGTCTCTTCTTTGCCTTTCTGGGCAGTCTATCGTGGGCTGTGCCATATGGCATCTCCTGGCCACCTCATCTTCTTTTAGGACAGGGTTTCTCAACCTTGGCACTATTGGTATTTTGGGAGCTGTCCTGTGCATTGTAGGATGTTTAGCAGCATCACTGACCTCTACCCACTAGATGTCAAGAGCACCCTTCCACTACTCCCAGATGCGCAACCAAAGATGTGTCTGGGTATTGCCAAATGTCCTTTGATGTGCATATGTATGTATTTGTGGTGTGTGTGTGTGTGTGTGCGCATGTGCGCGCACACACATGTGTGCTCTGTGTGCATGTGTGTGTGTGTTGTGTATGTGTGTGTGTGTCACAGCATTGCTCTTAGTGAGAAGCACTGTTCTAGAAGAAGAAATTTGGTCTTGTTAACATTGCAGCTCTGTCTGCTAATTAATATGCTCCTGCCTCTTAGAAGCAATCTGTAGACTTTGTTTCTTTTCTATAAAGCAAATCTGATTATACTATCCCTTGTTTAACTTCTGTTGGTTCCCTGGTACATATAGGGAAGAAGTTTGAGCTCATCAACCTACACCTGCTTCTCTTTCTTCCCCCTCTATAACATTATGCTCCAGCCACACTGGACTTCTCACCATCCCCACGAACCTGCTGGTCCATGGCTCCATATTTTTGCCCAGGTAGCTCATTCTGCTTGGAATGACTCTGGTAAAATCCTTTAATTCGCTAGGATTAAAGCTCAGTCACAACCTTCTCTGTGAAGAGTTTTCTAGGCAGACTTAGCTGTTCCTGTAGCACTTTCCCTTACTTCTATTTTAGCACTTACGATGCCGCATGGTAATTATTTGTTGGTGTGTCAGGCTCCTTCAGAAGACTGTAATTAACTCAAGGCCAGTTGGCAAAGGCAGTACAGGAACAAGAAGATCCAGACTGAGGTTGGAGTGGGTCCCTAAACCTGGCGTATAAAGTGAAAACCGAGTCCAAAGTGGGCTGAAGCCTCGAGCAGCACCACACCACCTGTCACCTGGGTGGGTGTGTTGTCCATGTCACAGTGGGAGAGTGCTCTGCCTCTAGAGAGGAGAGTGGATCAGAGAGGTAGGAATGCATCTGAAATTTGTCTGTAGAAGCTTCTTGCTGGAGGGGGTGGTGATTCATTTTAGGAAAGTCTTGGGCATTCTGGAAAGATATGCAAGTTGGAGAGAGGGATCCCTCCCTCAGTTGCAGGTCTGGTTTGGCCTTGTCCTGTCTCTGACATTAGGCTTCTGGTTTTCAGAGAGTGCTTTAGATTTCAGATGTGGTGTTTATCTTACTCCTCTAGCTTTGCATTAGTTTGTCTTTTCTTTCCTAGGCACTTCCTTCTAGGGGATCTGTGATCTCTAGTCTTTGTAGTTCCTACAGACTTGTGTTTTGTGCAAGGTGGGTGTGGAGTACTTGTTACCTGAATGTGCATGCCCACATGGACTTGAATATACTATTTGCAATTACATCTGTAGTCCTGATGGCTGGTGGTATCTTAGAAATACAGAGCTCGTTAGTAAGAAACACAGTTTGGGCCAGCCGAGTGGCGTGGTGGTTGAGTGCTGGTTTGGGAGGCCAGCGGCCCCGGTTCAGGTCCCGCATATGAGGGCCAGTGACACTGCCCTCAAAATGAATGAATGAATAAATAAATAAATAAATAAATAAAAAAGTAGAAACACAGTTTAATGAAACCTTATTTTCCTGGGGCCAACTTTCATGTTTTCCTTCAGAAGCTGTATGGACTTGAATGAGGTCTCAGAAATAAAGGAGAGAGGGCAAGAAACCCTATTTTCTTAGGCATTACTCCTGTTTCTACAGGACAATCCTGTCTTGTTCTCTTCAATGCAGTCCAAATCCACCTTGTTCTAGGTTTCTGCTTGGAGATCACAGGTGGCCAGATGTCTCATGATTCTCTACCTGGAGCCCTTTGGAACATAAAACATTGCCTAAAGCAGTGTTGAAATACACAGACGTAGCACAAGCCCCCAACCTCTTTTCCATTGCTCAGGGTGAAACAACAAGGAATTTAAAAATATAAACCCATATTCTTTGACATCAGTTCTCTGAGGTTGAGTCAGTACAATCTCTGCTTTTCCAGAAGAGCTATTGCAAAAGCGATAGTGTGATTTTGCATCAGAAATCTCTTTTTAAAATGTTTTAATGAAACCATTTAAAAATATCCATTCCATTTTATTTTTCAGATGCTGTGCTTAACATACTAGTAACCAAGATATACTTGGCACAACATATTATAGTATAAGCTTATTCCATCGAAGAGTTCCATGTTGAGGGCTGTATTACGAGGACTGATTATCAGCACACAGTAAAGTGGGTGTATCTTCTGCTGCTTGTGCCTGGTGTGTCACTTTTGAAATCAAACAGCAAACTTTCACCATTAGGAAATAATTCAATTATTCAACTAATATTGCAATGTTTTTTGCCATAATACAACTAACAGTCTTTGCATTAAGGAAAACCTTTCTTGAGTCAGTTGAGCATTTTAGGGACAATTAGTGTTATCTTTAAATATAACTGTTCTGAAGTTTAAAAAAAGGTTTGGCAGTCAAGTGAGTTTTTCTATAATTGCCACCGTGTTTCAATTTTACAAGAAAAATAAACGTGTATTAATTCTGACATATTTTTCATCTCTTTTCTAACTAAAGTAAATGAATTTTATGCTGAGCCCGTGCTTATTAAAACAGAGCCCTGTCTAAAAACTGGCAGAAGATGTCATTTATTTCCTTTTCTTGTGGCTCAGACATTAGTCCTCACTTGTTAAGTGGAAATACCAGCAGGTAAAGATACAGGCTTTCACATTTATAAGAAAAGTTGGCTCCTCCTCTCTTGATCCAACGGATGCCTCTCACTAGGTCTGCAGTGAGAGGAAAAATAGGATTTTTTTCCCTCCAGCTCTCCCTCCTTGCTGCTAGCCATCTGAGAGATTGTGGGTCTGTGAACTTGTCTGACTTACGCCCTGGCCATCATGGGTGTTTTTAGTATCGGGCCTGGATGAAGTCAAGTCTGAGCAAGGTTGTACTGCAGAGCCAGGAGGATAAGCCAAAGCATCTTACCCCTTAACCTTCCTTCCTAAGAGCTCTGTTCAGCTTAAACTTGCTCTTTCCCACAGGACACCCAAGCCCAGTGCCAAGCTACCTGCCTGGCCACTGGCTACGTCCACAGGACTATTTTCACATTTGCTGTTCAGGACTGCAAAGCAGCATTACTACCAGTGATTCTCAGAAAATGACATGTTCTCTGAAAGCCAATCCCATCTGGTCTCCTTTGCCTGCGTTAATTTAAGCCAGAGCTCACACCCCCAGTGTAGTAGCCATCTTCCCCTTCAGAAATAGTTTGGTTTGGGGATACACCTGGGGCCAGTTAAGATGTTAGCGGCCCTAACACCTGAAAACGTTGTCATCCCTTCCATCCTCTAACAGAGATAATTTCAATAACAACAGAAACAGTAGTAGCACCAAATTTTTAAAAAACTATTAATAGCAAACATGTATATATCAACTGCTATATGCCACATACTATTTGAAGTTTGTATGTGGATGAACTCCTTTAATACTCACAACAACCATTTGAGTTGCTACTGTTATTATTCTGAGTTTATACATGAAGAAACAGAGGCACAGGAAGGTTAAGTAACTTGTCCAAGGTCACACAGCTGGCTAGCGAAGGAGTCAGAATTTGAAATCAGGCAGTATTGCTGGCATATGAAGGATTAACCACTATTTTATGTTAAATTGTAGCATTAAACAGAAAAACTCAAAACTTAAGTTGAATAGCTTCTTTCTTGATTTTCTAATTACAAATTTTGTATAAGGTAGTAAAAGTAACACTTTCTTACTTTAATTTGATGGCCCTGCTTTGCCAGAATCCTAAACCCTGTATGTGCCTATTGGATGGTCCAGTGTTGTGTCGTCCGGTCTCGTCTCCAGTCCAACTACCAGGCGTGGTAGAAGCCCTCCCTCTCCTTTGATCTTCACAGGGCCTCTGTTAGCCTGCCCCATTTACCCAGAGGAGGTATCTTCTATTTTATTGGGAAAAGAAGGGAAAAGTGCCCCACTGCAGTGTAGAAATGCAGAGAAAAAGGTGCTGTGTCCAGGTCCTCAGGCAGAAGGACCTACGGACTGCATGCCCTGAAATCCAAGCTCCACTATCACCTCAGAATGACTGGCAGCAAACCACTTAACCTCCCTGTGTGTGAGGGATGATGAAACAACGCTTTGATCTTTGAAGAGAAAAAAACGCTTTATGTAAATACCAAGTAGGTCACTCTTTCTCGGCACCTCTTAAATTCATGTGGAGGCTGATGTGCCTCATAAAATTCCAGCGTGTCCTTAGTTTCAAGGCCACATTCCTAGACCTGGACTCTCGAGTTTTCCATCATAATATTGTGTCTAGTTTTGTGAAATGTCTTAAAACAAAAATAACCCCTAAGACGTTTTACAAAGACTTTTTGTCTCAAGAGCTCCAACCACTCTAACCATGGACATTCTATAAAAGCAAAACCAAGTACCCTAGACATTTTTTTAAAAATTAATTTCACGTGTACAAAACAATGTAATAGTTAGATGTTTCACCCCTCACAAAGTGATACCCCCCCAATCTGTTTCCCCTCTGATATCATATATATCTATCACAATTCCTTTGACTCTGTTCCCTATGCTGTGCTCCGTGTCCTGTGAACTGTGTTAAATTATAGTTGAAATACAATATTATTCAATTGTACATGCAGTGGTCAGGCATCTATAGTGCCTAGACATTTTTTAAAACCTGTGCATTTTGAAATCAAATTTGTGTCTAAGTGCCTGTTGGAGCCCTGTTTGTGTTCTTTTAGGCTGTTAAACATAGTGACTTGGAATAAAGCTTCCATATATATATATATTTTACAAAATTTAATTTTTTACAAAAAATATATACTAGAATTCAATATATATTTAATTATTATTATTATTTTTAGCAGATTCAAAGCAGGATTCCTTTTTCCCACTGCTCCACCCCTAAAGATTTACCTTCCTTGCTTGCGTGGTGCCTGTAATCCAAAATTAGCACTCATAAGTACTGGTACCTGAATCATAATTTATATTCCCTCAGTGCCATGTAGTCAGGGAGAAGCTCATTTATGTACCTCCAGTTGTGGATGACTGGGATGACCTAGGAGAAAATTTTTTCAGGAATATTTGCATTTTTATTTATTTATTGATTTATTTTTGAGGTCAGTGTCACTGGCCCTCATATGTGGGACCCGAACTGGGGCCGCTGGCGTCCCAAGCCAGCGCTTAACCACTGCGCCACTCGGCCGGCCCAATATTTGTATTTTTAAATTGCAAGTTCAGAAGAAATTCAAAATGATTGAAAATTTTTAAGCCAGGAAGAGGTAACCATAGTTCATACCCTTCAATACTGTGCAGAGAATTATATTTATTGACAGGCACAGAAGCCACCATGAGAGAGAAGGAAAAAGGGATATGACATTTTCCACACATGTTCTGTTCATCTGGCATCATCCCACTCATCTCTGTGAAGTAGGCAGGATTGTCACCATTTATACAGATAGGAATTCCAAGGTTCAAAGAAGTCAGGGAATTTCCCTAGAGAATTGGAAAATAGTAAAACCAAGATCTAGTCCAAAGTCCTATGCTACACTGAAAATTAGGAAAATTATACTTGGGATTCACTTGGGTTTACCTCTATATGGAGCAAATAGGGCCCCATTGTCACTCCTTTATTCACTTGAGTTCAAAAAGCAATGCTTGAACAGCAATTATGCGCTATGCTTCTCTAAGCACTGGGAACCCAGAGATGAACATAGCATGACTTCTGTCCTCAAGAAGCTTACTGCTTCTTATTTAAGTAATAAAATATCTTCCAAAAGGGCAAAACTGATTGAAATATAATAGACTTAGGTGTAATTATAACTCAGTGTAATATGGCTAATCATGCATAACTGGTTGGGAGCTTACTACCCCATTTTGGCTTCCAGCTCATTATCTTTCTGCATTGTTTAAGAACTCCATGAGCTAGGGATCCTTATAATCTCCATTTTAGAGCTGAGAAAACAACATAACTGGGCTGTCCAATGTGTCAGAAACATGGCTATTTAAATTTATTAATTAAAATTAAATAAAACTGTAATTTAGTGCCTCAGTAGCACTAACCACATTTTAAGTGTTCAATAGCCACCTTTGCCAAGGCGCTCCCATATTGGGCGATGTAGATATAGAGCATTTCCCTCATTGTAGAAAGTCCTATTGCACAGCCCTGCTCTAGGTAATTGGCCTACGGAGGAATGTGGGAATGGACCTGGGTCTGCCTGCAGAGCATATGCTTTTAACCATTGTGTGATATTGCCTCCTTAATATTTATTGAAATTCGGGGGGTGGGGAGGGGAGAGAGACAGGGAAAGGGTTTAAAACCTCTTATTTTTTTTTAAGAAGCAAGAAATATCTGAGATTCTGAGATGGTGGGGAACTAGAGACATAGCGATAGTTTCCCTTGCAGTTTGTTTTTGGTTTTTGTAAGAGCTGGAAGCTTTCTTTCCTTGGGTCAGGAATATTAAGACTTGCTGTTGGGCTGCACTTTTATGGAACCGTAATGTGACTTTGCTAGGAGTTACACTAGGATTATGCCTTATTTACTGTTAAGCCTCAGTTCCTAACACAGTACCTGGCCCATAGTAGGCACACGGTAAATGCTTTTTGAGCTAAATTTCAAAAACGATAACTATTGTGTTTTCTGCCCGTCTCAAAAGAATCATAGTGCAGAAGAATGACATGGGTGCCTTTCGTATGATTCCTAGGGGGGAATAAGTAAAGAAGACTTTTTCCAGGGCTTGGCTTTGTAAAAAGAGGGCCACATATGTGTTTATCTATACTGTGATAAGGACATAAGAGGAAATGATCATAAGAGCTGCCTAAAATCTGGACCAGATTATACCCTATGCTACTTTAAATATAAACTAAAGAAACTCTATGTGGCTTCAGAGCAAGCACTGAAGGAAAAACAAACAAAAAAACTCCCCCTATACCAAATTAATTCCTGTTATCATCTCCTTAGTGCAGTGAAAACAAACTGAGTCACCCCCTTTTCAATGCTTCCCAATGCAGTTATCCCAGATGACTTGCACTTACCCACCAAATGCGGTGTGAAGCTGAAAAAAATACCCCATTTTGGCTCCCAGCTCATCCCCGTGCTTCTTTTCATCAATGCAAGCGCTCCACCCCTCCCACTCATCCTCTTTTCTTTCTCTTCATGATTTAGCTCAAGTACTGGCTTCTGTGTCATTTAGAACAAACAAAACCTATAGAAATATGGTTTGAAAGACAGATGCGCTGATTTGGGATGGGAAGCAAACGTTGGATGCTCACTCACTGCTTCTTAAAGGGCTTCAATTTACAGCAGAAATAAAAAGGAGCTGTTCAACGTCAGTCAGCTTTGAGAACTGATAAGAGGGGAAAAAAACGCCAGGCTTGTTTTGAATTTGCATTTAACAACCAGGACCCTGATTTCTCCAGGCAGCAGAATGAGGGCAACTTTCTCAAAATGATTGAAGAATTCCCTGGATGCATTTTGCCCAGGCCCTTTTGTAGGCCATTTCGGCAGGCTTTAGCGTCCTTCTAACAGGGCTTATCAGAGAAGATTCCAATTTAGAGCAGCCAAAGTTTAGTGTCTGATAACAGCTCTAGCTCTTCATTCTTTCTTTCTTTCTTTTCTTTTCTTTTTTTTTCTCTTCAAAAGGAGACATGGTGTTTTACAGTGTTAACAGTTTTGAAAGGTCCTACATTTCTAGTGAACAGAGCGCTATTGTGAAAAGGGCTCTGAAAAGCGTTATTCAGGCAAAAATGCATCAAAAGGATATGAGTTAAAAAGGGGAAAGTTTGCCCATGTAGAGATTGGAGGCCACATGTGCTGACAGGTGCAGTTATAGCCAAATAATTGAATCTTTCAAGAGCGATCTGGTGAGATAAGGCAAGAGCTGTGGACTCACCTCTGAAACCTGTTGGTAATTAGATTCTCAGGGGTCCAGCTGTGGAGGACATAACCAACATAGGGAACTACTTTACCTGCAGGACATAATAGCTATGGCACTTTGTAAGTAGGGTGCAATGGCATGATTTCAGTCCAACAGAACTTAATTGATGCAAAGGTTCAGCCTTCTCCCTCAGACCCCCAATAGTATGCAACTTCTTTCAGCTCCCAAGAGTTTTAGTCAATCCAGCTTCTAAGTCCTTCAGTCTCAAAGAAACTAAAGAAATGTCGACTTTTCAAAGTGAATTAATTGCTTTTATTAGTACTGCTAAAGATCTTTCTACTTTAGCTGCCTTTGTCTACATTCCATGCGCTAGCTGCAGAGTCAGACTGTTCCGCTAAAGTCTTAAAAGATATTGGCCTTCTTTCTGGTCTTGAAATATAGGTGCTTAAAGCCTTGGCTAGAGGAGAAGTGGGGTTCCTGTGCATACTGTGGCTGTACTTGCTCAGGAATCGGAACAACAGTGCTTCCTCAGGCTCTCTCTGCGTGGAGATGGAGCTGAGGAGAGGGGACAAACTCGTGCAATACAGAGCGAGCATTTCTACTTACAACAGAGCAAAGGGCACCCCCAATGTGCCATTAATGCTTCTGTCAGACATCTTGCTTCAGGCTTTCATTCTTTTTTTTTTTTTTTAAGATTTTATTGGGGAATTGGGGAAGGGGAACAGCATTGGGGTACCTGGGAAGGGGAACAGACAAGTTGCTGTCCTTTTGTTCTTCTGTGTAGTTGTGGAGGACATTGCTTCACTGGCCCATGTTGGTATCGTCATTGCACTCTTCTCGGGTGAGACAGATCGGTCGCCGGCCTCTGGACGGCTGCTCATGGCAGCTCTTGGCAGCTCACACTGGCTGCTGGCCACTCACTGTAGCCTATGGCAGCCCACTGCAGCAGGAACTGCAGCTAAGCCACCCCAGGGACTCACAGCAGTCCAGCTCCAGGTGGAGCTGTTGTTCACCATCTGAGCTGTAGAGGGCAGTGTCACCGGTCCTCATATGTGGGATCCAAACTGGGGCCTTAGTGCTCAGAGCTGGTGTCCCAAGCCAGATCTTAACCAACGCGCCACTCGGCCGGCTCCAGGCTTTCATTCTATCTGTTTTTTTTTGCATTTTTTTTTTTTAGCTGAGCCATCCTGCCACCTGTTGGCAGCACAGTGGCAGCTCAGTTCTGGCTGGGCATCAAACTGCTGTTGCTCAGAGCTCAGCTCATACTCTTGAGCAAGCTCTTCTCACACTCTTGAGCGAGCTCTTAACCAACTGAGCCACTTCTCCGGCCTCCAGGCTTTCATTTTTTAATGAAACAATATAATGTACGCTGCTGTAGTGTGATTTTTTTTCCCCTTTCAATCTGGAATTTCTTTTTACCTCTTCTATGTATCGTTGGATTACCTTGTCATTGTAATGCTATTAAAGGTTCTTAAGTTGGCTGTGAGTTACAGGCTTTTGATAATAACACCTTAATTTACAATCCAGGTGACAATCCCTTTTCTACCACAGAGAATTGACTCCTGAATGTCTTTGGATCTCTTGTATTTTCCTTCCTCTTTCCTATTTTAATTGCCAGCTTTTCACTTTCCCTTCTAGCCTTTGGGCTTCATTAGGACCTATGTAGATAGAAGGCTGTCTTCTGCAGCAGCCTTCCTCAAGTATTTAACAAGCTTTGAAGTAAACCCAGAATTCACTACCATGGCAGCCATGGGTTCTCCTGTTCTCACATTTATGAAACGCTGAGCACAGTGCCTGACCCACAATAAGAATTCAGTACGGGTTGGCGATAAAAATTATTTTAGTTTCTGCACACCTCTTTTATTCATATCATGAGCTCATACCTTCTTCAGTATTTCCCTGGAGTTTGACATCTGGTCTAATTTTGGAGTTATTGTTGTCACATTTTTTTCTACCTGAATCAGTAGGGGTGCTTTCGTATTCACATCGTAGGCTACAATGGGGGTATTCTGATTTATCCATGATGGGCCACTTGGTCCTAATTCCAAGAGTGGTGCAGACTGCATGACCTTTTAAAAACCTGATCACAGGTTTATAAGGTCCACTCCTTCTGTGGAAGTATTAGACCTTTAACTGAATCAAATGCAGATGGAGGTATAATTAGCTACCTAATGACCCTTATGTCACCTCCTTTCATTATTCTCCAGTATTAATGATGTAATTCTAGTGGAATTAAACTCAGGCAGATCAAAATTACATAATCACATCAGCTTTAGTTTCAAACACTAGTTGCTTGAAACCTGCTAGCAGAGTTCCTGGCACTGGAAGTTATAACATTGGGTTTTCACCCTGGCTGTGTCTTACTATCACCTGCAGAGATTGAAAAAAAAATACAGATGCTCAGGTATATCCCAGAGAGTCTGCCTGAATTGGTATTAGGGCTCAGTCACTGGTGTTTTGAAAAAGGCTCCTTAAGTAGTTTGGAGAGTTGAGGACCACTAATCAGCTGGAAAAAAGACTTAGGGCACACTACATTTTTATTTGTGCTAACCAACTTGGTTAGCCATGGCACACACCCCTTCTGATGTAATCCACAAATATAAGTTAAAACAACAGAACAGAAACAGCATAGCTTTGACGCAGAGGAACCTGATTTCGAATCTTGTCGCTGTCTCTGATTAATAGAATGACCTTGGAAAAGATGCTTAAGTTTACGAAATTGTAGCTTTCCCATTTGTCAGATGGAAATAATACAACTTCTTTGTAAGGAAAGATTAAATTACTAATGTAATATGAAAACGTTTAGTACAATATCCAGCATACAACATGAGCTCAGTATATGTTAGCTTCCCCACCCTCCCGACCCATCTGCCCTTAATTTATTCATAGGTAAAATGAGGGAACTGGATAACATTTAAATTCCCCTTATCCTCTAAAATTCAGTATGTCTGATTCTCGGCTTCAAACATTGTGATTGGAGAAAAAGCAACACATATTATTTTCCACAAATTCAGTTTATGTACAAGAAGAAAGCTATTGGCACACCATCAACAAGGAATGAATTTGGAGTTTCTTTTAGTATCGTGTCCACATATCTCACTCTGCTGCCTTTTCAGCCTGACATGTCTATGAAGGGGCTGGCCTAGCTTGGGGGTGTGGTTTAAGTTGTGGGGACAAGATTTTCTGATTGAGTCATGCCATCTGTTTTATGCGGGCATCTATCTTGTCCCTTTGACCACCATTCACTTGCTTCAATCACGTGACCACCTAACCTACTTTATACTTGTAATAACGGTGGTAGCACCCGACATTTCTATTATAGCACCTATGTAAAGTGATATACTTCAGAGGAGCCCAAGGGAAATCAGAAAACATCTTTTAATTACTGCCTGGCTAACTAGTTTTTGTCAAGAAAACAAAATATTGCTGCCTCTTGATCTAGCCCCAGACAGTCATTGCAGACTTCATTCCAATATAGAAACAAGGAAGAGTTTGTGATTCATGGCAATGACTCAGTCAGTCATCTGCCTTGCTTCTTTGTGACACATGCCCACCTGCCTTTGCCTGATCATCTGGCTCCAAATGGAAGCTCAGCCAAATAAGAGAAGCTTCTATTATTACCTAGTTCAAGCTACACAAAATGGGAGACTGGGAGGTCTTCCAAGGTGCAGGCTCATGGGAATTGTTTGTGTTATAGGCAGATAAATGGTTTATGGAGAAAGTCACTTTGATGATGACAATATGATGCTCTGCTGTTTCCCAGTGTTTGGCAAAGTGTAGCATGAGATGCAGTGCAATTTAAGGGTTGAGAACAAGAGATTAGAAATCATGACAAACTGGATTCAGATTTTGGCTTTATGACTATCTATAGCATGAGTCAGCAAACTTTTTCTGCGAAGGCCCAGCTAGTAAATATTTTAGACTTTGTGGACCATATGGTCTCAGTCACAACTACTCAACTCTGCTGTTTTAGTCAAAAGGGGCCACAGATAATACATAAATGAATGGGCATGGCTGTATTCCAATGAAACATTATTTACAAAAACAGACCATGGGCCAGATTTGCTCAATGGCTGTAGTTTGCCGACTTCTGACCTTTGGATCTTGTACTAATAAATTACTTTAATCCTCTAAGTTTCTCTTGAGGATTAAAACAGATAACAAATATAATAAAACACTTATTAGGTTCTTGGCATAGTGTAAGCACTTTAAAATAGCCCCTCTTATTTTATTAAAAATATTATATATCGTATAACTTAAGATGCTATTGATTGTAAGATACATCTGATTTCAGAGATGTTAAGATGTGATAAAAATCTTAGAATTAGTGAAATTTGGTGACAGTAATTAATTAGAATAACAAGGTTATGTTTAGGACTTTAGGTATTTTTCTACCAGTGTAGTTTAAAGCTTCTTATACAACATTTCTTTGTGATGGTTTTCTCATCAGAGACACATGTCACGAACTCCTGGGACATGTTCCACTACTTGCGGATCCAAAGTTTGCTCAGTTTTCACAAGAAATCGGCCTGGCGTCTTTGGGAGCTTCAGATGAAGACGTTCAGAAACTCGCCACTGTGAGTTCATTTTCAACTTAACTATTCTATTTGTTGTCCATTTTTGTTTTGAAGGTAAAGAAAGCTTTAGAGTTACCAATTATGAATTTTAGGGCAAATGTTCTGGAGAGGGCATGGTGACTCTACCTTTCTGTGTTGTGTTCTTTTGATGTACAGTGTGTTCTTGGCTTATTAACCATCAAAATATGTGTAGTTTATCCTTCTCATTCAAGGGTTGGCTAGATAGAAGATATTTTAGTTTACCAGGTCATAAGGTCTCTGTCACAATCACTCAGCTCAGCCACTGTGGTGTATAATCTGTCACAGATAATATGTAAAAGAATGAATATGACTGTGTTCCAATAAAACTTTATTTACAAGAGCTGGTGATGGGCCATATTTGGCCTGTAGTTTGCTGACTCTCATTTTATTTTAACGTTTATTTCCTAGAACTATTAGTAATAGTGAAAGGTATGCATTTATGGTAGGGTTGGGGTTGTACTTGAGATTATCTCTTTGATTAATTGCTATGATTGTGTAAGACACAATTTGAGTCAGCAATAAGAAGCTCAGGCTAAACAATTATGATTAGTACAAAACTGGAAAGAGATTTAATAGATGCTACTGTCTCAGCAAGTTCCTTCTCAAAACAAGCAACAAAGAGACGAAATGTGTAATGTTGACGGCTACCTGTAAGATGCTGAAGCTCTATATCTTATAGCTCATGTGTCTTACCTTAGCCCCATTTACAAACCCTAAGAAAAAGCAAACTCACTTACCTACCGGGACCAGTCTGTTAGACTAAATGAGCAAAGCTACCAGTGGAATAAAATTGGGATTTTTTTTTTTTTTTTTTTTTAGCTGAGCCATCTTGCCACCTGTTGGCAGCTCAGCGGCAACTCAGCTCGGGCTGGCCTCGAACCGCTGTGCTCAGAGCTCAGCTTGCACTCTTGAGCGAGCTCTTAACCAACTGAGCCATTCGGCCAGCCCTGGGATCTTTTTTTTTTTAAAGATTTTATTGGGGAATTGGGGGAGGGGAACAGCATTGGGGAACCGGGGAAGGGGAACAGACAAGTTGCTGTCCTTTTGTTCTTCAGTCTAGTTGTGGAAGACATTGCTTCACTGGCCCATGTTGGTATCATCATTGTGCTCTTCTCGGGTGAGGCAGATCATTTGCTGGCCTCTGGATGGCCACTCACAGAGGCTGTTGGCAGCTCACACCAGCTGCCAGCCACTCACTGTTGGCTGCGGGCCATTCACTATAGCCTATGGCAGCCCACTGCAGCAGAGGCTGCAGCTATGCTGTCCCGGGGACTCACAGCAGCCCAGCTCCAGGTGGAGCTGTTGTTCACCATCTGAGTTGTAGAGGGCAGTGTCACTGGCCCTCATATGTGGGATACGAACCTGGGCCACTGGCATCCCAAGCCAGCTCTTAACCAGTGCGCCACTCAGCTGGCCCAAGAATGGGATCTTAAGTTGGTTGTATTTGACACAGATACACAATGATCGCCCATTACATGTGGGAATATTTTTCACTTGCACCAAAAAGTAAGTTTTCTCCTAGATTTCTTAAGACATACAACCCTTTCTGTATATCTTTTGTTTCCTACTTTTGATAGAGATGTGGGAACTGGCAAATACTTCTCTACTAAAGGAGAAAGAGCAGCGCAAAAGCCATGCTGTTGGTGTCAGTGTGGGGATGAATAGGGTTAGTGGGGACTTTGGTGAACTTTGGGAAAGCACGCCTGTTCCACAGCAGGAAGCTGAGCCTCACTTCCCGCTCATGACTGTCAGATGGAAATGCAGGGCTGTTGCCAGGTCTCCAAATTTTTGAGAGAGGCTAGCGATCTGGATTTCTAAATAAAATTGCTTGATTTTTAAAATTTTAGCTCATAAAAAAAGTCTACCATTATGAGCTGAGGAATATATATTTGTAGACTGAATCGGGATCTTGACTTTCTACTTTTTAACCTTTGCCTTAGGGAATATATCTCATTTATATCAACTATTATTGTGTAACAAATAACCCAAAAACTTAGTGGCTTCAAACAATGAACATCTGTTAACACTTATAGTTTCTGTGGTTGGGAATTTGGGAACAACTTAGCTGAGTGTTCTAGCTCTGGGCCGCTCCTGTGGTTGCTGTCATGATGTGGGCTGGGTCTGTGGTTGTCTAAAGGTCTGGGAATCCTCTCCCAAGATGGCTCACTCATGCGTCTGTTGGCACCTGGCTATCTCCAGGGCAAGTGATGAGAGAGAGAGAGAGAGAGAGAGAGAGAGAGAGAGAGAGAGAGAGAGAGAGTTATTGAGGGGAGGAAGTTGTAATACCTTTGTGACTTGATTCTATGCTGTTCCTGTTGGCCATATTCTGTTCAATTAGAAGGGACTCACTCCAACCCACACTCAAAGGGAAGAGAATTAGACTTCACCTTTTGGAGAAAGGGGTGTCAAAGTGTTTGTAGACATGTTTTAAAACTACCACACATGAGTCTTGTTATTTAATTCTCAAATCTTGGGTCTGGGTTTAAACTCCACATTTGGAACCTTTTCTGTGCCTTTCAAATTTTCTGGTTTCAGCCTTTGCCCCACAACAGCTCATACTTTTGATTAGAGATGAATGTATTGCTTACTTATCTGACTCTGAAGAGCTACAAACTGGGATTTAACTGCCAGGTTGTGTGTGTGTGTGTGTGTGTGTGTGTGTGTGTGTGTCCAAAGAGAGGAGAAGAAGGAATAATGTAGGTGGATCTTAGTGAGAGAGTGACCTTATTCTTTTCTTAAAAGCAGTGACAAGAAAACCGTTTTGTTGTCCCTTATTTTTACATTCCATCAGACGATTAATTAATTGCATTATTCAAACTAATACGTGCAGAGTACATGATCCTCACTTATGAGACATTTATAGTCTATATAGATAAAAACCAAGATTTTTCAGAGGAGAGAAAGTTTGTGCTGAGTCTTGAACGATGAGAAAAAGTCAGCCAAGAGGTAAAGAGGGAAGTGGGGAATAGAGGGACAGTTTCAGCGGGAATAAGAAATCTGTCTCGTTTGGGCATTGACCAGTTTTGAGGGCCATATTGAAGCCCAGGGTTGCCTTTTGTATTAGTTTTCTGTTGCTGCTGTAACAAACTATGCGTGGCTTAAAATAAAACAAATTTGTTATCTTCCAGTTTCATAAGGTTAGAAGTCCAACACAGTTCTCATTGGACTAAAATTAAGGTGTCAGCAGAGCTGTGTGTTCCTCTGTGGAGGCTTTAGGGGAGATTCTGTTTCCTTGCTTTTTCCAGCTTCTTAGAAGCTACCCACATTCCTTGTCTCATGGCGCTCTTCCTCTATCTTTCGAGTCAGCAATGTTATGTCTCTCTGACATTCCTCCTATTGTCACATCTTTTTCTCATTGACTATAACTGGGAAAGGTCTTTTGCTTTTAAGGACTAATGTGACTACATTGATCTTACCTGGATAATTCATGATAATCTCCCCACCTCAAGTCCATATCCTTAATCACATCTGTGAAGATAATAAATTTGCAGGTTTTGGGGATTAGGGTGTGAATATCTTTGTGGGGGGAGCCATTATTTTATTTTTCTTGCAAATAGAAAAATACTAATGCATGTACCTTGAAAACTATTTTTACTAGGGTCAGTAAATCTGTAGGCTGAGTAAGTTTTCTTTCGGAATTTACATTCTTTAGCATTATTCCCGTACCCGGGCCATGGATTGCCTTAGCTCCAACAGCTGAAAGCATGTCCATCTGTTAGAAAGCATTAGGCCATTAATTATATTTCTCTTTTTTCATTGCCCTTTCCCTGAATGCATCTACTTTGCTGCAAAAGCCAATTCTAGTCAACAGATGTTCTTTAAGTGGCTAAAGAACCTTAGGTACTGTGATAGAAAGAGACTAAAAGGTCGTGCTTGCTTCAAGGAAATTAGGATGTAGTACACAAAAATACAGAACACCCAGAGTCAGTGTCGGCTCTTATTGATATACATGAGCAGATATACAGGAGTAGGAGAAGTGGATTTAAGGTAACTCTGCTAAGTGTGTGTGAGCGCTGAGATCACTGTTGGAGACTGGGATTCAGAATGGGGCTAGGGGCGAATATAGAGGCTTTTCTCTATACAGGAATTTACTGGTTACAGGCTAGGAAGGTCAAGTGTCTCCCAAGGAAGTCAAGCTGTCTGGAATCTTGCAGTGGCTTTGACAGTTAAATAAAAACCCAGAGTGTAAACTTGCAAAAGACTTCAGTATAAAAGATTTTGTCTCTTCTAAATGCAGTGGTGATTAGGGGTAGAGGGGTGGTATCTCACCATGGCTTTACTTGATCTGCTCATTTCTCCTTTTCAAATATCACATGAGCCCCCAACCCAACTTCTCTTTGATTTTTCGTCTCTTGCAAGCATTACAGTTCCACTTCTTTCCAGTTTTATAGACGGCTCACTTATTTTGAATAGTATTTTGCAGACCAAAGAGAAATTTGGAAAGCTTTTTTCGTGTGATGTAGAGAATATGAAGGAGGATAGACTCACAGGGTGAGGAGGGTAGGACGATTTTTCCAGAAGTGATACTAGAACTGCCATTGATTTCTAGAACCACATCCCATTCCTCAGTGAAAAACAGAGTGAATGGAAAACTGCTGGCAGATGGTCTTGAAAGAAAACACAGGTAGATTTCAGCCAGACAATTTCAAAGTAAACCTTGGAATAAGGAAACTATCGGATGACATGTTTATTGATGACCCTTAACCAGATGCTGAAGCTAGAAATCCAATTTAATGACCCGGTTGCAGATCAGAGATCAGAGCTGAGGTCTCACTAGGAGGGATCAAAAGCCCAGTGGTGGGGGGCTAGCTGTGGTTAGCGAGGTCTCTTGCTATCCAGGTGAGAAACGGAGGTATTATTAGCTGATTTCCTCAAAGTGGTTCCCATTAAGTCCCCTGAAGAAGCACTAGAATAAAATGAGAGAGGAGGTGTACCAAAGAGAAAAATCCATAGATAGGATAAATGGAAAACCACAGAAATCACTATTTATGCAGAAGAACGAGGCAGGCCATATTATTCTTTTATTCTAGATGAGATTTATATTATTAATGACTCTGTTTATATAGTGCCTGTTTTTCCTCATTTAGTAAATTTAAGTCACTGATGAAAAAGAGAGTCATGCCTAGTGAAAGCAGATACTTAATAACTTTCTATGATGTGCTGTCAGCAAATCCATCTAAGGAACAAAACAACTTCCACAAGGACGATGTGGCGCTGCCAGACTCCGTCTTGTCCTGAGCTGCTTTTGAACTTCTGGGTCTGATTTCAGAGAAACCAGGCTATTGCCTGTAGCTACTGCTTCTCCTTGCTATATTTCTGCCTGATATTTATTTTGACATTTTAATAATGCTCAGTTTTGATAATGAAGCTCTCTCCACTGTTTTATGTGGGCAATGGTTTCTTTGCCCTGAGAACCATTTAAATGAAACTCTTTTGTATCTGAAGAAATTGATGATGCTGCTTGGTAAATGTATTTCAAATGCATTGTTATACATGTAAATAATTTGCCCTCTGGTGAATAATGAATAAGGCTACTGGTTTTGGCAGCTGCACGCTCTTCATACTCATCATTGCAGTCCAAGGTCTGTGCATGATAGATATGTAAAAATATTCCCAATAAGGGCTGCTTAGCGTGCGCTATAATTTTGAGACCAGCCATTCCCCACTGTAGTGCTGTCTTAAGTGGATTTAATGCATTAGAGTTTTTTTTTTTTTTTTTTGAGGGCAGTGTCACTGGCCCTCATATGTGGGACCCGAACCAGGGTCGCTGGCTTCCCAAGCCAACGCTTAACCACCGCACCACTCGGCCAGCCCATTAGTATCTTCTTTAACGGTTGTAAACTTAAATGCTTCCAGGGGCCAGATAGGTAGCAAACATGTGTGAAATAGCCTGATATAAGATAATAAGGACTACTGGGGCCTCTGGAGAACTGGAGAATACACATTACACCTAAAGGCCTTCACGTTTAAAAATTAAAGCAGAACAAAATCTTCTTTGGCTACAATTGATGTCTGCAAGCTGAGACAGATCTCTAGGCTCTCAGCTGCCAGCCCTTGTATCTAAAGTTAGATTAACTTTAGACTATACCATATTTGAGGACCAGCCCAACCTATATTCATCTTCATATCACATGGAACGTTCTCAATGACTGTTTGCTGGACAACTGGCTATTTTTTCCCAGGAAAAGATGATGATTATAGTGTTCACTAGAAATAAGTATCTCGTTGTTGTTGAGAAGTGACTGGTTTTGAATTATAATTTTTAACAGATAAAAGCATGACTGTCATACACTGGTGCTGAGCACATGTCAAAGCTTTATTTAACTCATTAATGAGAGAAAATCAGGGTGGTATATCTCATTCAAAGAAGAATTTGAGAGGGCCTGCCAAGTGGCGCATTGGTTAAGAGCTGGTTTTGGGATGCCAGCAGCCCCGGTTCGGATCCACATATGAGGGCCAGTGACACTGCCCTCTACAGCTAACAACAGCTCCACCTGGAGCTGGGCTGTACGAGCCCCAGTGACGGTGTAGGCTGCAGCCCCTGCTGCAGTGGGCTGCCATAGGCAATAGTGAGTGGCCTGCAGCCAGCGTGAGCTGCCAATAGCCGCGGTGAGCGACCATCAAGAGGCCGGCGACCGATCTGCCTCATCCGGGAAGAGCGCAATGACGATACCAACATGGGCCAGTGGAGCAATGTCCTCCACAACTAGACTGAAGAACAAAAAGACAGCAACTTGTCTGTTCCCCTTCCCCAGGTCCCCAACGCTGTTCCCCTCCCCCAATTACCCAATAAAATCTTTAAAAAAAAAAAAAAGAATTTGAGAGATCGAGACTTTATAGTCACTGACAGAGTGATCCCAGGAATAACGTGCAAAAGGGTTTCTGTCCTACAGGGCAAGAAACCATAACCTTGAAGTTATCTTTCCTACCAGGCAGAAATCATTTACACGTCTGATGGACACCAGGAACGTGCAACTGATCAATGTTCACAAGGTAACATCTACCTCACAGCATCTGGGCCCTAATCATTACTAAATAGAAAGTCAGACAGAGGTTACAGCTCCCAGATCAGTGCTTTTCAAACTGTAATGTAAAATAACCTAGGGATCTTGTGAAAATGCAGATTCTGACCATGAAGGTCTGGAATGGGGCCTGAGATTTGGCATTCCTGACAAGATCCCAGGTAATGCTGGTGTTGCTGGTCCAAGAGAAGCAGGTGACCTGTCAGGCAGGTGGACCTGTTAGACCGTGCTTGAGTATGTCTTTGAAAAGGCATATGGGAATCTTTTAGCCTTATTTTCACACACTATACTTTTTCTAAAAGCTGGATTAATAGAGTATCATCAGACACATATTATATGGTGTGAGATGAGTTTATTTAGGGCTATTGCTGGGCCGGAAAATGGACCCTCGCATCTATGGGTGCCATGCCATTGGTTCTGTTTTGTGTATCTGCTGTTACACTCTCCTGTCGCCTGCTATTTTGCCGTGTGCCTTACTTTATTCAATTTTATAGGAATGCTCAAACAGAAACTTGCTGATAAGGTGAATTGGGGAACTAGTCCTAGGAAATTATTGATGTCTCTTCTTCCACATGTTAGGAAAGGGGGTTCCTCTCCCCAAACAGTGAATCCCACTGTCTGACGCAGATGGCTTCTATTTCTCACATCATAAAGGCATTCGAACAGACAAAGATATGCATCACTTCTAGGAGAAAGCAATCAGGATGAATACACCACAGATGTTTCCCAAGCAGAACAAAGCGACCTCTGGCCTTATTGGAATTTCCCCTGTGCTGACAGTTCTAGGTCATCAGTTAAGTTCTGTCGACCCTGAGACATGTTTCCCTTCGTTTTCTGATGGAAGGGACGCTGTCACTGAGTCTTCGTGATGCTGGTGAGAGAGCAGCTCTGGCCAAGGGTGGTAAGCAACCTCTCCTAGGCTGTGTTCCCAGACATTAGTCTCATGAAATGTTACTATGAGGTCTATAAAAGGAGGGGTCTATGGGCAGATATATTTGGGAAACACTGGGTTAAATAAAGTAAGCAGCTTTGTTTTTTAACATGTAGGACTTTTCAGAGCCTTTAATAAGATAATGTGCAAAGTAAATCTCCATAAGTGATACAAAATTATTTTTCCAAATTTACCATGTTTCTCCATTTTAAGAAGCCATTGGCTGTTTGTTTGTTTGTTAGAAGAAAAAAGATCCAGCTAGCACTTTTTTTTTACAATTGTTTATGAGACAAAGCTCCATTTTGGTAATGTTAAGATGTAAAAAAAGTGAACTCAAGAATTGAGAAAATACATTATATGGTCATCAAAGTCTATTTTTATGGAATGTGTATTAGCATCCCAGGTTATTAATATTCCAAGGTGCACAATTTAGGAGATACAAGTCTAGAATATTTTCTGAAAGGGTGGAATTCATTGTGAGGAGAGACCTGATCATCAGCTAAGTTTTCTTTTTGCAGGAAAGAATTGTCAGAAAATTAATAATCTTGGGTTCTATTTATTTCTGCTTTTTAAACAATTTTTTTTGAGGGCAGTGTCACTGGCCCTCATACATGGGACCTGAATCGGGGCTGCTGGCTTCCCAGGCCAGCGCTTAACCACCACGCCACTCGGCTGGCCCTTGGGCTCTATTTATACTTTATGAAAACAGTAATTTATTTGTTACAAGTCAATGAGTTTGCATTGACTGGGGCTTTTGACAGTCATGAATCATTTTCCAGGTATAACCAGTACTTTCTCATGCTGAGACTGGTAATAAAATGTACAGTTAGTCTTAAACTAATAATCAATTGTAATTCACATTAGAAGTGTAATTGTAAAGGTAACCTTAGTTTATGAATTGCCAATTAATAATTAATATTTTCCTGCCTGCTGAGGACATTAGCTTGTTTCCCAGTCTCTCATATGTTTGCCTACCTGGTCAGGGGTGGGGAACTTTTGGATGTTTTTAAAAGATCTATGCCCAGCTCTAGTTCTTTCTGAAGATGGCTGACATTTAAAATGACCATTTAAGTATCTACAGAAAGCTTGACTTAATAAGCTGTAGGCTTATTTATTCCAGGTAGCATCTTTGAACTAGTTCAACTGTTTGGATCATTTGATACAAAGCTGACAAAAGACTGGAAGGAATGAACTTCTATACATTTTTTAATTGAGACGTTCGGGTGGATGATCAGTTTGTGTGTTCTAAGAGAGTAACTTAATTAAAAGTTAATGATATCTACTCCAATTCACTACTTTCACTTTCATGTGTCCTATGCATGTAGAAAAGGGATGCTACATTTCTTTAGCTAGTCCTATAGTGCTTCACTTCTGTCCTTTTTCATTGTTTTCACCACTACCTTCCCTTGGTCTTTTCCTATTGGAGTGCTCCTAGGCATACTTCCTTTTGATTCCCGCTCTCTTCCGTGAATTTTGATTTGGGAGCTAAGGCTATTTTGCTCTATTTGTATATATTTCACATATGATATCCATCATTGCCATTATTGAGGCGTTTGCCATCTAGTAACACCACGATGAGAACACAGCCGTTAATTGGAATTAAACAGTGAGCTCTAGATTGCCCACCATGTCTAGAAGCAAATCCATTTGCCATCTGGAATAGTTGCACATTTTGGCAACTCAAATCTTTCTTTGTCATTTATAACTGTATCCTAAGGGCTTCAGAGAGCCGTGGTATAACTGCAGGTGAGAACCCCCCCCAACATATTTTAGATATTTGGAAACTCAAAATAGAGCTGCTTTGGTAACTGTTCATTCTTTGTACCCACTTAATTTTATTTTATTTTATTTATTTATTTATTTATTTTTTGAGGGCAGTATTGCTGGCCCTCATATGTGGGATAATTTTATTTTTTTAAAAAGATTTTATTAGGGAATTGGGGGAGGGGAACAGACAAGTTGCTGTCCTTTTGTTCTTCAGTCTAGTTGTGGAGGACGTTGCTTTACTGGCCCACGTTGGTATTATCATTGCGCTCTTCTCGGGTGCCGGCTGCTCATGCTGGCTGCCGGCCACTCACTGTAGCCTATGGCAGCCCACTGCAGCAGGGGCTGCAGCTAGGCTGTCCCGGGGACTCACAGCAGGCCAGCTCTAGGTGGAGCTGTTGTTCACCATCTGAGCTACAGAGGGCAGTGTCACTGGCCCTCATATGTGGGATCTGAACCAGGGCTGCTGGGGCCCTAAGCCAGCATTTAACCAACGCACCACTGGGCCAACCCTACCCACTTAATTTTTATGCACGCAATAAGTAACACCCCAAGCCAGCAGCTGGAGTCTCTTAGCACGTGATGAAGCTGCTAGTCAGGATGTCGGATGGGTAATATGTGGTGTGATGTGCGGGAACGGGTTTGAACCTGAAGTTAGCCTCATGGAGTTTGAGTGACATCTTTTTTCACTCCCAGCTTTATTGAGACATAATTGACACATAACGATGTGTAAGTTTAAGGTGTACAACGTGTTGATATAGTACACTTATATTGGGTTGTTGGAAAAGTCATGACGTATTTTTCCTATGTTTTTTGTTGCAAAAATGCATCATGACTTTTCTGACAACCCAATATATTGGAAAATGGTTAGTTAGCTAACACCTGCATCACATCACATAATTTTCATTTCTTTTTTTGTGGTAAGATATTCAAGATCTTTCTTAGCAACTTTCAAGTATGTAATACAGCATTATATACAGTATATAATCATTATGCTGTATATTAGATGCCCCAAACTTATAACTGGAGGTTTTTATCCATTGGCCAATTCTCCCCATCTCATCCCCATCCCTGGTAACCACCATTTATTCTCTGTTTCTATGAGTTTGGCATTTTAGATTCCACATATAAATAACATCATACAGTATTTGTCTTTCTCTGTCTGACTTATTTCACTTAACATAATGCCCTCCAGGTCCATCTGTGTTACTGCAAATGGCAGAATTTCCTACTTTCTCATGACTGAATAATGTTCCATCGAATATACATATATGCACCACATCTTTATCCATTGATGGACACTTAGGTTATTTTGTATCTTGGCTATTGTGAATAAAGCTACAATAAACATGGGAGTACAGATATTTCTTCAAGATCCTGTTTTCATTTCCTTTAGTCATATACTCAGAAGTGGAATTACTGGACCGCATAGTATTTCTATTTTTATTTTTTTTAGAAACCTCTACTTTTCCATAGTGGTTGCACCATTTTACATGCTCACCAACAGAGCAAAAGGGTTCCCTTTTCTCTACATCCTCACCAATATGTATCTCTTGTCTTTTTGATGATAGAAATGCCAGCTTTGTTACTTACTAACCTTGTACCCAGGGACAAATTACATTACCTCTTAGTGACTCAGGTGTCTTCTTTAAAATGCTGGTATTCTTCTACCCAATGCTTCATGAGGAGCAAATGCAATGAAGTACTCTTGTGATGTACTTGTGTGTTGTGCCATTATCTACGTCATACCTAGGTATGATAATACTTGATTTTACCATTACCTAAGAAATCCTAAATGCACCAAAGGGGCTGTATTTTAGATTACATAATTTTAAAGTCATTTCAAGACCTGAAATTCTCTAATTCTTCTCAGGAAGAGCTAACTTCTCCCTCTTATTCAATAGCCCTGACATAGAACGCTTCTTACTCTTTCTTCTCAAAGTAAGCCTAGAATGCATTCATCAAGCACAGAAGATTTTTGTAGTCATTTTATTTCCATACAGACACACAAAGGAAGGAGTTTTTCTGGTTTAATTACAATGGAGTAGACTCTCAGATCTTAGACTTGTATTAGAAATATCTGTAGTGTAATTCCATTTCTAACAAAAGCAGAGAGAAGAAGTTTGGGATTATTTTTTAATGAGCTAGAATAGAAGAGGTAATGTTATATCGAACTATAGGAATTTAATTACCCCATTCCACAAATGTAGTTTTCATATAAAGGAATCAAAAGGATTTCCAAAGCTATTCTTCTAAACTGTGATATAAAAACCCAGGGCTCATTTAGTGGATGTAAAATGTATTACTGTGCATTATGAGCCACCGCCATGAATGAGAGCACAGTCAGAAACACATGAGATTGAACACACAGTGATTAAAGATCTCTTTGCTCCCTTAGAAATATTGTAATTTGCTTAGCGTTTTATGTAAGGATGGGCATTTGTGGAATATTTCTGGTAGGTGGGTTTCATACTAGGGAAAGGTTTTCTAGGAAATGGAAATGCTGTCAGTTGAGGGCTTCAATCCAGAGTCGGTGTAAATAAGGATGCTGGGAGGATTGGGAGGAATCCATCACCCGGAGGTGGGGAGGTGAGGGGGTCTCATCATTCTTTCCAAGGTCTGCAAGTCTGTCTTTATACTGTCCATAAAAGTCATCCCCTGAGCACCGGAGGGAGGGCAGATGCAGCCGGACTTAGGGACTCCTTTACTGGAAAGTCTTTACAAAAACCTTTGTTTCTTTTCCTTATTATAAAAGTGACACATATTCATTGTGGAAAAGTTGTTAAAAATAGAGATAAGTAAGGAAAAATATATGAAGATCATTTGTAATGTCACAACAGCGTTAATCACTATTCACATTTTGGTATATAGCCATGTAGTTTTTTTGGAAAAGTCATTTTGCCAAGTCAAGGAAGAAGTAAGTAAAAAAAAGCACTGGCTTTGTGAAAAGGAGCACTGAGGTATTCATCCATCTATCAAAAAGCCTTGTGCTGTCAGGAGGGACTTGATCTTTTATAGCAACAGAAGAAAGAATACATTGGGAGTGCTCAAGAAATATGGGGTTTATGACTTTTCACTCAGTTAAGTTGCCAAGCGTTTTAGTAAACATCATATGTAGCTAATGAGTTTTATTTGCTTTTCCTTTTTTTTTTTGAGAAGAAAGCGGATACAACTTTTTAAATAAAAAAAATTGCTCTCCATATATTTTTTAATCTTCAATTTTCAAATTTTACATTAGGCTTGTCCCTATAGGTGAATGCTACTTTTGTCTAATCAATATTCACCCCTCCTATTGTTCACTTCTTAAGTAAGATCATAAACATCCTTCCCCATAGCACTTGATCTCAGGTAATTATACCAGTAGGGAGTACAAGGAAAGCTGGAATGTAATAGAGTGAACCTTACTGTATATGACATTATTGGTTTTCCTTGGGCCTATGCACCGTGTGGACCTGCTAACGAGGTAGTACAGTGAGTTTAGTGTGTAATTCAGAATGCAGGCTGTAGGGTCAGATGACCTGGGTTCACAGCCAGGCTCTATCACTTATTGGCTGGGTAACCTTGAGTAAGTTAATTAACCTCTCTGTGCCCTAGTTGTTTCTTCTTCTTCTTCTTCTTCTTCTTCTTCTTCTTCTTCTTCTTCTTCTTCTTCTTCTTCTTCTTCTTCTTCTTCCTCTTCCTCTTCCTCTTCCTCTTCCTCTTCTTCTTCTTCTTCTTCTTCTTCTTCTTCTTCTTCTTTCTTTTTTTTTAAACTGAGCCGTCCTGCCATCTGTTGGCAGCTCAGTGGCAGCTCAGCTCAGGCTGGGCATCGAACTAGTTTCTTCATCTTTAAAATGAGAATAATAATATCAAGCCTTGTAGAGCTATTGAGGATTGATGAGACAATGCATTGTAAAGCTGCTTTGCACAATGCTAAGGGTTCAATAAATGCTAGCTAGTGTGTTTGATACGATTTTATTCTTTAGATATCTAGGTGGCCACATCAGTAAGACTCAAATGCAGGAAAGGCCCCTGGAGAGATTTTCTCCTCTTCCGTGTGACCTTGGGTAATTCTCTAACTTTCAACAATGCAAGTTTTCCCTTCTGAAGTGCAGACTATGCAGTTTATATTTCAAAGGGGTTTTAGATGGAGACAGCATGCTACCTTGCAACTTGAAGTGTTTTAACCATCGATAATAAAGGTAAGGCCTCCCCTAAAAGGTGTCAAGCTTCTCCCCAAAGATGGAAAAGGCCTCCCCCAAGTTAACAGAACACCTCCCTAGAGTGAACGTAGAGAAAGACAAGTCACAGGAAACAGCTTGGGCAAATAAATGAATAAATATTGTGTGTGCCAATGAGAGCACATGACATATGAAACCCTGACTAAAGTTTTCAGGCAGATTAGGAGTGATGCTGTTCATTGATTCATGCAACACTCCCTTAGTAACTAAAAAAAGCAATAAAGTTGGGGTTTTAAATCTTGGCCCCTCCTCCTCACGAGTTCAAGTTTCTGAGAATTCAAGCCAGGTGTTTGCAGTGTGGCTGTATGATGGCTGCATTAATATAAAAAGTCTGCAAAGAAGCCTTTGGAAGACTTCCAGAAGATGTTATTTGCTCTAGCTTTGATGCATTTTTTGGATGTATCTCCATGTTTGTACACAGGGGTCCTATGCTGGTGTCTAATTAGCAAGGTTTAAATGATCTCTGGACTAAACCAAGGGGGAGACCTTAAGATGGCATACTTTAGAAACATTTAAACGTTTAGCTCTCACAGAAACTTTTTTTTGGGATGTTCACCTTTTCCTCCAGCAAATATAATTAAGAAGGCTTAGTTCTCCCGAGATAAAAGTCAAGGCTATAAACGGCAAGAAAAGAAGCATTGAATTTTGCTTCTTTGCCAAGGTTATCTAGAAAAGGCATGACCTTGCTGCTTGCTACTAAATATCTTTTCCACAACTGTGATAGAATCAATTATGGCCCTCTGTTTACTCACTCGGTAATATTTACTAAGCATCTACTATGTGTCCAGCTTTGGGCATTCAACTGTGAAACAAGTAGATGTGGTCCTGTTTCTTGGGGACTTACAGTCTAGTGAGGGATACTGATAAGTGAACAGAGATTTAAATATAAATTGATAAGTGCAAAGAGAGGGGCACTTCGGTCAGGTTCAAGGAGCAGTATGGATAATCAAAGTGGTTTCCTGGGGGAAGATTTTCTCAGAGGTCAGATTGGTAATTTAAAAAAAAGTCTTTCAATTCCAGTTGACATACAATATTACATTAGTTTCAGGTGTACACATACTGATCAGACATTTATATAGCTTATAAAATGATCACCCTGATAAGTCTAGTACCCATCTGACTCCAATTGATAATTTTTAATTTGCTGTTATATATGCTTACTGATAGAGTAGGTGTTAATACTTTAGGAAACTTTTGCATTTTAAGGAATTGTCTGCAGATTGGAAAGAGCCTTAGATTGGGTTTTAGGAACTGTTGACCTGTAATTAAGTCCACTGTCACCTACCCAGAAGGAATTTCTGTGTAGAATCAGAGCCCTGAGACCGAATGAGTCAGCCATGAAGATAACCATGGCCTTAACCATCTCAGAGCATGGAACCTTCACCTAAGTTAGCATTTGAGTCTCACAATGACACTTGAAGATAAGCAGGACTCATATCATTATCCTCTAACACACACCCCGGTATTCATGGGGTGTTGTACACACAATTGGTGCTTGATAAGAATTTGACAAGGAAAGGAATCCCTATTTTATAGATGAACAAAGGGAGGCTCAGACCAGTGAAAGGACGCACCCAAGACCATACAGTAAAATAATGGCAGAGAGTGAGCTGTTTGATTTTCCGAGTCCTGATCTGATACACCAGAGCACTTCTCAGGAGCGTAGGATGTCAGGGCAAGGTATGTCCTGGTGAGACAGCAGACACATGCTTTTGGTGACCTGTGGATGCAAGTTAGTGTTACTGAAGCAGGATTTAGGCTCTTTAAATCATGCTATCCTCTAAAGAGATTACAAATCAGCATTCTCTGTTCTGGCTAATGTCTGTGAGGAAATATATGTATTTAGCCTACACCTTTCTTAAATTAAAAAAACGGCTAGTGTTTACACATTGGAGACTATCACATAAACATCCAGATTGCTGCTTATCCTTAAAAAAACACCAGCCACTCTGGCAGTCAGACTGCCTCTACCCAAGAAGACAATTGGCTGGAGATGAGTTGGTATCCTCATTCGATGGGGGACACGATCCTGAATTAGGAAGTGAAATTTCATCTTCAGTCACCAGCTTGGTCCCCCCTTAAAGGGGGGACCTACTTATTAGGGGAAGGGAGAGACAGCAGAGGGATTGGTATTCTAGAAAGCAGCAGACACACCCATTTTCTTGGTAGCCAGAGCCAGAGAGTAAGTGTGACAAAATAGCTTGTCACGAGACACCAGAAATATTTCAGGTCATAATTCTTTACTGTCTCCTGAATTCTCACTGTCCTTTACCAAATTTATTTTGTGTTCATCAAATAGTGTGTCTATGTCAAATGTAAGTAGATTGTTGTAGTTTAAAGCAATACCGTGTAGTATTTAGTTTTGTGCATTGTAATAGGACTTTTTAATATAAACACGAAGTATTTTATTTCTAACCCAGCCTCGTTTGAGCTGGGCTAATTGCAGTGCTGTTGCCCACCGGTAAGTCTCAAAAACTTGGCTTTCTTTTATGACTGGCTGTGAGTATATGCTCTTCACTGGCTCCCAACAGGCCTGTTCTGGGTTACTTGGCTGACCCAGGGGCCACACAGGAGATTCAGCTACCTACCCCAGCTCAAGCCCTGGAGGGATGACTGTACAGACCTGACCCACACCAAGTTTAACTGTGAAGGACATGGCATACATTCTAAGGGCCTGCAGTGTTCAGTAACTGAGAACAGAGGGTGAACAGTGTGGTAAAGTACAAACCACATGGACATTGAGAGTCAGGCACAACCAATCCCAGTCCAGCTCTCTCAGCCCTAAACTTCCCAGGTTAGTCAACCTAAGTCTCAGTTTTCCCATCTGTAAAATGGGGGATTTAGCATTGGCACATAGTAAGAATTCCATAAATGTTAGTTATTCCTTTTTATTTTTTTTCATTTTACAGACAAGGAGCCTAAGACTAAGAAAGGCTAAATAACTTTCCTAAGGTCAAGTAAATGGCAGTGCCTGCCCTTGAACCTTTCTTTCTCTCCAAAGTCAATGTGCTTAAGCCACCATGCTGTGTTGTTTCACAGTGCCTGCCTTGTGGGAGTGTGAGCATGATGTAATATGCTTAGCATTGCGCTATAGTGTAGGTTTCAGTAACTGGCAGTGATTATTATTAGAGCTAGGAAGCTCCACTGAGCTGAAATGCTATCTAGAGGTTCAATTACTACGGACCCTCATTGTGACAGGGACCCCAATTCACAGGTAAATCTTTTCAGCCCCATTTACACATATAGATGGTAGTGTCGATAGTGAGCTTGAGAGATGATGATGATGGTGGTGATGGTTAGTGACTAGAAAAGAAACATGACTTCATTAATAAAAACTTAAAATCGAAGACAGCTCAGTGCAATGGAGCGGTGAGAATGGCTCTCCCCACTAAACATACCTCCCTTGTCAGTTTTCAGAAATATAATCGTCTTCCAGGATTCCTGTTCTTGCTTGGAAAGAAACAGGTGAGAAAGTGCCAGCCCTGTAGCCCTCATGTCTGGGAGGGTGTTGCTTTTCATAATGCAGGTATAAAAATAAAATGACCCTCTACAGCTTACTTGGGAGTCAGTAAAAACCTCATTTTTCATACGAGCATTCAAGAGCTGACCTTTAAAATCACCACATCTGGGGAGAATGTGTGATTCGATGCAGAACATTTTAGGGCATGCCAAAGGATGAACGGCTGAGAATGTGCTCATCAGTTTTCTTCTCCTTCAAGGAGCTCAGAACCGCTTAGGTTATAAAAGTCAGTTCTTGGGCACTTCCAAACCTATAGCAGCATTTGCTTAAGTAGGTCTTCTGTGCAAAGTAGATTAAGCACATACATAAAGGGAATGCTGATCCATGCACCTGGCATGAAAATGGTGTGTGTGCATGCGTGCGTGTATGTGCATGTCCTCAGAGTGAAGGCTTAGCCATTTCAAGGTAGCTAGTTACATAATAAGGGCATCAAAGGGTCATTTGGAAAAAGATGGAATTGCTTTAAAAGAAGAGGCAAAAGACGTGAATTGTTTGTTATGGAGATGTTGCACAGAGGCTAATGTACTACATCTAGGGTCCACGGAGTATACTACTGATGAATATCAAAGCAGCTTTTGATTTGTGAATCTCAAAATACCTGCAGGTCCAGAAGGCATTAGAAAGAAGCCTATTTGTATTCATAGTACCCTTTGCAAAGAGCCACGGAATTATGTGGAAAACAGAATTAGATGGACAATCATCTCACTAATTCATCTGCAGGAGAAAATGGTGTCTGTCTGATCTTGGGTGTCATCATCTGTTAAATGAAGGTCTGGGCAGTGATGCCAAGAGAAATTCCTTGTAGCTGCTCATTCTGAACAGCCTGGACCATGAGGCTTCAGGGCCTGGATCTATCACAGTCAGACTCCTCCAGACCCCACATAAGCACAGTTCACATTTTCCCTGGCTAGACTCCAGTTGGCTGCAACCTTCGGAAACAGCAAACTGAAAAACTTTCCCCTGACATTTTCTGATGAGGATCCAGGTGTCGGAATCAGTGGGTTTTCAGAGTTGCTGCTTGTGGTAATGAAGAGGGCCAGGAGGCACTTAACCACAAGACAGCTGCCAGTCAACCTCATCCTCCCTCCTGAAGGCCTGTGAGGAGGCTGGCCCTTCCCCCTTCCTCATCAGCTTGGAGAGCATTGGCTGTTGTTGAGTGGTCCAAGAGCGAGGTCCAGGAACAGATCTAGTTTTGAAGCCGTAAGTGAAAACTGATTCGATGGCTCCAGTAGAGGGGTTTTCATCTTTTCAAAGCCTGTAATAGTGGAAAATTTGCTGATGATAGTAGTTACTGGTCTGGAAGATTGGCACTGACCTTGTTGGCTTGGCCCACTGGGAAACTCTTCTTGCTCAGCCTTTTCCTGCCTTCTTTTTTTTATTATTATTATTTATTTATTTATTTATTTTTAATTAGTTTCAGGTGTACAACACAGTGCAATAGTTATACATTTTACCCCTCAAAGTGACAACCCCCCACCCCCAATTCGCCACCCCACTCCCCCCCCCATATCATATATATCTATTACTCTTCCTCTGACTCTCTTCCACAGTATAATCCACATCCCGTGACTATCTATATATATATTCAATTACAGTAGGTATACCACCTCCGCTTTAGTAATACAGTGCAGTGATCAAACCTCTACTCCACTTCCTACCTTCTTTCACTATTTGATGAGTACCTACTTCTCAGGCAGAGTGCTGGTGACCAGATATTAAACAACAGTAACAATAAAAAGTCCAGGTTTCTTCATTTGGCAGAAAAGACCCTCCATGACCTAGCTCCTGCTTCTTCCGGACTCATCTCTCAGTCCTCTCCCTCCCTATTGCCAACCCCCCCCAGGGAACTATTTGCGATTGTGTGGACTCAGGGAACCAGCTCTGACCTCAGGAAGTTCAGAGCCTGGTGGAGGGAAGAGGCAAGAAGACTGGCGAGTTCAGTATGGATACATAAGTGCTGCACTGTGTGAGAAGAGGACCACCTCACCTGGCAGAAAGCAGACAAAGGTGATGGGTGGTGATGAGAGCATTCCAGACAGAGGGAAGGTGGTGTGCAAAGCCCTCGATGGGAAGCTGAAGAGAGCACAGTAAGTCTGCACAATTGCAGCTAGTTCCCTGGAGGGTCGGCAATAGGGAGGGAGAGGACTGAGAGATGAGCCTGGAGGAGGCAGGAACTAGGTCCTGGAGGGTCTTTTCTGCCATATAAAGAAATCTACTTTTGTTCTAAGGCAATAATGACAGTGAAGCTTTGTAATTGGGCCATCATATAGCCATTGTGACAGGCCACTGAGCCTGCAGATGAGTGTCTTACAGTGGGATTTGTCAGGTACATAGGGGTGGACCAACTGCTTGGGTGGCCCTGACATTAAGTGAATGCTTGTCACTCCTGTGAGTCCATGAGTGGGAAGAAGAGAATGAAGGGTGTTTCTTTTTTCTTTTTCTTTTAAAATAAAATAATACCATTAAAGCCTGATATACAAACTAGTAAATGTTAAATAATAGTAAGTCAGGTGGCCTCCTTTGAAGTTGAGAATGCCCTTAGAGAAGCCGAAGAAGGGGCAATAAATCTGAAATGGCCAGGAGACACTTTAACAAAGTCATCCATTTATTCTTGAAAGCAACCTTAAAGATATAAGAAATGGTTTTAAGAAACACACAGAAAAATCCTGACTAAAACAGTGCTGCTGAAAATTGCCTATGTAGACGTATTCTTCAATAAAAGTTGTTTTCTGCTGACCCTTTTTTTCCTCCTCTGGATGGTCCTCTTATGTTTGATGACCAATTTTCCACAAGGTTTGCCATAATGTTTCCTCAGAGCTTAGGTTTTACATTTTAATTCATTTGAGGGCTGTTTTTAACCTAAGACAGTATATGCTGTTTCCACAACTCAGGTCATTGTTTTCTAGCTGACACGACATTACTCAAATCCCAACCCTCCTCTTTTTCTCTAGTTGTTTTTGTCTGTCTTGGTTTGAGGAGAATCACTGCTAGAAGAGGCAGACGCTACAGGTTCAAGGGGAGCCTGTGATCTGGTATCATGTTTCCCTGAAAATAAGACCTAACTGGACAATAAGCCCTAGCATGATTTTCAGGGTGCTCATAATATAAGCCCTACCCTAAAAGTCCCAGTTAAGATTGTCAGCCAGACATGACTGTATTTGAATAAATGTTGATTTTTGTACATGAATAAATGAATAAAATGTGTCTTTTAGAGCAAAAATTAATATAAGACCTGGTCTTATTTTCTGGGAATCATGGTACATTCAATAATTTGACTTACCTGTATCTCTCTATGATGTACATTTTGGGCTCCCATAAGTCACCCCCTCCCCTAGCCCCTTGATGCTAACATTTCTAGTAATTTTCCCACTTTCTGAAGCCCGGTCAGGATCCCATTTACCCTTCAAAGTCCAACACAAACTTCATCTTCCTCATTTTCCGAGACAGAAAGCAGGCTGCAATTTCAAGACAGAGAGAAGTTTATGGTGGACAGGATAAAAACTGCAGTTTTATTATTATTATTTTTATATTAGACTGGTCTCTCTAGCCATGCAACACCTTTCTTGAGCATAGATGCATATCTTTAGCTACTTTTGTAATCTCCAGTAGAGTTTAGCACAGAATTGAATAAATATAACTTTGAAAAAATGTATTTCGATTGTGTTATGACTTGCCAAGAGCTATGGTGATTTTCATTTAGAGGCGGATGGTAATGTACGAGCCTGTGTATCTAGATGGAGCCACAATTGCATCAGACATTTGGGCAGTGGTGGCTGGAATCCATGCAGTGACTAGACCCCAAATCTGTGAACACAGGAGGTGTGACTTCCTTTGGCCCAGGGGAGGTTTCAAGGCACAGTGAGAGTGGTCTGTGGTTACAGAGCAGCTGTAGCCCCGGGTCTGCAAGTGACCAATGTCTTCCAGCTCTAAGTGTCCAGTGTTTCTTACACTTTTATTTCACACAGAACTAGCCCAGGGCAAAATAACGAAGCCTGCAAGGTCCTCCTTTCTGCTATCTCTGCAAGCTCAGTCCCAGGGAGCTTTCCTTGTCAGCATTCCTTGCTCTGCAAAGCAAGCATAGGGGTCATCATTGCACCTAATGTGATCTGGCTTTATGGGTGACTCTTGAGAGGTTTTGCAGTTTAAATGGTCAGAGAAACAACAACAGAAATTAATGTTTCGTGGGAAGTTTCCTGTTTTGTGCGTTTGAGCGATGGCTTAAGCAAGGCAGCTTCCATCTTCACTTTTGTTTCCCAATTTTTGTTGATTTGTGTTGCCTTAATATTTCTATCCCAAAGCTTTCTGTTTAGCTATCAAGATTTGCTCCTGTTCCAGTTCAATTAATCATTTGTAATTTAATCAATATGAAGGGAAATTTGGCCAAAAGTGAGAAGATACTTGCTGCTTGTAAACTAAACTTTGATGTAGCAAAAATTCAAACTCTAGTATCTGGGGATGAATGGTAGAAGGGTGAGTGGAAAGGTGACCTTGAATGGTTAAACAATTAAGTGTATTCTTTGACATGCTCACTGTTCAAACTAAGATGGAAAATGTTAGAGAAAACACCATGAAAGCAAGACTGTGAGACATACCCTTTTCATGTGTTTTTATCTGTACTTATTCCAGGTACAGATACCTGATGCTAGAACATCTTTGAATGGCATTCTTTCCTTATGGGATTGATATGACGCAGGCATCCAATAGAATAGGTGCTTGTTAGACTTGTGTGGAACAGGGTCCTGGAGGTCCTGGGTTTAGAGCATTGAGTCTGTATTTGCTAGATCATGAAGGGTGGTGGCAGGGTGTATGGAGCCTGCAAGAGGGCTGGAGCCATGTGAATGGCCAGAGGCACCTGGGGAGTTGGAGGAATAGCTCTGTGTGCCCATTCTGGAAGCATTTCAGTATTTCAGCACCAGGAGCTGCTGTGCCAGTGTGACTGGCTGAGAGTAGCCCTGCACCCACAAGGCACTTGTTGATGAGAAAAGAACATTGGGTTTGATGTTAGGAACTGAGCTTGACTCCTAGCTCTGCCAGCCAGGAGCTGTGGAATCTGGGCAAATCACTTGCACACTGAGCCTCAATTTCCCCATTTATACAATGGAAATAATAATTACTGCTGTCTCAAGTTAGTAGTAAGATAATTTTATTGTAATTTATATATATATATATATATATATATATATATATATATATATATCACTTTACTAGACTGGGAAGTCTTCTGGCTAAGCTTTTTTATTATCTTGATGTTTTAGCATCATTGTGAAATTCTGTTCTTTAGTGAGAACTTCAAGGATGGATGTGTTTAGGGTTGTTTACCCAAATATTGTATTTCTGTGCTTTTTGAGTAGTTGGGTCTGCTTTTTGTGTGTTTTTCTTGTGCCCTTCTTATGTTATGGTGTGGGCTTGGAAGCTACATAGGTAAACTTTGTGTGAACTGTGTACAGATAAGGATAAGTGAAGGCCTACGGGATTCTTTTATACCGGGGTGACAAAAAAATGTATACAGATGACTTGTATTCATCTTTTGTTATCAGTATATATGGAGTATTACAATTTCAATACAGTTTTTTCCTTTCTTAAAACATGTATGCATTTTTTGACACCCTCTGTATTTAAAGTAGATCAAATTTAGCACATTACTTTTTGTTATGTTTAGTACATCTTGTCAAACTCTCTTTGCTAGCTTCTTGCTCTGGGCCTGTGTCCTGGCTATGTGGATAATAGAATTCTAGATGTGGAATGATGCGTGCGAAAGTATTAAAATATATACTACCGGTATGTAAAGATCCAATCTTTAGTGAAGGTGGTAGAGAAAATGCATCACTCCCTCACTCCCTCACTCAGGCATTTATTAAATGACTTGTGTAGCCACTTTCTTGAAGAAAGGACCCCGAGGCTTCCTCACGTTTGTGTGCATTATTTTAAACCAATTTAAGAATATAGTATGACTCTCAGGAAGAGGTTGTATCATTATTTCCTGGGATTCAGGGAGTGGGGAAATGGGAGGTAAGAGGACTCTTTGGAACAGTAAATTTCTTTTCCATCAAGAGTTCTTTAAAAAAAAAGTTCATTTTTTAAACTGGAATATGTGCCCTAGCAAGAGCTTCAGCTACCTAATACTAAACATAAGAAGGATGTTATATCATGTGCTTCTGTAAATCACTATGTGGGACCAAGTGTGTATTTTGTTGGTGTGTTCAGTGTCCTCTCTACCGACTTGGTTCCCTTAAGCTGTCTGTCACTACTGCTCATCTGGCTAAGCTAGATCTTTGGCAAGAGTGGTGTACTACCAGAAGTGATCTGAAGATGGCAGCATTGGGAGACCTATCTCATTTTCCTCTGCACGCGTTCTGTGTAGCTTATTCCATAGCAGTGTTTGGATTTCAGATTCACTTAGAATTTTTTCTGCTTAATGACTGTATGTATGTAAATGGCTCTGCTTTTATTTTCTGGAAGAGGTCAGATCTATCATTCCTGTTTTGCTTTTCAGCTAATGATTATATGCAATTATTTCAAATAAAATATTTATAAATAATTATATATAATTAGTGGTATGTAAAATTTGGAATTCATGCATGTCAGCTTTGATGAAAAGTACCCTTCAATTTGGGAGGTGTTAGTTTTAGTAGCATTATTTGTTTTTGTTTAAAAGACATGAGTCACCAAGAATCAACAGTTCTTTTATTGGTGTTCTTATAAGGTTTAGGGTTTTTTTTTTGTTTTTGTTATTGTTATTTATTTGTTTTTTTTAAAATAATAGGTAAGGTATTTATTTGGTAAATCTCTAGGAAATATATTATAGATACACATCTGAAGAATCCTCTAAGGAAAGCAAGTGATATTTTCTTAAAAATTTCAAAAGCAATTAGTTATCCCTGTATTCTGAAAGGTCTTCAAGGGGTCATCCAGTCCAGCTCTAAACAGTCTTTGCATCTAAAACCAGACAGGAGAAAGATGCAGTTGCCCCCTCGTCCCCATTAGTAATTGTGACCAGGGCACCCTGCATTTTGAGGTCTCCATTGGTATTGAAAACAGAAAAAGAAAAATTACCCTGAGCAAGTCCATTATTCAAGTTTTGCCTACACCTGAGGTTCAGGTGCATGTTACCATTTCTCTTTCTCTGTTAGCCACACATGGAGCTGCAAATGGAAACCTGTTTCAGAGCAAAAGGTCTGATTCTCTGAGGAGAGTGGGCTGTAGAAGCAGCACCGAGGCACCTTCCCTGGTTGAGGATAACAGGAAACCAAAGGGAGAGGTAGATAGGGAATGAGCAGATGGAGCTAGGTAAGGTCAGAGTTTCTGGAAGGACTCCCAGACGAGGGATGGGGCCAGAGAGCATTCTAAGTGGTGGGAAGGAGTCTGCACAGGGGCTGTTTTCCCTGAGGTTGCCCTGGATTCTAGAAGTACATGGGCTAGAGATACACTGAGAGATTTAGCTGTGAATCTTTAGATGAGTTGATGCAGACCTTTTAATTCCCCTTAAAATAGGATGGGATGCCATATCTAAGTGCAGACGGTGTATATGGAACACCAGATTTTCTCAGGGGCTCCCTCAGCCTGTTTTGATTTAGGTCATAACCATGATGACGCCTCATGCATGCACTGATGTAGCATAAGGAAAGTCAAAGATGCTCTTCATAGGCTGACCTAAAAGCTCCCAAAACTGGCTCCATGTGTGTATTTTGGAGGCTTCAGAACATGACAGTACATTTGCCCACAAACTCTTCTGTATGCAATGTTTAGACTTCAAGGATTTCTCATCATGTGCTATAAACGTGATATAAATTAGAGAAATCAGCAGAAGACATAGTAAGAAGATGCTGTAAGAGTCTAGTTTTCCTATTTTAGACTTTTATTTGTCTGTTTTTTTGGTTGTAAGGGAAAATCATGCATCTATTAATCTTTTACCTAGAAACTTTAAAGTGTGACAGATGTACAGCTCTTTAAAATACGGAGCTCTAGATCTCTTAAAATGTCACCATCTACATTGGTCCTGGGTAAATCACGTCATCTCCTTAAACTTGAGTTTTCCTTTTGATAAAACAGGAGGCTGAACTGCCAGTCTTGCTGTTCTATGATTATGTGATCACTTCTCTTCGTTGTGCCCAGCATTGTGTAATGTTTTTTGGAAGACAGACTTCAGGGCTATATTTTAATTTTTCAAAACATATTCATACCTCTTATTTTGTTTTTTCTCATGAGGCCTCTGTAACAAGTGGCTTCTCCCTCTCCCCTGCTACCCCTGGTCCAAGTCATATCTAAGTCACTCAGCCTGCTTCTTTCTTGGCTGCCACTTCCTCCTAATGGGTCTCTCTGCTTTCACTCTTGCCTCATTACAATCTATTCTTTATCCAGCACCAGCATGATTTTTTTTTTAAAAGATTTTATTGGGGAATTGGGGGAGGGGAACAGCGTTGGGGAATCGGGGAAGGGGAGCAGACAAGTTGCTGTCCTTTTGTTCTTCAGTCTAGTTGTGGAGGATGTTGCTTCACTGGCCCATGTTGGTATTGTCATTGCGCTCTTCCGGATGAGGCAGATTGGTCGCCAATCTCTGGATGGCCGCTTACTGTGGCTATTGGCAGCTGACCAGCGTGATTTTTTTGAAAACTAAATCAGAACATGGGCCTCACTGGCCTAAATAAAGCCTTTCAATGACTCCCCTTTGTCCTTGGAAAGACAAATATATTCCTGCCTCAGGGCCTTTGCACTTCCTCTACTGGGAATGCTTTTTCTCCTTGATCTTTGCACAAAAGGCTACTTTTCAAGCAGATTATAGCTTAAATATTACTCCCTTAGAGAGGCCTTCCCTGACTTCTCTGTCTAAAATAGTCGTGTAGTCTGCTTAATATCTGACGCATTACATTACATGGTTATATTGTGTATATAGCATATTCGACTTGAAATTATCCTGTACATTGTTTTTTTTTTTTTTTTTTTTTGAGGACAGTGTCACTGGCCCTCTTACGTGGGACCTGAATTGGGGCTGCTGGCTTCCCAAGCCAGCGCTTAACCACTGCACCACTAGGCTGGCCCTCCTGTGCATTGATTTTTGTTGTTATTATTGTCTATCTCATCTCAGTATTGCACATAAGCTTCCTGGGATTGGGGATTTTATTGCCTTGTTTATTGTATATTCTTAGCAACTAAGGCAGAGTCTGGTATATAGTAGGTGCTCAAGGACTGTCTGTAGAATAATTGAATGAATGGATGGATGTCATGGGCAGGAAAACTACATGCTAGAGAGGCTGTGGTCACATAACTAATTAAAAGCCACTCAGGCCTCCTCGTGTGTTTCCTCCAGGTCATGCTGTCACAGAACAAGCCTAATTTAGAGATAATTCTTTCATTCACTATTTGTTTATTTATTCAGCAAATATTTATGGAGCTCTTATTTTACATAGTGGTTCTCAGCCAGGAGTGATGTTGCTCCCCTGGGAACATTTTCCAATGTCAATTGACATTTTTGGTTGTTAAAAACTGGCGTGGGATGTTCTACTGGCATCTAGTGTGTAGAGGCCAGGCATGTCCAGAATGTCCAGGACAACCTCCCAGCATAGAATTGGTCAGCCTCAAATGTCAATAGTGCTGCGCTTGGGAAACCCTGCTCTAGATGAACAGACAGATATCTGCTCTCATGCAGTTTACAGTGTAGAGTGGGGAGGCAGATGACAAACAATACATACCATCCATAGAGAAACTGAAAACCATGTCAAAAAAGAGATGTGATGGAGAAGAAAGAAAAGTCAGAAGAGAGTAAGGAGCGCTGAGGGGCACAAGATGATGGGGGTTCGAAGGGCTGTAATTTTAGTTTCCTTGGAAAGTGAACTAGGACAGGAAATTTTGCCTCTGGAGATTCCGCTCCATGACCTGGATTGGCCAATCCTTTGAGCATGGGCCCACTCAAGTTCAGGTCAAGTTCAAGTCCTTACACTGAAAAAGTATGGAATCCTCCTGAACCGAGAGGTATCTTAATCTCCAAATAAAAATAGAGAAAACTGCCACAGGCTAGGAATAAGTATTATTTTCGGCCCCTTTTCAGGAGTGTTCAAATTCTCTTTCTCAACACCTTCAGGGTTCTATCATCATGAATACAGAGGAGTGTTAATTTGACGCAAGTTTTATTGCTTGTTGTCAATTTCTCACTTTTCTCTCAGAGCAAAAATCGTGTGATTTCAGCTCCTCTCAAGCACATTGTGAGTTTTTGGTTATTCAAAGGTTTCTGTCTGTCTTGGTTGGTTTCCTAAATTGAATAGAACAAGTGTAGATTTTAGTGTCTTGGGAAAGCTTTAGTAGTCGATGCTGCTAAAACTCAGGTCAGTGAAATGGGTCTTACTATATATATTTATCTATATGTATACATACACACATATGTTCTATATGTATGTGCATGGGCCTATATAGATATACATTCAAGATCTCGCTGAAAATATAATACTGAAATTGTGGTTTTGGTAGTTTGGTAGGCATGTACCTGCTTTCTTGGTCTCTCTCTCTTGTTTCTTTACCACAATTCTTTTTTTTTGTTGTTGTTGTTGTTGTTGATTTTTTGAGGGCAGTGTCACTGGCCCTCTTATGTAGGACCGAACCAGGGCCGCTGGCGTCCCAAGCCAGCGCTTTACCACCGCGCCACTCGGCCGGCCCATTACCACAATTCTTGACCAAGCATTGGCACCTAGTAGGCACTTAACAAATGTTTATTGAGTGAATAAACAAACTGCAAAAATCAGTTTGGGATTACTGGATTGCAAGTTATTTTTTCACATTTGCATGAATTTATTTATATCACTGAAATACAGCTTGGAAATATTGTAGTATATTCTTATGGCATTATCACTGTGACATATTCATTCATTTCTAAATCTACACTTTACTATTTTTAAAATTATTGCATGGGATATGATGTGACTCATGTGGTTACTGAATCTAATAAGCATAAGACTTTTAATAATTAATAACTTTTCTGTATGCCTTTAACCTAGGGAGGGATTATTAAGCAAGAAAATAGATTTTAATAAATGGTTTTTTTTTATTCAAATGTATTTAAATTGACATTGTTGAAGAAATTATGTACAATATGCCATTTTATTTTGGGCGCCATTTTAGTCTATGGAAGAATTTGATGACCAGTTCGCGGGATGTGTGTTGATTTTTTTTTTTTTTTTTTTTTTTTTTTTAGTGCTATTTCTTCACAATTGAGTTTGGCCTTTGCAAGCAAGAAGGACAACTGAGAGCATATGGAGCAGGACTACTTTCCTCCATTGGAGAATTAAAGGTATGAAGCTGTGAATGAAAGTATCCTTCCCAAGCAAAGTGGTTCAAAGTCATGAAAAATATTGATTTGTTTGTCTGCGCATTTCTACTTGCAGATATTCCATAAATATTTAACACAGAGGATTTGGCACCTCAGTGTGGGTGCTGACCTAACTTTTTGCACTTCTGAAAATGGTTCAGGCCTTTCTGAGTTTGTGGTGTGACTCAAATGGATGAGCAGCCATGTACACAATCAACAGGAACGACAAATGTATGCCCAAACACTGGCTAACAAATGCCTGGGCTAAATTTAGTGCTGAAAAGTGGGCAATGAGCTAACGGTGATCCTACTGATTAAGATTTCCTTGTAAGGGTGGCTTGGCAGCTTTCATTTTTACCATGGTTCCCATGGACTCCCCAGCATTGATTTCTTAGAGGGAACTTTGAGAGTATTTTAGCTTCTTCAAAAGTAATTTGTGTTAAAACATTTGTGGACATACACAATTTGGAAAAAAACATCCTAAATAAACATATGATCTGAGAGGTACCTAATATGTGCAGTGATGCCTAAGGAATGCTATTGGGTTGTCGAAAAAGTCATGATGTATTTTTTCTTTTTTTCGTTGCAAAAATGTGTCATGACTTTTCCGGCAACCCAATGTTTTTTTTGTTTGTTTTTTTTTTGCCTTGAAGTACAGTAAAATGATAATTTATTCAGAGGGGGCCTGAGGCATCTGATAATTTAAATACTCTAGTTACTTAAGAATTAATATCTACACCAAGTTTTGTACAGCAAGTTTTGGTGAATTTAGAATGTGATGTTATATACAATGTGGAAGTGGTTCTGAAAATTTAAACTTTCTTTGATTATTTAGACTAAGATCAGGATTGTGGACTATCTTAGGGTTTTTATTTTGAGTATCGATTATCATTATATAAATGGGAAATATATGACAATTAGAGCTTTTTGGTTGTTTTTATTCTTGGAAGATGTAATTCAACTGTAGTTTTATCAATTTCTCTTACTTTATAACTCCATTCATTCCCCAAACATTTGGTTGAGCACCTACTATGTGCCATGTACTGTGCCAGTCACTGGGGGATACAAATACAAATAGTAATGATGAAGAATAAGAATAAGAAGAAAATAACAACTACCTCAATGGACATTTAAATAAACCTTACTATTTTAGGTGCTTTAGACATAAACCCACTTAACTCTTATACAAACCCAATGAGATAAGCAATATTATCATCACAGATGAGAAAACTGAGGCATAAGGACAGTGAGGAACTTGCTCAAAGTCACACAGCTAAGAAACGCTGGGGTTTCATAGTCCAGGCAGTCTAGACTTCATAATCCGAGCCTTTAACCTGTAGGCAACACTGCCTGGGATCCCTGTTACTAAGGAGTTTACATTCTAATGCAAGAGATAACTAATCAGATAAAACAAACAGTGTTTGTGCCTGGCACATATTAGTCCATGCCTTGGAAGGCTTCCTGATGAGAGCCTGCTGCCCAAGCTGATTCTTGAGGAAAGGAAAGGGTGAATGAGGAGAGGATGAGATGTCCAGATCAGCCATTGGACAGCAGTGTGTATAACTCTCTTCGAAGCCTGGCCCATTTAGGGAGCTGCCTGAGACGAGGCATGGCTGGAATAGATGATAATATTTAACATAACAAAAACCTGATGTAATGTGGTAAGGTTTTTTGTTTTTCCTTTTTTACTAAATCATCAACAAAACAATCCATTTGGGGTTAATCTCAGCATAGTGGCCAGAGCACGCAGCAATAGCCTGATGTCATTTCCCTGAAAGATCCCTGTCTTCTATAGAGTGCTTCTTGATTTCCCCGAGAAAACAATTAGCCAAAAAATGATGTAGCTCTTGAGCTATATCTATTTACATTCTCCTCAGAGGGTTCATAAATGACGCCAGAAACCAAAGAAACGAACCTCTCTCACTGCCCCAACTTTCGTTAGGGTCCTCTGATTTGGTTAATGAGGCGTGTGTAGGCAGCACTGGGGTGAATCTGTTGTTTTTGTTCCTATGGGTGCAGACAGAATCATCTGGAAATGGAAATCAGCCAGAAGTATGTACATTGAAGGGCATTGTCTGCCGTGAATCTTCTTGTTCTGGTCCATCACCTCCGGTCATTAGCCCTCTTCCATTCTCAAATTTCAGCACTCCAACATCCCGATGATTGCTACTTTGGGCCATTTTTACAATTCAGAAGTTCTTTCTATAAGAAATACTTTCTGATTGTTCACGGAGAATACATAACATGATGCAGACGCTTTCTGTAACACCCTTTCCATCATCCCATCCCCAGCCTGCTCTTGTGTAGGTGTCCAGAGCCCTCTCACATCACTTCTGAATACTTCTGTCTAACTCTCATTTGAATAAAAAAATGATAATCCTGGACCCGTGTAGGAATAATTTTATTAAGAGCATTAGAATAATTCCAGAAGAAACACACAATTTTGCAGTTGCCTTGCAGTAAAATAGTTTCTGCTGTGTTTCCAACAGTAGCTCAAATGTAGGTCCAAGCTAAGTTGTTGGAGGTTTCGGTGTAGTCTTTATAACTTTTAGCTAAATATCCACAATTTACCTTCTCTTCTTGAACAGAACACATTTTTAAATTTGTCTTTTAAGAAGCTGGATTTTCCTGGGTGTAGATGTTGTACTTCAGAGCTGACCAAGTACTTCCAAGTGGTATATCCATAGTTTATAGGGTAACTTTCATCCCCCCCACTTTTTCTTTTACAACAATGCTTCCTTTTTGACAACTTTTTGGCAATGCTTATTTTTATCTTTGAAGACAGAAACAAAAAAATATTGAAAAGCTTGTAAAGGCTAACATAAATTTGATAACCATAAAGATTATGTTTTTTAAAAAAATGGTTGCTCTGTCTTTTGTTCTACTTATCTGTTCTGTCATGAACTTCCAGGAATTCCAAAAGTGTTTTTGGGTAGGGCCTTTTCATACCTTCATCACTGTGGAGAGAAGTTAATAATCACATAAGTCATCTGGAAAATTGACTTTTAAAAAATAGGGCCTGCTGAGTGGTGCGCTGGTTAAGCGCTGGCTTGGGACTCCAGCTCTGAGCAGCAGGGCCCTGGTTGGGATCCCACATGTGAGGGCCTGTGATGCTGCGCCCTCTACAGCTAAGATGGTGAACAACAGATCGACCTGGAGCAGGGCTGTTGTGAGTCCCTGGGATGGCATAGCTGCAGCCCCTGCTGCAGTGGGCTGCCATAGGCTACAGTGAGTTGCCGGCAGCCAGCGTGAGCTGCCTGCAGATGGTGTGAGCTGCCGTCCAAAGGCTGGCGACCGATCTGCCTCACCTGAGAAGAGCGCAATGATGATACCAACATGGGCCAGTGAGTAATGTCCTCCATAACTAGACTGAAAAACAAAAGGACAGCAACTTGTCTGTTCCCCGCAATTTCTTTTTTTTTTTTTTTTTTTTTTTTTTTAAAGATTTTATTGGGGAATTGGTGGAGGGGAACAGCGTTGGGGAATCGGGGAAGGGGAACAGACAAGTTGCCGTCTTCTTGTTCTTCAGTTTAGTTGCGGAGGATGTTGCTTCACTGTTGGTATCGTCATTGCGCTCTTCCCGGATGAGGCAGATCTGTCGCTGGCCTCTGGATGTCGCTCATCGCGGCTATTGGCAGCTCACGCTTGGCTGCCAGCCGCTCACGCTGGCTGCGGGCCACTCACTGCAGCCTTTGGCAGCCCACTGCAGCAGGGGCTGCAGCCCACACCATCACCGGGGCTCGCACAGCCCAGCTCCAGGTGGAGCTGTTGTTAGCTGTAGAGGGCAGTGTCACTGGCCCTCATGTGGGATCTGAACCGGGGCCGCTGGCATCCCAAAACCAGCGCTTAACCAATGCGCCACTCGGCCGGCCCTCCCCCCAATTTCTTAATAAAATCTTTAAAAAATAAAAAATAAAAAAAATAAAAAAGGTTGAAAATAGAATAATTGACGGCTATTCACTCAAAGTCTAGCCTGTGTCTTTCCTTTCATGCCTTTACTTTCTACCCCAGGGTTGACCTAACTATTTAAGTGTCTCATTTAAAAAATTTATTCATTCATTCATTCATTTTATTCCAAAAAACCCAAATTGAAGGTCTTAGATTTCAAGGAAGTTGGAGCCTCTAGTAAAGAAGTTCTAATAAAGTGATTGATATGGTTTTTTGTTGAATCCAGTTCTCTTAGAGAAGCAACAGTGAAATTTGTTCACCTTAGGAGGGAAGGAAATGATTTCTAATCAAATTGGCTGAGTCTTATTTCAAAAACTTAAACCATCTCAAAGCCAACAGCAATTCCTCTTTCTTTTTTATGGGTATTGGTAAAATCTAGTTCTTTATTTCCTTAAGGACAAACATTATTATGATTATGATTATGATTATTTTTTATTTGAGGGCAGTGTCACTGGCCCTCATATGTGGGACCACGGCGCCACTCAGCGGGCCCAAACATTATTATTATTTTTTTTTTTGTAAATGGCCATAACACAGACCCCATAGTAGTCATTCTGCTTTTCAGGTTTGAAGAAGCTGATAGTTCAAAAAAAAAATCCTTATTTTTTTTTGGCCTTAGTTTTAGGATATCCTTGCACAGTGAATTTATTGCGCGCTTTTTTAAAGCCATTATTCCAGCATTCACAAAACAGGTTTATATGTATTATGGTCAATTGTATTTACTACCACTTGCAGCAGCTCAGTGAGGTGGTCAGAACTACTGCTTGGCTGTAGAGAAGAGACTCGAGGAACTGTAGGTTCTCTGAGGACATCTGGTGTGTCAGCAGCGTGGCTGGAGTTAGGACTCACTGCTTCTGAGCTCGCACACCTTTATCCTGTTCAACTGGCTCAAGCCTCCTTTCCTCCCCTCTTTTCCTTTCCTGAAGCTAGCACTGTTAGTAATGACTGAGCAAATGCTGGAGCATTGGGAGCTGGAAACGGGTCTTCAGTCTTTATGACAGGATTGCTTGAAGAGCTAGTTGGTTCCCTTGTCCCTCAGCTTATTGCAAACTGATGAAACTTTCAACATCTGTGATTAAAAAAAACAAAAAAAGACATGATGCCATCAATCACCCAATTTAGCAATAGGGATGTCAATACCACATTGTGCTTGGTTAGCGGGAGGATCATTAGAGGGAGATTCAAAAAATATTATATACATGCACACATACGTGCATATACAAATGCATATATTTGTTGTTCTGTGGGAAAAGATAATTGTAGTGTGAGTGTAGCGCTGTTTGCAAATGTTTATTCAGCATCTAGGGCCCAGGTACCTATAATCTTGACTTCACACCTGAGTTTTTTCCCCTACTTTAACCAGTCCTTATATAGAGGGTGAGGTTCACAGGGTTTAAATCTAGAATAGTTGAGATAATAACTCTGTGTCATTGCAAAGGCAGGTGGCTTGGAGAAGAAGGAAGATTTTAAATTGATGAACCAACTGCAGGTCCTGTTGCAGTGTGTGGCCTGGAGGCCCTGTAGCTAGGGCCATGTTTATTTACTTGTGGGTTCTAGACTCCTGGAGGCCAGGAGCCGCACCAGTGTTGGAAGCTGTGGCTGAATGCATACGTACACCAAGCATCATCCTGAGCCTAAATGAGCAAGGGTAAATAAACATACTGAGCACTTCTTATTTGCCAGGTACTTTGCCTGCATTACCTCTTTTAATCCTTACCACAGCCCTGGGTTACAGATACTATTATTATTTCTATATTAATATTTCAAATTTTCAGGTGAATACTGGAATAGGCTTACAGAGGTAAAATTGCTTTCCCAAAGTCATGTAGGAACTTTAAGTAACAATTGGGTTCTGGGAAATTTTTGATGTTGAAAAGAGACTTTTTAATTTAGAAGGCTAGCATGGCAAGTAAGTCTTAATTTCGGCACCAAAACCAATTAGTTATGGCCATCTCTGTTGGGAAGGCCATGCCCAGATCCAATGGGAAAGGCTGTTATGGTCAATTAATACTGACTGGTATGGAGGGAGAATGGGGACAGGAGTGCAGGCCCTGTTAAAATTGTATTGCAAAAAGAGCTTTAGAATTCAGGGAGGTCAATCTTTTCAGTTTATCAAAGAGGAAACTGTGTCCCAACCTGGAGAATTTTCACTTATGTGATATCATGCCTCCAGGAAAGCTACATTTAGAACTCAGGCATTATGGGTAAATCCAATACAGTCTTTTGAGCTGAAAGGAGGTGATTCAAGCATACCTGCACCTTTAAAGTGGCTTGGGAGTAACGGACTGTCAGCCAGATCCTCTCAGCATTATAAAGCCTCTCTCTGCAGAAAGTTGGATTAATTCTTGCAGACTTCAGCATACCTGAACAACACTTCAGGAAGGATTTGCCACAGAGTTCCCTGGGGACATCAAGCAATTTGGCTTGATGTTTAGAGAGAATCCACTCTGGACGTCCGTAGAGGGGAGAGGGTAATAGCTGCTCTCCCAAACCCAGCAACTTAGAGAGAGACATGGATCGTAGTTGAGGAGCAAACTTAGTAGGACTTAAGTGGGCAGTGGATTTTGGAATCAATGGAGACATGGATGCTTTTTACATCCTTTGGGCCACACTCTAGTATTCAGAAATAGGGCACCTCCTGGGCTGCATGGATGTTCCCAGCAGTCCTCACACAGCAGAGATCCCATCAGGTATTTATAAGTGTGACAGCCACTGTATTTGTCAACCTCACTCACTGGCTGCTCCCCAAACTCCAGGCTCTTGTCATTCTCCAGGCCAATCCTTGGGTACCATTATTATCCCTGTACTCATAACAGCCGAGGAGCAGCACTGGTCCCATACTCCATGGATGGAGAGGTCCCCAGTGGGTAACCAGCATGTGGGACATGTCAGGCTCCTGAGGATAGACTGCATTTTTGAGAGCTTAGAACAATTTTTCCTTTGAATATTACATGCAGCAAGTGTGATATATGTTGCCTAATGGTCTTTGCCTTAAATTATATGCTGTGAATCCACTGGCTTTTCTTGAAGTCCGGGACAGAGCACTCTGTCCTCTGGAATTTTTCTTGGTCTACTCTCATCCCCTTTACTAAACAGTTCATCTGAGTATTCAGTGGAGTCATCACATGATAAATTTTTAAAAAACAACATGGATTCCAGCCTCTGTTATTTCATACACACATTCTGTGTGTAGTGACTGCTAAGGTTGCTAATTTCCTATCAAAGCATTGCAGACCCTAGCAGATCCTTCTTGTGCTTGTCCTTGACCCAATGAAAAGCCTTTGGCTCAGCAGGGACGCCCCAGGGGAGTGGGGGCTTAAATGTTCTTACAGCTTGTTCTGCTTTGACTCTGCCCATGCTCCTGAATGCGGGGCTGAGAGAATAGAAAGACCAAGGACACTGAGTCAGTCACATTCCTTTCTTTCACGCGTCCTGATGGATAAATGGACAACATGAGCAACATACTAAAGTAAAATGCTCCCAGAGTACACGGCTGCGAAGAAAACAACTTCTAATTCTGGAACCTGTGGTGAGCCAACAGGAGGCCTGTTCTTTGCAGAGGAGCAATAGCTCTCATAAAAGAACAGTTTGTTTCTTGAAACTGAAGTTGTTTTAAAAATGTGGTCAGAATTATTAGTCATGTGGAACCCAAATCCCCTGATGTTCACTGTACCGTGTTGAATCTAGCACAAATGCATTTGGAGATATAGTGACCTTCTGCTTATTATCAAGTTTTTTGTGGGTCAAAGAAAAAGAATGAGTTCACTCTGAGAGGCCCCCCTGATTCATATATGCATTAATCTAGAGAACGGAACTTGTGGGAAAGCAAATCACACACGGGGTAGGGCCATGTGCCCTTTCTCCTGCATGTCAATCCTATGGTTTGCAAATATATTTTGAAATTTAGGGAAACACACCCTTCTTCATGAAAAGCTGCAAATCAATCCATGTCTTTTGAAGTTGTTGGGGGAATGCACCAGGAACACTGAACCACATAAAGCCACTTGGCCAAGACTAGGAGATGTAGCAGATCTACCTAAGAGACACAAACACAGGAAAATAGCCAAAATGAGAAAACAAAGTACATCCCAAATGAAAGAACAGGAGAAAACTCCAGAAAAAGAACTAAACAAAATGGAGGCAAGCAACCTGCCAGATACAGAGTTCAAAACACTGGTTATAAGGATGCTCAAGGAATTTAGTGAGAACTTCAACAAAGAGATAGCAAGCTTAAAGAAGGACATAGAAACCATAAAAAAAGAACCAGTCAGAAGTGAAGACTACAATAACTGAAACGAAGAATGCACTAGAAGGAAGCACTAGCAGACTAGATGAAGGAGAGGATCAAATCAGTGATTTGGAAGACACTGTAGCAGAAAACATCCAATCAGAACAGCAAAAAGAATAAAAGAATTTAAAAAATGAGGATTGTTTAAGAGACCCCTGAGACAACACCAAGTGTAACAACATTCACGTCATATGCTGCCTCCAAGAGACTCACTTCAGATTGAAAGACACACACAGATTGAAAGTAAAGGGATGGAGAAAGATATTTCATGGAAATAGAAACAAAAAAAAAAAAGCTGAAGTAGCAATACTTATACCACACAAAATATACTATAAAACAAAAGCTATAATCCCACTTCTGGGCATTTATCTGAAGAAACCCAAAATGCTACTTTGAGGGTATCTGTGCATCCATATCTTCATTGCAGCATTGTTTACAATGGCCAAGATGTGGAGGCAGCCTGGGTTTCTGTCAATGGATGCATGGATAAAAAGGAGGTGATATATATAATGGAATATCACTCGGCCATGGAAGGGAATGGGTTCTTGCCATCTGTGGGGGCATAAATAGATCTTGAGGGTGTTGTGCTGAGTGGAGCATATGAGACAGAGAAAGACAGATGCAATATGTGGAATCTAAAGAACAAAATAATCTAATCTAAATAACAAAATAAATCTAAAGAACAAAATAAACAAACAAAACAGAAACAAGCTCATAGATACAGAGAACATTTTGATGGTTGCCATCTGGGAGGGGGTTTGGAGGAAGGTAAAAAAGAGGAAGGGATGAAGAAATAAAAATTGGTAGCTACAGACTAGTCATGGGATATAAAGCATAGGGAATATAGTCAATAATATGGTGATAACTATGTATAGTGTAGGTGGACACTAGACTAGTCAGGGGGATCATTTCTTAAATTATATAAATGTCTAACCATTATACTGGACACCTTAAATTAGTACAAAATAATATCGAATGTTAACTGTAATTGAAAAATTAAAAAAGGAGGGAAACATGAAGGGGGATACAAGGTCCAAATTTTTAGGTATGAAACAAATAAGTTATGGGCATGTGATGTACAGCATAGGAAATATATTCAATAATACTGTGATCACGTGGTACAGTGTCAGGTGGTTGCTGGACTTATCATGGTAATCACTTCTTTAGGTATGTAAATGTTGAACAACTATGGTGTACACCTGAAACTAATATAATATTGTATGTTAGCTATATTTTTAATAAAAATCTTAAAAAATAAAAAAAGGAATCACTTAGCCAAACCTCTCTGAGGAAATGGAGGCACAGGGAGGTGAAGTAATTTGTCAAGGTTGTCCAGTTAGATAGCAGGAAACCTGGACTGGAGCCCAAGTTTTTGAACTTCCAGTTCAGGGCCATTTTTTCTACCATTTTTTTTTCTCTCTCTCTGTCCCAACTAATTTACCCTTTAAATTAAGAAAGAGACAGAATCTAGCCGAGTATTTATCAAAGTAGCGTTCACAACCACTTATGGCTGAGTCACCTTGGATACCTTTACAATGCATCCAGGCCTACCAAATAAAATTGAGGCCTGGGTATCTGCATTTCTTCACAAGCTCCTGACTGATTAGGCAGGAGCATGTGGCAGGAAATGACTAGTAACTTTTGGTATCACTGAATTTATCTTGAGAATTCAATCCTTCATTGTTCTTTGCTATTTTTCGGTCCAGTCCTGTAGCGCCCTGAATGGAGCTGATGATGGTTCTAGGGGTAATTACACTGGCTTTCCTATTTTCCTAATGCCTGCTCTTGGCATAACTATAAATATTAATACCAGCTCTTTTTTCCCCACCTGGAAATACTTATCTGCTGTAGACTGCTCTGCCGTACTTGGTGGAAGGTACATGAATTCTTTGCAAATACCTCAAATACAGGCCCACTCCAGACTCTGTTGATGACACTTGGCCTCAAAATGTCTCTCAATGAGTCCGCAAATAGTTTACTCAGAGTCCCAATTACCTCTCCACGCAGGTAATTATTACTTCTGCCATTTAAGTGAAATTTCAGCAGAGTGCTTATAGCAACAAATGTAGGACTGTATTAATGCGCTCCCTGCTTCTATACATGGCATAGGTTGGAAATTATACTTCTGTTGGGATACAACTTTGAACTATTTGTTCTTAACTATGAATTGGGTTGATAACAAATTTTTAAAAATACCGTAATCTCATTTCCCCCTTCAGAACCTAACAGACTTAAAAAAACCCCGAAACCCTAACTCTTAATTTATCCTACATATAGGAGAGTTCCATATTTCATGGCAGAGTAGTGACTGAGCGGCTCTGTAAAATGACTGAGCTATATTGTGGAAATGTGACGTCATGTCTCTTTGGAAGTCTTACTATGGAGTGTAACGGGTTTTGTGGTGTGTTTTGCAGCATGCTCTTTCTGACAAGGCCTGTGTGAAAACCTTTGACCCAAAGACAACTTGCTTACAGGAATGCCTTATCACCACCTTCCAGGAAGCCTATTTTGTTTCAGAAAGTTTTGAAGAAGCCAAAGAAAAGATGAGGTAAACTTGTTTTTCTCCCACGGAGAGAAAGAAACTTCCTATTTTTCTGGCTCTGTGTCTTCCTTCTGTATCTATCTCTTGTGCCAGTGAGGGTCCATCGCATATCTTCCTATCTCTGTTTATTTTGCAGGGACTTTGCAAAGTCAATTACCCGTCCCTTCTCAGTATACTTCAATCCCTACACACAGAGTATTGAAATTCTGAAAGACACCAGGAGTATTGAAAACGTGGTGCAGGATCTCCGCAGCGATTTGAGCACAGTGTGTGATGCCTTAAACAAAATGAACCAATATCTGGGGATTTGATGCCTGGGACCAGTGTTATTGCCAGCATGATCCTTTTGGGGCTTAGCAGTCAATGTCATATAACACCAATAACTTCCTGTGTCATGACTTGGCTAGTCAGCATGCAATTATGTATATCTCTACCTACTTGTAACTTACTGTGTTAATGTGTGAAACACCGTAAAGAACCCAGTGACAGGTATGAAAAATTGTCTGAAAATTTGTAATATGTTTAAATGTCTTAAATTGATTTGACATTCCTGCTTGGTGTCTTGAACCAAACTGCATCTATTAAAAATTTGTAGCAAATAGGCTTCTTATGGTTCTAGCTTATGACCTTTTCTTTCTCAGATCTGAGCCTGTCCTCTGTGTTCATTAGATAAAATGAGAATAGCAGTGAAACTGTTTCTATTTTTTATAGTGTCAGTGGTTTCGCAGCATTATTTGAGATAAATCGAGAATTGTAGGAATTTCTTGTTACGTTAACAAAGATTCAATATTCTGTTTTAAAAATTGTTGAGGGAACACACTAGTTGGAATGATTTTTAGGTTGAGTACTTATACAATGCAAGAAAAGAGATCTTTTTGTAAATGAAATGTATAGGTTGGACTGGCCTCGTAGAAACTGAGTTGTGGCATGCTTCCCAAAGTATTTTGGAAGGAAATACCTTCAGAAAGGACTTTAAGAAAGGCTAAACAGTGGGGAATAAATCTTGGGACTATTAATTTTATGCTGAAATAAATTGAATTATCATGCTCAGGTGTTTAACCCATTTCCCTTAGAGGACAATAAAATCATAGAACTTTGCTTTTAAAGATGTAGATATTGAGTCTCAGAGAGGGTAAGTGATTTGTCCAAAGTAGCACAGTTACTTGTGCACCAACATTAAAGATGTAGATATTGAGTCTCAGAGAGGTTTAATGATTTGTCCAAAGTAGCACAGTTAGTTGTGCACCAACATTTATAGTCCATTGCATATTGCTTTTGGATTGCTAAGAAGCTTAACTTGGTATATGTATTTATGTGTATTTATATGTAGCCAGAGAAGGGAAACTAATGCTTATCAAAACTAATGTTTGTCACTAAATAGGACTTGGTTTGTGATTAAGGCTTGCCAACAATACAGATGTTTCTTCTCACAGGCCTAAACCAAGCCACATCTCTGTGAGTCTGTCCATTTACCCAAAGTGTGGGCAAATTTGGGCAAACGATAGTGATACACCACAAATCTCTGTTCATACTTGCTGTAAGAGGTATAATCAGGTGATTAAGTGAAAAAAATAAAAGACTGCTGAATAAATGAATGAATTTTATCTTCTGATTTCCTCAACAGACAATACTGTTCCCCTTATTCTGCTTTGGTGGTAAAGCGTCCTGGGTAGAGGAAAGAGGAGATGAGAAAAAGTAGAGAAGGAAAAGATGATGAAATTACTTTTAAGTTAGTAATTCTAAAATACCTACTGCAGCAGTTTCCAAGGATGTTCTTTTGATAAGAATTGCATATAATTTCAAACTAGTTCATACTCTTACATGGGCACATAATGAGTCAGAAATATTTGGACTAAATATATTCAGGAAGAACATGAGAAAGAGTTAAAACATTCATCAGAGAGAGGGAAAATTAAAATGAAAAATGAACATTGGTCATCTTAACTATCGGGAATCTTTCATTTCTGCAAGATTCTCACAGCAACTGAATTTTTGAGAAAGGATTTGGTGGATAGAATATGAAAGTAATGTAATTTAAACACTATTCTAGGTAAAAGAAATAGGGGCTTGAAAAATTATGGATGGTAGAGAAATTATGAGCAAGCTGAACCAAATTAAAAGGATCTAGAATGATCAAGTAGTAGTATTTGCAGTAGTTTTATAGATCTACAAATACATAGTTTCTTACATGTTGCTTTGCTAGATCTCAATGATCCCAAGTAATTATTTACTTATAAACATTAATCCAGAACAATACTCTAGAAATTTCCAGAACTAGTTGCTGAATTTTCTGCCTTCTGTGTTGTTTCCATGATTTGGTGTTGCTTTAGACACCATTAAAAAAACCCATTAGTAGCTATCAAGCTTCCCCTCCCCCCAGCCCATGAAGGGGAGCCTCTTAATTAAATTTATTACAGGAGAATTATATTTAATTGTAAACAAATTCCCCCAATACATTCACAGTTTTCTTACATGTGCAAAATTTATGTTGTTTCAAAAATAGAAGAGTTGCAAAGTGAATAGGCTTTCCCACAGAACTTATATAGGTATCATCCAAGGAGGAGGAATTACTGTGTGATTCTTTTTAGATTTGTTCTCCATCCAGAATAGCAGTTACTGTGGTTTTCACCATGAGAAACAATGGGATCATAGTTTTTATTTGTTGTGAGAGTTTAACATGCAAATACCATTACAACTACTGGTGGGAAAAATGCTCTGAAATTGAATAGCCACCATAGGAAAAGTGTTGGCACAAGAAGTCCCCGAATGAAAACAGTACAACAAAATAATCACAGCCAGTTTCTTGTCATCTCTGATATCTGCTTAGTGTAACCATTTATCTCAATTATGCCTCATGACTCAAAGCTGAATTAAATGGATCCAAGGGCAATTATAGATTTAAAGACACTTGCTCACTGTCATCTCATTGTGAATCACTACTTTATTTTCACTTTGCCGCTGACTTTAGTCATCAGCTAGTCAGAAATCAACCTGAGGTTCCTAGTAAGACCAGGTTTCTCACGCATCGCACTTTGACAATCACCACGGGAATCTGATTAGTCCAGTTTCCTTCTGGAAACATTTTTGTCTGTTATGAGTTAGGATCAGGCATAGAATGTATTCTTGGATGATCAGTTTATTTGGCATAATAGGAACATAATAGATTATTCATAAGTTTACCTTTTAAGAGTAGGAAATTTTGACGCAAGTTGGTTTAATTTTTTTTTTTTTTTTTTACTTTAGCGATAAGGGTTGTGAACTTTGGGTTTCTGGCTTAGTATTTATTTACTGTATAATTTAGAAATGATGTTTTATGGGGATCATATATCTGTGCTTGTCTTGCTTGCACATAGTAAATGGGCCTGAGCCTAATGAATGTAAAGCATTGCAACATTTACTAACATGAAAAGTCTAAAATGAAAAACCATGTGCCTTAACGTGGAAGCAAATAGAAACATAAAGTTTCATTTTCAAATGGAGTCATGGCTCACATCATCTCATTTTCTTCCTTCGAGGAGGAAAACATTAGCACAAGATATAGTTGTCCTCCAATTCATTCGATCTAATTTTCAACTTGTAGAGAATCAAGTGCTGATGCTTATTCTCATGAACCTTGTCTTACTTATAATGAAAAAGAAGGCAGCCCAGAGTTTTCATGTGTCTGATTTTTTTTCTTCTTCTTCTTCAGTTTCCATAGATATTCTCTCATTTTGGGAAATGATCCTTATGCAGACTGCCATATTTTGGAAAGAGTCAAGGGAATTAATAGTGGGACATTGCTTCTTCTAATATAAGATTTGCATGTGTTCAAAATAAACCAATTCTGGAACATGAAATGGTGGTGTTTTATAATGTGACTCGGGGTCACAAACATTTGTTCAGTGGTTTAGACCATATCAGTGACTGTTCCAGACACTGAGGGTATAGTGGTGAATAAGACAGAAAGTTTATGTCCACTCCGAAGTTACAGTCTAGTGGAGAGATACAGGCAACAAATCTGGTTATTTGATTGAGATTGCAGTAAATTTTATGAAGAAAATAGTCAGGGTAATGTGATAAAGAAAATGGAGGTGTGAGCAAGGTGGCCAGGGAAGGCCTTTCTGAACAGATGGCATTTGATGAACCATGGGATGAGAAGAAGCCAGGTATGTGGGTTCCTGGAAGAGAGGACTGCAAGATCAAAGGCTCCAAGACAAAAATGAGGTTGATGTGTTTGAGGAAGAGACAGATTGCCATTGGGCTGGAGAGGAACGATGAGAGAATGGCATGGTGAGGCAAGGATGGATAATACAGGAACCGAGAAGGGGTCAGGTGTACTCTGAATGCAGTGGAAAGTCCTGGAGGGCTGTAAGCAAGATAGTGACAAGATCTGATTCACATTTTTAATGGGTTACTCAGGCTGCTGTGTGGAAACAAACTGTTTGGAGAGTGTGGGTGAGGACGAGAGTGGAAGCATTGAAACCATTTAGGGGGTCCATTGCAATATTGGGGGGATCTGCAAAGTCAATAGCTTGCTGGATCATGGTAGACATTAGAAATAGTTGTAAATAATCAGTTACAGTGTTAAATGGTGGGTCAGAACTGTCAGATGAAAACTGGGGGAAACTGGAATAAGTGGTACCTCATTTCATTATAATTTGGATGGCGGAACACACATCCAATGATGTCCTGTGTCTTTGCAAGTACTTAATGCTTCCTTTGACAAAACAATATCATGCTAAACTCGCTCTGGCCAGTTTTTAAGGACAAAAAGACAGAATGGAAAGCAAATGCAATTTTCTTCTTGTAACTCACAGATACTGACTCCACAAGCAAAAATAAAGCAGAGAAGAGTCATTCTTGGTGAACATCGGTGGTGCTGACATACAGGGTAATTCAGGACAAAAAAGCTCCCTCACTCTACACAAACTAAATAGCTGTGCTCACTGTCCACTCTGGCCTATTCTGTAGGAATAGGCCATGTGAAAAAGTAAGTGAATTAAGTCTGTTTCCGCTCTTCTCGCTGCCTCTCATCTCCCCAAATGTAAATTTCAGATACCTTAGAAAGGTTCACTTGCTGTGATTTCTTTTTCTCTGCAAGAAGGATGAGTCTGGCGCAGCAGCTGTAAGCGTGTTCCCTTCTTTGGGAGGATCACAGTGAGCCTGATGTTCAACCCAAGGGCATCTGTGGTTATGGTGCCTGCACACAGCATTCTCATAATCTAGTCTGGATATGGTTTTTATAATTGAACCACAAAAACATCTGGCAGATGTGGGAGGGTAATTTAAAAGCTAGATGGTACAAGGAAATCAAGTTCATTTTCTGTCAAAAGCAAATCTTTAAAAAGATGCTAAGCTAGCTCTCATTAGAGAAAGATCATACTAATTATAGGAAGGTGCTAGTAGGAGTTTCCTGGTCCCTCCTTTACTTCTTCCAGATCCCATGCCATCTCCTTACTTTTTAGTGGTTAATTTCCATGGCACTAGCAGGATGCTGACTCAGTAGGTCTATTATTCCCAAAGGTTTGCAAACCACTGAATACATCTAATGTACAGCCTGCCTGATTTCAGTGAACAGCTAACTTCACAGACGTTGATGAGGCCAATTATTGGCAAGTGAATCTGAAGTGAAGAACACATTAGGTTTGCCACTATAGCAGTTATTTGTTTATCAGGATTGATGGAGGCAAACTTCCTTTTGATCATTACATCTGATTGATCCCTGCACATGGCATTGTGAAAAAATGAGGTTCCCAAACCAGATAGTTACTTGGAAGAAAAATCTCCACCTTGCAAGGGAAGAACATGTTCCCTTATCCATTGCAGTGTGAAAGCCTAGCCATTAAGTTGGAATGGATCCTAATTAGCCTCCTCACAAATCTCTAAAACTTTTTGGTCTTTCCCATTAAGCGGAACTTAAAAGGAACCTATTTAAAGAAAGGAAGAAAAAGAAGCCTAACTTTCTCCCTTCCTCACGTATAGTCAGTATCAAAGAAAATAACTTGCAGGGTAACACTTACTGCTGAACACAAGTGCAGACATAGCAATCCTGATTTGAAGTGGCATTGGAAAGTATAATTTGATTCACCCAGCCAAATGATTACTCCAAGTACAGACCATCAGCAAGGCCCACTCCAGCACTTTTGAAGTGGTGATCAGCTGACAGCTAATTGCTAAGCAGAGTCTGCCTCTTGAGCTTCTGCCTGGGAACAGAGGGAAAAAAGCCCCCGTGACTCCTACCTAGCCTGGACAGAGGTAGTTTTCTTTTTTTCCTTTGAGGGAGGTTATCACTCTGCTTACACTGAACTGTTGTTTACTCAGTATCTATCCCCTCTTTGTCCAGTAACTGCACCACCCTTTTCCTTCTGGGAATCACCCCCCTATTCTTTGTTCATACCTTGGGTGAGCCTCACTCCATCTTCCAGTTGCAGGGGTGGCTGAAGACCAAGGCTTAGTCAACGAGATATTACCTGCCCCGGACCACAATGATTGGTGCAGAGGTGGGCCACACCCTGAGGTGGGCTAATCGTTGTCAAACCCTGGACTTTTCTGGAACCACTGGGGAAGAGGTGTGTTGCTTTTTTTCTATGACTGGTAAGTGGTGTTGTATGAGTCTAGAAGTTTTGGAAGCCATATAGGGAATGCAGGGCCTAGAGTAAGAGATAGGGGCAATGTCTTAATGATATTGTCAAGGTCATGGATTTAGCTGTGCCTGAAGCTAAATGTACCTTTGGACTTTTCAGGTCTGTGAGCTAATAAGTGGCTCCTCCTCCCAGGCTCTCAATTTCTCGCTGCTGTCACTGACACCAACAGAGTGCCAACATCCAGGATGAAAGCACAGGGGGAGAGGCAGGGGATTTTACATTTGCTTACTTCCCATTTTTCCTCTTGGTTTGGGAAATCACAACTGCCTGAAGACATACTATTTAATTTTTTTTTTTTTTTTTTTTTTTTTTTTTTGGCGTAGTCTGTGCCATGGAAATATGGGATGCCTGACCTGTTTATCTTCCTCTAATGCTGGGAACTGGATGACTTCTTACAGGGAGATGTGGCCAGCAAAATTAAAGTGTTTCAATTAAAGTGTTTAATTAGATTCTAGGTGACTATTTGAGATTCAATCTGTAGGCCTCCAATTTGTTTTATGGAAAAAGAATATTAAGGGAAATTAAACTTTAAATAAATGGATAAGTCTTTTTCTGATTTAGTTTTTTTTTTTTTAATTAAAATTCTTAGGAGGATCTGGATTTCATCAGGATTGGGTACCTTTAAAGAAACATTCCCTCCTAGAGTGTAGTAAAAAAAACACATGGATTTTCGAATCAGGTAAACAGAGGAACAAATTCTCATTGTTTTGCTTTCTAGGTGGGTGACCTCTAGAACAGACCGATACTCTCTGAGCTTCAGTTTTGTTTTCTGTAAATGGGTATGAGAATACCTCATTTATAGAGTTATCATGAAAATTAAATATTACGTATATGCCTAATCATAAAGATTACTTAACACGTGTTAATTTCCTTCTCTTGTTTTAAAAGCTATCAGCTCTTAAACATTACCAGCTTTTCCTACACTTTTAGATGGTGAAACCATTGTAACTTAATAGCCCAAAGAAGCACTATATCAGTATTACGGGTCATTGTTTTTATTCCTGTGACCTTTCCTACTTTCATTTGACAATTTTGGTAGAACTGACTGGAGCTCATTCAGATGTGAATCTGTAGGCTGTGGTCATTTGCATGATGGCCTTAAATCACTACCTGGAAATTCAAAAGCAATGGATACTCACTGATTCAGTGACCTCAGAGATGTTTTGCATTTCTCTCTGGACGTCAAATTTATATCTATAAAATGGGAATAAAAGCCTATTCAAATTTATGAAACAACATAAAAGCTGGAACTTTCTGGAAGAAAGACCTTAGCAAATCAAACTATTCATAGTTCATCAAATTGTTGCAAGATGGCCCTCTTAGCCACCCTAACCGTCTATCTCAGGGAAGCTGAAATGGAGGGCAGAGTGGTTGGTGGGTATATGTTCCAGTCACCAGCTCATCTACTAAAAGGCAGGTCCAACCAGCATTTGTGTCAGAGGTACTGCATTCCCAACGCTCCATTTCAGAGAGCAATTGCTTAGGTTTGTCTCTGATGAAAATGACGTTCTGGTCAAAGGAAAGAAATTAAGGCCAGACTATAAATGCGTTTTATTTGCAGAGCAGAAAAGGGAAGTACTAAGTGAAAGTAGGAAATTGGAATATTATATGTTAGGAGAGCAATTCCTTTCATCCTTGCAGCTAATGGACCAAACAAAAAGTGAACAATTTGTTTCGTGTGATGATTGACTAACGCTAACTGACAAGGTTTCCATTTCTGAATCCTGTTCCCCATTCAGCTGCTTGTTTTGTAGTGCTATAGTACAATTATCTGTCTATCTATTGCACTGCATAAACGGGGTGGCTGAAATGTATGGGAGGAATAACCATAGGTGCTTAAATCCTTCCTGTTAAATGAAGGAGTGAGGGAAAGGCAATATGGAGTGTCTCCTACTTGCTCCTACTACAATAATCATCTGCTTCCGTTGTGATGGCCTCCTTTGAGAATTCACTTTTAGAAAAATATTCTAATATGGGAAGGGAAGAAGGAGGTGGATTCAATTTTACTTTGAACTTTGTTCTTGCCTCCTTTTCATCTTAGTTGTAAAATTAAACAACTTTGAACTGAGTGCTCGTTCTGACCTCCAGGCCGGGCACACAGCAGGTGCCCTTGTGTGTGGTTTGTCTTTACATGAGGAACTATGTGAGGTGTGAGAACTGACATTTGACATGTGAACTGAATTGGATCCTCATTTCAGTAAGGATTATAATCAAAGATCAATCGATTTTAGCTTTATTTTCCATTCCTAAACATTTACTTTGTTGACTTCCATTTTCGTATTATTTGTATAATTTGGGTTAGCCGGGCAAACAATGGGAGGTTTATTACATATGATTTGTGGCACCCAAGAGCAGGGATGTAGTGGGCCTCCCAAAGGGACTAGAGCTAGTAACTGGAAAGACCTCAAAAGTTTCTCTCTGCCTTCACCTTTGCTTTCTCTGAACATCTGTTTCATTCCTCTTTCTGGGACTCTCTTTTATCTTTTTGTTCTGTGCAGGTGGGACTCTTCCGACTTACCCATCTGCATGGTAGAATATAGTGACTCTAAAATTCCAGAGTTTTGCATGTTATCGTTTTAGACAACGACAGTCTCATTGCCTCTGAATTTCAAATTTCAACTTTTTGGGGAAGAGAAGAGACAGTATGGATCAACTGTCTATTCCTGGTCCAGTTGGCTGTGTCAGAGTAGAGGGTAAGGGGAGATAAATGTGACCACAGAGGCCCTTTTCTACAGTTGGGGCGACAGTTCTGGGAAAAGATGGGCTGGGCAGAAACCCAAACAGATTTTTATACTCTAGTCTACAACTACTGTCCCATTTTTAACAGTAATTGTTCCTAACAGAGTTTGTCCTTAGATCACAAATAATTGGATTTGAGATGGGTCTTTAGCCTCCCCCACCCCATTTTCTCGTATTTATCATTCCCTTCTGGACTTGCTAGCTTCAATTTCTCATTCAAAATTTTTTTTGAGTGGGTGAAGTGAGCTTACACTAGTGGTAAATACCACTTTTGGCCATTCTCACCTCTCTCCACTCCCTGCTTCTGTATCTGATGTCATCTTACATGCAGGCTGGAAAGGTGGCGGGGGAGCTCTTACAGTGGTGGGCAGAGAGGAGAGACAGTGAAAACCGAGGAGGAGCATTTAGAAAGGTAGGAGGGTCAGGAATGTGTGGCCCTGGAAGCCAAAAGAAGAGCTTTAAGGGTTAAGGTGCTATGGACTTCAAAGAAGAGCCTCCAGCCCCCAGGTGTGTGGGTGGAACACCTGTGCACTTGACATATTCGTGAGCCTGGCCAGACAAGTTCCATGCATATGGGCTATATGGTCCTACTGGCACTTGTGCCTCACTCTGGGAGTGATGTTTTCCTTTCTTTGGAAAGTGAGGTTCATTTTATTGTGGCCCAGTTTCTACCCAGACGCTACTTGAAAGGCTATTTCTGTGGAAATGATGTCAGGCGCTGGAAATGCATAGACTAAGTCCTGATTCTCGCCCCATGTAGTCCATTGTCGGAATAGAGGTAAGTCAGGACCTGACCGCAGCCTCGCTCTGGAATCAGACCTTCTCGGTTCAGATTCTAGCCCTACCACTTAGCAGCTGAAAGGCTTTTGACAATTTACCTAAACTTTCTATCCCTAAAATGTGGATAACACTAGGAATATGAGCTTGCTACGTCTCTCCCATAGGGAAACAGTTTCTATCTTGATAAGAACTGAGTGCCGAATCTCCAAATAACAAATATTCTCTCCTGGACACATACACATGGCCCATTTTGCTACTTCTTTGGTCCCAATGGTAATGAATAAATGCACCATAATTTAACCACGTTTCTAAAGTGTTTAATTTGGATTGTATCTAAATCTTTGTGTATAAATGTCTGTTCGCTCTATTTCTATAGACTGAATTTCTAGAGGTAATATCACTTGGTGAACAAGTATGAAGAATTTATAGTACCTGGCACATATCACAGAATTTTTTCTGAAAGAGATGATATCAGCACCAGAATTTTGCCTGCAGTAGTTAATAGGGTTACAGCTCAGTCTTGAATCACAGTTCCTACAAAAGCTGGAAGAGGTCTTTAACTTTGAACTTTGAACAACAAGATGAAGATATACAGGGTATAGCATTTGGTTAACACAAGTATAATCATATACGATAAACTTTAAAGATGATAATGAGACCAGAATTTCAATTCATCCTCACTAAGGAATGAGTACAAACCTTAGCTAAATGTGGCTGAGCAGTTTGGTTTAGTTTTCTCTCTTGTAACATCCAAGTTTTTTTTTGATCCTTTTCTGTGTGTTTCATGGTGTTCTTGTTCCATTTTAGAAGGTTACTTCCTTTGAACAGGACATTTCTTACTCTTTGCAGCAAATTTTTAGTTTCCTACTGCTTCTTAAAATACAGAGTCCATCCTGGTGTTCAAAAAAAACTGCTTTCTGCTTCGACGATGCTAAATACACCTCATCTGTTCCTTCCTATCCCAGCAAGGTTCACGCAGTTTCTAGGGTTTTCTGCAGTCGCTCTCTAGTTGACAGACAGCCTGGTTATGGTGCTTTCAATTGAATACACTGGATTTGGACAGAAATACTGGGTCAAATTGTGCAGTAGCATAATCACCGTTATATTTCCTATGCCACACTGTTATATGGCCTTCTCAACTACAGCAGGTGAGTTTAATTAATTACCTACTTGACAACCCCAAGCATGCAGCCTCTGCTAGTGAATGAGGAATGCAAAGTTACAACATAATTTCTTACAATGAAATTTGTATTCTGCTATAAAAGGAATCAAAGAGAAACTTCAACGCAGAGATTGTCATTTATTTAGGAATTCAGGAGCAGCCTGCCTTCAAGGCAGCCATGTGGTCATGCTGCTCTTCTAATATCATTTCCGTTCCCATAATGGTAAGACTACACACAAATAACCAGTGAAAATCAAAGTCACTGCTCTGTTCAACCAGGTAATGTTTTTCTCCATGTTTATAAAAGACTTACTTGAAGAATGAATCACTTGATCTCTGTGGTTTGCTTGTCAAAATTCTGGTCTAGTTTAAAGTCACATCAGAAGCCCTTTAATCTTATGCAATCAGAGCTGTAGTTAAAAGGGTTAATTAAAGAAGTTGGTTAAAGCAGAAAGTTATTTTTAAAAGACCCCTTAAGGATTTTACTTACCGTAAGAACACATCAATTTGTATTCCTTCACCAATATTTTGCCGTAGACCTACAGTCCTTATTTTGAGTCTGGGTCCCCTGATTGGAGTTTGGCATCATCTTTCTGGCATCAGCCACACTCAAAATTCATTGTCTGTGAGTTCTTGGTCTGCTTCTTCAAGTAGAGCAATCACCTCGGGACATGGGCACAGCAACCCAAGTGCTGACACCTTCTACATTTTTATGATTCCTAAAAAATGCTTTACGATTGTCTCACTCACATCTAATCTGACAACATCATTTTTAGTGAGTCACCTTTGTAAAATCTTTCTAAAGCATTCAATACAGTTTTCAAAGAAGCCACAACTCTCTTTCTGCATTCACATTTCATTGACTTACATGTTATTTCATTAAATTATACAATTATGCATTTACAAAAACAAGTGTAAGAGGCATAAAACAGGGTTGGGAACAAACATAGCTGACTCTTGGCAAGCACCCAACTCAACTGATGGGAGCAGAACTAGAGCGTGGTCTGTACCAGTGGCTTTCTCACTGCTCTGGGCTTCAATGGAAAAGCTTTATTTACATGGAGATGGGGAGCATTGGGCAGTCTGGCAAGTTGGTTAAGTGGGGTTGGGTAAGAGCGGTCTACTGTACTTCTAAGATCCCTAGTAAATGTTTTATAGGGCAATTTAAATGCTATTTACTATGGTTTCAGTTAAGGTGTGAGGTAAGTCTTTTACAGAAAACAAAACATTTTAATTTGGGATTCTGAAAGATTTTAGCTTTTAGTTCACTCTAAAACTTGTCTTGCCAGAATTCTTGGCAGTTTCAATACCAGAGCCTAGATGAATCTTCTGAGACGATGACTTTTCATTTCCTTCATCTCCATTCTTCCACATCTCTTGTCCTCCTCGCTCCTGCAGCTCTTCATTCACAGGCACATCCTAACTTTGTTTCTGTGTCAATAATGACAACCTCTCCATAAGTTCTGTCCAGAAAACTACTTCCTGCCACCACCACCACTTCCACTTTGCAGCTCCCTTCAGTAATCTCAGCTCCAAAGGTCCTGATACTCAATCTTTGCACTTTTCCTTACTTCCGCGCATATGCGTTTCTCTTCTTTTCCAGCTTCAATTCCATGGTCAAACATGATTACTCCCCTGCAGACACCCTTGAGTCTCTTGCTGCACTCTCTTGCTTTCTAAGTTTTGTCTGGGAGAACCCCAACCTTGGATTCATCTAATTATCTCCCTGCTCTATGGGTGTAACAGAATGTGGTTGTAAACAAACACCCAATCGTGTAATTGGTCTCCCTTTAAATTCATGATTACTCACCTTAAGTGGACCTTAAGCAGCCTGGCCTTGTGCAGTCCATCGACTTTCCCCACCATCCTAGATGATTATTTCATACTTCTCTCTCTTGAAACCCTCATAACGTATGCCCTAACCTGTCAGCTCACCTTGCTTTCTATTCCACTGAGAAAATAAAAGCAATCAAAAGAGATTTTTCTTAAGTTCCTATCCAAAAAGACTCACCTTCTAGCATTAGTTTGCATACACTCCATCTTCTCTCTTGCTTATCAATTGTCCGCCTCTCTTTCATCACATTTTCTTCTTCTGCCAGATCATTCTCATCAGTATATGAATATAAATGCCATTCTCTCTCGCTTTAAAACACTCCTTTGAAAAATCTCCTTTCTCCCTCTAGCTACTTTACTTCCCCATTTGTCTGCTCCTCCTCTCCCTAGAGCAAAACTTGTTGAAGAACAATTTGTACATAACGGACCCTTTCCCTCCCCACCCAACCTCTCTGAAATTCATCCCAATCAGGCTTTTACCCCCACCACTCTACCGAAGCTTAGTAGGATCACAAGACCTTCATGTTGTAGGACCCAGCATTTCCGTCTTCATCCTTACTTTACCTTTCAGTGCAACATTTGGGCCAGTGGATCACTTACTCTGTACATCACTTTATGCTCTAGGCTTCCAGGCGCCATCCTCTTTTGGGCCTTCTCCTATACCTCTGGCTGCTCCTACTCAGTGTCCTTCGCTGGTTCTTCCTCATTTCCTCAACTTCTTCACATTAAAGTGTCCCAAGGCTTGGATTTCATCGACTCTTTACCTATACTCCCTTCCTTGGAGATCTTAACTAATCTTATGGCTTTAAATGCCATCTAAACTTCTATGATTCTATATTTTTGCCTAGATCTCATCTTTGATATGTACAATCTCCACTTTAAAGTCTAATGGGAAACTCAAATTTATATGTCCAAGACTAAGATCCTGATTTTCTTCCCCAAACTTGCTTCCTCTTCAGGCTTCCTTATTTTAGTAACTACAACTCTATCTATTGAGTTATTCAGTGTATCAGTTAGCTATCACTTCCTAACAAACCACCCCACTCACAAGGGCTCACAACAACACTTACTTATTATTAGTCACATGTCTAAAGGTTGATTTGGAGTTGGCTAATGTAGACTGCCCTCAGCTAGGCACCTTGCTTCAGGCTTCAGAGCTGAAGGCACTGCTTCCCACTGTAGGTTTGTTGGTTACCTGAGCCTCTCTGCTCCACTTGTTTCTTATCTTCCTGGAAAATCAGGCTTGTCAGGACATGGTCTTCTCCTTCTGATGGCAGAAGCCTAAGAGGGCAAGAAACTGTGCAAGATCTCTTAAGCTTTAGGCTCCATCTACAGACAATCACTTCTACATACATGTCATTGACCAAAGTTAAGTCTGTGGTTAAGCCCCATGGTTAGTTAAGGAATGGGAAAATGGACAATGCTCACATTGAGAAGGATGCTGATGCCTGGAAATGTGAAGAATTAAGATCAATAATTCAATGGACTACACTCAGCCCAAAGCCTCAGTGTCACACTGAACTCTTCTTTCTCATACTAGCCTTCAACATCTAGTAAATCCTGTTGATTCTACCTTCAAAGTACATGCCAAGTCTAACCACTGCTCAGCAGCTTCACTGCTACCACTAATGTCCCAGCCACCATCATGTCTTGTTTAGATAACCCTAAAGGCTTCTATCCAGTCTTCCTGATGCTGCCCCTTTCTCTTGATGGTAACCAGAGTGATCCTGTTAAAATATAGGTCAAGACATGTCATTTTTTTCAAATTATTCTAAAAGCTTCCCAATTTAGAGAAGAAGCCAAAATTTTTACAATGGCCTAAAAGAAGACACACAACCTTAAGCCCATTCCCTTACCTCTAGGATGTCATCTTTACTTTCTCCTGCCTCACAAGGCTTCAGAAATACTGCACTCCTTGATATTCCTTGAAAATGTCAACCACACCTCTGCCTCAGGGCCTTTGCACTTGCTGTTCCCTTTGCCTGAAATGCTTTTGCCTAGATATCAACATGTCTTGCTCTCTTAACTTCCTTCAGGTCTTTGCACAAATGCTGCCATTTCAGAAAAGGCTTTATTATTTAATTTTCTCTACTCAAATTTTGCTATCCCTAGTGCTCCCCATTATCATTTCCTGCCTTGTTTTTTTATAGTACTTATCACCATCAAACATATATTTATTTTTTTGTCTTTCTTTACTAGACTGAAAGCTCTCTCCTTACATCCTTTTAGCTGAGATTTTTTCCCACCTTCTTATTCACTGCTATACCTGCAGTGTCTAGAAAAATAGTCTATAACTTCAATAAATATTCCATAAATATTGAAAAATATAAAAAGTCTAGATCTTCAATAAATATTTAATAAATAGTAGACCTTCAATAAATATTTACTAAATGAGTGAATTTTGCTGTTTTATCAGTATTTATTTCTTAATGGGCATAAATAATTACCTTAGAAATGTTTAACTTTCTAAATATTGTAGATTAATCTAGTCCTCTGAAGATGGCTATGGATTTATGAGTTGTTTCATCAGGAAATTTTATAATTTGGATGATGATTAATTATTATTAAAGTACATAGTAGAGAGTATATTCATTGAAATTACTTCTTCTCAACTGAGCTTCATTTTCATCTTTCCTTTCTTCTTTAATCCATAGTATTTACCCTGAACAGCACAAAATCTTTATTCTTTGTTCCCTTTCTTTTGCAAAATGACTGGTTTTGCAATTTCAGCAAAATAGCCTCAGTTGGGGAAATAAATAAGTTTAATTTTCCTTTAGGTTTTGAGATGATTAAAATTGAGAATAGGTGGGATGTTCCTTTCATATGCTATTTCTTCAGCTTTATAATTTTATGTTCAAGCTAGTTTATTTTTCTAAGCCCTCCCTTTTTTTCCCCTCCTCTGAGGGCAAAGTTAATCGCTTTACCTTGCAGAAACATGCCAGCAGCATCCTGCAAAATCTTTGAAGAAGCTTATCTATTGTCATTAATTTTGGAAGATTCATGGATCCCTGTGAAAGATATAAAAAGTGAGTGCTTGGGAGCTGCTGATGATTATTTTTTACTTTTCTTCCCTTTCATGTGCAGGGGGCTGGATGGGCATATTTCCTTAGTTTTAATGATAGTGATACATGATCAGAGTAGTCATTCTTTCCCCCACTCCAATAGGGGTGGGGGGTGACTGCTCATCCGAAAAATAGAGCTTGGTCTTCAGTAAGAATTATGTGTATCTGGATGAAAGAAATTGGTTTGGGTCTCCTAGCATATATCAATAAGTTTAGTTTCCTTTGTATATCTTACAAAGTTCCTTTCATTTCTTTTACTTTATGAAAGGTGATTGAAGTAGAGGTTTAAAGGAACTAAATATATTGCTGCAATTCCCTGCAACTATTATGTTTCCTTCCATATGTCAGGCTGGAGACAATTATCAATAAAATGTATAGAATTATTATTTGGCACTGACACTCACCACTTATCACACACATTTATAAAGGCACTGGGGATATGTTGGGTTAGGTATTTCAAGTTTTTACAAATGAATCTTTTGATCTTTGATTGTTTTAATTTATATTTAAATTTGTTTAAAATTTATATTTTAATCTTGTATAGGAAAAACAAAGGAAAAACAAAACAAAACGTAAACCTCTCTACCCAGCTTCTTCATGTTCCACATTTTAAAGGAGATTTTTGTTGTTGTTGTTGTAGGAATGCATAATCTTATCCCTCCCACTCCCCCTTGAAATGATCAAATGATTGTTTTTCTTTTTTTTATAAGAGGGCAGTGTCACTGGCCCTCATATGTGGGATCTGAACTGGAGCTGCTGGTGTCCCAAGCCAGCTCTTAACCACTGGGCCACTCAGCCGGCCCGATAGTTTTTCTAAATGTGAAAAAAATTGAACTTAAATGCTATCATTTTTAATGGCTGGTATATATTAAGAAAAATACTTTATGGTCATTATTTGATCTATTTTCTAAAATCAAAAGCAATAGATGAGTAGGTCTGTGAGAAAGAGTAGTTGCTTTAGTATTCTCCTACAGAAACCTTTTCCATTTGTCAGTAGTCTCTTGTAATATTTTCTTTGGGGCTCAGTGATCCTGAGCCCCATGTCTCTTCTGGAAACAAATATAGGAGACTCTACCTTAAAGAAACAAACAGGAAGAAAAAAATGAATGGACACATCACTCTGGACATACTTTTTAGATATTTCCAAAGTTAATTTCTCCGTGAGGAAGGGCAATAAACAGGCATTCACTTTGGAAGGTCAAAGTCTTATTTTTAGCTATTTAAAATGGGAATGTTAATAAGAACACAATTAGAGTAAACAGTCTACAGCCCATGTGAGAATCATCAAAGTTATGAACAAGAGGAGGCATTTAAGTGGTGAACATAATTGCTGAAAATGTGCTTGGAAGAATAAAAAGAAGGTTAGATTGAGAATATGCTATGGAATTTTAATCAGATCTTCGCTCCTTTTTATACACTCTCCTCAACCCTCCTCTCCCAAGTATCTGTCAAGGTGTGGTCTTCCTGTTGGGTTTGGAGTGGCTGGAGGGTGACTCAGAGACAAGGTAGTGAATACCTGCTTCCCCTTCCCATTTCCCACCTGGGACAGTCTCCTGGCCCAGACATTCTCTGTAGGTTTTACTCCTTGCTGGATCCGGGCTCACATATATGGGGCGGAAATAGCATTTTCCTTGTGTGACGACACATAGTGCTTTAATGAAAGCAGTACTGATATGGCTCTCTTTATTTCTATGGAAAGCTCGAAAAAGAGACTGGTTGGACCTGAGGACACCGTTTTTTAAAACTTAAAAGCACTAGAATAGGCACCGTTGTAGAAAAAGGCTTTAAGTTTCTGCTCTGGGAGATTGTCAAGGAAAACGTTCAGTTCATCAACAGCTATTCACTAAAGCTTATTTTGTTTTAACGTTCAGAGTTTTCACATCTGCTGTCATATGGATACGCCAGGACATTGAGTGCACATGGAATGTCTTGTTCTGCATGATTTAGACTGCTCTTGTCTGAAGGCGAGAAGCCCCACCCAGCCTGAAGAGCCAGGATAGCAGCAGGCTGATGGAGACCCGGGCTTCTGTAGACAGATTGCCTGCTTTGGAGGCCAATTCTCATGCTCACAAGGTGTGGGACCTTAGGAAGTTATCTAATCTTTCTGTGCCTCAGTTTTCTCATCTCTAATATGGGGGCAATATTGATATTTCCCTTCCGAGCTGCAGGAAAATGCTGAGAACAGTGTCTGACACATTGCAGCTTATGAGCTGGAAGTGGAGGAGGCTGAGAATAAGAACGATTCTACTTAGCATTTAATGTGAGATGTGACTGAACTCTACAAAAGTAAAGTGACTCATTACAAAGTGTGACAGCAGCAATAAATTTTATTCTACTCCAACATTTAGGTGTAAGACATTTCTTTTACTTCTCTAAATCAAATTTAATCTGAGTCAAGCCTTCATCTCATTCTGTTGGCTGGAAATTCAATCTCAGTAATTATTGAAGTTTTCTCTGTCTCCAAATTGTGCAAAGGTGAGGTTAGGGTGGAGTGGGGGAGGAGGATGTGAATCCTACAGGGGGAATATTTGGGAATGATTCTCATATCTTTGGTTCAAATGGATCTCTGCCCAAGCTTACATCTATTCTGGATGAGGAGAGGCTTTTTTTTGGTGCTTCTCCTCCTCCCTGAGCTTCATGGAGGTATAATTGGCTAAAATTGTATATATTTCAAGTGTATAACATGATGATTTGATATACGTATATGTTGTGAAATGATTACTACAATCATGTAAATTAACACATTCATTGCCTAACATAGTTAACTTTTTTTTTTTTGGTAGTAAGGAGCTTTAAGATCTACTCTCTTAACAAATTTCAAGTATACAATATAGTATTATTAACTACAGACACTATGCTGTACATTAGATCCTCAGAACTCATTCATTTTATAACTGGAAGTTGGTACCCTTTGACCAGCACCTTCCCATTCCCCCATCCCCAGCCCCTGGCAACCACCATTCTACTCACCACATATAAGTGATACCACACAGTAATTGTTTTTCTCTGTTTGCTGATTTTGTTACAAGCGGGAGCCTGGGCCTTTGTAAGGCTGGGTGCCTAGGCACCTACTGTCCAGTCTTCCTACATACACTGAGCAGCCATTCCTTTCATTCCTGCTATCTCCTCATTTTGTGGAACCTCCTTATAGATTCCGCAGATCTCAATCCCTTTCTTAGTCTTGGGAGAAGCTCTCCCTCCGAGCATTCACCTTATCCCTTCTCTCCTTGCCTCACGGACCTAGCATAGCTCCCTAAATGAGTTTAGACTTTTAGGGACAAAGAAAACAAAACAAAACAAAACAAAATACAGAAAGATGCATAATTTTTAACCCAGCTATTTTATTTTATTTTATTTTGAGGGCAGTGTCACTGGCCCTCATATGTGGGACCGAACCGGGGCCGCTAGCTTCCCAAGCCAGCACTTAACCACCGTGCCACTTGGCCGGCCCTAAAAGATGCATAATTTTTAAGGAATGCCTACTTGGGGCTGGCAACATGAACTCCCCTAACAAGAAAACATAAACACTTGGTGGCTATTTGGAACAGGGAGGGAAAATCACAGGAAAAAGAAATCATATTAATCTCACCATTTTGGTTTCAACGTTGGTTTGGCGTGTGGAACATGGGAGTTAATTTTCTCTGGAGTTCCTCATATATTCCTTCACACTTGTTAAGAGTCATCTTCTCAGTCACTTACCGAAATCAACAAGTCATGTTAGATAGCAGTCAGTGCAGTTTGAGTAATTCTTGCCTATTATATGGCCCATATATTTTCTTTCATTGGAAAATGCAGCATAATTCTCCCCACAATAGGGATCTCAAATGACAGAAGTACAGAGCAGATCTGAGGGACCAAACACACCAAGGTAATGCTGAATCATTTATATTTGGTTTGAATTTTCAAATAGATTTTTTTGCTTCATAGAGTTGGAGGAGGTCATTGAGAGGACATGATGGCAGACTGCTGGTTGACCCACAAGTTGGACTCAGGCAATTGGATGCTTCTTGCCCCTCCCCTGTCCTTGGAATGTATCATTCCCAGAGCAGGAAGCATTTTAAGGAAGCCTTGAGAGTAAGGTGTTACTGAGACCATCTGGACTGAATATGTCACTGAACCCACTTAATCCCTCTATATAAACTTTTAAGATTCTGGCAGGCAGATACAGAGATCTACTTGTCTTGCAGTTGCCCACGACAAGCCTTATAAGTAAGTTCCCTTACTTATTCAAACTGGCACCTACCAATCTAGAGTGGTCTGCCTCTTTCCTTTGGTTTCTTCTTGCCCTCTGTGTATGGGGGCTGGTTTGCTAGCCAACACATAGAATTGAATTAAGCCAATTATCTTTAGTTGTGTGAAATACTATGCTTTAGATTTTTAAAAATACTGTGAACCAGTCTTTAGTTATCGATGACCTCAGATTTTGTAATGTGACCTTGAAGGACTCCTTGTCAACCTGCCATTCCCTACCACAGTCTCACTGATCTCTTTCTTTTTTCTTTTCCTTACAATTTCTTTCCCTCCTATTCCATTCACTTCCTCATTATTTACTCTTTCTATCTCTCCATTTTCTCTGTACTTTCCTGAATTTCTATTACAGAATAGTTATTTTCCAGTCCCATTGAAGACAATCAGGACTAAAGAGACTGGTAATTTCTATGTGGAGGTGTTTTCTTTCCTTTATTCTGAAGAGCTACTTTATTTTCTCACTAAGATAATATCATGTATGTATAATATGGTGTCCATTTGTTATCCTTTTTTTCTATCCTGGGTATCTAAACTATAATCTAGGGAAACTGTATAATCTCAGTAAATATCATTCCTAGAGTTCTCATCAGAGAAAATAAGATCAGTTTTCTCTACACCAGAACTAGTATTTAAGTTTCTAAACTGATAGTCCCTTGGATCTTTTTAAGACCAAGCAGTGGGATTGAGGTAAGGACTTTAATTGCTGAAGTCCAGAGATTTTTGTTTCCATTAAGAAGCCCCCCTCTCCCAAAAAGAAAAAGGGATGTCCCATTCTGTTTTCATTTCTGCAGCAGCATTTTTCTGGAGGTGGTCAGTGTCAGTTACCATTGCTTCAAGTGAATATCTCTATCTCTATCTCTATCTCTATCTATCTCTATCTCTATCTCTGCCTCTGCCTCTGCCTCTATCTCTATCTCTATCTCTATCTCTATCTCTATCTCTCTCTCTCTCTCTCTCTCTCTATCTCTATCCACAAAGATCAGAGTTCAAAATCAAAAGAGTAAAGTCCTTCAAATAGTTCAATTTAATTCAACACACTACAAAGATGATAAAAATAGTTCCTATCCTCTAGAACAAAATTCAACAACCTATGTCCCATGGGCTCTATATGGCTCATTGCCAGTAAATAAAATTTTATTGGGACATAGCCATGCCCATTTGTTTCCATATTGACTATGGCTGCTTTTGTGCTACAGTGTCAGAGTTTAGTAGTTGTGACAGAGACAATATGGTTTGAAAAGCCTAAAATATTTACTATCTGGCCCTTTGTAGAAAATGTTTACTGACCCCTACTATGGAAGCTAACATTTAGTGTGGGAAGCAGTGTGGTGAGTGGGCAAGGAGACATCTGCACCTTTTGGCTCACTTTCATTATATGTTATTCTGGATGAAGAGGTAAAGTTTGTTGTGTTTCCACTGTATTGTGTATATACTATTTTTTATAGCACTTGTCACTGTGTAATTTCAGTTACTATTTTTAAATAGCTATCTCTCTTATTATTAGATTGTGTTTGTTCAACAGATATATTTGGAGGATCTACTTTGTACCAAGCATTATTCTAGGACAATAAGATAGGACAATGAACAACAACAATAAAATCTCTCTCTCCCTCTCTCTCTCTCTCTCTCTCTCTCCATGGAGTTCACAGTCTAGACCTGAGGTTGCAAATCCAAACGACTTTAGGGACCAGGCTGGTAATATAAATGAGTAAAGCAGCCCAGGTGTCTTAGTTTGTTCAGGATGCTGTAACAAAATACCACAGACAGGGTGACTTATAAATAATACACATTTATTTCTCACAGTTCTGAAGGCTAGAAAGTCCAAGATCATGGCGCCAGCAGATTCACTGTCTGGTGAGAACCAGCTTCCAGCTTCCTCATTGATAACCATCTACTCACTGTAACCTCACATATTATTACAGAAGGGGAAAGTATGCCTCTTTCAAGGCATTAACCCCATTCATAAAGGCCCCACCTTCAGACCTAATCACCTCCCACAAGCCCCACCTCCTGGTATCATCACCTTCAGGGTTAGGATTTCAACATGTGAATTTTGGAGGGACACAAACATTCAGACCATAGCACCAGGTGTAAGACACAGACTCACTTTCTTTTTTACTATTAGATGTGTAAAAATAGTTTTCACTTCTACAGAGTTTGTGCTGTTTCCTGGTTTTCTTGAAACATGAGTTCCTCTTGGATTATCCTTCATTTTTCCAATTTTGATAGAAACATACTTCAGATCTACTTCTGTATTATGAGAAAAACAACAGTGTGTAATGATAAATGAGTATTAACATTTGGCTTTAGTGTCAGAGAGTCAATAGGGACAGTGACACACTGGAGGTGAAGACCTTCTTCATAGGAACACCAGCTACTTAGCTCCAGCACATTATTGTCATATAAGAATGCTAAACCTTTCCTCTTTCTCCCCCTTACTCCCTCTTCTTTGAAAGAGAGAAGCTGGATAGCAGATCCGTATATTCTGTGAACTCCTAATGTTTAAATTTTGGCTCAACTAAAGCAATTTCTTGCAGACCAAATTCAATATATATGCCAGTCAAATTTTGTTTATGGTCCATTAGTTTGTGTTCTTTGTGTGAGAACTGTGTAAGATCCTTGGGAATAAGTCCCTTGTTGTAATAATAATACTATTCTCAGGGATTCTTTAATCATGTTATTATTATTCTTATTTTACAGATTAAAGTGAGGTTAAGATAGAAGCATCTTGTCTGAGATTCTGAAAAAGCACTTTCTCTTTTTCCAGGAAAATAGTACAGAAAATACAGGACTTTTTTGAAAATGCAAAGAGAGAATATCTGCAAAACATTCTTTCGTAAACTATAATGCATTGTATAGATGTTGGTTTATAAAGCAATAAAAAAGAGCTTCAATATTCTCTGTAAGTGTTGAGAAAAGGCAGATTCTTGTTTTCTTGGCAGAGATAGACTTCGATGTGAACTTTCACAGAAGGCTAGGGTTTTGGAGGTGTGGAGGAAGGCATTCCAGACAGAGGGAACTGCTGGGGCGAAGGCCAAAGCATCATTTCTTAAAGCCCACTGGAGCACTGATGTTTGAGAAATGTTGACCTAGGAATATATAGCTCTAGTATTCATTTAGGGAACTGGATATAATTATGTGACTGAAGCATGGTTGGGTTGACTGGACACATGTTTGAAGAGGAAGAAAATTGCCACATTGGAGAGGGCCCGATGGGCCAGGCTGGAGAATTTGAACTTTTTTCTGTAGGAAATAGGCATCATCGGAGGCTTTGGATAGGCAAGAGAGATGCTTAACTTTGAGTTTAAGGAGAGAATAAACTTTTTTAACAGTAGCTGTCATGATGGATAGCTTTGAGGAATGGACCAGATAGTTTGTCCATCTAGAAAGATAACCAACAAGTGGAAATGAAACGTAAGGTTGGGAAAAGTTTTCCATAACCTTTCCCTTGTTTTTGATAAAGATGCATTTTTATGTTGCTTGTATATTAAGGAAAAATAATGAGGTATTTGGATCTAGGTCTGCAGATTCCTCCTGGAGAACCTAGTGGATTTTTGCATTACTGAATTTGATCCTTCTGTCACCAGCCTTTTTTTTTCCTTTTTTAGCTGAACCAACCTGCCACCCATTGGCAGCTCAGCGGCAACTCAGCGGCAACTCAGTGGCAACTCAGCTTGGGCTGGGCATCAAACTGCTGTTGCTCAAAGCTCAGCTTGCACTCTTGAGCAAGCTCTTAACCAACTGAGCCACTCGGGCGGCCTTTGTCACCAGCCATTTAGAGAGAAGTGAAAGCTCTGGACAGAATGATAAACAATAGTTTTTATTTAGGAAAATCTAACTATGTGAAGAAAAATTTATTTCGATGGTAACACTCGATGCTTTGATGTTCCTGAAAATATTTGCACTGGGTTTATGTGCTGGCTCTGCAATGACATGCTATTCTAGGCTGCTAATTCATTCATTCATTCATTCATTCATTCATTCATTCATTCATTCTAGGCTGTTGATGGGAACTCTTAAACTCTCCTCCTTCCTCTTTAGTGGCAATAATTAGTCTTTGCATTATTCATTTGCTTCAGAATATTACCCAGTTTAGCAACTGATACCAACTTATTTTCTTGTCATCATTTCTGAGTTGCTTAGGCAGGTTATTTCAGTTATATGTGTTTAAAATGGTTTTCTTTCCTCTGCAGAATCCTTTATCTAACAGATCATAACTTGTCTGCTTCTGTTGAAAGTTTGTATTCCAGCCCTGCTAAAGACAGGCTCTTGGATAAGCAAAAATAAAGAGATTGTCTCTATGATCTGTTTTTCCCATGTTTAGGTCAGTTTTCTGCATCCAGGGATGTTTAAGGAATACTGGTGTCTCACATCTTTTTGCAAGACTCTAACTCCTACGTTAGTTTGTAAATAGTCATCTCAAGTAAAAACTAGGAAACAAATTTTGAATAGAAGGAATTTATGCAGATGAATTCAGATTAGCATTATTCATTAACCTCAGCAATTTGTGCTGGTTAATAATTGCCAACACACCACACTTTGGAAGATTTACTTATTAGGTGGTATAAATGTCCCTTCAAAGACATTCTTGCTTTTTCATTTAAAAGGCAATCAATTAGCTCTGGATATCTGCCATCTATAATTTCTATGTAGTGGAACTGCCCTTCAATATAGCATATTAGATTTTAGTGCTGGGAAAATTTCTTCATCAAGTAACATCTTGTTTTTTGAGCAGGAGAAAGAATTGAACGTGAGAACAATATCAGGAGTAATAACATTTATGTATTTTTTTAAGACTTTCATTAAAATATAGCTAATATACAATATCATATCAGTTTCAAGTATACACCATATTCAACTTTTATGTACCTAAAGAACTGATCATCATAAGTCCAGCAAGCATTTGATACTGTCCTATACTATCACAATATTACTGACTATATTCCTGATGCTGTACATTACATCAGGTATACAGCATAGTGGTTAGACATTTATATAATTTAAGAAGTGATCCCCATGGGTAGTCTAGTACCCACCTGGCACTATCTATAGTTATTACCATATTATTGATTATATTCCTTATGCTTTACTTTACATCATTGACTATTTTGTAACTTCCAATTTGTATTTCTTAATCCGTTCACCTTTTTCACCTTGCCCCCACCCCCACCCATCTATCACCCTGATAGATCTAGTACCCATCTGATGCCATACATAGCTATCACAACATTATTGACTGTATTCCTTATGCTATAGCCTACATTCCCATGACTACTATGTAACAACCAATTTGTATTTCTTAACCTCTTCCCCTTTTTCACCAACCCTCAATCCCCCTCTGATCTGGCAACCATCAAAATGTTCTCTGTCTATGATTTGTTTCTATTTCATTGTTTGTTTATTTTGTTCTTTAGAGTCCACTTATAAGTGAAATCATATGACATTTGTCTTTCGCTGTCTAACTTATTACACTCAGCACAATACACTCTAGGTTCATCCATGTTGTTGCAGATAGCAAAATTTTGTTCTTTCTAATGGCTGAATATATTCCAATATATATATGTACCATCTCTTCTTTATGCATTCATCCTTTCAGGGAAACCCAGGTTGGCTTCATATCTTGGCTATTGTATGCAATGTTGCAATGAACATATGGATGAGCATGTCCCCTCAAAATAGCATTTTGGGTTTCTTCAGTTAAATACCCAGAAGTGGGATTATTAGGTCCTTCTTTGTCTTTTATTATAGCCTTTGTTTTAAAGTCTGTTTTGTCTGGTTTAAGTATTGCTACCCAGCTTTTCTTTTCTTTTTTTTCCATTTTCATGAAATAGCTTTTTCTATCCTATTACTTTTAGTTTGTGTGTGTCTTTTGATCTGAAGTGAGTCTCTTTTAGGCAGAATATATATGGGTTTTGTTTTCTTATCCGTTCAGTCACCTATGTCTTGATTGTAGCATTTAATCCATTTATATTTAAAGTAATTGTTGATACAGGCATATGAAAAAAATGTTCAACCTCACTAATCATCAGAGAAATGCAAATAAAAACCACAATGAGATACCACCTCACTCCGGTCATAATGGCTGTCATTAACAAATCAACAAACAACAAGTGCTGGCAAGGGTGTGGAGAAAAGGGAACCCTGGTGAACTGTTGGTGGGACTGCAAATTGGTGCAGCCATCATGGAAATCAGTATGGAGGTATCTCAAAAAACTGGAGATGGAACTGCCATATAACCCAACAATTCCACTCTTGGGTATCTACCCAGAGAAATCCAAGACACTAATTTGAAAAAATATATGCACCCCTATATTTATTGCAGCACTATTTACAATAGCCAAGACTTGGAAACAACCGAAATACCCATCGGTAGATTACTGGATTAAGAAACTGTGGTACATTTATACAATGGAGTATTACTCCTCTATAAAGAAGAATGCAATCGTACCATTTGCAACGATATGGATGGACCTAGAGACTCTTATGTTAAGTGAAATAAGTCAGTCAGAGAGAGACAAATACCATATGATTTCACTTATATGTGGAATCTGAAAAACTGAATGAACGAGCAAAGTAAACAGAAACAGTCTCATAGATATAGAGGAAAAACAGGGTTGTTAGTTGGGAGGGGGATGGGGATGAGAGAGAAGGGGAAGGGATTAGCCAGCATAAATAGGTAACTACAATATTTCCACAGGGATATGAAAGACAGTTTGGGGAACATAATAATGTTGTAAATATTTTGTGGGGTGTCAGATAGTCACATGTCTTGTTAGGGAGACCACTTCATGGATGGAGTAGAGGCTTGATCTCTGCACTGTATACCTGAAATTGATGTTGTATAATATTTATACCAACTGTAATTGAATATATAGATAGTCATGGGATGTGGATTATACAGTGGAAGGGAGTCAAAGGAATTGTAATGGATAGTATGATATGGGGGGCAGGAGTGGGGTGGAGAATTGGGAGAGGGGGGTTGTCACTTTGAGGGGTAAAAAGTATAACTATTGCACTGTGTTGTACACCTGAAGCTAATTAAAAAATAAATAAAAAAAAGAAGTGAAACTGAAAGAGGTCAGTTAGTTTTGTGCAGCTTCTCCACTGTTCTGGTAAGAATGAAATACATATGCCTGTATGAGCTCCAAAATATGAATTGACTGTTTTTTGTTTTTTGTTTTAGCTGAGCCATCCTGCCACGTGTTGGCAGCTCAACGGCAACTCAGCTTAGGCTGGCATCGAACTGCCGTTACTCAGAGCTCAGCTCGCACTATTGAGCAAACTCTTAACCAACTGAGCCACTCAGCCGGCCCATTAATTGATTGTTTTTAAATCTGCATTTAAAACTGACATTGCATAATATAAAGATGAATGGTAAAATTCGTGCAAATAATTAAAAAAAATAAAGTCATTGTTGATAGAATTGTAGTTATTGTCATTTTATTATTCATACTTTTGATTTTTTTTTCTTCCTCTACTTTAAAGAAATCCCTCTAAGATTCCTTATAACACTGGTTTGGTGGTGATGAACTCCTTTAGCTTTTTCTTGTCTGGGAAGGTCTTTATCTGTCCTTTGATTCTAAATGATTGTTTTGCTGGTTAAAGTAGTCTTGGTTGCAATTTCTTGTTTTTCATCACTTTTCATATTTTTTACCAATCCCTTCTGTCCTGCAAAGTTTCTGTTGAGAAATCAGCTGACAGTGTTATGGAAACTCCCGTGTAGGTAACTGCTTTTCTCTTGCACTTTAAAGATTTTTTTCTTTGTCTTTAACCTTTTACACTTTAATTATAATGTGAGTTATGTGGGGCTCTTTGGGTTCATCTTATTTGGGACTCTCTGTGCTTCCTGGGCCTGTATGTCTATTTCCATTTCCAGGTTAGGGAAGTTTTCAGTCACTATTTCATCAAAAATGTTTTCAATTCCTTGCTCCCTCTCTTCTCCTTCTGGTACCCCTGTGATGTGAATGTTGGTTTGTTTGTAATTGTCCCTAAGGCCCCTTAAACTGCCCTCTTTTTTTGCATTCTTTTTTCTTTTTGCTGTTCTGTTTGGGTGTTGTATGCTACCTTATCTTCTAGATCACTGATTCGATCCTCTGCCTCATCTAATTTATTGTTGATTCCCTGTAATATAGTCTTCATTTCAGCTATTGTAGTCTTTATTTCTGACTGGCTCTTTTTTTATGTTTTCTATCTCCATTTTCTTTCCTATCCCTTTGTTGAAGTCCTTCTGGGATCATTGAGTATCTTTATAACCAGTGTTTTGAACTCTGTATCTGGTAGATTGCTTGTCTCCATTTTGTTTAGTTATTTTCTGAAGTTTTGTTCTGTTCCTTTATTTGGGACATGTTTCTTTGTCTCCCCATTTTGGCTGCCTCTCGGTATTCGTTTCTATATGTTAGGCAGGGATCCTATGCCTCTGGTCATATATAGTAGGTGTCCTGTGAGGCCCAGTTGCATAGTCTCCCTGGTCCCTAGAGCTGGATGCTCCAGGTGTGTCCCTTGTGTGGGTTGTGTATGTTCTCCTGTTATAGTTGAGCTTAGGTTTCTGTTTGTATGTAAATGGGAGGGATTGACCCTTGGGCTCATTGGTTGTGAGGACTGGCTCTTACTACAGTGAAGAAGCTGTATAGGTGCTGATCCTACAGAGCAGCTTGCTTTAACAGGGACTCTGGTGCTTGCCCAGTGTGTCCTTTGGGTGTGTTGCCCTTGGATGCTCTAGCTCAGTTTGAAGCTGGCCATTGGGCATGCCAACCCCAGGGCCACTTGGAAGGAGATGCACTGCTGGCCAAGTACAGCCACAGCCTGTGTCTTGCCCAGGGCCACCTGGCATGAGCCACAAAGCAATCCACATATGCCTACTGCCTGTGCTGTGCTTCAAGGTGCCTTGAAAGGCCAATCCACGAACCAAAGCAGGCTGTCATTAGTGCCAAGATTACAGCTGCTCAGCCAGAGGTACAGGAAATGCTTAAGTCAGATGCTGCTTGTTTGAGTTTTGTGAACCTTTGAGAGATTTTAGGAAAGTCTGTTGCATTAGCCAAGGCAGGCGGTTTGTATGAAAAAGCCACTGAAAGCGGCTTGGATGTGCCTGAATGTTGGGTGGGGTGTCGTCTCAGAATCACCAGGGCCAGGTGAATGAATTAGCCCTTTGCATGCTGGGAATGGGGAGGGCTCAACAAAGAAACAGTGGCTTCCACCAGCTCCTCTGCCTGGGAGAAAGCTGCCCCTCCAGACCTCACTCTGAAGCCAGACACATCAGTTCCTTCCCGTATGTCCCTGGCATTTTTCAAGCTGTTGCCCCAGCACTGGAGCTCAGAATGAGTCCATCAGCAAGTAAGTCTGTGCGTGGGCCCTCTAAGAGGAGCACCTGGGAGTGCAGCTGCCCTCTATCTCACTCAGCCACAATCTTCGCTGGTTTTCATAACCAGAAATTATGGGGACTTCTCTCCCTGGCACTGGACCCCTGGTCTGAGGAGCCTTGTGCAGTGCTAGGACCCCTCACTCCTCAGGTGTGGGGGAATCTCTGCAGCCAAGATATCCCTCCCAATTTTTAATGGTCATGCACTTGTGTGGGATCAGTCTATTCCACGTCTCTGCCTCTCCTACCAGTCTTGAGGTGATTTCTTCTGTATGTTCTTAGTTGTAGGGCTTTGGTCCAGCAAGACTTCTGGTGGTTCTCAATGATGGTTGTTTTGTAGTTTAATTGTAATTTTGATGTGGTCACGAGAGGAGGTAAGCACGATTTTTACCTACTCTGCCATCTTTTTTTTTTTTTTTAAAGATTTTATTGGGGAATTGGGGAAGGGGACCAGCCAATTTGTTGTTCTTCAATCTTTTTTTTTTCAGCTGAGCCCTCCTGCCACCTGTTGGCAGCTCAGCGGCAGCTCAGCTTGGGCTGGGCATTGAATTGCTGTTGCTCAGAGCTCAGCTCACACTCTTGAGCAAGCTCTTAACCAACTGAGCCACTCGACCAGCCCCCCCGTTGTTTTTCAGTCTTCATTGTGGAGGGCACTTTGCCATCTGACTTTCTGTCGGCAGCTTGTGGCCTCTAAGCTCAAGGTGTTGTGTTCAGTCTTAGTTGCGGGTGGGCATAGCCACCATCTTATGCGGGAGTCGGACCAAGAGACTTGTGGTTAAGAGTGCACGCTCTATCATCTGAGCCATCCAGGCAGCAGTTCAGCTCAAGGTACCGAGTTCACTCTTAGTTGTGGGTGGGTGCAGCCACCATCACATGAGGGAGTCGATCCTGGCAGCCTTGTTGTTAGGAGTGCATGCCCTATCCACTGAGCCATCCGGGTGGCAGCTCAGCTCAAGGTACCAAATTCAGTCTCAATTGGGGTGGGTGTAGCCCACCATTGAACAGGCAATCTTGTTGTTACACCAGCTGAGCCACCCTGACACCTTTTGGCAGCTCAGTCATAGCTAGCTAGGGCACAGCATTCACTGGCCCATGTGGGAATCGAACCAGCAGCCCTGTTGCTCAGAGCACATGCTCAAAGCCAACTCTTAACCAACTGAGCCATTCGGCAGGCCCTACTCTGCTATCTTGACTGGAAAATCTCTACATATTATTTTTTGACAAATTGTTTTAAATTTATTTTTAAAATGTCAAGCTTAGGGCCGGCCTAGTGGCGCGGTGGTTAAGCACTGGCTTGGGAAGCCAGCGGCCCCGGTTCAGTCCCACATGTGAGGGCCAGTGACACTGCCCTCAAAAAAAACAAAAAACAAAAAACAAACAAAAAAAATAAAGTGTCAAGGTAATACATATTTAGATAAGGAAATTTATACAATGTAACATTATTTTAAAACAATTCAAATTTTATGGTATGGAGTGTGATAATTTAAATTTTAGAGACAGATGAAGCTGGATTCACCTATTAGGTGTGACTTGGGTAAATTACTCAACAATGAACCTCAATTTTCTCAGTGCAAAATGAGGATAATAATAGCACCTTTATAAAGTGTTTCTGATGATTAATCATACAATGCTTGGAAAGCACTTAGTGGAGTCCACAGCACAAGGTTAATCCTTAATAAATGGTGGTTATAATTATTGTTGAATCAAATTTTTCTAGGAATTAATCCATTCCTTGTTTTTAAGTTTGATGTATAATTTTGGAATAAATTGTTTAAGACATTACTTTGAAGGGTTTAAAATGAGAATGAATAGTTTAGAATATAGGTTTTTCCATGTACTTAAGTTTACGATCATGGGCAAGTCATTCATTCATTCATCTGCTCATGCTTTTATTCAATTATGTGCCAGGTTCTAGACATTGGGGGTAAAGAGATGAAGAAGAAAAATAAGGCCTCTGTCATAGGATGCTTACATGCTAATAAGGAATGTTAGAAAACCAAAAATATAACAAAAGGAATTTAAAAAATGAAATAAATAATTCAAAATGACATTATAAAGAAAGTAAAGACAGGCCACTGTGTTGGGGGATAATTGGGAGGGGCAGCACCAGAGAGTGTGGCCAGGTCCAAGAAAATGTATTTAAGACTGAAATCATAAAACAGCCAAACATACAGAGATCTGTAAAAAGAGCGATCTAGATTGTGAGAAATGTAAGTGTAAAAACCTTGAGGACACACACTTCTGATGGGGTTGAGGACAGTAAGAGCCCTAATGTGGCTAAGGTACAGTGAGTAAAGAGGGATGCAGGCACCCATTGAGGAAGGCCTTGTTTTCCATGGTAAAGTGTTGGGATACAATTTTACAAATAATAGGAAGCCACTGGGAAATTTTAATCAGGAGAAAGATATCTTCTGATTTTTATTATTTAATCTTATAAAGAATCTGTTTCTCACATGTAAAAAGTGGACAATAATGGTGGTTAGTTAGTAGGATACCAGAAGATTAACTGAGATATTGCAAATAAAGCATTTGACTCTGGCATATATATAATCACAAAATAAGGATTAGTTATTGTTATTTTTGTATAATTGATGTTGCTTTTATTACAGCTGCATTGGACTGAGCTGTGCCTCCCCCACACCAATTTTTTTTTTTTTTTTTTTTTTTTTGAGAGCAGTGTCACTGGCCCTCATATATGGGACCCAAACCGGGGCCGCTAGCTTCCCAAGCCAGCGCTCAACCACCGCGCCACTCGGCCGGCCCTCCCCCACCCCAATTTATATGTTGAAGCTCTGATCCTCCATGTGACTGTATTAGAGAAAAGGCCTTTAAGAAGTAATTAAGGTTAATGGAGGTTATAGGGAAGGACTCCAATCTGATAGGGCTGATGTCCCTGTAAGAATAGAAAGAAACACAGACCTGTAGTGATGATGAGTTTGGATGGTAATCTCTATTCTCACATGGTTTTCTATGTGAGTAGCAGCAAACATTTGGGGGAAACACACTGGCCAGGGACAGAGGTATTGCCCATTGACATAATAGAAACAATGTTTATTTTAGCTAATACTCTGAGCACATGAACTAAGCCGTCAATGACTTCTAGGTTCATTAGTTGTGGAGCAATGCTTTACAAGTCCTGCTGCATATAATGACAACTGGGAGAATTTTAAGATTTATAGATTCCTGGATTCTACCTCCAGATTTCGATTTAGTGGTTCAGTGATGGGGCCCTGTAATCAGTAGTTTTGACAAAATACCTCAAATGCTCTGCCAACTTTGGAATGTACTGGTTTTAGAGTATTTACTCGTGACCTAAAATGATGTCATGAAATGTGTTCATATACATCAGACTTATCTGGAGAACATCAGGCCCTAGGAAATTCTGATTATTTAAACTTAGAGTTTATGGTTTTTCTGTGAATCTCCTCTATATACAACAGGCTTTTAAGAAGCTATGCAGAATGATGGTTTTGTACATGTCCTCTGGACTTAAATTTATAGATAAATCCCAGTGACGCTACTTACAGGCTATGCAGCTTTGGGCAAAGTATTTGCCTCATTTTATTCATCTATAACTGGGATAAAGATAATGTCCAAAATTCTAGAACAAATCATGCTAAAACCAATATAAGACGAAATACAAAATCTGAATAATCCTATAATTATTAAATAAACTGAACCCATAATTAAAAACTTTCTCACAAATAAAACTCCAGCTCAGATGACTTTACTAGTTTATCCCAGAAGATAATAAGAAATGATGTCAATCTTACACAAACTTTTTCAGATAAAAGAAATGGAGAGAATACTTTCTATTGGTTTATGAAGCTAGCATAACAATAATAAATCCTGATAAGAATATTACAAAAAACCCCAGAGATATTATTGTTCAGTCTCAGTTATTGTACAAAAGAGTTAATAGCAGGCTTAAGGCTTCTATCCTTAGAAAGTTCTGCTTGAAAGGTTGGTCCTGGGCTGGAATCTGGCAACTTGAATTTCAGGAGTATTTCCACCATTCTCTAACTGAAATGAGTGACTCGTGAGGCCTAAGCTTTTTGTACAAACTACATGGTTTATGTTGAATACTTGCTTTGTGCTAGGCAGAGTGCCTGTATGATATATACAGTGGCCCAATATAGCCACTGATTCTCTAATGAGCTTCCTTGGTAGATACGACTTCATATGTGTTGTCACAATTCAAGGCTGGAGGAATTAGCATGTCCTGTTTGACTCCAAGAGTCCTGAGAGAACTCTTGGTAACTTGCTCTTGGTTTTCTCCACACTTCAGTTCTTGTGCCTTTCCTCTTTACTGAATTTGCTTTGTATCGTTTAGCTGTAATAATTCAGTATGACTAAATGCTGAATCTTGTGAGTCTTAATGAGTCATAAAACCCGGAGGTACTCTTGGGGACCCCCAGCAGATTCATGACCAATTCAATATGTCATGAAAAAGTAATAAAAAGCATAAGCATTATTTGCACATGACCTGAATATATGTGTAGAATTTAAAAAGAAGTCTAGCAAATTGCTAGGTACAGCATCGAATTTTTTCAAATTAACTGTTTCTATATAATACTAATAGATTGTAGGAAAATACCATAGCATCAAATAGTGTTAAAGACCCTAAAGCAAACCTAATAAAATGTGTAAAAACTCTTCACAAAAGAGTTTTTGTGAAATATAAAGTATTATTAAGAGGAATTGAGGAAGACCTAAATATTTTGATGGATGTGCCACATTCATGGATTAGAATATTCAATATAATAAATATGAAAACTCTTTCCAAATTGATTTATAAATTCTATGGAATATCAATTAAAATTCAATTTTATTTTTTAGTGAAAAGTGTCAAGCTGAGTCAACTGTTTATCCATACAGAAAACAATATTCTGTATCTCCAAAAATTCATTTTAGATAACTTATAGGCATAAATATGAAAAAGTGAAACAATAAACAATAAAACTTCTAGAAGAGGGCTATTCAATAAAACTTTTTGTGATGACAGAAATATTATATAGCTATGCTATTTATTACAGTAGCCACTAGACCATGTGCTTATTGAGCCTTTGAAATGTTTCTAGTGTGAATGAGAAACTAAATTTTATTTCTTAAAAATTTTAGTTGATATAAACTTAAATTTAAATAGCCATATGTAGCTAGTGTTTACAGTAATGCATAGTGCAGTTCTTAAGCATATTATAACCTTGAGATAACAAAAGAGTTTTTAAACATGACAGCAAAATTAGCAAGTAAAAAAATATAATAAATTGGACTACATTAAAATTAATAATTTTTGTTAATCAAAAGACACTTGTAAGAGGATGAAAAGTTAAGGCATAGAATGGGAGAAGGTATTTTCAGTACAAAAAACCCAACAGGATGCTAAGGATATAGCATGTGGCATGCTTTGACCCTCTCCGCATACCCTTCACTTTTTGATGCAAATGACTGATTCTTTCTTGATCTTAAATGAAGTCATATGCAAATGGACCTATAAGCTCCATTTTCCAAACACATTGCCGCACTTATAAAGCCACCACTCTCTGGGTTATAATAGTGATGTCCAGTACATTCTCATACCTTTTTATTACAATCCAGAAAGATTCCACAGAGGATGATAGCTGTCCAATGTTGAAATTTGTCAGCCTTTTTCAGACTTCAGCTGGAGAGAATCTTGGAGGAAGAGTTCGAGGCAGTAGCTAGGGTTCTGTTCTTCACTCTGTTCCTAATGCTGTCACTTTGGGTACGTCCTTCACCACTGAGCCTCATGTCTTACAATCTGAAAATCAAGAGAGTCACTGGCCCCTACGGACCTTAACTTTTCTAAGTCCCTTTCCCCTTCCAGCTACAACAACATTGCAGAGAGTTGGCTGTCAAGGGGACTGGCTAGTTGCAATTGTTACTGCAGAAACCAATTTGGGGAAAGGCACATTTCCTGGACAGACAAACAGTCTTGTTCAGAATATATAAAGAACTCCTATAAAGAAGAGGAAGATAAGAAAAAAGGAGATAATAGAAAAGTTTTCAAGAGATTTGTATAGGCACTTTAAAAAGGAGGGCATATAAATAACCAATGAACATATGGAAAGGTGCTCAACATGATTAATTATCAGAAAAAATGCATATTAAAACCATGAGACAATACTACTTACTCTCTAATCAGAATATTAAAATTCAAAACACTTAAAAAAATACCAAGAGTTGATAATGACATAGAGCAACAGTAATTCTCACAGCTGATGGTAGGTATGTTGGTTAGTTCAACCACTTCAAAAAACAATTTGGTATTGTCTCCTAAAGTTGAAGAACTGTATACCCTTTAACTCAACAAGTATTTTCCTAACAGAAACACAAGGAAACAGGCTCTAAATATGTCTAAGAACATTCATAACAATATTATTAGTTATAGCCCAAACCAAGAGAAAACCCAAACAACTCTCACAAGTAGTCATGTGTATGCATCATAGTAGGTTAATAGAATGCATTCTTTTTTTAAATATGGGATTTTTTATAATAATGAAATGGAATTAAAGTCCATATATTAGAAACCTTCAGCTAATATCATAATTAATGGTGAAAAACTGAAGTACTTCGCTCTTCAACAGCAGTTCGATGCTCAGCCCAAGCTGAGCTGCCGTTGAGCTGCCAACAGGTGTCAGGATGGCTCAGCTAAAAACAAAAGAAAGTCTGGCATATCTGAAGTACTTTGCTCCACATTCAGGAACAAGACAGGGTTGTCCACTATCACCACTGTTATTCAACATAGTATTGGAAGTCCTTGCCAGAGTAATCAGGCAAGAGAAAGAAATAAAAGGCATGTAATTTGGAAAAGAAGAAGTTAAATTGTCACTTTTTAGAGATGACATGACTTTCGATAGGTGATTGGATAAAGAAGATATTGTACATATACACAACGGAATACTACTTTGCCATAAGAAAGGATGAAATACTGCCATTTGTGACAACATGGATGGACCTTAAGATTATTATGCTAAGTGAAATAAATCAGAAAGAAACAGCTGAGAACCACATGATTTCACTGATATGTGCGATATAAAACTGAAGACAAAGAAGGAACAAGACCAACAAAGAAAGAAACAAAAACTCATAGACACAGACAACAGTTTATTGGTTGCCAGAGGGTAAGGGGGAAGGGGGGTGGTAAAGAGGGTAAAGGGGGTCAAATATATGGTGATGGAAGGAGAACTGACTCTGGGTGGTGAGCACACAATGTGATATATAGATGATGTATTACAGAATTGTACACTTGAAGCCTACATAATTTTACTAACATTGTCACCCCAATAAATTTTAAAAAAAGAAAGGGAGGTGGAGAGAGAGAGGGTGGCAGGAAGGGAAAGGAAGGAAGGAAAGAACTACCGAGGGCGGGGAGAGCAAGAGCAGAGGGTGAAAAGGAGGAAGGAAAAAAGAAAGAAAAATAGCTTTATAGGTTAAAGTTGTGATTACTCAGAAAAACATAAAAAGAAAATGAATGAATTACAGCCACACAAACAAACATGGATCAACCTTATAAAGTTCAGCAAAAGAAGGCAGATTAAAGAGAATATATAATGTCTTTTTCTACTTATATAAAATTCAAAAACAGGCAAAACTGAGCTGTGTGTTTAGAACTTGAAATAGTGGTAGACGGCGGGGGGGGGGTGCGGGGGGGGGCGGGGGGAAGTGAAGAGTAGTGATTGAAAGGGGGCATGAGGGAGCCTTCAGGGAGTTGGTGTTTTATTTCTTGATTTGGTTGTAGATTACGTGGGTATGTTTGTTCTGTGATGCTACTTTGAGCTATGTACTTCTGTTTTGCGCACTTTTCTGAATATGTGTTTACCTCCATAAAATGCAAATTAATGAAAAGAACAAATTAGATGATAAAAAGTAGACTGCAACATAGACTAAATAGAGAGAGTAAGACAGTTCATCTGGAATGTGTGAGGAATATGCATTCTTTTCAAAAATAGGAAGCAATATTTTATCCTTGCATTAATGTCAGAGTCCATGACCATGTTGGGTCCAGGTTTTGGCTGATAGCACAGCACCCACAAGTGGGTTAGCTCAGCTGGGCAGGAGAGAGGAGGGCTGGCTTTCACACAGCAAACACTGTGAGGCAGCTTGGCAGGTGGGAGCTGGTATTTGGGAGGCCTGGCAGTGGTCTGCAGACAGATGTCCTGGCTCGTGTGTTAAGGCTCTCGAACTGGCCGCAGGCAGGCAGTGAGTGTCCAAGCAGTCAGGGGTTGGCAGTTGGTGCAGGGAGGACTTATAGCAGGCAGTACTGACCATGCATGGCAGTACTGGCTTCCATATCATGAGAATGGGAGGAAAAACATGGGACTGAAATCCCAGAGGGATATGGTACAGGGCAGACAATCAGGCAGCAACTGAGTTCATGAAAATAGGGTACAATGTGGAGATTTGGCCCAAAGAATCACAGAGCCTGGAGCTTTTTTGAGCCTAGAGGTGGGAGCTAAATATTTGCGGCTATGCAGCTTGGAGGCTAAGAGAGGGAACCAGGCTGGTAAACATTTTCTGGTACCTAGGAAAAAAATAATAGAAACGTAAAATGACAGCACCAGAAGGGATCTTAAAGCTCGCCTAATTCCACCCCTTCATTTTATAGGAAAGGAGACTAATAAATACTATTGAATACCACCTGTTCATTGCTTTTTATAAGCGAATCCATCTGATCCTTGTAACCACCCCTGTGAATTAAGTGGTATTAATATTATTTTACAGACAGGTCAGAGAAGTTAAGTAAGTTCCTCTGTGTCAGACAGCACTGTCGATGCTATTCCCACTTCAAATAGCAAGTTACAGCAGAGTTGGGTTTAAAATTCAGTCTTCTTGACTTCTAGGTTTACTCTATTTCCAATATGATGGAACTGATTATAATTTTATTTACATGGATTGACTGAAGAGAAGAGGATCTAAAATTTCAATACCTCTCCTATCTTACTTGAGATGAAAACATGGTTGACTGATAATTTACATTTGGTTCACTGTATTTGAGATTTGTTGAAAATCTGAGTTTTGCCTAAAATGGCCTCAAATATAGGAATGCTTACATGGATCAAATTGTATCTTCTGGTTCCAGCTGAATTTTCCTATGTACAGCCTTAGTTCAGGAAAAACAGACTATGCAAAGTAAAAAAAAAAAAAAAAAAAAAAAAAAAGAGAGAGAGAGAGAGAAAAAAAAAAAGGGAAAAATCAAATAGGACACTTCTAGTTAACTATTCTGAAGCTCTTTTTGGATGAGAGGTGAGCTGATGGACTGGGAAGGGGCTAATGACACCTTTGCAGCCTACTATCACAGACCTATTAGCCCTGCGGCAGGAGTGAGAAGACAATAGAAACCCTTTACTGGAATAGAAGGGGAGAAATTTCCAAAGCCACCTGAAAAGAGAAGTAATTATAGAGAGTCACCTGAAATTCAGCCAGAAGCATAGCATGGACAAGTCACCCACACCATTATTCATCCTTTCTGAGTTGTAGATAAAAGCATTTAATATACCTACTGTATGGAGACATGAGTACATGTAATTTTTATTGTAAAATTTCTTTCAACGACTTCACAAAGAATCCTATCTAAAAACAATGTATTGTTTTTATCATTTCTTTCAGCTTAGTATCTAGGGAGCTTTTGAAAGATGCTACAAATGTATTGGGTGGGTCTAGGATAATATAGTCCTCATCCTCCAGGAGGTCGAAATGTGTAGATGGTAGAACATTTTTCTCTCCAGCCTACAAGCAAAAATGCAAATGAATACATATCAATATGTATATACTATCCAGAAATGTCATTGTATTGTTATATTGTGTTAAGCACCCTTGCATTAGCCATATGAGTTTTCTTACTCTCCATGTCATGTTATATGCTTAACCCTTTTCCCCTTCCCTCCCTCCCTCCCTCCCTCCCTCCCTCCCTCCCTCCCTCCCTCCCTCCCTCCTTCCCTCCCTCCTTCCCTCCTTCCCTTCTTTCCTTTTAAGCATTTATTGACTGAGATGAGAAGTGAAAATTTTTATCATGGATATTTTTTTCTATGTGATGCCAAATATTCTGAAATATTTGAGATTTGGACAAGTCTGTCTGGTGTGTTACTGAAAACAGGCAGACATTCTATCTCAGTGCCCCAGGGGTGGGAAACATGTGGTTCTCTTAGTCCATATTTCATTTTCTCATGCACTAAATATACTTACCTACAGAAAAATATTCATGACTATGACATGAAAAAGAGACTGTACGTGCTTGATGATAAATAACTATCGATATGCAGACTAGGGTCTGGAGACAAGATGGGGCAGTAGGAACTGTAGTTATTATTTACCATGTGGCAAATGGGTCCAGTTTAGACGTATATTTCAAACTTCCAAGAAAATTCAGCAATTTCCATTTTAATTTGCAATATCCTGTTTTTCAAATATTGACAATAAGTAAAAAATCTTTTGAAATACTCTTTAGGGCAAACAAAACATGTTTTGTTGAAGGTCAACTTCTGTTCACAGGTCCCAACCTACAGTCTTTGAGGTAAGATCTTCATGGGATATTTGGATTTTAATATGCATGCAATGGGACATCATTAAATAGTGTTAGTAGTAGCAGTGATAAAGTCTAATTTACATTTCCAAAAATGGCTCTGGAGATTGGCTTTCAGGTGAGCAAGCGTGGGAGAAGGTCATGGTTGTGGTCCAAGTGAGAGATAATGGGGCTTGGTATGTGGAGGTGACAATGGAAAAAGGATTTGAGTTACAATCAACAAGGAAAGGGCAGAATCTAGGATGTTACACAGATTTGGGGCTGAAGCAGTTGGGTAGATGGTGGTGCCATCTACTGAGACGTTGATGAGGGGGAAAGGATTAAGCTCCAGGAGAATCAGAACTTGATTTTGGAAAAGTTCTTTCTCTAATTTCTTATATCGAATGCTTAGTTCACTTATTATTTCTTTAAAAATTGATAGCATTTCTGTTTGAGCCTACGAAGATTGTCATTTTTACTTTTTGTATATTTTTACATTTTTCCCTTCAATAATAGTATTTTTTATTTCCTTTTTGATCCAAATTTGATTAAGAGGATATTTTAAAATTTCTAAAGGTTCTGGCTTTGTTATTGACTTCTTTACTTACATTGTGGTTAGAAAATGAAGTCTGTTCAAATTCTGCTTCTCTAAATTAATTGAGATTTTCTTTGTATCTAGTATAAGATTGACTCTTTGGGGAAAAGTACCTATTTTATCTTGATTTCATTTTATCAAGGCTTCAACATCTCAGAAAGCCAACCGGAGTTTCTTACCCAGATCTACTTCAAGAAAGAATCATTGTTCTATTTAAGCTAAGGGTTGATTTGCTCTGTAAGTGAAAATGCTTATACAAAATTAACCTCATGAGAAGGAAATGTCATACAATTTTTCACATGTAAGTTTTCAAGTGAATATAGTGGGCATTTACTATAGAACTATTTACTTCAGTTCTGACTTTGACCAAAGGCGATTTCATCTTGGACCTTGTCCAAAGAAGTTTTACCTTTTCAGAGGGATTTAAGCGATCGAGGGCTGGAGTGTTACAGAGGGTCTCCAGGACACTTTCTCATAATGCAACTGTGTTCCCAGCCCTTTCACATCCTGCTGGTGCCGGGGACTCGCAGCTCCTCCCATCACAGCTGCTTCTTAAGTACACACTTACTTTGATTCCCTCAGATACTCTCATCACCTCTTTCACAAACCCTCATTTCGGTGAGTTCTTTGATAGCATCTATGAAGTACTGAATCTCATGCACATACATTTCTTAGGACATCCCTTTCTATTGAAATATTTTGCAGCTGCTCTGTAATTGAGTGACAGTCTCGTTACTGGCACTTTTTCATGGGCTTTTTCAGCCTTGCTTCTCTTCTTTTTAGTAAGTGGTCCAGCAGAGAAAACCTTTGCCAAACTCCCTTTCCTCATTGTAGTCACCTGTTAGTTTATTGATTTGTTTTTTTGTTTGTTTCTTTATTTTTCAGTTTTCCTTTATCTTCCAGTGCCTGCCTGGAACCACTTGAGAAAGTATAAAGTGTTTGTTTCACAAGTATAGATAATATTTTTATACTTGTTATTATAATAAGATGTTTTATGGTAAACCTGTTTGTCTATTCTACACTGTTTTGGACTTCTAGTTACACATTTGTGTGTTCTCTTTGTGAATTTGTTGAGTTAAAATTTCAGTTGAGAGAAAATATCAAAAAGAGTCCAATGAAATGCAGTATAGGCAAAAGCTCATGGAGGGAGAGAATTCCTGTTATACAGTTTCTGAAATATTGCCAAAGTGAAGATTGTGCTAAAGGTCCAAGGCTAGGTAAAGAATTAAATTCTTTCTCACATGGTGGCCAATATTTCTAGTGTACATTGAAAGTGAAATAGTCTGCCAGTTACTAAGTAGGCTTGAATATATTATTATAGGAAGAAAATTATGTGGGATTTAAGTGCCAGCTCAGAAAGAGAGAGGCCTGGGCTAGCTTTCTCACCTCCTCTGGCCCCCATTTAGTTGCAGCTTGCTTCTGAAAGAAGCAATCAGCAGTGGTTTATGATGCTCAGACGTTTCTCTGATGCACGCTCCATGAAAATCATTGATGTTGCTGCTTTAACTAGATTTAGCTACTTTGAGTTGAAAGCACTGCGCTGTCTGAAATCCCATTTTACTAAACCCACCAGTGAGTAAAACCACTGAGTCCTTCAGGAAAATTCCATTGCACAGTTAGAGGAAGCTGTTAATTACAGTGACGATCAGCTCTACCTTAAAGGTACAGGAATTCTGCCTGCTCCAGCTGGTCTTTATATGCAGCCCATGTGGTGCCATTCAACCGGTATCATGTGGCTTAGCCTCTTTTGAATGGGTTTCCTGGGCTCCCATGATTTTTTGTGTTCCTGCAAAATGCTTGGTGAGCAAAACCACAAATCTTTCAGATATCTCCTTTCTTTTGCATTTCTGGGATTCCAGGCTTTTCCTACCTGCCTTCCTTCCCCCTCCTCTTTAGCCAAACAGCTACTTCTTAAAAACTAAGTGTAAACCGGCCCCACATTTGATTATTTGTGGAACGGACCCCTTTACACAGAATAGGTTACCTTGGGAACTGAGACAAATGGTAGGCTTATGGATTATAAAGATTTTTTTTTTTTACCTTAATGAAAATTTAATTTGTTATGAATGGTTCATCACAACATATGCCAAGAAGAGCGTGCCAGAAATAACAATCTGAAGGAACACACAGGATCTAATGCTTCCGTAACTTTTCCAAGAGGGAAAGAGATCATTGAAATAGCACATGTCAGATGCTGTTACTGTCATATTGTTGAGGCCATCTGTTAAAAACCAAGATCAAGACCTGCTGCAGTCATCGAATTTGCAGCTCTGGAAATGACAATGTCAAATGAAATTAAGTGGATTCTGTTAAGAGGAGTTTACCTGAGGGATGAAACTATTTTTTTTTTTTTCAGAAAGATGAGCCTATTTTATTCATGTAGCTATTCATGCAAACATAGCATCCTTTAAAAAAACACTAAAATTTGCATCATTACACTATTCAGTTTTCAAAACACAAACTGGCAATAATCCTTTGTATATTTAGGTAGATATTTGAATGTATGCATGTAAAGAATCAGAATATGAATATATACCTGAGAAAGTTGGCATATGGAATACTTAGGGACTATCAGAATAAATCAAGGATGGCTGCAAAAGAATATCTGATTTGTTTATAAATGGAAAAATTGTGCTGTTTTCTTTGATATTCTGATGAAGCCTGGAAAGTGGGATTTAAGAGTGGTTTTTAACAAGATGCTTGCTCACTTTCAGCCATACTTGCTTTTATTTTGAAACATCAAGCTGGTTTTATTAAACAATAGCTGCATGGGCCTCCCAGTCTCTTAGAATGCTTCTTGGGGCAGTATTTTAAGTGTTCCTGCTAACATTCCATTTGTCTGTACTCTGTTTTTTCCCCTATTCTCCTCCAATACACACCCTCCCTCACACAAATAACAAAAGAGGAAAAATTCTCTTTCTCATTCTATTTCTTCACACTGATCAGGCTTGGTGGCTGGGGCTCTTTAGTAAAAGCACATCTGCCTAATTCATCAGCTTTAAATCAGTGGCTAAATGCATTAGGCAGGTCAGGGGCAAAACTTGGATCTTAGGCTCCTTATCTATGAAATGCTTGGAGTGGATTTAATGATCACAATGTCCTTTCCATCCTAGAAGTCCAGGATCCTAGAAAAATGAAGTCCTGTGTATCTATATAAAGTGATACGACATGCTCTATTTCAATTGTATCTCAGCAGATGATGTAGAGTTAATGATATATAGCAAAATTGCCAAGAAAATCCAAGACAGGACAATAATGTTTGACACAAATCTGTACTCATTGAAGATGAAAACATACTTCCTGAGTAACTCTATTCTTTAGGTTTTTTTTTTTCATCTTATTTCATGTTTCACCACAAATTCGTATCTGTCTATTATCTATATCTATCTATCTATCTATCTATCTATCTATCTATCTATCTATCTATCTATCATCTATCATCATCATCTACCTACCTACCTACCTACCTACCTACCTACCTTCCTATCACCTATTTATCTATGAAGTTTCTTTTGAGGTTTAATGGCTTAGATGCATAAGGTTTGTTTCTCCTTTATTTTCTGTGTGGAGGCTCGAGGCTGCTCCAAGGACTTGTCAGTCTTCCCTTGCATAGCAGTGGGCATGAGGGGAAAGAAGTAGGCTGGGGACCAAGACTAAATGCATATGGATTCAGATGGTGAGAACTACATGTCAATGCCAAAGCCACAGGGGTGGTTGTGAGGATGGGAGAGGAGCTTCACTTGAATGGTTTTGAGCTGGAATCCTATCACTTATCATTCTCTTTTCTACAGTTTCCAAATGAGAAAGTACAGACACTAAGGACCATATTTAAATAGAAAATAACATCTGAGTAGTTGCCTGATAGTCCTGCCTCACAAATGCTGGAATGCCAGACTTAGATCTGGAGACCTTAGAAAAGACCCCCAGGTCCCTCTCTCCTGGTGGTTGACCTGCAGGGCAGACTCACCCAGCTATGAACTAAGAATCAAGGTCTCTAATTGCACGGTAGTGATCCTGTCCATTTGTGGAATGGATCCAGGCTCTGTCTCAGTCTCTCACTAATCTCTGGTAGCATTTTATTCCTTCTGGTGTGGGAGGTGGAATGTAGCTAGTAAGCGAGTGGACAGTGGTGGAAGCACAGGTTGAAGTTATCCCTGTGGGCAGAGCAGAAATACAAGGAGAGAGGCAGAAACGCCCCCAAACCCAGCAGTTTATATAGAAACAGCAAACATGACGAATCTGATGGATTGCTCAGCTTTTTGGTTCTACATACAACTCTCAGGGAAGCTGTTGTCTATTATTCCAGATTGTAATTAGGATTTATCTTCATGAGATGACCCTTGTTTACAAATGGGTATTGGGAATGGAGATGCTTTATGCTTTGGGCTTCATACCTCTAATAAAGAGGAATGTGCTTATGTGTTTGATTGAAATTTCCTCTGAACTTATTTTATTCTATTGACATTATAAGATACTAATTCATTGTGATTCTTCATAGGTTGAGTGCAGGTCTCTAACACACTGGGAAAGTTTTACCTGTCTCATATATATCTGATTAGATGCAATGAAAGATTGTTGTGTACTATGTGCTGGACTCTGCAGGGTAAACAGAGGAACTTCCTTGCTCTTCCAGATCTTACTGTAATGTTTAAAAATGTTACTACTGCACTTAGTGATCTAAGATAAATATGTAACATTTCTAAAGTTGGGATTCTTCTTATAGTTGATGGCATGACATAGTTTAATTGGCAGCATTTAAAACTTTTAAAAAAGACTTTTGTTAAAATATACCTAATATTATATTATCTTCAGCGGTACACCATAGTTGTTCAACATTTATAGGCCTAAATAACTGATCACCATAAGTCCAGCAACCATCTGATACCGAACTATGTTATTGCAATATTATTGACGATATTTCCTATGCTTTGCTTCACATCCCCATGACTATTTTGTAACTACCAATTTGTACTTCTTAATCCCTTCACCTTTTACATCCTGCCCCCAAACCCCTCCCACTTATCACTCCAATAAATCTTGCAACCATGTGACACCATACATACTCATAGTTATTACAGTATTATTGACTATATTCCTTATTCTATACCCTATATCCGCATGATTACTGTGTAACAAACAATTTGTACTTCTTAATCCCTTCCATTTTTTCACCCATCCCCAATCCCTCTCCCATCTGGCAACCATCAAAATGTTCTCTGTATCTATGAGTTTGTTATTGTTTCATTTGTTTGTTTATTTTGCTCTTTAGAGTCCACTTATATGTGAAATCATATGACATTTGTCTTTTGCTGTCTGACTTATTATACTCTTGGTCCATCCATGTTGTTGGAAATGGCAAGATTTCATTCTTTTTAAAGGCAGTGTAATATTCCATTGTATATATGTACCACCGGTTCTTTATCCATTCATCCATTCAGGGACACCCAGGTTGGCTTCATATCTTGGCTTATATATATAATGCTGCAGTGAACACATGGATGCACATGTCCCCTTGAAATAGCATTTTGGGTTTCTTTGAATAAATATTGGGATTACTAGGTTCTTTTTTGTCTCTTGTTTTCTTTGTTTTAAAGTCTGTTTTGTCTGGTGTAACCCAGATTTTTGTTTGTTTGTTCCCATTTTGATGAAATAACTTTTTCCATCCCTTTACTTTTAGTCTGTGTGTGTCTTTCGATCTGAAGTGAGTCTCTTATAGGGCGCATATGTAAGGTCCATTTTCCTATCCATTTAGCCACCCTATCTTTTGATTGGGGCGTTTAATCCATTTACATTTAAAGTAATAGTAATTATGTTGTTATTGCCATTTCATTATTTATAATTTTGATTTTTTTTTTTATCTTAAAGAAGTTCCTCTAACATTTCTTGTAATACTGGTTTGGTGGTGAGGAACTCCTTTAGCTTTTTCTTGTCTGGTTGGTCTTTATCTGTCCTTTGATTCTAAATGATAGCTTTGCTGGGTAGAGTAATCTTGTTGTAGGTCCTTGGTTTTCATCACTTTGAATATTTTGTGCCAATCCTTCTGGCCTGCAAAGTTTCTGTTGAGAAATCAGCTGACAGTCTTATGGGAGCTCCCTTGTAGGTAACTAACTGCTTTTCTTTTGCTGCTTTTAAGTTTCTTGTTATCTTTAACCTTTGATATTTTAATCATGATGTGTCTTGCTGTGAGCCTCTTTGGGTTAATCTTGTTTGGGACTCTGCTTTCTGGGCTTGTATATCTATTTCCTTCATGGGTTAGGGGAGTTTTCTGTCATGATTTCTTCATACAGGTTTTCAATTCCTTGCTGTCTCTCTTCTCTTTCTGGTTCACCTATAATGTGAATATTGGTGCACTTGATGTTGTCCCAGAGGCGCCTTAAACTAGCCTCATGATTTTGGATTCTTTTTGCATTTTGCTGTTCTGTTTGGGTGTTTTCTGTTACCTTATATTCTAGATTGCTGATTTGATCCTCTGCCTCATCTAATCTACTATTGATTCCTTCTCAGTATTCTTCATTTCAGTTACTGTAGTCTTTATTTTTGACTGGTTCTTTTTTATGTTTTCTATCTCTATTTTATGTTTTCTGTCTCTTAGTTGAAGTTCTCCTTGAGGTCACTGAGTATTCTTGTAACCAGTGTTTTGAACTCTGTGTCTAGATTGCTTGTCTCCATTTTGTTTAGTTTTTTTTTCTTGAGCTTTGTTTAGTTCTTTTATTTGGGAAATGTTTCTCTGTCTCCCCATTTTGGCTGCCTCCCTGTGTTTGTTTCTATGTAGGGCTGCTATGTTTCCCAGTCTTAGTAGAGTGGCCTTATGTAGTAGGTGTCCTGTGGGACCCAGCGGTGCAGTCTCCCTGGTCACCAGAGCCTGGTGCTCCAGGTGTGTCCCTTGTGTGTACCCTCCTGTTGTATTTGAAATTTGATTGCTGTTTGAATGTCAAAAGGAGGGATTGACCCTCAGGCTGATTGGTTGTGAGGACTGACTATGACTATAGTGGAGGAGCTGTGATTCAGGGGCTGACCATATAGAGCCAGGTTTGCTTTAGTGGGGCTCTGGTGCTTGCCCAGTCTGCCCTTTGGGTGTGTCATCCTTGCAGGTGATGGGGCAATGCTCTAGCCCAGTCCAAAGCCACTGCACCTGCCAGTCCCTGGGTCTCCTGGAAGGATACTTGCTGCAGACCAAAATCAGCTGCAGATGCTGCTTGCCTGGGGCCACCTGGCATGAGCCACAAAGCAATCCAGTGATGGCCACCTCCCATGCTGTGCTTGGAGGTGCCTTGAGAGGCCAAGCTGCAAACCAAGGCTAGCTCTCACTAGTGCTGGCTTGGGGCTGCTCTGCCAGATGTATGGGAAATGCCAAAACCAGATGCTGCCTGTTTGCATTTTGTGAACCTTTGAGAGATTTTAGGAATGTTCACAGCATGAGCCAAGACAGGTGGTTTGTATGAAAAAGCCACTGGAAGAGAATTCAGCATGTCTGAAATTTGGGAGGGGTGTGGTCTCAGAATTACCAGGGTGGGGCAAATGAACAGCGTTAGTCAGGTTGATGGAGACTCATATATGGCACCTGTGTCTGCATGCCAGGAAGAGGGAGGGCTAACAAAGAAACAGTATCCTCTGCCAGCTCCTCCATCTTGGAGAAAGCTGCCCCTCCAGCCCTCACTCTGAAGCCAGAGAATTCCATTCCTTCCCTTATGTCCCTGGTGCCTTTGAAGCTGCTGCCTGAGTGCTGGAGCTCAGAGGAAGTGGGTCCATCAACAAGTAAGTCCATGCATGATTCCTTTAATAGGAGAGCCTGGCAGTGCAGCCACCCTCCATCTCACTCAGCCACAATTTCCACTGTTTTTCACAGCCAGAAGTTATGGGTCTTCTCTCCTCAGCACTGAAACCCTGGGCTGGGGAGGGGCTGGGACCCCTTGCTCTCAGGGGGGACATCTGCAGCTGAGATATCCCTCTCAATTTTTAGTGGTCACATGTGGGTATGGGACCAGCCTATTCCACATCTTGCCCCTCCTAGTACCAGTGTTGAAGTAGCTTCTTCTGTATGTCAGTCATTGTCGGGCTTTGGTTCAGCTATACTTCAGGCAATTCTCATTAATGGTTGTTCTGTGGTTTAGCTGTAATTAATGTGGTCCTGAGAGGAGGTAAACTTATGTACTCCTCCATCTTGACTGAAAAATCTCTAAAATTTCTTTCTTTTTATTATTATTATTTTTATTATTATTAATAGTTACAGATGTACAAAACTATGCAATAGTTATCTTTTTCGCCCCTTACAAAGTGACTACTCCTTCCACCCTCCCCTGTCCCCACACTAAAATTTCTTGATGGTAAATAAAATGAATGTATTCCAGTTAATATCTTCAGATTCAATGAGAATTTTGAGCAAGTTTACCTGCCATTACACTTAATAAGTACTTGCTGTGAGTGATTGTGGGTTAGGAAATAAGAATCTGTAGTTCTGTCAGTTGATTTCAGTTTCTAATTCCTATCTGCCTTGTGTGATCATTGTACCAGCAGAAAGTGATTTTAGGATTTAAAGATATACCATCTTACAAGATGCAAACCAGTTACCTCATTTGGCACTCAGTAATCAGGTACCTTTTGCAACCCTGAAAGGAACATTGGGTTTTCTAGACTTACTGAAAGATAACATAAAGACTTCAACAATGTGGCAACTTTTAAAGGATTTTCAAAGGTAAATCTGACATATATATATATATATTATATATATATATATATATATATATATATATATATATATATTTTTTTTTTTTTTTTTTTCCATCATAACAAAAAGACCTTGTAAGATGTGTCTTCACTTTATGCAAGACAAGATATGGCATTTTTGGCATTGGTGTGAAGACTAGATGATGCCCAAATTATTTTTATGCATGTGGAAAGCATATTGAATGCCTATTATATGCAAGGTGCCCACCCTGCCTGGCAGAGTATAATAGTGAAAGGCCAAGAGATATTATTACAAAATTTGCTTTCAAAGACTTTGTAATATAATACAGCAGAGTGCATACAGATATTTAAATGAGTGAATATTTGCAATTGTTGATATTATTAAATAAGGTAATATGTTTTTTTTTTTTTTTTTTTTTTTTTTTTTAGGGCAGTGTCACTGGCCCTCATATGTGGGACCGAACCGGGGCCGCTGGCTTCCGAGGCCAGCGCTTAACCACCGCGCCACTCGGCCGGCCCTAAGGTAATATGTTTAAATGTGTTTAGAACAGTGCCTATAACATTGTAAGTGCTACATGAAAATGTTTATTAGAATAAATATACAAACAAAGGAAAGACAATTTATAGTAGAGTAGAGTATGGGATAAGTGATCTAAGAATGGCACCAAACATGCTCTGGAAATTCAAATAGAGAGATACATTCCAGCTGGGGGTGATCTGGGAGCCAAGGGAAATTTTGAGCCAAGCTTATAAAGAGTAGTAGAATTCCAATGGAGAGAGAGAAGAGAAAACACGTACTCTGGACCCAATGAGAATCTGAAGAAAAGTCCATACACACTAGCTTTTCTTATTACCCTAGAGCATGTTTATTTACTGCAGGTGCAAACTAGGAGAGAGAGAAAGGCAGAAGACACAGGAGCCAGAGGGGGATCAATAATAGTCTGACTTGGGAAGAGGTAAGAGGTGATGGGCTTTAGACTGGCAGAGGGATTAATCTTAGATAAGAAAAGCAACATCTATTCCTCTGAGGAATGAAGAATGGAAGGAGAAGTAGGCATGGATGCAGTTAAATTAATTTTGGGTTGATTCCTTCAGCACTCCTTAGCAGCTGAGGTGTAGGGGCAGAAGAGAGGTAGGAATGCAGAGTTGCTGCAAGGTTGAGTTGTCTTGGAAGCCCTAGCTCAATAGGGAAGAAAATGAAGTCAAGAGGGTGTCCAAAGAGAAGAAGGGAAATAAGGGGTCAGGAATTGGCAGGCTTGAAGTTCATCATTAAATTTCAACTGGGTGTGGCCTATGTGGAAGTTCAGCAGGTTGTTTTGCACACCAGAGCATCAGAATATTGGGTGCTTTGGCTGAATCACATCTCTGAAATGGAAAAGGAGCTGTTGGATAGTCATCCACATTGATAGTGAATTAGCTCAACTTCCTACGTCCTCGGTGGATCTTGAGATGTGATCTGGGGTCAATAATTGGTAAGAACAAGGAAGGCTGCAAGGAGTTATAGAGGAATCAAATGTGCCTTGAAGAAGCGAAGACCCATTTTAAAAAGGTGAAGATGGAAAGAGCCAAGAAGAGCTGCAAGAAACAGTGGGAGTATGGAGAGTCATATCCAAATATGTTAGCCTTAAAGTATGCACACTGTAGGAGAAGGAACATTTGGAAGGTATATAAAGAAAGCAGTGATTTTAGGGGAGAGGCAATGCCTTGAAGTGTAGCTGGGTAACAGTTTAGCAATCTGGATTAGAATGTGGACCATGGAATCAGATAGTCAAATCCAGTCTCTAGAGCTGTGGTGACCCTGGGCAGCATAAGTTTGCTATACCCCGGTTTTGTCATCTGTAAAATACTATCTGGTAACTCTATGGATTAAACACTATGGTGTTTTTCTCCTACTTTACAAATCTCTCATCCTCACTTCCTTTCTGTGTTTTATTGTCTCCCTGGGCTTTTAATATTGGAGTGTCTTAGGGTTCAGGCCTTTTTCTGCTTTATTTTCCCTTCTCTCCTTTCCTCCTCACTAATCCCCTTTCCTCCCCTCCCCTCCTTTTCCCTCCCATCAGCCAGCTTCATGGTTTTAAATACCATTCACATGCTGATAACTCTTACATTTTATCTTTTTTTTTTTTTTTTTTTTTTTTTTTTTGAGGGCAGTGTCACTGGCCCTCACATGTGGGACTGAACCTGGGCCGCTGGCTTCCCAAGCCAGAGCTTAACCACTGCGCCACTCTGCCGGCCCTTAAATTTTATCTTTAATACAGACCTCTCTCTCGAATTTCAGACCCATATACCCGCTTGCTGATTAGACATCTCCATTTGGATAGCTAATATACATCTCCAACTCAATATGTCCAAACTGAAATCCCGAACTACCCCTCGAACCTGATTGACTCACAACCTTCTCCATCTCACAGATGGCAGCTCTATTTAGTTGCCAAGGCCCAAACCTTTGAAGTCATCCCTTTTCTCTCTCTCAGACACCATATCCACTTATCTCTTGCGTACAAGGAATATCTTAAATTCAGCCACTTCTCACTACTCCCACTGCTATCACCCTGATCTGAGTTCACTTCCTACACTGTTTCTAGCACTGTCCTCTACAGCCTTTTCTCCACATAGCTTGAGCTTGCTAGACAGATCTTTAAAAATGTCAGGTCGTATCACTCTTCGGGCACCATCCAGTGGATATCATTTCTTACCTAAAATGAATGTCCTTACAAAGGCCTGTAAGTCTGGGCAAGGTCTGCACCCTCCTTCCCTCACGAGCCTCCTCACCCACTGCTCTTTTTCTTCTCACCCTGCCACAGTCTATGCAGCCTCCTTGTTCCTTGAACAGGTTACTTATGCTCTCACTCTATGGCCTTGGTGCTGACAATTTTCTCTGCCTAGCACGTTCTTCGTTCTGGTGTTTTTGTGGCTAACTTCCTGGCATTCACATCTTTGTTTAAATCTTCCTTCTCAGTGAAGCCTGTGCTGAGCATCCCATTTAGCAGTGTATCATGTACCAGCCCCTCATGGTACCCTCAATCTCCTAACCCTGCTTTACTTTTTAGTACCACCTCCTTTCATACTATATAATTTATTTAATATGTTTATTCTCTCTTGCTCATGTCCCTGTGCAATAAGAACTCCATTTGAGCAGAGTTTTTATATGCTTTTATCATTAATGTATACTAAGAACCTAGTACGGTGCTTGGCAATGGTGGGTACTCAATAAATATTTATTGAATGGATAAAACCATGAATAAATGAATGGATGACTATAAAGCACTTTCTATATGCTGGACATTATACCAAGTACTCCATTAATGCCACCTGTTATTATTGTTGCTATGTTTTAGTTAGGGGAGAGGAATGAAGAATACATTCTAGAAAGGTTTGAAAAAAAGAAGAAGGAAGGAGAGGAAGATTGTTAGGTTGACACAGGATGTGGCAAGTGGATTATGACCTTAAAACAAACACTGAAAGGCTATTGGTTTCTCTGTAAGAGCTTTCTGGAAAAAGGCACCTTTGGAAGAGCATAGTTAGGAAATAATTTACCCAGGGATAATTATTACTAGCAGAAATGAGTCTTTTCCTACCCTGACTCACCCAATAGAGACTACTCTTAAGTAATTACCTTGGTTAAGTTTTATTAATCTTTTCTCACCGAGTGCAATGGTGCACTTTATTGGAGGGCACTGTTCGCCACTGAGGTTTTAAAGCTCTTGGGGGAGCATTAGAATGAGAATAGAATTTGATAGCAGGATTGATTTAGGAGTGGTTGTTCACATTTTCCTGACTTTTTTTTTTTTTAATATCTTGAATGCTTGCAATTAGTGAGTTGAAGACAGAACCAAAAATTTTTAGTTCAGAGAATATGGGGTTTTCTGATTACTTTGAGAGAGTTTTTATGCGTTTTGAATTTTGATGCTTCCTTTTTGTACTGCACATTGATTTAAACATTGAAGTGGGTTAGCTGCTGTATTGGACCAGAGAGTTTTATGGTTGACCCAGGGATAAAGGTAGACAATTTTTTAAAAAAAATTAACCTTTTATACCACTGACATAATTCATATTCATCATAGGCAAGAAGGACAAGGTACAAAGAAGGAAAATTAGTCCTTGTCCCGTCACCAAGGATGACCGCTGTTAACTTATTGGTATATTGTGCATGTTTGACCTTGAGTCATTTCAAAAGTTGGATATATTTCCCTTGGAATTTGTTCAATAGGCATCAGAACCACCTTACAGTCCACAAGGCAGTGATTTCTCACCCTTTCTTGCATTGTGGACTCCTGTGAGAATCTAATAAAACCTATAGATTCCCTTCCCCTAAATCTCCACATTGTCATGCACATACATTTTGTGTTATTAGCAGCAGTTTTATGCACAATCTGAATCCTATGATAGTCTATTGATTCTAAGTTAACATTCTTGCTATAAAGCACAAGTCTCTTTAAAAAATTTAAAATCTGATAATGAAGAATTAAAATATTTTCTTATGATACTCATATTTGTTCAAAGGTAACTGTAGTGAACACCTGTTGCTTTTATCTGCCTGGCACCCATTTTATCCCTCTCTTTTGGTAATACTGCCCCGTCACCTTGTTACAAGGATGGACATATATCCCAGGTTGCAGCAAGAATATCTGACCTTTAGAATAGCTAAAGTTGATTTAAAATTAAACTGAGTCTGACTCTTTACCAAATGCATAGGAATCTATGCATCTGAATGTTTTTTTCTACTATAATCACTTTGGGAGGTTTCATTTCAATTATTCTGTCATAGTTCAAAATATGTTTAATATCTTTTTTGGAATTGCCTTTAAAACAAATTCATGAGCTATATAAGCCAGGCACATGGTTGAAAGTTACAGAAAACCCCCCACTTCAATGATTTATGCCAAAAGGGAATTTATTGGTCCATATGACTGTAAAGTTTTCAAACACAGGTGGGCCAAGAAGCTTCAACAGTGTCATCAGGATCTTGTTTGTCTCCTTGTCCCTGGGCCCTGCTTCCTTTGTGTTGGCTCCATTCACAGACAGGCTTTTCTTGCATGGTGGCAAAAGTGATCACACGATGCTTTCAGGCTCAAATCCACCAGAAGCAGAGAGCATCATTTCTGGTAGTTCCCAGAGAAGCCTACTATTTAGACTGCATGCCACAGTGAAACCATCTCTGAGGCCAAGGGAATGCAACATGGTTTCTGGTTTAATTCTGAGGCATGTGCTATCCCATGGAGTCTTCGGTCCACCCAATATGCATGGACTAATTAAGAGTGGGGGAGAAGGTTAAGAGTAAAACTAGGGGGCTATTGCTGGAAGAAGGGCAAAGAATACTGAGAATACTCTCATTCTACAGTCACCATGATTTCTTTTTTAAATTAAAATGTATTTGACATATAATATTTGTTTCGGGTGTACAACATAGTGATTCGACATTTATATACCTTACAAAGTGATCACCATGATAAGTTTAGTACCCCATCTGTCACTGTACCAAGTTATCATGATATGATTGACTATATTCCTTATGCTGTACTTGACATCCCCGTGACTTATTATTTTCTAACTGGAAGTTTGTTCCTCTTAATCCCTTTCACGTTTTTCATCCATCTATCTACTCCCCTCCCCTCTGGCAACCATCAATTTATTCTCTGTATCTGTGAGTCTGTTTTTTGTTTATTCATTGTTTTGTTTTGTTTTTTAGATTCCACATATGAGTGAAATAACATGGCATTTGTCTTTTTCTGTCTGACTTATTTCACTTAGCATTATACCCTCTAGATCCATCTGTGTTGTAGCAAATGGCAATATTTCATTCTTTTTCATTTCTGAGTAATAGTCCATTGTGTGTGTGTGTGTGTGTGTGTGTGTGTGTGTGTGTGTGTGTGTGTACACACAGAGGGTTCCAAAAGAATATACACATTTTAAGAAAGAAAAAAGCTATTAATTGTAATACTCAATATATACCAATAATAAAAGATGAATACCAGTCACGTTTGACTTTTGCAATTACAAGCGGTGCTCAAAGTGGTTACCATCAGCTTCCAGACACTTCTGATTATAGTGAACTACTGCTTGAGCATAGATAACATCTCTTAAAATGTGTATACTTTTTTTGGGCATCCCTGAGATCTACCAATTAAGTTCATGAACTTGTTGCAATGATGTTGGTGACTGTGTTTTTGATATCAGAGGGATTATTCATTATGAATTTGTACCAACTGGACAAACAGTTAACCAAGTTTACTATTTGGAAGTGCTAAAAAGACTGGGTGAAAAAGTTAGATGACCTGAACTTTTTGTCAACAATTCACGGCTCTTGCATCACGACAATGCATCAGCTCACATGGCACTGTCTGTGAGGGAGTTTTTAGCCAGTAAACACTTAAGTGTGTTGAAACACTCTCCCTTCTCACCTGATCTGGCCCCCAATGATTTCTTTCCTTACCTGAAGATAAAGGAAGTGTTGAAAGGAAGACATTTTGATGACATTCAGAACTTCAAGGGTAATATGATGACAGCTCTGATGGCCATTCAAAATTGCTTTGAAGGATTGACTAAGTGCTGGGATTGGTGAATGGTTTCCCAAGGGGCGTACTTTGAAGGTGAACATAGTGATATTCAATGGTGAGGTATTTAGCACTTTTTCTAGGATGAGTTCGCAAACTTAATTGTCAGTCCTTGCAGTCCTTGTGTGTGTGTGTGTGTGTGTGTGTGTGTATGTGTGTATGTACAATTTATATATATATATATTTATGCATATATTTTTTCAAATTAGTGTTTTCAATTTCTTTTCATAAATACCCAGAAGTGCAATTGCTGGGTCATATGGTAGTTCTATTTTTAATTTTTTGAGGAACCTCCATAGTGTTTTTCATAGAGGCTGTACCAATTTTCAAACCCGTCAATAATGCACAAAGGTTCCCTTTTCTCGCCATGTACTCGCCAACATGTTATTTGTTGTCTTTCGGGTAATAATAATTCTGACAGGTATGAGGTGATATCTCATTGTGATTTTGATTTGCATTTCCCTGATAATTAGTGATGTTGAGCATCTTTTCATGTGTCTGTTGGCCATCTGTATGTCTTCTTTGGAGAAATTTCTGTTCAGGTCCTCTGCCCATTTTTTTTAACCTAAATTTTTATTTTTTTGATGTTGAGTTGAATGAGTTCTTTATTTTGGATATTAACCCTTTGTTGAATATGTCATTTGAAAATATACTCTGTCATTGAGTAGGTTGCCTTTTTGTTCTGTTGATGCTTCCTTTGCTGTGCAAAAAGCTTTTCAGTTTGTTGTAGTCCGATTTTTTTATTTTTCCTTTTGTTACCCTTGCCTGATGAGACATATCCCAAAAAAAATCGCTTAATTGATGTCGAAGAGTTTGCTGCCTATGTTTTTTTCTAGGCGTTTTATGGTTCCAGGTTTTATATTTAAGTCTTTAATCCATTTTGAGTTTACTATTGTATATAGTTAAAAAAGCAGTCCAGATTTATTTTTTTTGCATGTATCCATCCAGTTTTCCCAACACTGTTTATTAAAGAGACTGTAATTTTCCCATCGTATATTCTTGTCTCTTTTGTTGTAGATTAATTGACAATATTAGCATGGGTTTCTTTCTGGGTTCTATATTCTGTTCCATTATCTATATGTCTGTTTTTTTGTGCCAGAACCATGCTGTTTTGATTACTATAAATTTGTAGTGTAGTTTGAGATCAGGTCAAACTATAATACCTTCAACTCTATTCTTGTTTCTCAAGATTTCTTGGCTATTTGGAGTCTTTTTTTGTTCCATGTAACTTCTAGGACTATTTTTTCTAATTCTGTGAGAAATGCTATTGGTATTTTAATAGGGATTACATTGAATCTGTAGATTGTGTTGGGTAGTATGGACATTTTAACAATATTAATTCTTCCAGTCCATGAGCACAATATATCCTTCCATTTATTTGTGTTTTCTTCAGTTTCTTTCATCAATGTCTCATAGTTTTCAGAGCACAAGTCTTTTACATCCTTGGTTAAATTTACTCCTATGTATTTTATTTTTTTGATGCAATTGTAAATGAGATTGTTTTCTTAATTTCTCTTTCTGATAGTTCATTTTAATGTATAGATTTCTGTATATTAATGCAACAGATTTCTGTATATTAATTTTGTATCCTGTAACTTACTCAATAATTTTTTAGTTCTAACAGTTTTCTGATGGAGGCTTTGAGTTTTCCATATGTAGTATTATGTCATTGCAAATAATGACAGTTTTACTTCTTCCTTTCCAATTTGGATACCTTTAATTTCTTTTTCTTGTCTGATTGCTGTGGCATCAATGTAATTCTTTTGAAGTCATAACTTATTGTGACTCCAAACACCTACTGTCTTCACTAGACATGGCCCTAAATAACTTTCAATAACAGTAAAGATAATAATTTACTATTGTCAGAGGTATATTCAAAAGAATGCGTTTGAGATTGCAACATCCAATCCAAGGGAGGCAGTCATTATACCTGGGAATATACAGTTTACTTAAAGGAGTTCTCTCCTAATTTAAGTAAAACAGAAGGAATAAGAAGTAAGACAAATAAATCATAAAATATCATGTAAACTAGTGTTGATTTTTATCCTGCATTATTTAAGGCCATTTCATAAAAAGAGTTTATGAAATTCTCAAGGGGTGTCTACACTATTGAATTATAGACAAAATGCTAACCTAGTAGATACATTAAATTTTGAAGAATGCACTGAAACATGAATTTGTGTGAGTGTTCCTGTGGGCTCAACAATTTATATGCAACCTGTGTTACTGGTTATAATGTTCTATGTGATCAAGTTTATTTGTTGTGGAATTTGTACATTTTCTATTTGGCTTATTTTTGTCTTTTGATGTAGCGCTTCCTGAGATGAATGTGTTAAAATCCTCACTTATAATTGTTTTTTTTTTTCCTTTGGGTGGGGGAACCTTTTTATTTCTTATTTTTTTTGAGAAAATATGACCCTACTGAACCTTGAATGAAAATTTGAAAATTTCAAATCAATACACAGATTCATATAGGCCACTATTATTTTACAGATGGAAAAATGAGGACTCAGACCATCTTGTTTAGAGTTACAGATAAATGATGACAGAAGCAGTGAGAAAATCTGGGTTACTTCCCAGCGTGGTAGAATAGGGGTCCAGACCTTCTGAATTCAGCCAGGATATGATCTACAAGTACCTACCCCCCAGAAAGTTAGTCAGGGTGACCACTGATAGTGAAATTCCTTCCCACTATCGCTTATTGGGTTCTACTGGTGCTGGAAGCTGGACTGGGGGCACGCTGCTCCCAGGATCCCTATCAGTTTACACAGGGGGACCTCCTTTCTGAGAGAGCTGAGCCTTCTGCTTGCTTGTATCTAAATAGATCTTCGAAGTGGCAGACGGAATATATGAACTTCTCAGGTCAGCATGCAGCAGTCAGCGAGCTCGGAAATTAAGGAGCCGACCAAGTGTTAATTAGTACAGTGTCCACAGGAGTTGGTGCCTGATTCCTTAGGACGCCAGGAGCTCACTGGAAGTAGGTCCCCTCCAACGCGGGCCCACGGTGGTCTGAACTCAGGGTTACTCAGCCCACAGGGACTGGCTGAGCGGCTGGAAGGTGCGACGGCTGACTGTCCTCTTGTTTAATAGCACCATGCAGGATTTCCGGTCCTTGGGGGTGTGGCAGAGCAGAGCATCCAAAGTGTAGGTGGTGACCTGGCCATTTGTGTGCAGTTTCTCATAGAGCTCATCAAATCTGGCCAGAAGGGTGGGCATATCCTTCACGTTTCCCCTCATCACAAATCGTCATAAATTTCCATCTGTAGCATCCTTTAGTATCTCTATCAGGGTTTTTAACATATTTGACTGGATATAGATCATAATATTTAAATTAATGCAGATTATGCTTTCTGGCTTCATGATTTGAGAAAAAATGGATACAGCTTTTTCCACCTGGTTCTGATTCAGAGCTAAAGCCACAGCAAAACAGGATGCTCTCTTGGAGAGAACTTCTCCTTTGATAGGGACTTCTTCTCTTAATGTAGTACAGATTTTGAAAGACTCAGGACAATTCAGTTTGTAGCAAATTGCAAAAGCAAGGACATAGGTATCTTTGCTGAACTTCACATCCTGGTTTTTCATCTCAATCAATACTTCCAACGCACTTTTATATTTACCTTTTTTTTTTTTTTTTTAAAGATTTTATTGGGGAATTGGCGGAGGGGAACAGCGTTGGGGAATCGGGGAAGGGGAACAGACAAGTTGCTGTCCTTCTGTTCTTCAGTTTTTAGTTGCGGAGGATGTTGCTTCACTGTTGGTATCGTCATTGCGCTCTTCCCGGATGAGGCAGATCGGTCGCTGGCCTCTGGATGTCGCTCACTGCGGCTATTGGCAGCTCATGCTGGCTGCCAGCCGCTCACGCTGGCTGCGGGCCACTCACTGTAGCCTATGGCAGCCCACTGCAGCAGGGGCTGCAGCCCACACCATCACCGGGGCTCGCACAGCCCAGCTCCAGGTGGAGCTGTTGTTAGCTGTAGAGGGCAGTGTCACTGGCCCTCATGTGGGATCCGAACCGGGGCCGCTGGCATCCCAAAACCAGCGCTTAACCAATGCGCCACTCGGCCGGCCCATATTTACCTTTGATAAATAACATATCCATCAAAATATTGAATGATGTGGAGTCTGAGAAGAAGCCTCGTAAGTGCTGGTCTTTGATGAGCTCTGCTGCAGACTCCTCATCATCCAACTTGTAGCACAACCTCATGAAAAGTGGTCCAAACTTATACTCCCCCAAAGTGATGTTTCTGCTCTCTGCATGGTACCTGTAAATGACCTTTTTAATAAGTTCCACATCATCCCGGGACTCGCACAAATGCAGCAAGGTTCTCAATTTCCCCTTCAAGATGAGCTTGTTTTGGGTCAGCTTCTCCTCCAACATTCTCAAGTAGGTTTCTCTGGTGCCAGGAAGATTATATGCAATAGCCACCTTCTTATGCTGAAATTCTTTTAATTTCACAATATTATCTGTAAGTAGATATCTTTTAGCTCCGAGAGGGCAGCTGCAGCAGGTGGATCCTAAGCCTCCCACCCCAGGATACACCGAACTCTGCCTATAATTGTTGATTCAGCTATTTATCTCTCCTAATTTTTCAGTGATTTAAAAATATATATATTTTTCAAGGCTACGTACACACATACATTCTTATTTCCCACACTTCGCTTCCCTCCAAAACATGACAAACACCTATCATGTGTGAGGCAATGTACTGAGTGAAGTGACAAACATGAAGGATGTGATCCTTGCCCTTGGGCAACTTGTGGTCAAGTAAGATCATTAGAACAGCCATGAAATAATTTAAATTTAGAACAGCCTATGATAATTCACACATCCTCCTTTGTGCTCTATCATCACATCTTCTTTGTAATACCTGCTTGCAATTTTTACATGTTGTTTTTTCCCCCCTTAATATGTATGTCTCTTGTAAAACTCTTATTTTTAAAAAATTTTCTTCATTTGTGGCAAGAACACTTAACATGAGACTTACCCTCAGACAATTTTTTGAATTCACAATACAGGTTTGTTAATGATAGAAACAATATTGTACAACAGATCTCTAGAATTTATTCATCATTCATCCTGCATAATTGAAACATTTGTATCCATTGATTAGTAATTTCCCATTTTTCCCTCCCTCTAGACCCTGGTAACCACCATTCTACTCTCTGATTGTATGAATTGGATTATTTTAGATTCCTCATAAGTGGAATAGTGCAGTATTTGTCCTTCTGTGAGTAGCTTTTTTGGCTTAGCAAAATGTTTTCGAGCTTTATCCTTGTTATTGCATATAACAGGATTTCATTCTTTTTAAAGACCAACTTTTAAAATACTATTCCATTGTATGCATATACTACATTTTCATTATCCATTTATCCATTGATTTGCATTTAGGTTGTTTCCACATATTGGCTATTGTGAGTAGTGCTGCAATGAACCATGGGGTGTTGATATCTGTTCAATAACCTGCTTTCAGTTCTTTTGGATATCCAGAAGTGAGATAGCTGGATGAAATAGTAGTTCTATTTTTAATATCTTGGGGAACCTCCATACTGTTTTGTATATCAGTTGTACCACTTTGCATTCCCATCAACCATGTAACTCTCCTATTTGATTTTTAAAAAAATCACATCTTAAATGCTATACATAAATATGCTGTTGCAGGAATTACAGAGGATAAAAGAGCATTTCTGGGTTGCCAAGAATAGTGAAAATGCTATTTGAAGTAAGTTACCCTTTGGCTTTAACTCAAACCTTCTTTCCTCAGGTGTGCTTTCAAACCTTTTTTGATCATCTTGAAATATCTTTTCCCTCTGAGCAGAAATTTCTCAAGAACACATCAGCTCCAAGGGAAGGGCTAGATTTTTGTCATCATCTCTGTCTTTTGGATTCAACTTGATTTCCATTGAAAAAGCAAAATTTTCACCTGATATAGCTGAGAAAGCCTTTTAGTGCAGGCTGCCTCCAGCAGTTCAGTGTCACTTTGGCTAGGCTGCTACCAACACCCACGGACCGCTGTCATTGCTATTCTCAGTAGCACATGTCCCACTTTTAAATATTTGCATAGCAAAAAGGTTGGAGTTAGAAAAGAGAGGAATATCTAGTTTGGCATTTGAAATAAGTATTATAAACATAGATTGAGGAGATTCAAGGAAGGAGTGAGGTTGACGCTCCTTGATGAGAGAGGATATTAGAACCATGGCATGATTCAATGTTAGAGGAAACTGACATTCAGCTTGGTGAAAGGGCTTGATTAAATTAGCGCCCGATCTGTAACTACAGCTTGGACCATCTCACTCCTAGGGTAGTGTTCTTCTTGTCATATTCAGCTACGTTTCCTGTGTGTGTCAGACTTGGAAGTCAATGATAGCATGTTGGTAGGATATTATTTTTTTATAGATCTGGATATTATATGCCAGAAACTTTAGCTGATAACATGGAGAATTTTGCTAAGACTTGTTCCTATACTTAGTATGATAGTTAATTTTATGTGTTAACTTGGCGGGTCACGGTGCCAGATATGTGGTCAAACATTATTTCTGGATGGTTCTGTAAGGGTGTTTTGGATGAGACTAACATTTAAATGGGTGGACTTTGAGTAAAGCAGATTGCCATTCATAATGTGGGTGGGCCTCATCCAATCAATTGTAGGTCCAAATAGAACAAAGGATTGACCTCCCTCTGAGCAAGAGGGAATTCTGCCAGCAGACAGCCTTTGGACTTGAACTGCTGTATTGGCTCCTCATGGGTCTCCAGTGTGATGGCTCACCCTGCAGATTTTGAACTTGTCTGTATTTATAATGGTGTGAGCCAATTCCATAAAATAAATCCCTTAATATATATACACACATCCTATTGGTTCTGTTACTCTAGAGAACTCGGATATGTACTTAGTGAAACATTTGGTTCTCTAATCCACCATTTGGACCTTAAATATTTGTACCCAGAGACTATTGTCTGATGTTTTGTGTCATCATTTGCTATTATCTGTCTCTCTAATGCTCGGTAAACACAAAGATACTTCTCTTTTATTTTGGTACTAAAAGAAAGCTTTTAAAAATTATGCCCTTGTTTCCTCCTCAATAATGGAGAGCATTTCATAATAGGATCCTGATATGTCTTTGTCAAATTCTGAGACCACTGCTGCTGGCTCTACCTGTTGAAGAGTAAGGCAGGTTTTTGGCTCATGTGCCAGTGAAGGAAAGAAAAAAAGCACACGACAACTCATTTTTTATTCTTTCCCTGAAACATTGGTAGTTGTTCTCCTGTCCAGTCCTCCATCCTGCTTTTCCAAGACACTCCCAAGTCCTGTGCATCCTCTTTCTTTGTATTGGTCAGAGTACTTTCAATCATTTGTCACAGTACCCAACTTAAACTAGTTTCATCCAAAAGAGAATTTTATTTGCTTATGTAACAAAGTCTGAGGGGAGTTCTGGGGTAGGTGAATTCAGAGCTTCAAATATTGTCATCAAGACCCAGTCTCGACCCATCTCTCTGCTTGGCTTCCATATATGTGGGTGCCATTTTCAGGCTAGTTCTTCCTTAGTATTGGCAAGATGCCATCAGTCACTCCTAGCTCACATCCTGTTCACTTAACACTACAGGAGAAAAGAGAGAACCTCCCAAGGGTTCTAACAAAACCCCTGGTTCTGACTCTCATAGCCAATTAGGTCACGTGTCTGTCCCTGACTGTGCTGGATAGCTTACTTCCAGGTCATATACCCATCTTTATTCTTAAGTTGGGGCTGGCCTCAGTCACCCACAGGTGTAAAGAATACAAAAAGGCAGTTTTCTGATAGGGAAAGAGAGGATGATGCCAGATAAAGAAAGTAATAGAATATACCATATTACCCCTGTCAAGTTTAGGTAGTCAGATTGTGTCTGGCAGGTGGGTGAGGAGCAGTGGAAAGGAGAACAAAAGAGCTCAGTCTTTTATATAGTTCAACATTGTTTAATATTTAAAATTTTTAAATTTATTTTTCAGATTTATTAAAATATAGCTGACAAAATTAAAGTATATTTAAAATGTACAATGTGATGATTTGATATACCAATACATTATTTATATACATTTATATATGTGTGTATGTACACACACATAAACACACACACACATACACATACACTTTTGATATACATATACAAGTGTTTGTGGAATATCTTGTGATTCTGAACAATTGAGGTCTGGAAATAGTGAAAGAAGACTAAGCTAGAGAGGCTTCTCAATACTTTAGAAACAAATTACATTTCCTGGAAAGTTTTAAAGTTCTAGAATGGAAGTTTTGAATATATTTAGTCTCTCCTTTCCTTCTAGTGCCATTTTCTCATTGACTACTTTCTTGTCAGCCCCTGTGCTTCCTCTTTCATTCTTTTCTGTGGTTTGCCATAGTATTCAGAGTGAAATACTGGCAGGTACGCTCCATGAGGAAAGGGCTTTGGTCCATTGGCTCATTGTTATATATCCAGTGCCTAGAAGGGTACAGGGCCCATGATTGTTACTCAAAAATATTTATTGAATAAATTGTTTGATAAATTACATGTTATTTTATATTTTACACCATGGATTGGTAAGATGTCATGGTAATGAATTCTGCTTTGTTTGTTATGTTCTTTATAATGATATTTCCACTTGACTTTTATTTTTTACACTAAATTTTTAATTTTGAGACAATACAGAAATCTCCTATATTCTTTACCCTGTTTTCCCCAATAGTAACATCTTGCAAAACAATAGTGTAATATTATAGCTAGGATACTGAGATGTTGATATGCAGTCAGTCTGGCTGACTAGGTGTGTGTGTGTGGCTGTGACAAATTGTCTCATGGCACAGACTCCTCTCATCCAACATACATACTCTTTTGCAATGTGACTTTGCTGTTCCTATAATCCAGTGGTAAGTCTTTTGTTCCATACCCTTGAATTTGGGCCAGATGTAATTTGCTTTGACCAATAGAATGTGGCAGAAGTTATATGGTGTGAATCCTAGAGCCATTGGCCTTAAAACACTTTGCTTCTTTTCACCTTCTCTCTCTCGGTACATTTTCCTGAGACTCCCATTTGAAGAAGATGGTATAGTCTACTAGAGGATGAGAAACCATGAGGAAGCAAATCAAGGTAGCCCAGACAACAACTAGAACCAACTACCAGACATGTGAGTGAGTCCAGCCTACCGTTTTGCTGGATGCATAAGTAAGCCCAGGTGAAACCAGCACAGGACCTGCCCAGTCAAAACCCACAGAAGTGTGAGAAATAATGAATTATCAATGCTTTAATTTTTGGAATACTTGGCTATGTATTAAAGGGTAACTGAGATGGCAGCATCTCACATTGAGAATCTTTATGTATAAAACACTCAGATTTTATTCTTGAATTATGATATGGTAACTAGCAGGTGAGGATCAACTATGTGTAGTTTGAAAGTTTTTCCCCTCAAATACATAATCTGACAGCTATTTTTATCTTGCCATGTTTCTACTCAGTTACATGTCAAGAAAATCTGATTCATACCAGCTTTACTTCATCTCTCTTTTTTGTTAGTATGCAGAATTTTTCGTGGTAACTGATAAAGCAATTTAATGGTTTCATGTAGATATAGACCTGAATTTGGTTTCCTAGGTTAATATTTATGTAGAATTAAATCTAGCCAAATAAATTTTTCAGTAGAAAAAAATCCACATTACCATATTGTAAGATAAGTATTGAAACCCAGAGTTCAGACTCAAGAAGACAATTCAAAAGCTATTTATGTTTCTGAAAAACATTCAGTTCCTGTCACTTTTATTTTTGTTTTGGTCCTAATGTTAGTACCAATGATAAATCTTTAACTAGATGTGGTCTGAAAGGATACATTCTTTCAGAAATCCCAAGAAAGTATCTGGACATACAGAGATGTCTATAAATAGTGAAAATAGGAATGTGTTTATATTTACTAGTTCTTTACAGCATTTCCCTCAGATATATTAAAGATTTATCAAATAACTCAGTGAGTAGATTTTTGTATAGTGGTGAAGAAATCAGTCTTTGGAGTTAGACTCCCAGGTTTAAAATCTAATTATATAATTTACAGACTGAAGGACCTTAGGTTGCTTAATCACCTTGTACCTCATTTCCTACATCTGTAAAATAGGGATAATAGTAATAAGTATTTTGGGTTAGTTATGAGGATTAAATGGGAAAATACACAATTCCCACCACATACTAATGACTCAAATGTCACGTAATACTGCATCTCCTTTTTACTTCTCCTTTGATTGCTACCACAATAACTCGTCCTTCTCTCCTTGGTTGACCACTAATATGTACAGTCTTGTTCCCAGCATCTCATAATGCTAGGACTCTGAACATTTTGCACAAAGCTAACAACTTGTTGCCTGATTCAAGCTTTTGATTGTTAGTCTTAATAGATGTTTACAATGAGGTCAGTAATGTGTAGAATGAGAGAAACACCATGGGTTCAACTGGATCACCATGGTATGTTTGTTGTCATAGTTATTTATCTTTCCTGGATATCCCTCTACTTCCCCTGAGGGAACAGATAAATAAACAAAGATTTCTGAAAATTGCTGCCTCCTAGTCCCTTTGGGATCAGGTGATGAACAATCCCCTTGAAACGGAAATTACCTCCCTTTCTCCTGGCTGTACTTAACTTCTTCAAGACATATTGCAATCATGACCCGGCCATTCCACCAAAGTGCAAGGCTTGTTTCCTTTTATTGAATCATTGGCTGGGCCACTGACCCCCTCATGTACATGGTAGGCTTGTATCAATCTGGGAATTGATGACAGCTTAGACTTAACAAGATTTCTTCTTCTTTCTTCTGAATAGCCTTGATTCATTCTGGCTGCTAAATTTACCACAAGGTACATAGATTCTGGGTCTTCTGGATGCAAATAATGCTGCATAGGATGTAACCAAATTCAGAAGTAAATGAAGGGTAACATGGTATGCTAGTGTGACTGCAGTTTGACTAATTTGAATCTATTTGCCCTCCATCATTTCTGTATCAATGTAGCCATACCAAAGTGGATTCTGTGAAGATGATTGAATCACAGCATCTAGATGCTTAATAAGCTGCTGAAATGTAAATACTGACCTGGGAAATTTTGCATGGCTAATGAAGGCAGAGTTGAGTGTCCATAATTATATTCCACAGCTTTACTGTAACAGCCAATAAATGTTTACAAATCCATTTGATCTACTCAGTTTGCCTGCTTACAATATAGTTGGAGTGATTATATTTCAATAACAACTCAGCTCTTTCAGGGAGAATGATATGAAGGGAATGAAGCAGTAGACACAGGATGAGTGTCTGCTTTGAGTCCACATTTTAAGGATGGTTGATGAGCAACCCTTAAAGTACTCTGGTGATTACAGTGTCATCTTTACAAACAAGGAGCTTTCTGCCAATAAGTCTTGCAAATAGTTTTGGTTCTCAAAGGAAATTGAGAGGAGAGTGGAGAGAAGAGAATACAAATGCTTTGTGCTACGTACGCTGGATCTTTCCATCTGAAATCTGTAAATACAATATAGATTTTCCTGGCATTGAGTTAAATTTGGCAGATCCTTCATTCTATTGATCTTGAGGGTAATAATATTTATCATAGTGTAATCCTTTAGTAGAAGCAAAAGTACTTCTGAATGAGGAGACATTCCAATTATTCATGTCCCTTTGTTATTGTGCTATTATCTTTATGTTTGTTTTGTCTGACTGTTTTGGTGAAGAGAGAAAAATGTGGAATCTGAAATGGTACAGGGTGAGTACCCTAGAAAATGAGAAATGCACACGTAATTTTTAAACTTTGAATTAGAGGCAAAGTTCATTTCCAAACTGAAAACATAATTAGCTGTAATGACAGCATATTTTGTTTAGATCATTTAAAATTTCAAAGTGTGTTGCTGTGTGCATAGATTTTTTTTCTTTTCATTTCTTCTGCTGTGTGTATCTTTGCTTAAAACAAGGACCTCCATGATGGAACAGAGGGAATCTTTATAAGGTTGTAATCAAGCAGAATGAACACAATTGGGAGTGTAAGACTTGGTGAAAATTGTGCTTTTCATAGCTCTGAGGTATACTCAGGTAGTTGGACATACTTAACCCACACCCCAGGTGTTAGGCAGTTTGGGTACCCCACCTCCCCCCAGATAATAGCAGGACTTTGAGAATGGCATTAAGAGAAGGACAGAGTGACATGCTTGAGCTCATGGTCACCTCAAAGAAGCTTTCTCTAGAGTAGATTGGTTCAGTTTTCCAGGACTTCCCCAAATGTGGTAAAAGGGTTTGGCTCCAGGGTCACAGAGAAATGCCAGTGATTTGATGGGTCCACTGAAGACTCAAATAACTAGACTATGTTAGATGAACAGAACCCGATTCCTAGACCTGGGTCTGCTGGGCCATCTGATTGGACGTCCCAGACTAATGCTAACCTAAATTTAGTTATTTACGCCATTAAATTCCCATCTTGCACTTTAACAAGTCCAACTGATAATAGGCAGCTCCTGGGATGCCAGAACAAGTGTTTAGCAATTGAATGTATTGGCAAAAGCCTTGGGAGTTTAAGAGGAGGAGAAGGTGGAGATCATGGGGAGTTACTGTACTTGTGGAGGTGGTGGTCACCAGGCTGAGAAACTAGGCAAATCCCAGTGTATGATGAATTGTGGGTGCCCTGCACAGATCCCCTTCTGAGAAAGGCCGTGTTGCCTTAGCATGGGGAGTGCTCACAGCAGACAGCCTGCAGGCCTTGTCTCAGCAGCAGAGAACCAACGGCCAAGCCCAAGGCTAGCTTCTGGGAAGCACACATCTCATGACTGATCTAGGAAGGGGTATGAAGACTTGGACATTTTGGCCCAATGCTGGACAACTCTGAAGGGCCATTTTTGCTTAAGATCTCCCTCTGCTTTGCCATGTCACTTCTTCACTTGCCCAATCCTGCTTTCGTCTCCCTCTCCCCAAAAGTGCTACCTGCACACTAAATTCCGTGTCAGCATCAGAGGCCCAGAGAGCCCAACCTCAGACACAATGTGGACATTAGGGTCCACTTGAAAAATACAACTAGTGTTTAGTAAGGAAGCACGCAAGGTCCCTGATTTGAAAGGTACAGAAGGCTGAGATTAAATCCTTTGCTCATAGATCCTTTTCAGTACCACCTATGTCAGGTCTAGCTTTTAAAAGTATTTTATCTCAAAGAAATATCAAACTAGAACATCACTAAATAATTATCTTTTTCATTAAATTCATGGGAAAGCCTACCACGTAAAGGAATCCCATGTTTATGGGAGAGGGTTCAGAAGGCTCCAACCTGGTCACAGGGACCACAGACCAGTATTACAGAAGGGAGCTGGGCATTAATCGCAGTAGTAATAAACGATAAGGCCTGCACCATCCACTGCCTGAAGCCCTGTTATATGATTTTCATTTACTGTGAATCCCATGGTTGGAGAAGAAGCGCTTAGAGTCATGAAGACTCTATTTTTTCTTTTTCCTGCATCCTTACTCCTCCATTAAAGAAATATTATTTGCAGGCTGGTCTTTACCTCTAGAGTGTAAGGTCTTTAAGGGCATTGCCTTAATTTGGGTTGCCCTGGAAGCAGAGCAGGAAATAAAGATTTGAATGCAAATAGTTTAATCCCCTCCCTTGCCCTGGGAGATGCAGAGAACACAGACAGGAAGTGGAAAAGTACTAGAACAAAGGAGAGGAGGCCCATAAATATCTATTACTAAGTTGGTCATAGTGGGCCATACAGTGTCTCAGCATTATGCCCCTCCAGTGGCAAAGGAGCTGGGGTATTTATGTACCCTCTCCTGTTACTCAATGGCTGAGGGCTGTGGAGGGCAAAGGTATGGGAAGCCCAGGAGACACAGACATTGTTAATTCCTTGGCCCTTCTGGCCTGCTGTGCTCTGGAAGAGTAGCTTTCTAAAATTCCAAGCTCAGAGATGTAGATACTAGCCGATAGAAGGTGGAACACACCAAATTGGTAAAGTCCAAAATATGTGGGTGTGGGGGAGAAGCTGGCAGTGTCTGCTCAGGCATGAATTACATTATTCATTCTTATATTTTTCCCCTGACCTGCCTTGTGCCTGGTACATAGTATGTGCTCAGTCATTGTTTATTGACTAGGACACTTGCGTGCCAGGGTCCTAGACCCCCAGCAAGTTGGAGAAGATGAATACACTGTGGCTCAGGCCATCTCTCGTTTCTGGAAAAGAGAATGGAGAGGACCAAGCATACTTAGACTTCATTCTTAAAGATTAATGTAATACTCAGATACCCTGATAAGCTTTAAATTAAAGTTGGACATCGTCTGGTGCAATTCACAAAGGTTCACACACAAGAAGGGAGAGAAAAAAAATTCTGATTACAGTTTTATTTGCTGACACTCCTTAACAATTTAGGTTCAAGTGCTATTTTTCTAATTAATGGCTGCTCAAGAAATGCCACGTGTCAGCAATGAATCACTTACTTTTGTTGCTCTTCAATGGTATACAGATAATGAACAAGGACAAGTCATATAATTAAAGCTGAAAATAGCCTGGCTGTAGGACAGAGACCATCAACAGGGAAAAGACACTAGACTGGGGGTGCCAAATAAAAGTATACACATGATTTATATTCATCTTTTGTTATTGGTATATATTGACTATTGCAATTTGAATACAGTTTTTTTCCTTTCTTAAAATGTGTGTACATTTTTTTGGCACCCTCTGTATTTGCCAGTATCCATACCAGGCTGTTACGAGTTTCACTAGTTAAAAGCATAAGAAGGAACTTGATTGACATGTGTAGGCCAATAACCAAGGTATAGAGGACAGGTAGAGTTAGCTTCAGGGATCTCTGGGGCCAGGGAGTAGAACACTATCCGGATTCCCACTTTCCATCCCTGATCTGTGCCTCTCTCTGTGCTTCCTTCATTCTCTCCCATTAGCCTTTACATGGTTTTGGAACCATGGCTCTTGGTAGCTTTGGGTTGACAACTGACACCTCTGTGTCAGAAAGGAGAGGGCTCTTTTCTGTTCAAGCTTGAAGCACTTCAAGGAAGAGATAACTGTCCATGAGAGTCATGTGGCCAAGGAAGTAGACTCCAGTCTTTAAAGCCTTCTTTTCAGAGGAAAGGAGAGGTGCCTCATGGGTCAACCAGACAATAGATTGTTAAATATAAGTAGCAGTAAAAGGAAGTATATGATTGAAATTCTGGGTAAACAGTGGATTCAAACTGCCATTGTAATTCAGAGAAAGGGAAGAAGATGGTTCAAGTGGTGGGGAAAATGGGGCTTGAACTGGAGTTTGATTCATGAGTAGGTAGGAGAGAAAGGGACATTTTAGGTAAGTGATGCTAAAGGAAGAAGGTCTGGTTCAGGATTGAAAGCAGGGCATTGGGGAGACAGATCTTGCTGAAGCAGAGCTGATATGTGCTTGGGAGTTGCAGGGAAAATGTAGAAGAGAAATTATGGATGGGTATGAATATCAGGCAGGAAAATCACAATAGAATTTTGAGCTAGAGAGTGGTATAATAATAATGGTAATCATAGCAAATACTTCTGTAGCACTTACTCTGGGTCGGGGACTATTTTAAGTGCATTATACAATATTAAGGTATTTAGTCCTCAGAAGAACCCTGTAAATCCAATTATTCTCTTTTTGCAGAGGAAGAAACTGAGGCATAAGTCTTATTGGGTCAAGGTCATATGGTTTATGAATGACGATCTGGCTCCAAAGCCTATGCTTTCACTGCTGTGCTATATCATTTACAGGTGATACATCTTAAGCTTAAAGCTTATACATCTGATATTTATGTTGTTTTACACACTACGAAGCCCTTTTATTTATATTAATACATTTGAGTTTCACAACAATCCTGTGAACTCGGTGAAACAGGGGTTTACCTCTACCTCCGTTTTATTTTTGAGACTATTGAAATACACCTCTCTCACCCCATGCAATTTCTCTAGTCACATGGCTAGAAAGTGGTTGGACTCAGGATAGAATTCAGAGTTCCTTAGTCTGGCTGTGGTTTTTCCTCATTGCCTTAACATCAGTGTCTTATGGGTGGGTGACAGTGTAATGTGCACATGGAGGGAGGAATCAAGGGGGTACAGATGATTCAGGAGCTGTTGGGATATCCCAAGGGGAGGTGGAAAGAGTCTGAGTTACAGTAATTCTGTTTACTTTCTAGGTTGAAAGGAGGGAGTTTTGCAATTAAAAAAATTAAACTCAGTGTCCACGTTTCAATAAAAAAAAATAGGAGAAAATTAAACTCAGTGTCTTCTAATTTCCTGAAAAAGAAAAATGAATTATATGCAGACATTTTTAAATGAGGAGGCATGATTTAAAATATTGAAATTGCCTACTTTAAAAATGTTAAGCATTGCAAACCTAAGCTTTAATTCAATAAGTGTGAAAAATACTAAAAAATATTCTTCAGTGTTTAATTAATTTTTGTTAAAGAAAAAGGCAAATAAAAGAAGAAATGAAAAGTAAAGAAAAAGGTTAGTCAAAAGGAAATAGACATTGAGAGAATAGCAGAGAGAAAGACGTGAGAGAGGAAGGCAGGATGAATGAGATATACCGGGGATGCCAAAAAAATGTATACAAGCGGACACTTTGGTCACCGTTGCTCAAGCAGTAGTTCGCCATAATCAGAAGTGTCTGGAAGCTGATGGTAACCACTTTGAGCACCTCTTGTAATTGCAGAAGTCAAACGTGACTTGTATTCATCTTTTGTTATTGGTATATACTGAGTATTACAATTTTAATACAGTTTTCCTTTCTTAAAATGTGTATACATATTTTTAGCACTCTCTTTATATGTGAAGGAAACTAGCAGAGACCCTGGCACAGTCTTTCCTTCCTTCCTCCCTCCCTTTCTCCCTCCCTTTCTTCTTTCCTTCCTTCATTCTTTCCTTCCTTCCTTGATGCTCAATACATTTTAAAATGTATCTTGGCCTGCAAAGTTCAAAGAAAATGACTTTTGTAATGTTAATTCCTGAGGGATGTTTACTTATATGAATTCTGAGAATTTATAAATTACACTTTTAATATGATAAGCAGAAGGATCCACTATAGTAGACATTTCCAGACTGTGGAAAATGTTGATAGTTTATTTATTAATTCACTAATTAATTGATTCACTCAACAAACTTCTCCCATTTGCCATACCATCCTAGTGGTCCTGGTCCTCACTGAACTCTCAGTCTAGCAGAGAGAAAACTTCAGGTGTGTAGCCATCTACAAAATACTTCCTGATCTGTTAAGACATCAACCCATAGGGTACCATCTTCTCCAAATGACAAAGGAGGAATCTGAGATTCAGGCCTACAAATTGGGACTTGAACTTCTAAATATCTAATCAAAGAAATATTAGTCTGATACTACAAAGAATCAAGCCAGGTGCTGGAACTGACCTCCTGTTTGCATATTCCCTCCTCACATTCCAAGTTTAGGCTAAAAGGAGAGTGATGTCATATCTATTATAATTCATTCTGTCACAGTCCAAGGCATTCATGAACTGAGTTGCTTTTTAGTCAGAAAAAATTATGAAACTTATGCAAGGGGCAACAGTAAATTTTTGTACCATCTTTCAAAAATCTGTTGGTCTAACCATGGACTATTCCTACAAATTTCCTTGAACCATTTTATTTTTCTTGTCTGCAAATAATTTCCCATTATCCTGAGATCGCTTCTTGTTGGTAGAAATCTACCTGGTATTATGAAGTCTTTGGTACCAGCAGAATTGATTTTCTTCTCAACTTCGAGGAACAAAATGCAACAATAATCTAAATATATATACCAAAATACTTGGGAGCACAGGAAGTGAGAGAAGCCTCTAGGGTAGAGCTGAAACGCTGTGACTCTGTGCACTGGATTCTTTTGTTGATGGGATGTACATAGGTAATTAGGTCAACTCACTCTTTCTGAGTCCTTCAGAGCTCATGGAACTATGCTGTTTCCTATCTTTAACAGAGTTTTTACATTGGTGCAACCTGAATCTAAATTCTTTGTAAAGGTGCCTATGGCATTTGGAGATGCAGAATTTTTAACTTTCAAAGCTACTGTGGTTCTTGAATGTCTGACTAAACTGCCAGATACCACAGAGACTGCAGGGCTGAGAATTATCAGTGGCTTTGATCATTTGCCGAGAACTGAAAATGAACTTATTACAGTGCTTGTTTAGACATTTTTTTTGAAATGTATTATTTAATGAATTGATTTAGGTAAGTGTATTGAAGAATGCCTCACTGTTTCACTTGTTGACTTAAAGGACGGCAGACTTGCTTCCTTAGAACTAGATACTCTAAAAAACTAACTTATTATGTGACTTTTTGCTCTGCCTGCTTTCCTCTGGCAGTTTCTCGTACTTCAAGGATGAAGAATTGCTTATATTTCAAATTATAGAATTACGGCTTCCTGATAAAATGTTAGGGACAGTCCAGTGACGCTGTAAAGCTGATCTTCAATCCAGCTAACTCTGGGAAATGGTCTAATTCCAAGCCAGTAAATGAGAAAATCAAGCATGACTTAGTCAGGAAAACAAGGGTCATTAACAGTGGAACTGATGGTTGGAGGGTGGGAAAACTGCTTTTTTAATCCAAATGGATGGATCTGTGAGAGCGAAGTTAGTTAAGGAGCTGACAGTCTCAATTTTCTTGTGGTGGTAAATGCTGAAAACAAATCAGAAGAGCGGTTCTTACCCTTCATCCAGAACAGAAGAGAGAGGAAGGAAGATATGGACAGTTTTTGGTTGGTAGAATTATTGACAGGATATTCAAAATATAATGATAGGCCTTATGAACTCAGAGCCCCAATATGTATTTTTTTTTTAGGCTAACATCATCCGGTTTGCAAAAGGGACAGACGCTTGCTGTTTATTTTTGCAAGTCATCAACTAAGCTAATGCGTCAGCCTCTTCTTTGATGTTTCAGCTTTAAGAAAGTTGCATTAATGGAGGGCAATTATGGTAATTTGAATTAGGAATGGAATTATGGTAATTGAACACTTCTACGGTGACAGGTATGTGTGAGACCCTGGTGTTGCAGTGCAGTGCTGCTATTAAGCCCATGGTAATTAGCATGTTCCCCCCTGAAATGGCTGAGAGAATAAGGGAACATAAAACAAAATTTGACAGTGTGAGAAGGAAACTGGCAACAACATCAAAATCTACAGTCAACACAAAGAAACACAAACACACTGATGGTCTTGGCTTTTTAAAAATAGAGAAGCAGAAGAAAAGCACAGCTTTGTCGGGGAGGCTAAGCATTTATGTTGTAGGGCCACAGTGTAGAGCCTTTTGCAACAGAAAGATGAAAGCCATTCTTGCTTTCTGGCTTTGTTTCCCAATCAAACGGTGCAGAGAGCGCTGGAGTGCCCCCCTCCCACCCCAATCGAGTGCACTAGAAAGCTGCAACAAATTTGACGAATCATTCCACAGGGTTCATGCAGTCGTTCAACAAAATGTTTATTGATTAGGTACTTATGTGCCAGGCAATGTGCCATGTGTTAAAGATGTAAATAAGACAAGGTTCCTTCCCTCACAGAGATTTTCCAGTCGTGTGTAAAATTGAGACCTTTGGCTCTACCTTAAAGGTAGGGAAGCATTCATTAGATCCAGAGCTACACTTCTGGTTTCCTTCATCCTGGGAGGGTTAAAAGTGCTGTTGAAGCTCTTAGTTTAGTTCTTAATCCCTTAGATTTTGTTTCTGTTTTGGTCTGACGTCTCTAAGGACAGTACAATAATAGAGTGTGTATAAATTAGGATATGCTTCTCTGCAAATAACAGAAAACCTGACTGAAAGAATATATATATATATTTTACTAATCTCACATAATAAGTAGGAAATTCCAGAGTTAGTGTAGCAGGTCAGTGTATCACCAACAATCCAGGTTTCTATTCGTTCTGCTCCACCATTGCTTCTAAGTTGGCAATGTCTCCCTAATGGTGATAGAATGGCTACCCCAGCTGTAAGCTAATGTCTTTACACAATAATGTTCTAAGCAAGAAGAAAGGGGACTGGAACTAAAACAGGGGAGAAATCATTCCTAGGAGAGAATTCTCACTCCCTATCTCCCCCACCACCCCAGAAACCACTAAGAGACTGCCCCTTATGTCTCTTTGGCTCAAACTGGGTGACATGCCTACTCTTAGAACTTTAATTGGCAAACGGGAATAGTATTGGCATAACTGGCTTAAACAAACCCTTACTCATTGGCTGTGACTGCGCATATCCCCATTCTATCAAAATCCAGCTTCAGTTAGCAAGGAAGAAGAAAAATGGCTTTGGTTGCTGTGTGGAGGCAGAGATAGTGGAAAAGTGTGCAGATACTTTCCTTGTAGTTGTACATTTTTAGTTTTTTCCCTTGGGTCAAATATCTTTCCAATATATTTCTTTTATTTTTTATTTTCTTTTATTTTTTTTGAGGCCAGTGTCACTGGTCCTCATATGTGGGATCCAAACCGGGGTCGCTGGCTTCCCAAGCCAGCGCTTAACCACTGCGCCACTCGGCCGGCCCTTTCCAATATATTTCTATAAAAACGAAATGCTTCTGGGAATGGCACCACATCAAGTGCTTAATACCTTGTTTGTTGGATAAACAGTAATAGAAGAAAGTGGGACACCATGAAATCACTGGGAGTCTATAAATTTAAGATGAGCTTAGTACTGAAAAAGGGGAAAATCATGTAGAATTTTGAATCTACTGAGGATACATTTTTCCCTACACAATAATTTTATCAACCTTCTACGTAGAATTAGATTACCTTGTCCAAAATAGGTCATATTTATTGAACATCAGTTATCTGTAGAGCACTATACCTTGTGGGCATTAATCCCTAAAACATTGAGGTAAGGCCATCTTTAAGTAAGAAAGATAAGGTACAGAGAGGTTTAATGACATTCAGGGACTCAAACCCACCCAGGCTTGATGTCAAAGTCAACTTTCCTCCCATTGCACCGCAGTTCTTCTCAAAGTCTAGCATAGAAGTAAAGTCATTTCAATCTGAGGATGTAATTTATGAGGTTTTCTATCTATTGAGAATTTCCTTGTTATTCAATGCTAATTTCTATATAACATACCTGTCTAGCCCAGCAAGAGTACAAACACATTGGGAGAAAAATTAAAAACAAAACTTCCCCTATCAAATACCAGAGACTAAATAACACTGGGTTCTTTTTGATAAGATACAGGCAATTAATATTCTGTCTCTAGGTGATGCCATCATTGCTGTCCTTTAGTGATTTATTTCAAATGAACTGTGGGTAGGAGATTTTACAGTGAATAGAATTGTTTCAATATAAAAAGAGGAACGAAATAGAGATCTATAAACCCAGTAGAAACTGTTGTTTGTAAACATGTCTAAATGGCTAGTGTTATTGTTTTAATGGGGAGGGGGAGAAAGTGGTGGAAAATAGAGGGAAATCCAAATTTGCTCAAATGAGAACTATGTCCTCTTAAGTGGGCAAGTACAAGTATATCTCTTTTCCTGTCACTCCCAAGCAATCTCTGGTTGTGATATACATCATCTAGACTTCAGTTCAGCAGAGGGTAATTGACCAAGGCAACTTCACCGCAGTCAGTGCTTGTCATTCCAGTTATTCCATGTCCTCTGCAAAAACTCTGAGACACAATTCCGTTATTAGAGTTCCTCTTCAAGAGAACAAATGTTTTCTTGCTGCTGAACATTAACTCATGTTACAGATGTGATTGAAATGATGGAGTAGCCCCTCTCAGAGAGTAGGGAGACTGGTTCTATTGATGACCTGATTTCTGCATCCTGATGATTTATGTCAGATATGCATGTTCGCCTGTGTTTGACAGCCCCTGGCAATAGGACTGCACAAAAGAACTGGTCTGTGCATTAACTTTTTCTGCTCAGTTTCCTATTTAACAAGCAAACACACAAAAAGGTAAAGCTTCTCTTAGGAATTCAGAAAGGTTATTTATTTATTTATTTATTTATTTATTTATTCATTCATTTTCGAGTCCATATAAATAGAAAGCAGGAATGAAACAGTTGATTGTAGTGGGAAGAAAATCTCATTTGGGAGTGTGAAAGAATAATTTGACAACTATCTCCATAGTTCTAAGGTCTAAGGAGGAGAAATGCCAACATTTTATTATAAAGCACTTTTAATTGACATAATTAGGAGCAACAATGCTAGGGCAGGCTGAAAGGCTGTCAGAAGGAAAATGGATTTTCTGGTCAAGTTTGCAGAACGGGAGGTTCCTGATGAACTTTTGTGATAATAATAATGTAATCCTTCTGAGGCATTTTTAGCCTTCCCAGAAATTATTTTTCTCTGCCTCTTTCTTATTTCAGATGAAATAATAATGTTTAGCACTTAGCTGGCATCTCTCATTCTGATGGGTCCCCTGGTTCTTAAACAATTTTTCTATCTCCACATGTGTGAATATGTGTCTATACAGAGACATTTGAGCAATTGCCAAAAATTTCAGCAATCCCACTGGGTGGCATGTTGCAGCTGTTCAGTATTATCCAGCAAAGCTCATAGTGTTTGACGGGTATAACGTTAAAAAAAAAAAAAAAGAAAGAAAAGGAAAACAAAAACCCCAATGTTAATACTCTAGGAAGAATCTGGAAGGCAGAAATGTGTATATACACAAAAGGAATTGCTCAGCATATACCTATTCCTGCTTCGAATATATGAGCCTACCAGGAGGAGATTATGAAGTCGGTTTTAAAGTATCTTTGAAATATGGTGTTGTTAGCAGCAGGGTTTCCTGTACTGGGGTGTCCATTCAGCACTGCCGCAAAGCAATGTATACCACTTCATTGAATTAGCAATATACTTCTGTAGCATGCTGTGTTTTCCTTCCAGCCCTCACTCAAGGACTGGCCATGCCTGCTATTTTGGTTTCAAGAGCTGATAAGTAACTGTGATTAGCCATTCAGATTTATCTGAAAAGAAATAATTGGAATTGGAAAAGTGATGATTGATTTTCCCCAGCAAATGGAACAGGGCCTGGCACATAGTAGGCACCATCTAGTAAATGAATGAATGAAAGCTTTGAATTCCTTTGATGATAACATTTGTATAGTGATAAGTATTTTTCAATACACTTTCATACCAACTTTTTTTTTTTCTCTCATTGATATTATACTGGACTTAATTTCATATTGTTAATGTTAGAAGAATTTAATGTAGGAAATTCATCATAGTGAGATCACTTCCATTTCTCTTCGGCAAGCTATTACTAACATTTTCAGATGAATTAACCTTCCAAGGCCTGCCTTGCTCACACCCCATTCTACGGGAAACAGTCTGGTGGAGAGACCTTATTGCCTGTTAAACCTTGTTTTAAACCATTAGACCCTTTTTCATTTGTTGTCTCTCAAGTCAGCTTCCTGGACTTACGAGGCCCTCAGAAGCAGGCATATCACCCAAAAGCAGCCATTGCATAAGCTGGCCAGTGATGTTTTGTCTCTGTTTCCAAAGAGAAGTTGAATTAGGTGAGTTTTCTCTTAAGAATCTGAAATTAGAAACATGGTAAAAAATTTCCAGCTACTAGGGCAGCTGAAAATGAAATGAGGGTATGAATTAAGAGTTGGCTATGGCAAGCTAAAGCCATGTGATGACTTTGACAGAGTCCAGTGAGAAAGCTGCTTGGTGGTAAAGAGAGGGAACAAATATGCAGAGAATCTGAGACAACATGCATTGCTGAGGAGATCATAAGGTCCCCGAGAAAGAGATGGAGAATTATTGTGACAACTTCCTCTTCCATCTGTGTGCATTTTTATAATGCACCCTTTCATTTCATAATGTGACCTAAGTGGGCTCTTGTTCCTTACAATCAAACGATTGTAAAAAGAGATGTTGGTATCATACAAATTTGGTGATGAAAATAGAGTGACCCAAAGGAAAGATGATGATGACCTTGAACTTCTCTCCCTGGATGGGATGTTATAGTAATTGATACCATGGCTTTGTGGGTATTAACGAGACATTGGCTTGAAAGATGGCACCAACTTTTCACATGATGTCAGCTTTCTTTGCTTATCCCTCATAGTGCTTAGGTGCTGTTGAGCACATGGTTTACAGCAGGTTCCTTGCCCCCTAGGAACATCTCTTTATATTCCAAGTCAGATAGTTATTTAGTAAGGACTTAACTTAGAATTATTGGGCCAAGATCTTCATTGGCTCTTCCAGTGTCTGTGGGGTTGATTTACCAGAGCAGGTGTAGCTGAAAGTCTTGCATGTGGGGGAAATTAGGGGCCAAGAATGATATCCTCTGACTTCTGAGAAGCGTTTTGTGCCAAGGCATCCTGGGACTATCATTTTGGGAGATAAAGTAAAAAAAAAAAAAAGTATGCTGGGGAGCTAACTTAGCCAGTCTCATTCTTCCTCTCCCAGTGTGTCCTGTTCTAACTCTCTGTAGCCTAAAAAGTTACTAACCAAAGAATGTTATTAGGAGCAGTGGGCAAAATGTGAGGAATAGTTTTTGTTCACTTCACAGAGGTGTTATGAGGTTCAAATGTTAGAACACATTCACTAAACCCTCTGGCGCAACTGATCTCATAGATTCATTGTACACAAAGATGCTGCTATGAAATACGTTTTTACTGTACTAAGTCATAAACATGACTGGCGATAGGCTATGGTGAAGGGGAAGATATGGAAGCAATGAGTCATGATACTTAAGTTAACTGTTAGATATTTGAAAATTTGTGTGCAATGAATCTGTGAGATCAGTTGCTCCCAATGGAGGGCAAAATTTCCTGAGCTCCCAAATATGGACCAGGTTATTCTGCCTGGCAGAAATAGTTTTCCTTTCCTGTCCCTCTGTGCACCCTCTATTAGCATTCTTGAAGACTTCATCATTGCTCTTTCCTTGGGCACATGCTTTTCCTGGGTGGGCTCATCCTCTGTGCCCACTCAGGATGATGTCAACTCTGCTTCTTAACTCCAAAATCTTTCCCTCCAATGTAGTTTTCATCAGTTCTAGACTCCAATATTAAACCCTCTGTCAAATATTGCTCTCTAAATATTTCAGGGACACCTCAAAAGCATCCCCAAATATGTGCAGTGGCTTAGAGGTGACAGCGAAGTGGGCTTGTAGATCCCATGTGGGGACCCATAAGTAATGGTGGACAGGGAGAAAGCAAGGGAGGAGTTTGTTTCTGTGGTGGCTTGCTCCCTGTCAACCTAACTAAGCTGAAACTATGTCCCCCAGAATTCTTTTTCCGGTATGGTTCTGGCAGGGTTAGGGCTAGCCACAGAGAAATTTGATGAAGATTTGAAAGGTAGCAGTACAGCAGTAGCTGGATGTCAGTGTGGGCCAGATGCTTTTGGATTATCTGCCAGTTTACCTGGTTGGTGTGGACGGTAGTCACGTTATCTCTGCTCACTCTCCCTCCTTTCCCCTACCACTGGCCTCCTTCAGGTTCTCTGAATCCTGTGGCGAAGGAAACCTAATATCCTGCTTGTCACTCACAAGAAGGGAGGTGATGAGAAAAACAAGGATTCCAGTTTGTTCACGTTAGTTTCATCTGTCCTCACAGCTTCCATCTTGTTTTTGCTCTCCCCCTACTTCACATCCATACTTGATTCTTCTTTTATTTTTATTTTTATTTTTTATTTTTTATTTATTTATTTTTTTTAATTTTATTTTATTTTTAATTAGTTTCAGGTGTACAACACAGTGCAATAGTTATACATTTTACCCCTCAAAGTGACAACCCCCCCCACCCCCAATAGTTTCAGGTGTACAACACAGTGCAATAGTTATACATTTTACCCCTCAAAGTGACAACCCCCCACCCCCAATACACCACCCCACTCCCCCCCCATATCATATATATCTATTACTCTTCCTCTGACTCTCTTCCACAGTATAATCCACATCCCGTGACTATCTATATATATTCAATTACAGTAGGTATACCACCTCCACTTTAGTAATACAGTGCAGTGATCAAACCTCTACTCCATCCATGAAATGGTCTCCTAACAAGACCTATGATCATCTGACATTCCACAGAATATTTACAACATTATTAATTATATTCCCCAAACTGTTTTTCCTATCCCAGTAGCAATATTGTAGTTGCCTATTTTTGCTGTCTAATCCCTTCCCCTTCTCCCTCATCCCCATTCCTCTCCAAATTAGCAACCCTGATTTTTCCTCTATATCTATGAGACAGTTTCTGTTTACTTTGCTCATTCATACAGTTTTTCATATTCCACATATAAGTGAGATCATATGGTATTTGTCCTTCTCTGACTGACTTATTTCACTCAACATTATAGTCTCTAGGTCCATCCATATCATTGCAAATGTACGATTTCATTCTTCTTTATAGCGGAGTAATACTCCATTGTATAAATATACCACAGTTTCTTAATAAAGTCATCTACTGACGGGCATTTTGGTTGTTTCCAATTCTTAGCTATTGTAAATTGTGCTGCTATGAACATCGGTGTGCATAACTTTTTTGAATAAGTGTCTTGGTTTTTTTCAGGATAAATACCTAGGAGTGGAATTGCTGGGTCAAAAGGTAGCTCTATTTCAGTTCTTTGAGATACCTCCATACTGACTTCCATAGTGGCTGCACCAATCTGCAGTCCCACCAACAGTGCAGCAGGGTCCCCTTTTCCCCACAGCCCCGCCAGCACTTGTTGTTTGTTGATTTGTTGATGATAGCCATTCTGACTGGAGTGAGGTGGTATCTCATGGTGGATTTTATTTGCATTTCCCTAATGACCAGTGAGGTTGAACTTTTTTTCATATGCCTGTTGGCCATCTGTATGTCCTCTTTAGAGAAATGTCTCTTCATATCTTCTGCCCATTTTTTAATTGGGTTGTTTGTTTTTTTGGTGTTGAGTTTCATGAGTGTTTTATAAATTTTGGATATTAACCCCTTATCAGATATATCGTTGGCAAATATATTCTCCCATTCAGTAGGCTTTTTTTGTTTTATTAATGGTTTCCTTTGTTGTGAAAAACTTTTAAGTCTGATATAATCCCATATGTTCATTTTTTCTTTTACTTCCTTGCCCGTAGGGATGTATCAGTAAAAATATTGCTCGGTAATGTCTGCAAATGTACTCCTATATTTTCATTTAGGATTTTTATGGTTTCAGGTCTTACATTTAAGTCTTTAATCCATTTTGAATTTGTTCTTGTATAATGCGTAAGGAGATGATCCAGTTTCATTTTTTTGCATGTGTCAGTCCAATTTTCCCAGCACCATTTATTGAATAGACTATCTTTACTCCAGTGTAAATTCTTGCTTCCCTTGTCATAGATTAACTGTCCGTAAATGCTTGGATTTATTTCTGGGCTCTCTGTTCTGTTCCACTGATCGATGTGCCTGTTTTATGCCAATACCAAACTGTCTTTATTACTGTGGCCTTGTAGTAGGTTTTGATGTCTGGTAGCGTGATCCCCCCAACTTTGTTTTTATTCCTCAGAATTGCCGAGGCTCTTCTGGGTCTTTTATGATTCCATATAAACTTTAGGATTATATTTTCTATTTCTGTGTAAAATGCGCTTGGTAGTTTGATAGAATTGCATTGAATCTATATATTGCTTTAGGCAGTATGGACATTTTAACTATATTAATTCTTCCTATCCATGAGCATGGTAGGTGTTTCCATTTATTTGTATCTTCTATGATTTCTTTCTTCAATGTCTTATAATTTTCTGAGTACAGATCTTTCACTTCTTTGGTTAAATTTATTCCTAGGTATTTTATAGTTCTTGACGCAATTATAAATGGGACAGTTTTCTTAATTTCTCTTTCCATTAGTTTATTATTGGTATATGCAAATGCCACTGATTTCTGAACATTGATTTTATATCCTGCTACTTTACTGAATTCGTCTATCAGTTCCAATAGTTTTTTGATGGAGTCTTTGGGGTTCTCTATATACAGTATCATGTCATCTGCATATAGTGACAATTTTACTTCTTCCTTGCCAATTTGGATGCCTTTTATTTCTTTTTGTTGTCTGATTGCTGTGGCTAGAACTTCCAGCACTATGTTGAATAAAAGAGGAGAAAGTGGACAGCCTTGTCTTGTTCCTGATCTTAAGGGGAATGGTTTTAGCTTTTCCCCATTGAGTATGATGTTAGCTGTAGGTTTATCATATATGGCTTTTATTATGTTGAGATATGATCCCTGTATTCCCACTTTGCTAAGTGTTTTTTAACATAAATGGCTGTTGGATTTTGTCAAATGCTTTTTCTGCATCTATTGAAATGACCATGTGATCTTTATCCTTCATTTTGTTGATGTGGTGTATCACATTAATTGATTTACCGATGTTGAACCAGCCTTCATGACTAGGGATGAATCCCACTTGATCATGATGTATGATCTTCTTAATATATTGCTGAATTCTGTTTGCTAATATTTTATTGAGAATTTTTGCATCTATATTCATCAGGGAGATTGGCCTGTAGTTTTCCTTTTTTGTGATGTCTTTATCTGGTTTTGGAATCAGGGTGATAGAGGCTTCATAAAAAGAGTTTGGGAGCCTTCCCTCCTTCTGGATTTTTTGGAATAGTTTGAGAAGAATAGGTGATAGTTCTTTTTTGAATGTTTGATAAAATTCACTTGTGAAGCCGTCTGTCTGGTCCAGGGCTTTTTATTTTTTGGGAGCTTGTCAATTACTGATTCAATTTCCTTGGTAGTAATCAGGGTATTTAGATTTTCTGTTTCTTCTTGCGTTAGCTTTGGAAGGTTGTATGCTTCTAGAAAATTATCCATTTCATCCAGATTGTCAAATTTGTTGGCATATAGTTGCTCATAGTAATTTCTTAGAATTTTTTGTATTTCTGTGATGTCTGTAGTCATTTCCCTCTTTCATTCCTGATTTTGCTAATTTGAGTCCTCTCTCTTTTTTTTTTGATGAGCCTGGCTAGAGGTTTGTCAATTTTGTTTATCTTCTCAAGAAACCAGCTCTTGGTTTCATTGATCTTTTGAATTGTTTTTCTGTTCTCTATATTGTTTATTTCTGCTCTGGTCTTTATTATCTCCTTTCTTGTACTCCCTTAGGCCTCTTTTGCAGTTCTATATACAGAACCCTTAGGTGTAAGGATAACCTGTTCATTTGAGATTTTTCTTCGTTCTTTAGGTAGGCCTGCACTGCTATAAACGTCCCTCTTAGGACTGCTTGCGCAGCATCCCAGAGATTTTGGGTCGTGGTGTTTTCATTTTCGTTTTGTCTCGAGGTATCTTTTGATTTCCTCCTTGATCTCATTTGTGACCCACTCACTATTTAATAGCATATTGTTTAGCCTCCATTTATTTGTCAGCTTCCCCGGATTTCTTCTTATAATTGATTTCTAGTTTCATAGCATTGTGGTCAGAGAATACAGTTGAAATGATTTCAATCTTCTTAAATTTATTGAGACTTGTTTTGTGGCCTAACATGTGGTCTATCTTAGAAAATGTTCCATGTGCACTTGAAAAGAACGTATATTCTGTAGCTTTGGGATGAAATGCTCTGAAAATGTCTGTTAAATCCAGCTGGTCTAATGTGTCATTTAAGGTCGCTGTTTCCACATTGATTTTCTGTCTGGAGGATCTGTCCATTAGTGACAGCGGGGTGTTGAAGTCCCCTACTATGATAGTGTTACTGTTGATCTCTGTCTTTATGTCTGACAATATCTGTTTTATATATTTAGGGGCTCCTATGTTAGGTGCATAGATGTTTACTAGAGTTATGTCCTCTTGTTGGATCGATCCCTTCATTACTATGAAGTGTCCTTCTTTGTCCTTTGTTATATTCTTCAATTTAAAGTCCATTTTATCTGATATAAGTATCGCTACTCCAGCTTTTTTCTCAGTACCATTTGCATGAAATATTTTACTCCATCCCTTTACTTTCAGCCTGTATGAGTCTTTTGGATCTAAGGTGAGTCTCTTGTATACAGCATATACTGGGTCTTGCTTTCTTATCCATTCAGCCACCCTATGTCTTTTTATTGGAGCATTTAATCCATTTACATTTAATGTGATTATTGATAGGTGTGTATCTATTGCCATTTTCTTATTTGTGTTCGTAGTCTTTCATAGGTTGTTTTTTCTCTTCTACTTAAAGAAGCCCTTTAGCATTTCCTGCAAAGCTGGCTTGGTGGTAATGAATTCTTAACTTATTTTTTTCTGCAAAGCTCCTTATCTCGCTTTCGATTTTAAATGATAACCTTGCTGGATACAGCAATCTTGGTTGTAGGCCTTTATTTTTCATCACTTTGAAAACCTCCTGCCACTCTCTTCTGGCCTGCAAAGTTTCTGTAGAAAAGTCAGCTGATAATCTTATGGGGGTACCCTTGTAAGTAACTTGCTGCCTTTCCCTTGCTGCTTTAAGGATTCTGTCTTTGTCCTTAACCCTTGCCATTTTCACTATAATGTGTCTTGGAGTGGGCCTGTTTGGAATCATCCTGTTTGGAACTCTCTGCACTTCCTGGGTTTGTATTTCAATGTCCTTTGCCAGGTTAGGGAAGCCAGACATTATTACTTCAAATATATTCTCAATCCCTTGCTCCCTCTCTTCTCCTTCTGGTACTCCAATGACCCTTAGGTTATTGCGTCTGATGTTGTCCCCAGCTCTCTTAAACTATTTTCCATGTTTTTCATTCTTTTTCTTTTTGTTGTACCGCATGGGTGATCTCTGCTATTTTGTCTTCTAAGTCACTGATTCGATTTTCTGCTTCATCCAGTCTGCTAGTGATTCCATCAAGTTTGTTATTTAATTCAGTAATTGTGTTCTTAAGTTCTAGCTGGTTGCTTTTCATGATTTCTCTATCCTTCTTTATATTTTCATTAATTTCCTTGAACATTCTAATAATCAGTGTTCTGAACTCTGTCTCCGATAGGTTGGTTACCTCTATTTCCTCTATTTCCACTGATCCAGGAAGTTTCTTCTGTTCTTTTATTTGTGTTATGTTTCTTTGTCTCCCATTCTGGCTTACTCTTTGTGTTTGCTTCAATATAACAGATAGATCCCCCAGATTTCTCAGTCTTTTCTGGGTAAACTTATATGGTGTGTGTCCTTTATATTTGAATTACTCAGTCTCCCTATTCTCCTGTGCTTGTATCTGGAGGTGTTCCTTGTGTCGTGCGTCCTCACTTGTTGAAGTTTTAGTTTTGATTACTTTTGGTTTGTCAGTAGGTGGGATTGACTCCCAGATTGATTAGTTGTGAGGATCAGCAGCTTCTGCAGTTTATGAGCTGCTGTGAGAGGATTGACCCCTCTGATGAAACTTGGACCCTATGGGTCTTAGTACCTGTAGTAACTTCTTTTTTGGGTGTGACTCTTGTATGTCAAACCCAGAAATGCTCTGGTTTTATCTAAAGTTACCTCCGGGTATGATGATTCTTGTGTCTGTTTGTTTGGACCCACTGCTGCAGAGTGATTTTAGAGCATAACAGATCAACAAGAACAACCTCCGCAGCCACCAAAGGAAACCAAATGCTCGCACAATTAAAAACAACCAACCATCAAACTACAGTCAACTTGTACAGAAATATCAATCATACTAATGAAGAAAACAAACAGAAACAAAACAAAAACCACATACTCAATAATAACAGAAGAGGAAACAAAATAAAATACAATATCCTAAAATAAAAAATAGAATAAACATGAGAAACCGATTAGCTATACCTAAAAACTAAAAAATAAAAATAAACTAAAATAATAATAAAAAAAGTAAGAAAAATTTAAAAAATAAAATTTGCAGAAAAAAGGAAAAGAGGAAAAGTATAGCAGTGAGAAGAATGAATAAAATAAGAGAGAAAGTGAGGGTGGGGAAAAAAAGAAAAAGAAAAAGAAAAAAGGAGAAAAAAAATATATATATATATTTGTCTACACACCCATATATATGGACATATATTCACCTATAGACACCTATATATATATGCCTATATTAAAAACTACAATATGATTATAATGAAATAGAAATAAAACCAAAAACAACCAAGATAAGCAGCCAATAAAGGGAAAACAAAACAGAATAAAACCAAACAAACCAAAAATACCCGTGCGGTCTAGGCTAAAGTCCACCAAGCTCTCTTCAGTTTGTCTGCTGTACAAAGATTCCTGTGCTGCCTTGTGGGAACAGTAGGCCACCTGATGCCTAGCGTGATCCTGGCACTGCAGGTTTGCTGTACTTGAGTGTGGTTGTGACGTGTGATTGGTGGTTTTACAAAGTCACTGCCTTTGCTTTTGCCTGTCCCAAGGCAGGCTGCACCCCCAAAGGCTCAATGAGTGTCTCTGGGCACCCTTTGGGTTGACAGCCGTGGAGAATTAAAGAATTCCTCACTACCAAAAGCCTGCTGCTAAGAAACTGTTAATTAGTGCCTCAGCAGATGAACCTGCCCTGCCTCCCAAGCCTTGCCTAAAGGTGGGGCGGGGTGGGTAGTCTCACTCTGCTGCCTTTACTGGGTGGAAATTCTCAACCCCTGCAGGTAAGGATATCTTCCTAGTCTGCCCCTATTGCTCCCTTCAGGAGTCAGTTTAAGACTGTCTTGGCGGGGACAAAGTTTGTGGGAGTGGGTGAGTTATTGGGTTGTTTTTTTTTTTTGCTTTCTGTTCAAGAGTAGAAAAAGGGAAAAATAAAAACATAAAAATAAACAAAGCCACAGTTCCAACACTGTTTCAAGCTAAGGCCTTTGCCTCTATGCTCCAGCGGAGTTCCTGCTGCTCTCCCAAAGGATCTGCCGGGATTTAGGAATTGCGCGCACCCCACCGTGTGGCCAAGATCCCCGCTCCGCGTCTCTCGGGGGACCTGCGTCTCCACCCGGCGCACTGCTTGTCTGAGCGAGTCCTCTTTTTCCCCTGCTCCCGGGTTCCAGGCTTCTGCCTCGCAGCCGGCGCGCACGCGCGGATCTCCTTATGCTCTCCCAAACGGTGTGCCGGGATTTAAGGGACTGCGCGCACCGTGCCGCGTGGCTCCGATCCCCGCTCTGTCTCTCCGGGATCTGTGACTCCGGCCGGCGCGCTGCGTCTCCGCGGGCGAGTCCTGTGTTTCCCCTGCTCCCGGGGTTAAGGCTTCTGCCTCGCAGCGGGCGCGCACCCGCGCGTTCTCCTGCTGCGCTACTGGAGGGACTGCCGCCGGGTTCAGGGGCTGCGCGCACTTCCACGCGGCTCCGATCCCCGCTCCGTCTCTCCGGGACCTGCGTCTCCCGCCCAGCGCGCGCTGCTCTCCACGGGCGAGTCCTCTGTGTTCCCCTGCTCCCGGGTTTCAGGCTTCGGCGCTCCGCGGGACCCGGTGGGCACAGAGACTGATCCCTGAGCCGGGAGGGTGCAGGGACTGATTTTGCCCTGCCGCTGCGGGGCTCTGCACCCTGCTTCCTGGGGAACGCGGTGCAGCTCGTACCTCTGCACAGTCGTCTCTCTCTCTCCTCCCGCACTTGCCCTCGGCCTGGGAGGCTTCTGCCTCAGACTGCAAACCAACGCGCTCTGGCTGAACTCCAGGTGGGCCGCGGGCCGCAGGGAGCGAGCCGGGGAACACTCACCGTGACTCAGCAGCCGCGGGTGCGGGCTGCACCTCACGCGTCTCGCCGCCTTCTTCCCCTACTCGCCCGGCCTGCCCACCTTCCAGCAATCCTTGTGTGGAACTCTTAGTCGCTCTGTGTGATGAGTAGATGTCTCTTTGAAGCGTATTAGAAGTTCCAATTGTGGATATTTCCAGGGGAGATTTCATGGAGCCCTCCTCACAGCCGCCATCTTGCCCCTCCCCTTTCTTCTTTTATTTTTAAATTGGGGTATTGGGGGAGGGGAACAGTGTTGGGAAATTGGGGAAGGGGACCAGCCAAGTTGTTCTTCAATCTTCGTTGTGGAGGGCGCCAGTTGCTCTCTGGCTGCCCATCCACAGCTCGTGGCCTCTAAGCTCAAGGTGCTGTGGTACAATCTTAGTTGCAGGTGGGCGTAGCCACCATCCCATGCAGGAGTGGAACCAGCAGCCCTGTTGTTAAGAATGCACGCCCTATCCACTGAGCCATCCAGACAGGAGCTCAGCTCAAGGTGCCGAGTTCCGTCTTAGTTGCAGGCGGGCGTAACCCACCGTTGAATAGACAGTCTTGTTAGGTGCACGTGCTCTCACCAGCTGAGCCATCCTGTCACCTGTTGGCAGCTCAGCAGCAGCTCAGCTTGGGTGCAGCATCACTGAGAGCTCTTGTTCTTAAGCTAACTCTTAACCAACTGAGCCATTCGGCCAGCCCCCCTACTTTCTTTCGTATTACCAGACCTACTAACTTCAGGCCCAGCACCGGAGGCAGAAGCAGCAGCTCACACCAATTGCTTAGGCTTTGATCGCCACAATCAGTTCCTTAATTTGTATCATTCATTGTGATTCTTCTCCTCTGATCAAACCCTAACTGGTATAGCTTTTTATTAAATCAGTGCTCATCTATTAGTGTAACTGATTCACTGATTAGTTCTGACATTAAAATTTCACTCCACACAGGAATTTTAGACAGGATAAACAGACCGCCCAGTGTTAACAAAACTGTAGCAGCAATTTCTTTGCTGAACAAATTTCCGTATTTTAAGAAATGTTTTCCCGTAGTAGGATATCATGTCCAAGAAACTGACTTTTGTTAAAAATTTTCAGGGAGTTCTTTTTCCATATTATAATGTTTATATTTTAATTGCTTTATTAAAGAAGGTGATTTTTCACTGTTAGCCAAACTGAAAACACTTAGAACATCACATGTGAAAGGAAGTCACTTCTTTGGACATTTGTAAGCTCTGTGTACACACATCTCTAGATGTGTACCTAATCCCAAAATAGGTTTTTTATATGTAAGTGAAAGTTTCTGACCCAACACATAACTCTTTCCTTTTGTTCACAAGGAATTTCAAGCCTAAATATTGTTTAAAAATATATTTAAATATATAATGAATGACTTCTAAAATATAGCTGCCAAATATTTCTTATCTTAAAGATTCCTGTGAGGGAAACAAAAGTGAAAGCTAGTCAAAAGACAATACCATCCTGAATTATACATTTAAAAACAAAAAATATTCCATTCTAATGCCTGCTCAGAGCTGTTATGCTGGTAGACAGTCCAACATTTCTGTACCTGAGAATAAATTTCTCATGTATTGAATAGACAATTTGAGGAGATAGGGCAGATAGTCACACAAAACTGTCATCACAATTGGGGTATTGAACATTTCCAACACCCCAAAGATTTTCTCATGCTCTGTTTCGGTCATCCCTCCCTAGGCAAACACTGATCTATTTTCTACCATTGTGTGCATTTTCTAGAATTTTATATGAAAGGAAGCTTACGGTATATACATATATATGTTTTTTTCTGTCTGGCTTCTTCCCTTCAGCCTAATGCATTAGAGGCTCATCCATGTTTTTACCTGTACTAGTAGAGTTTGTTTCTTTTTACCACTGAGTCATATGCTGTTGCATGCAATTTTCCCCATAAAATGTGCAGAGAACAACAAAATCACACTAAGATTCAGATGCCAGACACCTCCAATACCTTTGATTCATAGTGCCTGTGAATTCAATTTACGTTTCAACATAGTTACATATTTTCATAAGTCATAGAACCTGAGGTCGCTTACCAAAAATCAAAATCTCTAATGATATCTCCATTCATTCATTCATTCATTCATTTGTTTGAGATATGTAAATTTGCTAGGCATGTCTAGGTACTTGAGGTACATCAACAAACCAAACAAAGAGCATTTTCTTGTTGAGGTCATGGTGTAATAGAAGATAAGAGATTCAATTACAGTAAATAGTAGATATCAGCATGTAAACCATGCAGTTTGTTAGAAATTGATAAGTTGTACAAAAAAAAATGAAAGAAAGAAAGAAAAACAGAAATAAAGAGGAAAGAAAGAAAAATGAAAGAAAGAAAAAGAAAAAATAAGAAAGAATAAATGGAGGTGGATACGGCAGATTGGGACAGCCAGGGATGCGTGTTCAGGGGCATAGAAGTAGGTTGTGAGATTAAATACAGTGATCGGAGTTTTAAAATCTGACAATGTCAAGGATCTATTTATCATAGTATTTTCTATGTAATTCTTTGTAAACATTATGTGGATATATAATATTCAGCTGAGTGCTTCTATCATCATTTGCTTCATCATCGGAGTTATGGTTGAACAGTTAGATTAGTTCTAATTTTCACTGCTATATATAAAATCACTATAAACATTGTTTGAATAAAGCTTTTGAATTGAATTACTTTTATAGATTTTGAAGTATAATTATTATAACAAAAGACATACACTTTTTTCTTTCTTATACTGTTTTAGATTTTTGATGTTGAATCATTATTGTATTCCTAAGAGTAAATCCTCCTTAGATATGACATATTATTATTTTCTAAAGCATTGTTACATTTGATTTATTACATTTTATTTCAGATTTTCATCTATCTAAAAAAATAAAATTGATGTATAATTTATTTTCTAGTGTTTTTTTGTGTTTCCAGCAATTGGTATTAAGGTAAGTAACTCAGTCATCATAAACAAATGGGTAGCTTGCTCTCTTGGGAATAGGTTTGGGCAGAGAGCTTTGTTCCTTTGTGAGTATGATAGAACTTACCTATAAATCCCCTGTTCTGGGTCCTTATGGTGGGAGAGATTCCTTCCAGATTGTTTATATCATTTAAAATTTTCTTTTTCTTATATTTGATTACAGTTGTTTCTGTTGTTTTTCTAATCGCTTAAGCTGAATGTTTAACTCATTAAAAAAAATTGGACCTCGGGTACCCATTATTGAGTTGATCATATTCCTGGGATCAGGGCAAGTAATCATCACCAGGCAAGAAGTTCACTCATTCATTTGTTTTGCTGTTCCCATTGTCTACCATCTCCAATACTCCCTTGCCCTTCTAACATCCACTTCTAAGTATTTAATATATGCCCTTCCATTAACTGTTCATGCATTTATTTCTATCCTTAAAAAGTATATATATAGTCAATGGAATTGTAATAAATATGTATGATATCGGGGGTGAGGGGGCAGGGTAGTGAGGAGGGGGTAGTCACTTTGTAAGGGGTAAAAAGATAACTATTACATTGTTTTGTACATCTGTAATTAATAATAATAATAATAATAAAAGTTAAAAAGTATATATATATATAGTATTTTTTATGCTTTTGAATTTTACATAAATAATTTCCAGCCTAGATGGAGTAACACCCTTAAACAAATGAAACAAAGCAAAACAAACAAAAAGACACACTGGTCATGAGGCAATAAAAAAGAGTGATCCCTGAGGGATGAGAAACAAATGAGGTGATCTCTGTGATTTACCTTGAGAGAGCTTCTAGACCATGATGTAGCGATGGGGGGACCAGGAGGAACCTGGAAGACTCTGAAGTGAAGAGGTGGAGCTGAGAATCTGTGGAGACCAAGGTAGGTTGAGTTTGCGGGACAGAGTCCTGGAGAGGAGTAGACTGCTCAGAACATAACGCTGGGGATCTGCAGAGGTTACCCCTTGAGTATTCAGCACAGTTCTGCTCAGTGTGTGTGTGTGTGTGTGTGTGTGTGTGTGTGTGTGTGTGTGTGAGGTCGGGGACAGGATCATCGGAAAGAATTAGAGGAAACTGCTTTGTACTCATGCGGGGCCAGGAACAGTGTCTATTCCCACCATCCAGTCTAGAAAGCCTAATTCACAGGACACTGGGTAGAGTACTAAGAAGGGTTTGCCCCAAGAGTGGGTGATAATTAACCCTAGCATAATCACTGCCCCAGTCCTGACTAATAAATCTTAAAAGCAAGAACTGAAATAATCAAGTGTTTACAAAAAACTGCATTCCAGAACAAAGCTCAACAACAATTATATGAATACAAATGCATTCAGTCCACAGTAAGACAAAATTGGATGCCTGGCATCCAATCAAAATGACCAGGCATGCAAAAAAGCAGGAGGATATGACCCACAATCAATCACTTGACACTGAACAAGGACTGACTCAGATGTTAAAATTTCCAGGCAAGGACATCAAAGCAGTTACTAAGACTATATCATATGGTCAAAATGTTAAGTAGAGACAGATGATATAAAAAAGACAAAATTGAATGTTTGGGGATTAAAATTAAAATATGACATGAAAAAGTCACTGAAAGGGATTAGCAGCAGATGAGACATTACAGAGGAAAAGATTAATGCTCTTAAAGGCATTGCTGTAGAAACTCTCTAAAAGGAAACACAGAGAAAAGGGATTTGAAAAATAGTATTAGCTGTGAGACAACTTCAAGAAGCCCAATATAAATATATATGTAATTGGAGTTTCTAAAGGGGAAGGGGAAACAGAAGAAATATTTGAAGACAAATGGCTGAAAACTTTCCAAATTTGATGCAGGCTATAAACCCACAGATCTAAGAAACTCAAAGAACCTCAACAGAAGGAAGAGGATGCACATCAAAATCAAATTGCTCAAAAGTGCTAAATAGGAAACATTAGGAGCAGCCAAAGAAAATGTCACACATGCTCAGAGGAACAAAGATAAGGATGACAGCAGATTTCCCTTTGGAAACAGTGTAACATCTTTAAGGTATCGAAAGAAAAATAAAATTCTATTTAGAACTCTAGAGCCAGCAAAAATATAGTTTAAAAACAAAGAAAAAGTAAAGACAAAAGCTGAAAAAATTTATTATCAGCCAGCCTGCACTAAACAAAATGTTAAAACAAGTTATTCAGGCAGAAGGAAAATGATTCCAGATGGAAATCGGGATATACACAAAGAAATAAAGAGCACTGGAAATGGTAACATGGGTAAATACATGAGGTTTTCTTTTTTATTTAAGTGTCTTTAAGCCAGCTCTATTTATCTGTTTCTACAGTATGAATACCCAGATCACCTCCAACACTTTCCTGACACTCAGACAATTGTGACAAACCTCCTTATATTCTCTCGTGTGTCTATGCAGGAATCCCTGGGGCACAGAGGGCGCCCCCAAAATGTATACACATTTTAAGAAAGGAAAAATGTGTAATAAAATTGTAATACTCAATATATACCGATAAAAAAAGGTGAATATAAGTTACATTTGACTTCTGCAATTACAAGGGGTGCTCAAAATGGTTACCATCAGCGTAATTTTAATACAGTTTTTCCTTTCTTAAAACATGTATACATTTTCTTGGAACCCTCTGAATACTTTTTGGAAAACTAGAACCAGAAGGAAACTTCTAGATGATAGAAGCTCTTTACCAAGGACTTACATATTTAACAGAGAAACTTAGGATACATTCCTTTTAATGTTGGGAAAAAGACAAGGATGACCAATTTGACTGCTATTGTCCCACAGAATGCTACAGGTCCTGGATACTGTAATAAGCAAGGAAAACATAAAAAAGACTTTTATTCGAATAGGCAGATAAAAATAATGATTTCATAGAAAACCCAACAGAGGTCAGTAGGATTGCTGGATGTAAAATTTATTACTATTTCTCTATGCCAGCAAAGACCAATTAAAAATGTAATAGATGCCATTTTCAATAGAACAAAAACTATAAAGTACTTAGTAAATTACCTAATAAAGAGTGCATAAGACCCTAGTAGAGAAATATAAAAAAATTCTATTAAGGGACGTAAAATAATAAATGAAACAATACATTAAACCCATAGTTGGAACAAGTCATCATTTTAAAGATTTAAGTTTTACTTCAGATTATTCTATAAATTCAATGCTAAAATAATATTGAAAAAGAACAGATATGCAGGATTGCCTTACTAGATATTAAGACATAATACAAAGCCACAGTTAAAGCAACAGTACAGTAACTGATATTGAACCCAACCAATGGACCAATAGCAAGTTGGCATGTGATATAGTATAATAGGGGAAATAAATTATTTAGAATAAAGTCTCCAAACAGGTGAAAAATCAAACTGAAAAAAATGTCAGAGAATATCTTTGTAGCCTTGGGATGTGGAAGGATTTGCGAAATAAGACCAAAAAAACAAACAAAATCAGTAGGGATAATATTAATGGATTTTTCTCCATCAAAATAAAATGTTTCTGTCTGTATAAGAACACGGCAAGATTAAAAATTGGGTGACAGACTGGGGGAAAATATTTGTAAACTAACAAGAAAAGCTCAAGAAATGCAATAGCAAAATGGGAAAGGATATGGCTAATGTGTATATGAAAGATTCTCAACCTCATTATTAATCAGAAAAATGCTGATTAATAAGTGACTACAAACAGTATCATTGAGCAAAAATGAATCAGCTAGTCTATATCAATTGCTGGAGAAGAAAAAGGACAACTAAAACCTTTATGTACTCCTAGTGAGCTTATACATTGGAGATGCCATTTGAAAAAGGAATGTGGCAAAAATAAGAATTTAGAGCTTTTTGTACATATGGTGAAATTGTTTTCCCAAAAATGTAGTGCCTTGTGATATCTGTTACTGTATCCTTTGTATTCTTTTAAGTTTGCAACAAATTATAGTGATACTTTCATTTTAAGTTTTAAATTAATAGCAAAGCTGAATATTTTACAACCTATTAATTAACTGATTTCCTCTTTTCCAAGTTGTTTATCTCCTTTACCCATTTATCTTTTGAAAACTTGGTGTTTTTTTTCCTTATTGATTCATATGAGCTTTCATAAAAGAAGTATTTTTACTTTGATATATTTTCATAAAAATGTTTTGATCTCGTTGTATCTATCAACCGTACTATAGTTATAAATGACCCCAAAATATCAGTTATACATTGGCCGCTGGTTGGTGACAGCTCTTCTGCGATATACCTGTTCTGTGTGTGCTCTCATTCTAGGATCCCAGCTCAGGAAGCAGCTCCACCCTGGGACATGCCTTTTTGTGTGGTGGAGAGTAAAAATCATGAGTATTGGTGGAGATATATACTGGCTCTTCCTGCTTCTGCTCTGAGTTGGCATTTGGAATATGTGCTCATATGTCATTACCCAAAACAAGGTGGGGAAATATACTTCACCTACAGGGGTGCATATGAAGTCATTGGAAGTGCACAGGTATGGATAATCTTCTCAGTGAAAATGGGGTAGTGAAAGATAGGGAGCAAGAAGAAAGAGTACAACCTACTAAAGAGCTTATTTGCAGATGACTAGTTTCTTACAAAGAATTCAAATCTTCTTATATCTACAATGCATTGATGTAACGATGGAATAGGAGTGTCTCGGGAAGGATATTTTAACAATAAGAAGTATCACTGGGAAAGTGTCCAGTTGTAACTTTTGGAGGCTGTAGCCTGCAGCTAAATTAGCTTGTTTTACTGAAGCAGGAAATGTAGGAAATGTGGCAACCCGGCTAGTTTGACCAGAGACTGGTGAGGCTGGCTGGCCAACTCTACCATGTTTCCCAGAAAATAAGACCAGGTCTTATATTAATTTTTGCTTCAACAATCTACATTTATTCATTTATTCATGTACAAAACATTCAAACAGCGATGTCTGTCTGACGATCTTAACTGGGGCTTATGTTTGGGGTATGGCTTATATTACATGTACCCTGAAAAATCATGCTAGGGCTTACGTTCTGGTTAGGTCTTTTTTTCGGGGAAACGCGGCAGTAGTACTGGCAATTAGTAGCACCTGAAGAAAGGAGTCGGGGTTTCATAGATGCTAAGAAGGCTTTTGAGGACTTAAAGGGTATAGCAGTTGTGAGAGACACTGGCATTCTCAGCCTTCCAGGGGGCGTTGCTTTGGGAGAAATTTGTGCCCCACAGGAACCAGACCAAAAAGTCAAGTCAGACAGTTTTGGGTACAGGATTAAAAAAAACAAAGACCGAAAGAGGAGCACTGGCTCAAGGTACAAGCAGTTCTTTTTCTAGTCCCCAAACTTTTTCTGATTAATAAATTTCTTTTGCTGTGAGTGACTCTGACCTTCCCCCAACACCCTTCCACTCAGATCCCAACACTCCAAAAACAGTGTTGCAAAAAACTAGCACAATCCTCAGCTCTAAGCCTGCTCCACACATCAATCCTTGGTGTTTGGGGGAGATTTTTAAATCTTAGTAAGTATTTATGGAGTGCTTTCCCATGCCAGCTGTGTGCAGGGTGCTGGGGACACGGAGATGAATAGAACCTGTGCCCAAGAAATCAACATGAACATAGATAATTTTTTCGTAAGGTCAACTGATAGATACTATAAGAGAAGCCAGAAAAAGGACACATTAATTTGGCTAGGAGGATGGTGGGTCAGATGAATTTTCATAGAAAAGCTATATTAACTTGGATCGTGATGATGAGGAGGGGTTTTCCTCAGAGACAACAAAGGCATGGAGATGAAAAGAAAAGAGAAAACAAAATGTCTCAGGTAGTCAAAGCAGGGGGCCTGGGAAAGAGTGGCATAAGGCGCCTGCAGAGGTAGGTTGCAGCCATGACAGTGGATTTTTTTTTTTTTTTAAGTAATGGGTAGCCACTGACTGTTCTTGAAAATACACATTAGAGTGAAGTCCATAGATCTTTGCTTCAGAAAATAGCTATTGATGACCTGAAGACAAACTAAGGGACGAGTTTGAAAATTGAGAAAGCAGTAGGAGGTTAATGTCATCATCCAGAGAAAAATGAATGAGTTCTAATGAAAGCAGTAGCAATGACAAGAGAAAGGAAGAGGACATACTCAAGGGATAGTTCCGAGATGGAACCGACAGGGTTTGGCAACAATTGGGATGTGGAGAATAAGAGAGGGAGAAACCTCCCTCAGAGTGGCTGAGTTTGCTGCCTTGGGTCGAACAGCAGGAGATGGCAAGAAAAGCAGGCTTGAAAGAGAGGGAGAATGATCTCGTTATCCTAGAAGAGTCCTATTATAGGACGCCTGAGCTAGAACAATAAGCACTCCAACAGTTTTCTAGTCTCTTATTTTTCCATCTATTGGTTGAATTTCAAAGTGGACTAGAACTATACTGACACCATAGCATTGATGCTGAACTTGTGCAGATGTGGAATCAGAGGTCCGTAGCTGGGCCACTGGGCATCCCTGGTTGCATCTGAAAGGCTGCCTATCTTTTGACCTACGTTCTATTTAATTGACTTTACTGTCCCGGTTGGTCCTGGGTTAGGGACACTGCTGGGACTGCAAAAGCTTCAGCATTCTTTTCTTGACAACAGCTGCATCTCCTTTCACCTCCTCAGCTTTTCCCTGCATGGCTGTTCTATATGCAGAGTGACATAGCAGGCACTGAAGATAGGTGATGTTGCTGACTGCAGGAGGAGTGAACTGGCTTCTCTTGGCTTTTGTTTGTGCTGGCAGCTAAAGTTGCTAATTCACTCCTCGTTCTAATTAAAATTAGAATTTGCCAGGTCCTTGCTCTTTTTTTTTTTTTTTAAAGAATAAACATGAGTAGCTTGTGATGGAACTGACAGGTTTCTTTAATTGTCACTGGCATGGGATGATCTCTGATTTTCATCCCTCTAGGATTTGGATCATAAAAGTAAGCATAGTTTGAAAATTCAAATTAAAGGAATAATTTCATTGTCCTTGCTCTTTTTTCCCTTAAGGTCATTTCTTGGAAGTTCCTGGAAAAAAGATCTGTTCACTATTTGGTTTCATCTACAGACAGGATATGTTCTAACATATCTGAGAATCCATCTATTGCCCAGACTCCAGAAGACACATAGTAGAAGAAAAGGATCTTGGGGAAAAGGTGGGAGAGGATCATGGGAAGTAGGCTAAAGTGTGCTGCGTGAACAAGAGTGACAGACATGGAAACTCCATTCCAGCCCTGTTACATAGGGATAGAGGCAGATTTATTTTACGCTTCAGAACTCTTCCCTTACATGGGTCTCTTCCAAGTTCCAGGGAGGGGCCCTAGCAATGAGTTGACATGGATATATATTTTTGAAAAACTCTGTGTGTGCTCATTCTCAAAGAGGGCCCCCACATTGTATAATCCATAGGCCTCACAAAACCTGGACTTACTTTTAATTTATGGCCTTAGAAGAAGACAAAGAAAAAAATCCTAATAGGTAAGGAGGTTTTGTGCTCCTCCTATGAGTTATGTTAGCTTTATCTGGCTTACTATCATCTTACAATTCAATATGCAGATAGTTCCAAAGCTGGAAAGTTTGGGGGGGTTGGGTGTAAGGTTGGGAGTGGGAGGCAGATTTCAGTTGGTCTCTTTGGTTCTGTCATTTGCATAATTCCAGATAAACAAATGATGAAAGCAATGACTAATAGTTATTGTGGTATGCCTTAATTATTTCAAGACAGCAAAACGGTAGTCATTGATGCTAGATTCTTTCTTTATGTTTGCTCTGTTTCGGATATATATGTGAGCTTTAAAACCAGGACATGTAAAGCACTGTGAAAAAAAGAAAAGAAAGGAAAATAGGAAGACAAAGATGTGAGTGTTAATGTAAAAATGCATCAAGCTCCAACATAAAAGCAGATGAAAACTGGCAATAAACCTAGTGCTTGTGGGGTTTTGGACTTTGAGCTCAGTCACTCAAACTTGTCCCTGAGGTGTCATTTTCCAGAGGCATAATTTGAATGACCAAGTCTCCCTAGCCTCTTCAGCACTGTCATTTTTCATCTGTTTATTATTAATTCTTCATGTTGTTTTCAAGCATTTCAGCACAATCATCGTGTTTGAAGCCCATTTCCGTTCCTTACGAGTTCTGTGGAACCCCCATTAGGTATGTTGGCAGCTTTATCAGCCTGGCCTTTCCGTGGGTAAGATGGAGATAGGGCCAGAGGAAGCTTGCCTTAGGTCTCACAGTCAGTCAGTACCTGGGACAAAGCTCAGCAGTACAAGTATAGACTTGCTAGCCCTATGCTTGGCTACTGGGACATCCTGCTTTCCTGATTTTTTTTCTAGTGTGTGTGTGTGTGTGTGTGTGTGTGTGTGTGTGTGTTTAACCTGTAATTTGTTTTTAAATAAAGTGACCAAGGAAAAACCTGCTCTTACCTGAGCTGCCGTTGAGTCCCTGAAAAGACTCACAAGGGCTATTTACTGGTGATAAAATACAAGTGCCTTGTTGTAGGATGAGATCAATAAGCAGTGTTCTCTAGACTTCCTGTTGAACTCGGGGGAGATTAAGTTTGTTCTGCACTCACTGAGGACTCAGTGAAAGCCATTGTACTCCCATCCAGGTCTTGGGCTGAGTGATGCTGCTGGGATAGATGTGCTGAACCCCGAGACTTTGACTCTTTACAACTCCCTTTTTGGGATCGGTACTGACATCATGGCACTGGACAGTTCAGTAATGGGAGTCTTGGGGCTCATTCTTCCTGGAGACATCTGCTCTTCTGCATTTGCTGCTTGGTTGGATGTTGGTGTAAGCACACCATTCATTTGCATCGACCGGGCTCCAGTGCCTGTCCTTCACTTGGACCATGAATAGGTAGTGACAGACCCAGGACTCAATTAATCTAGATATTTAAAAAATTCCTGAACTGCAGCTGGATCGGAGAGGGTGGACGTCTCTGCTTATTTTCAGTGCAGAATATAAGTAAGGCTGTGCAGTAAGGCTGTATGAACATCTGCAAAATGGGCTCTTTATGATTTTTTAAAAAACATGCACTGTAGTGGAACAGAAGCATAATATAACCCATTAGCATTAGTGTCAGTGTAATAGCCTCGGAATTGCATATTGGTGGGAAAATATTGATAGCAAAGTGTAAACAACCACAAATGGGAAATGCAGTAAAGCTATTTTCATAGGGCCCGTAATTTACAATTAAATAGTCTACATTGAAATAACATGAACTAGAGGCATGTATGTCCAAAGTAACGGGTGATTTAAATTAAAGCTTATACTTTCCCATTGACCTATAGAGTGTAAAAACAAAAAAAGAAAGAAAGAAAATGAACTTAATGGATTGTCTGGCCAGTGTACGTCTGTTAATGGTACAAATAGTATTTGTTAATCATACTTTGGGTTAGTGTAAAATTTTCAGTGGTGTATATTGTGTGCACCCAGTGCAATTTGCTTATAGCAAAAAGGCATTGCAGAGGTATAAATGTATTCCACAGTGAGGGACTATGCAATTGAATGGGCGTTTTCTCACAGGCAGGCAGCAGTCTTTGTGGATGAGAAATGACTGGCCTAGTTGAGTGAATTTGCACTCACTCTTATAAAATCACTAGATTTCAGTTTCCTCATCTATGCTTTAATGGAGTTGACCTAAGTCGATGTTTTCCATCTGCTTTGTACTGTCACTCCTGTGTCATGTAATAAGGTAACAAGGGATACGAGTTACTAGTCTGAGTCTTGGGAAAGAAGTCACTTCAGAAACACACAGTATGTAGTTTTTGTCATTCTATGATGAAATTGGCACTGAGAAAAGGGAACGGGAGGTTCCTTTTAAAAAGTCTGGTACCTGGGGTTGGAGACATTGGCCAGGTATGGATTTGGGGTGGGACCTTGGGGAAGCAGAGTCTCTGAAGGCAGGTTTGCAATAAGCACTATCACTGAATCTCCAGGGTTTTTATTTTTTCCTCCCTTGGGCACCCTTTGTAGAAGAAGCAACTTTTGTATTTGAGTCTTGGTAGCAAAGGAGCATGACTTGGATCCAACCCTACAAGACAGATCAGAGAGAAACCAAGGATAATATTGGTTTAGCCTCAAGGAGAACAGAGTCATTCAAGTTACGTTGCCAGAAGTGGCCTGATATATTTTTTTTTTTTGAATATTTATTAGGGAATTGGGGGAGGGGAACAGTGTAGGGGAATCGGGAAGGGTAACAGACAAGTTGCGGTCCTTTTTTATTCTTCAGTCTAGTTGTGGAGGACCTTGCTTCACTGGACCATGTTGGTATCATCATTACGCTTTTCCTGTGTGAGACAGTCACTTGCCAGCCTCTGGACAGTCGCTCACAGCAGCTCTTGGCAGATCACGCTGGCTGCCAGCCACTCACGCTGGCTGCTGGCCACTCACTGTAGCCTATGGCAGCCTACTGCAGCAGGGGCTGCAGCCCACACCATCGCCAGCCATCTTAGCTATAGAAGCAACATTCACCATCTTAGCTATAGAGGCAACTGGGTGGAGCTGTTGTTCACCACCTTAGCTGTAGAGGGCGCAGTGTCACTGGCCCTCATATGTGGGATCCGAACCAGGGCCTTGCTACTCAGAGCTGGCATCCCAAGCCAGCTCCTAACCAATGAACCACTTGGCTGGCCCAGAAGTGGCCTGATTTTGAACCCCAAGTTTGTGAAGCAGCACATTTTAGACAGATCCATATGTGAGACGGGCTCCCTTTAGTAGCCGTGTTCACCATGGGACACTACATAGATGAATAAGATCAATTAGGGGTTAGGCTCAGTTCCTTATATGCTAGTAAAAATGTTTCCATTTTCTTTCTCAGGTATCCTTGTAGCACCTGTCTGAGGCGGAGAACCTCGAGGTTCCTAGATAATCCTATGGCTCTGGTCATTTCATGTGTCTTTTGGAGGGAACTACTAGTGCTCTTCTAGCCTCATAATGATTTTTGGGAGGAATATCAGTAAGGGAACCTTCCTCCATAGAAGGGTACTTAAGGAAAAGAAATTAAGTACAGGGGTGTAGATGGAGTGAGCATATCTGGTAATACTCATCTTTATACTTTTCTTTTCTGCTTTTCATAGTATTTGACTATTTCTTGATCACACTATTCTGCTTCAGAAGAATTAGGATTGTGATAGCAGGAAGGCAGAGAGAAAGAAACCGCTCCTGTTCTCTTTGTGACTTCCAAAACAGGCCCTTGTGAAAGGCAAAGCTTACTGTTTTCAAGAGTCGGGTCCTGCAAAGTCTAAGAAAAACATTTTGAGATTCCAAAGGAAGACCCTGAAGGAAGTTTGGTACGTAGTTTATGCCAGAACAATAGATGAGAAAGTGAAAAAAGAAAGCAGGGTTCTGAACCCTGGCTGAACGTTAGAATCATCTGGGGGAGCTATTGAAATGCCTGTTCCTAGCCCTTACCCCAGGCTAAATGAGTCAGAATCTCTCAGGGTGGCCATGGGCATTGGTACTTAAAACAAAACAGAACAGAACAGAACAAATAAAACAAAACACAAAGCTACCTGGATTTTTCTAATGTGTAGCCAGGATTGAAAACAAGTAAAATGGGAAAACCCCAGACCATTCTGATCTGGGAGGAGGGTAGTGTTTGCACTTGGAGTGGGGGCTGAGATTAGGAGATGAAGTCTGGGCAGACACCATGGAGAAGATCACGTTCATTTCCATTTGAAGATGTGACTCTCTGAGGAGTCACAGTAACTATATTCCCTACTCTCTGGGGAGGACATTCCATAGTCCGGTGCTTGTCAGGGCATCCTGAGTTGGACTGCAGACGTGGCGCCCTCCTGCCCTCAGACAGTGCTGAGTTGTATCCACACTTCCCTGGTGGGCATTCCCATTTTCAAGGGCCCTGAAACTGAAGGAGGTTACCTGTAGGGAAACCTGGAAACATGGTGAGGTTATACAAAAGGCAGCACCAAAACTTAGAGGCAGCACTAGACCATGTTTAAATTTACTCTTGTTATTCAAAGAAGGGGTATCTCAACCAAATCAAACAAACACTAGGTGTATTTTAGAGTGAAGATGAATTGTGTGAGCAGAGCCTTTGACTTGTATTTCTTTCCCCTCATTAGGGATTACCATGGTGATTTCAAAAAATGCTTAATGCCCCTGGATATACAGGTGGTACCAAAAAAAAAATGTATACACATTTTAAGAAAGCATTAACTTGTAATACTCAATATATACCGATAACAAAAAGATGAATACAAGTCACATTTGACTTCTGCAACTACAAGTGGTGCTCAAAATGGTTACCATCAGCGTCCAGAAACTTCTGATTATGGCGAACTACTGCTTGAGCATCGATAACATCTCTTAAACAGTGTATACGCTTTTTTGGCATCCATGATGTATTAGAACCTAGCCCTTCAGTTGGGTGGAGTTGAGTTGTTCTTTTGAAAAGAACATTTAAAATTATAACTAGTTTCCATTTTCAAATTATAACCATCCAATTTTAGATGGAAGAACTGATTTTTTTTTTATGTTTAATGTGGTAAAATGGCTTTTAAGGGTAAATTCAAAAGACTTTTGCAGATAACATTTAGGTTTCTGAAAAATTTATAGCGAAAAAAAGTTCATAAAGATGATAATTGTCACACTTGCATGACTTTTATCTTGATAGGGTGATAAAATATCAAGATGTGTGTTTTATATAAAATACATCTACAGAAAGACATAGAAAACCTCACTAGGGAAAGTTTTGGGTTATTGAATCCCTCTCAGTGTCCATATGTAGCCATTACGAATAGAACTGTTTTCCGCTAGAGCAGGAGGTTTCATTTTTATGAAGAAGGAACCTTAGGAATGTCACAGGTGGTGGTGATGCTGAACAGGAAAACATAATTCTCTATCCCTGGTGCCAGGTAGGCTGCCATTGAGATCAACAACACTGTGCTTTCCAAAGCACTGCTAGCCCAGGTCCTTATTGGAGATCAAATTAGGCTACTATGAAAAATAGTCTTATTTAATGAGAATATAATTATTTTAATTGTGACTAGTAACAGCCATAATACGAGTGACAGAATGTGTTAAGGAGTTGGTGGGCTTTATAATCAGGCTGGAAATTCTCTGCTGCCCATGTTCCATGGGTCTCAGTTTTCTCAACTACATGCTAAGACAGTCATTTCAAAGACTATCACAGAGTTTTGGCAGAAACAGCCAGTGAACATGGTGTAGAATATAAAGTGTTCTTAAATGTTTAATTAAAATGCGGAGATGATGGGAAAGGGGTTGCTACTGCTAATGTGAGTGGCTAAACTTAAATTAATCAGAAAACTATAATGTAATAATATGCTTTTTCAAAAGGCTTTTTTTTTTTTTTTTTTTTTTTTACCAAATGAAAATACAGGACGCCCACTTAACTGTGAATTTCAGATAAATGACAGAATTTTTTTTAGCTTGAGTATATCTCATGCAATATATGGGGCATACTTATGCTAAAATATAGGGCACTCTTTATTTTACCTGGTGGCCCTAATTAGATGGCTACCTCTGAGATGAAACTTTAGCCGGGCATCAGGGAAGGTTGCTATATATATTGGGTTGTCGGAAAAGTCATGATGCATTTTTGCAATGAAAAACAGAAAAAATACGTCATGACTTTTCTGACAGCCCAATAAAATATTATCTTCTCCCACTGGCTGCTGCTATGCCTGAAATTCCACAGCTAAACCATTTCTATGAGTTAAGGTATAATACCCAGGATTTGTTTGTTTAAATGCACACATGTCACACATTATTACATCATTTTATCTTAGTTTACCAGGGACTCATGGTTGTGAGTCCCCTCTATTCAATAGCCTCTTGTAGTTACAAAGAAAGTCTCTAATATACTATAGGCTTAACTCTGTCCACTTGTTAACTAGTCCTGACAATGGGAGACAAAATGTTCGAAGGCTTAAAATAATCAGCAGCGGGTTCTGAAATTATTTTTCTGGTCATGATCTCAAATTTGGGGAGTCTTAGCTTCTTTTTAACAGTTTTGTGCCACCCGTGAAGCTGAAATCACTCACCACATATTTGTTGAGTCCCTCTATGCCTGGAACTGTGCCAAGTATTATGGGTAAGAGGACTAATAAGTAACGGTTCTAGTCCTTAGTAAGTTTATAGTCAGGAGCATAAATATAATAGATAACTCTGCTATAATGTAGGGGCTATGATAGAAACAGATTCTGGATACCATAGAAGTATGTTGAGATGAACCCCCAAACCAGATTGGGGGAATTAGGGAAGATTTTTTGGAGAAGGTGATGTTTTAATAGAGTTCAAATGATAATTAGGAACTGACCAGGAGAGGGAAGTAGGCGAAGAAGAGAAGGGCCTTCTAAGCAAGGATTAGCACATACAGGAAAACACAAGGGAGCGAGTACCATGTGTTCAGAAAATTACAATAGTGGGTTATGCTGAAATCTAGGGTGTCTAGTAAGTTTGGGGTGCCAGGTGTTGAGAGGTAACTCTGGCCTAGCAGACAGTCCTGAGGATGTCTTGGTTGTGCTTAGACTTCTTCATCCACCGTTTTCAAGTTAAATAGACTGACTAGGCCTCTGCCTCAGTTTCTCCTTCAGCATTCTTGGCAGTTTTCATCAGGGCTAGAGTGTAGTTCCAATGCCTTTGGCAGGAGTTTTATCATCCTACCTGGCTCTTTCTAGTCCCTTGTCAGTCATGGAGGTAGTGGTGGTAATCTTATGTATATATGTGCACGGGGAGAGGGTTAGGGATGAGCTAGGATCCTATTTCTTGAATTACTGGATGGGGTCATGATGCCAACACAGTATTCAGGAACCCAAAACTGCATACCAAATATCTTCCAAGTGTTTTTACTGGTTTATTCTGCTACTATGTTCAATGACCCCACTGAACAGTTATGGTTACTGTTGATGAGTTTACTGATATGTAAATTGATACTTTTAGAATTAGAGACTAGACGTATTAACACTGTTTTTAAGGAACTTGTAGTCAGGTTCTTAGACCCAGTTCTGTGCAGTTCAAGTTTCCTGTTTTCCGGTATATCTTGACATTTTATCCATCTATAAATTCTTTGGCATCTCTTCATATCTCACAGCTGTGTGTCTGGAATAATCAGGTGAGAAACGGTTAGGAAAGAAGACAATCATTGCTTCTAGGGAGGAAGTATATTATACGTAAAGAGGGGGAAACTGAATTTATAGAGGGCCATGGCAGGACTCAGTGGGATGACAGTGGCTTTGCCAGGCTTTCTTTGATTCAGTCAGTCTCTTTCTCTGATCTCCCTGTTAAAGGTCTGGTTGGCTTACCTCTGTTTGGCATCACATCCAGCTATTAACTTCTATAATATTAATTGCCAGCTGATGGCTCTAATTGCTTTTGATGATGCCCTGGGGTATGGTACAACATGCTCCAAAGTCTGATCCAATTGAAATCAGGCCTTTTGCCCAGGTAGTCTTTGAGGTTGTCTCTAACTCTAGAAGGACTCTACTTGGCTTTCTCTTTCTCTGGTTCTTGGTGTTAAACTTCTAGTCAGTCTAGTGTTTTCCTTGTGGCTGTCAAGGAGCTACCAGCATCCTGTTAATTGCTCACCACCAAGATTCCTATGGTTTTTCAATATTGCCCTTAGGCTTGAACTCACTTCTCTCCTTGCAAATAAAGTCAAAGAGAGCCACAGAGCTCTCTGTTTTAACAACCTGCTTCTCTATGTCTATGTCACAGTTCTGGAGCTGGCATAAGGAAGTGGCCTGCTTCTTTCAGAGTGACAATCCATGTCCTATGAGTGGGCACTGGGGATGAGTGGTAGTGCCTGGTGTTCTCAACTTGCCCCTGCTGGAATGCCCGTCTCCCTTTATGAGAGAGCGGAAGGGAGAGTAATCAGGGACTGGTATTCTTGTCCTGCCACGACTGCCGTAGACCTTCTGTCATACTAGTGAGGGCTGCTGGAAGAAAGGAGCCCCAGACCTCTGTGCCACTCTTGCTTGGAACATAGTTTCTGCAGTACAGGTCAGGGTACAGGGGATGGGCGTGATCATTACAGATAGGCTGTGTACTTCCAGGGAGAAACCAACATCCTGGCCTGGGAGCTGGGGAAAGAAGGGGCCCTGTGTTCTTGGCTGCACCTGTCTGGCTTAGAACTTCCACCACACTGAGCTGTTCTTACTGAGGTTTTAAAAAGATTTTCATCAGTAAATATTTCTCCATTTGCTATATGCCCTTAGGATAATTTCCATAGGTTTTAAACTGTTTTTAAATTCAATTTTCTCCAGCTAGGTTATTTCACTATGGAGAAGGTCTGCAGAGATCCTAATACCACCATGCAGAAGTTGTTCTCTTTTAATCATTTAAAAAAAATGTCATGGATTCTGTCTTGAGGAAGAACCATAATTTATTCAACCTCTTTTTTGTATTGGGCATTTTAGTGACAATACTATAAAAATATTGCAGTGTTCATCAGTGTAGCTTGATTTTTGCATAAATCCAGAGTCATTTTCTTAAGATTAGTCCTTTGAAGTTTTATAGGTGGTTCTAAGTTAACCTCTGGCTGGATTCTCACCAGTGGTTCACAGGGCTTGATGGTAAAGACTTTTTTTTTTAAATTCTTTTATTCTTTTATTGTGAAATGAACATTTTTTTAAAATTAGCTTCAGGTGTACAACACAGTGCAATAGTTATACTTTTTACCCCTCAAAAGAATTTTTTTCTTAAATTCTGTATTCAGTTCTGTGTAACAACATTAGTTCTGTGTAACAGCTAAAAGCAGACAACTTGGCTTCTCCTACTGTGTGACCTATTTCATTCTCTTTCCTTGATGAAAGCCTTTTTCAGCCCGCAGCTTATTTTGGTAGCAAAGGTGAATTTTGAAGTCAGTAAGTGATTAGACTTTTCTAGTTCTGATAACTAATTCTTCCCAGTTTTAGAATTCTTCTTTGATATCTCTTCTCAGCTGTTCCCCCAGTCAAGCATTACCCAAATATCTTAAACAAAAGATTTAAAACACACGAATTCCACTGAAAGTAAGAATTATTTCTTCATAGGTTTTGGGATTTGAAATAAGGACTCTTAAAAGTAAACATTTTTTTACTTAAATATTTCCTCTAAGGACATTCCTGGTGCTAATCATATTTAAAACTCTCATCTCTTATTATTAGGTATTTTTCATGATGGTGTGCTACTAAATTAAACCGAATTTCTGTCTCGTTTAAATATTCAAGAAAACATGTGTTCAGCTGTCACCCGTGTCCTTATTTTTTTACTTTTAGACTATTTTAATAAACTGCATTCTTTTTAAAATGAGTTTCAAGTGTACAAAACAATTTAATAGTTAGACATTTACACCCCTCACAAAGTGATAAACCCCTCCCCCAATCTACTACCCCTCTGACATCGTATATAGCTGTTACAGTTCCACTGACTTTATTCCTTATGCTGTACTCCACATCCTGGAGTATTTTTCTTTATATATATATAATTATATTAAATTATATATATATTAAATTATAGCTGACATTCAATATTATTCAGCTTCAGATGTACACTGCAGTGGTCAGGCATCTACATCGTGTCCATCTGATACCCTACAAAATCTTTACAATATTATTGATTATATTCCCCAAACTGTCTTTCATATCCCTGTGGCAATCTTGTGGTTATTGATTGTGAAATAAACTGCATTCTTTATTTTTTATTTCTAAATCATTGAGGAAATAATATGGCAATAATCTTCACAAAGACCCCTTTTTTTCATGTTGGTTCCCTATTCAGACACCTTCAATGTCTATAGGATAATATTACGTATTCTGTCACGTTACATTCTAAATACGGCTCTAAGTTTAATTTTTCAATCCCCTTGCAGAAACTCACTTTTCTAGCTAGTGTGGTTTACTCATTTTTCCCTGAGTATGTAATGTTCTGGCTTTGCTAGCTCCCCCATCTGGATCGCCTCCTTAATCTATTGTCTATCAATTGGCTTTGAACTTGGAGTAGGAAAGAAATGTGATTATCAGTCTAAAATCTCAGTATCCAAACCCCTGAACCTATACAAAAAGAAAAAAAAATTAAACTTCTGTCAAGGCTCAACACTTCTCTCACCATGGACGGTCATGGTGAACGTTTTCTCTTCCATCTTCCAACACTACCAATTGGTATCTATCACCTGGCACTTATTTATTGCCCTTTGTTTTTATAGTTTTAGTTGTGTTATGTAGCCTTCACTGGAGTGAGCTTGTTGAAGGAAAGCAGTATTTCAGTCATCTTTGAACACCTGAAATGCCTTCCAAAGAGTAGATGCTCAGTAGACGTTGAGTGATATCAACTGTGCTGAATGGCTCTTTTATGATTACTTCAAACTAGCTCTTGAACAGTGACTTCTCTTAAATAATAATGTTATTGAGTTTGTTCTGTACTTTACAATTTTCAAACTGCATTTCAAATGACATGGCTTACTTTATTTAATCTTTAAAGAATCCTTTGAGATGGGCAGAACAAATCTTATTTCCATTTCTTAGATGTGACACAAAGATCTCAGAGAGGTGAGTTACTGCTTGGGTCATGGTGCTTATAAATTACAAAATTCGGTACTTTTAATTCCTAGGAGATAATTCTTTCATCCTGTTACAACTGTATTTTGTATGATGGTGGAAACCTCAGGTGACTTTCTAGAAATGTAAAGAATTCCACAGCATTAGAAAATATATGACATTTCCAAGGTACCTGTTGAAATTTGATGTGAAATTCCATCTGACATGTTTGTAGCAGCTTTAATTATTTTATCTATTTAATAGCAGAATATTTAAAGCAGCCACAAAAATCTCTAGGCATAACCAATTTCATCCATAAATAAGACATTTTGCACCTCAATTTTTACTCTGCAGTTCTATTTTGTGAACTAATTGGCAACACTTAATGGAAATTTAAGATGTAGACAGACTATAACAGGTGGAGCAATCACATCTTCACAAGGAAATTAATTTATACACACACACACAAACACACACACATATTCATAGGCTCTGATCTTGCCAAGAAAAGAGCCCCAACAGTGTGGTTAGCTGCAATTATGGCTAAGTGTCATAAAACAATTTTGGCATATCATGGCACCCACAGGAATCACAGTGATCTCTGTTCTTGGTCTTCTAAGCACGTTTCAATCTCATGTGAATTCATCCTTGTAAGTTTTCTTTTTTCTGCTTTGTTAGAAAAGTAATTTGACTACATCCTGCTACTTGTTTTGTGATTTGGGGATGTCACGAAAGCAGCTATCTTGAAAGATGGACTAGAACAAAGTATGTCAGTATGATTTATAGTAATTGCTGTGATTCTGCGATGATGGGGCGACCAATCCATATACGACAGTGTATAGACACAGATACTCTTCTACAAGAATGGTTCCAGTTGAATTTCCTGAGATTTTTTTAAATGTTTCATAATTACATGATTATTATTGAATGAATGGAAGCCATCTTTGATTACTTTGTGTGTTCTTTTTGGTGAATTCTGACATGAATTTTTCTGGCTTGACAATGGCAATACATATACAAAATAAAATAACCTCTCTGAGTTCAGACTAGACCACAGACTTTGCTAAAAAAGAGTCCTGTGACTAAGCATAATTTTCTCTAACATGTAATTTGGAGTGTACGAGGTATGCTGTATGAGGGAAGATGTGTACTGTGTACTAAGCAGGAAAACTCAAAATTGGTGATAGGTCCTGAGAGATCAGACCAAGATTAAGAAGAAAAAAATACTCTGTTATTATGAAATATTCCATTCAACTCCTGAGCCGATATGGATTAGGAAGAAGGTAGTGTACATTGAACCCCCCAGTGATTAATTTTGAAGGCAGTAGAGTTTGAAATAGAAAGTGGTATATATTTGAGAAATTTCCACTACTGTTCCTCTGTTTTTAAAAATTAAAGTCACTCACCATAGCATTTGTATGCTGTTGTTGTTTTTTTCTTGAGGACAGTGTCACTGGCCCTCATATGTGGGATCCGAACCGGGGCCGCTGGCGTCCCAAGCCAGCGCTTAACCACCGTGCCACTCGGCCGGCCCTGTATGTTTTAAAGCAAGAAGATTAGAGTTGTGTTCTATATTCACAGAAAGGAACACCCGTGCTGTTCATCCCTTCAAAATAAAAGTTGATTATGAATAATACATGTTTATTTTAAACAAACAAACAAACAAACAAACAACAAACAATCCCAAACTATGAAAAACTATATAAAGAAGTTAAATAGTATGTGAAGTAATCATTCAAAGACAGTAATTGTTAATATTTTGGCAAATATCTTATCACTCATATAACTATACAGTCAAAAACACAAGCATACTTATTAAAATTGGATCAAACAAAATATGTAATCTTTCTCATTCATTAATATGCTGTAGTCACTATTACACATCAATAAATATAGTATGATATGTATATAAATTGCATTATTATTGTTATTAGTGGATGAAAAGTGTTTTAGTATATAGATATTAGACATAGATGCTTTAATTCTCCATTGATGGGTCTTAAATTATTTTCAGTTTTGAGCCTCTGTTAATAACATTGGTTCAGTGAGGGGCCAGTGGCACAATGTATAATAACATTGGTTCAAAGATACAAATATATATGTATCATTGTGCAATTTATTCAATAAATTTTTATTGGATTGTTTTCTATGTGCCAGACATTATTCTAAGTGCTGGCGATACAGTAGTGACTAAGACTTTAAGATTTCTGCTTTTATGAAGCTAACATTCTGAAAAGGAAGTAAAATAGATAAATAACCAAGATAATTGCAATAGAGATATGTGTTTGAAGAAAACAAAATTGGTCAATATGATAGTACCGGAATGAGAGAGAAAGAGAGTTAACATTAGCTAGTATAGTCAAGAAAAGGTTTTCTGAGGAAATGGGATTTTATCAGAAACCTGAATAGAAGGAACCGAGAAGACGGAATTTTCCAGGGAATTATCCCAGCCATGATTTGGGATGACCTCGAGTGTTTTAAGAACAAAAATAGGTTGGTGTGTCTCCAGTATAGTGATCCACAGAGAGTGTGTTAGCAGAAACTAAAAATGGAAAAGGAGGCAGATTGATCATTTAGGGCCTCCTGGGCTATGATTAAGTTAGATTTTTTTTTTTTTATTGTAAGTTAAAATTTTCAAAGCTGTAGAATGTTGTTTGAGAAAATTAAGTGTGGTGGGTTGCTGGTTTTAGGTGAAAGAGCAAGGGAACCACTCATTCAATCAATCTATCTTTCATCAAACATTTATGGGGCAATTGTCTCATACCAACAGTTCTAGGCTCCAGAATATAGGGGATGCCATGAATTCCATAATGGCTAAAACAGAAGAAATCCCTTCCCTTTTCAAGCTGACATGTCAGCTAGAAATGTGTGTGAAAATTAAAGCAGGATAACAGGGTGTGTGTGTGTGTGTGTGTGTGTGTGTGTGTGTGTGTACGTACATCTGTGCATCTGTGCATATGCTATTTTAGGTAGGATGATCTGGAAGGTTCTTTAGAGGAGAAGACACTTAACAAAGATCTGCAAGAAGTGAAGAGTAAGCTAAGCCAATAGGTGTGGTGATTATTCTGGGCAGAGGGAATGACAGGATCAGTAAGTACAACGGTCTTCTAATTGATAGGCCTAAACACTCCGGGATACCTGAGTGGCTGAACTCAGAATACAGAGTCTGAGCACAGTGTAAGAAGATGAAGTCAGAGAAGTAGCCAGCATCCTTGAAGGTCATGGTGAGAATTTTAGTTATTATTCTAAATAGAATGGGTAATGGTTGGAAAGTTTTGAGGAGGAGAGCTACTCGACCTTGTGATTTTAGAGAAGATCAGCTTAACTGTTTATGAAGGTGGAAATGCTGGAAATAGGGAGGAGAGTTAAACTATTTGAATAGTCCAGGCAAGGATGATGGCAGCTTGATATGGATAATAGTGGCAGAAGTCCTAAGACATTGTTAGGTTCAGAATGTACTAACAAGGGAGAGCCAGTAGGATTTGCTGATGGATTGGATATGGAGTCTCCGAGAAGGAAATGAGTCAAGCAAGACTCCAATAGTTTGGCCTTATGAGGTGAATAATGAATGGTGGCTCCAGTTTTGGAGATGTGGGAGACCAGGGAAGGAGAAGTGTTGATGGGGAAAATAAGAGTTGCACCTTGTGTATATTAATCCATAGATGCCTATTAGAGTTTTATGTGGGCTGTTGAGTTGTCAATTGAATGTATAAGCCTGGATTCAGGGGAAAGGTCAGGCCTGGGGACATAAATTTGGAGATATTAATCTTTGAATGATATTTAAAGGTATAGGAATAGATGAAACCAGGCGGGCAGTGAGTAAACAGAGAAGAGAAGATATCTGAGGAAGGAGTGTGGGGAACTCCAACATGTAGAGATCACATGGAGAGAAGAGCAAGTAAAGGAATGGCAAGAGGTTGGAGGAAGGTCAGGAAGTTATGGTATCTCAAAGGCTAAATGAATATGGTATTTGAGGAAGGAGGCATAATCAAGAGTGTCAAATGCCACTGGGGGATCAAGCAGGAAGAGGACTGGGAAGTGCCTGTAGGATTTAATGATGTAAAGTTCATGATATTCATGCCAAAGAAGTTTTATTATCAGGTGTAAATGAAAGACAGATGGAGGTTCTAGTTCTAGACTATGGATTTTTGTTTCCTGTAAAATTTAGCAGAGAAAAAGCTAGAATCAGATGTAGAGTGGGGGAGGGTTGTTGTTGTTCGCTTGGTAGTCAGTTTTTCAAGATGGCAGAAGTTACAGAACTTTGAGCATCTACTGTAAAGCATAGAACTTTTTGATTAAAGACCTTCATTTTGGCTTCATGGCTGGGGTTAGATCATGAGAATAGAAGCAGTATTAGTCAGGAAGCCATTGCAAGAATGTAGGGAAAATAGGATGGTGGTTTGAACTGCAGTGTGAACAGTGTAGAGGAGGCAAGAGGATGAATTTGAGATAGATTTTGGAGGTGGAGTTGGAAAGACGTGGAGTTAGATGTAGGAAGTGAGGGAAAGGAGGAACAAAGGATAACCAAGTTTCTCTAAAATTTTTTAGTTATTACAATATTATTGACCATATTCCTTATGCTATGCTTCATACCCTCACGACTATTTTATATCGATCTATTTTTACTTTTTAATCCCTTCACCTTTTCACCCAGCCCCCTCACCCCCCTCCCATCTGGCAACTATCAGTTTGTTCTCTATATCAATATGGTTGTTTCTGTTTTATTTGTTCATTTATTTTGCTTTTTAGCCTCCACCACATATAACTGAGAACATATTGTATTTGTCTTTCTCTGTCTGATTTATTTCATTTAGCATAATACCTTCTAGGTCCATCCATGTTGTTGCAGATGGCAAGATTTCATTCTTTTTTATGGCCGAGTAATATTCTATTGTATAAAAGTACCACTTCTTCTTTATCAAGTCGTCTATTGATGGACACCTAGGTGGCTTCTATATCTTGGCTATTGTAAATAATGCTGCAGTGAACATAGGGGTACATATGTCTTTGAATTAGTATTTTGGATTTCTTCAGATAAATATCCAGAAGTGGAATTGTAGCCTGGGTCATATGGTAGTTCTATTTTTAATTTTTTGAGGAAACTTCATGCCATTTTTCATAGTGACTGCATCAATTTGAACTCCCAAAAACAGTGCAGGAGGGTTCCCTTTTCTCCACAAGGATAATCAAGTTTCTTTCTGAAGCAAGGAGGCACCTGGAGGTTCCATTTAGTAAGATGAGAAAATTTGGGAGATTAACAAGTTTTGTTGGTAGTATAAGACTTCTCTTTTTGATTTTCTAAGTTTGAAATTGCAATTGACTTATCCTATGAGAAATGCTTTAAATTGGAACTGCTAAATCATAGTGTTAAGTTTTTAATGTATATTTCTACACTAAAGCCTCTAACCATATTTGGATTGTCTACTTCTTACATTGTAGCCAACTCTGGACATTGCCAATGTTTGTAATCATTGCTAATATAGTGGGTAAAAATGATATTTAAATGTATTTTATGTCTTTGACTATAGTTAACATCAGTTTGTATTTTGGTTTTTGTTTTTTTCGGGGGGATTGGAGAGTAGGATCATTTATTGTGTGTGTGTGTGTGTGTGATTGTTTTTATATGTCCTTCAGTAATTTTCATTTTCTTATTGATTTATGAGAGTCATTTGTATATTAGAAGCAATAATCATTTACCAAATATGTTGCAACTTTTCATTTGAATTGTCACTCATTAGACAGCCTTATTTGTCCTGAGTACTACTTTTGTAACATGAGAGTTTTAAATTTGTATAGAGCCAAAACTATCCATCTTTTTTTATTTTAAGTGCTTACTTTAGTATTATGTGTATGTATCCCAGATATCCACTTTCCTTTGAGAATTAAATAAGATTTGTATAAAGTTCTATTCCATGTTCCATGGGAAGCCTTTCCTAAAACATCAGCAAATTCCTGATAGTTTATATATCATGGTATTTTCTGAGTTCTTGCCACGCTAAACTTTTGACTTTCCACACATCTGATTTTCTGGGTTTTGTTTTTGTTATTGTTCTGTGTCAACGTTTTTATCATTCTTTGACTTCCTTAAAAGCCATGCACACAAGAGATTGTGCCTTATTTTTTCAAATGACAAAGTAATGCACCAGGTACTGAACATCTGTCCACCAACTTAAAATACCATTACTATGTATTCAGAAATACTATATATATTTGGGCCTAATTCTAAACTCTTCAGTTTATTTCATTTGATCTAAAATATGACTTTAATTATAGCAACTTTATAATTATGTACTAATTCATTAACATATTTATTGACTACCTACTATGGGATACCTACTGTAGATTGAGAAACACACGGTGATGAACAAGACAAACATGATTTCTCTCCTTGTGGATTTTAAATTTTGTTGGGAAGTTATAGATAATTAACAATAGAATAATATGTTTTGAAAATTTAAAAATCCAACTCTAATTGTGAAGAAACAAATAATTAGGGTGAAGTGATAGTAATTAAAAGGTCTACTTTATAGAGGGAGGTCAGGAAAGGGTTCTGAGGATTTGACATTAAACCTGAAAAGAGGAGGATGAGAATGACCCTGCCTTTTGAATTGTTTCATCAAGGCAGAGATAAGGCTAAGTCAGGGAAACCGAGGCAGGAACACTGAGGCAGGACTTCAGCCATGTGAATGGAGGTGACATGATTCTTCTGCTTAGGAGCTCTTATCTTTTCACCTTGAACTTCCATTTCCTCAGGAGGATATGTAATCAAGTTTGATCATTCAGGGTTTTTCAAATCAGAAATCTAACCCTGGCATAACATATTGAAATAGGTTCCATTTTCTAATTGTTTTGCTGTTTTCTTCAGGCCTACTAATTAGCTATGTATTGGATTTCTGTTGTTTTTATTTCATATCCATCATTTTCTCTTTAATTTTTTTTCCTCATTATCCCTTTCCTCTTTATTTCTGCGTGGCTTTCTCCAGTCTGTCTTCTACATTATGGATTTTGTTTTTTCTAGTTTTGTTTTTCACTGCTTCAGATACTGTTAAGTTCTCCAGTGGTGTTTCTTTCCCTTAATTTTTGCACTTTCCCTTTGCCAGTTCTCTTTGCACCTTAGTATTACTATTTTTTGGTTATATCATCTTATCTTTCATCTCTTGTTTTATAGAGTTCTTGATTTATCTAATTTTCTTTAGATGTCCAATTAGGTATTTTCTTAAACATTTCTTTTCTTCACCTAAATCATCTCTTCCTAATTGTGTTCTTTTTTGTGCTTGTGTGTTCTATCGTTTTTATGCTATGCTTTTATTTATTTTTTTCTTTTGGGGTGGGGAACCAAACTTTTGCATAGATTCCGTTTGCTTTAGTTATACTTATTTTTTCTGTGCCATTTATTCCTTAGTTGAGGGGTGTTCTCTCTGGTCATGTTACATGTTCATATTGTTGGCTACCCTCTCTGCTTCTCTGACTCCCATTTGAATACTTCTAGGAATTAAACCGGAAGTCTAGATCAGCAGTGGCTCTCAGAGTGTGGTCTACAAACCAGCAGCATCAGCATCATCTGCAAAGTAATTCTTGGATCCCTGCCTCAGCCCTCTTGAATCAGAATCTCAGGGTTGGGGCCCAGTGATATGATTTTAGGAAGCCCTCCAGGTGACTCTGAGACAAGTTCTGAGAACCACTGTGTCCCCTCCTCCTCCCTCCCAATGGCTTCCATGTTTATGTTCATGTCACATTTCTAAACACTAGCATTTTGGGACAATATATTTGAAATATATTGCACTATTCCCTTGGTAGTGTTTAGTGTTATATTGCTATTTGAGTAGAGCTGTTCACTGCCTGATATTCTTTCTCATATACTTAATATCAGACATTTTTTGGGTTTGTTTTAGTAAATACAAAATATGTTTTTGCTCCTCTCATCTCTCATTTATTGTACCTTTTGTGTATCATTGCCCTCACATTGTACCTGTGTTATATGACTGCTCATCTCAGTCGCTGATAGACGTTTGCTGTTAACAATATGTGTCCTCAGTTGGAGCACATTAAGTTTTTTCACACTGATGCAATTTGGAGAGACTTTTGTGATATTAACTATACATCAATATTCTGTTATACACATTAGGGTCAATGGTTTATATTATCAGTCTAGTTATATTGATCTTTATGATGGGTAAGGAGGAAACTAGGGCTACGTCCAAACATGTTAAGCATTTTTTCTGGATTATCTATAAAATGAATTCGAATTTTTGTATTGAAAAGTTAGCTTTTTGGATTTGAGGACATACCTTGCTATCTTGGGAGAAGATTTGGTTTGTTACCCTATTTAAGGATTCACTGGGTAATTTGATATGATGTCAAATTAAAAAGAATCCCCATTAAAGATGGATAATAAATAAATTTGGGAAAACTTTTCAGTCTGATAGATATGTTCATTATCTTAATGTGTCAATATTTTCATGAATGTATACATATATCAAAACTCATATGCTTTAAATATATCCAGCATATCACATGTCAGTTATATCTCAATAAAGCTGTTTAAAAAAGCACCATGGGTTTTTGTAAACTTGTCAATATGGTTTGCCTTATACAATGTGGTTAGTGAATATGGATCATTTGTTCTAACTATGGCTCTGTAAATTTTACCTGTTTTTCTTACCATTCACGGGGCAGAGAAAAAAATGCGGCGCAGTATAATGACTTTTCTAGGCTTATCATCATGATTTTAAAGTGTTTCTGATACACCGTGTAAAGGGGAACTACAAGTGTTAATGTAACAACTTCCACCTAAGTTTTCTCTGGTGGCTAAAACTACATTCCTAGATCTCAGAAAGTCAGAGTTTCAGATATGATTTATGTTTCATCAACCAGATGCTATTGTATGAGACTCTGATTAAAAAATGAACAAAAGCAAGATAGGTAGGGTGTGGGGGCACTGGTTGTGGGAGAAGTGACATGGTTTTGGAGCCATCATATGAAACGGTGACCCTTTATCATGGCAGATGATTTCCTAACCAGCTTCCTGTTATGGTGTCATGCCGCTATGTTCCCAGTGTATCAGTGTGTCCTGCGGTGGCAGGGTTCCCAGTCATGTCAGAGTTACTATAGTTTTGCAGTCAGCAATGGTACAAATGAACTCCTGGTTTGTTGGGTAACCATGGCAATGGTGATGGTCATTTTCTCAATCAAAGCAGAGGGTGAGGAGCTGGTCCTGAGATTGGCCTGGATCCTACTCCTCCTGCTCTTCAAAACTTATGGAAATACATAATTCCTCATGTAAAGCACTTTCTGCTTAAACCAGTTGAAGTGGATTCGCTGTGTGAATGTGAGACCTGAGTGATAATATAAATAGTACCAGAAGTGGTTATGGGCAATAAAACATCAAGAAAGTTGGACTTGATTTTGTTCAAAGGCTACTACAGCACAGTGAGCAGTTACTTAAATGATCACCTCTGGTCAGCCTCTGGTCAGACCATGATGGGGCATGAGGAAGAAAAGGAATTAGGAACAGGTGTTTTTTTTTCCCGTTGATTGTATTGGTGAACTAAAAGAAAGAAAGAAAGAAAGAAAGAAAGAAAGAAAGAAAGAAAGAAAGAAAGAAAGAAAGAAAGAGAGAAAGGAATATGCTCAGTATTTTAAATTCTGAGCTCCAGGAACCATCTGAGAATCAAGGAATTTTTGTAACTATATTAAAGGCTCTTTCATCTTTTCCAGCCTCTAGACTAATTCAGATGAAAATCAGATGGAAAGCCTGATGCTGCAGATTGTTGAATTATAAGGTAGGTTGAATTTATAGTTTTGCCATTTATTTTTCACAAAATTGAAAACATTGCCTGAGAAAAAGTTAGACCCCATCATTGAAATGATGTCATTTAGGAGGACCTGATAATTCTCCATACTCTGTACCCCAAACCTTACCAAACATCCCCTGGCAGCAGAAGCACCTTCACCCTTGCTTGATGATGTTGATCTTGACTTGCTTGAAGACCCTACTTGACTTTCTTGAAGACTTGCTTGAAGACCCTTTATAAGGCAGGTCCTTTGCAATGAGATGACAGTTCCCCTCTGGCAGCACACTCTAATATCCTCATTGCTTCCACATCTATAGCTGGATCAGAGCCCTGCATGTCCTAAGGAACAACGGGGACATTGAACCTTAGAGGAAATGGCTTACAAACAAAAGGAATTAAATAATTTTGTTAATATATTTACGACGGCATAAATCTGGGGATTATCTGTCAGAACTAGATTTTGAAGATAATTCACCAATGCTTTAAAGAGGTGCATTTGTTGATATGGACACAGTTACCAGAGATTTGGGACTCAGTGTATAGTTTGAGCATCTGAAAGTGTTTCTATTTGGTCTTTTAGCTCACTGAGTCTTAGACTTAGTGGTGTCTTAGGCTAAATGAAATTGAGATGTCAGCAATTCCTAATACCATGAAAAAGAAGAAATTCAAGTCTTAAAGAATTAAGAATGTTAGGATGGGAACAACTCAACTACCCCATAACTAAGTCTCACAAGAGGACCCAAGATCATTGATAAATACATTAATGGAGGACAGCCATGTTGGTCCTCCGTAGGTTGGAAGTGAAGACAGAAAATGCTGCCATTCAATCAGAATCCAAACTTTACTGGGAATGATAGAATTTTATGTAGCAGAGACCAGAAAAACTGAGCATAGTTATCTCAGTAGGCTGAAGTAGTTTGATGGCAGAGATTTTTATTGGTGACTTACTGATTGGTGAATATATATATATATATATATATATATATATATATATATATATATAAACTGCTTCTCATAAACTGAGTGGTGTCTCACTTGCCAAGTCATATATTAGGGCATGTCCAGCATCACTCTGTCACCAAGTGAAAGTATCATATATGCTCTAAGGCTTCTGCAAGTCCTTCTGCTGCCTTTCATTCTTCCTTCAATCTTCACTCAGGACCTCATGGCAAGTTCCATATAACCTGAGAAAGAAAAAAAGTTTCAAGTCTGTTTATAGATCATTCTTCATTATACGTGGCATGAGCCAGAAGCAAAGTGACAGCTGAAGCAGTAAAACTTTGCTTAAGGATCTTACTGAAAGACAGGAGAAGAAATAAATCCTCCCAGTGGGCTGAACATACAGCAATATGGTCTAGTGGTCTACCATGTCTAGAATGAAAGATAGCTGAATGTATGTATACATTTTGATTCATGGGAAACAGCTGATGGTTAATGGTTTGGGGAATACAAGATTGGAGGATTTTGGACAAGGAAGTTTGAGAAAGAAGTAGGTAGATGGATCTTTCAGATGGACCTAGAGGCTGAATCATATGTCCTTTATGACTGCTCTCCAAAAGGTTCCACTTTGAACATGAGGTTCTCAACATCAAGTGAACATGTTTACTTGATCAACTCAACTGGTCACTCAGTATAGGAGAGAGAAAGTCTTTCTCCAGCCACTCCAGTGTTTGCTCACTGGGTTAATGAACAGAGTGGCTCTAGTTCTATATCAGCTCAATAACATGAAGTTTCCTCCACCATAGTTGATAAGGCTATGTATCAACTAAGTGTCCAAATTGCCAGAATCAGAATAATGCCCAGGTAGCTTAATGGTAAATAGATTACATTAAGTTCCTTACATCATGGGAAAGTAGTGATTTTTCCTCACTGGAAAGGGATTACTCAACTGGATTTAGATTTGTTGTCTCTGCTTACTCTGTTTCTGCCAGCAAATATCTGAGGACTTGGTAAATCGCTTATTCACAGTATCACACACAATACTTTTTCTGATCTAAGAACTAATTTTATAGCAAAAACAAAAAAAAGGTATAGGTTCATACTTATGAGATTTACTGGTATGATCTATCCAGAAGCAGTTTCCCTAATAAAATGGTGGAATAGACTATTGAGGACTTAGTTATCTTACAGATATGTTATTTACCACTGACCAATATATTTCTCACATAGCTGGAAAACATAGGGTCTAAAAAAGTGAGAAATTTGAGAATAGCATCTCTTACTATTATGCCAATGTAATACCAAATGACCTCCTTATGAAATTTTGCTTCTTGCTGAAATTTTTGACTCTGCTGGTTTAGGTCTCTCAGATCTAAAAGAGGATTATTTCCTCTAAGGGATACAACCAGCCATTTTAAGAAACGGAGGCTAATACTGTTTTGGCTGACACAATTGATCCTAATTATCAAGGGGGAACTCGAGATGAGAGTATGCCTGGAACACTAGCAATCCTCTTAAATATCTCCTATGATTTCTAGTTTAGCTAGAAAGCTGCAGGAAATAGGCATGTTGTGGACATTGTATGTCATTTGGAAACATAAGTATGGAAAGTAGATTGTTTATGGATGCCAAATACATAGAAAGTAGTTTTATAAACAAATATTCTGATCTTCTAGAATCAAAGGCTAAAAACAACTTTTAAAAAACCCGACATTTCCTGAGCTCCTTTGCAACTAAGGGTTTCGACATGATTTGGATCACATCAATCAGAAGCATTTTAATGATATATTGATTAGTAATAGAGTCATACTGGTAGAGAGGCAAGATGTGGGACATCCATTTGCTTATATAGACAGAGGATGACACATGTTTCCTGGTTCTGGGGTCACCTGGGAAAGCTTCCTCATTTAGAGTCTGGCTCCCTGATTCAGCAGGTTCCTCAGAAGCAGATTTCCTGGTCAAAGCAGAGTCTATGTGGCTTTGGGAGCCTTCTTGTCCTGATCTTCCAACAATTTTGTAATCACTTAATTTCCTTCATCAAATCTTGTTTGCTTCAACTAACTAGAGTAGATTTTCCGAAATTGAACCCTGTCCAATATACCTTCCTTCCAACTTGGAGATATTAATGGGATTTTTTTTTTCAGAAAAATTTCCATTTACTTCTAGCTGTGCTGTACTATTCTCTTGAGAAGGTGAATTATGTAGATTATTTGCAGCTTCTTTTAATTTAGTCCAAATTTAGACAATGTTTCTCAAATGTTGTGCTTTAAGCTGAGAACTCTGTTTTGTTTATGGGGTTTTTAAGGGTTTCTTTATTAATTCTGTTTCTTTCCTTGAAAGTTACTTCCAACAGAAAATAAGAGCTCTTTAGTAAGTCTTTATATTACAAATTGTGGACTGATTTATTCTGAAGTTATTTTAATTTCAAGCTCAGTTTACATTCTGTTGCTCAAGCTGGCAAGCTATAAACATGTCTTCCATATCTATTTGGGGACTCCTTGAAATAGGAGAACAAATATATCTAAATCTAAATACATCCTGTATGTGATGTCAGTGGGACAGACATTTTAAAAAAATAGGCCTAAGGTTTCAATTTTATAAACCAGGGACAGTCCCAGTGGTTCTCAACCTTGACTGCACACAGAATAATCTGGGAAGCTTCTAAGAAGTGTAAATACGAGGACCACAGCTCAGACAAACGGAATCATTTTCCTAGGGGTTTGTATTTTTTAAAACCATTCCCAGATGATTTGTATGAGTCTGCTTAGGATGGCTGCCATAACAGAATACCACAGACCAGGTAGCTTCAACAGAAATTTATTTTCTCACAGTTCTGGAGGCTAGGAGTTCAAGATTAAGGTGCCACAATGATTGCCTTCCAGTGAGGCCTCTCTTCCCTAGCTTATAGATGGCCGCCTTCTCACTACATCCTCCCTCAGACTCTCCTCGGTGCACTCATAGAGCAAAAGAGCTCTCTGGTATCTCTTCCTCTTTTTATAAAGACAACAGTCTTATTGGATTAGTGGTCCACCCTTATGACCTCATGTAACTTTAATTACCTCCTTAAAGGCCTTTCTTCAAAAACAGTCACTTTGGGGGTTGGGGCTTCAACATATGAATTTTTTTTTCGGGGGGGAAGGAACACAATTCCATTTGTAACAATGATGATTGACAACCACAGGTTTAGTGGAATCATTTAGTTTGGGGGCTGAATTTTAGCACATAAGAAAGAGCAAGTCAAAATGCTATATTGGGTTTAAGTATGTGGCAACTTGGCAACTTCTGCTGGGTAGAATGGAGAGAGAGAGCGCACTAAATAGAGAAAGGTATGGGATGGGGCAGGAGCTCGTCAACCAGAACATTTATTCTATGTGGGATAGCAGGCTTAACTCCAGGTCAAGCTGGCATTATATCCCAGAGTGTGTTACAATATTGAGGCTAGTCAAGTGCTAGAGTTCTTCAAGTCATGAATCCTGAAGTAAATGACAAGAACATGAGGACCAGGGTCCAGCTTCAGTGACAGGAGCAGTAGGAAATGGATGTGTGATCCTCTAAACTGGTTTTCAGGACAAAGTTCTTGACCTTGTCTCAAAATTGGAAAGTAAGCCTTGAAGCCTCAAGAGCCAACCAGGGCATACGTGGGGAGGTTAGAGAGAGAGCTTATAGAAAGCTAAATCGATCCCCAGGGCTGACTGTTGTGCGAACAGCTGACTATTGTTAAATGTCATTTGTTGGTGAAGTGAAGAATTCTGTTTTAATCTCTGATATGGCTCTCGTTGGTCTGGTATCTACAGCAGTGGTTCTCAAACTTTAGCGTGCATCAGAGCCTGCAGTGGCTGTTCAAACATGCATTACTTGGCCTCATTCCCAAAGTTTCTGATTCAGTGGGTCAGGAGTGGGATCCAAGAATTTGTACTTGTAACAAGCTTTCAGATAATGTTGGTACTGATGGTTTGGGACTACTTTGAGATGCTATTTACACATTAATAGACATTTTTTAATGTGAATGACTTCTTTTATTGTCTCCGTAATAATCAATTAAAAAGTTAAATAATATCTTCGGGTATTAATAATTAGAAATAATTTTTGAGGGGCTCTTTTTTAAATCATTATTAATCATTTTGAATCATTATTCTGCTGCCACAGTTGGACAGAATCAGTATGACATGGTGGCCAGATAGACCTGAAACTCAACACAAGCTAGGAGAGGTTGGAATGACCAAATAATGGGTATAAAAGATTATTTTTGGGATGCTCACCAACTATCTAAAGGTTTACCTGACATTACAGAGAGATGGTATAACTTCCCATGATAAGGGAAAGGATACAATTATGAATTTAACTAAACAGGAAAGCATCCCAAACCCAGAACACCGCAGTAGGCTCCCCAGCACTCTGTTTTAATGGCCTGCTTCTCGTCCCACCCACATGGTTCCTGTATGTGCTGTCGTTTTACTAGAATGACCCTATAACCCTGGGGGTCAAATGGAGGTGATTTAATATTCCAGTGGGATTTGAAAACCTTTTTCTTATGAAATAATTGTAAACTTAAAGAGTTTCAAGCATAGGACCCAAAACTCCCATTTCTCCTTTATACGGATCATACAGAGTCAGCAGTTGTTGCCATTTTGCTGCATTTGCTTCTCTCTTTCTCTCTACACATGCATCACACATGCTATTTTCCCTGCAATATTTGTGACTAAATTGTAGACAGTGTGCACCTTTATCCTTAATAATTTCAATGGGTATTTTCTAAGAACAAGGATATTCTAATTATAGGATGATGGATTGCAAAATGGCCAAATATTTCTCCTATATGTGTATGCATGTCCTTTTGTAATGTGACTTAGATGTTCCTCCCATCAAGAGGGCAAGTATATGTCTTCACTCCTTAAACCTGGGCTTAACCGTGTAACTTGCCTTGGATATAGAATATTAAATATTGATGTAAGCAGAGGCTTGAAAAGTGCTTCTGCTTTGGGGCTTGCCCTCTCTTGATGCTGGGAGCTTCTGTGCAATGTGATCAAGCTGGGCTAGGCTGCTGGGGGATGAGAGACATGCATCTGTCATCTTAGTTTACATCAACCAGAGAGCTGTTAATGTGAGTAAGGTTATCTACACCATACAGCTGTGGCGGAACCAGCTCAGACTACAAGAATTACCCAGCCAAGCCCATAGAATCATGAGGAGGAATAAATACCTACTTATGGCATCAAGCCATTAAGTTTTAGGGTAGTTTGTTGTACAGCAACAGAATAAAATGATCAAAACCAGGAAATTTAATAGTAAGACAATATTATTATCCAATCCATATTCAAATTTTTCTAATTGTTCTAAAACTGTTATAGCATTTTTCCCCTCCTCAACCCATGTTCTAATCCAGGATGATACACTATAATTAGCTGTCATGTCTTTCTCTTTTTTTAACCTTCACAACATTTTGTTATTATTTTTTGACACGCGAAAAGCTGTACATAATTAATGTATGCAAATTGATGAGTTTGGCGATAAGTATACATCTGTGAAGCCATCATCACAATCTATGCCATAAACCTGTCCATCAACTCCAAAATTTCTTCTTGCCCTCCTATTTATGATGGTGATGATGATGATGATAAGAACACAATGTAAGATCTGCCTTCTTAGCACATTTTTAAGTATACAATGCAGTATTGCTAACTGGGCTGTGTAGTAGCTCTCTAGGACTTATTCATCTTTTTTAACCAAACATTGTACTCTTTGACTAATATTTCCATTTTCCCCCTCCCCTCAGCTCCTGGCAATCACCAGTCCACTCTCTTCTTCCATGAGTTTGACTATTTTAGATTCATCACATAAGTTGTATCATGTAGTATTTGTCTTTCTGTGACTGGCTTATTTCACTTAGCATAATGTTCTCCAGTTTCATCTATGTTGTTGGAAGTGGCAGAATTTTTTTCTTTTTAAAGAGTGAATAAAAACCCTTCATAAGTGTACCCCACATTTTTTTTAATCCTTTGATCCATCAAGGGACATTAAGTTGCTTTCATGTCTTGGCTATTGTAAATAAAGCTGTAGTGAACATGAGAATGCAGATATCTTTTTGAGATCCTGATTTTAATGCCTTTGCATGTATATTCAGAAGTGGGATTGCTGGGTTGAATGCTAGTTCTATTTTTAGTTTTCTGAGGAAACTCCATACTGTTTTTCATTGTGGCTGTACCACTTTCATTCCTACCAACAGTGTACAAGGATTCCCTTTTCTCTATATCTTTGCCAACATTTGTTTTCTTTTTTTTTTTCTTTGATAATAGCTATCTGAACAAATGTGGGGTAATAACTTATGTGGCTTTGATTTACATTTTCTAATGATTAGTGATGTTGAGCACCTTTTTATATACTTGTTAGCTATTTGTATGACTTTGGAAAAATGTCTGTGCAGGTCCTTTGGCCACTTTAAAATTGGGTTATTATAATTCCTGATTTCAAATTGTGTTACAAAGCCACAGTAATCAAAATAGTATGGTACAGGCCTAAAAATAGACATATAGACCAATAGAACAGAATAACAGAACCCCAAAATAAACTCATACATATAAGGTTAACTGATCTTTGACAAGAGTGCCAAAAATAAACTGTAAATAAAGGGTGCCATAAATAAGTGGTGTTGAGAAAACTGGACACCCACATGCAGAAAAGTAAAGTTGGACCCTTATCTTACAGCACCCTGGTGCCCCCAAATCAGCCTAAAGATGGATTAAAGACTTAAATGTAGGACCTGAATCTGTAAAATTCTTAGAAAAGCTCCTGGACATTCATCTTGGCATTGATTTCTCAGACATGACACCAAAATCACAGGCAACAAAAGTAAGCATAGACAAGTGGGGTTGTGTCAAACTAAAAAGCTTCTCTACAGTAAAAGAGATAATAAACAAAATGAAAAGGCAGTCTTTGAAAAGGCAGTCTTTGAAATGGGAGAAAATATTTGCAAACCATGTATCTAGTATAAGATTAATATGTAAATTATATGAGAAATTTTCACAACTCAATATCATGTCTCTTTAATTTCCTTTAATATGGAACTCTGTCTTAGCTAATTTTTTTTCCCTCATACTGAACATTTTTGAAGAGTACAGAGTTGTTTTGAAGAATGTCTTAGTTTGAGTTTATTTACTGATGATTAGATTTAAGTAACACTTTTTTTTTTTCAGTACGTAAGTGATCCTGTGTCCTTGGTGCTTCATATCAGAAGGCACAGGATGTTAGTTTGTTTCATTATTGGCTATGTTAACTTTGACATTTCATTAAGATGGTGTCCACCAGGGTTCTCCATTGTAATATTACCATGTTTCCCTTTGCCATTACTGAGTATCACCACTCCAGGGAGGGGTTTGGAAGGCCCTAAAACAGTACATTAAGAAAGAACAAACTAGGACTAGTGCTCTTAATTCTTCTGATATTACCAATACTGACCCAGGAACCTGACCTGTGGCACATATTACCAATAACACTGGGCATGGGAATTTTTTTTTCTGTCAATCAAACACAGGCAGCCCATCAAATTGTTGACTTGGAGGAAGGGTTCTAAACATGCCTCCATTAGGACCGTTGTGACTATGCTCAGATTTGGGGTGGGTCCATGTGGCCCACCCTGGGTTATGGACATTTGAGCACCTGGGCAACCCATGCTGGAAATGAAAAGTCACTCCAAATGTAACCAATCCAACTACACCATAAATATGGGATGATTATTGCTGAAACTGTGTAGCCATTCTGTCCCATTAAAGGATAGTGACTGGTTTGGCCGTGACTGCTTGTGCCACCCAAGTATTTATTGGGTATCCCTGAGTGGGACTCAGTGGTTGTGTGGCACCAATCTTTGACTGTGGCTTTCACCTGGGTGATTGGGCTGCTGAACCCTGGGTTTTCCCTGGATACAGGGGAGAGTATTCCCTGTAGTACCAACAATTGCCACCCTTCAGGACAGATGGGCACATGTTTTTCACTGGTACGATTATTTGGTCACAGCCTTTGCTCCTTCCATTGGCCTGGAGGACATTGTAGCACACGTAAAATCCCTTATTAAATTCACCCAGCAAACCTTAGATGATAGCCAGCAAAGCCTGTCTTTACTGAACACTGACATGTCTCTAATGAGAAACACTGTTCTCCAAAATAGGATGGCCTTGGGCATTATTATAGCCTCACAAGGAGACACCTGTGCCATCCTTCAAACAGAATGTTGTGTCTTCATACTTGATGTGTCAGCTAATGTATCATCTGTGTTAAATCACATGAGGGCAAAGCGAATGCCCTGAATGATCCACCTCCCAGACTAGGCAACTTAATACATCAGGCATTCGAAGCATGGGGCTCTTGGTGGAAAAAATTGTTACCTACATTGGGAATCATTATCTTAATCCGTGTTTTCTGTTGCATATACTGCCTATATTATTGCTGTGCTATCTGCCTCCAGTGCAGTCATATTGACACACAAAAGGAATCACCTCCATGCTAGTAAAACCCCTTGCTAATCACTCAGGGTAAATTGCAAAAGAGGGGGCATATGAGATTGTAAGAGCCAGTCATGAGGTATGGAGTATTGGAGGAAGTCATTGAGAAGATATGACTGCTGGTTGACCCACAAGCTGGGCCCAGGCAATCAGAGGCTCCTTACCCCCTCCCCTGCCCTTAGAATGTACATTCTGCCCAATGTTCCCACAGTGGGAGCCACATCAGGGACGCATTCTTGAGAAAGTAACATGTTGTTGAGACCATCTGGATGGTATACGTGACTGAATCCAGTTAAGGCTTCTATAGAAACTGTTAATATTTTAGCTAGCATGTGCAGAGGTCTACTCATTTTGTGGCTGCCCACAAGCCTTGTATGTAACTTCCCTTGCTTATGAAAACTGCCACCTGCTAATCTGGAGTGGCTTCCCTCTTTCTTTGGTCTCTCCTTGTGCTCTGTGTCTGGGGGTCAGATTCAGATTTCACCTGGGAATCTCCTGAGGGCGCTAACCATCAAAGTAGTGCCTGTCACGGTGTCCTGGGTCTTGTCCAAATTGCTGGTCCTTTATGCTCTCACCCTGCTAAGTCTAGATATGGCTGGCCTGAGAAGGGTCTGAACTCAGGCTGAGTGACGCTCTGCTGTTGAGGCAGATCCTAGAGGAGCTGACAGCTGGAGGCTGTCTGTTGATCACCCTTCCCATACCTCGGCAGCAAGTCATTCTGGGAGGTTCATGTCTGTGTCTACTATACCAAGATACTAAAACAGTGAGTGATATGTTTTATAATGGGTTAACATATGTTGCTCTCAGTTACTTAAAACTAATTGTGTACACTAATGTGATATGTTTTTCTCCTAAAATACTGTTATTAAATTTATGATGCATACACAGCCCATGTTATCATAGAATGGGAAAAATACAGCAGTTGAGATTGAGTCATTAAATGAAAAGTGGTCATTAACTTGTTTGAAAATTTCCTGTCCTAGTCCCTGTATTTCATAGAATATAAAGGAACCTTGAAAACTTTACTTTCAAAAGAGTTACTTCTCATTCAAAGAAAACGATAGCAGAGAAACCAAAATAATCAATTTGATATTTTGATACCAAGGTTCCTCTGGATTTATTTAAGAAAACAGGTTGAATAATACTTTACAGAGAGGCAGAAAGCATACAAGAAGAACAAGATAAATAATGAAAAATAAAAAGTTTTTTTTTTTTTCAGTGGTAAGGAAGCTGGGGCCGTCCAATACATCATGGAGACAAGTAAGCGGTGATAACAATAAAAGATATTCTTGGAATGGATATGCCCACAATTCAAGAGACTGGCCTTAGTCCCGGTCTTTATTTCTAGGTCTTAAAAATGATATGTGTCTGAGCATCACCAAAGGTATTTTTTTTTTATTGGAAATTGCTATAACTAAGGACAGATATGATTGGAATTTGGAAGGCAGCATTTATCATAGCTAAATTGGATTGCTTATATTTATAGTTCTTTCAAAAGTACCAAACATGGAAAGTTTCCACTTGTAACAATTCTACAATATTGTATGTTTTCTCAAGAAAAATATGACAATGAGGTACTTTTGAGACTTGATTTTATAAAGACAGTTTGGTGAATATACATTGTGCCTGGAAAGCTGATACTAAGAGGTCCAATCAATTTAGGTCATTCAGTGGCATTTATCTAGAAATGGATACCAAACACAGGCATCTAGAAGATGAAATAAATAGCTGCAATAAAAATGCTCCAATGAGAAAAAAATTATGAAATGTCTATAAATATTATCCAAGGTAAGTACATGTTATAAATTTTATACATGTGGAATAAAGACTAAATGCCAAATGTTTTCTACAAAACTGGGTTTATAGAATGCCACAATTAGATGTGGGCTTAGAAAATGAAAACACTTTTTTTATTTAAAAAGATGTGCATTTTATACAGCATAGCTGTCTGAAACTTCAGAAAGCTGTTGAACTATGCCTAAAATGTCTAAAATGATAAATTGTTATTAGAATTTATATATTTGTTTTCACCAGCAATCATTAATTCTAGGCCTATGAAAGGAAAATAAACAAATAGAAGTGAATACTTAGAAATGTGTTCTAACCTGACTTTACACTGTATTTTGTCAAAGTAAGCTTCAAGATATACACACCAGTCACTGCAAAGAAAAAAGGCCCTGTTGCCTTCTTTTGTGAAGTAAAAAAACAAAGATGCTTTTGCGAGAAAAGTCTGGGGGCTAAAATTGCCAAGTATGTAATAAAAAGTGTTAAATAGTTTTCGGAAGATCATGTTTTACATACATTTCAGAAAATGAGCAGTTTGTATAATGTCAAGTATCATTAATTGAAATATGCCCTTGTTTTGATAAATTTGCTTACTGACTTGACCCAGAAGCTTTTTTGATTAAATGGTCTTTGCTTCTAAGTTGGAAAATACATATGAGGCGTCTTTATTTTGACTTAATTGAGCATCACGGCACTGTAAGTAGGATACTGTACTATCAAGAAATTCAGACTCAGATATTGAATTGTGGGATAATATACCGCTACCATAAACAATAATGTTAATAATAATAATAATAATAATAATAATAATAATAATAGAAACAGCATTGAAAATATCAAGTCCAAAATTTAAAATGCCAAAAGAAGTAATGGCAATAAATATACTGGTATAGAACTATAAAAACTGATTTAGAAATATCTTGCTCAATAGACCAGACATTTTGCTTCCTAAAACTAATAATATAAAGGTTCCTATGCCTGTAACTGCTCTACATAGAAATATCTCAATAATGGAGGGTAACAAAATTAGTGTAGCCTGTGGGTTTGACACAAGGTTTGATGAGATATGGAAATTGAGAAATATCAAAATAGAGGTAGTTATCTTGCTGAGTGAAGTAGTTTCAGGAGGGCTAATGGGAAATCATAACACCTGAAGAACCTATCACTCTTCAAATTCCTGCTATTTGTCATACATCAGAATATTTCTAACCCCCGTAGAAGAAATTACAATGTATGTGGCCAGTACAGTCAAATTAACTTGAGAACAGATTTCTCTGAACTGCAAAAACAAATATAAATATAAATTATAAACCCAAAGCTAGGCATCAAAATGTTTCTTTAAAATAAACAAAGAAACAACTTGGAGACTATCATGAAAAATTGACTACAGAGGTTAATTTCTACCAACTGAAGATACATAGAAGCCACGTTTTGGGAAGGTTCCCAAATGTCACTGAAACAATGTGGCCTTGAAAGAGATAAATCAGACAGATGGAACCACGCAAATGTCACCTATTGGAAACCTGAACAGGAGGTGACTGATGTAATAAAAGCAGCTTGTAACCAGAAAGCTCAAGTCCTGGCTTACTGCAGACTTCTGTACGAGAGGTTCATGACAACACTCGGAGGCTACAGGCTGTATCACGAGTAAATCAGGAGAATACTGACTTTAATAAGACTTGAAAACAAGTAACAATTGGAAATAACACTATTTTGAAGTTGCTAAAATTTGGATCAGTTACATTTTACCCACTTTTGTAAAACCTTTGCATCAGTTTTGTTAGTTTTGTCTCATTGAGAGGGAAATAGTTTCATTGATGAGCGTCAAGGATGTTATTCATTACTGGACAAATATGTAAACAAACTATTATAGACTTTATTTGCCTTCAGGTACTTCATTTTTGGGCCAACCCATTTTCCTCCCACGCATTTTTACGTTCCCCAGTTCCATGTCGTACATACCCGAATCTTAACCTTCACATGCTTTCATATGTGTCTTTTTCCGTGAAGTCATTTCTGCACAGCCCTCGCCAGATATAATCTCTTCCTTATCTGAACTTTATAGTCAGAACTCACTATGTCTCTTGCTTTTGACCTCATATTATAGCTCATTATGTACTTAAACTGTTTCCTTATTAAAATATAATTTCCTCAAGGGAAGAGTTTAATCTGAATCATTCTTATTTTCTCTGCAGAAGCTAACACTATCTTGTACATATAGTAACTATTTGCTAAATGAATAATCAAACCATAGTCTAATTTCCAAAACAATTAATAAACAGAAATATGATTGAGTCTACTCATAATTATTCTAGTTTTTGCAGGATTTATGAAGATATCAGCAATCTCTGCCATTCGTTGCTTTACCTTAGGTTGTGCTACTCATGCAGCAAATGGTAGTCCATAAATACTACTTACTAGTCATGTCTCCATTCTGAAGTTTCTTTGTTCTGTTATTAGCTTCAGCCTATACTTCAGGGTACTAAGTTGTATCTTAAAAAAAAATAAGTTTAGCTTGTAGAGCCTAGTTAAATTTTTAAGGCAGTTTGCAATTTATATACTTTGAGGCCAAATAGGACATCCAGAAACATTTGTGTGACCTGCATATTATTTGTGAAAACATTGAACTATTGCCAACACTTTAATATTAGAAAAATTCACATTAACAACCCCACACTAGATTTTATGAAAATCAGATCTGATAATACTATGTCCCCATTTTTTTCAAAGTAACAATCTGCTGGATTCAAATATGGGAACAAGGAATGCTTTCCAGTTTTGAACACTTTCCACCAGGCCCCAATCACTCATTTATATTCTTTTTTTCCCAACTGTAATAACTTTTTAAAATTTCAATTACAGTTGACATACAATAAATATTATATTAGCTTTGGGTGTACAACACAGTGATTAGATATTTATATAATTTATGAAGTGATCACCCTCATAAATCTAGTACCCATCTGACACCATGCATAGTTATTATGATATTATTGAGTATATTTCTTATGCTATACTTTATAGCACCAATGTTTTGTAGCTACCAATTTGTAGCTATGTTTTGTAGCTACTAATTTGCACTTCTTAATCCCTATCCCCCTTTTCGCCCATCCCCCCAACTCCTCTCCCCTCTGGCCACCATCAAAATGTTTTCTGTATTTATGAGTTTGCTTCTGGTTTGTTTATTTATTTTTGTTCTTTAGATTACACAAATAAGTGAAACCATATGGCATTTGTCTTTCTCTGATTTACACCTTTAGGCCCATCCATGTTGTTGCAATAACAAGATTTCATTCTTTTTAATGGCTGAGTAATGTTCCATTATATATATGTACCACCTCTTCTTTATCTGTTATTCCATTAATAAACACCCAGGTTGCCGCCATATCTTGGCTATTGTAAATAGTATTGCAATGAACATATGGATGCATATGTCCTTTCATAGTGTCTTGGGTTTCTTTGGATAAATACCCAGAAGTGGGATTACTGAGTCCTTCTTTGTCCCTTGTTATAGCCTTTGTTTTAAAATCTCTTTTGTCTGGTATGTGTATTGCTACCCCAGTTTTTTGTTTGTTTGTCTTCATTTTAATGAAATAATCTTTTTCTATCCCCTTACTTTCAATCTGTGTGCATCTTCCAATCTGAAGTGAGTCTTGTAGGCAGCATATGTAAGGGTCTTGTTTTTTCATCCATTCAGTCATCTTCTGTCTTTTGATTAGATCACCTGGTTTACTTATAATGAAAGTAATTGTTGATATGTAGTTATTGCCATTTTATTATTCAAAATTTTAATCTTTATTTTTTTCCTTATTCTTAAAGAAATCTCGCTAACATTTCTTGTAATACTGGTTTGGTGATGAATTCCTTTTAGCCTTTTCTTGTCTGGGAAGCTTTTTATTCATCCTTTGATTCTAAATGATAGCTTTGCTGGGTAGAGTAGTCTTGGTTGTAGGTCCTTTGTTTTTATCACTTTGAATGTTTTATGCCAATGACTTTTGTCCCATAAAGTTTCTGTTGAGAAATCATCTGACAGTCTTTTTTTTTTTTTTTTTTTAAAAGATTTTTATTGGAGAATTGGGAAAGGCAACAGTGTTGGGGAATTGGAGAAGGGAACATTGTATTCTTCCAGGATCCATCAGCTCCAAGTTAAGTTGTTGTCCTTCAGTCTTAGTTCTGGAGGGCATGAGCTCAGCTCCAAGTCCAGTCACAGCTTTCAATCTAGTTGAGGGGGTGCGTAGTCCACCATTCCATGTGGGAGCTGAACTGGCAACCTTGTTGTTAAGAGCAAGCACTCTTACCAGCTGAGCCATCCACTGCCTGTTGGCAGCTCAGTGGCAGCTCAGCTTGGGCGAGGCTCACTGGCCCATGTGGGAATTAAACTGACAACCCTGCTGCTCAGAGCTCACACTCTAACCAACTGAGCCACCTGGCCGACCCTGACAGTCTTATGGTAGCTCCCTTATAGGTAACTAACTGCTTTTTCTTGCTGCTTTTAAGATTCTGTTTGTCTTTAACTTTTAGCATTCTAATTATGATGTGTCTTAGCATGAACTTCTTTGGGTTCATCTTGTTTGGGACTCTATGTTTCCTGGGCTTGAATATTTATATCGTTCACCAGGTTAGGAAAGTTTTCCATCATTATTTCTTCAAATAGGTTTTAAATTCCTTTTGTTCACCTTCTCCTTCTTATACCCCAGTAATGCAAATGTTGGTATGCGTGATGTTATCCTAAAGGCCTCTTAAAATACCCTCATTTTTCTGGATTCTTTTTTTCTTATTGGTGTTCTAATTGGATGTTTTGTGCTATACTATCTTTTAAATTGCTAATTCAGTCCTCTGGTACATCTAATCTACTGTTGATTCCCTCTAATGTATTCTTCATTTTGGTTACTGTAATCTTTCTTTCTGACCAGTTCATTTCTATGTTTCATACCTGCATTTTTATGCTTCCTATCTCTTTGTTGAAGTTCTCCCTGAGATCACTGAGCATCCTTATAACCAGTGTTTTGAACTCTGCATCTGCAACATTATTTGTCTCCATTTTGTTTGGTTCTTTTGCCAGAACTTTTTTCTGTTCTTTCATTTGGGACATGTTCTTTGTCTACCCATTTTGGCTGCCTCCCTGTATTTGTTTCTATATATTAGGTAGGTCTGCTATGCCTCCTGCTCTTAGTAGAGTGGCCTTACATAGTAGGTGTCCTGTGGAGCCCAGTGACACAACCTCCTTGGTCACTAGAGCTGGGTGCTCTAGGTGTATCCCTTTGTGGGTGGGTGTGCTCTCCTGTTGTAGTTGAGCCTTGGTTGTTGTTTGCACCTCAGTGGTAGGATTGACCCTCAGGCTGATTGGTTGTGAGGACTGGCCATGACTACAGTGAAGGAACTGTTGTGGAGGGGCTGACCCTATGGAGCAGGATTTGCTTTAGTGTGGCTCTGGTGCCTACCAAGTTTGCCCTTTGGGTTGTTTTCTGTGGAGATGTTCTAGTGGTTCTCCAGCTGCATCTGAAGCTGGCTACCATGTGCACAGGTCTCTGAGTCTCCTGGGAAGGACTCGACCACAGGCCAAGTTCAGCTGCTGCCTGTGTCCTGCCTGGGGCCACCTGGCATAAGCCACAAAGTGATTGGGATATGTCTTCCACCTGTGCTAGACTTGGAGGTGTCTGGAAGAGTAAGCTGTGAACTAAGGCTGGCTGCTGCTAGTGACGGGCTTGAGGCTGCTTAACAAGAGGTATGGGGCATGCTGAGGCCAGATGCTGCTTTTGCAGGGGTTTGTGAACCTTTGGGAGATTTTTAGGAACATCTGCATCATGAGCCAAGACAGGCCATTTGTATTGAAATACTACAGGAAGGGTCTAGGGTTGACTCACAAGTTGGGTGGGGTGGAGTGTCGGAATCACGAGGGGTGGGGTGAACTGTATCAGCCAGGTTGATGGAGACTAAGGTAAGGCAACTGCCTGCATCTTCACCCCAGGGGGGTTCAACAAAGGAACAATGGCTTCTTCCAGTATTTCTGGAAGAGAAAGCTGCCCCTCTAGCCCTTGTCCCATAGCCCGACAATTCATCTCCTCCCCATATGTCCCTGGTGACTTTCAAGTTGCTGCCGCAGTGCTGGAGTTCAGAGTGAGTAAGTCCATCAGCAAGTAAATCCATGTATGGGTCCTTTAAGAGGAGCACCTGGGTCTCCAGCTGCCCTCTGTTTCACTCAGCTACAATGTCCACTGGTTTTCACAGCAAGAAGCTATGGGGACTTTTCTTCTTGGCACTGGGACCCTGGGCTAGGGAGCCTGTTGTATGGCTGGGACCCCTCATATCTCAGGGGGGATCTCTGAAGCTGAGATATGCCTCTCAATTTTTAACTGCCACACTTGGGTATAGAGACCAACCTGTTACGCATCCTCACGTTTCCTACTAGTCTCAAAGTGGTGTCTTCTGTATGTTCTTCATTGTAGGACTAATGTTCATCTAGACTTCAGGCAATTCTCAGTGATGCTTCTTGTGTAGTTTAATTGTAATTTTGATGTGGTCATGAGAGGATACAAGTACAGTGTTTACTTACTTGCTCCTTTACCTTGACCAGAAAATCTCATTTATATTCTTTATTTGCCCATTTTAGGCCTCTGAGTTCATTATTTTTATATTAAAACTTCTTTTGAGAAGATAGGGTATGGCAGAGAATACTAACTTTCATTAAAATCAATTTCTTTGCCCTGGGCATGGAGCTAGACTATTTTTCTTAGTCTAACCCTGTAGTTAAGTGTGGTCATGATATTGAGTTTAGTCAATGAATAGATATATGTGGCACTTTCCAGCCTACTCCATGGAAACTTGCCATGCATACTTCTCCATTGTCTTTCTCCTAATAGCTGTATGCAGATGAACATAAGTCCCTATGTATTAGTAGTAGAACCCTGCAATTGAAAGAGCCGGGGTCCTTCAATGACTCTGTCTATAGGAGAGCTGACCTACTGACTACTGTAGCCCTGACTGTTATGTGATCAAGGAAAACACTTTTTTAAATTTCTAAACACTAATTAAATCTGAGAGATTGGATACTTTTCTCAGAATTATACTGCAAGTTCTAGTCTTTTGTCTTACAATTGTTGGAGTCATATATAGGTTTATAGTTTGAAGTAGAACAGAAGAAATATACTTCTGTGGTACAAATTTAATCATTTAGTTCTCTTTGTTTTGGTAGTTAGCTTACCCTAAATAATTCAGCATGCTAATAACACAGTAATTGTTCATGGCAGCTGATTCTTGATAACAAATGTCAAGTAGGCACCGGACAAGTGAGAATAAATGGTAATGGCGCTATTGGTTCAGACTACCTGGTATGTGGGGACTTGCAGATAAAATTTGGGCATAGAAAGAAGTGAGGGAAAAAAATGTTGGGTTATCCCCGACTTTTTTTTTTTTTAAGAGGCCAGTGTCACTGGCTCTCACATGTGGGATCCGAACCTGGGCCGCTGGTGTCCCAAGCCAGCACTTAACCACCACGCCATTGGGCTGGCCCTCATCCCTAACTTTTAAAATGGTTTCTATTCAGAGAATCCCTGTCATTAGCATCAACACCAAACCTTTACTGAGCACTTGGTTTGGTCCTATGAGTTCATCTCCCAGGTCAGTAGAATGATTTTTAATTCTCTGCTAGCTTTATTGAAATTTGTTGAGAGAAAAGGAAGACCTCAGTTTCAACTTACATGTGCAGCCTCTTTGAGAGCCCTGGGCTAGACAAACCATTTCACTTAGGTCTTCCTGAATTACTAGGTTGCAAGCAAAATTAATTTAAATTAAATTTTTGATATTTATTATAGCTTGCATGTTAGGTCAAATTTTGAGGCTATACAATTAATTATGTATGTAAGCATGACTTAGAACTATATACTTATATGCTAATAATGTATCAATCTTAGCATAATCATGTGTAGAGAACATCGTACCCATTTATAAGATTTGAAACATAATTTTAATTGATCAGAGACTAGTATCTATAATCACTGTCTTTGAAGAATTCATCAGTGCAGGCCTCTGTGGGGAAAGATTTGGAAATTTCTAGCTGCTCTGCTTGCTGCTGTACAGGTAACTTCAACTTTGGGTATAAGGACAAGGAAGCCAATCCATTTTGCCCTTTGATGCATGCTATATGGCTGTAATGTACTTGATGACCTACAACCCCCATTTATAATATTATTTTTATAGTTTGTTTAACAGTAGTCCATTTTATGACATCATTTTCAGGAATACATTGCAATAAAAGTAGAAAATACCTGAAACCTTTTTTTTAAATGTGGAGTTTGGATGATAGATATTATATTTGTCAAATTGAGAACAATTGTGTTACTGAATTCATTTGTGGAATCCATTAAATAATAACAGCTTTTGGGGTGAATGCTTTTTTAGGGTCCAGGGATGTCATAACTCAGACCTTTGACTCCTAGGTCTACCCAACTTACTACCCTTCTTTGGAGTTTTCCCCCTGCTTTCTGCTGAAGACGTAGAATTAGGCTCAAGTTACCTTACTCATTTGGTAACTGGAGTAACTGTCCACAACAAAGATAGACAGTTGATTTAAACTGAGCGAATCAAATTATTTCACTGTCTTTTGTTTGAACTAAGAACTATAAAAACTAAGGTAGAGAGTTGGAGGCTCCAGAGCTGTTTATAGTTTTGGGAATGAATGGGTCAAGTGATTACACTTAGAAACAGACTCAGGGTTTAAAAAGGCATCAACCTATTAGCTCTGTTATTAGTAAATCTGAATTGGAAAATGTTATCTGCACCCAAGACCTATACCCTTCCACCCCAGGAGATGATTGGATGAGCATTCTGTACAGATACCACACACCCTTAGAGGAGCAAGAACACCGAAAACATATGGGCAGACCAGGCTCCAAAAGAAAGATCAGGAAGATCCTGGGTTTGACACACACAAGGACACTCTTTGTAGTCTCACCAATCAGATTAAGTCACACCAGGAAAAACAGTAAGAGAAGGTAATAAAGAGGGGTATACTTTCTTCTCAGTACTCTCTAAACAAGGAAAATTTCCAGTTTTATGGACCAAGGCAGGAATCTGAGAAGGGGGAGACACCTATTTCTTCTGTATGGCCTTCCTTGGGACCATGTTGTAATCCAATGTTATGGGGGAGTAGGAATTAGGAGTCTGCAGAGAGAAAAAAGAAATAAGGGCAGGAGAGTGGAGAGTTCATATAGCTGACAGAAAAAGTGGAGAAAGTAGTGCCTGCTGTTTCTATTCCCAGAAGGCCAGCCCCTTCTTGCTATGGGTTCTGTGAGGGCCCTCTCGCTCCTTATAACAAACCTCTATTACTTAATTTGCCTTATAAGCTTCCCTCTCTTTGTAACCAAACCATCCCAAAGACATAACTAACTTTACTAATTTTATTATGTGCTAAGCAATGTGGAATGTACCTAATAACCTTTAGCTGATTTTGTGAAAGGCTGATTTGTTATTATGGAAGTAAATAAAGATTTAGTAATTAAATATTTGACATTTAAAAGATTTAGCATTTATTTAATGTTAATAGCCCTTTTTTGCCTTAACATAGACTCTCAGCAACTATACAAAGCGTGGTAAGCAGCACTTAGAAAAATCCACCCCTTCTCCCCCCGCCCCCATCAAAAAAAAAACAACACACCACACATTAGTTCGTGTGTAGAGGATTATTAAATACTTTCTTTAGAAAATATATAATTCCATAGAATTGCTGTGAATACATTTGTAATTGTTCTAACATTTATCTGCAGTTATAAAATGGTCAAACGCATACAAAGAGATCACTGTGTTAGGTTGAAACATATGAAAATTCATTTTTTTGTAGGTCAAAATGGCCAAAGGTGGGCAATTTCCTATGTCATCCTCATTATACACCATAATAGTGTTAATGTTTTGTGGATTTGAGAGATGAAGAATTTCTCCATGCACAAAACTATTTAGGCTGTGGTCTAGACTTAAGTCTAGGGAAGTGGTTTACAAACCCCAGTTCATGGCTAAATTGAAACCTGGGGCAAAATGAAAGAAAAAATTACAGTGTGAAGAACTTTTTTCCAAAAAGTTCAATTTCTCTCATTAAAAAAAATCTAAGATTATAGGATTATCTATTCTTTTGTAAAATGATGTTTTAGTAGATAGTGCTTTTAAAATCTACTTAATTAGAAAAAATAATGGCAAGTGCATATCAGCCTTCAATATGGTTCTTGATATTTTCCTGCCCTGTAAAATCTAAATGTTTAGGAACCACCCAAGGGCACACAAATAACCAGAAGCAGTATGACACAAAAGAAGGCCAGTAGGGAAAATTAAAGGCTATATCACTATTCATTCATCATGGAGTCTTTATTCTTTCTTTTATTTATGCAATAACTTGTGGAGCACCAAAGGATACTTCTTGCTATCCTTCAGGGAAGCAGGTCTTTGGTGCCCGGGGTCCTCTCTGATGCTGTCCCCTGTATCTCTTGGTTGCTTGGTAATAAGGCACAGTTCCACCTCGTAATCCATTGTTAGGGAGCAACGGATTAGCCTGAGCAAGTTATCCTTCTATGATCCCTGGTACCTCCCACCATTCCTCCTTCCCCATCACAAGTGCATATCTGATTATTGTGGAGATTTCTCATTTTCTCTAATGAGGGTCTTAAAGGTCTCAGAACTGTAAAGGAAGAACAGAGATTAAAAAATGTATCTTACTTCCTTTCCCTCTTGTACTGCAGATAGGAAGAACCTTCCTTTAATTAAGACTTCTTTCTTGACCAACTTCTCTTTCCTTAATATTTTTCAGTCAACTTTTAAAGTTCCCCATCTTTTTTTCTTCATCCCCTCCCTCATGCAATGGAGTTTCCATGCCTCCCCACATTTGTTCTTGTGTCTTGAGGGCTTCAGGTTTGGGTGTATCCAATCTGGAGATGAAAGGGATGGCCTTTTGCTCCAAGTATGGAGGAAAAGTAAGATCCTCCTGTTTTGGTTCAGTCTACCCTCCTGCAGGTGCTATGGTTCATTTCCTTAGGAATTTTGCCTAACAAGCAAGATAAGAATTAATTTTTTTTTCATAGAAAATATAGTATTATCTCAAATGAGTAAATTATATTTCTTTTATTAACATGATGTGATCTTGCCCATTGCAAAACCGCAATATAACAGCACGGTACAGCGTCAGATGGTTGCTGGACGTATGGTGATCATTTCTTTAGGTATATAAATGTTGGATAATTCAGCCTCACATTTGTTTTAGCAATTACTATGACAATAATTGTCATTTTTGCATACATTCTGCATATCCTTGCTTTGTGAAAGAGCAATATCAGAAGCTACCACTGTTCACTACATTTATCAAACATCAGAACATGTATTGTTTTGGCCAGAGTTTTCTATTCTCTGTACCCTTGGAACTGATATAACATAGTTAACTGTATTTTTAAATAAAAATCTTTTAAAACAACCCAAAAAACAAAAACAATTAGAATTATTTTACTACAAAAATTTTGACTCATTTTTGGATCTGGCATTAAAAAGATATGCACAATTATTGCAATTGTAAATAGTTCTCCTTTATCACTCTGGAGAGGTGGCATCAGTTCCAATTAGATTCTATAGATACTAAGTCTCCTGTCTGATAGAAATAAAGAGCTTGTGTTACCAGTTTATCTCACTGCCTACGTGATAGGAACTATTTTTGGCATGGTGATACAGAGAAGACTAAGTATAGGGGCAGCTCTTCAAAAGTTCACTGTCTCGACAAAACTCTTCAATCACAAATATTTACATAGTCTTGTACTAAGTAGTATACATGCCAAGAAACAGAATTTAAGTGTTCAATGCAAAACATTCTTGATACAGAGGCAACTTTAAAGTTACATAGGATTAGTTTATAACAATTTTCAGTGTTTTCACTTTTAATATCTTATTTGACCCTTGTGATTATGTTGTGAGATAGATGTTGTTATTCCATTTTACAGATAATTAGAACTCAGAAAGCTGAAGTAATTTGGTCAAGGTCACATAGCTTCTGAGAGGCAGAACTGGGACCCACATTGTAATTGAAAGGTACACACTGCCTTTGACTGCTGTGTACTGTATTATGAGAATAAATGTAGCTAAGAATGTATATTAACAGTTAGTTCTCAAGTTTAAGCTAATAGCCATTTTAGGATTATATTATACACATAAAACCAAGGAAGTTATAGAAAATAATTAATACAAAAATAGGAGAACAGAAAACTCTGGCCAAAAGAATAGATGTTCTGATGTTTGATAAATGTAGTTAACAGCAATGGCTTCTGATATTACTCTTCCACAAAGCAAGGATATGCAGAATGTATGCAAAAATGACAATTATGGTCAGGAGAATTGCTAAAACAAATGTGGAGGCTGAGTAAATTAACACTGTTATGATTTTGGGGACAAAGTTTCAGTACTTAGTAGTTATATGTCTTGAGCAAGATAGAATGCAGTATAATTGTATGTAAATTCATTCAATTGCATTGATATTCAAAATCAAACTAGACTTGTTTCAGTTTCTTGAAATAGTTAAAGCCATTGTGAAAATGATCTCTACAATTGGCATCAAATCAGAAGAGAGTGTTTCGGTATCTCAGCTATTAGGATCTATCTTGGACCAAATTATTTATGCCCTTCTTCCCCCTTCCCCCAGCTCTACACTTAGTACAGCTGGGATAGAAATAGCAAAGTTCAGTGCCTACAGGAGCACTGTAGGCTACTTAAAAGAGGGAGATGGGTAGGTATCAACAAAGACTGTTGGGTATTCCTTGTGCCCTTGGTATGTGTCTCATCTACTTCATCCAGACTCCCATTTCTTTGTGCTACATGCTGCAAGTTTCTTGCCCAGCCAGATGCACATCCCACAGAGGTCAGGAGAAAAACCTTTGGAAATGGAAAAGGCGAGAACTGCCATTCAAGGAACTTACACTCCTCCTCATTTTTCTTGTACCTAAAATAAGGATTACAAAATGTTCCTTCACTGTAGTGATCTTTATTATTCAGGGTTTTGATTATTTTACCATCTCAAAGGACAACATCCCAACCTACTTCACTGGTGACCTCATGATGGCGGGGCTTGGTGAGCAGGCAATAACGGGTGCTCTAGAAGCCCTGGTAGAAAATATGTGATTTGAGTGTAGGAGAAAATTCCAAAGAGAATCCAGGGCCAGTCAAATTGGTGAAGTTTCTGGGAGACTGGCCATCTGAGGAATGAAGGGATAACCTCTCCAAGGTACTTCTAAGAAGGAGGCACAACACATTGTGGGTCACTTTGAACTTTAGAGCCAACAGAACCCACATTTGGAATTTATTTACTGAGCAGCCCCTGTGGTTGCCAGGTATGACTGAGGCCAAGAGTAAGAAAAGCCACTACTAGTCCTAACCGATCCAAGCCCCAGAGCAAAGCTCTGTCCTTTAGTCCTTAGGAGCCAGTCAGTACCACGGTGCTTGAAATGTCTGTGGCAGTTTGGGATGCCCTAGGTAGCCCCTAGTAGACCCTCATATGGGAACATCATATGCAAAGCAAGCTTGTAGCACCTGGAAGTAAATAAATATTCTGATGTTGAGAAATTGCTATTGGCTTGCTAATGGGCCCCACTAGACAGACCATCAAAAGTCAGACCATGTGAACCTAGTGTTCAATAATGGCCTCATTTTTTTCTGCTCCCCCAGGCACTAATGTTAAGCATGTCTAGCATTCCTCTGTCATCAGGTGGACATGGCACATATGACGTCAGGCCTACTCATGTTCTGCAGGCACTAATAAGTCTTAATTAACAGTGATAGCTCCTGTTAAGAGCAGGTGGCTCCCATTTCTAATGCACTTCCTCCTGTTGCAGTGTCACCTCTCTGTCAGCTAGGTACCCATGGCCTCATTCAGAGTTTTCTATAGCTAACAGAGGAAGAACAATTTCAATTCTGGTTTACAGATGGCTCTGCCTTATAATATTGCATTGCACAAGTGACCTGCTGCTGATGTATAACCCCGAAGTGGGGTGGACCTGAAGGATGTATTGAGGAAGAAAAGAAAATCCTTCCCCTGGGCTGCAGGAATTTGGGTGATATAAATGATTTTCCATTTTGTTTGTCTGGAAGGAGAGATGGTCAGAATCATGGACCAATTCACAGGTAGAGGTTCATGGTTTGGCTGGATATTCAGAGATTTGGAAAGATCATGATCGAAAGATCATTGATAAGTAGGTTTTGGGAAGAGATATGTGGATAGACCTCCAAAAATGAGCCCAGAATGTGCATGTGAGTATTTACAAAAGGGCTCCTCTATAGAAAAAATTGTAATAACCATGTGGACAAGAGAATTTTTCTGTAGATTTCACTAAGTCTCTGTCACTAGTCACCCTATGATCAATATGCTAATGGTAGGGATGGAAGCAATGCATGGAAGTAATGCAAAACCTAGAATTCCCTTCGCTAAGTCTGCTGGCTAATGCCCATGCTCAGTGTCCAGTATGGAAACCTGGGTGCTACCCAGTGGCAGGCCCATTAGATCAGACCTTTTCTGGTATGGAAGGGGCAGCAACTTGTCCTCAATGGAATAGTTATTTATTCTGGATTTTATTTTGTCTTCTCTGTTTCCATCTTTCTGAAAGCACTTTGATCTGTGGACTTTCTGAATGCCTTCATTTCTCTTATGGTATCCCACAGAACATTGAATCTGACTGAGTAACTGATTTTACATAAAAAATAAAAGACAATGGGTAGACTATCATGGAATACACTGGTCTTTACATGTGCTCCATCACTCAAAGACAGATAGATTTTTAAAATCTATATTAAGGTAAAACTGACCAATAAAATATTCAGTGTATGATGATTTGATATACATATACATTGTGAAAGGATTTCCTCATCGAGTTAATTAACACACCCATCACCTCACATACATGTAATTACCTTTTTTGTGAGAACATTTAAGTTCCCTTCTCTTAGTAAATTTTAATCATACAGTACAATGTTATCAATTATAGTCACCATGTTATATAATACATTAGATCCACAGACCTTATTCACCTTATAACTGAAAGTTCATACCCTTTTACCAATTTCTCCCATTCCCCTCACCCGCAAGATGCCTGGCAACCTCTTTACTACTCTTTTTCTATAAGTTTGACTGTTTTGTTTTATTTTTTAAATTTCACATATAAGTGATACCATGCAGTCTTTGTTTTTCTGTCTAGCTTATTTCACTTAGTATAATGCCTTGAGGTTTCATCCATGTTGTCCCAAATGACAGGATTTCCTACTTTTTTAAGGCTGAATAATATTCCATTGTGTATGTAAGCACCACCTTCTCTTGATCCACTTGACCATGGCTGTACAGAATGCTTACCGGGCTCCATTGAAGACTGGTTAGCATGGATCACGGTGGGGAGGGTGATTCTGGAGTGAGTCGCTATTGGAGTGGCTTTCTGACTCAACAGGCAGCTTCTTCATGCTACAGTTCCCTGATTTGGTCAGGGGCAGCAGCAGCTCCCTGAATGTCCACGTTCTAAGATGTGACTCTCAGAGTCACTCCCTGAATCCCAGACTACATTCAGTTTCTGCAGCCCTTCTAAAGACTAAGTCATTTAGTACCCTGTTAATAATTTCCCTGCTGCTTCAGTCAGCTAGAATGGATTCTGTTTCCTGCAACTGAATCCTGACAGACACAGGCAAGAAAGTCTTTTCCCATTTCCTATAATTATGTAGACAAATGACTCTGTGCACAGGTAAAAAGCAATTTTAATCTGTGCCTGTTAATCTGTAACATTTTGAGAAAATATCAATAGCAGCTGATTATAATGCACCCCCTCCCCCAAAATGTTTCAATGTTGTCTTAATACTAAGCAACTTTGAGAAAAGGTAAAAAGAGTATTGGTGTGAATTCTTTGAGAAAACACACACACACACACACATATACATTTATATATGTGTGTGTGTATGTATATATATATATATTAAATAGCAATAATAATAATAATGTTTACTGACTAACCATGTGGACAAGTCATTGAATACTTTGTAAATTTAGAATAACATAACAATTTGTTCTCTTAACCATGTCATAAAATTTATTGGAGATGTTAATGTGGTAGTTTGTGATCTGTAAGTGCGCTACAGAATTGAAGTACAAGCAAGCCTTAATATGATATGAAAATCGTATCTGTTCATTATTATTTTTTGAATCAGTGATTGAAATAAAAACAGAATCCTCCCACTGAAGTTGAACAGTAGTAAAAGCTGTCTGCCTGAAAGTCTCTAAATAGAAGCTTTTCTGGGTTAGCTTTACAGATTGGAGAACTTGGGGGAATTTCAAAACTTAGTGAAAACCCTTCCCTAAACTCATCTGATGTATCTGCTGCCCTCCTTTTTGCATCATCACCAGCAAGTTCTAGAAGTTTATAGTGTCTACTTGCAAATGACACTTTTAAAACTTCACTGTGCTTTAATATAATTAGAAAGGGGGTTAGTGCTGAGTCTGTGTGAACCTGGATGGCTTCTAATTGGTAGCAGTGCTTCTTAAACTGGGGACCTGTTTGGCAGGCCAGAGAGGGGTCTGAGTTTCTGCATTTCTAACAGGGTCCCAGGTGATGTTGATGCTTCTCATCTGCAGACCTCATTTTGTGTAAGAAGGTTTTATAAACTGAAATTTAAAATCTGAATCAACTTTTTTTTTAAAGCTGACAATAATTTGATTGATTCCTTCTTCTAATTCAGACATTATTTGGATATTACACTTAATGCAGTCCCATTGTCAACTCAGGATAAATATTTATAAAAGATAAAAAAAGGCAGAAAAGTTAAAGTAATGATTTAAAGTACTGGCAGATTTTTAACTCTGGGCTAACTCTAAGGCTTTTCTTTCTATTCTGCTATAAAACAGAGTCTATTTAATAGTGTGGGGTCTGGAGTTAAGCAAGGCCTGGAGTGGGATTTGAGATCTACTTTTAGTCTTGTATGAACTTGGGAAAGTTTTAAAAATTCCTAAGCTTTGTTTTCCCATGTTATTGTCATAGTGTCATAGAATTGCAGTGAGGTTAAAAAAGGCAGTGCAGGTAAATGTTTAGCAGAATGCCTGCACAGGGAGTGCTCAGAAAATACCTGCGTTATTAGTTATTTTCAACGAACAAACAGTCTAGATCCAATTTGATTGTGACTCTTATTGGAATAGGAATTCTTGGCTAAAAATCTATTGGCTGTACTAGTTAATGAGGTTGTTTTGTGAAAACTAGTCCATCACCATCGTCATTACATCATTCTCAAATAAGAAGCTGATAATTACATATAAAGTACTTTACCTGGAAGAAACATTGTGAATATCAAAATTGGATACATTTCATTTTCAGATTATTTATAATTGGAAGTTGTCTCATTTATAACTTTTGGCTTAGGTCTTTAAGTATTAGTATGCTTATTTTGTCATTGTTATGAACATATTAGAAAAATGAAATAAAGTATGTATATTTTTTGATGAATATTTAGCTGTATAGTTGCCCTAAAGTCTTATATACTCAAGTCTATAAACATACAGATTAACATTCAATACTTCAAGTGTTCCATTATTTGTCCAACATGTTAGAAACTTTCATTTCAACCTCAAACATTTTTTTCCCCCATTGAGGAGGCATTTGTGCAATTGTTCATATCTGTAGAACTTCTAACACTGTATTTATGTAAAATTACACTTCAGTATAATTGCCTATGTAATTAACATTCAGGAAGAAATTATTTATTCAGGAGTACATTTCACAATTCAATTTCAGTCTGTGACAAAGAGGTTTTTAAATGTTAATCTTGTGAAAGAAAATGGAGCAAATAGTAAAGGCTGTGGATTAATACAAGAGACAGCTATTGACGGTGTTTTAACATTTTCCCTGACTGGGAATTACCTATTTTCTACCAGACAGTCTAGGCATGTTTCAAATCTCACTGGGAAGTGTGGGGTTGCATCTTATAATTTGTGCATATTAGATGGTTTCACATCGGGAGACTAAATAAAAATCAAAATGGTCACAAATACATTTGTTGGAGCTTTAAAAAAGGCTGAGAAAATAAATGCACTTTATGGTGAAGTTGAAAATGATCAAGAATATGTAGAAAATATAAATAGGAGGTGTATTTTCAGTCTCAATTCTATGGAAATTTTCTGCCTTGGATTATAATCCTTTCAAAGCTTGTGAATAGGATCCACACCTCCCCTTCTCCATCAGCTATCTTTAAATTTCAGTAACGTATAGTAATAGTTTCTGCCACATGCCTATTATTGTGGGAATTAGTGAAAGCATTAGGGAGACAAGAGTAATCAGAAATATTGTCTTCTATTATTTGCAAGTTTTTTTGATTATCATGTTGAAATAAAATTAAAGAATTTGATAAATATCCAATAATACATTAAAATTTACAGGAAATTTATTTTCTATCCATATTTGTGATACAAGCTTAAAATTTTCTTGTCTTTAATTATTCTGAGGTATAATTTAGTGATTTGAGTTTATACCAGCCTTCTTTCTGGGCTCCCTGCTTTCACACTTACATTATTACTCACAGAGCAATCAGAATTAGCTTTGATTATATCCACAGGCTCCCACCACATCAATCCACCTGGCTGTTTCTGTGACATTCTAATTTTCTTTTCCTCCGTATTTTGGATGAGCTCTTCATCTTCCCATCCAAAGCCAATCTTCCACCTGTGGATGGGATGCCATCTCCTTTCACTTACTAAAAACACCCCTCCAGATATTCTCTCTGCTCTTTCTAGCAGCATCACATTTTCCCTTTTCACTGAATCATATTTATGAGTGCATTTACCTAAATCTCCCTCCTACTATTGCCCCTTCTCTTTGTTTTTATTTTTTATTTTTTTAAGGAAACATCCTTCTCAATAACGACTTATACCAATTTCCTCCAACTCTCCCATTATCTCTGAACACACTCCAATCAGGCCAATACCCACCATCACTTTACTGAAACCATTTTATCAAAGTTTACCAGTGACCTCCATGCTGCAAGATTCAACAGTCAATTCTTAGTCCTTGTTTTAACTGATCTACAGCTAACATTTGGCATGGCTGATCATTCCTCCTTGAACTACTATCATTAGTAGGTTTCTGAGCTATCACAACTTCCAGTTTGCCTCCTACCTCACTGGCAGTTCCTTCTCAGATGCTCCCATAAACACTCATGTCTCACTTCCTCATTTCTTTCAAGTCTTTGCTCAGATATCACATCCCACTGAGGCCTTCCTGTTCCACCTGTATGAGTCAGGATGCTCCAGAGAAACAGAGCCAAGAGGATACAGATATCCACAAGAGACACAGGAAGAGATATATTTATTATAGGGAGTTGGCTCCCATGATATGGAGGCTGAGAAGTCCCAAGATTTGCATTTGGTGAGCTGGGGACCCAGAAGAGTTGGTTGTGTAATTCCAGTCTGAGTCAAAAGGGCCAAGAACCAGGAGATGGTGTATGAGTCAGTCAAAGGGCAGGAACTCAAGCAACAGTGGACTTCAAGCAGGCGAACTTCCCTATTACTCAGCCTTCTTTTTTATTTTTTTCTTCTATTTAGATCTTCAACTGTTTGAATGAAGTCCATCTACATTAGGCAGGGCAATCTACTTTAGTCAGAATCTACAGATTCAAATGTTAATCTCATCCAGAAACAGACACACTCACAATCGTGTTTTTCCAAATGTCTGGGCATTGTCAAGTTGACATATAAAATTAACCATCACACCACCCTATTTAAAATGGCACACCCTCTTCCCTTCCCTGACTTTCTTATCTCCATACCACCCATTACCACTAATCTATGCTATTTTTTACTTATTTACTTATTGAGCAACTGTCTCCTCCAATGGAATGGTAGGTCCATAAAGGCAAAGAATTGTGTGATTGTTAATGGCGGTAAATCCAATTTCACAGCAGTGTTTGGCACATAGTAGATGCTAACTTAATTTATTGTGTGAGTGAACAGATGTCATTTCCTTGCTTAAAACTTTTCAGTGGCTTATTATTGCAAGTAAGATAACATCCAAAATGTTTACCATGATCTGTAAGTCCTGTGTGATCTGCCTATTCCTTTGCCTCTTCTTGTATCCCTCTCTCGGTCCTTCTTTGAGTTTCTAGAATACACCACTCTTTTCTGCCTTAAGGTTTTGATACTGTTTGTTCTTCCAGGAACACTGTTCCTTCTTTCTTTGTATATCTGGATTCTGCTTATATTTTAGGTATGTGTTTAGCTACTGCCTCCTCAAAGTGACCTTCCCTGATCATCATATTTTCTAGGGTTCTCTGTATTATTCTCTATTACTGTACCCTCTTTTGTATTCATATTTCTGATTTGTGATTATATTTTCTCTTTTTTAATTGATTATAATTCACATACAATAAATTTTCCCTTTTAAAGTGTGCAATTTATTGGGTTTTAGTACATTCACAAAGTTGTGCAACCATTATCCAATTCCAGAATACTTTCATCAACTTAAGAAGAAACTATATCCATTAGCAGTCACTTTCTCATTTCCCCTCCCCCTAGTTTCTGACATATGCTAATCTACTTTCTGTCTTTATGGATTTGTCTATTCTGGACATATTATATAAATGGAATCATACAATATATAATCTTTTGTGTCTGGCTCTTTCATTTGGCACAGTGTTTTCAAGGTTCATTCATGTTGCAGTATGTGTTAGTACTTTATTCCTTTTCATGCCTAAATAACATCCCATTATATAAATATAAGACATTTCATTTCTCTGTTCATCAGTTGATGGACATTTGGGTTGTTTCTGCATTTTGGCTATTGTGAATAATATACATATTTATGTACCAGTTTTTGGTTGGATATATGTTTCCATTTCTCATTTTTAAATGATAAATTTATCTACTTATTTCCTTATTTAATTGTAAATATTGGGCAGAAGATATGCGCTATGAGTTCAGGGATCATACTATGATACCCACTAAAATCCCTGGTACCTAGCACAGTTCTTGGTACCAGGAAAGCATTCAATATACGTTTGTTGGAAAATGAAGACCTGTAGGTAAGGGATTGTGCAACTAGGGGCAGCCTGCCTTTTCAGCTCATAATTCAGTGTGTGGAAGTCATCTCATCCATAAGTGGATGACAGCATTAGCATCTGCGACTGAACTTTAGTGTTGCGAGGGTATTGGAATCTGAGCTTGGACACCTGTCTGGAAAGTTCTATCTCTGCCTGAATTAGATATGTGGCTTTGGGCAGGTTCTTAATATATGTGAGCATTACTTCTTTCCTCAGTTTTAAAATGAAGATATTTAACTGGGTAAGGTGTTTTGCAAATATATTTTATAGAGATGTGCATGTGGGTTTTTTTTTTTTTAGGCCTCATTCTCCTCCTTTGACCAGGGTGACTCCAATCCTATGTGCTTTTTGTGTCATAAGTGACCACATATGATTTCACTTAAAAATGGTCATGGGAGGTATGTTGGTGCTTAAAAGTACCGTTTAAAATGCTGCTGGACACACCAGAGGAAGGTCAAGCTGCATTCAGCGCTAACTTTCTGTGATATTAAGTGCATTTGGAAATCAAATGAGGCAAGCTAGGAGGGGAGTTTTCAGACAGGTGATATTTGGAGGGGGCTTGCTGGGCTGACAAAACTGTGGAAACCACATGTGCCACATGTGTCAAGTTGTTGTGGCATTTTAGGATGGACAGGACAGACCACATGGGGATAAGAATATGATGTATATTGGAGCTCGACTGTGGATATCCTTGGATAATAAGTGATGTTTGTGCCCACAAACCCCTGCAAATATTAAGGAGTCACTACAGTGGTTTAAACAGGTGACATGATAAAAATGGTCCTTTGGAAGACAGAGACATAGCACACTAGCCGGCCACTCTAGAAACTGAAATAAGCCTTCAAAAGGCAGATTATTGGATTAGATTACTTTGTTCATTATTCATTCAGTGATTTGGGGGCTTGCCTATTAATTCTTGGATTATGCGAAGATCCTTCTGTTCTCTGTACACCGATGCATTCTGATTAGGGAGCTCACACAATTTTGGTGCTCAGATCCTAGTACGAATTTAAATTCTGAAGAGCTAGCCTGCCTGAGATTTCTTCTCCTTTGTGCTAAGTGTGGTCAACTGTGGTGAAATTAAGCTTGAACTCCTTATAGTGCCTTCTGTGATTATCTGCATATATGTAGGCTTTTTTTGTGAGGAAGGGTGTGTGTCTCTCAACTGAAAATCAGGTACCACTGAGTAGCCTGACTGAGATACAATGTATTCCTAGGCGAATCACAGAGTGACCTGAGAAGCCCTCTGATTTCTAGCATATTGATGGATGGAGATTTATTTCCTATTGACTGTGTTCCTTGAATGGAATAGGAACAGTGTTACCCCCAATTCATTAGGCTGACATCTCTTGTAATTGAAAGCCGAACAGGTTTGTGTAGTAAAGATTGATTGTAGATTTGTGTGTGTATTGAGGAAAGGGAAAGTGGGAAGCAGAGAAGGTGAGCAGGGAAGACTGTGAAGTAGCTGTTGAAAGCCTCGTGTATGTACGGAGCTTTAACTCGGCCATCAGAGGGGTCCATTTAGTGAGCTGTTGGAGAGATGGTGTTAGAACAAACACTTGCTGCCTGAGAAAAGTGGCATCGTCTCATTTTGAGTTACATTTCCTGTGGAAGTATCATTTGAGATAATGGCTTGCATCATTTATTATGCTACTAGAAAATGCATTCGCTGAGCCTAAGTGGAGGGTATTGTCTATTGGGAAAAAAAAAAATTAAAAGTGATAGTGAGAAAGCTTGCTTTGGGGATGGCATCCAGAATCGCAGAGAATGGAAAGAATATAAAATGGAGAAATCACTTCTAGGGTCTAGGTGTTGTTGTTAACACTTCGTGTGACAGTGAAGATTCTGTTCTTCAAATTGACAGCCTAGGTTAAGCTTTAGGTATTGATAAATCCAGCCACTGTGTGGCATGTCCTGTGTGCAAGGGTCTGGTTGTCTAGTGGAGGAGACAGAAGAATAAACAAGTGCCTATAATATAGGGACTAATTTATAGACTGTTTATGAGCTCACCAAGACAGGGCACTAACCCGACCTTAGGGACGTGGGGATCTGGAAAGCTTCTGGGGGTGGATGTAAGCTAAACTGAGCATGAGCAGGGAATGTGGGGTAGGATAGTGATAAAGGAAGACTGCCTAGCAGAGACAGCAGCATGCCCAAACTTCTAGGGGTAAATGTGGAGAATTATATGCCACTAACTGTATTAGCTTAGTACTCCTGGAGATTCTCTCTCTCTCTCTCTCTCTCTCTCTCTCTCTCTCTCTCTCTCTCTCTCTCTCTCTTTCTCTCTCTTACCCTCCTATCTTAGAAGAGGTCAGTGTGGGAGTAGAACCATGCAAAAATGAAAAGGAATGCCCCTGGAGCAGCAAGCAGGATTAAGGGATCTTAGTCACTGAAATGGAAATAATTAAAGGAGAAAAAAGAAAATGCTACAGCTGTATACAAAATTGAAAAGAATTGTGAAGTCCAAATCCAGTAGCTTACAATAGCATTTTTAGAAAACAATTTTAGGGGAGCAGAGGAAGATCAAAAGAATAAAGGGAAAAAATGGAACAAGGAGAGATTAATATTTTTGGCAAAGTTTCTAAAGCTAGATTCTCCCCCAGTTTCACCTAACTAACTTTGTTAAGCTTCTAGTTTTTTCTGTGTACTATCTTTAGCAGTAGAGGATTTAGAAACACAAAGGATGACTCTAGGACCTGTCTAGGCTCCAGGGCCTCTGAGATGATTTTCAGAGGGATTATAAGGGGAAGTGATAGTTAGGAGTCCTTGTAGGAGTGTGATAGTTTAGTCTAATGGAGAGAAATGTGCTGGGGTGGGAGCAGGCTGGGATCAGCATGCACCACGACAGGCAGAAGCACTGCTTAGTGCCAGTTGCTTGTTAGCATGCAGCAATCTTGCCTTGGTGTTACGACACCTTCTGTTTGAAAAAATATGGACAGCTAATTCAAATTTCCTCTGGTCTTTGCTTCTGCTTACATCACAGCTACCTCCTATCATGTGTGTGGTTAGAATCATAAAGCTGTGCAAGCTATAATGAATCTTCACTAAGAAATTACCAACAGTTCATAAAGTTTCCATTTTTAATAACACCGGAACATCCTTTTATTAATTTTGAGTGAGAACATGAAATGCTAACTGGAGCAGATATTTGCATTGGCCTTAACAGTACAGCCTCGTTTTGCAAGCAACCGCTATAGGAAGCCAGTTCATCATGATGGCTGCGTGGTGAGATGGCTGAAATCAAATTTGGATTTTAATTTGCCTTTTTCTCCATGATGGGCCTAGGCCTTTGGTGTGCCCAGGTTCTACTTGTTTCTTTGCTGCTAAGACTCTTCTCTTTCCCTCAGTGTGATAACTTGTCCCTGGTTAACTGTTGGTTCTGGCCAATTGGGAACCTTGACAGGAGTTCGGAGGGAAGAAGGAGCGAGGGGTTATGGTATTTATTCCCTTGGTTTCTCACGGCGTATCCATATGACAGAGTTGTTGAGATGTTTAAATAATGTAAATAGTACAGTCCCTGGCATGTGTAAGCTCTCAGCAAAACTTCTTTTAATTTTTTAAAAGAATAATGGATATAGTTTAAGAAGCCAAATATTTCCCTGTCTGTCCCGTGGAAAGTGGATCTTTTCAAGGCGATCCCCCAAACCCTTTTTGGAATTTTGGCCCTCTATCCTTCCCAACTTCCTTTGAGTCTAAGGTGGAGTAGTTTTAGCTTTACTACTTTTAGTTCCAGGTTTCTACACTTTGCACTGTGGTTCCCTATCCCCACTGAGATCATGAAAATTAATTTCTTTTAAAAAAAATTTATTTATTTATTTATTTATTTTTTAAAAAAGATTTTATTGGAGAATTGGGGGAGGGGAACAGTGTTGGGGAATTGGGGGAGGGGACCAGCCAAGTTGTTGTTCTTCAGTCTTCATTGTGGAGGGCTCCAGTCGCCATCTGGCTTCCCGTCTGCAGCTCGTGGCCTCTGTGTTCAATCTTAGTTGCAGGTGGGCATAGCCCACCATCAAACAGGCCATCTTATTGTTACACCAGCTGAGCCATCCTGCCACCTGTTGGCAGCTCAGCGACAGCTCAGCTGGGGTGCAGCATTTACTGGCCCATGTGGGAATTAAACCAGCGGCCCTGTTGTTCAGAGCATGTGCTCTAAGTCAACTCTTAATCAACTGAGCCACTTGGCCAGCCCCATGAATTTATTTTTAAATAAAACCTCCTAGAATTATCTGAATGTGAGCATATGCCATCCACTTCCTGTCGGAACCCTGACTATTCAATACTCAAAGCCATTGTCATCTCTTGTTTGGACAATTGTCTGTTTTTGGTCCTGTTTCAGCATAGCCAAACTTAACCTGCAGTTCTGAATATACCACTTCCCTTTTAAATATCTCTCACAATCTACTACCTTCAATTTAGCTTCAATTTATATCTTCTATTTAACTTTTTTTCAATGACAACGTCCTTACCTTTCTCCAGTCACAGGTAGAGCTAGAAGCCTACTCTTAATCAGAGCTGACCTCCTTACCCAAGAGGTGGATTGGTTGACCTAGGCCACCCCGCCCCCTGCCCTTCCAATCCTTTGAAACAATGACTTTCACCTTACAAAATGCAACAGTTAGTTCTCTACATCCATCTCACTTTACCTCTCAGAAGCACATGAGCGAGTTCATTAATTTCTCCACTTGAAACACTTTTCCCTTGACTTCCTTTTCAGTACACTTTCCTGATTTTCTTCCTCCTTCCTTGCCTGCTTTTTTGCTAGTCTCCTTTGATGGCTGCTCACTTTTTTTTTTTTTGCCTGTCTTTTTTATATTGACTCTTCCTCTGGGTAATTTCACCCATTGCCTTGAATTTAAGTAGTATTATATATGGAGAAGGTTGCCACATTTTCCTCCTGAGACTGAAGCTCTTTCTTGAGCTCCAGACTCCTATATTCAGCGTGCTTAATTCATCGTAGGTGCTCAGTGCATACTTACTAATTTAATTCCTGTTAACAGGTAAATGATAGTTTACATCTTATTTATTATACCTCTACCAGCATGTATAGAAAGAGCTGACCTTTCTAACAGCAGTCATATCCTCTATTCTTTAAAATAGAAGAACATGAGTTATGTTTTCACATTATCCCTTTCCCATGGAATTCAATTGACTTGTTGTTGTAGTTATTGTACTACTGTTTCAAAATGACAATTAAAAAAAGGAAATAAACTTAATTATATTATTTATTAAGTAATAGCTTTATTTCAGAATAAAGTATTATGTGCTATATATTAAATACCTAAATGCCTACTTATGTATACTCTGTTTATCTACATATAATAATATATAGGAGAAAATATTTTGCATACTATGAATTGGTTTTTCACGACTAAAGACAACTCATAGTAGGTGAATGAACTTCTTGAAAGCCACTGGAATGATATAATTTATTGAACACAGTGGGATGAAAACATGACTTTTAACCTTTTCTCTTTTAGTATCATACTCTTAAGGTTCTCAGCATTTTCTATTACAGCTTGCTAAAGTTTGTCAATAAACCCTCTACATTTTACTTGCAATGTTATTTTATCTTTCTCTCAGACATCTGCTCCTACTTTTTCTTTTGAGAATTTTCAAAAGGCTATTTCCCTCCTATGATTGTCTGCAATAGTTGATGACTGAAAAAGATAGGTACAAAATAGAAAATAGAAGGACAGCAGGGCTATTACATATGGTCCAGTCATATTAGGTTAGATCAAAAGTGTTTATTCTGTTTTTTACCTCTTATGTCACCTGGTCCTTGAAATCTGACTTTACGCAAACTGAGAAAGTACAAGCTCAGTAGGATAGCTAAAAGGTCACAGTTAAATTTCTTAGGACTTGCATTGAATAACATCTAGAGGAATGAGTTTGACTACCAAATGTCAGTGCTAGTGGGAGAAATGAATAAAAAAATGCACATTGAGAGACAGAATTCCATAACAAAAGGGACAACCACTTTAACATATGGTTACAATTCAATTTCATAAAAATGATAACAAAAATAAAACCTCAAGAGAAAAGGCCTTGTAGATTATGAACTCTTCTGACAAAATGTTTGTGTTTCCCTTTATTAGTAGCATATGTCAGCAGCTGTGCTCTGCATGATTGAAAGGCTGGTTCGTATTGCATTGCTCTTGATCTCCCCTATTGCTGTGCACCCTGCTAGCTAGGATGTCCCCAGCCTCTGAAAACAATGAGGTCACGTTATTTTGCTGTTTGGTGATGCTCACCTGCACAACAGGGGGACCTCAGCTTTTTCCTGCTGCCATTCAAAGCCTCTCCTGTTTATTTCTAGCATCTCTGGGAGAGTTCTCCTGAGATCTGAAGAATAAGGCCATTTATCCGCTTTTGTCTCTTTGATGTCTGCTCTCTATGACTCACAGAAGGAAGCATCTTATCACTGTCACTTGCTGGTGCTGTGCTGAGTGTCTCAGTCTCTTTTGTTGCCCTTTCCTCAACTGTTCCACATCTTATCACGTGGGCTCCCTCAGCTTATATAAATCACAGGTCTCAAGGAGTCCCTTCTACCTGCAACCCCATAGACTTCCATCTTCAACCTTCAGCTGTTCTCTAATTTCCACCTTCTGTATCCTACCCACTGCCCTTCACACACACACACACACACACACACACACACACACACACACACACACACCACATTCTTTACACAGCCCAGACACCCGAAAGCCAAACCTCTCCAGACAAAAAAAAACTCAAGCAGTGGGTTGAGTGGAGGAGGAACAGTGCATGTTCCATGTATTTGCAGCCATTTGCTCAGATTCCACCATGAATGTCCAACTTGATATGTATGATACAATCGAAAGGGAAAATCAGAGTGAGGGTGTGCATAGATAAAAGCATGTGTAAAATAAGGAAAGAAGAAAAGAAGAACCCATTCATTACATCCTCTTGGAAGATGAAAGGGAATGAGAGTGGCACCCAGTAGTGGTGAAGACTATGGACTGCTAGGTTTCAAATCCATCTCTACTACTTATACAACTTGGGGCAAGTTCCTAAAATCCTCTGCATCTAATTTTTCTCATCTCCACATTGGGAATAATAATACCATCTACCTCATAGAGTTATGGTAAGGATCTAGTTAGTTGATATATGCCAAATACTTATTAAGTGGTATGTAAGTATTGGCTATTGTTAATTATTATTATTTACCATTGAGTCTATAAATTCATCCTAGATTCTATGCCTTTGTTTTAATCAGGAGTTGAATTAATCCTCAAGTATCTGTGTATTTTGGAGCCACAATCAATGTCTTTGGATCCAAAGACACTTGTGTTCAGCAGGGCATTAAAACAACCTACTCCGCCTAGGATCTGAGTCCCCAACACAGGTCATTGATGCTGCTCTTATAACTTCTCTGAGCTTCTAGGCTTTCGATAATTCTGTTTTTCTGCTTCTCCAAGCTGGCTACCTCTGCCTCCTTTGACCTTTGCAAATCAGCTTCCTTGTCTTGTCCCCCTCTGCTCATAAGTAATTTATAGATGTCTTCTGTTTAACTGGCCTTGTAGTCCTGCTCTCTGAATCAGTCCTCTCCTGTTGTCACTGGTACCCTGCCATGACAGAATTGAATATTCAAAGACTAGAAACAGATGGATTATGATGAATACAATATATCGTGCCCTCACTCAACCTGGTAACAGGTGGCTGCTCACCAGCTGGGGTCTTTCTGAGGCCACTCTCCCAGGCTTCCCCTCTGACCATATGCACTTTAGTCCAGATGGTGGCATGGCTCCCCAGAGTCCTGGATCAACTTACGGTAGATGACATGGCTATGCTGATGTTGCCTAGGGTCTTATACCAGCGTAGAGTTTTTTTTTTTTTTTTAATTTTACTTTCTAATTCAGGAAAAAGGAACAAATCTTATGTGAAAGTCATGTTCACAGTGTGCTTTCAAATTCTCTTACAGGAAATCTAAATTTACGTGATTAAATTAGCATTCATAAATGCCAAGGCCAGAAAGTAAATGAATTGGCTTATACCATTGGAAAAGAATAAAGAAGACTTTGCATAATCTAATGTATTAGGTTATTTACTTTGTATTTCTGATTTCTCTTTGTAAGGATTGATGCTGCATAAAAATAGTGGTCAACGTATTTGTTATGTTAAGGTACAGTGACATTGGGCACAGATTCACCTTGGTAAGAGATGGAGGCAGCTTGCTCTCATGTAAGGTTAAGACAACTTCACACTGTATCCTAGAACTAACCTACTTAAACAAATGGCTTATAAGGATAGTACATATTTGCTTGAAGTTATATTTGCTTATATAGTGTTTTCTGATGCATTTACGCAAGTGTTGATTACATCCTTCATGTTGCTTGAATGCTTAATGATCACTGAATTGTTGGTTAAGGAAATCAAGGAAAAATGTTCCCAAACCAAAGCATAGATATTTTTGACTTTTGAAAAGAATAAAATAATATGGCATTATTTAAGACTGGTTGAAAATTAGTAAATAACTGCAAATGAAATAGTTGAAATTTTTCTAATTAATTAAAAAATATTGACTATTTAAAATTTCAATCTCAATATTTAAACATGAACTTTGAAATATCTAGAACCACAAAGATCCTATACTCTAGAAGATAACTTTGGGGTGCCAAAAATTGTATATGAGTGGACACTTTAGTCAGCGTTGCCCAAGCAGTAGTTCGCTGTAATCAGAAGTGTCTGGATGCTGATAGTAACCACTTTGAGCACCTCCTGTAATTGCAGAAGTCAGATGTGACTTGTATTCATCTTTTTTTATAGGTATATATTGAGTATTACAGTTTTAATACAGTTTTTTCCTTGCTTAAAATGTGTATACATTTTTTTTGACACCCTCTTTGTGTGTGTGTGTGTATTTTTTTTTCTGATAGAATAGCATACCTATTTTATGGGTGTATGTACCATTAATTTATGATATTAAAAGCTTCAGTAACATTCTTCTCAGTAACATGGCTCCTATTGAAACATGACAGAATTCTGATGGTGGCCTCCATGATTTCCTTGTCCATCATCAGTGTTCAGTATGACTGCTATTTTCCATTTCTAACCCTGGAGATTAAATTCAGTGAAGAGGAAAGAAAAGTTAAGAAATGGAGGAAAATCATGAGGAAACTGGTAGATGTTACAACTGCTTAAAAGGAGAATTTGACTTACAGAGATTTACACTCTCTATTGGACAAAATTTGTTTACATTTGTGTGAAGAGGAATCATTCACATAAATATGGACCAGAAACTTTTTCATTACTATCAGCTTCTATATAGGCTAGTCAAAGACAACAAAAATTGGAGATAATCGTAATGACTAGGCAGAACACCAGTTTCTTTTCTCTTTTCTTTTTAACTATTCAGAAGTCATTCACAATTTTTCCTGACATTTGTATATACAATACCTATTATGGGGAAACTGAATTGTTTCCCCAAATTAATATGTGGAAGCCCTAACCCCCAAAGCAGCTATGTTTTGAGATAAGGTTTTTCAAAGAGGTAATTAAGGTTAAATGAGTTTATAAAGGAGGGCCCTAATCCACTATGACTAGTATCTTTGTAACAAGAGCAAGACACCTGATGCCTTGCACCCACAGGAAAAGCCATGGGAAGACACAGGAAAGGCCATTAACAAGCCCATGAAAAGAGGCCTCCGGAGAAACTAAACTTGCCAACATCTTGATCTTAGACTTGTAGCTTTCAGAACTGTAAGAAACCATATTTCTGTTGTTTAAGGCACTTAGTCTGTGGTGTTTTGTTATGGCAGTCCTAGAAAACGAATTTAATATTTAAATCCCACCATAACCTAAGGAAGGCAAACATTTGAAAGGGAGAATTGCTTCATTCTAAAATTAATGACATTACTGAAATTTAGCAGCTGGCTGACCAGATAATTAATGCCCTATCCATTGGTGTCACCTCCCTACCTGTCCCCACCCACATGACACTTATCCCTTCCATTTAAGGGGGATTCTGACTGTCAGATAAATACTATGGAAACGGGAACTCCCCTCCTAGCTGTTTCCAGGGACAGCTTTGCCTGCTAGCTTAGCACCCTCTTCTTTTTCTCTCCTCCATTTCTCCCTCCTTACCTCCCAACTCCTCTTCCCTCTAAAAACTTATCCTTTCCCTACAAGGTAGGCACCAAGGCCTATGGGTTATGTCACAATACTGAATCATCTTGGATTTTATTTTAATTTGGTTTCTGTAAAAAAAAAAAAAATGCAAATAATCTTTCTGGCTGCTATTTACTACCTAGGGGACTTGAAGGTCCACCTCAAAAACAGCTCTGTGAGCAGTCCTACCCCTGGTCAACTTCCAATTATGACCGTCCAGAAAACATTATCAGGACAACCTGAAACTCTCTTATTGCTATTCTTAAAGACTTCAAATTTTCTTTTGGTACCTGCCTGAAGGCATCGACATCCTTAGGACTTTGCCTCTAGGCTCCTTTTTTTTCTTTACAACTCCTTCCTTATAAAACAAGAATTTTGAAATGTTTTTTGCCCTGAAAGTTTACACTGATAAAAACTTCAGTAACAGTTTTAAAAAATCATTGTCATGAAGGTGGCAGAGTAAGGGGATCAATAGATCCTAAACAACAATTTAACTGGTGAAAATTACAAACAACAACAACAAAACAATCATTTAAAGTCTCTGAAAATTATCCTTGAGGCATATAGCAAATGGGAAGCATACGTTCAAGAAAATCTACCAAATCTTGGTAAGAACAGCCAGTGAGAGTGTATGGTGTTTCATCCACAACTTGCTCCATCACCACTCCCATGTTAGGAAAATCTACCTGGTGTGCTCTAACCTGGGCAGGGGTGGCCAAGGAGAAGGGTGCTCCCTTTCTTCCCAGCTCCCAGTCGGGGGATATAATTTCACCTCAGGAGGGACAGGTTGCCAGCATTTGTCACCTCTTCCTTCCCATCAGCCCCACCTCTATCCCAGGCAGGCAATGCCAAGAGGAACAGGTTGACCTTACCCTATCCAGCCCTCAGGTATAGGGTGGCAACTCTATCTCAGTTGTGGCAGGCCTTAAATGCTAGGGCCACAGTCATCCCCTCCCCAACTCTCTCATGTGGTAGGGTCCACACCAGGAGTGGCCTGCTGAAAAGACCAAAGGCGCCACCCTCAGCCAGTGCTGCCCAGGGAGAAAGGCAGACCATAAGGATAAAGAGCTTCATGGTTCTGGTTGAGGGGACCTACTTATGTGGCAGATTGAAAAATACATACCATACAAAGAGAAACCATAGGTGAGCTGAAATGGCTACGCTAATATTAGACATAGTGGCGTTTAAAACAAAACAACATTGCTAGAAATAAATAGGGACATTTTATAATGATAAAAGGCTCAATCTATCAGGGAGATATAGCATATAAACATATAGTCATCAGATATTTAATAATATTAATTTAATGGTATAACAACAGTAGCCCACTTCTAAAATATTTAGAGATATTAACAGTTAACATGAATTTCAACAATTATTGAACACTAATATGGGCCAGGAATTGTGACAGACTTTGAGGACCCAAAGATATAGACAGCTACTCTTGAGGAATTCAGGGGACATAGACATTTAAAAAATTTCTAATTTACTAATAAAACATGATAAGGGTTCTTATAGAGGATTCGAAGAAATCATTTCAACCAAAAGGACAATAATAAAAACAAAACTAATTTTCTCTATTATTAAAGTCTTAAAAAATGTCTTTACATCATTATTTTATTTAATCATTACAATGACTTGCTTTTATACAGCTAGGGAACTTAAAGTTCAGAAAAGCCAAGTCCAAAAAACTGATATGTAAATATATGTACAATTATCAAAGGAAAAAATTGCCTACAAAACTATGTGCATTATGTGGTTTCATTAAACATTAAATAAAAGACATACACAGAGAATAGGTTTTAGAAGTATATAAACTAGTGATAAAAATAGTTATTTTGGAATAAATAGGATTGTGGACACTTTTTTGTTTTATTTCCTTTTCTTGTGACTATTTTCTGATTTTTCTCTAATGAACATGGTATTGCTTTGGACATATTAAATTAACAAATTAACAAAACAATGGAGTTGGACCCGTACCTCACACGATAAACAAAAATTAACTCAAAATGGATCATAGACCTAAATGTAAGAGCTAAAACTATATAACTCTTAGAAGACTTGTAAGTAAATCTTTATGTCTTTTGGTTAGGCATAGGCTTTTTTGTACAATACCAAAAGCAAAAGCAACAAAAGAACAAAATAGATAAACTGAACTTTATCAAAATTAAAACATTGTGGTGCAAATGAGAACAGTAAAAAAGTAAAAAGACAAGCCACACACAAAAAGAAAATAGTAGCAAACCATATATTTGATAAGGGACTTGTAGCTCAAATATAAAAAGATCTCTTACAACTCAATAATAAAAAAAAAATAACCCCATTAAGTAATAGGCAAAGGGTTAGACATTTCTCCCAGAAAGCTATACAAACAGTCAATAACCACAAGAAACATATTCAATTTATTTGTCATTAGGAAATTGCAAATCAAAACCATGTCATACCACTTCAAACTCACCAGAGTAGTTACAGTAAAAAAGACAGACGATAACAAGTGTTGGCAAAAATGATATTCTTGTACATTGCTGGTATTCACATGGCACAGCTGCTTTGGAAAACAGTTTGGCAGTTCCTCAACATGTTAAACAGATTTATAGAATCCGGCAGTTACATACACTCCTAGATAATACCTATGAGAAATTAAAACACTATTTACACAAAAACTTGTACATGAATGTTCATAGAAGCATTATTCTTAATAGTCAAAAAATGTAAGCAACTTAAATGTGCATTACCTGATGAATGGATGCATAAAATGTAGTATCTATATAATAGGAGATTATTTGGCAATAAAAAGAAATCTAGTACTGATACATGCTACAATATGAATAAACCCTATAAAGTTATTCTAAGTGAAAGAAGCCAGTCACAAAAGATTATATATTACATGATTCCATTTACATGAAATATCCAGAATAGGCGAATCTATGGAGATAGCAAGTAGATTTTTGGTTGCCTAGAGATAGGGATGGAAGGACTTGGGGACATAGAGAGTGACTGTTAATGGGCATGGGGTTACTTTTAGGGGAGACAAAGATATTCTAAGAACTAGATTGTTGTGATTATTGTACAAGCCTATGAATATACTAAAAAACATTGAATTGTACACTGGAAATCGGTGAATTATTTGAATGTAAATGATATCTCAGTAAGGCTGTTAAAAATAACATAATATCTTTAGAGTATATTACAGTTAGCAAAGACACTTTCCTAGATATTTCTCTTAAACATCACAAGAAACTTTGTTGCTGTTTCCTAATAATCGGTATTATTTTCAATGAGTTTTTGAAGAGAGAGTGAACTGAGGTTTAAAGAGAGGCAGTGACTCCCCCAAGGCCACATTAGCAAAGCTAGGATACAGATACTAGATTTTCTCAATCTAAATTTCCTGGTCTTTCCACTTACCATGCTGCTGGTTATATTACACCTGTAACTATCAAATTGCACTGTATTCCTTATACTTACCTGAATGATGTACTTGAATGGGCACCACAATTTTGTAAAGTCCAAAACAGAATTGTTTGACATTATTTGCATGTGACGTCATAAAATTAAATTTGTTTAAATTTCTGTGAGTCAGTTAAAAGTTATATAAAACAATTAATTTTATCATGATATATTTCACATTACATGGACCACCTAACTGGGAACTGAGGGAAAGAAAAAAAAACTTTATATAACTGATCGTCTGTAGATCTCTTTTATATCCATATGAATATTTACTATGCTAAAATTCCAAAAACAAAGAAAAAAGTGAATAAAAACTGTAACAGCTCTTTTAATTCTTGGTTACTCATATATAATTAGACATTTGTATTTTTAGAAAAATTAAATCTTTATACATTTCACTCAATGCAGATCAAGAATAAATAAACAGCTTTGATAATTTTAATATGGGTTGTGGGAAAGTGCCTGAGAGACGGTGAAGGGTTACTACACTTAATAACCTGACTAATATATTTTTGGAGAGGAGATGAAATCAGGTCTCCTGATTTCCCTGCAGCTCTCTTTACCGAGCATTGCATTCTGAATACTGAAACACAACACTTCTTGGAATGTAAAATAAAACCATTAGTCTTTCTGACCCTATTCCAGGATAATTTGACTAGAAATTAATAACTGTCAACTGGAGATATTTTGCTGGCACTAAGGCAAAATGATGTGTGATTCCTTTTCAGGTTACTCACATTGCACACCACATTTACAGCCAGAAGATTAAGTTACTGGCTGGAGTGGGGGAAAAGGATTTTAATTTACAAAACAATTATTGCTTTTTCTGAGGTCATGAATTTGGTTTCCTGGACGTTTTAGATGTTTTAAAGTGCTGCCTCACTCAATTGCTGAGTAACAAGCAAAGCTAATGATATGGTTTTAGTGACTTTGTAATAAAGTATCCAGTGTTTTACATTTGAACAGTTTTTTTTACAATGTATTTTAAACAAAATCATTCCATGTCTACAACATAAAACCATAAAAACAAACAAATCAATGGCACAATATTTACTTAATGCTGAATGTACTGGCATTTTCTTGAAGAAAATGAAATAGAACCTATAAGACAAAATTTAAATGATGATTGAAATTGTATTTAACTATATTTCTTGTCTTCTCATATAATTTCTCTTTATCCCACTGCAGGCCAAAGAAACAATGTTTTTCTTTCTTTATACATATTCTCCCACCCATGCTGCTACACTGTCTGGGCAATAGAATCTCTGAAAGCTTTGTAGACATAGAGAGGAAGAGTTGCATCTTACTCAGTTTTTAATCCTACCAACTCTCATTTGTTGGGTTCCTTCCTTGTTTTAGATGCTTCCTATATGTGAGCTCATTTGTCTCCCAACACTCTGAGGTGTTATTTTAATGTTTGTATGAGAATCATGAGGCTCACAGAGATCTGGGAACTGTCAAAGGTCACAGAGCTAGGAATAGGAAGCACATGGGTTGGAACCAGCCCAAGTGCCTAAGTTCACAGTATGCTGTTCTGCTAATGTACTCAAAAATTGCTTGCCCATCTTCGACTATGCTTTCCAAATTGTCATGACAATAGATCTGACATCCCTCAGCTAGATTCTCAGGGTCCAAGAAGATATAGATACATTTTGGCTCATTGAGGAAGCTTGTTTGGTGTGATCAGCAAAAGTTTGAAAAGACAGGTGGAAAATGTGCGTGTGATACAACAGAGTCCTGATATTCTTTTGGATGGTGGCAGTGCCACCTGAGCTCCCTGGTGGCCTCAGAAATAGTTGGAGATTGACAATCCAGAAGCTAACCAGCTATGTTGGAACACTGAAAAGGATTGTGGTTGTTTTTATATTTCATTTCTGAGTCTTCCGTTCCGATTACACTTTAGCCAGTAGAAATTTGGATGGGATATAGATTAACGTGAAAAAAAGTTTGGGCATGGAAGCAAGCCATAGCTGGGTTTGGATCTCCTCTCTGCTGTTATTACTAAGTGAGATTAGACAGGTGAATCCATATGAGTCTCTTTCCTGAATTGTGAACTGTAGATAGCAAAACTTCTCTCTCTGAATTGTCATGGGGATGGGGGGTGAAATTCGGCTATATAAAGGACTAGATAGTGGGCTCTCAACAAATACTAGTCGGCTTTGTGTTTCCCAGAAATCCAGTGAATACGGACAGCCAAGGAGAGAGACTGCATGAGTCGATTTTGTGTTTGATTCTATGAGACTTTTAGACTGGCAGCCTGAAACTCACATGTAGCTACTAAGGCATGCTAGCTCTGTAGTGCTTTATAATTCCCTAAGCATTTCACTTGATTCTTATAAAATCCTCATGGTAGGGGCATGGCTGGCACTTTGTATGTCCACTATTTAAACTCCATTTAATACAGATGAGAGACTCAATGCTCAGAGAGGTCACATAACTTGGTTAAATTCATAGAATTGTCAGGTAGAGAAACCAGGATAAGAAAAGCTAAGTCTTCTGTCTTCATCAGTGTTTTCATTAGGGATCTCTCCTGAGAGGTGGGGACGTGTCATGTTGCAAAGTTTAAGGCATTCAGATCAACTTGAACCTACAATTCCTTCTTCTCTCATTCCACTGGAAAGATGTGTCTTACATAGAAAAGCATGCTTTGTAATGGACAATGCAGAATGCATTTTATTTTATTTTATTTATTTTTTTTTTGAGGTTGCTTAACAAACTTTTATTGGCTCCTTCATTTAAATGTCAAAAAATTACAATATAATCTTCATATAGTGTTTTTCTTAAATTTTATTTTACTTTATTAGTTTCAGGTGTACAACACAATGCAATAGTTATACTCTTTACCCCCTTTAAAGTGAAAAGCCCCCTCCCCCAGTTCGCCACCCCACTCCCCCCCATATCATACATATCCATCACAACTTCCCTGATTCCCCTCCACAGTATACTCTACATCCCGTGACCATCCACATATTCAGTTGCAGTTGGCATACAATACTATACAACATCAGCTTCAGGTGTACAGTGCAGTGATCAAGCCTCTACTCCATCCATGAAGTGGTCTCCCTAACAAGACATGTGACTATCTGACACGCCACAAAATTTTTACAACATTATTATATTCCCTGAACTGTGTTTCATATCCCTGTGGCAATATTGTAGTTGTCTATTTATGCTGTCTAATCCTTTCCCCTTCCCCCCCATCCCCACCCTCTTCCCAACTAGCAACCCTCAGTTTTTCCTCTACATCTACGAGTCTGTTTACTTTGATCGTTCACTCAGCTCTTCAGACTCCACACACAAGTGAGATCACATGGTACCTGTCCTTCTCCGACTGACTTATTTCTCGCAACATAATAGTCTCTTCACAACATTATCAATTACATTCCCAGAACTGCCCCCATATCCCTGCGGCAACATTGTAGTCCCACATACACTGTCCAAAACCTTCCCCCTCTCCCTCTTCCCCACTCCCTCCCAGCCAGCAACCATCAGTTTTTCCTTTATATATGCTTGATATGACTTCAATCTTCTTAAATTGTCTCTCTGGGTTAGCTTGTTTACCCCTCTCTTTTGTTTAAAAAAGCCCTTTTAACATTTCTTGCAATGCTGGCTTGGTGGTAATGAATTCCTTAAGCTTATTCTTTTCTGAGAAGCTCTTTATTTCTCCTTCAATTTTAAGTGATAGCCATGCTGGGTAGAGCAATCTTGGTTGTAGGCCTTTATTTTGTGTCACTTTGAGTATCTCCTGCCACTCCCTTCTGGCCTGCAGAGTGTCTGTAGACAAGTCAGCTGTTAGTCTAACAGGAGTTCCTTTGTATGTAACCTGCTGTCTTTCTCATGCAGCCTCTAGGATTCTGTCTCTGTCTTTAACCTTTGCCATTTTCACTATGATGTGTCTTGGTGTGGACCTGTTTGGGTTCAGCTTGTTTGGAACCCTCTGCACTTCCTGAGCATGTATGTTGATTTCCTTCACCAGGGTAGGGAAGTTTTCAGTCATTATTTTTTCAAATACCTTTTCGACCCCTTGCTTCTTCTCTTCTCCTTCTGGTATCCCTATGATTTGAAGGTGGTTGTGCTTCATCTTGTCCCATAGGGCTCTTAAACTATTTTCATTGTTTTTATTCTTTGGTCTTTTTGCTGTGCCAACTGGGTGAGTTCTGCTATTTTATCTTCCAAATCGCTGATCCGCTCCTCTGCTTCATCTACTCTACTGGTGATTCCTTCGAGTGTGTTCTTCATTTCAGTTATTGTATTCTTTAGTTCTAACAGGTTGTTTTTTATGGTTTCCCCATCCTTCTTTATGTCCTCGCTAAGTTCCTTAAACATTCTTATCATCAGTGTTCTAAACTGTGTCTCTGAAAGGTTGGATCCCTCTGTTTCATTTGGTTCCATGTCTGGAGGTTTCTTCTGATCTTTTACTTGTGACATGTTTCTTTGTTTCCCCATTATGACTGTCGCTCTGGAGTTGCTTTGATGTATTAGATAGATCACCAGGAGAGCCCTGGCTGGATCACACAGGCACACAGCTCACAGCCCAACACTCCCAGGAAAACTCCCAGTCTCAGCCTGTCCCAATCAGCTGCTCGCAGACTGGGCCAAGCAGCCCGACAACCAATCACCAGCCTGGCAACTCTGCAAGTGGAGTGCGGAGAGCAGAGACCCGAGGCGGCTGGCGCACTCCGCACTCCGGGGTCTCAGGGAGCAGCCATTGGAGCCAGAGGGCACCCGCCCTGCGTTTCCCTGGCAACGCAGTATAAGCCAGGTGGAGGGTGGGGATCGAAGGCCGCAGGCGCCCGCGCACGTACTTCTGTGCCAATTCCACCAGACCAATTAGGTCTCGGACCTGATCCTTCGTGGGAGGGCTCAAGCCCAACAAAATGGCGCCCTCCCTACACCTCTCGCGTGCAAGCTCCGCACCACGGGAACAATAGTCTAAACACCTCCAGCCTTTGCACCAAAGGTGTTCAGTTCAGTCCGTCCCCGCAGGCTCCCGGCTCACACAGCCACTCCCTCCACCAGGAACCAGGTAAGTGCTCACGGGTGAGCAAGCCCGGGCGCCGGCCGCACTTAGCCTCACCGAGCTGAGGAAAGAGAGTCCTTACTAATTTATTGCCGGCTATCTTAGAACTTCTCTTCCCGGCAAAGGAGCTCTGGGCTGGTGAGCTTGGGGTGCGGCTGGAGGGTCTCTCCCCCAACCGGAGAAGCCTCTCCACAGCTGGGACCTCCCTCACGGGGTTCGCCCTCTCTCGTCTCTGCCCGTCCTACCAGACCCGATGCGGCTTCCTCTTTAAGTTCTTCGTTTAGTGGTTCTGTTCCTCCAGTGTTCCGGGGACCTCCAGGGTTGAATGCTGTATAATTTGCTTGTAATTTTGGTGTGATCCTGGGAGGCAGTTAGCACAGCGTCTGTCTATTGTGCCATTTTACCGGAAGTCCCCAGAATGCATTTTAATGATATTTTTATAAGCTTGACAATTTATGTCGATTGATTTGTTGTGTCACCAAAACAAATATCATTTCCATATTATCAATTACTATTTGCATTTCCTCTAAAATTTCATACCAGTATAGTCATCTAATGAATTAAATCTGCATTTATTTCACTTCAGAAAGGTGAGAGAATTTCCTATTATAAATAATTTAACTGAAGAAATTTACATAAATTGAATTCTTGGCATTTCATTTTAATGGTATTGGCCATGGAAAGTAAACAGCAACTTAACTTGATGGTTTTTGGGTTTTTTTTTTTTCATTTTGTCATTGAAAAGACTTTAAGGTAATGTTGTTGTTGTTGTTGTTGTTGTTTTTTTTTGTGAGGTTGTATTAAGGGAATTGGTCAGATGAGCAATTATAGTTTTCTGATTTTATTATACATAAATGATCATTTTTTGGAATGTCTGTTGGTATGCATTGTTTCTTTAAGAAAAAATTGAGAGAAGATGATGTTTACTGATAATAAACATTAAAAAAACCCACTCAAATGAAGGTATAGGGAAAGTAGTTATATATCATATCTCTGCTATTCTCTGATGAGGAAATCAGGCCTGGTAATGAACTTTGATTGTTCTATTCAATTTCAGCTAGTAGCCATAGTGAATCAAATCACTCTATAACCTCAGTAATACTAAATAGCTCTCTTTCTCGCCTTTGGTTTCCTAAATAACTATCCATTCACATCTTGTTTAAGGACTTTCCCTAGTGACTATGGTAATTAATGGATGGTAGCATTCCTCAACAACTTCTTAAAAAGCCAAAGATCATTTACTGTATTTGGAAAAATCCAATGGATGTCTGATAAGATGTGAGTGTTTCTTGCATCTGTCAATCTCTTATTTGATTATCAATGTACAACATGTCAGTTAGATGGTCTTCTGTAGGAGGAAGTGAGCCTTGTTAATCTCTATAAGAGCCAGAAATCACTGCTCCATCATTCCAACCTAATGGCTGATTGTTATGCTTGAAGAGCAGTGCATATACATTTAAAGTAGCAAGATCTCTGCAGATTCAACAGAATGCTAAGTGAAACAGAGATGCTTTCGTTGCACAATATAATGAATCAGAAACATGAGAATCATAAGAATTTTTAATGCATAAGCTGAAATGTCAGGTTGCAGAACAACTCAACTTTTTCACTATATTTGATGGGAAAATGTTTAAACAAAATATTGTACTTATTTTGCAGAAACCCAGATTATTACTCATTTGTTTCTGCATATTATCAAAATAAACTTTAAAATAAGTTTTAAAATTTAATTTTGTCTAGAACAAAGAATGTATATATTATTATGAGCCGTGATGTTGCTCAGTTCATGATTTAGCAATGGCAAAAATAGTAACCTACCTACATTAGTAGCTCTGAATTTTATTTTTATTCATAATCAGTAATAACATGATATTACATATCTATTTAAAGAAAGATATCGATGTGAGCTATAGGCAATGCAGATACAGGGAAAAACGTGAAGTTACTTTCTATATGGTCATGATTTTATACCAATAAGACTTTAAAAGCAAATAATGGAAAATTTTATCACTGTGGTTTCTGGATCAGGCATAAATGTGATCCACTTTTATGGATATATATAATTATCAGCTTTCGACTAAAGGAAATGCAAAATTGCGAGTGCTATCATTTTGCTACTTTTCTTGTAGCATAAAATAATAAATACAATGGCCTTTCTCAGACTATAGATTTCTCCATTTTTTTACATTTTCTTTTTTTTTTTTTTTTTTTTTTTTTAAGCTGAGCCATCCTGCCACCTGTTGGCAGCTCAACGGCAACTCAGCTCGGGCTGGCCTCGAACCGCTGTTGCTCAGAGCTCAGCTTGCACTCTTGAGCGAGCTCTTAACCAACTAAGCCATTCGGCTGGCCCTCATTTTTTTGCATTTTCACCATGCCATTTTTGTTAATCTCCAATTTGAATAACTTGCTGTATTAGTTTCCCAAAGCTGCCATAACAAATTACCACTAACTAGATGGTTCAAGATAACAGAGATTTATTCTCTCATAGTCCTGGAAACCAGAAGTCTGAAATAAAGGGGTAGGCAGGGTTTTTCCCTTCTGCATTCTCTAAGGGAGTGTCCATTGCATGCCTCTCTTCTACTTCTGGTGGCTGCTAGCAATCATTGGTATTGCTTGGCTTACAGCTTCATAACTCCAATCTTTGGCTTTGCCTTTACATGCCTTTCCCATCTGTGTCTCTAAGTCTCAAGTATCCCTCTGACTTTTTCTTATAAGGATTTTCATAATTAGATTAAGGTGTAGGATGATGTCACCTTCAGACCCTTAATGTAATTATATCTGCAAAGACTCCTTTTCCAAATAAGGTCAGAGTCACTGGTACTGGATGCTAAGACTTGTACATATCTCTTTGAAAGCCATTACTCAACTCATGACACTCCCTAATGCCCTAGTTCCATGAATTGGTTTAAGTCTAAACTCCGTTTCACCAGAGAGAGAGAAATAAGACAATCAATGACAATGAAGCAAATTCATAAAGTAGATGAATTAAATATAGAAAATAGCCCCTGGTTCTAAGAGTACTCCTTCCTAGTTTCTTCTTATTAAAACATGATGGTAATAATAGATAGCAATGGTTTTTAAATATTTTTTCTTCCTTGGCACATTTTGGTCAAGACTGTACTAATGTAATAAAGCTCCTAAATGGATTTCTCTATTGGGACTCATAGTTGCCAGTAGCCAAAATTCCAACTGTATCTAAGAATGTAAGTGCTAGAAACTCTGGACTTATTCACACAACACACATTTTTTGAGTGCTTATTTTGTGTCTATTGCTATAAATAAGACATTAAATTCCATTGTTCTAATTAAGCTCACATTGTAATGATCTATACTTTTTAAAAAAACCTTTAACCACCAAGAGGTAAGAATCTTTCCCATCAGCTACCTGAGAGTCATTTTCAGGGAAGGATCCCAATTGGCTCAGCCTGCCCACCTTGAACCAATTACTGTGCCTGGGAGGGAGGTACCATGATTGTTTCAGTTTGGGTCACATGCCCGCACTGAGTTCCTTACGATAGGCTTATTGAGAGCAGAAGGGAAGAGAAACTGTAGCCTAAATCAAAATATATTAATGAGACTCTATTGGGACCCTCAGGGTTATTGGGACCCTGAGCTTTGCTGGAGAGCATCACAAAACTGCTTTGTTTTTGTGCACTATAAATTCATGGCACTGAGTCTTAGATCTTCATTGATAATCCTTGGTCACTTTGTCCATCTTGGTTTTGTCTTCGTGTACTTATTCACCAGGAACCTGCTGAGATGTTGTGCTTGAGTCTGGGTTTATAAAGATAAATAGTACACTGGCTCTTCTCACAAATAGCTTGTGGGCAAGAATGATTTTAAACGTTAAATTAAAAAACAACATGGTAGGGCTGGCCGAGTGGCGTGTTGGTTAAGAGCTGGCTTGGGACGCCAGCGGCCCTGGTTCGGATCCCACATATGAAGGCCAGTGACACTGCCTTCTACAGCTAAGATGGTGAACAACATCTCCACCTGGACCTGGGCTGCTGTGAGTCCCCTGGGACGGCATAGCTGCAGCCCCTGCTGTAGTGGGCTGCCATAGGCTACAGTGAGTGGCCGGCAGCTGGTGTGAGCAGCTGGCAGCCAGTGTGAGCTGCCAACAGCCACTGTGAACGGCCGTCCAGAGGCCGGTGACTGATCTGCCTCACCCGAGAAGAGTGCAATGATGATACCAATATGGGCCAGTGAAGCAACGTCCTCTACAACTAGACTGAAGAACAAAAGGACAGCAACTTGTCTTTTCCCCTTCCCCTATTCTGCAATGCTGTTCTCTTCCCCCAACTCCCCAATAAAATCTTTAAAAACAAACAAAAAACAAACAAACAAAAAACATAGTAAATACCCTCATCAGGGAAAAGAGCCATTTGCAGAGATGAAGAAATAACTAACCTGGAATAAGTTAAGATTCACAAAGGAAAGAAGTGTGGAGTGGGCCTTCCAGGCGTAGATAATAAATGGGATGTAAAAAGTCATGGGCGTTTGAAAGGGCACCACATGTTTGCAGACCAGTTTAGGGTGGTTAGGGAAAGGCTGTGTGGTGGGAGAGTGTAAAATGAAGCTAGAGGCTGCAGAGTAGAAGCCTTATATGACTAGGATTGCATCTTTTAGCAAGCCTCTTAAATGTTTCTGCAGCCTCCAGGTTCTCCCTTTTTCAATCCTGAAAGTTATCAAGTTCAACTTCTTCAAATTTGCATCAGTTGTGTCATCTTCCTGCTGAAAAACTGAGATGGACATGTACGGCCAAAAAGGCATAGCCTAAGTTTGTAGCTGTATTTTACAATTAATACAAGTGAAGCCCTTGAGACATTCCTGTCCCATGACAAGTATCCGTTTCATGCTAATTACTCTTGTTAATGTTAGCTTGGCATTCCTGCACTCTCTAGGGTGAATATTTTCTCTCATAACTTTCCTCTCTGTTCAAACTAGGCGACTCACTGTTCTCCAAATACGTCTTGTTTCTTTCTACCTTTGTTAACCTTCCGTATTATCTTCAGAGGTTAGAATCTTACCCATGCTTCAAAATCCACTCAAAGGTCACTCCCATTTCCCTTAGTCAGAAATTATTTCTCCTTTTATCTCCTAGCATTTTGCTTGAACTTCTTTGATGACATTTCACATGGAGTCTTATACTATAGTTATTTATGCACATGGCTTCCTATCTAATTTTCTCTATCAGCTTGACTCTAATTGGTGCATGTTTTGATCTGATTACTCTGCCACCAAGGAGTGTTACTGGATTTTTTTTTTTATTATTTTTTTTTTTTAGATCAGTGTCACTGGCCCTCATATGTGGGATCCGAACTGGGGACGCTGGCTTCCCAAGCCAGCTCTTAACCACTGCGCCACTCGGCCGGCCCTTACTGGATATTTTTGATGTGGGTGTTCTTGTTGCCTGTCTTTATTGTGAAAGCTGGCTATGGGGAGGATTGTCTCTTAGAGTCATAAAAAAATAAAATAACTTCTGTTTGTTTTTTTATTTAAAAAATGTATAGGTATTGATTCTTTTTTTTTTTCTGAAGTCTTTAACCATTGCAACAAGACAGGAAAACATAACATAGAGCAAGGAAGGCAAAATTATAATTATTTCCAGAAAATACAATTACCCACTTGGAAACAAAATCAATCTAGTTTATTTATGAGAATACGTTTAAAAAGTTGCTGGGATTATTTAGAGAATTTAGTAAAGTAGTCATGAACAGACAATATATTTACAATATGCCTTTTTTACAATATGCATATGTATGTGTGGTGAGGACAATGAAACCTAATAGCACTAGCAAGAAAAATAGGAAATGCTTGAAAATAAATTTACCAAGAAATTTTCAGGACTATGTGAAGAAATAAAACCAAGAATTACTAAATAATATGGAAGAAAACTTTAAGTGGAAAATATATCAAGTTCATTGGGACCTCTTAATATTGTGAAACAAGCCAATTTATCAATTTAAGACAAACTTAAATAAAATTTCAATGGCCTTGTGTTATTTATCATTAGACCTTAAAAATGATTCTAACATTTAGCCAGCAGACTAGAGACTTTTGAGAAAGGCAATTCAGGTAGGGAATAGTCCTCCTTACTATTAAAATATCTACAGAACTATATTTAAAATAATATAGAGAAAAGTACAGAAATAGAAACACAGATCAATAGTTTAGAGGAAAAAGTCTAGAAATAGACACAAAAATAAAAAAGCATTTAATATAGTAACTGTGGCTTTTACACTGAACAAAGAATAGGTGAATTATTTCATAAATGGCATTAGAGTGAATGGCTTAACTTTGGAAAAAATGAGGTTAGGTCACCAGAACACCATACGGTCAGGCACTTCTAAATATTAGTGGCTTAAAACAATGACAGCCATTTAATTATCTCTCACAGTTTATGTGGGTCTGAAACTTGGAAAGGACCCAGATGACTGGGTGTGGCTCAGACTCTCTCATACAGTTGAAGTCAGATGGTGGTGATTGGAGTGGGAACAGCAGGGTGTTGAAGCAACTTGGCTGTGGATGAGCAGGTCCAGTCTCTGTTTAATTTCTTCTCATGGGCTAGTTGGAAAGTCCTCACAGCATGAAAGCCCCAGGAACTAAGATTGCCTATATCTGTTTATTTGCATGAGGAATTATTTATTGACATAAAAATTTATACATCAGCATATTATAAGGGCTTTTTCACATCATGAAGTTAAACTGACATTTCAAAGTGATTATAGAATTTTATACTGCTGTAGTAACAGGTATAGATTTTTGTGTGCTCTGTGGACCATACTTTTAATCTAAGGCTCGGCCCTGCCCACCACTATTCAAACTATGCTGATATCTAAGTTAGTGAGTGGGGGAGATTTCTTTTTCATGTCTCTGGTTTATTCAAATTAATGTTTAGTTACATTAGATTCCTTAAAAATATTTAGGATTGTGTTTTGGGTTAAAAAGATGAGCATGCATGTTTTCTTGAATATAAAAGTATGTGGCTTATCAGTCTAAAAACAAAATATTTCTCTAATACTTGTTGAAAATAAAGAACTTTTATTTTAATTATGATGTAAAGAAGAAAAATGTGTAGAAGGCTCTAGGTGTGAAGACATTTCTATTCTAAGTTTCCCAGAGCTGTGGAAGTTATTAGACTGTGTTCAGACAGCTAACACGATATCTGAAGTCTTTGAGAGCAACTATTCCAACAAACAAGACAGAAGTTGATTGCCCTTTGTGACAATTCAATTATATGAGCTATGAAAGTCACATGGTATCATGATTGCCACATTCTTTTGGTTCATGCTGAAAAGCAAGCCTATCCAGATTCAAAGGTAGGGGACATAGACCCACTTTCCTGATGGGAAGATTGTCAATGTCATTGTAAGAAGAGTAGGTGAGATGGGAGATAGTGTTCCAGCCATCTTTGGAAAATACAATCTGCCACACTATTTCATATGTTGCTGATTGGAACTTCATGGAATACTCTGAGGGAAAGTCTCCCTGTCTCTCTACTCTGATAGCCATCATCATTCATCCATGATTTTCAAACTTTAGCACATATTAGAATCACCTGGAAGGCTTCTTAAAACATACATTTCTGGATCCCACCTCAGAGTTTCTGATTCATATTGTCTGCGGATAAGAAAGTGAGAATTTGGATTTCTTATAAATTCCACAGTTATGCTCATACTACTGATTTGAAGACCACATTTTAAGACCCACTGTTCTAGATCATAACGTTTATTCTTCTTTGCTTACTACTATCTTTCAGGTGGGTACTATGGACCATGCAGAAAGCAATTCTTTTCCATTTATTGAAACACTTGTCAGATTTGTTCCCATTTGCATACATGGTTGGCCCAGGGAAATTAGAAGGTTGTCACCAATAGGAAGGCTTTTTAGGTTTTGTGAGTCTCACTGGGCTAGCCTGCACCCTTCCATTTGGAGTGTCAAGAAAACTTGAGTTTTTAGTGGGAGGGAATACCATAGAAGATCTTTTTTTTTTTTTTTTCCTCTTGACCACTTCAAAAAAATTCTGCCTAGGTGCCAGTGCTGAAGCTTTTCCTTTCTCTTCCCATCAAAGTGCTGCTGATAACCTAGGAGATAGGTCCTATCCGTATAGTGATGGGTAACTCACTCTCTCAGGGCCCTCTTTCTATATGGCCCAAAACTTCTCACCAAGTGTGCATAGTGACCTGAGAAGCAAATTAGAAGAGGCAATCCACTATCTCATCAAATTTCAATTTGTATTATTATATAAAGAATATAATCTCATTTTATGGCTTAAAATTTTCAAGTATAATTAATCCATGTGAGAAGACCCAAGTTTAGCTGTAAAATCAGAACATGAGGCCAGATTGTCCAGTCTAGTCTGAATTTGGTGATGATATCATGGAGACTCATTATCCAGAGGACATCTTGAAGTTCATTTTTCCTGGTTTTGCAACCCAAGGTTAACAGCTCTGAATTTTGTAGAAACCTAGATAGTCTGGATGGAAAGTCTTCTTCACAGTTGACTTAAATGCTCAAACCAAATAAAGATGGGAGAGAAGAGCATATTTTACCCATTACTGTTCAAGGACAACTTTGAATATTGGGCTCTGATCCTTGTCCATGTTAATCTGGAATTATAGTCCTGTCTAGTTGGACTAGATAACAAGTTATTCAAGTTTTTTAAAAAAGATGATTTTTAATCTCAAATTATAGACCTGTTAGCTTATAGCTTAATAGAAATTTATCTATCATCTATCTGCCTATCTGTCTATCTATCTATCTATCTATCTATCTATCTATCTATCTATCCATCCATCCATCCATCCATCCATCCATCCATCCATCCATCCATCCATCTTTCTTAATCAGTCTATTCAGTAATATGAGCTCAGTGAATGTAGATCTAAAATATCTTAATTTTTCTCTGGTAACTGACTTCAAACATGTTCAGTGGAATTGCTGTTTTTCATCTTTATTTACAATTGGACAGATCCCATTGTTTTTTAGTCTCTATCAGGTTTACATAATTCAGTTTAAGAGTTTTGATTTAGCTCACATCCATCTCAAAGCACTACCTGTCCTCTCACTTGCCCTTAACCAGGGTGTGAGCCTTGCTAGGAAAGAGAGAGGAACCTATCCTTTGCCTTCCCCTCTTTTTTGGGCTACTATGTATCCTTTGGTGTGAGGAGGTTTAGCAAGAAGGGTGGAGGAAGGGGAAATTAAATAGCACTACTTAATATCACTGCTGTGAGCCTGTCTTTACAGTTGATGTTGCCTGTATAACAAGCACCCAAACTCTGGCTTCCCTATAGGATGCATGTGTTTTTTTCTTCAAGGGTCCTATGGTAGAGTCTGCACCACTGCATCAGCCCTGACATGGGAGATGGGCTCCCTGCAAGACCTCTTCCAAGTCCCATCAGTCTTGGACCCCAGTGGTACACCCTAGAGCCTCCTATTTCTGGGGCTCTCTTGTTCATCAGACAGCATGATTTGTTATCTTCTGTGGTTTTCCCTTTCACTCAAAACTCAAGCATCCTTAAATCCTTGTCACTTTAAATAGGGGTGTGGGCTAGCCGACTGACACCTCTGTCCCATTTCACTCTATGTCATTCAGATTCTTTCCCTTCTGTTTACTTAGGTACAGGTTGCCACATAAGTGGATATCCAATTAAGGAGTGAGATGCTACTCTATTTGTCTTGCAAGCACTTCCCATCCCTAGTAGTGGCCTTAACCTCTATTATATGCAAATCCCCCTTTTGATAACAAATACTTAGTATTTCCTCTCTCTTTTTTAAATCATGAATTGAAATTCAGAGATAATAAAATGTCATAAAAGAACATTTTTAATTTAAAAAAGAAATAATTTAAAAAGAATAATATAATGTTCTAGCTATAAAATAAAGGAAAAATAATGCACTTTATAATAAAATTATACGTAAAACATATTAATATGTAAGTGTTCAGGCATGATAATACTAGAAAAGCTAATGAAGTAGTCAGATGCATACAGCTACATATGATGAGTACTTGGATTTAAAATAAAAAAGCTGCAATCCATTCTCTATATAGGAAGGAAATTTAAAGGGCAGAGGAGCAGGTGGACCCTAATTAAAATCAATGGAGTGACAAGTAATAATAACCTGCCCTGTGTAAATTATAAGAAAAAAAGGAAAGTACCTTGACCAAGGTAGTGATAATGCCATGGCAAATTGCAAACGTCAAAACTCAGAAAGAAAAAAAAAAAGAATTAGCAAATGAGCTAGTCTTATTTATAAGTGTAGTGTAAAAGTAATTTCTATCTTATGACAGGTTGAGTCAGTGATGAAATAACACAAAAAACACATTTTCCATCTGGAAATGCCACCACTTGTCCAAGCATGTATTCAGTAGTTGAATGTCTAAAGAGACATGCTAAAAGTATGGAGGTGTGAAATGAATCTTCATTAGCTGGGACTCTTCCATGCAGTGAGGATGTCTGGCACCCTTGGCTCCTTCCCACCAAGTGCCTAAAGTGCCTTCCCACCTAGTGCCCCACAAACATGGTAAGAACAATCAAAAGAGAAAACCTCTCAAAATTTCCAGAATGCTCCCTAGGGGTTGGTTCTTCCCTGTGGGAAACATACCTTAAAATCTTTTTTTTTTTTTTCTTCAATTAAGACAGTTCATCTCCTTGGTTCATCCCAGTAAGAACTGCTTTTGCTGAATTCAGCTTTAGTTGATTTAATCACTGGTTTACCCTGAAACTCAACACTGTGTTATCTACAAATGTGGTATTGAGGATGGTATTCATACCACACAGGGTCTTCTTTGTAGACCAGTAGGATATTTTAATTTCTGACTCAGTACTGGGATACTTCAGCTTCTCTTGAGTATTACTCATTTTAAGTCATGTATCTAATCACATTTCCCTCTTTGTGTTGGGCACTGAAAGCTTAGAGTCAAATATCTGAGCTGTATCCAGCAAGGGGTGGCATAGAATGCTTTGTATATACTAAATTCATTCTTGATTTTTATCGTATTTTCTACTCTTTCCTCTTCTGCTTTTGTCACTTCTGTTGAGAAGCCGGAGTTGGCCTATTGAATTAAGAATATGCGGATTATGACCTGCTTAGCGAGAAGGCATAAGCTACCCACATGGGGCAGCAGGTAGCTCCCTCAGGACTGAGCTTCCACTTGGGGAAGTGAAACCCACAGGCTCCTTTGATGGAAGGCTCAGTTCAGTACACTCAAATGAAGGAAGTAGTCACAAAATACTCTTACTTACACATTCCAGAAGCGAGGGGGCGCAGCTGAGCCAGGGGAAGGGCTGTCTTCCATTGCCGGTCACCAGAAAACAGAAAATAGAGAGCAGAATAGCAAGCACCTATTACACATAATGTGCTTGGGGTAGAGGTCACTCACTTTGCATGGGCTTAATGATAAGTGGTTATTTTTTTTAAAAAAGATTTTGTTGGGGAATTGGGGGAGGAGAACAGCATTAGGGAACTGGGGAAGAGGAACAGACAAGTTGCTGTCTTTTTGTTCTTCAGTTTAGTTGCGGAGGATGTTGCTTCACTGTTGGTATCATCATTGCGCTCTTCCCGGATGAGGCAGATCGGTCGCCGGCCTCTGCATGTCACTCACCGCGGCTATTGGCAGCTCACGCTGGCTGCCGGCCGCTCACACTGGCTGCCGGCCACTCACTGTAGCCTATGGCAGCCCACTGCAGCAGGGGCTGCAGCCTACACTAACTATCCCTGGGGCTCGCACAGCCCAGCTCCAGGTGGAGCCGTTGTTAGTTGTAGAGGGCAGTGTCACTGGCCCTCATATGTGGGATCCGAACCGGGGCTGCTGGCATCCCAAACCAGCTCTTAACCAATGCACCACTTGGCCGGCCCGATAAGTGGTTATTTTAAAAGGTGCCCTGGGAAAAGTAAAGCATGAATTTGTGGCAGGCATCTTAAACTCTAGTCCTTATCTAATTGTCCAGACTCTGGGTGTAAGCAGGGTTATCACACTGTAAAATGCCTAGGCAGCAACTCAGAAAACAAAGTTGTTTTTCTCATTACAGCTTCATGCATGTATCTGTTTTTAAAATAAATATATTTTTTTCCTGTTAGGACAAAATAACTCAAGACTTCTACTTTTAAGACTGCAGACTGAGCCCATATTTAATCCTCCCCACCCTCCTTACACCAAATCCCTAGAATGATATATATTCATAACAGTGGTTGCAAATAAGAAAGGCCCTTTTGGTGGACCTGAAAGCACCATAGGATGTAGAGCCTGGGGATAATGGGCATGGTGCTATGGGGAGGCCAGCTGGTCAGACTGATCTTTCAATATCATCTTCTATTCCATATCAATTTGCTACATATCACCAACCAGACTTTGGTGAATACAAAAAACATTAGTTTTTACTTGGAATATTGTATCACAGCATCAGGGCCACATGGTTCCCCAGTGGAGGGTTGTGGGGAGAGATTACCTTTTATTTTATTTATTGGTTTTTAAATTAAATTTATTGGGGGGGCACTGATTAATAAAATTATATAGATTTCAAGTGTATAATTCTCTAACACATCATCTGTATGTTGCATTGTGTGTTTACCACTCAAAGTGAAATCTCCCTCCGTCACCATATTTTGGACCTTCTTTACCCTTCTCTACCTCTCTCCTTCTCCCTTTACCCTCTGGTTACCACTATACTGTTGTCTGTGTCTGTACGTTTTGTTTTGTTTGTCTTGTTCGTTTGTTGCATTCAGTTTTATATCCCACATAATGAGTGAGATAACCATGCTAAGTGAAATAAATCAGAGAGAAAAAGCCAAGAACCATATGAGAGATTACTGTGAAGATGTAGTAGGAAGTTGTGTGTCCTTAGGGAAGAGTGGATTTCTCTGTAGATTTTCATCACCCTGATGGCTCCCCCGGATTTGCCATCATGAGCTGCTCAGACAAAGATAGCACTCAATAAGCTATATTTCAGCAACAACAAAATTGACTGATAGGATACAGCTTCACACTAATGAGTATTTTACAGCATATATATTTTATAAGCCACCTTAAAATGTTAAAGTGGGTTATAGACAATCTTAATGATGTATTATTAGTCATATCTCATCACTAATGCAACTATATAGAATGGTCACATTTTAATCATCTTCCTCCTCTATTAAAAATCCTTGTGAGCTCACTCAGCATTTTATTCAATACTAATGTTTATTCTATTGTTTATTAATACTAGGCATGAGTAATTTTAGGTGTACTTTGATATTAATAATTTGCACTGAACTTAAGTCAACTTCCTATACTTGCAGCATCAGTAAGTCCTGATTACACAGGAAGTTTTGCAGAGAGAAATACATCTCCTCCTAATGAATGATAATATAATAGTGCACTAAAATGATGCCATTGACCAACTGTCAGAAAATGTTCTCTGACATCTTTTCTAGTGAGCATACTGAATTACTCTGCTGGCTCTAGTTAGGGATGCAGTCTTCTTGTAGAAAGCATTTTCTCTCTGTGAAGTCAATTTGCTCAGGTAAGGAACAAATATGCAACCTTAGTGCTATAAGTATCACATCCTTTACCCAAATGAATTGCTTAAATAATGTTTGTTACTCTTACATATACTAATCTATTGTTTCTTAGAAGCCAGATGCCAACTGCTTTCTGCATAGCACTAATTTGTCTTCAACTGTCTTGGGAGTTAGAGAAAAGCCAGTGGAAAGACAGAAGACACCAGGAAATAGGAATGGATAATAGGATGAAGTGTTAATCAGCTTTACACATAGGCACTGAGATTCATTCAAAGGCTTTTAGTTTGGAAAAAATCAGCTGTGTTGGTTTCCTTGTGCAAACAGCAAATTATTAAGTATTTAATGTAGTAATATATGAAAATTTAACTGTATTGTTTCTTTTTTTCTCTTTATAAGAATCATGTCATTTCTCCTTGGGAGGTGGGACATCTGTTATTGTATTCCTACAGAAACTAGGAAAATGAATAGTTTCTTTTGTGGTCTTGAGGTTTGGCACTTGGCTGTCTGATTGCCCTGTACTTCATGATGTACCACCGTGGAAAACAGGACCAGAGAAAGAAGGGCTGTTTTTTGGTTTTGTTTTTTCAGGGATTGGAGAAATTAAGGCTTGACTTTTCAGGGGGCAGGAGAGTGAGTTGCTCAGAGAAGGGACCAGAGGTTGACTGCTTCTCTGGGTGGTTGGGACGAGGGTGTCACCAGACATCGAGTGTAGGAGGTGTCATAACTTCCAGATGATATCTGCATGGGTGTCAAGAAGGGTGCACTAAAGGCTATCATCTGGGAGACCAAAGCTGAGATGGGTGGTGATGACATGGCTGCTACCTGTAAAGCAGCCTATCTTTGCATATGGTTGGGCATAGTGAGAATCTCAACTGTGGCCAACATCTCTCCTCATTTATTTGCTCAGGATGCTGTAGACCTTGGGGTCTTTCTCCTAAGAAAGAAAAGGGAGCCAATTAAAATGACTGACATTGCTGACCATGGCAAGTAGGGGACCAGAGTTAGATCTGATTTGATATGATAAGAAAAGGTAACATTCCCTAGGCACTTTGATTAGGAGGGGCAACTGATGATATTAGCATGTGCACCTTACCTTGTTCACCTCCGAGAGTTTGTAAAGGCATTAGTGTTTTTCCTTGCTGTTCACATTTTTATTCCCTTTAAACTCCTCTATGTACAATGGTGTGGATACAGCCTTTTTATTTTGTGGAAACTCTTTAAAATAGGGCCAATTAATTTTAACTGCAGTGTATTTGAATGGACAATTATATTAATAAATATGTTAATAAAATTGAAATTACTTCTAATTAGTAGAAATTCAAGTTATAATTAGTAACTTATCATGTAAAATATACTAAATAAAACTCACTGCTGATGTGTGAATTTCCAGAGACCAACTGGTAAATGTTTGACTAATCATTATAAAGAATATACCCAAGTGAGAAATAGAATCATCATTTAAATATGCTGAGGCTGACATAATTTAATATATCATGGAGTTGGTATAAACTATTCAAAAGTACTCTAAAATGGATGAAGGACAAACATAATTTCTGATGGAATCGGCAGATGATTCAGAAACTACAGATTTTCCTTATGATTCTATCAAAGATTAATTAGCTGAAAGGATGAGAATGGTACCTAAGATTAATGATAACATCAATAAGCTATTTGAACTCACTAGATTAAAATGAACACACGGAACATAGCAATTAAGCACATTTGGTTTAAATAAAGCATCCTTACTTGCCAGGAAAATTACCCACTGCGTTTATGTTTCCATTGGGAAATATTTCTTGGGATTGGGGCAACTGAAGCATTTGAAAAACAATGCGAGCAATAACCAAGTTAGAAATACTTTTAACTTGAAAGACCCTTCCTGGCCATTATTATCTTAAATTCTTAGTAAAATAACAGAACAGATATTAAGAAAAAAAGTATTATATAAGCATTAAGAGAATACTGAAAGCATGGGTGAAAAACAGCATGGGTTTATACAGAACAGATCATGGCAGACATATTCAATTGTATTCCTTTGATCAAATTAAAAAGAGGGTGAAGGGAATTCAGTAGATGTACTATATCTGGACTTTACTACCCCATTTGCTTTATGCCTTATGAAAGCTTACTTAAAATTTTAATTAAAATTAGCTTAGCTATTTACACTATCACATAGCTTGAAACAAACTCATAAATAAAAATAAAAATGAGAGATGAGATTTAGCAGCAATATATGAATGGAAGAAAGATGTGGAAAGTCCCTGAATGGGAATTGGAGGGACATTTGGTCCTTAAAGACCATGAGAAATAGTAAAAGAGTAGAGAGGTGAGATGCTAACATGGTGTTACAGAAAAGGATGGACTTCTCTAATATTTTAATTCAATATTCATTGTGAGGGATCTGGAAAACATAGATATTTTTGCAATATAAGAAATGGCACAAATATTGTCAGTTTGTAGATGTGGTAGCAAGAGATTCTCTGGTCTGTCACCACTTGATAATTTCGTTTCTAGAAAACCTTTACTTATGAAAACTTGTGTAATAGAAACTGTTGTGTCAATAAGAAAAAGGGCTTCAGGTCCTAAAGAGTTTTGAAAATGGCTGTAATAAAATTACATTTCCTCTAGAAGGCTTAATAAACAGTGCCTTGGATCCCATTTAATATTTGGTCTTTGTGTTCTCGTTACCATTAACCCTACCATTTTAGTACAGTGCTTCCCTACATTCGTATCATCCTATTATCCCTATTATGATAAAGAAAGCAGTTGTAGTAACAGTTGCTTTAATTTTTTTTCTTACATGAGTGTCTTGGTACCCAGACATGATCCTGATATAACTGATAATCTGTGTTTTGCAAAACATGTTTTGCAATTTATCAATCACATCAAATCCAATTTAGAACATGAAGATTCACACTGTCAAATATAATCGGTATATGGAACTAAATTGGTTAGCAACACACCCCAAATGTAGCTGCCAAATCGTGAAGTCCTATGGCACTATAGTATAGTGATTAACAAATTCCGGGGCTCCCCACTCAGAGCCCTAAGCCGTTCCCAGGATGGCTGATTGTAAAAGCTTTCAAGGCACCCTAGCAGAAAGACTTACTGACCTTGTCAGGGCAGGGAGATGTGTTTTCACTCTACCCTTTTTGCTGTAAAATTCCCCCTAACCCCCAATGTATGCTCCTAAAAGTTGGCTCTGCTTTATAAATTGCCAAAGTTTCTAAACCAGAAAATATGGTGATGTGTTAAACAGATACATGGTCTTTCTCTCCAGTAGCACAAAACTCTTTTTCAGGGAAACATACAGTTACGATGAATCATGATTCTGTTTTCATCACTCTACAGAAATATAATTGAAAAATAACATACTGGGATTATTTTAGGACCAAGAATTAACCTAAAATTGTGAGAAGAAAATGGGTAATAGAAATGATATTGTCATTTTTGGAATTTGGACATTTATCAACATTTGGAAGTCAGAACTCATTTTTCCCATAGGATTAGTTTACACATAAGGCAGAATTTTAACTGATTAAGAGTTACAATTATCTTTTGAGAAAAATATTAAAACAACATAAAACTGTATGTCTGTTTGACAACCAAGAACAAGCATGAAAATTAAAAAGAGAAACATTAAGACACAAACAAAACATTTCATGTTTCATTAGTCATTGAGAGGGCCACAATATTTGAGATCAGATTTTTACTGGCTTTAGTATTTATTTACTTTGTTTTTTTTCCACACAGTTATCAGTTTCTAATGTGCATAGTCATCGAGGTGGGATACATTATGTAGTATTTACAAAACTTACTTGCCCAAGGAAGCCCCCGCCTCTTGGAGAAACATCAAGTTTGATGACAGTTCTTTTGTACGACAGTTTGGGAAACTCAACTCATTAAGTTCCCAACCAGAGGTAAGGGTGGCCCATGAGGACATTCCTGACCTGGATACCTTTGTCTAATCAAACCAAGCAGGTGGCTTTCTTAGAGTCCACCTAGTGCAGAACAGGGTCTCCAGGGAAACAAAAGTGTTATGGTCTGTAGATGGTTGCCTCTGGAAAAACTGCAAGTTTTCTTGGGCCACAAGATCTGTACAGGGTATATCTAGCTTGGTTTTGGTCACTTCCTTAGTGAACACACTGTTCATGATTAAGGTAGTGAATCTGACTTAGGAGGCACTACTTATATTAGAGAGTTAAATGGTGTGGACAATTGGAATGAGGCTCTGGAGTGATGGGCAAGGCTTATGATCCTGTAATCAGAAGTGGAATAGAAATTTTTGCCATGGGAAGACTTTCATTTTACATAGGATAGCTAATTTATGTGCATATTAGTTATGCCAAAGTAGACCTCAGTACCTAGTCTGAATGGGAGCCATTACTGGAAAGAAAAGTATCACCGTTCCTCTACCGAAGAATAAAAAGAATTTGTGAGTTGTCTACTGGCTGCCTCATAGGATTTTATTTTAAAAGGTAGCCAGGATTTTGTTTTTATTCAGGTATGGTAAGACCAATAGATCAGGAGATGATTGCCTTTGGAAAGATGGTTTTTATGGTCCCCAAGAGGGAGGCAATGCCATGCCCTGTAGGGCCAGATGAACAAGCACCAGGAGGCAGAAGAAGCAGGAAGGAAGCATGAGCAAAAGTCTTTATTGTGGTTTTTCCATGGGATACATGGATGAGGCAGGATAAGCAGCTGAACAGGCTTTGGATTGGATAGTTTAAATAATTTTTGCATGCCCTGGACTGTAGGGATGGTCCCTAGTTGTCCAGTACCTGGCCCTGGGGTGATTAGAGCAGAGGAATATTGCCTCTTGGAGTATAAAAGTCAGATAGAGGAAACAGGTCTGAGTTTGATCTCTGATGGGTTAATGGGCATGTGAAAGGTGAAAGTAGTGAGGCCCTGAATGCCTGAGCTTCAAGAATTCAGAAAATAAAGAATATAGTTAATACAAGACTCTGGAAGGGAGAGAAAAGCCCAGGTAGGGCGGAGTTAAGAACTTCGCCAGGGTATCCTCTTTGCTATAATCCAACTTTCTAGGGAAGCTCCCTCTCAGAACCTTTGCATTTGCTGTTCCTTCTACCTAAAGCAATCTTTACAGCCATACTTCCATGGCTTTCCCCCTCATTTACTTCACATCTTTACCTAAATAACACTGTTACATTAAATCTTTCCTCCATCACTTTACTTTTAAATTTGCACCCCTCCCAACAGTCCCTCTACCTTACCTGCTTTCTTTTTCTTTTCTTCCTTTCTTGTTTTTAACTTTGTTGGGGAACAGTGTGTTTTCTCCAGGACCCATCAGCTTCAAGTCAAGTTGTTGTCCTTAAATATTAGTTGTGGAAGGCGCAGCTCAGCTCCAAATCCAATCGCCATTTTCAATCTAGTTGCGGGAGGTGGGGGAGGGGAAGCCCAGCCCACCATCCCATGCAGGAGTCGAACTGGCAACCTTGTTGTAAAGAGCACGTGCTCTAACCAACTGAGCCATCTGACCTCCGTGCTTTATTTTTCTTGATAACACCACTCTCCAACGTATATTTTGTTTTGTTTGTTATGTCTCTCCCACAATTAGAATGCAAGCTCTATATAAAAGCATGGTTTTGGTTTTGTTTTTGTTTTTGTAATGTTTTGCTCACTGCTCTATCTTCATGATCTTGAACAGTGCATTCATATGGTAGGTATTTAATAAATATTTGTTGAGTGAATGAATAAATGAATGAGCAGTGATATTCAACATTCAATTTAAAGCTGTTTCCCTCAAACCTCCAATAACACTCTGTTGTACACACAGCCTTGGGTCGGTGCTTTGGACAAGGAACCAGGAGTAATGCCCAACTTGGGACAAATGGTGCAGAGAGCAGGGTACCTCCAGGAGGAGAAACCACTAGGGTAAGGTGGGAATTCAGAGTACAATTGAAGAATGAGAGGTTTCCAGGAGAACTGTAGACAGCTCCACCCCAGTTCTCAAGGGGGCAAAGAAGAGTTTGAATTTCCCTAAGCATGTGGCATGGGCAATTAAATCATTTATATATATATATATATATATATATATATATATATATATATTTTTTTTTTTTTTTTTTTTTAAGATTTTATTGGGGAATCAGGGAAGGGGAACAGACAAGTTGCTGTCCTTTTTGTTCTTCAGTCTAGTTGTGGAGGACTGGCCCATGTTGGTATTATTGCGCTCTTCCCGGATGAGGCAGATCGGTCGCCGGCCTCTGGACGGCCACTCACTGTAGCCTATGGCAGCTCACTGAAGCAAGGGCTGCAGCCTCCGCCTTCCCCGGCAACTCACAGCAGCTCAGCTCCAGGTTGAGCTATTGTTCACCATCTTAGCTGTAGAGGGCAGTGTCACTGGCCCGCATATGTGAGATCCACACAGGGGCCCTGATGCTTAGAGCTGGTGTCCCAAGCCAACTCTTAACCAATGCGCCACTCAGCTGGCCTTTATATTAATATATATTTTTAAATGACTGCAGATGGCTAGAGGGCTAGGGTACATATGGGTTACAATGACATTACAAGGTAGTCTTAGGTAAAAGACAGAAACATGTAAAGAAAAAACATTGAATAAGAAGAAGCAATCTGACTTTCTAATGTAACTGCAATTCATAGAAGAAAGGGAGCACATTGAGTTTTGTTGAAGAAACAAGGCCATTAATAGTGTCATTCTCGGTACTTCCTCGATGTTCTCTGGGCATTTCATGATATAGAAGAAACACAAAACCTCACTATAAAATTTCATAGTTTGTGAGTCAACAATGCAAGAACATGCAATAATGCAGCAGGCTTTCAATAAATGAAAACACCGTTATTGTTTCTAACTGCTTGGCAAAGTTATTCTCTTCACACATTTTCAAGATTGCATTTTGCAGATAGTTTTTCCCAGTCAGTGCAGTACTTGCTTTTTTTTGTCACCTAATTTTTCATCACCTACTTCCAAATGATAATAAAAGAAATGAATAATATCCCAAGTCTATGCGCAGGTTTGTGTTCATATTACCAATTGTAGGAACTACTTGTACATAATAACAGTAGACCAGTTCTCTAAAGTGAGGATAATTTATGTTTGTGATATGACAAGTTGACTGTATACCTATAGAACACTGAATTTCATTGTGAAGTTTTCTGATGAGATACGGTATACTTCAAACACATTTTAGCATAAGTGAATAAAATCTTTTTTTTTCTGTAAGTGATACAGAGAAAATATTTAAATGTTGAGAAAAGCCTTGTAATTTTTATGTTCACAGCTTTGTCAGAAAGATGTTATCTTCCCAGCAGCATCATGTTATCAAAGATGCAAACCTTAAATCAACAGCTGTTATACCTTCAGCAAGTTATGAATTTTTCCTGATTTATAGCAATCATTCTTTTTATTTCTTTTCTCAGTCAAGCAGGGAAATTAAGGTTATTTTCATGTGAAAGATGCACACAATGTGGCTTAGTATTACACATAATCCACATCTCTTACCTTTTAAATTAAATTGCTATTGAATTGAATGTGATCCAAGGGCTCTTTTTGACTAATACTAGAAATATTGTTAGTAAATAGAAAGTAGAAACAACATTATTTACATAAAAATAAAGAAAGCTAATACAGGCATAATAACAGGAATCATTATTATGATTTTCATGATTTGTATGATACTGATATAGCAGAACCAGATGAAAATAGAAGCTAAAGAGATTTGTGTTAGTAGAAGACAGAAATGCTACAATTTTATTTTTATTGGTTTTTGGTGCTCTTTAAAAAAAATCTACTTGGCCTTATATAGATCAGAGAAGGTACTGTTTGGTGAATTTAGGTAAACAATACATTTGAAGTTACAATCCACGTCTTAACAAGCTAAAAGTCACCTGGTAATATAAAAAACTGTTTGCCCAAATTAAGAATAACAAGTATTAAGTGCTTATAATGCAATATTTATGGTACTAAAATATATTCTGTAGGGCATCTATGATAATACTGGTAACTCTGCAGAGCTAAGTACTGTTATAGCCCCCCACTTTCCTGATTAGGAAATTGAGACCCAGTGTCTGGCAGAGTGCTCAAGGTCTTAGATGGTGGAATACGGATTCAAATCAGGTCATCCGACTCATTAGAAGGAAGCCTCAAGAGATGGAACTCCTAACATTGCATAACACGGACTCCTGCTTACAGGGAAGACTGTCTCTGAAGAATTCAAGCATCCTCTGACAGTAGGAAACAATATAGAAATACAGTAAAACCTTGGTTTGTGAGCATAATTCATTCCGGAAACATGCTTGTAATCCACAGCACTTCCCCCATAAGAAATAATGGCAACTCAGATGATTTGTTCCATAACCCAAAAATATTCATATAAAAATGATTACAATACTGTAATATAATACAAAATTATAAAGAAAATACAAAATGTAAAGAAAAATAAATTAACCTGCACTTACCTTTGAAAACCTTCATGGCTGGTATGAGGGAGACAAGAGAGAGGAGGGTGATGGTGTAGGACGACTTTCACTATTACTAAGAAAATCATTGCTATCTCAATGGAATCTTTTTCTTTTTGTGCAACTTTAACAAGGCCCTATCCAATGACACTTGTTTTTGCCCTTTTTTTGAGGATTTCACGGAAATGTGACATTGCATGGTCATTAAACAGATTCGTTGCTCGCACTGCTACAGCCTTATTCGGGTGGTGCTTTTCTACAAAATTTTGCACTGTTTCCCGCATTTTACACATCTCCTTAATCTCATTTAAAATGAGGGATTCCTCCACCTTTTCTCCTGCTCCTCTACAAGCAATATCTCCTCCATAATCTCTGAGTATGAGAGATGATCACTCACAATCCCGCAGTGAGAGAGAGAGAGAGAGAGAGAGAGAGAGAGAGAGAGAGAGAGAAAGAGAGAGAGAAGAACCATTGGCTCAGTTGTGATCATGTGACATTCAGCATCACGTACTACTTGTATTGCTAGACATCACTCATTTATCAAGTTAAAATTTATTAGAAACGTTTGTTTGTCTTGCGGAACACTCACAGAACAAGTTACTCACAATCCAAGGTTTTACTGTAGTCATGTTCTTTTTTTTTTTAAATCGGGGAATTGGGGGAGGGCAACAGTGTTTGGGGCTTGGGGAAAGGGACCAGCCAAGGTGTTGTTCTTCAGGCTTCATTGTGGAGGGTGCCAGTTGCCATCTGGCTGCCCATCAGCAGCTTGTGGCCTCTAAGCTCAAGGTGCTGTGTTCAATCTTAGTTGCAGGTGGGCATAACCACCATCCTATGCAGGAGTCGAACCAGCAGCCTTGTTGTTAGGAGTGCACGCTCTATCCTCTGAGCCATCTGGGTGGCAGCTCAGCTCAAGGTGCTGAGTTGTCTTAGTTGCGGGTGGGCGTAGCCACCATCCCATGCAGGAGTCGAACAAGCAGCCTTGCATGGTTTAAATAAGTTGCACAAGGAAACATAACTAATAAATTATACATATTGAACATAGACAGTTTGGCTTTATAGTCTGCACTCATAACCACATTACCCTAAAGCTGCCTGTCCATGTCATTAGCTATTACTTTAACCCACCCCCAGCCCAGCCCCCTCCCAAATGCAGTGGCTTACAAGTATATACTTTTCTTCTTCACATGTCTTCTGGTCAACTATGGTTTGACTGGCTTAGGAAGGACTCAGCTGGTTGGCTCTGCTTCCAAATGAAAGCCTGGTGACCTCTGTTCTAGGCTGCAGGTTGGGTTTAGGTCTGAATGTATGCATTTTTTTTCTTTTTAAAATTTTTATTTTTATTATTATTAGTTTCAGATGTACAAAACAATATAATAGCTAGACATTTCACCCCTCACAAAGTGGTAACTCCCCTCCCCCAATCTATTGCCCCTCTGACATCGTATATATTACAGTTCCATTGACTCTATTTCTTATACTATACTCCATATCCTGTGACTGATATATATATATATATATATATATATATATATATATATATATATATATATAAAATTATAGCTTTTTGAGGGGCTGCGTGGGCAGGTGGTCATCTGAAAGAAGGAAGCCATCTATACTGACTCCTACTTATATCTTGTTCTGTAAAAATGAACTTGGAGTGAGCATGCCTTGAGTTCACACCAGAATGAAGCAGTTAGCATGTACAAAATGGGAAGTTTTGAAGTCCCCAAGCAGAGTATGAGTCTTTTGAGAAAAATATTTTGTGATGGCATGATTTCCCTGGAGCCATTTTTTAGAACAGATATTTCTCTTTGATTTTATGAAAGTGTACTGCTTTTCTGCAGGATTTCAAAAAAAATCACATCTTCCCAATTAATCTTCACTGTCTTTGAGGACCATGATCAGTTAAAACTCTATATCATTACTTAACCTCATGGTTTTTCTGTTCTTCTCCTTTTTGTGTATTTAAAAAAATAAAATTACTCATAAAAGACAGGTGGAAGATGAAAGATTTAATCTATTCTTCTGTAGTGCCAAATCAAACTCAATTTTGAGAAGGAGCTGTGAAAATACTATGAAAACAAGTATTCAGTTAAAGATGTTATTCATGATATGACTCAGCAATTACTAATACAATTATAACACTTATTGCAATGAGTAGAAGTTCAATTGCATTACAGCAAAATTGCTATGCAATACAAAATTGATATTTCTTACCTTTTCATTTTTAGGGATTTGAAGCATCTAAGTCACTTCTTGGAGCTGTCAGTTTTCAATCATTATTTATGTCAGATGTGTAATTGACTGACGAAAGCCAGGTTTTCTTGCTCCCCTTAAAACACTTAGAACAGTTGTTTTTGTATCTTGATTTTTGACAAGTACTTTTTGTGTCAAAAACATTATGTCATAGCATATAAATCACTGCTTCAGCCCCTGCATGCATGATTTTCTAAAAGGAGATAAGATCTGTTCGATTCCTTTAAAGTGAAAAACCGATAAAACAGAACAATGAAAAAAAAATAGTCTGCTACATATCATCCATATTTTAATTCAGCTTATAGCTTTTGCTTGGCCCAAGTTATACGGCAAATTTAATTGGGAATGTGGATGAGGCATTTTTGTGTCGATAACATGATAGTCACAAGGACAACTCTAATGATAAGAATTATGCTCTAATTGATTTTGCAATTTTGCTAGGAATTTCTATACCTTGTACCTTAACAAAAGAAATCTTACAATGTTGTCAAAACTTAACTGGTTATTTATTTAGGGCTGTTGTTTATTTGGTTTAGGTGGCCCTGAGAAATGTTCCTTTATTTTTTATCTCTCTCCTTTTTTAAGTAGAATTGTTGGTTCATGGGAAAGAAGCATTCTCTAGGGTTAAAGCTCCTGGTGCCTCAATATTTATATTTTTTAAGCTGAAATAGCACAGTAAGATCATTGTGGATAGAAAAGAAGGAAATAAATCAGCTTATGAGATATTATCATTCACTTTACATAATGAAAAACAAACACAGTTGTTATAGTCTAACATTCACGATAGGTAATTTGAAAATGTATATCACTGTTTAACATAGTGACATAAGAGAGAGTGTTCTATGCCTATGGAATGTACAGTATTCTGGTAATGTGTCTTATTAAAGCAAGTAAATTGGCTACTGAATGGTAAAATTGCAAAGAGCTTATCAAAGTGCTGAATCAGAGACTTGATGTATAGCAAAATATTTCCCACATTTAGGAGTGAACCACATATTGGTGTTTATTAATCTTTAGAACAGGTTATATAGCATTGTGTAGTATTTTAAAAGTACAAAAGTATCGAAGTAGACTTCGGTATGGGAAGAGTTGTCATTTTGTGACAAACCTGCATTTCTGACCATAGTGTTTGCCTTGGGGTGTGGGGGAGCTGTCATAGTATTTTATCCTCTCTTTCCATAGTGGATGTGATTCAAGCTGGGGTTGACAGGATTTTTTTTTTTTTCCCAACCTGGAGCTGGGAACAAAAGTACTTTCACAGTCAGTTTGCAACAGGAGGGAGTTAGGCCAAAATGCAGCAAGAGCAGAGGAGAGAGAAGAAAGAATCTTGTTTGTGTTTGAATTCTTCTGTCTAGGCTCTAAAAATCCCAGAAACTTCTGTGCTAAGGTTTGGTCCTTCATTTCTGTGAGATTCAACAGTATCTTTCCAATAAATATCCCCCCTCTTTTTTTTTCTCTTACTTCCAGAAGTTCAGGTTAAATTTCTATCGATTTCAACCGAAGGAATAAAGGAATCCTGGCATATATATATATATATATATATATATATATATATATATATATATATATATATAATATATCTATATTTTTTCAATATAATTATGTATGTTTATTTGAGTCAAAAAATGTTTAAATTAAAACCCCAATGTCTTTGAAGACTAGCATGATGAATTTTAATTAGATAACAAGGCATATTGGGTTTTGTGGCTTCAAGGAATGTTTTATAGAATGTATTTATTTTTCCTCAAGGTCCCCAAAGGTAAACTTTTATTTTATTTCATTTTGATATCTAGTGAGAAAACAAGTTTCTCAGCTTTCTTTTGTGTATTCATTTATCAGTAAACATTTATTGAGAACTGCTTTATACCAGCAGTTCTAGGTGCTGAGGAGACAATAAAACAGGCAAGATGTCTGCCTTCATGGAGCTTACATATGAGGTATGACAATTGAGTTTGTGAACTTATCTTAGAAAAAGTGCTACATACCTCATTGCTGAATATCACTATGATCATCTTTGAAGTACTCCCCTTGGGAAGCTATGCACCAATGCCAGCATCTAGTCCACCCTTCAAAGAAATTTTGGAACTCTTTTTCTGGAATGGCCATCAGAGCTGTCATCATATTACCCTTGATGTCCTGAATGTCATCAAAATATCTTCCTTTCAATATTTCCTTTGTCTTCGGGTAAAGAAGGAAGTCATTGGGGCCCAGATCAGGTGAGTAGGAGGGTGTTCCAATACAGTTATTTGTTTGCTGGCTAAAAACTCCCTCATAAGACAGTGCCATGTGAGCTGGTGCCTTGTCGTGATGCAAGAGCCATGAATTGTTGGTGAAAAGTTTAGATTGTTTCCGTGTAACTTTGTCACACAGCCTTTTCAGCACTTCCAAATAGTAAAAACTTGGTTAACTGTGTGTCCAGTTGGTACAAATTCATAATGAAGAATCCCTCTGATATCAAAAGAGGTTAGCAACATCATTTTGACTCTTGATTTGGACTGATGGAATATTTTTGGTCATGGAGGATTGGCTGACTTCCATTGTGCACTTTGATGCCTTGTTTCAGGGTTGTATTGGTACACCCATGTTTCATCACCAGCGAAAACATGACCCAAAAGGTCTTGGCAAACTTCGACTCTCCTTTGCTTTTGTTCATCGGTGAGCTCCTTCAGGACCATTTTTATACACACTTTCTCATGCCAAGATTTTCAGTTAAGATTTTCCTAACTATTTCTCTATCGATGTTTACTTGGTCTGCTATGCTTCTCAGTCAGCTGATGATTCTGATGCACAATTCAGTGAATTTTTGCAATGTTTTTGTCAGTTCTGCTCGTTACTGGCCACCCTGACCTCTCTTTATCAGTGATGTGTTCTCTCCCCTCAGAAAAATGTTTAATTCATTTGCATACTGCCATTTTCTTCATGGCATTATCACCATAAACTTGGACTACTATATCCCTGATTTTACTTCCACTCCTGCCAAGTTTAATAAGAAATTTAATGTTTGTTCACTGCTCTAATTCAAGCTCAGACATTCTTGTACATGAAAACATACAATAATGAATGTCACTCAGCAAGATGCTGCCACATGTCATCAACACAAACACAGCTGTGACACACTGATATACAAGGTTATGAAACCTTACCAAGTTGTTTGTGCAGTGCTGCCAGTGTAAGTGGCATGGTGGCAAGTTTGTGAACTTAATTGGAAGATCTGGTATATTATTTAGATTTACTTTTTTTTTTTTTAAGATTTTATTAGGGAATTGGGGGAGGGGAACAGTGTAGGGGAATCGGGGAAGGGGAACATACAAGTTTTGGTCCCTTTTTGTTCTTCAGTCTAGTTATGGAGGACATTGCTTCACTGACCCATGTTGGTATCATCATTGCACTCTTCTTGGATGAGGCAGTTGCTCGCAGGGCCTCTGGATGGTTGCTCACGCTCATGGAGGCTCTTGGCAGCTCACACTGGCTGCCGACCACTCACTGTAGCCTATGGCAGCCCACTGCAGCCGAGGCTGCAGCCCACATCAGCTATAGAGGCAACCAGGTGGAGCTGTTGTTCACCACCTTAGCTGTAGAGGGCAGGGTCACTGGCCCTCATATGTGGGATCCAAACTGGGGCCCCGCTGCTCAGAGGTGGCATCCCAAGCCAGCTCCTAACCAATGCGCCACTAGGCCAGCCCTACATTTACTTTTTTTAATGGATGATCTAGGTATTATCATATACATACTTAACTTTTTATAGTTTATTTAAAAATCAATACTTAAAGCAGAATGTAGAAATCTTACCACAATATAGATGGCTTTATCCCATTCATTTGTGCTGTAATTATCATGATACCTCATTATTGTAAACCTATAAACAATGTCATAATATTTGTTTTTAACTCTCAATCAAATTTTAAAGAACTCAAGAGGTAAATAGTATGTATTTATCAATATATTTACTATTTCTGATGCTCTGTCTTTATTAGTGATGTTTCAAGTTTGCTCTTGTTTCATTGCCTTTCTGCCTGAATAACTTTTATTAGCAATTCTTTTATAACAGGTCTACTGGCAATGAATTCTTTTAATTTTACTTCACCTAAGAATGTTTTTATTTTATCTTTATTCTTGAAAGATATTTTCTTTAGATATTAAATTCTTGGTTGACAGATCTTTTCTTCCAGTGCTTTTAAAATGTTGTTACATTTCTTCCTCGTCTTTGTGGTTTTTGATGAGAAATCCACAGTCATTCTAATTATTGTTCTCCTACACTAATGTGTCACTTTTCTCTCAGTACTTTTAATATTTTTTTCCTGCAGTTTCCAGTAGTGTGTGATGTGTATGAACATGCTATAAAGATACCAAAGGTTTTCATCCTGTTGGAGATTTATCAAGCTTCTTGAATTTTTAAATGTGCATCTTTTACCAAATTTAGGAGGTTTTCACTAACTGTATTTGTCAAATATTATTTTCTGCACTGTACTCTTTCTCTTCTTCTTCTGGGATTCTGATGATACAGATGTGAGACCTTTTTCTATTGTCTCACATATCTTTAAGGCCTTATTCAAGTTTTCAATTTGTTTTCGCTGTGTTACTCAGATTAGATGATTTCTATTAATCTGTCTTTAAATTCTCTGAATCTTGTCTCTGTCATTTCCATTCAACTATTAAGAACATCTATGGGTTTTAAATTTTGGTTATTGTATTTTTTAGTTCTAGAGTTTCCATTTAGTCTTCTTTACATCTTTTATTTCTTTGCTGAAACTTTCTATTTTTCCATTCATTTGAACACTGTTCACCCTAACTTGCTGAACATTTTGGTAGTAGTAGTGACCTTAAAATTTTTGTCAGATAATTTCAAAATTTGTGTCGTTTCAGCATGGTCATCTGTTGATTATTTTTTCTCATGTGGGTTGAGGTTTTTCTGATGCTTCATATGTTGAATAATTTTGGACTGTAACATAAAGCATTTTGAATATTAAGTTATGAGAATTGAGCCTTGTTTAAATCTTATAAACATTGTTGATATTTTTGTTTAGCAGGCACTTGACCTCATTGGGTTCAAGCCACTAGTAATAGTCAGCCTTCTATAAATTTTGATTTCAATGACAATTTTGCTTCGAAACCTTTGCTGAGCTTTGCAAATTTGTCTCACATCTAGTGGCCAGCTTGGGAACTGGCCAGAATTTTATCTCTCAGTTCAGTTATCAAAGTCTTTGATATGCTGTTTAGGGTCAGATCCATACATATGCAGATCCAGCATAAGCCTAGAAATTCAAAACCTTAAGGTATTGCTTTCCCAAGCTCCTTTCTCTCCACTGTCTCCTCAGTACTTTCACGTTCCCTATGGCTCCCTTTTATGGCCCTCTGTCTGGAAAGCCAGGACTTTATTTACCCTGCTCTGCCACATAGTTCCTGCAACTGTACCTAAGTTCAGGACCAAACTGACATTTGTACCAACTTTGCAAGAAGTTCTCTCTGTAGTCATGTATTGTTACTAGGAGGACAGACAGAGAGAAAAAGTAGAGTTTTTTGTCACTTTCTTGGAAACACAGCTGCCCTGGTCAGAGAGGAAAGTTCCTCTTCCTTGGAGTTTTGAGTGCCTGGGGGCTCCTGCTGCCATGGCTGTTGCTGCCAGCAAACTTGCCTGATCCTCAATCTTGAACTAGAGGGCTTCTTCCTGAGATCTTTCTATCCATACCAGTGTGTACATCTGGTTCTTGGCCTGCCTAGAAACCAGGCTGTGGGATACTGGAGGAAAAAGATAAACTCACTGTTGGTTCAGGGATGATGTAAATCCCTCTCTTCCCAAATATGTCTGTGTGCTGTTCACTTTCAAGAGTACTCAAATATCTGTTTCATCCATATTGTCCTGATTTCATTACTGCATTCAGTACAAAAGATAGATTGGAGAGTGCCTACTTCATCTTATCCAGAACTGGAACTACCCATATCCACTTTTTGACAATGACTGGTTAAGGTATAGCATTTAACTCAATTCTGGCCAATGAGATATGAAATAACCTTTTTCAGGCAGGGATGGTCTTGTAGCAGAGTTTTCTCACTAATTAAGAGAGACACACAAGAAGAGATGCTTTCTTTATTTTACATCTGAATACTGTTACATCAAGAGGTCATGTCTGGGACTACTGCTGCCATTTTGCTACCAGCCTTGGGATAAAGGCAACACACAGATGACAGTGTAAACACATGAAAAGGACTTGGGTCTTTGATGACATGATTGTATCTGCTGTACTTCAGGACTTCCTCTGATGACTGATAAATACCTTTGTTTAAGCTTGTTTGAGGTTTGGGGTTTGAGGCTTTTACTTGCTGTCAAAAGTATCTTAAAGTACAGTATTCTCCTTTCTATATTTTGTACAAGGTTATTTGTTTGTTTTGTTTTGATCAGAACTCTTCAGAGAGTTCCCTCTGTAGTCATCTATTTTTTTTAAACCTGTACTGTCCAACAAGATATCCACCAGTTACATGTTGCTATTGAACACTTAAAATTGTGACTATTTGAATTGAGATGTGCTATAAAGAGCAAAACGCAGATTTTGAAAATTTAGTTAAAATAATAAGATAAAATATATTAAAATTTTATATTTATTACACATTGAAAGGATAATATTTTAAGATATTATTGCAATAATATGAGACCGAATTGAATTTCATTTGTTTATTTTAACTTTTTAAAATGTGGTTGCTAGAAAATTTGAAATTATATATGCAGGGCAGTCCAAGTGGCTCAGTTGGTTAAGAGTTGGCTTAAAATTACATATGTGACTCATATTATATTTCTGTTGAACAGCACTGTATTCCAGACTTATATATCCAACTGCCGATTCAGCAGTTCCATCCAATAGGAATCGAGTGGGCATCTCAAATTTAGTATGTCCAAAATCACCTTCCTATATTTCTCTTCAAATATATTTTTCTGTAGTCTTTCAACATCTTAGTAAATGACAACTCAGCGCATGAAGTTACACAGGTCAAAACTTTAGATTTATCTATGGTTCCTTCTTTCTCCCACCTCCCATATCTGTCGGTTTTGCATGCAGACACTCTCCATAATCCAAACATATTGCACTGCATTCTGTACTTCTGCTTGAATGCATACTACCCCCATCTATTACCTATACTATTGCAACTGTCTCTATTTTAAATAGAAACCAGAACAATCTTCTTAAGAAGTAAGATTACATCACTTCTATGTTCATGATCCTTCAATGGTGTACCTTTTCATTCAGAGTGAAAATTAAAATCTGGACCCGGTACCTCTTTGACCTTATCATGTCCTAACCTCTCTTCCTCATTCACTTCACTCTGCCCTTCATGCTGATCTCAGGTGTGTCCAGTGAACCCCTGCAGTGTCTTTGCACTTAATGATCCATCTACCTGGATGCTTTTCTTCCAGATATCCACATGGCTTGCTCTCCTACTTCCTTCGAGTCTCTACCCAAAAGTTTAAAATTTTACCATCTACCTCCAGCACACCCTGCCTCCCTTATCATTTGTTTTTCACCATAGTATTTATTACCATAATACATTGTTTATTTTCTACACTCCTTACAGATATAAGCTCCACCAGGGCAGGGATTTTGTCTGTTGTATTTCCTGCTGAATCTCCAGCCTCTAGGATAGGGGCTGGTGCATGGAAGTTGCTCCATATCTATGAGTCAATAATTTCTTCTTCTCTCATTACAGATCCTCCAGATTTCCTTTTCACAGTTTACTCCTTGTTATAGTTTGGATTTTGATATGCTTTTATTCCATACTCAAAATTTAAATTTGAAAAAGAGAAAGAAGTAATAGCTTCAGAGTAATTTCTCCTATATTCCATTTTCTGTTTGAGTGTTGAAATTATTAGCAGGTGCAATTTAGTACCTCACTGACAATTTCCTTAAGAGGGAAGTAAGTCTTCTAGCAAAATGTCCAGGTAGTTAATTTCATAATTAATACCTTCTGCCTCTTTGCCAGTTTTATAATCTACTTTAATAGAGAATATTTATTTCCTGCAGATCTTTCCTTCCCTATAGGGAGCTAAAGTAGTTAAACTATCAGCCTCTTTCTGCTCCATTTACTCACTTTGTAACTCACCCTGGGAGGTTTTGGACTTGGCAAGAGAAACTGGGAATGTTTATCTCAGCTTTCCTCTTGTTTCACCCAGGAGTGAGCCTGCCTACAGAGAGCTTAAGTTTCCCTTTGCTCATTCTTGCTGTAAGTAATGTAAACCTCCTTAAAATTATGATAGCCTGTGAATAACTGGCCTCATTTTCCTAAGTTAGGGGTTAGAAGCAAGGGTGGGAAAGAGAAATGCTATTTACAGAGGCTTCTTCAAGATTTATAGTCTCTGCCAAAAAAAGTCATCAAATTCCTCTAACTGGCCTTGTCATCTGTATCTATTTTAATAACAGTATCATTTAAATTCATGATTTCTAGGATATTTTTCTAACTGCTTCTCAGCGTGTTACCACAGTCAGATATTTGAGGTTTACATGGCATACAGTCCTACCGTGTCTTCCTTCAAATATCTCTGTTCATTTGGAATACATTAGTTTTCCATCATCTCATATCATTTCCTAAGCTGTGGTGTTCAATATGAGGCTCTATATATCTCCTTATGTTGTTAGATTTATTGTCCATTGTTTCCACATTAGTATACCTGAGACTATGATGTTACCGATGCCTTTCTTAATAAGTTTCTCATGTGATTTATTGTATCTTCACCATCATTTTATGTCATCCTGATATACTCTGTAACAGTGATTTTCAAACGGGGACACATACAACCCTGGGGGTAAATGAGGGTTTCCAAAGAATATGGTATTAGAGTTGGGTAATTGAATAGAAATGCATTGTGGATTCTATTCTAAATGATGCATTTAACAACACCATTTGTAAGCCCAGCTCCTAATGATGGTCTAATATATCTCTTCCTTTGGCTGTTAATTCTACTGACCCCCCTCATTATAAGTAAAATAATCATCCATGTATATATAAACTAATTAAAAAATAAACAACACCTTAATTTCAATGAGATGAATTCTCAATAAAATTTTACTTTTATGTTTACTAATTCTAACAATATTTAATGTATTTATGTTTGCATTATGTCCTAAAAGCTATTTTAATGATAATTCAGTCCAGAAGAAAAGTTGTCATACTTAATGGTCCTATAACATTTTTGAAAATTTAAAAAATTAATTTATATACATATTTAATTGAAGAGACTATAACAGGTTGATCAATAGAAGACTTTCAAGCATAGCAATATATTGCATTAAGATCAAATTCTTTGGGGGACTGAGGAACGAAAATGTAAGTTCAAAGAGAAAAAGGAATGATGTAAGATTTCTAACAGGCAGAGGAGAGCTTGTTCATGTATTCTTCAACTTTTTTTAGAATTTAGATTCATTTGGCTCACATTAAACATGAAGGAATAATTCTATTTTAAAATGTCATTCTTTAAAATGCACAAGAAATTATACCCTTTGCAATCATTTATACACATAAAAAATTTTTTAGATGTTAACTACAAAATGTGGAAGGGATATCAATAATTAAGAAAATCTTTTATGGAGTGCAGGTAAAACATGCTTTTGAGTAAATTGTCAAATTTTTTTTGGACAGTTTTTCTCCCAACTCATCCTATATAATATATATTCCTCTTAAAGAAGTCAGATAGTTTGTGGGTCAATATCTCACCAGTTGTGTGACATGATACATTCCTAATTCACCATGCACATAGTTTAGAAATCAAAATCTAATTCTTTGATTTTATATCTATATCAATGTCTATATCTAATCTATACCTATATCTATATGTCTGTAACTACTCACCTCTTTTTTTTTATTAGTTTCAGTTGTACAAAACCATGTAATAGTTGTACATTTCACCCCTCACAAAGTGATAACCCCCTCCCCCAATCTATTGGCCCTCTGGCATTGTTTATATCTATTACAATTCCGTTGACTCTATTCCTTATACTATACTCCATATCCCAATCACAGTTGACATACGATATTATTCAGCTTCAGCTTCAGATGTACAGTGCAGTGGTCAAGCATCTACAATGTCCATGAAGTGGTGTCACTAAGAAGACATGTGCCCATCTGACACCCTAAAAATATTTACAACACTATTGGTTATATTCCCAAATTGTCTCATATCCCTGTGACAACATTGTAGTTATCAATTTATGCTTTCTAATCCCTTCCCCTCAAACTACTCACTTTTTTTATATTACAATTTATTTATTCATTTTGTCACTGATGGACATTTGAGTTGTTCTAGCATGGGGTTCTTTTATTATTATTATTATTATTATTATTATTATTAGTTACAGAAATACAAAACAATGCAATAGTTGTTATCTTTTTCACCCCTTACAAAGTGACTACCCCTTCTTCACTCCCTTGCCCCCCCACCCCAATATCATACATATCTATTACAATTCCATTGACTCCATCCCCACACTATATTCCACATCCCATGACTATATATGTGTTAAATTATAGTCAACATCTAATATTATTCAGCGGCAGCTTCAGATGTACAGTGCAGTAGTCATGCCACTACACCGTCCATGAAGTGGTCTCCCTGACAAGACATGAGTCCATCTGGTCCTTTAAAAAATATTTGCGGGCCGGCCGAGTGGCGCGGTGGTTAAGCGCTGGCTTGGGAAGCCAGCGGCCCCGGTTCGGGTCCCACATATGAGGGCCAGTGACACTGCCCTCAAAAACAAACAAAAAAATATTTGCAACATTATTGATTGTATTCCCTAAACTGTCTCTTCTGTCCCTGCGGTAGTATTGTAGTTACCAGTTTATGTTGCCTTGTCCCTTTCCCTTCTCCCTCATGCCGGTCCCCATCCCATCTAGCCCTCATCAGTTTTTTCTTTGTGTTTCTAAGACTATTTCTGTTTACATTGCTCATTTATCCAGGTTTTTAGATTCCACATATAAAGTGAGATCATATGGTATTTGTCTTTCTCTGACTGACTTATTTCACTTAGCATAATGTTCTCTAGGTCCATCCATATCATTGCAAATGGTACGATTTCTTTCTTCTTTATAGCTGCGTAATGCTCCATTGTGTAAAGGTACCACAGTTTTCTTAATTCAGTAGTCTACTGATGGGCATTTCGATTGTTTCCAATGCACCCCTATGTTCATTGCAGCACTATTTACAATACTCACCTTTTACATACTGCTTTATTCTCCCAAATCCCAACCTTCAGAGAAAAACAAAACAATGCAATGAAAGCATTCGACTATCTCACATTCCTACAAGGCTACAGGTCTTTAAGTTTTCTATAGAAGATTTCAGAGTCCCTTTGTAAGTTCCCAAATCTCTTCTGTGTTAATTTCCCTTTTCTGACCCCTACAAGAAAGATAATGCTTTCTCTTCCAAAAGTCCACCTTTACTCATATAGTTGTATTTATATATCTATAAACACATCTATATATCCATATATCAATATATCTATATTCAGTATCTTTTTCCCACATGACATTCAGCAATATGGGAAATATTTAAAAATTTATTTTGTGTATTTTAACACACACACACACACACACACACACACAGACACATACACATTTACTGAGGTATTTTTATACAAATTTTTATAAAATTTTTATTTTATACAGGTATTTTATACAACACAGTATATACTCTGTTGTTTCACCTCATTATTCTTAACTACACCGTACAAAAGACAATGTGCTACTTAACCGTTTCCATATTGATGGCATGTAAGAGGCTTAGTCTCTTAGTCACAAACAATGTTGCAAAGAACATTCTTATGAATATGCCTTTGTTCTTATCTTTGATTGTTTCTCAAGGATAGATTTCCATAAGTGGAATTACTTGGTCAATGACTATAGATGTTAAATTTAATGGATATGAATCTCCAAGAACTGCCATTTACATTCAAATAACAATTGAAATATGTTTCCTTGTACATCTTTATAAAAATACATATAATCAAAGTTTATAATGTTTTGTCAATCAAATAGGCAAAGAATGATTTCTCATGGTTCTTTTGATTTGCATTTCTCTGACCTCTGGTGTATTGCTCTGTGAGAAGTGGCATGCACTTAATTTGAGTTCCAGTAATAGTATGTTACTGTTCTTTCTCCCCTAGGCCATATTTATAGGCTCAGTATTATTTGGATATGGCTTTTGATTCCCCTCTGACTCCTAAGAAACGTATTTTCCAGTTTTCTTTTTTGGATCACTTCCTCTTTTATGTTTTTATCTTCATCATTTTTAATAAACTGTATAGAGAGGTCTTCCTCAAGCCTGCTTGTTTCACCTTAAGCAGCTGACTTGCTTAACATGAATAGCTGGATATTGCTTCTGGCAAGAACACCAACCAAGGACACTCCCAGAAGGGCCAAAGGCATAATCACCTCACCTTCCATTTCCATTCCTCCTGTTTTTTTGCTAGTTTCTAACACTTTGTCATTAAGTGTTAGAAAGTTATTTTCTTCTTTATATTAAGGTGGTGCTGTTGGAACTTTTCCATGAAATTGCTTCTGTAAGCAGAGAAGATGAATTTGGAAATAACGACTTGTTTTCTTATTCTAAACCTTTGAGTAAAATTGAAAGTATGAGAATATTTGTTGCTTTATTGTCAGTTCTTTAACTCTCTGCCAAAGAATATCCAGGTTCGAAGTGCTGTATGCAGTTGAAGGAAAATAAAAATCATGATTAATTCAATTCAGTACAATTTTACAAAATGTATATATATTGCATGTTGAACTTCTAGTCAGTAATTATATAGGAATTTGGGGAAAGTTTTGATTGTTGACCTAGTAGACCTCCTGAAAATGTCTCAGGGACCTTTAGAGGTCCATGGATCATACTTTGAGAACCATTAATCTAGAACAATGGCTCTTCATCTGGCTGAACATGAAAACCATTTGGGTATCTTTAGTCTCAGCCCTAGAGATTTTGATTCAATTAGTTTGGTGTGGGTCTGGCCATTGGTATTTTATCAAAACTTCCTATGTTATTTTAACATGTAGCAAGAGTTCAAGATCATTTCTGTAATAGCACTTCACATTGTAGACACTCAGAATTTATTTTAGAATTGCATTAAAAAACCTATAAGCATAAAAACATTTAAAAGACATTTAAATTACATAATGCAATGTTAGGTCATATTGTGTAGACCAGGGTTATTTTAGATGGCGAATGAGTCAAAGCAATTTCAAGAACCTCTTTCTCAGAATTACATACACCAGATGGTATTTTGGAAACTCATTCTTATTAGGTACAGACCATTGGTAGGTATCTATCTATCTATCTATCTATCTATCTATCTATCTATCTATTATCTATCTATCTACCCACCCACCTACCTATCTATCCCTGTGTGTGCGTGTGTGTGTATGTATGTATGTATATATATATATATATATATATATATATATATATAATATTCATATGCATTTTCACTTTACTTACATGAAAAAAATGTACCAAGATGCTTTTCCTAAGTCACTATGAAACTCCCTTTGACATTTCCTGGGGCCAATCCATTTCAGAGGATAAATCATCACCGGAAATACATTAGAATGTGGAGAAAGAAGAAGGAGAGCAAAAGTAGCTTTAGAATTTACTAGTGTGTAGTAGTTTTCCCAACTCTTGAGTATAAGAGGGGGTGGCATTGTTATTGGGCTCTCTTTTGGTCACTTCTCCTTGTAACATCTATTGAACAGTGGGCATTTCCAAAATAAAACAAGTACCAGGGATAAAGTTCTTGATAAGAGCATGATTAAGGTGGAAATTCTTATAGTTAATGCTTTTACCTTGGTACATGTGAAATATGGATAATTTGCTAAGAAACTAAGCAGTTTATATATTTGGAACCCTGATTAATAGATATTAATGTTCTGATTTATTATACTGATGGTATTTTTTGGGGGTTAATATAAAACACTGAATCACTAATAAATTCAATTTAGATAAGTTTAACATTAATGGAGACAGAGTTGAGTTTTGGCTTTTCTTATTATTTTTAAAATCAAAAGAGAATTAAAATATATTGTAAACCTAAGCATAAAATATAAAGCCTCTAAACAAAAACATAGTAGAAAATCTTCATGGCCTTGGGGTAGGCAAAAATTTCATAGATAAGACCAATCTAAAGCACCAATGACAAAATTTAACAAAATGATAAATTGGATCTTATTACGATTGAAAGTTCTGCTCTTCCAAAGACATTCTTAAGAAATATGAAAGAGTAAGTCATGAATTGGGAAGTACTATTTACAATCTGTGTACCTGATGAAGAATTTTATCCAGAATACATAAGCTCAATAATAAAACAATACAATTAAAAAAAAATGAGCCAAAGATTTGAGCAGACACTTCATAAAAGAAGATATATGAAGGTTGATAAGGATATAACAAGATGTTATGTGTAATCAGGGAAATGCAACTTAGAGCCACCTGATATTCCACTCCACACCCACTAGAATGGCTAAAATTAAATAGACCAAGCTAATGTTATCAAGAATGTGGACAGACTGGAACTCTCATATGTCGCTAGTAAAACAGCCTAGCAGTTCCTTATAGAGTTACATGTACACCTTCCATTTGTTCCTAGGAACCATTCTACTCGTAGGTATTTACCCAAGACTAATAAAAACATAGGGTAACTCACAAAGACCTGTACATGTATATTCACAGCAGTTTTATTTGTAATAGTCCAAAACTGAAAACAATCCGAATGTCCATCAACAGGTGAGAGGATAAACTATATATAGGTAATAGAATAAAGACTAAAAACTACTAATATACACAACTGCATTGATAAATATAAAAAGAAAACCATTATACTGAGTTAAAGAATCCAGACACAAAAGAATCCACGCTTTATGTTTTTTTTTGGAGGGCAGTGTCACTGGCCCTCATATGTGGGACCCGAACCTGGGCCGCTGGCTTCCTAAGCCAGCGCTTAACCACCGCGCCACTCAGCCAGCCCGCACACACTTTATGTTTTTATTTCAGTAAAATTCTAGAAGAGACATAACTAATCGATAGTGATGGAAAACTAAATAATGGGGCTCAGGCCTGGAGAAAGAGGCCAAGGGAGCTTCTTGGGGTGATGGAAATGTTCTAGAATTTGATTGTGATGGTTACACAGGGGTAAATTCATTTTCAAGATGCATCAAACTTACACTTAAAATGAGTGAGTGCCTTTTATGGCATATAAATATACCTCAGTTTAAAATAAACACATCAGTATAATGTGTTATAGAAATTTAGAGATAAAAGCTATCATTAGGGGCTGGTAGTTTAGAAATGTCAGGCCTGGCAGAACGCTGTGGAAGGCAGCTGAAAATGGAAGGTAGATCACACTGGTTTGAGAGTCAGATAATCCAGCTTTGAGGAAGCTCCCTCTCATTTAAATTTTTGTAGGGATTGGAAGGGTCTGAAAGATCTTCTCTGTTATGGTCAAGTTCAGAGAGCAGCCAGGAACTGAATAAAATGAGAAATCACTATGTATGGTCAGAAGGAAACTTAAAAAGTTTTTCTAATAAGTTGCAAACAGACTCTTAGAAGATTCTCAAAATTGTTTGACACTAAGCTGCTTTGAAAAGGTATCAGAGTCCTCTCGGTGTAAGAAAGACTTCCCAGTGGATTTGAAGATTTCTTTTATTTTGGCCAGAGAAAAGGCCACAGGTTGTCTGAAGATTAATGATAAAACTAAAAATGTATAGTGCTGTTTTTATTTCTTTTACTTTTGCCCAAAATGGTGTGTCACTTTTAATAAAAGTTACAGATTTAGAATGTTTGATTCTTATTGTGTATGTTCCTTTTCGAAAGCATAAGATTGCTCAAATAATTCATTCTCTACAGGAAAAGCACTTTCTCTCTCTCTCTCTCTCTCTCTCTCTCTCTCTATATATATATATATATATATATATATATATATATATATATATATATAGTAATTTATTTATGTATAATTTATTTATTTAACTTTTTATTTTGAGATAACTGAGATTTACATGCTATTGTACAGAAACAAAGCAGAAAGACTCTGTGTATCCATCACCCAGTTTTCCCCAGTATTAACATCTTGATAACTATAGTATAATAGCAGACTGGAAAATTGCCATTAAATACAATACATCTACCTTATTTAAATTTCCTCAGTTTTAAACACATTTATTTGAGAGAGAGAGAGAAAATATAATTCTATGCAATTTTGTTGCATGTGTAAATTCATGTCACCACCACCAGTCAGGATATAAAAGAATCCCATCGCCACAAAGATCCCTTATGTAACTGTACCCACTTCCCTCTTACTCATCCTTACTGCTGTATATAACTCCTAGAAACATCTAAGTTCTTCATTTATATAATTTTATCATTTAATGAATGTTGCAGACATGGGATCATAATCATATAGAATACAACATCTTGGGGTTAATTTTTTTTTTTTCATTGAGCATAATTCCCTGGCGATTTATCCAAAGATTTTGTGTGTATCAATAGTTTATTCCTTTTATTGCTGAGTTCTATTCCATGGTATGGTTGAATCACAGTTTGTTTATCCATTCACCCATTGTAGAACATTTGGTCTGCTTCCAATTTTTGGTCATAACACAGTTATGACCACTCAGATACGTGTTTTTGTGTGAACATAAATTTCCATTTCTCTGGAATAAATGTGGGAGAGTAGAGTTGGTGTTTTGTATGGCAACTGCATGTTTAGTTTTTTTTTTGTTTTTTGTTTTTTTTTAACTGTCAAACTGTTTTTCAGTGTAGCACAACAATGTTAAATTCCCACCAGCAATGTATGAGTGATCTAGTTTCTCTATATCCTTGCCAGCATTTGGCGCTGGCACTGTTTTTTTATTTTAGCCATTTTGATAGGTGTGTAGTGATAGTTAATTGTGGTGTAATTCACAGTGCCTTAATGAAATTGAATTAAACCTACAGATCAATTTGGAGAGAACTGACCTCTTTACCATGTTGAGTCTTCCAATCTATGGACATGGTATTTCTGTTTACAGGTTGTTATTGACTTCATTTATCAGCATTTCCAATTTTCAGCATACAGATAGTATGCATGTGTTATCAAGTTTATACCTAAGTATTTCCTCTTCTCTGGAGTGATTATAAATGTGTTTTAATTTTGGTTTTCATATGTTCATTGTTACTATATACAAATAACATTGATTTTTGTGTGTTGCTCTTTTATCCTGTGACCTTGCTGAAACCACTTGTTAGGTGTGTTTTCTTTTTGTAGAATTCTTGGGATTTTTTAAATAGATAATCCTGTTATCTGCAAATAGGGATAGTTTTATTTATTCATTTCCAACCTGTATATGTTTTATTTCCTTTTCTTGCCTTACTCCAGTGGAAAGAACTTCTAGTACTATACTAAATAGAACTGGTGAGAACCAAACCCTTACCTTGTTATTTCCTGTTTTATAGGAAAATGTTCTGTTTTTCACCGTTCAGAATGACAATTATAGGGTTTTCCTATGCCCTTTATCAAGTTGATGTCGTTTTTGTCTATTCCTAACTTGCTGAGGGTTTTTAAATTACAAGTGAGTATTGGATTTTGTCAAATGTTTTTTCTGCATCAATTGATACAATTATTATGTTTAGCCTGCCAATTCCTCCTCCTCGTCCTGTAATTTGAAGGCTTATGATGATGAAATTTGCTATGAAAATAAAGTCTTGGTGGAAAGCAGGTATCAGTCATAACAAGGAAAAATTAAAAGGGGTATTGGAAGAAAACAAAGCTCAAAGAATGAATTCATAACAGAACAGGAATTCCCTACTGCACATTAAAGTTGAGTGGAGGTCAGTGGACTTAAGTATAAATTCTTAACAAGTGACCATACAGAAAAGGACATGTACATTTGAGTTCTGGAGCAAATATTACCTATTGAGATACAAGAGCCACTATTTTCTGGGTTTCCTGTGCCTTAAATGTAGTACTTTCATTTCAAAAACTAATATTAAGCAGTAGTATTTCTTCAACTTTACAGGGACTTACAATCTATTTATTGTACCCCATTTTCACTGTCTGTAACCCTCATGTCCTTATTTTCCTCCTCACTCAGTTTCTATTCCATGGTTCATATTTACAATTGCTCCCTTGCCAATACTCTTTATCTCCCTTACCCTGCTCTCCCTCTGTTGCAGCTGCCTGCCCCTTTGTCCTATTACATACAACTCTACAACTACTCTAGGCCTGTATCCACATGGCATAGAGTGGCCCCAGAAAAACTTTAAATTTGCATCCACTGATATCATGGACACTTAGGTGCAATAATACCAAAGGCCAACATTTCCATTTTCTATTCACTCATCTTCTTGGACTACTATAGAATATATTCTACCTTTTCCCTCAAACCTTCAACACCATCTTACCCACGCAGCTGATGACCTTGCTTACTATTTTCACTGAGAAAATAGAAACAATTGGGAGAGAATATTTACAAGCACCTATTGATTCCTACAGGTGAATTGTGTATCTTCAAACCAAGGCTTTCCTTTACTTCTAGAACCTCAGTTTAGGACATAATTTCAGCAACTCTCCCCCTTCTCTCCTGCATCAAAGTATTTTCCCTGACTGGATCATTCCCGTCAGCATATAAGCATGTTATAATTAACTCCAACCCAGAACAAAACTCCAATAACAAAAAACAACACTAGAAATATTTGCCTGTACTCTCCACTCACCACTGCTCTCTTCCCATTGGCTCTCAAACTCTCTCCAATGAGGCTTTGCCTCCAACAATCTATAGAACCTGTCCACGTGAAAATCACTCATGGTTTCCACATTGCCAAATAAAGTGACCAATTCTTCAACCACATGTTCTTGACTATCAGCAGCACAGACACAAAAATCTTTATCTTCCCCTCACACCTGCCTCTCCCTAAGCCTTTGCCATCTCAAGAAATGTCAAACTCCATTTTTCTGGTTGTTCGGATCAAAATCCTGATGTCATTCTTGAGGTATCTCACACACACGCCATGTATAATCTTTAAGCAAAACCAAATCACTTCTCACCACCTCTGCTGCTACCACTGTACTTCAAGTCATAATCATCTCTTAACATGAATTATTTCAATAACCTCAAAACCCTTCTTTTTTAAGAAAATCTTTCAGAGAATTCTCATCAAATTCACCAGAAGGATTTCTTTAGAACTCATAACAGATTGTCATTCCTCAGTTCGAAATTCTCCAGTGATTTTTCATCACTGTCAGATTAAAGGCAAAGTCTTCACAACTGCCTGCAAAACCTTGTACATCCTTGGCTCCCTATTATCCTTCGGATCCCACCTCGTTCCTCTCTCCCTACCTTACTCTATTCTGACCATGCAAGTCTTGCTATGTCTCAAACACAGCAGCCACCTTCGTGCCTCAGGACCTTTGCTCTTGCTGTTTCCTCTCCCTCAGTTACTACATACCTCACTTCCTACAGGTCTTCGTTCAAATGAGAGGCCTTCCCTGTCATATTTAATATTGTGAGCTCTCTTCCTGGGCCCATCAATCTCTATATCCCTTCTTTTATCCCCATTTATTTTACTTAAAACATTTTCCATTGTATGTCTTCCTATCAGATAGCAAGACCCACAAGGTCAGGAATTTTAATCTGTTTTGTTCACTAGACCAAGCACAGTACCTTGCACACAGTTGTTTCTTAATAAATATTTGCTCAATGAGTGAATGAATAAACACATAAGTAAGTAACAGGGATGGTAATCTTGGGACAAGCTTCGGCAGAGAAACCTTATGATCAAATGCTTGCATTAGTGGCCATGCTGAAAAGAGACTGATGTAAGTTGGGGAACACGTTGCAGGTCCCTCCTTGTGATCCTGGACCATCTAAGGAGAGCTGTAATCCCTTGAGAGATGTGGGGCAGATCCTGGGCCAGAAAGACCTAGACTCAGGATCCTCATCAGTAAAGAGATATGGGTTACTGAAGGGACTCCTGGATGAAATCAAACCAGGTGTGTGTGCACACGGCATCACATGAAATGACCAATAAATGTGGCATGCAATTCAAGTTGCAATATTTCTTGACTTTAAAATATCAAAGGGAAAAAGATATTGGCAATGGTTTTCATGATGCCACAAATAGTGCTGCTGAGTTGCTTTGTTTTTATCATCATCATCATCATCATCATCATCATCATCATCATCAGAGTGACTGTGAGGAGGAAAGTCCATACTATCTAATAGTATATTTCTCAAGTTTCTGTGAGGCAGAAGAATTAAAACATTCTGGCAAGAGAATGAAAACATCTCTCCAAATAACTCTTGGGGCCATTGTTTCTCAGATGCTTCTGATGTAGGAGTGTTGCTTGAGATCTTAGATAGCCTCTTTGATTGTTCTTGTCTTCTTTCTGCTTTACCTGTCATTTCTAAGGAATGGTGGCTATTTTAATTGTAGTCAAGATAATTTGAATTTAGATCTTGTAAGGTTTCTTCTCTTTTAGCAATTTCCCACATTCCTGACAAATGCTGTTTAGAGTGTCAGACTGTTTCATAGCCCTGACTTAATGCAGGGGAAGATGAATTAGAAGGTAGAAACAAAACAAAAAACATCAAATATATTACAGTCCCGATTTCTTTTTGTGTTATAAGGGAGAGGTTTGAGTACCTTAGATTAGAGGGCTAGAACAATTGCTGGAGGTCTAGTTCAGTTTAATTAATTTCAAGAGCAGTTTTACATCCCTGTCCAGAGAAGAAAGGAGGAAAATAGTGATAAAGAAGAGGCATGACAGTCTGCTGGGTGGGTGAACAGGGTGAAGGGTAAATGTGCAGAGATTCTTTTCTTCTCCGTCTGATCATATGCTATTTGGTCATGTGGGTGGGCTGGGCATTTTGTGTTTCGAGTAGGTTCTTTGAGTAGGGTGAATACTGCTTCCAAAATAAATAAATGAAGAAAGGAAGGGAAGAATAAAAGGAAAGGAAAGTAAAAGATAAAAGTAATTGCAAAAGGTATTCTCAAAATGTCTTTTGCTATATTTAAAATGAGTGTATGAATTTGTGAAAGGAAAATGTGAATAAGCAAAGCTGGTGCCTACAGGATGCCAGGGGAGTAGATAAAAATCAAAAAGTGTTGTGAAAAAATTGGTTGGTTGCCATCATATGATTAATCTCCTTTTCCACTTTACTGATGCTATTATTACTGTTTTTCAAGAAACATTCATTTCCTGGCTTGTGTAACTTTAGGGCTACACATTGGAACTTTAAAATTTAAAGTACACATTTGCATGGAGTTTTTTAATTTAACTTTTTATTTTCAAGTAATTTCAAACTCTCAGAAAAGTTGCATGAGTAGTATGACAAATAACCCTTCTTCCAGAACCCTGATTCAAATTTTGCTAATTATTCTAATAATGTCCTTTCATCAAAAAGGTCCAATTTAGGGTCACACATTGTACTCAATTGTCATGTCTCCCTAAGCTCCTTCAGTCCAAAAGTATTCCTCTGTCTCTACTTGACTTTCTTGACCTTAACCTTTTAAAGGTATGTTATTTTATGGAAGTTTTCTAAATTTCTGTTCTTTTGATATTTTCTCTTGATTATAACCAGGTTATGAACTTTTTTTGCTGAAATATTATAGACGTGATGTTGTGTTCTTCTCACTGCATCCTGTCAGGTGAAACATGATATAGATTTGTCCCATTGCTGGTGGTAACTTTGAACATTTGATTCAAATGGTCTGTTGGGTTTCTCCAGTGTAAAGTTATTTTTTCCTTTCCTTTGTAATTAATAAACATTTTGTAGAGAGATACTCTGAGACTATGTAAAATCCTGTTCCTTATCTTACTTTCATCGACTAATTTTAGCATTTATTGATGTGTCTTGTCTGAATTCCTTCTATGTTTTTAGTTGGCATTCTAATCTGAGAGGTTTCTTTTTTTTCTATTTACCTATTTACTTCTTAGATAGGTGTGGACTCATGGATTCCTATTTTATTCAGTAGGTTATAATTCATTGCCCTTGTTACTTATTTTAATGCTCAAATTGTTCCAGATTTGGTCAGTGGGAGCTCTTTCAAGGTGGCTCCTATATTCTTTGGTTATGCCCTCATTATTCTTTTGAGAACTTCCTTATGTTCTGGCACACAAAGATGTTCAAAGCTCATCTTATTCTTTCCCTGATCCATTATTAGACTCTCCAGTGAAAGATGTATGTAGAAACCAAGTCTTGGGAGTTAAGTTTGCTCATTACTGCTTAGGTGTCATTGCTCTGGTCTTCTTAATGGACACACACATACATGCACTTTTAAATGTCTTTATCTATAAAACTATAGGTTTAGGTCCACTCTTTCAAATCCAATTGAATGATCCAATACAACAGGGTTTATCTAACTTTTTCCTTTTCCATATCTGCTCCGGCCTTCTCCAGCACTAAATATCTGACTCCCTCTATGTGGCCAGTCACCCAGTTCTGGACCTCCGACCTGCTCGCAGGCCTACCCGGTGTGAGCCCTGACTCCCACCTGTTTCACACAAAGGGTGGCAGTCATTACCATAATTTTTAACTGGACTTTCTGCGGTGGCTGGTTTTCCTGGCATCATAGAAACACAGTAGTGAATTGGTAGCATTGTGATCAGAGGCACAACATATGGGTATTACATTTACTCAAGTTCTATGTGATTAAAAATATTGTAAATATTGATTATGTGATTAGCTTCACAGCTAATAGTTTGCATATAATCAAACAAGGCATTACTTTGATGATTAAAATAAGGCTAGCTGTTAAATATGCAGATTTTATATAAGCTGGGAAATAGCAGGTGGATCTGGGTTGATCATGCTCCAGGCTTAGTGAAATCCACTATTAGACAGATTCTGAAGAAGGCAGAGAAGATAATCAGGTAATAAACTTCTAGTTGCCTATTCTGTGTTAATCAGACATAAAATGTAGTATACTTAGAAAGCATCTCCAAAGGGATCATGTTGTAATGGCTCTGAATAGCACTTGATTTGGTTGGTGCTCCCATGTGTAAGGACATGTCTCCATAACTAAAGAAGACAAGCCTGCTCTTTATAATTACAAAAATTAAATACTAATTTGGCATGAAAAATTAAAAAAATATTGTAAATATTGTATCACTTTAGATCTACATGTATATGTACATATCGCTGTATGAGAATAGATACACAAAACCATAGTTTACTATTTTCTGTGAGCTGTTTAGCAGATTTTTCAAGGGCAAATTTGACCATAGGTATTTCTTACTTTATATGCCAACTTCAGAATCTAATTTCTGTGTAAAGTATTACTCCTTCGCATGGCCTAAATTGTCTCAACATTCAGCCAAATTCTTTCTCCAGGAGAACACATCATTTTGGTTCCACAATTGGAGCTGAGAGGATCAGATACTGATTCTAGATCTTATTGACTTACTACTGGCTTATTTAGGGAATATGATATAATTTTTGTTGATTCCCTCTAAAACATAGATGAAAATGCTTTCAAGTATTTATAGACCAGAGCTAGGGAAGAGTAGGCTATGGAACCAATTCTGATAGGATGGCTCACTGGGGCATTCACAGCAGGCCAAGCTGAAGCATGCCCTCTTCAGGAATGGAGGCCAAAGAGTCCTAGGTGAGGAGGAGGAAAGAATCCTTAAACAAGAGAAAGAAATAATAAGGGCCAAGAAGCTGATGACAAATACTACTGAATGGAGCATTTGTTCATTCAACATATGCTTATTAAGGACTCGGTATATCCCAGGTATATAAATGAATAAATGTGTTTCCTGCCCTAAGCAGCTTTTATTCTAGTAGGAGAGAGCCATGCCAACAGTTACAAGGTATCTCAGAAGTCTTGCTAATTTTTAGATTGTGAATTTTGATAGCTGTTGCTAAATTGCTTTCCATAAGGTTTATATCAATTTATAATTATAGAGTTGGAAAGTCATTTCTAAATACCACTTTTAAAACTCATTTCACACAATATTTTATGTATTGAAAGGCACAATTTAAGAAGCACTTAAATAAGAATTTTAGACCTACCTAGGATATTTTTTTCCCATTCTTGAGTTGTTTTATGAGCACCAAGGAAGTAGATATTAGTTTTCTGAGACAAAAAAAGCACAGTGCCTAATGGCTGTGTTTTTCTAAATCTTGATGGTACTGGACTGAATTTTAAAGGGTGTGGAAAATTATCTTTCGGTTAAAGTACTGGTAACTTGTTATTTTGTTTACTGTTCATTATCTATATCATTTTTGAATGGCCACTGGATAAATACAGGCTGTTCAGTTTTGTTTAAATTGGTCTGGACTTTACAAAATCAGGTGGTTAATTTCATAAGACAGGAGGTTATGTGACAGGCAAAAACCTATTTTGACGATTAGGAAGAAATTATTCTTAAGTGGTTATCAATAACCAAACAATGATATCTGTGACATTTACTTTCTACAGAATTTGATTTTTAAAAGTGGGATTCAGCTCTTTCCCTTTACTTAATTTTTTTTTATTTTTTAGCTGAGCCATCCTGCCACCCTTTACTTTTAAATACTTTATTGTTTATTAGTAAGCCTTCTTATATAGCCACTTCTCTTTCCTGACATCCTTTCAGTTTTACAGAGTTTGTGGACCAAAAGATATTTAAAAAGCAAGTGAATCACCATGATGTTCTCTAAATTATCTTTGCTAATAATTCCTTGGGCAAGAACTCTAGATAAATAAATGAGAGCATGTAGATCATTTAGAATGGTTTTTGTTTTAGAACCCACTGTCTGGGAATTGAAAAATTCAAAGTGCGTTATTTGAATTCATTTAAAAAAAATCACTTCATTTAGACCTGTTTCTATGTCTCCTCAATTTGCCCTCCTGAGTAAGAACTGGAGAATGTTGCACTTCGGGAAAAATTTAATTAAGTCCGTTCACAAAAGAAAATGAGAAGATAAAATCCTCAGGCCCGATGCTTTTTTGGAATTGTGGAAACAGGCAGGAGGTGACGATGTGCAGCCAGTGCTCTGTCTGCAGAGCAGAAGCCCCCCTCTCAGGCGGGCAGGGGCAGAAAGGCTGAGGAAGTGAGGCAGAGGTCCCAATCACAGCACGTTCTCTTATTTTAATGAAATTTCAATTTGCTAATACGTCCAAGGTGTGTCAGGAACATTAATATTTTGAGCCTTAGGCAATCAGATCTGAGGGCTCATTCTGTTCAATTCATAATGAAGATTATATTTTATAATGTTGCGAGGACTTGATTATTTGCACATCCTAGAAGGGATAAAGTCTGTTCTGAACATTTAAAAGAGAGCTGCTATAGAACTCTGAACATTCAACAGAGAATGACTACAGGTAAATCTCATAGAAATAAAGAAATGATCCTATAATCATGGCTTTAGAAGTATATATTTGGATGAGTATCACACCAGTAGTTTAATTTGACTATTGTGGCAAGCACCAAAAATGACAGAGTGACATAGAGAAGTGTTTGTGCACTTTATAATATTGTAGGTTAGCATAGTGACAAATAAAACATTTTATTCAGACCATATAGAAACATATATACCTCTTTCATCTATTCATATCTACTTCTATATATTTATATATAAATATAGAAAATAAAGACACACGCACCCAAATAAGAAGTAATGATCACAGAAACTTTCTGTAAACATTAATGTTAACTTGTGGACATACATTGATTTTAAACACATCCTTTACTTTAAATAGCTTTGATTTTCTGTCTAGAAGACAAAAGAGAACATTAATAGCTATCACTTACTAAGTTTACCTAGTTGAATGTTAGCGCTTCTAAAAACAAGTCAATATTTATTACTTTTCCACATTAGAAGCTTAAAGGAATAAATGATCCTTTGAAACTGAAAATGAAATTCTCCAAAATGTCAAGAAAATATTTTGCTCAGTCTCACTTTAAGAGGAACTGAACAGAGATCATAAGAGCCATCTGACATTAGAGTGAAATTCTGTTGGTCTATAATGTAACTAAATCAATTAGGATCTGCTTAATTTGCAATCTGTGACAGAGTAGATATGAAATGTATTTTGTTGCTTCCAAACTTGTTGTGAAAACCCTACATATTTAACATGAATATATAAAAATGAGAGAGATGAAAATGCCTCCCTGTTGTTAAGGTGTGTGGTGGGTGAAGGTACCACTTGTTTGAATCTAGTGTAGCCCCTAAAATGCCAACAGCACAATGAATTCTAGCGATCTTCTGAATGACACTACACAGCATCTTATTTATTAAATTTTATTGGGTTTAAACTGAAGGAAGACACACTTTTATTATTAAAGCTGGAGCTGAAGCATGAGCAGAAAAACGGCCACAACTTTTCATGGTCCCGGATCAGAAAACCCTTTTCCTAATTATTTTTTGGGTTAAGCTCTAAGAACAAAGACTTGTTCAATGATGGTCATGCAAAGGTTAAGTGGAAGACTATATATGGAATGTTGCCATCCTAAGGCACCTTTTAATTTGCTTCTTTACCAAATCCTTGGGAAACTGGATGTGTGTCAGAATGCCATGGACAGATTCAAATATCAAAGGACACAAAAATTAACAATTAAAATGCATTTTCTGAATTGGAAAGACCAATATACTATTGTACTTTTGGAGACAAAGCAGAAGATTTGCTCAAGTAAAAAATGAGTACAGTTAAAGTTTAAGGTTTTTACAGTCTTACTGATAGCATTGGGCTGCTTTGATTGTATAATAAGATTTTAGCAAGCCTATAAAAATACTTAGAATGTTTTTTTCATTTTTTGTGTGCTTCTAGCATAGGTAACTGATAGCTTATAACATTCAGGTTATAGGCCAAATCTGAGGCTGCATTGCTCATCCAGGGAAAATTACTTTTTGAATGACACGTGGTACACCCTTCAACTCCTAATAGGGCAAGAGCAGTTCAGATATGGACATTTATACTTTCAAAGTGACCAGATTACACATGGTTTTTCATTTGCTCTGAAATAACTCCATAAGTGCAATTTCAAAATTTATTTCTCCATCATAACACAAAAGAACTTAGCAATAAATTCCAACATATTTAGGTTTTTTAAGAAGAGAAACTATTCTTTTTTGATTGGCTATTCAAAAGATTATTATAGCATCTCTAATATATGGAAAATGTTAGGGAGCATATAACACATTTCCTGTGTGTCTCCAATAAAGGAGACGCTTCAACATACTGTACAGACTTTTCCTTTATTCCCTTATAACTGCAGCATAATTAAAAAATAAACTAAGTAACTCAATGCAAATTCAATCTGAGAAGGAGGCTGCATTTGAAACTAAATAAGATACAGGAGCTTTTTCTAAAATAGGATTAAGCAGTGTTTCAAATCACCTAGAATCAATTCTCAGGGGACGCTATTTGTAGAAATGATACTGAGTTAAGAAAACATTTTTTCTTATGGAAGAATCATAAGTTAAAGCTTGTCAATTATGTTATCCAAGATAAGTTTGGTGATTATCCTGTAAATGAACATTGATTTTTGTGTAGACTCCAATATTTCCAATCTCTGAGAAACTGTTCTGATGTCCGGGATGGCCAATTGCAGAATTATGGCAAATATCTTCTAGTGAAGTGGTTGTGTCTCTGAGAAAACAAAGAAATTGCTTCATATCTGAAGCACTATTTTCTAAGGCTAGCTTTAACACAGCAGGGAAAAATGAAACCCAAACCTAAAAACCCTATACATATATTTATTGTTACTGGCTAACCCACAAGGTGGCACTAAAGAGAAAAGTGACAAAAGAGAAGATCACAGGCAACTGTTTTTTTTTTTTTCTTTTTTAAATAATATACTAAATCAATTCTACTATGAGAATTAAATCTATTTTATGATCATCCAAATTTAGTATGCTAATAAGTCAAAACATATTTAGGTTTGTTGCTTTTTCCCTACAGACTCTTTTGGAGTAAAGAAATTTCATTTAATCAAGGAGTTAATTCTCAGAAGAATTAGTAGTTTGAATATTTCTTCATAATAGTTCTTTAGGTAGGGAAATACTTTTGCCCTCAGGCGCAGACTCCACAAACGCTGTATGGTTATACATTATGATCATTTCATTTTTATGTTTTGTAGACTGCCTAGCACTTAATGTTCTTAATATAAATGTAAAAAGAAATCTATTTAACATTATAATATCTATAGAATAATGAAATATGTAGACTTTTAATATTTGTGATAATAGCATAAAAATAACTTTTTTAAACCACCAAGAAAAAGGCATTGGAGCCAAAGTCAAGTTTGAATTCCAAGAATAATTCCTGGATCTCCAAATACATTATTTCATCTAACTTTCAAGGTTTCTAGAGTGTGCTTCCTGGATGTGAAAGGGGAAATGTTCTCAAGGAACCATGTATAGAGAAAGAAAAAAATGGTGTGATATTGACATAGCCTTGGTATATAGCCCTGAAAATAAAGAGGCATAGGGGATCCTTAGCTATAGTACCATGTGGTAAAAGGAATGGGGTCTTCTCTAGTAAACATCTCTGATGATAAGCAGGAAGGTATATACCCAAAAAAGGCTATTCTTCAGTTCATGGTTAGGAGATATGCTATTCATGCACAAGGCCTAAAACTTGAAGGGAAATGCTATGATTCATCTTTTTTCTTAGTTGCAAAGTAGGAACTCAATGAGTTGAAAACTAATGCAATTTTAATTTTTATGATTATTGTGTAATATATATGTAGCTTGTGAAATATTTTCTAACTGAAGATGTGTTTCTCACTCAGAAATGACTGTCTTTGATTAGAAAACTGACTCAGTGAAACTATATATTATGTATTTTATATTATACTATTAAAAATAAAAAACCCTCTCTAGATCAAAATCGGCTTTCAGAAACTTGCATAGAGGTGTATGACATTAAGATTAGTGCTATTTTTATGATCTAAAAGAGAAAACCTTCATCATATTTCTCCTAATTTCTTTATCAACCCATTTACGATCATTTGCTACTCAAATTGAGGAGAACATTGTAATTACCTCATTTAAAGAGCTGTAGTGATTAACATATGCCAAGCAAATGTCTACCTGTAGTAAAATGCAGGTTTTATGAGATAAACAATATGTTTTATTATTAAATGGAAGAAGAGTGAATAAAATGATTGGAAAAAAGAAAAAAAAAACATGGATTAGAAGATACATATGTAAGAAGTAAAGCAAAATATTTTAGGTCTTTATGTGACTTTACATACATACATGTGCCTTTGTAGTGGATACTTTTCATGGCCTGAGAGAGGTGAGTCACCTCTTTCATTTCTTGTAAATCTGAGTTGTCAAATAAACCTGGGTCAAAGATACATTTTTTTAAGGCATTCAAAAGGTAAGATTTCTGAGGCATATAAACTGTTCATTCTGTAGTATGGACATAAGCTATAGTCAAGTTTTCCAATTACTTCATTCTCAGTCTAGGATGAATAATGCTCTCCCTTTTTCTTTCTTTCGTTACTTTATAATTACAACTATTTTTCTGCTCAGGGTCACACTACATTTTCTCATTTTTTTTTCATTTCATTTTACAAATATATAGCACACATCATGTGCCAGGCACTGGGTCCTCTAATGAGGGTGAAGACCATGGCTCTTTGATTCAATGCTATACCTCTAGCACTGTGCCTGGCACTGACTTCTTTTTTTTTTTTTTTTTTAGGAGGCAGTGTCACTGGCCCTCATATGTAGGATCTGAACCAGGGCCCACTGGTGTCCCAAGCCAGCTCTTAACCACCGTGCCACTTGGCAGACCCGTCGGGGAATCGAACCCCAGTCTCCCACGTGACAGGCGGAGATACTCACCACTATACTAATGAGGACGGCTGACTTCCTAATTTACACAGCAATTTTGCAATTGGATGGTTTACATCTGGCTTACCTTTCGGGAAGTAGTATAGCATGATGGTTAAGTGGACAGGTGATGAAGTGACATTGCTTCGTTTGGAATTTCAGTTCTGCTACCTACTGATTAAATGACTTTGGGCATTGTATTTCATCTCTCTGAGCCTCAGTTTCCTCATTTGTCAAATGAGGTCAATAACGGTATTGACCTCATGGAGTTATTTTCCTGATTAAAGAAGATAACATAAAGTGCTTAGGCAAATAGCTGACACAAAGTAAGCCCTTGAAAAAATCTTAGGTATTATTGTTATTAATAATTGTTTCTGCTATATTGATCTAGAAATATGGATTTGAATGACTTAAATTCATGGTAAAAACTGTATTGGTATAACTATGATTTCTATTTCTTGAGCTACTTGACAAACTGACTGGTTCAACAGGGACATCTCTAAAGTTACCCAATTTCTTTTCTGCTTGTAGAATTTGGTGTATGTAACATTTGCAAGTTTCATGAGTAAACTACAAATATGTCCATGACACATTGTTTGCCTTTTTATGGAGCTTTCTTACTGAGATCATAAACCACAGAGAACACTGAAGAATTTTAACCTAGAGTTAGAACCCCCAAATAACAATACACCTTTCTTGAGATCCTAATTCTCTGCTCTCTGGATATAACATTTATTGTTAGAATTGGGAATAATACTATGGATATTTGGTTCTCCTTTTCCTTATAATTGCTACCTAGAAAGGTCCTTTTTATGCTGTAAGATTTGTTCTGTTTTGATGTAACCGTAATTATGAGACTTTCCTAGGACTAATAACATGTAGTTATTAATAGGTTAGGAAATGTTTTCTTTTTAAAAGAACTTTACAATTTTACTGATTTTTATGTGACAAAAAAAAGATATAATCAAATTTAGATATAATTTCCACTCAGATTAATCTTTTTAAATCAACAGAAGTCAGACAATAGTTAAATCAAGATGTTAATTGTGGTTGACAAACTACAGACATCATGAAATCTCACTGTCTTAGCGATGGCTAATTTTAAACAGTTCTCCTGTTTCCATCTTTAAGATCCTGTGGAATGTTCTATCTAGAAGAGGGTTTTTTTATATGAAACCCATGAACAATGTTGACAGATACAGCGGTCAAATGGGATGAAAATTTAAAATTATGCATATAAAGACATCAATAAAGTCTGCAATAATGTGAGTTTCTTCAAATTACAAATTTCATCAAATTATCACAATCTTGAATTTCAAACTGCTGTTTTATTATTGCCACATGGGGGCACCACTTTAGCTGGTAAACAGAGACACTGCCATTTGTTGTCAACTTTGGTCTCTAATAGCGTGAGGTCTTCAGGAATATATTCCTGCCATAAACTATATCAGTCCTATTTTCACTGCCAGAGTAGCAGGGGTTGTTTCCTTTCCTCCCTGTACTTTTGTTAGTATAGGGTATTTTTATAAAATCTCTTTACCATTCAACTTTTAGTTTTTGAATGCAAGTTTTTGCATCTCAATGAAGATTAATTAAAAATCCCTTGAGAGTGTAGAGACTCATGTACTAGTTCATAGAATTTGAGGACTGGAAAAGACCTTTGAGGTTACCTCATCTAACTCAATATATCAGCACACCAAGAAACTGAGTCTAGTAACTAGGTTAGGATAATGTAGGGAGGTGAGGGCAGATGGGGACATCGTTCTTTCTCCTGAGCCAAGATGCTTCTGAATGTGAAGTGCTAATCACACTTTAAGGGGCTGAGTACATAAGGGCACTTAAGTTGTGCCTCTATATACAAAACAGTGTGAAAAGAAAAAAACAGCAGTTCAAGTGTGAACAATCAAAGAGTAAAGACTCTGAAGCCAGCTCATTCACTGAAGGCAGTTCATTTTGATTATTTGCAGGACTAAAGAATAGATTAAATTAAAAATAACTTCTGTGTGATCTCATGTATGTTAAGTGTTTAGACTGTTTTGACTTTTACAAGCGCCTAAATCCAATATGGCCACAAAAATGGCTTTAAAGACATTTATTAGCTATAGAAAGTAATCATAAAATTCTCCCAACAATAATTGTGTTTCTGAGAGAAGCATCCGGTATTTTGGAAAGTCTTATTCCAACTGCACGGCTCCAGCATGGGCAAAGTCAAAACTATCTCAGATTTAGTGATCTACAACATGGAAGGCAATTTCTTCATAGTATTAGTGAATCATCTCTTTAATATTTTTGTTAGGTACCCAATCTAAAATTTTTGCCTTTTTTTGGTTTGAGGGTAGAATGGTCATTCTCTAGAAAAATGATATCAAAATATTATTTTGCCAAAGTGCTTGCTTCTCAAAAGAAGGTGCTATATACTTTCAGAAATTAGAAGAAAGAAAAATTCACTGGGACCCTTTTGTAATATTAACATGAAAGAATTATTTACCCACTTGACCTTGATATTGAGTTCATGGGACAAAGTTACATTTTAGGGTAATCAATGTTTTGATAAGTTGTGTCCACTCTGTGTTTGTAAGCCATGTCCACTCCGCTTGGGTCTCAAAAATAACCTATCCCTAATTTAATCACAGTCAGTAGAGACTTTATTAATTGGTAAATATAATCTTTAGTTCTGAAATATTTGAGTTGCCTTGTAGTAATTTTCAAAAGTACGTTAACACATTGAAAAAAACACAAAGAAGGACAGAAACAGCCTTCTTTGAATCCTTTCTTGACTAATATCATTTTAGAGAAAGGTCTTAAATATTTCTTAGTGGGTAACCTCTTCTTTTAGATTGTGGTTCTCAGATTTTGATGGGGGAAGAGGGGTTCCACATGCCTCCGATAGTCCCAATGAGTTGAATCCATGGATTTTTAGATCAATAATTCTGAATAGCCAGATTCATAGACCAAGGTCAAAGAAGTCTGGTGACCTGTTAAGGGTCACACAGCTCTGTTTTGCCTGCCTGTACTATATTTCCTGATTCTGTGAAAAGAAATTAATGAACTTCAACTCTTAAAATGCATACAGCCAGATACATATGGACAGCAAGAGCATAGAGATTTAAAAACAGAGCAGAAAAAAGTAACTTGAACAGAATGTGGCATTTCCTTTGGTCTGTTGTTAACAGCCCACATACATTTTAAAAAGAAAAACTCCACCCTGGCACTTCTTTTTGTCACCATTTAAAAATGATTCAAATGGACATTTTGAATGTGTGGAATTGGGAATGTATCCCATCTGGGGATAAATGGAAAAGAGCTTTATCCAGCAGGGCTATGTTTTCAGTGGTTGTCTGGCTAAAGTTGATGTGTATTTGGTCTCTTCTCTTTGGTCATGTCTTTAAAGCCAAACACAGTATTTTAATTATATATTTTCAGGACTCCAAAGCCAGTAGCATTGAATGATCCTTTTTGCCTTTTTGTAAGAAAAATAATTATGGACATGATTTTTAAAAATGTCTTTAGAATTTGAAGATGTGAAAGAAACATAAAAAGGAATTCATTCTTATTTTGTGTTTTATTTTTTTGACTCTGAAGTCCATCACAATTTGTTTTATTCAAAACTAGAGACTCCTGCCTCTTAGCTGTTACCTTTGTGATAGCTGTTTTCTAAATATTGTTCCAGTTAGGGTTCTTCACACAAATTTTAAGGGTTGAATAGCCCAAATACTTACATATACTCCGCAGTTTAAACTTAGACAAGGGTCCATAACCAGCCAATGATCTATGAACCTGTTTCTATGCTCCTGCTGTCAGCATCTGTTGTTAACTGTGCTAAAAAAGTTTAAACCATTTTTCATGATAACACTGAAAACTGCAAAAAAGTAATTGTGGCTAGGTGAAATGAAATATTTTTGTTCACTGTTCTAATAAGTCTCAAGTAATGAGGCTCATCTTCTCAGCTTTTCTTAGTCTCAAGTTTTGGTCCTGAATGTTACACTGTAGGCATTATATTTTAATTAGTTTCCCAATCTAAAAATAGAAATTATTCGATATGGAAAAGTGTCTCTTTTATTTAGCCTTTACTTTTGGAGGATTCTAATGTTTCACTTCTAACTCTTATGTTAGTACTGCACACCTGGACACATCATGCAGTATAATATTAATATAGGTAGCCAGGCTTGGGAGAATTTATTTCAATTTACATACAATCCTCCAAATCCTCTGGCGAGCTTGATGTGAAATCTGACGCTGCCATGTCTCCCCAGCAGGATCTTCCTTTGCTCTCGGTGTTAATAGCCTAAGGCTTCAATGATCCATCCAGGGAGTCCCGGTGGGGCTAAGAAGTCGGGAAGAGGGGTGACTGCGGGCTTGTTGCACTGAAGATTTACAATGTACTTCTTGCAGGCGGCTCAGCAACCCCCTCTGTGGCTGTGGGTGTCTGGTGTGACAGAGCGGTGAAAAGCTCTCTAATCTCCCAGTGCCTGCCTCTGCCTCTCAGCTGCTCCCCTCCCTCCCGCATTCCCTTCCCTGTCTCCTAGCGCTCTCCTTAGTCTTTCTCTGGGAGTTTCAGTCCCTGAATGCAGCCAGAGTAGCCTTGGCAATCTCAATCTGGAGCCTGTGTGTACACACACACACACACACACGCACACACGTGCACACACATGCACAGGCACTAGCACACACGCACTCCGGCTCTCCCCAACGGGATACAGAGCTAACCCGGAGCTTCATCTACCTGAAGGGATGGTCCAGCTGGACACTTTTTGCTCACTTGCCATCTCCAGGGGTCAGGGCAACGTCGGAACGAGGGAGGCTCGTTGTCCGGTCTGCAACCTCGCACCGCTTGCCGCCGCCACAGCAGCTTAAAGTGTCCAGGGTGGAGGAGAAGGCTTTTCCAGGGCAGATTCCCGGTGCAGCTCTGCGGCCCTGGGACTTCAACGGCTGGTTCACCGCGGTGTCTTCTCTCTGGCCATCCTTTGGTCCCTGGCGGCCGGGTGCATGGCTCAGGTGCCTCGGCTGCTGCCGCTGCTGCCACGAGCATATCCCACCCAGAGGACTGAACGCTGCCGCTAGAGTGGGGAGAGAAAGCAGAAACCCTAACTTCCCTTTCCACCACTCCCTTTCTTTTCCAGCCGAGGATCCCCTGGAAGGCTCCCGCGGAAAGCCAGGCGAAAGCTCCGCACAGGGGAGGGTGAGCCCGCAGCCGCAGGCGGCAGCGTGTGCCCCTGCGCCCGGCACCAGCCGAAGAAGTAGCGAGCGCGTTGGGGCGAGCGAGCGGCTTTCCAAGTTGGGCGCGTCCCAGAGCTCGCTGCCCCGCGCTTCCGCCGCGGGTGTCAGGAGAGAGGCGGGGCTGATGGGGGACACCAAGGTTGCTGTCGCCTGCGGCTAGAGCCCGTCTTAAAAGCATCCAGACCAGCATCTCCAAGGTCCCAGCTGGCGTCTAGTCCTCCGCCCGCGTGCACTCTCTGATGCCTGCGCTGGCAGTGGCCCGGGTGGCCTGCCCGCGGGGGGTGCTGGAGGGGGCGGGGGAGGAGGAGGAGGAGGCAGTGTGATGGCCCTGGACGGCGAGCAGGGGGAGCAGGAGGAGGAGAAGAAAAAGAAGAAGAAGAAAAAGAAGAGGAAGAAGAAGAAGGAGGAGGAGGAGGAGGGGGCTGAGAAGAGCAGCTCACCCTTCGCAGCCACGATGGGTGAGAACGAAGCTGCGCTCCGGGCCAGCGGCAGGGGGCTCTCGGACCCCTGGGCAGACTCCGTGGGGGTGCGACCCCGCACCACGGAGCGCCACATCACCGTGCACAGGCGGCTGGTACTGGCCTTCGCCGTGTCCATCGTGGCTCTGCTTGCGGTCACCATGCTTGCAGTACTGCTCAGCTTGCGCTTCGACGAGTGTGGGGCGAGTGCCGCGCCGGGCGTCGACGGCGTCCCCGCAGGCTTCCCACCGCGCGGTGGCAACGGAAGCTTTCCGGGCTCGTCCAGGCGCCACCACCACGCTGGCGGGGACCCCACGCTGCCGGAAGCAGGCAGGGAGGCCACCCCTGGGACCCCGTCTGCCCAGCCGTCGGAGGAGGAGCCGGAGCAGGGGCAGCCGTGGACACAGCTGCGCCTGTCCGGCCACCTCAAGCCGCTCCACTACAATCTGATGCTCACCGCCTTCATGGAGAACTTCACCTTCTCCGGGGAGGTCAACGTGGAGATCGCGTGCCGGAACGCCACCCGCTACGTCGTGCTGCACGCCTCCCGGGTGGCGGTCGAGAAGGTGCAGGTGGCCGAGGACCGCGTGGCTGGGGCTGTCCCGGTAGCTGGCTTTTTCCTCTACCCGCAAACCCAGGTCTTGGTGGTGGTGCTGAATAGGACCCTGGACGCTCAGAGGAATTACAACCTGAAAATCATCTACAACGCCCTGATCGAGAACGAGCTCTTGGGCTTCTTCCGCAGCTCCTACGTGCTCCACGGGGAGAGAAGGTACGGAGGGAGGCGGTGCCGGGCACCGCCCCACCCAGCAGGCTGCTCTAAGCGCTGGGCGGCCGGCGACCCCAGGGACCCGGCCAGCTTCCGATACCCGGGAAGTGATGGGTGGGGGAAGGATGCAGATGTGGGGTAGGATCATTATCCAGAAACCTCAGGGTCACCCAGGTGCCTGACCCCTCTCTGCTGCCCACTCCACAAACTCACTCACCAGTGGCAAACGATGAATGCCATCTACCCCTTCCTTTAGTCTAGAACCCACCCCCACCACACACACCAGCACCACCCTCTGCCTCCATCTCGTCAAAGTTTCTTAGCCAGCGAGGCACACAGCTCATTTTCAAAGGGTAACATCAGAAACCTGTCAAGTTACCTTCAAGAGAAAATACAAGTGCGCCAAGAGGGCCGGGCAGCCGTGCATCCCCGGGAGATGTCAGCGCAGGAGAAGGCAGGGCAAATCCCATCTCTACCCCCATCCCGTTCTCCAACATGCCCACCTCGTCTATTATCTGGCAACACAGAACCGAGGATAGGCTTTAGCTACATAAAGTTTTCCAAACCTGAAAGTTGCTATTCGGAGCAGTAAGAGTCTGTCCCAGTGACAGACTAAGGGGATGGGGCGGGAGGCGGTAGCGAGAAATGTTGCAAGTGTTACCAGCTTTCTCCTAAGGTAGGTAGAACTCCAGTTATTTGTTCGTGAGTTACTGCATCTGGAAATGACTCCAGCGGTGAAAAGGAAAGGCTGACAGCCTCAAATGCCTTGTTTGCCAATGCCTTCATGCTTTTTAGATTTGGGCAGTATTGTGGTTTTCTTTTTTTTTTTTAAAGAGGCTGTGGGTTTTTCACCACTTGTTTAGAGCTTAGACTTTGGAGTCCAACAGAACTGGGTTTGAATTCCAGCAGCACCTCTAGCTCTGATGAAGGCATAAGCAAGCTGATTAATCTGTCAGTAATTCCTGACAATGACTACCGCTAGTGCTTATTGAGCACTGAATATTAACTCAGTCTTACCCCATGGAGAAGGTGCTGTCAACACTTGCTATTTAACGTATGGGGAAATAGAGGCAAAGGTCAAGTAACTTGTCACTTAGTGATCCCACAAAGCAGATTTTGACCCAGGCAGCTTGGCTCCAGAGCCCATATTTTTAGTTTTAATTTAGGGATGATAATAATGATACTATCTTTGTTGGATTGTTTCAGGTGTTCATGAGCTAATGCACTGAAAATCACTTAACTCTATACCTGACATTTAGAGTGTCCACCATAAATGCTAGCTAGCTATTATGAGTCTTGGGTGGTAGTAAGCCCTCTAATATATTGTTGAATGAATAAACCAGCGATTCTTGCTTTTTGCCTAAAGTCATTACATTACAACTGCAATTAATTAAATGACTATAGGGTTGGTGAACAACCAAAGTGAACTTAATAAAGTCGATAATCTTAGAAGTAGAAACAGGTTGGAAATTAGTAATGATGTCACTGGCAGAACCTCCTCTGTTCTTAAGTCATTTTCACAAGTGCAGAAAACTGGGACTCTGAGCAGCCAGGGTACCTGAGGTCAGCAGTCTTATCAGTGGAGAGCTTGGACTTGGACTTTGGCTGTCTGATACCTGGACCAGGGCTCATGTTGTCGGACACTCTCAGGAGCAGTTGGTATAAGAGGCTGGGGAAATTTCAGTGTGTTATGGGAGAACACAAATGTTTTATTATTTATAGAATGCTGTGAAGTAACCTCATATAAATAAATGGCCCAATGCTTTAGTAGTTGTATGATAGTTAAAATCTTCTATAAGTGAGTGTATCAATTATTCATTTTCCTAAGATCAGATGTGGACAATTTAAACCCCCTTCCACTACTTCCTCCAATATATTTTAAAGAATACAGATTAAAAATATTTTAAACCCATGATCATATCAAATATGGAGGAAAGGCATAGAAGGCAAATTTGCATGTTATGTTTAGAAACCGACTTATTATAGCAAAATGTCAATAGTGGGAGATGCATATCATTACTGATAAATTTGTGGTGAAATAAATACTTTCAACAACTACTGTTTTCTGAGCCATGCCAAACTATATTTGGTGGAACTGAGCTTGTTTTGGTTGGTGCTTTCAAATTAACAGGTCTCTTAAAAAGACCAGATGTTTCTGCTTGACCCATAACTGATTTTTTGCACCCCGGGTGCATATTTGTATTCAAACTCTCTCCTTCAGTTTTCTCCAAAGATGTAAATAACTTGGTTGAAAATTTAACCTAGTGCACATGTGGCTAAATTCTGCATCCCAGTAGAAGTGCAGGATTCCATGTTTCTGGAGATCCCAGGATGGCTTTATTTCTACACTACATCTTAGAGTCTTTTTCCTCTTTTTTGTTTTTCCCCCTTGAATACCAGAGTGAATATGATAATTTCTTGGATGTTTCTACTGGAGTTGATAAGACAAAGGAAATCAAAAACAGCATTTCACAATTATGTCAACATTACATATATTAACCTTTTTAAAAAAATTTTTCTTCAGTTATTGTTATTACTATAGCTACTTGGAGCATTTTTAACATGCCAATATCAGGAACTCAGCCAGGGTTGGACTTTTATTGGTGATTTTTGTCCCCAAAATGCAATGTAAATTGACATTTTAAAATGCACTTTCCGAAAGAACACAGATGTAAACCCTGAAATTTTGTTTGATTAATCATTAAATATCTTGGTTTTTAGTCATAATTTTTGCCAATTTTATGATCAGGTAATTTCTGTAATGAAAATCAATATTGAATCTGCCAATGGGAAGTCACATTGAGCCACTTGAAATGTTTAGAAAAGTAATATTAAGTTCAGTCCATTCACTTAGTCTGTGTGGAAACAACTCAAAGAATCAGTCTGATTCTTTGACTCCCTCCTCAGAGGTTTGAGAGACAGGATTTGGGTGCAGGCAGGAAAATTAGATTTTACCAGGTACTATATACCTTTGAGCCCTGGAAACTTTCATCCCCCACTAGATAGGTGTTGGAGGGGGTCTGGTTTTGTCCTACAGGGAAAACTTACCTCTCCTGGTTTCCAGACTGCAGCGGAGAAAGGGTAGAAGTTAAGCTCCCCATTGAAGCCCAGGATTCCTCTACTTGAGGCAAATTCTCTACTCTCAGTTGATCATTTGGCTAAAGGGAAAACTTATCACTTGTTGAACATTGCAAGTAAATAAATTCTCTTAAATTTGACATGTTTACACACAGCAGTAAATTATCTGCATTAGGCAGAGCACATAGTCACCTTTTCCTCAAGTGGGTGTGTAGCGGGCAGATGAAAAGGGTGTGGATTTATGCCATAGTATTCTATACTAGAATATACTTGCTTAGAACTAGGTAAAATGTTCATTTACCTAAAGTAATTTCAGCTTTGGGGTAGCCAGATGGCGAGTATACCCATATTCAAAGTAGGGTACCTTAATTTAAATCCAGATGGTTGGGTTGAAAGAGGAAATTTACCCAAAGTAAATGAACATTTTATTCACTTTCAAAAGGGAGATGGTTTTTCTTTGACAAACTTTGATTGGGTCTATAGCATGACACAATGCCAGAGGACAGAATAAAAACAGGAGGTCTTTTTCTGTCAAGGATTGTTCAGAGAGAAACCATGATCTCCAAATAAAATGGGAAAATAGCATTGTGGTTCTCAAAGAGAATTGCAAAAAACTCATTTTCAAAAACCTTGTGGAGAACATAGAGGATTTTATGGGTAGGCATTTGATCTTTTGTGGTATTAGTGCACATGGTTTGATGACTTGTACTTTTTCTGGAATGAATTAATAATCATGACATTTAATAAAAACAAGAAAACACCACATTGGTTTTATGTTGAAAGAAACCTCAGGGCTGGTTGAATGGCTCAGTTGGTTAAGAGCTTGCTCAAGAGTGCAAGCTGAGCTCTGAGCAACGGCAGTTCGATGCCAGCCTGAGCTGAGTTGCTGTTAAGCTGCCAACAGGTGGCAAGATGGCTCAGCTAAAAACAAACAAACAAAAAAAACAAAAACAAAAAAAAACAAGAAAGAAACCTCATTTCTCCCATTCACTCTGGTGAGGTGATATCTCTACATGAACAAGGTGGTGAATATAGCTTTTTGCCCCTCTATAGAAAGCTTTGAATGAAAAAAGCTGTGAGAACCATTTGTTCCTGTGAAAACTTTTTCATATGATTCCTTAATGGATTTAGGAATTGTAACCATATGGCCCAACTGAGTCCAGTGCTGCTGGATTTTGGTCAAAATGCCGCCAGTCAACTAACTCTGGAAAATACATTTATAAAAAAAAGCTTTGACCATTTCATGACTCATTTGGCGGAGGGGGGAGGAAATCCATATAATTGGTGTTTATCTTGCCATGTTTTTTCCATGGTGCCCTCTGATTTGATCACCCTGGATACTGATAAAGTGTACACTTTCTCTAAAAGAGTTAAATTAGTTTTTTTTTTGTTTTTATTTATTCAAAGCAACTCCAAACAGAGCCTATCTGCTCTGGATCTCTTTCAAGCAAAGGTGTGACTGGTTTCCCTGTGTTCGTTTAATTTGCCCGGCATGTTTCTTTCCTCAAACCAATGTTTGCCACCATGTATGTGAGTGCAGGGCAAGAGTTTAGGTTTGCTAGAAGACGGTGGCATTTGGTTGTTATGATTACAAGAACAGGACTCACTTCTTTAAGCCTGACTTCAAAGAATGATATAAAGAGTGAGGATGGAATAATTAACCCTTAATGCATAAATGTTTTACAGTATGTAAGGAAGGGCATCCCTCCATTACTCTGTGTTCATCCTCCCACCCATCAACAATGATGACCATCACCATGGTTATCATCATTTTCATTCTTTTAATTCTTTTTGTGTTCTTTAAATCCTTTTTGATTTACATTACATTACAGAGTTTTTCAAAGTCCCATGCAATCTTGCTTTTTGCCACCAGAGAGTGGATGCTCTCTCCAACAGAATTTTACTACATAGAATTTGGGAGAATATGAAAGTGACAAACACACACTGCTTTCCTCAGTTTTCTGGACAATTTGAAATGATTCATAGACAGGTCCAGCTCGGTGGTGGTGGGGGCTATGAAGGTAGAGTGAGCTTAGGAAGATTGGGTAGGAGCTGAATTAGGTAGAAGGGTCCCAGGCTCCTGTCCTGCCCTCCTGACTCCAAGTGCACCTTCTCAGTCTTTGAGTGCCTGAGGGGCCCCAGGGTTTAAAGAGCTCTGGCACCAGTTGTGTAGAGACAGGAGGGTGAATCGATTCTTTGCAGTGTAGACTTATGTTGACTTGCAGGGTAAAGTTTTAGTTTAATTATTCAGATCTTTCCTCATGACTGCACAACTCAGAAAAAAAAATCAAGGAATGTAAAAAGAGTGAAGTTTTAAAATTACTGCTGTCGGTTACTTTTGAAATCTTGTACAAGTAGGTTCAAGCCACTTTTGGTTTTGTTGTTGGGTGGGAAAGTGTGTGCGTGTTTGGTGTGGCCAAGGGTTCCAGAACCAGACTGCTTGGGTTTATATTCTGCTGCCGCTTATTAGCTTTATGCCCTTCCCCAAATTTCCTAATTGTTCTCAGTCTGGTGTCCTCGTCTGGAAAATGGAGACAATGGCATCCTATTTCATAGGGTTATTGTGAAGACTGCATGAGTTAGATAGTAAAGGACTTTGAACAGTGTCCAACAATCTGTAAGCACTTTTGTGGGGATTAAATATTATTGTACTATGTCCTGGCTGGAGATCTCTTTGGGATGGTACCAGGTCCTGTCGGGTCAGCGTTGTGGTCTTGGGGGTTTCTCCTTACTAGCAGGACAGTGGTGGAAGGAAATGGACACCGTGGGCATTTCTTCTGCTGCCGTTGTTTTGCTGCCTAAACAGAGTTCAAAAGACAGGCGAGGAAGACACGGAGCCCCCTCACCATGAAGAAGAGAGCGAAGAGAAAGTCTGTGGTAGTTCACAGCTAGAGGATCCCCATACTTAGTTCAGACACTGCGAGGTGGAGAGGGCTGAGGGAGTGGGAAGAGCGTGGGAAAGAAAGGAACACAACTCTGATTATCGCCCTCCTCCCTCTCAGCAGTGAGAACAGCAGAAGCCAGTGACTGAAGGGCCAGGAGGGGTGCCTTCCTTGTCACTCACTGAAAGCTAGCACAGCAGATAGAAAAACCCCAAGTACCAAGGGAAAGGCACATCAGTCATTACATATTGTTCTCAAGACTTTATTTGTTTTCTGATAGTAGCGGTACTTTATAATCCTTCCACAAGGCTTTGCCTCTTTCCAATATTAAACAAACGAATCTCCAACAATGGTTTATTTATTCTTAAGAAAAGCTAATATTATGGCCCAGGACATTAATGTTATGCATTCATAATACTCTTCATCAATGGTGATCAAATACTCAGTAGTTTTGATAAGCGTATTTAGTATACAAATAGGAAAGCAATTATGAATATTATGCTCTGTTTTTATAACACAATTATTCACACATGCGCCACTTCCTACATACATATTGCTGGCATTATTGCATTATGATTTTAGTTTACTAGAATGGTTATTTAAAAAAAAAAAACAGGCTACACGCTTGCTTGTAGTATTGAATATTCAGCAGAACTTCTCTTCTGAAATGGCAGAGGTTTAATGACTCATTGAAGTACATAAAAACACACAGTCTAAACAATATACTTTTTGACTTAAAATGTTTTGTCATTGGGTAATAATTTGCATTTTGATTAAGGAACTTAACTTTAAAGGGGACATGTATAACTTCCATGACCTCAGTGTAACTAAGCCTATTTATTGCAGACAGTTGAATAGTAACTAGATGGCCCATTGTAACTTTTCTTTGGGAGTTTTTATTACCAATCTTCAACTATTACAACACGAGGCCATTTGCAATTGCAGTAGAAGTAAGTTCAAAGATCATTTTTCACTGTGCTGTATGTGTGGTATGCGTAGATGTGGCCAAAACGGAAACCTCTCAAATATGCCATGCCATTTGGGAGGTTCTCTTGGTTTTGGTGGGCTCCACAGTGAAAAGTAATGAATCAGTCTGAATACTGACAGTGTTACGCAAATGTTTATTTCCTTTGCATATTTTAGCTTTATTTAAAGGCAAACTGAAAATAATGGAACAGAAATTGTTTTGTATCACATACTGTAATTTGTTGGCAATCTCAACCAACGTTAGTGCAGTACCTCTGCTGAACCTGATAATGACTTGACACAAGTAGCTTGCCTCGTGAACTTCCGCAGAAATAAGAAGAAATCAATTCTTTATATCCTCCAGAGACAACATAAAGCTTTAAGCTCTCTTTAGCTCAACCAAAATGTCAGGTAGACAAGTTGTTAAGAAATCAAGTAATTGATTTTAAATAGAAGAGAATTAAAATACAGGTATGTTATTCATATTTTTCTAATTATGCTAAAGTGACATCCTTGGAATGACACTTTTGGAAGTAGATTTCTTTTTTTATGGTAGTAGAGGGATTCATTAAAAGGTAAAAGTGATTTTGTTTAAGGAAGCAGGAGAAAAGCAGACAATAAAATACTTGTCCCCATTAACTTCTTCCTCGTGCTCTTTTACTTCATGCTGTATATACTTATGTATTTCATATCCATATGGTTTATTAAAATATTTTCTATTTTAATTTTTTTTTTTGTATTTCTTCTACCTGGTATCCTGTACCACCTCCCACTCACCTCAAATTTATCCAAATGTGGACTCATTATTTTCTACTCCAAATTACCTTCTTTCAAGGCCTTTGATGTTTTTAATGACAGTAAGCAGAATAAAAAGAAGTGTTACTTCCATGAGTTGAAGGCAACCCTAAAATATATGCAGTGAAGACAAAAATTACATTTTTGAAACCCAGCAGACATGGTTTCCTATGATGGGCACTGAGCCTGGAACTAGACCCTTTTGTTAGAAAGGAGAGCATCAGGGGTGAGAGAGGTGTCAGGTCTGGCAGTCCCGAGATCTGATAAGCCCAGAATCTGTAAGAGAACAAACAAGGCACTACCTTTATGTGTGAGTCAAATCTTTCTGAAAGGCTGATTTCTGTGCTACCCACAGCCAACCTGCTCACGTTTCCATCATCTCTGACTCTAACGTATTACCCAGGCTTTAAGACCAACTTTTATGTTTCCTCCTCCATAAATCCTTCCTTCAGTGTTTAAGACTGGCAGTTCTCAACTGGGTCAGTTTTGTCATCCAGGGGACATTTGCAATGTCTCCAGACATTTTGATTGTCACAGCTGGGGAGAGGTAGTGTTACTGGTGTCCAGTGGTAGAGTCCAGAGATGCTACTAAACATCCTGCAGTGCACACGATAGCGCCCAACAAGGAGTTATTATCCAACCTCAAATATCAGTCGTGCCAAGACTGAGAAACCCTGCTGTAGGAGAATGTAATTTCTTCATACATTTTCCCTTTGTCATGGCTTTTGGTATGATACCTGTTTAGGTATATGTTTGATTTATTTTATTAGAGTATAAACCCCTTGAAGGAAAGAAGCAAAGATATTTCTTTTTTTTCCTCAGTATTAAACACTCAAAAATGAATGATTAAGAGAAACACATGCATTATAGAACATATAGTAAAAAGCTATTTAGTGGTGGTGTCCTTTAACATTTTTTAAAAAACCTCATCAAATTCAGGAAATATTTTATTTTTATTTTTGTTTAGTTATAGGATCTCAAGCTTGGAAAAGACTTTAAATGCAATCTAGTCCAACTGTTCTTCTTTACCAAGGGACTTTTTTGATTTTCTAAATACTGAATTGAAATTCAATTACAATCGTCCTTAGGTGCCAGACTGTGAAATTGGTATTTCCTCATTTAGACATTATCAGAATATATGTTGGCCCTCTGTGCATAGATATATATTGTGTGTATGAATTCATTAAGAATATTAATTGCAGGAAAAGCCACTAAATGATCTCTACAGTTCCTTTCAACTCTGAGAATCAGTTATTTAAATTACTAGCTTCACTCACATATTTACGTAAGGGAAAAAGAGGCTACACGACGTGATTCTTCTGCATAAATATTTGGTTTATTAATCTCTTATTAGCCCAAAGGTATTTACAACCTGTATATCTAATAAATTCCTACCCATTAATTACTTAGTGCTAAAGACACCTTTGACTTTTACATAATGACTAATATATTCTAATTGCAACCACTTGGTTGAACTCGTGTAGAACTTTTCCCCTAATATTATTACTATTAGAATATATAAATATAGATACTTTTCAATTAGATTGCAAAGAATTGAAGGATAAAAATGGTTATATCTTTACAAAAACTTCTACCATGTACCTAATATAGTGAAAAGCTTACACATAACACACAATATTTGCTCACTGACTGGAACTGGAGTTCTCAGATATTTGAAAGTTTGTTTTAAAAAAGGGAACACTTTTCCTCATATATGAAATCACATAGGTAAACTTTTAAGTAGCAGCAAGAGCAAGATCAAGCTCAGTGGATATTTTAATTAGTAAGACTGAAAGAAAAGATTCAAGAACATGGTGTAACACAAAAGTAAGTGATGAGAAAATTGTAAATGGGTACATTTAAACTAAAAGGTACTGTCATTTCATTAAGCAAAAATTATATTATTATCAGTAAATACAATAGGGAAAAATATTACCATGATTTTGGCAAATTTGGAAAGAAGAACTTTTCTTATCAACAGCTGAATTAAAACACTGTTTATAAATTTTGCCCCAAAATGTACTTCGCTGGTTTTGAAATGTGATTGCCTTTTACTCAGATATAGACAATGTGAATGCTAGACCAGCCTTTGCACTAATTGCCTGTGTAACTTTGGGCAAATCACTTAACCCCACTGGAACTACTTTTCATTTTAGAAATTTATGAGAGCTAAATAATTTGTTTCTAAGATTGCTCCCAACTTTAACCTTATATTTGTCTGAAGATTTATAGATAACACTCCTTTCCTATATATTATCTCATTTTATCATCTCGACAGTTTTGTAAGGAAGGCCCAGAAAACATTATTGTTTTCCTTCTACTAATGAAAAAAGAGGCTCAGGCAGTTAAGTGATTTACCCAAGCTTGTATGTAGCAGCCCAGTTCCGTTTCCAAGATAACGCTCAAAAACCCTTTTCTCTGAGAGTTAGTCTACAAGTAATCTTAAAAATGTCTTATTTTTTTCTATTTTAAAACTAAGCTTTAAAAAGGTAGGCCCTCAATGATAAATGTGAGCTTCATCATTTTAAAATAGTGTAAACATTTACACCTCATGGTTTGAGCCAGGGATAGCCAAGAAGATTCAATGCACACGTCAGCCCCGATTGATTGATAGTAGCTGCCTGAAGTTCTGTGCTGAGAATAATTTTGAGGCCAAGTTCAGACTCAGTGGGAAAGTATACCATGTAACATTGACCATGTATACCTTGGATGATGGAGATGGGAGAGGTGGCAGAGCTACTTATGGGGGGGAAATAGCTATTTATTTATTTATTTATTTATTTATTTATTTATTTATTTATTTAGCTGAGCCATCCTGCCACCTGTCGGCAGCTCATCTTGGGCTGGGCATCAAACAGCTGTTGCTCAGAGCTCAGCTTGCACACTTGAGCAAGCTCTTAACCAACTGAGCCACTTGGCTGGCCGGGAAACAGCTTTTTAAAGAAACTACTGTAGAACTCAGTAGCCCTATAGTAGGGTATGATGTTGACTTCCCTTATGTCAAGTTTTACAACTAGTATTATTTAAAAAGTTAATTAACTTCTGTTATCAGCGTTTGCACAAATATGGCCTTTGCTAAGTTAAAAGAGTGTCCTTCTTAAAGTACTTAATATGAGTGTTTTCATTTGTAATTCTAAACTGTGAAAGAATACAGAAGTTGCTTCTAGTTAGAGTTTTAATAAGCAACTAACTTTGCAACTTGATCTGAAAACTTGAGGGTATTAAATACATCATACACATACACAAACATCAACATGTTTATTATATAGATATTAATTATATTAACATGTCATAATATAATAAGTATGTATTACGAGTAGTAAAAACAATGGTCTCTGGGTTATTCAATGTAAACATATGTTATAGCACTCCAAGAAGATTTGAAGATACTGTGAATCGATGGCTGCCATTTTTTGACTGGCTACCATTTAGTAACAGCCTGCTGGGCACTATTCATCTGTTCACAGTGACAGAAGATGTACATTCTCTTTTCCCCCCCACCCCCCCCATCCCCTCACCACAAGCTTTGCAATTCTTTTTGAATTAGGCTTATTTTCTTTTAAGCAATAAATAACTACACCTTAGGGACATTTAGTAATTGTCCAGGATGATATGACTAAGAATATTTTAGAGCCAGAATTCAGACCAAGTTCTGACAGGTTTCAAAGTCCTTTTTCTTAATAAAACCAGGTCATGTCTTGCTGAAATTTGAGGGCACAGGTGTTTCCCAGCATAACAGTATGTGTTCTATATGTATCTGCTGACAACTTCTGGATTTTAGTTTCACTGTCTTTACATGTTGTACAGCTTCAGGGAGGAAAGTGAATTATTATTTTCCAGTATTTGTCAATGTGATGCTAATGAGTTGTTTTTCTGTCAACTATAATATTTTGTTTAATAGGCACTACTCTGGTTTAGAGAATTTACTTTAATTGAGAAAGAAACTTCCCTGAAGAACTTTTATTGTTGGGGAAATATATATGAATGTTGCTTTCATGCTATTCATGCATTTAAGTTTGGTTCAGAAAAGAAAAGTATCTTTCAATTTGGCAAAAATATGTTACATCAGCAGAAGCATGTAAAACAGTCGTAATTCAAGTCATCAATGTAATTGGGAATGTCGTTTTCTTTTTTCCAGATTCCTTGGTGTTACTCAGTTTTCGCCTACACATGCCAGGAAGGCATTTCCTTGTTTTGATGAGCCCATCTACAAGGCTACTTTTAAAATCAGCATCAAGCATCAAGCAACCTATTTATCTTTATCCAATATGCCAGTGGAAACTTCTGTGTTTGAGGAAGATGGATGGGTTACGGATCACTTTTCACAGACCCCTCTCATGTCCACATATTATTTAGCCTGGGCTATTTGCAACTTCACATTCAGAGAAACTACCACCAAGAGTGGGGTTGTAGTAAGTATTTTAAACTTAATGGTGTTTTTGGATAATGCTCACTCTGTAAAGTAACCTGATTTCTGGATTAATAATGAATCATTCCTATAGCTGAATTCTTTCCTTAACCCTTGGGAGGAAAATTATCTTCCTAGTTTCATAGAGTCAGAGAGGAATGTCACTTCTATACCCAGGCCTCTTATTCCTTTAACCACTTCCCCCACCTCTGCTATCCCTGTTCCTCTTCATCTCCTGAGTACCTCTGGAGTAGCTGTTGTTTGTATTGCTGAGAAAGCTGCTCTTTTTAATTGTGAAATATTTCAAATATATGTAAAATATGGAGAACAACACAATACACGCCATGTATCTACTAGCTAGTTCTATAGAATCTAAACATTTTACCATTATTGCTTCAGGCTAATTTAATTTTTGACAAAGTAAAACATATTGGATAGAGTTGAAGCTCTGTGTACCCCTACCTGATCTCATGCTTTGTCAGCTATCTTAGAGATAACCGCTCTCCTGAATTTGGCATTTGCCATTTCCATGCATATTATTATATAATTATTAAGTATGGATATATACATTTACAATACATGCCATGATTAAAACTTCATCTAAGTGGTTTTATATTATAGATATCATTCTGCAACTTATTTTTATTTCATTTTATTTTTTGCTTAAAATTATGTTTTTGTGGCTTATCTGAATAGAATGATTGAATGAGTATCAAAATTTGTCATCCTCCTTTGAGTGAACACTTTAATTTTTGTGATTTTTCAGTGATTAACAAAAATGGTCCAGTGAATGTTTTTTGTACATAAATTCTTCTTCCAATGTGCTAGAATTTCTGTAAGGCTGAATTTCTTTTAGCCCATAACACCCAAAGTATATAAAAACATGTTCTTAGGGAAGGGTGATATATCGTAAGTCTGGAGAATTACTATCTGTATTAAAATTATAATAAGAATCAATCAGACTCTCTATGACAGCTACCATTTATGACACCATGGTGTTATGGACACTTTTTGCATGCTGTTGCATTGCATTAATCAGGCTAGGTCAGCCATGCTGACTTAGCAACGTTCTTCCTCGTTTCAATGGCTTAAACAATGAATATGCATTTATTTTAATTTTTGTATCAGTCCTAAAGTAAGGTATTATGACCCCATTTTTCCAAATGAGCGACATAGATTGAGACTTACAGAGATTAACTTTCCCAGCATCACAGAGTTAAGCAAGTGGCAGAGCCACAAGTCAAATCTCTGTTAGTTTGATTCCAAATTTTGGGCTTTTCCACCCTGTGCCCTAGGAAAAAATTCTGTTTTATCATTTCACTTGTGTGTCTATAAGAGAATTCAGGTAATGACTCTTCCCATTCAATGGCCATCATTTTCAGTGTTGCTTGAACATAACAAAAGAAGTGAATAGAAATCTATATTCTTATTCTGTAGGAAGTACATTACTCTATAATAACCTAAATTTTGAAAAATAGGTTTGACTAAATAAATTTTTCTCACTGTCATTTTCAATATAAATCACTGTGGAGCCTATTTAAAAAAAATAAACTCTACCTGCATACAAAATTCATACCATTATTGAAGAATTGCATATAGTGAATTTGTCTACATAATCATTAAAATAATGTCCTAAATGCTGGCTATAGAAGGCTAGATGACATTTTACTCTTTTGGACTTATACTCATTTGATATGTGGAATTCCTTTGATGTTTATTGATGTCTCCTATAGATATTTCAAGACTGTACACATTGGACCATACCCAGAGAAGGAACCTTAAGTATCTCATTTCCTTTTAAAGCTTCGAAAGTTGATGATTGATTGCTGTGGGTGAGCTAGCAGCATAGGGTACAATGGAAATGTTTTTTCAAAGTATGTTTTCTTAAAAATGCTCTCAATCCTCCACAATTATGCTTGCTGCTAAGTACCTGATGTTTAAAATCAGACACATTCTAATTATTTAGATGTAACTTTATATTTGAGTTAAGAATCTAAGTAATTAGCAAACATTTTTAAATTCCTCTAATAATTTTTATGTAAGAAAGATAAAACATGCTACTAGAGATCATTGAAAGGTCAACTGAAATAACATTTTAGATGGTATAATCTAAAAATACCATGAATAGTAAAAAGGAAAACAAAATTGCTGTTGGGAGCCCTTACTTATTAACTGTGGAAATATGGTTCAAAACCTGGATCTCTTTTTCTGTCACTTCTTGCACTCTAATCTTTCTTGTCATTGCTTTTCCTCTTTATTACTGGGAGTACATTTCTCAACTCTTAACAGCTGAAACAAGTGGAAGTTTATCTTTAAAATCTTGGAAGTGGGGTGGCTAGGTGAAGTCCAGGTGGTAATTTCGGCTCAGTACCTAAAGTAGTTTCCTTTAGGATATGAAAGAGCAACTTGAGTAGCATCTTAATAATACACAGCTGAATTGTAGCAGTGCCTCAAGTGTGCATATTTGAAGCATCATCATATTTGCTAGTTGAGCTACCTATAGTCTTCAAGGCAGTATCACTTGAAGAGGGAGAAAGATAAAAAACAGCTTAAGATCCCTCTGGTACAGAGATTGCAAATGCAACTTTCAGGTTGAACCCAACCCTACAGAGATGTCTTGTTTACCCACCCCCAAAATGGCCTAACATTTTTCTAATTAGTTGTTGGCATTTCAACATTGGGAGATTGCACATAAAATTATTCCTGGCTTTTCTTGAAAAATTGAAAGGTCACTGGGCCCACATTACTGCTTGACAATATTTGTTCATTTATTTCTTCAAAAGATATTTATCAGGGCTGGCCAAGTGGCGCGGTGGTTAAGCACTGGCTTGGGAAGTCAGCGGTCCCTGTTCGGGTCCCACATATGAGGGCCAGTGACACTGCCCTCAAAAAAAAAAAAAAAAGATATTTATTGACCGAGCGTCAGGTATTGTTCTAGGCTCTGGTAATATAGCAGTGAACAAAGCAGACGAGGTTCCTATTCTCAGCAAAATTATATCCTAATGAGGAGAGAGTGACAATAAACAAATAAATGTATCGTTGTCCATCAGGGGGTGATACATACTATGAAGAAAAGCAGTGTGCTGAAGCTGAGTGGTGGCTGACCCATTTACATAGGGGCACTTGCTTTCCAATGTAACTCAATCAAGACCACTTTGTCCTTTTGCGTCCAGTCCACTTCATTGTTGCATATTACCTGCTTTCATTCTGTAGGCATTTGGATTTTTAACCCTTGTATAGGGACATAATTCAAGAGGGTAGACAAGGAATTGGAAAAGCAATGAATTTACTAATTATGAATTATTGTTAATAGCATTCACTGATTGTCAAATTAAACTTGTAGAAAATAAGTTAAAGTCAGTGTTGAAGAGGGAGAAATTGCTAAGGGTTGAAGTCTAGGCATGTGTTTCATAGAGGAGATGGGATTTAATTTGGCTGTGAATGATTAATAGTTTGGTTTTAGAAGGGAAGATGATGGTAGACATATACTCCTTGGCAGGGGAAATGTTAAATAAGAAAAGAGATAGGGATATCTCTGGGAAATAGTGTAGCTTTATGGTTATAAACATGGATTTTTAGAATCATATAAGTCTGATCCTTTCTCAGGCTTTTGGCTAAGATCAAATGTAGAATCATGTAAGTCTGTTCTAGGATTTTCACTTTGCTTCTCTATGACCTTGGCTAATTACCTAACCTCTCTTTATCCTGGTTTCCTTGTTTGAAAACTGAAAATATGAATTTTTCCTTTATAATATTGTTCTAGTTACTATAATATTGTTCCAGTTTAGTTTGTTATCAAGGCATAACAAACTACTCCAAAATGTAGTGGCTTACAACAACCATTTTATTATGCTATAAGTTTTCTGTGGGTCAGGAATTTGGAAGGGCACAGTGGGGACACTGTCCCTTTTTAGTGATGTCTGGGCCTCAGCTGGGGAGATTTGATGATGGGAGTGACTGCACAGCTGGAGGCCCAAATCATCTGGACCATCCTTAGTAATGTGCCTGGTGGTTGTTATTCTAGTCTTCTGTGATGTCAACTGGGGCTGCTGGCCATAGCATGTATATGTGGCCTTTCTGCATGGCCTGGACTTGCTCAAAGCATGGTGATCTCAGAATGGTTGGACTTCTTACCTGATGAAGTAGCTTCAAAGGTAAATGGCCCAGAAGAACTAGATAGAAGCCAGTTTTGACTTAGCCTCAAAAGTCACACAGTATCACTTCTACTAATTTTTAATGGTTACAAGTAAGTCATTAAGGTTGGTCCTGATTTGATAGACAAGAATATAGACCTTGCCTCCTTATGGGGAATATTAAAAAAAAATTGTGAACTTGATTTATAATCAATACAGTCTGCCCTCTTGTCACAAATTATTTGCATTCATTCTACACACAAAATATACTCTCCAATTGGTCGGATTCCATATAGCACCAGGCTCAGGGTTTGAGGTCCAGTATCTCGCCATCCTATTTAGGTCCAGGTGCGGATGAGACTACTTGGGTTTGGTTTCTTGGGCATGGTTTTTCTCTCTCTGAAGACCTGTTAGCTAAGGAGACAAATGATCTATCCCCCCTCCCCACCCACATGATACAATGGTTAGATAAGAATATGATTATTGCAATAGACCTTTCCATTCAAGAATAGAGAAAATGAGAGGATACAGCAGTCGCTGCCCCATAGCAATTCTGAAATCCAACAGGACTCATGTTGGCTATTCCTTAATTAGGGCTTAGAGCTGCTCCCTGGGAGGCATCCGTGGAGCTTGGTCCCACCCTTGGGGCTCTTAGTTTTGCCTTCCAAGGCACCTTTTCTCTTCCAATTAAAAAGCAGTTTGTGTTTGTAATTGAACAGTCTTCTGAGCTTGCTTCCTACCAGTAAAAAATTGGGAGTCCAAAGGTTTATTTATTTATTTATTTTGTATTGGCTCTGTTGCTTTAAGTCCAAGCAAATATAATTATATTAAAAAGCTGTTGGCTTTTTATGTTTTAAGTTACATCCATTTCATCAGACAAAACTATACCCACAGGTCTCTTTAAGATGAGTCTTTGTCTACCTGAGGGTGTGCCCTTAGTGTTCTTAGATGCTCTATGATTTAACAGAGAGGTTTTATGAGGCAACCCTTAAGATCCTTAGAAAACCTTTTGTCTTTTTGAAAGGTATATGGGACATCATTTTAAGAGTGTCTAAAGTCTTTGTTTCTGAAATCACATTCTTGGCTTCATCTTTAGACCATGCTTTCCTCACAGTCACCTGTATTTATTTCCCCTGAGGCCATTTCTTACTTTGAGAATCCTTTGTCATCTTTGGGGAAGAGGCTGGGAAAAAGAGTGTTAATTTCAAGCCCAGAAAATTCTGACTTCTTAATATTTATTCTAAATTTTGCTTGGAAACTGGACAGTTTGCTCTTAAGTTTTTCTCTCCTTTTTTGCATTTTTAATGGCCAGTGAGAAGAAGCCAGGTGGCACTTTCAGTGTTATGCCTAGAAATCTCCTTCGCTAGAAAATATAGTTCAATAGTTATAATTCTCATTTTCCATTATATTATAGGCAACAGTGTTGCCAAACTTTCTTCCGCTACATAACAAAGGTCCCCTTTTCTTTAGCTTCCAATACCGTTCACCTCAATATCCTTCAAGCCCTCACCAATAGCTTCCTTAAGGTCCACAGAGGTTTTCCTAATAAGCCCCTCAAGAATCTTCCAGCTTTGCCCACAGTTTAGCCCCGAATCCAATGCCACGTGTTTGAGGCTTTTGTTATGGCAGTGCCCCACTTCCAGGTACTAAAATTGGTTCCAGCTGAATAATAGTAATAATAAAAAGAAAAACACTAAAACTTAGCAATAAAAAGGAACCCTTTTCTGTGCTCATGGATTCTGTAGGTCAGGAGTATGAATAGTACAGGGCAGGGAATGACCTATCTCTGCTTTATGATGTCTCTGCTGGAGAGGCTCGTTGGGAAGCCAGCGGCCCCGGTTCGGGTCCCACATATGAGGGTCAGTGACACTACCCTCAAAAAAAAAAAAATAAAGATTAAAAAATAAATAAATAAAACTTAGGAATTGTTGGGGCTGGCCGAGTGGCGTGATGGTTAAGAGCTGGTTTGGGACGCCAGTGGCCTGGGATTCAGATCCCACATATGAGGCCCAGTGACACTGCCCTCTGAGAAAAAAAAACAACAAACTTAGTTATTGTTTATTTCTGGAATTTTACATTTACTATTTTTGGACTGCAGTTGACTGCGGTAACTGCAACTGGAAAGTGAAACTGTGGACAAGTGGGGACGACTCATTAGGTGGGAGCGACAGCTGGGAGCCATAATTACCTGGGGGCTTCTTTACTAACTGTCTTTACTTGATGTTGGCTGTTATCTGAGCCCTCAGTTGGGGCTCTAACCTGGAGCATCTACGAGTGGTCTTTCTATGTGGCCTGAGCTTCCTTGCAACATGGCTCCTAATGTTTTCCGCCTTGTTACTGGTGACTCAGGCGTCTAAAGGTGAGTGTACCAAGAGATTTATACTCCCTGTTTATTCCATTATAAATGATTACATAGATTGTATTAGCCACCATGTTTTTCCCTGTCCTTTTAGCAAGGCAGAGGCTATGTTACTGTTTCTGACCTAGAAGGTAAACAGTGTCACTTTTGGGGCATTCTGTTAGTTATAAATTTAGGCTGGCCCAGATTCTAGCAGAGGGGGCATAGATCCCACCTTTCAATGGAGTGGTCTCAAAGAACTTGCAGACTCCTTTGAAAAACAACACAGTTGTTATAAGTATTCCCTGATATTATGTTTATAAAATCATAAACACAGTGCCTGGCACATTGTGCTGACTCTGACAATGAAGTTACTAGGTATTCAGAAGTTGTAGAAGGGAGTAGAGATATGTAAGTTTGAGAGACAGACAGAAACTAGATTGTTACAGAGCTTGATGTCTAGCTAAATTTTAAGATTTTGTTCAGTTAACAGTAAGAGCCACTGGAAATTTAAAAGCTGGAGACATATGTTTAATTTTTATAATATGCCTGAGAAAAGCATGCACCGTGTGTGGACACAAGGAGACTGGAAGCAGGGGGTCCATTTAGCTAAGAAATTCTGGACTAGAGTAGTTATAATTTAATGAATAGTATAGTATAGATAAGAAAGGCATTTTAAAGGAAGAATTGGTAGTACTTGGTGAGAAATAGAAGATAAAGAAATGTAAACATTGGGGAAGCAAAAGAGCAAAGACTCAAGAAATGACTTTAAAGTTTAAATTAATAGTGGCTCTGTAGTTTCTATCCTCCATAGTCACTGTGTTTTCTGAATTGGCTATCGCAGCCAGTGAGGGTTTCCATTGACCTTGGCCAATCTCTTGGATGCACAGCCTATACTATTATAACTGGTTGTATAGAATTTCATTAGTCAGCATTCTTTTTTTAAAAAACAGTTTCTTTATTAAAATTCAAAAATGTTCTGATACACTCATTAATAAGTGTGTTTCACCAACATTTTTTAAAAAAGATTTTTATTGGGGAATTAAGGGAGGGGAACAGCGTTGGGGAATTGGGGAGGGGGAACAGACAACTTGCTGTGCTTTTGTTCTTCAGTCTAGTTGTGGGGGACATTATTTCACTGGCCCCTGTTGGTATCCTGATTACGGTATTCCCGGATAAGGCAGATTGGTTGCTTCCATCTGGAAAGCTGCTCACAGTGGCTATTGGCAGCTTATGCTGGCTGCCGGTCACTCATGCTGGCTGCTGGCCACTCACTGTAGTCTATGGCAGCCCACTACAGCAGGGACTGCAGCCAACACCATAGCCGGCACTCATGCAGCCCAGCTCCAGGTGGAGCTGTTGTTCACCATCTTAGCTGTAGAGGGAAGTGTCACTGGCCCTCCTTTGTGTGATCTGAACCAGGGCCGCTGGCATCCCAAAACCAGCTCTTAACCAATGCGCCATTCGTCCGGCCCTATTTTTTATTTTTTATTTCTATTTTTTTGAGGGCAGTGTCACTGGCCCTTGTATGTGGGATCCGAACCAGGACTGCTGGTGTCCCAAGCCAGCTCTTAACCAGCGCGCCACTTGGCTAGCCCATCACCAACAATTTTTTGTGGTTAGACATTTATATAATTTAAGAAGTGATCCCCCTCACTAGTGTAGCACCCACCTGGCACTATACATAGTTATTACCATATTCTTGACTGTATTCCCTATGCTTTGTTTTACATCCCATGACCATTGGGTCAGCATTTTTTTTCAGCAAGTTACCGAAACTCAATTGGAACTTAAGCAAAAAGGGGAAATTTATTAGAAAGATAGTGGGGTATTTCAGGGAATCTCAGGTCAGGGATGGACCTGGGGCTTGGAGCTCTGTGAGAAACTTGGGAATACTATTTTAGGTCCATGTCACTGACTCTTCTGCTTTGCTTTCATCTCTCTCTGTGGACAGGCTTTCTCTGTTCTTTGATTCACATACTAGAATATTGCTGAAAATTTCCCAAGATTTCCATAGTGCCCTGCAGGCCTCAGGAGGGCATGTGACCTTTATAAATCCCAAACACATCTGGAACATGTTGGTTCTCCTTGCTTGAGTCATATGACCACCTCTGGTCACTGTGGCTAGACAAAAATCTGTGGGTAGCCATGCTATAGAGCAAATGATAAAACAGATCATGTAATGGTTGATGTTACTCAGAATCAAATGACGCTTATAAGATTTGATGTCAAATTTCAGAAAGACAAATGAGGATATTTGGTTGAGTTCACATGTGGAGTCGCATCATAGGAACATGGCATCTTCTGCTTCACCTTGTGAATGGGAGTGTGTGGGAAAAAAAGTGGAGTTTCTAGTGAATAGATGCTGGGCAAAAAGCTACAAGTGCCCCAGATGTATTTTTAGCTTTAATTTTAGCTTTTGTGGACTGACTACCATAGGAAGAATACACAAAATTTATCGTGTTGGTATATGTGAACATATACCTACACCCAGGAAAGTATACACACATACATATGTGATGCACATTTCTGATTTCAGGGTTCTAATGATGACATTGTGTATAATGACACTTAAAATATGTGTATGGGCTGGCCGAGTGGCACATTGTTTAAGAGCTGGTTTTGGGATGCCAGCGGCCCCAGTTCGGATCCCAGATATGAGGGCCAGTGACACTACCCTCTACAGCTAACAACAGCTCCACCTGGAGCTGGGCTGTGTGAGCCCCGGTGACGGTGTTGTCTGCAGCCCCTGCTGCAGTGGGCTGCCATAGGCTACAGTGAGTGGCCGGCAGCCAGCAGGAGTGGCTGGCAGCCAGCATGAGCTGCCAATAGCCGCGGTAAGCGACCATCCAGAGGTGGGCAACCGATCTGCCTCATTTGGGAAGAGCGCAATGACGATGCCAACATGGGCTAGTGAAGCAATGTCCTCCGCAACTAGACTGAAGAACAAAAGGACAGAAAATTGTCTGTTCCCCTTCCCCGGTTCCCCAACGCTGTTCCCCTCCCCCAATTCACCAATAAAATCTTAAAAAAAAATGTGTGTATATTTTAATGTGTATTCTCTGTAGTTTCCTACTGAAAATAAAATTTAAGTTCGCGTTTTAACAAGAGAGGTAGAGGACTATAGGTTAATGTAGTCTAAGTATATATTCCAGTTTAAAAATACCCATGTTAATAATGAGTCCTTTTGTCATTAGACATTCTGGTTAGATTGTAGTACAAACATAATAATGGCTCATAGAGAAAGAAATAGTAACAGAAGAGTTGGATTGCAATCTATTTGGGAATGTAAGTAGACTTCCTGACTATCTAAAGAAGAATTAGTCATCCTCCTCTCTACTCTTAGAATACTTTATACACTCATCCCTCATAGTAACTATCTCACTGTTCGTAGTTCTTTCTTGCTGGCCTCATTACTCCTCTAGGCTGTGAACTCTTTGAAGTCAGATACTATGTCTTGTTCATCTTTGTAAGATTAGCCATTTCTACTCTAAGTAGAAAATGGTAAGTACTCAGTGAAAGTCCATCGAACATCTAAATTAGTGAATTACCTTCAGAGCAATCACAATGTTGGTGGTTTCCAAAACCTTTTGGTTAGGTTAATATGTAGGGCATGAAATTGATGAGAAATAATTTTGACCAATATTGAAGCACAAATAATAAATGTTGTAATACAGATATCACCACTGCATTCTGGTGGAAGATGTAGTTGAAAAGAGTTGTTAAAGAGAGTTGAATACTGACGGACAAAGTTTTACTGCCAATCACGGAACTGAATTCAGGGCAGAATTCAGGTTCTGGAGAATCTAGTAGAGGGGAGGAGAAATGTGGTGATGCTTATAAACAGAAAAAGCAGGATTTTCTCTGTCCCCCATCAGAAAAGCAAAGTCTCTGAGTATTGTTGTTCATGGGCTGGTGACAGATGGCTTGTTGGCTAGGTGGGCCTGGGCTGGTTTGGTGGTCTGCTGCCAAATGCATGTTTTGGGATTTTGGTACCCAACTCACTTCTGCTATATGAGAGATGTGTCTGAGCCAAGGTTGGATCACCCCATTAGGTATGCACTTTTGTCAGCAAACAATGTGACCAGGTCAGGAGTTTACTGGAGTCAAGGAGTTTGAGAAGTTAAAAAGAAAAAGAATATACTTGGTGAACCTCCTTAAATTTCATTAGTGTGGTAGCAACAGAGGCAATAGGTTCTGTGAAGGAGTGAGTATAGAGCGAAGCAAAGGATACAGTGATTGCAGACTATGTTTTTTTATTTTAAAAGATTTTGTTGAGGAGTTGGGGGAGGGGAACAGCATTGGGCAATCTGGGAAGGGGAACAGACAAGTTGCTGTCTTTTTGTTTTTCAGTCTAGTTGTGGAGGATGTCGCTTCACTGGCCCATGTTGGTATCATCATTGTGCTCTTCCCGGGTGAGGCAGATCAGTTGCCGGTCCCTGGATGGCTGCTCTTGGTGGCCCACGGCAGCTCATGCCGGCTGCAGGCCACTCATGCTGGCTGCCAGCCACTCACGGTAGCTCACAGCAGCCCATTGCAGCTCCATTGCAGCTCCACTGCAGCCTGTGGTGTTGCCGGCAACTCATGGCAGCCTAGCTCCAAGTGGAGCTGTTATTCACCATCTTAGCTGTAGAGGGTGCAGCTTCACTGGCCCGCATGTGGGATCTGAACCAGGGCCCTGCTGCTCAGAGCTGGCATCCCAAGCCAACTCTTAACCAATGCCCCACTCGACCTGCCCTATGTTTTAAAGAGTGCTAGTTAAGGGAAGGAAAAAGAAAATGCATCTATACAGAGCCTACTGTAAGTGATTTTAGATAGTAGGAGAGCTGAATCTGTAAAAAGAGAACAAAAAACTTTTCAGACAGTAACCAAAGGCTACCTGATGTTTAATGGCTTGTCTTTGTAGGGGGAATGTCCAACATTCTTTGGCTATATCTTCAAGTTTTAAGAACTTTAGTAATAGGAATAGAGAAAACAAATATGGGGAGATTGAACTTGGGAGACTGATAGACACACATGGCTAGAGGTCAAGAGGGTAAGACATCTAGAAGGACAAAAAGGTTTTGTTGATTTCATAGGCTATGGTATCCAGAGAGGCCGAGAGGCAAGTGAACCCATAATGGAAGTTATATTTATGAACAATGGATTGGGATGGTTGAAGTCACCATGAAAATAAAAAGTAGGACTGGAGTGATGAAATGAATGAGGTGGAAAGAGAAGGTCTGTAATATATCAGAGGGTTTCAGATTTCAGGGTGAGTTGGAGGAAGTTTAATCTCGTTATTGCAAAGTTGGACGGACAAAGGGGATTGAAGGTAGAATTGTGGATTGAGCAGAGATACAGTAACTGTGAGGCCATATTAGAACAAACATCAAAAACATTTTAGGGGACTCCTTGTGAATATTGGTAAGAAAGCATTACGTCAGGCTTCAGACCCCAGAACCGTGAGTATCACTTGGAGGCTTAGATGGGGAAGAGGATTAAGGAAAGCCATGAACTCCAAAAGAGGATAATTTTTTCATGGAAGTAGAGGAACAGTGGTATAAAAGCAGCAATAGCAGAGCTAGGGAAGTTCTCATTGCTTTCTCAGTCTCTGAGAATGGATGAGAGCAAATCTAAATAAGGATGAGGATGTAGGCAGAAGTAGGGGGAGGCAGAGGTTTGTGTAAGGGAATAAGAGCGACTGATAATAAGGATTACTTACACAACAGGTGGAGTGGTAGTCTGGAGGGATATCTTAACAGCAGAAGAGGGAGAGAACTGAGTAGGCAGAATTTAGTTAATAGAGGCGCTTCTATACTTATCTAGTCGCATGGTTTCCATTGGGGTGTTGGTATAATGGAGTGTGCCTCAGCAAATCTCCATCCCCTGGTGCCTGGCCTGGGCTGATGGTGAATTCATGATGAATGATAATGGATTTTGTTATATAATACACAATTTGTCAATTGACCTGAGCTTTAAGCCTCTCCATATTATGAGGTTAATAGAAGCTACAGGAAAAACTGGACTTAAGAAATGAATCTACCAAACAGAACAGTTTAGTCAGTATAGAGTACTCATGGTTGTAGTATGTTTATTCTTGATAGTGTGTGTGATGGGTTGTATGGTGTCTAGCCAGGTACATTCCTGTCTTCGTGGAGAGGAGGAGATGACTATGGCTGTGATCTTGGTTCCCTAAGTCTTCCTGCTAGGAGTTTGGGTGGTAATTAATGATGGAGGCCATCAGTTGTCTCTTTGATAGGTTTCAGACATATCTAGAGTAAAGTAATAGCATATAATCTTATCATTTAAGAGTAATAGTGTATAATCTGATCATTTAAAAGAGCTTGCTTTTCCCTTCTTTGCTGTTTCCTTTTTTTCTGACTTCAGATTTATCATTATTATTTTTTTACCTTTCTTCTTCTTGTTCCTCCTAGTTCTTTAGGACTTTTACTACACAGGGTTAAAGTTTTGGCAAAACCTTTATACTCTAAGGGAATTGGAGTATTGTGAAATATTGAGGAGGGGAGTGATAATAGATGAGAGTGGAGATTCAAGCAGGGGCCAGATCATGGAGGGATTTGTATGCCATGTTGAGGACTTTTGATTTTATTCTGTAAGCAAAGGGAACTCTTGAAGGATTTGAGCTTGGGAGGGCTTCAGATCATATCAGGAACTTTCTGTAGAAGCATGGGGATAATACAAAATGTCTTATCACATCTGCCAAAAGACTCAGTACTTTTTCTCTGTTACTTATTTGACCAGATCTGTTTTCCTGTTTGATTCAGGCTGCCATGCCTGTCTAGCTCAGCTTTCCTGAAGATCAAGAAACAGGCAGTAAATGGATGTATGGCAAGCAAGTGGAGTTATTTTGATTGTGGCTGACATGAAAACACAGCCAAATGTTTGCATCTAGTCTCTGATACAAAATGTGCAGTGGTCCAGAGAAAAATTTGTGGGTATCCATGCAATAGTGCAAATGATGAAACAAACCATATTCTAAAGGTTGACGTTTCTCAGATTCAAATGATGGTTATAAGATTGGATGTAAAATTTCAGAAAGACTAATGAGAATATTTGGTTGAGAGATGTTAATATTTCTGGAGATGGAACTTGCAGGAAACAAAGAAAATTTATTTGCTGAAGAATCAAATATTTTTCCTGAAAGGCCTTAGTATTCAGTTGGATACACAAAACTGAATATTCAGAGTGGAAGAAGACATCAAAAGTACTAATAGTACTGTCTGTCCTTAGCCACTGCCACCTACTAATGTTTCTTGACTTCCTTTTCTGACCAGATGGCAGGAAAAAAACTCACTGGGTTTTTGAGATGCTGCCGTTTCTGATTAGGTTTAATTTGTGGAGGAACAGGAGAATGCCTAAAACCAATTACTATCCATATGTACTGTTCACATGGCACTGAAATGATTTATTTCTACCATCTTTCTTAAAACCACAGAAAACATTTCTTCATCTATTCACAAATATATATTGAGCAACTGTGTTCAGTCATGAACAGATATTTGGAAAATTCTGGCATAAATAAGAAGATCAAAGAGAGAACAGGCAAGGCAGGATTTATAAGAAGTTCATATAGATGTAGGACTTTGAGTGACAGAGAGAGGAGGAATTCCAAACTTTTCTAATTAACCTTAATCAGAAACTAATAGATACCAAATGTGTTCTCTTGGCTTAGCAACATGTTAAATACTACACAACAACCAACAGTATAGATTTTGTTTCCAAGGGGTTTAGGAGTCAGTTGTTGAGACATGATAAATTCACTACCATACATTGGATGGTATAAGCACTATATTACAAAGGAAAAGTAAACTCGTTGTGTTTTATGTCGAAGAACAGGAAAAGAGATCAATGAGAGCACAGGTAATTACTGAAAAGTATTGTCTCTTGAAGGATGGGTGGATATGGGTAGGTGGAAAGCACATAAAGAGCCTTCTTTGTGAGCTGAAGAGTGTTCAAAAAAGGGATGACCATGAGGTTTTCTTCAGAGTGAGAAGATTAATATCAGTTAGTTGGTTGAAAACATCTGAAGACAACTCAGGAAAACTTAAGCAAGAAGGAAAATCAAAGGTAGACTCCTGGACAGCTCACAAAAATGAAGAAATAAACAATTACATCTTAGGAAGGATAGCCTTGAGAATAGAGACAGCAGGTAACAATTAATATTCTTCTTGAGGTACTATCATCAGATCATATTACCTGTAGTCCTTACAATCCCAGGAGACAGACAGAGCAATTTGTTTTGTCTGAATAGACTGTCCAGCTCCAGGGATGACGTAGATACTGGGGTTCCTTCATTGGTACACCTACCAGAGGCAGGTGGAATGTGGGGAGGGGTAGTTTTTCAAAGGAAAAGCAGTATGACATTATCAAGAAAAGGGAAAGTATACCTTATAAGCAAAAACATCAAATGAATACAGATATCATTTATTGAGTACTTACTAGCACTGTTCTAAGTATCATTTCATTTAATCCTTGAATGCTTTGAGGCAAGAACTGTTATCCCCTTTTTCGAGATGAGGAATATGAGGCACTGAGCGAGGGAATACCTGACGTGTTCATGGTTATGTGGCCCACCAGTGGCACAGCCAGTGTTCAGGCCCAGGCAGTCGAGCTCTGGAGCTTGTCCTCAAGCTGTACATAGGCTGGATCCTATGGGAGATGCTCTAAAGCATGGAGGTGCAGGAAGTGAAATGAAATAGATAGAGTGGGGTCAGAAAGATTTAGACTGGAAATGTACAGAAACAAGGATCCCCCAAGGATAAGGGAATAGCATGATAAAAGTGATGTTTTAGAAATATTAATCTTGAAGAAGTGTGCCAATAATAGGGAAGGGAGAAAGCCGGGAGTTTTGAAAGCCTAGCAGAAGGTCATGGTCAAGCCTAGATAATTTAGGTTTAGACATTGTAAAGACATAGCGTATACACTGACTGTCCACATGCCTTTTTCACATGGCAATGAAATAACTTTAAAATGTAACTGTGAAATGCTGTGGTTCAGTTTCTACGGTAAGATTTTAAAGAATATTGGTATAAAAATGAAGAATTATCCTAGCACAAGAGCATACCTTCTAGGCAGTTTTAGGTTTCATGTTGTCCATGAAGCTTTGCCCCACCTAAATTCTTTCCCTCATTTAAACTTCGGTTATAATTCTCTTTGGATCATTGTCATAATAAATGTATATTGTTTTCTGCACATCTTTTCTCACTTATTAGATTGTAACAGCTATGAGGACAAAAACTGTTCTCAGTGAAAAACACACTCATATAGTATACATATTACACATAGAATCAGACACACATATGCTACTATATATATATATATATATATATATATATATATATATATATATATATCTTGGGCAGTTCACAGAAATATTATATATATATAAAATGTTAAATATATATATATATATATATATATATACACACACACACACACACACACACACACACACACACACACACTATGTATTCCATGGTATCTAGCACAATTCCTTGCCCATAGCAGTCTCTCAGTAAATATTCAAAGCATGGATTGTATAAGATGAATTTGAAGGAAAAATCAATAGGTCTTCATGAGTGCTTCGTTTGGGTGACAAAGTAATAAAAATGAATCAAAGACAACCTCAGAGTTTCAGTTTGCCTGACTGAGAGGATGGTGCAGAAGTAAGGACAGTGCCCTTACTTCTCGTAGATTTTCTCTTTACTTTCTTCCACCATGCTCTTATTTCTTTCACTCCTCTCTGTAGAGTTTGAGCTTCCAGTGGAGGATGGGCCAGAGTGAGGCACTTTACTTTTTTCTCCTTCAACATAACAGCACACACTCCTGTCATATCAGTGAAAAGAAATGAAGAAATGCAGAGTTCTTTGTTTTTAATATGGCGAATTTATAGTATGTGTCTCTCTGATGAAATGTAAATCTTTTAAATGGCAAGTCAGGCTGAAAGTTGGGTTATCTCCACACATGCCTGGAATTAATGTAGAAATGTCTCTCAGCATTTCAGACAGAAAAAAAAAAAACCCAGCCCAAAACCCAATCATTTGAACCAGTATCACTTTGTTTGAGTGGGAATGTGGTCTTATTTTTTTCTTTTGTTTTTCAGGAATTCAGTGAGACATTCCATCAGAGGGGCCTCTGTGGAAATGTGAGATGCTCATGGTTGAGGTAGTTCTTTTCCCTTCCCTTCCCCTAGGGAGAGACAATGTGAATAGCAAGTGAGTGAAATAGTCCTATGTAAAAGAATCACCTGAGAGTGGAGGGACTCTGTTACCTGATGCATGTTTTCTAGGAGGTCATGGACGAGTCATGCATAAGCTGGGCAAAGAATAGTGGAAATAGCATTGGTATTTGGCAGAACGGGGTTGGATTTTGGATTCTACCACATATGAGGGGTGGGTTTTTTAACTAGAGCCACAGTCTCCTCTATAGAATGGGAATAATGATGTATGGCTTGTAATGCTGTTGAGAAACTTAAAAAAGACAAAGGAAGTGACTTGCCCAGCACAGTGTTGAACTCAAAAGCACACCCAGTGAGTGGCAGCTGTTCAGACAAGAGTAAGTTTATGTCTTGTGAGTGAGTAGGCCAGGTGGGGTGGGGGAGAAAAAGCACAAAAGACCAAAATGGGAGCCTTAATGGAAGCAGCTTTCAAAAGGTAGTTTGCGAAGTCCAAGGGGGATTGTTTAGAGGGGAAGACAGGAAGCACTGCTATTTTATTTTGTCACCCCAGCAGAATGCCACTGTGAAAAGTGTTGCAAAAATTGGTAGTGTTTATTTTCTCCTCTGGTTACCAACATTGTGCAAGTAAGTGACTTATCACCTCCTCATTAGCAGCAGTGAGATGGGTGTAAAGGATGTTTCTGTATGGTTCTGTCATATGTAGGAAGATGGAACCTTCTTAGGTTTAGAGAAGAATTGCTCCCAGGAAGGAACCAGGGAAAGGTATTTGAAGATACAGAGATGACACCAGTAGCACAAAGGTATCTATGTCTGTTATTTAGGTCCACATATAAAAATAAAGGTATATTCCACCAGTTATCCAGTTATTATTAAAGATGGTGTGGGGGAGAAAGACATATAAGTTAAAAGAGGGAAAAGAGGAAATTTTCTGTACTAATGGAGCATCACAATAATCATTCATTCATCAAATTATTTTATTATTTAAAAAAACCCCACTATTTTATTAATCATTTATTATGTGTCAGATATTGTTCTAAGAACTTCCCATGGTTTATCTCCTTTAATCTTCATAACACTATATTAGGAAGTTTTCTAGTAATTTTTATATACTACAGATGAAGAAACAGGCTCAAAGGGACGATGTAATGGGCTCATCTTACCACAATATTAAATACTGGAGCTAGGGCTCAAGCTCAGGTGGTCTGACTGCAGAGCTCATGCTCCTCATGGCTATCCTGTATCTTGCAGATGTTAAGATTGAATGTCTACAGGGTAGATATGGGTGTGCACAAGCATTGTTTGTCTTCATGGAGATTATTTTCTATCTGGATGTAAGATGCTTCTCAGAGAATGTGTATTTTGGGCATTTTAGCCACAGACGTATAGTGGAAGGGTCCCTTCAACACTCTTTAGAACAGTTTCTCAACCTTGACGCTGTAGATTTTGGACTGGATAACTCTTGGTTGTGGAGGTCTGTCCTGTGCATTGTATCATGCTTCACAGTATCCCTGGCATACTGTCAGATGCCAGTAGCATCTCAGTTGAACCAACTGAAAATGTCTCCTGATATTGTCAAAGGTGCCCTGACAATATCACCCCTGATTGAGAACCACTGCTCTAGAAGAATGAGTCGGTAGTTGATGACTGTCTATGAGAGATAAGGATGTGACTCCATCTGGAGGTGTGCAGCCAGCCTGGGACACGTGTTCAGGAGGTGACAAAGGGCTCATAGAGACTTATCTTCCTCACTGATAGGTAAATTTGCTGCAGATAAATTTGCAAGCAAATGCACTTAGAAGAAATCTAGAATATATCATTAAGAGACTGTGAGGCTCTGGATGGGAAACAGAAGGATTACGGTTTTCATAATTAAATTATATAGCTCAACTTGTAGAAAGAACAAATAAGCAGGAACTTTTTTTTTCTTTCTTTGAGGGCAGTGTCACTGGCCCTCATATGTAAGACCCTAACCGGGGCCGCTGGCATCCCAAGTCAGCGCTTAACCACTGTGCCACTAGGCCAGCCCAAGCAGGAACTTTTTATACTATGTTCTGTGATTAGGCATTACTTGGCTGTTTTAGGGATAGTCTGTTTGGTTTTCAGAGTTTCCAATGTACATACTATTTGATTGATGTACATTTATCCTCTGTATTTTACATGTATAAGAATAGGTGGAGGCTTTATCGCAATGATTCTTAAACTACATGTGCTTATCAGAATCATCTCGGGACTGTTTTTCAGATTCACAGTTATGGGCCCTGCTCTGGACTTGCAGAATCTAAACCTTTAGCCACGAGGCCTCTGCTTCTATAGTATATTAAAATGCTCTGATGTACACTCTTCCTACTTTTTTTTTTTTGAGGGCAGTGTCACTGGCCCTCACATGTGGGACCCGAACCAGGGCCGCTGGCTTCCCAATCCAGCGCTTAACCACTGTGCCACTCGGCCGGCCCTGATGTACACTCTTGAATGAGAAGCATGAACTAAAGCTTTTCTTTCCATGCTTCTCTAGCTAGGATGATCTTTTGTGATTCTGCTCCCTCTGTTTAAGGGCATATACTAGAATTCACACATAAAGCATTTTTGAAAGAAATTCCCATTGTCGTAACTTTCTCACATATTCTACCAAGGTGCAAAGGATTTTGGAAAATGTAATCTTTATTCCAGAAGGCCATGTCAAGCTCAGAATGAGGGGTTCTAAAACTAAAGAAAGAACAGATTGGACATTGGTAGACGATTAGCAGTCCCTGCTACAGATTATCATCATTAAAACACGATAACAGCATTGGGCACTTATTAAAGGCTAAATGTGTGCCAGGATCAGTGAAAAGCAACCGTGTGATGTTGCTGCTATCATCATCCCTACTTTACAGATGAGGAAATGGAATATTGAAGGGCTTAACAACTTGATCATTGTCATGTAGTTGGTGGCTGTGAGAGCGAAAACATTGAATAGGTTTTACCTAGTTCTACAAGCATTTTCCATGAGACAATTTAATTACACTACTTAGATTGCCCCAATGAACTTACTAGTTACCATTTTTAGATTCTTTAGATTTAGATATAAAACATATTTGACCCTTGTTGGTAATGAGAATGTCAATAGTCCTTTATCCTTCAGGTTTTATTAGGATTTTACTACTGTGTATTTTTACTTTAATAGCTACTTTGTTTTCTTAGTTCTAAATGGGGAAAGGAAATATCACCATAAGGTGGGGAGGCTGCAGAGAGAGCCTGATGTTATTTAGTAAATTGGGTAACATTTTCAGTTTATAGTGCCCAATAATCCAGGAGATCAGACATAAATATTAGGAAATTCTGGAGTGACAATGATCCTTCCAGAGTATGATTCATAGAAAATCTTGTTTGGATTTATATAAATATATAGGCTCTCTTCATGATAGCGAATTCATGAATCAAATAGAAAGATACCTGGTTGAGCTTATTTGTCATATTCAAATGACATAAACAGCAGCCTCTTAGAGCCATTTATCTAATCAAAAAGCCAGTTAATAACGAGTCCTTATAGCTAGGTCCATAACTGAGTTGGTTATTCTTGTCTAGAGTTTTTCCTTAGATTACTTTTTACTCCCAGGATCATTGAGCCAGATTATACACATAACTGAACCAAGGATGTTTTAACAAATTTTTAATATAGGGAATATATTTTTCCAAGTCCATGACTGACCTTTTAAATAGTAAGTAATTCATAGCACACTGATCTCTTTAGGGAGGTATTTCCTCTGTAAGTAGTTGAATAGGGTTGTAGATAAGCAGAAATCAGTATTACTTTCCCATGTTCCTGTCACCTTGTCCTGTGGTTAGATAAATACTGTGAGAGAGAGAGAAAGAGCAAGATTGAGGTTGACTTTTTTATTAGCATATCCTACCAAAAAAAAAAAAAAGACCTCAACAAATTTCAGTAATAATAAAAGCCTTAATTCTGGGAGATAGTTTCATGAGTACTATATCATTCAATGAACTTTTTTTTGTATTTTTTATTCAAAAGTATCCAAAGTCCAACAATGATAACAAAACAACTCTGACAGAGTTCTAAAGATGACATGTGACATGTTCATTAGAAAATAATAAATGTTAGATGGCTAAATTCCACTGAAATCTCCAGGCTCAGTCATAACGGACAATTATTGAGGAAGCCTTTGGAACACTGTTGGTGTTCATGGTACGGCTTTTGCAAATGAAGTCATAGAGGAATAAACTGTCATTGATGGCAAGCTAAATGATTAATTACCCAATGGTGAGTAGGAGTCCAGGAGGATTTTGGCTATAAGAATCATTTGCTTCCTAAGTAATAGGTCCTAATATTTTCAGTAGTATATATGCTGACAATATGAGAACAGTTGTATCAGGATCTATCTGCAACAAGAGAAATGGAATTTCTCTGTCTGGTTCAATGTATAGGAGAAGGGCATCCACAGCCAGGCCCAAAACAAAAACAAACAAACAAACAAACCTAGCAGCGATGAGATTGTGTTGTGGAAGATACAAAGTCTGTCTAAATGAGTATGTACAGCCTGACATGAGTAGATGATTTTCTCTGGTAATTTTACTGGTTCCACTGATTCTGTGCCTAAAATTCCTTTTTTTCCCCCTTAGACATGGCTTAATTATCTCTTCTCACATTCAGAATCTTGGAAGACATTCCTAGATTTCTCTCTTGGTGTTCTACTTATCTCTGCCTTGGCTATTCATACTTTTTAGCCCATTGGGACATACATCTTAGTTGTACAAACAACCCCATCTTGCTGGGTTACTGTTAGTGATCAACACTAGTCCTAAAACAGTACCTGTGATGTTTGGATTGTTCTATCATCCCCCTTTCTTTTCCCCCTGCCTCATGGCCGAGAGTTTGCTCTGCTGCTAACTATCCAACTGAAACTTTTTCAGTGTTTTTTTAAAAAATTATGAGATTAGATGACAATCTAATATTTTAGAGAAACAAGTAGGATTTATAAACATCTATTGTTTATAATTTTTTTTTGTTTGTTTCTGTAGTATTCAATGAAAACACACTAATGGACAGTAGTCATTAAATCCCCCATTAATTTTTGATTCCATGTCAGAAAATAATTATGGACTAAGCATAATATGCCTTTAAATCATACCCTAGTAACTGCTTCTTAAAAATCTGCATAATACTAACATTGTTCATTCAGGGAGGGTGGGAACCATTGTACATACAATTCCAATGCTCAACCATGTAAAGCAGGCTTTTGCCCTAATTTCTCATTTATTTAAAATTTATATTAAACAACTTGAGATTGTGAAGAAAATAAAATGTATAATATGTGAGATGGTGATATGTGCTAAGAAGAAAAACAAAGTAGAGAAAGTGGGTGATGCAATTTAAAATAGGATGATTAGGAGAGACCTCTCTGAAAGTGAATGCTCAAGTGAAGACTTCACTGAACTGAAATAGTGAGCATTGAGATAGCTGAGGAAAGGGTATTCCAAGAAGAGGTAACAGATAGTACGAAGATATTAAGGCAGGGAAACATCTGGAGTATTCCAGGTGCCTTAAGAAGAGCATTGGACCTGGGCTGGCCAAGTGGCTCAGTTGGTTAAGAGCTCGCTCAAGAGTGCGAGCTGAGATCTGAGCAACAGTGGTTCGATGCCCAGCCCGAGCTGAGCTGCCAACATGTGGCAGGATGGCTCATCTAAAAAAAAAAAAAAAAAAAAAAAAAAAAGGGAGTATTGGGGTGAAAAGGAGAATGGTAGACGAGGAGGTCAGGTATATATATGTGCATGTAGGTAAGGTCTTCTAGGTGATCATAGAGACTTTTTTTTTTCAGTCTGATTGTGATGGGAGGGCTTTGGAACATTTCACACAGAGCAATGATGTATCAGACTTGTACCATCATGCAACGCATAATGATAATTCGATCAACAACAGACTGCATATACCACAGTGAACCCCTAAGATTATAATGGAGCTGAAACATGAGTCTTGCCTAGTGACATCGTAGTCATCACAGTGTTGTAGCACCAGGCATTACTCCCTTGTTTGTGGTGATGCTGGTGTAAACAAACCCACTGGGCTGTCAGTCGTATGAAAGTATAGCACATACAGTTATGTTCAGTACATAATACTTGATGATGATAATTAACAACTGTATTACTGGTTTAGGTTTTTAGTATACTACTTTTTTATTGTTATTTTAGAGTATACTCTTTCTACTTATGCCATATTATGCTGGCAACAGCCTCATGAGTCTCATGGTTACTACATCTTTTGGTTACATCATTTTCTCTTGTGTTGATTTTAATCTTGTATTGTTCTGTAAATGTAGTGTAGCCCAAGTGTACAGTATTTATAAAGTCTACAGCAGTGGACAGCAATGTCTGAGGCCTTCACATTCACTCCTCACTCACTGGCTGAATCACCCAGAGCAACTGCCAGTCCTGCAAGCTCCATTCATGGTAGCTTATCCTGGTATACTATCCTGGTACATACAGGTGTTCTATTTTTTATCTTTTATACCATATTTTTACTGTACCTTTTCTATGTTTAGATATGTTTAGATACACAAATACCATTGTGTTACAATTGCCTACAGCATTCAGTACAGCAACATGCTGTACAGGCTTGTAGCCTAGCAGCAGTAGGCTGTACCACACAGCCAGGGCGTGTAGGAGGCTAGACCATCTAGGTGTGTGTAAGTGCACTCTGTGAGGTTCGCACACTGACGAAATCATCTAACAAAGCATTTCTCAGAACGTGTGCCCATTGTTAAGCGGTGCATGACTGCATTTCAAAGGGGCCCTCTGGCTGCTGTGTGCAAACACACTGTAGAGGGGTAAGGATAGAAAAAGAGACCATCTAAGTGGTGACCTCAGTGTGTGAGTAGTGGAATGTAGGGAAGTAGTGAACTTTTGGCTGTTGTTTTAAAGGTAGAGCTGCGGGCCAGCCGAGTGGCGCGGTGGTTGGGAGCTGGCTTGGGGCGCCAGTGTCCCCGGTTCGGATCCCACATGTGAGGGCCAGTGACACTGCCCTCTAAACAAATAAATAAATAAAGGTAGAGCTGCCAGTATTCATGATATATTGGATACAGGTTTTGAGACTATGAGAGAATTCGAGGAGTTCTCTCACTTTGTTTTTGCTGAGAAGATACCTACAATCTCGGTGTTACACAGAGATCAACTGAGTTTGTTGCTTTTGTGATCAGAGAGAACAGTCCTGGGTCTGCTAATATAAAAACAAAATGGAAAATGCTCCATTCTCTCTAAATGGATACTACTAAATAATTCTACCCAACAAGGTAATTCATTGAATTTTTGAGAATGAATTGTGTAGCTAATACATTTTATGGGCTACTATAAAAATGTAGTTTTTATTAAAAATCAAATGTTTTATGGTCAAGGAAGTTACTCTTTTCTGTCATGCTTGCCTTTTCTGTATTAAACGGTATAGGACTCTTGAGATTAAACCAATGACTCCTTGAAAGCTTTAATAGAATCAAGGCTAATGATAAACTTTTTGCTTTCTTGAAGATCCTCCTCTGGTTCATGGCGTTTGGCAGGACTGAGAGAGAATCCAAGTGGGCAGCTCGAACTCCCACGTTTCTTGGTGGCTAAAGCACATCTATTTCTCTTCCTGTCCCCTAGAATATTGGTACTTCATGCACACATCAGTGAACATGAGGACAAATGGCCTGTGACCCAACGTTTGCCAATGGCTTCTTCAGACAATTGATATCTGAGAGAGATTGTTTAATGGGCATGTTGACAGTCTACTCTTTTAGATGAGTGGGTGTAGATGGCATAGAGGAAGGATTTTTAAAGCTTGATAGATTCTGAAACTGATTCTGGTTCTACTATGTATTAGCTGTGTTATTTCACCACTTTAAATAAGTAATTTTATTTCATCTAACAAGCTCCTATTATGCACGTTCGATGAAATGAGATTACGTATGTAAAGTACCTGGCATGTGGAAGATGATTTTTCTTCAGCTCTTATCTATTCTTGCAGTGTATTATATTGTCAGAAAGGAAGAAACCCAGTTCATTTATATCAGTAACTGTAGAAATGCTTTCATTGAGTAATAATTTCATGTCATGCATTCATTTTTTTTAAAATAGAAGGTGATACATAAAATGTTCAATTTAATATTATTTCTATATATTTTTAAAGCTGTTCTGGTACTTAAAATCTCATACTAGGTGATACATTCTTCATTAAACTCTATTACCATGAAGAAATTTCTCTAATCTAATCCAATATTACTCCCTTTCTGACTTGGTTGAGAGGAAACTTACATCTCAGTTTAGTGTTTAGTTACATAATTTATCTTATTTTACTTTTTGATAACGCTAGTCCACTTCCCTCTAGTTCATTTCTTTGTTCTTTTTTAACATTAGAAGTCTTGTCACACTGAGTTTATTTTTAAATCAATTTTATTGAGGTGTAATTTATATATGATCAATGACACCCTTTTGAAGTGTGCAATTCATTGGGTTTTGACAGGTGTGAAACTCCTGCCACAGTGAAAATACAGATTATTTCCATCAGCCCCCAAAAGTTTCCTCATGCTCCTCCCTCCATCCCCAGTCTCAGTCAACTCTATACTGAGTTTATTTTACAAGTGGTTTTTTATTTTTGCTAAGTAATTCATTAGGTAGAACACATTGGACACTGGTTTGAGAAGCAAAGAGGTGGTGAAGAGGAGGGGAAACAGTGAACGTCTTTGTCAAGATATTTGATTGTGAAGAGAAAGTCTAAGAGAGGTAGTCAGACAAACTAAGGGAGGAATTTTTAAAAATAAATTTTTTTTTAGCATTTTAATGTGTTGAATGGAAAAAGCAGTGGAAAGGGAGATTTTAAATATAATGCAGATCAATGGTGAAACAGGTCCCAAAGGGGATGAGAGGAGTTGGGGTGAAAAGCCTAATTGGGGGAATAACTGGAAACAAAAGGAAAAACAGCTTTTTTCCCCCTCAAACAATAGAGATACTGCGGTGAGGTAAAGCAGGTTACAGGTATATTACTTTACTTGGTGACAGAGAGTTGAGGAGTCCATATTTAATGATTCAATTTCTTTATTCAAGTGGCAGAGAAAGTTCATGTATTGAGAGATATGAAGAAAAGCGAGAAGGTGCCTGAGGAGAATAATGAAGCTTTGGAATAGCAGCTGTGTGTGAACTGGAGAGGGAGTTGAACTGTATGGCAAAAACTAGTGAGTAGTACTAATGCTCTATTTGACATTGGAGGTCAAGACTTTAAGGTGGAACCAATGTCACTGTGATTTTCTTTTCTTTTTCTCAGTTGCTTTTTGTGGCTTGGGTGTAGCAGCAAAGGGATGTAGAAGATGGGTTTTTCAAAACGAGGATAGCTGCTGCAAAGGGGATAGTGGAAGGACAGGAAAATCAGGAAGTTGAATGCTTGTAACACAATAGTTGATGGTATGCAGCATAGAGTTTAAATGGATTAGGAGGCTGGTCAGAGTCAGAGTCAAAATAGGTGAGAAGCATTTCACTTTCTCTGTCAGATCCCAGGCTGTATAAAAAAAGAAGTGAAATGGTGATCATTCTAACTTCTTACTTGTTAATTCAGTTTCCATGAAAACAAACTTGAATAGTGTGTACAGAGTGGTCTCATGACCAGCTCAGGAATAATAGAAGATGCCATGACACACAATATTTCATGGTGGTGGATTGTGGAATCTATTGCCTGTGTTTGAATTCTGGTTCCTCAGGGTTTAGCTGTGTGACCTTGGACAAGTTCCTTAACCCCTTTATATCTCAGCTTCCTCACTTGTTAAAGGGAGACAATAATAACATTCAAATCATAGTGATGTGCAAATTAAGTGCTTTACTATGTGCCAGTAGGTGAGTCTAGCTTTTATTATTAGGAGTCAGAAAACCTGAATTCAAGTCCCATGCCTAGATTCAGAGCCTTAGGTCTCAAACTATGGGCAAACCATCCATCATTGCAGCTGCTTTTCACTTACCTCATTTGTAAAACAGGTTTAATAAGTTTTACTGCATATTCTTTAGTGACAATTGAAGGAGATAATATACATGACAGTGCTTTGTAACTCTGAAATACTGTACAAAGTAAGGAAGTCTTATTATTCCCACATAATATATTGCCTTAATTGTTTGGTTACACAGGAATTACATAAAGTAATAATGTTATAATGCTTCAAAATATGAAGTCTTTACATATATGTAGAACAGCATTGGAAATTGGAAAGGCTTTGTGTGTTGTAATAATAATTTTAATTATATATCTATATGATTATATTTTTAAACTGTAGCTCTGAAGAAAAATTTATTGGAAAGAAGGCAGCCATTTAAATTCCTAATTAATATGAAGTTTTTGCTTTCCTCCTGGATATCATTTCCTTCCATTGCCTTAGAGTGTGGAGCTGAAATTTGACAGTATTTAATCAATACCAATTTCAGCTGATTTTGACCTCAAATAGTATTGAGACCAAGAATTTATTCATATATATAATGTTGCAAGTTCTTTTAAAGATTCGTGACAACTGCATTTTGGCTTCATGGAGCATTATTGGAGGATAAATTATAGCATTTGTTGTCACTAACGGCCATTCTACTTTCTTTTCCCCTTTCCAATTAACTGGCTTTTATTAAAGTCAGGTTTATTGGCCTATAGGTTATAAATAGCAATATTCACCCAATTTAAGTATATAAGTCTATGGATTTTGACAAATGAATGCAGTCATATACTCACCACAGCAATCAAGAAGTAGAACATTTTTGTCATTCCCAAAGTTCCTTTATGCCTCTCTGGTCAGCCCCTTCTTCCCAACCTCCAGCCCCTAGCAACCTCTGATTTTCTTTTTTTCTTTTCCAATTGATTTGTCTTTTGTATTACTAATTACACCCTAATTTATTCATCATCTATGCATGTGTGAGTATATGAATGCATATGTCTGTGTACGAGGTGTGATCAAACAATGCAGTGAATGTTTAAATAAAAAAAAATTATTACAGTAAAATACACATTGCCATTAATCCTTCTCAAAATACTTCCCCTTGGGGCTGACTGAGTGGCGCATTGGTTAAGAGTTGGTTTGGGACGCCAGCTCTGAGCAGCACGGCCCCAGTTCAGATTCCACATGAGGGCCAATGACACTGCACCTTCTACAACTAAGATGTTGAACAACAGCTCGACCTGGAGCTGGGCTGCCCTGAGTCACCAGCAACGGCATAGGTGGGCTGTGGTGAGCTACCGTGAGAGGCCAGCAGCTGCCATGAGCTGCTGTGAGCTGCCATGAGCGGCAGTCCAATGGCCGGTGAGCGACTGCCTCACCCAGGAAGAGCGCAATAATACCAACATGGGCCAGTGAAACAATGTCTCCCACAACTAGACTGAAGAACAAAAGGACAGAAACTTGTCTGTTCCCCTTCCCCAATTTCCCAATGCTGTTCCCCTACTCTGATTCTCCAATAAAATCTTTAAAAAAAAAAAATACTCCCTCTCGCTTCAAACACACTTACCCCATCCTTCTTGCCACTTCTGAAGCAGTTTTGGAAGTCCTCTATCATGAATGTCTTTAGTTGTGCTGTTGTGGCTGCCTCGATGTCCTGAATCAATTCAAAACATTTACCTTTATGGTCATTTTGACTTTGGGGAAGAGCCAGAAGTCTCACGGTACCAGGTCCAGTGAATAAGGTGGATGAGGACACACGTAATGTTTTTATTTGACAGAAATTGTTGTACCAGAAGCAATGTGTGACATGGAACCTTTCCATTGTGATCACAAAATACGGTGACTGCTACTGCCGAGTGCCATCCAATGGAAAGGCAGGGATCTTCAGTACAAGAAGTGGTGCATTGAACTTTAGTAACTGTACGTGACAAGTTTCAACTTGTTCGGTGCAGTCAGTCAGGTGTGAGCTACAGTTGAGAGAAGGTGTGTTTTAAAGTGTGCTGTAAATCATCCTCCATCATGACAATGCTCTGTGTCACACATCGCTTCTGGTATATAGCAATTTTTTTCAAATAAAAGCATTATGGCTTATCATTATCCACCTTATTCACAGGATCTATTACCATGCGACTTTTCACTCTTCCCCCAAATCAAAATGATTCAGGACACTGAGGCAGTCACAACAGCACAACTAAAGACACTCACAAAAGAGGACTTCCAGAACTGCTTCAGAAAGTGGAAAGAATGATGGGATAAATGTGTTTGAAGCAAGGGGGAGTACTTTGAGAGAATAATGGCATGTGTTTTATTTATTTATTTATTTATTTATTTATTTATTTATTTATTTATTTATTTATTGAGGGCAGTGTCACTGGTCCTCATATGTGGGACCCAAACGGGGGAAAAACACTCAATTTTATTTTTTATTTTGGCAGGTGTTTTTTACTGTAGTAAATTTTTATTTTATTTAAACATTTACCGTATTGTTTGGTCACACCCATATTGTTTGATTACCTGTAGTTGGCTATGTGTAATAGAACAAAGGTGGTGCTTATGATGGAGGCTTCATTTATAACTTACAGCTGGTAGGGCTAATGTTGCAATTATGGGGTCAGTACATTAAATTGCTGAAAATCCAGGGAAAAGAGGAGGTTATCTTTCTCAGTTGTCACTCAGTAAATATTGTTGACTGTTCATCAGATGAATGATACTTTAATGGGACACTACCCAAATTGCTTTACCTACTGCCAGGGAGAAACTCAGCTAAATCTGTATAATAATAATGATAAAAATAACAGAAGTAATCCTATTTTGTCCATTACACTGACCAATTTAAAGTGTCATAGTTGAGTCAGTATATTTTGGTAGATGTCCAATAACACAGCTTAGAGTAAACTAAATTGACTGCAAAATGTTCAATTGAGAGGCAATATAAATTCTCCCCGTAACATGTGGAGGGGAATGAAAGTCGTTACGTAACTGTCCACTGTGATAGCTTCAAATCATTTAGTATCTCCCTTCAAGAAAAGCTTCTTTTCTTACAGTTCTTTTTTTTCCCTCTCCTGATTTTCTTCATTAGGACTATTACATAGACTATTTCTAAGTCTGAATTGTAGCATTAACATAGATGTTGGTATATGGAGAAGCAAAATTAACCAACATTTGCGGAGTTCCTACCACATGTGTGATAGACACTTTAAATGCATCTCACTTTATCCTCACAAGAACCCTGAGTAGGAGGTGTTAATTATCACCATTCTACAGATAATAAGTAAACCCAAAGGGATCTTGTCCAGGGTCATACAGCTAGTAAAACTAAGTCCGCCTTCAAAAGCAATAAGTCAATGTATCTCACCTTGCTTATTTCCCATATGGCTGCTTAGTATACTGTGTGATGACTTTTCAGTATCATCTCTTATGCTCCATTTTTCTGCTGGCTAAATGTATTGATATTGTTCACAGTGCATCAACTTTATGATTATGTACAATTGTTCAACAAATAACAGGAATTGCTTTTTATTTTCTATATTTAGGAAGTTAGAACAACTTATAATAAATATGATGACCTTTAGGTCAGACATTTCCTGTAAAGTAATGACCAGCTCTTTTCCAGCCTGCTATTAATTATGATGCAAGAGCACTCAGCCATTGTTTTAAAAATAATAAAAAAATAAATAACACACCAAATGATACTTGGGTTATTATGTAATAATGTGGTGGGTGTTAAAAAGGTAATATTGGTAGTCTGTGACTATTTCCCGTCACTCTGCTTACAGAGTAGATGAACACATTTTCCGGCAGACTACAAATTTACCAGATTTCATTGGACTATATTATTCTTTCAAAATTTAATAAAACTTCTTGAAGGTTATAATTCTGTAAATGTTTTAAGGTTATGCCATCTAAAAAAAATGAGATAAACATCAACTTCTTGGGCAAATGAGAAAATATTTGGTTCAGGAATTTTATTAAATGTTAAAGCAGTGACCCAAATGTCCAGTTATCCCTCTTCTCTCCTTCTCTCCTTCTGTGGATATATGTGGAGAAATCTGTATCTAGTTTTTGCAGGTGTTGAAGCAAAACATTTCCTAATTTTTTTTTTCTCCAAAAGGAAGTTTGTCTCTCCCTCTCTTCCTCCCTTCCTTCTTTCCTTTTTAGTTACTTGAAATATTTTTGCTCTTGTGATGTAAGTCCTTAAACTATCTTTGATTAAATTAAAAATGTTAAAATTCTTCCAAGCTATCAATTTTCATTATTTTGGGCAATATTTACACTTTTGGGGCAATATTTACAGTTTCATACAATTAAGTCGGATAGGCACACATTTTGCTACTCTTTTCTGAAAATCAAACCTTTGGCTATTTCTAGAATACTGACTGATTTTAAAAATTTTAAACAGACTTTATTGATATTATAGAGCACCTGATGAACAAATGTTAGTGTAGGTCTTTGTATTGTCTCTGTATTTTTCCCATTGCTTTTTACTTTCTTATTTCAGCTAAAACATACTTATAATACTTGTTAAATGTTTATATAAGTGCTTTTAAAATGTTGTTTTATGAAAGTGAGATATAACTGTGATAGTGTGAGATATAGCCCAAAATATATGTATTGTGCTGAAATTAATTCTACCATCAAAAAGGGCATTATTTTCTTATTGTCAACACCAAACTTCACAGTTTTATCACTGAAAAATATTTCCATGGCAATAGTACCAACTTTTATTTTTATATAACTTGTGGAACTATTTAGAAAAGGTAATTTTTAACAAAGTATGGAACATACAGCCCCACATTGTTGGGGGACATTATTCACTTGTATTTCTACAAGGTTTGTGACAGCTTTTGTTCTGGACTATCAAGTACGTTTGCGTAGCAGACAGCTTTAGAAACTAGAGATAGTGTCTCCTTCTGGGCAAGAGTGTAGATTTGTTTTTATTGACCTGGAAAATCTCCCTCAGGGACAAAGGTTGGCATGTTTGCCTGCAGTTCTTTTTATAAGACTACTGAGGATTCCCCACCTTGGGATTTTTCAAGCTGTGACACAGACCAGCCATGTGCGGAATCTATCTTGGCCTCTCTGTATTGCCCGCATTGAACATGGAGGCATGAGGAACTCATATGAAGCTCATGTTGCCTCCTCCTCTATGGGTAATAAAATCCTTTGCCTCCCGCCTAAGGGTCTCATGCCAACATCTATGAAACTGTGGCAGGCTAAAACGTTACCTTGCAAACAACGTAAAATTCCAGACCCTTTGAAGTTCTTGACAAAAACCTGTTTTATCAAATGTGAGCTGAATGTGAAAGACCAGAGCACCAGGTCTTTCATTAAAAAAAAAAGAAAAGAAAAGAAAAGAAAAGAAAAGAAAAAAATCAAGAACAAAAACACCTTATAAATTGCAAACTTGCAATCTGTTACTCCTGATTTGTGGTTGATTTTGCAATTGAAATGCACGGGGAATGAATTGTTCATATATAATATCTGCCTTATAAAACATAATCCTCTATGGCAGCATTTATTGTAGACACAATACATGAATATGAAATTAATTGTATTTGCATAAAATCACTACTGTTTCAAATGAATGTTGCTGAAGGAAAAATGGTAGTTTTGTAGAGTTCAGTCCTTTGGCCCTACAAAGAGTTTCAGGAGAAGTTTATATCTGAGTTGCAGCAAGTGCATAAAACGTTTTAGAGTTTTAAAAAGTAAAGATACCAGCTGGCTGAGTGGCATGTTGGTTAAGAGCTGGCTTGGGACGCCAGTGGCCCCGGTTTAGATCCCACATATGAAGGCCAGTGACACTGCTCTCTAAAAAGAAAACAAACAAAGTGACCTAAAAAGTAAAGATACCTAGTGGTTGTAATTTTGTTTTGTTTTTGGTATTGTGTCTTTTCTTTTTTTTTCTATCAGACTCAGCTCCACTGATTAAATGCTGGATTTAGGATTTAAAATGAGGATACATTTTAAAACATTTAACAATCATGATATTCAGAACCAGTGTTCAGATAGTTAGATGTCAAGTTTACACTCACTGAACTCCAGTGAGAGTAACTCAGGCTTTCATTGCAAATTGGCCAGATTAACTTGGCACCAACTACTTAAAAATAAATTGTTAGCTAAGTATATCTATATAATTTACATTAGGATGGTGTCTTCAAGTTTATGTAGAGCATTTTATTTTTAAACATTTTATTGGGGAATCGGGGAAGGGGAACAGACAAGTTGCTGTCCTTTAGTTCTTCAGTCTAGTTGTGGAGGGCATCGCTTCATTGGCCCATGTTGGTATTATCATTGCGCTTTTCCTGGGGGAGGCAGTTGCTTGCTTGGATGGCTGCTCACAGCAGCTCATGAAAGCGCATGCCAGCTGCTGGCCAGCCTCACTGCAGCCTACGCCATCGCCGGTGACTCGCGGCGGCCCAGCTCCAGGTGGAGCTGTTGTTCACCATCTTAGCTGTAGAGGGCTCAGAGTCACTGGCCCTCATGTGGGACCCAAAGTGGGGCCCTGCTGCTCAGAGCTGGTGTCCCAAGCCAACTCTTAACCAGTGCACCACTCGGCCAGCCCTATATAGAGTATTTTTACCATAACTTTTTGAAAGAATATCTTTTGTTCCATTTAAAGAAAAATTGTGCCTTTTTATGTTTTTTGTTTTTTTTTAAGTTGAGTTGTTTCAAAGATTTTTTCAGCTACATGCCTCAAGAGCTTTCATTTACATAATGTATGTGTAGAAGATAAACTTTTTTTTTAAATTCAAATTTATTGGGGTGACAATGGTTAGTAAAATTACATAGGTTTCAGGTGTACAATTCTGTAATACATCATCTGTACATCATGTTGTGTGTTCACCACCCAGAGTCAGTTCTTCCTCCATCAACATATATTTGACCCCCTTTACCACTTTTACCTTAGACTTTGGTGAAATTAGGAAGTATTTCAAAGTGATACTTATGGGTTGCTTTCTATTAATTTTGTAAGAAGAAAAATGAACAAACTGATAAGTCCTATACAAGTTCCTCAAGGTGGCAATATTTTATGGAACAAGTAGTTTAGAATTTGTAAAGTCCATATATACTTTAGATTTTTATCAAGCAGCCATCTACACCATAACTCATGATTTCTTGTGCATTTTTAATCAGCATCTAGTGATGCACAGTCCAGCCCTTTTGCCATCTAAATACTTAAAACAGTAAAGTACTGCTGGATATTAGAACTCATAGCTATAAAATTACGGTGTGTACTTTCTCTCTGTACCTGAGCAGATCTGCACATCAAGTCCTCTCAGAGGCATATCTGCTGAGCTGCCGGATAGTGTGCCTGGCAATAGGAGCCAGGGCTCCTGGCTGAGGCTACCCTTCCTGCGTTTCAGACATGGGTCCTCTGGTTAGGGAGGATGGGTTAGTACCCAATCACTCCTGGCTTCCTCTGGTCAGCCTCTCTGGTTAGAGGAAAAGGAGAGCTGGCTATGCACCATTATTTCCAGGTAGCCTGATTTTCTTCAGCATTTTAATTGCATTGCGTGGCCTTGAAATTATGGTTTCTTTAAATGGATACATAACGAGTTTTTCCTCCTTTATGTGTAATTTAGTGGAAGGTGGGGGAGAATGTAACTAAATTTCATTTCAAACAGATATGTGTTGCACCAGCTGCACACTGAGGCCTGGCCTTGATTTGCAAATTTTCACAGATTCAGAGGATGTTCTGCCAGCAGCTGACGTAATAGCTGGGATATAGCCAAAGAGCAGCTTTTCATAGAATGCATTCTATTCCAGCTTCCGAATGCACAGATCCAAGGAACTTCTTCCTTGGGAAGACATGGATATCTTTACTTGGAATATCATTATACATACATAAATCAGGAGCCCTGGCAAAAAATCAGTACTTTTGCAGGTTTTTAGTTCTGAGTCATGGATTTGTTTTATGATGTTGGGGAAGGCACTTATGCTGCGGCACCCTTCTCATTTGGAAAACTAGTGCAGTCTGTAGAACAGGTTTCACTAGGAGCCTGGCAGCTACCATGGTGTATGGCTACTACTTGAGGCTACCTTTTTTTTTTTTTTTTTTTAATACTAAGCATTTTTATTGAAATATAACAAGTGTACAGAAAAGTGGTCAAGTCATGAGCTTATGTCTCAATGAATTTTAACAAGGTGAAAACACCCATGTAACGACCACCTAGATCAAGAAATAGAACATCAGCCACACCCACGAAGCCCCACTCAGGCTTCTTGTCATTCACTAACCCCACCCTTACTCACAAAGGAAAGTACTGTGCTGGCTTCTAACACCATGCATTTGTTTTTGTGTGTTTCTTAACTTTATGGATGAAATCATCCATACATGCTTTTCTGGTTTCTGACATTTCACTCACTGATATGTCTGTACATATCAGTGTTGATGCATATAGCAAAATTCCATCTTAGGAGTATAGCACAATTTATCTATTTAAAAAATAAGAGTTCACGGGATTAAGTAACACTGTCATCTCTCCTTGATTTGAGGTTTATAACTGAATGATCATTTAGAGCAGCATATTCTAATGTGTACATTGCATGGTTATCTTGTGGGTGCTCATATAGGACTACATTTAATAGAACCTCAAATTCATGAGAAAGTAGGCGATAGCAATTTTTACAAACAAATATATTAGGGTATAATACATATCACAAGAAGTAATGCATATTTTGTCATGCTCTGTACTGTTAAATTCCTTACACATATGTTGAGTTTCAGACATGATAAAAAGTACTTTTGATTGTTACAGAAACTCTACAGGATATTTTTTTTCTTTTAAAAATCTATTTTTTATGAGTTTCAGGTATACAAAACAATGTAATAGTTATACATTTCACCCCTCACAACCTACTACCCCTCTGACATAGTTTATAGCTGTTACAGTTCCATTGACTCTATTCCCTATGCTGTACTCCACATCCTGTGACTCTACATAAATTAGGATATTATCTTTCCATTTTTATAGTTGAGGAGACTGATTCTCAGAAAGTTCATTAGTTGTTTTTATACAGCTTTTAAGTGATGGAATGATGCATTTAGGCTGCTTCATCATGCTTTTTCTACTGTATCCTCTTATGAGTTATTTAGGCATACTAGTTGCATACTGGAGCTCATATTCCGAGGAGGACTGGAGCTGCAAGTGGGCAAAGCAGACAAATTAAATGAGAATTTGAGTATGGTAGAGAAGAACTGTAATAGAGATATGGGAGTTGCAGGCACAAGGAGGGGGAATGCCAACGGTGGCCTACAGAATAAGGGAGGAGCTGCAGGGAGGGAATTGAAGGGTGGAACGGGCAGAGAGCATTTAAGGCAGAACAATAAGATGTGTAAAAGAATGCACTCTTCAGGAATGTTACTGTAGTAAGATTTCAAAGTGGATGACAGTGAGGTGGCAGAAAGAAGATGTGGTAGGAGTGAGGCTGAAGCAGAAAACATGGATATGAGCATGGAGGACTGAATTTTTTTCCTCATGAGCTTGGGTTTTTGCATGTAGGGACTATGTAGCCATCAAAAGGCTTTTCATCATGGAAAAATCATTAGAAGTAGTGTAGCTTGATGGTGTCAATGTTTTTCAGCCAAAGACACATGTTTAATTGGAAACGTTGGATTTGTTGCTCATTGCAATGAGGGGAAATCCAGGCTACCGACAATAGGGGTGTGTTGTGAAGGACTTAGTTATCTAGGTTATGGCTGGGTAACTTTTAGGAGGGTCCAAAATAGCAGGGGTTCATTCTGGATTGTAGTCTCTTAGGAAACAGGAGTAATTCTGTGATGTGGTACCTTAATAAATCTTATCTAGCTGAAGGGCAGGCAAGAGGAGTTTAAAGCTGTAATCGGTAAAGAAGCAGCAGTAACTCATATTAGTTGCGGAGGGGGATGTTTGGTATTTTTGTCATTTGCACAATGACCTTATTTTTATGTGTGCTTAGACAAGATTATGAAGTGGTCTTGGTTTTGGGCTCACTTCATCACAGTCACAGTGACCTTTGCTGATATTAGTGTACTTTGAAATTGTTTATACCAACAGGAGAACACCACAGGTTAGCTGTTTCATCCCAATTTCTGATTGTCAGGGGATGCTTTTCTTTTACTTGGGGTTAGTAGTGCAATGTATAAATGCACACTGGTCCTTCTCAAATCCTGTCCCCATTATGTCTCAGCTGAGTTAACTTTGAAGAGATATCTATTTTCTTTTGCCTCAATTTTCTAATCTGAAAATGAGGTTGTTACAAAGAGTTATGAAGACTATATAAACTATGCATCTAACATAGGAGCACCTAAATATATAAGGCAAATATTCACAGACCCAAAGGGAGAAGTAGATAACAATACAATAATAGTAGGTGATTTCGGTATCCACTTTCAACAATGGATAGATCAGCCAGACAGAAAATCAATAAGGAAACATTGGATTTAAACTACACTTTGTTTGTTTTGTTTTTTAGCCGAGCCATCCTGCTACCTGTTGGCAGCTCAGCGCCTGCTCAACTCGGGTTGGGCATCGAACTGCTGTTGCTCAGAGCTCAGCTCGCACTCTTGAGCGAGCTCTTAACCAACTGGGCCACTCGGCCGGCCCTTAAACTACACTTTAGATCAGAAGAACTTAACGGGCACTTATAGAACATTCCATCCTACAGCAACAGGATACAAATTCTCCCCAAGGGCATATGGAGCATTTTCCGGGATAGATCATATGTTAGATCATAAAACAAGTCTTAATACATTTTTAAAAGAGATTGAAATCATATCATGCATCTTTTCTGATCACATAGTATGAAACTACATGGTGAAACTAGGTAACACCAGATGGTGAAAGATCTATGCACTGAAAACTATAAGACATTGATGAAATAAACTGAAAACACAAATAAAGGGAAAGACATTCTGTGCTCATGTATTTAAAGAATTAATATTGTTAAAGTTGCCATACTACCCAAAACAATGTTCAGATTCAATGCAATCCCTATCAAAATTCCAATGACATTTTTCAAAGACACAGAACAAACAATCCTAAAATTTGTATGGACCCACAAAAGACCCTGAATAGCCAACGCAATCTTGAGAAAGAACAAAGCTGTAGGCATCACACTTTATGATTTCAAAGAATGTTACAAAGCTATAGTAATCAAAACAGTTTGGTATTGGCATAAAAACGGACACATAGATTCATGAAACAGAATAAAAAGCCCAGGAATAAACCCACACATATGTGGTCAATTAATTTATGATAAAGGAGTCAAGAATATATAACGGTGAAAGGACAGTCTCTTCAATAAATGGTGTTCGGAAAACTGGACAGCCACATGCAAAAGAATGAAACTATGCTATTATCTTATACCATATACAAAAATCAATTCAAAATGGATTAAAGACTTGAGTGTAAAACCTGAAACCATAAAACTCCTAGAAGAAAACATAGGAGGTAAGCTCATTTATATCAATTTTAGCAAAGATTTTTAGATTTGACATCAAAAGCATGGCAACAAAAAAATAATAAACAAGTGGGACTACATCAAACTAAGAACCTCTGCACAGCAAAGGAAATCAACAACAAAATGAAAATGCAACCTACGGAATAGGAGAAATCATTTGAAAACCATATATCTGATAAAGGATTGATATTCCAAAATACATAAAGAACCATACAACTCAATAGCAAAAGACCAAACAATACAATTAAAAAATGGGAAGAGGAACTGAATTGACATTTTCCCAAAGAAGACATACAAATAGCCAGTAGGTACACAAAAAGGAGCATCACTAATTGTCAGGGAAATGCAAATAAAAATCACAAGGAAATATCACCTCACACGTATTATAATGGATCTCATCACAAAGATCAGTAATAACAAATGTTGGTGATGGTATGGGGGAAATGGCACCCTGGTTCACTTTGTTGAGAATGTAAATTGGTGTAGCCACTATGGAAAACAATATGGAAATTTCTCAAAAAATTAAAAATAGAACTACCTTATGATCCAGAAGTCCCATTTCTGGTTATACAGAGGGTGTCCCAAAAAATGTATACACATTTTAAGAAAGGAAAAACTGTATTAAAATTGTAATACTCAATATATACCAATAACAAAAGATAAATACAAATCATGCATACATTTTTTGGCACTTCCCCAGTATATGTAAGGAAATGAAAACAGGATATCAAAGTGATATCTTCAATGCCATGTTCATCACAGCATAATTCACAATAGCTAAGACATGGAAAAAACTTAAGTATCTATCAATGGGTGAATGGATAAAGAAGATAAGACACACACACACACACACACACACACACACACACACACAAAAAGTGAGACAATTAAGTTCATGAACTCATCCTACGAAAAGTGCTTCATACTTCATTGCTGAATATCACTATGATCTTCTACGAAATACTCCCCTTGGGAAGCTATGCACTGACATCAGCACCTAGTCCACCCTTCGAAGCAATTTTGGAACTTTTTCTGAAATGGCCATCAGAGCTGTCGTCATATTAACCTTGATGTCCTGAATGTCATCAAAATGCCTTCCTTTCAATATTTCCTGTATCTTCAGGTAAAGAAAGAAGTTACTAGGGCCCAGATCAGGTGAGTAGGGAGGGTGTTCCAATACAGTTATTTGTTTACTGGCTAAAAACTCCCTCACAGACAGTGCCATGTGAGCTGGTTCATTGTCACGATGCAAGAGCCATGAATTGTTGGCGAAAAGTTCAGGTCATCTAACTTTTTCACACAGACTTTTCAGCACTTCCAAATAGTAAACTTGATGAACTGTTTGGCCAGCTGGTACAAATTCATAATGAATAATCCCTCTGATATCAAAAAAGGTTAGCAATAGCATTGCAACAAGTTTATGAACTTAATTGTTGAACCTCATATATAAATACATCAAATCACCATAATGTACACTTTAAATAGCTTACAATTTTATATATCAATTATACCTCAGTAAATGAAATTAAAAAAAGAATATATGAGATGATATATAGAGAGCACTTAGAACAGTGGCTGACGTGATAAAGTCTCAAAAAATACTATTGTTGTTTTTAGTAGTAGTAGTCGTAGTAGTAGTAGTAGTAGTAGTAGTAGTAGTAGCATTTTGTAGTATTTGTAGTAGTAGTAGTATTTTGGGAAGATTACTCCATCACTGTGGGGGATGATAGGCATAAGGATTGAAAGATAAGGAAATCATTAGGATCCTTATTCAGGATCACAGACGATAGGTGGTTCTCTCTTGAACTGGTGCAGTAGAGATAAGCATAGAGGAGGCACAGTTGGTGAGTGCTGACACTGGAAAGATTTGTTCTCCATTGGGGTGAAGGGAAGGAGAGGAAACAAGACAGTGTCCCTATGATTCTTGTTTGGATGAATTTAAGTTACATCACCAACTAGAGTTTGGGAATACCAGAATAGAAAAGCACATTGAATGGCAGACATTATATCCAAATGGAATAGTTTGGTAGCCTGACTGCTGATGATATGGGACTGAAGCTCAGAAGAAAGGTGAAGTGTCATAGCCTGTGACACTTACTTATCCCTCAAAGAGAAGCCAGCTATCTAAGTGAAAAAAGAAGTACCACTGACCTTGCCCTCAGTGCCTCCGTTGGCTCCCCTCTGTAGGACTGTGGCAAAGCATCTCTATTATTTCATATGTATTTTTTAACCTAGACCCACCTCAGTAGATGGTCAAAAGTTATGGTTTTGTCTTTAATCAACAACATGCTATTTTTTGTGCCAAGATCTTGTCAAAATTTTTAACCTTGAGCTCTTTCTGCACAATATTTAATCAAAAACTTGAATGGGGAAAACAATATGTAGAGAATGCCTGAAAGATGTACTGTTTATAGACACTTTCTTAGATATTTCAGCTATCTATCTATCTATCTATCTATCTATCTATCTATCTATCTATCTATCTATCTATCATCTATCTATCTATCATCTGTTTTTATTAATCTGGCCATCAGAGTTGCTGAGTAGCTGTTTTATATTGGCTGTTAGTAGGACTGCTTTTACTGAACTGTGATTTGACTTTATGCCATCAGCCTGCATTGAGAAATATTATAAGAAATAACAATGGAATCCTTGCTAAAGGATGTATTCCTTTATTCACTGTTTTAATATTGTGGAGAATCAGGATCTTTATATTGCACCACCGGGAGTTTATGAGGACTCTCAAGGGAAAAATATCTTTCAGACATCAGTAACACATTTTCTTCCTTGATACGGTGAATTGGGTAGCTGATGATGTTTCCCTCTGTACACTGATCACTGGGAAGCTCAGAGTAAAATATATGGTCTTAAATGAAGCATCTGATTATTGTGGACTGTACTTGTACACTGACCATACCTATGGCTTTATTTTCTCTCTCCTACTTTTACTTTCCATCAACACAGTTTTTTTTCTGTTATTTTAGTCTTGTTGTAATGGTAAATCACCTTAGTTCTTGTTTGGAATGAGGAGTGTTTATGCTCATTGGGCATGCACACATATATACATGGAATCATATATATATATATATATATATATATATATATATATATATATATATTAATAACATTAATGGAGTGACATGGACAAAAGTATTCTTATTCAAGTGAATTTGGCTCTTCTGTGTTGAATATATAAAAAACAATTTCATTTCTATTACTCCATAGTGTTACCTTGATGAAAAAGATGCATTAAAAATTCAATATGTGATGAAGTTTAGGTAAGCCCTATTGCTCATATGCATAGTGTATTAGGAAAAGCTCTGGATTTGAAATCAGAAGATTGAATTTCACATTTCTTAGTCTGCTTCCAGCTGTGTGGCCTTGGACAAGCTGTTTAATCTCTGTGGGCTTTGGATTTCTTGGTAGAGTGAGAATGAAAACACCTGTTCTCCGCATCTTAGCTTTTTTTGGCTAAGATTAAATTAGATAAAACATGTGCCTCTGTATACTGTAAAGAGCTTTATAGGTAAGGTCGTTATCTCAGCTTTGATTCTATGTGAAGGATATTTTAACTTCTTTGTCACAAGGGTATGTACCATAGCTTTAGAACAGGAATCACCAATCAACTCAGACGTCGATATGAATGAGCAGGGTGTGAGAAAAAGAAACTTGTGATTCTAAGCTGTTTTTCTGTCTCATTTTTTTCATAGAGGCATCATCAGTAAGGGAAACACTTAAGCTGTCTCTTAATTTTACAATAAGAACATGGAACCGACACTCAGCCCTAGTGTGGGGGTGTAAGAGGATGTCTGGGAATGGAGGCCAACAGGACAGGGTATGCCCCCTGCATGATAGGCAACTACTCTTCAGTGGTTGCTAATGGTTTCCAGGCAGGAATGGGGGGCAGTCTTCACAGATGATGTTTTTTCAAGCAAATAAAAAATTAGATTTTGTGTAAATCTTCCTAATTTATAACTTTTGGCAGTTAATTCAAATTCTAAAAAATACACTGAGTGGATAACATGGCTCAGGGAAAACCAAACATGATATAGTCAACCTTTGGGCAACTAGTTCATGATCTCAGCTCTGGAAAGAGTTTTCAGAATTCACCTTGTGTCTGAGGCTAGGCAGACCTGAGGAAGAATACATTTGTAAGTTGTTTTTAGAAAGTAAATGTGCATGCATTTTGCCTAGTGTTACAAAACCTTCTCTCTAGTGAATGTTTATTAAAACCTATATATTGTGTTCTAAATATATTCAGTTTTGTTTCTAAAAGATACTATTTACTGTAAATGCATTATAGAGGTGTACATTAAAATGCAAAGCTAATAAAATTGTAAAGTACAAAAGTAGCGCAGTATTTATAAAGTTATTTGTAAATCATGTACAATTTTGTGTGATGTTGATGTTCTCTGCCTAGTTGTGGATAACATAATGTTATTAAAAAATGGTATTCCTGGAGGCTGCATTCCACTAACATCAAAGGAACTATTGACTACTCACTTTATTATAGTAGTCTCTATGGATAGGAGATAACAAAATATCAGGAAAAAAGTAGAATGCAATTTAGTTACCTAGATTATATATAAATATAGTCAATCTTCATCATACACAGACTCCATATTTGCAAATTTGCCTACTGGTTCAAATTTAGTTTTAACCTCAAAATTAATGCTCATGGGACTTCCACTGTCATTCTCAGACATGTGCAGAATGTGAACAATTTGAGTCACTTGATGTGAATGTTCCCAGCTGAGGTCAAACAAGGTGATGTTTTTGCCTACTTGTTTCAGCTCTCATACTATAGACAAGTATCCTCTTCATTGTCTGTTTAGTGCCACTTCTGTTTTTCCCTGCATTTCTGGGCATTTTGTTGGTGAGTTCACAGTTTACAATGGCCCCTAAGCATTGTGCTGAAGTGCTGTCTAGTGTTTCTAAGCACAAGAAAGCTGTGATGTGCCTTAGGGAGAAAATATGTGTGTTAGATAAACTTTGTTCAGGCACGTGTTGTAGTGCTGTTGACCATGAGTTCAGTGTTAATGAATGAATGATATATATTAAATAAGTTGTCTTCAAATGGGAACAAACACAAAACAAGGTTATGTATTGATTGTTTGATGAAAATGTGACCAGAGGCTTGCAGGAATCTAACCCTGTGTTTTCCCTTGGAGCAATCTTTCAGTATTCGGTAATTCAGTATTTGCAGTCACCTTACAGAACATAACAGCTGTGAACTATGAGAATAGATTGTGCATGAAAATATTGAGATGATTCTTTTTTTCAATATGTTTACCAACTTATAGATACTACTTTAGTATTCTACATGAGTTTTTAGTAATTGAAAAATCCATGTTCATGTGTTGTATCAACACTAGATAGAGGGGGTACCAAGCACTGCCTGGGTCCTTAGCCTACCTTGGTTCTTGTCTTAGCCTTGTTACTGATGAGCTGTTTGATCTTGAATAAGCTATTTTCACTGTGTTGGACTCTGTTTTCTAATTTTTAAAACAATGATGAGTGTGAAGATTTCCCAAGTTCTTTCTAGTTTTAAAATTATATGTGTCTGTGAGAGTATTAATTTAGCACTGATGCTTTTATCCATGATCAATCATCAGGGAGGGAAAGAGAAAGGTTACAAAGATGTGTCTATATAATGTACAGTGCCTACAATTAAACAGGTCACAACCAATTTGGGATAATGCACTAAAACTGAAACAGTAAACAACATGAAATTATGTATAATTAAGAGATAAATTAGATCCCATTGAGTGGTAGTTTTCAACCTGGATGTGGACAGTAGAGAGTGGCTTACTATAATCACCTGGTGAATAGCAGAATTTTTCAGGTTAACTATATATAGCCCTCCTCTCCACTTTGTGCCTTCCCTCAGAATATGTCTTAATGAAGTAAGATTTAGAGGCCTTGGTAATGAGTGTTGTATGCATTTCCTGAGAAGGACAACAATGTATTTGCTGTCATTCTCAGGATGGCTCCTGCCCACAGCTCCACTGATGTGGTGACACCCTGAAAGGGCTGCTCTTTTTCAGCCGTGGTTGTTCCAAGTGATCCTGATGCTGCCCTCTCACCCCAATCTCACGAATGATTGGATTATATCAGGGCATCTGACCCAAAGGAAACCAGTTCAGTGGCATGTTTTGATGCATAAAGATGAACTGGGTCAATCAAATTTCCCCTTAGCAAATGTGAACTAGGAAATAATTATAGAAGGAGACAGCTATGGTAGTTGAGGCTGAAAGCTCGTCATGATACACAGAGAGGTGGGGTTGGTCATGATGGGTCTCTTGCAAGATGAAGTTATGAGAGGGGATAGAGAGATAGATTGATAGAGGTGGGAAGAGTGGGGAGGAATCTGGCTGTTGGAGTGGGCAGACAGAGAAGTAGACACAGAATGCCTGTATCACGTTAATGGCAGGCTATTTATTGAAAATCCCAAAGTTTAGCTCTAATACACAGTTTTGTTCTAAGATCAAAATAGTCTATAATTCCTGACCTTCCTGCTACCAGGTTGTTTGGCACTTCCTGTGCATGTTTATATAACAATAATCCCCTGGTTGCATCAGTCCCTTGACTGATTTTCTCATGCTGGGAACCAAGGGGATTAACAAAATTGAGTAGGTGAACCTATGGTGACCAAAATGTTTCATATTTTGTGAATACCTACTGGATACTTTCTATTTGTTACTTCCGTTTAAAACTGACAAGAAACTTAGAGACATATGAGACTTAGAGGGGGTGAATATAGACACATAAGTAACTTGTTAAAGCCAAGACTAGAACCTGGGTCTTTCTGATGCTATTGTCCTTGATCTTCACATATGACCTCCATGAATGTAGAAAAGGCTTCATGAAGGAGGTAGGGGTGCTGAGGAGGATTTACAGTGAAGGAAAAACTACTGGCCTTTCACATTATTGAGCAAATGATATCTGTTGACATCACCGGGAGTAGAAGTCCAAGCACTTGTGCCGACTACGTCTTGGCGTCTGAGTCTCCAAGGAAAGCACATCACAGTCAAGCCCTGGATGGAACATGCTTTACTCACATAGAGAAGACACAGAATAAGACTAGCGTCAGCAGTGGGCATGAGACCCCCGTGACTAGTGGGTCCTTCCTAGCAGCTGGCACAAAGACAATTGACCCCTTTTGTGCTACAGCAGAAGGACCCTATCTCCCCGCCAGGACACATATAGCAGTGGGTTTGGCCAGATGCCACATGACACACATGCTTAAGCACAATAAAGGAGCACACATTGATTCTGTAGCGTGGAAAAATACAAGGTGACAAGTCCAGCATTGGCTTTGAAGACCCTTTATCCCATGGTAAGGGGCGTTCTAGGCCCATGGCCCGTTCTCATGCAGCAGAGTAGGGTCGAAAGGCTGCATACATGAGACTTCCTTTGTCAACATATGTAGAGGTAGAGACATCATAAAGGGTATAAAATGAAATGATAAATGTGGGAAAAATTGGGTGAAGAGTCAGACATGAGTTGAATATTCCTATTGTCAGTTATGGTCCAGAAGGGTCATCATAGAAAGACTCCAGGGGGCTAGCTGAGTGGCTCAGTTGGTTAAGAGCTACCTCAATAATATGAACTGAGCTCTGAGCAATAGCAGTTCGATGCACAGCCAGAGCTGAGCTGCCATTGAGTTGGCAACAGGTGACAGGATGGCTCAGCTAAAAAAAAAACCAAAGACTCCAGGGTGGGCAGGGAACTTTGGTGGATGTAAGGGGCCATGCTCCCTTAGTGATATGGTTAAAGGTTGGGTAGATCTGCCTAAAAATCAGAGTAAGGGAGAGGCGTAGCATGTTGCTGTATAAGTAACAATTTATATTGAGGATAACGTCCTCCTAGAAGAGTATTTTTGTTCCCTTTGAATCTTTGCAGACCTCATTTACACCTCTATATTTTTGTATCAAAAAGAAGCCTCGTACACCATCTTTACTATTATCCTACAAAACTTCTTAATGGATAACTGTACTTAAGTGATATTCTTTCATCTTTCTGTCATAAATATCTTTGTAGACATTGGGTATGACTTGACATTTCAAAAAACACAGGTATTAGTAATGGGGAGTATATGTTAAGTTGTGCTTCTGAGGTGATGATCATCAATGGGAGCTTTTGAGCTAAAATGTTCCTCTCAGGGATAGTACAAGAAAGCAGCAAGTTGTTTGACACAAAATTAAAAACGAATTAAAACAGAAAACAACAAAACTCAGTAGAACTCTTTTGCCATAAAACGTTGCCCATAACCATTTGCTCTGCAGTGTTACTGACCCTCATATGTGGGACCCGAACTGGGGCTACTGGCTTCCCAAGCCAGCGCTTAAACACCGCACCACTTGGCTGGCCCGCTCTGTATTTTTAACCTGAAAAAAACCCTTGTTATTAGTTATGTAGATATAACATTGTTATTTAAAAAGGCTTAATTCTAAATTAAACTCTATTTTCTTCAGTTTAAGCCTGTACCCTCCAGTTTTATTCTCATGTAGTCACCATTCTTCTCTTAACAATTCATGTATTTTAAAGCACTGTGCACTAAAGAGATTTAGATTTCATCTTTAGAGATGTATTTTTACATGTTTTTTTCAAATCCCAGGAAGGAAAAAACCTTGAGAAATAAAGCCAGTAAAATAAATGAACATTTCTGTTTATCAAACAGCATTTTGTAAAGAAAAACAAGAATGGCGATTTTATTGCTACAACCAGAATTTGGTGCTTTAGAAGAAGTTATGCAAATAAAACAAATAATAAAAACAAAATAAGGGATTTTTTTCTTCTAGGAAAAAAAGACAACAGTGTATTTTTATTAAAAGTATTTTATAATTTCCTGTACCTGTAAATTTTTATTATTTTCAGCCTTTCAGAGATTTTAACCAGTGATTTTGAAGCCAAGTTTCTGCCTGTGTTAAGCATCCAGTGAAACCTTCCTATTGTAAGAATGAGTTTAATTACTTTACAAAGAGAAATTAGTTAGTGAAATTGACAATGCAGCCAGTCAGTTCCTTTTTTAATAGTAGATTTGGGGCTTTTTGCTTGAATTAACTGGATAACTACCTGTTGTGCAATTTGCTTTGCTTTTACATAAAATTTTATTCTTGGTTTATGGGACTATAAACCAAGTGTTTCATGTGGCATATACAATCAAGTAACTTGCCAGTTTGTTGAGAAGAGTCTTATTCTTGTATATCGCCCGAAACAGTGATCAATCCAGTTCCCCAAGAAGTGGTCATCATTAACAAACAGAACACAGAGACAATTTGAATAACTAGACCATTTGGAGGGTCTCTGTTTTCTTCTTAACCACTGACTGTTCCATGTTCATGAGGGAAGTAGCCTTTTTTGGTATTATTATTTTTAAAGGACACCAGATAGTTCAAAAAGAAAAGGCACTGACAGGTTGTCAAGAGGCTGATCGATCCCATGTCCCATCCTGGCAATTTCTAGGCAACGTAGTTGTATTCTTGTTTCTTTATCTCATCAGACTTCATCTGTAAAATAACAGTGTGTAGACTAAATGTAATTTAAGTTTAGAGAATTCACACAACAACAAAAAAATGAAGAAACCAATATTGTGGGCCAACATAGGCTTGCCACCTTGAATATTGTGGGCCAACATAGGCTTGCCACCTTTGAATCTGCCAAGGTAGCACAAGTTTCCCCCTGCAAGCCACCATCATTATTGCCATCATTTCATCAAAGACAGTATGTTTTAACACCGCAAAAGGAGGAACTACACTCTCAGAATAACAGATAATCCTTCACATTGACAAAATTAAGCTTTGTGAAAACTAGCTACATTGCTTTTACGTTTTTCATTTTGATTTGAATACTGATGACATTGGGAAGGAGTGGCAGTAACCTTGGGACCCCTATTTGGAAACTTCTGGACTAGATTATTCTCTCTCCCTCTTCTTCTATTTCCATCCACACAACATCTAAAGTTTTTTGATTTTATGATTCTAAGTTTTGTTCCTTCCTTTAAGCATTTACAGACTTAGAGAAAAAAAATGAGGTCTATTATCAGGGTTTGATTTTTTTAATACTCCTTATGAAGGCTTTTATCATACTCATATCTTCTATAAACTGCAGGTTATTTCAGAACATGGCTTGAGCTGACATGTCCAGTGGGAAGGAGGGGTGCTGATATTGGAGAAACTGACTGAGCAGGACCTCTAATTAGTGAGAGTGAAAGTTCGGCTAGGGATCTCTTCTTTATGTCCCCTTGATTAATATTGGGACATCTACAGAGAAAATGGGAATGGGGTGAGACCTGAAGTTTTGGCAGTCCTAGGGGTCTGGTGTAGATTTCCTAAGTTAATAAATATTGGTTGGGAGAATGAGTGAACAAAAGAATGAATAAATAGATGAATGAATGTTCTTTTTCACATCATTAAGCCTTCTTCCGGATTAAAATACTTAGGTTCATAATGTTCTAAAACTATTCGTATTTGGGAAATTATTATGATTTAATGGATCACTTAGCAGAAAACATTGAATCGCGAAACTGACCAGAGAGATTTGTTTTCATAATTCAACACAATAGTCATAGTGACAATGCCACACAGCACTCATAGTGACATTTGCCAATAGAGGAAAGTGCTCCGAGACCATAATTAAAAGAGATTCTATATCATTCTAGTGATGATTTATTATTATTTTTTTCTGTTTGCCGACTTGAGCACTCTTTTTTTTCCTTTTGAAGCTCCTTAAATCCCAGATGAAACTAGCTCTTAGCAGTTATTCTCTTTTATGGGATTAATTTTAAAAGAAAAAAAATAGATGTAGCATCAAATTAACACCTAAGGTATTTGATTACATATCAGACTGAAAATATGAAAGAACTGGCTTTGACTCTCAAAAGATTGTTTTGGGAATTTATTTTGCTATGACTTCTTTTTGTCACTTGTCTGTCACTTACACATTTGCTCCTCAATTTTCTCACTAGGAGTGTGTACAGGGCAAGTCCAATTTTAGTAATTGTCCTTGCTTTGCTTTTACCTAATCAACACCAGTCACTCCATTTTTTTTTTTTCCTTACATACAGACGTGCATTGTAAATGGCCCAGGAGTAACAGGGAAAAACCTGGCTTACCAGGTTTAAACAACGTCAGGTTATGAATCATATCAACCAAAGCCAAAATATTTGAATCTGACAACCAAAGAGTTCATTCTGAGTTTGATACTAGCTTAGTGTACTTTCATTTTGCTGTGTATTGACATACTAAAATTAGAATTCTACAAAGGCTGGCATTGACAGGGGGTTAAGCATTCAGGGACAATAAAAAGAGAAACCAAGTGTTACAGACACATTATAAGTAATTGCCTACTTTGGATTTTTTTTTTTGTAATAGGTCACCTTATTATAATTTAATGGTTCAATTTTAAGTTTGATCTATATTCTTTTCGTAAACAGCATTCACATTTCCTGTTGGTTTTCTTAAATACTGTCCATAAGTCTAAAGATAAAGGGATATTCTCACATTTATTTTTGGATTATGGATGATTTAATTCATCATGATCTTAGGCAGATAAAGTAAGAAAGCAATTTGTGCTTTTATAATTTGGGGACCTTGGGTGAAGTGCATACAGATCATCTCTATTTTGGTACTTCTGAGATTTGAATGCATTTCCACCATGTTATGTTTTAGAGAGAAACTATACCACACTACATCATAAATGGATTGGGCCCGGAAAAAAATTGCTGAAATGGTTTAATATGACAAAGTTTAACTTTACATGGAGTGGAGTAATTTTACAGTGAGGAAAAGTTTCTTTGTGACTAATATTGTTTGCCTTGTCATACTGTTAGTTTTCAGATGGTGAGAGATTTCTCCTAATTGACATACTATTTGAGTAAATAGGTTATTATTTGTTTTAACTTATATTATAATATCTCATTTATTTAACGGCTAAATTATATAAACTTCTAAGTAATAACTAATTCTTCTGGTATCCCTATTTTTCTTTGGTTCTATTTTTCTAATGTCATTGAAAATATGTCTGCATAAGGATATGAAAAAATAGTTTCAAAGTTTTGTAATCCATGACAAATATATTTGTGGAGAGGACTCCATATTCTTGTCTTTTGCTAGACTTGGGTTTAGTGCATGTTTCCCAGTATGTAGTCAACGGATTAGGAGACAGACAAGAAAATCAGTGATTATCATATATTGTCTACTATGATAAACAAAGCAGAGGACATTATGGGACCATTATAGTTACATTCTTACTTTGGGATATTAAATATAGTGTTGGTAGAGTTCACTCAATTCACATAAACCAGTCTTTAAAATTTTGAATAGTTGACAATAACCTCAAAAACTTTAAAACAAGATTTAGGCTACAGGAAAATCCAATTTGATTTTGAAGTGGGAATTAGGTATATCTGGAGCAAATCATGAGAAATCAGAGAATTACTATAATGATAGTAAATGCATTGAAGCTGTGTTTTTTCCCCCCATGTTGATAATGCAATACTTTTCCCCACCAGGTCTTTGAAGTGGGTGTTGTGTAATTTTTTTAAAGCAAGCAAGTGGAATTTATTAAAGAACCTTGAGCTTTGTTTTTTAAGGACATTTCTAGCTTATTCCAATTTTGTTCCATTGATACATGGTAGAATCATATACCTCCATTTTTAGAGGAAACAGTGTGGAAGTAAACATTTTCTTTGATTATTGTTTATCTCATTTGGATGGAAAATAAAAAAAGAGGTTCTTTTCTGGTTTATGCTACCAAATGATGGCTTATGTATCCTATGCCAGCTCTCTCAGAGAGGAAAAGGATGTCTTGGGGCTTGCTACCCAAAGGAATCACTTGTCCTGGATTCCACCAGTTTGTTCTCATCAAAATTCAAGAACACTTGTATGACAGGAGGGGTGGGAGGAAGAAACCAAGAGAAACATAAGGGAAGCAGAGAGATGAAAGTGGGACTCCAAAAAAGATAAATGGTTTCTCTGTCGGTGCAGTGTAATGAAAATGAAATCAGCATAGGCAGTGCCCATTTCCCTCATCATGCCTAGCCCCAAACACTGCTTTAAATAAAACATATTTCTGTTATTTCCCATTTCTTGCTTGCTAACTTAAAGATAAATGACTTGCTTGCAAGTGCAGTGAAAGGGAAATAAAATCAGTAGCAGGCAGTGCCCAAAATGCCCCAGCTGCTTAACGGTCTGGCCTTGAGCAATATACAGTTTTTATGGAAAAGTTTTACTGTTCTGCTGTTGAGGAAACAAAAGCAACTCTCCCCAATTCCCGCCCCCCAATTCTCTAAAAACAAAAGCACAGAAAAATACAAAACCAAAATCAAAGCTCAAACCGGCCAAAGCAATTCAGAGCCATGCACAGAGATGGTTCATGTGGCCAGGGCGACATTAACTGTGTGAATAGAAGTGTCAGCAGTGGAGTTGTGTATGCAGCATTCGGCCTCCAGTGCTGCTCTCTGAAGCCCTGGGATTGCTGGCGGCCATGCTCCTGCAGCCAGGGTCAGCCACTGGTAATTAGACCCACGGGTGTTGCTAGGTAGGCAATTGGATAAGCAATTAAATAGTTTGTGAGCAGCAGTTTGGGTCACTCTCAAAGGTTGGCAATTAGGTAGCTCCAGAACTGAAGTAACTAGGTAGTTCCATACACGGGTCTGGACATGTCAGTGTTATGAAGTAAAATAAAAGTACTTTCAGAGCAAAACTTACACCCTATTAAAAATAATAGGAACCATTTAGTATCCCCTACTGTGTCTGACACTAAGCTTAATGTGGCTTACAACCATAGTTTCTTTAGTCTTTAGAACCGGGCTTCTCATATTTAGTGTTCAGGCCTTGTTAAAACACAGATTGCTGGGCTTCATTCTAGGTTTCCAATTCGAGAAGTCCATGGTGGGGCCTGAGAATTTGTATTTCTAACAAGTTCCCAGGGGCTGCTGCTGCTGTGACTGTTGGAACTGTATTTTGAGAACCATTGCTTGTGGAAAACACTCTCTGGTAATGGTCACCATAGCAAACTTTGAGCACTTGCCATATGCCAGGCACTTTGCTAAGCATTTGACATCTCATGATCTCATGATCTCATGAATCTTTACCCAAACCATATTGGTAACATTTATCCCTTTTAAATCTAGAACTTTGGGTGCACAAGCCAGAGGACTTGGCCAAAGCCATAGATATAAGCAAGTGATGGAGCCACAACTTAAACCTAAGTGTTGGCCTCTGAAACTCACACATGTCCTGGTATGTTGTCTTTATATATAGCTTGCTTGAAATTTTTCACCTTGTCCTGTATCCCAAGTGAAAAACTGAAAATGCTACTGAAGCTGATTCATTTTCTTTATTCAGTTAAGCTAGAGCTGTGCAAATACAAGACTGAACTCTTAGTGAACTTGACCCTGACATAAAGACATTTCACTCTTTTGCCACCAAATGAACCAATGATCTCCAGTATGGATCAACTCTTATGTCATTTTGCCCTAATTCGAACATCCAAAAAGAACTGTGAGCTACAGACTTCTTGGGAAGGTGGTGTCAGGTATGGCTGAGGAAGCTGGTCAGGACTTCCAGAAGGAGGTGTCAGAAGAGGTTGGTGGAGGAAGAGAAACAGGTTACAGGGCACTGTGTAAGGCAGGCATACATTTATGTATATGCACCAGGAAAAGTGGCCCAATGCGAGAAGAAGGTGTATGGGGAGAAACAGGTAGAGACAATGAGTCAGGATGGGTCAGTTTGATGGCAAGGATGAGAAGTTGGGTTGAAAAATGGTTTGACCAACTCTGTATAAGATAAAATTGAGGTGAATGCACTGCTTCCCTATATTCTTTTCTTCTTTTTTAATATGTCTCTTCCACAACAAATTATTCATTCCAAAGATGTCTATTGAGCATTTGCTACATGCTAGGCAGTGGGCCAGGCTCTGGTCTAGAACGAGGCATGAAAGACAGAGACCCTGCACTGAGAGACCTCCCAGTGTAGGCCCTTGCTACTCAATGCTCTAGCAGCATCAGCATCAGGTATTATCTGGAAGCTATTTAGAAATGCACAGTCTCAGGGCCAGCAGGACCTACTAAGTCAGAATCTGCATTTAAGATTCCTAGGCAATTTATATTTTATGGTAATGTTTGAGAAGCACTCAACAATTGAGCTTTTAGTACTTTGCTCTCTTCTTCTCATTCACTGAAATTATCATTGTCTGTGAAGGATGGTCTGAATTATGCGATGAATACATTTCCCGGAATGAGCAAAGTAAATAGGAACATATGAAAATGTGACAGAAATAAAATCCCTGACTAATGGTCGTCAGGTGCTTGATTGAATGTCTCCAGTAATGGTATAGTAATGGAGACATTATCTTTTTCTCTCTTCTTCAGCTCCTAACCCAGGGCTCTCTAAGGATTTATGAACTCTCAAATGGTGGAGAAAATAATAAAAATTAAATCAGAAAATATAGATTGTTTCTGGTTATTGACCAATATGTATTAATCTCCTACTGTGAGATCTAAAGCCAGGATAAAAATTATAAAAAAAGCAGATTTGAAGGTTGTGTGAATTGGGAAATGTTAAAAATTAGGAATTTGGGGGCTGGCCGAGTGGCGCGGTAGTTAAGTGCTGGCTTGGGAAACCAGAGGCCCCAGTTCAGGTCCCACATATGAGGGCCAGTGACACTGCCCTCAAAAAAAAAAATTAGAAATTTGGAACAGGAGAGAGTGATAATCAGGTGAAGATAATTGAGGTCTAATTTTAGAAAAGAGGGTGGTTTGGGGAGGTACTGTGAAAAATTTGTGGCAGTAATGGGATTAAAAGAATAGCTCTGTACTATTGAAGATTTCTTGTTCTGATCATAAAAGTGGTTGGGCCTGGGCTGAGGGGACCCAGTAAGGTGGAAATTCACATACTTTGATAATTGAGTATATATTAGGTCAGCAAGACATGCCTGTACCGTTAGAAAATCTTGTTTGACCCTCTTGCCTCCACAGCCTGAATACACTTCTGAAAAATATCAACATCTCCAGACTGAGTCAATGATTTGGATTTGGGGTTGGACCTTGGTCATCTGCATATTTTTTCCCTAGGAGTAGATAGACTTCCTATTGGGAATCTTGTTACTTAAGAGGCACAGATTAAAAACAAATATATATATATTACACAGAATCATTCAAATTTAAGTGAAAGTGAATGGAGGGGAGTGATGTTTTATGGTCCAGCTATTTGGAGATTCAAGTCAACTTTTGATTTTCTATACTTAGGAGACCGGGTATAATTTTAGGTTTATTGAGATCCTCTGAATAACTTTCCTAATTATGCTCTCTTCTTTTAATTCTTTTAAAATGGAGAGAGAAGAGCAGCAGTGGCTTCTGCTATTTCAAGGGGCACGGCGTAAAATAATAACATTACGGTGCTTACAGAGAGCAAAAATCTCTGTGAAATATATTGTTCAGCAAATCATTCATCATCATAATTGCCATAGTCGACACTTGGCTCATTTGTAGATTTTTTCTTTCTTGCCAGAATTTTTCTCCAGTAAAAATGATTTAAAGAGAAACTATAGGGTTCAATCCTATTCTTCATGATAGAGCAGGGACAAGAACATTGTATTTTCCAAATCCACTCCCACTCAAATTCTAGTTTATTGTGATTGCACCCTTCCTTAGGAGCTTGCTGATCACAGAGCCTTTGCTTTATGTTCTTTTGGGGGCAAATTCTATATTCAGTCAAGAGATTTCAGGGAGTAGACCCTATTACAACTTCATGGCCCTTAAATGACTTTTTCCATCTATTTTAGGAAGATTCATTCTTTGAGCCATAGACATGAAGTTCAAATGAACTAGTGGGCACAGCATATGTGATATTAGAAATTACTTTGGTATTTAGGCATCTTCTATTTCAATGCTTTCTTTCACAGGCCAGTGAGATAAAGAAGATAGGAATTAAAGCAAGTGACTTGGCACAAACACCAGATTACACTTGGGTGTGCTTATATCATGTAGATGTTCTTCCAACTTCTGCCAACATCCTCCCTGCACACACACAACCACCCCCCTGGAAGTTGAACAACCAGAGGACAGGGACAATAATGTAATCGTGTAGGCTTGCTCCACAGTCTCACATGTAGGATTTTAAAAGTAAACATCTATCACACTGAGTTTATTGAATAAAAAATTCAGTAACACATTTTCCAGAAACTGTGGCAGCAATTCAGAATATTCTGTGTTCTATCTCTGGTGACCATATTTTTAGGCCCAAATGGGAGACAGTTGTTTGATGAGTAGGCAGAACCTCTGAAATTGGAGCTGCCCTGGGAAACCCAGGGTGTATGATTGCTATATCTATGTTTCTATGAAAAAATAGGTTCATGAGCCATTATTTTTAAAATGCTTAGTGAGGAAGAGAGATAATACACTTAACACATTAAAAAAAAAAAGCAAAATTTGTAAATTCAATGTGACTTTCCTTAGACATGAGCTCAGTTAGAGTAATTAAGGATGGAAGCAATTATGTAGGATGGAGGAAAAAGCATACATGGTGATGAGGCTGGAGGTGCAGTTTATTTTAGGTGCCAGTAAAAATAGATAAAAGTTTGGACATTTGTTCTGAACTTATATTTGTTATCTCTTCTAAAACACCAGAGGCAGGTTTTATTATACCTGGTTTGCTATTGGGGAACTGAAACTCAGAGAGGCTGTTTGACTCCAAAGCTGGTGTTCTTTCTACTCTACACTCTCTTATGTTCAAACACTGTAAAATCTAATAGAACAGTTCAGGAAAACCGAGCACCCAGTTCAGCAGCTAATAGAACCAATCCCCCCTAGTCTTCCAATTATCTATATTAATTTTCAATGAATGAAAACATTGTGGGAATTCCTTGGGTGGTCTTTTCTGATATTTAATTGCACTAATACCTTTTCAGACTCAGCTCAAGGACTGCCCTCTCCAGAAGCTGGCTTGCTCTGTGCCTCGCAGGCTGGGTTAGTGCCCACGGCATTTTACCATATTGTATTTTAATTCCCGCTTCTTGTGTCTGTCTACACCCAGGAACTCTGAGCTCCTAGACTCTTCCAAGTGTGTCCATGGACCAGCAGCATCAGCATTACCTGTAAGCATGTTAGAAACCCAGAAGCTCAGTTTGTGCCCCACACCTACTAAATGAGAACCTGCATTTTAGGGAACTCCCCAGATAGTTTGTATGCACTCAGGCTGAGAAGCATTGTCCTAGCACATGGTAAGCACTCATTTGAGCAAAAAGATGCAACAAGAAATGATATTTAAAATGCATGTAGCCCAGGTGCCTGCTTGGATTTTACAAGTGTGGATTCTCCGGGTTCCTGGAATGGCTGAGACATGTGTCAGGGGTGCTAGCCAAAAGAGAATCTATCCTTCCACTTCTGCAGTTGCTCTTTTTAGGCAGAACTGAGCTGCATGGCTGGAGGAAAGGAGATATAACCATGCTACACACGCAGGGCAGACTAGCTACAGGCACCTACTTGTCTGGTGCTCTGCCCCAATATATCCCAGGCAGGAGCAAGAGGCTGTTAATACAAGCATGTTCTGATGCCAAGAAGAAAGGAAAGAAGTAAATCGGAGACTTCATTTTCAGACCTCCTTCAGAGACGACGAATAGTTCTCTTTAATTATTTATAGTGTTACCTTGGTGGTATTTATAGATTGCGATCAGGTTCCCTGTGTGGAGCTCATTCTCTAGACTGTATAAATTTAGTTTCCCTGAGTGTGTCTCATATGTCTTTTCCTCAGAGTCAGGCCTGAAATGCATTCTATTCCCCTTTCTTGTTCTGTGATTTATCTACATTATTCCTAAACTGCTGGAGTCGGAAGAGTTCCTACTTATGGTCTTTGGCGGGTGTGGATTCACTGCTGTGGCCCAGGTTTTACATGCTGTTCTTAATATGCATAGATGAGTTACACTGGGATTATTACTATTTTTTTATTGTTAGCCCAGTGCAAACATTTAACTGTAGTGAGGTAGATAAAGGCAGTTTTCCTACTGCATCACTTGGCTGTGGTTAGCAGGATACTAACAACTCTTCGGTAGGAACTTGAACTCTGTGAAAACATATTGACGAAATCAAATAAATCCTCAAACAGTTTCCAGAAAAAATTAACTTGTAGCAATTTTTTATCTGTAGGAATTTTCTGCTGATGGGACCTCAAAAATATGTTTCAGATGACTTTTTGAACAAGTGTCACTGTGCCTGCTTATGTTTTCACACAGAGTGTTGGAAAGAAATGCGTTTTTCTTTCTTGGCTATACTTATTTATTAGCTTGATGCCAAGGTTTTTCTCTGAAGCTTTTTTTATTGCCAGTTTGAGGCTTTCTTTCACCATCTCCACCTCCGGCAAAAATCCTGTTGTTTTGCAACTAAGGATGATGGTGATGATTGCTTTAATGTCTGGAAGTTGTGCCAAAGATCAGGGTTGATTGTGTAGATAGAATGTGACTTCTTCTAATAGGTATTTCCTACTTACATGGTAAATTTAAAATAATTCAAGAATGATGAAGAATAGGTATTTAAGAACTAAACTGACCTTCAGAATTTAGAATGACTGAAATCAGAGAAAATGACATATTTGAGTATCACTGTGTGAAGGTAACAGAAACAATCCTGGGTCAGGAAGAGTTAGAGAGTATAGGTTCTAGGTTTGAAGCTACAATGTACTAGTTATGTGACTTTGCCTAAGTCACTTGTTTATTACTGAGGATAAATTCCTTCTGCTTCATAAGACTCTAAGGAGGATTGAGTAGTTGATGTATGTAAAGCCCTTGGCAAACAATGATGTGCCATAAACACATCAAATAGCAGATGATGATGAAGCTGCTGCTGCTGCTACTTATGGTAATAGAACTTATGTCCCAGGAGAAAGACATATTCTAAATGAATTTTGTGAACATACAGCATGTCTTCAGAAAGAGATACTAACAAAAGGATACTCTTAATATATGATTTTTTTCTGCAAGAATTCTAAGATTTTATAATCAACATAGTTTATGTTCTTTTTAAAAAATAATTGTTTTATTTTTTCAATTACAGTTGACATACAATGTTATATTACTTTCAGGTATAACACATGGTGATTAGACATTTATATGACTAATGAAATGATCACCCCGATAGATCTAGTACCCACCTGGCACCATACATAGTTATTACAATATTATTAACTATATTCCTTATGCTATACCCTACATCACCATGACTACTTTGTAACTACCAATTTGTACTTCTTAATCCCTTCCTCGTTTTCATGCCCCCCCCCCCCCAATCTGGCAACCATCAAAATGTTCTCTGTATCTATAACTTTGTTTCTGTTTTGTTTATTTTATTCTTTACATTCCACATATAAATGAAGTCATATGGCGTTGGTCTTTGTCTGACTTGCTCCACTCAACATAATACCCTCTAGGTCCATCTGTTGCAGATGGCAAGATTTCATTCTTCTTTATGGCTGAGTAATATTCTATTCTGCATATGTACCACCTCTTCTTTATCCATTCATCCATTGATGGACATCCAGGGTGCCTCTATATCTTGGCCATTGTAAATAATGCTGCAGTGAACATATGGATGCACATGTTCCTTCAAAGTAATGTTTTGGGTTTCTTTTTTTTTTTTTTTTTTTTAAAGATTTTATTGGGGAATTGGTGGAGGGGAACAGCGTTGGGGAATCGGGGAAGGGGAACAGACAAGTTGCCGTCTTCTTGTTCTTCAGTTTAGTTGCGGAGGATGTTGCTTCACTGTTGGTATGGTCATTGCGCTCTTCCCGGATGAGGCAGATCTGTCGCTGGCCTCTGGATGTCACTCATCGCGGCTATTGGCAGCTCACGCTTGGCTGCCAGCCGCTCACGCTGGCTGCGGGCCACTCACTGCAGCCTTTGGCAGCCCACTGCAGCAGGGGCTGCAGCCCACACCATCACCGGGGCTCGCACAGCCCAGCTCCAGGTGGAGCTGTTGTTAGCTGTAGAGGGCAGTGTCACTGGCCCTCATGTGGGATCCGAACCGGGGCCGCTGGCATCCCAAAACCAGCGCTTAACCAATGCGCCACTCGGCCGGCCCTGTTTTGGGTTTCTTTAGATGAACACCCAGAAGTGGAATTATTGGGTTTCTCTTTATCTTTTGTTATACTCTTTGTTTGAAAGTCTATTTTGTCTGGTACAAGTATTGCCACCCAATATTTTCTTTTTTTGTTTGTTTCCATTTTCATTAAACATCTTTCTTTCCACTCCTTTACTTTCAGCCGATGTGCGTCTTTCAATCTGAATTGAGCATCTTTGAGGCAGCATGTGTAAGGGTCTTGTTTTCTTATCCATTCAGCCACTGTACCTTTTGATGGAACATTTAATCCATTTACATTTAAAGTAATTGTCAATAGATATGTAGTTATTATCATTTTATTATTCATAGTTTTGATTTTTTTTTGTCTTAAAAAAGTGCCTCTAAGATTCCTTGTAATTCTGGTTTGATGGTAATGAATTCCTTTAGCTTTTTCTTGTCTGGGGAGTTCCTGATCTGCCCTTGGATTCTAAATGATAGCTTTGCTGAGTACAGTAAATTTGATTGTAAGTCTTGCTTTTCATCACTTTAAATATTTTGTGCCAACCCCTTCTGGTCTGTAAAATTTCTATTGAGAACACAGCTGACAGTCTTATGGGAGCTCCCTTGTAGTTAACTAACTGCTTTTCTCTTGCTGCTTTTAAGATTCTTTCTTTGTCTTGAATCTTTGGCATTTTAATCATGACGTGTCTTGGTGTTGGCTTCTTTGGGTTCATCAGTTTGGAACTCTCTGTGCTTCCTGGGCTTGTATGTCTAGTTCCTTCAATACAATAAGCAACTTTTATGTCATTATCTCTTCAAATAGGTTTTTAATTCCTTGCTCTCTCTTTCTTCTTCTTCTGGTACTCCTATGATGTAAATGTCAGTATGCTTGATGTTTTCCCAGAGGCCCAGTAAACTATCCTTATTTTTTTGGATTCTTTATTTTTCTTGCTGTTCAGAGTGGGTGTTTTCTGCTACTTTAGCTTCTACATTGCTGATTCGATCCTCTGCTTCATCCAATCTACTGTTGATTCCCTCTAATGTATCTTCCATTTCTGTTATTGTATTCTTTATTTCTGACTGGTTCTTTTTTGTGTCTTCTATCTCCATTTTTATGTTTCCTATTTCTTTGTTGAAGCTCTCCCTGAGATCATTGATCATCCTTATAACCAGTGTTTGAACTCTGCATCTGGTAGATTGCTTATTTCCATTTTGTTTAGTTATTTTTCTGGAGTTTTGTTCTGTTCTTTAGTTTAGGACATGTTTCTTTGTCTCCCCATTTTTGCTGCCTCCCCATGTTTGTTTCTATGTATTAGGTATGGCTACTATGTCTATCAGTCTTAGTAGAGTGGCCTTATATAGTAGGTGTCCTATAGAGTTCAGTGGCACAGCTACGTTGGTCACCACCTGAGCCAAGTGCTCCAGGTGTGCCTCTCGTGTGGGTTGCATGTGCCCTTTTGTTGTAGTTGAGCCTTGGTTGCTGTTGGCACATCATTGGGAGGGATTGATCCTTGGGCTGATTGGTTGTGAGGACTGCATGTGACTACAGTGGAGGAGCTGTTGTGTAGGGACTGATCCTATGGAGTAGGATTCAATTTAGCTGGTGTCTGGTGCCTGCCCAGTCTGTCCTTTGGGTGTGTTACCCATGAAAGTGGCTGTGTGATGCTTCAGCTGGGTCCTAAGCCCTCCTGGGAGGGGCTCCTCTGTGACCAAGTTTAGCTGCAGCCTGCCTGGAACCACCTAGCATGAGACACAAAGAAATCTGCAGATGGCTTCCACCCGCACTAGGCTTGGAGGTGCCTGGGAAAGGCTAAGCCATGAACTGAGGCTGGCTGCCATTAGTTCTGCGCTTGAGACTGCTCAGCAAGAGGTATGGGGCATGCTGAGATCAGATGCTGCTTGTTTGGGTTTTGGGAAACTTTTAAATATTTTAGGAAAGTCCACAGCCAAGACAGGCTGTTTGTATGGAAAAGCCATTGGAAGCAGTTTGGCTGTGCCTGAAGGTTGGATGGGGCAGGGTCTCAGGGAATCACCAGGGTGGGGGAAATGTATTAGCCAGGTTGATGGAGACTCAGATATGGTGGGAACCTAAATGTGCATGCTGGGAGGGGGGAGAGCTCAACAAAGAAATAATAGCTTCTGTCTATGAGAAAGCTGTTCCTCCAGCCCTCGCCCTAAACTATTTTCTCCTTGTATGTCCCTGGGAACTTTCAAGCTGCTGTCCCAGTGCTGGAGCTCTTAAAGGAATATCTGGGACTCCAGCCACCCTAGTGTCACTTAGCCACAATCTCCTCTTGTTTGTATAGCTAGAAGTTATAGGGACTTCTCTTGCCTGCACTGGAACCTTTGGTTGGGGAGTCTGGTGTAGGGCTGGGACCTCTCGCTCCTCTGGAGGAGGGGGGTGGGGCACTTTCACAGTTGAGTTATTCCCCTGATTTTTAACTGCCACATGTGGGTGTGGGAACAGCCTGTTTTGTGTCTCCACCCTTCCTACCAGTCTCGAGGTGGCTTCTTCTGTATGTCCTTAGTTGTGGGACTTCTATTCAGCTTGACTTCAGGCAATTCTCAATTATCGTTGTTCCAGAGTTTAGTTTTAATTTTGCTGTGGTCATGAAAAGAAGTAAGCACAGCATTTACTTACTTCACCATCTTGACTTGGAAATCCTAGTCTGAGTTCTTCAAAGAGGAAAAAAACTTTTCTTTTACAATTGGTCTTTCACTTATTCATAATGGCCCAAACTTGAAAGTAACCAAAATATAGGTGAATGGATAAATAAACCAGCACATCCAGAGAATGGAATGTTATTTAGTGCTAAAAAGAAATGAGCTGACTCAGCAATTCCACTCTTGGGTATCTATCCAGAGAAACCCAAGATGCTAATTTGAAAAAAATATATGCACCCCCATGTTTATTGCAGTGCTATTTACAGTAGCCAAGACCTGGAAGAAACCAAAATGCCCATTGATAGACGACTGAATTAAGAAACTGTGGTATATTTATACAATAGAGTATTACTCCGCTATAAAGAAGAATAAAATCGTACCATTTGCAATTACATGGATGGATCTAGAGAACATTATGCTAGGTGAAATAAGTCAGTCAGAGATAGACAAATACCACATGATCTCACTTATATGTGGAATCTAAAAAACTGAATGAATGAGCAAAGTAAACAGAAATAGTCTCAGAGATATAGAGGAAAAACTGATGGTTGCTAGTAGGGAGGGGTTGGGGATGAGGGAGAAGGGGAGGGATTAGACAGCATAAATAGGTAACTCCAATATTGCCACAGGGATATGAAAGACAGTTTGGGGAATATAACTAATAACATTGTAAATATTTTATAGGGTGTCTGATGGACACATGTCTTACTAGGGAGACCACTTCATGGATGGTGTAGAGGCTTGACATGAAGCTGATGTTGTATAATATTGTATGTCAAGTATAAGTGAATATATGTATAGTTACAGGATGTGAAGTATAGTCTGGGAATAGAGTCAATGGAATTGTTATAGATATGTATTGGGTTGTCGGAAAAATCATGACACATGTTTGCAATAGATGGCACTAGTTCATTTTTGGAAGTACTAGAGTCATTTGCATCTATGTTATTGCTATGTCATTTGACTGTTGACAGTTGTAGCTTCATTCTAAAAAAAAATTGAGTGATTTGGTTGAGTTTAGGAGATTTTACAAGTTGAAGATGGAAGACCAAACTCTGTATTTTTGCCATATTGTACTGTTTTACTTCCATATAGGGAAAAACATGAGTCAAGCTTGTGAAAAGTTGCATAAAGTTTATGGTGACAATGCTCTACAAGAACATCAGTGCCAATGATGGTTCATGAAATTCCGTGCTCGTGATTTTGAACTCAGCGACACTACTCTGTCAGGGGGGCCCACTGAGGTTGATGATGACAAACTAGAAGCATTGATCGAATCAAACCTGCATTACATTACATGAGAGGTTGAAGGAACATTGAACATTCATCATTAAAGCACTCATGACCATCTGAAGAAGCTGGGATACATAAGCAAGCTCGATATTTAGATTCTGCATGAACTCAAACAAGTACATTTGGCGGAGCATATAAACATCTGCAATGTGCTCATGAAATGTGAGGAAAATGATCCTTTTTTGAGGCGACTGATAACTGGTGATGAGAAGTGGATTGTTTACATCAATGTAGTGCACAAACGGTCTTGGTCCCTACATGATGATTTGCCTCAAACGACATCAAAAGCAGACATTCATCAGAGGAAGGTTTGCTCTCAGTGTGGTGGGATTTTAAAGTTGTCGAGTTTTTCAAGCGCCTATCAAGGAACCAAACAATCAATTCGAATGTGTACTGTTGGCAGTTGGACAGCTTGAATGAATCCATCATCCAGAAATGTCCAGAGCTTATTAATTGTAAAGGAGTTGTGTTCTATCGTGACAATGTGAGACAACACACAAGTTTGATCACCCATCAAAAATTATTGGAGCTTGGATGGGATGTGTTGCCACACCCACCATACTCGCCTGACCTTGTGCCATCAGACTTCCACTTGTTTTGCTCTCTTCAAAACTCCTTGTGTGGTATAATGTCCAATTCAGATGAGGCTGTAAATCAGCACCTTGTTCAGTTTTTTGCAAATAAAGACAGGTCCTTCTATGAACGAGGAATTATGAAGCTCACTGAAATATGGCAAAAGGTTATTGAACAAAACAGGCAATATATCATTGATTGATCTTTGTTCTTTATATAAATAAATGACCTTTGAAAATCATAGACAAAATAAGTCATGACTTTTTCAACAACCCAATATGATATGAGGGGGAGTGGGGCGGCAGATTGGGGGAGGGGGGTTGTCACTTTGAGTGATAAAAAGTATAGCCATTACACTGTGTTGTACACCTGAAACTAATTAAAAAAGATAAAAGATAAGAGAAAAATTAAATACATATTACTAAGTGAAAGAAGTCAATCTGAAAAGGCACATATTGTATGGTTCCAACTATCTGGCATTCTGGAAAAGAAAAAACTGGAGGCTGGAAAAAGATGAGTGGTATCTGGGAATAGGGGTGAGGAGATGGTGAGAATAGATGGAGCACAAAGGATTTTTAGGGTAGTATTGTAATGATGAATGTATGTCATACATTTTTCCAAAAACATAGAATGTACAACACCAGAAGTGCAATGTAAGGTAAACTATGGTATTGGGTGAAAAAGAAATTAGCCTACATTAGAGAAAAGGATAAGATTAAATTAAATTAATTCAGTCTATCTATGTTTACACTAAGATATATATATTTTTTTAGAATTTAGAATGTGCCCAATTTTACTTTATTTTCTTTTTTTCTTTTTTTATTAGTTTCAGGTGTACAACACAATGCAATAGTTATACTCTTTACCCCCCAAAGTGAAAACCCCCCTCCCCCAGTTTGCCACCCCACTCACCCCCCATATCATACATATCCATCACAACTCCCCGACTCCCCTCCACAGTATACTCCACATCCCGTGACCATCCACATATTCAGTTGCAGTTGGCATAAAATACTATACAACATCAGCTTCAGGTGTACAGTGCAGTGATCAAGCCTCTACTCCATCCATGAAGTGGTCTCCCTAATAAGACATGTGACTATCTGACATGCCACAAAATTTTTACATTATTATATTCCCTGAACTGTGTTTCATATCCCTGTGGCAATATTGTAGTTGTCTATTTATGCTGTCTAATCCCTTCCCCCATCCCCACCCCCCTCCCAACTAGCAACCCTCAGTTTTTCCTCTACATCTATGAGTCTGTTTACTTTGATCGTTCACTCAGTTCTTCAGACTCCACACACAAGTGAGATCACATGGTACCTGTCCTTCTCCGACTGACTTATTTCTTGCAACATAATAGTCTCTTCACAACATTATCAATTACATTCCCAGAACTGCCCCCATATCCCTGCGGCAACATTGTAGTCCCATCTACACTGTCCAAAACCTTGCCCCTCTCCCTCTTCCCCACTCCCTCCCAACCAGCAACCATCAGTTTTTCCTTTATATCTGCTTGATATGACTTCAATCTTCTTAAATTGTCTCTCTGGGTTAGCTTGTTTACCCCTCTCTTTTGTTTAAAAAAGCCCTTTTAACATTTCTTGCAATGCTGGCTTGGTGGTAATGAATTCCTTAAGCTTATTCTTTTCTGAGAAGCTCTTTATTTCTCCTTCAATTTTAAGTGATAGCCGTGCTGGGTAGAGCAATCTTGGTTGTAGGCTGTTATTTTGTGTCACTTTGAATATCTCCTGCCACTCCCTTCTGGCCTGCAGAGTTTCTGTAGACAAGTCAGCTGTTAGTCTAACAGGAGTTCCTTTGTATGTAACCTGCTGTCTTTCTCATGCAGCCTCTAGGATTCTGTCTCTGTCTTTAACTTTTGCCATTTTAACTAGGATGTGTCTTGGTGTGGACCTGTTTGGGTTCAGCTTGTTTGGAACCCTCTGCACTTCCTGGGCATGTATGTTGATTTCCTTCACCAGGGTAGGGAAGTTTTCAGTCATTATTTTTTCAAATACATTTTCAACCCCTTGCTTCTACTCTTCTCCTTCTGGTATCCCTATGATTCGAAGGTGGTTGTGCTTCACCTTGTCCCATAGGGCTCTTAAACTATTTTCATTGTTTTTATTCTTTGGTCTTTTTGCTGTGCCAACTGGGTGAGTTCTGCTATTTTATCTTCCAAATCGCTGATCCGCTCCTCTGCTTCATCTACTCTACTGGTGATTCCTTCGAGTGTGTTCTTCATTTCAGTTATTGTATTCTTTAGTTCTAACAGGTTGTTTTTTATGGTTTCCCTATCCTTTATGTCCTCGCTAAGTTCCTTAAACATTCTTATCATCAGTGTTCTAAACTGTGTCTCTGAAAGGTTGGATCCCTCTGTTTCATTTGGTTCCATTTCTGGAGGTTTCTTCTGATCTTTTACTTGTGACATGTTTCTTTGTTTCCCCATTCTGGCTGTTGCTCTGGGATTGCTTTGATGTATTAGATAGATCACCAGGAGAGCCCTGGCTGGATCACGCAAGCACACAGCTCACGGCCCAACACTCCCAGGAAAACTCCCAGTCTCAGCCTGTCCCAATCAGCCGCTAGCAGATCAGGCCGAGCAGCCCGACAACCAATCACCAGCCTGGCAACTCTGCAAGCGCAGTGCGGAGAGCAGGGACCGAGGCGGCTTGTGCACTCCCGTGTCTCAGTGAGCAGGCGTAGGAGCCAGAGGGCACCCACCCTGCGTTTCCCTGGCAACGCGGTATAAGCCGGGCAGAGGGTGGGGATCCAAGGCTGCAGGCACACACAGACGTACTTCTGCGCCAATTCCACCAGACCAATTAGGTCTCGGACCTGATCCTTCGTGGGAGGGCCCAAGCCCGACAACATGGCACCCTCCCCACACCACTCGCGTGCAGGCTCCGCACCACGGGAACAATAGTCCAAAAATCTCCAGCCTTTGCACCAAAGGTGCTCAGTTCAGTACGTTCCTGCAGGCTCCCGGCTCACACAGCCACTCCCTCCACCAGGAACCAGGTAAGTGCTCACCGGCGAGCAAGCCCGGGCGCCGGCCCCACTGATTCTCCAGCTGCTCTCAGCCTCACCGAGCTGAGCAAAGAGAGTCCTCACTAATTTACTGCCGGCTATATTAGAACTCCTCTTCCCGGCAAAGGAGCTCTGGGCTGGTGAGCTTGGTGTGCGGCCGGAGGGTCTCTCCCCCAACAAGACAAGCTTCCCAGGGCTGGGGCTTCCCTCACGGGGCTCGCCCTCTCTCGTCTCCGCCCGACCTACCAGACCCGATGCGGCCTCCTCTTTAAGTTCTTCGTTTAGTGGTTCTGTTCCTCCAGTGTTCCGGGGACCTCCAGGGTTGAATGCTGTATAATTTGCTTGTAATTTTGGTGTGATCCTGGGAGGCAGTTAGCACAGTGTCTGTCTATTGCGCCATTTTACCGAAGTCCCCCTACACTAAGATATTTTTGAGGTGAAAATTTAAGACATAACTTTTTTCTTTTAAGCATTGAATATTGTGACCTGGTATATAACAAGTATTGTCATCTCACTTCAACTGAACTTCCGGCATGGTTGAATAACCTCCTATCTGAATATCCACTTTCTTCATATTGCTCTTTTTCTTTGGACACTGCTATAACATTTTTACTAACTTTCACCCTTCTGCTACTTTTACATACTTTTATTCAAATGCCAGTAATTTATTTTTTCCTCCTATTTTGCTGAAAATATTGAAGTTTTTAGCTTCAAATTCCATCTTTTTTCCCTGCTGCTTTAACATTTTTTTCTTCTTTGCATCAATACTAGCTTCTTTTATTGTTATCTTAACAAAGCATAATTCCTTATCTTAAATAGTATGTTGCTCTGTATATGTCTAAACTCTCACTTCTACTACATGTGTCATTTTATCCTTGAGTTGCTCTTGGATAAGGCCAGTGAACCTCCTTGGAGTCTCATTTACCTCATCCCTAAGGAATGTTAGCCTAGAGCTGATATAGTACTCTAACTGTGCCTTCCTCTCTAGCAGGGCTTTGCTTCCAAAGTTATCATTTTCATGAGCATCTCATATTTCTCCTCATGGAGTTTATCCCCTTTGCCTGAAGACAGACATCACTGTTCATTTTTTTCATTGTCCATAAATTTGTCCATCCCAAACTCAATAGTTGTTTCATTATTTCAGGCATTGCATATTTCCAAATGAATATGACAAAATCTCTGACTACAGTGGCTAATGTAGTACTCACCCATCCCCCAGCTGGTGCGGATACCTGCTGCTAAATGATCATAGTTGACTGGGAATTGTCCTTGGCCACAGGTATCTTTCTCACTCTAGGTTTATCTCCCTGTGAAATGAGGGGGTAGTGGTGGTAGGGGTAGTGGCAAAATAAATAACTGGCTCATGTAAAGATAGCAACGCCTGCCCCCTTGCTTCAATTTGTGACAACTCTAAAGAGCCACCATCTCAGCTCCAGAGCTCTTCGTAGGATGGGCTGAGGTCACAGGTGCAACTGCATCGCAGGTCAGCCGCTGTTTCTCCTCAGTTCTCCCTCCCAGGTTTCTTAAAGATATGTCTTCTGAGAGGATATCCCACGAGACTTTCTGTATGCAGCTTTCCCTCTGAGGGTTGGTTTCCAGAGAAACCAATCTAAGATGCTGTTTTTCAGCAGCTCATACTTTTGTTAGTATAAGAGATTGACAAGAAAGCCTGACATTAAAAGTAAATATGGTAAGCACAATTGTGAAACTTCAGTGTCGTATAAGAACCTGAAGAAAGGATAAAAGACTCACCTTGGAATATGGGAACACAGAAAACAATAAGGAAGTGACGATTGATGACCTAACACTTGTGTGTATAGAAGTTAGCCATTCAGTTGAAGGGGATAAAAACAATCCAAGCAGCTTAATGTTTTTGCTAAGAGAGCTTGATATATTTGGGCAACCCTAAATAGAAATTAACTGCCTAAAATGAAGGGAAAGATAAGTGGAGTGGAAGTCATGATTGGCTGCATGCAGAAGGCATCTATTGTTTTTTATCTACCCAGCATCCATTATTCTTACTTCTAGTATTAACACTTTGAGTTGCTATGAGGTACTGTTTTAATTCAGTTTGGATTTGGCTGCAAGTAATGAAAACCACACAGATAATAGTGGCTTAAACTAGAAGTGCTCATATGTCTATTTCTCTCTTACATAAAAGAAGCCTAGAGGTAGCAGCCTCGTGCTTCTGTGGTGCTTCATCGTGTCAGGAATGCAGCTTCACTCTATGCTGTTCTTCCACCGTAGATGATTTCCATTTCCCAAATCACTTGATTGCCAAGATGGTTTCTGGACCCATCTATTGCTTGTGCATTCCAGCTAGCAGGTATGGAAGAAGGGGAGAAAAGGGCATGCCTCCTATCTTTAAGGATACTTCCCAGAAGTTGCACACAACAACTTTCACTTATGCTCTGTTGGCCAGACCTTAGCCATATGGTCACACTATATTTGGGAGGGTGAAAACATAGTGTTTATTATAAGAGACTATGTATAAAGTTAAAAGTATGATGAAAAGATACAATATTGTGAATAATTAGTAGTCTCTGCTATAGAAACTATCACCTTCCATTAGATACAGCCTTGTTAGACACCAAAGGGTGGATAGGAGACTTAAACCCAGATAAGCACATGCTCTGTCCATGATATTTGAATATGAATTGAGTAACCCCAAAATGGACATAGTTGGTGGTCTGATGAGCCCATCCATGTGTTCTTACAACTGGAACCTTATTTTGTAAACCTATTAAATTGATCTTTCCTTTGATTTTGTGAACCATCCTGTGTCTTTCCTTAACTTCCAAGTTCTTTCTGTCACATACAAAAAAGTTTCCTAACTAGTATACCACATTAACCACATTAAAGGATTTAGACATTATTCTGTAGATGAAAGAATGCAATGATGAGTTTTGTTTGTGTGTTTGTTTATTTGGTTTTTGAGGGCAGTGTCACTGGCCATCATATGTGGGACTTGAAATGGGGCTGCTGGCATCCCAAGACAGCTCTTAACCACTGTGCCACTCGGCTGACCCGCAGTGATGAGTTTTAAGCAGAACAGTGATGCTATCTTCAGATATTTGTCTTGCAGAAATTTTGTAAAACCTTCAGAATTGGATAATTTGGAAGAAGTTAAGATTGGAAGTAGAGAGAGTTCTAAAATCAGTGCATTAATCTAGATGAGAAGTGGTGTGGGTCTGAGTTTAGAGTTACCAATAAAGGTGGAGCCAAGGGGCATTATTCAAAAGATATTTGGAAGGTAGAGTCAACAGGGTTTAAAAATTGCATATCTATGGGAAAATAATGTCCATTAATAAAAGATGAACCAAATGTTTACAAAGACAGTTCTAAAAGAATCTTCTAAAAACAAATGAAATACTATTGTCCTTTAAAATTCTGGGCTGCTAAGTTACAGGTGTATATTCAGAAGGAGACAATACTTTTTTTTTTTCACTCCTAGGTATTTATCCTGAAAAACCCAAGACACTAATTCGAAAAAATATGCGCACCCCTATGTTCATTACAGTGCTATTTACAATAGCCAAGACTTGGAGAAAACCGAAATGCCCATCGGTAGATGACTGGATTAAGAAACTGTGGTACATTTACAGAATGAAGTATTACTCAGCTATAAAGAAGAAAGAGATCGTACCATTCGCAATGATATGGATGGACCTAGAGAACATTATGCTAAGTGAAATAAGTCAGTCAGAGAAAAACACATACCATATGATCTCACTTATATGTGGAATCTAAAGAACTGAGTAAACGAGCAAAATAAACAGAAATAGTCTTAGAGACACAAAGGAAAAACTGATGAGGGCTAGATGGGATGAGGATGGGCATGAGGGAGAAGGGGAAGGGACAAGGCAACATAAACTGGTAATACAATACTACCATAGGGACAGAAGAGACAGTTTAGGGAATATAATCAATAATGTTGTAAATATTTTTTTAGGGGACCAAATGGACTCCTGTCTTGTCAAGGAGACCACTTCATTGATGGTGTAGTGGTCTGAATACTGCACTGCACATCTGAAGCTGCCGCTGAATAATATTAGATGTTGACTATAATTTAACACATATATATTCAAGGGATGTGGAATATAGTGTGGGGATGGAGTCAATGGAATTGTAGTAGATATGTATGATATCAGGGGTGGGAGGACAGGGAAGGGGGTAGTCACTTTGTAAGGGGTGAAAAAGATAACTTTTGCATAGTTTTGTACATCTGTAACTATTTATAATAATAAAAATAATACAAAAAAAGGTTTTGAAAGAACTAGTCTACAGAATTAGTGAGCTACAAAACAGCAGGGGATAGGTAAATGATAGAAAGGAATGAAACACCCATAGTTTAAAGTCAGCGCTCAAAATATAAATATGAGTAGAAAGAAAGACCTTAAAACCCCTCAAATTTCTGTGAATGGGGAGCTATTTGAAATAAAAATTGGAGCTCATTTAGGGAAAGAATGCCAATATTTGGTATTTGTCTTCCTAAGTTGGTATGCTTTATTGTTATGTTTTGATTCTGTTTACTTATTTACATCATTATATAATATAATTTATAGAAAACTCTAGATATAACTTTTTATTAGATTGACAACTACTTGAGAAGTATGGTGTAAGTGAAAACAAGTTAAATCTATCAGATCTAAAGACTTGTTTCAGTTCTCAACTAATGATTTATTTTTAAATGTGTACTCTAACCTAATTTTCAGTGTTTTGAACTCTTGGGTTTTCAAGAGGAGATAAGTTCCTTGTATCTACTAAAAACTGAGGTATATTCTTCCCCAAACAATATCTTTAGGTATACTCTAGTTCCTAGAGAAAGCAATAATGAAGAGAATATGGTTAGTATAGGTGACTGCGATGTGGAATTGGAAGAATCAATCTTTTTTATTTTCATTAAGTAGTGAATGAGCTATTAATGAATAGAGAACACCTTTGGAGCATAATTTATGTATTCTATAAGTAGATTTAACTAATACTTCTGAAGAAGAGTGAGCTCTATCATCTTTCTTAACATTAGAGAAAGATGAAATTGGACATATAGGAATTAGAACGTATTTATTGATTTTCTTTCTTCATTATAATGTTATGTAATACAGTTCTACAGACATGATCCTCAGAGATTTTTTTGTTTCATTCTTTGGAACTCAGCCATTGTAGCAACGAGGCTTTGAGATATGTCTTCATCAGTTCAGGCTGCTCTAACAGAGCACCATACACTGGGTGGCTCAAACAACAAACATTTATTTCTCACAGTTCTGGAAGCTGGCATGTCAAAGGTCAAGGTACTAGCAGATTTGTTGTCTGGTGAGGGCTCTTTTCTTGATTTGCAGATAGCAGCCTTCTTGCTGTATCCTCACATGGTGGAGAAAGAGAGAGCTAGCTCTCTAGTCTCTTCTTATAAGGGCACTAATCCTATCATGAGCATAGTGACTAAGACCTATGGCCTCCTCTAAACCTAATTACTTCTGAAAGTTCCCACCTCCTAATATCATCATATTAGGGGTTAGGATTTCAATGTACAAATTTTTTTGTGTGTGTGGTGTGAGGAGGGGCACAAACATGCAGTTCATAAGAAAATACCAGTTAATTTCAACAATAATGTTAATAATCACAGCCAGCAGGGCCAGCCGAATGGCGCGGTGGTTAAGCGCTGGCTTGGGAAGCCAGCGGCCCGGGTTTGGTCACACATATGAGGGCCAGTGACACTGCCCTCAAAAAAAAAACACAAAAAACAAAAAACAAAAAATCACAGCCAGCATTTATTACATGCAAGGCACTATTCTAAGTCCTATACATGTAATACTCCTAACATCCCATGAGTCAGGTCCTATTACTATTACTATTTCCATTTTGTGGATGAGCAAACTGAAGAACAAAGAGGTTACGTAACACAGCTAATACCCGTCCATATCAGAATTCTAATCCAAACAGTCAGGCTCCATAGTCTATGCTGTTGATCACTATGCTATTTAAAGAACATACATTGGGGATGTTAACATGAGTAACCCCAAGAGGAAAGCAGGGAAAGTTGCTTCTCCATATAAGTACTGTTTTGCAAAGTTAAGATTTATGTTATTCTTAGTATGGTCCACAACAGTCCACATTTTCTTGTCTTAGGCTAGTTGTGATTGGCGACCTTATTATCTGTTAATTTAAATTTAATTTTATGTATCCCCCTACTTATTGTGCTAAAAATTAGCATTGTCAGTGTTAGTTGTTTAAGGCATCTCATAACTGATGATTGGTACTCTTCTCAATGGATCTACTTCCTTGTGGTGTTTTTTGAAGCAAAAAATGAAAGTACTATGACTAATATGATTAACGATATAGTATAGAGAGACTTAAAGGATCTAAAGAAAGTGTTAAACTTCCTAAAATATCTTCTAGCTCATTGATTCTAAAAGGAGAGAGCTCTTCTCATGGCTGGAGAACTGCTCATTAATTTATATCTTCAAATACATCATTTATATTGTATTGCTTTCACTGCAAAGTTACGTTGTGATTATTATTCTTGTCTGTCTAAACTAGCTTTATGGTAGAATCACATTTACTCTCTTTTGACTGTATTGATTACTTATAATCTGTTGACATTGGACTTGCTAATATTTGTTTTTCAGTGCAAGATTTACTGAGCATATGGCCAGATTAGATGGGCTATTTCTTTCTTAATATTTCAACAACCATGTTATTGGAATTTACTGGCCCAAATATATTATTGTGTTTGCAGGTGTAGATAGAGAGGTATTATTTAAGTCTTATTATTTGAGCATAAACCTTTTAAGCCTCAGTTTCTGCCTTTCTAAAATGGGCATAATAACAGTACGTATCTCCTAGAGTTCAAGTGTGAGAGAATTAAAATGAGCTAGTTCATGTGAAGCACCAAGCACCGTGCCTAGCAAGTAAATGCTTTATATATATATATGTATATATATATATATACATATATATATATATTGCTACTATAATTATCACATGTAATATCTTATTTAACCTTTACAACAAGGCGAGATTGATTTATCCTCATTGCTGAGGTCATTGAAGCCTGAGGAGCTTTGATGTCTTGTCTTTTCCCTAGTAGGAAATGGATCAAGCACTGGTGCCTTCAAAATTCATTTATTCATGAATTCAAATCAAACCTGTGAGTCCTACTGTGTGCCAGCCCCTGGATTGGGTTCTGGTGGTAGGATGGTGGAAGTAAAAGGGCATCCCATGCACGTGAGCAACATGAGCAAGGGCTTGTCAGTGAGCACAATGTGGTGTGAAAGGTGTGGCGATTTGTGGGTAGTCTGGTGCTTTTGGCATGCAGAGCGCAAGACAGAATGGTGTGGGTCTGGAGTGCCCCTCATGTGTGCAGAGGTCAGAAAGTACAAGGGGAAGCCACTTCCAAGCTCCTACCCCTGAGCTCTAATTAGCTGTGTACTTGTGTCTCCCTCCTCCTGGTCTAGCATCGTGAGGAGCAAGTTGCTGGGGTGAACAGCCCTGCTGCCTGGATGTATACACCCCAGGTAGCATGGACCACTCTCAGGAGGAAGGATCAAACAAGAAGGCAGTGGGCCCTGAAAATGAACTCTGGGCTTAGTGGTGTGTAAACATTTTAACAACTAGCTTTCAGAGGATAGTTTTTGTGTGTTTGAGATTTTTATTTATGTTAATGGGTAAGATGAAAGTGAAACAATGAAGTGGAACTTCACTCATTCCTCAATGACATGTGTGACTTTGCTAAACTACAGGATAGCTTTTGAATGTCGGACAAATGTTTCCCCAATTTTTTTGTGCCTATGTGTGATGGCTAGAGACACAACACGCTTTTGAATTTAATCTGCATTATTAATATTTTCTCCATCACTTTCTTATGCCTAAAGAATCAATGAAACAATAAATCAAGCCCTGACGTATACCATTTGTTGACATCTGTGGTGTACATATTCTCACCATGACCAATTTCAAGCTACTAATGTGATGTAACTGAATGCAAATTTAGGAAGAGATGCACAGTAGTAGCACACCATTGTCTAACATTTCTACTATATAGATATAATAGCTGTAAATAATGTTAAGTTCATAAATAACAAAATAAACAGGAAGTGTCAGGTTTTTAATGTTTGCTGCCTTTGTTTTCAATATAACATATAAAGTTTATGTAATTTATTTTAACAATGGCCATGTTTAGCATCCAGCCTGCAAAATTTATGAAAAGGGACTTGTGTGAACCAGTAGGAGCTGGCTCCAGAACACCACTGACTGGGCTGTGTGGTCATGGAATTCTGGGGTCTGGGGTACCCAGAACATTGTCTCATTGGGTGGGGGGATGTGTGGGCTCAGGGTGGGCACATCAGCGTGGCCTCAAGGATCCCTCATCTGCTGGGGAGAGGCTAAGGTGGAGAAGAGGGAGAGAGAAGTCCTCCAGAACATGGGGCCAGCATGGTGGCCTTGATCCCTCACATCAAAAAACAGTTCTGAGGCCAGATCACAGAGTGCCTTCTAGTCTCCCTTCAATACTTCTCAGTGACAAGTGTTCCTCAGTCAAATGAAGCTCTAGGATAAGCATACCACATCTTGATAACTCAATTTTACTCAGATGTTTGAGAGGAAAATCTATTTATTTTTCTATTAAAATTAGGATGAATATGCCACAGAGTAGTGTATAAAATTTGCATTTATTTTCCAAGGAAAATTCGGCACAGAACAGAAATTTCATGCTTGAGGTAGCCTGTTTTTGGATACCGCTAGAAGATTCTATAATTCTCCTCTGCTATTATGGGTTATTCAGTAGATATTGAGAGTTATTGTAGGAGTCAGCTCTAACAAGCCACTGTCTGAGCTGTTTGAGCATGGTATTCTGGGTTCTTGGATATCCCCAGCAAATATTTGATGGGGAGCTATGAAGAAATTGTAAGTTTTGAAAGATCTGTGAGGGGAGAGAAGTAGAAACATTTATTCAAGTCTGCCATTAATGGCTGTGCAAGCTGTCTCCTCACAATAGCAGCCAGCCAAAAGGGTAGAAATGCAGGCTGAAATCCATTTGGCACTCTCTTACCAAGTGTTCCTCTGCCCAGATAGAACCAGTGGATTTTTCTGCCCATGTGTTGTTCCTCTCAGAGGAGCATTGTATGCTAATTCATTCTTTATAAAGGAATGCCATTTTGCAATTTGTCTGCTTGGAGATGGCTCCTGTTTTCTCAAGCACAAAGACACCCTAGGTGCTAGTGTATGCTGCAGCTGTATTTTGTGTTTACTGCTGAATATCCAGTACCTAACTTAAAGTTTGGCATGTAGGAGGCACTAGGTAAATATTTGTTGAATAAATGAATGAATAGGTGCAATGATGTGGTGAGATTCATATTTCAAATAGATCTCTCTTAGCAAGCCCTGTAGAAGATGATATATTAGTTTGCTAGGGCTGCAGTAACAAAATAGCAGAAATCGAGTCTGTTAAACAATGGAATTTATTGTCTTACAGTTCTGGCGGCTAGAAGTCTGCAGTCAAAGTGTCGGTAAGACAATTCAATTTCTGAAGGTTCTAGATAAGGATCTGTTTCAAGCCTCTCTCAGCTTCTGGTAGTTCCTTGGCTTATGGCAGCATCACTCCAGTCTCACATGGCATTCTCCCTGTGTGCATGTCTGTTTAAATTTCCTCTTTTTATAAGGACACCAGTCACATTGAATTAGGGTCCTGTCTATTCCAACATGACCTCATCTTAAGTACATCAGCAACAACCTTGTTTCCAAATAAGGGCACATTTTGAAGGTTAGGATTCAATACATGAATTTTTGATGGACAAACCTATAACAGATGAATTCAGAAGGCATAAAACTAGAAGCAAGCAGGCAAATCTAAGTGAGAGATACTGAAGTCCTGCAACCGAGTAACAAGAGTTGGGGTGGAGACAAATTTCTCTCCATTCTAAAAGCAGTAATATATATATTCAAAGATGAGGCCATTAATTAAGATGTTACTTTTGTTGAATATTGTATGTTATTTTTTGCTACGTAACACATTATCTCAAAAATTGTAGTGGCTTAAAACAACAGCATTTAATAGCTCACAGTTCCTGTGGGTTGATGAGGCGGACACATTTTTGCTGGGTCCTCTGGCTCAGGGTCTCCCATAAAGCTACCATCAAGGTGTTGGCAGGGGCTGCAGTCATCTCAACTGGGAAAAGCCACTTCCAAGTTACTCATGTAGCCACTGGCAGGTTGCAGTTCCTCTTGGGTTGTTGGATTGAGGGCTTCAGTTCCTTGCTAGTATTGGCTGGAGGCTGCCCTCAATTTTCTGTCATGTGGACCTCTCCCCAGGGCAAGTAAGTCAACATGAAAGCCAGCTTCATGAGAGTGAGCAAGCTAGAAGAAAAAGGTAGAGTACAAGACAGAAACTACAGTCTTTTATAAACCAATCTCAGAATCGACATCCCATGACTTTTGCCATATTCTGCTCATTAACAGCATGTTATCAGGTCCAGCTAACATGCAGGAGGAAGGGATCACAAAAGGGCATGAATACCAGCAGGTGGGGCTCATTGGGGCCATCTTAAGGAGGCTGCCTACAAATGCTTTATTGTTTGTGTGAGTAAGACCTGTATTTTAAGTAGTTGCTCAACTTTTTAGAAGTTTACGTGTCAGTCATCTTGGAATTTATTTCTTTAATCCCATTAAAGTATTAGAAAGCCTCTGTTTGCCGGATTAATTCTCAGTGTGTGTATGATTTGCCACCTCTCTTCTGTATCACTCTGGACTACTGGTAAAGCGGTTAATCACTTGATCCCTGACGATGCCTTGATCTTTTCTATGTAGGAGTCCTGCTATGTGAACAACTCTCTAATTGATTCAGGTTCTCTCTCTCTCTCTCTCTCTCTCTCTCTCTCTCTCTCTCTCTCTCTCTCTCTCTCTCCTTTCAGTGTGTAATATTTTTAAAAGATTATTCAAGGAGCCATTATAAATCTTACCAAATTTAAGTACACCGAGGGGGCCAAACATCTTACTTGTCCAACTCTTTCTATTAGAGAGAATAGGATTTCTTTTCAAGATTGAAAAGTAATTCCGAAGTAATTACATAACGGAAACAAAAACTTTGAACTCTTTGCATCAAATTTGTGATAGCTAATATGATACTTTCTTAAACTAAAACAAAAACAAAAACAAAAACAAAAAAACAAACAGGCAAAACAATGCACTTAAATGCATTCCAATCAACAAACATTCCATTGAGATCTATTCACTCAGAGAAGTATGATGGTATCTTGATGGATCTATATGGCCAAAATAATATCACTGTATAATTGCTTTGGAATTTTTCTTGACTTTAAATCATTTATTTTTATATTTGTTTTGAGTTGAAAACATTTTGTTTAATAGAGGTCTTTTTCGCTCATAGATTTTTTCCAGTAGGTTATGGTATATGGAAAGTTTGATTTTTTTGTTTCCCTATTTCATGGTTAATGGATTTTGCTTTTTCAGGCTGACTTGTATGTCTTTCCCCTCTGACATGTTTCTAGCTTCAAGGAACATAGTCCCCTCTGGTCCATTAATATTCGCCATCATTAGTGATGTAATTTTATATCATTTCTACTATGGATTTTACACTGTAGCTATGACTTCTCATACATAAATTTGAGTTTAGCATACATTTTTACCATTTTTTCCTATGTATTTTTGCATTCTTCAAAATGGTAATCATATATATCAGAAATTTATTTGCTTATATAAATATTCCATAATCATCATGAAAATACATAGTTTTATTTCTAATCTGCCTGACTTTATTTCATTGCCCTTATTAGGCAAATAAGCATTCTTTTTGCTTTTGAAAGTTTGAAGCATTGTATGGCAATCTTGTAATGAATATCACTAGCAATGTTGTTATTAGAGTGATTTTATCTGATTTTCAGGGACAATGAATGTGAACATGATTAGTTTTTTCTTAACTCTGTTTTACTTTTAGTAAAAGGATTTCCTTTAAAAGGCAAGTGGCATGCTTTGGCTTGTAGACAAATATATACCTTTACAGGGTCCTGAGCAGCAGACCCTGTTTACTTTACACTCATGATGCCTAAGGATATCTGTTTAGGTTATTTGTGACTGTAACTAATTACATACATAGCTCTAGTAAAATAAGGCCAAAATGTGTGGCCTTGGGATCAACTTTGGTGTAAAAAAGGAGCATGGACTTTGAAATGAGAAAATCTGGTGTCAGTCTTGATCTGTTATTTCCTAGATGTATGACTATAAATGAATCACTTCTTTGAGACTTGCTTGCCTCGTCTGCAAAATGGGAATAGCTATCATTCATTTCTATGCATAGTTGTTGGCTATGAACTAGAATATACTTGTTTTTTACACAAATCTAAAAGGTAATAAAAAACAGAGATACTGGATTCAAAATCGTGCTGTCATCTTTTGTCTTTAACTGGTAGCCTATGCCATTTTTAACATTTTCTATACTCCATGTACTCCTTTCTTCAGAACTACACCTTTCTCCTTCATTTAATCTACTCAGCAAACACACATGCTTTATGCCTACGGCATAAACATCACTTTATGCCTTCTATCTCCACATATTCTTGCTGAACTTACCTAATTCTTTAAATGTATTGCTAATTGCTATATGATTTCCTCAATTTTGCCTCTTACAATATGCCAAGAGACAGAAGATCATTGGCACAGCCTTTCCCTCTTAAACATTCCTCCTTTTGTGGATGGCCTTTCCTGGAGGGAAGCAAATAGCATAACAATGATGACAACAGCAGTGGTGATGATAGCTCCCACACATCTCTCTGTGCCACACACTTTATATATTATATCCCAACATATTTCATATTGCATAATATAATATAGAATATAATGTATTATAATCTTCTTTTTAATAGGAAACTGAAGGTAATGTAGGTTAACTAACTTGCCCAAAGTCATGTACCTGGTAGGTGGTAGAGGACTGGAACCCAAGACCATGTTTTTAAGCAGTACCTTCCTGTGCTGATATATGAGCCCAGAAATCCAGCAGATGGTTGATAGGGCTAGTTCTGTTTGGCTAGGTTTGAATCTTCCATGTACCAAATCCCTTATTGAAATTTCATGAGAAATGAGGTTTGATAGAACAATGGGATGCAGATACAGATACATTCTAAAAATTAAAACTGGGTGTGTTTTCAGAATGTATGAATGGATGTCAACAAATAAATAGTCCAATTGGGAGAGGACATGACAAAAAGTCACAACATCCTCAGTAGTTATATAAGGCTTAACAAGGGAGACAAATGTTAATTTTAAAATCACACAAAGGTAAAATTACCCTCAGGAGCAGGATCATGGTCAATGTTATTATGAGAGTCTTTAATAAAAGAATCCAAATCTTGCCCAAGTAGAGCCAGCCATTTGTGTATATCTGACTGTGAACGTAAAGGAAAAATTGTAGCAAAACCTTTGAACACATTTTTATTTCTGTCAAAAGCCCATCTTGTTCAACTAATAGAAGATCCAGATGAAAGGTTAGAATATTTTCTAAAAATTTTTAAAGGCTTTTGCCGATAACATATTTTATAAACTGGAACAAATCTGTAGGATAGAATGAAGTAAGCATCCTATGTGTGATAATCAGATGTGCTGAAGAAGCAAGCTAGGTTAGCAGCAATGAAAATAAGCTATGTCTCACAGGGTTAAATAGGATCGTACATTGGTCTGGAAAATTAGTTCTGCCATGTTCCAGAAGTGTAGATTACAGAATATCTACAGCAAAAACTGTCCTTTATTGTGAATAGCACTGAAACAATTTCTTTAATGGGTGCATGAAAAATTCTGCCTGGGTGTCCTAACCGCTGCAAGAGTGTAGTTCCTTTCTGGCCTGCATAGATATGGCTGACTGGCAGCCATAACAGAGAAAGCAGAACAATGCCTAGAAAGATTCTTGGAGCAGTTCTGAAAGAGGCTTTTGTTGCATCTATTCTTTCCCATCTCAGCCTATTGATTTTGCCTCTCCAATATCTCTAGAGTCCCTGCACCTCTTTTCATCTCCATCACTACCACCTCAGTTCAAGTTACTACTCTCTGTCACTGAGACTATGGAAACATTTTTATAATTGGTTTCCATTCTTGCGATTCCCCCAATTCATTCTCTCCATTGGAGCCTGCCTTCTTAAAGCCCATCAATAGCTTTCTATTTTACTTAAGGAATAAACACTTAGGATTGCCAAATAGCCAGGCACATCCTGGAGACCTCTCTTTTCTCCAACTTTTATCTTACATCTCCTTTATATATTCCATTCCAGCCACAGTGGTGGATTTACTACATTCTCTTACACCATAGTTTTGAACACGCGGTTCCCTCACCGACTTAACTCCTTCTCTGCCTGACAGACGTTGGCTCAGGGAAGTTTTCTTGGGTCTTCCAGACTAGGTCAGATTCTTTTATGGTAGACCCATAAGAGCATCGACCATGATCCTGTCCTTCAGAATAATTTCACCTTTGTATAATTTTTTAAATTAACATTTGTCTCCCCTGCTAAGTCATAACCATTATGGATGTTGTGAGTTTTTGCTCATCATAGTAACTCCAGATTCCAATAGATGTTCATTAAACATAAACTGAAGGAATCTGCATATGACCTTGGAATCAGTTGGAAAAGGAGAGATTTGGCTAACTTTTTCTTAATTGTGTCTATTTTACCTACTTAGAATATTACTAATGCTTATGGAAACAAGTTATTTTCACCAGGATGCTTTCTCTGCCAACATGTAAATTCTTATTTATATCACCTAATTTTTCCATTAAATATAAAAATTGTGTGACATCAGGAATGAGAAAGCTATCCAGGAGGCAGTGGAAGTGGTGGTGACCTGTCATTATTTCCATTTCTTATTTATCTGTGATTCTCACCTTCCCCATTTTAATATAAATTGCACTTTTTCAAGATGGACATAATTACTTATTTCTTTACTGATACTTTGGGATCTCTTAAAAATATGACATAGAAATCATACACTGCTTATATAGATTTGAGCTGAGAAGTTTATTATCAGTTTGTATGTTGTTAGTTGCTAGGAAAGTAGTTACAAACTTTAATATTCTCCACATATATTACCTTGAAACACGAATTCTTATCAAATGTTTATTGGTACTCTAAGTTGAAGTTTCTGTGATTTTTTATGTGTATTTTTATAAATGATTACTAAGAATTCTATTAAAAGTGGCTGAATAATATTATGTCAACTATAATTTAATACATATATAGTCATGGGATATGGAGTATAGTGTGGGAATGGACTCAATGGAATTGTAATAGACATGTATGATATCAGGGGTAGGGGGGCCGTAGATGGGCAAAGGGGGGTTGTCACTTTGTAAGAGGTTCAAAGGATAACTATTGCATAGTTTTGTACATCTGTAACTAATAAAAAAAGTGACCCTTTAACAGTGATAAATACACTGATACCTTGGTTTGTGAGCATAATTTGTTACACAACAAACTACTCATTGCAAGACATTGCTCGTTTACCACGTTAAAATGTATTAGAAATGTTTGCTCGTCTTGAGGAACACTTGCAAACTATGTTACTTGCAATCCAAGGTTTACTGTAGTTCCTTTGGTAATCTTGCAGAAAATTATACTATTTTGGAAGCCCATTTTAGGGATTGTTTAAGTTGAATCATGAGTTTGAAATTGAGACAGAGTACTTGTCTCTGAGAAGATTTGACAGAGCCCATAGCTCCTTGTACTATCTTTCTACTTTTTTAAAAAATTGCCCATTAAAAACCACAAGGAGGGCCGGCCTAGTGGCGCGGTGGTTAAGCGCTGGCTTGGGACACCAGCGGCCCCGGTTCAGATCCCACATGTGAGGGCCAGTGATGCTGCCCTCTAAAAAAACTAAAAAAAAAAAAAACACACACAAAGAGAATTGTTTAATTTTTCCACAGAGAAGCTAGTATTTTCTCCCTGCAATTGTGGATTTGTGTGTTGTTCACTTAGAAAAAATAGAATATAAATTAAATTTTATTGACCAGATAAAAAATACATTTGCGATTCAACATTTGTTCACAAAAATGACCCAGCAAGGCATTATGCAGAAAGAGCAAACAGTTGGAGTTCTGTCATGTTTAATCTCTGATTATTCACTCACTTATTCATTTAAAAACATTTGCAGGGGATGGATATCCAGAATATACAAGAAGCTCATATAAGCCAGGAAAGACTATACAGGGAGTATAAACCAAAAATTGTTAAAGTATATAAATGGACACTTTACAGAGGAGGAAAATTGAATGAAAATAATAGTAAATTATTATAATAAATGGCAATAATAGCTTACATTTATTAGCACTTTTTTGTACCAGACTTTTTTCGTGGTGCTTAATTTTTAATCATCTAATTCCTCATAATGGAAGTATTATTCTCATCCCAACTTTACAGAGGAAACAATTGAGTCACAGAATAATATACTTGGATACTAAGTGGAAATCTGGCTTCAGATTTTGTATATGGAGACTTAATCTCACTAGTTATCAGAGAAATATATATTAAAGTAATAATATCTTACAAAAATTAGGGTTTTCAAAAATGTGAAAATCAGATTATATCAAAAGCTGGTAAGGATGAGAAGTTAAGGGGAGCCCTCTCCACTATTGGTGGGAGCATAAGATGATATGCTCATTTCAGAGAACAGCTTGTATTTCTTAGAGAAATTGGGTGTGCCAGTCCTGTAGTTCTGGCAGTTCTTGGGCATGTGTCAGAGAGAAACTATCAAGTTAATGCACATGGAGACATGCACTAGGATGCTTATTGCGTGGATATTGGGGAATGTGGGAAGTTGAAAGTGCCATAGGAATCCTTTTCTAGGAAATGGACATCTTGGTGTATTTATAAGATGGTATACTACGGGTTGTTCAGAAGCAACTAACTGAATTATATATTTAGAAACATGAAAAAAAAAAAAAGAAACATGGATAGGTCTCTAAATTAATTGAATGAACAAAGAGTAAACTAAAAGTAATAAAAAGTGAGATTATAACTTAATACTATTTATTTAAAAAATTAAAAACACAACACACACGTAATACTATATGTTTTCCTGGATACGATTACATGTAAAAACAGGTATGGTAGGTGGATAGAAAGCATTTGGGAGTAGTTACCAAGGAGAGACGAATGATTTGGGGGATAGGAAATAAAGGGGGAAGCAATAATAAAAATTAAATATAAAACAGAAGAGGAAACTCTCAGAAATCACTGATGAAAGCATGACATAACTTCAATGTGGGCCAGAATTTAGTCTGTTTTGTTTATTGTTCTATCTTTTATGCCTAAATCAGTACTTGGGCCATAGTGGGTGCTCAGATAAATGAAATGTGAATGAAGAATGAATGTATAAAATTAAGAAGATGATTCACTCAGTTCCATGTGCCTGGGAGCCAATCAAAAATAGGATTCCTCTCCCAATTTCTTATTTTAAAATTGAATACATATTACATATAGGCATTAGGCCAGTTGCTGGAGATAGGAAAGTGAACTAAACATGTTCTCTGCCCTCTAAGGACTTATAATTTATTTGAGGAAATTGAGTGGAAAACTATTAATAGTGTAAAATATGATAAGTACTATTATATAAGATAGAGATTTGTAGATCGAAGTGGAAGCACAGAAGAGGAATGCATGGGCATTCATTCATTCGACTAATACTAATTTGAGTTTCTGCTTTGTGCCCATTTCTCTTTTAGGTCTGGAATACACACTGAGGAGCTTTCATGGAACTCGTAGTCTCCCAGAGAGACTGACATTAATCAAATAGTCACACCAAAAATATAAGAGGTGCAAAGTTGCTATTGTGCCAAGTGTTCTCCTGAGAACTTATTTAAAAAGAGTGAAATAAAACCTTGATCTAGATTTGTATTCTAAGGAAGCGTTCCCTGAAGAAGAGATGGGAAATTTGAAGGATTAGTAAAAGTTAATTAGGAAGAGGTCAGGGCTGTGGGAGAGGGTAGAGGTTGGGGAAGGTGTAAAGATAAAGTGAACAGTTCATGCATAACTGGTTGGAGACTGACCACACACTCCTCCTAGACCTTTTTCTTCAGAGAAAATGCAGGTTTTAAGATGGAGGTTAGATCATCAAATATTCATTCTACAAAATCTCTGGTTACATTGTGAAGATTGGATGTAGAGGGGGAAGGAATGAAAATGAGAAGTTATGGAGTTATCACAGTAGTTCAGGTGATGAGGGGATCACTTGACTTGGATGACAGTGAAGATGGAGAGAAGTGGTGGATTAAAAATCTATTAAAGAGGTAAAATTAAAAAGGGCTTGGTGATGGATTGGATTTTGAATAGTGTGGTAAGGTAGAGGAGAGATAAAAAATGATCTGAGCAGGATAAGTAGAAACAAAGCCACATAGGAAACATCGTGGTAAAATTGAAACACCAAACTCAAAGAAAAAGCCTTAAGAGCAACTGGAGCTCATTTTGTAAAATGTATAATAACACTGTGGTTACATAAAAAAATCCATAGCTTTGAAGATTTATATGGTATGGATGAAATGACATAATGTCTGTGATTTCCTTTAAAATATTTTAGCAAAGAAAGAGAAAGATATAGATAAAACAAATACTTGACAACTGTCAAATCTAGGAGATGATTATACAAGGATTCCTTATCTATACTTCTTCCTGAAAATTTTAAGTTATTTTTTAAAAAAGCATCCAGAAAGAAAAGAAAGATCACCTATTAAAAAAGGAATGAAAGTAGACTTATTAGTGAAAACACAGTCCCCTGGATTATGTGATACATGATTTCAAAATGTTGAGAGAACATTAAAGTCATTGGCTTACCTAGGCTTCCATATTCTCATGCATTATTAATTATGAGTGAAGTCAAAATATAGACATTTTTGAACAAAGAAAAACTGGAGTTTTCTGTTTACAGACCATTGTGAAACCAATCACTACAGGATATATCCCAGGAAGAAGAAAATTTAACCTAGGACAAATAAAACAGAAACAAATTCAAAGATACAAGAACAAACTGATGGGGGTGAATGCATTCAGGGAAGGGTAGAGAGATGGGTGAGAGGGATAGGGGAATAAGAGGTGCAAACCTTCTTTAGATATATAAAAAATAAGTCATGAGATGTAATGTACAGCATAGGGAAAATAGTCAATATTATCATAATATCTTTGTATGGTGACAGATGTTTACTAGATATTTTGTAGTTAAATCTTATCTTAAACAAGAGAGAAAATCTTCCCAACAGATCTAAGTAGGTTGTCTTCCCTACTCCCTACCCTACTGGAAAGCAAGTAATTTAACACTAGAAAATTTATTACTATAATTCACGACCTTAACATAATACAAGAAAAAAGAAGAAACATATCATCTGAATAGATGTGATGAAAGAATTAGAAAAATCCAGTGCTATTCAGGATACAATTCTTGGCAAACAGTGAATAGAAGCAAACTTCCTTATCTCTAAGCAAGAATTATAGTTGGTAGTGAAACAGTAGAAGCATTCCAAATAAAGTAAAAGAAATAAGATAAGGATGCCTTCTTTCATTTCTATTTGGCACTGTTCTAGAAATTCTGATTGAGACAAGTCAACACACACACACACACACACACACACACACAAACCCACAGAAAAACTATTAAAATTAATTCAGAAAGTTGGCCTTTTCAAAGTCACTTTGCAAAAATCAATAAGTGACTAATATGAGAAATAATAGATTAGAAATATGATTTTTCAAATCTCATTCACAGTAACAACAAACCATAAGGTATCTAGAAGTAAATCTAATAGAAGACTTGCAAGCCTTATATGAAAGAAACAGTAAAACTTAAAAGCGGGGTAAAGACGGAAATAATAAGAGATAGTCCATGGGTATGGATATTGAGAGCTAATATTTGAAGATGTCAAATTAACATGCAAATCCAGGGCAAGTTTATCAAAACCACCAGCAGAATTTTTTATGCAAATGTGGAAACGATCCTTAAATTCATACATAATAATAAGAAAGTTTTAAAAAAATAACAAAAAGTACTGGTATTTTTAGACCTCACATTTTTTAGTTAGTGATTACAAAATATGCTATCGGCATGGTGACATACTGACTAATAGAAAATAACAGAGATCCAACTGTATATGAGAGCTTAGTGCTGTATTTGGAGAGGGGCATTATACATCAGGGGGAAAGGCAACAAGTAGTACTGAAACAATTGATTATCCACACAGAAAAAAATAAAATGAGATTGCTATTGCATATCATTCACACAAACACATTCCACAGGGGTTAAAACTCTGTCTTTGAACAGCAAAAGTTAAAAAAAAACTTTAGAAGAAAATATAGGAAAAATATATTTTGACCTTGAGGGCAGTGACAGATTTCTTTAAAGAGCCCCAGGAAGAACAACCCCTAAAGGGAACAGTTGATATTTGACTACATTCAAAGTTTAAAAATTCTATTTGATCAGAGACGTAATGTTCAAGATTGGCACAGACTGGGAGAAGATTTTAGCAAACCATACACTGGCAAGTGAGTCCTCTTTAGAATATACAAAGGACTACTATAAATCATGAGAAAAAAAGATGAATGACCCAGTGGAAGAACTGGCAAAGGAACAGGGCAGTTTGCAGAAGAGGAAAACATAAGCCCATAAATATATGACATGATGTGTGACATCACCATTATCAGGCAGATGCAAATTACAGTAACAGTGAGGCAACATTTCATACCCATTGTATAACACACATTTCAAAATACAAACTTTGTGAGGAGGCAGCAGGGAAGGTCATACATTGCTGGTGGGATATACATTGGTACAACTCCTTTGAAGAGAAAACTGATCATACCAAAATAACGCTGAAGGACAAATATAACATGAATTGGAAATACATTGAAGTCAGAATTTCATGGCCATGGCTAATTCTAGAGAGGGAGGGAAATGGGAAGAAGAGGGTGGGTCGCCTCCAGGGAATTGTAATGTTTTACACAATTAAAAAATATCTGAAGCAAATGTGGAAAAACTATCATCATTATTTAAATCTGTTGGGGATGTAGGGATAATGTTCACTGGTACTGGACTTTTCTATATAATTGGAATATTTCCTTAAAGAAAGAGCTGAATGGAGAGACTGGGGAACTGAAAGGATGGTTTTCAGGACATTGATAAGTAGCTCTTCCTGGGATGCTTTCACCCCAGACATCTATATCCACATTGCTCACATCCTTACATATTTTACACTTTTCCTCAAGTATTGCCTTCTTTCTCAGTGAGGCTCTCCCTGGTCTGGGACATTTTCTAACTCCCATTGATGTATTTTTTAAGTTGAATGGAACACTTATTATTATTTATCATGCTATGTATTGTTTGTATTTATTATTTATATTTGTGTTCTATTATTTGTATTATTTATTTGTATTGCTTGTATTTATCTGTCTTTCCTACCAGAATATAAGCTCACCACGGTAGGAATTTCTATCATTTTGGTTCACTTCTACATCCCCAGCACCTAGAAGAGGGCCTGGCACAGAGGAGATATTCAATAAATATTGGTTCAGTGAGTGAATGAACAAATTAATTCTGGTTCTGACCGTGGGTGGCGGAAAGCTGCCTGCATCACTAAAAGATACAGGAGAGAGGAGTGATGCAGGCAGAATGCTGTGTTTGAACTGAAGGTGTTGATTTGGAGGCAAAGACAGCATATGTAAATATGAGGTCAGCAGGTAGTTGGGGATCAGGGAACAAAAGGACAGATAACCCAAACCAAACTGAAACTGAATCCAACTGAGCACTGAGCTCCTGTATGTACAAATAGATGGACTTGGCTGTCAGTCTTGCTGAAGAAATTTGACGAGGCATAAAACAGATAGCTTAATAAGGATATTCTCTAAATTTATTGTATCTCACTTAAAAAAAACCCAACAACTGCTATTCAGTTTGCTACGAAAGAGGTACTTACTCTACCTCTGAGAGCGATTAAACACTACTGTTTTATCTATGGGCTATGACAGTATTAAACAACTTTTACTGGTTTCCAAACATTGGATCTGACTCATCTGTTGTTTATTGTTTATTGTGCAGGGGAAAGAAAGATTAGAGTTATAAACAGTAATGCCATATTGAATGTATCTTCATTGAACATTCTGCTGTTGAGAGAGATTTAAGGAATAAGGATATATGTTTTCCTATGTGTTAGGCTTTTGCTAAATATTTCTTTCCAGACTTGAGGCTTGCTTGCTGTAGGGCTGAATGAACAAAAGTTTCTTCAGGTGACTTTAGGCCAGTAGTTTTTCAACTTTAGTGTATATATGATTCAACTGGTAAGTTTGTGAAAATGAAGATTTGAGAGCCCCATCTGAGAAAGGTGATTCAGAATTTTTGGAGTGTGTAAGCCCAGGAATCTGAATTTTACACAGTTACCCCAGGTGATTCTGATACAAAGCATAATGATACAGCACTAGAAGAAAAATTGCTGTAGATGATTCTTTTACTCAGTCATTTCATTATTTTTTTTGTGTCTGTACCAATTACATGCAGTAGTGATGTCATATGCTTCATAACAGTATATGCGAGTAAAACAGGTTTGCCAACATTAGCAGTTCAAAAGCTGTAAATAATTATATCTACCACAGAAAGAGAGGCTCAAAAAGACACAGTAAATGTGTTCCTATAAGGTGCTGAAAATCTAACACAAAACAAGCTGTGTATTAACTGGTGTGCAGATAAAAAATTTATAATGTGTTTGTTCCCTGTTGTTGCTGTAATAAATTACTGCAGACTTAGTGACTTAATGCAACACGCATTTATTTTCTTACTGTTCTACAGGTTAGATATCCAAAATGAGTTTGCAGGCCTAAAATCAAGGTGTTGGCAGGGCTGGTTTCCTCTGGAGGCTTGAGAGGGGGATCTGGTCCTTGCCTTTCCAGCTTTGAAAACTGCATTCCTTGGATTCTGTGGCTCAGGGCCTCTTTCTACCTTTGCATCTTCAAATTTCTCTCTGTTTCTGCCATTGTGTCAAATTCTCCTTTTCTGTGGTCAAAACTCCCTCTGCTTCCCTCTTATAAGCACATTTATGATTACATGTAGGGTCTATTTGAATAATCCAGGACAATCACCTCATCTCAAAATGTTTAATTTAATCAAAACTACAAGTCCCTTTTGGTAACATTCACAGTTTCTAAGGATTAGGACATGGTATTTTTGGGGGCCACTATTTTAAGAAAGGAAAAAACTGTATCAATTCTACTGCTCAATATATACTGATAACAAAAGATGAATACAAATCGCGTCTGCCTTCAGCAATTGCCAGAGGTATTCAAAGTGGTTACCATCAGTGTCCAGACACTTCTGATTATGGCAAACTACTGCTTGAGCAATGTTGACCAAAATGTCCACCTGTATACATTTTTTTAACACTCCCAGTGTGTGTGTGTGTGTGTGTGTGTGTGTAATATATGGCAAAGCCCTGACTTTTTCTTGAAGTACCCTTAAGTAAGTTGAATTTGTAAGCTCCACAGTGAACTAGTAAATACAGTGTTTTTATAAATAAATGTGAAGTGATTTCAAGAAGAGACTATACAGGTTGCCACAGTACCAATTTCCTTGCCTGAAGCCAAATGCAGTTGGAAGATGTAATCAGTCTATTATAACAGCATTTTAGTATTAAAGTGGACAAGTACCTTCAAAGTTTATTGCCATTTTTTGGGAGTTAGCAACATGTTGTCAGTCTATTGGGAGAAAGTCATTGCATTTGGCACAGTAAGGAGTGAAAAGAGAAACTGAAAAGATGGGCCCAATGCTTAAAGAACTGAAAGTCCTATACTGAGATGAGACAAATACACTTTTAAGTACAGAGAGCCTATGAACCTATAGAATAAAGGCCAGTGGGTCCAAAAGGAACCCATAGAATGTAGCAAACCTCTCAGAATTCTCAGCAAGTATTTTTCTCTGGATCCTAGTACAATTCTATGGGAAGGAGTTAAATACAAGCAGGGACTGGCCATTAGAACAGCTTTATCAGGGATAGTACTCTGGAGTCTCCTTATAATAGCATTTGATATGAAGTGGAATTTAATATAAGGCTGGTCTTAGACCTCATTAAAGATGTTTAAATAATTGTCCTCCAAATATCTATTATATGGATTCCAAGGTGAGACTCGTGGAGAGGCTGTGATGTTCCTTTCTGCAGTCTGTTTTTGTAAGAATGATGGTTTTGTGGTAGCTGTGGGAGTTTTGCTATTACCATGTGCCTCCTTCTTGGTCCTGGGATTTTATTACCTATCCATTCCCAATTCTAAATTCTCCTCCTTCTCAGAATGAGTGCTTTGACTACGGTGATAGAGACTGCCTATTATGGCTGTTCTCACTAGAAAAGCTACAGAACAAATTTTTCACTTGCAATATGCTTTCCTACTCACTAGCTTCCCTGTCTCAATACATCTTAAAATCTGTTGCCTAAATAATCTCCCTTTGTGGCTTTCAATCATGTTACTCTGCTTCAGACCTTGAAGTGGCTCTCAGTTCCTCAAAGCAGCTCAGACAGGCTCTTCACTTGAGCTGTCAAGGCCCTTCACGGGCCCCTGTCTCCTGGGGGTGGGTCGCCTGCTCCTGCAGGGCCGGCTTCTTCCCCCGCCCCCCTCAGCCTCCTCTTTATATTGATTGGTTACCTGCTTCTGTCAGAGTTTTGTGTGTATTTACATCCTTTTTGCTTAAGCAAAAAAAAAAAAAAAAAGTTCTGAATTTTAAATTGGACTAATACTCCTGGGCTTTTAGTTTCTTGTTTCCAATAGCCTTTCCTCTTTGTATCAATATATTTGTCTTCTACCTAGTGCCAAAAGCACCTGCTCCATTATCCCTGGCTTATTCTGTTTTACTGATTTGGATGAAGAACCCCTCCAAATCAAATTATATTTACATAGGTGAATTAATTCAGCCGTACTGGCTGAGAATGTAGTCACAGCCCATCATTGTTTTGCAGTTATTAAAGAAGGGCACTGATTTTTCAGTTAAGCGAAAGGAAACATAAGCTGATTATTGTTATGATGGTGATATTTTAAAGCCATGACATAATTACTTCATCTTCCAAAGTTCCTAATGTAGCCTCCTGGTCTAAAATTTTCTCAGAGAATAACTCTGGCGAGTGAGAAGGTCTGTTTAACATCACACCACCAAATTACAAAAGTCAAATCAGGGAAAATGGTATTCAAGTCTTTGACAGGGGTACTACTGTTGTAAATGTATTTTTTTTTCCTCTTTGCTGTATCATAACACTACACAGTTTCCCATAATTATATAGCAATGACCACAATTCATTTTTAACACAACAAATAATTAAAATGGTCTAGAAGAAAGGCTTTAAACAGACAGATTTAGTTTCGCTGCCCTTGAAAGTGATTTAGTGACTATAGAAAACCTCTTCAAATTATTCAACTGCAAAATCATAATTCACAGCTAACTGCATACTTATTGTACATGGATTTTGTAAAGATAAATAAGAACCTTCGCATTGCCTTCCATAGCACAAATCTGCATTCCCAGTGTCTGAAGCTTCCTTTTTCTCCACAGCCTCTCGAACACTTGTTATTATTTGTCTTGTTGATAATAGCCATTCTAACCGGTGTGAGGTCATATCTCATTGTGGTTTTTATTTGCATTTCTCTGATGATTAGTGATATTGAGCATTTTTTCCTATGTCCATTGGCTGTTTGTCCTCTTTGGAGAAATGTCTATTCAAGTCCTCTGCCCATTTTTTAATTGGATTGTTTTTTGTTTTTTGTTTTGTTGTTGTTGTTGAGTTGTATGAGTTCCTTGTATATTTTGGATATTAGCCCCTTATTGGAGGGGTTCTTTGCAAAAATCTGCCATTCGGTTGGTTGCCTCTTTATTTTGTCGATGGTTTCTTTTGTTGTGCAGAAGCTTTTTAGTTTGATATAGTCTCATTTAATTATTTTAGCTTTTACTTCCCTTGCCTTTGAAGTATATTCATAAAATTCTCTTTGAACCCTCTTAGACACAGACAATAGTTTAGTGGTTACCAGAGGATAAGGAGGGAGGGGGATGGTAGATGAGGGTAAAAGGGGTCAAATATATGGTGATGAAAGGAGAACTGACTCTGGGTGGTGAACACACAATGTGATATAAATGATGTAATACACAGAATTGTACACCTGAAACCTATGTAACTTTACTAATTATTGTCACCCCAATAAACTTCAATTAAAAAAAAAGATAAATAAGAAAATCTATGAAGTATGTTAATTTTAGAAGAAAATCTCTAAAATTATTCAGTATAAGATTTTATAATATTTCTGACAATGGCATATTTACTTACATTTTTTACAATTGTATGTACATTTTTACCTTACTTTGAAATCTTTAGTACAATGAGAGGTGGGACATTGGATGTAAGAATGAATAACTACTTGCTTTTTTCAAAAAAAATTTACTTTGATGGTGCTCTGTCTGTTGCACTTAATCACCATCTTTAGAAGTGGTGTCCTCTGAAGAGCCAATGTAAATTAGGTCCACTTTACTATTCTCCATGATAAGATATTGTTGCTGTATCTCCCACACTGGACTGCAAGTTCCTTGAAAGAAGAGACCATGTTTCCTTGGCTTCCCTTTGGATGGATGCTCAGAACATGAACAGATAAATGTCCCATTGATGAAATCCTTAAATAGTCTTTTATGTTCTTATTCTGAATTGCACAGTTATCAGAGACAAAGTCAATTTGCATTTGTCTAAAGTTTCCTCCCATTATGACTCCCTCCCAAAGGATATTCTATCCTAATAATGGCCAATATCTGACGCCAATGCCATCTCTCCCTTGAGAGTGCAGATGGCATTTCACAGACCTTGGCACTTTACCCTGCCAAGTCAGATGTGGTCTCAGGATCCATCCCCACATGTCCTCTAACCAACCACTCTCAGTTGTCAGAACAGTTGACACTTAATTGCCAACCCTGTTTTTGTGAGAAAGTGAGATGACTAACGGAATTGAAGATATCTGCCTTTAGTATTTTTTCCCATTCAATGATTAAAATACTTAAAATCCTATAAAAGGATGAAACAAACCTACTATAAATATAGAGAATCCATGAAATTAATTAATGAATCCATGGAGCAAGGCTATTGGGTTAAAAAACCTGCCCTAGGAACACCTATTTTGGGCATTTAACTATTGTAAGGGATCAAACATATATAGCTTCTATACCTTAGTTCATTGCTATGATGTATTACCCCAGGAGTGGCACCATAAGAATATTTTTCTATGGCCAACTTCTTGTATTCCACATTGGCAAGCATAGTTATTTCTGTCTAATCGGTACCAAGTTCATAAGCAGTAAATGGGAAAAAAAGAGGAACATTCAAGATTGGTAGCTCAGCAGTTGGTATATATTTTCAAGGGAAGGGAAAAAGGCAAAGGAGTAAAATTATGTGAAGATAAAAAATAGCTTTTCATTATTTTCTTGTCAAAATAAATTGGGACTAGAGAGAAGAATTTAGACAAGTTCATATGATCCACCAATCTCTTAGTCATAACGATGTACCTATTTCTCAGGATACACACACATACATACTAAACAATATATATCATGATACATATGTACCTAGTGAATGATAAACTGTTATTTTTGAAAGGCACTTTGAGCTGAGACCCCGAGAAATTAACTGACTTTCACAAATTGACAGAAGTAATTAGTGAGAAAGCTGAGTCTCACCTCCCAGTGTGCCAGTTCCTAGTGTAATGTCATTTCCACTAGACTAAATGAGCAGTTTGGTTCATATTCGTTGTTGGAAGAAGTTATGCAGAGGGAGAGATAAAGCCTGGGTAGCAATTTATATTTTCAGAGCTGGGCTCTTATCATGGGTTGTCAGAAAATGCAAATAAGCAGGTATAATAAAATTATATTTCATTGCTTTTGAGTGATAACTGTTTATGATGATTTAGTTTCTGTGTTGATTAAGTGGAGCATAGTTAATGTAAAAGAAGAAAGCAACTGTGATTTTTTTTCAAAGTATAAAATGAATTTTGTAAAGCAAAGTCTTCTCGATTAATCACAAAGGAATTATCCAGTTTGTGAAACATTATAGTTTGGACTTTTCACCCATTCTTCAACTGGGTCTCACTAATTCCATCAGGACACTGGAGTGAGACAAGTACAGATAAAGTGAATGATTGTTCTTATGTGAGAATGTGACGACAGGTGGTTTTACTTGGTAGCTAAAGGACTTGTTCAGTAGAAAGTTAGGACCAATTGAATAAATCTATCTATTTCTCTGGATCCCTGCTGCCATCTCTCCAGTCTAAACCACCATCTTTCACTTGGACTTCTGCAGTAGTCTAACTCATTTCCTTTTATTTGTCTCTATTTTTTTCCTAGTCCATTATCTACACTGTAGTTGATGTAGTCTGTTAAAAATAAATTCTGATCATGTCATTCTGTGGTTTAAAATCTTTAAATAACTTGCCTGTGCCCATAATATTAAATTAATATTCCACAATTTAATACACAGACCCTACTTTAATATGATTTGAAGTTTTTCTTCACTTCTCTGGTCTCAGCTATACTGTATATATCTTCTCACTTTTCTAACTTTTGTCTCTCTGCAGGCAGTCTTAACAAACTGCCCCCCATATTTCAATTTACCTTAGTATAGGTCACTGATGTGATCTTTCTGAAATGCAAAAGTAATTTTATCACCTTCTGGCTTAATATCCTCCAATGAATTATCACCACTGTTATACTTAAGTCCTAATATTTACTGTTGTCTTGAATCACTTATTATTTGGTCAGGGCTGTTACCTTAGCACAAAATGTAACTTTTGTCTAGGGTATCAGCTGCTACTTGGTAGCTTCCTACATCCAGCTTATCCTTTAAGACTTAGCTGAAACATCTCCTCCCCTGAGAATCCTATAGTCTTATCAAAGGGTTCCTATTACATACTCCTTTAGGAGCTGCACATGCCTACAAAATTCATTCATTCATTCATCAAAAGTTTATTGACTACTTACTATGCACCATGTACTTGAGACGCAAATTGAACAAAATATTTTGACCTAGAAAAATGGCACTTTCATGGTTAGAATTAATAGATAAAAATTATTGCTCTCATGGAAGTTACATTCTTGGGGGGAAAAAAAGCAACAGCAAACAATGAGTAAGTAAAACATATCTTTTGTGGGCCAGCCGAGTGGCGTGGTGGTTAAGCGCTGGCTTGGGAAGCCAGCGGCCCCGGTTCGGTCCAACATATGAGGACCAGTGACACTGCCCTCAAAAAAGAAAAAAAAGAAAATATTAAAAAAACAAAACAAAACATATCTTTTGTTAAATGGTGATAAATGTTACAGGAAACAGTAAAGCAAGGAAGGAGGATAGGCAGTTCTGAGGTGGGAGGGAAGATGTCTCAGAAATAAGAAATATTTGGACAAATATCTAAAAGGGTAGAGAGAACAAGCCATGGAGATACCTAGGGGAAAGCTCAAATGCTTTGGTGGGATAATCTCTCTGACATATCTGAATCATGCAAAGGAAGTTAGTGTGTGAATGGGGCAAGGTTAGTGTGGAGCAAAGTGCTAAGAAACGCAGCCAGGGAGGTAAGGAACTAGATTTTTATAGGGACCTGAGGACCCTGTAAAAAGATGGGCTTTACTCTGAATGAGATGGAAAGCCACTGGAGGAGGAAAAGCAAAAGAGTGGCATGATTTGATGTTCATTTTTTTTTTTTTTTTAAGATCTTTACTGGGAAATTGGTGGGGGGGCAGTGTTGGAGAATTGGGGAAAGGGACCAGCCAAGTTTTTGTTCTTCAGTCTTCATTGTGAAGGGCACCAGTCTCCATCTGGTTTTCCATCAGCAGCTCGTGGCCTCTAAGCTCAAGGTGCTGTGTTTGATCTCAGTTGCAGGTGGGCATAACCACCATCCCATGCAGGAGTCGAACCAGCAGCCTTGTTAATAGTGCCTGCTCTATTTGTTGAGCCATCTGGGTGGCAGCTCAGCTCAAGGTGCTGAGTTCAGCCTTAGTTGCGAGTGGGCATAGCCCACCGTCGAACAGACAAACTTATTGTTACACCAGCTGGGCCATCCTGCCACCTGTTGGTAGCTCAGCAACAGCTCAGCTTGGGCACAGCATCACTGGCCCATGTGGGAATTGAACCTGCGGCCCTGTTGCTCAGATCTCACTCTCTTAAGCCAACTCTTAACCAACTGAGTCACTCTGCTGGCCCTTGATGCTCATTTTCACAGAAACACTTTGTAGATGTGTAGAGAACAGACTGAAGGGACAAGACATCAATAGGATACTAGAGCATTCGTCCAAGCAAGAAATGAAGGAAACTTGGACCAGGGAGGTAGTGGTGGTTTTAGGAGAAGTGGTTGGAGTTTAGATATATTTTTAAGCTATATGAACTGTGAGAGAAAGAGGAAAGAAAGGATGATGCTGGACTTGAGCAGATGAATGGAAAGACTTGGATGAGCAGGTAAGAGTGTGTGTGTGTGTGTGTGTGTGTGTGTGTGTGTGTGTGTGTGTGTGAGAGAGAGAGAGAGAGAGAGAGAGAGAGAGAGAGAGAGAGAGAGAGAGAGAAGGAGAGAGAGAAAGAAAGAATAGCTAAGTGGAAATATCCAGTGGGAAGTCGTATTAATGATTCTGGAAGTCTGGAATTATGGGGTAGGTCTTCAGCATCTAAATGATACTTGTAACCATGAGACTAAATGTTATCACCAAGAGATTGAATATAGACAGAGAAGTGAAGATGTTTATGGATTGGAATCTGGGACCCTCCAGCATCAAAAAGTGAGCAGGGGACCAGCCGAGTGGCGCGTTGGTTAAGAGCTGGTTTGGGGTGCCAGCGGCCCTGGTTCGGATCCCACATATGAGGGCCAGTGATGCTGCCCTCTATAGCTAACAACAGCTCCACCTGGAGCTGGGCTGTGTGAGCCCTAGCGATGGTGTAGGCTGCAGCCCCTGCTGCAGTGGGCTGCCATAGGCTACAGTGAGTGGCTGGCAGCCAGCGTGAGCTGCCAATAGCCACGGTGAGCAACCATCCAGAGGCCGGCCAACTGATCTGCCTCATCTGGGAAGAGCGCAATGATGATACCAACATGGGCCAGTGAAGCAATGTCCTCCACAACTAGACTGAAGAACAAAAAAAAGACAGTAACTTGTCTGTTCCCCTTCCCCGATTCCCCAATGCTGTTCCCCTCCCCCAATTCCCCAATAAAATCTTTGGGGAAAAAAAAGTGAGAAGGATGAGGAGTAGGAGCAGAAGGAGGAAGGGGGGGAGGAGGAGGAGGAAGAGAAGGAGGAGGAGGGGGAGGAATCATCCAGGAGACTGAGAAGGAATTGTCAGAAAAGATAGAAGCCAGGGGAAGAAAGTGTTAGAAAGAGAAGAAATGATCAACTGTGTCAAATGCTGCTGCTGCTGCTAGGTTAAACATGTTGAGGACCGGGGACTGACTGTTGGATTTGTCATCCTGGGGCTATTAATGATGTTGATGAGGGCAGTTTGGGTAGAATAGTGGGAATGAAAGCCTGGTTGCAATGAATTCAAGAGACTAGAGAGTATAAATGGGCAATCACCCTAGTTACACTTAAGTGCTCCTTTTCATTGTAAAAGTATTCTAGTTTGGATGTTAATTTGTATGTTAATCCTAACTATATAGAAAACTCTTTCAAGGAACATTGCTGTGCCAGGGAATTATAGCTAGAAAACTATGGTCAAAAGGTTTGGTTTTTTTTTTTTTTTAAGCATAGGAAACAGTGCAGAGTATTTGCTTAATGAAAATGATATAGTATGGAGTCATAAATTGGTGATATGGAAGAGAAAAGGGAGAATTTTGAGAATGATATCTTTGAAAAGGCAAAAGGGACAGAAAATAGAGGGCTTGGTCTTGAATAGGAGCTCAGCCTGTTTGTGCTTCGTAATGAGAGGAAAGGCAGAATACGCTGTTGCATTTCTCACATTGTATTTTATTGTTGATTTATTTGTTTCCCCACACACACATATTGTGAATCTATTAAGAGCAGTAAGAGTAAATGTCTTGTTCATTTCATTTTGTGGTAGCAAATTTTATTGTTCCATTCTCTAGTACAATGCCTGACACACAGCAGGTGTGCAATAAATGTTTGAATGAGCAAATGAAAACACTGTGCTAAGTAAGCATGTGTATGTTTTATCTTCTCACTGAGATTGGATCGTTTCCATCAAATCTTGACAACCAGATGGATTTAATTGTGTTTCTCTTGTCTGGGCCTACAAATAGCTTGACTAACTGGTAGAGTTGATTAATAGGCATGGTTTTTTTCTACCAGAATGAAGGATGTTTCCTAGGAGTAAAATCAATGACCTCTTGCTGCATCATTTTGTAGTGGTCCTGGTTATGGTTTTAATATACAACTACTATTTACTTTGCCTTGAACCTTCTGAAAGCTATCCATTCTCCTTAGTATCCATTTGTCATTTATAGATTTCCATTCATATGGCATGTATCATTATCTGTGATGATTACCTAACTTAATAACTGCGAGGCTCTTTGAGAATGGGGATTACATCATCATTGCTTTCCCCCCAGTAATGCTTTGTACCACCTTTGGTTAGCAAATACGTCTTCTTCAACACTAAGTTAAAAATGCTTAGTCCAGGCCCTGGTGCAAAGCAGATGTCAAACAAACATTTGTTGAACGAATGAGTGCTGTCTGTGGCAGGCTGTTGGTGCACAGACCAGATCTTGTTTCCTATTTGGTGTGCCTGCCCCCAGCTCTCCCTGCTTTGCTTCTAATAGTTCCTACCTGAAGTCCCCTTCAAAGGACTGTCCTTGGGCCCCTGGAGCTGCATCAGCCAGATCCTTGAAGAACAGACAGTGTGTGGGATTTAATACCTTCCCCTTGGTAACCAGGATCACTGACTGAGGTGGAGGAGTTTGGGAATCTGGTGCTTATGCCTTCAGGCAGCACTCGCTTGCCAGTGCAGTTTACACTCGAGAGCTCCCTGTGGGATCAGGCTGAACCAGGACTTCACCTGAAATTGTACCTTGCTTGGCTCATTATTCTTCCTTATCTTGCTTCCTGAGCTCCTTTGTAGTTTGTCCTGAGAACACCTCCTTAGTAAATCACTTGTACACTCATCATTTCCTTAGGGCCTGCTTCTTGGGAACTTAGGACATTGTGTGTTTATAAGCAGGTGAGGTCAGGGGAAGGGAATTATAACCACCATCTCTCTAAGAGTGTTAAGTTTTGCTGTCGTAGGTGGTGTCTATATCACCAACCAAGACTGTAGTTGACTGTTAACTCAATTTGATACTTGATGTGGTTGTTTCGTGTGAAGTAGCTTCACAATTTCAGTAAATAAATATTATTGAATTTAGTAACTATCTTATTGAATTACAAGACTTTCTAACATAAAGTCAGGAGTTTTTTTTTCTTAACTTTCTAATCTTTTTGATTATACACATCTCTGTTCTCTCTCCTTAAGCAAGGATAATAAAGAGTTGATTGTATAATCAATTTTTATATGATTGAGTACAGCTTCCTTTTGTTTTTCTGTTGAATGTAAATATCCATTTTCCCATACCAAGTAAGCCATTTATTTTTTTAGTGATTTGAAAAGAACGCAAACTCATTTATCTGTAAAATGCATTTGGAAGTAATATGTTTTAGAACTGAAAAAAACTTTTAGTAACCAGCTGGTGGTCAACACCTTCCTTTTATAAATGAGAACATTGGAGACCCAAGCAGGTTAGGTAATTTGTTCAATATCACCCAGCTTGTTTAGTGGCAGAACAGGAATAAAGCCCAACGAACTCCCAGGCTGCTGTGCTCTCCCGTGCTCCACAAAATATAAAATTTGTTATTCACAGAATTGGTATGAGGATTAGGGACCACATCTGTGAAAAATAGATTTAGCCTTTGAAAAGAAAGATGCTGGATAGCCTTATGAAAGCTTTATGAAAACCAATCTCATTTTAACCTTTTCAGTACAATTGTTAGTTTTGTTCAGTTTTAAGTTATTTGCCTCAGGCTTCTTTTTGGCCAAAGACTAGATAATATACAATGTGTGATTTAAAAATCAATGTTAGTATCTGAATTGTGTTAGAAATATGAATTACTGCAGCCAGTTTTGAAGCCGGGAGCACAGGCAGGCTGCCTTCCAGAATGGCAATCATTGACTTCCATGAAAAGTTTTCTGCTCCTACTTTGCATATTGGGAATAAGGACAGTTGGTTTCAAAGAAAAGAAGGAAGCATAACTTGTATCTTTGGACAGCCCAGTAAAACTTCCAAAGCTGGATGCACTGTGTCTTTAGCTTTAATTTTCTCTCCTGTGAAGCCACCATATCCTGCCTACTTACTGCATAGTCAGGGAGCCATTATCCTAATCCACAGCACCTTCATATCTCTAGCAAGCACATGTAAGTGATAGCTTTGAATATTTATTTTGATGCAAGGTGTATAAATCTTCTCAATGCCTTCTTGTAACATGAGGAAATTGTGACTTGCTCAACTCGGTTACTTTAATTGTTCAAGTTTGGTTCTTTCAGCCACAGCATGCTGTAATATATGAACAAGAATACTGTTTAATTTTCATAGCATTCCAAGTGATTTGTGTAGATTCATATATGCAGGGAAGATAAAATTTGAGTACCAAAAGGCTAAAGTAACTTTTATATATATTTTTAATTAGGTACGATTATATGCAAGACCTGATGCTATCAGAAGAGGATCCGGGGACTATGCTCTCCATATAACAAAGAGATTAATAGAATTTTATGAAGACTACTTTAAAGTGCCCTATTCCTTGCCAAAACTAGGTAAGAATTTTCTTGGTTATTTTATTGGAAGTGGTCCTTGAAGGTGGCGTTTCTTCTTCATGCATTTCTTTGAGACGCCCAGAAGCATGAAAGTTCCAAGGGTTATATTTTTAGAGGGGATGAGCATGAAAAAGAATTTCTTCTGATGAGGTAAAATAAAATTTAATGTTTCTGAAGTCTGGCCAAAAAGTGCTCTTGGGAATTAAGAAAGGCATTATGTGTGTTTAGGCTTCCGAGAGATGCCCCAACTAGCTGTAATTTGTTGAATATGTACTGGGAAGGGTGCTTGCCAGCATGTCACTTAATCCTCCCAGCTACTATGTGCGTAGGTACTGTGAGAACATCTTCCACTAGAGGAACGGAGACTCAGGGAGTCTTCCATTCATTCAAACATCCAGAAAGTGAAGGAGCTGGGATTTCAAGATGGGTCTTGGTGACTCCCAGAACTAGTCAATATTTTATACTCATTGATTTGCTTCCCTTTTCCAATTCTCACATATCAGACCTCAGTGTATTAGTTATCCCTTAGATTATTTTTATTCAGTCATATTTCCAGTCCTCGTAAATTATAGTAAATAGAATAAAGTCAAGAGAGAAGGGAAACAGTGCCGGCCCAGTGGCCCAGTTGGTTGGGAGTTAGCTTGGCAGTGCAAGCTCTGAATGGCAGGGCAGTTGGTTCGATTCCCACATGGGCCAGTGGTGCTGCCGCTGAGCTGCCAACAGGTGGCAGGATGGCTCAGAAAAAAAAAAAAAAAAAAAAAAAAAAAGAGAGAGAGAGGGAGAGAGAGAAGGGAAACTTAATGGTGGAGGCTGTGTTCATCATGAATATGCTTACATTTCCTCATTTTACAAAGAGAATGTGTTTAATAACTGTTTGTTGAATGAATACATGAGTGAATTTTGTTATCTAATTTGAATGAAGCTGATACTTTTGCATGGGAGTCAACTCTGACTTTCCAGGAAGTTAGAAAGTGTACATAACACCCATTAGAAATGATAAAGTTATTTTTCCTTCTCAGGAAACCTGTTTTGAAATATTACAGCAGCTCTTTGTTCCTCTTCCTTCCTCCCCATCTTTTTTCCTTCCCAAGAGCATTTTTGATCAGCATCCACATAAAAGTTATTGCTTGTTGGCAAGAATAAAGCACTTACCTGATCAAAAGTGTTAGCATTTGAACCACAGTTTCTCTTCTCTGGAGAACTGGGCATAGACCTATTTCATTAAAGTATCTGCCTTCTGGGAAGTAGTTGATATTGTTATCAGTGGGTGTGGCATACAATTTTAATGAGTGATATTATAAAATTCTCCGGTCTTTTTGAAATATGTACTCTTAGAATCCATAATATTTAATTTCAAATTTCTAAACAAAATTTTATTTCAAATAGGATCTATGTTTCATTTTATTTTGTTCTGTCTTTTTTCTTTCTTTTCCTTTCTGTATCAACTTCCTTCCTAAAATCTGTGAACTGAAATCTTTCTGGTAGGTCCCTAAGGTTGGAAGGAATACCTGACCTCATTTGCATGGGAGGTGACACTGTTCTATAGTCCAAGTAAAACGGACTGGGAACTTCCCAGCTTGACCCTAATATAAAATTCACAAGTGCTTATGTTGCAAGTTCAGCAAGAGGAATAAAATGTGGATCTTTGTCCCCTTCAAACCAGTAATTAGAACAGAAATTCAATTTATAACTTCAGGGAGTTTCATGTAACTGTCAAGTTGCAGCAGGAAGCATTTCTACTCCTCTGTTTCACTCACAAGTAGACCATGCAGGCTTTCATCTGTAGAAAAGAGCTTTGTTCACTGTTACTATTACTTGATAAGCTACCTTATGGTGTATATAATTGAATGATTTGGCTTACCCCAGCACCCTTCTTTTTATGTATCCAGGGGAGTTACTATAGCCTGTAGCATTTTGTAAAATTTCTCTTAACAGTTCTACTTATTTTATATATCTATAGATATTTAGATCCATATGTGAATGGATTTGTAAATATGGTTTCTATACAAGGTGTGATCAAAAAATATGGTGAATATTTAAATTAAAAAAAATTATTACAGCAGGCCCTGCTGAGTGGTGCGATGGTTAAGCGCTGGCTTGGGAAGCCAGCGGCCCCGGTTCGGGTCCCACATATGAGGGCCAGTGACATTGCCCTCAAAACAAACAAACAAACAAACAAACAAAATTATTATAGCAAAAGACACATTGACATTCATCCCCCTCAAAATACTTCCACCCCCCCTTGCTTCGAACACACTTATCCCATTGTTCTTGCCACTTTCTGAAGCAGTTCTGGAAGTCCTCTTTCATGAGTGTCTTTAGTTACACTGTCATGGCTGTCTCAATGTCCTGAATGAATTCAAAGCATTTTCCTTTCAAGGTCATTTTGACTTTGGGGAAGAGCTGGAAGTCTCATGGTGCCAGATCCGGTGAAGAAAGTGGATGAGGACACACCGGAATGTTTTTATTTGACAGAAATTGCTGTACCAGAAACGATGTGTGACATGGAGCATTGTCATGATGGAGGATGAAGTAAAAGACACCCATGAAAGAACACTTCCAGAACTGCTTCAGAAAGTGGCAAGAATGATGGGATAAGTGTGTTTGAAGCGAGGGGGAGTATTTTGAAGGGAATTAATGTCAATGTGTCTTTTACTGTAATAAATTTTTATTTAAACATTGACCATATCTTTTGATCACATTCCTACATAAAATTCTTAAGCACAGAAGCATTTTGACAAATCTTTACTTTCCATTGTACATTATGAATTATATTTTAAATGAATTCTATGGACACCAACTCAGTCTTTGTTAGTAGCTCATGTGGATGTATCCTAGATATCAGCTGTGTCTGCCTTGACCCTTCAGATTTATCTTAGATAGTTTCCAAGATGTATCCTCTCTCCCTCTCTCCCTCCCTCCCTCCCTCCTTCCTTCCCTCCCTCTCTCCCTGCCTCCCTCCCTCCCTCCCTCCCTCCCTCCCTCCCTCCCTCCCTCTCTTTCCTCATTTATTTAATAAGCATTTGTTAGTTGCCTCTCATAGGTACTTTTCTGTTTGATGGGGGTACAACAGCAAATAAGAAAGATAAAAATCACTTCCCTCCTGGGGCTTGCATTATATTAGGCAGAGGCAGATATTAAAACAATCTGTAACACATATAGTATATCAGGTGCCATCAAAAATAAAGTTAGAAGGGAGGAATAGGAAGTATGTGGGCAGATCAGGCATGGGAAAAGGGATGAATATTTTTTTTTTATTTTTTATAGAGGGCAGTGTCACTAGCCCTCATATGTGGGATCCGAACCGGGGCTGCTGGCTTCCCAAGCTAGCTCTTAACCACTGCGCCACTCGGCCAGCCCAAGGGATGAATTTTTTAAATGAGTGAATATGGTGGCTTCATTGGGAAGCTGACTTTTGAGCAAAGAACATAAGGGATGAAGGAATAAGTCAAGTGGATATCATGTAACAAGGACTGTAGGCAGAGGGAAAAGGAGGCCAGGTTTTGAGATGGGAGTTTTGTTGGTGTATTTGAAGAATAGTAGAGGCAAGTATGACAGGAGCAGAGTGAGTACAGGGGTGAGAAATAGGACAGGAGTTCAAGGAGTAATGGGTGGGTAGCAGATCATGTAAAGCCAGCACACTGTGGTGAGAACTTTGGCCTTTTTTTTCTATATCCTGAGTAATAATGGAAATCAATTGTTCAGGTATTAGCAGAAGTAGTACCTAATCTGGTTTCTGTTATTAAAGGGTTATTCTTGTAGCCTATTGAATATACTATAAAAACAATTGCTCTCAATCAGGGGGTGATTTTGTCCCTCAGGCACTTGGAAATATCTGGAGACATATTAGTTTGTCACAACTCCACTGGCAGGGGGGTGTTGGTGGAGTGTGTGCTATTGGCATTCAGTAGGTAGAGGCCAGTGATATGTCTACACATCCTACAATGCACATGATACTTCCCACAGTGAAGAGTTATCTAGCCCACAATGTCAATAGTGCTGAGATTGAGAGACCCTGATGTAGAGAAAAGGTCATAGGCATGAAACCAGTTAAGAGTCTATGGCAATATTCAGGCAAAATATGATGATTGCTTGGGTTAGTATGCTAACAATGAGGTAGTCAGAAATGATCCAATTCTGGATATATATTAGAAGTGGAGACAAAAATTTTGCTGATGAATAAGATATGGGATGTGAGAGGCAGAGAGGTATCAAGCGCTACTCCAAGATTTTTGGCTTGAGAATTTGAAGGATGGAATTACCATTTATTGAGACAGAACAATTGTGGAAGGAGATCATTTTTGAGACTGATGGGTCTATTAAACATTTAGGTGGCATCTTGATGTCTGTGAAAAACTCAAGTAGACAATTGAATTTATAAATATGGACTTTGGGTGAGTTATCTGGCTATAAATATACATTTGCTAGCATATTATGATATATAAAGTTATGATGATGGTTGGGACCACTAAGGCTGTGGGAGCAGGTAGAAAAGGCAATAGAAACAAGGAGGGATTGATCCAATATTTAGAGGTTATAGAGATTAGGAGCCAATAAGGCTACTGATTGAAAAGGAGACACTGTTTGAGATACTAAGAAAACAGAATTGTACACTTGAAACCTATGTAACTTTACTAACCATTATCACCCAAATAAACTTAAATTAAAAAAATAAATAAGATTGTTGGGTAACAAAAAAAAAAAAAAGAGAGAGAAAGAACCAAAAAGAAAATAGGTATATGTGGTATTATGGGCATCTAATGAAGAAAGTATTTTTAAAGAGATTTTTATTAAAATACAGCTAACATACAATATTATATTAGTGTCAGATGTACACCATAGTTGTTTAACATTTATATACCTAAAGAAGTTCCATGAGAAGTTCAGCAACCATCTGACACTGTACCATGCTATCATAACATTATTGACTATATTCCCTATGCTGTACATTACACCCCTATCACTTATTTGTTTTATACCTGGAAATTTGGACGGCTTATTCCCCTTCCTCTCCCTACTTCTAAATTTACAGTTGACATTCAATATTTTATACTAATTTTAGGCATAGTGGTTAGATATTTATATAATTTAAGAAGTAACCTCCCCCCGCCCCCCAATTAGTCTAGTACTCACCTGGGACTATACATAGCTATTACCATATCATTGACTATATTCCCATATATTGACTAAAATATACGGTGTATTTTACATGCCCATGACTATTTTGTAACTACAAATTTGTACTTCTTAATGATTTCACCATTTTTACCCTGTTCCCCAGTCCCCATCCCAACTTTCACCCCAATAAATCTAGTACCTGTATGAAACCATACATAATTATTACAATATTATTGACTGTCTTCCTTATGCTGTACTCCATGACTACTTTGTAACTACCAATTTGTACTCTTAATCCCTTCCCCTTTTTCACCAACCCGCAACTCTCTTCCCATCTGGCAACCCTCAAAATGTTCTCTGTATCTATGAGTTTGTTTCTCTCTTGTTTGCTTGTTTATTTTGTTCTTTAGATTCCACATATAACTGAAATCACATCGCATCTGTGTTTCTCTGTCTGACACCCCACTCAGCAAAATACCCTCCAGATACATCCATGCTGCTGCAGATGGCAAGAACCCATTTCCTTCCATGGCTGAGCAATATTCCATTTTATATATATATATATATATATATATATATATATATATATATATATATATATATATATATATATATATATCACCTCCTCTTTATCCATTCATCATTGATGGACACCCATTGCCTCCATATCTTGACTACTATAAATAGTGCTGTAATGAACATATCCCCTCGAAATAGCAAGTTGCATTTTGGATTTCTTCATATAAATACCCAGAAGTGGGATTACTGGGTCCTTTTTTGTCTCATGTTATAGACTTTGTTTTAAAGCCTATTTTATCTGGTTTAAGTACTGTTACTCCAGCTTTCATTTTTTGTTTTGATTTTCATGAAATAACTTTTCCTATCCCTTTACTTTAGGTCTGTGTGTGTCTTTCAATTTGAAGTGGGTCTCTTGTAGGTAGCATTTTTAAAGGTCTTGATTTCTTACCCATTCAATCACTTTATCTTTTGATTGAAGCATTTAATCCATTTACATTTAAAGTAATTATTTATGAGGGGCTGGCCGAGTGGCTTATTTGGTTAAGAGTTCATTCAAGAATGTGAGCTCTGGGCAACAGTGTTGCGGGTTCGATTCCCGGCCCGAGCTGAGCTGATGCTGAGCTGCCCACAGGTGGCAGGATTGCTCAGCCAAAAAATAAAATAAAATCAAATAATAAAGAAAAAAATAAAGTAAGTATTTATAGATATGTAGTTATTGCCATTTTATTTATTATTTGTATTTTGTATTCTTTTTTATTTTTTCATCTTAAAGAAGTCTCTCTAAGATTCCTTGTAATTCTGATTTGATGTTCATAATAAACTCCTTTAGCTTTTTCTTTCTTTTTTTTTTTTTTGGTCTGGGAAGCTATCTGTCATTCTAAAGGATAACTTTGCTGGGTAGAGTACTCTTGGTTGTAGGTCCCTACTTTTCATCACTTTGAATGTTGCATGCCAGTCCGTTTTGGCCTGCAAAGTTTTTGTTGAGAAATCAGCTAACAGTCTTATGGGAGCTTCCTTGTAGGTAAATAACTGCTTTTCTCTTGCCACTTTTAAGAGTATTTCTTTGTATTTAACTTTGGTCATTTTAATTATGATGTGTCTTGGTGTGAGCCTCTTTGGGTTTATCCAGTCAGGACTCTGAACTCTCTGGGCTTGTATCTCTATTTTCTTTGACCAGTTAGGAAAGTTTTCCACTATTATTTCTTCAAATATGCTTTCGATTCCTTGCTTTCTCTCTTCTCTTTCTGATATCCCATATAATGAGAATATTGGTACACTTGATGTTGTCCCAGAGGCCTCTTAAACTATCCTTATTTTTTGGATGTTTTTTTCTTTTTGTCGTTCTGATTGAGTGTTTTCTGCTACCTTGTCTTCCAAATTGCTTATTTGATCCTCTGCTTCATCTAATCTACTGTTGATTCCCTCTAAAATATCCTTTGTTTCAATTATTATAGTCTTTATTTCTGACTGGCTCTTTTTTATGTTTTCTACCTCCATGTTTATGTTTCCTATCTTTTTGTTGAAGTTATTCCTGAGATCATTGAGCATGCTTATAACCAGTGTTTGGAACTCTGTGTCTGGTAAACACCTGTCTCCATTTTATTTAGTTCCTTTTCTGGAGCTTTGTTCTATTATTTTGTTTGGGACATGTTTCTTTGTCTTCCCATTTTGGCTGCCTCTCTGTGTTTGCTTCCAAGTATTAGGTATGGCTGCTATCTTTCCTGGTCTTAGTAGAGTGGCTTTATGTAGTAGGTGTGCTATGGGACCCAGTGGTGCAGTTTTCCTTATTACCTGAGCTGAGTGCTCCAGTGTGTTCCTAATGTGGGTTGTGTGTGCCCTCCTGTTGTAGTTGAGCCTTGTCTTCCATTTGCATATTAGTGGGAGGGATTGGTCCTCAGGTTGATTGGTTGTGAGGACTGGCCTTGACTACAGAGGAGGAGCTGTTGTGCACATGCTGACCCTACAGAGTAGGATTCACGTTAGCAGGGCTCTGGTGCCTGCCTAGTCTGCTGTTTGGTTGCTTCTTCCCCAGAGGTGGCTGGGTGATGCTCTAGCTGGGTCCAAAAGTGGCCACCAGTCATGAGTCATGTCAGACCCAGAGCTTCCTTGGAGGGGCCTCACCAAATGCCAAGTTCAGACACAGCCTGAGTCCTGCCTGGGGCCACCTGACATGAGCCAGAAAACAATTGCAGATTGTTACTGACCATGTTGGGCTTGGAAGTACCCCAAGAGACCAACTGTGAACCAAGGTGGACTGTCACTAGTGCCAGGCTTAGGGCTGCTCAGCCAGAGGTACCAGACACACTGAATCCAGATACTGCTTGTTTGGGTTTTGTGAACCTTTTGAGAAATTTTAGGAAAGTCTGCAGCATGAACCAGTACAAGCCATTTATATGGAAAAGCCACTGGAAGTGGCTTGAGTGGGCCTAAAAGTTGGGTGGGTCATGGTCTCAGGGAATAATGACAAAGGAATCATGGCTAAAGAATCATGTTTAGCCAGGTTAATGAAGATTCAGATATGGCAGCTGTCTTTGTCTATACTCTGAGAGGAGGGAGGGCTCAACAAGAAACAATGGCTTCTGCCAGCTCCTCAGTCCTGGAGGAAGCTGGCCCTCCAGCCCTTGCCCTGAACCCAGCAAATTTTCTTCCTCCCTGTATGTCCCTGGTGCCTTTCAAGCTGCTTCCCCAGTGCTGGAGTTCAGAGTGAATGAGACTGCTGGCAAGTAAGTCCATGCTTGAGCCTTGGAGTGCAGCCACTCTCCATCCCACTCAGCCACAATCTTTGCTGATTTTCACAGCCAGAAGTTTGGGGACCTCTCTCCCTGGCACTGAAACCCTGTGTTGTGGAGCCTGCTGTGGGGTTGTAACCCCTCATTCTTCCAGGGGGAACCTTACAGCCAAGTTATGCCTCCTGATTTTTATTGGTCACAAGTGGGTGTAGGACTAGCCCATTACATCTTTGTCCCTCCTACCAGTTTTGAGGTGGCTTTTTCTGTATGTCTGGAGGGCTTTGGTTCAGCTAGACTTCAGATGATTCTCAATGATGGTTGTTCTGTAGTTTAGTTGTAATTTTAGTTGTAATTTTGATATGGCCCTGAGAGGAGGTAAGTACAACATTTACCTACTCCTCCGTCTTGACTGGATCACTCAAAGAAAGCATTTCAAAGACAGCAGATGATCAATGTGGCAAGTGCAGTTAGATGAGGACTCACAGTTGACCATTCATTGGCATTAGACATATGGTGGTCATTAGTGACCTTGACCTGAGCAGTTTTCAGGCAAAGGTCTGATGGGTGTATTCAAGAGCAAATGGGGATGGGGCTGGAGAGGGGATACAGTGACTAGAGACAGTGAATATAGACCACAGTTTCAGTATTTCTGAAAGTTCCCAGGGGGAAGGGTTCTAGCACTAGGGGGAGAGGAAGAATTACTTGTGTTATAATAATGCTCACCTCGGGATAAGTGTTGTTTCTGTAAACTGAGAGCACACTTCCCTCACAGATCTGTCCCTCTCCCAAACAATGTCAAGGAAGATGTGGGACTTGCCTCTTTCTTTTATTTGCATTAAAAATACAAATATGAAACAAATAAATAAGACACTCTCTGCCAGTTAACCTGACTTTACTGAAGCTTTGGAGGGGGTGTGGGTATATGTGAATACCAGGGTGTGACATTGCAAAACAACAAAAAAACAAAACAAACCCTTAAAATGTAATATTGGAGCTTCCTTTTCTTAAAGGTCCCTTTGCTGTCTGTCATAAACTCTGAAATATTTTCTCTCTCTGTCTCTGTCTCTCTCTCTCACCAAGTTCTTTTTTCATTTCTAATGCTGACAAGTTTAACTTTCTCTACTGTGGCATCATCTCATGTTAGCTCGTCTCTAAGAATTTGAGTCTTCACTCTAAATAGTTTATCAGAATAGTTCCCTAAGTTATGCTCCCTGTTAGAGCAATCATTTATTCTCCATGTTACACAAGGATATTCCTTAAATATTTTTAAGCCGAAATAGGCAGCTGGTGTACACTGAATAAAGATGTGTTTTTAAACCTTTAATTTAGATGATTAAAACTATTTGTGTGAAGTTTGTAGAGATTTTCGTTTTCTTGGTGTTAAGTTATAATGAGAGGTATAGAGTCTACTTGATATAATATGGCAGCCTTCCTATAGTATATACCTTATTTTCATGAGAACTCTCAGAGGCTTGGAGGTTTACTTTAAAAGAAGGTTGTAGACATATAAAGAATTAAGTTATTTTTTCTCTCATCCCTAAAACATGTTCGGCATAATTTAAAAAAAGGAAATGGGCTTGTGTTTACTAAATGTTGGCCACTCTTTAGGGCTTTATACATTCTAACCCATTTAATCTTTTTCAAAGTCTTTGAGGTAATGCCTGTTATTTTCTCATTTTCCAAGGGAGGAAATTTAAGCACTAAGTGACTAAGTAATGTACTCCAATCACACAGCAGGAATTAGTGGATTTATAATTCAAACCCAGGCTGTCTGGCTGTAGAGTCCTAGGATTCTACTGAAGCAGGTTCCAGAAATGTTGAGAATTCAGAGATTAAAATATAGGTCCCTTTAATGAACTAGATTATCTAATTTCTGGAAGAATAATGGAATAGCTATTTTTGATAATTTCATATTGATGTTAAAAGTAATACATGGTACTTGTAGTAGAAACTTTGGAAACTTAAAGAAAATTAAAAGAAGAAACAGTGCTTTATAACTCATAATCTCATAAACCTGAACATATATTTGAGTATTTTAAATGTTCTTTTCATCATAGATGTTTTATAAGTTAATTAAGTGGCAAAGTGACAGAATTGTATTGGACTATTTTGTTAATCACCCTCTTTAAAGTTCAATTAATTATGGCAGATAGTTTTCAGTTTCCTTTTACTTCTACATTGTAATTTGTAAACCAATGATTTGTAAAGGAGTTTGCTCGATTGCTTTTTTTCCAAGACACTGTGCTTTTATGAAGAATTCAATATCTACCTAGCAAAGTCCTGTGATTGTAGAGGTAGCACAGGTATTCTGTAACAAGAATTTCTGGCCTCAAGGAGGCTGTGGTTTTGTTGAGGAGAAAATACAATATTTACAGAAATGAACAGATTAGACTCATGCGATATGGAAGGGCCAACATTTTATAGGACAAAAACAGAGTACCATGTTAAGAATGTGGGATCATTGCACATTGCTGTAGGCATGAAATGCACATAGAAAGAAGCCATACCTTTACTTGAGTCCTGAAAAAAAAGAAACCAATTGAACTGGAGGTGGAGAAGAAAGAGAAGTTATTTTGCCAATTGTGCAGTAGGGAAAACCCCTGATACCTGGGGCTTTGTGTATCATGTTGATAGGGTCTCTTCATTATTCTAGGGATAGATGTTAGGGATAAGTTGCCCTATTGAAGTTTATGAATGGGAGAAGCTACTCGAATGATTGAGTTTTGTTTAAACTATAATAGATACATCTGTTTATTGTGGTGGTGATGATGATGATGGTAATGATGATAGTTTTCTATTTGCAAATAGTATAGTTTTGGAGTTTGTTCATTCATAAAATATTGTTATTCACTGCTAAGCATTTAATTCATTCTGGTTATGTGTCTTTTCTTTTTAAGTAGTGGATATATTTGTTATTTTTAATTTTAGGTAATAATTATATAATACTATTCCCATCTTAATCATGCATCTCATAGTTGAGTTATTATTTGAGACTGTTTTTTATTATTGTTATTTATTTATTTATTTTTAATTAAAAATTTTTTGGGTGACAGGGGTTAGTAAAATTACATAGGTTTCATGTTACAAACATGTATTACATCATCTATATATTTTCTTGCCTGCTTTTGATTAGGTAAATATTGACTATTCTGTATATGCTTTGTTGATGGCCTCAAGTAATAGTACTTTTCAAAATAAAATATCTGGAGGCTGTGTAGATAGTCTGGTCTAAATCTGAATAACATCAGTTCACTCCCAAGATGCTTCCTTTAACCAAAGCTCCTCAAACTACTTTAACCTACACTGGAGCTATGTAATTGTATGGTTCCTGGTAGATGCTAATGTAAGTATCTCGCAGTGGGTTAATATTACTAGTGCATTCTTAGGGTGTCCAATGAACTGGTTCCTTGTCTTCTAGTTTTCCAAGTACTGTAGAGAAATAAGTTTCTTCAAATGACTATCATTTCATCCTATTTGGAATCAAATAAATATAGTCTCTCCCTATTTTATGAAAGTAATTTATTTCTGAAAAACCTTTCACTTGGAGATTTTCTCATAAACCAAAAAAGCAGTTATAATTTCTTTCAATGAGAAATATTTTTTATATATTCCTAACTCTCACTTTGACAACCATTTGTGCTAAAACAACACCAACTACTAAAAAATAGACACAGTTACTTCAGTATTTAAAGTTATTTTAGCACAATTTAACAAGGCATTTTTTTTCCTTCATTAATGATTCTATAATATGGCCATTTAACTGTTCTTGTTTAGCTATTTTGCAGCTATTACATGCTGTGCATTTCTAGGACTTTACTAACAAACAAAAAATATATAAGATACTCAATGTTTATTATATTTAACTGCTAATGCAAAAAAAGAAAGAACAGTAAAGAAGAAAGAAATCAATGAAAACAATGTATTTTAGTGGGAATGATTCATGAGGTTATTATACTATAAACTTGTAAACCGCAAGTCCACTAAGTGGAGAATTTAATGCAACACAAACCAACTATAGAACTGAATTAACTAATTAATTCAATAAGCATTTACTGAGTAGTTACTATGTACATTGTACTTGCAATGATAATAAATGTCTCTCTTCTGCTAGAAGCTTAAAATCTAGTTGAAGAGAATTTTTTAATTTTTAAATTTTATTTGATTGTCAATATTATTACATGTTCAATTTCTTACTGCCCTCCTCCCTCTTTTCCAGTTTTAAGAATTTCAGACCTTTGCAGTTTTGGATTTGCTCTTAAATATACTTTGACTAATTCAATCAGAGTTTGGGTTAACATTATTTATCCCAGAAGTAAATGCAATTTTAGGAAGTGCTTAACTTAATCAGGGTGTATTTATGAAAGCTCCTTCTTTCTGTTTTATAATTCTAACAAAGGTACTTGGCCCTTAAAAATACAAAGGCATTTGGACATTAAATTTGGAAGTAACCCATCTAGTGTTTCCATATTTAGTCGTTGCATAAGTCTTGCACTGTCTAATCTGCTTTCTTTCCTCTTCCTATGGATCAAGTGGCATCACTCCATCATTGGGCACTTCCTTTTGTACACTCGATCCTGTCTTCTCTCACCTGCTCAAGGACATCACTTCAGCAGTTCTGCCTTCTCTCTTTGGAATCTTCATTCTTCCCTCCTTACTGGATATTTGCCCCCCAACAATAAAAATATAGTGTTCTTTCTTTCAACTTAACCACACATATGCACACGCACTTCCTCTACTGCACCATTTCTCTCCTTTCTTTTCAAACAGCTGAACTGCTTGAAAGTGTTGTCTGTCTGCACTGACTCCAATTTCTCTTTCCCTTGTCTCTTAAATGCACTCTACTGCAAGCTTTTGCCCTCAACACTATACTAAAACTGGTCTTGTCGAGCTCAATAATGCCTTCACATTGCTGAGTCCAGTGGTCAATTCTCAGTCTTCATCTTGAGCTGTCAGCAGCATCTGACACAGTTCTCTCCAATTCCTGGAAACACATTTTTAACTTGTTTTTTCAGGGCAACACATTTTCCTGTTGTTGTTTTATTTTCCGTCCAATCTTCTGGCCATTTTTTCTGTCTAATTCCGCCCCTCGCCCTCCACCCCCTTATCTTAAGCTGCTTAATACTGGAGTATCTAGGATTCAAGTTTTTAAACCAGGGTTCTTTTTTTTTTTTTTTTTTTTTAAGAGGGCAGTGTCACTGGCTGTCATATGTGGGATCTGAACCGGGGCTGCTGGTGTCCCAAGCCAACTCTTAACTAGTGCGCCACTTGGCCAGCCCATAGGATTCAAGTTTTAGACCTCTTCTCTTTGCTACCTATCTTGGTGGTGACCTCATCCAACCTTGTAGCTTTAAATTCCATCTGCTGATCCTGATAATTTCCAGATTTACATTTCCAGCCTGATTTTCTCTCCTCAACTCCAAACTTCTACATTCTATTAACTATTTAACATCTACGTTTGGATCACTAATGAGTATCTCAACATTTTCACATTTGAGCTCCAGATCATAAACCACTATTGCTCCTTCCACATTCTTCCCCATCATAGTAAAGGGCAACTTCATCCCTTCAAAAGTTGTTTAGGTAAAACACCTTGGACTTCTAGTCCTAGTCCTTTTCTCTTATGTTACACATCAGAACCATCAGCAAATCCTTTTGATTCCACATTCTAAATATATCTGGACTCTGATTACCTCTCACCATGTCCTTTGCTACTAGTACTCTCATTCCAGCCACGATGGTCTCTTGCCCGAGTGAAGAGTCCAACCAAAGAAAATGTGAAGTTAAAGTGGTATGAGAACATGAAATATTTGAATTTACTGAGTTCTTGGAAAGGACATTGGACTTATCTGGTGATGTTACTCTCCCTATCAAACATTCCAAAGGTGTCTCATTAGTAATAGAATAGATCCAGAATTCTTCCTTTGATCTGCAAAATCCTTGAGGATTTTGCCCTTTGCTTCTACTCTAACCTCATCTCCTAATACTCTCCTACTCACTCTGTTTCTCCAATATACCAATCATGCCTTAGGATTTTGCACTTTTTCTCCCTTTGACCTAAAATAATTTTCCTTCAGATATATGCATGGCTAAAATAAGGCCTTCTTGACTCCTCTATTTAAATTGCAGCCTTGCTGATCACTTCTCCTCTCTCTTCCCTTATTTACTTTTCTCCATAGAGCTTTTTATTATCTCCCCTAGCATAATTATTGTTGAATGAATGAGTAATTTCCACTTTCTTTTAACCATCTTCACCACATCAGAGAGACAGAGAAGGCAAGGCTTTGGGTGCTTTGTGAATCAAATAAAATATGATTTTTTTTTTTGAAACAGAACAAACAAAGAAATAATGGTGATGTTGACCTTAAACAAATAGACAGCCAGATATTTCTCCAGAAAAATGGTTTTATTTGGGAATAACAAAGAATTGCATTTTGTGACATGTGACCTAATGGAGAACAACCTGTAATTCCAGAGAAATAAAGGAGAAGAGTGCTCTTTTATGGACTTGGGAGGAACTGTTGTAAATAAAAAGTCCATTGGAGGAAACTCAAAGTTTGAAGTAAAGTGACTTTTCATTGGCTGAGTTATGGCAGTCTTTCATTGGCTGAGCTGTTACTGGCAAGGAGGAATTTTTTTTTCCTCCTGCTGAGGTAGTAATGTAGCATCACTTCCTGTCAGAAATGCAAGGTACTTCTCTTCCTGTTGGGGTCAGTAGTGTGTGTTGAGTGACACGAGGGTGGGAGTTCTCTGTTCTAGCCTCCTGACTCCATTTTAAATAAGGTTTCTGTTTATTAATTTTCACAAATTTAAAAATTGCTATAGAAATCCATTTTGGATAAATACAAATGGAGGGGATGAAAGATGAATTAGCTATAGTTGTAGCCAATTTCTTAATAAGGATTTATGTAAAGGTAGTTGTTGGTGAAAATAGGTGTGTTGACTCCCAGAAGAAGTATTGAGCTCTTGGTTTATTATCATGGCAATCCTAGAGTAAGGCTATTAAGAAGCTATACTTTGTACCTGGGATGATTTTGCATTCTGAAAATGAAATAAGTATCTAGTTGTCTATTAACTCTTTTCCCTCTTATTATTCTTTGATATAAGAACATTTATTCATGGATTTGACAACATTGTTAAATATCCACTTTATGCTACACATTGCTCTATTAGGTACTGGAGAATTAGCACCTAACAAAAGCTACAATAATCTCTGTCCTTATTGGGTTTGTATTTTAATAGGGGAGAGAGGCAAACAATAAAAATATGTAATGTTAGAAAGTGACAACTGCTTTACAGAAAATAAGACAGAGGAGAAAGTGTCAGAAATAGTAGTGTGGGTGGAAGGGGCTGTAGTTTAAACAGGGTAGATGGTCAGGGAATGCCTTGCTGAAATGGTGACATTTGATTCAAAATTTGAAAGAGTGATGGAACCCTTAGGAGAATGGTGTGTGATTTGTTTGAAGAAATGGCAAGGAGACTAACGTACCTGGTGCAGAGTGAGGGAGACTGAGCATAGGGTGACATGAAGCCTGCGAGGGAACTGCACCAGGCGGCAAAGGATCTTGTTGGTTGGCTATTGAAAGACATACATTTTCATTCTGAGCAGACATATTGCCTTGGTTTGCTCTGGCTGCCATTGCAAAGTACCATAGACTGGATGGCTTGAACAACAGAAATATATTTTTTCAGGTCTAGAGGCTGAAAGTCCCGGATGAGAGTGCCAGTGTAGTTGAGTTCTGATGAGAGCTCTTCCTGACCTGCAGAGGGTCACCTTCTTGCTGTGTTTTCACATGGTGAGGAGAGAAAGTAAGCTCTCTGGTGTTTTTTCTTATAAAGGTCCCATCCTCATAACCTCATCTAAACCTAATTGCCTCCTTCCCAAAGATCCCGTCTCCAAATACCATCCCTTTGGGAGTTAGGGCTTAAACATGTGGATTTGGGGTAGATACAATTCAGTCCATTGCGAGCATAATCTGGCCTGATTTACATTTTTTTTTTTTTTTTTTTTTTTTGAGGGCAGTGTCACTGGCCCTCACATGTGGGACCGAACCGGGGCCGCTGGTTTCCCAAGCCAGCGTTTAACCACCGAGCCACTCGGTCGGCTCCCACCTGACTTATATTTTTAAGGGATCACATTAGCTGCCTCATTTAGAACAGACTGTTGGGGGTGGGGGATGGGGCGGGGGGGGGCAAAGCCAAAACAAAAAGAAGCTGTTGCATTAATCTAAGAAATAATTCTGTATTGAACCACAGTAGTAGCAGTAGAGGTGGTGAAAAGTGGGCAGATTCTGAATATATTTTGAAGGAGAATCAGCAGGGTTTACTACTTTACAGTAGGACTTCTAATAAAGATTTGATGTCACTTCCTCTCAACAACAGTTTAGAAGATTAGGACAAGGTTGAAAAACCAGGAGCTTTTTTTTCTCCCCCTCCCACCCCCCAGGCTTACTTTTCTGTGTAGCTGTAATGAACAGAAGCAATCTTTTTATGCCTCCTTCTCTCTTTCTTTGTTATTTAAAATTAATCACAAGATAATTTGTATTTTCTGTATTTCCCAGACAGAGCAACTGTATTTAGAACAAAATAATCATGGTAATAATCCTCTTCTGGGAGTGAATTGCTTCCTTCACTGACCAGTGGTCAGTGTGGAGTTAATTATAGCCAAACAGCAATCTAAAACCCCAGAGGAAGGGAGGAACAGTTCATTAAAGTCTGTGCTGGGGATTACTGCTGACAGAAGCACTGCCAGTCAGGCAATTTTAAAAGACAGGTGACCATTCCCATAAACTTTAGAGCTAAAATAGCTTAAGTTGAGATCAGAAGGTTTTTCAAAATAGCTTAATTTCAGGAAACTGAGGAATAGTTATGTAAATTAAGGTTAAACATCTCAAGTCAATTAAGGCAAACGCTCTATCAGAGAGAAAGAGTTGAAATATATGTTTTTTTCTGTGTTCCAGTGTAATTGTGACAGTACTCTTTACCCAACACAGAACTTTTCAGATGTTTCCACTGTAAAGATATGAAGTGATTACCTGTTGATTACCATTTTTAAGGTTTTGGAATTTTAAGTTGTAATCATGATCAGGACATCTCTTTATCTTTGGCATTAAGGTCTTTTGATCTGATCAGATAATGAAGGGTACTCAAAATCCATGTGGTAAACCATGGACTATGTACTTATAATTTTGCAGAGTACTAATCAGACATGCTATTGTAACCTGAGTTAGGTGTACTTACAGTGTAGGTGATAGATCCTCAGTCAACCATATAAAATTCAACGTGGATGGCTACTGAGAGATTACTGTAAGAAAAAATTATTACAAAAAAATTCTAAGTAATGTAAAAGTGATATAATAATTTTGAAAATAAGTTATTTTTTTCTAAAATCAGCTACTTTAAAGTTTTAAAATTATGACATTATTAGCCATGATACTGGGGGATCCAGGGTTGAGATTGAAACTTTTTGAGGGATTTCAAATGGAAAATGTTCTCCTGGTCCATTTTTTGTTTTAAAATCTTTCATTACTGTCTGAGAATTTTGATGCTGCTGCTTATGGAATGTAAAACAGAAGTGTAAAACAAACCTTAGCCTGTAAGGGAGGTTGCAATACACAAGCAGAACAAATCCAATATGGTAGTTGTAAATGAAACCCTTAGGGCACTTCTGAAGGTTTTTAAAGGGTAATTTTGAAAGAAAGAGTAAGTCTCAAATGCCACTTTTCAGTTGGTGGAATTTTAATGGTTTATAACTTAGATTTATTCTATATTGGCTTTTTTTTTTTCCTTATGGGTTCTATCTTGGTATGAGAAATAATTCATGAAAAACCTGGAGTCTGTCTTCAATAGTATAAAATAGGATGTTTTTTAGCTTTTAAATTGTTTAGCAATTCTTTTTATTATAGACTGAAAAATTCACTAAGCTGTAAAATAATTGATAGGTTGATAATGTTTAGGATCATTTAGCTTCTTAAGTATATTGAGATATATCCTGTCAATTTTTATTAATATTAATAAAGCCAGCTGGTAAATGGTATGAAACTTAATGAGCCAAATTTCTCTAGTTGACAAAATCAGCACTCTAGGTCTATAGCAGAAATTTGGGTATACCCTAAATCATAATTTCTTATACCTATTGCTAGGGACTAAATTGTGCCTTCTGCAAGTTCATATATCGATGCTCTAACCCTCAATGTGACTGTATTTGGAGATAGAAGGTAATTAAGAGGTAACTAGGAGGTAATTGAGGTTAAATGAGGTCATAAGAATAGAGTTCTAACCTTGTAGGATTGGTGGATTTATAAGAAGAGGAAGAAAGAGAGATCTCTCTATCTTCCATGTGAGGACTCAGTGAGAAGCCAAATTTGTACAAGGGAGGAAGCTCCCACCAGAACCTGAACTTGGATTTCTAGCCTCCAGAATTGTGAGAAAATGAATTTCTGTTTTTTAAACTACGCAGTCTACTATATTTTGTTATGGCACCCTGAGCTGACTAGTACTTCTCTGTATGGCCTAAGTCATTTTCAGTACTGTTTGCTTAGTTTTGCAGTGGGGATGCCAATGAGAACTGGCCAAAATAAAGTTTGTAGCAGCCACTTGAATTATTCATGCCTTCCCATTACAATTCTATTTTGCCTGAATTATTTGGATCATTCAAGAAGAAATTACAATTTACCATCTTGTATCTGTTGCTTTGCCTCACCCCTCCCTCTCATCTGTAGTGAATAAAATCTGTGATTAGAAAGAATTTTAATAATGTAAAGAAGTCTCCATAATCAATATCATAATGGTCAGCAAACTTTCTCTGTAAAGGATCAGACAGAAAATATTTTCAGCTTTGTGAAACGTACCCATCTTGGTTGCATCTTTTCAACTCTGCCATTATAGCAAGAAAGCAGCCATAGATAACATATTAATGAATGAATGTGGTTATGTTCCAATAAAATTTTATGCATAAAAACAGATGACTGTCCAAATTTGGTCCATAGCTTGTAGTTGACCAACTCCTGTGTTAATAACCTCTTTCCCTCAACAATATAAAAATTACAAATGCCTCAAACCAAGAGAACCTAATTAGGGATTTACTTTTTCTACATTTTTGTAAATGCTTAAGAATCAAACTGAATTGGTACATTGAAAGTAATTATGCATTGTTCTTTCTAAAGGCATCTGTTTGCTCATAAGTATATGCAGAATACATACATTAATGGAATTTACATTTGTATTAATAAACAATAATTATGTATACTAAATATCAATGTATTAATATATACATTTAAATTATATACTATATATTTGTATAAAAACATATTTATTTATATATACTAATTACATATTCACATTTTATATATTACATATTTAGAACCTGTATTGCATATTCACACAAAAACTATTATATCAAATACCCTTATATAATTTATTTCATTCTCACCAAAAATGAATAGTGTCTGGAAACTTTGACTTTTTTGTGAAGATTAAGGTGCCTATTTTTCTCTGTAACCTATAATAATGTTTCAAATTAAGAAGGGAGATAGCAGAGAGCATGGCTATGATTAAAGAGTAGAAGGCTGTGCTGGACATTTGAGGAGAAAGAAGATGGGAGGTAATTATCTCAGAGGGTGGAAGAACAAAATGGTAAAAGAAGTACATTATGACTGCTGCACAGCATAGGGGCCCACTGCACTGTGTGCTCATAAATGTAAAGTCAATACCTTGATCAACTCAGTACAGGCACAGGATGGACATAGAGTAGGGTTTAACCAGGTTCAAGGTTTTGCCAGGAGAGAATGATGGAGAGAGAGACAAAGGAGTTGAAGATAGCAGTAAGGGAACAGTTAAATGATTACAGTGATTCATTGTATCCACTAACCTGGATGAAATGGGATCTAGGATATGAGAGGAGGGGTAGCTGTGAAAATGTGTACAATTAATGGATTGGGTATCTTAGGGAGCAGGGGGTGAAGTATTGTTGGAGTAGAAAAAATGGAAGAACAAGGCAGGAGTGGAATGCTTGAAATGAAGACATTTCCAGATGCTGTAGCTATTGGAAATGACAATGCCCAGGGTATGATCATGGACTAGATGAGGACAATGGAAAAAAAGATCACTAGAATGAAGGAAATGAAGATCTCTCTAGAGTTTTGAGGGATTATCCATTTGGACAGTGAAACCACCGAGAAGGAAAACAGAGCAGCAGTAGAAAGAAAGTCAGGATCATCAATGAGACATCATTTAATGAAATGAAATGCCTGGGAAGCAATAGCAGATGAATTCAGCCAAGATGAGGAAGTTTATATTATAATTCAATTGCATCTACTCAGGTAGCTAGGGTCTTTAGGAAAGTGGTAGGGAGACTACTTCTCCTATAAGTAGCTTTAAACAAGGATGACCCTCCCAGGCTTGTTGTAGATGTGAAAGAAAAATTGACCCCGCTTGAGAAAGCCACAGGTAAATAAGTGTCCTGCAAGATATAGCCAAGTTTTGATTAGAGCTGAAAAGTAAACAAAACATTCAGGAAAAAAAAAGAAAATTAAGAACATAAAATAATTTGCTAATGACACAGGGAGTTCTAAAAGGTAAAATGGAAGAGTTTGGAACCATTTTGAATTTGAATTAGATTAGGGAATGTACACATATAAATGTAGCAAAGACTCAAGATGAGAGATGCTTGGGATTAGGGTGGTATGGAGTTGAGTAGGCCCAATAATCAAATCTAATTATGACTTTCTTTTTTGTACAGTTTTATTACCCTCAGGCAGTTTGTTATACCTAAGAAAAGTAAGAGTTTTGCTGGGTGATGAGAGATGTAAAAGTCATGTCAGGAATACACGCTGCCCTATGCGTCTCCTTTAAATCCTGTTGAAAGTGACATCTTCAGACTTTGCCTGTTACCTGGGCTACTAGTCGAGTTTCTTAGTGTTTAGAAGTTAAGAGCATAAGTGTCATCTTTCCATATTTATTAGATGCTGGTAATTAGGAACAAATATAAATAAAGCACATTAAGGTAGGCCTGAGTATAGTTCATCTCCAAGTCTATGCAATTAACTGCCTAAACTAATATTTCTTAAACTTTTGCCACCCTCTGTACAAATGGGTAATGTATATTTGAGCACATTCACATGAGCCAAGTAAATTGTTAATTGTAATTTCAATCCATTTGTTCTCTTCCAATAAAGCACAGCAAACAGCAAACACTTGAGGATTGTATTAATACACAAAGCTTGATTCCACTATATTTTTGAAGAAAAAAAAACACATTCATAGTGAACTTTAATGCTTTTATGAGATTTGTAGTAACATCCTTGCGAGACTTGTGACACACTTCACATCTGAGCTTAACATTCTAAGATTCACTCTCTAAGCTCAGTACAAAATAATGTGTCAACTGTAACACAGCATTATGTCGATCAAAATAAATCAACTGCCATCCAAGAACGGGGATCAGCATCTTTTCTTTTTTGTGATCATTTATTTGTAGTTTTTTTCATCTCGTATCTTCACTGACTGATATATTTGACAACAGATATACAAAATCTGACACTGTTGGAACAGATCCTCAATTTTACTATTAGCTAGATGTAAAAATGTGACAGATTCTGAAGTGTGTTATGTGTTCCCTGAGACTGACTATTTGCCTGTGCACTCCCTCTCCCTGTCCTTATCTTGCTCAACCCTGCACGTCGCAGGAAAAACTCTTGCCATGTGAGGACCAGCTTCCTGTGGCCCAGGTTCTGAAACATGAGGTGCAATGGCCTCGGCATGAGGCTTGGTGAACTTAGTCTGTGAGAAGAAGCATTGTATCAATAAAAGTAATATCCATTATTATTATTAGATATATAGAGCTGAGATTTAAGCCCAGTTGCCTAATTCACAACTGTTTCCATTGTCCCCATCCAGTGCATGATCATACCCTGGACATTGTGATTTCCAATAGCTGCAGGACCTGAAAATGTCTTCATTTTAAGCACTCCACTCCTTGCCGGCAGCATCCTATCTTCACAGCTTTGTTCTTCCACTTCTTCTACTCCAATAATACTTCACCTCCCTCCTCCTTAGGATCCCCAATCCATTAATTATACACATGGTCACAGCTACCCTTCCTCTCATATCTTAGATCCCATTTCATCTAGTTTAGAGGATATGATGAATCACCATAATCATTTAATGCTGTCTGCAACTCTTTTGCCTCTCTCTCCATCATTCTCTCCTGGCAAAACCTTGAGCCTGGTTAAACCCTACTCTATGTCCATCCTGTGCCTGCACTGAGTTGATCATGGTATTGACTTTACATTTATGAGCACACAGTGCAGTGGGCCCCTGTGCTGTGCAGCAGTCATACTCTGTTTCTGTTTTTTGTTCTCCACCCTCCGAGAAAATTTTGCCACATCTCCCCTGTACTTCAATCTCCAATACACTCTTACCATCCTCAATCCAACCTGTATACTTATTTCATAGAAAAAAAAGAGAAGCAATCAGATGTGAATTTCCTTCTTTTGTCTCCTGTGTCCATCCCTGTACCTTGCCATCCTCCTGGTACAATGGATGACTTCTGTGAGCCCAGGCGCTCTTGATCCTATGGCTTCTGGCTTCTCTTGAAATTATCCTGTCTGTCTTGCGTTATAGGTCTTTCCCTCCTCTCAACTGGATGACCTTGAAACAAAAAATGCTTCAATATATCCTGTCTTAAACAAACAAACAAGCAAACAAATAAAATTCCCTGACCTTGATTTGCCCTCTGGCTGTTATTTCTCTGTTCCTATTTGTAACAAAATTCTACAGAGTGTTTTCTGTACAGTCTCTATTCCTTCCCTCCCTTGTCCTTTGAGCCAACTTCAGTCAGGCTTTGAGTGTCACTAAGGTTGCTGTTTAATGGTCAGTTGAGGGACTTAATTTTCCTTGGTTTCTGAATAGCATTTGATAGAGTTGATCACTCACTCCTTCAAAATGTTCTTCCCTTAGCACCTGGAATGTTACACTAGCTTCTTCCTACTTCACTGGCTATTTTTTGTCAGACTCCTTTCCTGGGTTCTTATTTTCTCAATGTCTACATATTTTATGTTCTAACACTGGAATCCTTACTTTTTTTTTTTCTACTGAGTATCCATCTGCCTATCGATCTTATTCAGTCCCATGGTTTGGAGCTATGTGTATGCTGATGACTCACGTATTTATACCTTCACCTCTGCTGTTCTCTGAGCTCCAAATGATCTGACATTACAGATGTTAAATAGACAAACAATCATCCAAACACAGACCTTTTGATCCCTCCACCAAACCTGCTTCTTCTTCCTTCTTTATTTTCGAAAATGGCAACTCCATGCACCAGGATACCCAGGTAAAATATTGAAGAGTCAGCCTTAATTCTTGACTTCTGAACATCCTTTCGTAGGCCATCAGCAAGTCCTATATGCTTTTATCTTCAAACTGTATCCTGCATTTTACTAATTCTCCCTTTCTTCACTGCTACTCTTTAGTCCAGGTCAGCATCTTCTTCCTCCTGGATTATTGAACTAGCTTCCAAATTACTCTCATTTGCAATTTTCTTTCAACTTTCCCTACTGTCTAATTCTGTTGTCTGAATAATATCTGAGAGTTAGCTTTTAAAAAATACAAATCATATTATATCAGTCTCTTGCTCTGTAGCTTACCATTAAATTTAGCACAAGTCCTTATGTCAGCTAATGAGGCCCTCTACAAACTGACCCTTGGTTACTTTTCTAACCTAACCCACCATTGCCTTTGTGCTCACTTTATTAATATGATTTTTTTTCATGTTTACTTAAATACATCACTCTCATCTCTTCTCAGAAACTTCAAATTATTGTTCACTAGGTCTGAAATACTTTACACTCTAGTATTTTGGGAATATGTTTCAATGCCACCTCTTCTCAGAGAGAGAGAAATAGATAGAGAGAAAATTTCTGATGATCTAATCAAAAGTAACTACCCATTTGACCTTATATTCTTGTCCTTCTTTACTTTCCTTTATAGCATTTATATGCCATTGCGTTATATATTTTTCCATTTATATAGCAGTTCTATTTATTCAATTGGAAGTTTCACGAGGGCAGGAGTTTTATCTTGTTAACCATGTATGGGTTCTTGGTGCCTGCCATATAGTAGATGGTTAATAAATATATATTGGATAAGTGAATTATTGAAGTATCAATGTTAACCCCTAGCTCACTGCTTTTTTTCCCTTTTCTGTAAATCTGTACTTTTTAATTATTTCAAGTCAGCAGAACCCAATCTAAAAAAACAAATCACATTTAGAGCTCTAATATAGACAAACATGCAAGCAGAACTTCTCTTGTTAATGGGGTTGGAGGATTGGTAGGTATCCCTCCCTCTATGCTTTTTTCAGGAGGTGGAAACTGAAGCATTACATACCTAATGTTATTAGAAACATTTATTAGTTCAAATTAATAGCATAATTAAACTCTAAGTGTTACCTGAAGGACAGTGTTAGAAAAATCGTCACAGAACGACTGAGGAGAATACCGCCAAATTAGATCATGGAATTGATTTTTCAAGAGAAGAATATCTAATTCTTACTAGAAAAAGTACAAACCATTTTATGCAGCAAGTGGGTCAATTTCTAAATACTGGGATAATCTGTTGTGAAACTTGATACTTTTTTGTTGATTTAATAATTATAAACCATTCCTGTGCTGCTTTAAAAAAAGGATAGGATATAGAATGATTTATTTATTCCATTATTCACATTAGAACATTAACATCAGTGTTGTGAGTTACATTTCTCACCAATAAATGTTTTTTATAATCATGAAAAAACTATAGTTTTTGGCAAAAGCTAAAATTTGCATGCAGAAAGTTGAAATTAAACTTAGTTTGTAATTGATGAGACATACAAGCTACAAAAATAACTTCCTTGCATTGGATTTTAGATGATTCCTGCACAAGTATAATTAAAAGAATGTTGTTTTTCTTCTTATTCTTTATTAAAGTATAGTTATTCTTATGACTTTAAATACAGACTAATTTTTTTTCATTTTTTTAATTTTTTTTTACACAGAGTAAACGTTCAATGATCAATGAATATAGATTTCTGGGTTCCTTATTGCCTCTATATCTCAATTGTCCATGGTCTATTTTAAAATGTAGATGAATAGACTATCAAGGGAGAAAATGAAGTGCGATGATTTCAGTTTTAATTTCCCACTCTACCACTAACTCACTGTTTAATCTTGGGCAAAAATCTCTCTGGACCTCAGTTTCTTAATCTAATAAATGGGGATCTTACTATTTGTCATTTTCATTTTTGCCTAGGATATTGATAGATGAGTATCAAGCCTGTGAGTCAGAAAGTGACTTATTTGGTGAACATAGATTGGGTACCTATGGAAGTATGTTAAATTCTTCTGTTCAATTAGGCAAGTACTCCTTGTTGGGTATTAGTAAAATGAATCATTTTCAACAGTGAAAATTCACTTACAGGACACTGCAGCAGAAGTATTTTTCAAGGTTGATCAAGTTTATTAGTATGGAAGTCATTTCCTGGTTTTTGAGGTTTTTCCTTTTTTTTTTTTTCCCATGGTAGTGTAGAAAACTAGGCACTGGGATTAATTGCGATTGGAATGAGTAATGCTTTTGTTCAGAGAGATATATCTTAGACTACACATACATTTATTTAATATGGAGGTGTAAGCAAAATCAGATTTCACATCCTGACAAAAACTCTCAGGATAAATGTGTTTGTTATGCACATTAGCAGCTATGCGTCTAGGAAGGCACAAATTCCCAACCTTGGGAGAATGAGGACTTTGCAGAGATCCTGGCAAAGATGCCTTTCGAGATATTATTATATATTTATAAGTACCTTAAGTAAATCACATCCCTACCTTATGGAGACAATTTAAAATAAATCATACTAGGACCGAATTATAGATCGCATATATTTTGTTTAAATCATGTATTTGATTTCACTGTATATTGTATGCTGTTCAGGTTTGTGAAAAAAAAAATTTGTTTTAATTAGGGAGGCTATGATTACTGAAATATTTTGCATGTTGAATAATGCTCCCCTGTATCTTCTTACTTAGAGCACTTCTTTGCTTGAAGAAAATAATTTTCTTTTTTGTTTTTAAAAATTAAAGATTATTGGGGTGGTAATTGTTAGTAAAGTTACATAGGTTTCAGGTGTACAATTCTGTAATACATCATCTATATATCACATTGTGTGTTCACCACCCAGAGTCAGTTCTCCTCCCATCACCATATTTTTGATCCCTTCAATTAGAAAAGGATAACATTAGTCGACTAAAATAATTTCTCTCTTGACTTATTCTATTTTGTATGCAGTTAAAATAATATGCTGAGAATATTTAAGCAATGTTTTAAAGAAAATATTTGAGAAGGTTCTATGCAGCCGTTTTCTCTCTTTTAAAAATATGCATAACACTATTACCTAGTTTCACTTCATTTATAAATGACGTATATACGAGAGAGAATGTGACAATCAGATAATAAATTTTAGCCTTTTAAATTTTTAAAAATCATATTATTTTAAAGTGATTTTTGGCTTTTGAGAGGCATTTGTCTTTTTTAGAGGCAGACCTCGATGACAGTTATCATCTTTCCAATATCCCATTAAGATATTAACATATGTCTAATACTAATGGCAGCAACAATGATAGCTAACACTCCTTGAGGTCTTACTGTATACAAAGTATGTACTAAGTATTTTATATCCACTATATCACTGAATTCTGATATCCTTGTGTTGTATTAGTGTTATCCTCATTTTACAGAAGAGAAAACTGAGCCTTAAAGAGGTTTAGTAGCTAGGGTCACTGTGATATTGTGATTTATAATGAGAAAAATATATTTGGTCTTCATCGCAGGTTCTGGCACAGAGCTCCTAAAAATCCTTGGAATTTCCTAAGTGATGAGAACCATAAAGGTGTTTTTTGTTATTAATGAAGTGACCTTTGGAAAGTACCTCAGGATGGGGGCTGGTTACCAAGAGAACCAACCAAGTGATAAGAGAGTTGGAACTTTCAGTCCCACCCCTCAGCCTCCTTGTAGAGGAGAGAGGAACTGAAGGTTGTACCAATTTCCAATGACCAATGATTGAATCAATCATGCCTACGTAATGAAGCCTCTATAAAAACCCAAAAGGCAGGGGTTCAGAGAGCTTCTGCATTGGTGAACACAGGGAAATTTTGGGAAAGGGCATGGAAGCTGTGTGCCATTTCCCTCATACCTTACCCTATGCATCTCTTCCATCTGGCTGTCCCTTAGTTATATCCTTTTATAATAAACTGATAACCTAGTAAGTAAAATGTTTCTCTGAGTTCTGTGAGCTGCTCTAGCAAATTAATTGAACTGGAGAGGGTGCTATTGGAATCTTGCCAGCTGATGGGGGAGGAGACTTGTAGGACAGAATCCTTAGCCTGTGCCATTGGATGTTATCTCCTGGTAGACAGTGTAGGATACCCAGTTGGTATCCTGGAGAATTGCGTGTTGGTATGGGGAACCTGCCCTCCCTCCACATTGAAACTGGTACTAGAACCTATTTAGTCACATTCAAAGCAAGTGGAAAAGTAGGGGTTTGCACTCAAGCACTGTGCTCCAGAGTCTGCAGTTCACCATTATAAAAACATTGAAGTTGGGCCGGCCGAGTGGCGTGGTGGTTAAGTGCTGACTTGAGATGCCAGAGGCCCCGGTTCGGGTCCCACATATGAGGGCCAGTGACACTGCCCTCAAAAAAAAAACCCAAAAAACAAAAAAACATTGAAGTTGAGATTTTCCTACTTGCCTTCAAGGAAAGATGGCTTCCAAAACAAGGCTCTAGAGTGAGTTCCCAGGGATCTGGATTGGACACAGGAGTAGGATAGGCGATATCCAAAGACAGCAGAGCTTCAACCCAAGAGTTAGCTAGGTTGTTCTGGAATGAAGCTGACACTGAAACCCAGCTAGGAAGTCCAAATCAAATGTCTGCTTGAAGAAGATAGTCAGAAAAGCAGAACCCAAGAGGACAGAAGCCAGAGTTACCAGAACAGATCATGGCAACTTGGAGTAGAGTGAAGGAGATATGTCCTAGTTGAAAGTGGTTTTAGCAGGCATTTATGGTTTTGATTCAGGGTAGAAAGGGAAATGTTAAGGGGATCAACTTGACTAGACTTAACATCTATGCTTTTTATAGCTAAGCAGAATGCACACAAAGTGTTTGTGTGTGTGTGTGTGTGTGTGTGTGTGTGTGTGTATGTTTCTATAGTATCAGTACTCAGTAGTTTGTTTTTTTTTTAAAGATTTTATTGGAGAATTGGGGGAAGAGAACAGTGTTGGGGAACCAGGGAAGGGGAACAGACAAGTTGCTGTCCTTTTGTTCTTCAGTCTAGTTGTGGAGGACATTGCTTCACTGGCCCATATTGGTATCATCATTGCACTCTTCGTGGGTGAGGCAGATCGGTCGCTGGCCTCTGCACGGCCGCTCACAGTGGCTCTTGGCAGCTCACACCAGCTGCCAGCCGCTCACACTGGCTGCCAGCCACTCACTGTAGCCTATGGCAGCCTATTGCAGCAGGGGTTGCAGGTATGCCGTCCTGGGGACTCACAGCAGCCCAGATCCAGGTGGAACTGTTGTTCACCATCTTAGCTGTAGAGGGCAGTGTCACTGGCCCTCATATGTGGGATCTGAACTGGGGCCGCTGGCATCCCAAGCCAGCTCTTAACCAATGTGCCACTTGGCCGGCCCCTGAGGAGATAATGTTTAATATTGTATCTATTGATTTGTAAAATATTATATAGCTTGCCTGTTTTTGTTCATTTAAATTGACCTCTACATAGATCATTAATAAAGTTACTGTGTTTGAGATGTCTCCACTTTCTTCAGTGGTTCTCTTCCATGATTTGATTTAGATCTCCAGTTGTATGTTGTTGGTAACTCTCATCTCTAATAATTGGTTAATTCCTAAGTATACTTTTCCCAAAAGTCATCACTTATCTGATTATGAAAACTGATAAGCATATCTCATTGAAGTCTTCTGTTATTTTATTTAATTTTTTCTGTATGCACATCTGTCATCCAAGTGTTTGGACCACAGAAGGGAAAATTAAAAACCAACCAAAGAAACAAAGAAAACTACTTCATTAATTCTAAGAGGTTTTATGTAGATTGATTTAAAGCCTCATACAGAATCTTTTGTGATGTCTCTGAAAGGGTGACTGCTTGGTCAGTGTAAAGAAAAATGTAATACTTCATGAGAGTTGTATTTGCAAACAAGTTGGCAGTCTTGCATACCTGAAACAGTTATTGAGGCCAACATTCTGGGGTGTCAATATCGAATATATGGTCAGTGTCTTTAATTTATATCACTATTACCTTTGCACAAACCTTTGCTTTGTAGGAGTTGCCAACTGAAGCAGCTCTTTGTCTCATTAACTCCTCTCAATATTCAAACATTTCTTTGCTCACTGGCCTATAGGATTTTTACTTCTGATTAAAAAAAGAAGACGAAAAAAGCTTAAGTAAGTAACTTGGCTGCTTTACTAGAAAGCATTCAGGGATGCAGGACTCTGCAAGCTTCTCTATAAAATAATGTGTTATATTATTTTAAATACTGTGTTTACAGAGCTCTTACTGCTAGGGATTAAAGGATAGTGCTGTGACAAATCTGATTCTGAGTAGGATTGCCTTTCCCAAAATAGATCACTTGCATTGAAGTAGAACTCTTGATTTATGGGAATTAGGGCTTTCCTGGGCGTCGAATAATGCTGTATACAATGCAACCGATTATTGCTTCCACTGAGACTCTCAGTGCAAGTCCAGCAGAGATCTCTTGGCTTGCAATATCATTGCTTCTGAGCAGAGGCCAGGATGTTCAAGTTCTCCTCTTGTAAGAGACACACATCTTGTAGAGGAAATAGGGTTTTTGGTTGTCTTAATAAAAACAAAACAAAACAATGGAGGTCCACCTGGATGGTTTTGGTGAGGGTGGATTTTTCTCTTCCTGATGAAAACGAAGATATGAACTTTTCCTAAGTATTATTCAAATAGATTTTGCTATTTTAGAAAGCTTTAAAGCTCTCCCTCCCACTTCTTCTTTGTAAGATACATATTTATTGTTTTGGTTTTTTTCTACTAGAGTTTGGATAGTTTTGTCAATTAACAATTATAAAATTTCAACAACCCTTTAGCATGGACTATATGATGTAGTTTTACTTGAATCTTTTTGAAATTTTATTAAAGAAATGATGTAAGTAGATATCTGGCTTCTTACCATAAGCATTGTACAGATTTTGGCTAAGTGTGAGGTTTTAAAAGTTTAAAAACAAATTTTCATAAATTGTTTTTTATTATGAAGAGTGATATCAAACTTTACAGAATGTCCCATTTTTAAGGTGTCAAACATAGCTAGAAGGATGCCAAGTAAGAACGGAAGTTTATTTTGCATGCAGAATTTACAGAGAGTGAATGAGAAGCTGCTCCATCACTCTTGGATTGCTCATTGAGAGCAAGGCCTTGAAAAATCATAAAGGATTTCAGGGAATGAATTGTCAAAAATATTTATGTTCAGAGAGCTACAGTCCTGTGGGGAGTCCCCATTCCACTGCCTTTGGGAAAGGGACGATTTGTTCCTGCCCCCTCAGAACTAGCTGGGGAAAACAACAGTGAGGAAACTTAGAATTTTATATGTATTGTATATACTTGGAAGCCATAGAGAACTTGTGTCTGACTTAGATGTGAGAAAAACTAAAGCAGGTGTAAGACTGAGGTCTTATTCCTGCTTGAGAAATCTGGAGGTGATAAAAAGTTGACAGGTACTATTTGACATAGCTCAGGATGTTGATGTGATCTGATTGACCTGTACTTCCAGAGTATGTCAGGGCGAGAGATCTGGAGCATTTCTCATGGGTTAAATATGGGCTGCACAGGAGAAAACTGGTATGGAATCACCTGAGGGTTTATCCAGTGGTTGTCTTCAGAGGTGACAGTTTAGAATTGTACCATCAATAGCCAAGGGTTAAGGAAGGCATCTCAAGTGACCATCAAGAATAGAATCTCACGTGCTATGTTAGGGGTCATCCACGGAACCCACAAAGTACTTTTAAAAAGTCAGCTTTCATCATTTTCCAGTTCAGAGAGCCCAGAGCCAGCCATCTAAGTAAATCTTATCTTGTTCCCCTAACTCTTGCACTCCACCCCCATGACTGCACACATACCTTTGATCCCCGAAAGAGGCTAATTAGCAGCTAGTGAAAGGGGAAGAAACTACACACAGAGGAGTACAGTAGTCCTTCCTTATCCATACTTTCACTTTTCATGGTTTCAGTTACCCACTGTCAGCCAGAGTCCAAAAGTACTAAATAGAAAATTCCAGAAATAAACAATTGATAAGTTTAAAAAAATCCTCAGTAGCAGGATGACGTCTCGTGTTGTCCCTCTTCACCTCACCTTTGTCCAACATAGCCACCCCCCTTCATCTCATCATGAAAACATGCATCATCTCACATCATCGTGAGAAGAAGAAGGGGGAATACAGTACAATAAGATATTTTGAGAGAGAGAGAGAGAGAACATCCACATAACTTTTATTACAGTACATTGTTATAATTGTTCTATTTTATTATTATTCATTGTTACTAATCTCTCACTGTGCCTAATTTATAAATTAAACTTTATCATAGGTATGTGTGTCTAGAAAAATACGCATTGTATATATAAGGTACTGTCTGTGGTTTCAGGCATCCACTGGGGAACTTGGAATGTATTCCTCCTGGATAAGGTGGGTGGGGGTGATTACTGGACAGTAGAACAGAAAAGCAAAGGGATAAAATGGTAAAGGAATTAAGTAAAGACAGTTGAGTAGAATAACAAAGAGATTTCTTTCCATACAGCAGACTCCAGACCAAAGCAGGCTAAAATTAATGAGGGTGAATTGAAGGTAGTGAGGTGATTTAATGCTAATTTAGGTTTAAAATGTATTGTTATCCAAGGCTGGATATTCAAAACATGAGAGCTACTAGAGTTTTCATGTAGGACAGAGGAATATTTATTGCACTAAATAAACTGTAAAGTGAAGATGAGAAAAAAATGTTATTTGTGTTTTGTTCACAATTAATATGTACCATTTATAAAACCTCAACAAAAATATGAAGATGATTTTAAATAAAGATACATTTTTGAACTTTATTTTTTGTAAACATGATGGGATACATTATTTGGATCAACATTTGAAGTGGAATAAGAACAACTAAAAATACTGAATAAAATAGAAAAAAAAATCTTTTTTAAAACACCGAAGATCTAAAAAGAAAGTAAAGATCTATAAACAGTGGCAATTTTGTGTTTTGTGTTTTAGCCTTGCATCTTTTGTTTCTTTTCTTGCCTTATTTCACTGGCTAAAGCTTCCAGTGTGATATTAAATAGCAATGGTGGGCAGCTGGCCAGCATCATTGTCTAATTCCTGATCAAAAGTTTTCATCTTTAAGCTCTATTTTCTATATGATGTTTGCAAATAGCTTTTTATTGCATTAAGAATGCTGATCCTAGTTTACTAAGAATTTTTGTCATGAATTAGATAGTGAATTTTTTTACATCTATTGAAATAATCATGTATATGTATTCTTTTATTGTCCTGGTTTACATTGGTTGATTTTCAAATGTTCAACAAATCTCATGTTGCTGGAATAACTCAACTTTGCAATGCTGTATTTTGAACTTGCTACTTTCGTTGTTGTTTAGGATTTTTGCATCTATGTTCAAGTGAAAGTGGGATAGGGTGGACAGTGAAGAAGCCCAGGACTCACTATAGATGGATAGTCCAATAGATGACAATTCTCTTGTGGAGCTGGGAACCCTGAGGGATGCAGGGGATTAGAAGTAAACTGGATTCATTCTTCCAGTATATGAGTCTGCAAGGAAAGTCACCCGACACTGAGGGAGTGCACTCTCAGAGAACTTATAGATACAATTTGGCTCTTGTGTATTTGAAACTCAACTTTACATCGGTTGGTGGTTCCCCAAAAACTTTAATCCTGTTTTATTGCTTCTTGACTGTGAGTATCCTTAAGGAACCGCAGAAGTAGATTAATTATTTTTTGTAGAAAGGTATCTTTATCTTAGCCTCAAAGAGTATGTATAAATATTTTTCTAAGGAAAATGACTCAACCACACTCACTGGCAATACTAACCAATCACACAAGGAAACAAGGCACCAATAGCAAGAACCAGCTGACAAAACATAAAACAAAAATAAATGTGTAAATACTTTAGATGTTGTAATTATAGTCACATGTTATAAAACAATCATACTAACAATGTTACAGAAATAAAAACATTTGAAATTAGAGCATTCTAACCATATTCTAGCAGATTTGAAAAAGAAGCAAAAGTTTTACAAATGAGAAATCCAATAGCTGAAATTAAAAACTCAATAACTGAAATTAAAGACATATATATATATATATAACATCATATATAGATATAACATCATATATATATAAAACATCATATATATAACATCATATATAATATATATATTATATATATATATATTATATATATGTTAAAAGTCATAGAGGACAAAAAGAGAAAATCTAATATATGAGGTATATATATAACTGGAGTTCTAGAAGAAAAAGAGAGAGAGGATGGGGAAGAAGAAATATTTGAGATGTTGCCTGCAAATTTTCCAGACTACAGCAATATAATCTGTAGATTCAAGATGCCCAATAAATCCCAAGCATGATAAGTAGAACAGAATATACCCCTGAATATATCGTAATGAAGCTTTAATGCACCAAATAGAAATTAAGATATTAAAAGCAGCCAGAGATTTTTTAAAAAAGAAGTTATCTTCAAAAGGGTACCAGTTAGACTTGCAGCTACCTTCCTAATAATAGTAAAGAAGTCAGAAGTGGAATGATATTATTGTACTGAAAGGAAAAATACCCAGAGGTTTGCATACCCAGAGAAAGTCAGTAAATGAAAATTTTTTCAGGTGAACAAATACTGAGTTTGTCATTAACTATCTAATGTAAACACCAAAAAAATAGTTGAGTAGATTTTATTAATATCAGATAGTTTTCTGGCTCTTTCTAATATGGACCTTATGTCCCAGTGATACCAGATTTGACTATGTCACTTTATTAGGCAATGGAGTGTGAGTGGAAGTGACATGTAACCCTTCTGACCAGAAGTTTTAAAACTTTTGTCCTACATAAGGATTGCTCCTTCAGCTTTAATTTGAAATGAGTACAGTGAGCAAAGCTATAGTTGATCCACCATGGACATAAATGTGATAGAGAAATAAACCTTTGTTATTGAAAGCCAGATTTTGGCATCATCTGTTATTGCAGCATAATTTGGCCTAAGTTTTCAATACAGATGTTATTCAGGCTGAAGGAAGGTGATCCCAGATGGAAGGTTTGGAAAGCAAGAGGAAAGACAAGCAAAAATTGGCAAATATCTAGGCAAATATAAAACAACATTAATTATTTAAAATAATCATAAAATGTATTGTGGGGTTTAAAATAGAAATAAAGTAAATGGTAGTGATAACATATCTATTGGGAGAGGAAATAAGTAGTTAAAGTGTTCTAAGGTCCTTGCTTTGTCCAAAAAGAATGCAGAAATAAAAGAACTATAAACAATCAAAAAAGAGGAGATTAACAAAGTTGATTTTGAGAAAACAATAATAAAATTGTGCAAATATCTATTACAATTTATCAAGGAACACAAAAGAGAAAGTATAAATAATCAATTTACAGAATAAAAAATGGTATAATCATTGATATTATATATGTTAAAACTAATATAAGGGATTTATTAATATTTTATGCAAATAGTTTTGACAGTTTAGTAAAATGAACAAGTTTATAGAAAAATAATAGAGAAATATATGAATAAATCCCATATCTATTAACGAAATTGAACATGTCAAAATATTCCTACAAAACTCACACACAAACATTTACATATATATATACACACATATGTATATAATTACAAAATATCTCTATATATGATTATATATATGATTATATATAGAATATATATATGTGATTTCAATAGATGCAGAAAAATTTAATATCTAATTCATAAACAAAATTCTTACTGAACTAGGATCAGCATTTTCAATATAATAAAAACCATTTTTAAAAAAAGCAAACATTAGGACAGGCCGAGTGGTGCACTGGTTAAGCGTTGGCCTGGGAAGCCAGCGGCCCCGGTTCGGTCCCACATATGAGGGCCAGTGACACTGCCCTCAAAACAAAAAAAAAAAAAAAAAAAGCAAACATCATACAGAGAATAGAACTTAATGATGAAGCACTGAACATTTTCTCTTTTGATCAGAAATTAGACAACGATGCTGGCCAGCTGTCCACCACTTGTATTTAATATCACACTGGATTCTTTAGCTGGTGAAGTAAGGCAGGAAAATAAACAAAAGATACGAGGATAAGACACAGAATACAAAATTACCACTGTTTACAGATAGCTTGATTGCATTGTATATACACAAATGTCATATTATAAAGTACACCTGAAATTTATATACTGTTATTAACTAACATTACACCAATAAATTTAATTCAAAAGATTACTACATGCACATTAATATACAATAATGTATCTTATATACCAGCAATAAAATAACACATTTTACTGTAGCTTAAAATATATGAATTAACTACGAATAAATCTAACAAAGATATATGAGTTCTGTGGAAAAAATATAAAATTAATATTAAAAATTATCTAAATACATTTAGTACAAAAAGTAATAAAGAATAAGACTCAAAATTACAAAATATCTAAATTTCATCTCAATTATCTGGAGATTGAGTGAATTCTAAACCATAATGTAGTAGACTCTTTTGTTCAAATCCACAATCTGGTTCAGAAATTATATAGAAGTTGAAAGAGTCAAGAAGAGAGTCCAAAAATTCTTGGGGGAAATATATATATAAAACGTGGGGGAGAATTTCCTCATCAACTATCAAGACATATTTTAGAGTTATGTAAATATGACAGTGGCTAGGGACTCGGCAAACAGATCATAGGAACAGAATGGAGAGTTCAAGAAGAAACCCACCCATTTATGGAAATTTGATTTATGAAAGAGGTAGCTCTTCAGATTTGTTTGCAAATGACAGACTTTTAAATAAACAACGCTGGACTATTTCAATATCCAAATAAAAAACAAACAAACAAAAACTTGACTCCTATCTTACATATAAAACTGACTCCAATGCAGTTTAAAGAATTAAATGTCACCGGCAAAATGCGGAGGTCTAGGAGATAATATGGGAGAATTTCTTCATAACCTCAAGGTAGAGAAAGCTAATTTCTACAAGATATTAAAAACTAGTACTTGTAAATATATTGATTTCATTAAAATTAACAATATCTATTCATGAAAAGACCCCATTAAAAGCATGGCAAAACAAATTACAGAGCTGGGAATTTATTAACAATTTAAATGACCAAAGAAAGAGACAGATATCCAGGACATAAAACGGACAGATCAATATGAAAAAAAGACAATAGTCATATAGACAAAAGGCCTCTATAGGCACATCAAAAAAGGGGAAACCCAAATGGTCAATAAATATATGAAGATATGACCAATTTTATTAATAATTAGAGAAATATAAAATAAAACTACAGTGAAATATAAAAACTACATTATATTCCCATCTGTTTTGCAAAAGTTATGAAGTCTGACAATGCCAATCATTGGTAAATGTGTAGCAAAACTCACCTCTGGTGTAAATGTAAATGTATTTACCAATTCACAAAAGTTAGATATTATCTAATAAAGCTGAAAATGGGTCTGTCCTATGACCTAGAATGTCCACTCCAAGTGTCCTCTTAAGATAATCTTGGACATGGGCCTCTTTAGATTTATTGACAAGAATGTTCATAGCAGAAATGTTTATAATGTCAAACTCTAGAAAGAACTTTGAGTGTAAATCAACAGTAGTACAATAGTAATAGTCACACAAGAGCGAATTTAGTCTTGAAAATGAATAAACTATATCTAAAAAAAAGTATGAATCTCACAAGATAATTTTGAGGAAATGCTGTAATTCCCAAAATAATATACACTACATGATTCCATTTATGTTAAATTAACAAGCAGAAAAACTAAACTGTTGTATATTGTTTGGAGGATGCTATGTAGGTGATAAAACTCTAAAGAAAAGAAATGCTTATTACAAATATCAGTTTGCATTTACCTATAAGGAAGAAATAATGTGTGGTGATCAAGGCACACATTAGGGTTGGTTGGTTGTGAATAGTTGGCTCAGTTCTATTTCACAGTGGATTAACGGGCATTCCGTCCTGTCCAAAATATCCATGGAGACATTTGGTCTATGCAAAAAAGACCTTGATATGTGGTCCACCAAGGCAAGAGGGGTTATTATTGGCAATACACCCACAACACAATTATTGGACCAGTAAAGCATAGTTTTTTATGTATTAATCCTGTAAACCAAAAGTATAAATAAACATTAGAGGCTATTGGGACCCAGGAATGTTTTCTAAGCATGGATGTTTTGGACAGGACCAAATATCCAGGGCTTTTTGGTGTGGACCAAACGTGTCAGTGGTGTTTTGGACAGGACCAACTGTCCTGAAAGGATCTCTTGACTTGGATAGTTATTAAATGGATTTTTAAAAACATATTATTATCTTTAAGATTACATTTGCATTTTATTACTTTTTCTATATATGTTATCTAACAATAGTAATAAAAGACCCACTTACACAATAAAATCCACATGAGTGTGGGTGCTTCTTTGGCTCCAAGGCAATTTTACAGCATAATGCTTTTATGATATCTTCCAACATATGTGTATGTTTTACAAACTATAGAATGATAGGTTTCTAGATTTTTAGGGTGGAAGGGAATTTGAAGATTGTCTAGAACTGTACTGTCCAATGTGATAGTCACTAGAAACATGTGACTATTGAGCACTTGAAATGTGGTTAGTTCAAATGCACAGTAAGTCTAAAATACACAGTAGGCTTCTAAGACTAGAAAAAAATAATGTAAATATTAACAATTTTTATAAAAATTACATGTGGGACATATTGAGTTAAATATTATTAAAATTACATTTACCTTTTTATTTTCTTTTTATAACTTTTTATAACTTGGTTGGTAGAAAATTTTAAATAACATATCAACTCACATTTTATTTCTATGGACAGTGCTGATATAGGCCATTTTTACAGATGGCAAAATGCATCCCAAATGTAGTAAATTACTTTCCCCAAATTTGACTACCATAATTAATACATCCACAAATCCTAAAATTATCCTCAGTGTCCTAGAGTCAGGACAAGACCAAGACCATCACAGTTTTTCAGAGCTCTTTCGATTGTCACATGGTTGTGGTAAAATACAAAGAATATTGGCCTTGTTGTGATACAGACTTGGGGTCACATCTCAGCAGCACAACTTAACAGCTACTCAAAAAGCTATTTAATTTAATTAGGTCTTAATTTCTTTGTCTATAAAATAATATAACATAACTTAATTTGCTGAGCAATTGTGACAGTAAAATGAAGATTATATGCCAGTTTTTAGCAAGGTGACTGTTGCAGAATAAATATTTTAAAAATGTAATAGTTATATGGACAGCCCCTGCCAAAGTAGTTTCCATTTGTTATGTATTGTCATAGGGTTGTGGCTTATTACTTTTTTTGTATTTTTATTTTACTTCTTTCTAGAAATGAATTCTAAGTTTTTGTGGATATAGCTGGGGATACATGCTGAAGGAAAGTTTAAAAATATGAAAAATTATTTAAGTATCCAGGGTCAAATTTTAAAATCAACCCTTCATAAAATATGTGTTCTTATAACCACAGATCACAGTAATTTTGTTAATTACCTGGCTGCCTCCACTATACTTTTGGGGGAACAGATTCTCTAGTGCTTTCTGTGTGGCCTGGGATTGCCATTTTCTTTTATGATTATATTGCTTGGCGTATATTTTATACATAGAGAAAATGAATAATTGCATGATTTTGACTAGGATTAGAACACGTCAGTGACAAAGTAAAGCTCAAATTTAGACCTAGAGTTTTTTAAAGGAAGTAATGAAACTGGTTGCTTTATAAATTAGTAGTGGGGGAGATCAAGGTCCATGGACAACTTTGGATAAATTTGAAAGACTGTGTCTTTGCTGGAGAGACAAAGAAATTCATAGACTTTAGTACTAACCCAATATTACAATAGTTACTAGCTACTTGATGTGATTCTTAATTTGCATAGAATTAGAGGAAAGGACAAAGACAGGAAGGTTAAAAAGATATTAGCACATTTTAGTTTTAAACAACACATTTAAGAAGGCAAAGAGTTTCTCAGTAACCACTCTCTGCTTAGAAACCCAGTATTAAGAATGGAGTACCAATTTCTGTTTTGTTTGTTCTGCTCTTTAGATTCCACATATAAGTGAGATCATATGGTTTCTGTCTTTCTCCGTCTGACTTATTTCACTTATCCTAATATTCTCTAGGTCCCTCCATGTCATTGCAAATGGTAAGATTTCATTGTTCTTTATGGTCGAGTAATACTCCATTGTATAAATGTACCACAGTTCTATCTATCCAATCGTCTATTGATTGTCCTATACCTGAAGCTGAAGTTGAATAATATTGCATGTCAACTATAATTATTGAATGTCAACTATATCTATATACACATACACACACATACACATAGTCACGGGAGGTGAAGTACAACATAGGGAATAGAGTCAATGGAATTGTAACAGCTATAAACTATGTCAGAGGGGTAGTAGGTTGGGGAGCAGGGTTATCAGTTTGTGAGAGGTGTAAATGTATAACTATTACATTGTACACCTGAAACTAAAAAAAATTTTTTAAAGAATGTACTTAAAAAAAAGAAGGAATGGAGCACTGTAATTGCATAAGGTCAAGAAGAAAGTAACTTAATTTGTACTTAGGTAAACAGGAGGGCCCATCACCTGGCAGTGATGTAAATCACTATGATAACCTACGAGAGATGGCTAGCTGTAAAATTGTCTTTAATGTGTATAGTGTTTGCTTTTGGTAGAGACATGGGGATGTATTAATTGATCCCTGCTTAGTATCCTCTGTGATGAAGAGGGGGAGGACATAATTTATTCATTTACTACTCTCTGGTGATCTCTTTACTTACATTAAAACATTTAATCATTACAACAGTCCTGTGAAGTTGGTGTTAATGTGATTTCATTTTTAATAAAGAAACTGAGACTTGCAATATTTAATTGTCTAAATTCGTAAGGATCTGAGAAGGAATTGAATTTAGTTACATTTGTCTGATTCTGAATCCTGTGCAGCTGTGTCTCTGGCAGGGTCTTCTACTATTTATCAGTTCATGAATCTGTATTTCAGGATTTAGCAGTGGAGTTCATTATACATACGAAATCTCTGCATATGATATAATGCTGCCTCATGTTGCCCAGCCACTCAACTCACTTGGAAAATCATTGCTATGGTTTATTAGTTTATTGTTTAGTTCTTAATTCTTTTGATTCTGCTGCTAACCTGTAAAAAACAAGTGTAGTGGTTACAAGGAGGCTGGAAATGACTTCAATAGTCTTAAATTTCAATTGTGTTTTCTCAATAGATATATAATTGGAATCAGTGATAGGTTAGCCTTGGTGAAGAGTATAGAATTAGACTCTAATTCATGCAATTTCAAATCAGTTTTGGCTTATTTGATTACTCTGGTTTTCTTTTTGGCACTGTGCAGTCTGGGGCAAACCAAGACATTACTGAGTTTTTGTAAAATAACTGTGTTTTGAGTGTTGGAGTTACTATGAGCAATTGATACTATCTGTATCAAGTATAATGATGATTTGGGATTTGAAGTTGTTTTCAAAAGAAAGAATACTGGTGAGGTGGGGCTTCAGTAGTACTCTTCACTGGATTTTATTTGCATGAGTGCTCAGCGATGGATTTTTGCAGTTTATTTTCCAAAATCTCTACGCTGTGAGTTTTAATTTGGTGCATATATTTTCCATTGTTATTGATGATTTTTTCTTGGTTTGATTCCTGAATTTCCCAGACAAATGACTCTATCTTCATCTAGTCATCTAGATAAGCCTTAGATATATCTAAGTCATTGTTAAGTAATTCCCTCCCCACAAATGTTAATAATATATTTTATTTCCTTTAAGTCTACTGACCAATTTTCATTAGTCTCTCTCATATTTTTCATTGTCTTTCTCATTTACATGGGGACATTCATTGTGTATATTATTTACCAAATGTAATAGAAAAATGGCAATTGTCTGGAAGTAGACATTGTGAGCTCCGCTAGAATAATTTGTTTTCAGATGTCCAAGGTATTATTTTTAAAGGTATTTCAAAACTTATGCTGAAGTTTAAATATCTCTGTAATTCCTACTTTATTAATTCTCATTATCAGAAATAACTGGCAGAGAGGGTGTGCTGTTCAATTTCTTTGAGGCCTAAAGATCTGAGTCAAGAATTGTCCTCAACAGTAACTTCTAATTCCCACATTTATTCAGGCATGACTCAAAGTTTTTATTCCTTTAATGTTTGTCTTTTTGTATTCCATTATAGCAGAATGTAAGATAAATACTTTTAAAGATAATTCAAAAATATGCCTGTTTACTTTATTTATTTATTTATTTATTAATTTTTAATTAGTTTCAGGTGTACAACACAGTGCAATAGTTATACTTTTTACCCCTCAAAGTGACAACCCCCCTCCCCCAATTCACCACCCCACTCCTCCCCCCCATATTATATACATCTATTATACTTCCTCTGACTCCCTTCCACAGTATAATCCACATCCCGTGACTATCTATATATTTAATTACAGTTGGTATACAATATTATACAACATCAGTTTCAGGTATACTGTGCAGTGATCAAGCCTCTACTCTATCCATAAAATGGTCTCCCTAACAAGACATGTGACCATCTGACACACCACAAAATATTTACAACCATAAAAGACCCCGAATAGCCTTGGCAATCCTGAGAAATCAGAACAACTTTGAGGGAATCATGCTACCAGACATCAAAACATACTACAAGGCTATAGTAATCAAAACAATATGGTATTGGCATAAAAACAGGCACATAGATCAGTGGAACAGAACAGAGAGCCCAGAAATAAATCCAGGCATTTATGGACAGTTAATCTATGACAAGGGAAGCAAGAATTTACATTGGAGTAAAGATAGTCTACTCCATAAATGGTGCTGGGAAAATTGGACTGACACATGCAAAAAAATGAAACCGGACCACCTCCTTATGCCATATAAAAGAACAAATTCAAAATGGATTCAAGACTTAAATGTAAGACCTGAAACCATAAAACTCCTAAAAGAAAATATAGGGAGTACATTTGCAGACATTACTCTGAGCAATATTTTTACTGATACATCCCCATGGGCAAGGGAAGTAAAAGAAAAAAATGAACATATTATATCAGACTTAAAATTTTTTCACATCAAAGGAAACCGTCAATAAAACAAAAGGAAGCCTACTGAATGGGAGAATATATTTGCCAATGATATATTTGATCAGGGGTTAATATCCAAAATTTATAAAACACTCATGCAACTCAATGCCTGTTTACTTTTTAGGTAAATACATATCTAAAATATTTAAAAGCTATCAGTTGCATATGCAGTTTCTTAAGTTCAATATGCTTCATGGTTCTGATGACAACATGCAGTATAAAATCATTTAATGTGTATCTTTTCCTATGTGAACTTCTTCTCTTCCAGCCCTGCTGCAAAAAGTGAGCAAAATGGATTTTTAAAAAACTTTCCATAGAGACTGGTGAATTGATTTCTCCATCTTTTAAGGGGAAATCAGAATGATAATGGATCAACTTTCATCAGAGGCTCTCAAAACTCTTTACAAACATTGTTTTATTAATCCTCACACCAATAATGGGGAAACATTATTGTCCCCATATTTCAGGTAGGAGAAAGAAAGTGTCAAGAGGTCTTGCTTCAAATCACATGTTAAATCAGAAATAAGTCTAATAAAATTTTATCTTTTGTTTCTGCTTCCAAGAAGCATTGCTATCTCCTGTGCATTTTGATGCTAAAAAGAGGAAAATGCTTCAGAACAGTTTCTATTTTTTAAAAGTTATCAAGGAAACACAGGGATAATGATATAAGCAGAATTACTTTATTTTCTTGAGAGAAAATGTGAGGGGAAGTACTGGTACTTTTACTTATATTTGGCCAAGAAGACACTGAATACTAAAGAGGAAGGGATAGGTAATAACTAGGGAAAAGCAGCTCTGTTATCCAAGAGTTAATCATAGAGGAGCTATTTGAACATATCACAATTCAAGATTATTAGAGGGAAAACTATCTAGAATTCTTTTGATGGAGACTTAAGAAAGAGTAAATGGATGAAAAGAATAGAAAATAACTCCAAATAAAATTCTGACACTATAATCAGTGTTTAAAGAAATTGATGCATGTATCTAAGAATTTCACTGATGGATTTGACAGAGAAAAGATGTAAAAGCATGTGTACAAAAAGATGGAAGGAGAGGTGGGTGACCGAGGATGACAACAGAAATAATAGATGATATTTGATGAGCAATTTTATGCAACTGTACTGTGTTTTAAATCTTACAGCATACTGTAATTGGATACTATTGTTATTTTAGAGCTCAGACAACCTAGCATCGGAGTGCTCAAGCAAGTTGCCCCAGGTCACACATGAATATAAAAGAGTGCATGGACTTATATGAATCAGATCTGAAAGGTAAAACACAGATTTAGGATTTAGGGAAGGCTTTCCTAAAGGAAAGAAAGTGCTGATAACAATCAAAAGGGCAAGTTATATTTGGGGCAAGAAGAGGAAGGGAGTAGCTTACTCCTTGGGACGCATAGCAAGAAGAAAATAAATTTCTTAGCTTCAATTCTTCCTTTCTCTTCTCTACAAAGGAGAATAATTCTCAGACCAATAAGAGAAATATTTCTAAAGAACAATTAGAAATTTAGGATTGAGGAGATGACAGGAGGCAAATATCTGCTCAAAGGAGTTTCAACTTTATGGTAGTGAGTGTGGTGGAAGGTGTGTGGGATTTGAAGTCACCAGATATAAGTTTGAATCTTGGCTCCTGTCACTTTCTTACTTTACAACTTGGACAAACATTTAACCTCTCTGAGCATCAGTTTGCTTACCTGGTGATGAGGAAAAATAAATCAAGTTCATAGAAGTTAGGTAATTAAAGGAGATAACCTGATGTTAATAAAGGGGCTGCTTGATAAGTAAATGTTAGTTTCTTTACACTTCCTTCCCGGATTCTTATGAATTGTGTCCCAGTGCATTGCAGAGGAACACGCTAAACTACTGGGGGTAAATCTTTGAAACATCATGGAAAATGAGAATGGAAATGAAGTAATTCCCTGTTTTCCAAAGAAGCTAAAAGGCAAATTAGTAAAGCCACAGTCAACAAATCCATGACTTAAAAATAGGTATAGTTCTCGAATGCCTTATTTCAAGGATTATCACCATGAACTGTACAGAGAAGTAATCATGTCTATTAGTAATACCTTTTTCCTGATCTCTTTATTCTGCTACATCCTTCCCCTACAGCAACTTGACCCCATATGCAGATTCAGACCCACCTTACATCTCCAAGATCAGGTCTGAAATTATCTTGAATGTAACTAAGGAGCTCTAGCTTAGAATCTTGAAAATCAGGATCCAAGCAGTCCAGCCCTAAGTCTAGAAACTACAGCTTTGTCTTGTTTCATATTCTTGATCCCTTACCTTGGCAGCCACTCCTAGTATGCTAATTTTCATAGAATTAGGGTCAGGAGCTGAGAGAACAATCTTTGGACAGAAAGACTGACTGATGTTTAGAGGGTACAAACTGTTTCCCTAAGCAAGTCCAAGGCACTTGGGACCTTTCTGATCCAAGCCAGCATCCTGTTCAATGGATCTGTATTGATAGGACACATACTATTATCTATGGCTCTTTGAATTAGGTGGGTTCTCATGCACACAATAGGAAATCAGAATAACTTCCCGGAAGTAGACTTCAGCCCTGGAGAAGAGACCTTGAAAAAAGCTCAAGGAATTAAGAAACCATCTAAATATACTGAATTCAGTTCCACCAGAGATTAGGGTTTGGAGCTTATCTCACAGACTGGCCACATAGAAGATACTTAGGGAGACTGTAGATCAATTTCATATATACTGAGATTGTCTCCAACTTTGGGACATTGGATATGGGGAAATAGATCTCAATCTTTAGTGGGGAAACACCTACTGTACTCTCCAGTTAAATTCTCAGCTTGCTCTGAGGGCTGGGCATAGATCTGAATCTGTAATTGGTAGACTTTAAAGACATGTAGCATGATTCCTGAATACCAGAATATAACCTATGTATGGGATTCTTAACAGACTAACTTTGGTATTAGTGTAGTCTCTATACAAAATATGAACTAGGCTAAATGTTCCAACCACCTAATACTGCAAAACAAACCAACTCAAACTTAGTGGTATCACAGAGCAACCATTTTGTTATCCTCATGGATTGTGTGGCTTGTGTCTTCTACATGATGCCTGAACTTGAACTGGGAAATTCTGAGGCTGGGGATGACTCTCAAATGGCTGAGTTATTATTTGGAAGCTCCTTACTCACATGTCTGATAACTGGGCCAGAAGGAATTGAAGGCTGGGCTCAGCTATGACTGACGTGAGTACATACACGTGACCTCTCCATGTGACTTGGCTTTCTTGTAGTATGATGGCTGGTTCCAAGAGGTGATGGCCTGAGAATGAGTACCTACCTGGAAAGGGTGTTCCCAAAGACAAAGGCAGGATCTGTAGGGCCTTCTCTGAACTGATCTCTGAAATCATGAGGTGTTATTTTGTTTCATTCTGTTAGTTAAAAGAGGGTTTCTAAAGCCAGCCCAGATTTAAGGGGCAGGGGATTTGCAAGATTGCATTATAGAAGATCCTATGGAATGGAATATATTGTGTGGGCATTTTTAGAAACATACAGTTTGTCACATTGTGCTGTTTTTTGTTAGTTTGATTGATTGGCTTTGGTTTTTCTTGGACAATGAATAAAGTGGGAAAATACAGAGGAAACTCTAAGTTATTAATTGCTAGGTATTTAAGCTTTTTAAGACTCATCTGTGGCAGTAATGGCAGTTCAGTTATGAGTTATAAAAGCTCCCTTGCTTCAGGACATTTTTGTAAAAGCTGTGATAAGTATATACTCCAATGCCCTATTAAATAGAAATGTTGTGTAAACCAGAATGCCAAATATTTTATGGTACAGAGATAATAGATATGTGTGTCCACCTTTATTCCTTAATATTGATGTAGATTTATTCTTATAAAGAGTCTTGTGTCTTTTTCATAGCTACAATAATTCATTATTTCTTACTCTGAAACAATTGTTTTAAAATGTTCTGGGGCTGCTGCTGTTCATCTCTTACATTGTATTAAATTTTTATTTCTAGAAATAGTTCCTTTTTCTGTTGGGATTTTATGGTTCCTAGAAATAGTGACAAGAGTATGAAAATCTTCCAATTTTATAGTGCACCTTAAAACGATGGCAAGAGTTTGAAAATTGGTTAACTAACTGTTAGCATAATTTGAGTTGAGTTGGAAAGGGCTAACATTTATTATGACTTCTACCATTTAATCTTTGCATTCCCTATACAATCCTCTGAGTCATTAACCAGTGGAAGGCAAGATACTGTATTCTTGTTGTATACAATGTTAAGTAGCTGAAACATTTTTATTAGCAAACTATCTTTTCAGTTCTAGCCAGTTATTTATTCTTGGAGAAATATAGATTAAGGTAGAAACAGTAATTTTTTATGGCCTCCTAACTGCATAATACAAAATGGTAGTATTTCAATTATATCTTCAAAGACTAAGATGTTTTCATTGTACTCTTCCTGGTATAATTGTCTTTTTGGAGAGAAAGCAAATGTGTCTAAGAAATAGGTAATCCTATCTCTATAGTGTCTGAATCCTTAACTTTCCAAATGAAGTTAAACTTATTGAGGTTGGCCTTTGAACTTCTTTCGACTCTGGCCCCATCCTCATTTCCAAACTTAGTTTTCATGAATCTCCTTTAGTTTATCTTCCACTGTGGAAAAACTAAACTATTTATGTTTCCATGGTCACAATCTTCATTTTTTTTTCTTTTTATACATAAACTCAATGTGTTCTTCCATTTGAGTTATTTTCTTCTCTCAAGACTACCAGTCAAAGATTCTGCTCAAAGATTCTGCTCCAGTGGTATGGGTTTTAGTCCCCACTCACAACATAGCAAGCAAGGCCCAGAAATCCACATTTTTTGTTTTGTTTTGTTTTAGCTGAGCCATTCTGCCACCTGTTGGTAGCTCAGCGGCAACTCAGCTCGGGCTGGGCATCGAACTGCTGTTGCTCAGATCTCAGCTCGCATTCTTGAGTGAGCTCTTAACCAACTGAGCCACTCGGCTGTCCCCTTGGAAACGGCATTTTTAACGGTCACCATGGTGATTCTGACATAGATGCTCTGTCCACCCCACTTTATGGACTGTGGTAGGCAGAAAGAATAATATAAAAATATCCTATCCTTTTCTCAGGAACCTATGAATATGTGATATTAAATGGGAAATTAAAACTGCAGATAGAATTAAAGCTGCTAAATCAGTTGACCTTTACATAGGGAAATGATCTTGGATTATTTGGGAGGGTTGCATGTAATCACAAGGGTCTCTAAAAGTGGAAGAGGAATATGGAAGAGGAATCATTCAGAGATGATGTGAAAATGGAAGCAGAGCTCAGGTGGTGTGACTGGAAAAGGACCCTATCTGCCCTTGCTTTGAAGATGGAGGAAAAGGACTGTAAGCTAAGAAACGTAAGTGGTCTTTACATGCTGAAAAAGGCAAGGAAATAGAAATGCCTCTTATGTTAGTTTCCTAGGCTGTTGTAACAAAGTACTACAAACTGGGTAGCTTAAAACAAAAATGTATTCTCCCACAGATCTGCAGCTAACAGTCCATAATTAAGGTGTCAATATGACCATCCTTTCTCTGAGACTCTGGGTAGAATCCTTCCTTGCTTCTTCCTACCTTTTGGTGGTTACCATCAATCCTTGTCTGCCTCTGTCATCACATGGCATTCTCCTTGTGTGTCTCTGTCTTTACATGGTGTGTGTTCCTCTTCTTATGCAATACCAGTCATATTGGAATAGAGCCACACTAATGACCTCATCTTAGCCTGATTACATCTGCAAAGACCTTATTTCCAAATAAGATCTTATTTACAGGTGCCATGGGTTAGCACTTCAACTTATGTGTTTTGGGGAACACAATTCAACCCATGACACCCCTAGTGCCTCCAGAAAGGGACATGGTGCTATCAGTGCCTTGCTTTTAGCCCGGTGAGAGTTGTTTTGGACTTCTAATCTCCAGAACTGTAAAATAATTAATTTGTACTGTTTTAAGCCATTAAATTGTGGTAATGTGTTACAGAAACCATAGAGAAAATAACCCAAGGACTAACTCAAATTCTATCTCATCTATGAAATCCCTTACCTCCCATTGGTAAATTCCATCTCTCCTCCCAATACTAATTTGTTTATACTATTCTAATTAAATATTAACCACTAATCACACTTTTGCTATTTTGTTATGCCTGTATCTTCTAATGGTAAAGTACTTGAGTGTTATCTTTGTATCTCCTTGAGTAACTAGCACCTAATAGCCACTATTTAGTGAACAAATGTTAAATTCTTATCCAGAACGTAATTCCTATTGTAATAGTGTCAAGGAATTCTCCAAGATTAAATATTTTAAACTAAAATAAAGGAGAAATCTAAGAAAGGGAAAAAAATCCTTTAAAAATGTACTATAAAACCATTTTATAGTAACTTTTAAAATCACTATAAAAAGCTACTCCTGTAAGAGAAATGAAAGTAATATTAGCCTTGTATTTTACATTAAATTTTATTGGGGGTTTAGAATATCTTGATAAAAAAGAGCATTTGACATGCATTTTGATGTTATTGTTAGTGTGGCTTAGAATCCAAGAGTGTTTTTCAAGTGTAGTATGGAAAATGTTAGCATTCTGTTGTCCGACAAAGCCCTCCATGTTTTTCCTTGAAAAGCTTTAATGGATCAGTTTTGTTTTACTTCATGGTTCAATTTCTACAGCCAATGAAACTTGCATATTTCTGATTAAATATGCTTATAATATATAGTTAATATCATACTTTCTTTCATAGTTCCCAACTATTCCACAGTACATTTAATGTTTTCAAATTCTTACTTACAGAAAAGAATCTGGAAGAATCTGTCAACCAAATCATCTGTGTGCATGTATGTTGGCTCCATGTAGCTTAGCAATTTTTTAAGTTATCAAATTAATTGAATTTCCATAATTTGCCTTCAGTTAAGATTCTCACTTCATGACAACTGATGGAAAGCTCTTGAAAGAAGTTTTCATTTCAAGGCAAGATTGAAAATAAATAGAGAAACAATATTTTTCTCTTCTCTCAACTCTAAACAATGACTTCTTGAACATTTTAAAGTATCTGTGCCATCTTTCTGTTTCCAGCCCCAGTTGAAAGAAACCATTTTAAGAGGAAAACCTTTACACTGCTTCATATTATTCATGGCAAGAATTTAATTAATTAGTTAATTAGTTAATTGTACTATTTGCTTTTTATTCTGGTTGTGTGACAAATAAACCATACTCAGTGTTATGGATAACAACCGTCACAGCAGCAGCAATAAAAACAAAGTTTTGCTACAGAAATTAGAAAGCACAGGAACCATTGGAGTTGCCATAACTCATAGATATAAAATTACAGAGGACCTAGAAAGGAATAGTAAGAAAACAGGTATTCATGCCAATAAGCATGGGTGATAGAATCAGACAATGGAGCTACTGGTAGGGATGAAGCTAACATCATTAGGGAATCATTTGCTATTCTGTGCAGTGAGTGCAATTCCATGGCAAGTGAATGTAGTATGTACAACCTCTCAGTAATTCAAGGTATATCTGGTTTTAAAATACATAGGGGCATGTCATTTGGGGGTATTCTGAATATATCGAACATTTGATTGAAAAAATACATTGGCACACACTGTTTTCTCATTGTTGAATATAATAATACAATGGTTAATATATTCTTATGAGTAAAATATCATCATTGAAATGTGTAATATATACAAGTATGTTGGGCTTTCCTACTCTACATGCTTATAAAGTGCAAACTTTAATCTCGGTGAAAGAAACAGAAAGTTCCAAAATTTCTAAGACTAACACTCAATGGTGATAATAAATTGTATATTGCAATAGAAGATTTTCAGAAAATAACAATAATAAATACTTTACATTGTGCCAGACTGTGTTCTAAATAGTACACTCACACACACACACACACACACACACACACACACACACACAGGGTGCCCCAAAAAAGTATACACATTTTAAGAAAGGAAAAAACTGTATTAAAATTGTAATACTCAATATATACCAATAACAAAAGATGAAGACAAGTCACATTTGACTTCTGCAATTACAACATGTGCTCAAGTAGTTACCATCAGTTTAATTTTAATAATAATAAAATAAAATAATTGTTTTCCTTTCTTAAAGTATGTATGCATTTTTTTTTGGCTTTCTCTCTCTCTCTTTCTCTCTCCATATATCTATATCTATATATTATACACACACACACACACACACACACACACACACACACACACAATTAATCCTAACAGTAACCTGTGAGGTACAACTATTATTTTTCTCTTTTTCCAGATGAGGAATCTGAGGACCAGAAATATTAGGTATTTCCCAGAGGTTGCCCAGCTGCTAAGTGGTGGAGATGGGGTCAACAGCTATTTGCTGAGTGACTTCATGTGTTAGGTACTTGTAGGTACTGGAGAAATAGGGGGAATAAAACATAATTAAAAAATAAACATCAGTTATTTTGTAATTTATATCCTTATGGCTACTTTTTCCAGAGGAAAGGGATCAATTATCAAGAAGTCAAAAATATGCGTTAGTAAGCCACACAGAAAATTATTCCTAATACTTTATTTTTGTTATTTTTCCCCTCTCTTAAACATTTTTCCCAATGAAAAGGAAATTTGACTTCATCGTATTCATTTCCACTTAGTGGCCAGCTATAATCTATATACAAAGGGTGCCAAAAAAAAAAAAAAGGATACACATTTTAAGAAAGGAAAAAATTGTATTAAAATTGTAATACTCAATATGTACTAATAACAAAAAATGAATACAAGTCATGTGTATACAGTTTTTTAGCACCCCTGGTATAGTCCTGACCCTCTGATGGTCCAGAAAACTAAATGTGAATCTTTAGTTATTTAGGTTCCAAAACACATTCTGGCTAATTGTATTATCTAGACCCTAGAGCAGTGTTGCATTTGTGGCTTTATGGGTCATAGAGATGGTAGCAACTGTTTGACTTAGCCTGCTATTGTGGCCTAAAAGTAAGCAATATGTAAATGAATGGGTGTGGACAGATTTGGTCCTAGAGGCTATAGTTTGCCAACCCCTGATTTAGAGGGTGAGATCACCTGGAGGAAAAGGCCCCTTTTTCTAATTTGCAAATGGGTGTCATGTTACCTGTACTAGACAGGCCCTGCTTATAGACTTTCTTCTCTTTTTGGAATCTCTACCAGTCCCTTAACTTCTCTGCATTTCTATTGCTAAATTTTATTCCATTGTATGGATATATCACATTTTGTTTATTGATTTATCAGTTGATGGACATTTGGCTTGTTTCTACTTTTTAGCTAATATGAATAGTGCTGCTATGAATATTCATGTATGCATTTTTCTGTGGACATATGTGTTTTCATTTAAATTGGGTATATAGCTAGGAGTGAAATTACTGGATTATATGGTAACTCTATATTTAACGTTTTGAGGACTTGTTAGACTATTTTCCTAAGGGGCTGTACTATTTTCTAACCAGTAGTGTATGAGACTTCCAATTTTTTGTGTCCTTGTAGACACTTGTTATTATCCATTCTTTTAATTGTAGCCATCTTTGTGTGTGTGGAGTAGAATCTCATTGTGGTTTTGATTTGCATTTCCTTGATGGCTAAGGATGTTAAACATCTTTTTACATACCTAATTGTTCATTTGTATATTTTCTTTGGAAAAATGCCTATTCATATCTTTGCCCACTTTTAAATTGAGTTATTTGTCTTTTTTTTATTGAGTTGTTAGAATATTTTATATATTCTAGATTCAAATCCCTTATCAGATATAAGATTTACAAACATTTTCATCCATTCTGTGGATTGTCTTTTCGCTTTCTTCATGGTATGTTTTGAAGCATAAATGTTTTTAACTTTGATAAAGTCTGCAATTAGCCTATTTTTTTTTCTTTTGTTACTTTTGCTATTGGTGTAATATCTATGAAGGTTCTGTGTAACACAATTACTGTATTTTCTTCCAAGTGTTTTACAACTTTAGTTCTTACATTAGGACTGTGATCCATTTTGAGTTAATTTTGATAAATGGTGTGAAAAAGGGGTCCAACTTCATTTTTTCTTCTTCTTCTTCTTTTTTTGCATGTGGCTATCCAGTTGTGCCAGCATCACTTGTTGAAAAGACCAATTTTCTTGGTACCCTTGTCAAAAACTAATTGACCATAAATGTTAGAGTTTATTTCCAGACTCTCCATTCTATCTTATTGATCTATATATCTATCCTTATGCCGGTACCACAAGTGTTTTGATTTCTGTAACTTTGAAGGGATAATATTCTAATTTGTTCTTTTTCAAAATTGTATTGGCTATTTTGGGTCCCTCAACTTAACATATGGATTTTGGGATCAGGTTGTCAATTATGCTAAGAAGCTATTTGGAATTTTGATACAGAATGCCTTTGATCTCTAAATAAATCTAGGGAGTAGTGCCATCTTAAAATTAACTCTTTAGATCCAAGAACATGGGTGTCTTTCCATGTATTTGAGTTTTTTATTTCTCTCAACAATGCTTTGTATTTTCAGTGTATGCATCTTGTACTTTGTTTAGTTATTTTAATTAAATTATTTATAAGCATGTTATTCATTTATATGCCATTGTGGAGGGAATTCTCTCAATATCATTTTGAGATTTTTCATTACTAGTGTATAAAAATGCACTTGACTGTGGCATATTGAGCTTATATCTGGTAAGCCTGCTGAATTCACTTATTAGTTCTAATTGTTTATTAGTGGATTCCTTAGAGTTTTCTGTATGAAAGATCCTGTCATCTGTGAATAGAGACCATTTTACTTATTCCTTTATAATATGGATGCTTTTATTTCACTTTTTGCCTAATTGCTCTGGCTAGCACATCCAGCACAATGATGAACAGAAGTGGAGAGTAGAGGTCCTTGTTGTTAGGGGGAAAGCATTCAGTCTTTTACTATCAAGTCTGATGTTAAGTGTGGGTTTTACTTAGGTGCCCTTTATTAGATTGAGAAGGTTCCCTTTCATTTTTAAAATAAATTTATGAAGTGGTGTTAGGTTATTTTTTCAAATGCTTTTAATGCTTTTATTGAGATGTGTGCTTTTTGTCTTTTATTTTATTGATACAGTGTGTTACACTACTGACTTTTGGATATTACACCAACCTTGCCTAAATTTACGTTGGCATTTTCCCCAGTTCTGTTCCAAATAAAAATATCTATGGAGATAACTTCTGAGCTCTCTGTTCTTATAGCCTGCTTTTCCCATGGGCAAAACCTTGGAGCCACTGTTTTTGAACTATGCCTTGGACAGTTATCTTCTTCTCTTGGAGTAAAACCCTTGGTTTATGGGAGGGGTTGTAGGCAGGAGCCGTAGCTTCTAGCTTATTGACTGCCTTTCCCAGCACAAAAACTTTGCCCTATGAGAAAACGGAAGCAAAGGCAGTTGGGTCCCTAGTATTCTCCACTCGCCACACTTAGGGCTGTGCCTCTTCTGTACACATGGGACTGGGTATCGACAGGAAGCTCCTGGTCTTTGGCTACACATGCCTCCTCTGCAATATGGAGCTGGGGTTGAAATAGTGGCAGCCTTTCCTTCCAGGGGAGACAGTGTAGACCCTGCCTGGAGCTTGTGGAAGAGAGTTCCCTGAGCCCCATCTTTTGGCCACAGCTGTTGGCAGTGGAGCTTCCATGGTGTAGACCTGGGGAAAGGGGTGAGTGAGGGAGTGATCTGTGTCTCAAGTGCCACAGACTTGCATTCTTCTTACTGAGACTTAGATTTTCTTAAATAAATGCTTCTCCACTTGTTATATATCCTGAGGCTAATTTTCAAAGATTTTATATGTTTGGTATTCCATAATTCTCACCAGTTACGGTTGTTTTGCTGAGCAGTAGGTCTGCAAAGTTTCTTGTGACACAATTCTGGACATATTCTGAATCCCTAGATTAGATTTTCAGTCACTGCTGAAGTTCCTGTCAAAAAAAATGTTTTTCAATGATTCTCATGATAGGCTAGTTTGGCAGAGCCAGGGATAATATGACCTCATAGGTTTTTTTAAAAAATATTAAAGTCCCATGTTTTAATCCATACCTCTTAACTTCCAGGCTATGTCAGTCATGGGGAAAATCAAAGCCTCCAGTAAAAAGGAAAAAAAAAAATTATCTACCAAATTACTCTCTATCATCAACATGCTCACGCTATTATGAGAATGAATCCCACCGCTTGTTCTCCTTCTTTTGTTCCCCAACACTTCTCCCTCTGCAAGCAAGGCAGGGGCCTACTCCAGAGTAGAAGAGAAGTAAGAAGGATCTTTGGACTATAGAACAAAGATGGCAAGTTTAAATGGTTTAAATATGCCTCAAAGGGTCAAGGAATTAGAGATTTGGGAATTGAAGTAAACTGGAGAAGATGTGTCACTTTTAACTTTTTATTTATTTTATTTTATTTTATTTTATTTTATTTTATTTTATTTTATTTTATTTTATTTTAGCTGAGCCATCCTGCCACCTGTTGGTGGCTCAGCGGCAGCTCAGCTCGGGCTGGGCATAGAACTGCCATTGCTCAGAGCTCAGCTCGCACTCTTGAGTGAGCTCTTAACCAACTGAGCCACTCAGCCAGCCCATGTGTCACCTTTAAAGAGAGTTCTTCCTCAATAGCAGATGATCGTTTCCAGGTCGATGTCACTCTTCAAGAGTTCTTGTCATTCTTCAACAAGAGCCAGAAATCCAGATTTATTTTATATGTGAAAGCTCCCAATTTTGAAACTGCTGACAACTAATTAAAAAAGCAAAACAAAAACAACCCTGTAGGTCAAGCAAATCATGACTGTCATCTGTATGTAGTAATCAGATAAAATTAGTATCGGCTTTCATAATCTGTTTTCCTGAAAGGATGGAAATCTTCCTTCAAAAGTGCAATGGTTTATTTAACTAATCTTGTAGAAATTGATCTTTATGACATCAGTTAATTAGTATCAGTGGTCTTTTTGGTTGAGAGCTCCTTGGGTTGGGGAATGAGGCCAAATTCCTCTAAACTGGGATGGGAAGCTTCTTGGACTGAATGATTCCGATCTTAGTCTCCTGTAAATCAGATAGTTACATGTTTGATTATAATATTTAAAGTCTTCTAATTTTATGACATTAATAATATTGTCATAATAATAATGCTTTTCTTGCACTCTTGTTCATAATGCAGTGGATTTACTTTTGTGAATATGGTATGTGAATGAAAATATAGCCAAAGTTGGGCATACGTTTTTGGCCAAAATTTCTCCAATCCATTGTTGTGCTGTGTTTGCTCTGAATGAAGTGGTTAATAGGAATTTTTTCATGGTTGTTTTGGGATGCAGTGTAAGAATTTATTATTATCGGCTGTTATAAGAGAAACATATAATTCTGAACTAATGACCTGGTAGGTAAAGGAGTAAATAGTTGCAATATAAAAACCAGTTCCCGAGGACATAATTATGTTATTACTAGCAAACAGAGGGTTTCTGGTTCATTAAGTAGGGAAGGCAAAAAATAAGTTTAAATGATAAAGGTGAAAATTTAATTTTTTTCCTTGTTCACATATTTCCCCCACTGATCAATAAAAATAAGAGGGAGGTTTTTTTTTTGCACTAAATGAAAATATAAATGAAGCCTCTCTTAAAGCCAAGGCCATGTGTCTGTCCTCTAGTGTTTTATTATGTGAAATTTGACCTTTATTTAAAGAGCATCTCTGTTCAATGATAATTGATGGTACTTTGAGTGAGAATTTATGACAGTACTTCTATTTATTAAAAATCATTTCCTTGAGGTGAAGAAGCTTCTTTTTAACTTTTGTCCTAGCTTAACCTTTGGAAATACCGTGTCAGTTTAGTTGCATTTATAGATTTAATTAACATGTTGTGCGGTTTTCAGGTCATTAATAAAGATATGATGCATGACTAGACTTATTTTCCATCTTGATAATTGACTACCTTGTTTAACTTAATCATTCACTCTTCCTTTTTGTCATGTTGGGTTTTAGTCTGGTTTGATAAAAATAATTCAACCCTATCAAAATTTTAAAATGTTCTATATATAGAAACATTATCCAAATTGCTCCATTGGGATTATTTTTGAATTGTTACTAAAAAATACTGATTTTTTGTCTTGTTTACTCAAACGTATGCCATCTGTTGGGCTTCCCAGCATTCCTTTGAGGTCAGGCCCAGTAATAAGCCTGGGTATTAGTGCTTCCTTTAATAGTATTCCAATAGAATCAGCCTCACATACCCTCCAGAATTAGGATGCTTGAAAGTTCAGTAGAGTTGAGGTATTGAAGAATAGAAAGCTATTTCTCTGAACTCTCTTGCTGTCTTACTTCTAGAATTTCATTCCATTTGGCACTATCAAGGGAGTATATGGACAGGTGAAATGCAGTATGAACTCCTTTCTTAAGTGCATAACCAAACATTTCTGTGAACCTCACAGATCCTAGAATATTAAAGCAAACTTTTGACATGCAACCACCCATCATCTACGTATTAACTTTATGTTAATATCTGATTGAAGAAACACATCATGAAACATACCCTTCATGATCTATTTTCAGATATTTATTATTTCAGCTTATATGTGACCTAGTCAAGCTAAATACATCACTTTATTTATTTATTTATTTATTTATTTATTTATTTATTTATTTATTTATTTATTTGAAGGCAGTGTCACTGGCCCTCTTATATGGGACCGAACCGGAGCCGCTGGCTTCCCAAGCCAGCGCTTAACCACGGCGCCACTCGGCCGGCCCAATACATCACTTTATATTTGAGGGAGGCAATATGGTATTATGAATAAAAGCTAGACTTTGTGCACAATTCCTACCTATGCCACTCACTGGCTATAATATGACCTTGGGCAAGCTGATTAACCTCTCTTTGTTTCCCTATGTATAAAGTGAGAATGATAATAGTAGTACCTTAATATTAATTTGGGTTTTGTTGTGAGGGTTAAACAAGTTGCTATGAGTAAACTGCTTAAACATCACCTGACAGAGAATGAACACTTTATGAAAGTAATTATTATTGTGCCTTCTTCAACCTCCCCTTATCCCTAAATAAATTCAAAGTACATCCTTCTTTGGCCTTTTGTCACCCATTTCTCAGCTGCATCTCACATGGTAATCCAGTGTGTTTGTCCAAGTAATATTTCAGGCTGTTAAAAGACGCCTGTTACTCCATTCTTTTGTCCTCAGGGCTCCCAATTTTTTTTGCCCAATAATATCACATGAAAAAAATAACTAATTAGAATTCAAAGTCAGGCAAGTTTTGAATTATTATTGTCACTTTTATTATATGATTTGATGAATTCATGGAATAACAGCATGGTAGGGCTCTTTGGATGTTTATTTTTATCTTTATACATATGCCAAGTGGGCTCTGTTCAATTTTCACATTTATGTTTTTGAGTATAAGCTGACATCTGACATGACTTAAATTTTTTAGCAAATCTTTTATGCTTTGTAAGGGGGTCAAAATATATTTATCTGTTTAAATCCACATTAATAATACTAGATAAGACATTTGAGGTCAGACAATTAAGTTCATGAATTCATCTTAGAGAAAATGCTACATACCTTGCTGCTGAATATCACTATGGTCACCTGCGAAGTACTCCCCTTGGGAAGCTATGCACTGATGCCTGCACTTTGTCCACCCTTCAAAGCAATTTTGAAACTTTTTCTGGAATGGCCGTCAGAGCTGTCGTTGTGTTACCCTTGATGTCCTGAATGTCATTAAAATGTCTTCCTTTCAATATTTCATTTATCTTTGGATAAAGAAAGAAGTCATTGGCTCCAGACCAGTAAGGAGGGTGTTCCAATATAGGTATTAGTTTGCTGGGTAAAAACTCCCTCATAGACAGTGCTGTGTGAGCTGGTGCATTGTGATGCAAGAGCCATGAATTGTTGGCGAAAAGTTCAGGTCATCTAACTTTTCCACGCAGCCTTTTCAGCACTTTCAAATAGTAAACTTGGTTAACTTTCCAGTTGGTACAAGTTCATAATGAATAATCCCTCTGATATCAAAAAAGGTTAGCAACATCTTTGCAACAAGTTCTTGGACGTAATCGTCAGACCTCGTGTTAAGCATGTATTACATTAGCACATGTACTGACTTATTTCATTTTCCTAACAGTCCTATCACATATATATTCATGTTATCATACTTTGACCAAAACAGGAATTGAGACTCAAAAAGATTAAGCAGTGGCAGTAAGTGGCAGATTCATACTTCAGCTCTAGGTAGCTTAGCTCTGGCATCCCAGGTTTAGACCCCTCCACGATTCTCTTAGTGGGAACTAAAGTGTGCTTAGAACATCAAGAGATCTCACCCAGCACAGTCTGTAGCAGGTAGATGCTGGGTAAGTATTTAATAACAGCAACCAGGACTTTAATTATTGGAATTCAGATGGCATCACACTTTCACTGTGACTACAGTGGATAGAAGTGTGCATATGCAAAATGGATTTTGACCAAGAAGCTAGTGACAAATTATTCAATTAGTAAACAGTGTACATGTGGTGATTTTTAGGGGTAAATGATGTTCATGCCCGTTTTAACTTTCTGAAATTAGGAAAATCAGGATGAATCACGGAGGAACTGTTTACTCAGTTCCATGTTATTGCTTTAGATTTTAGTACTATGTAAGGTGGTAAGGGAAAAAAAAAATCAATGGATAAATTTTAACTACTTGTAGTTCAGAGTATCTATGTTGTGACAAGTTGTTCTTGTTTTATGGTTGTTATTTTGTTTTGTTCTTTTAATCCACACTTTACCCTCTTCTCAGATAACGTTTTCCATTTTTATCATTGAAGTTATGTAGCTATTTGCAAGGAAAAAGATAATTTATTATTTGGCTGAAGCAGAAATAAAATTGCCTGATGATAACTTTTCAATTTTCCCTTTACTGCCCTTGCTTTTCTCCTGCCTGCCCCTCATCTCCCCCTGATGACTGACTTGCCCCTTCTGCAGAGGCCTCCATGATGCGTATCTCTGGATAAGGCAGTCCATTACTGATTGCTGTACACGAGCTGGTTGGCATGGATCTGGACAGGCAGGAAAGGGAATGGACGGGAGGTGTGGGAAAAGCCTGATAAGTACCGCTTCTTACTAATCCTCTTGCCGAAGAATCTCTTCAGATCTCTTCAAGTGGTTTACTGTTACAGGAAGAATCATAAAATATAATACCAGATTTGAATTTAATGAAGAGAGCTGTTAGAGGTGCACTCTCATTTCCAAAGAGCTAGAAGCTATTCCAGTCCTGTTGATGTTGTCAGGCCAAATTCATCTTATTCGTGTTGAATCTAATCACCAAAATGCAGGGATAAACAAGATAATAAAACCAATGCTTGCAAGAAATAGAACAATAATAATTCAGAGGAAGTGCTTGGAAAATATATATATATATATATGTATATATATATATGTACATATATATATACATATATATATATATATATATATATATATATATATATATATGAAGGAATAAGAGAATTTAGATGAATTTAGAGTTCTCTCCATTGACAGGGTCCTCTGCCACCAATTTTCCTTGAGTAAGCTTGGGAACAACAGAGAGAATTCTCTAGAACATTCCCTGTAAACACTAAACAAAAGGTAGGTGCCCAAACCAGAGCCCCAGTCACTTTATATTCTTTTTTTTTCTTTTTTTTATTTTTTTAATTAGTTTCAGGTGTACAACCCAGTGCAATAGTTATACATTTCATATATATATATATATCTATTATATCTATTATAATATCATATATATCTATTATTCTTCCTCTACTTTATATTCTTTATAATGTTTAAGGTATATTTAGGATAACATTCCAGCTTGTGAAGACAGCATAGTTCCTAAATGATACTGGGACTATTTACGATTTTGGGGTTGGCATCCTGCCTCATCATACCCCTCTCTACAGAAGACTTATTAAGTAATGGATAACAATTATTCACAACGAGGTTTAAATGTAATTAAGGCTTTTCACTCAATCTGAGGAAAATGATTGTGTTTTCACACCATCTTGACAGAGATCCGTACTGATGTGTGGTAAAATACAAGATTTCCGCTTCACAGAGAAAGGGTAGAGATACTTGGGCAAGTCTCAAGCATTTACATGGGTTTGTGATCACTGGCAGATTTGTCACTGTCACTTCTTTCCTACTTAGTCACTCAGTCTATAGAGAGACCTGGCTTTCATGCCCAGGAATCCATTGAAACTGCCTGGCAAAGGTAAAATAGCCAAATCCAATAACACTTTTTCAGTACTTATCTAACTGCATCCCCTTGCTGCATTTGGCATTATCGATCCCTCGTTCATTCTTGGAACTTTATTTCCTCTGAACTACGATCTCTTTCTCCTTCTCCTGCTTTGATTAGTGCTTGCTGAATCTCCCCTCATGGATTATGACTCATGTTTTTGCAGCAGATCCAAACAGAATTCAGCTTCCCTACTCCCCATTTTGCATCCTAATCTTGTCCTGCTCTTCTCATGTATTTTATATTTCAATTGTTTGCACTCACATAAGGAATTGGCCCTAAAGCCATAAGCAGAAGGGGAGGTTTCTTAGATTCCTCCATCTTGATGCCCTCATATTACTCCTCCAATTTTAAGCCTTAAATATTCCTTAACGCTATCCAGCTTTCCAGAGTCCTGTTAACATCGCACAACACATCACACAGCATAGTGACAACTTGTCACTAATTTTCTTGCCTTTTATCATTTCTACCACAGATCCATCTTTCACATGCAGCATAGGCAAATCTAGGCACGCTCTTCTGCACCCTCCATTGACTTCCCATTACCTCCAGAATAAAATCCAAGCTCTTAGCCTGACATATAAGGTCCTCCGGATTTTGCCACTGACTAGCACTGCAGTTTCATTTTTTCATACTCTTTGCTTCTAACTCTATGCTACAGGAATACTTTACAGCCTGTTTTCTAGGCATATTAGGTCACTTCAAACCTTGTGTCTTTCTTTTCCCTGTTCTCTCTGCTTGGGATACCCTACGCCTGGTTTTTTTTGTTGTTGTTGTTGTTCTACTCCTGTTTTATTTCCAGGGGACCTACTCAAGCATCGTTTACTCTAGGAAGCCTTCTTTTCAGTCCCTGATTAAATTAGAGCTCTCGTTTTGTGTTTTCTTAGCATCCTAGACATACTGTGCTTGCTGTGTACTTAAAACTTTGTTTCATGATCTTTTTGAGGCCTAAGAAACAAGGACTTAGTTTCAGTATTGCTCATTTTTGTGTGCCTAGAATTTAGCATAGTAGCTCAGTATGAACAAAGCAGTGTTAATACAGCGAACTGGTAAAAATAAAAGAAACTTTTTTAAGTATCGTTGGGAAAAATGGAGAATACATTGATTGGAACATTTTGCATTAAGATGTATATATTTTTTTCTTTTTTTTTCCCTTCTCCCTCCAACCTTTGTAGTGTATTGTGGCAACAGGACTAAGAAGAAAGGCATTTTGCTTCATTCCTATTGTAGATCCTCTTTATAGTTCTGGATTTTGTACTTACATGTTGATAAAGAAGTTATTCACTGTAGAGGGGTGAGGCTGTGATAGAAAAATGGATTTCAAGAGAACAGTGGTCCTTATATAATTTATTGTGATCAGGGTTTTACATGTGATTTACATAGCAATTTACTCAAATATTCCACAGAAATGAGATAAGTTTTCAATTAAAGGGGCCATAAAGATTATCTAGTTCATCATCCCATCTGACTGGTTATTTTGCCAAGCACAGAGTGTGGCAGATATTAGGCCTTGATTAAATGCTAATTCATTTCTTTCCCCCTTTTGTATATAATGAAAATGAAATGGTGATGTCGGTCTAAAATAAAGAAACTGAAATGCTTTGTACTTGGGTCACATGGTTTCTTGCAGGCAAAGGTAAAAAGCAAAATGCTTCTAATTTTCAGTGCACTCCTCTTTCATATCATATTCTTAATTTGAGTATTTTTTAAAAAGTTCGCCAAGATGAAATATTACAAATATAGATTCTAGGGAACATTCACATTTATAATCTCTAATTTGTGCAGCTTCAACTATAAATTGCCTTATTCTGGTAAGGCTATAAATGTCTGTATTTTATCTGCTCCTATGTGTCATTTAAGGTGCCATATGCAGTTTGAGGTATGTTACTTTTTTTTTTTTTTGTAGAAATAATTTCATCTCATATCTTTGTTAGTTAAATGTTATGGGCATACCCATCACTTTTTGTAAGAGGGCAATGAGAAAATTAAGAAGAGACAGTGGCTCTCTCAAATATTGAACTAAGAAGGATATCCAGCTAACTTTTGTTTCATTATTCTAATGACAAAAGCTTGAAAAGTTTATAATGCTGTATTTGGAGTACAGAAAAGTATCCATTGTCCCAATTGTTGGCCTAATTGAAGGGATTTAGAGAGAAGTGAGCAGAAAGTATTTAATAATTTAATAGGATTAAAGCTAAATCTCATTATGAATACCTTTTATCACAAGCTAAGAAATATGTTAGTGAGTCTGGAGAGTGAGCCTCTCTCGAGGTTTTGGAGTTAAGACTCACATTTGAAATACAGACCAAAAGAATCAATCTGTTGCTGCCTGCCTGAACTCCATCTGCAGATGATTTGAGACAGACATCTAGAAATTTTGACTGACTGCCTGTCTTCATACTCAGAAACCAGGATTATAATTTCCTCCAGTCATTAACCTTTGTTTTGCTTTTGTTTCCATGGAAATGCCTCTTATTAAAACCTGATTGCTTGCACCATAGGCTTAACGTTGTGAGCCCACGGGCATCACCACCTCCTGAAATGAGACTATTTAACTGAAAACTGTTAAGACTGAGACTGGTTTAATGATATAGAACAGTCTGTCAGCCCACTTCCTGGAACGTGAAAATTCCAGGGACGTTTCAGAGGAGGGAACCATAGGAGTCCAGAATGAGTCACCCCAAGATGTGCCTCTGTGATATAAGGTTGTTTTGGGTTAAAAGCAACTTTAGCTTCAGGCTCAAGAGAAACTTGGGCGCCTCCTTTTAACTACTATATGTAGGGCAGGGCAAACTTCTATTTAGTACAATAAACATCTGTTCTTCTTGTCCCCCTGCAATGACCCTTTGAAGCCCTCAAGGCACCTTACCTCATTCCTAGCTCAGGATCTCTTATATCCCATGTTCTCTTTTTATCTCAGAACTTCTCCTGCATGTGGGATCTCTGACTCTCATGTGTGTGGGTTTCCTTACAAATTTGGCTATTTTCTCTTGCTAATCTGTCTTATATCTATTTGATTATTAGACCAGCCAGAAGAACCTTGAGATAGAGAAAGTTTGTTCCTCCCTGACAATACCTTTGAAATAAGCCATAACCACCCTCAAGAGGGCACATAATAGTGTTAACTATCCTGTAATCCAGTCCCTGCCTTGCTTTCTCCCACCTCTTTGTAACCTTCCTTATGTTCCCTCCTTAATTTCAAATGCATAAAAGAAGTGTAAAACTGTTATTCTCTGGACCGTTTGAGATCTTGCTCCCCAGCAATTGTCATCGGTTTGGCTCAAATACACTCTTATAAAAATTCAAAAAATAAAAAATAAACTAGAATCACAAAGGGAAAGAAGTGAGTTAGGAGGGACAGTCTGGTTAGGCCTTTTTTCTCTATGCCATACCTACATCCTTTGTGAAACTTCGCTTGTTTACTGGTACTCTAACAGAGTAACAAGCTCTTTTCCTCCACTTAGATATATAATTTGACTTTCATGATTCTTTACAGCCTGCCCAGCTACTTTTTTGTGTGTTTTTCTAGTCCTGTGTGACCTTTCGGAAAGGTACCCTCTTCTTATTCTCTTGATAGCTTCTAAGAAGACTTTAATAAGTGATTGTATAAGGTTTAAAGAAAAAATACACAGTGATTATTAAAATGTCATACATTGAGAATAGTGTGTGCCTCCATTGGGAAAAAAAATTTAAACTGCTTCATGGTTAAAGGAAATGATACAATGCAATGCTATTAAGTAAAGATGGACAGGAAATACGGAACTGAGGTTGTTTTGCCATTTCTTCCTTTACCAGTGAAACTAAATTCCACATATATAATACTGCTATTTTTCTTCCACTCTCAAAGACTTATGATTAGAAATTTTGCTGTGTCCATAGGTGTATTTATCAGTAAACCACAATCAAATGCCTTCCCTTTCTCATTTTGAGATTTATTGTTCGCGCATCTCATGTTCTTCAGAGGCGCTCCCAAGGCATTTCAACTTCCTCTCTTGCTTCCTACCTTATAGCTGCATATTTTTCTTCCGTAACTCATATTTCAAAGAGTCCTCCTGTATAACATTTATTTCTGTTGCTTTCCAGAGTTTGTGTCAGGCAGAAATATGCCCTACGGAAAATAATTAACTGTTACCAAATATATCATTTATCTTAAGCCTTTGAAGGAAGAGTTCTAAGGGGATTTCCAGTGATTTATTTCAAACTCTAATTCAATTTATGATTGATTCTTTCTAGATCAGAAGTCATATACGGGCAATCTACGGGCCAGATATGGCCCATAGACATATTTTATTTGGTCCTAAAGGTGTTGTAAAAGCCTTGAATTAATTGCTAATATTTTACAGTTGGGTGATTTCACATAAAAATCCAGATTACTAATTTTTTTGAAAAATTAGAATACCTGGTAACACAGTGCCTTTCCACAAGGGCACTGGTTGGTTAGAGCTGAAGTTTTTAGAATACAAGCTCTCTAGTTATACACAAGTTCCTATCCTATTTCACCTCCTTTATGTTCCTCCTTATCCCAATAGACTTTTTAATTGGTCCATACTCTAGACCAGTGCTTCTCAGGGATATGGAATACAGTATGGGTAACATAATCAACAATGCTGTAAAGATCAGGTGCCAGATAGGCACTGGACTAATCAGGGGGATCGCTTCATAGACCATGTAGATGCCTGACCACTGTGCTATACACCTGAAGAACTGAAGTAGAATAATATTCAATGTCAACTCTAATTTTATATATATATATATATATATATATATGGTTGCAGGGTGTAAAATACAACATAGGGAATAGTCAATGGTATTGTAACAGTTATATATAATGTAGTAAATTGGGGGAGGGGTTATCCCTTTGTGAGAGGTGTAAATGTCTAGCTATTATGTAACTTTGTACACCTGAAAGTAATTTAAAAAAATGGGAAAAAAAACAATTTTAATTTCTATGTGAATCACCAGGGAATCTTGTTAAAATTCAGATATCTTTTTAGTAGTGGGTGGGGCTTGAGATTCTGCATTTCTAACAGGCTCTCAGTGAGGTCAGAGTTGCCATCCCAAGACCACATTTTGAATAGTAAGATTCTAGACCAGTGGTCCTCAAAGTGTGGCTCTTGACCAGAAGCTTTGGCATCTACTGAAGCATGAACACTGGATGTTGTGACTAGCAATCTCTCTTGTGACACCTGCCCGGTGATTCTAATTGCATGCTAAAATTTGAGAGCCACCATTCCAGTCTACCTTAGGTAGTCTGACTTAGTTTGACTTAGGTTCATAAAATCACCTAAGTCAGAGGTTTTAAACCTATGGACATCAGAAATCATTTGTGGAACTTGCAAAAAGATTGATGCTTGAGCCCCAGCCCTAGAGACTCAGACAGAATTGGTCTGGGGTGGGGTTCAGACATCAGTATTTCTAGCTCCTCAACTGAGTCTAATATACAGCAGAGTTAAGAGATGTGCTAAGTACAGAGACTTTCTTGGCACAGTACCTGAATATTCAACGGCCCTTTATTCAGAAAAAAAAATTATAGCTCTTAACACCTTTACTTTAAGTCCTTTTTTTTTTTGCTATAGCCTCTATAAAGCGAAACACAGCTGATTTCCCATCATGTTCTTAAGAATCACTGCGTCCTTTCGATCATGTATTGTGTTTCATTAATCATCTCTTCATAAGTGTATTTGTTATTTTGAAAGCCTGTCTCACAATCTCCTTGCAAAGTACATTAGGCTTCTGAGCTCCGTAGATCTGGAAACATCTCTGGTTAATTCCGTTGACCATAGATTAGGTTGTGGGTAGCACAACTCTAGAAAGGCACCGTTCATGTGTGTATATTTATAAGGACTCTTTTCTGGCAGATCAGAGTACAGTTCCTGGAGGAAGAGGTGGCTTTTTCTAAATTGTATAATGGTGTTGTTTGGACTAGCAGTAGGATTATACTTAGTATAACAAATATGATCACTATAAATTCATGATAGGGCTGATTTCCCTCAACTGAAAAACATATTCAGTAATCAATCATTTGGAAAATTAGCCTTGGTTCAATTTAATATTAGTGTTGAGCACTTAATACATTTTAATTAGTTAATATTAACTTAGGGGGGTAGTGTTCCAATCAAAATTTATTTGACAGCTAGGTAATAATACCTCATGTATTTGACTCTTAAAAAGTTTTGCCCACTACCTAAAGAAGGAAGAAAAATCTCAAATCAACGGACTATCTTTACACCTAACAGAACTCGAAACCCCCCCCCCCAGCAAAACAAGCCTAAAAGGAGTATAAGGAAGGAAATAATAAAGACCAGAGCATAAATAAATGAAATAGGGAACAAAAAAAATACAAAAGATCAATGAAACCAAGAGTTGGTTTTTTGAAAAGATAAAGAAAATCGACAAACCCTTAGCCAGACTAACCAACAAAAAGAGAGAGAGGACCCAAACTAATAAAATCAGAAATGAAAGAGGAGAAGTGACAACAAATACCACAGAAATAACGAAAATTTTAAGAAAATACTATGAGCAACTATATGCTAACAAATTCGACAATCTGGAAGAAATGGATAAATTTCTAGAAGCATACTATCTACCAAGTCTGAACCAAAAAGAAACAGAAACTCTGAACAGACTGATTACTGCCAAAGAAATTGAATCAGTAATCAACAATCTTCCAAGAAACAAAAGCCCTGGACCAGATGGCTACAGAAGTGAATTTTACAAAACATTCAAAAAAGAATTAATACCTATTCTCCTCAAACTATTCCAAAAAATACAGGAGAAGGAAAGGCTCCCAAACTGTTTCTATGAAGCCACTATCACCCTGATTCCTAAGTCAGATAAAGATATTACAGAAAAGGAAAACTACAGGCCAGTATCCCTAATGAACATAGATGCAAAAATTCTCAACAAAATACTAGCAAATCGAATTCAGCATCTCATTAAAAAGATCAAACATCACGATCAAGTGGGATTCATTCCTGGTATGCAAGGTTGGTTCAATATCCGCAAATCAATTAATGTAATACATCACATTAACAAAATGAAAAATAAAAATCATATGATCATATCAATAGATGCAGAAAAGGCATTTGACAAAATCCATCAGCCATTTATGATAAAAACTCTTAGCAAAGTGGGAATAGTGGGATCATATCTCAACATAATAAAGGCCATATATGATAAGCCCACAGCAAACATCATACTCAATGGGGAAAGGCTAAAAGCTTTCCCCTTAAGATCAGGAACAAGACAAGGCTGCCCACTTTCACCACTTCTCTTTAACATAGTTCTGGAAGTTCTAGCCACAGCAATCAAAAAAGAAAATGAAATAAAAGGCATCCAAATTGGAAAAGAAGTAAAATTGTCATTATATGCAGATGACATGATACTATATATAGAGAATTCCAAAACTCCTTCAAAAAACTGCTAGAACTGATAAACGAATTTGGTAGGGTAGCAGGATACAAAATTAATATTCAGAAATCAGTTGCATTTGTATACACCAATAATAAACTATCAGAAGAAGAAATCAGGAAATCAATCCCTTTTACAATTGCTTCAAAAACAATAAAATATCTAGGGATCAATTTAACTAAAGAAGTAAAAGACCCATACTCAAAAAATTATGAGACACTGAAGAGAGAAATCAAAGAAGATACAAATAAATGGAAATACATACTATGCTCATGGATAGGAAGAATTAATATAGTTAAAATGTCAATACTACCTAAGGCAATATGTAGATTCAATGCAATTCCAATCACACTATCAAAGACATTTTTCTCAGAAATAGAACATAGAATTCTAAAATTTATATGGAATCACAAATGACCCCGAATAGCCACGGCAATCCTGAGAAATAAGAACTAAGTGGGACATCACACTACGTGACATCAAAACATACTACAAGGCTACAGTAATCAAAACAGTATGGTACTGGCATAAACACAGACACATAGACCAATGGAACAGAATAGAGAGCCCAGGAATAAAGCAATCCATATACGGTCATTTAATCTATGACAATGAAAGCAAGAATTTACATTGGAGTAAAGATAGTCTATTTAATAAATGGTGCTGGGAAAATTGGACTGACATGTGCAAAAAAATGAAAATGGACCACCTACTTACACCATATATGAGAACAAACTCAAAATGGATTAAAGACTTAAATGTAAGACCTGAAACCATAAAACTCCTAGAAGAAAACATAGGGAGTAAGTTTGCAGACATAACCCTTAGTAATGTTTTTACTGATATATCCCCTCGGGCAAGGGAACTAAGAGAAAAAACGAACATATGGGATTATATCAAACTTAAAAGTTTTTTCACAGCAAAGGAAATCATCAATAAAACAAAAAGGCAGCTTACTGAATGGTAGAATATCTTTGCCAATGATATATCTGATAAGGGGTTAATATCCAAAATTTATAAAACACTCATGAAACTCAACACCAAAAAAACAAACAACCCAATTAAAAAATGGGCAGAGTATATGAAGAGACATTTCTCTAAAGAGGACATACAAATGGCCAACAAGCATATGAAAAAATGTTCAACCTCACTAATCATCAGAGAAATGCAAATAAAAACCACAAGGAGATACCACCTCACTCCAGTCAGAATGGCTATCATCAACAAATCAACAAACAAGTGCTGGTGAGGGTGTGGAGAAAAGGGAACCCTGGTGCACTGTTGGTGGGACTGCAAATTGGTGCAGCCATTATGGAAATCAGTATGGAGGTATCTCAAAAAACTGGAAATGGAACTGCCGTATGACCCAGTAATTCCACTCTTGGGTATCTACCAAGAGGAATCCAAGACACTAATTCAAAAAAATATATGCACCCCTATGTTTATTGCAGCACTATTTACAATAGCCAAGACTTGGAAACAACCGAAATGCCCATTGGTAGATGACTGGATTAAGAAACTTTGGTACATTTATACAATGGAGTATTACTCCACTATAAAGAAGAATGAAATCGTACCATTTGCAACAATATGGATGGATCTAGAGACTGTTATGTTAAGTGAAATAAGTCAGTCGGAGAAAGACAAGTACCATATGATCTCACTTATATGTGGAATCTGAAAAACTGAATGAATGAGCAAAGTAAACAGAAACAGTCTCATAGATATAAAGGAAAAACAGGGTTGCTAGTTGGGAGGGGGGTGGGGATGAGGGAAAAGGGGAAGGGATTAGACAACATAAATAGGTAACCACAATCTTGCCACAGGGATATGAAAGACATTTTGGGGAATATAATAAAGTTATAAATATTTTGTGGGGTGTCAGATGGTCACATGTCTTGTTAGGGAGACCATTTCATGGATGGAGTAGAGGCTTGATCACTGCATTATATACCTGAAACTGATGTTGTATAATATTGTATGCCAACTGTAATTGAATATATAGATAGTCAGGGGTGTGGATTATATGGTGGGAGGGAGTCAAAGGAATTGTACTAGATATGTATGATATGGCGGGGAGGAGTGGGGTGGTGAACTGGGGGAGGGGGGTTGTCACTTTGACGGGTAAAAAGTGTAACTATTGCACTGTGTTGTACACCTGAACCTAATTTAAAAAAAAATTTAAAAAACAGTAGTGCCCAGGGCTGGCCGAGTGACACGGTGGTTAAGCGCTGGCTTGGGAAGCCAGCGGGCCCGGTTCAGGTCCCACATATGAGGGCCAGTGACACTGCCCTCAAAAAAAAAAAAAATTGTGCCCATAATGTACCATGTTCTGAATTAGGGCATTATTAAGAAATAACACTTAATATTACTAAAATATCTTAGAGTATGCACTGTGGTATCACAGATTAGCTCAGTGATTTGAACTACAGCATTATAGAAAGCAATCTAGGAAAGAAAGGAGAGAGAGAGAGAGAGAGAGAGAGAGAGAGAGAGAGAGAGAGAGAGAGAGAGAGAGAGAGAAAGAAAGAAATCACATCATGAACTAGTCATTTTGTTTGCCTTTGGAGATAAAGAAACTTTTAAATTTTTTAAAAATTTTTTGTTTGTGTGTTATGTATAGAAAAAGCAATAGAATAATGTAAGCTAACTCTGAAAATAGAATGGATCCTTTGCCTTTGGGCTTGAAGTGGAAGTGCCTGTCTTGTAATGCCATTTTGCCCCCTGCTGTTATATTTAGCCGGAGTGGAAATGAAACATTTTTATAGTGTAGCATTCAGTAACTCGCGGTATAGATTTTCTTAATGTGAGCATGTCAGCAGAGCGTGGTTTGCATCTGATCCCAAGGATTCCCTTGCCTTTAAAGATTAAAATTCACTGTTTCTTATTATAGGTGTTTGTGTAGGGGGGGAGCAGGTTTTGACATTTTTCACTAACACCAGATAATAGGCCATACTAAAGAATGCAGGCTCTCAATTGCCAACAAAATTATGCTTAAAAGAGAGATAACTATATTTTTACATGAACTCATTGGCACTTAAGCAAAAGAATTGAGAGTAAGTTTCCTCAGAAACTTGTCTTTTATAATACAGTTCTATAAGAGAGGGTTGAATGTTTGTGGAAATCAACACTGGTGGTCAATAATAAAACAGAAAATATTATTTATTTTATGTCTTCCTAGACACCAGCAAAAGTGAATGTGATCTGAAATTTCAACATTTTTTTTCAGCGTTGCAGACACACTTCCTTTCTTTCTTTCTTTTTTTAAATTAAATTTATTTATTTATTTTTAATTAGTTTCAGGTGTACAACACAGTGCAATAGTTATACTTTTTACCCCTCAAAGTAACAACCCCTCTCCCCCATTTAGCTACCCCACTCCTCCCCCCCATCATATATATCTATTACACTTCCTCTGACTCATTTCCACAGTAGAATCCACATCCCATGACTATCTATATATTCAATTACAGTTGGTATACAATATTATACAACCTCAACTTCAGGTGCACAGTGCAGTGATCAAGCCTCTACTCCATCCATGAAATGGTCTCCCTAATGAGACATATGACCATCTGACACCCCACAAAATATTTACAACATTATTAATTATATTCCCTGAACTGTCTTTCATATCCCTGTGGCAATATTTGTAGTTGCCTATTTTTGCTGTCTAATCCCTTCCCCTTCTCCCTCATCCCCACCCTCCTCCCAACTAGCAACCCTGTTTTTTCTCTATATCTGTGAGACAGTTTCTGTTTACTTTGCTCATTCATTCAGTTTTTCAGATTCCACATATAGGTGAGATCATATGGTATTTGTCTTTCTCTGACTGACTTATTTCACTTAACATAATAGTCTCTAGGTCCATCCATATCATTACAAATGGTATGATTTCATTCTTCTTTATAGCGGAGTAATACTCCATTGTATAAATGTACCACAGTTTCTTAATCCAGTCATCTACCGATGGGCATTTCGGTTGTTTCCAAGTCTTAGCTATTGTAAATAGTGCTGCAATGAACATAGGGGTGCATGAATTTTTTTAAAGATAGTTTATTCAATAAATGGTGCTGGGAAAATTGGACTGACACTTGCAAAAAAATGAAACTAGACCACCTCCTTATGCCATATACAAGAACAAATTCAAAATGGATTAAAGACTTAAATGTAAGACCTGAAACCATAAAACTCCTAAAAGTAAATATAGGGAGTACATTTGCAGACATTACCCGGAGCAATATTTTTACTGATACATTCCTGCGGGCAAGGGAAGTAAAAGAAAAAAAATGAACATATGGGATTATATCAGACTTAAAAGTTTTTTCACAACAAAGGAAACCATCAATAAAACAAAAAGGAAGCCCACTGAATGGGAGAATATATTTGCCAACGATATATCTGATAAGGTGTTAATATCCAAAATTTATAAAACACTCATGAAACTCAACACCAAAAAAACAAACAACCCAATTAAAAAATGGGCAGAAGATATGCAGAGACATTTCTCTAAAGAGGACATACAGATGGCCAGCAGTCATATGAAAAAATGTTCAACCTCACTGGTCATTAGGGAAATGCAAATAAAAACCACAATGAGGTACCACCTCACTCCGATCAGAATGGCTATCATCAATAAATCAACAAACAACAAGTGCTGGCGGGGCTGTGGGGAAAAGGGGACCCTGCTGCACTGTTGGTGGGATTGTAGGTTGGTGCAGCCACTGTGGAAGTCAGTATGGAGGTATCTCAAAAAACTGGAAATGGAACTACCTTTTGACCCAGCAATTCCACTCCTAGGTATTTATCCTGCAAAACCCAAGACACTTATTCACACTGCCTTTCTTATTATTTGTTTTCTTCTTCTGAAAGCTTTTAAAAACAATAGACTTTAGTTCAGACAGTATCAGCTCGAATGATATGACAGATTAGGGTAGGTGATCTTTTTAGCCTCTCATAGCTCTGGGGGCTAATCCCTACTATTTTTGACTCATTGTTTGGCTTTTAATTGAATCACTTTCCCATCAATTGGAAAATAGAACAGGATTCAGTGTAGAACAGAAATTAAAGACATGGACTCTGAAGTTAGGCAGCCTAAGTTTTAACTATTGGAAGGGTTTAAAGATGTGTGCTGCTAATGGAAAGGACTTCTGTATCACTGTTCCATTACCAGCAAAAATGGACTTTTTCAGCTGAGCATTATAAAAGTAATGTATTCTATTTGTAATTTTTATAATTTTTTTTAATTTTTTTAAAAAAAATTAATATTTTTTTTTTCCTTTCTCTTTTCCTTATTTTCACACCCCTTTCTCACGCTCCCCCTCTGGTTCCCCGGATTCATCACAGTCTTTGTTTATGGAGCACCATTATCCATTTCATTGCCCATTCATTCAATTAGGCACCTGGTCTATGCCTCCACTGTGGGTTTCTTGTCTCCAGTGTTTAGTTGACCACCAAGGTCTGTCTGTTTCCACCTCTGAAACGTTGCATAGTTTAGTTAGGATTTTATTATTTCTGACCTGGACTACTTTGAACCATTCTTTCTGCTTCTATTTTTCCCTCCATTTAAAGTAGTAACTTTCAGTCCTTGTTGCACATGAGGGCTGTTTAAAGTGTAAGGAGGCCTTGGTCCCTCCTTCAAACAATTAATTTGGAATCTCTGCAAGAGGAACCAGGCATTAAATATTTTTTAAACCTTTTCCCAGGTGACTCAAATGTATGACAACACTTGAGGTCCTCTGTCTCAACACTCCTTTGTGAGTAACAATGATTCTTAAAATATGATTGCCTGACCAGCAGCATCAGCATCACCTGGGAACTTGTTGGAATGCAAATCCAGGCCCTACCCTGGGTCTATTGACTCAGAAACGCTGGTCTCAGGGCCCAGAAATATGTATTCTCATCAGGCTTCCAGGTCATGCCAGTGAATGCTCATGTTTGAGAACCACTGATCTCTGGCAGAAGTCTCCTCCCACCCCCTTTTTTTGTGGCTATGCACCACTATCAGACATTTTTGAGTATGTTAATTTGTACTTAGCTTTATTTATTTAATATACATAATATTTTTGTTAACTAAATTTCAAGGCACACTATATGCTTAAAGTAAAATTCATTGTTAATGAGAATGAATGTAAACCAATAGTCAAGTACTCTTGTTGATCAATTTTTCTTTTTGATTTGTTTTTTGTAGTAAATAATAACTTTGTTTTTACCTTATAATGCAAATGGAATAGAGTGAATAGAGTGTAGTGGTTGGGAGATCTAAGCCAGGCAGCCAGAGTTTTGATCCTTTCTCTGCTAAGAACAAACTAGCCTGGGCAATTTACTTCATGTCTCTGTGCCTGAATCCCTCATCTGCAAAATGAACAGTGTCTGCCTCAAAGAATTGTTAGGAGTAACTGAGCTAATGCATGTAAATCAGTTAGAAAGTGCCTGGCCTTTACTATGTGCTCCAAAAACATTAGATATTCTTACTTGGAGCTGAAGAACTGTTAGCTCTGTCATTTGCTCGTTTTTGGTATTTTTGATTTATTAGTATTAACCTCAAATCTATAAATTTTTTGCAGGAATCTTTTTAGGCCACCTATTTATTTTGTAAGGGTTTGTTTAGCTAAACTAGATAGTATAATCCATACATCCATTTAATTGAGTGCTTTTGTATTGTTACCTGCCCCAGTCTCTTGAAAGAGAACTAATGAGAAAGGTGGTGCTCTGACAACATCTATAGAACTCCTGTTCTCTCTTCCAGGTCCTTGACAGTTTGTCTAGGAAAGACAAAAATAAATTCAAATAAAAGTTCTAATTTATTTTTACACCTCCATGGATGGTCATATACAACCCCTGGGGAAAAGCACGTGTGCTATAGGTCCGTGCTTCTCAGTCTTTAATATCCATAAGAATTGCTTGAGGATCCTGTTAAAAATCATATTCTGGTTCAGTAGATCTGGAGCTGGGTCTACAATTCTGCTGGCAATTACATTAATGTGGGAATATACTTAGTAGCCAACAATTGATGAAATTTGAGGAGTGATAGAGATCAGGAGGTTCGAAATAAAAACCAGCTGAGAAGCTACAGGTATTGTATTTGTGTAGCTAATTTGGAGATTTGAGGATGATTTTTGGAAAGTATTATTAGCTATTATCATTAAATTGGACCTCTTGGGGCAAAACCCACAATTGTGGCCTGATTTTAACACCTTCATCTGCCTGAAGTTACATGGGGCGAATAACAGAGCAGTCTACTTCCATCATGAATTTAGGATGGTAGACTCATAAAATGCAATATATTCACCAAAATTTAGCTAATTTCAAAGATATAAATAAAAGATATAATATATAAATAAAATTAGCTATATGTATATATGCAGTGTGTATATGAGTGTATAGGTAATATTATGTAATGTATATTCAGTATGTATATTTATATAATATACATATTCTATAAGTATTATGTAATATATACTTATAGACACACATGTATATGCACATACACACATTCATACACATGCATGCATAGTGCACTGAGACCCAGAGAGGTGGACACAAGCTTCTTCAGGTAGTTAGCTCTTAGAACATCTCAAACACTTTGCAGCATTTTCTGCCCAGGCTGTAAGATGGTCAGTATGTAAGGGTACCATCCCCCATCCAGGACTGGAATATCCCAAATGCTACTGCAAACCAGGCAGAAACTTTAGTGGTCTTGGACTTGTACATTTTAGCGCAGCACTCCACAGAATACTGTTTTTCATTTTAATAGCTATTCAGGCAGGTCCCAAGACAAAAGACACAAGTAAAAAAATTGCAAAGTGTATTTGAAGGACAAAAAGAAACAGAAATAACTAGAAGGCTGTTACTATTTTCTTCATGGTAATCTCCCACTACAAGTGTACAGTGATCAGTTACATGTTGTTTTCAGCTAGAGCACCCTCATGTTCTATTAACTGGTATTAGGAAAGTGACTTTGGGCAATTTTCCGTCATGTTAATTCCCTGAGTATTTACATTAGGAGAAACATTTTTGTGAGGGGTACTAAAAAAGATCCCCTCTTCTATGCATTTCCCCATTAAGCTCACAAAGTATTTTCCTACCTATAAAACATGCTTTAAGAGTATAACTTAGTGATGTACATTAGATACTGAAGCTTGGAGAAGTAAAGGATTCAGTTTAATCTCTGGCTCATTATTAGCTCTTTCTGTATTTCATTTCTTGATCTAATGTAAATTGAACTAGGGAATATTTGGAACACTTAGTAGTGGGTTCTGAAAAAGAAAATCATTGAATAGAAGCTGTCAGAAACTCTTCTGTAGAAAAATTTGGAAAAGGCGGTTTCTTTATACTCTCAAGAAGATACTGATAACAAAGCATCAGGTACCTCTGGTAGTAAAAGACATGGTTCATATTTTGATCAGTACCTTGCATCTGATACATAATTCAGCCTGAATGGGACATGACATTCATTTTTCTTCACAGCATTGTGTGACTCAATGCTATTTTAAATGCTGAATCTATGAGTTTGGGTTATAAAAAGATAAAGTCTTAGTAATAAGCCAAGAACTAAATTGATAAGGTTCCCTTTTTAGTTCCCTTAAAAGCAAATTAGCTTCAAGTTAGTGTCCAAATTTAGTGAAGTAACACAGTGTCACCGCGTTTTCTATTTCTATAATTGTGCTATTTTTAACCTTGATTTTCTTCCTTTTTCTCTTTTCTTTCATTACCCCAAACACCATCAGAGATTTCCCTAGGAGCCTTTAAAATTCATAGTGAGCTTTGGTATCTCCTCTTTATACTACTAACCCTTTGAAAATGTATCCATTGTTTAGATGCCAGTTTGTACTGCAGCAAGAAGTGATAAAAAAAAAAATCAACAAGTATTGGGCTTCAGAGATCTTTTTTTCTCAGGAGCTTCAACAAATATTTGATTTTACTTGAAATTAATGCTAGACAGTTTTAAACTAAGCATCCAACATTGGTTTCTTTGAATTATATGTTTGCTTTTTTTTTTTGTATTGAATATTGTGTGTACTATAGTACAGTTTATGCTAAGAGGAACTGGCCTTAAGGCACAATGAATCTTTGTTCCCACTTTACCAAGCCTACATAAATAATTTCTTTTAGAGGTAACCACTTTTTGTACTCAGGCTCTCTAAAGTGCATATGCATTTGGAAATACATTTTACTGACAACTCCAAATTTCAAGAGGTAAGAATGCTCATTTATAAGTAGTACTGTTTTCATATTCTCTTCTGCTGGAAATGTGAATCTGTCAATTAAAGAGTGTGAAATAGATACCCTAACTTCTATGATGACTCCCAGCTACTTTAGACTTTTGACAAAAGAAAGACTCCTAGGTTCCATGCTGTGCGATGGACCTACTCCAACAGCTATCACTCATTAAATAGCTGATTAATGAGAGCCCCTAACAGAGGGTTTTTTTTTTTTTTTTGGCCTTGTCAGGTGATGATGCTAACTAACATACATGATATACTTGATGTTATGTCTGTGTAAAAAGTCTTATAATTCATTTAAAAAAATCCGTTGAGAATGTTATTGAATGGTGTAGTTTTCTTTCAAATCATTAATATTTAACTTCTTGAGTATACAATATTTGTGTTTTATAAATATATCTAAGATATTCATAGACACTGTTGACTCCTGCCGCCATCTTGTGTGCATCACTACTCTTGAGTGATGTAATGTCACACTTTCCTGGCTCCCCCCTGTCTTCTGACAGTGCCTGTTAGTATCCTTTGTGGGCCCTGCTCCATTTGCCCCCTTCCTTTACCTCTTTCTTAAACTTCAGCAATTCTTAGACATCTTCTTAGCCCTCTTCTACTCTCAGCATTGGTCATAATCTACTATATACATGTTGATAACTTCTTCCAATCTGCTTCCCCAGCCCAGACCTCTCCCCATCATGTCAGACCTCCATATTGGACCTCTTAATATCTTTGTTTGGATGTCCCAGAAGCAACTCAAAGTCAGCACATTCAAAACAGGGTTTGTCACTATATGCTTCAGCGATATTGATCCAGTTTTTGTTCACTGAAAGTATCATGTTCGCTCATCCTTGTTTGCGTGTACCCTTAGCCTGAAATATACTTTCCCTCTACCTAACTCCTATTCACTCAACAGATCCCATCATTAACTTTTCCAGAAAGCCTTTCCCCATTCTCGTGTTAAGATTTGGGACCTCTTTTATATAGTAATAATGATGATAATATAGTAATATTATTATAGTAATATATTATAGCATAGTAATATTATTATAGTAATATATTATAGCATGTAATGTAGAATAATATTGATACATATTATGTAGTATAGTATATATATTGGGTTGTCGGAAAAGTCATGATGCATTTTTGAAACAAAAACCAGAAAAAAATATATCATGATTTTTCCAACAACCCCATAGTACATAGTATATATAGTAATATATTATAGTAATATAGTAATATAGTATAGTTATTACTATACTATACTATATTTATCAGTATAGTAATAGTGATAAAGGTAATGATGATGATGATCATAATGATACTCTATTACTTTCTTACTGATGCTGTAATAAATTACCACATCCTTTGTGGCTTAAAATAATACCAGTTTATTATCATACTAGTCTATAGGTTGGCAGTTTGACACTGCTTTCACTAGAAGATTCAGGGGAGAATCCATAAATTTTCTTGTCTTTTCTAATTTCTAGAGGCTGCCTGTATTTCTTGGTTCATGTCCTCCTTCCTTCTTCCTAGCCAACTATGGCCTCCAGAGTATTTCTCACATTGCATCACTCTGACACTGACTCTTCTGTCTTCTGGTTTCACTTTTTAGGACCCGTGTGATTATATTGGGTCCACCTGGATAATCCAGGGTACTCTTCCATTTTAAAGTCAGCTGATTAGCAACCTTAATTCCCTTTGCAACCTTAATTCCTCTTTGCCAAGTAATCTGATATATCCATGGGCTCTGGGAATGAAGGCATGGACCTCTCTGGAGGGGCATTTTTCTGTCTACCACCATAGCTAACAGCTATTGAGAACTTACTACTTGCTGGATGCTGTTCTGAGTACCTCATAAGTATTAACTCACAGTGGTCAAGAACTGTGAAGGGTCTGAGACTTTACCTTACCCTATTTGCAAGCTTGACATGTCAGCATGTCATTATTTCATGAATGTTGACAGAGGATGTGAGATTCCTACATTTGCACAAAAACTTTATTGCTGTAGCTATAGCAGTAGCCAGAATGTCAGCATTTTGTGTGTGTGTGTGCCAGTTCCCTGAACTCAAATTCCCAGTAGCAATGCAAAGAGTTCTGGGTGAGACCTGCATGTGCAATTGATTATCTTTTGGGTGAGGAACGCTGAGCCTGGGGAATCTGATTCTTTCATAAATGATGGTGTGTATGACTGTCCTTTGCATGGGAGAGGATGCTATCTCTATTTTTGCTGTACAAATATCCTTAAAAATATAGTTTGGAACAAAAAGCAGTCAGTGTCTGTGCTGATAAGACATACAGAAATGTAAGAGACCCTTGATAATTGGTGTTCCGACAATAGCCCTTGTAGTAACCCTGTGAAATCGTTGCAATTATCATCATCTCCATTTCACAGGTAAGGAAAATGAGGGGCATAAGCGATAAGTAATGTGCCCCATTAAGTAGCAGAATTGAGTTTTGAACGAGGCTGCCTGGCTTCAGAGCCCATGTTCTTCATCTCCGCTCTGTGCTGCACCCATTATACCACATACTCATCGTAGCATATGTGCTATCCTGCAGTTTCCTTCATGTGTATCTATAATATATATACTTTTTAACTTGTTTGTATCCCCCATTAGTTTTTAAGCTCCACAAGAGTTTAATGGGACTGCATCTTTATTGTTCAAGATGTATATATCCAGTTCTCAGAGCAGGCCTATATTAGGTAATGAATAAGTATTTCAGGAATAAATGAAAGTATATCATAAATGAAATCTTAATAGGGAGAAAGCTTTACATTCAATCTACATTCTCTTAGATAACAGCACATCTTTGTTATATAACAAACATGAGTCAATTCAGCCTGTCACCAAATAATAGGGACAGGGGTCATTTAGCGTGTTTCCTACGTTTACACCTAATCATGTCCGTTAAAGTAAAGACCATGAATTTTGAAAGTGCTCGAAAGAAGATGAAGATACGATGATGGAAATTAAAGTAGAGCTAATTTTAAAAATCCAATGGGTGAGAAAATGACAAATGTTTCTTCTGCATATGGGATAAGTTCTTTGAAATAGAAATTTTTTTTCACGGAAAAATGGACTTAAGCAACACATGAAAAGTGCTCCTTTTTTGCAATTCACAGTAATCAGTAAGTGTTGAGGAAAAGTGATTACAGATGAAAAACAAAACAAAACGAACTTTTGAGCATGTGACAGGAGGATCAGCAAAAAATCATGGCTGCATACTGTAGCCTAATGCTAATTCAGGAGAATGCTAGGAGTTTGAGAACTGTAATGCTAGGCTTGTGAGGACAAGTGGTACTGATGAAAATTCTGTTATCGGCCAAACTATGTCACTGAAACTAGTCTTTTTTATATGGAAAGATGCCCAAACACAAAGTCCATCAAGAGAAAAGTGTATTTTGTTTTAAAACTTTAAAGGTTGATTTGCTTTCAAATTTGGTAGAAATGTATCCAGGGGTAGCAAAGCTTAAATTCCTTTCAATGAACTTGAAACACAGCTATTCAGAACCTAACCTGTTTGTGAGTAAAAAAAAAAACAACAACTTCAGAATATGGTCTTGAAAGGAAGAAAAAGCTGGTTACTCTTGCATCATAACTACCAGTAATGTCTGACTTCTATGGATTTTATCTTATTAATACTTCTATTCAAATGATATTTAAATGTATTTCTCCTAGCTGCAGATGGTAACTGTCAGAGCAAGGAGTTTTATTTTTTATATTTAAGCATGCAGGCATATGTAGATAGTATTTTTAGCAAACGACAGTCACGTCACCCTCAAAATACAACTTTTTGTTTTTTACCTGCTATACCTTTAAAATTTATTTAGCGTCCCTGAATGGTCATATGGGTATGTCCTATGGTGTTTCTTGATTCATTCTTGGGTAGGTACTTATGTTGCATTATGTCATAAACTAAAATTTCAATTCAGAAATCAAAGTGCCTAATATAACATACTAACCAACACTTAACCATTGTTCAAAAACAGGATTCCTCCTCTCCCAAGCTAAGGCCTATGATGCATTAGATTCCCCTAGGTGGGGAAGAACTTGAAAGATCCCCAATAGTGATAACATTAATTTATCACGTGTGCTTAGGACTAAGTGCTTTACATAGACCATCTTATTTAATCTTCACAAAAACATGCAAGGAAGTTATCATTCATATCACCATTTATCGATGAAGAAATGGACACAGAGGGCGTGAGCAATTTTTTTCACTGTCCTACAGCTTGTGTTAGACCTGTGTTCGTATCCAGACAGTGTGGATTTCAAAGCTCCAGCTTTTAACTGTTATGTCTACTGTCCTCTGCCAAGAATGCCTGGGTAGCAGTGCCAGAAACATAACTTGGATTATCAGTGAGATGCTGTTAGGGGACGGCATGGAAGACAATTTGACGGTGAAATGTAAAGGGCGAAGTGAGGCAGAAAACGGAAGTTGGAGTCAGGTCAAAAGGCTGGAGATTTGAGTGCAAGATGGATTTGGGGTGAAAGGTCCAGGCAGAGTTCAGAATGTGTCTGTGGGTCTGGACAGAGTGCTTCTGGGTAATAGTTAGCAGAGGAGTAGGAAGCAGCAGAGCCCTTCACACGGAGAGAGTAAAACAGAGGACATGATGTTACCAGAGCTGCAAAATGGAATGCTTTTTCTCCAATGGGCATTGGTAATAGCTACACATCTGTTTGGTTCATGATACCTGACAAAACTAGCTGTCAGGTGTATTCAGCATGACTTGTCATCAGAGGGTAAACTATTCATTTAGTTTGCAGTTATTTTTTGAATATCAGCCATGTGATTGGCACTATCCTAGGCACTGGAAATGCTACAATTGAAATGAAAGATGACCTGCCTCCAAGCTAAAGTTCAATTGGGTTGGTGTTTCAGTTCAGATGTTAACTCTTCAGAGTGGCTTTCCCTGGTCACTCATTCTGAATTACCCTCATGACAAACCCATTACTCTTTTTTTCTTTTTTTGAGGGCAGTATCACTGGCCCTCATATGTGGGACCGAACTGGGGCTGCTGCCTTCCCAGGCCAGCGTTTAACCACTGCACCACTCAGCCGGCCCAAACAAACCCATTACTCTTAAACATACCCTGTGTTATTTTCATTACAGTGCCAGTCACAGTCTCATATTATCTTGATTATTATTTATCTGAGTATGTTTTGGCTCCCTCCGCTACCCATATCCTGTCTGCCTCCATGAGGGCAGGGTCCTGGTCAGTCTCCTTCTTTGCTGTAGAGTAAGGACTTAACAAGTTCTGTGAATGAATGAACGAATGAATGAAATGTAGTACATGTACAGGAAAAATAAGAAAGATAAATTATACCCATGAGAAAGCTTTATAGATATTTTTTCCTATTGTGAGACTAAAACGTCTAAGGTTAATGTATGTCACTTTAGATTTCCTGAGCAGAAAACTCACACCCATCCAGAGACTACTGTTGCATTAGAAGGAAAGCACCACATCCTCTGACCATACTCAGGGCTTGGCAATAGGTCTGTTCTCTGCCTAAGTATGAAAGATAAAAGATACTGGCTGCTGTGGTGATGCTCTTGAATTGCTAGGGGTAATACTTCTTTCCTTTCTTGGTGTTCAACTAAACTTTCTATCCTTTTTCAGGCTAAAGGTTGAAGCATTGTTTCTGATATTAGCAGAGACTCTCTTACTAGTCTCAGCATATTTAGACAAATGGATGGCAAATTCAAAATGAATTGACACATTTGGATGTGGACAACTTGAAGACAGACATTGGCTGTCAAAGAAATACTGTGGAGAAAAGCCATGACTCTAGGGAACCTGGCTTAGGCAAAAGGGCAAGTGTCAAGAGAAAGCAGGACAATTGACAAGTATGAGGTCATGTTTCAAATGTATCTCCTCTAATCCTGTCACTCTTAGAGCATGGAGTGTGAGCTTGATAATGTGGCAGAGAACACATGAGCTGGAGGATACCACACTCATACTGGAGCTAGGCTTTGGAGCAGCCCATAGCTAGGGCAATGAATCTTATTCTGGGTGACAAATTATGATGATCTGTGAGCCCAGAACATGACTGTAGTAGAGAAGAGGGGACCAATATTGCACACTTTTCTTTTTTTTGCTAGTGGTTAATTATGTGGAATGCATTAGTGTATATTTCTAGTTTGTGAAGTTATATATCAGAACACTGCCAGTGATGCTGGAGGCTGGATTTCTCTTCGTATGTGCCATGAGGCCCCGTCTAGTGATTCTTTGGATCTTTCCATATAGTTTCAGGGTTCCTCAAAGCATGGTGTTGTCAAGCTAGGGGGACATTTTTCATGGAGGTTGACTTTACCCAGTGCGCAGAAGAGGAGCTGCAAGGCTTTCTGAAAGTTTAAGCCAGATTAAAGGGGAAGGGGCTATTTGAGAAGGACTAGTATATTAGGGGGCTGTCAAATAACTGTCTATCTACTCCAAAGGTGCTAGATATTTTCCTGTAGAGCTCTAAGTGAGATGTCTGGGCATGTGGGTAGTGACGGACTACATTGGAGTGGGTGAGAACACTCAAAAGAAAACTGGTAGAATGAGTGAAAACAAAAACCCACAGTTGGAAGTCCGGGGAACTTTGATTTTCAAAAGTCAAAGGATGACAAGAAAACAAAACAAAACAAAACAGCAACAACAAAAAGAAAGGCTAATTTAAGAAGTGGAGGAAAACATGGATATCCTGTTATAACAGATCCTAATCGAAGTATGATAATTCTCAACGAAGTCAAAAAAAATAACAGAGAGAGCTCTCCATGAGATTTTGCTATCTTGGTTATTGAAAGCTGTTTCAATATAGTGTTAAAGGCAAATTATAGTGCATGGAAAGGATCAAGTAGAGAAAGTCAGATTTTTATGTTGATTTATGTAATCACATTCACTGGTGTTATATGAATATCTGCTACCTGTCTACAAGTTTTAGGACTGTAGTAATTAATTGGAAGTAGACTGCTATGCATAAATTTGTTCAGGATTTTCTTTGAATTTCCAAGTAAATTAGATTATGGAACATTGGAGTTTTTGTACTTCTGTTTTCAAGGCATATTAAAGACTTATGGTTGCACATTTTAATGGATATAGCCTTATAACAAATTTATTTTGCAAAAATTAAAATAATGTAATGCATTGTGAATAAATATTACCTTCTTGAAGCAAAAGAGTATTTCAGTTATTGAAGGTATTTTTAAAACAGTTTCATTGAACTATAGGGACATGCAGTAAACTACACATATTGGAAGTGTACAATCTGATGTTTTAAAATTTGTCAACACTTATGAAATCATCATCCTGGTGAGCATTTCCATCACCCCAAAAAGTTTCCAGTTGTTATCTTTTTAACCCCTTTCATCTTTGTCCACAGGCAGAGATGATCTGCTCTTTGACAGCTTAGATTACTTTGCGTTTTTCTAGAATTTTATAAAAATGGCATGACACATACAGCATGTATATATTTTTTTCCTTGTTACTCAGTATAACTTTTTGATGTTCTCCTATGTTGTTGCATGTATCAGTAGTTCATTTCTTTTCATTGCTGAATAGTATGTTGTAGTATGGATATACCACATTTTATCCATTTACCTGTTGACGGACATTGGCTTTATTTCCAGTTTTTGGCTATTAACAGTAAAATTGTTATGAACATTGTGTACAAGTTTTTATATGGATATATACTTCATACAGGTATTCTTAAAATATAGTAAGTCTGTCACATGGCATTCCTTAAGTTATGAAGGTAGAGAGCAAAGAGGCACAGTTAAAATTGCTCTCAATGGTAGAACTCTTCGGTGCTTTATTCAAAGGTTATTAAGCATAATAGAATTTTTTTTAGTTTTGCTTTTTGTTTTCCCCTTCTGCTATCCATAGACTGGTTCCCTGTATCTACTATAACACCTGCCTCCTACTACTGAGCTCTCTGCTTTACTCTGTTCTTATTCATTTTATCTGAATCTGACTTTATTTGCTGGGGTCCTTGTCTGGTTGATGTATAGTCTGTTACTTGGCCTGACTTTTGTGCCCTCAGACCTCTAGAAACCAATATGAAATCAGCTGCTTGCATAAGTCACCATTGCCTGATATCTTTGGCGCCACCTTTAATTGCCCCCTTATCATACCTGCTTCTGCTGTTACTCAGGCTCTAGCTGTCTGGTGACTGTCCCTCAGTGTTCCTTTCTCATCATCTCACATTCCCAGATTCTGCATCTGGTCCATGTCTGGGGTTGTCTCTCTGTGCCATTTGAGCCACTCCGAATCCCAGTGTGTGGCCTCATTTGCTCACTTCGTCTTGGGGACCAGACTCCTCTCGGCTCTTGGAGAACTCCAGCATGAGGAAGTGCCTCTGCCTCTGTTTTGCAACAGATTTGGTTCTGAAGGATTGTTCCTAAGTCCAAAGGTTCCTATAAGTAAATGACACCAGATATGCTACTGCTGTTGCCCACTGCTGGTGGCAGGCAGCGTTGACATAATGTTGTTCTGTTGCCTAGTTTGTTCATATGTAGGGAAGTTCTCAAGTTAAAATCTTAAGTAGAAGAATGTCTATTTGTTATGTACTTGCGATTTGGACTAATTCTCAGATCTATGTTCTTCTCCATTCTATGCTTCAGCCACACCAACCTTCCTTCAGTCTGTCTCATTTCCACCTTACAGCCTTTGCATTTATTGTCTCCTCTTCCACAGATCTTCAAGCAGCTGACTTCAATCATTAGTCATGTTTCAGGTGACATGTGACTATCTTGGAGAGGTCTGCCTTGACCACACTACACCCACCTATGCCACCGGTCAATTACTGTCTTACTCTGTTATATTTTCTTTGTAGCATTTATCATCTACTAAATGTCTTTCATTCATTTATTAGTTATTAATTGACCTCCTCCTCCTACACACATCCACATATGAATATAAGTGCCATGAGAACAGGAAGCAAGGAACTTGAATGATAGAATAATGCTTATATTGAGCCAAGGAGATGCTCAATTAATGTTCATGAATAAATACATACAGTACCTCTGGCTGTCTTTTAAAATCTTATTCATCTTTTCAAGTCCAACTCAAACACTGTCTCTTTCAAGAACCTCTCCAACAAGATTTGTTTTATCTCTATTTTACAGCACTTTTTACTCTTTTTTTATGTCTTGTGTTAAGTTGTCATGTAGCCATTCCAAGTTTAAAATGTAGTGCATACAGGGACCATACCTGACTTATTTTAAGATACATTTCAGACTTCAGAGCACAGCAAGTGCTGAGATGTTTGTTGAAGTTATGAGTCAAGTCAACCAAATTGGAAGACTATTGATTATTTTATTCTTTTCCTTATATGAAATACTTAACACATACAGAAAATAATCAATAATGCAAATAATACCCATGTACTCATCACCAGCTTTAAAAAATTAATATTGAAGACACATTTGCAACCCCCGTGTAACCATCTGTGATGTTGTGATTTATAAGAAATAAATCGTTGGTCATTCTGACCAACTACCTATTTCTCATTTATAAGAAATAAATCGTTGGTCATTCTGACCAACTACCTATTTCTCATATATATATTTCTTTCATGGTTTCTTGGTCACAGCTCCCCAAACCCTTGGAGTTTGCTAAGTAATAAGAGCAATAAAGTTGTCTTCTATATTAATGAAGTGACTTTTGGAATTCACTTAAAGATGGGTCTGGTTTCTAGGGAACCAACACTGTGATTAGAGGGTTAGAACTTTCAGTCCCACCCCCTGACCTCCTGGGAGGGGAGAGAGGCTGGAGATTGAGTTCAATTGCCAATGGCCAATGATTTAATCAACCATGCCTAAGTAATGGAGCCTCTATAAAAATCCAAAGGACAGGGTTCAGAGGGCTTCTGGGTGGGTAAACCTTGGAGACTTGGGGAGGGTAACTGGCCTGGAGAGGGCATGTAAACTCTGCCTATTCCTCCTGCTTTGCCCTGGGTTTCGCCTCCATCTGCCTGTTCCTGAGTTGTACCCTTTTATAATAAACTAGTGATCTAGTAAGTAAAATGTTCCTCTGAATTCTGTGAGCTGCTTTCGCAAACTAATCAAACAAGAGAGGAGGTCATGGGAACCTCTGATTTTACAGCCAGCCAGAAGTACAGGTAACAACCTAGGTTTGTGACTGGTATCTGATGTTGCAGTATGCGGGGGAAGGTGGCATGGGAAGTCTTGTAAGATTGAGCCCTTAACCTGGGTAATCTGATGCTATCCCTGAGTAGATAGTGTCCAAATTGTGTCGAATTCTCAGACACCCAGCTCATGCCCAAGAACTGCTTATTGGTAATGTGGGACCCCCCCCACCCCCAAGCTGAAATTGGGTCCAGGAACCTAAAAGACTGTCTCTCATCCCATTCTCCTCCTTTCTTTCCTGAAGCAATCGTGATTCAGAATTTGGTATTTATCATTCGAATATGTATGTGTCTAGATATGTGGGTACATGTGTGAGTATTCATTTATAACACAAGGTGTTATTCTGCTTATTCTAAATAGCATACAGGAAGGGTCATTTTACATCTTCACTGTTCCCTCAACATTATGTTTTCCAGATTATCCATACTCACCTATGTTGTGTTCAAATCTGCTAGTGAGATCATTGATTTCAACTGCTGCATAGTATTTGTTTGGATAACAGTTTCACATTTTCCTTGCTCATGATCTTGATGGAAAGGCATTTAGTTTTCCATTTTCACCCTTGCAGACCATATTGCAGTAAACATTTCTGTACCAATTTTTTCTTGGTATCCTTGGGAGTTATTCCAGGGTTTATATTGGGAAGTGGAAATTCTGGGTCAGAGACTATAAACATTATGTCATTGTGATTAAGAGCAAGGCACCAAGCCAGGCTGCCTGGGTTTGAATCCCTCCTCTGCCACTTGCTACCTTTTTCAAGAAGCATTGATCCCCAACTCTTTTCAGTCCTTCTCATGAGCATGAGGTCCTACGTCAACCTCTGGCATCAAACGGTCAGCTTGGCTTGGGTCTCTTTGGCTACGTCACATACTGCTGGAGCCAATTCTCAGCTGTGACTGCCTGTTCCTGGATCCAGAACCCAGCAGGCCTGTGGCTTCACACACAATCACTCTTTTGCTTTTCTGTACCATTTCTCATCCATGGAAAGGTTTATTTTCAAGCATGGAGAAATTTTTTTAGTTTTTCCTTTTAATATTTCATGTATCATCACTGTGTGTTTAGAGCAGCGGAGTCCATCAAAGCATGAACTTATTGTCACCCTAACCAGAAGTCAATAACACCTTTATGTTCTTTTAAAATAAGCAGAAGTCTTAGAATCATCTAGTCATAGACCTAGCGGGAAGGGATTTTTGAGATAATGAAAGCCAATAACCTTATGTTTTATAGGTGAGAGAATTGAGGCCTTGAGAAATTAAGTGATTTACTGATGTCATATCTCTAGTTAATGGTGGAGGCAAGACCAGAACCAAAACCTGTGGGTTCCCACAGTAGTCCTTTTGCCACTATATCCACTACAACAGTTTTCTCTATGTTGTTTCTGCATGTGACATTTTATTTTTAATAGAACTCCAAAAATAAATTAGAATTTAAGCAACTAGAAAAATGACACATCACACTTGTACACTGATATAACATGTTTTCTTTTGAAAGATATTGAGGTAAAAATAAGAGGAACCAGTAGTTACTGCACGGAACTGAATATATTTTCATTAGAAGATGCTATGTCTTTTGACTCTGCAGATTTCTGTTGCATTGGGTTTCTTTGACTTTGTGAAACTTATTAGGATGGGCCCATCAATAATGGTGCTGATGCTTCCAGCCTCCTACCGCACTGGGTCTGGAAATGAACTGTGATGAATGGACATGACTAGCGTTTACCGTAATAGCCTATATTTCTGCTGTCATGTAGAAATGGCAGGTAGTTTAATGTAGAAAAAAGTTATGAGGAAACAAGTATTCCTTCTAATTAGGATGTCTAGATTTTTTTTTTTTTAGGATATGACTTTAGAATCTGGGATGTTTGTTAAAGCCTTTGGAATTGTTTTATTCTATTTCTAGATCTTTTAGCTGTGCCTAAGCATCCGTATGCTGCTATGGAGAACTGGGGACTAAGTATTTTTGTGGAACAGAGAATACTGCTGGATCCCAGTGTTTCATCTATTTCTTATTTGCTGGATGTCACCATGGTCATTGTTCATGAGATATGTCACCAGGTATGAGAAAAAGAATCAGGTGTAAGTATAATTGCTAACTATTGAGAATGTAGAATGATTTCAGATACTTAGATTAGGAGCTAACTTCTTATCCTCCCAATTAAGTTTTAATTATCTATAAAACACTATGTAGTTCTTTCTGGAAGACATGTCATTTTTCTCTGATGGTGGCACACACAAAAGCAAACACACTGATCATATTGAATAAGCAACTGTCATTCACTTAGTTGAGGAGTGAGATGGCACTGCCACCCAGCAGCCTCCCTCGTTGGAGACCCTATCCAGTCACTATTCCTTGTCAACCTTGCTTTATTTTCTTGTGATCATTGGTGTGTATATATGGTAAGTGCAGTGATAGCAATGATTTATTGCTTTGCTGTGAGATGCAGCTGAGTTTTGTGTACATGTCAAAATTTGCTTTTGCTGAAATCAATTTGTTATTCCCCTTTTCCCATCACACAGACACTTAGGAAGTTTTTCACTAACTCGGCCATAGACTCTTTGTTCTCAGATGATTGATAGTTTTTTGTCTTGGCATGTGTAGAAATTCACATGTAAATTAGCTAACTTTGTAGTGCAGCGAAGATAAAATTAATTTCATTTTGACTTTATGCACTTCCTTACAATGAGTGAAAGGTATTACAGAGATTTTGCAATGCTTATTTGAATCTTGATTCAAGAGAGAAAAAAAATGGAAAGTAAATGTTCATGCTAATAGAAAGCGATGTTGGACCTTGTTACCTGTAACTATGGATAGCTTTTAAATAAAAAACACCAGAAATCTCCTTGTGACTGTAAGACTCCAATTTAATATAAACCTTTATAAAAAGCTAGGCAAACTTAAGAAACAGTGATGTGGAAAATGCTGTCAGTGGAAAAAGGTGAACTGCTAAATGCTAATACGTGAATGCTGACTTAATGATAAATTGGTCCACGCCATCCTACAATTTACCTAAATGTCAGCCTTTTGCAGTGAACCTGTAAGATGTGTGTACCTGTCATACTGGCCAGGTTGGACATGTGTTTTTTGCCTCAGAGACTTAATGTGATCCATTGCAAGATAACCAGGGCTCCTCCACTGTGTTAAAGAGAAGGGTTTCCATCTAAAAATACAGTGCTTTGAAGCAAAAGCAGTTTCCTTTTTGAACATTCTTAGAAACGAGTTACCTGTATAGTTGTGTTGAAATAAGAGTACATTGTAATATCCATGTTCCTAGAACTGGATGTCATTTGTTCTTTATTCTAAGTTACTTTATTGTTATAACTTGGTAGTTAGTGCTAGGCCACTTACTAGTAGGGAATGAACCAGAAGCTAGGAGAAACATATAATAATTTTCACTATTATTGCCTCTCTCTCTACCTATTTATTGTTACAATTCTTTTTTTTTTAATTTCATAAAATTGTGTTTATTGAAGGAATGATATGTGTCAAGTGCTCAGCATAGAGTCTGTAAGTGCTTAATTAATCATGGTGAGTGGTTATCATTTCCAAATGAGAGTCACAGTGAATCATCCCAGAAATGTATCAATATGAACGCTCTCCCCACCCAGCAACAGTGGGATTAAAGAGGTCTAGTTTAGATGAAAGTGCTCTTCCCCCGCAGGCTGTCTAAGAAAGCATGGCTCACCCCATGGCTCCTTCACATTCACAGAAGCTGCAGGAAAGAGCAGTCCCTCCGAGGTGCCAAGCTTCCAGTTTGCATTGATCAGAAACCTTCTAGTGTCAGTCAGTGCAAATGACATCATGGAGCAAACTTGTTTGCCTTCCTCTTCCTTGTTTGTCATCTGGGTCTCATCTTCAGATCACTACCCCGTCCTTAATGAGGTCACTCTCCCACCCCCTCGGACAACCTTCAGACCTTGCCACTCTGACATCTGAATCTAAGACTGCATCATCCCAGCCATATATCACTTAGTAGCTGCAATTTTTTTTTTAACTTTTCTATGTCTTAGTTTCCTATGTGAAATGGGGCTAATAATATCTACAGTTTAGGATTATTAAGAAGACTAAAGAAGTTTTTCCAAAAAAAGACAATTAGAATACTATTAGATAAACAGTACACATTCAACAAAATTATTACTATGATTTGCCACCACTGTCGCTGAACTCCCTACAACTCCATCTTCTTTTCTGAGTGTTCCTTTGCCTTCAGCCCACTAACTGGACCTGGCTGGCCCCCAGACTCCCTGCTCACATCTCCAGCATCTCAGGACTTGGATGGAGATAGAATGAATACCCTCTTGCCCCCACCCCCTCTGCTGTTTCCAAAGCACTATCCTCCTTCAAAAACTCCTAGCCCCTCTGAAGTTCATGTTCTTCTAACCATTTCCCCTACTTCCTGTCTGGCTCCTGGGCCTGCTATTCCCCATCCAGAAACCAGAGAGATCTTTGAAAAACTGAATTCAGATCATATGCCTCTTCTGTACAGAATGCTTCTGTGGCACATTGTCACAATTCTTAAGACAGACTTTCAGTTTAAAGGAGCAACATGCATTTTTGATCAGAAATAAAAAAATATGTAAACTATCATTTATTTTGTGGTCATCACCATATTCAGAGTTATCTCTTATTTGCATTTCAGTTAGAGATCCTCTTGAGTAAATGATACTTTCTTATTAATATTGAAACGTTCAGTCCCCAAGCTCTCTATTACCGTTGTTCCTCAAGCTGTACATGATTTGATACTTACTGATCTACTTCTTCTTCCTGTTTCTTAAATTACTCATTCTCACTTAGGGTGTTCACATTAAGGATTGCATAGATCTGTCTGGAATCCTATTGCCCAAGGCTTTCTCATGGCTGGCTCCTTCTTATCATTGAAGTCTAAGCTCAAATGTCACATGCTTAGAGAGAACATTTTTGCTTTTACAATCTAAGGTGGTCCTTCCCCCCATTCCCCCCATTCCTATTCCACTTTATTAGGATTTGAAAGTGTGTGTCTCATTTGCTTATTTATTTTTTATTTTCAATCTTGTTTCATTCCCCCTGCCTCCACAATAAAGTGTCAGCTGCATGAGAAGAGACATTATTTGACTTTTCATCATTGAACCTCAAGTCTTTAGGAATGCTGCTGGCACAAAATTTATTTTTTCTTTAATGAAAAAAGAATTCTTTTAACCTTTTGCTGAACTAAACAAGGGTTTCAGAGTAAGGCATCACAATCTAATCAAAACACCAATTAAAAATTACAACATTATTTTTTGTTGAAAGGATCTCAGAGATCTTTTTGGCCTAACCTCTCATTACCATAGAATAATGGAAAGTCTGGTGCAGAGCATCTTAAAAGCCTTTAGTTCTTTACATCAACCCATGTCTTCTCTGAATTGCTTCTGCAACTAGAAAGCAATGCCTCAGTATTTCTGTGACGAGCGTCTCACACCTCTCAGACAGCATTTTCCATCTTTGGCAATTGCAGTCTGTTAGAGGGGCTCCTGCCATTTCAGAAGACATCCATCAACCCTAATTTCCATCCATTAGTCTTGATTTGTTCCTTGTAGGACCACAGGACACAAGCCTTTTCCTCTTCTACATACTAGGTCTTCAAATATTGAAGACAGTTGTGGTCAGGTTTTTTTTTCTCCTGAGTCCTTTTTTCTGCAGGTTGTGTGTGTGTGTGTGTGTTCCTTGATTATTTTATTTTTGTTCTTCTCTGAATGCATTTACAAAAACACAAAACAAAACAAAAACAAAACAAAAACAAAACTAGTGTTATCCAAGTAGTCTGATAAATCAATAGTCTTACCACAACATATTTTAAAATCCCCAAATCAATGGAGGAATGAGTTCCAGTTATTATAATCATAGTTTAATAGATTTAATTTTAGTTAAAGCAATTCTGAGATAGATTTGATTTTATCTGATACCCATTCATTTTGTCACTGCAGTGGTTTGGTGACCTCGTGACTCCTGTGTGGTGGGAAGATGTGTGGCTAAAGGAAGGTTTTGCTCACTACTTTGAATTTGTTGGTACAGACTACCTCTACCCTGGCTGGAACATGGTAAGTGCAATGTTTAAAAATTATTTAGAGCTCCTAGCCAAAGATTGTTCTGGTGTCCTGTTGGGCTTTTCTGTCATTGACTTAAAATGCCATCTAACTTAAAATACCATCTGACACATGGAAAACATTAGACGTCCAATAAAGAAAAAGTAACCAAAATTTTAAATTTGTATTTTGCAATTTTAAATTTGTAATTGTAATCTGTACATTAAAATAGTATTTCCAAAGAGTTCTCTTTTAATTATTAGAACTAAATGGAGTCTGATTTGTTAATACACTGATTTCAAAATGCTACAACTTTTCTAAATAGACATGTTTTAAGAATCTCATGCTCTACCTACAGAAAGCAACAAATGAACCAGACAAAGAAACAAAAACTCATAGATACAGACAACAGTTTGGTGATTACCAGAGAGTAAGAGGGGAGGGGAGGGGGTAGATGAGGGTAAACAGGGTCAAATATATGGTGATGGAAGGAGAACTGACTCTGGGTGGTGAACACATAATGTGATATACAGATGTATTACAAAATTGTGCACTTGAAACCTATGTAATTTTACTACCCACTGTCACCCCAATAAATTTAATTAAAAAATAAAAAACATTGGTAAGTAAAAAAGGGAGAAATGTTTTAGATTGCAGTATTTCATAACAACCTATCCTTTAAATAGAGGAGGCAGCAGTAATTAATAAGTAATATTTTAAGTGTATAGAATTTTCAATATATATAGAAAAATGAGAAGTTAATATTTCTTCAATGTAATGAAACAGAAATAAGCTAAAATTGTTGCTGCATTACAGCTATAGATGTACTTTAGGATTAAATGACTTAATAGGAAGTGATTAAGTTTATGAAGATTGTGCACATTATACCCACACTCTAGGAACACACCTGTATGTTTGAACCTGAAGTAGGATTTCTTGTCCTTTAAGCAGTGATGTTCTAGGGCATCCTGGGGGAGGGGGGAACTGGAAGGATGATGTGATGATTATATGTCTTTTAATATGAATTTTCTTATTTTTATATAAACTTCCATTAATCAATAGTGACTGTTATTATTAAATGGAACGCAGGGTATATGTTGTTTTGGAGCTCAAAATTTAAATTTAAGTGTTACTAGTAAAAGTTGCAAAGTTCCAACATTTATCAACTTTCAGAAGGTCAACTTTTACCTGTGATATAGCAGGTAATAATAATTATTAATAATAAGTGAGTGAGGGCCGGCAGAGTGGTGTGGTGGTTGGGCGCTGGCTTGGGACACCAGCGGCCCCGGTTTGGATCCCACATATGAGGGCCAGTGACACTGCCCTCAAAAAAAAAAAAAAAAAATAATAATAATAAGTGAGTTATTGTTAAATTCTCTGTCATGATTACAAGTATGATTTCAAGAATATTTAAACCAAGGTGAAATATGAAGATATCTGTTAAGTCACGACATAACTTGTCTATCATAAATTCAACCAACTCCTGCTGAGTAAAAAAGGTGATCTGACATAGCTCACAGAAAAAAAATGTTACAATGGTGTACCGTATGGATATGTTTTAATTATGTTCCTACAGTTTTGTCCATATTTTATGAAGACAACATGGTTCATTTGCACAGATGTATGAGATAATTTTACTTAGCCCTATGTATCTAGGTATGTAAATATATATGACACAGTTTTTTTGTTTGTTTGTTTGTTTTTTGAGGGCAGTGTCACTGGCCCTCATATGTGGGACCGAACCGGGGCCTCTGGCTTCCCAAACCAGCGCTCAACCACCGCGCCACTAGGCCGGCCCAATGACTCAGTTTTTAAAATCTTACTTGAACTGTTTTATCATGGCATTGAAATTAATTAAAAATTCCTTTAAAGAACTTTCAAGAAAAATCACCAATACTATACAATATTAATTATTGAAATATTTTTTCATAAATGTAAAATTTGAAACTTCAATGTTTAAAGATGTTGAAACATTTCTAAAAATATCTTTTGTTTTTTAGATGACTTTCTACCAATTTTGTTTAAAATTTTCATTATGCTATAGATTATTACTGATTTATAATTTCATTATGTTTTAATATTAAAAGATATCCTTATTACAAGTGACTTGTTACTCATATAGGTAAGCTTTTTTAAAAAAAAAACTCTTTCAGCTACCTATGATAAAATCCTTTCTAGTCATCATTATGAAAAATACCCCTTGGATTAAATAGTAATCAACAGAATTATACAAGAGGTGAAAACTGACAGCTATTAATGGATTCATCCTGGCAATATATCCCAAGTTTCACTGTCATACTGTATTTTTTAAAAAATAATTTTTTATAGTCCATCATATTTATCAGTCAAATATACAAGTTATCTCTCCGCCTCCTGGAGAACATTTTTGTCAGAGGTATCACAAATGAACACGGAATGTAAATAACACATATGAGACTGTCCTTAGAGTACAGACCATGCACTGGAAGCATAAGAACCTTAATAATGGTAAAGTATAAGATTTTATTTCTTGTGAATCCATATTTCATAATTAAGGAATGGTAATTAATGATGGCACAAGTACAGTGACACAGAAGACTCACTCTATTAAGCTAAGAAATGAAAGATTAAACTCACAATTAATTAGGCAATAGGGAGGAGAAACAGGTCTTACTATCATTTCTCTTTATGTTCAGATTGATTATAAATCCTCCTGGTCTTTGATTGCTTTTGCTTTTCAGTAGCTTTATTTAATTTGTAGAGTACCCCAATATACTAAGTTCATGAAATCTATAAGCAGAAACTCTAAATAAACAACTTGTTCATCGCTATAGCATTAATATCTTCTTTGCAAACAAAATTTTAAGAATAAGTTAGCAATATGAATAAAAGAGGATAGTAAGTGACTTTCAGTCTGTGCTAGCACTATTTTTCATAATAGCATCAGCAAAAGTATGAATGAAATACTAGAAAGAACAAGAGTGATGGCTGTGTCAGCAGTAACTAATAGTGTTGTAATATGCACAAAAGCTTACCTTGGAGTGCATGACTTGGGCTTCACTAGAGCTTAGCCTAAAATAGAAAAACCAGAAGTCAGGCTCATGTCAGGGGTAAAGAAATTCAGAAGCTGACCTCTTGTGCCTCAAATCTCCAAAATAATGCTTTTACCTTTATTAGACACCAAAGCTCAAGTACTGAAATGCAATTTCAATTTGCTAGGGAGATTACTGTGACAATCTGCTTTCGATGGGATAGCAGGAAAGAAGCCCAGATTTATACAGTATTGTTAAGGAAGCACCCATACTCATTTAGGCCAGTTTAGGCTGTTTTAGGCTGCTTAACTGTTAGTAAAATCTTAGGTTCTATGTATGTATGTTCATTTTCAGAGCCAGTTTTCTGATACAGAAGTAATCAGTTTTTATATTAGAAACACTACATGAGATAAAAAGTATTATGATAGTTTTGTTCTCCAACAAACACATCCAACTTCCCATTTTAGAGATATGGGCCCTTGCAGGTAGTAAGGTCAGGAAAATGGGTTGGAAATTCAGGTACCAGGAAAGGCATTTCACTTCTCTGACTCCTCCTTATCATTTGAAAAATGGGGCAACTGTACTGACTTGGCAAGCTCACATTCATTTTGTGAAGATAAAATAACTTGCAAGGTCTTTGAAATGTATAAACCATTACACAAATATGAGTAGGCATCCTGGACCTGGAAAATGAATGCTCCATTAGAAAGGTGCATTGATTTGACATATAGATGCCCTAATATTTCCAAACCCAGTAGTCTATTTTGACACTGTAGATGTATAGCAATTATATATAGATTACAAAATAATTACTATGATCTTTGTATCTAGACTCAGTCTCATCAAATCAATTCTTATCTGTGCTGGCAATGTGAACTATTCTAAAAGAACATAAGCCTTGTGTGATGTTTCATTCATCAAACAGCAGTGTCAAGCTCATCAGAAGCAACTGCTTCAGCTCAGGGCTAAGAATACATTTCATGGGGCAAGTAGTTCTTTTGCTTGACATTATTTTATCAAAGTTGGCTGGTAGTGACAACGTTATTGGATGGATCAAGTAATAGTGTGCTATTGATGACAGTCATATTAAATCTCACTATGTTTCCTCAAAAGGAAGAGAAGAAAAGACTCCTGAAACATAATTACTATTCTTCAATAATTCTTGATCATTTTTAATTTGAATAAGTCTATGATGAAAGAGTTTTAATACAGGAAAAGGATAAGTAGTAAAATGATACTATGATGAGCTCCTTATTTGACAGAACTGGTGCTGACACAGGCAAAATCATATCCCCTGTACATATTGCATAGGTTGTTATTATAACTTGTGTCTATATCATATGTGTGTCCTTTACTTTCCAGAATATAGCATTATAAGGATGTGAAGCTATGATGAAAATTACTAAATATGAGTGCATGTTCTTTTATTAAATGAGTTGGGGTGCTATGGAGCTTCACACAACAATGACTTTATATACTAATAAAGTTTGCAGACTGGGAATTCCCCCTAAATTTTTATGAGAACACATACCTGGGCATAAAGATAACTATTCATGGAGAATCATGCAACTAACTTGATTATGCTAAATACTCAGGATATCTCAAAATGTATTCCCTGAACCCTGATAAATGTTCTCAATTGTCTCCATCATAGCAGGACTAAAATAATAAAAATGAGTTCTGCCATTAGACTCAGTATCATTCTAATAGGATCTAACAAAAATTCCCTGCTAAATTTAAAACAGGCATTGCAATAAAATTATCTTTACTTTTAAAATTGTTTTTTTTTCAAAGAGAAGTTGAGAAAATCAGTGATGAACTGAAATAAAAACAGTGGCCTCTCCTTATCTGATGGGGCTACATTCCAAAACCCCCGGTGGGTGTCTGAAACCATGGATAATACCAAACGCTATAGTGCTATGTTTTTTTTTTGTTGTTTTTTTTATACATGCATACCTATGATCAAGTTTAATTTTAAAATTAGGCACAGTAAGAGATTAACAATAATGTTATTAATAAAAGAAAACAATTATAACAATATACTGAATAAAACTTGTATGACCATGGTCTCTCTCTCCTCTATCTCTCTCTCTCTCTCTCTCACACTCACACTCTCTCTCTCATAACTGATCTGATAACTGAGGTGGCTACTAAGTGACTAACCGGCAGGTAGCATATACAGTGTGGATACAGGGGACAAAAGGATAATTCACATCCCACGTGGAACAGAATGCGACCAGCACAAGATTTCATCATGCTACTCGAACAGCGTGCAATTTAAAACTTATAAATTACTTATTTCTGGAATTTTCCATTTAATATTTTTACTAAAATTGACCCGGATTGACTACGAGTAACTGAAACCATGGAGAAGGAAACTGGATAACAGGGAACTGATGTATGGGGCTTACTAAGTTCAGTGTTTTTTTCTGATTTAAATGTCAACATACACTGCTTAATCATTCTAAATAAAAATAAACACTACTATTCAGAAAGGGGGAAATAGAAAAGTAGAGAGAAAAAAATCTTGGCTTTCATTAACCTTTTGCTTTTCCAGCTGTTCATTTCTCAAGTCCATCTTTAATTTAATATCTAGAGGAATAAATGCTTTCACATACTTTTTTAAAATTAGTTAATATATGTTTCAACAATAGTTGGTATATTGGTACTATTGCTTCTCAACTCATCAATATCAAGATATGTTTGCCCAGTTGAGGGGTAAGAGATAGACCTTTTGGCAATTAAATAGTCATTTTAGAATCTTACCAAATAATTTAAATTACATATATATATATATATATATATATATATATATATATATATATATATATATAGTGATTTTTTTATATTGCTGTATTTGTCTACTCCTGAGATGTCAGTAAATTAGAAGATGATCCAGTTGTTTTCAACTGACTGATGATATTTTATTCTCAAATGCCTGACACATATCGAATGTGAAAAATGTAAAGGCTTCTTAAGGCTCGTCCCAAAGATCTGTGGTCGTTTTGATCCTGTTCAGTAGCTAAAAGTGACATTTACTTTGAAAGGCTAGAAGGGAGATAGAAGTGCCTACTTGGGCCTTTTAGGGGGTCAGTCTTCAAAATAGATCTCTTCGTGCTTTCTCTGATTCTTCCCTTCTCCCACCCCTGCAAGCAATTTCTTTTTCTGCTGAAAACATAGACATTTTTTTTTCTTAAGAGTAGAGAAATTTTTTTTCTCATTTAAGAGAAACTGGGGTGCTCTAGCCCTTTCTTCTCAGATAACAGCCTGCTTTTCCCTTAGCATTCGTGGTCAGAGTATTTGGGGGCATTGGTGGAAAATAGGCCTATCTCAAGACCAAGAAAATACACAGAGGAGATAAGAGCTGCTGTGAGAGCAGCAGCTGACGCTAGTAAAGGAGGGGGTCTTGTCCGCCATAAATGAAGTCTCAGGAACTGTAGGAGGAGTTCCAATGTGCATATGCCCAATAACTCTCCACTGCAAGGTAACTATTAATGGAGAGTCATGCAACTAAACTTGATTATGCTAAGTACTCAGGATATTTCAAAGCGTATTGCCCAAAACCTTGATAAATGTTTACAATTGTCTCTATCCTGTATTGAAGGTTAGGCTGCCATTCAGAGAGTCTCCAAATTATGATAATCCAAAAAAGATCTTAGTGTTAAGAAGCAGGCCAGAGACTTGGATCCTAACTGATGGTGATTGAGGAGATATTAAGAATCTAGCAAGGAATAACAATTAAAACAGGAACTGTAACTATTACATTAACATGTTAAAATACCTGTCACTAAGGCTGATATAATCAGAAATTGTGTTTACAGTTTCTCTCATTTTGGGACTAATTCTGTGCTTTTTACAAAATATCTTATTGATGTGATGGTAGCCATGTTAAGGACATCTATGAGAAAGAAGAATGAAGGCCGGTCAATCATTTGTTAATTGTTGAAGTACATGAACTGATTTAGAACCTTTATGGTACAAATACATTTTTGAAAATAAAACTACAACTGAAGAACATATAATACATTCATACTTTTGTAAACAAAAGAATTAACATATTGGCTTCATGGATATTTGGAAATGGATGCTTTTGAAGAGCTTCAATGTTTTCAAGGTGTGCTAAGTCTCAAAAAATGTAAATCTGCTTAATTTACTGTTTCAAATGAAACACCAGCTTTTATTAAGATATCTTTAGAAAGGGAAGAAAAAAATCAAACAAATTCATTAGTATGCATATATAGTCACATATATTTCTATATATCCAGGGATATGTCTGGAGGTGTTTTAGTAAGATTACCTCACATTTTTTTCTCTATATGAACTTTTAAAATTTAAAACAAAGCTGCAAATTCAAATTTCATGTATGTTCTTAAAGGATGATCTTTTTCTTTTTAAAGCAAAGTAATTTTGTTCAGAAACACACAAAGTATTTTGGGTTTTGTATATTTTAAACTTAAAGACAAAAGATAAATGAGTATTCCCTTTGGAATAAATTATTTTTTTCCAAAACTGTGTTCAGGTTTGCAAGATGTCAAGGTCTTTCTATATTTCTTTAGGAATTTTAAAAGTAACCAATAAATTGACAAGATTAATCACTTTCTAAGAAGCAAACTCTTACTGAACCTGGACCTAACAAGGCCCTCCTTTTTCATAGAATTATTACAGGGAAAATGAACCCATTTATTTCTTTTTCAAGAGTATTTTGTAAGCAAAATATCCCACCCAGCTTGCTAAAGATTGTTAGATATCACTTGGTAAACCAAAAAATTTGATAACACCAAAAATTTATATCCAAATGTGCAATATTCTGTTAAGCATCACTGTTCTCACATATATATTATTGGCAATAGCAGATAATACCACTGTTTAATCTCTCTCTTTTACCACCCCTGGTGAAAATCTTTATCTTCCTACAATATATGAATTATTCAACATCAGATATTATTCAGTCTTTTCCCGAATATGTTAAAAATAATTTGCTTTGCAAATCTCTAACATGAACACAACCAGAAGTGGTAGCTGGGGACTAAGTGGGCAACCAGAGAATCATTCATTAATTCTCTAATGATGAATCATCCTTAACCAGGCAGCTATGTTTTAAAAGACATCAGAACACAGCTCATTTCTAAGCATGGAGTGACTGTCTCAGTCCATAACACTTTATGGGATTTTTTTTTTTTTCCCATCAAGGTTACTTTCACACTGTTCAGATGTTACTAGACAAGTCTGTCAGACATTAAAGTAGTGAGTTCAAGTGATACAAATTAGAACATGCAGAAGAGCTCCCTGTAAAGAGAAAGCAGAGGGGGAGAGAGAAAACGAGCAAGAAAACATGAGGTTGGTGATTTTGCCTCCATTACTCCAGTAACAGTTGTTATAATGAAGACTTGTGTAGCATTTTCTGTGTTCCTTTAAGCACTTTGTATATAGTTATTCTCTGTGAAATAGAGCAAGACATTCTGCTAGAGTCTTGAGAGTATATATATTTTTTTCCTTTACATTTCTTTCTTTTTTAATAAATTAGTTTCAAGTCTTAATCAGTAACATTATAAAGATTTTATAGGGTATCATATGGACACTTATCTTATTATGGAGACCACTTCATGGACAATGTAGATGCCTGACCACTGCAGTGTACACCTGAAGCTGAGGCTGAATAATACTGAATGTCAAATATAATTTAATATATATAGTCATAGGATGTGAAGTACAGCATAGGGAATAGAGTCATTGGAAATGTAACCAGCTATATATGATGTCAGAGGGGTAGTATACTGGGAGAGGGAGGTTATCGCTTTGTGAGGGGTATAAATGTCTATTACATTGGTACATTTATACAGTGGGAGTATTAGTTGGCCATAAAAAAGAATGAAATCTTACCATTTGCAATGATGGGGATGGAGCTAGAGAAAATTATGCTAAGTGAAATAAGTCAGATGGAGTACACAGCTTTATTATCATTTTTCTTAAGAGTTTGAAGAGTATGGTAATGGCTAGACCACTGTGCACTCCAATCATTTAGGCAACTCTTCTCAACCATGAATCCAAAAAGATAATTTGGGGCAGAACATGTTTTGGCACGAGGTTGAATAACCTCTGTGGAGGTTATTTAAGTCACAAATTTAAGTAAGCCTCTTTTAAAACTATTCATATTGTTATATTTTTATCTCTCCCTGGGACTGATGAAATAAAATTCTTTCTAATGATTGGAGTGTCCAATTTGTGTCATATTTGTCTTCAAAAATGAAGATATGTGGGAAGGCTTTTTTTCTTTAAGAAACTACTTCAAATACATCTGTGTCCAATTAATTCCTTTAATCATTGTATTTTATTTTATTTTTATTTTTTTATTTTAATTTTTTTTTAGTTGAGCCTTCCTGTCACCTGTTGGCAGCTCAGCGCTCACTCTTGAGCGAGCTCTTAACCAACTGAGCCACTCAGCTGGCCCTTAATCATTTTATTTTCATTTCTCCAAATTTACAATCCAGTGATGACTTTCTTGAATGCTGTTAATAGTATACTACTTCAATAATTTTATATAAACTAATTTTATGGATTTCTGCTACTTTTTTTTTTAACTTTTATTACTGATGTTCTAAGTAACACAACTTGTTCAGTAGGACCTCCGTTAAACTGGCTTCTTGTTCCTTTTAGCACTATCCCTACCATGTTTCAAGGGATCGTGGTTTTCTGGCAATAATAAGGTATTCCAGGCTTATTTAAATTTTCCTTGCCCCAAGTCATGGAATCTGCTACTTTCCAAAGAGCTTTGCTTTTTTCTAGCAGGAAACAGTGTTAGACACCAAAGTCTGAGTACTAGGTTTGCATTTGCGTGCTGATGTAAAAAAGAAAAAGTAATTAAGTGCTATTGCTAGTGTTTGGACATCCTTAGGGACAGAGTTGGAGACAGTATTCCTTGTGAAGCTTTTTATTTTATTTTTTTATTTAAAAAAATTTTTAAAGTACTAGTTTTTAATTTAATTTAATTTAATTTTCTTAATTAATTTATTTTTAACTTTTATTATTGATGTTCTAAATAACACAACTTGTTCAGTAGGACCTCTATTAAACTGGCTTCTTTTTCCTTTTAGCACTATGCTGCTACTTTTTTGCCATTCTAGTCATTCATATTGCGGGAGTCCAGCTCCACGAGTCCAGGGGTTCCCTCAGGTGGAGACGGAGTTGGCAAGGCAAAAGAAGGGAGTGGAGACACAAGGGAGTTTCAGAGAAGTGTCACACTTTATTGTTACAGCATGTCCCCTTTTATAGGGACTCTTGACCTCAATCACAAGTTATGTTTCACACGATTTTGATGTTTTCTCTTTCTCAGGACTTTTACAGTCTTTTACTTCCTTGTAATTGTTCTGTTCCAAGGTACAGTGTGACCTATTCTACATTAAGGATTAACTTATCTTTTACTATGATTATATCTTTGTGACCAAGACTCAATCTCTACATATCACCTTAGGAATGTTTATCATGACTACCTAGTCATTATCCCAAATTCTAGCAGCTAAACACAATCTTAAGACCCTCAGGGTGCATTTTGAACTATTGCTAAGAGACTAGCAGTGGCCGTGCATAGGGTGAAATTTTCCATTACATCTAAAGTCTATTTCTATGTGATTACAATACTTACTAACCAAAGAGGGTCTCAAACCTTTTTTATCCTACGAAGGGCTACATATTATTACAATAGAAGGTAGCATCCATTTCTCAGTCAGAGCTTCAGTATCTGTTGCTACAGCAATGTACAAGGCAAAGAATCCAAATAAGGCTGTTGGCTAACATAGCCCATGGTCAGTAAGTTGCCTCTTATCGGAACTCTCATGACCTGGAGACCTTAGTCTCCAAGGTGACCTCTTACAGCAATAACCATAGGCAAGTGAGCTCAACGGACTGATGTTATCATCGGTTTCTCACAGACAGGCTGTTGGCCTACATGACCAGAGATCAAAGCCTTTGTTTCCAAGAGGCTTGAGTCTCCTCTTTCTCAGTCCTGGGACCCCCATGAGGCTACCGCCTGGCTTGGGTTCTCTCCTTCTCTAGGAGATCGTACCCGTCTTTGACTGCATATCCATCTCTCATTGGAGTACCATAGGAACTTGCCATAAATGCAGTGAAAGTACTGTCTCCTATAGGATCTGATGTAGAGGAAAGGCACATGGGTTCATAGAGGCAGGAGATACTATACGACCAACCATAAGGCAGCACCCCAGATATCCAGGCTGAGCGTGGATCTTTTACCGCGATGTGGCCTTGTCAGACATTGAGGTGCTGCCAGGTCTCAGCATCATACATTTCATCCATTCTATTTAATTCATTCAAGTAATTCTCCAACACCTAAATTAAGCATTAATTTTTGCTAATTTCATGGAATAAACCTCATGGATATTATTAGTATAGAACTGCAATGTATCAGTTACTTATGTACACTGTATTTTACTTTTAGTTTGGTGGTTTCAGTTAGTAGATGTAGATAAATTTAGATTTTTTTTTTTTTTTTTGGCTTTTAGTTGACCAGTCAGACTGTTCATATTCATAGATATATCTGGAAAATAAAATTTAGTGCCGTAAGCCTTAGAGGATTAGCCAAACGATGGAACAGTAAGAACATGTAGTTACTTATTTTTATTTCTATGTAACATGGCTCAAACATGTTCTCTAATATTTACCCCGATTTATCTAGTTACAATAGCCATTTCTATTCATTTAGATTTTGAATGATCTGGCAAGAAATGTAAAGTTTTATCAGGCTAGGCTCTTTGATGAACTGTCCATTTATATCATAAATATTTAAATTAAAGTACATAAAAATGTGTTATTTAATAAATTTCATTCATCAAGTTAATAATATTTTTATTACAGAATTAGGTTATTTGAATTATTTTTTATTTCACAAATTAAAATAACTTAAATGAATTAGCCACTTGGTAGCCATGTTAATAAGTTCTGAGTGTTGAATAGCTTATCCTTGAATTCTTTAAGATGTGAATGGTATAAGAAAGTTTAAACAGAATTTTAGCATTAAACAGAAATTTAAGTTGTTTAAGATGGTCAGTATGCATTTAAAAATATTCTGAATTTTATCAATTAAATATTGTAGTGCCTTCATTAGTTTATTATTAATGTGCCTGCAAAATAGAGATTCCTTGTGATGAATGTGAGAAACAAATGTGTATCAAAAGAGACTGGCAATTTGATTTCATTGAAATGGCTTAGCAGCTTGTCAAAAAATTAAGCATAGAGATAGAGGAAAAGATTCTTACTGCCAAAGTAGAGATAGGATTTTTGAAAAGATGAAAAGACTATTATCTCTCTCAAAAGCTTCAAGTCTACAAAAAGAATGCTGAAGAGACATGCAGAAGAGTGGGAGTGAGTTAATGTTAAGTAGCCAAGGATAGGAGGTAAATCTCCCCTACTAAATAATATACTTCATCAAGTTAGGAACTATTTCTTTCACTATTAATTTCTCAGCATTTAACCCAAAATATAGCATCTATGATGGTTCTAATAATAAAAATCTGGCTAAAAGTTAACAAAAATAATTATGAAAGAAAGGTCAAGTGGCCATTTATGAAAGATTATTTCAGTTTCTGTATCCATATTAGCAACTCATTCACTGAATTAAAAAGAATATTGGTATTAAAAGTATATGAAACTACATTGGATAAATGTTTGAAGGAAAATAGAGGGAAAGGAGTCAAGAAATCCTAAAACATAAAGGGAAGTTAAGTGATATGAACATTGTAAGAGGGTTATATAAACCCACATGGTATATGGTGATTGTTTACAGTGACTCTTTTGGGCTGCTAGAATCAGAAAGAGCTACATAATTAAACAAACGGTTCATAATTATTACTGTGACTGACATTATTTGAAGTACTTTCATGATTGTTTTGTATGGCCCAGGATTATCATATTTAATAAAAACGTGAGTGACTAATTGATGGTAACTTCTGCCATGTGAATATTGTTACATCTTTAAGTGCCTTGAGTAGGTAAGTGTGCAGAAGGGCTAGAATTTGGTTGTATAATGCAGTACATTTTGTGTTCCATCTTAGCATTTTCCCTCAGCTGTGTCACATCTTGGATAATACAAGATATGACACATTTAGCTTGGATATTGCAAACAAAATATAAAGCAGCTGAAGGATGTAGCTATTCAAGAGACTCACAATTTAACCCAATCTCTCTGTGTTAGTCATGTTTGAGAGTATGGCAGTTCATAAATACCAGTGCAGGAAGTTATTTGGGGTGATGAGAGGCTTATAAAATCATCCAAGATACTCATAGAAATATAATTGCTTTTTTAGCTTGTGCATTGATTAAGTCATCTTAGAACATTTGTGGCTTGACAGTGGATGAAATATGGTTGATAGTTAAAAGAAATAACTTATAGAACACATTTCAGTTACTTAAGGGTAAGGCTTGTGTGAAATCACAGAATAATGTTATATCAATAGAGATCTGCCTGGAGTATTGTATTCATACACAGCTTTCTTTAAAAGATTACATAAACAAATACAGAGATAAAATTTTCAGGATAGTGCTTATTTCATTGTAGGCATTAATGATGATTATTTTTTAAAATTATTCTTCAATGCTTACTGTACATATGTGTGTTTACACAAGCTTGCCTTTAATATAAGTGGACTACTTTAACAAGCTGTGCATGAAAATGATTAACATCTTGCATATGTGCATTTTAAACATGAGATTTTGAAATGTTATTATTAAAGTACATCATTTTATGGAAGCAACATTTATTTTCATTAGCTCTTTAGTTTTATTTCATCTATCACTATGATTTAGCTGTCTATAAAATGTTAATCAGCTAAATAATGATATAATATTTCACAACACATCTAGCTAACCTTCAACCGAGTAAAGCTGAAAATATCTTTGGGCATTTTAGAAATTTATAAAGGTAGGATGACAATATAAAATTACAGAATAAAATTCCTTTGACATTTTAGAAAACTGGGAATCCAAATAATTTCTAATTTTTATGAATAATGACATGTGTTAATGTATTTTAAAAAGATAGTACTTGCAACGTTATAGAGATATCAAAGTTACAGAGATATCACATAAATAAAACCCAATGAATATTTCTATCCAATACTTTTGCTGTTCTTGTTTGAATTCTTGATCATATTCCTCTGCTTAACCTTTATCATGATTTGAATAAGTCATGAAAAACAAGAGTAAAAAAGCCAAACAGTGCCTTGCTGGGTATACGTGTATTTCTTGTTCTAGCCTTGTGTAATCAAAGGCTTCAGATTAGTAATGATTCATGTGGCAATTTGTGTAACCTTAAATGTCTTTATCCCATGGTAGTATAGATTTCCAGAGAGGTAAAACATAAATTACAAATCTTATTTTTTCCCTTTATCATAGATCGGTTGAAGTTGAATCAGCATAGTCACAGACGCTGAAGGCAGTGTTATGTATTACTTTCCCTCTGCTCTCTACTCCCATTGTACTTTATTCATGCTACTAATACTTCACCCATCAAAAAGCATTAAGGAGCTGTGTGTTTATCTGTCCTCTCTATCATAGTGGGTGTTGCTTGGAGGTTGGAATTGCGTCCCAATTGTGTGTATTTACCCAGCCTCTAACACAAGACATATACATGAAGCAGTGAATAAATATGTGTGGAGTTAAATTACATTGTTCAAATAATTTTTTTTTTTTTAGAGGGCAGTGTCACTGGCCCTCATATGTGGGATCCAAATCGGGGCCGCTGGCATCCCAAGTCAGCTCTTAACCACTGCACCACTCAGCTGGCCCTGTTCAAATAATTTTTATCATGCATTCTTATTGATTTGATTCTAAGGATTAAAAACGTGTCTTTATCTATGTGCAAGAGGATATTGTGATATTAAAATCTGGAATAAGACATCACACTTTATATAAACAAGTGAAAATACTGAAAAAAAATATTTGTATCTATTTGGATATCTATGTGTATCTACATACATATCTATCTATGTTTATATTTATGTCTATATCTCCATTTAACTCATACATTTTGGAATTCCAGACTGAATGCCCCATTTGATTACTATTGTTCATCCTAAAGTTGAACTAAATTTTAGAGAAATAATTGGTACAATATTTTGTGACTACAAAGAAAAAGCCCATATTGTGTGCTATTTGTACATAATTAGGCAATGTTGTCCTACTTTTGTTTCTAGTTGCTTTTAACTCTGGCCCACTTTCCACTCTTTATTCACAGTTATCTCCCTAAATGTAGGTCTGATGATGTCACTTGTAGCTTCCTAACTTGGCATAAAAGATCCTTGATGATTTTGTTCTTGTCTATCTCCCTGTGCTAATCATTACTCATTTACCTCATCCTACTCCCTGCCTTCTGTCATACAAAACTCTGGTCTCCCTAACAGATCATGCTGTTTCAGACCTCCATGGGTGTTCCCAGATATTCCTTTCTGTCTAAAATGCCTTTTCTGCTCTATTCTCCAAGAAAACTTAAATCTTCCTTAAAGATTCATGTCAAACTATCAGTTCAGAAGCTTTTTCCTGCTTTCCCCTAGGCAGAATAAATCACAGCCTTCTCTGTGTAGTCACCCATGTCCTGAACCTACTTCCATTTTCACACAAAGCAGGTGATGTTTTAATACTTGTTTTTATCTTTGCCTCTTCTTTTACTACTATACAATCTTTGAAGGTTGAACCCACGTCTTTGTATCTCTGTATCCCCAGGACCAGGCATACCATTTTCAATACAGCAGGTGCTCAATAAATATTTGTGGAGCACATTCCCTTATTTAATTTTTACAACCACATATGTTTACAAATGAGGATGCTGAAGTCTAAAAGGATTGAGTAATGTGCTCAAGGTCATACAGCTAGTGAATGGCAGACATTTTTCTTTAGCCCAGGACTCTTTCATCAACTTTGCAGCAGTGTGGCTATCTTTTCTCCTAGGAATACCAAATGAGCCATTTATGTTCAGATCCATCCTCCTAGAAAATTGAGTCCTGGTTGATGCTCTGATGTAACCCACATTTGGCCTGGGAATTTTTTTCTGCTCCTTTCATGCCTATGAACATCTCACCACTACTTGAATTGGCTCAGGCTTGAGTCTCATCTTCCTTGTCTAGTTTGATGTATCTGACTTTCTTTTATCTCAATTCAGATTATTCTCAATTTTTGTTTTTTTCTTTTTCTGGTGAAAGAGTTAAAGTGTCTTCCTGGTACTGCTTTTCACCAGAAATCGTCAGCCTTGTTCTAGGAACTTGCGTACAACACACCTTTCTATAGTGCTTCCTACTTTCCTACTTAGCACCATGACTGTGGCCAACTTTTAGCCCTTTAGACCTTGACATGTTCAGGCAGAAGCCATTTTGAGATATCAAGGAATATAATATCTCAGGTATATCTAATGCCATGATAAGAACTATTAATAACGTTCTTTACATATAATACTAAAAACCAATATTAGAAATGTCAATATTATAAGAAATAATTTTAAAAAGAGTGGATTCTTTCTGAGCCTTCATTTATATTTTTATACAAACTATGATTTATTGACAAAAGATGTTTACACTTGGCTTCTTACCTGAGACCCAGGCTTTTACTCTCAGTTGCTTATTGCTACTTTCTGTAGCATATTGGTTTTTGTATATTCACCTTCACATTCCTTGTAACATCAAAAACGGATTTTTTTTAGCTTGCCTTCCAAACCAAACTTTTTTTCACGTCTTCATTTCTGTCAATAGATACCCCCTTCCCCCAACCTTTAAAAAAATTGCATCAAATCTAAAAGCCATGTAGTTGTCTTCTAGTACTTCCTCTCCATCTACTAAGGGAGGGACCCAGGCATCAAAGCATCAATGTTGGCTGATTTTTCATTCAAAATATACAGATCAAAGAAGCCTTCAGCAACAGCGTGTTCTATTACATCATCACCACATCCCAACTTACACAAGAGCCGCTTTCTGTCTTCCATCTCTACATACATCAAGCCACCCTGTATACCATGTTTAGTTAATTTTCCCAAGATACTACTTTTATTTTGTCGTTATGTGTGCTACTCCCTATTTATTATGAGCAAACTCCTCAGCTTGGTAACTGAGGATTCACAGAGTAGCTTTTTCTTATGTTTCTTCTGCCTGTATTTTTTTCTTTTCTTTCCTTTTTTTTTTTTTAGCTACTTCCCCCATTCATCTGAGTAACCCTTCATCCTTCAATAACCCACATTAATGTCACTACCTCTGTGAAGCCTTTTTTGAACTAATTAATCACTTCACCTTTTGTGTTTTATAACATCCATCATATTATAATACAGTTAGCTTTTCATCTGTCATTCTCTTGTACTTTCTTTTCCAGGTTAGGGACTAGGTTTTAGGTATATACAGAAGGTGCCCAAAAAGTGTACACACTATTTAAGGAAGGGAAAAAACTGTATTAAAATTACACTGATGGTAACCACTTTGAATACCTCTTATAATTGCAGAAGTCAAACGTGACTTGTATTCATCTTTTGTTATTGGTATATATTGAGTATTACAATTTTAATACACTTTTTTCCTTTCTTAAAATGTGTATATATTTGTTTTGACACCCTCTGTATTTGTTCCCAAAACACAGTACAATATCTGCAATGGAGTAGGAATTAATGCATGTTTATTAAATGAATGAATGGATAAACAAATGAATGAAAAAATAGTGGCTTTCTCCTTTTCTGTGTGTTATTCTCAACTCTGTGCATTTACTCACACTTTGTTTGCTTTTCCGAAAGTCTTTGCATTATTCTCCCTGAATTCAAATGCAATATATTCTTGAAAATAGTTTAATGTAATATGATATAGTCAATATCATTGGACTCTTTATTTTATTTATTTTTATTTTTATTATTATTTTTTAAATTAGGGAATTGGGGAGGGTGACCAGCCAAGTTGTTATTCTTCAATCTTAGTTGTGGAGGGTGCCAGTGCCATCTGGCTGCCCGTCTGCAGCTTGTGGCCTCTAAGCTCAAGGTGCTGTGTTACAATCTTAGTTGCAGGCAGGCATAGCCCACCATCAAACAGGCAGTCTTGTTGTTAGGAGGATGTTCTCTCATCAGCTGAGACATCCTGCCAGCTCAGCGGCAGCTCAGCTCGGGCACAGTATCACTGGCCCATGTGGGAATCAAACCGTCGGCCCTGTTGCTCTGAGCTCACACTCTCAAGCTAACTCTTAGCCAACTGAACCATTCGGCCAGCCCTCATTGGACTATTTAAATGTAGGCATGTACACAACAACTCCAAGAAATTTTTATAGGAGAGTGGTAGGATTTACTGTTACTGTTAACATTAAACTTCTTGTATATAGATTTTAAAGTTCTCTGTTTTGCCTTATTGTGCTGCTCTTTGAAAGTGGCAGAATGGCTTATCTCAGTGTCCTTAAAATATAAAGTAAAATGAAAACTAACTGTTGAATTTTCCCATAAATGCATATATTATTCTCTACATACACACACACCCACACACACACCTCAACTTTAAAAGTTCCTTCAAGGGTCATATCAAATTCTACTTTTTCCATTAAACTTTCTATAAATAACTTGATTATTCTATTATTTGTTCTATAAAATAATATTTCTATTATTTTTCACATAATTCTTTAGCATTTCTATCCTGTAAGATAAAACTATTATTTTGTTCACTGTGGCTATTTTGTTTTATCTCTTATCTCACATTAGAGCCAAAATTTATTTAACTTTATTTTTAAACTTTTGTAGTCTCAGGTTGACAGTAGGCAATTAATCAATACTTAGTAATTTGTGCTGTTATTGTTATTGATGAGAAGGAGAATCAGGGACCCAGCCGGGGACTGACAAGCTAAGTTCATTTCTTATTTTGTAGTGACACAGATTCTTATAATAAAAAATTGGCACCTTTTCTCCTGGAAACTCTCTGTGGTTATGTTAAATTGGATTTGTCCCTGGCTAGAATTTTCGTTTTTCCTCCTTAATTTAGGTAGTCTGTCTCCTGAGCTTTGTGAGTGTTCATCTGCCAGGCTTTCCTTTTTTTTTCTTCTCTTTCTCTCTTAGTCTTGTTTAATGCCTTTTTTCTCGATTATACAATATCATTCTCTCCAACAATGTAAAATATGAACATTTTGCTAATGACTTAACACTCCTAAATTTAAACACTGCTTCTTGTAATTCTATTGACTAGACAAAGTTTTGTTTTTGTTTTACTCCAGAAGCATGAAGCAATACATCACATACAATCTATATTTCCTTAAAACAGTTTCATTTTTGAAATTTTCCTTAGATTTTACTTTTATAATTATATAGTCATTTACTTTATACCATTAAAAAAAATCACATCTAGCAACTCAAGGTATGTTTACTAAATTTGAATATTGATCAATACATATATATATATATATATATATATATATATATTTGTTAAATATTAATAATTAGGATTCAAATAAAGCATCATTTTGAGTTCATTTTACACTGTGATTTTTTAAACAGATGTTTGAGTGAAATAAAGAAACGGGAAATCACTATTTGGAAAGTTGAATATTGTATTATCTTTAGGATGAAAATCATCTCTTCAATTGGTACTTCTTATAAATAAAAGTGTTCATTGGTCAAGTTGAAGTATAATTATGCATTTCATGGTTCCTCCAATAAATTCCAATATCAAATAATTTTAATGTGCATTTTAAAATCGAATGAGTAACAAGATTACATACCTACTTAAAAGTAACATTAACATTTTAATTTTAGAAATGCATGATTTTTCTCTTATTCTCTATCTCTAAGCTATTTGTCTGAGATCTTCTCTTAGCATTTTAGTGGATTTAAAATGAGCAATATAAATATCAATCTTTTTATTCTTAAAATTTTAAATCACAAAGTCCAACTCCACTTTCCTTAATTCATGTTGAATTAAGAACCTACTCTGAGAAGAAATACAGTACATTAGTTTGTCATATTTGTTAATTAATTCATTGTAATTTTGAACTTTTCATTATGGCTTTTCAGTGTCTAGAATAGCTGTCTGGGACTCACAGTGACTTTTGTTTTAGTCATCATTATATTGTCCTCTTTGATGGAACATAGACCATTGATGTGAAACTCTTAGGCCAAAAAAGGACTAACTAAATTAATAAATATAGTCCATAGACTATAAAAAATAAACTATTAGGAAATAAACCTATAAATCTTATGATATATCATTGGATGGCTAATTAATTAAATTATTGATTAAATATACTAAATCACTGAGCAAATAATGATGAACAAAAATGTTTCTTTAAAGCCATATTTAAAGTAACACACACATATGTGCCTAATAAATTGTTATTGTCTCAGCATATATATTCTCCGTTTTCATTTTTTAAAATCCAGGATTGGTGTACTGTGAGCTTGAAATTACAACTCATTTGGAAATAATATGCTGTTTATCTGCTGGCTCAAAACTAAGAGGCTTCAGGAATGAGTTCAGAATTAGTTAGAGCCATTTAAGTGTGGCAGTCTTTAATCTCTGTCATGATACTCCTCAGGTCCCAGCTACCTGGGGACTGTTTAGCTCTTGTTATCTCTTGGAACTTCTTTTTTCTTTCCCTCCTCCCTCAATAAGGCAAGCGGCCAGGAGGACTAATAGCTGCCAGCATTTTTGTTAACAAAACCCAAGCTGTTGCTTTAAAGCAGACTTCTTAAGACAAAACCAAATCAAACAGAGGGGTACTTTTTCTTTACAGTTCATTCCTAGCATAACAAATCAGCTTTTATTAGAGGAAATACTAATGTCTCAACAGTGCATGGAAAAGAAGCCTCATGATTTTGTCTGTTTTCACACCTTTATGGTAATAGATTATTAATGCCAGTTATCTCCACTTTATGTCCATTATTCTGAATTGTCATATACACTACAAGTCCACAGAAATTATAGTTTATTGTCAATATGCCTTTTATTATTTGTTGTAGTCTCCTGAAATTCTTTCAGAAAATGTGTGTGTGTGTGTGTGTGTGTGTGTGTGTGTGTGTGTGTGTGTGTGTCAGAATGAGAGAGCACGAGAGAGAAGGAAGAAAGGGAGGGAGGGACAGGGGGAGAGAGACTAAGCTGTTCAAATGGTACTAGAAATAAATGGTATAAATAGCAAAATAACACTGGAATTTTAGTTATTACTCTTTTATCAAATTCAACTAAAATGTTTATTTGGGACTGGAATTGTAGCCTTGACCCTGCAGAATGCACAAATGAGCTTTGTCCGTTTCATTATGTGCCCACTGTTCAAATTTGCTTTCACCACTGTTAAAGCACAGAGCCCACTGTTTTTACCTGCTTGTAGTTCATTGATTTTGTTTCATGTGTTTTAATCAACCACTTTCATTTTAGAGTAACTTAAGGGGCATTTTATTTACCGGGTTCTCTTTAAAGTCTCGCCATGTGGGCTGAGGAACATCATCAGTGAACAACTCACATCCTGTTTATGTCATCACATGAGTTCTGTCATAGCCATGAATCACCTATGATATTGCCCTGTCTACTGTATTGCAGGAAAAACAGAGGTTTCTGACAGATGTTCTGCATGAAGTGATGCTGCTGGACGGCTTGGCCAGTTCCCATCCAGTATCACAGGAAGTGCTACGGGCAACAGATATTGACAGGGTGTTTGACTGGATCGCATATAAAAAGGTGGGAATAGATAAGACCCAAGTGCCAATTGGATATATCACTATCCTGGAGTAGCCAAGCTATTTCATGCCAGATATATTGTATTCTTGTCTTCTTCCCTGCAGATAGAAATGGACTGTGAGTTAGAAAACAGTCATTTTATGAGTTAGGACTTTGCTTTATAAATTGGTAAAATGGATATGAATGTTTGCTAAATAATGCATAGAAATTGGAAGTGTTAATGAATAAGTGGAAACTCGATATGAAATTGCTGTACAAATGATGTAATGTAAATATCAGTTTTAATATCATTAATAAGAGAACTGACCTATATAGTGGCAAATTATTTTTCATCAATGCCTCTTCAATACTTACTTTGAAACAGGTATAGGCAGTGACATGACATGTATTTTATAAACCCTGTTTAAGGGAGATTTGGAGATTAAACTTCTTTCTAGATAATAAGCATAATAAATGACAATTTAAAGACAAGACTTTGAATGGCAGAGATTTTGCCAATGACCAGACATGGAAATAAGATACACTATGAAATTTTTCCCACTGTTACTTAGGTAAGGAGTTTCCTAATATCTTTATCTTTTAATTCTGTTTTTAATATGAGAATGTACATCTCAGTATTTAACACTTAGTAGCCATTTAATAATTGTTAAAATAGTGTTAAAGTCTACTTCATCCTTGGTGTACATTGAATTGCATTTATGAGATTTCTATGTGCTTTATTGATTTAATAATGTTCTAAGTTTTAAAAAATGTTGCTAATATATTTTTTCTAAAAAGCAAGATATTACTGTTTATAACTAGATATCAAACAACAATTCATCAGAATTATTTGGCACAGTAATTTAGATAAATGGTTTTACATTCAAGAAATGACTGTCTCAGTGATTATTAGTTAATATTGTATGCCATAATATGTAAAGATACAGATTGTGTTAGAAAATGTCTTTTCAAATCACTGATCATTGCATTGGCTCAAAAAGACTGTTGTTTTTTTTAATTAAAAATTTTTTTCAATTACACTTGACATACAATATTATATTAGTTTCAGGTATACAGCATAGTGATTAGATATTTATATAACTTATAAAGTGATCACCCTGATAAATAACACAAAGAGTGTTTTTGATGTTTTATAAAAATAAGTGGAAGTGTAGAACCATACTTGTTTTATTAATTTTTTGTAAAATTTATTGGGGTGACATTGATTACTAAAATTATATAGGTTTCAAGTGTACAATTCTATAATGCATCATTTATATAATGCATTGTGTGTTCACCACCCAGAGTCAGTTCTCTTTATTTCACCATATATTTGACCCCTTTTATCCTCTTTTCCCCTTACCCCTAGTGATCACTAAACTGTTGTCTGTGTCTATGAATTTTATTTGTTTGTTTGTCTTGTTCCTTTGTTCCTTTCAGTTTTATATCCCACAGAATGAAATCATATGGTTCTTGATTTTTTCTTTCTGACTTATTGCTCTTAGCATGACAATCTCAAGGTCCGTTCATGTGGTCACAAATGACAGTATTTTATCTTTTCTTATGGCTGATTAATATTCCAATATATATATTTATACATCTTTATCCAATCATCTATCTAAGGACACTTCAGTTGTTTTCATGTCTTGGCCACTGTGAATAATGCTGCAATGAACATAGGGGTACATATATCTTTACAGATAAATGCTTTCAGATTTTGGGGAGTAGATATCCAGGAGAGGGATTGCTGGATCCTATGGTAATTCTATTCTTAATATTTTAAGGAACCTCCATACTGTTTCCCAAATTTTATTTTTCCTTAATTTATTCCTAAGTATTTTCAATAAAATGCTTTCTATTGATATATTTGTCTTGGTACCAATACCACACAGTCTTGATTGCTGTAGCTTTATAATAATCTGTGAAATAAGGTTGCTAATTCTCCTACTTTGTTCTTTTTGTTTTAAGTCCTTTTGGTTATTCTTAGTTTTTTGAATTTCTCTATAAATTTTAAAATGAATTTTTCAATTTGTACAACAATTGTGTTGAATTGCAGGAATTGCATTGCACTTAAAAGACAATTTGGGAGAATTGACACCTTAGCCATATATATATATATATATATATATATATATATATATATAAATTTTTTTTTTTTTTTTTGAGGGCAGTGTCACGGCGCCGGGGCTGCTGGCTTCCCAAGCCAGCGCTTAACCACCGCGCCACTCGGCCAGCCCAGACACCTTAGCAATATTAAGTGATCCATGAATACAGTACAAGTGTCCCCGGCTTTTCTAAACGTCTCTTTAAACCACTTTGCTTTGATCAAAGAACTACATTAGAACCTATTTTGCCAACCAAAAGGAACATGAAGAGGATTTCACTTGTAACAAAGAAAGGCAAAAAGCAGAAATAGTGTTCAGCATTTGTTTTATTGTGAGCTGTACGGAGGCAGTGCACATGCTGAGCAGTGAGAGGGGCCCCGCCAAGCTCCTTCCCGGGAACCACACTCATCTCAGTATCAAGCCACCAGCTTTGAGCTGTGCCTGTGAACATCTGTGCTTTTTCTCTGCCTAGTTTGTGCATCCGTTAGCAAGATGTATCGTAAGGTAATTTTTTCTTTGACTTTGTACCATTTTGGCCTATGAAAGTTTTCATAGGACCATCCCATATTTGATTTTTTTTAGGGCAGTGTCACTGGCCCTCACATGTGGGACCGAACCGGGGCGCTGGCTTCCCAAGCCAGCGTTTAACCACCGCGCCACTCGGCCGGCCCACCATTCCATATTTGGATAGCAGGGAAACCTGTATACCAGTCCATTAATTTAGGTCCTCTTTGTTTCCTCTCAATAATGTAGTTGTTAGTGAATAGATATTTCATATTTATTTTCATATTTATTCCTAAATATTTCACACTTTTAGGATACTGTAAAGGTTATTGTTTCTAATTCCCATTTCTGATTTTTTACCCTGTTGTAAAAATCCAGTTGATTTTTGTATATTTATCTTGTACAGTGTTAAATAGAAGTAATAAAAGCAGACATCTTTGTATTGTTCGTGATTTTAGCAATCCATTGTCTGTTACCATTAGGTATGATATTGTCTCAAATATTTTATAAATACCCTTTATCAGGTTGGAGAACTTGCATTCTACCCCTATGTTGCCGAGAATTTTAATCCAAAATGGATGCTGATTCCATCAACTGTTTTTTCCTCATCTGTTGAGATGGTCAGATTTTTTTTTTTTTTTTAGTTTGTAGTCTGGTGAATTATACTGATTGAATTTTGGATATTAGACTATCCTTTTATTCCTGTGACAAATACATTTGGTCATAATGTATTATTTAAATATATGTATAATTGGGTTCAATTTACTGAAAAATTGTTTAGAAATTTTGTATCTATGTTCATGAGGGATATTGGTCTGTAGTTTTCTTGTAAAGTCTTTGTTTGGTTTTGTTATTGCTATAAGGCTAGCTTCATAGAATAGAAACAATTACTTCCTTTTCAATTTTCTGAGAGAATTTCTTTTGTCCTTTGTTAAATATTTGGTAGAAGTTACAACAATCTGGGCCTGGGATTTTCTTCATGGGAAGATTTTTAACTAATAATTTCATCAAAATATAGTGGGTTATTCACATTATTCATGTCTTCTTGAGTGACCTTTGGTAGTTTGTATCTTTTCAAGGATTTGACTCATTTTATCTAAAATGTTTATTTTATTAGCATAAACTCATATATGATATTTTTTTATCCTTTTAATAACCATGTCATTTTTATTCCAGATGTTAATTTTTGTCTTACCTCTTTTTCTCTAGTCTAGCTAGAAATTTATATATTTTATTTTCAAAAAACAGCCTTTGATTTAATTGATTTTTATTCTTACTTTCTATAGATGTCCGTTCTAATCATTATTATTTCCCCTATATACTTCAGGTTTAACTTGTTCTTTTATTCTAGTTTATTAAGGTGCAAGCTGAGGTCATTAGTCGACTTTTCTTCTATTCTAATTCAGGCGTTTATTCTGTAAATTTCTTCCTAAGTTTATGGCCTAGGGCATGCCCCAAATTTTGATATATCAAGGTTTCATTTTCATTCACTTAAAATACTTTCTAATTTCCTATTTGATTTATTAATTGCCCCATGGGGTATTCAGCATGTGCTATTTAGTTTATACGTATTTAAAGATTTTTCCGGAAAAATTTCTGTTATTTATTTCTTATGTAATTCTGTTTTGGTCAGTGAAATATAGTCTGTATGACAAATTTTCTTAGAATTATTGAGGCTTATTTTATGGCCCAAAGTTTGTTGTCTGTTGCTAAATATACTGTATGCATTTCAAAAGAATGTGTATTTCACTATTTTTGGCTGGAGTGTTTTATAAATGCCAATTAGGTCACATTGGTTAATAGAGTTGTTCACGTCTTTTATATCCTTATTGATTTTCTGTCTACTTGTTCATCATGCTTTTTGATGGGCCCTCATTATTTGGACTCACCCAGATGGTGCCAAATCACACATCTAAAAATGTAGTAATAAATAGTGCCCCCCCCGACCCCGGCCTTCTTCCTGGCGTATCTGGAAAAGAATCTTCAGTGTGACTGTGCAAAAACTAAGGTTAGAACAATTGAGCTGTAACCTCAGGAACTTCATTTTTATAACCTCTGTATCAGTCTTTACTGTATATTAAGTGTCTTCACCTATTTCTCTGATTTGACTTCTCTCAGGATCTCTGTATCGGTAAGTTATATGGGAGTAATATGCAATAACAAATTTAACTTCGTAGGCGGAATGGATAAACCATTCTGGGATGTATGACAGGAACTATGTCATTCTGGGATGTATGACAGGTAATGCGGATAATTATACAACCATAAATAACATCAACTGCTAATGGTTGTTGAATGCTTACTTTGTGCTAGTCACTGTGCCAAACTCTTTACAAGTATTGACTCATTTAATTCTCATAATCTCCTTTTGGGACTTTAGTTTCACAATCTTCATTTAGAGATGAGGACACTGAGTCATGGTTAATCCAAGGATATGTTCCCCAGAAATCAGGTTCCAGAGCCAACATTGTTGCCACTACCATATTTGATCAACAAGCTTGGTTGGAGCTTACAAATAAGTCCCTGCTTTTGATCCATGCACTGTGTGCTGAGTGCTTGGGTATAACAATCAATAGGACACAAAGGAGAAACAGCTTATAAATAAGTCAATGCAATAACATATAATGATTAACAGCAATATTTCCATTTTAAATGTAGAAACCTAACTGAAACCATCTTAAGCAATAAAAAAGGAATGTGTTGACTGAATAACTGATAAGCTTGAGATTAGTATTAGCTTTAGGAATGGTAATCCAGGTGTTTTTAACATTATCATCAGAAATCTACCTTTCATTAGCTTCAGGGCTCTTTGCCTCTATATGATATAATTTCTAGATAATTCTCACAACAGAATCTATTTCTATTGCCCCAAAGGGCTCTGGTTTGTTCTGATTAGGTAATAGATCACCACCAGCCAATCTCTACGCCATGGGATGGAGAGTCCCTATGGACATTCTGACTGGTCAGCATGGCTCATGAGCTCATCCTCTGGAGGGAGAGATAGGCCACACATTTGGCAGGCCCACTGGAATCACTTGAAGTAGGGTTTCAAAAGAAAATGATGGCTAGAAAAAAGTAATAGATGCCAACCTCAAAATCTTAGGACTTACAATAAGAATAAGATATAGTCATGGGGGTAAGGGGAAGGGAAGTGACACAAAGGCAAAAATGAACCATTCTCTAGAGAAGGCTCAGAAAAGGAACACAAGGGTGACTGAGTGGAATATCAAGGAGTTCAACATGGTCATAGACCAGTGAGAGTTTGAGATAGTAGACAGTTGGGGAAATAGCTGGTAAGAACTCTTGGGAGACCTCTTATGTGATATTAAGAAGTTTGAAGCTTATCCAGCAGGTCAAGAGGAACCAATGAAGAGTTTTCAACAGAGGTGTAACATGATCAAAACTTCATTCTAGAAAGAATAGTCCTGTAGGTGTGATAGAGATAGAAATAATATGATAGATCTGGAAATTTCAGAAAAGATTGTAGTGACTAGAATTGTAGCATGTAGAGCTTTTTTTGTTTTTCTTTGTTTCTTTGTTTGGCATTGTAGTATATAGCACTTAATAAAACCTTCTTGCCACTGCTCTTCTGTGCTCCTCTCCTAGAAGATCCCTGTTACCAAACAGTATTAACCTTTGCCAAAAATTAGCATCTCACTGCATCAGTGCTTCACTGGCTTGTCATCTCTTGTAACTATTCTCTTAATAATTATTCTAATTATTCCCTCTTCTGTTTTTTGTTGTTCTTCCTGTATGATAATTTTATTATACTTTAATTAAGTAACTCCTTATATAGAAATGTATTATAGGGATAGAGAAGATTATAGAGAAATAAAGGTTAGGAACCAACAGATTAAATACTAAATTTTTTTTATTTAAATTTGAAATCTAAGTGTTTTTGAAAAAATACCAAGTGATATTCCATATGGATAGTCATAAGGCCTGTATTAAATGAAAAAAAAAAAGAAAAGAAAAGAAAAAAAAAAAAAACTCCTAGAATCACATACACATTTTTAGAATGGGAAGAGAAAAAAATGAGAACTGGTCTGTAAAAAAAAAAAAAAAAGAGTTAAATAAGTTATAGCCAGTAAAAGAACAAAACTGCAATTTTATTAGTAGATTGAAAATGCTTTTATCCTTAAAGTATATTGGAAACAGGAAAATACTGTCCATAGATAGGAAGACTGGAAAAGACAGATTGAAATAGTCTCTTTTCTCTAAAAGCACAAGGAGAAATACAAATCAAGAACCCAGTGACCTGGATGATGAAAGTGAGCGAATGTTCATTAAATTTACATAGCATGCCAAGTTGGAGAGAATTGCAACAAGCTTGAGAGAAAGGAAGATATTTCAAAATAACTTAAGCAAATTTAAAGAGGATGCTTTAAAAACAAGAATACTTTTCAGCAATTCTTATTATCAAGGTTGATATATTTTATTTTATTTTATTTTTAAGGGGGTATTGTTTTTAATAGAAAAAATTTAAGATAACACAAATGTCCCTCAATATTAGAGAATATAAATAAATTGTGGTATGCAAATACAATGGAATAAAACACAGTCATGTAAAATGAACAAATCAGGACCGTCCGAGTGGCGCAGTGGTTAAGCGCTGGCTTGGGAAGCCAGCGGCCCCAGTTCGGTCCCACATATAAGGGCCAGTGACACTGCCCTCAAAAAAAAAAAAGTAAAATGAACAAATCAGAGCTCTTGCAACAAGGATCAATCTCACAAATTTCATAATAACGAAAGAGATACAGTTTAACACTGATAGTATACATTTGTTCATAAAGTTTAACACAAATGCCTGCCACTTATTTTTAAACGGTTCAGCAAATAAAATATACACCGTGTCAGTCTATTCAGATACAAAGAAAACATGGCAAAACGTTAACAAATGTGAATCTGGGTGAATAGTATAAAAGTTCATCGTACTTTTTTGCTTTTTTTCTTTACATCTGAGATTTTTCAAAAGAAAAAGAAAAAAATCAAACAAAGCTAATTTATACTGTTTAGGAGTAGTTTCAGTTTCATCATCTGGGTGATAGATGTATGATTGATCTTTATAATTATATATTAAACTATACAAATATATTTTATGCATTTTTCCTCATGTATACTTCACAAGAGATGGTAAAAAATACGATGAGGTACATAAAAATACTTTCAAAGAAAAATTGCTATATACTTGTTAAACATTGTTATTTTAAAAACAAACGTTTTGCTTTATAACAAGCAAACATAAGGAAGGGGCTTTTATTAGGTAGTCCATTTACTTGAGATCAATTTATCAAAAGGTACATAAATGAGTACCAACTTTTGAGGCTACTAATATAATAATGTCGTCTGATTTTTCCATGAGCTAGTTCTTACACAACCATCAATTCTGAATCTTGTTTACTTTGATATTAGGTAGTGTATTTATTATTCTAAATAATTCCCATGAACTGCAATGCTCATTTGGGCAGGTATGTTAGCATATATGGTACTTAAAAAATTATTATAAGAAAACTCTAGATGAAAGTTTTATAGTTATTCAAATATACACAATTTATATTGTTCATTTATAAATGTTGCCATTTTCTATAGGTTTTTTCCAGTTTCCTCATTAGGATTTCACAGTATTTTTCTGTGAAAATGTGACTTTGTAACAGTCAAAAGTTGTTCAGAATTTCATGTTTTTAAATTCTGATTCAGTTATGTTCATCTATTTGATTGTCATCTTCTTCTGAGTCATCTAACTCAATATCAAAATCTAAATCTTCATCACTTTTTTCTTCATTTTTTCTGCAGCTTCTTCTACACTTGGAATGTATATTATTTTCAATATTTTCTGTCTTTTCTGGTTCTTTAATAAACAGGGTAACAATGTCTTTCTTTCCACATTTTGCACAGACTTCAAGTTCACAGACACATGGTCTACACATTATGTGATAAGAATCCTTCACTGTTTTTTGTAAACGTTTAACACATTTTTTAGGCTTTGATAACAATTTGTATTTGCTGTACTTTACACACCATTCAAGAACTTCTTTACAGCGCTTTCAAACTTCATCATGAAGTTTTGCATTAATTTTCTCACGGAGCTGATGCCTCTGTCACTGACCTGGAAAGAGCTTCAAGGTTGATATATTTTAGAGACCAAATGAAATTACAGAGTAAAAGAAAAGAATTGGCAAGCAGAGAAAAATCCACAAGGGGTATAGAAAAAGAGGGTGTGGCAAGTCAACTTGGAATACTCTACCAATATATTCCAGACTTAAAGTGTGAAAATCTTGTATTGCTAAAGAGAAAAATATATACGTTTTCCATCATCTTAAAAGTGAATATGAAAAGACCATTCAGTCATTTTCACTATTGTCCCTTCTGATACCAGGTTCCCCATCCACAGCATCCTGTCAGCCAGGCCATGGTTAGTACACTGGGAGAGCACATACCAACTCACTATACAGACAGGTTGTTTCTGTAGAAAAACAAAAGTAAGATGGTGCCTTCCATCAAGAATATAATCTAGAAGTAGACATGAAACACGAAATGAAAACAGTAATTATACTAAGAGTAACAGTAAAGCACATCTGTCATTTAATGAGCACTTTCTATGTACACGACATTTGGTGAAATGCTTTGCTTGTAGTATCCCATTTACTCTTCACAGAGAGCTTAGAATGTAGGCATTTTAACCCATTTTACTAATGAGGAAACCGACTGAAAAAGTTAAGTGATTTCTACTGTGTCAGACATCTAGCAAGTGAACCAGCCAGGATCTGAAGTCAGATCCGTCTAACTCCAAATTCTGGGCTCTTCTCTACAAAACTTTTCACAAATAAATAAATATATTTTAAGACAAGTTATGATATGAACCCACTTGGTGGATGGCAACCCCAAGTTCTCAGGCCACTTTTGACCCTTTCTTTCACCCTATTTGTCAGGAAATCTTACTGTCTCTGCTGTCAAAATATTTCCAGAATCTGACCTCTTCTCCCCACTGTTACTGTTGCCATTGTGGTCTGAATCACCGCCATATTGCCACATGATTTCCTAAAAGCTCCCTCTGCTTTTAATCTTGCCCCCTACAGTCTATTTTTAACTGAGCACTCAGAGTGATCTTTTTAAAAACCTGTCAGATGGTGCACTTTGCCTGAAACCCTACAATGATTCCCAGCCAAAGTGAGAATAAAAAGCAAAGCCTTTATAATGACCCTCAGGGCTCTGTCTGATCTCCACTCACCCCTTAGCCCCACCCCCTCACCCCACCCCTTCCGCCATAGACTCCTGACCCTATTCTATCTCTTATTTCTCTGACTTCATCTCTTATTACTGTCCCTGCACTTATGGTCCTCCTGTTTCACCAGCTCATTTGATTTTTCCAAAACCCAACTCAACTCTCTACCACACTAGAACCTTTGAATGGCTGTTTCCTCTGTAGGGAGTGTTGTTACTCCAGATATCACTGTAGTTTAACTTAATCTCCTTGAAGCCTTTATTTAAATATCATGCTTCTCCAAGAGGCCACCCAGTTAAAATGTCAACTGACAACCTGACTCCTTTCTTCACTCATTTCCCTTATTTTAATCCACTTACTGTTTGGTCCCATGGAACCGATCACCTTTTAACCTATTATACAACTTATTCAGTATCATATTTACTGTATTATCTGACTTTCCAGTTACCCCACTGAATATGAGTTTCATAAAGGGAGGGCTCCATGTCTGTTTTTCACTGTTTCCTAGCACTCATTATACTGCCTGCATGTAGTAGGCGCTCAATAAATTTGTTGAGTTGAATTAAAGTAAATGTCAGAAAATCAATAGAAGCAAACATTATGGTGTTTCAGAGGGAAATGTCCCATCTGTTTATAGGAATTAGGAAAAAGAGTTGGCACTTGAAACAGGATTAAAGAGTTTCAAATGTAATTCCATATGCATTCCGGAGGCTGCAGGGAAGGTTGTGTTGCCCAGTCACTCTGTTTACTAAGGGGTTTTGTCCCGTGTGGCCTGACCGCTCAGCCCTGGACCTCACGGGACCGCTATCCTGTTAGCTCAGCTCTTCTCCTGCTGTCTCTGCACTCTCCTGCTTCAGGCTTAGTCAGTCTCCTGTTCTGCAAATCTTTCTAGCTTTTATTCTTCTAAACACTTACTTCTTTTTAACCTCTGCTTTCTCTATTCAAAATCAACTACATACATATTATCAAATGAATGTAATTGATTGCTATTTTTGTCCTTTTTGACATATTTATACATAATTTACTATACTGTATCTGATGTTTTATATATAATACATATGTTTTATATATAATATATACGTAAATATTTACAGACTAACTATAGCACTTGTGGTCATTTCTATAAAGCAGTTGGACCACAGACTTTTGGTCAGTTGTATAATGACAATAATACTAGTAGTAGGAATAATAGTGTCAATTGTTCTTTGTGGGCCTATTTTGTCATTGGACATCCACTTAATAATATTGTTTATTACCCCATCCCTGTAAGGTAGATATTAACTTCAATTTACATAAAAGTAAACAGAAGTCCAGGGAGTTTAATGATGTTCTCAGGCTCCCAGGGATTCATATCAGAGCTGGGATTCATATCTCATTGTTTCTAACTCATGCTCTTTCCACTCTACCAAGATGCTTTCCTTAACTAATTGCCTATTATGCCACTGCTTCAATAGGAAATATGATTTGGCTCACAGTCCTTTGACATATACTAAAGTAAGGGATTTTCCTGAAAAAAAGAGTGCCCTGTTTTAAAATAAATAATATACTGGCTTGCAAATCAAAAATAAAGGTTATAAAATCTAGGAAGTAGTAATCATTGGTTAAGGTCATCTTATAAAGAAAATATGAACAAGTATAAGAGACTGAGAAAAATTAAGCAAAGAACAGAGAGAGGGTTAGAGGGGAAGAGAATGATTTAGAAACAATTGGAGATAATCTTATAAGAATAGCTAAAGAACTTACATATGTCTGCCCTGGAGGATAGAGGGCTAAGAGGTGACTTAATAATTGGCTCTAATATATATAAATGGTCATTATAGGAAGGCTATTCACCACCTCTCTGTCAACATCAAGGTCAGAGTAAATTAAATGGCCTTAAATTACAGGAAGAAATTTCAGTTCATCTGAGAAAGACCTTTTTGGTATAAAAGACAATCACACATTTTAATATAACTACTGAGGATTATAATATCTTCATCTTTTGATATTCTTTAAAAATAAAATTAAAAATCTGCTCCCAGATTAATAAACTAAATTAGAGGACTATTGAAAAAATTCCTCCTGGATCTTGACTTCATGGTATATCATAATCAAATGATGTAAGATAAAATTCATAATTTATTAGAAATTAACTTTGCATGCACATATTTGTACTTGTTCATTCACTTTTTTCCCCTCGGTTACGTGTGTCAAAGTGTGAACAATAAAGAAAGCAAACTATTTGCTTCTTAGGGATGGAAAAATTGAGAGGTAATTCCCATCCATTTCGGGATCATCTGTTGATATTTGTAAAAACAGAACGACAACAACAAAACATCAAAAGAATGTTCAGGATAAAACATACTTTAATGACTCTCTTTATTACCAGTGAGTCTTGCCTTTGATTTGGGCTTGAATTACCATTATTCTAGGCCAGAAGTGATTGTAAGACATTCATGTAAAGGAAATGCCTTTTTTCCCTCTTAAAGAAAATGTACATGGTGGGAGGAGATGATTTTATTGACATTTCTGCAATAAATGCCTTTACCACCTACTGGTAAATTATTAATCTGTGCATTTTGCTGATGGAAGCAAGTTTCCTTTTGCATATGTGTTTGATTCATCGCCATTTGAATGGTTTCTTTCTTTTTTTTCTTGCTCAACTCTTAATACTTAAAACAGTTTGCTTTTTTCTTTCTAGTAACTTACACTTCTCTCCCCTAGCTATTCCTCTCTGATTTAAATTTGCTTGATGAAACTAAAAGAAAAAGTATATATTGGATAAAAATACTAGCGTATTACTCAATAGTGTAGGGAATGGATTAATTCCAACAGATTCTTATCCTATCTGGCACCTCTTGTATTTTGTTTTGTTATTAACTAATGATTCAGTATGCTAGTTTTAAATTCCTCTGCTGCGCACCGTTTAGCGGTCCTTTTTACCTTGCTGAAATGCTTAAAAATGTGCAATGTTGATTTTGAGAGTAGTCTTCTTCTCTTTTGGAAGTCAGAGTGGTGATCACACATTGTAAGAAGCTGAAGAGCCAGAGCTCTGTTAAGTCTTAGCTTGCAGAAGTTGATAGTATTGGGATTCTGCTTCTATAGCTTTCTGAAGTACTTTCACCACCACTGTTGTTCTTAGTGTTTTGTTTATGCAAAAAGCCTAATTCTAATGACTTTTGCAGTGGTACTGTCATGCCAGACTTCATCAATAGCCATAATTAAAAATAAAATGTCCCATTTCAATTAGTATAAATGGTGATATACATTGAGTGTTCCATTCCTGTAACTTGCTCACCCTGTAATTCCATGTGACTTTAATTCTATTATGCTAGGAGGCAGCTATAATGCATCTTAGAAAGGAATGGGGCTTCTGTTAACAGAACAAGGTCAATTCAGTTAGGAGACCTGTGAATGTGAAATTGTTTTATATAGGATAGTCAGAGAGAAAAAGCAATTGAAGAGAAAAACTAAAAAGAATTGGGAATCAGCCAATGTATATTCTCCTAGCACATATGGGATTGCAGTGTTTTGAATAGATTTTCTGTAATAATGGGATTCTATGGTGGTTAGAAAAAGGACAAATACATTTAGGAATAAATTAAGATTTAAAGGATAAACAAGCAAGGCAACTGGAATTAAGGGTTGACATTTTGACAAATGAGAAGCATAGAAGAAGGAAAAGGAGAACAGAACTAAAACTACCTTTTTACGTAAAAGAATGTTTGGAGAAAATGAAGAATAAAAATATTCACAATATAAGCAGTCTGTATACTTATCACAATGGAATAGGTTGGAAGAGGTTGAACTGAATTAAATTTTCCTGAAGAATAATGGTGAATAGATTGTGTTTTGGCATCTGATGGATTCATCTTTTTACTCAATATGACCACCAATGATTTTTAATCAACCACACATGGTATATTGATGTAATATAAAAATCTTAAGAAGCCCTACATGCTTACCAACCATTACATATGAAGTTCAAAAGAATTATCTCCCCATTGTTTTATCATTAGGGACTCATAATTACTATTCCTCTTTCTTGTGAAACCAAAGATTGTCTATTTTTATTATTAAAGTAATTGTACTTACCAAATATTAAACAATTCACCTCTATGTTAATCAAAGACACATATGAGTCTCAATCAGAGTTTCTTTTTTTTTTTTTCAAAGATTTTATTGGGGAATTGGGGAAGGGCAACAGCCAAGTTGTTGTCCTTCAGTCTTAGTTGTGGAGGGAGCAATTAGCTCAGTTCCAAGTCCAGTCACCATCCGACTGCCCATCAACAGCTCAGAGCAGCTCAGCTCAAGGTGCTGTGTTCAATCTTAGTTTCAGAGGGGGTGTAGCCCACGATCTCATGCAGGAGTCGAACTGACAACCTTGTTAGGAGCATGTGCTCTCACCAGCTGAGCCATCCTGCCACCTGTTGGCAGCTCAGCTGGGGCGCAGCTCACTGGCCCATGTGGGAATCCAACTGGTGATCATGTTGCTCAGAGCTCACCCTCTAATCAACTGAGCCACTTGGACAGCCCCCAGAGTTTCTATTTCAAATGTGCCAAACTGTGTTACTACACAGGGTAGACACAATCCTAGTCAAACAAGAAAGGCTTTTCTGTTTGGCTCTGTAGCCTTTTGGAGGTAAATATGCTATTTCCCTTTAAACAATGAAAATATTTATTTGGACACACTTTCACAGATATTTTCATGGATGCTAAGGGTCATTTGATGATGAACTGAGAAAACTATCTAAAGATTACATGTTTTCTACATACTTCATCATTCAGGCTATTGCATATTTCCTGGTAGCACTCAATCAAGTTTTTGGTCTTTCTGCTTTTTAAAAATAGAATGTCTTTCAGCTTTTTTTGAGTTGTCTTTATGTCAGCATTAGAAGGCTTAACTGTGATTTTGTACAACATACTCTTACCTTTAAAAAACAGAGGGATTAAAAAAAAATACTGCAGTCGACTTTTCTTGAGGACATTTTCCCAACCAGGAGAATTTGAGCACAGTTTTCAAGGTTTCACAGAGATAGGACAAGAAGACAAAGCCGAAGGTGAGAAGTTTAATGGGATGCTTCCCATAAAGTCAGACCTTAGAGAACTACACCTTAGCACACAGATGAACTAGAAATAAACCCATCTCCTTCCCCAGGAGACTACAAAGAAATGATCTGTTTTAAACTTTGACAGCGAGTAGAGAGGGAAAAAAAATCTTCCCTGAAAATTGGCAACCACAAGCAACCCTTGCATGGAATTTTAGCTCAAATGAAAACAACCTTGATACACTATAAACATCAAGCCAGGATTTTAATTTGAAATAATTTAAAATTAATTTTAATTTAAAATCCTAGACTAGAGGTGTTCTCCGATGCCAGACAGAAACTAAACAATTCTATCTAGAAATACATGCCTTCATATCACATCTCAAGAGATCTCCACAGAAAAATCCCAAGGAAAAGGAGCATCTTACAGTCAATAATCATTAAGTAAACTAGGAAACAAGGGTCCCTGATCATGAGACAGCTGAAAGAATTGAAAGCAGAATTATTCATGCATATAATTAAAATACCAGGGGGTGCCAAAAAAAAAATGTATACAAGTGGACATTTTGGTCAGTGTTGTTCAAACAGTAGTTTGCCATCATCAGAAGTGTCTGGATGTTATGGTAACCACTTTGAGCACCTCTTGTGACTGCAGAAGTCAAACGTGACTTGTATTCATCTTTTCTTATTGGTATATATTGAGTATTACAATTCAATACAATTTTCCTTTCTTAAAATGTGTGTACATTTTTTTTTGGCACCCTCTGTATTGGGTATGTTACACATGGAGTATAAAATAGTATATTAATAAATTTGAGGAAATAAAGAGAAGCTTGAATATATAAGCAGATTTAAAAATTAACTAATGAGGATTCCTAGAATTGAAAATGTAACAACTGCATTAAAAAATACAGTACATATAGTAGATGGCTTATCACAGATTAGAAAGAGCCAAAGAGATAGTTGTAAACAAGAAGATAGAATTGAAGAAACTATCCAGAGTATAGCATGAAGAAACAAAGAGATGGAAAATATGAAAGAGAAGTTAAGAGACATAGGAGAGGGAGAGAAAAGGTCTAACATACGGAATTCATGAACTCAACACCTAGCTTCATTTACTTTTTCTATCCTTTGTTTCTTCATCAAGTTCTTACTTCTTAGCTACAGGGAATAAAGTTTTTACATTAAACTATGGCATCATTCTCAGAAACAGAGCTTGAAGTTTGATCTCAGATTTTCCTTGTCTTAAAGTAATGAATTTTATCCATTAACAAAGCACTATTTTATCAGCTATATTCTCTTTTGTTATATCTGAAATGCTTGAATAAGATAAATCAGTGATATTAATTTAAAAATTGAACACAGTATAGTTTTTATATTAATAGATATTTTTTATTGAGTGCTCACTATGTTACTGGAGTTTTTTAAAATTAAATTTATTGGGGTGACAATGGTTAGTAATTACGTAGGTTTCAGGTGTACAATTCTGTAATATATCATCTGTATATTACATTGTGTGTTCACCATCCAGAGTCAGTTCTCCTTCCATCACCATATATTTGATCCCCTTTGCCCTCTTCTACCACCTCCCTCCTCCCCCTTACCCTCAGGTTACCACTAAACTGTTGTCTATGTCTGAGTTTTTATCTTTTTATTTGTTTATTTTGTTCCTTTGTTGCTTTCAGTTTTATATCCCACATATTAGTGAAATCATATGGTTCTTGACTTTTCCTGTCTGATTTATTTTGCTTAGCATAATAATCTCAAGATCCATCCATGTTGTCGCAAATGGCACTATTTCATCTTTTCTTATGACAGAGTAGTATTCCATCGTGTATTATGTACCACATCTTTATCCAATCATCTATCGAAGGACACTGTGGTTGTTTCCATGTCTTGGCCACCGTAAATAATGCTGCAATGAACATAGGGGTACATATATCATTATGGATAAATGTTTTTAGATTTTTGGGGTAGATACCCAGGAGAGGGATTACTGGGTCATATGGTAATTCTATTCTTCATGTTTTGAGGAACCTCCACACTGCCTTCCATAGTGGCTGCACCAATGTGCATTCCCACCAACAGTGTATTAGGCTTCCTTTTTCTCCACAGCCTCTCCAACACTTGTTTGTCTTGTTGATGATAGCCATTCTAACAGGTGTGAGGTGATAGCTCATTGTGGAGTTTTACCATACATCATTCCATTTAAGTGTTACATCAAGCTGAAACCTAGAGTAGTTACATTTTTAGTGTGTATGTATACAACTCGTGAGTAGAAGAACCAAGATTTCAACCAAACCTTCCTGACTTCAAAGTCGGTTTTCTCATGACCTTATCACATAGTCAAATATATGTGGTATTTCACTGTAGAGAAGATTATACATTTATTCAAATAATTCTGTCTTCATCTGACCATTTATTTAATCTCTCTTTTGAAATGATGTTTAGATACAATTCCTTGCCTCTCCAAGAAAACTAGTGTCATAACTTTATGGTTCCTGAAGAGTCTACCTTGACCAGATATTTTTATTTTCTTTGTCCTCCCTTCACATCAATCATTATATGACTCTATGTAGCTCTTCCTGGCTTATTCCCTTCTACTTTTTGAGCCAACTGTCTAAGGATCCTCAGAAAAATTTTATACCAAGACTGTCTTGGAGCTGGGAGTCCCTAGGTAAGGATGTGCATGGTTGGAGTGGGGTTGTGTCGGTCTAGGTGACTCTGAGAAGCATGGTTACATTTCTGTAGTGAGCACACCACAGGCAAACCAGCTGATGCAGTTCAGTTGTGCATTACCTTACAGCTGTACTTTCCAAATAGCATGTAATTATCTCAGTGTCAGAAAAATATCTGGCCTAAAGTAGAGACTGGTATGCATCCCTCTGGTAAATATTATCAACCTAAACAAAGCAATGATCAAGCAGTCAAATGTCCATGTTTTGCTTACATATTCCCCAAATGGACTTCTAGCCCCAGAGTTTTAAGATGAAATTCACTGCCACATTATTTTCCTTCTAGAATGGCATCAGTCACAGCAGGGACTTCGTGAATAAATTGGAGCAATCAAACTATGTCACATTTGTTAAGAGTAAAAACAAGATTTTTAAGTGCTAATGTCTAAAAAAATTGTTTATTTCAGTTTGAAATTAGTGTGGTGGTAGGGTAGTGTTGGGGGGAAAGTTAGTATATTTAAAGGCATTTATGTCTGAAATAATAACCTCAGATAACTCTTTATAACATTATATATCAATTACTTTTGTGTAAAAAAAAATATATATATATATATATATATATATATATATATATATATGTAATTATTATTATTATTATTTAATCCTTACAACAACCCCATGATAAAGATACTCTTTCCATCACCATTTTATGGATGAGGGAATTTAGGAAGTAACAGACAATATCATAAGGTTAGTAAATGTTGGAGTCAGGATTTATACACTGACAATTTTATCTATGTTCTTAGTCATCTACACTAGTCTAGTAATCCTTTGATTTCTTTTTGTTTAGACAACACATTGCCTATAATACAAGAAGAGACACTCATTTCTTTTTGTAAAGTTCTTATATTTTGTAATTATGTTTTTAATTAGTCATCTTAAAATCAAAGCTTTAGCAATATCCTAGTTATTACCTAGTTCAGTGCTTTATAGGTAGTGAGCACACAATAAACACTTGTATCCTGAATGAATTTTAATAGTGATTAATTTTACCTTCCAAACCCTGAGAGACATTTAGGTAGTGATACAAATTGAATTTCTAGTTGTTTCAGATTCCTTATAGCAGTAACTTTTGAGACATTTTTTAAGCATTTATATGAAAAAGAGAACTAAATAAGGCCCTGTACTATTAAGAAAAGTCATGTTTTATTAAAGGTTGATATTACCTTTTTAAAAGTTCTTGAATTTGAACTACTCACTCTTTTCCTGAAAAATAATGCAGAGTTCATCTTGTTTTGCTTGTCCTGAAGTACTTTGCTTAAGCATTAAGTGGTACTTCCTCATTCTGGTATACTATAATTCCTTAGACAAACCTGAGGGAGAAGTTAGAAAGGTTCAGAGCACACCCCTTACCTCTGCGATGAAGGTCCTGGAAACCAGCAAGCATAGCTGCCTCTCCACGTGCCTTGGCCTCTGTCAGAGATAGCTCACAGTCTGACGGACCATTGATCTGCCTTTTTATGGCATATTTTGTTCCTAATTCCATTTTTATATACTTTAAAAGCTAAATCTTTTGCTGTTTTTCACTTCTGCTTGAGAAAACATTTTTATAGCTTTGGCACTAAATGCTTTTTTATCAGCTCATTTTAATGTCTCTTTTTCATGACCTTGTTGCCAGCTCAAGCCATGACATTGCTGGTAGAATTTGGGAGAAGTTTGCTATGGGCAAAGTAGAACCCTTTTTCTTTTCTTCCAGAAATAATGGAATAAGAGTCATTTGCTTTTCCCCTTTCACATCTACTCTACGTTAAACCATACAAAACTCAAGTTGAGTTTATGGTTTAACCTTTAATTAATTGCTTCTAAAATGAAAGGGTGCTAGATCAACCAGATACTAGGGTAGTTTATTTCTTCTAGGCTTCTGGCAGTGGCAACAATGAATGCTTTTTTTGTTTTGTTTTGTTTTGATTGATTATAAAAAGAATGGAAGAAAGCTAGAGGTAGAAATTTGCTGCCATGTTCAAGAAATTAAATTTTAGGAAAGTAATAACAGAACCTGTGATGTAGATATTTGCTTCGAGTGTTAACTACTTCCTTGTAAGTTCCTAGGAGAAAGGGCATTGTGCATTTTTATGTGCATGTCTTGGGAAGTTTTATCCTACAAAGATGATGTTTTCCAAAGTATGATCTGTGGAATATCACAATATGTTCTCTTAAAATCATTTTCTTCCTCCTCAGATAGTGAAACTTCAGATTTTATTGATTTGGCTTAACAACATTACACAAAACTATACCTTAAATGAGAAATTCAAACAGTAAATTTCTTCTGTTGAATAAACCCTGGCAAGACTGTATTTGCTTGTCTCTGTATAAAAATGGCCTGATTGTTTGTGTTTATGGCCCTCCACATCAGAAGAGTTTGAGTCATGATAAATGGCTTGCTGCTTTGGTTCCTTGGAGGATATGTTTTTGAGTTTTAAAATACTCTAAGTACAGAATACATCTGTGCTTTGCCACACCAAAAACAAAATCAAAAGCTGGGAGGGAGAGCTCTCCTTATGTTTTATGAAAAGGGATGGAGATGACCACTTACCTTACTGACTCGTTTCTACGTGTTATCAAGTCCTCAATACTAACCTGCTCTCCATCACACTGCTACCCACAAGCATCCAAACTGAAGTTATAACTTCTGCCTTTCTAGAGGAGAAGCAAGGAAAGAGATAATCCATTTCCCAATGAAATATGTGAAGAGGCTAATTTATTTTCTTGAGAACAGCTGAAGGTGGTTTGATGCAACTTTAATCTGGGCATTTCATTGTCTCTGTAAACTCACTCTGAAGTCAGGATAACAGAAAAGGAGATGGAGAAAAACCTTACTCAAGCAATTATTTTCCTTATCCTGCAAATATTGGAACAGTAAAATAATGTTTTTAGCTTCCAGAAAATCGGTCATGTCATGTATGAATGAAGCCGACAATGAAGATTAGAGAGTGTCATTCAGTTATCAAGCCGATGCCCTAGACACGATGTTTCACTTTTTTGCTTCCTCTACATAAATATGAGTGATAAAATTATATGAAAATTACAATTGATACATTTTTGTTGTGGATTAATTGCAGAGTATGAAAGATGGTATTCACTGATAATACATATTTTATTTATTATATTTCTGATAGGATGTAAAATTCAGTTTTATAGTCCAGTGGAGTTTGAGAAGTGTGGCTTTATTCAATATTGTTCTTGAATTCCATGATGGCCCATCTGTGTAAATAATCTCATCAACCTCTTGTGTGAGCCCATCCTTGAAGAGTTCCTCATACGGATGCTTAATGAAAAAAATGTACTATGCTTTTGTCCTTGTCAGTGGTGTCAGAACATATGAGATATTCAGTACAAATGCTAAATAAAGCTTCTGCTGTAAGAAGAGGCCCAGCAACATTTTGTCGGATGAGTAAGCAGCTAGTGCATACTGGATTTTATAGAAAAAAGACAATCCTGAGCCCACATGAAGGACATGGTTATTTATGGTCATGTCTAGTGATTCTGTTCATGTGGAAAGGATGCCTAAAAGTTCAGAAAATTGACCTCCAAGTCTCAAATCTTCTTGACTTGAATTTCCTGCATTTTCCATGGAGGCATCTTTTAACACCTGTCCCCAAAGATGCATGTATACCACCCACAATAAAACTTGTACTGAGATATATTTGAATCTATAGTTTCTGAATTAGACCACCAAGTTGTGGATGCATATATTCAATACTTTGTGAATGCAATTGTGGCCCAATTTACTTCCTTTTAAAGTCATTTAGAAAAAGTCACTTGTCTATATACATGTTTTAGAAATTTTTTTTTAAAAATTTGGAATCCCTTTTAAAATAAAATAATTTACCCCTTTAGACACATATATTATTTTTAAATTGATAAATATTCTATCCTTAGGTCAGAAACTGGTTATTTCTATTACTTCCCAAGGTTAGTCCTTTCTAAACATATCAACTCTTTCAAAGCTAAATAATGAAACATTATAATGAAATGTTTCATCATTAATTAGCCTGATGAAATATGAAATAAAAATATTCTGGGGCCAGCCGGGTGGCGTGTTGGTTAGGAGTTGGCTTGGGATGCCAGCTCTGAGCAGCAGGGCCCCGGTTTGGAACCCACGTTAGGGCCAGTGATGCTGCGTCCTCTACAGCTAAGATGGTAAACAACAGCTCGACCTGGAGCTGAGTGGCCGTGAGTCACCAGTGACGGCATGGGCAGCAGTGGGGCTGACCGGCATCTGGTGTGCGCTTTCGTGAGCTGCCGTGAGCCACCATGAGCGACTGTCCAATGGCCCACCAGCAACTGCCTCAGCTGGGAAGAGTGCAATGATACCAACATGGGCCAGTGAAGCAGTGTCCTCCACAACTAGACTGAAGAACAAAAGGACAGCAACTTGTCTGTTCCCCTTCCCCGATTCCCCAACGCTGTTTCTTCCCTTGCCGCAATTCCCCAATTTAAAAAAAAATCTATCCAGTAGAATTTGGGATTATTGAAATTTAAGCTTGGATTTGTTTGCCTTTATTATATGTAATCTTAACAGAACCTTAAGATACCATGCTAGGCTTCTGTTTCTTACATGCACGTGTGTGTGTGTGTGTGTGTGTGTGTGTGTATGTGTGTATGTGTGTAGCTGGCAATTATTAGGCTTTGTCTTCTTACCAAAAGAAACATCAGTGAGCTGTAGTGGAGAAGGATTTGGGAGCAGCATGAGTATTAGTGAGAGGCTGGGTTAAATGGGTGAATAAATGAATAAATCAAAGAACTTGCCAGTTTGGAGACAACCTAAACAAGAGTCCAATCACAACTGTTTGGAGATGGTAGGTCTTACTAGAGAAATATTCTGCATTCTGGCAGATTAATGCTTTAACCCTTAATACAAAAAGAAGATATAGTTTATTCAAACTACCTTTGGAAGGACAATCTACATGTTCCATTGATGATCAATGCCAAATATTAAGTCTTTCATGATTAAGAAATGCTGTCAGTTATCTCTGTTTAGTCATTTTTTTTAATGTGGTTGCTGTTTAACTCCCAGTGGAACTGAAAATCAACTGAACACATCTAGTTTAGATGACACTGTCTTATGTTTGAAATTTTAATATTAAGAACAATTTAATATTAAGTGTTTGGCTGGCCTTTTTATCTTATCTCTGGATTTTCTCTGATGTTTCTCTGACATTTTACCTGTAACTTTTTTTTTTGGCACAAAATTATTTCATATTATGTTCAATAGAATGATATTTTTCTGCATTATATTTTACATCCCAATATCATGCCCGTTTTGAGCAGGACTTCCACATATTCAGATACTCAGGAGCAAAGGGTCATGAGTTCTATTGTTCTGCTTTCACTGGATTGATTTCTTTACACATTTTAAAAGATAACATATTGCTAAAATTCTCCTTCTTAGCAACTCAGACAATAGCAATTGCTTACTTTTGGTCAACTATTGGTAGAAGATTTAGAAACATTACCTCAAGACTCCAGCTTCTCTTGGTTTGGTTATTAAGCTTGTAAATGATATTTTATTTTGCTGAGATGACTGGACTTTCTGAATGTTCTGTCAATGATATGTAATAGTTCAAAATTATTCTTTAAAAATGAACATGCAGAGACATTTTCCCATTACTATAAAATCAGTTCTTCATAACTTGCAAACAGATTTTCTCAGGCAATATGAAGATGACACAAAAGTGCCTGTCCTCGGGATGGCCAGTTAGCTCAGGTGGTTAGAGCGCAGGGCACAGTACTCATAACACCAAAGGTTGCAGGTTCGAGTCCCACATGGGCCACTGAGTTGCGTCCTCCACAACTAGAATGAAACAAGTACACTCTTCCCCAATTAAAAAAAAAAAGAAAGTGCTTGTCCTCTCCCACAGTTTCAACCTCTTCCAAGTGTCCCTTCAGTAGGGATACACTTGACAGTGTTCTAGCTAGAGCAGGGTCAGCAAGGTGTCTGCACATGGATATCTGCATTTTGGAGACATGTCTCTTTATGACTTTAATATAAATACTAAAAGGACCTTTTGTACTAAGGGCTATAAGTTAATGGTTAAATGTATGAGATTATTTAAGAAAACGTATCAAGAAATATTGAAAATGTTAGGGCAAACCTATAAAAGGGAATGGTGATTTTGGGACTCATGAAAGAGAAGTAGATGAATAATAAAATCTGTATCTAGTTTTATAGAATTATTTGCTTTCTGACATACACACCTGGGTTTGTCTCTAGAAAACAGGAGAAATATTTACCAAGGATTAGTCTGTGTCCCAAATAATGCTGTTATATTTATTTATCGTTTTCTTTTTGCTACCATTTTTGTTACTATCTCACATAGTAATGCATGTAGTTATCTAGTTTAACAGACATGTACTGAATATAGTCATGCAGTAAGATGCTGGGTTTTTGCAGCACCTGGGCCCTCCCCTCCTAATATTTGTTATATATAAATTCTCAAAATAAGACAGACTGTGCTCTATGTCAAAACTGATATAAAATAAATATGGAAGCAAGAACTATAGGAGAAGTGTAAGAACAATTTTAATTCTGGCTTAAATTACAGAAGATTTCTTAGAAAAAAGAGATTCTAAAGTTAGGATTTAAGTCATATTAGAGTGAAGACTTGATTTGGGACAACTGGGGGATTTCAGGCATGAACTTGTACAGAGGCAAGGATAATGGGAAATGCCAGAAGACCAGATAGGCGGCTCTTTCCATAGTCTCCTAAAAGACAACACGGGCCAGAATCTGTGAGAAGGATTATAAGGAAGAGCCAGATTTAAGAATATACTATTCTTTTAAGAGTCACATGCCCATTCATTGTTTCTTCTTTCTTTCAATAAGTCAAATAAAAATATGAAGGAACTGACATATGCTGCATATATTTTATACACTTCAATTTATGAAGTTGGATAATTAAGTTCACCAACTTTCCACATATGCATCACATATGCATCAATATACATATGCATCAATATACAAAATATAAATAAAACTTAGAAAAGAAATAAATCTTAGAAAAGAAAAATTGGAAAAAAGATTGAATTTAATCATGTAGATAAATTTTGTGCTTATATATTACTTTATAGATAACTTTCAATTATTTACTTGATACAAACCTACTACTTTAATGATTTCATTTTCCTTAGACAGACATCCCTCTAGATCTGAAACCCATCACCTCACTACTCTTAATTATTGCATTCTGACTCCCACAAAATAATATTTATGCAGAAAAATCCAATATTTGGCATTTTGATTATTAAGTGAAAAAGCAAATGTTTAGATTATTCAGAAAATATGCAACTTAATAATTTATTAGGGGTTAGTGCTGTACTCTAATTTTCTGACAAAATATCCACCTGACACTAAAATTTTATTACACTAGCATAATTGTTGCTTGTGTAATAAACCATATTTACTTAAGTTGTTAGCATTCAACTAAATCCAGCAATGTCTTTTTAAGAAGTACCATGTCATCTTTGTATTAGAGTAAAATTGGGGAAATATCTTGTATTCAGAACATATCTAAACCTAATTTTAATGATTCTGTTAAGTATTTACTTTGTGACATTTGCTAGCACAATATTACATGTGTTTTTTCAAAGTCTTATTTAGGCAGTACATTTGATATGCCTTGTTCACTAATGTTAATTCATGTTGTATTTTTCATAATAAGCTAAATTTCTTATGGGTTTCCAGTTGTGATAGTTTAATTCCAACAAGGAACAATTGTCCTACAATAAGTGATGAGGATACCTACCATTTTTTGGCTGAAATTAAAAAAACACAAATGGTATTGACATCTTTGTACAATTATTTTATAGCCTATTGTTCTCAAATTCTAAAATGAACTTGGGATTAAGAATATTGAGATATTTTTACAAACAAATGGTGTTTTCGGAATTCTTAAAACAAATTGGTTGTATTCATTCAACACCGTTATTGGTTTGGGACATTTGGGGCATTTCTGCCGTGTGTGTGTGTGTGTGTGTGTGTGTGTGTATGTGTGTGTGTAATTTAAGAATATATATCAATTATCCTTAAACCACTGATTTACTGATACCATAAAACTTTAATGGGAAACAGTATGTTCATTAATATCATGATTTTAAAAGAAAATTACTATTCATAAGCTCTTAATTGTTTAAAGAGTTACTCCAAATATCTGGCTAATTCAATTCAACTTATTTTATTTTTTCTTTATTAGATAAGTTCATTTTATATTTTTAAAAACTGATAGTACCAAAATACTCCTAAAACACTCTACAGATAGATCATGGAATAAGGTATTTCCCACCTTGAAGATTAAGGTAAGATAAAAACAATTTATATAAAACATGGAAGACTAAATTAAATGAGATCCATTATAAGGTGTTTTAGGTGAGCAATTTCCCCAAAGACCTCTATTTTTATTTATTTTTATTTATTTATTTTCTTCCATCACCATATATTTGACCCACTTAACCCTCTTCTACCATCCCCCCTTCCTCCGTACCCTCTGGTAACCACTGAACTGTTGTCTGTGTATATGAGATTTTGTTTCTTTGTTTGTCTTGTTCCTTTGTTACTTTCATTTTTATATCCCACATATGAGTGAAGTCATATGATTCTCGACTTTTTGTCTGACTTATTTTGCTTAGCATAATAATCTCAAGGTGCATCAATGTTGTCACAAATGGCACTATTTCATCTTTTCTTATGGCAGAAGAGAGAAGGTCTCTTGTTTCCATGTGTTGGCCAGTGTAAATAATGTTGCAATGAACCTGGGAGCACATATATCTTTACAGATAAATGTTTTTGGATTTTTAGGGTAGATACCCAGGAGAGGGATTCCTGGGTTTTATGGTAATTCTATTCTTAATTTTTTGAGGAACCTCAATACTGCCTTCCATAGTGGCTGCACCAATCTGCATTGTGTATGAGGGTTCCTTTTTCTCTACAGCCTCTCAAACACTTGTAACTATTTGTCTTGTTGATGATAGCCATTCTCACAGGTGTGAGGTAATATGTCATTGTGGTTTTGATTTTTATTTCCCTAATATCTAGTGAAGTTGAACATTTTTTCATATATCTGTTGGCCGTTTGTATGTCTTCTTGGGAGAGGTAATCTGTTCAGGTCCTTTGCCCAATTTTAAATTTGATTTGTTGTTGTTGCTATTGTTGTTGAGTTGCATGAGTTCTTTATATATTTTGGATATTAGCCCCTTATTAGAGACATTGTTTGCAAATATCTTCTCCCATTGGGTTGGTTGCCTGTTTATTTTGTTGATGTTTGCCTTTGCTGTGCATAAGGTTTTTAGTTTGATATAGTCCCATTCATTTATTTTAGCCTTTATTTCCCTTGCCTTTGAAGTCAAATTCATAAAATCCTCTTTGAACCCAAGGACCATAAGTTTAGTACCTATGCTTTCTTCTAGCAATTTATTGTTTCAGGTTATGTTTAGCAAAGACCTCTATTTTTAAATAAAAATATCAAATAAGTTTTCAAACATGCAGAGAACACTAACAGGTATGCTTGTATTCAAGATCCAAATTTAACAGTAGTTATCATTTTTGTTATTATTATTATCAAGACCCAAATTTAACAAATATTATCATTTTATTAATATCATTATATCTCACTCTCTTCTCAGAGATAAGCATTAAGCAGACATAACTTTATTTAGTATGTTTGTTCTCTCTGCTTGAAATGTTCTTCCCCAGTTATCAATATGTCTTGATTCTTTGATTCATGTCTCTGCTCAATTGTCAGTTTATTAGAGATATCTTCCCTGATTAGCTTAATAAATTTGAGAGCCCATCTTCCCCAACACTCTCTATCCTCTTACCCTGTTTTGTTTTTCTTCATAGTAATAATGAGTACTTGGATGACTGTATGAAGCTGTTTCTTTGTTTATTAACTGCCTCTTCTGCCTAGATATAAACTCCATGAAAGTTTATTTGGTTTGCTCTTGGCATCATTTTCAGTCCCTATAATGGTGCCTGACACAGCAAGTACTCAATAATTGTTTGTTAATTTCACAAATAAATCAATCTTTAAATTTACCATAGGGTACCATTCCCCCCCCCCAAAGTTTTTGTACCTATATACACACTCCTTCTAGAATGTTTGAGAGATCTCATTTCCTCACATCCTTATCTCTGCTTGGTATTATTAAACTTCCAATTTTTTTGACTGGCTGTCACTATGAAATGCTATCATAATGTTTTAGTTTACATTTCTTTGTTTATTAGTGAGATTAAGGGTTTTTTTGTTTGTTTAATTTTCTGTATATATCCTTTGCTCATTTTCCAATGGGGTCTTCGGTTTTAAATTTGGTTACTCATTTATTTAATCATTGGTTAATGAGAGGGTTCCCCCGCCCCATATTCTGGATACTAATCTTTGGTTGCTAATAAGATGGTAATTTATCTTTTAATTTATTTTTTTATCACAAAGATGTTTTTAACTCAGATGTAGTCTGTCCATTTACTCTTTTATATTTCATGCTTTTTGTTTTAAGTATTTTTCTTTACCCCCAATTCATAAAGATATGCTTTGACATTTTTTTTACTATTTAAAAAATTTTGCATTTATATTAATTTCTTTAATTCATTTAATTATTTTTGTTGTTTCTTTTTATGTAAGTATGTAAATGTAATTTCAGTTTTGTTTAGATAATCTATCCTCAGTGCTATTTATTGACTTCCCTGCCCCATTCCTGCTCTTTTGTAATACTCTCTCTGTCAGCTGTCACCAATATCAACTTTAGTGCATTTGCAGCCCCTTATTCTGGTCCCTGCTTTACATGTATATCTCTACCTCTCCACTTTTGGCTAAAGTCTAACCGCTATAGTTTTTTCAGTTTTGTATTGGGTGTGATGATTCTCACTGTCTTGTTCTCTTTCAAAATTGCTATTGCTAACTATTTGCCAATTCATATAAATTTTAAGATGAAGACAGTTTCTGGGGAAAAAAATGTCTTTTGAAGATTTTATAGATTAATTTTGAAATATTTGACATTTTTACAATAACAATTTTTCTTGCTTTGTAAGAAATATAGTTTTCATATTTGGGTCTTTGTGCCTTTGGTTAAGTTATGTAATTTCCTCCATGAAATCCGAACATTTTTTATTTCTTCCTATACTTTTTGGTTTTGTTATATTTGTTTGTATTTTGCTCTTGAGAATAGGACTTTTTTTTTTTTTAAAGATTTTATTGGGGAATTGGCGGAGGGGAACAGCGTTGGGGAATTGGGGAAGGGGAACAGACAAGTTGCTGTCTTTTTGTTCTTCAGTTTAGTTGTGGAGGATGTTGCTTCACTGTTGGTATCGTCATTGCGCTCTTCCCGGATGAGGCAGATCGGTCGCCCGCCTCTGGATGTCGCTCACCGCGGCTATTGGCAGTGCACTCTTGGCTGCCAGCCGCTCACGCTGGCTGCGGGCCACTCACTGTAGCTTATGGCAGCCCACTGCAGCAGGGGCTGCAGCCCACACCGTCACAGGGGCTCTCGCACAGCCCAGCTCCAGGTGGAGCTGTTGTTAGCTGTAGAGGGCAGTGTCACTGGCCCTCATGTGGGATCCGAACCGGGGCCGCTGGCATCCCAAAACCAGCGCTTAACCAATGGGCCACTCGGCCGGCCGAGAATAGGACTTTTTATAAATTAATTCTTTTCTTTTTTTTTTTTCAGGGCAGTGTCACTGCTCCTCATAAGTGGGACCCGAACTGGGGCCGCTGGCTTCCGAAGCCAGCGCTTAACTGCCGCGCCACTCGACTGGCCCTATAAATTAATTCTTTAAATTGGGTTTTACTGATTTATATCAGCTGTCTTGATTTTTATGTAAGGACCTGTGTCGTGTAACCTTGCTGCATTCTTTTATTGATTTTATAAGTTCCTTCTATAGATTCTCTTGGATTTCTATAAGGACTTTAACATCATCTCTGAGTAATCCTAATTTATTGTTTCATTTCTGTCTTTGCTTCATAATTCTGTTGTTTATTGATTTATTTTATTGTACTTTGAGTATAAGTATTAATAGAATAATTGTCTTAGTCCCATAAAGAGAAACATATTTCATCATTCAGTATATTTTTGGAAGATGGCCTTTAACATGTTTATGAATTCCCATCTCTTTCTAGTTTATTAAGATACATTATTTTGAATAAATATTAAGTCATAAAAAATGTTTTTTCCACATTATTGATACGTTTTATTTTCCACCTTCTCAACCATTTTATTTTCTATTTTGTTAATTTTTGCTCTTATGCTTTATTTTTCCAGGAACGTTCATTTGAGTTTATAGTATTATTCTTTTTTTTTTTTTTTTTTTTTTTTTAAGGGCAGTGGCACTGGCCCTCATTTGTGGGATCCAAACCCTGGCCGCTGGCGTCCCAAGCCAGCTCTTAACTACCGCGCCACTCGGCCGGCCCCACTATTGTTCTTTTTTATATTTCTTTCATTGCATATACTTTTATGTAAGTGCTAGATCTGACACTTTTGAAAGCTCCCTGTTGTCTTGTCCTAGGATCTGTGGTCTTCTTTTGGTCTTCTTTTTAGGTTTCCTATTGATTTAAATATAGATTACCCTATTTGATTTCTTATGTGTTTTTTTTTCTTGAGGGCAGTATCACTGGCCCTCATAAGTGGGACCCGAACCGGGGCCGCTGGCTTCCCAAGCCAGCACTTAACCGCCGCGCCACTTGGCCGGCCCTAGATTACCCTATTTGAATACCATTGCTTGAGAATACTAAAAAACAAAAGGCTCCAGTGTAGCATATTTGATGAATTTCATTATAGAGAAGATTGAATACCTGTGTGTTGGCTATGAGGTCACAGTTTGGATTGCTGATTTGAAACCAACAAGTAGTTGGTAAATACCTCTTAGCTAGCACCATCTTTCACTGGCAATGAAAAAGTTTGGGCATTGACAACTAACAGGTGTGCCAATAAGTCTAAATGATATGACCCACATCTAATTGTGAAAACAAGAAACAGTCATTTGACTCAATTAGTGAGTTATATAAAATAATTTAATAAATTGTGTAGTTTAGGCTTAAAAGATTTATGACTACAGAAGAGGGAAAACCATTGAGGGCTAACATATTTGTGGGGAGTTTCATGTTATAGTATGGCCTTTCCTGTGCTTCTAAATAATGTGTAGGGTTTAGAATATGAAATTGAAAAAAAATATCATTGCAATATAAAAAAAGGTATGTTTAAAACATGACAATATAAGATATGCTAATAAGATAATGAGAAGTTCATCATAACTAGAAGCTGATTATTGGGTCACATAGGAGACAGTGTTGATAGGTCATGGTGAGTTTCATTGTGCATGGCCTTGATTTACTACCATAAGAATTAAAAAAAAAATAGAGTTTGGGGTGCAAGGAGCTAACATGAAAAGGATGGTAATGATGAAGATTATGAAAATATCTACATACTTTTGTTGATATGTATTGTATGAGGTTGGACAATTAAGTTTGCCAGCTCATCTTAGAAAAAGTGCTACATACTTTGTTGTTGAATATCACTATGGTCACCTTGAAGGTACTCCCCTTGGGAAGCTATGCACCGATGCCAGCACCTAGTCCACCCTTCAAAGCAATTTTGGAACTCTTTTTCTGGAATGGCCATCAGAGCTGTCATCATATTACTCTTGATGCCCTGAATGTCATCAAAATGTCTTCCTTTCAATATTTCCTTTATCTTCATAAAGAAAGAAGTCATTGGGAGCCAGATCAGGTGAATAGGGACGGTGTTCCAATATAGTTATTTGTTCACTGGCTAAAAACTCCCTCACAGACAGTGCCCTGTGAGCTGGTGCATTGTCACGATGCAAGAGCCATGAATTGTTGGCGAAAATTCAGGTCATCTAACTTTTTTATGCAGCCTTTTCAGCACTTCCAAATAGTAAACTTGGTTCACTGTTTGTCCATTTGGCACAAGTTCATAATGAATAATCCCTCTGATATGAAAGAAAGGTTAGCAACATCGTTGCAACAAGTTCGGGAATTTAATTGTCTGACCTCATCAAACACTGTTCCAACGGCTTTATATAAGTGATTTAAATTAATCATCAGAAAAATCTTGAGGTAAGTGTCATCATCATCATCATCATTATTATCATCATTAGGAGTAGTTGTCATTGTTACTGTTATTGTTATATTCTAATTGTAGATATTTAGCCAATCTAATGTGCCTAAGCTGTTACATATAGTCGATGACAGAACTAGGACTTTTAGCAGACATTATGCTACCTTAGAAGTAATTTTTTTTTAATTAAATGTATTAGGGTGACAGTGGTTTGTAAAATTACATAGGTTTCAAGGTACAATTCTATAATACATCATCTATACATCACATTGTGTGCTCACCACCCAGAGTCAGTTCTCCTTCCGTCGCATATACTTGACCCCTTTTTTACCATCCCCGCTCTGCCCTTACCCTCTGGTAACCACTAAACTGTTGTCTGTGTGTATGAGTTTTTGTTTCATTGTCTTGTTCCTTTGTTGCTCTCAGTTTTATATCCTACACATGAGTGAAGTCATATAACAATTCCTTTCCTGGGTATCTACCCAAAAAACCTGAAAACTTTTATCCATAAAGATATATGTACTCTGATGTTCATTGCTGCGTTATTTACAGTGGGCAAAATGGAAACAACCCAAGTGTCCTTCAATAGGTGATTGGATAAAGAAGATGTGGTACACACACACACACACACACACACACACACACACATAGGAATACTACTCTGCCATAAGAAAAGATGAAATAGTGCCATTTGTGACAACATGGATGGACCTTGAGATTATTATGCTAAGCAAAATAAGCCAGACAGAAAAGGGTCGAGAACCAGAAGTAATTATGAAATAAGCCTGATGTGGTCCATAGGATGGACTTGTGAAAGTGAGAATGCATCTAGGGTTGTCGCTGGAGGCTGTGAAATAATTTAGGTTTAGTAACAGAGGCTTGGCCTCAGGAAGCAATAAATCAGAGAGGGCTCCAAGGTTCCAAGTGTGGGTGACTGGGGCAATGGGAATTAATTCTACTTCCTTTTTCAAATTAACTTTCTTTTTCTTTTTGTCCTTTTTGTTTTCTATTTCCCTCTCCATTCCCTCTCTCTCCTTTTTCTCTGCCTTCCTGTTTTGGTAATCAACTTGTGAGTGAGTGATATTTAGCATTATATATTTTCTTTTTTCTTCTTCCTCAGGTCCTAAATATAGCTATAATACTATTATAAAAAATGAAGAAAAAAACGTGTTTTTGAAACATGGGGGATTTAAGATATGCTTTTACTGTAGACCAAAAGCCATTATTCAGTAACTAATCATATTAGAACATCGCATACTCTTGACACCTGTCCAGATTTAATTCAGACACATCATTTAGAAATTTACACTTTTAAAGTATTTTGATTTAGAATCAATAGACTAATCCTTTCGGTAACTTAGAAAGTAATATTAAAGTCTTACCTCATAGGTTTCTATGCTAACAAATAACAACTGAATATATGAAAACAAATCTTCAGAAAAGTTCCAGTAATTATCATATCTGTGTAACATTGGACAAATTACTTCATCCCTTTGCCTCAGTCTTCCCCATATGTAAACTGAATATAATGATACATTATTCCTTACCTGCTTCTATAAAAGCAAACACATCTGTAATGTAGAATATTGTAATATGCAGCCAAAGGACCAATAATGTATACATGTTTGGACTTCAGCATTTTAAGTTGCCATACTGGTCAGTCTTCTGAGAAATGTACACTATGTTGTACAAGATATTTATTTGAGAAAGGAGTGGTGAAGATAGGGAGAGCCACCTTAGATCATAAGACAGGTCACAGCCTGTTCAAGGAGAGAGGGAAGGAAGAAGCATTGGGTTGAAAGAGTTTCAGACTTCAGTCCAATTGTGAGAAACATCCATCCAGGCCAATGGGAAGTCCTGGAGCCAGAGTTTTCTATTAGAGGAATCCCAGGTCTCACTGGAAAATGCCTACCTTAGTTCCACTGTTGTGCTCAGTCATTGGCTGGGTGTTGACTGAGGAAAGTTGACCTTCATGCTGACAAATGCAGTACAACTTTGAACAGGTCATTTTCACAGCTGCCATATCCACATAACAGCATTTCATAAAAATATCACATTTTTCAACTTACTAGCCCTTTGTTTTTGCTGAACCTGCTGCAATAAACATAGGGATGCATACATATTTTCACATTAGTATTTTGGATTTCTCCAGATAAATATCCAGAAGTGGATTTCTGGGTCACAAGGTAGTTCTATTTTTAAGTTTTTTAGGAACCTCCATACTGTTTTCCATAGTGGCTGCACCAATTTGTAATCCCATCAACAGTGAAGAAGGGTTCATTCCTTTTTCTCCCCATTCTCCCCAGCACTGTGGTTTATTGATTTATTGATGATAGAAATTTTGACAGGTGTGTATGGAATTAGTAGATGAGGATTTTAAAACACATATTATAAGTTCAAACATTTAAATAAAACCATAAATACAATGAAGAAAGAAATAGCAACTATAAAAAAATTAAAAAAAAACACCATTGTATGGGGCTGGCCAAGTGGCGCGGTGGTTAAGCGCTGGCTTGGGAAACCAGCGGCACCGGTTCGGGTCCCACATATGAGGGCCAGTGACACTGCCATCAAAAAAAAAAAAGAAAGAAAGAAAAAAATCAGGTAGCGCTTTCCAGCCAAGCATCTCTCTGAACCTTAGTATAATAGATATAAATCTTGCAGAAAGAGTGTATTTGTTTCCCATAAAGCTAGTCAGGCTGCCGGTTTGTTTCATTGGGGCTGGAATTTTGAATCATGATTGAGTATAAGTTGTAATATTGTAAATAATATTTGCTTGGTGAAAAAAATGTTTTAAAGACATAATGAAAGAGGACTCTGTTTTCCTTTTTTGAAAAAAAGATTTGTAATGAGTTATGCCCGCGTTGAGGTGTGATCCTTTTATAAACCACCCATAGTAGGTGCTCAGTATATGTTGGCTGAACTTATCAGACAGCTGGAGAGCCCATCTGCCTATGAAGTTCTATAAAATAAGTATTTTTAAAATTTGGTTTTGAAATGAAGGGGCTAGTTAAATATAGACAAGTGCATGCTACCCTGGAGAATTTAAAATGTTCAAGTGGGCAACACAAACACATTTTTTAAAAGTTAATTAAATTACACAATATAATAATAATAGGGAGTTCAGTGATATATAACATTTATATATTGATTATATTTCTAGGTTTTATTTCCTGTTAGCACTCTGCTCCAGGTCAATTGGCAGGCAAATGGGCACATTCTTTATGATTAGAAAGGACTCTTTTGCCATTAGACCATGCTAAACTGATAGTTTTTAAGCCTGACAAGAGACCAAATCATCATTATCGGGGGGGAAGTACTTAAATCATCTGAAGATGACTATTCTGTTCTGGAGGAAAGTTTGAGTTGGCTGTTTGAGATTCTGTCTCACTCCCCAAGTGTCAAGGGGTACTTTTGCTATAGAAGCTGACAGTTTCCACCCTCGGAGTAGGTAGACAAGATTGGGAAATGTATAGCAGGGTAGTTGGTCGAGGAAATTCAAGGAGCAGAGCTGATAAATTCTAACAGGAATTCTAGTCTGGTCCCCAGGTTGAATCATAAATGTTTATATCTTATGGACATATACAAGAGTGCAGAAGATAAAGAAGAAGAAGAAAAAGAAAGGGTAGAGTAGATGATGTGGGGGGAAAATATATCAGAAGAGGCACAAAACTCCCTGGCTTGTCCAGTTTATCATTTGTTGAGTCGTGAATAAAATACCAATCTGGGGAGCAAGTTTGGTGATGACTGAAAATTTTTGAGACATTTTTTTATGGTGATTCATGGAACCTAAGTATTGTATTGATTTAAATTTCAGTATTCTAGGAAACAATTCTAGTAACCAACAATGGGAATTCATTCTTGTGTCTCTGGACTGGCTGCCACAGTTCAGTCCTAGGCAGAATGAATCTATGTGTGGTTCGTATGATTCTCATGTTTAAAAAAGAGACACCTGGTAAGAAATGTATTATTGGAGGATGTGAACTTGTAATGAAGCACAAATTCGATATATAAGCCATAAGAAGATTTTTTTTCCCCCTGAAATCTGGCTATTATTTATATTTAAACTTTTGCTGCTTATAATCCATTGCTCTATTGTTAAAACAATTTAGAGCAGAACGAATATATTCTTGAAAGCTTATTTATAGTTTACATACAAATCTGTGATCAGCTAGGCTTAACCATCATTACCTGGAATGTTTCATATTGATTACATGTCCACCTTTTTACACTGATACTGTTCTACAATATTTTAATTGTTCTCAGGTGAGGTAGACTCTTAATATTTTCTCTATTATGCTAAATATTTATATCGATCACATATGTTTTACTTGTATATGGATATATGGCTACAACCAGCCTCTAGAGACAGGAAATAAAAATAATTAGTTTGTTGCCATACTGATAGGTAACACACATATCATGGTTACTATTTTTCAGATCCAGTTTGAACTGCCTTAATTCATTTAGGCTTCAAAACAACCAGATTAAATTGGGGCTATTATTACCTACACTTGAAAAGGGAGAAATGTGAGAAACAGTGAGGCTAAATATTTTTCCTGAGTATACATGGCTACTAAGTGGCAGAGCCAGGATTTGAACCCAGTCCGACTGCTTAGTACTCCACTCCTTACTCTCCACTTCTACAGCTAAACTCTTCCTGGTTGAACCAGGGTTAGAGTAAGTAACAGTGTTACTCAAAAGCTGTTTTAATATGATTATTTATTAACTTGGGTATCCTCCCTTACCAGATTATGAACTTGTTTGTACCAGAACCGTGTTTTATTAACTTTGTTATATGCAGTGCTAAATAAAATTTTTATTACTCCTGAATTAGAGCTTTTTATTGCCCTGAGATATTCTGTCTAGACTTCTATTTTGATGTCATCAGTTTTATATTCACAAAATAAAAAATGCAATTGTTAACTGTAAGTGGAGTATTATATTCATGTTTTTTTTATTATTATTATTAATTCTTAACTATTTTTAATAATAAAAATAGCATGAATGAACAGACTATTTTGATTGATTTAGGATAATTTTAGAATTGTGTTACTTGGTTGAAATTCTTTTCTCTTTTCTAAATATTCTTTCCTACAGGGTGCTGCTTTAATTAGAATGCTGGCTAATTTTATGGGCCATTCAGTATTTCAGAAGGGTTTGCAAGTAAGTAAAATGCTTTCTATTTTCTCTTACATTTTCCCTTGTCCATATATTTATTTTAAAGATGTTTTTACAGCTTGGGAACTTACTAATACAAAATTGCTCAATTTGATGGAACACTTTGTGATGAGTAAGGTAAGCAGTGTCTTTCCATATGACAAATGAAAGTGCTAAGATTCTCATTGTATCAACCAATAAAACTCACACTGTTATACTATTTAGAATCTTTTTAATATGTATTATTAAATTGAAGTAATTTTCAAGTATATCAGATCCTAAATAATCTATATAAGATTTTTTGAAAGTTTGCTTCCTTTTTCTTCCATTTAAATTTTATATAAAATTTTAAAGTGAAAACAAATTATGTTAGCCTTACTGAAATTATGTATGTGAGAAACTCTTAATGCCATTTTTCAGATCTGTATCTTTTATGGTTTTTTGGTGTGTTTTTTTTTACTGTTGACATGCATAGGTTGTTATTGGTTCCAAACCTATCTAAATGTTTTTTTAAATTAGAAAATATAATATTTTAAATGGGAAGAAAGAAACAGTTTTTATCATAGTGCATTTAGAATATGAAGTATGGAACCTAGTAGTGGATTCTATGAAAAGGAGGATTCTTATACTCTTTAAAGCAAACACAAATATAGAAAAATAGAACTTTGATTCCGTTGAATCTGTTGAAGTAAATCATGTTCCCAGCAGCTGTGATTGATGAATTATTTATGATGCATTCTGCTACTTAGAAGTGTCCTTTAAAGTAAATTGATGTTCACCTGAAATACAATTATGCTAAGACAGAGAGAGCAATCAATCTTATCTGTTCTTAGTAAGCTTTTCATTTTGAAATTTAAATAAACTACATATGGGATCAGGTCATATTTTAGTAACATAATTCTATCTTTACCCAAAATAAACTAAAAGATAAAATACAAAGCAAGAGTTAAAAATGTCATGAAAAAGCTATATATATTTAATACAACAAAGAAACACAAAAAAATTTCTTGAGGAATAATTTCCCTTAGAGAAGATTTTTACAGATTTGTTCCAGCAGGGGTTAGACTTTACTTTAATCAGCCCTTTCCATGAGGGACACCTTCAGAATACCTGAATTCCATTAAACCTATTTGCCGGGTGCTGAAGTTTTTATTCTGATCACATAGTTGGGAAAATCTTTTTTCTCAAGGAGTGCTCTCCATGAATATCAACTGTCTGGAGAAATGTCCTTCCTTATCCCCATTCCTTTGTTTTTCCCGATTGAGGTTGTAACATGACAGTTCCAGCAAATATCTAAGCTTCCAGAAGGGCAACACAAATCGAATTTGATTTCCTGGTAGCAAGTTGATGTGAAATCATTTTCTGTATATAAATTTTATTGTTATTTTCTTCAGGTATGTGTATGGATTTTCTCAGCAGATTGAATAACGATAGTTATATTATCTGGAAAGGATTATCGTTTTGCAATATTTTTCTGTGTCCTGTTGTGCTTTCTATAGTAGGCAAAATACATCCGTGTTTAATATTCTCTTTTCTACTGGCCTAGTCTGTTCAATTTTATCTGAAACAGTTAGAATATACCCTCGGACTTCCATGTATTAAACTTGCATCTGAACCTTGTGTTAATGTGTGACTTTATGCCATGATACTTGATTTGGTTAATTTTCAACAGAGGTACTCTATGTTTGTCAACATTGCATTTCATTTGCCTTGTGACATCTCATTGATCAGATAGATATGCATCCTTCAGTACTTCCTTGCAGCTTTATTTATACTCATCACTCAAACTGATTTAGTGTATCATCAGCAGTTTGGATTAGTTTACAGTAGATCCCTATGTCTAGGTGATAAGTTATCATCCCTTGTGCATGAAGATGTATGGGATGCATTTTGGAAATGACCTCCTGAACAGACACTTTATGTCATGATGCTGAGTGGTCACAGAGATGATAGTAATGTATTTCCCATCCACAAGGCCCTAGGGAGTTTGGGTTTTACAGTCTTGTTGAAAGAGCTAATCTGAACTGTCAGTGCTTACCTCTGCTGGGAAATCTATTAATTGTTTTTACATTAACCATGGCTATTTCTGTGTAGACAAATGCAAGCTAATATTTGCAGACAGACCCAGGGTTAGATGTACAGGTGAAGTCAACCCCAAATAGCAGACAGCATGTTTTTCATATACTTTTCCTCCTTTTCTTCCTTTCTCCCTCTCTCCCTCTGTTTTTCCTTCCTTTTCCTTTATTCCCCTCTTTCTCCTCCTCCTCTTTTTACTTTTTCATGTCCTTCTTCTTCTTGTTAGTACTTGGACCTTACTTAGTCCTCGTGTTCCACACAGGAACAATCATAATGGTGGTTACTTTTTAAATTTGTGTTCTCTTACAATTTTGGTATCCTTATAATTTATTTTAGGCTCTTTTGGGACCAAAGCAAACATTTTTCACAAATACAACCACACGAAAAATGTAATAAATACATAATAAATATAAACATATAAAGTAAATTATAAATATAATATTTATATATTAAATAGTAAAACTAATATAGAAAAATAGTAGATTTCTGGGAAGTTTCTAGGTCAGTTCACATGTTCATATTTTACCTGCAAAGTATCTGAATATAGATTTCACTACTTTTTTTTTACCTTTTATAATATTTTTTATATATACATATATATTAATATATATTTTTTTAAGTTCTAGGTTACATATATATCCCTCAGTAGGTAGGGACTCAGAGATTTTTATGAGAAAAGTTTTGTTCCTAACAGCCATATAATCCATGATATCAGCTATTAGAAACCCTAGAAAAGTTTTATACTGAATAATCACAACTTTCTTTAGTCTAGTCTTCTTGATATTTTTGTCTAATTCTCTTTATTTCTTAAATTTTGTCTGTTGCTTAAATGGTTCAGTCTTGCATATCTATTTTAAAAAATTGCTTCAAAACATTTTTTTTTTTTGAAAATAGACCATACATACATACATACAATAAAAAGTTTATCCTGAGGGCTGGCCGAGTGGCTCAGTTGGTTAAGAGCTCGCTCAAGAGTGCAAGCTAAGCTCTGAGCAACAGCTGTTCGAGGCCAGCCTGAGCTGAGTTGCCATTGAGCTGCCAACAGGTGGCAGGATGGCTCAGCTAAAAAAAAAAAAAAAGAAAAAGTTTATCCTGGCTACCATTAATAAGTTAGATTCTGTTTTGACGCTTATGTTGAAAATGAAGTGCAGAGTGAACCAAACTTGGACCCCTGTATGACTCTGTATATCACTTGTAAATAATGTATTTTTAAAACATAGAAATGTTTATATTTTTGCAAACTCTCTATATCTACTGTTCTAAATAATCAATTTCCCAAAATAATAACAGGCATATTTGGGGAAGCACGAGGCCATAGAAATAATTATAATTTCTGTTTGTAATGAATGGCAGGTTTTCTACAAGTCGCTATACCTTTCTTGGCCTTTGACTTCATGGTTATGAAATGTAAGAGTTGAACTAAATACTCTTTAAGATTTTTTTTTGTTTTCAGATTCTCTGAATCTAACATTTATTTAATGCATTTTTCTTGTTAGGTATTTTGGGTTTGATACTTAAATTTGGGACACCTGTTTTAATTTGATGGCAAAATTTATAAACTACATGTGCAAAAGTGAGTGACTCCCTGTGTTTGAATCTTCTGTTAATAATTTGAATATTAAGACTCTATGGAATTCAATGTATACTGACCCTTGAACAACATGAGTTTGAACTGCAGAGGTCCACTTCTCCGTGGATTTTTTCAATACATACCTCTACTGTTTTCAGTCCATGGGTGGGAGTCTGCAGAGGTGGAGGGTCAACGGTATTCTTTGATCTATGCCATTTTACATAGGGCATTTGATTTTTGGTGCTGTGAGGGTCTTGGAACCAATTCCCCATGGAGACCAAGGGACAACTAAGTTTTTGGAGAGTCAGAAGTTATAGGTAGACCTTTACTGCTAGGGAGTTGTTTCCTCTAATCCCTACATTGTTCAAGAGTCAACTGTAGCACTCTGTAGTCCAACCAGACCAACGTTTGTTGTTACCGAGAATTTTTGCTGGTAATATGTTTCTTTTTGCCAGTATTAAGAAACAGCTTATATTTCCTTTGCTTTTTAGTTACCTTTCATATTTTGTTATGCTTTCATGTTTTGCTCTGGATACTTTATATGTTTGTAATTAAGCTACAGTTATCTTAGGTGACATTTTCTAGGGACTTACCTTTTGAAGTTTCTTGGAGATTTTTCAGTGTATATGTTGTCCATCCTAAGGTCAGCTTTCTACTTGTGTGCCTGAAATCTGCTGAAGCTGACTTTGCTTATTGGCCTGACACCGTTGAGGTGTGTTGGAGAATGGTTTTGAGGAGAACTTACACTCCCTTGAAGACCATCATTACAGGGAATTCAGACAATGGGTAAATGACTTTTTCAGACAAGGAGACCTGCTTTTGAAGCCAAGGGAGGCTCAGTAGTATTTGGGTTTTAAAGGTCTCCATTCCAATTATCAGCATCCCACACTTTCTCAATCAGTGCCCTAATTTTTAATAAGAGACCTAAGAAAGCTGTGACATGTACTTGAAGTGTAATTTTACTACTCAGGATTTCAAACCTTAGCTTTTCAGTTATATTGATTCTAAGGCTAAAAGAGATATATGGTTCTTTTATTTTTTTAAAATTGAAACTTTTATTATTAGATACAGATTATTGGAGATTTCAAACTGGGTTTGACAACCGACAGCCTGCGGGCCAAATCTGGTCTGCTGCCTGCTTTTACATGGCCTGAGAACTAAGAATGGTCTTTCACATTCTACATGGTAGGGAAAGAAGACTCTTGTGGCATAGTCACAGGTGAGCACCGATTTCCTGTGCATACTATCAGCAGGGAATTTAAAGCACTGAGGTTATATCTTCCTTCTTGTACTCTCTCCAGTCTAGTCAGAAATACCCATTCTTCTTGAAGGATTTGTAATAATCTATTCTACTGTAATGTTTTATTGAAATAGTCATTTGTTTTCCCAAAGGCTACTCTTCAATTTAGGTAACTCTAAAGGATAATTTAAGAATTTACCTTGACTCTGAGAAACATGGATTACCAGGATTTTACTACCCATTATCAATGTTATTACCTCATTTAAATCTAATCAAGACAGATAAACATTTGTATTTTTCCATCTTTGAGGATCTGTTTCCCAAAGCATACCTAACGCCTGGCATAGCATACAGTACCCCAGTTGAAACCATTCTAGGTATTTCAAGCAGAAAGTTATTTTTACACAGAGCATATGAATTTTCTAAAATTATCAGGAGGGCTAGAGGAGTGAAAGTCAGGAAAGCCACTGCTAACCTTTAGAAAAACAAGAAATTTAACACACAATACAACATAAAGACTATGTATTATAGTAATGTATACTTAAAACCTATATAATTTTACTAACCAATGTCACCCCAATCCATTTAATAAAAATTTGAAAAAAGGAAATTTAAGTATCATGACAAACTAATACCCATGTTCTCAGCTGCCTGCAGTTCACCTGGAAGCTTCTGGTAGTGACTTAACTTGACCTCTGCCAGCGCCCGCATACCTGTTCATTGCTACTTGAGCAATGATGATTTCTCCTCCTTTCACGCCCCTTATGTGCACTTTTCATGTAGAACTTAAACTTGAACCTGACTAGCAAAGGATTCTAGAAATCGAAACTTCTAGGCCATACAATGCACAAACATATAGAACACAGCAGGAGTGCCGATGAATTGCTAACAGATAATCTGACACATTTCATCTATAAATGTCTTTGTTCTATTGATTAAATATTATTTTATTATTTTTGTAGGTGGAATTAACATCTGCAGATTTAAAAATAAAAATGCCTTTATCTCTTCCTTGATATTTATGTTAAGACGTTGTGATATCATTGTGGCCAAGCAGAACGTTTTCAACTGATTTTAGCAATTTTATAAGGATATATAATGGGACAAACTAGGAAAATCAATCAATGACCTGTCATTCACTCATTTCCTAATTCCAGTTCAGTTGCCTGTGGTCTATATTCCCCAGTTTCTTCTTTGAATGAATTCATTTTGTTGTGTCAGAGTGAATCAGTACCAGTAATATGTCTAACAGCTTTAAATATCTAAATTTATTCTTCTTCTAAAATAAGGAACCAAAGCAGAAAAGACAAGGAGATTTACTATTGGGAATAATTGTTTTATTTTTCACTAAATTAAAAATTTCAAGCTTTTGATTTGCACAAGTACAACTTCTGGCTCCCCTTTCTACCTCTCTCACCCCCAAATGAGCAAATCCTTGTAGGATAAGGTAAATGCAGGGAGAAGAATCTAAGTAGCAGTTTGCCTAAAATGCCTTTAAGACCAGCAATACATAGGGCATCTAGAGACCAAGCTTATGGGTTTCCTCAGTCCAGGAGTTTCTCCTAGCAAAGGTTTCGGTGAGTCATGATGACTAAGAAAACAATGGCAGGATACATTATCTGTAGGGACTTGGCATCAGTGGGAAATGGAATAGGAAGATCAGAAGTAACCAGTAACTCCCTTTCATATACAGTCTTCAGTTACACCATTTATACATAATGTAATTCTTGCCTTTACCACCTCATATTTGTGGCATAAAATACCTCCAAATTCCTTCCCAGGTCATCCTATAAGGAGAAGGGGGCTCCACATCTGTTTAATACTACACTATTTGAATGGGCTCCACATCTGTTTAATACTACACTATTTGAATGCGATTTCCTCATTATAATGTCACAAGCATAAGCAGAGTCCTCACTGGTGTGACACTAGGAAGGAATACATGCAGGGCCACCTCATTTTTTGTCTCCTTTTCCACATGGGTGATCTTCAGTGTCCAATGCTGTTGTTGACTTTCCTTTCCTATGTGATACCTGGAATAGAAAGACAGAAATAGACTGCAATTTTGCTCTAGAAGTTCTTGGTGATTTTATATATACCCCTGAAATCTCCTTTGCTCCTATCAACAAATGTTTCTTCTAAACATCTCCTTCAATGCAAATACCCCTTATGGATCTCAGTTTGCTCCTTTCTGTGGAACTCTTAGTAGAAGGTAATCTTCCACAGAATGTCTGAATTCTTGCATTTTTTTATTCTTCCTCCACTGTTGATTTCCATTCCAAAAGCATCTTTCAGCAATCCTTACATCCTAGGGTTCTTATTGTTTAAGTGCATATACATTAAATTTCACCCATATGTAGCAATGCTTATGCATGTGATCAATAAATTAGGATCTACTTCTTTTACATTGTTTTTATAATTTAAGTTCCCATAGCTCAAATCCTAACTGGACATAAGTATTATAGGCTTTTAAAGTAAGTAATTCAAGCAGTGGTTTAGATAGATTTTTTTACATGACTTTGACTTGTCTTATTTCATTTTTACTTGTTCTAATCTCCCTAGTTACATTTTTTTTCTCTGATTTTACTGGAAATAAAAGAATAGGCTATAATTGTGAAATCCTCAGATAATATTGATTGGCTCAGCAGCTATTAAAAGTAATTAGTACTATTGCTTTTTCTTTTCAGAAAAAAACAATATTGTTTTAATGATTTCAGCCTAGCAGTACCATCCTTTATGTTGTTATGACTCAACACCAGGGAATTGAAATTACAAAGAAAGACCATTGTTGTGCTTGATATAATCTCAAACTCTGAAATCCATGTCAGAAAATGAGTCACCTTCTTGCTCAACCAATGAGGGTAATTCAATATAATGTAAAATATGGTTGAATAAGGAAAGATTTCTCTTGATTAGTATTTAACTGCGCTTTTCCATAAGGTAACCTACAACAAGATGTTTGGCTCCAATTATCAGAGTGGAAATTGCTTATGCAAATCAATGTAAGGCAATGAGGTGTGGATAAAAAGCAAAAGGGAAATATCATTATTATTGGTTTGTGCTCATAAAATTCTGATAGCCTGAAGGTAATGACAAGCACAAAGCATGGGGATTATTAGTAATACCAACATACTCAATAACCTGTGTTCCAATGAGAAGTTATATATTAACGTGTACACAGGATTTTTATTTGATAACTACTGGCTTACATTTATGAGTGTTTGCTTCCTTACGTGTAGGTTTTCAGATAAATGAAAATTCAGAAAATAATAGAGGAAAAGAGACAGTATGTCAAAGTTAATTTCCTTTCTGAAGGCATAGTATCATGTTTTCATCCAGATGGTAGCTGAATCAAGCTTAATCTAAAATGAATGACCGTAGATAGTTTTTGCTCAACTTCCCTGTGCTTCACTTAAATTGCTATGCAGTTTTAGATATGTTATAGGTAGAAAAGGTTAATATTTCATAATTTGTTGTGATCACTCAATGCCATTTGAAAATAATGTTATCATTGCTGGTGTTTAATCATTGTATTTGACTTAATTACTGTTAACTTTATTTGGGATCTAACTCTACAGCTAAAATTAATGAGCATATTATAGAAGAAAAAAATATTAATTTTAAGAAAAGATTCCATAGATTTGAGAATTAAGAATACTCTCTCCAATAAATAGACAAGTACTTTTAGATATTAAATAGCAATAGCTATTCATATTTGCGAATCAGAAATTACTTTTATTCATTAGTTTCGATTAGTTTGTTTAGAGACAGCCACGTATTGAATCGTCATCATTTGCCTCTGAATTAAATGTTAACTGACCACTCTGACAATATAGGATTAACTGAAAAGCTTTTATTCTTAAAGATATTTATCTCCATTTTGTCATCCTGCAGGCATTTACCCAGCTCATTGGAAGGCCTTATAAGTTTATATCTATTGGTTTTCTTTTACCTGTTTGTTAAAGGCTCATGATATATTATACATTTTAGCTAATAGGGCTGGTACTATAAAATTATGTTTTTGGTAACTTTATTTTAAATGTATCTGTGAAATTATTAGATGCATTGGCTGATGGGTGGACATATTTGTGTGTTGGTATGCATGAAAATGCATACTGATCTTTATTATTATTATTATTAATTTTTTTTTGAGGGCAGTGTCACTGGCCCTCATATGTGGGTTCCGAACCGGGGCCGCTGGTGTCCCAAGGCAGCTCTTAACCACCGCGCCACTCAGCCGGCCCCTGATCTTTAAATATGCACATACTTGGGTACACCTATCAGTAAACTGTCTCTCACTCCTTAAAGACACTACCATTTGGTTAGATTGCTAGTTCATAAGTGCAGTAAACTTGCCTTAGAGACATGTTTTTCTAACGTATTTAGTTTTTGCATCAGCAGTTTTCCTTCTTTTCCTCTTTTAATTGATTTTTTCTCTTATTTTATGTTCTTTTTTAGGAACGTTCATGTAATAGCCTAGAATTACATATTTGGCAGTGTTCCAACCTTCTTAGTTGGGAAGATATTTTTCTCTTGTTACTCGCATTTTCATAATTGCTTGATAATTTTATTACATCATTTAATACTAGTAATAGGGCATAGATATATCACAATATTTAGTTTTTTTCTTGTTTATGAACCTCCAGAATGCTTTTCTATTTTTGTTAAATAAACAATATTGTAATAATCCTTAAGTCATAGTTTTTCTCATAATATTTTCATTGTTTCTTCACATACATTTCTGGAAACATTATCAATTTTTCTTCCAAAATGTAAGCCAATATATAATAGTAGAAAGTTCTCTTTTTATAATACACAAAGCAAACAGCATTGTGTCTTATAAATTTTTAAAATAAGGTTCTTGCCCATTTAGTAAATAAAAAATTACCCCATTACTTCAATGTATTTTTTTAACCCAAATAGGAATAAAATTTTTCATATATTCTCTCACATTTCACTCTTTTCATTTAGTCTTTTATGGCATATTTATCCATGTCTTTTACCCATTTAAAAATTGATATTTTATTCTCTTTTTCATAACTTTGTATAAATGGTTTGAAAATAAAAGTAATGGACCATGACATATTTACTACAAATTCTTTTTCCCTTGTGATATCTAAATGTCAAAATTACTGTTAAGAAAAAAATCACGTTATAAATTAATGGCTTAAGAGTCATACTGTGAAGACCTAGCTTAAGTTATATATTTGGAACCTGTCTTGCAAAAGGTTCAAATGCATTCGAAGCTCCATTTTGATCTACCTCTGTGTTTCTGTCTATGGAAAAGAGAGCTCCGTGTTAGTATGACACACACAGAAATGTGATATCCATTTGTTATACTGCATCTCATTTGCTTTTTACAATCAGTCTCCTATACTCACCTTTTCTCTTTTGCTCAAGGTCTCTCCCTGTCATTATTTTACAGCTCATTTTATCCTGAAGAACAATAATTCATTTTAGTTGTTAAAATCTTTTCTCAATGCTTTGTGCTAATAAACCAGAATTGTGAATTTTTTATTTTTCCTCTTGTACCAGCTCTGCTTGGCTTTATATCTGCAGTCCCTGTCATTCACCCAACAAACATGTTCAATTATTTATTTATTCCACATATACTTATTGCATACCTACTCTATGTCAGACACCATGAGTATTCAGGGCATGCTGCACACAGCAAATATGGCCACTGATCTCATGAATCATATAATAGGATAAGGTTGACACTGAATAGGAAAAAAGTAAATATATACATATTCATTAAATGTGATACATTCTAGGAAGAAATAAAATAGGATGCTCTGGGAGAACATTTGGGTGGGTGGGTAGGGCAACTTTAGTTGGATGTTTAGGAACTCCTTGATAAGAAGCATGTATACTGAGGTCTGAAGGAAGGGAACAAGCTGGGGGAGGAGGGGATCCTTCAAGGAAATGGAAGGGTTTGTGCAACGGGCTGAGGTGAAGAACTGAGCATATTCAAAGGAAGGAATTGTTGTGGGTGAGTAGAGTTAGTAAGGACGAGGGATGAGGTAGGAGAGGAGGCAGGAGCTAATTATGCAATGCCAAAGTAGACTGCTGGGAAGGTTGGGTTTTATTCTGAGTGCACTGGGATGCTATTAAACAGTTTTAAACTGGGATGTGACATGGTTTTATTTATATTTACACAGTTATCTGGCTGCTTATAATAATACTTTGGGATTGGAACACTCAGAATACTCAGAGAAGAATCAGGTAATACAATTAGGAAGATACTTTAATATTCAATTGAGAAACAATGGAGGCTTAAATAGGGAGTAGATATAGGGAGACATGTGTGGATTCAAAATGTTTTTTGAAAGTAGAATTAAGTGGACCTAAGGATAGATTGGATGGGGTGTGGTGTGAGAGGAGAGGATGAAAAGGTACTCAAGAATGATTCAGGGGTTTCTGGGCTGAAGGACTGAGACTAAGCCCTGAGGGGCTGTAAGAGTGGAGGTTGAGAGAAGAGGAGGGAACAGCAAAAGAGACTAAGGTGGAACAACTAGAGTGTTATGCAGAATACCAAGGGTGTGGTGTAACTCATGTCCAGAAAGAGCTTATTTAAACACTCCGAAAGTGATCAGTGAGGTAAATGCAACTGAGAGGTGGAGAAGGATAAAGGCTGAAAGTGTTCATTGGAAGCTTGCAAATTATTGATTTCAGTGGAAGAGTGAATGGGAAGTGTCTAAGTGGATACAGTGTATATAGAACAAAATTTTAAAAAATTGGCTAAAAAACAGGACCAGAAAAAGTAGGGTAGGTAGTTAGAGGGAGATAAAGGGTAAGGGAGGCTTTTGTTTAGTTTTTAAAGATGGGAGACAATTGTACTAGCTTTAGGCTGGTAGAGAAAAGAGAGAAAGTGTTTGATAACTCTAGAGAAGTAAAAGATAACTGGGACATTGGTCCTTGAGAAGATAAAATGACTGGTTTTTGATAAGAGATACACTTCAAGTAAATTTGGAGATTTGGAAATTGGAAAATAAGGAAGTTCCTTTCTGATGAATTTTATCTTTTCAGTGTTTTCTGAGGCAAGGCCAGTAGTTGAAAGTGAGGGAATGCTGGGCATTAGAGAGGTTTGAGGATTAGGTAGAGTAGGAAGGCATGGTTGTATTGAGTGCTGGTTTGAGTTTGGTGATTATGAATTTATAATAAAACTAAACTGCTCAATTGCATTGCTTTCTCTTGTGATTCTCAGCTGCATGAGTAAAGATTTGGTGAAGGCAAATGCAGTAAAAACCTTGGATTGCAAGTAACTCGGTTTGTGAGTGTTCCACAAGATGAGCAAACATTTCTAGTACAATTTAACTTGATAAACTAGCAATGTCTTGCAACACGAATAGCTTGTTTCTGGAACGAATTGTGCTCTCAAACCAAGTTATTCTGTGTTTCACCCAGGATTGGGGATTTTCCCAGCTGGTATAATGGAAGGACAGAGTTGCAAAGGAGATGAGGCTATTTGCTAGAAATTGATTAAGACGAACTATGAAATATAAGCTAGATGATCAGGGAAACGAAGACAGTAAACATCCGATAGACGTATATCAGCCATGAATAATATAACAATAAATAATATATTGTCAGGTATATTTGGTTTTAACAATAAGAAATATGCCATATTTCTGAGCATGTGGGAAATTTAATCTGTACTTATTGAATTCCCCTTACGGCATACTCATTAATATGAGAATATTCCAGGGCATTTTTTCAATCCAAAACATATAGTAAAGAGCCCTCTGTTCTCATCCACACTGATACGCAGTCATATCAGTTTCATGGAGTGGGTTGATGAGTAAATGGGAAAGAAGTGAGACAGCGCATGTTGCTTGAGTGTTTAGTGTATATCTTCTGCAAGCTTCGCCTTTCAGGTCACCTGAAGATTGCTGCCTTGGCTGCTTTACTGCCAACTCAGGAATGGCTATTTTGTACTGACAAGCTTAATTAGTGCCCCCATCCCATGAGCCACCCATCAGTGGTCTTCTCACCTCAGCAGAGCTCTGTGAAAAAAGGGATGCTAGACCCCACAACTTGCAGAGCCCTCCAAGTCTTTTGTTTTCCAGACTTGGGTGGGGAAGACTTCTAAGCTTTTCTTAAGTTTGAGGAAGCACTGGTCTCAATTATTTTTTTTGCTTTTCTGCTTTGAAAAACTTTTAGATGTTTTTTTCCTCCAAGTTATTTGATATAATTTCCCTTCCTTGGACCTCTGGAACATTTTGGTTTGTCTTAGAGGTAAGTTTGAAGGAGAAGATATTGACTCTAGATTTTTTTTTCCCCTTTGTGAGCTTGGTCTTAAAATAACTAGTTTCTTGGGTTCTATGTTGGCAGGTATTTTTTAAAGTGCTTTACTTGTTTTATGTCATTTATTGTGCATATTCTTCTCGAGTACTATATTATCTACTTTTTCTAGTTGAAGGAATTAAGATTTAAGAATAAAAGATACCTTATCCAAGATTATAGGGCTGATAAATATCAGCCTGAACTCTTTAGTTTTTCAGAGTATACACACCAATTCTTTCTCAACTGAGTTGGATTATCTCCTCAACTGGTTACCAGCACCCAGGGCTGAGAAGAAAGGGAGTGGAAATGGGGAATTTCATGTACATGGCTTGCAGTCAGTGGGCATCTTGATTTACAAAAGGCAGTGTGTTTCTACCAGCCGGGATATAATTTATCTATTTTGTGAGCTTGTCGTGGTCAAAGCCCTTTACCAGGGCATTCGGAAAAAGCAATTCACAAACCTCAGTCTCACCGATAGATTCACTTTATGTCTCAGTTCTATTTCAAAGTAGCAGCAGAAGTGAGAGGTGGGGATATTTTAGTACCCCAAAACACCCCTGCTGACTTACATTCACACTATTTCACTGATAGGTGTAAGACTCTGTCAAGTTGTTCCAGAATGGAGTACAAATTCAACAGTGACAATATTGTCCATTTAGTGATAAGACTGCATGCTGTGGCATTGATGGCACAATCTGTAATTACTACATAAGAGATATGTGAAAACAAAGCTGATGTAAGAATATGCCATTTGTCTACAATTTCAGATACATAAGCAAAACAATCTTTCATGAGCTAGCAGGTTATTTTGATTTAGAATTTTCTGATTATCTGGTATATTGCGCAACCTTTTACAGAAACCTACTGATTTTACACAATTTACACTTATTTGGTGGATTAATGGATTTTTAAAACATGTAAAGTAGCTTTTTGTTTCTAGAGAAATATCTGAATACTCCTCTAAGTAAGTAACTTCCCAAAGTAAATTTAAGTTAAATACATGTTTCAAAAATCAAAGTCAAAATAGCATGCAAACAATGATATAACTGACTTTTCAATTACTGTTGTTCTATCAATTCAAATAACTTTCTTTCCTAAATTTCACTTCTTTATTTTTTATTGTGTTTGGTGGCCAGAAACTGCTATACCTCAAAAAGTTTGGTAATGGTTTTTGTTTTACTGGGTTTCCTCCTTGGAAACTTGTTATAATTTAATAGTAAAGGTTGAATAATTATTTATATCTTTTCATCCTTGGTTCTTATTTAATAGAATTAAAATGTAAACATTCTTTTATGTTGCATAATACTTTTTCAATGCTTTGCTATGCATTTTAATCTCATAATCTCCAAATAGTCTTCAGGTATTAAGCAAAATAATATCTTGATCTGTAGTTTAGCTTTCTTGTGTTTTAGTTTTGCATCTGTCATTATTTTAGTCTCCTTGTTTCTCTTTCTCAACGTCAGGAAATGTGGAAACATCCTCTGTAGTGAAGGGGCAGGTTTTATATGGGTTTTGTTTTGTTTATTCCAGTCCTTGTGTGACATTGCTGTGATCTGGCAGCTTTTGATTTGCTTTTGGTTTTGTCCATGAATCCCTTTAAGATCACTTGAATAATGCACACACTTACAAATATTTAATTTTAGGGCTTATGGTTTCCAGTTGTGAAACCCCTGCTATAGGAGAGTTAAGACAAAATTTTTGCATTGCTTTATTTTTTTGTTGTTGTTACTCATGTACACTGCTGTCCCTTCTCCCCTCCATACCTACAGTTCATAGCACAATGAAAGACTAGTAGATTTAACAAATAGAACTGGGTGTTCTTTATTTTCTTTTTCTTTTTTCTTTCTTTTTTTGTATAAGTTGTGAGAAATAATTTCTGTTTTTCTTTCTGAGGTTAACAATAAAATTTAACATGTCTTTATTTGTTTTTGATATATCTATATCTATCTATATCTATATCCATATCTATATCTATATCTATATCTATATCTATATCTATATCTATATCTATATCTATATCTATATCTATATCTATATCTATATCTATCTATCTTCCTTTATTGTTGTGTAAGCCAAGGCTTGGGTTTGCAAGCAACAGAAACAAATTCTGACTAAATGAAGCAAAATGGAATTGAATGGCAGGATTGTAGAGTAGCTTTTGGAATAATTGGGAAAGCTGAAGAGTCAGGCTTAGAAAATAGATAATAGGAACTAAGGGAGACTCCAAAATTAAGAAACCTAGCCAAGTTTGTGCCACATGTGTGACTGGCTCAGTTGCAGCCATTAGCCTGGCTACCTCTGGAGCCTCATTGTCACCGTCACAGGGAACAATCTCTTAAGTATTCCTGCTTCTTGGCATTGATCCTGTAAGATTCACAGTCCTGGGATGAAGTACCTACCCACTCTCTGAGGCCAGGGCACATGTCATGCTTTATAGTCAGGGAGAGTGGGGACAGAACATGTAGAATTGTGCTCCTTCCATTTCAAGCGGGAGGCAGAGCCTTCACGTTCCTCCAGGATTCCATGGTGAGTTATTGCCCCCATATAAGTGTGGTGTTTAAGTGCTGGAAAACCAAACGAATGACAAATACCCACTACAAATTTTTTGAGGATCAGTTATTCTTAACCAGAAAGGAACAATATTTCAAACCACTGCTTCAACCTTCTTGCCACATGATCAGAAAAATCAGTGCCTGAATTTACCTGACATTTCCTAGACTCATCTTACACGTGGAAGGGATCCGACTTCCTAGTATTACTGAGGCCCAGATTCATATCTCCGTCTCATTGGAGAAAACTCTCCGGGTGGGCTACCCATAGGCTAGTCTCTTCTTCTTTCTTACTAACCAAGTTTTGATTTTGTTCAGGTTCTCGCACTCTGCTATACAAGAATGTACTTCATAGGACTGCCTTGTCCAGTCCCAACACAGTTCTCCCCAAAGCTTCGTGAATGGATTTTGGCTAGAGCATTTGATGCAATTCTGACAAATGGGCAACATGGGGATTTGATGCAGCATTCCAGGGGAAGTTTTCCTGATTCTTAAAAGAGCTTCTCAGGAAGAAATTCTGTCTCTTTCCTCTGTGCCACATTATGTCTGAAATGTGATGCTTGGGATTGCCACAGCCATCTAGCCTGCACTTTATGTATCAGAATACACTTTGGCTTAATGTGTATGGCTTTTAATTTTTGTAAAAAATTTAATTTTTGCAGAAAGTAAAAATGGCTTTTAACTTTTAATCAGTTTATATTGTTGGTTGTGTCCCTTCAGATTATTCTAGTGGTCATCTTTGTTTTATTCTTTTTGACATCTTTGCTATTTCTGAAATATTTTGTGTAGAGAGCTCACAATTCTTTTTACAGTTAATATTAAAACATTCTTCTACTTTATATCCTGATGTCAAATCTCCTGCTGATTGACTTTCACACACTTAAATATAAACAAATTTCCATTTCAAATTCATAACTCCAGCCATTTCCATATTCGTGGTAGGTTAGAAGGGAACTTAAAATCTTGTTTAATCATAGGCCAGATGTTTGAATTCATCTTGTCAATTGATGGTTGTGGTAAGACTGCTACAGTTTCGGTCACAGAAACCTTCCTCCACAAATCTCATCTCAGTATTTGCAGTTGTCCTCAATAACCTGTTTGCCAACACTGTTTCCCAGCACCTGGAAAGCTACCTGGCACATGCAAAGTGTACTGTACATATTCTGGAATGAATGAATGAATGAATAAATAAATGTTTGATTATCAAAAACACCATGTTGACTATTCTTCAAGTTTCTTTGTAATTCTACAAAGAGAAAGCAAAATTTCCTTCATTGAATATATGACTATTTGTGTGCAAGAAGACAACTGAAATAACTAATGAAAACATTTGGGACTTTTTTTTGGGAAAAAGAGTTGACACGTGTAGAATTCCAATAACACCTGAAAATTGGGACTACTGGGCGTCTAAGAAGATATGCTAGATATGCTGTTGCCTTGAATACGAGGCAGACAAGTTGGAGCTGCCTCCTTAGCCTGAATAATTGTCATTTTAGTCAGCTTGAAATGTAGATTTGTGCTTCATTCTGAGCTGGGGAGGGAACCAAGAATTTGAGTTGGTGATAGTATTGGGCCAAGGCCAGCTCATGTCATGAACAGTGGGATATTTATGACTTGTCTATGAAGAGAAATATGTAGATATGTATTGGACCTTTCAAGATCCACGTAGTATTCCTTCGTTTCCTCTTATGGACTATCCATAAACAGAAACCAGTAATAGATGGTTCTCATTTTAACCCCCTTTTATTGTAACATCACTAAAATAAAATTCAAATTTATGTTTCATAATTCCCAATGTTCCCAAATTTATTTATGTAAGTGCTAAAAATTCATAAAAGATTATTCAGACAATTAAATCTGAAATAATTTATGTGAACCTAGGTCCCTGGGTTCCAAATCAACCTCATATGGTATTTTCAAAGCCAAGATTGGGATTCAGGTTGGTTATTTGGGGTTGTGTTTTTTTCAATAAAGTTATCCATAACACCTGATGATGATGATAAATTTGTAGTTGCTAAGCTAACGTTGGACATTGCATCTCTAGGAGTCTGATAGAGAGGGAGTTGCCATTTGCTGGGTTGTGAGTTGCCAACAAAGCTAAGTCTGTCACAGGTGCTGTAATTTGTATTTTAGAAAATTTGCTTTCTCCACTTCAATTATCCCTGAAGTATTCCACTTTACATAAAGTACTGAAAGGAGTCAGCAATTTTTTTTCTTTCTTTTTAGTTTTAACACTGTGATGTAAATTAGGATTTTGTCTACAATCTATATGTTATAGAGATGATGGAATTTCAAGTGAAGGAAGGGATTCTTTGCTTGATAATTTAAAACACTACTTTCTATTCATTTTTCTACTTTGAATTCAGAACAAGATAATGTCAAGCAGCCATAACTAAATAGTACATTTGTAGTGACACAAACCATGCTTCATGGAAGGGAGCAGGCATGCATCCAATAGAAAGTGTGTAGGTCTAACTATTCATAATTGAAAATGGGAAATGGGAAGTCCTAAGCCCAAACATATTAAACAAATTTAGGATTGACTTTTCTTATTACATATTAATATATGTTTCAAACTCGTGGAAATAAGTATATCGTTTTTGGATTATGCAGCCTGTTCTTTAAAGAAAGGCTAGGGAGCTAGACAGGTTGTAAAGAAAGTCATCACTCTTTTGGCAAAGCAATCCCTCTTCACGTCAGCATATATCAGGCAAGTTTTAAAAAATTATTATTATTCCAAAAAATAAAACAAAACAAAAAATTTCAACACTTCAACATGAAAGCTTGATGGGAAAGTTTTAGGTAATGTATTTCACTGCAGGGATAGTTTCTTCAAAATTGCCCGAAGTTGACTTGCTAAATTAGAGGAAGATCTTTGACCCTGGAGATCTGTAAGGAGTGATTATGGCTCTGAAATAATTTTAAAAGATTAATAATTTCTAAAAGATTATTTGATGACTTAATTAAGAAATGTGCTGTAATGGGGCTGGCCGAGTGGCTCAGTTGGTTAAGAGCTTGCTCAAGAGTGTGAGCTGAGCTCTGAGTAACGGCACGAGCTGAGTTGCCACTGAGCTGCCAACAGGTGGCAGGATGGTTCATCTAAAAAAAAAAAAAAAAAAAAAAGCCAAGAAATGTGCTGTAGTTAAATCTTTTAGGAATATTTAAAAATGAGATTCTTCATCTTTCTTCATGTCTTTCTTTTAATGCAATTCCAACAAGTGGAAATGGTTAATTGAATTGAGAAATAAATACATTTACTGGAAATTGCTTAGCCTTTGAATTGTAATTACAATTTTGCATTCTTTGTAGGATTATTTAACCATTCATAAGTATGGCAATGCAGCCAGAAATGATCTCTGGAATACACTATCAGAGGTAAAGTATAGGAAGCTCTAATACCAAAACCTCTTATTAAATATTTGAATTGAGTTTATAAAACAGTCATAACTTTTATTGATACTGACAGCTTGCTTTTGCTTTTTATACTTTTCTTTTGCTCATATTGCTTTCTTGTTTTAATTTTGATATATTACATATATAGTATAGAGATAATGAGTTTTTAAATTACTTAAACTACAAATGGTAGTAAAATATATTTTGCCTACTTTCAACATGACATTACTTCTGAAATACAATTTTAATATAGTGTCAGATATTGATGTTTTAAATAAATTGCTTTCTATATGTGAATAATGAATATTTAAATTTGATACTAGACATACTGAGGGTAATTAATGATGCTTGCAAGTACTTTAACAATAACAAAAAAATATGTCTCATTTTCTATTAAGTAAAAACTCTAATGTTACTAACATATTAACTTCACTGGTTTAAATGTTTTTCATGTTTACATAAATCATAAAGGTAAAAATGCAAATGGCTCAATGTTAATTATGTTTATAAAACTTATTTATATAATTTTGGTTATAAAGGCATTAAAAAAGAATGGAAAATATGTAAACATACAAGAAGTAATGGATCAGTGGACACTGCAGATGGGTTATCCTGTCATCACCATCTTGGGAAATACAACAGCAGAAAATTGGATAATAATTACCCAACAACATTTTATTTATGACATCAATGCTAAAACTAAAGCACTTACACATCAAAATAACAGGTACAATACTTTTTTTACATGAAAAAAAATACTTTTATTCTTATGTTTCACTTCACATTTTTCATATTTTCAAAAGCATTGGTAACACAATTCTGAAATGTTGTAAGCGAAATCTGGTTTTGATTTATTTACATATAGTATTTTCGTTTTGATTCCTCTTTTACTCCCATTTCCAGATATTTTAGCCATCAAGATGATAGCACACCAGTTATTTTGTTTAGGAAAACAGAATTTAAATTATCATGATGATTTGAGAAAATAATATGTAGTTATTTACTTTTCCCTGTAAATGTTTGTTGAATTAAATTCAAGAAAGTTAAGATGATGCAATGAAATGAATTAAATGGAATTGAATAAACTGTGATTTGTAAAATAGATGAAAACAGAAGCTAATAATCCAGGTAGGTGAATTAAAACAAGCAAAACGAGATTCATTTCAGAATGGTCTAAGTATCAGTGCCACTTAGTATCAATATATATTCCCTTTCCTCATTTTTAGTTTTTAAAACCGCTAAAAAGACAACATACATAAGTTACTTTTGAAACTCTTATTTAATTACTGACAATTCAGCACCATGTGTTTCTCTTTTCTACTTCAAGTTTTCTTAGTGTTTTCTGTCTTATTTGAAGGCTGAGTCAAGGAAAGATAGTAGACCTTTATCACTCAATTTCATGTTTATTAGGTGCCCTGATAAGAGACTGGTGTGACAGGGAGGGATAGAGGTTAAAATTAATAAATAAAATGAGGTGTTTGGTTTAGGTTGGTCACGCCGTCTCCTATGACCTTGAAAAAGTAGGAGCCTGACTTTATCACCCACCAGTATCTATGAGATGTGAAGCATGCATTAAGTTTTCTCTGTTATCACTGAGAAGAATGGAAATCGTTCCCAAGTCATTCATAGCCTCACTCCCAGAGGGGCTGCAGGTAGAAGAGAAATTCATTAATGCTTACTGGTGACTACATTTGGAATCCCATTTAGGAAAGCATTGTCTTAAATCTCCTGATTTTATATATATATATATATATATATATATATATATATATATATATATATATATGTATTCCGTCAACAAACTGCTCTTGCTGTCCATTGGCACCCATGGAATACGTATTACCCTGCCACACTATCAGGGTCTGACTCTGTCAGCACTTTTTTTTTTTAATTTTATTAAATGTGTTGGAGTGACATCTGTTAATAAAATTATATAGTTTTCAAGGGTGCAATTCTATAATACATCATCTATATATCACATTGTGTGTTCACCACCCAGAGTCAGTTCTCTTTCCATCACCATATATTTGACTGTCTTTACTCTCTTCATCCTTCCTCCACCCTTTTTCCCTCTCCTAACCACCATATGCTGTCTGTGTCTATGAGTTTTTGTTTGTGGTTTCTCTTGTTTTGTTCGTTTGTTGCTTTCGGTTTTATATCTATCATATGAGTGAAATCATATGTTTTTTGACTTTTTCCCTCTGTCTTATTTCGTTTAGCACGATATTCTCAAGATCCATTCATGTTGTCCATCTGTCAGCACTTCTTCATCCAGCCTGGGCTCCCCACAGCTACCAAATGCTGCTTCTGATCGTCCACAGTCTGGCTTCAGGCTAACCCACTTAGGCATAAACCCTGGCCTTGCCAACAAGAACATAAAAACTACTTGACTGTGGCAAAGTTAGAGAGATTCAGCCATGCCTTTGAGAATAATTAGTCTGATACACGCATCACTGACGCAGAAAAACATAAAGGACATGCAGATGACAGAACAAATTTTGAACAAAAATACTCTGTCAACCTGTAACATGCGTCAGATGTTATCAGCTATGAGTCTGATTCTTTAAAGGAAAAGTTTCTCCTAGGCTGTATAACTATATGTAACATCTATAGAGCTTTGCTTCTGCCGGGGTTATAAAATCATATAGATGATTTGGAACCCTGAGAACTTGGTGTATAAAATATTAAGAGTAAGACAATGCATGGCATCCCATTAATCTCAAAAATTATTTTCTGTCTATTTTGAAATAATAGAGCTTACAGTAGAAAATGTAGTATTTGTTTTTATATTATTGATCATTTAATTCACTATAGTATTGTGGTCAAAGATTTAATACCAATTCTGTCTGCCCTTTATGTATAGCCTTCCTAGGTTTTCATTATATAATACAAACTATTGATGTAGTTAAACATAGTACCCATCTATGCCAAAATCCTGTAAATTGTGGATATTTTCAGAGCCAGTATAGTCAATTCTTTGTCTTGAATTTTGCAAAGGAATATCACTACAACTTGCCTAGAACACTTTTAATGTACACAGTGATTATGTTTTATGTATAGTAACTACTATATTACAGCACAGAAAGAAAAAAATCTTTACATAAAAATCTTTACATAACTGATAATTGCAAAAAGCTAGTTGATAGGTAAAAGTGAGTACAGTATTTGCTGAAATTTTGGAATTTGGGAAGTTGTATATTTATATAACTTCTTTTTCCTTTATAAAGTTAGCACACTGCAATGTTAAGTAATGTCTCCTCATGCACTTCTCAGAGTCCTGTACTACAGAGAATTACATTTGTCTCCACAGTCATATTTTCCTTTCGTTATTGACCTGATGAGAGCAACCTCTTAACAATTTTTCATGGCGTCTACACTAATGCTTTACTACACTTGTACAATTTTTTAAAAATAGATTTCCACTTGCTAAATACGTACATGTTATTTTCTACCTTAACTTAATGCGACTAAACATTGCTTTATTATAAAAATGTGAATTACTGATGATGAGAGGTAGCCCTAGGGAGTATTAAAAAAAAAATCTTGAGGGTCTCTCGGAATACAACTTTTTGTTTTTTCTGCTTAAAATGAGATGTCTAAAATTCAAGTTAAACTTGTACAGCTACAATCTAATTTCGCAAGTACTTTTTTCTAGTCTCTTTTTAAATACTCGTATAACCCACTGCAGTCTTAGATTTCTTTACAGTATACCACACAGTGTTTTTCACTCAACAACGTTTAGCATCTCCCAGCTTTTTAAGTTGTAATCATAAAACAACATAATTACCATGATTTCTTTTATTTTAAAATGAAATTTGTGAAAAGACTAAATACTTGTTGGGAAAGTTATGAAAACTAACATATAGCATTGATAGTACAGCAATTCAGAAGTGAATACAAATTTCAGATATGCTTAGTAATTTGTAATTTTTATTTTGTCTTTGTGACAAAATACAGATTTCGGTTGTGTGCTTGTATGTGTATATACATACATATATATACACATACATACAAACATGTGGAATAGAGTTCAAAAGCACTCTTAGGAAATATATAGACATCTATTTTTAAAGTTTTCAAAGTACCCAGTGTTTTTAACCCAATACCTAATATGTAACTTTTTTGCATCTGAACAGCTATGCAATGCAATGCCTGCCATTTAGGAAGTTTCTTGTATGTATGTGGAATTTATGTAAGCAACATAAAGGTATTGATATGAATCTCTTTTTCCTGTACCTTAGGGATTTTTGCTAAAACTGAACTTTATCAATTTTTATCATACTTCCTAGTTTTATTATTTGGAAGTATACTGTTTAAATACATGCAAATTATATGTTTCTTTATATTAGGAGCAAATAATGTTTCACAGATATTTTATGGCCATGCTACAAAAAAGAATAATTTATCCTTGAGGATTTTAAAACATCTTCCATTTTATATATTTCTTGCCCATTAATTGATATTTGTTTGAATTCATAATTTCATTGACCCAACTTAACATGGGGAATATATACTAAAAAGTCAAGTTCATAAAGTTAATCTCTGTCTTATCTAGAGCTGATTGGGTCCCTTTAATTTTACTTCAATCCAATTCAACAGTAGTTTATAGAATGCTTTCCATTTCTAGGCTTTTGCAAGAACTCAGGTATGCAAAAATGTGCTCATAGTTTAAATTGAGAATCAAATCCTGGGTTAGGCATTGTTGTTTCTTAACAAACTATTCCAATTAATCAAAAAAAGTCTTTTTTCTTAAAAAAAAAAAAAAAGAGATTGGCCATTAAAGCAATATATCAATTCTCTGTGTTTTCCTCACAGTAAATCCACCAGTGAATATTTGTGGCAAATGCTTCACAGTATGTTATGAGCTGGGAGGTTTTTGTTAAAGAGCTGACATCAGTTGTATTCACTAACTTCTACCTTAAAAAATCAATACATGTTTGGCTAGTATTGATTGTTTATTTCTTGACCAATTTTGTGTAGTCCATTGCAGTATAGCATTGTGTCTCCACATAGCAGGCACTCAAAAATGTTTCTCCCATTAAGTATAGCAGATAATTTTAAAATTTAGAATCTTAAACATATTATTTAGATTTTTCCATATTGTACAAAGCAGCTGGTATAAAATCATGAATTTCTTCCAATCTTCCTTTTGGAGTTTTTACTGTTACTGAGTTCTGTTTATTGTGAATGGGAAACATGAAATGATAAAATAATAAATTCTACACAACAGATTTAGAGGAGAGGCCCTGCCCGCTCACCCCACAAAAGACGTGTTCATTATGTTTTCAGTTAAATAACCCCAGACATGTTCCCTGAAAAATCCTCAAGTCTCCATTCACTCTCACACTTATGGAGCTCACACAGTCTCTCTTTTTACATTTTTAAAATAAAAAACAGTTTTCCCATACTGAATATTGTTAGCTACCCCTGTTGACAATGGTGCACTGATAGGTCAGAGTAATTTGATTGTACCGGGGGTAGATGCCAAAAAATGTACACATTTTAAGAGATATTATCTATGTATTACTTTTTGAAGTTGAATTGAATTATGGTAGCAATGTGTAGTATGACGTTTGCTCAAAAGATGGTATTAACCAAATGAATGCTAATTGTATTATAATCTTAATACAATTTTTTTCCTTTCTTAAAATGTGTATACATTTTTTTGGCACCCTCTGTATTTTAGAGAAACAAAATGTGGTCAAGAATTTATTTTAGTGAATAAATTAAAACCACCCAGCAAGCATATCTCAAGCCACTCATCTGAAATTAAATTGATATTATTCCTTGTACAAGTATAGGCCTCAATTTTTATCTTATGAAAGTCAAATTCTAGAAAATGCTTTTCTTTTTAGTAGCTGAGACTTATGATTTTACACATCAATTTGGAAATTCCATTCCAGAAAACACAGCATTTTAAGTGTGTCCCACAGTGTTCTTTGTATTGATCTGGATTTTAGGGGGATCTGATGAATTTTGTTTTTCAGTTACTCTGCTTTGCTGAGTAACTTTAGGTATGCTGTATTAAACTTTCTATGAAAATACGATAATAGTATTTTTTAGAATATTTAGACAAATAAATAAGGAGAGTGCTGAAATGTAAATGCATGAAACCACTACAATGTTTATTAATCTAAAATAGAAACAAGTAGAAAACCCTGATTTTTAGACTTTAATCAACATGTGGTGTGGCTCAGATTTGTAGATTTTAGCTACTTTTTATTCCTGATGCAAAGTGCAAATCTGTCTTGTTTCCTTTTTTTCAAGATAAATTGTTTTCTTGGCAGTCCCTCTTTTGAACTGAAATTAAAACTCTTAAGAACCCAAGTCTGCTTAGTGGCATTGAAAAAGTGAATTCATCTTCTTGACTTATTCCTTGCTTTTATGAGTAAGGATGTCTTCTTAGTTTCCCTAAAGAGAATAATAAAAAATCACAAAGAAGGTGCATAGTACATGTTGTTTGTTTATTTGTTATAATCATTTTTATTCTTAAAGCTTCTTTTTTATTTTGCAGTTACCTGTGGCAGATTCCATTAACTATTGTGGTAGGAAATAGAAGCCATGTGTCTTCAGAAGCAATTATTTGGGTGTCTAACAAATCAGGTAAAGTATATATTCTACCCCAAGGAACTATTCGGTTTCAGATAATTGTTTAACAACTTAACCTCTGGTTTCAGCTGTTATAAAAATCTGAATAAATACAAATTAGAAGAGAATCTAGAGAAATGATCATCACCTCTACACAATTAAGTATAATATAGTGTAATTTCTACATAGTATAATTTCAGTCAGCCTATATAATTATTAAATGTGTTTGTGCCTTTGATTGTAAAGAGAAAATATAAAAATTAAGTATTTATAGTACTAATTTTAGCTGTTTTAAATTGTATCATTTTAATAATTCCAAATGTAATTAAATTATAGGCATAACTCCCAATGGAAAAGTATACCAAATACTTAAACATAGGCCACCTTTTTGCTTCCATTTTCCTGCTATCGTCTCTTTACCAGACTGGCTCTTTTAAGAATGGGTGAAGCAATAGTCTTCATAAAATTAGATAATTATAGGGCCAGAAGGGAGGGGTCTTGATAGGTTATCAAACCATTCCCTAGGTAGTGTCAACTCTCAAGGAGCAGCAAAAGAGGAGATTCTACTCTGTTTCTAAATGTCTTCAAATAAGATAGTGACCCATCTCAGTTCAATGTCAGAAAGCTGTTTCTTGAATCTAATCTAAATCATTTATGCTTGGGTGTGAAACAGGTGTCTTTCATTTCTGCTTTCCATTAATTGAAGAAAAAGCCAATTACCATCTTCTATGCAACATTTAATTTAGATGGTCAAGTATTTCCACATTTTTTTAACTCCTTTCTCATGTTCTGCTAAGTGATGTTATCTTGTTATTTCATAGGCATCATTTTATTTATTTTTCTTATTTTTTTTTTTTAATTTTTTTTAGCTGAGCCCTCCTGCTACCTGTTGGCAGCTCAACGGCAACTCAGCTCTGGCTGGTATCGAGCTGCTGTTGCTCAGAGCTCAGCTCGCAGTCTTGAGTGAGCTGTTAACCAACTGAGCCACTCAGCCGGCCCTTCATAGGCATCATTTTAAACAGCTACATATCTCTTTTTTTGAAATAATATGCAGTATAAATAAATAAAGAACAACATCAATATTGTTTATTTCCCTCAGTCTTGCTATTAGAAGGGAGATGTAAGTGCTCAAAATATATACACACAAGAAAATGTTCTTACAGCAGAATCTAATCTGTTTACCCAAAATATAAAATGTTATATTTCCAGCTGAATTTCTATTCAAATGTTCATTTTATTGTATTTTAGCACATAGTCACATATTATGAAAATATGTGCTTTCATTTATATATATTGTGTATAAAACATTCATATATAATATGTTGATGCATTGAAATAGTGACTTGAAAACATTGTTGTCGCTCCTTTTAAATAGCTTATTATAATCTATTCTTTTCACCTTCTTGGAGTTAATATTTGTACTTTAATTCTGAATTCACACTTACTGTATTATTTGTCTTTATGCTTCTTTTTTTACCTCCATATAGTTGTCTTATTTATCTATGTAATTTATTATGAAATGATGAGTGAAACAGTGAATTGTTATAGTAATGATCCAACTATTAGAATGAAGTCTTCCATGGATTGCTAGGAACATGAAATAGAACAGTGTTTGGAAATAAAATAAAGCATTTCTCATTGGAAGGCAGAATAGAAATGGGAAAATTAGAAGAGCACAGATACTAATCAAACATCAGAATCAGCCCCACAATTTTACGTTTAGACAGTGCAGGGATTCAGTAAATCTTCTTGGATAGCTTTCACAGGTCAATTTCCTCTAACTCCCTCCTTAGCTTCCTTGCTGTTATTCATGATATCCTTTTATTTCACACGAAGTATCCAGAATAGTGTCACAACTTTTCTTGACCAGTAGCCATAGGTTGTTGTATTTAAGAGGTGGTTTTCATTTATAGTCTTTTAGTATTAATTAGGCAGAAGAACAACATTGTTTCAAACCATATGTTGCCTAAAATATCACCTATCTCAATATACATTGTAGTTACACATAGCTACATTGTTTGAGCAGTGCATAGCTCTGGGAGATGCTATTTACATAGGCTATGATATTAATGGCATACTTCCTCATCCCAAAGCTGTGCAGTATTCAATCTATAGAATATAATGTGTCATTTTCCATTAATTATAGCAGAATCTTCTGACTGATAAAACATTGTCTCTGTTAAAATGTTGAGGATTTGGTGAGGGAATATCTATACCAAACAAATATTTCTTGGAAAGCTTATAAATACATAAACCTTAAAAAAGTTTCTTAGAAGGACCTAGAATGAAGGAAGCCTTTCTATTTTTCCCTGTTTAATCGCATTCTAACTATATTTAGTTTTGTCTTAAAGTCCTTCATGCTGATGATGAAAGAAGCTGACATCAGGCAGAGATTAGGAAAAAACGGTTATTAACTCTTGTCTCCTTTTATACGTTATTTGTTTTTTTCAAAATATAGTCACTAATGTCAATGAAACATGTTTTATTCATAAAAATATCAAGATAATATTCTGGTTAATTCTTATCAGGCTATGTAAAAATGCACCTTTTTATTCCAACATCAAATCAATGTTTTTATAATTTCTCACTATCAGTAATACAGATTTTGTCTCACAAGACACTAAGGCAAAGTCATTGCTGAATAATATAGAATATAATTTTGATTTGAATCGTCATATCCTCTTGACACTTCAATTTTTAAACCCTTTAGATGAGTATCTAATTAATTCCAAGTTCAGTCAGAGGTCACTTTACCCCAAAAATAATTTTAAAATCAATTTTTTAGTTATTGAAAACAGGTAAAAGGATTCATCTCTTGTTTCTACTATGAAAATACTGAGAATGTAGACGTTTATAAGTGTCATCATTTGCATGTTGACTAGCTATAAGTTAATGTTCAATGGATGGGAATAAATTTAGTGCTAAATGTTGGGAATGAAAATATTTTAAATGAAGGAAAAATTCATAATGAAAATTAGAAGTAAACATTAAAAATATCATAATGCTTTATTGCTTTCCTTAAGCACTGGTTCACATGAGACTCACAATCCTTTAAAATGAATGTTGAATATTATTTTTATTCTTATTTTACCAATGAGGAAATGAATGCTTGAGAAATAACTTGCCCGAAGTGTCTTAGGAGCTTGGTTTTGTTTTCTAAAATTTTTATTTTTTAAGTTTTGTTTTTTTTAAATTGGGGAATTGGGAGAGGGGAACAGTGTTGGGGAATCAGGGAAAGGGAACAGACAAGGTTCTGTCCTTTTGTTCTTCAGTCTAGTTGTGGAGGATGTCACTTCACTGGCCCATGTTGATATTATCATTACTCTCTTCCTGGGTGAGGCGGATCAGTCACCAGCCACTGGATGGCCACTCATGGTAGCTTATGGCAGCCCAGTGCAGCAGGGACTGCAGCCTATACCGTCGCCAGTGACTCATGGCAGCCCAACTCCAGGTCAAGCTGTTGTTCACCATCTTAGCTGTAGGAGGCAGTGTTACTGGCTCTCATGTAGAATCTGACCCAGGGCCCTGCTGCTCAGAGTTGGTGTCCGGTGTCCCAAGCCAACTCTTAACCAACGAGCCACTCAGCCGGACCTGTTTTCTAAATTTATTGTCTCTACCCTTCACACATACACGGGGGGAGGGAAGGATTTTAATATTTTAGGAGCTTGCTTTGCAGATGTGTCAGTTACTCAACATGTTGCCATTGGATACACAGGTACATGGTTCTTTTTTTTTTTTTTTGAGGGCAGTGTCACTGGCCCTCATATGTGGGACCCGAACCAGGGCCGCTGGCTTCCCAAACCAGTGCTTAACCACCGCGCCACTTGGCGGGCCTATAGGTTCTACAGAGCACTATCTAATTTGATTCTAACAAGAATCCAGTGAGAAAACCAATATGTGTGATTATAACTGAGTTGGTTTCATACTGTTACCCTTGTTACTTTGGTTGACTTCTTGTTTGTTTTAAATTCTGATTTTTCTGCAACATGCCAATGTTACGTAAAATGGTCTGTCCTCCTTTCTCTTTATTTTAAAAGAAATTATAGAATATAAAAACAAATACTATAAAAAGTGCTAACCACTCTGTGCCTTAATATATAGTCTAGTTGTATCATTTTGGATACATTCTAAGTATCATTTTTAGTTGTTTGATTACTAACATTCAAAATATAACTTCCATACTTTTTTTTATGGTACTCATCATATTTTCATTAGGTCACTGGAAAAGATATGTTTGAAATTCATTGCTTGCCATTAGTTAACTTGAAGAAAGTTTTAGAGATATAATAAATTAGAATGAAAATGATGTTTAAAGTTCTATTACAAAATCATTTGGGGAATCACTTCTCCAAAGATTTCATTAATAACAAAGGCATAAAAATATTCATGAACAGTAATAACCTTCAGGTTTTAGTTATCAATTTAGCATACTCAGTATTTCAATCTTAATTTTTCTTCATTGAATTCAGACATGATTAATTAAAATCTCTCTTTATGAGGTTATTTTAGGTTTTTGTTTTGTTTTGTTTTTTGAGGGCAGTGTCACTGGCCCTCATAATGGCCACTGGCTTCCCAAGCCAGCACTTAACCTATTTTAGGGTTTTTAAATGCTATATTTCATTATTTGTTTTTATTTTTACATCTGTAAAATGGGTGACATTCTAAATTCATAGAAACTCTGGATAAACACTTTAAACTTTTGAAAAATATGCAAATGCAAAGTATCAGAAACAAAGTATAAGAAGCTATTAATATTTTAAAGCAATATCTAATGGATTTATTTTCCTAAGAACCATGAATTCAGCTGGGTAAAATCACAGACTAAGAGAAATAGCCCCTTCTTCAAGTCATAGAATTGGAAGAGACCTTAAATGCCATTAGTTGGCCCTTAGGCTATAGGTTAGGAAATTGTGAACCAAGGAAAGTCAATGGCTGAAGTTTAAACATTTATATGTAGGAAAACTGGAACAAGAATTCAACTCTCCTATTTCTGTTCTAATTCTTGTTTTCAGTGCTTTCCTCCCCTTTTGAATCAATATAAGAATGTGAAAAATGTGTATCATTTTACAATAAAAATATTATACCATCTTGTATCATTAGAGTATATTGTAGTAAAAAGGACACCAAAATCAGGAGATCTGAGATGAACCATTTCCAGCTTTCTTGGACAATTCCATTAAATTGTCTGAGTCTTATTTCTTTTCTGTTGCAACAGATACTATTTACAAAGGTGGCAAGAAGTTGAAATGCAATTTGAAACATTAAAGACTAGTTTTTATGTTCAGTATATGTTAATGTTTAAATTTTTTTGTTTGTTTTACTGTACATTTTTGAAAATTGGCAATATGAATTATGTTAATTAGCCCGTGCCATTCCTGGCTTGAGCAATTATTGGTCATTAACGTTTACCCAATAACTTTCGTGGTATATATATAACCTCCTCTTTTGTGGGGTTCTATTGAGAGAGAGTACTCTGTAAATTCAGTGTTTTAAAAAATAAAACCTGTACTGTACTCACATGTGTAAAAACCTTGATAATAGACTGAGAATTTGAGGTTGTGTGTCTTATTCAGTATTGATGCAAATGTTTGCTGGGATGTGTTTTTTTGTTTTGAGTCATTGTAGAAGTTAGACCAGTGGTGTGTGTGTGTGTGAAATATAAATTTTAAGTAAACTTCATATATTATGTAACTTCTATGAAGCAAGAGTCCAGAGGACATCAACAACAAAATGATCAGAATTGTGAACTGTGATTCTGGGAAGTCAATAAAGGCTGACACTAAAAGTGAATGAAGCTTTCTCTCTGTACCATATTTGATGGTGTTAAAATATGTCAGTTATATAATTGCTTTTACTGGTTTGCTTTAATTGAATTAGCTGGTGAACATAAATTACCATTTTCCAATGTGATTTCAATAAGCAAAATGTATTCTCTTTGTTCTAATTATACATAGAAATATTAATGAGGTTCCTTTTTCCAACATTATTGATGATGCTGGAAAGTCTGTTATTTATTAGCACTTCCAGGAAAGCAAAAGAAAAAAGGCAAGACACAACAGTGACTTTCAAACAAATGAGCCCTATTGGTAATCAGTTTCTCACTGAATAAGATAAGTAGAAAATGCACATAAAACCTTTTCTTTTATTCTAGCCACATATTTGTACACAAACTAACTAGAAACCACATGAATACAGTAGCAGATTTTTTTGGTTACATTTATCTTCAGGGAAAAAAGATTATGTATAGGAATGGATGTTTTTATCAAGAACAAAAATGGTAATTATAAGGAAAAATCAATTGAAGTAACCAACTAAAAGTTTTCTAGCAAATTCTAGATATAGTGATTAATTGATTAAAGACTAGATTTCAATTAGGTATTTAAGATGATGTTCTCTTTTCAGTATTTGTACTGTGATATCTGGTATTAAGAAAACATACTTCATACTGTTTTAACCCTTAAAATTTAAAATCTATTCTACCCCTGAAAATGCTGTTTTCAGAGAACCACAGAATAACTTCTTTGGACAAAGGAAGCTGGTTGCTTGGGAACATCAATCAAACTGGCTATTTTAGAGTCAACTATGATTTAAGGAATTGGAGATTATTAATTGATCAATTAATCAGGAACCACGAGGTAAACTGGATTTACTTGTCAAAGATCTGTTTCGATATGTGTACTTGCCATTTTTATCCTAAGTGATTCCATTGTTTTTCTGGTTGATCTCATAGGTTCTGTCTGTCAGTAATCGAGCGGGTTTGATTGACGATGCCTTCAGCCTAGCCAGGTATGTTTTCCTGTGTGTGGATCTCCACAATAAAACTCATGCCATAAGACTTCCTCTAGTAAGCTAACTAGTGCATACGTTTTGAATAATAAACCTTTTAAACACAAATTTTTACTCACATTCTTTGTGCTTGGAGATGAATTACAATGGTGTCCCAAACCCTTGGTCAATATGAGCCATATGGTATTTCTGAGTCAGGAGAATCTTCATTAATTTTCACTACAAGTTCAATTTAACCAGAGATTAATAATCTCTCCCCAATTTCATTAATAAACTCTATAAAATAACCATTATGTCATACTTGATTTTTGATGGAAAATGCCTTTCAGCCTCAGCAATTTTTTTTCCTGACTATTCTAGTATATCATTTTTTTAACGTTTTTTTTTTAAAAAATCTGATTCATTATGGGAAGTTTGTGCTATAAGGAGAAATAAATATTTTACATCCTAAAACTGTTCTGGAAACAAACAAACAAACAATATATATATATATATATATATATATATATATATATATATATATATATATATATAAATCTTGTAGCAAAAACCTTTAATTGTACTAGTTACAGTAATATTTGTGTTATTTTCATAATTAGATTTATAATGTCAAAATCAGTTATTCCTTTGAATAGCCATTATTATTTTGAAATAATGTTGATTGTAAACCCAAGCTATTTACTCAATTTTGACACTAAATACTAAAATAAATTCATACCTTTTACTGTTTTGCATGTCACATCCAAGTACAGTTTCAATTTTATTTATTATTTCTTTGTTTATTTTAAGATTTTTATTAGAACATATAGCTAACATACATTATATCAATTTCAGGTATACACCATAGTTATTCAATATTTATATACCTAAAGAAGTGATCACTATGATAAATCCAGCAACCATCTGACACTGTACCACAGTATGACAATATTTGACTATATTCCCCATGCTGTAAGTTACATCCCCATGACTTATTTATTTTACCCTGGAAATATGGACTTCTTATTGCCCTTCCCTTTTTCAATAATTCAGTTACAGTTGACATTCAATATTATTTTATATTAACTTCAAGCAAAAAACATAATGGTTAGACATTTGTATAATTTATGAAGTGATCCTCCTTACTAGTCTAGTTACCCATCTGGCACTATAACTAGTTATTACCATATTATTGACTATATTCCCTATGTTTTATTTCCCCATGACAATTTTGTAACTACCAATTTGTACTTCTTAATCCCTTCACCTTATTCACCCTGCCCCCCCAACCTCCTCCCATTTATCACCCTGAAAACCTAGTACCCATATGACACCAATCACAGTTATCACAATATTATTAACTATATTCCTTATGCTCTACTCTATAGCCCATGAATACTTTCTGACAACAAATTTGTACTTCTTAATTCTTCCCATTTTTTTAATTAAAATACAGTTAACATATAATATTATATTAGTTTCAGCTGTACACCATAGTTATTCAACACATATATCTAAAGAAGTGACATCATGATAAGTCCAGCAATCAACTGACACCGTATCATGCTATACACAATATTATTGACTATATTCACTATGCTGTACATTATATCCCCATGATTTATTTCTTTTCTACCTGGAAATTTGAACCTCTTATTCCCTTTCACCCTTTTTTCCCCCTATTTAAAGTTTTTTTTGTGTGTTTTTTTTTTTGAGGGCAGTGTCACTGGCCCTCATATGTGGGACCCGAACTGGGGCTGCTGGCTTCCGAAGCCAGCGCTTAACCACCGCAACACTCAGCCGGCCCTAAATTTTTTAATTACAGTTGACATTCAATATTCTTCATTTCAGTTATTGTATTCTTTATTTCTGACTTGTTCCTTTTTATGATTTCTATCTCCATTTTTATGTTTCCTAGCTCTTTGTTGGAGTTCTCACTGAGATGATTGAGAATCCTTATAACCAGTGTTTTGAACTCTGCATCTGGTAGATTGCTTGTCTCCATTTTGTTTAGTTTTTTTTGTTTGTTTGTTTGTTTGTTTTTTTCTGGGGCTTTGTTCTATTCTTTTATTTGAGACATGGTTCTTTGTCTCCCCATTTTGGCTGCATTTCTGTGTTTGTTTCTATATATTAGGTAGGGCTGCTATATCTCAGGGGCTTAGTGGAATGGCCTTCTGTAGTAGGTGTCCTGTGGAGCCCAAAGGCCCTATCTCTCTGGTAACCTGAGCTGGGTGCTCCAGGTGTGTCCCTTGTGTGGGTTGTGTGTGACTTCCTGTTGTAGTTGAGCTTTGGCTGCTGTTTGCATGTCAATGGGTGGAATTAACCCTGGGGCTGATTGGTTGTGAAGACTGGCCCTGACTACAAGGTTGTGCAGAGGCTGACCTTACAGAGCAGGATTCACTATAGCAGTGCTCTGGTACCTGCCCAGTCTGCCCTTTGGGTGTCATCTTTGGAAATGGCCAGGTAATGCTTTGGCTCGGTCCCAAGCTGGCCACTGGGAGTGCCATCTCTGGAAGCTTCTGGGAGGGGCCCCACCCATAGGCCAAGTTCAGCCACAGTTTATGTCCTGCTCAGAGCCACCTGGCATGAGCTACAAAACTGTCCACAGATTACTGCCACCCATGCTGAACTTAGAAATGCCTCAAGAGGCCAAGCATTGAACGTAGGCTGGTAGCCAGTAGTGCCAGGCTTAGGGCTGCTCAGCAAGAGGTACAGGACATGCTGAAGCCAGGTGCTGCTTGTTTGGATTTTGTGAACTTTTGAGAGATTTTATGAAATTCCACAGCATGAGTCAAAACAGTGTGTACGAAAAAGCCACTGGAAGCAGCTTGGGTGTGCCCAAAAGTTGGGTGGTTTGGGGGTCTCAGAGCAGGGAAAATTACTGGTGTTAGCCAGGTTGATGGAGACTCAGATATGGTGTCTGCTTGCATCTGTACACTGGAAGCGGGGAGTGCTCAACAAAGACACAATGGCTTCTGTCAGCTTCTCTGTCAAGAGAAAGCTGCCTCTGCACCCCTTGTCCTGAAGCCACACAACTCACCTCCCCCCTGTATGTCCATGTCACTTCACCAGCTGCTTCCCCAGTGCTGGAGCCCAGAGACGGTGATTCCCTCAATACGTCTGTGCACTATCCCTTTAAGAGGAATGCCTGGGACTCCAGATGCCCTCTGTCTCACTCAGCCTCAATCTCCACTGGTTTTCAGAACCAGAAAGGAGACTTCTATCCCCAGCACTGGAACCTTGGGCTGGTGAGCTTGGTGTGGGGCTGGGATCCATCAGTTCTCAGGGGGCACCTCCACAGCAGAGATATCCCTCCCGATTTTGTTTTGTTTTGTTTTTGTTTTGAGGGCGGTGTTACTGGCTCTCATATGTGGGACCGAACCGTGGCCGCTGGCTTTCCAAGCCAGCACTTAACCACCGCGCCACTCGGCTGGCCCTTCCCTCCCGATTTTTAATGGTCACACATGGGTATGGGACCAGCCCATTCTGTGTCTCTGCCCCTCCTACCAGTTTGCAGTGGCCTCTCCTATATGTCTTTAGTTGTATGACTTCTGTTTAGCCAGACTTCAGGTGATTCTCAGTGATGGTTGTTCCGCAGTTTAATTGTAATTTTGATGTCACGAGGAAAGGAAAACACAGCGTTGACCTATTCGGCCACCTTCACTGGAAAAATTAGGTATTCTTTTAATGGTTGTTTAAATACAAACATCACATGAATGCATTCTAAATGTCCAAAGTTAAAACAAAAGAGAAATACCGTATGAAAATTTTCTTTGACTCTCTCCCACGCCGTGCCAACACTTTACCCTCCTCACAGGTAAAATTATTATTGGTTTGTATAAATCCAGTTGTTTTTTTTCCTTTACATTTCCACACAGTTTTTTCTTTCTTTTTTCATGACTAGGAATGCATTCTGTTCTCTGACTCTTTTATAAAAATAAGTCTGGGAAGTTTTATCCCATTGTTTCTAATGGTTCACTGTAATAATCAAGACTGCAGTGAGTATCCTTGAACAGTTTTTTGTTGTGCAATGTGTTTTTATTGGATTGATTCCTGCTAGTGGAATGTTTGGTTCAAAGAGTATAAAAATTTTAATGAAAGTTACAAACTGTATTTCAAAGGCTCTCCCAGTTTAACTCTCTGTCAACCATGTATGAGAGGGTTGAATTCCCTCCAACTTTTTATGAAAACAAAGAGTATTCATCTTTTACATTTTCTACAGCCTAGCAGCAAAAATAATGTTTTTGAAGTTGTTACAGTACTTAATTAACTTGTGCATCTTTTCTATATATATCTTTCCTATATATACATTTTTTATTTGTATGTTTTTCATTCATGAATTGTTACCTGATTTAGAAATGAAAGATAAAAAACCTAATAGAAGATGGGTGAGATATTTTTCAAACTCAATTTTTCTATTATTTTGGATGTTTTCTGATATTAATCTTTTTTGTAGCATACATCTTCACGGTATTTTCTCTCAATGGTATGTAAAATTTTTTTCACTGTGTGGTCTATTTCATCACCCAAAGAATTTTAATTTATATGTCAAATAATTTATTTTATAGCTTTCTGGTCCTCTGGTTCTGTCACACATAGAAGACTTCCATCTGAAGATTTTGAAAATATTGCATTTTTTTCTTTAAAAGCTATTTTGTTTTTAAATCTATCTCCTCAACCCTTCTCAGATTCTTTTTTTTTAATGGAATGGAATTAGTGTCAAATTTTCTTTAAAATTAATACATTTATAACCAATTATATTAATCTTATTTAAAAACTCTTCCTTACTCACAAATTTAAAATGCTATCTTCATCTTGATGCAAATTCTCATGTTTTAGGGAATTGATTTGATTGTGTTTCATTGACCTCTTTATTCTTTTCACACTAGTACCATAGTGTTCCAATCAGTTTAGCTTTATAGCACGTTGTAGTCAATAAAATTTTCTCTGGTTCTTGTTCAAAATCTTACATATTTTCTCTTAAATATAAATTTTAGAATCAGTTTGACAAAGCCCATTAAAATATACTGCTTTAGTTATGACTGGATATGCATTAAATTTATAAATTCATTTTTAAAGAATTAATGTCTTTTCAAATGTTAGGTTTCCAATATCAAAACATCTTATTTCTCCCTATTAATCCAGGCCCCTAAGTGAAGCTCTTTGATTTTATGTACATGGGTTGTAGTAATGTCATATTCCATGTTTTAAAATGATATATGACTCTTTAGGAAATGGCAATGCTTCGCTCTTACGTATTCTAATTTCCGTTGCTTGTATCAGGTGTGATCAAACAATATGGTGAATGTTTAAATGGCTGCCTCGGTGTCTTGAATCATTTTAACTTTGGGGAAGAGCCAGAAGTCACATGGTGCAAGATCCGGTGAATAAGTTAGATGAAGACACACCGTAATATTTTTATTTGACAGAAATTGCCATATACCAGAAGCAATGTGTGACATGGAACATTGTCATGATGGATGATGACTTATGGCACACTTTAAAACACACCTTCTCTCAACTGTAGCTCACGCTCCTCTGACTGCACCAAACACTTTGGAGCTTGTTACGACTTTGCAAGTTCAATGCATTACTTCCCGTATTGACGATCCCTGCCTTTCCATTGGATGGCACTCAGCAGCATTCACCGTGTTTTGTGACCACAACTGGAAAGACCCTGTGACACACATCACTTCTGGTAGAGCAATTGCTGTCAAATAAAACCATTACGAAGTGTCCTCATCACCTTATTCTCCCAATCTGACACCGTGCGACCTCTGGCTCTTTCCCAAAGTGAAAATGACCATGAAAGGTAAACGTTTTGAATTGATTCAGGACATTGAGGCAGTCACGACAGTACAACCAAAGATATTCATGAAAGAGGACTTTCAGAGTGCTTCAGAAAGTGGGAAGAATGATGGGATAAGTGTGTTCAAAGTGAAGAGGACTATTTAAAAGGGGATTAATGGCAATGTGTCTTTTACTGTAATAATTTTTTAAATTTAAACATTCACTGTATTTTTAATCACACCTCTATATACAAAATCAATTAATTGATTGCCTTGCAAATATCATTGTATTTTTACTTGAATTCTGAAATTAGTGACTAAAATATCTAGACGTTGTTGTTGTTTGGTGTATTTTGTTTTGTTTTGTTTTGTTTTGTTTTAATAAAGGATAGTTAGGTTGGGAGATATAAAAATGAACAAGGGGCATTCTTTGTTTTCAATGAATTCACAACCTAGCAGGGAAAATGCACTGTAGACAATTAACTATATTCAGTGTAAGTGCTGTGAATAAAATATTATGGAAGATAAAGAATTGGAAAATAAAAAATTACCTTGGCCTAGGAAGACTATGGAGGATATCACATAAGAAATAACATTAGAAGAATGAAAATTTGCTATGGAAATCCATTAAAAGTTTAAACATAGGAAAATAAGAGTAGGACAAAGTGTAAACTAGAGGATAAACTTATGGCAGGAGAACTGTTTACAATAGTAATATTCATGCTACAACTTGGATAAAGCAGCGATTTGAGGAGTGGAATTGGCAGCTAGATAAGATAAGAACTCTTATTGAAGTTATTAGCTTAATACATGAAAGAAACTAGAAATTTGGAAGATTTGCAATAGCAAGTATAGTAACCACGGGATTTGAAAATTTAAAGCTATTAATGTGCTCTGACCACAATTTTAAAAAGCTATAGATGTATATCACTGACTTGTGGATCTATGTCAAATTTTGTTTGAAATATTCAAAATACATGAAAATAATTTGGAAAATTTGTTCATATCCAAACAAGTTCCAGAAATAAATCATTATTATCATCATTATCATTATCATCATCCTCACTATCATCCTGGCCCTGGGTAGTTCCTGCACTGATTTATTTATTTAGTCACCACTTACCTTGAAAATTCAATTATGCAGAACACACACCATTTTACTGAATTTTTTTTAGCCTAGGTAGCATAGTTTTAAAGTTTCTGTTACAGGCTATTCCTCAAAGAGTCCAATTACTTAGAAAGCCTTAACAAGGGTAGATTATTATAATTTGGTTTGCAAACTTTGTTAAGGAATAAGACAGTAGTTATTTCTTTTAAAATATTAGTGTTTTATTAACAACAAGCAAAAGGACCTGTATCTGGAGATTATGAATGTCACATTTAGAAGTGCTCTAGTATGTTAAAAATTAATAAATAATTTTTTCTTTTTTTTTGAGGGCAGTGTCACTGGCCCTCATATGTGCGACTCAAACCAGGGCCGCTGGCTTCCCAAGCCAGTGCTTAACCACCGCGCCACTCGGCCAGCCCTAATAAATAATTTTTAATGACTTGTTCAGAGTTTATGTCTGAAAAATATTAGGAAAACTGGGAATTCAATATATGAGCCTGTGAAAATATAATGGCTCATGAAGAAGCAAATTATGAGACTACCCACAACCTACCCTTACACATTGTTTTCATTTCTGAGTCCTATTTCAGGACCAGTAACAGCATTAATAAAACCACTTTAACAGGGTTTGCAAACTGAGTGGTAGTAATCTGCTCTTTCTAGGACATCTTCCATCGTGGCTTTTATTAGAAATTCTTCTGTTTCTTCAGGATGACTCTCCTGTATCTTGCTTAAAGTTTCTCTTGCAAATTACGTACTGATCATTTCTTCACTTATTGCAGAAAATAGTAATTTGATGTGCCTGAGAACAACTGTCCACTGAATTGGGCTCTATGAGGAGTGGGTTTTCCTACTTTCACAGCTGGTTCTTTAAATGTGTGATGCAATGACCTTGTGTAGATGAAATTGACAAGGAAATTGACATGGACACCTTTTGTGAGAAATACCTTGGCAGACTGGTTTCTTTGTCCTGGTCCCCCATTCTGTTATGGAGGTAACAAGACTACCTCACTTCAGTCGAACATTGCAGTGCAAACCCTGACTAAGAACTCTGGGTCCCTTTGACGCAGTCTACTGCTTTATTAGTTCTGATTTTAGGAACAATGTTTAGTTTCAGAATTCTTTGTTTAAACCCTACTTTTTTTCTTTTTAAAAAATTACTATGTAATCTCAGCATAAACATTTTTCTTTTAGTTGTATGTTATAATGAAATCATGAAAGTAATCATAATAGATTACTGAGCATACTGATTAAAACATATTTTATATTGTACTCACTGGGCAGGGAGAGAAGGATGCATTTTTTTGCTGTTTGGGTTAGGCTCATTTGGGAGAAGTATCCAGGTAGGAGGATGGTTATTTATTTTTTCTTAAGTCACCAGAATATGTGTGCAAAAGGATTACAATTAATGATTTATGAAATCCTCAAAGAGATAAAATTGTTTATTGCAACTAAGATTTAGTCGTTGCCTATAAACTTCCAATCTTCTGCCGAAGACCAAAAGCTAGTAAAATTAGCTTATCATTACCCTCTCAGCCTTTCTAACTAGGGCAGATCTTTCCATGCTGTAAACAGTGACTCACAGGGAATCCTTTCAGGAGCTTTGTGGCCATCCCGAAAAGATCACACTATTTCTCACATCTCTGGGGCTGGGATTCTAAATATCTATTTGTCATCATCAGCAAATGCTCCTCTTGAGATATTCAAAAAGTCACCTTGAAGAACTTTCATTTTACACCTCTCTGCATGCAATTATTTAATTCATATCCAAAAGGCCACTGAATTAGTCTTAGTTTACACAAACCCTTTGCCACAGATAAATGGTAGAAATGGTCTGAAAGCATTTTCAGGATATTTTACTATAATGAGCTGGGAGTCCTTGGCTTGCTTTCTATAATAACCCAGTAAAAGCCTAGAACATAGGCCTGAATTTTCAAGCTATCCTCTTCCTGCAGGCACACACTTGTTTGCTCAAGGTTAGAGAATGAGGTAACGTTCCTTGGAGTTATATTTAGAAATCTTTTGAGGGTGGAATCACAAATATTATCCTCCGGATAAAGATTCAGGGGGAGCTACCATCCTAGGTACTTCTGGGAGGTACAAACCTCGGGGCGCTAAGGGCAGGCCTGAGGCTCTTGAAGATGACGGCATTTCTTAGTGATTTTTAAATTGTACTGCATTAAATCAAGAGCAAATTTGTAACTTCCCAGTGTCAACTCTGTGTTTCAACTCTGCAGGTGAAAATGTTTTAATATTAATGTCTAATGTCTGAGAGTGCTGAGTGGAAAGTAGAGAGAGATATTTTGACATCATTCTGTAGGTTTGATCCATTTTCATAGCAAACAGCCTGCGCTCTTGTGTTACAAAAGCGTGGGTGATATCTGTAGGTTACATGGATTTATTCTTTTGTAAGAATAAGTAGTCTAAATTTCCAAATGCAAGTACAAATTTGTTTGGATGAGTATATATATTATACTCTTTAGCATCTCACAATTTAAAAATTATTTTATAATTCACGTTGTAGTTAGCACCACCTGGTCATCTTTGATACAAAATTTTGATTCTTTTGATTCTCTAATTGTTTTGAAAACTAAGCCAGAGATTTTATATGATTTTGCTCTAAGGTCTCTGAAGTTCCCAAGAATTTAAAATACTTGCTTGTTCACTAATTTACCTTATTTAGACAGTGCTCCCTCCAAAATGGTCTTTATACCAGACCACCAACTTCACTTGAATAGATGTTTGTAATATATACTTTTGACATAAAGACCTGAATTAGTATCTTAGTGTTTCTTGTCTGTAAATCTATTGACAATGCAAGCAGGCAAGAACAATTGAGCTACCTACAAGTGGTAACTGAGAGAAGCTTATTAGGTTTTTATATGGCTGTTCTGTGATTGTTTTTTGAGGAAATCAGGAACTTAGAAAGATAAAGGGAAGAAAGGAAAAGATGAGTAAATTGCTTCTTCTAACAAGGAATAATTGATAAGAAAGTGAGGGTTTTGTGGTATATCCAGTCTGTGGAAAAATTAAATGAATACTTCTGGCATTTGACTGGTTAATGTAAAAGTCTAATTGTTTTACATATATATTCTGGTTCTCAAAAAGCCTCCTTTCATTTTTATTATGATAAATTAAATTATAAAGAAATATTTTAAAAAAGAAATATATAAATATCGGTATTACTACAGGTTTTATGGTAATTACTTAATGCTTTAAGTTGACTTGTAATGTTATATTCCCACCTTAGAACTGAGATTTTTAGGGGCCTTTCTGACAGTCATCTTTCCTAACAAACATGATAATCAGCCAATGAGAAAGAACTGCTTGTGCTTTTCTCCCACAACTTATAAAATCTATTTTGAGCTTTAACCGTTATTTGCCAAAGGTAGTAGTGCCACCTTGATAAGGAAACTAGAATAAAGATCATAGAAAATAGGGTTTTTTTACATGAGTTTCTACTTACCATGAAAATTTGAAGATTCTGTTTTTATATTTCAAGAGTCAATGATGTTGGGAAGAGGGGAAAAGAAATTTAGTTCCCACATTTTGTGCAACGGAGGTGTAATTAATTCAAATTAACACACAGTTTTGTTTATGTGGCAGATCATAAAGCCTTGAAAGATGATGTAAAATATTGGGGTGTCGGAAAAGTCATGACACATTTTTGCAACGAAAAACAGGAAAAATACAGCATGACTTTTCTGACAGCCCAATACATGATGTTCTCCGTTAATTGCATGCAATTTGAACTCTCTTGTGTGGAACGCTTCAAATGTCTTTATGTGGAATGGAGTACTGGTGAAGAGGTCTTCACTATGGTCAATGTAAGAAAACACCAGATTAGGAAACCTTTATTCATTGCAACTGTGTCAAAACTATTGAATGCTATTTAAAGACACGAGTATGGGCCCACTCCCAAGCTAGGAAGTAGTGCTGGGCCCTGCAGAATCAGACCACGTTGGAATCACAGATTGGGCTCTTCCTAAACAGGGATTGGCCTGGAATGCAGCTGATTCTGACTTCTGAAGGAGGTAGGCGGAGGTTCCCAGTTGTTCAGCTGCTTCACCTAATTAGGATCAAGATTAAACTGAAGTTAAATATCAACTCTCCAGGTTACCCTGTGATGGTGCTAACCAGAAGGGGCAAAAAAGAGAGTTTGCAATAAGAGAAAATGTTGGTCTAGAAGCTCAGATGTGACAAATTCATGTAAGACTAATAGGCCCTGAAGAGACTAATGATTGAATATCAGAGAGTTTTATGTGATGCTAACTTACACTCTAAATTAATACAGGGTTTGGAGGAATGCTGTCAGAAATGCCAAAATAGAAAGAACTCCAGATGAAAATTAGTTGGTTTTGCATTCCCAGGGTGCAAATATATTGGATGTTAATTGCATAAGCTGAAGGCAAGATCATGAATTCTATCCATGCCACATCTTTTTCAGCCAATAGTGAGACTATTATTACAGAAATATAGTTACTATTCAAAGCAATTAGGCCCCATGTCTCCTAGCATATGATACTTTTTAATTTTCATCTTTGTAGAGTTTCTCAGGTTTTCTATTTCCATTTTTAAAATGTTATTGCATTCTGTTGAATTTTGACATTGGTAGACTATCAGTTATTCCTGAGGGTGTGAAGAGTTGAGAAATCCATATGAAAATTTGTGTTTCAGTGAATGCAAAGTAATATGTAAGGTATTGCAATAAATTATATATACAATGTGAATGTTAATGACTTTGTTGACGGATAGATTATAGATACATGGATTGAAAGGTAGGTTGATAACAAAGACAGAACCATATTACAAATACAGTGAATCACTATATTTAGCCTCAGAAAGATTATTTTGTCATGCTTACTTTAGTATGAGAAAAGTCATATAGAATTTTAAAATTTGAGAATCATAGCTGAGGTTTAGTTAAAATAAATTCAAGTGATTTTCTTAGTGAAAGGAAGATATTACTGAGATAAATATTTTATCCATATGAGTTATATACTAAATAATTATCACATGTAACAATAAAAGGTTACAAGTTGTTTGATGAAGATATTTTCCAATACTCTCTTATTTCATGATATGCCAAATTAAAAGAAAGGTAGGAACGTATGTTCTTTATTTGTTAGTCTATATTTCATCATTATAAAAATGCATAGAAACTAGTTGGAAAAACTTTCACTAGTTACTTAGTTTTTATGTGCTGTCGTCATCCAACATATATTTTTCATTATAGATAAGTTAATCAGTTCCTAAAGTATCTATATATAGTATTAAAATGAACTGTGCTCTTATCATCTACAGACAAAAAATATGATTACATCTTTCACAAACAGGAAAACTGAAAATAATGAAAAACATGAGAAGCACTTCAAAATGCTTTTAGTAGGTTGACATTTTTTATTGTAATTTTTGGTGCTCATTAGTAAGAATAATTCACAAATGGAACATTCTGTAATAAAAAGTTGGTCAGCAGTATTTTCTAGTTATATAGTAGCAGCTTTGTATATTTGAACTACATGGGGGTTAAGATTATATGTAAATAGGGTTGGAAATGGTGTTCTCAGATGGCCTATACACAAAGTGACAGTTCATTTATTAAACAAATATTCAATAAACACTATTGTGTACCAGGCACTGGTATAGATACTAGAGTGTACAGCAGTGAATGAAAGACTCAAAGTCCCTGCTTCATAGAGTTTACATTACAGTGGGAATGATTAAAGTCAGATTGTCATGCAAATAAATGTATGTCAGCTGGCAATTCTTTTAGAGTATGTAAATAATAAAGCAAAAAATGGGAGTGTTTGGCACAGAGAGGGAGTTTATTTTAAATAGTCAGGGAAGCTCTGAGTTGATATTTGAAAGAAGTAAATAAGGAAACATCGGGAAGTAGAGCATTTCAGACAGAGGAACAGTAAATGCAAAGGCCCTGAGGTAGAATGTGCTTGGCATGTTCAAAGCGAAGCAAACAGATGGATGTGGTGCTAATGGAAGAAGTAAGGGGCATAGCAGGATGAGATGAGATTATGGAAGTAAGAGCACTGATCATATAAAACTCTATAGACTATTGTTAGAATTCGGAGTTTTAGTCGGAGTGAGAGGGAATGTCATTTAGAGGTTTTTTGACAGAAGAGTGATGTAATCAGACATGTTTTGAAGGATGATTCTAGCTGCTGTATTGAGAATATAAAACGAGGGAGCAAGTGTGGAAGCAGGAAGCCCAGTTAGGAGGACAATTAAAGCAAACTCTATTAAGGGATATTCAGAACTACAATATGGCTATTTGCCTGGTAAGGAACAAGAAAGGCCCTAGAGCACCTTGGTAGCCTCCTGAGTGGCAAAGGTTTACATACCGGAGTTATAGACCCATGTAGATGTTTTCCTGGAAAATAGTTACTCATTAAGCAGTAATAGCAAGAAAAAAAACAAAAAACATTTATATCATTTAAGCATTTGGGTTCCTTCCAGTTTTAGTCTGTGATGAATAATGCTGCTATGAACATTTGCATATTCATTTTTGTGTGGATATGTTTTCCTTTCTCTTAGCAGATACCTAGGAGTGGACTTGATAGGATAAATGGTGAGATTACTTAATTAGATATGACCATACTGTTTTATAAACTGCCTGGACCAGTTAGCATTCTAACAACCACTTAGTATTGTTGGTCTTATTAACATCAGTCATTACATTGTGTGTAGAATGTATCTTCCTGGGATTGATTTAATTTATGCTTCTCTGATGATCAGTGATGTTGAGAATCTTTTCATGAACTTGTTTGCTATCTCTATATCATTTTTTCTCAAAAATTTTTAAAATCCTGTATCCATTTTTTAAACTTGGTGTCTTATTATAGAGGTATAAGAATTTTTTAAATATTCTGAGACAAGCCCATTAGTCAGATATGTTTCACAAAATTTTCTCCCAGTTTGTAGATTATCTTTTTATTTTCTTAATTTGTCTTTCAGTACTGAAAGTTTTTAATCTTGAAGTCCATTTTATTAATTTTTTCTGTTACAGTTTGTGCTTTATATGTTCTGTTTTATATATATATATATATATATATATATATCTTATGTATAATGTAAGGTAAGGGCATATAATGTAAGGTAAGGGTTAAAGTTAATTGTCTCCATAAAGATATCTAGTTTGCAGCACCAGGTGGTTAAAATAATTCTTTTTCCACTGAGTTATACATTGTGAATCTATTTTTGGACTCTGGAGACTGTTCCATTAATCCATATACTATCAATCACCACACCAATACCACACTGTCTTGATTACTGTAGCTTTACAGTAGGTCTTTCAGGTTTTTGGTTGTGATTACTTTGAAAATATAAATCAATTTGGGGAAAATTATCATCTTAATATCTATGTCAGGAATATCTCTTCTATTTTTAGGTTTTTTTGAGTTTTCTTTTGCAATGCTTTGTAGTTTTCAGTGTACAGGTCTTATACACCTCTTAATAAATTTATTCTTGCATATTTTATATTTTATATTATTGTACATGAAGTTGTTTTTAAAAATTTTACAATTGGCTAGTGAGTTGCATTTGTCTATATATATATACACACACCTCAGGGGTTGGCAAATTATGGCCCACTAGCCAGCCACCTGCTTTTGTAAACAAAGTTTTATTGGAACACAGTCATGCTCACTTATTTATATATTTTCTAAGGCTGTTTTAATGCTACCCAGATAGACTTGAATTTTTGCAACAGAGACGATGTGTCCGACAAGCTTGAAATATTGATCTGGCTCTTTAAGAAAAAATATGCCATCTCCTCATATCTAGAAACACTTGAATTTTTTTTATCTTGACCTTACACCTTGTAACCTTGCTAAGTTTGCTTATTATTTCTTACAGTTTTTTAAAAATAGTTTTCCTAGGGTTTCATGCAGTTTTTATTATTTATTGATTGTTTGCTAAGATATATTTTTGGAACTTTGATTATTGAGTCCATAATCATAAGCATAGATAAAATCATTGAAACAAACTGTCAAGTTGCCATTAGAGATGACAGTTTCTCTCAAGAAGAATATGAGATGTGTTTTTCAGCATGGCCAATTTTAAAATTCATGTTATTAATTTCTCTTTTTACATTATTCTGTTCCCTAAACAAAAATAAGTTTAAGAATTATTATTATTTTTTAAATAATTGCTCCCTCTTCTCTAATTTTTAATTTAGGAAATTATAGTGGTTAAGATCATTGACTCTAGAATTAAATATGAGTATTAGCCCTAGCTCCAACAAAAAAGTAATCTTGAGCAAATTATTAATTCTATTCTTAGTTTCCTAATTACAAAATGTCAATAAAAGAGTATCTAAATTAGAGTTTTATTTTGAATATTAAGTGAGACAATGTAATTAGAACATTCTGTATGGCCCTAGGCCCAGTAAGTTCTAAATCACTTTTTCCTCTTATTATATGAGATTCCATGACACACCAGGGTCACTGTCATGATATTTAAGAAACATATGATATTGAGCTGAGACTTCAGAGTTGGAAAAGTACTTAATCTAAGATATGCCCTTTTTTCTTTAGCTTCGCCTCAGTTTAAAACAAATTATTTAGGATTGATTTTATTTCAAATGTATACCAGTGTACTCAAGTATAAAATGTACACCCAAATTTTAGTGTGAGTCCATTTTGGTGAAGTTGTTGACTCTTACATTTTAGCTCATCGTTCTTTATAATATGCTCTTTCTTTTGATAAGAAATATCATTGTTACCTAGAATAATCCTTCCAATATAAAACATATAATTTAAATATGAAGGTTGCGTTTTAATATTACATTTAGTAGTTTTGATAATTAAATGGATAATGGAGGTAACAAATATCTCTGGATAATTGCAGTTTCATGATGGTGAGAGCCAGGAACTTCTTAAAAACAGTATTGACAAACAAATTAATATTTCATTAAATAATAGTTGTTAGAAATGCATGTATCTTATTTGTTTATTAAGTAAGTGTTTATGAGGAACCCACTGTAACAGTATATTACACATATGAACTACAGAATTTAGCAGAATATTTTCAAATGCCTGAGAATTTAGACTATAATCTCACAATTATCTGAAGTAAGATTTAATGTAACATAATACATTGGTCTAAAGATATAATGTTTATCTAAAATAAATGTTAGTTGGTTTAAGAGCACATAAACAATGTTTTAAAGGAGGGAGTAATCACTTATGGATGATATACTCAAGCTTCTAATACTTCATGGAAGAGGTGGCAATTGAGAATTTAGGGTGATCTTGAAAAACATCTGGAAGAGGGAAACAAGAAACATCAAATAATATGGTGACGCCTGCATGCAGAATTATCTGGTAATGGCTCTCAAGCATTTTAGCAGCAGATACTAATTCAAGATAATCCTCAAAAAGATCTCAAAATAAAGTGACTACAACAAATGCATGTAGAAGAGGAAGGCAGACATGAAGACGCAGAATGAGAAGGTTAAAATGATAGTAGCCTTGTGAAATTTAAATTTCAAAAAAGAATGCCTCACCACTATGAAAGTCTGCTCTCAATTTCGGATTGAAAAGCATGCTCAGATTTCAAATCTCTGCATACACAGAGGATATTGAAATTTTGTCTTTGCCTAGTTAAAGCGACCTGACAAAATAGAAAGACCATTTAAAAATTTTCCCGTTATCAACCAGTTTCACTTATTATGTGATCCAGTTTTAAACCATATTTATCTGAATGAAATCACTGGACAGATAGCATTATAGGAAAGCAAAAATGTCACTCTGGAGAATATAATGTGTCTAGTTATATACTGCTCCATGGGAACTCAATGATGGTGTGGAAATACAGACTTCTCTCTATTAAGTCTCACTGAACTAGAGATCTTTTGGAGTTTCTTATTGTTGGATCCGTGCTTAGACTATTACAGTACATTTATTTCCTATTTAACTATTGACAACTTTTGTGGTTCTTTTTATATTGTATTTATGAGTCATAACTTTCACTTTGATTAGGAAAAGTAAGAGAGGAGTGTGTGTGTGTGTGTGTGTGTGTGTGTGTGTGTATGTTTAAAATATAAATCATATGAGACTTTTAAATATATATTCTAAAATAGAAATTATACATCAGGCTTCCTTAAAGCTACTAGTGTGCTATTTCTCCTAATCTACATGCCATATCTGAGGAGGCAAAAGGAGAGAAAAACTTATAATCTCTTTTTTTTTTTAATACAGTATTCTTAAATGTACTATTTACCTCGGTAATATTTATTTAATTGTCCAAACAAAATTAAGTTTACTTAAGCAACTCTTTCTTCAATAAATGGATTGTGTAGCATACCTAGGATATGGCAGATAAAAGAAAAAAGTCTACTGTTTTACACTTAGTAAATTACCATAGATTAACAACAGTGATCATATATCTATATTTAGTTAGAATTAACATTGAATCAACACTTATCTACTTTTGATTTCCAAATGTTCCTGCTAAATTCCTACTCTGCTTTTTTATTTTATAATATCCTTAATAAGAACAAAACAAAACTTACTTGCTAGAGTTCAAGGAGTAAATAGGATTGCCATCTAATTTTTTCTTTTTAATAAATGAAATGCTGATTTCTTTATGTTTGTTTTACATTTTTGGTCATCAAACTGGGAATTCAAATGACACCTTCTGAAATGTTATCTTTCAAACACAAACAAAAGTCCCAGCTCAAAATCCAATATCTCCAACTGAAGCACAAATCTCTTCATTAAATCTGGAAATCTATGAATTAATAAATTGGTTATCTTTCACACAACTGATTCTCAATGATGGCTCAGAGATACAATAAAAACTGCCATTCAAGACAGGGAAATATGGAAGACACAGAAGCCACTGGGAAGGACTCCTGGGAATGAGCAAAGTTCCTTTATTAAATTCTAAGTTTGCTTTTGGAGCATAACTTCCTGGTCAAGTTTTTTTGGTTTGTTTTGTTTTTGTATTCTCTGGATCTGCCCTTAGAGAGACTCTTCCATCTTCCTCCATGGATATATATGAAATGAGTGTTGGGCATATACCTTCCTTGGGTGACATTCAGTGTTATCATCCCACTTCCTGCCTATAGAAGATGGAGTACACAAGGATTATTTCAAATCTTAAACAGTTACACATTCTTTTAATCCAAGATTATAGCATCTTTGGTAGCAAAACTCTTAAAAACTCAGTAGCCTTCCTATTTTATTCCAGGCAATTCCATGTATGTGTACCCATTCCCATAATTTTTTTAAAGGCTTTGTTCTTAGGGCTTCTATATCTCATTGATATATTGGGCATTATCTGAGTTCATCAGCTTTCAGTAGCAAAGCCAGAGCAGCAGGAGCTTTCCCTGAATTATATTTCTATTTGAAAAGGTTTACTATCAAGTAGACCCCCTCCAAGACTCAGAGTTGTTATCTTTAATAAATAGCCCTGAGGTCAACTTGGGGTTGTCTTTATTCCAGCAAGACAGGAGGACACAGAGCATGGAGAAACATACAATGGGCTTTAATATGCCATTCTGGGAAAGGCTTGCATCTCTTCTGCCCACTTTCCTTTGGTAGAAATCAATTACATGGTAATACATAATTTTGAAGGAATCAGGTAAATGAAGTCTGGTTGTATCCTCAGAAAGTATAAAAAGAAAGGATTTGGTCAAGAGTAAGCTGAGTACTCCACAGATTCCAATTGAACATAATACCAGAAATATATGAGAGTGTCGATTTCAAAACAATATTCTCAGGAGTCATATTAGCGGGACAATTTTTTGTTCGTGTGTTCTGCTTTGTTTTTTAAGGATGTTTGGTTGAAGGAAATGAAATGTATCTATTTCTACTTCCTTGCTTTCCCAACACAAATTGCCAATTTAAGAGAGAGAGAGAGAGAGAGAGAGAGAGAGAGAGAGAGAGAGAGAGAGAGAGAGAGAGAGAGAGAGAGAGAGAGAGAGAGAGAGAGAGAGAAGAAAAATAAAGATTGACTGACAAATACAAGGAATTATGGAACTCAAAACAGAAAGATTCCCCAAATAGATGGAAGTATTATATTTATGGATCCTCTATTGGACACAGAAATCTACAAAAACAATCCATGAAGGGACTGTTTTATTTAGAATAACGAAACCTGGAGGCAAGATGAGTTACGCTTCTGAATCTTTCTCCACATGGAAGATAAGGAAATAAATTCAGGCCTGAAAGAAGAGACACTCAAACTTCCAGCATTTGCAGGAAGCAGGGGGCAGAACTGGTAGAGTGGGAGAGAAATATATATGGCAATTGGCTTGGCAACCATTAATTCAGACAGCTGGAGAGAAACAATTAAATGCTAAATCACCACAACAATAACCTACAATATGTGAGGTTGAACTATGAATCACACAGCTCTCTAACATATTCTGAAATGGGACTATGGAGCAGAAATATGCCCCTAAACAGATGGAAGCACCAATTTGTTTAGAACCTGGTCTGAAATAACAAGCCTAAATGTAAACTGCTACCACTCAACTTATTCACCATGATTGCTCTTTAGCCAACAATCTATCAGCAGCTACCTCTACTTGATAGGACTATCCTTCTTGAAATATGAGTGATATTTTAACATAAACCATCCTGAAAGCTGTAGAACCTTGAAAAGATACCATAAGAAAGATAATTAAGAATCATAATAACAGCAGAAGAACTATAACATCAAGGAAAAAATTTAAATACATCCATCTGTTTGATTTCAAAGAATTAAAACAAAGAAATGTGGTTTCTTTGTGGACAAGAGCTTAAAGAAAACATGTAAAAGAATAACAGAGATAAGGCAACAAAAAGAATAAAAGTGATCTGATGGTACAAGAAAAAAAACCGTATGTGAAATGGTAAAAATTTATAGACAAAAGGGAAAACAGTCAGGGGCATGGACAATAAGCTTGAGATAGTTGAGATAAATGAAATGAAAAAATAATGAAAATCACAATGTTAAACAAGAGATTCGTTGTGCTTGTGTGTTTTGTGTGTGTGTGTGTGTGTGTGTGTGTGTGTGTGTGTGGTGTGTTTACTTGGTATTTATGGAAATGAAGAAGAATTTTAAAACATGAAATTTGAAGACAAAGCAAGAGTAAATTTTCTTACAATAATGACATGAATATGTAAATTGAAAAGACACCCTGTATATTAGGAAAAAAATCTTACACAGAGGATTAACATTGAGAGATATCTTGGTGAATACCCTAGGTTTGAAGATTAAACAAAGATAGTTACCTGTAAGTGAAAAATTTAGACAGGCTCAGATTTCTATAAGCAAAAATGTTTTGCATTAGATAGAATACAAAAATCTTTATGTAATTAATTTATGCTTTTTACAAAGAAATGATGGTGAGTACTGATTGCATTTTCACATGGAACCAAGGATTAAGAAACAAGAAAATTAAGGTTATAAAATAGAAGGTAAATCTTTAAAACTAAAAAAATCAGAAATAATTGAACTAATGAAAATCCAGAGAGGACAAAAGAGTTAGAAAGTATAAATCTGCTGATTTCCTCATCTTTCTTATCAGAGACTCAGTAGATAAAGATTTAACTATGGATAAACCTATAGGAAAACAATTATTTTAAGATAGTTTAATTGAGATGAAGTTCCTTTTGAAAGAAAAGAGTATCAGTGTAAGTGTTTTAAGAGTGTTTTAATCACATGGAGTGTCTCAGTTATCTGTCATTTTTCTACAACTCTATTAATTTTTAAAAGATTTTATCCTTTTGTCATCTTTTTCCTAAGTTTCTGCTTTTTACTTTTAAACATGTGATTCTTGTGAAAGTGGTTATATGGATATTGTACATTAAATAATAATGACAATGACTTTTATTAAATTAAGTTTCCAGAATTTTCATCTTGTAAAAGTGATGCTCTTGCTCAAGAGAAATTTATAATTTTTACCATTTTATGTCACTTTCACTTTCAATAGTATTGGTTAACTACATGTGGTAAATTTAGCAAAATGTAAAACATTATAAAGTCATATGATTCTTGTGAAAATGACATATTTTATTTTTACATTTATATTTTGGGATAATATAAATATATATATCCTTGTTCTGAATTAACTGGTATATTTTTTGTTACTGTTTTGTATTTTCATTGATGCTTCAACTTTAAAAAATTACTTCCTATAAGTGGTAATGAGGGGTAAATTTTCAGACAATAAGCAAGGACTTAACTATAGGACTGTTATTAAAAATAATGAGTTTCATTGTTAGAACGCGGTAAATCTATATCATTAATGTCTTCTAATTGTTAATCATCGTTAAGGAGTTAGAACGTCATTATCATTACTTTTTCTAAGTTTTATTTGAACATCATCAGCTTGAAAGAAAATCAAGGAAAGGGTAAGATCTTATATTTCTGAGCTAGGGACCTAGGACTCATTAAATATTCCTGTACAAATAGTGTATCTTCAGTATTTTGTGATACTGAAAGTTGTAGTTAAAATTGAGAGAGATGAGAGCTTTGTAGCTATTAGAAGAAGCTACTTTCTTCTCTAGCCTCCGTTTCTGGAGGTTTTAGAAATTGTCTACAAGTTAGTGTCCCAAAGGACAGAAGTTATCTGTTATTTTAATACATAGCCTTCAGATGATTTCAAAATAGTTTCCATGTATTTTAATTCTAACAATTAAATTTTGAAATTTTCCTCAAATGAATCCAAAACTCCTTGTAGTTACAAACTCTCAAATAAGTTGATGGCATCATTTTGTTGCCACCATTTACTTTATATTCTTTGTGGCTCGGCAAATTTATTTAGCTTTGTTCTTTATTTCTTTGGGTCATCATTTAGCATCTGATGAGGGAGAACGAAGTATCAAAAGTCTAACTAACATGACTGTTTCCCCCAAGGTAATTTCAAGTGAGCACAGCTATCATTTTCAAAACCCTATCCTTTTTCTGTACATTGAATTATACAGTTGAAGTCCTTTTTTTATCTCGCTGGTAATAAAAAGTATTTTTACCTTGCACATTTCATCTGCAATGGTGTTGAGTGGCTTTTAACTCTAATTTGTAATGGAGTATCATATTGGAGTATCTGAGAGGCGGGAAAATATCACTTTAAATCACAAAGAAGTAGATTACATATTTCATTTCTCCATAAATAAAGATTAGAGAAGGAGAAAATGCATGATGCACAGAAGATATGTCCTTCTCCATCCCTTTTCTGTCATTCACTATTGTTGCTGGAAATCGTTTCCTTAACATGCTAATAGCGGCTCTGATTGAATTAAAGAGCAATGTGAATGATTGTTATCATTACTAAACGAAAAAGACTATTTTTTTCCTTTGATACAATAGAAAATGTGTAATGCCAAACAAACAAAATGCTAGTCACGTGCTGTACAATCTACATAAGACAGATGATGGGATATTTCTCTAACTGATGGCTGAGTAAATCACCTCATTTTCATTGTTTTCACAGTGTTGACCAACATGCTGCCCGCCTGGCTTCCTACATCTGATTTAAACACATGATTCAGAATGACTTTGGAGGCTTGTGATACTCCTAGATTTATGAGGCACTGTATATGGGATTCTCATCACTGTACAGCAACCCTGTCGTTTTTGTGACAGAGCCTGTTTGACTTGTTTTGGATTTATGATGGAAATAATTCAGAACAGAGTAATAATTTTCCCTTGGCAATTACACTACCATTTGGTACTTTGTCCCTAAGGGAAAAATGAATGTGCTGGGATCTATCCATGAGTTTAGTAGCTCAGTGTAAGGAACAAATCAAGGTCAGAATACAAATGCGGAACTCGTGGTTGCTGAATTCGAGTTGTGGTTCTTTATCTTTAGACACCCCACATTTGTGTGGTGCTTCACAGTCTACAAAACATGCTTCCATTTCACATCATTTAACCCTCACGATGACCCTGGGAGGTCAATACCACGTCTTACATTTTGTAAAGAAAGAAACTGAGACGGGGAATATCATTATTCAGCAAATATTTTTAAGCATATATCATATGAAGGCGTTATGATGCACACTGGGGATACACAGATCGATAAGACTTAGTCTCTGCTTTGGCTGCTTTTAAACTATTTATTGTGAAGAATACCAAATATATACAAAAGTTGGCAGAACTGCGTAATGAAGACCTTGCATCCATTGCTCTGTATCAACTTATGGTCAGTCTTATTTCATCCACGTCCCCAACCAACCTGTCATACTATTTTGAAATGAACTCCAGACATCAAATTGTGTCCTCAAAATAATTTTCACTATGTATCTCTAAAAAGGATGACATTATTAAACATTTTGGCTTAAAATTAAGATCTTCTCAATAATATCAAATATCCAGGAAGTGTTCAAATTTCTAGTTGTCTCATAAATGCCAACACTTAAAAGCTTTTTGACTTATAATCCAAATGATATTATGATATATATATATATATATATATATATATATATATATATATATATATATAAAATCTCTTCTAAACTATTGATCTCCCCCTTCACCTTTTAAAAAATATCTTTCCAAATTATTTGGTGAAGAATGAGGTTGTTTATCCTACATTATTTTCCACAGTCTGGATTTTGCTGATTGCATCCCCACTCTGCACTTTTATATTTCCTCTGTTCTGTCATCTGTAAATTGGTAATCAACACTAGAGGCTTCAGCAATTCCAAGTTTAAATTTTTAGCAAGTTTGCATCAGAGTTGACTCTATATAAGTACATAAAATGAACAAGATAAACATTTGATTGTTTCCCTGTATTTTTCAGTTTCAAAAATAATGAGCCAGTTTTCTAGCCTGGTCTATAGTAACCAATTATTTTGTTTTCTTCTGTTTTTATTTAAGTATCATTTTAACATATGGATTTGAGTGTATTTGATTAGTTTAAATGTACTGCAATTGTTATTCCTATTGATATTCAAATGTTCTAACTTTGGCCAGAAGCTTCTTCAAATTAACTGCAGAGTTCATATGACATGGGATGCTATCACTCTGCTCTTGTTAGATTCCCTTTTATCACTTATGGCAGCTCTTCTAAATACTTCCCAACTGAGTCTTCGTTCTCTTTTGCATGGCTAGATTATGCTCACAAAGGTATTTTTTTAAAAAAAATTCATCCACTTTTTGGACTATATCTCCTTTTTTAATTAGTAACTTTTGTGTTAGTCTAAAATTTAGAACTTAGCTATACATTTAGAAAATTTCATAGGGAATCCTAATGGCCATATATATGTGGCGATACCTCTGAGGATAAACTGGGGGTGGGATTGGCTTGGTTTTGAAAGTTTTCGTTGAGATTTTTAATTAAGGTGGACTATCTAGGCCCTACAATTATGTCCAGGAAGCAATTTCCCCCATACCTTATATACTGTTGAGGCCTTCATCCTTTCCTTCTTAGTATAAGACCCCCAAACCACTTTCTATAGCCTTAATTCTTCCCTTTCCTATAAGACCTTGAGATAGAAAATGTATTTTGTTTGAAGCATTTCCTCTTGTTTGAAGATCATAATTGAATATGATTACCTCTCACTTCCTTTTTAGACCACATCCTAGTATTCTGTCTATTGTTCTTACGGTGTTAACAATATTTCTGAAAGCAAAGTGTTGCTGTAATGCATGTTCGTGGTAGGTATATAGCTGCTAAGTGGAATCAGTGTCCCCAAACCAGAGTCTGGGCTGCGGGTGTTCCTTGAATTCCGAAGCTTAGACTAGGTACTGAAGGAACACAGGGAATGAGGGTGCAGTGATGAAGAAAATGGTTTTGGCAGAAATGGCCCCCAATTGATGCAAATCTAAAAGTTATACCTACAATGAGTACACTAAGCCCTCATTTCATAGTCACAACTATGGACCAACGTCCCCATATGTTCTATTATATCATGTTTCCCTCATAAAGTCCCTATAGATTACTCCTACTGGGTATCCCCTTATTCTCATTTTTTTTTTTCCTTACAAGAAGATAGGAAAGAGAATACAAAATTGCTTGCCAGGCATTTTTGGAATAGTAGTAAGAATATCATGGTCTTGGTACAGGAAGTTTGGGTTCAATTACCAGCACCACCCTAATTTGCAGGATGACCCTGGAGAGATTAAGGACGTGTTTTGAGCCTCAGTTTTGATCTGTAAAATGGAGATAGTAATATTGCTAATTTCAGAAGGTTGTCATAAGAATTTAATAGCATAATGCATGTATAAAACTTGTCTTAGGGACCAGCACACAGGGAGTGCTGAATCAGTTTTGGCCTCCGTGGTGACTGCCTGTTTTGCTTGGTCTGGGACCAGGTGTTGATAGATGGAGCCTGAAAACATGAACTCAGATTTGTCAAGGACCACAATATGTTTTGACTTTTAGCATGATAATTTTAACTGGGGGTATTCCATCCAAAGAAAATCATTCAGCGTATGTAAAAGGATTATACACAAAAATGTCCATAGCTCTGTTACTTATTATGTGACATGTGTATATACCCCAAATGATCAACAATAGTGAATTATGCTTCTCTTCCCAACAGAGTATTGTTAGAATGAATCCAAAGGTAATCATGAGGAATTCCTAATAGCATGGAAAAATTTTATAAATTAAATATAAAAATGTATGTGTAGTGTAATGAAATCTATATATAAAGCAAAGCTTTGACATAAATATTAGATAAGAAGAGATATACCTAGTTATTTTTAAGTGGTTTGGTTTGAATAATGTTTTTCTTCTTTCTGGCTTCCTATTATTTAGACATCTTTCTAAAAAAAGCAGCTATATAGGATGCTAGAAGCTCCACTGATCTATGGACCTTTAGATTAATGATCTGATATCTTTATGTCAGTAAACTCAAACTCTGCAAAATCCTGCTGGAGTTTTTTTATTCTTTTTACTCCCGTGTGACTCTGTACAGCGTTGGGAAATTTCGCTGCTCAGTAAGCAGGATTCCATACCTACTTCAAGCATCACATTTTCCATGGAAACCATAAGCTATGTGGATAATTTTCCTGTGGCCCTTCAGGCTATTTTCTGTATTTCAATGCTGGAATAACTCTGCTAATTCACCCTAAGTGGAATATACAACTTCCTGTATATAAAATACCCAAAAATGTTCATTGCTTAAACAGTTTCTCAGTGACTTTCTCTATGTTATCTGATGCTGTTTATTGGCAATGGATTAACAATAGATAATGCATAGGTAAGCTTTTGGAATATTTTGTTCTGATACCTGCTTAAGAAACTTTTAAAAACAAATATCATTCATAACCTCTTTAAAAAACCATGATGTCTTGTTTTAGGTCATTGGTTTCAGTTTCACTCACTAGGCATATATTTTTCGAATGAAAGTGGGGGGGGGAGAGAAAGTGAGAGAGAGAGGAGAGAAAGAGGAGAGACAGAGACAGAGACAGAGACAGAGACAGAGAAAGAGGAGAGAGACAGAAAGAGAGAGACAGAGAGACAGAGAGACAGAAAGAGGAGAGAGAGAGAGAGAGACGGGGGTGGGGGGGGGGAGAGAGAGAGAGAGAGAGAGAGAGAGAGAGAGAGAGAGAGAGAGAAGGGAGAGAAGCCACTAGGAACTCATATCTCACTTCACTCTCACCTTGGAAGACCATATTTAAGTTTGCTCTCTACTGAAGTCAGGTTTACCCTTTTAGAGCATCAAGCAGATCATGTCATTTCCCAGGTCAGAAACTTGTGGTGACTTTCTATCACCCATCGTAAAACCCCTGAAGCCCTTATTATTTGAGGTCCCTCATGATTTAGCACCACCCACATTTGCAGCCATACACCCTACTCTTTTGTCCTGGCTCACTCCATTCCAGCCACAAAGGCCTCTTTTGTTTTTCTTCCAACATCCTCCATTTGTTCTTATCGCAGGACTTTTGAACTCTTGTTTCCTGTCAGTCAGAATTCCTCTCCCACCAAATTCACTCAACCTGTTCTCTCAGTTCATGCAGGTGTCTTCCACTGAGGCCCGCCCTAAGCACCCTTCTTAAACTGTTTCTCCACAATTCACCTTTCCCCAATATGGATTCCTTTCCCTTCATAACATCTGGGATTACATTATGTATTTAATTTTGTATTAGGTTTAGTGTGATGAGTGCTATGATAGTGACATGTGAACAGATGTTCAAGGAAGAGAAAAGGAAAGTATTTAACCCTAACTGAAAGTAGTATTTGCGGAGGCAGGCTTATGTGGTAGAACCAGTGGGAACTTTCTTATCAGTCCTGGATTTGAATTTCAGTTCTGTCACTTATTAGCCAAATGGGCCTGGGAAGGTACTTATCTTCTGTAAATTTTAGCTCTTGAATCTAAAAAAAAAAAGTGGGGGGTAGTACTGATTTTGAGGTTTCTAAACGGAAACAAACTTAGACCATCTATAACAATATACAATGGCTACTGGTATATGGTAAATCATCAATATACAATAGTTTAAAATAATGAAGTTGATAGTTTTCTAAAAAAAAAAAAAAGTTAGTTGACTTTAGCCATAAAGTTAATGACTTTTACTTTTGATCAAATAGCTAACATCTATTAACTCTTCCAATTAATGGCCAAACATTGATTCTCCTTCTTAATATTACTGAGTGTTCAGACGACCGTCTGTATTAAAATGGTGGCTGATTTTCTGGGAAATTGTGTTTGGAAATAAAGAAGCAAGTATGTGTGGGGAGGAAAGAGTGGTTGTGGTGGTAGTGGGACTATATAAGCGGCAAAATACATACATGTATATATATAATATATATAATACATACATATTATATATATTACTACATATTATATATATATATTACTATATATATTTCTGAAGGTTTTATTTTTAATTATTAAATGTTTACAGAAAAAGAGACTCTACAGATCATGCAATTTACCTCTGTCAATTTACTGGCTAGGAAAAAGAGATTTCCAGGCCCTCCATCAATTTATTTAAATGCTGATATAAAATAATACTGTCGCTTCTAGAAGAGTAGAAAGATAATTTGCTAATCAGAGAGAAAAGAGCAGAGATGTTTATGTAATACCTCTGTTTTCTCACTGGCCATAAAGCTATTTTATTTTGGTATCAAGTAGCTTATGCAAAGCTAATGGCTAGACAGCAGTGGTCTTATCTTCTATCATGTGTATCATTAATAAACAAGATGAGCAAAAATAGTATAAATATCACACTAATAGAATTTTCCTATCTTGTTGGGACCTTAACCTTAGAAAATTATGGTTATGTTTAAGTTTTAATATACTTGTAAAGTGCTCCTGTTTTAAGAATGATTACATTATTGCCATAATTTTAATTTAGTTAAAGGACCATTTATTGAGTACCTATTTTGTGCTTGATGCTGCATTAGGCTATGGGGACAAAATGAATGGGTAAAGCATGCTTCATGTCCTTAAATTTCTAAGTCCAGTAAGTGAGAAAGATAATATTATGATAAAATTATAATTAATATCGTGATAATTATTATGAATAGAGGTGTTATGTGAGCGCAGAAAATAGATGCCTAAATCAGTTTTGGGAGATGGCTTCCTGGAAGAGAAGGAGCTGGAGGAAGGCAGGGCTATTAGAACTTTTTTTATGTGCAACTTTTTATGTTCCTAATTATATGAAGCTCCAAATAAGTAACTTCCTTTTCTTCTCTGCAGATATCAGTTCACCAATGCCCAAATCATCTTTATTTCCTCTAGGAATTGACAAAATGGATTGTTAGTTGATAGAGATATGTTCCCCCATGTATTTCCCTTTTTCCCTCTGGTGCTCCAAAGACTAGTGGAATTTCCAGTCTCTGCCATAGGATCTTTTCACAAAGAGAACATTAACGTCTTTTAATAATGACTAACAATGAATAATAATAAAATAGTAACTTTTTAATTAAGCTTTCAGCAATTGCTTTAAAAATCTATTCCGTAGGGACAGTTATAGTGTTTTCTGCATATATTGTGAAACATGTCGTAGGCTATTGGTTTTAAATGAATATTCAACTAATGATGACTGGATTTTGATGCTCTGAAGAGTCTGAAGGTTGTGCTTTCTATGTTTTCCCTGAGTGTCAAACACCTAATTGCTTTTTTAAAAAAAACCTCACCATAAAATAGGTTATTTGTGTATGAGCCACCCATCTCCGTAGATACGAGTTTACATTCAAAGGAATTCAGAAAGGTTTTAGAGAGTAGTTTTCGTCTTAGGTGCGGATCAGCGCATTGCAACATCAAGTGATATAGGCTGGTTTTAATTTCCTTCTTATAAAAACTAATCTCTTGTAGATAGATATATTTCACTGCAAACTCCTATAAATTAAAGAAGGAAGAGGTGATGGTTTGTGTGTGTTAGGGGAGGTGGTGGGGCTGAGAAAAGGAGCTGCATAACTGCATATGGGCAACCTTTTACCTATTTCTTTAACTTTCCTCATTTGTCTCTCTTTCCCATTTTCTTTCCTTTAATTTCTAAATCATTTCTTATGTCAACCCTCACCCCAGCAGTAGAAAACAGCAATACTATCTATAACTTTTTCCTAAAATAATAAAATACATTTAGTTATACATGAAATATTCTTTACATTTGCCAATTTCCTCCCATTTTGTTGGCAGCATTTCTTGTGATGATGCAAAGTTAGGGAAGCTTCATTTCAGTGTCAGGACCCCAAGTGTGCTCCCTACTGGGCTGATTACTTTGAGTTAATGTAGTGTTCCATTCACTGTATTCCACACATTCCCTTTTATTGATTGCATTATCAGTAGTAGTAATCGCAGATATCATTACCAGCCAATTACACAAAAACGTATCTAAACTAGGTGACTTATTCACCAAGATTATCTCTTACAAATCTTAATTTTGTAACAAAGTTGATCATCCTCTTGTTCAATTGTGTGTAGCTACATATTTTGAGCTAGTAAGCTAACTAAATGCAAGTATATTGAATTATGTAGTAGGTAATTACTTAACAACACAAAATAAGGGCAATTTGAGTGTAATCTGTTTCCTAGTCTATCTGAGGACTGCATTAGAGAAAGCTGACTACTTTAAAAAATAGACCCAAACTTTTATTAGGATCAAACACAATAGAAATGTATTTCCTGGTCATATAAAAGAATTGAGTTTGAGACCTGGTATTTGGGCATGTGGTCATCCAGAGACCCAGGTGGGTTTCTCACATATTCAATTTAAGAGTTCCAAGGTCGCCTGGAAAGACCCATTTCAGGGAAGAACAGAGGGGAGCTAATGAGAGATGTCTATGGGCTAATCCTGGTAGTGAGGAATATTCATATTCTATTAGCTAGATGTTAGTCACATGAGATCACCTAACTACCAAGGAAATGCAAATTATATTCTATACTAGAAAGCAAAAGAGAGCTTGGATTTTAGTGAGCAGTTAGCAATTTTTGCCATAAGGACTCAAAACAGAACTTGTTCCATAGCTCTATAAACGAATACTTCTATTTACTTGTCTTATCATTATTTAGAGCTTCTATCAGGCTTGCTTTACTTTTATTTTCTTTACACTGTTTTCAATGTCTTATAAAACCTAGATTCAAGTCCTGACTCTTAGACTTGTGCATACTAAATGATTAAAGAATGGGAGTATAAAAACTTATGAAGTATTTTTTTCTTTTCTTAATATATTTTATTATGCCCATGTAAAATATATTATGCCCATGTTACTCTAATATTTTCTCAACAGGTCAAATTGTAGATAAGTGGGTTCGAATGAAAGGATTTTGGAGCTACAACAAAATGTCTCAGTTCAACCCTCTTTTTTCATGGATAAGGAATGTGAAGCTTGAAGAGATGAATTTGTCTAATTGCGCAGGGAATATTAGCAGTTCCAGGTTCTTCTCCATTTCAGGCTCTTTTTCAAGTCCAAGTCTTTTTCTGTAACATTAGTTATCATCTTTTTTATTTGTAGATATATCACTCACAAAGCATGTCATTGAATAATGTCCATTAATTTATAGAGATGAAGAAAAACACAATACACTGTAACTGACATAAGGTTAGTATGTTTGAATCTGTGAGAAAATAGACTCAAACAACATTCCACATTTTTCAAACTTATCTGAAGATCCATAAGTTAACTACTTACTGAACATTTTGTTTTCTTTTTAATACGGTGTTTTTCTGATTTTTCGAAAAACGCACAATGGATTCTAGACAAATCTTCAACTTTAAAATTATATAATCCAATTATATAGTTTTAGAGGGGGCAAATTTATCATCACTATGTTAATTAATATTTACAATTAAAAGTTCAGGGAAAACAAATTACAAAATCTGAAATATTAGAAGCTATGTTTCTTTTAAGGAAAAAAAACCAAAACATTATTTTTATTTAAAAAATTATATTGCTTATTCAGTGGGTGAGAAACCCTTAAAAGCAAAACTTAACTGTATTATTGAGATGCTACACAAGTGAAGAAAATAGTTTCTTATTTAATTGTTGCTACCATAGTCTTTTTCTAGAAGGATGTATAAAATGAAAAGTGTGCAAGAAAAATGGCGAAAACCTAGCTGTGCTCAAATCACACAAACTTTAGGAAATTTTGAAATTATTGGGAAATTTGGAGTTATTTTCACCCTTTTTATCTACATCAGACATTACCTGTGGTTGATATTATATATGCGTGATGAAAAATAATTATATATATATATATATATATATATATATATATATATATATATATATATTTTAATTCAGAGAAAACTGTTGGACAGTCTTCAGAATTGGTTTTTATTATGAACATTATAAACACGGTTGCAAGTTAATATATATTTGTAGAATAATTTTTGCCCATCATATTGCATAAAGATTAAATAATCTGGCAAACTTATTTTAAGTAAGATGAGAAAAAGTCTTTGCTCTATCCCTGTCCACCTCTACCAAGCACAAATAAAAAGGTCCATTTAATTTTGTGATACTACAATAGAACAAGAGTGTGAAACAAGAGTGGGTATTGGTTGCTTTCATATTTATCTGATCCCTGTGTTAAAAGTCTACATTCAGTTGATTCTTTATGTTAAAAAAATCCAGTAAAATATATAGTGTTACTATATATATGCATCTGGGACATCAAGGCTAAAACCATGTTTTAATGTACTATGAATTGTCATTTGTATTGCTTTGATTTGCAAGCATCTTATATTCAATCTACTGGAGAGTAGAGATATACACTTGTTTTTGGCTCCTTTATTTGATATACGCTCCTTGAAAACAGGCAACAAGTGTTCAGATAATTTTAAAAAGATACAGTTTCATATTTTCCAAAGAATCTGACATTGGTCCCCAAGGTAACACAACATTTATTTTGAAAGGAAAATAATAAATGGAAAGAGTCTATTCTTTTAACATTTTTGTAATTTGGACTCTATTACAGTATAAGTCTGGCTTTCATAGGTATTGTGGAAAGCACTTTTTTAAAATAGGCAGGTTTGAAAATGCTCATATTTTAAGGTGACATAGATACAGTCAAAAATATAAGTTGTTACTTTGCTTTGATTGTCATTTTGAAAGTAATATGTATTAAATATTACTACACAGAACTACAAAAGAAAAGTAAAGAGAATGCCTTGGAAAACTGAAATTTTATTTCAGTAATCAATTATTTTCAATTATTTGTGACCTCTGAAGAGTTTCTGTGAAGCAACATACTTAGAATTGATTTTATTCAAATTTCACATTCTTTCCTTTTACAAAACTTGCATTCTGAGGTTTTTGTGTTCATGTAAATTTTTAACTCTCCAACTCTCTGTATAATAAGGGACACAAGCATCCTAAGTAGGACTATATTTAAAAAGTGAGTAACTTTATTTTTACAGCACTGAGTATGACTTCGTATCGTGATGAATCTTGCTTTGTGGCTTTTATTTGCTTAAGTAAAACTTCATTTTTGCATCATCTTGTATCTTTTCTGCATGTAATTAATGTTCACTTTTTTGACTGTGCAGAGCTGGCTATTTGCCTCAGAACATTCCCCTGGAGATTATCAGATACCTGTCTGAGGAGAAGGATTTTCTTCCTTGGCACGCTGCCAGCCGAGCTCTTTATCCTCTAGATAAACTACTGGACCGCATGGAGAAATATAATGTCTTCAATGTAAAAAGATATATTTTCCTCTTTTTTATTTTCAGAAGATAAACTACTTTCTCATTATCTATTATATTCAACTGATTCTGAGTTATTTTAGTTTTTTCTAATTCATGTTATCATTGTTTTGTCCTGATTTTCTGTGTAACATGGATGAGTTACTTGAAGAAGAAATTTAATACAAGTTATTTTTTGTTCTGGCCTAAAAGTGTCAATTAAGCTTAAATGCCTCTGAATTTGAGAACAAATATACATGGTACAATCTTAAAGTTCAAACTTATTTTCCAAGAGTTAAAGGAATCTATGTGCACAAAGGACTTAACCTGGGTAGAGGGATCGCAAAGATTTTAACAGAATATAGACAGGTTCAGTAAAGATTCTTAGTCATTATTTCCATCCAAAAAGGCATAGTGAATTCAATTCACTGCCTTAATTAACAAGGATAAGATCAACATTGAAGAAAAAGCCCATTCATAATTGGGTCCAAGGAGACACAAGACAGCAAACAACAGATAATCCAAATAGACGTGAATACATGACAAACATTCCAAAATATTACCTGACCAGATTGCCTAAACTTGAAGCCCAGTAAACCAAAATTGCACTGCTGTCACCACCTAATCTAATGTAATAATCATTTTAATTAAGATTAGAATTAAGTATGGCTAATGAGCATTTGATTCCTCAATTTCATATCACCAGTGAGGCTTTGCATGGGAATGTATCTCTGTGCCTCCCATCACCTTTGAGCCCTATTTATTTTCGTTTAGTTATTTTAAGAGTTTGCCCTCTGGCTTATAAAATTATCCTATTGCTTATGACATACTGGCTCTGCTAATTAACCTACACATTTGGAATTACCATGACCAGATCGTATAAAAACCTGGCCATCTAAATTGTCTGATGGACATCAAAGTTGCTTCATTTTATCTTATCCTGAGCCTACATGAAACCACCTCCTTTTTAGCTTGTTTTTTAGTGGGAATAATCCTGGCTTGACTATTTATTGTTGTTAGTTTTGTCTAGGCCTTACAACAGACATGCAGAGTGTGTCATTACAGTTATGGCATAATTTTTATATGCTGAAGAAAGATGTATTACACCCCCTTTCTCTGAACAGAGAAACACTACAATGTTAAACTTTTGTAAAATTAAAACACATTTTGTATATATTGTACATTAGTAGATTATGTCAGACACCTCAATTTCAGTAAAAGTTAAGAATTGCTTTTACTGTAATTTCAGTGCTTTCGTTCCTTTGACAAAATTCAGGACCGCATTAAAGTGAAGAGAGCACACTTTACCTTGCCACTGATATTTAAATATATCATTAGCTGAATGGATTATTGACTTTGAAATAACATATCATTTTACTGAAGAGTGTTCTGTGAATGTCAGGTTCAACAATGCTAGGCTATTGACTGGGCCGACATAATAGCTTTATGTTGAATATGCTCTACTGACACAAATGCATAAATACTAGGTGCTCATTTTCATACATACATTTGTGTAGAAGCATGCATGAGTGTCATCTATATTCCTGTTTCCTTATTTTGCTACAAAAATTCTCATGTAAAATATTTTATAGTGTAAATCACTTTATCGTTCAGTAAGAAGTAAAGAGTAGATTTTCACCATTGCAATTGTGTTGTATTCTATTCTCTATATTTGAAATACTAAGTTGAATAAAATTATAATAGATCATTCATTACCATGCTCATAATTCTACCTATATTTCCAAGCAGGTACACCTAGACAAATATTTTAATTTTATTGTATAATTTTAATTGTCAGCATGGAGAGATTTGCAACTGACGTTGTCTTTATTTCCCATACCCCCCATGTAGGAATATATTTTAAAGCAAGTTGCAACAACGTACATCAAGCTTGGATGGCCAAAAAACAATTTTAATGGATCTCTTGTTCAAGCATCCTACCAACATGAGTACTGTTTTATTTTCTGATTTGCTTCCTTCCCCCCAGAGCTGTATCATAACATACTACTGGTACCATTGTGACTTTAGCAATATGAGACTATCCTTTCATTCTGCATCTTTCATTTCCCTTCCCTGGGCAGACTGCCAATGGTAGGATAGTTTCCACCACCTGGTTCTGAAAAAAAAGGCCATGTTTTAATTTAAGATCTGCCTTTATTGGTAAAGTTGAGATCAGAAGCCATGCCCCTCACAGTATTGCTGTTTGCAGAGCAGACTTTTAGCATAATTAACTTCTAACTCTGCCTAATTGTCTCTTATTGGGCAAAATAGGATTTCCGTATCTAAAAACTATTTTTGTGCTCATTACTTACTTATCTACTCTCATGTAAGATAATGCGTTACCCTTTCTCACCAGATATTAATGCTGCGTTTTATGTCTTCTCCCCTTTTGATGCTATATAAGAGAACTACGCAGAGAAGTTATAATGCTGGCGTGCAGTTTTGGCAACAAGCACTGTCACCAACAGGCATCTACACTCATTTCAGATTGGATTTCCAGCAACAGGAACAGGTAAATAGAACTGAATCCTGTATGTCTGATGTGATGTAATACTGCTTTCAGATTCTCAGTGGATGCATTCCATTTATCAACTAGAGAAACACCAGACAAGAAAAAGAAACACTGCAAAACTTTGTTTTAGGTTCATAGCTTACAGGGCAACAGTATGAATGCTACAATACACTTACCTTTGAAATGTTTTATTGAATTTTAAAATAACTTTCTAAGTCTAGGCCCTTATTCTTTATGTATAAGGTATCAATTTATTTCAAGTTTTGATAGCTTTGCTCTCTCACCTGAGAACAAAATAATTAAATGTAGACCAAACTCTAAGTTTCTTCATAAAGGTCGTGGTATTTATTCATAAAACAACTGTGAGCATATGATATAAATAAAGTAGCATAAGTATTAATATTAAATTCTAAAAACCAAAAGGTTATAAAAAAAATCTTTACCTTTTCAGTGACCCTTGACAGAGACCTTAAACTTGTATCTCCTCTTGGAATTTCACAGTACAATATTTTAATATATAATACGAGGTTAAAATTATTTAATAGAATTACCTTTGATTAAAAATGTTATACTAAATGTCACTTATTAATGTTAATGAAAAGAATATCAAACATAAAAATCAAACATCAGTAATATCCTTACTGCAGATTTTTAAACCTTCTTAGGTGTCTTCATATTTTCAAGGACAATTATGTTCCATTGCTTTTTGCACTTTGAGCAATTTATAATCACTCTGTTCAGTCCTCAGCACCTGTGCTAAAGAGAGTCTGATCAGAAGGGTGAGGAGCGAGGGGGCAATTTTCTCAGATGATTCTATTTTATGTGCCACAGTGGGCTTGTCCTTGATATGACTTGCTGGGATGACCCCATGGACAATGGAAAAAGGGATTTGTTCTAGATGAACATAAAGAGCCACGGAGAGTATAACCTACTTATGTAGCAAATTGGTATTGGTTTTGTCGAGAATGATTTAGGTTCCAATGTCGTATCTGATGCCAGATGAAGGTGGTTATCCTGCTTTAAAAATGTGTAAGGGAATTCTTTCACCACATTACTTAGTAATTTGTCATAATATCTTACCTTCTCTAGTGTTTTCCTGTTTGCCTTTTAAGTTAAATTAATCATTCCTGGTCTTATACTGAGCTAAGAAAGAAAATGTTTTATCATTATCATCTTTTAATCGATCGATCATATACATGAAGACAGTGATTAAATCTGTCATCAGTCTTTTCTTGAACTAAAGCATCCTCATTATTTAAACTTTACTAGTGATTTTCATTTTTGCCAAGTAAGTCATCTGAAAACTTAAACTTAAAAATGTTAGAAAAATGTTTTCTTATTTTTTACCACCTCCTTTAAATCTACCACATATATTTCAGATATGACAACATAAACATTTATCCAAAATTAATGCAACCAAAATTTTATTAAGATACATAATCATATACACATATGAGACAAAAGGTGAAATATATTATTTAAAGATTGTGATCTCTACTTCCCTCCCTTTGTTTCTTATGTCTTGGTTTTATTTTACTATAGAAACATGCCTTTCTTCAGAGCTGATAGTTTCTTGTAACCCTTTAATGAATTTACCCATGCTATTGTATAGTGTTACCACATATTAAAATTAGACTTATAGCATTTCATTGCCATAATTTCTCTAAAGTCTTCAAGCCTGATATCACTTCCTACATTTAAAAATAAAGCTATTAGGAAAATGCTATTTTTAAAATAATTCACTTATTTAACAAAATTTTATTGAGCAATTCTCAATACCAGTTGGTATCTAGGAAGTAAAAAGAAGAGGCAGAGCTCAAAATTAATAGAAGATACAGAGCTACAAACAAATAGTTGTACTCTGAAGCAAGAACGGGTGTGAACACAGAGAAGGGAGGTATTGCTGCCTTGTAGGAATGGCATTCTGCCTCATGCAAAATGAGTAGGACAGTTAGATGGACAGGACCTGACTTAAGGCAGGTGTGTGTGAATATGCAAAGTGGGTGGGTGGGCATTACAGGCCGAAGGAAAGCACATGGATTGATGTTTAGTTTAATGAGTGTAGTAATTTTTTGACTTGTATTTTCTGAACAATCCGTCACTTCTATAATTCCCTTATAAATGAAAGTTCATTTATAAAGTGTCAGCTCATTTTGCTTTTAGTAATTCTGCCATTTATCTATGGTAAAAGTGAAATTTAGGCCTGATACTTCTTTGGTTCTTTCTCTCATCATTTTTATATTCTTCTGCTTTGCTTTCTTTGTAACGGGGCAAGGCAACATGCTAAGAGAAACTAACTCTGTGTTTAGGAAGATTTGTTCAACCAACCATGTGACACCCACAGCAGACACAAGTGCTGTCCTGCAGTGAGGTGCATGATACTCAATGAGCTAACTGTGTGTGTGAAGGTCAGAGGCTTCATCTCTAATTTTGGGATGACAGCTTAATAATAAAACAATAATGCAATCCTCTAGTTGGTACTGAGTTTAACTTTTCTTAAATTGAGTCAATGAAGGGTAGGATAAGGTTTCTTTTTAAATGTGCCTGAAGCAACAGACCAGCCAGCTTTATTTGTTTTTGTTTAACTGGAACCTTAAAATCACCTAATAAAACCTCCAAAGGTAATGTAGTAGTATACTTATAAACTATTTTGGGAGATGCTGTCTATTTATACTGATACATCTAAAGGACAATGAGTTATGGAAGTAGCAGGGAGTGTAAATCATCGGGGTACTGTGCTGCTAGACAGCCTAATCTTGATACGCAGGGGAAGATTGGTTAAATCAGTGACATTGGGTTCAGAAAAATCCAATGGATGTGCAAGTTGATGCAGAGCAGCGTGATGGAACCAAAAAGTGCAATGAAAAGCTAGAGGTGCTAGCAGCAGAGAGGAAAATTCAAGAATTACAGTAAATGATAAATTGAATGAGTGGACATTCTGATCCCTGTTAAAATATTCAAATGCTGCAGTGTGTTGAATTGTAATGGTGATGTCATGCGTAAAAACAGATGGAGGTACATGCAGGTCTTGTTAGGCTGTGATTTGGGGGCTAAGTTCAACAGACACCACATTTCAGAAAAGACAAATTACTAAGCATTTAGTAGAGAACAGTGCAAGTGATAAAATGATCTTGAAAACATGAGCTACAAAAGGAGCTTGTGAGACCTGAACATTTCACTCTTAAAAAGAATACTTACAAAAGATGCTAGCCTTGTTGTATATATAAAAAACACAATAAAGGGGACAGATACTGGTTTCTTTCACTCGTTGGTGCAAATGAACAAGAAATAATTGGCCTAAGCTTCACTGAGTGTAATATAGGGACTGTATCATTACTGCCGGTAAATTATTGTTTGAAAATCTCTATATTAAAATGCAGTTTTGAGATTGTACAGTTAACTATACAGAGACCACAATATGGCAATGTGAAGTTTTCTTTGAATAAAAAAATTTAACCTGAAGTTAAATGTGTGCCTACAATGACGCAGCCTCTTAATTTTGTGATAATGTATTCTTTTTCAAATAATGTTAAAAGGTACAATTTAAAGCTTTAAGCCAATACAGAGTAAAGGTTTAAAGTATTTAGTTAAAAAAATTATTCACTACATAGTGATATCCATTCCCTAATATATAAATTGATGACTGGTATCATTACTGTACATAAACAATACCCTGAAACAGAAGAGTACCTTGTACATTGTGGGAAATCAAAAATGTTTATTTAATTGAAATGGATTAGAAATTCATTTTAAAACTGCGAAAATTAAGCCCATTTCATAATAAAAAGTATAACTAGAGGAACATCTATGGAGCTTTGCAGCATACATAATGCATAAGCTTCGTTACTCATACAATTAGTTATAATGTTATTAATATATTGTCTTCAATAATGATAATCATAATGAAAACTATATGTACTTTATTGAGTACTTACTACATTTCAGACATTGGGCTAAAGTGCTTTTTGTGCATGGTCTCATCATTTTTAGTTTCATTTTTACAGACTACACATCCAAATCTCACAGCGGTTGCATAACTTGCCAACCTTATGTAACAACAGGTGGTGGGGTCTGGGCCTCCACCCTCAGCCTGCCTGCCTCTGACCCTGCCACAGGTGATTCTGTGCTGCAATATGGAAATACCACATATCAGTAATGCAGGTACAAACATGATAAAAAACAATTTAAAAAAAAGACACTCAACAGAACTCAAGCGCTCTCTGCAGTGAGTGAGTCTAAGCAATAGTTGTATGCAGGTTGTCCTATATGGCATAAGCCTGTGGTTCTCAAATCTGCTCATGCATAAAAAAAGTCACTGGGGAGACTTGTTAAACAGCTTGCGAGGCCCTCCCCCAGAGTTCTTAGTCAGTAGATGGAATAGGGCCTGACAATTTGTATTTATAACAACTTCCCAGGTAATGCTGGTGCTGCTGGTGTCGGGAACACACTTTGAGAACCACTGGTGTGGGGGAATGTTATCGTCTTCAGAGTCAGAGATACCAGTGATGCAGTTACAGTGGTGCCACTAAACGATCTTAGGAAAATCACTTGGTTTCATCGTCTGAAAAATGGCAATAATATGACTAACCACATAAGTCTTAACCATATATATATATATATATATATATATATAAAATGCCTATATAATATCTGGCCCTTATAGGTAATCATAAAATATTAATCATCTTTGTAGTTGTCTTTTAATTGTTTTGACCACCCCTGTGTAATGGGTGCTATAAATTTTAAATGGGGAAACTAGGAACAGTACAGAACAGGAAAGAACATTTATAGAATGCCTTCAACATTAAGCCTTCTCTGTAAGTTTTGAGGACATAGGATGTGACCTGTAACAAAATATAAAACAAAATATTACCATAGAAGTTCCCAATTAGGAGCAGGGGGACATTCACCCCTGCTTTAAGAAATATTGCCCGTCTTGACCTCCAGGTAAAGACCACATTTTCTTGCCTCCCTTTACTCATCTGCTATTTATGGCACATGGACCTCCGTGAGCCATAGGTCATTTTATCTCATAGTGTGAAGATTTCCAGTTCAGCTCCTCTCTTTTTGGTCTGCTTTCTGTCCATTAATATTTGTGTTTCTCACGTGAGAACATAAGGGTGAAGGGACAAAGGACTCTTATCACAGAGTGTATAGGTCTACTCCAGAAACCTCATGTTTTCTTCCCCTAAAACATAGATCCTAACTTATTGTCCATGTTTCCAAGTTATTGTGGTCCTATCTCCTCTGTTCTTTATACTGTGTTTTGCATTCTTCTTGCTATAAATAAGTAGTATAAAGAATAGGCTAGGGTCGGCCGAGTGGCGCAGTGGTTAAACGCTGGTTTGGGAAACCAGCGGCCCCAGTTCGGTCCCACGTATGAGGGCCAGAGACACTGCCCTCCAAAAAAAAAAAAAATGACAAGAATAGGCTAATGTTATATCAGCCAGACATGTCATTTTAGTGCTGAGTTACCAGCACAGGTGTTGTCCAGACAAGTGAACACAGCAGGGAGTCTGTACAGAGTAATGAAAATGACAGGGCTGTCCAAATCTCCAGTGAACTATGAGTAGGTTTGCTCCAAGTTAGTCATTTGACAGCTGTGGCTTTTAATTTCTGCAAATCTTAATCTTGTTTCTCAAGCGAGGCCATTGCCCTCAAATATCCAGTGCTTACATTAGCTCTAAGAGTCCAAAGTTTCACATTCGCTGTGCATGAACATAAACCATACAGTTTCCTCACAATGTGTCCATTCTTGGTTCTTTTTTATTATACAGTTGAAGGATATATGTCTATCTATCCATGTATTCGATAAGTATACATCAAGCAGCTATTTGTGTCAGGCATGGTGCTAGACACTTAAAAGGCACCATTCCTTCATTTAGTGCCAGCCCTGTTACTTGCTTGGCATTAATAAAATGTGTTTCATGCCCTTACACACCCTAAAGATTAATGGCAGGGGTAAGAGGAAAACAGAAGGTGTTAATAATCATATAAAACTAAAAATGAAACTCAGAGAAGTACAACCAAGGAGACATCTGTGGTGTTCTGAGAGACTGTGATATGGGAATTGGGCCAGATCAGGGAAATCAGGGAAGACTTCCAGCCTTGAGAGCTGGGGGTAGAAATGAAGGGAATTTGAGCATGATTTGAGGAAGGAAGAGTGGCAGGAGTTAATGATTGGTTGGTTATACAGGGTAAAAGAAAGGAAGGCATTGCTGACAATTTACTTTAATAATTCAATAGGGCTCAAACTTTTATGCATATGAATTGCCTAAAATAACATTTTAAAATCTAATTCTAAAACTCCCCATAATGCGTTTAAATAATTGTAAGGATTTAAATTCTAATATATTGTAAATAGACATTTTTTTCAATACAATCCTTTCAAGACCTCTAAATGTATCCAGTGGAATCAAAACACCAGAGCTATTTCATACCCACCATTAGCCATTTAAAAATACGGTTATTTTCTTATTCAATAGTCACAAATTTTATACTTTTCTTTTCTCTTTTCCTACATTGTATTCTAAGATGATATATTTTTTTGAAAATATTTTTTGGATCACCATATCATACTCCTTGGTAATAAAATCACACACGTAACACATTACATACAAACATAATTTTTTCATGTCATCATAAAATCTTATGTTAAATTTTTTTTCTAAACTGGGTTTTCATGACAATTGTTACTTATATACAATTGATCAACATACATACATTGCAAACTTTGATAATTAATTTCCAAATATAAAATAAAAATTGTTAAATATAAATGTAAAAATTAAGATTGGCCTTTTTTTCCATTTAGCCTATATATTCACAGACAAATATTACACACTGCTAGAATGAGAAGAGTGTCTCCATCAATTCTATTCATATTTTTATGTTAAAGTGCTGAGAAACCTTATAGATAAAAATAAATTGATGGTAATGGAAGGCTTTAGGCTATAGCAATGTAACACAATTCTTCGAAATCTTTCCAGGTTTTAAGTAGAAAATCGCACAGTAATCTATCACCAAAAATGTGTAATTATCACATGATAACTTAATTAGTTTCTTCAAATTTTATGGGAGCAATGAATTTTTAAAAATTGAAAACTGATTTCCAAGATATCAATACCAATATTAGAATATTCTCTTGGTTTGGTACTGCTGTGCGACGCACCCTTGGAAGATTAGAAGATGAATGAATGAGAAATATGCCTTCTTCTGGAAAGTGAGAGAAAGTGGAAGAAGGGCTTTGATGAAAAGAGAAGTATCTATATGAAAGTTTAGAGTGTGGAACTTGATTGTGATAGCACTACACATATCCTTGGGTACTCCTTGCAGAGCCTTCCTTTATAACCAGAAAAACAAACACCCTGTTTTGAAGACCACTGCACTAAGAATGGAAAGAATGAGAGGTAGATAAGATTGTCTAGGAAGAGAATATAACATAAAGAGAGGGTTCAAGGCTAAGAAATTGCAACATTGAATACCTGGGAATAACCCAGACATGAGTTGTGGCCCTTGAAGCTTAACATTTACGGTGTATTACAAATGTTGTTTACTTCCTCTAACAATTTTCATATATTTTCTCATTTATTATTAATACTTTCCACTATAAATCCAAAGGATTTCATCTGTCTAAGGTATAGATATATCTATAGACATAGATGTGTAAAAATGATATATACAAGGTGTGATCAAAAATGTGAATGTTTAAATTTAAAAAAATTACAGTAAAAGATACATTGCCATTAATCCCCCTAAAAAACTCCCCCTCGCTTCAAACACACTTATCCCATTGTTCTTGCCACTTTCTGAAGCAGTTCTGGAAGTCCTCTTTCTTGAGTGTCTTTAGTTGTACTGTCATGGCTGCCTCCACGTCCTGAATCATTTTGACTTTGGGGAAAGAGCCAGAAGTTGCACGGTGCCAGATCCAGTGAATACAGTGGATGAAGACACACCAACAGAAATTGCCCTATACCAGAAGCAATGTGTGACATGGAACATTGTCATGGAGGATGAAAGTGTTTGCCCATTTCTCAGGCCGTTTTCTATGCACATTGTTTCTGAAATGCTCTAATAAGCCCTTATAATATTCAGAGTTCACCATAGTGTTTCTGGGTACAAACTCAGCTCATACAATTCCATCAAGGTCAAAAAACACAATTAACACCACCTTTTTTGTTGGATGGCACTCGGCAGCAGCATTCACCAAATTTGTTGATCACAGCTTGTAGTATAAGAATTTATGTCTGGAATTATTTTTATAGATGTCCCCAGGAACCTTATACAATTTTTAATTTTACTTCAACTCATTTCCCATTAAAAAATACAACCACTTGCATTCTATTTTGCATTATAAAGTAGGCATTTTGTATCTTAGTTTCAAAATGGTTCTCAATATTTTTTTACACATGTTTAAATATTTTACTCAAAACATTATTTTACTACATCAGTCAATACTGCCTTTACAAGTCATGTATCCCTTTACCTGCTGCCAACACCTAGAATAGAAACTCCTTTTTTTTTCCCCATCAACATATCAGAAAGCATTTAATTATTAATTTCTAAGAGTTCAGGAAGGATGCTGCAAAGGGTATTTATATTCTCAGTGGATTATGTTAAGTAGCTTAAAACTAATTAACCTGTATTTTTAGTACCTCATATTTTTACTTGCATGTGAGGTAATACAGCATCCTACCCTGTAATTTGTTTGGCTAGTTCCTTATTTCACACTGTTCACAGTCGGGGCATTGTTAATAGAGAACTTGAGCACCCTGTGTGTGAATTCCATCGTAAACATTCTTATAACAGACTCATTGAAGTAAGAGGAAAATAATACAGTGAATTACCTGAATGTGTGTAATGCAGATTTTTTAAAAAAAAAAAATGTTTTCAGCTAGTTTCACCCAATACAAAACCTGAGGGCACATATTTTTGTTTACTTTTATCATATGCTTGGAAAAAACTCTTAAGGGATAACCACCTTCCTTCCACCACCTTTCTGTTCTAGGAATTTTATACTTCAGTAGTTAGGGCCATTCACCTGATTATGAGTTGTTGCCTGCATAACCCTAGCACAGAGACTTAGAAATTGCTCAGGAGAATCTTTAAAGCAGAAATTGGTATGGGGGTTTCTGGGATAATTCACAATTACCATCAAAGATGTCATTATCATTGACATCTCATTATCAGTTTATCCCTATAGTTCTTTAAAGCTAAAAAATATGAAATCTTTACCATGCCACATCCCCCATCTTGACAGAGGCAGCCTTGCAGGGCCAGACTCCCCAGTCCACACACATGTGGGTAATGAGATATCTGGTTAGTGGTCAACTTGGTTTTTGAGTTTTAGCTCTATTTCTAAAATAAAGTATTGTTGATCATTTTTGCCATAGTCATACGTCTACTTGATTTAGTTAAGTAGGATTCATTCAGATTCCTAACAGTGCTTGATACAAGTACCAAATAGACTTTGAACCTCTGCCACATCCCTAGGGATTCAATAGAGAGAGCAAAAGAAACAGCTCTGTCTTCCTAAAGCTACAGTCCAATGGGGTAGATTGAGTCAAATCAGATATCATAAGAATACTGTGAGATTTTAACTGTACTGAGAACCCAGAGGGGAGATTTATACGAAAAGGACAATTTGACCTGCCAGTGACGTTGACATTCTTGTAGAATAACAACTGACAGGAAAGATCCATGTTCACGGGACAGAGGGAAAGATGTTAAGCGGAAGGAACAGTGTGTAAAAATGGCCTTCTTCCTCCATGTCGTTTCTCAAGATTAAATCTTTGGTATGTTCCAAATTTTAGCTGATTGTGCAGAATTTATACTGACTCAAGAGCATTCTCCGGAAATTTTGTAAAAAAAAATTTTTTTTTTTTTTCAGTTAATGAGTTTGTTTTGGTTTTCTTTGCTGACAAGGGCAAAAATACCTGTTTACTGATGATGCTCCTTCATCAAAATTTTAGGGGAATCTCTTCTCTAAATTAGAGCATGGTTCCAAACAGAAGTGTTTTGAAAAAGCGATGTAGAAATAAAACAACCTATGAAATGTAGCAAGTATGCTTGCTCTCTGAATTAATCCTATTGTGAATTCCTTTGCCAAACTGGACAAAGGAATAACCAACAATCGCTACCTGACTTAATATTTGTGTAAGTAGAGGTCCTTTACTAGGACTATGTAAGTAGGGGCATAAAGAAGAGGACTTTATGATCTCTCTTTTCCCTGCACTTCTCTGAAATCATGCTGAAAGTATCCCTTTTCCTTGCCACTTGGAGGCTCAATACATGCTTGTTCAGTTCAGTTCACTATGAGATAAATGTTTGACTGATGTCCTAACTAACCTGGATGCATTTTTAACTTACTTTTTGGTGTAGCAAGAACTTTAACTGCCTCAAGAGTTAATATGTAACTCCAGGAAGTGCACATTTCTATTCATTTCCATATAATACATTTAGTTTGTAATCTAAATGCGTCCATGAATTTGTAGTCTAATTTAAATGCAGAAATAATCATACACTTATTTTCCTTGTTCCAACACTTTTGGCTTTTTCCTGATATTTTACTTTAAAAAAAAATATATATTGCTAGCCATGCATAGAGAGAGGCAAATAGTCAATGGAATTCTTTCAGGGTATTTTAATTTTTACAGAAGTATGCTTTTGAAAGTGACTTGATTTAACTTTTTTTCTTTTCAGTGTAATTGGCTTTTCCTCTGTTTCTGCCAATAGCAATTTTCCTACCATTCTAGTATTGTTTGCCTAATATTATACCAATTTCAGGGATAACATTATTGAACTTTGTGTCATCTATCAAAAGATATGCCTATTGATTAGTTATAGAATAGCTTTATTTTAACTGCCTGTTTATCAGAGTACAATTCCTAAGCAAATATAGATTTCACTTACAGAGCAATGCTGATTAAACTTAAATAGTAATCATTATTATTTACTAAGCCAGAGTTGAAGCACCAAGAAAAATATTTGCAGCTTCCAAAATATTTCTATTTACAGAAACTAGGTTATACTGATGGATTCCAATTAATTGAGTCCATACTGATGGATTCCAATTAATTGAGTCCAGTAGTTTATTGAAACTACTACCAGTCACTATAAAGAAGAAATTTTCTCCACATTTTCTCAAAATAACATAAGCCTTGCTAACAGCACTAAGTTATGTTCAGTAACATCAGCATTTCCTTTCTGTTGATTTTTCCTCATGATTAAGAATTAGGACTGATTCTATACATATGATTTATTCTATCTCAAAACGATACTGAAAATAATTTATTAGTCTTCTTTCTAATGATAGTGTGATAATATTTACTTAACATTGTGATAATGTTGAAAAATGTCCCATAAGCATCAAATATTGTTTTGTGATATGTATATATATCTTAAAATATCTGAAAGTAAGAAAGAACTTTGGTGATTTGTAATTTCTTGAAATAATAGCATTTGTTTTTCCCAGTTATATCATCTCCAGGGCAAAATATGCGTGTTAGCACATTTTGTAACTTATTCGTCCACTCTGCCATTCCCCTTTTCTCCAGAACCCAGATTGTTTTTTTTCTATTTTTAAATAAATTTTTGTTACCTTATATAACAGAGCTAGAGTCTTCAAAACTATTTTTAATTATCTGATGAAATTATATCTCTCCTTATTCTTTAAAACTTATGTATGCGTGATATATATGTGTGTGTGTGTGCGTGTATATATATATATATATATATGTATATATATATATATTTATGAGAGACACAGAGAGAGAGAGTTCATTATTCATTTCACTGCTTTTGCACAAGGCAGTAGGTCAAAGTACATTTCAGGAAGCCATGAAAACATGTAGAGTTTGATATGAATAAAAATACTTCTCTATTTTTTAAAAGCACAGCAATTTCTTGTGTAGTGAATCTATCAATGAAATCTATGAAATCCTGTAGAATTGCATGTTGGTTAAAGAACAGAAACAGACACACGCACACAGAGAAACACACACACATAAAGGGTAAAATTTACTTTGGCCAAAATAAAATCTATTTTTAGTTGGGGATCTTACGTTAGAATTACATTACTTGTTGCCTACTCATGAAAGCTCAGTGGTTACACCTAAGAAAGTAACCACATTGCCATAGAGGTTCTTTGTAGGCTGGAGAATCAGCCTTGTTAACATCAGTAGCCTTGACCACACATTGAAAATGAAGTTAAACCACATTTGCACAGGCTCTCACATTTCCAGATGTAGTATTTTGATGGATACAATAAATCTATGCAATTTTCAACCTTTGGATGAAGACTACAAAGGACAATCACTGTTGCTATAAATCATCCTGGGCAACAGGTTATTTGTCAAGGTGGAGCACAGTGTTATCTAGTCGAGTTTTCATGAACAGTCAGGCCTGCATTCTGATTGGAATGAGAGCAGTACTTATGGATTTGCTATTGTAACTAATTGTCATCCCCATTATTTTCTTTCAGCTTAACAGTTAACTTAAAGTACAGATTCCTAATCATTGTGATTCAGACACACATATATGTATGTTGTCTTATATATGACATATATGACTATATATGTGAAGTCAAATATGTAACTAGACTAATATATTATATATATATTAGACTTTGTATCACAGCCGGCACTTAGATTTACAGTGCTCTGACCAGAGCTGAGTTTTCACTCAGCTTAAATATTTACGAATGAGATAGCACAGATCTGTTGAGACGTCATGGGTAATTGGAAAGCAATTATCAGGAAACAATTTATCCCATCTTTGACACAAGCATCTATAAATAGGGCAATTTATCAGGTATTTCACAACTTCTACCAAAACTGTCTATCTCTTTTTATTTTTATTAAATTCATTGGGGTGACATTGGTAAGTATCAGTATGTAGCTTTCAAATATACAATTCTATAATACATCATCTATCTGTTGTATTGTGTATTCAGCTCCTAGAGTCAGTTCTTCTATCAGTTCTTCTGTCTCTCCCCTTACCCTCTGGTAACCACTGAACTGTTTGTGTCTGAGTTTTTGTTTGTTTGTTTGTCATTTTCATTTGTTGCTTTCAGTTTTATATCCCACATATGAGTGAAATCATATGGTTCTTGACTTTTTCTATCTGACTTATTTCTCTTAGCATGATAATCTTAAGGTAAATCCATGTTGTCACAAATCTCAGTATTTCATCTTTTCTTATGGCCTCTTAAATTTTAAATTACGTTATGGTCTTAGAGCTATTTATACTAATAGCCTGCTGCTCACTGTTTTAGAGTGAGTCATCATAGATATCTTAAATTTTTACTTTTGTTGTAAAGCATTTGGGGTTTTTTTGAGCTCTTTTAAGTCTAATTGATTATGGATGCCATAAGGGTTCTAAGTTGTGAAATGTTAAATAACACTATTCTAGGCTTTTCAGTAGAATGTGTTTAAAATCCAGGCCAAAGAAAAATTTTAGACAAGTCAAATCACAATTTCGCCTCTAATTGTTTGTTTGTTTTCCCCTTTGCTTTCTTGTAGAACTTTGTCATATCCGTCATTGTTGTCATCACTGAATTTTCTGGCCTCTCTGTACATTTCTCACTTGTTCTTCTGTCTTTCTATCTTTTCTTTGATGTCTCCTCTTTGTCCTCTTCTTTTTGATGTTTTCTGGGTCACTTGGTTTTCCCATCTTTTTGAACTTTAGCAATTATATTTTATAAAGTGGTCTGATAGCCCTCACCATCTCTCTCCCTTATCACCCAATAGAAATAATAGATACTTTATATGTGGAACTTACATGTTCAAAATACAATTTCATATACATGATTTCAGCTTATGTAAGGTGGAAGTCCCATTTAAAGTATATTTATTTTCATCATAAAAGCCAGTTTAAAGGAGTGCAGTTATCTTAAAATATAATCTTTTGATATATTCCAGATGTTAAGAGTTAAAATGACTCCCCCTTCCCAGCAATCCTTTTTCTTTTCCTATAGAAAGAACAGCATATGCCACTTTGCAAATATGCAAAATTTGAAAAGAGTAATTGGGCATCATTTCAGAACAGAGCAATTTTAAATATAGTTGGTCTGTTCTCCACTAGGTTTCTCCAGCTCTATCTTTTTTTTTTTTCTTGAGGTCCAAAGGGCCATGCAGACTGGGTTTGAACTGTCTTCTCCTTCATTCAGAGGTTTCAGTGTTCCTTGTTGTGATGCTTAAGTTTCGATGGGAGTGAGCAGCCACTGTATGGATGGGCACAGTGACAGCACTCCCAAGGAACAGAGCCGCCTAGAGGCTGCATGTTAGTACCTGACTGACAGCAGCACCATCTAGTGCTCTCTCCACTGGTCAGCAGCTGGGCACTCCACGTGGAATTCTGTTCTCCCTTTGCTAGAGGCCTTTGCAGACGTATTAAGAAACAATATATATGGTTTGTTTTGTTTTGTTTTGGTTGCCAGGGGTTTTATATTGATTCGATGGGCAAATGTACCAGTAAAGTTAGGTGGGATTATAACAGTTTATTTTATTGTAGAGCCTTAAATTTGAGATATATGGTCTGTCATGATTTTTATAATTGCTCATTCATTTTTAGTGAGGTTGTCCCAAAATTTGACTTTTGCTTTCTTCTTAGTCTAGTATTTATTTGGGAAAGATAGAAATATTTGTTGCTGCTTGATCCTAATAATAGGAATAAAAATAACAAGGAGGAGGAATATCATGACCACATACTGAGACAATTGCCTATGTCCCTTGCACTTGGCTATGAACAGCATTTAGACAAAGTTCATACTGAGCTCTCGATATGCACCAAGCATTATACTAAGAACTGGCTGAACATTATCTCATTTAATCATTGTCACAACTCTATGAGGAATTATTATTCCCATTTTCCGGATGAGGAAAACTGACACTTCGGTGAAAAAAAAAATCGCACATCCCTTCTAAACAGCTTTAAGTTGTACTTAAATGGCTTTCTTAGCAGCAGCTATGGGATTATCCCTAAGGGATTAGGGATCCAATGAGAGATGGAGGTAGGGGACATTGTGAGCCTTGTCAGCCTTTGGAAATGCAGTTTCTTTGTCAGTCTGATATTTTAAAGCCACATATTGTCTGCCCTGGAAGAAGTAAGAACATTAGTACTTATAAGGCAGAACAAGATTTGCAGTGTTGGTGAGGAAATCTCAACCAAAACTGTCTTTTAATTTCTAATTAGATTAGGCAAATGATCTTTTAAATGAATTAATTAACTGCAAATTAAGTAAAATTAATTAAATGGTAGGCCACACTCTAAATCAATAGAATGTGTAGTGTCCCTGAAAAAAAGAGGTACTCTTACAGAGGCTAGTGATTTGAGAAATTTTTCTCATTGTCTTTGAAAATAATTAAAATCACATTTCAATGTTAATACAATTACGAATGAAAAGAATCTTGTACTAACAGAATGGAAAGGGACCTTAGAATTCATGTACTATAACCTCGTATAATTAGAATGAAAAATGAGACCCAAAGCAATGACCTTGACTTGCCCAGTCTTAAAGGCAGTTACTGGTCCAAATTTATATTTTAGAAGAGTGTGATTTTTTTTTTTCTTTGTCAAGTAATAGTTTCCTATGGGAGATATTTTAACTGTATCATCAGAATTAGTTTTATATCTTATTTAATAACATTGTTTTCTATATTGGAATATATATATATATATATATATATATATATAAATTTTTTTTTTTTTTTTTTTTTTTTTTTTTTTTTTTTAGGGCAGTGTCATTGGCCCTCATATGTGGTACTGAACCGGGGCTGCTGGCTTCCCAAGCCAGCGTTTAAACACTGTGCCACTCGGCCGGCCCGGAATATATTTTATTCTAATAGTAACAGAATCTTACCTTTATAAATGTAATTATACATTTACTTATCCTATTTCCAAAGCAGTTATAAAAGTTATTAAATTATAAAATTGGAAATATATGAGTCAAAAAAACAACGACTGGTTATCTGCAATCACCAAATCCAAAGACAAATGTTAATATCTTTTGTTTATCCTTTTAGTCTGTTTTCCTAACATATACATTATGTTTTTTTAAGCATAACACAGTTGCATTATATATGTAGTATAATCTGTCCTTATATATCTCATCATATTAAATAATATATTTACCATATCATTAAATATTAATCTATGATATGATTCTTAATTGCTATTTTTATCTCGTGTTATTTTAAATGAATCCTGATTTTTTTACCTTAAGAAACAATGCAGCAATAAGAATTTTCATAGCAAAATCTTAGGAAATTTCCCTCATTATTTATCTTAATTTATCAACAGTCTTCACAATTTTCCATTTAGTAACAAAAGTACCAATTTACTATGATTTAAATTTTTAGGTCCATTTCACCATCATTGTTATTGAAGTCAGTAACAATTATTCCTAAACGATGCATGCCTTTATTTTTCTACTTGCTTAATTTCTTGGCTCTACCCCAAAACTTACAGTTTTTAGGCATTTGCTTTGGGCAAAGTTAAAAAAAAAGGGTAAACACCAAAATACAACAATAATTTATTTCACAATGATATACTTAACTTTTATGCTTTAAAACTTGTATCATACGAATGAACTCTATCATGATCCTATTTAAATAGAGAATAGAATAAAAAAAATACATAGTAGAAGTTACTCCAATTAGGTGATAATTTCTGTGATCTTAGTACCCCCGCAAAAGTAAAGGCACTTCTTTTTGGCTAAGCATTACCCCATTTGTCTCAGATGAAGGCAGATAGGAGAGACTAGCTCCCTGCTCACATATACAATGTATACCATTCCTAGAGAAAAACTAGCACAGCTTTCTTACCCAGGTGCTAAATTCCATTAAAAGACTTACTTTTGAGGAGCAGTTAAAGAGAAATGACTGTGGGGATATTCACATTTTCACAAACAATTTCTATGTTCATGAGAAGGGGCCCTCTCTCCCTGTAATCCTGACATCAAGAATCTCCCAGGACTCATTTGTACTGTTCATAACTATGGGTTCTGTGGGTTTACCAGCTCATGCTTTACAAACAAATGAGCTTTTCCATTTGTTCCTAATGACTTCGGTTTATACATTGAGATCTTAAACTCTCCCCAGAGCAATTATTTTGCTAAAATGTTATTAGAACATCTTGACAAATGTAGCCACAAAAGCGGGGTGGGGGGGTTATTAACCATGGAAATCGTTGGAAACCAAGGGTCCTTGGCAGATTCAGCACTCTCCAGCCTTGGTTTATTTTCCATGATAAGTACAAATCATCTTGTGAACTATACACTGTTTCTTTATCTGCTGGGTGGGTGAGGAAGATGAGGAGTTGATGGGGTGGGAAAAGACGCTAGAAAAATCAGATGGCATTCTCCAGCTAATCAGCTCTGTCTGCCCTTGCTCTTCTAAGGAGCCTCATGAACCTTAAGCTGTGCATACCTCCCAGCATCTGCTAATAGAGCTATTTCTTTCCTGAGTTTTCATGGATTTGTAGCTGAGGCTGGGAGCTATTTTTCAATGGACCATCAACAAGCTTTAGATTATATGTGTAAACATTTGTGGGTCCCATTTTTGTAGTAATCACATTTGACACACTGGCTATGCCCAGGGGGATGGCTGCTGACAAGCGCAAAAGCTGACATGCAGTTTCTTGCAGAGCACGTCCAAATGATGTGGTCTTGCTGGTTGGTAGCTTTGCCTTCAGACACAGAACCTGCCACTAGTCAGGGCAGCTTGACTTGCAAAGCTCTCCTTCGCCCAGGACAACTTTTGTGAGATTTTTTCAGGGTGGTCTCTCTGCCATTCCATCCAGCACTTTAGTGCTGGGTCGCCATTCAAGATTTCTCCTCCTTCCTCTGTGGATGACCAGCTGGCCGTAGAGCAGCTCCTTAAAGACTCTGCTAGCCTATGTCCTCTCAGTCATCCAAAGGCTGCATTTTAACAAAGATTACTTCAATGAACAGAATGAGTACTTGTGGTTGGAAAAACAGTCTTTCCAATACTGAATCTGTCTCAACGGTGACTGATCTGGCTGTTGATATAAAAATATTAATATTTTAAAAAGAGGTTAGAGGTAATGCCTGTGGCCAGTTCAGCACTAAGAAAATTACTGGTTAGATGCATTGGTGTTATTTAGGTTAGAATCAACCCACTGGTTAGGCCCAGAGCTTGGTGGTCAGACCCTCTTAAAGGACATAGCATATTTTTATTTAAAACTTTTTGTAGTTTTTACTTTTTATCAGATGGCGTTTGACTGAACAACAACAATCGGAATTCAGTGACAATTATTTGACTATTACTAATAATAGAAATCAATATATCTTATTTTCATTGTCATTAGCCATCTCTAAGCTAATAAAAATAAGAAGGACTTACATGTACTCATCATCCTTGTTCTCAACATACTGTATAGCTGTTATTGTGCATAATATTCTCCTTGGAACATAGTTTCTTCTCTTGCAAAAAAGAAGTTTAAAATAGACATGTCATGATCTTAGACTAAATAAAATAACATGTGTACCTTAGTATTGCATAAAAGTGTTATTTTCTGCCTCTGATGCTCCTTTAGCCAGTGTCCAGGGCTTTCTACCTGCCAAACCATTTAGTCATTTGTACATGCATCTTACGCAGGTCAGCATCAGCCTATAGCAATTGCTGAATAACAAAAATACGGACTGTTGCTAGTGATTATAGTATAGGCATTCAAGTTAGTACTAAGGAACATGGTTTAATATCTGCTTTATCCTTTCACTTTTTTTCCCTTTTCTATATTTCTGTATGTTTTTTCTACTTGAAACCACTGATAATGGAGACTAGTTTCATAGGCAGTAACAAACCTAATTCAATGGGCTCTATTCCTGTACTCTCTTTGGTATATTAATAGCTTAATGAATTTCTCTTAGAAAGTAAACTATAACTAGTATGTCCAACATTAAGAAACTACGCAATGATTGATGAGTGGATGATTATAATAGACATGTTATCATTATATCTTGTAAATTTTTATATTGAATCTCTTGGCTAAAGTCATGATGATGAGACAGTGTTATGCTCCATAGTCTGTAATTTTTTGGAAAAAAAGACTCATCCTCTTTTCTAGCTTTTGAGTTAGAGAAAGACTAGATTGTTCAGCTTTCTGATTGCAGTTAGTAAACATGGAGGAATCTTTGTAATTTTATGTTGTATCTACCAGGATTAACATATTCTTCAGAATGTGGTGGCATTTTGAATCCTTAGTGATTTCAGGTGTGCTGTGTGGCCAGCAGCCATATACACAGCAGGGAGAAGGTTTCACCAACCTCAGGAAACTATGAATATTTTCTTCATGGGGCTTCAAGCCTAAGAAGGAAGACAGCAGAAAATGTGAAGCTCTTTGCTGGTGTCTTCTGATGTCTGTATTCCTTTTGTTTCCTTAAAAAATAAAACAAATCAAAACAAACACAATGCTTGCCTTTTAATACCACAAACAGAAAAGGTGTCAGTCAGAAAAGTTAAAGTAACTTTTATCCAAACACTTTAATTCCTTGCAGGAAGAGACAGAATAATACAGTTTTGGCCATTTCTAGGAACCATGCATTTGTAGGATGCTACTAACAACTCTACACCTCTGGAATCCTGATGCACAGTCCTCAGCGTCCCTACTTAGCTGCCTGACAGAACAGAACGGCAATCCTCTTACTCATTCACACAGTTGAGCCTGTTTTCCAAATACTCCTTTGACATTGGCAGTGTTTTAACCATCAAATTCCTAAATCTTCAGAAGGGATTGCTTATCTTGTTATCTATAGAAAGCACTTCTTATTATTAGCTACATTTAAATTATAAATGAGAAATTGTAATAATAGATTACCAAATATTGCACAAAGCAGAAATGCATTTTTATCTTTTTCTCAGTATTGGAGTGTTCTTTTAGAGAACTGTTTATTTTTGTTTTTGTTTTTTGGTTTTTTTTTAATGTGGGGTATAAATAGAAACTTGGAAGAACAATATTTAGTAAAAATTTTCTATGGTGAAGTACACATGAGAATTTACAACTTATAAATAGCTGAGACTATTTAAATCTACAAAGCTTCCTGCTGTAACATTTATTGTGGAATCGAAGTAAAAATTTAGTCTATTTTTATAGTCACCTTTTTAAACACAGGGAAAAAGAACTTTTTACTTTCTGAAAATTTACTACTTATGTTTTATTTGTTTATTGTCTGTATAATAATCTTTTAGCCTCCAAATTTGGAGAGCTATTTAAGGAAAGTAATTTAAGGAGAAATGTTCTAAGAATTTAGGAGAAAATGTTTCTGTTCTACCCAAATTAGTCAGTCTTTTCAACCAGGGTTTTCTTGTCATTCTTGGATTTACCAATTGTGAGAGCAAAATCTTTGGTTGAACAGTATATTAATGTTGGTGAAAATATAAAGCACCCTATTTTTATTCATTTCTTAAGCTTTTATGTTCTATTTTTTTGTTTAAATATAGTTTCGAGAGTGAAAACAAATGCTGCATTCAAAACTACCAAAACTACCTGTAAATAGAATACATTATTTTAGTCGTTCAGTCACCAATATTTTTGAATATTGTTACTATATAATATTATGCTCTTTCAGACAAAAATGTAATTAACAAAATCATCTTTTAAAAACTGACTGTAGTAAAGCACCTGTCTTTATTTTAAATACTATGAAGCTTTTAATTAACAGAAAACCACCATGGGTTGCTTCTTTAGAATACCACTAAATGTTAGAGACATCGTGTACTGTACAGGAGTTTCACTGCTAGATGAGGATGTCTGGGAATTCATATGGATGAAATTCCACTCCACCACGGCAGTTTCTGAGAAGAAAATATTATTGGAAGCCTTGACTTGCAGTGATGACAGGAATTTATTAAATAGGTGGGTCAATTAATGTTCTAAATTTAGTTCTCTAACGAAAGTATTCTCTGTTTATCAAACTGTTCTGAAGTTGATTTCATTTCCTTGAATATATGGTGGTTACTATGAAATATATCTGCTTAGAGCTAAGGAAAATTTATCTGTTAACATGACGAAAGCTAGGTGACTTGAAAGATATACCTTTTTTTCTCACTAATTTGTTATATATTTTTATTCACACGTGTAAGACAATATTTCAATATAAAAGGAAATGTTTACTATATATAATTTTAAATGTAACCAGAATTGTGATTTATCCACCCACAAAATTTTTTCAGAATTTAATTAATGTATTAATTAACATACTATGAATTTGGTCTTCCTTCTTTAATAACCAGAAAATTATTGCTTGATAAATTTGTATTAGTAAAGTTTATACTGGACTGTTCTCTTGAGGAGTATGATAAATTAAGTCATGTAATTTTATAAAAATGTTTAAGTTGTTTGGCTAAAAATTTTCCCACAATTCTATCCTTAAAGGCTTCTGAATCTGTCACTGAATTCTGAGGTGGTACTAGATCAAGATGCAATTGATGTGATAATCCACGTAGCTCGAAATCCACATGGCCGGGACCTGGCCTGGAAGTTTTTCAGAGATAAGTGGAAGATATTAAATACCAGGTAGATATAAGAGTTCAATCATTCCTACTTGAGTGAGTAAATTAAAGGTGACACATGAGAGGTAAAAGCCCAACTTTTTGTGTTCGAATCAAGGTCCACATAATAGAATTAGATTTTAAAATAGTCAACCAAGATAGGTGTTGCCACTCCTGTGGAAGTCAAAATTATTTTAATAATTCTATAAAATTATTCATTTATTAGAACTGATAACTGTAATTATATATGGAAATGTGGGGAGTGAAAAGTTTTAGCAGAGCAACTTTCCTGGAAAAATCTATCAAACTGTCCAGGGTTGAAGACATTGTATCATAAAACCCCTAGGTCCTGAATGTGTTATAAAAAAATATTTATAAATCAGATATACTTGTATTATAACAACGAAACATTAATTACTTCTGTAGAATTGTTTTAAATTTCTTCTAAGTATAAAATCATAAAATACCTAAAATAAAACCATGATATAGAGAGGGAATATTCAAATCATTGTATACTTTGTGTTGGCAATTGAATTCATACCTGAAATATCTTGTTTGGTAGTGAAAATTCTTCAGCCTTAATTATAGAAAATAGTTTATTATATATTTAAATATATTATAATAAATGTTAATTTATTACTCTGATAATCTCTATGGAAATATAAAATTAATTTTTTTATAGAGCATGTAAGTGCTCCATGTTCTCAAACTTAAATATCCCCAGATAGTGTACACACCTATTGTTCTGTCTCTTAAAAAACGGATATATAAACTATATTTTTAAAACATACACCTTTATCAGTTGTCCTCATATAAAGAGTTCAATTTCAATGGATGTGCCATATTAAAAACCCATCTCTAGCTACAGATATTTTATTGTCAGAAAGCACTGATATTCCTAGAACGTACCTAGGCTTTTTTGTATTTTCAACTCAGAAATTGGAATGATTGGAAGATTAGAACTTGCTTTGTTGTCATGCACATAATAACATAGTGAATAGTCAGGCACAAGATGAAATTAATGTATACAAGCATTTCATTATAAAAAGTATTAAATATTTACGAACACACTGAGTTTCTTCAGGGAGTGTGATATTGTAGATCAGAGTTCAATGTAATGTATATATATATAGTTTAGTCCCTACAAAGAAATGTTTAGTTCTTGATATGCCTGTTTTGTCTCAGAGAGTTCATGATCTCTAATCAAAAGGTAGAAAGGTTGAGGTTTTAGCATATGTACAGATGGGAAAGTGTTTATTTTGACAAATAGAATTGTCTTCATCTACCCCTACTCCTTGGTCAATCCTTAAACATTAGAGGGTGCTGTCCACAGTTCTCCTTACTTCCTTCCCTACAGATTCTCACTGGTTTTACTTGCCATCTCCTCTCATGGTTTCAATTACTCTCAAATCTATATCGCTTACTCAGGCATTTAACCTGAGCATCACCCTAGAATAGATTGTGATCCCCTACTGGGTTGTACCTAAAAAGCTCAACCTATCATTTTCCTCTTGTCTTCCTTTTCTCAGCCAACAATATGACTGTTCACCAGTTGTTCAACCCAGACACCTGGAAATCTACATATGGCTTTTCCTTTCCCTTGCTATATGTAACAATTAGGCTTGAAGTCTTGTCAATTTAACAATTCCTAAATGTTTCCTGAATTATTCCTCTTTCCTGCTACTACTGCCCCTAGTGCAGGTTCTTATCCCTTACCAGTACTCTTACCAATAGCCTCTGTCTCCCTGCCTCTATAATTAAATGCAACACACACACACACACACACACACACACACACACACACACACACACGATCTTTTCCCTTTGTTCCAAGAATCACTCTGATGCATTTCCCTGATGTAAAACCTTCAATGGTTCTGTGCCACACTGGCAATCTAAGCTCCCTAATAAGTCCTCTGACCCCTCAGCCTTTTATTCTGCTATCCCTGCTTCACAATTCATACATTCTTAATACCAAATGCTTGTAGTCTTCTCAATACAGCATGTTGTTTCAGACCTCCCTGCTTTTGTTTATGTTGACCCTCTGCCAAAAATTACTGTCTTCTTTAATGTTCGTAACCACTCCATACTCAGCCTATATGCCATCATCTCCCTAAATTATTTCCCAAGATCCCACAGCTAAAGAGACCTTCTCTGAACAAGGTGTATGATTTTATTATCAGCACGTTTAACCACAATAAATGGAAATTATTTGCTTATAATAGCTTAATACTTTCAAGGAAGGCATTGTGCCTTATTCATCTTCACATGGGTGTAAGCAAAATATAAGCAAAACACTCTTAGACAAATAATTATTTTCATTTCTGGACAGTAAGCCATTTCTGTAACTACATAGTGATTATTAATGATTTCTTATATTATTATTGAATGTCTATTTATTCTATTTAGCTAACATTTTCCCATGGAATAGTTCAATATTAGAATTACAACAAATTATGACACTCATCCAGTTTCGTCCCCTTATTTTACAGATGAGAAAATGAAGGCTTCAAAAACTAAATTACTTAAGGTCCCACAAGTAAGAGCAACATTACAAAACTTATCATAACTGTGGCTGAACCTCTGCTTCCAAAAACTCAGAATCTTATTTTTGGTGTACTTTTCTTAATTTTAAGAGTATGATAGCCTGCGATAGGTATCCTGAGCATATCAATTATCAATTAGCATATCCTTAGCATATCAATTATCAATTAGCATATCAAGGGGACAAGTCAATTAAATGAGAACTCTTTCTAACTCACAGACACAAATTGTTCCTTACTTTGGGTCATGAGTCAAGGAATTATGCTTGTGGTAGAAAGATTATCAATTTAAGTGAACAACTTTATATTTTATTTTAATATGAAAAAGAAGTTAATATTTTTGGAAACATTTTTGAGAAATTTGGCTCAGTTTCTAAGCACGGAAAAGGAGACTGCCAATGTCAGTTATGATGCCCAGACCAAAGGATCTGTATGATTCTGATAATGCCCAAATTTGTCTTGCAGTCCTGTTTCCTTGTTTCCTTTGTTGGGTTATTTTTCCTTTAGTGAGCTAGGTTACTTTAAAATTGAAAGTTTTAAAATATTTCCTCCTCAGTCCTTGGGTTAGGAATATAATACTAATTTCTAAATCTAATTTTAGAGGGTTCTTTTTTTTTTTTTTAAACTTACTACAACTTAGGCCTCTCTCAAAAATTATGAGCCAAATCAGGTGGCCTATACTGGCATCCTATAGACACAGCTCTTTGCATCTCTCTGACTCCCTTAGAGAAATGATCTTGAATGGTCTGAGATCTTAATGGCATCAAGACAGCACTGGTCAAATGGAACCGTTGAAAAGGATTCCAAAAAATCTTTATTGTATTATTTCTTAAATTACTGCCTGTATTAACATTAAAAAATTTTTTTTTTTATCTTTTGAGGTATGGAGAGGCATTATTTATGAATTCCAAACTTATCAGTGGAGTTACAGAATTTCTTAATACTGAAGGTGAACTCAAAGAGGTAAATATTTTAAAATGTGTTCTAGTGCTTTTCTTTTACAACATATGGAATTATACATTTATTTCAACCTTTCTTTCCAACAGGTTCATACCCATTTTTTAACACACACACACACACACACACACACACACACACACACGCACGCACACACCCATGCTAAAGTCTTTGCTCAACCCATTGTTTGCAGAGGTATTTCTAACACATTAAACATTAAATGCTTGAGAGAAGTATTTGAATATAAAGATTCTCAAACTGGGAGATTCCAAATCCACTCCCGAAATCTTGAATATGATTAGCTGTTCATCAGCTTATTCTGTGAACCCAGGGCAGGATCCTAGAAACAACAAAATTATCCCATCACAATGACTGAGTATTTGGACACAGAAGACCAAGGTTGAGGTTGAGATACAGAACTTGTCTCGCTGTTTTGTGCTTGGGTCCACACAAAGAATGGATACCTGGATGTGGTGACAATGCTTTATGCTACCCAGCCTGTGGAATGGAATGAATTCATATGTTGGAAGGGAGTGTATCTGACAATATATATATATATATTGATATTAACAGTTTGTTTAAAATTCTGCTTGGTTCAATCACAAAAGAATTTCATTAATGAAAATAAACTACATTTTTAATCACTAGTGTCCAATTTGTGGAGTATCTAATATTTCCGTTTTCCCTCTGATTTATTTCTCTGGAAGCCAGCTACTGTTTTGACTACCTACATCTCTAGTAGAGAGAGGTGTGAAATGGGAAAGGGTAAGTAAGTAGGAGGAAGGAACAATATATAGATTTTTTTTTTTTTGAGGGCAGTGTCACTGACCCTCATATGTGGGACCCAAACGGGGCCGCTGGCTTCCCAAGCCAGCGTTTAACCACCGCGCCACTCAGCCAGACCTATAGATATTTTTAATCGATTAAATACTGAGTGGAGCTTCAAATATCTATCTCTTTTTCATCTCCGGCTCTTCTCCATTATAAAATATAGCTGAGACTTGTCATTGAGAGTCATGGTTTTCTCACTGATGGAATGAACACCTGATGCTATGACACAGAGCTAATCATCTTGAGCAGCAGTCCTCCAGAAGCATCCACCCTGGCACCATCCTTAATATCATCTGTTATTGCTCAATTTTGTATGATCATTCCCCATGCACTACCTTGGATTCCTTCACACCATGAGCTAAGCTAAGCTAAGTCTCTCATTGTAATTATTTGAAATTCAATTTTTATCCCTTCTATATGTGTTCCCAACCCTGAAGGATTTGGGTTTGAAAGCCCCAGCACATGGTTCACTATATTTTTTAATAAAAGAAGCTAAATGGGAAGGACTTTTTTTTATATCCATATGAAGCAGAAAGATCAATTACATTAATGATTGCTTCCCGTTTTCTCTGTATCTAAATGAATACTTCTAATTCCATGATTCTACATTCAATAACTTGGGAGGGAAAGACTCTTTTAGTCACACCTTGTGCAGCTATTGAAGTGAGTGCAGAAGTGAAAAATCTCTTCCCTCCTCTCCTTTCCCCTCTCTGCTCCCTTCCTTATTGTTGCCTGCCTTCTCCCAGCTTCTCTCCTGCCTTCTCCCCCTTTCCCCTTCTCCTTCCTGATTCTCTCTTGTCCCCTCTGCTGCTTCTTCTATCCTCTAACTCTTTGTGGCTTTCCTAGTCTACTTGCTTCAGTAATACCCAGGCGGGCGATGGGGAAAAAAAAAAAAACGTTTTAAAAGGACATTTAATTGATTTTATGATATACTGACCATTTGGTTTTACATATTTCACTTATATATTCAATTTTTTACACTTGATTTCATTTGCATTTGAAATGTTCCAAGATGCCCCTATAATGAATGGTGCAATCGAAACTGAAACTAAATTGTGACTTTGACACGGTTATCTACAAAACAGCTAACTTCAAAATAGAGACTCTCCATGGCAGGCCGGATGAATCCGGTCAGGACACAGCTGCTGGATATGACTTCTCTCATTTAACAACTGTGGCCTGAGGCTTTCCTATGCTGCCATTACCTAGTCCTCGGTAGGACTGGGGACCACTATTGTTGGGCAGGATGGGGGTTAATTTGTATTGCTGATAACACCCTTCCATAAATATAAAGGGGCTGAGGAAATTTCAGTCCCATTCTCCCGTAACCAATCATCCTTGTAAGCAGAAAACCCAGAGTATGCTCCCTTTGGATATGGCGTATTCTTATTTCAACAGTTAATAGATCAAAAGGGAATCAGCATCTTTATGAATTCTGAAAACTCATTTGAGATTTTAACGATCCCCATCAGCTTTAGGGCCATTAAGTAGAGATACTTATTTTGTTCTGTGGGCCCATCCCCAAAACTGCATTCTAGAACCTGAAACTGGCAATTTCCTTTAATTATATGGCTCTCGCAATTTGAACAATATTTCTCTATGAGACAGTGCACTATTTCCTTAATTTTAAACTAATGGAAGTACAACCGCATGGAACCTCAGAGGCCCTTGCCATTTTTCCATACTAATGTCCATTAAGCAATCCTTCTCAGCAGTCGTTCTGCTGCCTCTTGAACCTAATATACAACACTGTTGTAGAAGACTATAGATCCCATGCACCACTGTACATCCCATGTACAGTTTTAATGTAAAAATACAAATCTCATATTGGGGCAATAGCTAATCTGATTCATTTATATGGTGACTAAGGGTATATTATGTTTTGCAATTTACTCTACAAATAATTTATTTTATGATGTTTAGGGTCTAAAGTACCCTAAAATGAGAGTTTTATAAAATGTTAAAATGTTTTTTTAGGAAATTAGCAAACATGTCTAGAAATTTCATGCTGTGAAGAATAGGAGCACAAACAACTCTGACATCTTATTTTGTAAAATGTTATGTTATTTTATAAAAATGTCTAAACTTGCATCACTTTCAAATAAACACATAAAATCACATACATATTTAGGAAACACAATAATAAAAACTAACAATGGCAGAAAATCTACCAAAGAGCTGCAAAAATAAGTGAACTGGAATGCCAGCTGTCTTCCCCCTATCCCATGGCCTCTAGAGAAGCAGGGTCGGGAAGACACTGTGATCACACCCTAGGACCAGTTAGAGGGCTGCTCTGCCCACTGTTTTCCAGAAGAGCTGTGGAGGAATATAAAGCATAAGATTAATTTGTGGCACCATGGAAAGTGGGCCAGATGTATTCTGATAAATAAGCTATTCCTAAAATTCATGTAAGTCACCACAGGTTCTCAGAGCCCAGTATTTAGTGTACTTAAATAGTGATTTAAGAAATGAATCCACTTGCAGGATAATCTAACCTACTATCATATAAACAGCACATTCATACTCAAACCCATCGTTTGCCTTTGTGGAGGAATTAAGAGTTTCAGGCTGGCTTGATATCTCATCAAGAGGCCAAGAGCGTGCTCCACAGACTCAAAGGGGCCATAGGGTCATTATCACTATCTGGCATATTCAGTGACTGCCTAGGAAACTACGTAATCAAGCAGAACATATTTTAAAGGAGAAGATGGAATTTTTTTTTCCTGGTTGACGTATATTGAGTAAATAATGCCACTGTAATGTACAAGGTCAGACAATTAAGTTCGTGAATTCATCCTAGAAAAAGTACTGCATACCTCATTGCTGAATATCACTTTGAAGTCCTCCCCTTGGGAAGCTATGCACTGATGCAAGAGCCTAGCCCACCCTTCAAAGAAATTTTGGAACTCTATTTCTGGAATGGCCATCAGAGCTCTCGTTGTATTACCTTTGATGTCCTGAATGTCATCAAATGTCTTCCTTTATCTTCAGGTAAAGAAAGAAGTCATTGGGGGCCAGATAAGTTGAGTAGGGAAGGTGTTCCAATGCAGTTGTTTGTTTACTGGCTAAAAGCACCCTCACAGACAGCACCATGTGAGCTGGTGCATTGTTGTGATGCAAGAGCCATGAATTGTTGGCAAAAAGTTCAGGTGATCTAACTTTTTCATGCAGCGTTTTTAGCACTTCCAAATAGTAAACTTGGTTAACTGTTTGTCCAGTTGGTACAAATTCATAATGAATAATCCCTCTGATACCATAAAAGGCTAGCAACATCATTGCAACAAGTTTGCAAACTTAATTGTCAGACCTTGCACATATGCAATGTACAAATGCACAATGTAATATACATGTTTTTGCAATAAATTGAAACACAAAATTGAAAACTTAGATCAAAATGTATTATCTGTTGCTTTAGGGATATAGACTGAATGAGTCTAAACATAAATATATAAATAGAAATGAATTATTGGATTAATCAGCTAGAATTTCAAATTATGATTCAAGTGCTTCCATTAGACTTCCCTCTTATATATGTGTACTTGTTACAAGTATACGTGTATGGCATAGCACCTAATACTGGAGCTATTCAATAAATTCCAATCTCTTCCCTTATTCCTCTTTGTATGTGTAAATTTGGTCAGATGTTTAATTAGTTATAAGGATAGTACTGATAAGTCTTTGTTATGCATTGGATATTTTACAGGATTGTTATCAAAGCATAGTGTTTTTGAACTCTTGTAAAGGATATAACTCTGAGATATGGTTATCCATTGCTAAAGCAATGGGGCACTTGGGTTCATAGGAAAGAAGAGGCTAAACTTTGAAAAAACCCGTCAGTATCATGCAAACAAAATAACATGTCAGAAACAAACCAAGATGCCCATGAATCAATTTTTAGATTAATTCAAAAGGTATAATTAACTCCATTTTAAATGCTCCCTCCTTCCCCTCTCCCATTCTACTTGATTACCCATGAGCCAATCTTCACACACTGCATGTTCCCTCCTGGCTTATCCTCCATGTGGCGCCCACCTGTAGATGAATCACACCCACACTAATTATACCACATAATGTTTCTGTGTTGCAAGCTGATGTTTCACATTTGTCTGTTAACATGGCAATTGTTGGTTGGTTGCCAGTTTCTTAAGACACATCAAATAAAAGAAAAGCTAGTCTTGAATCTTGAAATAAAATCCTTGAGCACACCTCAAGTCTGTGAACTCGGTAGAGAAAATCTTATATCCATAAAAATTAGGACAAAACTTTTAAAAATTATAACTTATTTTAATTAAGTCTCATTCTGTAGCTAAATGAGACTATATTCCTCCTTCATTCTTTCTATATCTAGTTATTCAGGTGATTGCAATGTCATTTAATCATCCAGTCTTTATATCATCATTACTTTTTCCCCGACCACCCAATAACTGTGGTAATTCCTTACCATCCAAGGTAGTGTTGGGCCCTCATAACTCTTATTTGGAGAAGATGACTATTTCCTCTCTACAAATACACAAAAAATTGAAAGTTAATCCTTACATTCAGCATTTAATGCTACTCTGTCCATTGGATATGCTTTATAATTAGAACTCACCTGTGCCACAATCCCTTCAACCTATCAAAAAAAGAAAAATACATCTGTTTTAATATTTATTTGTGAAACAAGAAGCTGAATTTTGAATTATTTAAACTGCAATGTCCACTCTTTTTTTTTCTTTCAGTTCCAAAAGAAATCACACCTAATGGACACAATCTGTTCTATTGCATTTCATTACTAAACTCACTCCACGTATTAAATATAGCTTTTGCAGCGACTGTGGCACATTGTTTTCAATGGACTCTTGTTTACATACGTTGGACATGAGTTCATGTTAAGACATGCATATTTACCATTTAAAATTTCTATTTCTAGCTAAAGAACTTTATGAAGAACTACAATGGAGTCGCTGCTGCTGCTTTCTCAAGAGCGGTGGAAACCGTTGAAGCCAACGTGCGCTGGAAAATGCTTTACCAAGATGAGCTTTTCCAGTGGTTAGGAAAAGCTCTGAGACACTAATACGTGTCATAAACCGTCAGCTCAGAATTCTGTGAAAAGACCTGTTTTCTGTGGAATGAGAAAAATATGCTACTTGGAGAATGGCCAGATTTTCAGTGTTAACATGTGGGAGGAATTTTTTTTTTTAATTGTTGGTTTTGGGTGTGTGTGTGTGTGTGTGTGTGTGTGTGTGTGTGTGTGTGTGTTTCATCCATTCTGTTTTGTTTCTCTACTGGGTGTCCTTCTCTAAAGAAACTCTTGCAAGTGAAACTAGCCATGAATACTTCAGCTGTACATTCCTTGCTCTCCAGGACCAAATATGATAGTGGTGCATGCTGGTGTTACAGTCAATTTGGAAACACATATTCAGAATATTTTGTGCATGGTTATATGGTCCTGCCTGTGTTCCAGCATGCTTATTTAAAATGTCCAATGCTGTATGTGAATATATGTTACCTCCAGGATGGGCATTATGCAAAAGCACAAAGATTATCTATGACAATCAGTGTTGCAATGAAAGAAACACTAAAAAACAAAGGGAATTATATTCTTAGTCTTGGGCATTGTAAGAGGTAAAATAGCCCTTTAAGTGATCAGTGTCACTTATTTCAGCACTTGAATTGTCTTGCAATGATTACTGTATTGCTAACTCATTTACTTTGAGTTAAATCTGTGTATACATTTAAAAAGGCATATCGATAGTGTATGCATATGTACGTGTACATAGGGAAGCCCCATATGTATATAGTATGTTGTACACTGCACTTCTGCAAATAATCTCTCCAGATCAAAGACAATTTATCTCTTTTTATAAACTAATGCAAACTTAGAAAAGGCCAAAAATAATTTATCTCAACACTATCATTCCTGACAATTTCCTGACTAAATTTCTCAACTGTTAGGATTTTTGTCATCTACTCCCTGCACAATGGTTCATTCTACTACATAAAAATGAATTCAAACAAAATTTATATATAAACTCAATATTGTTCTAATTCTCCTAAGTGGCCACCTCAAATTCAAAATATAAATTTTTGTCATCATTTTTGTCAAACTTCCTATTGCATAAAACAATTGTGCATATTTAATAATTGTTAGTACGCAAAAATATTTATTTTTCATCTTGTTTGTTTTTCCTTCTTATGTTGGGTGATCCAAAGAGTTAAAAACTCTCTCTCTGTATGTTGTTTTTGTGTCTGTGTGAATCTAATCATCCATTAAGCAACCATACCTCAAGGGGGTCTATTAGCCTATAATGACCTTTGATGCCAGTTGTGCCATCCATTAAGAAGAAAAGTTACTTTTCTTAAGCAAAGCTTTTTCTTTGGCATTGACCACCCTTTTCATGGCTTTGTGTTATGTAACACAAGGTTTTTTACGTGGTATTCTCACCCAGTAGGCCAGCTCTCCAAACATTGCTTAGATGCTCAAAAATGACATATTTTGTTTTTTATTATGAACTCCCAATACACTTACTGTACATAAGTCAAATGTTTGTGGACCACTTTCTATTTTCCTGAGGTTTTCCACTTCTCCAAATCTTTTTGCAAATCACTGAAAGAAAATACTCTAACTCTAATAGTTATTCTAGTGCACACTGGGGGGAAAAATAGTTATTTTGGAAATGGGAGCCACTGATTTATTTGCAAGTTTGTAGTTTCTAATCCATAGAATGAATATCACCTAAAACTGAATTTTCTCTTTTTAGCAGTTAATATCTATTTATACCTACATTTTCTAGCACTTCATTCAATGAAAACACATAAATTTTAAATACTCTATGTGGTGTTGATAAGACATAGTAATGCTTAGTATAAAATCTAAGAGTCATCCTGCCTATTGGAAGTGATGAAATTCAATCAGTACTCATCACATATGCAAGATCCTTAAGGGGTAAGTCTGAGACATATCTATAACAAATATCACATTGCTGTGCAGGTCCCAAACATGTACTATATCACCACTGGATTCGTGTAATAGAGAAGATAAAAACCTAGAGGTGGATGTCTTGTTTTGTGTCGTGAATTACTGAAAATTCTTAGTAGCTGTGACATTCTTTTGAGTGAAATTACCATTTTCAGATTTGAGTTAGAAGGGCTGTTATAGTTCTTTTTTTCCTCCCCACTGTTAATAATCTTAATCCTCTTTCAGTATTTTAGTGGCCTTGAACAACTGGTTAGCTACAATGTCAAATCCTAAGTGTATAATTATGTGCAATGTTCAATACCTCATATAATACTTGTTCAACAGTATAAGTGGTATCAATGACATTGAGATGGAATTTTTGTTCTACATATTTTTCAATAGTTATCCTTTCAAATGTTGAAGATTATATCAGGCTTTAAATTTTTTTAGTTGTTTAAATAAGTAATATTTTCAAAATAATAAAATGACCAATGATATCTCTTGGAATATTCTGTAAAATGTAGTTATAAAATTCTATTTTCTACATAGAATTTTTATCTTTTTTCTCTTCTTTGTCTGTTTTACAAATCATATATATGCATGAAATAACAATTTGTTGAAAATATCAAACATCAAGGCTTAAGACTTTACTGTACCAATATATGTACAACAGCAAAACTTGGTTTCAATTAGCAAGAACTAAATTATTTACCATACTGAGTATTAAATATCTCTAAGTAACTTGTAAATAAAAAGTTTTATCTCTTTTGACACATTTTCCCCTAAAAGTTTCTTATAATCTTTGAATTTTATTTTTATTTTTTTTATTTTTTATTTTTTTTTAAAATACAAGCACAACCACTAAGGCTAATATCTACAATGCTAGGTTTATTCTTGAATTTCAATAACATGAATTTTAGCTTGAGCTTAAACTCACTTAAGTTTATATTATTTATTGAATAATTATGTCATAGGACTGAGATTTTTGTGGTAGTAAAATTTACAAATATAACAGTAATATCTTACAAGGTTATTGAGATTGTATGATATATTTATAAATTGCATTTTATTATTAAAGAACTTCTACACATGCTATTTTATTTAACTCCCTTCAAAAACAAGTTATATTAGCCCTATAGTCTGATGAGAAAACTGAGGCACAGAGTAGCAACATGAACTATTTAAAGTTATATAGTTGTTGTTTTGGAAATAGGTACAATAACCTAAGACTTTCAATACAGCCTTCCTACAACTAAAATAGAAAGACATATTTGAAATATCTCTATCCATTTCATTAGCTGTAAATTTTCTAAATACTGGAAGCAGCATCAAAATATGTGATTAAATATATCTACAATAATCATTATTTTTAAAAGACTGTGTTTTTAATTTACATGATGTCAAACAACTGGATGAAATGTTAATCAGCATTCCCTTTGGTCAGCATAAGTAGCCAAATATTGGGACAAAAAAATATAATTCATTGATTATAGTTTCCTTTTTTTATCTTCTGGTGAACATTGTTTAAATGACCTTAAGATATGGCTAATTTATTTTCCACACAAATTTCTCTGATAAACTCTATCTGTAGTAACAGATGGTCAGACCACAGATAAAATGATATCCATCTAAATCAATGATAATAACATTCAGTAAAATGTTTATAAATCTATGCAGAGTAAATTGTGAAATAACAAATTTTTGTGCAACTGTAGTACTGGATTAAGTGCAGTAAAAGGATTCCTAAAGAAATTTACAATAACATATTTAATTAAAAATATGCTTGCTATTAAAAATTCAAGGAATGTTTTTCTAAGAATTCTGAAACCTAAAATAGCCCGGTTATTTTCCTTAGCAAGCCCATGAGGTAGTCACATATGCCTATTAAAAAAGTAGTAAAAGCTCATGCAATGAGAAATTTAGATTCCCACACCTGTATTTTTCCTTTATCACAAATCATAGTTGAATTATTATCAGTTGGCACTGCTAATTATATAATGGCAGAATTCAAGTTAATTGAACAAATTGAGCACCTTTTTTTTCACAAAGCACTTTGTGAGAGGTAGAGAAGGAAGAGATGAATGAGACCTGAAGGAACTCACCTGACAATGAGTGAAACAAATATAAGGAAATACTGACCCGATCAGAATAAGGGCAACATGAAAAATAATTACATGCTACAGAGGAGGAACTAAAGACTTTTTAGGTTTGGATAATATTATGCAATTATTTTTGTGCACTAGTTCTCAAAACATTTATGGATAATTCTCATTGTTTTGTTTCATGCCACTTAATCCTGTTCCATTTAAATGTGTTACATTTAGAAAGTATAATAAAACCAGTTAGCTTAAATTTTATAATTGGAATATAAATTGGGATAGAATTTATCTTTAAGAAGAACTATTTGAGCATTTAATAGTATCAGTAAGTTACAGGAAGAAGGTTTAACCTACTTATGTAAAAGTGGTTCAAGTTTTCTGAAATGATTTTGGCATACTATTTGTATAGTCACAATCTGCTAATTTTAGGTTAATCATATATATATATATAATTTTTTAAACAGGTTCAACAATTCTTATTCTAGACAATAATGTATTCTTTCAAATTAGTATATGTGAACTTTCAAGTACAAAACTGTTCCTGTAAAATATTCTAGAATTCCAAATTTTAATATGTAAAGTAGCCTTCAGTTCAATTGCTTTGAATTAATAAGAAAGTTTTTTATTGAATATTTTGTTTAATGTGGTTTATATTTAAGAAAAATATATTTAACCAAAGTATACTCTAGTAGCTTTTATTTTTAATTTAATTTTATGAAATTTTATTTCAAAGTTTAGAAGAAGAAGCTTTAAGTGTCTGAAATATTAAAAATAAGCAGTTGGTGAAAATATAGAGGGTGCCAAAAAGATGCATACACGTTTTAAGAATGGAAAACTGTATTAAAATTGTAATACTCAATATGTACTGACAACCAAAGATGAATACAAGTCACATTTGACTTCTGCAATTACATGAGGAGCTCTAGATGGTTACCATCAGCGTCCAGACAGTGGCAAACTACTGCTTGAGCAATGCTGACCAAAGTGTCCACTTGTATAGCTTTATGGCACCCTCAGTATATATCTAATATTTAGTACACTGCATATGCGTAATTACATGCATTTTTTTTTTATGGCAATACCACTAGCCCTCATATGTGGGACCCGAACCGGGGCCGCTAGCTTCCCAAGCCAGTGCTTAACCACCGCGCCACTCGGCCGGCCCGCATTTTGCTTTTTAAATAAGTAGTTCACAAATGGCTGAGGCAGTAGGCAGTATTATTTTATCCAGATTTTGAAAACAGCATGTTAAGGGAGTTTATTTTAAATATTCATTTTTTTGGACATTCCCATTTCATGTACTAATACACGAAGAAGAAAGAAAAAAAGAAAAGACCAGTCCTTTATTTTAATCTGAATTAAAGATAATTTTTTTGCTGTATTAATGTTAAAATGAGTTAGAATATAGGGAAAGAACAAAAATGTGAGTGTCTACTACATGCCAAGCATTTTCTGGATATCACATCATTTGATAAACCTGATAAAGTGTTATCAGTCCCATTTTACCAGTGAGGAGACTAGACTAAGACTTATGATCAATTTACGCAACAGGTGGTAGGCATTATCTGCGATTCAAAGCCCTGCACATCCAAGCCTTCTACAGCTCAAATTAGTCATTAAGCTGCCTCCAACATGAATGGAAAAACAATAATTATCCATACAGACCAGTCGCTATAGAAGATTTGAATAGACACTTAGCTCACTTTCTCATTGTTATTGGCTCACTTGAGAGAAGTGTTACTTAGTACATTCTGGTTTGCTACTCATTTCTTAACAAGGTTACTTCACATAGCCTATAAAAATTTTTTTCAGGATGTTTTATATTGGTGTGTTTTGTAGTGCGTTTTAAGCTAGAACAGGTATAACAGGTAATATAACAGGTAATTAGAAAGATAGGCTGGATTGCAAAGCTCTTCACCAGTGGACCAAAAGATGAGGTTAAACCTCTTTTCAGCATGTGGAGGAGACCTATTAGTCTAGTGAGAAGTATTCCTCTCTTTCTGCTTAGAACTATAGATGAGTTGCAGCTGTTTAATTTACCTGAAATTAAATTTTTCATTGGCCTGCTGTGTGTAGATACAGTTTAAGATAACTGCTTTGACCTATCTCTGCACAGGTCAACTTGTTTCTAATCGCACACATTTTTATTATGTTGTGAAAGTAAATTAAAGAGTGAACCTTTTTATAGAAAATATTACAGTGAAGTTAACAACACCTGCCTTGGAGGTGCAGTGCATTTATTTTCTATGTTGATCAGTCACTATTCTTTTGACCCCTACTAAGTTCACAATATTGTACATTCTTGTGTTCCCACCTTCATATAACTTACGACCTACTGGGTGAGAACATTTATTATTAATTATTTTTGTTATTCAGTTTCATTTAAATAGGTTTACTATGTCATTTCTCAAGTCCTAAACATTTTTCAAATGAATGCCTCCTCAAATGTTGTATCCTACCTTTTAAATCATTGTATAACAGTAATCTCACATTATCTTTTTAAATACTACTTGTACATTGCCATATATGAATATACTTGCCATTTTTCTTTACTATCGTTTTTTAGTCCTTTTATATTTTGATAGTCACTGAAAACAAATTAGGACTATAAAACTAAAACACATCAGGACTATGAAGCTTATGCACTGTCCAGTTATTGAAGCTACAAGAGAAATTCTGCGTTTTTCATAATTGGCTTTCTAGGCACCACTGAATTCATCAGGTAATCTTATAAAAAATATTATGTGGGCTATTTCTAGTGAACTTGAATTTACTCAACAGCAAAGTTTATTTTCCTAAAGTCATTCCCCAAATGAATAGACTTATTTAAAATATGCCAAATGGAAGCAAGTATTTTCTTTCTAATTATTTTATAATTTAGAAATAAAAATGGAACATCTTTTAGTAAATACTAGTTACTAAAGCACTTACCAAATAAATAACTTTGTGTTAGTTTAGCAGATGTTTTCTATGGTATGATTTTAAAATTATTCAGTAAAAATTGAATCAGAATGTACAACATGAAATTTTTATTCCATTATAACTAAGCACTAACAAAATGAATTTTTCTAAATGAGAAAATTTGTCTTCTGTATTTTAAGCAGAACAAATTTGAATTTTGCCTCTGATAATAAAATTTTGTACAGTAATGTATAATTCATCACTGTCGTAATTTTTTTTTTTTTTTTAGCTGAGCCATCCTGCCACCTGTTGGCAGCTGAACGGCAACTCAGCTCAGGCTGGCCTCGAACAGCTGTTGCTCAGAGCTCAGCTTGCACTCTTGAGCGAGCTCTTAACCAACTGAGCCATTCGGCTGGCCCTCTGTTGTAATTTTTTGACATGTACAGATAAGGCCAAGATAAATAATACCTTCTTTTTTTTTAAATTATGCTCTGTTTTCACTTGAGAACTTATTTAAAAAATTCTGAGTGTATACACTGTAGAGGTCCATGAAAAGAGAGAAAAATTAAACACTCCCTTTTCTGACATGGGCTTTAGAAAACCTATCCACATGCTGAAGCTAGAATAAAGAAGTATGTATTTGTGCTATATTGTGAAAAGAGGGGAAAAAAAATACCAATTCAGACTCCTTTATAATTATATGCCTTTAGAATAAATGAAATGATCTGCACTTTGGTAAAAGTGATTTCACCTGAAATGCATTTCAGATGGCTTTTTAATAGGTTTTCTGCATTCGACAGACTGTCAGGGTCTTTGGATTTCAAGAACAGTTTTCAATAACAACAGGACTATAAAATATATATAACCAGGACTCATAAGTTGTACTCAAATTATATTTTTCAATGTCTCTGAGTGTTTGTAAGGATTGCCAGAGAACATTAGAACTGGACTCTGCATAGCCACCCATTTGAGCCTTACTCATAATACTTTACACAGCCATAGGAAATCCCCCTCTGCCATGAGCAGGAAAATAAGAAATGGAAGGCCTTTCAAGCCAGGATTCAGAATTCTCCTATTAGTATTACAGCCAATGTCTACATGTATATGTATATATACATATACACATATACTGGAGATATATAGATGTCTATGTATATATCTCATATATACCATGTATACATATATACCTCATTTATATCTAAATAGTTTACTTATTTCAGTGTTCAAATGATAATTGTGTGGCAGAACAACCACATGTCAGGAAATGGCTATTGAGAAATGCAAACTGGATGAGGAGAGCATGGGTACCATCTTTACCAGAAGAGCATGTCAAATGGATCATCACATTATACAGGCATGATGGCAGGAATTCTCTTGAAGAATCATGAGGGAGTTTATTAAGAAGCCATTCTTCCTGGCCCCCAACCCTAGAGATTGTTTAGTCGTTGCTGGATGGGATATGGTCACCTGCATTTTGAACAAGGATTTTTGGTGATCCTGATGGAGGTGATCCATTTAGACCACACTTTTAGAAATGTCGGCCAGGCGCCATGGTTCTCTGCCCTGACTTTACATTAGACTTCCCTGGGTGGCTTTTAAAACACACTGATGCCTGGGCCACACTTCAATCCAATTAAAGAAGAATCCCTGGCATGGGGAATCAGCATCGTCATTTCTTAGAGCCCCCAGATGGTTCTAATATGCAGTCAAGATGAAGAGCCCCTGAACAGGAGACAAAAAAATTGAGCATTAAATAACTTGAGCAACAGTTACAGAATATTACTAAAAGTACCGATTTTTCAAAAATCTAAGAAGTTTTTACTATTTTTCTCCCTTCTTCACAAAACACAGAAGTAAAGTGTCCTTAATTAGCTAAATAGTAAAAAGCGAACAAGAAGTTTGAACAATGGACCTGACTGCCCTAACATCTCACTGCCACAGGGCAGAAGGCTGAGTGGTCCTTCGCCATCCACAGGGATGCCTCATTTTCCATGTTCTGACACTGACATTTCTCCTGCCACTCACTTTATCTCATATCCTTTTCTATATAATCTTCATGAATATGACTATACCCATATTTACTATTATCAACAATAACAATTTTTTAACTTTTATTTTGTTTTGAAAAAAACGAGGGGCCCATGTGCAGGGTATTCCATCAACGACTGCACTTTGTGTTCTGAGGAATAGAACAATTTTTTTTTTTCTGCTGCTTGTTTTGTAAGTCTCTGACATTAGAGATCCAGCCTGATGCATGGGTTAACATTGGTACTTCTGGGAGATAAACAAATAAATTATTATTATAAATGATTATCATTTGAAACATTATTCTTTTTTTCTAGTTACTTTCCAAGTTTCTTTTTCTCTGCACCTCTCTCTCTCTCTCTCTCTCTCTCTCTCTCTCTCTCTCTCTCTCTCTCTCTCTCTCTCTAACCCTTTCTTTCTCGTTGTAACCTGCCAGCTGAGCACCGAGCCTTTTCAGCTATATTTTCACTTGACATTGCAAAAAGAATACTGAAAGTTTTGAGCGGTTTCTATATCCGTGTGCATAATAGAAAGTGACATGTGTTCTTGGGGTTGTCAAACAAGGCCCAAAGGGCACCTGGGTACATTGAAACTGCCTGGTTGTGCTCTTGAGTCTTCGTGCACATTCATCATTTTTTAGGTCTTGGCATCCCTTAGGTGGTTAAAACCTGCTTCCTTTTCCTAAAATCTCTAGCTAATTAGTGATTTCAGAATACAAACGAATTCTTTATTTTTTCACTAAAAAAGGAATGAGAAACATTGTTGCCTCTGAAACATTTGAGCAAGCTGATGGAGGGTGAATCATTTAATTGGAGAACTCTTGAGCTGTATCCGACACACACACACACACACACACACACACACACACACACAGAGTTCCTCTCTACCGTACTCTTGCTATTTTTTTATTCCTCATCTTTCACTCTACATTTAATTGTCTTCATATGATTTAATATTGATCCTATTTTCATGCAGAAAAGCAAAGATTTCTGTAGAGTAAGATCTCCCAAGTTAGCAGCTTTTTATTATGTTATCAGATTTTGTACGATGACCAATTTCACTGAGACATTTATGACAAATTCAGGTCTACCCAAGAACTCCAACAACTGCCTGCTGGGTAAAATAAAAGAGGGAACTGCTTAATGAGCGAAGATCTATGTAAAAGTCCTAAAGCTAAATCTTAATAGGACTGGCTGCAAGCCCACATTACTAGGTAGACGTGCATCAAAATTTAGCATATGAAAAGGATTGGAGAGGAGGCTTGCCATACTTAAGGTGGTGGTGGACTTCAGAAGAGAGAGAACATGCAAAGGTGCAACAGGTGACTGAAGGACACAGTTTCAGTACATCAGGAATGTATATTACAAACAACAATTATTTTGGTATTTGGAGCACCTCAATATTTTCCAGTGGTATTTGAGTGAAATAATAAAGAGAAGTTCAAAAACAAATATTAATTTTAATCCCATTCAAACCGCCTCTACAGAGCAAGAACAGGCTATTGTTTAGATGTTTTAAGTGTGTGTGTGTGTGTTTTGGATCGAGGAGGAGGATGAGGAAAGTTGAGGGCAAATGATGGAAACTTTAACCAATTATATTTCCACATGGAAAACAAATGAAATTATAATCCCACATTATACATTAAAATCATTTTCTAATCTTTTCGATGGAAATTATTCAATTTGCTAGATTGAAAACTCTCATCTTGTTGCATATGACAAAATACCTGGTAATTTAGAGGAGAGGTTGAGACTGAAATGCGATACTATTACTTTTGGTTCAATAGAAAGTGACATGAGTTTCTAGAGCTGTCAAATAAGATTCAGAAGATTTCTGGGTGCATAGAAGCTAGGTTTTTCTCTTGAGTTTAAAAAGAAATACCCAAACCTAATTTTGGATAAATGTCACCAGAAAACAAGTTGCCCTTTTTGGTTAGTAACTAAACATTTGAACTCTAATGTTGAAGATGATATATGTGGATATATACCCATTATACTTCCACATGGAAAACAAATACAATTATAACCCCACATTATACATTAAAATCATTTTCCAATCTTTTAGGCTCAAATTATTCAATTTACTAGTTTGCACATTTCTCATCTGGTTGCATGTGAGGAAATACCTGGTGATTTAGAGGAGAGATTTGGACTGAAATGTATTTTGCCATAAATACATTTTTAAATAAGGGTCCCCATGTGTCAAGTTTCTAGTCATTCTCAGCTGTTTGAACAATTTGAGTGAAGGCAAATGCTTTGCCTGAATTTTGTGCACAAATATTCCATTTTATTGGACTATGGGAACTTAGCTCACTTACCATAATATTTATCGTCACTTAAGAGGTTTGATTTTACAATACAGATGTTGTACAGAATGATCAAATTACCAGAATCAAGCAAAATATCATTTGTGATGCCCTAGGTGCCTAAATTTGCAGTTTCCTTAAGGTCAGTTTGATCCAGAAAGCTTTTAGTTAATTAAAGTTCCAAAGTTTGAAAAGGAAAACCTCAATTAAGTACTGGCTTGTGTTTTAAGTACTGTGCCAAGAAATTGACATTTTTGTTCCTGTTAAATTTTGTCATGTGAGAATATTGGGATGCTGATGTCATCATCTATTGTAATAACTTCTCCCTACATATGAGCAGTGTGTCATCTCTGTCCTCATTAAATCATGAGGTGGGATTGTTTGTGTTCCAGATATCATTGTGCCAACAGATCTGATGCCTGCCCGTAGTTTCTTACTTAGATGTGTGGAGCTAGTGGTTAGTCTATATGTGGGACTTGTTTGGGGAAATCTGTTTACAGACTATGCACTGCCTCTTTTAGGGGGTCATTAAGGGGATAAAATATAGTGGTAACAGAGCTCTACTCTTTTATGTTTCTGATGACTCCATTTTACCTACTTCAGAAACATTGAAATGGCAGCTATCATTAGTATACCTATAGCCAAGATATGTTTTTACTCTATAATCTTGCTAAAGTTTTATGAAGAGGAGTTGGGTTGATTTTTTTCTCTCTCTCAATGTTTCCAAACAGACCTGAATAAAATCAATTGGAAATATTATAATCTTTCCATTTCTTGACAGCAACCTCAAATATAATAAATTCTCAATTGCATTTTCTTGATTGAGAACAACCTAAGTGCTGGTATAGAAACCAATGACTTTCCAGGATGAGCAAAAACAGCACAGAACAAGAAGTGTTTGGGGAATTTAGAGGCATAAGTAGAATAAAAAGTGTGGATCATTTTAAAGTATTGCAAAGCTAAAGCTTTTAAACTCGCTTCATTCCTTTAATTTGTTCAAAAATATCGCTTTAGAGTAACACTTGTTATCGACTTTGACCTGCATGGTAGAGAAAGTAGAAGAGGAGGATAATAAGATGCTATTTCATGACACATCCATTACAGTAATTCATTTATAGTATGAAACCTTTGCCAATGATAAATGCATGTTACTGTGGTGCAATTACGAATGTACCTTGGTTTTTCAACAATAAAGCTGCCAAAAGTTTGTAAAATGCACAAGGGAGAAGGAAATTTTTAGTCGAACAACTGAGCTAACCACGAAGTATAATTTTTAAGAAAGTGTCTATATTGTTTGTTTAAAGAGATTTTTGTCCACTATTGATGGAGATTCTGTGAAAGCAAAACATACTCCCCTATTAATTAATGGTCTGTGAACTTTACTTACACTTGACTTTGCATGCATGCTGCCTTTTCCAATTATCTTCATATAGAAACCATTGTAGTATTACCTTATTGCTGCAAAACACAAATCTATTCAAGAAAATGACGCCTTTGAATGACGACTTACAGCTTTGAAATTCCTTGCAAGATCGTGGATTTGACTGGGAAAATGCTGTTAATCTTTTGATCTTTGATATTTTAGTATGAAATGGATGTGACATAGAATTATATAATCATTTGGCTCACATGCCACTACTATGCTTCATAATCTTACTAAGTGTTAAAGGTCTAAGCTACAATCGCTCTGGAGTTAATGAATGGTGAATTTCTATTGACCTACTGTGCACTCAAACCTATATTATACTCTGGGCTTTGACATTAAAGTAATGTAAGACATAGGTCTTTGCCTAGAAAAAAATTTTGTGATTAGAAAATGATAATTATGGATAAAACAGAATATTATAGGAGAATAGAGAAAAACGTAGACTACACATTTTAGTCTACTTTTAAGAAAAGGGAAAGTTGCATATGGACTGAACTTCTTTGGAAAGACTGTGGAGTACATGGTTTCGATGAGAGAAAAGATAAGGCATTAGGGGTGTGTGTGGGAGGAATATTTAACATGGAAAAAAGTTTAATAAGACCTTCAAGACCTGTCCTATCCATTCTCTTTATTCACCCAAGTTAGAGAAAGACTTTGACCGGCTTTAAGTTACTTCTGCCTGATCTGATGAAAACAAACTATTTCTATTTTGAGGACTATTTTTCACAAGCAGTAATTATTATATGGGAAGAAACTAAGGTATAAAATAAATGTCTTCTTAAAATTGTGGGTGATGGAAGTATATAGCAGGAAAAGAAATAAAATCATTCAAGTTTCCATTTCATGATTTTTTTTCTGCTATTTATATAGTTTAAGTAAATTAAACTATATTTTTCTTCTAAAATGCCCAATAATAAGGCCTCTGGAACTCTGCTTTGGGAGTTACATAAAAGATAAAACACAAATGGAAATACATGCTATAAACACATGGAAGTGTAAATCAACATGGGGAATTTTGGGGGGCAGACTATATAAGAATAATCCTAACTCTGTGAATCTGCTTAGAATTTCCTGTTTGTCTTGCCTTTAGCAAATTTCTCCATGCTTTGCATACAGTTCAACTTCCTACAACCAATTTGAATTATGTGTAATGATACCCTTTGATATGTTGAAAAAAGTCCTTTGCCCTAACTTGCAAAATTTTTTTAGTTTGCTTTTGACATACTATTTATTTCTTGGTTCTCATTTCTCTTTTTTCCCATTTATTTATTTATTTACTTAATTTTAAATTTTTATAAAATGTATTGGGGTGACATTGGTTAGTAAAATCATATAGGTTTCAAATATACATTTCTGTAATCATCTATATATCACATTGTGTGTTCACCACCCAGAGTTGTCCTTCTATCGCCATATATTTGAACCTCTCTACACTCTTCTACCACCCCGCTCCCCAGGGTAAGCTCCGGTAACCACTAAACTGTTGGCTGTGTCTATGAGTTTTTGTTTTTCTGTCTGTTAGTTTGTTACTTTCAGTTTTATATCCCACATATGAGTGAAGTCATATGGTTCTTAACATTTTCTGTCTAATGATTTACTTCACTTAGCATGATAATCTCAAGATCCATCCATGTTGTAGCAAATGGCAATATCTCACCTTTTCTTAGCACCAAGTAATATTCCATTGTGTGTATATACCACATCTTCTTTATCCAATCATTTATCAAAGGACACTTCGGTTGTTTCCATGTCATGGCCACTATGAATAATGCTGCAATGAACATGGGGTACATATATCTTTATGGATCAATGTTTTCAGATTTTGGGTGTAGATGCCCAGAAGAGAAATTGCTGGGTTATATGGTAATTCTATTCTTAATTTTTTGAGGAACCTCCATACTGTTTTCCATAGTGGCTGTACCAGTTTACATTCCCACCAGGAGTATATGAGGGTCCATTTTCCCCCACAACCTCTCCAACACTTATTACTTGACTTGTTGATAATAGTCATTATAACAGGTAATCTCATTGTGATTTTGATTTACATTTCCCTAATAGAGAATGAAGTTGAACACTTTTTCATATATCTGTTGGCATTTGTTTGTCCAATTGGAAGAAGTTCATGTTCAAATCATCTGACATTTATTTATTTATTTTTGTTCTCTGTTTTATTTTGTATTTTTACACTTTACTTATTTATTTAGCCATTCAGTATTATTTATGTTAATTTCAGATGTACAGCATAGTTGTTAGACATTTATATGATTTAAGAAGTGATCCTCCTAGCTAGCCTAGTACCCATCTGGTACTAGTTATTAGCATATTATTGACTATATTCTATATGTTTTACTTTACATCCCCATGACTATTTTGTAACTACAAATTAGTACTTCTTAATCCCTTTACTTTTTTCACCCTACGCACCAGTCCCTTCCCATTTTTCACCCCAATAAATCTAATACCCATCTGACACCATACATAGTTATCACAATATTATTGACTATATTCTTTATGCTATACTCTGCATCTCCATGACTACTGTGTAACAACCAATTTGTACTTCTTAATCCCTTTCCCTTTTCTCACTCACCTGCAACCCCCTCCCATCTGGCAGCCATCAAAGTGTACTCTGTATCTATAATTTGTTTCCATTTTATTTATTTGTTTATTTTTTTCTTTAGATTCCACTTATAAGCGAACTCTCATTGCATCTGCCTTTCTCTGTCTGATATTCTCCACTCAGCAAAGTACCCTCCACGTCCATTCTTCTCACCACATATGGCAAGAGCCCATTCCCATCCATGACTGAGGATTATTCCATTGTATATATGAGGTGTGATCAAAAAATACAGTAAATGTTTAAATTTTAAAAAATATTACACTAAAAGACACATTGCAATTAATCTCCCTCAAAATACTCTCCCTTGCTTCGAACACACTTATTCCATCATTCTTGCCACTTTCTGAAGAAGTTCTGGAAGTCCATGAGTGTCTTCAGTTGTGCTGTCATGGTTGCCTTGATGTCCTGAATAGATTCAAACATTTACCTTTCATGGTCATTTTGACTTTGGGGAAGAGCCAGGAGTCACACAGTGCCAAATCCAGTGAACAAAGTGGATGAGGGCACTTCGTAATGTTTTTATTTGACAGAAATTACGGTACCAGAAGTGATGTGTGACATGAGCATTGTCATGATGGAGGATGAACTAGAGACACTCACGAAAGAGGACTTCCAGAACTTCTTCACAAAGTGGCAAGAATGATGGAATAAGTGTGTTTGAAGCAAGAGGAAGTATTTTGAGGGGGATTAAAGACAATATGTCCTTTACTGTAATAAATTTTTTAAATTTAAACATTCACTGTATTTTTTATCACACTTCATATGTACTACTTCCTTTTTATCCATTCATCCATCGACAGACACCCAGGCTGCTTCCACATCTCGGCCACTGTAAACAATGCTGCAATGGACATATAGATACACACATCTCCTTGAAGTAGCATTTTGGGTACCTTCAGATACATACCCAGAAGTAGGATTACTGGGGACTACTATGTCTCTTATTATAGCCTTTGTTTTAAAATATATTTTGTCTGGTATAAGTATTGCTACCTCAGATTTTTTTTTTTCCATTTTCCTGAAATATATTTTCCCACCCCTTTACTTTCAGTCTATGTGTGCTTTTCAATCTGAAGTGAGTCTCTTGTAGGCAGCATATGTAAGGTCTTTTCTTATTCATTCAACCACCCTATCTTTTGATTGGAGCATTTAATTCTTTTACAATTAATTATTGATAGATATGTAGTTATTGCCACTTTATTATTCATACTTTTTTTTTTTTAGTTGAGCCATCCTGCCACCTGTTGGCAGCTCAGCGGCAGCTCAGCTCAGGCTGGGCATCGAACTGCTGTTGCTTGGAGCTCAGCTCGTACTCTTGAGTGAGCTCTTACCCAACTGAGCCACTTGGCTGGCCCTTTATTATTCATACTTTTAATCTTTGTTTTCTTTTTCTTCTTCTTAAAGAAGTCCCTGTGACATTTTCTGTAATACTGGTTTGGTCATAGTGAACTCCTTTAGCTTTTTCTTGTCTGTGAAGCTGTTTATTTGTCCTTTGATTCTAAGTGATACCTTTGCTGGGTACAGTAATCTTCTTTGTAGGTCCTTAGTTTTTATCACTTTGAATATTTTCTGCCAGTCCCTGCTGGCCTGCAAAGTTTCATTGTGAAATCATCTGATAGTCTTATGGGTGCTCCCTTGTAGATAACTAACTGCTTTTCTCTTGCTGCTTTTTAAGATTTTCTCTTTGTCTTTAACTTTGGGCATTTTAATTATGATGTGTTTTGGTGTGGGCCTCTTTGTGGGATTCATCTTGTTTGGGACTCCCTGCACTTCCAAATCCTGTAGTCTGTTTTCTTCACCAGGTTAGTGAAGCTTTCAGTCATTGTTTCCTCAAATAGGTTTTTTCTTTCTTTCTTTCTTTTTAATTACAGTTAATTGGGTGACAACAGGAACTGCTAATGGAAGGAGAACTGACTCTGGATGGTGAACACACATTGTGATATATTACAGAATTGTACACTTGAAACCTATGTAAACTCAAATAGGTTTTCAATTTCTTGCTCTCTCTCTTTTCTTGGTACCTCTAAAATGAGAATGTTGATACACTTGATGTTGTTCCAAAGGCCCCTTAAACTCTTCTCATTTTTTTGGATTCTCTTTTCTTTTTGCTGTCCTGATTGGGTGTTTTCTGCTACTTTCTCTTCCAAATCATTGATTCAATCCTCTCCTTTATCTAATCTACTGTTGATTCCCTCTAACATAGTTTTCATTTCAGTTATTGTATTCTTCATTTCTGACTGGTTCTTTTTCATTATTTTTTTTTTGTATTAGTTTCAGGTGTACAACACAATGCAATAGTTATACTCTTTACCCTCCAAAGTGAAAACCCCCCTCCCCCAGTTCGACACCCCACCCCACCCCACCCCATATCATACATATCCATCACAACTTCCCTGACTCCCCTCCACAGCAAACTCCACATCCCGTGACCATCCACATATTCAGTTGCAGTTGGCATACAATACCATACAACAACAGCTTCAGGTGTACAGTGCAGTGATCAAACCTCTACTCCATCCATGAAGTGGTCTCCCTAACAAGACATGTGACCATCTGACACGCCACAAAATTTTTACATTATTATATTCCCCGAACTGTGTTTCATATCCCTGTGGCAATATTGCAGTTGTCCATCTATGCTAATCCCTTCCCCTTGCCCCCCCATCCCCACCCCCCTCCCAACCATCAACCCTCAGTTGACTGGTTCTTTTTATGTTTTCTATCTCCATTTTTATGTTTCCCATTACTTTGCTGAAGTTCTCTTTGAGATCATTGAGCACCCTTACAACTAGTGTTTTGAAATCTGCATCTGGTAGATTGCTTGTCTCCATTTTGTTTAATTCTTTTTCTGGAGCTTCTTTCTGTTCTTTTACTTGGTACATTTTTTTTTTTGTCTCCCCATTTTGGCTGCCTTTTTGTGTTTGTTTCTATGTGTTAGGTAGGGCTGTAGGTGTCCTGTGTTACCCATGGTACAGTCTCCCTGGTCACAAGAGCCAGGCGGCCAGATGTGTCTCTTGTGTGGGTTGTGTGTGCCCTCTTATTGTAGTTGAGCCTTGGTTGTTGTTTGCATGTCAGTTGCTGATTGCCCCTCAAGCTGGATGGTTGTGAGAACTGATTGTGACTGTAGTGGAGGAGCTGTGGTGCAAGCGCTGACACTACGGAACAGGGTTTACTTTAGCAGGGCTCTGGTTCCTACCCAGTCTGCCCTTTGGGTGTGTTATCCTTGGAGGTGGTTGCGTGATGCTCTGGCTTGGTCTGAAGCTGGCCACCAGGTATGCCAGCCCTGGGGTCACCTGGGAGGGGACCTGCTGCAGGTCAAATTTAGCCACAGCCTATACTTCTGCCCAGTGACACCTGGTATGAGCCACAAAGCAACCTGAAGATGGCTGCCACCTGCACTGGGCTTAGAGGCACTTCATGAGGCCAATCTTGTGAATCAATATTGGCTGTTGGTAGGTGAGGCTTAAAGCTGCTCAACCAGAGGTATGAGACATGCTAAAGCCAGATGCTGCTTGTTTGGGCCTTGAGAGGTTTTTTAATGTTTGCTGCATGAGCTAGCACAGGTTGTTTGTATGGAAAAGTCCACTGGAAGAGGCTTGGGTGTACCCAAAAGTTGGGTGGGCAGAGTCTCAAGGAATTAAGGCAAATGAACAGCATTATTCAGCTTGATGAGACTCAGATGTGACTGCCACCTGCATCTTCATGCAGGGAGGGGATGGGATAAACAGAGAAATGATGGCTTCCACCAGTTCCTCCATCTGGAAGAAAGCTTCTCCTCCAGCCCTCTCCCTGAAGCAAAAGAATTCAGTTCCTACCCATATGTTCTTGGTGCCTTTTGAGCTGCTGTCCCAGCGCTGGAGCTCCCAGTGAGTGAATCTGTCAGGTAAATTCATGTGCAGGCCCTTAAATGGAGTGCCTGGGAGTGCAGCCGTCCTCCGTCCTACTCAGCCACAGTCCCTGCTGGTTTTCACAGCCAGAAATTATGTGGACTTCTCTCCCTGGCACTGGAACTCTGGGCTGGGGAGTCTGGTATAGAGCTGGGACCCCACTCCCCTGGGAGGGGGGCCCACATAGCCGAGATATCCCTCCCTATTTTTAATGGTCACATGCAGGTGTGGGACCAGCCTGTTCCGTGTCTCTGCCCCTCCTATCAGTCTCGAGGTGTTTTGTTTTTGTATATCCTTAGTTGTAAGGCTTCCATTCAGCTATATTTTAGGTGATTCTCAGTGATAGTCGTTCTGTAGTTTATTTGTAATTGATGTGGTCCTGAGAAAATGAGCACAGCATTTACCTACTTTGCCATCTTGATTAAAATATCCTTTTGCCCATTTTTAAATGGAATTATTTGTTTTGTGGTGGTCAGTTGTATGAGTTCATAAATAGGGATAATTCATTTCTTGCCATACATGTTTTAGGTATGGTGTTCTTGAGTCTTTTGCAAGCATTTTGGGTAATGGGTATTTAGAAAATTCTTATCTACTTGAAGCTAGATATGTACTACTTACCCATCATACAGTGTTTTATCTTGAGTCCTGGCCCCTGTGTCTCTGCTGCTTTAACCATATACCAACACAGATAAACAGTGCTAGGTTCATTTTCTGTTGGAGGTGGTCGCCAAGAGCCCTTGATTACTGGTTGACCTGCAAGTTGGACTTAGGCAATTGAGGGTTCCTCATTCCCTTCTATCCTTGGAATTCACATTCCACCCACCATCCCACAGTAGGAACTTTTCCAAGGATGCATACTTGAGAGAGTAGGGTGTTGTGACCATCTGGATGGAATGTGTGACTAAAGCCAGTGAAGGCCACTATATAAACTTTAAGATTCTGACAGGCAGGTGCAGAGATCCCATCTGAGACAAGCCTTGTAAGTTGTTTTGCTTATTCTGAAATGGTCTGGCTCTTTCTTTGGTTTCTCCCTGACCCCACAGTAGGAGATTTCACCCAGAGAATTCCCCATTTTTCAAACCAACATTTTCTGTAGTAGAATGTTGTGTGAGGGCACATAATATGTAAAGTAAGAATGTGAGTGAGAGTAAAATGTAAATAAGGGAATCTGATCTTATGTCTAAGAAAATAGGACAAAGGGAACTCCCAATCACTTGCAGTTGGACAAAGGAGATAGTTGAGTCTCCCATGTCCTCCCAACCATGACAATGTTGGCACATGTTTATGAACATTGTCCATTGATTGTAGGGATAAGTCGAGTCATCCTGACACCAGACCAGGCCCACAGAAAACCAGTATCCGCATGTTGTTCCAAAAAGAGTCAATCAATTTGCTGACCTGCATTATGAGTTCCCTGAGATGTCTTGTCTTTAGCAGTTCTGCACCTGTTTAAATGAAGTGTGAGGAACTCTTATTGATAGTTTACATACTCTTCATCAACTTTGGGGCAATTTAGGGGTGGCAATATTAAATCTGTTCTATTGCTGAACTCCAAACCTCTCTATTTTCTAGACTTGCTCATCAGAAGCTGCTTTGATTTTAATAGGCCAATTGGGGTGGGAGAAGGGATTCCAAAGCCCCCACGGAGATCAGATAATACTTTCTCCTTTCATCACTGCCTTTTCAAGGCTATTTATCTTTTAAGGCTCTGCCCATGTGTTCATAAAGCACAGTACTTGTGCCATTTCTATCTCAATCACCTGGGGTGCTGGTTAGAAATGCAGACCGACTATATAAATCAGAATCTCTAGGGATGGTCCAGAAATGTAAATTTTAACAAGCTCCCCAGGCATCTTTTATGTATGCAGAACTTTGAGAAATACTGTTCTGTTGAAATGCCATGAGGTCTTTCTCATTCCCCTAGAAAACCAATGTACTTTCTTTATCTGGAATTTCTTAAAAAGATTGCTTTTATGCCCTTCCTGTAGTATTTATAATATTCTGTCTTATATTATAATTTATCATGACACAATGATCTGTGCACTTGTTTTATTTCCTTTATAATAGGGAGAAGCTCCTTGCAGGCTAGGCCTGTGTATCTCCAGAGCATCTGGCATGAAGCTTTGCTTCTAGCAGGTGCTCAATTCTTATCTCTAAGAATGCATGAAATGTTACCTCCAGGCCTTCCCTCCTCTTCTGTCATTGCACTGTGAACATAAGCTACAGTGTGACTCCAAAATGCTTATACCTTATTAAAATAAATGAACTGCTTAGAAAACCTCTTGCTTGAACTAAGTTTAGTTCACAGAATTTGGTCCCAGATAAATAGTTGACTCAGGCTTTTTTGTTCTCTGTAAATCTCCTTATCAGCAGAAAGTTTATTTTTGAAACTCATGGCTCAATATAGTGAAAAGTAGTCCCTTCAATCAAGAACTAAAGAACGATTCATGGCTTAGGTCATAAAATTACCTATATGCCTGTCACTGGTGAATCATTTATGATGTCTTCAGTACAGTTTGAATTTTCAAAAGGTTAACTTTGGATGTGCATTTTTAGAGTGCATATGTTTGCTTAGAATATGTCAAGCTACAAAAAGGGCGTTTTCTTAAAACCCCACTGTTTGGTTTCTACAAAATCCAAGTGAATGAAGAAAGCATACTCAAGTCAAAGATTGGAAGCATGGCTTGAGATTCAGTTGTTCAGTTGCAATTATGATGTGAGTGTTACCAGGTATTTGGCTTTTCTGAAATATATATAACCCAACCACTTCAAACATGTGTTGATATAGATTTAGGTGATCTGAATCATTTGTTTTGCTTTATAATATTAAAGAGACATGATGCTTTTTCTTATTTTATACAGACCAAGTAAAATCCAGTAAAACTCACATACACAAAATATAATTGAACTACTTATTTAAATATATATATAAATATAATACTTTAATGTGGTAATTATTTTGCAATATGAATTTGTATAAATCATCACATGAGTACCTTAAACTTACACACTGTTATGTATCAATTATATCTCAATAAAGCAATAAAACTGGGGGTGGAATTTTGTTGTAAAAAGAGGCTGGATTTCTCTAAGCTAATTGTATGTATTGTAAGAGTTTAATTTGCATTCAATACTGCATTTAAATAATGTTTTAAATAAATATTAGTGAAATTATCTTGATAAATTACACTAGAGTTGGTATCTAAATAACATCTATCATATAAAGAATATCACAAATATTTTTATAGAAGTGGAGGAGATACACTTGAAAATCTTATAAATGTACACAGTTTTCAAATGATAGGGGAGAAAAACATTTTTGGGAGAAAACATTTTAGGCAAGAAAAACTGTACAAAAGTGGATGGCTCAAAAAAATGGTGAATGCAGTATTTTGAATTCTAAAGAAAAGTAATTTATTAGCATAATGTCAAAAAGTAATAGAAATGCAGAGAAATAAACTATCAAATGTAAGCAGGTACACATTTGAGGAATATAAAGACTCTCACAATCAAGTATCCTTTGAAAAATTTCAAGAAAGCTGGCTATCTCCTGGTCAGCTCAATCAGTTACTTTTGCCATCTCCATGCCCAGTGCTCCCTATCCAACCTTATCTCCATCACTTGTATGACTCAGGCCTAAACTAGGGTTGAATCCCTATGGAGTATTTCTAAATATATCTTCTTACTTTCTGTTTTCAACCTGTCTCTCCTCCATCTCTAAGTTTTCATCGTACACACCTCTCTTAAAATGACTCTTTTCAAACATTGTTTTCATCAAGTCACTCCTCTGTTTGAGAATTTAGAGTAATTTCCCATACCTTATTATATAAAATCCTAATTTGCTTTGCAATAACATCTTTCACCAATGGGATTGCCCCTTCATCCAACCAAGGAAATATTTATCACTTTCAGAAATATGTGAGGCTCTATGCTTTATATAACCTGATTTGTATTTTTAGGAAAATTCTAAAGATGTTTGAAAAAGTTTACTGGATGATTTTTCAATGGAATGCTGGATATTATCTAGGATATTCTTCAAGAATTATCTAATTTTATGGGGTGTGTACCTATGATTGTTATTGGCTAGTGTATTTTGCACCTTTATAGAGATAAATATTTACATTTAGAGGACTAATAACAATGCATCAATGATCCATCAATGAATTTTCTTGTCCGTGGAAGAATTGGATTTATGAAGATTGACTTTATTTTTTTCATCTTACTAGTTTCCTCATTAATTAATTAGCTAAATAAAATTTTTGACTTGTGTTCATTTCATATTTTTATGAGTCATGATTTTACCTTTTTGAAAATTGCAAGTTAACAGAGAATGATATGCATAAATCCTTATAGCCTTTTTTGCCTTGTAAATCCCCACTTGTCATGGTCCCCCTTCTTTTCCAGTGTATACCTACACTCTTCTTGAAACTCAATTCACATCTATCCCATTCCAGAAACCTTATCAATGGGGATGTTGCTAAAAGATAACTAATGAGGAAGCTAGTAAGATGTTACAAGCTATTCAAAGAAAGTCAAAGAACCACACATAAATAAGGCCATCAGGAATGCTAGTATAAATTTTCTAGGATGAAAAAGTGTCAACCTGGCCAATATTCACAGGGCAATAATTAACTAAGTCTCCACCAAACACAACTTGCATTTTTATGGACATGTACCACTTGCATTACTATTGGATATTCTATAATTTGGGGGCACTGTTCTGGGCACTGGAGACAAGAATTACACAAAACAAAGGCCCTACCTTCTTGGAACATACATTATAGTGTGTGTGTGTGTGTGTGTGTGTGTGTGTGTGTGTGTGTGTGTGTAGGGAGTAGAATCAGATATGAAACAAATAAATATATGACCTTAGAGACACATTCTATCTATGAAGAAATACAAACCAGGATACTGATGCTAAGTAAGTAGGACAGAATAGAGCCCAAATTTCTATGGCTTTATCAGGAAAGGCTCTTTGCTAAGGTGATAGTTCAAGAGAAACCTGAAGGAAGAAAGGGAGAAAATCGTGAGGCTATGGGAGATGAAGGGAGGGATAATCCCATAAATAAGGAACACTAAGTGCAAAGGCCCTGGGGCAGGAGCATGAGAGTGGAAAAGGGGCCTGATGCAGCTAGTATGGAATGAGTCCCAGGGAAAGGAATTCTGAGAAATGGCCATGGGGGGATGGGTGTATTGCAGAGAGGTATGGGGAAATCCAGATGAGCTCTCTTGTCCTCTTTCAGGATGTTGATTTTTTTGTTGTTGTTGTTACTTCAAAAGCAATGGAGCATTCATAAGGAGTTTGAGCAGAGATGAAACATGATCTTACATAAGAAACACCCTGGCTGCGATGAGGGGCATAGTTTATGGAAGTCAAGTATAAAATGGGGAGAGAAGATGGGAAGTGTTAGGGGTTGAATTGTGTCCCCCAAAAAGGTATGTTGAATTCTTAACCCCTGCTACCTGTGAATATGACCTAATTTGAAAATAGAGTCTTTGCAGATATAATCAAGTTAGGATGAGGTTGTACTGTATTAAGGCAATCTCTAATCCAGTGACTGGTGTCCTTATAAGAGGCAAATTTGGACATACATGGGAGAAGGCTGTGTGAAGACATAGACAGAGACTATAGTTATGTTGCTACAATTCAAAGAATGTCAAAAGAACTGATGAGAATCTAGATCCTCTTTTAGAGACTTCATATGGAGGATGGCTCTGATGACACCTTGATTTTGGACTTTTATTATAGCATCTATAACATGAGAGAATAAATTTTTGTTGTTAAAGCACTCAGTTGGTGGCACTTTTAAAAATGAAAGTCCTAGGAAACTACTACAGGAAGTTATTGCAGATACTTCATGTGAAAGATGATGTGACTTGGCTGGGCTGGTACTAGTGGAGGTCGTGGAGGGCATGGGGTATCTTGAAAAGGTAAAATCAACAGGATTTGTGGATGCATGTGTGGTTTGATAGAGAAAAGTTAGAAGCAATTCAAGAACAAATACAGCCTATTACTCCTAAGAATTGACCACAGTAAAAATTGGTAGCCATATTTCAAAACTGCGACGGCTGATATCTAGGATTTTTACTGCAAATTTGCAATGGAGAACAAGGCTAGAATGGTCAATTACAATGGGAACTGTCCATTATTGATCTAATTCAATGCACTAGGCTCTTAGAATACATTATGTTATTTAAGCCTCCCAAGACTCCTGCAAAGTAGATGCTATTATTCTCATTTTACAAATAAAAACCTTTCACCCAGAGATGTTTTGTATGCACTCAAAGATATATAAAGGAAAGTTTGGAACCCTGATTCAGCACCAACTTTCTATAAAAAGTAAAAAATGCTTTAGGGAATAAAACAATGTTCCTGAGAAAAATGCTAAATAAAATAGTTTCTTTCATTTGTTGCTTACGTTTAAGATGCTTTAAATATACCCTTAGAATGTACTGAATATTCCTACCCTTGTTTTTGTATCTTTATGGAACCTAATTTGCTGCTAGGTATACATAAGCACTCAAGGAATACCCACAGAATTTATTAGCTCACCGTTGGTATTGAATACTGAGATTTCTGTGATTTTGAATTATTCTATATAGTATAATCTGCTTATACTCATACATACTTAATAGTTCTTTATTTTTATACAGAAGGTGCCAAAAATGCATACATATTTTAGGAAAGAAAAAAAAACTATTAAAATTGTAATATTCAATATATACCAATAACAAAAGATGGATACAAGTCATGTTTAACTTCTGCAATTATTGGGTTGTCAGAAAAGTCATGATGAATTGGGTCTATGTTTTTCAAAGGTCATTTTGTTTATAGAAAGAACAAAGATCAATCAATGATATATTGCCCATTTTGTCCGATATCCTGTTGCCATCTTCCAGTGAGCTTCATAACTCCTCGTTCATAGAAGGACCTGTCTTTATCGGTGAAAAACTAAACAAGGAGCTGATTTACAGCCTCATCTGAATTGAATATTATACCACACAAGAAGGTTTTTTTGTTTTTGTTTTTTTTTAAGATTTTTATTGGGGAATTGGGGGAGGGGAACAGACAAGTTGCTGTCCTTTTGTTTTTCAGTCTAGTTATGGAGGATGTTATTTCACTGGCCCATGTTGGTATTATCATTGTGCTCTTCCCAAATGAGGCAGATTGGTCGCCAGGCTTTGAACAGCCACTCACCGTGGCTATTGGCAGCTCACCCTGGCTGCTGGCCACTCACTGTAGCCTATGGCAGCCCACTGCAACAGGGGCGGCAGCCTACATCATCGCTGGTTCTTGTGCAGCTCAGCTCCAGGTGGAGCTGTTGTTCGCCATCTTAGCTATAAAGGTCAGTGTCGCTGGCCTTCATATGTGGGATCTGAACCAGGGCCGCTGGCATCCCAAGCCAGCTCTTAACCTTAACTCTGCTAGCCCCCACACAAGGAGTTTTGAAGAGAGAGAAACAAGTGGAAGTCTGATGGTGCAAGGTCAGGTGAGTATGGTAGGTTTGACAACACATCCCATCCAAGCTCCAGTAATTTTTTTTTTTGAGGGCACTGTCACTGGCCCTCATATACGGGACCTGAACCGCGGCCGCTGGCTTCCAAGGCCAGCACTTAACCACCGCGCCACTCAGCCAGCCCAAAAGTTAGACGACCTGAACTTTTTTTTTTGTTTTGTTTTTTGAGGGCAGTGTCAATGGCCCTCATATGTGGGACTGAACCAGGGCCACTGGCTTCCCAAGCCAGCGCATAACCAACGCACCACTCGGCTGGCCCCAAGCTCCAGTAATTTTTGACGGGTGATCAAACTTGTGTGTGGTCTCGTGTTGTTGAGATGGAACACAACTCTATTACAGTTAACAAGCTCTGGACGTTTCTGGATGATGGATTCATTCAAACTGTCCAATTGCTGACAGTACACATTCGAATTGATTGTTTGGTTCCTTGGTAGGAGCTTGAAAAACATAACACCTTTAAAATCCCACCACACTAAGAACATAACTTTCCTCTGATGAATGTCTGCTTTCGATGTCATTTGAGGCAAATCATCACATCGGGACTAAGACCATTTGTGCCCCATATTGTTGTAAACAATCCACTAATCATCATCAGTTATCAGTCACTTCAAAAAAGGATTGTTTTGGGCCAGCCAAGTGGTACGGTGGTTAAGAGCTGGTTTGGGGTGTGAGCAGCCCCGGTTCGGATCCCACATAGGAGGGCCAGTGACATTGCCTTCTAAAAAAAAAACATCACTAAACATCATTTTCCTGATGTTTAGTGAGCATACTGCAGATGTTTATATGTGCCTTCAAATGAACTTCTTTGAGTTCATGCAGAACCCAAATGTGGAGCTTGCTTACATATCCCAGCTTCTTCAGCTGGTCATGAAAAGTTGAATGATGGATGTTCAATGTTTCTGCTCTCTTGTGTCATGTAACATGCGTTTGACTCGATCAATGCCTCTTTTCTGTTGTCACCAACCTCGGTGGGCCTCCCTGACTGAGGAGTGTTGCTGAGATCAAAATCATGAGCACGGAATTTCATGAACCATCGTTGACAGTGACATTCTTGTAGAGCATTGTCATCATAAACTTCATGCAACTTTTCACAAGCTTGACGCGTGTTCTTCCCTTTATGGAAATAAAATATGGCAAAAATGCAGTTTGGTCTTCCATCTTCAACTTGTACAATATCCAAAACTCAACCAAATTGCTCAATATTTTTTTTAGCTGTCAAATGATATAGCAGTAACATAGATGTGAATGACCCTAGTACTTCTAAAAATGAACTAGTGCCATCTGTTGCAAACATGTGTCATGACTTTTCTGACAACCCAATACAAGAGGTGCTCAAAGTGGTTGCCATCAGCATCCAGACACTTCTGATTATGCTGAACTACTGCTTGAACAATGTTGACCAAAGTGCCCACTTGTATACATTTTTTTTGGCACCCCTGGTATAATACTGTATAATATACCAAAGATTTTCACACTTGTCCCAATAATATTGACAAAGTAGAGAACGGTTCCTCTTATCTACTGCTACATACCAAATCACCCTAAAACTTGGTGGCTTAAAACAACCTAATCATTTTTAATTATCTCTCAGAGTCTTGGGAGCAAACTGGGTGAAGGTGATTCTTGCCCAAGGTCTCTCATGCAGTTGCAGTCAGTCATATAGCGGCTGTGTCCACAGTCACCTGAAAGGATTCCTCATTTACATGTCCGAGGTTGGTATTGGCTGGAGCCCTACCAGGGCTACTGGCCTGAACACATAGCTTTTTCCTGGGCCTCCTTACACATAGAGGCAGGGTTCCAAAAGAAAATATCCAAAGAGAAAGAAGTAGAATCTGACTATGTCTTAAACACTAAGCCTGGAAGCTGGCAGTGCCACCACTATTGAATTCTGTTGGTCAGTGGCAGAACCTAGATGTAAGGGGAAGAACATAGATCTCATCTCTTAATGAAAGTACTATTGAAGAATTTTTATTTTATTTTATTCTATTCTATTTTATTTTAAATTTCTGTCAAAGAATTTTAGAATCACATTGAAAACTGTCACAGAGGAAAAACTTAATTGTGTTTTATACTGAAAAAGTTGAAAGCTGAGAAATCAGGACTCTTGCCTAAGATCACAGCTAATGACTGTTGTCATTGAGATTCAAACCAAATTTTCCATACTTTGCTGTACTTTCTAGCATTAGAAAGCAGTGGAGTAAAGTGTTTAAGAACTGGGTGTCTGGAGTCAGATTGTCTGAGTTTTAGTTCTATTTTCTAGCCCTGTGACCTTGAGAAAGTAGCTTTGTCTCTCATGCTTTAGTTTTCTCATCTGTGAAATGAGTTAATAATGGCACTCAGCAAAGGGAATTGGGAGGATTAACTGAACTACTACACATAAAAATTCACAGTGACTGACATATAGTAAGCAATCAATAAAAGTTAGCTATTATGGGGCCGGCCAAGTGGCGTGGTAGTTAAGTGCTGGCTTGGGAAGCCAGCGGCCCTGGTTCAGGTCCCACATATGAGGACCAGTGACACTGTCCTCAAAAAAAAAAAAGTTAGCTATTATATTTTACACGTCTGGCTGGCAGCATTTAGGAAGGAGTTTGGTAATTTTGTGTTTAAGTTTAGCATGCATGGGTGAAATTTAAGTGGCCAGTGATTGGGAGTGCACATGTTTAAATGTGATGTGATGGGTGCTCTGCCAAGTGGTTAGTTACCTTTTTTCCATGATTTCACTCCAGTGAATCATACCTTCATCAGTATATTTTGTTTATTGTTTAGAAATGATCCGTTTATCCATTTATCTCCCTACTAGAATGTCAACTCATGGAGGACAAGACTATTCTTATTCATTTGTGATTCTTTCTGACTTGCACAGAATTTGGTATATAGTAAGAGTTCAATAGTTGGGTCAAATAGATATATAACAGATTTATACAGTTGACTGAAAAACATATGGAAAGAAAAGGCATTGTTTTCTTTAAGCACTTTTCTTTGTGGACTTAAGATCTTATAATATTCTGGAAATTTCAGGAAAGGGTGGAGGAGTGAAGGACAGACTGAGATAATAACCAAACAACCTGATTACTTCTACATTCATTCATTTATTCATTCATTCAATCATTCACAAAAGTGATTAGGTTCTTTTTTATCTCCTTACAAAAGTATTAATTTTCAATTCGTTTTATTTTAGAGCTAATTTACTGTATTACGCAGTCCAGCCACTTTGGTTTAAATAGGACTCAGCAGTATATTTATACTCAAGGGAAAAAAACAAAAAAAACACCTTTTGAACTAATTATCAGGTCGGTAAATGCTAAAAGAGGAAGTTACGTTTAAATACACTGAGAGAACTAAAGGACTCCCCTCCTCAAAGTATTTTGTGATTTAAATGTGTTTTAAAATTTATATTTTATTTTAATGTATAGTGACCTTTATCCTGCCTGTGATATTGGTAATCTCTTGAGAAACAGCAGTGATTTGGAGTTCTAATTCCTAGAGTCACTGTGAGAAAAAAATAAAATTCCCCAGATTGGCAAATGAATGAATGAGATTTTGATGCAAAGATAAATCTGTTGACACATTTAAACACTGCCCTTTTAGGAATGTGTGGGACAGTTCTGCCTTGTTGCATATTTACATAAGGTAGACATTAAACATGGATTATTTTTCAAAGCAGAGGCAGAGATTAATGAGTAAAATCATAGTGAGGCATTAAATGAGTCTGATGAGAGAGCTTGTATAAAGAACCAGCAAAAATATTCATGGAATAAGAATAATTGCAAAACAATTATTGAATGATAAATTTGAGGAGAAGGGTCTCATCTAAAAACAGATATTATTGTGAAAATTTTTTAGAATACTCTAAGCAATTTTTGACAATTTGGTCTGGGATGTAAGCACTAAAAATGTTTGCATGGGTATTTTCTTAATAGTTTTTGAATTTCCATCAACTATTTTGTCTGTAGTCAGCAGGTTCAAGGGCATAATTAAGAGGGGAAAAAACAAGAAAATATCTTATGTCTTACATTGTCTGTTTCTTTCCATCCCACCCACATTGAAAATATAGAGAACACCTGATGCTAAGAAAAACTTCTTGCATTCTTTTAGGGTAGATATTTTTTCCTTCTTTGAGTAAATACTTGGCTCTCTAGGGATTTAAAATCTTTCATAAGAAAAAGTACTCAACCAGTGAATTAGTTAATGTCATTAGAAGGAGGGTACTGGCCAGCTGTTCTCCTCTACAGAATTGAAAGAAATAGACTTACTTAGGAAATAGAAACTTGTAAGAAAGGAAATCTTCCTGACAACAAGGTTGATAGAAGCCTAGGGCTTTGGAGATTTCTCCCCAGAGTAAATATGGCCTAGTGGATGAGAGCAAGTCTACAACCTGAGATTCAGTCCTGATTCTGCACTTTCCTTGTCAAGTCTGCATTTTGGGGAAACTTGAACCTATTTGGCAGCCTTGGTTTAAACCACTGTAGAAAAGGGGAATAATAATACTTAACTCTTGGAGCTATATTGTGGATTTTGAAATAATTTATATAAAAATATTGGCACATAATCGACAGTCAATTAATGGTAGCTGTGATTATTGTTAGTACAACTGATTGGGTGCCTGTCAACCAATTGCAATGAGTCACCCAGTCTTCTTCTGGAGGAAGGGAAGCTTGGCAAGTAATATACCTGTGGATCTTAAAAAACATAACTGATAATGATTATTTTCCTTTTAAATATAGGAGAGAGGGAATTCTCAATAATCCATGGAGGAGAAAACCAATTTTTCTCTATGGCATCTCCTAATGCCCATATCTTTGCCGTTACAATTTACCATAATAATATTATGCTTGTAATCTTAGATTGCATTGAGATTTTAGAGAAAGACTTGACAAAATTTCTTTTAGAATGTGTTTACATAAAGGTATATTTAAACATTTCCAATGATTATATCTGGCATGTCCATCTAAATCTTGATCGTATTTTCCTCAACTTGGTCATTTTGTAGGCACTTTTGATGATAATATATAGATGTTTAAGAGGAAGTATTTTTGCTTTTTAAAGTTATTAATTATGAGTTTGTTAGAAAAGCAATAAAGAACAATTCTCAAATTTTTTTGGCCTATATTGAGATTAGAAATAGTTTTATTCCTTAAGTTTTGCTCATCATTTTCTGCAATTAGAACAAATACATAAATTATATCAACATATTAGGTTGTCAGAAAAGTCATGATGTATTTTTTCTATTTTTCATTGCAAAAATGTGTCATGACTTTTCCAACAACCCAATACATTGTGTGCAAAACCCAGAGCTACACTATTATAAATCAATATAGATGCAAGCAATATGTATTTCCAAAGTATGGGAAAACAAAAGCCTAAATAAGATTAATCTATAAAAGGATATAATGACTTGCACTGGCTTTTTCCTACAAGATGAAAACAGCTATGGGATTCTTATCTCAGAGATATTCCTCCCTAAATGGGGTTTTCAGTACTTTTTCAGAGATATTGAAGAAAGAGGTAAACCTTCTCTTCTCTGGGAAGAAGTTGGTTTTTATTTTTCCCCTACTTTTTTCTATGAGGGACTCTCTATCTTTTCTGTCAGTGCAGTTAAATGAAGTGTACTTTAGATTGCCCTTGCTGACAATATTTAATCAATTAAGAGTTATTTACAATGTGCTCTGTACTTTGGTAAGTACTCAAGAGATTAATACAAAAGAAAAAGAGATGACACTTGTCAGTGACATGCTTATTGAAATGTTTCTTGGGAGGACAAGATTTATTCATAAAAAGTAACTTCCAGGCAACCATTGCTTTACCTCTCTTCATTTATTCTATTCCTTCAATCATCCCTTTACCAAAAATTTATTGAAACATATAACATGCTAGAAATGTGGTAGGTTTAGAAGTCATAATAAAGAAAACAAATGATTTCTGCCCTTGAAGATGATGTAGCAAAAATTATAAGGAGTTATGTATAAAGAATAATGGGCACATGAAGGAAATAATGCCAATTCTCAAGGTGTTGTCAAGGAATTTTTAATATAGGTCATTAAAAAAAACCCAAAAAAACACCCTCTTGAGAGATACCTTGGAATTCACCAGACATACCATGGTCAACCATGGAATAAGGTGGCAGAGTTAAGGGCACTGTTACCTGGGGTAGAGTAATGGACAAGCATGGAAGTATAAAACACGATAGCATATTTGAAAAATGACAAGTGGTTCAATGCAACAGGGACAAAGAAACCAAACAAGGGTAGAAGACGAGACTACACTGAGAGAAAGATATTGGCCAGATTATGAAGGTTAAGTGTCCTACTAGGAGTTTACATTTATCTTACAGGAAATGGAAAGTAATTGAAGAACTTTACGCAATGGATTATTGTGCTATAATTTGAGTTGTATAAAGCTATTACTAGTGATAATGTTTAAGATAGATGGGAAAGAGTAAGGGAGGAGGCTCTGACATTGGTTCATAAATAGTTCTAGATCAAGGGGTTGGCAAACTACGGCTCGCGAGCCACATGCTGCTCTTTGGGTACGTTATGTCTCAAAAGTTTCCGACCCCTGGAAGAGCCAATCCTGTCCCTCACAACAACTTAAAAATTATTCGAGAGTCACATATATATTTTTACAAATAAGGAAAATTTAAATGAAATTATGATAGTTTTATTTTCATTTTCAATTTTACTTCAGAGCCACATGTACATATCCAAAGAGCCGCATGTGGCTTTCCAGCGGCAGTTTGCCAACCCCTAGCAGCTCTTCTGTCTCAATAGTTTGCCGACTTCTAGTCTATTGTGTTCAACCATGACAGAGTTGATGAGTTTTTAAGTGGGACCATGGCAGTGGAGGTGAAGCAGAGGAAATGCCTGAGAGAAAGGTGAGGGGGTAGAAATTCCAGAATGTAACCATCATTAAATGTGATGGTTACAGGGCAGGAAAGAGTTGCCAACCATAAACAGGTTACTGGCTTGAGAAGCTGGATGCTTCTGTCGATAAGCCAAACCTGGAGCAGACAAAATGGCACAGAGATTGCCAGAAATAAATGCTAGGAATACTAATAAACCACATGTGAATCTCAAGCACCCCATAGAATGAATGTGTTCATTTCAGATGAGTATCCAGATTTGGGGACACCTGAAATCTTTTTCACTTTGATGGAACTTCTTTAAGAAAATAATTATATGAAACCAAAAGAAAAGACAACAAATGCAAAAATAAACAAGAAGGAGACTACTGCAAACTAGTTTCTGCACAGCAAAAGAAACCATCAACAAAATGAAAAGGTAACCAGTGAAATAGGAAAAATTTTGCAAACCACATATCTAATAAGAGGTATTTGAATATATGCAAACCACATATCAAATGAAGGATTAATATTTAAAATATACAAGGAACTCATGTAAGTCAATATCAAAAATAAATTTAAAAAATGCCCTGACTAGTCTACTGCCCAACTGGCACTATACCTAGCTATTACCATATTATTGACTATATTCCCTGTGCTGTACTTTACATCACCAGGACTACTTTGTAAGAACCAATTTGTACTTTTTAATCCCTTCCCCTTTTTCACCCATTCCCTGCAACCCCCTTCCATCTGGCAATGATCAAAATGTTCTCTGTATCTATGAGTCTGTTTCTGTTTTGTTTGTTTGTTTTGTTCTTTAGATTCCACATATAAGCAAAATCACAGACTAGTCAGGGGGATCATTTCTTAAAGTATATAAATATCTAAACCACTATGCTGTACACCCAAAATTAATGTAAAATAGTATTGAATGTCAACTGTAGTTGAAAAATTGAAAAGGGGTGGGGGAAAGGTGAAAGGAATAAAAGTTTCAGATTTCCAGGTAGAAAACAAATAGTCATGGAGATGTAAAGCACTGTATAGGAAATATAGTCAATATTATTGTGATTCCATGGTATAGTGTCAGATGGTTGCTGGACTTATCAGGATGATCACTTCTTCTTCTTCGATTTTTTTTTTTTTAAAGATTTTATTGGGGAACTAGGGGAGGGGAGCAGTGTTGGGGAATTGGAGAAGGAGAACACAAGTTGCTGTCCTTTTGTTCTTCAGTCTAGTTGTGGAGGACATTGCCTCACTGGCCCATGTTGGTATCGTCATTGCGCTCTTCTCGGGTGAGGCAGATTGGTCGCCAGCCTCTGGACGGCTGCTCACAGCGGCTATTGGCAGCTCATACCAGCTGCTGGCCACTCACTGTGGCAGCTGGCCACTCACTGTAGCCTATGGCAGCTCACTGCAGCAGAGGCTGTGGCCCACACTGTTGCTGGCAACTCACAGCAGCCCAGCTCCCAGTGGAGCTGTTGTTCACCATCTTAGTTATAGAGGGCAGCGTCACTGGCTGTCACATGTGGGATCCAAACTGGGGCCCCGCTGCTCAGAGCTGGCATCCCAAGCCAGCTCCTAACCAATGCTCCACTCGGCTAGCCCAGGATAATCACTTCTTTATGTATATAAATATTGAATAACTATGGTGTACACCTGAAAATATAATGTATGTTAGCTATATTTTTAATAAAAATACTGAAAAAATAAAATAAAGAAAAACCCCAATTCAAAAACGGGTGAAAGGCCTGAACAGATATTTTTCAATAAAGATATAAAAATGATCAACAGCTATAGGAAAGAAGCTTGATATTACAAATAATCAGAGAGATGCAAATCAAGACCACAGTGAGATATTACCTCACGCTTCCTAGAATGGTTATTATCAAAAAGGCAATAAATAACAAATGCTGGCAAGGATATGGAGAAAAGAGAATACCTGTACATTACTGCTAGGAATGCAAACTGGTACAAGCACTATGGAAAACAATATGGAGACTCCTCAAGAAATTAAAAATAAAACTACCAATCTCACTTAAAACAGGCCCAACAATTCCGCTTCTGAATATATGAAGGAAACAAAATCATTATCTCAAAGAGATATCTGCACCCTCATGTTCATTGCAGCCTTATTCACAATAGGCAAAGTGTGGAAGCAACCCTAAGTGCCCAGTGACAGATTAATGAAAAAATAAAATGTGAAATTCATATATTTATATCTATCTATCTATCTATCTATCTATCTATCTATCTATCTATCTATCATTTATTATCTATCTATCTATTATCAACACAGACATGTATATAATGGAATACTATTTAGTTTTAAAAAGAAGAAAGTCCTGCCATTTGCAACAACATGTATGAAACTGAAAAGATCATACTAAGTGAAATAAGGCAGACAGAGAAAGATAAATACTGCATATTATCACTGATATGTGGAATCTTAAAAAAAAAATTGAACTCATAGAAACAGAGAGTAGAAAAGTGGTTACCAGTAGCTTAGGAATGAGGGAATACGGAGAGATTGGTAAAAGGATAAAAACTTTCAATTATAAGAAAAATAAGGTCTGAGGCTCTAATGTAAAACATCATGACTATAGCTAATAACACTGTACTGTATAATTGAAATTTTCAGAGAGTAGAACTTAAATTTTCTCACACACAAAAAGGTAAATATGTGAGGTGATGGATATGTTAATTAACTCAATGGGGGACTCCTTTCACTATATATATATATATATATATATATATATATATATATATATATATATATAAAATCATCATGTTGTACACTTTAAATGTTTCAGTTTTATTAGTCAATTATATGTCAATAAATCTTGAGGGAAATGATTACACAATTACCAGCAGAAAACTAGGTTCACACAATGTTAGGCCTTCTCCCAAGCTTTAGAAGGAACCTGCATAGTGAAGGTTTACCAAGTTTAAGCTTCATTAGTTCTGTAGAAAATCTGCTTCTGGCTAGGGTATAAACTCTACCAAGTTATGACTTCTGTCAGTTATAATTCAATTTCTCCTACCTTTGCCCCACATTCTCCACTGTGACATTGTGTGGCTACTTCATGTAAGATCACTTTGATAGCCTCCAGAAATACTGAGTTCCTGTGAGATGCCAGCACATTTTTTTTTACCCTTAAAAACAAAATATTACAACAACATTTTAACCTGTCTTATAAATATATTATTCAATTTTTTTTAAAAAGATCATGCATGGATATTATAGAAACAATTAAGATGTTTTAACAATAATAATATTAAGTGTTGATTGAATAAGTACTATATATCAGATAGTCTTCTTATACATTTTAACTTATACAATCCTCAAAGAAACCCTAATAGTAGGTTCCATTACTCTTCCCAATTTGCAGATGAGAAAAGTGAGGCACAGAGGAGTTAAATGCGTTTCCCAAGTTGTAAGCATTTGGTAAATGGTGGGTCCAAGGCTTGGATCTTGGCAGCCTGGTTCCAGAACCTGGGGTCTTAACTGTTTGTTTACTCTATTCCTTCTTGTGATTTATTCATGTTATGAATTCGTTAGTGTTATGGATGCCAAGCACACAGATGTTCATTTGTAGGCATTTTAGTTTTTAGCAAACAGATAAGGAATGAGTTTATGAAGCGAGATGGGTTAGTGGAGCAAGTAACCATTTACTAAGCCTCTACTATATACTTGTACAGCTGTGCTTGGCAGACTTTTTCCTTTCTGTCCTCCTGGGTATACTCCTAATTCCTTTCTAGAGGAGAAAAGTATTGGGGGAATTGATGGTAGGAACACTTAAGATAGAAACCATCTTCTGGAGAACACCCTATAAAGTATGGTCTATTAGCGCCCTTCAGATCCCCATGGGATAGGATGGCTGGATTTATTGCTGTATACCAGAAGCAATGTGTGATATGGCACGTCATGATGGAGGATGATTTACAGCACATTTTAAAACACATCTTCTCTCCACCATAGCTCATACCTGACTGATTAAACCAAACAAGTTGAAACTTTTCACACGCTGTTATTAAGGTTTGACGTGCCATTTCCCACATTTTGGGATCAAAATGGAAAGTCTCCATGTCACACATCGCTTCTGGTAAAGCCATTTCTGTTAATTAAACACATTACAGTGTGTCCTCATCCACCTTATTCACTGGATCTAGCACCATGTGACCTGGTTCTTCCTCAAAGTCAAAATGACCATGAAAGGTAAACATTTTGAATCGATTCAGGACATGGAGGCAGCCACAAAAGTGCAACTAAAGACACTCATGAAAGAGGACTTCCAGAACTGCTTCAGAAAGTGGCAAGAACAATGGGATAAGTGTGTTTGAAATGAGAGGGAGTATTTTGAGGTGGATCAATGGCAATATGTCTTTTACTGTAATAATTTTTTTTTTAATTTAAACATTCACCTTATGTTTTGATCACACCTTGTAAATACGCGATGTCACTAAAAGCATTCAAATTCAATTTAAAAACAAAACAGACAGCCAACCCCCTACTAATCAGACAAAACCCTCAACCAGAAGTAGCTTCTTTATCTCCAATCAACCACCATTCCTCACCCCCTATCATGGGTCTCCTCCTTCCCTTTTGCCATAGCTAAATGATTTGCTCTAGCTCCTATGTATAGTGCAACAAAGATGATTTAGCCAGAATAATGTCCTCCGCCCCCGCAAAGATTTGCATACCTTAATCCCTCAGAAACTGTGAATAAATTATTTACTTGCTGATGAATTAATGGTAGAGGCCTTAAATAAAGATTATCCTGGATTATCTGGGTGGGCTCAATCAAATCAGCTTTAGGAGGGCAGAGAACTGTCTCCAGCTGGATGAAGTGGAAGGGGAAGTCAGAGATATTTAAAGCTAAGAAGAAATAGATACCCCATTGCTAATATAGAGATGGATGGCGCAACATGACAAGGTCAGTTTAGGGAACTGAGAGAGACTCCCTGATTCACAAGGAATGTGATTCTGTCAATTACCTGGATGAGTTTGGGGCAACCCTTATCCAGATTCTCCAGAAAGGAATGCGAGTTTCAGGCAGCTTGATTTCCTTCTTGTAAGATAATAAGTAGAGAACCAATGGAGCTATATTGTGTCTGGACTTCTGCCCCACAGAAAATTTATATAACAAATGGGTGAATTTTGAAACTGCTACCTTTTTGGTAATTTGATATGGTTACAATAGAATACTTGTACATGTCAGAGTTCCCACTCCTTTTGTCTTACAAAATGACATCTCAGACTTAAGCTAGATATTAAAAGACTTAAATAATTTCTGCTGGCCCTATAGGTCAAGTGGGGAAAAGGGCAATAGATACAGAGGCTCAAGTGTTCTCTCTCTGCACAGATGATGTCTGTGGCCAGTTTTCCTCCTGAATTATAGCAAAGTAGATACTCCTCACCAAGGAGATAATTCATTATAAGACCACATAGTCCACATTGTACTATGCATTTTTTCTTGTTTTCTCATGTAATCCTTCATTGTTAACACGTATTACCTATTTCCATTTTCCAAAGGTGACTCTTTCAGAAGAGTCCGGTAGCAATTAGTGTAGTGGGATTCAAATCCACATCTTTTGAATTCTAGCGATGGTGGAAAAAAGACTGTTGTTGTTGTTTTTTTCATTATAAAACATGGGAAAGCTGAAATAAAGCAGAATTGGCTCACAGCTCAGGTGTGATATCTGTAGCTGTTTTTCCATTTTTATAAGAAAGGGATCCTTCCCCAGTGCCTGTAACTAGATTTCTTACTGTCAATTGAAAATTTGAAGCATCAGAACACTTATCTAATTTTTACAGGGCACTCATTATTTTATTAAAGTGTTCAAAAGCCATGCACTAATCTTATGTGGAATAAAATGTCTTTATGTATTTTGATAGAATGTCATCTACTATCTCAAAGAAGCTCAACAGCCTGTATCAACACTCCCCTCCTCCCCAGTCAGTTTTTATTGTTATGTGCTTCCAAAGAAATTTTTTGATTCCTTTAGTCATGAAAGCCTAACTCAGTGGAATCACTGATTTTTCTTTTACTAGGTTGTAAACTCCATGAGAGCAAAGGCCATTGTATCTTCTGGAAACCCCCTTGGAATATATACAGTAGGAACTCATTATACATCTGTAGAAGAAATTAAGTGATGAAATCTCATCATTAAATAAAATAGAAGAACAAATATTGTATTATTTTATGGAGACAAGGTCTTGCCTGAACATTACTTGCCTGGTAATATATATTTTTATTGTGTGGGAAAGTAGCTACCAGAAATCCTAAATCATATTTAGGCTGGTATCCACTCCATTCTTCAACCCTTGGTTCATCCTCTAATTTTTGCCTTGTTTCTTTTGTTTTTGTGTATTTGTTTTTCTGTGGTTTAGTTGTGTGTTTTTAGGCACTTGTGGCTTGACTGAGGAAAGGCAGTTACAGATTGGAGAAAGGAATGTAATTTAAAGCAATAATGCAGCGAAGCAGAACCTTGGCTCCTTAATCTGACCCGAGGACCCCATTAACGTATATGCAGCCTTTGGGCAGACAGATGAGACCTGAAAGGGTAGTTCCCCACCTGTGTCTTCTGCCACTTTTACGTACCATATAAACTAAAGAGCTACACACAGTGGTCCTATTTGGGCAGTTGCTGTCACAGCCTCTTAATTAGGCAATTGCCTAAAACCACCTTTGGCCTTTTTGTCCAATTTTCCTTTTCTTGTACTCACTTCTTACCTCTAAACTCCTGTTCCTTCATATCTTTTCTCTGACATCTACCTGTGATACCTCAGATGGTATGACACTCTGAAGCACCAACTGCCATTTTGATTTTAGCCATGTTTGCTGGGTTTGGGGGTTGTGTTCACTTCTTTGGCCCCCACAACCCAGATAGCTAAGAGTGGAATTGTCAGCTCTGGTCTTGGTCCAGCAGAACCCATTCAGAAGCAAGCCTATCCTATTGCTCTAAGAGAAGAGTGGGAATTCAGCCAATAAACATGCTTTTATGTGACTAAACAAATATCTCAAAGAATAACTTGGGAGGTGTCAATGTGATCAGAAGCATCAGGCAAAGTCAGTGTGATGTTCTAAACAGCCACAGAGACCTAACTGCATAAACTATATGGCAAATTTGATCACAATACGCATTGAGCCAGCAGAAAAGTCTTTAAAATTTTTATTATGTGGACATGGAAATTTTACCTTATGTTCAAAACATAACTCATGAATGCATATTAATGCATAATAATAGTGGTCATTATTTCTCTTTGATTGTACAAAGTAGGTACAACTGAGCAGATGTATCAGGACATTTGTCATACTTAAATAATCACATTTATTAGAGTGCACTAGGGAAGAAATTATTAATAAAATCTCCGCCTCATAATATTTACCCTCAGAGGACAATTATTTCTAAAGGCATTGTGATGAAAAAGAATAAAAGACTTTGGACAAAGACTAAGACTTATCTCTTCCATCTCTGGCTGTAGCTGGTAGAGCTCCCTTAAATCACTCAAACACCTTTCCCAAAACATTGCTATCTCCAGAAATTCTTTTTCTATCATCCATCACCGTCATGATGTTTTCATCAGCTGCTTCTAATGATTTTGTTGCTGCTCTGACTTGAAATTTTAAGGAGATGAATGAATTGATAAATGGATGAATGAATGCATCCTAACTTAAAACTGTCTTGTTCTGAGTGGATGGAAGTTAGTCAGATAGCACCGATGGGGAATGTGAAAAAAGACAGAGCTCTTCTTTGCCCATATTAATAAAACTCTGTAGTGTTATAACTCAGTGATTCCACCAGCTGATGGGAGATAGATAGCTGCAGTGAATGCTGAGGAATTTTTAAATACTTCACAGCTTAACTTACCTGACTAGACGATGTAGTTAAGAGCATTTCACTTTTTAGCCCAATGGATTTATTTTTCCTGTAAATATATTTTTAAAATTTATGTGAACAAAAGTAATAAATCAAAGTGGTAAAAATAAATTGGAAAAATCGAAATCTTTCTTTTTCTAATCCAAACTTCTGACCAGCTATTTAACTCTTTGATGATAACCATTGTGAATAACCTTTTATGTATCCTTCTAAAAATTTTGTAAACATAAACAAGCATATTCTGTTTATTTTGTGTGTATATATTCTTTGTTATTTACAATTAATGATATTGTACTAAATATAATGTTATATACTTTGCTTTTATCAATTAATAACATATTTTAGAAATGATATCAGCCAATAAAGACCTACTTTATTATTTATATTTTCAAAATGTATTTTATTTATATTCAAAGCAATGGTAAAAATTAAATTTTACTTGTATCCCCCACCTCATATCTAGAAGCAGCTATCTTTAAAACTTTTTAGTTTTCTTTAAATTCCTTTGGTGGTTACCTTCAAACCATTAAATTATATGAGTAAACTTTATGAGTAAATTATATGAGTAAGTTTAGATAATCATTACTGAATCCCTTTCACAAACCATGAGCATTTGGCTTACTTGCAATAATTCTCTCCCTTCTTATTTGTTTTTACTGTCTACAGAAAATACACTTTTTTTCATCTTTACTGAAGTCTAATTGACATATAAGATTGTATAAGTTCAAAATGTACAAGTCAATTTGACACATTTATATATTGCAATATGATCACCATCTTAGTGTTAGTTAACTCCTCCGTCATATCACATAATTACCATTTCTTCTTCTGCGGTAAGAACATTGAAGATTAAGTCTCACAACAATTCGCAAGTACACAATACAGTACCATTAACTATAATCACAATGCTATGTATTAGATCCAAAAACTTTCTAACCAGAAGTTTTCTAACCCTGTGATCAACATCTCCCCAATTCTCCACCCCTCAGCCCACGGTAACCATCATTCTACTCTCAATTTGTATGGGTTTGGTTTCTGTAGATTCCATATATAAGTGATATCACACAGTATTTGTATTTTTTCTAATTTATCTCATCTAGCAATAAAGCCCGTAAGGCTCATTTATGTTGTTTCAAAAGCAGGACTTCCTTTTTTCTCATGGCTTAAAAATATTTCATTGAATCTATGTATCACATCTTCTTTATGCATGCCTCTGTTGATGACACTTAGGTTGTTTTAATATATTGGTTGTTGTGAATAATGCTATGAACATGGGAGTGTAGATGTCTTTCTCTCCCCTGTTTTCATGTCCTTTGGATATATATCCAGAAGTGGGATTGCAAAGAAAATATCAACAAAATGAAAAGACAGCTTATGGAATGAGAGAAAATACTTGCAAATCATGTATCTGACAAGCAGTTACTATACAAAATACATAAAGAACTCATAAAACTCAAAAACAAAAAAATATCTGATTAAAAAATGGGCAGAGGGCTGAATAGAAATTTTTCCAAACAAATGGCAAGCAAGTACATGGAAAGGTGCTCAATATCACTAATCGTCAGGGAAATGCAAATCAAAATCAGAATGGGATGTCACCTCACACCTGTTAGAACGTCTGTTATCAAAAAGACAAGTAATAAATGCTGGGGAGGATGTGGAGAAAAGGGAACTCTTGTGTGGGAACTCTTGTGTTGGTGGGAGAGTAAATTGTTTTCCACAGCCACCGTGGAAAACAGTATGGAGGTTCCCCAAAATAAGTAAAAATAGAACTACTGTATAATCCTCTTTTTTTTCTAATTTTTGATAGTTATATTATCTTTGCAATTTTTAGTAATATGTTTCTTGTTTTCATGAACTTTAATTAGTATCCAGAATCCCCTCTAGTTTTCTTACTTTCTGAGGCAGACAGTACTACACAATCCATTCTCTTCTTCATGGTAAAAAAAGTGTTGTTGTAATGTGGCTTCTCAGTAAGAACAACAATTACCAGATATCTTTGTTGCTACGCGTGATCATGTAATAAAAATCTTGCTAAAATCTTGCTAATATTATAAATGGAAAGGATGACTATTAGCTTCAATATACTTGTTTAAGAGGCAATATTTACCTTCTGTTCTTTTCCCCTTTCTCTGGCTGAAAAGATGATTTTCAGTGTGGCCTTGGAAGCCCCATATTGAATATTGTAGAACTGCCATAGTCTTGGCCTTTGAATGACTGCATAGAGAAGAGCCACTTATGGCCATGAACTTCGAATGTGACAGAGAGGAAAATAAGATTCTATCTCTTTTGAGCATTTTGGTAGTGTTTATGTTGCAGTATCTTACTTAGCTGTTTACTCTAACAAATACAATCTATTTTTCCTCTGCCCATCGTTATCTCACTTTCCATCAGCTACACTGTATGTAACGTATATAATTGATGTCATGCCCATATCCTCTTTGTACGTGCTGTGCTAGTACATACCACAGTGCCCTGCTGCAAGTCCCTACCACTTTCAGTCTCAGGGCTTCTTTCAATTTACATGCAGGGCATCTGAAAATACCAGGGAGCTACCATCCCAAGAGCAACCCTTTGCCAATGGTGGATTGGAGTTTGAAGATAAATACTTCAGATTTCCTGACCCTTGAGAAGGCGATTTTTTAAAAAAAGATTTTATTGGGGAATTAGGGGCAGGGAACAGCGTTGGGGAACTGGGGAAGGAGATTAGACAAGTTGTTGTCCTTTTGTTCTTCAGTCTAGTTGTGGAGGCTGCTGCTTCACTGGCCCATGTTGGTATCATCATTGCGCTCTTCTCAGGTGAGGCAGATCAGTCGCTGACCTCTGGACGGCTGCTCACAGCAGCTCTTGGCATCTCACACCAGCTGCCAGCCATTCATGCTGGCTGCTGGCAACTCACTGTAGCTTATGGCAGCCCCCTGCAGCAGAGGCTGCAGCTATGTCGTCCAGGGGATTCACTGCAGCCCAGCTCCAGGTGGAGCTGTTGTTCATCATCTTAGCTGTAGAGGGCAATGTCACTGGCCCTCATATGTGGGATCTGAACCGGGGCCATTGGCGTCCCAAGCCAGCTCTTAACCAACGCATCACTTGGCCAGCCCTGAGGAGACTATATTTGAGGCAAGTTTCACATTGTCTCCAAGAGTCCCCCAGGAAGATTGTATTTTACTTGCCCACACTAGTAACTTGCATGATAACTCACTCTTTATTTGGTTTCCTTTCCTCATTTGTCCTATTTCCTCTTTCCCCTGTCAATACTTCTTGGGAACAACTTTCAAACAAGCTCCTTGTCCTCAGATCTTTTTCTTGGTGTATGCTGGCTGAGGAACTCAACTTAAGATAGTACCAGAAGTAAGTTCTAGAATTAGAGAGCCTACCAGTCAGAAAGATAATAATATTATCACCAACCCTCCCTAAGCTCATAGTGATGACTTCTTGGAGTATTCCTTAGGGACAGTTAATAGAGGAGAAAAGACCTGGGCCTGGATCATGGATGGTTTGCTTGATATGTTTTTACAAGCAGAAGTGAGACTACTGCCACACTGCTGCCACTCAGTAGCAATTCTGAAAAATGGCAGCGAGGGAAAAGCCCTCCCCCCAGTTCCCCAATGGACAGAACTTCATTCAGTACAGTTGTCATAAAATTTGTGGAAGGAAGGAGTGATGTGAGAGAAACTTCTGGGAAGTGGTGCATAGCTTGGTAATTGATAGATGTATACCTTGGTATGCAGCACATCACAATTACTAAAGCTTTTTCCTGTGATGAATTTGATGAGATTTAGGTGAAAGGAGATGCACTGGCCTATGTTACACCTCTAGCCCTTGAGAGACATGGGGTAAGTAATTACTATATGGAGTTGATTTGCAATTGTTAACTGCCATAGAAGTCCTGAAGGAAGAATATAAAAGGCTTAGGTCAGCCACCAATTAACGAAGGGATTGTGCAAAAGCCAGAAGGTCTCCAAGGCAATAATAAAGAGAATCTTAAATCTTGCCGCTAAGAGAGGAGGATCTGATGAAAATCAGGCCCAATACCTGATTTTAAAAGTGGCACCATTCATTATATAGGAGGTTGAATTTACATCAAACTCAGGACCCTGAGAGGGAAGGATCAGGAACCTTAGAGCTAGATGAAAATATTTGGGTAAATGGACTTAAGAAGCTTGAATTCCCATATTTTCTTGGATGGTCTAAATGGCCAGTAACCCTTTGCAGAAGAAGAGAAGCCTCTTCTGGCTTGCATGCTTGCCTTCCTCAGAATCTTCTCTGTCTCCCCTCCCTGCCCAGAGACCAATAAATAGTGACCTCAGCTTGGCCAAGTAGTGAAGTATTATACCTGAACAGGAGGAAAAAGATAATTTATCTAAGATTGGTAGGATCTGGTTAAATTACACTACAAGGAACTAGGAAAACATGCCTGAGAATGAATCTTAACATGCTATACCAGGGGGTGGAACACAAGACTAGTTAGTGGAGACTATTGGTATGGAGGCAGTCTCTCATGACTCAGGATTTAACAGAATGGAATACAGGATCCTGAGCTGGTCTGATAGTTTTATTGGAGTGGCTCTTTAAAGTTAGGCATGATAGCCTACAGTAAATACTTGCTAGAACTGCCTTAGAAGAGTACTGCAAGGGATAAAAGTCTCAGAGAATTAAACATGTTAAAATAAATGTATTATGTAAGTCTATAAATAATACCATCCAACTACATTCCCTGGGAGTGCCCAGAGCATACCCCTTTTACAAAAGTGATAAGACATTCACTATCAAGGAGGGCACCAGCATTGATAAGAAGCATAGAGGCAACTCTCTCTGTAGGCTTTCACTGATGATAGAAAAGGCTGTATAGAACTTCTCTCCCTGGGGTCAATATGGGTAATAAAATTATGGCATAATTTGATATCAGGTGGCAGTACTGGCCATTCAGGAGAAAAGAAGATATAATTATTACGATGGGCAGCAAGGTCAGAATGCCATGCAGAGGTCTACTTTTGGGGATCCATCTTAATTAATAGACCGTGGGTCTCATATGGATGAGATAGATGGATGGCCCATAAGAATATTATTATACTAGATCTGTATCAGGGTCAGCAAACTACAACTTGTGGGTCAAAGTCAGTCATTTGCCTGTGGAACATAGCCACACCCCGTTGTTAACCTATTGTTTATGGCTGTTTTGTGTTTCAGTAACAAAGCTAAGTAAATGCAACAGAGACTGTATGACCTACAAAACCATGACATATTTACTATGTGGCCCTTTACAGAGGTTCGCTGACCTGTGACCTATGTAATCAAAGAAGGTCAAGAGTAAGTGAAAAAAAAAGATTGATGTCAGTCTCTGTAATGGAAAACTACAATTTTTTGTTTGTAGTTTCAGACTCAGCATTATTGACTGGAGGAGAGGAAGAGCCCTCCAGAAAGAATATACATAGAAGCCAGCTTCAATAGCCATTCCTCCATTCCTTTTCCTTTAATAGAATGGCATACACTGGGGAATGGAAAAACACCCAGATCTTTGGAGAGCATTAAGATACAGATTCTGAGCTGACACTTTACCAGAAGACTCAGACATCAACTGACCACCGTGCAGAGGCGGACCTACAGAGGCCAGGCAATAAATGAAGTTCTAGTCCATGTCCACTTCACAGACCTGCAGTGTAGTCATTTTTCTGATCCCTGAGGATATATGAATATTCCTTCTGGATAAATTGTTAGATAGCGGACTCTTTGCATTGGTTCCTTGACCAGAACTCCTTGTCATCTACTATTGTTGTAACAACAACTCTCCCTAAGCTCACAGGTATATCTTCTTTGAGGACCCCTTAGCATCAGATGATGGTGGTGTCACACACCTGACCTTGGATCATAGATGGATAGGTAGCTTGATATATTGGTGCAAGAAAGAATGGCTGCTACATTACTATCACTTGGGGTGGCCTTGAAAGATAGTAGTGAGGAAAAACTCTCCCAGGGGGCAGAACTTAATTCAGTACACCTTGTCATTAATGTTATGTAAAGATAGAAGTGGCTCAAGACACACAAAGTACTGGGAAGTGGTGAGTAGCTTGGTAGGTTGTTCAGGGATCTGGAAAATGCAAGATGAGAAGATTGGAGACAAGAAGATATGGGGAAGAAGCATGCAGATGGATATATGTGAGAGTGGCACAAAAGTTTATGGATCTTTTTTGTTTTGCGACAATTCTTACTATAGAGTATTAATTTCAAAGGAGCTACTAAAACCAGATGGAGAGACTTAGTCATCTACTACATGCTAGTCAGCCTCTGTTTTTCCACCCCAGTTTTTGCATGATTGGCTCATGAATGGAGAAGCTATGTTAGCCAGGATAATGGCCACCTATGAGCCTAATAACATAGATTCTCTTTCACCAAGGGTAATCTGCTGCTGACCATCTGACCAGCCAGCCACAAAGCTTAACACAGAACTCTCAATGTGGTGTCATTTTTGAGGGACCCATCCAGTCCCTGGGTGGCTAGTTGACTATATTGGCAGCAATTTATCATTACTGAAATTGATATGTATCTGAACCTACATTGCCTTAGCTAGCATAACTGTTGGAAGGCTCACATCATGTCTGATTTACTGTCAAGGGATCCCCATGTGGTATCACCTAGGACTAAGGACTCACATGGAATTAAGGAGGTATAATGAGGTACACTAAACCATGGGATCCACAGGTCGGGAATTGTCAATCTCATAGAATGTTGGGAAGGCCTCTCAAAAGTGCATAAAAAAACATCAGTTTGGGAGGACACTGCAGTATTAGAGCATTGTCCTTCAAGGTATAGCATATACTTTGTATGAATGGCTGTTCTATAAGACTGTGACATAAACAGCTGAAATACATGGGTCTGTGCAATGAGTGGTGGAAGTGAAATGTCTTCAAATCATTACTCTTCTTTATCTGATTAGGGAACTTGTGCTTCCTGACTCTGCAATTTAGTCTCTACTGGACTAACTATCTTTGTTTCTGAGTGGCCACTAACTTGAAGAAGTGATGGCACACAGTGATATTATCATGATATATGGATGGATCTGAGCAGTACAAGGTGTGAACATTAGCAGAAGCTGTTGGCATCCCTCTCGTATCCCCTTAGCACTCCTGTTCCTGAACATGATGGTGTCTCTGGTAAACACTGGGGACTCTCTTCATGAAGTCTTGTTCTGAATCCTTCCACCAGGCAGACCATAATGAGGAGACAGTATTTGGCCTCAGCAAGTGGCAGGTAAGATTTGAAGGCTGAATACCCCAGCGTCCTTACCTCTGAGTGGAGGACAACTCAGGCTTCTTTTACATTATCTCCTAGAGTTTCCTTATAGGTTTGAGGATGAGATGTCCATAAAAGTAGTAAGATTCACAATGCTTATTTTGGGGGACTTGCTTCCTTTCCCTGTCTCATTTCCTCATTCATCTGCTGGTGTTTCTTGGGATTTTCTCCTTAGTAAAGGATTTGCATTGGAATCCATATCTCAGGGTCTTATTTTAAGGAAACCCAACTTAAACACATCTTGTTTCTTTTGTAATATTTCACATTATGTTTTGTCATTATAATTAGTCTTAAAGGCTTTGTCTTTAGATTAATTTTAAAAACTGAAAAGCCATGGGCCGTCCGAGTGGCTCAGTTGGTTAAGAGCTCACTCAAGAGTGTGAGCTGAGCTCTGAGCAATGGCGGTTCGATGCCAGCCCGAGCTGAGCTGCCGTTAAGCTGCCAACAGGTGGCAGGATGGCTCAGCTAAAAAATAAAAAAATAAAAGCTGAAAAGCCAAAAGCAGTAAACAGGGCTATACAGGGTTTTATTATGTTCTCGGTATGTTCAATGTTAAGGCTGTGGAGTCACTTGAAAAAAAAAAAAGCTGAAAGTCAAATTAATTTCTTTTTCTCACATTGTGTCAATTTATTTAATTTACTTAATTCATATTTTTAGCTTTCAGATGCAAGTTTTCTAATACTATTCTTTTAGCATTTATATGTATATAAATTTTATCTATCATTATCTACACATAAATGTCTTACAAAAGTACATATGTATATAAACATGTATGTATGTATGTATGTATGTATGTATGTATGTGTATATGTGTGTATGTAGGTAGATACCATGTTTTGCCATGTATAAGGCACCCCTGTGTATAATGTTCACCCATATTTTTGGTCCAAATTTTCAGGGAAAAAATGTATTTTGTTTTAATTTTTTAATTCAAATTTTTATTTGTTCACATTTAGGTACTTGTTTTAATTATACAAAATTGTTTTGTATTATAAAACAATTTTAACATTTATCTTTTACCATATTATGGTACAAGAAATTTTATGTAACAAATAATCATAAAACACAAGAACAGATACAAGGTACAAGAAATTTTATATACTGGTAACAGTTTTACGATATTTATACATCATAGAAGGCTAAGAACCTATTGCGAGTTCATCATAAATTCAACAAAACCAATTATTGTGTTCCAGGGTATTATTTTGCATACAGATATCGTTATTGATTTCTAGAGTTACACTTTTAACTCATAAGCATAAATAAAAGAATTAAAAACATTTATTATAGATACAGAATTAGTACTACCCATGTATAATGTGCATCCTTATTTTTCCTTCACAGATTTGGACAAAAAAGTGCACATTATACATGGCAAGATATGATATGTATATTTTTTAAGTATACAATCATTCCAATTGAGAATTAGGTCCATTTTATTAATGTTTAATCCTTATTTCTTTTATTTCCTTTCTCTGTCTTATTGTATTAGCTAGGACCTTTAGTATAATGTTGAATAGAAGTAGTAACAGCTTATAAAGACAGCCTTGTCTCAGTCTGATTTCTGGCAAAAAGCTTCAATATTTTTCCATGCTTTTTTGTAGATGCCCTTTTTCATTTAAAGAAGTTCCTTTCTATTTTCAGATTGCTAAAATCATTAATGAATATTCAATTTTATTGATGTTTTGTATTCATTAGTATAACATTTTCCTTTGTTGTGTTAATATAGTGAATTATATTATTTTCTTTTTTAATGTTAAGCAAACATATTCTTTTTAAAAATTCTTTTATTATTAAATAAACATTTTATAAAAAAATTAAATTCAGGTGTACAATGCAGTGCAATAGTTATACTTTTTGCCCCTCAAAGTGACAACCCTCCCCAATTCGCCATCACACTCCCCCCCATATCATACATATTTATTGCAATTCCCTTGACTCCCTTCCACAGTATACTCCACATCCCCTGACTATCTATATATTCAATTACTTTTAATTTTTTTTTTCCAAGTACAGTTGACATTTAATATTATATTTGTTTCAGGTGTACAGCATAGTGGTTAGACATTTATAAACTTACAATGTGATCCCCCTGATAAGTCTTGCACTCCCTGACACCATATATAGTTATTACAATATTATTGACTATATTCCCTAAGCTGTAATTTACATCCCCATGAAAATTTACAACTGCCAATTTATACTTCTTAATCCTTTCACCTTTTTCACCTGGTCCCCCACCCCCTTCCAATCTGGCAGCCATCAGTTTATTTTCTGTGTCTATGAGTTTGTTTTGTTTGTTCATTTATTTTGGTTTTTTAGATTCCACATATAAGTGAAATCATACGGTATTTGTCTTTCTCTGTCTGATTTGTTTCATTTAGTATAATATCTCTTTGTCCATTCATGTTGTTACAAATGGTAAGATTTCATTCTTTTTTATGATCGAGTAATATTCCATATGTACCACTTTTTTTTGTATCCATGTTTTTATTGGAACATTTCATTCACTTACATTTAATAATTATTGATAGGTATGTAGTTATTGCCATTTTATTGCCTTCTGATTGTTTTGTAGTTCTTCTGCATTACTTTCATATTCTCTTGCTCTCTTCTTTTGTATGTTGATGACTTTCGGTAGTGTTGTACTTGGATTCCTTTCTCTTTATTTCCAATAAATATCTTGTAGATTTTTGGTCTGTGGCTACCATGTGCTTCATATATACCAAGCTATATTTATAGCAGTCTATTTTAAGTCAATGGTCACTGAAGTTCAAACACATTCTAAAATCACTACCACTTTTACTCACCCTCATATTTATTTTTTGTTGTTATTTTTTATTTCTTTCATGTGTGTGGGTATGTCTGTCTGTCTGTCTGTTTGTGTGTGTTTATCCCTTAATTTACTGTTGTAACAACACATGATCTTCCTATTTTTGCCTTTAACCTTCATACTAGCTTTAGTGTTGGTTGGTCTACTGCTTTTGTTATGGGATTTTATAATACGGCTTTGTTTATTATGCCTTTGTCAGTGAGATTTTTTTCTTTGCAATACTTCCTTATTCATATGTTTTTTTCTTCTTCTTTTTCTTAAAGAAGTCCCTCTAACATTTCTTATAATACTGGTTTGGTGGTGAAGAACTCCTTCAGCTTCTTCTTGTCTGGGAAACTTTTATTTGTTCTTTGTTAGCCTTGTTGGATGTTAGTCTTGTTGGATAGAGTACTCTTGGTTGTAGGTCTTACTTCTCATCACTTTGAATATTTCGTGCTAATCCCTTCTGGCCTGCAAGGTTTCTGTTGAGTATTCAGCTGACAATCTTATGGTAGTTTCCTTGTAGGTAACTAACTGCTTTTTTCTTGCTGTGTTTAAGAGTCTCTCTCTGTCATTAACCTTTGGCATTTTAATCATGATGTGTCTTTGTGTGGGCCTCTTTGGGTTCATCTTGTTTTGGATCCCCTGTACTTCCTAAACTTGTATGTCTATTTTCTTCACCAGGTTAAGAAAGTTTTCTGTCATTATTTCTTTAAATAGGTTTTCCATCCCTTGCTCTCTCTTTTCTTTCTTGTACCTTTATAATGTGAATATTGTTATGCTTGATGTTGTCCCGGAGGTCCCTTTAACTATACTTATTTTATTGGATTCTTTTTGTTGTTCCAATTGGATATTTTCTATTACCTTTTTTTCCAAATTGCTGATTTGACCCTCTGCTTCATCTAACCTGCTGTTGTTTTTATCTAATGTATTCTTTATTTTAGTTATTGTGGTCTTCATTTCTAACTGGTTCCTTTTATGTTTTCTATATCCCTTTTAATGTTTCCTCTCTTTGTTGAAGTTCTCATTGAGGTCACCTCTTTGTCCTCTAAGTTCATTGAACATCCTTATAACCAGTGTTTTGAACTCTGTATCTGGTACAGTATTTGACTCCATTTTGTATAATTCCTTTTCTGGAGTTTTGTCCTATTCTTTCATTTAGGACATGTTTCTTTGTCTCCTCATTTTGGCTGCCTCCCTGTGTTTATTTCTTTGTATTATGTAGATCTGCTATGTGTCCCAGTCTTGGCAGGGTGGCCTTATGTAGTTGGTGTCCTGTGGGACCCAGTGGCACAGTTTCCCTGTTCACCTGAGTTGGGTGCTCCAGTGTTATCCCTTGTGTAGGTTGTGTGTCCTCTCTTGTTGTAGTGAGCTTGATTGCTCTTGGCACATCAGCAGGTGAGACTGATCCTTCAGCTGACTGGCTATGAGGATTGACCATGACTACAGTGGACAAGCTGTTGTAGGGAAACCTGACATCATGGAATAGGATTTGCTTTAGCAGGGCTTTGGTGTCTGCTGAGTCCACCCTTTGAGTGTCTTGATGTGGAATTAATTAGGTGGTATTGTGGTGTGGTCTGAAGCTGGCCACCAGGTGTGTTGGTTCTGGGGCCTCTTGAGAAGGGCCCCAGTGCAGGCCAAGGTCAGCCACTGCCTGTGTCCAGTCTGGCGCCACCTGGTAGCAGGTACAAAGTGATTTGTGGTTAGTAGCTGCCTGTGCTGGGCATGGAGGGGTCTGGGAGTTGTTTTGCTGTGAACAGACATTGGCCAGGCTTGGGATGTTTAACAAGAGGTACAGGATATGCCAAGGCCAGATGCTGCTTCCACCAACTGGTGGTTTTTGGACCTTTGAGAGACTTTAGGAAAGTTTGTAGTATGGGCCCTGGCTGGCCGCCTCTGTGGATTAGCCTCTGAAAGAGGTTCATCTGGGTACATGAATTGTGTGGGGCTGGGTCTCAGAGAATCACCAGGGTGGGGCGAATGGTGTTAGCCAGGTTGATGGAGATTCAGATATGGTCACCTGTTCCTGCAGGCTGTGTGGGTGGAGTGCTTAACAAAGAAAAAATGTTACCTGCTTGCACTCTAGTCCCTAGAAAGCTGCCCCTCTATTCTTCACCCTGAAGCCACATAGTACATTTCCTTCCCCATATATCTCTGGTGAGTATTTGTTGAGAGAATGAGTCTGTTTTTAGGCCTTTTAAGAGGATGCCTAGGTCTACAGCAGTGTCTTTTCTCACTGCAATGAAATCCCTGCTGATTTTGACAGGCAGCTGTTGTGAAGGTTCCTCTTCCTGGTACTGGAAATCTGGGCAATGGAATCCAGTGTGGGGCTGGGATCCCTCACTCCTCAGTGGGGACGTCCACAACGGAGATATTTCTCATGATTCTTAACCACCACACATGCATGTGGGATCAGCCCGTTTTGCTTTTTTACCCCTCCTATCAGCCTTGATGTGGCTTCTTCTTTTTATCCTTAGTTATAGTCCACCTGCTCAGCTAGACTTCAGGTGTCTTTCAAGGGTTGTTCTCTAATTTAGTTGTAATTTTGATGTGTTCATGGGAGGAGGCAAGCAAAGTATTTTCCTATTCTGCCATCTTGACCAGAAGTTCTGCCAGCAATTCTTATATTCTGTAAAAAATAAACAAAATGACTTTTGATATAATATCCTATTTATATATCATAAAATGATACTTGATTTCCTAACATTGTGTTTAGATTTCTTTTTTTCCTTTTGAAAAAGCAATTGACCTACAACATTCCTCTTTCATAATATCTTTGTCAGGTTCTGGTAACAAGATTTGTCCTTATCAAACAAGTTGAGAAATGTAAACTGTTTCCCCCACCACCATCCTCTCACCCCTGATAAACTTTGTGTAAGGTTTGTTTTATTTGTTCTTTAAATATCTACAAGAATTTTCTGATATAATCATCTGGGCCTGGATTGTCTTGTGAGAAACAAAAAATTTAATTACAAATTCTATTTCTTCAGGTTCAATTATATTTTATAAGAATCTAACAATTTCATATAAACTTAAAAATGTTTGGTATAAGTGTTTTTATAAGTCTTTTTAATAATTGTAGAACCTGTAATGATATACCTTTATAAATTTCTAATTTATTATTTTGAATTTTTAAATTGAGTTTTGCAAGGTTTTTATCAAATTTATTAGTTTTCAATGTACCAATTCTATAGTTGCATTCATTTTTGCTCTTATCTTTACTAGTAAGTTGTTTTCTAAACATGCTTTAGTTAAAGAACTATGTAGTTTAATAAGTTTTTTCATAAGACTGGGTGGGGTATTGGGATGAAGATTGATACTGACAAAATTTTAGCGGGGGTCAGATTATGAAAGACCTTGTATCCAATGCCTGAGAGTTTGGCAGAAGATATAAAGTCCAGGTGGAATACTTGAAAGGTTATACACAGAACAGTAACATGATGAGAACTGACTTTTAAAATGATTGCTGTAACTAAAAGACATAGACTGTATTGAAGGAAACCAAGACCAGAATCAAGGGAAAAAGAAAAGAGGCTACTGAAATTATTTGGGTGAAAGACAATTGAGAGGTGGTGAAGAGGGAAAGAATTGAAACTTTTGCACATATTAAAATTGTAACATGAATATGAATTCATTTTTCTTCATGTGTGATGGGTGTTGAAGTGAAGATAGAGTTAAGGACAACTTCCAGATTTCAGACTAGGAAAACTACATGAATAGTCATGACACTAGACAATACATAGGACAAAGAAAAAGAGCAAACTATTCAGCAATATGACTGCTCTCTTTTAGTTTTCCTGATGTGTAGGCTCAGCAAGAATTATCCAGTGTGTCTTGTGATTAAAAGGTCTAGAGTTTATCATAGAGGTCAGGGCTGGAAATGTGGTTTTTGAAATCGTAACTAAGAGTGGATAATATCGGGCCAGCAGAGTGGCGCGGTGGTTAAGCGCTGGCTTGGGAAGCCAGTGGCCTCAGTTCGGGTCCCATATGAGGGCCAGTGACACTGCCCTCTTAAAAAAAAAAAAGTGGATAATATCACAGTAAAAAGAATTACACAGGAGTGTTGAGTAATAGATCTTGTTGATTGCCAACACTTATAGTACTGACAAACAAGGAGGGAAAACCCTCAAGAGATTTTGTGAAGGAGAAGTCAAAGGGTAGAAAGAAAACCAGAGAAGAATGTGGACACAGAACTCAAAAGAGGAGAATTTCAAAGGATGTTTAATGGTCAGTCATATCAAAGGCTTCAGAGAAGATGAATTAATGGAACTGTCAAATACTCCTTAAATATGGAACAACTAGAAATTCTAGGAAATCATTTCCATGGTTGTAAGAGTCAAGTTTTAGTACATTGAATTGGAAGTGAGAAATTGCCCTAGAGGTGTTAACACTGATATAGAGGAAAGGTAAAGGGTAGTGGTTCCATTGAAGAATGTGGGAGTCAACCAAAGAAGATGAAAATTGATCAGAAACAATTGCAAGTCTTTCCTACGTATATTAGCATTGTTTTTTATGATCTAGCTATTACATTGTTTTGTACACCTGAAACTAATATATTAGCATTTTTATAACAAAACAATTTTTAGGTGAAATGTTACTTCCTGTCAAGATCCAAGGGGAAAATATCTTCTTTTCTTAACTTACTTTTATACATCTTTAAATTGTATGTGTGTATGGGGGGGGGTGGCTAAAAAAATTAGTACTTTTCCTCCCATCTTCTAAATTATTCTAGCTGGTCTAATAACCAAATTATCAGAGAGAGATTAACAGGAGAAAATCAAATTTTTAATACATGCATATGGGGAATTAACATATAAGCATGAAAATTCTAGAGACAGTGAGGTATACATATATTTTGGACAAAGGAGAAAGGGAGGGATGAGGTATTAGATTTCAGAGATTTACAGGCAGTTGAGAAAGAGTGCAACACACAGAGCAGGAACATTTTTGCTAGGCAACCCAGAAACAATGGGACACATGGGGTATCTAGCTAATAGGCTTGGAGCCTCCCTGACTAATGCTACGGTGAAGTTTCTGAAGGTGATTAGCCATGGCTCCCTTCTTAAGGCAGTATTTTTTTTCTGTCTGAATCTTTTGGGCAGGACTTGGGTGTGGGGGGGAGGTTGTCAAAGATGCTTTCTGAGTCATGTTTCTTAATAAACAGTTTAAAGTCAATATCCAAAAGGCAGCTTCAAGATGGCAAAATTTCAGGGTCCCTTTCATGTGTAAAATTTGGCCTTTTCATTATATTTCTTCTTGGGCTTTGCCAGACAAATGTGCTTGGAAATAGATGCTGCTGATTTAATGCTGTATTCCTATTTCCTCCTGGAGATATCCCATTGTTTTTAATCCATTACATACTGGAAAAGGAGTGACAAAGTACAATGTGAATTGTGTCCTGCAGCTTTTTAAAAAAACTACACATATTGGTTTGATAGCACCTAACTGCAGTATTTCCACAATAGAATTCAAAAGTTCAAATTTCTCTTTTGTTGTTGTTGTTGTTGTTGTTGTTTTACCTTTTAAGAGTGATTATAAGCATGAAAAAAAATGTCAGTGTGTCTTTTATCACCAATACAGTTTTAATTCAAAATTATCTACTGGTTTGATAAAACATTATCCATGTGTAGATTGCTTGTTTCTCTCGTTATTGTCACAAATGTTCATTCCCACCAGCCAACATCCTTGTGCTCTTGTCTTTCTTCATTGCTTGGAATATCTTGCTGGGGGAAAAAATGCATTATATTATTAATATAGGAAACTTAATTAGGAAGATAAATCAGTTCAGTATATATGTTTTTAAAGCAGTTATAAGTACATTTTGCATTATTGAGAAAATGTTCTTTTCCTGTGTGTGTGTGTATGTGTCTTATATTTAATATATTTAATGTCAGCAACTTTAACCAGAAGATAAAGCTACTGGGAAAGATCACAGGCTGTGAAATTAGGTCATTATTTGACTTTTGTCTGTACCCCTTACTGGATTGTGTGACTTGGGGAAAGTGACTTAATCTCTCTAGGTCTCATTATTCTCAGCGGTAAAATTGAGACTATGGATAATTTGGGGGACTTTTGTGAACTTAAAATTAGATAATACATTCATGTGAAGTGCTTATCATAGTGCCTAGAACTTAATAGAGTAACTATCAATAAACTAAATTTCGTCTGGCACGGTCTGTCCTAATGTTACCGAATGTCCACTTTCCCCACAAAGGAGGTCGAAATCAGTTCAAAAAGCTGTGGTGAGTTATATTCCAGAACCACAGGATTTTTTTCACAGCTCAGCATTCTAGTCTTTATTCTCAGCCTTTTGTTTCTCCTTTGGTGACCAGTGCTTGTTCTGTTGCCTGGGTCCTGTGTTATGCCTTACTACCTAGTTTCATGAAACCCGTGCTTCAGCTTTAATACCAGTTTAGATTCATTCCTGCTTTAGCTTTGGTTGTCATCATTTAGATCTGCTTCAGTCATGCTGTCTACCCCATAACAGCCCTATCATCACCGTCAGATTGAATCCAAGGATCCCAGCCTTAGGCTAGCACCGTATCTCATTTTTCCAGAAGAGTTTGAATAAGAGTGTTTGTCAGTGAGATGCTTTAATGCAACCTTCACCTATAAAAAAAAGAGTCTCATTGTATTGTACCTACTCATTATACAACTCTCAGATCACCACCTCCAAGGCTCTTAGTTGTACTTTTCTGTATTATTCATGATCTTATGAGTGGTGCTGATTAATAGGAGAAACTTTGAGGACATATTCATTTTGCCTTCTCAATAAATATTTATTATGCAATTTACATTATGCCAAGGGCACTGAATAGTAGTTTATTGGTTCTTAGCTCCACATTTGCTCATCTATTCCCTTCTCCGTATTGCTAAAACTAGGAAGCTGCAGATAGCATTTCCCAGATTTTCTCACCAGCTGAATTTTGGTTAAGCTTTGCCAATGAATGTACTGACCAGAGAGTAGATGGCAGAAGGAAGAGGGATGACATTTTGCTTTGGCTCCAGCAGGATTGTACTAGTACATATTTGAAGAATTCAAGAAGTTCTGTGCAGCTAGAGTAGAGCGTGAGTGAGGGGGAAGAGATACAAAAGGACTTCAGAGAGTTAGGCAGAAACCAAATCATGTATGCAGGCCCATAGGAGTGTTGATAATGGCTTTCCTATCATTCAACGCATCATAGGAAGCCATTAGAAGGTCTAGAGCCCAGGACTGATGTAATGTTTTTTGCATTAAGAGAGCAATTGGCAGCTTTGTTAAAAATGGTCTGTAGGAATGTGGAAGCCAAAATATATCAAGAAGATCAGTTTGGAGGTAGTATCAGTTAGGCTAGATAATAAACAAAGTATGCTGTGGTTTGGAGCAACTCTAGTATCACAGGTTGCTTCAGTTTCACGGTACCTCTGTATCAACAAGTGCTTCAACAGTTGCTGAAAAAAGGGAGAAAAAAGATCTAGAGCATCAGCAATGGCAATTAAGTGACTTCACCTGAAAATGATACAAATCATATCTGCATATGTATATTTACCAGGGCAAATCACATGGACAAAACTAATGTCAAGAAGGTAGAGAAAAGTATGATTTCTTTGGATCCAAAAAGTAGGGGAGAACCAGGTATTGGTTAACAACAACATCAAAAAAGCCTTCCAAAGAAGGTATTTCAGTAATCTAGAGGAAAGATAATGATAGTAACAGTGGAAGAGGTAGGAAGTATTCAGCTTTGAGATGTGTTTGGGATATGTTCTGATGGTAGATTGGAAGATATGCTGATGAATTGCAGATGGGATGTTAGAGATATAGAATATTCAAGGATAACTACAGAGTTCAAGATGGATTGATGAGTGAGCAAAGTTGCCCTTTACTGTGATAGGGAACCTTGAAGAACTGCAGGTTTTTATATGTCAAATATGTGGTAAAAATTAGGCATTTAAGTAGGGATGCCATGAGTCTAACCCTCAGAGGAGAGGATCAGACTTGAAACATGAATTTGGGAACCCACAGTACAGATGACATTTAAACAAATAGACAAGAGGATGAAAGCTACAGGACTAAACAAGACATTGGATTTGAGAGGTAAGTAAAAAGAAAACGTTGAAAATGGCAGGATTGTTTGGTAGCCAACAGATAAGATGATAATGGTTTCAGGGGTAGTAGTGAAATGAGTAGAAAGAGATAATGTAGGGCTAAGAAAATGTATTCTTGTTTGAACATATTCAGAATGAGGCACCTCTGGATGTTGAGATCATTGTGTGAGAGAGAAAGAACGACGCGTGAGGACAGAATCTTGGGAAAAGACTCTACACTTAAAGAAGAAGAAGACAATTTATAGAAGTGTTCATGAGGAAAAAATAAAAATAAAACAGTAACAAGTTGTCATAGAAATCAAGATACCCGAGAGCTTCATGAAAGAGGAGGTGTCAAATGCAGCAAAGTTTGAAATATATGGCAAAATATAAAGTTTGGATTATCTGATAACTCATGGTTTTGTGTTACCTATATTTTTTTGTCCCCAACTCAGCTGACTTTAGATGATTGCAAGTTCAGAAGATATCTCTGTCTTCTGAAGATTCTGTGAGCCTAGAACAACTTAGCTATTCAGAGACTAAGAAGGAAAAGGACAGAAAGAGTTGACTTTTTTTTTCTGCTATTGTGGAAAAAAATCCCTTTATTGTGCAATAATAATAGTAGCTAATATTTAATGAGCTTTTATATGCCAGGTTTTATTATATTCTATGTACCTCTATAGAGGTACATATTATCTCATTTAATATTTGCAGCAATTTGAGTTTAAAAAAATCTTGACTACACATCCTCCTCTAGCTACTATCCTTTTTCCTTCCTTTCCTTTGTAGCAAAATTTCTTTAAAGAGTTGGCTAAATGTTACTGTTTATTGTTCCTCCTTTTCCATTCTCTCTTGAACCCATTCCAATTGGGCTTCATCTCCATCATTTCACCAAAATGTCTCTGTGTAAGTCAACAGTCATCTCCTTATTAACAGATTCATTGGTCATTTCCCATTACTTACCGATTGATAGTGTTTGAAAAAAAATTTTTTCCCTTGTCTTATGGCATTCTCTAGGTGTTCCTCCTTCGCTAGCCATTTCTTCTCAGTGTCCTTTGCTGGTTTTTACTGATCTTCTCTAATGCCTTATTGCTCAGTTCTTAGACAGTTATCCATCAACACTAACTACCCATGGTATGCCATTCAATATCATGACCTAAGATACTAGCTACACAGTGATAGATTTCAAATTTACATTTCAATCTCTTACTGAACTTTAGACACCTGTAGGCAATGATCTACCAATGAACACACTTACTATATCATGTCCTTAACTTCCCTACCCCACCACCAAGTGCTCCTCTAATTTCACCATTTTTGTAGATGGCCATTTCTTCCCTTCAAATGCTGAGGCAAAATACCTTCTCTGTCTTCTACCCCACAGTCAATATATTAGTAAATACATTTAAGTGTACTTTCTAATTATATTTAGAAACTGATATTTTTTCCACCATGTCCACTGGGTTACTGAATTAGTTGAAGTTACAATTATTTAATGTCTTTGTCTCCCTTCTGCTTCCATTCTTTCTCCTAGAGATTTTTTCCAACACGTCAGCATGGGCTATTCTGTAAAATCTAAACAAGTTCTATAGAAAATCCTCCAATGGTTTCTTATCTCAAAGGAAAAATGCAAATCTTACCTTGAGTCAAGGTCCTGTATGATCTGCTACCTTCCCACTCACTGCCTCCTACCTTTTAAAATTAGCCTTCTGTCACTTTCCTTTTCTCTCACTTCTCTGAATCCTCATTGATTTCTCTGCTGTTATCCATACATATCATACATGTTTTTGGCTTAGGCCTTTCCACGCCTATATTCTGCCTAGATGTTTCCCCCGCAGAATATCTGTATTACTTGCTCTCTGACTTCCTTCAGATCCCCCTTTCTTAGTGAGTTCTTCCCTGACTATCTTTTCTAAATATTGACAGTCTCCCCAGGCTCCTGTACTTTCATCTCAATTCTTTCATCCCATATTATTTCTGTTGCTATAATTGCTTGACAAATTATATCGTTATTTATGTATTAACCCCTCCCCCATATGAGTTCCATGAAGCCAGAAATTATGTTTTGTTACTACTATATCCCTGGTAACTACGACAGTTCATTGTACCTTAGGGGTAGGTGCTGATCTTGTCCTCATTTACTGATTAGGCTCAGAAAAGTTAAGGCCTTGTTCAGTTTATATGTGGTGAAGATGGAACCCAAGTCCAGTAAGTATGAGTCCAGTGCCCATGCTTTCATTAAATGTGTAGAATATTTAGACACTTCTAACCTTTTACTCAGCTCTCTGAATCTACCCACTGCATTTTTAGCAGTTTGTGTTGCCCTTCATGTCTCTCCATGACATTTATTTTAGCCTGATTTTATTTATACAAAACCATTCATGGTGGCAAGAAGCACAATAAAATGGTCTCCTGTTCCCTGAAGCCACTCCTATCATTCCTGAGCAGTATTTCACTCTCTACAGGGAAGGCTTTGTGACCAACACCAATAATTAAGAGTAGCAAAATTTCCAACAGACCACAGGGCAGATGCCTTTATCAACTTGATTCATAAAAATGAGGAGTAATTTGAGCATTGGAAACAACCATGATGCATTGTAGCATTTGAGACTTCAAGAAAAATATATAAAATAAAATGAATAAAAACTAAGAAAACTGATACAAACCATCTTCACACTCTGAAGAATCCAGAAGAAAAAATATCAAAGAAAAAACTGGAAATAAACACAATTATCTCTTTAATTTTAGCTGTAAATTTGCTTAACCAGATTATTTTTAAACCAAATTCATCTTGAAAGGCAAGCATTCATCAGATACTTTGCCCCTTAATATTTCTTATGTGTATCAGCCCTCTTGGATAATTGAAAGGGTGCATGAGAAAATGCCAATAAAATGTACTTTAATAAAAAAGTAAACACCATCTTTTCACATATATACACAAATAGCAAAGTAAGCATATCCAAGTCACCATATTTCCAAGAATCAATATTGTTCCAGCAAAAATATCACTTAAATTTTATGTCCCTGTTTATGCAACTAAAACTAAACTGTATTTGAATTGCACGTTTAGAAAATTCTGTTACTTTTTCTGTGGCAATAGAATGAACTATAAGTCTATTCTGTTGGATTTTATATAAATTCAATGCATTGATAACAAGATCAGTACAATATAAATCAAAATGAATAAAAGAATTTTTTTATACCTCTCACTGCCACTTGTCTCCCTGTCCTGCACTTTAACAAGTAGTATTTTCAAAATGACCTCCATTTTTTAAAAGTAAATCATCACTATCATTTAATGTACATTTTCAGCTACAAGTCTTTGAAAAATTGCTTGGATAGCCAAAAGGAAATAGAAAGGAACATACATTTGTAGTACATTTACCATATTCTTTCCATTAGCAATTTTTATGCCTTAGAATATAAAACAATGGGACAACATCCATCAGAAAATAAACTCAGTTTACAGAAAAGAGGAAAAACACTTCAAACAGGTTTATTAGAAATGCATTCAAAATACACTATTGCCCTTAAAACTGAGACAACGTTATCTTTAAATTTATATTTGTTTTCACTAGTTAACATATCTTAAATTTATTTATTTGTAAATCTGGAGATAATACATAAAATTTTTTGAATTTATTTCCAAAGGAATTTCTGAGGATGAGAATGTTAGGTCCATTTTTATTTATGTGTATGCATATGTAAAGATGCAGAGATAATCTGCCCTAAGACAAGAAAAGTTAGTCCATTTACTATGTTTTGACGTTGCAATATTATTTAAAGAATTATCTCCACTTGGAACAATATAGTTGCTCAGTTAAGGTACTGTGGTCACTCAGGGAATAAAGTATACCTGAATATTTATACTTAAAAAGATATTTCTATGTTTTTCATTGAAATCTGCATCCATTAAAAGGTTAGCCATAAAATACAAACTACCTGCTGACTAAGAAACATAAATTGCCTTTCTATGCTATTCTATGACAAGTAGATAAGCAAAAGAAAGACAAAATAGGCCAATTATGAAAAGAAGATTAAATGAGTACATAACATAAAGGAAATTCAAATCATCTATGAAAAGTGACTGTGAATATTCTTTTTACCATAGATTACAAGTGGAGGAGAGAAGACTTTTTCATATTCAAATACAAATACTAGGAAAATCCAGAAAATTCTACATGAAGAAACTTCTTAAATCACTCTCAACATTATGATTAAAGAAAAACAGATTTTTACAAAACAGTAAGTGTTTCTTGGTTCAGCAATTCAAAGGTAATTTACTTCTGACCAAGTGCAAATCCAAACAGCCTTACTTAATAACATAAATTTCTTTTCAATTAATATTCTATAACTATTTTTAAGGCTGCATTAGAGAACAGCAGGCTGAGTTAAAATTGTATTTCTAATGGGTTTAAATCCCTTTTTGGAAACAATGTGGGCATTAATCAACTAAACAATATATTTCTTGCCCCTTAGAGAAACTCTTTTGGGGCAAAGTAATGAATAATAAATCAGTGTGTATATATTATAAAGTTTTCATAGCATTGTTTCCATTTGATCTATGAGCCACTTTAAGTGGCTTAAAGTAAGAAAGCATGGCAAGACATATTCCAGGTAAGTCACAAAAACAAAACCTCGAACCTGTCTTTGTTATTCAGAGACTGTACTGGAAGGATTTGTCCACAGCCAGGAAGAGCTGGAAGCATACTTTCCCAAGTGAATCTGTGAGCACATCAAGTGAAGTCATCAGTTGTAACTTGGAAGGACAAGAACTTCACTCAGTAGTCCAGGAAGGCCATGAGATTTAATGTCAGAATATTCTGAGTGTAAGGTCTGGGTTCACTTCCCACAAACTGTGTGACCTAACATCAAGATATCAGTTTTCCTCTCTGTAATATAGGATTCAAATTGTACCCAAGTCACAGAGTTGTTGAGTGGATGACATGTGATAATATGTGTTAAGCATCTATCATCATGCCTGGCACAGAGAAAACTGGATGCATACTTTTGGTGTTTGTTATTATATCATCATCATCATCATTGGATGGAAAAAAAAAAGATTAAGAAGCAGACAGTTTGTAAGAAATGAGATGTAGCAATGTCTAAATAGGGAAGTTCAGGTAACTAAGTTGGTGAGCTCTGTGCATGAAGATGTTTCTGTCATGCAGACCTCAGCATGTGGTGCCAGAGTAGGACAGCCCCATAAAGCTACTGCTTCAGGCTAAAAATGAATCAGAAGGGACATACATAGCCCCAAGCTGTCATCCATGTTATCAGCTAAAACTGGTCTTAATATACTAACCCCTTTGAGTTAGGTGCTGAGCAGTCTGTGTCAGAATAGCTTGTGTGATTTAGATATTGGCAAAAATATGACATCATCAAAACACTACATTAAATGGAAGGTATGGAAAAGAAGCATGGAGAAATAGCAGCAGTTAATTTAGCTAGCTGTGTAGGAATCTAGCCTACCTTCTTCTATTGCAGCTGTGCTAAAATATGAAACAGTTTATCCAAGAAGTAGAGACATGAAGATCAACTAAGAAATGTTGCGAGTACTCAAGTTGTATGGGTGAACTTAAAGCATTCCTAAAAAGCAGGGCGTCAGTAGTGAGATAGGTAGCAGCAAATTAACTAAATTTTGTTTACTTGAGAGGCCCATGGGATACTATCAGTAGGGTGGGGAGAGAAAAATGTTGTAAAGAAGCACCCTATAAAAAGCTCCTGGCAATAGCCATGGTTACCGGATGCTACAGGCCAAAACAGGGAGCAGAGTAGTCTTCTGTAAATAGAAAATCAAATCATGTCACTTTTCTGCTCAGAAGCTGTCAAAGCCCTCCCTTTTCATTTACAAATAAAGTTCTACCCCTTACAATGGACCTGAATGGTCTTAAATAAACTGATCTAGTTTACTTTTCTGACCTCGCCTTTTACAGATTGTTTCATGACTGGTTCCTTTTCAATCTTTGGGTTTTGGCCCAAATACCACTTTTTGAAAAGTTTTCTCCTTGTCAATTACTCTTCATTACTTCGATTGGCCAGTAACTGTGCCCTACGGGTTGCTAAATGTTTTGAATATCATACTTACACTTATTATATTATGTATATATAACATTATATGTAATATTATATATATATTATATTATATATAGATATTATTTTATATATGTGTTTATATATATTACCTAAAGGCCAACTCAAGTAACGGAGCTGTCAAATGGATTATATGAGACAGTATATGTTAAACAACTATAACCATGGCCTGGCACAGAGAAAACACTGGAAACATATTTGTGGTGGTTATTATTGTACTATAATTTTGTGATTTATATTTTAATTATGTAATTGTATAATCACCATTATTATGAACATTATCATCATCATCGGGGCAGCTGTGACAAAATAGGGCAGTTCAGGAAACCAAGTTGGCAATCTCTGAGCACGAGCAAATATTTCTGTCATGCAGAGACTGTTAATTTCCTTTATAGTATTTATCACTGTCAAAAAATCATGTGTGTTCATTTGGTTTTCCTTTTTCTATCTCTTTGCCAGATCATTGGTAATCTCCATGAAGGCAGAAACTTTTTCTGGTCTATTTTGTACCATCTCCACAACCCTGTGAAGTAGCTTTTAGGCACAGAAGATAATAATGTACTACATATTTATAATATATAATTAAATAATACATAATCTAGTGTCATATTAAAGATATTTAACCATCAGCATGGCCTGATCACTGACCAATCAGAAGGGAAGCTGACATATTGAGGAAGCAGGATTTTGGAGTCCCTGGCTGTTCAAATGTCAACCCTTTAGTTGCTGAACTGTGGATACGTCCATAGGTCTGAAAGCAATGATAGCCTGGATAACTGAGTACTGTGGGTGGGGTTCTTAGGAGCTTGAGCAGAGGTTATTTCCAAACTGGTAAAACCATTTAATATTTTACTAACCAATGTAGCTGTATTAGTTATCTACTGCTGCATAACTAAATACAAAAAACTTACTGGTTTTAAATCACATACCTTTATTATCTTATAGTGTCTGTGGGCCAAAGTCCAGGCATGGAGTGATTGCATTCACTGATCAGAAACTCTCAAAGCTTCAAAGATTTTGGTTAGACTGCATTCCATTCTGGAACTCAGGAACTTATTACAAGCTTACAATACAGGGGTGGCCGCTTAGCTCATAACACCAAGGTTGCAGATTCAATCCCCACATGGAACATTGAGCTGCGCCCTCCACAACTAGACTGAACTGGCTACTTGGCTGGGGGCTGATGGGTCCTAGAAAAACACACCATTTCCCAATTAAAAAAAAAAAAAAGCTTACTATACATATTGGAAAAAATCAGTTCCTTTGGGTACATGACTGAAGTTCCTATATTCTTGTGTCATCCACACCATTGGCTCCTTGAAGATTCTCACAGTTCCTTGTGGTGTGAGGACAACACCTCTTATTGACTTGCTCACAACATAGCAGTTCACTTTGAGGACAACAGGAGAGTCTGATCTCAGGGAAAGCCTAAGCCCTCTTCTGAAGGTCTCATTTAATTGGATCAGTCACACCTGGGATAATCTGTCTTTTGACTAACTCAAAATCAAACTGATTAGTTACTTAATTACATTTGTACAATCCCTTCACCACAGTATATAATAGAAATTTATCACAGGAGTGAATTCAGCCATTGCACAGGCCCCATCCATGCCCAAGGGGAAAGTCTTATATTGGGCATATACACCAGGGATGTGGATCTCGGTAGCCACCTTAGAATTCTGCTTACCTCAATAGTCTTACCAGGAAGAACTCTCCTATTGTAAGCTATGTGCCTCATCATTCAATAAATTCTTTTTTGACTCTCAGATACAACCTACAGACATGACGTGACTGCTCTCTTTGAGCTAAGGAATCTGGCAACAGAAGAGACAATGGGCTTGGCTTTCAGGTCAAGAAAAAGAAATTAAATAATATGGGCAAATCTTTCTAATGATGCATTTATAGTCTTAATAGTCTCTCTGTGAAAATGTTATAGCCATTACAGCAAATAAGAATTAGCATTCTTATTTATTTGTTTTTAGAATTTTATTTAGAGCAACTAAAAATGCATGTAAAAAAGGAATATTTGTAAAAGGTTTTTATATACCACAGGTCTAAGCATCATCCCAAGATATAGAATGTGTCTTTGTATGAAAATATTGGTGTAAAGCTGCATTTGATATTAAGCCACTTCAAACAACTGACCAGCTGTGTATTTATGCACTAATGTAGGACACCTATTTTTTTAAGTGGAAACAAAATGACACTTGGCATAAACACAAAAGGTTAGCAAATTTCTGAGTTGTTTTTTGGGCACAAGCCTTTGATGTCCATGATCAAATAACTATTTTAAATTATGTACCATTTTAGGATCTCCACTTCTGTCTATCAAGGTAAGAAGATGGTATTTGGCCTCCCATCACTAACAACCAAAAACAAGGGGGGAAGACATTTGAAACAGCTATTTTCAATCACTAGACAACAAACAGAAGAAGGTGATAGTCCCTGAGAGAAGAGAGACAAATGAAATGAGTCCTACTATGCCCCTAACTTACTTTTTAGAGATGATTTCCAGACAACAGTGCAGGAAGATGAGATCCAAACAGCCATGGCTTGCTAAGTTAAGGAGCCAGAGATAAAACATTAAAGGAGTACAAGGCAGCTAAATTTTGCAGGGCAAAGTACTGGAGAGAAGGGAGCCATACAGATAAAGAGTTCTGGAATTCTGTGTTGGGATTCCCTTGGGTCTTGGCTAGGAGATGACCTGTGCATACATATGGGGGAACGTCGTCCCATGATCAGGGAATGAATATCAGGGAGTTATAAGTGGAACAGTTTCCTGAGTTCACAAAAGGTTGGGAGAAATTCAACTTCCATCCCATTAGAGTGGAAACATGTGGCATTCAGTAAAGACTGCTGCAAAAAGTTCATGTCTTCCAACAACCCTATGAAAGCTTAAAGCAGGCTCAAAAGGATTAGCCTGATCAGCAAATAATCCGATATTTTGTGTAAAGGAAAAAATTACACCTGACTGGACTGGTAAACAGGCAAAGAGGATCTAATTCAAGCCTATTTCACTAAGGGACAGAAATTGAACTAACTTCACTGAAACAGGAGGCAGGAGAGTTTTTAGGAGTGAGGTGAGCTGGTGGAAAACTACCGGAGGACATTAGTGGGGTGGCTGGTCAATGTGATGGAGTTACCTGTGTTTGCTAACTACCACTTAGGAAGTGAGGCTCCTATCCTCCCATAGAGAGAAGGAGCTGATGGCACTATTTTTCTTGGCTGTTTCTTTACAAAGGGCTAGTTTTCAGCACCTGGACAAAAACATTCATGGATTATAGAAAATTTACACCTCAAAGGGTGCTGAGGGCCGTGTAGCCCAATATTGAGGGGCATGCAGGTTGACTTTAGTGGGCTTGGTGAATCTGAAAGTACTGTTAATTAGACATGTGTTCCTCAATTTTGTATTCCCTTGAAGCCTGTGATTTATTACAAAGTGTATGTTTTGTTAAGGTTTGTGATAAGTCTTGAGAGAACTTTAGGTACAGTTAAGCCAAAATTAATCAGTTAAATTTAAATATCAAAAGTGAGATTCTCTTTAGTATTCACACCCAGGATTATAGATTATGTAGAAACTGAGTCTGGGTCATAAAGAGATTATCATAGATGGGATTATCCTTAAACATAGAAAAGGTCACAGTGTGCCCTAAGGAGAACAATTATAAGGACTAAAGGTCTTAAGAGAAAAATACATCAAGACCATGTGGAACTTAAACTTGTAATTGGATAATGGTCAAAAGTCCCTATAAAAAGGACATGTTATTGTAATAAAGTGTGACACTTTTTTCTCTTTAACTCCCCCGGGGTCTCCACTGTCTCCCTTCTTTATTTTCCTCCCCCGCACTTTATCTCTCCATTTTCTGTCTTTTACTGCAACAAACAGTTTCTGTCTTTCATTAACCGCCGACGCGGTGTCCACCTTCTTGAACCCTGGTCAGCGGAGGCTGGTCCCCCGCAAAACGGGCAGAGGAAAAATTTGCAATTGTAACCATTTTAAAGTAAATGCTCTAAAAAAAGGGAGATCAGGGGCTGGGTAGTCAGTCAGGAAACCTGTCTAAAGATTAGTCAAGCTGAGGGAATAATAAGGCAGTCTTGGTCAGTTGTCGAAACAAATTACCTTATTCTGAAAAGGAAAACTGGCTTTCCCTAAGGATTTCAAAGACTTGGTTAATTAGACAGATAGATAAGTGATAGATAGTTGATAGATAGATGATAGATAGATAGATAGATAGATAGATAGATAGATAGATAGATAGATAGATAATGTCTTTTTTTTTAAGCACTGTGGTAGATGTGTTATTTTTGTTTGCTATGTACCTTTTTCTTTGGAAATTTCTCCGTCTAGTAGATTTGTAAGAAGAGTGGACATGTGGTTCAGGCTGGACATTCTGTACATAAAAATTGATGCAGAAAAGAGACCAATCTGTACTCTTTGGGATCTTTCCTTAAGTAAAAGCTGAGGGAAGGAGGCAAGAGGAGAGAGAGAGAGAGAGAGAGAGAGAGAGAGAGAGAGAGAGAGAGAGAGAGAGAGAGAAAGAGGAGGAGGAAGAAGGAGAAAAAGAGAGTTCTAAGAGTAACATACGAGTCCTTGTTTCCAGTTGTGTGAGACTCACCTTTGGAATATATAATTTAAAGAGACAATGAGTTGTCTTTTTAGCTTAAGCTAGTTTGAGTTAGGTTTCTGTTATTTTCAACCAAGATGTTTCTGATTACTAAGTACTTTTCAGGTTTAAGATCACCACTGATGAGACTAAGAATCCTCTTCTGCCTGATTTTTCTCCTTCTTTCTGAACCCATCAGTCCTATTCTAATCCGTTTATCTATTCCCAACTTCCCCTTTCATGTATATTAGTTAAGGTAAAGCAAACTGCTGTTAAAAAAAAAAAAAAATCCTGTGGCTTAACCCAATAAAAGTTTCTTTCTGACATAAGCTACAGTCTCATAAGGATAACCTGGATCAGTGGGTGGATGCCAGCCTGTGACTATATCACCTGTTTTGGAGTTTTCTGCATCTAGCCAGTGGAAGAGAAGTGAAAAAGATGTATAAGGGTAGAGTTTTAATTAGCCAACCACTAAGTGACATTTCTCAGCTTAATCTAGCTGGGACTTCTTGGCATGACCTACAAAGTAGCCTTGTAGATACAGGTCAGCTGTTTGCCCAGAAAAAAAGAGAAAAGGGGGTTGGGTAAACAGCAGTCTCTCCCATACCAGGGTACTGATGCTATACTAAAGAAAAAGGGTCAGTGCATGTACTAGAAACTGGCACTAACATAATACTACAAGGATGTTTAAGAATCAAAAAAAAAGTAGCTTCTATTCTTAGTCAGTGACTTGCACATCTTTCTGATCACTCAGCCTCTGGAGAATAGGAGAGAGAGAGAGAGAGAGAGAGAGAGAGAGAGAGAGAGAGAGAGAGAGAGAGAGAGAGAAGAAGAAGAAGAAGAAGAAGAAGAAGAAGAAGAAGAAGAAGAAGAAGAAGAAGAAGAAGAAGAAGAAGAAAGGAAGGAAAGAAAGAAGGAAGGAAGGAAGGAAGGAAGGAAGGAAGGAAGGAAGGAAGGAAGGAAAGGAAGTCTATTTTCAAGCTTAGCCTGATCTAATAATATAAACAGACTATTGTGGTAGAGTTCAGTCTTTCTTGGACAACATTTTTCACAGTGTCAGATACTGAGACTCCCTCTTCCCCTGCCTCTCTACTTCAGGTGAGATCTAGTGTATGGGTAGAGGATGACCTTGATGACCTTGAGTTAGAAGAGGAGTCTCTAGTCCTTTTTTTCATCAGAGCTGGTATTCTCTAACAGCTGAAGCAAAATCATGTGCAACTGGGCAATTGGAGCCCTGGTTTTCTCTAATGCTTAATTCTATAGCTGATTAACTCTATTGTTATTATTATTATTATTATTATTAATTATTTTACCTTGATAATGCCCTCTGCTGCACCCCCTCACTTTGATTTCTGCTGACTGGAGAATCTTAGGCATTTGACATATTCTGTAACTGACATACTAGCCTGGAGATGCTTCCATAGTCTCTGGCAGGGAGAGGAGGCACCTTGCTCATACATAGTACACATCTTTACAAGCCCATTGACTCTTTTTATTAAAAAAAAAAATTTAGGGCCGGCCGAATGGCGCGGTGGTTAAGTGCTGGCTTGGGAAGCCAGCGGCCCCGGTTTGGGTCCCACTTATGAGGGCCAGTGACACTGCCCTCAAAAAAAAAAAAAATTATTGGGGAATTGGGGGAGGGGACCAGCATTGGGCAATCGGGGAAGGGGAACAGTCAAGTTGTTGTCCTTTTGTTCTTCAGTCTAGTTATGGAGGACATTGCTTCACTGATCTATGTTGGTATCATCATTGCGCTCTTCCTGGGTGAGGCAGATCGGTTGCAAGCCAGTGGATGGCCGCTCATGGCAGCACTTGGCAGCTCACACTGGCTGCCGGACGCTCACTGTAGCCTGTGGCAGCCCACTGCAGCAGGGGCTGCAGCCCACACCGTTGCCTGCTATCTTATCTATAGAGGCAACCAGGTGGAGCTGTTGTTCACCACCTTAGCTGTAGAGGGCAGTGTCACTGGCCCTCATATGTGGAATCCAAACCGGGGACCTGCTGCTCAGAGCTGGCGTCCCAAGCCAGCTCCTAACCAATGTACCACTCGGCCGGCCAAGCCCATTGACTCTTGACTCATCAGTGTGACATGGGAATCAAGGGTGGCTTGGGAATGTTGCAACGTAGGGCCACCCTGTGCTACTAGTTACCTTGCTCTATCAACACCTCAGATGGCTACAGGGATTTGTTGATTCGTTCTCCTCTTTGACTTCATATTCAGAGAGATATAAAAGTAACCTGGCTCTTCAATGTAGGTGAAAGATCATTTCTATGCTAGAGGGGGACTCTCTATTCTACAGAGGGGACAAATCAATTTTGGAAATCCTTTTTCAAGAGCATAATCTGGTTGAAAACACAATAGTTTCAAGGCATAATATTGGTAATGGTAAAACTATTGTCTCAATAGCTTTGAGTTACATATGTGAAGCCAAAGATTACACTGTTCATGCCACCAGATTCCCTTCTATATCAAATGCCAAACTTTACTTCTCCCCCAAAACACACCTAAATTGCCATGCCCCACATAGATGGTTGCTTAGGGCAGACCATTGGAAGTCTTGTGCTCAGTAAGGCAAATGAGGCAACTCACTAAAAATATTCAAAAATACTATTCCTATTATGAATGTCTTCCTATTCTTCTGAGTAGAATATTTACAAGACATGCTATCTTTTCTCCTGCAATAAGGTGACCAGTTATCCTGGTTCGCCTCATAATGCAAGATTTTCAGTGCTGAAACTGGGACAGTCCTGGGTAAACAAAGCCAGCTGTTCACCACCTGCAAATATTGAGCAATTCAAGGATAATATTGTATTAATATGCTGACAAAGTATCCTGTGCTTTACTTGGCCTGAAAAACATTTTGTTCCTACAACAGGTGAGAGATGAGAGGAGAAGACATGATAAGGGGATGAGAGAATCTTGCCATAGTTAATTTCCTTGTTATTAGTAAATGTTTTAATCACTCCTCTTCTGGCCAATGCCACAATGGCTCATTTCGGTGGAGCTGTTAGATGCAGCAGTCCATCCTTTCGTTCAGTCAGTAAATTGCTTTATTGTGTTCAGTAAATGGCTAGTTTAGGTTCTTAAGTTTGTTTTAAAACAGCTGCCCTATACTCATTTAGTCAGCACATATTTCCTGTTATGATTTACTTGTGAAAGAATTACTGTTACAAAGAATTTATAACTTTTAGTAATATTTGCATTTTGCAATTGTTCTAAGTTTTGTATTACTTTCCTGATGGTTGGTTTATAGTTGTAGTTGCCTGAACAATGATAAATTTAGTGGCCAGCCCAACAGTTTAAATTTAGCTATTCATAGTCTCCTAAATATCACAGTAGAGCACATCTTTCCTTAAAGAGTGATTATAATGCTACTACCAAATAACTATTTTGTATACTTGTATATGTAATCATTTTAATCCTTGGTCATGTGTGTGTCTCTCTCTCTCTTTCTCTCTCCATCCCCCTCTCTCCCCTGCCCCCTCTCTTTTTCTTTTTTAACCTGGAACAAGCCTGGTTGAATAGCTTGACCAGTATCAAAACATGCTAGATATCATGGGAAGACTTCAAATTCCTGTACTTCACCAAAGACCTAAGGAATCAAAATCTTTGAGGTACAGGGCAGTTTTAATAAGCCCCTTATGCACCTTAATATTTGAGAACCACTGGACTACTGTACAAATGACTAGGACCTGCCACATACCTGGCAATAGTTACCTTAACTGCAGACCCAAGTCTGGATGTGTGTTTGGCTAATGACATAACCTCTCTGATACATAGTGTATTCTTTTATTATATGGAAATAAAACGTGTCCTATACAGTCAAATGAGAGCTGCATGTGTAGAATACAAAATATTTTCAAAGGCTAATAAGTCAAGTGTGCCAAAAAGTAATTTTATTTTCTCATAATTGAACTTAATTTCTATCTTGAGCTCCAATTTCATCCACGATAAGAATCTGTAATCAATTCATTCCAGGGAAACTTGGACATTTTGCAATCATTTTGAGCTTAAAATCAAATTATAGAATTGTTTCTCCTTATCCCTGGAGTTGATTCTGAGATTCAGGGTTTATAAAAAAGAAAATCTGCATTATTGGTTTGGGAGAGAACTCCACAGGTCTTTGTCTGTCCTGTGCTGGTATCCAGGGAGACCCGCAATCATTTGGCTTCTATTTCTAATGGCATTTGTTTCAATGGCCTCTTGTCATATAGTATAGGCTACTATTTGTGAATGCATATGTCCATTGAATTAAAGATTAATTTTATGTCATTCTCCTAGTTTCACGTAAGGTTTGTTTTCCTGAACCTCTCTGAAACTGAGGGAGACTGAGCCCTCACCAGATATTCTCTGCCACTGAAACCCCAGGCAGTCATTTTCATTCAGCTGGCCCCTATATCATTGTGACCCTGGGTACATCTGCTAGGCTGCCAGAGCTGAGCCAGAAAGTAGACCTTGAACACCCTGTACTTTTGTTTTCCCAAATTTAAAGGTGTCATGTCCTACCTAAGTTTCAGCACTTCTGTATCTTCGCTCTGTTTTTCTTTCTTTCATTTTTCTTTTTTCTTCCCAGTTCAGCTACAAAGAACTGGAATGGTGCTTGGTGGGGAGGTGGGGAAAGTGCCAGAGAAACTTAAAAGGAAGTGCTTTTTTGGTTCTTTGTTTGTTTGTTTTTAACAATGTTGATCTAGATTGGGGTTTTTTAAAGCCTAAAAGGCAATGATTGACCATTAATTCTCTACATCTTCTAATGATAACCCCCCACTTGGAGCAAGAGTGGTCTCATTTCTCATCCCCAAATAGAGGCAAGACTTGGATTAATATTATATTCAGATTGAAGGGAGATTGTACAGAGAAATCAAAATATTTTTAAAATTAAATTTATTGGGATGACAATGGTTAGTAAAATTACATAGGTTTCAAGTGTACAATTCTGTAATACATCGTCTATATATCACATTGTGTGCTCACCACCCAGAGTCAGTTCTCCTTCCATCACCATATATTTGATCTCTTTAACTTCATCTACCACCTCTTCGCCCCTTACCCTCTTATAACCACTAAACTATTGTCTGTGTTTATGAGTTTTTATTTATTTGTTTGTCATGTTCCTTTGTTGCTTTCAGTTTTATATCCCGCATATGAGTGAAATCATATGGTTCTTGACTTTTTCTGTCTGACTTACTATTTCACTTAGCATAATAATCTCAAGGTCCGTCCATGTTATTGCAAGTGTCACTATTTCATCTTTTCTTATGGCTGAGTAGTATTCCATTGTGTATACATACTACATCTTCTTCATCCAATCATCTATTGGAAGACACTTTGGTTGTTCCCATGTCTTGGCCACTGTAAATAAAGTTGCAATGTACATGGGGTACATATATCTTTATGTAGAAATGTTTTCAGATTTTTTTTGGAGAGAGATTGCTGGGTCATATGGTTCGTTTTTCTCCACAGCCTCTCCAACACTTGTTATTATTTGTCTTGTTGATGATAGCCATTCTAAGAGGCATGAGGTAATATCTCATTGTGGTTTTGGTTTGCAAGACATTAAAATATTTTATAGCATCTTTTTATGCATGTATAGTAGTTATCACAGAGTTAACTACTAAGAACTACTTGGAAATTTATAAAAACTACAATCATATTTTTGGCTAAAATTACTGAGAGTCTTTATGCATGAGGCTCTATGCAAAACTCATTATATATGTGATGTCCTTTAAAACTTACAACATCCCAATGAGATAGAAATTGTTATCCTCATTTTGCTGATGAGGAAACAGCTTAGGGAAATTAAATAAATTGCTCAAGGACACCTAACCAGCAAGTGGTAACATTGTCTCAATTCCAAGTCTGTCTTAGAAACTAGCCTCCATTTTTAACCATATCACCATCCTGTTACTACCTTTCCTGTTTCCTCTCTCATCCTGGGACTGACTTAGCATGCCCTAACCTTTCTTATGACAGGGAGTGAGAGAGAGATGTGGAAACAGGAATGGGCATGTTATGTTTGTGTGACAGTGATGCTAGCTACATACAGAAATGGAGTTTTTCTTAAAACATATTTAAACAATAATTGAAAATAAAATAAAAGGTATATGCAAATGCAAGGACTTATTCCTGTGATTATTCGAAGTGAAAATGCTCAGAAAATTCCATGATTTCTTTAGCATCCTAATGCTTCTGGATTGTTTACATGAGGTGCTTTCTCAGATGTGGTTTCACATTTTCCTTAGGTCAAGCTTGCAAAGGAATTTGTTGCTTTCAGCTTCCCCTTTATAGTAAACATCAAGCCTTAAACAAAAAGCCTATATGTTGATCGATGCATTTTATTGGAACATTAGTTCCACCATCCTGTCTCTTGAAATTAGTCAATTTGAGTTTTAAGTATAATATTTCAGAACCTTTCCTGGCTACCATTAAGTATGAAAGAGCTAATTTTATCTCTACAACTCTCATTTATTTTATCTTATTTTAACTTTGCTTTTGACTCAGTATTATTTGGCAAATGATCAGTGAAAGCCTGAGTTGAATAATAAAAGAGCTGAGATATGTTGGCCTAGTTGTGTAAGGAAGCTTCCCACACTACAGTATGTTTGTCTTTACAAATCATTTTATTTGCGTCTGGATTCAGGAACATTAAAAATAACTCTCTGAAGTTATGGAGTGGGGACTGGGTGGGTGAGGAATCTAATGCCATAGACCAAAAAAATAAAAGAAATACTTCTTGAAATTTCCACTATTTGTGGGATGATAATGTAGAATTATGTTTAAGTGTACATTTTTATTCACACTGTGTGAACATCATGTTAAATTTATTGATCACTGAAAATAAATGAGCCAAGTACAGTACATTAAATTTATTGAAGCAATTATATTTTGTGGAAGTTCAATAATTACTAGAACTGGAGTCAAATTTTCCATGATCCAAGTATAGCTTTATACATTCTGGAAACTCTCCTCTTTGGTAAAGAGGGCCACAATACTTATCAGGCCCCAAAGTCTCTTGATGGTAAGTTAGAATTTCTACAAATAGGTAATGGTTCAGACCTAGTCTACCTGATGCTACTGGGTCAGAACCCCACATCATGTCCAGGAGGTGCTCTGGCCCTTTCCATAACATGATGAAGACACTAGGGGACTATATATATCTCTATCTTTCTGACTCTGCTCAGGTGACTTTTCCTTTTCTCTATACAAGTTTCTTAATAATCTATACAATGTGAAAATGTAGGATTTATCTTGCACCCTTTCAGGACGGTTGCAATCTTGAAAGCTCATTTTAGCTTCACAGCTAGGCTACTGGTTTGCAGTCCCATGTATGTTCATACTCTGTGAAGAATGACTTTTAATAAAGATCTTTTTGGGGTGTTGATACAGAAGAAAGCTTCAGATTTCAAGCCAGGTTCATTCATTCCACCACCATGTAATGGGTGCTACTTATGTGCTAGTCACAGAATCAAGTCTTGAATGCCTTCTCCAAAAAGAGTTTGCAGTGAAATTGACCTGGTTTTGATTCCTGCTTCTATAAACTTTGGCGGGTTTAGAAATATTTCTTAATACCTATGTTCTATAGCTACCTCATCTGTAACATGGAAATCATATTCCCTTTGTCATAAGTATTTTCTTTAATTGAGTGAAATATGGAATATACATTTCTAGCATAGTGTATACTTAAGCAGTCAATAAATGTGGGGATTATAAATATTTGGAGACAGAAAACTTGCATTTAAATTCTAGATCTTCTTATGGTCTCTGTTACCTGGACCATGTTACATAGGCAGCAATTTGTTTTCTCCATTTATTACTGATTTTTTTTATTAATAGGTTGTATGTGATAGAGTTTTCTATGCAAGGACTAAGCTAAGTGATTTCAAGGCATAATTCTCTTAATCTTTATGAGTCATATACAATTGTTCTCTGTTCTTTGCAGACGAGAAAACTTAATCTCAATCAGAGAAGTAACACTCCAGAAATAGAGCTTCTTACCATTATACTAGATTACTATAATGATTGAGTGTGCTAGAGTAGCACAAATACTTAGCACTTGGAATATAACAGCAGCTGGAAAAATATTTCCATACCTCCAACTTCTGTCTCGTAATAGATTCTCAGAATGCTTTTCATCCGCAAGAGTTTGGTCTGTGCCCAGAGAAGTAATAAATACCCATGAGGTTTGCAGGACAGTTGGCATTGAATAATGAAATTTATGACAAAAAACACTTTTGCTTTGGTGTGATATTTAAATAAGTGCATTTCTTTTCATGGATCAATCTTCCGAACCCTTAGCTAATGCTATATTCCTAGAGCTTAAAGCTGTGCATCCTTTGAGTTAGATAAAAAATAAAATGGCAAAATTTATTACAAAATGTATTTCAACTACATTTTCCACTGGGACAAAGCTATAGGTAATGGAAGAATTCTAGTTTCTCTAGGCAGTAGGCCTGTAAGCAATAGTTATTTAGAGCAACCAGAAACAAAAATCATATTTCAGTGGCATTTCAATTAAAAGCATCCCCCTTTCCCAACACCGTAAAAGAGACTATGTCTTAAGGAAGACATTTGAAATGTTACTGGAGACTTTTGAAATAGTGGAGACCATATGTAAAGTGCTTAACCATAGGTCTTCAAAGGTGACCACAGTGTATAAATGGAGATATGGAGAACTAATTCATCATACAGCGGAGCAGAAAACGCACATCTGTTCTTTCTACAACACAGTACACCCCATTTATTAATGCTGTTCTCTGTCAGGTCTAGCACTGTCAGGTCTAAGCAATTAGCTTGTGCAGACTGGCTTCTGTAGGGATAGATAGTGTATTTATCAGGGGACTATACTTGTTTTGGCTCTTTTAACATCACAGAAAAAGAAATGCAATATCCCCTATGCTCTATGTAGATTAAGACACTATTAATTTATAGTCATGGGGAATTTTAGCACCAAAATAATATTCAAAATTTTAAGTAATAGATAAAAGTTCAGAGTGTTTTTATTTTTTATTTTTTGTTTTTACCTCCCCTTTCATCAACTAAGGATAGATCATTTAGAGTAGAATCCAATATAGTTATTTTAGTTTCTTGGTGAATGATTCATTTCTAAATATATTGATTATCCACATCACTGATAATCTGGAAATAGAAAAAAAAAATGATTCTGTCATTGCCACTAAAGATAGCAACCGATGCAGATATATATTCACACATGTGTTGCTCATCTGAGTTGTTATTCTATGAGCTTTGATGACCTTATAAATTAAAAGATGGTGTATTTTTGTGTGGATCCCAGGTGTTATGATCAGGAAATGTTATGTGCAATCCTGTATTTTTAATGAAATTTCTATTGCAGCATCATTTTCTACCTTGTCCACAGATAAAAAGTGCTTATTTCTTCCTACATAATGATTCTGAATGAGCTAAAATGAGATAGAACATTAAGAAGAAAATGCACAGAGCTGATCATTTCCTCTTACTTTAAACACTTCTGTTCCTAGGCTTCCAGAAGACCACATATTCTTGTTTTCATTCTGTCACAGTAATCACCCTTTCATCTCTGTGATGGAGCACTCCCAGGTACCAAAAATAGACCAACCCAAGGCTCCAACCTCAGAACTCTTTTCTACCCATTCTCATGGTTTTAAGTACTATCTATATGCTGGTGACTCCCAAATTCATTTCAATGGCTTTGACATCTGTTCCTGAATTCCAGAATTCTACAAATTGCCTGATCAACATCACATTTCAATAAATGATAAGTATATTCACTTTTGACATGTTCAAAATTGAACCTTTGATTCTTTTCCAATTTCAGTAATTGGCTCAACTATTCACTCAGTGGTGACCACCTGGTAACCCTGGAGACATATGGACACTTTTTTCTCTCACATATCTGATCCATTAGCAAAAGCTCTTCAAAAAAGATCCAAAACCCTACTACTCTTCATTTATTTTACTTACCAGTTATTCTAAGCCACCACCCTCTCTCATTTGGATCCATGCAGTGTATTCCTAGCTGTTCTTTCTGCTTCTCCTTTTGTGCTGATATCATATAGTCTGTTTTCTTTTCCATTCAGTAGCCCAAAGGATCCTTTCACAACATCAAATGACTGCCTTGCTCCAATTCTCCAATGAGCTTTCATTACACTTGGCATAAAATGCAAAAGGCACCACGTGACCTGACCCATTCCCGCTATGTACCTCCAGATACCTAGGAGCTCATCTCCTACCACTGTGTCCTTACTACCTCTTCATGAAGTGTGCTGGCCTCCTTGCTTGCTTCTACTTCAGGGATTCTGTGCTACCTATTCTTTTTCCTTAGGATGATTTTCCCCCAGATAACTGCCTTATTCACACCCTCACTTTACTCATGTCTCTGTTGAAATGTCATCACCTCAGAGAAACCTTTCCTGACCATCTTCCAAAAATCTTCATCATTTTTAACCCCTTAGTACCTATAATGGACAGTATATGTTCATTTGCTTATCATCAACTATATTTCCATTGGAATGTAAGAAAAGGCATGTTTCCCAGTGTTTCTAATTGTGCTTGGTACAAAATGAGTGCTCAATAAATTTTGTTAGATGAAAAAATAAAAGGATGAATAAATATACAATGGGATTATTCTATCTGCATAAAATTTATTCAGGGTAAAGCCTCTCATAAATCTACTTTTGTTAGGTAGCATCATGAAAAGTCAAAATTTGGCTAAGATTTAACTACCAGGATAATTATCAATTAAAAAGTGGGAATCAGAAAATATTCCAAGTCAAATTCTCCTACTTAGTAACCAAAAGTAATTAGAACATTATGAAATATCTCCTTCATGTTGTGCTGTGTAGACATAGCCTATGATATTTACCAAGTGCTATGAAGGTTTACTGCTTGAGCAGATGGTGAGTCAACCTTCTGGAAATAAAATTTGCCAGGTTGCCTTTGAAGCTCTTTACACAATAAATAAAATACTGTGTGGAAGAGAGGAATCTATATATGATGGTGAAAAAGAATAGAGATTATTTGCAAAGGTTGGAAAACTTCCTGTGTTTCATGATATTAACCCAGAATTTACTCATCAATTCCCTTCTCCAGTGCTTTCTAGGTTCTCACATTTGAGAAGATAACATATGTATAATTTTTCTCCCAGCAAGTGCTGTTTGTAGTCATCCCATCCAAGTCAGATGCATGGTTGTGAGCAGTAAAGCCAGTTTATGCCTGGAGAATTCCTGAATAAAGCATACCTACGAAGGAACCCTGTCCAGATATAGCTTAATAAACTTCACTGTCTCTTCCTCAACATCTTGCCTGGTGCCATTCATAATTTAGTGGGAATTCACTTGTAAAATGAATTGCATCCTGGCAAGTGAAATACATTTCTGTCTGGATGATTTGACAGAATATTAACTACTTATTATTTTAAAGAAAAAAAAACTGCCAAATAAGTGCTATTTACACCTCATCATTTTCTGTTTCTTCAAACCTTGATTAAATTTGTTAAGAAAACAAACACAATCTTAAGTGCAAATGTACCTAATAACATCTTCAAAGCACATGAAGCAAAAACTGGCAGGATTGAAAGGAGAAGTGGAAAATCCACAATTATAGTGAAATATACCTGCATCAATTGATAGGTCAAATAGATTTAAAAATAATATTATCAAGCAAAGTGACATAATTAACATTAATAGAATACACTAACAGCAGCAGAAAAAAATTTATTTCAAATGCACAAGGGACATTTTCAAATATAAATTCTGGATCATAAAACAAGTATCAACAGATCTAAAAGAATTGAAGTTACATAAACCATGATTTCTGACCACATCAGAACTGAACTACAATCAATAACAGATATCTGGAAAAACACCCAAATATTTGTAAATTTTCAAACATACTTCTTATTAACCCATGGATAAAAAAGAAATTGCAGGTAAAAAAAAAAAAAGCCTCTGCAATCAAATAAAAATGAAAGAAAATAACCCCTAAATCTGGAGTGTAGGTAGTGTTAGGAGAAAAATTTATAGCATTTTATGCTTAATCAAGAAAGGAAGAAAGGTCACAAATCAATAATGTAAGTTTTCAGCTTAACAAGCTAGAGAAAGAAAGAAAGAAAGAAAGAAAGAAAGAAAGAAAGAAAGAAAGAAAGAAAGAAAGAAAGAAAGAAAGAAAGAAAGATCCAAAGTCAGAAGAAGGATAAAGATAAGAATAGAAAGCAATGAAATAAGAAAACATAAAACAATAGAGAAAATTAAGGAAGTCAAAAGCTGGTTCTTTGAAACGATGAATAAAACTGATATAACTCTAGCCAGTCTGATCAAGAAGAAGAGATGAAAATTATGAATATCAGGAATGAAAGAGGTGATACCACTACAGATCCTATAACACTAAAAGGATAACGAAGTCTTATTATTAACAATTTTATTCCAATACAGTTGACATATTACATGAAATGTACAAATGCTTTATGGAAATAAAAATACTACCAAAGTTTAATCAAGAAGAAATATCTTCACTTTTCTCAGAGGATTTGAAGTTGAACAGTCATACCTCTTAAAGACAGGGATACGTTCTGAGAAATGCATCATTAGACAATTTTGTTGTTGTGAGAACATCATAGAGTATATCTACACAAACCTAGATTATATAGCCTACCACACGCCTAGGCTATATGGTCCGGTGTATTGCTCCTCAGCAACAAACCTATGCAGCATGTTACTGTATAAAACACAAGATTAAATCAAGCATAAGAGAAAATGATGCAATCAAGAGAGGCAGTAAACATGACATGTATGAGGCTTCTGCCAATGTAACATGGCATACTGTTTTACAGCAACCTTTTTTTTATAAGTAGAAACAATTGACTTTAAAATAATAAAAAGTATAGTATAGTAAATACAAGAATGAAAACATAGTTGTTTATTCTCGTTATCAAGCATTAAGTACTATACATAATTGTATGTGCTATACTTTTATACTGGCAGCACAGGTTTGTTTACAGCAGCATCATCAAACACATGAGTAATACTTCATACTATAAAAATTATAATGGCTACAATGTCACTAGGCCATAGGAATTTTTCAGTTCCATTATAGTCTTATGGGACCACCGTTATATAGGTAGTCCACTGTTGACTGAAATGTCATTATACGGCACATGATTGTACTTAAAACTCTTTTCATAAAGAAAACTCCAGACCAATAAGGCTTTACTGGTGAATTCTCTTAAACATTAAGGAAAAAATAAAACCAGTTTTACACAAATTCTTCCAGAAGACAGAACATGACTAATCACTTTCTTACTTGTTCCATTAAGTGAAAACCAGACATTACTGAAGAGAAAACTTCAAACTTATATATTTCATGAGCATAAACACAAAAACTCTCAACAAATATTCACAACTTGATTCCATCAATATATAAAAGTGACATTATGTATCATTATCAAGCATAGTTTATCCAGGAATGCAAGGCTGGCTTACCACTGAAAAACAATCAGTGCAATTCATCATAATAAGAAACTAATAGAAAAAATTAAAATCATAGGATGGTTTCAGTAGATGAAGAAGAAGCATACATCAAAATTTAACATAATTTATGATGTAGGAGGAAGCTCATCAACTTGATAAAAGGCATCAAATAAATAAAAAGGTAATATAATACTTAAAGATGAAATTATTTTTTCCCAAGATTGGGAACAAGGCATGGTTGTCCGCTCTCATTGCTTCTTTTCGATTTTGTATTGAAGGTCCTAGACAGTAATATAATGGAAAAAAAAATGAAAAAGAAACTTAAAAGTCGATAAAATGTGCATATATATTGAAGTCTTTATTCACAGATGCCATTATTAAGGAATCTATGAAGAAGTTACTAGAACCAAAAAGTGATTTTATCAAGTTCTTAGAATACAAAATAAATAAAAATAAAGTGTTTTCTACATGTTAGCACACATGAATGAGTGGCTATATGCTCAAAGTGACTAATAGCTGGAGAAAGTGCTTGTAGATCCAACAATTCTCTCACCATATCTGCCATGATCTAATGCTGTGCCATGTCATTAGAAGAAATATCATTACTGTCAAGAAATTATTTGATGTAAAGTGATAAATCTCTATTCCTCATGTGGGTTGAATGTTCATTTTTATCTTTGTTTTAACTTCAGCCTCCAGGGATAAAAATAATGTTTACATTGATGCAGTACAAACAAAAGTGACCATTTGCTGACCATGTTTTAGTTTCCTATGGTTGTAATAAATGATCACAAGTTTTGTGGCTTAAAACAACATAACTTTATTACCTGATAGCTCTACAGGTCAGAAATCAGAAATCAGTTTTACTTTCATTGGCAAGCCTGCATTTTTTCTGGGGTTCTGGGAGATAATCTGTTTCTTTGCCTTTTCTGATTTCTAGAGGCTGCCTACATTCTTTGGTTCACGTGCTTGTCTTCCAATATCAACCCTCCCATCTCAAATTCCCAATTATTTTCACAGTCCTGGAACTAGGATGGGGACATCTTGGGAGGCAATTATTCAGCCTACCATAGTTCACTCTCTGGGCACCAAAGATTTATATCCATCTCACATGAAAATATATCCACCCCATTCTAAGATCTCAAAAGCCTCAACCCATTCAGCATTAATTCAAATCCAAAATCTCATCTAAACCTCATCAGCTCAAAAGTCCCAAACCTTATTATCTAAATCAGGTATGGGTGAGATTCTGGGTGTAATCCCTCCTTGGACAAAATTTATATCTATTGGGTTGTCAGAAAAGTGATGACATATTTTTTCTATGTTTTTGTAGCAAAAATGCATCATGACTTTTCCAACAACCCAATATTTTGGACCCCTGAAATGAGAAAGCAAGTTATCTGTTTCCAAAATACAGTGGTGAGGGGCTGGCCAAGTGGCTCAGTTGGTTAAGAGCTCACTCAGGAGTGCGAGCTGAGCTCTGAGCTACAGCAGTTTGATGCACAGCCCGAGCTGAGCAGCAGCTGTGCTGCCAACAGGTGGCAGGAGGGCTCAGCTAACAAAACAAAACAAAATAAAACAAAAAACAAAACAAAATACAGTGGTGGAATAGGTATAGTTGTAGACAATCCCATTCAGAAAGAGAGAAAACAAAAGAATAAAAGATGTTATCTATAAGATAAATCTCTGTACATTCCTCTCAATATTGCCATGAAACTAAACCTGCTCTAAAAAACAGTCTTAATTTAAATAATAAAATAAAAGGAAGCTACCAATCCCAAGAAATTTTGAAATCCCAGCAGGCGGACTCCATGAGGTTCCAAGAACTGAGGATAATCCTCTGTGTAGCAGCCCCACCCACAGTTCATCCCCTGGAGCCATCCTTCCTTTCCCATGAAGAGTAGCACATTGTCATGAGCGACTGCTAGGCCCACAGTCCACGCTGCTGTCTTTTCCTGCAAATCAGGGTGACTCACTCTCAGAGACCGTCAGACCCCCAGGATCTACCTGGCACTGACTCAGGCCTCAGCGGTAGCCATGGCACGAGCAAACAGAGAGAGCATTCAAGATCTTAAATGCCTTTCAATATGCCCTTTACTCAAACATCAATCATCAACCCAGCAAACAGTAAAGCACACAAAGTAATACAATAATTTGGGTAAAATAGAGTAACAAACCAGTCCCAAAGTCAATCAGAGTCCTGGTGGAGTGAGGAAGGGTGGCTGAAGGAAGGGTGGCTGGCCCAGGAGGTCGATCTGGTAGATGTTTGGTCTGGATGGAGCAGAGCAGAGTAGAGGGTTCTTGGAGCAGACTGGCAGCGTGATCACCTCTCAGTCGAGATGAGCTCTCTGAGCTGCAAAAGTCCTCAGTTCTTATGCAGTTCTGAGGGACTACCTGACATCAACTTATGGGGCAGCCAGCCAACTGCATCATATCTTCAGTAGCAGACCTTCCTGGTGTAGCTGGTTATACCCAATTATCAAGGCAACCAGGTGGCTCCCTGGGCGTTTTCTGCTAAGTTCCTTGAGCATGCCCAAAATGTAGTTATTCTTGCTCATTCAATATGGAGTAACTCTTGCTCTCACAAAACTCATGCTAACAGCTTCCAGGGACGTTTTATACACATGTGCTTGCAGATGAGTAGTCTTATGAGCCTGTTTCACACCTGAGAATTTTGAGAGTCCTGCAGCCTTTATTCATTTTGTTCTCTCTTGTCATTTTGAGTCTAAGCTGTCAGTGTTTCTAAGCTGGCATAACATTCCCAGAAACTTGTGAAACTTAAGTATATACCACAGGATTTCACTCTAATAGACAAGAGCTTCTCTACAGATTTTTCCTGGATAATCTCATCTTTTATCTTGGCCTCTGCTGAGAAGAATAAGGGGTCTATGAGTCACATGCTTAACCTTTTCAAAGAGCCTTTTGTGTCATTTAATACTCTGAGTTTTTGAAAATTTTCGGGTGCTAGCAAAAGGTAATCCAGCTGTACCCTTAGCTTTCACTCCTGAGCACATTTTCCTGATAGTCAATTTCCTAATTTTAGTGTGTTTCGCAACCTTGAGAATTTCCCAAATTATCAAGTCCCAATTTTTTGTTTTTTGTTTTTTTTGCTTAATGGTTCTTTCTTCAATATTTGCCTTTTCTGTAGCATTTGGATATAAACAAGGAGAAATCAGATCTTACCTTCCACACTTCGTAAATCTCAGTTAAATATCCAAGTTCGTTGCTTTCAAGTTCTGTTTTCCACACAACAAAAGCCACAATTCAGTAATGTTTTCTGCCATTATATAACAAGGATTTCTTTTTCTTCAGTTTCTAAAACCTGATCCCCATTTCCTTCTGAGCATTTATCGGCAGTGTCCTTAATATTTATGTTTCTGCCAACTTTCTTTTCACGACAATATATTTATTCTCTAAGAAAATATAGACTCTTTCTAGCACCCTCTCTCACTTTCTTCTGAATCCTCACCTGCAGCATCTTTAACATCCATAAGTCTTCCAACAGCCTGTGTAAAGCAACAGAAGCAGATGCCAGACTGGAGAGAAGGTACTATGCTGTAGCTTTGAAGGGAAAGGGAGGGGCACAGCAAAGAAAAGCAGGCAGCCCCTGGAAGCTACAAATGCAAGAAAATGGATTCTCCCTTAGAGCCTCCAGAAGGAAGAAGGGCCTGTTGACACCTTGATTTTAGCCCAGTGAGACTCATTTCATATGTGTGACCTCCATAACTGTAAGATAATAAATTTGTGCTGTTTTAAGTCACAAGGTTGGGGCAATTCATTATGGTAGCAATAGGCAACTAATATAGCCCATGAACATGATTTTGTGTTCTTTTATATATCATATTCTAGCCTATTTTTTGCCTCTGACAAGCAACCAAATTCTATAAATGGTTCTCTTGAAGTGTCCTCCTCATAGGATTTGAAGTGAGGGTGGGGAAAGACAAAGGAAATATAAGTTATTAATAAAATGATAGCATAGGCTCAAGGAACAGACTGCCTGTGTTTGAATCTCAAATCTACTTCATCATAGCCATGATGGATTTAATTTTTCTATGCTTTAGTTACCTTATATATAAAATTGTGCTAATAATTATACCTACATCACGGGGTTGTTTTTAGTTTAAATGAGATAATATATATAAAGTACTTAAAAGACTGAACAGACAGTAAATACTCAAAATTTTAGGTAATTTTTTTCTTCCATCTAGTATTTATATTTTGGGATTCAAAAATTTTACTTACTTGGATATTGCTATATAACATATACCTCTACTCTGAAGTAGAGATAACAAAAATAAAAATAAAATAAAAGCTTGCAATCCAATAGGATAGGAGAGATTAACTGGTGTGACTGTGTTGATAGGTGTATATAATAATATCAGTACAAACCTGTATTAGGTGGAGGAGATTGGAAGATAGGAAGCATCTCAACATTTAAAGGTGAGGAAAGGCATGAAACTCAGTGGAAAAAACAATCATCCCAGGGAAATTTAAATGATGAAGATAAATTCTAGAGATTTCCCAGACCTACTCCATCCTTGTCCTGGTCAGAAACACAGAGCCAAGTCATTTCAGCTGTAAGTGAATGTGTTCATTTGTAAGGATATTCATAATACACCACATAGTATAGGCATAAATGTAATTAGTTATCCTTTGTGAATACTATGGAATGAAAGAGAGTGAGCACTTATTAAGTATCAGGTATTTTAAATTTGATATCTTATTTGTCACTACATCTTTCTGAAGTGAGAATTACTGCCTGGGATAGATTTGAACTCAGATCTATTGGTTTTCCTTGGTAATACATTATTATTACCATCATTTTGGCAGCACCACGATTTTCTTTGAGACATTCTATAACATGTATTTCTAAACTCCAGATATCTAGCTGTAGACATCATTGAACACAATAAAAGGGTTAACCATCCAATTTGTGTCAAAAACTGTGCTCCATAAGATCTTCAGACAGACCTTCAGTTAGGATTTATTTATTTATTTGTTAAAAAAAAATGAATTCCATAGCAGCGCTTGTTTTTTAAAATAAATCCAGATGAGAGGGACCGAGAATCACATAATTAGATACACAGTGATTTGAGCTTGTTCCTGGGTCTGCTGAAGGACTCTCTCAACCTACTGAACCCTCTCAACTTTGACTAACTGCCTAAGACCAGAAAAGAAAAATCAGAGTAAGGAGTTTGTGGCAAACAGAGGATAGATAATTAGCTTTGTATATTTTTTTTTAATGAAAGAAACTCAGAAGTTATAAGTGAAATGGAAAAGACTTAAGTTTTAAATGAAATAGAAATTGGAGATGCACCTGGCTATGAAGATGAAAAACAGAATATGAGACATAAACAAGATGCAGAAATTATTTCTTCAAGTGAAGATAACATTTATGGTAAAAACATATTTTTAAATTACCCAATAAGAAACAAATGTAATTTATGAATGTTACCTTTGTACTTTGCATGCTATGTACATCATGTCTAGGTGTACAAGTCCTTAGTCTTGAATTTCACTCTGAAGCTGTTACTTTTTTAAGATTTTTATTAAATACATCTAACATACAATATATTATTTTCAGGTGTACACCATATTTATTCAACATTTATATATTAAGTTAGTGCAGAAGTAATTGCAGGTTTTGCATTGTTGAAATTTGCCTTTGATATTGGAATACATTCTTAAATAAATGTGGTTATGTTATATATATCATTTGAATGCACATTTCTCACTTTGTTTTTTTTGCTAATGATTTATTACTTGCTTTTTATTTTATATGTATTTTAGACAATGGGAATAATATTAGACAAAAAGAAAATTTGAGCAATTTTCTTATTCAAGTTCAAAATGGGTCCTAAAGCAGTGCGATAACGATAACTCAAAACATCAACGATGCATTTGGCCAATGAACTGCTAACGAATGCACAGTGAAGTGGTGATTCAAGAAGTTTTGCAAAGGAGATGAGAGCCTTGAAGATGAGAAGTGGCCAGCCATCAGGAGTTGACAATGATCAATTGAGAGCAATCATCAAAGCTGATTCTCTTACAACTACACAAGAAGTTGCCGAAGAACTCATCGACCATTCTATAGTCATTCTGCATTTGAACCAAATTGCAAAGATGAAAAAGCTCGATAAAGCGGGTGCCTCATAAGCTGATGGAAAATCAAAAAAGTTGTTGTTGTTGTTTTTAAAGATTTTATTGGGGAATTGGGGGAGGGGAACAGCATTGGGGAATCGGGGAAGGGGAACAGAGAAGTTGCTGTCTTTTTGTTCTTCAGTCTAGTTGCGGAAGACGTTGCTTCACTGGCCCATGTTGGTATCGTCATTGCGCTCTTACCAGATGAGGCAGATCAGTTGCCGGCCTCTGGATGGTTGCTCACCGTGGCTATTGGCAGCTCACGCTGTCTGCTGGCCACTCACTGTAGCCTATAGCAGCCCACTGCAGCAGGGGCTGCAGCCTACACCGTCGCTGGGGCTCACACAGCCCAGCTCCAGGTGAAACTGTTGTTAGCTCTAGAGGGCAGTGTCACTGGCCCTCATATGTGGGATCCAAACTGGGACTGCTGGCATCACAAACCAGCTCTTAACCAATGCGCCACTTGGCTGGCCCCCCAAAAATTGTTTTGAAGTGTCATCTTCTCTTATTCTACCCAACAACAACGAACCATGTCTCCATCGGATTGTGACTTGTGATGAAAACTGGATTGTATACAACAACCAGTAATGACCAACTCAGTGTTTGGACCCAGAAGTTCCAAAGCATTTTCGAAAGCCAAACTTGCACCAAAAAAAGATCATGGTCACTGTTTCGTGATCTGCTGCCGGTCTGATCCACTATAGCTTTCTGAATCTCGGTAAAAACCATGACATCTGAGAAATGTGCTCAGCAAATCGATGAGATGCACCGAAAACTGCAATGTATGCAGCCGGCATTGGTCAATAGAAAGGGCCCAATTCTTCTCCATGACAACACCTTACCTCATGTCACACAACCAATGCTTCAAAAGTTGAACGAGTTGGCCTACAAAGTTTTGCCTCATCCACCATATTCACCTGACCTTTTGCCAATCGACTATCACTTCTTCAGGCATCTCGACAACTTTTTGCAGGGAAAACACTTCCATAAGCAGTAGGATGCAGAAAATGCTTTCCAAGAGTTCGTCAAATCCAGAAACATGGATTTTTATGCTACAGGAATAAACAAACTTATTTCTCATTGGCAAAAATGTCTTGATTGTAATGGTTCCTATTTTGATTAATAAAGATGTGTTTGAGCCTAGTTACAATGATTTAAAATTCACTGTCCAAAACCACAATTTCATTTGCACCAACCTAATACCTAAAAAAGTGATCACCATAAGTCCAGCAACCATCTAACACTGTACCACGCTATCACAATATTATTGACTATATTCCCTATGCTGTATATTACATCCCCATTTCTTTTTTGTTTTATACCTGGAAATTTGAACCTCTTATTCCCCTTCACCTTTCCCCCTTTTTAGTTTTTCAATTGCAGTTGACATTTAATATTATTGTATATTATTTTTAGGTGTACAGCATAGTGGTTAGACATTTATGTAAATTAAGAAGTGACCCCCGTGACTAGTCTAGTACCCTCCTGGCACTACACATAGTTATTGCCATATTATTGATTATATACCCTATGCTTTACATTCTCATGACTATTTTGTAACTACCAACTTGTACTTTTAATCTCTTCACCTTTTTCACCCAGCCCTCAGCCCCTCTCCCATCTATCAGATAGGATAAATCTAGTACCCATCTGACACCATACATAGTTATTACCATATTATTGGCTGTATCCCTTATGCTGTACTCTACATCTTCATGATTACTCTGTAACAAACAACTTGTACTTCTTCATTCCTTCCCATTTTTCACCTACCTCCCGCAAAACCCCTACCATCTGGCAATATCAAAATTTTCTCTGATCTATGAATTTGTTTCTGTTTGTTTCTTAATTTTGTTCTTTAGATTCCACAATATAAGCAAAATCACACTGCATCTGTCTTTCTCTTTCTGACACTCCACCCAGCACAATACCCTCCAAGTCCATCTATGCTGCCACAAATGATGAGAACTTTATTCCTTCTGTGGCAAAGCAATAGTCAATTGTGTATATATATATATACCATCTTCTCTTTATACATTAACCCATCAAGAGACACCAGGCTGCCTCCCCATCTTGACTATTATAAACAATACCACAATCAACACATGGGTATACATGACCCCTCAATGTAGTGTTTTGGGATTTTTTTTGATAATTACCCAGAATTGAGATTACTGGGTCCTTCTTAGTTTCTTGTTATAACCTTTGTTTTAAAGTCTATTTTGTATGATATAAGTATTGCTACTTCAGATTTATTTTGGTTTTGTTTTCATTTCCATTTTCATAAAATACCTTTTTCCTTCCCCGTACTTTCAGTCTGTGTGTGTCTTTTTATTTTTTTGAGGGCAGTGTCACTGGCTCTCATATGAGGGACCCGAACCAGGGCCACTGCAAGCCAGCGCTTAACCACCGAACCACTCGGCCGGCCCCTTTGTGTGTGTCTTTTAACTTGAAGTGAGGTTCTGGTAGCCAGCATATGTAAGAGCCTTCTTTTCTTATCCATTCAGCCACCCTATCATTTGATTGGAACATTTAATCCATTTACACTGAAAGGGATTATTGATAGATATGTAGTTATTACCTTTTTATTATTCATATATTTGATTTTTTTTTTCTTTAAAGCAGTCTCTCTAAGATCCCTTATAATACTGGTTTGGTGGTGATGAACTCCTTTAGCTTTTTCTTATCTGGGAAACTCTTTATCTGCCCTTGGATTCTAAGTGATAGCTTTGCTGGGTAGAGTAACCTTGGTTGTATGTCCTTGCTTTTTATCACTTTGAATGTTCTGTGCTAATTCCTTCTGGGCTGTAAAGTTTCTGTTGAGGAATCAGCTCATGGCCTTATGGAAGCTCCCTTTTAGATAACTAACTGCTTCTCTCTTGCTGTTTTTAGGATTCTCTCTTTGTCTTTAACTTTTGGCATTTTTATTATGATGTGTCTAGATGTAGGCCTGTTTAGGGTTGTCTTGTTTGGGACTCTCTACACTTGCTGAGGAGCTTGTATGTCTATTTCCTTTGCCAGGTTACAGAAGTTTTCTGTCATTATTTCTTCAAATAGGCTTTCAATTTCTTACTTTCTCTCTTCTTCTGGTATCCCTATGATGCAAATGTAGATAAGCTAGGTATTGTCCCAGAGGTCCTTTAAACTATCTTCAGGTTTCGGATTCTTATTTCTTTTTGCCCTGATTTCTTTTTGCTCTGATTGAGTGTTTTCTGCTACCCTAATTTTAATTCACTGATTCAATCCTCTACTTCATCTAATCTACTGTTGATTCTCTCTCATGTAACTTCATTTCAGTTATTTTATTCTTCATTTCTGACTGGTTCTTTTTTTATGTTTTCTATCTCCATTTTTATGTTTCCTATCTCTTTGTTGAAGTTCTTACTGAGATCATTGAGCATCATCATAACTAGTGTTTTGGACTCTGAATCTGGTAGATTGCTTGTCTTCATTTTGTTTAGTTCTTTTTCTGTAGCTTTGTTCTGTTGTTTTATTTAGGACATGTTTCTTTGTCTCCCCACTTTGGCTACCTCCCTGTGCTTGTTTCTATGTATTAGGTAGGCCTGTTATGTCTCCCAGTCTTAGTAGAGTGGCCTTATATTGGTATGCTATAGGGCCCAGAAGCACAGTCTTTCTGGTCACCTGAGCCAGGTGCTTTAGGAGTGTTCCTTGTGTGGGTTGTGTTTGCACTTCTGTTGTAGTTGAGCTTTGATTGCTGTTTGAACATCAATAGGAGGGATTGAACCTTGAGGTGATTGGTTGTGAGGATGGGCCATAACTATAGTGGAGGAGCTGTTGTCCTGGGGTTGACACTACAGAGTAGAATTAGAATTACAAGGACTCGGGTGTCTGCTCAGTCTGCCCTTTAGGTGTGTTGTCTTTGAAGGTGGCCAGGAGATGCTCTGCCTTAGTCTGAAGCTGGCCAACAGGCTTTCTAGCCCCGGGGCCTCCTCGGACAGGCCCCACCATAGGCTAAGTTCAGCCACACCCTGTGCTCTATCTGGGGCCACCTGGCATGAGCCACAAAGCAAATTGCAGATGGCTGACACCCATGCTAGGGTTGGAGGTGCCCCAAGAGACAAAGCTGTGAACTGAGGTCGGCTATCACTAGTGCCAGGCTTAGGACTCCTCAATAAGAAGTACTGTACATGCCAAAGCTAGATGGTGTTTTCTGGGTTTTGTGAACCTATGAGAGATTTTAGGAAAGTAGGCAGCATGTGCCAAGACAGGCCATTTGTATGGGAAAACTACTGGAAGTGCCTGAAAGTCAGGTGGGGCAGGGTTTTAGGAAATCATGAAGGGGCAATGAAGGAAAGGTGTTAGCCAGGTTGATGGAGACTCAGATGTGTTGGCCACCTACATCTGGACACTGGAAGTGGGGAGGACTTAACAAGTGGGGATTCTACTGGCACTTCTGTCTGGGAGAAAGCTGCCACTCCACTTCTCGCCCTGAAACTAGACAATTTAATTCCTTCCAGTATGTCCCTGGTGCCTTTGAGCCGCTGCCCTAGCTCTGGAGCTCAGAGCAAGTCAGTCTGTCAGTGAGTAAGTCTGTCTGTGGGTCTTTTAATAGGAGTGCCTGGGAATGCAGCCGTCCTCCATTTCATTCAGCCATACTCTCTGCTGGTTTTCACAGCCAGAAGTTATGGGGACTTTTTATTCCAGCACTGGAACACATGTCTGGGGAGTGTCATGTGGGGCTGGGACCTCTTGCTTCCCTGGGGAGCATCTTTGCAGCTGAGATATCCTTCCTGATTTTTAACATGAGAGTGTGGGAGCAGCCTGTTCCATGCCTCTGCCCCTCCTACCAGTCTCAAGGTGGCTTTGAAGCTATTTCTAAACCATGTCAAATGCTAAGTCTCTGGAGTCCTATTAACTCAAGATTTTTATGATTCCATGTATAACTTATTTATCAAGGAGTCTGATTTTAGTGGGAGTATAAATAAGAAGCAGTTTTATGTTTTTCAATCACAGTATTTAACCTTGATTTGTTTTTTCCTCCTGTTCCTGTCACTGAACATCATCCTATAAAAATATTTTTAGTGCTATTTTTGTTAGATTCTGAAAATCCCTGTCCAGTTTAGTCTGAACTACAATTTCAATTTCAAATCTATTTTAATGTTTCCCTCCCTTTGCACAAATTCTGGATGGCTTGTTATCTTTTTAAAATTCTTATCTGTCATGCGATACCCTATGCTGGTTGCTTCATGGAGTGTATGAGTAGGTGGATTGCTAGAGAACCCTGAATGAGGTCTCTCTCTTCACAGGTACCAGATTTAGGAGTGGTATTCTAGGATAACCTGTCCTGACACTGTCCATCATCTCCTGTTCAGTCTTCTTTTGCTGAGATCTTCTTGCTTGGGGGGCAGCTTTCTTGGGCAGGCACTAGAAAGATGGTACAAGCTCCAATGACTTCCATAGAAACCCTTTAACCCAAGAGAAGCACCCTATATCTGTTGCACCAACAGTGAGGTGCATGCCACCTACTACTGTTCCATACTGTATCCTCATATTCCCTATTTCTCCAGATAAATAGTCAGAGAGAGCAGATCAACAAGTTTGCTGCCTGAGTGGGTATCCACCATGAGAATGAGGAAGCAGTTTCTGTCCTTGCAGCAACCTACTATCTTTATAAATGGCTCCTCAGGAGGGAAAACCTTGGCTTGAATTTGTGATAAAGAAATAAACTCTTTCTCTTCAAAGGTTGGAGTTGGGTAGTCATAAGTTGTGGGCAAATACCAATAGAAAACCATGGAAAGTTAAAATTGAGGGAAGTATATTGTGGAAAGATTTGCTTTGGATCCAAATAGACCAGGAATGAAATCTTTGGCCCTTTCCCCTCTGTGTTAAAATGATCAGGCAATGCATTCTCCAGGAACCTTTATTATACCCATGTCTCCATGAATAGAATGGGATTCCCTGTCTCAGGAATTACTGATGAGAGCTTTCAATGTAGTAACACCTATGAAAAGGTCAAGCCAAGTATAGTTTCTGGCAATACAAATAAACATCCTCCTTTAGGAGTACGCTTAGTCTTTCTTCGTAGTCTTTCTATGTGTCCTCAGTTTGCTCTCTCTCCAAATTTCCCAAGTGAGCTATTTTATATCTTATTCATTTTTCAAAATCTTCTATTCTGCTAACTAAAACCATCTGAACAGAGGAAAGAGCTTATCAGTCATTTAGCTCTCAACTCCACATCTTGTCACATAAAAAAAGCATTTAATGTACTTTTCTTTTAAAATTGTTTTTTCTTCTTTTGTCAAAAGCTAATCTTATCCTCAACCACCTATATATTTAATTTATTCCTTTTTTTCAACCAATAAAAATGCTAAAGCCTTTTCTATCCTAAAAACAAAAGCAAAGAAACACTAAACAAGCAAAATAAAATTTCTCATGCAATCTTTCAGCCTCCTCTGAATACATCCTGCAACTTTCATGTTTTTGTTAGAGAGGCATCATAAAAGAGTTATTTGCACAAGATGTCTCTGCTTAACTTCCCATTCTTTCATCAATTTATGATTTGACTTTAATTTCTCCTCCATCATTGGAACAGAGCATTATTAGAGGTATAAAAAAACTGACATTTCCAAAATTCTACTAATTTTCAACAGTTCCCCTTACTCCCCACAAAAAAGTAGAAACCAATTATCCTGCCGTGTTCTTCAGTGAATAGAGCCAATTGTCCAAGCCAGGGGTCAGCAAACTTTTGAGAAGGAAGAGCCACCAGGGGTCAGCAAACTGCGGCTCGTGAACCACAGGCTCTGAAGTAAAACTGAAAATGAAAATAAAACTATCATAGCTTCATTCATAAAAATTTTAAAGGATATCATTCACATAATGGCAATTATGTAAAAAATATATTTATGGTTCTCAAATAATTTTTAAATTGTTCTGATGGACAGGATTGGCTCTTCCAGGGGTCGGCAAACTTTTGAAACAAAATGTACCCAAAGAGCTGAATGTGGCTCGGAAGCTGCAGTTTGCCAACGCCTGGCTAAGCCTAAAATCTTGACATTACCCTCAATTCCTCTTCCTCATTCAATGACCTTCACATATACATTCCAGCATTCAGTCCATCAACCATTTACTTCTAATTCTCAGATATAATTTCTACTCTCTAATTTCTCTCACTTAACAATTTTATTTTATTTTTTTTAGCTGAGCCATCCTGCCACCTGTTGGCAGCTCAACGGCAACTCAGCTCGGGCTGGGCTCAAACCGCTGTTGCTCAGAGCTCAGCTTGCACTCTTAAGCGAGCTCTTAACCAACTGAGCCATTCGGCCAGCCCTCTCACTTAACTATTTTAATAGCTTCTTATTAATACCTCTGCATTTCCACTTCTCAGCCTTGCTCCTGCTCTTCTTATGGACACTACATTTCTTATAGGACATAACCAAAGCATCTTAGCATACTATCTCTTCGCCATTCAGCCTACTCTTTAGCCATTTGAAACAAAATTTTAGTCTTTGAATGATCATCATGATTTAACACTTACATGATCTCCTGTCCTTTCTCTTTCCAATGTGATTTTGCAGCCACTCACATATAGTAGTGGAGTCTATTTCCTTTCTTCTTAAATCTATAATAGCTTTATATCCTGCTTTAGCCAATAGACTGTGACAGGAGTAATGGTTTGCAGATCTACACCTAGATCTTATGTTCTTCAGATCTCTCTTGGAACCCTGCTAATACCTGTGAATAAATCTAGCCCAGCCTGCTGGAGGATGAATGATCACATAGAGCACAGACTAATAATCCCAACTGAGGCCCTCCCGCCCAGCCAGCTGATAGAACTACCTGAATGGACTTCCATGGAGGCTTTAATCAGCTGATTCTAGCCCAGACCAATAGAGATGATCAACTGACTCATATGAATACTTTTTATTTATTTATTATAGTTCTCCTGTGAGAATTAGTGCTTAACCGTGAACACAGAGGCATTTCTGGTTTAAAGAAATCTGCTGACATTGAGTAGAAAACAAGAGAAGGAAACACGGACTCCCTGAGTCCAAGGCTACGGTAGACACTTCTGGAACTCGGGAAAGGAGCATATAGAAGAGAAAGTTACAGTCCAGTTGGTCCTTCTTGTAGCTGTCGTCATATTCAAAGTGTGTCTGTGGCCCTGTTCTGTTAACAGTCATTCGCACAAATAAATACTAATCAGTTTACATCCACCATATATCTTATGCAAATCCTATGATGTTCTAAGAACTAACAAGTTTGAGAAACAATCAAGTCCTTAAATTGGCGATTTCAACACATTATAGTGCCAGTAATCTTGTTGAAGATTTAAGCATTTTGTTATTTGAATACTACCCAACCATGTTCTCTGGTATTTCTGGTTTTAGAACACTTGCTATAGCCTACAGTTGTGTGGGACTACTACTAAACATGTATTTCTCATTTATTAAAAAACACAAAAACAAAGCTATGAAAAATACAGAAGAAGAGGATTTCAGGAATTCCCAAAAGCTCCCATTTCTCATTCTCAAATCCTAAAGCTCAGTATCTGTTGGGAAATTGGGAACCTGAACCCTGGGGGGACTGGATGAACTTCCCAATTATTGGAGAGGCCACTTTGCTGGGCCTCCAGGAAGCTTCCAGCTGGTCCTGGAGTGCAGCTTCTTTGGCCAACATCCCTCTAAGGCAAAGGTCTGTGAGGAGGTCGCTTCCAGGTTCCGGGGGCTGAGCCTGACAAGCACTGGCCTCGGCACGAAACTGCTATGACACCTCAGGTTGCATCTCCACCACTGGTGCAAATGTCAGCTTCCACTCCAGGGAGGCTCTGCTCACTTTAGTATAGAAAGTGTTTTATAGAAATGTCTTGAGAAAAACGGATGCTCCATGAACAGATGCCCTGTCAAGTCTACACTCTTAACAAGTGCACGGCAGGAGAAAGCCGCGCAGTCAGGCACGGAGACCTGGGTCTCTGTCAGGCTGTGTGACTTTAGGCAGGTCCCTTAACCTCTTTGAGACTTTGTTTTGGCATGTGTAAAATGCTGATAATAATACCAATTTCACAGGGATGTTGTGAGGCTTACATGAGAGAATTCCCATAAATCAAAAAGCCCGGCACAGAGTAAGGCTTCAGTACATGGGAGTCACTATCATTTCCTGTTATGACAGGCCCAGCAGTGAGGTCAGCAGTGAACTTGGGAAAGCTCTGGGAGCTGTTTGAATGGTTCATGTGCCCAGGGCAGTCTCCAGGTGAGGACATTCCTGCGCCTGAAGCCTTGGGGCCTCCTGGCTGACCCAGGCTGCCTGCCCTGCCCTGACGCGGGTTCCACAGCACAAGATGGCCAGGGAAGCGCCTTGGAGGAAAGGCCTCTTGCCTACTTGGATTTCCAGGGGGCTGGCGAGGTTGGCACTGCTGCTCCTCCCCTAGCGATTGAGGTAGCCCCGCCCACAGGCCTGACATCTGTGGGCCTTACCAGGAGGTGACAGGTAGGGGTTCAGGGTGGGGCGGTGTTGCACAGGGTCTTCACGCGGGTGAGGCCTCCGGGTGACTGGCCAGCCAGGCAAAGCCCGGTGTCGTGGGAGGCTAGCAGAATCCTGGGTGGACGCACTGGTGCCACTTTGTCCCGGGGAAAGGCGCTGGGCCCTGCACGCACACCTGGGCCCAGGGCCAGAGCTGGAGTGCAGGGGCCCAAGGAGGTGGGCCCTGTGGCGCAAGCCCTCCCTGCTCTTCAGCGATGCATCCTCAAGGTGCTGGGTGTGGTCCAGCTTGTGTCTGAAGCCCTTACCACACTTGGGGTGCTGGAGGTCCCTCTCACTGCAAGAGCTGGTGACAAGCAGGACGGGTGCTGTGATCTTGGGTTAAATGCAGGCGAGGGCCGCTCCCTCCATGTGTTTCCACGGTGGGTGCCTGTCTAGTGAGGAAGCCCTTTCTAACTTCAGGGAACAGGTGGGTGGCTGGATTTTGAGGTGGCCAAGGCCTGGCCTTGCCTGGGGAGCCGGCTCACCTCCTCTTGCCCTGGGGGATAGTCCTGAGGGTCCTGGCGGCCTTGCTTCCTCCCTCGGGTGTTCGCTGCTGGTGGCAGCGTGGCACTGGGCCTGGCGTGTGTCCAGAGGCCCCACCTGGGAAGAAGCCTCCTGAGGCGCTCGGTCTTCAGGTCTTTCTCATGGAGCACTCTCCTTGTCACTCTCACTCCTGAATCCTGTAACATGTGGATCATAGCACCTGCCTCAGGAGGTTGTAATAAGGTGAGAGAAGACATGTGGGGACTGCTCCTGACACCCTTTGATTCTTGACAGTGGCTCTTATCAGAAGTGTTTAGAGTCCAGGAGCAGCAATGCACCATTAAGGGATGCAGCCGGGCTGTGCCTGCGCCGGGCTAGACAGGCCAGGGGGAAAGCACGCCTTACTACACAGTCCCTTCCCTCTGGGCTTCAGTTGCCTTGACTGTATAATGGGGACACAGTGGTTTTCCCAGGAGCTAATTAGGTGAAGATACCCATTGTGCTCTACCAGTCCCAGGAGCCTCAAGCCCGCAGAACAGCCAGGGAAACTAAAGCGCAGAGGGGCTCAGATCCAGCCCACCATTCGAGGTCCATACCACGAGTCTGAACTTTGATCGCACTCTGTCAGCCCAGGGCCTGGGCCGCGCCCAGGTCACGCACGTCCGAATACTTTTGGTTTTGAACCACTAAATTTTGTAGCAGTTTGTTATGCTGGAATAGCTAACTGACTCACCATGTCAAATATAGGGCTGAAAATGATCTAGTTATAGAGTGTATGTTTTATAAAACAAATATATTTTATTTAACTTTTGCATACTAATATTTTATGATTTTTAAACCACTTTATTGAGGTGTGATTGACATAGAATAAGCTGAACATATTTAATATATAGGACTTGATGAGTTTGAAGGTAAGTGTACAATGGTGAAACTACCACCACAGTCTATGCCATAACTATATCCACCACCTCCAAAAGTTTGCTCCTACACTCTTTATTTATTATTATTATTATCTGTGGTAAGAACATTTAACATAAGATTTACCCTCACAGCAAATTTTTATATATACAGTACATTATTATTACCTATAGGCACTATGATATATTCTGGACAAATGTTTTCTACTTCAGAACTCTTTTTGTTTATTATTTTAACACTTCAAAATACAACTTTGGGGTTGATATCACCTCCTGTTTTCATTCAGATTATGGTAGACTCTTGTCAACTATTTCTTCTTTTAATCCTATAGTTAAAACCGTTTGTTTATATTAGGGTAATTTCTCATTCTGCCAGATATAATGTTTTGCCACTTTGACTTTAGTCATTCTCTTTTCTGTTTTCTATCATCACCTTCCTCTCTTGACCACTTTATGCTTTGCTAAGCTTTAAAATGTATTCAAATTCTTGCCTTGTTTGTTTAAAATACATCCAAATTATTTTATCTTGTTTACTTCAAATAGACCTTATTTCTATTTATTTTCCTTTGCTGATGTCATGGTAAACAATATCATAAGTCTATCCTGTCTTTCTTTTTCCCTGATACCGCCCCCTATGTCCTCAACACACATTATACCATTCTCTCTGGATTTGCCTGCTAACAGACCAGATCTTTTCCTAATGCCTTTTGAAAAAGATGTGTCTGCAATGAAAATATTTATCCTACACGGAATTCCTGAGATCTGATTTGTATCTTTTAGTTATATTAGTCCTCTTGTGGATTGTGAATGAATTGTATTATCTGAGCACTTACTTGCAGCTACATAACTCAGATTCTATTTCCCCATACATTTCATGACTCTGCTTTAAAGCTCACACTCAATCACTAAGAAGAAAAGCTGCATTACGCAGCAACAACTTGTACATGCAGAGTCAGGTTCATACGAATTAAAGAGCTCAGTGGCACTGATAATATACAATATAAGGTAAGGGAAAGAAAAGTGTGGAGCATAAATGGTCCTTGTTGTCATTTCTTATTAAACTTTGTTCATATTTTCCTCTTGCTAAGGGAAACATTAGGTGCAGTGCAAGTCATATTTATTAATCACCACACACCAAAAAAAGCAAAAAAAAAAACCCTCAAAAAACAACAACAAAAACCCACTAAGGATTCATAGGTTATGGTCTCCATAGTGTCCAGAAAAATGAGAGGGTATTATCAGCTATTCTCCATCTAATGCTATAATAAGAGATTAGACACACAAGAGGACAATTGAGATGCTATAAAATGTATAGGGAACTATAGAAGAATATTGAAAAGAACAAAGGTTCTGGGGACAGCTGCAGTGATTCCTGTTGCCAAGGAGATCCTAGGAATAATTGTTATTGTAACATCTTTCCTATAGGAGGAATTATGTTTACAAATTTTGGATCTCAGAGTCTGAGGAGGGGATAACTCTTTTTCCTGATTACCAAGACATTATGATGGAAGGTACTATAGGGATTTGGGATGAATAATGACTAGCAAAGACTCTGATTCCTTTTAGCTGATGGAAATCTCAATAGATATCTTGCAAGTGTGGCTTTCAGTTACACTCTCAAGAGAGGGTAAAGGGTGGGGGTAAAGGGAAGTAAATGACTGCTAAGTACATGATTGCTGGAATGGACTTGACTTGGATAAGAATTGCTCTTACAACTTACTTTGTGTGTGTGTGTATTAAACTATTATTATAAATAAAATTATTTATTTTGAGAATGCAGTAGAGTTAGACAATTTTTTCACTTATACTTATCTGCTTCTCACTGGTATATAAGTATGAAAAGTAAATAATATCTTAAGCAGGGTTAATTAAAATTCCATGGTAAAAATAATGAGTTAAAATTGACTTTACACAAATAAAAACAGGTCGTTATTTTATTTTTGTGAAAGGAACTTAAATTCTAGGTAGAGAGGACATGATAGGAAATAACAAATATTTTATTTCTGGTGATTTCAGAGTTGAATATACACATTATTAAAATAAATATTGATTTATAGACAAGAAGAGATTTTTATTAAGTTTTAAACCATAGTATATTAATCCAAACCATCAGCCTAACATGACTCTGAAGTAGATAAGCAGAGATGTAACACTGTCACTCTCAGTGAAAAGATGAAGCTGATGTCATCACAGTGATCCAAAACTGAGTAAACAAAATTAGGAATAAATATTCTATGCTCTAGGTGTTAAATAGAGCTCTTTTAGTTTGGTTCCTTGGTGAATAAATTGAAAGTAAGGGGTGGCACAACTTTGGGAGGACCTAAAAAAATGATAAATAATGCAAATGCTTTAGGTAGAACATCAATTTGTGTTTTTCAGTTCTTGTCCTTCTTGACCTCCAAGCCTTTTATGTCTTGGTTCTCCTTTCTGTTCACTTCTGCTCAGGTTCCTCTGGTTCTCCAAAACTTTCCAGCCCCTTCTCTTCTTCCTTCCCACGTACAGCAGATTATTGTTGACCTATGTCTGTTCCCTTTCCCCTTCCTAGCCTAAGGGGTAAGAGAATGTTAATCTATTTCTTTGCCCAGGGAATACATCGTAATGTTAGCAAGGGTCTTCTTAATGAGAAAATTTCTTAACCCAAAGAAGTTTGGTGACCTGAATCGGGGGTTTTAAGCAGTGGCATGCAAGTCAGTGACTTTTTTGTTGTTGAAAAGGGAGACCTTGAGATGCCTCTCAAATTATACCTCATTGAAGTAGTTGTTGCACTTGAATCAGATCTGCATTGCTTCTGCCATGTCTCTAGGTGAATTTCTCTGAGATATACAACAGAAATCTTTGGACTTCAGAAAATGTCATCATTATGACCTAAAATTTAGTGTGAACTATGATGTAATTTAAAATCTAATACAAAACGAACTCTAAATGGCATATTCAAGACTAAACAGGGAACATATTGGATATTTTAGAAACATTTGAAGTCCTTCAATGGGATGAATTAGACCAGTCAAGAGGTCTTTTCCAAACCTAACATGATATCAAATGAGAAGTATGACTTGTGCTGCCTTAACTTTATAAGGTGACCTCACATTTAACAGAATGACTGAAAAATCCTGGGAGAAGCTGTTGCTTTACCAGTAATTCGCATGCTATATTCAGAAGGTCTTGCTGCTTCTTCTCAGATGGTAACTTATTCACTTCCTCTATCCTCTATGTTTCAGTGTGTTAAAAAAGTGTTTATTTATCATTTATTTTCACTTTTGTAGAGGTGGACAAGGTAGTGAGACTTGACAATAATACCTAAATTCTGGTGAAGAAAAAAATTTAAAGTGTAGTTATTTATATAGGCATAGCATTCATGTTAATATGGGCTCATAATTTTGAATTCAATCTAAAATTATCCTTACATTGCAACACTGATTAAGTACCATCTCATCCTTCTAACAGAGTTACATGTTTAAAGACCATGTTACATTTCTAGGAAATTTAAATGCTGAAGCATTAGTAGGTGCTACTACTGGTGTTAAAACAATACTCAAGGGCCAGTCGAGTGGCTTGTTGGTTAAGAGCTGGCTTGGGATGCCAGCAGCCCTGGTTCAGATCCCATATATGAGGGCCAGTGACACTTCCCTCTACAGCTAAGATAGTGAACAACAGCTCCATCTGGAGCTGGGCTGCTGTGAGTCCCCAGGACGGCATAGCTGCAGCCCCTGCTGCAGTGGGCTGCCATAGGCTACAGTGAGTGGCCAACAGCCAGCATGAGCAGCTGGCAGCCGGTGTGAGCTGCCAAGAGCAGCTGTGAGCAGCTGTCCAGAGGCCGGTGACTGATTTGCCTCACCTGAGAAGAGCTCAATGACGATACCAGCATGGGCCAGTGAAGCAATGTCCTCCACAACTAGACTGAAGAACAAAAGGATAACAACTTGTGTGTTCCCTTTACCTGGTTCCCCAACGCTGTTCCCCTCCCCCAACTCCCCAATAAAATCTTCAAAAAACAAACTAAAAAAACCCCAATACTCAAGAAATTAATTACATGGTTAAAATTAATCAGTGATTAAAGGAAACATCTAAGTGAAAGTATTTATAGGTTCTGCTGATGAGTTTAACAGTATTTCAAATATTATGTTTAACACACCTGGGATACTAACTAAAGTTTACTAAATAAAATTCTTATAAAATCACTGTTCTCAATCACTGTGATTTAACATAAGGCTTCATTTTTTTTTGATCAATTCAAATAGCTTCATTCTTCAAATCACAATTATTTTGAATTATATTCCACTTTTAAAATGCTAATATAAACATACATTTCAGGATAATTGTTCACATATTTAAAAAGCTCTTTCATAAAAGATTCATGATCATATTCTTTGAAATAACGTGCTCTTTCAGCACACCTCAGTGCTGGTTTACACATCATTAACTACTTGACAGAGAGGAAAAACTTGGGAACAGAAGAGAGAAATTTATAATAATGGAATGGTGTCACTAATAATCATATATAAAAATAAACCTTATCTGAAATTTATAAAGTAAGTCAATGAGAAAATAAATATGTTTATTGTTATCTGGACAATTTTAGAACCCCATCAATGATATAAAGTAAAATTAGCCTTCAATTATCTTATTAAAGTAATTTAAGGTAAGCAAGTTTTGAAAATTTCCTTAAGTATCTTTAAGTCAGCACAAAAGGTGACTATAATTTTTTCATTGCATGATTGTCAGCAGCATTCAATTCAGAGGTATGAGTAGTTGTAGATGCTGATGGCAACTTAATACTCCTATAATCACAGGGTTGGGAAATACAGATCGATAGCCCACAGTGGCTGTAATCAACATGCAGATTAGTGAACAGGGCCATATGCACTGGGGAATACTAGAACAAAGACCAGTTGAGCATTTTAATTGCTAAGTTGCTGCTAAGTCTCAGTGCCCCATCAATCTCCATCTATTATGACCATTGATGCATAGCAGATATTAAAAGGAAAAACAATAACATAATGATTCATATGTGCTGGGGTGCAAATGAATGGTTAGCTCTGGGAAAATCATGGCTGTGATTATTTCATGGCTCAAACTACCTAAAAGATCTGACACATTATTTCCAATTTTCATTGTTCCCTGGACCTGACCTGTCTATATTTAATACGTTGGTTTTAATGGAACTAATAACACAGCAAAAGGTTAGTTGAACAATCTTTTCCCTAGCTATCTCACCATAGGTTTGAATTGTTCCTTTAACTAAGTTACTTAACTTAGAAAATTCACAGCCAGATAAATTAAACATGAAAAGGACTCTTGAAATCATGTAAAATATTATCACCCTGTGAGGGCAACATTTTCTCACAGCACGATCATGTATCATTTGTGGAGTTATAGCTAGGTACATCCAGTAGCCATTGTCTTCATTTTCATTAACAGTGACAGCTCAGTTCACGTATTGGGGTTTTAAATAAATATCCTAAAAGTTGACCTGCATGGAATCCATGAGTGTTTCTTGTTCTGGGAAGAAATCTCCCACAGCTGCCTGGAAAGGTATAAAATGATTATGGTGTAGATGGTGCAAGTACTGGAAGATTTACATGTGCTCCTTGAATCCTTCCTTTTTGACATAAATAATATTATCATTCCTTTTATAAGTGAAACAACTATAGGTGGTGACTTTTCTAAGTCACATTGCCCAGGAATTGTGAAGCTAGGATACAAACACGTATCATTCTGACTCTAAAGCTTTGTCATTTCTTAGTCATCATGCTAGATTCTAGACACTAGGGTCCAGGCTGACTTCTCCTGGAATTCATTATGAGTCAATGAATTTAGAAACCTTTAGTTTTCTTTAAAATTATACACATACAGAGTATCAACCTACTGTCCTCTGGGTGACATTAGATGAAGGAACCTTTCACTCAAGTGAAGCCATGTCTCTAACCTTGTTCTAATTTACCTCCCCTGAATATCCATTCCTTTACTGGATGGACTTTCTAAGCAAGATGCTGCAGTTTCACAACCTCAATCGAATGGACTATGAAAAGTTGGAACATGTCACTAAGTCAGGATTCAGGCAAATTACATCTTAATTTATGAGTTTTCTCTTTTACAGAATTCTTTCTATGGTTCTTTAAAATTTGATCCTCATCACAGCCTCATCAAACAGTATTAACCTAATACCACTTAATAACTTATAGGTATTAACCTTAATGGGTAATTTTGTTGAGATCTAATTTGCAAATTTTAAAGCTGAAAATCACAAGACTGAAACTAATGTTCAAGGTTTGAAACAAAAGTTTTCTGACTCTTAATATGGTGCACTTTGCTCTGTCTCTCACAAGACAGTTTGGAACCTCCCACTGAGTGGTCTGCAAAGAAGACATGATACCACAAATAACTGTTCCTGCATACATCCTGCATTGATCCTCTCTCTATTTTCCTTTATTTCTCCAAGAACTTGGCATAGAATTTTAACTTTCTACTACAGTTTCCTTAACAAGAATCTCCTATATTAAAATCAGGATATTTTCACATCTTTGATGCTGATGTTCAAGTCAGACCTGGCAATGGTACAGGGATCTAGTACAGAAATTAGTAATCAGGGCACTTAAACTTTAGCTCAGCTTTTCTCAAAGGTTTGCTTTAGGATCCTGGCTAGTATCTTAAGCGTTCTTTCTTTCTTTTTGTTTTTTAAAGATTTTATTGGGGAATTGAGGGAGGGGAACAGTGCTGGGGAATTGGGGGAGGGGACCAGCCACGTTGTTGTTCTTCAATCTTCGTTGTGGAGGGCGCCAGTCGCCATCCGGTTTCCTGTTGGCAGTTTGTGGCCTCTAAGCTCAAGGTGCTGTGTTCAATCTTAGTTGTGGGTGGGCGTAGCCACCATCCCATGTGGGTGTCAAACCAGCAGCCTTGTTGTTAAGAGCACACAAGCTCTATCCTCTGAGCCACCCAGTTGGCAGCTCAGCTCAAGGTGCCGAGTACAATCTTTAGTTGCAGATGAGCGTAGCCCACCATTGAACAGGCAACCTTGTTGTCACACCAGCGGAGCCATCCTGCCAGCTGTTCACAGCTCAACCACAGCTCAGCTAGGGTGCAGCGATCACTAGCCCATGTGGGAATCGAACCAGCGGCCCTGTTGCTCAGAGCATGCGCTTTAAGCCAATTCTTAACCAACAGAGCCACTCGGCCAGCCTTAAGCTTTCTTGATGAAGTATTCCTCTCATATAAATTGAGAACATTTTTAAAGTTTCTGTGATTTGCCTCTTACAAGTTAATTATGGGAACACATAGAAGTGCTTATTTTTACATGTCATGATTTCTTTCAGCTATCTCTTCTTGCTACTTCCTAAAATTTATCCTCTATATTTATATTAATGTGAGATTAACACATATTTAAAAGGGCTACTTGCATCTTTGTATGCTGTATGGTGTCTTTCCATGTACCTCTCTGGCCATATAGATTACTGGCCACTTAGAATGGAACATTGTATTGTCATATTCTGTACTGTCATCTTTAGCCTGAGAGCCATTGAACTCTGAAAACCATCTAAAGTATCATTAACCAATGGAATTTGATTTTTAGGTTAATTTCCAGCTTGGATATATTTTTTGTCTATATTCCTATTTTTAATCTCAGAGTTTCTGTCCTTTGCTGGTATGTGGTACACCTTTCAATTAAGAAACAGATGTGAATTTAATTAATGTGTTGTGGACTCCCACCCTTTTCTAGGTCATTAATGAAGAGGTTATATCACAACAGATTAGGCTTTATGTTGGGTCCCAGAGGGAATTTTCAGAGAAACTTTTCCCATAGCATTTCCACCTGTTTACATTACTTTAGAGATTTCACACTATATGATACTAAATGTATTTTGGAAATACAACATTTTACATGTTAAAGAAGTGTTTTGATGATTATATTTTTTAAAATTTATTTTTCAATTACAGTTGACATTCAATATTATATTAGTTTCAGGTGTACAGCATAATGATTAGATATTATGTAACTTACAAAGTGGTCACTCCAATAAGTCTAGTATCCATCTGAAACCATACATAGTTATACAATATTATTGACTATATTCCCTGTGCTGTACTTTACATTCTCATGACAATTTTACAACTGGCAATTTGTGCTTCTTAATCCCTTTCATGTTTTTCATCCATTCCAAAGGCTACATACACATTTTTAGTTATGTTGTAGTTTTTAGATATCTTGCCTCTGAGAGGGATAATAATCTATGGTTCAGTGAGATGTATATTTTGGAAATAACCAGGGGGTTGGCAAGTGAAGTTGTAGAATATGCAGCCAGTGGTGTAACTGCCAACATTTTATAAAACCATCAATTCTATGGAATATAGAATAATCTGAGATATCCACCATGGACACATAGGAGGGTGGAAGAAACTCTGATCATAAACTTGTCTAATAGCCAGTGAATGATTAAAGCTTGTGCTATTAGAATTGTTATGTTGGCTGCACATGTATTTTATAAAATAAAGAATTTATGTCCATAGTACTTGTGTTTATTTAATAACACATACACCTACACACAAATAAATGCTGATCAAAACTGACAATGGGGAGAGCAATTAGCCAATATATCAACTATCTTCTTAGATCACAAGAGAAAAATAGAGTACTGAAAAAAGAAAAAACTGCAGGCATAGGATTGTAAATCCCTCTTTTTCTAAAACAAAACTGAAGATTATAAAACAAGGAGGGGGAATCCTTAACCTCAAAATTAGAGAATGTTTGTTTGTTTTTTCCCTCCCACTCCTATTGCTTGGACAACCTGCTAAATACACTACAATTTGCAACAAACTAAAGGTAGAATTCAGGAAATTTCATGGACCCTTCCAAAAAACACCACTGCCTACACACACAGCACATAAAACACACTTCAAAAGAGAGCTGTGCTATTTCAGCACATGATGGATGAACTGGTTGTGGGCATGGGCAGACAGGGGAAGAAGGGAATTCTATGCTTGGAAGATGTTTTCCCGAGGGCATGTTAATGTCATGCTGACATTTCAAATGGAAGGACTTCAAGGGAATAAATGTAACCAGAGCTTTCCATTTTTTCCCCCCTGCCTTCACTCACTCTCTAATAATTGCAGTATTCATTCAAATAAAGGAGAAAAAAATCCCTCTTACCAGAAAGGGCAATATCTAGCATAAAGAACTGTATCAGTTTCGTAGGGCTACCTAACAAATTACACAAATTAGGTAGCTTAAAATAAACAGAAATTTATTCTGTCACAGTTTTGGAATCAAGGAATTGGCAGGCAAGGCTGTGCTCCCTCCAAAGGTTCTAGGGAGACTTTCTTGCCTCTCCTAAATTCTGATGGTTCCAAACACTCTTAGATGTGGCTACCTACCTCCAGTCATTGTCTCCCTCTTCACATGGCCTTTTCCTTTCTCTGTGTGTGTATTTCTTCTCTGTGTGTCTCTTAAGAGGTTTGTCACTGAAATTAGGACCCACTCGGATAATCCTGATGATCTCATCTCAAGATCCTTAACTTAGTTACATCTACAAAGAACTGCCCCCCTATCCCCCCCCACCCCTGCCTTTCCAAAGACATTGACATTCATAGGTTATAGACATATCTTTTTAGAGGCAGCATTCAACCCACTACAAGAACACAAGGCTGGCAAGGAGAAAACAAAAGCAAAAACAAAAAACTTTCTAAAGCCATTTTTACAACTAAAGAGCAATAACAACAAACTTCCAAGACAAAATGTGTATCCGCACAAAATTAAAAGTATCCACATCTTTCAAAATGAACTTATTATTGAAGTCCCTAGTTTGTCCCAAGAACTAATGTAGAAGTTACCTGAATTTTGTAGTATGTGCTCCCAATTCAATAGGCAAAGTATGACTCTTAGGCAGAATTGTCAGAAGCATGCAGTATAAAATTCCACACCTACGTGGGCCGAGTGGCGCGTTGGTTAAGAGTTGGCTTGGGATGCCAGCTCTGAGAAGCAGGGCCCTGGTTCAGATCCCACATTAGGGCCAGTGATGTTGCGTCCTCTATAGCTAAGATGGTGAATGACAGCTCCACCTGGAGCTAGGCAGCCGGCGATGGCATGGGCTGCAGCCCCTGCTGCAGTGGGCTGCTGTGGGCTACCATGAATGGCCAGTAGCTGGCATGAGCTGCCATGAGCTGCCATGAGTGGCGTTCAATGGCTGGTGACCAACTGCCTCAGCCGAGAAGAGCACAATGATCACAACACCAACATGGGCCAGTGAAGCAAAGTCCTACACAACTAGACTGAGAAACAAAAAGGACAGCAACTTGTCTGTTCCCCTTCCCCGATTCCCCAATGTTGTTCCCCTCCCCCAATTCCCCAATAAAATCTTTAAAAAAATAATAAAAATAAAAATTCCACACCTGTGGTCTTAGCTTCCTCCTCCCTTCCTTCACATTACTGAAAAGGTGAAACTTTAAGAGCCAGAACTCCAACTCAAGGTTGAAGGGAAAGAGAAAAGTAATGTGCAGGTAGAACAGGCCATGGAAGCAAGTGGAATACATCTACTTTATTTTGAGTTAATAGCAGATGCTTATAAATTTGCCCACATTCAGAGATACGTAAACAAAGATAAATTCACCTCAACATTGAATCTATTAACAAATATTCCAACACAAAAAAAAGGAAAGAAATATAGCCTGCAAAAGAAAAACATTAAGCTCACATTAGAAGAACATGTACTTCTGGAAACTTTTTGAAAGTTTGATTCATTCAATTCAACAAATACTTATTAAAGACTTCATTTGTGACAGGCACACAGCAGTGATTAGGATGAGAGCAGTGAACAAAACAGACAAAGAATCCTGCTAAATTCCAATAGGGAATCAGATAATAGATAAGAATTGAGTAGGTTTGGCAGAGATAAGCACTAAGAAGAAAAATAAAACAGAATAAGGACAAACAGTGACAGGATACAATTTTATTTTTTATTTATTTTTTTACAATATGATTCAATTCTATCTCTATTTTTATGTTTCCTATCTCTTTGTTGAAGTTCTTGCTTAGATCATTGAGCATCTTTATAATCAGTGTTTTTGAATTCTGCATCTGGTAGATTGCTTGTCTCCATTTTGTTTCATTCTTTTTCTGGAGCTTTATTCTGCTCTTTTATTTGGGATATGTTTCTTTGTCTCCCCATTTTGGCTGCCTCCCTATGTCTCCCCGTGTTAGTGAAGTGGGCTTACATAGTAAGTGTCCTGTGGGAGTGCAGTACACAGCATTCCTGGTCATCTGAACCAGATGCTCTAGGTGTGTCCGTTGCGTGGGTTTTGTGTACCCTCCTGTTGTAGTTGAGCATTGGTTGCTATTTGCATGTCAATTAGAGGGAAATAACCTCGGGCTGATTGGTTGTGAGGACTGGACCTGACTACAATGAAGGAGCTGTTGTGCATGAACTGACCTTATGAGGAATCATTTGCTTTAGCCAGGCTCTGGTGCCTGTAGAGTCTGCCCTTTGGATGGGTCATTTCTGGAGGTGGTCTGGTATGGTCTGAAGCTGGCCATAGGGTGTGTCGATCCTCTTGGGAGGGGCTCTGTTACAGACCAAGGTTAGCCACTGCCTATGCTGTGCCCAGGGCCACTTGGCATGTGGCTACAAATGCTCTGCAAATTATAACTACTTGTGCTGGACTTGGAGGTGCTTGGGAGTAACCAAGCCTAGAACCAAGGCTGGCTATCACCAATGTTGGGCTTGGGCTTTTCAGCAAGAAGTACAGGGCACACCAAGGCCAGATTTGCTTGTTTGGGTTTTGTGAACATTTGAGAAATTAGAGAAGTACAGCATGAGCTGTGACAGGTCATTTGTATGGAGCACCACTGGCAAAAGCATGGGTGGGCTCACAAGTTGGGTGGGGCAGGGTCTTAGGGAGTGGCCAGGGTTGGGCGAACAGTGTTAGCACAGTTGACAGAAAGAAATGTGTGTGCAGGTTGAGTAGGGGGTGGGCTCAGCAAAGGAAAAATGGCTTCTGCCAGCACATTTTTTTTTGGAGGAATTTGCCCCTCCAGCCCTCACTCAGGAGCTAGACAATTCAGTTCCTCTCCATATATCCCTGGTGCTTTTTGAGCTGCTGCCCCTGTGATGGGACTCAGAGGAAGTGAGTCAATCAGTGAGGGATGACTCACTTTTAGAGGGATGCCTGGGATTCTCGCTGCCGTCCACCTCACTCAGCCACAATATCCATCAGTTTTCACAACCAGAAGTTATTAAGACTTCTCTTCCTTGCACTCGAACCCTATGCTGGGGTTCTGGGGTGGGGCTGTGATCCCTCAGAGGGGACCTCCACCACCAAGAAATCCTTCCTGATTTTTAACACCACAACCAGGTATGGGACAAACCTGTTCCGTGTCTCTGCCCCTCCTATCAGCCTTGATGTGGCTTCTTCTATATGTCCTTAATTATAGGACTTCTGTTCAGCTAGACTTCAGGCAGTTCTCAATGATGATTGTTCTGTAGTTTAGTTGTAATTTTGATGTGGTCATGAGAGGATGTGAGCACAGCATTTCCCTACTCTGACATCTTGACCAGACAGAGTGCAATTTTAGATGGGACACTCAAGGTAGATAACAAGTGTTTCACACTCTCAATGGATTGAGTGAAAGAAGAAATGAAAATTTGGATAAAGTGAAAAAAAAAGAGTTAAGAGAACTAAGGATAAACTTAAAAGAGCAAATAAAATATAATATTTAATCATTTAAAATACAAGTAGGCATAGGAAACTGCCAAATCAATATTACAAATAACAACTGAATAAGGGGGAAGTTTTAAAAATAAGGTAGAATGAAAGGAAAATGATAGTAGTATAAGTATAAAAGAGAAGAGCACAAATATTGAGGACATGCAATATGGTCCCAACAAGTAGATACGAATTGGTCTGAAATTAACTCTTAGGGTTCCTTCTAGCTTTAATGCTCCTTGTGTCAATGAGAATTTGAACCAGTGGTGGTGGCTGAACTTCAGCATAAAAAACACTATCCTTCAAGACCTACATGACCATATACATATGCAACTTTCCTGTTCCACTCCATCCCTAACTGAAATAAGACTCTTGCAAAATACTGTAAAGTTTTATTTAAAAATTTTATGCTACTTGAAGAAGAGATTGGAGTTTTCCCTATATTTATGCCCAGGACAGGGCACAAATCAGAAACAGTGTTAACATAAGTTCTGAATGAAATTAGATCTATAAATATATCAAGTGGTGGATGAAGAAGATAATAATTTAATTTTTATTTCAGAGCATATTATCATATACAACTTCATTTTAAAGAAAGAATGATATACTTACTAAATTTCTGCAGTAAGAAAATTGCCTTCAAATCCCCAGATACCTCTTCTAATTGCCTAATTTACAGCAAAATCGTTTGCCTGTATGCTCCTCAGTTTCTTTTTTTGTGAGAAACCTGGCATATAAAAAAACACATTGTAAAGAATAACGCTAACAATCATCTATTATTTTTGTCTTAAGCTGAGAAAACAGAGAGGTTTGGTAAACCTGCTAAATGACATTTAGTAAGTAAGTTACATGAATTCAGGTGCTCAGAAGCCTAATTGAGCTTTCTTTACACATTATGGGGGAGGTAAAAAAGAAGTAATCAGCAATGACCATATTTCATGTATGCATGAAGGAAAGAATCTTAATTTTTAAATGTCACAGACAGATTAATGGATATAGAAACATTTGGGGGAAGATATAGGGAAGATAATGAGTTGAATTGGAAATGTTGCCGTAAGATAATAATGGAGAAGACCATGTCATGCTTAATGGTTTTTCATTGTACTAACAATAAGAGCTAAAGCCCTTTCAATGACCTATAAAACGTTGTACTGTGTTATATCTGTGTTATATGTTCCTCTGCACTCCTTTCTCCTATACACGTGCCATTCTTGCAATTCTATGACAATGCCAAGCCTGTTTTGGTCATAGACTGTGCACTGGTTGCTCTCTATCTTAGAATTTCCTTTCTCCCAATGTTTGTATGTTTTTTCCCTCATTTAATGCAGATGCTCTTCAAAGTCTCTCTCCTCAGAGAAATCTTCCATTACAACTTCCTTATAATAGCCATCACTCCTTCTGTCACTATCTATCAGCTTACCTCCTTTTATTTGTTTTTAAAGCAGTTAACACTAACTGAATCACATGTTAGTTTCTACATTTGTGTGTGTGCACACGCACAGGCATGCATTGGTCTGTCTCTTCCATCAGACTATAAACTCTATGAGGACAAAGGCTTTGCCTTGGCATCACTATGTCCCCATTCCTTTAATGTCTGACATACACTAAGTGAGCGATAACTCCTCATTGAACATATAAACGAATTTGTGAGTGGTACATGCATTTAACACTAATAACCTTCACTTAGGTTTACTGTTGTGACTGGGATGTCTTATTTATGGCTTACATTTTTGTTTTTCAACTGCTTGCTTAACTCATACAAGGAAAATATACACTTTCTCTGTTCTTACTAGTCTTTAAAAGTCTAAAAATTTGGATCCCAAGTAGGAAGCAAGCAAAGTAGCATAATTTATCACAAAGAAAGCTAGCTATACAAATCTTTTTTTATTTCATGTGAATACTTCTATATTTAAATAGTCATCACATTTATATGTAAAAACCAAATAGGAAATCTTTTAAGTAGAGATTGGATTAAAAATCTGTTTGTGCATGTGAAGTTGAATATTAAGCTTTGCCTGGCCTCTTTAAACAGGACTCAATCAGCTCATTTCAGGTATCAAACACCAGGGCATCCTGAAGGTATCTAAGTGTAAGCTGCAGCATTCCCTGCATACTTAATTCCTTAAAATAACTCAGTGATAGTCATGGTATTCACATTCCCTATCTACTGTGTGTTGGAAACCTTGCCATCAATGATATAGCAAAAGAAAAGGACTCTCAACTCTCAGACATGTTTCAATATTTACAAAATGTATTGCCTCGAATTTCATTTTCTTTCTTTCTTTCTGGGATGGCACATTTTCAGCATCTAGATATTTGTTTTCAGAAAAAGATTTTCAGAATATTCCAAGAGGGCAAGTATTACATCTGTGTTTTTCAGAATTTATCAGGAAGTATGGCATAAAATAGGCATTAATGTATACCTGAGGAATGAATGAGTAAATGTATAACACATGAATAAATGAAAAATTTCAAGTTTAATGTTTAAAAAAAACATTTTTAACATTTTGATTTTTCTTATTTTCTTTTTGGCTTTTTAAAATTGCTTTTCTTTGCACACATTTTGTGTTTATTGTACCAGTGTATTCTATTGTACCACATCAAAAATTTTTAGAAGCATGAAGATTATATCTCAATCAAATCTCTCCATTTTCTGCCTCCACCCATATTCTTGTGTTATCTATTATTTTGGTTATATTTAGTACCTTGCATTTCTTAATACCTTAACAGAATCAAGTTTCAAATTAGCCTAATGGACATTATTTTTATCCTTTAAAATTTTTGGATATTTTGATTTAATTATGCAGCAATTTTTCATTGCCCTTTTTTGGCATTAAAATAATTATACATAAATCCCTTAATAGGTATGCTAGCTTCTCAATTATTACCTTGAGGTATCCAAAGTGATGGTTTCAAATCTCTTACTTGTGGGGCAGAGAAGGCCATATCGCCCCCACCACCCTTAATGTTACTATTATTTTCACCCAAAGGAGTATTTGGCTCTGAAATGCAGATCAGGAGTGATTGGTGTAATGCTTTGTATTCAGTATTTTAGAAAGTGACAGTAATTTCTGGCTTCAAAAAAGAGTTTCCCCAGGCATGCAAAAAGCAATTAAAAACCCCACACAGCTGAATGATCCAACATGATTTAAAATTTATGATATAAGTTGTTAGGTTGGGAAAATATAGACATTTCAACATAATGTATATTTGGAGATGTTTGTCATATCAATTGTAAAAACATGCCTTTGCAAAACTCAAAATAAAATTTCTTTCAGTATCTATGCTCAGATTGTGTGTGTTTAGCGTTTTAGGACCTCTCTTCATTGGTCCACCCCTCACCCATGAGCAATTGGTGGCTGTGCAGGTTGCATAATATGATCCTCCCCCTTTGACCATGCTTAATATTACTAGAAAAGACAACTGACTGGAGAGTGGTCAGTTAGTTCCCCAGGAATTTGGGCCTTAAGGGAATCTGTCTTTTCTACCATAATGGTCACAGACAGAGATGTACAGAGAAGCAGAGATGGAGAGGATATTCAGAAAGAGTTATGCTCCCTGGTTGTTATTTTTTTATATATGTTATCTTTTTAGTGTAATAAGTTACCCCAAAACACAGGAATGTATTAAAATGAACATTTATTATTTACATTTTTTTGTGTGTGGATTCAGAATCTAAATAGAAGTTAAGTCAGTGCCTGGAAGTGTCTTTCACAAAACTGCAGTCAAGGTATTGGCTATGGTTGTAGTCACCTCAAGGCTTGACTGGCAGAAGATCCACTCTCTAGTTTACCCATATGGCCATTTACAGGCCTAAGGTCTCTTTCTGGTTGTTCCTTGCCACATGAACCTCTCTACAGGCCTACTTGATTTCTTCAAAGCTGTTTTCCCAGAGCCAAGGCTTGAGAGAGAATGAGAGGGCAAGCCAGGCAGAAGTCACAGCCTTTTTGTTATCTAATCTTAAAGTTTACATCCCATTACTTCTGTTGTATTTTTATCACAGGAAAGCGTTATCAGGACGAGCTCACATTTATGAAGAGCTCCATCTCATACCCAAGGATACGAATACCAGGAGGTAAAGACCAGTGAGGGCTATTTGAGTGGCTGTCTTCTATAGTCTGCTCTGTAGCCCCCAATGATTCATGTCCCTGCCAATTCAAGAGGAATTCAGCCTCTCCTAAGTTCCCCCCAAAGTCTCATCTCATTACAGCATCAGCTCAAAGCCCAGAAGCACTTCATATCAATGAGATTCAGGTGCAAATGAGAATCCTCAGGTACAGTTTCTTAAGTACAACTCCTTGGATACAGTTCCTTTTATCTATAGATCTGTGAAACTTAAGAGACCAGTTGTCTACCCACCCCACACACCAAACGTACAGCTACTTATATCCTCTAGAGCACAAGCTGGGACAGAGAGTGATCAAGACAGAAGTCACAGTATTTTTGTAACCTAATATTCGGAGTGATATTCTATCACTTTTGTCATATTTTATTCATTAGAATTGAGTCATTAGGTCCAGCCTACACTCAAGGGGAGAAAAAATTGAAAGGGCATGAATACTGGGAGACAGTGATCTTTGAGAGCCCATTTGGAGGCTTCCTACCACATCCTTCTATGGGCCATGCAGCATTTCTATTCTGGATTACATTGAGACACTTCAGCCTTTTAAAAAAGTTCTCATTTTGTTTTTAAGCTTGCTGAAGCTGATTCCTGCTGCTTGAAACAGAAAACGTCTTCAGCTACAATTTCTCCGTTCTTACACTGGACATTGCTTCTTTTTCTCTTGCATTTTCTTTTCAAAGTCAAATTTCCTTGGAGCATCCAGTATAGGTTGAAAATTTCTCATGGTCAGGAAGATTCTATCCAAAATGTTTCTTTTCTTTTTTTTCTTTTTTTTTTTTTTGAGGGCAGTGTCACTGGCCCTCATATGGGGGACTCGAACCGGGGTCGCTGGCTTCCCAAGCCAGCGCTTAACCACCGCACTACTGGGCCGGCCCAAAATCCTCTTTGATCAGTATTCTTTTTTTTTTTTTTTTTTTAATCTGAGCAATCCTACCACCTATTGGCAGCTCAACGGCAACTCAGCTTGGGCTGGCATCAAACCGCCGTTGCTCAGAGCTCAGCTCATACTCTTGAGCGAGCACTTAACCAACTGAGCCACTGGACCGGCCTCCCGAAATGTTTCTTTTCACAATCCTGTTACTTTCTTTTTGTTAAAGTCCCCTGGAGAGGTTCAGATTGTTTCAGTTCATACCTCTGCAGGATCTGACACCATGAGCTGCTCCCTCATTCTTTGTTTTTTTTAATGGAAATTAATTTATTCTGATACTATTGCCAGTAATGGGGGGAGAACACAGACCAACTTTGGATAATCAGCTCCACTCTAACAAATGGTGGGAGTGTCTTTTTAAGAGCTAGGTAAGAGCTAGGTAGGTGAATAGGCCACCTGATTTCTAATTGGCTTTACCCAAGGGAGAAGTAAACTTTCTTCTGTCTCCAGGAAAGGAAGCTCCTAGGTCCTTGAGAAAATCCTAGCAAGAAGTTTTCAAAAAAGATTTACATCTCATAGGAACAGGGAAAGAATCTATGTTTTATAAAATAGATGCTCTAAATCCTCAGAAGTCAGAGCCCCAGAGTCAGGGAGAAGCCTGTCTCAAGTTGAATCAAACTGAGGGGAATGTTGGGGTCAACTTGGTTATAATACAGGATAGTTAATGGTTCACATAGAAAGGTTAATCAAGGGACTAGAATAATAATGAGAGATTCTGTACTTTCCTGCTCTGGTGTGGAAAAAGGGATTGCTGATGTTCCAAGGATGTCATCTTAGATGCAAAAAGACAATACACAGGTTTACTTAAGGTGCATATTGACTTTATGAAGGAAGCTTCAGGCTAAAGATGTGACTTCTCACCATGGCCCACCTTAGTTATGAATTCTTTTATGTTCACGCTATCTTATATGGTTGTATTCAGTCTCCAGACCTTGTCGGGTTTAACCTGTGGCCCCTTTTTCCATCCTCAAGTGTAACTTACAGGATTTCAATGGCCATCCGAAGTTGAGAACTTACATCTAAATCTCCAATCCAGAATGCCATCCATCACAACAGTTTTAACGACCTATTTAATATCTCCACTTATAATCTCACAAACACAATGTAACATGTCTTATATCAGTTTATCTCCATCTTCAAAATCCTTCTTTTGTAGTTCCTCCCTTGCCCAAGCTAAAATTTCAGATATTATCTTTGATTCTATCTTCCTTATCTGCATAGCACATGTCTAATCCTCTTTCCAACTCTTGTCCATTTTCCCTCCTTAATATTCCACTTTCTAGGACACTTTTATCCACCAAAACTATAGGGTTGGTTTTTTTTTTCTTTTTAAAATCATTATCATCTTTCTTTTGATGTAGACAATAAGACAGAGGTTAAGAGTATGGGACATAGAAGGAGGCTCGCTGGTTTTGCTGGATTGGCTTTGTACCTACTTACTAGCAATGTGACCTTGGTCACGTTGCTTAACCTCTCTGTGATTCAGTTTCCTCCTTTGTAAAAGGTATGAAATAATGTTGCCTACCTCACTGAGTTTTTGTCAACAGTAAATGAGATAATGCAAGTAAAACACTTAGAAAAGGGCCAGGCTTAAAATAAATGTGAAATAAATATTAGCTATTACCTGTATTATCTGGTGATTAAAGTAGAGCTTCTTTCTTCAATCTTAGTCATCAATCTAAAGCATGCTAACACTGCAGTGGAGCACAAATGTTATTATATCCTTCCGTACTCTTTTAAAAATCTTTCAATAGTGATCAATTGCTCTCTGATCCAAAACACTTCACGTGCCTTTCAAGGACTCTCTTATTAATAATCTTATTCCCACTTAACTTTCTAGCCACATATATTGTCAATCTTTCTGATGCTCACAATTTGAAGTCATTCATTGTTACTAAGTAATTATTATGTATTAGGTAACTACCAGACATAGAGGATGTGGTAACACGGTCTTGTCCTCATAGAGCTTATGCCCTTCATGGAGTCATCCACGTTGTCTATTCTTTAGTTCTCTAAACTGATCACAGTTTTTCTCAGTTCTAGACCTTTGAAAATACTGATCCCTCTGCTTCTTCTACTTTACTTCTTGCTACTTCATGGTATAATTCCTCTCGTGCTTTGGGTTTGAGATCAGATGTGTTTTTCCAGCAAAGTCCTCTCTGATAGCTAATACTAGTGCATTTTCCCTCGTTGGGTTCATGTAGGACATTGGATTTAGTCCTACAACGATTTTCTGTTTATCAGTTTTGCTCACAGACTTTAAGCTCCTGGAGGGTCATGACATGTTCTCATTCATCATTGCATCTCTAGTACCTAATATCATGCCCAATATGGAGGGGGTCTTCATCACACATCTGTTGAATGAATTTCAGGGCATGTTCCAGTGGAGGGTTGTTGGGGTAGGGATCTAGGCATATGGGGGACTACAGACTCACCTGGGTAAGAATTTGTCCTAATATGAAGTTAAAGATGTTAGGTTCAGGGCCGGCCAAGTGGCATGGTGGTTAAGCACTGGCTTGGGAAGCCAGCGGCCCCGGTTCGGGTCCCACGTATGAGGGCCAGTGACATTGCCCTCAAAAAAAAAAAAAAGATGTTAGGTTCAAAAGCATTAGTCTAGCAAGGGAGAGAAGGGACCACTGTGAATATAGAATGTAGTTAATTAAGAAGTCATTTTTCCCAGTACCAGGAATCAAAGTGAAACAGAGAGAGAGAGAGAGAGAGAGAGAGAGAGAGAGAGAGAGAGAGAGAGAGAGAGAGAGAGAGAGAGAGAGAATAAAAGTAAATGAGTTGTTTACCAAAATTTCTCAGAGCTCAACAGATTTGGTGTTAATGTTTAGTTAACACCAGACATGTTAGTGAGACATAGACCATGCTGTTTTGCAGACGTCAGCTCCCTGGCTATCTGGCATCAGAAGCCTTAGCACAAACTCCAAGAGATATCAACAAAAATGCCCCTGGTGTGCACTAGCTATGAAAATAATCTTTCGTATGTTGGCAGCTACAGAAGACATCTGTGCAGCTAGCTGATCCAGAAAGAAGGAAAATGGTAGTTGCTGCAGGATAACCAAGAAGACTAATCTTGCATCTCCCTGATACCCAAATGTATTTCTGGAAATGTCTGGCAGGAATCTGTACACGAAGATCAATAATATGAAGAGCAAGTGGAGATGGAGTAAAATAATTTTCTATTTTTGACTATTAACATGAATCTAATTTTATCTCCAATGTGCTATGATCTATGATTATATACACAATGCCAACTCTTTTATATATCTCTTTTTTTGAGCCTTACATGGATTTTTCTTAAATTTGTTAAAATCCTTTGTTTGCATCTTATATTTAGACATGCTTTTGTAATGCTTTGTGTTAGTCAGCATGTACAAAGTTATAAGGCAAAAACAAATAACCACAAAACTCTTTGGGTTATAGCATGAAAGGCTAATTTCTCATTTATGTATCTACTGTGGGTTATCTTTGACTTTATTCTATATGTGGTCTTCATTCTAGGATCCAGACTAAAGAATAATTTCCTCTGGGCACTATACTGTCCTAGTGGCTGAGCAGAAGCAGATGATGCAAAACCTAGCAATGACTCCTAAAACTTTTGCAATAAACTTCACCTGTTAATATTTCATTGGCTTATGTGATATCTGTAGGTAGGGATACTGCAAATCACATGGAAATGTGAGGGATGATTAATCTTCCCACTGTACCTGCAAGGAATAACTGATAACAATAATTTATTGACCTATATGCTTCCTTAGTTATACAAAAATAACCTGTTTTATTTCCCAAGAGTTATTTCCCCTTTCTACACATCTTCATTGAGGATGTGTACTTTAGCTCTATTGTTGTAATGTTTGGTTTCCTACTCAATATGGTTATTTTTCTGCCTTATTTTAATGGTTGCTTAAATATAATGGCAGAATCACAAACTTCATAGTCTCATGTTAAGACACTCTATCTTCAGATGTTCTCGATACTTTGGGAACTATATGGCCAAGAATTTAGTTTCAACTGATTTCTTATTATTTTAAAAGAACACATTTTAGTCATTTAAATATCATGATGGTATTTTTTTTTTTTTGAGGGCAGTATCACTGGCCCTCATATATGGGACCCGAACCAGGGCCGCTGGTGTCCCAAGCCAGCTCTTAACCACAGTGCCACTTGGCCGGCCTTCATGATGGTATTTTTTTATTATTATTGAAACTACTTTCTTTTGTGTGAGATTATTATGTATGCCTCAAACTGCTTCATATGCTGTGATGCCTCTTTGATCATTAGTACCAATTTACAATTACCCTCAAGCTTCTAATAAATTTATTACCATTACAGACAGTCCACAATGTTTTTATTATTCTTTCATATCTTGAGTAACAAAGTATTCTCCATTTAATTTATAAAAATAAGAGACTCTGTACTTCCATAAAATAAGATACATATAACACCTGTGGGTAGTCTGGAGAATCATAGTAATTAAGTATATCAATGAAAAATCTGTCTTAATGCATGAAGGTGAGATTTCTCAGTCCTTCCATTTATATTCCTATGCCTCTGATACAAAAAAAAAAAAAGCAACAAAACATTTTAGAACCTTCTTTTCATAAATTGAATATTCTATTTTATCCAAGTGAGAGAAAACTTCCATCAAAAGGACTTATTCTTAAACAATAAGGAAATTTATTGATTCATATCAATGGAAGTCCTGAGGTAGAATTAATTAGTTTAGGGTCAACACAACCAACCTGTGATTATTTGACTTTTTCCTTTTCCTTGCTTTGTTTTATTCTGAGTGATAGCAAGGGAGGCATGAGTTTCACATCCATACCTGTTAACAACTGGAAAATGAAAGATATTGTTGTTTCTGAAAGACCTTACAGGGGAAAAAATAATTCTTGGAAGATCTAACTCAGAAGTTATGAGGAAATCTTTGTGGTATCTCACTGGCACAAATCAGGTTACATGTCATTTCTTTTTTTGTTTTTGAGGGCAGTGTCACTGACCCTCATATGTGGTGGGACCCAAACCTGGGCCGCTGGCTTCCCAAGACAGCGCTTAACCACTGCGCCACTCAGCTGGCCCTACATGTCATTTCTTAATTAATCACTGGCAAAGGCAATGCATTTATCCTTAATATAGTCAGGCATCATCTGAAGATGGAAACTAATGTTAACAATCCTTTTGCCACATGATTTCCAATAAGAAGATGTGGATACCAGAATAAAATCAAGCCTCATGTAGGAAAAAGAAAGGGATAAATGAATCCAGATAGACAGCCAACAATAATGATGTTCAATTCATCCTTCTCTGACTGTGTTTACTTATTAACTTTTGCCATCATATCTAAAATAATGATAAAATTATCTTTTTTTTTTTTAGCAAGTGGCAGAGAGAAAGAATAGCTTTTCTGTAAATGTTCCTTTCCTCTGATGCCTTGAAGGATTTTGCTTCTGGTACACCCTCTCCTTCATGACTCATAATTCTTGATAATTTCAGTATCTACATAGAAGGTCTTAAAATGATGTATCTACATCGATTCTTGATCTTCCTTTCTTCAATGATTTTGTCCTATATTCTCTTTTGTCCATCTGTCCCAATCATTATCATTAGACAGTGTCATTTAGACCTTGTCATTATCAAAAACCAAACCCTATCCTTAATCTCAATTTCAAGAATCACTCTCTCTTTCTTTTCTATCACAATTACCACTTTGTTTTGGGGGGTATGGGAGTTGGGTCTGGCTTATTTCTTTTTGTTTTCTATATCTGGAAACCATTATACTCACCAGCGCCTCCAATCCATTAATTCTGCCCTTTTATACTTTCTCTTATGTGACTTATATCTTCACTCCTTTCTTTAGTCTGCTTAAATTTCCTCATCAATTATTGTTACTTTCTTGCATACAGAATGAACTTTTTTGTTCCTTTCTCACTTTGTTACACTTTTTTTTGTCGTCAAAGTACAACTCTAATTAAATAGAATTCTCTCCTTAATGTATGCATGGATCTACATGACTGAACAAAGCTGGATGATTCCATAGCTGTGTCACTTCAAATTTGTGATTACTAATCTTAGATAATTATTTCACACTTGTACTTTTCTTCCTCAATATCTAACCAACCCCCTACCCCCATACACTCTCAGCTCATGATCTTACCTTTTATTTTACTGAGAACGAAGCTGCTATGAAAAGAGAACTATTTCTGTAACTCACCACTAAATATGGGCATCTGTGTTCATATACTGGGCTCTTTTTTCTTATTATTGTGAATGAACTGTTTCCTATTGTTGCAAAGGTCAGCCTTTTAACTGGTTCACTTACCCATGCCTTCTTGCCTTCTGAAGATTGTCATTCTAACAATGATAATCTTTCTTCTATATCTTCTTATTTTCTTCCCATAAACATAGAGTCTGTGCTACTTTTTAATTAAAAAAAAAATCTTATATTGTTCCTACTTACTCTGCCAACTTCTGGCACTTGTATACTGCTCCTCTTTGCAAAATTTCTCAAAAATATTGTTTATACTCACTACCTGCAGCTTCTCTCTTCTCATTCTCTTGAATTGGCTTCAACCAGGCATTTGCCCATCTCCACTGAATATGTTCCTGTCAAGATAACTAGTGACATACTATCTATATTGTCAAATACAGAAGCTAATCCTCATTCTTTACCCCATTTGGCCTATCAGTGTCACAGTATCCTTTAAACATTTTTTTTCGTTGACTTTTTCATTCTCCTGGTTCTCCTTACTGACTGTTCCTTCCTTGTTCCTTTTGTTGGTTCCTCCTTACTTCCCTAATTTCTAAAATTTAGAATGCTCCAGAGCTCAGGTTTCAAAATTTCCTTTCCTTCCTTCCTTCCTTCCTTCCTTCCATCTTCAAAATTTATTGTACAATTCTGGAATATATCATCTATATATCACATTGTGTGTTCACCATCCAGAGTTAGTTCTCCTTCCATCACCATATATTTGATCCCTTTACCTCTTCTATCACTCCCCCTCCCCCTAGCCTCTGGTAACCATTAAACTATTGTCTATGTCTATGAATTTTTGTTCCTTTATTTGTTTGTTGTGTTCTTTTGTTGCTTTCAGTTTTATATCCCACATATGAGTGAAATCATATGGTTCTTCACTTTTTCTGTGTGACTTTTTTTGCTTAGCATAATAATCTCAAGATCCATCCTTGTTGTCACAAAAGGCACTATTTCATCTTTTCTATGGCAGAATAATATTCCACTGTGTATATATACCACATCTTCTTTATACAATCATCTATTGAAGGGCACTTTGGTTGTTTCCATGTCTTGGCCACCCTAAATAAAGCTTGAATGAACATCGGAGCACATGTATCTTTATGGATAAGTGTTTTCAGATTTTGGGGATATATACCCAGAAGAGGGATTGTTGGGTTATATGGCAATTCTAGTCTTAAAAGTCTATTCTATTCTTCAAATTTTTCTCTATAAACTCCCAGAACTCCAAATATATATCTCCAGTTCCAACAACCTCTCAGAATTCCAGGCATATACAGCTAACTGCCTGCTCAGCATCTATACAGTTGAGTAAGAGTAAGGTTAAGAAAGAGGCTTAGTGCATAGAGCTAAGAATGAAATTAAGAAAACTGACAAGTACCCACAAAACTTGAGTAGAACTTAAAAAAATGATCTACAGATATGTGCTGTTACTGGATATTCTCTGGAAACTGAAAAACTAGCTGCATTTTAAATCAGGGCTGATTTGGGGGGAAAAATAGATAACCTGTACCATTCAGGGGTGTATCTGATATCTGGGGTCTTGGACAATTTTCTGAGATACTTTATCTACTGAGGGCATCTAGATGCTTATAGGATTAAAATACTCTTCCTAGAGCAGCCTCTACTGTCCGCCCCCCATGGCTAATGGTGTAGAGAGTAGAGATTGATTTACTAGGACTAGTTCAAGTCTTTGGTAAAGAAACAAAAAGTCTGATGGATACTGTGGAAACGTCTTTGGAACAATCTATGATTGAATATTGAATATTTCACTTGGAGTGTCTCCCACAGAACATTTTGTGAGCTTAGTAGAACAGATCAAAGGAACTCCTTCACGAAGTATCCAGCTGTACATTTGTGTTTAAACTAACTAACCTTGACATCATTTTTTAGAAAACTGGAGTGTGTCAAGGAAGAAGAAAGGGAGTGTATCGCAAGCAGACTTTGGCTAATTAAGGGATCGAATCAGCTTTATTAGCTGCAACTGGATCACTACTGACAACTGCATTAGGGCCAGTGTTGGAGCTCTTGGCTGAGAACTTATACTACTCAGAGTCTGGAGACTTGGGCAGCAGTGGGGGAGAGAGGGAAAGAGTCCAATGTCAGCTACTTGAAAGGAAGATTTTGCGGTTGGGACACATCATTGAAATGCTAGTGGAGTGTGAAGACCCTGAGGTATAGATGCAACAGAGATTAATAGAAAATGTGTAGAGCCTGGCACTAAGAATTATATATGTTTTCAAGTACCACAAATGCCTCCTTTTCTACAGCAGAATGTCTGACATCAGTCAAAAAGTTACTCAATAATGCAGGAAGATGCTGAGACTTATATGTCAAGTTGGTGAGCACACATCATTGAAAGTACCTAAATATATATGTCAAGACTTGAAGGAATTTTGCATAGACATGCTATGGAGCACGGCGTGAAAGATGATGTCCAGTTAGTGCAAGTTGCTGCAGCAGCTATTTAGAGTGAAGAGAATAGCAGGCTCCAGGAAGGACCAGAAGGTTCCTCAATTTCTCACTGCTGGTAAATAAAATTGGAGAGAGGAAGTGGGTGAGGCAACACTCCTAAAAAACAAAGATGGAATATCGGGGTTATGTGAGGACTACAGGCACAGTTCAGTTTGAGGGAACTGGCAGTGATGTAGGCATGGTTATGCTTTCTGTATCCAACCACGGACAAGCAGAGTCTCAGGGAGTGGGAGTGAGCAGATCACCGACCTTGGTCGGAAGTTCTCTCCACAGCTACCAGAGGAATCAGTCAGAGAGTATACCAGTCATCTGGCTTCCAGTTGATTTGAAGGTAGATTCAGAGAGAACATATAAAGGAGTTCTTGGAATTATCTAAAGTAGAAAAGAGGAGGGTTGACACAAGAGTGGGACTGTTGGGAAAGAGTGTACCCATAAGGAGAACTGACTTTGTGGTTCAGCAGTGAATGGTAGAAACTAAGAGATAGGCTGGAATGATGAGCAATTTTAGACCATGAAAGGAAACCATCTTAGTAAGAGATCCCTTTTGGAATACAGAACCCCCAGGGTCAGCTTCTGAAATGGATAGTGTGTGTACACAAGGATGAGGTGTGATCCTGAAAGGGGAGCAAGTAGGACAAAGGACCCAGGCTGCTGGTATGGCTTCTTTCCTGGCCACCTATGAAGCTTCCTGGGCAAGAACCATGGACACATAAGCTGACACTGGGGAAAGGAAGAAAAGCAAAGAGTTGGGAGATGTGTCCCAGGTGGAGACAGGGAAGCCTTTTGTGCATCTAGGTGATTGAAGATCTAGGGAGACATTCTTTAAACACAATTGTAAATTCACTGGCAGGCAGAAAAGAGAAGGGGGGGAGGGCCTAAGAACCCCAGATAAATGTTGTGCGTTCATTTCTTCTATATGGAATATGCTGGAAGCAAACTTTTTTTCTTTTTTAAGAACATGTAGCAATAGAGTGAAACTCTTATCTTTTTAGAGCAGACATGGAAATTCCTGTGAGAAAAGTGATCTGCTTTGTTAAAGCCATGCTTTATCAGTCAGCTATGGAGCACAAGGCTACGGATACTAGAGGTGGGCCCTCTGGAGATAGGTAGGAGATTGAAAAGGAACTTAGCTCCCTACTCTAGCAGAAAAGAGTGAGAGCAAGATGTGATCTGGTGGTTGGGGCTAGAAGGAAAAGCTGGGCATCCACGGCAAGCCTGATGATTGTGACACGTTATGCACTGTGCAAAGTGACACATCACACAATCCAACCAATATTCAATAAAGCTGCATATCTTGTGTTTAGCTTTCTTCAGAAAGCTGATGTTATGGCTGGTTTGGGGGTCAAGTTTGTATTCAAGTAGACACAGCTAGGTAACACAGAAGTGGTGAATTTCTAATAGCTGGATTACACATCATTTCCTTTTCTTTTTTTTTGGAGGGCAGTGTCACTGGCATCATATGTGGGATCCAAACCCCGGCTGCTGGTCATCCCAAGCCAGCTCTTAACCACTGCGCCACTTGGCTGGCTCCACATCATTTTCATTGCTGCATACAATTTGTTTTCTCTCTATAGTATATTTAAAATTTTCATATAGTTCTATATCTAGTGTGTCTTGAAAAACATATCTGTGGAAACTTGGTGATCAAAAACATCCCATATAAATATTGAAAATGTTTTGTTTTTGCTTTTTTTTTTTTTTGTATAGATAGGTGATAATTGAAAGATAAGTTAAAATGAGAGTTAAATGAAATCAAAATTATCAGGTATTCTGTGGCTTATTAATTAGCAACTGATTTCATAGCTTCAAATGGAAGCAAATTTCAGCAGATGACATTCTCCTATTTATATAAAGAATAATCAATAAGCAAAATCCCATGTTTTTATTGCTAGGGAATGTATTAGTGCATACATAATTCAAAGTACATTCTTTCTTCTTAGGCCAAATGTTCTTTCATCAGGGATGCAAAAAAAGATTAAGGCACTGACCTTGTCTTTCTTTCAATTTTTGATACAGTGCTCATCAGCTTGATATTTTTCTCATTATAATTTTTGTATTAATCTATATTTTTTAAAAGAGCCTTGCATTTGATTTTATGTTTATTACAGAATCATTTGGTGCCTTCTTAAATTTTATGCCTTAGGCAAGTGACTGTCTCAGCCTAGACCACCACCTTGGGTGGCAGCAATATATCTGTTTGGGTTGGGTGCTGAGATGAGCAATGACTGCAAAAAGTCTGCAGTGCTTGTACCTACTTTTGAAGGAACTGCTTAAAATATTCTGCGTATTTCCTTAATTATTTGAGATAGGCTCCACTTTTTGATATGACCACTTCTAATGAAAGTTAGTATCCCCAAGGCAAGGTCTGATGAACATCTGCAAAAGAGAAGCTTTTAAGTTATTGCTAGGTTGCCTATTTCTTTGAGAGTATCTAGAAAGTTATCACCTGGTCTAAGCATGTAAAGGGAAAGTGTAAACAATGGAGAGAAGAGACTTTGGACAAATACACAATTAAAAAGCTCCTATTGGAGTGAGACAGATGGTAAGGCTTCAGTTTTACATAGGAGATTAAGTAGGAAGCCTTTGGGAATTTTCCCTTTGAACTCTTTCACTCCTTTCATCTTTTAGAGTTAAGCTTCTTTTAACTCTACCATTTTAACCCAACTGACATTTTTCTATTTCAGCTCTGTATGATGTTATTATACCCTTCCATTTTCCTACACAGCTCTATGTAGGCCAAGGCCCACAGGATTTTTGAGTCAATCACAGAAGCTGCTAGAGACACAATGTCAGCTTTTCCTTAATCATTCTCCCTTCCCCCAGTCTGATTAGCTTCTGATCAAGTCATTGTCTTGGATTTGAGGTCCTAGAGACATCCATAGGCCAATGTTCCACATTCTGTTAGCTGCCAACAAAATAGTGGGCCAAGTGTGTCAAATGTAAGGCCCAGATGCTCAACTACTGACTAAGTTTAGGACCACTAGGTCCCATTTATTAGCCTAGAGAACTCAGTTTTTCCTTACTTGGAACTGATTCATTCTGTTTCACCAGTTTGTGTCTCTAGGATCAAAACCACATCTCTCATTTTAGCCTTATGACCTATCTTTGATTGTGTTTTTGTTGGTTTTTCTAGGAGCTTGATCCTGACTCATCGCTCAAGAATTGACAATTTCTCTGACATTACCCAGATCTCTCAGAATGACACCTGTCATATCTTTATCTTTTTGGGTTCCCAAAATTGGACTCATACCTCTTCCCCAGTTGATTGCTTGCTTGGAAATTATTACTAAGGGAATAGCACAGTTAGTGTTACAGCCTCTCAGACCAAATAAATAAATAAATAAATAAATAATTTTCTTGTATGTCAAATGAGTATAAAAATATAAATATCTATTGAACTAATGAAGACAGTGAATGATTCTGCTTCAACTGGTTTTCATATAATAGGAAGAATATAACAAAAAATAATGCTAACTGAGCATTACATTTTGCTAGCTTATTTTCAGAGGAAAAAAAACACAAAAACAGTTTTGTAAATATAGCTTCACTTGTGGGATTTGTAAACAGACCCTGGAGGCAATGCCAAAGACAGATTCAAGCCTGTTTAGAAATGGCATCAAATTGCTATTAGGGTTTAGCATCATAAACAGACAATTTGGAAGGACAATGCTCATTTTTAATTACTACTATGTTAATTAAAAAAAATGTTTTCAGTGTTTTGCAATCACACTTCATAGAGTTTGGTGTTAGATGATCAAATAGTAATAAAACTTTGTGTTCATGTCCTGATAATGGAAAATGAAGTAGGGGTGACCCACTCACTGATAGGCACCAATATTGGAATTAGAGTCCTTCATTTGTAAATGTCCTTACATTGATTTTCAAAAGATATTTTTTTAAAAGAAAACATATTTAGCTATACAAATAATGAATCAACCCTTGGCAAGCAAAACAAGTTATAAAAATCAAATTATATTGACCTTCTAGTCAACCATGACTCTTCTTTCTTTAATATACCATGTCAATTTGTAATAATTTTTTATTGCTATTGCAATAATGACTACAAACGTGCTTTCGAAACACAAATTGTGATGCTACCATTCTGTAGCTTTGAAGTCTGACATGGGTCTCACTAGGCATAGATTATCAAGGGGTAGGCAAGACAGCCTTCTTTTCTGGAGGCTATAGAGGAAAATTTGTTTCCTTGCCCTCTCCAGCTTCTGAAGGTTGCCCTTTACCTTGGCACATGGTCCCCTTCCTCTGTCTTTAAAGCCAGCAATGTTGCATCTCTCTGTGCCTTTCTTCAGCAGTCAGAGTTTCCTCTTTTTTCCTCTTCCACTTTTAAGGACCTTTATGATCCCATTAAGCCCATCAGGATAGTCCAGGAAAATCTCACCATTTTAAGGTCACCTCATTAACAACCTTAATCGCATCTGTCACCTTAATTCCCCTTTGCCATGTAATTTAACATATGCACAGGTTATGGGGATTCGATACGGACATTTGGGAGACCATTATTTTGCCTTCCACATAGCAAATTGTTACCAATAGTGAAACTTGTTTATATTACTTTCCAAATACAGGTTTCCATTGCTATCCAAAATGAGAGCATTCCTAACGAGAGCTTTCATAAGCCAAAATGGTATAAAGGGAAGGAGCAACAAAATAAACGGAGACAAAGCTCACAGACCCAGTTCTCATAGACCCAGAAGCTCACAGACCCAGTTCAAAGCTATGGCAGCTTGGTGCTGAGATGCGGAGTGTAGTTCCCAGGAAAGGGGCTTGGCGGCGCTACTCTCACTGCTCGTGGTGCCGCAGCCCCCATGACTTAGTTTCCCTGAAAAATCAATGCTGAACATTATTTTTGCTTTTCACCTTATTTTGTAAAAACGAAAATACTCTTCAGATTTCTTTCAGTTACTGAAACAGGTAATAATGCAGGTCTTTCCTGACAATGAAATAATGTGAACTGTGGAAAAGTAGGGGTTGCCTGTACGTCAGACTCCCACCACAGCCTACACCACCACGGCTACCCCTGCGGTCCAGCACTATCACCTCTCGCCTGGATTACTATACTGGCTTTCTATGTGGTCACTGCTTTATTCTTGCCCTCTGCAGGCTATTCTTCATGCTGCAGCCTAGTTCATCTCTTACAATAACGTCTCTTACGTTAGATTTACATCACCTTTGGACTCAAGCACCCTCCCCCAATGCTGCCCAAATTACTCAGAGTAAAATCCTGAATTCTTAGAGTGGTTTCTGGCTCACTAAGGGCCTGGCTGAGTTATCTCCATAACCTCATCAATGCCATTCTCTCATCAAGCTCAAACCACACTGTCCTCTTGATGCTGTGCCAATAGGGTCAAGCTTATTCTGTTTCGGGGCCTTTGAACTTGCTGTTCCCTTTACTTGAAAATGCTTTTCTGCAGATGGCTGTATAGTTCATTCCTTAAAAACACCATCTAAAGAGAGAACGTTTCTCTAGACATTCATATCCAAAATAGCTTCCTTACCCAGTTCCACTCTTTTTTCTTACTTTACTTTTCTTCTTCTCAGTACTTATCACCACCTAACATATAACATCTTGTCTGTATCCTTCCAACAGGACACAAGCTTCACAAAGACAGAGAATTTTGTTTATTTCTGTACCTTCTGCATTAGGAATGGTGCTTGGCATAAGGTATGTAGTCAATAAATATTTGTTGAACAAATGGAGTTATTGCAATGAAGAAATCCATCGTATGGAAACTTCCCTGTACTTTATCTTGAAGGCTTTTGCACAAGTTCTGACTAGCTGCTTTCAGATATATATCTGCTCTTATATTTTTAGAAATTTGTTTTATCCTTCCATTAATATTTTGTCCAGACACCAAGGAGCCAGCCTAACATCTTGATCTTTTTATCTAGGTCATGGATAACACAGTTCACATTCTTCTTATATTGATGGAAAAAATATCCAGTAGATAAATCTGAATTCATTTACAAAAATATTTTATTATATTTGCATTTTACTGTAGTCTAACTATCCCTGACAGGTTTATCATTATTGACCTGAGTCACTGAACTAAGTTTAAGATTTTTCTCCTGATTACAAATGCATTTATTTTTGCCTTCTGTATGAGATCATTTTGACTGATCTACTTCAAGATTACTAATAGAGGAAGGCGTGACTATATATGTAGATCATCATTTAGAAATGAAGGATTTAAGAAAATTCCCTCACAATTAGAATAATAGATTTGAAGCAAAACCTGGGATCAAAATTCCAATTTGATTTTCTAAACACATCTAGTGTGCTAAACATTCTGGAGCCTATTAATAATGTATAAGGCAGTTATGCATATTTTATATTAAAAAATGTCTTAAAAGGCTATACCTTTACAGGTAATAACCAGCTTACAAAAACACTTCCATGAATTTTTAATATTTATTTGGAACAACAAAAATCTTCTATCATTGTAGAAGGTCAGGTCAGATATGACAAACAGCAATTAATAAAATAGTGTCTGTTTTTGAATTGAATAGTGATTTAACTCCCAGTCATGTTGGAAACATAGTTATCTGCTATATTTTAATCAAGCAAGACTTCACTATTCACAAAATAAATGACTAAAGGAGAAAAAAATGCTTTCAAAAGGATCTCTCCCTAAAGCAAGACAAAATGAAATAGTAGATATACCATTGAACCCAGTGTGTAGTTTGCTAAACACCCTGGACAAATGAGATAAACTGATATTTTTATGTTCTTTGAACCTTGTTTTCTTCATTTGTCAAATGAGACAATTGAACCAAATAATCCCTAAGGTTCTTTATGCATCTGGAATTTCTCAATTTAGCTTATCATTGTTATTATTTTGCAAGACATATATTTTCCTATTTTATACCTTATGTTTCCCAGGCATCCCTACAAAAAGGTAATGATAAAAAACCATGAATTGTAATAAACACAATGCTAATAAAATTTCAAGACACTTCAAGAAATAATTATTTTCCTAAAAGTTACTTAAATTATTCAAACATTGAAAGAACAACATACAAAATAATTTAAAGTAAGCTGACTTGGTTAATGGAAGAATAATGCCTTTTTCTGTTTATCATTTGATATAAAATATGTGAAGGCTGCTTATTGCCATAGGGAAGATTTTAGTTGCCTTAGTTTAGTTTATTGGAAACAATTTTGAAATTAATATATTCTATTTGTAGTGGAGGCATAAGGAGGAGCTCTATTAAAGAAGAAATGACAAGAAAAGGATGATCTTTTTACAGCAACAACAAAGCTCATGGAAGACTTTTTATCTCTTTCTTTATCTGCCCACAGCCCTAAAACCACAGCTTCTTTGTCAGGCTTTTATCAGATTCATTAAAGTTTTGAGTTTTTGTGATAACTATTACATGTTATCAACATTGAGTCAGGCTGTATTTCAACAAAGGTTAAAATTCTACTCTTGTGAGTGAGTTAAACTTAGCCAGATAAAGTTATACAGTAGCTTGTGAAATGGCAGTTTTCAAGTTGTCATCCTATCCTCTCTCATACCATTTTCTTTTACAAAAAAAAAAAAAAAAAAAAAAGAAAAAAAAATTGCATAGGAGCCCTTCTTGAATCAGTTGTTCTGATTTTTGGCCCAGTGTACCAGTTTTTATGTTATTCACACATATTTTTTTCTCTTTCTGTTACAGTCACAGAATATTTCAGATGTATGAGTCCGGACAATTAAGTTCGTGAACTCATCCCAGAAAAAGTGCTACATACCTCATTGCTGAATATCACTATGGTCACCTTTGAAGTATTCCCCTTCAGAAGCTATGCACTGACACCAGCACGTAGTTCACCCTTCAAAGCAATTTTAGAACTCTTTCTGAAGTGGCCATCAGAGCTGTGGTATTACCCTTGATGTCCTGAATGTCATCAACATGTCTTCCTTTCAATATTTCCTTTATCTTCAGGTAAAGGAAGAAGTCACTGGGGGCCAGATCAGGTGAGTAGGGAGGGTGTTCCAATACAGTTATTTGTTGACTGGCTAAAAACTCCCTCACAGACAGTGCCGTGTGAGCTGGTGCATTGTCGTGATGGAAGAGCCATGAATTGTTGGTGAAAAGTTCAGGTCGTCTAACTTTTTTGCGCAACCTTTTCAGCACTTTCAAATAGTCAACTTGGTTAACTGTTTGTCCAGTTGGTACAGCTGCATAATGAATAATCCCTCTGATATTAAAAAAAAAAGCCTAGCAACATCGTGGCAACAAGTTCATGAACTTTGTCAGATCTCGTATTTTGAAGAGATTAAGTCCTGTTTCTCATCTCAATGTTCTTTTGTGATAGTATAGAGCTACATACATGGGAGCTTTTTCCTGAGAAAAGGTGAAGCCAATTACAAAATGTTTTAAATCTCTGTTGTTAAAAGCTCTGTTCCTTAGTCAGAATGACATGAACAATTAAAAAAAAATTACTAGAGAATGAAGTACTCTTGAAAAAGAACCTGAGGGCTCCAGGTCACTAATAAATTCTTAAGTAGATCTGAACAAACAGTGCAATATGTGACATTCTTATTAAGAACAGTTTGCCTGCTACTACGGTTCATGCCATCAAACTCACTGGTAATTTCCATGACAGAATAAATGTTACAAAAAAAATCCCTCCAGAATTCTTCAGGGTATTAAATGAATTTGTATTTCAGTTAAAATGGAGAAAATGTTTTTCCATTGTTAAACATTTCCAAGTTTATAAGCTTCACATTCATATAATGCAGTTCTCTTTTCCTTCCAGAAATTAGAACACATTTCAGTTTGTATTTGTCAGTGCCCTCTATTCATGTTTGCTTATATCGCTCTGTGCTTTTTGATATGAGAGGGATAGTAAACAATTCTTCTTATAGTTTTCCCTGGGTATTGCCACAGGGGAGGGAATTACTATAACACATATCTCACTGTTTATTCCCAACCAGAGCACTGCTCCTTCTCAGTTAATCCTCTGTTCCAAATTCTCTTTTCTACTTAATGATCTGATAATGCTGCCTTATTCTTTGATACATAAATTCCAGACACAGAACTCTGAAGGAGACACCCAATAGTACCTACAAAGTAAAATAAATGAGGTTTCATGAGCTTAAGTGTTAGTCTGGATTCAAATCCCAGCTCTATCTCATTTTAGCTGGTGAAGCTTTATCGTTCAACCAAAAGCAACATCAATAGCACTCAGGTTCATTACTACAATAGCTTCTTCAACTCTGTGAGGGAAAACACATAACCCTCAGGAATATACTTACAATTTAATTTTTCCCCCTAGTTCCTTTCCTTCCCATGCAAGAACTGCACCTCACACTATTTCCTCAGTGACCCTTCCTTACCCACCTGTATAAAAAGATGCTGTCTGAGCCCTTAATCCTAAAGCATTTGTGTTGTTCTCTTCCCTTTCCTCCTGGGTTCTTATCACAAATCCCTCTACCGGTTGACCCTGAATACTGTCCTTCAAGGGTCAGAAGATCAGAAAATTGAAGTACTCAAGCTGAAAACATCAAACTCCTCTTAAGAACTATCTTATGATGATCTATTATAAAGATAAAATAAAATAATGGCTTTGAAAACACCTGGAAAATACTTAAAGTCTTTATAAAGTATGCCTTAGTCACCTTGGGCTGCTGCCATAACAAAATATCATAGACTGGGTGGCTTACACAATAGACATTTATTTCTTACAGTTCTGGAGGCTGGGAAGTCCAAGGTCAAGGTGCCAGTGGTTCTCATTTTGGAGGTCTCAGTGAAACTCTGAGACAAGAAGGAAAGTACCAGTCATTATTTTCTTGAATTTAATATTATTTCTGAATTACCTCCTTCTCTGTGAATCTGCTCTCTAGGTCCTCTACAGTACAGTACTGCTGACTGGGATCCGCTCAGTGGGAACTCAGGGTTCCTGGATATATTGGACATATTTTCTTTCCTAGCTCCCTTTAAATCACAGGGAAAATGTGTCCATAGTGAGAGAGAGAGAGAGACTCTTGATTAATCCAATGAGGCCACCTAATTTGGTGCTGGAAGAATGAGTCCCTTTCCTGGATTTCTTTTTTTTTTTTTGGAACATGGACTTAGAAGATGTGTCTGTAAATCAGTTTCCTTCCAATGAGTGAGTATGTAAGATTTTATAAAAACAGGCTTACCGTGGTACCCTGATGACCTTCACATATTCATATAGACCCACAGGCAAAATAATACGTGATGTACAACTCGGCCAAATGCCTTGTAATCCTCCCAGAACAGCACAGGATGGGAGACAGTGCCTTATGCCCTGTCCATTCTGATGAGGTATGGCGCTTTCTGCCCCTGGGAAGTGAGTGGCAGGGTGTGAAAACACTTAACTGCAGTTCAGAATTGGCTCCTCAAGAACAGATCATCCCACAAGCCTTGTTCCAGTTATCTGGTTCTTTTTGTTTCAGTGCCCTTCTGTTTTGGTATATAGAAAAAAATCCTGGGGAGCTGGCACCTTTGGCTTATAATTCTTTTTACTGTCCCTGTAAATAAATAATAAACTGAAACCAAAAGTGGCTTTTTGGTTTCTTTGGTATCGTTACCTGTTAAATCAGTCAGACCTTAACCTTGGCCTTGATTTGTCTTATGTGTGCTGAGGATGCTGCCTTCTTGGAGGGAAGTGTGTGGAAGGGTTAGCAAGGGTGGCAAATATTAGTCTGCAATAAAAGAGAATGAAACAGAGACAGGAAAAAGAGAGAGTCCTGGTAGCTGCACCCCTAGACATGACTGTGTCTTCTTTGTCCAAGCCTTTCCTGACTACTGCAAATAATTCATGATGAATTTCTGTTTCTCAAAGTCAAATAAGACAAAAGAATCTCTCCTCCACTCTGATGTGCTGGTGCCAGCAGTTTCTAATAGGTTCTCAGAATGATTTTGATTTAACAGGATTACATTATGAATTTACATTTTGTTCAATCACACTGCTCTGGGACTCAATTCTCCCAATTCCTACTATAGAACATGTGCCATTTTAATCGATGAGTAGTTGTGAGGTGTCTGTTCACATCTCTTTCTGGAGAATTGCTGCAGACAGTGGTAGACCTATTAGTCTAGGTCTGATCTCAGATGCTACTTTTACCTGGATTTAGAGTCCTAGGTTCCAAGTCAGAACAAATTAATCAATTCACAGGGAGTGGTGTGTGGACAAATACAAATTAAGAATAAGAAGCTTAATCCTTCCTGTGCCAATGATGGGAGAGATTTCCTTGGACTCCCATTTCTTAGAGCATGTATTTCAGAAAACCCGTTCTAAGTTTTTTGCTCCGTTTCTTTTAAATAGATGTAAATCTTTTTAACAGCTAAATAAGCCTTTTGTTGGTTTTGTGACCCAGAAATGTCCTTCTCAAGGACCTGGAAGCCATCACGTTGAACCGTAAACATGAAGAGAAATAGTGTCCCTATTTCTCAGTCTCTGTAGAACAGTTAGGAACCTAACTTCCATGGGCTTCTTGCTCCAAGGTGCAAAAATACCTCCTGTCATAAAGATAGGAGGAATCTGTTTTTCCTTTGTATAAGGCCAGCTAACAATTACAGGTAGTCGCCTCAATTACCAAGTAAATTTAGGATGAACTATGTGTGGCAAAAAGTGCTGTCAAGTCCTCTTACTTGAAGACTACTTATTGTTTACCTAGAGAACATGAACATAATGAGTTGTATCTGTGCGATTTCTTTCTGTCTTTGCGATCTCTTAGTGGATTGCCTGTGATCCCATTATAACCTGGTCTAAAGCTTATTCAGTATCAACCTTGTTTTCTTCCTCTACCACATTTGTGAAGAGCATTTCTGGGTTAGATCAAGATTTTGTTCTAAATTATATTTCCCAACAGTGGTGTCTGAACAATTGTTTTTTAAAAACTGAACAGATAGGTTTTCATGCCCCGCTGGTTAAAACTAGTGCTCGTATTTATGTGTCTTGGACAGGAATGGATAAAGTGCCCTATCTCTCAGGACCTGGCAGCAATGGTTAGTCTAAATACAATTTGTCAGGTACCAGTACCATCCTTAAACAGAGCAGAACCGAAGGTCTTGTACCTGATATGGTTTGAGGGTCAATTTAAGAAAGGATAAGAAAAATTGACCTTTATCAAACACTCACTGTGTAACTTACCCCAAATCTCAGGAGGCGGCATAATAAAAGAAGTGAGGTCATTGATTTCAGACAGCCTGAGCAGACAGCCTTTTTCTACCTTCTCTACTACCCGTGTGACCCTAGGCATGTCACTTCACCACACTCAACCTCAGTTTCTTCACTTAGGAAATTGGCTCTACTGGTACCTCTCTCGTAGGTGTACTATGAGAACGAAGTGTGATAATAAATATAAAGTGTTTAGTTCAGAGCCTGGTGCATATTTAGTACTTAACATAAAATTGTTATAATTACTCCTGTACCCAAGAGTTTCCAGCTTCTTTCTAATTACACTAGTAAAACTTTAATCTTTTTGTCTTAAAGGCCAGTCAATCACTAAGCACCATTCATTAAGATGCAAATGCCCCCTGGGTAAAGTTACCTTTTAAATTAATTTTAACACCTTGTAAGTAATAGTTTCTAATGATTCAGCTATCTAAAAGTGGAATGTCATGAGCAAAAAGACCAAGGGATGGGATGGATTTTTTTTGGTTGGTGTGACAATTGTGAAGTCTAGAGGAGACCTAAAGGCAGATGTAAATTGGAGAGGTGGGGACAATCCCAATAATTTACTCAGCCAAACAGTATCATATCCCCCAAATAACAGGCTATTTGGCAGCATTAATGAAGATTACTATTTTAGTTATCTTTTAAAGCAGCATCTCATTGATTTCTCAGAACAATCCTGCAGTGTATATAATATTGCTCCTATTTTAGAAAAGAAAACTCAGAATCAAGACAATTAGTGAAGGCTGCTGTATCCAAACTACTCCCAAATCTTAGCAGCTTATACATTAATCATAAGAGTTTATCTCTTGCTTTATTTAATTCTGAAGTATATCAGGGATCTGTGCCAGGCAGAGTTCTTTCAAGAGAAGACTTTGGAGAGTATGCTTCCCAAAGTCTACGAGTGAGGCTGGGACAGTTCAGCCTTCTTCTCTCCCTTTTCTGAGAAGGGAGAGGGAGCTGAATTACCCCCAGAGATTTTTATAGGCTGAGTTAGAAAAAGACATTGAGATCTGACAATTAAGTTTGTGAACTTGTTGCAATGATGTCAGAAGAGGGATTTTTGATATCAGAGGGATTTTTGATATCAGAGGGATTACTCATTATGAATTTGTACCAACTGGACTAACAGTTAACAAAGTTTACTATTTGGAAATGATGAAAAGGCTGAGTGAAAAAGTTAGACACCCTAAACTTTTCACCAACAATTCATGGCTCTTGCATTACGACAATGCATCAGCTCACACAGCACTGTCTGTGAGGGAGTTTTTAGCCAGTAAACAAGTAACTGTTTTGGAATACTCTCCCTACTCACCTGATCTGTCCTCCAGTGACTTCTTTCTGTACCCAAAGATAAAGGAAATATTGAAAGGAAGGCATTTTGATGACTTTCAGGACATCAAGTGTAATACAACAATAGATATGATGGCCATTCCAGAAAAAACAGTTCCAAAATTGCTTTGAAGGGTGGACTAAGCGCTGGCATCGGTGCACAGCTTCCCAAAGGGAGTACTTTGAAGGTGACCATAGTGATATTCAGCAATGAGGTATGTAGTACTTTTTCTAAGATGAGTTCACAAACTTAATTCCCTGACCTCGTATCTGATGTCCACTCACGTTTCATTGGCATTTGACCCGAACCTAACTACAAAGATGGTTGGGAAATATAATCTCTCTGTGTATGCAGGATGAGGAAAAGAGATCTGTGAGGATCTAATCTGTTTTTGCCACCCTCAGGAAAGTAAGGGTGTTGGTATGGAACGTCTATTAAGGCAATAGGAATATTGTAATATTCATGAAAACAGGACTGGAAGCCCTGAGAGAAAGCAGACATTTGTTAATGATGAAAAAAATGATAATGTTTTTGTAGAGATTCTGCAGGTTGTTAGATTTACCATTTCCCAGACTTGTTCATGTTCTAAGCAGGTGAAGGGCAGGAAAACAACAATAAACTATTGTTCTGAGTGAGTAATCTTGCCAGTAGCAAATAATCTTCTTTATCTAGAAAAATAATGTTCTCTATGTTGCTGTAGACCTCACTCTGCCATTTTGTCAGTCTTCTGTAAACATAACTTGTGAGTACATTATGGGAGCTTGAGAAAGGCAGGATTAGGTAACAGGCTGGGCCAGTGTATCTCTTAGACTGGACAGGAAGAAGGGCCAGCACCAGCTGTGGTCCCCTGAGGGAAACAGGAAAAGACTGGATTTCTTTACCTAGCGATCTAGTGTCAATAGGAGGTATTCACCCCACCCCAATTCCTTCCATCTCTCCACTTTGTCAAGTAATTATTTGCACAATGACTAGAGAATATATGATATATATATATATATATATATATATATATATATATATATATATATATATATAAAAGTCAGCAAGAAAGCTCTTTATCTAAAATTCAAGACCTCAGAGTTTTTCAAACTCCATAGTTCAAAATAAACATATTTTTGGTAGTTCTTTGAATATAAATAAAATCAGAAGAAAGCTTTGTCCATCAGTTCACTCAAAATACAATCCAAGAAATGATTTTATCCAAACAAATCAGTGTATTTGTTATGTAAGCATAGTTTCAAAACAATCTCCAAGCCCTTGCTCCTTCCAACAAATTTCTGCTCTTAAACCACTACTAAAGGCAATCTTGAAGACTAGCATTAATTTTTAAGTTTTAAGTCAATTTCAAAGGTAAGTGAATAACCTTGTCTGTTTATAGGATAAACATGTATATACCAAACTGAGAGTAATCATTGTTAAGATGTCATTTTTTTTTTTAAACAGTGAATGGGGACAAATAGGAACTAACAAAGAATGGACTAAATATAGGTCAAAAGTGCAATAAGTAAGCTTATTGACATAGTAATGTATGTGTTTATTTATTAATGTCAATTACAAAAACCTAATGGTTATCTATTAGTGTGGTAAGTATTTCAGAATTTTTCTTCAGCATATAAAAAGGGGTTGTACTACTTCTATGATATTTTTATTTTCCTAACTTACTGTTTTACACTCACCTTTTTGATTACAGTAACTTGCAGGCTACAATTGGAACAGATATAAATGATGTCAATACCCCATGGAAAAATCAATCATTTAAATCTCTATGAAGAGCCATGCTATTAAATTTTATAAATTTAAAAATACAAGAATATCCCTCTAAGCTATGGCAGCATCTCTGTGGAAATTAGTAGCCTGACTGAGAAATCAGCCTAGGTACGGTAAGAAGCCTTGAAGAAACTACTGCGCTGAGGAACTTTCTCTGAATTTACAACATCCCTCTCAGAATCTACTCACATTTGAACATTGACATTTTCATCTCTGAAGAAGGCATAAAAAAATGTTGTTTCAATTATAATGTTTTCTGTGTCTTTTCAATTAATCAGTTAACAAATATTTGTTGCGTCTCTGATGGTGTAATAATCATTTGTTGGGTGATGAGGGAATACAAAGTAGAAAAAGGCTGGAGTTCAGCAAAATTTTAATGTAGTTGGAGGGCCACAGTGTCTGCCACCTTAGGAGATGCATAATACTAAAAACAAATTATGCTGGATGGCCTTTGATTAATTACCGTATCACCGGTGGAAATTTAAATTGCACTGAGTTCAGAGGAGAGTTTCTCTCTTCTGAAGTATTAGGCAGGGCTCTTAGACATGGAGGAAATTGGAAGGATCTTAAAGGCTGAGAAAAAGCTTTACCTTCTTAGATTTAAGCCACCAGCTCTTTAGCAGAGGGTACTGACAGGGGATTTGTTCAGATTATATAAATTTATCCTATAGGGAAATGGAAATCTATCATTTTTACTTCTTAGGTCTTATGATATGATGATGATGATGATGATGATGATGATGATGATGATGATGATGATGATAATAGTAATAACAGAAAAAAGCAATAAGTATTATTGCTGGAGGACTTACTAACTGCTAGACATGGTGATAAGCAGTGCATGTATAATCTCAGTTGAGCCAACATTGGGTTAGTATTAGCAAAAGAATGACCAAAGCAATATAAGACTTAGAACACAGACTTCGGAGTCAAAGGAACCTAAGTTTGACTTATAACTTTTCCATGTACTGTGTGTATGGTCTTGGAAAAGTTAGTTAACCCTCTAATTTTCTGTTTCTTCATCTCTAAAATAAGAATACTATTAACACCTATCTCATGCTATTGATTTTAAGTGAGAAAATACACGTAAAAGCAATTAGCTCAGTGCCCAGCCCAATGTGCTTCCTTAATGTCAGTTATTACTATATTTAATAATTACATGAGATAAGTATTATTATATCCTTAGTAGGGATGAGGAAACTAAGAGTGAAATAAATTTCCTGGATCATACAATTAGTAAGGGAAGAATTAGAATTTGAAATTCAGTGTATCCAACTCAGGTGTTCTCAAATGCTACATTATGCTGTGTTTATTTTTCTTCATTCATTTAATAAATACTTTTTTTGTACTGATTGTGTGCCATGTCTAAGACTTTGAGCAAGAAATGCAATGGTGAAAAAAGAAATTCTTTCTCTTCTAACTGAGGCTACAAATGAAAAGTTAAGTTATTAACAGATGGTTAAATACTCAGAAAGAAGAAAACATGATTTCATCAGAGGATAAAACAAACCAACTTTACTTAGATTGTGAAATTTAAAAATATTTCACTGGGAAAGGATACTCTAAAGGGTAAGACTAAAGAAGATGACAAGGGATAGATCCTACAGAGCTCATAGGCAATATGAAGAACCTCAGTCTTTTTCTTAATAGCAATCCAAAGTCATTGAAAAGTTTTAAGCAGGAAGTGACCTGATCAAATTTGTTATTGGAAAAATCACTGTCTCATTTGGAGAATGGTGGGAGGAGACCCAATATGAAAAAAGGAAAAACAGTTAGTAGGCCAAATAATAATAATAGTAATAATAATTTATAAATGCTAATTCATTTTAAATATTCTCCAGGAAAGAAATGACAGTAACTGGGATAAGGGCTGATTGCAGAAGAAGCAGTGATAAGTATAGGTACTTGAAATAAATTTGGGTGATAAACTTAATGGATTTAATGATCAATCCAGTACCAGAGAATGAGAGAAGGGAGGTACTAAGAATGAGTCCTAGGGTTCTGGCTTATGCCTCTGGAGAATCATGGTGCTATACTCTAAAATTGGGAGAGTACCAAGGTTTTTAAGGAAGATAATATGCTCAATCATGGATATGAGGAGTACAAAATACTTTTGGTACTTAAGTAAAGATGTAGAGTAGGCAGTTGGATATATGGCCCAGAGAAGAAGTCTAACTGAAACTACAAAGAAGGAAAGGTAGGAGTCATCAGTATACAGATGGTGATTAAGGACATGGATCTATTGTTTAGACAGAAAGCTAGAGAGAGGAGAAGATATCTGAGCCATGGGAAACTGCAACACTAAATACCAGGACTAGAAGAATGGGCATAGATTAAAGAGAGCAGAAATATAATGGGGAAATCAAGAAAGGGTGATATCATAGAAACCCAGAAAAGAGAAAGGTAATATCAGAGAATGGAAATGATGGTGTAGTCCACATTGGCAAATGCTGTGTAAAGATCAACTATGAGGACAGAAAAATATCCATTGAACTCTGTAACATGAAAGTCAAAGGTGATACCAGTGAATTTTCACTGTAGAAATGGCAGAGAAAAAAGCTAGTTTGGAATGGATTCGGGAGTGATGATTTGAAAACATGGAGATGTAACTTAGAAAGAATTGTTCATAATTACAACTTTTACTTTCTAGAAGTTTTAACTTTTAGGAAGAATTGTCCATAAAGTTAGATTTAAGGTAAAGAAGAGTATGGTGATAATCTGGAAGCAAATATGAAGTTTAAGAATGACTCTGTGGAATTTTATGTAGTGAGAAGGATCCAGTAGAGATAAACTGGATTTATAAAAAGTAAATATTGAGAAAGATGATCACCTATGAAGCTGATTATTTAAAATATTTCAAAGACTAGATCAGTAGAAAATCTGTGAGAAGGATTTCTTTATAGAAAGGTGGGCCAAGAGAGTCATGTGATCCATGCCCAAAGTAGAGGGCTGGGAGAGTCCCCCGCTTCACCTCAGGTAAACAAACTGGCATTAATGGAAATATTTGGGAGTACAATATCCAGATAAAATATAGGACGCCAAGCTAAATTTGAATTGCAAGTACAGATAAACAATGAGTAGTCTTTTAGTCAAAAACTATGTCCCAAACAAATATTGCATGGGATATGCTCGTACTGAAAATAATATCTGTTTATCTGAAATTCAAATTTAGCAGATGTCTGTATTTCAATTTGCTAAATCTGACAACCTTGACCAGAAGAGGCTGATATCCTGAATTAAGGTAACACAATGGACCAGGGTCTCACACATTCCTGGTAAATCTAGAGGGAGAGAGATGGTCAGTGGCCTGCTGAAGCTGGGATTAGCCTGCATGCTCATCATTTGCCAGAACAAACAATAAATGTTTTTGCGCCTAGTCAAAGGAAGGACCTGGGCAAGGAAGACCAGTGTGTGTGTCCTTCTAAGGCACAATCCCAGCTGAGTGGATTGGACTCAGCAGATGAGAAGCCAAATGTAGGACACCAGTTTCTAGAAGCTGAAAAGGGAGTAGAAAGCAAACATCATAATATAGTGCATTTGTGGGTGTCAAAGAAACTTCAGGTAACAGAAGGTTATTACCGATACTTTCAAAGAGTAAGAATACCAAGAGGTGAGAAAGTCAGCATTAAACCCACTTGACCAAGAGTGAGATACCTCCTTATGAGAGTAAGATGTTTTCTGTCCCACTTTCTTCCTCTTGGACTCAGGCAGAGTCAGAAACCTTAGTAGTCAAAATCAGAGGAGAAGGAGAAGAAGAAAATGTGTGAGAAGAAAAATGATGCCCTGCTCCATTGGCCTATATTCTGCTTTCAGTAATACTCTGGTGGTACATGGGTGAGAAGATTCAACTTGAGTTCAAGTTTAGAATGCTGATTACTATCTGGGCTTCGACATTTTTATTAATGAATTGAGAATGTTTTGTGATTTAAAGTGACTGTGTGGTTTTTTTATTACCTACGGATGAAAGGGAAAGCATGGAATCAGCCGACTTTTCATACACATGAAACATAATCTTTTCCTGAAATGGTACTGTTTGAATGGACAGTGTTCAACATAAAGGTTATAGATGTATATCAGTCTTTTAAGTTTTACTAATTCAAAGGGCTTTAAATATGAATTCTTTGTGTCATTTTAAAACTAATTAATTAGGAGGAGAAGAACGACAAAGGAGATGATAAAAATCCTCAGGCTGGGGAAGAAGTCATAACTTTATGTGTGTGCTAATTCTGAATTCTAAGAGCTCTGTAATCTTTTATTGTGATTTGTCTTGTAAAATATTTATGATGAATCTTTCCAAGTTGTCTATGAGTCTTTCAAAGGCAGCAAGTATCATATCTCTTGTTTCTTTGAATTCTCACCATCAGGCACAGTGCCTCTGGCACAGTACGTTGGATATACTCGTATATTACAATTGATTGGTGGCTGCTGCTGGCTCTTGCAGGATGAAAAAAAGTATAAACTCTAAGGGAATGAAACAGATAATAAGAACCCTATGAATTCAGCCCTTAAGACAGTTTGAAAATCTTATGAATAGGACCAGTATGTGAGTTTTGTAGCAAGAACAGGACTTGGGGAGGTTTTGCATCGAGGCTTTTCTCTGGCAGAGTGTAGGTTGAGCAAATGGAGGGGGTACTATACGTTTTGTATTCAGGATATAAAGAGTAGCTTCCTTTGGACTGAGCTCAGAGAGAGGACTCCAGGAAGTACTACTGAGGAAGAAAGGGAACACATAATAATAGGTTTTAGTAATAGAATATTCAAGAAGTTTGAAATATACACTTTAACTTTTGATGATATTTGAGGAAGAAAATGATTTGCACAAGGAAAGCTTAAACCATATGCTCCAGTAAGTTTTGAACGAGAAGAAGAGAAAGGACAAGGTTTAGAGGCAGCTGAAGTAATGGTCACTTAGAAGGTTTCAAGAACCCTGGAATAAATGGGTAAGGATTTGAATAAAGCAGTGATGTGAAAGAGAAGGAATTCATGCAGGTGAAGCTACAAAGAAAGAAAGAAGAGACTAGTAAGATGGCAGAAAGGAGGAATGATGGCTGAAACTATCGCTGGGGAAAGTGATGACCTCATTCACAGAAATAGGGATGTTTAGAAAGAAGAGATTTAAACATTCACATGGTACATTTAGTTGAATAAAAACATAAATAAAATGCATAGTCTTAGAAGATCCTCATTTACTTCAGACAAAAATATTTTGCAAATAAATTTGATTTCATACTTCTGAAAATCTTAAACTCTTCCAAATTCATTTAAAAAAGTACATATCATTTACTTTTCTAAAGTTAAATACAGCTGTCTTTTTCTTATGTTCTTTTATAATAATTATATTGTTTTTAGTTCCCAGCCAGCAGGCAAAGTAAGAGCCTCAGTTATATGAGTATTCTTTAAGAGGTTGGATTTTGCTGGAAAAAAAACACAAATTTTTTTTTGTATTAAGTCATATATTCATTAGTATATTGATACAAATACTTTGAAAATCAATTAACAGTGATTTAAACATGACAGAAGATTTGGGTCTCTTCTGCATAAAACTCTAAAATGGCACGCCATTGATTTGGAAGTGTTGCTTTTCCATCATCAGCGTAGATTCCATCTTGGGGTCCAAAATGATTGTTCCAGTTGTTGCTACTTCCTAGGCTTGGAAAAGGGTAAAAGAATAAGTGGAAGGCAAGTAGCTTCCTTTTCTGAACGTGAGCTAAAATTTGTTCACATGCCATTAGCTAACGTTTGGTCATATGGTTTGGGAATTGTTATATCTAGGTGTCCCAACCACAGTTTTGGACAGCAGGTATTTATTTCTAAAATGAATGTGTAGAAAAACCCAAATCTACTAATATTACCTATAGCACAATCTGTCCTATTGATGTATATACTTATTATTTAGGCTTTTCTCTTTTATTCTTTATCATTATTTCTTTATGGGTTATAGATTGTCTTATAAAATTTTAATTTGTTATTATGTATAAGTGTTAAAAGATAAACTGAGGCATATTAAAATTTTTAAGAGTTTATTTGAGCAAAAATCAATTTGAATTTGGCAGCAAGCAAGCTGGCAGATAGAAAGGCACTCTGAGGAGCTGTACAAAATGAAAGACTTTTATAGGCAGAAGGGAACAAGAACAAGGAAATAGTACTAGGCAAAAACAGCAGATTGGTTATTGTAAGGATACTTTTCTTCAGGGGATAGTTGGGGTTTGTCAGGAAAATTATCCAACTAGTGCTGATCATGTGATTTGGGACTGACTGGTTTAAGATTCCATTTTGAGAGCCAACACTGTCATTAAGTCAAATCTCAGTTTTGTGATGTGGAGCTTTGCATAAGCAACTCATTTTTGGCCTATTATCTTGTTTTTAACAATAGAAAGATGCCAAGGCACTAGAGGATAATATTTTCTGTGATAATTATTTGAACAGAAAGCAGTAGAATGACACAGCACTTATCAAAATAAGGGGCCTTGATAAAGAAGAGGTGGTACATATATACAACGGAATATTACTCAACCATAATAAAGAATGAAATCTTACCAACTGTGACAACATGGGTGGACCTAGAGGGTATTACGTTAAGTGAAATAAGTCAAACTGAGACAGACAAAAAAAGAATACGATCTCACTTATATATGAAATTTAAAGAACAAAATAAATGAACAAACAAACAGACTCACAGATGCAGAGAGCAAACTGAAGGTTATCAGATGGGAGGAGAGTTGGGGGGCTGGGTGAAAAAGGTGAAGGGATTAAGAAGTACAAATTGGTAGTTACAACATAATCATGGGGATGTAAAGCACAGCATAGGGAATATAGTCAATAATATGGTAATAACTACGTGCTGTGCTGGGTGGGTACTTGACTAATTGGGGGATCATTTTATAAATTGTATAAATGTCTATTCACTATGTTGTACACCTGAAACTAATATAATATAATATTGAATGTCAATTGAAAAAAATAAGAGGGTCTTTAGATTTCTTCAAAATGATCGTTTTTCTATTTGATAGCCTAGATGTGATATGTTAATTATAAGAGATAATTTCTGCTCGTCTAAAGTACCCCTTCCACAAGTGTTATTTATGTGAATTAATACTAAGCATGAGAAGATTTCTATTTTTTTGGCTGAAGTAGGTGTGTGACACACAGTTCTTTGGGGGTTGATGTTCTTAAGAAGAGAAAAGAGAGCTCTGAGCACAATGCGCATAAGAGAAAGTTATTTCCCACCCCAATCGCCATTGGTCAACAGACTGATCTTGAGCCATTTGAACACTGCTGCTCGGATGAAAAGCTGAAGGAGCTGTGCATGTGAACAAATATGTTTGATTCTGGGCACAAGCAGTGCTGCTTAGAAGCCCAAATGGTCAGCTGTAACATGATTTCCATAGAGGCCCATTCTTCCCCCATGTCCTCAACCCTGGCCCAGGTAATAGAATAGATTTGTTACATTGAGGGCAAACAAAGGCAGGAAAGGGAGATCACTGTGATAGCAGGGGGATTACAGAGAGACATTTTAAAGCTGAGGGAAAACAAGTGTGTATGTCTATTTATATTCCTACACAAGATGCCCAGAAACAACTGAGTGGTGGTGGCTGAACATATGGGAAGATGTAATTCCTAATAGGACCAGTGTAGGCTTAAAGCAGGGCACAGCCATGGATTATTTCCAATATGACCTAATGTGTACTTGAATACAAGTGAAGTTTAGGACAGTGCTTTCAGAACTTTAATGTACATATGAGTTGCTAACAACAAACCTTGTTAAAAGGCAGATTCTGATTCAGTGTGTTGGGCGGGGCTGTGATTGTGCATTTCTAATACATCAGGTGATGCTGAGCTGCAGGTCCACAGACAAGACAATTTCTGGTAGCAAGGGTTTAGCAACATTGAATTAATCAAGCATTCATGCTACTCATTTCCCAATTCCCATCTCTTTCTTTCTGAGTCAGAAATTCCTGGATTTCAAAAATGCCGCTAACAATTGTCACTGAATAGTTGTTTACCTTCCCTGGGGCTTAGTTTCATAACCTGACTGAGTTTTTATGGCATTGTCATGTTTCCTATTTCTTTCCAGCAAATATTTCTGGTTTCCTTCTTTTGTGCATGGTCGGATTGCATACCTCTGCTCTTTTGAAGTTAGGTATGGCTATATATCTACCTCAGCCAATAAAATAGGAGCAAAAATGTTATATGTTACCTGTGTGACTTGCTACCGTCTCTTTCTCTCTGTCTTGATTACTAGTAATGTTCTAGTAGATGTTTCATCATGAGGACCACACAGAGCAGAAACCCCAGCAAACTCTTACTGGATCTGAAACATGAGAATAAACTTCCATTGTTTTAAGCCACTGAGATTGTGGCAGTGTTGGTCATATTGATGAAGCTGGCTTACATTGATTGATACAAGCATTAAATGAAAAAAGTCATCAAGTTGGCTATTACTCAGGTATTCAGATATGTGTTCCTTTCTTTTCTCTTCCCAAACCCTACAATCTACCTTTCTGTCATTTCTCTGTACCTCTAAGAGCAATAAGGTAATTTAAGGAATGGTAAGCAATATATTTATTCTTTTTTTGAACCACCTTAGTCCTTACAAAGTTTAGATTAAAAAATCCAGAACTTGCAGATACGTGAAGCTTTAGATCTGTCCAGAAGCTCCCCCGCACCCCCCCTCTCCTCTGCCCCCGCTCTTATCATGCCCACTGGAACTGTTCCACCAAATTCTAATCTGTTGGGTGATATTTAACACAATAACTGCTTGGGAAATATAACTGATAAAGATGGTCCATGAAATGGATACTTAGTCACCTGGATGACAGTGTCCTGGGAATTATTTCTGCATTTTTTGTTTGCTAGAAGAATGGCATTTTTATTCTTCTTCTGGGCACCAATTTGAATTTAGCATCAGAGTGGCAAAAGCTTTTCTTTCCATTTTTGAACTTTAAGGTCTTTTGATATTTCATCAACCCTAAGAAGTAAAGTGTTCACCAGAATTTCTTTGACCTTTCTGCTGGGTTATAATTTAAATGTCTGGTATTTCTTTTTCTTCTCTCACCTTTCTTCTGGGTCTGTAATCGATGCGACAGAACAAGAATCACCAGCTAATCAAAATAGAAATTTAAAAGTAATGTTTAAACCAGTCTCCCTTTGAACTTTTCTTGTAATTATTCTCCATCATTTCTCCAGTTCTTTTTTTTTCCATTTATATTCTAATTCTATCTCCTAAGGGCAGGAATTTTTTCCCCCTTTATTTCTCATTGTACTTAATGTTGTTTTAAAAAATGTATTACTTAGATATTTAAAAACAGTAATAAATAAGAATTTGGCTTCTTTTGTGAGTCCTTTTACTTCATGTGAAATCTTCAAGATTCAGTTACAATACCTGAAAAAACATCCATTCATTAAACAAATATTCATTGTAGCACTCTATTTGGTTAGGGCTCCATAACATTCAATCCCATCCTTTGTGGGGCATATATTATAGCAAATAGAGGGAGAGAATAAAAAGAAGTATGCAAAAAAGTGATGTTATAGGAGTAAATTGAATCAGAAGAGAGGGACACAAAGTATCTTCAAGGATGGTTGCCACTTTAAATAGGACACTGCCCTCAAAACAAACAAACAAACAAACAAACAACAACAACAAAAAACAAATCCCAGGAACCATCTAAATGTCAATCAACAGGGTAATGGATAAGTAAGTTGTGGTACATGTGGAATAAAATAGAAAAGTGTGGTACAGTGCAGCAGTAGTGGTTCCTGATTTTGTTTATTCCTCCCTAATTTTATGTCCTTGGATTACTGCCTTTGCATGCTAACTCTGAATTTAGTCACATGCTTTGGCCAATGAGACAATAGCAACTGTGACGCAAGCAAAAACTGAGAAGGGCTTCTTCATTGGAGCTTGTTGCTCATGGAAACCCTGCAACTGCCCCCATATGTATAAACCCAGCCATCACCCTGAGCTGAGAGCCATTGTCTACCAACAGCTACTAAATATGATCAGGTGCGTAAGGAATGCCATCACAGAACAACTGATTTTCAAATAAAACTATATGCTGACTACAGCTGCATGTCTGTGCCGAGTGAAACCAGGGTAAATACTACCCACATGAGCTCTAAGTTGTTAACTAATATGTAATTATTCTCGTAAGCTAGTAAGTGTTGGGACAGTTTTGTTATATAGCAAAATCCAACCGGTGTGAGCAGTAAAATGAGACAAGCTACAATTGCATACAACAATATGATTGAATTATATTGAATGTTATTTTTTTTCAAAAAGCAAGACAGAGCTCTACGTGAAGTTTGAAAATCTATTTGAAAAAGTTATTAGGCAAATGTAAATAATTATTGCCTAACCACTTATGTATATGTTAATAATAAGCAAAAATTAACCACAATTTCAGGATATAAAGATAACCTTTAACATTTTGAAATTTCCAAGTAGTTTTTTTCTATGCATATAAGTATATGTAACAAAAAAATTGAATACTATGTCTACATTTTTATACATTGTTTTTCTTACTTAACATGTCATTAAGTTCTCCAAAACCATGATTAAAGACTACTAATAATCATATCAGAAAGTACAGTATATTTAATCAGTGTATTGTTTTTAGGTTATTTATAATGTTTTATTATTAACAATTGCAATGAACAACTTAATATATAATTTTATACATCTTTGGGACAATTTCCACACAGAATTAAGGAAATTAAATCCACTTTTAAGAAGGGATTTAATCAAAATATTATAAATATATTTAAAAGTTATTAGTATACTTTTACTAACTACATTCCAGAATAGGCAAAAATTTACATTCCACCAGCAATGTGGGAGATAACTTTCCTTGTTGAACATTTGCAAATATTTGGTATTATTCTGTTAATTATCTTTGACAATTTGGTTGGTAAAACCGGCATCTCACTATGAGTTTAATTGTTAAGTTATTAGCTGAACTTGCAACTTTATTCATTAGTCACTTGTATTTTCACATCTCTGAATTATCTTTTCATGTATTTCTTTCTATATACTTTATTTCTTTTGACAGTTTATAATACAGTTGACTGGGTTCCACCTTTCTTAATTATAATCATATTCTAGTACTGACTACAGGAGAGTATACCCTCATCACCTTGATTGTACTCCAGTGTTTCTGTATTTCTCAGCCACACATTTAAAAATGATATTTTACTGATGATTATTATTAACCTCTTCTTTTATGAGTGTTTGGTAATTCATGTATTTGTATAGAGAATTTTATCCCTTGGAAATCCAAGACCAACTTGAGATGGCTCATTTTGATGTCATTCTTAATAATTACATAGGATATAATTATTTTCAAAATTGAAAAGTACCTTTACGTATTATATTTGTTAATGTGTGTTATGTTTATATCCTACAGAAGTATAGAAATCTGATAAAGCAATTTAGAAGAAATGGTTTTTTTCCTACATCAATTCTATCACTTAACCTAAAGATGTGTCAACTATAGAATCAAACTAGGGGCCTGGCCGAGTGGCTCAGTTGGTTAAGAGCTCGTTCAAGAGTGCAAGCTGAGATCTGAGCAACAGCAGTTCAATGCCCATCCTGAGCTGAATTGCAGCTAAGCTGCCAACAGGTGACAGAATGGCTCAGCTAAAAAGAATAAAAAGAATCAAATTAGGGTAATCACAGAAGACATGCCATTTCAACATTTTTTTTTTAAAGATTTTTTATTGGGGAATTGGGGGAGGGGAACAGCGTTGGGGAATTGGGGATGGGGAACAGAGAAGTTGCTGTATTTTTGTTCTTCAGTCTAGTTGCGGAGGACATTGCCTTACTGGACCATGTTGGTATCATCATTGCGCTCTTCCTGGATGAAGCAGATCAGTTGCCGGCCTCTGGATGGTCGCTCACCGTGGCTATTGGCAGCAGCCGCTCAGACTAGCTGCCGGCCACTCACTGTAGCCTTGGCAGCCCACTGCAGCAGGGGCTGCAGCCTACACCGTTGCTGGGGCTCGCAACCCAGCTCCAGGTGGAGCCGTTGTTAGCTGTAGAGGGCAGTGTCACTGGCCCTCATATGTGGAATCCGAACAGGGGCCGCTGGCATCCCCAAACCAGCTCTTAACTAATGCGCCTCTCTGGTGGCCCACCATTTCAAATTTTAAGTGTAATTTCCAAATGGTAGACTAATCACAGAATCAAGCTAAAATGGTATTGACAAATGATATTGATAGCCAACCTTAATACCATCTGGCATTCATCTTGCAAGTTAAAGAAACTGACAATGGTGAAATAGCCCAAGTGTTATTAAATTTTGTCATTGTTTGGAACAGAAGGTAGCTTTCCATTCCAGACTAATGAGGAATCAAAGACATATTTGGTCAGACACAAAAGATACATTAAAGAAGAAACCAATAAAAATGAAAATAATAATAAAAGGTGAAAATTCAAGGAAATTATACTTTGAGGCTACTGAACTGTAAAGATAAAATGCAATAAGGTCAAAATTTTCCAGTGAATTATTAGCTGTGTGCAATGTGGTAATAATTTCCCAATTGAGTTTATTTTGAAATCTAACTTTCAACAATCACTGTTTTCTCTTCTGGGTCAAATTTTTTCTATGTATTCATATCTTTCTCTGTTAACATTGCAAAAGTGCAGTGAGTGCACATGATGAGATAGATGGACAAGTGTTCAGGTTAGCGGCCTCTAGCTCTTGGCTACAGTAAGTTATTCATTAAGTTGGAGAAACCATAACAAATGCACTTGAAACTACATTTTTCATCATATATATATATATATGGTAGACTAATCACAGAATCAAGCTAAAATGGTATTGACAAATGATATTGATAGCCAACCTTAATACCATCTGGCATTCATCTTGCAAGTTAAAGAAACTGACAATGGTGAAATAGCCCAAGTGTTATTAAATTTTGTCATTGTTTGGAACAGAAGGTAGCTTTCCATTCCAGACTAATGAGGAATCAAAGACATATTTGGTCAGACACAAAAGATACATTAAAGAAGAAACCAATAAAAATGAAAATAATAATAAAAGGTGAAAATTCAAGGAAATTATACTTTGAGGCTACTGAACTGTAAAGATAAAATGCAATAAGGTCAAAATTTTCCAGCGAATTTATATATATATATGTATTTCCTTTGCAGAACTGAATTTAAACCTGTAGGCAATTGAGAGTGCATGGAAACAAAAATATTTTCATTTTTAGAAAGACAATCAAATTAAGGCTAGAAGGCTCCTCCCTCCCTCTTCCCCTACCACCTTAGGCACACATGTTCCAAAACATTATCCCTAAAGATTTTATTTAGGGATAATGTTTTGACTTCCTAGACTACCATTATGTCATTATTCCTAGAATACTGATATATAAAAATAGTATTAAGATGGATTTAGCTAATCAGAAAATAGACTCTACACATTAGAGTAGTTTTTAAAGATATTAAATATATTAACTTGACACGTGAACAACTGTTGTAAGAACAGTGCACAGTATCGTAATTAAATACAATTTAGATGTGTCCTGAATCTGCCTATCAAAACTATTTGTTTGAAAATCAGGTCCTTTATATCTTTCTGAATATGCAGCAAGTTCTTTTCAATCACTAATACAATAGATGATTACTGTACTACTCACAGAAACCTTTAGTATGCATTAGGATTTCATTATAGAATTAAGGAGGGAATAGAGAAAAGGAATTACCCTCTGTCAGAAGGATTTACTGTGTAGTTTGCCACAGGACACTGATTGCTACAGAGAGAAGGGGAAGATAATGTGATTTGTTAATGATAACCAAACACTATTGTGGACACCTTCATCATTAACATCATTAATTAGATTGTCATTATTCAATGCTAGGAACACTTTGCATTCCCATTGTTACTCACATTCTCAGAGAGGGTGACATTCTTCATTGTTTGCAGCCCTTCTGCTTTTTGTTGAACTAACCACTTGTGGGGAACAAGTAACTGCAATTAAAGTAAATAGCCACAAATAAATATATTTGCTTCAACACTACACACACACACACAGAAGTTTTCCCTCTGAAAACCTGTAGGTGCCCTGAGACAGCTGTTTGGTACTTGCCAGCTTGATCTAGGAGGTGATCTGGCATCAGCCATCATTCTCCATTATGAAAGATTTATAATTTGTATGTTATTGTTTTTGTTGTCAAAGGCTCACTCATGAATCTATGGATATCATTTAGATAGCAAATTCAGTTGGTTCAAAAGAAATGCCTTGTAAAACAATCTGGTTTTTTTTTTTGTTTGTTTGTTTCTTTAGTTTGTTTAGAGTTTGAGCCTAGAACAGTAGACCCCAAAGCTATGTGATCTTAAGCCTTATCTGGAGAGATTAAAAAACATACAGATATTAGTATGAGATGGAGTCTATCACTCCCCCCACCAAATAATTGTCTATTCCTGCCCATTACCATGTGGCTTGCAGAACTTCTGGCTGGTGGGAGCATACATCCCCTCCCCATTAAAGGTGAGTTTCCCCAGGTGACCAGAATTACACAGTGGCATGTGAGTAATACTGAGCAAAATGTTTATTAATAAACAACATGCCTTTGCCACTTTTCTTGTGCTTTTCTTTTACCACAAAATCAGCATGATCCAAATAGGGCTGCTTTTCCTTTTTTTAGGTTCTAGACATCATGGAGAAGAGACAAGCTGTCTCCCCAGTGCTTCTTCTGAATTTCTGACCAATAGTTGCTGTTTTATGCCACTAAATTTAAGAGTGCTTTGCTATTCAGCAATAGATACCAGAATATTAATTCATGTACATGCAACATTCAGCATGTATTTTAATATGAAAATATATTCTTTTTTTCTGAAAATTATAATCAAAAATGTCAATTAGCCATGCACACTGTAAAAATATACCAATATATTTCCCCAGTTGGTCAGCTCAGGCTATATATAATCTAAGGTTCAAAATACTGATTAATTTTAATAGCAAAAAAATGTAAAAATTAATGCAAAGTAGAAAGCAAGTAACAGAACTAAAAGAAAAAAAAATAACAACAACTATACAAATGACAAGGTATCAGCAACTACTACTTACTTGGCACCTACTAAGAATAGTCATTGTCTTTATTCTGGCAATGTATTCCTCCAATAATCTGGTTTTCCAATAATTTGCTTTTAAAATTCTGTTTCTAATCTAGATATGATTTATATAAAATCTTCTGTGTTGAAAGTGTTCAACAAAGTCAAAACCGTCAACCGTTTGAGGTAAATAGTTTCAGAGAACGTGGTTGTTAGGAAGAAAATTTATAATTTTACTTCAATTTTAAAATGAGTTTTGTAAATTAATACAATGGAATTCCTTTGGGTTTGCTTATATGTGGGTTATGTGCTCTGTGTGTGTGTGTGTGTGTGTGTGTGTGTGTGTGTGTGTGTGTGTGTAAGATGAGGAAAAGAACTGTACGTAGTGACAGGTTATTTATTCTGTACCTTACCAAATGACAAAAAGCAACATGTGGTCATGTTCTGTTTCTATCATTTATCATTTCATAGCCTCATTGATATTTATTTTGAACATTAGGCTATGCTTTGCATTCCAATTTGGCTTAATGCCATCTCTAGAAGGTAGAGTACTCATATGGTTGGACATTTTATTGAGTGGAACAGGAATATATTATAATATTAGTTTCCTGGTAGATATTTAACTTTTTAAAAATATCTCTTCTTTGACAATTGTTAATAAAATTACATAGGTTTCAAGAGTACAATTCTGTAATACATCATCTATATATCACATTGTGTATTCACCACCCAGAGTCAGTTCTCCTTCCATCACCATATATTTGATCCCTTTTACCCTCCTCTACCATTCCCTTTCCTCCTTCCCCTCTGATAACCACTAAACTATTGTCTATGTCTATGAGTTTTTGTTTCTTCATTTCTTTGTCTTGTTCCTTTGTTGTTTTCAATTTCATACACCACATATCAGTGAAATCATATAGTTCTCTACTGTTCCTCAAAAAATTAAGAATAGAATTACCGTATGACCCAGCAACCCCTCTCTTGGGAATCTACCCCCAAAATCTGAAAACATTTCCCCATAAAGATATATGTGCTCCGATGTTCATTGCAGCTTCATTTACAATGGCCAAGACATGGAAACAACCAAAGTGTCCTTCAACAGATGATTGGACAAAGAAGATGTGGTATATAAACATAATGGAATACTATTCTGACATAAGAAAAGATGAAACAATGCCATTTTCAACAACACGGATGGATCTTGAGATTATTATGCTAATCAGATAACATTTTTAAAAATTTTTAATAACTAGTTAATAATGCTCTAGTTAACAGTGCCTTATTCAAACTGTTATGAAATTTACATTAAATTTAGTTGATAAAAAGGGAACTATATCCTGTATTTTTTGTTTATGAAATTCTAAAGTACTACAAATAGTAGTTGGGGGAAAGAGGTTATTCCCTAAGATACAGATTTGTTTTTTCAAATATATGTTGTCAAATAAAATATATTCTCTTTACTGAACCTATTCTAAATTCTTAGCTATAGGTTTAGCTCTGTTATCAAAACATAACTGGTAATACAATACTACCGCAGAGACAGAAGAGACAGTTTGGGAAATATAATCAGTAAGGTTGTAAATATTTATTTAGGGGACCAGATGGACTCATGTCTTGTCAGAGAGACCACTTTATCGACAGCGTAGTGGCCTGACTACTGCACTGTACATCTTATGCTGCCACTGATTAATATTAGATGTTGCCTATAATTTAACACATATATAGTCATGGGATGTGGTATATAGTGTGGGGATGGAGTCAATAGAATTGTAATAGATATGTATGATATCGAGGGTAGGGGGACAGGGGAGGGGGGAGTCACTTTGTAAGGGCTGAAAAAGATAACGCATTGTTTTGAACATCTGTAACTATTAATAATAAAAAAAAACATAACTGTGAAATTCTGAATATTTTTGTTAACCATAGTGTCTCTAGCTAAAATTTTGAAGGCTCAAGGTGTTTCAGAAGCCAATAGGTATAATTAATTATTATTACTGAAATAAAAATCCTAATAATCTATGCTATCAATAACAGATTAGTGATATTTTAACATTTTGAGTAGAATTTATTCAAGTTGTATAAAAATATATTATAAATGAATTTTTTTAACCAATGTGACTTAAACATGCCTGTAACTTATGATTCTTTAAAGAACATTAAAATAACAGAGCAAAAATACTTCTGATAATAAATGCAGGTATGATATGTATTAAATACTGAAACACTGAATGCCTCTATCTTTATATTTTGGTATGAATAATTTTAAAAAAATAATATGATCAGTAAAAAGAAATTTGTAAAGCAATTAAAGTACCAAATAATATCCATAATTCCACCACTATGGCATTTTATGATATTGCAGTTTGTTTATTCTAAGTAATTTCAATGCTTAAATTGAAATTATCCTGTATGTTTAATCTTTTGTTCCTTTTTTTATTCCACTGAGCATTAGAGCTTAAGCATTTTTCTGTGTCACTTCAGAGTCTTTATAACCATCTTTTTTATTTATTTATTTATTTATTTAAATAATGATCGTTTTTAAAGTCTGGGTTTGAGATTAGGGTTTGGTTTCTGATTCCTAGCACTCATCTTGCGTCCATTTCAGTATCCCCTACTGAGTCAGCAAATACAAGAAGTTTATTTAAAAAATGTGAAACAAAGTACTGTTTTTATTAAGAGTTAGCTAATCCCAACTACAAGTCACTGAATAAAGTTGAAGAATGATTTTTTTGCTTAAGGAACATGAAAGCTCTTTTACCACTAATTCTTTATCACTCAAGTTTCAGAAAGGAAAATAGAGCATATGTCAGATAGTTGAATAGGTGAAATTTGGTATAAGGAAACTAGTTCTAAAATGTTCAGAGACTTCAAAAGACAGTTGACTAGCATGCCAATTCAGAGATTAACAATAGTAGGAAGCCACCATAATCTTTTGGTATAGAGAAACAAAGAATATCACCAGAATTCAAGAACAGAAAATTGCACTGACAACACATACTGATTAGTGGGAGCTGGGCCCCTTCAAGGAGACACAATTTCTAGAGAAGGAGCAGAAGCAAGAGAGGCCCAGAAATCATATCCTGGATGCTTCCTTTTCCCCCACCACTCACTCTTTCCCCGGAGCTCCCATATTTTAATCTACTCAGAAGCCAATTTTAATGGGTAAGTCAATGTTCTTTACCTGGATGTGAGCCTTAGTAGTCCTGCTTTTATTGAACTTTTACAGTCTCCCATGAAATTTTCCTAGTGGATTGGAAGTATTCGAGGTACTCTAATGAACACCTTGAGTTTCAGACATAATCTTTCTTCTTGTCCCATTGTATAGCAGCAATTTTATCTCTCCTTGGTAACAGAATTACTTACTCACAGGATTAATTACTCTAGCCCAGGGATCGGCACACTTTTGAGATGGAAGAGCTAATCCTGTCCCTTGAAGTTTTGCGAGACCTATCAAACAAATGAAATCACCATTATGTGAATAATATTCTTTAAAACCGTTATAAATGAAACTATGATAGTTTTATTTTCATTTTCAATTTTACTTCAGAGCCACATGTACGTACCCAAAAAGCCACACTGTGGCTCACGAACCGCAGTTTGCCAACCCCTGCTCTAGCCTTACACCATAATAGTTCTTTTTCCTTTTAGCCTGCTTGTCATATAGCAAGGGGAGTCCAAAATTGTAGCCTTAATTTCTAATCCAATGAAAACATTATTAAGACCCATGGTGAACGCTTTTTCCTTGAGAATTAAGATCCTTGAACCAGTAGAGCTCAACTTCATACTTTAAGTGAGTTAATAGGTCCCGTTGTGAAAGGAGCCACTCTTACTTGCAACACCTGGTTCGCAGAACTTTACACTCTGCCTATGGGAGAAATTGCAGCATGCATTTATTGATGAATCAAAGCATATATCCAGTAGGAAAGCACTCCAATTTTGCAGTATTTTCTTTCAGCTGGTCCTGCAACTGTTTTCAGAAATTTATTCCGTTATTTTATCAGGTCAACGATCTCTGAGCAATGTGATATTTGGTAAGATCAGTGAATTCCATGGACTTATGGCCTTTGACACACTTCTGGTGTCAGAACCAATACTTGTGTAGTACTTTATGATGATAAATAGAGCATTCCATAAGTCCATGTGTGGTGATGCTGGAAGAAATGTGGAAGGAGGCAAAGCAAATCTGCACCTGCAAATAGGTGTTTTTCTAGGAAGAACATATCACTGCTCCTCCAGAAAACAAAGTTTTAAAGTTAGCAAGCTGCCATCAGGTTGTGGCTGGCTCCCTAGGAAATACTGTCATTGTGGGAGGTGGGGCAGAAATTGGCCTCTGCTTTTGGCAGGCTGCATGCTCAACAATGGTAAAAATGAGTCAGTTTTGATGGGAAGTCCCCAGTCATAGCATCTTTTTTGCTGCTTTGCTATTTTGGTTATGGCCCATTGAGCAACCACAAGGGTGACTGGGAATGAAGCTGACAGACTGGATGTTGCTCATTGAGAGACTATTTAGCAGTGGATATTGTTTAGTGATCAGATGACTATGAATAGGTACAGCTCAATCTTGACCATTTTGCTTTCCAGGCAAAATATACATTCAGTTTTACTGCTCGAAATCTGCCTATAAAGAATGAGATATGGGGTTCCCTTTATTATTGTCTTTGTGGATCATCCCTGAGTTGGGATGTGAATCAGAAGCATATTACTTCAAATTGGTGCCAGCTTATATTGCAAAGACATTAGCAAATAAAGTCTTTTTTCTTTCTTTCTTTCTTTCTTTCTTTCTTTCTTTCTTTCTTTCTTTCTTTCTTTCTTTCTTTCTTTCTTTCTTTCTTTTCTTTCTTTCTTTTTTTCTTTTCTCTTGTCACTGGTCATAGGAAACTCATGAGGTCATAGATAGGAGTTGAAAGGTAGCAACAATGAAGTGGGGAACAGTTATGGGACCCTGAGACATCTACTCATGTCAATTACTTTACTTTTACCTTCCAGACCTGCCCAGCGTGCATCCCATATACACCATTTCTATTTTGTTCAATTGTGCTTACTCATAAAAATGACCAACTTTATGAATTAACGGATTTAGCAACTCTCAGTTTAATCTGGGCAGCACAGGTTTCATGTCACCTGGTGTTCTATTGACAAGTGTTCAGACTTTACAAGGGCCCAGTACCAATTCAGATGGTTTTTCTTAAAATAAATATCCAATTTTGGAATATTATGAATAGAGTTTCTAGGAACATTCTCTTACATGTTTTTCATAAATGCAGCAGAATTAGTAGATGGATTATAGAATAATCATCTGTGATATCCCACATGACAGAGCAGTGGGAGTGGAGAAGGGATGGCGAAAGGTTAAGAAAGAGAGAGACACAAAATAAGAGAGAAAATGTAGTTGGGGCCAGGGGAATTCAGTCTTGTGGACTGAGCTGAGAGCCCCGAATTGGGCCTGACTGCTTTTTTTTATTGTCTTACAAATAAAAAAAGATCAATGTAGTTTCCACAGACTGTGAGTCTCACACCAAAAAATTTAGCTCAGGGCCTAATCTCCCATGCTTGCAAGCTGCCATTACCTGATGGTATTGTCATGCACCTGTTAAGAGACAGAAACTTCCTCTGCCCAGGCTTACTGATAAGAATGCACCGAGGACAGATATTATCACATCAATAGGTCATTCCACAGGCAGGCTGCCAGACCCTGAAGCAAGGAGTCTACGCCCCTTTTTCCTTTATGTGATTCCTCCTATGGCTCCCATGGCTGTGCCTGTCTTAGGTCGTTCCTCCCTTGAGGGATCTTATTTGTCTTTAACTAACCAGCCATGTTTTGGTGCCAAGTGGGATTATATAAAGTAAGCATAATATTGAAGTAATGATCTGTGTTTATCGAAAGGTGCATGAGGGCTGACAAGCAGGCAGTGTGATGACAAACATCTACTCAGCTTCAGTTTTCCTACTGTTTTTGACATTCCAAAAGTTTGACAACTACCTGTTTGTATTTCCAGTTTATCTTTTACGGTTGATATTGTGTCAGATTCTATTTTTCAAGTATGACCACAATGACACCTCCCATCTCATATGCTCTCTATAATAAGATTTTGCCAACTTCACATCAAACAGTGGGGACCTATATCCTTTCCTATTGAATTTGGGCAGGCTTGTGGCTATTTCAAACTAGAGAATGGCAAAAATAGACCTATCTGATTTCTGAGACTAGATCATATAAGTTAATGGAGAGTCTGTTTTATTTGTTAGACCACTTGATTTTTAGCCCTGAGCCTCTATGTAAGAATTATAACCACCCTGAGGCTGCCATGTGTGAGGAAACCCAGGCCATACAAAGAGGCCACATATTGGGGTTAATAGAAAGCACTTGCTGAGGTCCCAGTCAAGAGCCATGAAGTAATAGAGACGTCTAGATGACTCCAGCCCCCAGCCAATGAGCCATGGTTAGCTGTCCATTCCTCCCAGTGAGGCACCAAATATCAGGGAGTTTAATGCCTCTAAATATAGGGATGGTTTGTTACATAATAACAGTAACTGAAAGAATTTAATTTTAATTTATTAATCCCTTTGTAACTTATTTGGATGTATAACATAGTTATATTTTTATTCTACATAACTATATCACTGACCTCAATTATTGAAAATATTTTCAATAAATTTTTATTTTTAGTTCCTCCTTCCAGGTATATTTTGTTCTATAATATCTATTTTGGTATGTTTTACTGTTTCATTAATAATTTATCTGTCTATATGTATGTAAGTATGCTACTGTAAAATAATATCGTTTAATGTTTCAAGCAAAAAAAAACAACCCTTCATCTTCATTATTTATTTATTTATTTTTAATTATTTTCTTTGGTAGCTGTGCTTTTTCACTGTTTCAACTGAATAGGTTATCTCATTTTCAACCAATCAGTTTCAATTTCCAGAATGTCAGAAATATTTTATTTACTTAAATATAGCAAGCATTACAGCCATTATGATGAGCTTTAAAAATAATTTTAAAATATGTAATAAATCTAAGAATAATGTGATACATTCTGTTAGTCTAGAGAGTACAATATTCTATTTATTTTATGTGGTTGTATAGAATCAGAGAATTACCAGAGTTAGATTAGGTGATTTCTAAGGTTCTGTTCAACTATAAAATCCCAATTGACATAGAGTGACTTTCCGTGCCACAAATAACAGTTTTGCATTCACATTGTAAAATTGTGAAATGGGAATAAGGTCACTCTGCATTTGCATATGGTTGGGAGATCCCCAATCTTGGGTTTTGCTTCTAGTAGTGGTCACTCTTCTGGGCTTAATTTCACCCTTGTGATTTTCAAAATTGTGTGAAAACTAGGCTGAGGGAGATAGTAAGTAATTAACTCAGAGAGTGGAAAGTCCCTTTCATTAACATGTATTTGCTCTTAGTTTTAATCTTTATGGCTGCTGTAAAAAATACATATGCTTATTCTTGTAGTTGGTTATGTGATTATCATAGTCAAATATTATGTTTTGTATTTTTTTTACCATATATTATTCACAACTTCATAGTTCAAAGTACCAATTCACATAGGATGTGAAGGGAAGAAACCCTATAAAGATCCATGTGTTCTTCACTCCTATGTGTGCAGTTAATTTATTTCATGAAAATCATGGATTTTTTCAGTTCACTGTCCATTTACACTCAAGGTAAAAGTATAAAGGTCAGCAAGGAATGGTTAATGACCAGAAAAGCTGCAAACTAGGAGAATTCAGGAAGTGTGAAATTGTACATTTTCATCTTTTCATCCTGCCTGGGAAAATTTATATTCTGTTAAATCTGATATTTAAAAACATATCAAAGTCTGGCAAAATGCTCAGATTTCCCAATACACGAAATGTGACATGCTCTCAAGTAGACTTTTCCCTAGTATTTTTTTTTTTTTCAGATATAAAGAAACATAATTTACAGGAATCAGCCAAGATAGCACCAGTGTGAATGACAGAAAGCTTTTGAATATATAAAGTTCAACATTTCCCAAATTGGGTATAAACAGGCTTCCCTTAGGAACAGTTTCTGCCATAGAGTATTTATTACCTTGAATAATGTGTTGGAAAGAAATGGAGCAAAAGAAATGATTTTTACTAAGTAAAAGCAGCCATCAACTTTCAAAAGATAAATTATCCATGTCTTAAGGAGAACACAATTCACTAGAAAATCCTGGGGTCTTCATGACAATTTGGAGATGTACTTTTATTTGCTCTGTGCAAAGCTAGCACACACATTCAGTTTTACAGCTCAAGCACCCACAGCTAGATGTCTAAAAATTGTCAGAATCTACAAAACGATCTCACTTTTGTTAGTTCTGCCTGAACAAGCAGGGAGGCCAAATTCCCCAAGAGCAGGTTCTCAGTACAAACAGGAACAGTAAGTAAGAGTGGCTCTTTGAGAAACTAAGGCAAAGATGAAAGCTCGGGGAGATCCAGGGGATGGATAGGCGCTGTCATGATTCACTGTGCTCTTACAAAACAGGGAGCTTAAATCACTGTCATTGGGCTTCCAGGAAAATCAACTGCTGGCTTTTTTTTTCCTGGGAGGGGACATTGGTTTTACCTTAAACCTTTAAATCTGTAAGTGGCCAAACATGACTATTTCACAGAATAACACCCAACAAAGGGGAACTATTTTTAGAAGCGAAAGCAGAAAAGGAGAAACCTTGTTGAAAACTGTTTCCCTGTTTCTAACCCATTTTTTCTCCTAATTGAAATTATAAGATTTTTTTCTGACCCAAATTGATTTATTAGATTTGTGTCTCAAGAAAAAGGTGAAAGCTTGTAGGGTGCAGTGGATAGCAAACATAGACACAAAATAAAATTAAGAAAATAAATACCAATAGATTTCAGTGGCTCTCTCTGCATATCACTCACTTGTCTAAAATAGCAAATAGACCCTTTTTATGTCCTAAAGTCATCATTAAGATATTAAAGTATGGCTTCTACTTTAGAAAACCTGTTTTCTTACTGTTAGAAATAAAAATGAATTACAACCGTTAGATTTGGTAGCTATTAAAGTTCTGTCCAGCTATAAAATCCTAAACTGATATACAGTGAATTTCTCTTACATAATATTATATGTATAAGACAGATGTATATTATTAAATTATATTATAATTCAGTGAAATCATGTGGCTTACTTTCAATGTCAAGTTGGTTGCTTGCACTAGGTGACAGAAGAACTGTGACTTTGTGCTTTAGAATCTATGTGGTTGTTTTGAAGGTATACCAGCTTGACTGTAAAATCAGTGTTTAAACAGGCTGACTCTCTGCCGTACAGCTGTCACTCCTATTACGGTTTCTGAGTATGTTATATTGCTTATAGGAACAGAAGGTTCATAAGTAACAAGAGACAATGTATTAGAAGCCATGTAAATCAGCATCTATGTATCAATTTCCAATGTGATTTCAGTTTATTACCATTCAGTATCTCATCCTAGGTATCTGTGGAACTCAACATCCATATAATAAATAATTCAGGGATGCTCAAAAATTATTATGCACTTAGACAAATAACCAGTAAAATTTCAGACACCAGAGAAAGCAATAGTAATCAATGTCGCTCATGACATCATCTCCCTCATGGAGATATTCACTGCTTCTCGGTTCATTGAATAAACTCTTTGGGGTTTAGCTTCATTAACATAAGTTGTCATAAGAGCACTTATCTCCACCTTAATTGGAAAAATGGAAATGCTCAAATTAAACTTATATTTAACATATGAAACTCCTAGACAGCACTCCCTTGACAGTGAATATAATTCAAATATATTATATATTTTTTTATGTTTAGTAGAGCTTTCATCTGTCCTAAACACTTGAAAATGAATCATTTAATTTTGCGCCTGTAATTTAAATGATGCAGTGAAGAGTAAAGCTTATGGTTTGTTTTTTTTTCTAAGTTTCTCTGTAAAATGCAATTTCATTTATCAGTCAAGAGGCTCATAAGAATATGCCTTCCAAAAAGTTTTATTTTGTTGAGAAAGAGAAATAAATGATATGAGGTAATGTTTGGTTTTCAAATTTAATGTTTACTTTTCACAAGATCAATCATCCTTTAAGATACATCTCTCTCTCTTAAAAAGTATTATTTCAACAGTGTGTGATTCTGGCTCCATGAGCTGCAGCCCTCAGTTAGTAGGGTAAGTCTTGGGCATGAGTCACCTCTTGTTCAGGGCAGCGCTGTCTCTGAGAAGCCTGAATTCCTGGTAACTGTCGCAACCTGCTTCCCATTTGCCACCCTTTCCTCATATTTTTCCCTTTTAGGTTCAGCTTGCATCATCCATCCTCTTTGGCAAAATCAGTAGGAAACTCTTTGATTTCAGGTGCAGGGTTAGTCACTCCAAAATTACTATTTTTAAAGGGAAACTCCTTATCTTCATGGGGCTATCATAGACACCCTGAGCAAATTTTTTCTTAAATCAATACAGGTGAGTACAGCCCATCATCCTCAGGTCCCTACACAGTTATATTAGTTGTGATTCTAGGACAATGAAAACCACGAAAAAAACATTTGAAAGCAATATAGTTAAGATAATTTTTCTTTCGGTGTATACATGTTGTCTTTCCACATATAATTGCCGTGGTCTAGGGGATACATTTCCTAGTAGCATGATGCTGTCATTTAAGTAGACAGTCCTCATGGTTCCATTTTTGTGAAAATGATGCAGTGAAAGTTATTAATTGTGCCTGCTATACTGAAAAGACTCTAGATAGTTCCATCTTTATATTGAACAATTTATCAGAATGGTATATTTACCAAGAAACAATGTTAACATTGAAGAGTAGTGGACAACAAAATAACCCTTTCATTTTGTTTGCTAAAGGATAATAACGTTCTTGAGTCATAATATATTAGGACCATAAAACATCAACTAGACAGGTCAAATCATTAATAAGTGTCTAAATTAGGAAAGAATGATAAGGATGTGCATAAGTGATGATTCCATTTATGCTTTTGATATTGATATAAAACCATTTGTTTTCATTAAAACGCACCCAATTGATCAAGGTCGTTAGTATTAATAGCTCTAAAATGAAAATGCAGTCCATCTATGCAGCTGTTTTAGAATTTCACAGCCTTGTATTTCACAGAAGAAACTTTGGTTAGCCACGACTTTCATATCCTAGCCTCTGTAATGATCACATAAGTTATACTCTTGCAAAGATTTATATTTAAAAACAGACATGTAGATTGAACCCTGACTAAGAAATTCACTAATTTCTTACTCTAGTACAACTATTAGTCAGGATTAAATATTTAGCAGCTCCATCTTTTTAAGACCCTTTCCTAATGCTTCTATAGGGACATTGGTGAAGTCATGTATTGCTTCACAGGAAATCATCAAGTCACTCAGGGTTCCATTATATGACGGTGGGATGTGAAGATGATTAGGGAGAAACATTAGCTCTCGCTTAGAATGAAGTAGGGAGGAGAATCTTTTCTCTCTTAGACACATTACTGCGGCAAGTTTAAAAGGAGACAGCCTTTGGAATATGAGTATATTAAATAAACACATTTGTGTGTGTTTTCCTGAAATAAGTTGTTTTATATAATAAAGTATAAAAATGTTATTAGCTATTTATAAATAGTAATCACAATCAAATAAAACGCCAGCATCAATTATAAATTAAACTCCGTGTCTCATTTAGTGACTGTGATGGCAAGATTATGGAACATTGCAGATGACATGCTTTTAGATGAGCCACATTTCTGGAAAATGCTTTCTGCCCTCTTTATAAAAAAAGTATATTACATTTATTAATGCTTTTAAAAGAACTGGGTAAAATTGTAAAGTTTATATGGATATCATAATACTTACTGTACAGTCACTCAAAATATCTGATGTCTGATTCTTGCAAGTTCTTTTGTAGTAGTAGAACCAAGATTTATGAGGAGCTGTACCTGTTTTGTTCTGAAAAAAATGTTGTTTAGGTTTTCCTTGCTACTCAAGAAGAGAAGAAAAATGTTTCATTTTTCTGCCAAATGACAAAATTGGGAATATGCCATTTTGATTCTCTGAGAAGTGAGAATATTTTCATGTCGTGTGTGCTACCTTTGGAGATACATCAAAACACTGACATAACATACAATTTAAAAGCATTTCTTAATGTACCACAGTGACAGTTTTAATTCATATTCATTGCTTACAAAGAGTACTATAATGATGTAGGTGAAAAAACAATTAGTCTGTGTAGATTATTTCACTAATGTGCATTTTTCCAAAGGAAAGATTTAGGCAAACTGGCTAATTCATTTGTGTAATTTTGTTTGTGTCATGTTGTCTTCTACTTTGTATCTTTAAATGAGTAATTGGTAAACAAAGGGCAAGCTAGTCACAATTGACGCAGATGTAAGCGTTATGAATTCATATCATCCTTGTGAGCTGGAGGCCTTAAAGGCTTTTCACCCTTCTTACAGATCTTTGAGAATAAAATAATTGTTCCTGGAATTTGGGAGGCTATTGATTGAAAGCTCTGTGATATCTCCCCAGGTGCACTGAGACTGAAAATGCACATACAGAATGAGCTCTGGCTTTTATCTATTAGCTTTGCAATGTGATTCAAACAAAGGGATTGGGAAGAGGGGGCATTGCTTCACCTATTTAGGTTGATAAAGATTTTCGATTTCTACTACTCTCATTTTTAGATTTTCACCAAATGGAATTTTAGAGAACACCAATCTCTATAAAAGTAAAATGAGATTATTGTCTTATGGGAATTAAACAGAATCACTTTAAAACAACCTGCTAATTCAAGTACATATAATATGGTGAATTATCTTTGATTAAAAAAAAAACAAAAACCTTCCCTATCCCCAACCTGAAGAGTTGACTCATTATTTGATGCAGTCCTTTGATGATGCAAAAATGCTCTCTCTTAGATCATTGCAATGAAAATGAGTAAAAAGCTATGGTCTTAAATATGGAAACGCCACAGTCTTTCATATAAGTTGTTATTATAAAACCAGGCTGTGTTTTTCTAAAATACAATTTAATAAACAGACTGATTTATTTCCTGTGATGAACTTCAGGTGAAGAAATTCATGTAAACATTCTCGGACATGGATGCTAAGCAGGTCAGACAGCAAAGTGGTAAAAACAGCACCAGTGAGATGTAGTAAAATGCAAAGCTAAAGAGCACACGTGTATTAAAATGAATGGAATTTTCTAAGCACCAATTCACATATCCTATGGATGTCCCTCCTTGTTACGTAATTTGTAGGTCTTGATGTGGCTGCGTTGATAAAATTCTGGGTGTGTAATAAGCGAAAATGAAGGCTACTGCCTGGCTTAGATCGGCTATATGCTCGCAAATCGGATGATTTTCTCACTGAAAGATAATACATTTTGGTAATGCTGGAGAAGCTAGATGCTAGAGAGGTCGCTGTAGGGGGTTAAGGAAAGCTACAGCAGTTGTTAGAACAGCAATTACTCCTAGGCCGACTTGGTTTGATAGAAGGCATAGTCGTGCTGGGCTTGGATTGCTTTTCTATTTGATTATGCTTATTAGTAATTAGAAGAAAGTGTTGGAGTAAACCAAGGGTTGGGCAGAGTTCTCTGGGGCTATCTTTCTATGACAATAAAACATTCAAGTCAAAAATCACCACACAGTTTTGTCTACAGGGTGCCAAATAGGGTATTTCAAGATTATACAAACCCAAAAAATGATTGTTTATGAACTCTTACTGTGAGCCCGTGCACATTCACAAATCAATTTGAGAGACAATCAAGTAATCAAAAATTAGGTACCTTAAAAACAACAACAACAACAAAAAAACCTGTGAAATACAATCAGTAAATTAGTAACTAAATACTTCTGGGAAGTGATTTCCTTTATTATTTGTGTATGTAGATACAGAACAGACTGGATATAGCTCAAATATTCTCATTTGTAGCTAATTAAGAATAAATGAATAACAATTTTTCAATTGTAAATAGAAAACAAGATGAGTAGAGGTTTGCCCAATCCCTCAACCATAGCCTGCTTCAGAACTGCTATGAAGATGTTTTTTCCCTTCTTTTTTTAAATACTAAGTCATATTTCATACATAAAAATATCCTACTTTTTTTTTTTTTAAGATTTTATTGGGGGATTGGGGGAGGGAAACTGCATTGGGAAATCAAGGAAGGGGAACAGACAAGCTGCTGTCCTTTTGTTCTTCAGTCTAGTTGTGGAGGATGTCGCTTCACTGGCCCATGTTGGTATTATCATTGTGCTCTTCCCGGCTGGGGCAGTTCGGTCACCAGCCATTGGACGGCCGCTCACGGTGGCTCACAGCAGCTCACTCTGGTTGCTGGCCTCTCACGCTGGCTGCCGGCCACTCATGATAGCTTACTGCAGCCCACTGCAGCCCCACTACAGCCTGGCTGTCGCCAGCAACTCATGGCAGCCCAGCTCCAGGTTGAGCTGTTGTTCACCATCTTAGCTGTAGAGGGAGCAGCGTCACTGGCCCATGTAGGATCTGAACCGGCGGCCCTGCTGCTCAGAGCTCGAGCTCCTAAGACAACTCTTAACCAATGAGTCACTCAGCTGGCCCCAAAATATCCTATTTTTTTTTATCATACTTCTATACAGTCTTTTTTCTCACTTGCCTTAATCCCACTGCATCTATTCTTTAAACTCATTGTGTATCATGGCATCATTTCTCAACTTCTATTATCAGCCACATCCCTTACCCCAACCCTTCCTCTCTAGGATAGACACTTTAGTGTGTACTCCATCACATCATCTACCACTTGCCTGTATTATTCTAAATATCGTTGCCCCATTGTACTTCTAGCCAACCAGCACAACAGAACCCCAAGTCAGATGATTGGACTCATCACCTCTTCACCATATTCAAAATAGTATTTATGGATACAGAAAACTTGATCATCATATAGATAGTCGCTCTCATAATTTTCTGGTCTCCAATTTTAATCAGCCTCTCAACTGCACCCAGAAATTCACTTTCCTTTACTTAGTAGCTTTTTCTTCAAGATTCTCATTCAAAACTCAAGTTTTTTACTTCTTATCTCTCTAATTTTCTCATTATTCTCTTCAAATGTCCTCACCTCTTATGACTTTGAGAGAAATCTTCAACTTCCTATGCCATCTTAGAACAAAGCAATATCAATTTCCACACTTTCCTTTCTAATAAAAGAGGGATCTCACCTGCTTATAATCTTTTCCATTACATCTTCAGATAAATAATAAGCAGCACCACCTCTTACAACAATTGATGTAGAATTTTTCTTGTGCTGGGATCGTAGTCTTGTGAAACCAAAGAATGGAGACACCGACCAGAGAGGTAAAGTTGCAGAAAAGGAGTTTATTAGAAGTAAATATACATTTCAGAGAAGCAGAAGTGTGCCGAGCTGTAGAAAATGGCTCAAGGGCCATTAGTAGAAAAGACAGTACACTCCAAAGAGTTTGGAGCAGGCAGAGCAAAGAAAGCTCAAAGGCCCTAACTGGCCAGGACTTGGAGTTTTTATCCTTTCTTTCTCTAGAAGGGCTGTTCCTCTCAGGGCATGGGGCCACTTGATTGATACCGTTGATTGACAACAGGTTATTAGGTCATCTCTTTAGACTGCGCATGTTCCTTTCCAGAATTCAGTCTGTTATAATGATAGTAATGAATTTCCGGGCATATGTATGATATAATAATGATGGTATAATGAGACCCAGGTGAAATGAAGGTCATTATGGCCTTTACTATGCAGGTGTGCGTGACTGGTTTAATCCAGTCGGGTATTTTGTACCCATTTATTTCCCCATAGGGGTGGATAATTACAATGAAATGGGGAAGTTTTGGATGTAGAGGGGATGTCCCCTGGGCGGTCACATTCTGTGGGACATGCCGGAATGTAGAGACCCAATGCCTGCCTCTAACTGCCTGCCTACTTTTCCCCTTGAAAGATGCTATCCCCACAAAATCTCTATGGGAAGTTTAGAGGACAGGAGGTCTTTTCTTCTGTATCTGCTTCCTGCTGGCCAGGGGCATAGAGCTGTCCCTGCCTATTGGGGGTTCATGGAAGTCTCTCCCTAGCTGGTCTCAGGTGAGAGGAAGGGGTCTTGAGATCTTCCTGGAAGACCATATTGGCTTCTTTGGTTGCAAATGGCAATCTTGCTGGGGTTCCCTCTGTATCCCCAAGGCCCCTGAGTGAGGAAAAATAGATTTTTAATTAATAAATTTCTTAATGAGCACAGCTCAAAGCTATTGATGTTGCACGGCTACCGGTTTGGAAAGAACATTAGGCTTTAACGTTTACAATCAACAGGTATAGCTAGCCTGGGGAAATGTTAAAATCTATCTAGTCTCTGGGATGGGATTATCCAAGAGTTAGGTCGGGAATGGTTTAGGGAACATTGGGAAGTCACAGGTTTTAAATAGTTATCTAAAGCCAGGGTGGGTGAGAGATATTCTGTGATTCAGTCTAGGGCTAATCTTTAGTGTAGGTTTCAGAAACTGATTAGAAGAGTAATCAAAGCCAGGGGCTAAGAAACTAGGGAAGAGGAAACTTAAAAGTTGTCCAATTGGGACAGGGGTGGGGTGGGTGGAGAGGGAGGTGGGGGATGGGGGGGCTACTTGCTTGGCTCATATCACAATGACAGTTTTTAAAATCCTCAACAAGCTTACATTACCCAGTTATTGACCTCTTTTTTTTTTTTACCCTTCACAGAAACACTTTTAAAAGACATGTGTACACTCTTTTTATCCATTTCTTCACCATTCACTCAGTCCTTAACCTGCTGTGAAATGACTTCCATGCTTATATTTCACTAAAACTGTTCTTTCCAAAGTCACCAGAAGGACTGCTAATTGATAAATTTAAGTGACTTTTCTGAATTGTTTTTCTTGAGCTCTCTGCACCATTTGAGTCTGTGGAACCCTCTCTAATTTGTATAATACTCTCTTCAGTGGTAATTCACTTTCTACTATCTTCTTCTTGCTTCTCTGCTTCCTTTAATAATATTTTTCTTTTAGACCATTTTTTCTTAAATCTTAGTTTCTATAGGATTCTGCCTGAGGTCCTCTTCTTATCTTGCTCCATAACTCTCTCTGGGTAATCTCACTGCTCCTAGGTCTTCATCTTCACTTCTTTTTAATGATTCCCTGTATCTGTCAGGAACATATTCCCTTACAAACACACATTTTGGCTGCAGTGGCCAAGTTAAAGGAATATGTTGTTGTTATTAATATTATCATTGTTATTCTATAATATGAAGTCTAGGAGGGAGATAGGGCAAGGCTGAGGCACTTTCTTAATGTCTCCTCTATTTTTCTGCTCTGCCATCCTTCCTATCTAGTGTTTTGTACATAAGTACATATTCCAGTGTTTAAGCTTTAGGTCCTGACAGAGCCCAGGCATGTTCAGGTGCACACTGCGGAGGTCCTGGTATGGGGCCCAGGAATATCCAGCTATGTGCAGGCTGACGTCCAGGCCTCGAAACCTAGCCAATAGGCCTTGACTTCAGAGCCTGCTACGCAGACACCAGGCTCTGGTTACATAAGCCCTTTAGGTAAACATATCTCACACTTGGGGGAGGGAGCATGCACACGTCTGTGCACTCTCCTCCCCCAAAACCTCTATACAATAGTTGTTATTGCTGAATAAAGATGCTGGTTCCTCCTCATGTCTGCTCCGCTTGCCTTCTTTACGTTGGGCATCTCATCGCTGAAACCGCACCCTCAAACACCCGGCGACAACACTTGGCATAGCCCACGGCAGGACGTGGTGAGTGGCCCCTCACCCAGGTAGGGGAATCGCCCCAGGTGGAGGAGATGTGGCCCCCAACTTCCCTCTGGTATCTGGTAGTGGTGTACCTGCTGGCAAGGACTCTGCGGGAGGACTGGGATGCCATGGGCCCCCGACTGGAAGACGTCCGGAAAGCCCTAGAGGCATTGGAGACAAACATCCCTCTGGCACACAGGGAGGCAGCTGGTCGGGTGGCCTGGATGTTCCTAGCGGTCTTACGATGTGCTAGCTGCGACATCCAGGAGTACAGCGAACCAGGTGCAGCACTTACAGCGCCAGGAGGAAGACTTGGAGCAACGCCTGGCAGTGGCTGAACATATACTCCAAGCATCCCCCGAGTCAGAAGTGCCCTCCCGGGCTAGCTGCCCACTGAGGCTGGTGCAGCGCGCCTGACCGGTGGAGCAACAAAGGATAGAAGTTAAGGAGCTGCTGACCCCTGGGGGTGGAGACGCCGGACCCCAACAGTCCATGAGGCATATTTCCTATACTGCTTACACAGCCATTGAGCTGCGAGGGTTCGCAAAGCAGTGCAAACAGTGCCTGGGTGAGTCAGTCCCTGCCTGGTTGTTGTGTTTGTGGGATGATAGGGTGGATAACATGGAGTTAAGCCCCACCAAGATGGCACAGCTGGCCTGCATCACCATGGTGCCCTCCTTGCAGCAGCATTTGCAAAATGTGCCCCAGACCAACCCCCAAGCCAGTAATCAGACCCTAATTAACTGGCTCATGGCTGCTGTCCACACTATCTGGGGCAATGCAAGAGTCTTGCTGGAGCACGTGAGTAAGTGGAACACTTACGTGGACTTGGTGCAAGTCATATGGGAGAAGGGCATGCGGCCGATGATGTTTGCATTGCAGTATAACAGTCCTGATGAGGAGATATTTATAGCCCGCTCGAAAGGCCCGCTGGGAACTTTTGGGACTATGGCTGCTTTATTAGCTCCCTATACAGATTGGCTTGTCCATGAGGTCACAGAGGCTTTGGCTAGGCTGGAGGACGTGGAAGTCCGTCGGCAAGGCCGGACTGGGCAGGCATGGGCTGTGACTGAAAAGGGCATGAGTCGCCCCTGTCCTCTGAAATGGACTACAAAAGCCATGCCCAAGGGTCAGGGTGAAAGTGGGGATCCTGTTAAGGTGGGCCGCCAGCAAATGTGGTTTGATCTGGTGGCTACTGGGCTGGCCTAGGAGAAATTAGACAGCCAGCCCCTCGAGATACTCTTGGTCCTCTGGCAGAAGCTACAGACTGAACAGAAGTTCACTGTCCTTCCCTTGAAGGAACAGAAGGGGGTTGCTCCGGAGTTGCACATAGCTGACTTCCTCCTTGACAAGGGAGTGGGCCGGGGAACCCGGTTAATGGGGAAGCCCAATGACCTGAGGCTGCATATTGAACTCACCATATATTGGTCCCCCTGGAACATGCAGCAGATGCTGGCCCTTGTGGACACTGGGGCAAACAGCACCCTCATACATGGAAATCTGGACTGTTTTCAGGGCCCGAAAGCCACCATTGAGAGGTATGGTGACCAACACATCACTGTGCGTAAAGTCTCCCTCACTCTGGGAGTCTGATGTCTTCCCCCCAGGGCTTATGAAGTCTACATATCTCCTATTGCTGAATACATCCTCAGGGTGGATGTACTCAGGGGACTGACTATTATGACGACTGTGGGGGAATTTCGTCTGTGGGTGGGTGTGGTGAAAACAGTGGTTAGAGGATATCTTCAGCACACACCTCTCCACCTGCCACAGGCCACCCGAGTGGTTAACATCAGACAATATCACTTGCCCATGAGGGCATAAGGAGATTGGGCATACTATCTTGAAGTTGGAGGTGGCAGGTGTCATACGGTCCACCCACAACCCCTTCAACTCCCGGTTTGGCCAGTGCAGAAACCAGATGGCTCCTAGAGAATGACAGTGGACTACCGGGAGCTGAACAAGGTGATCCCCCTGCTGCATGCTGCTGTTCCAAACATCACAGAGTTGATGGACAGCCTCTCGCAGGAATTGGGACAGTTCCGCTATTTCTCCCTTGACATTGACACTGCCAGCCAAGAACAGTTCGCCTTCACCAGAGAAGGCAGACAGTGGACCTTTCAAGTGTTGCCACAAGGCTGCCTGCACAGCCCAACCCTGTGCCATGGGCTGGTAGTGCAGGACTTAGCTACATGGGCCAAGCCCCTGACTGTGCACTTGTTTCACTATATAGATGACGTAATGTTAACCTCTGATTCTCTTGCAGATCTGGAAACTGCTGCCTGCAGTCTTTTAGATGCCCTAACGGGTTGGGGGTGGGCCATCAATGAGGACAAGTTCCAGGGTCCTGGCTACTCTGTTAAGTTCTGGGGAGTTGTTTGGTCGGGTAAGACAAAAGTAATCTCCGAGATGGTTATAGACAAGATTCAGGCATACTCCCATCCAGAGGCGGTGAGGCAGTTGCAGACTTACCTGGGGCTACTGGGGTTCTGGCGAACCTTCATACCACATCTGGCGATGCTAATGTGACCTTTGCACCTGCTGGTTCTCAAAGGGGAGCCCTGGGATTGGTCCCCCGAAGCCAAGCAGATATTCAGGGCAACAAAACGCACTGTAGCACAGGGCCAGCCCCAGAGGGTTGTTGACCCAACCCTGCTGTTCCTCCTGACTGTCCAGGTGGAGGACTCTGGGTTTGGCTGGGGTCTCTGGCAGAAACACAGCACATGAAAGACTCCTATAGGGTTTTGGTCCCAGCTCTGGAAGGGAGCCAAGGAATGATACTCCCTGGTGGAAAACCAATTGGCAGCAGTATACGCCACCTTATTGGCCTGTGAAAGCATCATGGGCCAGCACCTGGTCACAGTGCAGACGACTTACGCAGTGGAAGGCTGGCTCTGGTCTTGGGCAACAAACCCATGGACCAGGGCGGCACAGACCCCAACACTAACAAAGTGAGGAGCCTATTTAGAGCAAAGGTTTCAGTTCTCCACTAGTCCATTGACCCAGGAGCTACACGCTCTTTGGGGGCCCATTGCTTTCTGCTCTGAGTGAGCAGAGGACCCTGTGGAAATGGGGGAGACTCCTAGCCCCTATGACTAGGGCAAGCTCCCGGTTCCGGCTGATGCCTGGTACATGGAAGGTCTTGCTGAGGGCAGCCTCCCACTTGTGCAGCTATAGCCCTACAACCCCTCACTGACACCTTTTGGTATGACACAGGTACCAGACACTCTAGCTAATGGGCTGAGTTACAAGTGGTCTGGATGGTTTTGAGTAAGGAACCTGGCCCATACATGTTTGTGCTAAAAGCTGGGCTGGACACTGTGGCTGCCCAGGTGGGCAGCCTAAGAGTGGCTGATTGGCCATCGCCCCCTATGGGGCAAGGACCTCTGGGAGAACCTGTGGAAATGGGACCACAACATGGGCACTACCCTGTACCACGTCTCAGGCCATTGGCCATTGCAGGCACCCAGTAATGACGCAGCTGACGCCTTGGTGTAAGTGCGCTTATTTGTGGCTCCCTCAGGGTCTGCTGCTGCGGCCGCTGAGTTTCACAAAAAAAATAGACCATGTGGGTGCCCAGACTATGGGGCTACTGGCTACCTGCTGGGGCTCACAGCTAACGAGAGCTGAGGCACAACAAGCTATCCAGCAGTGTTCTTGGTGTGCAGAGCACCGCCCTCAAAGATGGCGTCTGCCCTCCTCCCTGGGCCCCTCCAAGGATGGCAGTTGGGCTATATTGGGAAGCTCCCTACAGACCAGGGGACCTAATGCTCCATGATGGCAGTAGACATTGCCACCGGCTGGGCTTTACTTACCCTGTGGCCCAGCAGACCAATGACACATGCTCCTAGCTTTGGAGCACTTGTCGGCTGCCTATGGCTGGCCCTTGCTTATTGCCAGTGATCGAGGCACCCACTTTACAGGTTCACAGGTTCAAACTGGGTGAAGGACAATGATGTCCAATGGCAACTACATGTTCCTTGCTGACCCCAAGCTGCCGGTATGGTTGAATGCTTTAACGGGTTGTTGAAGGACAAGTTAAGGGTATTGGCCTCCAGGGGAAACACTGAAAAAAAAACACACAGGTACTGGTAGCTGTTCGCCTGTTGAACGAGCATCCACAAAAGACTGGTAAGGCCCCTTGGATAAGGTAACCAAGGGGCTCCTGTGACTTCTACAGGTCACGGGAACCGGGGACTCGGAGGTACAGCTTAGGCTATGGGGGGGATGGTAATCCTACTTGCTCCATCCATGGTAGCCCCCAGTTGGATGCAGGACTAGGCCTGGCCTTGGCAGGCTGAGGTCTTCCATAAACCCTGGGTCGCCCTGCTTGAATGCTGGGAACAGGGTCTAGAGAAGGGCCTGGAGGTCATGGGTGCTGGCCCTGCACAGTACAAGTGACTTTATCAGCCAAGGCAAGCTCGTCCCTCTTGAGAGGGACCCCCGCGCTACACCTTTGGCCCATACCCCTGTACACGGTGGACTTAAACCCCGTCCGTTTACAATGACCCACAGAGCATAGGTGTGGTATCACTGAGCAGCAGCTACCCTCATACTGGCTATGGTGCTATCATAGGACGAGCATGTAGCCTGTATTTTGCCAGAAGGCCATGACTTACCCATAATGGTCTCTTTATGTGCTCTGCCATACCACTCAGATTAGCTACAGGGAACAGCATCCTATTCTGGGTGCACACCTTTGCGCCGGTGCAAAATGCCTCACACTGCTGGGTGTGCACTGAGCTGCCAGAGACCACTGAAGGACTCCAACTGGACAGACCTCTAGTGTTGGGACTGGAACAGTCTGGAGGGGAACACTCACCGCCTCAGTGTCGAAGCCCTCTTGCAAAAACAACACCACAAAAACCCCCCTCTCCTTGGCGAGACTGTGGACAATGGCTGGGGGTGGTTGGTGGGGATTCATATAACATTGTCAACCCCTGCTCCTCTGTGTGTCGAACAATGACACCCCATGGTTCTAAATCGCACAGTGGGCTGGTTACCCGAGCAGCTCTGCCTCAATGTTACTGCTGTAACAGAACCCACTCATTGGTGGGATGGACACCACCTAGTGGGAACAATGCCCACTGACTTCCTACCAGGTGATGCTATCTGGGTTTGTGGCTGCTACTGCTGGCCATATCTGCCTGCCCGATGGACTGGCTGCTGCACTTTGGGACGCCCGTTTATTCACAGTCACCTCCTGCCCACATTGTCCCAGAGGCTGGCCTGGGACCCCATTTACCACTCTTGGCACCAGGAAAAGCAGATGGCCTGGTGGTTTTTCCCTTTAGCCATCTTGTTGCCAGGGGTGGAGTGATAGACATAGAGCTACAGGTGGAAGCCCTTGCCCAACACATTACAAACTCCCTGAATGTCACGGGAGCCTCTTTAGCCCTGCTCCTTGATGAAACAACCCAGATGAGAAAGGTGGTCCTGCAGAACAGATTGGCCCTAGACCTGATAACAGCTGCGCAGGGGGGATGTGTACCCTCTTGCATGTGGAATGGTGTGTTTACACCCCAGACCACCAACAAAAGGTACAGGAGGCCTTGCAGGCAATAAACACCGAGGTTTCGGTGATCCAGGCCCTGCAGGATGACCCCCTTACGCGTTGATGGAACTCCCTTGGCCCTCGTGGCGGTGGGCAGGCCTTATCTTGGCAGGTATCACTGTCAGCCTTGTGGTCCTCTGTTGCTCTATGTATTGCTGTTGTGGCTTTGTAAACAGGCACATGCTCTTTGGGTCAAGTCCCAAAGCGTCATCCTATGGGGGGGTGGACTGACAGGGCCTGGGCACGTTCAGGTGTGCACTGTGGAGGTCTTGGGACAGGGTCCTGGAATGTCCAGCTGTGTGCAGGCTGATATCCGGACCCCAACCCCCCCAGTCGATAGGCCTTGACTTCGGAACCTGCTGCGCAAGCGCAGGGCTCCAGTCACAGAAGCCCTTTAGGTAAACATGACCTGTACTTTTTGGAGGGAACATGCACATTTCCCTGCACTCTTCTCCCCCAAAACCTCTATATAATGGTTGTTATTGCTGATTAAAGATGCTGGTTCCTCCTCATGTCGGCTCTGCGTGCCTTTTTTACATTGGGTATCTCACTGCCGAAACCACACCCTCAAACCCCCAGCGATGACAGGTCCAAACTTCGGACATTATATAAGAGGGAAGAGAAAAGGAGGTACATTAGAATTTTGCTTCTGCCATACTAGCCACAACTGTGAACATGCTCATTCATATCTTTATGGGGAGGCAAGAAATTACTTTTTAATTTGAACAGGGGCAGATGATGGGGAAATAGGGTTTAATATGCTATTTGGTTCAAGTATTCTACAGTGTCTGCTACTCTCTTATATGTCTCTCCTGACCTATCCCAATCACTTGCTTGACACCTAGACTTCATATATATCCTCCAGACTATACACAGGCTCACACACACAAACACACACGTGCTCACAATCACACATCAGCTATTACCTGGATAACTTCACTTGGTTGTCCCTTATGCACTTTAAATGCAATATGTCCTATAGGAACAAACTGACTTCTGTCTTTCAATCCTAAACATCTCTTCCTATGTTACTTTTCTCAATGAATGATTCTGCCATCCATAACCCAGGCTTGGCACTAAAGTTAACATTTCTCCATCCTCTAAACCTCATCTTGAGTCCTGCCAATCCCTTAACAAATCTTTTTGATACTGTCTGCTGCCACTGTTAATTTCAGTTTGAGCACCATCTTGTCTGCCAAGAAAGCTCTTTCTACTTCCACTCTTTTTTCCTCCTTCAAAGTGTTATTTACATCATCATTATGGTGACCTTTCTATAGTTAAAAAAATCTGACTTTGGATGAGTGTTTGTGTATGTATCTATCTGTCTTTCTTTCTGTTGGTCTTACTAGCAATAGGATCCATTGTTTTCTGCCACTAGAAGTGTAACGTATTTTCTCTGTAGATCTAATTCTGTGCACTGGGTTCTAAGGTCTACATTGTGTAACAGATGGAGAAAATGTTCAGAGGGTGAGCTTGGGAGAAAAAGTCCTTTTTTAAAAATTTTTTTTGGCTTTAGCCTTAGCTGCTTTTCCTAAACTTCTGGAGGTGCTGTGTACTACACTACACTATCCCATAAATTAATCAGAAGTCATATTTAAACTTTGCGTTGACTTGCTGGTCCTCAATTTGCTAAACTTGGAGAAATAAATTAATAAAAACCCAAACTCCCCAAATTTTCCAAGCTGAAGTCAGTTCTTAGGGGTCTTTACATCTTAAAATGGTACCAACACCTTTCACTATTCTTCAGGAGCTTCTTCTTTCTCTTGTGTTCCCCAGCCCAGTTAGAATTGCCAGATTTAGCAAACAAAAATATTTTCTCTGGCAAGGCAAACTTCATTAAATTGCCCAACGTCTAACCAGATTCCTAAGGTGCAAACTGGGTGTGAACATGAACATTTCCTTCATTCTTTGCTTTTCTTTCTTTATTTTACCTATTCTTATGATAGTCATGTGCCACTTAATGATGGGTATATTTCTGAAAAATGTGATGTTAGGCAATTTTACCATCACATGTACTTACATAACATTATAGAGTGCACTTACGCAAACCTAGCAGGGGTAGCATGCTATACATCTAGGCTGTGTAGTACAGCCTATTGCTCCTGGACTACATGCTTGTATAGCACGTTACTGTATAAAACAATGTGAAATTAAATCAAGCTCAAGACAGAATGATGCAATCAAGAGATGCAGTAAACACACCATGTAATGAGGCTGCTGCCCATGTAACACAGCATGCTGTTTTACAACAAACTATTGTTTTATAAGTAGAAAGAATACACTCTAAATAATAAGGTATCATATAGTAAATATGTAACCCAGTACTACAGTCATCTATTATCATTATCAACTATTATGCACTATGCATAATAGTGTGTGCTACACTTTAGACAACTGGTAGCACAATAGGTTTGTTTACACCAGCATCAACACAGCATGTGAGTAATGTGTTGCTGTATGACATTACCATGCCTATGACGTCACTGCACAATAGGAGTCCTCAGCTCTATTATAATCTTATGGGACCACCATTGTACATGTGGTCTGTCATTGACTGAAATGCCATTACGCAATGCCTGATTGTATTTGTACCATCAAAATACCTCCCAAATGCCTCTGAATCTCTTGCTTCCTCACTGCCAAGATCCTCTCTCACCTGGCAGGTTGCTACAGGCTCTCAGCAGCTCTCTCTGCCTCCAGGCTTACTTTGTTACATTCCACTCCCTATATGCAGCCAGAACACTCTTTCTAAACTGCAAACCTAATCTTACAATTTCAGTTGCCCTTCTGGGCAAAATCCAAACACCTAACATTAGCACATAAATTCCTCTATGACATGGCCTCTTTCTATTTTTCTAGGATCTTCTAACAGCATTCTAAAGACCAGAAAGGGGAGTTGGAATTAGTCCATGGGGATTGGAGTTGACACAGAAATATATCAGATCAAAGAAATAACGTGAAACATAGAGAGCTTGGCACATTAGAAAACGTAATAAATGGTAAATATGAATGAAAACAGGAGGGGAATGAGTGGGTAAATATGAATGAAAACAGGAGGTGAACGAACACAGCCATTGATTATCAAGCTTTAACCCAGAGTCCTTCTTGTTTCCTCTGGGAAACACGGCATCGGACTAGAAGAATGGGGTAGGTATCCTCGCAAGTGTCCACTGCAGCACACACCACATTTGATCCTAACTGCCAGTTGACTTCTCTGTTCCCCACACCTCATATGTTTCATGAAGGAAGGGCCATGTCTTCCTTATCTATTTATCCTCAGTACCTTGCCCTTGACTTTGTCCTATAAGATACTCAGGAAATATTTGTTAAATGGATAAATGAATGCATTTATACATAAGGGAAAAAAATCTGATTATGTTATCCTTCTGCTTAAAACATGTTTTAGTTTGGGGCCTCAGACAGGAGAACCTCAGGCAAAAAAGTAATCTGCTATAATATTATGAGAGGATGCAACTATAGGCAAACTTGGTTGAGGGAAAAGAAGACTGAAGTGGCAGAAGAAAGGAGAGTCAATATAAGGATGAAAACTGCCTATCACGGTATCAAGAGCAACTGTCTGCCTAACTTCATGGATTTCAGAGCCTGTATGAATTATGGCTTTCAGGTCCAATCTTCCAGGGGAATGGAAAGAGAAGAAATTTTCTCCCACATTCTGTATTTCTTTGGTCAACATTTATCCCAGTACTACTCTTAGTTACAGCATAAGAGGTCCGGCACTTTATATCTATGCCATTTCCATCCTATCCCAGCTGCACCTTCACCTACAAGTTGAGAAGTCCATGGACCCTGGGGCACTTGACCACCCAGAATGTTCTCCCAGTCAGAATGCATGTTTACATTTTTAGATCACACTTTGAATACCTGGAACCATTGAATTCTCTACCCCAATAGCTCCAAGAATTCTTCTAAGACTTGCATAGTCAGTCCTCTTCCCCTCGTCTGTCCTTCCAGGACAGATCACAAGATCATGTCTGCACCTCTAGGCCTGAGAATTGGTCAAGAAGCAGCTGTTTGTGAAGTATATGGTCCAAGCTTGAATGTGTGATTTGGATGTTCATATAGGTACATATGAGGCCATTCATGGTTGAGGACCAAACCAATGGTAGAGAGAAAATGGGTGTGGGCTCATTCCATAGACAAACTCTCCCATATTTGTTGTTTGTTCCCTAACTGTTGCTGGTCCCATATACTTTGTTGTATTGATATATAATTGACATTCAATATTACATTAGCTTCAGGTGTAAAATATAATGATTTTATATTTATATGCATTGCAAGTGTCCATGATCACCATGATAAGTCTAGTTGACATTCATCAGCACACATAGTGATAACTTCTTTCTTATGAAGAGAAATGTTAAGGTTCACTCTCTTAGCAATCTTCAAATATCCAATACAATATTATTAATTATAGTCACCATGCTGTACATTACATCACCATGACTTATTTATTTTATAACTGGAAGATTGTACCTGTTGACAACTTTCACCTCTTTAGCCTATCTCTCACACCATGAATCTCCTCTATATTTATGAGATTGCTTTTTTTGTTTTAAATTCCCCATATAACTGAGATCATACAGTATTTGTCTTTCTCTGTTTAATTTATTTCATGCAGCATAATTCCCTCAAGGTCCATCCATGTTGTTGGACCAGTTCTTTCTTATTTTTTGTGGCTGAATAACATGATATCTATCTATCTATCTATCTATCTATCTATCTATCTATCTATTCCTTACCCATTCATTTATTGATGAATACATAGGTGGTCTCTATATCTTGGCTTTTGTAGATAATGCTGCAATGAACATGAAGATACATATATGTATTTGAGTTAGTATTTTCATCCCCTTTGGATACCCAGAAGTGGAATTGCTGGATCACATGGCCGTTCTATTTTTAATTTTTTGAGAAACTTCCATACTGGTTTCCATAGTGGCTGTACCAATTGACATTCCCACCAACAATTCACAAGAATTCCCTTAGTTCCATATCCTCACTAATACTTTGTTATTTCTTTTTTTCTGTGTTTTTGTTTGTTTGTTTGTTTGTTTAAGAGACTTTATTGGGGAACTGGGCAAGGGAACAGCAATGGGGAATTGGGGAAGGGGAACAGACAAGTTGCTTTCCTTTTTTTCTTCAGTCTAATTGTGGAGGACATTGCTTCACTGGCCCATGTTGGTATTGTGATCATTGTGCTCTTTCTGGTTGAGGCAGATTGGTTGCCAGTCATTGGACGGCCACTCACAGTGGCTCACAGCAGCTCACACTGGCTGCTGCCCACTCACACTGGCTGCCAGCCACTCATGGAAGCTTACGGCAGCCCACTGCAGCCTCATTGCAGCCTATGCCATCTCCGGTGACTTATGGCAGCCCAGCTCCAGGTCGAGCTGTTGTTCACCATCTTAGCTGTAGAGGGCGCAACATCACCGGCCCATGTGGGATCCAGACTGGCAGCCCTGCTTCTCAGAGTTCACTCTCCCAAGCCAACTCTTAACCAACAAGCCACTCGGCTGACCCCTGTTTTGTTTTTGATAATACCCATTCTGACAGTTATGAAATGATAGCTCATTGTGGTTTTTATGTGCATTTCCATGATGATTAATGATATTGAGCATCTTTTCAAGTACCTGTTGGCCACCTATACGTCTTCTTTGGAAAATGTCTATTCAGATCCTGTATCCAATTTTTAATCCAATTGTATGAGTTCTTTATATATTTTGGATGTTCACCACTTGTCAGATATATGACTAAAAGTATTTTTTCCCATGCAGTAGGTTGCCTTTTCATTTTGTTGATGATTTCCTTTGCTGTGCAGAAGCTTCTTAGTTTGGTGTAGTCCGACTTGTTTATTTTTGCTTTTGTTGCCTTTGCTTTTGGTGTCAAATCCAAAAAAAAACATAATCACCAAAACCCATGCTAGAGAGCTCACCATCTATGTTTTCTTCTAGGAGTTTTATGGTTTCAGATTTTATGTTTAAGTCTTTGATCCAGTTGAAGTTAGTTTTTGTGTATAATGTAAGATAGTAATCCAGTTCCTTTCTTTCACACGTGACTATCTTCCATATTTTTATGTTATGGTGGTTCAAAATGCAAAAATCCACAAATTTTTCAATACTTCTCCATCGAAAAGGTAGAGCCTAATTCCTCTTCCTTCAATTTGACTTGGATTTAGTGACTCACTTCTAACCAATAGAATGTGGTAGAAGTGATGATGTGTGGCTTCTAAGATCAATACATTGTAGCTTCTTCCTTGCTTCCGTTCTTTGATCTTTTGCTCTGGAAGAAGCTATGTACTAAATAGCTGCCATGTAGTAAGAACACCCAGATGACATCTTTATGGCAAAGAACTGAGTCCTTTTTCCAGAAACCATCAAGGAATTGAGTCATTTTGCTAAGGAGACATAAGAGTGAGACATTTTGGAAGGGGGCCTCCAAACCCAGTCAAGCTTTCAGGTAATGGCAGCTCCAGCTGACACTTTGACTATAACTTCATGAGAGACCCTGAGCCAGAACCATCCAGCAAAACTGCTTCTAAATTTCTTGTCCATATTGTGAAATAAATGCCTGTTGTTTTAAGCTGCTAAATTTTGTGGGTAATTTGTTGTGAAAGCAATAGAGAACTGATATATACATAAAACTACTGAGATTCTGAAGTTTTAAATTTCAAATGGCCTTTTAGGTTGTTATCAAGTTAAGATGATGGAACATATTTTATTTAACAGCTCATTACATTGATTTTCAATTATTAATATTAGTATATGTCAATATGTGTAATGACACATCCATTTGCACACTTGTTCTTTAAGGATGGGCCTAAACTTCCCCATATTCCTGGTTGCTGAGGCACCAAGCAGGTCCTGTGAAGTGTCATACTTCAATGTAACATGGGAGCCCTGGTGAATGAGGTTATCATCACTCATCAAAGGCTTGAAACTGGGCATGTTTGAGTATCCCTGCATAAAGTTGTTCTGTACCCATGCAAAGTTGTTCTGCACCCATGCAAAGCTGGTTTCCAGAATAGCAGCTGGATTGGGAAAAATGGTTAGGGGACACAGAGATAGGTCGTCCATTGCTGCATAAAAAAGTATCAGATAGGAAAACCTTTAATGGTTCCCATTATTCTCAATGTAAAGTTCTGGCCCTTTAAGATCTGGGTCCCTCTTAACTGTCCACCTCATCTAATGGCACTTCTACATCATGCTCTAGGCTTCAGCAAGACGAAACTGCTTGCAATTACGCGAATGGCCATTCTCTTTATTCCTTCTGCATCTTTGAGTATGCCCTTCTATGTTTCAGAAATATTGTTCACTCCTCCTCTCTCATAGCTCACTCCAATCAATAAACCCTCTCAGAAGCCTCCTATGATGAATTAATAACTCCTTCTGGTGCTCCCATTCCTTCTATGACACACTGCACTTACTGTTATTATCACCTTATAATGTAACTATAGGGTTACCTATCTGTAGTTACAGTCAAAGAAACTATAAACTCTTTGAAGACAGGGTCATCTCATTAATTTCTGACTGTTTGTGGCATACATAGTACTTGGTACACACCAGGATTAAATCATATTTCTAAATATGGCAGTTTAGTGGGTCTATGAAATGGTTCTGTGGAAGGATCTGGATTGTTACAAATCTGAGAAAAAATAATCGCATTTTGTTAAAAAAAAAAAAGACTTTGTAAAACGTAATATACAGCAAAAATAGCAATAGTGTGATGCTTTATTAGTGTACAGTCATGTTTTTAAAAGTGTATCTTTCAGAGGTACTAGAGATGCTATAAACTTTGATGTAGCAATTACTATCTTAACTACAATACATGGTGTAAATCAATGGTGGCGTTAAATCTTATCTAAATGACCAGAACGTGAGCTAAAGCTCCCTTTGTAGCTCATATTTCTCTTTAGTTGATTTCGCTGCCTTTAGGCTTGTGGTCTGTGAACAGAGGCTTTTAATAACAGGAAAATCAGGAATCATTTTATTTCATTCTTCCAAAAATGATCTCCCTGAAAATGCCTACAGTCTAGAACTAAATACCTAGTGGCTTACAAATATATTTGCAATGGAAAGCAAGAGATTATCAGAGTAATAATCCAATAGAATAGAATTAGTATTTTTATCCTTGGCATAGATCATTTTAAATGTCTCAAGGTAATAAAACAGTGAAGGCTAATCTTTGTTTTGTCATTCTTAAGATGCCTAAAAGAAATTGCAAATATTCAAAACAAATATGTTAATTCCCTGAAAATATTTAAGAGGCTTTACAAATGGGAGCAATGGCAAATTGAACAAACAAACAGTGAGAGATTTCAATTCCAAAAAATTTAGGAAGCATTGATGTAAAACATTAATTGCTGTCTCCTGGCCCAAATAGATTGAGTTAAATATTAAAATTCAACAAACTATTTGATATTCAGCTGCATGTCCCTTTGGTCAACCAAATAATTACACAATTCACCTTTATGAACATATTCCAAATAGACTACTTCAACTTTAAATATAGTGATACTGTGAATCCTGTGATTCTGTGATGCTATTTTCCTTTTTCTAGTGCTGTTTCCAATGGACACAGCACTTAATATCCTCCCTCCAAAAGAGAAAAGAAGATGACACCGAATGCTCTTTTCAGTTGAGTTCCTTCCATGATAGGTCCTGCACTGGACACAGGAATCTATCCTTTTTGTTGTTTTAAAAGTATTGAAAATAGATTTAAATAAGGCTATCCGAATTATTGTCAACACCACATATCCAACCTCCCATTTCACCCAATTCTAATGCTCCTGGTGAAAATTTCCTTTCACGTGGATACAACCAAGTGAGATTAGATTATGTCACTGATATCTCCTATGGCTATATGTACATTTTTGTAAATGTCATTTCCTTTTCCTGTTAATGTTTTCCAGTCTTCACATGATATTTTCATTTTATTGTCTTGTTCCTCCCTTATTTATCTTTATAAAAAACAAATGAAATTGTTAAACTATTTAAACCTATCTCATTTCTTTGATTTTGTTGTACTTATTTATGTTCATATCTATCTGAAATTTATTAGTAACCCATTTTAAAGGAAATTCAATAGAAAATAGCTTTCACTTATTTGAATGACACACGGAGCAATGAAGAATCCCAAGTAAATAACATCTATGAATATGCAGTTGTAGTGAAAATATTAAAGTAGTGTGTAAGAATTCAAGTCATAACAATCCTGAGTAAACCATAGGTGTAGATGGAGAGTGGAATCCAGTGATGTGACTAATTTAGTATCTGTGACTTCTGTAGGCTCATTTATTATATGAATGCTTTAAATTTATCTTGATTTTCTAAAGTCAAAAAATTAAAATGATGCTTTGATGAATCTTGCATTCTAAGAAGGGTAGGGAGGAAATCTCAACTACCAGCACAAAGAGGCATTAATGCTATTGTTTGTAGGGGAGTGAATCACATTCTTTTATACTCTCAGGATTCTACCAGTAAGTAATCAATGAAAGTCATTCTCTCCCTGGGATATAACTAAATGCCTGCTACCAAAAGACAAGGTGGCTTTATGTGCAAATACAGAAGAATATGTTCTCTAAGGAATAAATGATTCTCTTACCTCCTTCTCCCTGACCCAATAAGAGCATCCTAACCTCAATGTAAGTGCAGTAGTATACTTGCTGTGCGATATAACATTTTTCTTTTTTCTGGTATGGAATACCTTGTGGGGTTTTTTTGGTTTTGTTTTTGTTTGTTTGTTTGTTTGTTTTATTTTTTATTTTATTTATTTATTTTTAAATTTATTTTTTACAACAGTGCAATAGTTATACTTTTTCCCCTCAAAGTGACAACCCTCCTCCCACAATCCACCACCCCACTGCCCCCCCATATCATACATATCTATTACAACTCCCCTGACCCCACTCCCACACTGTACTCCTCATCCCGTGACTATATATACACATTCAATCACAATTCACATTCAATATTATACAACATCAGCTTCATAGACATAACATTTTATTGCATAGGACACTAAAGAGTTGTCCTATGTTGGCTTCATACAGGTGCAATGAATTTGTTATCATTTCAATCATCTTGCCCCAAATGCATGCACTTAACTGACGTATCAGTGTAATGTGGAGCAGGAAAATTGTAGTTTCTTGAAATTTCTGTTGTATTCAAATAGCTGGTGTGGGTTCATTAGGACAATTAAAAACTAGGCAATTTTTCAGGATATATTCTAAAAAATATGTTGAGGTGAGTTGACTGCCCCCCTTTTCCCTGCCACTTCACTGCACTAGTGAGGATGATTTTGTACGATGCAGCACAGTTTCCTTTTAAGATGACAGGGTAGAAAATTGCTAGGGGACTTGGACTGCCAAAGTCCTTAAGACCTCTCTAACATGTCCAATAAAAACACAGATCTGTGAACCAAGAGATAATAGATAGGAGATTCCAACTCAAACAGACCATGGTGGGTTTCATGGTGGCAACTTGGGAGGTCAGCAATGGGGTAGTGACTGATTCATAATTTTACATAATGATATTCTTGAATATGTAATTTAAAAACAAACAAACTGAAAAACATTTTTAAATAGCTACTTTTGGAGTGTTCAGTCAAGCTTTGGTTGGAAAGTATTAATTCTATTAATCAACTTTATTAATTTATTCATTCATAAATTTTGTAATTATTAATTTCCCATGACAAAGCTCCAAGGGAAAAATATACAAATAAGTAGCTATCAATGTACCTGGGATCTCTTTGCCAAATATAAATGTTTGGGATCTATCTTCCCCTGATCCTCCTACCTCCTCAACTTCCTGAGCTGTTTCTGTTCATATGTAACACATATTTATATTTTTTTTGTTAATTCCTGGTCTAACTGAATTTCTTTCCCATATGTTCTACTAACTTGCTCATTTCACTATTACCTTAATATTCTAGGATATTTGTATTAGAAAGGATATTCTAAATCATTTATTCAAACCCTCTAAAGAAACAGACCCAAAGAAGAAGGATATTTCAACATCACATGTCTGTTAGTGGGCAATCTGAGACTAAAAACCCAGGTTTTCTTATTTCTGACAGTAGAAGAAGCACATTTTGAGGAGTCTGAATATCTGGGCCCAGGACTCATGTCTGTCTCTTCATTCTCTATCTCAGTTCTGTATTTATAAAACAATAGTAGCAGCTGTTTTGCATACTCATAAACATTTGTAGAGGCTGAGAAGAGATGATATATGTGATAGCATTGAGTAAGGGCAAATAGCAATCAGGTATTTGCAACATTCAAATAGTAATGAAGGTGAGATGAATGCCACCAAGAGAGCCTTGCCAGCTTTCCTCTAAGCTGCATTCCTGAGCTGACTCACCTTAGGGAATTTTACATGGTAGAAAGTAGGTGATCTGAATTAGAAACGCAGCTTTGCATGTAAAATATGAGAGCAGACCTGTCTTTCATGGGTAAACTCATTAATTATGCTCATAGTGGCAAAGTTGAAAATTTGTCAATTTATAAAGCGAACCCTACTGGCATCTAATTCACAACATTTACTTTAGTAAAACTGGCATACCCCCCCCCCCCAATGGAAGCAAAACCACACCAAAAATGAAATCATAGTTCAATGGTCTCCAAGTGATCATGCAGTCGGGTAAAGGGAGTCGGTTAAATGATTCAAATGTTCAGTGACATCAAGCATAGATAGCACTGTGCTCTATTTCCATGAAATAACCAAGAACAAGAACTAACATTTATTAAGCACTTACTGTGTGCCAGGCATTATGCTGAGTACTTTGTGAGAATTATGTCATGGAGTTTCTACAACCATCATAGGCAGAGAACATCTTTTTTGTAACAATTTTGCACACAGGGAAGCAAGGTTTAAGGAGGTTGGTTGCCTGTTACCTCTTCAGTCATATCCCCCATATCTCTCTTCTGGGCACTTTGTACTTCTACCAGTTCTTTGAAAACCTCAGGCACACTCCTACTTTTAAGCCTTTGCACCTGCTATTCTCTCTGCTAAGAAGGTCGTTCTGGACATTCTCATGGCTATTTCCTACTCTTTCCAGTTTTGACTCCAAAATCACTGTCTCATTGAAGTTCTCCCTAGCTGATATCCAAAATTTCCAATCAGCCCAACCAGAATTTCATAGACCCCCAAACTTCATTTTATTCTCAGAGTACTTATTAATAGAACACATTGTATATAAGTCACTTTCGTTATTATTTTATTGTCTGCCTCTTTTACTGAAATAAAAGGTCTGTAAAGATTTTTAGTTTTTCTAAAAGACTCTATCTCCAATAGACCCCCTACCTGACTGTGTGAGTGCTCAATAAATATTAATTGAATGATTGAATGAAGCCACTGCCCAAGGCGATGGCTGGAGTGGGGAAACCATCCAGGCCATTAAACATTCTCTCCCTCTTTAAACATTAGAAAAGACCACCAGCATTAGTGACATTACTGCTGTGACCCTTTGGCTATGCATGCTTCCATTACTGACTAATTCGCCACCTAATTAGGGCATTTTTTCTTGAACACCTTCGGTCTTCTCTTGTAATCTGATAATCAATCTCTAAGAGTACCATTTTGCAGGAAGTTCTATAGTGAGAAGATAATTTAACAAACCAAAAAAGTAAAATCATTTTAAAAAAAGAAAGCACATTTTTAAGAAATTGTGGAAAATTTAATCCTTGCATCTTGATAATAAATTCATTTCATTTTATAGTCAACAAAACGTCTCTTTTAATTGCCACTATGTGCTATCTTTTAAATAAATTAATACAAAATGAAACAAGTGATATTTTCTGTAAAAAAATATGATGATATTATAATATAATGGAACCCTTTGCTTTATTTGGACTTTCTCAGTCTGACTACAACTGGATTCATTTTTATAACAGTATTTGTGAGCTTAATTGATTTTCCCAAGATCTTGTTTTAATCCTTCAATGTCTTAATACTTTCTCTTTCGAATGCTCTATATTACCTTTCCAGTTTTTTCTCCCCTTTTTGCTTTGAACTCATCTAACTGTTGAGTCCTCATCTTTGATATCATAATCAAAGATTATATGAAATTCTTCATTTCATTTTCATTGTCTTATTGTAACTTAACAGATAACAGTCAGAATTGGCCAGAGACTGAGTGATGGAGGTATAGGTGGAGCAGACAAGGATAACAGAAGAAGAGTTAAGGATGGAAAGATGCTTTAAGTATACTAGTAAAAAAAAATTGTGTTAAGATTTAAATGTTCCTGTGCGAATTCAAAGCTATGGGTATGTGCTTGATGAATGTTCTAAAATACACCATTCTCTTTGTGATTCTTTGTAAAGTTTTTAAAGGACATCTCATTTTTGCCCAACAGTGATCATCATCTACTGAGTTGCTATTGTATGTCAGGCACTATACTATACATTAAATACATGCTCATATATTACTCCCCACAACAACTTAGTAACAGGGAAACTGAATCTTGATACTCAGCTACTAAATGATAAACATTGTGTCTCCAACTCACCACAATCTCCTGGCTCTTTCAACATAAGATTAAGATTTTGAATAGATGAAGCTACTAATGTGTTTTTATTCTAAGAGCTGGCCCATCTAATCATATAAAAGGCTGGCCCATCAAACCATTTCTACCATTAGCTTGCCCCCAATTTCCTTATTAGAGAGCCATTATACTGAATTTATGCCTTTAGAATTTTAGTTGGCTTGCAATTTTATGCCAAAGACTAATTAATTTTTAACAGTTGATTACAATGAAAATAGCAACAGATTGGCACTGAACACCTGCCTTTATGGTTAAGCGATTTAACCTCTCTAATGCTCGGTTTCCTTTTCCATAAACAGAGGATAAGAACTCCATGCTGACACTGAATGAAGCTCAGAGAGACAATGCCTATAAAATTGAAGTAACAAATATATATATGTCATTACATAATAATTACTTCCAGAAAAACCATCTTATACTACAAATGAAAATCTGCTGGAAAAATAAAGTCCCATAGCATATCTGCCTAGTAAAGATTGCCTGATCATTGCTTGGCAACTTGAAGATGAAAAGAATGTAAATAGTGACTTGAATTGTTCAAGATGTTTTCACCTGCAATTTCAAAGTGGCTTAAAAATATAAGAGCATATGTTATATTATAAGAAGTAAGAAGATGTGGTGAGGATGCCAGGACACCACCTCTACCTCACATTGACCTTGCGCTCTGGCCTCCTCTCTCAAGCTTCACCCTCTGGTCTGGGGGCAACATGGCCACATCAGTTCTGGGAACCACACTTGACTATAGACATCAAGCAGGCATGTTCTTACTGCAGGGCCCTTGCTCTTATTATTTCTTCTGTCAGGAATAGTCTTCCTCCATGGCTAATTTGCCCTCTGTATTCAGATCTCTGCTCAAGTCACTCCAATGAAAAATATAAGTTTCATCTGCCCATATACTTTTCTGAACACCAAAGATATTTGAATATTTTTAAAAATATTCAATGTATTCAGAATGTTGCTTTCTTAAAATCATTCTTAAAAAGTCCAACTTATGTATTTGATTATTCTGTTTTTATGATTAGTAATTGTAATGATTGTCTTTAAAGGAACTTGGATTAACATTTGTTCCCTTTCATTAAATTAGTTAAGTTCCTTTAAATGTTTAAACTGTATTTACAAATTTTATATAGCTAATTTGCTCAAGAACTATGTTGTTTACTTTAAATAACAAACATTTCTAAAGTAAAGTAATTAGTGTAAATATATTGAGGTTTAAGTGTTCAACAAGGCAACAGGTTGACTTGTCATTCTAATAGGCCAAACTCTCTTTAATATTATTCATACAACCAAATATTTGTATTCCCAAATATGCATATATTTATTAATGTAAATATTAATAGAATGAGTTTTATTTCGTTGTTACAGACACTCCTAAACTTAATTGTAAATCTGCTGAGGGTTCAAAACTGACAACACAATAAGGAAACAGATCATACCACACAATCTTCAGAAATACCTTTCCAAGTAATGTCACTCTCTTAGCTTGAAAGCCTTAAGTGATTGAAATTTAATGAAATCTGTTCACAGTCTATAGCAAGGGCTTCATGATATAGAGGAAAATGTGATCATATCCCTTGGCTCTAAGTAATATCATTGTTAATTTTTAAGTGAGATTAGGTCTATACTCTCCAACCGAATGGTAATATCATTTGAATTAGATATTTTTTCCTTGTTGTATCTTGAGATATGCAAAATACCTTTATTATCTAAATATAAACATCATTGGACATGACAGAATCTGAATTCTACATTGGTTACATTCTTTTCATATATTTTTGTCTCTTTTTTTTTTTTCAGCTGAGCCATCCTGCTACCTGTTGGCAGCTCAGCAGCAGCTCAGCTCAGACTGGGCATCGAACTACTGTTGCTCAGAGCTCAGCATGCACTCTTGAGCAAGCTCTTAACCAACTGAGCCACTTGGCTGGCCCTTCTTGTCTCTTTTGATCATGCAGTAATTATAGTCATTAAAATGATATCCAATTGTATTCTAGCTTTTTTGCCCTGACTTTTCAGTCACACCTTTTTCCATAACATGGAAGCCTTAGCCAGTTGCTAATGAAAACAGTGTCCTTCTTCCCACATTTCTCACTATCACTTTACCTGCCTTTATATTTCTTCATAGAACTTCTTCATAGAACTTCAAGCAATCACTCCCTGAGATATTGCTTATTGATTTATTTATATCTGTTTTATTTTCATCTTTCCTTTAAAATATAAGCTCTGTGAAGAGCAGTTCTTTGTAGTTCCTCATATATCTTCCTATATCCTTAATACCTTGAAGAGTGCCTGGCACATAGAAGCCACTCAAAAATAACTGTTGAAGAGATGAATGAAAGAATAAAGGGACCAGACACACATCTCATGCCTATTTGTAAACTAATATATTGGTAAAGAGAATCAGACTTCCATCATTGTCTTAGACTAATATGTACCCCAGAGCTCAAAATGATTTCATTTATTTTCTGTCATGGATGCTAGGATGGGTCCTTAAACACAATGCTGTAGGTAAACAACTGAGAATGTTCCACTTATATGATTCTAGTAATCACATCTAGGGAGAAGAAAAAGGAAGCAGAGATCATTTTAGGGTGACAAAATATAATAATATGCAAAGGTTATTAGAGAACAGTTTCCAGAAAGCCTCACAGAATTAATCACATGACTATTTGATCTTACTCTGCCCTCTGTAGTAGAGATTGTAGTTAAGATGCCTTTTATCTTAATATCATAGATTACACCATAGAGACTAAAAAAGATTAAAACTGTAATTATTTTTTTTATTTGAATAAGAAAACCGTTCTTATTTTATGTACTGGTTCTTTCATTAGTTTTTTTCTGAGATAAATAATAATAAGGAATATAACTTTCTATTGGCAACTCTTTTTTAATAGGCCTTTTTACAGCTTAACTACTATAATGTGTAACACATTCCATTTTACTTGCAAAGATGTTGGTAATTCTATATTGAATAAATTGTCTCTAAGCAATGTAACAAATCCAACTGGCTAATACAAAGTATTAATTGACTCAAAATTCTCTTTTAAAATTAGATAGAAACTATATTACTCAACACAATATCATGTACCTTTGGCCTTCAAAGCAATTGTTGGGAGTGAGTTCTTCAATAGAACAGAATCTGGTTTGGATAGTTTTACCCAATTCTTGCTTTATTTAGCAGCATCCAAATGTATAGGGCTCCTCATTTTTAAGTCATCTATTCCTCCCAAATAGTTATTAATTAATAACTTTAGTATAGTTATTACCTCTTAATTATACAATTAGGGTGATGCCATATAGTCCTGACTGCAAACAAGTAAAAGAGGGGAACTAAAGACAAGGGGTTTGAATAATTAAGATCTTTTCTCAATGACAATACCTTGGTTTGCGAGCATAATTCATTCTGGAAACAAACTACTTGTATTGCAAGGCATTGCCCATTTACCACATTAAAATGTATTAGAAATGTTTGCTCATCTTGTGGAACACTTGCAAACCAAGTTACTCGCAATCCAAGGTTTTACTTGAAAAGAGAAAACAATGTATACTGGTCTACAAATTGTCTCTAAAAATAGATGCATATTAAACTGGACATTCGTGGTGGGGGTTGAAGAAAACATATAATTTTTGTTTTAAAAGGGAATATTAGAGAGTCAATTAACTGCTTTTATTTTTTTATAATTCAGGAAACTCAATCCTTGATAACTTAAAGGATTTGCATATAGTCATATAAAAGGGTGTGAATTAGAAATAACAATGATCCTTACTCTTAATCTAATGCTCTTTCTTTCCTGATATGCTTGATAAAAGAATATGGGTAAGAATTCATGATAAAAATAAAATCTAACTAAATAGATGAATATATTAGATGAATATCTCTCCCAAAGAAGAGACTTTATTCACTTTGGCCATATAAATTATGTTAATTTATTAAATCAAGACATGTTTTTTGAGAGACTGCCATATGTACTAGGTATTATTCTAGGCACTGGACTAGAGCAGTAAATGAAAAAGACAAAATTCGATTTCTCTTTTCTCTCTTTCTCTCTTTTCATATATATTTATATATATTTGTTTTGCTTGTTCTCTGCTTGTTCTTTTCTTTGAAAGAGTAAATAAGATTCCATTGAAAACAAAATTCAGGTGTGATAGCTACAATAGATAACTACTGGAAGAAATGTAGCAAATAATAAGTATCAATCCAACTATTATCAAAAAAATTAGACATCCATTAGTTATATGGCCATAGAACAGATTGTAAAGGGGTTTTATTACTTGCTAGTAAATGGTGAATCCCTTCGATTAGGCAGTCATTTTGCATACATAAATACAGAGAATTAAAGAAAAGATTAATTATATGAACTTTTCAGAGTGAAAGGACTATAGCGACTAAGAGATCTTATTTATTCAGCTTTATTGGGAAGTAGCAATTTCCATATATGTGAATTTCTTAGATTAACAGGTTCATTGATCATTAATTTAACATATATTTATGGAGCACATCTTATTTGCCAAGTCTTATTCTAGGAACAGAGATAAAGGAGAGTATAAGGCAGTCTTGTTCTCTGATAAAGTCAGGCAATTAGCAGATAAATAAATACATAGCTATGACTAGTACAAGCACCAGGAAGATAATTAAAAAGGATAATAGTTTAGGGTGGGAGAGGTGACATTTTAAACATTGTAGTGATATGGAATCAATACACATTTTTATGTAAATATTTTACAAATATGTCACAAGAACATAAAAAAGTTTTTGTAAAGACTGGCCCAAAATAAATGCTTCAAAAATGTAGGTGATATTAGTGTTTTTAAGCAATAAGAAGACAGAAATTTAATAATCACCATGTAAGTAAATATATGAATACAGTAAAATGCATATGGTGTGAACAGGGTGATTGCATCAGATGGAGAGAAATGTTCACATTTTCTCCCTCCTGCAAGAACATACTCCCCAAAACCTAACAATGGTTCCCTTTGCTCTAGAATCTTAACATGACCTAACACACTTCTAGTCTAGTCCTTGGCTAACTCCCTAGTTTTAATTCACAAATTCACATACTGTTCCTTGATGTGCTATGTCTCTTAAATATTTGGCATAGATCTCACAGATTATTAAAATTGGAAGGAACAAAACATGCATTTTGTAGTCTTATGAGAGTGATAAAAATAAACATATGATCAAATTAATAAACAAAATAACTACAGAGAATTGTGATGAAGACCTTACAGAAAGATACCTGCCGTGTTGGGGATGGTGCAGACAGGGATGTGGAGAGGAGGTAGAAGCCCAGAAAGAAAGGAGAGTGACAGGTAGGTGTTTTGGAAGAGCCTAGTTAAGGAATGAGAGAAAATGAACTGCCAAGACTTGGAGAGAAGAGTGTTCTGGGTATAGATAACACAGTCTGCAAATATCTTGAGTCAGAAGAGTTTACTATTTTATACAAACAGTACTGAGGCCGGTGTTGCTTGATGTTGGTAAGCTCAGTGGTTGATTTGAGAGAAGCGAGTAGGAGCCGGGTCATGAAGCACCCTTTAGGCCATGGTAAGGACTTTGGAATATATTCAGAGTACGATGGGGTGTCATGGAAGGCTTTTAAGCAGGGGAATGAGGTGGTCTGATTTACATTTTAACTGGTTTTTCACTGGCTCCTATGTCGAAAATCGCTTTCAAGAGATGAAGATGGGATGCTGAGGAGCCTGCTGGCCTACTATTGTACAAATCCAGCTGAGAAATGGTGTAGACTTGGCACAACACAGTTGCAAATAGACAGAATTTATGTCAGCACAAAAGCTTGCAACAAGTTCACAGAACCCCTTTCATCTGAGCCTTAAACAAATATTGATTGAAAAGTAGAGCTACAAAAGGAAAGCCTTTTTTTTTTTCACCTGTGACAGTTACAGTGACACAAATTCTATTTGCAACTGTGTATTGTGTCAAAAATCTATGTTTTAAAGATTTTTGGTAAGAAATCAGTGACGGTAAAAAGTCCATTCTGTCGATAATAAACACAAAAACCTTCACAAGTATTCAAGATGTGTTATGTTCATAGAGTTAATAGCATTCAGAATATTACTCTATATACACATTAATGCATGGCAGATACTAGAAACAATTGATCGATAGGTTCTCATTATCAAAAGTTGAATGCTTTAGGTTTATATATAAAAAGAAATGTAAGTGCCCCTTCGGACTGTCCTTGGTTCTGCAGCTGGGAATGTTGCCTGCCAAGGACTTACTGCTAAATCCCTGTTTTGGAATTGCCCTGACCTAGATCAACATGAAATGCCTTGTTCAAGTTCTTTTCCCTTCCTTTGGGCACTACATCCAATGACTTGTCCATGTAAAAGGTGAACCTTGGTTGCTTTTTGCTTCAATGTGGGACACTGAAGGGGTATTCCCTCTTGAGATCTCTGTGGGCTCTGTTGCAACTGCATCACGCTTCTCCTCCAACCAATCCTGATGTCCTCACTTCCTCACTTCCTGAAGAACATTCCCTAAGAAACTATCTCCATGCAAATATCCAGCTTTGCATATTTGCTTTTGGAGTGTTTCTCCAAAGAATAACACCTAGGATTAAAAATAAGCTTAAACCTATCTCAAATGAATGATGAGAAGCAAAAATTTTTTGTGAGTCCTCAGGGTAATTGAAGATATCATCAGGAAATTGCTCTCTTTTTAACATATAAAATGAATTAAATTAGCCATTTTGAGCTACTAAGAAAATCTAATTAAAATATGACATTAGAATATTAAGCATGATATTTACTTATTAGCTTTCAAATCTCTCTCTCTCTCTCTCTCTCTCTCTCTCTCTCTCTCTCTCTCTCTCCCTCCCCCCCAAAAAAAATAAAAAAAATTGTTACACTGGTATATAAATTTGATGAAATGTGATGTTTGGAGGCTCTTCATGAAATTAATAACTCATCAAATGTTTGTCCCACATTGGAAAATTTGTCATTACACTATACGAAACCTGATAATGGGCTTGCAAAACTTTTCTGGTTGTAAATATTTCTTGGAAGAAAAGGGTTAAGAGATTTGCTGCCACTACTTGGTGTGCTGTGTGGTCTAGACCTGTAGGCAGGAATTGCAGTTTCTATGGTCCTTGTACTCTAGTTGGGTGCTGATTTTTTTTACACAGCATTTTAGCATTTTTGTCTGTTGCTGGAGTCAGCAGCAACTTGGAAAGAGAATAATCATTGGCTTAGGGACCTCCCCACATTTTCTCTTACTTCTGTCCCTGTATGAGAACACAGTCAAATAAATATCATTTATTTGAAAGGCAATGAATCATGTTATTTTTTTGTAAAAAGACGCCACTCAATGAGATAAAAATATCAACAATTATACTCGTTGGATTTAGGAAGTAAGTGTCATGTTAACGTGCCCAGTGGTATTGTCTTTGAGCAATTTGAACGCATTTTTCAATTTTATCTTAGGGCCCAAGTGATTCAAAAGAGACCAGATTTTCAGAACCTCAGCAACTCTTCCCAGTCACCAGCAAGTCCATCTTCATAGTCAAGCACAGGAGAGTCATTAACAAGATCCTCAGAAAAAGGGGATTCTGGGTAAAAATGGGACAGAGGTGATTGAGTTGTCCCCAATTCTAAATGGACAAAAGAAAACACTGACTTATTCAAACTTCAGTTTTGATGTTTTGACTTTTAAAGTGTTTGATATGATGCAATGTTTCCATCTGCCTGAAGGGGAAGGCTTACTTTGGATGTTAACTTGCCATATTCAAATAAAACATGGTATAGGGCATCTATACCCTATCATTACTGGTTTCCCTTCCACTTCAAACTTACTGCCAGTATCCATGTTTGTGGTACTACTCAATCCTTTCCTTAAACTCCCTATATATAGCTCAGGCTCAGAATTGACAACTTAGTTAAGGAAATTTGTGAAGGCATTGTATGATGGGGACAATGTTCCTGCCTTCATAGGGCTCTGTGGGGGCCACAGTGCAAATACCGTCACCTTAACCATGGGCATGATTAATAACTGGACTTGCATTTCATGATTGTTGCTTTGCATTACTATCACGACAAATAAAGCATTGACATTACTTTCCAAAGGCCACAGAAAACAATTTATTTTCTTGCTAAAAGAAACTTTAATATGGATTTTTTTTTTTTTAAAAAAAAAGCAGGCTGAGCCCAGAAAATTTATGGGAAAGAATTACAGAACACACCACAAACAGAAATTTCAATGAAGATTCACATTCAAGCCAGGCATCTTTTTCCTTACTGTGCCTTATTCTTTTACTGTATATGGCATAGAAGGGAGAAATGGTATGCTGAATCTTTGAATGCCATCATTGCAAATTATATAGACTCATATAGCTGTAATAGACTCTGGGGAATAGTATTGCTGTGGTGGGGGAGAGGCAGCTCAGGCCAAAGTAATTTAATTTATCTAACCTAAATAAAAATTTCAAGACTCACTCATGAAATAAATGTTTTTATTGTTTCTACTTCTAATTCTTAATTTTCAGGCTGGCTTGGGTCCTTGCCTCCCCCTTAAATCAATGTTAAATACAAGGACCATTATTTGTTAAATAATTTAATAGACATTATCATGGTTTTTTTAGTTTTCCAAATGCCACATATTATTTTCAAAATTACATAGTATTACTTTGCATATATATGTATAAAACCTATTTTAGAAAATAGCACAGTCTAGCAGAAAAGAGATTATGTTAGGTGGCAGTTTCTGTTGTTTGAAATCTACCATTACAATCCTACATGGCATTTATTTATTTGGGATGAAAAATAATCTTTATTTATCAAGGGCAATACACTAGAAAATGTACATATAACCTTGCCTGCTGATTAACCTAACAGATAATAAAAGAATATGAGCATCATAAAAATTTTAAAAGTGTAAATGAGGAAGTAATAAGAGAGGTAAGATTTACAAATCAAAAAAAAAGAGAGAGGAAGCAATTTTAATCTACCTTCTACGGTGTTGCATTAGAGATAAAAACAGAATCATTTAAATTAAAACACTGATATTGGTTACATCCAATTTTTTTGTATTTTTATTTTTTTTAACTCAAAAGGTAAAAATATAAAAATAGCTAAAAGCTTGTGGGAATATTGAAGACTCCATCTAAATTATTTTGAATTCAAATGTGATTTTTACTAATACTGTTGAGCAATGGGAATAATTAGAATGATTTCAGCAAGGCTGAATACTTGAATAATTAAAAGTACAAGATTAATTTCAGGAGAAGTATCATTGCCTAAAATTAAGTATTAGAATCCTTACAAAAGGCAGAGATAAGGATGGAAGAGAGCAAGAACTGCATTTTACAATATCATAGACTTGCTTAAAATAATATAAAATCTATTTGTATTAAATATAAATTTTAAAGTCCCCTTATATATCAATATTTGTTTCTTATAGAAAGCAGTAATTGAATAATCTTGTCTGCAATTTTTATGTTACAGTTCAACAACAGTTTCCCAAATTATTTATTTTCTTAATCACTTTTGAATACACAATGCAAATAAATTATAAATGCTCAAATACACTGAAAAGTAAGATTCCCCTCCACCTTTTCCCCAAACCAACGTTTCCCAGAGCAAACATTTTCTCCCAGTTTCTGAAATATCCTGCATATCTTTACTGTTCTGCTCCTTTTGTTAGTCACACAGCACTACATTTTACTGTACTAGTCCATAAAACCTTTTACAGTTGCATAGTATTCCATAATTTATTTAATCAACCATAAGTGATGATTTTTGAAGTTGTTTTCTTTTTTTACCATTACAAACAATACTAAGATGAATATCATTGTATGTATATCTTTGAACACATCTATAAAATGATTCCTAGAAGTTTAATTTCTGGTCAATAGATACATGGATTAATAATTTAACAAATGGCTACAGTTACCTTCCAAACAGGCTTGACCAATTTACATTTTAACAAGCACTATATGAGAGAGCCTACTTCACAAAGTATGTGTCAAAATAGAGTGTTTTACTTTTTTGATATCTTAGTCAATATGGCAAGAAAAATGGAGAATCACTGGAGATCCAGTGCAAGTTTACCTATTTTATGCAGTTGAGATCATTTTATGTTTATTTACATTTAAAAGTCACAGTATTGACTCTTTTGAAAACTGTATGTTCACGCCCTATATTGATTGCAAAAATCAAAAACTTAAAATACTTTAGATTTGTGCATCTGCAAAATTGGTGAATTATTTATAAGCAACTATTTCCCACTGGGTCCATATTTCTATTGTTTCATGTCTTGGGTAGTTGGTTAAGTACCCTGTTGTTGCTTACTGCAGTGAAGAATTAAATCAGCTTTGAGTTTAGAAAGATGATTTAATATATATATATATACCATAGCAGTATCTTATTACTGGGTTGAGAGAAAAATAACAGTGAGTGAATAATTACTTATTAAAATTCCAAGAATAGCATTCTATGTATATGAATTGAATTGAATTTTCAAAAATGCTGGCTTCTATAAATATTTGAAGTTTATTATCATCATTGCATTTATTGTACATCTTCATTTAGAACTCATAGAGGATTTTATTTTAATTATTTTCACCTGGGAAAGGTGCATGCAAAGGTGGGGCTTCTAAATTAGAACGGATTCTCATGAATAAGGATGTCATATATTTATTACAATTTGGAAAATGCAGCAGATCTGAAAGCTGCCTACTTCAAGTTCTGGACAAGAATAATGGTATGGGAGAAAAAGTGTATATAATTTTGAAGGATATGCCTGAGGGACTTTTCAGCAGGATCTTTTCACCATTTCTTTGATAAACTCTCTGAGCTTTTAAATAAATTAACACAAAAAACATCCAACTCAACTAGGTGTATAACCAGGTAGACAAATAGAGAAGAAGAGATACTGTGGGGAGACCATCTCCTATCAGATGAGAACCTCTATCGCATTAAATACCTTCATTTTAAAACCCAACTTGCTACTAGGAATAGAGGGACTAATTGGGGGGATAAAGGACAATAAAAACTATTTATGGAAAAGAGGGTTATAGCAATAAGATATTATGTTTGATGGAGATCTATGGGCTTAGATTTTATTTTTGGCTCTGCCATTTACTAACTGAGCAGGCTTGGACAAAAGCCTCTTATTCTCTCTCATCACCTGTACCCTTATCTTTAAATTTTAAATAAAATGTTATTTATGTAATGGATATGGCAAAGACATATTGGTCATCAAACATACATGTGCTCCTGCTTCAACCCCTTATAACTGGGTGAGACCATATGATTAGCTCCAGATAATGGGTTATAAGTGAAATTGATGTTTGTCACTTCCATGCAGAGAAATTGAAGAACAGTGGGCAATCTGCCTTCATTCTTTCCTCTATTGTGATGATAGAGGAGGAAACCACTTCAGCGATATAGGTAAAGATGGTGGGACCCTGGGACCGTATGACTGTATGGAGTAGAACTCTTTGCCACTTTCCCTTACAAAGGATTATGTACTTTGTGTGAGCAATACATTTATTTATTTTTACATTAAACACTGAAAATTGGAGATTAATGCAAAGGAGTTTCTGTAAAAATTAAATCAAATAATAATTGTGAAGGCATTGTCTTAATAAACGGCGTATTGTAAGAGCACCATATACAATAAAACTTAATTTACAAAAAGAGTTGGTGAGTTGGTTTTGGCCCAAGGGTTGTAATTTGCTGTCCCCACTTTTAACTCAGTACCATTTTGATTATCATGATGGTGAAGATGATGGAAGAAAGGGCTTGGTTGAATTGAGCGGAATTCACATGCATTTCGTGAACATAATTCTACTTTGAACTATGTTGTTTGCTATGGGAAAGAAATTTATGTATACTGAGCATTCTCCTTGCAGTATGTGGCAAGCAATCTGTTAGTTTCTTTTTTTTTTTTTTTTTTTTTTTTTTTTTGAGGGTAATGTCACTGGCCCTCACATGTGGGACCGAACCGGGGCCACTGGCTTCCCAAGCCAGGGCTTAACCACCACGCCACTTGGCCGGCCCTTGTTAGTTTCTTTATATACATAAATTCATTAAACTTTATAGGTCACACTTTGCAGATTAAGATCTTGAAACCCAGAGAAGTTAAGGGAGGAACTGAAGTTAACACTGTTAGTAATTTCCACATACTGTAGTATTAGAACCCAATCCTGTTTGACCCCAAGTAGTAAGCTTGTTCCATGTTCTTGTAACTTACATTGAACAAGCAAGACCCAGAGGTGTAATTATAAAGACATTTTTTCCTGATAATTACCTCTGTAAACCATACCTGTGGGTCATTGTTTTCATTTCATGAAATAAAATTTGGGCATATAGCCCAGATAACTATTTGTTCACCATAAGATAAAAATCATATTTAAAAAATCCTTTGGTCACTTTCAGCCCTCAAATATTCTCAATTAATAGTAATTAATTGGACAGGTAATTAATATATCCTGTCCAATGTAATAATAAAAACTCTGAATTTCAGTCAAAGTGAAATCTCTGCCTCATCTTGAGTTCAGTCCTATTAAGGCAGAAATGTACATCTGGGAAGGGCAGATGGTGAAGAGAATTTTTTTTTTCCCTTTTTTCTTTACCAGCTTCTCCTCACTATCCATAATGCCTCTTTTGTTAATTCCTTATTGATATCTTCTGACCTGTCCAGGTTTGGAGCTGGGGGCTTGGGAGAGAGAGAGGTAGGGGCCTGATCAGTCTTGCCTGATTGACAGTGATCTAGCTATGAAAGATGTTTAAAGGTGATGCTCTCTCTTCGTGTATCACCAGTCACTGCAGAGGCTGTGGGACGTGCTCTCATCTGCAGTTTCCTTTTCTCTACCAAATGCATCTCCTTCTGCTGACCTCTTACCTCACTCCAGCCCCTTCCTGCTAAGGTGTGTTCCTTCCATGTGTTCTTCTTGGGCAGGATCTAAAATGACTCCAAATGTCATCTCTTTCTCAGTGTCTCTCTCGCTATCTCTGTCATTCTATCTTTTTATTTCTAGAACATAGCATTGATGGTTCACATCAGGCTTTCTCAAGCTCCAAACATTCCTTTAAACACTTTTCATTTCATCTGAGGAGAGGTCAAGCATTCCTCATGCCTCATCCTCACCTGTGTTTGGGAGTCTTTAGAGCAAACCTGCAACTCTCCCTCGCCTCCAGTTCCTGGCTATTTCAACTTGTGAATGACTTTCTAAAATTTGCAGAAGCAGTATTCACCAACCTCCTCAGCTACCCTTGCCTCATTTGTCAAATACCTCCTGATTAAATATGGGAGAAATTAGTGTCTATTGTCCTAGGGTATCTGTACAAACTCCTTAATGGTCTTATAGAAAAGCCTAAAGTACTCTATATTTTCTTAAGGCATTTACAATATGGTTGTGAATACAAAACCAATACTCCAGAAATATTTACAAGATTCTTATGGATCAGAAGATACTTATAGTTCAATAAGTTCACTTCTTAGCTGGATCCATGAATATTTTTACTCAGGGCCTAGTATTTGTAAACATTTCTTTTTAACAAAAATTTGCTGGGCTAGGTGCTTAAGCAAAGGCAGATGTCCTTACAGTTGCTGCTTAGTATCTATGATTTGGCAGAATTTACTGTCTCTTTCAAAGCCCTATTTCCATGTTTTTTCGAAATCTTGGGGTCTCCTTGTTATTTTAAACAATTATGCCTGCCTTGCAGAGAAATAGCAGTCTTTGCAGAATAGTCATTAAAATGTCAAAGACACGACACATGTTTCTTTTCATGGTTTTTTAGAGTTCTTATCTTTAGCTCTTCCGATAGCCTCTTTTATGACATGTGGAACAGGGGTGCATTGCAAGGCACTACTCTCCAATTGCACTGAAGTTTAGGCTCTGGGCTTCCTCCTAGGAATTGTCCTTTCTACTGCAGGTGAAAGGACCCAGACTACATTTCTGGGAGTTTAACCATAACTTGGGCCATCTCGATGCTGACTCTGCATCTTTGCACATAACCTACCCAGGTCTAGTTTCTCATCCCTGGCTTCCCTAACATTCATGAACATTATATCCAGCTCTACCAAACACACCAAAATTGTGGTTTTCTGGTCATAAATATATTTTTAAATGATGAACTCAGCTCACAAAGGTATGGAAAATTCACAAGAGATTGGAAAGTAGAATGCATTAAAATGAATCTAAAATAGTGGCTGCCCACCAGGAAAGGTTGCTGTATCATTGTAGTGATGGGAAAATGCAAGAATAAGCATCAATATTATTGTGTAGCAACTAGATTGACACACTTTTAAAAGGTGGCCAAAAGAAAGTATAGCTGAGAATGTGCAGTAACAAATGCTCTACTTCTGGTAGGAGAGTAAATTGGCAAAACAACTTTAGAGAGCAATTTGACAATATTTAGTGCAGGCAAAAATGGACTGAACCTGTGGTTCAGCAATTTCTTTCTTAGAGATATATAAGGACATGTTTAAGTATATGCACAAAGAGATCTGTAAAACAGTATCTTAGCAGCATTGTTTATAACCTAACACCAAATAAAGGACAATAAAACTTGAGAACAGTTTAATGTCCGTGATAGAATAAATTTTAAAATGTGGTTCATTTATACACTGGGGTACTATACAGCAATGAAAAGGAATGAATCAGATTTTATAATAGAAATGTATATGGATCTCACAAATAGAATTTTGAATATAAAAAGCAAATTGTAGAAAAATATTTAATAAAGTTTAAAAACAAACAGAACTATGCTGTATTTTGTGGAGAGAGACATACATACAAGTATGTAGAAACTGTACAAAGAAATGCATTAAGTAATGAAATTCTGAAAAGCTACCCAAAAAGCTAAAATACAAGGTCTGACAGTTAAGCTTGTGAACTCATCTTAGCAAAAGTGCTACATATCTCATTGCTGAATATCACTATGGTCACCTCTGAAGTACGCCGCTTGGGAAGCTACCATGTTTCCCTGAAAATAAGACCTAACAGGAAAATAAGCCCTAGCATGGTTTTTCAGGATACTTGTAATATAGGCCCTACCCCAAACATAAGCCCCAGTTAAGATCATCAGCCAGACATGACTGTTTTGGATAAATGTAGATTTTTGTACATGAATAAGTTAATAAATGTAGATTGTTGGTGCAAAAATTAATGCAAGATCCAGTCTTATTCTTGAGGAAACATAGTATGCAACAACGTCAGTGCCTAGTCTATCTTTCAAAGCAATTTTGGAACTCTTTTTCTGGAATGGCCATCAAAGCTGTCATCGTATTACCTTTGATGTCCTGAATGTTAACCAACATGTCTTCCTTTCAATATATCCTTTATCTTTGGTTAAAGAAAGAAGTCATTGGGGGTCAGATTGGGTGAGTAGGGAGGGTGTTCCAATATAGTTATTTGTTTACTGGCTAAAAACTCCCTCACAGACAGTGCTGTGAGCTGGTGCACTGTTGTGATGCAAGAGCCATGAATTGTTGGCGAAAACTTCAGGTCCTTGTTTAACTTTTTCACTCAGCCTTTTCAACACTTCCAAATAGTAAACTTGGTTAACTGTTAGTCCAGTTGGTACAAATTCTTCATGAATAATCTCTTTGATGTCAAAAAAGGTTAACAACATTGTTTTGACTCTTGATTTGGAGTGATGGAATATTTTTGGTCATGGAGAATTGGCTTTCTTCCATTGTGCATTTTGACTCTTTGTTTCAGGGTCGTATTGGTACACCCATTTCATCACAGTGATAACATGGCCCAAAACATCATCTTGTCTCTTTAAGCGGTCTTAGCAAACTTCAACTCTCCTTTGCTTTTGTTCATCAGTGAGCGACTTCAGGACCATTTTTGCACACACCTTTCTCACGCAAAGATTTTCAGTTAAGATTTTCCTAACTGTTTCTCTATCGATGTTTACTTGGTCTGCTATGCTTCTCACAGTCAGCTGACGATTTTGACACACAATTCAATGAATTTTTGCAATGTTTTCATCAGTTCTGCTTGTTACTGGCCGCCCTGACCTCTCCTCATTAGTGATGTGTTCTCTTCCCTCAGAAAAAACGTCTAATCCACTTGCACACTGCCATTTTCTTCATGGCATTATCCTCATAAACTTGGACTAATGTATCCCTGACTGACTTCACTTCCATTCTTGCCAAATTTAACAAGGAATTTAATGTTTGTTTATTGCTCTAATTCAAGCTCAGACATTCTCAGGATGGCACACAAAAACATGCAACAACATAATGAATGCTACTCAGCAAGACACCGCCACATGTTGACAGGAACACAGCTGTGAGACACTGATATACCAAGGTTATAAAACCGTACCGAGCTGTTTGTACAAGTGCTGCCAATACAAGCGCATGGTGGCAAGTTCAGGAACAGAATTGACAGACCTTGTAGTGTTGCCATAGAGGGAATGAGTGAATAGAAGACATGACAAATGAAGGCAGGGCTAAGAGTACACTTTAACTACACACTATTTATATTTTTAATTATGAACTCTGTGAATATATTACTAACCCAAAATGCATGGAAAGTATTAGTAACTGAATTCAGAACAGAGAAAAGGAAAGAGAATGTGATTGGCTAGAGAGAGATACAAAGGGAGTCACAGGTTATATTCAGAACATTTTACTTATTAAGTTGAATGATGAATACAAATGGTTTTATTATTCTTTATACATTTTGCATTCTGAAATGTAATATTTTAAAAATAAGGCTTTAGCTTTCAAAACCAATGTTTCTGCTAAGGGCTTGAAGATTAATGTTTCAAGGTATTACTTTACCCAATTTACACTGCCCCACTCTCCTAAACACTCTTCACTGATATATTTCTTAAATCTCCTTCCAAGAATTATATTATTTTAGATATTACCTCCCAATGATGGTATTTGTAATCTCTGTATTAATTTATTACAAAGATGATCTAATATTCTCTTTATATAAATATAGCCTTGATTTTACAATACTTCTGAGCAACACTAACATATTTTGCCTAAAAATATAAATTTCAAGTCATAAAACTAAGCTTTAGCTTTGATTTCCCCTTTTAGGGATTGATTTTGGCAGGCTAATCTTTCTCTGCAAATGTGGGTTTCCTTATGTTTAAAATGGATAGAAGCTCATGCAAACAGGATCTTGGAAAATTACATCAGTTAAAATACTAATATTAAATTAAATGAGACAATGTATATGAAACAACTGAATTAGTATTAGAACAAATTGAATGCTCAAAACTTAACCATTTCATCTTGTTCACAAAAATGAGTATAAATATGCCTACATTTTGACCACTCTGCAGGTTCTTATAGGGTCTTAGGAACATTGCTATCACTCTTCAGTATGTGTACAATGCTATGAATGCCAAAATTAGAGGGGATTCAGGTAATTGTGTACTTATTGCAGGCATATGTAAATGTTTTAATAATAAAACTTAGATGTGGATTATTTTTCTAAAACTTTTGTCAGTATCTTCTAAAACTAATTTAGAAAAACAAAAGAATGAAAAATTTGAAAACAACTTCAAAGCCTGTGTAGCTAGTTTTATGAAATTGGATTATAGTGCTTTTATTTAATATATAGATATTTGCATGCTTTTCATAACTCCTGTATAACAATAAGCATAAATGTATGTATGTATTAAATATATGAAATATACAATATAAACAAACATATACAAACATGTTTTCACAGGTATATACATACATATACATACATACATGCACATATAATGAAAGCCTGAATCTAAAAACAGAAATATAAATTAGAGAGGAATTCTTTGCTCTATGAAAACATTCAAAATTTTGTTTCTTTAAACTATAATTTTCTTTACAATTATTTTATACACAACTTCTTAGGACAGGTTTTACATAAAATAAGTTAAACACCTAATAGTGTTTCTCAAGTGCTATAATTAATGAAGTGAGCTTCATTTATGGTAAAAAGAGTTGATAAAGAAACTGAGATTTACACATTATGCTTTCATTCAAAAAATGTTTGATAGGAACACTATAAGAAGGTAAAAATCACAAAATTATTTTCTCTTAATTTTCTTTGTTTTTGAGTAAACAAACACTGATGTATTATACTCAACATTCACATATTAAAATAATTCAAACCTAATATTTTAGGGTGAAGTAAGGTCTTTGGTGTTTCTACTGTAATGCACTATAGATTAGCTAACGAATTTAATTTGGCACTTGCTGAGAGTAAGTTTTAACCCATAGCTCATGGTACTTTTTTGTTCACAGCACAGAGTCAGCTTGTTTTGAAATCTAGTTATACATATATTGGATTGCTGACCTTCTGCCACAGTGAATTCCAAGCAGGAGCCCCATGCTATGACAAGTAGTAGTCAAAGAGAGGGGTTCATGAAGAAAGTAAAAGTCTCTCAAATTAATTTCTCAAAATGCCCTAAGCCCTAGTCATCTCCCTCCGATGTTCTTTGCAGCTGCTTAACACTTCTGGACTAGTAGAGCTTGGGTGAGTTGGATGCCTCCCCCTATAGCAATATTTCCTTTCAAAGGCCAGTTGCCATGGCTGTATAATTTTGTGCAGTGAGTAGGAGCCTTTGTGAATTGACCAAGCTGTGCTGAAAGATAACAAGCACAAAAACTACAAGTTTAGGCTGAGGAAAACTTTGTCAAAATCTCAGTTGAAAGTTGGAAGAAAGAGTGCTTTCCACAGTGAAAATATGTTGCATTTTTAAACATCATCTAACTGCAAGAAGCTCACAATACTTAGAAGTTTTTATTAAATTTGGTCAGATTTCTCTGTCTCCTATAGAGCACGTGGAAAACAGAACTCCAGATAGACAGAATTAGTACGAAACAGAGAAAGAGGAATGGACTAAAATCCTTGCTCATTTACTGTGCCATCTTGGATCATATAAATAGCTCTTACCTCCTAGAGCCCCGCTTTGCTCTAGGTTGATCTCTATCATTCACCCTGACATTCTCATTACTATCTGCTATCCTTTGTATCAGGCAATTCCTTCCACCTAGAATTTGCTTTTTAGGTTTGAGCAAACTTTTGAGCACAAATCTCCTATGCTATTCTTGCAAGTTAAATAGTAAAATACCAACTCACTAAAGGTAGGATTGGATAGATTTAAAGATGGTGGGAAAACTGTATTCAAAGACTGTTGATACACAATAGAACCTGTATTTCCTGTGGGACAAGAACTGTGCTGGGTCCATTTGCTTACATTATCTCAGTTAATCCTTTTGACATACATGTTCATTGACAAACAATTTATCTTTTTTTCTTACTAAAATAACTCCAGTTTTTTTCAGATTCCTCTGTTTCCAGTTAAAGCGGGCTCCATTGTATTTAATCATGGTCACGTGCACAGTTCTGGTCAATGTGATGGAGGGGAAAGTCTCTGGGGAATGGCTCCCTTTCAGAAATTTAACTTCAGAAATAAAAAAAAAGGGAAATCCTTAGGAAGATAAAATTTTGCTCTTTGTTCTTAGCTGTTCCTTTATTCCTTCTTCCCACCTGGGACAACAGTGTGAAAGTGATACCAGGAGGAGGAGCAGCCAGCTGTGATGAAAACTCACAACAAGGAGAGCAGAGTAAAAAGGTAGTCTGAATTTTAGATGAGTTTTTGGGCAGTTTCACCAGCCCTAAAGTCCTTACCACTAGCATTTTTGTTATATAAAAATATAATCCTAGCACTGGCCGAGTGGCACGGTGGTTAAGAGCTGGCTTGGAACGCCAGCAGCCCCGGTTCGGATCCCACATATGAGGGCCAGTGACACTGCCCTCAAAAAAAAAAAAAAAAAAAAAAAAAAAAATATATATATATATATATATATATATATATATAAAATCCTATTTAAGTCATGTTTTTATTGTTTTCTGCTACTCCCAGTGTAATGTAATCATTACTCATACATGCATCATAACAAGTCTCCAAGTTCTGTGATAATATCTCACAGCGAGGAAATAGGAAGGGGATCAAGAATTTGAAGTTCTTTTTGTGGCTCTACACCCTATCCTCTTTTCACTCACCTCTTGTGGTTCTATACAGCATAACACTTTTTGCTGGTGACTTAAATGGAGAGATAGAAGAGTCAGTCATCAGATTTGCAGTTTCCCAAAGTTGAATGATAGCTAATATACCACAACCTGAGACAGCACTGTCTTGACATATTGAATTTCCTGTGTCAAGCTTTTCACCATTGGTTGAATTTATATCCAAATAATTCATGGTTTGATAAGTTTATTAGAATCGAAGTGGAGATATTGACTAGGTAGTTGAATATAGTGTTCTGGAATTCAGAAGAGAGACCTAGGCTGAAAATATAAATTTATTCATCAATGACATATAGATAGTTTTTTAAACCACATGACTGTGTGAGATCAGAAAGGAAAAGAGTAAATAGAAAAGGAAATAGGATTAGTGACTAAAGCCTAGTCTTCATAGTGATGGCTTTGGTAAGAGTAAAATATACAGAGAAGGAACAATCAGTGAATGTGGTATCCAGAAAAGCAAGTGATAAAATTATATAATTTATGATGTCAAATACTGCTAAATTGTCAGGTAAGATAAAAATTGAATTGACCTTTGGATTTAATTACATGAAAATTTTGGTGGGTGACCATGCATCCTAATGTGTCTGTGGCACTACAAGTTTGTACCTGTTGTTTTGGTTTAATTAATGTAATTTTCCTCTCATTTTTAAGCATCATAGTTTTGAAAATAAATTATATGAGCATCCTAGTCATTGGTGATTTTGACAAAGGCAGCCTCAATGGAATTGTGTGAACAAAAATATGATTGGAATATATGTAAGAACAAAGCAGGAAAGAGTATGAGATTCAAAGGAGCTTTGCTGCACAGATATGAAAAGATGTGGGATGCAAATGGAGTAAAAAAAATTCAATTATGTGTCAAAGGGATATAGTAGAGCAAAATATTATTGATGTAGGAGAGAAAGAAAAAAGTCCTCACATAATTGAGAAGTAACTGGACCTGTGTTTAGTAAAAGAATTGGTTTAACATGAAGAAACAGAACTCATAGACACAGACAATAATTTAGTGGTTACCAGAGGGTAAGGGGGAAGAGGGATAATAGATGAGGGCAAAGGGAATCAAACATGTGGCGATGTAAAGAGAACTGACTCTGGGTGGTGAACACACAACGTGATATAAATGATGTAATACAGAATTGTAAACGTTAAATCTATGAAACTTTGCTAATAATTGTCACACCAATAATCTTTAATAAAAAAAGAATTGGGGGCCAGCCGAGTGGCGCAGTGGTTAAGAGCTGGTTTTGGGAAGCCAGCAGCCCCGGTTCAGATCCCACATATGAGGGCCAGGGACACTGCCCTCTATAGCTAAGATGGCAAACAACAGCTCCACCTGGAGCTCTTTGCGAGCCCCAGCGACAGTGTAGGCTGCAGCTCCTGCTGCAATGGGCTGCTATAGGCTACAGTGAGTGGCCGGCAGCCAGCGTGAGCAGCTGGCAGCCAGCATGAGCTGCCAATAGCTGCGGTGAGCGACCATCCAGAGGCTGGTGACCCATCTGCCTCAGCCAGGAAGAGCGCAATGACGATACCAACATGGGCCAGTAAAGCAACGTCCTCCACAACTAGACCGAGGAACAAAAAGACAGCAACTTGTCTGTTCCCCTTCCCCCATTCCCCAATGCTGTTCCCCTCCCCCAATTCCCCAATAAAGTGTTTAAAAAAAAAAAGAATTGGTTTAGAATTCCTACATATTGGAGCCAATTCTTCAATGGTCTCTTGCATTTCTGCATGTTTTGTGGATGAGGCATTAACTGCCCCATGTTCTGAACTCCTGTTTCAAGGATATTTGTATAGTCAACAGCCTTGGAAGAGAGAGATAGAGACTTTCTTCATAACAAAGTGTAGGTTTACTTCCAGTCCTGGAGGAACTTCCAGTCCTCTTCGGGTGCAAGGGGTAGGCATATTTTATTATCCTTTATAATAACAATTTGCATTCCCTAAGCTAAAGGTTCCTCCCTGTAATGCAACCCACTGCATGTTCAGGTGTCTATGGCTTTCTTCATGCTGCCTGTGGGAATTGGGGCTTAGAGGACTAGAGCAAAGTTTCTGATACTCTGACTATTGATATTGCCATGAGTAATAAACTGTTTTACACCTCTGATCCAAGAATCATGTATGTTCTACCACTATCCACGAAATATGTGAAATGACTTGCTTGCTTGGAAATATGGTAAAATATCATACCTTTCACAGTTCTTGACAATAAGATCTTATGTAATTAGGATAATAAATACTGCAAATATAGTCTTCCATTTTTATTATGTATTTCATTGTATATAAAATTTAGGTTTTCATGTAATCAAATCTATCAATCTAATCTTGTATAACTTGTGGGTTTTGTGGATTGCTTAAAAAGATTTTATTCCCCCTCATAGATGACTGAAAGACTGTCCTTTATTTTCTTCTAGTGCTTATCTTTTATAGTTAATTTTTCTAAATTAGATATTGAATCCACATGAAATATGTTGTTTTTTCGCACGAGGTAAGATTCCCCCCAAGTGATAGCTAATTGTCCCAGTACCATTCAAGTCCATCTTAACCTGATTGTCTGAAATGTCTTTTAATAAAGTGTGGAAATGTTTATGTTATACACTTTTTATATTCATACACACACACACACACACACACACACAAAGTATGTATACGTGAATATATTTATTTAGCTTTCTTTCAACACATGTTTAGTTAGTGCCTACTATGTGCTATATACAGTGGTAAGCAGTATCCCACAGCTGTTAACAAACTGCCTATGACGTCTGCTCCCATGAAAATTGGATCTTACTTGGAAAAATAAATACTAAAAAGGCAATCAAATAATTATATAATTTAACAGTATGGTAAGTGTTCTAAAGTAAATTAGAAACAAATATTTTGATAGAATATTGAAACAGGAGGGAGACCTATAAATGTGGCTCTCCTCTGAGGAGAAAATCATTTACGCCTACACTCAGACAAATTGAGGGTTACAAAAAGTGGTTAGAAAAGTGTTCTAAGCTGATGCAACATCATGCCATAGATAAAAGTTGTTTCAGAAAAGGGTCATGCAATGGTGTTTGCTCACCCATCAACTAAGTCCATCACGTAGGGCTTGATCTTTGGTTTACTGTATTCAAGGCAACCAGTTATATAGTTAAGATGTTGATATATTTTCAAAAGTAAATATTCACTTCCTTTTATTGTTAAGATTAAATTATTGTATGTGTTGTAGCGGTCCTTTTGATTAACTCTCCAACATCTACTCGATTTGAAATAATCCATCTAATCTACTTTTCTTGCTGGGAGTTGGTTTTAAGGATGGACTCAAATCTGGAAAATAAAATATGATGGGAAAAGTCTACCGGATGACTTTTGTAAAAATGTTTCCACACTTCTGAGAAAGAGTCATGGCAATAGAAGGAATCTCTGTGCTAAGGAATTTCAATGTAGCTTTTTACCTCATGCAGGTGCATGCTGTCAGTTTGAGAATAAGTCAACATGTGGGAGAGCAGAACAATGAAAACTGCAGAATAACAGCACAGCCAGAGCCCTGGCTTATTGTGCCTGGAACCTGCCGAATTTCTGAGTTTATTTTTAGGTGCATAATGCATTTCCTTTTAGTGAGTTCATTTGTAATTGAGGTTTTTCTGTTTATGCATCTAATCCTTGTAACATTTTTAACTCATATCGGAGGCATGGAAACATAGAGTGGATTATCAGAGAAAAGTGGCTGATAGCTTCAAAAATCTGATCCCTCTTGGTCCAAACAAACATAACTACATAACATTTCTTGAAATTATTGGATAACAATTGTGGAATTGTAATGCTTCTTGTCTACCATATTTTGTTAGTCTTTACTATGACATATGGAATTTTATGAGTATTCCTTATTTCTGTTTCTTCATAACTAACCATGGCAAAGTGGTGTCGGGGGCATTATGATCTTCAAGTCACACTCCTTCACTGTCTGTTTTCCATACTTGAGCAAGCCCTGGGAATAAAGTAAACTTGACCTTATCATTCATTATGGAGCCGGGATTTACAGCAGAGAGTGGGATTAAACTGAGCTACACGGTAGTGAATCCTTTGTTTTCTGTGCTCTTACTCTGTACCTGATCTCCCAAGGTTCTGTATTCTCTTTGTGCTTGCTGCCGAGTGGGAGTCCATGTCATTGTCATCAGCATCAGTAATTGCCTGGCCACTCACATACTCTAACACCACTTTTACCTATACCTTAGTTGCTGCTTGTCAGCTGCAATTTTTGTTAGAACTGATATTGAGCCTTGTTGTCTAGTGTTACTGTTTATCAGAATAGATGTCTCCTTCTTTTGCATGTGCCCTCTCTTTTTGGGTTGTTTTTCTGCCCTCAGACTGATAGGAGTGTAGCAAGAACACCTATTGTTAAAATGCATGCTATGAAATGTTTTATATTTTATACTTAGAAAATGTACTACTGAGATAATTTCAACCCTTTACTGTTCTGGGCTGAAAACAATTGCTTGAGAATTTATGACCACTTTTTAACTTGCACATTTAAATTTTCATGAATGTAGTTTTAATTCAATTAGATAAAGACAAAATTTACCTTTAATAGAAATTCTTATACACGGAAACAACAACAGAAATAATTCCACAATTTGTTTTGTTGCTTTTTGACATTTTTCAGGAATCAAATATGACAAATAGCTGATTGGTCAAATCAATTTCTTGATATATCACAGTCTTTATATTATGAAATTCCAAGTGGAAGGTATAAACGTGGTTAAATGAGTATCCAACTTATCTCTAAGATGAATCATGGTAGGGTACATGTTACCCTACGAAGTTAATTCATGTGTCTAAATGCTAAGGAAAATGGAAGTGATTGATGGCTAGCAGAAGCTACCTTATATGTGGTGATTATTAGTAGGTGTTAAGAATATATGGGGATTTTGAACTCCTTCTTTTGCTTGGAAACTTTTTGGAGTGTACTTTCTCTTAACAACAACAACAACAACAACAAAAAAATATATATGAGATGAAGTAGTAAACAATTGAATATTTTTTTTTTCCATCTAAATCATTCTGTTTGGCAGCTTCAAATTTTAAATCTAGAAATTTTAGAGATCTAGAAGAACCGCTCTATTTTACGGATAGAGAAAGAAAGCCCTAGAGAGAAAAATATTTTCTTCTGGTATATAATGAGGAATGAAAAGTAATACAGATTTTTTTCTTAATTGCAAACATGCTGATAGAAAAACAGCATAAAGTCAGAGTCCTTTTGAAAAGTTAGAACAAAGAATTTCAAAGTTAAAAAAAGTCACCAGGTCGTCAATGGAATTTTAGAAATCTCCTTTGAAATGGGACTGGCATAATGATATGTAAATAATGAGATTAATAGTAGATTCCAAAATGTGGTAGCCACAGAAACAAAATTTGGGGACATTATTCTTTATTTATTTTTAATTTTTATCTTTTCAATTATAGTTGACATTCAGTATTATTTTATATTAGTTTCAGGTATACAACATAGTGGTTAGACATTTATATAATTTATGAAGCGATCCCTCAAATAAGTCTAGTATCCACCTGGCACTATACATAGTTATCATATTGACTGTATTCCCTGTGCTGTACTTTACATCTCCATGACTATTTTGTAACTACCAATTTGTACTTCTTAATCTCTTCACCCTTTTCACCCAGCCCCCCAGAGGAGGCTATTGTTTAAATTATGTGATATTTGAATTGTGTATCTCCTCTTGAAGATTATCTCAGTATAAAAGGAAATTGAGAAAAGCCTTAACATAGTTTGCTAGCACATCAAAATCTTATATGAAAGTCAGCATAACAATTGGCCTTAAACTGCACCCAAATATGTTAATTTAGTTCATAAATCAGTTTAATCCATTTTTATATTTTCCAGGAAGAGAAATTAAAGTCTTTCCTTAGCTATTTTGTAACTTTTCTATTACTGGATAAAAAAGCTGTTAAGTCAAATAGATTATTTTTTAGAAACAAGTTATTGATGATCATTTTAAAATCGCTAGTGTGTATGGATTGTGCTTTAATATCTTACTTCTGGAAATGTAGATGCAAAATGAGGTTGTGGTGAAATGGCCTGAAGGAAAAAGTTTTGTGTGCTGTGTGAGCAAGATTCTTAGAGGCAAAGAGACAAGGAAGAACAGGAAAATAAGAAACGTAATGTTTTAAACATGTATTCCTTAAATTATTAATTTATGCGTTGAATATGTTGTTTCTAAGATAAAAATGCTAAAAAACAGCTCAAATATCCTCTCAGAAAGATATCATTTAACAGAGAGTCTAGCTTTGTTTCTCTTATGTGTCCTATTTCAAATTCAGATGAGGCTCACTCATAGAACTTGTTATATACATCATTTAATTGTCCATGGTTTTTTTGTTTTTTTTCATATGTTTATTGGCCCTTTGTGATTTCTTAAGCATAAATTTCCATTCAAATCCTTTACTTATCCTTTTCTTTTTTACCAAGCCATCATTAGCAAGTTTTTCATATTTATACATTCATATAAACATTAAAATAATTCTGTTTGGTATTAAAAAAGATTTGGACTTCTATTTGTAGGAAAATGGTGGGCTAGGTTATTTAAAGAATCATTCTGCTAGAAATATCAGAGCAGTTAGATATAATGTACTTTAAAATAATTTTAACCATTAAAGATCCAGCAAGGCAGTAAATCAATTCAAGGGAATTAGAAACTTAGAGAGGTAAGACAACCCTGAAGCCACTTTTGACCTAAAGGTATTTACCAATCAATGGATAAGCAAACCTTCTCTTCTGATGGCCTGTGTGGCATAGGAAGCAGGATTCTAAGCCTTGGATCTTCCAAAGTGGAGACTCCAAAAGCACACACTCCATATTAAGCTGGGATTCCTATAACATAAACCTTCAGAGTTAAGGGTTCAGAACTACCTCCACATCGAATTCTCATGGAAAGCTGTTCAGAGTTGGGCAGAGTAAGGAAACATAGCTCCTAAGCAAATAAAACGAAAGCTGTTCTGTGTGATTGCAGCTTCAACCTGATCCATATATATATATCAATAGATGACAGAAGTGAAGTTACAGATCAGTGGAGAAATTGTGCACAGTTCTGAGCTGGCGTGGCCCAAAAGAGGCAGCTACACGAGATTTGGATAGAGGAAATGGAGACTCAGTCTTATCCCTTTATATTTGGGAGGTGAGAGGCGTGATGAGGAAATGGAGACTCAGTCTTATCCCTTTATACTTGGGAGGTGAGAGGCATGATGTAACAGATACATAATGTTGTTTTATTTGCTACCTTACCTACTTAGTGTCAGGAACAAGCCAAATGTGTGGGTTGAATTGTGTACCCCAAGGACATATGTTAAGCCCTAACCCTTGGTACCTGTAAATGTGACCTATTTGGAAATGGGATATAATCAAATTAAGATGAGATCGTATTGGATTAGGGTGCTTTCTATTCAATAACACTTTTGTCCTTATAAGAAGAGGGGAGGAGCCAACTGTAATTGAATATATAGACAGTCACGGGATGTGGATTATACGGTGGAAGGGAGTCAAAGGAATTGTAATAGATAGTATATGGGGGGGAGGAGTGGGGGGATAGAATTGGGGGAGAGGGGTTGTCACTTTGAGGGGTAAAAAGTATAACTATTGTACTTTGTTGTACACCTGAAGCTAATTTAAAAAATATATAAATAAAAAATAAAAAATAAAAAAAAGAAGAGGGGAGGAGACACACATTCATACGGGAGAAAGATATGTGGCGATTGAAGCAGAGATTGGAGTGATACAGCTACAAGGCAAGGAATGTCAAGGAAGCTAGAAGAAACAAGATAAGATTCGTCCCTTCGAGCCTCTGGAAAGAGCTGACACCTTGATTTTGGACTCAGTTTCCAGAAATGTGAGGTCCTAAATTTGTGTTGGTTTAAGCCACCTAATATGTGGTACTTTGTCAGGGCAGCTCTAGAAAACTAGCACCTTGGGCCTATCACTCCTTCCAGATTTTGTCTTTCAGCACTGATTCCAGATCAGGGGGTGAAAATGAAGGGTGGGAGCTTTTCCTGCAGAAACTCACCATCATCAAAGTCTTCAAGGCTGGAGACTTAGGTGTGCTCAGAGACAGATGGGGTTTTAGGCATGATCTTGTGTATTCCAGGGAAGCCTCATAGGTCCTTGTTTGTCCTTACTTTGTTTGTCCCCACTTTGTATCCATTTCATTTTCCTTAATATATAGATTGTAGACTTCAGACTTTGGACAGAAATCACAGTCATCTATTATATCCACTACATATGGTTCTGCTTCTCCAACTGTATCCTGATTGGTAACACACAAATAAAATAATATACGTTTCTATGAACTTGTTTTGATTAACTGTGCACAAAAGAATCCTATATTATTTTCCAACAATAGTTTGATACTTGTTTTTTAAATTATCTTTCAATCTTAGTTTTTTAAGAAAGTATTTGGTGAATGTAGGTTATATCACTTATTTTTAGCTAAATGTATTATATGCCTTGAAATGGATGAAAATCTCCTACCAATGTGACTATCAGAGCATTAGCAAATGCAGTGCCCATGGATCAGAACCAATTCTACTGCTGAAAAATAGAGAAATTGCTTACTTTTACATAAAGCATTGATCATTTCAGGCAGCAGCAGCTTTTGCATAGAGAATGAATGGTGTGTGATATCAAAACATTCACTAAATCAATTTTTAATGAAATAGATTATTTCTATAAAAAAATAAAAAAAAACAGTTATTTGTATAAACTCACTGATTCAGTTGTTAAAAATTAAGTGATGATTTTGTTTTAAAAAGTGGGATTTGTATGGGAAGAGCCTATTAACATTTTCAAGTCCTTTAATCCTATGAGCACCCCACACATCTAAGCAATCTAAACATCTAAGACAATGTTTTTATACAGATAATGCAAATGTACAACCCCACAAATGAAGATACCCACAAAAGCTTATGACATACATAATATTTGAAAAGAGGATTCATGCTGTGAAAACGTTCTTGTTTCTTCCTGTTCAGAAATGGAGACTGAACTCAGAAGAGGCAGGAAATGCTGATTAGAAACATTAGAAAAAGAAAGAGTAATAAATGGGAGGATATAGTCTGACTCTGAAGATCCATTTATAAGCATCAATTTCTCCTTTAAAAAACACAGTTCCATATTTTACTCTTCACAGTGCAGTAAAAGATAATTGATTTAGGCATTCTACAGACTATATATTTATACATAATGTAAAACAATCTTCATGTATATTATTACTTAGTATATATTTGAATCTGATATGACTCCTGAGTGCTAAATGTAACCAACAGTGATGTTAGCTAAACTGTATTAAATTTTATTATATGCTAATCACTGCATTAGGAATTTTGAGTGTATTAACTTGTATAATCTACACAGTATTGTTAAGAAAAAGATACTGGTTTTCTTTGCAATTTGTACTTGAATTTTGGCTCTTCATAAATGTAAGTAACTTTCCCAACTACAATAGTCTCTCTTATCCACTTCCTTATTTCACTTTTTGTGGTTTTAGTAAACTGCAGTCAACCCAAGTTTGAAAATACTAAATGGAAAATTTCAGAAATAAACCATTCATAAATTTAAGCTTCTGTGACGATCTGAGTAGCATGATGAAATCTGAAGCAATCCAGCCCTGCTCTGTCCTGCCTGGGATGTGAACCATCCCTTTGTCCATTGTATCCATCTATCAGTCATTTAGTAGCCCACCATGTTGTCATATAGGTTATGAGAGAGAGAAAGGGAGAGAAGAGAAAGCATTCACATAACTTTTATTATAGTATATTGTTATAATTGTTATTTTTATGATTTGTTATTGTTGTTAATCTCTTACTGTGCCTAATTTATGAATTAAACTTTATCATAGGTGTGTATGTATAGATACTTTCCATCATTTCAGGCAGTCACTGAAGGTCTTGAAACCCTAAAAAAGAGGCAACTACTGTGCTAATAGTTTGTAAGTTAGGGAACGAGCATTCACATCGAGTTGCTCATCAAGACCCTAGAGTTTGTATGTTCAACTGCTATGCACACTGTGTTGACAGTTTAATGGTCAAATAAATAGTTTGATTGCTCTGGATTATGACAGAGTAAGAGGAAATATCTATGACTCCTCAACTTTTTGACAATTTTCTATTAAAATGTCCACAAATGCATATATATATATATATATATATATATATATATATATATATATATATATATATATATAAAATGTCTTTAAACAGCATGTGAAAGTAATGACAATTAACAGAGATACAGTCAGTCATGTTCTAGAGAGGAGCTGGTAAATGAGATTAAAGCTCCACTGATGATTGTGATTACTAACCTATCTAGAACAGGAAGATGGAGTGGACAAACTGGGCAGCTGTGCAGGGTGCTGAACTGCTGGTAAAACCACAATTTACTTGACTAAATATAAAATCCTGTCCTAACTCATATAACAAGTAAATGATTTGCTTTGGCAAATTAGACAGCACTTAATTATAAATATACAAATACACTTAAAAAAGAAAAAAGGGAGCACTTCTTGCCAGATCTATTTCAAAAATTACATGCAAACAAATAAAAATAATATAATAATAAAATAGTACATTGTTTTGTTTCATTCTTTAAAAATTTATGACAGTTGGCATTTTGTGGAGAGAAATAAACTTATGTCATCAATGGCTGGTATTAAATATTTATTATTAATAAGTTTTATTTTTCAGTTTAGTCCAATACTGTTGGCTGTGCAAGTTTGCTTTATCAAATGCATTAAGTTTTTGTGGCAATATAAGATCAACTTTTATAATTATTCAATGGAGGCTTGCAAAGATATGTCATCAGTTTTGTAGAAATCAAATTTTAACAAATATACATGAAAGCTGTAAGTCATTATCTCAAATACTTTATATTCTATTTTGTTAATTATCATGACCTCTCAGACTTGAGAAGTGTATCAATATAAACATTTCTGTTACTTTGCATCATATTTCTAACATTTTTCTCTCTGTGTTTGGTACTTTTTAATTTGGAGAATATAGAAGACAGCTAAAGTTAAAATATGTATAGGAATATCATCAAACTAAAAATTTACCCTTAAGTTTTAATATTTTTAATTTAAATTCTCTTTTCATATTAGTATAGGTAATCATTTTGGTTTTTTTTTTCTCTTGTCTGGCATACCTAACAAATCTTTGGCTCTTTAACTTTACTGTTTAATTTTGATTTAAGTATGTTACATTTAAAAACTATATATTCTAACTTCTGTTTCAAGATAGTGAGCTGAACACACACTTCACTTTTATCCTCTTATATTAAATATCTAGAAACACAATTTAAATAATACAGTGTTAAAGAGAAAACTAGCCTTACTTGTGCAAAAGCCCAGGATAACAAACCTAGATTTTTTTTTTCTTAATTACAGTTTATTGAGACAACAATAGTTAGTAAAGTTACACAGGTTTCAAGTGCACAACTCTGTAATTTCTAATGAAATTCCAAGTGATAGATATCACATTGTGTGTTCACCACCCAGAGTCAGTTCTCCTTCCAACACCATAGATTTTACCCTGTTTACTCTCTTCTATTATCTCCCCTCCCCACTTATCCTCTGGTAACAACTAAACTATTGTCTGTGTCTATGAGTTTTTGTTTTCTTTATTTGTTTGTCTTGTTCGTTAGTTGCTTTCAGTTTTATATCCCACATATGAGTGAAGTCATAAGGTTCTCAACTTTTTCTGTCTGATTTATCTCACTTAGCATAATAATCTCAAGGTCCACCCATGTTGTCATAAATGGCACTATTTCATCTTTTTATGGCAGAATATTATTCCATTGTATATACGATATATATATACCACATCTTCCCCCCCCCCTTTCCCTCCTTCTCTCTCTCTCTCTGTACCACCTTCCCCTCTTCTCCCTCCCCGCCCAAACTCTGAGCCGTTGTTCTCAGTCTAGTTGTGGAGGATGCCGCTCACTGGCCTATGTTGGTATTATGATCATTGAGCTCTTCCTGGCTGAGGCAGTCTGTCACCGGCCATTGGACAGCTGCTCACGACAGCTCTCGCTAGCTGCCAGCAGCTCATGGCAGCCCAGCTCCAGGTTGAGCTGTTCGCAATCTTAGCTGTAGAGGGCACGTTCACTGGCCAATGTGGGAATCGAACTGGAAACCCTGTTGTTCACAGCACCAATGATGTAATTTGTTATGTGGGCCCTCTCCAAGGACACCTTCTCCCCCAATAGAAAGAACACGTTATTTGCATAATAAAAACCCTTCCATCCAAATGATATTCTGGTCTAAAAATAATCCTTTCTCTTTTGTTAATAACTCCCTTGCCCCACCCTTCTTCCTATAAAAACCTTCCTCTTTGTATAACCCTCTAGGAACACCTTTGCCCTTTTACTTGCTAGATGGGATGCTGTCTGATTCAGGAATCACTTAATAAAGCCAGTTAGATCTTCATCTTGGCTTGGTTGAATTTTGTTTTTTTTTTCTTTTTAGCAAAGGAAACAAACTAATCCAACACACATAGTTTCTCTCACTGCACCAGAAGTTATGACTAGTACCTGAAAGTTGGGGGACAGAGGAAAGGAAGAAACATAAACAGGAAATTATCGGTGCAAATGGTGCCTCAAGCTTGTTGAAGTTAAAGAAAAACGAGAACCTGGAGTGATTAAGCAACACCGTTTCTAAAATCTACATTCTCCTCCTTATTATGTGTGCTAGATATTAAGTACTGGGTTGTTTGCCTCTGAATATCTCAAAACAAAACAAAACAAAACACGTGCAAATTTCTTTTAAGCACATGTGACATATTCACCAAAATTGGCTGTATTTACGGCGAGACTCAGAAACATGTCCAAAAAGTTGATAATGCACAAGTCCAATTCAATGATCATACAGCAATAATTCTAAAAATTGACAAAATTTCTCTCAATCATAAAAAATATAATCCTATTTAACACTTCTAAATAACTCTTGGGTTAATAGATAAAATAGAGGTCACTGCCTATTCCAACAATGTTGACATATATGACAATGTTGACAATTAAAAACTAATACCAACTATTAAATAATGCTTATATTATATAGTTACTACTCCAAAAAAGTCAGATACAGTCAAATACTTAATCCCCCCAAAATCTCTATGAGATCAGTACTATTACTCATCCCCTTAAAAGCCAGACAGTTTAAATAACATGCCAAATTTTATAGAAGCAACATGTTACAGACCTAGGATTTGAAGTCTTGCAGTTTAGTTCCAAAATCTGAATACTCTACACTCCAAGGGAGATACCATTTGCATATAAAGCTAAAGGATCAAAGTGACAGAGGAAAACATAGCTTTAAATATAATTATTTGAAAATAAGAAGAGTATAGAGAAATGAACTAAACCTACAATTCAATAAGATGTAAAAGAACAATGAAATATATCTCTAAACAGCAGAAGAGAGAAATTAATTCTGAAACAGAAATTAATGAAATAGGAAACAAATAAAAATAGGACAATTGACCAATAAAAAGGAAAGCCAGTTCTTTGAAAAGATCAATAAAATAGACAAGCTGTTGGCAAGCAGGCACAAAGGGGAAAAAACAGGTGGACTGAAAAAAGGAGGTCATGACTGCAGGCCTAGAGGAGATCAAAATAACAGTTTCAGGGAACACTATATACAACTTACTCCAAAAGTTTTTTAAACTTAGGCAATTTGGGAGAAAACAATAGATTGTCAACTGACCTTGGAAAAGGTTAGAAATCGGACTAGAACAATAACCTTAGAAAAAATGAATATATGTTTGTAAAAGATTAACTCTTAGGGATGGCATAAGCCCTAGGGTATTTCTAATGAAATTCCAAGTGATAGATAATTCCAATCTCAGAGAAAGTGTCTGACAACATGGAAAAAGATGGGAAGTTACATACTGTGTTTTATAATGCTCATGTATACATAATGACAGCAGAATAAAGGACAAACTAAAGACCAGTTTTACTCCTGAGCATAGATGCAAAATTTTAAGGCATTAGCACATCAAAATAGTCCTCTGTTGGCGCTCGCTTCCTCTCTCTCTCTCTCTCTCTCTCTCTCTCTCTCTCTCTCTCTCTCTCTCTCTCTCTCTCTCTAATGCCATGAAAGAATATACATATCCTAGGCTATATCTAGATGTTCATTTCCTATGATAAATATGACTAACTATTCATACTCATAAAGACCTATTGATCTGAAATCATGGGTCATGTAAACTCAGGAAAGTATTCCTCCACCATAAAGTTGATTATTGATTTTGATCTTTAAAAACATCGGTTATTTTCTGGTTGAAATGCAGGTTTCTGTCTTTCTTATTAATAACTCTTTTCATGTCTGTTTCTTTATGTACTTTAGGAAATGATCTGTATTTTGCCCCTCCACACTACTGATTTTATTTTCTATAGCATCAGTTATTAAGTTTACTGTTTCTATTGCACATATTTCTTTAACTTTTGCATTTACTTATTTCCTTACTTCATGTCATTTTCTAATAAAACCATAATTTAGCAACCTATGTTTTCATTTCATCATGTCAGATTCCATATATCCATTTGTGGTATTTTTAACTTTTTAAGTCCATAGAGGATACAATTAGATACTCTTTAAGATTTATACCTTTTTAGTTAATGAAGATATATTTTATTTTAATCAATAAATGGAAGAAACATTTTCCTTAAATCATATCTAACAACACAAATATAACTACTGACCTCAAAACTTCCAAGTTCATAACACATATATTGAACAACAAAGGACTACACAATAATCCATAAAATATTTAAAGGGTAAAGTTTATTATTCTCTTTGCTACAAAGCTCCCTCGCAAACCAAAAACAAGCAAAAGAAGACATATTTTTGTAGTAATCAGATAATATAGTACATGCTTCTCATAAAGTGTTTGGCTTAAAAATCGTTTCACATAGATTACGATTGAATTCAAGCACAACTCTTTTATAGAGCTAAACTGAAACAAATAAACCAATAAGCAAACATACTCATACATATTCCAGGTCAATGCACTCTTTTGGACTATATTAGGTCTAGTGGAATCTGTAGCCAGTATATAAAACTGTCAAATACACCGTGCACTGTCTTCTTCACTCATGTCAAAATTTATACTTTGGCACAAACTATATTTGATTTTGACCACTAGAGTTTCCAATATTAAATTACAAATAGTGAGCAAGTAGACAAATACACTTTATTAACTTTTAAGCCATGCCTTCCACATATATATGCCTTTAGCTACATTAATTAAATTGTGGAATTAAAAATAGAAATGCCTTCAGGTAAACATGAATTTTAGAATAGCCTAACATTTGTAAAACTGAAAAGTAAACAAAAATGAAACTAAAATAAATATTGCATTCAGGTGTTAAGTAAATAAATATTTAGGAAATATAATGAATAGTGATTAGTAGAGCCATGCAATGCTTTGTACAGCATAGCATTCCCCAATGAGCCATTGGGTCTCTAGCTGACTTGGTATAAGGGGAATTCTAGATTCAAACAATAGTTGTCCCAGTCCACAGCCTTGGTAATCATCATGCTTAGGATCAACTTCTTACGTCATGTTCTATATGAACTACTCTGAAATGTCAGTATTTTTTTATAGATGAGCCCTCTTGAGTATTCTGTCCTAATAAAATCCTCTTCCATTCTTTTTTCCCTCCTAACCTCCCTCCCACCACCTCCACCTTTATTTTGGGTAAATGTGTAAGCATGTGTCAAGTACACTTTTTCTTAATTGGCCATTACATAATAGCATTTGGGATCAATTAAGTAATACACATTTTCCCACTATTATTTCTCATCTTCACTTTCCTTAAATCCTTGATAAATAAATAAATAAATAAATATTTTTCAAAACCTATAAACGTTACATGTCTCCTGTCAAAAACATTCAACTTTATGAAATATAATATCCACACAATCTTCTTTTGTCAGAATTGTAAGTAGTTTCCATTTTCTTAAAGTCATTGCACAATATCCAACAACTAAGTCAAAAGTCTTCTTTCCTAGGATTCCAAATATTGTGAATCCTGACATTAAAAAAAATGCATTTATGAGAGAGATATATTTAAAATAGATAGTAAAATTTTACATAAAGTAAACTCTATTCCACCTGTTCTGGACTAAATGTAACCTAATTAGTCAGATTTTACAAGTCATATAAATACATTATACATTTAACACAATTAAGAATGAATGTTTAATGCTTATTAAATGAACTTTAAACCTCCTCATGTGAATGAATGCACTCCAGGATATGAGTGCCCCAGTGCCAGTGTTCTAGATTGTACAGCTATCTCTACTGCCTTTTTATTACTGCAATTCCCAGGTCCCCACACACTGTTTCACCAGTTCACAATATTTGGTGGCAAAATTTGTTTGAAGCTGAAGAAAACAACATCTCTTATTAAAGCTTGTTTCTGTTTTGAAACATTATCCTCAGGTCTGATATCTTTTTTTTACAGGAAATTGAGAGGATCAATGCTCTCTTGAAATATTAGGCTTTGTTTTTATGACCTTTTTTTCATTAAAACCAGAGTGCAAGTATATTTTTTAAAATTTCCAGACTCTCTGGTGAGTGGAATGTTTCATCATTTCTAGAGTATTTTTTTTCAGCAACCCATTATCACCATGTTTGTAAATTAGGAATTTAGGTGTTAGATATTTCTTCTCCTTAATAATCATGATTAGTTTTAGGCCATTAGGTATGAACTTTTCAGTTTTGCATGCAAAGTCCTGCTGACAGTAACTTGTTCTAATCTCCACATACAATAACTCTTCATTTGTTTTACCATTACCCATTTAGTATTTGAACAAATAACTGCAAAATTTTCATCTTAGATTTGCAACTTCATTGTTCACATTACTCTCTTGGAAACTCTGAAAACCTGGAAAGTCTTCTATTTTAATTCTCCCACTGATAGTTCCCCATTTTTTTCTATGTGTGGACCTTAACATTCTTTTAAATATATTTCTTATAGGTGACTTCTGGAGGAATTTGCTGTGCAGGTCAGTTCATGTCTAATTGTCTATAAAATATCCTTGTTTACACCAAATTTAATAGTGGAGCCATGATGAGAAGATGTTTGAATCCTTTCCTTTCATAATCCTTTCTTTTCAAATCAAATCTATGACATCACAGGTTATTTTCAAAGTTCCTCCATCACTTATCTCAAGGATTTGATTAATCATGTTAGCCAGCTACTTTTTGGTTTTCAACAAGTTCTTTCACTTTTTTCAAGTCAATATTGTGGCAATCACTGTTCCCACACTCAGATACCAGGTATCAGTGACTCCTATTCTATCCTTTGGCCCAGAAGGAGAGATGGCTAAATCAAGTGGCGTTGGAATGCACGCATCTTTTTAACTCCTTGTAGCACTAAACATCCAACTTCATTAATTTTTTTCTTGCAATGTGTATGGAGGTATTAACTATGCATACCACAATATTTAGTTGACAATTCCTAGGTTTTTCTATTAAATTTTTAATTTCTACCAAAAGATATTTCCATACATGTAGATAAGTAGAAAGTACAATATGGACAAGTAAAGAAGTAAGATATTGATTTAAAAATCCAGGACCCAGAACGGAAGCTCCCTAAACATTTCATAACCTAATTTGAATAGGTTTGTTTGCCATGCCCACTTATCCCATGATTTAAAAAACAACAAAAAAAATTCTCTTGTCTTCCTTTACAGGGCAACTGGATATTATCACCACATTGTTGAAGGACGGCATTTAAAAACAAAATATATTACCCTGGGTAAGCTTGATGATGACATTTCTCTAAACAGATATAACGATTTAAGGGAGTGAAAACTTCTCCTCTCTCTTTCCCTGAGATGGCCTCAAACTTGTCCCAAAGCTTTGACCCCAACTTGTTATCCAAGGCATTTCTAAAAGGTGTTCCCTCTACTTTCCTCAGACAGCACTGGGGACAACTTCTCTGCCACAACTAAAGAGATAATGGTTGTGGGTGCCTCACCTCCCAACAACTCCAGGAGTGATTTTTGCTTCTTCCTCTGAGGTAGAGGCTCAGATATGACTCACCCATACCAGACACTGCCCACAAAACTTTGAGACACAATGAACTCAGGAGCACTGGCAGTGATGAAGATAGAAATAATGGCCCACTCTATCCTCTAATCTTTCCTCCTCTCTCTGCTTTTGTCTCTTTTACCATCAACCTAGAGGTCATACTAGGGATATTCTGCTCAGATTGCATTTTGGTATTCTCTATTTCTAATATTTTGAAGGCAAGTTCTTACCACAAGATTCAAGTTCTTTTCTTATCTTTATTTTTATTTCCCTTTCTGTGGTTGTGCTTTACTCTCTTCCACACAAGAGATATTTACCTAGACCTGTGAGTAGCCAGGAAACAGAATAAATGGATTTTCATTAATACCCCTCATCATCTCTGTGGATGCTATTGAAATCTCCTGAGATCTTAAGCAGGGGAGATTGTTGAGGTGCACAGACCTTAAGCAAATTTCTCATGTCGAGGTCATTTATGATTTTTCTCTGCTGGGCAAAGAAGAAGACTTTTGCTCTCAGAAACTATTTGTGTAGCAGTGTGATACAAAGTTATCTTTATGTAATTTGGAGTAGTTTAAAGTGCTTGCAACACCAGGCAAGGATTAGATGACTATAACTCCCATTGCTCCTTTGGCTTCTGGTATTTCCACTCTTCCTACTGCTGAGATCACAGCTCAGGTTATAATGCACCATCATTTGGTAATTTCTGCCTTTGGACATGTTGCTCCATTGGGAAGTGTAACCAAAGAAAGGTAGAGGAAAAGTTAGTAATAAACCAATGGCCCCACATAGCTCCCACTGAACAGAGCTACAGAGATACTGTGCCATAGAGTTAGAAGGACATTTTAAGGCAAGAGCTGGGATTTTTAAGGCAGCGATATTCAGTGGGGGGTAGTGCAATAACTCCTCAAGTCTTACTGTCCTGCTGTTTTACCTCAGTCTATAACGTGTTTCTGCTATTGGAAATTTCTCCTGGGTTTTGGTGGATAGACAAATATTGCTAGCTTCAAATTCTGTCACCACTTTACATGTTATCTGAAATTCTTCCCTGTTCCACACCTGCAGAATTTATTTCTCTTTGTGCTTTTATAACAATTATGAAAGCATTTGTTTAGCATTTATCAAATAACATTATATTTGTTTTAAAAATTGTAGAGAGAAAATGCCTATGTGGTAATAGTTGCTTGATTTTAAAGCACATCGATTTACTGAATTTGATTATGCATATATAAAAAGGAGGGGTTTCCCACCTGATGACCAGCCCATCATATTACCTTAACACCATTGATTGCTTTGACTTGGCACCAGTTGACCTGGCATGTCATCATGGTCAACATCAGCATCTTTCACATTCATTAGACAATTGTAAATATAAGACTTGTTCATGATGGTGGATTGTCTTAATTACAATCAAAACATCACAAAACAGAAGGCTATCAGTAATCATCTGAGATGTGTCTTTTTTTATAATAGTCTGGAAACTCCTTGATGTCACAAATCTTGTCTCATTTAACCTCTTATTAGCAGACTGTGCTATATGCTGCTGCCCAAGGAAAGTAATTTTTAATCATTTACTAAACAAAAATAGAAATGTTAAGTATAAATATCTTGGCAAGAAATGGAGTTTACTACTGAGACATATGCCTGAATAATTTTACAATCTTCTTTAACATATAAATTTATTTATTTAAAAAAAATTGTGTCTGCTATATACTCGACAAAGAGATGTTTTTCAGAAAGCCTATTTCACATTTTGGAGATTGAAAAAATACTGAATATATGTATTTAGATGATACTAAGCAGAATGTTTTAAAAATATGGAGGCCCTGAAAGGATTTGAAAGCTAAATTAGTTCATTTATCTAAGCATAGTTAGAATTTTGAACTTCCTATCACTCAACAATGTGTATAAGTTGGACCTTGTTAACTGGTTCTGACATTTGGCTGAACTCAGCCTACTCATAATCCATGGTAACCCAGATTCATTGAAAAACATTGAAAATAATAATAATCATAATGAAATTTAGGGACCCTCGTCTGAACTATATTTAAGATATCCTGTTCCTTTGCCAACATTTTTTCTCTTATCCTTTCCTTGCCATTCTTTCTAACCACTGAGTAAGATTGGCCAGGCAGCAGATTATTTAGACATGGGGCATTCAAGATTAATTTTAGTCTGCCTATATTATTCTGGGTGAGGAGGGGTCTATGCATTCCTTCTATCCAGGGGTCGGCAAATTTTTGAGATGGAAGAGCCGCCAGGGTCAACAAACTGCGGCTCATGAGCTGCAAGCTCTGAAGTAAAATTGAAAATGAAAATAAAACTATCATAGTTGCATTAATAAAATATTTAAAGGATATTATTCACATAAAGGTGATTATGTGAAAATATATTTATGGCTCTTGAATAATTTTTAAATTGTTGTGAGGGACAGGATTGGCTTCTCCATGGGTTGGCAAACTTTTGAGAAGGAACGTACCCAAAGAGCTACATGTGGCTCATGAGCAACAGCAGTTTGCTGACCCCTGCTTCTATCAATCACAAAAGCTTAACCATAGATTGAGAGAGATTATAACATTGCCTTCTTATATTTATAATCTCAGAAAATTCACATGTTGAGGACAGAATGAATTTTGATTGAAAATATGGCTTTACAGCTAGTTTAAAATATGTATCTCAAAGATAGAAATAATAAAAGCATGGCTATCATTTTATTGATAACATTGGTCATAGACCAAAGGTAAAAGTGTAATTCCTGCTAAACTCATTTCACAGGTTGCTATTTACCATCAAGATTATACTGTGGTAAATTTACTAAAATAGGAAGTTTTCTCTTTGATCCAAGTATCTATCCACAGGGAAACGACCCAAATAGAAAAATATATGTATTGACTTATTCTTTCCAATTCTAGTATTCAGGGCTCCTAAAGCTATTATGTCAACTAGGAGGCATCTTAGTAGATATATAAAGTTCATAAGACTGTCAAATTGGTTTCCCACATCTGAGAAATCTATATGCATTTTAATAGAAAGTTAATATTTTAACACATTTCAATTTGTTCTTTCCAGGAAGTTGGGTTAAAATAAGAAAGGAATGCATTATTTTTAATATATCAGGTAGCTCAGAAATTAAACCTTTGATGTCACAAAAAATGTTACAAAGTTTTATACCAAGAAGAGTTATCTGAATATAAAAAATATATAATAACTCAGAATTTATTTCACCAGTGGAATTATTGTGCAGCATATCTCTCTATCTTAGTTTGCATATAATGTATAAAGCAAGGTTTGATTTTTTTTTTTAAGGCAGCCAAAAAAGAATACTGATAGAGAAACTCTAAAATTTTGTCTGCAACTATATTGGACTCTTATATATTAGATATATGGTCATGAAGTTTTAAATCTTGTCTCTTTTTTTTAACAGATATACTAAAAATATACATATAAAGATATGCCCTTTAGAGTAGCCAACATGGTAGTTAATACATGTTTTTCAAAGCTGTTTCCATTGATCAAAGCTTTTCTGTAAACTTTTGAAATTGTTACCTGAGATTATGAGTAATATAAGATTGCCAGTGTCCTGGTTTATTTATCTATGTTGGCATTAAATTATGTTTTGCTGTTTTTGTTTTATTTGAAAAAAATTTGCTAAAAGAATAGATTTTAAATGTTCTCAACACACACACACACACACACACACACACACACAATGATAACTATATATATATTTTTAAAAAGCAATAAAAATCTAAATGCCAAAATAAGGATTTTTATATCATCTGATACAGTTTGGGAAATAGAGGGCTTTCAACCCATAATGAGTATATAAATGTTTCTTATCATATTCTACTCACTTTCTAAAATGCTTAAAATATTTCATAATTTAAAAAAAACAATTAAAATAAAATCACTCCACTCTAAAAGAGAAACTATTGGTCTGATGATATGCAAAGTAGTATATTATGAATCCTGAAAGACTTCCAAAAGCATTTTGAGCAAAAACATTACTGTAAGAATTTCCCTTCTGATTTAACAATTTCTGTCATTAAATTGGGGTAGATCTTCAGTTTCATTTGCTAAAATATTATTGATGTTTCCTGATAGTCAAATCACATGGGTTTGTTTTGTTCTGTGGGAATTTTTCATGAATGAATATCAGTGTCACATTAATATTTTTTTTCGTTTATTTCAGACATATACATGATACAACATGATATACCTAAGTCTTAGTTTCTCTATCTGCACACTTTCGCCTACTCTCTTCTCTCCCATGATCAACTAGGCATCAGTTCTCTTTATCACATATGATAGATGATATTAATATACATGACATATTACCATGATATCTAATTGTAACTCTACTTTCCCTTCCACTTGAGAAAGGGAATTTTAATACTTTATTTATAGAAGTAAATCACATATAAAACACCTCACAACTGGTAGACCCATGTAAGTTCATGGTTGTGAATAGCTAAATAGGAACTAGCAGCCCAGCTTATATGCATGTGGTGTCTATTGTATGCCAACATGCAGAGATAGAGAATTTATTTAAAGCCTTAATTTGTTAACAGGTCCATTTGAGTATCCCCACAGTGTCACTGATCTGAGGCTTGGCTCTCTTTGTTCTGTGTCCTAAAGGTATCTACTTTAAACTTTTTCTAACTAATTTTAAGAGCTAATGATGGAGAGAGCTACCCATTTGATAGTAGTCTATAGGCTCATTAAAGTTTTCATTCCTGTAGACTGTCTTACTTTCCCTTTCAATACATTGGGGAGGGGAGCCGTTCCTGATCCTAATCCTGTACCTCCTGCTTTTATAACGTCCCCTGGAATATACAACCTCACTTGCACATAAACAGTACCTACTATGCTTATACCTGGCTTATAACTCAGACAATTCTTTCATGTCTACCTTCTAAATGTTTTTCAAAGCAATCTCTCTCTTTTAGGCGTACTGCTTCTACCTTACTTTGGGACACTCTTATTTTTTTAGAATATGACCTCTTTGAGGTCGTCTTTGAAACCTTAGCACTTGGCAAAATGCCTGGTTTACAGTAGGCTCCATCAGTGCTTGTGAGCTGAAGAAATGGGTCAGTGCCGCACTGCCTGTCCAGCCTGTGCAGGCCCCAGAGGTGTTCCTTAGGCGCTTCCATTCTCATTAGCTCCTATAAGCACTGGTCTCTTCTGAAGTCTTTCATGCCTTTGTGCACTGCATTCATTAGAGCTAACAGGTAGACCTTTATGTTCTTCAAATGCTAACAGCACATGGGCCAAATAAAAGCAGCTTGTTTACACATTGCTTTAAACTATTCTCAATTTGTAAGTCTGTAAATGAAACATTCACTTTGAGGTTTACCACAATCAGCATTATTCCTCATTGTTTTATATAGTAAGCCCTATCTACATGTTTTTGTTATCTGTAGTGGACAATATGGAGTCCCATCTATGTTACGTCTTCTGCTAGCTAATTATAACATCCAGGGCTCAGATGAATGACATTTATTCTTCAGAAGAAGAAGAGAAAGAGGAGGAGAAAGAAGAAGAAGGAGAAGGCAAAAAAGAAGAAGAGGAAGAAGGGGAAGAGGGAGGAGCAGGAGGAGCAGAAAGGTTCAAATTTCAATGTGAAACATTCAGACATTCTAAAAATATAGAAAATTGATACCTATGAACTCATACTTGCCAGATTTATTTTTGATTTATTAAAACTTATTTTCCAGAAATAAAATGCTATACATATCACAAAGCTCTTACTCCTCCATCCATTTGCTTTCCAGAGGAAACAGCTATCAAAATTAGCATGTATCCTTGCTTTTCATTTTTTTAGTACTTTTATTACATGTATTTACTTGCCTCTATAATAAAATATAAATCATTTCCTAAAATTCTAGCATATTATACTACCTAAATTTTTTTCCTGTGTTTTTAGCTGATGTTATGTTTTGAGGAATCATTATTTTGATACTTGAGAACTTAGTTCACATATTTTCAAAATCACATAGTGCAAGACTGAATATACAAATAATCACCACACCATGTATAAAAATGGAAGTCTGACCCACAACCTCTACTACAATCAGCCCAAGACAATAAGTAACTAGGTCAAATAATCACCATCTTCCATAATTTTTGTCCCTGCTTCCAACTTAAGACCAAACAGAGAAAGCTAAATATGCTTCCCTAACCAATTACTTACATGCATTTCTTATGGCCAGTGCTCCTTCAGCTTCCCCATGCCAATAGCTTCCAATCACTGTGCACCTGAAGACTTCTCTTTTTAGCTCTTATTTAGGTTTCTCATTCCCCTTCCTGCCGTTGAGTCTCTGCCAAATGTGAGTGATGGTGGCTGACTCCCTTACTTTTGGGGGTGGCGAAGGAGCAAACTTTCCTCTATCATCAAGGTTCTTTGGGTTGGCCCAATAAGCAAATAGACATGAGAAGTTTAGCAAGAGAAAATAACCAAAGTTAATCCATGTATGTGTATGGACATCCCACATACAGGAGAGTCTGAGACCCCATATGCAGGGGGAAGTTCAGAGATAGAAAGGGGGATTGAGGTATATAAGATATTCTGAGCTAGGGATGAGGTAATGCACCTTGAAGCATTGGCAGGCAATTGCATGTTCAGTAATTATTAGTTTGCCCTGCTATGCAGGTAGGTAAAAAGTCATTTCTGGGATAACTTTTATTGTGGTCCAGGCTCCTAATTTAAATTCCTCTAGGTAAAATGGGGACCACAAGTTTCTCTTGAGCCTACAAGTTCTCAGTTGCCTTTAGCTCAAGATAATCCAATACCATTGGGGCACATCTTGGGGTGGCTTGTTCTGAATCCCCACACTATGCTTATTCTCATTTTAGTGGTCTTCATTTATTTCCACAGTAATATCCAAAGCCTATGTCTAGTCTCACAAGATGAACATTTAAGTTGTTTCCAAGTTATACTGTGACAATGCTTCAAGCTGCATCTGTGTAACATGTGTAAGAGTTTACTTAAAATGTTTATCTCAAACTACAATTAGATATTAGGCTAGTTATAACTGCAACTTTACTCGTTATTCCTTAAATGCCATCCAAATTCTGAACAAATGTGCTTTTTACAAGTAAGAGTTTTCACTTTCCAAATCTTTATCAATAATTTGTCTTATACAGACTTTATATTTTTGGTAGTGACCAGGGTCATTGCAGGCTAGGGCTGTATAAGGAAACAAATACCTGTAGCTCCATCTAATAAAACAATGTATTTCTTGTTTATGTAGCTTATAGATCAATGTGGAGAAGGAATTGATATCTTAATGATATTAAATCTTCCAATTTAGGAATATTGATATATCTCTTCATTTGTTAGTTTTTTTTAAATTTTGTGATACAGATTTCTCTGAAAATCTTGCATATTTTTGTTAGTTTTATCCCTTGATATTAGATGTTTTAAGAGGTTTTCATAAAAGCTATTTTAGTTTTTTTACTAATTGCTAGTATATAGAAATATTATTAGTTTTGTATAAAAATATCATATCCAGCTCTCTAAAGTTACTTATTAGCTGTAATTCTTTTATCCCTATCTTTATATCTTTTATTCTTTGATTCATTTTTTAAATTATTATTAGATTTTGGCACTAGACCTCCAGTATAATTTTGAACTGAATACAAGTTGTGATGTCAGACATTTTTGTCAATTCCTGATCTCAGTGGGAGTTGGGGAAATCTTTTCAGTAATTCACCATTAACTTTGATATTTAGTACAGGTTTTTTGTGGGAACTTTATCAGATGAAAAAAAATTCCTTCTATTCATTTTATATTTACATACTAATCAGGAGTTTAAGCATCTTTCCACATTTTAATTGAACATTTGTGCTCCCACTTCAGTAAATTACTTTTCATTTCCTTTGCCTGTTTTTCTCTTGCAATGAATATTTGCTTCTTATTATATATTGCAGTTTCAATATATAATATAGTTAGTAAAATCCACCAAAAATATTTAGTGTTATCATTCAATGTGGGTAGCATAATGTTGAAATATGATCCATAGACAGCTTATATTTCCTTTATGCCTCAAAGAGTTCTAAAGACTTTTTTTTTTAATATTATTAGTATTTTGCATTTCTATCAACTTGCATACATAATATAGCAGATTTTATAATTGGTTCTTAAAAGGCACAGTTTGTCAGCAATATAAATTAATATAAATTTAAACCATACATATTTTATCTAAGTAGGAATTGCATGAGATGTAATTCATTAATTATTTGAAGTTTTCCCATATCTGTCTGCTGTCACATTTCTGAATTTCTTTATTGACATTATTCTAGGAAGTCAGCACATTTTTTTTGTGACTACACAATTACAATGTTGAGAAAATTTTTATGAATCTAATGTTAATAATCTATTGTACTTAGATTCAAATTTTATTAATTTGTTTGTAAGCATAGTTTAAATACATAGATCGTAAGATCTCAATGATTCTATCTAACTGCGGAGAAGTTCTGCTTGAATTAAAAATATCCTTAGAAGTTAATGAACAGATAAGATTCTGTCATTAGTGACTTGATAATTTTTATTTAAAGCCATAGACCAACACATTTGACAATATGTGTGGACTTAAGTTAGATTTTGTTGGCCACCTGCATGGTTGAAACTCTAAACCAAGAAGTAAAAATGGGATTGAAAGATGACTACAAGAAGAAGCTAGAACCAGGCAATAGAAAACAGCAAATTCCAGCAGTGAGCAGTGAAAGATTCAGTCTATAATCTTATTTTAGATGAAAACTGGTAGATAATACAACAACTGAGCATTAGGACTTTGGGCACGTGTTTGGGTAGTAGAGACAAAATAATTCACGTGGACAAAATTTGGTCATGTTGGGGCCTCTTCGAAAAGTCTCATATTCTGACCCTGCAACCAGGCCACACTGAACTTAAAAATTATCTTATTCTGACTGTACTCCTCTTCCTCTTTCCTTATGCCACCAACTAATTTATTATGTGACAGTATCAATGTGGCCCTTCCATAACAACTTGCATTAAAATCACACATATTCCTGAAAACAAGAACTATGATAGAAATGTTCTCAAAAGTTGCTGAGGTGCCTCTGTTGTTATGCCATAATAAAATAACCACCCTGTCAAGAACTTTGATGGATTTGAGAGTTTTACCCTGCTTCCAAACTGAAAGGCTAGCCTGCCACAGTTTCATGATTTCTGGCAGAAGATACGAGACTCCTGAGTCAAATGCATAGCACTTTGTTCCCCAGGGCTCAGCAGGCAGTGAGAACTCTATGTTTGCATCATTTTCCTTTGTCCTCTAAGTCCCATGAGAACAATGTGAAGTGGCCAGGTGGAAGCTGTATGTGTGGTACACTTACACCACCGCTAAGAAACCCCAAGTTAAGCAACAACAACCAACCAAACAAAACCCAGTTATCTAAGGACCACAAGCCAAGCTGTTCAATCTTTCTCCTGGAGCGAAATGCTATCCTTACTCTATTGGGTAGCAACCCAATCTGCCCTCTGAACCAGGAGACACTCTCTCTGTCTTCTGAAGTTGTTTGCTCTAAAAATATCTTTGTACAAGGACTCCTAAACAAAAGTCGTCATTGCTTCTGCAGACAAGTTGTGCAGAAACATGAGAGACCTATGAAGAATATACCCATGGCAAGGGCAGCATTCCATCATTTATAGATAAACAGTAAGCCAGCACACTTCAGCCTTTGCATTGTCTCCATATTGTTTTATCCACAGCTTTGCTACTCATCCAGTGATTATCCTGCCTCCATGAAATCCCTAGGCATCCTTGCATAGATCCTGGACCTCAGCTGACATAAGAATTTAGGAAGTTACTCTGCCAATCTTCCTATTTCTAACCTACCAGTCTACTACCAACTCTGAAGACTTAGAGCCAAGGGATCATTTCATCTAGGTTTTGAGTGATACTCCTATAGCTACATTTACTACATATACCATGTCCTCTACCCACCACATTGCCATGGAATTTCTGTATAATGTCACCATCTCCTAGTGCACCTGCTTCCACAACAAATGTCCATCCTTGGTATTCTTCATAGGTCCTAGAACAAATATTACCCCTACATCTCAGCTAGTAATGAAGAAAATATGAAGGTGTCCTAGGAACGGTACAAAGATATACTAACCAGTGTTTAGAAGTATATCTATATAGGAGATATTATTTACCTCTTTTCTTGATGAATAGATGCCAAGACCACAAACTGGAGAAGTGTAACCCTATAAAAACTCTCTATACTCCTACCTTCTGCACTGGACCCTTCAAATGAAACCAGCTCACCCGTATCAGTAGAGATGACTGAGAAAAACTCACCTCTTCATCACTTCTACTTTGAAATAAGGTCATATTCTCCAATTTTGCTTTTTTTTTTTTTATGCATGCTTGTTACTGAATTCAGAGAATTATTTCTAAGTTGCAAATTGGAAACTCAAATGTTAGTCTCTAGCTTAAAAATCTTTTACTCTGTAGCCTCATATACCCCTATTTTCCTACCTGCTTCCTTTGCACCCAAATAACTTAAATTCTGAAGGGCAAAGTATTTCAGGCACTCGTGTTTTGCATATGTTCTCCCCTTTGTCTGGACTAGCCTGGCTGTGTGCTCTACAACCCACCCTCTCTTACCACTAACTCATTCTTCAAGTTTAGTGTAGAACAGAACATCATAAAAATGCAAGCCCCCAAAGAGTGATGAGTACGATGAATGTAGTGTTATTCCCTGCTGTCTAACAAATTATAGGTAATCAGTATAAATTATTAAATGAATGATAAGCATGTGTTTATCAGTTTTTACAGTTTCAAGTGAAGAGCTGTCATTTCTGAAATATATTTCAGAAGTATATTTCAAACCACTTTTTAAATTTAACATAGATACCTCTTCGTAAACTGCAATGTGAAATTTCAATAGGAAATTGTTTGTTAGGTTACAAGTCATACTCTAGTGTGTATAACTAGAGAGGCATATAATTCTTTTCGTTTGTACAGCCTGAAGAGTTAATTTAGATTCAAGGTTGCAGATCTTTCTGCTGATAGACACCATGAGAGTGTCAGAACACTTCAACTGAACTCTATCAAACTGAGTAGCAGAATACCTTCTAATTGTTGATCATCCTTAAGGTGTTTTATTATAATTGTTCACAGCTTGTGCTGCTTTATTGATTAAACTGCTGTGAAGTCTTGGTGAAAGTACAGCATACACCATGTGATATAAGCCTTTTAAGGTTATTGTTATGCTTATAGTCAGATGGCTGCAGTTGTGATGGCTGTGATTGAAAAACAAATGAAATGTTTTTAGGAAACAGTAATCACATTAGTCTTGACATTTCACCATTTCCCCCTGGGTAATGAATAGATTATTTCCATTTCTAAAAGGAAACTTCTAATTAAATATTTTTTCCCCCTACATTTTTCAAAGGGAAGAATTCTGATTCTATATGTAAGACCCAAGAGCTTATATAAAATCATATCCTTTTCTTCATATTTAAGTTCCTACGATGCTTGACACCTTATTTATTTATTTATTATTTATTTTATTTTTTCAAGAAGTTTAGATATATTTCCTTACTGTGAGACACAAAGCATATGCATTTATAAGTAATTAGATTTTCTTAGAAAATATACAGAGAACTAAAACATGTGACTCAGGGTGGATTTACTATTGGTGATACAATATTACCAATTACATATATTGAGTGTGAATAAGAAGTAAATGAGAGATGGCCTATGAGTTCCTCAGACTTTGTAACACTGTGAGATAGTGTACACTTACTATGTCCATACAGTAAAACCTTAAGCAGGCCTGAGAGTCAGACTGCTAGAATTTGAATCTGCACTATATCACTCATCAATCCTGTGATTTAGGGCAAATTATTTAACCTTATATGTCTCTATTTCCTCATTTATCAAAATAAGAGGGTAATAATAGTACCTAAGCAATATGATTGCTGTGAGGATTTAATGAACTATTCCATGTAAAAGTATTTAGAATATTTTAATTGCTCAGTAAATGTTAGCTTTTAGGTCTATTTTTATTATCTGTATATGTCCTCTTTGTTCAACTAAACTCATCCTGAATATATAGAACACCTATGTGTAAGAGCCACTGGGCAACATTAAAACAAAAAAGACAGAGCATTTCTGTCCAGCACTTGTATTCATATATCCATTGGATCTATGACACTATTCTGAATGCAAACTTGGTAGAATAAACATATCGGCATCCTTTCCCTTGGGCAGAGAAAAATGCCACTAGAAGTATTACTAAGTCAATAGATGGTAACTGTGTTGCATGTGAACAGTGTTTGTGTTTAAAGGAAACATTCATAATAAGTCACTAATGCTGATGAATACGTTAAGGCTGTGGCTTCTCAGTATTTTCCTGAGAATTGATGTTACCATTTGCTTTGTGCTCAGGGATTGTACGTAAGTGCCACTGAACTATATACTCTTTGTAGCTCATTACATGTGCAAGTGCATACCCATAGTCAACTAAAATATATATATATATTATGATATATATTTTATATATATATTTTATGTATATATATATATTTTATGTATATATATATATATACATATATATATATGATAAATTTTTTTCTGGTTGGCAAAATCTCAGGATATACTATGGATGAACCTGACCAGCATTAATAATTATTCGGGCATTGTAATGTCAATATTCATTTTACCAATGTTAAGACCCTTCTCGGGAGTTGAAATACCCATGATTTATCTCTCTAAATTAAAAATATTCAATGGTATTAGCTCATATGCATAATTCATTTAAATTAAATGTGTATGTTTGAGTAGCTTCTTAATGGCTATCCAATGCCTCATTAATCTTAAATGTAACAATCTGAGATCCTTTGGGAGGTCATGTGATAACTCAGAAGTCACAAATATAATGTGCATTGCCTATTGGGGTAATCTATATAGGTTGAGTATATGCCAACCATGATATTCATATCTGATATGACAAACTCAGGTAAACATTAAAGAGATAAAAGACATAGATTCAAGAAAACTGGTTTTTCTATCATCACCATCTTCAAAATCTGTTCCCAGTAGGGATACTCATGATATTTGAATTTACCTTTTATGAAGAGAATTCATGGGAGTTTGAGATATACCAGATTAACCCAAATCAAAGTAGGTTTCATTTGTGAAATAAGCGTTCCCTATACTCATTAGACTCTGAGCTTCCAAAGCAGAAGTTTTAGTCTGTTTTGTTTATTTCTGTGCCATCAGAATTTAGAAAATTACCCAAAAGATAGTCATTCATTAAAAACTCCATGAGTGAGTTAATGATCTCTGAGTACAGTTGAGTACACTGTAACTGTCCAGAAATAGATATATCAGCATTGCCCTGCTTGATTTCAATGTCCTTTTTCACATCTTTTGATAGAGTAGTGTTTCAAGGGAAGTTTGAGTAACACCCCTCTCTGGTCCATAGTTATGTCTTCCACAATAATCTTTGGTGAAATCCATGCCAATTACATGGCATCAGACCAAAGAATATGTTAAAGGGCTGTATAAACCCAAACCCATCACCATTGCTAAGGAAGAATAGATGTGCCCCATCAGAATAAAACAGAATTCTTACACTTATGAACTCTCAAAAAACAGATGAGTTCATCATTAACATCTAAGAAATATACCTTGCATATGTCTTTAAATTTTTTTATAGTGGCTGTAAGATATAAAACCACGATATACTGTGTCTCATTATTTTGGCATAGCTTCTTTTTATATGCTAGCCTCTTTACAAAGAAGATGATTCTGAAAGAAGAGAAATAAGTCTCTGAAGTTTCTCTGGTACATGAGTTAATGTGAAGGAAAGGATGAGAGTGAAATAGGACACACATAAACATGCATTTCCAAGAGAGGCTGCAGCAGCTCCCGAGAAAGCCAGGCACATTGCTTTTATGCTGACTATAAAAATGCCTCTTGTGAAGTTTGAGATATGCACGAGGCACTCTGCTTTTTGAAGTACTTTTATTTCATTAATTAGGCAATGCTCACATCAACTTAGTGAGCTGAATCAGAAGCATGGTCCCCATTTAACAGATAATGAAATTGTGACACCATGAAGTAGGAGCAATTTGTTCAAGGTCTTGTGAATAGTAAATTGCAAAGACATGATAAAAAATTGTGGTCTCTAAATATGTACACTTGCATGGCTATGAATAAAACAGAGGAGAGGGTTGTGGCAGAGAGGGACAGACTAGAACAGGGAAGCAGAGATTGATATAGACACTTGATAACATATCGCAATCTTTGTCAATGTTGAGTGAAGTTCTACAGAGAAACGTGATGAAAACAGGATCTTGTAGCGAATCATCAACAAAGAACACAGCAATAAGATTCAGAGAGATGTTTTCATAAATAAAACTACTCAAGTGACCATTTAAGGCAAATAGTCCTTCAGTTTATTTAACTATACCAAAAATAAGCTAACACTTATACAATTCTTATAAAGTGCCAGGCACAATTCTTACTGCTTTGCACACATTGACTCATATAATTCTTTCAACAATCCTGACGTTTTGTACAAGAGTGATGCAGAAGGAAATTAGGTCACTTGTTCAAAGTCACATAGTTGAAACTTAAACCCAGGCAGTTTGTCCCCAGAGACCATACTCCTACTACTATATTCCTCAGCCTCAAAATGACTGAGCTACTCTCTCTTTTCATCATTTTGGATTAACAATTTAATTAATTTGGGCAAATTTAGGGGTTAGATTCAAGGAGTTGGAGACTGACTCTCCTGAGATCTAGCGCTACCCCTGGAACATATTATCTGTGTTATTTTGGACAAGTTAGCTTCTCTAAGACAGTTTTCTCCTCTGTTAAATGTAAGTAATATTAGTATGTATAGATCTACTAGAACAGGAGTCGGCAAACTTTTGAGATGGAAGGGCCGTGAGGGGTCAGCAAACCATATGCGGCTCTTTGGGTACAGTACAAGTGGTTCTGAACTAAAATTTAAAATGAAAATAAAACTATCATAGTTTCATTTATAAAATTTTTAAAGGCTATTATTCACATAATGGTGATTATGTAAATATATATTTATGGCTCTCGAATAATTTTTAAATTGTTGTGAGGGACAGGATTGGCTCTTCCAGGTGTCGGCAAACTTTTGAGACGGAACATACCCAAAGATCCACATGTGTCTCGCGAGCCGCAGTTTGCCGACCACTGAGCTAGAAGAATTAAATGAAAGAACAAATATAAAAAAGTATTTAGCAATGTGCCTAACATTTAGTAAGGAGTCACTTGATGTTAAAATACTATTATTGACTGAATTAATCAGCTGTTTTAATATTACAAACTTTCAGCCAACAAGAGAAGAACAGGTCCAGTAGAAAAAAATTTATATAAGTACCTTTTGTATTAGCTGTCACCACTTGGTTGGATATCATTATTTACCTTTGCACACTTCTCAGAGATTTTGAAATGACATTCTAGAATGATTGTATAGGCAATAGTTCACTTAAAAATTGTCAAATAACTAAGATCCAAGGGCAGGGAAAATCTTGATGCAGCCATAAAGTGAAATGAAGATATTTTTAAAGCACATTTACTGATGTTAGAAATACCGGAATAAAAATATTAATCCTTCAAAAGACATCCTCAGGGGCCGGCCGAGTGGCGCATTGGTTAAGCGCTGGTTTTGGGATGCCAGCGGCCCCGGTTCGGATCCCACATGAGGGCCAGTGACACTGCCCTCTACAGCTAACAACAGCTCCACCTGGAGCTGGGCTGTGCGAGCCCCGGTGATGGTGTGGGCTGTAGCTCCTGCTGCAGTGGGCTGCCATAGGCTACAGTGAGTGGCCGGCAGCCAGCGTGAGCGGCTGGCAGCCAGTGTGAGCTGCCAATAGCCGCGGTGAGCGACATCCAGAGGCCGGCGACCGATCTGCCTCATCCGGGAAGAGCGCAATGATGATACCAACAGTGAAGCAACGTCCTCCGCAACTGGACTGAGGAACAAAAAGACAGCAACTTGTTTGTTCCCCTTCCCCGATTCCCCAACGCTGTTCCCCTCCACCAATTCCCCAATAAAATCTTTAAAAAAAAAAAAAAAAAAAAAGACATCCTCAGTGAATTATGCCAAGTTTAAAAGAGGATGAATTAGATATTGAGACAGTGTGAGACTAAATAAAACTTTGGTTAACTGTTTTGGGACTCTTTAGGGAGAAAAATGAAAACATTCATTCATTTAAAAAATAGGGAGGTATACTTTATATACAATAAAATAAACATATCTTAAGTGTTTAGTTTGATAATTTAGACAGTTGTATATACCATGCTATGACCATACAGATATAGAACATTATATCTCTACGGAGTTCCCAGTGCTCCTTTCAATTCAGCCCCCATCCTCTACTCTATCCTTGCTCCATAGAGACAGGCAGTCACATTCGGGTTTCTGTCTTCAGCCTCATACAGAATATATATCATGCATCTTTCACTCCCCACAGTAGTTGCTGAGATTCACTAATTTTGTTACAGTATCAGTGGGTCACTTTTTTTTATTGCTGGGTATTATTACATTGTATTAATATATCCAATTTACATCTCTATTCTCTAGTCAATGAAAAAATTGCCCCCAGTTTTTGACTATTACAATTAAGCTACTATGCACATTCTTGAACAAGTCTTGCGGGCATATATTTTCATTTTTCTTGAGTAAATACCTAAGAGAAAAATAGATGAGTTACAGGGCAAATGAAAATTTAACTTCATAAGAAATTGACAGTCTTCAATTTGTACCATTTTATGTTCCAAATAGCAAAGTGGTTCCAGATATAGAACTATTTACATTTTCTTTTTCTCCTTGAGCACTTCTGATAATTGTTCTTATCAAGGAACTTGTCCATGAAGTTGTCAAATTTCTTAGTATTGTTTTATCCATAATATCCTTTTTGATATCTATAGAATCTTTTGCAACATTCTCTCCTGCAATGCTACTACTGTAAATTTGTTTCTCTCTCTCACCTACTATTTTGTTTTTATTGATCAATCCTGTTTGTCAATTTTCTTATTGTTTCTTAAGAAACCAACTTTTGACATTGCTTATTTCCCATTTTTGTTTTATTGTGTTTTGGCTTTTATTTTGGGTTAATTGCCATTTTTTAAGTTTCTTAAGGTGGAAGCTTTGAACATTGACTTGTTTTCTCTTTTTAAGTAGAGCCATAAAGCTATATATTTTTAGTTATGTATTTTTTCATGCAGTTGTTTTGTGGTTGACTGCTAAAAGTGAGTTCACCTCTCCACCCAAAATTTGTTCAGATGTTAAGACTGGTGACATCACACACACCAACAGGTTGTTAAAAAGGTTATTATGCATGTAGTAAGATTTTCTGTGGAAAGTAGGGCAGGCTCAAGTCAGGTTAGGTGGCTTGAATGAAGCAGAAAAAGTAGGTTTGGTTTTTATGATGACAAAAGGTGAGCCTGGGAAGATTTCATGCGTGCTCTGGTGGGACTGAGCTAGGGTGGTTTGAACATCCCTACTGATGCTTAGGGAGAATACATGGGGGCTTTCATATTGACTTGCCCAAAGGTAGCAGAGCTCAAACATCAAAAACAGAGTCTTTCCCCTTGTTATAGCAGTATCTATCTCCATCCACTAATTTTATGTTTTACTTCATTATCGTTCAGCGAAACACACTGTTTAATTTCCTACATGATTTCTTCTTTGACCTATTCATCTTTGAGTTATTCAAAGATGAGTATCTTAATTTTTATATATCTGGGTATTTTCTTGATATTTTATTTTATTTTATTTTATTTTATTTTTTTGAGGGCAGTGTCGCTGGCCCTCATATGTGGGATCCAAACCGGCGTCACTGGCTTCCCAAACCAGCGCTTAACCACCGCGCCACTCAGCTGGCCCGATATTTTATTCTTATTTTCTTTATTCTTATTTAATACCATTGTGGTCAGAAAGCAAAACTTTGTATGTTTCAGTCCTTTGAAATTTATTGAGATGTGTCTTATGACTTATCATATGATGTATATGCACTTGAAAAGAATGTGTATTCTTTTTTTTTTTAATTTTTTTTTTCTTTTCTTATTAGTTTCAGGTGTACAACACAATGCAATAGTTATACTCTTTACCCCCCAAAGTGAAAATCCCCCTCCCCCAGTTCGCCATCCCACTCCCCTCCCTCCATATCATACATATCCATCACAACTCCCCTGACTCCCCTCCACAGTATACTCCACATCCTGTGACCATCCACATATTCAGCTGCAGTTGGCATACAATACTATACAACATCAGCTTCAGGTGTACAGTACAGTGATCAAGCCTCTACTCCATCCATGAAGTGGTCTCCCTAACAAGACATGAGACTATCTGATACGCCACAAAATTTTTACAACATTATTATATTCCCCGAACTGTGTTTCATATCCCTGTGAATATTGTAGTTGTCTATTTATGCTGTCTAATCCCTTCCCCTTCCCCCACATCCCCACTCCCCTCCCAACTAGCAACCCTCAGTTTTTCCTCTACATCTACCAGTCTGTTTACTTTGATCATTCGCTTAGCTCTTCAGACTCCACACACAAGTGAGATCACATGATACCTGTCCTTCTCCAACTGACTTATTTCTCGCAACATCATAGTGTCTTCACAACATTATCAATTACATTCCCAGAACTGCCCCCATATCCCTGCGGCAACATTGTAGTCCCACATACACTGTCCAAAACCTTCCCCCTCTCCCTCTTCCCCACTCCCTCCCAGCCAGCAACCATCAGTTTTTCCTTTATATCTGCTTAATATGACTTCAATCTTCTTAAATTGTCTCTCTGGGTTAGCTTGTTTACCCCTTTCTTTTGTTTAAAAAGCCCTTTTAACATTTCTTGCAATGCTGGCTTGGTGGTAATGAATTCCTTAAGCTTATTCTTTTCTGAGAAGCTCTTTATTTTTCCTTCAATTTTAAGTGATAACCATGCTGGGTAGAGCAATCTTGGTTGTAGGCCGTTATTTTGTGTCACTTTGAATATCTCCTGCCACTCCCTTCTGGCCTGCAGAGTTTCTGTAGACAAGTCAGCTGTTAGTCTAACAGGAGTTCCTTTATATGTAACCTGCTGTCTTTCTCTTGCAGCCTCGAGGATTCTGTCTCTGTCTTTAACCTTTGCCATTTTAACTATGATGTGTCTTGGTGTGGACTTGTTTGGGTTCAGCTTGTTTGGAACCCTCTGCACTTCCTGGGCATGTATGTTGATTTTCTTCACCAGGGTAGGGAAGTTTTCAATCATTATTTTTTCAAATACACTTTCAACCCCTTGCTTCTTCTCTTCTACTTCTGGTATCCCTATGATTTGAAGGTGGTTGCGCTTCACCTTGTCTCATAGGGCTCTTAAACTATTTTCATTGTTTTTTATTCTTTGGTCTTTTTGCTGTGCCAACTGGGTGAGTTCTGCTATTTTATCTTCCAAATCGCTGATCTGCTCCTTTGCTTCATCTACTCCACTGGTGATTCCTTCGAGTGTGTTCTTCATTTCAGTTATTGTATTCTTTAGTTCTAACAGGTTGTTTTTTATGGTTTCCCTATCCTTCTTTATGTCCTCGCTAAGTTTCTTAAACATTCTTATCATCAGTGTTCTAAACTCTGTCTCTGAAAGGTTGGATCCCTCTGTTTCATTTGGTTCCATTTCTGGAGGTTTCTTCTGATCTTTTACTTGTCACATGTTTCTTTGTTTCCCCATTCTGGCTGTCGCTCTGGGATTGCTTTGATGTATTAGATAGATCACCAGGAGAGCCCTGGCTGGATGATGCAGGCACATGGCTCACGGCCCAACACTCCCAGGAAAACTCCCAGTCTCAGCCTGTCCCAATCAGCCGCTTGCAGATCAGTCCGAGTAGCCCGAGAACCAATCACCAGCCTGGCAACTCTGTAAGCGGAGTGTGGAGAGCGGGGACCCAGGCGGCCTGCGCACTCCCGCATCTCAGTGAGCAGCTTGTTGGAGCCGGAGGGCACCCGCCCTGCGTTTCCCTAGCAACCCAGTATAAGCCAGGCAGAGGGTGGGGATCCAAGGCCTCAGGAGTGCGGGCGCACGCACCCACGTACATCTGCGCCAATTCCACCAGACCAATGAGGTCTCGGACCTGATCCTTCGTGGGAGGGCCCAAGTCCGACAAAATGGTGCCCTCCCTACACCACTCACGTGCAGGCTCCACTCCACGGGAACAACAATTGAAAAACCTCCGGCCTTTGCACCAAAGGTGCTCAGTTCAGTCCGTCCCCGCAGGCGTCCGGCTCACACAGCCACTCCCTCCACCAGGAACCAGTTAAGTGCTCACCGGCGAGCAAGCCCGGGCGCCGGCCCCACTGATTCTCCAGCCGCTCTTAGCCTCACCGAGCTGAGCAAAGAGAGTCCTCACTAATTTACTGCCAGCTATATTAGAACTCCTCTTCCCGGCAAAGGAGCTCTGGGCTGGTGAGCTTGGGGTGCGGCCGGAGGGTCTCTCCCCCAACCGGAGAAGCCTCTCCACAGCTGAGACCTCCCTAATGGGATTTTTCCTCTCTCGTCTTCACCCGTCCTACCAGACCCGACGCGGCTTCCTTTTTAAGTTCTTCGTTTAGTGGTTCTGTTCCTCCAGTGTTCCAGGGACCTCCAGGGTTGAATGCTGTATAATTTGCTTGTAATTTTGGTGTGATCCTGGGAGGTAGTTAGCACAGCGTCTGTCTATTGCGCCATTTTACCGGAAGTCTCAAGAATGTGTATTCTTACACTAATGGGCCTGGTTTTCTATAAATATCAATTAGGTCCAGGATGTTGATAATATTGTTCAAATATTCTTTATCCTTTACAGTAGTTGTTTTATTGTCCTCTCAGTTACTGAGAAGAACATATTAAAACTTGCAGTAGGTTACAATTTGTCTATTTCTCCCTTTAGTTCTTCAATTTTTGCTTCATGAATTTGAATTTCTATTTTTATTTATTTTTTTTTTTGAGGGCAATGTCACTGGCCCTCATATGTGGGACCGAACCGGGGCCGCTGGCTTCCCAAGCCAGCGCTTAACCACCGCGCCACTCGGCCGGCCCTTGAATTTCTATTTTTAGGCACATATACTTTTAGAATTAATATGTCCTTTCAATGAATTGACCTTTTTATCATTGTGAAACCTTTTGTTTTCTGTATCTCTGGTGATCCTGCATTCACTCTTTTACATTCAACTCATTTATTTCTCTGTATTTAAGTTGTTCTTGTTTTCTGCAATGTGAATATTATGTACCTGTATGTGTGTGCATGTCAGCTTTTAGAATTTATTTTTTTGGCATGTTTTATTTCAATTGTCTATGTGTAAATATTATTACAAAACTAAAAATAATTTTGACATCACACTGTGCAATCTATTTTTTCTCAAATCATGCTTTCTTCACTCAATATTAAATCATGAGCATTTCATTATCACAGATTTTTTTTTTTAGAGGGGAGTGGAGAAGGTGGGGAAATATTTATCCTACTTTCAGATTCCTAAATCTGTGGTTTGGTGTCTGTCACTAATTTTAGAAAACAATTCTTGGTCATTGTTACTTCAAACATTTTTTTCTGCTCTGTTTTATCTTTCTTCTCCTTCTGGTATTAAAATGATATATATGTTACACCTATTGCTATTGTCTCATAGTTCTTGAGTGTCATGTTATTTATTTTTTTCTTTTTCATTCTTTTTTCTCTTTGCACTTCAGTTTGACATGTTCCTCTCATCCTATCTTCAAGTGCACTGATTCTTTCCTTGGCCATGTCCAGTTTCCTCATGAGTCCATCAAAGACTATTTCCATCTCACTGCTTATATGACCTCTGCTCTTGACTGTTACATACATGTACTTCAACAATCAGAGATCTTAACATGTTAATCACCTGTCTGATAATTCCAACATTTGTTTCTTATCTGACTGTGGTTCCGATAATTGTTTCCTTTCTTCAATATGTGTATTGTCTTTTTGCATGACATAATTTTTTTGATGAAAGCTAGATATGTTATATTATGTAATAGGAATGGAGGTGAATAGGCCTTTATTGTAGAGATTGAAGTTATTCTGGCTAGGAGTTAGGCTGTGCCATACATACCAGAGGCTTCTAGGTTCCCCAGTGTTGTTTTATTCCCCTTTTATCTTAGGGTTTCCCTATATATTGCTGCTCAGTGAACGTCTGTCTGGCAGCTCTTCAGCTGTAATGAACTAGAACCCTTTTGCTGGGAGAACAGGAGCATTTTAGAATCTTCTAAGAGTCTATTTTATATATGTACCTGAGTCTTTTAGTGGGTCTGTTTCTCAGGAGTATGACTTTCACAAGAGTTCCTCAGGTGGCATAGCTTTTGTTCTTCCTTCCTCCTATTCCCTTTGGTTATGGACGAGGCTCTCAGTGTATTTCCCAATGGCTGTTCTTGCCTTTCCCCTCTGGAACCACCAGAGAGAGGAGTCTCTTGGATCCTCACTATGAGAAACTGGTAGAGTTTCTGGGGAGAAAAGCCTAAGAAAGTGTGTCCCCTCCCACCCAAGACTGCAGCCCCCAGGGAGTGTTTCCCTCTCTAGTTAGTCCATAAGCACCCTCCAGCAATTAGTCAAGGTTCCTATTAAGTGTTCTGCCAGTTTATGGCCCAGAAATTTCTGTTTCAGGTAAGCTGATTTCAGTGGTAACTCTTTAAAATACACTTTTCTCTCCAGATTTCAGAGTGATGGTTTGCTCTGCAATCTCAGATCTCTAATGGATCGAAGAAAAGTCAATGATCTCAGTTTTCCCCAGCTTTTTCTCATTGTCTGGATGGAATCAGCTCTTTACATATCAGACATGAGATCAAAAAGCCTAAAATATTTCTTACATGCAGCATATAGTTGGGTCTTTCTTTTCATCCAGTCTGACAATCTCTGCCTTTAGTTGGAGAGTGTAGTCCATTTGTGTTAAATGTCATTATTAATATGGTGATATTTAAGTCTACTGTCTTGATATTTGTTTCATATTTGACCCATCTCTTCTTTGTTTCTCTGTTTCTCCTTTCCTGACTCCATGAGCTGAACATTTTTTTTAATACTTCATTTTATCTCCTCTATCAGCCTATTAGCTATATTTCTTTGTTTTATATTTTATTGGTTATTATGACATTTATAATATTTGTCTATATCATCACAACCTAACTTTAAATAATATTATGTGACTTCATGGCAAATGTATAAACCTTACAATATCGTTCCATTTACTTTCTTGTCCCTTTTTGCTACTGTCACATTTTATACTTCTTCATATGCTAAACACCTCACAATGCATTGTCATTATTTTATCCTAAATGGTCAATAGTCTTTCAAAGTGTATATGCAAGGTCTGAAAATTAAGTTCACGAGCTTATTGAAATGATGTTGCTAGCCTTTTTTGATATCATGGGGATTATTGATTATGAATTTGTACCAACTGGACAAATAGTTGATTAAGTGTACCATTTAGAAGTGGTGAAAGGGCTGTGTGAACAAAAGCAAAAACAATCTGAACTTTTCCCAAAAATTCATTGCGCTTGCATCACAATAATGCACTAGCTCACTCGGTGCTGTCTGTGAGGGAGTTTTTAGCCAGTAAACAAATAAACTGTATTGAAAGACCCTCCCTACTCACCTGATTTGGCCCCCAATGACTAATTTCTTTACTTGAAGATACAGGAAATATTGAAAGGAAGACATTTTGATGACATTCAGGACATCAAGGGTAATACGATGACAGCTCTGATGACCATTCCAGAAACAGAGCTCCAAAATTGCTTTGAAGGGTGAACTAGGCACTGGCCCCAGTGCATAGCTTCCCAAGGGGAGTACTTCAAAGGTGACCATAATGATATACAGCAACGAGCTATGTAGCACTTTTTCTAGGATGAGTTCTCTAGCTTTATTGCCAGACCTCATATTTCTGTAAATGTGCTCCCAGCCTTCTACAGCTGTTGCCTTAATCTTGGTGAAGGCACAGAGTGCCTCTTAGGGTTTCCTTTTAACTCTCTTGTCCTGACTACATTCTTCAGTCAGGTGCTGTTTTGTCTTAGCAGAAGGCCCACATGCTTCAGGAATGATTTCCCAGTTAGTTTTATCTTGAACTCAGCCTTTGGTTTATTATTCCTGAATGTGCTGTATGTCTGAAAAGAGTTAGCAGACAAATGTAAATTACTGTGTGGTTGGGATCTTTGGAATTGTAACTTACCATGTCAGTCCACATGTGGCCATAAAAAATTTGATATTTATCTTGTCTTCATTTCTCAATGTATGTCAGGCTCCTCTTTCTCCTTCAGCTTCACCATCGATGAAAGCCGTGATGACATCTTCTGTTATACTAAGGGCTTCACCATTTCTAGATATTAGCTCATTTTGACTTCTTAATGTTCTTAGCTCTCTGAATTTATTTTTAAGTGTTGTTTGGTAACTTGTTTAGCTTATTTTTATTTTTATGGTTGGACCAACATTATTACATTTTAAATCCTAACTGGAAGGAAAATCCTCTTATAGTTTAAAACATCTTTCTCTTTGGCAGGTGTCATCAGACAATTTGTAGATAATCTATTTCATATGCAAACAAAACATTTCTAAATCTAGGCTTCTTTTTATACATATTTATGTAGAATAACTGCGTTTGGGGCATGAATGAAGACTTTAGGGCTATAGAAAGACCTAACTCAGAACTACTCCTGGGGTTTCATCCAGGGTTCATCACAGGTTATGCAAATTGTTCTGCTTGACTAATCAAAAAATATATATATATATATTTATTATTATTATTATTATTATTATTTTTATGCTGTGTTAGTCATGGATCCCAAGGCTTCTGGTGTTACCAGCCTCCAGGAGAATTATATGAACAGTATTCTGTGAGCAATAAGGGAGACATGAAAGCGTGAGTTTCTACAGAGATGTGAACAGGGATAAAGGTTAGAACATCTGTTTAGTGATCTGTTTAGAATTTCTCAATGTCTGGCTCCTTCTGTGATGCCTACCACCCAGGGAGAGGTTGTAGAAAATGACAGCCCTGATAATGAACAGTCCCCACTCTTAAAAATGCACAGCATGACTATGACCACTCAACTCAGTCCTAGAACTACTCAGTGGATAATGATCTTTTACTCGGATGCTGCTTTCAATTCCTTTCTCCTCAAGTGCCTCAAGTATTTCCCAATGCTTAGCAGTTCTCTCCACCCCTACCCTGCCAAAAAAGTGCATGTGTGTGTATGTATTTTTGGAAGGGGATGATTTTTATATTTTAAAAAAAATAAATTTTATTTTTAAAAGTTTCAGGTTTATATAAAAATTGTAAGTATAGCATTTCCATGTACCCTAAAACCAGTTATCCCTGCTACTAACATCTTATATTAGTATGATGTTTATTAGAATGAGAAGAGTTTAATTTTATTCAGATTTCCTTAGTTTTTACCTAACGTAAAAATCTTGTTCCAGGATTTCCATCTAGATACCACATTACATTTAGTTGGCATGCCTCCTTATGGTTCCACTCGGATGTGACAGTTTCTTAGACTTTCCTTGTTTTTGATGACCTTGACAGTTTTGAGTATTGGTCAGGTATTTAAAAATATCCCTCTATTGAAATTTGTCTGATTTTTTTCTCTATAATTAGACTGAGGTTATAGGTTTCGGGGAGAAACATCACAGAGGAAAAGTGCCCTTCCAATTCCATCATATCAAGGACACATACTATCAACTTGACTTATCACGAATGATGTTGACCCTGATCAACTTGATGAGGTACTGTTAGGTTTCTCCACTATAAAATTACTCTTCCTTTCCGCCCTTTACATTCTGTACTCTTTTGAAGGAAGTCTCTATCTGCAGCATGTATTTAAGGTGTTGGAAGTTATGCTTCTCCTCTTGAGATTTGTTCCTTATCCCTCATTTGTTTATTCAATCATTTATTTGCATCAGTATGGCCTGATAGGTATTTATTGAAACTTTAAGTTATAACCCAATACTATTTTATATATTTTGTTGCTCAAATTGTTACATCTTTGGTCTTTAGAAGTTCTTTCACTTGTCTCCTGTGTTCCTTTGACTTACCTCCATCATTGTGCTTTTTTTTTTTTTTTAATACATCCTTACTTTTTGTCATTGCAAAATGCTCAAGCCTCATCTTGTGTATTTCCTGCCCCATTTCTAGTTAGCCATCTTATCAAGGATTTCTGGTTCCATGTAATGAAGAATGGTCTTAGAAACCAAGAAACCAAGGTAGAGGTGTATTGCTCACTGCTACTGGTTTGTGTCATTTTTTTCCAGGTCCTATTAGCTGACAGAGCAAAGAACTACATATATTACAGGAACAAATTCAAAATGGACTAAAGACTTAAATGTAAGACCTGAAACCATAAAACTCCTAGAAGAAAATATAGGGAGTAAATTTGCAGACATTACCCTGAGCAATATTTTTACTGATACATCCCCACGGGCAAGGGAAGTAAAAGAAAAAATGAACATATGGGATTATATCAGACTTAAAAGTTTTTTCACAACAAAGGAAACCATCAATAAAACAAAATGGAAGCCTACTGAATGGGAGAATATATTTGTGAATGATATATCTGATAAGGGGTTAATATCTAAAATTTATAAAACACTCATGCAACTCAACACCAAAAAAAAACACAACCCACTTAAAAAATGGGCAGAGAAAATGAAGAGACATTTCTCTAAAGAGGACATACAGGTGGCCAACAGGCATATGAAAAAATGTTCAACCTCACTGATCATCAGGGAAATGCAAATAAAAACCACAATGAGATACCACCTCCAGTCAGAATGGCTATCATCAATAAATCAACAAACAACAAGTGCTGGTGGGGCTGTGGGGAAAAGGGAACCCTGCTGCACTGTTGGTGGGATTGTAGATTGGTGCAGCCACTATGGAAGTCAGTGTGGAGGTATCTCAAAAAACTGGAAATGGAAGTACCTTTTGACCCAGCAATTTCACTCCTAGGCATTTATCCTGAAAAACCCAAGACACTAATTCGAAAAAATATATGCACCCCTATGTTCATTGCAGCGCTATTTACAATAGCCAAGACTTGGAAACAATCAAAATGCCCATCAGTAGATGACTGAATTAAGAAACTGTGGTACATTTACACAATGGAGTATTATGCAGCTATAAAGAAGAACGAAATCGTACCATTTGCAGCGATATGGATGGACCTAGAGAACATTATGTTAAGTGGAATAAGTCAGTCAGAGAAAGACAAATACCATATGATCTCACTTATATGTTGAATCTAAAGAACTGAATAAATGAGCAAGGTAAAGAGAAACAGTCTTAGAGACACAAAGAAAAAACTGATGAGGGCAGGATGGGCTGGGGATGGGCATGAGGGAGAAGGGGAAGGGACAAGGCAACACAAACTGATAACTACAATACTACTACAGAGACAGAAGAGACAGTTTAGGGAATATAATAAATAAGGTTGTAAATATTTTTCTTAGGGGATCATGTCTTGTCAGGGAGACCACTTCATGGACGGTGTAGTGGCCTGACCACTGCACTGTACATCTGAAGCTGCCGCCGAATAATATTATATGTCAACTATAATGTCACACATGTATAGTCATGGGATGTAGAATAGAGTATGGGGATGGAGTCAATGGAATTGTAATAGATATGTATGATATCGGGGGTGGGCGGACAGGGGATGGGGGAAAGGGTAGTCACTTTGTAAGGGGTGAAAAAGATAACTATTGCATTGTTTTGTACATCTGTAACTAATAATAATAATAGTAATAATAATAAAAAGTTTTAAAAAATAAAGTAGTTATGAACACTCTGAAGCAAAAAAAACACACAAAAAACAAAAAAAAAACAACAAAAAAGAACTACATATGTATGTATTATACACATATCTTTATATATTTGTATATGTAACCAGTTTTATTTTTATTAAGCTAAATATGAGTTCATTTTGACCTCTCCAACTCTAACCCATTACCACATGAACCATTCCTGACTCTCCCTATTACTTATCTATAAACTTCACTCCAACAGTGAGAAAATTGGGTCCCATCATTCACCATCCTTTAACTTAGTTGTTCAATTTCAGAATACATGTATAGCAGTATTGGAATTGTCAACTCACACCTTTACACACTTGCATATCATACGGTGGGCCACAAAACACATCTCAGTACATTTCAAAAGATTAAAACACACAAAAGTTTTGTTGTTGTTGTTGCTTTGGTTTTTTGCCTGCAATGGTATTAAATAGAAATCAATAAGAATATCAAGAAAATCCAAAAGTATTCAGAAGTTAAGCAGCTCTGGATAACTCTTAGGTCAAAGAAGAAATCATACAGGAAATTAGAAATTCCTCTTCATTCTTAGTTTGCTGCAAACTGTTATGTATTTATGTTGGATTTTGTCAAACATTTTTCTGCATCAACTAATATCAAAATATTATTTTTCTTATTTAGTCTGTTGATGTGGTAGATTGCAATGATTTTTAAATTTGAACCAGCATAAATACCCAGAATAAGCCTGACTTAATTATGACATATAATTCTTTTTACAGATTGTTGAATAACAGATGATAATATTTTATTGAGGATTTTTATATCTATGTTCAAAAGAGATAATGACTTATAACTTTCCTTTTTTGTTAAATCTTTATCTAGTTCTGGTATTAGGTAAGGCTGATGTCATAAAATAAGAAACTGTTTCTTCTGATTTTCTGGATGATTGTGATGTATTGGTAGGTATTTGTTTCTTAACAATTCACTGATAGAATTTTTATCCTTTTTAATTATCATGGGATCTAGGTGTTTCTTAGCTTTTGTTTTGTTTCCCCCTCTTTTCGGTGATGCTGTAAGGCTGGAGGGGGTTAGAGTCTGGGCAATGTCCTTCCTTCAGATGGATAGGGCCCTGATGAAGTCTTTTACTCTGGAGAGTAAGTTATTGATTTGGAGAACGCTCTGGTTATGTATCACAATGATGGCTCTTCCCCCACAGCCATGAGAGATGGCTCTTGGCTCTTCCCTTTGAGAACCTAATGTAGTTCCTTAAGGTAAGACCCAGGCAAGTATGTGGATCTACCCCAAGGCAATCCCCACAAGAGTTTTCACTCATGCTAGTCCATAATCATCCTGCAGAAGTTCATCAAAATGATCATTTGTGTGCTCCTACCAATTGATGTTTTAAGTTGCTTTTGATTTGGGTAAGCAGATCTACTTGTGGCTATCTGTGTTTGCCTATTTCTCCTAATTTGGGGGTGGCAGTTTGCCCTGTGAACTCAATGATGTCATGCATTTTAAAGGTAAAAAAATACAACCTGTAGATTTTCAGTTTAGCGTTTTTCTAGTTACATAGATGGGAGTGACAGCTTCTAAGCTCTTTATGTGTTTGAGCTAAAACTGGAAGTTAGTATATGTGTATTTGAGGTGAAAAATAGAACTGGATTTTTGCAGTTTTATCTGCTATGGACTGAGGTTTTAAATAGTTTAAATTAGGAAAATGGTACAAGGATTAGAAAGAGTGGTCTAATGGCAAAGAAATTATGGAGTCTGAGCAAGTCTCTTTGTACTGTTTCGATAGAGATTCATAGCCATTGGCTTTCTTTCAATAGTTCTGTGTCTACATTGAATTTATACATATTCTGACTATATCACTGAAAAAAATTTTCTCAATAAATATCATAAATTCAGAATTAAATCAACACTAATCATGAAGTATACTGTTTTGTGAATTTTCTTAGTTTAAACACATAACTTACATGTCTAAATCATCTACCACACGAAGATAAACATCCTGTGATATTTTCTGTATAGTCATTTTAATTTAATGACTTTGAGTGCCACAACATAGAATAAAGATTTTATTACTGAAAGTGGTCTAATCAGTGAACATAAAGGGAAATGAATAAACTGGCTGATTCTAAACTTGGTCTAATTCTCCTTGCCTTAAGCAGTCCCTGCTCCAATAACACCAGATACTAAAAGAGACCCATAAGAATAAAAGGCTTGTACTTTCTTCATAGCCCATTGTGTAATGATGGGAACCTTCATTTATACAGATGCAGAGGCAGTTTGGGGATTTCCAAAGCAGAGTTAGAAAGATCTTTGAAATTTGAACATGCAGCTGAAGTGCTATGTAGGTCTCTTCAGGATAGCAGTTAGAGTGATGCCGTGCCCCAGTTCAAATCCTCATTAGCAAGAGTAATACATGTGTGGGTGTGTGAGCGTGTACGTGGGGTCAAGCTCTTTGAGAAAGACGCTTCTATGTTAAAAACTCAGCAAAACAAGATATAAACAGATAGTCAAGGAATCACTGAATGAATCTTTATTTAAGAGTTTATGTTGGAGACACAGATTTATTTGTATGTTGAACCTGAAGACTGGTATGGATCAAATCTGAAAAATGTATTCACATGAATTTTCAGTTTAGCTTTCAGGAAATAAAATGCTAACCCTCTATAAAGTCATATTCTAAAGAGAAATTAAAATATGTTAAGCACCTAGATGTAGAGTGTAAGAACACTCTGTGATTATGTGTTATATGTATACTTTTGTACCTATGAATTTATTTAACAGTTGAATAATTGAAATTTCCACTTTCTTCCTGCTGGCTCTTATTATACAAGTGAGCCTAAATATGCCTAATGTGAAGCATATCTTCTATTCAAAGAATGGAAGGAAATATCAGGCTCAAGTAAGTGGATTTTACAAGCTTAGATGGGCAACTTTTTGAGCAATGGTGAAAAAGTCTGTATTATGGGAGAGATTTATCAAGTTATCTTTTGACATTCATTTATTAGATCTATGAGCATCAGTCAAAATTAAAAGAAACATTATTTTAAACGGTAAAATGAGAAAAAGGGGTTGTGATTTTATAAGATACATAATTAAAAGGTTAGAAATGGCTTCTAAAAAGAGTCAAATTAATCTCAGTGTGAAGGCTGAGGTGGCAATTTTTAAAAAGTACTGATAGTACAGGCATACATAGAATTAAAATAGAAAGTAAAGATAACTTCAAAATAATTATTTTTAACATTCTAAATATGTGAAAGGATTGTAAAATGTGGGAGAGAATTTTTACAATATATTAGTTCTGGGGAATTAAAAAAGAAAGATGACCTACGGTGCAAAAGACTTTTCCTTTACTGCCTTGGGTTATTAACCCTTGATCACCTTAACATACATTTGTTGGAGAAATATATTTTAAACAAAGTTTCTCTTAGTGCCACATGTGCCAGTCCAGTTTTTAAAAAATAGTACAGTAAGCACAGCCTCAATTGCTAAGTCTTCCCACCCATTTCTGTATCTTTGAGCGCAATCTTAGTAGGAGGATGAAATAGTGCACCTTCATGAAGTATTATATATCTAATGCAGAACTTCTAAAATACAGAGCTGCTCAGTGAAACTCACAGTAGCTTGCTCAAGTCAAAACAAAATGCCAAAGGAATCTATTTTGTAAAATTCAGGGCTATTTTTCAATTTCAGACAAAAGTGCAATATGTTTTCTGACTTTCTTTTGGTGACAGGGGATCCCAACCTCTTTTTTTCATTCAATATTTATTTACTGGTTGGCATGATAAATGGGGGTGGTATTGGAAGGGGTGATGTTGAGGGGAAATGAGATACACTGAAGAGAACGATGAAGAATTCTGTGTAGCTTGGCCAAATAAAATCTATGATTCCACACAGATGGTCACTTTCTTTTACTTTTGTTTTGCTGCCATGCATGAATGGAGCACTCTGATTAATTCCACATTATCTTACATGTTGTATCATCAAAGGGTGAATCACAGAAAAATTGCCTATTGAAAGCAGAAGAATAAAATTTTTATCACGATTATTTTTTAGAACCTTAAAAGTAGATGAAGACAAAGATGACAGGTGTTAAAATCAATGCCACTGATTGGTTCTAACCTTCTCCCAACCTTCCCACACAATGCAGGGCTCTTTGAGAAAGAAACTAGAAAATATTCTTTATAAAGTCTACAAAATGTACTTGTATAGATAGTCCTTCCAAAGAGACAAAAGAAAAAAAAAATGATGATACCTAATCTTTTAAGCTCTTTAAAATCCCCAAGAGTTTATTTACTGACAACAGAAAGCCTGGACATTACATATTTTTGTAAATTCTTCTATCCTGTAGAAAATGAAATACTTCATTTTTCTGAACCTAAATGAATTTGATTCAGAAAATTTAATTTGAATTTTTATGATTTGTATTGATATATTTCCTATCGTATTAATTTCTAAGCCTAAGATCTGTTAATAGTTTTTAGAACAATGATTTCAATAGCAGCCTTGTAAGTGAATTGTGTAATCACTCATTCATGGCTTTATTTCTAAGGCTGTGGTTTTCTCTTTGAGCTGGGTCTTTCACTAATCATCTTGTCTAAAGCAGTTACTCAACCTGCAATATATATGAGTATTTCACTATAACATCTAAATGTTTTTCTTTAGCAGCTTCAATACCGTTAGCATTTTGATAGTTTCTGTGTTAGAAAACATTTATTGAATCTCAGTTTTGCGCATTTTTTCTAGTGCTTACTGGTTTTATGAAGATGAGCATAACTTGTTTCTTGCCTACAAGTATTTTGGAATTCTGTAGGCAAAACTGATCTATAGTACTATTAGACAGTGAAGAGTACCAGTGTTTGTGTGCAATTAAATTTCTCAATATGGATAGTAGCATAAAAGTGGCTTGCTTATGTATTTATTCATATTTTGTTTAGAATCATTGTTTAGAAATTTTCTAATACTCATAAAAGTTGCAAATATTTTATTATGAAACCTGTGCATCTTACCTAGATGCACCAAATGTAAAAAATTGCCCATTTTGTTTGCATTATTTCTTGTTTCTCTGGACATCCATCTGCCCCTTCTGAAGTATTTAAGAACAAGTTGTAGAAAGATAAAATAATTCACACAAATAATTCAGCATTTAGCTTGTAAAAACATAAGCATTCTCCTCATGACCACAATGCAATTATCACATTCAAAGAATTTAACATTGCTATAAAATTATCTACCAGGCAGTCCATATTCAAATATCTCCAACTGCCTGAATGCAGTCCTTTTTAGCTATTTAAAAGAAAAAGAAATCCAAGATGTAATCAATAATCACACATTGCATTTCACTGTCACCTCTCTTTAATCTCCTTTAGTCCAGAATAGTACATCAGCCTTCTATTTGTCTGTATGGCATTGACATTTTTGTAGAGCTCAGGCTAGCTGTTTTGCTAAATGACTCTTAGTTTGGGGGTTTTCTGATTGCCTCCTCATGATTAGATTCAGGTTAAACATTTGGAAGGGAAACGTTTCTTAGGAGATATTGTTGTTAGGGGTATGATGAACTAGTGAGATGCTTTAGAGTTGTGAAGTGCTTAGTGGCAGTAAATGCATGAGCACTGGGAAGTGGGAGAGGCAGGAGACTGAGGGTTTGATTCAATGCACAGTATTGCGCACATTACTGTGTTAGTTGGACACATGAGTGTTTGGATATAAAGAGTAGATTAATGGAGGAACAACATTGAAACTAATGTTAAAATTGCTAAATCATTGAAATCCACACTAGCCAAAGTCACAGGTGCAATGCAAACTTTATAATTTTCTGAGCTGGGCTTTAGTTTTTCTAACTAAACCCGTTGAGAAGGGCTGGACTGCATCTACTGCTGACGTCTTAACTCTAGTATTTTGGTAATCACAGACACAGGAGTGAATCAAGAGAGTGAACACAAATGTTTCCTTCCCCTTCCTGGCCCTAACTTCTGGAAATTGTAGCTAATATTTACATATTTAATGATTCAAACTCAGAACAATCCTGGAAAAGGAAAAGCTGGAGGGTGAACAGGAGGAGTTGCTGGTGTGGGTATTTGTTGGCCAGAAATTACAAATAAAGTTCTAAAATGAAAGATGATACTTTAGCATTGCTCATGATAAAACAATAATCTCAACACAACCAAAACCAAAAGCTTTTTGAACTTACAAGCCCTCTTCACTTAGTTTTTAGGATGATATTCAGATGTTCATAATATAATTTTTGCAACTTTTGTGAAGATTAGAAAATTTCTTACCAATGATTCTAATAAAATATGAATAATACATAAGCTATTCTTATGCTACTGTCCATATTTAGAAATTTTATCTGCACACACATGCTGATGATATTCACTATCTAATTATAGTATAACTGTTTTGCCAAAAGAATTCCAAAATCCTTGCAAAAATCCTCACCAGCATAGCTCCTCAGAATAGTTGTCCACAATTACTATCTTCACTTTGTCTCCTCACCGTCTCCAGTTTTTCATCGGCAGTATATCTCTAAAACTGTTTTGCTCAAGATATTCAGTGACCATCATCAAATGACCAACGGTCACTACCTTGTCTTCATTTTACCCAGTTTCTCAGCAACATTTGATACTTCCTCCTTCTTTAAAGAACTTTTTCCTTGATTGTTGTGACACCATGTTTTACAATTTTCCTCTTTCCTCCCTTACCACTTGTTCTTACTCTTTGTTTTGGCACCTTCCTTTCTGCTATGGAGTGTGTCTATTTTCTTCTACCACTGCAGCTATTGTTCTGCTTCAAGCCACAATCACATCAGTATTGGATTCTATGATAGCCTCTTAAGGCCAATGTAATCTTTCAGTCCCCTCATTAAACCTCTCCAAAGATGACAACTCATCAAACATAAAATAAATCCAACCTCCATCGAAAGATATAAAATAGAGAATTATACAAATTAAGTTACTTGCTAAACTTGTTGATATGTGACATAGCTGGGGTTTGAATTTAGATCTTCTGTCGTTAGTGCTATGATTTTAGTTTTTAGTTGCAACGTCGCTGCTTCTCTCGTGATTAATTTCTTACTGTTTTTACCTAGGATATCTCTTCATAATGCCATTGGTGAAAATATGTAGTCAGCTTTTGATTTGTTTTTCTGTTTCATGAATTCTGTTTCTGTTCCTAATGAATTTTGGCTAACTTTTCAGTCACAATGTCTTGTTAAATGTAATTGATCATATAATGGAATAAATATACTTGACATATTATTGAAACATCATTTCAGAGAGTAAATTTGAAAGAATAATGTGTTTCTTGAATAATGTAGTGCAGCATAATATGGAGATATAAGAAAGTGAAAATTAAGTCTTTGTTTAAAAAATTGCATTATGTAGTTGCTTGGCAATAAATTATCTCAAAATATGCATATTTGAGGAACAAAATAATGAATGTTGAACGTATAATACTTTGAAGAACAGGTATAAGATGATATCTGTAGATATAAAAATGGTGATTAACAGAATTTTTTTCAAAGCTAAGGAATCAGACAAAGACTTTTAAAGTGGAGCCATATATGTTAGAATTTTATGCTACCAAATGTGTGATTTTCATCCCTCAGTTTAAATGAAGGATTCCCTTCACTTGAACCATGAATACTGCAGCAACAAATGTAACCTATACATCCGCTGAATGTGTCTATACTATTTATCACTTAACACCATGCTATAGACAACATGGTAATATAGGTGTAGGGTAATATAGGTGTAGGGCAAAAGTATGGACTTTTAATTGTCAGACCTGAGTTAATTTTGAAAAACACTTCTGTCTTTCAAGTTCACTGATTCTGAACTAGGTTCTTAACTTCACTGAGATTGTTTTCATTCATAAAATGGAGATCATAATACCACTGAGATGATTCCTGTGAGAATGAATTAAATAATGACAGTAGCATGCACTGTGCTTGGAATAGTTAAGCATTCTATCAGAAAAAAACAAATTAGTCCTCCTTGCCCACCAAGTGCACTGCATCATCATAAACTAAGGTGGACTTGCTAATTAGGAAAGCATTTAATTTAAAGGTTAGGAGAGGTTTACATATAATTATCTATCATCTATCTATCTATCTATCTATCTATCTATCTATCTATCATCATCATCATCACCATCATCTAACCCTCTATAACACTGTCACATATCATTTATCTATTTAATTTCTTAAAATAATGGAAACTTCCTTCAAATAAAATTTTAACTGGAATGTTAATACGTAAAACAGTGTAAATACTCTGACTGACAACAGTCTTTTTGTTTTGTTTTGTTGTTTTCCAGAAGCAGCTTCATAGTCCTGCATGGCACTGTGAGGCACAGGGTGAAACCCACTGGGCTGAAGAGGCTTGATGGGTCTTACATCCATCCCAACAGAACAATGTTCTGTAACTTTAGTTTCTCAGACTTTATCTGCTTGTACACACAACTGACACAACTGCCACCACGTTATCAACAATGGCTCAAATTTTATTGTCTCAGTCATTCAACTTTTTAAATGAAAGATCTTGATATACCCTCCTAATGAAGTCCTATGGATATCCAGAAATAAATCACATTTGATCATGGTGTGGGTGTTCTATTTTTTTAAAATAAGAAATCATATTTACATCTACATATAGTTAACAATACTATATTATATATTTGAAAGTTGCTAAGGGAATAGATCTCCAGAGTTCTTAGAAGAAAAAAATGTAACTATGTGATGTGAGGTGATGGATTTTAATGAAACTTCTTATAGTAATCAGTTCATAATATATACATATATCAGATTATTATGTTGTATATCTTAAACTAACACAATACTATATGTCAATTATATTTCAATAAACTGGAAAAAAAACAATAAATCAATAGTTTTATTCTAGATAACACCCTAATATTTTCTAGCAGTCTTGCGTTCTGCATCAGTGTTTTTAAATATACATATACATTTTTAATTAAGGTATAATTGACGTATAACAGTATGTTAGCATCAGGTGTATAACACAATGATTTGATATTTGTATACAACATGACATGATCACTACGATAAGTCTAATTAACATTCAGTTATAAAATTTTCTTACGATGAAAAATTTTAAGATTTACTCTCTTAGCAACATTTTTTTTTTCAACATTTTATTGGGGAATTGGGGAAGGGGAACAGACAAGTTGCTGTCCTTTTGTTCTTCAGTCTAGTTGTGGAGGCCATTGCTTCACTGGCCCATGTTGGTATCATCATTACGCTCTTCTCCGGTGAGGCAGATCAGTCGCCGGCCTCTGGATGGCCGCTCATGGTGGCTCTTGGCCACTCACACTGGCTGCCGGCCACTCACTGTAGCCTATGGCAGCCCACTGCAGCAGGGGCTGCAGCTATGCCATCCTGGGGACTCAGAGCAGCCCAGTTCCAGGTGGAGCTGTTGTTCACCATCTTAGCTGTAGAGGGCAGTGTCACTGGCCCTCATATGTGGGATCCGAACTGGGGCCGCTGGCATCTCAAGCCAGCTCTTAACCAAAGCGCCACTCGGCCGGCCCTCTTAGCAACTTTTAAATGTGCAAAAACAGTGTTATTAGCTATAGTCACCATGCTGTACATTACATCTGTGTGACTCATTTATTTTATAAATAGAAGTTTGTACCGTTTGAACCCCTTCACCTACTTCTCTCATTCCCACCTCTCACCACTGGCAGAAACCAATCTGTTCTCTGTATCTATGAGTTTGATTTCCTTTTTCATTTTTGTTTTTTAGATTTCATATATAAGGAAAATCACATAATATTTGTGTTTCCTTGTTTGCCTTATTTCACTTAGCATAATGACCTCAAAGTCCATCTATTTTATTACAAATGGCAAGATTTTATTCTGTTTTCATGGCTGAATAATATTCCATTGTGTATATATATACAGCACAGTTTCTTTACTCGTTTATTCATAGATGCACACTTAGGTTGTCTCCATATTTTGGCTATAATAAATAAAGCTGCAGTGAATTGAGGGATACATATGTAATTTTGAATTAGAATTATTGGGTTATATGCTAGTTCTTGAGATAAATACCCAGAAATAGAATTGCTGGATTATATGGTAGTTCTATTTATAATTTTTTGAGGAACCTCTGTACTGTTTTCCATAGAAGCTGCACCAATTTACACTCCCACCAACAGTGCACAAGGGTTCCCTTTTCTTCACATCCTCACCAACACTTGTTATTTCTTGTCTTTTTGATGATAACCATTCAAAAAGGTATGAGGTGGTATCTCATTGTGGTTTTGATTTGCATTTCTCTTATGATTAATAATGTTGAGCATCTTTTCATGTACCTGTTGGATACCTGTATGTCTTCTTTGGAAAAATGTCTATTCTTTTTCTGCCCACTTTTCAATCAGATTGTTTGTTTGGTTGGTTGGTTTGTGAGTTTTATGAGTGTGTGTGTATATATATATATATATATATATATATATATATATAGAGAGAGAGAGAGAGAGAGAGAGAGAGAGAGAGAGAGAGACATTAATATACAATATTAACCCTGTATCAGATATATGATTTACAAATATTTTCTCCCATTCGGTAGGTTGACTTTTAATTTTGTGGATGATTTTCTTTGCCATGCAGAAGCTTTTTGATTTGATGCAGTCGCACTTATTTATATTTGCTTTCATTGTTTTTGGTTTTGCTGTCAGATTAAAAAATCATTGCCAAGACCTATGTCAAAAAGCTCACTCCCTATGTTTTTTGTTTTTTTTTGCTAGTAATTTTATGGTTCAGGTCTTACATTCAATCTTTAATCCATTTTGAGTTAATTTTTGTACATGGTGTAAATACATCTGTTTAAACCCTAAAACTAACAGATATACAATACATATCTTATTAGACCACAAAGACAAGCTTGCTGAAATCTTTCATCTTGTCCTCTAAAACCGATGCTTAGCATACAGTCTGTTCTCTTGTTCCCTGGTCAGTAACTTCAGTTTGCTTTTCTCTTTAGTCTCATGGTAGCAGCTGTTGAGTAATTTTAGTTGAAGGTTTGTGTGGAGGTGAAAAGAAAATGCTCTTGTTCAGTGTTTTGGTTCCTATAATCAGTGTTGCCTAACTCAGCTTATCTCCATGTTATGTTGACTTTATTATTATTCCAGATAATTGAGAGAAAGTATAATGGATGGGCATCTTTAAAACCAGCTCAAAATGATCTGCTTGTCAGTAAAGATTTCTTGTCAAGATGTCTTGGATTGTACTTTTGTTGAAAGAAGATGTGTAAATAGTTCAAGTATGTTGATAAAACTGAAACATTTGTTTATGTAATTGTGTGCAGTATTAGGAGGTTTCTGTTTGTAAAATGCATGTATTAAAAATAATAAAATTTCAGAAACTAATATTGTAAAAAAAAATAAAAAAATGGAAGAGGCATTTATGGCTTCGGGGAGAAGGGAAGATAATGCCAGAACAAAAATTTCATTGCTTTGGCAAAACTCAAGTTTTTAAGTCCCATGAAGGGCAAGTTAGGCTTTGTTGAGAAAGAAAAGAATTTTCTCAGAAATCTCAAAGCTAAGTTTTAATCCAATAGCTAGTTTTAAACATTGGGTTGTTGGAAAAGTCATGACATATTTTTTTCTATGTTTTTCGCTGCAAAAATGCATCATGACTTTTCTGACAACCCAATACTTGCAGCATAGAAATATTATAATGAACAATGGAGTAGGAAGGATAAGGCCTTAATGTGGGATAAATTTCTGGTAGGAAGAATCAGGAAGAGAGGCTATAGAGAGCAAACATGAAGATAAAAGTGTAAAAATGCTCAGATTAGGTTCAGTGTCCTATTTCCATGGATATTTTCTTGGGATACTACAAATTTAGAGAAAGCTTTCATTGGCTTCATGTTGCCTATTCATGGAAAGGAGTAAAGGACCAGTTTCTGTGGTAAGTGTAGGTAGGTGCTTCTGGTCAAATTCACATGGGCTCTGAACTCAGTCTGATGCAGCAAAGAGAATCCAGGGTCCCTGAGCTTTCTTGGTGTTTTGGAAGGGTGGAGAAAGCCAGTCAATAAAAAATTTGGATTTGCGGCCAGGAGGCCATCAAGTGAGGGTATCTCCAAATGGAGAAAATGGCCAGGTCCATGGTTATGGAAACAAACACTAGCATAAACATGGAATATTAGGTGAGCCAAACTACAAATGATAAAATGGAGCACAAATAGACACTGGACTTCATGGGTCAAATGGAATGAGGTATCTTGCCTGGAGGTTATCATGCATTCTATGTCCCTTACTTGACTGCATAATGTACACAGTCCTGAAGAGTAATAGCAAGGTGTGAGTAGATGGTTGAAAAGTCCCAGAATCACTGGGTGTTTTCCTCCTAGTTCTTGAACTTTTAAGTGTACAGTGACTTGAATTTTTCTAATAAATTGCTTAATGATATTGAGTATCCTGGAATAGACATAGGAAATTGTTCGTTGAAGGCACCCTGAAGCTAAAAAGCAAAGTTGTACTCTTTTTTAGGAAGTAGAAAACAATTGTTTTTAAAACATCTGACACAAAGTATATAAATTTTTGTCATACTTTGCTATGAATTCATCTTATTATCCTATTACTTTGCTAACACCATGATCTCCTACTGGGCATCACAATTGCCCAAGTAGAATCAGTCTCCCACCAGTCACCAGTGTGGGGCCAAGGATTACCACAGTTACCCACTAAATGCAAGTCAGTATTAGCATAAAGCTGTTGGGGGGCTGTTTGGCACTGTGGAGAGAGAGTGAATACCCATCTCTCTTTTAGGTTACATTTTGATAAAAGAGTCTTATGGGGTTGCCTGTACACAGTTTACAGAATGTATTGAAACTATTTTTTAAAAATTAATCACAGCCCTATTATTCTCTCTCCAGGACCCAGGTATAAATCCAAGCATCCATTAAATGGATTTAAGTGATTGCCACCGTGTTCAGAGAATCTCTAGTCACCAAACTTTCTTTCAGGATAAAATCTGTCATGCCTGCTTCTTTGCCCAACATGAATTTTCCCTGGGAGCAGGCGTGGGGGTTGGGGGTACATCCTTGAGGCTCTTAAAACCATCTTGTGAGTTAGTTAGATACAGAACCTAGTTATTTAATTAATGACCCAGGCACATTTCTCTTTGGTGTTTGGACTTACATGACAGCATCATTAGTCAATCTTTATCTGAACAAGGTATCAAGGTATACGGAGAAGAGCCTTGGACATTGAATTTGAGAACCCACTCTTCTTCCATGTTCTTGTACAAATGAGTAGTATGACATTTGACAAGTTATCCATCTCCCTGAGCTTTAGTGTTTTCCTGTGAAGTGCATAATTATAATGCACTGTATTTCTTGTAGATTTGATGAAAATAACATGATCACAAATTATGTGAACACGTTCTGCAAAATGATATACACATACACATTTTTTATTACTAAACTTAACTCACAGCATCCTCAGGTGTGGTCAGAAGTCATGTGCCAATGCCAGCACATGCTCTGCCAAAGGATTAGGGGTCAACCACATTTGAGTAAGTCAGAAAAATGTGTGTTCCTTTCATGTAATTCACATATAATTCACTTTTATAACATAGGTAATATTTTTCTGTTACTTCCTACATTTGGGTTCTTCCACTTACACCTCTGTGCATATTCCACAGTAAGTAGGAACAAAAGAAAATCTTTGTTGTGGCTGAAAACAGATAATTATTCTATATATGGTTTCCCTACTATTTGAACATTCATGAGAAACAAGACTACTGAAATCCAACTAAGCTTTATGATAGCTTTTTAGAAGTAATATTATGAGGCAATATTATAGTCAGTCTTAGTTCTGCTTGGAATACTACATTTGCATGGGGTTTTTCTATTAAAATGGAATGTGTGCACATTACAATTTTTTCCCACATTAAAAAACAAAACATTTTGCTTCATTTTCATCTGCTCCACATCCCATCTATGCACAGAGATCCTACTGACTTAAAAAAATAATAATCCATAGGGCTCTGCATTATATGAACTTTACCAAGATAAGCCTAAAATTTAAAGACATTACTCAAATTTTTCTCTGCTACTGTGTCTGTTTTGTAATGTTTACTAGTAAAGAACGGGTTTTAACATCCATCATGAAATTCTCAAACCATTCCAAAAAAAGCCACCTCCCATATCATCCATAAACTGGTAGTTTAATCAACTTCACGGTGAGTTATAAAATTGCTCGACAGGATCAGTCTGTTCTGACCATATTTTGACAACATAGCTATACACACAGAAAGCTCATTTTGTTTGCATTCAAAATTTCAAAATTACCACTATTGGAGGTGTGGTTGATAGGAAAAAACAGTCACAGTTATGACTTTCTGTATGTGTCCTTTGTACTGACTTTGCAGTTCCTCTTATCAATAGGTAGAATCTATCTTTCCTCCTCTTCCTTCTGCACTGCCCTGGCTTTGGCCAAGAGAATGAAGCAGAAGGGATGTACCATTCTTACCATTCTTCAAGACCTTCAACATTTCTGCTCACTCTCATGGAACACTACTCAACTCACATGTAGTTAAGATGTGTTGGCATCTGGAGAATGAGAATCTGTGGATCTGAACTGAGTTGTCCTAGCCGAGAGCATGTGGGAGCAGCCAATTCCCAGGCGACCTATGAGCTGACTGCAATGGCATGAGTGAGCCCAACCAACATCAGGAGAGCTAGCGAGTCAACCCACAGGCTTATGAGCCACATAAAATGGTGGTTGTTATAAGCCACTGAGTTTTTCAGTGTTTTATTATGGCAGTGGATAACTACTGCCATAATAAGGACTGATACTTTATCTAGGAAAGCTTGTTCCACATGGTCCTGACATCATGGCTGAAATTTCATTTTCTACAAGGAAAATATTGAAATCAAGAAAAATCTTTGAAGATCTGACAAATATAAATGTGAAAAAAAAATAGTGAGAAGAATGGTTATTTATATATTTTAACAGTAGTCAACACAAAATGGCAACTAAATTGATGTCTTTCAGCTTATGAAATAATCATAAAAAAATGAGAGGAAAATAGTACAATGAAAAAGTTGATCAGTTTTTGCACAATATTGTCTTTGCATAATAAGTTGGTAAAAGGTAAGGATGCTCTTAGAGGGAATTTTTTACCTGTAATGTAAAATGTCCCCTTAGAACTTTGGCCTGCTGGTTTGGATTAAAATGCAAAACGTCACATCTTACCATAGTATATGAACCTCCTTTCAACAGTCAGTGTTGACTTCATTTAGGTAGGTGGCTCAGATGGCTGATGGAAAATTACAAATGTTCTGTTCCATAAGTGCTCGCACCCAAAGTTCCCTGAACACGAAGCTCCAGTGCAAGAGTTTGGGAATTTTTAAAAGGCTTGTTAATTAGAATAATCATTAGAAAAAATTATTTCTCCATAGAATCTGCACTGACATATGCCACTCATCCTCACATGACTATATTTGCACAGATGATGATGTAGTTGTTGATTATGATAATGTAACTTGATGTTGATAATAATGTGATAGTGTCACACAAGAAAGAATGAAAATTTGGTTGCAAGTGGGGCACTAATGAAACCACTGAGTTATGGTTCTCAAATCATGGTGATTTGAGGGGAAAAATGTTACTAACAAATCTCTTACAATGCCCTGGAACTTTCTAAACATAATTGATCTCCTATATAGAACTGGCTATCTGAAGAGCTGATGAAGAGCAATTGCATCTAGTTGTATTCTCATGAGTTAGTATCAAGTGTTCACTTTTAAAATAAGTCATTATTACTTAAGAGGTATTTCTTGAGAGCTCGCACATAATGGCTCATTTACAATAGTCAGGGGAAGAAGGGGAGGGCTTGTTGAAACATCTTTTCTCATCAGATATTTTAGTCCATTGTGGTCTTTTTTTCTCAGTCAATGGATATCATGGAAGATGGAGTAAAAGGACTGACAAAGACCAACTTCTAAAAATACCTTTTGTCTCTGAAAAGACATCCTGATGTGAAAACAAGATAGTGAGTGCCCAGAATAAAATGTGCTTAATTTAGTCTATATCTTGATGAAGCGAGACCATCCAACCAGACTGTGTTGTGAGGGCATGTCAATGCCAAATGAGAATTTAAATATAGTTTCAATTTTTAAAAGCGTACAGCAGTGCTTCTCAATGGGGGTGATTTTGCCCTTCCAGGGCACACTTGGAAACACCTGGAAACATTTTTGAATCTAATGGATGAAGGCCAGGGATGCTGCTCAATGCCTGACAGTACACAATGAGACAATTCCCGCAACAAGCCTAACTAAAGGGTATGACCTTGGGTAAGTTTTCTTTCTATCCCTTAATTTTCTAATCAGAACATTTGAATAATAATAATGACTACCTCATAGGGTATTGTGATGATAAAATAAATTTAGGTCAAATGCATAAAAATGTTTGGCAGCTAATAACCACTCAGTAAATAAAAGTTTTTATTATTATTATTAGAATAGTAAAAGTTGATAAAAATTGTAGATCACTAGTAAATGTTTATATCATACTTGAATTTGTTTCTCTGTGAAGGTTCAAAGTGAACCGCAGAAGTTCCAACAATAATAAACAACTATCCATTATCTCACATATTCAATGGCAAATGCCACTGAAGTTCACTAAAAAAAAGTTTATTGGGGTGACAATGATTAGTCAAGTTAGTCAGGTTTCAGGTGTACAATTCTGTAATACGTCATCAATATATCATATTGTGTGTGTGTTCTTCATGGAGTTAGTTCTCCTTTCGTCACCATATATTTGATCCATTTTACCCTCATCTACCACCCTCCTCCCCTCTTACCCTCTGGTAACCACTAAACTGTTGTCTGTGTCTATGAGTTTTTGTTTCTTCATTTGTTTGTCTTGCTCCTTTGTTGTTTTCAGTTTTATATCCCACATATCAGTGAAATCATATGGTTCTCAACTTTTTAAAGAGGGTAAAAGTGAAAATTTTCACATTGAACAGAGGTGTAATCACACACACATATATACACACACACTCACAAGTTAAGATTACTGTAAATATTTTTGGAGCTAAGACTAGTAAAGTTGGCAGTGATAATTAGCTTTTTCTTTTTTTAAAAATATTTTCAAGGGCTGTAAATGCTCCCTTGTGCTGGGAGAAGAAAGAAGAAAGTATTTAGAGATACTGCAAGGATATAAAGAATGATCAGCCCACTAAGTCTTCCTATAACTTCTATTTTTCAATTTCAACATTTAAGCACTGGATATTTCCACTTGTCCAGAACAGAGAAATTTTATTTTAAAGTCCTTTATTGTAGTGGATTTGCATCTTCCCATTATTTCTTCTTTATGAAAGTAGATTATAGCTGTAATGGTTATGTATGTGAGTGTGTGTGTATGAGATTTGGCTATCTGGATAGTGAACAAAGACGTCAAATGGAAAGAATTTTGGCATAATATCAAAGGGAAGTCAAACATAATAGCAGCAGAGGGACGAGTTACTGAAATTCAGTATCACAAGCGTATCTTCAAGTCACTGCAGTGCAATCTGTGAAGCCAAACTGGTACTTCCTCTCCCCTCTCCTCTCATGAAGTTGGATTCAGTAAAATACCAGTTTGGTTTCAGTTTAGTTCAGAAAAATAGTTTATATTGTTTTTGTACCTGTTTCATAGCGAAGTATGCAGATTTAGTTCCTGACTGACCTAGTTGGCTGAATTAAAAACAAACAAGCGTATAAACAAACAAGCCTGCATAAAACCGGAATTCGGTTAATGGCCTAGTACACAGCTTTACATCTGCTTTGGTTAGGGGTAAAGAGCTCAACAAATATATTGAATTTATTTCAGCTTTTAATTTTCTTTTTGGTTGAGTCATTAAATACAGATGCCAGATGGAACATCCAGAATGGATTTGGAAGCTTTCGAGCACACAATGCTGAACTCCAAAATCCCTGGACTGAAACTGGTTAACTTTTGGGAGCTTATCTAGTGGCTGTAGTTCAGCAGGGAAATCCCTGCGGTATTCGTGATCCAGTATGTGCGTGCCCATGAGGAAATGTTCTTAGTAGAACTTGCCTAAGCTGTGAGGTTGGCGAATGAAGGGAACCTGAAGGGTTGGCATTGTATAACAATAATCCACACCCCTCCACCTTGTACTGTTTATTCAAAAAATAAATCAAAGCACCTGTTTTATGCAGCTAAAGACAAACCTATCTATTTGATAATTGTTTGAAAATTTGTTGAATAGGAAAAATAAACTGTGGAAATCACCTTCGCAAGGTTGTTTGCTATGTTACAGGAAGAAACTCCTTTACTTATTTTTTAAGCTATAAGCATCCTGATCTTATGATACTGTCTTAAAAGATTTTTTGAATACTCCCTAAAATCAACATAATAAAGGTTCACAAAATAGCCATTTTAAAATTGTTTGTGAAATTGTGTAAAAACAAATTAATGATCATATCTACCTTTCTGGAAATCAAAACCCAAATGGCTTTCCTTTTCATTCTCTAGGTTCCTAGAAGGCCAATGTAATAGAGAAAAAGAAGGGAGTGGGGGGGGCACTTTAGAGATAGACTGACTTTGTTCAAATCCTAGCTTCCCATTCACTATGTGTGCGACCTTGGGAAAATTACTCAAGGTCTCTGCACCTGATGTCTTCATCTGTAAAATGGAAATTATAAAATTTGGTTGCAAATCAATGTGCAGATTGGAGATAAGTAACATAAGGTGCTAAGCATAGTTCCTGATGCATAGAAGCTATTCAATAAATGTTATCTCTTATTAAGATACAATCTTCACATCTTTAGTTTTCAACATGACCAAGTTACTGATTCATATCCAGCAGGGTATTAAAAAAAAGTCATTTCAACTTTTCTTTTTTTCCTTGTGTATGCAAAGACATGAGAGGCAAGTTGAGGTGGGAAAGTTAAAATCTATGAAGGGAAGGTGGGAAATAAACATTTGGATCAGGGAGTGTTGTGAGCTCTCAGGAGAGAGAATAAATCCTGAAGATGCTGGACAAAACGGCTTCCTTCTTGCTGGAGATGGGTAAAAGATAGCATCTCGCATTTTCAATGCTTTTCAGTTGGAAAAACAAAACTAGGAGCACTAAATATGCTACTTAAAGTGTACCTCCAAGGTCAGCATAATGGATTTTGAATTTCTCCCTACTACTGAGCAGTTGATATAGGGAAAAAGAAAGAGCATGACTCAGAGATTCTTTTAAAACTTCTTGAAATACTAGGGTCATCCCTTTACATATCTTTCTAAATTCTAAGATGATAAAGCAAAATCACTCTTTTTTTTTTTTGAGGGCAGTATCATTGGCCCTCATATGTGGGATCCGAACTAAGGCCACTGGTGTCCCCAGACAGCTCTTAACCACTGCGCTACTCGGCCAGCCCAAGCAAAATCACTCTTAATGAAATGTTTGATGTCTCTTCTAACTAAGCTAATGGTTTTAGGTCAAATTTCTAATACAATAGTTATATGTTATATTCCCGTAGTTTCTTTCCCCCATGTAATCTATGTGCATATTTCATTCATGTCTATTTTATATGGTTTAAAGTATTATTTTGATTATTGTTATGATTATAAGCTTATGTGGGCTTTCCTGTCTTGCTTTTAGGACACATATTACTTCAGGCTAAGATTTATTCGCTGCTGAGCTCTTTGTAAAGAATACAACATACAATTATAATATTTTTATTTTATGACTTGGTTTCTAGGAACACATTATGGCAAGAAGCATTAAACAGGTTTTCCTGAAACATAAAAATAAAAACATAAACAAGCAAATAAACAAAATGTCTATGAACAACAAATGGTATCTGACTTATACAGATACTGACAATTTCATAGGTTTACTATGTAAATTATACAAAAATGTTATTAAGAAATTAATGTGTGAATTTGGGTTATTTTTGGATGCTATATCTTCATGTATGCTTATAATTTGATATGATTTGTGGTTTCATTTATGAAAACACTGTTGTTGAAACTGAATGCTGATTCCTTCCATGTAATCAAACTCTAAACTCGCAACATTAACATGATGGAGTTGAAGCATTTTGTTTTTAATTTGTGATCATGCTTTTTTTTCTGATATATAAGTTAGAAGAAAAAATGTAAGTATGAAAATTTTTAAATTAATAATTATTGAAACTTTTGGGAAAATATAACAATAATGATGAAATTAATTACATTTATTTCTTTGCTTTTTTGAGTAAATTCAAGATTAAATAAAATCAAGATATGTTTAGAAAATGTATTTTATTTGATAACAGTTTAATTGAAGAAATATCTGATTTACAAATTGAAATGATTAAAGATAACGGAAAATATTTCAGATATTTGGAGCCTGAAGAGGAGTAGCCTTTCCTTTTTGGATTAAAAAACTTTGCATGATTTAAAATCACTGATTCATAAATTATTTGAATATTAAAATGCAAAGGAATTTAATTATCATTTATTCAAACCTAGAATAACACATTTTTATATTTATCGCGTGGAAAAATAATCATTCAGCCTTGTGGGAATATTTCCAGTGAAAGGGAGTCTCCATCTCTATTCTTGGGAAAACTCTGTTCAAATGTTCTTCCTTATACTGATATGACATTAAATTCTGTATCACTTATAACTATTTATTTCATAGAACACAGAATATCATGGGTATCATATCTGTGAACTTCAAACATTTTCTTACCCATGAAAAAAGCATTTTCATTTTGTTTGTCGAGTTTCACACAATAAATCTAATTTGTTTTCTATACAACAGGGCTTCACTGGCTATACCATGTCCACCAAGTCCTTTGAGCAGGATAAACATACCTGGAAAGGTGAGATATAAATAATTTGATAGATAAGTTAGGAGATAGATTCACATTTCTGGCAGTATATTAAAGTAGATGGCATAAATAACCTTCTCAGGAAAGAAACAGAGAACTAGAAGACACGGTTAAAAAATATCATTGAGCTGAGAAGAAAGTAGGTAACTACAGAGATCTAAAACACTGTGAAAATGGGGAACTAGAGAAATAGATATATGAATGTTAAAGATCTCTTTTGGTCACAAGTTTTCTGCCGAACTCTATTGCTTATAAACTTCAATTTTGAAACTATGGAGGCTGAGGAATTATCAGGGGTAGGCTGGAGATAAAGTCTAAGAGAGCCTCTCATGAAGAAAAGACCCAAAAGGGCCATTACACTTCTGTATGGGTAAATGAAAATTAAATTTATCCATTGTCCCTCCTCAACAAGGATGAATCTGTAGGGCATTATACTAAGTGAAATAAGCAGATGGGAAAGACAAATACTATCTGCTATCACTTATATGTGAAATCTTAAAAAAAAAAAAAATGGTGAACTCGAAAAACAGCAAAATGTTGTTGCCAGGGCCTGGAAAGTGGGGGAAATATGGAGAGGTTGGTAAAAGGGTACAAACTTTCATTTATAAGATGAATAAACTCTGAGGATCTAATGTATAACATGGTGACTATAGTTAATAACACTGTATTGTATAATTGGAATTTGCTAAGAGAGTAGAACTCAAATGTTCTCACACACAAAAAGGTAAATATATAAAGTGATGGATGTGTTAATTAACTGGGAGGATACATTCATTATATATGTATATCAAATCATCAAGTTGTACACTTTATCTTACAATTTTGTTTTTCAATTATATCTCAATAAAACTGAAAATAAATAAACAAAACAAGATTACAACTAACTTCAGATTAATGCTCTGTCTCATGAACATGACTTTCACACCTTTATAAATGAAAATGACCATTTTGACTCTATTAGTAAACAGGAACTTCAGCAATATTAAGGTTTTTCTCCCCAAGGAAAAGTGATGGATTTCTGATGATTTATTTATTCCTTCCTTTTAGCTAGAAATCATGTAAAAATAGAATTCTCTTATAGCATATTGTAGTGCTCCATGGTAAAACAAAATTGCCTTCAGAGGGGGTTAAATTTTGGTCTACTTAACCGCTAGTCATAAACATTTTGGTTTTCAAATACAGTAAATGAACAAAGTATATTGATTCTCTCAAAACCCATTCCAATTATTATTTTTTTTTTTTTATGGAATGTTGAGGCTGGGGGGGATATAAGATTTACTATTCTCAGTTTCCTTGTGGCTAGAGTTCCAGATATGATTTAGGTTTAGCAAATCAGGTGCATTCACATAGTACTTTGGTCTGAATCTGAGTCACAAGGGAAGAAAGGGTTTATAGGGGGCATCCCATTTGTTAGCACAAATCATGACAATGAGCCTCCTTGGGGCTCAGTGCCACTATGGTATTAAGTCATTTTTGGAAGCCTAGTCAAAGGGAGGATTTCTTTAACCCTCCCAACAATTCTGTGAGCTGTGTCTATACCAATTAATATGTCTTGCACATTCCAAGAGTGGAGTCTCTTGTTCATAACTTCATATATCTGAGGATGTATCAAGAGGACATATCTGGATACTTAGAAAATCTACAAGTTAAAAACAAAATAAACAAAAACAAAAAACCTAAATGCAGTATCACTTTATTCAAGGCCAAAATAAGTTGGTTTACTAATGACCTAGATATTTTTATTTAATTACATAGAATAATACTGTGTTTCATTAGATAAAATGTTATTTTAATATAAACAACATATATGGAAATCTATCAGAGGAATGCTCTCCATACTTATTTTAGTTGAGAAAAGGAAATGAAAGTTTTATTAACCGTGATAAAAAAATTATAACAAATAAAAACACTTTTAAAGCATTATTAGGCCTTGGATACTTCTCAGCGTGAAATGATTACTTTTTTTCTTTATGAATATGAATGGCTAATACAATATGTTGATTTATCATGTTGCCTCTTGTACAATTATATTCTAAAAATACTCTACTTAAAGAAAGTTCAACTTTTAGTTACTGGCCTCCTTTCTTTATCTCTGAAAGTTTTGATGATTCATCCTGTTAGCTGAGCTACAATAATAGAATCTGGAAGAAAGGGATTAATTTATGTCAATATTCATTATGTTTACATTACACCTAAGGTGTGTATGATCACCCTGCTAACCAAAGCAAGTTTTCTTCCCTGATTTTGTTGGAGTGCATATATGTACATGTTTATCTTCTAAGCCTTCCCAATGCCAATTGCCTGTTGTTACTTTCATACAGGAAAGTGTACATTCACAGCAGAGGTATTAGTGCAGTTGGACTAAAAAAACCTTTTGTTAGTGATGCAAAGTAATGGAATGCAAAGTAAATTTAGTTCAACAGAATGATGATCCTTTCCCCATGATCAACATGTTCTTGTTTCTCATTGCAATATATCCAAATTAGTGTGTAATATCCAGAAATCTGTACCAATATCTGAGGAAATCTGCACCCTAGCATTTCAAGTGCTATAGTCGATTACCGTCCAAAAACTTGGATTATTTGATCAGTGTTTGTATATTATAGTCATTTGAACAATTAGAATCTCAACATATACAAATCTAGGATCAAAAGAAAAAAACACACATAAAAATCTATTTTGTAAGTAAAAAGAGTTAGGAAATATGTAACTGATCTCTGTTTTTCCAAAAATGCCCTCACAAACCTATGTGAGTGTTTAGATATGGATCCATTCAGGCAGAAAGGGGAAAAAAAAATCAGAGAAAATCACTTAACGACCTATTTTAGAAATAACAAAAGCTTAGGGTTTGAATGTGTCTCTAAAAGTGGGCCAAGATCAGCAAGGGTTCTTATTTTATCTAAAATAAGTTCCTTAATACATGAGTATTTCAAATATGTCAGAGATCTCATCCCTATCAGTGTTTCTTCTTATTTAATCAATGTCTAAAAGCCAAGACATGCTAGAAGAGAACTCTACAGAGTACATTCTTAATGACTTTAACTAAATCCTTGTTCTATGCTTTAAAATGATGACTATTTACAGATTCTCCTGTCAAGAAACACTCAGCTCAGAAAAATTCTTATTTCCTGAAAAAAAATGTACTTCTTTTCCGTTTGGGTAGATGTTAGTAGGTGGAATATGAAAGACTCTGTACAGACCTAGCATAGCGTCTTTACAGCTGCACATAAGTTGTCAGAATCAGAGGAGAACAAAGATGTTATTTCAAATGATGGAAGTTTCTAGCAAGAGAACCAATATATAAATATACCTGTGTTTAAGAACTATGCTTTAAGCAAAAATAAATTTATTTAGTTACATGATAAAATTTAATCAATACATGATATTGTCGTAAAATGAACTAGAGACACTGATACTGATGAATAGTTTTTCCCTGATTTCTTAAAAATAGCGAATGACACTAAAAGTGGAAAAATAGCTATTTTTAGCAGTAGCTTTTGTTTCACCTGCACTCTGGCCAAGGGTTAATGTGTACCTTTTCAGTTGAATCTAACTCAATTCAGCATCACTTTCTCATTCCCTAGGAAACAGAACAGTGATCAGTAACCCCATTAGCTATGAGGGCCATCAGTGAGACTACAAAATGGTCATTGGTATCATTGGTTTTATCATGGAAAGGCACAGTTATAAAGTAAAGAATAAAAGAAAAAGAAACAAAGGCATAAAATGAGAAGAGGTTGGTAGAAAGGAAAGACTGGAAGGTAAGAAAAAAATTTAATATTTGGGAATACCAATAACAATTGACTTCGGGCCACTCAGATTCTCCAGAGCTAATACTTAAATTTACAAGAATTAGTTCTGCCCAGTAATTGATATTTTTGAACCCCTTGTAGGCAGGTAGATGAATGCTAAACAGAGAAAAAGAAAAGAATGAAAGATAGCATTCTTGGCTTCCAGAGGTTATATTTTAGTTTAAAATGTCAGTCTAGCTCCTAAACAAATAGGTCATTCATGACAATATCTATTCAAGCTATGATGAATTTGGTTAGATTGTAGAATCGAGTGGAAGTTCTTTCAAATGTATAACTAACATCTCTGTGAGTCATAGCTGTTTTCCACGCACATCAATTCTGATGGGCATACAGCTTAGCACAGCACTCTCTGAACAAAACGATGCCCTCTCCATTGAAGATATCCTCGACATTTTATCGCAGACTAAAATTAGGAACAAAATGGCAAAGCTGGTCATAATTTCCCCGTATTTTGACCCCTGCTTAATTCTCATTCTTTAACTGAATTTAAGAGGCTAAGAAAGATACTTCTAACATGAGTGTTATGAAAGAATAAGTAGTGAACTATACAGTGCTTTAGAATGCAGACCTTAGAACTTCCTCAGAAGTTTTTATATTTTATGTGTTGCCTTATATACACGCAATACCAGTTTGGATTTCCATAGTGTGGGCAAAATCTGTTGTTGCTTATCGGCTTGTTTTGTATTATTTGTACAAAGGGAGTCTAACTGTGACAGCTATGAAATATCCTAGTTGTTATCAGCACATTTTGGCAGTCTCTTTGGTAATGTTGGTTCTGGTCCTAGCTCTGTTCATATTTTAAAGAACAATGGGAAATAGGATGATTGCTCTTATCACAAACAACAGAAGGGCACAGAGTGCCGAGCTGCATATACTGTGACATATTCTATTAGAGATGTGTCATATTATTCTAGCTGATTTAATTCAGCTGATCAGTAAACTAGGTCCTGTTGGTTCATGTTTTCTGTCTGCCCTCTCTTCTCAATCTGATAATCTCTTGATAATATTTTTTTAATTAGTCTTTACCTTTTTTGTTCTATAATATTTCCAGTCTATTTTCCCAAAGTAGAATAGCATACTCCTTCTCATGTGTCTTAAGGTTCTCTATTTCTTATTTGTTCCATACCTATAATCTTTTTAGAAAATTATAATTTCCACACTTTTTGTTTTTTGGATTTTTTTTTTCTAGGCTATAAATGCATTACTTTTGTTTTTTGTTTTTGTTCTTGTTTTTGTTTTTTAAGAGGGCACTGGCCCTCATATGTGGAATCTGAACTGGGGCTGCTGGCTTCCCAATCCACCGCTTAACCACCGCGTCACTCGGCTGGCCCAAATGCATTACTTTTTGTTTTAACACAGAGGAAGCTTGGGGTGGATATTTGGCCGTTTGATGCTTTTATGACTGAGAGATAAAGTTAAGGCTTTCTTTCTGATAGAATGTAAATGTACACTGACACATGTATATGTAATTTTTATTGAAATTAAACTTAGCCTCTAAAAGAGCATTCACTATCTGAACTTTCTTTTGTATTTTTTCACCTTCGCCATCAGACACTGGGGCATCTAGCTTCTCAAGAAGATCTGGGTCAAGTCCTTCCGACATCATTTTGAGTTTTAGTGCCTTAACTGGGACACCCACTTGAACCATTTTAAGATATCTGGCTTATCTTGGATCCTTGGCTACAGTGAAGATATTTCCTGCTGTTACTTCACTTTCTTATAGCCCAGAGTCTTGTAAACTGTTCTGCTGTGATTTCTCTGAAGTGGTTTCAGAATGTGATTCATTTGTTGATACTAGTGACACTTACAGGAAATATTCTAGGCCTGGGATAGATGACAACTTTGCATCTAAAATATTGAGAATTATTTCAATTTGTTGGATACAACGAGAAAGGTGTGGCAGTTTCTCCTCATAAACTGTAGAAAATTAATTGAGGAACTGTACTTTGTTGTGTGCACCACAAGCTAGTTCAGAAATGCCACCATTATTTTCTGTTGAATAGCTGGCACCTTGGTCAGGTCTATGTCTGACCCCATGAGACCAAGCCTGTCCTCACCCACATCCTCCATCGGTGGGGGATCCAGGAATTATCTACAAACCCTGCCCAGATATGGCTCACCCTCCCACATTTTCTTAATAAGGCCTTTCTACATTCCAATGAATTGCTCTCCCATGTTAGAGATGACTTCCATACCTGTTCATTTAAAATGAGGAATTTTAACAATTTCACCTTGAAATTCAGTTACTTTTAGGATTTTCACATTTTCCACAGGACAAAGCCAAGGGGCTGGCTGTGATTTTCTCCTCTGGCATGAAAATGAGTCCAAAGACTAATTATTGTCAACCCAGGCCCCATAATTCTCTCACAGAGCATTGCTTAGCAAACCTTAACAGTTCCTGGAGGAGGGATCTTTCACTGTAAAGTGCCTGTTGGACATCATTTTTGTGGCAGAACAGCAGCATGAGATCAGCTGCACTGTCTCTGTTTTCCATCAGAGTGAAGGGGTACTTGAGGCATATACCTGGTGTGGCCTCTAGGCCCATGTGGTCTGTTCACAGCCATAGGCTTTTCCTCAGCAGTCTGCTTTGTGTTGCTAATTGTTATAATCCCTTATTTCCCAGTCTGGTGTATTCTTCTTGCTGTCCATAAATGTCCCTTCAAATTCCTGGGTGGTATCTAGAAAATTTCCTCCTAATTTGGTGGGAGAATATCACTGTTTTGTTATATGGCTTTTCAGATCAGAGGAGTTACCATTCTTATGTATAGTTTAGTCATATTAGCATTAACCCATACCTGGAGAATCTGTATTTATGCCTGATGAAATACTTCATCTTATTTTAATGTTTGAACTGAACATAGCTAGGAGGTTCCTTAAAACTGAGGGGAGAAGTAAAATGAACTAGTGTTTATTGAGTAGCAATTATGTATCATATATTTTTACATATATTATTTCATTTAATCTCCAAAACAACATTGTGAGGCGGGCATTATTGTTCTTGGGTTTATACACATGGAAACCAATGCTGAGTAGTAAATGATGGTATCAGACTTGAAAGTGTCTGTCCATATGACTTCAAAGCTCATGATCTTTTCATTAAAACTTGCTTCGTCTTTATTGCCAAAAAAGTAGCAGAAATTTTCCTATATCCTGAATCTGAGAAGAAGACTGAGCAGATATCCTTTAGTTAGGAAATAATTCTCATCTCATCTCACCACTTGGCAGATTACCCTGGTCAGGAAGGCCTCTCATCCTAAAACTGTCCTCACATGTATCCATAGAAGTCATCATCTCCTATCTTTACCCCAGTTGATTCCAACAACTTTATGTTACTAAGTAATGAGTGACCTTTTTTTTTCATATTTTTTCTAAACAAACATTAGGAATTTTATTCCAGTTAATTGGGTTATATATAATTTTAAGTCAAACAATTCACAGTGGGAAATCTATCTTGTGTTAAAATCACAACAAATCATATTTCTGGAGTGTATTAAAACTGTATTATTTAAAAATTAGTCACAATTTCTATGTTATCTACGTAATCATAATTAACCATATACTTTGAATACATATATGCTTATAGGATCAGTTTAAAATAATCATCCATAAGATAAATAGGTATCCTTCTGATTTGAAAATGATTCAGATATTCTTAGAAAGCTTCCCAAGAGGGATTATTTTCAGTATTAAGAACTACTGCTTGTTATTGGGTGTCTATCTTCCTGCAGCCACTGTCCTAAACAATAAGCACCTTATCTCTAATCCTGATAAAACCCTGCAAGTCAGATGTAAATAGCCTCATTTTCTAAATGTGAAAGCTCAGGCTTTGACTGTTTAAATAACTTGTGTGAGGTCACAAAGCTAGCAAGTGGCAGAATTAAAAATCACACACGGTGTTGATTCTGAAATTCCATGCACTAAGCCATCCAAGCAGGGCTTTTTAATTGGTTCTATCTTCCATCCCATGCTTCAGTGGGAGTCAGGGACATTGGAGTCCTGGGGCCCAGAGTCAGGGATGGAAATACAACTACAAGGCTCTGTTTAATTGTGTGACACCCCACAAAGCTGTCGCACTCTTTGATGGCAATAGAAGTCATAAAATGATTTTCTTGTGGGTAGGGAAATAGCTACTGACCAGGAAGGCGCAGGAGTGCTTCTGGCGTACTGGAAATATTTTATAGCTTGATCTGGCTGGTGGTTTTACAGGTATATTGATGTACAAATTTAGCAAGAAGTACACGTAAGATTAGTAAGCTTTATGCCTGTTATTGCATATTTGTTATAGCTCAATTGAAGGAAAAAGAGAAGCAATAGTAGGTATAAACTACACAAAGGAATTGCGAGTGCCATATGAATAAGGAAAATATATCTCATTGAGTTAACATCTTATAAAAAGGTGTGGAAGTAAGAGAAGTGTCTCTTATATTAAAGGCTTCAGTGTAATGAGCAAAGACTTAGGAGTAAATGAAGCACACAACAGTAGGATGTGGTTCCAGGATAAATGAGAAGAGTCCAGAAATGGAAAAGGCTTTGTAGCCTATGTTAGAGAATTTGGACACAGAGGTGAACTGGAAGTATCTGGAATTCCTAAACCACATTTCCACTGTTGAATTGTAAAGTTTATGATATTTATACAGGTGAGAAATAAATTTCTCTCTTATTTAAGCTTATTTTATTTGGGCTTTTTATATTACTAGCTGCTAAATATAATGCTAAGAAATAAAGAATTTGGTATAGCAATGAAATGCTTAGATTAGTGAAATCTGAACCTTTCTCACTGGTTTAATAAGATGATTCATGTGGCAACAACTCAGATATACCAAACATGAAAAGCAACCTCATTATTTTTTTTGCAATACATTTTTTGGTACTACCTCTTGAATTTTCTTAGAAGGCTGTGGGTTGATATACCTATAGTGTTATGGTTGCTAATAGGAAATTTTTTAATTTTGGTGTGTTTTGGCTACTTATGTCACTTTCCCAAAATTTTGAAAAAGTGAGATGCCCATGTGTATGTAAGTGGAAATAACAAACAAACAAACAAAACAACAACAAAAAAAAACAGTTCCTCTGAAGATAGCATGCTCTGCCTGTGGTCTGCTTCCAGGTTGGTAAAACAATTTGGTAACTTGAAGACTTTTCAAGTTGAAAATCCCTCAAATAAAAGCTTTAGCAAGAGAGAAGTCAAATCTTTTGTCATATATAGGTCAACAGCCAATAGATACAGATGCAATCAAAGCTGTCATTCTTACACTGAGGACCACTGTTATAGATGACTGACTAGCCATCATTATGTTGAAACAGTTGAATGAGCAAAACACAGAGGATAGTAAAAAGAACCAAAGTCTTTAAATGAAAAGGCTACATCTATTGGGTTGTCGGAAAAGCCATGACACATTTTTGCAATGAAAAACTTAGAAAAAATACTCATGATTTTTCCGACAACCCAATAGATTAGATTTTGTGGCTATGGTTACTTAAACATGAAATTACGCAGAAGCTTACTAAGATTCTGAGAGAATCATATTGCCAAAGAAATCAATGGAGTCTGTGATTATTCAACTAAACAACTCATAGGTCTTGAAGACAACACCTACAAAAGTAGGCTATGAAAGTTGAACCCCCAACAAAAGGTCCAATGACAGTCAACAATTCGATCAAGAAGGACAACAAATGGACAATATATTTCCCCTACAGATCAGAATCAGGTGATACCAAACTGAGAAAATCATAAAAGTTACTTAAGTATCAGAGAATAGTCTTTATAATTCCTACCTATGGGCATTTTATAATTTCAATGAACTGGGATTCCTGTTTCCCTTTATTTTCTTTCCTAAATGTGAGGTTTTACTGATGTTATTATTAATATGCGTTAATTACTATATCTGGTGCAGGGAAAGACTCCTTTCACAACATGTCTAACCATCTATTCATTATGCCTATATTTGCATATCCACTGAAAAATTTTATCAGCCTGGAGGGGGAACAATCCAGAATAAAGTATCAGAGTGGAAGAATTTTTTTGGAAGAAATAAGAAGGTAAAAGGATGAGAGGCAAAATTGATGCAAAAACAATAATGGAAGAATTGGGAGAAGTAAAAGACAGGAAAAAATAACATTACAATGATAGAGTAACAAAAATAAAATAAACAAAAACATTTGATTACTTAGTTCCTTCACCTAGACTTTATCACTAGTGTTGGTTACAAATGGAAAAGTGGTGAATACATTCCTGGTTTTCAGATAATCAGAATATATCACATTGTTCTCAAAATAATAATAATAAAAAGAAGTAATATACCCCTATAGCTCTTTGTTGAAGTTAAACACAAATATTACAAAAGATTAGTGGCATGAATACATTTTCAGTAAAAAGAGACAACAAAATAAATATGGATATAGCTTGAAGTTCCTATCTCCCCCACACTTCTATCAGCATATAGTATTTATCAAGATTGTTTTTGTAATCATTACTATAACGCTACTTAATTATAATTTTTATTATGTAAATTTCATGTAAATTATAGTGATTATTATGGAAATCAAAGGTAAATTTCATTTGTATTTTGTTAGTAATGCTTTGGATGAAGAGGTAGGTTAATCATGAGAGAGTTATTTGAGATTAGCTTTAAAGAATGAAAGAGGAGCTAGATCCAAGATAGCAGAATACATAAACACTGTGCTTACTTCCTTCCAAGAGCACATTAAAATTACAACTAAATTATAGAATGATCAGCTAGGAGAACCATCTGAGGCTTAACTGACAGAATATTTATAACTAAGGATATAAAGAAGAAGCCATGTTAAGACAGGCTGGAGAGGCAGAGACACAAAACAGGCTGGGCTCAAATCTCCATGTGGCAGTTGAGAATCAAGAGGGATATCTCGGCCAATGAAGTTCCCCCCAGAGAACTGAGGGACCTCAAACCCACGCCAAGCTCCCAAGCCCAGAGTACTGGTGTCAGGAAGACAAGTACCCACAACTTCTGTCTGTGAAAAACAGTGGGGATTCTAACTATCTGGGTGGGAAGGAAAGCTGCAGAAAACCTGGATGTCCTCTTAAATGGCCCATACACAGACTCACTCACTTGAAGGTGCTCACCTTGGGCTCCAGTGGAGGGATGGTGAGTTGGGGGATTTCAGAGGCATACAGAGGGGTGGGGACAGACTGAGATGTGTAGCTTTGGGCAAGGTCTATAAACCATCGCCATTTCACCAGTGTAGTGTCTTTCTTCCATACAGCCGGCAGGTTCACACCATATTTCCTGTGTTGAGCTCTCCCCTACACAGCTGAATCTGAATTAGATTGGTCTAGTGAGTTCCCTGGCTCCACCATGCTGAATCACTGAGACCCTGTCCTACCCAACTCCCCTAACATTGCAGGCACCTTCTTGGTGAGCAGGCAGCCCTGAAGGCATTGCACTCTTTCTTGGAAAACTATCAGAGTCTGCAGGCCCCAGGCAGGTGGCAGTTGGCCTTGTTATGCTCAGAGACTTGCTGAGTAGCTCCAGGTTCAGCACAGGCACCAAACCAGAACCTACACTGACCTGGTAAACTCAACTCTTCCCATGCTGGTGACTCTCTGAGGTCCTGCCTCACCCAACTTGCATACTGCATGAGACTTTATCAGTGGCTGAATCTTAAGGGAGCTGGCAGATGGCAGCAGACCTCAGGGTGTCCTGCTTTTGCAGAGCACCCCAGTCCCAGAACGGATGATAGCCATCCTTGGTTCACAGCATGACCTTTCCCACCTGATTCCAGGTTAAACAACAGGCAGTGAACAACCATGGATCTCTTTGTAGCTTTGACCAGGTAGTCTCTGGCTGGTCATACATAGTGAGTGACCTTGGCCTGCATGGAAGCCTCTCCAAAGAGACCCCAGAACCAAAATACTTAGAGGTTTGATTCAGACCATTGCAGGGCACTGCCTAATTATCTCCACAAGCTGCACACACAAAGGGCGGCCTCAACAGGCACTAGAACATGCTGGAACAAATCCCACTCAGTGGAGTAAGCTCCCTTCACAGCATCTGGTAAGCTGTGGACATGGTCAAACCCCACAGCCAATCAGCTTGAGGGCCAATCCCACCTAACAATATGCCAATAGCAATCCAGGCTCAACTATAACGGGAGGGTACACACAAGCCACACAAGGGACACTACTGGAACACTCAGAGCAAGTGACCAGAGAGACTATGCCACTGGGCCACACAAAGCACCTACTACATAAGGCCACCCAGCCAAAACTGAGAGACATAGTAGGTCTACCTATATATAGAAGCAAACAGAGGCAGCCAAAATGAGAAAACAAAGAAATATATCCCAAAGGAAAGAACAGGAGAAAACTCCAGAAAAAGAACTAAATGAAATGGAGACAAACAACATATCAAATACAGAGTTCAAAACAATGGTTATAATAATACTCAAGGAACCTAGTGAGAACTTCTTCAAAGAAATAACAAGCATAAAAAAGCACAAAAAGGAACCAGTCAGAAGTGAAGAATACAACAACTGAAATGATAAGTGCAATAGAAGGAACCACTAGCAGATTAGCTGGAGCACAGGGCTGAATCAGTGATTTGGAAGACAAGGTAGCACAAAACACCCAATCAGAGCAGCAAAAAAGAAAAAAAAATAATCCAAAAAAAAAAAAATGAGAAGAGTTTGAGACTTCTGCGGCAAAAATCAAGCATAACAACAATCACATCATAGGGGTACCAGTAGAAGAAGAGAGAAAGCAAGGGTTTGAGAAACTATTTGAAGAAATAATGACTGAAAACTTTCCTAACCTGGTAAAGGAAATAGTAGTACAAGCCCAGAGTCCCAAACACGATGAATCCAAACATGCCCACACCAAGACACATTAAAATTAAAATGGCAAAGGTTAAAGACAAGAGAAAATCCTAAAAGCAGCAAGAGAAAGGCAACTAGTAATTTATAAGGGAGCCCCCATAAGATTGTCAGCTGATTTCTCAACAGAAACTTTGCAGATCAGAAGGGGTAAGCATGAAATATTCAAAGTAATGAAAAGTTAGGACCAACAACCAGGGTACTCTACCCAACAATGTAATCATTTAAAATCAAAGCACAGATAGATAAATACCTTTCCAGACAAGTTAAAGCTAAAGGAGTACAACACCACCAAATCTGTATTACAATGAATGCAAGAGGGACTTCTTTAAGATGGATGAAAAAGTCAAAATTATGAATAATGAAATGACAATAGCTACATATCTATCATCAATTACTTGCAATGTAAATGCATTAAATGCTCCCAATCAAAGGTCATAGGAGGGCTGAATGAATAAGAAAACAAAACCTTTACCTATGCTGCATACAGGAGACACACTTCAGTTTGAAAGACATACACAGGTGGAAGGTAAAGGGATAGAAAAAGATATTTCATGAAAATAGAAATGAAAGAAAAAGAAAAAAAAACACAAAAAACAATTGGAGTAGCAATACTTATACCAGACAAAATAGACTTTAAAACAAAAGCTATAACAAGAGACAAAAAGGACCCAGTAATCCCACTTCAGTTTATTCTAAGAAACACAGAACACCACTTTGAGGGGATGTGTGCATCCATATGTTCATTGCAGTATTATTTACTTTTTTTTTTTTTTTTTAGGGCTGTGTTACTGGCCCTCATATGTGGGACCCGAACCAGAACTTCTGGCTTCCCAAGCCAGTGCTTAACCACCATGCCACTTGGCCGGACCACAGTATTATTTAAAATGTCCAAGATGTAGAGGCAGCCTGGGTGTCCACTGATGGAAGAATGGATAAAGAGGAGGTAGTACATATATGCAATTGAATATTGCTTGGCCATGTGAGGGAATGTGTTCTCTCCATCTGCAATGGCATGGAAGAACATGGGAGGTGTGCTGAGTCAGGCGTCAGACAGAGAAAGCCAGATGCAATGTGATTTCACTTACATAAATGAAATCTAAAGAACAAAATTAGCAAACAAAACAGAAACAAACTCATAGATATAGAGAAAATATTGATGGTTGCTAAATGGGATGGAGGTTGGATGTGGGTTGAAAAGGGGAAAGGGATTAAGGAATACAAATTTGTTATTACAAATACAGCATGAGAAATATAGTAAATAATATTTAATAACTATGTATGGTATCAGATGGGTACTAGATTTGTTGGGGTTATAGATGGGAAGAGTTTGGGGCAGAGAGAAAAAGGTGAAGGAATTAACAGGTACAAGCTGATATTACAAAACAGTCATGGGGATGTAAAGTAAAGCACAGGGAATATAGTCAATAATATACTAATAACTATGTATAGTGCAAGGTGGGTACTAGTCAGGGGGATCACTTCTTAAATTATAGAAATGTCTAACCACTATGTTGTACATCTGAAATTAATATAAAATAATAGTGAATATCAACAGTAGTTGAATTTTTTTTTTTTTTAATTGGGAAAAGGTGAAGGGAAATAAGAGGCTAAAACTTTCAGGTATAAAACAAACAAGTCATGGGGATGTAATGTACAGCATAGGGATATAGACAACAATATTGCTGGACTTTTCATGGTGATCACTTCTTTACTATATAAATGTTGAATAACTATGTTGTACCCCCAAAGCTAATATTGCATATTAGCTGAATTTTTAATTTTAAAAATTATTTAAAAAATCAACTGTAGTGCTTAAAATACTTCCATGGTTCTCACTCACCTCAGGGTAAAATCTCCTTAACATGCCCACAAAGCTCTTGAGGAACTCTCTAGTTTCATCTCTGTCACTCAGTCTCTACATTTCAGCCATATTGAACTTTCATGTCTCAAGTATACCATGACCTCTGGGCTTTTACATACCCTGTTTCCTCTGCCTGAATCCTACTTTCTTCACTACCCACCATGCCAAAACACACACACACACACACACACACACACACACACACACACACATACACATTCTCACACACTCCTTAACTTGGCCAATGTCTATGAATCTTTAGGTCTCAACTTAGATTTAATTTCCTCCAGAAATTCCTCCTGACTTCTGAGATCTGGGTCAGAGGTCTCATCTTTTCTAAAGCATCTCACTCTTTCACATCACTTTCAACTGAACTTTTCTTGATTTTTTTCTCTACACCCATAAGACTATAACTGTGAAGGCACAGACTTTGTATCTTGTGATCATGTTGCATAACAGGTATGTAATGCACATTTGTGAATGAATAATTTAGTCAAATGTATTATACCAACTTGTGTAATATATTTATTGAATTATTACAGGGGCATTGAAACAACAATGACATATACAAAAATAAATGTCCTGAAGAAGAAAATAAAAGAATGAAAGAAGAGAGTTTCTATTTTGAGTACAAAAGCATATGTATAAATAATAGTAAATGCATAGACTTCAGTCATTTAATTTCATGTTTTTGATGAAATAATTATATATATATATATATATATATATATATATATCTCACATCTATCATCCTATACACACTTTACTCAACTTTTTTTACTAAATATTATATCTTGATATCACTCCTTCATAGCATACAAAGTTAGTCCTCATTGTTTAACACTGCTGCATAGTACTCCATTGTGTGGATGTTTATGGTATATCCAACCAGTTCCCTCTTAAGGGGAATTTGATTTTTTCTAGCCTTGTACTAATCCAAATAGTGCTGTAGTGAATAGCACAGCCTTTTAGTATTTTGGGTAGCCACATGTGGCTTTTTGGGTACGTTCCGTGTCAAATATTTGCCGACCCCTGGGAGAGCCAATTCTGTCCCTCACAACAATTTAAATATTATTCGAGAGCCATAAATATATTTTTACATAATCACCATTATGTAAATAATATCCTTTAAAAATTTTATAAATAAAACTATGATTGTTTTATTTTCATTTTCAATTTTACTTCAGTGTCACATGTATGTACCCGAAGAGCCACACGTGGCTTGTGAACTGCAGTTTGCCAACCCTTGGTGGCTCTTCCATCTCAAAAGTTTGCCAACACCTGGGCTGTTATATCTTTAGGTTAGATTCTGAGATTCTAAATGAAAAAGTACAAAGACTTGTATGTATAATTTGGCTCTTATTTTATGTCAACTTCCTCTCCGTAGAAGTTGTAACATTTTACATTTCCCATGTCAATCTGATGCAGTCTATAAGGCATGAACATCTGACTATGTTTGTGAACAATAGTTCTAAAATTTGAGTCAGTTAACCTTTCTCATAAACAGACAGGTAGTAAATACTTTAGGTTGGGCTGGTCATATAGCCTCTGTTGCACCTATTCAATTTTGCTATTGAAGTGTAAAATTAGCCATAGGTACCATGTAAATGAATGAGTATAACTATATTTTAATAAAATTTTACTTATAAAACTTGAGCTAAGTTGGATTTAGTGCATTGATTGCAGTATGTTTACCTCTTCTCTAAAATACATATTTTTAAAAGCATTTTAAAGTAAAATATTCAGGGACATTCCTTTCCTACAAAGTAGACTTTTGTTGAAAAATAAAACTTAATGCCACAAGTATTTGAATAGATGGCTTAATTTCTATTCAGTAAAGAACAGAACTTAAATACATTTTATAGACTCTTAGAAAAGTGAGACAACTACATCTCTAGGATCTGAGTCATGTTTTCCTTTATAAAGGAAGCTTTTTTGATTAACTATTTCAAACGTGTTTACGTAAGTACCTCAAATCCATACTGAAGAGCTTTTTGCTATCTATTGTTCATAGAACATATATCAATGATTAGAAAATCAGCAAAACCCTGTGGACTGAAATCCTAATTTACAGTTATTTTATTTTAGAGAAAATAGTACTTCCTGATGAGTCATTAAATATAAATTATACATGGTTCTATCTCCAGTTCTTCATAGGACTGTCCACATAAGAGTTGCCTGGACTTTATTAGAATACTTCCAAAGATGGGCAAGGAGTTAAATGACATGGTTGTCCATTTTGTGATAACTATTAAAATGTAATGGCCTAGAATTTGCTGAAATCAGTTTACTCACAATTTTACTCATATACAAACTAATGTCTGGATTTCACATGATACGTACTGTTCTTCCTTCTGGCAGTACTTTAAATATAGTAATTGGAACTGATTGAAATCATAAATTACAATTTTTCTGACACTCACTAGAGCTTTCTATATTACTCAGTTCTGCTAGTTGAATTAAATATTGCATGAGACCATATGTTGTTTTCCTAAATTGTTTATTTCAAGCAGACTGGCATCACTGTCCTTAAACACTGTAGTCATTTTCATAATTTCAAGCATTGGAATCTACTTCACTACCTAGAAATTTTTCCTATCCCAGCTCTAACTCTCACCCTTTCTTTCTCACTTTTTACTGAGAACTTGTCCTGTTTCGGGGATTGTGCTGAGCACCAGAAACTCAATAAAGTTTAATATAACATGGTAAATGTTAACAGAAATATGTGCAAGCAGCACCATGAAAGACTGTGGGGTTCTTGCAGTGAAGATCATGATGATGATTGGTCTTGAAGGATAAGTATAGATTTGCTGATATGTTGCATGAACAAAGTCATGTAGAATGAAAGAAGTACATAATATGATAATGGAATTTCAAAGATTTTCTAGTTTGAGCATGAAAGAACTAGGATAAAATTTTGGATTCAAATTTCTGTTTTGCGTCCTAGCTTCTTTTATTTGGATAAGTCACTCAACTACTCTAAAACTTTTGAGACACACACACGTGTGTGTGTGTGTGTCTGTGTGTGTATCTGAGTGTGTGTGATATACAAGTGCAACCAAATATCTTGAAGTCAAAGATATCCACATCAAGACACATTATAATTAAACTGCTGAAAGACAAAGAAAAAGAGAAAATCTTGAAAGAAGCAATAGAGAAGTGATTCATCATATGCAAGGGATCCTCAATAAGATTATTAGCAGATTTCTCATCAAAAACTTTGTAGGTGAGAAAGCAGTGGGATGATTTACTTAAAAAGCTCAAAATAAAAAGTACCAAATAAGAATTCCATATCTGGCAGAACCATCCTTCCAAAGTGAGGAAGAAATTAAGACATTCTTAGATAAACAAAAGATGATAAAAATTGTTACCACTACACATGTCCTGAAATAAATGGTAAAGGGAGTTCTGCAGATTTAAATGAAAAGTCACTAGGCAATAATTCAATGCTGTGGAAAGAAAGATTGCAGTAAAGGTAAACACACAGACAATTATAAAAGCTGGTATTATTGTTACAATGGCTAATTACTCCACTTTACATTAAGAAGCTAACACATTAAACACACACACACGTACTTGTCTGAAAACTAGTATTATAACACTTATTTGTAGTCCCACATTTTGTTTTCTACATAATTTAAGGAACTAATGAATTGGGCTGGCCGAGTGGCACGGTGGTTGAGAGCTGGCTTGGAATGCCAGTGGCTCAGGTTTGGATCCCACATGTGAGGGCCAGTGACACTGCCCTCTTAAAAAACAAACAAACAAACAAAAAAACTAATGAATTAAAAAATATTAGTTTATGTTTTCAGACACCCAATACACAAACATGTAGTTTTATGATATCTAAAATAATCAAAAAGGTGGGGACAGAGTTGTAAAAGAGCAAAGTTTTGGTATTTTATTGAAGTTAAGCTAGTATAAATTCAAAGTAGAGTCATAACTTTAACATGTTAAATGTAAATCTTTATGGTAAGCATAAAGAACATATCTACTGCATATGCATAAAGGAAATGAAAAAGGAATTAAACATTTCACTGTTAAAAAATCAGCTAAACACAAAAGAAGACTTGTGGGAAATGAGGAACAAAAGATATGCATATACAACCAAATAGCAAAATGACAGATGTGAGCCCTTCCTTATCAGTAAGTACTTTAAATGTAAATGTATTAAATTCCCCAATAAAAATACAGAGATTAGCAGAATAAACTTTTTTAAAAAATGATTCAACCATATGCTATTTATGAGAGATTCACTTTAGTTTCAGAGATATAAGTATATGAAAGTGAAAGGATGAAAAAAGATAGGCCATGCAAATAGTAACCAAAAGAGCAGAAGTAGCTATATTAATATCAAACAAAATAGACTTTAAATAAAAAAGTTTATAAGAGACAAAAAGGGGACACTATATCTTAATACAAATGTCATACAACAAAGGTATATATCACAATTATAAACATCAATATACCTACTAACAGACCATCAAAATATATAAAGCAAAAATGGACAGAATTGAAGGGAAAAATAGACATTATTACAAAATATAGCTGGAGACTTCAATACCTCTTTCTAATTATTGATAGAACAACCAGATAGAAGATAAGGAAGTAGAGGACTGAATAATACAATAAATCAACTAATTTCTATAGACATACAGATTACTCTATCCAATAACAATAGAATACACATTCTTCTCAAATGCACATAGAATACTTTCTAGAATAGACCATACGTTTGGTCACAAATTAAATCTTAATAGATTAAACAACATAAATATCATAGCAAGTATCTTCTCTGACCACATTGCAATGCAATTAGAAGAAAATAGCAGAAGGAAAGTCAGAAAATTAACAAAATTGTGCAAACTAACATACTATTATACAACCGATGGATCAAAGAAGAAATAACAATGGAATCAGAAAATACTTAGAGGACAAATGAAAATGAAAACACAACATACCAAAACTATGGGACATAGAGAAAGCAATGCAAGGGGAAAATTTATAGCTATAAACATATTTTTAAAAGAAAGATATCAAATTAATAACCTATCATTACAACTTAAAGAACTAGAAAATGAAGAATAAACTAAACCCAAAGCTAGCAGATAGAAGAAAATAACAATTAGAGGAGGAATAACTGGAATAGAGAGTAGAAAAATAATAGAGAAAATCACAATCAAAAGCTAGTTCTTCAAACAGATTAACTAAATTGAGAACATTTTAGTAAAGTGACTAAAAGAAGGCTGAAATTACTAAAATCAGAAATGAAAGGGGAAAATTAGTACTGATTTCACAGAAATAAAAAAGGATTATACAAAATTATATGAACAATTGTAAACCAGCAGACTGAATCAGCTAGATGAAGTGGTCACATTCCTAGAAACACTAAAACTATCAAAATTAAATCACAAAGAAATTGAAAATCTGAATAGACATGCCTAGTAAAGAGATTGAATTGGTAACTAAATATCTTCTAGCAAAGAAAAGCCTGGAGACTGATGGCTTCTCCAGTGAGTTCTACCAAACATTTAAAGAATTAGCACCAATCTTGCACAAAATTTTCCCAACAAAATGAAGAAAAAGCACTTCCTAACTCCATCTATGAGGTCAGCATTACTATGATACCAGAGTTAGATAAAGACACCACCAAAAAAAGGAAACTACAGACCAATATCCCATATCAACAATGACACAAAAAATCCTCCACTAAATACTAGCAAACAGAGTTGAGCACTATCATCAAATGAGATCTATTTCTGAAATGCAGAGATGGTTGTTCAACATATAAAAATCAATCAATGTAATATATCACATTTATAAAATGAATGGGGAAAATAAACACATAGTCATCTCAGCAGAAACCATTTGGCAACATTTAACACCCTTTCATGATTTAAAAAAAAAAAAAAGAAAACCCAAAACACACACTCAACAATCTGGGAATAAGAACAAGGTAAGAATGCCCTTTTTACCACTCAAAATAATATTGGAAGCCGTGGCCAGAGAAATTGGGAAAGAAGAAGAAATAAAAGGCATCCAAATTGGAAAATAAACATAAAATGATCTCTGTTTGCAAATGTTATCTTATATGTAGAAAATCTTAAAGATCTCACACACACACACACACACACACACACACACACACACACACTTAAAACTACAGCAAAATAGCAGGATACAAAGTCAACACATAAAAACCAGTTGCATTTCCATATACTAATAAAGAACAATTTGAAAAGAAAATTAAGAACACAATTCCATTTACAGTAGTATCAAAAATAATAAACTATTTAGGAATTAACTTAACCATTAAGGTGAAATATTTGTACAATGGAAACTACAAAACATTGCTTAAAGAATTAAAGACATAAATTAATGGAATGATATCCCATGTTTATGGACTAAAAGACTTAATATTAGGATGTCAAAACTACCCAAAGCACCCGACAGAGATTGCATTGCAATCTCTATATATCCCTATATATTAACTATAATTATCCAAATGGTATTCTTTCCCAGAAAGAGAAAAATCATCCTAAAATTCACATGCAATTAAACAGGACCTCAAATAGCTATAGTAATCTTGGAAAAAGAAAAACAAAGTTGGACAACTCACACTGCCTGATTTCAAAATTTACTACAAAGCTACAGAAATAAAAAATATATGGTGCTGGAATATAGACAGACATATAGACTAATGGTATTGAATAGAGAATCCAGAAAGAAACTCTAATGTATATGGTCAAATGATTTTTGACAAGGGTTCCAAGACCATTTAATGGGCAATGGGAAATCTTTTCAATGAAGAGTCCTAGGAAAACTGAATTTCCATATTAAAAAAAAATGAAGTTGTACTGTTTCTTAATATTGTATTAAAATAATTTGAAATGGATCAGAAACCTAAATGTAAGAGCTAAAAATTATAAAACAGATGAAAACAAAGGGAAAAGTTTCACAGCATCGGATTTGGCAATAATTTCTTAGATATGACACAAAGCACAGGCAACAAAACCAAAATTAGACAGATTTGACTTCATAAAAGTTAGAAACTTTTGTGCATCAAGGGACATCAACACAGTGAAAAGACAACCTACAGAGAAATTATTTGAAATTCATATATCTGGAAAAATACCAATATCCAGAATATATAGAGAACTCAAAAAACAACAAAGAATGAACAACTTGATTCAAAAATGGGCAAAGAACTTGAGTAGATATTTATTCAAAGAAGCCACATGAATATTCAATAAGTACATAAGCAAATACTCAACTTCACTAATCATTAAGGGAATACAAATGAAAAACCACAATGATGACTACTTTAAAAAAATGAAAATAAGTGTTGGTGAAGATACAGAAAAACTGGAACCCTTGAGCAATGTTAGTGGGAATATAAAATGTTACAGGTACTGTGGAAAATATAATGGTGATTCCTTAAAAAGTTAAAAAAATATATAACTCTCATATGACCCAGCAATTCCAATTCTGGGTATATACCCAAAATAAACAAAAGCAAGGTCTCAAAGAGATTTTTGTTCCCATATTCAAGAGAATCTCAGTAGATAAAATGTAGAAGCAACCCAAGTATGCATTGCCAGGTAAATGGATAAGCAAGATGTGGTGTATATATACAATGGAATATTTATTCAGCCTTAAAAATGGAGAAAGTTCTGACACGCACTACAACATGAATGAAACTTGAGGACAATATGGTAAGTGAAATAAGCTACAAAAAGAAAATAATGCATAATTTTACTTATTTGGTATACCTAGAGTAGGAAAAATCACATAAATAGAATTGTGTTCCTTTGTTATGTTCAGTTTTATATCCCACATATTAGTGAAGTCATATGGTTCTTGACTTTTTCTGTCTGACTTATTTCACTTAGCATAATATCTCAAGATCCATCCCTGTTGTCGCAAATGACACTATTGCATCTTTTCTTATGGCAGAGTAGTATTCCATTGGGTATATATATTATACCTTTATCTAATCATCTATCAAAGGACACTTTGGTTGTTTCCATGTCTTGGTCATTGTAAATAAAGCTACAATGAACATTGGGGCACATATATCTTTACAGATAAATGTTTTCAGATTTTTGGGGGGTAGATAGATACCCAGGAGAGGGATTGCGGGGTCACATGGTTATTCTATTCTTAATTTTTAAGCAATCTCCACACTGCCTTCCTTAGTGGCGGCACCAATCTACATTCCCACCAACAGTGTATGAGGGTTCCTTTTTCTCCACAGCCTCTCTAACACTTGTTATTATTTATTTTGTTGATGATAGCCATTTTAACCAGTGTGAGGTGATATCTAATTTTGTTTTTGATATCTAATTTTGATGATTAGTAATGTTAAGCATCTCAATTATACTCTACCACCAAAACATTAGCTTCCCATACTCACAAGGCAAGTGATGTAGTAGTCTGTGTGTGTTAAGTGCCCCTGAGTCGCCTCTGACCTCTTCACACTGTTTGTCTCCAACTTCTGTTTTCTGTTTTCACTCACTCTACCCACTTAATAGTTTTGTGTCTAAAATGAATCCCTTGGGAATACCTACTGCTGAGTCACATCGCAGGAGTCATGATCTGTGTCACATTTTCTAATATTGCCTACAGGGATTAGAAATGCTGTCTGTTATTTGCTTTTAATTAAAAAAATGCCCTTTTAGATAAAATGACCTATAGTTTAGTGATACTGATCATAGGGAAAACATGATATAAAAAAAAAACGAATTTCCAATGTATAAGTGCTAAGGGTTAGACTTGAGGGCATACAGTTAAATTTCCAAATAACTGCACAGCTAGAAACTTCCCAGTCAGCAGAACAGGACAGTGGTCTCCAGGGAATCCTGAGTTACCTTTCACTCTTATCATTTGGTTAGTACTTTTCTTTGTCAGAGTAAGCGAAGAGAAGTACATTTAAGCTAATGCACCTTCGTATCCGGATTACAATTTGAATAAATTTAATGGCTGCATTAGTCAAAACAGAATTTATATTTCAAATTTGACAAAATGAAGAAACATAATTGGCTTATTCATGCTTTTTTTTAAGCCACAACGTTTTTACCTCTGACATTACACTCTGAATATACAGTTGAGTTATTATTAACACTGACTTTAACAAAGATGTGCTAATGATGAGTTCACTGAAGCTGTGTCAGAGTGAATTTAAGCAATCTGTGTCTAACTTTATGCTGATGATACAGTGTGAAATATGTTTGTCTAAAAGACCATCTGTTATTTGCAGGCATTTATATGGAATCTATGGTGGATAGCAAAACTATCTTGACTGCAACCTAAAAAAAAAAAGACATATGTTATTAATAAAAGTAAAGCCCCCTTCTGCCCCTAGATGTTTGTTAAAGAGCTGATTTTGATAAGCTATTTATTTTAAATGGCATTTGTTGCCTTTAGTGGCTTATTCATTAATATGTATGTGCTTCATTAACATATTAGGTTTTCATCAAGGTCATTATTTTAAACTTAAATTAAAAGTGTAACAGGAGAATGAAACTTTGGCTTATTATAAAGCCCTCAGGTATAGAATAGAGAAGGTCTATCTTTCATTTGGTTTCAATTTACTTTCCTGTAAAATGAGAGTTCATCTCTAAGATCTTATATGAATCTAAGGTTTTATGATCCCGAGAATTACTGAAAAAAAAAAAATGTGGTTTATTGAGTTCCCTGAAAGCCATTCTAGCATTACCTAGTATACTGTTCATCATTTCAGAAATTTTTTAGGAGCAACTTATAAATGGTGACTTACAAAAAAAAAAACTCTTTAAGAGTTTGATAAACAGTTTGTAAATATACACTCAATGTCCAATCACAGAGTATAGCTCTCTAAAGCTTATGTCTATGGAAGATGAGAGAACTGAATAGGTAGCCATGATCTTTCTGGTTTAGATATTTTTCTGCCAGGATCAGAGCCTGAACAGAAAACCACTCACTTTAGCAAAACCCAGCATTGCAGAAGAAACCCTCTGGCATTGGTGTGCACTCTGTTTTCCTATGGCATTCCTATAGGGACAGTTTTCACAGATTTCTCAGTTCAAGGAAAACCTGACTGGAGACCCCCCATCCTGGTACTAGCATATCTGTCCTTCTTCCTTATGCTGGGGTTCCATAGGAGAGGAGGCAAGGATGCTATCCTCAGAAGCTTACTATGGAAGAAAATTCTGTCTGCATATGCTTTGGTTTAAATATATTTTTTGCAAAATTACAGATCATTTCTTCTGTCCTAGTATTGTCTCCAACTGTCTTGACAAAACAGAAGTTTTCCTTAATAATTTTATAAATATATTTAATATATTTTCTATAATGTATTTAATAGAAATGATTTTTGATTCTGTATCTGACACCAACTTCATGATTTTATATTTTTTAAAAAATGAGCTTTATTCTGTAATGGTTTGATAGCTGAAGAAAGAAGTCTCTCTGCCACCTAGTACATTAAAATTGGCCAAGAAATTATCCTAAAAAATATTTAATTTAAATGATAATTTTCCTTGTTGTTTATTTTTAGAAGAGCACAGGAATGTTTTCCTTTTTTCCAGAGAGAGAGAGAGAGAGAGAGAGAGAGAAAGGGAGAGAGAGACCCCGAGACAGAGAGAGACCAAAAGGGGAAACATATGCTCTGAGGAAATGTTTTAGAAGTAGAAATCTCATTCCAATCTCTTGCTATAAACAGCTAAGTGTTTTTAACAGTTGTTTTCAAATGCTGCATTTTCCGTATTTGCACCTACATTATTTTAATTTTTTTTTCTCTCATCCTTATCAAAGAGTTTAGCATAGCAAATATTATCAGAAAAATAAAAACCTGGACATACTCAATTTCAAATTAAAACCAAGTTAGTTGAGACATAAATATGTTGATCCCTTTACAAGGATGGGGATGATCTTCCTCATACATATTTTTCTGGTAAGTCTGTCAAATATGAGGCCAGAAAGTAAATAAATCACATTTGTACATATGTGAGTTCATACAGACACAAAAGGTAAAGGGTCAGGCAGAGAAAAGAAAACTGGAAGAGAAATTAATCACCTAAAACATGCAGGGCAGTCAATAGAATAATAAAATAATGCATTCCTTCTCACTACTAGAAAATCTGAACGTTAGAGCCATTCTCTCCTTAGTCTCTATATGTATATAAATATATATATATCTTTTTGCCAACTAGAAAAGAGATTCTTCTAATGAAAAGGAAATCACCTCCATGATGTCTTCAGTTTCATTTTCTACTCAATATTTCTAGAATGGAGACTAAATTTAGGAATAATCTTTCTTGTTCATTGGTTGAATTTTTACATAAAATCATGAAAATGGTTCATTTCTGGAATATAGATGATTTTTTTTTGGTTGGAACAGAATGTAGCAATAATAAAAGGCATTTCAACTGTGTAAGAAGTTAACAACCAATTTTCTTGATGCCTCCAATGATAATGTTCATCAGTTCCAAATTCATTTTCATGATATAATATGGCTATTAGAATTAGCATAAGTTTAAAATAGGTTATTCATATCTATTAGACAAAAAAGTCATCTTCTATTTATAAAATTATTACTGTAGAGTAGTAACTCACAGGTTTTAAACTTCCTGATTTGCATTAAGTTTAAAACTGTAAATACCTTTTGAGAATACATAATTGAGTTTGTAAACAAGAGCATCCTATCAAAACACAGTGATTCCTATTAACATTTGAGCTATGATTTCAGACACCAAGAGAAGACACAAGACAAGCAACATATTAGTGATGTGGACAGCGTTGCTAAGTTCTTTCCAAAAAAAAAAAACCAAACAAGAAAACTCACTGGAGAACCATAAATGAAAGAGAATCAAATAATAGCAAAATTAATAGTCACCACAGAGCCATATTTTACTACACATGTAATTACTACACATGTAATTGGGTGAGAAAAAATACAAAGACAGACAAGAAATTTAACGTGGAATGAAGGAAAAGCAAGTAAGCACTTTGCTTATCAAATACAGAGATGCTTCCAACTCTAACACAATAATTGCAGAAGAAACAAATAAGCCACTTGACCTGCACATGAAATTTTATTAACTAATTAAATGCAACAATGATTGAGATTCTAGAATTTAGCAGGGAAAGTCAAAGTCATTTACATCCTCAGGTTAGATTGTCAGGAGGTGAATACTTGAATACTTTTGCCCTTTGGAATATGTGACAATATATTTTCTTGGTTCCTTTGATTCTCCAACCATATCTTCACTATTGTTTTTGGTTTTTTCTTCTTTTCATTTTCAGGTAGTTGATTTTCAACTCTTATTCTTAGTCCTCTTCTCTTTTCATCCATTTCCATGACTTCCTACTATCACTTCTATGCAAATAATCCTCACATTTACATGTCTATCTGTGAGCCTGCTCTTTACCTCTCACCCACATTTACTCACATGAATTTATTGAAATTGCCCTGCATGGTCTGATGTCATCTCCTAAACAACATGGACACACTGAATTTCCTTATTATCTCCCCTCACAAACTTTTTCCTCTTCTTGTGTTCCCTTTTTCATTTATAAGCCACTATTCTTTTGGTTACATATTTAGCATCTTGGAATACTGGCTGAGGTTTTTCACTCTCTTTCCTTCTACATTTAATCATTTTCAAGGCCTATCATTTGTTATTACCACAAGACTCTCATCTCACTCCATGTTCTGTATTTCCACTGTCATGTGGCTTTTGATTTTATACATTTAATCATTCCAACACATATGTACTACATATGTGCAATGTTTTTGGCAGTTATGGGAAATCATACATTACCTTCCTTATTTGTCCTGACCTTCCTCTGGCTTTGACTCATTGGTCATACACAGCCTTTGGCTGTGGAAATTGTATCCCATTTCTCTGGCTCTGCGGCAAAGCTCTTGTTAAAGGGAGTTGGTTTGTAATTGCTCAAATCACATCACTGGGTTATGGATCAAACGCAGTAAATTTGGGCTTTTGTAGGATCTCAGTGTTTGCTCTGTATATCTCACAGTATCAGCATGTGGTTACATCTGTCAGACAAAATAAGCAGGAAAGCTAACATGTCCATAAACTTCTAGAGAAAAGGGAACCTACTTACCTGAGTGTATTTACCTTGTGGACCCAGCAGCATGTCTTCAATGAAGTCGCCAAAGAAAGTTTCTTATACCTTATATATCATTCTTCGAACTTTCTCTTTTCCTGACTCAGAGCCAATCAAATGGACTTCAGAAATCAGATACAATGGTAAGGATTGAATACCTAAAGGAGGCTTCTTATTTTCCATAAAAACCTCCTGACCTTGAGCTGATTATAGAAATACTTCATTTTGTAAAGGTAATCTTGAGTGCCGTTCTTTTGGTAAACTCCCTATCATGTATGCCTAATTACCCAAAAGTGTAATAGTGATTATGCAAATCAGTAAATGTTAGGTTAAATTGACTGTAAGTTTTCTCTGACTGCAATGTTCAACTTTGTGTCTGCTCAGAATTTACTGAGCATTGCTCATTTACTATGGGTATCTATATCCAATTTAAGGAAACAATTGGAGTAGTGGTAAATAACTCAAGAATAGTGATGATTCAGTTAACAATGTTCAAATTGTATTACAAAAAGAAAAAAAATATTAGCACCCACAACAGGATTGTATAATGAACAGCCCAAATGAGATAGTTCTTGGCAAAAGATATTTTAGTTTCAAGGGTCATAGTAGATAATGATGACCATTTATATTTGGTTCCTGAATTCCAAATTCTTCTTGGGACTTAACACAGTAATGCTTAATTAACTCTGATGAACCCCATCATACAAGATTTTTCAGTCAGATCACATTTGCTTCTGAAAAATAGTAGATGTCTAATAATTTTCTGTAGAAATGTAGATGTTCAATAAATGTTTGTTGAGTAAGATTCTGCTCTGACAAGATATCTGCTCTTCTCAGATCCATATATTTAAAAAAGTCTTTTATATATAGTATCTTACAAATTGATTTGTCCATTGATGATTTGTGTTATTTAGTGTTAGAACAATTTTAATTATTTAGGAAAAAAAAAAGTTTCCAGCATCCAAATACTCCCTTACAGTCATAAACAGGAAAGTCATTTAGGGTCATAATGACTTTGGAATCATACAATGGTAATGGTAATAAACTTGAGAACAAATGGATAGTTTATCTAATAGATACTTATTAAGTGGCAGAGTTTAGTCTTCACAATAACGGATACAAACTCTTTATACCAGAAGTGTCTCAGTTATTCTATTCCAGGAGCTTGCTTAATAGTTTCAATGAGAATGGTACCCACTACAATGGCACCGAGTTTCTTTTTATAGTGACCATAACTCACTTGGAGGCCACATTCATGACAAGGCTTTTTGTGGGGATGCCATCTGTGCAGTTGTCCAAGGGTCCATGCTGAGAAGGGCCCTACATTTTTTTTCATGTTCTGATGTTGCTGTCTTGAAACTTTTAATAATTTTTGAACTATAGGTCATGAATTTTCATTTTGCAGTGAGTCCCTCAGATTATGTAGGAGGATCTGTATAGTATATATAGTATAAATAGTATTTAAAGAGCTTTGGAAGCAGGCTATTCGGGGTTTAAATTCTGGTTCCATCAAATTTTAGCTAAGTGACTTTTAAACCTCCGTTTTTCATCTATAAGATGATGATGATGATGATGATGATGATGATGATGATGATGTCTGCCCTGTTCTATGCGTTTCATCTACTTTATAATTTACTGTGTGGATTTGATGAAATATTTTGTAAAACACTCTGTCCAGTCAAGGTGAATATTAAATTATATCTCTTATTGTTATCCTGTTGCAATGCATCTTGCTACAGTATTTCAATAGATATAAGGTAAAAAATGGGTTCCAGGGTTACATCCCCATTTCATATGGGGATTTTTAAAAAGTGTGTGGGATATTTCAGAATTTTGTATCACATGATGCTCTTTAAGGAGGAAGTGAAATATGTAGTTTGTCCAAAATGATTTAATCTTGGAATGTATTTCTTTTATACTTTTTTTTTGTTGTTGTTGTTTTTTGTTTTGTTTTTTTTGAGGGCAGTGTCACTGGCCCTCATATGTGGGACCGAACTGGGGCCGCAAGCCAGTGCTTATCCACCGCACCACTCAGCTGGCCCTATTTCTTTTATATTTTAATGAGCATGACAAAACAGAAACAAAATGACTTTCTAGGAGTGGTCCTCTTATTAAGGTGGGTCTATTTGATAGTCTACACACTACACAGAAACGGGCTTGATCTATAGGCAATAGGGCCTACATGGTAATAGATTAAATACTTGATGTACAGGGGTTATAGCTCTTCTCTACATTTCTGTAAGAAAATGGAAGCTTCATTCTTACCCGTATACAACCAGCACTTCTAAGAGATCATGGTTCCAAAAGCTATTAGGAAAATAGTTGTTACACTTGCACAGTTTTCAAGCTTTCTCCTTCCTTTTGAAAACATTCTGGCACCTAGTTCATCCTGAATGACTTCAACATACAGTTTCTCAGTATTCTAAACCTTAACTCTTGTGAATTTCTTCAACACTTTCCTTCACTTATGCTGCCACTCTTAAAGATAAACAAGAAATCCTAAACTTCTCTAATTCCAAAAGGGCTTGATTTTTTTGTGCTATTCAGCCACAACCTATTATTATTCTACATTGCTTGCTCAGGTTAGCTTACTAACATTTTGATTTCTTCAGGGCCTCTTGCCTATTCAGGCCCTTGTTTTCTTCTAGATTGTTATCCTTATTCTTTTCTCGCTTTATATTTTTATCCAGTTTAGAGTTCATGCATCTTTCACTGTATTATTGTTAATACTTTAAACTCCCTTGTCCTTTGTCTTCTCACCTACCTATCTGGAAAAACTCTAATCCTGGTTGAACTCAACTATTCATTTTCTCTATGTATGCATGTGAGAGAACATTAATAAGTGAAAATAATAGCAAAAACATCATTATAAATTAATAATTTCCTACCACAGTTGAAATCTCTACATTGCTAAAAAGTCTTTTTATCTTCCTTTGATCAGTTCAGTTCAGTCCCCCAAATGGTGGTGATTATATTGAGCTTTCTTAATTAGTCTCCAACCTGCTCCCCTCCCACTCACAATCCTTTTAGTTTTTAGCAAATGAATATGCCTCCTAGTTTACAGGGAAAAAAAAAGGACAGTGGTTGCTATTAAATGGAAACTCCAACTTTCTTTCCAAAAACTTTGGTAATAGTCTTATATCTGTACCCAGTATGTCCTCCTTCCTTGCTTTTATAACAATGGAAGTATTCCCTTTCCTCATTTGTCACCACTTCCTCTAACTGCGCTTCTTCTACCTGGCTCACCTGTTAAAAAACTAGACCCTGTCAATTATGTCTGCTCTCTCCTATACATTTAAATGTTCTCATCCTAAGTAGATTCAAATTATAGATCTTAATAAACTGATGAAAAAAAAAAGAAGGAAAAAAGCCCTCATCAAGTTCAAAGTGATGCAGAAATATACTCTACCTCTTGATAGGAAGAGGGGTGACATTACAACACTGGAGTGTGAACATTGGGAATTAAGACTAATTGTGGACCATTATTGTCACCATCTACCACAGATCTCCTTTTATAAATCTATACTTTCTCCCCCTGAGCTCCAGGCCTATGATATTGAAAAGAACCGGTCTCTGAATCCATAAGTCCTTTAAGTTGTGACTCTATTTTCCTCCTACATTTTACAGAAAGAAATCTCAAAAGAGTTACTTGTACTAATTTCTCAATTTACTATCTTCTCACTCCTTCCTCAATTTGTTCTGAATTGACTTCCCCTCTACTACTCCACCAAAAAAATTCTCACTAGGTCATCAGTGATCAACTCCCTTAAATCAGTGGTCATTTTTCAGGCCTCATCTTTATTTCTCAGCAATATTTGACATATTGATAACCTTTTCATTGAGACATTCTCTCTCTCTCTCTCTCTCTCTTGCTTTCCTTTGTATTCCATAGCATATCCTAGTTTTTCTTTTATCTCTGCCTGCTAGTTGTTACTCCCCCATGCAATCTAACTTTTCTCTGTTCAGCAATTGAATTTTGGAGACTCTCAATGCTTTGTCTTAAACTTTTGTTTCAGTTATGCATAAAGGAAACCATCCCAAAATTTAATGCCTTAAAACAGCAACTTATTTGTCATGATTCTGTGCGTTTGTTGAGTAATTCTTCTCCTGTGTCTCTTGGAATCAGTCATGTGTCTTTATTCATCTGATAAATCTGGACCTATAGAGTAAGAGTTAACCTCATTCTCATGTCAAGAGCCTTGGCAGGAATAGGTGGGTTTCTGAGACATTTCTCTCTGCATCATCTGTCATCACTCAGTAGTTGTGTTCACACTTATTCACATAGTGTCTGTATCTCAAGAGTGCAAAAGTAGAAACTATCTCTTGAGGCTTAGGCTCTGGAACTTGCACAAAGTCATTTTAGTCAAACTTTGTTGGTCAAAACAATTCACAAGGCCCATCAAATTCAAAGTGATGTGGAAATATACTCTACCTCTTAATAGGAAAAGTGGTGACATCAGAATTCTAGAGAGTATGAACACTGGTAATTAAGACTAATTGTGGACCATTATTATTATTACCATCTACCACAGATCTCCTTTTTTAAATCTATACTTTCTCATGCTGAGCTCTAGACCTACATTATTTTGTTTGGCAAATATTTATTGAGCATTTTCCACTATTCTAGATTCTGGGTAATAAAATGTACTACTTTCTCAGACTTTAGTTTAAATGTCACTTACTCAGGACAGCTTTTCCTGATGTCCAGAAAAATCATGTTATCTATATGATGCTTTTATAACATCGAGAATTTGACTATATTAAGTATTTTATTTTTGCTTAGTGCCTGGCATGGAGTTCATTCTCAGTAATTACTGAATGAATAAATGGATCAAAAAAGAAGAAAGAAAGGACTAAAAGAGACAGGATAGAGCTCTTCTCATTAGTGATGACATAAAACAGAACCTATATAAGAAAAATAAATTCACTGTAATGTTTGTAAGAATTTTTATTTTAAATTTCTCATTCCAATTGGGGAATCAAATTGAATTCCAATCAACTCCATAAGTTACAGGAAATAATTGGGATGAGTTATTTGGGGGTGTTTATCATTTCAAGTGTTTCATTAACTACTATCAACCAGTTGATTTCTTTCTCCACTGAGTCAAATTAGGATTTTTTTTTTTTTAGCTGAGCCATCTTGCCACCTGTTGGCAGCTCAGTGGCAGCTCAGCTGGGGCTAGGCATCGAACTGCTGTTGCTCAGAACTCAGCTCGCACTCTTGAGCGAGCTCTTCACCAATTGAGCCACTTGGCTGACCCCAAATTAGGATTTCTTATAAACTGTGAACAAAAGCACCCTACATCATTTCTCTATATGAACAGCTTTTATTCAATTAATAGTTACTTGTTGAGCTCCTTTTGCCCTATACATCATGCTAGCCTTTAGCAAAAAATACAGGAGTAGCAGAGATATGAATATTCCTTAGCTTTATGAAGCCTAAATATGGCAGTAGTTAGAAACATTATATGAATGCTTGATTATAATTGTTCTAAATTCTTGACTATATGGTGATTATGTAAATATTAGGACTCCTCAGGGATACATGTCCCTAAAATGTCATCCTGGTCCTTATTGGAGTGATACAAAGGCTTTCTGATTTTCTGTTTTGCTGTTTTTGAGCTCCTGGTCCTTTGCAAGGCAGCCTCTAAGAATTGCTTATTACCAGAAGTGTCTCTGGGTCAGTTTACAATCTCTCAATCCCCTGCAGTACGTACTATGCTGGGAAGTTGGAACGAGAGGGGATTAGAAGATTTATATTTGTTCACAGGGCTCTTTAGGGGACAGTCGAGACTCCTAATGGAAGATGAAGTCAAATGTTTTGGAGGCATGCATTTACCTGTAGACCTGGGAGGGCCACCTGAGACTGCAAAGGCCATGGAAGGTTGGAGGGGTTGATTGGAATTCTTAAAGCTGGAGTATGAAGATTGGGCTATCCAAGACCTTGTAGGATTTGCAAAGGGTAGGGCAGCCTGCCATAAATGCTACGCTGTAGAGCAGAGTTTGCCTGAGGTGCTGTGAAGCAGCTGAGCAAGGAAATCTGCAGTGCCTGGAGACTGCAATGAGGGCAACCCACCTGTGAATAATCAATTTTTGGCTGATGACTGTGTATGCCGCTGGGTGTTTTTGAAATTCTCTTACTTGGATAGGGCCTGGTAATTAGTTGTTCTATAATCTGCTGCATCTCTCAAAAGTGATTTTTAGTAAGTAGAATTACACTGTTTTAAAGTTGACAATTGACACTCACATACTACTTATTTGTAATTATCCCAGATCTTTCCTTTTCACCTAGGTAACTCATTATTATTTTGCAGTTATTTATATTAACAATGATCACCATGTAAAGCTACAAACACTCTTGCAAGGTATTGCAAGGTCAACAACTGCCAATTCTTAGGTGAAATGATTTGGTTTATGGGAACTACTATTCCGTAGGGATTTGCATCTATTTCTTGGGTGTAGAAGTTAAACTTGCAAAAGTTGTCCAAGGAAAGTTTTCAGAAGTTTCCCAATGCATTCTCTATGAATTACTAACACTATTCAAATAGGAAAAGGCATTTTTATGTGTCCAGAGATGTAGAATGTGGGAGATTTTGTTTATTTTAGAACTGCATAAAACTCATGTCCTAGTCCTATACAGTTAAGAACAAGCATGATTATTCATTTTAATTTTTTTAAAAAAACTAATGCTTAGACAGTTTCTATATAGAAAAGGAAAAAAAGTCTTAAAGTACTCTATTCAAATGATTTGAATGGATATAGAACTATTGGAGGTGGTTTAGACATACAAGTTACTCCTCTTTGTAACTGCATGAATTTCAACTTAATGTAACACTATCAGTTATAAAATAATGTTTTGGGGAATATGTAGGAAAAATTGATCTTTGTTTAAGTTATCTTGTTTACAAACATATTTTCCATATAGTACAGGGCCATTTTGATTACTCCTGAAGAGATAAGGGTCAAAGAATATAAAACTAGGTCAAAATTTGCCTAGAATTGATTGAGAATAATTTTTTACTTTTCTAGGTGGTGTACGTACTTTGTTGAAGCAACTGAAAAGGAGATGATGGTTTAGTCTGAGTATCTGGAAAATGTTCTGAGATTTGAACAAAGCCTAGGAGATCGAAGGAGCAGAGGAGACAGCATCCTAAAAGAAGGTTCATAAAGTGGAATCCATGGGCTGGAACATGGCTGTCTCTCACCATCAGCCTCCTCTTGTAATGACTCATCTCTCTGACAGCAAATGTCTTACTACCACAGTGAGTGACAAGGCTTCAACTGGAAATTAAACTTACATTGTATCATTTTAATGATATTTTTTCAACAAATAAATTCATGAATTATAGGTAAATATGATCTCCACAAAAAGAGACACAGATCAAAAGGATCATGTGATACATTTTACAGACAATCTCTTTCCTCCTCTTCAGTTATGGGTAAGGGCAAGCATTTGCATTGAACTTCCTTAAGTTACACAGCATTTTAAAAAAAAATCTAATTTGAGTTGCAAAACAGTCTCATCAAAAAGGATTTGTTTGACCTGATTTTATAGGTCAAAACATTAAAACTGAAATGTTAAATAACTTTTCCAAGATCATAAAACTGCATTTGATCAAAGCAAGAAATGTGTGCACATGTGTGTATGTGTGCATGAAAGTATTTTTTAACTAAGAAATAAATTGATGTGTTTATATGTTTTAGTTTACAATAAGATGTAAGATTTTTGATGAATTTCTTTTTCCCTTCCACTTTTTGCAAAGAAAGGAACAGAGTAATACTTCCAAATTCATAAAATTCAAACACAATAAAAAGTCCATAGTTATAGGCTGCATACAAAATAAATACCTTAGTGACATTTTAAAATCATTGTGTCATTACATACTTCTACCTAAATACCATTTTTTAGCCTATTGTATTTTAAAATCTTTCCTTTAAAGTCTTGAATGCATATATTAATGCACATGTATACTCATATGCATGTGTGCTCTCTGGTACAAAATTTATTTATCAACCACAACAATAACAGTAATATTAACAAATGCTGCCAATTATTTCAATTTTACAATATGCCAAACTTTGTGTTTGAACTTCATTTTGTGTTTAAATGTTGTGTTAAAAGAATCTCATTGAATCTTTGCAAAATCTATAATCTATAACGATAGCTTTTTTTTCTTTGTATGATACATGGGTAGTCTAAGGCTCAAAGAGGTTTAAAAACTTGGCAAAGTTGGGATTTATAAGTCTAGAGTACCAGATAAGCCAATAGGATTTAAAACAAAGAATGTAAAATTGTTTATTGACCTACATTATACCTAAAGCATTGATTAGACAATATGTCGTATGTGGTAAACACTATTGTTGTCATATATAAAAACGCTCCTTGTGTTTTGATTTCTTTCTTTTCTAAACAAGTGACAGATGACAGCATGGATAAGGGGAGAATGCAATACAATGTGTTTTGTGTTTTCAGGCCACTCGCAAGTCCTGCAAAGGTCAAGTATTGAACATGACTACGATAATTTTAAACTAGACTTTAGGAGCGATCAGATGACATAAAACTCAGCCATATGAAAACAAGCCTTCAGCCATAAGGGAGACATTTTATTCCCTTCTTTCTAAATCCCTACACATATCACCCTGTCAAGAAACAATTGAGGATTAATACCAAATAGCTACACCTACAACTGCATCCCTGGAAATAAGAGAGTCTGACTTTTTTTCTGCTACCTTATTACATTCTCACTATTTCTTGCCTGTCCTTTTGTGCTCCTTTCGCATTCTCATTTTTTAACTTCTGATGCTACTTTGTGATCATCCTGAATGACCATAAATACTGCTCAGAATTGGGTAGTGCTTTTATTATTTTTACCTTTATTTCTGTGTCTTCTGAGACACATTTAATATTCCTATAATCTTTAGAACTAAGAAATCACAATCTACTTCTTGAAGTAAATTATTCATATTTACTTAAATTCTTCTCATGAAATAAGTTTTCTAAGGGCTATTAAGAGTCACTCATCCTCCTATGACAGTGCAATATTATTTTTTTCTGGTGGTGCTTTCAGCCTTTAGATTTGTCCTTTGTTCCCATTTCTCAGTTATCTCTTTTTTTCTTTAATCCATTCACAATTTCCTATAAAACTTGAATTTACATTTTTCTCAAATATTATATTTTTACTTTCAATTTCTTGGTAGTTTTAATGCATTTCATATCATATTCCAGCTGTTCCTTGCAATTTTAATAGAAACAGTTTACTTTCTTTTTAGAATGATTCCTGCACACTGTCTTTGTTTTCAAAATAGTTTATAAAGTGATTTGTGGAAAGCTTTTATTTGTAAGGAATGATTTCCCAGCTCCCATCCTATTCCTGAGGGTTTTTGAAGAACAATCCCTTTATCCCTAAGTATTACTCTTGGGGATGAGCATTTCTATAGAAATTGCTGTCTGACTGAAAGATTGGGCATGAGAGAGGAGGGAAATAATTTAAAGGCTAAAAGAAGGCAAAGGATCAGGACAGAAGGATGAAAAATGAAAGGAATTACTGGCATAATGGTGAAAGAAAGTTGAGCAAAACTTGTCCACTTTGGATGAAAAGGATGCTATAAATTTTTATATCTAATTACTTCAAACATTGCACTATCCCTGTGCCATACTTGGCATTCTCCTATTACTATATCTCTGTATTGTGAACTTTGGGACAGTACTTAATACAGATCTTCACTTTCCTTTACCATTTTTTTTTGTGTATGTCTACCCTAAATCTACTCTAATCTCTCTATAGTTAACTACACTTGACAGCAAACACTCCAGCTTTCTTAGAACCTTGATTTGTCATTGGGTTCTAGCAGCTGTTCCTTGGATCCATGAACAAGTCAAAATGTAAGGTGCTGAGACTGGTATGTGGGCATTGTTTGTGGCAGTTCATTGTAGGAAGACATTTTCCATCCAGTATACTTTGCTAGCACTATGAGTTTACAGCAGTAATTATATAATACCACCATGTTATATCTTATTATGGAGAAAAAAATTGGCCTAAAACGTACAGCAATCATACATTTTGCATTTTACAAATATAGTGGGAAAAATGAATAAATCATAGATATGTAATCCTATTACTATTCAGAAAGACTGAAGGTCTTCATCAGTTTTTATTATTTGGGAAATTTATCTATTACTATTGAATAGAAATAAAAGCATGTGTATGAAAAATTATGTGGATCAATTTGGTTTATTTCCCCAAATCTAGATATTAGGTTCTTGAAAATTTTCAAGACTATTCTTAATATATGCCTGAAATGTGTTTAAAAGTCAAATATATAAGATTTGCACGTAATCATGTGGATTAATGGCCAAAGATCTATTAAATCTTATATAATCTCAATTTGTAGTTCTTTAGGTGTTGTCTCCCTTGGATTTCACAATCTTCATAGATAACCAAAAGTTTCAAGACAGGAAACAAGTCAAGGCATCATCTTATTGTCAAAGAGTTTTGAGAAATTGAGTTAGGTACTTCCTTTGACACTGGTCTGCTGTCTTATTTTTGTCCTCTTTATGGAAAAGGTTTAAGATAGAACATCCTGTTGCTCCCTGTCTTTAAATTTAGGTGCCCAAAGCATTACTACCCGGAGCCACCAATAGGAAGGTCTTTAGGAGCCTTCCTTCATACTAATACTCTCATCATGTTGCTTTCATTGTAAGGAACTAACCTGAGGTTGTTTTCTGTAGCTACAAAGACAAGTAAAATTCCAGCTAGTCCTTGCTCGTGTAACTATTTGGCTACTCTAAGCGTCCATCTCTCTAGGTCTTAAAGCATCAGAGACAAAATATTTCCTTCATATTTGTCAAGTGTCAGTGCTATTAGAAGTGAGTAAAATTGATTCTAGACCATATCCTACAGTACCTGTATTCTCTAGGTGTAGGAACTGACAGGTTCATAGTGGTGATTAATCCATAATCAAACGTTTCATTGATGAGAAGCAAGATAGTATAAGAGAAAATCAATCATCAGGTATACCTGGGATCAGAGCCTCTGCTTTATTCTAAATGATGCAGATTTGTAAAACTAGACAAACAACTTTAGGATTCATAACCTAACACATCACATGAAATTGTAGTATTTTACCACTATTTTGCAACATAGATTAAGAAAGAAGAAACGTTTAGCTGAGTAACTATAATATTTAGAAAATGTCTGATTATAACTACCATTTCTTATTTAATTATTCATCAAGTTTGAGATATTTACGTGTACATTTAGGAAACTGTTTTTATGTAGTCCAAATATTTAGAGAAGTTCTGGAAAAAAATTGAAAATATTATTTGAATCAAGAAAGAGGACTTCTTTTCCCTTAAAAATAAAACAAAAAACAACAAACAAACCAAAACAAAACAAAAAAACAGCCTTTGAAGGACTCAAGCTTTTTATGAGTCAGTATTGATCTACAACATTTTTAGTCTGTATGTGTGTATGTTGTGAGTAAAGAGTCAGTCATAATTCCAAATATTTTTCAACTTTTCTCTGGGAATTATGGTAGAAATGTATTACCCAGAGAGTGAGAAAAGATCAAATTCCAAGGGTATAAAAACACTGCCAACAACTTTTTATATCAGTAGTGTTCAAAAAAAAAATTTTATTTTTTATAATTGTCCTTAGAAAATTTCTGAAGTAACTATAATGAATAGAACTGTTACTAATAAAGTTTAAACTTTTAAATAATAATTTAGGCATATATATATATATATATATATATATATATATACACAAACATGCACACTCATATATATACACACACACTTGTATATAAAGAAAAAAAGTTGTTTAATTTTCTTCATTGCATTTTACTGGAAAATATGCTTATTGCATTTTTATATAAATATGAAAGTTATATAATGTGCACATTGTGGATCAATAGTGAAAAATAATATTACTCTATCAAAACTGCAGTGTAGACATGTACTATATGCCTATGAAAGACATATCAGGAACACAGAGTATTTTCAGATTGACAGTGTACGCCTTTACTAAAATGAAATGCCAAGTTTTGAAATACAGCTTTTTTGTTTCATGTAGTAGACATGCCTTACACACATTTTATACAATGATTTTGCAAACCCTTATTGTGTATTGTTTACAAAACACAATAGCAAAAGCAGCTGCTATTGCTTTATAGATGTAATCAGTGGTGTAGAAGGGGGGCGGAATTTAAAATTTCAGTCTCTGAGTCTGAACTATATTTTGAAATAGGCATCTCCCTAAATATTGTATGCATGTTGAAAGTGCATAACATTGAAACTGAGACAGTCCTAAAAACATCACAATACTCACATACATAATGGAAGTAGATAGTTGCTTCCTAAAAAAAAAAATATATATATATATATATATATTTACAGTTTCTAAAAATGCATGCTTGTCTCCCCTATCCTGTATCTTCTGGCCTCACTTGGTTGATGAGCAAAGTTTCTACACTGTTAATGGTGAAATCGTGTTTGGTAGGTTTTCACAAAATGAAGCTTGTTTTTAGAAATATTTACTTACCACAAATTTTATAGAAAAAAATAGTATTGTATCTACTTCAAATATTTATGTATTATAATAATCCACTACATATGTACCATGAGTGATAAAACAGCCCTGTGTGTTTGAGGCTGCTCTATTGGAAGGCTGGTGGTGTGGTAGTCACCATACTTCAAAGTCATGTGTTCATGTGGCGCGTTTCCCCTGGACAGTGGAGACAGACTAGCCTTCCTTGACTTACCCATGCTCTCTCCATCTACCCACTTCCAACTGCACCAATTTGGGCAAATAAAAAAAGGGAATTACCTTTCTTCCTCAGCTGAATGAACTGTGGTCACCTCAGTGGTTTGAACATTTTAACGTGCATTTGAATCTCCTGGGGATCTTGTTAAAAGGAAGATTCCGATTCAATAAGTTTGGAGAATACCTTGGAAGAAATTGGTATCAGTGTTTATGTGGAAAATGTATAGCCTGTCTGCTAAAGCTGCAGCCAGCCATCTGGCCTGGGGAAGAGAAGACTGGATAGTCAAAGTAAAGTAGTAATAAGATCTTAGCAAATTGTGAAGCATGGTGTTAGCAGAGAGAAACATTTTGAATTAGTTCAACCACCTAGCAGCAACTGTCTCTCATGGTTTGATATGGAGAATGTGTGGTTGAGATCCAGAGCCCCAAATTTAAAATAACTTTTTTTTTAAACTTTGTCATATAGGTGTGGCTTAATATCTAAGCTGGCTCTGTCCTTAAGTAAACTTTTTCGTAGACAGTGAGTCTCCAGGGGCTCAGAATATTGCCCCAAAATTGTATGGAAAAATATTCACTGTGCTTGAAGGCAACTAATTCTACTGAGATTGAATGCAAACTAAACAGACCTAGAAAGAATTTTAAATGATTCAACCATCAATAAAAGCCTTTTTGTAATTATGAGAATATCATAAAGTTGCAAGTATTCAATTTTCCAGACAAGAGAACTATGCTTTTTTAATTAATAAAGTACCCATTTTTTCTTTCATTTAAATGGGCAACTTTCCTCTTGACATTTTAAAAAGTGAGCTTGGCGTATATGATTGATAATAATAACTTTTATATTTAGCCATCTTTCATCACTTTATTGATTTGTCTATCTTCTTCCAGCTTTTTTCTTTTATCTCATTTAGCATTTGGGTATATTTTATGGATTTCACCCTGTGGTCAATTTGCATTCGAAGTTTGCATTCAGTTCAGTAGAAGCACTTGTAATATTGGATATTAACAAGAGTTTCAGAGATCAATGTCTGAGTTGTGTGCTAAGGCTGCCTCAAGCAAATCACAGTGGATGAAGAGGAAATTATTCATATGCACTAATTAAAGGTTATTTAAATAATGATTTTGAAGATAATACTACTAAAATTACATTATCTTATAATACAAATCTAGTCACAGCTCTGTAATACACCATGTATTATACATGGTGGGGGGGAGGAGACATTGGTTTCTCTTCGTGTGGAGTCCATACTTTCATTTCCATTATACATTCACCTATGCTTCAAATTCAACTGCAGATGGTAGAATTTTGCCATTCCTTCCATTTTGCACCTTGTCAAATTAATTGCATCAAATTCATTTTATTGTTAGGATGTTCATCCAGTTTAATAACTAATATGTATAGGCAGAATAGATATCATGGTGATAGAGTAGAATTTAATTTTACCAAGACATGATTTACATCATGGAGATTTTCTGCTGAAAATCCCTGCTGGCTTAAAAGTACTTTAATATGAAGTTTCACCTTATGCTTTGGTATTATTGTGTTAAAAGGTGGTGTTTTGCAGAGAAATGCATCTGGAATTGATCTGATTCTCTCTCTCTCTCTCTCTCTCTCTCTCTCTCTCTCTCTCTCTCTCTCTCTCTCTCAAAGGTAACTCAGTGACAAGCTTTTAGAGAGATGATGAATGTAATGTACTGTTTCTGAACATGAATTTCTGTGTGTGTGCTGGGGGGGAACTTAATTAACCAACTTAAACTACTTTTATTCAAACACTCCAGAAAGATAACACCAGTCACAAATGTTAAATATCAGTTTTGCTTTACTTTGCTTACTCATGCATTTATTCAACACTTGCTATGGCAGTTTATCTAAAATTAGGTCCAAAGTAATTTAGGCAGCTATACCCTATGTGAAAGATTCTGTAGAAAGCTTTAAATCATAGTGACAGCCATTAGAACTTGCTTAAAGGAAATGCATTTCTGAATAACTCCAGAGGAAACAATAGGGGGAAAAAAGCTATAAGTATCTCTGTAAGGTCTCAGAAGAAATTACTCAGCATTTACTCCTTTGAAACAATGGAATTAGATGTATTATTTTCTGTACTTTTATATATCTATTTAAAAGAAAGTAATAACATATATTTGAGCATTTATCCTGGGTGAAGTACATATCTTAGTGCTTGCATATTATCATTTCATTGAATTCTCAACATTTTTGAGTTAAACAAACTATATTGGAGCGCTTGTTTTACTGATGAGGAAATATTAGCACAGAGGGATTAAATAACTTGCCTAAAGTCACATTAATGAGTGACAAAAATGGGCTTGAAATGCCAGCAGTGTGATTCCAGGTCCAGGGTCCTGATTTTTATGCTGTTTCCACTTCAGTCATACCCCTGATTTCTGTGAGTACCCTGAAATCTCTCACGTTGGCTTTTCCAGCTGTCCAGGTAAGCCAAAGTCATTCCAAAATGTTTATGGAGACTTCTAGAGTTAGTTCTCCTGTAAATATCTAAATTTAGAAAACACACCAGGCAAAGGATTTAATTGTCTGTGTATTACTTGAATATTATAAATATATCCAGAAATATCAAATAATAAATGTCTGCAATATATCTATTTATCAGTCAACTGCTGCTATTTTAGGTCCAAGGATGTTGATAAATTGGTAACTTAGAAATGTGGGCAATAAATATATATTATTATAAAAACAATCTCAATGTTTTATCATGAAAAGAATATTCAAAAACTCATTTGATTTTAGAAGATATTTTCTTTTAAGTCATGTCAAATTGCAAGACTACAATATTGGTAGTGCAACTTTAAAAAATGTTTATTACAAAAGTTTTCCTAAATTAGATGCTCTAAACTTTTCACAGAAGTTGATAGAAGGAAAGATATTTATAATCTTTTTTTAATCAATGTTTATTGGGGGATATTTATAATTGTATAAAAAAAACTTTTAGACACTTCCTTAGAGTAAAGTGTATATGTAACTTCAAGGAGTTTCATGTGAAAGGGTCTATACTGACATCCTTCCAAGAAAGAAACCAAGAAATCTGGAAAAAGTGTTGGGTTCTACAGAAAAGATTGTGAAGTGTTTTCAGCTTTAGTATTTCTGAGCAAAATAAAATTAATCTCAAAAAAACACTTTGCACTTGGCACATTTATTTATTTTTATTTATAATTATGGGGCATGACTTCTGTTCCTTGAAGAGAGACAATAACTCATTTAACCAATCACTGAGTGAGTAGTTAACTTAAGAGGCTTACAGAGAATAAGCTTATATGTACCCCTGGGTAATAGGATATAGTATCAGATTTTATTTCATTTATTCTTATTTGGCAATGAAAAATTACTATAGCTGGCTAGGACAATTCTAGTTTCCTTGGCATGGCTTCATTCACGCAAACTCTACTCTGGCCTCACAAAGATAACTATTCCTTTTACCCCAAAATACATATGTTGATGTCTTGTTACTTTTGATAATGGTATGTCTCAGTTGTGTTTGTAAGGCTCAATTAACAGTTTGCACTGTGCATAAAACCTTTGTTGATGAATTGTTTTAGTAGAAATCATTGTTCTATCTCTTGAATCCAAAAACTCTGCTCAATCTTTTACTATAACACTATGTTCATTTTGTCTTTCAGAGTCCTCAGTTTATATGTATGTACCACATAGCTCTTAAATGTTCACAGTGTGGGCCATATGCTACTGTTATATTTCCTTCTTATAAAAATAGTAATATGCTTTCTAAATTTTATTGTTAAAAGTTTGAAAAATTACCTATATCTACACTCCCCAGAGTTATCTTCATTATTTTTCTGCTTTCATTACTATTGTGCACATATATACATAAATATCTAATAAATATCTGCACAATAAAACAGATCATGTGGAATATACTATTATTTGTACTTTTATAATTAAGATGATTATATGAGTATTTTCCTTTATCTTTATGTGGAATGTAATTTTTTTTTCTTTTTTTTTTTGAGGGCAGTGTCACTGGCCCTCATATGTGGGACCCAAACCAGGGCCGCTGGCTTTCCAAGCCAGCACTTAACCACCACACCACTCGGCCACCCCTGGAATGTAATTTTTAACAGCTGTATAATATGTACCTTTAGCATTTTATTTAATCAGTGTCTAAATATTTAACAGGTTATTGTTTTATAATCTTTTTTTTTTTTTTTAGCTGAGCCATCCTGCCACCTGTTGGCAGGCAGCTCAACGGCAATTCAGCTTGGACTGGCATCGAACCGCCGTTATTCAGAGCTCAGCTCGCACTCCTGAGCAAGCTCTTAACCAACTGAGCCACTCGGGAGGCCCCTTGTTTCATAATTTTTAATTAAAATTAATTCATACAACTTTACATAAATATTTTTGTACATTTTTGCATTTTTCTAGGTACGAAAGGTTTACTTTTGAAATTTATTGCCATTTTTCTGTCTATTCTATCTATTCTACTTTGTATTTAAGTCATAAACACTCCAACTATCATCAATAATGACAAACAAACATAATGTTATTTTTATTTTTTTTTATTTTTAGAGGGCAGTGTCACTGGCCCTCATAAGTGGGATCCATACCGGGGCCGCTGGCATCCCAAGCCAGCTCTCAACAACCGCGCCACTCGGCTGGCCTGAAACATAATGTTATTTTAAACAATTTACATTTGTTATTCTGTGAATTTCCTGTTCACATAATTTACCCCTTTATTAATTGATGAGGTTTTAAAAATTGCATTGAATATTATTTATATACTTACGTTAAGGACTGGTGTTTTCAAGATCTCTGGCAACTTCTATTAATTTTATATATAATGGGTATATGGTTATATGTATCTGCTTATATTTGTATATATGTATGTATGTATGAAGAATAGATGCTATCTGCTGGAGAGTGGGTACTATCAACTCCACAGAATTTCTGTCTTCCCAAGAATGAGTCCATAGGAAGCATTACTGAAGGGCTCTGAAGGAGGTATGTTTCTGCAATACCAAAGCGACTATTTGAAAAGCAGAAGGTCCTAAGTCCTATTAGTCAGTATCATTTAATAATAATTATTATTATTATTATAATTATAATAGGGCCGGCTGAGTGGCACATTGGTTAAGAGCTGGCTTATGACGCTAGTGGCCTCGGTTGGGATCCCACATATGAGGGCCAGTGACACTGCCCTCTACAGTTAAGATGGTGAACAACAGCTCCACCTGGATCTGGGCTACTGTGATTCCCCGGGATGGCATAGCTGCAGCCTCTGCTGCAGTGGGTTGCCATCGGCTACAGTGAGTGGTTGGCAGCCAGTGTGAGCTCGTGGTCCAGAGGCTGGTGACCCATCTGCCTCACCTGGGAAGAGCACAATGACAATACCAACATGAGCCAGTGAAACAATGTCCTCCACAACTAGACTGAAGAACAAAAGGACAGCAACTTGTCTGTTCCCCTCCCCCAATCCCCAATGAAAAAACTTAAAAATAAATAAATAAATAAATAAATAAATAAATAAATAAATAAAACTAAATTTAAAAAAAAGTAAATAAGCCTCTAAAATATGCAAAGCAAACTAACGTGCATAGTACATTGTATTTTCATTTAATTATTCTTTTTCACAACAACCTTTGGGAGTAGAGATTCTTACTCCTATTTCCAACGCTACATCATCTACATTCAGGTCAATGTTAAGAGGCCCCTGCATTCAGATGACATGACCAGCGATAAACAATTTTCAAGAGTAATAATAAAGACCTAGTTTGTGCTTTCTACAAAATAGAAGTCATTTTGGTTCTTTCTACTGAATAGAATTCTAAGAACATCTAAATGGAACTCAAATATTTTGGACTTAAAATTATATGTCTTATATATTATATGGACTTAAAATTTTTTCTCAATTTATTTCAGTAATGAACTAAGATTGTGATTCTATAGTTGTTCTTCTGAATTTGGTGAATATAGCAACCTTATTGTCTATCTCAGCTCTTTAAAAGAAACATTCAGTTAATTAAAAGTGATAATCACAGTTTATCTTCCTGACCTCATTTTGGACCAGCACTAATCTTATCATTAAATTAAGTCTAATATTGTCAAACATTGGATCATATAATTTTTAATCTAAAACTTTTTTTTTTTTTTTAAAGTGCAGTGTCACTGGCCCTCATATGTGGGACCCGAACCGAGGCCACTGGCTTCCCAAGCCAGTGCTTAACCACCGTGCCACTCGACTGGCCCTCTAAAACTCTTTTAAAAGGCAGATTCTGGTTATTAGAAATCAGCACAATTGACATGATTTTATTTACCAAAAATATTTTTTATTCAACTAGAGTATGCACAGGGAATAAATATTAATTTTCCCTCTCCAAAGACTTAAATTTATTTCCTAAACCTGTATTTCCTATAGGTTAAAAAAAATCATAGGGCCAGCCGAGTGGCGCGGTGGTTAAGCGCTGGCTTAGGAAGCCAGCGGCCCCGGTTCAATCCCACATATGAGGGCCAGTGACACTGCTCTCAAAAAAAAACAAAAAAACAACAACAACAAAAATCAAATCATAGTACCTTTTGTATAAGCATTAAATATGTGAAGTTGGGGTTAAAATTGTATTTGCAATTAACCTTTGAAATTAGCTATAATTAATAACAAAAGCAGATTTACAATTCTGAATCTATTAAAATATCTTTTCATATAACTTTTATCATGAACATGGTAATTATTATGCTATAATTGCTAGTTAACTAAACATTTATGTACATGTGATTATGTTGTAATTTTAGCTAAAGATGTTTACATCAAATATGGAAGGGTATTACTGTGCAATTAGATATTTTTTCTATCTCTCTATGTTACCTATTTACATAGTAAATTGTCTGCACGAAAAATACAACATAAATATGTATTTTTACAAAAATATTTTAGAGTAAACTATGTAGTTGATACAAAGGATGTTATTATAACTTTGAGTAACTTAGAAAAGTTTCACTTAAAATAAAACACACTTTTCCTAAGAAATTCTGATTTAGGAACAGTTTGTGTTCTTGAGAATCTCTCATTTGCTTACAGATTTGCAAATGGAATAGGCCCTTGTCAACCATAAAGTAAATAACCTAAGAGTTTTGAGACTCTCCAAATATGTAAAAGTGCACCATACCATTTAATCTACCAATAAAACGCAGTGAAATAAATCTGAAAAATGAAAGCAACCTCCATAGATCCTTAATATTTTACAAATACAGGACTGAAGTCATTTATGAACTATACAAATATATTCAGAACGACCTCTCACTGAAACCATTTCCTATAACTCTTTAAATTTTAATTGTTCATGTGAATTATTCATATCTAGATGAAACTTGCCAAATTGGATAGTCCTGTTTTGTTTTATATGAAATATATATTTCTTAGGTTAGAATCATCATTTTCTGGGCCTTAATTCAACAAAAATTATAGCGTGCATACTATGGGCCAAGACACTATTCTAGGCCCTATAGCTACTAGCTCTATTTATCTGCCCTCGCAGCACTTACACATTCATTCATTCTTCCCTTGCATTACCATTACTAGCAGTTTACTTTGTGTTGTGTTTATAATAAAATCCAAACATCTTACCATGATTCTACAATGACTTAGTTGACCTATGGGCCTCTTTCCCTAACCTTACACCTTACTACTCCCTCTGTGCAGTTCTACTCTAGCCATAGTAGCTTCCAACCTGCAAAACGAAAGTCACACTTAATGGTTTCTGGCCTCTCTTCCCTCTGGCTAGCATTTTCTGTCTCCACTATTTTCATGGTTAAGTTAATAATGTCATTCAAGTCTCAACTCAAATGTCACATCCCCATAGAGATCCTATGTGACTATAAAGTCCTCTTTCCCATTATATCACCTGCCCTTTACTCAACATTTAACACAATTTATGTACCTCATTCTGTCTCTGTGTCATACAGGAATGTAAGATGGAAAAAGAGAAAGTATAGTAGACACTTAGTACATAACTATTTGATTCATGAACAACTAAATGTAAACTAGCCAGAAAGAAAAAAAGTTTCTATAATTTGTTTTGGGAAATATTGGTTTTTATATCTTGGAGATTCACAAAACAAATTAGCATATTACAGCTCTGCAAATTTATTTTGTTTGATCAAGCATTTCTAAAGCTTTTTTGAACATGAAACCTTAATATTTGTTTGTTTCTTATGTAGTACCTATTAACATCTCTTTTGTTCTTTGGAATACTTGACCGCAAACATTAGTCTTTTTTTAAATCCTATTGAGTTGTTCATAATTCGTAATATAATTTAAGTAAGTGTTCTAATAAATACATGAAAATAAAGGTTTAAAGTATTAAGAGGGTCAGAATGTGTTTTCTGAGTGAACCAAGTTTAGTTCAAAAGGAAAAAGGCATTTTGCCATTAGCTTTCTTTCCCATGGTTGTCAGGTGATGGAACAGTGTATGGAGTAATATGTTTTCCTTTTGCTTTCTAAATTTGTATTAAGCCCATAGCAATTCTGCAGCAAATTTAATGATGTTGTTGGGAAAATGTCTAATATAAAATATTTTATTATAAAAGTACTGAAACATTAAGGCTATACTATATCTGCCTGTGTTTGACAGCATGGAAAAAAAATAGTTGTAGGGAAGGATGTAGAATGTTTTTAGAAATAAAAGTGAGAACCTGAACTGAATAGACATTATTCCCTAGTGTTCAGCTCTGTGGGATGTTTTTATTGTATTTTGTGTTTGACAAAACATAGTTTTTCATGTTCAAATTTTGGGGAAGTTTAGCCTGTTCTGGCATAATGGATTAGGTTCTAACTTCTCTTGCCATTTCTGAAATGACACATTGAAATATATTTGTGAAATGATATATTGCAATATATTTACTGTAATTCCTTCACAAAAGTTTCAAATTTTTAGTAAAAAGAGAAGATGTAGCTTTAAAGGATTTGGAAGTCTTTTTCAGGGTGGTATCTTTGTCTACTCTCCTTATTTCTATTAAAAAAAATATTGATTGCTCCAAATGAATCTTAAATGAAATAAAGAAACTCTGCCCCAGATTTTGGCTATAATAGTGTTTTCTATCAACGATTAATCTTCAAGACTCTAGAAGAAAAATAATGTCTATCTCCATTGAATCCAGACTATTAGGCTGAAATGTAAACTACCTAAATTATTATCAGTTTAAGAAAGCATACTTACTAATAGATTGTGTGCCTTGAGAATATGTCACACAAACACTGTGTTCTTTCTAAAATGGGCTTTTGGTAAGCCTAAATAAGACAAGTCAGTTGATGGGCCTTTTTTTTTTTTAACTAGATTATATGGGCTGATCCATTAATCTGAAAGCCTCATTCAGAAATATCATGAAAGGTTAATGTATTATCTAAGATTATTGCAAAACACTATTCACACAGCTACGAATACCACTAAGATTCCTTTACAACCACGGGTTCCATCTAAAACTACTATGGGTTTCAAGGTACACACTAGGGACAAGCACTTATTGAATACCATACCCTCTGTAGACATTCATATTCTTTTCTTGAATTCTTATTTTTCACCAGGCCCCATGTTAAACACTTTATGTGTATGATCTCATATAATTCTCACAATTCTGCGATGAACATCAAATACTATTCCCATTTACAGTCAGAATTCAAAAGCAGGCCAGAATTCAAAAAGTGCTGGATAGAATGAGAATTTTTTACTGACAATGTGTATTGAGGACTAGAGATGTAAGCTTTGAAATAATGTATAAAGAATTGGCAATTGAAATCAGATAAATGTGTAAATGTCAAGGAGGGAATTGTAGATAGGAGAAAGCAGGAAGAAACTGCCAACTAAACTTTCTTTTTCTTTCTTTTTCTTTCTTTCTTTCTTTCTTTCTTTCTTTCTTTCTTTCTTTCTTTCTTTCTTTCTTTCTTTCTTTCTCTCTCTCTTTCTCTCTCTTTCTTTCTTTCTTTCTTTCTTTCTTTCTTTCTTTCTTTCTTTCTTTCTTTCTTTCTTTCTTTCTTTCTTTTTTGAATACTGGAATTCAATATTAAAAGGGCAAGAGAAGAATCCCTTTTTAGAAACAAAAAAGAGGAGTGGTTTCAGAACAGAATGATGAAATTTTCAATGGAGGTGGGCAATAGTGTGAAGGGAAGTTTTGAGGTGAGAATTTCATATAATTGGTCTGCATTTTCAAGTTGAAAAGCAACTTAGATATCAACTAGGACAGTCATATCATCTTCAGATGAGAAACTGAGATCTAGTGAATACTTACTGGCAATCGGTATTAATCATCCACTAAGCATTTACTGAGTGCCTACTATATTCCTTGAATTGGTTAGTTGCTTTTTATAAAAAGACACTTGTCTTACTCTTAAGGGACTAGGTGTTCAGAATGGAAAATAAATGGATAGTTTAGATGTAACGTGACGGATGGCATAAGAGAGTTATGTTCTAGGATCAGAGCTATGTTGTAGGTTAACGCTATTTGGGTGGAAGTTATTAGGGCACAATCAGAAATTGTTTTTCAGAGAATATGATAATTGAAGACTTTGAAGACTGGGTAAGAGAAACAGGTCACAGAATAAGAAAGAATATTATAGCCTGCGGGATAAAGTATGTGCAAAAGCATGGGGCAAGAAATCATTCAGTGTCTGTGGAAAACCACATAATATTGGGACAGGCTGACTTCATTAAAAACTATTTATTTCCCACAATTCCCTGGTTGTCTTTTCATGTTTCACCCTGTCGTTGCCAGGAGTTTGGGGTGCGGTTTCAGAGGTGAGATGCCCAAAGTAAAGAAGGCACACGGAGCCTACATGAGCAGGAACCAGCGTCTTTAATCAGCAATAGCAACCATTATATAGAGGTTTTGGGGGAGGAGAGTGCACAGAGTGCGCATGCTCCCTCCTGCAGTTGCAAAGCCTGTTTACCTAAAGGGCTTATGTAACTGGAGCCTGGCGCCTGCGCAGCAGGCTCTGAAGTCAAAGCCGTAGGGTGGAGGGTCATGCTCCATGCATCAGTACTCAGCTGAACATTCCCGGGCCCATCCCAGGACCTCCGTGGTGTGGGCTTGAACGTGCCCAGGCCCTGTCACACCTCCATTAGCATCACATGGGCATATACTAAAAAAGAAAACCAGAAAAAGCATAGCTTTTCATGTAATATTATCCCTGCCATCTTTAATTTTCTAGCCTATAATTGGAGAACTTCATTAGTAATTAACACATTGAGGACAGCGTTTTTAAATCGTTTAAATGCATGTTCCCAGGGTTTAAGCCATTTACATCAATTTTTATACTATGTTTCTTTAAAAAATTATAACAAATTCGCTAACTATTTTTGTGAACTGAAATTTTCAAGAAATACTCACCAAAGACCCTAGTAGTGCTCGAGGGTGTGATACCTCTGGAAATATTCCCCCTTAAGTATAGATGCAAATCTGGATCACCAGTCCTCAATTAATACATTTTTCTTTTCAATACTACATGCCTTGTGTTATATCTCTATCTGCTGGTATAGCTGGTGCATTTTTGTCATACAATATATACTAAATTATATTTATTCTTTAATTATATTTGCTTGTAATGTTTTTTTCATTTTTATTAAATTTATTGGGGATGACAATGGTTAGTAAAACTACATAGGTTTCAAATGTACATTTCTATAATATATCCCCCGTATCACATTGTGTGCTCACCACCTGAGTTAGTTCTCCTTCCATCACCATATATTTGACCCCCTTTACCCTCTTCTACCCTCACCACTCCCCTTTTACCCTCTGGTAACCACTAAACTGTTGTCTGTGTCTATGAGTTTTCATTTGTTTGTTTGTTTTGTTTGTTTGTTGCTTTCAGTTTTATATCCCACATATGAGTGAAGTCATATGGTTCTTGGCATTTTCTGACTTATTTCACCTAGCATGATAACTCAAGATCTATCCATATTGTTACAAATGGCAGCATTTCATCTTTTTTTATGGCCAAGTAATATTCTATCATAGATATACAGAGGATGCCAAAAAAATGTATACACATTTTAAGCAAGGAAAAAACTGTATTAAAACTGTAATACAATGAATGACGCTAGCATTCATTTGATTAATGCCATCTTTTGAGTGAATTTTATAGTACATATTGGTACTGTAATTCAATTCAACTTCAAAAAGTAATGCATAGATAACATCTCTTAAAACATGTACATTTTTTTGGTATACATGTACCACATATTCTTTATCCAATCACCTATTGAAGGACACTGGTTGTTTCCATATCTTGTATTTTGACAATTAACTAAAATTCAAAAATGGATTCTTAATCTACTAAATTTAATATCACAAATACAACCACCTATAGTAGCCAAGCAAGCAAAATCCCTGAGTGCAGCTGGCAGGATGCCAAGTGCATGCTTTGTGTGGTTGGTGGAGCTGAGATAAGATGACAAGGCACTATGCCTCAAGGGAGCTTATTGTTGCCAAAGAGGAAAGTGAAATAAGTTCCAATTAAAAGCATTTTTAGTCTGAAATCTTAAATGCTCTAACTGATCAGTATAATTTGGGACTAATTTAGGTCAGTAGCAGTAAGCTGCCTTTCTTATATTTTTACATTCAAATACGTTATTTACAGAACTTTTATGGTATGAATATTTACCTCTATTTTCCTTTTTTTTTTTTTTTTTTTGAGGGCAGTGTCACTGGCCCTCATATGTGGGACCCGAATCTGGACCTCTGGCTTCCCAAGCCAGAGCTTAACCACTGCGCCACTCAGCTGGCCCATCTCTATTTTCTATATAATTCTTTGGATGTTCTTTTTAAATAATTTTATTCTCTTTTCTGAAGCTGCTCTCTGTTCCCTTCTATGTATTAATTTGTTTTGGCAAAATATTAAATGCAAAACACAGTTCTAATAGTTATAAAGTGAGTAGACTGTGGTGAGTAAAAGCAATTTGAGTATTCACGGAGGACAACATAGAATAATAGAGAACAATAAGATATATAAACATAACATCTCTATAAACATAACATCTATTAGAGGAGGTATGAGACTACATTCTGGAAAAAGTCAAGTGGAATGATTTCCAACTGTGGGAGAAAAGATCTAACAGAGAACCAATGTGCAATGAAACATTTCCACTCTTGACATTAGAAATATTTTAGTGCATTTTCAAACTTACCAACTTAAATTTAAGGAATGCCATATGAGACACACATTTCATCCCCACCCCAATAAATCTGGTGACACAGTGTTTTATTATCAAGTGTACAAAAGTCAATATCAACAAATAGCTAATGCAGATAAATTACCCAGTATTCCTCAATCTGCAATGTTGGTGCTACTCTAACTCAGTGTATCATCAGAAAAACCCTTAAAATGCATCAAACTTTATCAGAAAATATACAATGCAATAATGATCAATGTATGTGCTCTTTAAAATAGAGAGTTAAGCATTTGAAGTGTGTGTGTGTGTGTGTGTGTGTGCATGTGTGTGTAGAGGCAGATGACCATGCACATTTGTACATGTAAAAAGAAAATATTCACATTGCCAATATAGAAATAAATATTCAGAAATAATCACAATTATCCAGTCCCATAACTATCAGAGGCTTTTAGGAATCATTCAACCTCACTGATCAGCATTGATCTAATCTTCCAATCTGTTATCATTTCTGTCTTCAATCTTTGGCATCTGTACTGCCCTTAGTCATGACTGCTATTGGAAATTATTTTAAATATACTATTTTTGTTAGATATTTAATATAATTTTTCCAGGTATAATGCCATTAAGAAATTTATCTTATTCCCTTTAATATACCATACAACACTTTTGACTCTACAACAAAATCATGAGGAGAAAAAAGTTTCTGACTCCAATAAATGTATTATAAACCAAGATAGCAATGCCATTTTTTTTCTGCTTCCAACTTTTATCTCTTTACCTCCAGTTGTATATAGTCTGGCTCCCTTGAATCAAATTCAAACTGGAAGAAATAGTTCTATTCACTCATGAATTAATCTAGCAAATAGACTGTGTTTCCTAAACACACGTACTTTTTTTTTAACAGACCATTTTGTGCCTATTCATTTCATATTTTAAGATTGTTATAAACTTTGCAAATGCCTTATCTAAAAATTACAAACAAACGAACACAAACAGCCAAGAAAAAAACGCCATTCCTTATTTTCTACAACCATCATTAGCTATTTTTCTAGCATTTTTGACCTCAACCATTCATCTGCTTTGTCCCTTATTCTCTCCCTGTTCCTCTACGGGCTCGTTTTCTGTTTCCCACACCTTGAATTGCTGCGTTCCCTAAGACTCAGTCCTCGCTCATTTTTTTTCTCTTTATGCACCTTCCCTAGCAATATTACCTCTCATTGCCATGTCAGCAATCCTTTCAAATAATAGCCCTCGCCTCAACTTCTCCCTTTGCTCTCATCACAACTGCCTCCTCTTAGATGTACTTACCTGAATGTTAATTTGCCACCTCAATGTGGCCAGAAATTCATCAAGCTCTATCCCCAACTTGCTCCTCTTGCTGACCTGATTTCTTTCCATGGCATCATCCTATTCCCAACCATCCTGACCACAGTTTTAATCTGTGTTCTGAGTGAACATAAAATTCCTAGTGGTGCATGATAAAAACATGGGCGATTCATTGTTTGGGGCTTTGGGTCCCACCCACCTCCTTTCCTTTTCAACCAGAGCAGCTGCACTTTCAATTATTTGATACATAGGATTTCTGAATAAGATTTTGTCAATAAAATAAGCATGTGGACAAACAAACCTGAATATCATTGACATATTTGAAAAATCTTGAAGCCATTCTTAATCACTTTTTAACACAATCTTTCTCTCCTTAACAGTCAACATTTCAATGCTTTTAAGCCCATATTTACTTCTCCTGGAAATTTTGAGCTGTTTTCCAATGCCAGAAAATACAATTACCATACATTACTGGATCCCCTGAATATTTTAGGTTGCTGAGGATGTTTGTGCTCTCTCGCTAGCCTTTGCTTTTCCAAACTGTCTAGTCCTAAACAAATGTTATTTTATTTCATCTCTTTCATTCAGAAAGGCTCATCTCCATAAAGTACAGCAATTCCCAACTTTGCATGATATACACCTATTTATTCTTCAAGTGCCACAACAAAGAAACCTTCCCTGGAACCCTTGGCAAAAGTCCTATCTTTCTTCTTAGAGCTTCGACAGCATTTTTTTTTTTTTACACTTCTCTATTTCATGCATTCTATTTTATGTTGAATTGTAAATATTGATAAACATAACTTTTGATTTCTACTATTCTCCTGGGTCCAGGGCTCTATATTTATCTTATTTCTAAATCCTCTCATACTTATCAGAATGCCTAATGTAAAAATAATTTTTTAAAATATGTTCAATAAATCAATATATTTTTTAATTTCTTTATGTTTTCAGACAAAAATAAAGAACATAAATATAATATTTACCTGCTTTTGTAAAGCCTATTGGTGTCAGGGAAAGAAGGACTTATATTTATTAATTCTTCATCCTAGTTGTAAGAAATATTCCTTGATATTCGCTATGTTGGGCACTTGAATTCTTCACTTAATATTTGAGGCAAATTTAGTGTGAACTGGCTCAGAAGAGACTCCAAAAAAGGAAATTCCAGAAGGCCATAGGACTTTTACAATTCAACTGCATAATGGTTTATTTATTGAATAAGTTTTCACCAGAAAGGAGCTATACATTTAGTCACCAAAAGGTCTCTCCCACAGAGTTTCTGATAAGGTCATCACAATCCATCTGTTGAGGAAGAGTGTTTTATCTCAACCATATGTGTTGAGCTGAGTCGGCTTTATTAAAACATACACTTTAGTCTCTTCTCATTCTGAAGAAAGCAAGATCTCATCACTAGGCTTCCCACAAAAAAAAAAGAATTTATATTTCTTATAGATTTATATTTCTTATAGAATCCCCACAATTGAAGTCGTTGCCTTAGCTACTCTTTTCAAAATGGTCTGTGTATATTTAGGATGAACACAGTTGTCTTTTCTGTTTTCTAATTTGAATACCAATGCACTTTCCAAGTGCTGTGCTGCTCTCACAACTGAGATATGAAATTGATAGGATGGATCAGTGATTGCCAATGCCAACTGATGACTGGTATAACCAAGACAGTTTTACAAATACACATTTCAGAGCTATAAAGCCAGGTCTGCTGTATCACAATTCCCGGGGGGTGGAGGGAATATATATATATATATATATATATATATATATATATATATATATATATATATGATGCATTCTTTAAAATGCATCACAACCATCTCCCTGTGTTTCTAAACATAAACTAGATTTGGCAAACATAGAAAAGAACTTACTGTTTGCTTCTCCAGAGAACAAAACTAGAGAGATTGTTATGTGTTGATAGATTAAGCTTAAACTCAAGAGAAAAAAATAACAAAAAAAAAACAGAAAGAAAATATGCTAGTTGTAAGGTAATAAAGCAGCTTTGTTTCATTTCTCTAAACTGGTAAAATGCACTATTAGATTACTGAGATTGTTTAATCAGTGTCTGGAGAAAAATCCTCCAAATCTTCTATAGCAAAAAACACTCAATTTAATTAGGAGATTCTATAATGCTAATCAAGGTATTAGAATTAATGATAGTAAATATCACTGAAAGAAATGAATAGCATCCATCAATTCTTTATTTAGCAAATCCAGACTTTATTAATAAGGATTTATTTTCCTAAAAAGTTTTTTATAAAACATACTTCCTAAATAAATTCCTAAGGATGTATTTCCTAAGTATGAACATTTAAAGTAATGAAATTTTAGAGCAAATTGTTTGTATGAAGAACTATTTTGCTCTTTTGTTTATTTAGCAAATATTTATTTATCATTTCTAGATTCCAAGCTGCACACCAAAAATACAAAGAAAAACAAAATTACATTTTTGTGGCTTTAGAGGCCTTTAGATTAGCAAATTTGTATTCATCTTTTTAATTTCTTTCTCAACAATCTGGTTTTCTATTTATATGTTGCTAATTTTTTCAGTATATATTATGGTATCCATATCAAATTATCAAAGTTTTTTTGGAAGGATATACAGTGTAGTAAAATTATTTAAAGGATTATAGATTACAAAATAAAATACTTAGCATGTAAATTTTTATATTTAACTGTTAATTCATTATTTGCACTGCTCAAGCAGACAGCGTGGCAATTTGTCTATAAATAATATATTGATCTAATTTGTGTAAAAGCCTGGCAAACAATTTATTTAAATTTTATGATACTATAAATTGACTTAGGAAAAAAAAATCAGCTGAGGAATTAATGTGATAAACATGAACAACTCTCACTGGCAAAGACCACCTCAGTTTACTACAATAATAGTCAAAGTAGGAAGTGTATCAACGTTGCTGAAAAAGTCCTGCATGTGAGTGGGTTCTAGGAAAACCATTAAGAGAAACACACAGTGCTTTTCCATCTTGTTTGGAGTTAGAAGCACAATGATGGTACATTGCCATGTGATTGGAGTGGATGTTACAATATTAACTAATAAAAACACCAGTACTCAATTTGCATTTTTTTTGGGTTCCTCATTCTGAACAAAGTCAAATAAAACTTTACCTGTTACCATTAAGAGAATTATTTCGCATTATTTGCACTGGGTGATGGTCAGGATTCAAAATAGTTTAGGCAGAATGGAAGGGTGGGTGAAAATAAGTGGAACTTTGAGAGCCTTGAAATTAATTTTTAAAATCACCTGTGGGAGTTGGCTGGCATTTAGTTGGTTTGTACAGATATGGCTCCACTGGGCATTTTATGGCAGGCTTCTGCTTTCATTGGTCAGGCATCCTGTTTTGATTGATCAGAACTGCTAATCTGCTGTTAGATATTTTGACTAAACCGCCGTAGGGAAGTATAAATGAGGACTGTTAGTTATGATAAATGTATGGGTTATCCATGGAATTAAAATACTCCTTTTTTAAAAAAAAGATTTTATTGGGGAAATTGGGGGAGGGGAACAGACAAGTTGCTGTCCTTTTCGTTCTTCAGTCTAGTTGTGGAGGATGTCGCTTCACTGGCCCATGTTGATATTATCATTGTGCTCTTCCCGGATGAGGCAGATCTGCCGCCGGCCATTGGATGGCCTCTCGTGGCAGCTCACCCCGGCTGCTGGCAGCTCACGCTGGCTGCCAGCCATTCATGGTAGCTTATGGCAGTCCACTGCAGCGGGGGTTTCAGCCTACGCTGTCGCTGGTGACTCACGGGAGCCGTGCTCCAGGCTGAGCTATTGTCTGTAGAGGACTCAGCATCACTGGCCCTCATGTGGGATTTGAACTCGGGCCCTGATGCTCAAAGGTGGTATCCCAAGCCAACTATTAACCAACACACCACTCGGCCGGCTCCCCTTTCCTTTTAAAAGCTCTAAAAGCATAGAGTAGATTCAATAAGCATAGTAGCAGAGCAAATGGAAATAACTTAGGTATTTTCTTGTCTTCAAATTCATTATGACTGAATAGTTCAGTAAGGCTTCTAGAAAGGATCATGTGATTTCAAGTTCCATATAGAGTTTGGAACAAGGAAGATGAAAGTTCAGTTATACTTCTGGGTGTATTTTCCCTAGATCACACTGAATCAGGAGCATTTATTTGTTTACAAATGTCTTTTTCTGGTATGCTGTGAGGAGGGGCTAAAAGTAGTGACACATGAGTATTTGGGAAGGAAACAAGTAGAATTTTTCCCACCTGGAAATAAGAAGACTTAGCAGAAATAAAATAGAAATTCATAAGATAAAATCTTTTCCAAAGAGTGGATATAAGAAAGGACTACTATACCACAGACAGTGTTAATTTGAGTGTGAAAAAGTGAATTCTTAATCATAGATACAATTTGAGGAAGGAACTAGATGAAGAATAGTTGGAGGTAATAAGGAAAAGCTATGTTAAGAGCCAAGCTCTATGATTGCTCAATTGTCAATCAAAACTGAGGCTGTTTCATTTTCTGATTGGTGAAACTAGTGATTCTCAAAGTAGTGGGACGTTTGGCAGTGTCAGGATACATGTTTATTTGCTATGACGAGGGTGGTTCTAGTTGGCATCTAATGGGTACAGACCAGAGAAGTTGTTAAACATCCTACATTACACAGGACAGTCTTCCACAGCAAAGCATTATCCAGCCCAAAATGTCAATAAGGCCAGGCTGGGAAATACTGGGCTAAATTAACAGAAAACTGCATTTAGTAAAGCATAGCCTCTTCCACGTTGATGGGATATGGAAGTCTCAGTAATATCTATTGGTTAAAAAAAATAGACTCTCAATGTATTGCTTTTGTAACACAATGCTCTATGTTTTTTACATTTTCTAAGACAAACTAATTTGTATCCAATTTCTGGGATTTACTTTGTATCAACTTTTTCTTCTTTATACCTTACTTGGCATGTGTTCCTTTTATTTCTTGGCTGTCTTGGAACTTTAAGTTCCATTTCCACCACTGAATTAATAGTTTTCCTAGACTACTTCCTGTGGTGACATCGATACCTTGATTTCCCCAAAAGTGCTAGCCAAATTCCAATTGAGTAATTCTACTTTGCCTTTCTGAATTTATTTTGTAGCTTCTGTTTTGAAATATTGAGCAATTTTCTTACATGTTTGAAGTATATAATCCTTATTGCAACAATGGAAGTGACAGAAAAAAAAGGGAAAATCAATACTCAACACTATATCTACATATAGTGTTTCCTCTTTTTAATTTCTGAAACTTTTGGAGTTCTTACAAAAGGAGGAGTATTAAGGGCAGAGATTCACCATTTCTGTATATAACTCTTGGCCTTCCTTATTGATAAAAGATTCTGGTGTTACTTAAATAGCAATAGCAAACATCAATTTAACAAATGGGTATAGAGCTTTTCATGTGATAGACATTGTTCTAGGCACTTTAAAAATATTAACTTATCTAACCTTATTTTAAAAAATGAGGAGTAGTTATTATCTCATTTTATAGATGAGAAAATGAAGGCACAGAGAAATTAAATAACTTGTCCAAACTCATTCCCCTAAGAAGATGCAGACTGAATTCAAACCCAGATAGTTTGGTTTCACAATTCATACTTTTAAACACTAAACTAGCTGTCTCTCCAAATTTTATATTACATGTGATATACTTACACACACACAGACACACGCACATGCACACGCATGCACACACACACACACACACAAATTCACGTTGTACTATAATTATTAGCTTATTTTACATGCACAACTTCCTTATAATTACTTCCGTTTTGAGGTTGATATCATAGATTCAGATCAGTTAAACAACTTGCCCCAAAGCACAGTGAAGACATATAATATGAACCTTGGAAATCTGGCCTAGTTCACCATCTGAAACACTACATTTCCCTACTAAAGACTTGTTACATTACTTTCCAATATTGAGTAAGTTTGTAGTATAAACTTTAATTGAGAATTGTTCTTCGCCTTTGCAAATTGTTTTCTACTGAAGTGGAGCTTGCTACTCCACTTCAAATACTGAGGAGAAAAGGCTGTACGGGTAGGCTTCCAAGTCTTATAGCATATATACCTTTCATATTGTTAACTAAGGGTGTGTTTCTTTTCTGGACATTATTCCATGTCCCTCTGAATTCCAGGTAAAATACCAGCAAATGCAAGTATGTCTGAAGAAATATATAAAATCATACTGCTATCTTAGCCATACTGCTAGAAGTACCTTAGTGACTACTCTGTCTTGTTAGGTCCTCATTATTATCAGACAAATTGTTGCTTATGTAAATAATGAGGGTCTTATTTCTAATAACTTAAGAACTGAAATAATGTTACAAATTTTTTAATCCAACAATATTTGTTGCATTGTTCATAATGCCTACTGGTTATTATAGGAAAAATAAAACTGAGTGTCAACAAGAAATTTAACTGTTGTCAATCATGGCATACCAATAAGCATACCAATGCTGCTGCTGACATATTTTGAAGAATATCCAATGGCATGGGAAATGTCTATGCTATGTAATATATAAAAGATAAAATATAATATATACCCATTAAAAATAAAAATAGAACAAAATATTTAAAAATACACTTTCTAAACATATTACTGGAAAATTGGATATATTTCATTAAAAAAATTTTTACCTTAGAGTTCAACCTTTTTTTAAATAATTTTTTTTTAAATTTTCAATTACAGTTCACATATAATATTATATTAGTTTCAGGTGTACAATGTAGTGGTTAGACATTTATATAATTTACGAAGTGATCACCCTGATAAATCTAGTGCCCATCTGACACCATATATAGTTTTTACAATATTATTGACTATATTCCCTATGCTATACTTTACATCCTGTGACTATTATGTAACTACCAATTTTTACTTAATCCCTTCCCCTTTTTCACCTTCTCACAACCCCCCTCCCAGCTGTCAAACATCAAAATGTTCCCTGATGTGTATGAGGTTGTTCCTGTTTTGTTACTCATTCATTTATTTTTATCTTTAGATTCCACATCTAAGTGAGATCATATGGCATTTGTCTTTCTCTTCTGACTTACTCCACTCAGCACAATACATTCTAGGTCCACCCATGTTGTTGCAGATGGCAAGATTTCATTCTTTTATATGGCAGAGTAATAATCCATTGTACATATGTACCACCTCTTCTTTTTTCATTCATGCATTGATGGCCACCCAGTTTGCCTCCATATCTTGACCATTGTAAATAATAAATACTACAGTGACATATGGATGCACATGTCTTTTTGAATTAATAATATGGGTTTCTTCAGATAAATACCCAGAAGTGGATTACTGGGCTCTTCTTTGTTTCTTGTTATGATCTTTATTTTAAAGTTTTTTTGTCTGGTATAAGTATTGCAACCCCAACATTTTTGTTTGTTTGCTTGTTTGTTTGTTTGTTTCCATTTTCATTAAATATATTTTTCCATTCCTTTACTTTCAGTCTGTGTGTACCTTTCAATCTGAAGTGAATCTCTTGTAGGTAGCATACGTATGTAAAGGTTTTGTTTTCTTGTCTATTCAGCCTCCCTATGTCTTTTGATTGGAACATTTAATCCATTTACATTTAAAATAATTGTTGATACATAGAATGGTATTGCCATTTTATTATTCATATTTTTTACCTTTTTTTTTTTTCTTCTTCTTTAAGAAGTTCCTTTAACATTTCTTGTAATACTGGTTTGGTGTTGATTAACAGCTTTAGTTTTTTTCTTGTCTGGAAAGCTCTTTATCTGTCCTTCAATTCTCAGTGATAGCTTTGCTAGGTAAAGTAATTTTGGTTGTAGGTCCTGGCTTTTCATCACTTTGAATATTTAATGCCAACCCCTTCTGGCCTGCAAAGTTTCTGTTGAGAAATGAGCTCACAGTCTCATGGGAGCTCCCTTGTAGGTAACTAACTGCTTTTCTTTTGCTGCTTTCAAGATTTTCTCTTTGTCTTTAACCTTTGGGATGTTAATTGTGATGTGTCCTGATGCGGGCCTCTTTGGGGGCATCTTGTTTGGAGACTCTGTGTTTCCTGGGCTTGTATGTTTATTCCCTTCACCAAGTTAGGGAAATATTGTATCATTAATTCTTCAATACCTTGCTCCCACTCTCCTCCTTCTGAGACCCCAGTGATGTAAATATTGGTATGACTGATGTTGTACCAGAGGCCTCTTAAACTAGCCTCATTTTTTTTTTTTTTGGATTCCTTACATGTTTTCTGCTACTTTATCTTCTAAGTCACTGATTCGATTCTCTGCTTCATTGAATCTAATGTTGATACCCTCTAATGTATTCTCTATTTCAGTTATTGTATTCTTCATTTCTGACTGGTTCTTTTTTATGTTTTCTATCTCCATTTTTAGGTTTCTGATCTCTTTGTTGAAGTTCTCACTGATATCACTGAGCATCCTTATAACCAGTGTTTGGAACTCTGCCTCTGGTAGATTGCTTGTCTCCATCTTGTTTAGTTCTTTCCCTGGGGCTTTGTTCTGTTTTTTCATTTGGGACATGTTTCCTTTTCACCCCATTTTGGTAGCCTCCCTGCATTTCTTTCTATGTATTAGGTAGAACTGTTATGTCTCCAGGTCTTAGTAGAGTGGCCTTATGGAGTAGTTGTCCTGTGGGACCCAGTGCCCCAGTTTCCCATGTCCCCCGAGCTAGGTATTCCAGGTATGTATCTTGTGTGGGTTGTGTGTGCTCTACTGTTGTAGCTGAGCCTTGGCTGCTACTTGCATGTGAATGAGACAAACTGACCCTCAGGCTGATTGATTGTGAAGACTGGTCAAGACTATAGTGAAGGAGCTATTGTGCTAGGGCTGACCCTACAGGATTCAATATAGCAGGGCTCTGCTGCCTTCCTGGTATGCCCTTTGTGTGTGTCATTTATGGAGATGGTTGGGTGGTTTTCTGGTATTGTCTGAAGCTGTCCACCAGGTTTATTGGTTCTGGGACCTCTTGGGAGAGGCTCTGTTGCAGGCCAAGTTCAGCCACTGCCTGGGCTCTGCCCAGGCCAGTTGGTATGAGCTACAAAGTGATCAGCAGATGGTTACCACTTGTGCTGGGCTTTGAGGTGCCTGTGAGAGGCCAAGCCTCAAACCAAAGCTGGCTGCCATTAATGCCAGGGTTGGGGCTGCTTAGCAAGTGGTAGGAAGCCAGATGCTGCTTGTTTGGTGTTTGTGAACCTTTGAGACATTTTAGGAAAGTTCGTTGCATGAGCCAAGAAAGGCCCTTTGTATGAAAAAGCCACTGGAAGTGGCTTGGGTGGGCCTACACGTTGGGTGGGGCAATGTCTCTGGCAATCACCAGGGCAAGGAGAATGTTGTTAGCTAGGTTGATGGAGACTCAGATAGGATGTCCGCCTGAATCTGCATGCTGGGAAGGGCTCGACAAAAGAACAATGGCTTCTGCCAGCACTTCTGTCTGGGAGAAAGCTGCCCCTCCAGCCCTTGCCCTGAAACTAGACAATTTGTTTCCTTCCAGTATGTCCCAGCTGCCTTTCAGGCTGCTGGCCCAGTGTTGAGAGTAGAGTGACTGAGTCCATCAGTGAGTCAGTCTGCACCGGCGCTTTAAGATGAATGCCTGGGACTTCAGCAGCCCTCTGTCTCACTGAGTCACAATCTCTGCTGGTTTTCACAGCGAGAAGTTGTGGGAATTTGTTTTTCCAGCACTGAAACCCTGGGATGGGGAGCCTGGTGTGGATCTCAGACCACTTGCTCCTCAGGGCTGGACCTCTGTAGCTGAGATATCTGTCCCATAGATGGATGTGAGACTGGCCTGTTCTGTGTCTCCATCCCTCTTACCAGTCTTGATGTGGCTTTTTTTATATATTTTTAGTAGGACTTCTGTTCTACTAGACCTCAGGCAGTTCTCAGTGATGGTTCTTCTGTTGTTTGGTTGTAATTCTGATGTGGTCATGAGAGGAGGCAAGCACAGTGTTTACTTACTCTGTCATCTTGACCACAAACCGTGCAATCTTAATGATTAAATTTCAAAAGCTGAAACATTTTTCTTTAGTTGATTAAGTCTTAAAATTAACTCTGATATTTAGAAATCTTATATTTATTTGATTATGTAGTCATGGACTCTACTTCATTTTCCAAATGTATTCACTTTCAAGCAAAAGAATGAGTAGAAAATATTTTAATTCGTTGAAAAATTATTGAGAAATTGATATATGTACAAACCCTGTTCTGGAATATTGGGGATAAAAATTCCAGGAATTCCCAAGGAGGTATAAATGGCTCCAGCACTCAGTAGATTGTGAGAATTTTATGGAAGATGTACAAATAAAGAACTATGGGAGCTTAAGTAAATACAGTTCTGGTCCATGGGTATCTAACGAGCCTTCCATGAAGTATGGCATTCAGGAAGAACTTTGACTGATGGTGAAGACGTCACAGAGACAGAAGTAGATTTTAAAAAGTAATAAAGAACCTAACTTCTTCTAAAGTTTGTGTATACCAAACTCCAGTTGGCCATTTTTCAATGTCAGCTCCACACAACTGTTTTAACACCTTGGTAACTTCTTTTGCTTTACACATGTTATTTTGAGACATTACTATATTTTGTTCCATTTACTTTTCATGTAAGCCTAAATGACAGGATATAAATATAGTCTTCATATCCATGAACTATTCATTTTTCAAATCTAGTTTCTTAATCTTGAGTTTCTATTTGCTATTGAAGGACCCAAAAGTTGAAAAGTCCCCTAAATAATAATATATTTTTATAAAATATCCCATCTAGTGTTATTAGTAATTTCTACTGATCTTCTTTGCTGTGATTTAGTAATCACAATAAGTGGAAGAGTTCATCTTGCTCTATCTCCAAATATGGTTAGATTACCAAAATAATATTTTTACTTAAACATAAGTTTAAACATACCAGTTATATTGAAGAAAACAACAATAACAACAAAACATTTATTGAATGAGAGAACTAAAGAAGAACTAAAATAAATACATTTTGGATTTAGGCTTGAGTTGTATTTTTGAACCGATTCCCTAAAAAATTTTCTCCTTAGAAATTCTACTTAAGCATTTCCACTTAAATGGGTCTTTGACAGCATGGTTATTGGGAGGAGAAGGTTCTTAATTCTTCCTATAAGTTTTGTCTAAAAAAGTTCCCCTTGAAGATGAAATCAGAGAGCAGAATAAACTGCTTAGGCAACTGATACCTGCCATCACCTAAATCTCAGAGTAGCATACCTTAAATCTTCAAAGGCTCAGCTGACATTTTCATGCCATTTTTATTTCATCCAGACCAAATTTGAAAGTATTTCAAGAGCAAATGCAGTCTAGTCATATTCCTATTTCTATCAAAAAATACTACAGAATTGGAACAGTAATTCATATACCCTCTCTCAAAGTGTTTAAAACTTAAAGATAGTTCACCATCTAAATCACTGGGCAGTTTTTATCATTTTTTTATTGCAGTTATATTCCTGTAAACTTCTTTGCTGGATGCTCCTTCTGTTCCTATACTTAGTGCCTTGTCATTTTGACTGCTCCTGGCTAATTCCTTCTAGCTTCAAAAATATGGTTTGAAGGAAATTGGCTTCTGGCTATTATCATAATAGCACAAATGGCAAGTCTCCAGGTGGCCTAAAGTGCCATACCACAGAAAATATTTGCATATTTAGTCTCACATTGTAGGCAACAGTGGTACCTGCCATTGTCAGAACACAGTTCAGAAAGCTGCATTTCTTGTCAGGGAGACCACTTCATGGATGGTGTAGTGGCCTGACTACTGCACTGTACATCTGAAGCTGCCGCTGATTAATATTAGATGTTGACTATAATTTGACACATATATAGTCATGGGATGTGGAATATAGTGTGGGGATGGAGTCAATGGAATTGTAACAGATATGTATGATACCGGGGGTAGAGGGACAGGGAAGGGTGGAGGGGGTAGTTACTTTGGAAGGGGTGAAAAAGATAATTATTGCATAGTTTTGTACATCTGTAACTATTAATAATAATAAAAATAATACAAAAAAAAATTTCCAACAACAGGTATGTATCCCCTGTGTGCCTAAGAAGTTGGTGCCCCTTTTATACTAAATATATGTATTATATGTAAAAGAAAAAGAAAGAAAGCTGCAGAAGGATTGCCTGTTCTGAAGTTTTTCTGATATTGAGTTCAAGGTCTTGATCTACTATATGGTTGAACTGTTGTTTTAAACAATAGGAGAGGTGCAATGCAAATTATGGAACTACTCTACATGTTTGCTTGGTGTAATTATTTAAAGCAAAATTGCTCCTTTTGGTGTCATTTAGTTATGTTTTTATTTCTCTTTTCCTCAGGTATTTTTTATTTTTTTACCTCCAGAAATCCATGCACTATCTGTATGCCATATTATGCTGTATCCTATGCTATGTTGGGCCAGTTGTTTCTAAAAACATAGATAAGGGAACAGGAAATAAGAAATTAAATGAAATATATTTTATTATCAAAATGATGATCTTTGTGAATAACCATGTAATTAAAATGTGTAGTTTGCTTTAAGTGTTCTGACTGCTGATACCCGCCCCCTCCTGCCATGGTGAAGTCCACTAACTTCATAAGATGAAAATAAAAATCTTTTTCTTTAAGGAGAAAAGCTTTAAAAATCTCCTGTTTTAAGATCAAGGCTACTCTTCCATTTATAAAACCACTACAGCCCTTTCCTTTTCTAACATCACTAGCAACAAGACAAACCGAAAAAAACTGATTTCACAGTTATTGTTTTTCTCTGATTTGATTTAGCTTGTGGTTTTCATACCTATAATTTCAAGAACTACAAGATTTAAAAATTGCAGGCACACATAAGAAATGTAACATTGAACATCAGTAAATGACAGTCTTGTGTTCGACATTTTTGCCATATCACTGGCTACCTGCTATGTTGCAGACAATTACAGAATTTTTAATATAGTAATAAGTCAATCATAGCTCTTGGACTTAAAAATGAAGATACCACACCAGAGGAAAATTTCTAACAGTTTTAATAAAAATTGATATAAATGAGAAAATCTGGTAACTTAAGTCACTAATGATTTTTTGGCTAAAAAACTATATTAAGTGGATTTTGAAAGTGAATTTACTCACTTAAAATTGGAAGGATAGGTAAAAAAGATGAAAAGGATTAAGAAGTGCAGATTGTGACTTATAAAAATAGTCACAGGGAGGTAAAGTACAGAGTAGGAAATATAGTCAATAATGTAATAATGATATCTGGTGTCACGTGGATACTAGACTTATTGGGGTGATCACTTTGTAAGGTATATAAATGTCTAATCATGATGTACACCTGAAACTAATATAATGTTGTAAGTCAAATATAATTGGAAAATAAGTTAATTAAAATTATAATTAAGAAAAATACTTTTGAATCCTTTAGTTTATAAAATTCTGTCATATTATTTAGATAGCTAAAATAAAAGATGCAATACCCCAAATATCCCAAAAATCTTACATATAATTGCTTCCCTTCCTTCTATTATCTTTCTTTAATAGCCTTTCCCCCTCAGATCTGAAATTGAGAGCATGGAGCAATAAGGAAATTCACTGTGGTGTTAGGTTAGTATGAAAACCGAAGAACTTGGTGAAATCCTGAGGTAATATTGAGAAGTGAGTCACTGCACATTGATTTCAGTCTTTATGCAGTGTATTTATATAAGTTTTACCTTAGGAGGCAAAGAAATGGGATTGTGTGAGGTGGGCCTCGGGAAGAGAGACTAGACGAAGCCTATTTAGAATCCTCAGGTCTGATTTGTACTTGAAATATTTGATGGAAGGAAAAAAAAACACAGACATTGTGGATGAGAGTAGGATGGGAAATTAATGGTTATAATGATGAGAAGTACTTATCCTGATATTTTTGTGTTTAAGTTCTATAGCAATAGATAAAGTACAAACACTAAAAATTAAAAAAAAAAAAGGCTGCTTTTTTATTAACTTGAATACCAGTCAGGGAAAATAAAATGCCTGTGAGTTTGAAATGAAAGTGGATGTGGTTTTGCTGATCACTGCTGGTAGTAAGCAGCTGGCTAGATGTCTCAAATCTCACTTTCAGAAAGCCTATTTTCTATTGGTGATGACAAATTTGCCCCTTGCTTATACTTATCAGTGGGTGTTCAGTTGTTACAGCAGATTGGAAGTGATTCAGTTCATTTCGTGGGTATTTTCAAAAGCAGGGAAGGATTTCACACTCTGTGGAGTGCTGCTTCACCAAAAGTAAAGAATATTACAGCCTATGGCAGTGATAATTAAAGCCAATAATAACCTAGACATCTCCCTGGCTCTGCAATGCTGGGAGTAATACTTTCCTATTGTATACCTGTCTGGTCGGGGATGTTCTAGCTGGCACCTGAATCAGGTGGAAACTGCAATGCAAATGGGAAATGCTGAAATCCTTCCTAAGCTTTCATGTGGGGAGTTAATATATGAAAATGCGTGTTGCAGCTATGAAGATAGCATATAAAGGTAAAACATTATACAGGAAAAATAATGAAAGGCTATTTCAAGGTATGGGATACCATTTTGTGTACAAGTGAGAAAAAGGAAAATTATTTTTAGTCAATTGGTGAAAAGGACAAACTCACAAAAGAAAGTGCCTAGTAGTATATTCCAAATATTTAATATAACTCATGCCAAACAGATAGTCTCCGACTGTAATGGGTGTTTACTCTTTATTTCTTTCTTAAATTAGTGAAAGAGCCATGCTTTGTGTTATAGAGAAACAAACCAGATGAAGTATTCCAAATCAGATTCAAAGGAAAAAACAGCATTATCCAGAGTAAGTGATCAGAGAAGTCATTGTGATTGTTTGGAATGCTTTGATTATAGAAATAGGAGAAATCATAATCCATTCAGATATCATTTCTATATGGGCAACTGATATGTTTTTCACCATTATGTATTTAATCTCAGATTTCATACTTTTGTGAAGAAGTGATCAGAAATGTTTCCAAAAGAAAGTACTTTATTTTACACTGTGATAGGTTTGACATTATAGTATGCAGGAGATGAGGTAGGAGGTGGACGTGTAAATTTATAAAACTCTTAGCAAGTTGGACTGTAAGTTATCTTGATCATTTCTTTGTCTCTGAAAATGCAGCCTTTGAGAGAAACATACATTGGGATTGGTCTAACTTCTACATAAATCCTGTTGAAAACAAATAGCCACTTACCCAAATATGATACGCTGCTTAAATATTATTCTCTGAATGAATCAATATTAATATAATGGGGTTCAAACCCAGTATCCACCACAATATTTGTTCAATCTTGAGAAAGTCACTTAACTTCTTAGCCTCAATTTCCACAATTATAAATGGACATAATAATAATAATCATAATTCCTAATCATAGGATAGGTATAATTATTATATTATTTAGTATATATAAAGTGCTTAAAATACAAGGCCTTGTAAAGCTAAGTGTTACAACAGATGTTACATTTATAATAATAATTATTATAATTGAGTGAGAACCCCTCTTAAATAATCATGCCAATGTATTGCTCATGCAGTTCTGACTCAACATTTCTTCATTTATTTATTAAGCTGAGAACTATTTTTGTGTATTCTTTATGTGCCAATTACCATCCTATCCTACTGAGATATTAAGATGCACAAAAATGTAGTTTTATCTTTTATTATTTAGCTTAAGCCTAGTCTGTCATAATACAGAGAGCCAATTTAATGGAGTTTAAAGAGGATGGAAGCTTATTTCTCTCTTGTGTAACAATTCTAAGTTAGTAGACAGATCTGTTCCACATGGTTATTCAGAAATCCAGTTTCTTTTAATCTTTTTTCACCAGCCCCAACTACATTTTCACAGTTAGGTAACTGCCGCATCTGCGTTGTAGCTGTTGGGAAATAAAAAGAGAGCACGGAAAGGGCATGCTCACTCTCTTAAGGGGCCCAAGTGAAGTGCACACTTTCTATCTGCTTACCTTCCATCTGTAAAAATTTAGCAAACATGGCAAGTCTAATAGCAAGGGAGACTGGAAATGTAATACAGATAGGCAGCCAATTCTCCAGCTATTGCCAAGGAAGGGGGTTTGAAAGGGATTTTGTTTGACAGCTAGCTGTCTCTAGCAAACATCCTCCTGAAATGAATGGTCTCCTGAAGGAGAGTGATAATTACAATGCAGTGTGAAACTGCTAATACCATTATATGCATATAGCATGTATAAGCAAGTAAGTAAGCCTCCATCACCTAAATACTTTGTTAAATCTGTTTCTCTAAACTTGTCCGTGGCCCAGTGGTAGCCTCTGATAAAATTTTCACCTGTCTGCAGTGAAATGAGGAAAATAAAGGTGATGTAATAAGCTCTCACAAATCTAAATTATTTTCATTAACATGCTTTTTTTTTTTTCATTTTCAATGTATATTCTTCATATGTTTTGCTGTTAAATGTCCTTTTATGAAATGATGCTGTCAGAAGACAAGTTTTGTTTGGTTTTTAATGTCTGTAATTTAACTTTGACCCTCCACTTTCTACCAACACCCCTTTTTATCCAGAGTGAATTTGTATGTTGAGCTTCAACCTGTGGGCAGGGAAATACAATGATCTGTGAATCCCCAAGAACTACTCGTGTTTTCTGTAGCCTTTTATAAAATATTGTCGTTTTGAATGATTAGAAGGAAACATCAAAAATATCGGCTCTATATTACTAGAGGGCAATTTTTTAAAATACATAATGTGGTTCTCAGAGACATATAAAATAAACACTTGTCAACAATTTTATTTAGCTCCTTAATTAATGAGGAAGCCAATAAGATGTTAAAACCAACTCACAGGAGAATCAAAGAACACACACATTCAGTCAATCCAAAAATCTGAAATCGGGCCGGTCAAGTGGCGCAGTGGTTAAGCACTGGCTTGGGAAGCCGCCGGCCCCGGTTCGAGTCCTACATATGAGGACCAATGACACTGCCCTAAAAAAAAAAAAAGCTGAAATTAATTTACAACACTGGCCAATATCCACAAGACAATGACCAGTTGCATCTCCACCAGACTCTATACAGTATATTTATATTTCCGTGGATAAGAATAATTTTCACTACTATCATGTTTCTATAACTTACAGAACTGCAAATAGCTTGAAAAGACAATAAAAGTGGAGACAACCCAGAGGAACACTCTGGACAAGACAACCAGTGATCGTTCTTGCCCATTTCCAAGTCATTCAAAATATTTCCTGACACTATTTAGGGGCTTTGATGATTTTTTGTTTGTTTATTCGTTTCAGCATATCTTCCCTATATTTCGCTTAGTCAAGATTTAAAAGTGTAAATTTATTGTGAAAACATTTGACTGCCTATTTTAAGAGAAATAACTACATATTGTTTATTACAGTATCCAACATATTATTGATGCCCATAAATTACTGTTATTATCATTAGTTGTAAATATAACACATTTTTTACTGTAATAACATTATATAGTATGGTTGAGTAACTAATCTCTGCAATGCTTGAGAAAAAAAATTAGGTCTATGAACATAATGAGAAATCTGAGTGGAAGAGTATCTGCTTAAAAAATCTTTATTGGGGCACCCGGTTAGCTCATTTGATTAGAGTGCCGAGCTCATAACACCAAGGTTGCTGATTTGATCTCCACATGGGCCACTGAAATGCGTCCTACACAACTAGATTGAAACAACTGCTTGACTTGGAGCTGATAGATCCTGGAAAAACACACTGCTCCCCATTTATTTTTTTTTTAATCTTTATTGCTTGGGCTTAGTTATTCTGCCTGGGTTTTTGCCCCTTAGTATCTTCAGAAGCTCATCCAATGTCACTAATTATTTACGTCTTACAAGAAGACAAACCTTCATTAATTCTAACAACAAAGGAAAAGAGAAAATAACAAATGAGTGTGTTGCTGGTAAAAAAAACAACAATGAGTGTGTGCTCTATGAATATGGAAGTGGTGGGAGTAGGGTGGATGGTGAGAGGCAAGTCTATAGATGATTTACTTGCAAAACATATAGAGAATGCTAAGCATTTGGCACATTAAATCAGATCAGCAATAAAAGCTGTGGGAAAAGATGGGAGAAGTCTTTTAATAACCTACGTTTAAAATGTCTTCTTAGTGGTTTTCAAACTTTTTAATTTCAGATCTCTTAACTCTCTCAAAAATAATTGAGAACATTGAGGAACTTTATTCTTAAATGTGAGTTATATTTGTTGAAATTTGTTATATTAAATATAAAAATGGGAAACATTTAAACCATCTTTGCATTAACTCATTTTAAAATAAGAATAGTAAACCCATTACATATTAATTTAAGTAATATTTTTATGAGAACTGTGTTTTTGAAAACAAAAATTTATTAATGAGTGACATTATTTTCATAATAACATTAGGAAGATTTTCTTTTTTTTTCAAATACCTTCTTAATGTTGCCTTATTAAAAGATGGTTGGATTCTCATACCTGTTTCTGTATTGTTTTGGAGTTCAAGTGTATCAAGAAAATCGCTCCACACACTGTTATGCAGTTAGAAAAGGGTAGACCTTTGGAATCCCCAAAAAAATCTTTAGACCCTCCCCACCAGGGTCTTGGCACCTCATTTGTAGAGCTGCTGTCCTAATCCATTTATGCTCATACTTTTCCAGACAACACTTCATCTTCACCATCATCTAAAGATCTTCCTTCCTAATTTATTGAAAAAAATGTATCATAATTCCTACCTGCATTTGTGTTCATATACTCTTTTCCTTTTCCTTCAGACAAAGTGTCTGTGTGTTCCTTGATAATGACATTCTGCTTGGGCCTTTATTCTCACATCTACTGACTACTTAAGGACATTGCTTTAGGAATTCTCCTCTTTTTGCCCATCATCATCAATTACTTTCTCTAATGCATCACTCCCATCAACGTACCTAGGATGCCAAAAAAATGCATACAAGTGGACATGTTGGTCAACGTTGCTCAAGCAGTAGTTCACCATAATCAGAAGTGTCTGGATGCTGACAGTAACCACTTTGAGTACCTCTTGTAAATTGCAGAAGTCAAATGTGACTTGTTTTCATCTTTTGTTATCTGTACATATTGAGCATTACAATTTTAATAATTTCTTCCTTTCTTAAAATACATATACACTTTTTGGCACCCTCTGTATATTCATGGTATTGATTTTCCAATATTTAAAATAAATAAAATAAAATAAAATAAAATAAAAAGTGAAATAAATGTATCTTGAGTCTACATTCCTGTCCACTTACTGCTCTATTTCTCTGTTACCTCTTAGGGCAAAACCCACTGTAGAATTTGCTTCCATTCACTACCTCCAATTTCTCTTTGTTTATTCTCACATGAACACTTTCCAATAAATTATTTTCTACTTCTCCACAGAACTGCCACTACCACAATCAACAGTGACTTCCAGTTTGCTAAACTTAATGTTGATTCTCAACACTCATCTTACTTGACTTAGAAACAGCATTTGTTGGTTGATTACTTGCTACTCCTTCAATTACTTTCTTCATTTGACTTTTAGGACTCTCTCCTGCTTATTTCCTTCTTGTGTCGTTCTGTTGGCTCTCCCCCTCTGTCCTACTTATTATACATTTAGAGTGTCTTAGTCATCAGATTTCTTTTGTTCTGAATTTATGTCATGCCCCTAATAATATCAAATTTGTGATAATCCACAAATCTACTTGAATACCTAGTAATTACCTAAAAATTTACATATCAAAAATGATACTAATGGGGTCGGCCAAATGGCTCAGTTGGTGAAGAGCTCGCTCAAGAGTGCAAGCTGAGCTCTGAGCAACAGTGGTTCAAGGCCAGCCCGAGCTGAGTTGCCGTTGAGCTGCCAACAGGTGGCAGGATGGCTCAGCTAAAAAAAAAAAAATGATATTAATGATATATCCTCCTCTAATTTATTCTTTCTAAATTTTCCCCATTTTGATAAATGTCACTCTATCTTCCAGTTATTCAGACCAAAAACTTTTGTTTCATTCTTGACATTTCCCTGTTTGTCATACCCCATACCCAATCACTCAGCTAACTTCCCTCCAGTCTCCCTCTTCAAAGTTACTATTATGGTCTAGAGCACCATTAAATATTCTTTATAACTCCATTGAGAATATTTTATTAGCATTCTAATTGATCATCTATCTTCTGTACTTGTTCTCCCATACTCTAGTCTCAAAACAGTAGAAATGAAACTAAGATCATGTGTAGTCTCATTGCAGAATCTAATGTTTTCTGACCCCATGGAGATTAAAAGCTGAAGTCCCCCCAAAACCAACAAGGTCCTACAAGTTCTACTCCTCCTTTGACTTTCTGAGCTCATCTTACATCACTATCACCTTCCTTTTCTCTGCTCCAGCCTCACTGTCTCCTGGCTGTTCTGAAGCACACCAAGCATGTTGCCCATTCCCTGACCTGCCCTCCTCTCAGATCTTCACATACATTACCTTGCCCCTTTCAAGTCTTTCATCAGAGGTCGCTTCCTCATTGGGCCTTCCCTGATCTCTCTAAAATTACAACTCCTACAATTATCCCCCTTCATTGTATGATTTTTCCCCTTATCATTTATTATCAAATATCATTCCATCCCTTTTGTCACCACTATATTTTCAGCCTAACACAGAGTCGGAATTAACTAAATAGTAAGGCAAAAAATGAGTCACTCAACATGTTGGCTCCTTTATGAATAAGCCAAGGCTATGTTACCATAAACCCATTGACAGAAACTAATTGGGAATCAGTCACAATCATGGCCTAGACTTAATAAAGTCATTATTTCTGTGCAATTCCAACATAATTACATTGTAATCCATGCAGCAACTCAGAAAATAGCCTTCCTAAAAATACTGCTCAGAGAATTTTGAACCAATCATAAAAGAGTTGATATTAATACTATAACTATGAGAAAATCTTACTAGAGAGAGACTGGGAAGTATCTACAAAATATACATATTTTCAATTAGTTAGAAATAATTGATGTAACTGATAGTTATGAAATTGAAGGCAAATAAGGAAAGCATTTAGACTTACAACTAAAGTAAAATACTGTAAGATGATAATGTTAGGCTATTTTTTCTTTTCTTCAAAGTCAACAAATATTAGAAAGAAGGGGAAATTATTAGGCATATATATTAGGAAGAGCAAGGGAAATAACTTATGATATATATATATATATATATATATAAAATGGAGGATCAAAACTTTGGTTTTTGGGGTGTCTGGTTAGCTCAGTTGTTTACAGCGCAGTGCTCATAACTCCAAGGTTGCCAATTTGATCCCCACATGGGCCACTGAGCTGTGCCCTCTAAAACAAGATTGAAACAACTGCTTGACTTGGAGCTGATGGGGATAAAAGTTCGCTTTTTACTTTTGGTAATTAGATAATTTTGTTTAAGTTCAAAGTTTATCATCTTTAAAAACATTGTATATACTTATCAAACCAATGTAGAGGATACATGCCAGCTGCACATTGACTAGATAATTAGACAGAAATATAATCAAGTAGCATCAAAGCAGAGAGATATCAGCATCTAACTTAAAAAGAATAAGCATAAGTGGTTTAATTTCCCTCATGTTATAGAAGAAGTAAATTCCAATCATATGCTACTTACAAAAGAAACGTCAAAATCTACATCATGTAGTAAAGTTACAAATAAGAATCTAGAATATCATAGATATATCAGAGAAGTTAGAAACACAACAAAGGAAGAAAGTAATAATGGTTAAACTATTATCGTATGTATTAGTTTCCTAGGGCTGCAGCGACTAAGTACCACAGAGTGGCTTAGACAATAGATAGTCATTGTCTCACAGTTTTGAAAGCCAGAAGTCTAAATATCAAGGTGTTAGAGTCATGCTACTTTGGGAGGTTCTAGGGAATGATCTGTGCTAGGCCTCTCTCCTAGCTTCTAGTAGCCTTGACTCGTATTCCTTGACTTGTAAATGGTGATCTCATGTCTCTCTTCACATGGCATTCTCCCTGTGCATGCATGTTTATACCTTTCCCATGTTTATAAGGACATCAGTCATACTGAAATAGGGGTCTATGTCAATGAGTAGAGTCAATGATCCTATTTTTAAATAAGGTCACATTCTGAGCTACTGGTTATGAGGACTTCAACATATGAATTTTGAGGGGACATGATTTAACTCTTAACATCTTGCAACATAGAATTCAAGTAAAATACAATATTAAATGAAAAAATAAATTTGTATTCATAACTGTAATGCATAATGAATATGTGAGTAATATAGCTCAAATAATATAGCTCAAGGAAACAAATTAATTGGGAGATTTATGACAAATCAGGTAATGAAAATACTAAAACATGTAGATAATATAAAAATAAACTTTACTTAATATAGTCAAACTATTTTTCTACAAATGAATTAAATTTATTTTATTTTCAGGATCTACTGAACATTTTAAAAACATGGATCATGGATTATATCATAAGGAAAAGAATAATACGTATATGATACTAGCATGTTCTGGGCTCTGTTCAAGCAGTATCTCTGGGTTCTTCACATTATATTACATAGAACAATTTTAAACAAAGACTTAAAATTTACAACTTTCCCTCAGCATATTTTTTAAAAAATAGGTTGAAGGACAAATCAATTATTACATAACTGATTAGTTATAAATTCACAAATAAACTCATAAAGTGAGTTCACTCACAAATGAATGCATAAAGAAAAATGACATGATCTAAGCATTAAACTCAAAAGTAAATAATAAACACAACAGCAAAGAATTGTAAAAATATCAATATTAACCAGAAAACAAACAATAAATAGAACACAGGCACAAAGTAAAATAGCCTAATGTCTGAAAATGTGCTTTAAAAGAGAAGAAACAGATAAAATAAATTTGTGAACAAATATTGACAGTATTTAAATAATTTTTTAAAAATTCTCTGCATATATCATCTTTCTGGTTGAGTTGGTTTTGAGTAAATTCAATGTACTTTAAACTTCTCAACATACTCCTTGTTCATTGATTTGAAAAATTAAATGTACCTTGGAAAACATAAATAACTAAAATGGACTTTATTATATTCAATTCTAATTGACCAATACTCATGGAGAAGGTCACTTCTACAGAAGACCATGGACCCAGAGGGTATTGTAGGTGAGATTTTTTTCACACTTTCAAACATGATTATTATATTATAATGTGTTTCAGAGAATGGAGAAAATATGGGAGACATATAGAGATTTCTCTACCTAGCTATACTAATTTTTACAAAAGTTTGAAAAGACGGAGCCAAAAATACTAGTGACTAATGTCACTTATTATTGTAAATATGGACATTCTAATGCAAATCAAATTCAGCATTACATTTAATATACCTTTGTATGTAACTTTGCCTTTTAAAATTTATTTTAAATTTTGCCTGTCCTGTATCCCTTACCATTATATCTCTTAACAGTATTCTGTTTTGTTTTATACAAAAAATGTACTTCCTTATCATATGGACTTTTTTGACGCTGTCAAGCAGCATTCCTTACTGTTTTGTCACAAGGTGAGAAAATGAAGAACTCTAGCTTATCAGACTATTTTATTCTTCTTGGCTACACATTTTCAGTATGTGCCAATCAATTTCCTCCTTTTTTTTTTGGAACCTTTTACAATTGAATCTCTGTTACATGAAAACAAAGCCAAAAATATAGAGAACAATTATAATCCACCACAATCAAATAAGATTTATCCTAGAAATTTAAATTAGAAATCTTTTATCATAAGGCAAATATGAAATATCACCTCAAGATCCTGAATATCATTGAATAATCTTTAACAATATTAACAGCTTTTAAAAATAGGAATGCAGGAGTATTTTCTTAAAACTGTATAACATATGGGCTTTAAGTCAAGAGCCAACATAAAACTTGAGGCACAAAAGGTCATACTCATTAAAACCAGAAGGAAAACAAAGATGTCTGCAATTGTTACTATTATTTTATATGAGTCTAGAATTTGTGGCCAATGCATGAATAAATGAAACATATGATAAAACTCGTAAAAATGAAAGTATAAAATTGTAACTTTCAAATGACATAATTATATGTCTAGAATCTCTAGGGAATCAAATGAGAACTATTAGATTTATAAAGAAGGTTTACTAAAAGTTAGCTATTTGATAAATATACTTGTAATGATATCTCTGATCTTCTGTTTGGGGTATAGATGTTTATGGGAGGTGGTAATGGGGATGTGTATGGATAAGCCTTTGCTTTAATATCCAAATAATACAGAGTGAGAAACCATCATCCATGTGAAGGGAATCTACTATCACTCAGTATTCCTGAGAATCCCCCAGGATGGGTGTCTTTACATATCTCACAGACTATCTAAAAAGTCTCTGTTTAAGAAGTTTGGCCTTTCCATAAACAGTTCTCCAAATTGTGGCAGCTTTTTCCTGCTTGACTATGCTTCAAATTGTCGTGTTAACACTTTGTAAGCGGGCATAAAAAGCTATATGACGAGTTTACTCATTTCCCGCAAAAAATGTGTTAAGTCCCCAAGTTGCAGCTAAAACAAGGCTACTCTGTTTTTAAAAAATGATCAAATGCCTAAAGAGAATATAAAGGGATTACAATCCATATAATGAAATCTGAAAACCAGATAATCCGGTCTCATTTCTCCTCTAGCCCACTGATTGGAACCCTCCCCAAGAACTGCTTTTCTCCTTGGAATTAACCTCAACAGCAGACTCTTTTTAAAAATCTCTCTCCCTGGATCCCCAGATTCTAAGAATGTGACTTCCAGCAGATTGCTCCCTAACCCGAGTCCTGCCTAAAACAAACAAAAAAAATGAAGGAAAAGAAAAAACTTGTATAATTAATAATTCTATCAGAGGCATCCCTCTGTCCTGAATGAACATGTAGCTCATTATTTATTATTATTATTATTAGTTTCAGGTGTACAAAACAACATAGTGATTAGACATTTACTGTTGTGATCAAAATAACAGTGAATGCTGCTGCCAAGTGCCATCCAACAGAAAGGAAGGGATCTTCAATACAGGAAGCAATGAGTCAAACCTTAGTAACAGAGTGTGACAAGTTTCAACTCGTTTGGTGCAGTCAGGTGTGAGCTAGAGTTGAGAGATGTGTTTTAAACTGTGCCATAAATCATCTTTCATCATGACAACGCTCCATGTCACATATCATTTCTGGTATATGGCAATTTCTTTCAAATAAAAACATTATGGTGTGTCCTCATCCACCTTATTCACCAGATATGGCACCGTGCAACTTTTGGCTCTTACCTGAAGTCAAAATGATTCAGGACATTGAGGCAGCCATGACAGCATGACTAAAGACACTCACGAAAGAGGACTTCCAGAACTGCTTCAGAAAGTGGCAAGAATGATGAGATAAGTGTGTCCCAAGCAAGGAGGAGTATGTTGAGGGGGATTAATAGCAATGTGACTTTTACTGTAAATTTTTTTTTTAATTTAAACATTCACCATATTGTCCAATCACACCTCATATATATGGTGTCAGATGGATTTTAGATTTATTGAGTTGATCACTTTGTAAGTCATATAAATGTTAATCACTATGTTATAAACTGAAGCTAACAAAATGTTGTATGTCAACTGTAATTAAAAAATAAAACAATTATTTTTTTAAAAAGGAATAGATTAGGCAGTTAGCAAGACCACAATTGAAACAAACTCTGATCTGAAATATGAATTCCAAAAGCCTATACAATATCCACTCTTTCAGGTTCTCAGAAATATACCAGTCACTATTATATTTCTTATCAGTTTATAATGAATATATCAAGCCTCATGAATATGAGGATTATTTCCAGTTCCTGACAAAGAAATCTCTAAAAGTATAACTATGGTGATAACATCAAAATTCCCTAAAAATGCAAACCAAATTCTATTTTAAAAACTCTATTATACTTTAAATAGTTCCAGTTTTTATTACTAAATTCATTTCCCAGATATTGCTCCATATTAAATATTTATTTATTGTTTATTTCAGATATTTAAATTGTGTTATAGAATTCATCTTACTCTAAATAAATGGTTGAAGATCAAGTCATTTTATACTTAATATTGTCTTAAGTCAATAGTTTATAAAGTTAAAATCCAAACACTAGCAACATAGATACATATAGATGGATATTTGACATATTCCGTTGTTTTGGGTCCACATTTGTGAACATAAATCATATTAGAAGAAAGGCCTCCTGATTAGTAGTCTTTTAATTTTACTGAACCTTATTCCTGGAAATCATCTGTGATTTTGGTTCAATCCTTACCCTCTTGGGAATGCTACCAAAATGTTCTTATTTTATTTTTTTAAGGTACATCTAAGGGAATGTAGGAGAGTCCTTTCAATTAGCATTATTCATTGGCTAGATATTTAACATAGCTATCTTCAATCTCTTAGGACTTGTTTTATTCACCTAGTTTAATAAATCTACAAAATTATTATGCTAGCTTCTTTGAAACAGATACATTTAGGTTACCTCAGATGAAATGGGTTCAAAGTAAAGATATCATTGGGTTACAAAGAACATCAGCAAAATATATTTCAGGACTTAATGAAAAATGACATTCAGTATGAATCAGGTTTTAATAGGAAATCTTATAGTTGGACAAGAGTTCTGGTTGTCCAGCAGCATTTCTGGAAGTTGGCCTTGAAGGATGGAATTTTAACAGGTGTTATTGAGATGGGAAGGCTTTCTAGGTGTTAGGAGGTGTTGAAGTGTTATACTGAGTTCAGATCCTGAAGGGCTTTGTATCATTTAGTTATTGATGCATAACAAATTATCCCAAAACTCAGTGGTTTAAACAATAAGCCTCTAATATATATGGATATAGATATAAATATAATTATAGATAGATAGAGATAGATTTTTTTTTCTCATTTACATGGTTATGTTGATATGTGCTAGACTCGGCTGACCTCAGCTGGGTTCACTTATACATCAGTGATCAACCAATATGTTGGTTGGGGCTGGTGGGTTTAAGGTGGCCTCCCTCATCCATTTAGAGTTAGGTCAGCTGTCAGCTGGGGTAATAGAAATGAGTGGGTTCAGGTGTTTCTCTTCATCTAGTAGGCTTATTCATATGGCAGTATCAGGGTATAAAGAGAACAGAATCATGCAAGGTCTCCAGAAGCCTGGGTTTGGAATTGGCAAATTGACTCCTTCAGAACATTCCACTTGACAGTACAAATATAAAGGTGGAGACGTATTTACATCTTGATGAAAAGAGCTTCAAAACTACATAGAAAAGGGGTAGAGACAAAGAGGGTGAAGACTGCAACCATTTAGCAACCAATCTATCATAAATGAATGGCAACTAAGGCTTGTGATGTGAATGGGTAATGAAAAGTTATTCCATTCCTCTATATGCAGAAAAAGGCATAATCAGAATTCAGCTTTTCAGACTACCTAAGGAGCAAGGAAAAGTGGATTGGGAGTCAGCATAAAATGAAGGTAGGGAAAACAGTAATAATATTATTCAAATAAACATTAAAATGTTAATTGTATTTAAAAGGAATAAAAAAGCTGAGTTGTAAAGGTATAATTGACCAAAGCATGGGACTTCCAAATAAAAAGAGAGAACAAAACCAACTTCTAAGCTCTTGTACCTTGGGATTGGTTAGACTTTTCAAACATTAAAGTCTAAAAGAAAAATAACGTAGTTTTGAACAAAATGTAATGAGACTGGATTTGATCTTTCCGCATTTGATTTTTCCCCCCTTTGGTATGGGAAATGTGGAATTCCTGCTGGGAATCACTATAACCAGTTAGTAACATAGTACTAGAATCCCCTCACAAGGAGTACAATCCTCCTACAAACTTGCATTTGCTCCCATTCCTTTCCCTTTGGTGTTTTTTCTCTGCATGAGGAAATTCATACCTTCCCTTTATGAGGTTTTCAATTAATGTTCTTCAGGATATGCTCCTGAAGAATTTCAAAATTAGATTATCATCTGAGAGGAAACTAGAAATCCGTGAATTTATAGATTGAGAAAAAGCCAAAATAGTTTCAAAATCTATAGATATTTTTCTCCTCCTAGAATTTCTCCATTTCCTTCATTAACAGCTATATCTAGAGCAATGCAAACTTCTTATTTTAAAATCTGTATTGTACCATATCTTATCATTTTATTTATTGATATCATACAAATAAATATCCTTTCTTTGGAGTAGTTCATGTTCTTAATATCATTTATATTTTCTTTTCTTAAAGAACTCTATATTCAGTCTTCCATAAGTATCTGGTCATGTCTGAAAACTATAACTATCATTTATTGTGTGATTTATTTTATAACGATATTATGGATTGAATTGTGGATACCCAAAATTCATTTCTTCCAGCCCTAATTTCTAGAACCTGAGAAAATTACTTGATTTGGAAATGAGATTGTTGCAGATGTAATTAGTTAAGGTCATTAGGATGGGCTCTAATCCAACATAACTAGTGTCCTTCCAAAAAGAAAATTTGGATACAGAGCCATGCACACAGAGAGAGCATCATGTACAATGAAGGCAAAGATCTACAAGCAAATGAATGCCAAAGACTGCCAGCAAAACAACATAAGCCAGGGGAGAAGAATAAGACAGTTTCTCCCTCACCACCCTTAGAAGAATTCTCTTTAAGACTACGACATAGAAACCCTGTCTAGTTTTCAGCCAGTTGCCCTGGAAAATTTAGTCTCAAAACTGCAACATCAACTCTTACCCCAATCTGTAACTTGCAGGCCTGCCCTACAGATTTTGAATATGCCAGTCCCTACAATTGTGAGAGCTAGTTTCATAAAATAAGTCTCTTTCCTTGATAGATAGATGACAGATAGGTAGATGGGTAGATGAAAGACAGGTTGATACGTAGGTAGGTAGATAGATAGACACATAAATAGGTGGATAGACAGATGTAACTATATCTATATGAATAAGTATCTCTCTCTCTCTTTATATCTATATATAGAGAGTATATTGGTTTTGTTTCTCTAGAGAACCCAGAGTACTAACAAAAGAATTATGCAATAGCCTAATGACAAAGTTACAATTGTTCTCATTTTATAAATGATAACACTGATATTTGATAAGTTTAGTTACTTGCCCAAGGTCACATAGCTTGAAGTGACAAAAAAGATTCAAACCCAGGTCACTGACTCTATAGCCCATTATTTTTGGCACTGTAATATTCAGTAATATTCTAATTCAAATTAAAAAATAATAATTCAACTGAGTAAATTTGAAGACCTAATTGGCTTTATTCATTGGTTCACGAATTGAGCAGCAGTTCTTCTAGCAACTAGAAAGGAGCTCTGAGGAGCAGTACAAAATGCAAGCTATTTATAGGTAAAAGGGGTTAGATAAAGGACTCTAGCAAAGAGTGGATTATTTCAAGTGAGGTCACCTGCTTTTGAAGAAGGGCAGGGGTATATCGGGCAGATAACCTCATTAAAGGCCAAATTTCTGGGAGACTGAAACTGCAATTAAAGCTTGGTTTTCTATTGTGGGGCTTAGCATAAGTGACTTCATTTGGGTGACTTAACAAAATTGTTTTCCATTTATTTTTATGTGACTTAGGGGACAATATTTCCGTGTTATTCTTTTAGTATATTGATGAAAACTATAACTGTATTTTTCAGAACACATATTTACAATTTCAGAAATATAGATATTGTGAAGACACTATGCCTTGAAGATATTTCAGATATTTTGGTCAAACAACCAAGATCATTAAAGTTGGTCCCACTGGTGAACTCCCACTCGATCACCACACAACAAGGAAATGCTACTAAAGAGTGTAGGAATTAATCAGAACCACACTTCAGAAATTCTTTAAACTAGCCTTGTTGATCTCAAGGTGAGTCTCTACAACCTTAGCCACTGAGTTTCCTGTATTCAATTTGGAAATCTTTCTTTTATGTATCTAAAAATATACACTTTATAGCTACTAATAAAAAATTAAGTTACTTCTGCAACATTGTGATTTATAATATATATATATATTTAGTGGTCATTCAGATGACTAAAATATACTTTTGTATATATTTGGTCTTTATCCACAGTTGCTGGCTCACAGCTCCAAAATCCCTTGGAATTTCCTAGTGATAAGATCAATGGCAGCATCTTCTATTATATTTGGTCTTATCTTCAGTTTCAGAAAACATATCAGAGACATAAAGGTGAAATGGGTATCTTGTTATTCATAATAAGCCCCTTTCCACCACTGCTGGGTTTATGTTAATGAGGTGACTTTTAGAAAGCATTTAAGTATGTGGACTGGTTGTCAGGGTAACCAATGATAAATAGAGATGGTTTGGACTTTCAATTCTACCTACTCTGATTTCCAGGGAAGGGAGAGGGGCTGGAAATTGAATCCATCACCAATTGTCAATGATTTAATTAACCATGCCTAGATAATGAAGCTTCCAAAAAAATTCAAAAGAATGGACTCAGGGAACTTCCATGTTAGGGAACAAAAGCACTTCCATGCCACCTTTCTGGGCCCCAAAGTCCAGGAGGATAGAAGCTCCTTGGTTCAGGAGCTAGCCCTATGTATCTCTTCATCTGGCTGTTGATTTGTATCTTTTAATCCCTTTGTAATAAATTGGAGTCTAGTGAGTAAACAGGTTTCCTGAGTTCTGTGAGGTGTTCTATCAAATTAATTGAACCCAAAGAGGGGGTTGTGGGATCCTCTGATTTATAGCCATCGGTCAGAAGCACAATTAACAATCTGGGATGATCAAGACTGGTATTGGAAGTGGAGGGTGATCCTGTGGTAGCTGATGCTACCTCCAGGTAGATAGCATCAGAATTGAGTTGAATTCTAGAACGCTCTGCTAATGTCTGAGAATTGCTTGTTGGTGCAGAGAAGTCTACATGGGAACATACACACACACACACACACACACACACACACACATACACACATACACACACACATACATTCAGTGCAAGGTCCTCACTCTATGAAATTGAGTTTTCAGGCACAGGTGCTGCTGCTGGAAGACACCCCAGATAACGCATAGAGAGAGGGACCAAATGATAAATTCAATTTTATGTCTGCTCAAGGGGATAAAATTTCATTAAAGCCAATTAAAATACATTTAAATGAATTTCATTTAGGAAAACTGTACCTTATATTCTATACATTTCAAATTTCTTTTGGCTGATACTGTCTGTTATCTAGTCATCCCTTGTTTTTCTTTGTTGTTGTTTTTGCCACTATGAACATGTATCCTACACCTAGAGCTGACTCCCTGAGATACAAAAGACAGAAAGTTTAGTAAATATATGTTACTAACATAATTCTTAGGGGACTTTCATATATGATAGATACAAGTTCAAACCCAGCACATTCAACTATGACTTATGTCAACCTTAGAAAGTAACTTAACCTTCTGTGAATCTCAAAGTTTGTAAAAACAGGACAAGAAACAATGAGTTTTATGACGATTAAATTCAGAAAGTTATAAAATGTAATTTCAAGTCAAAAGATGTACTGAACAGATGTGGCAAACCCTATTTCTGCTTATAAATGCACAGAAAAATATAAGGGCAGATGAAACAAAAAGTTTAAGTATTTCAGATTTCTGGTTCATGACAAGATGACAAGCCAACACAGTGTGCTGGGTCCCTCTGCCAGCTCAAGTCTGGAGATGCCTGCCGGAGAGGAAGTTTAAATCTATGGAATTACATAACTATAGTAAGTAAGTGTGAGAAACCCCGGAAGGTAGGATGGCAGGTGTGATCTAGTATAATAGGTAAACACCAACTCATAGTAGATAGGCTGGGCTTTCATGACAAGGGGAGTGAGGAGGAAGTCTGGAGAGAGGTTTTTTTCCTGCTCATTTTTCTCCATTTGTTGTCTGCCCCCTCCCCACCCCCAGCACTGAGGGTAAATAAACAACAGCCGCAGAAGAGAACAACAGTCAATGGGGTAACACCAAAATTATGCCAAGAGCAGTTGGGGTGAAAAGAGATTAGAAACAATTGCAGGCTGATGACCTGAAGGAAAATATCTCTTCCCCTTTCTTCCCCTCACACACTGAGAATTAGGCAAAGTAAGTCAAGGGAGTTAAAGCATCCTAAGAAGGGGAGTGCTCAGGGAGGTGCTACTCCATTTTATATTCAACCACATACATGTTACAGGAAGAAGTCATAAAGGAAGAGGAGAGCGTGCCATCTAAGTTAGGACAGGGGTTATGACTGTTTCACTCAGCCACTTTCACCTGCAAAGATGTCTAGGAAAATAAGTGCATTTATTTTTTATTGCCAAAGCTGGATGGCTTAGGTAACAGAAAAGTATTCTCTCACTGTTCTGGAGCCAGAGTCCAAAACTAAGGTGTCAGCAGGCCACCCTCCCTCCAAGGTTCTAGGATAGATTCAATTCTTTTCTTCTTCCAGCTTCTGGTGATTGTCAGTGTCCCTTATCCTGTGGCTATATCATTCTAATCTTTGCTTCTGTCTTCCCTCTCAGCCTTCTTAGAAGGATGCATATAATGGGATTTAAGACACACCCTGATATCCAAGATAATCTTCCATCTCAAGATCCTTCACTTGATCACATCTGCAAACACTGTTTTTCCAACTAAGATAACAGTTCCAGGTTCCTGGTTTAGGATCTGACATGGTTTTTGTTTTGTTTGGTTTGGTTTGGTTTATGATTTTTATGGGTTGTTGTTGTTGTTTTTTTTGGGGGGGGGCATTTACTGTATATCTCAGTAAGTATTGGTATCCAGACATATTATTGTGCTGAATAAATTTGTGTTTCCATTAATAAGAAAGGGGAAGAAAATGAATATGGGGTAAATAGCTAGAGAATACCAATCATAGGCAGGAATTAAATATAAACAGAATAGAATTGAAAGTAAATAGCATCATGAAGAATAAAGAGTTGTTATAAACTGTTAAATAAATAATTAAGGATATATTGTATTCTTGAAGACTAAGGGATCAACCAGTGCTACAGGGCCCTTGTATAGTTGGCCCATTGGTCTAGTGTGCTCTTCTGATACCTGCATGGCTTGCTACCTCATCTATCTCAGATACTCAATCAAATCAGACTTCTTTAAAAAGGTCTTATTCCCACCCGCTGTAACTTTTTTCTTACTACCTGCTATATTTTTTCTGTAGCACTTATTGTTATCTCATATGTCATATTCATTTATTTTCTACCTTGCTCCTCACCACCTCAAAGAATGGAAGCTGCCCAAGAGCAGATATTTTGTAGGTTTTGTTCAATGTCATGTGCCCAGTGCCTAAAAGAGTGGCTGGCACACAGTGCGTACTCAAAAAGAATGCTAAAGATATAAATTAAATGAACAATTATGAACATGGTTATACCAACTTAGCCAGAACAAACAACAACTGGCAGAATTATAGATAGAGAAAAATCAAAGTTCAAGGTTTTAAAATACTCATCTCAGAAATGTTAAAGATCAAACAAATAATACATAAGCAAGTAAATAGAATATTTAAATAAGACAATAACACAATACACACCTCAAAATCATTCTAAAGAATGAGGAGGATACAAAAGTGACTGTATCATGCTTTACAAAGGTACCTGGAATAGATTTTCCAAACAAAACTCAGTGGAGGGTGGGTGTGATAGGTGGGACACAATGGATGTTTAGGGCACTAAATTCTATTCTGTATGATACTGTAATGATGAATATATGTCATTATATATTTGTCAAAACCCATAGAACCCATGCATAACACAAAGAGTAAAATAATGTAAACTATGGATTTAGTTAATAAAAATGTATCAACGTTAGCTTTAATTATAATAAATGTACTATACTAATGCAAGATATAGGAGAAACTTGTGGGGAATTCGAGGGAGATATTTGAGAACTCTCAGTACTTCCTGCTCAATATTCTTGTAAATTTAAAACTGCCCTAAAGATAAACTCTATTTAAAAAGTACAATGGGATTGGTAATCAATTATATCTAATGTGTCCATAATGGAATAGAGTATTCTTAAACACATTTTGTGTTAAACAGAAATTTATATAGAAACTTCAAAATAATTAAAACACTCTATGTTAAGTTTTATGAATATCAGTTAGCCGTTCGCTACTTACAGAATAGTGTATAGCTTTAACTATACTGATCAGATAGCAAAAAATAAAGAAAACAATAATCCAACACAAAAAGAGTAAATATAATACCAAAAAATAAGTAAAAAGATTTTTTTTTTAAATCAGATTTTTAAAAAGGCAGACAATGACAACAACAAAAACACATCAGTAAATAGTATTGACAAAAATCCAAGGAAGTAGATACAGTTTTGGCAAACAGGACAAATTAGAAGGGAAAAAAAATCAGAACTATAAATGCCAATAGGAAACTAACTGCAGTTATAAGAGAGACAAAAAAATATGGAATAAAACTTTAAAAATGTATACACGAATTTATTTGTATGTGCATATAAACAGTAATTTCCCAAATGAAATACACATTATTTAAAAATACTATAATTTTTCAAAATTGACATTTAAATTAGAAATCCATTAAATATTAAAATAAGTGAAAGATAATCAAAGACCTTCCTCATCCTCCCTCACTACTGTAAAAAAACTCTAGGTCTACATAGTTTTACATGTGATTTTACCAGAATTTTCAGACTGATAATTCCATATAATAAAAGTTATTCTGGAAACTATAAAGAAAGGAAAAACTTCATATCTTTGGGGAGGGGGAAGTGAGAGGCTAATATATTGATCTAAAACAGGGTCAAAGTATAATTAAAAAAAAAAAAAACTAACCTAAAAAAAAAGGAACCTTTTTCCACTTGTAAACATACAGGTGAGGGCCAGCCGAGTGGCACATTGGTTAAGAGCTGGTTTTGCGATGCCAGTGGCCCCGGTTCGGATCCCATGTATGAGGACCAGTGACACTGCCCTCTACAACTAACAACAGCTCCACCTGGAACTGGGCTGTGCGAGCCCCGGCGACGGTGTAGGCTGCAGCCCCTGCTGCAGTGGGCTGCCATAGGCTACAGTGAGTGGCTGGCAGCCAGGGTGAGCTGCCAATAGCCGCCATGAGCGACATCCAGAGGCTGGCGACCCATCTGCCTCATCCAGGAAGAGCGCAATGATGGTACTAACATGGGCCAGTGAAGCAACGGCCTCTGTAACTAGACTGAAGAACAAAAAAGACAACAACTTGTTTGTTCCCCTTCCCTGATTCCCCAATAAAATCTTAAAAAAAAAAACAAAAAACTTACAGGTGAAAATACCAAATACAATTTTAGCTAAATTAATCCAGTAGAGCATTAATATTTTATTGTTATTATATATAATATAAAATTGTATATATACATACATACGTATAATAATACATTTTGTTGTTATAGGAATTCAAGAACAGGACTTTAAAGCCTATATACTTAACAGTTAGAGTAGTTTTCTATTGTGTGGAAGAAATGGAAGTAGGGATGTGAGGGCTGAACAAAATAAGCGCTGTGAATAACAAGTCATTGCAATGCTCTGTGAAGTGGGGTCTGTGATTACTCATTTCTCTGCACCTGGTTTTCCAGTGCAAATTAAAGAAGAATAAAGGGAAAACAAATCAACAACCTAATTAACAGCTGAGGTATGAAAACCAGCAGCAGGAAGAAGAGGAGGAGAAAGAAGGCAGCAGTGATGAAAAAGAAAAAGGAAGGAGGGTTTCTGGTCCCTGAAGATAGGAAAAATTCTCACTAATAGAGGATCAAAGGTGCACATGTGTATCTGAAACACACACACACACACACACACACACACACACACTCTTAGGTCAGTTCTCAAAATGTGGTCCATTAACATGGGAATTTGTGAAATGCAAATTCTTGAAACTTACCCAGGATCTTCTGACTCAGAACTGTAGAAGCGGAGGTCAGTTATCTGTTTTAACCAAATGCATGCTAATGGTTGAGAATCCCTGCTTTAGAGACTGAAGTTTTAATACAGTAGAGAGAGTCGAGGCCATAGGCTTTGTATGCCAGGGACTATATAATTTATTGTCTAATCTGGGACTCTTTGGGGTTTAAAAAGGGGAGCTGGTAAAAATTATAATTTTTGTTGTAATAAACCATCATTGCTATGTTTACTGAGAACTATGGATAGGAAGAGAGTCTCAACGAATATTTGGCAATGAGAGTATGCATGTAGAAGGGGCAAAAAGTTAAATTTGTTCTACTTATGTGATGTAGCCACCCCTGACTTGAGATGAACTGAAAGCCGGTCCTGAATCAGTGAACTCCTTAAGGTCATTGCAGGGACAACTGCAAAGTAACATCATAGAGTTACCCTGGCCTTGCAGGGCCAATAGATGTCGAAATGCTCAAGAGACAGGTCTTCTGAGGCGGAACTCACAAAAATTACAAATCATCAGATTACATAACAGTTATGAAAGTGGGTCACACTGAAACACTCACAAGTGATAGGCTGATGCTAACAAGGCACCTTCCAAGAGACTTTAAATTAAAGGTTTGAGGGCAGTTTGAAAATTGCTGCTTTGAAATAAAACAACATATTTTAAAAACCGAATAAATAGTATTTACAATAAAATAATATATAATGAAAAATAGTTGGATCATGATAATTTTGAGGTTTCTCTGAAAACAAAACAAAAACCACTGGTACAAAAGCTCCAGGATTCTGAATATGTAGGGGGGGAGATGTGTGTGTGTGTGTGTGTGTGTGTGTGTGTGTGTGTGTGTGTGAAAAATTTAGTTTTACCAGCATAGTTTAGTTAAATAATGGTAATCATTAATTGCAATCTCCATAAAAATGAGGGAAAACATAATTCCAGATTCCAGAAAACCATGTAGGACATAAATGCTGACTATAAAATTTAATTTTGGATATCATTACTACAGAGAATCATGTATTTTGATTTCCAGTTTCCAATTTCTTTTTTTTTTTTTTTTTAAGATTTTATTGGGGAATTGGGGGAGGGGAATAGCGTTGGGGAATCGGGGAAGGGGAACAGACAAGTTGCTGTCTTTTTGTTCTTCAGTCTAGTTGCAGATGACGTTGCTTCACTGGCCCATGTTGGTATCATCATTGTGCTCTTCCCGGATGAGGCAGATCGGTCGCTGGCCTCTGGATGGTCGCTCACTGTGACTATTGGCAGCTCACGCTGGCTGCCAGCTGCTCACGCTGGCTGCTGGCCACTCACGGTAGCTCACGGCAGCCCACTGCAGAAGGGGCTGCAGCTATGCTGTCCCCAGGGACTCACATCAACCCAGCTCCAGGTGGAGCTGTTGTTCACCATCTTAGCTGTAGAGGGCAGTGTCACTGGCCCTCATATGTGGGATCCAAACTGGGGCTGCTGGCATCCCAAAACCAGCTCTTAACTAATGGGCCACTTGGCCGGCCCTCCAGTTTCCAATTTCTTAGACTATACTTTCCATAAAGAGGGGCCTTTTCAGGAAGCCTGCTGAGCTATGATTCACTATTTGGAAGTAGTAGCCATGTTGCCTTTCTAAATGAAGTATATGTACTTTGACCTTAGGCCTATTAGCTAGGCGTCACGGCCCAGCCCAGCCACACACCCTCCTCTGGGTATTCATAGACTGGAATTCATTCTGATAATCATGGGGAGGTGATTTAAAACAAGCTATCAGCCTACCAAACAGACATACTACTTCTTTACGAACATTCTACTCTCTAGAATAAAGTCTTAAGTTAGATTTTTTTTTTGTATTTAATATCATTTTTATTTAAAATATTTATTGAACGTTTAAATATGTTATTATACATGGAAATAAAGTGAAGGAAATCACGCCACCTCTGCTTAATAACTTCTAGTGAAATATATTCTTTCAGCATCTAAGAAAAACATTTGATTACAAAAATGCAACAACTAGCAAATGATTTTTCCCCTGGATTTATTTTCTGCCTCATCTGGCTGATCATCTTTCCTTCAGTCGTTTTAAGTCATCTTTCCCAAGGCATGTGGCTATGGAAAGCTTTGTGTAAAATAAAAGAAGGAACACCTATAGAATAGGTTAGTAGAAATGACTTCCGTTATAGTGCCGATTTTTCAAGTCTCTAAGGATCACTTCTAGAGAGAATTGCTAATTAACTATACCAGTAGTTTGCTAATGGAGTGACAGATTGGGTACCTGAGGGCTAAATCAGTGGATAAGAATATAATCACATCATTTTAATTCTATATAAGACATTTTCTAATACTTAAATGATCTTTGTGGCTTTCGCTCAAAGCTATTTAGATGTATGATGACGACTATCTCTAAAGAAATAAAAATTAAAATTGGAATCGTTATCATGCCTTAGACTATTATTGCTGTCTATATTTTCTTACTCCTTTCCATTTATATTCCCTCCTCCCACATAATAACTTCACTTTAATTCTTAAATCTACACATTTATAGCAAGAAGGCTTGCTAAACAAAACTGAATGGATTAGATGACTATACTTCATCTTGAATAGTTTCTTCACTTAATGAGTAGAATTTAAACATAATATGAAATATCAGGAAATTGTTAACGATCTTAACATTTTTATTCCTACCTGCATCTTTTAACTTTTCTCATTTCAAATTGTAAAATAAAACTTAAGAACGCTATTTCTTTAAGTATTAGCCACCTTTTGAACATTTAGGTAAAATATAAACTTGATGCTCAGCAGAACTTCTTAGGAGATCTTTCTCTCTCTCTCTCTCTCTCTCTCTCTCTCTCTCTCTCTCTCTCTCTCTCTCTCTTCCTCTTTCCCTCCCTCCACCTCCCCTTTCTTTCTTTCTTTCTTTCAATAATGTATTAGATTCTATTCTCAACAATGGAGGTTAAATCCATGGAAGAATTTCAGAACATGCTGATGGAACAAAACAGGCAGTTGGTGTTCCATTATTACTGAGATATGGTGAGTAATGTCTTCTTTTTAAATTCAATCTGTTTTAGGATTTTCTATATAGGAAATGAATGAATAAATGTGTATGTGTGTATATATATATATTATAGTTTAGTATATAAATAAAATATTATATATAATAAATTTGTTGGGAAACATATATAAGTTTCACAATATAAAATACACAGGAATATGGGGGCAGTTCTGGGAATGTAATTGATAATGTTGTGAAGAGACTATTATGTTAAGTGAAATAAGTCAGTTGGAGAAAGACAAGTACCATATGATCTCACTTATATGTGGAATCTGAAAAACTGAATGAACGATCAAAGTAAACAGACTCATAGATATAGAGGAAAAACTGAGGGTTGCTAGTTGGGAGGGGGGTGGGGATATGTGGGAAGGGGAAAGGATTAGACAGCATAAATAGACAACTACAATATTGCCACAGGGATATGAAACACAGTTCGGGGAATATAATAATGTTGTAAAAATTTTGTGGCGTGTCAGATAGTCACATGTCTTGTTAGGGAGACCATTTCATGGATGGAGTAGAGGCTTGATCACTGCACTGTACACCTGAACCTGATGTTGTATAATATTATATGCCAACTATAACTGAATATATAGATAGTCACAGGATGTGGAGAATACTGTGAAAGGGAGTCAAAAGAATTGTAATAGATATGTATGATATGGGGGGGAGTGGGGTGGCGAACTGGGGGAGGGGAGTTGTCACTTAGTGGGTAAAGAGTATAACTATTGCATTGTGTTGTACACCTGAAACTAATAAAAAAATGAAAAAAAAATACATTGTACTCTATAGATGACTGTAATATTACTTATATTTTACTTACATATTTTACATTTTATCAAGTATATTCATATTTTTAAAATAATTCTTCCCATCTTTCAAAATGTTCAGTACTTCAAACTCAAGACTTAATTGAATGTACTATTTTTGTAATGTACATTTTTGTGAAAAGGGTCAAAAATGATTAATGTTTTTCTCAGTCTTTCTCTTCCCTTTGCTCACTGGGGTACTGACCTAGTCTGGTTCTCCAGACTTGCATGATGAGAACTATAGAAAGGCAAAGGGTAGAAAGGACAAAGACAGCTCAGTCAGATTATCACAGCGAAGTGGTCCGAGTGAAGGATGGACTGCTTTCTTCTCCAGCATAGCAGAGAGCATAGCAGTAAATTAGAGGAGGAAGTGGGAAGAGATATGAGAAAGTGACCTCAACTGAAATAGCAGAGTAAGATCCCCTCGATAATTCTCAAAGTATGGACAACAGAAAAAGACAGATATTTTTAATAAGAATTTCTCTGGACAATATTCTTGGATGCCCTGAAACATTACTGAGATATGGTTGCAATGATTATGGAGCAAACATTTCTTCACTCTAAGTTTGAATCACATGGCCATTGTTTTGACAAAAGGGATGTGTTTTAATTTAAGTAGAGTGATTAAATTACCAGCTATCCCACAGCCCTCCCAAAGACCAGGAAGAAGGTCTTGTAAAGTGTGGCAATATAAATTGAAATACTTCATTAATAACTACATTTCAATACTTTTTGCAAAAGAAAATGATGATAGCTCTATAAATATTTTTATTAATTGATATTATTTACTAGTTTTCATTGTTCGGTATTGTTTATGTTTTAGCACATGCTGGCTCTATTAAAATAATTCTCAAGACAATATTAGGTAAGTATGCCCCAGGAGGGGATTAATAAGAAAATGCAGCAAAATTTTGGATGTTGATAGTTTTAACACAACTGAGGCTACTGGATGATTCTTAAATCCTCTCACCTCGAAAATACACATTTCTTCTTTTTTTTTTTCATGCGAGAGTTGAACCGGAAACCTTGCTGTTAAGAGTGCACGCTCTATCCACTGAGCCATCGGGACAGCAGCTCAGCTTGAGGTGCCAAGTTCAGTCCTAGCCGTGGATGGGCGTAATCCATCATGGACTAGGCAATCTTGTCATTAGGAGCACATGCTCTCACCAGCTGAGCCATCCTGCCACCTGTTGGCAGTCAGCGGCAGCTCAGTGGCAGCTCAGCTTAGGCGCAGCATCACTGGCCCATGTGGGAATCGAACTAGCGACCCTGTTGCTCAGAGCTCATGCTCTTAAAGCAAACTCTTAACCAACTGAGCCAGTCAGCCAGCCCCACACATTTCTAATATGAATGTATTAGTTTCCTTCAGGTACATTACGGTAGAAAAGCACATGAATTTTCTTTATTATTTATTGAGTAATTGAGGGGAGGAAACAGGAAGAATTGTTGATATTGGTGTGGCAAGGACCCCCAAGCTAGGCATTTTAATTTTGTTAATGGGACCACCAGAAAGCTCATTTCTAATAAAATGAAACTTGCTTTGTGGGTCTAAATAACTAGGATTTTTAAAAAAATCATTAATGACCAAAATATTGGAATCAGATTTAATTTATTTAAGACTTCAGGTTTAAAATGCCATTGCAAAAGTGCTTGCACATTTTTATTTAAGTTAATAATAAGGTCAGATTTTCATTAATTAAAAAAAAATCACTTTATATCATTATGAATGTCCTGTGCATTGAAATCTCTCATTTTCATTTACTAATTCATAGAATAAGATCTAACATATTTTGAATTATAAGCCAAATTCTCTTGACTTACAGGTGTTTATTTGTTCACCCTTTTGGCAAAAGACATCAAACATGCTGAGTCTGTCTGATGATTATGAAGGGAGAATTGCCACTAAACCTCAAGCTGTTCAAACTACTTTTCAACAGCATTCAGAGTAATCATTGCTAGCATGGCATTGAGATAGATTTTAGACTTGTAAACAGTGTTCAAAGCTGATGCCTTGCTCTGGAAAGCAATTTCTGTTACATAAATCATAGATACCATAAAAGTCGTTTGACAGGAGAGGTGAAATTGATAGGCGATTACTCCTGAAAGAATGATTGACAGCAAGACAATGCAGAACATCTCCAACTGAGGGGCATGTGGCCCATGGAGGACTTCTTCAATCCACGAGAAACGATTTCTCCTAGAAAAAAATAGGAAAATGCCCTTCACTCAGAGGTTTCTCCTAAAATGACTGAATATGAGAAGGTGAGGAAAAAAGTAGAACTTTATTGAGGGAGAAAGGTGACCTGAATTTTGATTCCTATAATGTAATGATACTTGTAACTGTACATACATTATAGTGATTAGTGGTGCTTATGAAAAATAGAGATTCCTCATCCTTACTGCAGACTTAGAGAATTATAAATTCAAGGGTGGAGCCTTGGTTTCGGTATTTTTAAAAATTCCATTATGATTACCATAAATAGCCAGGTTTGAGAATCACAGCTGAAGAATACTTTTATGGTAGCCCTTAAAAATATTTAGCTCCCAACATAAAGTTTTTTATTGTCTTCATTTCCTCCATACCACTGATTTTAATCTACATTAATACTGTAAAAACTTGTTTTTTATATTATCATCATATATACTTTTTAATCTCTAGCACAGATCAAGCAATATAACTTCCTTTTTCTAGTAGCTCCATATATTATCTATTGTCTAAATGCTAACATTCAACTTCTTTTGATCAAATTTGGAGTGTTTGACAATTTTTCTTTATTCTTTCTTAACCACTTATTTAATATGCGAGATCCTCAGCATTGCATGAGAATGACAAATACTTCCAGGCAGTGAGGTTGGGATGGCCAGAATATCAGTTTCATTGTTTTTGTAATGAAATTACATCTATATCCCAGGAGTAAAAGTTGACACAGAGATATTTGAAGTTACCAGTGGCTTTAAACTAGCAAGGTAGGAACAAACAAAAAGAAAAAGAAAATTCAAGGAAATAAGAGTGTCCAGCATGCTGGGGAGTGAATATTGGAACAGTATGGATCAAAGTGCTTAAGATTAATAGAAAGGATTATAAAACTAGGAGGGGATGATAGGTTGCAGTGATTACAAACAAATATAAGGAACAGAAAACAAACGCAGAAACAATACAAGTTCAATGGAAGAATGGAAACAACTGAAAATATGAATGGATAAAAATGCCAGAGAAAGCTATTACTGACTTTGTTATAAACTTTTTCTGCAATTGTCCAAAATAAGCCAAAATTGGTAGGTCCTTGCTGTGCTGTAAATAAAGATCATTGGCTTTAAAATGATGTAGCATCTCTGAGATAAGAATGTTGAGTTAATTCATATAATATCTCAGGATGTTAACAAGAGTTTGGTAAAGGGGAAAAGTGGAGAGTCTGTGGAAGATTGAAGGATGACCATGAAAAAGTGGAAGAGGAGGTGCAAATTCATGATATGGACTTCAAATAAGGAGAAATTTTTGAATGTGGTAGAATGACTTTCTGGAATGGAAAGAGGCAATGAAAACAATTCCATCATTTTGTCCTGGACTCAACATGGTGTGTGTGGAAACGTAATTCCTTATAATTAATAAGTTTAAATACACCAACAAATATAAATTAATTATTAATTATATGTTTAAAATTATATTATATATTATAAGTGAAGGGGGTGGTGGTACACAAATAAATCAAATGAACTTCTTACCCTTAAGATGAGCTTGCAATGTAGTTAGGGAGCTACATCTGCACTTTAATAATACATGAACAAGAGACTGGGATAAACATAATTGAAAATACTTATTGTATCCTAAATATAGAACGATTCTGCACCTGGGTTATAAATCACAAATATGAAAGGAGAACTGACTCTGGGTGGTGAATATAGATGCTGCATTACAGAATTGTATGCTTGAAATTTATGTAATTTTACCAACCATTGTCACCCCAATAAATTTAAAAAAAAATAAATCTGCTTTTATGGTGTGGAGAACCCATTTTTAAGTTTAGTTCAGTGACACAGAGATGGTTTGGTTTCTTGGGCTGGAAGCTCGCAATAAAATCTATAAATTTATAACTCACATCTGTTTTTATTTAAACAAAAATATTAAAGGCTTAACTTTGTGCTGGTGATGAAGTTAGTATTTTTCTTGATAAAAAGTGAAACATCTCATGGGAGGACACCAAGAAAGCACAGAACAAGAGGATGAATGGATTCCCAACTTGACTAATTTATTGTGTTAAAGAGAAGCTGATGGGGCCGGCCGAGTGGCTCAGTTGGTTAAGAGCTCACTCAAGACTGCGAGCTGAGCTCTGAGCAACGACGGTTCGAGGCCAGCCCGAGCTGAGTTGCCGTTGAGCTGCCAACGGGTGGCAGGATGGTTCAGCCAAAAAAAACAAAAAAGAAAGAGAAGCTGATGAAGAGATGTATAATTTTTATGTGTTTGTCTCATGAAAAGAAAGAGATAACTTAATGGATATATCAACTTTGGTTTATGCCACTTATAATTTGTTTTAAAATATACAGGTAACAAGTTGCAAAAACAAACAAACAAAAAGCTTTATAGGTGCTATTGGACTAGCAAGTGTCAAAAATTTTTAATTAATGGGACCCTTGAAAGTGGGCTCATATCAGACTTGGATCACCTCTTTCATTACTTATTTCATTTGACATTTAAATAGCCCTGTTATTATTAAAACTAGTGGTGGAAACGAATTACAAAACCACGCAAACAAATGGAGAATAGTAATTGTGCTTATCTAATCCTAAAGAAGTAGTGCTTTAGCAGACATTCTATAAAAGAAGAGAGAGACCTAAAGAAAAGAGAAGTTCGCGTAGTGTGAGGAATTGTAAGCCACTTCCCAGAACTGAAAGAAGGCCACTGAGACTGGGCACAGGGAGAAAAAGGGAGCCTAGTGTGAAATGAGCATGAACGTGAGGTAGGGGGACAAACCACCCTTAATCGTTTTGGCCATGTTCAAAACATTTACTTCATGTTTAGAAAAATGAGAAATCGTTAAGTATCAGCAATGGCTTCAATCATTCTGCATAACAAACAAGCACACAAACCTCAGCAGAGTACAATGGTAAGATGACTTAGCTCATGAAAATATGTTTTTGAAGGGGTTGGTCCTGAGGGGAGAAGTTTAAATCTCCTCCTTGTGTCTTTTATTTTCCTTTTGGCCATGAGCTAGCCCGAACAAGTTATCTTTAGTGATGGTAGTGGCACTAGAAGGCAGGTGGAAAATTACGAGGCCTCTGAAGACCTGGGCTTGGAGCAGGGTTGCTTTGAGTTTCAGCTTCAGCTATTGGTCAAGGCAAATCATATGGCTGGATCTAAAATCAAGGGGTGGAGAAATACAATCCACTCCTATGCTGAGGAGGAAAAGCAGTAAAAATGTATAAAGATTAATCTAATGTACCACTACAGAAAAGGTTGTGTGTGTGTGTGTGTGTGTACAAGGTGTCATCAAGATACAGTAAATGTTTAAATTTTAAAAAAATATTACAGTAAAAGGCACATTGCCATCAATCCCCCTCAAAACACTTTCCCTTGCTTCAAACACACTTATCCCATTGTTCTTTCCACTTTCTGAAGCAGTTCTGGAAGTCCTCTTTTGTGAGTGTCTTTACTTCATCCTCCATCATGACAACATTCGAGTCACACATTGCTTCTGGTATGGCAATTTCTGTCAAATAGAAACATTACAGTGTGTCCTCACCCACCTTATTCACTGGATCAGGCACTGTGTGACTTCTGGCTCGTCTCTAAAGTCAAAATGACTAGTAAAAGTAAATGTTTTGAATCAATTCAGGACATCGAGGCAGCCATGACAGCACAACTAAAGACACTCACAAAAAAGGACTTCCAGAACTGCTTCAAAAAGTGGCAACAATGATGGGATAAGTGTGTTCAAAGTGAGGGGGAGTAATTTGAGGGGGATTAATGGCAATGTGTCTTTTACTGTAATAATTATTTTGTATTTAAACCTTAACCATATCTTTTGATCACACCTCATATGTGTGTAGGAGAAAGAAAGTGGGGAGAGGGGGATTAGAGAAAGAAAAGTAGCATTATTACACTACCTTTTAAAAATATGTTGATTCAATTTGGAGAAATAGGACCTATCAATCTGTTTATCTATCTATCTATCTATCTGTCTATCTATCTATCATCTATCTATCTAGGCTTCTGTAGTATTTCTAGTAAGAAATCAGTTCTTTGGGCTTGGATGAGGGAGGTGGTTAAAAAGAAAAAAAATGGATGAATTTGGAAGATATTTAAGAGATACTAGCAACAAGACTTAATGATGCCTTGATTACAGAGATAGGGTGTGAGGAAGTTAGAAAGATGGTGGTAAGTTTTCTAAATTGACAAATTGAACATATGATGATGCCATTCATTGGAAAGGAAGCAGCAGAAAAGGAAGAGGTTTAAAGACCTGGATCATAATAAAAAAGTTCTGCATTAGAACTATGCAACTGAAGGTGTTTTTGACACACCCAACAAAAAGGTAAATCAGAAAATTGGATTTAAGATTTGACTCTTAGAGTAAGGTCCCTCCGGGGAATAAACATTTTGAGTAAACTTACTGAAGAAGAACATTAAAAAATTTTGATGAGCTAGGTCTTCACAAAAAGTAGAGGAAAGTCAGTCTGCAGAGGATGAGAAGCAGCAGATGGAGAGGTACAAGGAAAACCAGGGAATGGTGGGTCCTGGCGCCAAGTGAGGAGTGTGCTTCAAAAAGAAGCAATTAAACAAGAGTCAAATGCTGCTTTAAGGTCAAATAAAATGAAACTAAAAAGTTCCCATGCAGTATACTGATTTGCTTACATAAGGTAGGACAAAGAAAAATGTGATTAACTTTAAGACTGGGGTATAGAATAGTAGATTTTAGATGAAACATATTTCAGCAAGGGTTTTTTTCTTTTTTGCTTTTGCTTTTGTATGTTATTTAATTTTATTGGGCTAACACCAATGCCCACCTTCACCACCATAAAAAAAAGAAAAGCCAAAACAACTAAATCTTTGGTTATAATACTGTGTGTCTCATATCCCTGGGATTTTGTTTTTCTCCTCGCTAATTCCTTCTTATATAAAAATAAGCACTCTTCAAACACTTGCTAGAGCAAAAATATTAGGCGCAAATAAAATGTAGTGCCTTAAGAGAGCGCAGTGCTTCTCTAAGAGCAATTACAGCAAATAGTAGCATGCCGACAGGAGCTGTTAAAAGTTATGGTACTGATATGTTGTTGGATGGCAGTATATTAGATGTCAGTCATGTAAGTGGCAAAAATAATACCCTAATAAAACACAACAGGCAAAAGTATTAGGCTGAGTGTTATATATTTAAAATTATACCTTTATGTTCTTAGTGTATTGAGTGTGGGGACAGCTACATTTCATTAAGGGATCAACTTTCTCTTTTAAATGTCTTTACTTTACATTGTGTCTGGAACAGACAGCCCCCAAACTAAAGTACGAAATATGATGCAATTCAAATGACTCTGAAATCTTTGTTTTTGATTACAGAGAAGCTACCCTGATCCATTTAATACTAATGACATAAGTGCTGACTATGAGTACTAGAAATGTTCAATACAGTCATTTTTATGTTTTTGCATGATTTAGATTCACATTGAATGTTAGAAGAGGGAAATGTGGTACCAGCCTTTTTCCCTGGAGAAATCATTATCAAAGTCAACAACACTCAGAAAATAGTAAGTACACCAGCAAATATGTTGACACGCACAAATCTTTACAATTCTGTTAGAAACTGATACGTTTGAATACTCAAAAAAAAATGTGTGATAGAACATATGGAGCAATTAAAAAAAATAGCAAAAAGCCCCACAAAACTAGTATTTTTACATCCATAACAATAGCATTGTTTATTATAAAATATAAATTGGATTCTTCAAAATGATATTCAGTATATAAAAGAGCTATGTTTGAGTAATAAAGACACTTTTTTTCACATTATAGCCCCAGAACCTGTAATAGTGACTATAATATATCGGGGGACAAATAAGTGGTTGCTGAATAAATAAATTTCATAAAATCATCTCCCAACGCATAGGAACTAAAACGAGAGACTTCAGTGTTTCATTCTACATTGATTCTGACCTGCTGGGTGGCTGGTAGATAATACTTCAGTCAGAAACACAGACCAGTGATATGCTAAGAGACTGAACAACTCCTTGCCACTTACTACAGATAGCCTACAGACAAGTTTTTCAGGTTAGTTCTTAATTTTGAATTTTAATCTCTTAAAAATACTTGAACTATATAGATTTGCTTTAGTTGGGACTTAAAGAGTTTGAGCAGTTTATCATATGATCTGTTGTGATTTTCTTTTATTGTTTTATTTTCACTTGTAGGATAGACGAGAACTTGATTCCATAATTCTAATATAGCAGATGGGTATAACTGTTAGCTTTAATACTAAATGCCTTCTTTAAGGTAATCCTGGCCTTCTCTAGGTCAGCAATCAATTCAGAATCCTGATTAAAAGTATTTACAACATTGTTATATTTATGTCATCTTTGGCCATTTTCTTCCATTCTTTTAACCTGTATGTTTTGCACTTCATCATAACAATAAATGATGCCCTCAAATTCTTTCTTCTTACACCCCAAGTAGTGTTAAAAAATCTGTCATGTAAAACACTAATTCTGATTACACTTGGAGCACCTAAACTTATTGGTATGTTAATTGAATGTGGTTTGGGGAAAAGTGTCATCTGCCTACAGCATTCATTTGCATATTAATAACAAAACTTTGTTCAGCAGAGACATTTTCTGATTAAAGTTGTAAAGTAAGAGCTCGCTTAGAGATTATATGATCTCAAATCATAAACTGAAATTGTCATAATTTCTAAAGGAAAGGCCTTCTCAGGCAAGCTATTTTCATAAAGGAACAAAGAAACAGATTCAAACTACTGATACTGTGTCTATACACACCAAAGAGCAAAGAGAACAATATTCTAAAGCATGTTACTGAAAATTACTGGTTCTTTTGCAACAACAACAAAAAAATTCGCCCTAATATTTACAGATCTTTATGGTGGCCAGATGAGGTTTTCAGTGTTCTTACAAGGAGGGCTCTTGTGTGAACTTTCCCCCAAGGGGTTGGCATAAATTGGGAATTCTGAAACACAATCCACTGTGACCATCACTGACTATGAGACTTTGAATTAGTGTTATCAATATTCAGAGATATTTCGACTGCTTCATATGTCTGAAAACACTTCATATATCTGGAAACCCTTCACATGACTGGAAACCCTACCACCTCATATATCTGAACCCTACTGATAGTCTCTTTTCTAGATTATATTTCAGAGAACTCCATTTCTACTTTTCTTGGTCAACCTTGCTTAATTTAAATTTCTAAATAAATGTGTAAAATTATGCAGACTAACTTCTGCAAAGGTTTTCAGAAAGCTGTTTTCTAAAAAGACTTCTTTTTCTTTTTAAGAACTCCCATTATTTAATGCAGCTGCTTCAGACTCTGCTTTGCAATTATGTAGTTCTTTGGTTGAATACATACTCATTTTATCTCATGAAGATCATAATTTTGTATAACTGCATTGTGGTTTTGTAATTTGTATTATGCAACGTCTCTTGTGGCTTGACATCTATTCACTTTTTCTATTCATTATTTGATTTTTATTTTGGGAAAGGGGATAAAGTTTAGACTCAATTTGTAATAGTTTATAATTGTAAATATATGGGCATCAGCATAAACTATTAACTAGTACCTTGTGGGTTTTGTTAAGTGTCATTTTATTTGTGGCTTAGATTTTTGTTTTCAAATGAGTTTCCTTTCCAAACATGCATAAGATACAAAAAGGCAAGTTTTTACTTTATTTAATTTATAATTAGGCCCCCAAAAGGGTGATAGTCCTGACTAACAATGAGTTAATGACAATGTATTCGCATTTAATATTTGTTCTCTCTTACTAGTCTCTCTTGTCGTTGGCAGAAGTCTGCCAGTTAAGTCAAGAAGAAGAAATTAAATTAAGCTCCTTAACTTGGCCTCATTAAAGCACTGAACTAAGTAGGGATAGGAATGGATAATACCTGAAACTTGGAGTCATATTATACTTAGAAAATTACATACAACTTCCTGCTGGACATCCCTTCTTGAGTGCTTCAGAGATCCTTATGTGCACGAGTTTATTTTCTTCCTCCCTTCTCAGACCTGCTCATCTTTTTATTTTTCCCTGTCTTGTTGAATAGTGTCATCAGATACCTAACTACTTCAGTCAGAAAGCTGAGAATTACCCTTATTCTTCACTCATTTAGTCTTTAATCTCACTGGGGATAAAACTCTACCCATTGTACCTCTTTAACATTTTTTAGGCTACTCCCGCCTCTCCATCATCACTGCAATTGCTTTACTTCAGATTACAGTCACCTTCTCTCATTTAGTCTTTAATCTCACTGGGGATAAAACTCTATCCATTGTGCCTCTTTAACATTTTTTAGGCTCCTCCCTCCTCTCCATCATCACTGCAATTGCTTTATTTCAGATCACCGTCACCTTTCTGTTAGACTTCACAGATGTTCCTGATAGGTTCATTCTATTTATAATGCATAAAGGTGACCACGCCGTTTTTCTGCTAAGAATCCTTCAGTGGTTTCTTTAACTTACAAGTTGAAGTCTTCAAAAAGCTTTTTGCATGTAAGGATCTTTTGTATCCCAATAACTTTTACCTTCCAAGCCCTATCTCTTGCCATCTTCTTTATAACAGCTCCCTAATCAGGCCATACTTACTACTCACCTCTGATGCTTAGTCATGGAACTCTGTTTCCTTCTGAGCTATACATGTTCTTCCTTCAGCCTAAACATGTGTTCATTTTTGGATATCTGATTCTTCTCTCTCCTTCAAATTATTAAGAAGGTATTTTTTACCCTCTTTGCCCCCCTTCTGGGTTTTCATGCACTTCGTATGAATTGCCATAACATCCCAAGTTTGTTTTTATTTAGCACTAATTAAGTGGAATCACAATTGTCTTCCACGAGACCTGAACATCCTGAATTCAGAGATTGTCTTTGGTTTGCTCTAATTTCTAGCACAGTGATTAGAATACAATCCAGATGTATTTGTTAAATGAATAATTGAATGAAATAAACGAGATTAACTTACAACTCATTTCATTTTTCTTTGTTTTGTTGTTAGGTTTTCATGGCAATGCTAACAAGTCCATATGCAGCACAATCAATATGTCTGCCTGGTTGACAAAGGACTCTTATCTGAAACTGTTGTCTACATGTAGAGAAATCACTTCTACATTATTTCCCTTACTGCCACCCATGCTGTACCCCAAGCTTAAAAACTCTGAAGTACCTTTGACCCTTATTCTCCTTTCAAATATTCAGTAGTATTTCTGGAAAAAAAAAAAAAAGCCCTTTTGATTCTGTCCCCCAAATATCTCTTGGAGCCTTTACTTACCTCTTAATTCTCACAGCCACTATATTAGCTCCTGCTCCCATCACTTCTTACGGAAACTGGTCCTCCTAAATAGTTTCCTCTTCACTGGTCTCACCCCTGTGTAGACCAAATAACAGAAGTATTCTCTGTAGTATCACTATGGTCATAATTATAAGACAGAAATTTACTAATACCATTCCATACTTAAAATAATTCAATAGTTCTCCCTTTCAGACAGAAAAGTCAAGATTTGTAAATATGTATCTTGGGCTATAACCGGAACACACAATGTAACCTTTACTTTGTTAATCTGATGAGATTTTGGAGCTTATCTGTTAAAGCATCCAGGGTTACTATTTACAATGACTAATACATTTGATAATCACAACATTGTTGTTAAGACCATGAGTTCCTAAATTACAAATGAGTCATAGTTCTAACCTCACTACATGTGGGAATTTAGGAAAATCATTTTCTTACTCTAAATCTGAGTTGTCTCTTCTAGAAAATGGTAACTATCTCAAGGGGATGTTTCAAGTTGAACAGATACTTAAAATGCAGTAAATGCTGGCTATTATTATCTGTAAAACAAAGGTAATAGGTTTCACCATGTATAGGATTGTTTTGGAGATGAAATTGTTTAATAAAGCACTTGGCACATTTTATTTGTTGATTAAATTAATAGATGTGGTTTTTATAATTATTATTATCACTAATATGGATTGTACCATTCAAATTCTCAACAAGATGCTGCTTATACAAATGATACCTATTTTTAGTTTGGAAAAACAAGGAATGTAAAGACAGCACTGACCATTTTTTTTTCTTTTTTCTTTTTTTTTAGCTGAGCCATCCTTCCACCTGTTGGAACCTCAGCTCAGGTTGGGCATTGAACTGCTGTCGCTCAGAGCTCAGCTCACAGTCTTGAGCAAGCTCTTAACCAACTGAGCCACTCGGTGGGCCCAGCACTGACCATTTCAATATTCAAATATCACCCTCTTCCCCCTAAGAATTTGTGAGTAATTAACAAAATACAAATTGCTTTTTGGCTACGGGCCAAGAGGTAGGAGGGGATGTTGGTTCAAATAATGAACAAATTGACAATTGTTACTTCCATGCATAAAATTTGCTTTGTATGCTGTATGCTTCTATTATAGTTGGCAGTGGCTTTAAAATCCCAGTTACATTTGCTTTATTTTGCAGCTGGTGTTTAAGTATCACATCAGAAAGCTAAGATCTAAGATATAATTATATTTGAAGAAAAAGGAAAACAATTAATAATATACTATTTAAGTACATATAAGAAGATATTTAAAATCTACTTTAGACTCTGATATTACCAATTTTATGAGTCAAGAAATTTAAAACCTGTCACAAGTACAAGGTTTTCTCTTATAGGTACATTATAGCATACTCAAAACTACAATTGAATTATGAATATCTGTGATTTTAGATGCTGAGAATGAAAATGAAATAGTATAATATTTACCTCTCCTTAGAGTATATTTAGTCTAGTTAAAATGTGCTGGTATAGTATAGATTCAAGCAAGTAATAATTGACTGTATTTTAAGACTGGAGGCAAAACCCAAGGTGCTAACTCAAGCAGGTCGTTAACACACTGGTAGAAATGCTCATAGGATGATTATGCATGTCTTTCTATTTGTGCATTTTATATACTGTTTATTATTGAAGATGTTAAAACTACTTGGGTTAAATAATACATTTTGGTATAATTGATAATTTATTAATATTACCTTGTAAATTGACCATTTTCTATCTGTTATATTTTCATGTTTTATTTTCCTTTTTCCTATCCACCTTATTTCTTCTATTAATAATAAATAAATACAGAGTTGTTTCCACCCCTTGGTTTTTAGATGCTATAAAATCTATTAGGCAAAATATATAATATTAGATCTCCCCACAGTTTAGGAATTTATGCCTGTCGTTGGTAAATACTAAGTGTTTATTGTTGATTAAATTACTTATCAAGTATTTAGATATTAAAGATTTTAAGAAATTAGAGAGCTGTATTTCTTATACATAAAAATCTTGTCTGTAAAATTCAATCTATTAAGTACTTATTGCAAAGAAATATTTCCCCTGGCTACTCTGTTTTCCTTTCTGCATTGTTCAATGGTACCATTTCTCATCCTCTCTCATCTTTGCTGGAGTTTATTAGAGATTTTTATCTTTTTTTCATCACCTTCTCCTGGAACCTATGGTTTTTGTTTTTTTTTTTGTTTTTTTTTTGTGTGTGTGTGTTTGTGTGTCTATGAAATCAAGCCTCTCCTCATTTGAAGTCTGTGATACCCATTTAATCCTGCACTCCCATACTTCTCAATACAATCTGCTCAGCATTAAAGCTTTCCTATCTTCCTCAGGGACGTTTTTCCTCTAAGAGGTCACAGACATAAAATATTTTCAGGAGCCAGGTATCTAACGTAAATATGTGCATGGTAACTATCAGAAGGAACTATTAAAAGGAAATAGTGGGGGGCCGGCCGAGTGGCGCGGTGGTTAAGCGCTGGCTTGGGAAGCCAGTGGCCCAGGTTCAGGTCCCACATGTGAGGGCCAGTGACACCGCCCTCAAAAAAAAAAAAAATGGAAATAGTGGGGTCTGTGACAGCACACACCCTCCCTAAACACATTCAAAGGTGAAACTTATACTGCTTTGTGTTTGCCAAACTAAACAGGGATTCCACTGCTAGCGGCTGGTTGCTAACCCTTCCCCCAAGATGACATCCAAACTCCGTGGCATGCTCTGCACACCTGGTCCTTGCCCTCTGACTCAGCCCATCTTCCCACCATTTTGTGAAATGCACACAAGACTCCAGGTGCCTCTACCACTCTCCATCCTTTCTGTCAGACTTTGTGCCTTTTCACAGACTTGTCTTTCTGCCTGGTTTCCCCTTCCCAGGAATCCTTTTCATATCTCTCTCTAAGACTGACTGGAAAGCTTCTCAGTCTTCAAGTCATTGTTCAAATTGTACTTCCTTTGAGAAACATTGGTCAAGGCAAATAAGTGACCTATAACACAATGGATGTATAACTACTCAGAATCTATCTTATAAAAGTCTAATTCTTCATTTATCTCTGACATCTGCAGTAACACTGGCAGTTCTTAAGATGTGAAGGTCTAGCTACCACCATACACTATTTTGTTCTCATTACTTCTCACCTAGACACTGACATGAGTCTCCTGTATCAATTAATAATTGCTTTCTCTATGAGGTTTTGTTTGCCTCACATGAGACTATGAAGGTGAACAACAACACTATCAAATATTCTTCTTTTTAATTAGCCTTTGTTGGTTTATACATATAACCTCATGGTTGTAAGATAGCTGCTCATTTCCAGCATCACAGCTAGAATGGCAGGAGGTGAATGAGTATATGCTGCTGGGTTACTTCTCTATAGAGGTGTGTGTGTTTTTTCTTCAATAACCAAATCCCAATTATACACTTGGACAAAATTATGTTATGAGAATACTTCTTGAAAAGCTAGGAAATAGTTGAGTCTATTTGCAGCCCCCCAAATAAAATTGACTTTGCTATTGAAGAAGAATGACTGTTGGTTTCTTTTATGTCTCCTGGTCATCATTATTTAACATTCCCTTTGGTTCTCACAGGGCCTTTCAACACAATAAATTTGAATAAACGTCTATAAATCAATGGATTGCTATAGAGAAGAAAATCATGGAAAAACAACAAGAGATTAACTATGACAAACAAAAAGAAAAATGCAGGTGGACAGTTTCACTTTTAGAGTTTATTTAGAATATATAGAAGCATAAGCTTATCGTTGGAAGGAATGACACACACACAGAAGAAACGCCAAGTACCTGATATACCTGTACATGCTGTGACTGAGAAAGTTCTCTTTCTGGGGTCCCTGCTTGGCTCAGCTCAGCATTCTTGGTAGTGTCAGGATAGTCCCATCCAAACTTGTTCGGCCTGTTTCCTATTTTCTCATAGGTGTCTTCAATTCTTGGTGACATCTAATTAATTTGCTACTGACCAATTGGTGATAACAGATTAATACCATACTTAGTCTGAGTAACTTATTAACAGTTTAACAGAGGTATTTGAGAAACTAGGCCTTAATATAAGGAAATAAGTAAATCTCAGTCCCTGAACAGTTCTGTGGCAGCAATAGTGTGGATAGGTATGACTTTTAGCAACCTCAACTCCTGAGAAAAGGTAATATTCATGCAGGGTCAGTTTGTTTTCCTCTAAGATATTTACAACGATGGAATTTATCTGAACTCTCCTCTCCCCTGATAGTTCCACATTTAGTTGCACTCTTCAGCAGTGCTATAGTTTTATCTGCTGTGTGCAGCCGTTTATAAATCACACTTGAATAACTGTTCTTTTACTTTCTTCTCTTATGCTCTTATGCATAGACTTCTGAGAAAACATGCACAAACAAAATCTCTCTCTCTCTCTCTCTTTTTCACCTACTCCTCATTGCAAAGGCCACCAACCACATGAAATAAACATTTCCTGATGATTTTGTCCTTCTCTGGGAACCCCTCTCCTTGCTCAGGCTGTTCCAGTGACTTCCCATCACAGAGAAAGCTGCCTGCTCTGAATAAGAATGGACTGCACCCTGGCAGGCCCTGGCCACAGTTCTCTGCCTCATCATCTGCAGCTAGATGATGGCAACCCTCTAAATCTCTTGATGTCCAGGTTCTCATCTTTAATCTCTCATCCCCAGGCTATCAGAGAACTTTTTGAAACAAGAATCTGAAACATATTATTCTCCTGCTTTGCTCTACCCTTTTTAATTATCTCCATTGTTCAAAATACTTAAGCATAGTTATATCAAAAGGTTTTCAAACCTAGATCTTTCAAATCTATAGAGATAGTAAATAGATTAGTGGTTGCTTGGGGAGAGAGGAGAGACAGGGATTCATAGCAAATGCACGTTTACTGGATTATAAAAATGTTCTAGAACTGATTTATGTTGATGCACAACTTGGACACCTACTAAAATATGAATTATTTTTTCATTGAATTATTCCCTTGAAATGGGTGAATTTTATGATATGGAAAATATACTTCAACATAATTAATTTTTTTTTCACATGCACATTGCACATTTCTTGTGCAGTTGACTACAGGGTAACTGCTACTTTCTGCTAATTTCAATTGGGACAAGTCCTTGAAAATCCACATGGAAATGGATTTTAATGCATTAGATCAAGGTTTCTTTCAAATTTATGAGTTAGAGCAGAGGGATGTCCAGATAAATATGAGGATGACATTAGTGAAGGCTACACTGAGATGTGGACATTGTCACCTCCCATGCCTGAAGTTCCCTCCCTTCTACCTGTGCACAGTTTCTTTCAGATTGCTGAAATCTTTACCAGGAAAATTTTCTCAAGGCACACTCTATAAAAAATTCAAGACTAATACAGAATAGTGGCAGAAATGGTCTAGGGATATAGTAACAGTCCCTAAACCCCCAGCTTCAGAGCTAAAATTTGAAAACAAAACAGAGCCCTGAGACAAAATGGGATCATGACCAACAGGGAAATATTTTTTATTCCATATTCCTCTGACCTCAATGCTCAGTGTATCCAGGGCCCAAATTAGGTATCACAAAATCAACCATGTCCTTTTAGGAGCAGTACTTGCCAAGGTTATATAAGCAGTGAGTCTTGGAGTTAATATGTAAATACAGGTCTTCTGAAACCAACCACATAGTCTGTGCTTTATTGTTGTGGGGGGGAGCAGAGAAAGATGTTAATAGTATCAGAACAAATTGGGCTATTGAATATGAATTCCTCCAATCTGCCAATCTATTTTTGCTAAACAAAAAAGAGAGTCCTGTAAGAGAACTTGTCTTACTAATAAAACTGCTCCATGTTCCTGACTCAGAACTTGGCCTGGAACTGCTTGGCCTTCAGACTTTGCAGGTTGTGAATGGCAAAGGCCAGATATTTGATTGTGGGAGGCCTCTTGCTTTTCAGTGATGATACCTTTTCTCCCAGTAATGACATGTCAATGAACATGCAGGGACCACCCACAGGGGTCAGCTCTAGCGATGAGATACCAAAGCACTCTTTCTAGGTACAGTCAATCCAGTTGAGAGAGCTTTCTAGAGAGAAGTTTCATAAGCTTATAACTCTGTGTCTTCAGTTGGAGGTCAGATAGAAAGGATAGGTAGTGTGACCTCCTAGGAGAACATAACCATTTTTCTCTATTCATTTTAGCTCATATAGAACTCTCAGAAGTCAATTTTATTTACCTACATGGTCCAACATTGTCTTTGTTTAGGAGCTCTATGGCAGGTTTTTTATGCAAATTTCATCATCTTTTCATCAAGAAAAATAAAACATTTTGCTAAGTAACATATATAGTAGCCACGTTTGATGCATTTATGCTTGCTTTTCTTTCTCATTCTATCCGAATTTGTTTTCTCCTTTTGTCAACCTCAGATTGCAAAAGCATGTTCCACAACAGTGTAGAGATGATAAATATCATCTCTATTCCTCTCTCTCCTCATTCCTCAGCTAAGACTCTATGAAAGTGTAAGGTACCATTTTATACTGGACCTCTGTGTATTGCTGGCTCTAACACATCTTCCCAATTTCTGAGAGACACACAGAAAAATAATAGGGCATCTTTGGGGACCACTATGTGTCTGGGGGAAAAATATCCAGAGGTTGTCTGTAACTTCTAACAGTGCATTGCCCATAAGCATGGGGGTGTTTGAAGAACTCTCTCTCTCTCTTGATTAGGAGGTATTTTCATTTGAATGGTGTCATACATCCTCTGACATACACAGATGGCACTTATATCCCATCATGACAGTGACTACTAGTCCCTAACAACAAATAGGGTTTTGTTTTGTTGAATAGTTCTCATTATTGCCAATACTGATCTTCTTTGATGGTATAGAGTTATATAATATTAGATATTTGGAAGAGGGAGGACACTTAAATATATACACAAACTTTTGGCTATTATATTCCCTTTTAGAAAAAAAAGACACAAAGTCAAGTGAGAAGATACAGAAAAGCACAGGTGTAAACACAAGGATAAAAATACTGTGAGCCCTTCCCAATGTGGAATTAGGTTTCAAAGACTATTTTAAAAACAGTTTCTATTTTAATATATGACTTAAATACAAGAGATGTTTACTATTTTACTTTTGAGAGGTTTTATTAGGGTTAAATTAGACTATCTGGAAAGTCTTTCAAAGATGCTTCTTTACCCTCTAGAAAAAAAGCAGTGTTTCTGATTTTTTCAATATTTTCTTGTCACTTAATTTAATATCATGAAACAATGACTGATTTTATTTATTTTTATTTTATTTTTATTTTTATTTTTTGAGGACAATGTCACTGGCCCTCAATATGGGACCTGAACTGGGGCAACTGGCTTCCCAAGCCAGTGCTTAACCACCGTGCCACTCAGCCAGCCCTGATTTTATTTTTATAATTGCAAAAATACTATTTAAAAAGATAACATAACTGTGAGAATCTGTGTTCCATCATACAGTTGTATAAAATATCCTAATGGGTAAAAGCCATTCTGTTTTAGAAAAGCATGATTTTATTTATGAATGCATATAACTATTCAATTTTATTGCTTTCACAAGTATAATTCCATTGTAAAGTTTATTAGAAGATATTATGATGTCAAAATTTGGAAAACATGTTTTTATCTTTATGATCCTGGAGCGCATTTGCCATAGGTGAATTCACTGAACAATTTCTGTTCTGTTTTATTTTTATTTATTATTTTTACACTTCTTTTTTGGAAGTGTCATTGAGTTTCATGAGTTAGATTGTTTAGTGGAAGTTCACTGGACATATTCCAAAATCTAATTACTTGGCTTAATTGAAAAACTTTTAGATTTGTACTGGGTGGTATTTTCTTACTCCACAGATAATAGCTTAGTTTTTCTCTTCCAAGTAAACCTCCTCCCCAACCAAATACACATCTACAACAAGCAGTTGAGCTGTGACTACCCCCTGCTTATAATTACCAGCAAAATAGAGAAAAATAACAGATTTTCTTTTTCCTGCAGTGTTGCTAAAAGAACACCTCAATCATAGAAAGAAAAAAAAATGTTTGCTGGAATTTGGAAATAACAAATTGTCAAGATGCCATAAATAGAGTGAAAGTAAGTTTCTATTTTACTTCAAAATATGTAAGCACTTTTTATGAGATTTAAGAGTCATAGATAGTTTAAAAACATTTTGTATAAACAGATATGGAACATTGTCATTTGACACTTATATAGCATATGTAATTATATATACATTACCTACAAAGGAAGGTAATATTATACCTTTAGGTAGGAGATATATCTATATCTATATCTATATCTATATCTATATCTATATCTATATCTATATATCTATATCATCTATATATATAATCTAAAAAGGAAGGAAAGACAACATTATTTCTGGGCATATAGAGTATTCCATTCTTAAAAAAGAAACAGTAAGCTGCCAATCAAGATGACAAAGTAGTAGGCACTGTGGTTGCCTCCTCTCATGATCACATCAAATTAAAACGAAACTACAGAACAACCATCACAGAGAATGGCCTGAAGTCTAGCTGAACAGAAGTCCTACAACTAAGGACATACAGGAAAAGCCACATTGACACTGGTAGAAGAGACAGAGATGCAGAAAGAGCTGGTCTCATACCTGCGTGTGGTGGTAACAAATCTGGAGGGACATGTCAATAGCAGAGGTCACCCCTGAGGAGCAAAAAGTCCCAGCCCTACACCAGGATCCCCAGCCCAGGGTTCCAGTTCCAGAAAGAGAAGTCCCTACAACTTCTGGCTATGAAAACCAGTGAAGATTGTAGCAGAATGAAACGGAGAGCAGCTGGAGTCCCAGGTGCTCCTCTTAAAGGGCTCATGCATGGTCTTACTTGCTGATGGACTCATTCATTTTGAGCTCCAGCACTGGGACAGCAGCTCAAAAGGCATCACAGACATACTGGATGGAACTGAATTGTCTGGCTTCAGAGCGAGGGCTGCAGGGGCAGCTTTCTCACAGGCTAAAGTGCTGGCAGAAACCATTGTTCTTTTGTTGACTCCACCTACTCCCAGCATGCAGATGCATGTGGGCACCATATCTGGGTGTCCATCAACCTGACTAACACCATTCACCTCACCTTACAGCTATTCCCTGAGACTCCACACTATCCAGCATGAAGATCTACCCAAAAGCTACTTCCAGTGGCTTTTCCATACAAATGGCCTGTCTTGGCTCATGCTGCACCTTTCTAAAATCTCTCAAAGTTTCACAAAACCCAAAATATCTAGCCTCTGCATGCCCCATAACTTTTGTTGGGCAGCCCTATGTCTGGCACTTGTGGCAGTTGGCCTCAGTTTGTGGCTTGGCCTCTCCCAGGCACCTTCAAGCCCAGCACAGGTGGTTGCCATCAACAGATTGCTTTGTGCCTCATGCCAGGTGGTCTTTGTCAGGGTTTATGTTGTAGCTGAACTTGGCCTGTGGTGGGGCCTATCTCAGGAGGCCACATGGCCTGTATGCCCTGTGGCCACCTCCAGACAAAGCCAGAGCACCACCCAGTTGCCTCCACAGGTGACACACCCAAAGGGCAGACTGGGCAGGCACCAGAACCCAGCTACAGGCAATCCTGCTCCATAGGGTCAGCCCTTGCACAACAGCTCCTCCATTATAGTCATAGCCTATCCTCACAACCAATCAGTGTGAGGGTCAATCCCTCCCATTTATGTGCAAACAGCAACCAAGGCTCAATTACAACACAAAGGCACACACAACCCACACAAAGGACATACCCAGAGCATCCAGGTCAGGTGAGCAGGGAGACTATGCCACTGGGCCCCACTGGACACCTACTATATAAGACCACTCTATAAAGACTGGTAGACATAGCAGCCCAACCTAATACATAGAAACAAACACAGGGAGGCAGCCAAAATGGAGAGACAAAGAAACGCATCCCAAATAAAAGAACAGAACAAAGCTCCAGAGAAAGGACTTTAAAAGTGGAGAATGGAGACAAGCAATCTACTAGACACAGAGTTCAAAACACTGGTTATAAAGATGCTCAATGAACTAAGGGGAAGAGTAGATGAACATGGTGAGAACTTTAACAAAGAAATGGGAAACATAAAAATGGAGATAGAAAATAAAAAAGAACCAGTCATAAATGAAGAATGCAGTAGCTGACGTGAAGAATACATTGGAGGGAATCAACAGTAGGAGCAAATCAATGAGTTTGAAAATAAGATAGTAGAAAACACCCAGAGAACAGCAAAAAAAAAAAAAAAAAGATAAAAGATCCAAAAAAATGAGGATAGTTTAAGGGGCCGATGGAACAATATCAAGCATACCAAAATTCACATGATAGGGGTATCGAAGAAGAAGAGGGAGAGTAAAGAATTGAAAACCTATTTGAAGAAATAATGATGGAAAACTTCCTAACTTGGTGAAGCAAACATACATGCCCAGGAAGCACAGAGCTCCAAACAAGATGAACCCAAAAAGACCCAGACCAAAACACATTATAATTAAAATGACAAAGGTTAAAGACAAAGAGAGAATCTTGAAAGCAGCAAGAGAAAAGTAGTTAATTACTTGCTCCAATAAGAATGTGAGCTAATTTCTCAATAAAAACTTGGCAGGCTAGGGGAATTTGAATGAAATAGTCAAAGTTCTGAAAAACAAGGACCTATAACAAGGTTATCTACGCAGCAAAGCTATCATTTAGAATAGAAGGACAAGTAAAGAGCTTCCCATATAAGAAAAAGCTAAAACAGTTAATCACCACCAAACCAATATTATGAGAAATGTTAAAGGAACTTCTTAAAGAAGAAGAAAAAAAACAAACATAAAAAATATGAATAATAAAATGGCAATGACTACATATCAACAAGTACTTAAATGTAAATAGATTAAATGCTCCAATCAAAAGATAGGGTAGCTGAATGGATAAGAAAATATATGCTGCCTACAAGAGGCTTACTTCAGATTGAAAGACACAGACTGAAAGTAAAAGGATAGAAAAAGATATTTCATGTAAATGGAAATGAAAGAAAAAAAATGCTGGAATAGCAATACTTATACTAGACAAAATAGACTTTAAAACAAAGCCTATAACAAGTGACAAAGAAGGACGCAGTAATCCCACTTCTGAGTATTTACCTGAAGAAACCCAAAACACTACTTCAAAGGGGATGTGTGCATCTATATGTTCATTGCAGCATTGTTTACAATGGCCAAGATGTGGAGGTAACCCAGGTGTCCATGAATGGATGAATAAAGAAGAGGTGCTATGTATATACAATGGAATATTACTTTGCCACAGAAAAGAATGAAATATTGTCATCTACAACAACATAGATGGACCTAGAAGGTACTGTGCTGTGTGGAGTAAGTTAAACAGAGAAAGACAAATGCCATATGATTTCACTTATATGTGGAATCTAAAGAGCAAAATAAATGAACAAACAAAACAGAAACAAACTCATAGATACAGAGAACATTTTGATGGTTAACAGCTGAGAGGGATTTTGGTGAGGTGGGTGAAAAACAGTAAGGAATTCAGAAGTACAAATTGGAAGCTAAAAAATAGTTATGGGGATGTAAAGTAGAACATAAGGAATATAGTCAATAATACCGTAATACCTATATATGATGTAGATGGATACTAGATGTATTAGATGATCACTTTGTAAGTTATATAAATGTCTAATCACTATGTTGTACACCTGAAACTAATATAATATTGTATGTGAACTATAATTGAAAAATAGAACAATTATTTAAAAAAGAAACAATGAGCTGTTACTATCATTTAAGAATATTCCAATGAAGAAAACTGTAACAAAAATAATTTTATTAAATAACTGATAAATAAATAAAACAAAATTTATTGAAGATCTGTTATTTTATGACTGCCACTGTTGATCAACTTTCTAATTATTTCTTTTAAGTTTCCAATAACAAGACAATTTGCACAAAATATAGAAGGAAAAAGTTAATGACTCTTGGTAAGCATGAAATTGTCAGAAGGAAAAGAAATGCAAAGGTATATGAGGGTGTTAACCATAAGCATTTAGTTTACAATGGTTATAGATTGGTATATTTTATAGGAGAAATGATATGTCAGTTGATCTAGTAAATCAGTTAACTGGAGGTCAATTAACTGAAATATATAGATTATAGAAATATAGCTAATTAGCTATATGTATTTTTAAGTGATAATTATATTTTCTATATTACTAGTGCCAACAGGTATGTAACTAGTATGATGTAGTTAATATATGCAGTCATTAGAAAGAAGATCATTAGCATATGTTGTGCACCTTTTATATGTCAGTCTTTTTCAGACTTTATCTAATTTTATACTTGTAATACCCTCAGAGGAAATATAACTATCTTTAGTTTGCCTGTGAGCAAAGAAAACTCAGAAAGGAAATTATTTTTCAAAAGTCATAGAGCTAGTAAGTTCAGAATTGGAATATATATTTCATTTGCATGAAAGGCTCTAACAATTCAGCAAGAGTTTATCTCATCCTTATTTTGTTCTGAGTATTTCTGTAGGTGATGGGTTTGTAGTTGTAAGAATAACTAACAAAGTTTTTGTTTGATGGAGCTTGCTTCCTGAGTTAAAATCCGGGATTAAAAAGATTGAAATCTTTGTTTTGAAAATATTACTAGGGTTATTAATAACATTAACAAAATTTCACTTAATGCATTTCATATATATTACTGCATCAGTTAATGATTACAAAATGAATGATTTCAAACTTATGTAGTATAGTCAAATAAAGGGGATTTTAATTTGAGTCAAAGTTGAAAGCCTTATTTCCTCATATTGACATTTAAGATTGATGATTTCAAATTGAATTGTGATTCTAGTAATTTTAGTCATTTGAAGGATGCTTTAATGGATAACTAACTAGGAAATTATGGGTTGAACAAATTACCAACCACAGTTTTAGGGTACCACATGGAACTTAAAATATTTTCTCTAGTGTTAGGCATTATCTTCCATTTATACAATACAGCATTAATCCTGAAAAACTTTATTATTATGAAAAATGTAATAAAATTATAACTGTAAAACTAAATCCTGGGGCTGGCCGAGTGGCTCAGTTTGGTTAACAGCTTGCTCAAGAGTGTGAGCTCTGAGCAACAGGGTCACCAGTTCGATTCCCACAGGGTCTAGTGAGCTGCACCTGAGCTGAGCTGTTGCTGAGCTGCCAACAGGTACAGTATGGCTCAGCTTGTGAGAGCACATGCTCCTAACAACAAGGTTGTCTATTCAAGATGGTGGGCTATGCCCACCCACAACTAAGACTGAATTCAGCACCTTGAGCTGAGCTGCCACCTGGATGGCTCAGTGGATAAAGCATGCGATCTTAACAAGGAGGCTGCTGGTTCGACTCCCACATGGGATGGTGGCTACACCCACTGCAACTAATTGAACACAGCACCTTGAGCTGAGCCACACAACTAGACTTGGAGCTGAGCTTGCTGTGCCCTCCACAACTAAGATTGAAGGACAATAACTTGGCTGTTCCCCCTCCCCAATTCTCCAACACTGTTCCTCTCCCCAATTCCCCAACACTGTTCCCCTCCCCCAATTCCCTGATAAAACCTTAAAAAAAAAAAAAAGACTAAATCCTGAATTTAATTCCATAATAACTGAAGGGAGGTGAGAGATTAATAATGGCAATAGAATAACTTTGTTTCTTTGCTGGATGTCATTGTAAGATCTACTCTATAATCTATTTATTAGAGTTAAATTGCAGATTAGCAGATTCAAAATACATCCTGACAGCCATTTTTTATTTCTATTTTTATCCTGACTGAAATTTTATTATTCCGAATAACACAATATATTTATGTGACAGTATTCCAAGAATTAGTAACAGAGCTAAAATTTTTGCTACCTCTATACTAGTCAGACACAAACACTCGTTAACTTATGGCAAAAAGAAACACATCCGACATCAATTAGGTAGTGACCAGAATCAATGGGAAGGCTGGGAACTGGGCTCAGGAAGTATGCAGAACTAGCAGATAACAGCACTACAGGAACACAAGGTTTAGGAAAGCAATGCTTGTTGTTGCTGGTACGGGCACTGCTGCCACTGGCCTTGGTGACTATTGCCTTTTATTTCCAAACCACTGGAGTTTTAGTTCTATTTTACTATTAGTAGTGGGAAAACATTGATAATTGGTCTGTCTCTGAGACTGTTTTTTTAAAAGTCTAACATTGACCCAGCACCCTCAGAATCCATGCTGAATTTTATCCCATGGAATTCTGTCACATTAGAGAAATATGATTATTTTATAATTACAAGACTTCCCTTCTAGGTTTTTTGTTGGCTTGTTTTTAATGCTACTGCTGGTGAGTACTGGAATCTGGGGTGACAATCTGGAGATAAAGAGGAATGGAGAGTGGGAGGCATTAGGAGAAGTGGCTTCTCTTCTCAAAGTAACTCCATCAGGCAAGGTTGTCAGCAGAATAACTTTTCAGATAGGAAGATAACTTGTTCTGGGTTTCAGGATACTCGGAGTCTCTCTAATCTATGTACCTTTTTTCCAGTTATCAGTGTTCAACTCTTTCTCCAAAGATGTCTTAAATTTCACATAAGTGATCTTATGAGGCTAGGAAATTATTTCCTTGTATAATCTGACAACCTCCTGGAGCAAATGTTAGCTTCTTTTACTGAGACTTCTTGGGTACCATCAAGGGACCTAGGAAGGGCTTATGTTTCAATCTTGACCTTGAGCTGAGAATTTAGAAACCTAATCTTGCCATTCTCGCTCTTTGTGTATGTGATAGAAATGATTAATTTATCTTCCTCATGCCCTTCATATTGGCTTATAGCAGTTGCCACTCAGACTCCAAAGACATTTTTCAAGGAACACTTTATTTCAGGCAACAGAAATAGATTAGACAGTTCATCCCCCACTGTATGCTGTGGAATTGCAAATCTCTCTTTTAATGCTAATTGGATATTCATGATCTTCAGTCCCAAATTGGCCAGAAAACAAAGCTCAGGTTTCTCTATGCCCCAAGAGGTCTGTTCTTACAATCCATTCCAATTTCTATACTAGTCATGGTTTGCAGTCACAAATCACAGGAACAAATTAAGCAGGAAAGGATGTTTTTGGAAGGGTTTCTGCTGCACCATAGATAGAATCAATGAGAAAGCTAGAGAACCAAGCTGGAGCAACAGGCAAGGCAGGTGAGGCACCGCCAGGAAGGTACCACAGGGTCCGTGTGCCTCCCATGGAGCCGAGAGCCAGCTGGACCTGAGCCTTTGCCTCTGGCACTGCTGCTGCTGCCACCTTAGCCTTTCTCGTATTCAGTGCACTGGTCTCACGAGTCCACTACATTGTGTGTGCCCTGCCAATTTATTTCAAGTGTGTCTGCTTGTTAACTACAAAAGATACCACATAATCATGGTATGGTATGTACTATGTGCCAGATATTTGGTAGCTTTTAATATGTATATCTACTCAAAATATTACTACCAATGCTGGATTGTCCTCATTTTAAATAGGAAGAAGTATGACTCAGAATTTATGTAATGTTCATATAAAAAAAGCACCTAACTGATATTGGAGTGGCTGTGTTTGCACTTCAGTTCTGTCAAACCCTTAAATTTACAGTCTCTTATCTCACCTCCTCCATCACTGACAATATTTCCTGGTTTATTTTTAGTTATGGAAGAAAGCTGGCTTTCCTGGTCTTTTTTGTACTACAACTGAAAGTAAATGTGTATGTTTGCTTTGGCTTTAGGCCAGCCCTCCTTGGATCGTCTGCTCTGTCTTTTATGAATGACACTATGTTGCCTCCCATGTGCAAATGTTCAGGAACAAACTAGTTTAAAAAGTACCCAATGGGCACCAATAGAAAGCTATATTAGGGAAATGGCACAAAGCCAAATGAATTTCTTTTAATTTCCCAGTAGAGTGCTGGGAAAGGTTACTGGGTTTTACTCTTTGCCTGCTTTCTAACCAGGAAATATTGTGGGATATAAGTAAATGTAATTTTGGTGCCATGGGAAAAAAATGTTAAATTAATAGAATAAAGGAGAAGATAAAGACTTGAATATTTACAAAAGTAGATCCCTAGGACAATTTTTACACAAAATAAAATAAGCCCACAACTTTAAGTGACCATGTAGTGTAATCGAAATACAGGTGGTGGTCAAATGTACAAATGGGCCACAGTCAAGGAAATGAACTCAGTTCAAAGGTTACAGACTTCGTCTTTCTCAAACGTTTACAACTGGATTTTGTGGAAGTATAATTTAAGTGAGACAGAGATGAAACAAAGAAACAGAAGAAAAAAATATTGAAGAAGGAAAGTTCCACTAATCTTGTTCTTGTTTTTTTTTTTTTTAAATAATCCATTGGGTTGTTGGAGAAGTCATGATGTATTTTTTTCTATGTTTTTCATTGCAAAAATGTGTCATGACTTTTCCGACAACCCAATATTTACCTTTTAGTACATGCTATTTGAATTATTACTATTTTAGTATACTTCAATATACCTGCTTTTGGAATTGATTTTCTACTCCAAGAGCTTTAGACCTTTAAAAATATTATTAGATAGAGAATATGGTAGCTATTTAAATAAGACCATGCACTATTTGTACTTATATGGACTTAATTTTGAGTTCCACCTCTCCAATGAATAGCTGAATGATTCTGGTCATTTTTCAAACTCTTGGTTTCTGCATTATGCCTTTAGGTTGTTAAAAGGATAAAGTGAAACAATGCCTGTAAAATACTTAAATTGTTATGTGTCATATTGTTAGTTCTTTTTTCAATAAATGTTAGCTGCCATCATCTTCATCATCATCATCATCATCATCGCATTATAAAAGTGATTAAATTAACCATGTTAAACCAGTTTCCAACATCATTATTTAATTATAAATTACTAAAACTGGGAGCTTCCTAACAAGGTGGTATTGTAGGTAAATGCTGTGCTTGCCTCTTCTCACAACCATATCAAAATTAAAACTAAACTTCAGAACAACCATCATTGAGAATTACTTGAAGTCTAGCTGAACCCAAAGCCCTACAACTATGAGCATACAGAAGAAACTACCTCGAGGCTGGTAGGAAGGGTGGAGATGCTGAATGGGTTGGTCTGATGCCTTCATGTGGCAGTTAAAACTCTGGAGATATAGCTTGGCTACAGAAGTGCCCTCTGAAAAATGAGGGGTCCCAGCTCTACACCAGGCTCCCAGCCCAGGGTTCCAGTGCTGGAAAGAAAAGTCCCCACAATTTGTGGCTCTAAAAATCAACAGAGATTGTGGCTGAGTGAGACTAAGGTGGCTGGAGTTCCAGGCACTCCTCAAGGACCCACACACAAACTTACTTGCTGATAGACTCACTTGCTCTGAACTGTAGCATTGGGGAAGTAGCTCAAACAGAACAGGGGCAAATGGGGAGGAAATAAATTGTCTGGCCTTAGGTTGAAGACTGGAGGGGCAGCTTTCTCACAGACATACGTACTTGCAAAAGCCATTGTACTTTTGTTGAGCCCTCCACTCACCCAGTGTGCAGACCACACAAACACCATTTCTGAGTCTGCATCAATCTGTCTAACACCATTCATCTCATCCTGATGATTCCCTGAGATCCCACCCCACCCAACTTGCAGGCACTCCCAAGCCATTTCCAGTGGCTTTTCCATACAAATGGCCTGTCTTGGCTCATACTTACCTTCCCCAAATCTGTCAAATGTTCACAAACTCCAAACAATAAGCATTTGGCCTCGGCATGCCTCCTACCTCTAGCTACACAGCCCAAAGCTTGGCATTGGCAGCAGCCCATTCATGGTTTGCGGTTTTGTGGCCTCACAGCAGCCTCGCTGTCTGCCTCCCTGCATTTGCCCATAACAGCAGGGCCTCACGGGGACAGGATATTCACTATGTCTATGGCAAAACCCCATGGGACCCTAAGGAGAGGGCAGGTCAGCCAATGACGGGCAAGAACCTAGATGTGCTCAGGATGCCAATATAGGTGTGAGATCCTATATCAAATATGCGCATCAGGGCGGCCTAAGCCAGGTGCTGTCAGAGGGTCATTGGGAGGAATCAAGGAGGTGAAGCATGTGGGGCCTAAGGGCCTGTTAATCCTTTTCTGCAGAGCTTACAGCCTGCAACGGAAAAGAGAAATCTTCCCAAGAAGCTAACAGCAGTCCCCCTTGCATTCTTGCCTCAAGGTGTCATAGTGAACCATTATCTGTCCCCTTAGGGGGCAGGGCTGCATTGATCGAAGGGTCTTTCCGCTGAGGTGGTCTGTGGGGCATAGGGAAATTTGGCTAAATCTTGGGTGACTCATGTGATTTATAGACCTCGGAAAGAGCAAAGCCCCTTCCCTGTTTGTACTCAATAAAAGCTGAAGCTGACCAGATTCAGGGCTCTTGTCCTTCAGACAGAGACCCCTGGCTCACATTGCTTTGTACACTATCCCTGTCTCTTGTTCTTTATTTCTTTTTCTGAGTCCCCGCGGGTCCTCTCGAGGAAGCTGGACCCAGCCGCGCAGAGATGCGACACCGTTTGACCTCCAGAAGGCATTGGCACAAAATAATAAGAGTGGTGCAAAGCAAGGATCTACAACCAAAATTACCCAGCAAAGCTATCATTTTGAATTGAAAAACAGAACAAAATTTCTCAGACAAGAAAAAGCTGAAGAAGTTCATTAATACCAAACCAGTATTATAAGAAATGTTAGAGGGACTTCTTCAAGAAGAAGAAGAAATAAAAGATGAAGAAAATATGCATCATAAAATGACAATAACTACATGTATATCAACAACTACTTTAAATGTAAGTGGATTAAATGCACGAATCAAAAGATATAGAGTGGCTGAACAGATAAGAAAACAGCACCTTACATATGCTGCCTACAAGAGACTCACCTCAGATCAAAAAACACCACAGACTGAAAGTAATGGGATAGAAAAAGATATTTCATTAAAATGGAAACAAACAAACAAACACATAAAAGCTGGAGCAGCAATACATACACCAGACAAAACAGACTTTAAAACAAGGCTATAACAAGAGACAAAGAAGGAAGCTATAATCCCACTTCTGGGTATTTGTCTGAAGAAACCCAAAACACTACTTTGAAGTGATTTGTACATCCATATGTTCATTGAAGCATTGTTTACAATGGCCAAGATGTGGAGGAAACCTGGGTGTCCATCAATGGATGAACTGATAAAGAACAGGTGCTACATATATACAATGTAATATTACTCAACTGTGAAAAAGGATGAAATCTTGCCATCTGCAACAACATGGATGGACCTAGAGGGTAATGTGCTGAGTGGTGTAAGCTAGACAGAGAAACACAAATACCATATAATTTCACTTATATGTAAAACCCAGTGAACAAAACAAACAAGCAAAACAGATAGATACAGAAAACATTTTGATGGTTGCCAGATGGGAGGGAGATTGGAGGGATAGGTGAATAAGGGGAAGAAATTAAGAAGTACACGTTGGTAGTTACAAAATTGTCGTGAGGATGTAAAGTATAGCATAAGGAATGTAGTCAATATTTTAATAACCATGCTTGGCTTCAGATGGGTACTATATTTTATTGGGGTGATATCTTTGTAAGCTATATAAATGTTTAATCACTATGTCATAGACCTGAAACTAATATAATAGTATATGTCAACTGTAATAGAAAAATTTAAAAAAGATATTTAAAAAATGATAAAGAAAAAAATTTCTTTTAAGACAATAGCTAGCTAGATCAAGGATGGATTCTGTCTTCATTTCATTAACAAAGATTAGAGGCATGAAACAAAACAAAAGTGTTAATCCTTATAATGAAAAAAGGTATTATTATTAATAGAGAATAAAATTATATACCTAGAAATAGAAAGATAATCAAAAGGAATAAGATACCTTCATAAAGTATATACCAAGGGTGTCAAAAAATGTATACAAGTGGACACTTTGGTCAACGTTGCTCAAGCAGTAGTTCACAGTAATCAGAAGTGTCTGAGTTTCTGGATGCTGATGGTAACCACTTTGAGCACCTCTTATAATTGCAGAAGTCAAACGTGACTTGTATTCATCTTTTGTCATCGGTATATATTATTACAATTTTAATAGTTTTTTTCCTTTCTTAAAATGTGTAGGACTTCCGGTAGACAGACGCTGTGCTAACTACCTCCCAGGATCACACCAAAATTACAAGCAAATTATACAGCATTCAACCCTGGAGGTCCCCGGAACACTGGAAGAACAGAACCACTAAACGAAGAACTTTAAGAGGAGGCCATGTCTGGTCTGGTAGGACAGGCGGAGACGAGAGAGGGTGAGCCCCATGAGGGAAGCCCCAGCCGTGGCAAGCTTCTCTGGTTGGGGGAGAGACCCTCCGGCCCCACACCAAGCTCACCAGCCCAGAGTTCCTTTGACGGGAAGAGGAGTTCTAAGACAGCTGGCAGTAAATTAGTGAAGACTCTCTTTGCTCAGCTCGGTGAGGCTAAGAGTGGCTGGAGAATCAGAGGGGCCAGTGCCTGGGCTTGCTCACCAGTGAGCACTTAGCTGGTTCCTGGTGGAGGGAGTGGCTGTGTGAGCCGGGAGCCTGTGGGGACAGACTGAACTGAGCACCTTTGGTGCAAAGGCTGGAGGTTTTTGGACCGTTGTTCCCATAGTGTGGAGCCTGCATGCGAGTGGTGTAGGGAGGGTGCCATTTTGTCGGGCTTGGGCCCTCCCACGGAGGATCAGGTCCGAGACCTCATTGGTCTAGTGGAATTGGCGCAGAAGTGCATGTGTGCGTGCGTGCGCGCATGCGGCTTTGGATCCTCACCCTCCACCCGGCTTATACTGCGTTGCCAGGGAAACGCTGGGCGGGTGCCCTCTGGCTCCAACAGGCTGCTCACTGAGACGAGGGAGTATGCAAGCCACCTCAGGTCCCAGCTCTCTGCACTGTGCTTGCAGAGTTGCCAGGCTGGTGATTGGTTGTCAGGCTGCTCGGCCTGATCTGCGAGCGGCTGATTGGGACAGGCTGAGACTGGGAGTTTTCCTAGGAGTGTTGGGCCATGAGCTGTGTGCCTGCGTGATCCAGCTGGGGTTCTCCTGGTGATCTATCTAATACATCAAAGCAATCCCAGAGCGACAGCCAGAATGGGGAAACAAAAAAACATGTCACACGTAAAAGATCAGAAGAAACCTCTAGAAATGGAGCTAAATGAAACAGAAGGATCCAACCTTTCAGAGACAGAGTTTAGAATACTGATGATAAGAATGTTTAAGGAACTTAGCGAGGACATAAAGAAGGATAGGGAAACCATAAAAAACAACCTGTTAGAACTAAAGAATACAATAACTGAAATGAAGAACACACTCAAAGGAATCACCAGTAGAGTAGATGAAGCAGAGGAGCGGATCATCAATTTGGAAGATAAAATAGCAGAAATCACCCAGTTGGCACAACAAAAAGACCAAAGAATAAAAAACAATGAAAATAGTTTAAGAGCACTATGGGACAAGGTGAAACTCAACCATCTTCGAATCATAGGAATACCAGAAGCAGAAGAGAAGAAGCAAGGGGTCGAAAATGTATTTGAAAAAATAATGACTGAAAACTTCCCCACCCTGGTGAAGGAAATCAACATACATGCCCAGGACGTGCAGAGGGTTCCAAACAAGCTGAACCCAAACAGGTCCACACCAAGACACATCCTAGTTAAAATGGCAAAGGTTAAAGACAGAGACAGAATCCTAGAGGCTGCAAGAGAAAGACAGCAGGTTACATATAAAGGAACTCCTGTTAGACTAACAGCTGACTTGTCTACAGAAACTCTGCAGGCCAGAAGGGAGTGGCAGGAGATATTCAAAGTGACACAAAATAAAGGCCTACAACCAAGATTGCTCTACCCCACACGGCTATCACTTAAAATTGAAGGAGAAATAAAGAGCTTCTCAGAAAAGAATAAGCTTAAGGAATTCATTACCACCAAGCCAGCATTGCAAGAAATGTTAAAAGGGCTTTTTTAAACAAAAGAAAGGGGTAAACAAGCTAACCCAGGGAGACCAGGAATACAAATAACAAAACGGTAATACATATGCACCTATCAATAATCATTTTAAATGTGAATGGGCTAAATGCCCCAATCAAAAGACAGAGAGTGGCTGAGTGGATAAGAAAATAGGACACAGGTATATGCTGTTTACAGATGGAATAAGATATTTCATGCAAATGGAAACGAGAAAAAAAAAAAAAGCTGGAGTACCAATACTTATTTTGGACAAAATAGACTTTAAAATAACTACAATAAAAGACAAAGAAGGGCACTATAACCCTAATAAACATCAATGCACCCAACATAGGAAAACCTAATTACATATAACAGATTTTGACAGACATAAAGACAGAGATCAACAGTAACACTATCATAGTAGGGGACTTCAACACGATTGTCACCAATGGACAGACCCTTTAGACAGAAAATCAACACAGAAAGAGGGGCCTTAAATGATACTTTAGACCAGCTGGGCTTCATTGATATTTTTAGAGTAGTTCACCCTGAAAAAACAGAATATACATTCTTCTCAAGTACACATGGGACATTTTCCAAGATAGACCATGTTAGGCCACAAAACAAGTCTCAGTAAATGTAAGAAGATTGAAGTCATATCAAGCAGATATAAAGGAAAAACTGATGGTTGCTGGCTAGGAGGGAGTGGGGAAGAGGGAGTAGGGGAAGGTTTTAGACAGTGTAGATGGGACTACAATGTTGCCGCAGGGATATGGGGGCAGTTCTGGGTATGTAATAGATAATGTTGTGAAGAGACTATTATGTTGCGTGAAATAAGTCAGTCAGAGGACAGGTACCATGTGATTTCACTTGTGTTTGGAGTCTGAAGAGCTGAGTGAAGATCAAAGTAAACAGACTCGTAGATGTAGAGGAAAAACTGAGGATTGCTAGTTGGGAGGGGGATGGGGATGGGGGAAGGGGAAGGGGAAGGGATTAGACAGCATAAATAGGCAACTACAATATTGCCACAGGGATATGAAACACAGTTCGGGAAATATAATAATGTTGTAAACATTTTGGGCCATGTCAGAGAGTCATATGTCTTGTTAAGGAGACCACTTCATGGGTGGAGTAGAGGCTTGATCACTGCACTGTACACCTGAAGCTGATGTTGTATAGTATTGTATGCCAACTGTAACTGAATATGTGGATGGTTACGGGATGTGGAGTATACTGTGGAGGGGAGTAATGGGAGTTGTGATAAATATGTATGATATGGAGGGGGAGTGTGGTGGCAAACTGGGGAGGGGGGTTGTCACTTTGGGGGGTAAAGAGTATAACTATTGCATTTTGTTGTACACCTAAAACTAATCAAAAAAGTGAAAAAAATGTGTAATTTCTCTCTCTCTCTCTCTCTCTCTCTCTCTCTCTCTCTATATATATATATATATATATATATATATATATATATATATTTAAAGTCCACTAAATAAATTAAAATCCACATTTTTATATACTAGTTTTGGACTTCAGTCATCAATTTTGAGAAATCATTTTTTGTTTAACTTGAATATATTTATACTATATTAATAGGTTAATTTTGAGAGATATTAATAATCCTTACGGAGACAGCAACTATTGGAATAGAAGATTCAGAAGGAATTTTGCTTCATATGTATTGTTTACAATAAAACAGGAGGAGAAAATCTTCCAGAAAGAGAAATGTATACTCAGTAGTCTCTCGTTCCTTCTGCATTTATCTCTTTGACCCATTCTAGTTAGACCTTTGCTCTCATTGCTCCAATGAAACAGCTTATCAATGTCACCATGACGCGGACTTGATGACATTTCCACTTGATGTGTAATAGGTATTATAATGTAACATACCTAAATTCAAATGTCTCTTCCCATCCCCTGCTCTTTCCACCTTCTTTCTTATGAAATAAATGATGCCTCTATCCTTCCTGGTGTTTGAACCAAAGAACCTTGATGTTATCCTTGAGTGCTCTTTCATTCCCCATACTCTTATTCGCTTATCAAAAAATTCATTGCTCTACCTTGAAGCATACTAAACTGTGAACACTTGTCACTAATTTTGTCATTATTATCCTGGATCAAGCTACCAGACTCTTTAAATCTCTTTCAAATGCCATATTCTCTGGGAATCTTCTCATAATCATCTTACATAAAATTTCAACCACCATACATATACAAACATTTCCCTTTCATGCTACGTTTTTCTCTTTTGCACTTATAAATCATGACATACTATATATGTTTTGCTTATTCTTTTGGTTGTTTCCCCCTTTTTATAATATAAGCTGCATAAAGTCAGGGATTTATGTTCGTTTTATCTGTGGCTGGATATACAGGATCAAGTATATCATCAGTTGCTTATTAAAGCTAGAATTTTAGTTGAAAGAATAAATAAATAAATGGATGAAGTGTATAAAGTCACCTTATAAAAAATAATAACAATATAAATTAAAATAACTGTGAGATACCGTATCTTAAATTGAGACAAAAATGAACTCAGACTAAACGTTGCAGAAGGAATGAAGCAATATTAATCAACATATTTTGAATGTGCAGTTTCCTTACTCAACAGTTGTATGTCTGGGAAGTTATCTCATTGTAATGATTCACATATGTACACAAATAAAATAAATTTATTTAAATAAATTGAATAGTCAACTATTATAATAGTTATGCAATGCATAATTGCATAGGATGCAATTGCATTGGATGACCTCTCTGTTAAATATATAAGTATGTATTTAAATAGACTATTGTTAAAGGAAGTTTTAGATTCACAGCCAAATTGAGTGACATGAACTACCCCACACATGAACTACCATACCACACTGTCAACATCCTTTGTGATGCATTTGTTACAATGAAGGAAGCTACATGGACCCTAAGTCAGTCATTATCACCCCAGAATAATTAGCACTCCAAGTCTATAGTTCCCATTAGGGATCAGTCGTGCTGTTGCACATTTATGTCAATTAATTTTGAAGGGGACAATATTGTTATAAAGCAGTGTAGAGCATAATATCCTGTGTTCATTTTATATATATATATTTTTTGCTATAGATATAGATATAGATATAGATATAGATATAAAATTATTGGTAATACTTAGAAAAATTCTTGATCCATGGAGCAAAATATTAACTTTGGTTATCTCGAGGCATTAGTAATGAAGTTGATTCTCTTGGCTATCTGTACTATAAGTTTTATATATAAGGACATTTCATATTCTTCTAAACATATGCTGGCATTTGCTTCTAGATTTCTACTCTTATAGATAATTAATCAAGTTATTATAACAAGTGTCATTTTTAAAAATTGATAAGCTCAGAAAACTTACAAAATTATTAAAACTGTCTTTAAATTCATGTAACAGAACGATTTAATGCTATTATTAATGGCTCTACTTCTCCCCACATTGTATTTTAAATGCTCCTTGAATCAGATATTTACAATGCAATGAGATGAATTTTCAAATTCTTATATCTTTAAGTGAAATTCTAAAGTCCCCAATGATCATAAACCGATACAATGTCTGGAAAATAGGACTTAAACAGCATTTCAAAAGGAAAAAAAAAATCTATTCCATAAATCCACCCCTTTGTTGAATTCTGTGCTGGAAACAGGCTTCTCTGGTCAGTGGAGGGGATAACGGATTTGTGAAAGATCACTTCACAATGGAGAAATGTTTAAGACACAAGCTACCTTGTTTGCCTCAAGATATCAATTCCCATAAGTTGTAAGAAACAAACCAAAGGGTCCAAAAATATTAGTTCCAAACATGTGAAATAATTTTTTCAATCTAAAAGAATGCAAAGCCTCCAATATTTCTTATTAATGTAAGCATTAATGGGACAATGGAGAATATGTGTTTCAGTAAAAAAGAAAGAAGATAAATACACACACGTACACACACACGCCCATTAGGAAAAGTTGTTCAATGTAGTCTTTTTATTGCTTCTAAGGAGCTGTTAGTCTATCTCAAAATTATTCATTTTATTTTACATTAAAGTATAGAAGATAAATATTTTCCAAATATCTCAGGGATTTGGGCAGTAGAATGAAATACATAGTTGTAGAAACGCCATCATGTTAGTAAAAATGCAGAGGGCTAGAAGTTTAAAGACAGGGTTTTCATTATAGTTCTGTTGGACCACTATGTTGAATCAATTAATCAATACTCTCACCAGATTTCTCTGAAGGAAAATTACTTCTGTAATATCATATAACTCCAGGAGATGTTATATTTATCTGAGTTTGACTTTAAAAGAAAAAACACTTAAGCTTTCTAGACTAGTTTTGTAACCACATGCCAATAAATCATGTCTTTCGTAAGCTTCCCTGTTTTTTTAGTTGGACACTCATAGAAAGACAATTTACTGTCAGAATGATTTGGTGATAAATCCTGATGTTCATATTGAAAAAGGAAAATCTTGAGAGATAATATAAGAAGTATTTATCTCCCCATATGTATATGGGTTTACAGGTGCAGAATAAATTAAACTTAGATCTTAGTTAGAAAAGTAGCAACTAGAATAATTTAGATAAGTCATCCCTAAGATGAACTTTGGGAGATCTAGCTGCTATGCAATTGAAAGGGAGCAGGATGGATTTGAATAGAATTAGTTTGTTATGCCTATACTTGGTAGCCTCTGTATTTTGTGCTTCTGCACAAATATACATAAAACCAATAATTTCAGAATTTTTTATTTTGCAGTCAGAAAACATGATTTTTTTTCATGTCTACTGAAAGAGAAAGATGAATAACTTATTTGTGTTTTCTGTCAATAAGAACAACACTTAAAACATTAAGGATAAGTTTATATGTCCCTAATTGTGTGAATCACTGCTACCTAATATACCTTCCCAAATGGAATAAATAACTAATGAACTAAGGAGAAAATAAGCATATGCTTTACAGCGCAGTTGTTTTATTCAACTGCTATCATAGTCATATAAATATTTTTAAAATTACTATACCATGTAATAATACATAGAGCAGAGCATGCATTTGTGTCTGTAAATATACCGCAAATTATCTAATTATCCAGAATTATTATACACAGAAATGTTTTAAGTATTACAACTATAACTCTTAACAGAGCACCCAATTTATACTGCAATCGGTGGTAATTGATCATTCATTCAATACTGTGAACGCTTTGAGGTCTGGCACTCAGTTTACATTATGTTTATTATTTTGTATCCCAAGCAGTGGATATATCCCTGACATACAACTGATTGAGTTACTGCTATGCTTCAGTCATTCCTTTAGGCATTAGAGATATGAAAGTGAGCCAACAGACAAGGTTACTATTTCTTCACTCTTGTAGCTTGTAGTCTAGTCAAGGAAATATGTAATAAGTAAACATTCAAACAAAGGTAACCTATGGTCATGACCAATGTTATGGCAGCCAAAGCTGTCTGTAATTGAGAGTTTAACCTGATCATTAAGGTAATCTATTCGTTGATCTGCAATCTGAAGGGGAAAGGGGAAAGAAGACCATCTCAGGCACAGGGAACAGCTCGTTCCTTCCTCCTGCAGGAGGAACAGCATTTTCAGCACCAGAGACGGAGAGAAGTCAAATTAAATTAAAAAGTACAGATAAAAGATCTGGACCACGTCAAGTGGCCACTAACTATGATTTTACACACATCAATCTGCATTGTACTCCCTTATATATTATCATTACAGCATTTATCAACTCCCATCCCAAATCATTTTCTTATTTATGTACTTTCTGTTCATTTTTTTTTTTTCTTTCCACCACAAGAATACAAACCCCATAAAAGCGGGAACCTTGTGTTTCTTGTTCTCTTTATGCCATAACCTCAATAATTAGAATAATGCCAGAAGAATAATGTAGATGTTGAATAACGTTTCATTCGTTGAAAAAAAAAATGATAAAAACTGCCATTGTCTATTACAATAGTGGCAAAAAATTATAGGGCAGAACATGGACAAAAGAAAGCTTGTCAATCAGCTAAGGAGCACATGACATTTTTTAAAAATCAGAGTAAGGGGAAACACAAGCATGGAGGCAGACAGGTGGGCTTTCCAAAAAAGCCTTCGCGCAGTGAGTTAATAGTTCATTTTTTCTCAATGCTTCTCTCCCTTCACTTTTCACTCCATTTAAAATGATCTAACAGGATGTATATCTTTAGGTCTCTACATTCTGATTGGCAAGATATAATAATTTACTTGACATATTGTGAAGAAAGTGAGATGAAAATAATCTATTAGTATAGACTCTATCCTATGTTTGATCATCAACCTATAGACTTTGTGAAGCTGTAGGACTCCTGCTGAGGCTCTTGCTAACCCTTACTATCTTGGTCTTGGAGGATGAGCTATTGAAAAAAGCTGAGCACACAATGGAGTTTAGTGATGATTGTAGGGAGTGCCCTTGGAATGGATGCTTGTGGAAGGGAAGTGGGGGAAGCAGGGTTGGCAAAAGGAGGCACAGAATTGCAAGATGGCCAATTGCAGCCTTTGAAGACCACACAAGTAGTTCCAAAACTAAAATGACTCTTCAGAATTTTTCTCCACCAGGATTACACAGCCAGACTTTTATTCTTCTTACTTTTTTACTCTTTGGATGAAGGCATATGCAGGAGAGGTGTCACTTTGTGTGAGAAAGTTCTTTGCAGCTGTGACTATCCACAGAGGGACTGACAGTGGAGGTGGCAAGTCCTTGGATCTGGGCTGTGGGGCACATTATTGGGTCCAACACACTGACTTCTTGTTTCAGATGCCAAACTTCTTATACCCTGACTCTATCAGGATTTAGTAGAAAGGTCACTGATCCGATTGAGTAGCAAGGGAGCTCTAACCCTAGTTTTCCCACACATTGGTGGGGAAAATCTTTTTTATATTAATTTATGCTATTCTAGTCAGAATTCTAGCATTCTGTGGAATGTCAACTATGTGATAATTATGATGACATATATATGCATACACACACATACCCTCTTTCTTACAAAGGTACCATTTTTTATTGTGGTAAAAACACATTACATAAAATTTATCACCTTAACCATTTTCAAGTGTACTGTTTAGTGTCAATTGTGTTCACATTGTTGTAAAACATATCTCCAAAAGGTTTTTGTCTTGCAACTCTGAAGCGCTATACCCATTAAACCATAATTCCCATTTTCCCTCTCCTCCCAGTCCCTGCTAACTACTGTTCTACTTTCTGTTTCTGTGAATTTGACTGCTTCAGAGAACTCATATAAGTGGAATCATACAGTACTTGTCTTTTTGTGACTAGCTTATTCTACTTAGCACATTGCACTCAATGTTCATCCATGTTATAGCATGTAGCATGTAACAAGATTTATTTCCTTTTTAAGGCTGAATAATATTCCATTGTATGTATATACCACATTGTGTGTATCCATTTGTCCTTTCATTCATCCATTGACAAAAATACCATTTTTATAAACAAATAAAATGAGGTTCAGAAAGGTTAAAACATTACACCAGGGTAAGGGAGTAAATAGGTAATAAGGCCAAGACTCAAATCTCATAATTTTAAAATTTTACTACTTTATGCATCCACACCATTGTCAACTTAAAGCGATGCCTTAAAGAATCAAAAAATTCAGCTGACAAGAAGATTGTTCACAGTTGTGTTCCTCCTCCTCCCTTTGGGAACAATACTGATACTCTAAAGCAGTGGTTCTTGCAGTGTGAGCCTCGGACTGGCAACATTAGCATCACTTGTGAGTTTGTTAGAAATTCAAACTCTCAGTCACTATCTCCACCCTGTTGAATCAGAAATCCAGGATGAGGAACCAATCAAGCTGAAATTCAACAAGCTTTCTATATTGATGCCTGTTACAGTATGAGAACAAGTAAGAATCACTGATTTAGATCACTTTAAACTGGAGAGAGATTGATGTGCCAAGATCTATGAAACTTGTGAGTGGTCACAGATTTTGGAACAGAGAGAGGCTGCTGACAGAAACTGACTCCTGGCTGGGAAAAAATAAGAAAGGGATGATGAAAGATAGAGCATTTCCTTTCACGTCTTGAATGAGATGAGGGGGAAAAAAAAAAAAATTTCTTTCAGAAAATAATCAGAGAGAAATGAAAAAGCAAAAAATTACAGATCGTAGTCTTTCCCACAGACTCTAGGTCTACAAATACCTGGGGAGTATTTAAAAAACCCAAATATCTTGACTTCACCAACATTCTCCCCGCCACAGTTTATTTAAGGGCCCAGATATTTTCTTTGTAAAAGCTCCCCAGGTTGAGAAACACAGCTTTACTATGACTAATCCTGCAATAAACATGCTTATCCACGTTGTGGCAGAAGTGTACCAGTATCCAATGATTCCCAGCCTAGAGCTGGGAGGAAGAAATTGTTTTATTTTATGTTGTTATTAATTCGGATATCTCTGATGTTTATTCTGGACCAAGAACTGAGGCTTATTCCAACACCTCAACTTTTCTAATTTCCAAGTTTAGAAAAATTAGCAGTTTCCTTTTTGGGTTTATTTTTGGTTTCTCCAATAGTTATTATTGAAACAGCTATATCTTTAGTAACTGGAGAATTCATAAGGCTAAAATATAGTAAACTTGTAATAAACTCTAGAAACACCAGTAAAACTTCTGTTGTTTATTTCCCAATGTAGTACGATAGTAGAAATAATAATAAAAATAATAGCTAAAAATTATGGAGCCCTCACTCCCAAGCACTCTACTTTTATGCTCACCTGTATTGCTCACATCACCCCATGAAAGATTCACTTTTATTCAACTCACCCCATCAGTCTTACAATGGAAACAACAGAGGCTGGTTTAACTTAAGGCTTAAACAGATAATTTAAACAAAGTGGAAACAACAGAGGCTTAAACAGATAGTTTAAGCAATTTGTCAAAAATTGCCCAGTTTGCACATATAGGACTCAGAGTGAAAACCCAAACTTCTGATTCCAGAGTTTTAGAATTTAACCATTATGTTATATACCTCTTCCCTGTTTTAGCCCTGAGAGTGAATTTTAGCCAATCTAAGATTCACCTCTCTAATCTCTGTTAATACTCTAGTTTTAGGAATGATCTTCTTGTTACACTGGCAAGTAAAATCTATGTCTTTACAATTTGATCCAAATTCACTGGACTCTATCTTTCTTTTCAATTTTAAAAACAGAGTAGACTTTTCTATAGTTGCTGCCAGCTTTGGAGTTAAATAACCACAGGGTCCAGATATGTATTCTAGTAAAACAGTCTTTAGTACAAGCTATGTGTGTGTGTGTGTGTGTGTGTGTGTATATATATATATATATATATAAACTTGGGCATAAATATATGCAACATGCAATAAGTATGGATATCATGCAAAGAGGGTATGGTGATCTTTGGGTAATGTAATTAAGCTGTACAGTATTTCCTAGGCTATGACTATTTAATTACTTTACATTGTTAGTGATTCCATTTGAAGATAATTTTTTTCCTAATGCCCTTTTATACAGAAAACAATTATTGATCAAAATAATTCATATATATACAGGGTGCCAAAAATATATACACATTTCAAGAAAGGAAAAAACAGTATCAAAATTGTAATGCTCAATATATACTGATAACAAAAGATGAATAAAAGTCATATTTGACTTCTGCAATTACAAGAGGTGCTCAAAATGGTTACCCCATAGCATAATTTTAATACAGTGTTTTCCTTTCTTAAAATGTGTATACATTTTTTGTTTCCTGGTATAGAGGCAATGGTGATTTCATGAAATTAGCTGGCCCTAAAAATTTCCCCCTTTGGTAACAGCCTAGTCACTGAAAAAAAAAAAGCTCACTCTGTTATCTCTGTGTGCTAGGGCAAGCTTTGATCAATGTTTTACAGTGTGTCATTATCAGGTAACACATTCTTCACAGTAGGTAATTAGCAGATGATAATAAGAATCCAGTCCAATATTTCACATATGCCGCTAAAAGCTATACTTCCAGCAGGAGGAAAGAGCTGAGAAATTGAATTGCAAAATGGTTTTCCACAGATTGCTTCACTAAACAGAAAAGTGAGTTCTTTTTAAAAGTCAGAAAGCTGGACAAATGTTAGGAAATCAGAATCCGCAAGCATCTAGGAATGCATTGTATTTTGGTTAAACTAATTAAGTAACAGAAACTATATATATGTATTTCTGATCCTGAACAAATATCTTGGCTCATTTATAATTAACAACAAAAGTTAAAAGTTACTGAAAATTAAATTCAGGTGAATCTACAGGACAGTACCCAATGTAATACATGACGAGATTTTGTGTTAGAGATCTGGCTGTGTTAGAATCTCCAACACCAGACTGGCAAGGCAATAAACATGTTCAATTAAGATCACACTTGTAGGTATAACAAGGTGATTAATACTAAAGCTCTGTAATCTGGGCAGGCCAACGGGCTCATTCGTTGGTTAAGAGTTGGCTTGGGAGCGCACGCTCTGAGCAGTAGGGCCGCTGTTTCGGATCCCACATGGGCCAGTGTGACGCTGGACCCTCTACAATTAAGATGGTGAACATCTTCGACCTGGAGCTGGGCTGCTGTGAGTCGCCTGTCGGCATAGGCTGCAGCCCCTGCTGCAGTGGGCTACCGTAAACTACCGTGAGTGGCCGGCAGCCATCGAGAGCTGTGTTGAGCTGCCATGAGCAGTCACCCAATGGCCAGCGACTGATCTGCCTCAGCCGGGAAGAGTGCAATGATCACAATATCAATATGGACCAGTGAAGTGATGTCCTCCACAATTAGACTGAAGAACAAAAGACAGCAACTTGTCTGTTCCCCTTCCCCAATTCCCCAACGCTGTTCTCCTCCCACAATTCCCCAATAAAATCTTTTAAAAAATAATTAAAAAATAAATAAAAATATAAAGCTCTGGAATCAGAAGTTTGGGTTTTTTACTCTGAGTCCTATATGTTCATACTAGGTGACTTTTGACAAATGGCTTAAACTACCTGAGCCTCTGTTGTTTCCACTGTAAGAGTGATGGAGTGAATACAAGTGAATCTTTCCTGGGGAAGATGTGAGCAACAAAAGTGAGCAGAAAAGTAAAGTCTTTAGTAAGGTGTTTGGGAATGAGGGCTCCATAATTGTTAGCTATTATTTTATTACTTTTACTGCTACTATTGTCATTACATGATTCTCAGAGCTCTGGTAGCATTTACCTAGATATTGCCCAGGAAGGGGTGGAATATAAAACTGCTACCAGTCACTATTAAAACCTGGAATAGGATGTGAAATTAGATAGCTTTCCACTGAACACAGAAAATTGTTTTGAGGAAATGGAATACATGGCAGGTTGGTTTTGACAAACATGGTGGTAGTAGGAAGAGACTGCAGAAAACTTCGGTGCATCCAAGAACTATTGCCTCCAGAAGGCAAGCTTACATGGGCCCTTGGGATTAAGCACCTCATAATTGTCCTACAACTTTGGAATCTCAGTAACAGAGCACATCAAAGGAAGAATGCAATGTTTTCTTAAATACGGAGTGATGAATTTAGAAAACAAACCTGAAATTATGCAGGAGGAATACTTGATAATTAGTTCCATATTTATTGAGAGAGAGGCTTGTACCAGAGACTGTGTTAGGAGGGATGATAAAATCACACTTCTAAAAAGCATTGTTGCTCAGAGTTTTAATGTGTGTATTAAAGCAACAATCCCAATTTAACTTCTAGAGAGATTTTAAAATGTGCAAACATACATCTCATTGGTGTGTGTGTATGTGTGTGTATGTATACATATATATGTATATATATACATATATATATATATATATAAATCTGAGTTATAATACAGCATTCACACATTACATTCATGTCTATTTTTTTGCAGGGTTACACAGATTATTTCACCACACAACAGCTTGTCTTCCCCACAACATTTTACAGGCTTATTAATGAAACAATTTCCTTCTACACAACTCATTACCTGTGCTATAATAGATTATGATATGCCCAATGAATTTCTAGATAAGCTAAAGCAAAGTGACCTTCCACATGGTTTTATAGTAAATCTGTGAAAGTTATAGCCCTATATTTCCCTTAACTGGCCCACTATAACAATAATAAAAGGAAATAATTACCTATTTTAGCCACTCTAAGATTGTGCACTATGACTCCACAATTGTTATAGTAACTGGCTACTTGAGAAAATGCCAAAGGCATTCACAGAAATCTAGAGTTCATCAAAAGGTTCTGCTTTATTAGTCTTTGCTATTGAGTAAAATTGTGCTTAATGAGAGAGGAAACAGGGCAAAGGAAAAAGGTAGGGAGGCAGGACTGTATTTTGGATAACTATGGAAACAGTTGCTAAGAAGCACACACATCTGCAAATTCTTTCCTTGGACCCCCTTCCCTAGCCTTTAACTCTTGCCCCATTTCTGGGATTTATATTGCCATTTATTGCTGCAATTAGTCAGTGAACATTTTAGAGTATAGGGCTAATGATAGCTAGTCTCACATTATCTTTGAGTCTGAAAGTAGCACATATCATTATGATGAGACAGAACTGCTAATGAGTGAAGTAGATGTTAATTTCTAGTGAGAATATTGCCTTCTTGTGTTGAATTAACTATTTTCATTGCCTGCATTGCTTAGCATATACTCAGCACCTTTGACAAGACATGATATGAAACTTTTTGGAAAAAGAATGCCAAATGTTTTTATTCCTAGACCCTAGACCCATGTACTCTTTATTTTTATTTTTTTTAAACCTGGAGGATACAAGCTAAATTTATTTTTAAGAATAGTGGAAATCCATACCAACAAATTGTTACCAATTTTATGATGTTTGATGACACTCTTGGTGATGAGTTGTTTTTGTTTCTTCTTTGAAAAAGTGCCATTGCAATGGGAAGCACGTATTCTGGCAATTTTACAGGCCAATAAATAAATCCATATTATTAATTACCACTGTCAGAAAGTGTCTTGTATTTGATTACTGGCAATGGTCCTGACTGAACAGATTCTTGGTAATAAGTTCCTTGATTATCTGGGAAGGTAGCCTGACAGATTAACCAACCTGTGATTTACCCAATCAAGGACACTCTTCTGAAGATCGGAGTGTTTCCCTCCCTTTCAATCATAATAATGAGGCTAGCCAGCCCAAGATGAAGATGGGCATTTTTTTTTTAGACTCTTAGAAGGAGAATCAAGCCAGGTTTACTAGTTTTTGTTACACTGAAATGAATCTCTAGAAACATGAAATTGTGAAAGAAATATTGGTTTTATGACTCTACAGATGTCTACTAATTATTATCATCATTCTTGCTGAAAATAAGAACAGTTAGCTAAGCAAGTATGTGTGTTTTCCATTTCTGCTGTAACAAATTACTGCAGACTTAGTGGCTTTCAACAACATAAATTTATCACCTTATAATTCTGGACATCAGAAATCTGAATTGGTCTCTCTAGAATAAAATCAAGGGCCGGCCGAGTGGCTCCGTTGATTAAGAGCTCGCTCAAGAGAGTGAGCTGAGCTCTGAGCAACAGCAGTTCAATGCCCAGACAGAGCTGAGCTGCCACGGAGCTGCCAACAGGTGGCAGGATGGCTCAGCTAAAAAAAATAAAATAAAATAAAATCAAGCTGTACTGGGCTGTATGTCTTCTAAAGACTCTAGAGAGAATCTATGTTCTTGTCTAGTCCACCTTCTAGAGGCTGCTGATTCCTCGGCTAGTGGTCTTTTCCCAATATCAAAACCAGCAAGGGCCCATTGAGCCCATTTTTCCACTGCATCATTCTGACATGGGCTCTCCTCTCTCCTTTCCCATGTAAGAATACTTGCAATTAGATGAGGATACACCCAGATAATCAAGGAGAATCTCCACATCTTGTTTCAGCTGATGAACAACCTTATTTTCATCTGCAGCCTGAATGCCCCTTTGCCATGTACTATAATATATCCACAGGTTCCAGGGATTAGGACATGGGACATATTTGAGAGAACATTATTCTGCCAAATCAGAATACAAATAAGCTTTTCAGAATTCATATGTAAAGGATTTAATTATATATAGTGTAGCAAAATATTTTAGAAGTGCAGTATTGGAGTTGGTTAATTTATTATCTTATGTTCTGACACATTGTGTTAGTTCAAACTTATTTACCACTTAAATAATCTCTATCCAATGACTAGAATTAGATTGCTGAAAGCCTTAGAGATAAGAGATAATCTATGGGAAAATAAATTTAACAGACAATATTAATAGAAGGAGATATATACCTATATACACATATATATTTTAAATATTTACTGAAACAAAATACATTATGATAACCAAAGATCACTTACATTGTACATATTTAATTCACATAATATATTTATGGACATTAAGATTCAAAATTTTGTCATTTCTTTTTAACATTTCTGAACTTGGAATTAATCTTATATTATGCTACAGTGCTCAAACTCTCAGTGGCAGAAAGGTTAATACGTGGAAATACACACACACACACACACACACACACACACACACAAACAGTTCGGAGCTTTCAGAGAAGTTGGACATGGAATGTGAAAACATTTTAATGGCACTTTAATCAATATGTTTCAATTTTATTTTATTTTTAATAGAAACAAAATCATAACATTACTATGTCTAAAGAATCTCAATAAAAATAAAATAAAGTATAAGTGATAAGAAAACATAACATAGTTTCACTAGCAGCATCTTTTCTTTGTTAGTGTCACATAAATAATACTGTGTCTTACCATTGATGGCATTCTAACTTCAATAAAATAGTGTATGTTCTTTGTCTATCTAGTATCCTTGCCTCTGGGAAGCCTGTTGCCACAACACCATATTGGAAGGTCACTCGTAGTATCCCATATTTACCACAAGGATGAATTGGTGACCCAAGTAAACCAATCAAAATATTATCATCCTTTTATCACTGGGGATGCCACTTATGGTACACTCATCCTCAACACAAAAGTGAATAGTGATCCAAGTCAGACACTTAGAATATTTAAGCCCTTGGTCATGATTTATTTTTAGATGGATTGAACTGGGGTCGGAGTCTTTCCTGAGACATGATATATTGGTGTTAAAAGAGTTTATTATGTTGAAATCAGGAGCAGTTTGAATGATTTTTGCTGGAATTGATTAAGGCTATCTTCTTTAAAACATAGGAGGCAGATAATGAGAAAAAGAGTTGAAGACACTTATACAAAAGTATATATGGAAAATGGAGAAAAAAGTCTGTATGAGGTCCACTGAGGTCCTGGCTCTCCCCATGCCTGAAAAAGTGATGATTATGATGGCCTTGGCTGATTTTGTATGTTTAATTTTGAAATACAACATATCTTTGTTGAATAAAAAATATTTTAGTTGAAATCATGTCAATGTATAAATTCAAGATGAACTGACCTTATTATAATGTTGGCTTTTCTTTTTCAGACATGAAGTATTTGAATTTTCTTGCCTTGTTCCTATTTGTTGTATTGTTTGATTAAGGTGTTTTCTTCCTTTAAAAGTACTACCAGAGTCAGATCCCAAGTTGGAAATACGTAAGTAGGTATTAAAATGGATATATATTGGGAGTCAAAAAAAGAAATTGGACAAATTCATATTCAAAAGAACAAAAAACAACAAATATGTCACACAATAAAAAAATATAATTTAACTTTTTAAAAAATTATCGTCTAACATACTTCTATAATACATTTCCCTGACATTTTTTGGATAAGTATGTTTTAATCACCTCTTTACATGATGACAATTGTGCAATTTATTTTAACAAGATGAAAATATGAATTGATGTTTCTTTAGCACAGTTGATTTAAATTACTTTTTATTGTTGATTATTTTAACAAGAAGCAGATATGAACCAAATTCTTCTCTTACAATTTTACCAGTTTAACGATTGAAAATTTTCATATACAATAATACCTTGGTTTGTGAACATAATTCGTTCCGGAAACAAACTACCTGTATTGCAAGACATTGCTCGTTTACCATGTTAAAATGTATTAGAAATGTTTGCTTGTCTTGTGGAACACTTGCAAATCAAGTTACTTGCAATCCAAGGTTTTACTGTATCAGTTTTTGGCCCCAAACATTTCAAATCTTGTTTCTCCTCCTCTAAATCACGTACTTCCAAACTTGAGTGCCACTAGGGTAGGAGATTTTCTGGAAGCTTTTTTTTTTTTTTTTTTTTTTTTGAGGGCAGTGTCACTGGCCCTCATATGTGGGACCGAACCGGGGCCGCTGGCTTCCCATGGAAGCTATTTTTACAACAGAGTGGCTGGCAATAACTTAACTACACAGGGAAATGGCTGTAATTCATATGACTAGATCCTAATAAACACAAACAAAATGTGTCTGCAATCCTACTGTCCCTTGCCAGATCCTAAAAGGCACGTGCTCATTCCAGTGTTGCCAGTCATGGGGATAGGATGGTGGAGGAAAGCAGGATTAATCATTGAGATCCTGTCCTCAACCAATTGAGTAAGAATGTCTTTACAAATTTATCAGAAATGTAAAACTATGTGCACATATTGCTGAGGTCCCTCCTAGGACCCTGAATTGAGACCACACAAGTGAGGGTCCTAAAATTCAAGCTTCATTACCTTTCCAGTAAATTGACATCTAGGTCTTGTATAATGATATTTAAGTATCTCATCTTTCATTTTATATGGTTATGCATATGTGGCCATTTGCATTAATTTTGTAAGAAACCATTCTATTCCTATACTGTCTATAATATTCATAGATATGAGAGAATCACATCGTTGGGATGATTCTCACTTGACAGTGGTATATTTCTTCATTGCACTTAACTCTTCATAGTACTTGCTTCTGAACTTCATCCCTTCTGTGACATGATGTTTTCAGCAGCTCCTTAGCAGTCCACAGGCCAGGTGGGAGGGGCAGCTTCAACTGAGCTCTTTGTGACTCCTTCTTTTCAGCATTTTCTCTTTTGGCTTAAGTTCTATACAATTTCTATTATTGGGGTAGTCATTATATCATTATGATTATCCTACTTATTTATTTCTGGTTTTCTCCCAAGAGATACGCACAGAGATAAATGGTAAACAACTGAAGTTGTTTCTCCCTTCTCTGAGATGATTTTGTGGAACAGAAGAGCTTCGCTTTAGCAGTTTCCCAGCACTTATCCAACAGCACAGGATGCCTATTGACCAGCCTCCTCTGCTTCTCTCCAACTTTGGGAGTTGTATGGGGCACTGTTAGTACCCTGCCTAGACCCCCGGGATCCTTTTTATAGGTTTTATACATCTCTCCTCAGCTTCTCTGTGCTTTGCTTCAAATGGCTTTGTGAAGGGTTACATTCTTTTTCTGCAAAACTCACAGGATGAATAACCTTGTTTTGGAACAAACAAGAGCTTCAACTTTAGATTAAAGTGCCCATTTTTTTGTTTTTGTTTTTCCCTTGGTAAACCCCAAACCAGGGGATGTACTTCCTTTCCCAGACTTGCTCACTCAGACTATATTTTTAGGAATGGGGAAAGGGACATTGGCCTTGTCCCACACACATTCTTGCTTCCGTATTTCTTTGTACTGTGACAATATGTACTGTAAAATATGTACATAAAAAATGTATGCTAATGCCCAGGGGCAGGAACAATTTCACAGACTGAGTTTTTCTCTTTCTCGTTTCTATTTTCTGGTGCTCTTGCTTTGGGACCATTGATAGATCAGAACATTATCCTTGGAGAGTCCAAAAAAATGAAAGCAGCAGAGAGTTTATTTGCATCCCTTTAGGCAGTTCATAGCCAGTGATTGACTTGTGCAGGGGTATGGATGCTCAATTCCATTGCCTGAAGGGGGGCAAACAGATGTAATTTGTACTTCAGGGCTCCCCTGGGGACTGGAATTGGAATCTTTTGGAATCAAACGTTTGTTTGGTTTCTCCTTCTATGACGTACTTCCTCCACAATCTTATTGGTTTCTCCTGAGAGCAATTCCTTAATAAATCACACATTAACCCCATCTCATAACTGTTTGTAGGAAACTTAAACTAAGACAGGGGTATTTTTGAAAATTTACTAGCAGTCTACCCTTAACCAACAATGAATTTACTGTTTCTTTAGGGCTGCAATTTTTCAGTCCATGTCCTAGGGTTACATCTACTTCTTTTTTTGTTGTTATGAGCAATATACCACACACACACACACACACACACACACACACACACACACACACAAACACACACAGCAACCACTCTGAAGCCAGCACAAAATAGTTAGACATGTGGGTATGGATCATCTCTGATTAGTTTCCTATTACAACTGAAGTTTCAGACAGTGTCTTGGAATATCATGAGTACTCAAGAAATGCTAGGAATCAATGGATGTGATAGTTTATATTATTAATTGTGAGATGTAAATACAGTTACTAAGGGAGAGTAGCTCCTACTGGGAGATTTTCTTTTCATTTTGTTTTTTCTAATTATCACTGCCTATCTATCTATCTATCTATCTATCTATCTATCTATCTATCTATCTACCATCATTTATCTATTGCTGACAGGCATGTAGGTTGTATGATATACACCTCTCAGGCTGTAGAATAAGAGGACTAATTGACCTGCAGACATTTTATTTTTTCACAATCTTTTAGCCTACTAATTAAGAGATCAATAATATCACCAATAGCTGACTTCGTTCACTAGTTTAGTTTTAGCTGAAATTGACAGCTTGGTTCCCTATGCTGTTACCAGAGAAAAAAAGCCTAAATGCAATCAGCTATATACTATGTGTAAAACCTCTCTTTATGACATATATGCTTATTCTATTCTTAAAAAAAAAAAAAAAAAAAAAAAAAGCTTATATTTCAGTACTTTCTAAACTGAGGGGTTGATAAATGACAAGTGGAAAAGAAAGGTTGAAGTAACTGTGTTAAAGAAAAACATCTGAAGTGCACTTTATTTTTCAGTGACAGCTAGTAAAATAATAGTTATTTAGAGTATTTACTGTTCAGAGAAAAAAATGTGCTAGGTAATAGAAAGTGAGGGAAGATATAACAGAAATTCTGATGATTTCTTCTCAGGAGGAACTTGAACTCCAGGTAAGTGGTTTCTGATCTTTTTTCTCTTACTCTCTGAAGCCTATCTTCCAATACATCACATTCTAATAAACAGACACAAGTTTGGATTGTCGTTCTCTGTCACTGTTTCTCAAATGATTTATTTCATGTCTACTTTTAACAAACAAACATATGTTTCCCCAATTTCAATATGTGTTGCCCTCAGACTTCCTCCCTAACTTCAAAGGGAATACATGTTCTGTCCAGCATTATTCCTCATTCACACACACACACACACACACACACACACACACACACACACACACACCCTTTTCATTAAACCCTAGAAAATTCAAAGATTGTTCTGTCTTCAGAAGAAAATTCAATGCTTGTTCTATCAGGAGGGGACAGTTGATGGGTCTTGTCAGTTTTATATTGGGGACACTGATAATTAAAATAGGAGAATTTGCCATATATTTTTTTTCTTGCTTTCTTTAGAAGAAAAATCTTTATTGTGATAATTTCTATAAAGTTAAATTTGTAAAATTAAGCAAAAAAAATCTAACGTTTTTATTACTTTCTCAAAAATGTGTCTAAAAATTCACAGAGGAGAGACAAGGTTGCTAAGAGAAAAAGAAGAGTACTCTTGTAGAAAAATAATTGTGCCAACTATTGCTCACCATCATTAGCCACCAACAAATTCATAATGAAATACTACTACACACCCAATGGTATGACTAAAATTTGAAATAATTTGAGTACCAAATGTTAGCAAGAATGTGGAGCAACAAAACTTTCATTCGTTTCGGGAGGCAGTACAAGATGGTACTATGACTAGGGAAAACTGTTCGGCAGAGTCTTACCAAGTCAAATGTTATGACTCATCAATTCTATTGCTGAGATCATATCACAAAAAGTCTTCCACAAGAATTTACATTGAAGCCTTACTCATAGTAGCTATAAATTGGAAACAACCTAAACAACGCAATGATGATTGGGAGAATGAGAAGTACAAATCAAGGTCAAAACTATAGCTGTAACATCCAACAACATTGATGGATCTCAAAACACATGATGGGTGAAATAAGACTTGTGGAAAATCATACAGACTAAGTGATTCCATTTATGTGAAGTTCTGGAAGAGCCAAGACTAATGGATGATGATAATTAGACTGTTCATTACCTTGGGGGAGGCACTGACTAGAAACAGTCATTAGGAAGCCTTCAGGGGTGACAGGAAAGTCCTATATCTTGAGCCAGATAATGGTTACACTGCTATTTAAATTTGTGAAAAGTCATAAAACTGTACAATTCAGATCTTAATTTTTTTTTTTTTTTTAGGGCAGTGTCACTGGCCCGCATATGTGGGACCCGAACCGGGGCCGCTGGCTTCCCAAGCCAGAGCTTAACCATGGTGCCACTTGGCCAGCCCAAGATCTTAATTTTTTAATGTATGTAAGATAGACCTTTAATTCTGAAACACAGATTAGCAAAAGAACAAATGCTTGAAACAATTGTGTGTAGGTGCTGGGTAGACACTATATATGTGTTCTCTATTTCATCCAGTGACACACATGTTCTATTTTCTAATATATAAATAAAGATATAATATATCAGAAGATTTAATTTATTTGACCCATTTATATAAAGCAAATGAAAAAAGTCAGTATTGAACTTATGATAATTAAAGCTTCTGCTTTTCCCGTTATATTGGTGTACTAGCTAATTAAGTCTTGTATAAAAGTAAAATTGCAAATAGGTTAAAAAGAATATAAAGGAGGTTCTAAAATAATTATAAATATACAAGCATATATAAAACAGCATAAGTAAAAAACAACTACTGGGAAAATGGAAAATATATAATTAACAGAAAACCTATTATTAATAAATTCACTGTTCTTTGTGAGAGATTGAAATATGAATAAATACCATTGACAGCATCAAAGTAAATACATTACACCAGAGAACACCTGAAAGAAGATAGCGAAGGGAAGACCCAGGAGGAATGTGATAGTGCCCAGGCATCTTGGTGCTGGCTGCGACTCCCTTTTTGTGATTTTTGGTAAACCATATAACCTCCACCTTCTTTTTTCCCCGCATGTAAAAGTAGAAATTCTAATGATGACTTTCCTTATAAGACTGCAGGGAGGATTAATTAGGTAACGTTCTCAGGAGCTTTCAAGATTAATCCTTCAAATAAGTGCTAAGTAGAGAATACAAAAACCAAAGAGGCACAATCAGAAAATACACAAGTCAGAGAAATGCGATGCAAGGAGGAAAACAGGCTTAGGTAAGGGATGGACATTAAAGTTTGGAAGATGTAGAAGGTGGGCAGAGGTGAGGAGTTTGGAAAAAGGTAACTCCAAACAAACACATCCAAGAAACCAAATACTGCATTTAAACTGATGCTGCTATGTACTAATTTGTTCAAAATGTGACATTCTGAAAACATGTATCAACATATCTGTACTGCAACAGAAACTGTTAACATGTGCTTTGCAGGGTCAGAAGATGTGCTGTATTTACCATATCCATCACATCCAAGCTGTCTCCTTTCATTTTTGTGGAACCTGCTTTTAGGTGTCACACACTTTTCCAGTGTGAGACCTCTGTTCCCAGATTCTACTTATCCCTTTTGTCTACTCTAAACATGTGAGATTCACAAAGTCAACTCAAAATAAGATGGATGGGACTCAATGACCAAAAAGAGCTCAGTGAACTGTGAAACAGGGAAATGAATCAGTCTCCAGAAAGAAAAGATTGGCTGGACTAAGATATCCTAAAGCAAGTTACTGTAGTGAGGTTCACTGGAGAATTTCCTCAATCCAAATGAGAATTTCAGGCAGAAAAGAAAAAACTGTGACTTAATCAGACAGACAAGAGTTCTTCAAAAACCTTTGGGCTTTGCATGAAGAATTCAGTTTAAATATGAGTTTGGAATAGACCCAGAATATTTACCAGGAGGTATGATATGTACCACAGGTACTATGTGAGTTTGAAGTAGAACCAGAATACTTAGCATGGACACTGACCGGTCAGAACAAGTGCTGGAAATAAACAATTGAACTGGTACATGACCAGTAGATATAGTACTAAGTAGGGCCAGTGGTAAGCAAACAGTGAAGTTGGCTTAATTTAATTTCAGGACCTCTTTCTTCCTCCCTTCGATGGCCTGTCCCCTAAGTTTCACATACCTGGTCCATGACTAGTGTTCTATTGCCTTCAAGCTTCCCATTAGCCTTTCATGTTCACTCACTGTATCATCTTCCTGTTCATGACTCTGTGAATTACATTATCTTTAGGCAACTTTATATTGTCAACATCCCAATTATGACTTGTCTCAAATTACTTTTATAGAAAACTGGGATCCGATAAACTATTTGGTTGTCAGAAAAGTCATGATGTATTTTGTCTATGTTTTTCAAAAGTCATTTATTTATATAAAGAACAAAGATCAATCAATGATATACTGCCCGTTTGTTCAATAGCCTTTTGCCATCTTTCAGTGAGCTTCATAATTTCTCATTCATAGAAGGACCTGTCTTTATTTGCAAAAAACTGAACAAGGTGCTGATTTACAGCCTCATCTGAATTGAACGTTATACCATGCAAGGAATTTTGAAGAAATAAGTAGAAGTCTGACAGTGCAAGGTCAGACAAGTATGGTGGATGTGGCAATCCATCCCATCCAAGCTCTAATAATTTTTGACAGGTGATCAAACTAGTGTATGGTCTCACGTTGTCTTGATGGAACACAACTCCTTTACAATTAACAAGCTCTGGATGTTTCTGGATGATGGATTTATTCAGACTGTCCACTTGCCAACAGTACACATTCGAATTGATTGTTTGGTTCCTTGATAGGGGCTCGAAAAACATGACACCTTTAAAATCCCACCATACTGAGAGCATAACCTTCCTCTGACGAATGTCTGCTTTTGATGTCATTTGAGGCAAATCATCATGTTGGGACCAAGACTGTTTGCACACCACATTGTTGTAAACAATCCACTTCTCATCACCAGTTATCAGTTGCTTCAAAAAAGGATCATTTTCCTCACGTTTAATGAGCACATTGCAGATGTTTATATGCACCGTGAAATAAAGTTCTTTGAGTTCATGTGGATCCCAAATATCAAGCTTGCTTACATATCCCAGCTTCTTCAGGTGATCAGGAATGCTAGAGTGATGGATGTTCAATGTTTCTGCAATCTCTCATGTTGTGTAACATGGGTTTGACTCGATCAATGCCTTTATTTTGTCATCATCTACCTCATTGGGCCTCCCTGACTGAGGAATGTCATTGAGATCAAAATCACCAGCACGGAATTTCGTGAAACATCGTTGGCACTGACGTTCTTGTAGAGCATTGTCACCATAAGCTTTATGCAACTTTTCACAAGCTTGATCTGCGTTCTTCCCTTCATGGAAGTAAAAGAGTAAAATATGGCAGAAATGCACAGTTTGGTCTTCCATCTTCAACTTGTTGTATAATCTCCAAAACTCAACTAAATCTTTCATTTTTTTTAGAATGAAGCTAGAACTGTCAGCTGTCAAATGACATAGCAATAACATAGATGTGAATGACTCTAGTATTTCCAAAAATAAACTAGTGTCATCTGTTGCAAACATGCGTCATGACTTTTTTCTGATAACCCAATAATTCACACTAAGGTATTACAAAAATGGGTAGCGCATTGGTCAGCTCCTCCTTTAATGATCTATCACAAACTGTATTGAAACAGCTTAAATGCAGCTAAAGTACTTGGAAATAGTTCAATGGGATTCTTCTCTAAAAGCAAAATAAATAAATAAATAAATAAATAAATAAATAAATAAATAAATAAAACTTCTGTCACTTGGTAGTAGTTACTTTGGGGGTAGTAGATTAACCTAAAATCCTGTAAATCAAACAATTTTTATCTATATGTCTTTCTTCTTAAGATGATCTATAAAATAAATCCTATAAAAATATAACATGTTTGAGTTCCATGCTTAGGCCTGCTTTTCATGATTTTTGTTCCTTGATCCTCTCTCTTGATATTCACTCTGTAGTTATTCATGTACTTTATTATCCTGACTTCTGAATTATGAAAGATGGTATCCCATCCGATTCATCTTTGTATACCACAGTAGCAAATACAGTGCAACTATCAGATTAAGAACCTGATACTATATTACCAATAAAGTAATAGGCCCCTAACAAATGTTTATTTTGAATGTTTGAATGATGTAATGAAGTATAGGTGAGTGAAACAAATATGGCCATTATTTAGGAAACTATCCCTTGATGTTGCCAAAAACAAATTAGGATATCAGTTAGATTATCTCCCAAATCACAATTCAGAACATATCTCTTTACATCGCAAACACCATATAAGACGCCCATTGCATGTTAAAGTTCAAACTTCCCCCATATAGGAATTAAAAGATTTCCAGGGTCAGGGTTCAAATTCTCTGTTCACCTATATTGATTATTATATAAATTTAGGTGTCCAGGGAAGGCATTTTCTTCAACATTCCATTACATTTCTCATACTTCACTATATTTTGAGTGCAGCTGCCACACTCTCCCTGTCATATACCTGTCCAAATTCATAATGTTTAGTATTGCTCGTGTGAAACATTTTTCTTCCCCTCTTAATGCACCTTTTGTATTTACAGAGGGTGCCAAAAAATGTATACACATTTTAAGAAAGGAAAAAAAAACTATTAAAATTATAATACTCAATATATACTGATAACGAAAGATGAACACAAGTCACGTTTGACTTCTGCAATTACAAGAGGTGCTCAAAGTGGTTACTATCAGCGTCCAGACACTTCTGACTATGGCGAACTACTGCTTGAGCAATGGTGACCAAAATGTCTACTTGTATTGCTGTACATGCTGTTTGAATTTCTTCCCAAAGTACTGCCAGTGTAGCCAGTTTTTCTCCAGTATACCACATCCTTTAAGGTCCCCCATACATAGAAGTCAAGGGATGTGAAGTCAGTAGAACGTTCTTGAATTTCAAATACCACTTCAAAATGGTCTTGTGCTCCTCGAATGACAACCGGGCTTCCGCCATTTTCTTTGACTCTCCTGCCTGTTGCGTGGTGATGCTAGCATTCATTTGATTAACGCCATCTTTTGAGCAAACATCATACTACATATTGCTACTGTAATGCAATTCCACTTCAAAAAGTAATACATGGATAACATCTCTTAAAATGAATATGCAGGTATCCCCTGTATTTCATTATTTGTTGTTAATTTCTACTGAGGGCAATGATCATGTCACATCCGTCTTTGTGCATCCTGGCTCTTTAGTGCAGTACCTATGCCATGGCCTCCCCTGAGGGATCAGAGTTTACTCATCTCAATAATGTTGGCCACCAGACTCCTAGGAATTAAAGAAACTGACCCCAGTCCTGCTTTGTATGAATCACTGAATACAGAACATCCTGACACCAACAGTCTCCTAAAAGTACTTTATAGTTGAAAAGTACTATAAAGCTGGTAAGGCTATAGCAAATTTAGAGCAGTATATCATGAATTATCTTACATACCTGAGAACCTTTTGGGTGTCTTCAAAAGCTAACAGAAAAATCTGAAAGAAATATTTGAAAGAGGGTTTCAGTACAAGGGATAGCTGTGCCAAGGGATTCTGTGTATGATTATAATAAACAGAAACAAACACTCAATTAATATATTTATAGGAACAGCTAATTTCCTCCCAGAAGGAAAATGGCACTTAGTTAATTTGCCTGAACAAGATTCCTAACTGTGAATTCTCAGCTATGCCGCTAATGAGGTCGCCTAAAAGACTAACTAGAAATACAGAAGTTATTGAAGGGGGGAATTGGAAAACTATGTAGACCAGGAACCTTCTAATTAGAGGCAATTATTTGATAAAGTTATTGTCCTGTTTTAAATGCACTATTAGAGATACTTTCCTAGAAGAAGCTGGTGCAAAGGGAAATGGATTAAATGAAAGAACCTAGTTCAGGTTCCGTTGGTTGAAAGGAACCTGCTAAGTCCTGGCTGTCTCTGGCCCGAACTCTCAATCCCTTGCTGGCAGGAACAAAGTGTGTCACCCTTGAATCTTAGCCTTTCTATCTTATATACAATGAAATAGTTAGGTTGATAAAAAAGGAAAGAAAAACTTTTAGCCATGGCCAGGAGCTATTGAAATCATTTTTTTTTTTTCTGAATACAACATTTTAGAAAACTTCAGAAGAGTATTTTCAATAGTGATAGCAAATGTCTTACTTTGATGTTAGATCTGAGATACTCAACTTTAATAGTGAAATTCTTAAGAGTATCTTGATAAAACTCCATAGTTAAGGGCACTATATACAAACGCAGGTAAATGTCACTGACTAATTTATGTTGAGTTTGCACTTTAGGGCTTTCTTGTTAAAGGAAATTGCAACTACGTCTTTTTTCTTTCTTTCTTTCTTTTTAGAGGGCAGTGTCACTGGCCCTCATATGTGGAATCTGAACCCAGGCCGTTGGCTTCCCAAGCCAGCTCTTAACCACTGCATCACTCGACTGGAGCTGCATCAACTATGTCTTTAAATTAAACTTGTGATGAAATAGGCTTTGGAATGTGCATATGTAATTATAGAGTGACAAATTAATGTATCGGCATTGCCAGATAATTTTTTTGACCCTGTTTTATGCCTGTGCCAGATAAACATATTTATTTGACATGCAGTAAAGAATTTATGACATTTGAGTAAAGTCTGATCTGCAGTAGTATAAAAGCCAGAGGGCTATTTTGTATAAAGAGAGGCTCTCAGGCTATAGAAATTGCATCAACAAACAAACAAAAAAACCCACTTTGCATATCTTGAAAATATCATCTGGGGCAACAAATAATAATGTACTTATCTGTTATGTTGCTAAGTGTTGCTGCTTTGTATTCCCCTTTCAGGGAAGCAGACTCAAAGACTTAAGGTGCTTAAAGAAATAACCAAGAGAGGAAAAAAAAAAACGCCTTTGAAAGCATTAAAAAGGTCCAAAATTGAAGGGAACACTTTAAAGACTGTTTTGTTTGTTTGTTTTAGGAGAATACAAGAGGTTAGTCACAACTTCAATTACAGTTTATTCAGTACTTGGAAATTCTAACAATCTAAACAGGAGATGTAGCATATACTTACCTCAGAACTACTTTCTTCTTACAGTGCCTAGCTCTAAATAATCTACTCACCATAGTGGAAATCTTATCTGAATTTAGAGAATGTTCTCATTTCCCTCACACAGAGTAACATTAGAGCATAACTATGATTTGGCAAGTATTTCCTATGTGTAGCTAGGGTTTGATTTTGAAAGTACATATAACCTATATCATCATGGAATCCAACTGACTACAAAAATAAATACTACATATATTTGGAAATTTTATGATGAGATATTAACCACCAATGCATGTATGTGGCACTTAATATTCATCAAAAGTGAAATAAAATCAGTAGGTGGTACTTTGGTTCAATTTAAACAAATTCTTTTTAAATGTGTGTATCTCTAAAGGTGTTCTTAGAAGAGCAAAATATTCTTGACTAGAGTGCTGACTCTTTGTCAGGCACTGTTCTATACTGATGATCTATTGAAAACTTTTATAACACTAAGTACATTTTTAAACAAAATCATTGTTATTTTTCCACTTAACTCTATTGCATGGTTGTAACATATGCCATTTAACAACTTTTCTCTTTGAAAAGTTAGGGAGGTAGTTTCTAAATTTATAACGCTGTAAAATGCTATTTGAGTATTCTCAGGAAGAAAAACATTCCATTTCTTCTTGGTTGTGAGAAGAGGGATTCCTGGGTGTGAATTTGCTAATACCAAATGTGTACATTTTAAGAATTGATAGACATTGGAAAATTTTGCTTGAAAACATTTATCTCTTGTCCAGCTACGTGAATGATGACATTGCATCCTTCCTATGTCTGGTAAAAGGATGTTGCATCCTTCCTATGTCAGTGCTCCTCCTTTCCTCAGCACCGCCTCATATACCAATCTCATTTCCCCTCATATGTGCCAGTATTCCCTACAAGAAAATAAAAACCCTTTTTTCTGAGTGTTTTATACACCTTCAATTTTTCTTTTCCAGCATCTAGCACAATGTTTTGAAAATTCTAAACATTCAACAAATGTTTGCTGAATAAAAATTAGCCGTGGAAAATATATCCTAATGTATATTCATATGCTGATATATACATGTAGACATAGAAATTGATATAAAAGTTTATGTATTTACATACATATTTTTATATAATTGAATATAATACTTGAATGATGTATCTTTTCTGAGTCGCATGATGAATATTTTAAGCAGATACAGTGTTTCAGATCTCAGAAGCCAAAATAAAACTTACTTCTTCGTCTGAGGGGATTTTGTATTTGCAAAAACAACCAATGCTACCTAAGATGCTTCTATCTGCAAAAGAGCCAAATTTAGATAAAAGTGGGGAAAAGAAAACAACCCACCTCATTCCTTAAATGAAATGTTAGATCAAAATAAACTCACTAGAAGTGTAAATGCAAACATGTTCATGCCAAATACCCGTGGAGGTTTTGCCTCCTTGTAAAGTTTCCTGGCGCTGCACACATGGATAGCCCTGATAGGAACTTCCTGGCATCATCTTCTGGACTTGCTCAGAGTGGAGCTATGATTTTTCTAGTATTTCTGCTGATGGTTGACAGCTAATCCTAATGGAAAAGCAATGCCACATTTGCTAATCCTAACAGAGAAGCTAAACCACTTGCGCTTTCAATCTGAATCCAAAATCAGATGAGCTTTTTCAAACCAGATGCCACTGTACATTCTATCCCAGTAAATACAAGATTGTGTATGTTTATCTGTGAACATAAATATTTCAAGTCGCTTGCTGTGTTTAAAAATGCCACCGAAGTCACTTTTCCCTCCATGCTATAAAAAAGACAGTCATTTTCACAACTCTATTTAAAGGTCCTACAAAATTTATCATAGACTACATATCTTTTCCATAGACTAACCACTCTACCATTTTCTTTTTCTTTAAATTTTTAGATTAAAATGTGATTGATGTTTAAAATTTAGAAAATAAATATGAGTTCATACTTAGTTTTCAAAATTATGTTTTAAGAACAAGCTAGTGTAAGGAAGCTCCTAGCTAATTCATATAATTATTAATAAAAGTTATTGGACAGTAAGATTTGTACAACACTATACACATTAGAAAACACTTTTGCATACATCTTAGAGCAACCCATGATTGAGAAATATTTTATCAGAACATATTTTAACATTGCAGATGAAATCACCTGCATTATGAGATGCTTGGACCAGTGATATAGTGTGATGGAAATGATTCCTACTAATCACTAGTACTGATAGTTATATTTTCAAGAATATTACCAGCTAGTTGACAGCATGTTGGTGGCTTTAAAATGGGCCATGCTGAGAGTATTTACACCATGGAAATTGGCGAAGAGTTGAGCCACACCACTCCACCCTAGTCCATGCCATTTTAAACATTTATCAGTATATATTGGTGTGGCCTATATTTTAAGATCCCTGTTATTAACAAAAGTATAAAACTGCTTTAGTTCCTATTTTTTTTCAGATACAGAATAGAAGCCATAATAATCTGTTTAGGAAATAGTGACTATCTGAGAACAACTAAATAAAGGAGTTAAGATTAAAATACAAGATTATTTATTGAAAGGTCATTTCTACTACACTTTTATTTCTTACTCTAACTAATGAAGACTGCATGTTACAGGTACTGGGCTACTGGATGGAAACTATGTTTTAAAAGGGATTTCTGCTCTCAGCAATCTTTTAGTCTAAGTATCTTCATGTTTTTCTCTCTACATTATGCAGAAACATAATTAGAAATAAATAATCAACAATGTTAAAATTATTTTTATTAAATATTTGATTGATAATGTAAAACAGTGGCTAAACAATGGTACATGGCCCAGATATGAACTTTCTGGGCTTTAGTTTCAAAACTTATGTACAAAAAGAAAAAAATAATTGAAACAGATTATATACAAGACCTTTTTTGACAGAAAAGAAAACCACCAAAACTATTATTCTTTGATCAAATAGATGTTTATAATATCCTGCATATATTTTCAACATCCATATATTTTGATGTTTTATGAATAATGTTTCTGAATGTATTAAGCCATTGTTGGGGGTGGGGGGGGAAATACTTGTTTGGATGCATTATGCAACGTTAGAAGTCCAGCAAAAACCATTTTATAACACATGTGGATATGCCCATTCCCACCAGAGATTATTTAAAAAAACAAATGGCTTTGTTGTAAAGTTTCCTCATAGTCGTCATCCTAAACTTAAGCAACTGGCTTATAAGATATTCATAATTAAATAACCAAATGAGAATATTTTATCAAATGATAAAGACAAACTCTGATCTAATACTTTCTACAGTAACTGGAATCATATTTTGGGTAGAGTTAAATGGATAGAATACTCACTGGAATCTAAGATGCAGTATAAAATAGGAAAATACTACATTCAATTAAGATATATATATATTTTTTTTTCTTTTTTTTTCAATTTAAGTATAGTTGGTATCCTTTTGACAAGAAAAAGCTAAAATGATGAACTTTAAGTGGCACTGTCTCTTCCTAACATTAATTTACAGATTCAGTGTGATCTCATTCAAAATCCCAGCAAGTTATTTTGTGGATATTGGCAAATGGATTTTAAAGTTTACAGGGAGAGGAAAAGATCTAGAATCACCAACACATTGAAGGAGAACAAAGTTGAAGGTATAATATTACCTGACTTCAAGACTTAATATAAAACTGTGGTAATCAAGAAAGTGTAGTCTTGGCAAAAGAACAAATAGATCCATTGAACAAATTACAGAGCCTGGACATAGTAAATATAGTCAATGAATCATTGCCAAAGGAGCAAAGACAGTACAATAAAAACAGTTTCAACAAATGGTGCTAGAACAACTGGACATCCACATGCAAAAAAAAAAATGTATCTCGACACAGACCTTACATTCTTCACAAAATTTAACTCAAAGTAGGTCGCAGACCAACATGCAAAATGCAAAACTATAAAACGCTGTTTTGTGCAGGTTTCAGCATATGGATAGTGATGATGATGATACAGGCTAGAAATGCCTGGGGGCACTCACCTGGGCCTACAGGGAGATCCCCCACAATCCAATGTTGAGGCTAGACTTGCCCTTGTGGGTTTTGCTAGGATTGCAAGATGCCCTAAACAATAACCATCAGAATACTTTGAAAAACAAAACAAGACTTACTACTCACAAGTCTTGGAGGGTACATCATGGACCACCTGGGGCCACACAGCAGGGGCGGAGGGGGAGAGAGAGAGATCTTGAGTACACTCAAGAGCACAGAACTGGGATTCTGCTTTTATTGCAGTAAAGGTAGGAGGGTCTAGGGTTTTGCATGTTCACGCTACTGGTGATTTTAACACATAAAAGCAGTATTTAAAGCATGGAAAGGGAAAAACAAGTAGACAAATGGTGGGTTATCAATGTCAACCAGAGATCTCTAAAACAAAGGCCTCTTCAGAGGTGTGTAGGCGTGGCTCTTTCTAGTATGTGGTTGGCAATGTGTTTATAACAAATAGCTGTTTTTGAAGTGGATGCTTTGGCAAGAAAAGTTTAATGCCAGGCACTTGCATTGCAAAACAAATAACCAAATTTAAAAAAACAAACAAACAAAAAATCTGTCAGGCTGCTAGAATATAACGTACGAGAAAACCTAGATGACTGAGTACGGCAATGACTTTTTAGATAGAATGCTGAAGTGCACAATCCATGAAAAAAATAATTGATAACCTGGACTTTATTAAAATTAAAAATTTCTGCTCTGTGAAAGACACTGTCAAAGCAATGAGAGGATAAACTACCCACAGAGTTGGAACAAACATCTGACAACACCAAATGCTGGCAGGGATGTGGAATACAAAGAACTCTCTTCATTGCTGGTGGGCATGCAAAATAGTACTGCCACTTTGAAGGCAGTTTGCTGATTTCTTATGAAACTAAATGCACTCTTACCATTCAATAATAACTTCCCTTGGCATTTACCCCAAAGATTTAAAAATGTATGTCCCTGCAAAACCCTGCATACAATGTTTATAGCAACCATATTAATAATTGCCAAAACTTGGAAACACTAAAGATGGCCTCAGTGGGTGAATAGGTAAATAAATTGTGATACATTAGGCAATGGAATATTATTCAGCGTTCAAAAGACATTAGCTATCAAACCATGACAAAACATGGAAGAAAATGAAAATAATATTACTAAGAGGAAGAAGCCAATCTGGAAAGGCTACATGCTGTATGATTGCAACTATATGACCTTTTGGAAAAGACAAAACTACGGAGACAGTAAAAAGTTCAGTGTTTGCCAGTAGTTGATGGGAGGAGGGATAAATAGGCAGAACACAGAGAATTTTTAGGACAGTGGAATTACTATGTATGATACTATAAGGATATTTACATATTATTATACATTTTTTCAAACCATGGAATGTACAAAACCGAGAGTGAACTGTAAGGCAAACTACAGATTTGGGTGATTGTGATGTGTCAACGTAGGTTTATAAATTGTAACAAATATCCCACTTTGGTGTGGGATGCTGATAATGGGGGAGGCTGTGCATGTGTGAGGGCTGGGAGTATATGAGGAATCTTGTTTCTTCCCTCAATTTCACTGTGAACCTAAAACTGCTGTAAAAAAGGGTCTTAATTTAAAAAATGATAAAAAAAAATATCTTTACTCAGTATTGTTTTATAATATCCAGAATCCTAATACCCTGAAGATATTTTTTTAAGCAGATAAATATTTCATGTAACATTTCTGCCTTAAACCATGTCAATGGGGGTGCCCACTCTGCACCTTCATTTTAGAGGGTCCTATTGTAGCTCCCTCCAACTATCGGGTAAGGAATTGGCAGGAACAAGAGCTCATGCCCATTTGGAACATGTATTCTTATTCTAAGTCTTCACTTGGGGTACTAGAACCCCAGAATTCCCTGCCCTAACAGCCCTGAACCTGACTTAGGACCAGTCTTACATCTGAACCATTTACTGGTGTACCATTTACTGGTGTACATACCCCTAGATCCAAGGGTTGGCCTGTAGCTATTTGCAGAGGGTATAGAAAAGACTGTGCCTGAGAACTGAGGTATCTAGTGCATGATCATGATCATAGTGAAACAACAAACAAGTAAACAAACAAAAATGGAGATTGCTAGTGAATGAGGAAGGAGACATAGAGGATGGAAGGTGGACTATAACGTGGGTGGGAGCCCAAAGTTCCCTCTTTGTGGAAGGCCAGAGTCCGGCAAACTCCAAGGAGACTGATAATTCTAAATTCAAACCTGGTCATCCAGAGCATTAAAAAGGTCTACGTGTCTAAGCAGAAGGATAGAACATTTTTTATTTAATGATTTTACAGCTTGATTTAGAATTTTTTTTTTTAAACATTGACACAAGTTGTGGCCCTCCATTTTCATTTTTGTTTGGACTGCACAGATGTTAGGGACAGCTGTGCCATGAATATTGGAAGGATGTTTTCATTCTCTTCAAGCTTTCTTTAAATTATAGACCTATGGGAAAAAATGAGGCAGGTATTATTGCTTTGAATATACCTGTTCAATAAGTTGTAAAATTATTTTCTCTCTCAGACACCTCTCCTATGTGGAGCTCATGGGCACCTGTCCATATCACTGGAATGCTTGGCAGCACAAATGATGGAAAACATGCCACATAGCAAGTGCCCCAACTGCCTCATGAACTACAATGTAGTAATGCAAATGTTTAACTTCTCTGATCTAAAATGATCATTTCTTGCCAGCCACATGGCTGAGTTGGATAAGAGCTCGCTCAAGAGTGTGAGCTCTGTGCAATAGGGTCGCCAGTTCGATTCCTGAGCTGAGCTGCCAACAGGTGGTAGGATGGATCAGCTAAAAAATAAAAAAAATTTAAAAAATTAAAAATAAATAAAATGATCATTTCCTATATTTCTGAAAATTCACAAATGGAAAGTAAACATTTAGACAATCTATTCTATGTATGCGTCAGTTCATTCATGCCTTCAGGAAACCAGGAAACGATCCAGGTGACTCAACTAAAAAGAACCTAGTGAATTTTATACCTCATTGTTTTTTTGAAGGTTGCTTCCCCTAAATGCAATTCTGTCAAACTACCTCTCAGGAGAATACAATTTTAACTGTTATGTTTGCTATCGATAAACAGGATTAAATTACTTAGATAGCTTTGAAGAGTGATATTTCTTATTGGTATGACAATAACCATGTCTCATTTTGTTCTGATATTTAAATTCAAAACATTTCACCCATTTTGTTGTTGTTGTTGTTAATGATTGCCTTGGTTTACACACTTTTTGTCTACTTCCAGGTACTGTTTTCTCACACAATTGCTGGCTTTTAAAACAAATGTTTTATTTCCAACATTATCATCCTTTCCTATTGCTTTAATTTTACAACTATAGTGTTCATTGAAAAAAAAAAAGGTGGCACAGAAGTCCAATGTTTTGGGAAAAGAAAACCCCTGAACAAGGTGAAATAAATGTTAAAGACAATAATTTAGGGTTGAAATTGGTCCTCATATTAAGTAAATACCCCAGAGCCACAAGTATATGTTAAGTTTGAAATATGTTTTGTTACATCTTAAATACTGCTTAAATAATTTAATGTAATAGTAGAATGATAATGAGTATTACTGTGTGACCTCAGATATCTTGTTGGCTTACAACACTGGGAAACTAATGACTTTATATTAAGAACTCAGTTCAGAATTACAGGTATTTTTGATGCTAAAAACGTGAAACAAAATTCAGGAACTATAATGCATATGTTTATAAAGAACTAGGTAATGAATTGGTGTGTCTCTCTGCCTTCTTTTATGTACTCTGTATCAAGCTTGAAATGGGGTAATCTTCAGATCTATGATGTGGCTGTTGAATCACACTGGACCAGATCAAATGCCCCTAAGTAGTCCAAGAAATAAGTCATGGAACCAGTATAGAAGCTTTTCTACCCCTAGTCCAAGCAAGGAATACCACTATGGTTAGTAATTTCATATTAAGGGCCAAGCAAACTCCATTAATGAAAGTACGACTATGAGGGAGCAGAGAAGTTCGTATTAAACTAAGACTGTGGAGACTAGTCAGTGAGACCAGTCAAATTCCATGCATGAGCATCTTGTTATCTTTATTTATTTATTTATTTATTTTTGAGGGCAGTGTCACTGGCCCTCATATGTGGGACCCGAACCGGGGCCGTTGGCTTCTGAAGCCAGCGCTTAACCACTGCGCCACTCGGCCGGCCCTAACATCTTGTTATCTTGAATATAGCAATGCTTATATTTGAAATGCACTCACAATTTCACATGAGCTTATAATATTCAGATATTGTTAACAAATCATATAGTGGGACATTTTAAAATTTCAGTTTGAAAAATATATTTAGAATAATACTTTTTAGAAGTCTTATGAGTGCATCATAGTTTCAAAATGTTTTAAATAATGAAAAGATTTTTAAAATTATCATTTATATTATGTCCACTGAAGATCTCACAGCAATCAAATTATGCAAGGTATTCATAATTTGTGAATTTTTATCATAGTGTAGAAACAAAACAAGTCTTTGTGAACTTGGGTAACAGTTTTACTAGAAACAATAAATTAAATGTAAAGGCATATGTATTTGTGTTTGTTAAAGATACATGATGAATTACTTTAAATGTTGCGATCCACAGAAAATCGCTTTAAAAGATTTTTAAAAAATGTCTAAAGTCTCTGAAGTTAATATCACTTCAAAGTTGAACCAGCTATATGCCATAAATGATACAGGTTGTTTCTGCAACATGCCATTCAAGTTTTAATTTTACAACTACGTACAAACTTTAGGATGATCTCACATTTGGATACCTACTAAAAATTAGGAGATGTTTTTGTAACTACAATAAGATTTACAATATATTGCAAATGCTGTTTTTCCAAGGTGTGATTTTTCTTTTTCTTTTTTTCTAAAATCTGAATTTTGAGAGTGAAAAAAAACAAAAAAAAAACTTGTCAGGAACTATTTTCCACTCTATCAGATATATGTTATGGAAAAGCATTTGAAGTCCATTTCAAGCTTTCTAATTTCTTTAACATTATTTTAAATTTAATTCCCACATTAAATAATAATCTTATCAAAAATATAGACATGGTGACAGATTTAAATAAAAATAGATCTTGAATGTAAAATCACATGTTTCGTACCCTCCCCTTCCCGAAAGATGTCTCAAAGTCGGCAGCCCACTTAGTGTGCTGTGTGATATCATCAGGGCTGCCGGTCTCTGGAACATCTGCAGTGCAGATCACGTCACTGCTCAATTTTAGCTTCTGACCAGTCCTGCCTGATTTGTTTTTCTTTTCTTCGAGGAAAAAAAAAAAAGAATTCCATATTTTTTCAAATGTTACATTATATTCATTTGTATTTACGCTTTATTAGTCTATTCACTTATTTAACTTAAATGTAGCTCCCTCTTTTTCGTCTGCCCCTCCTTCATCCTTTCACTAGGTAATTGATATAACACTGCTATTCCTCCTGCAGTGTTTTCCAAGAAGAAAAGGAAGCCATGAACGTATTGTCATATTGCCATTTCCACAGAAACAAGTGTTGTCAACTGAGGATATTGGATCATGTATTTGTTCATGAAGTAACTTTTTCAATGTCCTTAGAAGGCTGGCATAGGATCCTTGCCTCTCTTTAGGAGGAAACCTTTTGAGTACTTAGGGTGTTCAGCTCTTATTATAACATGAAATATCTCAAACAAGCCTCCAAAGGATTGGGATGGTATCATTCTCCAGATCAAATTTATTAGCAGAGTTGCTATGAGATTAATATTCAAATACATATTCAAAATATGTGATTAATATTCAAATACATATTCAATATATATTATTATTTGGATATAAGTTCCAGCTAATTCTTTACAATGCTGAAAGGTGTTAAATGCTGTATTTAATTTACTTAAGATCGGAAATAACAGTGTAATAATTTCTTTTAAATGACCTGTGGGATGAGCATGGCAATTACACCAGGGCTGAGGATGCAGAACTGATCTCAGATATGTGGTCATTCTCTTGGTAGGTCTATTAAGTATATAATATAGCTGCCATATGTTGTTTTACCAGGGAAATGACCTGAGTGACATTTTAATATTTAATTGTAACATGATAGTCTTTTTTGTAAAAAAGTTATATTTTAATCTCAAATAATATTTGATTTAATAAGTGAGTTAATGGTGCAGATTACTATACAAATTGCACAAAAATATGCTCATGCAATTTAAAAATTAGCTCAGGCAAAAATTATCATGAAAGATTTATATAGTGCTAACAGCAAAGATTATTTCAGTATGTATTATGCCTAATATTGATTCTTCAAAGTTCTTTTGTAACTTAACTATTTCTTGGTATAAAATATTATTTGAATTTGAATATAGCTTCATTTTTAACAAAAAGATTAATAAGTCAACATTTACTGAAGTCATAGTGGCCAACACTCATATCATTATTTAAAGCTTAAGGAAAAAGAGGTTAAGGTTTTTCGAAAGACTCATTTGTAACTATGCACCATTAACTTCATGACTAGATGACTCTTTCATAAGGAAGAGCTCTGCAAATTCTCTCTCTCTCTCTCTCTCTCTCTCTCTCTCTCTCTCTCTCTCTCCCCCTCTCTGATATTTCTCATCAAAAGTTTCAAAATTGTTCATTGTTTTGTCAAAATATTTATATTTTAAATAACAAGTCACATTTTTTCTTCTGAAAGATATGTAACAAGAGACAGAGTTAAAAGTGATTTTGCTCAGTTATATGCTGAGAAAGTAAATATAGTCATATTGTTATTTGAGAATCTCTAGAATAATACTCAGGAAGCTGTGTTAATAACAGACATTTGAAAACAGCTATTATTTTTACTTTAAATCTCATCATCAAATGTGTGCAGTTAGTATCTGCTTGTCATTGATACTGTGACACTCTCATACAAAGAAAAGAAAAACAGATGTATTTCTCACATTCAATATTAACTTATTTTAATACAGGGGAATCATTGCTTTCAAGTTTTAGTGTACATGACAATCAACTGGGCAGTTGGTTGAAAACAAAACAAAAAATGTTTTAGCAGCCCACCAGTCACTAAAGATGTGCTTTTTATCAAGCACAGCACTTTGCAGGGTTCTGATGAAGATAGTTTCGAGAGCACATGTGACAAAATCAGGTTCAAACCATAGAGTATGATTCTTAGAACCAAAAAGCAGACAACAAATCTTTGTATTCTCTAAATACCTCTCTCAGGTAACAGGCTTTCCATAAAAAAGAAAAATCAGCTAGGAGCGCTCCATTGTCTTTGCAGATCATCAACGCTCATGCAGTATCTCCCCTCCCCCATTTATCTACTTCATGTTTGTTTTCAGTGAGAGAATTAATTACATTACATTGGGCAAACATCGTCGCACCTTTATGTTTCTTATCCCTGTCTCTCTCAGTTTAAGAGTGCTTATCAAATGAAACAATAGGCTTGATTGGGGGGGATGTACCCTAAATCTGATTTTTCGATCTGGGCTGGCTGTGTCTGGCCAGGCAAGACTCTTGAGTGACAAGCTTATCTCCTGCTGTTTAGGATACAGAAACATTGACTTTTCCATCTCTCTGAGTCTCCTGATTCTCAGTAATTTAATAGATTGCAGGCCACAGGCAGAGAGACCCTCACTTCTGCGTCTGCTTGCACACTGGCAGATTCTTGCTTGGGTTTATCTCTTTTTATAGAATTTTACTATAGGTAGCAGGTGCAGTCGGAATCCTGTGCTTTCCCATCCTCTTCCCCTACAGCTACAAGTTCAAAGACATTTGTTGAGACTCCTAATTATTACAGGTTATAATTCGCCAAATGTTTTTCCTCAGGATATCAAGTATGACAAGTATATCAGCACATAGCATATCTTTTCTTAGATCTGCTGTTCACATACCAAGACAGTGCCACAGATATTTACTGTTTCTTGCTGCAAAGCTCTACTTTCAGGCAGTGATTTGTGTATTAGTATTCTGACAATATTACTGGAAGAAGAGACCCCACATATAGTGTCTTGAATGACATGGGAGTTTAACGTCACAGAAAACAGTACAGAGGGGGGTTTTTCAGAGCTGATGGAAATGATCTGCTCCAAGAAAATATTTAGGCATCCAGGTTTCTCTCGTCTGGTTCTATCATCTCCTATGTTCTGCTTTGATTATATCCTCATTGTTGGCTACCATCCTTATCCATCTCCCAGACCAAAAGTGAATGAGGAAATCCAGCCTTGGTGACTTTATATTTAAGATGATGACCCAAAAGTTGCTCACATAATCTCCTTGGCATATACGACTGGCCCAAGTGAGTGCATGGATGCATCTACATACACTAAGAGAAGCTAAGAGAGATATCTTGCGGTAATCATGTCATAACTAACCCTTAGTAGGGAGTTCCATTATTAAAGGGAATGAAAGGAAAATGTAAGAGGACAAGTATTATAGTACTTAATGCCACAAAAATGGTAACTGAAGAAAAATGAGAAAATTGAATGAAAATGTGCCATTTACTATAAATGCTAGGTTTAAAAAAATCATATGATCTGTTATTACTGAAATACTCTTTTCAGGTCCACTTTAATTGTGCAATATTCCTCCTATAGAAACCATAGCTTGGCTTTAGTATTTCCTATTCTATCAAATACAAGGCATTCTGAACAGCTTTCTAATGACTGCTTCACCACGTGTCTATACGCATTTCTGAGAGAATTTTACTAAGCTCTTAGAAACACTCATTCCTCCCTTTGTGTTTTTAATCATGGGGTTCTCTCCCTCTCCCCACAAATATCTCCACACATTTGTCTTCATCATCTTCAAAACCTGATTTGAAAGTTGCCTTCTCCACAAAGTACTTGATTAACTCTGCATAACTTGACCTTTCTTTTTTTTTTTGAGGGCAGTGTCACTGGCCCTCATATGTGGGACCGAACCGGGGCTGCTGGCTTCCCAAACCAGCACTTAACCACTGGGCCACTCGGCCGGCCCTAACTTGACCTTTATTATATCATCATTTTTTACTGTGTTAAATTGCAATTATAGAGATGTTACCTTTAATAATTTTAGCACATTTCACATTTATATGCTACCTTCCAGCTAGACTGTAAACTCTCCAATGACAGGGATACACACCAACAATAGGAAGACATCTGGAAAAGCATCCCTCTTGTGAGAAAAGTTTTTGGAGAAAAAGCACTGTGTGCAGAGATAAGAAAGACCTTCCTGTGCCATTTAACTAGCTATGTGACCTTGGACAAGTCACCTGGTAGTCTGTGCTATTGTTGCTGTTATGCTAAGGATGAAGTCCAATCGGTCTGCCAGCAGAGAAGTTCTTTATGACTGAGTTTGGTGACTATGGTATATTGGTTCTTCAGTTTTATAATTTACAATACTTAATATTATCATTTCTCTATGTAAAATCTCATATTATTTACAACTAATGTACATGCTTTTTGTCTGTCATGATTTAGGCAACACTGGTATGAACATGTGACTACTACTGTCAGTACACTAACTTCTAATGATAATGTTTAACTGCTTCTTTATAGACCATATAAAAAAGAAAATATACATATTAGGCCTGTTAAAAAATACTTGCTATTTATTTTATTAAAGGAGAAATCATCTGATTAAACAAATAGGCCATCCACTATAACCTAATGCCTAACAATCTCAGAATCTGTAAAACTAAAAGTGAACCAATTCCACTTACAATTTATGTTGACTCAGCACTTTTATGCAGAATAATTAAAGTGAAAAGATACGTTAGGGTTATTTGATCTCTAATGTCCCTTCTAGCAATAGCACTCCATGAGTCATACTGCAAAAAGTGGAAGTTTCTTTTTTATGTTTCTAAATATTAGTATGATATATTTATATTATATTTTTTCTAGTAGATTAACTTAAACCTATCATATAAAGAACTACACATCTTTTGAATTCAATATGTCTTATGTTACAGATAAAACTTCTCACACGCATCAGAGCTGTAAAATTCTGGATCCTAGTGAGCCATCTAGAAATACTAAAAATAACTAGCCATCCTGGAAATAAAGCTGGACACTTACATTGTCTTCACATAGTAATAGGTATTTCATTTTCTGTTTTAATGCCCTGAATATATAATCATTCCATATGGACAATAGCTTTTGTATAATGAGATAATAAGAAGAAGAGTTGATATTTGTGCTTTTTCTCTTTTACTTGGTTATAAGGAACTTTTTCTTAGTCAATCAGAAACCAAACTTTTGTGTCTTTCATATATATTCTCAGAGGTTCTACATTTCCTTACCAAACTTGTTGACTGATCTCATCCAATAAAATTGGCTTTTTATTTAAAACACCAGAAATTGTTATCTTGTACAAAGGAAATAAAAATGAAAAAATAAGTAACTGTAGTTTAGTTGGTTCATGTCAAGACACCTGAATAAAGTGGCTAAGTATTTGCTAATATTCATCTACCAAGCACTCTCTCCTAACTCATGGGATATTGCTTATCCTTTGTTGCAAACCTGGTCTTTCATCTGTCCATTAACCTCCAAGAAATTACATATTTTTAAGTTAGTCAGAATTGGGTTTTGTGACGTGTAATGAAAGGACCCAAAGTAACCCAAGAATATTCTTTTATTTTTTTTTAATTGGGGAATTGGGAGGAGGGGAACAGCATTGGGGAAACAGGGGAGGGGAACAGACAAGTTGCCGTCCTTTAGTTCTTCAGTCTTGTTGCGGAGGATGTTGCTTTATTGGCCGATGTTGGTATCATCATTGTGCTCTTCCTGGATGAGGCAGATCAGTCGCCGGCCTCTGGACGGCTGCTCACAGTGGCTATTGGTGACTTGCACTGACTGCCGGCTGCTCATGCTGGCTGCCAGCCACTCACTGTAGCCTTTGGCAGCCCACTGCAGCAGGGCTGCAGCTATGCCGTCCCCAGGGACTCACAGCAGCCCAGCTCCAAGTGGAGCTGTTGTTCACGATCTTAGCTGTAGAGAGCAGTGTCACTGGCCTTCATATGTGGGATCTGAACTCGGTCCACTGGCATCCCAAGCCAGCTCTTAACCAACGTGCCACTCAGGGAGCCCCCAAGAATATTCTTATAACTTTCTTGTCACAGGATAAACAGTAGATGGGAAGCCCTACAGCAAAGTAGGGAGCAAATTGAGGCAAATGAAAAATGTTCAGAACTCCTACCAAGGTTTCTTTTCGTCTAGTTCTAGATCGAATTAAAGAAATGAGTCCCCATTATGGGTTAAGATAGAGGGAACATTCTCTGGGGGAAGGTAATATTTTAAGGAGACATTTTTCATTTTAATACTGGTGACTTGCATGGCATAGAGTCAGGAGTATATGACCATATGACAAAACAGATCCTAAGTCAATCCTAATAAGAAAATTAGCACACAAGGTCTTTAAAACAACTAGGATTAATATACTGAAGAACCTACAGAAATGAATGGAGAGAGTTGAAAATGGAGAAAACTTGAATCTAAGAAAATCAAATGGAAATTCTAGATCTGAACAATACAGTAACTGAAATTACTAGAAGAAAACTACATAAAGGACAAGACTGATTTGGTACACTCAAAGATAGTAATAGATGTAAATCTGAAAAAAAACAAATACATTAAATAGTTTGAGTCACGTGTGAAACAGTTAAAAATATGTAACATATCCTTTTTCTCACAGTGAAAAGAATCCTGAAGGGGAGAGAGTGGGGCACAAACAATATTTAAAAAGCTGAATGTCTAAAAGTTGTCCCAAAATGTTGAAAGATATGAACCTTAAGATTCAAGGAGACCTATAAACAATGTGTAGCATGAAAAAGAGAGAGAGAGAGAGAATCACACCTAGTCACATCATTATAAAACTGCCAAAAAGGGGAAAAAAAGAAAAAACCTTGTAAGCAGCCAGAGGAAAAAGGAGACATTACTTTCAAAGGAGCAAAAATCACATTGACAGATGATTCATCAAATAAATGATGAAAGCCAGAAGACAGCAGGATTACATTGTAAAGTGTGAAAGAAAATATGTTGCACTTGAATTCCATTTACAGGGAAAATAATTTTCAAAAGTGAAGATTAGACTAGGATGTATAGAGTGTTACAAGAAACCATTGATCACATCTCAGCACAGATGATAAGCTAGCAAAGCTACAGCACCATAGTTCTCTTGAATATGTCATAAAGCTGAGGACAACAAAAGACCCATGTGAATGAATGTGCAAACCCTTTTTATGAGGGAGGAATCATGACTGCTTGCATTCTCGATGAAGCAGCAAGAAGAGGAAAAATTTACCATAGAATGTGCTAGGGAAAACCAGCCAAAACTTTAACATTTATTGCCTGAGTGTGCCCTTATTCATTTATTTAAATTCCAAGGACTCCGGAGCAAGATGGCATTAACTGCCCTTTTTTTATACTCAAGGCTTACTGAATATTTGGGATTAATTTGCTGAAAATGGAGTGGGGAAGCAAGGTAGGAAAACAGAAAATCTCTCAGAGGAATTCTGGGCACTTAACAAACGCAAGACAGCTGCGGGTATGGCAGTAATCATTTTCTTTTTTCTTTTTTTTTTTGGAGGGCAGTGTCACTGGCCCTCATATGTGGGACCCGACCGGGGCCGCTGGTTTCCCAAGCCAGAGCTTAACCACTGCGCCACTCCGCCGGCCCTCATTTTCTTTTTCAAATTACAGTTTATTGGGGTGACAATGGTGAGTAAAGTTACATAGGTTTCAGGTGTACAAGTCTGTAATACATCATCTATATATCACACTGTGTGCTCACTAACCACAATCAGTTCTCCTTCCATCAACATATATTTGATCCTGTTTACCTTCATGGCAGTAATTCTGAGATGTGAGAATCAAAGCTTTATTTTTTCTGTGGGTTTTCTTTATAAAAAGGCAGAATTTTTTTTTTTTTTAAATTTTGTTTGTAAATTACATTGATAAAGTAATTCATTCTAAAATGATTTATAGAACTGTCATGAACTTGGAAGTGTCTTCTTTTTGGAAAATGTCTTTTTTTAACTAAAATTTATTGGGGCAACAATGGTCATCAAAACTACATAGGTTTCAAGTGTAGAATGTATGATGGTTAACTTGTGATAAGTGATTCTACTTTCCACTTGAACTTCGTATGCAAACAAAGCTATTCTTCTAATGTTTTGAATTTTAGGTAAATTTAAATTTTATTAGATCAGATTGTTTTTTCCTAATTGAGCCTTCTTTTTTTTCATTTTGAAAATTGCAGTACCAATTTGTAGGAAATGCTAAGGTATGGCTTTGTTTGAGTTGGAAACAAGTTAAAACATGTATTTTATTTTATTAATTTGTCAAGTCTTAACTATCAAAATGAGGGTTCTTAAATTGGTATGATTCTTCATAAAGAACTTTTTTCATTTGGAATGAAGTGAGGGGTACATAACAATCCTTCAAACTTTTATTCATTCATTCATCCATCTGTCTGAATCAACAGGGATTTGTTAGAAAACGTTCTATTGTATATGCCTTTGTTCTACAATGAGAAACCCTGCTGTGTACATAGCTCTCTTAGGTCAGTGGAAAAAATAGTACTGAATTTCCACAGATTCAAGAGATGTTAGAATGATGAGCTAAAATATTCCACAGAGACAACAACAAAAAAACTCTGTATTTTATTTAATTGTTGGATAATCATCGATTTTTAGTTCCTAAGTATTTTAAAAGTGAAAACATACTATGAATATGCTAAAAAGCACTGTTGAACATACACAGCTGTCATGTATGAATGTCATCTAATCGTCACAGTATCTACCCAGGAGATAAATAACATTACCTCTATTTTCTGGCTGAGTAAACTTAAGCCCCTGGTTAAATAACTATTTCAATACACAGAGAAATTCTAGTTTCTCTGACAGCAAAACCCATAGCTTTTCTCTTACATTGTACCTCTGCCTTTCCTACCCTACAGTGACTCATTTCACCCAAGACTGTGGGACTTATTTTTAGTCAGGTTAAGTGAGCTTGCTCACCAACGAGAATTTAATGCTTGTATCAGAAATCAAAAGAATTTTTAGTAAATATGGACTGTGCCTAAAAGAGGCTTAAGACATATATCTGCATTTGAATATTTGCCCAAAGTGAAAATATTCCTTATTCCATCTGTCATCAATGTACATAATAATGATAGAGCTAAAAGTGAGAGTTGTCAGAGGTTTCTTGGTTGGGAGTTAATTTATTTTACATTCTGAAATAACAGACACTCGTTCCTCTTAATAGTGACACTTGAGAACTCATTAAAGGAGCAAGTCCACATTGATTGACAGTGTTGGGTAGTGAACACAGCACTCTGTGTGCCACCCTTTCATTTGTTCTCTTGCTTTGTTCTCATATCTTTGCCTCTGTGGAAGTTGTTTCAATATGTCTGTCCTTTGAAGATGAGAAAGGAAAAGTTTGACAACACATCCTTTTGTTCCTTGAGGAAAAAATTTAGTGTGGCAACTTTGGCAATATTGTCAATATTTTATTTTTTGTTTCTTTGTTTCCCTTTGAATACAGGTTTGGCGCTTAGACCAAATCAGGATCAAGCAAGTGAAATTGGCTGTGGCTCAGCTGGTCCACAGATGTCAGTAGGGACGTGCTGGGGGGGTGGGGTACCTTCCCACATTATTAACTGTACTGCTGATTTAATCATGGTGACTGATATTATTTCAAGAGGGGAAATAGATCAACTCAGCTATAGCTCTAGCAGAGACACAAACTTAGTTTTTTCAACATTGCCATCAGACTCATTAATTTTAATAAAAGCTTTTTTGTTCACCTCATGTTTCCAGTTTCTGTCATAATTTGAATCCAGTCTGATTTGTGGTCTTATGTTTCTTACCTCTGATGATTCATACAAGAACATCTTTCTTAACAGTACTTCTGTTTCCTCACTAATGAGTAATATCAAATCTGAGATACATGCATTTCCTATGTGTTCAAACATCTATTCAAAATCTTATCTTTTAAAGTCAAAGGTGGGATAGTTGTGTACGTCCCTATACTCTGGAGGTTCTGTCTATGTCTACAATATGCTGACAAGGTAACGTTCTTGCAAGCAAACCTAACTTCCTTTCTTCTAAAGTAACTCTAAATGTTTGTATTATTCTGTTCACATTTTTGGATCAAGTCAGTGCAGAGAACAGAGATAAGGGGTTCAGGACATTGCTCAATTTTATGGCTTCCTTGAAAAACTTTCTGTGATAATTTTTATGTTAGTGAAATCACTGTTGTAATGTAACTATATTTAGAGTAGCATAATGATTACAATTCAGATTTCCTGAGTTCTAGTCTTAGGTTTGCCACTTACAGTTATATGACCTTGAGCAAAATCCTTCTGTGTCTTTTTCCTCATGCATAATGCAGATATTAATTGTATGAATCTCTAATGTGAGAATGAAATGTATTAATACATATATAAAGGTACAGGGCTTAAAGATTCACAGGCACATATTTAGAGTTCAATAAATATTAGCCATTTTTATTATTTTTTTGCTGTTGCTGTTATTATTCGGGTACTCAGTATCCATGTGCCATGGGTTAATAATGGGAATCCCTTAACAGTGTGTAGGAAATCATTTCAGTGATCTAGAAAATATCCCCCCATAAAGCTGGATCAAATCTTCACAGCTAGGTTCCTTTTTCTACTCTACTTATGAATTTTCAATTGGCAATATAATTCCTATCTTTTCTCTTCATTTTTCTTTGTGCCACTTCATGTGGATAAGGAAGTACTGGAGCCACATATGTGTACAAGATTTTCCCATATGCATTTCAGCAATTCCAAGGATATTTGAGAAAAATTTCAAAATTGTATTTTAGCAAATTCTACAACCTTTGGCTCAACCCAGACTTAAGGATCTTTCAGAAGGTAGATTTTCATTAGTGGTAAAAAACATATATATTTTTTTCTTGATAAGCTGGGATAAAGAAACAATACATGCTTGACACTAATATCTATAATTTTCAGTATATTTAGTTTCAAATTCTTATAATTTTTAATCTCCTTTGAACACCTTAGGTGGTTCAAGGTTGGATAGGCTCTAGTTCGAGAAAAAAAAAAAAGTACATAGTTTAATGTGGCTAATTTGGGGGATGAGTGGGAATGATTGATGGACATTTTAATATTGTCTACCTGGCAATAAAATAAACTCTGACAGTATAATCCAAGTCTCTAAGCTTTTCAAGCATTTCATAAGGGTGTGCAGAGGAAATAAAGGAGTATACAACTTCTAAGTTTCCTCTCCTTTTTCATATTCAAATGTCTTTATTTCATCCAAATATTTAGAAAGCTACTGGAATATATTTTGTTTTCCCTTCCACCAAAAGATTTTTTGATATCCTTTGAGGTAATTAGAGTTAATCTTGGTGTTACTTAACCATTGTGGAAAATCAACAATGGGAGATGGTGATTTAGCTAAAAGGACAAAAATTAAGGTCCTTATTTTATAAATTCCAAAATCAAAAATCTCTTCTTTTGTTCTAAGCAGTCAAAGTTCTAGCTAGTTTTAAAACTATTCCTTAAAATGACACAATTTGGCCGAAATGCACTCTTTTTGGTCTTTCTGTTTCTAATTCCTAAAGGGATGCTAACTTCTTGGCTCAGAATTTTATTGTCACACAATAGTAAAAGGAAATATCCATAAACTCATGAAAAAAGACAGAGAAAATTGACTAAATTTATATTATGTAAATGTTTAGTATGGTTTTATATCTGTAAATGCTCAATATAATAGGAATTTTTCCATTTTTTTAAGTTGTTAGGTTAGAGGGTTCTTTAACTTGTGGTCCCCAGAAGCAGACATTAATATGATAATTTCAGGAAAAGTGTCTTATTGGAATGTTCAAGAAACACTGAAGGAATGTGGTGAGATAAGGAAGGAAAGGCAGTGAATAAAGAGGATACTATCAAGTGAGCAGCTATTGTGGGAGACTGGAGCTTAGCTTTGCAGAGAACACACATCTCAGAGTTATTTCACAACAACAAATGAGGTGGAGTCTTTAACCCCCAACTCCTGGGAGTCATTGATTGAGGATTGCTTCATGGGGAATGTGGGAGAGTGTTGTTAATTCCTTGATACTCTTGGCCTGTCAGGGTATTGCCACAGGGGTTTGCTTCTCCTCATGAGAAAGCCTCTGACAAAGCAATTCAGATACTATCTGCAAGTTGGACAGCAGGTATTAAAGTGGTTATGAGCTAAGAATACGTGTTCAGGGCCAGCTGAGTGGCATGTTGGTTGGGAGTTGGCTTTGGAAGCCAGTTCTGAGCAGCAGGGCCTCCTGTGGGATTCCAAATTAGGGTCAGTGATGCTGCGCCCTCTACAGCTAAGATGGTGAACAACAGCTCAACCTGGAGCTGGGCTGCTGTGGGTTGCTGGCTTCGGAGTAGGCTGCAGCCCCTGCTGCAGTGGGCTGCCATAGGCTACAGTGAGAGGCCGGTAGCCAGCATGATCAGCTGGAAGCCAGTGTGAGCTGCCAAGAACCACCATGAGCAGCCGTCTAGAGGACTACGACCTATCTGTCTCACCCGGGAAAGGTGCAATAACATACCAACATGGGCCAGTGAAGCAACGTCCTCCACAACTAGACTGAAGCACAAAAGGACAGCAACTTGTCTGTTCCCCTACCCCAATTACCCCCAAAAATCTTTTAAAAAACCCACAAAAAACAGAATACGTGTTCAGTAGAAGCACTGGCCAGTGAAGCCATAGACAAGTTTACGTGGAGGAATAAGAGAGACTGTCCCATCAACTTTATACTTCTTCTTGTCAGTACTTACATTTCACACACATAATAAAATAGTTTAAAATTAATTGAGGTTTGAATAGTATCTTTTCCGTGTTATTTCTTTGGTTGTTCTTATGCTTTATGCTTTCTATTGGTGCAATAACTTGTATTCTAAAACATAAAATTTATCGCTTTATCAATCTCATAGCTGCCATCCAAATACCCAGTGCTGAAAAACTTTAACTTTATTTTGAATAAGGACACATTCTAAGATATGTGTCTAAGGACACATTCTAAGATATCCAAGCGTATTCATTTACTTTTATACCAAATGCATTTAAATCCCTAGAGAAGTTGTTTGTGTTTTTGTGTGTGTGTGCATATAAACATGTCTGTCTATCTATCTATCTATCTATCTATCTATCTATCTATCTATCTGTCTGTCTGTCTGTCTATCTATCTATCTATCTATCTATCTATCATCTATCTATCATCTATCTGTAACTTGAAGGACATGTATTTGAGGAGAGTTTCTTTACTTCCAGGGAAGCAGTGATGATCTCTTGATAGTTTCCTCTTCTCTCATGTGTTGTAAGGATAAGTCACGTCTCTATCCCTTAAAACTTGAAAACTTTGCCAACTCTGCAAAGGCAAAGATTTTATAGCTTTGGAATGGCAGAACTACTAAGTTAAAGTGGTGTAGAAAGGAGGGAACTCTTAGAAAAAGACTCCTTCAAATGATTCCCTGACCTTGTTTGCTCATCATTTCAAACTTTAGATTTAGTAAGCAAAGAGTTAGTAAACAGGGAATAACAATGGCCAATACTTACTGTCATCACGATTTAATAGGTGCTGTTGTAAGTATTTTGCAAATTTTCTCTTTAAATCACAAGAACGACACCTCTAGGCACAGATATATTACCATCATCCACATTTAAGAAGGTGAGATTTGAAAACTTAAGTAACTTGCCCAAGGTCTCACAGCTAATAAGTATCCAGGCAGGACTGTAATTCATTAGGACCATCTGCAAAGATGATACTCTTAGGGAAATTCTGTGTATAATTTAAAGGGGAGGGGAAGCTAGGAATCCCAGGCATCACATGACCCCAAAGTAAATAAGGGTTGTAGCAGAACTGACTGAAACAAATAAGAGACATCAAGAAGTCATCACTAGGCAAAGACTTTATTTGTACAAAGCTTGAGTTTGAGTTTGTGAGTGAAAATTCTTAAGGCTTTAGAAGACTGAAGTGACATTTTTATGCAATTATAGTAGTCACCTTGGTAACTTCTTACTAATTGGCCAAATAAAAGGGAATGGAAAAGACTGGGATAGAATATGCTCAACTACCTAAGAAATAGTATTACTAACATGTATGTGTAGTATCATGCATTTTGCAGTTCAGCTCATCTGATCAGTTTGATCTATAATTATTAGTAAATAAGTGATAGAAAGATGGCATTAAAAAGCAGGAGAAAACCATACAAACACCACCACTTTCAGAGCTCTCCAAGAACTTTTCTTTAGACATTTGCCTTCAGAGACCAATATTGTTGAGAGAAAGAACACTGTTTGAATTCCAAAGATTATATTTTAAGTAATAACATAATTTCTGACTGAGTATTGGGAGACCCTGGATCCCTTTATATGGTGAGTGATACCTGTAAAGTCGTAACAGGACTTCAAGAGGAAGTGATATCTCAGTTATATCTCAGGTAAATGGCTAATCTTCAAAGCATTACAATGAGTTTTATCTCAAGTTACACTCATTAGGCAAGACTAATTTTGAGTCTCAGACCATGTAAATCAGAAGATAAATCCTATGTGTCACAGAAGGCCAAAATCCCTACGTGAAGTTATCTAGAGTAGTGGCTCTCACTGGGGGGGAAGGGGGGTTCTATTTGCCACCCAAGGAACATCTGTCATTACCTGGAGTTGATTTGAGATGTCACAACTGAAAATGTTGCTACTGGCATCTAGTGGAGAGGTCCGAGATGCTTTAAATATACTACAAGTCACAGAACAGGTCCTGACAATAAAGAATTATCTGGTCCCAAATGCCAAGTGTCCAAGTTGACAAACTCTGACCTATGAATGAAGACTTATTTAGAACAATTTCATCCATGAAGGCTTGAAGCTTGGAAGTAGCAATCTATTTAGAAGTGACAGTAGCTTTCGGGATGGTGAAGGCTTATGTTTCTGTATTTTTCTGGCTAATTATCTCCAAGAGGATTGAGCAGGGAGTTTCGGATTATTGGGAGATCCTGGCTCATTGATCCAGAACAACGGCTTTTTAAAAAAAGAGTTTGAATAGATTCTGGATCGTATATCAATCAGTTTAAGCAAATAAAAGAGAAGCTAAATATAAATATATCATGGAAATATTTCAAACTTATAGAACAATGTCTGTAGTTCTCTCAAAAATGCATTTTCAATACTAATGAAATATAAGGTAAATGGAAGCCAGAGTGACACATAGTGTTCTTTTTAAATATAATTTCTTCACATGTTTTTTCAATGAGCATTTAAATATGAAAAATCCAAATGAATTGCATTGTTGTAAGGCGTTCTTGGTTTCAGCTCACAAGACTACAATAGGATATAACAATAATAATGGTTTTCCCCATAGTTTTGGAAAAAAAATCATCATATGATTTCTTAAAATTTAAAGAATATATGTAAAACTGCCTCTAGCTTTTTTTCATAAGCAAAATAATTTTCACTGTTGCTTTGTAGAACGCTCTTTCCCCTAGTTTTCTAACTAAGTGATTGACAACAACGGCAAAACTCTAATTCTGATCTATACAGTTGATTTCTTAGTCAAATGTCATTTTTTTCCTGACATTTAAACTGCAAGAAGTGTTATTAAGAATATTTTAGTAAATATGCATCAACTAGAATTGTTTATAGTAGAATGTCCTTGAAGGTGGAAGCCTCTAGATTAAGTGTTCTCAGTGTAGAATCTGAGAACGGGGTTTTGGAATCCTTGGATCCTCTAAAATTGAATGCAGCAGTCTGTGTTTCAGTGTACTTTTCCCCTTATGTGAAAACAGTCCGTGGTTTTCATAGGACTGTGACAGGGTACGTGGAACAGGTGTTTTAAACTGTTACCGTGGAGGAAGGTTAGAAAGGGCCTGGGTCTCGGGCCGGCCGAGTGGCGCAGTGGTTAAGCGCTGGCTGGGGAAGCCAGAGGCCTCGGCTCGGATCCCACCTATGAGGGCCAGTGACACTGCCCTCTTTAAAAAAAAAAAAAGAAAGAAAAATAAAACAAAGACAAGAGAAAGGGCCTGGCTCAGTCAGGGGTTTGGTTCTTGCCCTTTCCTACCTGGAAATATTAAATCAAAGGTGACATATTCCCTATTAAAGCAGAAAACAAGAACATTTCTTGTCACTATAGGCTTATAAAGAATATCTATCTTTCAGAAAAGTAACATTTTCACAATACTCTGGATTCTTTCTTTTAAAATGCAAATCAACAAAAATGCCATAATTTAAAAAATATCTGTGCCTACTGTTCCCAAAGCTTTGAGAGCGCGCGCGTGCGCGCACACACACACACACACACACACACACACACACACAACAAATTTTAATAAGTCTTATTTTAAAAACAAGATACTATAAAACAACCTTCTTAGGTACAAACCACGGCATCTAGACACTGCAGTTATCATTATTTGCAATTAACCTCTTGTAGTCTCCATCTCCATAGCAAATTTGCAAAATGTTAATAAAAAGATTGATGTTATGATGCTTTTTTGTGTTCAATTTATTTCCTATAAAGCATCCTCACAGCAATCTCTTTAAATTTCTGTTACATTAATCACATCATTCTGAATTTCATTATAATTGCAAACATATCTCTTTGTATGAGATTACCCTCCTGAAATCAGTTGTTTACTTATTCATGTTTTTTTCTTCTCAGAGTACCTTTCTAATTGAAGTACAAAAACTGTTACATTTGTGTACTCTAACAATATATTAAATATGTAATATATATTATCCTGTAATATACTTATTATATAATATATATTATACATAATCACATATATAATTATATATACACACACAGTAATAATATATACTTCAAATTTGGTCCAAGTAGTTCTCTGAAAAAATGACATATAGCAAAAATTTATTTTGTCAGGTATTAAAAAGGGTCAATGTTGTTAAAGAAGTGAATTTATAATCCAGTATGGAGGAATAAGTCAGGTCTTCAACTATCTGGTATACAAACATATAGAAAGGAAAGGTAGTTCCAAACTAAGGTCTCCTTTTACTAGGTAAGTTAGAGTTCATCTCAAAGATGAAGACACATGTGGGAAAAGGAGACCTAAATATCTGATTTATAATCACTTCAATGATTTTATTACTTAGAAAACTTTTATTTCATCTGGCCCAGATTTGTTATAATTAGAAAAGTGATAAATTCTACTCCATTTTTCTTTTTTCTTGCATCCTCTCTTTTCACAGTGGTAACTGTGGGCAAGCATAAAAATATCCAGATATTGCAGACTAATGAATCAAATTAAGGACATGACCATTTGGTCAATTTTGTTTTCACACATCCTGCATTCTAACTGTCATTTGTAATATTGAGATTTTGCAAAACTAAAAGCCAAATCTCAGTCCGGCTGAGTGGCGTGGTGGTGAAGTGCTGGCTTGGGAAGTCGGCGGCCCCAGTTCGGGTCACACATATGAGGGCCAGTGACACTGCCTTCAAAAAAAAAAAAAAGCCAAATCTCACTGTAAATTTCCTTTCCCGTATGCAAAACTTAACCGGATAGAACAAAGATTCGCCATTCAAAATGTCAGCATGCCAACTGAAAATTTACAGAACATCCTGAACTTGACTAAGGAGGATGAAATAAAAAACCAATTTATGTAATTCTTTGATAACTATCCCAGAGCCTTTCCAGGCACTGCAGCTTATTAGCAGGTGTTATATTACCCCAGCCAGCTGTCAATACCTGCTGTCACCACTGTAGATGCAAAATTTACACAGAAATACAGCAAATACAGTCCCCTAATATCCTTCACCATTACGTTTCAAGTTAGAAAATGTAGATTTTGCTTACCTATCATTTTTGTTCTGATTCATTATTCAAAATGGAGACATACAAGATGCATATTTTTTTAAGTTGAATTTTTTCCAATTAACTGTTATTTTTGATAAAAACTGGAAAAGTTCACTTCAAGATAGTTAGAAATATGGTCTTTGATGTGTAACCAATGACTTTTAATGAGTTTTTCCACAAGTTAAATTATGGGCAGAATTTCTATAAAATTGAATTTCTTCCCAGTGTGGCTTCCTCTTTTTAGTTACATACTTTTCTTTGATTTCTATGTCATTTACAAGACCAAAAGTCAACACTTTTTCTCACCTTTCTCTTTTGTGCATTCTTTACACAGAACATCTGTGGCATAGATATACTAAGGAAATATTTAAATCTGGAACTCTGATGACTCCTTTGCCCCTCTAGCAAGTTAAGGTACAAAAATGTCAAGATCTTAAACTTTCTAGATTTTATTTCTTTAAAATGTACTCACATATTGTTAAACCTGCATTTCCCCAAGCCATTTTCACCTTAGATCTCCCATGAGGTATTTTTCTTTGAGTTTCCTTTTCAATTGACATATGCACAACCTTCCCACATTTCTTACTTGACAGTTCAAGGAAACATGTTTATTCCCACTCGTATGACCAAATTTTTCCTCAACCATATTTTAAAATTCATGTGTATCTCAAGAATAGATTTGAAACTGATATTCCCAGAAGTGGCGGCTTCAAATAAAAGTCAATTTCTTTGTACAAATTCTAGCTCATGAGAGTCAAGTCTTGTGTCACTGATCACACACAGCACAGAGGCTCAACAATGATACTTGAAAAGACTGAATTCGAGGGAACAACCTTCTTAACAAATAACCCATTCTACTTCCAAGGTCAGTCTTTTGAGTGTCAGACCTTTTCTCTGAGGGGCTTCATTATATCAGACAGTTTCCTATGGGAACAAAAAGGTAGTCTTTTAAGTATTTTGAACTCTATCTTATTCTCCCTCTGTCTGATCATTAGATATTAGAGATTTATGTAATAATATATCTGGAAGAGGTTTGAAACTACTTTTTTCCTTTTCCCTTTTTTAAAATTCCTAGGTAAAAAGAAAAGTTAATAAACAAAATATATTCAGATCCCTCCCATACCTTGGAGTCTCAGGTTCTGAAATACAGTATTTGAAATGAGAGTAAGTTTGTCCAGACCATATGATTTCACTGATATGTGGGATATAGAACTGAAAACAACCAATGAACAAGACAAACAAACAAAAAAAATAAAAACTCATAGACACAGACAATAGTTTAATGGTTACCAGAGAGTAAACGGGGAGAGAGGATAGTAGAAAAGGGTAAAGGAGGTCAAATATATGGTGATGGAAGGAGAACTGACTCTGGGTGGTAAACACACAATGTAATATATAGGTGATATATTACAGAATTGTACACCTGAAACCTATATAACTTTACTACTAACCATTGTCACCCCAATAAGTTTTAATTTAAAAAAAAAAAAGAAAGGACAGGCCAGCCGAGTGGCGTGGTGATTAAGTGCTGGCTTGGGAGGCCAGCGGCCCTGGTTCGGGTCCCACATATGAGGGCCAGTGACACTGCCATCAAAAAAAAAGAAATGAGAATAAGTTTTTTAAATCATCCTCTTCTATTTTAGTCAGGTAAAATGCCATCCTATGTTAACTGATTTGATTTGTTCTTTAGGCATAAGTGCATGGATATAGCTTACTTTTCATCAACCAAGGAACAAAGAAATTTAATAGTCCCCTATAAGTAAAAGTATAAAGCATAAATTTGATATGCTTCTATTAAAAAAAAGTAACTAGTATCAACCCCATAATTCTTGATATTGAGCCAAGATATTTAAGTAACTTGGCAAGGTCTCATACTAAAAAAAAAGAAAGAAAATGTTGCAATAGACTTTTAAATATAGGTTAATTGTAATTTCCTAATTGTAGAGTACACAGTTATGTCACAGATGAAACTCTGTGGTCTGAGCTAATATAGAGATAGCATATGGATAAAACTTACATTGTCATTTTCTAATAGTGTCTTAGAGAAGTTAGTGAGTTATTATGTTCTAAGTCATGGAAAAGATGAGATATAAATAATAATAATAAATGATTAGTCCTATTAGAAGCACTAAATCTGAGAATTATATTAGTACTATAGAGATGTTAAATGACAGTATTATATGCATCTAAACTTTTATATAGTTCAAATAAAGCTGCTCATGTCATGACATAGCATCAAGTACAATATCATTAGCTTAAGTACAAGGTGTTTTTGACATCATTCAATATTAAAAATTCTTTTGTATGAGAAACTGGGTTTATAAATTTTGCATTATGTGTCAATTTATCCAGCACTTGTCTTTAAATTTGATGTGTTTTTTTTAAGCTTTGAAAGGAAAATAACTTTGTTTTTGTTCATAAGGAAATAAGTGGTTTGCTTTCAACACATAATACAGCTTTGCTCTGATTTGAGGTCAGATTAATGTAGTCACTTGTTCTGGAGTCCTCTTTATGTTGTTTTTACTATGAAAGTTTCTTTACATTATTTATCATATATGTAAATTATTATTATTATTATTATTATTATTATTATTTAAATTTTATTGGGGAATTGGTAGAGGAGAACAGACAAGTTGCTGTCCTTTTGTTCTTTCAGTCCAACCGTGGAGGACATTGCTTCACTGGCCCATGTTGCCATCGTTACTGTGCTCTTCTCGAGTGAGGCAGATCAGTCGCCGGCCGCTGGATGGCTGGTCACAGCAGCTCTCGGAAGCTCACACTGGCTGCCGGCTGCCGGCCACTCACTGTAGCCCATGGCAGCCCACTGCAGCAGGGGCTGCAGCTATGCCATCCCTGGGAACTCACAGCAGCCCAGCTCCAGGTGGAGCTGTGTTCACCATCCTAGCTGTAGAGGACAGCATCACTGGCCCTCATATGTGGGATCCGAACCGGGACCACTCGCATCCCAAGCCAGCATTTAACCAATGTGCCACTCGGCCTGCCCATACATGTAAATTATTTTACCTCAAGAAATATACCTTTACATTATTTATTCTGCCACAATATTACCCATACTCACATATGCTTATACAACCCATATACCTAGGTATCCAATGATATCTATAAACTTATTATGTATTATCACTTATAAGTCACTACTTTGATACCATGGTACTGTGCTAAAGAATGATACATTACATATTGTTATATTTTCTACATGATTGTATTGTTCTTTAAATAAGATTTCCAGAAAAATAAAATTCCATTAGAAGTTCTGGTAATTGTGATATGAGAAGGTTAGGTGATTCCCGCTATGCAGAAAACAAGTATAAAACTGGAAAAATTGTCAAAATCAAAGCATAATCATTTTGGGCTACTAAAAATCAACCAAACACATGCAACAAATTAAGAAACAATTATTCTACCAAACTCCAACATTTTTGGGTAAAAACATTGGTAAATCTGTAGCCTTCTGGTTGGGGCTTTCTATAAGCCTGATTAGAAAAAACTATAATTTCAATTTTTCTGTGACTGACAGCAAAACTCAGCAACGTTGAAATACGAGAAGGATCAGTTGAGGCTGGAGGTCAGTAGAGAATAGCAAAAAAACTGTGATTTTATTGCTAAATGTTGCTGACTAGGTTTCATAAATATTCAGAAAGCTTAGTTTCCCAGTACTGAGTGTATGGTGAGAGGAAGCATAGCCATAACTCAAGGGAGACAGAACTAAAAATGCTGAAATGAGCTCTCCATATATTTCTGGATGATTTCTAAACTATGCATGTGTAAAGAAACCTGGAAGGACCCTGAGAAAACAGGAGCCTAGGAAGATTTGAGAACTGGCTTTGACTTTGCAGGTGTCCTCAAGTCACACATAGCAGAGTTTATTAAATGTAGACACATTATAGACTTGAAGTTTATGAGCACAATATCCACCTGGATCACTGGCTGATCATTAAACTATGAAGACATAGGTATTAGTCCTCCTGTCCCCCTACCATCTTCTATCCTTCCCCCACCCCCGCAAATAAAAAAGAGAAAAGGTGAGAAGAAACAATTATAGCTGCACACCATGAGGGAGTCTGGTTATATCATTTAATTCCTGACAACATATGAAAAGAAACAAAAACACCCAGAAAAATAAAACAGTACCCAGAGGTCTGATATCATCCAAAATGTCCAAGTTTAAGCAAAACTCTTAGATATACAAAGAAAGAGGAAAGTGTGACACTTGCTCAGGAAGATAAATAAAACATTAAAACAGAACTCGGAATTATTCCATCTCTCCATATGTCGAAATTAGTAAAGGAAGACTTCAAAATAGTTATTATAAAAAAGTTAATTGGGCAGGCTAAGTGGCATGTTGGCTAACAGTTGGCTTGGGAAGCCAGCTCTGAGAGCAGAGCCCTGGTTTGGATCCCACATGAGGGCGAGTGACGCTGTGCCCTCTACAGCTAAGATGGGGAACAACAGCTCAACCTGGAATTGGGCTGCCATGAGTCACCAGCAACAGTGTAGGCTGCAGCCCCTGCTGCAGTGGGCTGCCATAAGCTACCGTGAGTGGCCTGCAGCCAGCATGAGCTGCTGTGAGTTGCTGTGAGCAGCTGTCCAAAGGTGGTGAGTGACTGCCGCACCTGGGAAAAATGCAATGATAATACCAACATGGGCCAGTGAAGCTACGTCCTCCACAACTAGACTGAAGAACAAAAGGACAGCAACTTGTCTGTTGCCCTTCTCCGATTCCCCAACATTGTTCCCCTCCCCCAGTTTCCCAATAAAATCTAAAAAAAAAAAAAAAAAAAAAAAATTAATTTAAAACTATGTTTAAATATTTAAAGGAAAATATAACAATGAGACTACAAATAGGAACTGTCAAGAGATAAATGGAAAGTACCAATAGGATGAAGTGGAACTTTCAGGGATGAAAATTACAATAATGAAAATAAAATATTTAATAGGTGATCTCACTTACAGATTTGAGATAAAAGATGGAAAAGTATGACCTTGAAGATAAATAAATGGAAATTGTCCATTCCAAAGAACAGAGAGAACAAAGATTGAAAGAAATAAATAGCACCTCAGAGATCTGAAAGGATTTTATATATTTTAACATACATGTAATGAGTGTCTCAGGAAAAGGGGAAAGAGAGAATGGAGGAGAAAAAGATGAAGAAGTAATAGTCCAAAGTTATTTCTCATAATTAATGAAAACCTCTAACTTACATACTTTCACTAGGTCACATGGTATTCAAATTGATCAAATTCAAAGATAATGAAAAAGTCCTTCAGCCTCGGCAATTCTGAGAAATAAAAACAAAGTCGGGGGGATCACGCTACCAGACATCAAAACCTACTACAAGGCCACAGTAATCAAGACAGTTTGGTATTGGCATAAAAACAGGCACATCGATCAGTGGAACAGAACAGAGAGCCCAGAAATAAATCCAAGCATTTACGGACAGTTAATCTATGACAAGGGAAACAAGAATTTACACTGGAGTAAAGATAGTCTATTCAATAAATGGTGCTGGGAAAATTGGACTGACACATGCAAAAAAATGAAACTGGATCATCTCCTTACGCCTTATACAAGAACAAATTCAAAATGGATTAAAGACTTAAATGTAAGACCTGAAACCATAAAAATCCTAAATGAAAATATAGGGAGTACATTTGCAGACATTACCCGGAGCAATATTTTTACTGATACATCCCTACGGGCAAGGGAAGTAAAAGAAAAAATGAACATATGGGATTATATCAGACTTAAAAGTTTTTTCACAACAAAAGAAACCATTAATAAAACAAAAAGGAAGCCTACTGAATGGGAGAATATATTTGCCAACGATATATCTGATAAGGGGTTAATATCCAAAATTTATAAAACACTCATGAAACTCAACACCAAAAAAACAAACAACCCAATTAAAAAATGGGCAGAAGATATGAAGAGACATTTCTCTAAAGAGGACATACAGATGGCCAACAGGCATATGAAAAAAAGTTCAACCTCACTGGTCATTAGGGAAATGCAAATAAAAACCACCATGAGATACCACCTCACTCCAGTCAGAATGGCTATCATCAACAAATCAACAAACAACAAGTGCTGGTGGGGCTGTGGGGAAAAGGGGACCCTGCTGCACTGTTGGTGGGACTGCAGATTGGTGTAGCCACTATGGAAGTCAGTATGGAGGTATCTCAAAGAACTGGAAATAGAGCTACCGTTTGACCCAGCAATTCCACTCCTAGGTATTTATCTTGAAAAAACCAAGACACTTATTCAGAAAAAGTTATGCACCCCTATGTTCATAGCAGCACAATTTACAATAGCTAAGACTTGGAAACAACCAAAATGCCCATCAGTAGATGACTGGATTAAGAAACTGTGGTATATTTATACAATGGAGTATTACTCCGCTATAAGGAAGAATGAAATTGTGCCATTTGCAATGACATGGATGGACCTAGAGACTACAATGTTGAGTGAAATAAGTCAGTCAGAGAAGGACAAATACCATATGATCTCACTCATATGTGGAATTTGAAAAACTGTATGAATGAGCAAAGTAAACAGAAACTGTCTCATAGATATAGACGAAAAATCAGGGTTGCTAATTGGGAGAGGAATGGGGATGAGGGAGAAGGGGAAGGGATTAGACAGCAAAAATAGGCAACTACAATATTGCCACTGGGATAGGAAAAACAGTTTGGGGAATATAATTAATAATGTTGTAAATATTCTGTGGAATGTCAGATGATCATAGGTCTTGTTAGGGAGACCATTTCATGGATGGAGTAGAGGTTTGATCACTGCACTGTGCTACTAAAGCGGAGGTGGCATACCTACTGTAATTGAATATATAGATAGTCACGGGATGTGGATTATACTGTGGAAGAGTCAGAGGAAGAGTAATAGATATATATGATATGGGGGGGGGAGTGGGGTGGTGAATTGGGGGTGAGGGGTTGTCACTTTGAGGGGTAAAATGTATAACTATTGCACTGTGTTGTACACCTGAAACTAATAAAAAAAAAATTAAAAAAAAAAAAAGTCCTTCAAATAGTGAGAAAAAAAAAAATGTTTGGTAACATCCAGGGAAGAAATGAAAACATCAACTTCTGATTTCTCATCAGAAATAATAGAGGCCAATAAGGACTAGGATGAAATATTAAATGTGCTGATTCTTATGGAAAAATAAACTTATTCCTTGGCAGACAAATAGTCTTATACTTGTATGTAAAAAAATCATAACAAATCTACAAAAACATTATTAAAACAAATAAACAAGTTTAGCAAGGTGACAGGATAGATCAGTACACCTAAATCAATATGTATTTCTGCATATTAGCAAAATAAATGAGCTTAAACGTAATTCCATTTTAAAATAATACCAAAAGAGAATAATATATTTAGGAATAAAAGAAAGTAGAGCAAGACCTATATACAGGAAAGTATAAAACATTGCCAACAGAAGTTAAAGAAGGCAAATAATTGGATAGATATACCATATTCATGAATTTGAAGAAATATTATGCTCAAAAGTAAATTCTTCCCAAATTGACTTATAGATTTAACACAAACCTTAACAAAATTTCGAGTAGTTTTTTTTCTTTGATAGAAATTTATAAGCTGAGCTTAAAATGTATAAAGAAATGTGAAGAACCTAAAATAACCAAACGATTTGGGAAAATAAAAATTGTTGGAGGACATATAGTCTCTGATTTCCCAGTGTTTTATAAAATCTAAGGTAATCCAAAATTTAATACTTGCTTAAGAATTAACATATAGTTCAATGGAACAGAAGAAAGAGTCCAGAAATGTCCCTCACACAGATGGTTAATTGATTTTGGATAAAAGTGCCATGATAATGAAATGAGGAAAGAATGTTCTTTTCAACATGGTACATTGATATTGGTTTATCCATATGCAACAAAAAAATCAACATCCCTCCTTGCCTTATACCATACAAAAAAATCAAGTTAGAATAAATTATAGAAAACAATAATAAAATAAGTTATAGATTTAAATATTAGAACTAGAAGCATGAAATTTCTAGAGGCAAACATAAGAGAAATAAAAAACAAACTCTTTTTTTTGCCATGCAGGCATGACAAAAGAAAAAAAATATATATTTGTGACTTTGACATAGACAAAGATTTCTTAGGTTTGATACAAAACGCACAATTTTTTTTTAATGACTAAAACAATCTTAACAAAATTTAAACATCCTTAAATATGAAGAGATATGCAACAGACTAGAAAATTTTTGTAAAACCTATATCTTAAGTATCAAAAGTATGCAAAGAATACTTGAAACTCAAAAATATGAACTTAAAAATTCCCAAATGAACAAAATATTTTAATTAATAATTTCAAAAACAAAAAACAAAAAAGTGAATAACAAGAAACACCTGAAAAGATGTTCAACAAAATTAATCATTAGGGAAACACAAATTTTAATCATGATGAAATGCTACAGTACATACTTCATAAAAATTCATTTAAGATAAAGGAAGGAAGGGAGGGAGGGAAGGAGGAAAGGAGGGAGAGAGGGAATGGGGGAGGGAGGGAGGGAGGAAGAAAGAAGGAAAGAAGGAAAGAAAGAAAGAAAGAAAGAAAGAAAGAAAGAAAGAAAGAAAGAAAGAAAGAAAGAAAGAAAGAAAGAAAGAGAAAGAAAGAAAGAAAGAAAGAAAGAAAGAAAGAAAGAAAGAAAGAAAGAAAGAAAGAAAGAAAGAAAGAAAAATAAAAAGAAACAGAGGAAGAAAGAAAGAAAGGAAAAAGACTGGCATACTAACTGTTGGGGAAAATGGAGAAACTGGAGCACTGAAACTTTCCTGTGGGGACGTAAAATGACAGAGCAACTTGAAATAACAATTTGGTCTTTTTTTAAAGTTAAGCATACACTCAACTCAGCCACTCCACTCTTCAGGGTCTACTATAGAGCAATGGAACTACACGTCCACTAAATTATTTTACACAAATTAATAGCAGTATTAATTATAGCCACTAAAATTTGGAAACAACCCAATCATCCACCAGTTGGCAGATTGGTAAACAATGTGTGAAATATTAACATAACTGAATACATAACTCAGCAAAAAAGAACTACTAATGCATGCAATAACATAGATCAACCTTAAAAATATAATGTGAAGTGAAAGAAGCCAGATACAAAAGACTACATGTTATATGATTCCATTTATATGGGTTTTTTGGGAAAGGCAAAATTAGACAGGTGGAATCCAATATATGGTTGCCTGGAACTTGGTGTGGGTATGGGGTTTATTGCAAAGAGCAGAGAGAAATAGTGTCCTTAAACCATATTGCAGTGATGGCTGCAGATGACAAATTTACTAAAATCATTAAACTGTATACTGAAAATGGTTGAATTTTATGGTATATAAATTATACTTTAACAAAACTGTTAAAAATTATTTCCTCAGAAAAAATAGGGGATATAAAGTATAGGTAATATAGTCAATAATATGGTAATCACTGTATATAGTGCCAGGTGGGTACTAGACAAGGCAGGGGGATCAATGTCTAAATTATATAAATAACTAACCATGAGCTGTACACCTGAAATTAACCTAAAATAATATTGAAGGTCAACTTTAATTGAAAAATTTTAAAAAGGGGTGAAAAGATAAAAAAGAACCTTGTAAGAGGTTCAAAGTTCCAGGTAATATACAGCACAGGAAATATAATCAATAATATTGTGATAGAGTGGTACAGTGTTAAATGGTTGCTGGATTTATCATGGCAATCACTTTTTTAACATAGGGAATATAATCAATAATGGGGTAATTAATAACTGTATAATGCCAGGTGGGTACTGTTGAATAACTATGATGTACACTTAAAATTAATATAATATTATATGTAAGCTATATTTTAATAAAAATCTTTAAAATAAAGTGAAAAAAAGAGTGAGAAAGAAAGAAATTAATGTTTGGGTTTCTAATTACTGTATCATATTAAAATGATTTATGTACATACAATTCCACATTGATTATCTACAATGTTCTAGGTTCCTTGCAGACATTAAAAACAGAATGAAACAAACCAATAAAAAACATCTGCACTCAATTCACAATAATGACTGAGATAGAACTGAATAACTGTGAGTAAAGAAATGAGATTAAAAAGTTAAAATTGATATATAAATTGCTATGAAAATTAAGAATGAATTAATTTTAATTGAGGGTTCTAAAGAACACGTCAGAAAGGAGAATGGGGTAAGCTGGTTGTTGAAAAAATTTATAGAATTTAAAAATAGAGTTGATGTGGAAAGACATTTCTGGAGGAGGAAGCAACATGAGTAATGACATGTAGACTCTAAACATATCATATCATGTTACTATCAAAAAATAATAGGACTGTCTCTCCAGTAAAATAAGACCCTACAATTTTCTGTTAAGACAAGCTTATTAAGAAGTATACATTAGCAGCCTTTTAAAATTAAAATATATAGGCAATATAAATTTATATTAAAGTTACAATATCAAAAATTGAATTACCGTGATCTTGTTGATAACCTCCCTTGGGTTTTAAATATCTTTTTAAATCTTCCAACCAAGAACTTGTGACTCACAATTTTAGGCCATATATAATTTTCTCTAAAACTCATAGTATACAGGTAATGGAAAATTATGATCATGTAAATAAAAGAAAATCAAAGCAATATAATTAAACTAGGCAAAATTATAATCGGGTGTACTTCCTTTTAGGAAATCAAGGACATAGCAATATAGATGAAGAAAACAAATGAGAAAATATCTATTCCTATAGGGATATTATTTTTGAACAAAAAACTTACAATACCTTTCCTAAGGTATTGAGCTATTAAATAAATTTACTTAATAAGCAATTATAACAAACTTAATTTACAGAGCGATGTTTATCTGTATGTACATAATCTCAGGAGTGAATAAATCTGATTAGATCAATGGAGAACATAAAGCATTTGAGAGATTGCCTAATAGAATTACTGCTCCAGCCGTTTCCGCATTTCTAGCTTTTTATACTCTACTTCATCATGCAGCTTTCGAGTGTTTCTACTCTGCGGATAAGAGCTGATCACACATTTTCCAGGTGATCTGCAAATGGCAATTCAAATTCAATATCTGGGAAGTGCTGGTTTTAAAAGATGATTTATCTTTTTATAAACATAATCACTTTGGTGATTAGAATCAACATGGTCATCATACAAGATAAATGGGCAAGGTGACTAAGGAAAATACAAGTCCAAGAATTTACTACATCGATTGCATAGGTTCACAATGTAAAAGTGAGTTTCAATATTTCCTTTACTTTTGTTTACTAAACAAAATGTAAACTTAAAACATACATACATTAGAAGACCCTGAAGCTTACAGAAGGCTAAAATTTAAGGTGCTATTTTGTAAGTCATAACAGATCTTTTAGAATATAATAATATTGCTGTGAAGAAGATGGCTTGGATTGGCTGAAATCAACTGAATAAATGAGATAACAGCGTCTCAAGAAATGTCTGGGGTTTTGCTGCATAACTCTTGGCACCCATCCAGAAATAAAGAGGCAGGTGAAAATGAACAATAATTTCAAAACATTACCATGATAAAAAATAATAATATAATGATACTGAATGTTAGTTTTTATGAATCATAGTAAGACTGACTAACTTTAGCTGCATTTACTCCCAAGCTTTCATTTTAACCCTTTGGCTAATAATTAACATTTACACTAAATGAACCCTTCCATTTGCATATTGGCACTATATTTCCCTATTAACCATTGTTAAGCACTTAGGAAAAATAACTAAAGTCCTATATGATAACATAAAATATTTATCAATCATTCTTTTTAAGTGAAAAGACAATAGCACATTTTAAAATGGGATCATCATTTCAGGAGTTAAAATTAGGAAAGCATTGAGAAGAGTATGTAACGTAAATTTTCTCAAAGGAATTTGTAAGAAAGTTGAAAAAAACACATAAGGGAATCATTTCAAATATGATACGTATCTATTAAATGGTACTACAAAGAAGATGTTTTTCATTATGCTATGACTCGTTTTGGTATCATTCCATTTTATAACAGTTTTCCTTCCATATGTATGTATTGCATGAAGTGTCAGTTAAAAACATTTATAGTATTCCTATAGAATAGATATTTGATGTAATTCTTATTTTAAATAATGGATATGAAACTGACTATATATATTCTGCATATAGAACCATATTTTAAAAGCAAAATAATGGATGCTTCTTTGAGCATTTATCTCATAGCCCTTTATGCATCTATTTATGTATGATACAGTCTGACATAGGCAATCAGTGGGATATTAAAAAAAAATTCATCTCTTGCTTCACATTGGAGTACAAAAACTGTACTTTGAAATCTACAATTGCAACATTGCATGAAATTCTTTGCTACAGGTCAAATCATACTCTCAACTCTACTCTCCTAAAATAAAAATCAAACCTCAGAGGCCAATTCCTGGTGAAATACTATAAACCTGTGTCAGATATCAGACCTCAAATTTTCCTAGAGAAGTACAGAAAGCTTCCAGTGTATGGGCAAAGGCTTGTGGCCTGATAAGTGTACACTCCCCTCTGCCCAGGAAAACCAGAATGAAATGTGTTCTCTCCATTTACTTATCTGTATCAATAGCAGGAACAAAAGGGAATAATATAAAACCATAACTAATCCAAAACACATCATCTTTAGTTTGCAATACACTAGGTTGCTTTTCTTTCTCTTTTGCCTTACTAACTATGGTTCAGTAAGGTGAAGCCTGAAGTGAACTGACAATATTAAGTGGCACATGCTTTCTGAAGTGGCTCAGAGTGGTCTACGTGACACGTTTGGAAACATTCTTGGATCAAACAATTATCATCATTATGCTTCAAAACAGGAATGTTTTTTCCTTGTATAATAATAATGGCAGGTCCAGGTTTTGTGGTATTTAAAATTTGTACAATTTTGGAGATCCTCTTTAAGCAAAAATACAACAACAAACAAACACAAATTTACAAATATAAAATTACACACAAAAGCAAATCTTAACTGAAAGTGGTCTTAACTAATTGTAGTCAAATATCTAACTGCTGCAAATTTTACAAAAATGTAAGAACGTATTTCTAGGGCCCTTGAAAGAAACCTGTGTAATATTCAATTTTATTAGCTTCAGCATCCATCTTCCATGAATCTACAGGCAGTTTGAAGTGTACTTCTAGGCCTAAGGATACAGGGAGATGACAATTTGGATTTTATGCAGCTGGAGGTCAGAGAGGAAGTCAGGAGATTGGAGAAGATGACAGGAAGAAGAAGAGGTTGCTCACAAATGAACAGGGCCTCTGATCCGGCGCAGCAGAATCAGATAGTTATGAGTAATTAAAGGAGCAGTGTAGGGACTGAGTGCAGTTGAGCAGTATAGGAAAGGGAGGATTGGAAACATGACAGCAAGAAGGAATATGTACTTGCTGTGGTAGCTTTGAAATAATATGAATGAAAGGGGGAGATTAGACTAACCCAATCCAGAGTTCTAAGCAAACTTTCTTCTATTCTGGATCTGCTGTTGTGGATGTTTTGTGATGGTGGAGCCTGAGGAGCAGCGAGAGGAGAGACCTGGTGGGCATATCTCTGTGTCTTTAATGCACACTATCTTCAAATGCGGGCAATGGACGTTACGGTGGCCAGACGTATTCCCCATGTAAACTGTTCACTTAGCCACTTTACCATACATAATGAATCCATCAGGGTTATTCAGCTATGGGAAGGATAGTGTATGGCTTGGTCCAGAGATTCTTTACTATCACTCTTGGCCTCTCCTATTATCGTTCTAGCCCAGGGAAGTAATACTCCTCAATCGTTCATTTAAAAATCATATCTTGGGATTAATTTTTTAACCTACACCCCAGTATTGGCTCATATAAGTTATGAAAAAATTACATAAAATAGTCCTATTGCAAATAACATGATAAGAAAAAAATGTATAATGCCAATAATAAATTATTATGCTCAATATCATTCATCATTAGGGGAATGGAAGTTTAAACTATGATGAGCTAGCACTAAATACTGAATAAAATTAAAATAACTGATATTACCAAGTGTTGACTAGGATATGGAGCAATTTTCACTCTGATACATTGATGGTGAGAGTATAAAATGCCACAACTACTTTGTAACACAGTTTGGCAGTTATAAAACAAACAAAAAAGCAAATTTTTTTTTACCCCCATTATGGCGTAAGCATTCCATTCCTAAGTATTTATCCAAGATAACTGAAGTTATACTCTCCTACAAAGACTTGGACACAAATGTTCATATCAACTTTAATTGTAATAGCTAAAAACTGGAAACCACCTTTCTGGTTATTAACAGGTGAACAGAAAAATAAATTGTGGTGTATTAATATAATGACATTTTAATCAACAATAAAAAGGAATTAACAATGCTTGTAACAATATGGAAAATATTCAAAATATTTTTTTTTTTGAGGGCAGTGGACACTGGCCCTCATATGTGGAACCCGAACCGGGGCCGCTGGCTTCCCAAGCCAGCGCTTAACCACTGCGCCACTCGGCCAGCCCTCAAAATAATTTTATTAAGCAAAAGATACCAGACAAAAAGAGTACATTTGGAATGGATTCATTTTTTCTGAAATTCTGTGCAAACAAATCTACAGTAACAGAAATCAGATCAAAGTTTGCTGAGGGTCAGAGGAACTGGGGAGGAAGGAATGAACAACAAAGAGGCATAAGGGAACTTAGGGGTGATCTCTATATTCATTATTTTGATGGTGGTGATGATTTGTTGGAGGGACTTGTATGCAAATATTTAAAAGCTGTGCATGTTAACTATCATATGTGCAATATAATGTACCGCAATTATACAATAAACCTGTGAAGAAGAAGGTGGACAAGGAGGACAACGAAGATGAGAAGGATGAGAAGAAAGGTGACAAGGAACTGTTGCAATGGCAGCAATCACTGAATCACTGGCTTTACTAACTTAAAGAAACAACAACAAATACTTCCTCCATGTAATCCCTCTAACATACATAGACTCATGCATATTCACAAGCCACACTAACTAAATATCATGGTCCTAAAATGTCCACCAGGCTAAAATATTGATTTATGGGCATGTCATGGTCAACTGAAAACAACTGGTTAAATGTTTAGGGTAATGTGGGGGTGGATTGGGTCCAGGGTAAGGCTAGAAACTAAAATATTTATGCCGTTTGGTTTTATAAAGCATCTCTATTTGCATCATATTTACTCCTATTGAAAATCCTATGAATTAACATTATAATCACTGTTCTTAACATTTGGTAGCAAGAAATAACATTTCAGTTACAGTAAATGACTTGGCCAGTATTACCTAAACTCAGCTTTAATCTTTTAATTTTAAATCTCATGATTATTTCACCATAAAATTCTGTGTATATGCATTAGGAACAATAGGCATCTGTAAGAATCAATGTAAATTGTAGTAATAAGATACTAAGTAAGGGATGGTTAGTGTAAGGAAAGGATAAAAGGTTGTTACATATTTCATCCTAGACAATGTGAGTGCTGAACCAAATCTTGAATAAACTAGCATAGATTTGTTAATAGAAATTATACAGTGTGTGGATTAAATAGCATATCATTGCATATGTGTTGAATGAAAGATATTTCAGTAGTTTGAGAATCCTATGAGCAAAGCCACAGGATGGGGAAAAATACTGAAAATGTCTGTGGAGGTGCTAGGAAAAAGCCTGGCCACATTAAATAGAACCACTAAATGGGGACTGTAAAGCACCACCTCAGAGACCTGAGGAAAAGAGACTTAGGGGAAGGTTTATGGGCCTGCCGAGTGGCACGGTGCTTAAGAGCTGGCTTGGGACTCCAGCGGCCCTGGTTCGGATCCCACATATGAGGGCCAGTGACACTGCCCTCTAAAAAAATAAGTAAGTAAATACATAAATAAATAAATAAATAAATAAATAAATAAATAAATAAATAAAAGACAGTTCAGAAACACATATACTACCCTTTAAATAGAATTAGGGAAGCCTAAGAGTTAATAGCCTAAATATCATACAGGTCACATTTTGCAATAACTGTTGTAACAGCAGATGATTTTGTTACCTCTCCATGTCCTAGTAAGAGTCCTTTTTTTCATTTAAGAATTAAAGGTGTCATTACATGCAATGCTCTTAAACCAATAACTACAGCATGGTTAGCATCATATAATGGCTTACATTTACAAATAGGAAAGAAAATGGAGTTTGTATTGTAATAGTACCTGGTGAACTGACTGCATGCAATAAGTTGTCATTAAATTGTCTGATAACTCTGACCCATCAATATTCCATCTTTCTTTTGGTTAAGATATTTCCAGTAAATATGGGCTTCTTTAAAATCATTTCATCTATGGGTTCCTTTTAGCTCTAAGGGGTTATTGGCTTTGCTTACACTTTTGGCACCTGTCATTGTATTAGAAGCACATATCACTGCAGCCAGACTGGTTTCAAAGCAAAATATAATTTTTTACTAATAGCACTATAATTTAATATTGTCTATGGTGTAAAAGCTAGTGGTGTACAGCAGTGACTTAAAGGTGTTTTATAATTTAATTGGCCTTTTATTCTCTTTTTTTGAATTCATTGCAGATTAAAGTAGGCATTATGGTTTCATGGAACAAAAGAGTTATCTTCAAAACATGTCACAGCTGCCAGGGAAAGTTGGTAATAAGACACTGCTAATAAGGACCTGTTAATAAGCAGCTCAAAGGTATCTCAAAATAGCCCTACCTAGAGCTTCTCTGTCCCCCGATCCAACTTGCACACATCAAAGAGAATGAGTGCAGAACAGAACTGCATATTTATTATTACCTGAATTTTTGTTGTGGGGATCTTTTGCTGTGCACAGTGTGAGAAGCTTAGTCTGTACAACAGAAGGAAAATAGCTTATGAGTAATAGGGTAATGAAATATGAGACCTATTATTAACAGAATGTCCATCTTACCTCATGGGCTGTAAGAGTTAAAGCAATGCTTTATTTGGTGGATCTTTATTTATGGAATCCATTCCAACTAAAATAATATCTGTAATTGGCTGATGATAAATCTTCCTATATGGAAAGAATTGACTGTTCAGGGGATATTAGTTATATTGTGGCCCAGTAACTATTTTCCTTATATTTTTGTTCAAGAAAATTATGCTTGTGCCCGTTCTTAATATTTGCGTGAAGTTCCATAATGCCTTTTGATAAGGATTTATATAAACAATGTCCCTTACAATCAAACCATCATATACTTCTGACTTTTTTTTTTTTAAGTTTAAGGGGTGACAATTGTTAGTAAAGTTACATAGGTTTCAGGTGCTGACTTTTATGACTAGAAAGATGCTTACATAACCAGTAAAAGTTAATTAGAAATAATGACTTACCTTGAAATTTAGGTAAAGAATATTTCCTATTACTACTGGGAAAGATTTAAGAGGTTTTGAGGTTTGGAGTTTCTACAGCTATCTTGCAAAATGAGAAGAGAGCCTGTGTGAGTATTCAGTCAACTTGGAGGGACAATAGGAAGAAATTTTCCTTAACTAAGTTTACCACCTTTCATACTTCTTTTGAGACTTTGCATAAGGAAGAATGTTGGTATTTAACAAAACACCACTGCATGAAAAAAAGAAATCTATCTTTGACCATTCACTTCCTTAATTTAAAAAAAAGTTACTTATCTGAACTTTTTGGGTGCTAACTTATGATTCATTTTTCTGAATTATTTCAAGGTAAATATATTATAAGTTATCGTGTCCAGCACTACAGAGCTGTGGGAGTGGAGAAGGGACGGCGAAAGTTTAAGAAAGAGGGAGACACAAATAAAAGCAAAATACCGTTGATGCCAGGGGACTCAAGCCTCAATGGACTGAGCCCCGAATCGGGCCTGACTGCTCCTTTCATTGTCTCACACATAAGAAAAGATCAATGTATCTTCTGCATCTGTGAGTCTCATAGCACAGAATTTAGCTCAGGGCCAAATCGCCCATGCCTGCAAGCTGCCATTACCTAAAGTCCCATGATGTTATTGTCATGCACCTCCTACGAGACAGAAACTTCCTCTGCCAAAACGAACAGAGAAGGATGCATGGATGACAGATGTTATTACATCATTAGGTCATTTCACAGGCAGGCTGTCAGAACCTGAAGCAAGGGGTCTATGCCCTTTTTCCTCAACTCCATGATTCCTCCTATGGCTCCCAGGCGACTGTGCCTGTCTTAGGTTGTTCCTCCCTTGAGGAGTCTTATTTGTCATTGACTAACCAGCCATCTTTTGGGGCCAAGTAGGGATACATAGTGTAGGCATGATACTGAAGTAATGATCTGTGTTTATGGAAAGGTGCATGGGGGCAGACAGGCTATCGTGTGATGACAACAAGTCTAATTATATATATTACTGAAGTTTAACATGCCTATTGTGGTTAGCAGACCTATTGGTGGAAAGGTATTTCTATTCTTATTATTTATTTTTTCTTTTGTTTAATATTATGTCATTCTCCTAAGATTTCTGGATGTGTTGTTAGAACATACAAATCAAGTATATAATATATAATAAATATCTTGCAAGTTGAAAACCAGCTGTCGTCTTTTTGCAGGCTTTTAAATCTTAGACCTCAAGCTACTAAATTTGAAAGAGGGAGCAGCATTAAAATATATATTGGTTATTTTTTAGCTAGTTTTTTTATTTTTTATTTTTTATTTTATTTTATTAGCTAGTTTCTTTTAGAGGAATTGACAGTGAATTCAACTATGTCACATAGTAATTGAATGTTTTACTACTAAACTATGTTTGAATGTTTTCTTGAAATTCAACCCTTAATATATGTTCCCTGTGGTTTATCGAAGTCCAAACATCTGGTAAAAATCTGAATTAGAAATATGGTGGTAAGTGAATGATATAACAATGCCTATGCGCTGTCCTTTTAAAATTAACTACTGAATTCTGGATCCAGAAATGGCAGTGTAGCTTATGTTAGAATAACCAGCCCCACCAAAGATAACAATTATCAACTCTGGTGGTAGGGAAAACAATTATAAGAAGGCAATCGAGAGCTATTCAAATCAGGAGGAAACTTCAGGGGATTTAATCCTTCACAGAGTAAATCAACTACATGGTATCCAAGTTTAGATATCTTTCTCCCTAGACCATGTAAGTATGGAGTCTACAACTCCAGCAAACATTTGCAATACTATCATCTTAGAGATTCATAAGACAGAATTTTAGGCAATCGGAGTGGCTGGAAGTTGAGATAAATCTCAGAAAGAAAGAAGTCAAAGCAGGGCCTGCCCTCAAATGTACCTATAAACTCCTTTCAAACTACAACCTACCTCTCAACTGCACATGAACCTGGGATATTCCAAAGCGCCAAGTGGAAAATAACAAAATGAAACAAAAACTGGACAGAAAGACTAAGAAGAGATTTCAAGGGAGGGGGACAGAGGTTGGAATTTAAGTCCTGTCAAGTTACAAGTGCTTAATAAAAGCCTTGAGTGTTCCAAGAGTCTGCCTTAATCAAGTATAAAACCAAGTCTCTACTTCAAGATGAACTACCAGTAACTTAACAATCTGCTTAAGCAAAAAAATGAACCCTCATCAGAAGATAGTAGAATCAAGGAACTTTTCAAGAGTTATATACAATGTTCAGTACACCAAAGATATTTATAATATGTGCTGATAAGTAAGATATTCTTACCAACTGTTCAGGAAAAGAAAAAAAAAAAGGCACTAAGAAAGCCTAGAGGCTAACCCGGATGTGGAAATAGCAAACAATGTCTTTAAAGAAGATGTAAAAATATGTGTTCAAGAACTTCAATTAAAACTTGGTTGAATTAACTGAATATAATTGGAAAAATCAACAACACCGTAGAAATTCAAGCATTGAAAATTGCAATATCTGACATGATAAAAAAAATTACTAAGTAGGCTTAATGGTAGAAATAAAAGAAGGCAGAAAAATGGGTTGATTCTGAAGATAAATTATTAGAAAACTACCTAATGTCAAAGATGAGAAAAAACTGACTTAAATGATAAAGGGAACTCCCGTAACTTGTGGAGCAACGTTAAATATTTTAAGATATGCAGAACTGAGAGAAAAGGAGTAGAAAAATTGGGACAGATTTTGCCAAATGTGATGCAAAATATAATTTTTACAATTACAAAAACTCTACAAATCTCAAGCAAAATAAAATTTTAAAAGAGTCACACCTATTAAAACAGCTGAAATGCAAAAATAAAAAGAAATTAGAGAAAAATTATACATTTACAAACAACAATGTTGTAAATAAAAGCTGAATTTTTTTATTTCTGTTTAATAAAAGAGCTTTAAAACACATGAAGCAAAATCTGAAGAATGTTAGATGTACAGATATCCAACTAAATAATACATTGATAATTATATCTTCTTTAGCAATTGATAGACAATCAAGACAAAAAAATTAGTGACAATGATATCAACCAACTTTATCTAAGTAACATTTACAGAATATTACGCCCAACAATGAGTGTTCATAAAACAAATCTCAAAAAACTCAAAAGATTCAAGTATTAAAAATTTCTAATTATAATGTTATTAAAAATATATGCCAGCATGTTCTAGAAATTTCATAAATATTTGGAAATCAAACAAAATATTTCTATAAATGCAAAAAAGATTAAATCACAATGAAAATTAGAAAATATTTCTAATAGATTGATGATAAAACAACATAAAATTCTGTGGTATATAGCTAAAACATGTTTAGAGAGAAATGTGTAGATTTATAAACCTCTATCAAAACACATCTAAATAAAAGATCTAATTTTCTACTAAGCTAAAAATAAGCATATTAAAGTCAAAAACAGGTAAATGGAATGGGATAATAAAAATAAAAGCAAAAAATCAATGAAAAGGAAAACAAAAATAGGCAATTAACAATTCAAGAGTTAGCTCTGGCAAATATAATAAAATTAATGAACCAGTAGTGAGATTGGTCAAGACAAAAGGAAGGAAACTAAAAAAAATATTGTAATCAAAAATTAAATATGGGACATACTATAGATCCTACAAAATTTAAAAGGATATGAAGAAAATACTTTGGACAATTTTATATGAATGAATTAAGCACATTATCAAAAGCCTTTCACAAATAAAAGTCTAAGGCATAGTTTCACTGGTGAATTCTATTAAGCATTGAAGTAAAGAATTATATCAATCATACATTAACATCTTCCAAATAAGAGAAGGAAGGAAAAAAAAAAAACCTTCACAAATCATTTTAGAAAAAAAGAATAACAATAATATCAAAACCTGACAAAGACATTACAAGAATATTAAATATCAGGCCAGTACCCACATGAACTCAGACAGAAAAATTTTTAACATGACCTTCGCAAATTGATTGTAACATTATATACAAAGAATAATATATTCTAGCCAATTGGGTATTAGCTCAAGAATGCAGGGTTCAACATTCAAAACCCAATCAAGGTAAAACAACCTCCAACAGGAGACTTAATGAAGGAAAAAACAAACAAACAGTTGTTCATCTTACTAGGTTCATAACAAAAATTCTCAGTAACCTGAATAGAAGGCAAGTTCTTCATTAAAATGAAGAGCATCTTAAGGTTAAATATTGAACATCCTTTCATTAAATTTCCCAAATAAGGAAAAGGAATCTGCTCTCACCATTTCTCTTCAGTATTGTATTATATGTTCTAAGCAGTAGAATAAGGGGAGAAAAATATATAGTAGACATAAAGGATGGAAAGGAAGAAGTAAATGTCCTTTATCCCTAGATGACACAATTGCTTACATAGACAATCTAAAAATTACAGCTAGTACTAATAAGTGAATTTAGCCAAACCACAGTTCAATATAATAAAATTAAGTGTATTTTATATATTTCCAGTAATTAGAAAAAAATCAAAATCCATAATAAACAAGTAAAGATAAATTTAGCAAGAGATGTGTAAAACCTCCACAAGACAAAGTATAAGGGGTTGCTACAAGAAGTTAAAGATCACCTAAAGAAATGAGAGATGCATCATGTTCATGAATTAAACAACTTCATGTTATTAAGATTTCACTTGATCTAAAAATATTAAATGCATTTCAAGTTTACAAGACTAAAACATATGTGGAAATTTAAAATATCTTGAATAAGCAAGAACCATTTTGAGTAAAAAAGTTTAAAGAATCAGACTTCATGATTCCTAACTTTAATATTCTTCACTATGGATTACAGTGATCAAGACAGAATGTTCTTTGGGTATAGATGGAAAAAAAAATCAATGGAACAAATAGAAGGTACAGGCACACTATAAGGTTAATTACTTTTCGACAAAAACACCAAGCCAATTCAATAGAGAAGCAAGAAGCTTTTTTAAAAAGTGTTTTTATACCTTCTGGATATCCACATGAAAAAAAATTAATAACCTCGACACCTACATCAAGTTTTATGCAAAAATGTATGTGAGATGAAATATAAACTTTGTGTAAAAGGTAAAACAAGAAAGCCTTTAGAAAACACAGAGGTATATCTTAACAACCTAAGGGTAAGAGAGGATTTCTTAGAACAAAAACACACTATGAAATAAAATACACACTCACTATGAAAAAAAATGGAATTCATTATAATTAGAATTTTTGCTCATCAAAACACACCTTTAAAAAAAAGGCTACAGAGAAGATATTTACAATACATGCATTTGATAAAGGACTTATGTGACCAATATAAAGAATACACACAAAATGATAATAAAAATACAACTTATTTTAACAATAATTGGGAAAGAGACCTGAACAGACACTTCAGAAGTGAAGATAAACAGATGTCTAATATACACAAGAAAAGATGTTCAACATCATTAATCATCCAATTAAATCCACTGAGATCATTTCAAATGCTCTAGAATTACTAAAACTTGAAAGATTGACAATATTGAATGTTAGTAAAGAAATAGAGCTATTGGGACTACATACATTGCTGGTGAGAATGTGAAATGGTACACACACTTTGCAAAATTGGCAGTTTCTTAAAAGGTTAAATAGACACCTGCTTATGACCAATCAAACCCACTTTGAGATATTTATTTAACAGAAATAAGAAAAAGAGTATATCCACCAAAGTCTATATAAGAATCTCTGTAGCAGCTTCATTCAAAATAACTCACAATTATAAATAACTCAAATATTGTCAGAGAAAGCCTAGATAAACAGAGTGTAACATAGTCCTGCCATAGGACACTACCCAGAAATTAAAAAGAACATGTTACTGATATATGCAGAAATATGGGGCGGGGGGAACCTCAAAAAAATGTTGAACATAAAAAGCCAAATGAGAAACAGGGTATCATCTACGAATGTGAAGTTCAAAAATGGGCAAAATTAAGCTACTGTTTAGAAACAAAAAACAATATGGCAAAAGTTAGCTGGATAGGTGGGCTGTGATGTGCAGGTATTTGTTTAAGAAGCGTTTTGTGGGGAAAAAGGTCTAAGTTTTAAAACTATGGTTTTCATTTTGTAAATAATGTGCTTGCCTATTTCAAGCTACCATCATGAAGTCACTGAACAGTCAGGAATATACACATACAACAGGGTATGGCTACCATAGAGAAGCCACAGACAGACAATCCCAGGAGAACTAGATAACTATAAATTGTAGTTAAATGTTTAAGATCTGATATTTCATGATATATTAACTCTGTTGTAATATTATTTATTAGTGGTTAGTTCATATCATTTGCTTTTTAATAATTCTTGTTTGATAACTAGCTAACAAAATACCTGAAAATTTATCAATCTCTACTTGCAAGTTTTCATCAGCTGTCTTCAGCACACCCTTGGAAGAGAACTTTTCTGAGGTGATGGGAATTTTCTATATCTTAGCAGAGATGATGGTTTCATGGATGCATATATTTATCAAAACGTATCCATTTTCCACTTCAAGCCTTTTCATTTTACATTATGTAAATTTTGCTTGAAAAACATATATGACTTGTTATGTTTTAAAATATATAAATATTTGGGGATCATAAATGCTTCTTTTATTACTGGTAGGTTGAGTTTGGATTAGGGTTATAATTTTGAAAAGTAATTGTAGGGCCGGCCGAGTGGTGCAGTGGTTAAGAGCTGGCTTGGGAAGCCAGCGGCCCCGGTTCAGATCCCACATATGAGGGCCAGTGACACTGCCCTCAAAAAATAAATAAATAAATAAATAAATAAATAAATAAATAAATAAATAAATAAATAAATAAAATAAAATAAAAAATTGTATATAGTAAAATATATAACAAAATTTCCCTTTAATCATTTTTTCATTTATAATTTCATGATACTAATCACATTTACAATGCTGTACAGCCACCACCATTATTTCAAAAAAACATCTCAAAAATCTCAAATTTCCAAACTTTTTCATAACACCAAACAGAAACTCTGTGCCAAGTAAGCGATAACTTCCCATTCCCTCCTCCTCTTAACTCCTGGTAATTCTAACATATTTTGTTTCTATAATTTCTATTTTTGATACTGCATAAATATAATCCAAATACAAAGAAATGATTCAATCACTTATGCACCAAATATTCTTTTTCTATCCTACTCAATGCCAACCTTTTTTACCTTCTTGTGATTACAGAACTGAGTAAAATCTTTAAACATCTCTGACCTCATGGAGTTTACATTCTTATGGTAGCTTAGGTGATAGATTTTTTTCTTTCAGTTTCTTTTTGTCTTTTTATTTTTTTGCCAGGATTTTAGTACCACATGATTTTTAATACGAATGTATTAGACTTTGGAAAGATAGCTAGAAGTAAACCATTCTGTTTCTTGTTCCAAATAGTAGCTACCTTCAGGAGATAAAGATTAGTAAAATGGAGAGAAACATGAAAGCTAAGCTTGTCCCTCATCCTGGTCATTTGTTTTTCAGCTTGAATATTGGAAGAGACATGAAGAAATTGATTCTATGGCATCTGTTTTTTTTTCTACAAGGGCTATAATATCATTATCATTGATAAGCATGATATGTTTAGCTGAGACTGCTACCTAAAATTTGTGGCTTCCTAACAGACAATAAAACCTTTCATATTTATAGTGGTTTAAACATTTATAACAGCCTTAGGAGAGAGAATACAAAGGAAATAATTTTGTTTCTAATCATTGAGAAAACAAAGATTGTGTGATTTGCCCAAAGTCAGATGTAAGACGTAGTCCTCAAATCAAGATCAATTTAAATGCTGTTATAATGGATTCTATTGTTTGATCAGTATAATATAACTATTCTTGACACTAGGTTTTAAGAGAGTTTGGAAATAATATAATATCTGTATCATAACTTTTATGTAACAAAAGAAATCACAAATGAATCATATAGGTGTATTTTTTACTTAAAGTTTACATTGTATTTAACTTTTTAATTTGTTGTTTTATTGCCTTATAATATCAAGTTTATAAGTATTATTAGTTTTAATGATGGTATTTATAATCTCAAAATGTATGGTAAGAACAGTGAATCACTACGTCACATGAGTTAATAAACATTGTCCAAAATTCTATGGTCTATATGGTCTGAATTAGGATGACAATAGGTTTTAATACCACTTATGTGTTTCATTTAAAATTTTAAAAAGTTATTAGTGATAACATCAGTAAAAAATAAACATTGTTCTTAGGTTGACAAGCAAATTAATTCCACAAATGTGCTGCAAATATTGATGTTTAACATATACAGGGTTTGTTATTATTTAACCAGCCTGTCCTCAGACATGTGAGTAAAAGATCAGATGTGAACTACTTACTCAAGAGGAAAAAAGTAGACCTTTCAAAACCACATAGCTGTTAGTTTTTACACAAGGTAAGCAAAATGAACAAATTCCTTTTTCAGACATCTTGTCAGAGAAATCACAGCCTAAATTTATCATAGATATTTTCAGGGATTCATTACTTGATTTGTTCTGCTTTAAGGCTTTTAGCTTGGTAGGAATGCAGATTGGTGCAGCCACTATAGAAGGTAGTGTGGAGATTCCTCAAAAAATTAATAATAGATTTACCATGTGACCCAGAAATCCCTCTCTTGGGTATCTATCCAAAAAATCTGAAAACTTTTATCTGTAAAGATATATGTGCACCCATGTTCATTGTAACTTTATTTACAGTGGGCAAGACATGGAAATAATCAAAGTGGCCTCCGATAGATGATTGGATAAAGAAGTTTTTATATAAATACAAAGTGGAATACTATCCTGCAATCAGAAAAGATAAAATAGTACCATTTATGACAATATAGATGGATCTTGAGATTATAATGCTAAGCGAAATTAGTCAGACAGAAAAAGTAGAGAACCATATAATTTCACTGATATGTGGGATGTAAAACTGAAAACAGGGCCACCCGAGTGGCTCAGTTGGTTAAGGCCTCGCTCAAGAGTGCAAGCTGAGCCCTGAGCAACAGCGGTTTGATGCCCAGCCCGAGCTGAGTTGCCGTTGAGCTGCCAACAGGTGGCAGGATGGCTCAGCTAAAACAAAACAAAACAAACAAACAAAAAAACTGAAAACAACAAAAGAACAAGAAAAACAATGAAGAAACAAAACTCATAGACACAGACAATAGGTCAGTGGTTACTAGAAGGTAAGGGGGGGACGAGGGTGGTAGATGAGGGTAAAAGGGATCAAATATATGGTGATGGAAGGAGAACTGACTCTGGGTGGTGAGCACACAATGTGATATATAGATGATGTATTACAGAATCGTACCCCTGAAACCTATGTAACTTTAAAAACAATTGTCAACCCAATAAACTTTAATTTAAAAAAAAATAGACTTAACATGTGTACACAATCTCTTTCTTAAAGGACAATACTTATTTCAGTTAATTGTGAATACATTTTATATAATCCTAAATAGTTTATCAGGATTCAACTTGTCATTGGCAGACCACTTAACCTAATATGTACACATGGAATTAATTTAGAGAACTTAAAGTTAGCAAATATTTTCTCCCAATAGGTACACTTTGAGTAAATTATCTAAATTTCCTACATAAATTCACATTAAATTAGGAAAACTTAAAAATTATTTTTATATGCCTAAACAGTATATTTTGTTAAAAATCACACTTCTAGGTGTCAGCTGAGTGGTTCAGTTGGTTAAGCGTTTGCTTGGGAGCTCCAGCTCTGAGCTCTAGGCCACCGGTTCAGTTCCCACATGGGCCAGTGATGCTGCACTTTCTACAACTCAGATGGTGAACATCAGCTCTACCTAGAACTGGGCTGCTGTGAGTGGCCAGCGAAGGCATAGGCTGCAGCCCCTGCTGCCCTGGGCTGCCGTGAGCCTCTGTGAGTGGCCGGCAGCCAGCGAGAGCTACTGTGAGCCTCCATCCAATGGCTGGTGACTGATTCCCTCAGCCGGGAAGAGCAAAACAATCATAATATCAACCGGGAAGAGCAAAACAATCATAATATCAACATGGGCCAATGGAGCAACGTCCTCTACAACTAGACTGAAGAACAAAAGGACAGCAACTTCTCTGTTCCCCTTCCCCGATTCCCCAACGCTGTTCCCTTCCCCCAATTTCCCAATAAAGTCTTAAAAAAAAATCATGCTTCTAATTTTTTATACTTGTTAATATTAAATCTATATGAATATTGACTATGTTTCATTCTCACCACTTTTTATGTTGGTGATTCCAGACCATGAAATAATAATTTCAATTCTCTAATTGTAGTAATAACTGGCTTTTGTTCTTTTTATTTTTTTTCTCCCATGTATCAATGTGTTCCCAAGTCTGACAGCTGCTGGTCTTCTCATTAGTATCTATTTCATATTTTCATGCTATAAGAGCTGGCATACCAGACAAGAAGCTACTTTTTCATTAATTTTCTTCGTTGGGTGCTTGCCAAAATTCTGTAGCTCATGCTCATCTTTTGCACCATTTCATGAGCTGAAACAGTCATGATGTATTCCGTTTAATACTTTCTGGCAAAGGTTATTGGAAATAACTTTGCAATCATCTTTCAGCCATACACCATTTGCCATTGTAAGATGCCCTGATGTTCCCATATGCCCATAAGGCTTTTTTAGTTTCTTTTACTTTCCTAGCCAACCTCCTCGTAATAAAATTAATGCATTGTTAACATCAAGCCCATGTCTATCTTCTATGCCATCCATCTGGACTTGTCTTCTGGAACAGGCAAGATTTTATGAATGGTTTCAATCTGTTTTTCCAGACCTGAAATATTTTAGACAATACCCCCAAAGTTCAAAATTTTACACATGAACATGTAATGGGTACTTTTAGGGCATTAGGCTTATTATTAAATTTGAAATTTAAGATCGTATTTATGCTGAAAATTACAGCTGTTAAATTAGGGATGTCATGTATATTCTTTCATTTGATGATCCTGAGTTTTTAGAGTTTATTTTATTGAATAACTTACACATGTTAGTCTTGCTACTGTTTGGTTTCCTGAAGCCAGAGGTGATACCCAGGCAAGTTATTTATTTAGGAGAGATTTCAGGAGAAAGAGAGTGAAGGGAGATACATAAACATAGGGAGAAGCCAAGCAGAAGTGTTGTTTTCAATGAAAGACTTGCTTCAGCAAGATCCCCTGAGGACATCTGCCACATTAATTGAACAGAGTTGTCTCCACTTGACGCAAGGGAGTCAGCTTCAGTATTACCATGAAAGAAAGTCATTGGTTTCAAGTATGTATTTCTATAATACATCATCTATATATCACATTGTGTGTTCACCACCCAGAGTCAGTTCTCCTTCTATCACCATATATTTGACCCCCTTTACTTTCTTTTGCCACTACCCCCATTCCCCTCTGGTAACCACTAAACAGTGGTATCTATGATTTTTGGATCATTTTACTAATAACTGTCAGCCTAATAAATTTCATTTTAAAAAAAGAGAGAAAGAAAGAAAGAAAGAAAGAAAGAAAGAAAGAAAGAAAGAAAGAAAGAAAGAAAGAAAGAAAGAAAGAAAGAAAGACAGTCATTGGTTGTATTCTGAGGATGGCTAAACAGATAACCTCCCAATTAAGCACTTGACAGTCTCCTGTATGGCCCGGGAAAATTCTCCTGAAAGGGTTGTACCTGTGAGTAGTTGAAAGCCAACACTCCTATAGCTGGGAACAAGTCTACAAGCCTGGTAATTAATACATTGTAAATAATTGTAAATGATCAATATGTTGATAGTAATGTATTATACATCTAAAAAAGAATCACATCATGGATTTTCCCCAAAAACTTTACATTGGTAAAACACATAACATAAAATATACCATCTTAACCATTTTTCAGTGTATAGTTCAGTGGTATTAAGTAAATCCAAATTGTTGAGTGACTATTAGGAGAGAGAAAGTAGATTGAATCTCAATTGCCCAAGTACAGAAAGCTACTAAAATCTATATAAGAACATCAAAAGTGTCAAAATAATGTTACATGAAATAAAAGTTAAATAGTAATTTATATATACAGTTATATGTATTTTTAAATTTTGTAGGCATGGATATTAGCATTGTGGGATTGCAATTAAATTTTAAATATTATTTAAATATAAATATTCTTTCAAAAATTGTTGCAATGTTATATGTGAGGAATGATGCATACCTAGGGTCGTTATGGAAAAAAGGAGTAAACACAAGAGCTTTTGAAAAAAAAAAATAGCACATAAATATGATCAGAATAGAACTAACTTATGATGCTAGCTTTTTGTCACTCTTACATCAATATTATAATCTTATTGTTATATGCTTTTTAAGGGTAAGTCAGTAAATACTTCAGGAATAAATGTATTTAATTAACCATGAGTTTTGTGTATCTTGTGTTCTGTTTGCTTTCGGTCTTACTGTTGTGACTTGTCTTTATTAGTTTCATTTTCTAGTATGTTTTAGATTTCATCTACAATTTTCCTGAGTACAACTGAGGAATTTTATTTTAAAGAACATATTATTTTGAAAACAGATCCAATTTTGATTCTATACTTTCTTTTTAAAAAATATTTGCATCTATAAACAATAAACAAAGTCACACAAACTAAAACATCCATAGGTTTTAAAATATAACAATTTTGGAAAGCTATTTTGAATAACCAAAATTCAATGTCAGCAAAAAAGTACTTTGGCTATTTTCACTCATGGTTAAGTGGGTAAAGTGGTCTAAATTAATAAGACCTGGGGATGTAATTTAAAGCATGATGACTATAGTTAATAATACTGTATTGTGTATTTGAAAGTTGCTAAGAAGTAGATCATAAAAGCTCCTATCACAAGAAAAAAATTATAGCTGTGTAGAGATGGATGTTAACTAGACTTGTGGTGATCATTTCACAATACATACGTATATCAAACCATTGTGTTATACATCAGAAACTAATATAATATCGTATTATGTAACATGTGATATGTCAAATATATTTCTTTTTTTTTTTTAATTAGTTTCAGGTGTACAACACAGTGCAATAGTTATACATTTTACCCCTCAAAGTGACAACCCCCCACCCCAATACACCACCCCACTCCCCCCCATATCATATATATCTATTACTCTTCCTCTGACTCTCTTCCACAGTATAATCCACATCCCGTGACTATCTGTATATATTCAATTACAGTAGGTATACCACCTCCACTTTAGTAATACAGTGCAGTGATCAAAATTATTTGTAATTTTGGTGTGATCCTGGGACAGCATCTGTCTATTCCACCATTTTACCAGAAGTCCCCAAGTTTCTTTTTTTAAAATAAAATATTTTTTTAAATATTTTTTTATAATTTTTTTAAAATAAAATATTTTTTAAATATTTTTTTAAAATAAAATATTTTTTTAAATATTTTTTTATAATTTTTTTAAAATAAAATATTTTTTTAAAATAAAAAAAGAAACTTGGGGATTTCTGGTAAAATGGCGGAATAGACAGATGCTGTCCCAGGATCACACCAAAATTACAAATAATTTATACAACATTCAACCCCAGAAGTCCCCTGAACACTAGATGAATAGAACCTCTAAATGAAGAAGTTAAAGAGGGGGCCATGTCAAGTCTGGTAGGAGGGATGGAGATGAGAGAGGGCGAGCCCCGTGAGGGACGCCCCAGCTGTGGGGAGACTTCTCCAGTTGGGAGAGACCCTCCAGCCGCACACCAAGCTCCAGCCCAGAGTTCCATTGCCGGGAAGAGGAGTTTCATGATAGCAGGCAGCAGAAAATAGTGAGGACTCTCTTTGCTCAGCTCGGTGAGGCTGAGGGTAGCTGGAGAACCAGTGGGGCCCATGCACAGGTTCGCTTGGTGAGCACTTACCCAGTTCCTGTTGGAGGGAGTAGCTGTGTGAGCCGGGCCCAGGAGCCTGTGGGGAAGGACTGAACTGAGCACCTTTGGTGCAGAAGCCGGAGGTTTTGGGACTATTGTTCCCCTGGTGTGGAGCTTGCATGGCAGTGGTATACAGGAGGGTGCCAGTTTTTCAGGGTTGGGCCCTCCCACAGAGGGTCAGGTCCAGGATCCCATTGGTTTCATGGAATTGGCGCAGAAGTGCGCATGCAGCCTTTGAGCCCCACCCTCCACAAGGCTTGTGCTTTGTTGCCAGGGAAATGCCTGGTGGGCGCGCTCCCACTCCAACAGGCTACTCACTGAGACCAGGGAGTGCGCAAGCCACCTCGGGTCCCTGCTCTCGCACTGCATATGCAGAGTTGCCAGGCTGGTGATTGGTTGCTGGGCTGCTGGCCTGATCTGCTAGTGGCTGATTGGGACGGGCTGAGACTGGGAGTTTTCCTGGGAGTGTTGGGCCATAAGCTGTGTGCCTGTGTGATCCAGCCGGGGCTCTCCTGGTGATCTATTGAATACATCAAAGCAATCCCAGAATGACAACCAGAATGAGGAAACAAAGAAACGTGTCACAAGTAAAAGATCAGAAGAAACCTCCAGAAATGGAACCAAAAGAAAGAGAGGGATCCAACCTTTCAGAGACAGAGTTTAGAACACTGATGATAAGAATGTTTAACGAACTTAGTGAGGACATATGGAAGGATAGAGAAATCATAAAAAACAACCAGTTAGAATTAAAGAGTACAATAACTGAAAGGAAGAACACACTCGAAGGAATCACCAGTAGAGTAGATGAAGCACAGGAGCAGATCAGCGATTTGGAAGATAAAATAGCAGAAATCACCCAGTTGGAACAACAAAAAAACCAAAGAATAAAAAAGAATGAAAATAGTTTAAGAGCCCTATGGGACAAGATGCACTGCAACCACCTTCAAATCATAGGAATACCAGAAGGAGACGAGTAGCAAGGGATCGAGAATGTATTTGAAAAAATAATGACTGAATATTTCCCTACCCTGGTGAAGGAAATCGACGTACATGCCCAGGAAGTGCAGAGGGTTCCAAACAAGCTGAATGCAAACAGGTCCACACCAAGACACATCATAGTTAAAATGGCAAAGGTTAAAGACAGAGACAGAATCCTAGAGGCTGCAAGAGAAAGACAGCAGGTTACATACAAAGGAACTCCTATTAGACTAACAGCTGACTTGTTTACAGAAACAGAAACTCTGCAGGCCAGAAGGAGTGGCAGGAGATAATCAAAGTGATGCAAAATAAAGGCCTACAACCAAGATTGCTCTACTCATCACAGCTATCACTTAAAATTGAAGGAGAAATAAAGAGCTTCTCAGAAAAGAATAAGCTAAAGGAATTCATTACCACCAAGCCAGCATTGCAAGAAATGTTAAAAAGGCTTTTTTAAACAAAAGAAAGGGGTAAACAAACTAACCTAGGAAGACCAGGAATACAAATAACAAAATGGCAATACATATGCACCTATCAATAACCATTTTAAATGTGAATAGGCTAAATGCTCCAATCAAAAGACAGAGAGTGGCTCAGTGGGTAAGAAAATAGGACCCATGTATATGCTGCTTACAGATGGAATAAGATATTTCATGCAAATGGAAATGAGAAAAAAAAAGCTGGAGTAGCAGTACTTATTTTGGACAAAATAGACTTTAAAATGAAGACTACAACAAAAGACAAAGAAGGGCACTATAACCCTAATAAACATCTATGCACCCAACATAGGAGCTCCTAAATATATATATATATATAAAACAGATTTTAACATGCATAAAGACAGAGATCAACAGTAACATTATCATAGTAGGGGACTTCAACACACCATTGTCATCAATGGACAGATCCTCTAGACAGAAAATCAACATGGAAAGAGTGGCCTTAAATGACACTTTAGACCAGCTGGATTTCGTCAACATTTTTAGAGCATTTCATCCTGAAACAACAGAATGTACATTCTTCTCAAGTGTACATGAGACATTTTCCAAGATAGACCATATGTTAGGTTACAAAGCAAGTCTCAGTAAATTTAAGAAGATTGAAGTCTTATCAAGCAGATATAAAAGAAATACTGATATTTGCTGGCTAGGAGGGGGTGGGGATGAGGGAGAGGGGGAAGGTTTTGGACAGCGTAGGTGGGTGACTACAATGTTGCTGCAGGGATATAGGGGGCAGTTCTGGGAATGTAATTGATAATGTGAATGCTTTGTGGGGTGTCAGATGGTCACGTGTCTTGGGGAGCCCGCTTTGGGGATGGGGTAGAAACTTGATCACTGCGTACACCTGAAGCTGATATTGTATAATATGAAATGTTAACTGTGATTGAATGTATACATATAGTCACGGGATGAGGAGTACAGTGTGGGAGTGGGGTCAGGGGAGTTGTAATAGATATTATGATATGAGGGGGAGTGGGGCGGCGGATTGGGGGTTGTCACTTTGAGGGGTCAAAAGTATAACTATTGCACTGTTATAAAAATAAATAAATAAATAAAGCTTAAAAAAAAAAAAAAGAAAGAAACTTGGCATTTCTTTGTTTACTGTTCCCAGAATATTGCATATGATTCATACACAAAGTAGGTCTGATATATCTATTAGGAAAAGAATTTGTTTTTCTATCACTTGAAGTAACTTCTGTGGCTCTTTATGTTCTGCAATTTTTTCAATATAAATGGAGAAAAGTTATGATCTATTAATAAAACAAGAAAAAACAATGCATTTCTTTTTTTTAATTCAATGATAAATAAAATAATAGCAGTAAATTAGCATTGCCAAAATGCTTAAAATGTATTTAATTTGCATTTCATTAAGGTAATAATCAAATATTTTCTGATATACAGCTTGACTAACAATCATTTGACTCAATTTCTTGCCTATCTATTCACATTTTTTGTATAGTGCTTAAAAAAAACAGAGTCGGGCCAGCCAAGTGGCGTGGCGGTTAAGCGCTGGCTTGGGAAGCCAGAGGCCCCGGTTCGGGTCCTACATATGAGGGCCAGTGACACTATCCTCAAAAAAAAAACAAAAACAAAAACAAAACAAAACAAAAAAAACCCAGAGTAATCATAATCATAAGAAAAACCTTATCTAACCTGATAAAATTTCATAATCTGAGTTCCATTTAATAACCAAATTTAAATTACTAATTGAAAATATAATTTAATGAAATGCATGATTTATTATTAAATTGTTTATAGACAGCTTTTCTTCACTAAGTTTTAATCAGCACACTTTCCATCCACTCTAATTTATAATATGTCATTCTAACTAACAAGAGAGTATAATACACTGTGAATTACACCCATGTTAAATAGGTGTGCATGTTAAGTTGAGTGTCAAACATTAAAATGAGTGATGAACAGTTCAGTCTTCTCAGTACTGTCAGAATTACTCAGTATTTCAGCACTATGAAAGCCTCATTTCACCACCATCTGTGCATTGTGTGGTTTATACACCTTTTGCTTCTTACTAAAAAGTTGGTGATTTCTTTCTCGTTACCTGTCATAACCAATCACTGGCCATTGGAGTATGATGTACATTGATTCTAGTGAAAACGATTTTTCTAAGACTAGCTTCAATTCAGACATCTCTTTCCTTACTGAACACTGAACGTATTTTAATTGACCCAGGGAAGCCTGAACTCAAGAGGGTTCAAAGAGGTGAGACTAAGTATAGTGGTAAATGATGGTTAATCAGAATAAGACAAGCCTGAACTATCCTAATTTTCTCAGGTGACTTGTATGAGTAGCCATATAATGTAACTGGCAATGTTCTAGAAGTGAGGGTTTTAGAAAGGCAGTAAATTTTAAATTCTATATAGCAAAGACCATTTCCTTTCTCTCCTCCTCCTCATTCTATTAATTCAATTTAATCATATAAATGACTTTGGTGTTTTTTGTTGTTGTTGTTTTGTTTTATTTAAATATTTTATTGGGGAATTGGGGAAGGGGAACAGACAAGTTGCTGTCCTTTTGTTCTTCAGTCTAGTTGTGGAGGACATCACTTCCCTGGCCCAAGTTGGTATTGTGATCATTGCGCTCTTCCCAGCCGAGGCAGTCAGTTGCTGGCCATGGATGGCCACTCATGGCGGCTCACAGCAGCTCACACTGGCTGCCAGCTACTCACGGTAGCTCAGGGCAGCCCACTGCAGCAGGGGCTGCAGCCTACACCATCACCGGTGACTCATGGCAGCCCAGCTCCAGGTTGAGCTGTTGTTCACCATCTTAGCTGTAGAGGGCGCAGCATTACTGGCCTATATGGGATCCAAACTGGCAGCCCTGCTGCTCAGAGCTCGCACTCCCTAGCCAACTCTTAACTAATGCGCCACTCGGCCAGCCCCTGTTGTTGTTTTTTAACACAGTTTTGTTCAATTCTCACAACATCCTTTGGGTTGTATAGGCCTGATGCCATTTCTCTGGTGGTATGTATAATAAAATCAAGGCACAGAGAGGACATCATACAATTGGTTTTTTGTTTTTGTTTTTTTTTTAAAGATCAATGTCCCAAAATAAATTGTATATGTCTATATTCATGTTACATGCCATCACTCCCTACTCACGTGCTCACAGATGTCACTATCGGTCATGATATAACTCATGAATTATAATATCTAAAATAAAGCAAAGATATAGATGGTTTTGAGTTAGTCATGAGTACTTCCACATTCCAGGAAAAGGCAAATCTAGCCGAGGGAACTACCATGTCCAGCAACTCAGCAATTTCCTCCTAAGGGGAGATTGGGAGGCTGAGGGAAATCTTTGGTTGTAATCTATCATTCTTATTCCTTCCTTCTAAGATACTATAGACTGGATGTCAATTTTCAAGCCATTGTTTGGTAGAAGTATTGAATCTGGAGCACATCAGGTTCATATCTATCAAACCCTCTCTCCTCCATCCCAACACTCATTTTCTGTCTCTCTCTCTCTGACTCTCCCAACCCCCTTATTTTATTTGACATCATGGAGAATTGGCTTGTATTGTCTCTATATCATAGTCTTCAATCACTTTACAATTGCTTTATTATAAATGTGACAACTTTAAACATTGAATGCTCTCTGAGTGGTTGAGATCAATTTGAAATAATCAAAGTGACAAATATTTCCAGACCGTTTAAAGTAACTATTATCTTCCCAGAATTATAAATCTTATAATATGGGTTAAGTCTCCTTTACACATTTACACACACACACACACACACACACACACACACACACACACACATGCTTTATCCAGTATAATTACATTTATTTAGCTAATAAAAGCAGGATAATATAAGCATATTCTATCACTAGACAGAATGACACAGTGAATCATGAGATAATGTTTGAATTTTAAGAAGAAAGCAGTGTAATCATCAACTTGATTTAGTTATCTCCAGTCTACTCTAATAATTTTAATATTTGCTGTTTAGTGTTTTTATACACAGAATTTTATTAGCTTTTTGATTATTAGTAACAATTTCTTGAAGTCTGAACAGAAATAAATTGCTTTTAAAATAAACACTATCATTTGTTATCTACATCAGAATTTTTGATAATCTGGACATAAAGCATATTTTAAATTTATTACAGCTTTAAGCAAATATAATTGTTTTCAAGCAGTGATAATGGTGTAATAAATTTTACAAAGGAGCCAACACTTTGTCAATGTTATTCTCTCACTTATCCTCATGACTTTTTGGTTTTTCAATACTGAGAGATGCCACCATGTTATGTTCTCAGTTTTCTAATTTAGTTTAGGAGTACTTAGGTGGAGTTTCTTCTTTTGTGAATTCTTATATTCTATACTAAATGGTGGGATCATAATTATCCTTTAGAACTCTCATTCTTCCATATTTTTTTCTTACTTTACTTAATTTTCATGAAAAAGTTTTATGCTCAATGTCTCTAAATCTTAATTTTTCTTTCATTCCTCAAACTACTGATATGAGATTATTTTTGCCTTATTTTATTGAATCTGTTTTAATTTAGTTTCCAGTGGTCTCCTATATATCAAGCCAAATAGACTTCATTCAGTTTCAGCTTTCTTCTTATTTTTTCTTTTGTAACTTAAAACTAGTATCTATTCTTTTTTTATTGAAATTGTACTCATTTTGTATCAAGGATACAACTCATTGATATCTTAGCTATCATATGGAACTCACTACTTACTATTTCTTCCTAGATGCCCTGACAGCTGAATTAACAAATATACCAACTTTATCACTTTATAACCTCTAATCAGTTTTCTCCTGATTTCTCTGTTCTTATTAGAGGGATCACTATCAATCTAGTTGAACAAACCAAAAACCTAGAGGCCAACTTTTTACCCACCCACTATATCCAGTCAGTTATTAAGTACTATAGATTCTCTGAAGAGCTCATTTTTACTCTTTTTAATCCATTTTTATTTGTTCCCACAAAAATTATGCATTACTTACTGCTGTCCCAGTTATTGCTCTAGAAGCTGTCAGTATAAGAAAAATAGGCAAGTCATGACACTTTTGAAATTTCAACATAAGAAGGTAGAAAAATAATAAATAGACAAACAATGAATTATTTCAATTATTTTTTTGCTGCAGAACAAACTATCACAAAAATTAGTGATTTAATAATTAGTTAATTATACTCACAACTGTGAGCATGGGAATTCAGGCAAGGGTGGCTTGTTTTTGCTGTCTGATGTCTGTAGCAACTAAGGTAGCTCAAAGAGCTAGAGGTTTTATACCTCAACTCTGTCAATATGCCTGAGGCCTCAGACCTTCTTCACTTTGATTTTGATGGTGCTGAAATATCTAAAATGGCTTCTTCACTGGTACCTGAGCTTGCCAGCATCACTCTCTCTCCATGTGACCTTATCACATGACTAGCTAGGCTACCTCAGAGCAAGGTGGCCCTAAGGCAATCAAACTTCTTCTATGATGGTTGGTTTCCCCAGAGGTAACAGTCTAAGAGTAGCAAATAGAAACTTAGTTCTCTGAAAGGATAGGTCCAGAACTGGAATAGCATTATTTTTGCCATATTATATTGGTCAAAGCAGTCACAGGTCAGCCCAGTGGCATAATGGGGTAGTGCCTGGTGTGTTTTGGAAGACAGTACTCTCACCAGAAATATTCAGAGTTTTCTGCAATTCCCTTAAATCTTGCTGTGGTCTTGAGGTTAATGAAGAAGTGGGTTGACCAGGGACACTGCCTTTGCTTAAGCCTTTATTTTTCTTTTTCCTTCAGTCCTTTCCCTATTTCTTTCCTTCCCTCTTTCCTTCCTTCCTTCCTTCCTTCCTACTTTCCTTCCTTCCTTCCTTCCTTCCTTCCTTCCTTCCTTCCTTCCTTCCTTCTTTCCCTTCCCTCTTCTTCCCTTCCCTTTTTTGTCTTCTCTTTTTTCTCTTCTTTTTTTTTCCTCTTCCCTCCCTCCCTCCTTCCTTCTTTTATAAGCTCAATAACTTGATAATAGTTCTCCTTGCCTCCAGCAATGTTCTTCTATAGCACACACCATGGAAAGAGAAATCTTTCAAATTGAAAATGTCTCACCTTTGTTTGAAACTACTCAATACTTTTTCATAAGTTTTAAGATAAAAGTCAAATTTCTGAGATCTCATTGCTTATCACACAAAGTATTCAATAGTTTGATGCTGACATCCTTCTTTATTCTTGACCTCTAGTCACACACAGCCCATGAGTGTGTCCTGTAGACTTAGGTATCTCTTTAATTCTTTTTGTTGTTGTTGTTGTCCTTACTCTAATTTCATAGCCTCTCCACCTTTTGTAGGGCCAGCAGACACCTATGAAGCATATTTGCCTGCAAATTGCATCTTCTTCTTTGATGGAAAGACCAAGCTAGAGGACACAAGAATTGCTAGAATATGTGTGTTTTTCAACTTATATGGTAACATGCCACCATTACCAGACATCCTTGTGTAATGATAAACCTGAATCAACATACATGGAGGCACAGCCCTCTTCTCCTGGTGCTAGTTGTGCATCTGTATTCACTTCTCATAGCCTTTTTGAGTTACCACCTTTAAAAATTTCCCCACCTCACATCTCAGGCAGAAATTATTATTTTTTCTTTACAGCTACTACTGTACTTGCACATACCTACTCTTATTAAAACCCTCATTGTTTACATGTCACCTATTCTAGAAAGACAGATTTTTTTTTTTCTTTTACAGAGAGAATTTTTTTCATTTCTGTATCCATATGGCCTTAGTGATGCTCTTGGAAGATTCTAGGTTTATCATTGTCATAGAAAACATTAATATCCCTTACCATGTGCTAAGTGCCTTATTAAATGCTTTGCACATTTTACCTTATGTAACACTCAAAATGTTATGAGGAATATGATTAACCTCATTTTATAGATACACAAAGACTTAGGTCACTTGCTTAGTACACCATAGTGCATTTTATGTTTTAAACTGTCTCTGAGACATTAGTGTATACACATGTGAATGTGTGTGTATAAAATGCACATATAAATACATATTAATATAAATCTATAATATATACATGTGCATATTACATATAATTAAATATATAATTTATGTATATATAAAATTAAAACTAAAGAATAATTATGATTGTTTAAAATGTAAAAAAAAGGATTTTTAAGGATAGTATTAATATTTTTTCATAGCTAATGTTTAAAATGACTAGTGAATGGTGATAGTACACTAAATTTGTTACTCTTATTGTTGCTTTTGAGTTCTCTACAGAAAACTGACCCCATGTACCTCATGCACCCAAAGCTATCATTTCCACTATAGCAGTCATGGGTCTGCTCAGAAGGAGGGATACCTTTTCCTTAATTCTCAAAATGTTGCTTGGCCAAGTCATGTTTCCAAAGGGCTACATTAGAGTAGAGGTGCCACTGTTTTTTGGTTTTCTTTAATTACACATAGTTATCTCATGAATTACAGGTGACTCATTCTAGGGAGGAAGAACAGAACTAAAAAGTCTACAACACATTTAGAGAACTGATGTTAAAGCGAAGTGATAAGTGAGTAGAGTGAAAATAGAGGAGATCATGTCAGAATATCAAAAACTTGGGGTATTAATCGATCCTAATGTAAGGAACTAGGAATTTCTTTGGAGGGAATTATACAGCAGTGATTAATTGAGATTTTTCAATGTGGAAATGTCTCTCTGGCCAGTGGGGGACAGAAAGACAGAGAGTAAGAATGGAAGCAGGGGATCATTAGTAACCTTTTGAAGTGATAGCTCGAACTAGGGCAGTGGTGCTGTTAAGACTCTACCTTCCTTGGCTGTAAGACTAGTGCAGCAGCAGCTATGAGCAGTGGCTGAACTCTGAATAGTACTGCTGAGATCTCTTACCCCCAGGATTCTCCTGCAGCTGTCTCACATAATGACTTTTATTTCTACCATACCTCACGTGGAACTGAACCATGAGACAGTGTGAGTATGTTATAATTTCATTGCCATTTTCAGGCCAGGCAAAGTAATATAAAAACTTAAAATATATTTTTTTAATTAAAACAAAAAGCTCTAAAGTCTCCAAAGTATGTGTCATCAGATTACATTACATATAGTCACTCCATGTTGCAATTATTATCCCATTAGTAGTCACTGTCCCATATCTCCTTAAGGCTTTAGCACTTGCTTCTCTAATCCCATCATCTTTGAGTCCTTGCATCTGAATGATGCATCCTGATCCTGTTGACTTGTTTGCTCCAAATAACTTTTGTCTTTCACTCAATTCTCTTGGTTACCACATGCATGCTGTCAAATTTGTCATTATCAACAAATATATCACCTCTATAATTCTCAAGTTCAAGCATCTCACTCTCTGGCCACTGCTTCTTAAATTTCAGTTTAGTATTTCTTAAACCCGTAGTCCAACAGTCCCTCAACACTAATAGTACCTGCTATGTATTGATGCGCCACATTTTCATATCTACTACCTTGTTCATTTTCCCATTTTCCTTTTTACCCAATGATTTAAGGTTGCATCATTAAAATCACTCCACTGCATGCATCTCAATTCCCTTGTCTTCTCTTCCTCTATCATTCTTTCCAGGCATAACCTCAGGTACAGTTAATTATATTAATTTGCCTATGCCATGTTCTCGCTCAAGTAGGTGAACATGTCTGGAGAAAAAAAAATAAAAAAGCATGCAGACCAACTTTACTTCTAATGTATTATCATAAACCTCAAGTGAGTCTTCCTAACTTCTTGGTAATCCTACAGCATTTCCCTAAGAAATTCACTCTCTTACTCTCTGTGATGACTATGTCACACTTATTCTTCACTCTGTTCTTACTTTACTTGCTTCTAATTTATCTGAAACATAAGCAATCTGAAGAGAACTTATTCTCAACAACTAGAACCATCATCCTATTTAGTTCTATATCCATATAGTCACCCTTTCATTTTACGGTAATGAATGAACTGATTCTCTAATACTCATATCTAAGGTCAAAATCACCATATGTATACCAGAACCTGTAGCCTACTGAATTTCAGCATGATATAAAGTTATAATTTCTTAACTCTTAAAATTGAGGGTTGTTTGTTTCTGCAACAAAACCTGAGCTATACAGACTAATGTATGGATGTGAAAATAATCACAATATTATTCTACTATTTTTGCATAAGAAATTACCACAAATTTATCAGCTTAAACCAATACACATTTATGGTCTCATCGTTTCTGGAGCTTCGCTGGGTCCTCTGCTCATTGTCTCCCAAAGGCTATAACTGCAGTTTGTTTCAGGCTCTACTCTCGTTTGGAAAGTTGACTGGGATGGACTCTACCTATAAGCTTCTTCAGGTTGTTAGCAGAATGTGTTTCCTTGCAGTTGCATCATCGAGGACCCTGGCTTTTTGCTGGCTGTGACTGAAGGCCTCCCTTGGTTCCCAGAGGCTGCATGCACAGTTCCCTCTCAGATCAACTTCTCTGTCAAGACTGTAAGTTCATCAAAACTTCGAGGAAGGTCTCTGACTTCTTTTTAAGGTCTTTCAACTGATCAAGTCCTTCTTTTAAGGGGATTCACCTGATTAACTCAGGCCATGTGTGTCTCTTAACAGATTAACTCAAAATAAACTTAATTACATCCGTGAAATCCTTTCAGTTTGTCATATTCTATTGGATACTAGTAAGTCCCCATTTTCAAGGATAGGCATTGTACAGAGCCTAGACACTAAGCTACCATCTTAGAATTCTGCTTACCATAATCACTTAGACAGATTTAAAGTTACAAATAGAAAATACAGTTAGTGACATACAGTGCTGTTAGAGTTTGTAAGAGTATAATTTGCATAGTTTGGTAACTGGGATAGGATTAGAGTAGTAGGAGTCAGCATAGAGAAGGTGACAAAGTTAAGGTTCGGTCCCACATATGAGGGCCAGTGACACTGCCCTCAAAAACAAACAAACAAACAAACAAACAAAAAAAAGCGAGAAGGTGACAAAGTTAAATGTTTTTTATTAGTAAACTCAATAGAAATACTTTTAAAAATATGGTACAAGATAAATGTCAAAGGTAACATTTGGGTTTCTTATTTAAAACCTGGGTGGATAATGGTTCCAGTAACTAAGTTGGAAATAATGGAACAAAGCAAGATTTGGGTATTATTTTTAAATCAGTTTTAAATACATGGAGTCTGAGTTGCTTTTGAGAACTTTCAAGTAGATAGTCTAGGGAGTATTCATTTAATAGGTACTTGAAGCTTAAAGGAGAGGTCTGAAGTAGAAATATAAATTTGGTGGCTCAGTGTATAGCATGAAGAAGATTGTATGAGCATAGTAAGAAGAGGAATGTCCTATAACAGAAACTTGAAAAATTTTAATACTTAAGGGTGGAGCAAAAGAAGATAAATCTGCAAAGGAGATGTTATGTATGTGCAAGAGAAATAAGAAGAGCATTGAGTCATAACACAGAGATAGCTTCAAGATAGAAGAAAGTATCAACAATACTGACTGCTGCTTAGAAATGGAGGAAAATGAAGAGTGATAAAGATTTATTAGCTTTACTGATCCAGAAGTCTCTGATAATTTGACAGATCAATATTGGTCAAATAATGAGGCTAGAAGATAGACTGACATATGAGATAAGGAGATAAGTCAGAGACAAGCTGATGATGACACTAAACAGAGAGAAGACACTTGAGGGACTTGCTATTCAAGTGACAGTGTTTTCTTCCTTTTTCTTTTTTTCATAAGAAAGACTTGGAAATTGATAATGTGTGGTCCTAGTAGTTTGATGTTCATAGAGGTTTACAGTTATTTTTGATTATGGCAAGCCAATAAAGTTTAGGATCATCAAAGTTCAAGCAAGTGTCATGGGCTAGGCAGAGAGCCAAACCAGCCAATATCGTGTAAGCTAGAATGAAGGTTGTTAGGGTAAAGTGTGTAGACCAGTGATTGCAGCATGAAGGATGTTCTATATGACCTGCTGTTACAAGATCGCCTGCTTAGGTTTCCCATTAATAACTAGAGAATTTTCCAGTGCTTCTGTTCTTAGTAAGGGATGTCTTTTGGGGGAAATATGACTAACATGCTATTTAATCAAATATTCATGTACCAGGCAGCACACATGAAATACTTTTTCTTATTATAATTGTATTTTCTTTAATTGAAACACAGATGCCTAGAATTAGATTAGTTATTGGTTAATGGCAAACTATAAACATGGATCACCCATGTCCTCTTTTAATTTTTATTTTATTTATTTATTTTTAAATTTTTATTGGATAATGGTGTTTTTTCCAGGATCCATCAGCTACAAGTCAAGTCCTTGTCTTCAATCTAATTGTGGGGGGCGCAGGCCACCATCCCATGTGGGAGTCAAACTGGCAACCTTGGTGTTCAGAGCACGCGCTCTAACCAACTGAGCCACCCAGCAGCCCTGTCCTCTTTTATTTTTTTTATTTTTTTAGCTGAGCCATCCTGCCTCCTGTTGGCAGCTCAGTGGCAGCTCAGCTTGGGCTGGGCATTGAACTGCTGTTGCTCAGAGCTCAGCTCACATTCTTCAGCAAGCTCTTAACCAACTGAGCCACTCGGCCAGCCCTGTCCTCTTTTATTTAATATTGATTTATTTAATAGCCCTGTGATTCTGTAGTTTTTCTGCTCTATCTCTGGTGGGCAATTAATTCTGAGGTGAAGGATGAGCCAACCCATTGTTCCCAAATTCATAAACTGTATTGTCTAAAAAAGCATTTGCCAATGACAAAGCTGATATGCTCATTTTCACCTGTCTGATTTTTGCATTTCTTAATTAGTCCTTAACTCATGAAGAAAAAAATCATTTTATACAGGACCTCCCAAGCTGCACATACAACAAATTGCTTCTCATTGTAACTTGGGATACCAGTTCTTGTTTTTTTTGTTTGTTTTTTATGATAGTGGCCATATAATTTACCATCGAAAGCTGAGTTATTGAAAATGAAAAGGAACACTATCAATAATTAACCATCCATTCTAGTAGCTATAGGCAGCTTTGTGGCATGGAAACTGCCCCATAATATAGTAGCTTGAAACAGCTATAACGCATTATCTCATCGTCTGTGGGTCAACTGGATGGTTCTCCTATTGTCAGCAGTTTTTCTAGTCCAGGAAAACTAGGTTGGATGATGTAAGGCGGCCACATTTGTTTCTAACATATGTAGATGGGTCTCCTATGGTTGGCACTCCTCTGCTCAGTATGGGCTAGCCCAGCTGTTTTAACACAGCAGTCCCAGGCTTCAAAAAAGGCGGAGTAAAAGGACAAATCTCAAAGCATAAGCACTTTTCAAGTATGCTTGCTTTCTAGGTTTTCCTGATCTCATTAGCCAAAACAAATCACATAGGCAAACACAGAGTCTACATGGGAGAGGACAGGGGGAAATGAGACTAAATCAAGGCCAGTACAGCAACAATTTACCATAGCTGTTCTTAATCACTTTTCTGGAAGTATATCTGGCATATTAAAAAGTACAGCCCCCCTGGGCCGGCCGAGTGGTGCAGTGGTTAAGCGCTGGCTTCAGAAGCCAGCGACCCCGGTTTGGGTCCCACATATGAGGCCAGTGACACTGCCCTCAAAAAATAAAAAAAATAAAAAAACTAAATAAAAGTACAGCCCCCACTCTAAATACTAGCTTATTGTATTAAATAAAAGCATGAGTCACTTCTTTTGATTAGAAATAAAAGGTTTTGGTTTGTGGTAGTTATAAATCATAGTCCACAAACTTATGTTCAAGAAATTTTACATTTTTGTTTTTCATGAGTCAGGTTAATTTTGTTTCAGAACCTACATCCTAACAGACTGCCAGTAATTTGAAAGCTGATGATTCATTAACTTACTTCTCCTGCCATGATGTGCCAAGTTATTGAGATTTTACCAAGTGCAAGGATACATAGAAGGAGTCCTCTCCTACTTCAGCATGGTTACCACAGAGATAGACAACCAATGTTTCCCGGCATGGTTCCCTCAGTTCTATTCATTCTGCTGTCCTCATTCAAGTTTGGGGCACCGGAAACTGTGCGACTTTGGTAACCTTGGCTTACGGCCCTGACTCTTGTCTCTTAGATGCACTGTTTGGTCCTTTTCTCTCTGAGGTGTTGCTTCCTATCTTGGAGAGGTGCCAAAATCAAAGGACCAAATGTTGTTTCTCCTGAATCATTAAACTTTTTATTCTTTGCAGTTCAGAGAAACTTATCTCTATTTCTGGTCTCTGTCCAAACTCTGTTCTCTTCAGTAGATTTGGTAAAGATGGGAATTAAGTTGTTGTTCTTTTTAATTATTTGTTAGCTGAACAATTTATTTTTATTTTATTGTGGAAATAATTTAAAATGATGTCTACCCTCTTAAAAAATTTTAGTGTACAGTATATTATTGTTGACTATAGGTACAGTGTATTACAGCAGATCTCTAGATCCTATTCATCTTGCTTGACTGAAGCGCTATGCCTGTTGATTAGTAATTCCCCATTTCTCTCTCTTCTTAGCTATTGGCAACTATCGTACTACTTTTTGATTCTATGAATTTCACTATTTTAGATACCTCAGGTATGTGGAATCATTCAGTATTTGTCTTTCTCGGACTGGCTTATTTCATTTAGCATAATGACCTCAAGGTCCATCCATGTTGTCGCATATTGCAGAATTTCTTTCCTTTTAAGAGTTTTATTTATCTGTCAATAGACATTTAAAGTTGTATCCATATCTTACTTATTATAAATAGTGCTGCAATTAACATAGGCTTGCTAAAATCTCTTCAAGATTTTGACTTCAATTCTTTTGTAAAATTATCTAGAAGTGGGATTGCTGGGTCATATGATATTTTTAATTTTTTCAAGGAAACTCCATACAACTTTCCATAGCATCTGGGGAATGAAATCTTAAAGTCTACTTCCAATTATTAATAGATTCTGCTATATACTTCTCCTAAGAAACAAGGCTTCGTACTTGCTTGAAGGAACAGAGGTAGAGGGGAAGGAGGAAAACACAAATGAGTAACTTGAAAAATTATCCACATGCTCATATCAAAATAGCTTTTAAAATATATATATATATATATATATATATATATATATATATATATATATATATATATATATAATAAATTTTCCAACAGTATTTTGAGTAATAGAAACATAAGTGAAATATATGGCCTCCTTGCTATGCTTTAACTTTGAATGTTGAGATATTTGGATGTATAAGCTCTGACATTTGTTTACCCCCTCAAAGCCTCATTAATTTATTAACACAGTACTTACTGTTTTTTTGTTATTGTTGTTATTGTTGTTTTCTTTTTTCTTTGTGTGTGTGTGTGTCTGTGTGTGTCTGTGTTTGTGTGATAGAGCCTTGATGAATAAGTGAAGATAGGAGAACCAAGTAAAGAACAAAGTACTTTAAGTATTTTTGCATATTCTTAGATTTATAGGCTCCTAAAGTATCATATTTGGTGTGCAAAAGGGCATTTTTTTTAAATTTCTGAATGGAATGGCTGGGAGAAAATGGTATGGTATGTATGAGAAATACATAAGCAAAGATAAGGAAAAACATTCTCTTTAACTGTTTACCAGAGAAAAATTGTTTTCAAAAAAATTAATATAAAACCCCAGCAAAAGTAAGACTTCAGTGTAATAAAAAATGATGTTAAAATAAAAAAAGGAGATTGATCAGTGCCTTTTACCAGCAGTAAGCCTGGGGGAACAGACTACTTCCTTTGGAACCAACAAATCCAGCAACCTGTCAAGTAGTCACTCAAGAAGGCATTCACTTCCCAGATAGCAGAGGGTAAGGGCAAAAAATCACAGTTCCTTTTGGCATTTATGCCTGTCAGGATGTAAGTAACTCTGGGCAGTTAAGTTAAATTACTGTGCTTACTTTTTTTTTTTTTTTTATCTGCACACTTGTTTCTATTTTAACCTGCATATAGTGGGTCCTTGTATTATAAAAATCATTGATTTTTTTTTTTTAAGTTTGATACTTAACAATTCAGTTCTATACCTCTAATTGTTCTTTTGGTTTAGGCAAATATTATGTGTATGCTGGCTACTTTAGTACACATGAAAATTTGTTATAAGTGAATTCTACTTAATTCCTTCTCCTGAATTTAAATTAATATATTTTCAATACTCCAGAAAAATTAGTTTACTCTGTAAATGTGACTAGGTAGATAACTGGGTTGACTGTTAAATTAGTAGATGAGGAGATTTCACTGTCAGGGTCTATTTTGTAAATTGTTCTACCATGTTCACCTAAGAATTTGGCCTGGGCTCACGAAAATTTACAAGGATCTTTTTTTTTCCTGATAAGTAAATGTTCTATGTTCTTTGTTTCTCACCTTTTTTACTTTTTTCCTTTTTTTTCAATATATAGCATATTTTAACATAGTATAATAAGCTTGGTACTTTTGATTAAATTTTAGTATTTAGAGGTTTCAACATTCATTTTTTTTTTTTTTTTTTTTTTTTGAGGGCAGTGTCACTGGCCCTCATATGTGGGATCTGAACCGGGGCCGCAGGCTTCCCAAGCCAGCGCTTAACCACCGCGCCACTCGGCCGGTCCTTCATTCTTTAATTATATAAGTTTAATATGAATTACTACTTTTATTTCTTTCTGGAACTTAGCACAATGTAATTTCATTCACCATCCCCTAACACATATGCTATTATTGTTGTGAATTTTAATTCATTATATATATATAATTTAGATATTTTAGTATATATTATTTTACTGTTTTTTAAATATATACTTTTAATTTTATTATCCCTTTTTGCATCCAGAAGTTTTTATCTAGGATCGTTCTTCTGATTTAAAAATAACCTGACTTAAAATTTTTCCTTTCATTTGGTGAATGCTCAAAAATTTTATCCATAAATACCTTTATCTTACCCTCATTTTTGAAAGCTGTTTTACTGCACATACAACTTTAAGATGGCAGTTCTTTTCATTCAACAGTTCAAAAATACCAGTCCACGTCTTTGGACTTACATTACTTTTGTTAAGAAGACAGTTGTGAATCAAATTATATTAATAATTTCTTTGAAAGTATTTAGTGATTTGGTAGTAAATAATACACTGTATGCTCTTAAGATTTTTCTTTTTGTCATTGTTTTTTTTTTCTTTTTCCTTTTTTTTAAAGATAATTCTATGGCGTGTCTGTGCTGTTTTGTTTTTCTTTCTATAAACCTGATTATGTTTTTCAGAACTTCTTAAATCTGTAGTTTTATGAATTTTCAGTTTTAGAAAACTTTCCATTGCTTTACTCCAAATATTTCTTCTCCTTTTCCTTTGGGTGCCTGTTACACATGTATTAGACATTCTCACTATATACCCTGTTGTTGTTTTTTTCCCCTTTTATATTTGTCATCCTTCCCTTTTCATCCTTTTATTACCTTTCCAGGCTCTTTTCTATATATTGTCTTGTGACCTATTTTTTAGTTTAACCTTTTCTTTCCAGTTATATCCATGTCGATGATTTGACTGACAATGCAAGTCTTATTGGAGCATCGACAGTACAAGTTCGTGTGTCCATTGGCCATAGTGGTGGTAGCAGTGTATTCATTGAACTAAATCTAAAGCGTAATTTTTGCTCTAATTCTAGCTGCGTAGCCCCTGTAACTGCTTCCCTAGCCTTCCCAATTTTCTTAAGATGCCTAACAATGCCTTATACTTCAATAAATCCCTCTTCTGCTTTATCGCAATTTTCTTCCTTGAAGTTTAGATCATTTACTGAATCAAAGAATTATCCTAGATCTTTGCTCTATCAACTTTAAAACTTGAATGTGTACCTGAAGCTTTTTTTAATACTTGATTTTTTTCTCTTAAGATGCCAGCAGTGCCAGGTAATAAGAATGTGATCTAAACTTACACAAATAAACACACTTTCTTCTTGACCATTGATACAAAAATGAAAAATAAAAATAATTATATTAATTAATCCCAGTGGTAACACTTAACTAGAATATTTCAGGTAAAACACTTTTCTATTTTCTAGCTCTTCAGAGATCCCTCAGGTCTGATTATTTTTCAAAACTAGTTCTGTAGTTTTCTTTTCAACTCTTTGCATTCACAATTATTTTCCACATTTGTTTAAGTTTGCCTGAGATGGCTTCTCTTGCTGTAAACAGTGACCCAAGTTGATTATTGTTATGGGCTGAGTTGTATCCTCCCCAAATTATTTGTTGAAACCCTAACTCCCAGTACCTTAGAATGTGACTATATTTGGAGATAGGGCCTATAAAGAGGAAATTAAGTTAAAATGAGGCAGTATGGTGGACCTTAATCCGATCTGACTGGGTCCTTAGAAGAAGAGGAAATATGGACACACAAAAAGACAGCAGGTATGTATGCATACAGTGGAAAAGCCATGTGAGGACACAAAAGGATGGTAATTATTTTCAAGGCCTTTCAAGAGGAGAAAGGCCTCGGGAGAAACCATACATGCAGACACCTTGATCTTGGACATCTAGCCTCTTGAAATGTGATAAAATAAATTCATTTTTTTAAGCCAGCTAGTCTGTGGTATTTTGTTATGGCAGTCTTAAAACACTAATAACAATTCTGACAGAAATTTGTGTAACAGAACCTAAAACTATTGCAGTATTCTAACTGAAGCATCTTGGTATGTCGCAGGCTAGGTCAGAAGGATGGATTTGGTTCAAGTTTCAGATTGATAAAAAAAATCAGATTAAACCAATTCCACATTTAATTGATGAGATGTAATGATAAGAATGACAATGGAAATAGCTTCCAAAGTTTACCTGCATGACCTGTTAGAAGGGAAAAAAAGAAGTGGGGACTGCTATAACCATTGGTTGAGATATAGGAGCAATACAATTGGAGAAAAAAAAATAGCTTTAATGGCGGCCTGTACAGTGAACTCAGAAGGGGAAAAGGTCAGAGGAGTGAATGCTGCATTTCCCTTGAGAGGCATAATCTGAAAGTGGCATGAACTGCCTCTGTTCACTTCCAAGTGGGCAAAATATTAGAGACTCCAGAGAGGTGGCCGTGTAATCCTCAAGGATGTGTATTATTGAAAAAAAAAAAAGGAAAAATGAATTTGTTGTAGACAATCAGCAATCTCTAATATACATAGGAACCTCATGATATTCAATATATTTTGGGTTTTGACTCTGAGTATGAAGAAAATACTACTAAGGTTGTTTGAAAATAAAAGCAGAGAAAACTCAGACTCAACACATTCAGGAAAAAGATACAAAGAACTCCAGGGTCAGGCAGCTGCTTTAGTTAACAATCAACAGACAAACAGCATTTTACTGAAAATATGTGTAGGAGGCAAATTCCTGTATATAAATTGGTTTGTTAACAATTCAGTATATAAAATGAACTTAGCCATACGAAGGGCCCCATGAGTGAGGATGCGATATCTCAATACACTGAAGATGTGGAAAGATGCTATCTGGCCAAAAGTATTGAAAGGGTTAGAACAAGCTAAGGATATTAGTCCCTAAAACTATTTATTGAGTCATGTTGGATGATGATCACCATCAAATCTCCCATGAGGTTGAGCTGAAAGTTAGTATCAGAATTTTGATGGATAATTCTTTTACAGTGTTTTAATTTAAGATTTGATAAATCTTTCTTTTATTCTCATTAAGTCTGGGGTTTTGATGCCTCAAATCAAGTATCTCAGTAGTGTGGATGAATCCTTTGCCACTTATAATCAAAATTATGCTATCCTAAGAGGGCAAAAACAGGCAAACTTCCTTACAGAATTCTGTCTTTACAGGCTTATTTTCCCTCAGCTATATATTGGATCATTTGTTTGAATCCAACTAACTATTTGATGATGAATAATGAAACATACCACTTAATTTAGTAAGAGCTTATTGAAAACATTATCATATTGTTCACTGTCAGAGATTAGTATGGAATTGTTCAATTATTTATATATGTATATATACATTGCATGTTAATTTTACAATATGTAAATTACAAGGTATGCCTTTATATGAGGGGCAGCTGTTTTCAGTGGGTAATAATTCTATGGAGGCAATAATATGTCATAGTTGTGTGATTCTTGGGGAGTTTGTGTCACTAAATAACAGGAGGCTTATCCAGGGAGATACATTCTCAAAGTCATCAGGGTCTAATCACGTATTCTGCAACAGTAAGTGTTTGAGAATTTGAAATATTATTTTATCTTGATGTACTAGATATTTATAAAACAACCCTCTAATCAACTTGGCCATGCACTATATATATAGTGCATCTATATATATGGATCTATCTGTATATATCTATTTCTCTGTATATATAGATCTCTCTCATATATATATATATATATATATATATATATATATATATATATTCACTGAGATTTTTACTAATGAGAAATGAATCACCTTCATGAAATGCTGTTAAGTCATTACCAGTGGGGTGACTGAGCTTTGTATGTTTGGAGAATTTAATTGAGTTTGTTGATTTATTTCTAACAGTACACTAGAAATCTTCTTTCTGTAAGTTTACTTTTCTCTAAGCAATGAGAAACGGGCATCTTAATGATTTAACATGCCCTAAACTTGTGTAGATTAGATATGCCTTAAATAAATGATGAGAGTTTAAAAGCCTGATTATATAGATTAAACAAAAATTAGTAGGTTTAAGATCACTTCAGGGGACAATGGGTTTTGCTCTTTCCTACTAATAATTAGTGTATCTAAATTATTATCTTAGGTTACATAGCAGTAATATTCTATTTTAAGCAACTCCTAAACTACCAATGCATTTGATTCATGTATCCCTGAGCTTTGAGGTTCTTCTCTGTAAATGTCTTTCCAGACAACCAACATTTTTCTGCTCTTCATATAACTCCCTCCTCATTTGATAAATCTCTGAAGCTCTGAAAATAACATCATTTCCTTTCCTCTTTCAAAACCTCAATAAGTTCCAGTCTGTTATTTTTTAAAAAATATGGTTACAAAAAAATAAAGAGAAAATACAGTAGCCACATTTTCCCTTTCTTCCTCTTTGCAAAACTGTGAGTCTAGTTGTTCCTTAAATTTTAATACTATTAATGGGTAGACGGAAGTTAGACAATGACAAAAAATATAGGGACCAGTATATAATTTGTTCATAATAGAATTGGTAGTTACATTTCTAAGTGCTATCATCCAGTTATATGTTTGCTGAAGTGGTCAAGAGATTAGAACTGTCTGAACATGGTGTAATTTCAGATCACCTCCTTAATCTAATAAATAGGCAATGAGAAAAAGAGATGCTGACAAAAACAAGATTTGGACTTCGTTTCATGTTTAGTTCCCCATACCTGACAGTCATTTCACTTGTGGGATAGGAAACGTGGAATGATTTACGTTAAACTGTTTGATACGTAGATTTCAGTGGTTTCCCAATGCCCTGTTTTTAGGAGAAAACTCCTGCCCTAGGCCTGCAAATACTTCAATTGTTTAGCCTCTACCACTTCCCTAACTTCTTCTGATCCCAAGCCTCCTCCACTCTTTCTGCTTCAGCTGCAATGATCTTTCTCTAGTCCCTCATGTTCTTCATGTTTTCTACCAAGACATAAACTTCACAAACGCTTTCCTTTCTACCCTACATTCTCATCTTTTACTTCCTTAATGTCTTAATGTTCCTTATGCATTACTTTCTCAGGGATGCCTTGGATAACCAATAAGAATAGCTGAAGCTGAATAATAATGAATGTCAACTATATTTAAATACATATTAAATACACACACACACACACACACACACACACACACACAGTAATTCTTGGATTGTGAGTAACATAGTTTGCAAGTGTTCTGCAACACAAACAAACATTTCTAATGCATTATAAAGTGGTAAACAAGTGATGTCTTGCAATACGAGTAGTTTGTTTCTGGAAGAAATTATGCTCACAAACCAAGGTATTAATATATATATATATATATATATATATATATATATATATATATATATATTCACAGGATGTGGAGTACAGCATAAAGAATAGAGTCAATGGAACTGTAATTGCTATATGTAATGTCAGAGGGGTAATAGATTGGGGGAGAGGAGTCATCATTTTGTGAGGGGTATAGATGTCTAACTATTACATCGTTTTGTACCTGAAACTAATAAAAAAAAAAAGAATTTTAAATGTGCAGACGCAGAGTTTGTCTAGTCAATCAACAACAACAATAACAAAAGAACAGGTGAAACCTCTATATTATAGGCGAGTTAAAGCAAGGTCATAGTTATACCATTATATTTTATGTGTGCCTCTTTTATTTATATCTGCTTCTTTGTTCTTATATATCCAGGGCCTAGCATACTCTCTGGTAGTAGTAGGAAGTTACTTAGTATTTTCAATGAATAATTAGCATATATTATAATTATCTATACAACAAAATTGACAAAGATAATAGATGATCTATGCATATAATGCTGGAATGGATTAAGTGGGGTAGCATCTGCAACAAAAAACAACTTTATTTTTTCCTACCCATATTTGTTGTCCAAACTCAATCTGTGAGGCTAGTCCTCTCTTTATTTGGATGCATTTTTTAGCAGAACTTCTGAATTTGCTGGACACTCAAAAGGAAATTTCCTCTAGTCACTTCAAGCAACAAAAGGCAGTTTTATTTGAAAAATAACACGTGTAATTTATATTTACACACACACACACACACACAAAAAAAAAAAGTCTAAATTTCACTTAAAATTTCTCCCCGCTCTTAACTACGGTGTGTTAGTGGGGATCCTGGGGTGGAGATGGGGTGTATGATTAGCTTCTTCTCTTTGTCCCTGACATGTTTCTGTGCTTTTTGTTGCTAACTATTCTTTCTAGTCCTTTCAAAATTGAAAGAAAGAAAGTATGTAGGATAAACAGCTAGAGATATCTAACTAGAGATATCTGTCATTTTTAGAGTTAGGTCTCTTGTCTAGATTTGGAAGGTGTTTAAGGAGATTAGTTCTCAGATATAAGATTTTGCATACTCTGAAGAATTCTCTGTAGGTAGGAGTGTGTCATCTGTAGTTCTGTGATATGGGTGATGATTTTTGTCACTGTAATTTTTATATCTCACCCTTCAGTCCCTGTTGGGGGTTCATCTTCAACAATATTTGTTGAGGCCCTATTCCATTTCTATTTGGATATCTCCTGACTATTTCTCTTTTTCACATGTCCCACATCTGATCCATGTGAAACACCCACTTTTCGCATGTTATTAGTGGGGACTAGTTATTTCCTAAACCTCAGCCCTATATAATAAGGCCATCAGCACCTTCAGAGAACTTGTCACCATTTAGATTTCTTATATGTCCATGTGTGTCATCTATGTTATCTTTCAGGCCCTGGAGGTCATAAAGAAGACTTTTTGGGTAGCCTGCCTAAAACCTCCTTAACTTGAGAGGAAATCACTTCTTTCCTTCTCTTTCCTTCTTTCTTTCTCCCTTCATTGTTTACTTCCTTCCCCGCCCCTTCCTGTGTGAAATAAGAAATATGCCCGCTACACATTAAAACAACAGGACTCTATTTTTTCAAATGCTCTTATCCATCTCTTTTGTTGGTTTAAGGTAAGTAGTCAGCTCAAAATTTAGCACCTCTCTTAATTTGTTGCTTGCTCACTGTCTACTTCTGCCCTTAGTCAGAACTGAGCCAGTCTGCTAATTCTACCAGTAGCAGGGTATGTGGTCATCAACACATTTCTTAAGTTCTCTGAGTTTCAAATTTGTTAACTGTAAAGATAATCACATAAATCCTTCATATTTATTTCTGTTTTTTTTTTTTATCTATTTGTAGATGAATTTAACTTATAGAAATAAAGAGATTAATAGAGTGTCTATGACCACAAAGAAACCATTAACAAAACAAAAAGGCAACTAACCAAAGGGGAGAACATATTTTCAAATAATAGCTCTGATAATGGGCTAATATCCAAAATATATATATAAAGAACTCATAACTCAGCAGCAAAAAATCAAACAATCCTATCAGAAAATGGATAGAGGACCTGACCAGACACTTTTGCCAAGAAGACTTACAAACGGCCAATAGATGTATGAAAAGATGCTCAACTTCACTAGCCATTAGGAAAATGCGAATCAAAACCACAATGAGACATCACCTCACACCTGTTAGAATGGCTATCATCAACAAGACAAGTAACAACTAGTGTTAGAGAGGCTGTGGAGAAAAAGGAACTCTTCCACTATTTGTGGTAATGTGCTCCGGTACAGCCACTATGGAAAACAGTATGGAGGTTTCCCAATAAATTAAGAATGGAGCTACCATATGACCCAGCAATCTCTCTTCTGGGTATCTACCTGAAAAGCTTTAAAACGTTAAAAATACTTAAAAGAAAAAACTTTAAAAATATAGTGCCTATGATTCCATCAGCAGTAAATAAATGTTAACTATCATTATTTGTTTTAAAAGAAAATTTTATTGGGGAATTGGGGGAAGGGAACAGACAAGTCGCTGTCCTTTTGTTCTTCAGTTTAGTTGTGGAGGACGTTGCTTCACTGGCCCATGTTGGTATTATCATTGGACTCTCCCCCAGCCATTGTCACTCGCTGGCCATTGGACAGCCGCTCATGGCGGCTCACAGCAACTGGCCACTCACGCTGGCTGCAAGCCACTCGCTGTAGCTCATGGTAGCGCACTGCAACAGGGGCTGTAGACTACACCATCACTGGCAATTCATGGCAGCCCGGCAGCTGGTTGAGCTGTTGTTCACCAATTTAGCTGTAGAGGGCACAGCATCATTGGCCCTATGTGGGATCCAAACCTGGGCCCTGCTGCTCAGAGCTGGTATTCCAAGTCAACTCTTAACCAATGTGCCATCTGCCGGCACTCAGTATTATCTTGAAGACAATATCTTTCTCCCAAGCACTATGTATGAAAACAGAAAAGGTTACACTAATGTATCTTTAGCATTCATTTTGTTAAAAAATGTTCAAAACATTGACTCCATATTCTTATGACACTTTCTCATAAGTAAAGCACCATGTGATGCAGAACTCATATTCTTCTAGAGAAAAATGCAAGCAAATTATTTTGACCAGTCCAAGTCTACAGTTAAATGATAAATTTTAAAAGGAAATGAGGAAAGGTTTAATTGATATTACCAGTAGACCAATCAATATTACTGAATATGATAAACTGTAATTTGCAACATCATTTAAAAATTACTTGTCCTATATAATTTGGTAGATAAATAATTGTCTAAAGAAGTTGAGATGAGTAATTTCATCCCAATATATTTATTGATCAATACCAATATGAAAGACCAAAGTATTGTAGATCTGGTAGAACTAAGTACTTTCCCCAAAAAAATCAATGCAGGAAAGTAACTAAAACTTTCATTTACTTAAAAAAGAGGATAATTTCAATAAATAAGGATAAATGCCACTGTTACTGAAACAAAACTTTTTTATTATTGGTGTGAAATTTCTCTCATGGACACAATTTGTTTAAGATTTATTTTGATATAGATATTAATCTAGGCTGTTTAGGGACTTCCTGAAATGATTATCTCTGCCTCCAATTTCCCCCTGACAGGCAGAGACTTGCTCTTTATCCTTCCCAGAATTGCAGAATTGTATACTTAACAGACCATGGCAAAGGTCTTCATCTTTCTGAGCAATCTCAAAGATAATGACAAACTACAATAATGGGATCTCCTCTCTTCCCTGATCTATATCATTTGCCATCAAAACACCCATGATGTAACAAATATAGCAAATTAAATATGTAATTATTTAATATATATTATATATTTTCCTTTGAGGTCCAAAACTTCAAATGTATGCTCTAAATTTAGAATACTGACCTGTGTAAATTTGTCCCTGTATTTCCTTCCTGAAATCATTTTTGTTTCCCCCATTGCCTGTAGATTTTTTGTCCTGATTACAAATGTGCTATGTAATTCTTTGAAATGAAATCAGAATGAAGTCTTCAAAGTAATTTCATCCAACTTTTAAAAATATTTTTTTGACTATCATAGGGGTCATCTTGCACAGTGACACTGCTTTACTACAAGGGTCAAAATTTCAAAACAGCATTCCCTATCCTGTCCCTCTTTTGATCATCTTTCTACCTCCATGTAGTGATTGATAGACACTCTCAGTAAACAATGGGGCAGGAAATAATAGATGCTATGGAAGGTTATTATATCCTGTGCTTAAGTTTTCAAAACTGCCACCCATTCAAAAGGAGGGAACAGGAGATAGGCTAACTCTTGGCATGAGTAAGTGCTGGAATCATAGCCCTGACCTTATCTCTAAAACATTTTAAAATCCCAATAGCAATTTATATATATATATATATAGATAGATAGATAGATAGATAGATAGATAGATAGATAGATAGATATAATATATATATCTCCAAAAAAATGTATACAAGTGTACACTTTGGTCAATATTGCTTAAGCAGTAGTTCGCTGTAATCAGAAGTGTCAGGACCTGATGGTAACCACTTTGAGCACCTTCTGTAATTGCCAAAGTTAAACATGACTTGTAGGCATCTTTTGTTATCAGCATATATTGAGTATTACAATTTTAATGCATTTTTTTTCCTTTCTTAAAATGCATATACATTTTTTGGCACATATATATACACACACATATATATATATATACACACACGTATATACACACACATATGTACAAACATATATGTATGTATATATAAATGTATATATACATATATGTATAATTATACATATATGTATAATTATACATTTATGTATATATATTGTATATAAGCATATGTATGTATTTAAGTATACTTTCACTGGGAATTTTCTTGTGAGCTCATTGGATATAAGTCTTTGGGAAAAGTTCAAGAAATGGTGTAAATGGTGAAAAAGGATGGAGGGTTGAGTTCTAGACATCTATTGGCTAAAAAAGGATTAAGATAACAGAAAGCAAATGTTTCAACCAAGTGTCTTGTTTATTACTTTTTGTTTCCTGGCAATCTCTAAACTCAGCCATAGAGCAACTTGAAGTTCATTCACCCTTTTTTCTTATACTTGAAGCTGATTTCAAAACGTATACTTAAAAACAGGTTCTCGGGTTGTCAAGGATAACACTGAAACTTCAGACAAAATGCAGAAAGAGCGGCAAAGAACATCCAAAACAACCTTTCTCTGAACTCTAACTTGATTTATAACTGACCCTGGGAAACATGTCATACTATAATTCATGCAACAGTTTTTCTTACAACTTCATTACCCATTTAAAAACAAAAAACAAAAAACAAAAAACCCAAAAATGGTGACATCCTAAATCCACAACTAAGTGAAACTATTTGCTCTGGTAACATAATTTAGGATCAAACAGTCCTTCCATTATTTTTCCACTAGTAAAATAACAAAAAGCCGAGTGAGATACAAGATGGCCTCATAGAATCCTGAAAACCTTATGCAATAATATATGTCTCTAAAATGCTATCAATAGTTTAAATATTCCCATGTAAGAGTTAAAATTTTGTTGATTCACTAAATAAACCTCAAATGTTCCTTTATTAGGTTTATTTATTCTCCTTTTTAGAGATTAAGAATGCAATGTAATCAATGTAATGAAACTTTCCCATCTACATGTTTACATGAAAACATAAATGCCAACTATTATGCAAACTACTTCATTGTATAAAGAAATTAATTTCTTCTAATGTTAAATAATTATGAAGACTCACTTTTTCATTAAAAACTTATTAGATAATTCATAAAACAAATTAAAATTTTGGTAGAACACAAAAGTAATGCTGACTATAGTTTTAAATAAATTTAAATGAGGAAATTTCCATAGTTTGGATGGAACTTGCAGCTAAAATTATGGTGGGACTTTGACTTGGCATTATGAATAATAATCATTTGAAATTCAATCATTTCAGCTTTCTGTTTTGTTTGTAATTAATGCTGAGCACTCTGATTCCCAAAGATAAATTTTTGTTAAAAAAAATCTTATCTTTCACAGCTCCTACTTTCAAAAATATACTATCTTTGTTCAAGGAATACCAGCAATCTCCAAGACTCTGAATTGAAAGAGGGTGAAATTTTCTGTGTCTTCAATCCAATTAAGTCATATTTACAAAGTATGCTACACTGCTATTGACTATTTTAGTAAGAAAATAATTAAAAATTTTTATGTTCATCAGATAGAATTGCCTTCAAAATAATTCTGCAGTGTTTAAATTTGTTTTGTAAATTTCAGCCTTCAATGAAACAGGAAAATCTTTGTCACTCTCAACTCCAGACTATAGGAATAATTCATGTAATTTTGGAAATTTTGCATAGTGTTCTACCCATACTCTTATCTTTCAAAGTAAGGGCTCAGAAAAAATCGGTCCTATTTTCAAGAACATCTGTAATAATTATGGAAGGCTTTGATTGAATCACATACTAAAACCTATGTAAGCTTGGCACAGAATGAGTGCCTCTCTGTCTATTCTTTCTGACAGTAGAGTCTCTTTTTTTCCTCAAAAAAAGAAAAGATAAAAGCAAAAGCTCTTCCCAAAATTCTAACTTGTGTTTCTAGACTTAACTTCTAATATGTTACTAAACTTTACTAGAGCAAATGTCATATCTTACTTGCATTTCATTTTAAAATGTTAAAGAGTACTCATTTAAGACATTATCTCTCTCTCAAAGAGTTGGTAACTGTCATGCCAGTAAATTAGGCTACTACAAAGCATTGCTGGATGAACTTTTGGCAACGGTGGCTGTGGATGTGGAAATGCATGAATCCTGGGGATGGGGGGGGGCTGTCTCCTTTTTTATAAAATGTCAGATGTGCAGCCAAGCATCAGAAGAGTTCCACCTATGTGTAAAGATTTAATTCTATTCCTCACCTTAGACATTTTGCTAAATGAAGAAAATGTACTCTACTTTAAGGATACTCCTGGCTTTTGTCATTTCTTAAATGAACACACAAACTAATTTTTTCATGCCATCACTGTACAGATAAAAGCATATCATGGGTTACTAGTACTTACTTTAAAAAGGCATTACTTTAAAATATTTGAAGTTATATCAGAAGGTCTTCAGGAGAAGATATCATCTGTCAAAAAATAAAGAAAATAATATTAAAAACTACTACAAATCATTAAGAAAAAAACAGTCTAGTAAAAACAAATGTTAAAAGATTGAATAGATAGGTCTTGTAAAATTATAACCAGATAGTCAATAATCATGAAAAAGTACTGTATTCTATCAGTAATGAAAATACCACTATGCACAAACTAAAATAGCTAAAATTAGAGATTGCCAGTAATAAGTTTTGATTAGAATGTAGATCAGCTGGAACTGTTATCACTCAGTTATCACTCGATGGTGGGAATTCAAAATTATAATCTTTTTGAAACATTTGTTATTGTCTATTAAATTTGAACATACATATACCCTAATACACACACACACACACACACACACACACACACACACACACACACACACAGGGTGTATATATTTCTCATTTTAAGAGATGTTAACACTTTAGTCAATGTTGCTCAAGCATTAGTTTCTTGTAATCAGAAGTGTCTGGATGCTGATGGCAACCACTTTGAGCACCTCTGGTAATTGAAGAAGTCAAACGTGATTTGTATTCATCTTTTGTTATCAGTGTATATTAATACAGTTTTTTAAAATTTTTTGGCACCCTCTGTGTGTGTGTGTGTGTGTGTGTGTGTGTGAGCGCACGCATGCAGTTCAATGCACAAGAATGTACAAAAATGCCCATGACATCATTTTTTGGAATAGCCACAAATTAGAAACAACCCATATGTCTTACTTGGTTTGCTCAGGCTGCCAGGAAAAAATAGCATAGACTGGATGGACTAAACAACAGAAATGTATTTTTTCAGAGTTCTCTGAATAGTCCAAGATTAAGGTTCCATCGGGATTAGCCTTCTAGTGAGAGTTCTCTTGCTGGGTTGCAGATGGTTCTCTTCTCACTGTGTCCTCATTTGGAGGAGAGGAAGAGGGCGGGGGGTGGGGAGAGAGAGAGAGAGAGAGAGAGAGAGAGAGAGAGAGAGAGAGAGATATCTTTCTTTTCTTATAAGGTGATGATTCTATCTCACTGGGGTCCCACCCTTAATGTTTTTTTAACTGTAATTCCTTCTAATGATTCAGTCTCCAGAAATAGTCACACTGGAGGATTAAGGCTTCAACAAACCAATGGGGGTGAGGGCACAACTCAGTCCGTAGCATTCTATATATCCATCAACAGAAAAATTAAATAAATCATTATACAGTTATTCAAAGGATTAGTATGCATCAACCAAAATCACCAAACAGCTGCTAAATACAAGGATTTATTCCACAAATAAAAACATGACAGTATAAAAAGTACTGATACCAAATAAAAAAGAATACATGTGGTATGGCTCCATTTTTACAAAAGGCAGAAATGCTGTAACCTAATCCATGGTGTTTGAAGTTAGGAAAGTGATTATCTTGAGCAGAACAGCAGGGCAGGTATTGGAAGGGGGTATATAAGGAGGACACCACTGATGTTCTATTTCTAACTTTGGTGATGGTTACACAGTTGTATTCGCTTGTGATAACCAAGCTGTACACATCTGAGTTGTACACTTTTCTATATTCTTTCAAGAAACAAGTTTCTTTCATTTTTTTTTTAAAAGGTCTTTAATGGGGCCGGCCGAGTGGCGTGGTGGTTAAGCACTGGCTTGGGAAGCCAGCAGCCCCGGTTCGGGTCCCACATATGAGGGCCAGTGATACTGCCCTCAAAAAAAAAAAAAAAAAAAAAAAAGATCTTCAATGGCCTCTAAATACAGCTTCACTTTTCATCTCCTCTAAGACATAAAACAGTTTATAGACCATATCTATAACTAGAAATTTTAGTAAGCCCTCTCCAATATAGTGTGGTTTCTTGTTCTATTTATTTTGCAAAGAAATAAAAAGTTCTGTGTTGCCCTTAAAGATAAACTGTGTGTGTGTGTGTTAGAAAAAATTCAAATTTCTCAAACCTACATTTTTGAAAAAGACATTTATAAATAGATCAATTTAAGATTACTCTTCCACTTTATTCCCTTCATTACTTCACAGTAAATACTTGTATAAACATTTTGACATTTATGTTAAATTATTTCTAATAATGAAAATCAGGCTAAAATGTATGTAGCCATTAACATATATCTTTGACATTATCCATATAAATATAATGATAAGTAAATTAAGACAGTTACCTGTTATCATAACTGTATGTTACTTTACAAACACACACCCTGCAACTTGGATCCCACTGGATTATGATACAGTTGATTTTATATTATTTGTCTCTTAATGATAACTTATCAGAATACCCAAAATTTTTTCAGAGGGAAATGATACTTTAATAGCCTGATTTAGCAAAATTATACATACTTTCTCAACATAGACAGTTTCAACAAAATAGGAAGAAAATTGGAGAAATAACATAAATATTTTATCCCAAATCTCATATTTTTTAGAGTCCATCCTTGGTTTCGTATTTTACTTCTTTCCTTTTTGTTTTTTTATTTATGTACCATCCTATTTCTATAATGCCTTCTACCCATAATTGCTTTCACATGTTTGATTGAACACTGATTGAGTTTCATCTTCTCTTTAGAGTGACCTAATTTCTCTGATAACCTCTGTGCCAAAAAATCTTATAGACATCTGGCATATTTGTGTTGAATTTTGCATTAGTTGAAAGCACACTGCAGGCCAAGATTCCATAAACACAAGTTGAAGGTCTTAAAAGTGAAGTCATGAATTGATAGGCAGACAAAAACATAATAATAATTCAAAGAAAAGACTAAACTCTGTATCTCTGCTCTTAATGTAATACGCCCTGTGTCCTAAAGTGGAAATTTTTTTTTTTTTTAAGATTTTATTTGGAAATTGGGGGAGGGGAACAGCATTGGGGAATCAGGGAAGGGGAACAGATAAGTTGCTGTACTTTTGTTCTTCAGTCTCGTTGTGGAGGACGTCACTTCACTGGCCCATGTTGGTATTATCATTGCATTCTTCCTGGATGAGGCAGTCGCTCGCTAGCCATTGGACAGCCGTTCACGGCAGCTCTTGCTTGCTGCCAGCCAGTTCCACTACAGTCCCACTGCAATCCCACTGCAGCTTATGCCATCACCGGTGACACAGCAGCCCAGTTCCAGGTCAAGCTGTTGCTCATCATCTTAGCTGTAGAGGGCACAGCATCACTGGCCCATGTGGGATCCGAACCGGCAGCGTTGCTGCTCAGAGCTCGTTCTCCCAAGCCAACTCTTAACCAACACACCACTCGGCCGACCTCCTAAAGTGGACATTTAATAGCACTCTCTTATTATTCTTCATGTAAAAAAGAGGTAAATGATTTGTGGCTGCTCAGTTATATTTGTAAAGAAAAGCCCATGTTTTTGGTTTTTCTTTTCCATTACGTTCTTCTACCTTGAAATATCCCTTATTTTTCCTTAACTTTCTCTGGATATAATATAAAACCCAAGAAGCCAAGGCAGTTGGAAAAAGAGGTGGACATGTACAGAGAAGCTCCCCCTCATCCTGGGGGTATATGTCCCCAGACCCCAAGGGACTGAAACCATGGATAAAACCAAACTCTGTCTATACTATGTTTTTTCCTATACATAGATACCTATGATGAAGTTCAATTTATAAAGTAGGCACAGTAAGATATTAAAAACAACAGTAATAAGGGCCGGCCGAGTGGCGTGGTGGTTAAGCGCTGGCTTGGGAAGCCAGCGGCCCCGGTTCGGTCCCACATGTGAGGGCCAGTGACACTGCCCTAAAAAAAAACCCCAAAAAACCCCGACCAATAATAAAATGGAATAATAACAACAACATATGGTAATCAAAGTTATGTCAATGTGTGCTCTTTTTCAAAATAATGTTACTGTACTGTACCCACATTTTTCTTCTTGTGATATGAGATAAAATGCCCACCTGATGAGAGGAGGTGAGGTGAATGACATAGGCATTGTCACTTAGCATTACTCTACTGTTGATCTTCTGACGATTTTTCAGAAACAGAATCATCTGCTTTGGATGATCATCAAGTAATAACTCTGGCATATCCAAATTGCCAGCATCACTACTCTTGGGCTTTGGGGCCATCATTAAGTATCATAAGTTACTTGAATGCCAGCACTACAACACCATGACAGTGAATCTAATAACCCGAATGGCTACTATACAACTAATGGGTGGGGAGCGTCTACTGTATGTATCTGCTGGGCAAAGAGATGAGTCACGGGGAGGGGCCAGAGGAGACTGTATGAGGTTTCTTCAGGCTACTCAGTAGGGTGCACAGATTAAAACATATGAATTACTTATTTCTGGAATTTTGCATTTAATATTTTTGGACCAAGGTTGACTGCAGTTAACTGAAATTACAGAAAGCAAAACTGTGGAGGGCACTGCTGTATCTCAAAAGCAGTGTTAAATATAGTCTTAAAAATTATTTTATTAGTGGCTGTCACTGCCTGATTTATGTAGTTCATTGTGTAAGCACTAGAAAATCTTACTATAGGTGTAGAATTTGACTTTTTTGGGCAATTGAACACTGCATTTTCACAGAAAGTTGACATCTAATTCTTTAACTCAGGTCTCTGTTTTGTAATGTGATACATGGGGAACATTTGCTGTTCAATAGCCCTCAAAACTTTTACTTCCATTTGGATGGTAAGCCATAATTTAAAAATATCACTAAGGCCTGACATCAGTTCCAGACTCCCCTATGAAAATAGTGTTTTCAAATTTGTAGCAGAAATAGGGAACAGCATATTCCATGCTGATAAGCAGGTGAAACAGATGGTGAGAAAAGTGACTCCTTATTTGAATATCTAAGACACAGACATTAAAATCCTTATTGTGGATTTATGGTTTTTTAGAATAATCATGTCTTTTTGAAGAACAGTCATTAGTTGTCCTTATAAAAGAGACAATAAAAAAAAAAGATAAATCATGGAGAAAAGCGAAAACATGACTCAAGGCTGAATCGTTTTATCAAACATGAACTCATCATTGTCTTCCCACCAGCACACCCATCACCCATTACTTCCGCTGTCCTTCCTGGCAAATCACCACTGCTTCTTCTACCCGAGATTATGTGCGCCCATGTTCACTGTATGTGCAGGCCAAAAATGAAAGGGGAACTATCCTTTAGAGACTTAAACCTCTCCCTCATCACTCATGTTCACTTTATTTTATTTACTGTAATTCTGATATATGTCTCAAGTACCTTCTCTCTACAATATAATTCACTAGTGACATCATTAAGACCCTCCTAATCTCTCTTGGACAATCTGAATATATATGATAGCCGGTCTTCATATAAACTTTCTAGGTTTGCTTCTCTTCAGAAAATCCACAAGGCCACTTACAAATCTTATTTCTTAAGTGCATTTTTGTGCATGTTACTGAATTATTTAACATGCATTAGTTGCCATTCTATCATCTAAAATAAATCTAAGCCACCTTTCAGAGTGTACATGCTTCTTCACGATTTTATGTAATATTCAAAGGCTTACTTCTACTTCTTCATACCTGGCCTTGGCTTCTAACTATTATTAACTCCATGTTATTCTCTGATTATACCATACCTCTAAATCTATGAATAACCTGTGCTGGGTCTGGTATATTAGGTTAAGTTTTAGTTTCAAGTAACAGAAACCATTCTAACTAACTTTTTATTTTTTTAATTAAAGTTTTTTGGGGTGACAGTGGTTAGTAAAGTTATTTAGATTTCAAATGTACAATTATGTAATACATCATCTATATGTCACATTGTGTGTTCACCACCCAGAGTCGGTTCTTCTCCCATCACCATACATTTGATCCCATTTCCCCTCATCTACAGCTATTTTAAAGAGATGTGGCACGGGGAAATAAGTGTTCACACCATCATTGGAAGTGCTGAAGAAAGCTTTTGGCCACAACTTCACCATTGCCCACCTGTCCCTGGAATGTACTGCTCTAGTCACGTGATACACTCACATGTTATATTTTAAGTCATAAGAAGCATCATTTACACTCTGAAGCCTGCTGTGGCTCTTTAGGGCTACTAGGACACACTTTCTAAATTCTTATTCTACTTCATATATATTATCTTCATTATCATTTTCACATCAGTTACTCTTATCTTGTTATGCTTGTTTCTTCACTTAAAATATAGCCCCCTTCAAGATTTAAATTTGAGCTTTGCTGAAGGCACAAATTATTTTGTTTCTGACTACACGTATAAACATCTATGGCCCAGATGAGTGCCTGAAAGGAAATGGGATTAATAAAAGTGTGTTGGAACGCAATAATAACTTTGTGGCAGAAGCCAAAGTCAACAGCCATTGACTTTCTTTACTAAGCAGTGCATTGTAAAGAATAAATGCATATTTATATGCTTGCAACATGAATCTTTTATCCAAATGTGAGAAGATGCGTTATTTATTAGTCATGCAAAAGACAAAAGATATCATGTTTGACTGGTGGAAAATTATTTGGTCAAACAGTTTGAGTGCTAACCATATACAAGACTAACCGGTAAAATTTCAATAATCAAAATTTGATAAATGAAATCTACAAAATGGTTGGCTTTAGAGAAACATCCCATGACTTTTTCTCTATTTGCCCTGCATGTGTAATACAATGTCAAATACATTTTGCATTACTACTTTTTTTTGTGTGTGTATACCTGTTTTAATGCTTATTTTCAGTTATTTCATTTGGCAGTGCATTTTACTTTTTGTTTGTGGCCATTTTTCTTATCGTTATATTTATTAATTTACTAGAGCAGAGTTTGTAGGTGTATAAAAAAAATCTCAGTTAAAGTTTTTCTGTGCAAAACTGAATATTTTGAGAGGCAAAGGGAGATTGAACTTTGTGCTGGAACTGAAGATGAAGTAAAGAAGAAAATGAGCCTTTTAAGGATGGTAACATAGAAAAATGTGTTTTCTGTATCTAATTAAATATATATATATATATATATATATATATATATATATATATATATATATATATATATATATATTATATGTATATTCCTGGTACACTCTGAAATAACCATCCAGAATGTATAAACAATTAAAGTTTAGGTTAATTTAAAAGAAGACTAAATGATTTGCTGGTGTGTAAAATAGTTGTGATCTCTTTTTGGTATGTTTTGGACCTGATTTTGAGAAAACAACAGACAGGTACGGCATATATAACTCAATACAACTTTACATTTGTAGTAAATTGCATTAGAGCATTAAAGGAGAGGTCGAGAATGCAAAATCAAAGTAAATACTTTATGTTCACCTCTTGGGTTTGAATACTAGTGATTTTGTTTGCTTCTCACTATGATCCGTGTATTTAAACATAATGGATGCTAAGAAATACATCCATTCTTAAGGACTGGCCCAATAGGAAATAGTTTCTTAAGAGCTTCAGCCAAAGAAGTTTTCAAACATAAAGTGTTATAGGTTTATCAATTTTGTGTTTCATCTTAGAGGACCAAATGGCTTCTAAGGGAAGTAAAATTATTTTTTCTATGAACAATTTTATTGACTTTATCTTCATAACTTAGCAGGCTTATTTTCCTTGGGAGAGAAAAAGAAAAAGCTTGTTCACACATTTTTTTCTTCTAAGATCTAACAGCTCTAATTAGGATAATAATCTCTCTTTATGGGAATTGCAAAGAAAATGGGGACAATGCAACTCCAAAGAAGTATTATTAAAATGTCAGCCTCAAAAAAGTCATGTATTTTAAAGCATTCCATTTCCTTGTCTCAGCTTTATTTCCTCTTATCCATCTTACTAATGGGAGTGTTTTTTTAGCTACTTATTTATATCTTTATAAATATATGTATCTGATGCATTACTTACTATTTTAAATTAAAAGGTTAATGCAAAAAGAATGAATGACAGGTGACTTGTCAAAAATAACAACAGTGTTATATTGATATAATATCTTAAAATTATAAATAAACTTTTTGGAAACTGAGAGTTTACAATGGAGAACTAAAAATGGATTGTGTCAAGCAAAAAAAAAAGTGCTTTTAAGGAGCCTAATATAGGCGTGAGTCATAAATGTAAAAGTCAGACCATTAAAATAAAATATTGTGGCAGGAAGTTATTGTAGTTATGTAAGTACAGCCATTATAGCATCAGGTTTGGGAAAAATTTGCTATAGTTGGCGAAAAACGGATGGTTGACAAGTTTCTTTGAAGAAAGAGCTCTCTTCCAGAACGGGTAAGAGAACATGCAACATTTCCTGAATATTTGAATAAAAGAAAGGGAAAAAAATAAAAGCAGAGATTTATATTTGATATACAAAACAGTGCTAGGTTTCATAAATAAGATTGGTTTGAATTAATATGATAAACTTAAGATGCCTGTATAGATGAGGCTGTCAGTATGTATTGTGTAGAAATTTGGCTTCATGATTTAATTAATATTTATCATGAACACCTCTTCCTTCATATTAGTATATATCTTTCTTAGTATAATCAGGAAATGTTATAAATAATGCTTAACAAAAAACATTACTTTAATGAGTACATATCTACCATGAAATGGAGTATTTTCACTGAGCAACAGGAAGAGTTTCACATTTTTAGAAGAAAGATTTTGCTATCTTATGGGAAAAATTATCTTCTCATAATTCATGTAATATATACTTATTAGTTATTTGGGTTTAGCTAAATTGTTAATAAATGAAGGAAATGGATCTAGTTAAAAATAAATAGCCAACTTAAGCTTTGTTAAATCCCAAAGTAAATTAAAGTTAGTATTGCTTTGTCCTTTTTAGATAGCTCCATTTTCTGTTTTGCCACTCAAAAAATTTAATGAAGTGCCTGAAACCAGTGTCTTATGTGACATCTTATTATTGATGTTTTAAAAATGTCTTTCTATCCCAGTGAGTTGAAGAGCAAGCCATCTAAATTACTTTTCATATCATAAGTCTGCAATGACTACTGTGTTACAGGCAGAAAGGATTATAGATTATATATAAAGTTATAGAACCACAAAAAAATGTCTCAGCGATTTTATTCAAAAGAAAGCTAATATTCTGGTTTCTCGAGAATTCTTAGATTATGGATATCAGCAAAATGAATTCATTATTCATATTATGTTATATTGTGTTATTTGCTTGCATTCATAAATACCTGAAAATGTGTTTTGACACGTTAGGAATTACATTGCATGACTTTCTTAATCACATAAGATAAAGCATAGTTTTAATTATTTAAGAAATACCCCTATTAATGGGGCATAGCCTTAGTTTATATATGTATCTGAGGTACTTTCATCAACAGAACAGTCATTCATAATACTGTTTATTTGAAAGATGGATGGTTCTTGAAAGGTTAAGATTTTTTAACTTCAATTGTTGGGGAGGCTTGCAGAATTAATTCAGAGGTGATTTTGAGTTAAAATTTTAGTTTCATCCTTTGAGACAGCAACTAGAGAAGGTCTTTTCATGGGAGGTGAATTTAAATAAGTGTATATTGGAAGAGACTAACCAATCCAAGTGAATTAAACAGGTTGCATATTAAATTTTACTTCCAATGAATAATCTACTCAGTTTGCTAAATAGGTAATCCTCTTCTTTAGTTTTTTAATTAGTTTCCTTCTATAGAACTTACTAAATATCCTCCTGAATTAATCATTTTTAAATAGCATATTTTTTTTCCTTCGAACAAGAAGCAAATGTACTTAATAGAAACACAAAAGTTTACAAAAGGACATGCATTAATAAGTAAACCTCCCTTTCATTTACTTTGTTTACCCAACTTTCCCCACGTTTTTGTACATTTTCAAAGAAACATTTTGTATATAAACATATTTTGTGGGAGTTTTTTATTGTTATTTTATTTTAAGACAGACAATAACTTTTGAATCCTACTACTTTGTGCTTTAAAGGATTTTTTGACATTATTTATAACTATTCATATAGACAGGCCTCATTTAAAAATACTTGAATATTTGACTATCATGTCATTGTACAGATATAATAGCTCATCTAACAGGCGAATTTGGCCCATTTACAATTATATATTCTTAATTCTGTCATCCATTTTTAGTTATGTTTTATTTTTACTGAGGTATAATTTAGGTGTAATGATAAACTGCATTTTCACAGAAGTACATATATTATTATTTACATTTCTAAATATTTCACAACTTATTCTATATTTTTTTTCTGTGTGTGCATGCATGTATGTTTCTTTTAATAATTGAAAGATTAGGTTTTCAGTATAATAGTTAATGCGATCACAGTTACTATTGCTGCATGGCAAATCACTATAATCTTAGTGCATGAAACAGCCATTTTATTATGTTCATAGATTCTGTGGGTCAGGAATTTGGACTAGACAGAGCAGGGATGATATCTTTTAGCATACAATGCATCACCTGGGAACACTCAATGGTCAGACAGATTTGCCAACTGATTGCTGCAAATATCTTGGGGTCCCCATACACACCTGGTGGTTGATGGCTGTTTGCTGAGACGCGCCCCCACTGGAGCATGGACCAGAAGAACTACATGTGCCTTCTCTATATGATCTACATGTCTCATAACACAGATGTCGCAGGAAATCTGAATTTATTTCACCCACCCTTTGCTTTCCAGGAGTCTTTTGCTGTAGTTTCCTAATTTGTTTCTTGGCTGGCTGAAGTTAGTGCTGTAGTTTTTTTCAGGAGAGGCTTGGCTGAGTTTAAGTCTCACTGATCTTTCAGTTCTACATTTCAACTGAAGATTAGCTGGGTAGATGCAATTCCTGTGTAGTGTTCTTTTATTAGAGCACTTGGTAGTCATGGATGTCATGTATTGAATATTTCTCATGGATGTCATGTATTGAATATTTCTATTGCAAAGTCAGAAACCAGGCTTGTAGCTGATATGATCTTTTGTTTAAATGCCTGAAGGATTCTTTTTTTACATTTTTTTTTTATAGACGGATGTTAATAATTCTGCATGATTTTTCCCCCCCTGGAATATATTGGAATTTCTCCTTTGGTTTCCTGTTTTTAACTATAGATTCAAGTATTTATTAGTTCCTGGAAAATTTTTAAAATTATATTTAGTTCCATAGGTTGGGATTTTTTTTTAACTAGGACAAAAAGTATGCATATTTTGGATCTCCTTTATCAGCCTTCTGTATCTGTTGATGTTTTTCCTAATCTTTTTTTTATTTCCATTTTATTTTGTTCACTTTTCTTAATCCTGGCCTCAATGTCTTTTATTACTTTTTAGCAGTATCTATCTCTTTTGTACAGCTGCCAATATAGACTTCATTTCTAAATGAATTTATTCTTCAGTTGTACTAGCTTTTAATTGCCTTCTATTGTCTTGCCTCATAGTTCCAAATACTTGAATCTCTGCTTTGAGATTCAGGAGGTACTTTCCTCCTCCTGATTTCTATGTAAAAGTCTGTTTATATCCCAAGTAGTAATTTTACTTGGGAGCTTTCTTGGTCTGTCCCTTCCTTCCCTTGTTCTCTCCTTTCCCTCCTTCCTTCTTTCCTTCCTTCCCTCCCTCCCTCTTTCCTTCCTTCCTAATTTATCTGGAATTTCTGAGCTGTTTCTTTTTAATTATTGTGTATCTTTGAATGAGTTGATTCCTACCTACAGCAGCTATTTATAGGAGGTTCTTGTTGGGGTAGGCCTGAGCCAATTTCCATACCTCATAAAGTCTTTCTTATGGCACAAAACTTCATGGGTATTATTAATATTAATATTATTATTATTTTGTTTTTGTTTTTTCTTGTTTAATAGGCTTTTGAAGACAAAGAACACCTTAAAAAGCAACATTTTATTTACTCTGGATCACCAAAAGATCGTTTCCTGGAAATATAGAATGTAACTGTCATGATTTATGCAGTCCAGGCTTCCTCGCTTCTCCTTGAAGACAATGTAGATCCAGGAAAGTTCCCAATACAAATCTGAACACATTGTTTTCATTTCTTCTGAAATTGTGGGTTCTCTAATTGGAGAACAATGAATAGCTTGCTTGTCTAAAATCTTTCATCACAAGCATCTTCTCAGTTACTGCCTGCTTCTCTGTTTATGGCAATAATCCTTACTCATATATTCTTATTCAAGCATATATTGGGTTGTCAGAAATATCATGACATATTTTTTCTGTTTTTTGTTGCAAAAATGCATCATGACTTTTCCGATAACTCAATATATATAGTTTATCATTATAAATGATAGTTTGCCCTCAATTTTATATTTATGCTTTTTGATGATTTATTAAAAAAACAGGAAGCATTTTTTATAAACTGTTACATATGAGGTCTGACAATTAAGTTCATGAATTTGTTGCAACAATGTTGTTAACCTTTTTTGATATCAGAGGGATTATTCATTATGAATTTGCACCAACTGGACAAACAGTGAACCAAGTTTACTATTTGGAAATGCTGAAAAGGCTATGTGAAAAAGTTAGATGACCTGAAATTTTCACCAACAATTCATGGCTCTTGCATAACTACAATATACCAGCTCACAGGACACTGTCTGTGAGGGAGTTTTTAGCCAGTAAACAAATAACTGCATTGGAACACACTCCCTACTCACCTGATCTGGCCCCCAATGACTGACTTCTTTCTTTACCCAAAGAGAAAGGAAACATTGAAAGGAAGACATTTTGATAACATTCAGGTCACCAAGCATAAGATAACTACAGCTCTTATAGCCATTCCAGCAAAACAGTTCCAAACTTGCTCTGAAGGGTGGACTAGGTGCTGGCATGGATGCATAGCTTCCCAAGAGGAGTACTTCGAAGGTGACCATCGTGATATTGAGTTGTGAGGTATGTAGCACTTTTTCTAGGATGAGTTCGCAAACTTAAATGTCAGATCTCATAGCTTACTTTTAAAAAGGAGAGCCTGTATCTTATGATACCCCCTTCATTTGTAACATCAGGAGTTCTAAGCCAAAGTCCTGAATGAATATCTAAAACCAGACTAGTAAGTGTTGATGGAATTACTGAGAAAGAAAGATAACCCAGTTCCCAAGGAGCATATATTTGTATGTGAAATGGCGTTGAGAGTAGATAAGAAAGACATTCCAGGACAAAAAAGGTAGCAGAGGAACGTAGCAGAGAGTAGAAGAGAAAAGGGAGAAGTAGTAATGAATACCAACGTGATGGGGTGAGTAGACAAGGGTGCTGCACATTGGTCTGACAATATATATAAACAGTCAAATGTCCTATGAAAAGTATTTTTCTAAGTGAAATAAAAATGATGTTTCATAAAGGTGATAAATGGAATGACACCCCATACATTGAATGTTGTGCATGATGAACAAGAAGGCTGCCAGTGACAGCAAAAAGTGTAAAACCGGTTAAATACGTTGTAGGGAAATGAGTTTTCCCAAATGTAAGCTCTTTCTAAATATTTCAATCATTCAGTGTTTTGAACTATGGTTAAAGTCGTGTTCAATTTAGATCCTAAATAGCAATTACTTCAAAGCTCTTCTGTGAGAAACTGCAAGATTTAACTCATTGCCAAAAAACAAACAAACAAATGAAAACAAAAAAAGTACAAGATTAATTGTTCAGTGAGTATTATTGCCTCAATTATATCTCACATATATACAAGTGTATATTGCTTAAGTTTCCCAAAAAGAAATTTAATTTTAACTAAGAAATGAAGGGTGGAAGTTAGAGAGAGTCTATATTATTTTTTAGGAAGAGTTCATTTTATGTCTCAAACTGTCAATAAAATCAGGGTTAGACTTTTTGCTCTGCTCCTCTTAAATGTATAGTGACTGTTGACTTTTGTTATAGTAAAAACGTCTTCTTTGACAGTGCAGTAAAATCAGATGTACTCAAAGACTGAAGCAACTAGTGAGTATTTTTAAGCAGAGAAAATACAATTTTTAGAGTACTAGCATTAAGATTAGAAAAGAATTCTGCTCCAAAAACAAAATATCTGTCAGGACATCTATTTAAATAACATGTCTGAAATGTGTGGGAGAATAGATTAAATGTGAGATTTTAAAATACCCTTTCTTTAAAAAAATATACCTAATATGCATTCTTAAAATTAGAGCCATGTGGGTAGTCTAATATCTGCTACCTGCTGTTGAAGTCCATAGCAGTTAAACTATCCTAATCAACCTGGCATTAATCTCACACTTAATTTTAGAAAAATCATACTTGTAATATTAAGTCCTATTTTATGTCATTCTCTCCCCTGAAAAGATACTGAATGGTGTGGAACAAAATCCAAACTCAATTCAGGTTCATTATGATAACCTTTATGCAAAGCATTATGAGAGGATCATTATAGAGATTACCATCCCAAGATCCTAAGTAATGGATAGAAAAATATAAAACTGGGTACCTATCAGAGATGACCTCTGTGTTCATTTCCTGTGATTCAGGTGTCTATTGAGCTATTCAATCTACAAGTCAAAATAGATGACTGTGGGAAGCTGACAGCACCCCAGTGTCTGACAAGGCCACATTGCCCTGCTCAGCACTTGATATTAGGGATGCTGCCTTATGGTTGGTCATGTAATATCTCCTGCCTCTATGAACCCATATGCCTTTTCTTCTATAGGAGACAATATATTTACTACACTTGTGATATGTTCCTGTGGTGCCCCAATGAGCTAACTACACAGCCAAGGACGGGTAAGATCTCCTAAATGTGGGGAGACAACCCAAGCCAGGCGGTAGTTCCATGGGGGACCCCTGAACTGTGATATTGGGACTCAAGCCCCTTGGAAACTGAGGCACAGGCCTCTGACAAACTCAGGCCAGAAAACTCAGGCCTGTGAGAAGCTGATGCATTTGCCTAAGGGCCCTACTGTGAATAGTCTCCTGGAAGATTAAGCCTTCAGGCCATGAGAGTTCCGGGTAAGAGGCAGCTCTAAAACATCCGCTGACCATGGAATTGTTAATCAGCCTTGTGTAAATTCCTTTGCCCAGTGCCTTGTTGCAGCAACAGATACTGAAGCTTTGACTGAGAAACGGATGCAGCCCTCTGTAGGATAAGAGAGGTGTGAGATCCTTTTGGTTGCTAGGTATTGTTATTTACAAACGAATAGATTTTAGATGCTTTTACCTTAAACACAGCCACTCCTAGTCTTTTGGTATAGCTCAAGTATACTGTGAGTTTTATGATTGTGTTTAACTGCTAGAATTTAGGATGATTTCTAGATAGTCAAGATAGCTTTAGTAAACATTCTTTAGGTGACTTACAGAAACCGAGTCTGGGTTTCATAGCAATTATCATAATAAAGACAAGGTAATCCTTTAACAGAAGAGTAAGTCACAGTACACCCTGGAAAGAGCACTTTCAGGGGAGTAGAGGACTGTGTAAATCCTGAGAACTACAAACCACCGTTAATGATTTGTTACAGTTTGCTTCCTTGAAAATTCTCAATAAAAGCTATGCGCTGACCCGATTCGGGGCTCAGTCGTCTTTGGCTGAGTCCCTTGGTCTCGCTCCTATCTTTCTTCTGTCTCTTGTTTTTCCTTAATCTGCGTCACCCCTCTCGTGTCCCACTCGCCCTTGCCACGCAGGACGTGACAAGATGACAGTTTAATTCAAATGCTTATAAACTTAGATAATTTTCACCATTCATCATTTGACATCTCTGTTCTTTCTGATATGCCATCATAGTGGCTACATGCACTCCTATTGGTAGCCTCTTAAACTTGATGCCTGAGCAGTTTTATACAACTGGGTCTATCACTTCAGACCATGGCATCTGGGCCTTGATTTCCTTTTCCAGGGCTACACCACAAGGACAAAATATTTTAGCTGCTTCCTGTTAAAATATATACTTTTATTTACTTTGCTTCACAATGAAACGGTGTCTGACTTTAGAAATTGATGAACAATGAACTTGTGAAGTTTTCAACATGAGTATTTTTCCTTAAATAAACTCATGCCTCCTTCTGCCTCCTGACAGAGAGGATCAGGATTACAGGACAGCCCGTTTCTATAGTTCTTCAGATAAAAAAGAAATTTGTTTCTGAGAGTGTATCTGCTGAAGCAACACTTTTACCATACCTCCTACTCGGTTGGCTCGTTGCTAGTTTTTTCTTCACCCATCCTCTACCTTTTCTTAAAATAGAGTATTGAACTAAGAATGTAGTGATGATTAAATGGGAAAGAAGCTTCCTTATTTAATTGCTTATTAAAAACCTAGTTTAAGTTCATCAAAACTACTGGATACAAAACAATATGAATATTATTGACTGAATATAAATGGGGGTTTCATGTTATTTTCTGCAGGAATTTGTTTTTACATAAAATAAATATTATATGGAAAATGTATGTTAGAGCTATTATATTAATTGCTAAGCATATAAACAAAAACTAGCCACTTAATCAGTACTGTTCTTTTCTTTTGGCGCAATTTAGCAGTTACTTCATTCACCCTCTGTTTATTTCTTTAAAGAGCTTGTTTGTAAATGAATGAACTTTCTGCTCCCTGTTGTACATACAGATTTCATAGAAGAAGGGAAAATAATCATCATTCTAATGCGCACAGGCATTTGTACATCTATACCTATATTTATATTTCTTTCTATATCTATATTAAATGTGTCCATTTTGCAAATATATACTCATTTTCTGAAAGTATATAGACAGCTACAGTGAAAAAATTCCTAACTTCCTATCTTCTAATCACTTCATAAATTGTCAATATGGACAAGACATACACATATCCCTTATGTGGCAATTATACCTTCAATGTAATTTTAGAAGCACCCTGATTTTATTTTAGGGAGCTCTTCTCTTATTATAATAGCTTAAGTCTGTGTGAGATCTGAAATCAAATATTTTATTTCCTCCAAAGTGCACGTAACCCGAAGTTTGGCTAATTAGAGAGTTTATTCCTACAATTTGAATCTTGACTTGTTGCCTTTGCTGTAAGCACTTTCTCAGTTTATCCAGTGTTCCATGCAAATATTTTCTTTTTAAGTCAGCTAGGAAATAAAAAGATTGGGAAACAGTAATTACCATGTCTTTCTTTCTTTTGCACATTACTAGTTTTCTTTGCCTCTCAAGCAGGCCCTGAATACAATTATACACTGAATATTTGTTTGACTCTGGTCCCATAAGATTATAGTGGAGCTGAAAAATTCCTGTCACCTAGTGACATCACAGCCATCATAATGTCATTGGGTAATGCATTATTCTGGTGTTTGTGGAGAAGTTGGTGTAAACAAACCTACTACGGTGACAGTTGCATAAAAATATAGCGGACACAATTATGTAAGTGAATAATACTTGATAATGACAATAAACTATGTCACTGGTTTATATATTGCTATTCTATACTCCTATTGTTATTTTAGAGTGTACTCTTTCTACTTATATAAAAAAGTTTGCTGTAAAGCAGTATGCTGTGTTACGCTGGCAGCAACCTCATACAAGTCATGTTTAACATGTCTCTTGATTGCACCATTTTTTCTTGTGCTTGGTTTAATCTTGTGTTGTTTTGTGCAGTATGCTGTACAGGCTTATAACCTAGGAGCAATGGGCTATCCCATGCAGCCTAAGTGTACAGTAGGCTCTATCATCTAGGTTTGTGTAAGTGGAGTCTAGATGATCTTACATGATGAAACCCTGAAACAATGCATTTCTCATAATGTAACAGCACATGATTGTATATTATGCTAATTAAACAGTTTTGAATCAGGGATCTTGAGGGATTTCTGAGGAAATGGGAAGCAAGGAAGAAGAGATTTTAACTTCAACATTTAAAAAAGTTCAATCATTAATAACTTTGGCTTGAATTATTCTACAAAAGATAAAATAGAAATTTTTTATCCCATGAAAAAAATCTTTTTCCCTACCAGTTTTTGCAAATGGAATTAAAAAAGTCACCAGAAGAATTTAGGCTTCTAGTTCTAATTGTTCTTGTTAGGAGATTGTAAACAAAAAACCAGTATTTTCACAATTGTGTTATCAAAGTAAAGAGCAACTAACAGTTCGCTTTCATAATTTGTTTCATAGATTTTATGAGAGACACATTGGTGCACAGATTTTATTGTTCCTCAATCCAAATGGATATGATAAGTACTTTTTCTCTTTCCCAAATTGTTTAAAAGAAAATAACATGGTGAGTTGGGCATCAAGTCATCTTACACTTAATCCAATATCAATGTATGGTAGCAATAAATTATCCCATTTTCATTTAATAATGTTCACTTATTCCAGACTAGGCAATTGGTAAACGTTTGTGTCTGGTCCAGATTCAGTCCTCAGCAACTTCAGTTGCAAAGATATTCATTTTATGCACTATTGATTATGTAAAGCAAGATAAAGTTTTGATGTAAAATTGTTAGTATGGTAGCAGGTGTTCTAGGAATGGACTGCAAGTATTACAAAGCTTTGTACTGTTGAAAGTGTTGGGTTGTTGGAAAAGTCATGATACATTTTTTTCTGTTTTTCATTGCAAAAATGCATCATGACTTTTCCAACAACCAAATATTTAAGAAACTGTATGCTTTCCAGTGTAACATATATCATACATAAATAATGAAGAAATTTAGAGAGCAAAATAACTATGTAAAATATTTCCCAGTCATAATGCATAGGTAAAGTGGAAAAACCCTCTACAAAAATTCAAATTATACTTTGTTATCTAATTAATAAGATCTTTCTAACATGTAATACCAATATTTTCTGATGACAAAGTTTTCTATAAAATTACTTATAAATAACATGACAACATGAGGCTTGTGCTAAGGTTGTTGTCATACATACGTCTTATGAACAGTTGTGCAAATCTTTTACCCATAACTAGGTCCTTGCATAAGTTGATGTGTCAACAAATCAGGGCAGATTTTTGTTTGTTTGTTTGTTTGTTTACTTATTTATTTATTTATTTATTTATTTATTTATTTATTTTTAATGTGACTACAAGTTCTGAGAAGGCTATTTGGGCAAATAAAATCTCTGGACAAATCCTCCATAGCATTTCCAATTATTTGTTATGTCATTGATGGATTCTTATTTTGCTCTTGAAATTAGTATTATACAATTTGAATTAACAAATATCCTATTCCTTATTCCGAATGTGTCAGCAGCTAAACTGAAGCATTTATTTTACCACTTGATGAATTGAAGAATAAACAATTAATCACAGATATTCCTTTCCTTCTTCTAAACCTTGATAAATGTTCTTGTATACCTGATGTCATTGATGGATATTAATTCCACTTTTATAAATAGTGATGCATAAAAGTTTAACCACAGATGCATACCTCTTCCACTCTTAATGCATAAAAATGAAATTGCCACATTGCTGAGAGAATGGACTGCATCACTTTAGCATTTAACTCTCTCTCTGTTAGTCTGTTTCTTAGAAAGATTCGTTAGCCCAAGTAACTATTATTTTTGCTTTGAAAACTACAATATAGAGGCATCGAAGGGCTTTTAACCCATCATACTGTTAAGCTCTTTAGGGCCATAGGGCTGGGCTTTTTATTACTCATATTGCATCTTCATGTCCAAAGCAGCTCCTGACATGATATTTGCTGAATCAAAAGATAAATATTCATAGGAATGAAGTCTATTAAAATGAATATCTATCAGCTGATTGATTGATTGATTCATTGATTGATTGATTCATTCATTCTTTGATTCATTGTTTAAAGAGTAATCTACACCCTGTGTAAAATGTTACTTTCCATTCAGATCTCAAATCCCTCTAGTCTGGTTTATATAGCTACTGCTCTATTGGGATTACTATTCCAATTCCAATATGTTTCCAATCCTTATTTTATTTGCCTTTTCTGTCCTTTCTGTGATGTTTAATATTGCTGATGACTCTCTATTCTTGAAATTCTTTTCTTTTATTAAAGCTACTCCTTCTTTTCTTTTTCTTTTTCTTTTTTTTTTCTGATTTTCACTTGAGCTTTACTTTTGGCTATCTTCTCAACCACAACATTATCTACAACTTGTATGTACATTGTTCTTTTTCCAGTCTTAAGCCACCAAACCCATTCTCCATATTCTATTTAAAAAAACTCTTCTAGATGCAAATGTGTTCATGTCACATGCTTGCTTAAAATATCTCAATATTTTTATCACCTATAAGTTAAGGTGAAATCTCAGCATGGTATGCAAAACTCTTCGTATTATGACATCCATCACTATTTACAAGAGCAAGTCCTTCCTGTCTCATACTTAAACACTACACTTTAGAAAAAATTTATGGTACCGTGCTTCTCCAAACGAGCCATGATTTATCATGCCTTTTGACTATTGGCTATTTTGACTATTTTGACTTCTTTGGTTTCTGCTATTTATACAATTATTTCCTCCTTTTCCACCATTTAAATTGTTATCCACTAAGGATAACTTTGCTCAAATTTTACCTCCTCTGGGAAGGTTTTCCTTAATGCCTCTAGCAAAATAGGCTTTCACCTTGGCACTTTCTCATTCCAGTGTCTGTGTAGACACACTTCCTTAAATATATTACAAATAGATTATTTCAAAGCAGTGAGTACATCCTATTTTTATATTCACAGAAGCTAAATTAGTATCTACCATATAATTGACACTTAAAAAACATTTTTTAAAAGATTGAACTAAGGAATGAAGCCAAGATAGTACTAAAGAGTTAGAGACATAGTTAATGTATCAATTTCTTCTTTGAGTTAAAGATTTTAATAGTGACAGAGTGAAGATGTGTACTGAGAGCAAATATATTCATGGTGTCTAAAACCAGGAATAATTTTTTCAAAATTATGATTTATGAAATTAACATAATGAGTATTTTGAAGGGGACTAAGTGTATTTTACAAAATTACAGAAGCCTGAGTGTATTAAAATGTTTACTGGGATGAATAAAAGGGCTCTAATTGAAATATTATGAAGAGAGAAAAATATCATGAAAGTTTTAATATTGGGCATTATGAAGAAAAATAAGCATAGCAGAAAGCAAAGAATATTTGGTAAACCTATCAGTCATTTTCAGTAGAATCTAACATATACAAGGTAAGGTATACAACAATCTCATTGTAAGATAGCTACCTGCTGGTACCCAACAGGTAAGTCATTTGTAAAAAAAGTGAACATATGCACATATGTATTTGTAAGTATCTGGATACTACAGAAACTTCATTTTCCTAACATTAGCAAATCCGTTACAGTGCTGATTAGATGGCCTTGTAAGAAATTTCTTCTCTCTAAAGAATAAATGGTACTTTGAAACTTTTACCAACAAGCAAGGAAGCAGTAGTTGCTAACACAGAAAAATCAAGAGACAGTGACCAAATCACGTTTGTACTAGTTATTGAATGAAATTCTTGACATCAGACACTCTAAGGAAGTGGTGATGATAGCAATTTAGAAGAAAACATCTTGAAAACAGCTGAGTGGCTTGTTGGTTAAGAGTTGGCTTGGGAGCACAAGCTCTGAGGAGTAGGGCCACTGGTTTGGATCCCACTAGGGCCACTGGCACTGCGCCCTCTACAGCTAAGATGGTGAACAACAGCTCGAGCTGGAACTGGGCTGCCATGAGTCCCTGGCAATGGCATAGGCTGCAGTGGGGCTGCAGTGGGCTGCCCTAAGCTACCGTGGGCAGCCGTCCAGTGGTTGGTAACGGATCTGTCTCAGCCAGGAAGAGCACAACAATCACAACACCAACATGGGACAGGGAAGCGACATCCTCCACAACTAGCCTGAAGAAAAAAAGGACAGCAACTTGTCTGTTCCCCTTCCCTGATTCCCCAACACTGTTCCCTCCACCAATTCCCCAATAAAATCTTTTAAAAAAAAAAGAAAAAGAAAACATCTTGAGAGAAAAGAGGAATATTCCACCAATATGAATAAAATACGCAAGGTGTTCTACAGTAGTAAGAAATCAAACCTTCACAATGTATTATAACCAGTCATAAAGTTTTAATATTTAGCTATCTAGAAAATAAACTGTCTCCAATACTTCTTTCTGAATGTCTGAAAGTTAAATTTTGTTGTAAGGGCTGGCTGAGTGGTGCGGTGGTTAAGCGCTGGCTTGGGAAGCCAGCGGCCCCGGTTCGGTCCCACATGTGAGGGCCAGTGACACTGCCCTCAAAAAAAAAAAAAATTTTTTTGTTGTAGTGTCCTGGGTGTTTATAGTCCAGGTGTCAACCATGTCAGTCAGAATACATTGAGGGAAGTGGACAATTCTTACTGTAGTAATTTATTTATAGGTCCTTGTTATGGTTAATGTTCAGAGAATGATTTGTCAAAAAAAAAAAATTGAGATCATAGCAGAAGTACCAACTTGTTGAGAAAGTGAAAGGAATTTGGTATATTTATTATAGAGAAAAGATGATTAATGGGAGTGACTATAATCATAATTGCTTGAAAGCTTTTAATTTCTAAAAATTAAATTTATTCAGTTTTGCCTCAGAGGGTGAAGGAAAAAAGAGGCTGGTTTCAAAAAGGCTTTTTGATAGTTCTAACCAACTAAGATAGTGTTTCTTGAAAAATACATTTTCTCTCAATAGAAATAGATAATAAGTATCAGGTGGTCACTATATTAGGAATTTTGTGGAAGAATTTCTGAGTTATACAGACTCTTTCTTTTTAAGCCTCAACTTTTTAGATAAGTAATTGTTTTTTTATATCTTTATTTTACAATATTTTTTCTTCAGCTAAAATTACGTTATAAAACACTCAAATTTGAAGAAGGAAAAAAAAGGTTAATTGAGATTTTGTAGCATCACAAGTCTGGTTCTCCACTTAGAAGTGGCTGGGATGCTCTGTCTTTTCATGCATCTTTTGAATAACTCTTTAACAGATTGTTTTGACATTGGGAGAGAAAACACTCTAGCATTTCTTTTTCTTTATAACCTAGATAATTTATTGTCAGTCGAAAACGTAAAGCTCATGCATATTTTCACACTCAGTATGTAAGTTCTATTTTATATTTGGAATAACCATTTTGAGATATGCAAATAGAACTGAAAAGATGGGATGGCAGACATCAAAAAGACAGAGCCATAAATACCTCTGCAATGCCATATTTCCTTCTTCCCTCTTTCTTTTTCATGTAATCCATTTCCCTTCAACTATTTATCAGATTAATTTTCCAGGACTAAATTGGCAATTAGAATAAAAAAGATACTAAGAATGTATGCATCAAAAAAATAAATAAAAACACTTTATTATTGAATAATGCATACATGAAAACCATAAAGTTAATAATTTGTGATAAAGCCCTATATTGGAGATATGCAAAAATATATAATTCTAAAATAGAGAGCGATTTTTAAAATATCAATATTGTACATTCACATTTCTTTATCACATATTTAATAATTACTTAGAGTTAATACAGTAAATCAAACCCCCAAGTGAACCTTGGGTTCAATACATATATGGAAATACCTACAGTTACTGAACCAACTTTTAAATGTTAGATTTCTAAGGATAGCTTCACACTTTTCCCAGTTTTTTCCTTTATATTCATTTCCTTCATAGTCATACTATTTCCCAGTATCATTGACTGTATTTAGATTGATAGTTCAGAGACAGTTAGTATTTGCTTCTCTCACTATATCACTTATATAATTTTGAGAATGCTTAGTTTTTAAACAATGTTGCTGTGCCATTTATAAATTCCTTTCATCTTATGTGACATTAATCCCTCCCTTTGCAAATGGAAGTTAGTATTTGTTACTAGGTAAGCTTAATAAAACATAATAGAGGGGACTTCTCAGTCCTGGTTGTGTTTCAAAATCTTTAGTGTTTAGAATACATACACATGGACGCTCTCCCAAAAACTCAGTTTGCCTTTGTCCTCATTTATTACTAATCTTCCCTTTATATATTCTGTTCCAGTCACACTGACGTCCTACTATTTTTCTCATACATGCTGAAGGAGCCCCTGATTTATCAGCTTTGCACTGTTCCCCAAATATCTACAAAGCTTTCTTCAGAAGTCACCTTCTCAATGAGGCCTACCTAGTAAAGGATTAAAACAGCTCTCATTCCCTTTGATCTGAGTTTTTTCATAGTATTCTTTTACCTTATATCATTTTCTAAAATATATTTATTATGCTTACTATTCTTCTATCCATTAGAATATATGCTCTGTAAACATTTTATTTATTTATTTATTTATTTATTTACTTACTTACTTCTCTAATATTTTTCAACTGCCTAGAATAGTGCCTTGCAACCGTAAATGCTGACTAAGTGAATGAATATACTGAATGAAAACCTCTGGGTTGTAAGCCAAGAAATTTTGCTGTTGAAAACTCCACATACAAGTATGTTATTAGTAAGGATTGCAAACCCCTGACCTAGAGAGTACATATGGATATAAGCAATAATGCCTTTTTAACAGACAACAAAAAAACAGTTCTAGCCAAAAGACTGTTTGAGTCTTATTATATTAAGCTGTCTCTTTTGTTGGGGTAAGAAAGATTCATCACTTAACAGGCACAAAGCTGTCTGATGTGATGTTATTTCATGTATAGAATAAATTACATACAGTTCCGTTTTCCTTAAAAATTAACAAAACTTGTTTTGTTTTTGTATTTACCTTAAGTAGATATGATTCAGCAACTAAAAAAGAGAGGATATGAAGGGTTACTTGCAGTTTACATAGTTATTTATCTGACACTATGACAACTTAAAATGTGGCTGGAAACTATTAATGAAGCTTTATCTTGTCCACATGTTACAACTCTTGGATCATCAGTGCAACTTGTAAAAACAGAGGCAGCTTCCACCTCTGTATTTATCTCACATGGTACTTCTAGACTAGTAAAACCAGTGAAATCTGGACCAGTAAGAAGATGGGCAACTAAGCAAGCTAAATTAGTGTAATGAATGCAATATGAATACTTTAATTAAACTTAGTGATGGCAAAATGGTCAGAATATGTTCACATATAGGTTTACTAAATCTTACAGAAATTGTTGCAGGTTAGTCACACTTCATAGTAGATAGATAATGAAGGGGTTCAGATCAGGCCTCTCCAAGGTGTGCTGCTCTGGCATGTGGATTGCTTTGAGTTAAAAGCAACTGAGACCCTGCAGGCTCAATAGAAACCTTTACCTCTTCCTTAAAGAATTTTAACTGGGGCTTTGCCCCTAATGAGTTATCATCAGAAATGACTTTTTATAGCCTATGTATAGGGCAGGGCAAACTTCTAATTACTGAATATCTGCTTTGCTTACTGTCCTGCAAATAATCTTTCTCCCCTCTGAAGCCCCAAGGTCCCTTATTTCATGCTTATTTCAGAATGTCATATACACGTATACATCATTTTTACTTTTCTGTCATTGAATCTCACATGTATACGGGGTTCCCATAAATATGTATGTAACTAAATTTAGTTACTTTTCTTATTAATCTCTCATTTAGATTTAATTATTAGACCAGCCACAAGAACCTAGAAGGGTAGATAAAAATTTCTTCCTCTCCCACAATAGCTAAACAATTACATAGATAGATAGATGACAGATCAATCGATCAATAATTTTTAAAAAAGAATCAGTGTTATCTACTTGTTTTGTTTTGGTATAAATACAGTTACAGCTGGATCCTGAGTCTGACTTTTGTTTTCCAGATTCCCATTCAAAACACTTATTTTGATATCCTACCTTATGCTGCTTTACTATGCTCCAAATTACAAACCATCAAGAAAAAAACTGACTCCTCTCTCTGTGTTTTAAGAAGTGAAAATGATATTTATCTGCTTAAATTAAATTACTATATTTAACTCTACCTAAGCATCAAGAGATGGAAATGACCTTTTATGGTATTTTCAAAATAACATTTGCAGAGAAAATATTTTTAAAAATGTAAAGTTTTTTTTTTTAATTTAAAATGATATTTGCAAGTAGAAAAGTGTTAAACAATGTATGGTATCTATCAATATTTACAGCTTAAACACTATGACCTTACTCTCATAAATTGATAGGCATATCCTGAAATATCAAGGAGGATGGAGAGTATACTTAATAAAGGGAGTGATCAAATGTTATCTTGCCATATTTAGACATGACAATATTACTGGAGAGAGAAGTCAGGGGTATTATACACAAAATGCATTCATTCAGCCTGCTACTTCCTAATGGTATTTCTTTAAAACTTACTTGATACCAGGGCACTCTGGAACAGCAGCTGACTTATTCTATATTTATTTAAGTCCTAGAGCTCTGATCTCCTAACCTGGCACACACAGTGAACAGAAGCAGCAGCTAGAAGCTGATAAGGGGATAGTCCTGTACGCATTTCAGAATAGAGCCAGGGCAAGATAGAATGCATAAATCCTTAAGTCATGGATTTGTAAAAGTAATGTGCAGCTCAAGACAATTGTAGAATGCCATATTTTTCTGCATTCTTCATAATTTGTAGTGAAATATACTTCTATTATATGCACACATAATAGCATTCTCTCAGTTTTTGTTTCGTTACTGAAGCCTTCAAAGAATGGGAAAGTAAAGTTACTAACCAAGTAAAGAATTATAAATGGAATGAAAATAAAACTTTTGTACGTCCTTTGAGCCTTCATTTATGGTGAGAATTGAGTTTGCAAATGTAGATGTTTTTGAAGAACACTGTGTCCATAAATGACACTGATTCTAAATTGTGAATCTCTGTGTGTATCTGACAGGCAGAACAATGACCTCCCAAAGATATCCACATCCTATTTCTTGAACATAAAAATATATTGTGGAGGGCCGGCTGAGTGGTTCAGTTGGTAAAGAGCTCGCTCAAGAGTGCAAGCTGAGCTCTGAGCAACAGCTGTTCGAGGCCAGCCTGAGCTGAGTTGCCGTTGAGCTGCCAACAGGTGGCAGGATGGCTCAGCTAAAAAAAAAAAAAAAAAAAAAAAATATATATATATATATTGTGTGGGCCGGCCGAGTGGTTGAGAGCTGGCTTGGGGCACCGGCAGCCCCGGTTCGGATCCCACATGTGAGGGCCAGTGACACTGCCCCCAAAAAAAAAAAAAAAAAAAAAAAAAAAATATATATATATATATATATATATATATATATATATATATATATATAGTGTTCCATGGCAAAAAGGAACCTGGGTTGGAGATGGAATTATGTTTGCTAATCAGCTGACCACGCGGTAGGAGGATATCCTGGATGATCTGGGGTGAGCCCAGTATAATCTAAAGTGGAAGACTGAGGCAGAAATAAGGGTGAAGTAGTGCCATTTCACGAGGACTTGATGTGCCCATGCTGGATTTGAAGGTAGAGGAAGAAGCCATGAGACAAGGAATTCAAGAAGTTTCTAGAAGCTGAAAAACTCAAGGAAACACTGTCTCCCCTTCAGCCTCCAGAAAGAACATAGCCCTGCCAACTCCTTGATCTTAGCCAGGTAAGAACCTTATTGATTTCTCACCTACAGGACTGTAAGATAATAAAGTTATGTTGTGTTACTCCACTAATTTTGTAGTGATTTGTTATAGATGTGATAGAAAACTAACATCACATTTTTGTTTCATAAATGTATTGGCACTATATTAACCTTCAGAGGGTAATCTATTTAAAACATTTTTATTTTAAAATTTTTATTTAGCTTTCTTGTTATATAAGGAGTGCCAGATTTTTGGTGTAGATGGTAGGGGAGGGGATAATTCTTTCCACCCTTCTAGGATCTTCTGGCTGGTCTAAGAATTAAATTGATATAAGACAGATTAACAGGACAAAATCAGATTTAATTTTGTATATATGGAAACTCCATAAAAGTATGGGAGCCAAAGAGTAGCCTGGTAACCGAAACTTATATAACTTAATGAGACAAGGAAAGGAATAGGGTCTGGGGATACCAAAGGGAAGAAGGCCTTTCATAGGAAGGCCAGGGGAGATATTTGTAAAACAAAAGTTTGCCCTGTTGTGCAGATAAGCTTCTCAGCTAATGGCTCTCTCCTTCTCAGTGTAAATTATGGCAGTTGAAGAGGGAGAAAAGTGCTTTTCCTGAATCTACTGGGTTTTAATTGTTTTGTGATCAAAATAATCTTTGTGCCAAAGTGGCATATTTCAGAGACATTTGTTCTGAACCCTTTCAATATTCTTCAGGTAATAGCTTTACATATGACACAGATAAAATAAGGCACCAAACATATTTTAAAATCTACAGTATATTTCACTTAAGAAACATTGCTGAGTAACAGTGACTTTGAACATTATTGTTGTTAAAATGATACTTTGAGAAAATTTTGGAAACTATAAGCAAAAAACCATCAAAATAAAAACAAAAGTTTAAAAACTGGTTATATTGAAATTTTACCTTACAAAACTCTGACCCTTTTTATGAGCCCTTTGGTAATATGCCCTCTTTCCTACTTAGAAAGTGTTTCTCTCAGAATTTGATTTGTGTATAGGGAAATACATATTTCATATATTTCATATAAGTATATACAATTTCTCCTACTTTATTTAGATTGTTGCAAAAGTTTTTGAATTTTTTTTTTTTTTACAACAAATCCTGGAACCTATAGTCCACAGGCTTGATTCCATATTTCTCTCTGTTCAGAGACAAATTTACAACGTGCATTCAATAGTAAATTTTGCAGCATGCTGCAATGGGCTATATGGTACCTCTTACCACATCTATTAATTTCCAACAGTATTTTTCTCGGACCATAATTTATACAAGGTTCTGTATTATTTATCACCAGCTCTCTATCGATTATCCAGTTTAGGAATGTTTATTGCTAGGTTTATTTGAATAAGGGAAACAAAAAGGCAGTAAGACCTTTGGACATAAATGTTAGGTTTGTGGGAGGATACATTATCACCCTCAAAGAAGGCTGACATTCAGTGGTTGACTGCATAAATTGTTGGCAAGTTCAGTGGGAGACTGTGGTCCAAATGATTGCTAAATAAATAAACTTGCTGTATATATATATATATATATATATATATATATATATATATATATATACAGAAAGTTTATATATATATATATATAGATATATATATATATATATAGAGAGAGAGAGAGAGAGAGAGAGAGAGAGAGAGAAATACCTTGGTTTACGAGCACAATTTGGTCTGTAAACAAACTACTCGTATGGCAAGACATCACTCGTTTACCACGTTAAAATACATTAGAAATGCTTGCTAGTCTTGCAGAACACCTGCAAACCACATTACTCACAATCTAAGGTTTTACTGTATATATGTGTGTATACCTTTTATTGGTACCCTATGTGTGTGTGTGAGTGTGTGTGTGCATGTGTGTGTGTGTATAAAACTTTCTCATATTATATATAATTGCTATATATATATATATACTTTCTGATATATGTATAAAATGTGTTGATACTATACATATATATAGTATATATATGTATATGTATATATATGTATATGTATATGTATATTGTATATATATTGTATATATATGTATATGTATATATACTATATATAGTATATATATATACATATATATATATTTTCTCAAGGATTGAGAAAATGCTCCACATAATGGTGGTTTGCAGCTTATTTTATAGCTAAAATTAAAGGAGGAGGGTTACATGAAATCCATTGGTAGTGGATTAATAGGGTGGGAGAAAACAAAGCGGAGAAATCTCTGGAATTGGATAAAAGTAAATTGGAGAGACAGGTACTTCTTTCACATAGGTAGGTGCATGATAGTATTGGGTTGTCAGAAAAGTCATGACGTATTTTTTCTGTTTTTCATTGCAAAAATGCGTCATGACTTTTCCTACAGCCCATAGTTCACATAGAGATGTTAATCAAGGGACAAGGATAATAATGAGGGATTCTGTACTTTCCAACTCTGGTCTAGAAAAAGGGATTGCTGACATTCCAAGGATACCATCTTCAGTGCAAAAAGACTATGGACAGGCTTACTTAAGGTAAAGATGGACCTTATGAAGGAAACTTCAGGCTAAAGATGTGACTTCCCACAATGGCCCACCTTAGCTATGAATTTTTTTTATGCTCATGCCATCTTATGTGGTTATTTTCAGTCTTCTGACCTCATCAGGTTTAATCTGTGATCCCTTTTCTGTCCTCACTAGTAAGACCAGTTACATTTGGATGAAATATTAATCTGGAAATTATCCACATCTGCAACTGAAAACTAATCTTTAGTTATAAAAAGGAAGAATTTTAGAAAGGAAAAGAAAATGATTCAACAACAAGGAAATATGTGAAGGAAACCATGTCCCCATCAAGATGTTACCATAGGCAGGGCCGGCCGAGTGGCGCTGCGGTTAAGCGCCGGCTTGGGAAGCCAGCAGCCCCGGTTTGGGTCCCACATATGAGGGCCAGTGACATTGCCCTCAAAAAAAAAAAAAAAAAAAGATGTTACCATAGGCAGAAAGAATAGGGCCATGGGGAGATAGGGGAGGAAAGAAAGGAGGATGTGAAGGGAGATAAAGGAAGGAGAAGATGAGATCATTTTTAAGAAAAGGTGCATCTACCAGACCGGCCAGTACTACTAGCTTTTGGTGACCAGGACACCATCTTGCCCCTCAAGGTAAACGTTAGCTAATTGTAATGGATTATAATACCATTAGCATTGCAGGCAGGAAAAACTCTCCACCCTGTGTGTTCTCATGACAGCTCAGACAAGGGCCAAATAAGGAAAAGGGACTCCTGCCTCCCTACAGGAAGTAGTAGTTAGTGAGGATTTGCCTGGCAATGCCTATAACACTACCCCTAAATCTTGAATATTTCACAACTCATTCTCATAAATCCCTAAGCCTCTTTGTTTCTTTGGTGCAGCTGCTCTTCTCCTGGGCTGCCCATTCCCACTATTTTGGGATGTGGTCTCTTCCTTTCTTTGAATAAATCCTCTGCATGCTTGGCTTCTTGGGTGCATCCTTGAATTCTTTCCTGTGATATTCACCAAGAATCGTTTTTTAGCAACAAAGATGGTGTTGAAGTATAAATCTACTCTATGCCTAGTATGTCCCACTGTTATGTTATCTTTATTGAAATTTAGACAATTAGCTTAGAGTATGGACATTAACTGGTTGTAAGTTTAGGATTTTTCACTGGGTGAGGCATAATTAGAGAAATCAGATAACCCCTCTGTCTGGGTTTGAAAACCAAAAATTAAGTCAGTGTGAAATAGCCACCAAATAAAGGCAAGGTTCTTTTTTTCTTACACTTATAATTAACTAGATAATTGTTAGGTTTATCACCTACATTCTTAAGTTAACCTTATGGAGGGCCTAGAATAAGCTAAATAGTGTTTATATTTGCATTGTGTTATTTGTCAAACCTTCACTTGATGTTAGGAAGTTGTATTCCAGTAAACTAATTAGTATGAAAATACTTTAAAGCAGGATATAGATATGACACATCTATTAACCCTTATATTTATGAAGTGGAAATTTCTGAATATGAATACTTGTTATCTTGCTAATTATTATTGCTTACCCTCCCACCCCCAATTTGGGACCATGTCAGTTTGGCTTACAAGTCATTAGGCTTAATACCATTAATTGAGATATTTAGGAATACACAAAACTCCTCATAGGTACCCAGGAAATTATTTTTAAATATATCAATGCATTTTCCAGGGTTCTTGAAAACAATCTGCTATGGCTTTGTCCAAATCACCATATGCTTAAGAATTTTTATAAATATAAAATTCTTCTTTTGTCCAGTATAGAAATAGTTGAGACCAGTTTTCTCTCTTCTTTTCACTATTCTTTAAACAAATGATGCTAAGGACTTCTTATTAAAGTCATTAATAACCATCACAAATTAAATGTAGTTTAAATATAGGACACCTAAAATTAAGTTGGCAGAGGATTTTGAGGGAGATCTACTTAAAATATAGATTGTTCATTCTATTTATAGAACTTACAGCAAGATTTTTAAAAGGGACCATACTTTGTGACTCCCAAAATATGTTACCTACTATTTTGATTAATGAAGGATAATTTTTATAACATTCTATTAGGTAGTATAGAACTCACACTTACCTTATGTTTCAGGATATATATTTGTTCTGATTTTGAATTTAAAGATCTCTTTTTTACATTAACAGCTTTGTTTCACGTTATAGGTATAATATAATTATAAAAATTGGAACTAAAATATATCTTTCAATACTGAGCTACAGAATAGAAAGATGTATAAAATTCATTATTTTCATCAGTGTATATTGCATTGCTGATAGGAACCTAAGGCATGCTTTTTTATTTTTTTTTATTTTTTTTTTATTTTTTATTTTTATTTTTTATTTTATTTTTTTATTTTTATTTTTTAATTAGTTTCAGGTGTACAACACAGTGCAATAGTTATACATTTTACCCCTCAAAGTGACAACCCCCACCCCCAATACACCCTCCCACATCCCCCCATATCATATATATCTATTACTCTTCCTCTGACTCTCTTCCACAGTATAATCCACATCCCGTGACTATCTATATATATATTCAATTACAGTAGGTATACCACCTCCACTTTAGTAATACAGTGCAGTGATCAAACCTCTACTCCATCCATGAAATGGTCTCCCTAACAAGACCTATGATCATCTGACATTCCACAGAATATTTACAACATTATTAATTATATTCCCCAAACTGTTTTTCCTATCCCAGTAGCAATATTGTAGTTGCCTATTTTTGCTGTCTAATCTCTTCCCCTTCTCCGTCATCCCCATTCCTCTCCAAATTAGCAACCCTGATTTTTCCTCTATATCTATGAGACAGTTTCTGTTTACTTTGTTCATTCATACAGTTTTTCATATTCCACATATAAGTGAGATCATATGGTATTTGTCCTTCTCTGACTGACTTATTTCACTCAACATTATAGTCTCTAGGTCCATCCATATCATTGCAAATGGCACGATTTCATTCTTCTTTATAGCGGAGTAATACTCCATTGTATAAATATACCACAGTTTCTTAATCCAGTCATCTACTGATGGGCATTTTGGTTGTTTCCAAGTCTTAGCTATTGTAAATTGTGCTGCTATGAACATCGGGGTGCATAACTTTTTTTGAATAAGTGTCTTGGTTTTTTCAGGATAAATACCTAGGAGTGGAATTGCTGGGTCAAATGGTAGCTCTATTTCCAGTTCTTTGAGATACCTCCATACTGACTTCCATAGTGGCTGCACCAATCTGCAGTCCCACCAACAGTGCAGCAGGGTCCCCTTTTCCCCACAGCCCCGCCAGCACTTGTTGTTTGTTGATTTGTTGATGATAGCCATTCTGACTGGAGTGAGGTGGTATCTCATGGTGGTTTTTATTTGCATTTCCCTAATGACCAGTGAGGTTGAACTTTTTTCATATGCCTGTTGGCCATCTGTATGTCCTCTTTAGAGAAATGTCTCTTCATATCTTCTGCCCATTTTTTAATTGGGTTGTTTGTTTTTTTGGTGTTGAGTTTCATGAGTGTTTTATAAATTTTGGATATTAACCCCTTATCAGATATATCGTTAGCAAATATATTCTCACATTCAGTAGGCTTGATTTTTGTTTTATTAATGGTTTCATTTGTTTTGAAAAAACTTTTAAGTATGATATAATCAATTATGTTCATTTTTTCTTTTACTTCCCTTGCCCGTAGGGATGTATCAGTAAAAATATTGCTCGGTAATGTCTGCAAATGTACTCCCTATATTTTCATTTAGGATTTTTATGGTTTCATGTCTTACATTTAAGTCTTTAAACCATTTTGAATTTGTTCGTGTAAGATGGGTAATGACATGATCCACTTTCATTTTTGTGCATGTGTCAGTCCAATTTTCCCAGCACCATTTATTGAATAGACTATCTTTACTCCAGTGTAAATTCTTGCTTCCCTTGTCATAGATTAACTGTCCGTAAATGCTTGGATTTATTTCTGGGCTCTCTGTTCTGTTCCACTGATCGATGTGCCTGTTTTTATGCCAATACCAAACTGTCTTGATTACTGTGGCCTTGTAGTAGGTTTTGATGTCTGGTAGCGTGATCCCCCCGACTTTGTTTTTATTCCTCAGAATTGCCGAGGCTATTCTGGGTCTTTTATGATTCCATATAAACTTTAGGATTATATTTTCTATTTCTGTGAAAAATGCCCTTGGTAGTTTGATAGGAATTGCATTGAATCTATATATTGCTTTAGGCAGTATGGACATTTTAACTATATTAATTCTTCCTATCCATGAACATGGTAGGTGTTTCCATTTATTTGTATCTTCTATGATTTCTTTCTTCAGTGTCTTATAATTTTCTGAGTACAGATCTTTCACTTCTTTGGTTAAATTTATTCCTAGGTATTTTATAGTTCTTGACGCAATTGTAAATGGGACAGTTTTCTTAATTTCTCTTTCCATTAGTTTATTATTGGTATATGCAAATGCCACCAATTTCTGAACATTGATTTTATATCCTGCTACTTTACTGAATTCGTCTATCAGTTCCAATAGTTTTTTGATGGAGTCTTTGGGGTTCTCTATATACAGTATCATGTCATCTGCATATAATGACAATTTTACTTCTTCCTTGCCAATTTGGATGCCTTTTATTTCTTTTTGTTGTCTGATTGCTGTGGCTAGAACTTCCAGCACTATGTTGAATAAAAGAGGAGAAAGTGGACAGCCTTGTCTTGTTCCTGATCTTAAGGGGAATGGTTTTAGTTTTTCCCCATTGAGTATGATGTTAGCTGTAGGTTTATCATATATGGCTTTTATTATGTTGAGATATGATCCCTGTATTCCCACTTTGCTAAGGGTTTTTAGCATAAATGGCTGTTGGATTTTGTCAAATGCTTTTTCTGCATCTATTGAAATGACCATGTGATCTTTATCCTTCATTTTGTTGATGTGGTGTATCACATTAATTGATTTACGGATGTTGAACCAGCCTTGCGCACTAGGGATGAATCCCACTTGATCATGATGTATGATCTTCTTAATATATTGCTGAATTCTGTTTGCTAATATTTTATTGAGAATTTTTGCATCTATATTCATCAGGGAGATTGGCCTGTAGTTTTCATTTTTTGTGATGTCTTTATCTGGTTTTGGAATCAGGGTGATAGAGGCTTCATAAAAAGAGTTTGGGAGCCTTCCCTCCTTCTGGATTTTTTGGAATAGTTTGAGAAGAATAGGTGATAGTTCTTTTTTGAATGTTTGATAAAATTCACTTGTGAAGCCGTCTGGTCCAGGGCTTTTGTTTTTTGGGAGCTTGTCAATTACTGATTCAATTTCCTTGGTAGTAATCAGGGTATTTAGATTTTCTGTTTCTTCTTGCATTAGCTTTGGAAGGTTGTATGCTTCTAGAAAATTATCCATTTCTTCCAGATTGTCAAATTTGTTGGCATATAGTTGCTCATAGTAATTTCTTAGAATTCTTTGTATTTCTGTGATGTCTGTAGTCATTTCCCCTCTTTCATTCCTGATTTTGCTAATTTGAGTCCTCTCTCTTTTTTTTTTTTGATGAGCCTGGCTAGAGGTTTGTCAATTTTGTTTATCTTCTCAAGAAACCAGCTCTTGGTTTCATTGATCTTTTGAATTGTTTTTCTGTTCTCTATATTGTTTATTTCTGCTCTGGTCTTTATTATCTCCTTTCTTGTACTCCCCTTGGGCCTCTTCTGCTGTTCTTTTTCCAGTTCCCTTAGGTGTAAGGATAACCTGTTGATTTGAGATTTTTCTTCCTTCTTTAGGTAGGCCTGCACTGCTATAAACTTCCCTCTTAGGACTGCTTTCGCAGCATCCCAGAGATTTTGGGTCGTGGTGTTTTCATTTTCGTTTGTCTCGAGGTATCTTTTGATTTCCTCCTTGATCTCATTTGTGACCCACTCACTATTTAATAGCATATTGTTTAGCCTCCATTTATTTGTCAGCTTCCCGGATTTCTTCTTATAATTGATTTCTAGTTTCATAGCATTGTGGTCAGAGAATACAGTTGAAATGATTTCAATCTTCTTAAATTTATTGAGACTTGTTTTGTGGCCTAATATGTGGTCTATCTTAGAAAATGTTCCATGTGCACTTGAAAAGAACGTATATTCTGTAGCTTTGGGATGAAATGCTCTGAAAATGTCTGTTAAATCCAGCTGGTCTAATGTGTCATTTAAGGTCGCTGTTTCCACATTGATTTTCTGTCTGGAGGATCTGTCCATTAGTGATAGCGGGGTGTTGAAGTCCCCTACTATGATAGTGTTACTGTTGATCTCTGTCGTTATGTCTGACAATATCTGTTTTATATATTTAGGGGCTCCTATGTTAGGTGCATAGATGTTTACTAGAGTTATGTCCTCTTGTTGGATCGATCCCTTCATTACTATGAAGTGTCCTTCTTTGTCCTTTGTTATATTCTTCAATTTAAAGTCCATTTTATCTGATATAAGTATCGCTACTCCAGCTTTTTTCTCAGTACCATTTGCATGAAATATTTTACTCCATCCCTTTACTTTCAGCCTGTATGAGTCTTTGGATCTGAGGTGAGTCTCTTGTATACAGCATATACTGGGGTCTTGCTTTCTTATCCATTCAGCCACCCTATGTCTTTTTATTGGAGCATTTAATCCATTTACATTTAATGTGATTATTGATAGGTGTGTATTTATTGCCATTTTCTTATTTGTGTTCGTAGTCTTTCATAGTTTGTTTTTCTCTTCTACTTAAAGAAGCCCTTTTAGCATTTCCTGCAAAGCTGGCTTGGTGGTAATGAATTCCCTTAACTTATTTTTTTCTGCAAATCTCCTTATCTCACCTTCGATTTTAAATGATAACCTTGCTGGATACAGCAATCTTGGTTGTAGGCCTTTATTTTTCATCACTTTGAAAACCTCCTGCCACTCTCTTCTGGCCTGCAAAGTTTCTGTAGAAAAGTCAGCTGATAATCTTATGGGGGTACCCTTGTAAGTAACTTGCTGCCTTTCCCTTGCTGCTTTAAGGATTCTGTCTTTGTCCTTAACCCTTGCCATTTTCACTATAATGTGTCTTGGAGTGGGCCTGTTTGGAATCATCCTGTTTGGAACTCTCTGCACTTCCTGGGCTTGTATTTCAATGTCCTTTGCCAGGTTAGGGAAGTTTTCAGACATTATTACTTCAAATATATTCTCAATCCCTTGCTCCCTCTCTTCTCCTTCTGGTACTCCAATGACCCGTGGGTTATTGCGTCTGATGTTGTCCCCCAGCTCTCTTAAACTATTTTCCATGTTTTTCATTCTTTTTTCTTTTTGTTGTACCGCATGGGTGATCTCTGCTATTTTGTCTTCTAAGTCACTGATGCGATTTTCTGCTTCATCCAGTCTGCTAGTGATTCCATCAAGTTTGTTATTTAATTCAGTAATTGTGTTCTTAAGTTCTAGCTGGTTGCTTTTCATGATTTCTCTATCCTTCTTTATATTTTCATTAATTTCCTTGAACATTCTAATAATCAGTGTTCTGAACTCTGTCTCCGATTGGTTGGTTACCTCTATTTCCTCTATTTCCACTGATTCAGGAAGTTTCTTCTGTTCTTTTATCTGTGTTATGTTTCTTTGTCTCCCCATTCTGGCTTACTCTTTGTGTTTGCTTCAATATAACAGATAGATCCCCCAGATTTCTCAGTCTTTTCTGGGTAAACTTATATGATGTGTGTCCTTTATATTTGAATTACTCAGTCTCCCTATTCTCCTGTGCTTGTATCTGAGGTGTTCCTTGTGTCATGCGTCCTCACTTGTTGAAGTTTTAGTTTTGATTACTTTTGGTTTGTCAGTAGGTGGGATTGACTCCCAGATTGATTAGCTGTGAGGATCAGCAGCTTCTGCAGTTTATGAGCTGCTGTGAGAGGATTGACCCCTCTGATGAAACTTGGACCCTATGGGTCTTAGTACCTGTAGTAACTTCTTTTTGGGTGTGACTCTTGTATGTCAAACCCAGAAATGCTCTAGTTTTATCTAAAGTTGGCCTCCGGGTATGATAATTCTTGTGTCTGTTTGTTTGGACCCACTGCTGCAGAGTGATTTTAGAGCAGAACAGATCAACAAGAACAACCTCGGCAGCCACCAAAGGAAATCAAATGCTCGCACAAGTAAAAACAACCAACCATCAAACTACAGTCAACTTGTACAGAAATATCAATCATACTAATGAAGAAAACAAACAGAAACAAAACAAAAACCACATACTCAATAATAACAGAAGAGGAAACAAAATAAAATACAATATCCTAAAATAAAAAATAGAATAAACATGAGAAACCGATTAGCTATACCTAAAAAATAAAAAATTAAAAATAAACTAAAATAATAATAAAAAAGTAAGAAAAATTTAAAAAATAAAATTTGCAGAAAAAAGGAAAAGAGGAAAAGTATAGCAGTGAGAAGAATGAATAAAATAAGAGAGAAAGTGAGGGTGGGGAAAAAAGAAAAAGAAAAGAAAGAAAAAGAAAAAGAAAAAAGGAAAAAAAAATATATATATATATTTGTCTACACACCCATATATATGGACATATATTCACCTATATACACCTATATATATATATATGCCTATATTAAAAACTACAATATGATTAGAATATAATAGAAATAAAAACCAAAAACAACCAAGATAAGCAGCCAATAAAGGGAAAACAAAACAGAATAAAACCAAACAAACCAAAAATACCCGTGCTGGTCTAGGCTAAAGTCCACCAAGCTCTCTTCAGTTTGTCTGCTGTACAAAAATTCCTGTGCGTCTTGTGGGAACAGTAGGCCACCTGATGCCTAGCGTGATCCTGGCACTGCAGGTTTGCTGTACTTGAGTGTGGTTGTGACGTGTGATTGGTGGTTTTTACAAAGTCACTGCCTTTTTGCTTTTGCCTGTCCCAAGGCAGGCTGCACCCCAAAGGCTCAATGAGTGTCTCTGGGCACCCTTTGGGTTGACAGCCGTGGAGAATTAAAGAATTCCTCACTACCAAAAGCCTGCTGCTAAGAATCTGTTAATTAGTGCCTCAGCAGATGAACCTGCCCTGCCTCCCAAGCCTTGCCTAAAGGTGGGGGCGGGGTGGGTAGTCTCACTCTGCTGGCTTTACTGGGTGGAAATTCTCAACCCCCTGCAGGTAAGGATATCTTCCTAGTCTGCCCCTATTGCTCCCTTCAGGAGTCAGTTTAAGACTGTCTTGGCGGGGGACAAAGTTTGTGGGAGTGGGTGAGTTATTGGGGTTTTTTTTTTTTGCTTTCTGTTCAAGAGTAGAAAAAGGGAAAAAAAATAAAAAACATAAAAATAAAGCCACAATTCCAACACTGTTTCAAGCTAAGGCCTTTGCCTCTTATGCTCCAGTGGAGTTCCTGCTGCTCTCCCAAAGGGTCTGCCGGGATTTAGGGAATTGCGCGCACCCTACCGTGTGGCCAAGATCCCCGCTCCGCGTCTCTCGGGGACCTGCGTCTCTGCCCAGCGCGCTGCATGTCCGAGTGAGCCTTCTTTTTCCCCTGCTCCCGGGTTTCAGGCTTCTGCCTTGGAGCCGGCGCGCGCCCGCGGTGCTCCTGCTGCTCTCCCGAAGAGACTGTCGGGGTTTAAGGGACTGCAAGCCCCCTGCCCGGAGGCTCAGATCCCCGTTCCGTCTCTCGGGGACCTGCGTCTCCGCCCAGCGCGCGCTGCTTCTCCGCGGGCGAGTCCTCTGTTTTCCCCTGCTCCCGGGTTTCAGGCTTCTGCGCTCCGCGGGACCCGGTGGGCACAGAGACTGATCCCTGAACCGGGATGGTGCAGGGACTGATCTTGCCCTGTCGCTGTGGGGCTCTGCACCCTGCTTCCTGGGGACCCGGGAGCCGCGGGTGCAGCTCGTACCTCTGCACAGTCGTCTCCTCTCTCTCCTCCCGCACTTGCCCGGCCTGAGCTTCTGCCTCAGACTGCAAACCAACGCGCTCTGGCTGAACTCTAGGTGGGCCGCGGGCCACAGGGAGCGAGCCGGGGAACACTCACCGTGACTCAGCAGCCGCGGGTGTGGGCTGCACCTCACGCGTCTCGCCGCCTTCTTCCCCTACTCGCCCAGCCTGCCCACCTTCCAGCAATCCTTGTGTGGAACTCTTAGTCGCTCTGTGTGATGAGTAGATGTCTCTTTGAAGCGTATTAGAAGTTCAAATTGTGGATATTTCCAGGGGAGATTTCATGGAGCCCCCCTCACAGCCGCCATCTTGCCCCTCCCTGATTCAGGCATGCTTTTTTAAACTCTGGCTGGCAAACACTAATCCTGATGGTAAATATCCTTGTAAGTTGCTCTGCTCTTTATTTAGATGACAATTAATTCTTATCCATCGCTCACAACACTGGGGAAAAATGAAAAGGAGGTAGAAACACCTCCTACTTCTCATGAATGTGCATTCTTGTGTTGGCTATGATTATGAATTCCTTTTATAGTAATCTGCTTTCCACTCCCTCTCATAGTCATAGATATAATATTTTATATTTAAATAGCATATTTGATTTTCATACTACTTTTAAACACATTTCATTGTAGCCTTCCAATACTCATAAAATGCACTTACTAATAATTTCTACAGTATCATTCAATACACATTTGAAGAGACTGAAGATTCAACAAGAGAATGTCATGTATCCACCATTACATTATCATGCAGAATAGTTTTACTCTAAAATTCCTTGTGCTTCATCTATTCATCTCGACTATTCTCGCCTTAGACCACTGGCAACCAATAATGTTTATACTGTCCCCAAATTTTGCCTTTTCCAGAATGTCATATAATTAGAACCATACCATATGTAACCTTTTCAGACTTGCTTCTTTCATTTAGCAATATGGATAAGTGCCCTCCATGTTGCTTTGTGACTTGCTAGCTAATTTCTTTTTATTGCCAAATAATATTCCATTTTATAGATGTACTAAGTGTGTTTATCCATTCAATTGTTGAAGAACATCTTGGTTGCTTCCATTTTTTTGCCATTTTTTTATAAAACTGCTATAAACATCTGTACATAAGTTTTCATATAGACAGACATTTTTAATTCAATTGGGTAAATACCTAGGAGCATGACTGTTGGATCATATGTTAAGTTTTATAAGAAACTGCCAAATTGTCTTACAAAGTAGATATACCATTTGGCATTCACATTAGCAAAGAGTGGGGGTTTCTATTATTCCACATCCATTCTAGCATTTGGTATTATCATATTTTTGTTTTTAATTTTAGCCTTCTAATAGGGGTGTACTGGTATCTCATTGTTTTAATTTGCAATTCACTAATGACATGATTTTGAGCATCTTTTCATATGCTTATTTGTCATCTGTGCATCTTCTTTGGTAAGGTGTGTAACTGTTCAGGTCTTTTGCTCATTTTCAAAATTGGGTTGTTTGTTTCAACTTTCACTGTTGATTTTTAAGAGTTCTTTGTATATTTTGGATACAAGTCTTTATAGTAAAGGAAGAAATTTTCCTCTACTCTTCTAGGTTCTTCCAACTGGCCTAATAATCTAATTGGCATGAGATAGATTCACAAGAGAAAATAACCAACTTTAATTACATAAGTACATATGGTAACCCCACTTACATAAGAGAGTCAGAGACACCACATACATGAGTGGTTCAGAGACAGGTAAAACGAGGTACATGTGACATTCTAAGCTAAGGATGAGGTAAAGTATCTAAAGCTTCAGAAGAGAGGAGAGTCATTCACAGACAAAGAAGAGCAGATGTTCAATAATTAGAAATTTTTCTTGCCCTATAGAGAGGTCATAAAAACTTATTTATGATAAGAACTTTTATTATGGGCAAGGCCCCCAAGTTAGATTCTTTAAAGCATTGCTAAAAGTTTCTCTTGGGTCTGCAGTGTCTTAATTTCCTTTGGCTCGAAAAAATTCACAATCCTAAGGGGCATATCCTAGGGAGGTCTGTCCTGAACCCCTTTCATCCTTTATCAGATATGTGCTTTGTAAATATTTTCTTCAACACTGTGGCTTATCTTTTCATTCTCTTAAGATAATATCATTTCTAATAAAAGCATTACTAGATGCCTTGAATATCTCAATTAAACTGACAGCACTATCATCTACTAAACGTCATTTAAATAACTTGATCATTGATGAAAGGGATGTAAAAGAGAGCTCCAAAACATAGTTTTCATAAAATCACTGCCTGACTGTTTGAAAATTATTTATCCCAAACATTTATGATCTCAGCAAGAAGAATATATATCTGCATTAGACATGTATATGACATATATATTATATAATTATATATAATATAATCATATTAAATATATAATGTATAATATGATATATGTATATGATATATGTATATTATATAATATATATATATATATATATATAAAAACGATGACAGGAGAAAATTCTAAGATGTCCTAACTTAAATTACAGCAGACCAGAGGGTGGAAGGAAGAGACAAGAAGGGGTAAATCAGTTAACAACTCCAGGGCAAAACCAACAAAAGACTGCTTACACTCCTGAGTGTATGTTGGAATTTTGAATGAACTTCCAGGTGACTATTTCCATAAAGATATAAAGAAGAATAGCTGGGTGCCAGTGAATCCCAGGACCCTCCACTTTCTATGCATGAACGTCCCAGGCTGTTGCTCATAGTCCAAAGGAGCAACACTTACTCCTTATGGACTCTGTACCTACCCCGCTCCCCTTATCTGTACCCAATGTAAATTCTTTCGAAACAACTTACATCTTTCTTTGCCCTACTTACTGTATTTTTTTAATTTATTTTTTAATTAAAGTTTATTGGGGTGACAATGATTAGTAAAGTTACATAAATTTCAAGTGTACAATTCTGTAATACATCATCTATATGTTACAGTGTGTGTTCACCACCCAGAGTCAGTTCTTCCATCACCATATATTTGATCCTGTTGACCTCATCTACCAACCCCTCCTCCCTTACCCTCTGGTAACCACTAAACTATTGCCTGTGTCTATGAGTTTTTGTTTCTTTCTTTGTTTGTCTTACTGTATTTTTAAAAAGCCTGTTGCTTTCTCCCCTTACCATTACTGCTGGTAGTTCAAGCCTCTTATCCCAGGACCTGGTCCTTTATGTTCCAATAAACCCGTTATTTTAAAAACCTTTTAGCCTTGTAAGTTAAGATTTTTTTTTGGTTAACAAAGGTTAATATAAATTTTCTGGTTTCCTGTTATATATTACAGAATTGTATATTGTATCTATTAAATGTATTTCATATTGATATTGTATTAAATGTATGTTATAGTAGTACAATGTTTGTTCATCAGTTGTTTGAGAACCAAAAGCAATATTCAAAGTACTACCACAAATTTAAGCTGTCTTTGAATTCATCTAACTCTGCCCTTTATTAAGATACAGGTATGTGGAGGTTGGCCTAACTGCAATTTCTATATTTCCCAATATCCAAGTAATTTTAAAGCATTGAGAAATTATTGTAAATACCCATTGCTCCTCACAAATGTTCCATGGTTAAACTTTCAGGCTGCAGAGGCAAATTCTTGGGTTCAAGTTTAACCACTTCTCAGGTGTATGACATTAGCCAAGTAACCAAAGGGGAGCAGAATATACCACCCCAAAATATGCCTCTTTGGCATAAGGGTTATTTTGAGTTAGTTATTTTTTAAAAGCAGCAGACACTTGAACATTTCTCAAATCAAGTAGAAGTTACCCTTTCGTAAGAGACATTTACATTTATAAGGGAAAGCCCATTTTAAAAGTTTCTCTCTCTCTGTTCAAAGAGAGAATGACTAAATCTCTAAAAATTGTTATCAATAGAGAAGGCAAAGACTTTTATCTACTTAACTACACTACCCTTGTTTACTGTGCTTTGCCTAATTACCTCCTTTAATTGGCTTCTGAGCCCCAGCATCCTCTTTTGTCTTTAGCTGGAGATGGCAGTTGAGGTGGTGGCTTGGACCATTTTGGTAAGTTATTCAATTCCCCTGGGTATCTCCCATGTGTCCAGGAGGTATACATATTATTCAAGTTCTGTTTGTTTTTCTCTTGTTAATTTTCTTTTCATTACAGTGTGGGATCTCAATTAAGAAACTTGAAGGTTAGAGTGAAAACTATTTTCCTTCTCCTATATTACTTAATCTCTGTGCTTTAAGTGTTGTCATGGGTAAAATAATGTTAATAGTAGTACTATATTTAAAGATTATTGTGAGAATTACAGTCAAGGGTTTAGAAAAGTGTCAGGTTCATATCATGCACTCAGTGCTAGTGATTTTATTTAGGTAGTTGTCAAATAGTTAAATGTAATGCAATATAAAATACAAGAATATGCTGAATATCATTATGGACAAAAAATACTTGATAACTCAAAAATATAAGATATGTTTGGAATTAAAAGACTTGAAGTCCCATTTTATTTATTTAGATGGTATTTTTTCCAATTGTAAAGATTATTTCCTTGTTATATATTGAGATGAATATATCAGCAAGAATTTATAGACAGACATATGAAGAGCTAGATAGGTAATCCTTATGTACACATAAAGCAAATGATTTCATTATATCAGCTGAAATCATTCATAAAACAAACATGGGAGGATATCATGTCTAAGTATAAGTAGAAAATTAGAATATGGCTTCCCAGAAAATTCACAGGCATACTTAAATTGATACTTAGCTCATTTTTTTCATTTGAGGAAAAAAATATGGGGATTGCATCAGTAAAAAAAAATTTAAAAAAATGATTGCATAAGTTTCCAGGTAGCTCTCCTCTATCAGACCAAATTGACGGGGTTTGAGCACATAAAAGGGGAACCAGAAACAGATGCTTTGAAGCTCTCTTCATGAAAAAAACAAAAAATTGTTTTTTGAGACCAGTAAAATGATAAGTTCCCGTGTTAGAGAAAGGGATATGCAATATGGCTCAATGGTGGAGCCCTTAGATTGTTCAGTTTGAAGCAATAAAAGATAGCATCTTTGGCAAGGAAGTTCGCTAATATTTTTCTCTTATTTAAGCCATCTGTGTTTGCTACTTGTTGCCAATCAAAGTTAAGTTCTTACATCCCCCGCAAAAAAGGGAGGTCAGAGGCTCAGAGTCAGGAAGAAACTTGTCTAAAAATGCAGTCAAATTGAAGGAAATTTCAGGGCATCTTGGTTAGGCCTGAGGTATTTGACTTGCACAAATATAAATGTCAGACAGTTCTGGCCATCAGCACAATTGTGATGCATACTTTGTGAAAAGGTTTCTGTTTTGTGCTCAGTAAAACTCCTGGGCAGTTTCTCACAGCTTTGAGGAAATCCCCACTTCAATACTGGAAAGCTGAGGTGGAAAAGGGAGTGAGTGAGGGGGATCCCCCTTATACCCAGAATGTAAACAGCAGCAGATTAACAAAAATAAAAAATACAAAAGGCCAGAAAAAAAGAATAGTTGAAACTAGGATATGGGACAACAAAGTAGGAACTTAGAACTACAGAATCTCGGATTCCACTCCCAATTCATGAAATGGGATCTGCATTTTAACAAGATTCCCAGGTGATTCCTGTGTACTTTAAAGAGCACTTCCAGGCTTTGTCTTTTTTGTATTCATCTCCATCAGATTTTGTCTATTAGCTCCAATTCCACAGGCACCTAGCCTCAGATTTATGAGGTTACAACTAGTTAATCTAAAGAGTGACAACAATATTGCATATCAATTGAGAAGAATATATTCATGAGAAACAGAGAAACAGACCTTTCTTGCAATCAATGTAATTTTCTTTTTCCTGGATTGGGTTAAGCAATGACAAGAAGTGCTCTATTTCTTTAGCCGAATTGGAAAAAAAAACAAATCACAGGGTAACAGGGTAAAAATATATTTTGTAAAATCCTTTATAATATCTTTGCTAAACAGATGTGTACCTCATCTATTGGTAAGTGAATTCTACATTTATACATTTTGATAACAATAGATAAAACAGTGAGTGAATTGTTACCATGACAATGGCAATATTAAGATTTTTTTCCCCTGCTTTCGTACAGGTATCTTTTGTTTCCTTCTTGTGTTCTCTGCAGGTTTTAGATGAAGATTTCTGATGAATTTTCTTGCATTTATTTTTCTCTTTCTTAAAATAATTTATTATTTACCTTATCTTGCAATAAATAATCTGATGTGTTACTTTATGTAGGCAACTTTAGAAATCAAGAAGTGGATCTAATGAAGTAAGCTTCTCCCAACATGGGAGGGAAAAACTAACCGGAGAACCGGAGAACCTGGCTTCTAGTCCCAGGGATGCCTCCACTTCGGTGCACAACCCTTTTGAACCATGTGGAGGTCCATTTTCTCATTCATAAAATCAGAAACCCCAGGAGGAAGGTACTCTCAAAGTGGCTTCCAAAACAACAGTTCCATTTTTCTCATTCATGGGAATATGTATTTCCTCTTAAACCAGGATATCAGCCTTTTTACCACAAGTGGTTTCTTTGTACAGTCTACCTTTTTCTAACCAATAACTTTTTAAATTTGTGTGGATTGGACTGAAGATTGACATTCATTTTTGTGGATTTATCTGATATATACCATGTGATATCTTATTCAGTACTGTAAGCATTTTCCTCAGACACTTGGATATTAAAGGCAAAGATCAGTTAATGGATGGTACATTAAGTTGCTACACAGTGATTGCACTTTTACAGCACCTTCTCCCAAAAACATATGTACTTCATGTAACATACAATTTAAAAACAAACAAAAACCATGATTCTCACTAAGCACAGTGTGAGGATGGGGTATGTAAGCCTGAAGGAGAAGAGCCTCCAAGGAAGGTACCTCAAACGGTTTGTAGTAGGTTGAGTAATGGCCACCTGAAGACATCAAAGCCTACTGTCTGGAATTTATAAATGTTCAGATTTGAAAGAAGGGAATTTTCTGATGTAGTTAAATAAGGATTTTGAAACTGCTCTGGATTATGTGGGTGAACTCTAAATGCCATCACAAGAACCTTATAACAGAGACAAAGGGAAATAACACAGACACACAGGAGAAAGCAATGTGAATACACAGGCAGAGATAAAAATGATGTGGCCAGAATGCCAGGATACCCCATTAGGAGCTAGAAGAAGCAAAGAATGGATTTGTCCTTAAAGCAACCAGAGGGAGCACAGCCTTGCTGAATTTCAGGCTTCCAGCTTTCAAAACTGTGAGAAAATACATTTATGTTGTATTCTGCCACTAATTTGTGAAGATTTTAGCAGTCTCAGGAAGTTAATACACAGTTCATTTTGTAGAAATAAATCTTTTCTAAAAATATATCCCTCGCCTCCAAAAATAAAAATAAAAATAGTTAAGGGGGAAATATTCAAGTTAAAGAATTAGATACTAACCACTGAATCAGATGTATTGTTTTAAAACAGTGATTCCAACTCTCAAATATCATCTAACACCTCAGAATTTCGTGGAATAGAAGATGAGAGTATTATTAGGAAATTGTAACAAAATTTAAAACTGCAAACTTCTTGAACTCATTCCCAAATTACAGCAGAAGTAGATCTGGAGAACTTCTGGTAAAGAGGCCTCGTATAAAGGAAACACAATCTTTTAATGAACAGCAATGAAAATGTGTAAATCCACTCCAGATCCCATTTACTGTAGAATTATCATCCTGTCCTACTACACAGAGCTTCACTGACTTTTTAAGAGAATAATAATAATGCAAGCATGTACTCATTACATATAACATAGCCAGCAAATGGCTAATTAATTTGTCATCTCATTCAATCTTTTCAACAACCCTCTGAGGACATTTGAAAGGTTACTTTTAAAATGCTTTGAAAATGAAAAACAAACAAACAAACAAAAACCACAGCAGACCCCAAACATTTCAGTAACTTGCCTCAAATCACACAGTAAAACCACAATTCAAATCTAGTAGTTATGATTCCATAATACACTCTGCTAACTACTATGTTATATGGAAAACACTTGACAGGAGAAGGCTGACAGCATCCTTTTGTTATTGAAATAAAACTGATCTGAGGAGTTCTGGGCAAGATGGCAAAATAGGAAAATGCTGTGCTTGCTGCTTCCCATGGCCACATTAAAATGACAACTAAATTATAAAAGTCAGCCTGAAGAACCATCTGAAGACTAGCTGAACAGAACTTCTGTAATTAAGGATATAAAGGAGAGTCCACAACGAGCAGGAGGGACAGAGATGCAAAACAGGCTGGCCCCACACCTACCTGTGGTGGTTGAGCATTGGGAGGGACATCTCAGTGGTAGAGGTATCCCTGAGGAGTGAGCAGCCCCAGCCTCACACTGGGCTCCCCAGCTCAGGGCTCCAGTGCCGGGAAGAGGACTTACATCTGGCTGTGAAAATCAGCAGGGATTCTACCTACCTGGGTGAGATGGAAGGCTTGCAGACACTCATGCTGGGCTCCAGTGGAAAGACAGTGACTCAAGAGGCATCAGAGACATATAGGGAAAAACTGACTTGTGTGGCTTCAGGAAGAAAGCTACAGGGACAGACACCATTGTTTCTGTGTTGAGCCCTCCACATGTATAGTGTACAGGAAGGCGCCATCTTTCCTGTGTTGAGCCCTCCCCCAAAGGACTGAATCTGAAACTGCATTGGCCTGTTTTGGCCCACTCACTCCACCCTGGTGACAACATAGCACCAGGCCTCAACCAACTCATGCACAACGGAAAGCAATTTTGGTGCCTGGGCAACCAGCCCCACCTCATGCACAGCAGGAGGCTCTTTCAGAAGCAAATAGCCAATCTCAACTTGCACACCACCTAAGGCCCTTTTGGTGGCACAAAACCAGCCACAACCCATGCTTCAGCCTTTCTTGGACAAGTCTTGGGGGTCTGCGGGCTCAAGGCAGGCCTTAGTGTACTCTAGGAATTTTGCAAAGTAGTCCCACGCTAAGACCTGGCATTAAACCTGCATCTATATTAACCTGATGAACACCACTCACCCCACCCTGGTGACTACCTTGGACCGTGCCTTACCTAACTCTCATACTGCCTGAACCTCTTTCAGTGGCTGAGAGTTATGGACAGCTGGCAGGTGGTGTTAAACTTTGGGGTGCCCTGGGCCTTTTGCAAAATGTCCCCAGGCCCAGTACTGGTGATAGTCAGCCTTGGTTCTTCTTAACATGGCCTCTCCCACATGCCTCCAGGTCCAACACAGGGAGCGACCAACCATGAATCACTTTATAGATCCTACCATGTGGTCCTGGACCAGTCATAGACAGTGGCTAACCTGGGCCTACACCAGAGCCCCATCCAAAAGGCCCCAGAACCAACACACTTGGAAGGCTTCAGAACACGACAGAACACTACCCGATTTTCTCCACAGTTGCACTCAAAACCCACACAGGAGACATTTCTGGAGCACACAACGCAGGTGATCATGGAGACTGTGCCACTGGGACATATGGGACAACTACCACATGAGGCCACTTGGTGGAGACTAAGAGACACAAGAGATCTATCTAATATATATAATGAACACAGAGGGGCAGCCAAAATGAGGAAATAAAGAAACATATCCCAAATAAAAGAACAGAAGAAAACTCCAGGAAAAGAACTAATTGACATGGAGGCAAGTAACCTACCAGACACAGTATTCAAAATAGTGGTTATAAGGATGGTCAAGGAACTTAATGAGAACTTAAACAAAGAGGTATTAAGTATAAAAAAATGACATAGAAACCATAAAAAAGAATCACTCAGAAATAAAAAATACAATAACTGAAATAACTAAAATGAAGTACCCACTACAGGGAATCAACAACAGATTAGATGAAGGAGAGGGTCAAATCAGCAATTTGAAAGACAGCGCATTGAATCAGCAATTTAGAAGGTAAGTAGCAGAAAACACCCAATCAGAACAACAAAAAGAAAAAAAAAAAGAATTTAAAAAAAATGAAGACACTTTAAGGGGCCTTGGTAAAAACATCAAGCGTACCAACATTCACATCATAGGATTACCAGAAGGAGAAGAGAGAAAGCAAGACATTGAAAGCCTATTTGAAGAAATAATGACTCAAAATTTCCTGAATCTGGTAAAGAAATAGACATACAAGCCCAGGAAGCACAGAAAGTTCCACACAAGATAAATTCTAAAAGGTCCACACCAAGACACATCACAATTAAAATGCCAAAAGTTAAAGACAAAGAAAGAATCCTAAAAGCAGCAAGAAAAAGGCAACTAGTAACTTACAAGGTGCTCCTTCCTATAAGATTGTCATCTGATTTCTCAACAGAAACTTTACAGACCAGAATGGATTGGCACAAAATATTCAATGTATTGAAAAGCAAGAGGCTATAACCAAGATTACTCTACCCAGCAAGGCTATTGTTTGGAATCAAAGGGCAGAAAAAGAGCTGCCTAGACAAGAGAAAGTAAAGTTCCTCACCACCAAACCCATATTACAAAGAATGTTAGAAGTACTTCTTTAAGACAAAAAACAGATTAAAAATGTGAATAATAAAATGTCAATAACTACATACCTATCAACAATTACTTTCCATATAAATGGATTAAATGCTGCAATCAAAAGATAGGGTGGATGAATTGATAAGGAAACAAGACCCATATATATGCTGTCTACAATAGACCCACTTCTGATCAAAAAATATACAGACTGAAAGTAAAGGGATGGAAAAAATATTTCATGCAAATGGAAATGAAAAAAATAAAGCTGGGGCAGCAATACTTCTGACAGACAAAATGGACTTAAAACAATGGTTATAACATGAAGCAAAGAAAGCCCTAGTAATCCCAATTCTTAGTATTTATCCTAAGAAAGCCAAAACATTATTCTGAGGGGATGTGTGCATCCATTTCTTCACTGTAGTATTGTTTACAATGGCTAAGGTGTGGAGGCTCCTGGGTGTTCATCAATAGATGAATGGATAAAGAGGAGGTGGTTCATATATTCAATGGAATATTGCTCAGCCATGGAAGAAAATGGGTTCTTGCCATATGCAGTCACATAGGTGGACCTGGAAGGTATTGTGCTGAAGTCTCACAAATTTGCGAACTTGTTGCAAAGATGTTGCTAATCTTTTTTGATACCAGAGGGATTATTCATTATGAATTGTACCAACTGGACAAACAGTTAACCACATTTACTATTTGGAAGTGCTGAAAAGGCTGTGTGAAAAAATTAGATGACCTGAACTTCGCCAACAATTCATGGCTCTTGCATCACAACAATGCAACAGCTCACACGGAAGAGAGTCTGTGAGGGAGTTTTTAGCCAGTAAACAAATAACTGTATTGGAACACCCTCCCTACTCACCTGATCTGGCCCCCAAGGACTTCTTTCTTTACCTGAACATAAAGGAAATATTGAGAGGAAGACATTTTGATGACATTCAGGGCATCAAGGGTAATACGATGACAGCTCTGATGGCCTTTCCAGAAAGAGTTCCAAAATTGCTTTGAAGTGTGGCCTAGGTGCCGGCATCAGTGCATAACTTCCCAAAGGGAGTACTTCAAAGGTGACTGTAGTGATATTCAGCAATGAGGTATGTAGCACTTTTTCTAGGATGAGTTTGTGAACTTAATTGTCCCACCTCATACGTCAGACAGAGAAAGACAGAAGCAATGTGATTTCACTTATATATGGAATTGAAAGAACACAATAAACAGAGAAACAAAACAGAAACAAACTCATAGATACAGAGAACATTTTTATAGTTGCCAGAAGGGGCAGGGGTTAGGGAAGTGGTTGACAAGAGGAAGGGATTAAGAAGTACAAACTGGGGCTGGCCAAGTGGCGCGGTGGTGGTTAAGCGCTGGCTTGGGAAGCCAGCGGCCCTGGTTCAGGTCCTGCATGTGAGGGCCAGTGACACTGCCCTCAAAAAAAAAAAAAAAAAAAGAAGTACAAACTGGTAGTTATAAATAGTCACAGGATATAAAGTATAGTATAGGGAATATAGTGAGTAATATGGTAATAAGCGCTGGCGGAGTGGCTCAGTTGGTTAAGAGCTCGCTCAAGAGTGAGAGCTGAGCTCTGAGCAACAGCAGTTTGATGCCCAGCTCGAGCTGAGCAGCCACTGAGCTGCCAACAGGTGGCAGGATGGCTCAGCTAAAATTTAAAATAATAATAATAATAATAATAATAATATGGTAATAAGTATGTATAGTGTCAGGTGGGCACTAGACTATCAGGGGGATCACTTTATAAATTATATAAATATTAAACAACTATGCTATATACCTGAAATCAACATAAAATAATATTGAATGTCAAATGTAATTGAAAAAAAAAATACATGATTGCCTCACAGGATTAAAAAAAAAAAAAAACAGAAATAAGACTGATCTGGCCTTCAACTCTGGGAAAGTGTTTTGAAATATTTCATGCACACTCTTAAAGAGGGAACTTTTATTTGATATTGCCCATTGATTTATATATAAATTAATGAGTATTGAGCAGACTTTCCCCATCTGAATTTGAGTGGAGACTACTGTCTTTTCCTCTCCATCTTTCTCCTTTGTGGAGAATAATTTAATGGATCACCCACTTAACAAATTCTAGTAAATATTTTTGGTACAGTGTGAAGAAACTTGCTAGATGAAGAATTTTCAGATATCAATGTGACAGTAGAGCCCTGTTTGTTGAACTTAACACTCTCTTTCGGCTTATTTTAAACTCTTTGACTTCTGAACCCACTTGTGTTTGTTTCTTGCATGGTTCCTGACTTCTGGAAAATGAGAAAAATAATGACTCTTTTTCTAGCTGAGACCCAGATATAACCCAAAGGTCAAGTCAAAGCTTCTCTCATGGATACACCTGAGATGTTATTCAATGACTGGGCCTTCCACAGATTTCACACCCTGAGTTTTCTTTAGATTATCATTTTTAAAAGCAGCTAGTTTAAATCCTATCTCAAAATTGTTCTTCAAGCTTTGTCTTGAATCAATTTTATTTCTTCTAAGACTTATTTACTTTTAGGTATCTAAGATGAATCTTTCCTTTCTTTCATCCCTAAACCTATATTTATCCCGGGCTTAATATATACTGGGGGTGCCAAAAAAAAATGTATATACATGACCTGTATTCATCTTTTGTTATTGGTATATATTGAGTATTACAATTTTAATATCGTTGTTTTTTCTCCTTTCTTAAAATGTGCATACAATATTTTTTGGCGCCCTCTGTATTTGATATTATTCTCTCTAATCACCACATATTACCAATATAACCATTCAAAAATATGAGTTTACAATTATAAAGTGTCAACTCTTACAGATGAATATCATTTACCTGTGAAATAAATGCTATTGCAATTGTAATACACATGCATTTAAAATTCTAATACACAAATGTCTGTTGTCTTATGGAATCTAATATTCTACTTTAAAACTCCTAAGTATCTATGACCAATGCCTTATGAGCTCTCATTTTCCAAAAAGAAAGACATTTCCCTTTATGTCTTTCTGGGATCCTTCTAAGGGCAAAATTGTTTCACACATTATGCATTGAACCTAGTCTTCGCCAGACTTCTGTTCCAGCTGCCTCTCCCACCCTCCTTCTCAGCCCTTCTCTTCTCTTTTTCTATCAGCCACCATTGATGTCACCTGCACAAACCTGCTCCTCTCAACCTTCCTCTTAAGCTGCCTACACAACACTGTGGCAGAGACTGCTAGTAAGTCCCTAAATTACTGTTTCTTTTCACTCTTGGTGTAATAAAATCTTCAATTATTATCAAAACCATATGTCTATCCATAATAAAGACTGCATTCCCTAGCTTCCCTTTAAACTGTGTTTGGCCATGTAAGTAATTTTTAGATAATGAATGTGAGTCTGAGTGATAAATGCAAATTTCCAGGCATAGTTTATACCTTTCCTACCCTCTTCCCTCCTCGCCCCATGACCTAGTTAAACTGTGAAAGAACTAATGAGCCATCTGGATCATGTATCTAAGGGCTACCTACTCAAAATGACAGCAAAGCAAAATTACAGGACTTTGGTTAATTATGCTGTGGATTCAACATCCAAGCCGTAGACTGCTTATGCCATTACATGAGTAGGAAATAAATTATTACCTTGTTTAAAATATGGTTATTTTGGCTCCTGCGGGGTGGGAGGAGAGGGAGGATGGATCCATTATCCTAATACAGGCACTTGTCCATGTGGTCCTCCCATACACTTAGGGGCTGCTGATTTTCCTTTTGTTGCCCCATTGGCGCTTCATCTTCTGCCTCGATTTCCAGCTCTCTCATGCAGGTCATACTGATCTGCCATCTCTTCAGGACACCTACATGGGAGTGAGGAGGTGATTATGGCCTCCATGGCCCTCTTGCTCTTCATCTGCTAGAAGGAAGTAAAGAGAAGAGATCCCAGAAAATCCCATGGAGCACTAGTGCCAGGGGTTATTTTAATTTTGCTACACACTGATTTCTTTCCAAGGGATCATAAGAAAGTTAGTGTCTGGGTCAGGGGAGTCAAGTACAAAGTCCATTTTTGTACTTTGAGAAATTGCTCATGTCTCCTTAGTTTCTGTTACTGGTTCAGGTACATAATCACACTTTATTTTCATATGTGTTTCTCTCTCCTTCTCCCTCTTTCTGTCTCAAAGGTGTCATGGTCCACTCTATAAATTTCTACTAGGACACATTCAAACTCTTTCTATATGATATGTCTATACCTAAATTTTGTGGATAGGATTTGAGTCTATTTTCTATTAAAATCTTGCAATTCCTTCAAGTCAGGAAATATGGCTCAACAGCAAAAATAGGAGGGGAATTTACTATTTATACACCAGTTATACATGAGTCTCTGACATACTCTGGCTGAGAAGACCATGCTACCCATGTTTATTTGGAGAAATCATTATTCATCACAGACTCCCAATGGGAATATAAGCTACAAAAGAAGAAATCAAACCACCAAGTTAGTTTTGTTATTGAAGGTATTTTATATATGCATAATATGTCAGTTTCTAATCCTGGGTCTGCTACTTACTATCCATATTTCTCTGCATAAATCACGTAATCTCTCTCAGCCTCAGTTTCTGTTTCTACAAAATGAAGATATTAGCTTTGTTTATTTCACAGGGTTATTGTGAGGATAAAAAGGGGAAAACATTAATGAGAGGAATTTGCAAACTGTGGTAGGAGGAAGTATACACATTTGAAGATTTATTATAGGAACAAAACATTTTGCCTTTTGTAATTCTATAATAGAAAGTTTCTTTTTACCTTTTTCTTAAATTCTAATTTAAATGCTTGACTTTATTGTATGGTAAGCCAACTAATATGTTAGTAATCATATCTTTTATATTGAGTAATTATTAGTTCCTTTAATAATCATTAGCTATGTACCAAGTACATAGCTATATACCATGTACCAAGCATAGTAAGATAAATTAGAGTTTCCACTCATCAAGGATCATAAATTCTAATAGGGTATAAAATTTTTAAAAATGTATAACTGCAATGCAAGCTGAGGCATTCAGTGATAGACTTTAAGGTAGGATTCTATTGGAACATGAAGATTTCCAGGAGGAAAGAGGCATTTTAATATTTTAAAGGATGTTGTGCAGATCCCCAAGTGAAGAGATATGTTAGTTAACAACAATTTTGATCCAATTAAATCTAAGTACATCTAATCCAAAAAAAAGAGTAAAAAACACATTCATTATATAATTAAATGTTCTGAGAATGAACTTGTTTCAGTCACAGTTGGGGTAGAAACTCAAAAATACCATCAATACTTTTATTTCTGTTGCTTTCTTTTGCATTGACTTTTTTCTCCATTAAGATTTCTCTATGTGGTGTGTAAAATGATTACCAGTGGTTCTAGGTATATCCTCATTACAATTAAAGTCACTAACAAAAGAGAGCCCTTTCTCATGACTAGCTCCAACAAAGACTTGAGAAGGACTTGTTATCACTTTGGTTGGGATCACACATCTATCCATGAACAATTGTTATAGGCAAGGGCATAGGTTCTATAATTACCCAGTGAGTGCTATACCCATCCTAAAGTCACTGAATTAGAATTAGATTAAGGAAAGCTTCTTCAAGTGGAGAAAGGTGAATTACTACAAGGAATTTTATGTATATATGTAATTTTTTGCTTAATGTTCCTCTCCTCTAGGCAATAAACAACTTTGGCCAGGACTTTCCTCATTTTGTTTACCTCTCTATACCTGTGAGTTTCATAGTACCTGATGCCTGGGAAAGGCTTACTAAACATCTGTTTAATGATTGAATGAAAGAGTGAAAGGCAAAGAGACATTTTATTTAAAGAAAGAAACTGAAATTTATATCAAAGGTGATAAACTCACATGTACAGTTACCTATAATTTTCTTTAGATCTCTATATCCAAACTCTGAATTCCTTTTGAAACCTTTCATCAGAGATTACACTAGTATCTATACATCCCTTAAATAATTACTATTTTTCACTTTGTAATTAAATTTATGTTTTAGCAGCAGTTCAACAAGTTAAAAATCCTCAAAGACATAAACTTCCTGTGTCCATTTCTTCAGTAAAGACAGTTTTATTAGCTTATAATGGAGGGTCTGGATTAAGCAATAAATTAGGTTGATTGACATGAATTTGCCCATTTTTATGATCAGAAATGGTCAAATATTAGTAATTTCATATGGCTGAAGTGTAAGTAAATCTACTGGCTCACATAACTTGGAAATCCACAGATAGACCTGGCATATATTGTCATCATTCTGCCTTTATGAGGTTGGTTTCATCCTAAGGGAGTCTCCCTTTGTGATATTAAGAAGAATGGGAATACAGTAATACCTTGGTTTGTGAGCATAATTTGTTTCTGAAACAAACTACTCATATTGCAAGACATCGCTCTTTTACCATGTTAAAATGTATTAGAAATGTTTGCACATCTTGTGGGACACGCGCAAACCACGTTACTCACAATCCAAGGTTTTACTGTACTTCCCTCCATTCTTAGTTAGAAAGAGGGAATGTCTACTTTATAATATTTTTTTAAAAAAGTGTCCTGAGATGTGCTCTGGGTTTCCTTGTGTCTCCTACCCATCCCTGGGCCAATAACTATACCTAGATGTATTAATTTCCTGGACTTCCATAACAAAATGTCACAGACTGGGTAACTTAAACAACAGCAATTTATTCTCTCATACTTCTGTAGGCTTGAAGTTCAAGATCAAGGTATCAGAAGGGTTGGTTTCTTCTCGAGTCCTTTTCTTGGCTTATAGATGTCCACCTTCTCTGTGTCTTCATATGGTCTTCTCTTCGTGAGTCTATGTCCTAATCTCCTCTTCTCATAAGGATACAGGGCATATAGGTTAGGGTCCATCCATATAAATCATAAAGTTATGATTTTAACTTAATTATCTCTTTAAAGACCCTACCTTCAAATATAGTCACATTCTGACTGTATTTGCTGGGGATTAAGATTTTAACATATGAATGTGGGGGTAAGGGCAGCATAATTCAGCCCCTAATTCCCTCTTAGCTGTGGTCATATATCCCACCACTGAAGCCAGAAGAGTCAATTTCCACAAAACAATATGGATCACCAAACCACCAGGCGTGATATAAGCGGGGATGGGAGAAGGATACCTTGGGATTGGGAATTATTCACTATCCCTTCTCTAAAAATTTTAATATACTAGTAATGAATCTAGCTAGTGTAGGAAAAATGAGTCCTGGCATCATTCCTGGATGATTGATATTTATAATTTTGGCTGTTTTATTTTATTTATATTTTTAAAAATCATATATCTTTATTTCAGGATTTTATAATCAAGATTGATTAATATTTATTCATTATATGTGTACCAGATCTTAAGGTGGTGAACAAAGAAAAATTCTATTTGGCCCTGATCATGAGTGAACTCCAGGTAGGCAGGCAAATTATTTTCAGTAATCTAAAGGAAAGAGAAGTGTGGGCCCACTAGAGTAGTTGTCCAAATCTTCATTCAATCTGCTTAGAATTGAGAACACTGTGGAAATTTCTTGGTCATCCTTTAAAATTAATGTAAGGAGTGCTACAAAATGGAGTCTTCTGCCAGTAAAAGAAATTGGGAGAAAATTATTTGTGTAAAGATTACCTAACTCTCCAAGCTGAGGTTTGTGGCTCAGTTCTAGAACAAGTTGGAAACTGAAGTAGATATCAAAGACCTGAATTCAGTCTCTCAAAATGAATGGCCACACAGTAGGAGACAGATATTAAAGCTGTATACTGGTGTTGATTTATAAACAGAGGATTCTATCTGCCACCAATATATGCTCCATAGCCAGTGCATGAGACACCAAAGCAATTCTAAATTAGATTCACATGAGCCCACATGAAACTATGTTAGGCTGTCCTCATATTTAATATTAGATTTTTGGGAAGAGTAAGATGTTAGACCTGGAAAATAATTGAAAAACAAACAAACAAACAAAAAAGGCCAAGTATCTCAATAAAAATTTTATATATATATATATATTTGCTTTACAGCCTATAATACCTTCTAGAGCATTCTTTAAAAAAAAAAATCTAGGGTGGCCAGTTGGCTCAGTTGGTTAGAGAACAGTGCTGGTAACACCAGGGTTGCTGGTTCGATTCCCACATGGGCCAGTAAGCTGCGCCCTCCACAACTAGATTGAAAACAATGAATTGGAGCTGATGAGTCTGGGAAAAACACTGTTCTCCAATAAAAAATTTTAATAAAGAAAATATCTAAATACTTGGTAATGAGACACTCAGTTAATCAAGGATTTCATCCAGTGAATTGACATATACAATTCCACTATTATGAGGTCCAGAGAGAGTAGTTAAAAAACCATCAAAAGAGATGAAATGAAATGGAGTGGTCAGTGAGGTGAGAGGGAAAGCAGGAGTGTTATGTTCTAAAGGCCAAGCAAAGGATGTATATCGAGAATGATTGATTATATAAAATACTGATAATAAATACATATATGACTAGGAATTCTTTACTGGATTTAACAACTTGGATATCACTGGATATATTATCGACAGGAGCAGTTTTGCTGGAGTTAAAGCACAGATACTTGGTGGAAGCGAATTGGGAGAAAATAGGAAAATGTAATTGAAAGTTGTGAAGGTAGACAGTTCTTTTGAGATATAAAGCAACTAGGCAGTACCTGGCAAGAAACTGAATTCAAACAAAGGTATTCATTCATTTCTTTTCTATGAAAGAAATACTAAAAATCATTTTCATGGTGTTAGAAAGAAAAAAAAAAACAGGAAAGAGTATATATGGCATGAGCAAGGAATTGCTAGAGCAAAATGGTAAGTGAAAAAAGAGAGGATCTGGTGAAAAAGTGGAGAGATTTGCTTAAATGAACATTAAGTGGTAGTTTATTAAGTGATAGGCAGGAAAATAAGAATGTGGGTGCAACTACTATTGAGCAAGAATGTCAGAAAATCCATTTGGTTCTTTCTAGCCTAAAAGCAAGAGCAAGAGCTTTCACTTGGTCTTTGGTCTGAAAATTATTCAAATGACCTCCATTCTCAAATTGTAGGCATTTCTTTATTCCTTTACCTTTCTTAGGAGAAATCTCTGTTTGGGTCCAGGGAATGTGTTTGTGGCAGACATTGTAACTCGACTACATAATATGCATATTACTTTTTTCCTTACCAAGAAAACCTCAGTTTTATTTGGCAGAACTGTGCGGGCTAAAATCCCTTTGCAGTGATTGATGGCATTATCCCACTGTTCTAGCCAATGAGATAGATGCTGAAGGTATTTGAGAAATTTTCATATCATCTGATATATGTTGCCACATTTTTCCTCCTCTTGGAATATATATTCACCAAACATCATTGAAGAAATATTCCTGCATACATACTAAGAAAAAAGTAAAGTAGAAAGACAAAAAGAGCCTCAGTCCCTAATAGTATTATTGAACTACCATACCAGCTGTGGAATGTCTAACTCCATGTGTTTTTGGCAGGGGATTAATTCCCCATCACCCCACCACCACCACCACCACCCCATTATAGGAGGTTTTCTTTATTTGAAGTCTAGTTTTGTTTGTTGGGTTTTTTGTTTGTTTGCTTGTTTTTAATTTTCCTAAGCAGCTTGGGGCAGTCACAGTGTGTTAACCCTGTGAGGTTGTGTGATTTGGAAATACTTTTCCTAAGCCCTCTCCCCACCCCTCTTCCCCTTTTTTTTGTCTCTAGCAGACCCTAAGAATAGGTAAAGAAAGACAACACTTGTGGTGGGAACAACCAGAGAATAAAGCTGAGCTTCTCAGATATCTATTATCTCTCTTCTCAAAATTGAAGGCTACCTATAGGAAGTCAAGCTCTGTTTTCCATAAAGAAGGGTGAATGCATTCTGATATCCCTAATGCCAAATCTCCCTTCATAATTGCCCCGTCTTCTTTCTAAATTTGAATTGCCCCACCACCACACACAGATATAGATATTAGATCATACTTACTTTTTATTGAGTTTGACTGAAAAATCTAAGTAAAAACAATATTTACATAGTAGTAGGACCAGGTGCAGTAAGGGAAAAACTGAATGTAATAGTAAATAAATTAAAATAAGAGTTGGCATTAAAACAAAAAGGAGACATTATGCAGAATTGTCATCAAATTCAATCTCCCTGTGTTTGGATTAAAAAATAGGTCTCTAACTGAAAATGGGAGAGCAAGCCATGTCTGGAAATTTTCTCCACTCTCTGTTTATTGCTTATATTATAAGGGGTGTGTGTGTGTGTGTGTGTGTGTGTGTGTGTGTGTGTGTGTGTGTGTGTATTGTTGCATGGCAATTTTCCATTTGTCCCTCACATGTCTGTACATCTTGTGAAAACTTTTGTCTTTTATTCTAGACTATGTTTTCAAGGATGTCTATATAGCCTACAGCCTAGGATGATAGAGACAGTGTCTCCCTCTAGGGCAAAGGCAAATTCATTTACTATCCAGGATGACAGGGCTCGGGCACATACTGGTGTGCACGAGTGTCTCCTCCCACAAAACCTCTATACAATGGTTGCTATTGCTGATTAAAGATGCTGGTTCCTCCTCATGTTGGCTTTGCATGCCTTTTTTACGTTGGGCATCTCACCACCGAAACCTCCTCCACAAACCCCTGGCGACGACACAGGATAGTAACGTCTTCCTCTGAGACAAAGGTTGGGTGAATTTGCTAACAGCCATGTATTTAGCTGGGTTTTTTCCCTAAGCTCAGAGTTCCTCAGCTAGGAGGCAAATGCTCTACACAAATCCAGTGCAGCCTCCATCTGGACTACTCTACATCACTCCCATGAGACTTAGGGGTAAAGGGAACCAGTGAGAACATAAAGCACATACTGCCTGCTGTGCTGTAATAAAGTATCTTGTATCTGAGCCAGGAGTCTTGTGTCTTCTGCCAGCATACTTGAAACTGTGGCAAGCTAACCTGTTAGCTGGCAAGTGGTATAAAATCTAAACCCTTCACAATTCTGGGCATCTTGATAGTTATTATTCAATATCTTCACCTCAGTAGCCAAAAGTTGCCTAAAAAAATTCTTCCTACAATTACCTCTTAAAACTTTGACATTGTAATAAAAGGATTTATAATGCCACACCCTATAAATTACCTTTCCCATGAAACTTTCACTAGTGCTGTTCTGAATTAATTACTGCTATTCTTTCTCTCTTCAGAACTTTGCAATTAACATGCCATTTAATTAATCCTATTTTTTGAAACATTAACTTTGTGTATGATGTCTTTCCATTTGATTGTGAATAACTTGTGAGGAAGAGTGGTATTTTGTTCATCTTGGATTTGTCAAAGCACCTTGTCCAATACTTTGCTCAAATGTAGTATAAAATATGCTTTCGGATTATCAAAGAAAATTTTATTATTAAAATAAATTCCTTAACAATGATTTGAGAAAATAAAAAATGTATTTATGTAGCACTTTAGAGTTTTCAAAGGGCTGTCATATATTATCTAATGTAATGAATTTCATTCTAACATTCCTGTGCAGTAGGAATATTATATCTAAGGAAAAATGGATTGTGTGGACCCAAGTCTCCTGATTTCTAGCTTTGTGTATTTCCTTTAGAACTGTGATTACTATGAAAACTGCCTAGTTATTTGTTTTATTTTGAATTTTATATTTCTCACAAATAATAAAGTTGACATTTTTCTTTTATTTTTTTTCCCCTCTCATATCACCTAAAGACTTTCCTCCAGAAAAGTTCAAAGCCATTATTCAATTTAAGAAATGTTACATGAAGAAAGATACTAAAAAGGTCTACAGCCGTATGTTACAAGCATTCTAAGGAGAAAGAGGCAATTATTTTTGTATGCTAAGGTGAAGGAAAATGTCAAAATTATGTTAATAAAGAGTAATATTAACACAACATTAGAATGGATTAAAAGTCAGAAATAAGAATTTTATGTGAAAACTTGTCATACTGTAAATCATGTAAATTTTTTACTATAATAATAATTATATTAATCTCCAGCTGATAATGATGTTCATAATCACTAATATTCCTAAATGGAGCATAGACTTGAGTACAATTTTCAAAAAAATGATGATCTAGAACATATTGTACTGGCTTATGCTCTTTAAAATGTTATAGTAGTTATGAATTAACATATTTCACTGTGATATCCCAGTAAGCATTGAATTGTTTGACTAAAAATGAATCCCTCCTATGTTTATTGATTGTGTATACAGGTATGTTTGTGTGTGTGTGTGTGTGTGTGTGTGTGTGTGCGCGCGCGGTAGTGGAATAAATATGTGTATGCAGTGGGATTTAGCAGGATTTACCAACACAGCTGGTTATTTTGAATCACAATCAGAAAACAAAAATAAGACACAATATTGACGAGGGCACTTTGTCCAATGAAACCAAATTAAGCATCAAATGAAACTTATCAAAACTTGTCCATGTATTACCTCTTGATTAGAAAATATCCAAGATCATTTACAAAATAAATTTCTGTATCTTTACAACAGAAATAATAAAAGAACTGCAAGTGTTAAGTAACTTGTTATGATAAAAAAACGGAACAAAATGTTAGAACAGTATTCTATGATCTAAAAATCCTCTGTACTTTTATTGAAATTTTACTTAATCATTTTACACATTGAGGTATTGTCGAATATAAGTGTGCAGTTTCAGGAAAGATAATTTTCCCAAAATATAGGCAGAGTAAATTTAATGTCATCAAATAATTATGAAAAATCATATCTATGGTGAAATAATTTTTTAAGTATGCATTTGATTTCATAGTGCAATTTTAATTAAAATACAAAGATAATAAAATAGCTAAATGATATTATTTTTCTAATTAATAATCCTAAAATAAAATTAATTTGATAATAAATCATCTGGTAAAAATTGATCAGTGTTTAAACAATACCTTATATATATACATGTTTTTAGGACATGAGATTGTCATTTAAATGTATCACTAAATTTGAATCATGTGAATAAGTAAAACATTTATTTTATGCGACTAAATCAGAGAATTGACCCTCCAAAGGCAGCACAGCCCAAGCTGGTGACACAGGTGACGGGGTGGTACTCTGGATCTTTCAGGCCCTTTGTGAAGCCACCACTCAGCTCCAACTTGGTCTTCATTAGAAGATGAAAGATAGATTCTTCCCCCTTACCTCCATTCTCTCCTTACACTCCACATTCAATCCATCAGAAAATTTTTTTTTTTTTTCCCTTTACATTTAAAATATATCTGGAATTTAACTCTTCTCATCATATCCATTAACTCTTAGGAAAGACCTTATTGTTCTTTGTCTTATTACTGGAATAGCCTCCTAACAGATATCTCTGTTCCTGCCTTTCCATCTACTAAAGAAACAAATGAGGTAATTCTTTTATTTTTTAAATCATGTTCCTTCTCTAGTCAAAACTCTGTTATCACCCAAAGTAAAAGACAAGACCCTTACAATGACTCACAAGGATCCACATGTTCCTATTCCCTTTTATCATTCTGATCTCATATACTAATCTAGTTTTTCACATCTCTTTAGCCACAATGATATGAAGGCTATTACAGGAACACAACAGGCATGCTCCTACCTACTGCAAGGTCTTTGATTTTTCTCGTCCCCTTTACTTGGGAAGCTCTTTCTCCTTCCTCCCATACAACACTATTCCATCACAATCTGGTAACTATCCAATTGGTATAACCCCAACTGGATGTACTGCATTACAATTCTGATGCTACCTACCTAGAGGGTAGCATCAGAGCCCACCAGTTAAAGGTTCAGTTCTCTATAAGACCACCCTTATTTCAGATGCCAGCCACACTGTGGGGGTCCCCAGGATATGTGTACTCTGGTCAACTGGCTATCAATTCAGGGCTGTTCTTGATCACCTAGTTCAATACTTCACTAGAATGACTCACACAACTCAGAAAAGCACTATGTATGGGTGAAGACCAGGGGTCCCAAAGCAGATTTTCCAATGCTCTGTCCCTGTGGACTAAGGGTGCTTCATCACTTTTCTATTTTTTTTTTTTTTTTTTTTTTAAGATTTTGTTGGGAATCAGGGAAGGGGAACAGACAACTTGCTGTCCTTTTTTTTTTGTTCTTCAGTCTAGTTGTGGAGGATGTCGCTTAACTGGCAGGTTGGTATTATCAGTGTGCTCTTCCTGGGTGAGGCAGTCACTCACCAGCCATTGGACGCTCACAGCAACTCATGAAAATGCATGCCAGCTGCTGTCCAGCCCCACTGCAGCCTATGCCATCGCCGGAGACTCGTGGCAGCACAGCTCCAGGTCGAGCTGTTGTTCAACATCTTAGCAGTAGAGGGCGCAGCATCACTGGCCCTCATATGTGGGATCTGAACCGGGCCACTGGCGTCCCAAGCCAGCTCTTAACCGCCGTGCCACTCAGCAGGCCCTCTGAAGCCAAATCTTAACCAATGCACTACTTGGCCAGTCCACACTTTTCTGTTGTAACACATCAATGTGTTCACCAGCCAGGAAGATCTACTGAACTTTAGTGTCTAAAATTTTTATTGGAGCTTCAGTAAGTAAACATTATTGATGAAATCACTGGCAATGTATTGAACTCAATCTCCAGCCTTTCTTCCCTGCCTGGAGGCTGGAATGGTCCTATATCCCAACCCTCTAATCACATAGTTGATCCTTCTGGTGACCAGCTCCCATCCTGAATCTATCTAGAGGCCCAACATGAGCCACCTTCTAAGTATACAGATACTCCTATGACTTGAAAAATTCCAGAAGTTTTGGACATTCTATGCCAGAAACCTGAGACAAAGACTAGAAACTTCGTTATACCACACCTCACACTTTCTAAGTCATTTCTCAAATGTCACATTCTCAATAAGACCTTCCCTTATCATCAATTATAAAAGAATGTGACTTCATTGTTTCATGTTTGACCACTGATTCTTTTAAAACTCGCTTTCATTACTCTTTTCCTCCCTGTCTAGACAGGCTGATAAGAGAGTATGTGTGTCTTTGTCCCCCGTGAGAAATACAAACTTTGAAAATATTCAGTCTGTACATGGGAACTTTGCCCCAGTCCCTTCTCCTCACAACCTGTAAGGCCTAATCTCATTCCTCAAGCCTTCTTTTTCCCACTCTTCTCTTCCCTGGAAGTCCCTTCTCTCGAATTCTCTTGGTGAAGAGTCAACAGTCTTAATATCTGAACCACATTTTGGGTAGGGATCCATCTGGTCTCCCTCTCTCTGTATATGTGTATATACATGACGTTAAACAACCTTAAAATACTATCTTAACTAAAACTATGTCTCCTCTGCATCTCCCCAAAGTAATTCCTAGTGACATTTCATGGTTTCTTTTTGTCATAACATTTATCAGCTTCTGATATATTACAAATATTACTTTGTTTACGATGCATCATTCCTGGAATAGAAGCTCCACAAGGGCAGGTGTGTGTGTGTGTGTGTGTGTGTGTGTGTGTGTGTGTGTGTGTGTGTAATATATATATTTACTCTTATTCCACTATGTAAAATGGTAGTATAATAAACATTTGTTCAAAGAAAACATTTAAACTTTTACATTTATAATTTTCCAGCTAATGCAGCATCATTTCACTTTGAATTAAATTCTCAGCTGATTTAGAGACTGAAAATCATACCTATTTATTTAACTCACTTTTTTGTGGGTCAGCAAGCAGTTTGCCTGGACTCAGGTGGCCAGTTTTGTAATCTCTGCCAGGCTCTCTCATGAGTCTCGTCAGCTGCCAGTTAACCAGAAAATTCTTCTGAGGGTCACCTGGCTGTTGACTGGTGCACAGGCACAACACATCCTGTGACTCAGACCTTCCGGTAGGAACTTGCCCACAGTGCCGCTCAATAAGAGCCCAAGAATGGGAATGAAAGTGTTTAAATCTCTCCAAATGTTGTTTCTGCCACATTCTACTTGTCAAAGTAAGTCACCAGCCAAACCCAGATTTAATGTGAGAAGAAATTCCCTCCATTTCTTGAGGGAAAGAGATGAAAAGATACATTGCCACGGGTATACTTTCAGGGAAGGAAAGCTCCATTTGCTGATTTCCTCCAGGGAAGAGATCTAAAAAATATTTCCCTCCCCATTATCTAACAAAACCAGCAAGTACTCATATATTTGCTTACTGTGTATCAGTCACCCAACTGTAACCAAAATTTCTTATCCACTTCCCTTTTTCATTGATCTCTTCTTCCTATATTTCTTGAAAATGAATATTCTGTTTATCACATATGAGTTTCCATGATTATATCTCTGCTTTTTTTCAACCTACCTGAAATGTCTATTTTTATCCCCACCAATTCACTGCCTAAAGCAGAATAAAAACTATTCTATTATCTTCATTTAGGAACAATCTCCATGCTTTTTTATTTCTCAACCACCTCTGTTTATTCAATTATAACAACTCAGTGTTTTTTAAAGTTGCTTTCTTTTTCTTGTTCTTTCCTTACATCATTAGGTCCTCCAGTTCAGTGGTGGGGATACCAGCTTCTTTGTAAATACCCACAGCTTCTAGGTTAGTGCTTCACAGACAATGATGTCAGTACTGGCTGGAGGCCAGAAATTCAAGCTTGATGTACCTATCACTAGGAAAGCACTAATTCCAATTCTCCTTGGCCTTCGAAATGATTGGCAAAGGAGCAAATGAAGACTTCAAGTTGAAGCTAGGTAAAAAGGAAGATCTGGAGAATAAGTACAAATATACAATTAAATTTAACTAGAAGTGGTAAGTGATTATTTGCAATGGTTGTGAGACTATTTGGAACAGTGCCACTTTGTTGAGGAATGGTGGTTTTATAAGATGTAATAAAACAGAAAAATTATGCAAAATTTTACTGTAACACAAGAAATGAGAGTCTGTCACAGTTTTGAGTCAAAGAAAATAAAATGTTAGAATGAAAGGATATGATTAGGCTGAAAGATATTCCCAGAGTGACCAATGTTATTATAATAAAAAAAATTAAAAAAGAAAGAAAAGGAAAAAAACCTGTTAGCTAAGCAATATGTTAAATGTCAGTAAGTTATAATCAAAATAAGTTTGGAATGAAAGCAAGTAAGAAATTGGTAAAAATTACAGATAATGAATGATTCAATTATGTGTTGATAAAGGCTATAGTCCCTTAGAAATGCAAAGGATAGGTAGGAATGACTAGGTAGACATACGTTAAAGTAAAATTTTCACCATTATGATTTTTACCTTTCCCCCTAACTCTTGTCTTTTTTTTTTTTGGTAACAACATAGTTCTTTTTTTTTTTTTTTAGCTGAGCCATCCTGCCACCTGTTGGCAGCTCAACGGCAACTCAGCACAGGCTGGCATCGAACCGCCGTTGCTCAGAGCTCAGCTCGCACTCTTGAGCGAGCTCCTAACCAACTGAGCCATTCGGCCGGCCCCAGTAACAACATAATTCTTAAACTACCTTTTGCTATCTTGAGATTTCTTCTTGGATGTTGTTTGACTTAATCACATACACAAAAATAAATAAATAAAGTAGTAAAAAGAAAGAAATATGAAATTATAACACAGAAATATGAAAAGGTTTCTTGATCTGCATTTTATAAAGTATTGTATTCTCCCTAGTAAGCTGCCAAGAAGTCTGAAAAGTCCTTTGTATATTTAAGCAAAAATACCCTCTCTGCATGTGTCCAATGTATGAAGCCAACGTGAAGAGAAGGAAAGTGTGATTCCTGCAGATACCCAAGTGATTACTTAAAAATGTTTGTCTGTGACTGATTCTGGTGCACGAGTGCTGCCCAACCATCCTTTTAAGATAAATGACATGCACATCGATCTCTGTTGTGCTACCCAAAATACTCTCCCTTGGTCTTCAGAACACCAGTTTTCAAGTACACACAATTATAAATCTAAAACACCTACCACTTATGTGAAATAAATGCTTGATTCACGCATTCATTTCCCTCTTAGAAACAAATGAAGATGAGCCAGCCGAGTGGCGCGGTGGTTAAGCACTGGCTTGGGAAGCCAGCGGCCCCCGTTCGGGTCCCACATTATGAGTGTCGGTGACACTGCCCTCAAAAAAAAAAAAAAAAGGAAAAAAAAAAGAAACAAATGAAGATTACAGAATAGGAAATTTTGCGGACTTATTTCTAGGAAATATGCTAGTGGGAGGTCATATCGTAAAAATACAGATATGGGCTTAAAAAAATGAAGCGTAAATTTATTTTGTTGTTTTGTAGTCACACATAGAAACTAAAGTTATGGAAGTTACATATTTATAAAGCTATAAGTTTAAAGAAAAGCACATGTATCAAGTGTATATTAACAGTGAGGTACAGTGGCTTTTATAGATGTATCCATTTAATATTCTCAATGTTTCTATAATGTAAGCATTAATCTTTTTATTTTATAGAGGGAGAACTAAGACTTTTTCATGTTATAATGCTAACACATGATGGAGCAGGTATTGAACCATGATTTATCTAACCCCAAGACAATGCTCATTCCTTTTGTTTTGAGTTTCACTCAAAACATGCATTATCCATAAGAGAAGTAATAAAAATATGCTAAGGGTGTAGAGAAATAAAATGGTTAATTCAGTTTGAGATTATAGAAGATGTCTTGGAGGTGGGGTGTTAATATTTGACATAAGTCTTAATTTAAACCAATGGGCCTGAGAAATGGATTCCAGACGGAATAGAGCACACTCAAAGACTGAGAAATGGCTTGTTTGAGGAATCATGAGATACTCCACAAAGGTGGTTGGTAAAGTGTGTCAGAAGGTGTAGGTGAACCCAAGACTGAGGTCATGTACTAAAGACAAGCACCTGGAGATTTATAGTGCAGGCAAGTGGGAACCAGTAAGCATTTCTTAGAAGAAGAGTGACATAATAATAAAAATTGGTTGAATGACTAAATAAATAAATTGGTATGTCAAAGGCCAAGTATTTAAGTTTTGAGGTTTTTCCACTAATTGACCTATATATTATTCTAAGGTTTTCCATGATGTTAGGTTTAACCAAAAGCATTCCCTCTAAAATGGTTCATTAACATGACAAATACAGTGATTTATTTTTATTACAGACCATCCTTCTGTAACAATCTTTCTCAAAGTTTTGTTAAAATGGTGAAGTTTTCTGTGACACAGAGGCATTTGATGCAACAGCTGTTTAATTGACAACTTTCGAATGCCATCTTCATCTCTCCTCATTAGCTATTCATTTTGAGTTAAAAAAAAAAAATTAAAACCCATCTGCATTCTCTCTCCCCCCTGCCCAAAACCAATTTTACATTTCCTGATATGCCCAGTTTTGCATTTGAAGAGACATGTGCCTGTTTCCTGATGAACAAGTAGTCATTTTGTTCACTGAATAGGTGACAGTTCCTTTCCACTTTGCTTAGTGGTTCTCACCTAAATTACTGTTGAGAAGACACTCTTTGAAGTCAACGACCAGATGGTTTTCTTCACATACTTGATGAGCAGATCGGCAGTTTTAGCTCTGTTTCAATACTTGATGAGTGGCCATTTCCCATCTTCCCCATGGTTTAAGGTGCCAGGTAGATTTATGTCCAAAAACAGACATGGAAAATAAATTCTCAGTCCGTTCATCCTTAGTGAGTCATTATACAGAATTCTGGCAGACTGAGTTCATGTGCTGAGCAACTCCTCAGTACTGCACAAATGTTTCATTTTACTGGGGTTATTTGCTGCAATTGAAATGAGGTCAGGAAGTCTCTTGAATTCATCATGCCACACCAATTACTCTGATTCCTCTTCTAACACTGGGTGAGATGATGTAATTAGCATTGCCAGAAAAGGCATCATCGGAGGGGTCATTTTTACAGTCTTGTAGCTAGAGTAATTACTACTATACTGAGCTAGAAATGAAACTTCTTCTACTGACCTTTCCCAGTCAAGTCATAACAATTACTTTTCATTTTATGTCTTCCCCTCCTACCCACATCTCAGAACCCATAGGCATCAGTGCTTCAGAGTACAGTACTACTACTTATACTGTCAAAGATAAAGCCATTCTATGGGCCTCGTGTTTTTAACCTTCGTCTGTCATTGGCCAGTAGCCTAGCTAATGTGGATCCTTTTATTCCAGCATTGCCAAAGCTTAAATAATTACTTAATAACAGTGATTGATTAGGAAGTTACTTCCTTTATTCCACTGGCTTTCTGAGTTCAGGGATAAAAGGAAAACAAAATGATGATAATTCCAATTTAGTTTTTCTTCTTCTGAATAGTTTAGAGGTTACTCCCACTTTAATGTGTTACTGTGAATCAAGAATGTTATTTGAATTCTCCCAAGTGGTTGACATTTTATATTTAAGTTTCACTGGTGGCTTGATTTGAGCAGAGGGAATCTATTTGGTTTCTTATCAGGATGTAAAGGTATGTATGGTAGGCAGAATGAACACCGCCACCATCCACCCCAGTGATGTAACATGCCTGTCAGTGGATTCTGTGACTATGCCACATGCAAAAAGTGACTTTGCAGATGCAATCAAGCTATAGATCTTAAATGAGAGAGACCATCCTGGATGATCCAGGTGAACACAATCTATTCAAGTGAGCCCTTAGAGGTAGAGAAATTTCTCCCAGTGGAGATGAAGATATGTTGCAACAGGAGAAATCCTACTAGCGTCTCAATGCCTCTAACATTTCACAGCTCTCAGCTTTCTCTATGATTTTGAAAATTATAGACACTTAGGCCTACCCCGATAGATTTAGACTTAATTGGTTTGGGGTGAAGTCCCCACAAAGGTATCAATTATAAGCTCCCCAGATGATTTTAATGTGCAACCAGGGTTAAGAGCCACTCTTCTAAAGGAGGATAAAATTAACAGATTCCATAGTACATCCTCACTAAAAATGGAGGATTTCAGCCACTCTTAGACATTGCTCTTCTTCCCCAGAATAGAAGTGTGATGTGGTAGAAACGGCATAACATTTGGAACCTGGAGGCCTGGCTTTGATCCTGTTTCTGCTGTTTCCTAGCAAGAGAACACTGGAGAGATGAGTCCTGTAAAACAGGAATCACAATAATGCCTTCTCCTTTACCTTCCAAGATCGGGGGCAGAATTAAACAGAACAAGCAAGATCTTGTGTAGGATAAGGAAAGTCTGTGGAAACAGCAAGGCTGTTATTAGCCTCCCAGGCTGCTTTTGTCTAATCAATCACCAGCACGCCACTCTGCAGAGTACCACTTAAGCCATCAGCTCTTCAGGGAGGACGGCTCTTCAGGGAGCTTTGAAGTGTTAGGAGGCATTGAGCCACTATTAGGTTTTGAAAGTGGAGAAGCAACATGACAAGGGATACAGGTGGCCTTGAGGAGATGAGAGAAGCTTCTGGCTGATAGCAAGAAAACAGGGACTTTAGTCTTACAACTGCTCAGAAATGAATTCTGCCAAAACGAGCCTGGAAGTGAATTATCCCCATGTCCTCTAATACAAAGCTCTGCAGACACCTTGATTTAGACCTTCTGAGATTCTAAGTATAGAACTTAGCTGAGTTATGCTGTACCTAGACGTCTGACCTAGAAAACTCTGAAATAAAAATGATATTGTTTTAATCTATTACACTTTAGATACTTGTTATACCAGCAATAGAAAACAAATTCAGATTTCACTCTCTGGAATAGGAGTATGCCAAAACAAATTCCTAAAATGTGAAAGTTGCTTTAGATTTGGGTGATAGGCACAATTTGGAAGAATTTTGAAGAATATAACAGAAAAACACAGGATTGCCTTAAAAAGATTGTTGCTAGAAAAATGAGCATTAATGACTTTGTCAATGAGGATTGTCGATGTCAGAAATGTCCAAACCTATAAAGAGTTTTTGTAAGAGTTTGAGCCAAACTGTAGACATATATGCCAGGGAGCAAGATCTGAAATGCTCTGGAGAGTAAAAATTTTGCATTTGAAATTAAGGAGGGACCATAAGAAAGATTACATGGAGGTGGGAGGAAGCAACAGGTGAACTTGAATTATAGGATAGTTAAGATTATATGCTCTTTTGAGGGTGGTTACGGTTTATCTTAAAGGTATATTAATCTAGAGGCACAGAAACAAATGACAGGATTTGCTTAAGGCAAAGAGAAGCATTTTGTTAAAGAAACTATGTGCCTGGGGCTTGACCACCCACCATGGCCTGCCCAGTTAGGAGTTGAGTATCAGATCACCCTCTGAAGTTACTTTCCATAGAATCTCCCACCCCCCCTTTTTTTCCGTATGCTTTGGAAGGAACTAATGAGAATTATAAGAAATTGCAGCTCACCTGAGAGAAAGCCTAAATCTCTCTTAAACTCTGTTAACAGATTGTCGATAGAAATGTGGACTTCCAGATGCTTCTGGTGAATACTCAGAAAAAAATAAGAAACAATTCTTTTAGAAAAATGAAAAGGGGTACCCTTATTATTTAGTGTCAGAAAGCTTAGCGTTATGTCCTAAGAACTTGCAAACTTGTGAATGATGAAGTTGAATATTTAGCTGAGGAGATTACCAAGCAAAGTGCTCAAATTGGGTTCTAGTTTCTTCTGGCTATTTATAGTAAAATGTGAGAGGAATGATATAAATTAAGGGAAGAATGATTCAACTAAAAGAAATGAGCATGATGATTGGGAAAATTCTCAGCCTATCCAGATGTTAATAGTTCCAAGTACTTGGTCCCCACAAAAAGCTCTTCAAAGAGATCAAGGATGTGACTCATACAATCTCTCAATCAAATCAAGATCTCATGAGAAGTTTAGGTCTTTGGCCTTCAGTCATCTCAACTGAAACCAAAAGCAGACATAGGGTTATCTCAAAAAGATGTGTCTGTGTGGCTTTTGCCTATTGGAGTGAATCCTTCTGTGGCCTCCAAAATTCTACCAGCAGTAAGTAGGTTGATAAATGTATTCAGCATTAAATATGTGCTACCTTTCATGAGGAGGGGTTAGTGACTCCAAAGGTGGAGTCAAGATAATGGAAGCCTGAGTCAAGAACCAAGGAGGATTATTTCCAAGCCTTGAAACCTAATGTAGTTTGCTTGCCTTCAGTTTAAAAATGCTTTGGACTGCTGACTCCATTTTATTATCCATTTCCCCCATTTTTTGAATGAGGATTTCTATAACTGTTATCTATCCATGTCCTTCTACTCTATGTTGGAAGCAGATAACTTATGTCTTTAGCTCCATAGGTTCTCAGATGGAGAGGAATTACACATCAGCTCTTGTGTTTAATGAATTATACTAAGAACTTCCTCATGATTTAGATGATTTAGGTTCATTAGGTTATTTAGATGATGAGATTTGGAATTTCTGAGTTGATGAGATCAAAATGGGATTTGGGATTTGAGTTGATGCTTTAATGGAAGGAGACTTTTAGGAATTTAGGATGGAATGAATGTATTTTGCATTTGGAGGGACATGAATCTTTGGGATGGACAGAATGACCTACAAATGATATTCACACCCTAATCCCTAGATCTTGTAAATATAGGACATTACAGGGAAAATGGTACTTTGCAGATGTCCTTATATTTATGGACCTTAAAAAAGGAAGATAACTCTGGATTAACTTGGTGGGCCCAACCTAGTCATAGGAGCCCTTAAGAGGAGAGAATCTTCTCAGCTGGAGTAAGAGAGGGCAGAAACAGAAGTCAGAGAAAGATTCAGCCTGCTAATTCTCTCCCTGAAGTAGAAGGGAGCAAATTGACAAGGGATGCAGGAGGCATGAAGGATCTGAGAGAAGTTCCAGACTGAAAGTTTGCAAAGAAGTGAGGACTTCAGTCTTTCTGCTACATGTAATTAAATTCTGCCAACAACCTAAATGAACCTGCAAATGGATTTTCTCCCAGAGCTTCCAGGTAAGATATCAAACCAGGCAAAACCTTGACTATACTTCTGACCTACAGAACTTAGAAATAATGCATGTGTGTTGTTTTTTGCTGATAAATTTGTGGTAATTTGGAACAACAATGAAAAATTAATATAGCCTATAATTCAAATGTAATAATGAAGATGTCAAAACCTCTCTTAATCTAGATCAGCATCCATGTGAATATGAATTTCACTTGACCAAAAAGCTGGACTCAGTTTCCCTAGCCATTAATCCTGGGATCAGCCATGTGATTTATTTGGCTATTGCAATGTGGAAGAAGCAATGATGTGGTGAGCCAGTGTTGAGCCTAAGCATCAAAGGGATGGTTACTTTTGCTTTGCTCTCTCTTGTGTGTCTCACATCACCAAGAGAACATGCCCAGGCTATACTGCTATAGGCTGAGAGACAGGTGGGCAGTATCAAGTTACCCAAGCTGTCCCAAACAAGGCCATCCTAGATCATATAACCAGTCACCTCCATAGCATGTGAGTGAGTCCAACCAAGTCTAGCAAAGCCACATAGTTGCCCACCCAGGTGATTAATAATTTCTTATCCTTGTGTGCCACTGTGGTTTTATGGTTATTTGTAATGCAGCATTATCAGCCATTAGATAACATAATAATTAGATATTGTGTGATCATTTACATCAACTTATCTTTTCCATTAGACTGTAAGCTCCTTGAAGGTAGGGACAATAAGTCTAGTCAATATTTTATTCTCAAAGTCTAACATGCGATTTAAAAAAAAAATTAATGTGTATTTGTTCAGTTTAATTAAATCTCTCTTGATACTGACAATTTTAGAGAAGCAGTCAGAGTAAGTAGGTAATTGCTATTATGTTCAAGATTACAGAGAATTTAACTGAATTACAAGAAGGCTATTTGACTCTTCCAACATTACCCTACCTGAAAAGAATTCAAAGATGACTCTCCATGAATTTCCAAAGTTGGGGAAATTCTTGCTGCCATTAGTTTTGATCTGTTAATCAAATGTCCAAGCTCTATGTCTCTTGGAGAGTGGACCGGAAAAGGGCCATCTTAAAGCAGTAATCATTGGACTTAGCTAACTACCTATATCACACATCCTACTTGATTTTTTGCTTACTATGACTCACCCAACTCTTGGACCTAGTATAATTCTGGCTTAATAATATAGGTCAATAATTCTTGGGTAGTTAAAGAGGATCCGAGAAGCAAAAAGTCCAACTTTATTGTATTTATCTTACTTCTCTGTAAATATTTACGAGTTACTAGCATATTAAAAGCTAGAGATACCTCAAATGTTATTCCTTTCCCTCAAACTACCATCTCAGAGCTCATCTTATGTCCAAGAAGGGGTAGCTTCAGTATGAAAAAGAAAATAAAATCTGTATTCATACTTAGACAACAGTGCTATAGGATGAAGGTTCTAAGGAGAGAGGTTCAGAAATTGGAAATAAAAAATTGGATTACAGAAAATGTTCTCCTGGCTATTTGACACTTACTCTTAGCTTATGGCCCAGCTCTCCTCTGGCTATTTGACACTTACTCTTAGCTTATGGCCCAGCTCTCCTCTCTCTTCCTTTCCTTGGAACTGGTAAGATACAACAAATTTCTTTCTGCTCAAACTTTTTTCCATTCTTCAGTTTTAAAAGGTTACTGGGAATTAGTATGGAACTTTGAGGAAAGGAAGTAAGGGACAAGAAGTTTAGGGCAGAGACATTCTCAGCCTTAAAGAGAAACTCTTTTTCCCTTAGAATAAGCTTTAGTGGCTTTCTTGCCATTAAAGTGGTAACACACATAGGACTCAAGCTGCCTTTCCAAGTTGAAGGCTTCAGGCCAGGAAAACAAGAGCACAAGTAATACTTTATTCATAGTCTCACCCAATTCTCCAGGTACAAATCTGATCTCAGTGCCTCCATCCAGAAAGCATGGATAATGACCAAGACTGACAACTGTACTTATCAGAGGATTGCCTTTTTTGTAAGAATGTAACCACACAAGGATTCATTTCTTTAGCATGCATTTTGCTTTAATCCAAGCTAGCTTTGTTTGGCCTCATAGAACTATGACTCATTTGCATTTTTACCCTAGATCCTCCTACTTGTGCATATACTGTATATCCTCTTCTTTTAATCATTAAACACAGGACATTAGGTTCTCATCAGCATCAAACTCATTTAAGAATAAAGATTCAGGTCTATCAGTCATGTCCAAGATACAATAACTAAATAACTAAAGCTAGAAAAAGGTTTTAGTCAAACAAAGATAACAGTTTGGCCTCAGTTCTGTTTCAGCTCCAGACTCATGAAAGCAGACTGGCCCCACGGATCGCATCCCCTGGGAACCTGACAGACAAATGCCATGACTGACACCAGGACCGGAAGCCATGATCAATATTGCCCTGCCTTAGCCCCCACCAATCAGTACAGCCCACAGCCTCAACTTCCATAGCAACCATGACTAATGATTTCCCTCTTATATAGCCTAGACAGTAGAGACCATCAGGGAGCAAGGTTTTTGAGAGCACTGGCTCACCTGTGTCTCTAGACTTGGTGCCAATTCTTTTTTTTTTTTTTTTTAATTTTATTTTATTTTTAATTAGTTTCAGGTGTACAACACAGTGCAATAGTTATACATTTTACCCCTCAAAGTGACAACCCCCCCACCCCCAATAGTTTCAGGTGTACAGCACAGTGCAATAGTTATACATTTTACCCCTCAAAGTGACAAACCCCCCACCCCCAATACACCCCCCACACCCCCCCATATCATATATATCTATTACTCTTCCTCTGACTCTCTTCCACAGTATAATCCACATCCCGTGACTATCTATATATATATTCAATTACAGTAGGTATACCACCTCCACTTTAGTAATACAGTGCAGTGATCAAACCTCTACTCCATCCATGAAATGGTCTCCCTAACAAGACCTATGATCATCTGACATTCCACAGAATATTTACAACATTATTAATTATATTCCCCAAACTGTTTTTCCTATCCCAGTAGCAATATTGTAGTTGCCTATTTTTGCTGTCTAATCCCTTCCCCTTCTCCCTCATTCCCATTCCTCTCCAAATTAGCAACCCTGATTTTTCCTCTATATCTATGAGACAGTTTCTGTTTATTTTGCTCATTCATACAGTTTTTCATATTCCTAATAAACGTTTACTGCAAACTCCTTCTTGTATCTTATTTGGCTTGAGTTCGTGCAAGCAAGCAGAACCTTTGAGTCTATAGTAACAACAAACATGCAGATGCTTTACATTTGCAGAGTTCTTCATAAATTTTCAAGAACATTCACATATAATATGTTGATACAATCATTTCTTGAGTACATATTGCTATGTCACTTTATGATTTGGGAGACACCAACTTAGAAGGATTAGTTGACTTTCCTAAATACACACATCTTGACATAAGCTAATCTTTACTCATCAAAATAGTCTAATATTCCTTTCTCTCTAATACAGCTATTCTCATAGTATCTCACTCAACCTTATGTCAACAGAATATATTCTTTTTTTTTTTTTTTTTGAGGGCAGTCTCACTGGTCCTCTTATGTGGGACCGAACCGGGGCCGCTGGCTTCCCAAGCCAGCGCTTAACCACCGCACCACTCAGCCAGCCCAACAGAGTATATTCTTAATTGGGCAATCAGAATTAGATTTAGTTAGTTCTTTCCGTTAGGTAATCTTACCTTTTTTAGTCATAATGTGAGTAGTTGATCTGAGCTTTACACACTGTGATGTTCTGCTTATTTCTAAGTTCTTTGTTAAATTAGATTAGGCGATTTCATTAATTTTCTCAGGTCTTCATCTTTGAGTGAGAAAAGTCAAACAATTTTTTTTAACTTTTGTCTTGTGTCTAGGCTCTATTTTTGTTTCTTGGCTTTATTATTTTTGTGATTTTTTTTCTCTCTCTCTTTGTTTATATCTGCTTAGAGCAAAATAATACAATTTCTTTATTGCTTTCCAGAAAAAGATCATCATTTATACCTTCTTTAAAATGTTATGTTACAAACAAATTAACTATCCATTATTTTCCTCCTCAGGTCCTTTAAATTATCTATCTATCTATCTATCTATCTATCTATCTATCTATCTATCTGGTATAGTCTTTCTGAAATATCTTCTCTTTATCCGTGTAAATCAATTATGTGAATAAATTGGTCTTAATATAATCCCAGAGGTGCCAGACATCCACTTACACATTCTAATATGAAAAGGTGAGAGGCATCCCCAGAAAATATATTCTGCCAAGTTTTGGACTATTTAGTATAGAAAAACATTACATGATGATTTTGGACCTCATTCCTTTGAATTCTTTTGAAATTCAGGTTACTGTTTCAACACTGCAGTTCATTACTATTTCACAAAACCCCAGGATGTTTTAAGACATGCTTTGTAAGAAGACACATGAAACGCTTTATTGATTTTTGTTATTGGCAACAGTGAGACTTAGGAAGTCTATGGTTTGTTTTCTTTCTTTCCAACTCTTATAAATGAGTTGAGTCATAAGGAATTTAAAATTAATTCATTCATTAATTAAATAAAAAGCAATATAAGAAATTGTTTTGTTTTTCTCTAAGCAAATAGAAACATATCAGGTAGTGGCTCTTAAAAAAAAGCCATGTTTCATATAATCACAAGGCCAACAACAAAAGGTATAACAATAAGGCTCATACAAATATGGTATACTATGAGCTGAGTTAGAAGATAGATTAGAATAGAGAAATAAAACTCCAACTCCATCCTAGGAACATACAAAGTATTTTAGCCCTAATTTTTTACATACATCCCATCATGTCCTCTCAGCAATTCTCCTCATCATACAATACTCAGTACTGATACCTGAATCATAACTTGGAAAAATTGCCAGAGAAGTGATAGTTACCATTATCTTAATTTACCACCTTAAAGAATGAAGAGAGGAGAGAGAAAAACACTATTTTCTGATATTTGAGTGCGACAGCCTTTTCTCTTTAAGCATATTTATCCCAGTACAAAATTAGTAAATCTGAACTTTCAGTTCAGTTCTCAAACATTTTTAGTTTCCTAGTAAGTGGACTTATTGAGGTTGATTTATATCTTCTTACTATAGCATGCCTTCCAAAAGTCTCTTTAGGCAGCTGGCTTACTTATGTAACTTTAGGTACTGTCATGACATTGTGCTTGAAGAGAGTCAGTGTTCACATTCACATTATTTATTTATTTAATTTATTTATTTTAAAGATTGTATTGGGGAATTGGCTGAGGGAACAGCATTAGGGAATTGGGGAAGGGGAACAGACAAGTTGCTGTCCTTTTGTTGTTCAGACTAGTTGTGGAGGACATCGCTCACTGGCCTATGTTAGTATTATCATTGTGCTCCTCAGGCGTGAGGCAGTCGCTCTCCCGCCATTGGATGGCCCCTCATGTAGGCTCCTGGCAGCTCACATAAGCACATGCCAGCTGCCGGCCAGCCCCACTGCCAACAACTCAAGGCAGCCCAGCTTCAGGTGGAGCTGTTGTTCACCATCTCAGCGGTAGAGGGCACAGTGTCACTGGCCCTCATGTGGGATCTAAACTGCAGCCCTGCTACTCAGAGCTGGCGTCCCAAGCCAAGTCCTAACCAATGTGCCACTTGGCCGGCTTTCACATTATTTATTAAACTTCCCAATTCAAAAACACAAACAAAAGTTTTTCCCTCTGCATTCAATCGCAGTGGTGTTATTTTATGGGTTATATTATTTTAATAGCTGTTCAAGTCTTCCCAGAACTGAAAGTTACAATCTGTGCTTTCCAAAGTGGGATGTAGAAACCTTAAAGAGGTGTTGTTATTGAATTACAAAACTAATAACAATTTTAGAGAGTAAATTTTACACTGTGGAAAAGTTAAAGGGCCCATAATGCTAAAGAAAGTCCATGGATCATTTTAGCAGGTTTCATCTTTGTAAGTCACATTATTACACGTTTTGACATAATTTTAAGTAACAAAAATATTGTAGGACAGACTATGTCACTACTGCATGTATAAATAGGAGAAAGTGACTCTAGACTAAAAAATGATATCTTTTCAAGGAAAAGTATGTTTGTTCCAAAAGTTCTCAAGCATTTGTTGAAAAATACTTATGGTATTAGAGGAGTCAAGAATTGTGTGCATACTGTTTAGAGAAATGGTTGATATTTATAGATAAAAATATAAAATAAAATAGTCTTCTCCTTTCTAGTTTGCAACCCTATCAGAAAATGGAATCATCAGCTCTCCATTGGAAAAATTGTTAACCTAACTAGTAAACAGAAATATTTACAATACCAGACTTAATATAAAGATGGTAGCTATCAATAGTTTGATATTCTTAATAATCAATAGCAAAAATCAAGTCAGTATTGTAAATATAGTAATCTTCATAGTTTATTATATATGGCAAGATTTTTAGAGTCTTACATCTATAGACTATCTAGGTTTCTATTTATTGAATATATACTATTTTGAAAAGGTTTTGCTACACATAGCTGCTATAGAAATTTAAAATATCAATGTACAAATCTCTTCTCCAAGGTGGTTATTATACAGTTGGGAGAAATGACCTAATTTATAAAACAAAAATACTAGAACTTCTAACAGTGTGCTGAATAAAAGTGGCAAGAGTGGGCATTTTTGTCTGATTCCTGGTCTTAGAAGAAAGCTCTCAGCTTTTCACCACTGACTGTACTGTTAGCTGTGGGCTTGTCATATGTGGCCTTAATTATGTTGAGGTACATTGCCTCTATAAGTGCTTTGTTGAGAGTTGTTATCATAAATGGATGGTGAATTTTGTCAAATGCTTTTCTGTATCTATTGAGATGATCATATAATTTTTATCCTTAATTTTGTTAATGTGGTGTATCTCACTGACTGATTTACTCATCTTGAACCATACTTGCATCCCTGGAATAAATCCCATTTGATCATGGTGTATGATCCTTTAAATATATTGTTGAGTTCAATTTGCTAATATTTTATTGAGGATTTTTGCATCTATATTTACCAAGGGTATTGGCCTATAATTTTTTGGGGGAGGGCAAGGGAGCATCCTTGTCTGATGTGGGGTTCAAAATGTGTTTGGAATAATTTTTTTCATCTTCTGTTTTTATTTATTTATTCATTTATTCATTTATTTTATTTTATTTTTTCTGAAAGGCATATGAAGGATTGGATAAATTCTTTGAATGTTTGGTAGAGGCCATCTGTCTCTGGACTTTTGTTTGATGAAAAGTTTTGATTACTGATTCAATCTCCTAACTAGTAAATGTCCTATTAAAATTTTCTCTTTCATCATAATTCAGTGTTAGTGAATTGTATGTTTCTAAGAATTTATCCATTTCTTCTAGGTTGTCCAATTTGTTAGCACTTGTTGATAGTAGTCTCTTATGATCCTTTGTTTTTTTGTGGTATCAGTTGTAACATCTCTTTCACCTCTGATTTTATTTGAGTCCTCTCTCTCCTCTTTTTTTTCTTTTCTCTTGGTGAGTCTAGCTAACTCTTGTCAATTTTGTTTATCTTTCACAGAACTTTTCACAGCTCTCAGTTTATTGATCTTTTCTTTTGTCTGTTACGTTTCTATTTCATTGATATTTATTTCCTTCCTCCTACTAACTTTGGATTTCATTTGTTCTTCTTTTCTAGTTTTTTTGGGAAAGTTAGGTTGTTTACTTGAGACTTCTTTTTCCTTGAGGTAGGCATTTATCAGTGTGAACTTCTATCTTAAAACTGCTTTTGCTGCATCCCATGAGTTTTTGGTATGTTATATATTCATTTTTATTTGTCTTAGGTATTTTTGGATTTCTCCTTTGATTTCTTCTTTGACCCATTCAGTTGCGTGTTGTGTAATCTCCACATATTTGTGAATTTTCCAGTTTTCTCCATGTTATTAATTTCTAGTTTCATACAATTGTGATCAGAAAAGATGTTTTATATTATTTTAATCCCCTTAAAAATAAAAGGTTTGTTTTTGTGGTCTAACCTACTTATGATCTATCATGGAAAATGTTCCATGTGCACTTAAGAAGAATGTGTATTCTTTTGCTTTTATTTATTTATTTATTTTGCTTTTAATGGAACATTCTGCGAATATCTGTTAAGTCCATCTAATCCAATGTGTTTGCTTAAGGCTAATTATTTCTTTATTGATTTTCTGTCTGGATTATCTATCCATTGATGTAAGTAGGGTATTTAAGTCCCTACTATTGTGTTGCCGCCCATTTCTTCTTTTAGGTTTGTTAGTAGTTGCTTTATATATTTAGGTGTTCCTATGCTGGGTGCATACATATTTTAAAATGTGGCAGCTTCTTGTTGGATTGACCCTTTAATAATTAGGTAATGCCTTTCTTTGTCTCTTATTGTAGTCTTTGATTTAAAGTCTATTTTGTCTGCTACAAGTTTAGTTTCTCCAGTTTTCTTTTGGTTTCCATTTTCATGGAATATCTTTTTTCATCCCTTCACTTTCACTCTGTTTGTGTCCATACATATAAAGTGTGTCTCTTATAAGTAGCATATTGATGGGTCTTTTTTTTTTAATCCATTTAGCCTCTCTTTGCCTTTTGATTGGAGCATATAGTCCCTTTACATTTAAAATAATTGTTAAAAGGTATGTGCTTATTGCCATTTTGTTAATTGCTTTTTGGCTAATTTTATAGTTCTTCTGTGTTCCTTCTTCTTTTCCTCTTTTCCTTTGTGGTTTAATGACTTTCTTTAGTGGTATGCTTATATTCCTTTCTTTTTCTCTTTTGTGTATTTACTATAGATTTTTCCTTTGTGGTTTTGGAAATTTAGAAATAAATGATCTTCTGATTTGCAGGACATATTTATGCACTTGTGCTGAGCTTTCTATCAATTTTTATTATCAAATTTTGATTTTTCTTTCATTTTTTTCTACTTATAATTTGCTATTTACTTCAAAATGTCCATTTTGTATCAACTCATTTCCTTCACTCCTCCTTTCCTCTGATTTCTAGTAATTACCACTTCCTTAATATGCCTTTGCTGCTTACCCAATCTAAAACCTCACCACTCTGGACACTCCTTAATTCTCTTTCCTACTTTGATTTTATTCTTAACGTTGATTACTATCTAGCATAGTATATAATATTGTATGTATAAATACAATAAATATAGAAGCAAAGTATTACCCTGACTCTCCTGTATCTTAGTGGAATATCTCTTGCCAAAGTTTTGCTTACACAGAGTATTGTAACCATCGAAAATAAAACACTAAGAAGCCATCCTAACTACAACAGAAAGAATTTAAGTTCAATAGAAAGATCGATTCTTTGACAGTAAAAAATATTAACTATTAGAAAAGATTTTATGATGGCTTAAGTGATCTTTTTCTGGAAAAAAGACATGATTAAATAATTTTAAAATCTCCATGTAATATTTAACAATGTTTCTTCTTTGATAACTCTTCTAGTTTTAAAACAAGCTGTTTTAGAAATCTGGGTCTGTGGACTACATTTTTAGAAGCCAGACGCAAAAGACGTTTGTGCCCAGCTGTTCCAATAGACACTTCTGCTTGTAAGGTAAAGCAAAATCTGTAACTGAAAATAGGGATATTCTGAAAACCATCATGACTTTGCTTATGTTCCTAAGTCTTTTTTTTTTTTTTACTTAAAAATTTTTGCACTTATAGGAAGAAAAAAAATGGCCAAGAGAAAGCGATGATAAATGTTTATTTCTGTTCCTATCATTTTTGTATCTAATATACATATCAAGGTAAGTAAATGACTACTTAGCTAAAAACAAGTGTTGAGACAACAGAATCTAGGATACTAGATTTTTTTTATCCAGTCCTTTAAAAATAGTTTTATTTTATAATTGCAAGGAAATGAAGAAAAAAATGGGAAAATATAGAAAATATTTTAAAATAGGAACAGTATTATCATTCAATTGTCCAAATATAATTTATACGTAGAAAGTCTTTATTTCTAGCACTATTTTCATCCAAAATTAAAGTCATACCAATCACAAAATTTTGTATTCTGTTTTTTTAAATCATTAAACTTAGCATTTTTATTTTTAAGTAAGTATGTGTATAAACATACTTAAATGTAGCATAATTATTTAACAGTATACTGTCATATGGAAGTATTATAATCCATTTAAGTATTCCCTGATTTTAGACATATCATGATTAATTCTGAGAAATGAAATTAAAATGTCAAAGGAAGTGGACATATATATCCAGATAGTACTATAATTATGATTTTGAATAACTAATAAGCTATAGAAGTGTTTTCAAATGCTTTTCAACATACATTGAGTATGTAATTTTCTTATATATAATTTATCCTTGAAATGTATGTCTTAACACATTCCATAATAAGCTGTTCATAGTTATTACTTTTAATTCTACTGTTTTATTCTATTTCTCTGTATTCTATTTCAATTCTAGTGTCTATGTTTACAGGTATTCTTTTTTTGTAGTCCATTTTGTGAAGTTTTTTTTATCAGAAGCTGCCTCTTACATTAAATAAAATTGAATACCTTTCCATGTATTTATGTGCTTTTAATATTATATGACATTGAAATTACTTGTGAAATTTTTTAAACAGTTTACTCATTGATCCTCTAGGTACAAGATTTTTGTTTTGTAGGATGGAGGTGAGAGGCAAGATGTAAACTCTTTTATATTTAGATCTGTTTGTTTACATATGGGCATACATTTTTATCTCTCCTGCGATGCTTTATTTTTGTCAAACTTTCTAAAAGTATTTTTGTTTTCATAAATTTCATATTGCTATTTAAAGGTATATTTATGGATACATACTATATTACAATAAAGTGATTACTTTGTTATATATACTGTTTTCACTCTAATAATTTAGTTTCTTAGATATGAAAAGTAGTATTTGGCTATTTTTTAATTTTAAATTAATCAATGGGGTCAGACAAGTAAGTTCGCAAACTCATCTTAGAAAAAATGTTACATATCTCATTGTTGAATATCACTACAGTCGTCCTTGAAGTACTCCCCTTGGGAAGCTATGCACTGACACCAGGGCCTAGTCCACCCTTCAAACAATTTAGAACTCTTTCTCTGGAACGGCTATCAGAATTATCATTCTATTACTCTTGATGTCCTGAATGTCATCAAAATGCCTTCCTTTCAATATTTCCTTTATCTTTGAGTGAAGAAAGGAGTCATTGGGAGTCAGAACAGGTGAGTAGGGAGGGTGTTCCAACAGTTATTTGTTTACTGGCTAAAAACTCCCTCACAGACAGTGCTGTGTGAGCTGATGTATTGTAATGCAAGAGTCACGAATTGTTGGTGAAAAGTTCAGGTTGTCTAACTTTTTTCACACAGCCTTGTTAGCACTTTCAAATAATAAACTTGGTTAACTGTTTGTCCAGTTGGTACAAATTCATAATGAATAATCCCTCTGATATCAAAAAAGTTTAGCAACATCATTGCAACAAGTTTGCAAACTTAATTTTCAGACCTTGAAGATACTTGCATTTATTTTAAACTTTATTTAATTATATTTTATATGTCTCACTTGGAAGACAACTGGTATTTAATTTTAAAAGTCATATATTTACATTTTCTTCTCTTAAAGAAGAGTTCAGTTCATTTATATTTCATATTATCAGATTATGTCTGAAAGAATAACTTCTGGAATGGTGGAATAATGACATCTAAAAATATCATCTCCCACAAAAACTAAAATGCTACAAAAAAAATAATTGTTAATACAAACTTTTTCCCAATACTGGAAATTAACCAAAGGCTTGCAAAAATTCCAGGAGTATTTATTCAAGAAAAGGAGCTGTATCTTAGTATAATTAGCCCTATCATATCTTAACCTGCCCTAGTCTTATTAACCTAATAACCATGTAGCTGTAAAACAAATCAAAACAAAAATAGCTTAATAGTCACTAGAGGTGGCAGGATGGGTTGGAAGCTCCACAAATGTACCATCAGCAGATTATTGTCACTGTCTGACTTGCATGAAATATCCCTGGAAAATCCTCATTAACAGGACAAGTCTTCATTTTACCTGACCTAGAGATCACTGAGTGAAAAAAATCTACCCTTAGGGTGTTGTTGGTTGCCTGTGGCAGTGGCAGCAGTTGGGGCAATAAGAATCTGGCCAAAAACCCTTAAAATCTGAAAATGACATGTCAGCAGGGAGCTCAGAAATGCTCTAGCATATTCCTGGATCCATACAAGTGAGAAATTAAGGCTTGTAAACAGAGTTGTAAACTAACTGCTGGAGCACTGAAGGCATGCCCCCAACACACACATAGAGAGGATGGAAGACTTACTGGTTTAAGGCATTTAAGAAATATTTTATCCACTCATAGGCAGACCACCTAGGATGACCACCAAGGTGATTATGAACAGACTTGGGTGGCTGCACATGGCAAAGAATACAGGCTTTACAGATATAGTTTGGTGGAGTCATTTGACAAACAAATAACAACGAAAATAACCAAAACGAACAGTAATAACAACAACAAAAATCCCTGGGTAGCAGGGAGGAGAGGCAGATTTCCAAAGTTGGCATATTATATTGTTAAAAAGCAAAGCTTTCAGCAACAACAGCAACAAAAAATGAGACACAGAAAGACACGGGGAAGTGTAAACTTGCACAGTGTTATGCATATGCAGGAAAAGAGCCGTACATAGAAACTGTCCTGAGGAAGCCAATATGTTGAATTTACTAGACAAATATTTTAAATGAGTAATTATAATATTTTTCAAAGAATTAAAGAGAACCATGTATAAATAATTCAACAAAGTATGAGAATGATGTCTCTCTCACATAATAGAAAAATGTCAATAAATAAGTATGAGATTATTTCAAAGAAAAGAAAGGGGTGGGGGAGTGGAGAGAGCGATCCAATTCTGGAGCTAAAAAGTACAATAAATTAAATTTAAAAATTCACTCAAGTGGTTTCAACAGTAGATTTGATCAGGTAGAAGTATCAGTGGACTTAAAAGTATATTAATTATAATTATTTAGTCTGAGGGATAGGAAGAAAAAAGAATGAAGAAGATTGGACAGAGTCTGAGGGACTGTAGAACTCCATCAATATAACCAATGTATGCATAATGGAAGTGCCATAACTAGAAGAGCAAGGGGCGGATATAATATTTGAAGAAACAATGTATGGAAACTTCCCGAATTTGATTAAAAACATTAAGTTGCACATCCAATAGGGTCGATGAACTCTAAGAAGAATAAACTGAAAGAGATCTGCACCTAGAGAGACAAATTTGTCATAATAGAATAATAGTAGGCAGAGAAGAGATGGAACTGATGTGAGAGAAAATAGATTTAGCTATTGGTACTAGGAGAAATTCCTGGATAACTATTAGAATGCAGCAGAAAGCAATATCTGAACATTATGCAACAAACAATAGATGGTTTTCTAAGGGAGGTATTGAATCATTTAAAATTAAGTAAGGTGTATGTTTTGACAATTGCTTAGATCCAAGGAGAAATATGCAACATTCAGAAATCTGTAAGGCAGGCAGATGACATGGAATGGAAGTTCTCGTAACATGTAAGGCCCTATCTATTAGTTTCATGGAATGCAGGATAACCTTATGTAACTGTGTGTAGAGGGGAAATGAAAATAAAAATATGTGACAACTGTGTATAAAGAAAATGAAAAACACACACATATATACATAACTACATATATATATGTATATATATACATATATATATGTAGTTTGATCCCTGAAATAACCAAATTAGAGAAACAAGCAAAAAGGATGATGTTTTGCTGAGAATCCAACAATTTCAATTATAATCTCTGACCCTGATACCAAAGTCTAGGACCTGAAAATGCAATGGGTTTGAGTCTGTGGTTAGCGTTACATGTTCTCAAATTTGGAAATCTCGAGTCTAGAAACCAAGGAATGAGACATGGGAAAAGAAGAATGATTAAAATACTCTGAGCTCTGCATATAGACCAATTATAGATTTTTCTAAGCTGTTTTTATTTCATTTTATTATTTATTTATTTATTTATTTTTAACCAGGTAAGATTTTAATATTTCAGAACATTTTAACCATTAAGATTTCACTATAATTTCACTTTATTAAAACCTAAGAACAAATTCATTTCATGTGTAATCTTCATAATTAAACAAATTATCCTATCTAAAAATTTACTTCAGAAACTCACCTAACAATGAATCTTGTTTGAATGCCAAAATAATGGTTCCTAAAACTTGAATGACATTGTTGTTTGCATAGACTGTCAACTGCACTCATCCTTGTCTACGTTGAATTTTTTTTTTCTTTTTTTTTAGTTTCAGGTATAGATAACAATACAATGGTTACCCTTTTCACCCCTTAAAAATGACAACCCTCCTCCCCCCATCCACTGCCCCTAACCTGTTTTTAATTCAGTGCTAATTCCTTTATTTTCACAGGGGACTTGATGATTCACTAATGATTCAAAATTATGCCAATTAGTTTAATTAAGTAGTTAAGTCATTCTCTGCTTTTTATTTTTATTTATTTATTTGTTTATTTATTTATTTATTTATTTACGTTTTAAACAGATTTTATTGAGGAATTGGGAATTGGGGGAGGGGAACAGCGCTGCGGAATTGGAGCAGACAAGTTGCTGACCTTTTGTTCTTCGGTCTAGTTGTGGAGGACGTCGCTTCACTGGCCCACATTGGTATTATCATTGTGCTCCTCCCGGGTGAGGCAGTTGTTCGCTGGCCATTGGACCGCAGCTCACTGCAGCTTACGAAAGCACACCCCAGCTTCCGGCCAGCCCCACTGTAGCCTACGCTGTCGCTGGCAACTCATGGCAGCCCAGCTCCAGGTGGAGCTATTGTTCACCATCTTAGCTGTAGAGGGTGCAGCATCACTGGCCCTCATGTGGGATTCAAACCAGGTCCCTGCTGCTCAGAGCTGGCATCCCAAGCCAGCTCTTAGCCAACGCGCCACTCAGCTGGCCCTCTGCCTTTTAAATTATCTAATAATTGTATGATCCTTTGCACCTTTCAGAAAGTATATCCAAGTATACACTTTAACTTGTTCTATATTCTGCTTAAAACATGAAATCTTAATATAATAATAATAATTCTCTCAGTTCACCTAATTTGTCACTATTTATAATTTAATATTAATTTGTTAACTCTGGCAAATTTGGGAGAAAAAAAGAAAAACAGAGTAAAGCCTGACTAACCCTGATCACGATAACTCAGAATTTGATAATAACAACAAAAATCCCTGAAGTATAATTAACCTACATAGTATTTCAACAAAATAGTATAATCAAACCTTTTTTTTTGGGGGGGGGATTATTAAAATAGCTTAGAAAAGTCCAGTTATCTGGACTTCAGTTATCTTATCTATGGAAGAAAGTATTTGGTCCAGCTTCAGTAGTTTTCAACTTGGGAGAGATCTGTTTATGGGGCATTTGAACATAGGGAGAACATTTTTGTGTTGTGCTTGTTTTTATAATTGGTGGGACACTATTGGCGTTTAATAAGTGGACCAGGATGGTTGCACATTTGTTATGTTCAAGATGGTACTGTCCATAGAACGATTTCATATTTGCTATCAAATGTTTTTTGTTTGTTTGTTTTTTTTTGAGGGCAGTGTCACTGGCCCTCATATGTGGGACCCGAACCAGGGCCACTGGCTTCCCAAGCCAACGCTTAACCACCGCGCCACTCAGCTGGCCCTGCTGTCAATTTCTTTTCCTTTTATAATGCCTTAGTTTCCTAACACATAAAAAAAGGGACTATAATAATGTCCTTGACAAAATGCCAAGAACGCTGTTTTAGGAAACATTGACCTTGAGTGTCTTTGAAATCCTTTACAATTTCATTATTAATTTACCTGTGAATACAATACTTCATGGTTATTTAATTTTTAAAACAATGGTTGTTTTATTTTAACCCATATTTCCTAATAACCTCTGCTCAACAAAACTCCTACCTGTGTACGTGATTCACCTATAGAATTTTTTTCATTTCCAGTGTTTTGCCATCAGTGATGTAAGAAATTTTTGAGTTACTAAATGAAATCTGACTAGTCATCTAATTATTTACCATATACTTGTATTCCTTCTAGAATAAAACGATCTCATTCCAAAAATTCACACTTTCCTCTGGTTTCATGACCTTTCTCAAACCTAGTTAGATTATATTATATTGTAAAAACTTCATGTTAGCTCAAATATTTTGTTGCTTTTGTGAGATGAGTTATTTGTCTTTTTCTTTTCTCTTTTTTTTATCATTTCTGAGAACAAAAAGTATCTAAGATATTAATATTTGTGATAGTGAACACTGTATTTAAAGTTGAAAGTGATTTGGAGTTTGAATATCTATCTCAGTAGCTTAAAACTTCATTTAAAAAATCCTTTTGAGCTGAAATTTTCTTCTTTTTTTTCTAAGCCTACAGGTGAATCTTTTGGAAAGTTTGGCCAAAATCAATTTAGTAGGTTTTTTTTGTTTTGTTTTTTCTTTCTCTTATATGAGAATGAAAAATAGTTATTTAAATTTCTCACTGTAACAAAAATCCCTTCAGTATCTATTTGCATCCATATTTTCCAAGAGAGTTACAAATTAGTAGACTGAATATAAAAGTAAAGTTAGAAATTCTCAATTCTAATTTTCATCTTTGCTGTCAAAACTTTTTAGCTTTGCTTTCTCAATATGGAGAGAAAATAATAATAATCATTTTGGTACCCTGCACCATTGTGAGATGTAAGTAGCTATTTTACAGAGAATTTTCTGAGGATTAATATGGATATGAACTTTACTGAGCTTCAATTAGAAGATGTGTTTAAAGTGCATTAAGGCAATCAACTGAAATCACAGAAAGGCATTACTTTCATTTCAGATACCCTATTCCATGCACTCTGCATGGTTCCCTATGAACAAAATCTTCCTTCTGTTACTCCATAAAGTTGATTACAGTGGTCTCTGGGTCTGATCTAATTTAAATCCTCTTTGGCACCATTTACTTGAATATTAGTAGTGTTAAAAGAAGGACAAGTATAGAGAAGGGGTTTGACCCTGGAGCTTTTAAAATCTTTCCTTAGTAGCAAAAATCAAAGTCAAGCCCTTTTAATAATACCTACTTGATGGCCCAATGCTAGAATCTGGCCTTTATGTAACTCTATGGAGACTGCTGATTTTACCTATGTTTAAATTTCAGTATTGGTAAAGTTTATTTAACAAGTATAGTATCATAAATATAGAGTTGTGAATAAACTTTTGCACCCTTTTACTTATGCAGTAGAATTATTTTAATTTTATAACTTGAGGTTAGTTCCTTGGTTTTGGCTCTTAATGTACATTACTCTTTTAGATCAAATGAGTGCACACTGACATTACTGACATACTACCTCCACTTCTCCTTCTGTGATTACAGCAAAATTCACTATATTGAGTCCTTAATATAGCCTCCTGAATAGCCTCTAATCTACTTTTAATGTTATTTTAACTAGCCATATGTTTGGCAACCAAAACCAATTGGTAGCCTTATGAAAGCTTGATACAATAGAAATGTTATTTTATTGGCACCTTATTTTGTGACCATGCTACTTTGGATTTACAGTTGTTCACTATGGCCATATGATGCCCTATTATGGGAAAAATGAAACAAGAAGATAATTTACTGAAATCTACCCGAGAAAAAATGAGAGTGCAATTTGCCACACAGCATGCCCTCTGATATGCACAAAAACTTGTCATAACCATCTGTAGCTCTGTTTGCACGAAGATGTACACAGGCCAAAAACCAGAGGAAGTCTGTGTGAATTAATAAATGTATGGAAGAGGAGCTTGCAAGAAATTCATCTTTAACAGATACGGGCACTTATGTTTTCAGGTGCGAGGGAACTTGAAATCAACCAGAGTTCACTGTCAGCTCGAGTTTGTTTTTATTTTTGATATTTCAGAAACATGGCAAGATCTCTAAAAAACATGCTGGCATCAGGAGACGTAACTAAAAGATGGTACATATCCTCTGCATACATGTCCATTTCTGACAATTTGATTTGTTAATGCTTTAATAATGGTAGTATGACAATATAATAATGATAACATTAATTGAAATTTACTATGAAAGAAATGGGGTTGCTTCCATAGTCTATCATTTTAACCCTCAATACTATATTTAGACTATTATTTCTTCTTTTTGACAGATTGAGGCACTAGGTACTTCGCATGGGCAGCACACAGAGGCAGCGCTGCTGTTAGAATCTAGGCAAACACCTATATCCTAACTCCTGGAAGTCTAGGAGTGAATTACTAGAGAATGAAGACCCCATGTTAAGGAGCCCCATTGATGACTAATTGTATCCTGGTGCACACTCAAATATTAATTGAGTAATAAGTAGTCAATATTTGTAGCTGACAGAATGGTGATCATGCCAGGAGCATAACACTTGTCTTTTAATAGAAAATGATCTTAACACATAGAGGCCAAATCTAGTACTGTTTACATTGAATCACAAAATTCAGTGATATTTTAATTTTCTAGAATGACCAAAATTCAAAACTTCCATTATGACCTGAAAGAACCTAAGTGATCTACCTGTATCCCTAACCACGTGTCCCATTCTACTCTTTGTTCATCCTTTATGGTCATACCTTAGGAAGTGTGGAATGCTGTTGCCACAGGTATTTATGTGGTTCTCTCTCTCAGCTCCTTTAGGACTTTGCTCAAATGTTACCTTTTCCATGAGGCCTTTTCTGGCCATCCTATCTAAAAATGCAGTTTCCCTCTTGACACTTATTTTCTTTCCATGCTTGAATTTACTAGTTGGCATTTCTCATGATCTAACAAAATGTATGCATATACTTACTTATATATTCACTGTTTATTATTTGCCTCTCCCACTAGAATGTAATCTCCAGGAGTGTAAGAATTTTGTTCATGTGCCTACTACACAACAGTGCCTGACACATAGTAAATGTTCAATATGTTGTTGTTGGTTGAATAAATAAATGGATAAAGTGCTGTATTTCATCTCTCATCCTACTGTATACATAATAGTTTCTGACATTCTCTGCATACCCTCTGGCATTCCCAGTTCTCTTAGCTAGAAAGTCTCTCTCACTCATACATCTGGTGCCAGGTATTTCAGCAGTTGCCCATTTGTCTGGAACTCTCCCTTTCGTGGATAAGATTCCTTCTGATGTTACTTGTAAGGGTCAGGTCCTTCTATAATCCAATTGTAAAGTACCCCCTCACCTCTACCAAAAGTCTATGTAGGACATAGTCATTCCAGAAAATTATTTCTCAGACTCCCCTTCTCCCCAGCTATTTTCAGGTTTTCTACATCATATCTGAATGAAACTATATCCTAAAATTGCATCCTTCTGAAACATCTGCAGACCTAGAGAGTTCTATCCCTTAGCAGATCATTAGTTTTATAAAAAATGACCAGGTTCTATTCCAGGGTATACTCCTTTCTTGCCAGGTTTTTCCACTTTTCTATGAACCAATATTCTTGCTAAATTATTCATCACTTAGTCACCTTGGCAAAGCCTCCAAAGCATAACTTGATTTCATTAATATATAGAATTGTATTTTGATTAATTCAACACAGGATTCACACATTACAGATATCTTTATCCTTGTGCTTGTACTTGAACATGTCCTAGAACAAATATTGGCTTTATTTCAAAGATCGGTTAAAAATCTAATAGATTTTGGTGTAATTTTATTAAAGCAAGATATTATGTATAAAAATAATTTCCTGATGCCTGGGATTCATATTTTTGTGCATTTCAATTTTGGCTAATATAAGCACTCATGTTTATCAGAAGTGTTATAAGTGTTCATGCTGATGAGAGGGATTTCTTTTAAGTACTTTCATGAAAATTAAATCTGAAACTCTTTCATAACAAACAACATAGTAGAGAACAAGACATTTTGTTCGGCTTGATTAGTTAATATAAATACAGAGACACCTCACAGGATACTCTTCCCCCACAACGCTCGTCAGCATTTTCCCTTTTTCTGTTATATAAGAACCCTTCCAAAAATAGCTCATGAAGAAGTTGAGCTTTTATTAATTATAGAAAATTTATCTGTTTTTTCCTTATTATTTTTTAAAATGTAATAATGCTATTGATTAGCGACTTCTCACAACTTTGAAAGGATGCCAAAGTGACACCTAAATTTGAAAATAAAACATAAGTCAAAGCATGAACGACAATCACTATGGAAAATTTAAAATGTTTGTGCTGTGTCTGGATTGGGAGACTATCACAGTTCTCTTCTTTTCAGACTCCATCCCCATCTAGGAAACTTTTTCTACTAAGCAACCTGGTTCTTTCTCAGTTGGAAACTCATTCACAATCAAGTAGCTAAAATGACTTTAGCAAATACAAACAGTATTAATATTAGCTATCAATATTGTTCATGATTCCCTTAAACCCTAGCTAAGCCCTTAAAATCAGCAACGGTTTTGTACTGGGGGCCGGCCATTTGTCATGATCTGTACTGCTTTCCTCTAATGTAGATCATTCTATGAAGGCAACTTTTTTTTTTTTTGAACTCTTTAGAAAGGTTTTTCCTCTTGATACCACTCTTCCAATAAAGCTGAACCCATTTTTCTTATCTACCATTTCTTCTCATACGCTCTACAAGTATTACTGATAGGTGCATACTTATTTGGTTTCAGTTTTGCAGCTCTTAGAAAGGAAAATTTACAGTATGAGCGGATTTTAGGATTAGGCAGATCTTGGTTTGAATATTTGTTCTATTCAATTATGTTGAGCAAATAACCAGAAGTTTGTAATGAGCAGTGACTAAAGATAATGCATAACCGTGTGGCATACAGGAAGTAGATAAATGAGATCTCATTATTTATTGAACTATAAATTTGTTATGACCTTATTTACAATTTCACATTCATTATCACCTTGGTAACAGTTATGGTACAAATGATCATAAAATATTCTTTATTAAAGAGAATAACTTACATTTATAATTGAATATCATTAGATTTTGTCTGGGGATATTATTCATTGACATTAATGTCACGGTTGGAATAACCTCCAAAGAAGTACGTATGTCTGAAGTTAGTTTGTCCCAGAAATATACCCTGAGGATGAGATTTGTGTGCAGGTCAATTATTGGAGAGAGCTCTCTGGGACAGTACCTGTAATGGTGTGAGCGAAGATGGACCGGTAGAGGGAAAAGGTAAACTGTGATTCATTTGCAAGACACAGTTTCCACAGATGACTTGGCCAAACCTATGAGGGACTCTGAAGAAGGGATGGACCTTCAGAGCAGTTTTCAGTCAAGACAAGGGGCGAGGCCTTTGTACCCCAATATGTATTAGTCAGTAGGTGTAAGCTGCTCTCAGAGGTGGGGGCATAGTCTTGGGCAAGGCAGTTCCTTTCAGGTCAAGCAAACTATTTCAGCTGTTATCTGTCAGTAGCTAACATAGAAGCTGAAGGGATGAGTGCCTGAGCTGTGTGTGGGAACTGATGTTATGCCAGAGTACGCACTATGCCTGCCAAATTGATGTATTTCATAGATCCATCATTTTTTTTTAATGTGACCACAAAAGACCCTGAAAAATCAAAGCAATCTTGAGAAACAAGAACAAATTAGCCAAATATATATAGCGACAAAAAACAGTCTCTTCAATAAATGGTGCAGGGAAAATTGGACAGCCATATGCAAAAAAGAAAAAAAGACAGAAACCAGACTACTATCTAACACCATACACAAAAATTAACTCAAAATGGATTAACGACTTGAATGCTTAGAACTAAACATAGAGAGTGAGCTCCTTGACATCGGTTGTTGTGGCGATGATTTTTTTGGATCTGACACCAAAAGCAAAAAACAACAAAAGCAAAAATAGACAAATTGGGACTACATTAAACTGAAAAGCTTCTGCACAACAAAGAAAACCATCAACATTATGCCAAGTAAAATATGTAAGACAGAGAAAGACAAATACCATATGATCTCACACGTGGAATCTAAAAAAATAAAACAAAACAAAACAAACAAGCTCAGAGGTACAAGGAACAGTTTGGTGATTACCTCGGGAGAGGAGTGGATGGGAGGTGGGCAATATGGGTGAAGGGGGTCAAAAGCTACAATCTCCCAGTTATGAAATAAATATATCACGATCTATGTAATATACAGAATGGTAACTGCAGTTAATGCTGTATTGTATATTTGAAAGTTGCTAAGAGAGCAAATGTCAAAACTGTTCATCACAAGACAAAAAAGAAAATTTGTAACTGTGTATGGTGACATATGGTAACTATACTTATTGTAGTAATCATTTTGCATACAAATATTGACTCATTATTGTTTACGCCTGAAACTAATATGCTGTTATACGTCAATTACACCTCAATTAAAAACAGAAGCTGATAATCTGGAAAGTGATTCTCTTAAAACTAAAAAAAACAATCAAAACCCCCAAAAGAATAAACAATAAAGAACAGAAAATTCATCAGTAATTGTACTTTGTTGAATATAAATAATACCTGACTAATAATAAAAATAAAAATAATGAAAATATGTGGTACAAGTTTTCAAATGTTTTATTGGACCAAGTAAGAATGTTAAACAATATACACATACTCACTCATCCATTATGTACTATTCAAAAATAATTCTATAAAAGGAATGCATTTTAACATAAAAATACATAGAATAAAATCAAGATGTATGCATAATATTTTTGGTTCTTTTTTGTTTGTTTTAACATTTTACTTTTAACAGCTTTATTGAGGTATAATTGAAATACAAAGAACTGCGTATATTTAACGTGTACAATTTGATTAATTTGAACATATGTGAACACCCATGATACCATCATCATAATTAAAGGAATAGTAGACATATTCACTGCCTCCCAGAGTTTCCTTTGGTCTCTCTTTTTTTATTCTTAACATGAGATCTACCTTCTTAACAAATTTTGAAGTGCATAATACAGTATTGTTATCTATAGGCATGATGTTGTACAGTAGATCTCTATAGAATTTATTCATCAATCATAATTGAAATTTTATAATTGAAGACTTACTATATGTGTATCTATCTACATTTTTATCTATCTATCTATCTATCTATCTATCTATCATCTATATACCTACCCATTTACCTATTTATCATCTTTCTCATTTTTCCTTCAGAATTGTAAATGAGAATAAAACATAATTAGCCTCAATATTTGTATTCTTGCAACATTTCTTTAGAGAAAGTGAGACATATTTTTCAGAAGACTCACTGTTGTCCCATAGTAATGATCAGAAAAGGCTTATAATTCCTCATTATACCTTTTGTAAATTAAATATGCAAGAAGTCAACAAAGTCAAAGAGTTCTACACATATGACTTTTGAAATGAAATCTTTAGTTTTTCTTTTTTCTTTTTTTTAAAGATTTTTTATTGGGGAATTGGGGGACAGAAACAGACAAGTTGAGGTCTTTTTTGTTCTTCAGTATAGTTGTGGAGGACATTGCTTCACTGGCCCATGTTAGTATCATCATTGCACTCTTCCTGGGTGAGGCAGATCGGTTGCTGGCCTCTGGGCAGCTGCTCACACTGGCTTCGAGCTGCTCACGTTCACACTGGCTACAGGCCACTCACTGTAGCCTATGGTAGCCCACTGCAGCAGGGGCTGCAGCTTTGCTTTGCCGGCAACTCACAGCAGCCCAGCTCCAGGTGGAGCTGTTGTTCACCATCTTAGCTGTAGAGGGCAATGTCACTGGCCCTCATGTGTGAGATCTGAACCGGAGCCCTGCTGCTCAGAGCTGGCATTCCAAGCCAGTTCTTAACCAGCGTACCACTTGGCCGGCCCCTGAAATGAAATCCTAATAATTTCAGTTCATCCACATTAGAAGAACTTATTAGGAATACTACTCTATTATACCAACAACTTCATGACATCTGCAATTCTCATATAATAAAAACGATCATTAGAGCTTATTTAACATTCTTAATTTTGTTCACTTGAGACTATTCAAACACATTAATGTTTTCCCATGAAATTAAGATTTATATCTTTTTAAATCAACCCTCTTTTTTTTTTTTTTTAAGCTTTTATTGGGGAATTGAGTGAGAAGAACAGTGTTGGGGAATTGGGGGAGGGGACCAGTCAAGTTGTTCTTCAGTCTTCACTGTGGAGGGCACCAGTCACCATCTGGCTTCCCTTTGGCAGCTCATGGCCTCTAAACTTAAGGTGCTGTGTTCAATCTTAGTTGCGGGTGGGTGTAGCCACCATCCCATGTGGGAGTCGAACCAGCAGCCTTGTTGTTAAGAGCGCACGCTCTATCCTCTGAGCCATCCCAGCGGCAGCTCAGCTCAAGGTGCCAAGTTAATCTTTAGTTGCTGGTGGGCATAGCCCACCATTGAACAGGCAATCTTGTTGTTACACCAGCTGAGCCATCCTGCCACCTGTTGGCAGTTCAGCAACAGCTCAGCTAGGGTGCAGCATTCACTGACCCATGTGGGAATCGAACTGGCAGCCCCATTACTCAGAGCAAGTGTTCTAAGCTAACTCTTAAGCAACTAAGCCACTCGGCCAGCCCCTATATCAACACTCATGAATCTTCATCTATGACATTTTTAAAACATGGGTGAAATTCTTACTTATGTGTCTGTTGGTCTCTATGTATAGAATCAAAGGGGCCATTGCTTATCTTGTACCACATATTGCTGAGCTAATGTAAATACTTCCTTTGAAGTCAGCTCTTGGATATTTTTTATGGCATAGAAGGCAAATGAGAAATACATTTGCTATCAAAAAATAAGTTTGTAGAGTATCTTGTTATTCATATTTTTACAATGTTTCTTAAAACCAGTAAATGATTTTGCCTAGCTAGGAAAGATGCAATCTAAGAATAAATAAAGTCTTTCAATTTTGTTAAAGAGAACTAGCGTTCCATTTCTGATATGTGAAGAACCAGTCTGCTTTCATCCCAGTTTGAAATTACTCTGGATAATTCCAGACACTTACCTTAGTGTTTTATATGTTATGTGTTAGTTTAAAAACTATCTTGTAATGCAGATATTATCTATTTCACACAAAAAACAAAAACAAACAAACAAACAAAAAAACCCTGAGGTTCTGAGAGGTTAAGTTCTTTGTTCTAAGTCAATAGTTAGGCAAAACTAACTGGAAAATCTACATTTGTCACAGGTGTAAATCATGACTCCCCTTAACCAGATATGATTACAAGAATACAATAGGATAACAAGATGCAGATTAAGGAATGCATTCGTATGAATTAACTTACATGGAAATACATTTGCTCTTGGTTCTTCCATGTTCTAGACTCCTGGTCTGCAAAATGCAAATATTGCTTTCAGGAATTGTGTAGTAATTGTAATACTTCTCACACAGTAATGTGTTTATTATTACCTATTTTACCTATATCCTCACATACAAATACACACAGACACACACACACACACATACACATGGACACACACACACAGACACACACACACACAATGAATGTCTGGTGTATGTGGTGTCAGTCTGTCGGCGGTAGTACATTTTAAGGAATACGAATATGAGATTTGGATTTTTAAAATCCTTGTAATTCTAATAATGATTCCTGTGAATTGGGGAAATTATTTATCCTTTGTAAATCTTAATTTCACATCTTTGAAACAGAGATCATCATGACAAGATTTCCAAGAAACATGAATAATACTTCTTAATAATCATTTATTAGTAATCAATAAATGCTAGCCATTAGCAAAATTATATATGTAAAGTTATTTAAAATTTGAAGAAGTGTAAATAGCTTCACTTCACTTTGTCTCAATCTAGTCAGTAAAAAACTTTATGTTAATAAGAAAAAATTCACAAAGGCTTTCATGAGACAAGATTCTCTCATTTTGCATGTATTTATGTAGAATTATAATCATTTTTACAGCTTTATGAAGTTATGTATTTTGGAAACAGTTTTGATTAACTATTTTCTCCCATTGCTAAATCACATTTATAAAATTGCAGAAAGTCTCTCCAACTGATTAGAAAGACATTAAAAAACTATTTAAAATATAATACTAGATTAATCACATTTGTATATTATAGACTGCATTGTAAATTAGATTTAAGAACAAGGTTCAACTTGCCAACTAAAATGGATTTTTTTCACTAAAAATCTTCAATAGAAGATATGTATTCCATGTTAATAGAATATTAATATACTCTTATTTTTAGGAAAAAACATTATTTGTTTCTAAAATTTAACAAAACACAAAAATATCCCTATCAAAATTCACAAAGATGTACTGGTAACAATGCTATTAAGATATTGAATAGGATACTTTGTGATCAGTTCAATTGTTTTTCAATTGATTTTTCTCTTTGATTTTATACTTAATGCTCAATTGAGTAGATGTTATGTTTCGGAACAATGCAAACTATATACAAATAGAGTAGTATGGTAGGGGAATAAAGACACGTGATGATACCATCTGATTAATTTCTAAAGCAAGAATAATTTCTATAATTTCTACAGAATGAAATGGTTCAGTGCAGTCTTAAAAGGGCAGAAGTTTTGAAGAAAAAAAAATTGAAAGCAGAAAGAAAAACAAAAACAAAGACACTGTGATAAAAAATACATGGCATGTTCATGGAACGGCAACAGTTTTTGGAATGGCTAGTAACAGGTGAGTTGTATTTACCATGAGCTAAAACCCTTATGATTCAGGGATCGTCAGTGGCTCCTTCCAAGAACACAGGGGACACAACAACATATTCACATGGTCCTATATTATATTTTTAAACGTTTACAAAATTGGTATGTTTTGAACATAACTAGTGAAGAAGACCACTGTCTCTCTCAACTTTGACTTCTCCTCTGTGACACTTTTGCTCATGCCTGGTGGCACTAGAAGGGGGCTATTTCTGCCATTTTTGTTATTTGACTAATGGGAACCAAAGTGGGAATGTATGCGGTTTGGCCTCAGTGGGGCATAGTTATGTAATTTGAAATCACTTGTGCATATTAATTTATTCCCTATCACCTTAGTGTAGGTATGGTTTCCAAGGGTCTTTATTGTCCAAAGTATAAACCCTTCTGGAGTCATAACATGAAGGCCTGGCGTAGGTGTCAGGTTACTTTCTGGATGCTTCTCTTATTTGTAAGATTTATTTTCCTTTTTTTTTTTTTTTTTTAGCAACCCTTTTTTTTAAAAAAAATAAAAGTACATTGGGGTGACAATTGTTAGTAATGTTACATAGGTTTCAAGTGTAAGATTTTAAAAAACTTTTAAAATGTTCTGTGCCTCATGTATGCATTCTAAGTAAAAGTACACCTTCATATCTACTTGAAATCTTATATTCTTTTCTCAAAAAGGCTTCTCCCCACCACCACCACTCGTTTCACAAGTATTTAAGCTTCAGCCACCACAAAAACTTATCTTTTCATAGCCATTGGTTTCATAGAGGGTAAGGTATCAAGGAACATGGGAACGAGGTTATAAAGACAGGTAGGAATACCTTTTGAAAGACCATGTGACACTGAACCATGTTTGAATATCTGATAGGCCAAATTCTGCCCACTGCCTGTTATGACACAAAACACAAACTAAAAACTATTTTTATAGACACACAATTATAATTGACTTGATATAAGGGATGACTAATTTTGGAGTATAGTTTTTTTTGTTTTTTTTTTTTGAGGGCAGTGTCACTGGCCCTCGTATGTGGGACCAGAACTGGGGCTGCTTGTTTCCCAAGCCAGCACTTAACCACCATGCCACTTGGCCAGCCCAAAGGATGACTAATTTTGAATCTCACCATTTATTTTCCCCACATCCATTCTATCAGTAAAACTACATTAGAAAAAGTGCCTATTATTATTAATAACTAAATATTCATGTAATTTTTCTCTCCTATTATATAATTGCCTTAAAAATATCATCACTTTGCATCTTGCCTTGCAAAGCTAAAATATTTACTATCTAGCTCTTTACAGAAAAAAATATGTTGACTGTTGACTTTTGCTATAAGCAATGGTGAGTCATTTGAATTCTTTTTAAACAAGAGGAAGATGGTTAGTAGCTCTGAGTTTGGCAATGATCTAAATGAAACAAGAATGCAGAGATTCTAAACAAAGAAAGTGATAGGAAAAAATTAAATAAGAGGAAGTTGTAATTGTATTAACAAATATTAAAGAAATATATATTCAAAAAGTTTCTGGCACATAGTAAGTGATAAATAAACATTTACACTCTTCTTTTTCTGGCCCCCTGTAGTTCAGATCAAATAAGGCTTTCAGAGAAAGTTGCCTAAGGTATACAAAACACTGTATAATTCCTCATCCAAACTGCTTAACAAGAAAGACTTATATCCTATCCACAATATTTCCTTCTACTAAACTACTGGGTTAAGGCATTTCGTTTGGATGCTTGAGATGTGAGATGGCTAACTCCTGAAAAAAATTTTGGGTGACAGTAATTTCCAACCATTTTTTTTCTGTATAATTTTCTGATCCAGTCCCCCTGGACAAGAATCCTTAGGTCTAAATAAGTCGTTCTCAGTCTAGGAGGGTGAGTAAAGAGAGATGGGGATAAGTGAGGAAGAGACTTACAAGCCAAGCACAGAAAATCTACACAAAGTTGATCCTGACTGAGCACTAGTGGCCAACTTTGAAAATATTTTCACTTATTTTTTGTTAAACAGCATAGTAATGGGTTTGAGGAGAGTGAACCGAGGCAGGCGCTGCCTATTTTCTGTCTTTATACCACATGATGCCTTTAATTTCAACCAACTACATATATTTCAATGTGTTTATTTATTCAACACATTTATTGACCATTAGTTCCATGCCAGTCACTTGTCCCAGGCTGGGGACACTCTTTTGGTTTTTAACTGCACAGACATCTTCCCACTGCATGTCATAAACCTGACATGAAACATGAGCATCAGTGTAATGCAATTATAAGGATAAGCACTGAAATGAGAGCATGGAAGACAGCTATTCGCCTTAACCATGGGTAGAAAGGAAGGTTTTCCAGAGTTTGTGAGTTCTAGATGAGTCCTGAAGGGCAAACTAGGGTAACTCAGGTAGAGAAGCAAAAAAGTACATTCCAGGTTAGGGAGAAAATTTTGTGCAGTGAACTAGCTTAGTATAGTTGGGGTTTAGGTGGTATAGGTGATGGGAGGCAATAAAGGTAAGGATAGAGAGGTATATAGAACATGTCCAAAGAAGAAAAATACGTAAAAAGGGCTATTCCTATTTATACGCTAAGAATCCTTATAACTTAAAGAAATAGATATTTTTACTCCACCATCCCCATCCTGTGGCATTTTTTCTTGATTTAAAAAATGCTAGAAATTTGTCAAAATATGTATTATACATTTATATATTGTGATATATATTCTCCCCTAAGGGGGAATACTACCATTTTTAAACAAAAATATATGAATTTCTTTATTTTTTTTTAAGTTTTTCTTTTTTTTTAATTAAAGTTTATTGGGTGACAATTGTTAGTAAAGTTACATAGCTTTCAAGTGTACAATTCTGTATTACATCATCTATATGAATTTCCTTATTTAAAAATAATATCAGGCCGCATGTGTTGTTAAGAAGGGAGTATGGAGTTTGACTTTTGAAGCTGTATTAATATTTCCAAGCCCCTAGAGTAGTTTGTTTTTTTAAACTGGAAGTTGGTAATTTACTAAATATACAAGCTACATCTAAAACGTAAAGCTTAGAATAAACACCTTAGATAATTCTGTACATATGTAAGGTAATAACCTCAACTATCAAATCCATCATTTAATAAATAAATCCTGGGATTTATTATCATTTGGTAATATCTTATTCATGAATTTTTAAATTTTAATATAGTTTACATAATTTTAAAAGTGTGTGTGCTTGAGTGAGTGATTTCTCTATTTGTTTAAGAAATAAGAAAACATTTCAGTGTGGCACCTCAGGATGTCAACTTCAAAAGCGTGTTCTATTTAAGAAAACTCTTACATACACTTCATGCTACAAGATCGTTCTGTAAGTACAGTCTACTGCTACTCTTGCTTTTTCTTTTTTTTCTCTCAATTGGGGAACAGTGTGTTTTTCCAGGACCCATCAGCTCCAAGTCAAATAGTTGTTTCAATCTAGTTGTGGAGGACGCAGCTCAGTGGTCCATGTGGGGGTTGAACCAGCAACCTTGGTGTTGTGAGCACTGCGCTCTAACCAATTGAGCTAACTGGCCACCTTCGCTACTCTTGCTTTCATCTTGGCAAATTGTCTTTACTATTTTGCTTCATCCCTTCTTGAACTTGGACACTTGTGTTGTGTTGGATGTACTCCTCTTGGACTCAGTACTTGATATAGCTCAAACTAACAGCAACCTTCGCTTCTCTTATCAACTATTATTTTCATTTGCTCCTCTATGAAAATGTTCTCCGAATTTTTTTTCTTTTTTTTTTTGAGGGCAATGTCACTGGCCTTTATATGTGGGACCCGAACTGGGGCCGCTGGCTTACCAAGCCAGCGCTTAACCGCCACGCCACTTGGCCGGCCCCTGAAATTTTTAAAAACTTATTTCCATGGAAACTTACCTAAAATGGACCACTTCTTCAGAGTTCCTGCAGGATTTGCCCTAATTAATGTTGAAGACATCAGAATGAATTTGCATTATGAAAGTCATCATGGTTAAATAAATTCTAGAATGATAATATCATATATCCTTAGTTATTTTTCTAAATTGGTGACCAGTTGCTTTGTTGCTATGTGGATTTTGTTTCATTGGAATATCAGTGAGTATCTGATTAATCAGTATGTATGATCTAAAGTGTCACCCTCTGTCAGCAATACACAGGGTACCGGGAGCTTTGCTTCTTTTTGTTTCTGGCTAACATATGCAAGCTGAGCAGATCATTTTTATTGATATGGAAAAATTTTCCAAAATTTAATTATCAGCACAGATTTTGTGCCTTGCTTCTAGGTATTTATCAACTGCAGAAGACAGGCATATAAACATATAATTCAAATAAAATGTGACAAATATCATAATAGTGGAAGGCAGGCATGTTAAATGAAAGCTTAGAGAATGGAATGTCTTCCTGAACTGGGACTGCAGTGAAACAGGTGGTCTCTAGAGATGAGTAACTTTTATCAGATAAAGAGTTGGGGAAGGAACATTCTGGGCTTATGGAACATGTAAAATGCTATGACTCAGAAGAGCTTAAATTTGGAAACAGGCATTTGGTGTGCTTAAATATAAAGATGGCACAGTGGGTAGAAATTTGAGAGAGGTCAGGAAAAGGGCTGGGAAGCTATTTAAATTATAAAGGGCCTCAAAGCCTACTAAGGGTTAACTTTTTTTGAATACAAGGACAAGCCATTGAAAGTTTTAAAACAGAGAAGTTATATAATGGTACCCATGTTTGACAACTTTCACCCTCGTAACAATGAAGAGTATACAATAAAAAAAAAATGCTGGAGTTAGAGAAACCAGTTCTAAGTCTGTTTCTGTAGTCCATGTTGATAAAGACAAGGGACTTTCTTAGGAAGTAAGAGTAGAAAAAGAAAAAGAAAAAGTGTCCCAACTGGTATTCTAATCTTAAATTTTTACTTTCTTTAACCCAAAACTGCTGGGTACCAGATTCACCTTTCCCAAGCAGAACTTGAATCTTGGCATAGCCATGTACAAAAACATTCAATGATATTCAATTACTTATCAAGTTAAATCTTTGCCTTCACAGTAAGACTTACATCCTAGCTTTTATTTTAATTTAGTTTTGATTTTTTGTTTCCAGCCAGTCCTTTTTCTGTATCCTAAAACGGTGTTCCCAAAAACTTTAGCAAGATAATTTGTTTCAATTGCCTCATGTTTACAGGGAAAATAACAGATACGACTATTAAACTATTATAAAGATTCAATTAGATAATCACTTGTTTAACGCAGAATAGTGTTTCAGAAAGGATAAAATAAATTTAGAAAGTCAAATTATTATCCCTATTCAACATTTCTATGACTTTTCTCATGTTTTGCTCTGTATGTAAAATCCTGTGTACCCAACTCTATCTGTCAAAATCTGATCTTTCCTTCAAGACTAAGATCAAGACTCATCTGTACCTTCTACCTTCATTCCTGATAAACTTTGTGTTTTACTTATTCCTGCATGCTCATTGATTTATGTTTTGTATTTAATTATGGTTTTATCTTCCCTCATCCTTTTTACTATCTCTTTTGAAGGAGAAAGTCATGTTTTGCTTCAAATGGAAGGTATTGTGCTGTAGGTCATAAATACGTTCAGTTAATTTCAAAGGTCATGTGAGAGATTATAATGCCATTCAATTACATCATTAGGGTACTAATCTAATAGAATCCAGAAGAGGGTATTTATAAGGTCTTGAAGTGGGCACTACTAAAGTCTAAAATGTTTCATTCTATTTTCTAGATGTCTATAATGGTACTAATAAATGCTCATTTTGAAATAAGTTGAGTTTCTTACATACTAAGGCCATGTAGGACTTGGGATGTCAGAATGTCAGAAATGAGTAGAAGGTCTACTAATCATCAATTCTGACTAAGTTTATTTTCTGGTAAAAAAAAAAAAAAAAAACAACTAGAAGAAAAGCTCCCTGTCCTGTTGAAGAAGAGATATGAAACTTCTGAGTCTGTAGCCAAGTTTAGTAGATGAGACTGACTCAGATGTCCATGCAATATAAGAGAAAGAAGAAATAAAGATCAGTATATGGCATGTGGCATGATTTATAGTAAAAGCATTCACTACTTACAGGGATATTAATAGCTGTAAATTCAGAAGTTGGAGAGACTAAATCATGTGCTGTACCCAATTGACTCACTAAAGGAAGACTTTTGCTGGAGAAGTGGGTAGAATGTCCAAGGCAAACCATTCCATGCGTAAAAATTAAAAGTACTAATTATTCCACCATCATACTGGGACAAGAAAATCTGTCTGAAGTAGGATCTACTCAGTTCTCTACTAGTTTCTTAGAGCTGTTTCAACAAAATAGAACTAAATAGGTAGCTTAAAAGCAACAGAAATGTATTATCTCATGGTTCTGAAAGACAGAAGTCCAGAATCACGGTGTTGGCAGGGTATGCTCCCTCCAAAGCCAATTGGGAAGGATCCTTCCTTGCCTCTTTCAGTTCCTGGTTGCACCAAGTGCTCTTTGGCTTATAGATGCATCACTCCAATTTCTACCTCCAAGCTCACATGACATTATCTCAGTGTGTCTGTCTTTTTTTTTTCCTCATCACGTACCAGTCATACTGCATTAATAGCCCATACTGCATTAATAGCCCATACTACTTCAGAATGACCTGGGTTGTCAGAAAAGTCATGACACATTTTTGCAAGGAAAAACAAAAAAGAAATATGTCATGACTTGTCCGACAACCCAGTAATTCCATCTGTAATGATCTTATTTCCTAATAAGGTCACATACTGGGGTATTAGGGGTTAAATCTATAGGGGTTAAAACTACATATCTTTTAAGGCTCATGATTCAAACCATAGCAAGGTTCAATCATAATTTAATCCACAAAGTAATACCGGCATTTTAATTGAATAGTTTGACTTCTTTCATCAGGTGTCATTCCTTAATAATTCTAGGAGAGTCTTTCTCCATTCAAGAACTTCTTATGATGGGAGCCCATGAGTATTACCTTATTTGGGTCTGCTTGGGAAAAAGCAAATGCCTAGCGCTTTTCTTTCTTCAGAACTTTGAACTCCCATAGAAGAAGATGAAAGATCCGGAAGACTTTGTTAAGAGTAGGTGTCAGAAATGGGTTAATCAATGTAATGAAGCATATTACCAGTTTAACAGTGTTTCAAACCACTGAAATTCCAGATCGTCATCTAAGATATTTAAATTAGTACATATGAACCTAAAACCATAGCTCTCGGCTAATAAAATTTTGGTTGGTGGAATTCACAACTCTTGAAAGACTAAACAGCTGTATCATAGTAAATTGGCTAAGTGTATTTCTGATTGCTAAATACCTATTGCTTAGGAATTGAATATTTGTTTTTAAAATCTGAGGATAGATGATTATTACAATCAATTCATGTTCAATAACACCCTGTCAATGAGGACATCTCATTGTCTAATCAATACCATTTAATGACTTTCATATTGATAGACACATTCTAGAGGACTAAGGTGTACTGGAGAAGCAATGGCTGTGATTATTTGAACTACGCTTTTCACATGTAAATGTTGAACTTTCTAATCGTAATAAATAATTAAAGATGTACTCATTGCAGCCACTATTTATGACATTTCATTTTGACTTGGTCTCTGATAGATGCTATTTTACACTTTTTCTGGCTAGTGCAGCATTCAGTTGTATACATGAAGTTCTCCTTCAGAAAATCCAACATGAAAAGATGTTACTGATTTTGTAGAAATATAAACTACAGTATGTCAAACATAAACAGGAAGCAGGCTACGGGTGCAAAATTATTTTGAATCTTGTTTTCAAGAAAATTACACAATTTCAAAACAAAACTGTAAATAATTTAATTTTGATGTCTTACATGTTTAAGAAAAATATATTAGTAAGAGAATGTGGTGTAGTGTCCATGTGTTATTGGACACTTGTCCTTGTATCCCTAACACATAAAACTTAGTTGATACATGGTAGAGACTCAAAAAAAGTTTGTTAAATGAATTGAGTATAATCAAAATGACTTTTAACTCTGAGTGTGACAATGACTAGATATTTGAGAATATATTTTTTTCTAAGATCATTAAGTAAAATTATGTTCTGAGGTTTATGTTGACTACTTACTTTCATAAAATATATTGCATTTATATAAAGATTACTAAGAAAGTAAAAATTTCTGCCTATTATTTAATGAATTACTCAGATTTTCTCTTTCCCATAGAACACTTTTTGATCATGATTAGCATCTGATGGATAATAAATACAAATTTATAAAACATTGTATCAAACTGTGTAATATAAAAATTTTTCTTAAGAAACCCTAGTGGGAAATCAATAAGCTATCAGTATATTAAATTTCATTTAGAGCAAAATACTAAATGGTGATTGTTGAAAATAAATAAATATTTTACTTCCAGAGAAAGAAACAAAAAGACCAGGAGCATTCTCACAAATAGGAAAAAAACATAAAGAAACAATTTCAGAAGTTAATATTTAGTTTTAGAAGGAGGTTAAACAAACAACATAATTCTAAGCAAATGACTTGTTTGAACAAAAGCTGTAAATGACACACACAGTTTTCTATATTGTATTTCACTATATGTAACTTTTGTTATATAATATTTCATACTGCTAAAGTCAGTTTTTAATGGAGAATGCATTTCTTTCTGTCCTTAAATTTTAAATAAAACTATCCTTCAGCAATCTAATTTCACTTATAAGTGTATAATTACCTATTTTAATTCATTTTGGAAATATTATCAAAACCTGAACTGTTACAAAAAAGGGAAAGAAATATAATATTATAGCTCTGTGACTTTTAATCCAATATTCCTTTCATGTTCTACCCAGAATCAACCTTGCCAACACTTGCCTGATGTTTGAGATACTGGGAATAAGCAATTCATTGGCTGGTAGAAAGACTCCTGAACCCATTTAAAACAGGAAAAGAAAGCATTATGGGACTGATAGAGTGAGTCATGTGTCCTCACCCCAACCCCACTTTCAGATCACTCAGAATATTGAATTCGTTTTCATTAAAAATATGTTGAATACAGAATGAATGAGACAACATGTTCTTCATCTTGTCTGCATAATTCAACTACTAATTATTAATTTTTAAACTGCTAAAAGATTGTTAGATGTTATAAAATGGATGAAACACACAAAATTAAAGATAATAAAAAGTAAAAATTAAATAACCACTCCCTTATAGCCACAAGCTGGCCTGCCTTTGTAAAGATAATTAATTCTATTATGCATTGTGAGAGAAAGGCCCCCAAACTTGAAGTATACTGGTAGGACTTTACTAGCGATTACCACCTATGAGGTCTGACAATTAAGTTCCTGAACTTGTAATGATGTTGCTAACCGTTTTTTTTTTTTTTTTTATATCAGAGGGAATATTCATTATGAATTTGTACCAACTGGACAAACAGTTAACCAAATTTACTATTTGTAAGTGTTGAGGAGGCTGCATGAAAAAGTTAGATGATCTGAACTTCTTGCCAATTCATGGCTCTTGCATCCTGACAATGCACCAGCTCACATGGCACTGTCTGTGAGGGAGTTTTTAGCCAGTAAACAAATAACTGTATTGGAACATCCTCTCTACTTACCTCATCTGGCCACCAATGACTTCTTTCTTTACCCAAAGTTAAAGGAAATATTGAAAGAAAGACATTTTGATGACATTCAGGACATCAAGGGTAATACAACAACAGCTCTGATGGCCATTCCAGAAAAAGAGTTCCAAAATTGCTTTGAAGGGTGGACTAGGCCCTGGAATCGGTGCATAGCTTCCCAAGGAGGGGGGTGGGGTGGGGACTTCGAAGGTGACTGTAGTAATATTCAGCAATGAAGTATATAGCACTTTTTCTAGGAGAGTTCATGAACTTAATTGTCTGCCCTCATATATTCAATCTTTGATTAAAGCAATACAACTTTGTTGATAAGAAATCATAAAGAAAGCAATGTCAAGCATGGAAAGTTTTCCTGTTCTCATTGTTTTATATAACATATTTTCTAACTTAAGATCCTTGCAGATACCTACATCATCAAATACATGTTAAAGCTAAGGAAAGATAAGTGAGGATTTACTGTTTATATTACAGAAAAAAACATAAACTGCTCTCTGCATATTGCTAAATATGTATTTGCATATCCCTCAAATGTAAGGCAAACCCACTTTTCAGCTCTCACACACAATATTTTGTTATTTATAAATGGATTTATTTAACAATATATTGTCTGCCTAATATATGTGGAGCACTGTTGAATTCAATATGTGAAAAACAAAAACACAGACCTTGCCTTTAAGGATCTCCTAGTCTAATAATTCTGACCTAATGATTGTTGTAGGCTCTGATTATTACAATATTTGAGGATTAGCCATATTTTATTATGGCATTAAAAAATAAGTAACATTTCTGTTACTGTGTAGAAGCTAAAGAAAGAGAAAGTATTATGGTGTTTTTATAAATCTGTCTATTTTCATATTTACAGAGGAGAAGCTTGAGCTCTTTCCACTACATTAAACTTTCATGCACTCTAATCTAAATAATATTTTATAATACATATATTTAGTACCATACGAAAGAAACAAAAAATAGAGAAAAATGTTAAAAACAAGTAAAGTAAAGTAACAGATTATCTTCAAAGCATAACAGCCTGATTTAAAGCTGATTTAACAATTTAGCAAGGTTGCAGAATACAAGTTAACTAGGTAAAAAAAAAGGAAGCAATCCAAATACTCATCTAATTGAAAATGGATAATTAAAATATATTATGTGGAATGAGAATCCAGACAAACAGATTACAGATAGTATAATTTATTTATATATTCTTCTAGAAAATGCAAACCACCACAGATTGACAAGAAGTAGATGGGTGGTAGCCTTGGAATGAGTTGGGGAGTAAAGGGATAGCAGGGGGACCTAGCAAACCTTTGGGTCTGATGGATTTGTTTACTATCTAGACTGTAGTGAGTTTATATACACATGCCAAATTTACTGGTTGTATACACATGCCAAATTTATCAAAATGTACACTTTATTATGTGTTATTTGCATGTCAATTATACCACAATAAAGATGCCTTTAGAAAGAGGTTGAGCTAATTCCAAAATATTTTCAGCCCTTAGGGAAAAAGAAAAAAACAAGTGAAGGGCAATGGATTTGCTTCTGTTCTAATGAAGGAAAGGTTAAGTACTAACAGGTGAATCATTGTGGGCTTGGGAAGTGCTGTGAGAGCAGTACAAAAAACACAGTGTGGGGGCCGGCCAAGTGGTGTAGTGGTTAAGCGCTGGCTTGGGAAGCCAGCGGCCCCGGTTCGGGTCCCCCATATGAGGGCCAGTGACACTGCCCTCAAAAAACAAAACAAAACAAAAAAACACAGTGTGGGTCTCCAGGAAGGAACAAATACCTCTGCCTGGGAGAGTTAGAAGGAACTACCTGATTTAGTTGGGAATTAGTTCTTGGTTCCACTCAGATTCTAAAAATGGCAATTGGAGGAGAGAAGACAGAAATAAACACCTCAGAACTTACTGAATCCTTTACTGTAGGCAATGTTGGTCCCACCTCCAGGAGGAGTTTTTTGGATCTAGTGAGGCTCAGGAAGTTTGGGCACATAGAAGTGTGAGAGTAGGCAGGACTACAGTTGCCTGATGTCTTCCAATACCAGGACAGTAAAAATAATTATCTATCTACTGTTAAGTGATCATAAATAAAATGCTTTATTTCTTTGTCTTCTATAGTCCTAATTAATAAATTTATCCTACCAAATAGAATTGTGTGAAAATGAAATGAGATATATGTAAAAATTTTAGCGAAATGCCAGATATATTGTTCACTAAACTTTAGCCATTATTATCTATCATGCAAAATTAGGTTTATTGCGGGGAAAATATAAAATGATACACAGTTCCCACTAGGCAACTATCTCTGGCCTGTGAGATAGCATGTCATTTCATACTTTCAAATAGTTATGACTTTCAAAAAATTCATTTTTTGTTTTTAACACATCTGAAGAAAAATGACCTATGATTATACAAACAAAAAACCAAAAAAGGTATTTCACAAGTGGGGATGAATTAGGATTTTCCCATATTCACAGCTGTAATTTAAAGCAAATCCTCTCTTACTGAAATCTATTAGAACATGGAGAATAAAGGTGTGCTAAATATTCTATGCTGACATATGTATGAATGATTAAGGCAACAAGGAGTTTTGGTTTATCTGCAACATTACAAAATTATCAAATAAGATAATTTATGTTTGCCAAGATATATTTTATATTAGTTTTTATGGTATAGAATAATAAAGAAGATTTCAGTTAACTTTAAAGTGGCATTTTTACATCAAGGAAGCTATATAAAACATAAATGAATAATTCAAATCTAGCAAAAGCATTGAAAAAGAAAAATCCATAACACACTGAGCACCCTATGTGTAAATCTGGGCTTTTGATACCACAATGTAAGTTCAGAAAGAAAATCACAAATTCTATTTTGTTCTATGTTGTTAAATTAGCCAATCTGACAGTTGAAACCCAATAAAACCTAAGTAGTACTAATAAGGGCCTAGATTTTCTAGGCCTCTCTAGAGTCTAAAGATAGTGGTTGTGCTCTTAAATTAGACAGGGCATATCACCATAGGGCTCACACAGTTCTATTAATTAATATCTATGGCATGCCATGGGGCGTGTGCCTGATAGGCACAGTATGAACTGAAGTTTTTATGTTTATTTCAAAATAGCTAAAGGACACTGCAGTATAAAGAATTGAGTGTACTTTGAAAATAGAGCAAAAGGCTTGGCAGAGCATAGAAATACTTCAAAGAAGAGACTTCAAACCCTAAGGGAAAAGAAAATCAGCTGTGTAACGCAGGAAAGGGCATGGAACATGAACATTCTGTCCCTTGAATTTTTCATTTCTCATATGACAAAATGCATTAATTAATGGCTTTTCTTTCAATCAGCTTATTTCTACAAACATACAAAGTTTATCAGCCTAAACAAACAAACAAACTAACAAACATCCTCTCTAGAGAATGGTCCATTTATTTCCAGTTACCTTTTTTAAACAAATTTAATTGCAATATACTAACTGTTATACTATGTTTAAGTTGAATTAGTTTAAGGGTACTGCCCACCATTGTTTCATCATCATGGTTTAGGCATTTAACCAAATCCTAGGAGAATGATTTGAATTATTAAAAAAATTGTAAGTTTATTTTATTTGACCACAAATTATATATTCAGAATATATAATATCTCAACCTTTGGGGAACTGTGATACAAGTGCTCTATAAAAAGTTGCATATGACTTAGCATTTCATACAGGTTTAATTAAATTAACTTATATATTATATAATGGTTAAAATTGTACATTTTAATTAAAAAGTAAAAAAAGAAAATGAAAGACAAAAATAAAAAAGTAAAAAGTATTGATCAGGGCCGGCTGAGTGGCATGGTGGTTAAGCGCTGGCTTGGGAAGCCAGCGGCTCCGGTTCAGGTCCCACGTATGAAGGCCAGTGACACTGCCCTCAAAAAAAACAAAACAAAACAAAAAAGTATTGATCATTCTGGTATATACATGACAGTTATTTGAGAGCTCATTAAATTAAATCATTCTTCCTACTTTTGTGTATAATTTGAAAAATTCCATAAGAACTTTAAAAGGGGTTCAAATAAGATGAGTAATATAATTTAAAAAGCTTTTAAATATAAAGAAGCTTACAATTAAATTACTATCATACATTGTACTAGACTGTTTAAAATACTCCAATTTTTCTCTGCAATGTACTATAATATAATGTCTTTGCCTCCCATACTTTAAATGATTATCCTGGTATAATTAAATATTTTCTGTTTTAAACAATATGTATGCTTTCGAAGGATTTTTCTAAAGAATAAAATAAAACATTAATTCTTGATATACTATACAGGGAAATTGAAAGGACTTGTCATCATTTTCTTTATTCTCAAATAATACTTTTCTAAATTCTCATGCATTTTGGCAAAGTCATTACCAACACTGAGCAATTTGCTGGACAAAAAATCACTTATTTAAGTCTACTTTAATACTGTCTCATTTTTGCCATATTTTCAAAAATATTTTTAATAACTTTTGTGTTCTAAAATTAAATTATATCATTATTCTCAGTTTTGTCCTGAGTGTATGTTGTGTCAAATTGAACCAAAAGAAAAACGATTCAACAAAAGAAAAAAAAATATGGCAGAGGAAAATGTGGCAGAAGATAGATTAAAAAGAGAGAAATCAATACATGCATAAATTCACATACATATGAGTAGATATTAAAAGTCATTTCATCTAATTTGATAATGTTCCTTGAGAATTATCAAATTTTGGCTAGTACTAGTGTAATGGAAATTTAAAGACTTTGTTTTTATATCCAAATTTTCTATTTGATGCTTTGTTAGTTCTAGAACATTAGATAATGATTTATAGGACCTACAATATATGTGCAAGTTACTACAGCATATTTTGAAAAAGAAAAAAATTAAGAAGAGTTAAAAGAGCTATAAATATTTATTTTGGATATTTAATTTCAAAATGTGATAAAGTATGTTTGTAAAATATCTCTTAAAAAACAGATATATTAAAGTAGATGGTTAAGCATGGCAGCAAATTCTTAAATACTTTGTCAAAATTTAAGAAATAGAAGGTCTAGTAATCAGGCACATAGCTGGGAAAACATGATAATCTTTCTATGCCAAAACCCTAAGAGATAAAGTTTTTATACTTATTTTAGTATTTCTCTTCTTTTAAAATGTAAAAACAAACATGGTGCATTATATTGAAATCATGAAAAACATTGCCAGATTTGATTTTTCAGGATTTTAATTATAGCTATAATCTTAAAGCATAGATAATGATTATTTTACTTTGCAAGAAGAAAAAAGGGATAATACTTTCTGTTACAGAAACTGAACTGGTCAAGTAATTTTTTTATCAAGCTCTTCATCTAATAAATTTTGGGGCATCACTGTTAACATTTCTAAAAGGAATTATTTGTATTTTTGTAACCACCAATAAATAGAATTTACCTCTTACTGATTTTCAAGAATATTAAAAACTGTATAAAGCTTTTATTTATAGTATGATTCCATCTCATAACTTCCGTAACTTTCATAATGTTCAATCTAAACTTCACTGATGCCAACTAAATCTTGTTCAAATTTCACTGGAACATAGCAGACCATAACCACATATTTCTAGAACTATATCAACATGGAGCAGAGGCAAATGAGATAATTTAGGTACAGATTGTGACCTCCTCACCCTCAATAAAAATAATCTACAAAGTGAGAATTACATGGTTTTAGAAACCATGGCCAAAGGAATAAAGGAGGTGTTAAAATGGGGATTCTTATACAACAGTGTGTGATTACTTGGATTGTACACATTGATATTGTCCTTTGTCAGGAGAGTGATGGTAGGAGCATATATCAACCATATATATAGATATATATTTCAGTCTGTATATCTGGTTCATCCTTACAATAAATAGTGACTTCACAGGAAACAAAATATAATAATGTTTTTTTGGTAGAATCCATGTATGTCAAGCAGCCCTATATTTTATTTTCCAAATATGTTAATTCAAGAAAGGAAAAGTCTGGCCAGTGTAAATAAGCATTTTAGTCTTAAAGGTAGGCATATTTTCTCCTAGATTTATGGCACACTATCTCACTTTAGTTAACAGTGATCAACTGAGAAACTGAAATACATTTAAACCAGCACAAATAATGGCCAATCTCATCTGAAATGTCCAGGTAAAAATTAATAGCCATTCCTACTTAGCATATTCCTGAGAAACTTTGGCTCTGACCAGGGAAACAAAACTAAATCACATGACTAAACAGGTATTGAGGTAAATCCACATATAATTTTTAGATTGAAACAGATTATAAATGTGGTACATGTTCCAATGAAAAATACCTGAATTAGGGAGTTGTAGGAAAAAAAAAACTAGGGGAGGCTGGTAAAATTATAGGAATTTATCAACATTTCTAGAATCTGTTAAGTGTGATGACTAAGTAAAAAGAACCACATTTTTCTCTGTGTGTTGGTACACCAGGTCTCAGTTTATTTGAACATTTTCATTTCAAATTACTATGATATTATGGAAAGTTCTCTTTTCTAGGATTTTTTTTTAATGATTCAAGATAACTCCAGACCTTTTCCTTCATTTGATTAGTATAATGTAATATCAAAAAGGTCAAGGTGAAAATCAGGATGGATATGTCAGAATGTGTGTTATCATTCTGACTATACTTAAAACTAAATAAAATATGCTTATAATAATTACGCTTATATTATCTGTATGATTTCTACCCTCCATTGGAATATGATGGAGAGTTAGTGTAAGTTATTATAAGATAAAAGCATGTCTTCATTTATCATTGTCTGTTTTCTCTCTCCTTTTCCAGAAATCTATCAACCTATTAGAAGCCCTTCAACAATATTGAATTGAATAAATCATCTATAAAATTTGATAGAAAATGTCACACAATTGCCTTCTTGTTCTAATGTTAAAAAAATCTTGTTTTTTAGCAGCAAGTATATTGGAAATGGTACTAAAATGAGTTTTCTAATACACTGCATATCTGCAATGGCTCATATGCAAATTCTGTGCCTTTAATACTGTGTTGGAATGCACATGTGACTCAAATTAAATACATTATCAATTTTCATAAAATGTATTGTTTCAATAACGTTCAGACTCAGATTCAGTACTATGTGAGATATATCCCTATCTCAGCCCTCTATTTTAATATTGTAATCTAAATTATCTAGTATAAATATTAGTAAATCACTTAAATGTATGAATGGAAAACTATGTAATTTTGAAGTCACTGCAATAAAATAATCTTTTTAGAAAACAGGAAATAAATCTTAACCACTATTTAGAAATCTCAAAAGTAGAGTGTAAAAAGAGAAACCATAACAGTTTTGTGTCCTGAAAAGCATGTTGGTTTTGGTACTACAGATTTTAGGAAATGAAACTGATTGAGATTTATAATTTTCAGTGGAAGGGATCAAAAAGAAATGGTGCTAGATAAATTATGACAATTCATTTCTAGGTTTCAGGGAATTGGTTTGGTGAAAGTTTATATTGGATGTAGCAATCAACTCTCCATTTGTTCCTCCTGTGGCTTATGATTGATATTGCTAATTGATTAGAGCATTCTTTCCCAAACAGTTCATATTTGACCTGAGAATCCTTTTCAATGTAGCACTTTGGGCAGTTATTGAGAAACAATGAGAACTGGCATTCAATATAAAACCATCTGCCATGCTTAGCCTGGTGCCAAAGAAATATGGATGGTCAAGGGAAAATGTTGTATTAAAGTGACACGGGAGGTCTTACAAAGTCAGATTTTGTAATACAACCTGCAGGTCGGCTAACTGTTATTTGGGCTACCAAAGGATATTTGACAACGTGTTTACCACTAGTGAGCAGAGATATATACCTTTAAGGAAAAGATTAGTCATGGCCATATTTGGGCAGAACACTTTACTCCCTTCTCCCACTGAGAGTAGGTATAATATTAGCAACGCACACACATGTGCATGCACACACACACACACACACACACACACAATTTCCTTTACTGTATTCTATATTTGCAGATAAACTAAACTGTGAATATATCTTCTTTCCCTAATATCATGTCTGAGACAGAAGCCCCATCCACATTACCTAGAAATATAGTGGGTACTATGGAGTAATATGAATTCTTAGCATAAGCTAGTTCCATGGATTTGGAGGCTGCTGACATTTTAATTCTTGAGTAACTTTTCAAAGAAAAAAGAAAACAAAAATCTAAAAAAAAAAGCCCATGTTCTAAAGCAAATGACAAGGAGCTTCCAAACAGTCTCTCAAGTACCGATTTAAAGATAGCAGTACTTCACCTCAACCCCATTCAAGAAAAGTGGTTTAATAAAAAGAGTAAAGGGTCAAGTACAGAACTCTGAGAAGAAAGAAAGAGTCACAGGGAATCAGAGAAGAGTATGTCAATGGTGTATAAAGAAATATTGAAGCATAAAATATCATGTAATTCTAAGAACACAGAGTGTTTCAAGAAACAAGCAAGAGTGGATCAAGGTAAAGTAATGATTGAATTTCATGTTTTTCCTCTTGGGGTATCAGAACAGATTACAAAAATAAATTCATAACATTACTGAAAAATGAAGAAAATGTCTACAAATGATAAACAACATTAAGAAATTCCACCAAATTGAAAGACTATGGAATTACGCTATGGGAAGAAATCCGAGCAAAAACAGATCTTGGCAAAGATTGCTGCAAATATGAATGGTTCTAAGGATAGGACATACTTAAGCCTACCGAAATAGAGAATGAATTAGGGAGGTGAGGTGAATGGTAGATATATAAAAGCAGCTATTACATCTGTGATGGTTAATTCTATGTGTCAACTTGAAAGACAGATGTTATCATATCAGTAGGTCATTTCACAGGCATGCTGTCAGACCCTAAAACAAGGGGTTCATGTCCTATTTCTGTCAACTCCTATCGCACCCACTGATACCCATTGGCACCCACAGGCACCCACACGACTGTGTCTGGCTTGGGTTGTCCCTTTTGTGGGATCTTACCTGTCTTTGACTAACCGGACATCCTTTGGTGCCAAACAGGGATATATACAGTAAGCATAATATTGAAGTTATGATCTGTCTTTATGGGGAGGTGCATGAGGGCAGACAGGTAGGCTATAATGTGACAGAAGATGGCTTTGGGTGAGATTAGCTTTTAAATCAAATGAACTTTGAGTAAGCAGATACCCCTCAATCAGGTGAGTGTGCTTCATCCACTCAGTTGAAGACCTGAACAGAATTATAAGCTCAGTATACCCTGAGCAAAAGAAAATTCTTTACCAGGGTACCTTTGGACTACAGATGAAACATTGGCTTTCCTGGTTTTCTGCTATTGGCCTTCAGACTGAAACTGTACTAACAACGCTCTTGATTATTCAGCAAAGTATCTTTCTCTATAGATGATATATAGATGATAGATAGATGATAGATAGATAGATGATAGATAGATAGATAGATAGATAGATAGATAGATAGATAGATAGATAATAGATGATACATAGATTTTGATACCACGAATGGTTCAAGAAGAATAGAATCTTACTAATTAACCTCCTGTATTGGTTCTGGAATTGGCTCTCTAATCCAATTAGATTTAAACATACAAATGACTCTAGTTCCACTATTAAAGAGAACACTGGCAGTTCATGACATGATCTGGCTATAGAAATATACAGGATATCTCCACTGGAAACTCTTAATCAACCACTTATAAGAAGCAAGGACCTGAGTGATAATGTGTATGGTAATTTCAGACACTTTTGTCAAATTTAAAAATATAAAGATATTGGCTGGTTGCTCCTAATGCCATTGGACAAAGTGGAGGGGAAAAAAAAAAAAGATGAACTCAGGAATTTCAATTCCATTAAGCACCACATAAATGACCTGAAAATTCTATGTCTGCCCTGAAAGAGACTTTTATATCCTATAGCCACAGGGCTAATATTGATGAAAACCAAACCTAGAATCTCACTGTGCCAGTGGGAGAATTACAATGCAAATTGAATTCACAGCTTCACAGGGTGTCTACTGATAAAAAGAAAGTAATGATCAGGAAAGAAAGAGACCCTGAAAGTTGGAATGGATATATGTGGGAAGACCCTGACAAAGGTGGGGACACTAAGTTCACAAATTCTGATGATTTCTTTGCCAGTAGAAACAACCCTCTACCTCTAGTAAATAGCAATTTCTCAATCCCCAGTAGATAGTTGCTGCACTCTCATCTGAGGAGATTAATCCTGCACTGCCCGAGGAAACTATCACAGCCTCAATGAGACCTTACAAGACAATGCTGATTCTTCTCACTACTGACCCCCACCATCTTTCTTTGCTTCTAGACCTCTAGCTAAACTCAAATCATAGCAGTCCTCTAAAGATGAGGAAAAGAGAGTGACTCATGAGGCAGCATGATACACCCCAAAAGAACTACTTTAATTTTCAAATTTATATACACATAAATCCGGGGAATATGTTGGGAATGGATATTACGGGTATGGGACAATGGTGGAAGGAACATAAAGACAGAGCTGACTGAATTTATTGTTATGGCTAGGCAGACTTTCTATATTTACTGTTGTAATTGAAGGAGTTAGAAAGGGCTCTAGTAGTTGTTTGGCTGGTTGGCTGAAACAAGAATAAATGGTGGACCACGTGGAAATGCCGAATCTCCCTTGGTTTGATATAGAGAAAGGGATTCAAAGGCTTCTGGGGCTTGGAATGTTAGAGTGTATTTATCATTTACAATATACTCAATTACCTTGAGAAGACCCAAAAGACATACCTTGACCATGAGAAATAAATTTATGAAGTTAGCTCCAACATCATTGGAGAGTTCTGTGAGCACTCCTCTGCCAGACCTTACAGTGGGAACTGTAGCCAGTAACTTGGGAAACTTAAATGCAGTGGTTATAATTGAATCCCAAGGTGGCAGGGGCCAAGTGGCTATACTCAACCATCCAACTCAACAGGGGTGTGCTTAACACAAAAACAGAAGAGTTAAAGCGGTACTCAGAAGTCTGAATCATGCTGACCTATGGCATTGGCTAGTCCCTATCAGGGTGTTCCTATAAGTGAAACAGACAGGAAGCCTACTAAATTCTTACTTAATCTATATAAATAGGTCAAGTGAATATGAGTTTTACCTGGGTCTTGAAAACACGGTAATACCCCCTCAATCAATTCACAGACTTTAGTCATAGACCCAGAAATCCTTGAATGAAAGGAGAGGCAGAGTCCCTTGAGGAAAGATTCTGGTACACTGTCAAAATTTTATATTGTTATTCTTTTTCACAGCCTTCCCTAAAGGGATCTATTGCCTTTACCAAGCTAACTGAATTGGGAAAAATAATCATATCTCTCAGGAACTACTAGGCACAGGCTTTGAATTGACACTATTTCAGGAGACCCCAGTTGTGGTCCATTAGTCAGATTAGGGGCTTATGGAGGTCAGCTGATCAATGGAGTTTTAGCTCATATTAGTCTCACAGAGGCCCAGTGGGTCTCTAAACCCATTCTATAGTTACTTTCCTAGTTTGGAAATGCATAATCTGAATAGCTATACTCAGCAACTGGCAGAATCTACATATTGGCTTCATGACCTGTTGAGTGAGGACTATTATGGTGGGAAAGGCCAAGTGGAAGTCACTAAAACTTCCTTTACCTAGAAAAAAATAGTAAATGAAAAGCAATACCACATTCTTGGATGGAAAGGAGAGATTACTGCTACCATGAAGGACTTGAAAAGATACAGAGTAGTGATTCACCGCCACATCGCCATTCAACTCAACTACAGTATTTTGCAATGTATAATGCACACTTTTTTTTCTCAAATTTGTGAGGAAAAAATAAGGATGCGATTTATACATGGGTAGTACTAGTTCCATATCTACATAAATGTTTTTAATTCTTTATTTATGCTTATGAGTTAAAATTGTAACTCTAGAAATCAATAACAATATCCATATGCAAAATAATACCCTGGAACATGGTAATCAGTTTTGTAGAACTTACCGATGAACTTGCAATGTAAAGAGTTCTTGGCCTCTATGATGGGTAAATACCATAAATTTGTTACCAGTACATAAAATTTTTTGTATCTTGTATCTGTTCTTGTGTTTTGTAATTATTTGTTGCATAAAATTTCTTGTACCATAATACGTTAAAAAATAAATGCTAAAATTCTTTTACAATACAAAAAATAAGTATCCAAATGTAAACAAATAAAAATTTGAATGAAAAAATTAAAAATGAAAGATTTTTTTTCCCCCTGAAAATTTGGGCCAAAAACAAGGGTGCACATTATACATGGGAGCACATTATACATGGGAGCACATTATACAAGGCAAAATACAGTGTTTGGCCTGTGCCAAAGACTGATAGATCCTGAAAAAGGACAGTGGATTTTCATAAGCTTAACCAGGTGTGGTGACTCCAATTGCTGCTCCTGAGCCAGATGTGGTTTTATTGCTTGAGCAAATTAATACATGCCCTAGTACCTGGCATGTGGATATTGACCTGGCAAATGCCTTTTTCTCCATCTGTCAATAAGATTCACCAGAAGCAGTTGGCTGTTGATTAGAAAGGGCAGCAATACACCTTTACTGTTCCATCTGGCATGGATCTTGATTGCCTTTCTCTACAAGATGACACACTGGTCCATTACATTGATGACATACATTTGGAGACTGGCAAGCCTCTATAGGTGAATCACAATGCAGATTCTTAGGATTTGGGAGCAAATCCTTGCCATACTCTGCAGATAAGTATTCTCCCTTTGAAAAACAGCTTTTGGCCTTCTACTGGGACTTAGTAGAAACTACATCCTTAGCCATGGGCCATTAAGTTTTTATGTGACCTGAGCTGCCCATCATGAGCTGGGTGTTATCTGATCAACAAAGTCTTTTTTTTGTTTTCGTTTTGTTTTGTTTTGTTTTTGAGGGCAGTGTCACTGGCCCTCACATGTGGGACCGAACCAGGGCCGCTGGCTTCCCAAGCCAGCACTTAACCGCCGCGCCACTCAGCCGGCCCTGATCCACAAAGTCTTAAAGCTGAATGTGTACAGCAGTACTCACTAGCAAACGGAAGTGGTATATATAGATTGGGCCTGAGCAGGCCCTGAAGGCATGAGTAAATCACTTGAAGAAGTGGCCTAAATATACACCAGTCCCCACGTCTGTCAAACTATCTTCTCTCTCCCAACCTACAAATGTGTCCTCATAGAGAGTTCCTTACTATCATCTGACAAAATGAAAACTAGGGTCTGGTCTATAAATGATGCTACACAATATACCAGCACCATCTGCAAGTGGACAGCTGCAGCACCATAGCCCCCTGCTGGGAGCTTTAGGACATCTCAGGAGTAAAGGAAAATCCCCCTGAGGGAAGAACTCAAGTAATGCACTAAGTTGCTCCTTTTTCTTAGAAGGAGAAATGGTTACATGTGTAGTTAAATACCAAATCACGTGCTGTGGCCAGTGGTTTGGCTGGATGGTCAGGGATTAAAGGGAATGTGTTTAAAAAATTGATGACGAGGATGTCTGGGGAAAAGATATAAGGATAGACCTCTCTGAATGAGTGAAAAACATGAAGATATCTGTGTCCCATTTCAGTGAACATCACAGGATAACCTCAGCGCAGGAGGCTTTTGATAATTAAATGGATAATATGACTGTCCTGTTCTGTGGATACTAATCAGCCTCTTTCCTCATCACTACCCAATGAATTCAGTAACAATTGAGGTTGAACATTTTTTCATATGAACGAGCAAAGTAAACAGAAACAGACTCATAGATATAGAGGAAAAACTGATGGTTGCTAGTTGGGAGGGGTTGGGGATGAGGGAGAAGGCGAAGGGATTAGACAGCATCAATAGGTAACTACAATATTGTCACAGGGATATGAAAGACAGTTCGGGGAATATAATTAATGTTGTAAATATTTTGTGGAGTGTCAGATGGTCACATGTCTTGTTAGGGATACCACGTCATGGATGGAGTAGAGGCTTGATCACTGCACTGTACACCTGAAGCTGATGTTGCATAATATAGTATGACAACTGTAATTGAGTATATATATATATATATATATATATATATATATATATGTATATATATATATATATATATATATAGTCACAGGAAAAAAAAAGTACATGAATAGAGGAAAATATACCATGCTAGCACTAATGAAAAGAAAGCAGTAGTAGCTGTATTAATAACAGACAGAGCAGACTGCAAAGCAAGGAAAGTTATCAAGGATAAAAACAAAGGGATTATATAATGATAAAGGGGTCCATTCTCAAAAAGATATAATACGCATGTGCTTAACAACAAAGGGTCAAACTGTGTGAGGCAAAAAACTAAAAGAATTGCAAAGATAAACAGATGGATCTGTGATTACAGAGACTTCAACACCCTCTATCATACATGTACATATCCAGTGGGCAGAAAATCAGCAAGGACACAGTTGAACTTAATATCACCATCAATCAACCGGATATGATTGACATCTATTGACTACTTCACCCAGTGACAGAAGGATACATGTTCCTCTCAAGCTTACATGAAACATTCACCAAGATAGACCACATTGTAGGCCATAAAACACATCTTAACACATTTAAAATAGCTAAAAGCATACAATGTCTCTTCTCAGACAACAATAGAATTAAATTAGAAATCAATAACAGAAAGATAATTGGAAAATCCCCAAATAGTTGAAGATTAACAAACATTTTCAAATAATACATGGGCCAAGAAAGAATCTCAAGAGAAATTTTAAAAATTTGAACTAAATGAAAATCAAAGCATAAGTTATCAAAATTTTGGCGATGCAGTGCTTAGAGGGAAATATTGGGTTGTCAGAAAAGTCATGACGTATTTTTTTCTGTTTTTTTTTGTTGCAAAAATGGGTCATGACTTTTCCGATAACCCAACACATAGCATCTAATGCATATGTAAGAAAAGAAAAAATTCCAAAATCGAAGTTTCTGTCTTAGGAAATTAAAAAAGAAGACCAAATTAAAAGCAAAGAAAACAGATAAAAAAATAAGTATGACAGTAGATGACAGAAATTGAAAAGAGTAAATCAATAGAGAAAATCAGTGAAGTCAAAAGCTAGTTCTTTGAAAAGATCAATAAAATCAATACATCACTAGCCAATAAGCCATGACTCCTTTTATTCCTCTGCCTGTCTCTCCAATCCTGGGGGCAGCAGTTTGCCCTGTGTCCTCCCTCTTATGGATCTAAGAACCATCGCTGACTTTTCAGTCTGCTCGGTGTTTTACTGGATGTGAAGACTAAATGGCAACTTTCACACTTTTATATGTGGAACCATGTAAGCTTGCTCATTTTTAAAAACAATTATTTTAGCTCTAGGTGTTTTGCATTTCCATATAAACTCTAAGATCTGCTTGCCATTTTTTCCAAAAACCCTGCTGGAATTTTGGTAGGTGTTGTTTTGAATCTATAGATGAATTTGAAGGGAATTACAACCTTTAGTAAATTGAGGTTTCAAAACCATGAACATGGAATGTCTTTCCCTTTATTTAGATCTTCATTAATTTTCCTCACCAAAGTTTTGTAATTTTATTGCACTTTTTGTTAAATGTTTCTTAAGTATTATTTTCTGTTTGATGCAATTGCAAATTACATTGTATTTTTAATTTCATTTTTGTATTGGACACTACTCCTATGTGGAAACACAACTGCTTTTAGACATTGATCTTGCATTCTGCAAACTTCGTGTACTTTTTCTGTGAACTTGATGTACTTAAATATCCTTTTAGTAAAATATTTTTTGGTTTAATCAGTCAGGGCCAGCTTTTTTGCTGACTTTTAAAATATATTTATGCAATTTTTCACACCTAGAAATTTTTTAAAAATTATATATAATATATATTTGAGACAAAAAAATGTATACACACTTTAAGAAAGGAAAACTATCAAAATTATAATACTCAAAATATACTGATCACAAAAGATGAATACAAGTCATATTTGACTTCTACATTTATAAGAGGCACTCAAAGTGGTTACCATCAGCGTCCAGACACTTCTGATTACAGCGAACTACTGGTTGAGCAACATAGACCAAAGTGTCCCTTTGTATACATTTTATTGGTACCGCCAGTATACATATTAAACAACTGAGGAAATTAAACACCATTTTTTATAAGAAGTCTCTTAGTAAACAAATAGGACAGATGTGCCTTAACTGTATAAATGCCTTCAACTAGAAACTCAGAGCTTCCTATCACTGTTATTGTTGTCATTGTCAATGCAACAGACATGAATATACATATACATGATATATATATGAAATTAAGAAATAAAATGATATTTATTTATGAAATATAAATCTTCCACTTAGAAAATCCAAAGAAGCAATAAACATAAGAGTAGAATTGGTAAGGAAGTACATCCAGGCAACTGCACAAAAATGATATAAAAATAAGTAAACTTATGTATTCCTTTACAGTAGTTGTAATTAATTAGTAACTGGAATTTTAAAAAAAACTATTTACAATGACTGATTCTCTAATACACTTTGATGTAAACTTAAGAAAAGTAAACTTAAGTTACAGAAGACCCACTAAGTATAAAATATATATACATATTTTTTTGAAAGAAGAGTCATTGTCAAAGTGGGCATTTTAAAAAATTATATATACTTTTAATATAATACCAGTCCAGATTATTACAGGATATATATATATATACTAGTGAAAAATATAATGGTTTTCATTGTAGTTTGGTGATGAGAACAAGGAAGCATTACCTGCAAAATGCCACCCTGGACCAGGATCTTTGATGCCTCAGCAAATGATTTGGGGTCCACTGCTTGGATCTACTGTCTTGCCATGGATTTGTTGCTGTATAGGTTGAAACCACAGCAATTTATTTAAAAAAATATGTGTCTATGTGATTATGGAGGAGATCTTTTCCTATCAAAAATCAGAAAATATTATGGTTAAAAATGTGACATTGCTTTAGAACTAAACCAAAAGATCATTGGAACAGTAATAAATATAAGGAGACTGACTATATGTGTATATCTTGATATCTCTATCTACATTTATATATCTATTAACTTATATAGTTATGTGGGGATTTAGTATATGAAACAGTATAATGTGGACTCATTGGAGAAAGTATGATCTCTTAGTTTCTAATCAGAATATGTATGTATTAGGATGTATCATTGGCAACTAATATAAACAGAATGTCTTTAAAAAGTAAGTCCAGGCCAATACATGTAGAGAGCTAGATACTACAGAATAAAGGAAAAATAGTGAAAAGACCATACGAGTTGCCTTTCTTGCTGTCACAAGCGTGAGATAAGCAAGAGCTGAGTTGAGGTTTCACTATGTATTGGGTTGTCAGAAAAGACATGACATATGTTTTCTATGTTTTTCTTTGCAAAAATGCATCATGAATTTTCAAAATGCATGCAAATAAAGAGAGTTGCATATAAATTAGTCAGAGTTAGAACCAAACATGGGGAAACATAGAAAGCAACCTGCATTTGGGAGAAGATTTGAGAAGGAGTCTGGGAGATTTGCAACCCAGAAGAAATAATTACGTGTAAGATCTTGAGCTGTGCATTAAAAAGTTTCTTCAGAAATGTCTATACTGCAGATCTGTGTACTTCATCCTGATGTGTCCTTGATTACTGTAGCCACCCTAAAACTTGTTTTTTGCACTAATTTGCCTCACCACTTCTCATTTGATTCTGTTACTACACAGAAGAAAAACTTAGAAGGAAGAAATATGTGATACAACAACTTGGTAGAGTAGCAGGCACTGACTGGGTCCCTAGAAATACAGCTTGACATATCCTCAATAAAGGGGAACCCTAACTAGAGTAAAGGGTGACTGAGCAGATATAACTAAAATGAGCTTATTCATCAAGATTCAATATATCAAAGACAAGGCTTATATATCAAAAGCCCACTTTCAAGTATGTCAAAACTGAAACTATATGCTACCCTGAGGGGAACAAGAAGAATTATTGATTTTCAAATATGAAAAATAAAGCTGGACACTCTACACAGAATGCTCCTTCTGCAGGGCTTGACTTTGGCAATGACTAGGATACTGACAAACTTGGAGAGATAAATAAGAGTGATGACTAGGGAGATGCAGCAAATCATCCCTGCAAATTATTCCCAGGCAATCCTGGAATTTGTTGTCAGTAGGAAATTGTCATTCCAGCTGAACTGGGAGGGCTTACCTCAATGTATGTGGCAGGGAAAGACAAAAGGAGAAAAGGAATTCTACTCTGTAAATCTGAGGGATGTAGGGTGACAATGCATAGTATAAGAACAATGATGTCTAAGAAGTAGATCCCATTTCTCTAAAAACATAATGGTAATAAACCAAGTATTTCTGGAAAAGTAGTGTCTATAATCACACTAGAGAGGTGATTTATAACCCTAAGAGTCATAAGCTCTGGTTCTGCTTCAGAGGCTCAGGGCAAGTATTCCTCTGACTCTGAAAGTTGAAGTAAAGGGGAGACTCAAGAGGGCAGCAAAGAAAATGGCCAGGCACTTTTACAAAGGATTTTGTTCTAAAAGGAAAATTGAAGAAATCTCTATGCACTTTTAACAGGAGAGTGGGACTTCACAACACAGAAAATTTGATTAAAGATAAAAGTTTTAGAAGTATGTGTAGGGAGGTGATAAATGTTAAAATTTACAGAATTGTATTGACAGGTACTATCAGTGGAGAAATTTAAAAATAGGCAGGTTACATGAAAAACTTTAACAGTTGATGTAATTTAATACTGATTATGCTGGGTGGTTATAAATTAGTTTTTGTAAAGCTATTCATAACTTTGGTTTAATGTATATGTTTTGAATATATGGACTTGTTGGCAAGTGAACTTGGCTTTGGGACTCTGGGATTTCTGCAAATGTGTGGAGAGATAAGTGAATTAATTATTACTGTTCAGAAGAAACATCGTTATAAATTCTAGCCAGAGGAAACATTTGGGCTCAAATTACAAAAAGCTAAAACATGCAAAGTTCAGGATAACTCTTGTTTTTAATATAGTGATTTCTATTGTTCCAGTATAATTAAATTATGGTATCATTATTAATTGGTGTTCTTAAATCACAATTTTTTTGAGAAAGCATGGCTGGAATTTTGCTTGCTGAGATAAAATGAAGGAGGGTAATGATATGGAAGCTATCAAACAAAAAGTTATGAAAAAGTTATTCTCTAAGGTTAAGTATTAGGTTTTTAAGAAAAAATTTCCCCCTGGTGTTTTAGAAGTTTGGCTTTAGACCATAACTTAGGAGCTGAAAAAGGGAACTGGAGAGGTCATTGTATATTGAAAGTGGTTTTTTTTTTGTATGTGATAATAATTTCAAATAAAAATTTTCATCAGTGGAATATTTAATAATAAAATTTATAATTCCAACCCAAAATTCAAAAGGTGGTGGACATGAACATATAATAGAATAAGGTACTTGGTATTTATGCATAGGTTGGTAATTGGCAAAATACATTTTGCTTCCATCTAGGAGTCCAGAGATAGGGACAGTGGAGACTGTCAGGATGGCTGCTCAGTGCTTTTATTTTCTATAGCCAGTATAGATTGTATGCTCTGCTGCATTACCCTGGTGCGTGTGCATGGCTTCGTCCTAAGTACAGTTCATAATTAAAGATGCGTGCTCAAGCTCCCATCATTTCCCATCCCATCTCACCTCTGTGTTCCAGGTTAAAGCTTAGTTATGTGGCACAGCTCAAGTCAACTGCTTCAAATAAAACTATGGTTATGTTACTATGACTAAAGAGAAGAAGAAAGAGCATCAAGCGGGTTTTTGTTTTTGTTTTTGTTTTTGTTTTGTTTTTTACCTGAGCCATCTCGCCACCTGTTGGCAGCTCAGCAAACAGCTCAGAGCTCAGCTGGGCATCGAACTGCTGTTGCAGCATCAAGCAGGTTCTGCCATCTGGTGTGACAGAGGAACAACTGATCTGAATTCTTTTCTATATGTAAAATATCTCAACATTTTCAGAGTTCTTTTTACTAATAACTTCATAAATTAATTTTAAAGATGCTAGTATTTTATTTACGGAGAAAATCAGTTAATTTAACTCCTTGTTTAATAAATAAATGTTTAAAAGATAAATTATTCTATTTTTAACAGCATAAAGAGAAAAATCCAAACTGTTTAAAGCGAATTAGTAAATATGTCAAGATTAGGGCCTGCCAAGTGTCTCAGTTGGTAAAGAGCTTGCTCAAGAGTACAAGCTGAGCTCTGAACAACAGCAGTTCGATGCCCAGCCCGAGTTGAGCTGCTGTTGAGCTGCAAACAGGTGGCAGGATGGCTCAGCTAAAAAAAAAAAAAAAAAAAAAAAAAAAATGGTTAAACAGGGATATAATGCTTTTAATTCTATGTGGGTGATCATAATTCAAATAATTCAAATTTGTTTAAAGAAATTGCATTCCTTTTTATAAATATCCACACAACTTTAAGAATGTTCTTGATTTAAATATGTACTTCTGAGAAAAAACAGTTTCACTTGGAAATAAACGTAAGTGAAAAACAAAACAAAACAAAAACACAAAATAAATGAAAATATTGACTCATATTCCAAAGGCCTACAAACACAACTATGAAAAAGTTTGCAAAAATTTAGAAGAAAATTTGCTGAAAATAGATAAAATAATTATGATAGATTTTATTTTAAAAAATAAAGGTAACCAGTACATATGAAAAATGTTTGAACACAAACATAACAAGAGAAATGCACACTAAACTGTCCTGAAAAACTTTCTTACCTGTCAAACTGGCAAAAATCCAAGTTTGACAATTCAATCTGTCCATGAAGAATAAGCTTTTTTGTATATAGTTGATGGGAATTCCAAAACCCATGTGGAAAGAAAATTAATGATATCTAACAATACCATAAGTACATTTACCCTATAATCAAGTAATCTTATTTATATAAACCTTTCCTGAAAATTTACCTCTGCAAGCATGATTAAACAAATAAAGATGGTTATTTATTAAAATATCGGGATTAGTAAAAGATTAAAGGCAGTCCAAGTATACCTCAGGACATTGGTTATGTAAAGTATAGCACAGTGGCATACTATCCACTAAAAATATAAGGAAGGGCCTATGGACTAAATAAATTAATTTCCTGGATGTATTATGAAATTTAAGTTTGAAAAGCAGTGCCCATTTACATAGTGGAAAGCTTAAGAATGATCAAGGCCTTCTCAGACAACTTTTAACACTTTTGTTAACTTTGAAAGATATAAATGTGTTAACTATTTTAAAATCAAATCAAGTTTAAAAAACACACAAAAAAAGCAATGAAACTAAACTAAATATAAAATTAATATCACATTTACACAGATAAAAGACTTAATTCAATTAACTTTGAAATACAGTATTCAGGACACATTTGATGTTAGTTTCTTTGCTTTGTTTCATTTTGTTTTTAATATGGACACAAGCACCTCAAAAAAATCTTAGTTTTCACTCAGAGGATTTTTATGTAGCAGAAATATTGATTTTAGAATTTTGAAACTCTATATTGAAGAATAAACAAAAGTCAGTAGTAAGTATATTAAGGTTGTTAGGAATTAAGATTTTCAGCATAAAAGCAAACAGATATATTTTTAAATTGAAAGTAATAAATAATAAAAGAATAAAGCTCTCTAATACTAAATTTGAACTTAAAATATCAATGCAAGTTAGCATTTTTACAAACACTGCAAGAACCTGGAAGCACTGACATTCATTAACCAGCAATTCTTGATTTCTGAATATCATCGATCCAAAAAGCAACAGGTATCCTTGGAGACATTCTCTCTAGGCCTGGAGTAGTTAGTGTGTAAGGTGAGCTTAGGCCATTGGGTTGTGTAAGAAAATGAGAAAATCTCCCAGGACTAAGAAGGTTGTTTATGTGTCACTCAGCCTCAAAAAAATAACCCCAAGCCAGCTTAGTGGCTCAGTTGGTTAAGAGCTCCCTCAAGAATGTGAGCTGAGCTCTGAGCAACAGCAGTTCGATGCCCAGCCCGAGCTGAGCTGCCAACAGGTAGTGGGATGGCTCAGCTAGAAAAAAATAAAAAAAAATAAAAAATAAAATAACCCCACAGTTCAGATGGAAGAAACACAAGTTGGTTAAATCTGGGATGACTTGAGTATAAAAAATGATTATACTTAAATATAACATTAAATAAGTTAAAAGTCATGGTGATGATCCAATAGGATATAGTCATGAAAGAAAATCCTGCCTTTAGGATTGTCAAGTAAGCTCATGATAGATCCTCCTTGCAGGTTGAAACATTAATTCTGAACTAATCCAAACAAGCAAACAGACAAATGAATACAACTACCTGAAATCTTTTTGAAATTAAACAAAGGAAATCACATTCTGGAGGGGGGGTCGACACTTATCAAAGGGATGCATTGGGCAGAACCCCTAGATTCTCTGTTGATATAAATGCCCTGTATAACACCATTCCTTGAGTGAAGCTGAGGACTGTGAATGTGATGAGATGCTGCCTCCTATGATAAGGTTATGGTATATGGCAAAGGTGAAGGGATTTTGTAGCTGTCATTAAAGTCTTAAATCTGTTGATTTTTAGTTAATGGAGCAAGCATCTAACTAGATGGGTCTGGCTTCATTAGGTAAAATTCCTTAAAAAGATAAACTGTACCCTTCTTAGAAGGAGAAAGAGATACTCTCCTGCTGGCTCTGAAGATGTGAAAAATTATGTTAATAACTGACTGTGGATCATAGTGGCCTCCAAGAACTATGGCCCTCCCTCTTACAACTGCTGGGAACCCAATTTGGCCAATAACAAACAATCTTGAATGAAGACTCCACACTTGAGAAGAAAATACTGTTTTGGTTGGCACCTTCTTTACAAGTTTGTGAGACCCTGATCAGAAGACCCAGGAGAAGCAGCGCCCAGATTACTGACCCATCTGTGACATAATGAATATCTCTTGTTTAAATCACTAAATTTATGGTGATATGGTATGCAATAATAGAAAATTAATACCAAGGAATGTCTCATGATGACTTTCCAATTTTTATGACTTTTGGAGAGCAAGTTCACATTCAGTACTATATGGGGTAGCTGAAACTGACAGAAAATCTTCAGTTTTTCTGGCCTAAAAAATCAGAGGGTAAAAATTTAAAGGGAGAATGCTGGAGTGTTGGGAGAGGGTGCACGATTTCTCTATGTGAAATCAAATATTTCGCTAAGCACTGAAACATGCATATTTAGGTCAGACTACAAACAACTCAGCTAAATATATAGGAAATAACATAACCTAAGGTTAAGATTTGATCTTGGTACTAAAACAGTGTTTGCTATTTAACCAAGATAATTGCCTGTGAAAACAAAATATTAACACTCTTCTGAAAACAATATCAGATTCTAGATTGCCACTTGAATATTCAAAACTTCCAAGAAATGATCTAAAATTACTTTCATGTGAAAAATCAGGAATACATGACCAATTTTCTTGGGAAAATCAAATCAATTCTGAGTTTACTCAAATGTTGGGATTGGCAGGAAAATACTTAACTGGCTATTATACTATACTAAATAAGGTTAAGAAAAGTATGTTCAGAATATGGAAAGATAGGAAACCTAATTAGAAAGATGGAAACTATATATATATATATATATATATATATATATATATATATATATATATATATATACCTAATCTAATTTTTCATACTAAAATGTGCAAAAATTGAAGTAAAACTCACAGGAAGAGTTTAAAAGTAGAATGGAAATAACAGAAGAGTCAGTGGCTTAAAGATATATCTATGGAATTTATCTGATATGAAGAAAAAGAGCAAAACTACTTTTGAAATTAAACAAATGTGTAGAGACATGAGGGAAACATTTTAAAATTGTGGAGGGGGAGAGAGTAGATAAATGCTGTGCTTGCCTCCTCCCATGACCACATTAAAATTAACTAAATTATAGAACAATCAACATGGAGAACCACCTGAAAACTAGCTGAACAGAAGTTCTTTAACTAAGGATATAAAGAATACACAACTTTGAGATTGGTAGGAGGGGACGAGATGAGAAACAGGCCAGGCTGAATACCTGTTTGAGGCAGTTGAGAATTGGGGGATATATGTCAACTGTGGAAGTCCCACTTCACCCCCCCACCCAGGGGATCAAGGAACCCAGCCCCACACCGGGCTCCCTGAATAAGAGTACCAATGCTGGGAAGAAGAGTCCCCACAACATTTAGCTGTGAAAAACAGTGGAGATTTCAACTGTCCTATTGAGACACATCTGGAAACCCAGACATCCTCTTAAAGGACCAATCCAGAGGCTCACTTGCTCATGGGCACTCACACTTGGCTTTGGAAGAGGGCTGGCGAATCAGGAGGCACAAGAGACATATGGGGGCAGACTGAGTTGTATGACTTCAGGGTGATGGCTGGAGGAGCAGTTGCCATTTTCCCTGCGTAGAATCCTATTCCTATGAACCTGGTAGGTGGGTGTCATCTTTCCTGCATTGAGCCCTCCCTAATATGGTCAAAGATGAATCTGAATTAGACTGGTGAATTCCACTGGCTCCACCCCAGTGACTCCTTGGGACCCTGTCTCCCCCAATCCTGTTCCACACATCCCCAGAGGCTCTATCAGCAGTAAACAGCAGACCTGAGCTCACAGGACGCAAGAGACACTTTTGTGGCCAGCAACCATCATAACCCACTCTACATTCTTTCTTGGACAACCTTCAGGGGTGGGGCAGGCCCCAGGCAGACAGTGAGTGGCCTCAGTGTGCTCTGATCCATTCACTAAGTAGCTCCAAGCTCATCACTAAAACCAAAATCTATATTAACCTGTTGAACAATTGCCCCATACTGGTGACTCCCTGAGACCCTGCCTGACTCAACTCACATATTGCTAAAGACTCTTTCAGCAACTGGCAGGTGGCAGCAGGACTCAGGGTTCCCTGGGGTTTTTGTAAAGCTACCCCAGGCTGGGTATTCGTGGCTGTTGTCCTTGGTTCACAGCATGACCTCTTTAGCATGCCAAAAGGCCCAGCATAGGCAGCTACCAACCACAGATTATTTTGTAGCACCTATAAGGTAGGCCCTGGCTGGTCACAGGCAGTGGCTGACCTGGGCCTGTACCAGCACCCTTTCCCAGAGGCCCCAGAAGCAACATACTTGGAGGCTTGTTTCAGACCACAACAGAGCTCCTAGCAATTAGCCCCACAAGTGACACACCCAAAGGGTAGTCTCAGCAGGCACCAGAGTCTGCAGGAGTGAATCCTGCTCCACAGTGTAAGCCCCCCAAACATCAGCCCATAAGCTGTGGACATGGTCAAACCCCACAGCCAGTCATCCTGAGGGTCAATTCCACCCATCAACATGCCAAAAGCTATCTAGGTTTAACTACAAAAATGAACACAACTGACATATAAAACATTCCTGGAGCACCCAGCACAGGTGATCAGGGAGAAATGCAACTAGTTACCTACAAAATAACTCCCATAAGACAGTCAGCTGATTTCTCAACAGAAACTTTTCAGACAAGCAGGGATTGGCATGAAATATTCAAAGTGATGAAAATCAAAGATTTATAGGCAAGCCAATGCTACCCAGCAAGGCTATCATTTAAAATTGAAGGAGAGATAAAGAGCTTCCAATACAACAAAAAGCTAAAAGAGTTTATTCCCCACTGAACCAGTATTACAAGGAATGTTAGAAGGACTTCTTTAAGAACAAAGGGGGGAAAAAAAGATAAAACTATGAGTCAAAATGGCAAAAACTATGTATCTATCAATAATCACTGTAAAGTAAATGGATTAAATGCTGCAATCAAAAGACATAAGTAGCTGACAGGATAAGAAAATGAGACCTTTACATATGCTGCCTATAAGAGATCCACTACAGATTGAAAGATACACACAAACTGAAAGTAAAGGAATAGCAAAAGATGTCCATGCAAATGGAAACAAACAAACAAAAAAGCTGAGGTAGCAATACTTGTGTCAGACAAAATAGACTTTAAGACAAGGCTATAATAAGATACAAAGAAGAATATTACATAATGATAAAGGCATCAACACAACAAGAAATATAGCCCTTGTAAATATTCATGCACCCAACATAAGAACATCTAAATATATACAACAAATATTGACCAACATAAAGGGAGAGAGTGATAGTAACACAATCATAGTAAGGGACTTTAACACCCCATTGACACTAATAGATACATCTTCCAGACAGAAAATCAGCAAGGAAACAGAAGCCTTAAATAACACATTAGACCAGATAGATTTTAACGATATTTTTAGAGCATTTTAACCCAAAGCAACAGAATATACATTATTTTCAACTGCACATAGAACATTTTCCAAGAGAGATCACATGTTGGGCCACAGAACAATTCTCAATAAAATTAAGAGGACTGAAATCCTATCAAACACCTTCTCCAACCGCAATTGTATGAAAATAGAAATCAATTACATGAAGAAAACTGAAAAACACAAGGCACATAGAGGCTAAATAACGTGCTTCTAAATAATGAATAGGTTAAAAATGAGAACAAGGAATAAGTCAAAAGACACCTTGAAACAAATAAAAATGAGAACACAGCCCAAAATCTATGAAACACAGTGAAGCAGTCCCAAGAGGGAAATTCATATCAATACTGGCCTACCTCAAGAAATGAGAAAAATCTCAAATAAAGCCTAACTTTACACTTAAAGGAACTGTAAAAAAGAACAGTAACAAAGCTCAAAGTTAGTACAGGGAAAAAATAATAATAAAGGTTAGTGCAGAAATAAACGAGATGAAAAAGGAGAGATCCAAGATGGTGGAATGGATAAACATGGTGCTTGTGTCCGTCCGTGAACATATTAAAATTACAACTAAATTATAGAACAATCAACCTGGAGAACCATCTGAAGTCTAGCTGAACAAAAGTCTTATAACTAAAAACTTAAAAAAGCCACATAAAGACTGGACGACATGCAGAACAGGCCCCACACCTGTGTGTGGGGGTTCAGAATCAAAAGGGATATCTTGGTCATGCTGTGCCCTCAGAGAAGTGAGGGACTCCAGCCACCCATACCAGGCTCCCCAGCATGGATTACTGGTGTCAGGAAGAGGATCTTCTACAATGTTTGGTTGTGAAAAACAGTGGAGATTCTGACAGTTCGGGTGGGACGAAGGCTGCAAGAAATCCAGATGTCCTCTGAAACAGCTCGCAAACAGACTCACTCACTTGCAAGCACTCACCTAGGGTTCCAGTGGAGGGACGGTGACTCAAGGGGCCTCAGAGACATATATGGGGTTGGAGGGGTGACAGCAGACTGAGGTGTGTGGCTATGGTGGGGGAGGACTGGAAAACAGTCAACATTGGTCCTCCTCCCCCTTAGCTGGAAGGTGGATGTCATCTTGTCTGTGTTTAACCCACACTCCATAGGCCAAATCTGAATTTTATTGGCCTGGTAAGCTCTGCTGCTCCATCTTGCTGACTCAGCTTGGGACTCCATTCCACCCAACTCAAGCACCACCAAAGGAACTTTCTTCAATAGCAGCCAGCCCTACCCACATTATACTCTTTCTTAGAAAACTATCCATCTAGCAGGCCCCAGGCAATTGGTGACTGGCCTCAGTGTGCTCTGAGACTTTTACTGAGTCTCCAGGCTCAGCACTGGCACTAATAAAGAATTTACATTAACCCAGTTACCATAATTCTTTCCACTCTAGTGACTCCCTGAGACCCTGCCTCACCCAACTTGCATATAGCACAAGGCTTTCTCAGTGGCTAAACCTTAAGGGAGCTGGCAGGTGGCAGCAAGCCTCTCTGGGTGTCCTGGAATTTTGAGGAGTTACCCCAGGCCTGGTACTCATGGCAGATATCCTTGGTTCACAGCATGGCCTCGCCCAAGCATCCCCAGGTTTAGTATAAGCAGGGAACAACTGTGAATTGTTTTGTAGCTACTACCAGATAGCCCTGGCCAGTCACAGGCAGTGGCTGACATGGGCTTGACCGGAGCTCCTCCCAAGAGGTCCAAGGCAACATACTTGGTGGTTGGCTTCAGAACACAGCAGAGCATTGTCCAATTAATCCTAGAAGTGGCATACACAAAGGGCAGTCTCAACAAGCACCAGAGCCCACAGTGGTGAATCCTAATCAGTAAGGCTCCCACATAGCAGCGCATAAGCTGTGGACATGGCTAAACCCCACAGCCACCAAGCACAACAAGACACCCTACTATTGGGTTGTCAGAAAAATCATGATGCATTTTTGCAACAAAAAAACAGAAAAAATACGTCATGACTTTTCTGACAACCCAATACATTAGCACCTGGAGATAGAGCAGATCTGCCTAAAACAAAGAAACAAACACAGAGAGGCAGCCAAAATGAGAAACAAAGAAATGCATCCCAAAGGAAAGAACAGGAGAAAAATCCAGAAAAACAGTTAAATGAAATGGAGGCAAGCAACCTACCAGAGACAGAGTTCAAAACAATGGTTATAAGAATGTTCAAGGAACTTAGTGAGAAATTCAAGAGATAGTAGGCATAAAAAAGGACATAAAGACTATAATAAAGAAACAGAAATGAAGACTACAATAACTGAAATGAAGAATGCACTAGTAGGAATCATCATCAGACTAGATGATGCAGAGGATCAAATCAGTAGCAGAAAACACCCAACTAGAGCAGGGAAAAGAAAAAGGAATCCAATATAATGAGGATAGTTTAAGAGTCCTCAGAGACAACATCAAGCATAACAACATTTGCATCATCAGGGTATCAGAAGGAGAGGATAGAAAGCAAGGAATTCAAACCTTATTTGAAGAAATAACGACTGACAACTTTCCTATCCTGGTGAAGAAAACAGACATACAAGTCCGAGAAGTGCAGAGAGTCCCAAACAGGATGAACCTAAACAGGCCCACACCTAGACACATTATAATTAAAATGGTAAATGTTAAAAGACAAAGAGAGAATACTAAAAGCAGCAAGAGAATGGCAACTAGTAACTTATAAGAGAGCTCCCATAATATTGTCAGCTGATTTCTCAACAGAAACTTTGGAGGGCAGAAGAGATTGGAAAGAAATATTCAATGTGATGAAAATCCAGGAACTACAACCAAGGTTACTCAATCCAGCAAAACTATCATTGAGAATCAAAGGACAGATAAAGACATCCCAGACAAGAAAAACCTAAAATACTTCATCACTACCAAACCCTTATTACAAGGAATCTCAGAGGGACTTCTATAAGAGGGAGGTGGGGGTGTGTGTGTCAAAATTATGAATAATATAATGGCAATAGCTACATATCTATAACAATTACTTTCAATGTAAATGGATTAAATGCTCCAATCAAAAGACATAGGAGGGGTCCGGCCGAGTGGCGCGGTGGTTAAGCGCTGGCTTGGGAAGCCATCTGCCCCGGTTCAGTCCCACATATGAGAGCCAGTGACACTGCCCTCAAAATACAAACAAACAAACAAAAAAAGACATAGGAGGGATGAATGGGTAAAAAAACAAAATATTTACATATGCTGCCTACAAGAGATTCACTTCAGATTAAAAGACACACACAGGCTGAAAGTAAAGGGAAGGAAAAAGATATTTCATGAATGGATGAAGAGTAGGTGGTACATATATACAATGGGATATTGCTTGGCCATGAAAGAGAATGGGTTCTTGCCATCTGCAACCACATGGATGGACTTGATGGTGTTGTACTGAGTAGGGCATCAGACAGAGAAGACAGATGCAATGTGATTTTGCTGATATTGGAATCTATAAAGAATATTAACAAACAAAACAGACACAAAATCATAGATACAGTAAACATTTTGATGGTTGTCAGATGGGAGCAGTGTTGGGGAGCATGAGTGAAAAAAGGGGAAGGGATTAAAAAGTACAAATTGGTTGTTGTAAAGTACTCATGGGGACTTAGGGTATAGCATAAGGAATATAGTCAGTAATATTGTAATAACTATGTATGGTTTATATGGGTTCTAGATTTGTTCGGGTGATAGATGAGAAGGGGTTAGAGGCAGGGTGAAAAAGTGGAAGGGATAAAACAGTACAAGTTGGTAGCTACAAAACAGTCATGGGGATGTAAAGTAAAGCATAGGGATGTAAAGTAAAGCATAGGGGATATAAAAGTAAAGTAAATCATACTATGCTGTACACCCAAAATTAATATAAAATGATATTAAATATCAACTGTAATTGATAAATTTAAAAAGGGGTAGGAGGTGAAGGGGAATAAGAGGTCCAAATATCTAGATATAAAACAAATAAGTCATAGAAATGTAATGTACAGCATAAGGAATATAGTCAAAACTAGTGTGATAGCATAGTACAGTGTCTGATGGTTGTTGGGCTTATGGTGATTACTTCTTTAGGTACATATATGTTGAATATGGTGTACCCCTGAAACTAATATAATATTTTATGTTAGCTATATTTTTAATAAGAATCTTAAGAAAAATAATCATGGGGATGTATAGTATAGGGAATATGGTCAATAATATTATAATAAATATGTATCATTTTGTAAATTATATAAAAGTCTAATCACTACATTGAACACCTGAAACTAATATAATATTATATGTCAACTGTATTTTGAAAAATAAAAACATATTGATAAAAAAGAAATAATTGAAATAGAGTAAAAGAAAATACAAAAGATCAATAAAACCAAGAACTGTTTCTTTGAAAAGACAAACAAAATTGATAAACCCTTAATGAGATGAAAATAAGAGAGAGGACTCAAATAAATAAAATCAGAAAGGAAAGAAAAGTGACAATTGGCACTACAGAAAGAGAAAAGAATATAAGAAAATACTACAATTATATGGCAACAAATAGTACAACCTGGGAAACAGATAAATTCCTAGAAACATACAATCTTCCAACACTGAATCAAGAAAATATGAACAAACCTATTGTTATAAAAGAAATTGAATGATTAATCAAAAAACTTCCAACAAACAAAATTGCTGGACTAGATGGCTTCACAAGTGAATTTTACTAAACATTCAAAGAAGAATTAATACCTATTATTCTCAAACTATTCCAAAAATTCAAAAGGAGGGAAAGCTCCCAAGTTCAATTTACAAGGCCACCATTGCCCTGATTCCAAAGCCGGATATATATGAATATATATCCCTGATGACCTTAGATGCAAAAATCCTGAACAAAAATAATATTAGCAAACTGAATTCAGCAATACATTAAAAAGATCATACACCACAATCAAGTGGGATTTATTCTTGGAATATTATTCAATATCCAAAAAATCAATTAACATGATACACCACATAAACAAAGTAAAAAAAAACAAAAATCATATGATCATATCAATAGATGCAGAAAAAGCATTTGAAAAAATCCAGGACCTATTATAAAAATTCTCAGCAAAGTGGGAATAGAAGAAACACATCTCAACATAATAAAGGCCATGTATGACACACCCACAGCTAACATCATAGTCAATGGGGAACAGCTAAAACTATTCTCCTTAAAAGGTCAGGAAGAAGGCAAGAAAGCCCATTTTCACCACTTTTATTCAACATAGTATTGGTTCCTAGACATAGCACCAGACAGGAAAAATAAGTTAAAGACATCCAAGCTGGAAAGAAGAAATAAAAGTTGTCATTATTTGCAGATGACATAATATTATATATGAGAACCCTAATGATTCTACAAACAAAAAAACAAAAAACAAAAAAAAACACCTGTTAGAACTGTTAAACAAATTTAGTGCAGTAGCAGCATATAAAATTAATATTCAGAAATTGGATGCAGTTTTAGACATCGATAAAAAAACATCAAAAAGAGAAATTAAGAAAACAAATCCCATTCACAATTGCATTTAAAAAATGCCTAGGAATTAACTTAACCTTGGAGGTATAAGGTCTATAACTGTAAAACTATGAAACACTGAAGGAAGAAAATGAAGAAGATACAAATAAATGGAAGCATATATTGTCCTCATGAATAAAAAGAGTTAACATAATTAAAATGTGCATACTATCCAAGCAATCTGTAGATTCAATATAATCTCTACCAAAATACCAGTGACATTTTGCATAGAACCAGAATAAATAATATTAAAATTTATATGTAACCAGAAAATACCCTGAATAGCCACAGCAATCTGGAAAAATAAGAACATAGTTGGAGGTATCATGGTACCTGATATCAAACTATACTACAAGGCTATAGTAACCAAAACAGCATACTACTGGCATCAAAACAGACACATATATCAATTGGACAGAACAGAGAGCTCAGAAATAAACCCACACCTGTATGGTCATTTAATCTAATATAAAAGAGGCAAGAATATAGAGTGGGGTAAAGATAGTCTATTCATTAAACAGTGTTAGGAAAACTGGACAAATACATGCAAAAAAAATGAAATTAGACCACCTTCTTACTCCACATACAAGAAAAACCTCAAAATGGGTTAAAGGCTTAAATGTAAGACCCGAACCCATAAAGCTCCTAGAAGAAAACATAGGCAGTAAACTCTCTGATATTGCTCTTGGTGATATTATTTTCTTATCTATTACTTTGGGCAAGGGAATCAAAAGAAAAAATAAAGAAATGGAACTACATCAAACTAAAATGTTTTTGCACAGCAAAGGAAACCACCAACAAAATGAAAAGACAACCTCCTGAATTGGAGAAGATATTTGCCAATGGTATGTCTGATAAAGGGTTAATATCCAAAATTTATAAAGAACTCATAAGAACTTTTAATGCAGAATTCTATACTCAATGAAAAACGCTTTAAGTATAAAAACAAAAACTGAATGCATGAAAATTGCTGGATTCTTATTTTTAAAAAACTCTAAAATTTACATTTGTGGGAAATTTGAGGAGATTTGAATGTGAATTGATATTAAGTATTATGGAATTATTGTTAATTTTATTAGATATGTGATAAGATATTTTGGTTGTATAGGAGGATGTTCATAGTCTTTGAATATGCATGCTGAAGTTTTAACAGTAAAATGTAATAATATCTGCAATTATTCTTCAAAGTTTCAGAAAAATGTATACAGAGAGATGCATGTTAATAAATATGGAATTAACATGGGGGGACTGATTTCATGGGAAATCACTGTGATTTGTTAACTCTTGATACTTAACTGGTACAAGTAGTCTGGAAAACAAAAAGAAATTAGAAATTTTTCTATTGTTGAACCTTTGTATATCCAATGACCTTCGATTTCATTTTTAAATATAGCCAACAGAAATGCATCTACCTATGCACCAAGAAATACATTCATCCATTTTAATGGGTTATTATCAGTACTCACTCAATACAAATAATAGAAATGTCCATTACCAATAGAATGGATACATACTTTATGGTATGCATTCATATAATAGAATGCTATGTAGCAATGACAAGTGTTAAACTGTAGCAGAACACACACTGTTGAATAATGTTAAGCTATGGTAGACCTAACCCAGCTTACTCAACTAAGTACTCTTCCTAAAAGCAGATTAGCTACTTTTAGAAGGGTACAAGTGTTGTAGTCACAAAGTCAGAAATAAGAGATTAGGTAAATGACACTAGTATTCTCGGGGAAGTAGGCTAGCAGATACTTGTGGGAGCTAAAATATCAGGCCAGCAAAGAATGGACTCTAACTGTGGTGGTCAACTGGAGTGAGAATTAATGCTGTTGGAGTTTGGAATGACCCAGTAAATAATATCTCTCTTCTATGCCTGAGTTAGGATCAATTAGATGTAATCACAGGAGTCAGACAAAGGTTAAAAATCAGTGCTATCCCTGCAGCAGAGACCATGGTCTAGGAGAAACAGTCTTAGTGGGCTTGCTAATATTTAACCTCTTAAATATACTATTCAGTTACTGGTGCAGATGGGCAACTGCAGGCTATCTTTCCAGGAGCAGCTATATGAAGTCTGACAATTAAGTTGGGGAACTTGTTGCAACAATGTTGCTAACCTGTTTTGATCTCAGAGAGATTATTCAATATGAATTTGTATCAACTGGACAGTTAACCAAGTTTACTATTTGGAAGTGCTGAAAAGGCTGCATGAAAAAGTTAAGATGACCTGAACCTTTCATCAACAATTCATGGCTCTTGTATCTCGACAATGCACCAGCTCTCACAGCACTGTCTGTGAGGGAGTTTTTAGCTAGTAAACAAATAACTGTATTGGAACACCCTCCCTATGCACCTGATCTGGGTCCCCCAATGACTTCTTTCTTTATCCAAAGATAAAGGAAATATGGAAAGGAAGATATTTTGATGACTTTCAGCACATTAATGGTAATACGACAACAACTCTGATGGCCATTCCAGAAAGAGTTCCAAAATTGCTTTGAAGAGTGAACTAGGTGCTGGTGTTAATGCATAGCTTCCCAAGAGGGAGTACTTCAAATGTGACTGTAGTGATATTGAGCACTGAGGTATGTAGCACTTTTTCTAGGATGAGTTCGTGAACTTAATTGTCAGAACTTCTATTACTTAGCATAGAAAATCAGTCAGGAGAGGGCTAAACAAAATATGCTCAGTTTCTTTTCCAAAATTCCAAATCAGATAAATCATTTTTCCTTTCACTGAGGAAAAGTGAATGAGGGGTGGAAAAATAGTCTAAGAGTTTTTTACTTAGGTAGATTTCTGTGACATAGAGATTAGAGGGAAAGACAGATTGCTGTTAGTACAGATTGTGGTTCAAAAGTAATATTGGTTGATCCTTTCTTTTCTTTTTTTTTTTAAGATTTTATTGGGGAATTGGGGGAGGGGAATAGACAAATTGCTGTCTTTTTGTTCTGCAATCTAGTTGTGGAGGACATTGCATCACTGACCCATGTTGGTGTCATCATTGCGCTCTTCTTGGGTGAGGCAGATTGGTCGCCAGTCTCTGCACGGTCACTCATGGAGGCTCTTGATAGCTCACACCAGCTGCCGGCCGCTCACTGCTGGCAGCCGGCCACTCACTGTAGCCTATGGCAGCCCACTGCAACAGGGGCTGCCCGGAGACTCATACATAGCAGCCCAGCTCCAGGTGGAGCTGTTGTTCACCATCTTACCTGTAGAGGGCAGTGTCACTGGCCTTCATGTGGGATCCGAACCGGGGCCGCTGACGTCCCAAGCCAGCTCTTAACCAACGTGCCGCTTGGCCGGCCTGAGCCTCTCTTTTTAAGACCCACCACAGAGCTTAACATTTTTGACATCTTTGCCATTTTTGAAACGCTTTCCTTTGCATTTCCTGTAGTCCAATTTCATGTTTTTTATCCTCTTTTCTCACCCCATCTCTATCTGCTTCTCTGATTCATTTTTCACTTCCTAGATACAACATGTTTGTATTTTTCAAATTTTAATCCTAAATCCTCCCCTTCCCCTCATCTCCCTTCTCTTCTTTTCCCTTTTCTTCTCTTCCATTCTCTATATGCACTCATTTGGCACATTCTATTCTTTTTTTATGGCTTTATATATCACCTCCATGTAAACCAATAATGACTTCACCAAACATTTATTGAGCCATTTCAATGAACATATCTGCTAAGTGTTGGTGATACAAAGACACATATAGGTAAAACACATTCTCTTTAATGAAAGAGTTTTTAACTTAACAGTTGATAACTTGAAAACAAAAATATAGTAATAATTTAGTACATGTCTTCTGAAGCCTGACCTGCCTGAGTATCAACCCCAGCTTCACCACTTCCAAGCTATAAAGCCTTTCACGTACAACTTATGTTTGTTTCAAGTCCTTTATTTTTGTGCATGTGTGATCATTCTAAGAATTCAATAATTATTTAAGGCTTATATTTGCATATTGCATTTTAGATTACAAAGCATTCAATATACCATATATCATTCATTTTTACAAACATAATCTGAAAGAAATTATTATTGTTAAGGAAATAAAATGGAGGCTTATGAAACTTTTTAAAAGGTTAAGAAAATCATAAAACAGAGTTTTAATTTTAACCACTGACTTCTAGCTCACATCCAGTTTTTTCCTCACAGCAGCTGCTCTAAATTTTTTTTTTTAATTAGTTTCAGGTGTACAACACAGTGCAATAGTTATCCTTTTTACCCCTCAAAGTGACAACCCCCCTCCCCCAATTTGCTGCCCCACTCCTACCCCCATATCATATATATCTATTACACTGTTCTTTCTTCTGAGTTCCAATTGAACAACTGTTACCTGAGCATCTCACTGACACTGAGTGACAGAAACTATTCCTATTCCTCTCTTCAGTATTTCCATAGACATCTCATCTTCTAGATAGCCTCCATCTATAGTCTATATTAGTCCTTCTAACATATCCTACTTGCCAATCCTACTGTAATAATCTTAATCAGAATTAACTGTAGTTAATATTAATAATAATTTTTCCCTGTGTAAAGTCTCTGTAGAGACTAATCTGCTCCCCACACTGCTTGCTCTTAGGTTAACGATTTTTTTTTTTTTTTTTTTTTGGCTGAGCCATCCTGCTACCTGTTGGCAGCTCAGCGGCTGCTCAGCTCGGGCTGGGCATCGAACTGCTGCTGCTCAGAGCTCAGCTCGCATACTTGAGCGAGCTCTTAACCAACTGAGCCACTTGGCCGGCCCAGGTTAATGACTATTGATTGGCATCTAATATCTGTCTAGCATTGCACTTAGGTGCTTCACACACACTATTTCATTCAATGTTTATAACAATTCCCCAAATCCAATTTACCAGTCAGCTTTAAAAATGAGGAAATTAAGGCTGAGATTTTTTCACTTACACTTTGTTTCACTTACACTGAGTTTTTTCCCTTACAAGTTGGAATTGAAACACAGACATGCCCAATTCCAAATTTGTGCACTACCCCTCTGACTTTATTTTTCTTTAATCATTTTACTTCCCTGCTCAAAAATACCACAAAGGCTCTCACTGGCTCAAAAATTATGCCCAAACTCATTAGTCTATTAGACCAATGTTCCTTGATGGAGCCAAAATTTACCATTCTAACCCCACTTTTTTTTCTTGAGTACATTTTCCACTTATAACCAAACATTAATCAACCTAAATCAACACATTTCACAATGTCTTGCTTCCATTCTGGTGTACTAATTAGTCCTATTTAAATTGCATTCCTCCCTATTGCTACCTGTCCAATTGACTCATCCTTTTAAGGTCTACCAAAATCTCTCTTTCATAATGTAGTTGTCCTTGAGCTCTTTCAACAGAGTTATTAATTCTTCCTCTGAACGTTCACAGCTTCTATAATTTTCAAATTTGTATTTGAATTTCATATATATATATATATATATTTAACCTTCCTAAAGTAGCATGTGTCAGTATCTAACTATCTTTGCATCCTCTAGGCCTATGGATAGTAATCAAGAAGATAAGAGTAACTGCTACCTAAAAATTACTTATTTTGCATTAAAAAATGGCAAGACATTATAGCCAGTAGTGATAAAACAGACCCAAGTATATCCTATTCTTCACGGACTGACAAACACCAAAGTTCAGCTAATAGACACAATAAATTAAGCTATGAATTTTAACTCTTCTGACAGAAAAATTTCCTTTAAGTGTGCTAGAAAATTGAGCTAAAAATAGTCAATGCAGCTGAAATGTTTCTAATAGGTTCTTAAAATTTCTGTATTTTGTTGTGTTTTACTGGAAATCAATTATAGATTTTTTTCATTTAGAATGCATTTTCACAAATAGTTTTCTTTGTTAGTGGGCTCTATATTGTCTATGGAGAAAAAAATCTGTAAAATAACAGTATTGAAAATTTAACAATTGCTTAGAATGAGGCTTCTGAATGCAATGTAATAAAGAAGTTCAGAACAAGTCTCTTCAATATTAAATGCAAACTATTTACTCTTGATACCACTTCAGAATTCATCAATGAGCAAAGTTTATTTGGGATGACACATACAATGCTTTAACTACTGAAAAGCGTAACTCTGCCCTTTACAACAGTAATGCATATCTAAAGGTAGAAATGGTTCCTTCACATATCCAATTTTAGACACAATAATGAACTTTTATGTTATTATCTCAAAGTATAAGTATCTGTTTACTATTTTATCAATCTCTATTTAAACATAAATTTATATGCACATGATATTCAAGAAGTAGGGGAGATATGGTAGGGTTTATCAAAAAATTCTTTTGAAAATGTTTAAGATATATGAGAAAATTTTTTTTAATGTTTTCTTGTGCAAACTTTATTAAACTATGCTTAGATTCAAATATTTGATTAGCTTTGTTTGTTAGTATAGCTTAGTTTAAGTTAATTACCTCATAAACACACACACACACACACACACACACACCAGGTCTGACCATTACCTTAGCGAGTTATCCTATCCTAGAAAAAGTGCTCCATACTTCATTGTTGAATATCACTATGGTCACTTTCTAAGTACTCCCCTTGGGAAGTTATGAACTGATGCCAGCGCCTAGTCCACCCTTCAAAGCAATTTTGGAACTCTTTTTCTGGAATGGCCACCAGAGCTGTCCTCGTATTACCCTTGATGTCCTGAATGTCATCACAAGGTCCTCCTTTCAATATTTCCTTTATCTTTGGGTAAAGAAAGGAGTCACTGGGGGCTAGATCAGGTGAGTAGGGAGGGTGTTCCAATACAATTATTTGTTTAGTGGCTAAAAACTCCCCTTGCTTTTGTTCATCGGTGAGCTCCTTTGGGACCATTTTTGCACACACCTTTCTCATGCCAAGATTCTCAGTTAAGATTTTCCTAACTGTTTCTCTATGAACATTTATTTGGTCTGCTATGCTTCTCACAATCAAGGATTTCGATGCACAATACAATGAATTCTTGAAATGTGTTTGTCTGTTATGCTTGTTACTGGCCACCCTGACCTCTCTTTATCAGAGACATGTTCTCTGTCCTCAGAAAAATGTTTAATCCATTTGTACACTCCCATTTTCTTCATGGCATTATCCCCATAAACTTGGACTAACATGTCGCTGATTTCACTTCCACTCCTGCCAAGTTTAAGAAGAAATTTAATGTTTGTTCATTGCTCCAATTCAAGCTCAGACATTCTCATGCTGGCACACAAAAACACACAACAGCAATAATGAACGCCAATCAACAAGATCTTGCCACTTATTCACACGAATGCAGCTGCTGGACCTTGGTACACAAAGGGTACAAAACCTTACTGAGTTTTTTGTACAATGCTGCCAATGTAAGTGCATGGTGGCAAGTTTGCAAACCTAATTGTCAGAATATATATATTAGTTTCAGGCGTACAGAACAACATAGTGACCAGACATTTACGTAATTCACAAAATGATAACGCCAAGTCTACTACCCACCCTACACTGTACAGTTTTAGAACATTATTGACTATATTCCCCATGCTGCACTACATATTCCTGTGACTATTTTTTTAAATTATAGTTGATATTGAATATTATTTATATCTTTCAAGTGTACACTGTAGTGGTTAGACATTTATATAATTTATGAAGTGATCCCCCCAATAAGTATACTACTCATCTGACACTATACATAGATTTTACAATGCTATTGAGTATATTCCCATATTGTACTTTACATACCTGTGACTCTCCAATAACTATCAATTTATACTTCTTCGTTCATTTGCCTTTCTCACTTAGCCCCCAAATCCCTCCCATCTAGTAACTATCAGTTCATTCTCTGTATCTATAGATTTGTTTCTGTTCTGTTTATTCATTTCTTTTGTTCTTTAGATTCCATATGTAGATGAGATCCTATAGTATTTGTTTTTCTCAATCTGATTTATCTCACTTAGTATAATACCCTCTGGGTCCATCCATGTTGTTGCAAATGGTAAGATTTTATTCTTTCTTTATGGCAGGGTAATATATATATATATATATATATATATATATATATATATATATATATATATATATATATATATACCACCTCTTGTTTATCCAAGATCTATTGATGGGCATTTTGGTTGTTTCCATATCTTGGCTATTATAAATAGTGCTACATATTAGTAAACATAGGGGTTCATATATCTTTTCAAATTAGTGTTTCTTTGGGTTTCTTTGTATAAATACCCAGGTGTGGAATTGCTGGTTCATAAGTTAGTTCTATTTTCATTTCTTTCAGGAATCTCTATACTGTTTTCCATAGTGGCTTCACCAATTTGCAATCCCAACAACAGTGCAGAAGTGTTCCCTTTTCTCCACATCCTTACCAGCACTTGTTGTTTGTTGATTTATTTACAATGACCATTCTGACAGGTGTGAGGTAATATCTTTTCGTGGTTTTTATTTGCCTTTCTCTGATGAGTAGTGATGTTGAACATTTTCTCTTATGTCTATTTGCCATCTGTATGTCCTCTTTGGAGAAATGTCTATTCAGGTCCTCTGACCATTAATTAATTAATTAATTTATTTATTTATTTATTTATTTATTTTATTAGTTTCAGGTGTACAACACAATGCAATAGTTATACGCTTTACCCCCCAAAGTGACAACCCCCCTCCCCATATCATACATATCTATCACAACTCCCATGACTCCCCTCCACAGTATACTCTACATCCCATGACCATCCACATATTCAGTCACAGTTGGCATATAATACTATACAACATCAGTTTCAGGTGTACAGTGCAGTGATCAAGCCTCTACTCCATCCATGAAGTGGTCTCCCTAACAAGACATGTGACTATCTGACACGCCACAAAATATTTACAACATTATTATATTCCCTGAACTGTGTTTCATATCCCTGTGGCAATATTGTAGTTGTCTATTTATGCTGTCTAATCCCTTCCCCTTCCCCCCATCCCCACCCCCCTCTCAACTAGCAACCCTCAGATTTTCCTCTACATCTACGAGTCTGTTTACTTTGATCGAACTCAGCTCTTCAGACTCCATACACAAGTGAGATCACATGGTACCTGTCCTTCTCCGACTGACTTATTTCACACAACATAATAGTTTCTTCACAACATTATCAATTATATTCCCAGAACTGCCCCCATATCCCTGCAACAACATTGTAGTCCCACCTGCACTGTCCAAAACCTTCCCCCTCTCCCTCTTCCCCACTCCCTCCCAGCCAGCAACCATCAGTTTTTCCTTTATATCTGCTTGATATGACTTCAATCTTCTTAAATTTACTGAGACTTGTTTTGTGGCCTAACATGGTCTATCTTGGAAAATGTCCCATGTGTACTTGAGAAGAATGTATATTCTGTTTTTTCAGGGAGAAATGCTCTAAAAATATCAACAAAGTCCAGCTGTTTCTGACCATTTTTTAATTGGATTTTTTTTTTTTTTTTTTTTTTTGGTGTTGAGCTGTATAACTTTTTTGTAGATTTTTGGATATTAACTCCTTATTGGATGTATCATTGGCAAATACCATCTCCCATTCAGTGGGCTGCCTTTTCATTTTGTTGGTAGTTTCCTTTGCTGTGCAAAAACTCTTTAGTTTGGTGTAGTCCCATTTGTTTATATTTTCTTTTACTTCCCTTGAGGAATGTATGTATGTATTGGACTCCAGATCTCTGGAACTTACTCATTTTGTATAACTGTAACTTTATACCCATTGAACAACTCCCCATATCATCCCCCTGCCCATATGCTGGTAGCCTTCATTCTGCTGTCTATTATAACTTTTATAACTATTTTAGATGCCTCATATAAGAAAAATTATGTAGTATTTATCCTTCTGTGACTGACTTATTTCACTTATATATAATGTCTTCCAAGTGCATTCATGTTGTCACAAATGGTAGGATTTCCTTCATTTATAAGGCTGAATAATATTCTATTGTATGAATATATTACATCTTCTTTATCCATTTATCTATCCATGGATACTTGGGTTGTTTTCATATCTTAATCATTATGAATAATGCTTCAATGGACATGGAAGTACAGATATCTCTTCAAGATAGTGATTGCATTTCCTTCAAATACATACCCAGAAGTGGAAATGCTGGATCATATGGTAGTTCCATTTAATTATTTTATGAACCTCCATATTGTTTTTCATAGGTTAAACACCATTTTACATTTTTATCAACACTATATAACGGTTCCGATTCCCCAGAACCTCATCAACCTTCGTTTTTTTTTTTTTTGTTATTTTGTTTTTTTTGTTTTGTTTTTTAATATATAATAACCATCCTAATGTGATAGCTTATTGTGGTTTTGATTTGCATTTCTCTGATGATTAATGATATTGAGTACTTTTTCGTATATCTGTTGACCATTTGTATTTCTTCTTTGAAGAAATGGCTACTTAAGTTATTTGCCTTATTTTTAATCAGGTTACTTTTTTTTTTCTATTGAATTTTATGAGTTCTCTATATATTTTGGAAATTAACCCCTTGTCAGATAGATGGTTTGCAAATATTTTTTTCCACTCCATACATAGTCTTTCCTTTCTATTGACTGGTTCCTTTTCTTTGTAAAAACTTTTTGGTTTAATGTAGTCCTATTTATCTGTTTTTGCTTTGTTGCTTATACTTTTTGTGTCATATTTGAGACCAATTTTGGGAGCTTTCCCTTTATGTTTTCTTCCAGGAGTTTTACAGTTTCAGATCTTACATTCAAATACCTAGCTCATTTTGAATTATTTTTTGTATACGGTGAAAGATAACGATCCAATATCATTAACTTTTTTTTTTCATCAGTGGCTACTTCCTGTATCTTTCAATAATATAGTTTTTGGAGAAGTTTGGGTTTTGTTGTTAGAGTATTTTATTTTGTTTTCTTATTACTTTATTTAATGTTCCTTCCAATTCTGTGAATTATAAATGTTTTTACTATTCTGCAAAGAGAAAATCGTATAATATGGTGAAATTTGATTAGTAATGTAGTATAGGTATTATTATAATACACTGTTGAGAATATAATAAAGGCTAAAAGAAAGGACCAACACATTCTAAACTGGGAGAATTGTATCAGGGAATCTTAATTAAAATCCAAAATGCTTTTCTGAATCCACAAAGATAAAATATTTTCATATGGTCATTGGAGGAAGGTTGACGCAATGGAATGAGCAGTAAGAATGATGACAAAGATGTGAAATCACAGGGATATTCATTCAGAAAGTATCTTGAGGGTGACATTGGGGGATGAGAACAACATTGTGAAGTAAGCTGATTAATTAAAAATAAATAGGTCTCAAAAAATAAATGGGTCCCAAAGTGTCTTTCAGATGGTGTGTCACTGTTTTAATTTTATTTTGTTTATGAGAGATATCCATTAGCAAATTCTAGCTTAATTAATACAGAAGTGGTCTTATGTAATGACCTTAACAAAAACAAGTGGTGATGAAAATGACAAAGAGTGAACAAGCATATCAGGAGATGAGAATATGGTAGAGCTGATGAAACTTCGTTACTTGAGAGATGTGGGCTGAGAGAAAGTAAAGTCATTCCATTTTCTAAATATAGAAATGTGAACAGAAAAAGACATTTGAGAAGAATTTAATACATTTAATTTCAGTATGTTGAAATATATTTGCTATTCATCCAGCACATTCATCCAGCAAGAGGCTTGAGTGACCAACAGAAATTTGGGAAGTATCATCACATATGTGGGAGTTAAAGCCTTCAGACTATATGAGTTTCCCAAGGAAAGCATACAGAGAAATGGGAAGATCAGATGCTGATTTAATTGAAAGATAGATAGTCTGAGATGAATTTTGCACACGATCTTGAACAAATGTCAGAGAGTTAAAAGGAGAACTGGAAGAATACAAGGAGGAAATGCAAGCTAAGAGAGATTTTTCAAGGTCAATAAGCAAACAAAAACTGTTGATCATGTTCTATTTTTGCATGGAAAAAAGAAAGCCATCTATTAATTTAGCAGCACAGATGACTATAGAAATATTAGTCAAGGTAAATTCAATAATGGGGGTATTGCTACAGTATAATGGGTAGAAGTGGAAGTGAAGAAGGAAAGACAAATAGCTTAGGAAGAAATATTTTTTTTTTTTTTTTTTTTTTAGCTGAGCCATCCTGCCACCTGTTGGCAGCTTAACAGCAACTCAGCTCAGGCTGGCCTCGAACAGCTGTTGCTCAGAGCTCAGCTCGCACTCTTGAGCAAGCTCTTAACCAACTGAGCCACTCGGCCGGCCCTGGAAGAAATATTTTTTGAAGGATCTTGGCTTTTTAGAGAAAAGTGGAGATAGGTTGTCCCTAGTCAGAGGACACAATGATTAATGGGGACTTCATCTCTTTGAATACGGAAGTGTATAATAAACTATTTACTGTAAAGAAACTTGAGAGTGTGACAGACTCAAGCCCCAGAAAAGGACATACTAACCAGTAAATCAAATCCCTTAGAGGAGAAAAGATGACACGCTCAAGAACACAGAGGCAAGATTAGTCTTGGAAGAAATGTGTTCCTGAGGAAACACCTTTCCTCTGAGATTTCACAGAAGTCTGCTGGACAGCTCACAATTTAGCATGCAGTATAGGATAATGCACTCTGCTGAGGTAGAGAATGAGTTTATTGTTTTATAAGATTTAAAGATTCTTTTGATGGAAGAGCACAACACACTGACACTCCAATAGATTATAGGCAAACCTCTTTGTTACTCATAGCTGCGAATGAGAGAATGGTGCCCCATACAGCCACACAATGTGGGGACAGGGTAATTGCAAGCTGGAACCCTAAAGGGTAGTTTATGTATGACAACAGAGAAGGGTTAGTTAGATTTCAACGGCTCCCTGCAGTTTGGCTAATTTGAATAATTTTTCAGGCTCTGGATCATAGAGGATGTCTCTAGTTGCCTGGTACCTGGCACAGTGGCAGTTAGGGATGGTGTATTGTGTTAAAAAATGTGAGAGCCTATTAAGAGAAATGGTTGGAATGTGGACTTAATCAGCTGCCCAAGAAAAACTGACTAGACTATGGCCAGGGTCTCAAAGCAAGGTCAAGACAACACTTCAAAAACAGAATTTTAGTGTATATATGAAGAAAAATTAAATTTGAGACTATGTGACACATGTCCTAGATGAATTAATTGGGTAAGGAATATGACACACACAAAAGTAATTGCCAAACTTATGAGTGACTTTATTTTCAGGCACTGTTTTGAGTATTATGCACATGTTATTTCCATCTTTACTACAACATGAGTTAAATGCTATAATAGCTGAGGTTCATAGATGATGGATCTGAGGTAATATACTTGATGTCCTAAAGGTCCTATTTTGAGAGAGATAAAGGAACCAAAACAGTGTCAACCCCAGAGCTCTGGCTCTTAACTTCTCTCCCAGCCATACCCACTACATGGTAATTGTCTTGCTGAGACAGAATTTATGAAAATTATGCACAGAATTGTGTCATTTCTTCCCCAGAAATGCTAAGCCACCCAGAGATAAGAAAGGAGGAATTGAAGTTTATGGATAAGTCACTGGCAGGAAAAAGGATAAGGTTCAGGAGTATGAATAATAAAACTAAAATTTCACCTTAACTTCTATGAAAAGTGATTACAGAATTTGGTTTTCCCTCTGCAACCAACAAAATTGCTAATTTCTCATCCCCAAGTAATATATATTTACCCGTCACTGGTGTAGCTGATTAACTACACCATTGCTGGTCTTCCCCTTCAAGGTCAGATTTATTTCCATATGACAGAAAGCTGATAATTATGCAAGACTTATTTAAATAGGCTGTCTCCTAAAGACAAGAGGCTGAGGCAAGCATACCCAGTTCCTTCTTGTAAAGTCAAAGATAATTCACTCTCCTTTTTCTTAAGTAAAACTATGTGAAGAAAAGAGAGAGTGCCAGAGATGTTGGTTTAATTGGAAGAACCTACATGGAGACAGAGGGATAGGAAAGCAATTGCTTTTCTCATCTCTACCCCATTGCAATCTTGAGCCTAGGTGAAGTAATTAATCAAGGAGTTTAGCTTATTAGAGAAGGAAGTGAGGTCATATTTTAAATATGGATTGAGAGGAAACAGTGAATTTGAGGGTCAGGAAGTCCCTGGTGGTGGCAGCGGCAAGGGGTAATAGATATATTTGTAGTAAAATTAGAAGGTAGTAGGTGGTGATGGTGATAGGTGTAAGGAGGCTTTTTAGGAAAGGGTAGTTTTATTTTTTCCTTATTATGTTTTTTATTGATAATAAGGACATGAGCAAGAAAGGCAAATAAGCTTCATATTGAGTGCTAATCCCAGATGGTTGACATAGCCACTTAAAATAGTAATTTCAGAGAATTCAAAGATATTTTCAGATTGCGTTTAAAGGCATGCTATGTGATTTTTGTGGTCATGCATAGTTATGGAAGGGGGAGAAGAGGTTTGCATGTGGAATGCTTGCTATCCAGTGTAAAAGCTATTCAGAGTAAGGTTTGAAGTGAGATGTAAATTAATACTTTTTGGTAAAAAAAGGAATAAAACAAAAATCATTCTTTGTTAATGGGTTATTCATTTTAATGAGGTTTCTCAGAATATTTCCAAAATACAGTGGGATGGATTATTATAAATCTAAGATAAAATCCACAGTAAATGCATACAGTATTGTAATTAGTTAAAAAAAAAAAATTTCCAGATGGAGAAGCCTGGTCAGAAGCCACTAAGAGTCACTAAGACAATACAGAGTTTCTGCTCTTTGCCCCGGAGATAGGATGTACTAATGTCAAAATATTTACTGTTTCTTCCTACTGACCACAGCTTATTGGACTTAAAATTTTGTTTGCTAATGTGACTGGCTTTACCTAATTATTAATAATTATGAACAGAAGAGCTTCCATGTGTGTTTCCTCTTATGCATGTCAGTTTTCTGGGAGACAACATGTCCCAGATAGGAGCAGCACCTTCAACAAATGTCTAAAATGAAGATGCCAGAAAGTAGAGCCACAGTTATACCACAATAGACATTCGTTTTTGTCACTTGTAAGTCAGTTGTTTATTACTTCAGCATACTTAGAATAAAATAACAAGACACAGTGCCTGTACCTGAGTTTGAGAAGCTTAAATGCTATTTTCTTCACACAGAGAAGTAGAATGTAATTCAGGCAATTATAACTCATGCTTTGCTTCAAATGTTGTAAAGATAATTGATGCTAATGAGGATCACAACATCCATTTCTCAGTGATCATCAGAAGTCTAATTCTAGTCATTCCTTGGCTAGTAATATTAATGTGGAAAGTTGGGCAGGTGAACCTATTAAGCATTTTGAAACCTCAGCAATAATTTCTAAATAGATGAATACCAAATATGCTAATTCATTAAGATTCTCATTCTGTAAGTTTAAACAAGCATTCTTTCACTGAAAACACAACCAATTCAGTTTACTTTTACATTTTCTGAAACACAATGCAAATGAACTTTTTATGTAGCATGATCTAATAAATTACTTCATCAAGTGTTTCTTAGCTTTTCACACCGAGCACACGCTTCAGTTTAGAAATGTCCATTGGACTCGAAAAAAGAATTGTCATTTTTGATTACACTATGCTTAAAGTCCAGAGAATTCTCAATTGTTCCCAAATCAAACTCCATGTTGTTTTTTCAAAATACAAAATAAAATGGGTGAAAGCTACGAAGTACCTATGTAAGTGGAAGTAATCACAGAAATAGAAAAGAACATGAAGTAGAAAAACAAAACAATGCAAAAGCAATAGACTGTGGGTATTGAGTAAGTTAAAGTTTTCTTCATTGCGTAATGTCCGGCTTCATGGCTTCTTTGTTCAATATATTTTAAAGGGCTAATTGGGTTACCTTTTCCAGTTTATTTCTCCCCCTCTATATACAAATCATGCAAAGCTGGTAGTCTATGCACAGCACCCAGATCTTTTCTGGAAAAGAAGGAATTTTCTATAAGTTTGATTGTTTTGTAAGATAGAAATTTATGTCTACATTTTAGTGTTTTGCATGTTATATTTCATTTTTGCTGTGTCTCTATTTTCTCAACTAGACTGATCCACCAGACCATAACAGGGGATGTTTCATATATATGCTTATATTCTCAGAGTTTGGCACAATGCATGGGACATTGTCAATGTTTATTAAAGATTTCTGAGACCTTTCTAAGATTTCTCTGCTTTTTGAACATTAAAGGTTATAGGGTTCACTTGACTTTGTTTTGTTTTGCTTCTGACAGCTTTGGATGAATTTGAAGTGGTAAATAAGTCAGTAATTGGAGAGTTCAAACTCTTAAGTATATGTCTATAATTATTTATAACTTTTCAATATAATGATAGAAAGTCTCAAACATTTTTTCTTTATGGATTGCTTGTCCTCTTATCAATATATCTGATTAATCTTTGTCCTCTATCAATATATCTGATTAATCTTATCACTCGTATGTACTAATTTTCAATTCATTATTCCATAAACTAGCTTCAATTAAAAAAAATAATCTTGATTAGGAGTTTTTAAAAAATAAATTCATTGTGGTGAGACATTGTGTTTGCTAATTTGTTCATTTGCTAATTTTTTATAGAGAGAATAAAATGAACTTTCATTTTCATAATGAAAATAATTTTGTATAAAAAAGATGAAGCTCACTTAGAGATTTTCTTGTCTTCCCATCACTAATGCATGGTTCTATTAAGTCTAAAATTGACAATTACAAGAGATGACTGAAATATTTAAATATCACCATATTTAAGTGTCTGTCAACAGACAAGTTAATGGAAAAATCTTAAGTGTGTGCCACAAAAACTTGTGTAGTGTGCTACACTACACAAGAATCTTGTAAAGAATACTTTTCAAATGCAGATAAATACAGAGCTGATGATTTCTGATAGTGTGAAGACAAAAATGACTGGTTTTGAGAATGGTGGAAGAATTGGATATGGTGAAGATTGAAAAGTTTCCATGATATGCTTCCTAATAAACGTGCAAATAAATTCTAAATAAAGCTCAGAGTTACGAAAGAAGAAATATTCTCGAAATGATCCTATGTGAGCCTGACTTGAGGAATCGCAGAATAGTTAATTAAGTTTTCATTTGGAAGATTTTAGAAAATAGACTTTGGAAAAAACTTGGGACATTTGCAAAAATGGAGTCTCTCCAGATCCTTAATCATTCTGATTATATGCTAGATCTGATCAAGTAAGCAAGATGGAGGAATAAAGCATGTACACACACACACACACACACACACATACGTGCACACACACACAAATGTTATGTGTAGGTAAATGTACAAGTACACATGTGCACATATAGGTGTATTTATTTTAATGTGCAAGTATGCATATCCATGTGTGTATGCATAGGTGCATGTCCACATATATGAAGTATGTATAGTATGATCTCCTAGCTGGACAAATATCCTAAATAAAAGCAGCATATGGATCCTGTGACATATTATTATTTTGATCCCCTTTCTCAATTCAAATATCCTTTTCTAAGGGGAATTTTCAATCTTTTTCAAATAAATTAGCAGCTCTATTAAAGAAATTTCCCACATTTTAAGATATTCAGGAATGTAAATACAAAATTTCAAGTTTAAATTTGACAAAACATCTAAACCCGCCTTTAACTTGTTCAGCTCCTCTCTTGCCTTTGTAGTGATACATTCAAGTGTCTTTCTGCTGCACACATTGTTTTCTATTATCACAATTTACTAAGACTTTAAAATGCTCACATTTTTAGTGCTCCATTTGAACAACATGATTAAATATTTCAAACTTATCTTGAACATTATGGAGCTTCAAATTTAAAGGACTTACTGTCAAAAAGTTCAGTACCATTATAGAACACTTAGTCTGACTTAAAATATATCTTTTGAAAGGCTCAAATATTTCTTTATTATTATTATTATTATTATTATTATTATTAGTTACAGATGTACAAAACAATGCAATAGTTATCTTTTTCACATCTTACAAAGTGACTCCCCCTTTCCCTCTCCACTACCTCCTCAATATCATACATATCTATTACAATTCCATTGACTACATCCCCACACTATATTCCACATCCCATGATTATATGTGTATTAAATTATAGTCAACATCTAATATTATTCAGCAGCAGCTTCAGATGTACAGTTCAAATATTTCTAAAGTCCAATTAATGAGGAACAACATAGAGATAAGCTATTACTACCAGGTTAAAAGACTGTGCTTCAACATCAGCTTTGTAATAACAATTTGTATGTCTGCAACTGTCAGTGTTTAAATATAATTATATATTTTGATTTTAGAATATAACAATATTTTTGGATATAATTACAAATCGAGTTTGTACAACAACCTATTACAAATTATTTCTGTCTTTGGTATCTTAATGAAGGGCTTTGGTTTTAAACACGAGCTTTGCCCTATCATATTTTTAATTTTTATTATAATAAATAACTTTATCTTCAATATTGAACTTTTTAATCTACAGTTATAATAGCTTTCCCAGTAATCACTGGTGCTCCATTTTTGACAAAGAATTTTCAAAAAGCTTTATTTCAATTACATCAAATCAATACACACACACAAAAAAGTCAAACCTCTCTTGCAATTAACCTAACTCATTTTCTCTTTGGAGAATCTGATATCACCAATATAAAAACTGGTATTTATCTGTTTGCAATTTTTTTCTTTTGTAAATGGAGCCAATATATGAACAGTCATGTGCAGAGGAAAACTTACACTTGAGCATGAATAAAAATAATTTAGAAGAAGGGTCACTTCATTTAAATAAAATACTTGGTTTCATGGAATGTTATTTTAAATGCATTTTCTGCAGCTGCATATGTATAACATCATCTTTGGAGAGAGCCCGTCTTTTTAAAATAACTACTAACTTTTAAAGGAAATGCTGATGCTTCTTTAGTAGATTTGTTTCTTCTGATATTATTCGGTCAGTGATATCAAGTTCCCTATTGTGGATGAAATCAACTTTGTTGAAAAACGGTCAGTCAGTGTATGTATTTTTTAATTAAACATGGATTTTTGTTTTTAGTTCACTGGTGCAGAAAACAGTTATGAAAAACAAAACAAAAAAAAATTGTAGACTTACAGCACAACATGTGCATCAAGCGCTATAACACAAATATTCAGACTATTCTCTATTTGGTCCCTGGCACTAGTTTTTAGTCTCAATTTCCTGCACAGATTTCTTGTACATCTAAATTATTACTCCCATGTTCTCCTTCACTTCCTAAGAACTGGAGGTCATATCCATTGGTGCACCAAAGGGTGTAGGAGTTAGCAGTGGAAGTGGTCAGCCTTGGTAAAGTGGAGTTTTTATCACCTCCATTGTTGAAAATTACTGTAGCATGATGGCAGTGAAAAGCAGAAAAATAGACTGAAGTTTAGTCAGCTTTATTATTGTTTTCAAGTCTGGTGTACAATGCACTCCCTTATTGCCTCACCAGGGACAATCTCTGCCTCCCCTATCTCGGTACCATTCAGTGATAACTTCCTGCATCTTACAGATTGGTACATTGGCTACAGCACAGGTGGATGTTAAAACTAGTGGGCAGCAAGGGGCAGAAGTGTGGAAGGCTCCTTGTGTAGGAAGGGGTTAGCATTTCATGGCTGCTGCTCTTTAAAAACTATGGATACTGTATTTAGGATAAAGGTGTTTTTTAGAGTGTCCTTGGGAAAGAAAAGTTGAGTAAAGAAAACTGTGTTTTGCAGGTCTAGTAGTCTATCACTAGATTTAAGAAAGTGAAAATTGTATTCATTACGCATGCATCTCATGGTTTCTAAATGGAGCCATGGCAGAGGTTGAAAATAAAAAGGGACGTAGGCAAAACCCCTCTAGGCTTTTAATGTGACTATTAAAAAGACTAATTTTTTTAAACAAATGAAAAATCCATGAAAAAGATAAATAAGACCTTGGGACTGCATTCTGAATAAAACAATAAACTGTGGATCCTTGTGCATGCCCTCATTGTTACCCTGAACGTCAAGAGTATAAAGCACCAAGAAGTCAGGGTCCCCAGAATGAATAAAAACTTTATTTTTTTCAGACAACTGATACCATTCCAGAAAAAAACTGTGTGATGGTGAACTTGAACTTATGTATCTACTATTCCACACCCGACAAAAGGACATATGACTTAACAATTGGTCTGTCCTGAGCTCTACTGCAACCAACAAATTGTGAACTGACAAGAAAAAGTCTTGTTCAAATCCACCAATAGCTTTTTCTTTGGGGCTTTTGCCTTTATAAGCCTCATCCTTGCCTTGGTTACAGGGATTATAACCCAAAGTCTCTCTGTCTCTGTCTCTCTGTCTCTCTCTGTCTGTCTCTGTCTCTGTCTCTGTCTCTGTCTCTGTCTCTCTCTCTCTCTCTCTCTCTCTCTCTCTCTCTCTCTCTCTCTCTGTCTCTCTCTCTCCTATTTATCATCTTTATTTTTCTATCAATCTGTCATGTATTTAGCTATTTATCTATCATCTATCTATCTATTATCATCCATCATCTTATGCTTTAAACAAATTTTCTCTGAATTATTCTTTGCCAATTAATCTGTAGGGACCATTTCACTGAGCCCAATGTCTTTTTATTGAACAGATTTTCCTGACTTCTTTCTTTTTGAAAAGCATAAATCTGAACTGTCCTAGGCAAACCATGGTCACCTTAGAGTTAGTAATGTGAGTTCTTCAACTTGTCCATCTCCTACTTAAATTATATCATTCTGACAATGTCAGAACATGCTAATTTGATGAATGAGAATTCATCAATCCCAAATTGGTCTTTTGAAAGACCAATTGGTACCCTAAAAAAATCACATATTGGGGTGCAATGATTTTTAATGCATTTTAAATATTTTATTTTGTTGACTTTTTGAGCAAGGTTAATTATAAAATAGATATAAGTCCCTGTTTGTATTGAAGGAAAATCAGAGAGGTTAACATGAAAGAGTGATTTGAAACAACTTAGTTTGTATCTTCTTTCCAAGTCCCTTTCCTCCCCATTCTTCTGTATCGATTGTTTAAATGTTAGGTTCCACTTCATTCTTAATTTATTTATCTGCCCTGACTTTCATTTTAACCTAATAGCTCTCATTCAGTCAACTGGCAGAGAGAATAAAGCGTAGACCTTTATTCAGCTGCTCAAGGGATCTTCTATGCTCTTTAATAGCGAGTGCATCTTCATTAGTGTTTATTTCTAGTACGGGAAACACAAAATCTGTATGGATGCTAGAAAGGAAGTTATAGCCAGAATTAGGGAATGGAATATCAGTTTTGAAAGGTGTAAAGATCAAGTATAAAATGATATTATTTAATATCATAACATGATAACAGAATGAAGTAACAGAATGAAAACAAGTATTTAGGCCAATGTCAGCAAAAAACTTTTTAATGATGATGACTTTTTAATGATGATGAGTGTATAACACTCTCTCCAGGCAGAAATGCAAGCTATCATTTATAAACTCTGTATCTTAACAGGATAAAAGATAAACCACCAAGCCACTAGACAATATCCTTTTGGGATGAATACACGCTAGCAAGTAAAAGTAGGTAATCTCATTTTAAGAATGGAAAATAAAGTTATGACACTATTTGTTTCTATACTATAATTTTATATGTAAAATTAAATTGTCATTCACTTTTCTGAATGATAACAAAAAACGTCTAACTAAATTTACTTCTTTAATCATATTGAATGAAAAACTCAGCAAGTTGTCCTCTCTTGGAGTTATCTGCCTAATAACTATAGTTACCCTAAATATTTTTGCTTATTTCATCATGGTTAGTTTCACATTCTCAGCTAAGGAGATACCAAATGCTGGAAAGACGTTTGCTGGAAGGGGACTTGGAAGTTCTGATCCATGTCAATTAAAAATGTACCACATGCCAACCATTAACATTTTCAGTCACATGAAAAGTAGTACCATCTACCAATTTTTTTCAATATATAAAACAATGAATAAATTATGTCAAATTTCCAGCAGCTTGCTGATCTCAGCAAAAGCACTTTGTGTTCTTTGACTATGAACAATAAGAAATTTTCAGGGTCATGATAGAAACTCAGGCTGTTTTCTCTATAGAGAAAAGATTTTTTTGAGAATCAAGGCTATAGTTAGGCAGGAATAGAGCAACATATAATTTCACAGAATTCTATTATCCCTTTGACACTTTAGGGAAAATATACTAGAAATGGTTTTCTGCCATATAGAGAACATACGCATCACAAGATGTTGTTGTGAAAAATATCTTTGATCAGGTGGAAACCAATGTTCCCAAGAAACATGCATGCCAAATGTGGTGTGATATCTTCCCTTCACACAGGTGTTTGCTAGGGATGTGAAAAGGCATAAAGAAAATAAAGGAAAAACAAAACAAAACATGTGGTCTTTACTTTTATTTTGTGAGGTAGTTTATCATGGAAGAGTTTACATTATTTTTGTAGAGAAGATTAAGTGGTAAGTCATCTTAAAATTTTTAGTCAGCTAAAAACATTATTTCAACTTTATGTATAACTTCTCGTTAAGGGTTTCAATAGGTATGTCTGAAAGATGATTTCGTGAAACTAAGCTTAATCAAAACATGTTTTTGCAAAACACCTAAAATCAATAACTGGATGAGTTATTGTTATTCGGAACATGCTCTTGGAAATTGGCAAATATTAACAACAGCAAAAAAAAATCCTAAATTGAGATCCTCTAATGAGTGGCACCATGTTGACTAGGACTTATAGGAACAGTCTCTTCCATTTTCCTGAACATTCTTTAAATTTATAAGTAAAACAAAATTATGCTGAACATGAAAGAGCACATTAATATGAAATAACCTTTTGTTGAAGTAGTAATTTTTGTGTAAAAATAGGATTGATTGAAAACTGAAAGGTAAGTGAGCCAATGATATTGATTTCCCAATAACTGTATTTACTAGGCATGAATTTACACATTCACTAATATATGTCAGTGAAATACTATGTAATTATAAGGATGAACTTATTGAAATAGGTTCTATTGATAACAATTATAAATTACAGGACACTGTATTGTCTGTTATACAAACATTTATTGGAGGCTGCATTTTTGTTCAAAAGCATTGAAAAATCTCTGCTGAGATGTTCTTTTCATGGTGAAATTTCTTATTTGATGCAATCAGTTTAATAAATTTATTTGATTACACAAAATATTCTTCACATTTTGTGTTGCTAAATATAGTGTCCACAGGGTGGAAAAAAATTTTCATAATTCAGGATTTGTAGCATATATAACTTTAGAATGTTGTGCCTTTTTTTCCTCTCCATATTCCCAACTCTGATAGCTATTTGTGTGAATTGAATACAGGTGGTACTTAAATTGTAACCATCACGATCATTAAAATCATAGGATCTGTATAGGAAACATACTGGGTATCTATTAATTTGTATTGACATGGAAACACAGTCAAATGTGAACTAGAACCCATCAGGCAGTTCTGAAATGTGTACATTCTAGGAATTATTCAATCTTTGAAGAATCAACAGTTCCCAAAGGTTAGTTCTGACACAAAGGTAAGATATATTTAGATCAAGCCATGGAACTGGTAATGCATACTTTAATCCCTTTATACATCCAACACCTACAAGAGGCAGGACAGGATTTACTTAAGTTTCACTTTCCACTTAGCTTTCCCACTCTGTAGCATTAGGTGCAACTCCCAAAAGACAGCAAGCCAAGATGAACTCATCTAACTGCAACCCAGTTGTTCAAACTCAGATAATAGCCACTGCCAAGATAATTTATGGTTTTCAACATTTGTTAGCATTGGTAACCAAATAGGCCTTAGCAACCCTATTAAGTCACGAGCTGACACAGTGCGGAGAAATTTGCCCAGGCTGCAAAAGGAAAGTCACAATGAACTCTAATAATGTAAGTTTTATTTGAATTTTGCCATCATCCTAGTTTACAGAAGTTTTAATTCCTACCCTCAGTTCCAAAAGACAAAGATTAATTGTCCCCACTTATCTGAGTGTTCTTCAATTAGAAATGTTCTTTTCTCATCTCTATCTTCCATCATAGATGGTGGTTGCTCAATAAAAAGATGTGCCCTGAACCAATGCTTCCATTTTTCAGAAGAGTAATATGTGGCTACAGGTTACTGCTTTCGTAAAGCTATTACTTTTACTGTCAACGTGCCTGTTGCCCTAAAACGTCTCATTAGGTGGAATAAATTGAAGCAAACAAACAGAACAGTTGACCAAACACCCTCCTTCCAAAAAATATCTGCTGTAGTGATAAAAAATAAATACATAAGTTTCCGTTATCAGATATTTTAAAAGAACTGGGGAATGGGAGTTAACTCTAAGTGTACTACCAAAAAATGTGTTGTTGGATAAGATCAGGAGAGTAACAAGATTCCAGCGTTACTCTAAAAAATCAGAAAAAGAGGAGCTCTTCTAGTATGCACTGCATTATAACATAAACGTGTAAAGAAAAGCATTTGAAGATGTAAAGGCAAACCAAATATTCCACATCTAAGAAAAGCAGTTGATTTATTTATGAAATCTAGTTACACATATCATTTGCCTGTGTGAAAGATTCATTTAAATTCTAATTTCTGAGGGAACACAGATGAAAGATTGAATTGAGGCAACACTGAATTTTGACATGAGCTGTCATTTATAATTAGGGCCTTAAGATTCTAGTTTGATTTCTTATTGAGGAATGGTCAAATCTCTTAAGATATGCAACCAAAAAGAATGATTAATTTGTATAAAATATTTAGTGAATGGAAACTGGCCAAGAACCCATCTTAAGCTTGACCTGATCAACATTAGTATTAACCCATACTTATTTTGGAGACCACCTACATAATGAGACAATAACCAGCTCTGTCTCATATAGATTGCAGATTTTTATTTTTTAGGATATTGGATACACAAGTAAGTTTATACAACATCAACCTGCCTATCATGTAGACTGTTTTACTGCAATATCTTGACAAAAAAAAATTACCTTATATAATTCTACCTGTTGATAAATACATAAATAAGTGTTATAGTTTGAACTGATTTCTCCCCCAAAAAAGATATATTTAAGTCCTAATCCCCAGTACTTCACAATGTGACCTTATTTGAAAATAAGGCTGATTTAGATGTCATTAATTAAGGTGAGGTTATATCACGGTGGAGTGCGCTCCTAGATCAATATGACTTTTGTCTGTATAAGCATATGGCCATGTGAAGACAGAGAGACATCACCATGTCATTACAGAGGCAGAGATTGGAGATAAATAGCTACAAACCAAGGAATGTCAATAATTGCAATTGGCGATAACACCAGAAGCTAAGAGAAAGTTGTGGACAGATTCTTCCGTAAATCCTTCCATACAACATGGTCCTGCTAACAACTTGATTTGGGATCTCCACCCTCCAGAGCTGTGCAATAGTAAGTTTCTGGAGTGTTTGTTTAAGCCACCCAGTTTGTGGTACTTTGTTACAGCAGCCACAGGAAACTAATAAAATAAGTTAGAAAAAATAAAATTTTGTTTATTATAAAGACTAGCAAACATAGATTTTCTTTACCACTTTCTTTTCCCCTTAATTATGCCCCAGTATTTTCCTGTGTAATGGAAATAAACTATTACTGACTTCCCAGATCCCACCTAACAATGGAAGAATCAAGCCATATTTTATGGCTGAAGAAAATTTCTGGTTCTTCTTACTCTAAAACACAAAGCATAAACCTAAAACACAACACTTGAAAGAAAACTCTAAACATGGATTGAATATTTCAGTAACTGGAAAATCACTCTGAGGACAATGTCTAAATGCTGAAAATGTGGCTAAGTGGAAGAGAAGAATAAGGAAACTAATATAGGTTACAGAAGGTACAATTTATAAAGGCTATTTATGATTCACATATGGTTCAGACAAACTACTGAACTAAATACACAATTAGACATAGTGAAAGCTGAGATTTCATTATATGACCCATACCTGGAGGAAAGCTAGTAGAAGGTAGTTGGATAAAGAGACAGGTGACAAAATGGGTTTCAGTGAAAGAATGTAAACCTACAAATTGGGCTGACACAAAAAGAGAGGCTAGAACATACTTATACTACATCTTCCCTGCCATGTTGATCACTAGAATGAGCTAGGGACACTGTGATTCTAAATCTTATTGCTGGCTGCATTTTGCATTACTCTTTACCTTAATCTGCCATGACTAACATTGAAAATGTTCTAATCTAAACCTATAGAATAAAACTATTAGCAGATTCAGGTGGCAAGAGAAGGGCCCATTAACTTAGGAAATTAAGAAAAGATTCATTATTTAGGAACTGATACTCAATTTTCAAACTGTTTTTCATCACTTATGGACCACCAAACCACTCTTAGTCTTGCTGAGGATTGATTCTTACCAGGTTAAGAACATCAGAAACTCAAAATACCAATCTGGTTTATTAACATGATACTCATCTTAGTGTGGCTAATATATATCCATCCCTTCTTCCATATTTCCCTCTATTTTCTCAATTTCTCTAACTCTACTCTTTGTGATACAGTTCACTTTGACTTTTCATCCTGTGTTTCTTTTTTTTCTTTTGTATCTATTTTTTTTTAAATTAGTTTATTGGAGTGACAATGGTTAGTAAAGTTACATAGGTTTCAAGTGTACGGTTCTGTAATACATCATCTGTATATCACATTGTGTGTTCACCACCCAGTCAATTCTCCTCCCATCACATATATTTGATCCCATTTACCCTCTTCTACCGCCTATTTCCCCCTCTTCTACCGCCTATTTCCCCCTCTTTGGTAACCTTATTAAACTATTGTCTATGCCTATGAACTTTTGTTTGTTTGTTTGTTTGCCTTGTTCCTTTGTTGCTTTCAATTTTATATCCCACATATCAATGAAATCATATGGTTCTTGATCTTTTTCTGTCTGACTTATTTCTATTAGCATAATAATCTCAAGATCCATGCACAGTTGGTGGGAATGCAGATTGGTGCAGCCACTATGGAAGGCATTGTGGAGGTTCCTCAAAAAATTAAGAATAAGGGCCGGCCGAGTGATTCAGTTGGTTAAGAGCTTGCTCAAGAGTGCGAGCTGAGCTCTGAGCAACAGCTGTTCGAGGCCAGCCTGATCTGAGTTGCCGTTGAACTCCCAACAGGTGGCAGGATGGCTCAGCTAAAAAAAAAAAAAAAAAAAAAAAAATTACGAATAGAATTACCATATGATCCAGCAATCACTCTCATATATATCCAGAAAACCTAAAAACATTTACCCGTAAAGATATATGTGCTCCGGTGTTCATTGTAGCTTTTTACGGTGGCCAAGAAATGGCAACAACCAGTGTCCTTGGATAAATGATTGGATAAAGAAGATGCGATATATATATATATATATATATATATATATATATATATATATATATATCTCGAAATTATTCTGCCCTAAGAAAAGATGAAATAGTGTAATTTGTGACAATATGGATTCATCTTGTGTTTCTCAAAATCCTACTAACACCATCATTATAATTAACATGAGAGATAACATAAACACACCTTTTGATGAACCTATGCCAAACACTGTGTTAGATACTTTGTAAAGCATCATTTCCAAAGTTTGACAATTTTAAAGAATCTTTTTTTCCCCCCTCTCTATCTTTACAGTTACTTCCATTCTTTAGATTTTTATTTGCTTTTTTGATTTTGGAATCTTTTGATATCCTATTACCTCCAACTCTTACTTCTTTTGTGTGATAGTTTTGTTATTTGCTACCTTGTCTTTGTCTTCTAGCTTTAGTCAGGAGTTTCACTCAAAGAAGTCTTTCATTGTATCTTTGTAATCTGTGAATAATTACTTAGGGAAAGTTCCAGAGTCTAATTAAATTTGACATTAATTACTTTCAAACTTTGTGAGTTGCTATAAATGAAAGTGAGCATCTCATGGACTAATGGAGGTTCCTTATAACAAACTGTGATTCAAAAGACTCACACTGTGGTTTTTACTACAGATTCTGACACACAGTGCAATATAAAAATAATAAGACAGAAAAGCACAACTACACACAACTATATAAAATGAAAAACCCTAAGTAAATGCAAAAAAAAAAGAAACTATCTTCAATAAATCATTCAATAAATATGCATTTAAAATCATTTATTACAAGCAAAGCACATTCCTTAATGCTCTAAATTTAAAGAGAGATGTACAAGCTCTGACTGTGGGAAATCTGCTGTGTGATGAAATTCATATGTATGACACAATAATAAGCTCTATTAAGGTTAAACTGGTGAGTATGCTGACTATGAAAATATTAAATGCTCAGAATATGAAAATAACAAGTGTGAATACGAATGGATTTGGAGTTATGTGGTTGTACGAACCCTCCCACAAATGACAATGATAAAACTGAATAAATTGTTTTCAAAAACCAATATTTAAAGGCAATGGAAAACATCCAAACACAGACAAAAGCCCAAGAAGAGTTTACTTTTGAAAATCTGCAACTAAAAGGGGTAAGATCATGAGCCTGTGGCTTCCTGGTTCTGAAGGTAGAAAACAATAACAAAAGCTGCAGGTTTATTGATGTCGTGAGAGAAATATTGGAACGAGATAAAAAGTATGAATATAAACTCTGCCTAAATCCAGAAACAGCAGCTAAATTGTGCAGACACAAGGGAGAGCTCAAGGAGCCCAGTGATCACCTCCTAATTCTACTTGGTAACTTCAAGTATCATCTAATTTTTATAGATAAGAAAGGACGTTATCATGATAAAACCTGTGAGTTGCCTACTTTTTAAATTGAGTACATTTCACAAGCTTACACAAAACACATTTTGGAGACTAAAATGGTGACTCCTTATGGACTTGACATCTCAGGACATAGCCATAAAGTGACAGAACAGCTGGAAATTTGGAAGTGTTAGAAATAGAGTCACAGTGACAAAGAGCCCCAAAATATGACTAAAATATTTACTCAAATCCCTGGCTGACCAACAAATTTTGCAGGCCCAGGAGAAGAGGTTCAATTAAAAGCCACAAAAATACATAAGAATAAAGCAAAGACATTGGAAGATATATAACATGAGGAACAAAAAGTGTGTAGTTTGAGTCTAGGCAAGTTCAGTATCCACTAGAACAAAGAAACAAAGAATCACACGATAGAATACAGTGTGACTGCAAGGTTATTATCTACATGCCCAGTTTTTTAATTTCAAGGCAAATATCCTTAGATATTTGTATCCGTTAACTAATTTGAGTCTCAAAATAACCTTATGAGGTCAGCATCATCATTACCATCCATATTTTGTATGTAAACATGGAAAATTTGCAGGGTTTTCCCCGCCCTAGAAATTGCTAGTAAAGTCTATACTACTTAGATGAGAGAATTTAAAAGCACACAATCATAATGAACACAATTTTGCCTAAAGCAAAATGATGGACATTTTTGGATTTTTTGCCAAATATATGCTAAAATAAGCATATGTTAACATTGGTAATATTTTTGTGATTAGAGAAGATAAACTGAGATATATCAGATATACATCTATGTCCATGTCTTTATCTATCTATCTATCTATCTATCTATCTATCTATCTATCTATCTATCATCTATTATCTATCTATCTCTATATATATCAATAAACCTATACTTTCAATTTACGTATTTTTAATTTTTACTTTCCTATACCTTCTAATTATTATGATTATAATTTATAAAATGTAAATCATAAAAATATATTTTTACTTTAAAATATAGTGTGTGTAGGCATATAGAATATTAATCAAGTCTTTCACACATATTTTCATAGTTCTTTTGCTATTCTTTTTCAAGTTTTACCCATCAAACCACATTCATTTAGAAGTGGAGTGACTTCCTATGAGATGACGATACAAATCAAACTAAGAATTAATTTCTATATAAATATCAAATTATTTCCAGCACTTAGATCCCAGAACTGTAGTTCTTAAACTTAAAACTTAAACTCTTAATCACTAGTATATAGTAATGTTAAAATTAAACTTATCATCCTTACTCCAAAATTTCACATTCAATAGATCTGGGTGGGCCTTGGAAGCTATGTTTTTAACCATCTTATATGCATTACACCTCAATAATAGTAAATAACATCTGTTGTACCAATTGCTCCTTAATTTTATTTATTTTCAGGTTTTGTTTACGGCCCAGATGCAATCATGGGTATTTTAGAGAACTGCTTTAAAACAATGGTCTTCAAATCAAAATCATCTGTGCTATTGTTAAAATTATACAGACTTACTTGGTTACCAATTCCTTACAAATAAGAAACTAGCATGGGTGTTTCCCTTCCTACCCTGAATCTCAAGCCTAGGATTAACACAGGAGGGAGAGAGATCATGATTGGATTCATGACTAGAAACAAAACTCTGAAAAATCTTAGGAGAGTCCATTTTGAGAGGGAAATGACACCTTAGTGCAGTGTCAGTAAGCATAGATTGGGGAAGCATTTAAAGATTGTGACATTCTACCTCCCCCAATTTTATATATAAATGCAGATAGCCTAACACTAGATTCTTGGGATGCTGTGGAAGAGGGCAATAAAAGTGACTTGTTAGTATTCCTGATCCCTGTGGCTCCCCTCTTCCCAACTGCAACCTGTCCCTACATCTAGTATATATTCTTAGCCAAAATTGTTCATAGTTCCAGGAAATATGCATTTAAGGGAGAGAAATGACAAGATGCTTAAGAAGTACCAGCACTATTAAACAAAGACAACAAATGGGAAATAATCTATACCACTAAGGGACACCAGTTCAAAGAAAATATAAGAATAAACATTTCAAGTCACAGATTTTAATGAACCTGTATGTGGAATGAGAGAAGATTCAGATAACATTATTAAAATATATAGAATATATGAATAACACAATTAATAAACCTTAACAAATTTAATTCAACAATATTAAAAAATGTATCTTCACCTTGATGCTGTAAAGAAAAAGATTATCAGATTATTTTGACAGATGCAGGAAATCATTAGATAAAATATCAATTTTTTAAAAAATTATTTGAAAAATAAATATAAGAAAACATGCTTAAGGTAAAAGTTGTATGTAAAAATATCCAGTAAGAAACATATATATATATATATATATATATATATATTTATATTTTTTTTTTTTTTTTTTTTTTTAAAGATTTCATTAGGGAATTGGGGGAGAGGAACAGCATTGGGGAACCAGGGAAGGGGAACAGACAAGTTGCTGTCCTTTTGTTCTTCAGTCTAGTTGTGGAGGACGTCGCATCACTGGCCCATGTTGGTATATCACTGCACTCTTCCAGGGTGAGGCAGTCACTTGCCGGCCATTGGACGGCTGCTCACAGCAGCTCACGGCAGCTTCCGGCCGCTCACACCAGCTGCCATCTACTCACAGTAGCTTCACAGAAGCCCACTGCAGCCCACGCAGTTGCCGATGCCTCATGGCAGCCCAGCTCCAGGTCAAGTTGTTGTTCACTATCTTAGCTATAGAAGGCGCAGTGTCACTGGCCCATATTGGATTTGAACCACGCCTGCTGCTCAGAGCTGGCGTCCCAAGCCAACTCTTAACTAACATGCCATTCGGCTGGCCCCAGTAAGAAACATATTAATGGAGAAATTACAAGCAATCCTTTAAAAGACAAGCACAAAGAAGCCTTTTTGTCACTACTGCTGCTCAATATATTACTATGAGAAATAGAAATGGTTATCTAAAGAATGGATTGGAATGGGCAGTGTCATTATTTACAAATAATATAATTATATTTAAAAAACAGGTAAATTAATAGACAAAAATGTTTGAAACAGTAGAGGAGAGTTCAGCAATTTCAATGCACAAATATCCACAGTATTCATATATACTGGCAATAACCCATTAGAAAATGTGAAAAGAAATATAAAATGTATATATAGTAGCAACAAAAATTTATAAACCATCTTGAAATTAAATCTTTTCAAGACAAATTAATATGTGGAGTTGTATATCAACTTTTTAGATAATAAAATAACATGTAAAGGAGAAAAAAGACAATATCTAAAAATATAAACATCAATACCTTTGAATACATTCATATTAAAGATTTCAATTGATAAAAGGATAATAGACCAAATTAATTGACAACCAGTTTAGAAAAATATTTGCAATGCATGAAGCTAACAAGGGATTGATATCCAAAATACTGTGGAGCTTCCATTTCAGTGAGGGAGCACAGGGAAGGAAGGTAAAAAGCAAGAAATAAAACACAAGGGAAAAAAAATGAACAAACATTAGGAACATGAAACTGACAGAAGGGGAGCATTAATAACTAATAAACATAGATTACTATGCCACATCTACAAATGAATCCAAATTAGTACCATAAAAGAATGATATGTTATAATTATATGATTTATATAATTAAAAATTATATAAATCAAATTTAAATGCCACCTACACATATCCTTTTCTAGGATTTAGCAGTAATTAAATACACATATGAAAAGGGGTATACTGAATATTCTGGAGACTTATAGAATTTAAAAAGGGGTTTTGTCTGGACCAATCATGATAGTAAGCCATAATCAGAGAAGAATGAATATCCCAGATTTTTGTTCATTTTATTCTTATTCTTGAGGTTCTTAAGCAGAAAATTAAAATTACAAATGAAAACATTAAGCACCAACTCCAGATCTGCCAAAGTGGAAGAGCTGAGCATGGAAATCTTTCATCTATATTTGAACAATTACCTAGTGACCATCACAGAAACAATCACAGTATTTTCAATTAAAAGGTATTTTCCTCACCACACAAATCTTGGTTTCTAAACAGCATTTTCTAAAAAAAGGAATCAGGGAGAAATATTTATGAGTCCATACTGCTATAATGAAATGATTAAATAAGTGAATAAATGGAATTAAAAAGGCAACTCTTTCTTACAGAAGAATTTCAAGTTACATACGTACGTAGATACTCTCTCCTCTAGAAGATGGAACTTAATCCCTCATCTCCTCCCCTTTAACTATGGCTTGATTTTAGTGATTCACTTCCCAAGAAGAATGCAAAAAGGAAGAAAAATAACTTTAGTGGTGAAACCTGGCAGACACTACGTACACCTAGTTACCAAAGTTAACATCACTGGTGTGAGTCATGTTGATAGCAGGTATCCTGATATGCTATAATGAAAAGGACATTTCATTTGTGTAATATTCCTTTTTTTTTTTTAGATTTTATGCTGGAATTGGTGGAGGGGAACAGTGTTGGGGAATTGGGGAAGGGGACCAGCCAAGTTGTTCTTCAATCTTTGTTGTGGAGGGAGCCAGTCGCCATCTAAGCTCAAGTGCTGTGTTCAATCATAGTTGCAGGTGGGCGTAGCCACCATCCCATGTGGGAGTGGAACCAGCAGCCTTGTTGTTAAGAGCGCACACTCTATCCTTTGAGCCATCTAAGCGGCAGCTCAGCTCAAGGTGCCAAGTTCAGTCTTAGCTGCAAGTAGGCATAGCCCACCATCAAATAGGCAATCTTGTTGTTACCCCAGCTGAGCATCCTGCCACCTGTTGGCAGCTCAGCAACAGCTCAGCTTGGGCAAAGCATCACGTGGGAATAGAACCAGTGGCCCTGTTGCTAAGAGCTCTCACTTTAAAGCCAACTCTTAACCAACTGGCCCTGTAATATTCTTTTTTTTAAATCCCACTGTATTGGTGAGAAAAACACCAGACAAACCCAAATTGAGGAACATTCCAAAAAATACATGACCCATACATCTCAAAATTGTCAAGGTCATGAAAAATGAGGAAAGACTAAGAAACAATTACAGTCCAGAAGAGACTAAGAAGACCTAACTAAACACATGGCATCCTAGATTCAATCTTGGAAGAGAATAATGATGTTTTTGGAAAAAGTAGTGAAAAGTAAATAAAGAATAAAGTTGAATTGATAACATTGTATTAAATGTTAATTTCTTAGGTTTGATAAATGTACCATGGTAACACAGGATGACAGTGTTAATTGGGACCTAGATGGAAGTATTTGGGAACCTTCTGTACCAACTGTGCAACTTTCTATAGATCTACAATTATTATAAAATAACAAGTTTATCTAAAAATGTACATTCAGCTAAGTAAAAGGGCACACACACACACACACACACACACACACACACTGCTCAGAAGAGTTTAAGATTTTCTGATTTCCTGTTAAGAGAAGTAACTCTTAGTCACTGTCAAAAAAAAAAAAAAGCACTGGATTAAACAAACAAGAAAGACTTTATTCAAGACTATGGCAATAGGAGATAGAGATTTAAGTCAACTCCCCTGAAACCAAAGGTGGAAAATGTTTAAGTGAAAGAATGAGCTCACAGAAAAGTACCAGTGGACATGGGTGTTAGGTGGGTGTTGCTCAGTGTGATAAGGCTACCTGTGTTTGCTAACTGTCATCCATTGAAGTTAGGCTCCTACCCTCCCACATGCTCCCATACTAACTTCTGCCTAGAGGAGAAAAACTGCCATATTTGATTCACCAGATTGGGAAATAATCCTAGGAATGAGTCTTCAGCCTATTATGTGTACTCCTCTCAGCTTTGCCTGTTTGCTTAGTGCCCACATTCTGCTGTCTTATCTCTTAGCAGTTAGTTTTATAGATGCAGGCCTATGGTTTCCAGGTGTGGTATTTTGGAAGAAAAAAAAATAATAATAATTCACTCACAGTTGTTCTTTCCCTCCAGATCTTTGCCATTATTTATCTTCATGTCATTGATATTGTGTTTGGCTACATATTTGCATTGACCAATGGAAGCCTGGGAAGAAGTGACAAGCTTTAGGAAGGCCCATGTAACCCTACTTGCCCTTCTTGTACTTCTACCATGAAAACATCATAACCTGCGTAGCCACAGTTCCTAGAATGAGAGACAAGTGGAACAGAACTATTTGTGACCAGAAACCGGAAGCAGAGTCGCTCAGCTAACCCACACACTTACGAGGGGGAGAAATGAACCTTCACCTAATGAAGCCACCAAGACTTTTGGGTAGTTTGTTTCATAGCATTATCACATGAGCTATGCCAAGACTGAGTGAATAAGAATACCAATTCTGACTTCACAGGTGTGAAAGTGAAAACACTCTTAGTAAATCCCTCAAGTAGATTTAAAACCAAATTCCTTAATCCAGGTTTTATCTTTAATAATTCTGAAATGGGTTTTATCTGTCACATTATTTTATTTCTCACTTGATTCAAATTTGCCCATTCCAGACAAGTGAATTCACTAGTGGGACAATTTAGAAAAAGACAGGCTTTAAAAGGCAGTAATTTTAAAATAGAAATGTTTGAAAAATAACAGTTCCATTCTTACACAAACCATTTTAGAAAATACAAAAGAGGAAACATTTCCTAACATGTCCTTTGAAGAGGAATAATCTTTACATCAAACTTAAGAAGTCAATCTCATTTAAAATTTTTAAGTAAATACTGATATAAAAGGACCAGATGTGGTCAACAAATCAGGAAAATACCAGATAAAATTCAATGTCTATTCAGGATCAAAGCTCTTAACAAACTTAGGAAAGGAGATTTTCTTACTTTGATAAAGATATCTATGAAAAACCTACAGTAAACATCATGATTAATGATGGAATGTTTACAGCTTTCCACCTGAGTGCCAAAATAAAACAAGAGTGGCTACTATAAACTTTAGGTATTAAATATATTGACCATTTTGTTGGAGTTCTTATCCAGTACAATAACTTTTAGCATGTATATATAAAGTATTAGAATTAATAAGTAATATTAACAGGGTTGCTCGATCAAGGCCTACATATAAGAATTGACTATATTTCCATATGCCAGCAAGAATAAACTTGAAAATAAACTTTAAAATACATTATGAAAATAACACATTAAATTACTATTTAGAAAGTTTTTGAACAAGAATGTAAAACTTGTCAAGTATGTCATCTGTTAAATTTTGTGAAGCCTAGCAGTCATCTCCAAGCACTAACCTGAATGAGAGATCGTTGTTTTCATGAATAAATAATTTATCTTTAGAATTTGTCAGACCTTGACTTTCCTACGTTTTCAGCTTCAATTCATTTTCTTAATAGCATTTTAAAGCAATCATTTATCTTGATATGTGTAGCAATATTAAATACTATAAACTGAGTGAGCAATGTCTCTGATTCTCCATAATTATATATCAGATGTCTGAATTCCAGAAGCAAGATTTCAGCTTCAAATTACCTAAATCAAGTGTTGAATAGATAGATGCATTTGGCTGTTGGGGTGTATGTTTCTTGCTCTTTTTCCCCAGGAAATATATTCCATCTTACAAATGATCTCAGAAATAAAGGAGAATAGAAATTGGCAGATAAACGCATAATAAAATTGATCAAATATTAGGCAAATGATCACTATGTAAATATAAAATTTTAACAATTTTATCATATCACTTCTCACAATATGTATCAAAATTTCATGACAATATTGATTTTTTCATTCTGGGCAAGTCAAAATTGATGAGAAATTTAAAATTAAAGAGAAAAATATATTCTGCTAGCAATTACAGGCCTACCGACAAGCAGGTTAAAAAATTCAAACCCTTTGTGAATTTGCATATAACTTTGGTAAGATTGAAAGTTCTAACATATGTCTTCTTTAACGTGGCTCTCTGGCGCCACGGATAGCGCATTGGACTTCTAAAATATGCCTTCTTTAAAGTACAAATAACCCCTCCCTTCCCACAATAATTTTACTAACCCATGCTAATTTACATTGGGCCATTAATTCAAACATTTTATTCCAAATTATGTAATATTTTGTAGTAAATGCAATTTTTAAGGGGCCACTGAAAATATCTGATTCAATGGAGTAAACTGTATCTTTCTGAATATTTGGGGTTAGAAGAACAGCTATACAATGGAGAAGACCAAGTACAGTGCTTTCATCAGTGTTGATGCTAGAACTCACTTTCTCTGAAATTTCACATTATGTTCCCTATTTATTTTCTTAAAATTATAAATAATGGGTCTGCTTAACCCATCCAATAGAGTCTCTAGATATATATTCCTTATCCTTAATGTGAGGCTCCAATCTTCAAAACTCAGTCACTAGTTTGTCATTTTCTTCCCAAGGATAATCTCTAGCAGAAATAATCACTGTTTTCAAGAAAAACATCCCGTTTTATCAAAGAATGTGTTTGGCCCTCATGTTCCAGTGTAGTTCTGGAGTCTAACTTATTTAAGCTGAAATATCATAACATGTTGGATTCCAAGAATCCAGCCCAAGAACAAACTGTAAAAAACCAAAAACTAGTCTAGTTAAAACTTAGCCTTGTTTAAAATGTGAGGTGAAAAGCACGTGTGTTCTACATGACACCTATAGCATGATTCTGACGTCAAATCTCACAGGAATAAAGCTAGAATAACAAGACCTCCTATCTCCTAAGATAACTGCCCCAGAATTTTTTAGGAGCTCTCAACTGTAAATCTATGTTTTCAAATTTAAAACAATGAAAAATTTTAACACTGCGAATGATACACTCAATTTACATTACTAAGCACAACTCCTAATTTCTCTATGTGTAGCATCTACTTTCAGACTAATGAATTGGTAAGAGTTTATGCCAAGAAAACTGCATGTGCATTTGCTTTAAATTTCTGTGACATTATGGTGCTTTAAAATTTTGGGTTTTTTTTTTTTACATTATTGAATTGATGTTTCCATTTTCTGTAAGAGAAATTATTATATGGCTAACTTTTAAACTTAATCTGCCCTGAAACACAAGAATGAATGGAAGTCCCAAAGCACTCTGGTACTCTTATTTTTGGGATGGTGTATCAGGATCCTACCACCATTCTCCAATGGTTCACCGACAACTGACAACATTCTGTTGTTTTTCTTTCTTTTTTTTAACAAAACAATTCATACAAATAAAAAAAAAAGTATGAGGAGTAAAAAACGCAAAAATCCCTTATTAACTGTTATTTTCTCTTCTGATAGCAACATTCATTATAAGTATGTTACTTAATTTAAGTTTTCTCAGATTGCTAGAATAATGAAAGACAGTGGGTTTTAATTTTGCTTTACTTATCCATGTGGTGTGCTTATTTGATCACTCAACATAATATACTTTATAAAGGAAATGAAATTTATAAATTATTTATGCATGTATATAAACATGTAAATGTGTATATGCATACACACACATCAGAATATATCTTTATTCATTCATTTACTTTCAATCTTTTGTGTTTTTGTGTAAGTTTACCCTTCTGAAAATATAAACCAAGCTTTTGCTTTTTTGTCCAACTGAGATTTGTTAACCATTCAATTCACTGGTACATTTAGTATCAATTTGGTATTAATTCTGCCATAGTATTTTATATTTATCATATATTCCTTTCATTTCAAATTTTTATAAAATTAATTATAGCTTAGTTGTTCATTTTTTAACCTTTTGTTCATTTGTTTTAAAGTTTATTGGGGTGACAATTGTTAGTAAAGTTACATAGGTTTCAGGTGTACAATTCTGTAATACATCATTTATATATCACATTGTGTGTTCACCACCCAGAGTCATCACCATATATTTGATCCCTTTTACCCTCATCTTTAGAAATATTTTCTATTTTAGTAGTGGTTAACTGAATTATTAACAAGATATATCTGTACTTATATAATTCTCTACCTAAAATATGATATGAGATTCACATATTCACAATATGGTCAATGTTAGAAAGAAATACAGCTTATTTTCTACATAAATACACTCACTCCAATGATACTTTGCTGGCCTGCTGGGTAATATCATTCTTTGAAATATCTTTAGAAGGTGCCAACATCAACATTACTTACCACAATTGCTTTCCATACAAAAGAGCATTGCTAGCAATTCCCAAGATTCTCTAATTAATTATATATATATATATATATAAAGTTATAAACTTGATTTTGAACATAGGACTTTTGATAGACTCTTAAACTTTTAAGCTATTCTTAATTTCTTTTTGATGCTAGATTTCAGGCTTCTTGTTTGAACAATACAAACACTATAAACCTAAGATGATAGCCTTTAGATTATCTTCTACATTTCATAGACATTCCCTAGCATTTTAACTGGTATTTGGAATTGGCTTTTCAAGATCATGTGAAAGTTAATTTATATTACATTCTCTGTCAAATATTTCTATTTTATTCTTGGCTATTTTTTAATGCAGCTTGGAACTGGAAGAGCAGTAGTCTTTTATAAAAGTCAGTCTTCCTGCCTAATGTCTAATGGTTAGATTTATCCCTGAAGAAGGATGTAAAATCACTGCAAATGATACTTTAATGGAGCCTAGCTTTTTTGTCATGCAAAGGGATCCAAATGAATGTGGCAGCCAGCAGCAATTCCTATGGGGAGCAGTTCAACATGAAGCACGCAGTCATGTCAGAAGTAAATAAATAAATACCTGTAGCTTTCCCATTCCAACAATTTTATCCCATTAAAGAAATGTAGAACATGATTTACATGTTGCTGATACTCTTTTTAAAGAACAAGTCCAAGTGCTAGGGCTTGTTTACACTTATTTTAAGAGATCTGACAGTATTTATTCATCATATGCTGGAGAAAATATTAGCTCCTACAAAGCAGCAAAATGATCATAAGTGAATATACATTCATTTACTTTTAGATAAATGTCTCCCTTTCATTGTCATGGGTTATGTTAATTTGTTGAGTGTCTCTTAAAGCATTGTATCTGTTTTACATATAATTTCCTCTACATTTGATCATACATTATAACAGTAACATTCATGGTTCTGAATGAATTGATTGAACTATGAAATTTAAAAAGAAGAAGGGGGTGAAGGAGGAGAAGAAGAGGAAGAGAAGGAAAGAGAAGGAGAAAAACGGTGAAAATGCATTCACTCTCAAAAATCATGAGTAGCAATGACAAGTAGTCCCTTCATAGGGAATTCTTTAATATCTAGCATCTTTTAACTTGACTAAATTAAAATGCGTAGCTTGTTGTAGTGATTTTAATGACAATTACTTGAAATTATTTAGAAACAACCAACAAATATACCAGTCTACTTAATCTAATGCTGAATTCTTAAGGGGATGGTGTGCTGTGAAAATTTACACAGCCCTATAAAGGTTTTATCTGCTTCCTAAGCACTTTTGAAAGCAGGACAAGTTCTCATGGATTCATGAAATACCTGACTGGAGTTAACATTCTCTTCAGGGGAGAGAAACAATTTCCATGAAAAGTAACCATTGTAAACTTAATGAGATTCCCAATAGTTGCCATGGGAGGTAACAGTGCTTTTATATCAGAGTTAATCCTCATAGAAGATTAATAGAGGTCTCATAGAAATGTGTCATGCTGTTCATTTATTTTATTTCTATTTCATTATGAGATATATATTCCATAAAGAGAAACATATAAAATAGATATATGTAATTTAAAAAATAATTATAATGTGAATATCTATGTACTACCACACAGGTCAAGAAATAGAACCTAGCTAGCATATCAGGTGCCTCCTACGAGCATAGTCTTCAACACAAATCCCTTCCTCCCTCCAGAATTAGCCAACACCGTGAGATCTGTGATAACTATCTCTGCTTCTTAAGAATCATTTACGCAATATGCAGCCCTTATATAATTTAGATGTTTTTCAACATTTTAATATTTATCTTTGCTGTATGTAGCTGTGTTCGTTTCATTTTTATTACTGTATAGCATTTCATTCATTGTATGATTACACCAGAATTTATAAATTCATTCTGTGCCATCTCCAGCTTTTAGAAACAATACTAAGGTGTACAGATGTATGTGTATGAGTGTGTTTTTTGGCAGGGGCTGGAGGGAGGCCACACAAAACTGGTACAGATTTTCTACACAGCAGTAAGTAGTCTTCAAAGTGTAATCCCTGGACTAGCATTAGCCAGAGACTTGTTACAAGTGCATACCTGAGTTCTACCTCAGATTAATTCATCACTAATTCTGAATTTGGCACCCAGCAATCTGTTTTCACAGGGTTTCTAGTTGATTCTGACACACTCTAAAGTTTGAGAACCAAGTATACTTGTAAGGGGAATTGCTGTACCACTACAGCTTTATGAGATAATTCCAAATTGTACTTCACAGTGGTTGTACCAACTGAAAAAAGCCCAGCAGTGCATGAGAGTTCACATTTGTTATGAACACAGAGATGTCCTCCCCGATACTCTTTCAAAGAAGAACTCCTGGGCCCAGCTGCTGGCAGTGTATAATGATAACCTTGGGCTGTGATGCCTTCAGGGATTGACTCAGATGCATAGTTCTCACCATGGTCACATGGTTCCATGGGATGGCCCACACCCAGTGACTTAACTCAGGTACAGGTGTAAAAGCCTGGCCATTTCTTCCTAACACAAGCCACCTCTGATGGGAAATTTTAACTGCAGAGTATCCTGTGGGGTCTATGGAGACTGTCTTCTCAGGATGCTTCACAGCCTGACTTTTTCAATTTCCCAATCTTGCTTCTTTTCTTTTCCTTAAAACACCCTGAACATTAAACTGTCTCCAAATCTACTTCCAGAAAATCCTACCTGCTACCATTGTCTCTTAAACATTTGGCAATTAACTAAATTTAACATTTTGTCTTTCTTTGGGGATTTTAGGAATGCCTAACTACATTTTCATGATTACTAATACTGTTGAGTAACATTTCATCTGGAATTTCTGTTTCGTGAAGTTCCAGTTCAAGTATTTTGTCCGATTATCTATTGTGTTGTCTTTTCCTATTTATTGGTAGAAATTTTTACATATGCTAGATATTGGATCCTTTTATTACAAGCTTTACAATATATTTTTCTTACCTGAATTATTGCTGATGGTGGATGATTACCAAACCTTAATGATGTTGAATTAGCCAATATTTACAGAAATCTTTTGTGTTTTCAGAAATCTTTGCCTAAACCTAGCACAAGAAAATCTTTTTCTAGGAGGATGACATGGGATAATCAGTTTTAGGATCATAGAAATCTTCATCATTTTTAATCATCTCATCAAAGAAAATGATTTATCCCTTCATTTATTTAGTTCTTTCATCTCTGTACCTAATATTTTATTCTATCTCCATAGAAGCCCTGCACAATTTTGGTAACATATTCCTTATTATATTTTTTTGCTTTTATACATTTTGTATAATATTTTCATTTTATACCTGTAGTTTTGCTAGTACATGGAAACATGTTTTAAAAATTACTTATTTTGGAAGCACAAAGGGAAACTCATGCACACATACAAATGTGAAGAATCTTAAAGATGGAGAAAAAAAGGCAGACACACTAGACAGCTTAGGATCCAAGGAAAAACATAATGGTGAGTTCTTTTTGCCTCATATATCCCAGACATGGAATTAAAGAAACCAGCAACCCAGTGCTCGCTTCAGTAGCACATATACTAAAACTGGAATGATACAGAGATTAGCATGGCCCCTTCCCAAGGATGACATGCAAATTCGTGAAGCATTCCATATTTTTAGATGATGGTAAAAGAAATCAAATATAGGGCAGGCCGAATAGCGGGTGGTTAAGCGCTGGTTTGGGAAGCCAGCGGTCCCAGTTCGGGACCCATATATGAGGGCCAGTGATACTGTCCTCAAAAAAAAAAAAAAATTGATTCACATCTATTCTTGGGTGGGCCAAGTGGCTCAGTTGGTTAAGAGCTCGCTCAAGAGTGTGAGCTGAGCTCTGAGCAACGGCGGTTCGATGCCAGCCCGAGGTGAGTTGCTGTTGAGCTGCCAACAGGTGGCAAAATGGCTCAGCTAAAAAAAAAAAAAAAAAAAAAAAGAAAAAAAAAAGAAATCAAACATATTGTGATGGAAGAACTGACTCTGGGTGGTGAACACACAATGTGATATGTAGATGATGTATTACAGAATGGTACACCTGAAACCTATGTAACATTACTAACCATTGTCACCCCAGTAAACTACACCCCAGAAATCCCATTAGGGGCAAAGAAAACAAGCTTCAAAATCAGCATGCTTTCATCAAAGAACAAGAAAAGGGGCTGCTTAGTAAGACAAATAAATACATAAATAAATAAATAAATAAATAAATAAATAAATAAATAAATAAATAAACAGTAACTGCTGTACTCAGCTAAACATAAGGAAAAACTTGTGGCAGCGTACATAGATATATGCTATTTTTTTACATCGATTATTTTTTTAGAGTAGTTTTAGGTTCAAAGCAAAATTGAACAGAAAGAACAGAGTTTCCCTATGCCTTCTGCCTCCCATACACATGCACCACCTCCCTCACTATCAACAGCTCACACCAGGGTAGTATAATATATTTGTTAAATTGATGAACCTACATGAACACATCACAAAAGCCCATAGTTTACACTGGGGTTTGCTATTGGTGTTGTACATTCCATGGGTATTGATAAATGTTTAGTGACATGCATCCACCAATATAGTATCAGACAATACTTTCACAGCCATGAAAATGCCCCATGCTCTGCCTATTCATCCTTCTTCACTCCCAAACCCTGGCAATCACTGCTCTTTTTCCTGTCTACATAGTTTTGCCTTTTCCAGAATGTGATACAGTTGGAATCAGGCAGTATGTAGCTTTTTCAGATTGGCCTCTTCACTAAGTAATATGCATTTAAGGGTCCCTCTATGTATTTTCATGGCTTGATAGCTCATTTCCTTTCCTTTTTTTTTTTTTTTCATAATCAAGGTGAGTTTACTAGGAGATGCTTTATTTCTTTAACATTTGCCCTTCCTCTATTATTTCACATGGCATATCCATCAATTAAAGTAAAACTGACCATCATCCATATATGTGTGTACTGTGTGTGTGTGTGTGTGTGTGTGTGTGTGTGTGTGTGTGTTTATCCCTGTGGGCAGGAAAAAGAACAAAAGATGCATATAAGATTTCACCCCTATTCATTTTCTATTGCTTCTTCATTTTGTTTTTCATCTCACATGCAAATTAAAATCTTCTAAATAACAAAAGACAATTTCAGTTGTGGGAAATTAATATCAAATATGAACTGAATCTTGATTTTAGAATCTTAACTGTTACTTTAAAAAGAACATTTCACAGCCCTTTCAAGGGAGCACCTGCTAAGTTCATTTGATTCCAGCATAGACATTTTGGTAATACTTTGCATAGGCAAGGAGAATCTAGAAATAAGAACATGAGGAAAGGAATGATTGCAGTTCCTTGGAATCAACAAGCTGAAATATGCTTACAGAAAACATTGCTTCAACAAGGGCTATTTTAATCCAGAAGGAGTCTATCCACAGTCCACCAAATTATCCTCAGAGATGTGATTACCACAGAGGAGTACAAAGACATAGGTTTGGCATTAGAAGGCCAGAATTCTCTCACATGTGTCACTTAACCACACTGTAATTCAGTGAATAATATTCTACTGCATGAATGTACCACAGTGTACTTATCAATTCATCTCCTGAAAGGACACCTTGGTTGCTTCCAAGTTTTGGCAATTATGAATAAATCTGCTATAAACATCCATGTTCAGGTTTTCGTATGGACTTAAGTTCTCTTCAGGTACATACCAAGGACACCTGGATCATATGGCAAGATTATGTTTAGTTTTGTAAAAAACCAACAGTCTTTCAAAGTATCATTCCCACCAGCAGAGTCTCAGAATTTCTATAGCCCCACATTCTCACCAGCATTTGGTGTTTTCAGTGGTCTGAATATGGCCATTATAATTGATGTGTAGTGCTTTTCCATTGTTTTCATTTCCATTTCCCTAATGACATATGATATGGAGCTTCTTTTTATATGCTTATTTGCCATCTGTATATTTTCTTTGATGAAGGGTCTGTTCAGATCTTTTGACCATTTTTTAATTGAGTTGTTCAGATTTAAGAGTTTTTTGTGTATTTTAAATAACAATCTTTTATCAGATACCTTTCAAATAACACTATACACTTCACTAATAGTTCAAGTATGTTATAATAACAAAATATTCTTAATTCTTCTCTCCCATCCATCGTATCATTGCTGGCATTCATTTTGCTCATATATAAGTTATAATCATCCAATACATTGTTGCTATTACTATTTTTAAAGTTAATATCTGTTATATTAATTAAGAATAAAAATTTAAAGTTTTTATTTTATCTTCATTCATTCCTTCTTTGAGGATCTTCTTTTCTTTATGGAAATCTGAGTTTCTGACCTACATCATTTTCTTTCCCTTTTAAGAACTTCTTTTAACATTTCTTGCAAGACAGATCTACTGGTAATAAATTCCCTCAATTTTGTTTGTCTGAGAAAGTCTTTATTTCTCCTTCACTTTTGAAGGATAATTTTGCAGGTTGTAGAGTCCTAAGTTGGTGGGTTTTCTTTTCTAAACACTTTAAATATTTCATTCTACTCTCTTCTTGCTTGCATGGTTTCTGAAGATAAGTTGGATGTAATTTTATCTTTGTTTCCCTGTAGATCAAGTGTTCCTGTTACCTTCAGGATTTTTTATCTTTGATTTTTCTGCAGTTTGAATATAATATGTCTAGGTATAGTTTTGTTTTGTTTCGTTTTGTTGGCATTTATCCTGCTTAGTGGTTTCTGATCTTTGATCTGTAGTTTGGTGGGGGTCATTAATTTGGGAAAATACTTAGTCACTATTTCTTCAAATATTTCTTCTGTTCCTTTCTCTCTTCTCCTTCTCATGTTCACGTTAAACATATACTACACCTTTTATAGTTGTTCTACAGTTCTTGGATATCTTATTCTTTTTCCCCACATCTTTTTTTTCTATTTGCATTTCAGTTTTGAATGTTTCTATTGATGTAGCCTCATGCTCAGAGATTTTTTTCCTCAGCCATGTCCAGTCTTCTAATGAGCCCATTAAAGGTCTTCTTCATTTCTGTTATAGTGATTATTATCTCTAGCACATAAGAAGAATAGAATGTTCTGGCTATTGCAAAATAGTTACTTTTTCTCTCCCCATAACAAAAGCCATAATGGATACTTCTCTGATAGTCATTGTAAGAATCTGGTAGAATTCTAACAGGTAAAACTCACAAAATTATGTCCCATTAACCCCCCACCCCAAATTTTTAACTCTCAGGCTTATCACACTGAGCCTTTAGCAATTCATCAATTACGGTTCAGATTTTCCTACCCAGATATTTGTTCCAAAGGAGATTTCAGCTTGTGAGTTTCTGCTCAGGTAAATTGTGATTCTCTGTATCTTCCTGTCTCTTCAATTTTGGAGGTGGTGGTATGCTCCGTGGGCAGAAAAAAATGCTGATTTCTCAGTTTGTTCGGCTTTTTACTTGTTACGAAGGAGTAATGACTTCCCAGCTCTTTATACGCCAAACCAGAAACTGGGAATCTGTCTTTTATGTGCATATTTGTGAATTGTTATTTGTCTTGAATACGTGGATTGATTAATTTTATCAACTCAAGAAAGCTTTCAGATATTCATCCCTCTGAATATTTCCGCTACCTATGCTTTCCTTTCTTTTTGAAAACCCAATTAGATATACGAAATCTGACAATTATGTTCATGAACTCATCCTAGAAAAAGTGCTACATACCTCATTGCTGAATATCACTACAGTCACCTTCGAAGTACTCCCCTTGGGAAGCTATGCACTGATGCCAGTGCCTAGTCCACCCCTCAAAGCAATTTTGGAACTCTTTTTCTGGAATGGTCACCAGAGCTGTCATCGTATTACCCTTGATGTCCTAAATGTCATCAAAATGTCTTTCTTTCAATGTTTCCTTTATCTTCAGGTCAAGAAAGAAGTCATTGGGGGCCAGATCAGGGTAGAGAGGCTGTTCCAATACCGTTAGTTGTCTACTTGCTAAAAACTCCCTCACAGATAGTGCCATGTGAGCTGGTGCATTGTCGTGATGCAAGAGCCATGAATTGTTGGCAAAAAATTCAGGTCATCTAACTTTTCCACATGCCTTTTCGGCACTTCCAAATAGTAAACTTGGTTAACTATTTATCCAGTTGGTACCAATTCATAATGGATAAGCCCTCTGATATCATAACAAGGTTAGCAATATCATTGCAACAAGTTCATGAACATAATTGTCAGACCTCATATGTTGGACATTTACCTCATCACCAATCCTTCTTAACTCTTCTTACTTCTCATCTTTTCATTTTTATGTGTGGTATTCTGTAAAAAAATTGTTTGTTTGTTTTTTAAGATTTTATTGGGGAATTGGGGAAGGGGAACAGCATTGGGGAACTGGGGAAGGGGAACAGACAAGTTGCTGTCTTTTTGTTCTTTAGTCTAGTTGTGGAGGACGTTGCTTCACTGGCCCATGTTGGTATTGTCATTGCGCTCTTCCCGGATGAGCAGATTGGTTGCCGGCCTCTGGATGGTCGCTCACCGCGGCTATTGGCAGCTCACGCTGGCTGCCGGTCGCTCATGCTGGCTGCCAGCCACTCACTGTAGCCTATGGCAGCCCACCGCAGCAGGGGCTGCAGCCTACACCATTGCCGGGGCTTGCACAGCCCAGCTCCAGATGGAGCTGTTGTTGTTAGCTGTAGAGGGCAGTGTCACTGGCCCTCATATGTGGGACCCGAACTGGAGCGACTGGTATCCCAAGCCAGCTCTTAACCACCGCGCCACTCCGCCGGCCCTGTAAAAAAATTTTTGGTCAGTCTTCCAGTTTGCCAATTCCTTCTTCATGTGTTTCTGTCTAGTCTAACTTTAAATGTTTTCATGGAGATTTTTACTTAAATTAGACATAGATGGTAGGTGGGTGGAGGAAGAGAGAGAGAGAAAGAGAGAGAGAAACAGAGACAGAGACACAGAGAGAGAAAGAGGAGATATTTTTTCTAGAAGGTTTACTTATTATCTTTAAACATGTTAGATATTTTTAGTTCTTAACAGATATTTTTTAAACATTTATATTTTCTTTGAAATGGTAGAGATTTTTAAAAAAATTGTTGTGATACTTCCAATATTGAAGTATATTTTGGTTTGTTACAGTTCTTTATTATTAATACTTTTCAGTCATGGTGCTTGTATGCTTGAATGTTTCTTTGTGTATGTGATTATCATTTTCCTCATAAAATTGATTGTGAAAAGTGCTTTATCTATTTTTTTCTTTTTTGCACTTTTTGCTTCTTCATTACTGGGAATTCAGGAAAGAAACAATATTTTTTAAAGAGAGAGGGATATAAAAGAGGAGAAAGAGAGAGTTAGATTGATATGATGAGAATCAGCATATCTACTTTTATCTTGACTCCAGAATTCTGTACAATTTGTAGCTGGCACAATAAATAATTCTTCAGTTTCTATGGGATGTTCAATTTTTTATCAGAATCATTTCTGAAAATTATTTTTATCAATGCTCTGTATGATACTGGGGTATGTATTTTCATATATATTTTTATTAACCTATGTATTATATTAGCTTTTAGCTCTCTCATATAAGAATTGAGCATAATAGGCTTACGTTCTCCTCTGTCAATATTAACCAATTATAGATGAAAGACATCTTCAAATTTTTAATTAGAAAATTACGTTCATTTATATTGTTCTAAAAACTGAAATGGGGTGGAGAAGAATGTATTCAAAAGATGTGGAGGTTAGTTCTATAAGCCATAATGAATTTTTATAGTAAACATATAGAGCTGATGTGGGAATAAGTAAAACTCTTCAATATGTCCATTCCCTTCTTAAACATTTTCATTTTTCCCCATTGCCTTAGTAAGGCAATGTGCTTATTAAATAAGCACTCTTTTCCACATGCTATTCAAATTATTTACTCCTCTGGGTCTCGCTTGTTCTTCATTCCAATAAGAAAGCCTTGCCTCTTGCCCTTGTTCTTTCTGCTTATCATCTAAAATTAATGCTTGAGCTCTGTTGACTTATTTTAGTCTCAAGCTCCTGAGACTTCTAAGCCTGTCTTCCACACCATATTCCCAAACAAGCGGAGAAATTAAATGTGAAGTTCCACATTTCCTTCCAGTAGAACTACAGATCTACCTACATTCATGTATCTTTTACTATTTTCTTCTATTCACAAAAGAGGAAACGGAAAATCCAGTTTTGGGGGAAAGGCTCTATCTTTTATACTTTGGAGACGATCTATGTAAAGCATTTAAAACATTTTTCCATTATTAGTTTTTCCTTCTTTTAAAACACTTTTCTCTTAATGTATTCAGTCTCTGAAGGAAAGGAACATAGTATTTTTTTGCCTTCCTCTATATATCAAAACTAATTGGTTTTTGTCCTACCTGAGATCCTTCCAGTGCAGACTTCTAAATGATGTATCATCTCAGAATATATCACCTTCTATTTTTTTTCTTTTCTATTTTTGCTTCCTCTTCTGCAATACCATGGTTTTAAATGAAGTCCCTGGCAATAACAAACCTGATCACATTTCTTACCACTTGCCTCATTTCTCCACTACTCAGACACAACAGCTTCCTCTTTTAGCTTTCTCCTCCACATCAAGACCAACTATACTGCAAAAAATTATTTCTATGTCCACACCTCTCACTAACTCCATACCTACTTTCTTTCTTACTCTAAATTTGCTTGCTTGCCAATTCTAGTCATTCACATCATTTTATTTTTACATCTATGTACACATGAACTTAGAAATTTATTTCTTCAGCCCAGAACTCCTTTATGAGTTGTGAGACCTGTACCCCATTGCCTCTTTTACATGTCCCCTTAGATGCAAAATGATATCTTAAACTCCCAATATCCCAAACCATAAGTAATCCCTTCTATTTTGCTTGAATCAATCTTTCCTCTAATATTCTCTAAGTGAATCTATAATTCTAGAACACCATGATCCATATTTATAATTCTATAATTCTAGAACACCATGATCTTCTTTGGCTCCAATTTACCTATTTCTTCAAACTATTTCTAATTTCATTATTTATTTTAAAACATTTTATAAAGTTAAAGTAAAATGATATACAGAAAAGAGTACAAATTATCAGTATACAGCTCAGTAAACTGTCACAATTAACAGTGGAAAAACCTATTCACATCTCTTTCTAGCTACTACCCCTCTATCCTCTCCAAAAATAAAGACTGACCTGATTTCTAAAACCATGAATTAATTTTGAACTTTATAAAATGGAATCATACAAGTATGTATTTGTTTGTATATCTGTCTCTTTTTCACTCAGCATTTCGTTTACAACATTCATCCATATTTTGATTATAGCAGTGGTTCATTAACTGTTAATTTCTCTATATTATTCCATTGTATGCATATACACAATTTCATTATACATTTTTCTTTGATGACTTTGTTGTTTCCAATTTTTGACTATTATACTATGCATAGTGTTAACATTTTTGAGGCTTTTTGGTATATCTATATCTATATCTATATCTATATCTATATCTATATCTATATCTATCTATCTAAATAGATAGATAGATATAGATATATTTGAATTAACTATAAGTCTAATGCCTGGCTTATAATGTATGTATATATTTGACTTTGATAATGACCAGCCTTTGTTGTCTTTAAACACATGGATATTTAAAACATAGTTTCTTTCTCTTCACCTATACTCCTATAACTTTTAAAGATAGTAAGTAAAACTGCTAAATTATTGCAATATTGTCCTCTCTGGTCTCCTGAGTCAACACAGGTTCCTCTTCAATATCATTGCATTTTAGACTCATTAATCTTTTTGGAAATGAAAATATGACCCTTATTTACACTTCCACCACAGGACATCTGAGTGTGTGGTGCCTTACTCTCCACTCCCCACTTCCTATACCACCAACACTACAACCACAGCATTACCTAGTTAATTCCCATTCTTCTACTTAAATTATTGCTTGTATATGCATACACTTACAGCACAATGTACATGATACAGCTACAGTTGTACATATTACTGTGGTTCTTTTATAAGTGACCCTCTTTGCCAAAAGATTGTTAAGCTCTGTGATGGCAGAAACTTTTCTATATTTCTCCACCAACTTAGGAACCCTAATGCCTGGAACAATGCATAGGACACAGTAGGTATTCAAAAGAGATGGTTGCTGAATGAATGCATTCAGGCCTGAATGTATGAATAAATGAGTGCATTTACCCCCACATGGAAAAATCTTTCTCTTCCCTCTTCCTACTCCCACTTTGCCTGGGTTAATTACAATTCATCCTTCATATCTTAGCTTATACACTGTTGACCAGGATATCTTTCTGAACCAAAATTTCATTAAAATGCCCCTCTACTGAGCTTTACTTGTAACAGATTCTTTTTTATTCTAATTTAGCATGTTATGTAGCAATGTCTGTCTTTCGTCTATCTCTCTCACTGCCCTGTAAGCTTTCAGATAGAGGCTGTGTTGTGATCACAAGAAAACCCCAGACCCTGGAACAATTACTAAATTAATATTAGAAAAAATTTATTTCATTAAAAAAATGTTTTCATCTTTTATTCAATCTATGGCTAACTGTTTGTCCAGTTGGTACAAATTCATAATGAATAATCCCTCTGATATCAAAAAAAATGTTAGCAACATTATTGCAACAAGTTTGTGAACCTAATTGCCAGATCTTGTATGTTTATTTGTTTCACAAAGTTTTATCAAAGAGTCAATAGCTATGCAATTGACATGGGACTAAACTACTATGAAATTGGGATAGCTCCGCATTTCTAGAAATGGCTGAAGACCGAGTAGATCAAATAAGCAGGTGAAATACCTTTTCATCTGACCTTGATTTATCTGTATATAGATTCTATAAAATTATTTCAGTTATTTCTCCAACTTCAAAATATTACAAAAATGCATTGGTAATATTAATCAATAATTTTTTTCAAAATTGTAAGAAATCTACACATTTGATCTTTGCTCATCATGTACTCTCAACAAGAAATATATCTCATGATGTTAAATTATACAACTGTTAGGAGTTATTTAAAAAAGAGAGAGAGAGAGAGAGTCTTGATTGCCATGCAGAATATCAATGTTGGTTGAAATGAGAATTATGTCCTTTACTCTACACAAAGATGCATTTTTTCACAGATGGCAAAGATGATACTACTTAGTAGCATGACAGCTATAATACACAAGAAAGAATAATGGTAGACAATCCATGGTTTATGGGGACATTTTTAGAGTGATTTAAGGGTTAAGAAACCTCTGAAAAGCTAATGATCAATAACTGTCAGTATTTATATTGATTAACTATGCACAAAGCACATGGTAAAGTATTTGAAGACCACACTATGAAGTATATCCTCTGGGCAACAGAAATATCATTAAAATTTGAAGAAAAAGGATGAGGTTCTTTCTGGTTCAATTTATGCTATTTAGACCTAAATTTTTTCACATTAATGATTCATTTCAGAATTAAAAGGATCACAAATGTACACTAAAATATTAAGTATTAATAACTCCTCTATTTTCCAATAAAATAAGTTATTAAATTTTTAATCTTAAAATATGTATTAAGGGAAACAAAACACGCAGTATAAAATGGTTGTATTTGGGAGTCAAATCACTTCTGCTGATAAAAAAAGTTATTTTTGTTATTTAATATCATCAAATAAATCCAATGTTATCTTTTTTTGTAGATTAAAGGGGCCATAAGAAAAAGTAAACCCTCTAAAAATAACAGTATTATTTTATTTTATTTCATAGTAAGCTTTAAATTATTCAATTATATATTTTTCTTAACAAAAATTATTCTTACCAAATCTTTCCATACAAATTACATATTATAAGCTTATTTTCTTTAGAATCTTTAGCTCTATCTTAAAAAATTCATTTTTATTCACCCCATGAATTGAATTCAGGATGCAAAATTTAGGTGAATTTCTGTCATTAAGCTCTAGTTTGCTTCATGATTTTCCAAAAGATGACTGTACACTTACCTTAGAGTCTTTAGAATGCTGATCAACACTAAAAAATTATTTTTCTATTTTTGAGTGTAGGTAGATATTATATTTTTATGTCAGTGATTACACTGATACAATCACAAATCCATGACTCCTAAAACAACTGCCCAACACATTTATTCTTTAGTCTTTATAGTACTTAAAATACAAATAAAATTCAGAACCCTCCTAACTGTGGATAATATCATGCTTTCCTTTTTCATACATCACGGTGAACATCACTGCTGGGAATCAAATACGCAGAACTAATGTTGTATAGTTCTCAAAAATAAAACTCTGAAAGCTATGTAAAATGTACTTCTTATTCTTGCACATGTGATTAAGATCACATCTAACTCTGTCATTCAAATTATTAAAAGCTGACAAGGACTCTCCCCTGATCTCTAAACTTTCATCATAAAAGTCATGTTTTATCGTCTCTTTCTATAATTGGTAACCTACAAATTATTTCCTACATTTTAGCAGTAGCTGGAGATTTGGTCTTTAAACATTCACTCCAAGTTTTGTGTTGTCATATTTAATATGATAGGCCCTACCATGAGGATACATACAATCATGGTGATATATATCTAAACTAATAGCAAACTACATAGATCATGTGATGTGAATGTAGTAGAACTCATTGAAAGGAAGAAATAAAAGGCATGGGGAAATATCAGTACATTAAAAAAACATATTTACTCAGATATGTAAGAACCTTCACTCACAATGTTATGAAAACTCACTCATGGCAGTAAATTCTACTAAAAAAGCAAGACAGTGGTTTGGTGTATATGTTTATTCATTTGTAAAATTTGATTGATAATACCTATATTGGAGAAATATTGTGAACCTGAAATGTTTCAATGCCTGGAAAATAATAATGAGTAACTAAATATATATTTGCTTTCTTCTTCTTGTTTTCATGGAAATAATCAGTCTTCCAGAGAGAAAAGAAATAATGCCATGTCTCTCTTTGCTGATTCACTGTGTTAGTTTAGTAGTCTGAAACTTCTATCAGAATGATCAAAGCATTTGTCATATAGAGACGGATAATGGTAATTGAATTACACCTCAAATTCATGAATGGTATATATGTTGAATGAGTGAATGTGTCCTGTCAAATCACTTGTTTGATATAGCAGGTGCTTTACCTCCGTGTCTCCATTTCCTCACTTGTAAAATCAGAGGAAGGGAACAAATCAAAGGTCTGCAAACTAAAGACCATGCCAAATGCAACCCGCTACTTATTTCTGTATGTCCCCTGAGCACTACTTGAGGGCTGGCCCGTCCTTTCCCTCTGTGCTCAGTGGCGACTTCCCCAGCAGTAGTGTCCCACTGCATCCGGGAGCCCACAGGAGCCGCCATGTATACACTGGGGATTCTGCTCAGGAGACAAGGTCCTGAATTTCACATCTAAGGGGGATGCCTCATGTCCAGCAATGTTGCCCCAATTGAGAAAGCCAGGCTCTCGGGGAGGACAGAAGGGGAGACTGTCGGGATCTGGGAATCACTGGGATGGACATTAACCCGTCCCATAGGGCCCCTTTTCATTGCCCTGTCACTCTTCTACAGAAAATGGCTCCAGCTGATGGCACCATCCCTGTGGACCCACCCAGGCAAATAGGGGGAGGGGGGAAGGAAGTCTCTCTCTTGTTATCTAAGTACCTACACAATATCTTCTGTTTTGCCTCTTAGCCTGCAAAGCTTCATACTGCAGTATTTATTATCTGACTCTTCGCAGTTCTGTGACGTGGGCGTGAGTGGAAATCCCCTCCAGAGCATGCGTCCTCAGCGATTCTATACAATAATGAAGGACTTTTTTTTTTCTGAGCAGACTTACTATGTCCCATGCTTCAGTCCAAGTTCATCTATCTGGGACAGAGATTACATTGTCTTCTTGTATGTGGTTGGGCTTCTCCTTCTCTCCTTTTGTATCTACAGAAAAATGAGTTTTACCAAGATGGGGGATGAATCCAGGCATCTGTGAGGTAAGGAAACCCTAATGCCAGTCCATTGCAAAAGGTAACTTTTTATTTCTTGTTTTCCTTGCCACTTTTCTAAATCAAGTCAGTTGGCACAGAATACTTAGATGGGAATAAATTATCCTTCCTGCAGAAAAGGAACCCTACGATTAACATCATAGTCAATGGTAAAGGACTGAATGTTCCCCCTAAAATCAGAATGAGATTAAGAAGCCTTCTCTTATCACTTCTATTCAACAAAACAAATAATATTCTAGCCAGTTCAATGGGCAAGAAAAGGTAGTGAGAGGGAAAAGTAAACCTTTATTTCACACTAACAGCATCACCCATGTGAAAAATCCAGGATCTAGAAAAAGGCTACTAGAATTAACATGTTATTTGAGCAGTTATAGATACAAGTTCAATAAATAAAAACAAATTATATTTCTCTAAGCTAATAACAAAAAAAAAAAAGAATTTGGAAGTAAAATAGCCATCCCATTTAAAACAGCAACAAAGTGTATGAAATGCTTAGGGGTAAATTTGACAAAAGATATGCAAGATTTTTGCACTGAAATCACTGCATTTAGTAGTCATGTTTCTTTAGCCTACTTTAATACAGTGGAACTTAGGTGGATTCTCTGCTTCAAAATCTACTCCCACATATTTAGTGTTTGTCATGGCAGTACCCTACTCCAATATCAAAATGGCATTTATTATCTATTGCTGTACCAAAATCTCTGCTTCTGCAATCTACAGGGGCTAGAGACATCCTCTGGCTCAGCTAGAGAAAGGTATGCTTTCTGTCTATCTTTTCTTTTCTTTTTCTTTTTTTTTTTTTCTGTGCTTTCAAGCTCACTCACCTGTTTGTTGGTAGGTGTCTGGGATGGGGAGAATTGCCCCCCCATGCCCCTCCCACACACAAACACACTCTTCTTTAATTTTATGGCTGGACTGATAATAAAAAGTAAAATTGACACAAGGATAGATTAACAGGAGAAAAGACAATTTAATATGTGTGTACAGGAGAATCACAATATGATGCTCAGATCATAAAATGAGTCTCTAAGAAATGAACAAATTAGGTACCTTCCTATACTTTTTAGACAAAGAAACAATAAATTTGTGAGAAATTGACAGGACAAAGAAAGGCAGTGTTCATTAGAATGGAATCTAAGCAAAGGGCTTAGGAAGTAAATCAGTGAAGGCATTACAAGGTTTGTTTATACAGGTTTTGTTGACTGGATTTTTTTTTTTTTAGCTCCTCTGATAAGGTTTTCTCTGAGCTTTCAGCTTTCAGGAACAGGGTGCCTATCACATGGAGATTTATTTAGAGAGACAGAGTCAGAGAGCTGCTTCTGCTGATTTTCAAGTGATTTTAATTCGAAATAATCAAAATGCCATTGTGGTGCCACCTGTCCTGGGCACTAAAACAGGGTTTAGTTCCTTGCTGGCTGTTGCCCGGAGGCTGCCCTCAAAGCTCCATGATATGGCAACTGGCTTCATCAGAACTGTCATGTGATAGAGGGAGGGAGAGGGAGAGGGAGAGGGAAAGGGAGAGGGAGCGTGTGAAGGAGAGAGGAGGGGGAGGGGGAGGGAGGAGGGGGAAGAAAGAGAGAGAGAGAGCCAGAGAGGTAGCACCCTGGAGTGAGTTGTAGCAAGATAGAAAACGCAATCTCTTGTATCTGAATCATGGAAGTGACGTCTCATCACTTTTGCCATATTACAGCATGATTACCAGGAGGAAGGGTTTTGTTGGGAAGCATTTCAGAAACTGCCTAGCACAGTTTACATGCTGATCTCCAGTATTTCATGTCCCTTCTTCTCAAATTCCACAAAACTTTTGTCCCATTATGTCATGTCAAAGCCCACAGTCTTATTATCTAAATCACATCCACAGGTGTGGATAAAGCTTACTAGAGCAGAATTCCTCTAGATTTGTAAATCTGTGAAAATAAATTAAAACACAAGTTATCCCCCCACACACACTTAACAGACAATTGTGAAACAGGCATAAGATAACTGCTATAGATACTTCTGTTCAAAAAAGAACTCACTTGTCCATAACAATTCTGATATTCATCTGGACAAATGTAGAAAATCTGATTAGGTTTCAAGGACTGTGAATAATTCTCTTTGTCTCTTGGCTTCATCCCCTGGGCATTTCTAATTGCCCTCTGGGTTATCCTTTCTTTTCCATGCACACGTGTACATACAGCTCAGTCAGCTCCCTCCTCGGATAATTTTGGGGATCCCACACCTTTTTTTATTTTGTACTCTCTTCATCCCTTTCAGTCCAAGTTTGCTGCTTTTCTGCAGACACAGTTTTCTCAAACATGCTATGCACTTCTGTGAATATCATCACGGTTTATTCCATTAGATAATATGCACACCCACAAATCTCTTCAACATAATGTCTTCTGTACTTTGGTATCCTGCTAAGTAAGGATCCTTGTTCCTTGGCTAAGGAACAACACTTGTTAGCTCTTTAGTAGGCCTGTTGTTTGACTAAAAGTGTTTGTAAGGCAACCTTATTTTTTAAAGAGCCATTTGTATGGCTGAATAATACCATGATCCTTTTATCATTCTGAGGTCTTAATAAAATATTCTGTACTCACACCTTTGGATTATTTCTAGACCACCTCTTTATGGAGGGTTCAGATGCTATTTCTTAATTTTAGCATGTTTCCCTTTCTGGAGAATTTTCAAGCCATCAAGTTCTGGCTCTTTTTTGTTTAAATGTAGTCAGTCTCCTCAGTTTATTTCCCTCCACTTATATCTCCCTCCACTACAAGCAGCAAGAAGAAAGCAGAAGCACCTTCAACTCAGCTTTGACATCTTTTCTATATCACCAAGTTCATTAGGCACATGCTCTGGTTTCCGCATAATTGCAGATGACCATGTTGCTATTTTTCTGCTACCACATAACAAGGATACTCCCTTCTCCAGTTTTCAATAACACGTTCCTCACTTCATTTAGAGCCCATACTGGTTAGGTCTTCAAAGCCCAGATTTCTATTAATAGTCTGTTCAGAACAATTTAGGCATTCTCTAATGTGTTCTTTAAAATCCCTACAGCACTCACACAACACACTTCCAAAGCCACTTGTGCATTTTTAGATTTGTTATGGTGTCCCCCAATAAAATTGTATATTTGTATACCATTAAAATGTATAAAATGGCATTTTCTATCCATTGCTGTGTAACAAATTATCTGCCCCACCTCCCCCCAAATTAGTGGCTTTAACCTACAGCATGTATTACCTCACAGGTTTTATAGGTCAGGTTTCCAGGTACAGCTTAAATGGGTTCTCTGGTTCAGGCTCTCTCAAGTCTGCAATTATGGTGTCAGCTAGGGCCTCGGTCATCTCAAGATTCAACTGGGAAAGGGTCTAATTTCAAGCTCACTGCCATGGTTGTCGGCAGGATTCAATTCCTTATAAGCTATTTATTTGAGGTATGTGGGCTCGCATGTGTGCTTTTCCAAGGCCACTCAAAATAAGGCAGCTGGCTTCCACAAATCAAGCAAGAGCAAATAGAGTGATTGCAAGACTGAAATCATAGTTTTCTGTAAACTAATTTAGTGACATCACATCTCTTTGATTGCATTCTATTCATTAGAAACAAGTCAAAAGGTCCAGACCTTAGAAGTTGTTACACAAGGGTATAAATACCAAGAGGTAGGGATCACTGGAAGCCATTTCGGGAGATGTCCACTGTCTAATCATCAATACTTTGCCCATAATTGGGGAAAAAAATCATCCATTTTCACATTATCCCAGGAAGTTACAGAGGAGATTAGAAATATTTGTTCCAGGGAGACCATCTATATTCATGGAACTACAAATTTATTAATGTGCTTATCATCTGATCATCTTTTTAGTGATGGAAAAGAATAGACAAGGTGAGGTTGATGAGCAAACCTTAGCTTCAAAAATGAAGTGTGGGGCCGGCCGAGTGGCGTGGTGGTTAAGTGCTGGCCTGGGAAGCCAGCGGCCCCAGTTCGGTCCCACATATGAGGGCCAGTGACATTGCCCTCAAAAAAAAAAAAGAAATGAAGTGTGATTTTGGATGAAAGAACTACTAGAATGTACCCAGACCTATAGATATTTGATATCATTTAATACTCAAATTATTACTCTCACCAGTTAACTTTTCACATCCCCTTCCATAAAGAATATAGAGATTAGATTTCTATTAAAATTAAAGTGTCAATCAAATAAGCCTAGACCTTTTATTATTTGAAAAAAGATGTGTGTGTGTGTGTGTATGTGTGTGTGTGTTTAGCTGAGCCATCCTGCCACCTATTGGCAGCTCAGCAGCAGCTCAGCTGGGGCTGGACATTGAACTGCTATTGTTCAGAGCTCAGCTCACACTCTTGAGTGAGCTCTTAACCAACTGAGCCATTCAACCGGCCCTGAGAAAAAATGTTTTAACCCTTTCAAATCTCCAGCAATTCTGTTTTGAGTGCTAATATATGTGAAATAGTGGAATAGATACATAAATTTGATGAAATGAAAGGTTCTTGCTGTGGTCTGAATGTTCAGGTCCCCTCCACATTATTATGTTGAAATCTTAACCCCTAAGGTGATGGTTTTAGGAGGTGGGGCCTTTGGGAAGTGATTAGACCATGAAGGCAGAACCATCATGAGTGGGATCAGTGCTCCCATAAAAGAGGACCCTAGAGAGCTAGCTTACCCCTTCCTCTGTATGAGGACATAGCAAGAAGACGCTGTCTGTGAACTAGGGTTCTTGCCTTAATAGACACTGAATCTGCCAGTACTTTGATCTTGGACTTTCCAGCCTCCAGAACAAACAAATAAATGTTTCTTGTTTAAAAAACATCCAATTTATGGTATTTTGTTATGGTAGTCTGAAAAATTAAGACAATTCTCAAGTAATTTTTTGTTATTGGTATACATACACTGGAAAGATGCACAGTAACTTTTAGAATTGAAGTTATTTCTCAGGAGGGGAGAAAAAGGGAAGTATGGCACTGTAGAAAAAAATATTTCATGTATTTCTGCACTATTACAGCTTTCTGAGCAAATCTTACTAAAACTTGGGACTTGAATTAAGAGACAAGGCTTAGAGTTTAATTTATGACTGAATAGTGAGAGAGGTATCCTCCAGAAAGAGGTGTGTAATACATTTCAAGGGAGGAAGAGTCACAGGATCATAAAGACATCTTTTGGTTTTAAAGTTGGAGATACTGGTCTTATTTTTCCCATGGAGAGATTTACAAGTATTTACTTTCCAAAATGTGAGGACCCAGGATATCTCTCCTTACATGTTTAAGGGTATTTCCTCAGATGCTGAGGGTAACAGGTGCCTCTCTCTCCTGTTTAAAACAATAAGATTCATTTTTTTGAGGTTTCATTGTCTATAGTAGACCCTATTACATACAGGATGACATTTGGTTGTCATTGTATCACCTGAGAATTATGACAAAAAGAAACAGAATAATTCTTTGCTGTAAGTAAAAAATCATTTATTTTGCTTCAGAAAATTCATATCTAAATTGAGGATAATATTAATAAGTATACATATATGGAACATACCCAGATAGGGGTATACAAGGGAATTACAATTGTATCTGTATTATTTTATTTTTTAACAAAATAAGGTCTGAAACAAATATAAATGCTAGCATGTTTAAAATCTGGTTGAGAATTATATACAATGATTGCTACATTGATCTCATAATTTTAAAGTAGGCAAAAGAGATAAAACACTTTTTTGTCAACATTTTGGTAAAGAGCCCATTGGAAAAAAAAAGCGAGTTAAAGAAAGTTTTGACCTTCACACACACACACATTCTTCCACAGTGAAAATATGAAGGCAGTAATTTCACTTCAAAATATATAGGGAAGTTGTCTGCTTTTCAAGGGAGCAAGATGAAATGCTTTGTACTTACAACCTTGTAGGAAGTAATTCATAGAGTATTTAATATTCTGAGTGGGGAACAACTTCCTTGGAAGACTATAATTTTAATTAATAAATGCTTTTTTATGAAATTATTAATTTTTTAAACAAAACTGATTCAGAAAAGCTATTCTTATTATTCATTTTAAAAGTTTTTCAGTGGATGATTTAGCTATAAGGATAATATTCTCATAGAACTGGAAAAGAGGTCAAGTGAGTGTGCACTCATGTAATTTATATCACATCACTCTCACAGAATTAAAAAGAAATCTTTATTAAATAACTGTAAGGGATCATATGCTTCCATTTGTAGCAGATGACAGTGCTGATTCCAAATGGGGACTTCTCCAGATTGGAATAACTTCTCTTGAATAGTTTAATTACTAATCATGTACGTAGTCTATTAATTACTTGAGCCGCTCCCAAATTGTATCACCAGTCATTATTTTAAGCTTTAATATGATTGAAGATTTACCTGTGGGGACCTATTAAGGGAATGGAAAAATTTAATCATATAGCTTGATGATTCTTAGGTCATTAGTTAGCATACCCAGTGAATCAGTTATTAATGTGTTCAACCAGAAATAGTAGAACATGGATGGGAGTTGATTGGAATCATCAAAAAGAAATCAAGAGACATACAGTCCACTAGTCACACTGTGTGGTTCAATAATGTAAGTGGGGACGCATAATCTTTTAAAATTTTTATTCCACTAACATTAATGTGCTAGCTTTTATTCCCATTTTTAATGCTTCATGTTCTTCAGATGGCTCTCACTACTCTAAGTGATACATTGGTATTACAGGTAGCAAGAGAATAGAAAACTTAAATAAATAAATTTTGAACTCAGACTGGGGGGGAAAAAACTTTCTAGATATCCTCACCTCACATTAGATTGGCCAGATAAGTGTCACATGATTGCCTTAATTAGGCAGTCTGAGAAAAATGATGCTACTTTAGGCTCAGAATATTTCTGCACTGGGCAAATTTGGAGTTCTGTTATTAAGAAGGAGTGGGGAATTGATATTGGATGAACATTCCAATAATATGAAATAAATTAAGCATCTTCTCTGGGTCATGTACATTTGCAGTATAGAAAATACATCGCATTAAAAAGGATATTGATTTACATACAGTAGGGTATAATGATAGCCAATATTAATGGATAGCTTACTATTTCAAAGAAGATATCAGCATTTTACATTAATTATTTTTTAAAAGGCATTTTATGGTCAGAAATATGGCAGCATGAGGGGTAGTCCTTGATTTTTCCCCTTGAAGTTACAACAAATTGAACAGCAATAATTCAATAAAAGATTCTCTACAGAACACACAAACACATGTGAGAAATATGCACATCAAAATATCTGAAGGTGGATGAATAGGGGCAAACAGGGGAGGAGGAATGGGAGAAGACCAAAGACGGGCGGGGCCGCAGATGTAGCCCAAAGCTCACTGAAGTCCTGGGAGAGGGAGGGATTCAGGCTGCAGGTGCACTCTCTGTGGCCCTGACCATTCCTGCCTGAGTGATCAGCATATAATTCAGTTGAACCCAGTGATTGGGGCAAAGACCAAATGCAGAAGTGTGACAACTGTGGTCTGGCAGTCCTCACTGCCAGTCAGCAAACAAAGCCACAGAGCTGGCTGCCTTCCTACAACCTCCCAGAGCTTACCTCTTCCACACTCTTTCAGTGTTAGCAGCTGACCCTCAAAAAAATGGTATCAGTGTTGGATTAAAGAACAGAGTACCTACAGCTATGAGAACTGAAGCAACAGTTCTTGAGTGGTTAATTGCAGGGACAAAGGAGGACTTATAGGAACGAGGTGGCTGTGGTCTGGCAGTCTTCATTACTTGGAAGAGAAAAAAGCAACAAACACACCAGGCAACTCTCCCAGCCCACCCTGCCCCCACCTTTAATGTTCACCGCAGCAAGGGCACCTAGGATTGTTGAGGCACACAGCTCTGCATCTGGCTACAGGGGCAGCACTGGGACTTCAGGAGCTGAGAACCCTACCACCACATCCTCCCACAGTGGTAGTGCCCTGAGATGGAGGCGATCTGGTCAGAAGAGAAGCCCATCTCCCCAGAAAATCTCCCACTGCACGAGAAGAGAAGCCAGAGCAGTGCAAGAGAAAATAAAACACTCCAGCACTACTTACTGGAAAACAAAAGAAAGGCCTCTTCAAATCAACCTGCTGCAGAATTCACTTCTATAGATGCCCAGGAAGAGAAATAATCCATTAATTACCATGAATGAAATCAAGGTAACAAGGCAGCTCACAAAGAAAAGAAAAAAAATCTCCAGAAAATAAACTTAAAGACATGGAAATATGTGATTTAAGTGACAGAGAATTCAAGATTTTAGTTCTGAAAAAACTCAATGAGATGCAAAACAACTCAGATAGGCAGTTTAATGAACTCATAAACAAAATCAATGAACAAAAAGAGTATTTTACCAAAGAGACTAAAAATTTTTAAAAAGGGCCAAATAGAAATTCTGGAGCTGAATAACTCAGTAAAAGAAATGAAGAATGAAATAGCTAGCATAGAAAATAGAGCTGACCAGATGGAGGAAAATATTAGTGATATCTAAGATAGAAATCTAGAAATGACACCGATAGGAGAGACTTGAGAGTTAAACGAAATGAAAGAACTCTACAAGAAGTATCTGACTCCATGAGAAAGGGCAATATAAGAATAATGGGTGTACCAGAAGGAGAAGAATGGGAGAAGGACATAGAGAGTCAATTCAAACAAATAGATGACGAGAACTTCCCAAACCTATGGAAAGAACTGGATCCTCAAATCTAAGAAGTAAACATACCACCTAATTACCTCAATCCTATCAGGCCTTCTCCAAGGCACATTTATTGAAGTTGTCAAAAATTAATGACAATGCAAGCATTCTCAAGGCAGCCAGGGAAAAGAAGACTGTTACCTACAAAGGAAAGCCCATTAGGTTACCTTTTCAGCAGAAACTCTATAAGCCAGGAAGGATGGTAATCAAATATTCAAACTATTGAAAGAGAAAAATTACCAGCAAAGAATATTACATCCTGTGAAGTCATTCTTTAGAAACAAAGGAGAAATAAAGACCTTTCCAGATATAGAGAAGCTGAGGGAATTTTCCACCACATGCCCTGCATTACAGGAAATATTGAAGGAGGCTATTTGACCTGAAACAAAAAGACCAAAGGATACAAAACTATGAGCACAATTACAAACAGACAGACATTAGCAAGAAATAGCAACCCCTACACAGGATAAGGCACTATACACTTGAATATAACATAAAGGGTAAAGGAGATAAAAACATTAAAACAAAAGAAAAAGAAAATGAAAAAAAGAAAAAGAGAAGAAGGAACTATGCTACCACAGCTCAGAAGTAAACTCACAGCATAAATAGGGATAATTTGTGACAACAAAAGGGGAGGAGGTAAAGGACTGAATTTGAAAAGGGGAACAGAGATAAGATGCATGATGAAAAAAAGGATGACTGTATGAGGTCTGAGAATTAAGTTCAAGAACTTGTTGCAATGATGTTGCTAACCTTTTTTGATACCAGAGGAATTATTCATTATGAATTTATACCAACTGGACAAACAGTTGACCAAGTTTACTATTTGGATGTGCTGGAAAGGTTGCATGAAAAAGTTAGAGAATATGAACTTTTCACAAACAATTCATGGTTTTTGAATCACAACAATGTGCTAGCTCACACAGCACTGTCGGTGAGGGAGTTTTTAGCCAGTGAACAATAACTGTATTGGAACACCCTCCTTACTCACCTGATCTGGCCCCCAATCTTCTTTCTTTACCAGAAGATAAAGGAAATATTGAAAGGAAGATGTTTTGATGACATGCAGAACATCAAGGGTAATACAATGACAGCTCTGATGGCCATGCCAGAAACAGAGTTCTGAAATTGCTTTGAAGGGTGGACTAGGCACTGGTGTTGGTGCATAGCTTCCCAAGGGGAGTACTTCGAAGGTGGCTGTAGTGATATTCAGCAATGAGGTATGTAGCATTTTTTCTAAGATGAGTTCATGAACTTAATTGTCTGACCTTTCATATATAAGAAGCTTTCTTTTACAGAAAAATTAAAAAAAAAAATCCAGAACCAAAACACGTAACACAAAAATTGAGGAAACAGAGGGAAAAAATCATAGCATATTACCAAATTCAAATGACAGAAACATAAAGGCGAAGAAATAATGGAGGCACTCAGCTATGAGAAAACAAAAGATAGAAGGGCTATAGGAAATCCTTATATATCAAAATCACCCTAAATGTAAATGGACTGAACTCACCAATAGAAAGGCACAGAGTTGCAGATTGGATAAAAAACCTAAACACAACCATATGCTGCCTCCAAGAGACACATCTCAGCTACAAGGACAAATATAGACTCAAAGTGAAAGGTTGGAAATCGATACTCCATGCAAATGGCATCCAGAGAAAAGTGGGTGTATTTATGCTTACATCAGATGAAACATACTTCAGATCAAACATAAAAAAGGTAACAAGAGACAAAAGATAGACATTGCATAATTATAAAGAGGAGAATACAACAAGAAAATATAACACAATATAAATGTCCCCAATCAGGGAACACCTAAATATACATAGCACGACTAACAGAACTAAAGGGAGAAGTTGACCAAAACACAATTATAGTAGGGGACCTAATTACATCATTGACAGCTATGGACAGATTGCCCAAACAAAAAATAAGTAAGGAAATATCAGCCTTAATTGACACATTAGACCAAGTGGGCATAATTAACAATTACAGAGCACTTCATCTTAGAACACCAGACTATACATTCTTTTCTAGTGCACATGGAACATTCTCAAGGACAGACCATATATTGGGACATAAAACTAGACTCAGCAAATTTAAGAAGATTGAAATCATACCAAGAATAGTCTACAATCACGAGGCTTTGAAGTTGGATATCAACTGCAAAAAGAAAGAGGAAAAACCACAAATATGTAAAGATTAAACAACATGCTTTTAAAGAACTGGGTCAAAGAAGAAATAAGAGGAGAAATGAAAAGGTAATAAAAACAAATGAGAATGAAAATACATCCTATCAAAATTACTGGGTTGTAGCAAAAGCAGTAACAAGAGGGAAATTTATATAATTACAAGCCTATCTCAAGAAAAAAAAAAATTCCTAGATAAACAACCTAACTTTGCACCTTAAAAAACTAGAAACATACACACACAAAAATTACAGGCCAATATTTCTGATGAATATGGATGCAAAACTCCTAAACAAAATTCTAACAAATAGAAAATAAAAATGCATTAAAAAGATTATACATTATGATAAAGTAGAGTTCATCCCAGGGGCACAAGGATGGTTCAGCATATGTAAATTGATCAATGTGATACACCACATAAACAAAATAAAAGGTAAAAATCATATGATTACATTAATAGATGCAGAAAAAGCATTTGACAAGATACAACATCCATTTATGATTAAAATACTTAATAAAATGGGTATGGAAGGAAAATACCTTAACATAATAAAGGCCATACATGACAAATCCTCAGCTGATATCATAACGGTGAAAAAATGAAGACTTTTGCTCTACGTTCAGGAACAAGACAGGGTTGTTTCCTATCACCACTGCAATTCAACATAGTATTGGAAGTCCTAGCCAGAGCAATCAGGAAAGAGGAAAAAAAAAAAAAGGCATTCAAATTGGGAATGAAGAAGTTAAATTGTCACTTTTTTTTGCAGATGATATGATACTTTATATAGGAAAACCTAAAGACTCCACCCCAAAATTATTAGAAACAATAAACAAATATAGTAAAGTTGCTGGCTACAAAATCAATGTACAAAAATCCATTGCATTCCTATATGTTAAAAATTAAATTTCAGAAAAAGAAATTAAAAAACAATTCCTTTTGCAATTGCAACAAAAAGAATAAAATACCTAGAAATAAACTTAATCTATACACTGAAAACTATAAGACATTTTGAAGAGAAATTGAACAAGACATGAAGAAATGGAAAGATATTCCATGTTCATGGATTAGAAGAATCAACATAGTTAAAATGTCCATATTACCCAAAGCAATATACAGATTTAATGCAATCCCCATCAAAATCTCAATGACATTTTTTTTTTTTTTTTGAGGGCAGTGTCACTGGCCCTCGTATGTGGGACTGAACCGGGGCTGCCGGCTTCCCAGGCCAGCGCTTAACCACTGCGCCACTCAATGACATTTTTTTAAGGAATAGAACAAACAATCATCAGATTTCTGCAGAATCACAAAAGACCCCAAATAACCAAAGCACTCCTAAGAAAAAAGGTTAAGGCTATACGAATCACATTCCCTGACTTCAAATTGTACTACAGAGCAACAATAATCAAAACAGTATGGAATTGGCAGAAAAACAGACACACAGACCAATGGAATAGAACTAAAATTCCAGAAATAAACCCACATAAATAAGGACAGATAATTTTCAACAAAGGAGCCAAAAACATACAATGGAGAAAAGACAGCCTCTTAAATAAATCATGCTGTGAGAACTGGAAAGCCATGTGCGAAAGAATGAAACTACACTGCTATCTGCCACCATGTACCAAAATTAATTCAAAATGAATCAAAGACCTAAACAAGACCTGAAACAATAAACTGTATAGAAGAAAGCATAGTGCTAAACTTATGGACCTTGAGTTCAAAGAGCCAGTAAACAATAATTTTATGAATTTGACCTCAAAAGCAAGGGAAGTAAAGACTAAAATAAATGAATGGGACTATATCAAACTAAAAACCTTCTGCACAGCAAAATAAACCATCAACCAAACAAACTAGCAACCAACCCAATGGGAGAAGATATTTGCAAACAATGCCTCTGATAAGGGGCTAATATCCAAAATATATAAAGAACTCATACGACTCAACAACAACAACAGCAACAACAACAAATCCAATTAAAAAATGGGCAAAGGACCTGAACAGATTATTTATCCCAAGAAGACATACAAATGGCCAACAGGTATATGAAAAAATTCTCAACTTCACTAGCTATTAGGGAAATGCAAATTAAAACCACAATGAGATATCATCTCACATCTGTTAGAATGGCTATTATCAATAAGATAAATAATAACAAATGTGTTGGAGAAGCTGTGGAAGAAAAAGAATGTAAATTGGTACAGCCACTATGTAAAACAGTATGGAGGTTTCTCAAAAACTAAGAATAGAATTACCATGAAACCCAGCAATTCCTCTTCTGGGTATCTATCTACCCAAAACATCTGAAAACATTTATTTGTAAAGATATATGTACCCCATGTTCATTGCAGCATTATTCACAGTGGCCAAGACATGGAAACAACCAAAGTGTCCTTTGATACATGATTGGATAAAGAAGATGTGGTACATATATACAATGGATTATTATTTGGCCATAAAAAAAGGTGAAATACTGCCATTTGCAACTACATGGATGGAGCTTGAGGTTATCATGTTAAGCAAAATAAGTCAGAAAAAGTTGAGAACCATATGATCTCACTCATACGTGGCATATAAAACTGAAAGCAACAAATGAACAAAACAAAGAAACAAAATCTCATAGACAACAGTTTAGTGGTTACCAGAGGATAAGGGGGAAGGGGGTTGGTAGAAGAGGGAAAAATGGGCCAAGTATTGGGAGATGGAAGGGGAGCTGATTCTGGGTGCTGCACACACAATGCAATATATAGATGATGTATTACAGAATTGTACACTTGAAACCTATATATTTTACTAACCAATGTCACCGCAATAAATTCAATAAATAAATTAAAAAGGAAACATTTTATATAATGGGAATTATCACTCCAAGCATACAAATGAGAACCCAAGACATAAACAATTTGCTCATATTACTCAGCTATTAAGTAATGAATCAGAGAATTAAAAGTAGGTATTATAATCCCTAGTCTTAATGTCCTCATTTTTACAATGGAAGAAAATAATAGTACACACTCATAGTGATGGGGAAAGGAGCAAATAAGATCATAGATGAAAATACCTTAAAAGAGTAAGTTCCCAGTAAACTTTAGCTATTCCTATCCAGCTGCTTTGTCACATGTTTTAAATATTCTGGGGGAAAAAAATCAATGTGTCTAGATTAACGTCTTTATATATGTTCAGTTCTATATTTGATCACTTAAAAACATTTTCATATATATATATATATATATATATATATATATATAGGATATATATATATAGATTCATTAAAACTGTAGAATAGCTCAGGGCACATACACAAAGAAGAATGAGTACAGAAATTGATCTTCCTACCAATAATTTAAAATATATCCTTTTTAAAATTGTTGCTAAAGTACTGAAAAACACCAAGCTATCCACTTTATAATACTTTTATAAAAGCAAAAAATTGTCTTGCTTAATCTCACAATAACTAACAAAATAAACCTGCCAGTTGTTCCCATTCCCATTTTTTAGAAATGATAAAATTAAAAAATTATAAACTTAAAATTGCATGATTAAATAATTGCCTAATTCAAAAGACTTAGTAACTGGCAGAGAAGAGACCAGAACCCAGCCTGCTGTACTAAATTCTAAAGACAGTGTTTTAAATATAACTTACAATAAAAACTGTAATGACATCTTCCCTTCATTACTTTTGTTGATTTAGAAATTAGGTAAGAAAATGAGCATCCATTCAAATGTATGATAATGGGAATGTTTTCTTTTTTTGGTTGAATAATTTTTGATTAATTGTACATATGAATACAGAATAGTTTTTTTGTACAAAAGAATAACACTTCCTTGACTTTTAGCTTTTATGTGTTGAAAACAGACAGACTTAAACAGAAGTCAATAAAAGGTCAGTGAAAGAATTCAAACTTAGTTTAGCGTTGCTTCTCCTATTAATTTTCTGAATAGCCTCAGGAAATTGGTCTAACATATTTGTATCTGCTTGCTTGTTTGTAAAACGGGGAGTAAAATATTTATTTTCCTGCCCCACATGGGTGTTATAGGAGCTAATGAGGCAAAGGTATTAGCACGTAAAAGGCATCTTCTGATTAGGTATTTCTACTAATAGAGAATAGAGAATTGACTGGCCAAGCTTGCTAACATTTGCTAAAAAGTAGTATTGACTGAAAAACATTACAGGTTTATTGTAAGATACCTTTTTAAATTTAATTCATCTGCCAAAGGAAATAAGTACTCACTTGGGTTTGTTCTTGAGAAAGAATTACCTCGGTGATTCTAACAAGTTACAGAAAGATCAAGAACCAAAAATTTATTATCCAAACACTTGTAAGAAATCATGGAACACAGATTTTTGATACTGAAGGGGACCTTTAATTTCCTGATTCCTACCATCTTTTTATGTTTGAATCTTCTTTTTTATTTACCTAACAAGTCCATCCTTTCTTTACATATTTACAGTTAACCCATTACATTTAAACATACATATTTAAGTTATTATGAAGTAAAATATACATCAGCAGAGTGCACAGAATATAAATGTATAGCTCATAAACTATAGCTCAGTGAATCAGCAGAAAGTGAATACACATGTAACATCAACCCAAGTAAAACAAAATAAAACAAACAAACAAAAAAGCATTTTAGCATCACCTAAGTCCCTCTCAAGCCCCTTTTCAATTCACATTATTGATATCTTCTTTAATTAAGGTTGCCAGATAATCTATGAAAAGCAATATTGGCACATACTTGTACTAAACAAATTTCCATTATTTATCTAAAACTAATATTCAACGGGGCAGCCTGTATTTTTTTTCTTCTAAATCTGACAACTCTTTATGTTTGGTTTTTTGTTGTTTTTTAGCTGAGCCATCTTGCCACCTGTTGGCAGCTCATCGGCAACTCAGCTCAGGCTGGCCTTGAACAGCTGTTGCTCAGAGCTCAGCTCGCACTCTTGAGTGAGCTCTTAACCAACTGAGCCACTCGGCCGGCCCCTAAATCTGACAACTCTTTAAAGGTAACCAATTCTCTTTAATTCTAACAACATAAATCAGACCTTTAAAGAAACGTTATATAAAATGAAATCAATATATTATGAATACTTTTCTCTGTGATTTCTTTTATTCTACTTTATGTTTATGAGCTTCCTTCATTGTTCCCTTTAACTGCAATAAAGTATAATAAGTCCTTAAGTCCTTACTTAACATTGTTGATAGATTCTTAGAAACTGAATAAGCAAAAAAATGTATAACGAAACCAATTTTATTATAGGCTAAATGATATAAACAAAAGTTAATTTCCAATGGCATATTTGGTCACAAAAACATCACCACACTTTTAAATAAAGACCCAAAATATCTCTAATATGAAACATTGAAATAAATGTGAGCTATGCATCAGCTAAAGAAAAATTAATCACATTGTGTGTTCTCCACCCAGAGTCAGTTCTCCTTCCATCACCATATATATTTTTTACCCCAGATATAAAGATAATGTATTACAGAATTGTACACTGGAAACCTCTGCAATTTTACTAACCATTGTCACCCCAATAAATTTTAATTTAAACAAATATGTAAAAAAAGAAAGATTAATCAAAACAAGTAAGGTAATTATTTTGCCACCCACTTAATTCCACTTCAGGGTCCTGGGTGGCTGGAGCCTATCCCAACAGCTCAGGGCACAAGATGGGACCCAACACTGGACAAGACCCCTTTCCAGTGCAAGGTGCACTCACACCCACATTCAGACTGGACAATTTAGACACACCAATTCACCTCATCTGCACATCTTTGGGATGTCCAAGGAAACTGACGTAAGTCATGGGGATGTGCGAGAAAACCCAAGCAGACACAGGGAGAATATGCAAATTCCACACAGAAAAGTGGCCCTGACTAGGAATTGATTTTTTTTCCTATTCCACTTTATTAAACATCAACATTTGACAAAGAGGCATTATTTGATGACCTGATGTGTTTTAATTTGTCTGAATATACTGTAGTTAACAGTTTTCATAATAATCTTGATGGATATTTGAGTAGTATCAAATTTGGGCAATCAAAATGCTAAAATTAATGTTCTTGTACCTATCTCACTGCTCACATAAATTTTTTGAAACTATCATTCTCTAATATTATCTAATTGCCAAAGCTCAAATTTCCCAAGTTATTTGAAAAATGGCCTTTTATAATTGGTTGGTACAAGTCAGGTTCCAAAAAAGATCCAACATTGCATTTTGTGGGTATTTACCTTATGTCTCTTTTCTTCCCATTTCTTTTTTTGTGATAAGATACACATAACATAAAATTTACCATCTTAACTATTTTTAAGAGTACAACCCAGTGATATTAAATTCATTCATAATATTGTGCTACCATCACTACCATCACATGGATACAATTTTATTGACTATATATTTTGATGTGAAATTGCTGGGTCACTGAAGAGGCATATATTAAATTTTAGTAGAAATTTTCAAAGAGTTATCCAGCTTAGCTATGCCAATTTATATTCCTATCAGCAGAGTAAGAGAAGTCTTATTCCTTCACAGCCTTGTCAGTCATCTTAACGTTAACCATCATGGCAGAAGTGCAGTAATTTGCATCAGGGCTTCAATTTGCATTTCTCTGATACTAATGAAGGTGAGGACATGTTCATATGGCTTTAGGCTATTTTACTGTGCCTTTTCTAATTTCTTGCCTGTATTTTTAATTAGTATATGTTTCTTGGACAGGATTTGTTTATATTTTCTTAGTAGCTCACTCTTTTGATGAACAGGATCATTTAATTATAATGTAGTTGAATTTATCAAATTTTTTTTATTAGGTGTTTGTTAGGTGTTTAAATACCTTTCTATGTAAAATTTAGATTTAACTCTCCAATTTCCATAAAAACTTTCTTTGACATTTTTCAGGAATGTAGTGAATATATCAATCAATTTTGAATAAAGTGACGTCTTTATAAGCCTTCCAGTCAATACCATGGAAATACAGTAAAACCTTGGATACCGAGTAACTTGGTTTGCGAGTGTTCCTCAAGACGAGCAAACATTTTTATTAGGTTGGTGCAAAATAGTGGTTTCTGCCATTACAAGTAATGATAGAAGCCACTATTACTTTTGCACCAACCTAATAATGCATTTTTCACTTGGTAAATGAGCAATGTCTTGCAATATGAGTAGTTTGTTTCTGGAATTAATTATGCTTGCAAACCAAGGTATTACTGTACCTTCATTTATTTAGGTCTTGTGGTAGGCAGAATAATGATCTTCCAAAGATATCCATGCTCAAATCTCCGTAAGAAAATGTGATAGCTTCCATAGTTAACCAAAAAAAAAAAAAAAAAGGACTTTGTAGATATAATTAAGTTAAGGATCTTGAGGTTGGGAAATTATACTAGATTATGAAGATGAAGATGAGCCTAGTGTAACCTGAAGGGTACTTATAGAAGGAGGCAGGAAGCTCCGAGTCAGACAGAAGATGACATATTGCTGGCTTTGAAGATAAAGAATTGGGCCACAAGTCAAGAAAAGAAGGTAGCCTCTAGAAGCTAGAAATGGCAAGAAAATAGATTCTTCCCTAGAAGGAACACAGCCATGAATTTATGATTTCTGACTTCTAGAACCACAAGATAATAAATTTATGGTTTTTAAGATGTAAAGTACATGGCAATTTGTAAAAGCAGCAGTAGGACAGGACACTGATACTGATATTAATGCCTGGAAATGGGGTGGTACTATATTATACACCCAAAACTGTTGAAGTGGCTTTGGAATTGGGAACTGGACAAAAGAAGGAAGAGTTTTGAGGAACATGATAGAAAAGTCTAGATTGCTTTCAATAAATTGTTACTAGAAATATAGTTTAAAGAATCTGCTAGTGAGTTTGCAAAAGGAAATGAGGGACATAATAGAGAAAGCCCCCAAAGAGGCAGGCAGGAGAGTCAATGCTAGAGTGATGCTAGAACTAAGTCAATGTGACAAAGGATTGAAGTGCCTTTGCTGGTTGTGAAGATGAAAGAACGTGCCATGAGCCAAGGATATTATGGCCTCTAGAGTTTGGAAATGGCAAGGTAAAAGATTTTCCTAGAGCCTACAGAAGGAACACAGCCCTGCAGACACCTCAGTTTTAGCCGAGTGGATTCCATTATGGGCCTCTGATCATTTGAACTGTAATTTGTCACAGCAGTGATAAAAAATCAATACAAGTCTTTTTAAAATTTCTATCAATAATGTTTTCTAGATTTCAATACAAAGGTCTTTAATATCTTCCAGTGTATTTTTAATGCTATTGTAGAGAAAATTTTTTGTTGAGGGTGTATTAGAATGAATTTCTCTATACTGACATTTTTCCAGTAAACTTGTTAAGCCACAAAATAATTTTTGTAATTTATGTGGGGACTTTTAAAAAAATCTAACACCCTAATAATGACAAAATTTATTCTTCCTTTTCAATGTCAGTACGTTTTTTTTCTTCACTGTACTGACTAGGACTGGGGTACAATGTTGTAGATATGTGGTAGTCATTGACTTGATCCTGATTTTAAAGGAAAATAACATTTTGCAATAAAGTTTGATGCTTGTAGGTTTTTCATAGATTTCCCTTTATTAGCATAAGCAAATTCTTCATTAACAAATATGGTTATTTGCATAGAAAGTCCTAAGGAATCTACATAAAACATGCTAGAACTAATATTTAAAATTAACCAGTATACAGGATAGGTGCTCAACATACGTAAGTCAGTGGTATACACACCTAACTCGCAGATCTTCAAATACCAGCTTCAATTTAAAAAAAAAGAAAAAATAAGTCGGACCTCTTAAAAGTAATGGAAGAAAATGCACATGAGTCTGGAGTATCTCATAAAGCCATAAAATAAGGAAGTACTCCAAAATAAAACAAAAATAAAAACAAAAGTGATAGGAATATGGCAGAAGGACATAGCAGTCAAATAAAACAGCTGGGGCAATTTATTTATAAATAAATAAATAAGTAAAGTGGTATTGCATTACAAACCAAAGTGCAAAATAAATATAAAAGAGTCCAGACCAGTATAAATAAATAATTGAATCAGTAAATTTTAGGGAGAAAAACAAATGTCCGATGCAGAAGCATTCCAAACAAATTATGTAGATATTTTATTCTCAAGGAGGTGAAGCATGACTCTACTTCTTTAATGCGGTCTACACAGTGACTTCCTTCCAGAGTACAGCATGTAAAGGAGGGAAAGAAAGAGTAAATTTACAGTGGAAAAGGTAGATAAACCCTGCTTCAGGGGATGATCAAGGTGATATCTGGCAAAGATAAAGAAAGCTAGATGCAGTTAAATTGGGTTAGGACAGGTTTTAATCAGTAATATTCTATTGCAATAGGGAAGAACTTCAATTTGTGCAGACGTGACTGGGCTTTCTAAAGGGAGAATGGGGATAAACAGAGGCCCAGCAGAATCAGGGAATTGAACAATTACAATGTATCAATCAGGATAAATGCTGATTAGGTTGGCTGTATCTGTTATCAAAGTTAAGAATCTATTCTCCCATAGAGACTAGAAGACAAAGGTCCTAGCTTTCTTCATGATAACATTTTAAAATAATGGCTTTCAGGTCCTAAAGAAAGATAGATATTAATTTGGGTCCTCTGTCCTTTCCTTGGTGAGTCTGGCTAAGGGTTTGTCAATTTTGTTTATATTTTCAAAAAACCAGCTCTTGGTTTCATTGATCTTTTGTATTGTTTTTTTGGTCTCTATTTCATTTATTTCTGCCCTGGTCTTAATTACTTCCTTTCTTGTACTCCCTTTGGGCTTGTTTTGCTGTTCTTTTTCCAGTTTCCTGAGGTGTGAAGATAGTCTGTTGATTTGAGATTGTTCTTGTCTCTTTAGGTAGGCCTGCATTGCTATGAACTTCCGGTCTAGGACTGCTTTCACTGCATCCCAGAGATTTTGGGTCATGCTGTTTTCATTTTCGTTCATCTCAAAGTATCTTTTGATTTCCTCCTTGATCTCATTTGTGACCCATTTGCTATTTAGTAGCATGTTATTCAGCCGCCATGTATTTGTGTGTTTTGCAGATTTCTTCTTGTAATTGATTTCTAGTTTCATAGCATTGTGGTTGGAGAAGGCACTTGATATGATTTCAATCTTCTTAAATTTATTGAGACTTGTTTTGTGACCTAACATGTGTTTTTCTGACAACCCAATAGAGCAGAAAATAGCACTCAAATTTCTGAGATAACTAGTCATATGGTTATTGGATTTATTTTGGAAAGAATTTCACAAAAGTCAAAACAAAACAAAAAACTAGACAAAAAAATATGTCAATAATACTAAACAAAGTTCATGAACTATAAGAATTGCAAAATGGTGGCACCGCAATACCACTTTTATTCATGCTGTGTCATTTGATCATCACTTGAGTTGGATGTTGTATTCGTGCCTAACCCTTCTTAGGATTGTGCAATTGTAAAAAATACCAAAGAGGGCTGGCCAAGTGGCACGGTGGTTAAGCGCTGGCTTGGGATGCCAGCGGCCTGGGTTCAGATCCCACATATGAGGGCCAGTGACACTGCCCTCTTAAAAAATAAAAAATAAATAAATAAAAAAATACCAAAGAAACTATTGTCAAAAGGATAATTAACTTGCAACCTTTAAATGAAGATAGACTAAATAATTGATACATTCATTAAATATAATATTTGATTTTAAAAAAAAGATAGATAATCTTGAGTTGTAAGAGACACATATATGTCTCAAAGAAACAGAAGGATTCACAATTGTAAACCTTTCTTGGTAAGTGCTCTAAGAAAGGGTAGTTATGGGGCCTATTTTCAGTTGTTACTTAGAACAAACAGTAAATTCTTTTGACAGCCTGAGCTTTCTCAGGCAGGCACTTTAAGAGGGGCTAGGGTCATACTAGGGATGTGGCCTTAACCTGTTAGAAACTGTTAGGGCTTGTTTAGTCTTTAATGTGAGGGTAAGGGAGTGGTTGAAATCATTTGTGTTGAGAGTGTACAGTTTTTATCGGCCAACGTAGATGCCTAGTCCAGGAGAGAGTTCAGAGGAGCTTAGCTGGAGTTTGGTCAAGTAGAAAATATCTGTCATATCAATAGTGATAACTCATGTTCATAGTAATGTATGATATGACATGACATGACATGACATGATATGATATATGATATATGTTATGATATGATAAAAGTAGCACTTTACCACAGTGAACTTCTTTTCCAAAATCTATAATCCCCATCTAATCATGAGAAAGACACCAGAAGACTCCTAATGGAGGAACATTTTACAAAATACCTGACCAGTAATACTCCTCAAAACTGTCGAGGTCATCAAAAACAAGGAAAATCAGTTGAAAGAGACTGACATCAGAATCATGGTGGCATAAGACATCCCTTCAAATTCCCCATCCCCCCATAAAACAAAAATCCAACATTTATCACAAAATAATACCTGTGTGGTAGTTCTGGGATCAACACCATATGCCTAGGGTCCAGAAGGAGTCTCACCCACCTGTGCATCAGGTCATAGAACACTGTGGACCCTGTAGTTGCCTATGAACTGGTTCCAGACCTAATTAACCATTGTGTGGGTGTACCTAGAGAACACTGACTTGGGAAGTTACCCACAGACAACAGCCTTTGTGGAAGTTCAGGTTTCCAGGGAGAAGTTTCAGGCCTTCATTGGAGAAAAAAAAAAAAATCACAAGTTTTGATTCACTGGAGTAGGCAAAAGGAACAACTTGACCTTGCCTATATCATCCCTCTCTAAGTCAGCACAGTTTAAGGTTGAATGATTCCCTTTTGGCCCATGATTTTCCACTCTGGGGTAAAGGGAAAGTGGGTGAGAGCCCAGGTTCTCCAGCTGTGTGAATTGGTGTCAGAAAGACTCACTTCTCTATTGCAGCATCCAGAGCACTAAATTGGAAGCTCCATGACTGAGTGGAGGTAGATCAGGAGAGTAGCAAGAAAAATACTCAGAGGGAATTAAAGGGACATATTCCCTGATGACTGCATTGCAGACTCCATCAGGAATTCTGCCCATGAACTCTGGGAAGGAGCCATGGAAAAAGACATGGATCCTCCCAACTGGCATGTGGGAATCCCTAGTGCCCCACATGCCTCACTCACATACACCCCCACTCTGTGGCTGGCTCCCTCTGCATGCTCCCAAGGACATTAGCAAGAGCAAGCTTTGGCAGATAACTGGAAAGTACAAGCAGAAAGTAGTCTAGGGTCTGTGGGCAAGGAAGAAACCAGAAACATGATTTGTAGTACCACCTTTGGGAAAACAAAAGGGAGGATATGAGCAGCTGGCCTGGTGGTGGATAATGGAAAGAAGACATGCAAGCTTAACAATTCTTTCACAAAAGGGAGCAAAAAGCATGGAACAGTTATATTCATGCAATGTCTAAAGAAGCCTCAGAATTGCTAGCAGGACTGACCAAAGTTATTTCTTTCCTAAAAGCAGTTAGTAAAGTTTGGAGAAGGTAACCATAACTTTAAATGTGAAGGTAACAATGCAAAATCCCAAGGAACATGAACAAAATCAGGAAAGTATGATATCACCAAAAGATCATAATAGTCTTCTAGCAACAGAACCCAAAGACCTGAATATATAATTTGTCTGATAAAATTTAAAATATCTGTTTTAAGGAAACTCAATGAACTATAAAAAAACACAGAAAGACAATTCAGCGAAATCGGGAAAATAATACATGAATAAAATGAGAACATTAACAAAGAGATAGATATCATAGAAAAGAACCAAAAAAAAACAAAAAAAAACTTCTGGAGATGAATACTTCAATGCAAGAAATAAAGTAATGTAATAGAGAGCAGGCCAAACAGAAGAAAGGATATTGAATTAGAATACAGAAACTTTGAAATCACCAAGTTAAAGGAGAACAAAGAAAAAAAGAGTGAAGAAAGTCTGCGTGATTGATAGGACACCATCAAAAGATCCAATATATTACTGAAAGATCCGATGAATTACTGAAGTTTCAGGAAGAGAAATGAGGGAAAAGGGGGGAAGAAAGCATATTTAATGAAGTAATGGTTGAAAACTTCTTAAACTGGGGAGAGATTTGGACATCCAAGTTCATGATGCTAAAAAGTCATGAAGCTAATAAGCCCATTATTTCAATCTGAAATGATCTTGTCCAAGATGCATTACAATAAACTGTCAAAAGCAAAGACAAAGAATCCTAAAAGCAGCAAGAGAAAAGAGGATTGTAACCTACAAAGGAATGTGCATCAAGCTAACTGCAGATTTCTCAGTGAAAACTTCACAGGCCTGGAGCCAGTGGGTGATATATTCAAAGTGATGAAAGAAAAACTACCAAGAATACTACGTTGGGCAAAGCTATCCTTCAAAAATAAGGAGAAATAAAGATTTTTCCCAGACAAACAAAAACTAAGAGAATTCATCACCACTAGCCCTGCCTTACAAGAAATGCTGAAAGTAGTTCTTTAAACTGTGATGAAAGGACACCAATTAGTAACATGGAAACATAAAAATATACAACATATGGGTAAAAGTGAATATATAGTTAAATTCAGAATGCTCTAATACAGTAATATGGGGTTGTTTTAACACTTAGCTATAGTATAAAGGCTAACACACAAGAGTATTAAAAATATCTATAGGTCCCAAACATTTTTTAATGAATGCACAATAAAAATGCAATATAGTTTGATATTTAAAATCTAAAATTGGGGAGAATAAAAGGGCAGTGCTTTTGTATGCAATTGAAATTAAGTTGCTATCGGTGTTGCTATCTTAAATCTATAAGATGTTTTATGTAAACATGGTACCAACAAAGCAAAAACCTATAATACGTTCACAAACGATAAAGAGAAGGGAAATAGAGCATACCACAATAAAACATCATCAATTGACAAAGGAAGGCAACAAAAGAAGAAAGGAAAAACTGGAACTGTAACACAGCCAGAATTCAATTAATAAGGCATTAGTAGTCCTTAATTATCAATAATTACTCTAAACTTAAATAGGTTAAATATTTCAATGGAAAGGCACAGATTGGCTAGATTGATAAGAAAAGAAAAAACAAAACACACAACTATAAGCTGCCTACAAGAGGCTAACTTCAGGTTTAAGGTCACACCTTGGCTCAAAATAATGGTATATAAAAAGGTATTCCATGCCAGTGGAAACTAATAAAGAGAAGGGGCATTTATATTTTTATCAGACATAATGCACTTTAAGCTGAAAATGGTAACAAGACTGAAAGAAGGTCATTATATAATAATAAAGGGGTCAATTCATCAAGAATAAATAACAATCTTAAACATATAAGAGCCGAACATGAGAGCACCTAAATATGTTGAACAAATACTAACAGATTGAAAGGGAGAAAGACAACACTAAATAATTTAGGGCACTTCAATACCTTATTTTCAATAATAGATTATACAGACAGAAAATCAATGAAGACATTGGGCTTGAGCCATACTTTATACAACTGTATCTAACAGATGTATATAAAATACTCCATCCAAGAACAATAGAATATACATTCTTCTCAAGCATGCACAGGACATTCTCCAGGGTAGATACAACACAAGATAGTCTAAAAAATAAGTCTTAAAAATTTTAAAAAGGTTGAAATTGTAACAATTATCTTTGCCAACCACAGTGGTGTGAAACTAGAAACTAATAACTAGGGTAAAGCTGTCAACTTTACAAATATGTAGAAATTAAACAGCAAACTCTTGAATAACGAATAGATCAAAGACAAAATCAAAAGAGAAATAAAAAATAAATATCTTGAAACAAATAAAAATGAAAACACAACATACCAAAGCCTATGGCATGCAGCAAAAGCAGCTGTGAGAAGTTTATAACATTTTAGTGCCTACAGTAAGAAAGATGAAAGATTTCAAATAAACAACGTAAGTTTACAATGCAAGAAACTAGAAAAAGAGAATCACATTTAGCCCAAAGTTAGCAGAATGAAGGAAATAAAAATCAGATCAGAACAGAAATAAATGAACAAGAGGCCAGAAAATCAATAGGAAAGATCAATGAAACTAAAAACTTTTTGAAAAGACAAATAAATTGACAAACCTCTAGCCAGACTAAGAAAAAATGGGAAGACCCAACTAAATAAAATCAGAAAAGAAATAAGAGCCATTTCAACTGACATGACAAAAATACATAGGATCATAAGAAACTACTCTGAACATTTATATGCCAACAAAATATATACCCTAGAAGAATGGATAAATTCCTAGAAAAATACAACTTATCAAGACTGAATTATAAAAAAATACAAAATATATGAACACACCAATAGTGAATAAGTACTGTGAATCAGTAATCAAAACCTCCCAACAAAGAAAAGTCCAGAACTAAAGAGTTTCACTGGTGAATTCTATCAAGTATTTAAATAATTAATGCCAACTCTTCTCAAATTCTCTCAAAAATTGAAGAAGAGGAAATATTCCCAAAATCATTTTATGTGGCCAGTGCTACACTGATACCAAAGCCATTGAGGGTACTACATAAAAAGAAAACTACAGCCATATATCACTTATTAATGTAATGCCAAAATGCTCAACAAAATTGGCAAACGAAATGCAACAGAATTAAAAGAATCACACACTGTGAACAGATGGGATTTATCCCTGGGATGCAAAGATGGTTTAACATACACAAATCAATAAATGTGATAAATCACATTAATAGAATGAATGATAATTATTGGATCATCTCAATAGACACACAAAAAAGCATTTGATGAAATACAACATTTTTTCATTCAACAGATTGGGTAAGGGAGGAACATACCTCAACATAACAAAGGCTGATAAACCCATCACTAACATCATATTCAATGATGAAAGATTGAAAGCTTTTTCTCAAAGGTCAGAAAGAAGACAAGGGTGTCCATTCTAGACACTTATTCAGCATAATACTGTAAGTCCTAGCCAGAGCAATCAGGCAAGACAGAAATAAAAGGCATCCAAATTGGGAAGGAGAAAGAAAAATTGTCTCCGCTTGTGGATGATATGATTCTATGCATAGAAAATCCTAGACTCCACTTAAAACCTGTTAGAACTAATCAACAAATTCAGCAAAGTTGCAGGATACAAAAATCAACATACAGAAGTCATTTGTGCTGCTGTATACTAAAATGAAACATCTGAAAAAGAAAGTTTTCCAACTTCCTTTTCAGCCTTTCTATGCTTTACTTATTTCATTCTTTTTTAACCAGCCTGGGCTTCTAAAAAAAATGTTGAAAATGTGAGAGTGAAATTTTTGGAGTTGGTCCCAATCTTAGAAGAAAATAATACAATGTTAGAAGTGGATGTTTTTGCAGATGCTCTCAATCTTTGCAAGACTGCTGTCTTGTACTGGGGTGAGGCCCTCATGCTTCACTTCTCCTGCTGTGCCCCTAACCTTTCTTGTGCACCCTTCCCATGAACTAGATAAGCCCTGTGGGAAAGTGCTGGTGTGTTACTGCAGACAAGCTTCTATGTTGTGCAGGACTCATATCCTCCACAGTACATTGTCATAATGCTAACATCAAAAGTTTATTTACATACACGAGACATATTCCTTTCATTTCTACTTCTCTGTCAGGGATGAAGGCATCTGTGAGAATCTTCTATCCTAAGACAGACTTGTCATTTTCTGAAAATTAGTTTTAATTTAGATTATTTGCTTCTTTATCTCTCTATGTGTTGAAAAAAATACCTGATGTTTTAGTTTCCCTCATATCATCGTTAGGATGAAAGCGTCTGTCTCTAGTGACTTTCTACCTCCTCATCACAAGCAGAAGACTGAAAATCTGTTTTTATGTCTATAGTAAATATTGCAAGTTTATTATTATTAAGAGAAAAGAGGAGTTCAAAGAAAAATATTTTCTACTTGTAAGATACCATATCATATATGATCAAATATTTCACATATTTAATAAAAGCTTTAAGCTTCTGAAGTAACAAAGTAACAGCACATCAAAGATACATTTAATCATAATGACATACATATAGTTTAAAGATAAAATAATTTATAATCATTATCATATGAAAACAATGTTTTCAAATTGTTATTGGTAAATTTCTATTTGCAAATTACAAATGTACTTATGTTATGCATGTAAGGCTCTTTACTCATAATAAATGTGTTGTGGACATTACTGTTATGGTTGTCAATCAAACAAAAATGTCATAATTTGATTAATGTATTCAAGACTCCCATGTAGAAATCAAAGGGATCTAAAGAGAACTCTTTGCAGCTGTGGGGGTATTATCAGCCTAGGTCCACCCATGCTCCTCAACCAGAAAGTATTAGAGTGAAACAACAAAGTCACTTACTGCTGTTTGTTTGTACAAGGCAAAGTGTCTAATAATACCAATAATAGTTATGTGAAAAATATACAAAATTGCACCCATGAAGCCATGCTTAGATTTAAGAATTCAAATAATGATCTCAGATGGTTATTTTGGCAATACAACTGGAATGAGGGTAGAAACTCCAAATACTTTTTTCCCTTAATTTAAATATCGAATCCTTGAGGGGAATAATTTATTAGAGATTTTAAAAATACCTCAGTGGAACTCTTTCCGTGGAGATGGTTTTGTAAAGTAGTTCAATTAAGTGGCTGACCACATTAGAGCTATAATCCTTGATTTACTGAAAGACAAATAACATGTTAGCTGCTTTCTGCCAGAAGTCTATAGCTTTGTAAGACTGGTGAAATGAATAAAGCAATATAACATAAGTGGAGTAATTTTTGAAAAATATCACACTCTGTTGCTTAAAAAAAAATCCTTCATATTCTCTGATTATTTCTCTCTCCTGGTAATTGCTCCACATACACACCCTACAAAATCTAGAATGCAACACATATTTCACAAACATTGAGAAAAGTAATAAATAAACTATTCACATTTTATACTTTAGTGATCATAATTATTAATTCTTTAGGTTAAATTATATTGCTATTTCCCCTAAATTATGCAGATGTATGCTATATTTCTGAGGGGAAAAGAGGTGATTTTAGGTAAATCTGGAATTATTGGGTTTTCTTAAAAGTGAAGTGTAACCTTCTCAATTGTAATTTCATGAGGGACTATAGCATTCATTTCATTTAATTATGATTTTATTGTTTACTATTGTTATTAATTTTTCTTTAAAGTATTTTTTCTTTTTTTTAGAGGGCAGTGTCACTGGCCCTATTATGTGGGATCTGAACCGGGGCCGCTGGCGTCCCAAGCCAGCTCTTTAACCACCGCGCCACTTGGCCAGCCCTAAAATATTTCTTAATATTAGCTAATAAACTAAGTTAATCCTGGTTCATGACAATACATGAGAAAGAACAACAAAAACAAAAGAAAATAACAATAAAATAAAATAAAAAACAGATTTATATAAATTTAAATATTGATAAACATTTTTTTTTTCAAGAAGCAATTGTGTCTAAACATTGTTACCACATTATTAACCAGGTATTGTCATCTTTTACTTCAATAAATTCAAAAGAAAGGAAGATAATTGATGAGCCATTAACATAATCTGTTATGAGCCATTAAAATCATCACAAAGATAAAATTTTGATGCTAAAAGAATAAAAAAATAATTTCATCCATTTGCCATGTAGTATGAGAAAGTTATTTTAACCCCAGAAACTAGGACATTGCCTTTCATACAGTCAACTTTCATTACATTTATTTTATTGGTTAACTTACTAATATTTGCTAACTGTGTTAATTAACTATATTACTAATATCCAATAGGGCTATGCTTTTGTACACAGTATTTTAAAAATATTATTTTACACATTATTTAAAAAAAAATTTTAAACAAAGAATTGGCTTGTAATTTATAAGACTATTTGGGATTAGTTTTATAGGTGCCACTGGTATTTGCCTTTGATAGACTTTTTCCTTTCTTGTGCCATATAAGAATTTATTATGTAATACTGCATTATGTACTAGCCTTATTCATTCATAAGTTTTCTTAAGATCCTTCTATAGATTTGATCAGGATACACTATATTATTTCAGGTAGTAATAAGTATAACAAAAAAGTCAGAACAAATACAGAAATTTCCTTGGTCAATATGGCAAAGAATGAGTCATTTGAAAAGGTACTAATGATCTGGACATGTATGAATAGAGAAACCATCCATTTGAAGATGAGAGGGAAGAATCAATCTGTGGGTTAAATTAGCCAGGTTCAAGGAACAGGAGAAAGGCCGGTGTCTATTCTAAAGCAGTGAATAAGACGTAGGCTGGCATGAGATAAAATCAGTCAAATTATGTCAAAAATCAGACAAAAATAACAGTTTTCTCATATTCTAATTACAATGGAATATTATTAAATTCTAAATTGGAACTGATAAAGCATGACTGAAAATTTAAACATAACTCTAGCTGCCATCTTGGGTATTGACAATGGAAGGTAGGAGACAAGTAAGGAGGATATATTATTAGTCATTCACATGAGAGCTGATAGTGACTTAGACTATAGTATAGTAGTGAAATTAGGAAAAAGGAGATTTTATTACTATGTTGTGGAGCCAGAATCTATTTGACTTGATCCTAGATTGGGTTACAGTGTGAGGAAAAGAGAATAACTAAAGAACATTCATCGAAGATGAATAAGTGCTTTGTAATACTAACAATTTGGTCAAGGAACCCCAAATGGTTTTGGTTTGAGCAACTGGATAGAGGATGGTTTCATTTACTCAGAAGCTGAGGGCTGGGAAATTAAAAAGTGGAATTATTTTTTTCATAATGTATTAATCAATAGGCAACATAATTGTCATCACAACCTTGCTGGGAATCTAGGATTATTCAGTATCTTTGAATATACTATAAATACATTTTCATCTGCACATTCAAGAAGTCTGATTAATTTGGACAATTCCATAGCACGTCTTGCCCAGAATCTATTTCAAAAGCAAATTAATGGACAAGACAACTTGATACCTCAGTGGGGAAAACCTACTTATGTAGCATACCTAGTGTTTTTTACAAACTTAGAATAACAACTGTTATTCATGACAAATTAAAGCATTTGGACATCACAGGCCTTTAAATATCACTGTAATTTAAATGCCTCTCTTTTTAAAAATTAGCTATGTTTATTTTGTTCTCAAAGAGGAGATCACTAAGAAATGTAAAAAAAAAAAAATGAAAATAACTTGTCATGTCACTAATTGGTGAAATATAAAGCCACCAATAAAATCTTAAAAAACACAGAATAGTGGTATTCTAGCAGCATGCTCTGGAAATGTAGAATAGAATATGACTAGTTGTTTTTGTATAATGACTATTGACCATAAATCCTTTAATGCAAAATTATATTCTATATGCAGGAATTCAGAGGGGAAAAAAGAAATGAAGGTAGTTAACCCACTGAATTATAAACTTGCTTTAACAAACACTTGGAACTGAATTTTTATTATCAAGTAATTTGTTATACAGTAAAATTTTAGTTTACACTTTGGGATCTGGCATTCTCAGACTTCTGTAAAGATTTATGGACTATATCTTTTTCCAAACAATTCAGTTCTACAGAGAAGAAACCCTTCTAAGAACTCAACAGAAAAGGACATATACACTCACAAAATAAGAGAGAACTGAAGATGATATTGACACAATGTTTCTAGAATATTCCACATAAAGAGGAAGAGTGTAGAAAAAATGGAGTGTAGTAAAATGGGGAAGATGTCAATCTAGTGAAAAGATGACTACTGCTGGTGAATGGTGTCAATTCTACCCTGAACTTAGAAGATCTTGTGGAATTTGTCAAGAATTATCCACTGGAGAAGTTGAAAAAGGGAACGCTTATATAATAGCTGTCATCTTCCAGTGCTTAAGAATTGTCCCAACACTTACTCACACATAGAGCACAAGGAAATTTTGAGAAGAGTATCAGAAACATCCAACTTGGTGCAGGGTACAGCTGAGCCAAGAATCTGATTGTTTACACTTGAGAAAAGTTATTTGCCTAGTACTTTACAGATATAGTCTCATTGAAAACTCCATGAGGTCAATACTGTATTATATCAATTTATAAAAGAGAAGAGGCTAAAGATTTTGATCATGATTGCTCATTGTCTCAGCAGTGGAAGTATGAGACTCCATCTCTGACTCATCCCAATGAAAGAGCTCTTCCTCTTTACTATATCCAGTCATGTAATGATTGATTTACACACACACACACACACACACACACACACACACACACACACACACAACCTGGCTTTTTCACAAAAGATGTAGATATGTAAAACAAGGAGGGTACCACTGGGGAAAGAGAAGTAAGAACAATGGAAGTGAGATATGGAAAGAGTGGGGATAGCAACAATATTGTAGTTTTATAAAGGTGATGGAGATTAAAGCTGTGAGTGGGAGGCTTGTGAAAGACAAAGAGCAAGATTCTTTAAAAGAAAGAACAGAATGAGCCTCTGCAGAATGTGAGTGGCCAATGAGACATCATTATCTACTACTGTTGTGTAAATGTTATTGCAGGGGATTCTGCAGTTTCCAGTTCTGCATGTAAGGAGTTAGGAAGTTGCCACTCCATCCTAGCAACAAGTAAAGATGAACAGACTTAAAAATCAACAACTCGTCTTGGATCCATAAGACAAGAAAGAACACAGGACAAACTTCTGCCTTCAACATTGGAAAGACAGGTGAATACAAGAAGCCTCAGCTTACCAGAGCCACAACTCAGAAACAGAAACCTCTGCAGGATCCAATGCCAGAATAGGAAAACCAGGCCTGTAATTGACTAATCATTGGAGGCTGAGAGGCTCAAATATAGACAACTCTGAGAGTTAAAAACTCTGGGGGGAGAGTGCAATTATTAGAGGGGTCCCCATGGGAGACTCACCTCCAAGAGCTTTGCCAGGTTCTTATGATAAATATCAGAGAAAACTTCTCTATGCTTCTAAAAGGAGGAAGGGAAATAAAACTATAGTAAAACCTTGGATTGAAAGTAATGCAGTTGAGAGTGTTCCACAAGATGTGCAAACTACTAATACATTTTTAACTTGGTAAACGAGCAGTCTTGCAATAAGAGTAATTTGGTTCTGAAATGAATTATGCTTGCAAACCAAGGCACCACTATATTTTCAAATACACCAGAGCACTCTGTTCTTAATAAGGCCTGACCTCAGGGAAAACTAGTTAACCAGAGCCTATCAGTCTGATGTGGGGGCAAGGAAATACCCAACTTCAGTCAGCTCTATTCTTGCATATCAGTGAACTGAAATATTCAATTACATTTTTGGTAAAGATGGCAGAATAGGTAAACACTGTGTTCACCTCCTTTCAGGACCACATCAATTACAACTAAATCACAGTAAAACCATTATTGAGAATTGCCTGAAGTCTAGATGAACTGAAGCGCTACAACTACGTACATTCAGAAGAAGCAACCATGAGACTGGTGGGAGGGGCAGAGACACAAAATGGGCTGGTCCCATACCCATGTGTGACCGTTAAAAATTGGGAGGGATACCTTGGCTGCAGAAGTTCTCCCACCCGTCACCAAGGAGTGAAGGGTCCTAACCCCTCCCCAACCAAGGGTTTCAGGGTAAGGGAGAGAAGTCCTCATAACTTCTAGCTATGGAAACCAACAGAGATCTGGCTGAGTGAGATGGAGGGAGCTACAATCCCAGATGTTCCTTGAAAGGGACAGCACATGACTTACTTGCTGTCAGACTCACTCTCTCAGCTCCAGCACTGGGGCAGCAGCTTGAAAGGTGCCAGGGACATATGGGGAGGAACTGAATTGTCTAACTTTAGGGTGAGGGCTAGAGGGGCTGTTTTCTCCCAGACAGAAGTGCTGGCAGAAGCCATTGGTTTTTTTGTTGAGGTTTTTTGTTCTACCCTCTCTGGGTGCAGATGCAGGCGACACCATATCTGAGTATTCATCAACCTGGCTATCACTTTTTGTCTGTCCCACACCAGTGATTTCCTAAGACCAAGCCTCACCCAACTTTCAGGCACACCAAAGCCACTTACAGTGTCTTTTCCATTTAGCATGACCTGCCTTGGCTCATGCTGTGGACTTTCCTCAAACCTTTCAAAGATTCACAAAATCCAACAAGCAACACCTGGCTTTGGCATATCCCATCCCTCTAGCTGAGCATCCCTAAGGCCTGCACTAACAACAGCTTGCCTTGGTTTACACTTTGACCTTTCAAGACACCTCCAGGCACAGCTCAGGTGGTGGTCATCACTGGATTGATTTGTGTCACATACTAGGTGGATCCAGGCAGGGCACAGACTGTGGCTGAACTTGGCTTGCAGTGGGTCCACTCCCAGGAGGCCCTGGGACTGGCAGGTCCAGTGGCCAGCTTCAGACTGTGCGAGAGCACTACCTAACCATCTCCAAGGATGACACATCCAAAGGGCAAAATGGGCAAGAACCAGGTCCCTGCCAGAGCCAACCCTGCTCTGTGGTGTTTGCCCCTGCACCAGAATTCCTCCATTGTAATCACAGCTAGTCCTCAAAACTAATCAGCCTAAGGGTCAATCTCTCCTATCAACATGCAAACAGCAATCAAGTCTAAACTACAACAGGAAGGCACACATAACCCATACAAAGAACACACCGACAGGACCTGGCTCTGGGGACCGGGGAGACTGCATCACTGGATCCCACAGGACATCTATTACACAGGGCAACTCTACTAAGACCAGGAGGCATAGCATTCCTACATAGAAACAAACACAGGGAGGCAGCCAAAATGGGGAGACAAAGAAACATTTCCCAAATTAAAGAACAGAACAAAGTCCAGAAAAAGCACTAAACAAGATGGAGACAATCTACCAGATACAGTTCCAAACACTGATTATAAGCATGTTCAATGATCCCAGGGAGAACTTCAACAAAAAGGTAGGAAACATAAAAATGGAGATAGAAAACATAAAAATGAACCAGTCAGAAATAAAAATACAATAACTGAAATGAAGACTATATTAGAGGGAATCAACAGTAGATTAGCTGAAGCAGAGGATAGATTTAGAAGATAAGGTAGCATAAAACACCCAGTCAGAACAGCAAAAAGAAAAAAGAATCCAAAAATATGAGGAGAGTTTAAGGGGCCTCTGAGACAACATCAGGAGTCCAACATTCACATTATAGGGGTACCAGAAGAAGAAGAGAGAGAATAGGAAATTGAAAACCTGTTTGAACCGTAATGACTGAAAACTTCCCTAACCTGGTGACTGAAATAGATATAAAAGCTCAGGAAGTGCAGTGAGTCTCAAATAAAATGAATCCAAAGAGGCCCACACCTATATGTATATATCATAATTAAAACAGTGAAGGTTAAAGACAGACAGAATTTTTAAAAGCAGCAAGAAAAAAGCAAGGGAGCTCCCATAAGACTATCATCTTAACAGAAACTTTGCAGGCCAGAAAGAAGTGGCATGAAATATTCAAAGTGATGAAAAACAAGAACCTGCAACCAAGATTACTCTACCCAGCAAGGCTATCCTTTAGACTTGCAGGACAGACAAAGAACTTCCCAGAGAAGAAAAAGGAGTTCATTACCACCAAACAAGTATTACAAGAAATGTTACAAGGACTTCTTTAAGACAAAAAAAAAAAAAAAAAATCAAAAAATGAATAATAAAATTGTGCAATAACTGCATTTCTATCAATTACTTTAAATGAAAATAGATTAAAATGCTCTACTCAAAAGACAGCGTGGCTAAATGGATAAGAAAACAAGACCCTTATATATGCTGCCTACAAGAGACTCACTTCAGATCAAAAGACACACACAGACCTAAAGTAAGAAATGAAAAAAAAGATATTTCATGAAAATCAAAATGTGCAGTCAACCACCAGAGTGCAACTAAAGACACTCATGAAAAAGGTATTACAGAACTGCTTCAGAAAGTTGGAAAGTTGGCAAGAACAATGGATAAGTGTGTTTAAAGCTAAGAGGAGAACTTTGAGGGCGATTAATGACAATGTATCTTTTACTGTAATAAAAATTTTTAATGTAAATATTCATCAAATTTTTTATCACTTTTATGTGGAATCAAAAAAGCCAAACTGATAGACACAGAGTAGAATGATGGTTGCCAGTGGCTGGGAGTGGGGTTGATGGTGAGGAGTGGGGAAATGGGGAAATAAGGGCCAAAGGGTACAAAGTTCCCTTTATAAGATAAATGACTTCTGGAGATCTAATATACAGCATAGTGATTACAATTAATAATAGTGCATTATACACTTGAGTGCTAAGGGAGTAGATCTTAAATGTTCTCAACACACACACAAGATAATTATGTGAGGTGATGGAAGTGATGTGTACTAAATTATCATGTTGTATGTCTTCAATTTACACAATGTTATATATCAATTATATCTTTTAAAAGCTGAGAAAAATAAATAAAAATAAGTAAATAAAATTTTATTCCTATTAAATATACTTCTTTCCACCACATACAGAATATTGATTAAAATGGCTGTTTATTAAAGTACATTGTTTCAGCAAATATCAAAGAATTAACAAACTAACCAATTCTTACTTAAATGAAATGAATTACTTATCAATAACAAAAGAAACTAAATATATATATTTGGAACCTAAAGCATGATATTCTCATATGATAGAATGTCATTAAAATAACATAGATCAAAAGATACAAACTTCTAGCTATCAGATAAAGAATTTCTAAGGATATAATCCACAGCTTGGTGACTAGAGTTAACAATACTGTATCGTATATATGAAAGTTGCTAAGAGAGTAAATCTTAATCATTCTTACGACAAGAAAAGAAAAATTGTAACTATAGGAGATGAATTATGTTAACAAACTTATTGTGGTAATCATCCCAATATGTGTGTGTGCGTGCGTGTGTGTGTGTGTGTGTGTATAAAATCATGTTATACACCTAAAATTAGTTATATATCAATTATATCTCAATAAACTGAAAAAAATAAAATGACATAAGTTTATATAGGTATAAAAATTGATTTATGGCATATTAAGTGGAACAAACATGTTAGAAATAATTGTGTGGTTTTTTTCTTGATAAAAATATACTGATTATTATAAGCAAAATAATTGTTTTACAAAATAATTATGAAAAAAATTGTTATTTCTCCACTTAGAGAAAGATAAAAGGACACCAAGATTAATCAGCAACTACGTGGCACAAATAGGATTGGAACACAAACCAGTTTGTGCCAGAGTTAGTGCCTTTAACTGTGCTACACTGGTCCAGTAAACAAACAGACGAGAGAGAGAGAGAGAGAGAGAGAGAGAGAGAGAGAGAGAGGTTTAGAAGTATATGCTGCAAACTGTAGTGACCTATATTTTGTAGATATAACAATAAATTTTTCCAGTTACTTTGCATTATCTTTACTGTACACTATAACATTATATAATACATGTCAAACAGAAAAAATTATTGAACATGCAATAAACTTCTTTAATTTTTCTCCTTGGATAAATACATACATGCAGTATATTTTACTTATATGTCAAAATATAATGGTATTGTGTCTGAGATGAGCTGTTATCTTCATCCTACCAAAGGATACTAGTGAGGTATTGAAAATAATTAATTTCAGACATTTAATGAGGCTTCCACATTTTTTTTACCTCTAATAAATCCATTTTGCCTTTGAAACTGGCAATAAACTTTCCAAACCTGAGTTAAATAGTTTCTCTGTGAAGAATAAGTATGGGATCATGGTAGTTGACTAGGAAACCATAAAGCCAGTCATTAAGAGTTTTTAATTATTTATTCCCATAAGTTATTAGGTTTGAATTTGAAGATTACCTTAGGATGTTTCGATACTTGGATCATTTTTTTTCCTTAAGATTTTCAATGATGTTCCCCATCTAGCTTGCCTCTCTATGCGAGTTCTGTTGCCAAGATTAAAAATGTTTAAAATTGAAAGTTAGAACAACTACTTACATTTAAAATTTCTGAAAATTATGTTACATAAATTCTGTTTACTTGTATTAAGCAATAATTTAGAATAGAATCCATTTGTTTCTATCATTCTTTCCTATTTCTCAGTTATAAAATTCCTCCTGTTTTTTGTAATGAAAATGAAACTAGAAGTAGGCACTCACAGGAATTTTATAATTTCCACACTTAACTGCATACTGGAGCAAATAAAACCTCACTATAAACTTCTTGACTGAGTTTTCCACACTTTCTCACAATTGCTTTGTGTCATTTAAATAAGTATTGTGAAAGAGCAAAGAACAAATTTAATTTAGCATCTAATCCTGAGTGGATCTGATCAGTGTTATGGTGATAGTCTTGTAAGATAAGATGAGGTGTATAGGGTTTAGCAAGTCCTAACTACAGAGTGAGCACTGCCCTGAAGATAACATGATTTGATGTTTCTAATACTAGCTGTGTGTTTGAGAATACATTTATAAAGATACTCATTTCTTAGTATGTACATTCATATACAATAATTCCACCCTGAGTACCTGATGACTTGGCTATGCCTCATTAAGAATGTCAATTAACCCAGGGGCCAAGTGGGATTCCCTGCCCCTAACAGTTATAGAAAGTTCATACACACCTTTGTTATGATTAATTTTGCCTCAGCATTGGCATGTTTTTCATTATTGGCTTAAATAAGACTTTCAAGTTTTAGTGAAATAATCCCTTAGACTTTTTGAGTGCTGAGGGATGTGTGTATGTTGGTGGGGGTGGGGTAGTGTGGGTGGAGTGGGAGTCGGGGTAATGGTAAGTAAGGAAGTTAAATTCCTATGTTGACTAATTCAAAACATTATATAATTTATTCCACGAAAAAAATACCTCATTTTTTCCCTCTATAACCAACACAAGTTTGGAAATTTCAATGAAATTATCCAGTAATAAAAGAAATGCATATTTACATAAAAAGACATTTATAAAGTCTTATAATGATGAATACTTTCATCTATATTTCTGAAATTTATGAAGAATCATTTTTAGTGCAGCTATTTAAATGTTAAATGACCTCCATTAAGTCATTACTATGATTTTATTAACTTTATAAGTTAATATTTTAAATTCTTTAAATTTAATTTAGTATTTAGTGTTATAGACTTTATAATTAACTATGACATGATCAACATATTCATTTCTATCAACCAAAATTTTAAAAAGCAGAATATTATCACTCTTGTCAGATTTCATTTAATCAAACTCATTTCATACTTACTAACTTACTTAGGAAAGGCATTATTGATACATAAAGGAATGACAATGTAATAAGAAAGAAAACACTTCATGTAAGTATACATGTCAATTGGATGGGCAAACAATTTATAAAGAAATTTCAGGGGAAGAAATGTAAAATAGAAGCATTTACCAAAAAAAAAAAAAAAAGAAAGCATCATAATCTGAATTACAACTCTAAATTCTCTCAAACTAGGGCAAGTAAAAAGGCCTAAGTGAAAGCATACTGAAGCCATTGTCCTGTTATCAGGAAAGCAATTACTGACACCATTTAATTATTAACATTAAAAAATTAATTTAAGTTAAAATATGGATGCTAAATATTTAAGAGCTTCAAGAGCAACCCTTAATTAGAGGTTATAATAGATTGTTAGAGCTGCTATAACAAAACACCACAGACTTGGTGGCTTAAACAACAGAAATCTGTTTTTTTACAGTTCTGAAAGCTACAAGTCCAATATCAAGTTGTTAGGAGGTCTGGTTTCTCCTGAGGCCTCTCCTTGGCTTACAGATGGCCACCTTCTCACTGTGTCCTCACATTGTATTTCCTCTGTGTGCACTCATCCCCTGTGTCTCTCATGTGGCCTAATTTCCTCTAATTATGAGGACACCAGTCAAATTGGATTAGGGCCCACCCTAATGGCCTCATTTTAACTTTAATCACTTCTTTAAAGGCCCTGTCTCCAAATGCAGTCACATTTTGATGTAACTGGGTTTCAATATGTAAATGCGGGAGGAAGGGCATAATTCAGCACATAAGAGAGGTAGAAATTCCACACTACAATGGAGAAAGGTACAAAGAAATAAGAAAACAATCCAATTAATCTAGAAGAAAGTAGAAAACATTATATGTTGATAGAAATAGATGACTAAGTAAATTAGCAATCATATAAGTATAAATGTGTAAAATTCCTCTATTTATAGGGGGTAAAATTTACTCAAAATTGGATTGAAAATATATCATCAAAACACCAAAGTTCAGGGCTGGCTGAGTGGCACATTGGTTAAGAGCTGGCTTGGGACACCAGCGGTCCCAGTTCAGATCTCACAAATGAGGGCAAGTGACACTGCCCTCTATAGCTAACAACAGCTCCACCTGGAGCTGAGCTACATGAGTCCCAGCGACGGTGTAGGCTGCAGCCCCTGGTTACAGTGTAGGCTGCCATAGGTTACAGTGAGAGGTCGGCAGCCAGCGTGAGCTGCCAATAGCTGCAGTGAGCGGCCGTCCAGAGGCTGACAACCCATCTGCCTCATCGGGAAGAGCGCAATGACGATACCAACATGGGCCAATGAAGCAATATCCTCCATAACTAGACTGAAGAACAAAAAAGGACAGCAACTTGTCTGTTCCCCTTCCCCGATTCCCCAATGCTGTTCCCCTCTCCTAATTCCCCAATATAATCTTTAAAAACAAAACAAAACAAAAACACCAAAGTTCAAAACAACATACCAAAACAAATTAATACAAAAAGGATAAAAATCAACATCAAGGAATGAGAAGCATGAAAGAACATGTTTAGAATATTCAACATTAAGAATTAATATATGACAAAGAGACAATTTAAATGTTGATAGAAAATAATCAATACATTTGACAAATAAAGAGGTGTGAATATTTTTAGCCAAAAGTACTTTGAAGGCAAAAGAGAGAATTCCTAATGGAAGTGGACAAGACAAAAACTTTCATTATAACAAGAAATTCACCATGGAAAACCACTATCATGTATAGTAAAGTAAAAAAAAAAAAAAAAAAAAAAAAAGCAAGATATATACAATAGCATTGCATGCGCTGATTTTTGCAAAATACTACCCAAAACTATCTACATAGATAATGTAATCTGGGTTATAATATAGAAAAACAAGGTCTGACAATTAAGTTCACAAACTTGCTGCAATGATGTTGCTAACCTTTTTTGACCTCAGAGGGAGTATTCATTATGAATTTGTACCAACTGGACAGTTAACCAAGTTTACTATTTGGAGGTGATGAAAAGGCTGAGTGAAAAAGTTAGACGACCTCAACATTTAGCCAACAATTCATAGCTCTTGCATCATGACAATACACCAGTTCACATGGCACTGTCTGTGAGGGAGTTTTTAGACAGTAAACAAATAACTGTATTGGAACACCCTCTCTACTCACCTGATCAGGCCCCCAGTGACTTCTTTCTTTACCTGAAGATAAAAGAAATATTGAAAAGAAGACATTTTGATGACACTCAGGACATTAAGGGTAATATGAAGACAGCTCTGATGGCCATTCCCAAAAAAAGAGTTCCAAAATTGCTTTGAAGGGTGGACTAGGCACTGGCATTGGTGCATAGCTTCCCAAGGGGAGTACTACGAAGGTGGCCATAATGATATTCAACTATGAGGTATGTAGCACTTTTTCTAGCATGAGTTTGCAAACGTAACTGGCATACCTCATACTTGTAGAATAGTACAGAAACATTCACTGCCTGCCACTCAGAGTAAGGTTCCATTTTTCTTTTATCTCTGATATGTTTGTAGTATGTATGTTTTTATTGTTTCATGATATCTGCCTCCCGCGTTACACACACACACACACACACACACACACACACACACACACACACAAAATTAAAGATAATTTATAATTTTCAGGAATTATGGAAGGGTTATCTACAGAAAAGAAGTGCTGGCCCCATGTGTTTTGAAACCCTAGAGTTTTGTTATTTTCATGAAGGTACACCGTCAGAGCTGTCAAAATGTGGTTTTCACATGGAATTTCAACATCCTTTGTCCTTTTTGGCATTTCCATCATTTTCTCCCTGAAATAATCCTAAAGTCATTTTTCTCTGACAGCTCTTGCTAAACCATACATATTTTTTGGATATGCACAATTTATACTTTCTATTCCACTATATTTTTCAGTTGAACGAAAAAGTGGAAGAGGAAGAAGAACTGGAAAAGAATACATAAGCTTCAGACAAAAACACACACTAAATGGAATAACCATATCCATATAAGTGTTTAAATTTCAGGTTTATATACAACCTTACATTCTGTGTCACCTCTGAGGCTGCATGGGCAATTTTATATAGCGCTTCTCTAAAATGTTTCTTATTAATATTGAAAAATCATGAGATAAATTTTGCTTTGAATAAACTTCTGTCTTATACGACACTATAGAGAAAATAAGTCAACATTATACTACAGTCACCTTTCTCTTTATATAATTATTTTGACTGGTAAGAAAAAACACAATTGTGCTTCCAAAATATGCTAATAGTTACCTTATCAAATGTTTTTAAATTCTATTAAGAATATTAGTGGAAATAATATTAGCCCTGAAACAGAAATGTATCTGGAACATTCAGATAGACCCAAGTCTAGATAATAATTTGCTATATGGCAAAAACAAAACAAAACACAAAATAAACTGAAGACAGCTTAATATGAATTCACTAAAAATATATGTGAATAATTTTATATATTTTAATAAGTTTTTATTAAAGAATAGTTTTAGATTCACAAAAACATGGTAAAGATAATATAATACAAAGATCTAATGAACTGCATACCCAGTGTTCCCTATAATTTACATCTAGCATTAATATGGCAAATTTATCACAATTAATGAAAGTATTGATACATTAGTTATTATTTACTCAAGTCCATACTTTTAGAATTCCTATTTTTTTTAATGTAATGTCCTTCTTCTGTGCAAGGATCCAACACATGAACACACATTATATTTAGTCATCATGTCCCTAAAGATTCCCTTTACATGTAACAGTGTTTCAGGTTTTTTCCTGGGTTTTGTTGACATTGACAATTTAAGGAGTACTGCTAAGCATTTTGTAGAATGTCCCTCAATTGGGATTTTTGTGATGGTTTTCTCATGATTTGAATAGAGTTTTCTCATGATTAGAATTTTGGGAGGTAGATCAGAGCTGAAGTGCCATTTTATCCCATCATATCAAGGGTAAGTTAACCTTTGTCAACTGGTAGAGGTAATGTCTTTCAGGTTTCTCCACTGAAATTAATCTTCCTCTGCTCTTTTCATACTGTACTTTTTAGAAATCACTATATGCAACCCATACTTAAGGAGTAGGAAGTTAAGCTACACCTTCTTGAGTGTGAAGTATCCATATACCCATACATCTCTATCATTTATCTATCATCTATCTATCTCTATCTATCTATCTATCTATCTATCTATCTATCTATCTATCTATCTATCTATCTATCTATCTATCTAATCTTTCATTCATCTATCTCTTGTTTAACTAAATAGTAGCTGTTGTTTTTACCAGAATAAAAGCAAATTGCACCTCTCCATGCATCTGTCTGTGTAAAATTGACTGTGAATGTTCTTTGTAAATTATTATCAAAGGTCACTTAAGAACAGAGTTCCTCTCTCCTGAAATTCATGTCACTTGGCTTTCATAACACACCCAATTCCTACAGTGCCCCATAATTACAGCACTTAACTATCTGTCATATATAATGAGAAGAGATAGCATAATATATCTGATAATAGTTCAGCAAGTTGTCAAACTAGATTATCAGCTTCATTAAAATTCAATCAGACACAATAAATGAGATGCCTGATTAATTTTATCATATGTTGGCTATAGTTTGACCTCCTCTGGAGGGAAAAAAAAAAAAAAAAAATATATATATATATATATATATATATATATATATATATATATATATATATCTCCATCCCCAGAGGACATGCACACACACACACACACACACATACACACACACACACAGCACTCAGAGAAAAGATTCATTTTAAATGGGAAGCCAACCATAAAAGGGTATAGTGTCTTTTTTTTTGAGTAATTTTAAATATCGTGATTCATTTTTTATCTGAACATGAAGTATTATTTATATCTCCATGTATATTTCCCTTAAAAGTTACAGGCAAGGTTTCTCATCCATTACACAAGCAAATAAAGCTTGCTTTGTAAATTTGTTAAGTAAGTGGCTTACATGAATGTGAGGTTTTCTGGCAGAGCCAAATGGGCCACATGGCCTATGTTTTTATAATGCAAGTAAATTTTTCTAGTTACACATATTTTTCATCTTAAACAAAAAAAAGAAGCTACAAAAAAAACTACTGAATTTCTATGGAGATGTTGTCTGGCTTTGTTTTAAGACATCTTTTTTTGATAGGTATGGGTTTCTTTATTTTGTTTTGGGGTATTTTTTGGGCTTCCATAAAGTCATTATTCTGAGATAGTATTCTTGTCATAAAAGGTGAGGTACCATTATCTCTAAATAAAATATTTTCTTTAATGTCACATTATAGCCTGCCTGTCTGCCCCCATGCACCTCTCCATAAAGACAGATCATTACTTCAACATTATGCCTACTCTGTTTGTATCCCTGTTTAGCCCCACAAGATGGCTGGTTAATCGAAGATGAGTAAGATTCCTCAAGGGAGGAACAACCTAAGACAGGGACTGTCGTGTGGGCTCCATAAGGAGAAATCATGGAGTTGATGAGAGTGGGTACAGACCCCCAGTCTTAGAGCTGATAGCCAGTTTATGGGCTTAATGATGTGATAACATCTGTCCTCCGTGTAATCCTATCAGTGAGTATCGGCACAAGAGGTTTCTGTCTCTTAAGGAGGTGCATATAAGTAGATCATGGGACTTTCAGTAATGGCAGCCTGCAGGCATGGGTGATTTGGCCCAAAAATTAATTCTTGGGTGTGAGACACACAAACTGCGGAAGATACATTGATCCTTTCATGTGGAAGAGAATAAAAGAAAAAGTCAGGCCAGATTCGTGGCTCCAGTCCACAAGGCTGGGATCCCCTGGCCCCGAACTGCTTTCTCTCTTATCTTGTGTCTCTCTTTCTTTCTTAACCTTTTGCCGTCCCTTCTCCACTCCCACCTACCCTGTCGTGTGGGACACATCACTTTAAGGTTATGGGGAAAAGATTACTATTCCGAGTGTCGGAAGACCTGGGTTTATATTCAAGCTCTTTCACAAACTGTTTGTTTAACCCTCATTAAATTATTTAATATTTCTGAACTTTCATTTCCTTATCAGTAAATACTTTTTAGTAAACCTATCTTACATTTCTGTGTTAGCATTAAATAAAATTTTGCATATGAATAAACTTTCTAAATTTTCTAAATACAAAGTAAAATTATAGCAATAATACTGTCACTGATCTAACATGGCTCATGAATCATAAGCATAATAATATATTCAAAATATTTTTGTCAGTAGCATAGAAAGTGGTGTAAAAAGCCACATATGTCCAAAGAAAATGGCATAAGGATTTCTCTGTAGCATTTCTCTAATTTTCTTTCTCACATCTCCCATTACTTCAGGGCAAAGCTACAATATTATATCTAATATCAAATTTCGACATCACACAAAAGTAAATTACTTCCCTTCTGTACAAAAAAAAATCTATACTAAGAGCTAACTTTTATATTAGTGACTACCTGAATTTAGACATGATACTAAGCATTTCACATGAATTAACATATTGAAGACTCACAACCTTATCATTGGTGTTATCACCTTAGTTTTACAGATGCAGAAACTGAGGCATAGAGAGATTTATCCTTGTCAGTCATCTTGTAAGTGAAAAAGTCAGGAATTAAGCAAGAAAATCTGACTCTAGGGTTTACAGTATTAGTTAATATGCTACACCACTTTTAAAATCTAAAATGAAGTGTGGGACTGAACTCAGATACTCAGACTTTCACTATTAGTTTTTATTTCAAAAATTATGTCAAGCTAAATGGCCATGCTATCCCATAAACAGAGAGAAAAAAATGCCAGAGCTCCAGGAATAATAGCTGAAGGGCTGGGTTATAAACTTAGAGCTTGCATGAGTGCCCTCATGTAATTCTTATAATACTGTAGTTATTTAAACCACCTTTGATGAAGGAGAAAACTTAAGAATTAATTAAATCCCTTTAATCATGCAGCTAATAAATAAGGTAGCTGGGATTTGAACCAGTGTTTGTCTTGTATCTAACCACTACACCATCTCAGGAATTTAAAGAGATTTCTTTGAAAGGAAGTAATCATCTCTTCATTATAATATATTCTACAACCTAAAATAAATTAAATATTATTTAAAATTTTATAATAAAAACAATTTTCAAAGCACACATTGTTAGATAATTTTGAAATTAGGCATTCACCGCTGTGTTTTGAAGGGCACTTTATAATCTCTTCTAAAGTGCCTCGGCATTATAGCTTAATATCTGGGTCTTGAGATTTAGAATAAGAAGATTTAGAGTCACTGCCTAATTTTTTTTTCTGCCTAATACAGAGGAGTGTTGTGAGAAAAGAAAATGAGGTCAAATATATGAATACATGTTGAAAGCTTTACAATGATATAAAACAGAATAATTTACTACGACCGGAGAGTGAAGGACAGTAAGGTGTAACAAACTTTTTGCCAGAAGGTCAGAAACCAATCGCTTTCACTAAAAGAAAGTAATTATTGTAACTTATTTGGATGCATACTAGTTGTGGTGTAGTGTACCATGTACGGAGGTGCTCCAGTACTTGGGCCCTAATAATTTCTCCATGAAACTTTTGCAAACTATGGAAAAGAGTCTTTCAGCTCTGCAAGGAGAGAAAACACTCATCTCCAAAAGTTCTTTCTTTTGAACTTTCAGTTTGGATGTCTGAGTACAATTTTTAAAATGTGTGTTATGTTGAAAAAGTATACATTTCTTTCAAAAACAAATCTGTCTGTTCAACAAAACAATTGGGGAATTCGGAAACTACTTAAATAAAGGAGATCATATTTTTACTTCCATATACCTAGAGAAGTGTACAAGGTTTATTACAATAGGCCTGTGTGACTCACATTTCTTTTTCTGGTTTATAAATCAAAATGAGATGATGTAAATGGGATTTTAAACATTTATAAAACTTACAAGTGATAGATCATATTTTCAGATCTGGAACAAAAGTTACAAGACTTGTATTTTCATGCCATTTTCTCCAGGTACTAGGATTTTTTACTTTAGCCACATCATTTAGTGTATTTTCTTAATTGTCAATATACATATTTTAAAAATTTTTTCTAAATAGAATATATGTTTCATAATTTGTAAATGTGTTTTATACAGTGGTATTTAGGTTTTGTTTTCATCAAAGCTATAATTTAATTGTATTCTCTTAAAAAGCCCAAGGCAATCTTAGATTCCAGAAAATATATTATTCTTCCACTGTTTCCACAGATATTTATGTGCATCTTCTCAGGTCCAGACTCTTTCTAGATAACACATATGTAACAGTTAATAGGACAAATATGATCTCTACTATTATAGAGAAAAGTAAATAAATTCTATTTAAAAATTCTTTATTAAAAAACATTTACAGGCCTTATTCAAAAAAATAAAAAAGAAATCAAAACTCCTTTTACTCTCACATCAATATAACTGTGACCTATTGAAAAAATTTTTTTTTCAAGATAAAACCAAGGAATTTGGGGCAGATGCAGATCAGCTTCCCGTACCAGGTTGCTGCAACCAGAGCTGATACTGCCCCCATGATGGTCCAAGAAGGGTGTAGCTGATAATATTGCCACTGAAACCAGGGACTTGAAACCCATGCTTAAAGACTTAAAACTCTTCATAGATGAGTGTTGTGTTTCTATCTGTCCTGTTTAAAGAATGAATTCTATTTGTTCTCACTTCACAAGAAAAAAAAAATCTAGCATTCATATGTGGGAATTTAAACATGAAGAACCCTAATAAGAGCCATTGGTTGCTGATTGCACTGTAACCAAATTGACCTGAGATTCCAAAGTGTCTTAATTTATGATACAAGGCTCCCAGTTTTTACATGTTGATACACTCCATGATGCTCTTCACGATATAATTATAGTACCAGAAAGGCTGGCTCTTAGCAATCCTCTACAACACCAGTCCAGACTCTTCAATAGTAAAGAAACTCCTGGGTCACTTCTCCAGATCACCTCAATCCATTTAATGAAACTGGATCTTGAAAGTGGTGTAATAATCTTGAAAATGTTCCTCCCAGGGGATTCACTGAATCTCATAAAGATTTTGGCCACCTCATCACAGTAAGCTTCAAGTCCTCTAACAATGAGATAGAAGAAAGGGCAGATTTTATCATGCCAAAAACATCCGATTACAACCTTCTCACAGAATAGTGTTGTCTTAAATGAAAGTGTGATATCAAAATTTGTAACTACTCTTGTGGTACAGGCACTGAATTATACAAATAGGATTGATGGCAAAACCTCTAATTTGATGGCTTATCAGCCTAGTCTGCATGCCTCATGTATGCATAACTAAAAACTACCCATCAAAGAACTCCTTCCAGGGTGACTATACTATTAGAAAAAATAATATCTTTAAAATGTTTAAATATCAATTTTTCTCCCTAAAAACTAAAAACAGCAATTTTATGAACTCTCCCCTCAGCACAAGTATGATAAGTTTATATGAACAGTAAAAGGCGCTCTGAGTACAAATAAAAGGACCAGCTATTCTGGAACAGCTACATCATTGTAGGGAAGGATTTGTGAGGGAATTGATGTAACATGTGAGTCTGGAAAAATGAATAGGTCATAACAACAAAGAGCCAGGATTGGGGAATTGCTATAAATATTGTATACAAATATCCTAGGTGAGAGGCCATGAGGTGTCAGACAACTAATAATCATTGAAACTGGCAGAGGTTACAGAGTTTAGGGAGTGCAATTATTGAAAAATGATGCTAGAATTGTTAACAGGGGTCAGATTATGAAAGCCCTTGGACTCAATGATGTGGTGTTTGAGCTTTATTATGAAATCAATAAAAAATTGAAATATTGTAAAGTCAGAAAAAGAGGATTAAGTTTGAGATTTTAGAAACTTAACTTCATAGTATAAGAGCAGGCTAGGTTATAGGTTATAAAGGTAATGAGATCAATTTAGGATGCTGTTTTATGTTTCATGGCATGGCTTCAGGCTGAAGGTCCTTCAAGGTCTACAGTGAATGCCTTGGAGTTGTGACTTTTGGGAAATGCATGAGTCCTTAAATCAATATGGTTATCTGTGCAAGCAATTCTAATAAAAGCTGAGGAATGGAGAATATTTGCTTCTTCTTCTTAAGCTACCCTATTTATATCAGTCTTATTGGGTATGTGTATTATGCATGTTATAAGCTCACTTTGTGGCTAAAATAGTATTTTGTTAATAACAAATAAGTAAAAGAAGCTTAACATTCTTTGCATGTGAAGCAAATATATGATCACAGGCTGGGAATGATTAAGGTTTGGGGGCTAGACATCAAAACCTATGAAGTGGAACAAATACTTCAGCTTTTTTTTTTGAGGGCAGTGTCATTGACCCTCACATGTGGGACTGAACCGGGGCCGCTGGCTTCCCAAGCCAGTGCTTAACCACAGCGCCACTCGGCTGGCCCAATACTTCAGCTTTTAAATGGATGTGAGTGAAGTTGATCATTGAAAAATGTATATCATTGCCACCTACAATACAAACTTTTCCCAGTCCAGAGTCCACTTCTGTTGGGAGTTAAAGTTATATCATTTTAGTTTCATCACTTATTAATCACAATCGCAGGTAGATTCTGTATTCATCTTTATTACCATATCCCTGCTCACCTTCCCCGAAAAGTGTTTCCATCTTCTGACCCTGGATCAGGAGTTATGCTGATATATAAAACACTAAGGACCTAGCTTCAGCACACCATGAGATCTGCCTATGTGGGAAGAGAGGGAAATACAGGTAAAGAAGAGGACTGTTGTGGAATTAATCTAATGGAAGCAGATAGATATGATTATGTAGGTTATGAATTCTACAGAAGCATGATTGAATATACTTGAGTCTATGGTTCACATTTAATTAACCACAGAATCCTTAAACATGGCCATGTGATCTTAGAATTGGGAAATCTAAAACAGGATAGTCAAACATAGGTCATTATTTTATAAGAAAAATATTCAAGTTGGGCATATCAGGAACTGTTTTCTTATCTAAATATTGCTACTACAAGATCTATAGTCGACTCTGACAATTTACTCAGTGTAAAAATGAGGACTTTAGAGTAAATATCACCTATAATCCTTCAACCCTGCGATCATATAATTCTGTATTATACTTATAAAAGTTATTTATTTGTAAGCCTCCAACCATGTATTTTATTCATATAAATATTTAGGTAGACTAAAAGCATAGATATAAGAAGCACAACTGTATAAAGGAAAAAAAAAACCTTTAAAACTGAATGGCCGAGAAACACAATAAAAATATAATATGTATAATTATCAGGAAACTGTACAATGAAATATATAAAGTTATAATCTTAGTTGTATTTGGAATCTATAAATAGTCAGGAGTTGCAGTATGTTTAGAATTAAACTATAAAATATCTGATTATTTAGGATAATGGAAATCTCTGAATGGGATGTTCTTACATTAAAATAATAACAGTTTACAGTAAATTCTGACTATCATTTTTGGATAATATTTATCACCATCTAAAACTCCTCAATCTCCACCTTCATTTTCAGAATATGTGACAATGTATGGATTTATAAAGAATAAAGAAAATAACTAATAATGAATAAATAAAGAAGAAGGAAGAAAATAACTTCAGGAGCCCAGGCTCCTTCCATCTGCAGTGTGTTAATTTAGCTATCCTCACTGCACTCTATTGTGATGCAATAAAGTGTCACAACTCCAGGCATCACATCCAAGCAAAGTATCCAACCAATGAAGGGGAATTCCAGCCCCTACAGTAATATATATATATATATATATATATATATATATATATATATATATATATATATATATATATAAAAGTGCATTTTCCAGAATCCTCTCAGCAGACTTTCTCTCAACTTTTTTTTTTTTTAATCACACTGCATCATTGGCCTATATATAAACAAATCACTGTTAAGGAAAATGGGATTGTCATGATTGGTTACACATGGTTGCTTAGAAAAGGGATTGATTGGGGCCGGCCGAGTGGCTCAGTTGGTTAAGAGCTTGCTCAAGAGTTCGAGCTGAGCTCTGAATAACAGCTGTTCGAGGCCAGGGATTGATTGCACAAATATAATTTCGAGATTACCACCACCAAGGATGAAGGAGGGAAGCGACTGCCACCCACAGGCCAGTTTATCACACAGCCATGTGTCAGCCTGTCTTCAACATTTCTAGTCAGCAGATGAATTATTAAAAATTAAATAAGGCATATTTTCAGCTCTTTAGAAATTTAAGATATTTGAAACAAATAAAAATGTACATAAGACTGCAAAAGTTATGTAGAGATAAATATATGAACCAAGTGTTAAAGAGAAGACCAACAGGCCCAAAATAGTGTCACTTGTGCTGAAGTCCATGACACCAAAGCTAGATTTAATACCTGATCTAACTGCTGTTTCAACCTCTCCCAGAAAAATAATCTTAATCAACCAGTTTGGAATTTTCTGGTGTACATCACTGAGGCAATCTGTCACTTGGGCCCTCTCCATTCCCCTTAGAAAGAAAGACAACTGCATAATAAAACTCCTTTCTTTCCCTTCCCCTCAAAACAAGATGTCGTAGTCTAAAAATAATCTTTTTCTTTTGTTAGTACTCCCTAGCCCCACCTTTCTTCCTATAAAAAACTTTCATATAGTACATCCCCCTCTGAGTGCCCTTCTAGTTGCTAGATTGAATGCAGCCTGATTCATGAATTGCTTAATAAAGCCAATTAGATCTTCAAATTTTGTTTTTTATTATTTATTTATTTATTTATTTATTATTTTTTTAAAAAAGATTTTATTGGGGAATTAGGGGAGGGGAACAGCACTGGGGAATCGGGGAAGGGGAACAGACAAGTTGCTGTCTTTTTGTTCTTCAGTCTAGCTGTGGAGGACGTTGTTTCACTGGCCCATGTTGGTACCATCATTGCTCTCTTCCCAGATGAGGCAGATCCGTCACCGGCCTCTGGATGGTCGCTCACCGCGGCTATTGGCAGCTCACACTGGCTGCCAGCTGCTCACGATGGCTGCCGGCCACTCTCTGTAGCCTATGGCTGCCCACTGCAGCAGGGGCTGCAGCCTACACCATCGCTGGGGCTCGCACAGCCCAGCTCCAGGTGGAGCTGTTGTTAGCTGTAGAGGGCAGTGTCACTGGCCCTCCTTTGTGTGATCTGAACCGGGGCCGCTGGCATCCCAAAACCAGCTCTTAACCAATGCGCCATTCGTCCGGCCCTATTTTTTATTTTTTATTTTTTATTTCTATTTTTTTGAGGGCAATGTCACTGGCCCTCATATGTGGGACCCGAACCAGGGCTGCTGGCTTCCCAAGCCAGCGTTTAACCACCGTGCCACTCGGCTGGTCCCAAATTTTGTTTTTTAAAACAACTTAATAGTGAAAAACAGCCACCAAAATATCTAGTATATTAATTAATTTTACTAGGACATTTTAATTCCTTTAATACATCCGAAATATTTTTACTTTAACATGTAATCAAATTTTAAATATATTGCTGTTATGTTTTACTATTTTTCATACTAAATCTTTGAAATCCAGTGCATATATAACTTAAAGCATGTCTCAACTTCAAGTGTTCACTTGCAGTTGAAAAGACATTTCAGTTTGAAGTATTTAACAGGCACATTAACTAGTGGTTACCATATTGAGAGATCAGATGGGAATTATAACTTTTGTAATAGCATACCAATTTGATGTCTCTATCCAACCCACAGGAAATTATGTGTTAAATGTTAAGAATGATTCAGGTACAGTCAGGACATTTAACAAAGAGTCTTCAGGAACAGCCAGCCACCTGCCCTACTTCTGATCTGAGTGATCTTGAACAAACTATTTTATCTTTACAGGTCTCAGTCACTTCATCTGTAAAATAGAGATAATCCAACCTAATAACATTTTTATCAGATTATTATGAACATTAAGCAAAATGACTAAAGGTAAAGTACACAACACTGTGGTCAGCATAGAGGAGCTCAATAAATACTAGCTATAATTATGAACTCAGCAAAATTAGGTGTTGAAAATAGATACATAATTGTTGGCTGCATTTTTTTTCTTCCTCTTTCAAGGTAAGATGTTATTGTTTATATATTCATAATCAATATTCTGATATTATGGCTTCCAATGGAAATTTGGGAAAAAAATAAGATTTTATTCTAAGTTTCTTCTCAATTGATAAGTTATAGGAAAGCCAGGAAGTATTTTGCAGACACTTGCTCCACATTTTTTTTTTTTTGGCTGAAAAGTGATCAGATTGTGGCTACCAATATGTGCTTTCTGTTCACTTTTTAACCAAAAAAAAAATGGGGAAAAACTGTCTGCAAAATACTTCCTGGCTGTCCAGAACTTATAAATTGAGAAGAAACTTAGAATAAAATCTTATTTTTTCCCAAGTTATATTGCCATGGGGATACAAAAAACAGTTTGGGGAATATGATCAATAATGTTGTAAAGTTTTTGTAGGGTGTCAGATGGGCACTTGTCTTACTAGGGGTACCACTTCATGTATGGTGTAGATAGATGCCTGACCACTGCGCTGTACACCTGAAGCTGAATAATACTGAGTGTCAAGTATAATTCTCTCTATATATTATATAATATATAATATAAAATATATAATATATTATATATTATATATTATATATGGTCACTGGATAGAGAGTACAGCATAGGGATAGAGTCAATGGAATTGTAACAGCTATATATGATGTCAGAGAGATAGTAGATTCTGAGGGGTGTAAATATCTAACCATTACATTGTTTTATACACCTGAAACTAATAAAAATAAATAAAAATAAATAAATAAAAAATAAAATAAAAATAATAAATAGGTAAAATGGAACACATTGAAAGTAATAGTACATATTTTTCAGTGCCCATTTAAACTGACTCAATACATTAGCTATGTAATAATTTCATGGTATTAAAACACTTCAGACTATATGTCTCAGATGGATTCTATGCAGGGTAGTACACAGTAAAGGGAGATAAAAAGCATGTCCCAACCAGATATACATGATTAATTAGCTAAAATCTAACTTGTTTAGAAAAGTAAAGCTTCAAAAGCAAGAAATCTTATTCTTGGTATTATTAAATGATTTGTGGGTTCTATAGCTAGAAGAATAGCATCATCAGTTATAATCTATCATGCCTTTTCCCTTAATATGGCTCTTGAAAGCAAAGGACATACTACAACTCTTAAAAATAAACAGGTCAAATTTAGGCAATATTTTCTTATATTTCCATTTTCAAACTAAAAAAAAAGTTGTGGCACAAGAAGTAAATTTGGCTACAAATTTGGGAAAATTTTAAATGAATCTAAATCTGAAATCTTTTTTGTCTCTACATTAAAATATACTGTTTCAATGATTATTAATGTATAAAAGAACATAATTAAATATTTTGACAAAGATGTGTTAATCAGTCAAATGACTGTCTTAAAATATTTGTTAGTGAGAGTAAATGTATTCATTTAGATTCTCCATATACTGTTCAAAGCTTTTTTTTTTTTAATAATTGTTGTCACAGCATAAGGTTGCTTAAACGCATAGGTTGATAGGGTGAGAAATGCATGATGGAATAGAGACACAGATATAATGAGTCTAATATAATTTATGTAGCTTTACCCATTAGCTAAATAATAAGCATTTGCTTGCATGCCAATTAAGAATTGGCATAAAAATTCAAAAATATTTTTCCAAAAATGTGATAGTTGATATTTCAAAACATGCTAAGAAATACATGGGAGAAATGCTATGGTATTTCTTCAAATTCATTTTGGAGGTAGTGTTTATTTTTTAATGTTACACAGAACAAAAATCTATATATTTTTGATGCTTAGGGCATTTAGATATCTTAATCTGACCCTGTTCATTATGCAGAAAATGAGCCATGTATAGATTTGTGCCTGATTGACCATGAACAAATTAAAGAAGCTACTTCAGGCCCCTCAAAAGTATTAGGGCTATTAAGTCTGAAATAGGATATAGAGAATAAATGATCCCCTACCAAAGTCATCTGAGGGCCTCTGAAGGAGTTTTGGGTTAGGTTGGGCCCAGAAAGGTTAACCAAGAAACTAAGATCAAGTGCAAGAGAAGGCAGCACCAGGTACAAAAGGATAGAAGTTCATTCCTGAACACCACTGATTTGTCCCCATGTGAGTTAGAATCACACCATGTGAGTTAGAATCACACATGATTTTTGTGGAAAAAGGAAAATGCATTATGATAATTAATTTTTTAACTTTGCTCTATCAAGAGACAGAGATAAATGTTACTTAACTGCCCTCTCATTATTATGAACTTTTTTAAACCATTCTTTTCATCAGTTATATTCACTACAATTATACCAAGTATATACATTATATTTGCATATACTAGCATATTAATTTAAAGAATTATTAATTATGAATAAATATGGGTCTGATTTAGATCCTACCTAAACTGGGTAGATATAAGAAGCTTTATTTCCAGATTTATATTGACTTGATAATATGTTATGCTACAATAAAAATAGTTCAGTTTTTCACCATTAAGAATGATATTAGCTGATGGTTTGTCATTTATGGCCTTTATTATGTTGAGATACTTTCCTTCTACACCCATTTTATTAAGTGTTTTAATCATAAATTGATGTTGCATCTTGTCAAATGCTTTTTCTGCATCTATTGATATGATCATATGATTTTTATCCTTTATTTTGTTATATGTGGTGTATCACACTGATCAATTTGTGTGTGTTGAACCTTGCTTGTGCCCCTGGAATGAAAATCTACCAATGAAATCCTTGATCAAATGGCAAGTGCTTTTCAAGGCATCGGGGGAAGTTAACTAATTTGTTAATGAGTTTGTTAGGCTTACATGAGTATGAGATTAGCTAACCACAAAGAAAAAAAAAATTGGTTTTAGTGTTTAGCTTTTCTCATACACTGCTTATTTGTTTTGAGTTTTCAATATAATCAATTTATTGTTTCTTTGCTTCCCTGCATTCATAATTTCACTGTCAAAACAAGGATTGTTAGGTTTGTATAACATAATTTTCAAGTAACTTTCACATATTATTTTACATCTTCCTTACAATACTCATATACAGTAGGTAAAGTGAGGCTTATTTTCCAATTTATTTACTGATAATGAAAATGAGGCTTAGCCAACTTGGCCAAAATACCCTGGTTATCAACTGGAACACTGAGGCTGAACCTCAGTCTGTCTTCTTTCAAAACATGGGCTTTTTATTCCCACCACATTTATATATAACATTTATACACAATTTCTAAAATCTGAAAAGAAATTTTATTTGTTTCATTTTCACCTTTGTTAGGTATTTATAATTTCAGGATTGCATTAATGCAATGACAGCAGGAAATGTAAAAATCATAATTTAAAAAATTCTCAATCTAAATTATCTTTTTGCTCAATTTCTCAGTTTCATTTGTCTCACCAAGATGATAAAATTAAGACATATATACAATAAGTAAAATACCTAGTAATATAGTACATTTTTTAGTTGTAACATGCTTGGCTGCTAAATTGAGTATTTCATTTTTCAATCTAAAATTTCTAAGTTTATATACCAAATTTATATCATTTTTCTGCTTAGAAATAAAATGCATGAACATTATAAAAATTGAGACATTTAAGCATGCCATACTTTATAGAACATTTAGATATATACAAAAAGCAGACTGAAAAAAAAATAAACCATATGTATAATTTGTCTCCCCAAAAGTAGCAATGATTAGCATTGTAAATGATATTTTAATGTTTATAATGAATATCAAATATGCACTATTTCACACTTATATTTCACTACATTTACTTTCTAAGTGTGCCCATGTTATACATGAATATTTATAGTACTTTACATGTACCTGTGCACTCACACCATTGATATACAAGTATTTATAAAGAAGTTTACAAAATTAGATATATTGTTTTAAATATTGTCTCCTTTTTTAGCACAGCTTTGTGAACTTTTTGCCATCCAATTTTTTTCAAAAAAATATAAAACTGGCCCTTATACATGGATATCAGGGAGAAACAGAAGAAAGAGGTGGACTACTCTAGATTGGTAGGTGGCAGGTTTAATAAACAAGAGAGCATTGACATTGTTAGTATATTTATTCTTACATATTCAATTCTCCTTCAAACTGATCTAGAGATTTTTAAAAATTCCAGTCAAAATTACAACAAAATTTTTTTTTAGATATAGGAAAGCTGATTCTAAAATTTATTTAGGAAGGCCAAGAATAGCTAAATTATTGGGTTGTCAGAAAAGTCATAACTCATTTTTTGCAACAAAAAACATAGAAAAAAATACCTCATGACTTTTCGGACAACCCAATCATTTTGAAAAGGAAGGGTAAACTAAGGGAATCATATAAACCAACTTTATGACTCACTATATAGCTATAGTAATTAAAACAGTATAGTATTTGATGAAGAGATAAGTTACAGACACAGAGATCAATGAAACAGAATAGAGAACACAAAACCTGATCCCACACCAAAGAAGAGCCACAAGATTTTTGACAAGGTTTCAAGGTCAAGTCAATGGAGAAAGGATAGTGTGTTCAAAAATTGGTGTTCAATCAATTGAATATCATCAAAATTGACCTCAATCTAAACCTCATAGTATATACAAAATTTAACTCAAAATGAACCATAGATATAAATGTAAAATTGTATAAATTTTAAAAGATAGTTCTCATAACCAGAGGTTAAGTAATGAGCTTTCTTAGATATAACACCAAAAACATTATCCATAAAGGAGAAAACAAACAAACAAACAAACAAACATCTATCAGACATCATCAAAGTTAAAAAAAAGTTTGCAATATATACATGTAAAAACTCATCACATTGTACACCTTAAACTTACCAATATCATGGATCAATTAAATCTCAATAAACCTGGGGAAAATATTTTAAAATGTTCTATGAAAGACCCCATTAGAAGGATGACAAGATAAGCTGTAGACTTGGAGATATCATCTGCAAACCAAAGAGCTGATAAATGACTAGCATTTAGAATATATAAATAACTTAAAAATCAACAGTAAAAAGCACAAACTATCCAATTGGAAAATGGGAAAAAGATTCATATAGACCTTTTATCAGAAAGGATATACAGATGGTAAAAAAGAGAACATCATTTGCCAGTAGGTAACTGGAAATTAAAACCACAATGAGGTATCACTATACACTTAGAATGGCTAAAATAAAATATAACGAAGACCAAATGCCGGTAATGATGCAGAAAGATAATCATACGACTGATGTGAAACTGTGAAATGGTATAGCCACTGAGGACAGCATTTTGGCAGTTTCTTGTAAAACTGAATATGCAACCACCATGCCACCCACTATTGCACTCATTGGTATTTATTTATCTCAGAGAATTTAAAACTGATCACATAAAAATCTGTACACAAACATTCATACATAATATCTAAAAACTGAAAAATAAAAAAAAAACACAACAACAACAAAACAATACCCATATGTTTTTCAATGAGTGAATTGTTAAATTTATGGTACATCCATATCATGAAGTACTACCTAGCAATAAAAAGGAACAACCTATTGATACACACAAAATCTTGGATGAATCTCCAGGGAATTATGTTGCGTGAAATAAGAAGTAAATCCTAAAGGTAACATTTGTGTGTTTCCACTTCTGTGACTTTTTTGAAATAACCCAATTATGGAAATAGAGAACACATTAATGGTTGCTAGCATTAAGGAGGAGGTAGGAATGTGAGGGAAGTAAGTGAGGATCCAAAAGGGCCCTTTGAGAGAGCCTCATGGTGACAGAATGGCTGTCTTAAAAAATAAACAAACATACAAACAAACAAAAGGACTTACTAGGCTCATTTGGGCAGCTGCGAGATGAGATCTCCGCATAGGCCAGCCAGAATCTTAGAAGTTTATGTAGAGCCCTGAACTGGGTTCGATCACATATTCAGTTCAGATGATCTCAGTAACACCTTATGCTCCCAAAAGTTGCATCCTCGAAATGGCTCTGGCTATGGGAATGATGGGCGGAATGTACATTCCATATAGAAAGGAGGTTGGTGGGAACCTCCAATTGTCTGAATCCAGCTCCCAGGTAAACTGGCAGTCACATCCTCTTGATAACCTACTTCAACCAGGACATAATTTGGTCTAGAGTTTCTAATGGCTTGGACACTGGTGGTTTAGTGAAGTGTTGTTAAGAGGTTAGATTGTGGATGTATTTTGCTGTTAGGGGGCAACAGGATTGCTGTGAGAGTAGAAATAAAGAATCAGGAGTGACTCCAGGTTATTGCCTGAGTCATCATAGGTATACATTGACATTTACTGGAAAAAAATATATATATTTGAGGAGGTGGGGCAGCAGATTTTGGGGAGAGCAAAGGACTTTGGACCTAGACATATGAATTGAAACATATTACATAGCTAAGTGGATTCATTAATGAGAAAATTTAATTACGATGTAGTAATTAGAATTAATGAAATGTAATCTTATTTGGAAGCAAACTCAGTTTTCTAAAAGTAAAAAGTTTCATCTATAAAATGTACAAATTAATAGAGCCTACATCATGTGTCATGCTGGGGCTCAGCTCCCTGCAGATGAATGCAGGATGAGGTGAGGCCAAAAAGGAACAACAATGGAGCCACAGATAGGGGATTCATACCACTATATTATATTCTTGATGACAGCTGGTCAAGACACAAGAAACAAACATCCGTCAATACCCCAACAAGGGGTTTTCCTGCACCACAGTCTCGCTGCTGCCGGCGAATGAGACACGCAGGATCTGCACCATCTGCAACACCTGAGCTTACTAAGAACAGCTGGGGCAATTACATGCAAAACAATAGTAGCTAATGGTTACATTAGTAGCTAATAGTAGCAACTGGTTTCAGCTGATGGCCATCTAATAACCCAGCCATCACCTTTCTACATGAGGCCGAGAGCCTGGAAACTGCCCTCTTAGCCCTTTCCCGACATAATGTTATGAGGATTAAGTGATAGAGAGTACATAAAGTATTTAATAAAGGACCTGGCAAATAGGTAACGAACACTAAGTGGCGACTAAAACAACAATAATAATACCATTACCATTATGTTAATTTATATGTGTGAATAAAGAAAACAAGCAGAAGGCAATATGAACAATGCAAATTGTTAGACTGATTAAAATGCTTTCCTTTATTTTTTTTAATTAGTATTGTAGTTATTTTGTTTTACATTGTTATTTACTAAAGTCCATACTTTATTCAGATTTCCTTAATTTTTACCTAATGTGACTTCTTTTGATTAAATTTATTGGGATTACAATGATTAGTGAAATTACATAGGTTTCAAGTGTGCATTTCTGTAATACATCATCTATATATATCACTTGTGTGCTCACCACCCCAGTCAGTCCTCCTTCCATCACCATATATTTGACCCTCTTTATCCTCTTCTACATCCCCTCTCCCCTCTTAACCCTCTGGTAACCACTAAACTGTTGTCTGTGTCTATAAGTTTTTGTTTCTTTGCTTGTTTGTGTTGTTCCTTTGCTGCTTTCAGTTTTATATCTCACATATGAGTAGAGTCATATGGTTCTCAACTTTTTCTGTCTGACTTATTTTGCTTAGTATAATAATCTCAATGTCCATCCATGTTGCTACAAATAGCACTATTTCATCTCTTCTTATGACAGAGTAGTATTCCATTGTATACCACATCTTCTTTATCTAATCATCTATGGAAGGACACTTTGGTCATTTCCATGTCTTGGCCACCATAAATACTGCTGCAATGAACATCAGGGTACATATAGCTTTACAGATAAATATTGCCATATTTTTTGGGTATATACCCAGCAGAGGGATTTCTGGGTCATATGGTAATTCTATTTTTAATTTTTTGAGGAACCTCCATACTGCCTTCCATAGCGCTGCACCAATCTGCATTCCCACCAACAGTGTATGAGGGTTCCTTTTTCTCCACAGCCTCTCCAACACTTGTTATTTGTCTTGATGATAACCATTGTAACCATTGTGAGGTAATATCTCATTGTGGTTTTTATTTGCATTTCTCTGATGATTAATGATGTTGAGCATCTTTTCATATGTCTATTGGCCATCTGTATGTCCTCTTTGAAGGAATGTCTATTCAGATCCTCTGCCCATTTTTTAATTGCATTGTTTGTTTTTTTGTTGTTGAGTTGTATGAGTTCTTTATATATTTTAGATATTAGCCTATTCTTGGAAGCGTTTGCAAATATCTTCTCCCATTCGGTTGGTTGCCTCTTTATTTTGTTGATGGTTTCTTTTGCTGTGCAGAAGTGTTTTAGTTTGATATAATCTCATTCATTTATTTTAGCTTTTACTTCCCTTGCCTTTGAGGTCAAATTCATAAAATCCTCTTTGAACTCAAGGTCCATCAGTTTAGTACCTATGTTTCCTTCTAGCAGTTTATTGTTCCAGGTCTTATGTTTAGGTCTTTGATCCATTTCAAGTTGATTTTGGTACACGGTGACAGATAGCAATCTAGCTTCATTCTTTTGCATGTGGCTTTCCAATTCTCTCAGCACCATTTACTGAAAAGGTTTTCTTTTCTCCATTGTATGGTTTTGACTCCTTAGTCAAAAAACTGTCTGTATTTATGTGGGTTTATTTTCGGGTTTTCAATCCTATTCCATTGGTTTGTGTGTCTATTTTTCTGCCAATACCATGCTGTTTTGACTATGGTTGCTATGTAGTACAAGCTGAAGCCAGGGAGTGTGATATCTCCAGCATTGTTCTTTTTTCTTAGGATTGCTTTGGCTATTTGGGGTCTTTTGTGGTTCCATTCATATCTGCTGATTTTTTGTTCTATTTCTTTAAAAATTGCCATTGGGGTTTTGATGCAGATTGCATTAAATCTGTATATTACTCTCAGTAATATGGTCATTTTAACTATATTGATTCTTCCAATCCTTGAACATGGAATATCTTTGCATTTCTTTGTCTTCAATTTCTTTTTAAAAATGTCTTGTAGTTTTCAGTGTATAGGTCCTTCACATCCTTGGTTAAGGTTATTCCTAGGTATTTCATTCTTTTTGCTGCAATTGCAAAAGGAATTGTTTTTTAATTTTTGTGTTTTTTTTATTTCTTTTTGTGGGAGTTCATTGTTATTATATAGGAATGCAATGGATTTTTGTACATTGACTTTGTGCCTGGCAACTTTACTGTATTCGTTTATTGTTTCTAATAGCTTTTTGGTGGAGTCTTTAGGGTTTTCTATATAAAGTATGATATCTTCTGCAAAGAATGACAATTTAACTACTCCACTCCTAATTCAGATGCCTTTTATTTCTTTCTCTTGTTTGATTTGTGCTTCATATAAAAGCCATAGATCAGTATGTACTCTTTTTAGCATTTCTGAATTTGCTCATGTAAATTCATTTTAATGTTAATTTTATATAACTTTTATTACAAATGCATGTATATTGTTTGTACACAAATTAGAAAATAAAAATGTTTATAATTCTATAACAGAAATAACTATTCCTTATATATTGGTGAATAACTCTACTCTTACACATAGCTATAACTACATCTTACAATTATTCACTGCTTAAATAAATATTTATTGAATTGTTATATAGCAGACACTGTTCTAGCCACAGAGGATAAAGCAATAAAAATCTCTGTTCTTGTAGAGGTTACATTCTACTTGGAGGAGAAAGAAAAAATGATCAGATTAAATGTATTGTCTGTTAGAAGCTGAGTGATAGGAAGAAAAATAAAGCAGAAAAGGAATATTAAGAGTGCTGGAGTGACAGGGCTAAAATGTACAAAAGGGATGAGAGGGGACTTCACTGAGAAGGTGACAGAATAAAACTAAGGGAGTGAGGGAGGAAGTTCTGTAGTTATCAAGGAAGGAACAAGTGCCAAGTGTAAGTGTATCATGCCCTTAATAGAAGTGGCCAGTGCACCTGGAAGAGAGGGAGAAAACGGTAGAGATGAGGTCAGAGATGGAACAGGTAGCTGGATCCTTGTAAACCATTCTGCACTCTTTGACCTTGATCATGAATAACTTGGGAGCAATTGGAGTTATGGTCTGACATATATTTACAGAATCACTGTGGATCCTTTTTGAAAATAAACTCAGAGGCAAGAACAAAAGCAGGGCAACAGTTAAGCTTTGACAATTATCTGGACACATCAATGATGGCAAAGTATATTAAACGTTTATTACTTAAAATATTTAGTTTTTAAATTTTTTATCAAAGTTAAAATAATTATTGGTGTTAAATGACTACTAGATCTTCAAGGATTAGAATGAATACATACGAGCCTCTTTACCTCATTCTTCTTTTCATTTCACAGAAGCACCACTTTCAGGTCTTTCACTGTCCATCCCTCCCACCATTAGCTAATATATTTAGCTCTATTTTCTAGATAACATTTTCTTTATGCAAACCGTTTACTTTTGATATTGGACACTATCTTTTGGCATCCCACAATGGAAAAGGAAGGTTTAATTTTCTTACCTCCCCTATACACAAAGATACACAATACACATATCCCCCCCCCAACATACTTCCCATAATATCCCATTCTATCAATACAGTCAGATTTGGCTAGACCAATATTCACATTTATATTCTTGTGATTCTATATCAATTCATTTCCACTCAGCCATGTAATGCACTATGATTGTATTTCCTTTCATTTCTTGTACCCATTTTTGTCTTCTCAAAGTTAATAATTGTCTAATGTGTTTATATGCTTAAGTTTTTAAGGATCTATCATTAATGTATTCCCAAACTTTTTGTTGAAGTGTAAAACTCTTCTCTGCACATTCAAGTACTATAATAAGCCATTAAATTTATCTTTCTTTTTCTCCATCTTGTATCCCTAGGTCTTGATTGGTATGGATTGGTTCCTCAAGTCATCATCTTCCAATATTGTTTCACTATTTACCTGGACATTTCCTTCATTTTCTCCTGTGCTAGCTATATAGACCCCAAACTTACTTTCTCTTTTCTTAGTTTATTACATTATTCTTCTATTCCTGAGGCTTTCTGGGCTTATTAATACCAGCCTATATTTTTGCATTTTACAATCAACTATGTTAGTAATTATATGTACATCTGTATGCCAGCTTCTTATCTTCATTACTTTCTCTTTTCATGTTTGGTTTTTTAAAAAAATATTTTTAAAACTCTCCCATGGTCATTAGTGGAGTTTGGGGAAGGAAGTATAATGAGGGCATATGTTCAATCAAATATAGTCAACCGAAAATATTTAATTGGCCTTACTTTCGCTTAACCATAGAGTATGAATGTTTTTCCATATCAACAAATACAGCAGTGTGTTACCTTCAGATCATATTAATAATTCATTGTTATAAATATGACTGTTGTAAATATACATGCATATAGACACATAGTTTCCTTATAGCACCAACAATCTAGGTAGGGTAAATTGGGCTAGACAGAGCTCATAGAACAAATATGTGTTTTTAAAAACTTAAATTAGGTATTATTTCTTACTGTAATGACAGAAGTCATATAAATTTAGAAAATTCAGAAAGCCTACTTCTTTTTTTCTTGTATAATAAAAAGAATAAATTCTACTATGTAATAATGGCACACTTAAATATTTTATTATTTAATGATTTAGGTTTTCTCTCTTTATTTTGTTTTCCTGTCTACCTCTATCACATGCTATGCAGGTTTATATTAATGTATATGTAGTGGCATATTAATAAAGGTTTAACAGCTAGCTTGGTAGGGTGGCCCCTGATCTTAGTGTTTGCCAGTTTCTGTGGTATAATCAATCCCACTATGGTCAATTTCAAGCTAACAACCTCACATCACTTAAGAAAGCAGAGATAGGAAAAGGTGAGCAAAATCAACACTTGTGAGCCAGTGGAAGCCAGCTCCAGCACAATGTTACCATGCCAAATATCTTTAATATATTTTCTAGCTTATTGTTTTCATTTTATCTTTTTAAGTTTTTTTGTTTTGTTTTTTTTTGTTTCTGCTATTTAACAATTTATTTATTTTGATGTAAAAAAAGTACTTTTTACCTCCTCTGTTTTATTAAATATTCTACCTTGGCTCCAATAGTGCATAGATTATTCATTTATATTTTCTTCTAATGATGTTTCAGCTTGCTTTATTTTTTTATTCTGTTTGTATATCCATTTGGAATTTCTTGTGATATAAGGTGTGGAATAATTTAGCCTTACATTTTAAAAAATTGCTATCTCATCACAATGTATTGAATAATTGATCATCTCTCTTATATTAAAAATGCTAACTTCTATTACATACCACATTTTATATTAATGGGATCTCTATATGTTCTCTTTATTCCTCTATCTGTCTAGTCTTGCATTTGCACTGTGCTTTTAAAATGATTTTTGATTTACAACACAATTCATTATCTAATTGTTTAAGGTCCCATTGATTATCTTTCTGTTCTAAATTGTCTTTACTATTTTGACTTGATTCCTTTATATTGATCTAATTGTTTTAAAATCCAAAGATAAATCATCATTGGAAATATTTTAGAAGTATCTTAAATATTTTGATCAGTTTGAGGAGAATTGATATATTTATTTTCTTCCCATCCATAGTAATGAAAGATTGCCTAATTTTTTCATCTTCTTTTATATATTTTAATAAAATTTTGTTTCCAATTACATAAATAAACCCTAGACACAACTTGTTAGATATATTTGTAGCATTCCATTCTTTATTTTATTACCATTTTGAATGTAAGCATTTTTTCCATTCATTTTTCTCTTACTGCTGTATGTACTATTTGTATATAATTTGTATTATGTACAAGGCTATTAATTTTCATAAGTTGAATCACAGCCACATTCTTTAAAATGTAAACATAGTTTTAAAATTAATTCTCTTGTCTTTTCTCTGTATGAAATATTATAATTTGCACAAAATTATAGTTTTTCTCCTCCTCCTTTCTGATATTTGCTTTTGTTGTTGTTTTTTTCCTGAACTTAGTGCATGTGCAAGAATGTCAATAAAAATGTTGAACATTATGGGTGAGAACACATATTCTTTTTGCATTCTTGTATTGATTGATTGATTGATTGATTTAGTCACACATATTTTGTATTGCATATTATATACTTAGATACGAATTTTTGTTTTAGTGTTAAATAAGATATCAACATTGGTGAATATTTTGATTTATGTTCTTTTAAAATATATTCAAAAACTGAGTTAATGAAACAAAATTTTATAATTTAAAAACTCTAAGTATAATAGATATATTTTCGATATATCACTAAAAATATTTTTAATTATTGCCAAGTAATACAAAATTTTGGAAGATTCACCATTGTTTAACATTTCTGTTTTATTCAATATTTTGATATCTTTAAAATGTTGGAGTGAAGAGCCTTGTACAAATATTTGGCTAGTACATCTAATTATTGCCTTATGATATATTCACACGAGTGTAAATGAGATAGCTGCGATACAAAGTAAATATATTTTAATTGTCAATACATGGAGCCAAATTGGCACTCCAGGAATGTTATATCAATGCATAGACCCAATGGTATTGTTACTATTTGATGGTACATCCCGTTGTGAAGGAGTTGGATGAATTTGATTTACATTTGATATCTTTTTATGTAATACATGATTTTAATTAATTTTATACTGTAAACCATCTTAACTTGCAAAAATATTATTAATATTTTAGATTCTGTGCACTTGAAAGGAAAATGAGCTTCATAATGTAAAACAAAAGTGATAGACCTAAACTCTTCCTGAATAAACTTACAAACTCCCTCAAACTCACAGGGGAAAAATATGCTTGAAGACTAGAACAGCCAGTGAACACAAAGGGTTTATACTAACCTAAAGGCAGCTTTCTTTTACATATTTGAGGAGCTTATTCCGTATTAGAAATACAGTTTCCTTTATATATGAACATAGTTCGGAAAAGAATGATTTTAATTTTCCATATAATACTTAAATTATAACATAAGCTATGGAGATATAACTCAAACTAAAATGAATTTGGATATGGTTAAAATACTTTCATTCCTTTTTCTAAAACTGTGTGTCTTCATACAAATGTGAAGGCATTTCACTCTTAGCAGCTCATTTTCCCTTTGAGTGGGTTGTGTAGAGAAGAAAGGCAATCTGAACTTTAATTATTTCTAAGTTTCTTGTGAATTTTAATATATTTACAGACTAGTACAATCACTTTAAATTGAAAAGTGAAATCTTCCTTTTTCTGAATAAATCATGATGAAAATATGACAGGAAAACGTAAGGCTCTCATAAATGAACTGATAAATCATGTTTCGACAATGAACATGACAAAAAGTGTCAACCTCTCCTTGTACTAGTAAAGCACAGCATTTATTTCATGAGAAAAGTAATTACCTCAGTGACACTAAAGGCCCTTTCTTGATATTATTCTAAGTCTTTCTGTGGGTCTTCTCCAGCTGTGATCCATTTGCAGCATTTTATCCATTCAAGCACTGAAATGGAACTTACTTCAGCTGGCATGTAATGAACATTTTGTTTTTTAGTGTTCTAGAGAATTTTGCCCTATACATATGTAAAGGCACAGCTATAGAAGTGGTAATAATGGATTTCTGTTTAAACTAACTCCAAGCTTTAATTAACTTTTCTTTTTTCTTCTATTTGATTCATTTTCTTCTATTTGCTTTGCAAGGCTAGGATATTATCTGCCTTGCATATATTTGTAACAATTTCTCTGGAATGATTTTTTTTAAAGCATTTTTTTTTTCAGTTACAAAATTAGTCCTTTTAAAAGAAATTTCCAGAGTTATCATTTCAACTTGGCAATTGATTAGTATTATGAAAAAGAAAAAGAAAACCTAAATAAAAGAGATCACTGCCCTTACATAAATACCCAGATAATTTTCAGGTCTTTAGCTTATTGACTTCAAAGGTAGAGAGATTTTGTTTGCTGGTTGGTTTAGCTTTATGAACATACTATAAGCATTTCTGTCATGAACCAACTATGCCTGGCCCTTGCCTGTCCAGTTTACATCACACTTCACCAGTATTCTGCAAACTGGTGCTCAGGTATGCACCATGTAATAGCCAGAGTAGACTCCTCCAGACCACACCTTGCTGATGCATTTCCACTGGCCAGAGCTGGCCTTGCCTACTTGTACTGTACAGATTCTTTATGAGTTTTTGTTGTTGTTGTTTATTTGGTATGAAAAACTGACACTCAAAAAAATAACGGAAAACTCATGTTGTATACCACAACAAGGAAATTGTTGGCAAATTGTTGAATGAATGTTGTCAGTTCAGAAGATTAGTTATTGCACAAGAAACATGTAATTCTCTGAAATTTCACAGCTCGCATATGAAAGGAATTGGAGGGCAATTTCTTTAAATTTGGAAACCATCCTAAAACTTCCTTGGCATTGCCAATGAATTATAAATCTGAGATAAATTTCCTTAAACTATTAATAATACTTTTTATTATTTAACCATGCTATAAAGAAAGCTAAATTCTTTCTATAAAAAGCGATATCACAAAATTGTTGCCAGATGAAGACATAATCAAAGATAATGCAGCTAATGCTTGTAGAAGAGGAAGGTAATATACGCATGTGTAAGGTATTTAGCTAAAATAAATGTTAATTTTTTTTCCTGGATTTGATGATTTAGTGGTGACTAAGATGGCTTTAACAATTCCCTGAGCTTGAGTAAACTTTAGACTGGATTTTTCCTGTCCTTTTTTCTTAGAGCATTTACTTTAGAAAAAGGAATCCCCTGGTTGTGATGGGGTGGGATCCCCTGACCTCCCTTTTCTTAGGACATTTACTATAGAAACCTTGCAATTATAGTTTTTTTCTCTGCCTCTTTGAATGTAACTCCTGTATATCCAGAATGTCTTTCTGATGGAAAAATAGGAGCCAGTCCTTTGAAATGTAAAAAGAAAAATAGGGCCCCTGTCTCCGTGACTGTATGGAATGGTAGGTACCTAACTTCCATAAGCAACTTTAGCCAACACATTGGCCTGTCACGTTGACCTGTGTCCCCACTGAAGTCTTCCACTTTTTCATTGACTCATCTCAGAGATTAAATATCTTCCTGCTTTTAGTTTTTTACTTTACCAGCAGTTAAATTCAATCTCTTCCCTATTGCAATAGTCTTGAATAAAGTATTCCGTGCTGTTTTTAATATGTCCAGTGTAATCTTTCTTTAGCAGTGTTATTTATCAGTTTCTCAAAGCTTTATAATCTGTTGCAATTTTCTTCTCTTCCTAAATAAACATTTATGTTTATATTTAATTTGTATTTGTAATGTTTTTGTTTGTTTTTTTCTTAAGAATTCCTCTCCTGGTTTCATAAGCTCCAGACTCCACAAAAGTTGATTAACTTTTTTCTCTTGCTCTTTGCTCTACTACCAAGTATCTAAAAATATATTCAGTTGATGCTCATCTCCATGTCTTTATTCAATGTGCATGCAGGGCCTAGCAAGATATTTGTGTGTGTTTGCTTTTTATTTCTTTTTTTTTTGCCCCACATATATACTCACTAAAGTACAACCAATATATCAAGAACTAAATCTATCATTTTTTAAAAAATTTCCTCAATCCTTCAATTGGAATTGCTCTTTCCTGTGTTTCCATAGTGCTATTTATGATTTTATAATAGAATTTATTACAGTCTTCCAACTAATGAAGTTATTTGTATGTTTTCCCATCCTTTTACAAGAGAGACTGTAAATTTTCAGACCACAGGACACCTATGCTATTAGTATTTATTACATCCTTATTACCTAAAACAGACACAAATGTATATTGAATTAAATAGCTATAATGTGGTTTTCTTATATTTAATTTGAAATTTGATTCTCATGAAAGAAATATTGAAAATCTCCCAGGATAATAAGTTACTTAGAGAGAGGTACAGTAATAATTGAGAAAATAATATTCATGAAATCCTATCATGTATCTCAGGGAGATAACCTCCTTTGATGGGTTAAATTGAGCTCAAATGCTTCCTCTTCTTTTCAAGCTTTCCCTGACATTTTATAGGCAGAGCTAATCTTTTTTTTTTTTTCAGCTGAGCCATCCTGCCACCTGTTGGCAGCTCAACGGCAACTCAGCTTGCGCTGGCCTCGAACCACTGTTGCTCAGAGCTCAGCTTGTACTCTTGGGCAAGCTCTTAACCAACTGAGCCATTCGGCCGGCCCCTAGGCAAGACTAATCTTATGTATCTCTTGGCATGCTGAATATTCCCCTGTCTGATTTCTCTACTAAACTAGAAATTTCTGAGGTCTTTTTATAACCGTTTCCTGGCAGAGGGCTTTTCATATAATGTGGTACTAGTTCAATACTTATTAAAAGAAGGGAAGTATGAAGGGAAGAAGGAAGGGATAAAAGGGGGAAGGGAGGGAATTAGAAATGAAAGGGAGAGAGAGAGACATATTGCCCAATAGTAGACAACTTTGTCCCCAGTTTCTCTGATTTCAAAGCCATGGTATCTTTTCAGGTTGCAGTGTCTCCTATCACAGGACCAAGAGCCAGGTGCAGCGAATACCCCATTCTGTCAACAATTACGATTTTTTTAAAAAAGATAAATGTAAGCACTCATAAAGACTACAAATCATTTCCTTTTTCCCTATAAAAAAATTACATAGAAATCCAAATAAATATGTTTAATAAAAGATGCATAAAGAAGTTACTTTAAAACATCCAAGGAAACTGACTCTCTCATACCCATAGACACACATAGTGTACTCAAAGTATTTTATTTTAAAACTCAGAATACTTATCTATAGCCAGTACACATCCTAGGCAAGCACAATGACTACTCACAGGTGCATTTGAAAATCTCTCTTTTCCTGTTAGGCATCTATGTATTCTTTTTTAGTGGTGTAATTTAATATAAATTTTCATTGAAATGATTAAATGCTTATTTCATAAAGTTTGTAACACACAAATGAGCAAAAAGAAAACTAAGACTACCCAATATAGTTCAACCCAGTGACTAGACTAAAAGACTGGCAATACACATAAAGAAATGTGTGGAATTGTAATATGAATGCGCATTTTTCATATACTGATAGTATATTATGGTGGATTAGAAATGAGACAGAGGACAAGATTCAAGAACAGCTCTTACGTTTTATAGTGTAAACAGCTGAGTTTATGGTGGTAGTTTTTAGGAGGAGAACAAATTTGGGTACGTATCAAAAATGCTATGTTTTCTTTACATTTGAAATGTCCTTTATATACTCAAGTCAAGAGGTCAAGTAAGAAGGTGGATGTGTGAATTGATAGGCAAAGGTAAAAGAATCAGGGCTGGTCATTTAAAATTGGTGGGAGGTGGGCCAGCGGAGTGGCGCTGTGGTCAAGCGCTGGCGTGGGAAGCCAGCGGTCCCGGTTCGTGTCCCACATGTGAGGGCCAGTGATACTGCCCTCAAAAAGAAAAAAAAAAAAATTGGTGGGAGGTAATTCAAAATAATATTTTGTTTTGAGGTTGCTCAAATATAAGAATTTGGTTTCTTAAAAGAAGGAGGCTACCATCATTGTTTCATTATTTTTGTAGCATATATTGTTCATGTGACAATCATTGTTATTTTATAACACTGGAAATATTTTTTAATGTTTTTTTTTAATGCTAATGGCCTTATTCTGGCTTTTCTGAAAAATTCTACTTCTATATTGAAAAAAAAAATTGATGTATATTCAAGATATTCATATGAGGTTGATTTGCCAAAGGAGCTACTTTTCTTCTTTGTTTCTGAAAGCAAATTTTATGTTTGTGGAATAACTACCTTTTAATGGGTTATACATTGTTTCATGTGGGAAAACAGGTATCACATTAAATTGTACTGAGCCACTGAGCTGTTTGATATTACATAGTTCTGTTAACTTAATGTGCAAGGAATTATTTACCACTTGCTATGGGCCAGATACTCAGCTGGATGCCCTGGGGTATTAAAAACCAACTACTCTTCAATTATACCAGATAAATTATATCACTAGTTTACTAGAGCAAGAGATTGACACATACATGTTTTTCCAGAGATAAATTCCATAAGAAAGTACAGTTTAGTTCTATAAGTGGTCTGAAGAGAAGAGTGAATTTGAATAAGCTATTCATTAAGAGTAATACTGCACTTATTTGGCTTGGGGAGGGCATCAGATCCATACACTAATATTAATGTACTGATTACACAGCTTATGGTAGACCAAACCTCATAAAACTGTCAGAATTTCTCCTACTTTATAGTGACCATTATTGCAGGTTGCTGAGACATTTGTGCAAAAAGTGTTTTCCCTATTTTGATCATGGCTGTTTCTAATCTTGGATTATTTGATGATGTCAGAGTCCAGTGTCTGTGAAATTTGAATTGATTACTAAGGTAATCATGGTGGGAGCTTGCATAGCAAACGAAAGGAATAGTCTGCTGATTATACAGAAGAAAACTTCTATTTACATGCAAATACTTTGTAATCAGCAATGATAGGAAAGAAAATGTATGGGAGTCTAAAGCATTCTGGTTTTCAAGTGTTCCGGCTTTCCCTAAGTCCCTACCTCAGAAAATGTTTCCTCGTATCAATAAGAGAGCCTATCTCATTTACCAAAATTTTAGGCATAGTTTAGTTGAACAAAGCACATTAATGGGTCTTTTCTCACTTCTTTCTGAGTTTAGTTCTTTCACTTTTGGGTTATCGTTAGCTGGAATTATTCTCTGGTTAATATTTTAGTCTTAGTATAGTAACTTTCTAGAAATGATAGCTTAAAGCCTTACTTTTGTTCTTTTTTTTAAATGAATAATACTGACTTCACAGGTCATTCTAAGGTTTAATTAAAATAAGGTACATTTTAGTACCTATCTAAGTGTTTCATATGTCATGTAAATATTCAAAGCTGGTGGCTTTATTCATACTAGGTTTTATGAGGTTTCTTTGTTTTTGCTTTTTGAAAAGCCTGAAATGAGGTTACTTAGGGCCAGTTCATATGGCCCTAAGAAAGTCTCTATGGCAAACATTTTTAAAAAATATTTTATTATTTTTATTAAACTTATTGAGGTGACATTGGTTGCTAAAATAATAGGTTTCAAGTGTACAATTCTATAAGAAAATATTTTTCATGCATATTATTTCACAGACAATGAAGTATAATGGGCAGTACACTACAATGTTAGCATAAAATTGGAGGTTCATAAACATTTTTTTTCACTAGTAATGGTGTCTTAGGAAAAAGTCAATTGATATTATTTCTGATTTAAAGACTAAAACTCTGAGGGAAAAAAAAAATACAGCTTCAACTTGTATTTAGGAATTCCATAAAGATTCACTTCTTTGCCAAAAGACATTATACATGATCATTAGGCTAAATTCTCTTACCCAATATAATACAAAATAAATATTTTACTGGTGTGAGGCTGAACAACAACATACTGAAATGGATTAGATATGCTAAGTTTTCAATGAAAATGATTGCTACAGTATGATAATATTTAGAGATAGGACAGAAGTTCTCAAAGAATTATTCATGGACCCTTTCTGTGAGTTTAGGATAAATATATTTTCAAAATAATACTAGGTTCAACAAATGTTGTGCTTCAAAGGAACACCATTTTAGAAAGTGAAAAGACAACCCAGAGACAGGAAAAATATTTGCAAATCACATACCTCCTAAAGGACTTATATATCAGATTTCTCCAGAGAAACAGAATGAACAGGATGTGTGTGTCTATGTGTGTGTGTGTGTGTGTGTGTGTGTGTGTGTATAAATACATGATAGATAGATAGATAGATAGATAGATAGATGACAGATAGATAGATGATAGATAGATAGATAGATAGATAGATAGATAGATAGATAGATAATAGACAGACTTATTTATTTTAAGGAATTGGCTCATGTGATTGTGGCATCTTGGTAAATTCCAAATCTCCAGGGTAGGCTTGCAGGCTGGAGACCCATAGAAGAGTTGTTGCTCTTCCAAATGGCAGACTGCTAACAGAATGCTTATTGTCAGGAGAGGTCAGTCTTCATTCCTTATGACCTTCATCTAACTGGATAAGTTCCACCTATAGTGTGGAGAGTAATCTGTTTTGCTCAAGGTCCATCAATTTAAATATTAATTTAATTCAATAAACTGCCTTCACAGGGACACCTAGAAAATGTTTGACCAAATCTGGGCATGGTGTCCCATTTGCCATCACATAAAATTAACCATCACAAGGACTCATATCTAGAATATCTAAAGAACTCTTACAACTCAATAATAATAAAAACAGCTCAACTAAAAAATGGGCAAAGAGCTTAAATATGAATTTCTCTAAAGAAGATATATGAAAGGATAATAAATACATGCAAAGATGATCAACACCATTAGTCTTTATGGAAATGTAAATCAAAACTATGAGATATCACACACAGACTGGCTAATATTTTAAAAAAGATAGATAATAACAAGTGTCGGTGAGAATGGATAAACTGTAATCTTCATACATTAAGAGTGGGAATGTAAAATAGTGTGGCTACTGTGGAAACAGTTTGGCAGTTCTTCAAAACATTATACATAGAGTTACCAATAACCCAGCAATATCACTCCTATGTATCTAAGATAAAGAAAAACATGTCTAAACAAAATTTTTTTACACTAATGTTTATAGCAGACTTCTTCATATGGCCAAAAAGTAGGGGGAAAAAACCCTAATACTCTTCAACTAATGAATAGATAAACACAGGCAGTATATCCACACATGGAATATTATTTGCCAATAAAAAGGAATATAGTACTGTCACGTGTTGCAACATGATGAATCTCTAATACAGTATAAATCAGAGAAGCCATTCCCAAAAAGCTGCATATGTCCTTATGATAATATTTATATAAAATATCCAGAATAGGCAATTCTATACAGAAAGAAAAAATAATGATTGCAAGGTACTGTGGGGAACAAAATGGAGAGGGTCAGGTAATGGGGTTAGGGTTTCTTTCTGCATTGATGAAAATGCTCTGAAATTAAATTATAGTGATTATTGCATAGTTTTGTAAATACAAGGTATACTGCAAATTATTGAATCAAATACTTCAAACAGATGAACTTTGTGGTATGTAAATTATATCTTAATAAAGCTGTTCAAATAAGACAAAGATGTAATTTGCCTTTTTAACTCTAATTTTTAACAAGTATACAGTAGGATTTTCTAGAAGCTACATAACATGTGATAGTACCAGAGGTTAATAGAAGAATATAGGCGTATATGAACCCTGGCACCTTCTATTAATCCATGTATTAAAAAGGTTTGCAAAATGTAAAACAATTATTTTGAAAATGTAAAACAATACCTTGGGAGGTACATTTATTTTTCATAAAAATGTGTTATTTTTGTTAACATATATATTTTTTATTAATATGCTTAAATTAATTACTAAATAAGTGTGATTAAATGTTCTGAATTTACATTGCCCATAGAGTAAATATCTAAACTTCTAATCCACATAAACAGAAGCTCTTTGGAGCCTTTGATTATTTAAGAGTGTAAAGGGACTCTGAAAGAAAAATGTTTGAAAACTATTGAAGTAAGGTAATGAGCAGACAAATGGTTGGAATAGTGCAAGAGAGTGTCACCTATTTCATATGCTGTGAGTAGAAGATGAATGTAAATTGTAGAAAAATCCTCTTTTTTCCCATATATTCTGATGCCCAAATATTATAATGCAATTTTCTGATGATTATAGAAAGACAAAAATATGGAAAATGAAAATTATTTTTATTTTGGGCTTGTTTTGTGTTGCCTTAGTAAATGATCATAAAGGCAACTGAGCAAAGAGATTGTCATTTTTCAGACATCTTTGTTTCTGCAAAAACTCTTCATGAAATAATTAATGGAAATGAAGCACTTTGAAAATAAATATGATACAGTTGTCTTTTGTGATCAAAGGTAGCTGTGCTTATAAACATACCAAAGAGCATGTTTCAAGGACAGTAATTTCAGCTAAGAGAAGAGGTACTTTCTAAGAAACTCTGAGTAATGTTTAATCAGAAAAAATATTCAACTAAGTAAAACATAGAGGGATACATATCATAGGTGGAAATACAGACATAGCAGAGGAATGATACTTTATGGTAGTTTTGTAGCATTTGTTGCTCTTTTGTATTATAGAATTTTAGGCAACTTCTAATAAAACTCTGACAAAACTTCAGATTGAGTCTTGATTCCACCACTTAAAAATTCTTATACTCTGCTCTACCACTTCCCAAAATGATAATTGATTAAAATAATCCACAGCTCATAAAGATAGTTGGAGAATTAAAAAAACAAAAACCAAAAACAAAAAAAATACTGCAGTTCAATAAATGTCACTTACCCTTTTCTATAGTCCACTTTCCATTACACAGTCTGAGCAACCAAGGCATAAAGGATTAGCAACTGGCCTAAAATGATTACAATGTTAATAGGCGCCAGCATAGGTACTGGCTCCAATCTCATTTCAAATACCCTGACTTGTCTGTCTTACAATACAGTTGACCCTTAAACAACAAGGGTTTTAACTGTGCGGGTCCACCTATATGCAGACTTTTTTTCAGTAAATAGTCCTTCCTATCTGTAGGTTTCACAATGACTGCTTCAGCCAACTGTGGATCAAACACCACTTTCACATTCCCAGGGGCAGTTTCCCAACCTCAGATTTCCAACCAGGATCTGGCTCAAAAGTACTGTTTTCAATCTGTGGCTGCTTAACACCGCGGACGAGAAAGGCTGACTGTTGAGTTAAAAATTATACACGGATTTTCAACTATGCTGGTTCGGCTCCCCTAACACCAGTGTTGTTCAGGGGTGAACTGTATTGCACTATACTTTGTTGGTGGAGGTCATAAAGAGGATGTGACTGCCAGTTGACCTGCAAACTGGACCCAGGTAATCAGAGGCTCTTAACCCCTTCTTTCCCCTGTCCTTGGAATGTGTGTTCTGCTCACTATTTCCATAGACAGGGGCTGTTTTTCAAAGAGGTAGCTCTGAGACAGTAAACTGTTGTTGAGACTCCTTGAACTTAATTTGTGAATAAATCCAGCTAAGCCCTCTGTATAAACTTTTAAGATTCTGGCGGGTGGGTGTGGAGATCTACTCATCTTGTGATGGCCAAGGCAAGCCTCCTATGTAAGTTCAATTAGTTGCCATTAATATTGTAGAAGTGCTGTTATTAAAAAAAAAAAAAATCCCAGTTCTCCTATAAACTGGAGATTTGGCCATTTTTCTGCCTGCATTATTGCCTCAAGGCAACAAATGTCTGGAGCTTAATTGTGGCTGCCCTCTTTGATTGAAGTGATTTCTCACAGTGTAATCTGAAGAATATTTGGGTTCTCTGAGACCCTTTCAAGAGGTTCATGAGGTCAAAACTATTCTCATGGTACTATGATGTTATTAGCCTTTTTCTCTGAGTTGACATTTGCACTGATGGTGCAAAAGCAATAGTGGGTAAAAAATGATGGCACTTCAGCAAGAATCAACATAGTGGTACTGTCGATAGTATCAGTTGTTCTGTTTTTCACTCACAATTTTAAATATTGCTATACACTCAAAATTTAAAAAAAGAAAACTGGTTTCACTTTAAACTGGTTCCCCGTTGAAGCATTAAAAATACTAATTTTATTAAAACTCACCCCTTGCATATGCATTTAATATCCTGTGTAACAAAATGGGAATGTGCAACAACCACCTCTGCTGTGTATCACCATGTTTATTTTGATGAAAAACACTTGTAGAAACAACTTTTTAAGCTGTAGGTGACTAGCTGCTTTATTCATGGAACACCATTTTAATAGAAAGAAAGACTAACAGGGAACTGTAATTAGTTAGATTGAGTATTCGGCAGAAATTTTCTCTAAAGTGAACAGTGAGAGCCTGCCATTTCAAGGAAAAGAACTAATAGCGTTTGACAAGAAATGTCTCAATCTTTGGAATACCTGCAAAATTTAGTATATGTGTATACTAACTGTACTAAATATACTAAGTAGTATATTTTTCAAATAAAGCATCAAGGTACAAAACTATGCATGGGTATCAGACTCATTCAAAATGTAATGATGAAATAGACTATGAAAACTTTTGATATGATTTCACATTCCACATTGAAACAAACCTTTAAGAAGTAACCATTTGTGACTTGAAACTAATTTTGCTGTAGGAAACAGGAAGAAAAGTAATCCTTATTTGTAAGTAATATAGTTTTTATTCATATTAAGAATAGAGTGAATACCCAAATGGACTTGGTATGTAATTATTATCCAAGGAAGACTATATATTATCATTTCTAAGCACTGATTATTTTGTGTAGACATGATACAACTATATTTGGTTTATAAATTAATTACCTCATTTATTTATCACAGGTATATCCATTTATCATAAAACACGTAGAAACAAGTATTGATCATACCTAGTACCCTATAATTGATTTATTGACATATATTTTGTCTTGTGAGGATATCTATCAAAACTGATTACAACTGTTGTAATATTCACATAGAATTTTGTGAAAGTTATGCCATCCACTCACTTTCAGGTCTTCAAAATCAGTGACTTTCAAATGTCAGGTGAGGTGTTTCTTAAGTACATGTCTAGGCTTGGTACAAAAAAAGTAGTCCTCTTTATCAGGAAACTTGCAAAATTATTTTCAACTCACTGTTTTTTTGAAGCAAAGGTGTGCTTATAAGCAATTGGATTTTGTGTTAGGTAATTGGAAATTTTTAGTCATGCAGTTTATCTCTTTTATCTTTTTTAAGTTTAGATTGCCAGAAATAGGGCTTCACATAGCAAACAGGTAAAATAATAAAATAAAATAAAATAAAATAAAATAAAATAAAATAAAATAGGCATGACAACATTATCCTAATGTTTGGAAGCACTTGACATTTCTTATACTTTTTTTTTTTTTTGCCGTACATTAAGGTTTCATTTCTCTATTATAGTTTTATTGTAATTTTAGTTACACATATTATATGTGAATCCACTCTCATATTAAAAACAATACATGGACATATTCAGTAAAGAAGACTTCCATTTACTGTGCACTCCAATTTACTTACAAAATAATAACTCCAGTTACTAGATAAATATGTTACATTCAAAATTTTGTTTTTTGAAGTCATTGATTTTTTTTTGTTTTATTTTTAAGTATTAAAAATGTAAAGTTTCAAAATATTTAGAGGTGAATTTACACACATCTAGTTGAAAATGTATATAGAAATGAAATAGAAATATATGAAAAAGAAATAAAACATTATACTAATGAATTTTCGTCTTCCACTATTAACACCTATTAATAATTTTATGTCCATTCTTTTAGTCATTTGCTTATGAATAATGTTTCGTAAACATGAACAAAGACATATATGCCTACTATCTTCTCTGTGTGTGGAAACCAAGTACTCTTCCACAACTTTTTTATTTACCCATGTAATCAGTTCTCCTAACCTCTTACACACCTACTCTGGTGCTTTTCATAGAAGCAAACTCATTAATGAGTTTGTGGTAAATTATTATTTTATATTTTATTTTAAGATTTTTACAAAAATACAGCTAATATGCAATATTATATTTGCTTCACCATAGTTATTCAACATTCATATACCTAAAGAAGTGATCACCATGATAAGTCCAGCAACCATCTAACACCGTACCACTCTATCACAATATTATTGAATATATTCCTTATGTTGTACATTACATCAAGTGCACAGCATAGTGGTTAGACATTTATATAATATAAGAAGTGATCCCCTTGACTAGTCTAGTACCCACCTGGCACTATACATACCTACTGCCATATTATTGACTATGTTCTCTATGCTTTACATCCCATTGACCATTTTGTAACTTTCAGTTTGTATTTCTTAACCCCTTCATCTTTTTCACCCTGCTCCAACCCACTTCCCATATATCACCCCATCTGACACCATACATAGTTAGTACAATATTATTGACTATATTCTTTAAGCTATACCCTACATCCCCATGATTACTGTGTAACAACCAATTTATACTTCTTAACCCCTTCTCTTTTTCACCCACCCCCAACTTCACTCCTATTTGGCCACCATCAAAATGTTCCCTGTATCTGTGAAACTTTTTCTGTTTTATTTGTTTACTTTGGTTTTTAGATTCCATTTATAAGTAAAATCACATAACATTTGTCTTTCGCTGTCTGACTTACTACACTCGGCACAATATCCTCTTGGTCCATCTATGTTGTGGCAGATGGCATGATTTCTTTCTTTCTAATATATTCCGTTGTATGGCCACCTCTTCTTTATCCATTCATCCATTCAGGGACACCCAGGTTGCATTCATATCTTGGGTATTGTAAATAATGTTGCAATGAACACATGGATGCATGAGTCCCCTAGAAGTAGTGTTTTGGGTTTCTTTAATTAAATACCCAGACTGGGACTGCTGGATCCTTCTTTGTCTGTTGTTATAGCCTTTGTTTGTTTTAAAGCCTATTGTGTCCGGTATAAGTATTGCTACCTCAGATTTTTGTTTGTTTGTTTCATTTTTCATGAAATAACTTTTTCCATCCCTTTCTTTCAGTCTCTGTCTGCTTTGTGATCTGAAGTGAGTCTCTTATAGGCAGCATATGTAAGAGTCTTCGTTTTTTTATCAATTCAGCCACCCTGGGTCTTTTGATTGGAGCATTTAATCTGTTTACATTTAAACAAATTGTTGATAGATATGTAGTTATTGCCATTTTATTATTCATATTTTTGATATGTTTTTTTTTCCTCTTAAAAAAGTGCCTCTAAGATTCCTTGTAATACTGGCTTGGTGGCAATGAACTCCTTTAGCTTTTTCTCGTTTAGGAAGCTCTTTATCTGTCCTTCAATTCTAAATAATAGCTTTGCTGGGTAGAGTAATTTTGGTTGTATGTCATTGCTTTTCATCACTTTGAATATTTTGTGCCAATCCCTTCTGACCTGTAAAGTTTCTGCTGAGACATCAGCTGACAGTCCTCTGAAATCTCCCTTGTAGGTAACTAATTGCTTTTCTCTTGCTGCTTGTAGGTTCTCTGTTTGTCTTTAACTTCTGGCATTTTAATTATGATGTGTCTTGGTGTGGGCCTCTTTGCATTCATCTTGTTTGGGACTCTGTACTTCCTGGGCTTGAATATCCATTTCCTTCGTCAGGTTAGGGAAGTTTTCTGTCATTATTTGTTCAAATAGGTTTTCAATTTCTTACTCTCTCTCTTCTTCTGGTACCCCATGATGCAAATGTTGGTATGCTTTGTGTTGTCCCAGAGGTCCCTTCAACCATCTCGTTTTGGATTTTTTTTTCCTTGCTATTCTGATGGGATGTTACTGCTACCTTATCTTTTAAATTGCTTATTCAATCCTCTGCTTCTTTCTTATGTTTTCTATTTCCATTTTTATGTTTCCTGTCTCTTTGTTGAAGTTCCTCCTGAGATCATTGAGCATCCTTGTAACCAGTGTTTGGAACTGTGCATCTTGTAGGTTGCTTGTCTTCATTTTGTTTACTGGTTTTTCTGGCACTGTGTTTTGTTCCTTTATTTGGAAAATGGGTTTTGTTGTGTGTGTGTGTGTGTGTGTGTGTGTGTGTGTGTGTTCATTTTAGCTGCCTCCCTGTGTTTATTTCTATGTATTAGGTATGGCTGCTATGTCTCCTGCTCTTAGTAGAGTGGCCTTACATAGTAGGTGTCCTGTGGGACCCAGTGGCGCAGTCTTCCTGGTCACCAGAGCTGGGTTTTCCAAGTGTGTCTTTTGCATGGGTTGTGTGTGCCCTCCTGTTACATGTCAATGGAAGGGAATAATCCTCTGGATAATTGGTTGTGAGGACTGGCCATTACTACAGTGAAAGAGCTGTTGTGGAGGAAATGATCTTTTGGAGCAGGATTCGATTTAGCTGGGCTCTGGTGCTTGTTCAATCTGCCCTTTGGGTGTGTTGTTCCTGAAGGCAGCAAAACAGGCCACTGGGTGTGGCAGGCCCAGGTCCACCTGGGAGGGGACCTGCTACAGGCTAAGTGCAGCTGCAGTCTGTGCCCTGCCTGGCATAGCCACAAAGCAACCCACTGATGGCTACCACCTGCGCTCTGCTTGAGAGGGTATGCCTCTAACCGAGGCCAGCTGCCACTAGTGCTGGGCTTAGGGCTGCTCAGCCAGAGGTACAGGGCATCCTAAAGCCAGACACTGCTTGTTGGCCATTTATAAACCTTTGATAGACTTTAGGAAAGTCTGCAGCATGAGCCTAATCAAGCGGCTTATAGGAAAATCCCACTGAAAGCAGTTTGGGTGTGCCTGAATGTTGGGTGGGGTATAGTCTCAGAATCACCAGGGCCAGGTGAATGAACTAACCCTTTGCATGCTGGGAATGAGGAGGGCTCAACAAAGAAACAGTGGCTTCCTTGAGCTCCTCCATCTGGGAGAAAGCTGCCCCTCCAAATGTCACCATGAAGCCACCAAGAAGTTCCTCCTCATGTGTCCCTTTCGCCTTTGGAGTTGCTGCCCCAGCACTGCAGCTCAGAGAGTCCATCAACAAGTAAGTGTGTGCGGGCCCCCCAAGTGGAGTGGGGAGCACATTGGAGTGTAGCTGCCCTCTGTCTCACTTAGCCACAATCTCCACTGGTTTTCACAACCAGAAATTATGCAGACTTCACTCCCTGGCACTGGAATCCTATGCTAAGGAGTCTGGTGTGGCACTTGGACCCCTTGCTCTGGGGAGAGGAGGGCAGAACCTCCCAGCCAAAATGGCTCTCCCAATTTTTAATGGTCACATGTGTGTACAGGACCAGCTCGTTCTGTACCTCTGCCCTTCCTACCAGTTTTGAGGTGGCTTTTTCTGTATGCTGATAGTTGTAGGGCATCGGTTCAGCAAGATTTCAGGTGATTATCAATGATGCTTGTTTTGTAGTTTAGTTGTAATTTTGATGTGGTTGTGAGAGGAGGTGAGCACAGTGTTTACCTACTCCATCATCTTGACTGGAAAAAAATCTGTGGAGAATTATTTCAAACCAATTAATACAGTCTTGCACTTACTAGGTTTTATTTTACTTATTGTTTAATATTGTTTTGTTTTGTTTTTAACATGTGAACAACCTGTCCGGTTTATTCTGTTTTCTTTTTCATTCCACCTTATCCTTTGGAGTTCAAGCCATTTTCATATATTTACTTCATTTCTTTTAACATTCCATAGTACACATATACTATACTTTATTGACCTATTTGCCTACTGATGGACATTTTGAAAGGTTATTAACTTTTGCTGTTTCAAACAAAGCCTAATAAATATACTTGTTTAAGGTCCTGATTCAAATTTTCTTTGAATTACTAAAAGTCAAAATGCTGTATTGTGAGGTAGACACATTTTTAATTGAATTATAATTTGCTGGACCATCCTTATGTGAAATATAACATCCTACTTTCCCTGAATGCTCTATTTCAAGGATAGAGTGCTAATCGCTTTCCCACATCTGCACAAACCTTTGATATTGTCAGACATATTAAATCTGCCAGTAGCTAATGGGTGAAAAAATATACATTGTGATTTTCATTTGCATTTCTCTATTTTCTCAGTTAACTGTTTCTCAGTTTTAATGGTTCTTTGTGTATTTTGGATAACTGTCTTTTACCAGGTGTCTTTTGGAAATATTTTTTTCGCTGTCTATGACTTGTTTTCTCACTCTCTTGAGTCTGACTTTTTCAGAGCAGAAGTTTTTAATCTTAACCAAGTCAAGTTATTTCTATCTTTCAAGGGGTGTGTTTTTGGTGCTGTATCTAAAATGTCATCACCATACCTGTGGTTTTCTTCTATGTTATCTTGTAAGGGTTTTATAGTTTTGCATTTTATGTTTAGGTCTGTGATACATTTTGGTTTATTTTTGTGAAAGGTGTAAGAGCTCTGTCTAGATACAATTTTTTTGTTGTTTTTGCATGTGGATGTCCAGTTGTTCCAGCACTGTTTTTCTGTTTGTTGAAAAGAACTTGTTCCATTGTATTGTCTTTTCATCTTTATCAAAATGCATTGACTATATTTATGTGGATCTATTTCCAGGCTCTCTATTCTATTCCATGAATTTATTTGTGTATTCTTTCACCAATGCCACACTATCTTGATCACTAGAGCTTTATAGTAAGTCTTGAAGTCTGGTAGCATCAGTACTACAACTTTGTTCTTATTCAATATTTTGTTGGATATTCTGGTTATTTTTTTTGCTATCTCCATATAAGATTTAGAATCAGTTTGTCAATATCCACAAAATCACTTGCTGGGGTTTTGATTAGGATTGCATTGGATTTATAGATCAATTTGGGAAGAACTGGTACCTTGACAATATTGTGTCTTCCTACCCATGAACATAGAATATTTCTCCATTCATTTAGTTCTTTGATTTTATTCATCAGAGTTTTGTGATTTCTCATATGTATCTTGTACATATTTTGTTAGACTTATATTGAAGTATTTCATTGTTTGTGGTGCTAATATAAATGATATTGTGGTTTTAATTTCAAAATCCACTTGTTTACTGTTGGTATATAGGAAAACATTTAATGTGTGTATATTAACCTGGTATCCTACAACTCTGCTATCATCTCTTGTTATTTCCAGGAGTTTTTTGTCAATTATTTTAAATTTTCTATTATACATAGATGACAATGTTATCTACATATAAAGAGAGTTTTATTTCTTCCTTCCCAATTTATATTTCTTTTATTTTCTTTGCTTGTCTTATTGTATTATCTAGAACTTCCAGTAAAATGTTGAGAAGGAATGGTGAGAGGGGACATCTTTGCCTTCTGTCTGATCTTAGTGGGAAAACTTTAAGTTGCTCACCATTAAGTATATTAGCTATAGGTTTACCGTAGTTATTCTTCATCAAATTGAGGAAGTTCTTCTCTATCCTGAGTTTACTGAGAGTTTTTATCATAAATGGTTGTTGAGTTTTATCAAATGCATTTTCTGAATTTGATACGATCATGTGATTTTTCTTTTTTAACTTGTTGATGGGACGGATTACATTAATTAATTTTCTTTGAAGTTATTTTTATTTTTTTAATGAAAGTTTATTTCCAAATGATAAACAAGCCTTACATATCTGAAATAGTCCTACCTGGTTATGATATGTAATTCTCTTTATACATTGTAGGATTTGGTTTGGTACTATTTTGTTGAAGATTTTTGCATGTATGTTCATGAGAAATATTAATACATAGTTTTTTTGTAATGTATGTGTCTGTGTTTTTTGTTTTTTTTTTTGTTTTTTTTTTTGCGGTGGGGAGGGTTACTGTTAATCTCATTAAATGGGTTACAAAGTACTTCCTTTGGTTCTATCTTCTGAAAAAAGTTCGTAGAGAATTGGTGTAACTTTTTCCTTAAATGTTGGGTAGAATCTAAAGTGAACCCATCTAGGCTTGATATTTTCAGTTTTGGAAGGTTATTAAATATTGACTCAATTTCTGTATAGAAATCAGCCTATTTAGATAGCTTTCTTGTGTGAGTTTTGGCAACTGTCTCTTTCAAGAAATTGGTCTGTTTCATCTAGGTTCTCATATGTGTGGGCATAGAGTTGTTTAAAGTATTCCTTTATTATCTTTTTAATATTCATAGAGTATATAGTGGTGTCCCTCTCTCACTTCTGATATTAGTAATTTGTGTTGTCTCTTTTTCTTATTTAGCTGGGATAGAGGCTTATTGCTATTATTGGTCTATTCAAGAAACAGCTTTTGGTTTTATGGATACTCTCTATTCATTTCCTGTTATCAATTTTATTGATTTCTGCTTTAATTCTTATTTTTTTCTTCTGCTTATTTTGAGTTTAATTTCTCTTCTTTTTCTTGTTTGATAATGTAAAATCTTCTAACTTTATTTGTTTATTATAAATTTGCAATCTATATTTTTTCAAATATTTGCATTCATTGCTACAAATTTCCCTTTAAGCACTGCTTTCACAGGACTTCACACATATTGATATTATAATTTACATTTTCATCATCATTTAGTTCAAAATATTTTAAAATTTCTCTTTATATTTCTTCTTTGACTCATGTTATTTGGAATTTTATTGTTTAATCTACATGTATTATGGAATTTTCCAGCTATCTTTCTGTTATTGATTTTATGTAATTCCACTGTGATCTTAGAGCAGACATTGCACAACTTCTGTTCTTTTGATTTTGCTAAGGAGTGTTTTATAGCTGAGAATGTGGTCTATTTTGGTGAATATTCCATATGAGATTAAGAAGAATGTGTATTCTGCTGTTGTTGGGTGAAGGTCTATAGATATCAGTTATATCCAGTTGATTGATGGAATTGTTAAGTTCAACTCTGTCCTTTATTTCTCTTTCACCTTTGAAGAATAATTTTGCAGGGTATAGAATTCTAGGTTGTTGTTTTTTGTTTCACTCAACAATTTAAATATTCACTCCAATCTCTTCTTGCTTTCATGATATCTGAGTAGAAGTCAGTGTAAACTTTTCTTTATTCCTCTTTATAAAAGGTATTTTATTTTTCCTTTGATTTCTTTCAATTTTTTTTTCTTTATCCTGAATTTCTGTTTGAAAATGACATCTGTAGGTGAGTTTTGGTATTTATCCTGCTTGGTGTTCTCTGTGTTTCCTGGATCTGTGGCTTGGTTTCTGTATCAATTTGGGGATTATTCATTTTTTATTGATTCAAATATTTCATCTGTTTTCTTTTTTTCCTCCTCCTGGTTTTCCTATTATGTTTATGTTATATCTTTTGTAACTGCCCCACTGTCTTTGGATCCTTTTCTTTTTTATTCCTTGTTCTCTTTGCTTTTCAATTTTGGAGGTTGCTACTGACATATCCTTAAGATCAGTTCCTTTTCTTAGCCATATCCAGTCTACTAAAAAGCAGTCTAAAGACATTCTTCATTTTGATTACAGTGTTTTTAATCGTAAGTATTTTTTTCTGATTCTTTCTTAGAATATCCACCTTTCTGCTTACATTGTCCATCCTTTCTTATATACTATTTATTTTATTTGTTAGAGCCCTTAGAGTCCTTAGCGTATTCATCATAGTTGTTTTAAATTCCCCATTTGATAATACCAACATCCTCACTATGCCTGGTTCTGATACTTGCTCTGTCTCATCAAATTTTGTTTTTTTTGTCCTTTGATATTCCTGGTAGTTTTTTTCTAGATAGCTGGACATGATCTATCAGGTGATGGAAAGTGACTTTAGTAATGTGGAAGTGAGTTCTAGGGGAGGGGAAATGTTCTATAGTCCTATGATTAGGTCTCAGTCTTTTAATGAGCCTATGCCTCTGGACTCACAAATACTTTTCAGTAGTTTTGTTTCTCCTCCTTGGGTGGGACAGGATGGCTAGAGTGGAATGGAATTGGGTATTTCTCTTCCCTCATGTGAGTAAGTCTCTGATGAGATGCCAGATGGTTAGGCTCTGGTGAAGTAGTTCCTCCTGACGCCATCCCTTATGAAGAAGAATAGAGTACACTAGTATATTTCAAAATGGTTCCTTTTCTTTTTATCCTGATTGAAGCAGGAGGGGATTTTTCTGGTTTTTCCTGTATCTGATTGATTTCCTTGAGATAATTCTCACAAAATTGTGAAGGACCCTCTCTATGACTGGATATTTCAGGATTTTTTAATTCTCAGACTCCTCTAAATTGAGCTTCCAATTGATTACACTTCAGGGTTTCCTGTCCTGGCACTCATTCTACTCCAGTAAACTGACTCCCTGGATTCACCTGTCTATCCCACCAATTTTAGAGTAGCAGTAGTCCTGTGTCCTTCCTTCCTCTATAGATCTTTGAAAAGTTATTGATTTTCCCATCTGTCTAACTTTTATTTGTGAGGATGAAGCAGCAACTTCTAAGCTCCTTACACGGGGAACCAAAACCCAGAAATGATGGCTTATTCTGATTTAATGTGTTTTCTTAGGAGAATGTGAAGAGCTAAAGTCAATGACTTATAAATTCTTCAGATAATTTGGTTTTCAAAGTATAGAACAAAAATGTATGAGATAAAACATTTTAAATTCACCTAGATATTTATCCTGAAAACTTATGATAGCCTGCTGATTCTGAGTTTTATGGATCTTTATACCAAATATAATATTGCATTAGTAAGGTTTATTGTAGTTGGTTGTGGATATGTTACAAACTGTCCAGCCTCTGATGTATAATAAATTGTTCTTTACCAGATAGACTGCATGTTTACAATACTCAGTTAATACATCTGGCTGACTTTAATTGCATTAGCTTTGTTGCACCAGAGGTGGCATAACTTTCATGTGAGATAATTAGATTTGTTCAATTTAAACAGACACATTAATGCAGCTCAGCAAGGCTCAATTAAATCTGTTTTCAAAGCAAAATTACTAAGTGAGGTATTGTGGGTAATGTTATACAAATTGTCATATTAAGAGAGAAACTGAGTAAGAGTTTCTGCAGTTCCTATTGGCATAAAATGAATTTCCCCACTTGGAATAGCAAGGCAAAAACAGCAAGTTGCCTGTGTTGTGATTTCTCCTTTTAGTGCTTATCAAATTTATACAGATGACGGCCTCATCAAAATTTGTTTTTCACTTTGATCTTTAAGTAATTTTCAAAAGTTTTATTATAACCAGAGTATCTATTGTTTCGCAATCTAAGCACAATTTGTCTTCCACTAGACACTAACCATAATCAGTGTTTCATCTTCTTTATATTGACACCATTTGCAATAAGGATATTTATCAGTTATTAAGGGAGACCACATATAATCTTATTGAAGTACTTATAATAACCATTCTCAATGAGTGGCACTTGAAGAAAATATTAATGCTCTTACTTGAGTTAAATGTGTGAATTTTGCTAAAACTATTCATTATATACCAATAATATTTGCAGCAATAATAATATTTGTTGACTTCATATATTAAATGTCTATTCTAATAATAGGATACTGTTTTTGAATATAGTTTTAAAAATATTTCATAAATTAAAAATTAACTTCAATTTTTTGAAGTCCAATGTGTAATAGTAAGAAGTTAATTCTTATCCTCTATATAATATATATATACATTCATATGTAAAATATTTAATTATGTAAGTGTGTATAAAACAACATGTAAATATGTATTAAATATATATTATATAGTATATAAATATTATATATATTTTTGCTGTGGGTGAAATTAACAAATCTTCTCTGAGCTTAATCCATTACATGCAATATCCCCTTATTTTAATCCTATAGAGAATTTGGAACATATTTGGTATTGTTTTTTCTGACTCACTTTGAGAAACATGTACAAAATTATATTTTTCAAGAGCCTGTTAATGATTATTTTAAATAATAGCACAAAGATTTATTATGCATATTGTATAATGTTTGTCTACCTCTATATTCTTAAAGGGTTATTATCTAATTGTTAAATTAGATAGCATCAATGCATAAAATTACCAAATCTGCACCATCTTTAGCTTAACAGAAAAGATTATTAGAAAAAAAGTGATCAACATGATACAAGAATACTTGCAGTGGGAATATGATAAAAACATAAATCTAGAAATAGATTTATATTTTTCTTTATGATTTTAAGTCTGTGTAGAGCTTATGAAATTTTTATATGAAGGGTCTTAGAAGAAAAAAACTTGAAAAATGGTTCTTAGAAATGTAGTATCATTTTGATTATTTACATGAAATTGGAACATTGGATAAATTTGGATAATATTTGATTTAAAGAAATAAAGAGTAGGGCCCGCCGAGTGGCGTGGTGGTTAAGCGATGGCTTAGGAAGCCAGGGGCCCCGGTTCGGGTCCCACATATGAGGGCCAGTGACATTGCCCTCAAAAAAAAAAAAAAATTACGGAAGAAAAGATTCATATCATGGCACATGATCTCACTTTTTATTTTAAGGTCTAGAAAACTGTTGGCTGATGTTAATGCTTATGAATATTTTGAATAGTATATAAGATGACAAAATTATTCTGCTATATAGTAAGACAATTAGTGCAACAAACCTGAAGGAAATATTTATATAATAAAATTTAATGATGATAATACGAATAATAAAAATGACAGACAGATAGCTAAATGCTTCTTAATTTGATGTTGTTGTGGAGTCTTTATATACATTCTACCATGACTGAAACTCAAGCTGTACATAGCAAAATATGAAAGCTTATGTTAAATGGTAAAACAGTATTGCAGTGTTGTTGTACCTTTGTGTGTGTGTGTGTGTGTGTGTGTGTGATGGCAGTACTTTTTAAAATTTTTAATTAATAAGAAAATACATATATTTTACCTCAAAATTTAGGGGTATAGAAAGTGTTCTCCTTTCAATTCCACTTTTTTAGAGAAAGGAAATATTAATTTAAAAATGAGTGAGAAAAATATTTTATCTCAAAAGCTAGTGCTTTTACTTTACATCCTTTATAATCCTAATAATTTCAAAAAGCAGAAGTAGTTAATATGAACCTTGATATCCATTAGTCATTTATAGAAAATGAAATAAAGTACACAATTACTTTTTTCAGTATTGAAGTTTTCACTTTCATGCATACTTATTCCACAGGAATTTATGTATTCATTAAACTGCTGTTTATTTATTGGCTACAGAGTACAAACTTTTTTGGTAAATTATAGTTTGTTTTCACTTACTTGAAAGTATTTTTTAATTTCCCTTCAGATTTTGATCCACATGATATTTACAAGTGTATTTTTTAATCTCCAAATATGAGATTATCCATCTATTTTTGTTCATTTTTCCTACTTTAATTGTGGTCTAAGAACATTCTTTGTGTGTTTTATGGCCTAGGTTATGGTCTGCCTTGGTGAATGTTTCATGTGAGTTTCAGAATAATGTGCTCTCTGCTCTTGTTGAATGGAGTATTCCATAAACACCAATTAGATGAATTTGATTAATAGAGTATTTCTGGTTAACTATGTTCTTATTAATTTTCTGCCTGTGGACCTGTCAATTACTGATAGAGGTATGTTGAAGCTTTGAACTCTAATAGTGTATTTATTTACTTCTCCTTGCAATTCTGTCACTTTTTAATCATGTATTTTGATGTTTTGTTGGTAAGGACAGACATGTTCAAGATTTGATGTCCATTGTAGAATTGACCCGTTATCATTACATAATGCTTCACTTAATTATGATAATCTTCTGATTTTAAAGTCTGATTTGTCTAAAATTAATATGGTTATACTGTCTTTCTTTTAGTTAATGTTATAATGGTATATCTTTCTCATCTTTTACTTTTAACGCATGAGTTTTTATATTTAAAATAGATGTTCAGGGCTGGCGAGTGGTGCATTGGTTAAGAGCTGGTTTTGGGATGCCAGAGGCCCCGGTTCGGATCCCGCATATGAGGGCCAGGGCCAGCTCTCTACAGCTAACAACAGCTCCACCTGGAGCTGGGCTGTGCGAGCCCCAGCGATGGTGTAGGCTGCAGCCCCTGCTGCAGTGGGCTGCCATAGGCTACAGTGAGTGACCGGCAGCCAGTGTGAGCTGCCAATGGCTGCGGTGAGCGAAACCCAGAGGCCGGCGACTGATCTGCCTCATCCGGGAAGAGCACAATGACGATACCAACATGGGCCAGTGAAGCAAAGTCCTCCACAACTAGACTGAAGAACAAAAAGACAGCAACTTGTCTGTTCCCCTCCCCCAATTCCCCAATTAAAAAAATAAAAAAATAAAAATAAATAAAATAGATGTTCAATAGACAAGATAAAATTATGTATTTTAATCTACTATATAACGTCTTAATTATTGTATTTAAACCATTTATATTTAAAGTGATAATATATGTGTATTAATAGCTACAATATCTGTAACTGTTTTCTGTTCATTGAAATTTTTTTTCAGTCTTTTTTCTGCCTTTTATAGTTTTTTAAAAAGTTAGTACCCTTGAATTTGCAATACACATGTTTAACTAATCTGTGCTCATCTTTTAAAAGAACAGTATACAGCTTCATGGATTGTGTGGGTACCTCATAATAGAATTTGCCTAATTTCTGCCTTCCATCCTTTATAACATTGCTTTTATTCATTTTACATACATGTGCTATAATGCCATAATACATTGTTACTATTTTTAGTTTAAACAATCATCTTTTGGAGTAATTAAGAATAGTAAAACTAAAATGTTTAATTTTACTTTGATTCATTTCTTCCCTGAAGCTCTTTCCATTCTTTATGTAAATCCTAGTTTCTTACCTATATAATTTCCCCTCTCTTTGAAAAATTTATTTTAACATTTCTTGCATGATAGGTCTAATTATGCTGAATTTCCTCAGTTTTTGTTTGTCTTAGAAAGATTTTTTTCTCCTATACTTTTGAAGGAAAACGTTGCTGGATATAAAATTACTGGTTATTTTTTTCTTCCAATACTTTACATGTTTCACTCCACTCACTTCTTCCATAATTTTTGAAGAGAAGCCCAACGTAATTCTTTTTTTTTTTTTAATTAAAGTTTATTGGGTGACAATTGTTAGCAAAGTTACATTGTATTTTGTACATTGCTTTGTACAATTGTACAAAGGTGTACAATTCTGTAGTACATCATCTATATGTCACACTGTGTGTTCACCACCTAGAGTCAGTTATCTTTCCATCACCATATATTTGATCCCCTTTATCTTCATCTACCACCCCCTTTCCTCGTACCCTCTGGTAACCACTAAATTATTATCTGTGTCTATGAGTTTTGTCTCTTCATTTGTTTTTCTTATTCTTTTGTTGTTTTCCACGTATCAGTGAAATTATATGGTTCTAGGCTTTTTCTGTCTGCCTTATTTTGCTTAGCATTATAATCTCAAGATCCATCCACGTTGCTGCAAATGGCACTATTTCATCTCTGTGTGGCAGAATGCTATTCCATTGTGTATATATATCACATCTTCTTTATCCAATCATCTATCAAAGGATACTTTGGTTGTTTCCATGTCTTGGCCACCATCAATAAAGCTGCAATGAACATGTATTTAGGGTGGCCAAAACATGTAAACCAATGTAATTCTTATCATTTCAATCTGGAACCTCAGAATATGCTCATATATGTAAATATGATTTTTGCAGATGCAATTAAGGTAAAGATTAAGATGAGATCATATTGAATTAGACTGGCCCCTAAGAGAAAAAGACATACTAGGACACACAGAGAATAAGACCATGTGAAGATTGAGGCAAAAATTAAATAGATGTGTCTACAGGCTGAGGAACACCAAGGATTTCTGGCAACCACTAGAACCTAGGAGAGAGGCATGAGACAGTTTCTTCCTCAGAGTCTCCTAAAAGGAGACAACCTTACTGAAGCTTAATTTTAGACATTGGGCCTCCTAAACTGTGAGAGAATAAATTTCTGTTTTAAGCAGCCATATTTTTAGCAATTTGTTATGGCAGGCTGAGGAAACAAGCAATCTTTCAAAAGCACTTCTCAGGGGCCAGCCAAGTGGCATGGTGGTTAAGCGCTGGCTTGGGAAGCCAGTGACACCGGTTTGGTTCCCACATGTGAGGGCCAGTGACACTGCCCTCAAAAAAAAGCACTTCTCAGTTCTGTTACAATATTTTTAATTTCTAACATTTCCTTTTGATTATTTCTCCTGTTCTTGCATATTGTCTACTGTTTCCACTAAAGCCCGTAATCTAGTAGCTATAGTACTTTAAATTCTCGTCTGATAATTCCAACATCTGAGTCACATCTATATCTGGTACTGAAGCTTGCTTTGTCTCTTTAGGCTGTATTTGCTTGTTTTTGTTTTTCTTGTTCTTTAGATTTCTTTGTAGGGTTTGTTGTGTTGTTGTTGTTGTCAAAAGCTGGATATGATGTACTGGGTAGTAAGAACTGAGGCAAGTATCCCTTCAATGTGAGAATTTATGTTAATATGACTGGAGTTGGACTGTGTTTGTTTTTGCTATAAGGACCATAGGTTTAAAACTTTCTAGGGTAATTGCTTTTGTTTCTCCTGCTGATTTTGGTCTTCTCTAAGTCTTCCTCCTCAGAGAGAGAGTCTGTGTCTTGTAGCTCTTTCAGTTATAACCAATTTGTATTACTGGAGCCCTGTTAGAATGGTGGTAAACTATGAGAAGGGAAGCATTTAATCTGAGTAAATCTGATTCTTTTAGGCCTATGTCCCTAAATTGTGACTTTCACAAGTGTTTTATAGGTTTCCCTCCCCCAACCTTAGGTAAGACAGAAGTTTAGGAAGGACAGGAGTGGGAGGAATTCTCCTCTCCCATATGGGAGATAATTCTACTAATATCTTACCCTGAATAGCAGACTTTCTTATAGATGTGCTCAGGTATATTTCACAATGGTTACTCTGCCCCTTTTTCTGCCAGGACCAGGAGGGGATCTCTGTTTACTACTTACCATTAGACTACGGTAGGGTTCCTGGAAATTTAACATGCCCCCCCACAAAAAAACAAAGGTCTCCAGTAGTTCCCAATTTCATGCTAGTGCATAGTAAACCTCCAGCATTTTGTCTAATTACCATTTAATTTCTGATTATTTTATGGCTCAGTGGCTTCTGATACAGGTAAGCAGTCTCTGCTATAGCTCTTGATTTACCTGCCTTCTAGAGAGTTCAGGGTGGTGCTTTGCTAGGCAACCTCTACAATGTGATGGGTCCAATAAAAGTCATTGATTTTTCACTCTTTCAGCTTTTTCTTATAAAAATGAAGGAGTGATTTCCAAGCTGATCTTGAACTGAAGTTGGCCTTTAATTTTTTACTGACTTATTATATCTTCAATGCATTCCTATTGATAAGTTTTTAAAGTCTTTTGTCAAGCTTGCTTCCTTGTTCTCAGCAAGATTTTGCCAAATGACCATCATAGGAGCTTTTTCAAATTTTAATTGCAAGGACTACATATTTTAGTTTCTGGTAGGTGTTTTCTAATTTTCTTCTGTTTATATATTTCTTTCTTACATTTTAATTTCAACTTTCACAAACTTTAAGTATCCCAAACATGATTATTTTGTTATTTAATAATTCTATTATCTGACATTTTAAAAATGTAATGCTGAATACTGACAAATTATCTTTGTTTCTTTTTAATTTTGGATTTAAACAGATTTGCTGGTACTTTTCTGTGACAATCTTAATAGGTTTTATTGTGATTGTATTCTTCTAAAAATATGTTGTTTTCTAGTCTCTGTCTTCCTAACTGAGACTAAATTCACTCACCTATTCATTAAATGCTTATTGAGCACCTGTCTTGTGGCATGGTTTGTTTTATATTGTAGGGATATACCAATAAATACCAATAAACACAACATCAAAAAAATCTTGTCATTTTTGAGCTTACCTTTCAATGGATATTATTACACATTGAATTATTTCTTTTCCTTAGAAATTCTCTCGACAATACTGATAGTATACATTAAATCTTCAAAGCCACATAAAGGAAGGTTATATCTCATAGGAACTTTCTTTTTTTCCTGTGTCGGGATAAAGCTGGAACAGATGATTTTTATCTTGTTACTTCTTTTTTGATGACTGAATAGCTCTCATAGTCCACTCATTCATCTATGATAGAGACCTTTGAGCAAATTAATTTTATGCTAAACTTCAAATTCCAACTTGAAACCTTTCTTTGTATCAAAGTCTTATCTTTTATTCACAAAGCAGTTTTTAAACACCAAGGCCCTTTTAAAACGCCCTAAGGGGCAGCTATAACATTACTTTTTCATTTGATTTCTTGCTCCCTCTTTGCCATAATGTCACATTTTATTCAGATTTTTTTTTTTTTTTTTTTTTTTGAGGGCAGTGTCACAGCCCTCACATGTGGGACCCAAATCGGGGCCACTGGCTTCCCAAGCCAACTCTTCACCACACACCACTCAGCTGGCCCTATTCAGAATTTTGAGGTGGTTTAGATTTGAGAATTATACATTAGGAAAATATGCAAGTTATTTATTTATTTATTTACTTGCTTATATGCCTTTCTGTGCCTTTATATCTTTCTCATTGTTAGGTTCAATTTTTTTTCCGAAAGAGTAGTATGAAGTTTATATTATATAAATGATTCTATACCTTCCAAACATAAGAGAATCAGAATGTTGGTGAGAAAGCTATCAGGTTACCCAGGTTCTATTTCTTTGAGTATACCCTGCACTGTAAATTAAAATGAAATAGTGATGACATAGAACACACATTTGAAAGTATTCTTCTTTTCTTATAGCTAACAGTCTCCATTTGCAAACTATTTATTTCCTATAAAATCTACTTTTGATAATGTTTTATTTTATTAATGTTTAAAACCTTATTTTAGTTTTGCTTTGAAACTATTTTAACATAGCTCTAAAAGTAAATTCTAAGTTAATATGCAAATATACTACACACAGAAAATAGTGTGATTTAAAAATATATAATTTCAATTAATTTTACTTGTAAAGCAATTGGAACATAATATATGCATTTGCTTGCAAGGCAAAAATTAAATGGACATTAGTGGTGTGAAGAAAATTATCGTTTAAATGGTTTCTTATTTTATGCTGAACAAGTATAAATAATGTTTATTTGGTAATAATTATCTGATTTTCCAGTTAAATAAAGAATACATGTATGCATTTTTAATATCATTGCATTAGAACTTAACAGAAGCAATTTGCTCTTTGTATAAAATTTATTTGCATCCTAATGAGAACTCAAATTTGATACTATATTGTGTTATAGAAATATTTTCCACATACATTGCAGTCAAATGTGTTAGCCAAAATCCCTTAAGCAATGCTAGGCAAACTTTTTTCACTTTCCTGTATATATATACAAAATACACTTGATTTTGAAATGATAGGCCTATTCACTAGAAGAGAGAATATGAGACTTTCCTTTATATATATCAGTGCTTCAGCTTGAACAAACATCCTGTGCCACTTTAAAGTTGACTACGAAATGTTTTATAAGCTTCTCTATAGCTTTTGTAAGTTATTGAGGTTAATGGTCAATGCAATTGCCATCTCTTATGCAATAAACTACTTTATTTTGTCTGTGAGTTCTCTAAGGAGTAACACAAGCATAAAGGGTGTATTCAGCATACATGAAATATAACCCTATTAGAGTAGCCAACTAAATTACAGAATCCCTGAAGCACAAAAGCTGCCAACTCTGTAAAATGATGGTCTTTCTATTTTTGAATGAAATGAAATGATAAGGCTGCTGATTTCAATAAAAGAATTTGAACCAAAAATTCAGTCCTACAAAATGAACCTAATAAAATTGGAATGGCAGTACACATAATCTGTTTGATGATTACATTGAAGAAAAAAAAAAGAGGCTGATCAGAATGGCTATGAATACCCTAGCTCATTTTTTAAAAGAATAAACAATAAAAACAAGAACAGTAGAGACGAACTACTTCATCTCAAGGATTACTATCCCAAATCACCTATTAAAATATGGTGTCATTACTGCTTTTATCATAGTCAAAAGGCGTGGCTATTAAAGAAAGTTTCTGGATTCCAGAATCTGATTTTTACCTACATATTTTAAAATATGGTGCTAAGTCATGTTACCAATCATATATTTAATAATGATGATTTATGTCACTTTGAATTTTATTTTATGACACAGTAGTTATCCATATTGTTGGCGCCTCTACAACTTTTATATATTTGGTATTCTGCAATACTTGCTAGTTAATCCTTATTAGCCCCTTCATTTTATTCATATTGAGCTACTAAGGAATTCAAAGGATGAAATGAAGTAAGTCAAGAAACAAAGAGAAAGACAGAGTTAGGAAAGCATGCTGCTCTTAACCCCTCTCCTTTCTATATGTTTCTGATATATTTTGCTCAGTTTCAAGCTTGCAGAAAAACAAAAGATGGCTATGTATATCATTCTTCATTCATGTGGAGAGCAATATAAGGGAATTTTCTTGGCATACTATACAAAGCCATACATGGTTTTGTTCAGTTTAATATACATATTATTGAAATATAATTATAGAATAGTCAAAGGCACAGAGTTTGTTAATGTTTTTGCCAGCTCTCCCATCCTGTCCCTATATAAATGTCCATATTTCTTACAGATTTATAGTTAGGAGTCACGTGGCTAGGAAAACCGTGAAAATCTTTAGAAAAAAAAGTAAACACATTTTTTTTAAAGCCTATGAAGCAAGTTAACCGATAAGATCTAATTTTCATTAAATACCTAATACATGTCATGAGCTGATGATATAAAGACAAATATAAGTCCCTATCCTCAAGAAAATCATATTAAGGTACAGAAAGATGTCATTTATTGATTGCTGGGCAATGTTATATAGCCACATCTCACAGCACTCAGCAAAATATATGCTAGCATCCCTATTTTACAGAGGAGATAATATAATATGTGAATACAAAAACAAATTCTAATCAATGGAATAAAAGCTAGAATTCAAAGATAGAATAAAACATATTTCAAATGTTATCTAAAAGGAAAGAGCTATTATAATTTGTTTAGTACAAAGGCATTCAAGTGTTGGCATTCCAGTATGGACTTTCACATTAGCCAACCAGCAAGGTAAGTGGAAGATAATGTATTGATTATCTATTGTTGCTGAATAGTAAAAACCACCAATTCAGTGAGATAGAACAAAACATTTTTAATATCTCACAGTTTCTGTGGATCTGGAATTTGGACATGGCTTAGCTGTGTTTTCTACTTATTAATTCACAAGGCTGCAGTGAAGGTGCTGGCTGAGGCTGCAATCTCATCTAGACCTTCAGATTTTCATGCTAAACGAAATACGTACATCAGAAAAAGTCGAGAGGCATATGACTTCATTCATATGTGGGATATCAACCTGAAAACAACAAAGGAACAAGACAAATGAGGAAACAAAAACTCACAGACACAAACAACAGTGCAGTGGTTACCAGAGGGTAAAGAGGGAGGGAGGTGGTAGAAGAGGGTAAAGGGGGTCAAATATATAGTGATGGAAGGAGAACTGACTCTGGGTGGTAAACACACAATGTAATATACAGATGATGTACTACAGAATTGTACACTTGGAACCTATGTAATTTTACTTACCAGTGTCACCCAAATAAATTAAAAAATAAAAGAGATTACTCCCGGAAGGAGGCACAGGGGAACCTTCTGGTGTGATGGAAATGCTCTATACCCTGGACTAAGTGGTGTTTACACATTAAAAATTCATCAAACTAAGTACTTAAAAAAAAGTATAAGTCCTTGTTCAAAGCGCAGGTGTTTTAAGTGGTAAGCCTGGCATTCAAATGCAGTTTTAACACAATTAAAAGACACTGCTGTTTCAATCTTTATAATTTACTGCCTTTCAATTTAAAAATAATATTGTTTAATTTCAATTTTAATCAATAATTTAACATTTACTCAGTGCGTTAGAAAACTAAAAGCAATATCTTGAGGGAAGGAACCAGAAACTAAATATGTTTACTAGACACACTGTGGACAAATCGTAGTGATTTAATTTGGGAGAAGGAAAAGCTATGCAAGAAAAGCTATTCCTGTGGCCTTTTAGCAGTAGTAAGCCTGAGAAACAGAAATCTAATGGGGAGAAGGTGGAAGATGATGGTGGGGTCCTGCTGTGCTAAAGCGATTACCAGGTGTAAAATTCTTTGTAATCCTTGGGTTACTTTATTACTAGATCCCTGTTTCTTACGTCCATCAAATCTCTCCTGAATTCAGCTTCAGTAAAGGTCTCTTTTCAATTTGACTTTTATTCTCCTATCGGACATTGCTGTCATATTTGTTATAATCTAGCAAATTCTCTCCCTGCAGGAGAGTGCAAATTCGTATAAACATCCAAAATAAACATGAGTCATTTCTCCTGAGAAGACATTGCATTCCATATGTCTAGTAACCTTATAAACATCAAATTTGGTTGGGAGTCTTGAGATGTATGTTACAAAATAAGGTATTTGTGAATCTAATTCCTCACTGTCTTTAAGATGGAAAGGTTTTAAAATGTTCAGAAAGCATCCACAGTGGCAAGTCATATAAGAAGAAAGCATTAGGGCATGAGAGGAGGTTAGAGGCTATGGTTGAATATTACATCAGGCTTTTCCAGTCATCAAAATTACAGTAGATCATATAAGCTCTTACTAACTTTACCGGAGTTGTTAAAACAATATACTACTATATTTTCTCCAACATCTCTCCCTTTTCTAATCCTATTCCAAATCCCTGTCCCTTCATTTCTTGTTGACCCCTTACACCCCCATTTTCTAATCAAAGCTTAGCATATACAGTAGAGAAAAGGCACTACATATTTCATGTCAACATTTTCCAAAGAAAACAAGATTTTTACCTGTGCCTGTTAGGAGAGGTTATATTACACATTATGCCTTGGAAAAAATAGCCTCCAGATTTTTGCTGCTAAGTATAATCAAAATGTATTTTGTACTAACTATATGTTCCCAAAACAGGTTGGAAGGAAGTTCTACTCTCTAAGCTTACAAAAGGATCCAGGGACGACGAGGCTGCATCTAGGAAAAGGGGAATACAGTTTCACATATTCATTCATGCATTGGCTCTTAAAGCCCCAGCTCAGGGGTGACACAAGTCACTTTTACTCCATTAGGCTTGCTCAAAATTATATGGGGACAGGAAAGTGTAATTGTATTGTTGACCTAGAAGGAGAACCAGAAATGTTTGTTGAAAAGCAACAATGATTATTGTTCAATGTTATGAAGAAATTTAATTTAAAAGACTCTTTTAAAATAATTCACATTATTGAATGTTTATGGAAGATTCAAAACGTAGACAGCTCAATATTTATACCTAGAAATTAAGGAAAACACCTAACTGGCAGGCATGAAATTGATAGTTCTGTAGATATGTTATGAGTGCATATTCATAATTTTATCAAAGAAGTTCCCTTGAGAAAAGCAAAAGTGGCTCTCTTTATATATCAGCAATGTGTACTTCCTCTTGCACTAATTTTATTGAAAGGGGGTCTTTGGGCAGGTTATTCAAGAAAGAATAAAAAGCAAGCAACTGATGTGCTTTCTGAACTACTTTCATACTTCTTTATTCTCGGGGTACTCAACCCAAATTTGTTCTCATCTAATGGCTTATAGGAAATATGTGAATTCTCATTTTATATGTGATTATCAATTTGCATTTTTAAAAGAACTAAATGTTTATGGGTACCTGAATGTTTTCTTCATCATGAATCTAAGCCAAAATATGTGAAGTAATTCTGAAAACTCAACCACACATTTTCTGTAAATCTTTTTTTATATGACTTATTTCAAATATGCAAAAACATGGAGTAAAGTGACACCCAGGTGCAATTTGAAGAGATTGAATTTATGTGAATTTAAGTGTGGATCTCACAGAAGATTATAAAATTGCATGATTTTATATCTCAGCTCTCTTTTCCCACTTACCCACCACACATAAAAGAAATAGATTATTAGAAAAAAATTAACTTAATGGCTTAACTCTACAGTACTTAACTCAGTTTTTATCAGCAACTGTTCATTGAATCCATACATCTTACAAAGCACCTTAGTCATTTAGAAGATAGAAAGTCAAAAATACATACATGTATCTATATAATTTCTGTGATTTGATGTGTGTGTTTTAATTCATTTTTCTACCTGCATGTTAATATGACCAATCTTTGGGGATCATTTTATGGTAATTGTTGCACAGTGTAGTAGTGGCAGCCAATAGAGCACATGATGGACTTTTCTGTGAGATTGGCTCCAACAGTCATCTGTTGGGATTTCTTGGGGGTTAAGAGAAGTAAATCATCTCCTTACTGGACCTCAAAGTCATAATGCAGTGAGGAAGGAGGGAGTAGAAAGTGCAGTGATAGCAATCTCTCTGGGGCAGCGAAGAAGAGAAGAAAGCAGATTGTGGGCTTGTTTTAACAACGGGTGATGGAGGTAATAAGTACCGACGGGATTCTCGGGTTGACATTAATTCTGAAAAGCCTCAAGAGGCCACTGAAATTGTATATAGTTCACTTTTTCATTTCTTTGGAATGTTGTTCTATAACCTATAGTTTTGACCTGTCACAGAAAAACATGTTTAAAAAGAAGAAAAAGAAAAAGACCGTGTCAGCACTTTTGGGCTCACTTTCCGAAAACAGAAGTAGAAAAGGTACACAATGATCTTTGTCTATTTAAACAAATAACATTTCAATCAATATAAGGAAATTAGTTGCTGTGTTTGATTAAAAGAGGAGGATCTCTACTTGATATTTTTCCTTCCATATCATGGAAGGGAAAAAAATTAGTTAAAAATTTATTTTTGTTATCTTAAGCCTATCTATCTCTGTAATTACAGAACAAGAAAATAATGTGAAAAATTCAAAAGCAAATTCTTTTTTTTTCCGTTAATAAAATCCATCTAATTGAACAGGCATCTCCTCATAACCATCCAATATAAGGTAGAAACAAGATTTGAAATGCTGGCTTTTCTCTGAGGGACCTCTTACTACCTCTGTATCAAATATTAAAAGTTGCATAAAAAGTCTAAACCACCGAGTATTCAAAACATTCAATAATAAAGGTATAAATCACTCCATGAGGTGAAAACCCCAAGTAGCTGAAGTCCTGACTTAGGGCAAATGGATAACAGAAGGGAAAAGTAAACACAAACTGTGACTTTGTGATTTGTTACAGAAATGAGAACTTTAGTTGCTATGAATATTGTTTGGCTTGTTATATATTTAGTTGCTCATATTTACTGTCTTCTTTTTGTCTTCATCTTCTTCCCTCTCCTTCCCCTCCCTCTGTTACTCCTCTCCCTTCTCCCCTCTTTACTCCTTTTCTCATTATTTTATGTAAGGATTGTTGTTGGTGTTTCATTTTATAATTTAGTCCTCAAGTTACTAAAAGTGGACTGTTAATATTTTTGAGGAGCAAGTATCATCATTTAGACATGGATGCCAAGAATATCACCAGAGGTGGATATGATGAGTGTTTGGACTCTGAAAGAAGACAACAGCATCATTGTTTATATTTGGTTAAGAGAAGGCATCTTTGTTTTGTTTTGAAGATCAAATATAACAGAAGGGAGTGTGTAGATGCTAAATATTCACTAAAGGGGTGGACTATGCTGGTTTTGAAGCTATTGTCTCTCAGTTCCAAACCTACCCTTTACTTTGTGATGGGAATCGAGACTCAGCAAGTTCCATTTCTCCTTGGTCAGCAGGGTCCCTGGTAGATTGAATCAATAGAGAGCATTGAAGGGAGACTGAAAGGCTGGGAAATGGAGAGGGCAATTTCACCTTTGTGTATTGTTCCCTGTTCCTGGCAGGGTCACTCCAACAATGATACAGTTGGTTTCAGTTTTCAGGGTTTGTTGTAATTGGTTTTTGTTGTTTTTTTTTCTTTCACATTTCAGAACCTACCTCATTATGCGCCTTAAGAGACAGCATCATCAGCCACCCAGTTATTCCTCCTCTTACTTGACTGTAACCAATTCAAGGGCAGGTACCATGACTTTTTATCTGTAAAATAGCTAAATAATGGCTTTGGATGTATGTTCTTTCTTTTTTCTCTCTGACTTGCTTTTACTTTTTCTTTCTGTCTCTCTGTCTCTCTCTGTCTCTGTGTCTCTGTCTCTCTCTCTCTCTCTCTCTCTCTCTCTCTCTCTCTCTCTCTCTCACAGAGTTACATTAAACTGTTAAACAGATATTCATGCAGTGGCTTCTATGTGCTAGGCATGCTTCTAATCTGGATGATTCCTTGGGTAATAATACTGATACTAATGTAATTTAGTAGCATGACTGCTCCAGATTGCAGGCAGGCAGTCTGGAGGAAGAATATCAGGAGCCATTATCCAGTAGCCCTGGCTCATGGATTTCTCCCCCTGCAACAGTCTTAGGATTGCTTGCTAGTTGATTCTTTGTTTTTTTGGCTACGTTTTGGTGTTGAGGAGTTTCCTGTGATCAGGGGTGTTTGAGTACTTCTTTACTAATGTCAACGTGGAAAAATACAAATCAATTTAAATTTCTTATCACTTATATATATGACTGATATTTTACTAGAATCCCAATAGTGGTGAAACCATGGATTTATTTTAAAATTATGGACAATGATCAAATGTTCAGGAAAATTATTATTTCACATTTTATATCCATTGTGATTATTTTTGATAGAGAATGATTCTTACCACTCTAGAGTAGAAAATTAAAGGTAAATGCAGGTAGTAGAATTTGGACACTCTGAAACTAAACTTAAAAGCTAGCTATTTACCTTTGTATAAGATGGTTAAAGTTAACTCCTTCATCTTTTTTTTTTTTGTTTTCTGTTTGAAAGTTTGTATTGACCTATCTTTCAGCTCATTAATTCTTTCCTCAGCTTTGTTGAGTCTACTGATGAACCTGTGAAAAGCATTATTCATTTCTGGTATTATGTTTTTGATTCATATGGATTTTATTTTGATTATTTCTTATAGTTCCCACCTTTCTGTTTATCTTATACATCTGGTCTTACATGTTAGCTATGTTAGCTACTTTGACCATTAGAGCCTCAATATGCTAATTATAGTTATTTTAAATTCCCTGTCTGATCATTATACCATGTCATATCTGAATCTTGTTCTGATGATGATTTGTCTTTTCAGATTTTGTAGTTTCTTGTCTTTTGATATACTTTGTAAATTTTATTGAAAACTGTACATATTGTATTGGTAATAGAAACAGGAAAATAGACATTGAATGTGAGGATTTATGTTAATCTGGCTAAAAGCTGGGATACATCCAATGTTTGTAGTACTTATGGGTACCAGGCATTTCCGATTCTTCTAGTGTCTATTTTGGTCTCTCTTCTTCGCTTTAGGGCTTTGCTTTGTACTGCTTCTTTTAGAGAGCCTGTAACTTGCAGCTGTAATCTATGCTGTTATGATGGAGCACTATTGGTATGGTGGTAAAGTGTGGGGAAGAGGAGTCTTCTATGATCCTTGCATTAAGTAACAGTATCTTATGGAGCCTGTTACAGGAGTGTAGACTTTACAAGTGTTTGTCTCTCTAAAGTAGTATTTCTTTTTTTTTTCCCTTTCTCATTACTGCTCTCTTTAGCTGTAGTGTTCCCAGTCTATTTACTTGAATCTTTCTCCCTGTTCAGTATGGATATTTTTCCCTTAGTTGAGTCAGAAAGTCTATAGCAAGCTAGAATGGGATGGGGTTCCCTTACCCTAGTTGGGATAAGATTTCAGTATTGCTCACTGGTGCCATCCTCTCCCTGGAAGGTAGGCCATGATTAGAGAAAAGGCAGGGTGGGTTACACAGTGGTTACTCATCTCTTCCCACTTTCAGGCCCACAGGAGGATAATTCTTGAATTCTGGCCCTAAGAACCTAGTGGACTTTGTAGAGAAAGCTAATGACAGTGTGGGGGTCTCACTCTAACTGTTGCCCCAGGATTTTCTTAGTTGCACACTAGTCTATACTCAGCCTCCAAGAATTTAGTCAGTGTTACTGACCAAGGGACTTCCTACTGTTCCTCCCAGCTTCAGGTGCCCAGATCTTGTGCCCTAGGTAAGCAAATTGTGGGTGTTAGATCTGTGGATGTACCTGTCTCTCTGAATTTCATAGTGCCTATTTGCCCTGTGACTTCAGTTTTCTGATGGGCCTAAAAAAACTCATTGATTTTTTTGTTTGTTTTCCAGCTTTTTCTTTTTGTAAGGACAGGTGTGGTAACTTCCAAACTCTTTATCAGAGCTGAAGTGACTACCTCCTTCTTTAAAAAGGGAAATTAGAAATACTTTTGCAAAGAATTAGGTATTACATTTGAGAATAAAAACAATTTGGTTTTATAAACTGTTAAATGTTATGAAAATGATTTCACTTAAAGTTGTATAATAGCTAATCTTCCTTTTTTCCCACTCACATTCAAAGTGAGTAGATAATTACTTGTGATTTTGGTTCATCCTAAGAGGAGAGATGGGTGTTTTCATTAAGTTTTTCAGTCAATGATTTTTTATAGTTGTCCCTTGACACTCAACAGGCGTAGGTTTCAGGACCACCCCCCCAATGGATACCAAATTCTGCAGATGCACATGGCCCTTATATAAAATCGCATAGTATTTGATATAACCCATACACAGCCTTTCATATCCTTTAAATCATCTCTAGATTACTTATAACACCTTACAATGCAAATGCTGTGTAAATAGTTGTTATACTGTATTATTTAGGGAATAATGACAAAAAGTGTCTGTACATGTTTAAGACAGATGCAACCATCACAGGCCTAACTACATAGTACATACACATCAACAACAGGGTACTTATTAAAAAAATATATTTTTGATCTACAGTTGGCTGAAACTGTGGATGAGGAACCCATGGATATAGAAAGCCAACTGGATATACTTTTTTTTTTTTTTAAAGATTTTATTGGGGAATTGGGGAAGGGGAACAGCATTGGGGAATCATGGAAGGGGAAGAAACAAGTTGCTGTCTTTTTGTTCTTCAGTCTAGTTGTGGAGAACGTCGCTTCACTGGCCCATGTTGGTGTTATCATTGCGCTCTTCCTGGATGAGGCAGTCGCTCACTGGACATTGGACGGCCACTCTCTGCATTTCACTGCGGCTCACTGCAGCTCATAAAAGTGCACGCCCGCTGTCGGCCAGCCTCACTGCAGCCTGTGCCGTTGCCAAGCAGGTTGTGGCAGCCCAGCTCCAGGTCAAGCTGTTGTTCACCACCTTAGCTGTAGAGAGCAGTGTCATTGGTCTTCATGTGGGATCCGAACCGGGGTCCTGCTGCTCAGAGCTGGCGTCCCAAGCCAACTCTTAATCAAAGCGCCACTCAGCCAGCCCTGGATATACTTTTATCTTGTTTTTAATCATCCATCAGAAAATGTGACCAACATTTTTTCACATTTTTAATATCTATATTAAACCTACTAGAAGCAATACTCTGAAATCATAAAAATCAATAAGCTTTTGATATCTTTTTCCAGTGTCACTACTGCAATCGGGAGTTTTTAGGTGCCTTTAGGATCCTTTTGACTGAAATAATTTTTTTTATACATACGTTTTTTGCTTCTTTTACTTGAGGGGATGATTGATCCAGATCAACTTGTCAGCATTTCTTTTTCTTTGGTCGACAGGATGCCTGCTGTTTTCTTAGAACTCTGGAACGATTTCTCAACTTCATAGAAGTATTTCTGAACTTCATAGTAGATTTATGCTGCTTGCAGTAATTCAAACATAATATTGTGACTTGTGATAATACAACCAATAATGGAGTTAATTAGTGCTAATTTCCATGGTAAAGTAGAGTGGTAACAGAACCCAGATTCAAGAAACTTGGCTTTGTGTCTTGGACAAACAATGCACTTCTCTGAGACTATTCCCCAACACCAAAAGAAGACTTCAGCTTTAAGGTCTCTATGATTTTTTTTTTTTTTTTTTTGAGTGCAGTGTCACTGGCCCTCATATGTGGGATCGAACCTGGACTGCTGGCTTCCCAAGCCAGCGCTTGACCACCGCACCACTCGGCCGGCCCTCTATGATTTTTTAATATGCAGGTGTGGAGAATCAACTCTTTGCCAGACTTCACTCTAGGCACTAGGAATACTGCGATGAAGAACAAAGGCTAAATTCCTGTTCTCATAGAGATTAACTGTAGGGGAAGGAGGTTAACAACAAATAAGTAAAAAAGAATTAAAGACACAGGAAAATATCAGATGGTGAGGAGTATTCTAAAAAGGGTTAAAGTAAGGTGATTTGATAGTCATTTGATGCTACTATAGAACACGTGTTTAAGGAAGGCCTAATGTCTAAATGACCAGTAAAGATAGAAGAAAATCTAGCCAACCTCTATGGCAGGAATGAAATTGGCATAATAAAGATCCCCTGGAGAACACTAGTTTTGCTAGAGGGTAGTGAGAAACAGAGAAAAATAAATTCAAAAATAGAAGGCTGGGGTCTGACTATGTAAGTATCTGTAAATTAGGTAGGGATTTTATTTTTTATTATAATATTGTACAAGCATGAGCAAAAGCCATTGAAAATTTCCTTTCAATTTCATCATATTGAACTACTTCCTTAAAAATCCTGATCTCTCATTCTTTAAAATATATCTATATGGTAACAAAAGAACAAAGCTACATTATATCTGTAACAATCAATTATCTCATTTGCATATTAAAATTTTGAGTAATCTGCAAATTATATAATACATTTGAAAGTATTTTGTAGTCTGTGTAAAGAGTATATATATATATATATATATATATATATATATTTATAATCTTGTGTAAAAGTTGTGTTAATTGTTTTACTCATACACAAGAGAAGTCTAGCTCATTATTTTTAAATGATGTGTCATAAATTACTGAAAATGATGTGTCATAAATTACTGAATGAAGCAGTGTCAAAGATGGGATCTGAACCTAAGTTTTCAGGTACTAAGTACTTCTTTCAACTTTTTCCTGTGTTTTTATGGATTGACTCAACTCTCAAAATTGTTTTCTTGGCTTTTGCAGACTTTTTTTTTTTATTGATTTTGTTATAAAACAGATCTATGATTTTTTTTTTCTTCTGGGTTTTCTGTTTTCCTGCTAGAGTAATTTTACACAACAGCATTATTGGAGCTTTAGGTTTCATATCTTTCTCCAAGTTTCACAAGTAATAACATTTCTCCTTTTGTGGAAACTGTTTATTTGAGAATTCTATTTATTTTTGGTAATCCATGATAGCTAATAGAAATTTTAAAACCTTATATGAAAGTATTATTTTACTCCATAATTTTTTCCTTCATAAAGCATAACACTAATAATTTTCATTAGACTTGTATTGATTCCATATGAAATCTTCACACAAGTTAATAGATTTAATTAATTAAATATCTATGATATTATGCCAGGTGTCAGGCACTTGCTAGGTACTGTGAAAATGATGTGAAAAAATAGCACATGACTGATCCTTTAAATCATGGACTTAGCTACACTTAAAAAGAGTTTTCAGGTAACTTTTATTTCTGAATTATACCCTGGAGTAGAGCCATGAACTTTGCCTCAAACACTAGAAACAGTAAAGTTTTACAGTAAAAAACTGAATATTTGGTGGAAAATTTTAAGCTTCTTACCATTGTCCCTAGCAAAAGTTGCAAGCTGTTCCTAGGTCCTGGGCAACCCCCTTGATAGCTTGTGTAGCTGAACTGAGACAGAAAGCTCAGATGAAGAGCAAGAGAGAAAGTAATTTGGAGCCCCTTAGTGTAACATGCTTGAAAGAGATCCCTCTTCTCCTTCTCATGATGTTGTAGGTTTAATAACAAATATTGCAATTTTTTTTTATGGTTAAAATGTGACAAGCTTTTCCTGTTACTAAATTAGAAAACTATACCCTTTATTGAAAAATTCTCTTTGAAGAAAGGTTCCATGGTGTAATGGTGAGCACTCTGGACTCTGAAAAATTCTATATGATAGATCTTTCTCAAATGGTAAAAAATTATATACTAAAAGGAAACCAAAGAGTTTTTCTAAATAACTGCTAAGGTAAGCACCAAAACAAGGACAGAACTTTGATTTTCAACCCAAAGTCTAATCTTTTACCTTTTTTTTTCTTTTTTGAGGGCAATGTCACTGGTCCTCATATGTGGGACCCAAACTGGGGCCGCTGGCATCCCAAGCCAGCTGTTAACCACCGCGCCACTCGGCAGCCCAAAATCTAATCTGTTGATATACCATTTTGACAAAGAAATATCCCATTTTATTATCTAGCATCTAGACACAAGGATCACCATCTTAATATTCTGAAAGTATTGGGTACTTTTATTTTGTAATCTCTTTAAGACTTCTTACATGATATATGGGAAAAGATATTGATTTGGCAGTGATGTTGTCAAAGGATTTGGATGCAATAGTAACAGCATCATCCATCAAAGCTGACTCTAAGAATCACTGTGAAATTTACAAGGTGAAGTTTTATTAGTAACATGAATACATATTTGTCACTGAGGATGCAACTGTTTGTTCACATGTAGGCAATTTATAACATGTTATATTCTAAGGTTTGTTTTGTTTTCATAAGTTACAAAGCCATTATGGTGTAGTAGGGAAAGGGGAGGGAGATGGTTATAATCTAAACAAAAATAAGTAGTGGATTCCAATAACTTTTCAAATATAAATGAGTGACTTAATAAAAGATATTTTACCTCTCTGATCCTTAGTTTTCTCACTTGTAAAATGGTGAAAATATGTATATTGAAGTATTATCTGAGAATCAAATGGGATAATATGGATAAATATACAATGCCTGTTTAAAACCTCTACAAAGCAAGCATTGTTTATTATTGCTTAGAACTCCAATAATATCTTAACTCAGAAACAATTTTACCAATGTTACATACAGTATAGATTAAATTATAGGTCCAATTTTGACTCCTGAAATTATTGACTTTTGATTTAAAGTGTTTTGAGCCAATGCATGCAGGCAGAAATAATAGAGTACCAATTCCAAGCGTGATCCTTAAGAACCATCACAGTTTTCCATACTTTCTCTTCCACCACTGCCATCATGAGAGAGCATGCTTTGGTTTGTCTGCTAACCTGAGGAGAGTTAGAGAAATAAGGATAACTTCTGTGTTTTGGTTTGAGCAGTGGGATAGCCAATGTTCCCATTTACAAAGATGAATAAGATTCAGGAATGTGTGGGGTAAATTAAAAAAATGATTTGGACACATTAAATTTGAGATGTTTATTGGGCACCTGAATGTAGATATCTAACAGGGAATTCCACATCTGATTCAGAAGGTCACTGGAAGTGTTCAGAATAGAAATATAAATTTGGAAGTTAGTATTTTATGGACAAAAGCACAGGACTGGATAAGGTCATCTAAGAGTTAGTATGGGTGAAGTAGAGAAAACAGGAGAAGGTCCTTGACAAAACCGTATAATACACTAACATTTAGAGTTCAAACAAAAAGAAGCCAGTAGAAGACAATAGGGAAGACAACAATTTAGACGTAAGGCTAAGGTCTTGATGTTGTGAAGATAAGTTAAAAAAGTAAGAGTTTCTGGAGGGAAGAAGGAGGTGAGCAAATATATAAAACCCAATAGAGAATTTGGCCAGTTGGGTGAGTTGAGGCCTGAAATTAATCATTTGTTTTGGTAAGACAAAATTCCTTAGGGACCTTGACCAAAAATGCTGTGGTGGATTGAAGGAGTCAATTATTTTAGGAACTTTAGGATAACAGATAAGGAGATGAAGAGGTGGCCAAGGTTTTTTTAAAGAAAGTATGTATTACATATCTGGGTATTATTGGGAGAGATACAATAAAAAGGAAATATATTTATATAAATGGGGAATAATTTCAGAAACAAAGTCTTTCATTAAGTTTGATCAAGGTCTATTTGGGTGGTTCACTTAAGAGGGGAGCAAAACCAGCTGTTATACTTTAATAGGACTGAAAGCAGAATACAATAATGCCTTGGTTTGCGAGCGTAATTCATTCCAGAAACAAACTACTCATATTGCAAGACATTGCTCATTTACGAAGTTAAAATGTATAATTAGGTTGGTACAAGCAGTTTTTGCCATTTCTCATAATGGCAAAAATGCTATTGCTTTTGCACCAAATAGAAATGTTTGTTCGTCTTGCAGAACACTTGCAAACCAAGTTACTCACAATCCAAGGTTATACTGTATATGGGTATAAATTTAGGTAGATAGGTAGATTTGGTATTGGGAGTGGGAAATTTGACATTTAATTTATCATGGCTTCTAAGTCCTCAGTAAATTAAGAATACAGATTATAAACTGAGATGGAATAAATTGGATATTTGGAAGACTGAGGAAATCATGAAATAGTCTTGCTGAATAATCTAGGAAATATAGGAAGGTCGTTTGAGACTTATGGTTACAAGTGTGCAAGGTTGTGATTTTTCTCCTGTCATGTTCTAGCTGCTCAGCTAGAAACACAAATATACTGAGTTGAGATTAACCAGAGTTAGGGACATTTTAGGTACCAGTCCAATTGACTCTGGTATCTTATTGGCATATGTGTGTGTGTTACATGCCGTTGAGTCAGTTTGCAACTCCTGGCAACCCTATGAATGAAAGGCTCTATGGATCTTATTGGTATAACAGAATAAAAACATATCATTTACCCACAAGCTGATGGGGAACCAGCAAACTCTCCAGGGCAACTGTTTACCTTGTATTAGCTCAGTTGCTTTGATATTTGGCACCTCCATACCAACACATTTCTGTGATTACCTCAGTAACAAAGAGAAAACAATAAGGATCACACACGGTTTGTCTAATATTTGTTCCCAAAAAAATGGCACATGACACTTCCATTCATGTTTCATTCATCAAAACTGGTCAAGCCAAAGGAGTATAAGACCCTCTTAGACCCAGGATGTAAGGAAGACCAGTAATATAGGTGAGGATTACTAGTATCTATGTGTCAGATGAGTATGATGGAAGAAAATGAAGCAGTTTGGTGAATGATATATCCAGAAGTATTATACTAGAAATGTTTCAAGGAAGTAAGTTGTAAAACAAGGAAAGTGAGGAAAAAAGGAATGTGGTGGACCACAAACACCAAGAGACTCCAATGAAATGGAGGTCCCAAACTATCCAAAGCCTTGTTGAAAATGAGACAGTAACTAAGTGTGATGGAAAAGTAGAAGTAGAGGTCAAAGAATGAGCACTGAGACACACAGTTTATGATACTTGTTTGAAATGGTACTTGTTTTCAATTGTACTTATTACCAATGGGAATAGGTATCTTAAGTGGTTTAGGAGAAAACCTCATTGGCAGTAAGTCACTGGGCTGAGAAGCTGAGGCATTTGGAAGATATTCTATGTGGGTGTTGTATTTTCCCATGGTGGTAAAAAGACAACGAGCCTGGTACTAAAATCTTCAGTGACTGTGGGAGATAAAGCCGGGATATGTGTAGACCTTGTGTTACATGAAAGAGAGCAAGTAGGTAATATAAGGAGAAAGAACTGAGGAGCTGAGGGAAGAGGAACAGGGATGGCAGTGTGCACTGAGGAGGAGCAAACCTCTTCTTTGGTCTAGATCCATATTCAGGGCTTCTCGAAGGAACACAATGGAAAGAAAAACAACATAAATAAATCCCAGCCACCATTTGAGAGTGCTGCATGGAAAGCAGGGGCCCTGGAGGATTCAGAGTTTGATGGTGTAAGAATTAGATAGTTTCTCAAACACTGAGAAAGAATTTATAAAGATATAAGGGATTTTTCTTTTGACAGAGGATATACTGAGTGTGTTGGGGAGTCAGAAAATGGTAAGACTTTGGGTCCAATTAGGGAATGTATAGAGCCACATGGGTGATTATGGAAGTTGTGGGATTTTAGTTGGCTCTGAAATAAATAGCGCTACAAATGTTCAGATGAGTAATAATGGTTTCTTAAGGGAAATTGGGTAATCGATTCTAATTATAATTTCCTTTTTAAGATTAATCAGTTACACACTTTGGAAGCAGACAGCATGCAAGCCAAGGGAGGGCCAGCCTTACCAGGAGCATGAGATGATCAGCAGGTCTCCATAAATCTCCTTTGGGGTTGTCCCTGTTGAAGGGGACAGTGACAAGGGAAGACAGAGCATTGTGTATATCCTGTAAGGAGCAGAGCAGGGTGAGTTAGGGCTACAAAAGGAGAGGCACTGCTAAGAGCACTTGCTCTTCTAAACAGTTTTCTAGGTTGAAAACCTGAAAATATTTCTACTTCCACTTTTTACTATTAATATTTTATGGTGTATAATCATACACCACAAAAGCACAAACTCAGACAAATCCAGACCACATGTATGTGTGTCCAGGAACTTGAAGTCACAGACAAGTTACCAAATCTTTCCGGGCTTCAGTTTCCATATCTGGGAAACTGCCACATAGGATTATTACAAAGCTTAGATGAGGTAATACGTGTAAAACATTTGGAAAAAATGCCTGGCACATAATTTTTTGATATTATAATTATTACTATAAATAATTATTATCATCTTTCATTAAATAGACCATAGACCTTCCAAAGTATAGTTGAATCATTTTTCTATATTTGGTTACAATATATTAGTGATTATTTATGGAGCTCTCTAAAGATGTTCAGGCTTTGTCTTTTTGCTTGTTTATGCATCAAAAGGATAAAATCAATGATTTGTTTTTCATTGTAGATGTTAAATTTTAGATCTAATATTTAGATCTAATATTTTAAGAAATTGAGTTAAACATCATTTTGTATTTGTTAGTAAATGCTAAACAAGAGGGTGTTCTCTGAGAAAACCATCAGAGACCTACCTCCCTTTAAGGTGTTTCAGAAGTACTTGTGGGTGAATCAATTGAGAGTTATGCCTTATACCAATAATAACCAATATTGAATATTTGGGATTTAAGGCAATAATTTTTTATTCTTCTTATTGCAAAATATAAGTCATTACTCAAACCCATCAAGCATGTCAATTTGGTGGTGGTGGTGGTAATGGTGGGGATTTTTGTGTTTTGAGTCAGCTTGTGTTGTTTTCTTGGTATCTTTATCAAAATCTAGTGCCAGGTTTTACCTACTTCACATAACGAATGAAGAGAATTTCCATATTATTCTCCCTTCTTTCAAGGACAAAGAAATTATACACTGTTTGATAGACCCGGGCTCTAGCACAGTCCAAACCAAGAAACTCTTATTGGAATAATACTTCAATTATTTTTACTAATTTATTTCTAATTTTAAAAATATCCTCATATATTTTAACTTAAGCTTTCATCAAATTGAGAACATACTGTTTTTCTTAAAAACTGCCTATTTTCTTAAGATTTAAAATTTTCTGGATAGAATTAATGCTGTAATTATTACAGTTTTTTTTAAATTGCCAGTTTTTCTGAATTTAAATTCCTGTTTTAATTTCTCCTTTCACTGTGCCTTTTTATTTTTTTGCTTACTGTTTTTTACTATAGGTTTATTTATTTTATTCATTAGTCAGATAAATAACTCTTAAACACATTTGTCAATTTTATGGTTCACCTTCAATATAATTAATTTTTAGCTTTAACATAATTTCAGAAACTTCCCTGTTTTGTTATCTTTTTTCAGTTTCTTAAGTTGAATCCTCATTACATTTATTTTTGTTTTCTCTCACCTCACATGCAAAAAAGGTAATTATGTAAGGGGATGGAGGTGTTAACTAATCTTATTGTGGTAATAATTTTGCAATATGTATGTTTACCAAATCATCATGTGGTGTACTTTAAACTTACATATGTTATATGTCAATAATATCTCAAGAAAGTTGGAAAAAACTTTTGAAATATATATACATATATTTTATAAAAGATATATATATATATATATATATATATATATATATATACACATACATACAGAGGGTGCCAAAAATATAGATACATGTTAAGAAAGGATAAAACTATTAAAATTGTAATACTCAATATATACTGATAACAAAAGATGAATACAAGTCATGTGTATACATTTTTTGGCACCCTTGGTATATATCTTTTGTGATGAAAAGGTATAATAAAAAAAATACAGTGAATGTTTAAATTAAAAAAATAAAAGCATTATAGTAAAAGATACATTGCTATTAATCCCCCTCAAAATTCTCCCCTTCGGGTCAGCCTAGTGGCGTGGTGGTTAAGCGCTGGCTTGGGAAGCCAGCGGCCCCGGTTCGGGTCCCACATATGAGGGTCAGTGACACTCTCCTCAAAAAAAAAAAAAAAAAAATTCTCCCTTTCACTTCTAACACACTAATCCCATCATTCTTGCCACATCCTTAAGCAGTGCTGGAAGTCCTCTTTCATGAGTGCCTTTAGCTGCACTGTTGTGGCTGCCTCAATATCCAGAATCATTTTGACTTTGGGGAAAAGCCAGAAGTCACACTGTGCTAGGTCCAGTGAATAAGGTGGATGAGGACACACGGTAATGTTCTTTATTTGACAGAAATTGCCGTATACCAGAAGCAATGTGTGACACAGAGCATTGTCATGATGGAGGATAATTTACTCTTTAAAACACACCTTCTCTCAACCATAGCTCACAGCCACCCATCTGACTGCACCAAACGAGTTGAAACTTGTCACATATTTTTTTTTTTTTTTTTTTGAGTGCAGTGTCACTGGCCCTCATATGTGGGACCCGAACTGGGGCCACTGGCATCCCAAGCCAGCTCTTAACCACCGTGCCACTCGGCCGACCCAACTTGTCACACATTCTTACTAAGGTTCGTTGTGCTGCTTCCTGTATTGAAGATCCCCACCTTTTCATTGGATGACACTCAGCAGCAGCATTCACCATATTTTGTGATCACGCCTTCATATATATACTAGACGTAAACCAACCTTGTTATTTTATTAGGACATAACATAGTATATTTTTACATGAAGGTATTTGAAATAGAATATCCTGAGTGCAAATACTGGCTTTACTTGATAGCTATATGGCCTTGAACTACTTGCTTTCTGTTCTAGGATAAAACTTATAGATTTGTACTTTATTTTTCTTACAGCAGACGTTGCTGTGATTGTTAAATATGTAATGTCTATAGTACTTCGATTAACAAAAATAGCTTTCACTAACCTATTAAATTATCTTTTATTATTTTACTTTGCGTTGTAAATGTCTGAAAGGTATATTTGTTTTTTCCAACTGTTTTTGTCTCTTAAAAATGTAGTATGATCAAGGGATATAAGTTTCATGACAATTTTATCATCATAGAGAGGTACTGAACTTAAAATCTTGGGCTCTGATTTCATCTGGCCTGGGTTTCATTTTGAGCTCCATAATTTTCCAATTTCATGATATTGGAGAAAATTAATTAAATTTCTTACTATATTTATATTTAAAATGAAGATCATAGTGTACTTAATTCACAGAGTAGTTTAGAGGAATATATGAGATAATCACTATAAAATTGTAAATAGTTTCTGGCACAGTGTAAGAGCTCATTAAATATAGCCATTATTAATATCCTATATGGAGCTCTTTAAGGGAGAATATTCAATTTATTTTGTAAAATCGTCATCCATTTGTTTCACTTAACATACATGTGTCCATATTTTTATTTATTTTATTTTTTTTGTTTGTTTTTTAAGATTTTACTGGGGAATTGGGGGAGGGGAACAGCGTTGGGGAATCAGGGAAGGGGAACAGACAAGTTGCTGTCTTTTTGTTCTTCAATCTAGCTGTGGAGGACATTGCTTCACTAGCCCATGTTGGTACTATCATTGCGCTCTTCCAGGGTGAGGCAGTTGCTTGCCGGCCATTGGACGGACGCTCATGGCAGCTCACGTCAGCTCACACCGACTGCCGGCTGCTCATAATGGCTGCCAGCCACTCAGGGTAACTCATGGCAGCCCACTGCAGCAGGGGCTGCAGCCTACACTGTCACCGGCGACTCATGGCAGCCCAGCTCCAGGTCGAACTGTTGTTCACCATCTTAGCTGTAAAGGGCGCAGCATCACTGGCCCTCAAGTGGGATCCGAACCAGGGCCTCTGCTGCTCAAAGCTGGCATCCCAACCCAACTCTTAACCAACGCTCCCCTCTGCCTGCCCCATATTTTTATTTTTAATGCTACTTAATTTCAAGTATAATTATTTTAAACATTGGTAGTTAGATTTGACTATTTGTCACATCAGAGTTTTATCTTAATAAACTTTCAAATTTGATGTTTCAACTAATACAAATTGTCTCGTATGTCTTTTGTCAGTTTATGCTTTGCTTTTTACATTTTCTTGCTTTCTTTGTTACATGTATGTATTGCTCTATGCGTGCTCTCTTGAATCTTCTCCAATCTTGTGGTTTATAATAGTTTTAACTTTTTAAAAAGATCGTAAGCTTTATTTTTCTAGTTAATATAATTAAGATGATAATATTATTTTTGAGTAGCTTGTATTTAAGAGAGAATTTAATGCACTTTATGTTTGCTATATTCCATCCATATGAAGAAAATTTCTCAATGATCGGTCATTTCAGATACAGATGAGTTTTCATTTATTTTTATGATGTATATAAAATAGGCCATTTTTTTTTTACAGATTTATAAAAAAAACTGAAAATTTTGGTATCACCTTTTATCAGCACTTACATTTAATTATCTAATTTCTTAAGTGTCCTTTTCCTTTTATTAGTTTCAGGTGTACAAAATGATATAATAGTCAGACATTTACACCCCTCACAAAGTGATAACTTCCCCAATCTACTACCTGTCTGATATTGTATATAGCTGTTACAATTCCATTGACTATATTCCCTATGCTCTGTACTCCACATCCCATGAGTATATATATAATTTACAGTTGACATTCAATATTATTCAACTTCAGCTTCAGGTTTATAGTGCATTTGTTAGGCATCTACACCATCTATGAAGTAGTCTCCCTAATAGGTCCTGGGCCCATCTGGGACCCTACATGATCTTTACAAGTTATTGATTATATTTCCCAAACTGTGTTTCATATCACCATGGGTATATTGTGACTACTAATTTGTGTTTTCCAATCCTGTTATTTTCTCCCCCATCACCACCTCCCATTTAGCAACCCTCAGTTTTTCTCCTGTATCTATGAGTCTATTTTTATTTTGTTTGTTTGTTTATTAAGTGTCCTTCTTTAACACCTACCTTTGCTTTATATCTTTTATTTAGATTCATATGTTAAATTTTAGAAAGAAAGGTATGAAAAAGTCTTAATTTTTTAACATTATGTAACTGAGACTATTTTTACTTTCTGTTGAATCCACTTGAAAGACTACTTAGCTAGCCTTGATGTTTTGAGGTCATATCTTTTTCCAATCAACAGTCTCAAAATTGTGCTTCGTGAATTCTCACATTTAGTTTGTGCAACAGCATCACAGGAACAACTGGTTTTTCGTCCATCGTTAGTGTCTCTGTGTGTTTCTTTGTAGTCTCATTTCTGGTTGCTTAATTAATGTTTCTTTTATATTTGTAATTCAAAATTATATCATAATAAATCATTTTAATTTATATTAGTAAAAGCAAAAACAAAAAAAAACAACAAAAATACCATGAGATCCTTTATCACATTTCTTCAGCTCTAGATCTTTAGTTAGTCATTGCTTCTGTAAAGAAATGATTGGTATCCTTTCACTTCATTATCTAACCTTGGTATTTATCATTCTTCTTTCTCAACATTTTAAACTTGTTACTCTTTATTCTCTGCATTCTAAGAGAGATTCTCATATTGTCCTCTAGCGTAATGATTCAATTTTCTATAGCAGCAAATTTTCTCTTTCCTACAATGTAGACTTTTTTTTTACTCTCCTCTTTCAGCTATCTTATGCATATTACCTTTTAATCTCCTTTGGCTCATTCTTTATTATGACTTTTTCTCAAAAATAAGAACAAGTTCTTTGCAATTCATAAAGAACGCCAACAACATTCTAAATTTATTCTTTGGTTCTTCCATTATTTCATTTCAAAAGTATTTTCTTCTTGTGAGTCTTCTAGATATTAATACATTTCCTTGTAATGCAGACATTTCTTTTTCCATATACTCTTTTTGTTTTTATATTATGGCTATTACTCATTGTGTTTTGTAGGGTAGGCTAAGTGCTATAGAAATGAACCAAACAAATGGTGCAACACAGTAGAAATGTATGTTTTGCTCTCAAAACAATAGTTGACATACATACAGGGTCGCAAATCACCTGTCCTCTATGAGTTTAGTCAATGATTGGGGATCTTTTTTTATATATCTCTACTAATGTATGGGTCTTCCTTATCCTCTATATGCACCTAACAGAAGAATAAAGAACAAAGAATAGAGTGGATGAGACACTTTAAATAACCATAACTGAAATAGAACACATCATCATTGTTCCTATCATATTGATGGGAACTCAGCCACATAGTTACATCTCAAAGAGCCTGAGAAATGAGGCCATCTCTGTGTGACAAAGAAGTGGAAATGCATGTGGTTAACAACTAGCAGTCTCTGAGAATCTCCCAAACAGGGCAATACATGGTATGTCAATATGTAAGCCAGGGTGAAGTAGACTTAGTTGTGTTCATTGTAAATAAATATTAATTTACAACATTGCCCTTTAAACCTCCTTGTAAAACCGTTCTTCACACATGCATTAAATTTCAAATTTATCCCATAGCTTTTCCAGACATTTGCATATATTAATTAGCAAATATCTCAGTCTTCAATTGTTAAATAAAATCCTGTAGAAGTTAATATCAAAAAGTAATTTTTTCATATAATTTAAAACATTTCCTACTCATATTTAGCATGGTTTAGGCTTTGAGATCTACATTGGAGGGAGTGAACACTGATCCCTTTTACTGTTTCTCAGGCATATAGTGAGTCTATTAGTGACTATTAGTTCTACAGAAATGGGGATTCACATTCTTAGTTCTATAAATGAAGGACGAAGTGATATGTAAAGATCCAAGCCAATTCCTGATTTTTAATAGGATTAAGGCTTGGCTTTTGAATCTGTTTCCTACTGAAGTGCAGTCTTCTCTCAGTTGCTTTGTTCTATGTAACTCTGGAGATAGGTCATGGGGAGAATATACATGAAGTGCTCAGTAGGATTTATTTGTATCTGTATTTTTTATATTTCCTCTTAGCCTCCTGGTTTTAGTCAAAAGCTGCTTCTAGAAAGCTTGAATTCTCATTAGCATCCCACAGCTACCACTGCATTTTCCTCAGAATCCCACCTTTCTTTCCTAGTTCTTCTCTGAGATATGCAACTTCCGTCTAAATGCAGAAATATGGCAGGTGTAATAGTATTCAGGGATAAGGAAGTAACATTGCTCAGTTTCTGGAATCCGTATTTACTGAGTCAGGTGATAGCTATTAGGAGTGTTATGAAGCATAGCCTTAACATAATCAAAATAGTATTTTATAAATGATGCTTGAGTGTGCCATAAACTGAAGCCTAAGTAAAATTTTTCTTAATCCAGATTTACATGCTTTATTATTAGTTCCCATTTCTTTTTGCATTAAATTTTATCTTCTATTATGAGTTTTCATCTTTTTTCCAGTGACTTTACATGTATTTTTAAAGTGAGCACCTTATCCTTTTCCATTTAAATGTTATTATATTATATATTAGCACAGTAGTACATGTATATAATTTACAAGTAAAATGAAATTTCTAACTGAATAAATGTGCTGTAGTTTGTCTGGGCTTTGTTGTTGTTAGAGTCACAGTCAAAAATGGGAACATTGTTCTAAATTATAGGTTTATCTGGGTTCTCTCACTTATCTAGGCAGACTTATTCAAAGTTTATTTTCCAAATTGTCAGTGGGCAAACTTTTGTTACTGATCCACAAAGAAGTACAGTATACAGAAATTGGAGTAAGCATTTAGAAATGCTTATAGAAACTGACATTGCCACAACATCCAAGTATGTGATCATTACCCCAGAATTTTTTTTTACGCAAGTTTTTTTCTATGATGCACAGGGGTAAAATAGTCTTTCACCACAGATAGTTTGAGAAACACTCTCTGAGAGATATCCAGCACTACTGCCATTATGTTTCATTTCCATTTTCATAAGTCAACCTCCATATTTAGGCCTTCCAAATCATGCCTCATCAGCCAGATTTTTATATCCAAACTGCTCTCTACATCAGTTAATCTAACCCAGTTTTGTACTCTCCTCCATTACCCCAAGCTCTTTCATTGGGCTATCAGGAACAAATGTTCTGTCATCAAGACCCTCCCCCTACCCTCCCCATCCCCCACCCATATCCTCAGCCTTTTAAAAAAATATTTACAAAACCACATTCATCCACCTCTGCCCTATCACTCTCTAAACTACTTTGTCCCTGCAGTTTTTTCTGTCACCTTCATAAGTATTTTCCATCCATTGTTTTTTTCATCAATGTGCTAATATGCTGTGATTTTTCCCCATACAAAATATATCTCTATCGCGTATCTGTCCATCCATCCATCTATCCATCCATCCATCATCCATCCACTAACCCACTCATCCATCGATCTGACCCTTCATAATCATCTGTCTGTTTATTTTGACACCATGTTCCTTTCCAGACACTGCCTTTTCCCACTCACTCTTCCCCTTCATATAAAAAAGAAACAAACAAAAACAACATGAGTGTTGAACAAATAGTCTACCCTTGCTGTCCATATTTCCTCATTTTCTCTTCCCTCCTCACCTCACCTTTGCTGCTTCAATAAACTGCTTTTGTCAGGGAAACCTACAATTTCTTTTTTAAGATTTTATTGGGGAGTTGGGGGAGGTGAACAGCATTGGGGAACTTGGGACGGGAAACAGACAAGTTGCTGTCCTTTTGTTCTTCAGTCTAGTTGTGGAGGACATTGCTTCACTGGCCCATGCTGGTATCATCATTGCACTCTTCTCAGGTGAGGCAGGTTGGTTGCTGGCCTCTGGAGAGCCACTCACAGCAGCTCTTGGCAGTTCACACTGGCTGCCAGCTGCTCATGCTGTTTGTCAGCCACTCACTGTAGCCTATGGCAGCCCACTGTAACAAGGGCTGCAGCTATGCCGTTCCCTGGAGACTCACAGCAGCCCACCTCCAGGTGGAGCTGTTGTTCACTATCTTAGCTGTAGAGGGCAGCATCACTGGCCCTCATATGTGGGATCTGAACCGGGTCCGCTGGTGCCCCAAGCCAACTCTTAACCAACGTGCCATTCCGCAGGCCCAAAACCTACAATTTATGTCTTGGTAAATGTTGCTTTTCCTTTCTCATTTTAATTGACGTCTCAGTAACATTTAATGTAAAATACTATTTCCTATTCTTAAATCGGTTGATTCCTTTTTATTCTGCCTTACACATTATACTCTATTTTCTCCTACCCTATTGATCCATATCAGTGTCGGATGTTGGATCCTTCTTTTTATGCCATTTGACTCTAGGTAGCCGAGTGCCCCCGTGCTCAGTCGTCAAACCCATTCCTTTCCTCTGAATACATCTTCCTTCCACGGGTAACTTCATGCAGCTTCATGACTATAAATAACATCCATATGCTGAGACTCCCAAATGTCTATCTCTAGCTGTAACTTTTTACCAGAAACTCAGACTCATGTATACAGTATCTTACTGGTAATCTCCACTTAGGTAACTAATATGTATGTTCAGTTCAAGACATCCCAGTAGGACCGATGATTTTTCTCACCTGAGTGTGTTGTTTCCCAGGCTTCCCTTTCTTGGTAAATGGCACCAACACTAATTCAATTGCTTAAACCGAAAGACTGGAAATCTTTGTCAATTTCCATCAACAGATGTTTTTGGGAAATATTTTCAGTCCTGTTTCCAAAATATATCACAGATACTTTTACTTCTCTTCCACTGCACCACTAACATACATGGCCTGACATACATGATTATCTCTGGACCAGACTACCAAACTGCCAATAGACTTCACTCTGCTCACTATGTAAGCGTTTTTATTCCTCCATTCTCTAAGCATCAGTGTGAGTAAATATTTGAAACATACACCATTTAAGAATCTCAGATAAGTAGGAACTTTTCTCTACATTTATAGTAACATCCAAATTCCTTTTAGTGGCTTACAAGCATTTAGTCCTGCTCCTCTCTCAGAAATCACCTAAATATATCTGCTTCTTAATCACTACCTCTATAATTGGTCCCTTTAGATGACTCAGGACATTTGTATTTACTGTTTTTTTTGTCTGTAATACTCCCTCCCACACCCAGAACTTTAAATGGTTGGCTTCTTATTATTTATATCTTATCCAGTAGACAGCTCCTAACAGGTCTTCTCCAACCAATCAACTTAAAGATACTTCTCCATTGCTTGGTACCACAAGACTCTCTTGTATTTTCATCAAAGCATGAATCTCTAGTAATATTATTCATGTTTTGTGTGAGATTGTTTTCCCCTTGTTTATGGTCTGTCCACCCCTTATGAAACAAAATGTATATACCTTAGTTCACAGACAAAGTCTTGTTATGTCCGTACTTAGAGCAGGGCTTAGAATATAGTAGACAATTGGCAAATAATGTTTGAATGAATGAAATTTAGGACCAACTGGATTGGTACCTATTTAGTATTTACCTAGAGATTGATACAGTTACATTGATTTAAAATTATCTTTAGTCTGTTTACCAAGAAAAGAAAGGTGGGAAAAAATGATGTGATATAATGTAGTTATCTCTGATAGGAAAAGGAAAATAAATTCAACTGTATAAGATATCAAAAGTTCATTTTAAAGTGCAGTTGTTATAAACAAGTGACACCTGCTTTAATAGACCTGCAGATTCATAGAGGTTAACAAACAAAGATAATCTATTTTTACAGAATACTTGCTTTTCAATTTTGAGGACATGGGATGGGACTAACTACTGACAAAGCAAAAAATAAAGTGACTTCATTAACCGTGCTAATTTAGATTCCTGTAAAAAAAAATGCCAAACTATATTTTATTACTTTTTCAATTATAATTAATCTATTTTTGAAGTTCTAATTAAATGCCTGAATGATAAAAAAAATGTTCTTGTTTTAGTTTTTAAAGAATTAGTTGTGGTTTCATTAACTGAAATATGTAACGTGCATTTGGAAAAAAAATTCCTGGATTTAATAACAGAGTGTTTAGGTTTTGAGGGATAATGCCCTGTAAACTTTAAAATGTGTGTGTATTGTTTTAAAATGTTATGTTGCATTAACTGTATTCTCTTAAAATATGGTAAAAAAAACAACCAAACGTACCTCCAGTTTAAATGAGCATGCATATTTTAAATTTGGGTTTCAGAGTTCCATTTATAGGTAAGAAACTGATATTAGCACCTATTATTATTATCATTATCATTATTCAATTATTGAAAGTGTTGCTTGGTTTCATCAGAAGAAAATGATAATTGCCACGGTTCAAGTTATCACTATAGATGTCCCCTCTGGCATCGTATGTTACTCCCAGAGAGCTTACCTCTGATTGTTGGTACAGAAAAATACAGATACACTGAATGTGAATATGTGAAGATTTTTCTTCAAATCGTTCATATCTATCTATACTCCCATTTTGACTAGATAAAAGAAAAACTTGTTTTAAAAGGAATATTACTCCAAATTATCAAAGAGCACTATATTACACAGTTGTATTATTTTTATAAAAGTGTGTTTAGTCAGTGGACATAACTGACAATATTTTTATAAATGATAGAAACTCCACATCAATTAATTTAAATAAGATACAACAATTCTTTATAACTCATGCATATTTGGTTAGAAAAATAGGGCCAGTTTACTCATGGAGTGAGTGAGAGCATGGGATAACACTGGAAAAATTCTAGTATTGTAGGATGTATTTCACATGAAAGTTAGAATTAATAAAGTGAATAAGAGAGAAACATGAAAACGTGAACCATGATTAAATCTCTAAAGTATATTTAATTTTGATTGCTGTTTTCATAAGCAATTAATGTAAAACAAGTGATGAAGGTGAAATCTAACAAAAAATTCCCCTTTCAGATAGTAGGCTTCTCCTTAATATCTACAAGGCATTGGGCGAGTAAAAAATGAAGGCTCACATAAAAGTTATGAATGAAGCTGATAAATTGTTAAATAACACACGATCTGTCTTCCTACTTTTAAAAGTATAACTTTAGTAAAGCAAAATTGAAAAATATATAAAAAACTATGTTTATCCCTGAGAGTCGGCAAAATATCAAATATAACTACAATTTAAATATTATTCATGTATTAGTGTTCTTTGATGAGTCAGCGATGTCAGAATGAATAGGAAACATAAATCAGTATAAAAGTATATCACAATATTTCAGATAAATCACAAATTACCATTATTACAATTGATATTTTAAGATAATTTGTGTTCAACTGACAGTAGTGCTAAACTTTCTGTTTCTAGACTCATTGAAATTTTAAGATAGTATTTTAATAAGTTCAATTTGGAGACATTTTACTCTGTTGAAGCAGGAAAAACTGGAATTATCAATAGAATATTTTAAACCATACTAAGATTCAGACACTAACCACATATAATATTCAAACATTGTATGGAAATCTCATATAATAAAGGATTATTATTACAGAAGCTATTAAAATACATTAATTCCATCATATATAACTTTATTACTTATGCCATGCAATGTATAAATTCACATGGGGCTACTTAAATACTTTAAAAAATTTTCAAGCTACAGTATTACAATCAAGAAATAACTCAATTTATTGATAAATGTATTTTTTCAAAGAAATTTAACCAATTCACCTTGTTTGATAATGGTCAGAAAAAAGTCTCAACAGGAATCATTTTTTGGATTGTTTGGATAGTATTCTTTTTCATAGTCATGTAAATGCTCCTTTCTTATTCTAACTTCCTAGAAATACTGGAAAGCTACTTTAGTTCACATGTACTATATTTGATTTACATTTTGTCTTTAAATTTGCCTTTAAATTTAAAAAGATCCCTTTAGGTTTTAAAAAAATTTTATAAAAATTTTATTTTGCAAGGATCTGTTACATTCATATAATCTGAGAAAAATTTACCAAGTTCATTAATTGTCTTTTCTCTTAATTAAACTGTGTCTCTTTGCAATGATAGCAGTGGAACAACCAACAGATCATTTGAAATTTGGACATGGAGGCAAGGAATGAGAAAAAGGATTTCTTTAGGACCCCACTAGTGTTAGAAGGCTTGATGTTTTCATTATGCATTGTGTTGTGCCAATGTTGAGTGTTAGATCCTGAGTAACACAGGCACCTGTATTTTCTCTCATCTATGAACAGAATCTTTTTCTATTTAGCCTACTTTTGATATAGGGGATCCTCTAAAGCCAGAGACTATGACAGAGAGTTTTAAGAGCAATGCTGTAGATAGTTTCACCTTCTCCATATCCACTCTAGATTGAGTCTAGAATGACTCTTTTATTATTTACCGATTTAAACTTAGACATTTTCCTAGGACTCTTCACAGCAGAAGCTCCTGTGCTTGAATTTTGAAGATCCTGTTGGCTTATTTCATTATCTCAGGTATCTTACCCATGTCACTAACTTTGTCATTTAAAACACATTTGCTACCCTGATCACACCTGCTGTCATGCCAATCTGTCTCCTATGCCAAAAAGCTAATCTGTTCAACATTCTTGTTACTCCCATCACTTTGCCAATAGAAACTGCAGCTAAAATCAGCCATACATTGTTTTTAATCATACCGTTTGTTCAAGGTGGGCTGGAATCCATATTGTGACATGGGACCTAAAGTTTTAATAAGCTGGGACAGTGCAACTTATTTATTAAAAAGCTGTGTAGTTAGAATTCTTTTTTTTACAGAAAAAGGATGATAATGAGCATTTTAAAATATAAACTATGATATATAAGAATCCTCTTAATATTCCACTGTGTGTTGAAAGACTAAACTAATATTCAGCTCATTACCCAGATACTTCTATGCCTCATTTGTCATTTTTCATTATGAAGGAAAATCAAAATATGATCATTTAAATAGAGTTAGAATTATATCACTTTGTAAAAAAGAAGACACATTTTAAAATGTGGATTCAAGTTAATAAATCCTCAACAATGAATAATATAAACTAAAGGCTTTTGAGGACAGAATTTTCATTGCCAAATGTATAAAATGAAGTTAAGCCTTTAAAGAATGCTATTACTACGTAAAATGGTCTCATGTTGCTATAGAAGGAGGTTTTCCATCTGTATTTGGAATTAATAACATTCAGAAGAAGAAATTGAATACAAAATGACTTTACTACTTGGCAATATGGACATAGTTATACTGCATAACTCGAGACAAAAACCACCCAGAAGCAAAGTATATTAAACGAAACAATAGTGAGTTAGATAACTACTGTAAGCTACAGAAGAAATACGAAAAGTTGTGATACATTTATACCAAGTCAGTCACCTCATCAAATATGGGCAAGTGCTGCATAGAACAAATTTCAGAGTGCTCTGAGCTAGCTACCATGGTAGTGACCTTAAGGAAATTCTTCAGAATAGACTAGTTTACAGACTTGATGATATTTGCAAGAGAGAAATGAATGTAGAGAAGTACACAGGGACCCAGAAAATGCCAAGAAAAATGAAAACCTTTGTCCGTAAGCTCTTTGACCAGTGTGTGAATGTTGGAATTGAAAAAAATAATGAAACAACAACAACAACAACAAAAATAAAAAAATAGAATCATGGAGTCTTTTGAAAGAAGGAGATTTAAAGGCCAGTTCATCTGACCTCCCAAATATTAAACAAAGTCCTAGAGAAACGTGTATACATTTGTTCCGAGGGAAATATAGTTAATTTTAAAATGCCTGACAATAAGACTGACTAATATAGTCACAGATCACATTACATACTACTCCTTTTTTTAACCTGTGTATTTTGAAATTTTGAAGTTAAAAATAACGATTTTAGGGGATGTTTTTTGTTTATTGTGCATTTGATGCTGTTGTTTAAATGCTGTTTCAGCTATGAGTTTCTTACCTAGAATTGTTGCAAAAAAGCTGCATTTAAGTAATCAATCTTGACAGTTAAACATTACAAGTAATTGAGTACCAGTGGATGTTGTGAATCAAATACTCTATTCAGACCCTGTGAGGAGAATATACTATACTGACTTTTTTTTTTTAGTGAAGAGATAGAAATACCTGCCAAAGAAATACCAGAAAAGAATAATTTTTTTGTGAATATAGAAGTATAATAATGTCCAGAACTTTTACTCTTTACAAATGTTAATTAGTCTTATCCTTAGTCCACATACCATACTGTGTAAAGAATGTCCAAGTTTTTATTTCTGCATTACAATTAAGAAAATTGATGCAAAGATCTTATAAAAATGTGCCCGTAGTGATAAAATATCTTTTATGCATTAATTTAGTGACTTCAGTCAAACTTGCCTATGTGAGAGAGAGGGAGAGACAGAGACAGAGACAGAGAGATATTTTTAGAATTTAGTGTGTTCCCAGAAGCTGGGCTCCTGCCATGCCCCCCTCTGAAACGACCCCCACCATCTCCCACTGCAAGCCTGCCTGGCTGGCTGTGGAAGAGGTAGGCTTAGGGCCCTGCTTCTCTAGCCCCTCAGAGCAGACCACAGCCGTGACCTAGGGATCTGCACAGGTCGCAGGCTATGACCTGAATTGGGCCTATGATTACACAGTAGCACCTATGGGGAAAAACCCTTGTGAAAACCGACGTTCAGATAGGGATGCTGTGGAAGAGTAAGTAGCTCTACATTCTGGCTTGGCAGCAAAAGACTTCATAGATGTAGAAGCTAGTGTCATAGATGAAGATTATGGAGAAAATGCCATACTTCTTAATTTTGGTAAAGAAAAGTTTGATGTCAAAGAGTGACCAAATTGCATTGTTCATTTGTGAATGGATTTTTTAAAATCCAGAAATAGAGGAAGTTCAAGTTTTATATGACACTGAAAGGGACTCAGGGAGTTTTGGTTCTACTCGATAGAATTAAAATGTATGCCAAGAATAGAAAATGAGGAAGCATACTTTTTTTTAAAGAATAAAGAACAAAAATAAAGAATTTTTGTTTAAGTGTTGTGGAGGCTTTTACTTCTGTAAACTTAATAGCTTTAGCTTTTAAAAAAATCTGGCTTTCTTATGATCAAGGAAAAGGTACTCTGTTGGGATCACATAGAACTTTCTTGTGTTTTTCTATATTTGATTGTTGTATAAATCTGTATGGTAATTTAATACAAGCAGTTTCTTTCTACAATCAAATGTACATCAATTCCATATCTCCCCAAAAACTGTATTTTTAATTCACTAAATTAAAATTCACTAACCCCTTCAACAACTTATTTTTCAGTTGCTTTATAAATCGTAAGCAAAGCCTTTCATTCAATAAATTTGAATTCTTTCTCAGATACAAATGATCACATAAACTGAACTAAAAGATAATAAAAAGTTAAAGTTAAAAAAAACAAAAAGTGATGTCAGTAAGATGGCAGGATAAGAGATCCTCTGATGGTGTCCCCACCACAGCAAGAATAATTTGGCCGCCATCAATGGACAAGTATACCTTTGTGAGAGCTTTGGGATCTAGGTAGGAAGTTACAAAATCCTGGTGGAACTCAAGACCAAGGAGTGCTCTTTTGAGGAACAAGGCCAATGCTCAGGTGGCAAGTTTGCCCACCCTAGTCCTGGCTGCAGACCCAGAAATGGCCCCATCTCATGCTATAGCCCATTTTGCCTTAGTCCTATCACCAACACCATTTCCCAAAGGACCCATGAGGAGTAATGCCTACCTGTGCCTACACTAACAGGACTGCCAACTCTGGTCTCAGCTGTGGACCCTAAAGCAGCCCAAACCCAGCTCTAGCTCCTGAGCCACAGCCTATGAGCAATCCTGCCTGCCTAAGAACCCAGTGGAAGACATGCTTCTGCTTGTCCCCAGAGGCAGGCCCGCCAACTTGCAGATTTTGAAGCAGTCCTGTGATTAATCTTCCCCTCTTAGCCATGGTCTGGGGGCAGTCTTGCCTGCTTGGGAACCTGGCAGAAGGCATGCCCAGATATGGGCCTGCAGACCCCAGTCCCAGGTGCAGACCCTGAGGTAGCCCTGTGACTTGGTTTCAGCTCGTCTCAGCCACAGACCAAGTCCAATCTTGCCTGCCAAAGGGTCAGCTCAGTGACTCTGGGAGCCTACTCATCCACGCACCTGGTAACAAGCCTGCCATCTGCAGACCCTTGTCTCAGCGCCAGCCCTGATGACCAAAGATCTGGAGGCTATCTAGTCCTCCCAGGCACCAGAAAGAATACATGCCTGCCCAAGCCACTGGAAACAGTCCTGCCAAGCTGGCCTTAACCCAAATCTACTGTGATTGCAGAGATAATCCCATTAGCCCAAGGAATAGACAAGAGAAGACTGATGAAACCAGTCTGTAAAAATTGGAAAAGGTGTTTGTACTTCAACATCACGGACATCAATGCAAGAACATATGGATTGTGAAGAATCAGCAAACATGACACCAACAAATATCATTTTCTACCATAATGGTATGAAACTAGAAAGCAGTGACAGGAGTAAAACTGAAAAATTCACAAATATGTGAGAGATTAAACAACACACTCCTGAATAATCAGTAGGTCAAAGAAGAAAATAAATGGAAATTTTAGAAAGTATCTTAAGATAAAGAAAAATGGAAATATATCATACCAAAACCTGTAGCATAGAGCAAGCAGTCCTAGGAGAAAAGTCTATAGAAATAAAAGGCTATGTTAAGCAAAAAGAAAGATCTTAAATAAACGACTTAACTTTACACCTTGAGGAGTAGAAAGGATAAATAAAACAAACTAAGCTCTAAGTTAGCAGAAAGGAGGCAATAATAAAGATTAGAACAGAAATAAATGAAATGGAGACAAGAAAGAAAAGTAAAGTGATCACTGATTCTAAGAATTGGTTTTTGAAAAGAAAAACAACATTGGCAAAGCTTTAACTAAACTAACCAAGAGAAAAGAGAACTCAAATAAATAAAATTAGAAATGAAAAAGGAGACATTACAATTGATACCACATAAATACAAAGGATCATAAGACTACTATCAACAATTATATGATAACAAATTGGGTAACCCACATGAAATCAATTAATTCCTAGAAACATGCAACATACCAAGAGTGAAGCATGAAGTAGAAAATCTGAACAGACCAAAGTCAGAACAGACCAAGGAGATAGAATCAAAATTCTCCCAACAGAAAAAAGCACAGGACCAGATGTCTTCACTGGTGAATTCTACCAAATATTTAAAGAATTAACACCAAAACTTCTTAAATTCTGCCAGAAAATTGAAGAAGAGGGAAGACTTCTGAACTCAGTTTACAAGACCAGCATTATTCTCATGCCAAATCCAAATAAAGACAATACAAGACAAGAAAATTACAGGTTGATATCCCTGTTAAATACCAGTGTATATGCAAAATCCCATCTCAGAATACTAGCAAATTAAATTCAATAGCACACTAAAAGGATTATTTACCATTATCAAATGGGATTTATCCCTGGATGATTCAAATTATATAAATCAAAATGTGATATACCACTTTAACAGAATGAAGAATAAAAATCACATGATTAGCTCAATAGATACAAAGAAAGAAAGCATTTAACAAAATTCAACATTCATTCATGATAAAAAAAACTCTCAACAAATTAGGTATACAGAGAATGTACCTCCACATGAAAAAGACCATACATGATAGCCTACAACTAACGATACTCGATGGTGAAAAGTTCAAAACTTTTACTCAGGAATAAGAATAGAATGCCCCTTCTCACCACTGTTATTTGATATAGTACTAGTAGTTCTAGCCAGAGAATTTAAGCAAGAAGAAGAAAAGACCTCTAAGTCAGAACGGATGGAGAAAAATTGTCTCTATTTACAGATGACATGATCTTATGTATAAAAAGCCCTGATGATTCCAAAAATCTACTTCAATTTAAAACAAAAGCACTTATATGAAAAAAAAACAAAAAAAAAACCCTGAAGGTAACTTCTTATTTCAGTGAAAGATTGACTTCTATACAGAATAAGGGTGTAGTATGTAATTGTATCATTGGTACAGGTTTCAGGTCTGGTTTAGAAATGTTATTTTTGTAAGTTATTAGATTGCCATTATATTGGTACTTCCATTATCTTCATAAAATGTATTTTCTTTCATTTGCTGAAGTAGAAAAGTGTAGACAACAGTATAAGACATTAATATATTAAACATTTTACTAATTAAAAAGACATTGAAATTTAACATCTATGGCAATTTTGTTAGTATTCTAGTCAGTTATTTTTATTTATGTTAAATTCCATTGTTAGTAAATTGCACATAGAAGCAGTAGAACAAGACATTATTTAGTGACCTTCATAGTAATATTCTAAGTGTCCTTACAGAGGTAAGGAACCCTTATTCTTATCACACAGGGTGACAGCCATAGATTAAAAAAAAAAAATCCAAGATCAAGGAGTATGTTACTATTTCCAGATATAGTAATTGTTAAAAATTCATATGCTTAACTAATCTTTGAAATATTTCTACATTTTATTTTGTTAGACATGGTCCCAAGCAATAACCATTAAACACATATATGCAGCTATTATTGCCTTAGGTTAAAAAAAAGACTTGGAATATCTCCAAGTAGAATTATAGAGTTTAAAAATTTACACAGACCTTTGAAACAATGAATCCAATCACTTCATCTTATTGAATATGAATTTTGTATATAACATAAGTGTCAAAAAAAAAGGTGACAGTGTCACTGGCATTTATGCCTTGAGCTTGATTGTTCTACCTGTCAAAGTCACTTGCTCTGTGAGGGTGATAATTGCATTTGGATATATCAGTCACTCTAAGTAAACTAGCTAATGATTAATGCAGTCAAAGTAATTTTATGCATAAGCAAATGGCTAGTTTCAAATATATATATATATATATACTTTTTTTTATTTTATAAAAGAAAGTAGGTGGACTAGATGCCATCTAAAGTCTTTTTCAGCTCCATAATTCTAAGTACAGTATATATGTACTTTTTTCCTAATAATTTGTAGTCTATTTATTTTTATACAGTATGTTCATATATATGTAAATGTGTGTATATATATATACACACACACACTCATACTCTTTATCCTCCTTTTATTTCAAGTATAGCTACATTTTATATAGTCAATATTTAGTTTTTTAGATTCCACATATAAGTGAAATGACATAGTATCTGTCTTTCTCTGTGTGATTGTTTCACTTAACATAATACCCTCTAGGTTAATTCATGTAGCCACAAATGGTAGATATCATTCTTTTTTTATGGCAGAGTAATATCCCATTGTATATATGCACCACCTCTTTATCCAATCACCTGTTGATGGGCACTTAGGTTGCTTCCATAACTTGGCTATCATAATTAATGCTGCAATGAACATAGAAATACATATATATTTTTGAATTAGTGTTTTAGATTTCTTTGGATAAATACCCAGAAATGGAATTGTGGGGTTATAAGGTGGTTCTATTTTTTATTTTTTAAGGAACCTCTATACTGTTTTCCATAATGGCTACAACAATTTGCAACCCCACCAACAGTGCATGAATGTTCTCTTTTCTCCACATCCTTGCCAACACTTGTTTGTTGATGTATTCATGATAGCCATTTTGACATGTGTAAGGTGATATCTCATTGTGGTTGTAATTTGCATTTTTTTGATGATCACTGAACATCTTTTTATATGTCTATTGACCATCTATCTGTATATTCTTTTTGGAGAAATGTCTATTCAGGTCCTCTGCCCAATTTTTAATTGGATTGTTCTTTTGGTGTTAAATTGTATAAGTTCTTTATAAATTTTGAATATTACCCTCTTATCTGAAGTATCACTGGTGAATATCTTCTCCCACTTGGTAAGTTGTCATTTGGTTTTGTTGATGGTTTCTTTTGGTGTGCAAAATCTTTTTAGTTTGATGTAGTCCCATTTGCTTATTTTTTTCTTATGTTTCCTTTACCTAAGGAGATATATCAAGGAGGTAGGTAGGTAGGTAGGTAGGTAGGTAGGTAGGTATTTAGTTAGATAGATAAGAACAATGCCAAAGAGTTTGGTGACTATTTTCTTCTAGGAATTTTATGATTTGGGATCTTACATTTAAGTCTTTAATCCATTTTGACTTTATTCTAGTGTATGGTGTAAAAAGTAGTCTAGTTTCAATTTTTTTGCATGTGTCTGTCCAGTTTCTCCAATACCATTTATTTAAGAGACTGTCTTTACCTCGTTCTATATGCTTGCCTTTTTTTTTTTTGTCATAGATTAGTTGATCATATAGGCATGGGTTTATTTATGGGCTCTCTGTTCTGTTCTATTGATGTATGTTTCTGTTTTTATGTCAGTACCATGCTATTTTGATTACTGTAGTCCTGCAATAAAGTAGTGTGATACCTCCAACTTTGTTCTATTTTCTCCTGACTGCTATGACTATTCAGGGTCTTCTGTGGTTCTATATACATTTTAACAGGATTTGTGAAAAATGTCGTTGATATTTTGATAGGGATTACACTGAATTTATAGATTACTTTGGGTGGTATGGATATTTTAACAACATTAATTCTTCCTCTCCATAAACATAACATATACTTCCATTTATTTGTATGTTCTTCAATTTCTTTCTTCAATGTCTAATAGTTTTCCAAGTACAGGTCTTTTATCTCCTTGGTGAAATTTATTCCTAGGTATTTTATTTTTTGGTGCAATTGTGAATAAGATTGTTTTCTTGATTTCTCTTTCTGATAATTGTTTGGGACAGTTCTCTATGGATTGTTTGTCTTTTTGCCCTGTCTTGGCCTTAGGAGGGAGGACATGTTTGAAAGCAAACGGCCTTAGAAGATAGAGATAATATAACCTCCAGGAGAGAATTAGTGTTGTACCTCCCTCCAGACATTCTCACAGAGTAAAGATAAAACCACCCTGTTACCCTCCTGGGGATGTATTTACACTCTAGGATAATGAGTAAGCTCTCCTTTTCCAGGAGACCATGGGGAGATGTGCTAGCAGCTCCATAAAAGCTCAATGTTTCTTAAAAGTTGGGATTCCTTTCCTGTTGTGAACACCCTCTATATGTAAAGTTGGGTTTTTTTCTTGTGTTGGACCCCACTGTATGTACAGGTAACATTTGACCCACACTGTATTGTCTTGTTGGGTTTAGGCCATGAAGACCTGAAGAAAACTGCTTCTATGACTGTTTTTGACTGACTGATCCAGGGGTCTTGTGACATTCTGTCAGAATCCTGTGCCAGGCTAACTTGTTATCTCACAAGTGAGGTAAAATCTCAGCCCTTCCACATTATATATATTCCACATCTGGTATAACAAGAATAATGGACAAGGGGGTTCCTCCCACTGGGAAACTGAAGATTTAATCAATTACTCTTATTCATAGCTAGTCCAGGAAGGTCTTCACAATACATGACCAGCAGAATGGCATAATAGCTATTAACCACACTATTATTTCCCTTTTTCTCTTTTTAAAATAGAATTTTAACTGCAATTATCCCAATGGTGCTTCATTATTATATTTTGAGTGTGATGAGGATATACTGTTATTCAGCATTTATGTTCTTGGACCATATATATCTGGATTGTGCCTCACTAGCAGATAGCAAACTTTGAACTGGATGTAGTTGCTGGATAGTATTTTAATTTGTCTTCCTTGCATGGGTATTTGAGGGCAATCTATATTTTGAAAGAAATCTTCAAATAAATATGGAGATGATAATTCTATATTATGTTTGATATAATTAGGTCTTCATTAAAAACAACCAAACTGATTTTCTTCTCTGGCAAACACTAGCCTATAATACCTAGCTTTCCTTATAATTAAATGGGAAACATGTGACTATATTTTAGCAGTAAATATGAGCAGAAGTTCTGTGTGCCAGTTTCTGAAGTGAAACTTTTAAGACACATGTGTGCCCCTACCACCATTCCACATGCAAGCTTTCCCACCAAATAGGTGTAGATAACCATGCAATCTGAAGAGACAGTGGTGCTGTAAGGTGAAATGAGCTTGAGTATTTGATTCACAACATACAAAGAATGTTTCCTATCATCCAGAAACACCTATATTGGACTATTATGTGAATAGAAAATAACATTCAACTATGTTTAAGCTTTCATCTATTTTTAGTTTGTTTTTCACTAACTAGAGCTAATAAATAATAAAATGTTGCAATCTAAAAAGACAGCAGACCAGTCCAATGTGCCTTCAATCTTAAATTGTTTTGCTATAAGGACCCTGTATCAATTGTATATCTAAGGGGTTTCATTCAGCAGATTCTCTTTTTGATTCCCTGGAGGAATATTAACAGTATAATTAATTGTTTTATTTTGCCAGACACTATATTAGCAAAGAAAAAGCTACATCTTATATGTTCTAAATGGTTTTATTATAATAATCTGAATAGAGAGAATGTTTTAGAATATCTTAAATGATTAAGATTCCCTCTTAATATAAATTAGATAAATTTTTAGAACTTATTTGGTTCCTAAGAAGGGTACATATTCAATAAATACATATGTGGAGTGTTGAAAGAGAAAGAATTTACCCACTAACCTGGGCAGATCAACTCTTGTCAACACAGGTGATCAATATCACAGACATAGCTGGTTTATATACAAGATTAACTCTAGGAAATGATCATAAAACAATCTAATCTTCTGTTATTTCCTTCTATCTGGGATAAGTATATGTGTCTGGGACAAAAATTCTTGTCTGGGCCAAGAATTTTTTTTTTTTTTCTTTGAGGGCAGTGTCACTGGCCCTCATATGTGGGACCCGAACCGAGGCCACTGGCTTCTGAAACCAGCGCTTAACCACCGTGCCACTCGGTCGGCCCTAGAATCTTTTAAAGAGTTATAATTATCTACAATGTATGTCACTGTCTTGCTTATTAAAATTTTCAGCCCACATGGTCTTTCCTTCATATTGGACTAGAGACACTAATATATAAGATGTAGTGACCCTGATATCAGTGTAATAATAGTTCTTCCATAGTTTATGTTTTAAGTGAAAAAAACATAATGTTGCCAATGGTCTTTATTCACAACATATTTCATACGAATTTTATCAATGGGTTTTTCCTATGCTTATTATAATAACTTGAAAGTCCAAAATCTTTTCTTCTTCACCAAGACACAGATGGTGAAGAAAGCAAGGGAAATAAGTATAGAATTTTAGAAAAGTTAGGCAATTGAAAGTTGAGAGAACACATATCCAAAGTTTTGACCATCACTAATCTCAAATAAGGTGTCAGAGTTATGGAAGGCTAACATTAACCACTCATATTTTCAAATAGAAAAGCATTCAGTCCATGGGGAGAGAGAACAGGAAATTTCTTTCATCTAAGTAGTTATATATCAATGTCTTCAGGTTAGAAAGAAGCAATCGGGATACATTTCTTATAGTCTGAAGTTTTCCTTTAATGCATTCCAGTTAGAAAAATGAGTAACTCATGGTTAGACTCCATCAAATGCAACAGAAATAATTTCTCACTGTCACCAATAAAGTTCAAGGAGATGAACACCATGAATATCATCTAATGAGTTGAATACTACAGGAAAAGTGAAGTGATAATTTTGTATAAAAGCAGAGCTAATTTTTCTTATCTGAACTTAGAGTATACAATGATCTCCTGTTTCATGTATTGGAAAAAAAATTAAGTATTAAAGAACAATGTAATTCAATCATTTAGAGGACCAATAGTGTACTGATAGTGGTGCAAGGTGGATTATTTTATTTCATTTTCCATAGTTTGTAAAATCTACACTTAAGGAAATAAGTACTGTGATTTCTTTACTCCAGAAAAGACATATTTGATAGAAGCATCTAGTTAATCAGTAACAATTATTTAATGTAGATTGTCAATGTGATTGTAGAATGTAGGTTGTCAACATAGAGTAGGCCTATGAAGATTTACAGTGGAATAAGAATTTATTTTTATTGAATCTGAATTTTTGAAAGAGTTTAAATATAAAGGAAGAGTGAGGAAATCTATAACATATGTTTGTAGGATAATTTTTTTTTTAATTTAAAGAAGATTAAAAGATGCATCAATATGTTTAGTTAGTTAATTTGACAAATACTTTTTACAAATCATTCAATCTAGGTAGAAAAAAGACACACACACACACACACACACACACACACACACACACACACACACACACACACACTTCTTTCCTTCCTTTCTTTTAATTTCCCAGGCACTGCAACACCAATCTGTCTTCCAGCCCACGTCTCTCTGTTGATGAAATTTTTGTCAGGTTCACTTACTTCTATACCACTAAATCCAGCAGGCTTTATTTGGGTTGGGGGGGTGTCTTTAAATTACCTCCTTCTCAAGACAGTTTCTTTAGCTTTTACTTTAAAAATTCTCCAGGTTTTACTCCTACTTCTTATCCTTTACAATTCATAACAAAATGTTAGATTTTTCAAATCTTAGTCCCAGGATCTCAAGTTGGCACAAGCTAGACTGCACTCCTAGGCAATTCCATTAATATATATGACTTTCATTATTACATTAAATAGATTAGATTACTCAAAAAATGATATCTCTTATCAGTATTGCCCTTTAGCTCCACATACCTGTATCTAACTACCTAATTGAAATTAATTCTTGGATCTCTCAAAGGCCCTCTTACACAATAAAGACGAAAACTAAATGAATTATCTTTATCTACACACCTTGTCCATGACCACTCTTTTTCTTCACAAATGGCAGCATAGCCCATCAGGTTATGAAAGCCAGAAATCTAGGAATCATCGATGACATTTACCTCTCCCTTACTCCTGATCTCCAAACCACTATAAAAGTCTATTGATTTATGAGATTTATTAAAAATCTCACAAGCTCAAACACTTCTCACTGTCTTCCCTAGTACAAGTTACCATCATTTCTTCTGTAGTCTAACAGCAGTCATATTTACCGCTTCAGATTCCTTTTTCCACCTGAAGCAATCTTTTATGTGAGCAACTAAAAATGTACCACCCCAATATATAAAGCAGTTTGATACCTTCTCATTGTTCTTAGAGTGAAGACAACATGTCTCCATGTCTAAAAGCTTACGTGTTTTGGCACCCATCTAACTCTCCAAACTCATCCACACCACACTCTGCCAAACTGCAGCCACAGTGGCTTTCTTTCAGCTCCTTACTGCACCATATGCCTTCTCTCAACATGAGATTTCACATATGAGATTCCCTCTGCCTGATTATGCTGCCCTTCCCCTTTCCATCAGTTTACTGGTTCCTGTGTTTGTGTGGAATCATTACTTTGGAGATTTCCCACGTAACTTTTACTAATCAAATAATGTTACAAACTTTTATAACTCTGTTGTTTTCTTTCTTGCATATTAATTCATGTACACACTAATAATAACATGGCAGAGGGGTGTGCCTGTTTTTAAAAAAAATAATTATTATATATTAGTGTTGTCAGAGTGATTAGCCCACACAATAAGTGTTTTATAAATATTAGTTGAATAACTAAATGAAAAACTAACAGAATTATTTGCTGAGAGATGGTTTTCAATACATTATATTTTTGTTGAGACTGAAATAGACCTATCTTGACACTAAGTTGGTGTACAATAAATGTCAACCTGAAATATGTGAAAAGCAATTTTGGACTTCGTGTTTACAGCCGTGGCCAAATAAGTCTGTTTATACAATGGACTGTGACCATCAAGTGAAACAGTGACTTGAAAGTTTTGTTTCTTATTAAAAACTTAGTTGATCTGTCAGATTTCCAGATTTCATATCACTGAAATGTATCTTTGACACACTTCCTTTGATGGCAAGCATGGAATTATGAGTGCTTCTAACTACATAAATAACGTGCTATTTTCTTTTTCTAATTTTTTTTTCTTTGCCCTCAACTCTCAGGCCATTTATGACAAAGTTTGTTCCTTCTCTTCATTTCAATTGTTTCTGTAGCACTCTTTTTTACCCATTAGTTACGGTTCTTACCAAACCACAGTAAAGATAATTTTTTCATAGATTATCTATTTTCTTAACCACAAATTATCTGAAGGTGTTTTTATCTATCTTTGAAGGTAATCTACCTTTGAAAGTTATCATAGTGTTGAATAGAAATACCTGATGATTATTTTTGAACTAAAATACACGATATTCAAAATATACAGAGGAATCTACATGTCTTGTTGATTTTGTCTATAAAATATATCTCAAGTCATTTACTATTACCATCTGTGCTAACAAATTCTGGTGGCAGTGACCATCATCTTTTTCCTCGGTTACTAGTAGGAATAAGACCCCCTGCATTTGTTCTCTAGAAATCATAGTCCCACACAAAAGTCGCATCAATCTTTCTAAAATCTAATGTAGATCTTATGCATTTTTTTTGTTTAAAATCTGTGAATTAAATTTAAAATAAAGCCTGAATTCCTTAATATGGCCTATAAGGCCTCACATGATTTAGCCTTTGTCAGTGTATCCAGTCTCCACATTGACTACTGTTGTTTTTTCTCAGTGTTCATTGACATTTAAAGAGTTTCTTGAATACATCAAGATATTTTCCACTTCCTGTCAGAGTTCTTATCCAAGACATAGGCTCTTAACTCCCATTCCCTGTACCCAAGTGGCATGTAGAGATGTCTTAGCAATTAGTGCATGGCATTGGTTTACAGATGTGTTTAGAAAGGCCCAATTAGTGTGAAGCTCAGAGCTTCTCTTTACTGGCTGTGTCAAGGTTTTCCTTTGTTACCACTGAACATGAGGGGGAAGCAAGCCTATGTACCTGGGTTGTTGCTGGCATTTATCTTATGTTTGCATCAGTGTCCTTGGACTGAAAGAAAATTGTGGGTGCCATAATGAAGAGAAAAAATGAAATATAGTTTTTGATGATCATGTTAATCTTCTAGGTCAGACTTTGCCTGTGGGTTTTCCAGTTATAGAACCAGCAATTTCCTTACTGTTTAAATCAGATGTAGGTGGATTTTCTGCTTTATAAAATTATTTTATATTGTTATAAAAATACTATTCTAGTAGTTATTACCAGAAGGAGGCAGCAATACCATGACTCTGTAGTGGATCATTTAAGATTTCTTAATTGTCTGTGCCACCATGTTTTTAGGAACTGATTGCATGCTAACTAGCTATGGAAAATTTATTTAAATTAACTTAGACTCATTTTTCCCATCTCTCAAATGAAGAAAGCATACCTACCCTAATAGATTCTTCTCATAATTAACAGTAATGCACTCTTACACCGTATCTAGCAGACAGTAATCCTCAATAATGTGTAGCTATCAGCTGCCATAATTACAAAATATTACTTTGCAGCCAGATTCAGTGTTGCTGAAAAAATTTAATGAATGAGAAAAATCATTTAGTTAATTATTATCTTTCTCCGTTATTCTCCAGTATCTACTTCATTTATCACTTTGTTGTATTTGATGATATTTTGTCTGAAGTCAACCAACTCTGATACAATAAATACATGCATCTAAGCCCAAATACTGAAAATATACTCCCAAGATTGGTTTTCTACAACCACATAATTACAACGGTTAATCTCTGTTTCTCTGGTGTTAAGTGCAAGCTCACTAACTATGACGCCTTCTGGTGAATGATTAACTCCCTCTGATCTAGATGTCAGAATTTTTTTGACAGTGTGTGCTAATGTAAAATTCACTATTACAAAAGATATAGCAAAAGCAACAACAAAAAATAAACAGACTCTTCAGAGAACAAAATCCCAGCAGGTTCAAGTTCTAAAATAATCTATCTGCTGGAAGATCCAATATACCTGCTGATTATTGGCTACTCTCCCCAAATCCTGCTGTGTCTTACCTACTCAACTGAAGAGGCTGCTGTTCTAACTGATTGCTAATAGTACATGGCAAGGGAATATATTCTGTGTCCCATTATTGTTATCAGTAAAAAAAAGAAGAACCATTATTACTAACTTGAAAACAGAAAGAAGGCTTGCAATATATTATCAAATATGTTTTTACTGCATAATGCTTTACAAGATGTATGTGATTAAATGTGTATTCAATTCAAATGGTTACTGTACAGTAGATATTTTTCTCATGTTAATATTTTAATTTAAAACATTATTCACAAAATAACCTTTGCAAAAATCTGTATTTAAAGCCTAGTGGTGAAACTGATATCTTTTAGACTGCATTATTGATGGGTGGGCTGATTGTTAATAGATATTTGGTACTAACATCTTGATATATTCTTGTCAACAAAATTTTTGAAGGTACAGAAACAGAGGTGCAAATTCATATATCTTTTATGGGCTGATGCTGTGAGGTAGCATACAGGTATTTTTTTTCTGTCAGGAAAACAGAACCACAAGAATACATATTTATGTCTGTGACATTTTTTAGCACATTAGTAATGTGCTGAAAAGTGGCATTGTGGTTCTATATTTGCCTTTCTTGTTACAAGAAGGCCATCTTCCTACATTTCCTGTAAAAGCATTCAAAGTCTATGACTTGTTAGTGTTATTTTTAAAGGGATGTACATAGTTCCATGAAATTCCACCTTCAAACATTACACACAGTGCTAACACAGTAAAATTCTGAAAAGTGATGTTGGGATGCCTTCTGAAGCACAGGGTATAATTCAAAGTTATGACACAATAACTATGATTCTGTTGCTCTCTGTGCCACATAGCACAGGATGGCATTCTTCATTTGGCTTGTGTACGTGGTTATGAATTTGGCTAGGTTCCCTCAGAATCTCCTGGACTCACAGGACTAGTAAGATCACGTGCATGATTTCTCTGGTTTCCTCGACACTCAGTAGCATGACAAGAACACTGGGTATGCTGTGGGAGTACCTGACAATAATGCTCAAAAAGGGTCCAGTATTCCTTTTTAGATGTGATATACAGTCAGAAACTGCACAGGTATGACTACAACTCTGCCCTTTGTATTAGTTTGCATTTTAACCTCTGAAGCCTCAGTGTCCTAGCTCAGGTGAGTGCTGTACAAATAAAAGACAATAATAAGGTAATGTTCATTTCTTAAACACTGTACACAATAAAAGTAATACAGTAATAAGGTGATGGTATGTTTATTATTAGCATCATTATTAAAATTATGTTATTAATTTTTCTGTTACAACCTTTGACCTCAGAAAAGAATAACTTCACAATTATTCCCTTTTATTCCCTAGCCCACGGTAGGATATACTAGCTGGTTTACGGGGTTATGCACATGATTCTGAGAAACATCTGGACAACTGGCCCATGCTAGTTCTGAAAAACGAGTTAAAGAATATATTTTTCCTGAGGTACATAAAGAATATGAGGCAAATCTTTTTGGATTATAAGGAGATTCAGGCCTGAGTCTCTTATGGGGTCTACCTGGTCCAGGTGAGGTGGTCTATAGCATGTCTCCAGCCAAGGCTCAGAGCTAGGCTGTCTCAACCTTATGTATAAGCCTGGGCTTGGGAGAAAAAGTTAATAATCTAGGATGTCTGATGTGACCCACCCTGACTCAAACTTCATTATGGACAACTGTGTGGTTACTGGTGAGATTCTGAAAGATTTTAGATGCCACAGTGTCTACGTCCATTGTATAAAATTACTAATCTCTTCATTGTGTATCCTGACTTCTTCAGATTAGAGACTATGTTTGATTAACTTAAATATGCAAGCACCTGGTCTTTGCAACAATGTATTATTGACATATATCAAGACAAAGGTGTGGCTATACAGCAAACTTGCATTGATCAGTGATCAGTGATTGCTGAACATTGATTAACAAAAAGAAAAAAATAGGTGTGTTCCTGCTTTCACAGAGTACTAGGAATCACCAGCATGATACATTGTAAAGTATCCTTTAATGTTATTAGACATCTCTGGTAGTTATCTGAAGAAATTCAAAACACTCCTTCAAAGGGACCTGTGCATCCGTATGTCCATTGCAGTGTTATTTACAATGGTCAAGGTATAGAGGCAACCTGTGTGTCCATCAATGGATGAATGGATAAAAAAGAATTGATACATACAGAGGGTGCCAAAAAAAATGTATACACATTTTAAGAAAGGAAAAACACTGTATTACAACTGTAATTCTCAATATATATTAATAACAAGAGATGAACAAGTCATGTGTATACTTTTTTTTGGCATCCCCAGTATATATGATGGATTATTACTTAGCCATAAAAAAGAATGAAATCTTGCCATCTGCAACAATATGGGTATACCTACAAGGTATTGTGCTGAGTGGAGTAAATGAAACAAAGAAAGACAATGCCATATGATTTAATTTATATGTGGAATCTAGAGAACAGGATAAATGAACAAACAAAACAGAAACAAGCTCCTGGATAGCATTGCTTACAGAGCATTTTCATGGTTGCTTGATTGGGGGAGGCAGGGGTTGGGAGGATGGATAATGGGGGTGGGGATTAAGAGGTTTAAATTGGTAGTTACAAATAGTCATGGGGATGTAGGGTATATCATGGAGAATATAGTCAATAATATTATAATAACTATGTATGGTGTCAGATGGGTACTGGATTTTTCAGGGTGATCATTTCATAAGTTATGTAAATGTCCAATAACTGTGTTGTACACCTGAAACTAATATAATATATGTCAACTGTAACTGGAAAAAAAAAAAAGTAAATGCAGACTCTCGGGTCTCACTTCAGACTTTCTAAATTAGGATCTGAATTCTGTAATACTGAATAACAGAGCAAAAGAAATATTATTTTCATTTAATAAAGGCTTTTGTTTCCCATCCTGAAAATAATTCTTAATTATATTATACCTTAATTATACCTTAATTATATTATGTCTTAATTATATGAAGGCCAAGTTAGAGTCAATAAATTACTTACTATTAATTAATGAATCAGATTATTTCCTTTGTATCTAGATAAGAAACCCATGTAGAACACAGGGCATCACCCCTGGAAGGCAATAAGACCAGCACAAAGTAAAGAGCACAGTAATAGGGATGAGGGGGAACTAATGGTTAACCTAATTGAACAATTTTGACAATAGTTTTACTATTGCTATTACATAGTGACAGCACACTCACCTTGGTCATTTTTAACAGCTTTTAGCATTTACTTTTTCTATTTCAATAGTAATTATATTGGATTATGATGTTAGATGCAAAATTTAATATTTATCTTTTTTTCAGGCAGAGGGAGAGGGTGAATATTAAGAAGAACTGAGAATATTTCCTATAGTGCTTGGTATAAAATAAGGTTCATAAACTTTCTTAAAAGAATGGCAATAATAGTCGCATACATTTGCATCATGCCTACTATGTGCCATATATTATCCTAAGAAATTTTTACACATTAACTAATTTATGAGTTCATTACCTCACAGCAATCTTAGGAGATAGCTCATAATATTGTGTCCATTTCACAAATGAGGTAACTAAGACACAGAAGTTAATTCCTGAAATCCATGGACCTAGTGGATTTTAGAGCCAAGGTTCAAACCCAGGCAGTTGGGGATCGGTGTTTATGTCCTGAAGTAATATTCTACTCTATTTAAGAAGCAAGACAAAACATGGGGCCGCCGCCCAGTGGCACGGTGGTTAAGAGCTGGTTTGGGAAGCCAGCGGCCCGGATTCGGTCCCACATATGAGGGCCAGTGACACTGCCCTCAAAAAAGAAAAAAAAAATAAAAGAGTGCGAGCTGAGCTCTGAGCAACAGCAGCTCAATGCCCAGCCTGGGCTGAGCAGCCGCTGAGCTGTCAACAGGTAGCAGGATGGCTCAGCTTAAAAAAAAAAAAAAAAAAAAGGCAAGACAAAACAAACCCAAAACTCTTATTTATTGATTGAATCAACTTTAATATATGCCTATACTTTTTTTTTTCCATTTTAGTTTTTAACTTATCATTTTTCACTGCATGAAAACGCAGTCTAATTAAGAGAAAGATTACTTAATATTGACGTAGGGCTATTAGGATAAAGCACCAGTTTTGCCTTATGATTGCTGGGTCTCATCTTGACCCTCATAACAAATTAGCCCAGATCCTGAAATCTTGCCTGCTATTTTATCAGAGAGCTTTTGTAATTTTTATTATTGTTGTTTACAGTTCTCATGTTTTGCTACCATTTATCTGTAATACTCTCTTGCTTACTACCTCACTTCCTGTGTCAGCTTTTTAATCATGTACAGCCAATGCATGTGATTCTAGATTTTATAAATTGTCGGCAAATAAAGGCAGGAAAAACTAGGCTTCCGGTTTCTCAAATGCACCACAGATCAAAGTCTTTCAGACCTAAGATTCTTGAGTGCCTAAAAAGGTTTAATGATGTAGCTTAATACTTCTTGAAACCTCCATCTTCAGAGACTGTAGAGGTGCTTCCATAAAATTTTTCTTTCTCATTACTTACTTTATCATCTTTAATTCATATTCCTTTTATCTCACACAAAGAGTAGAGAACACTAACGATATGCTATAAAAATTACTCAAAAACTTGCTGTCATTATTCCAACTCTTAATATTACACATATAGGAATTTCAACATATAAAATACTGGAAATATACTTATTTTTCTGGTTTCATTGTAAATCATACTAACAAAATTTGGTATTTAAAGAAATAATATGGCAGTATTTCCTTAAGTTTAACTTTGATCCAAGCTTGCCTCAGGTCCTTTGGTATGAAGTCAATCACAGCATGCCTAGTTTTAAATCATTCAAGCACTGTGTCCATCTATCCATTTTCCAATTATTCTGTGTTATCTGAAACTCTCTGTCTCTATAGGGTTAATTCCAAGCAGGCCCAGGTCCTTCTGTTTCTTTAGATTTAGGCTAAACTAGCTAGAGGAGTCTAAATGAATGCACTTCTCTTTTGTCCATCACAATGTCTAATGCCCTTGGGAATGGGTGTAGTTTTCTGCACACCCACAGAGTTCTGAAACTCAGCTTCATCATTTACCCTTGACTGTGAGCTCCTGTCTGCTTAACCAACCACTGTGCCTCAATGGTGTCTATTTGCCTCTCCAGTACTCTCAGAAATTACTCTAATTGCATTTCCTCAAGGGTTCGCCTTTCTTTTGGATAAAGTAGTTTTTTTTGTTGTTTTTTTTTTGTTTTTTTTTTTACCTTGTGTTTGTTTAGTGTGGTTGTATTTATTTAGCATGATCCTTCCTGTGTCACACAGGGGATGTGAAGGTTGGGATCTTTCTTTTCTGCTCACGTTAGTTGGTGTGAGACCCTCAATGTCTGTGAAGATCAGGCTGTCAGACTGTTGCACAGTGGAGAATTGATGAGAAATGAAAAAGACGTGGAGGATTTTATTTTTAGTAAGCTAAAGGCAATTAGCTAAGGTAATTTTTCTGGCTGAATTATACTGTCAGGAGGTGGGAGAGAAGAGTTCAGAAATATGTGCTGAGACTTCCACTCTCCAACTGCTACCTCAGAAACAGAAAGCGAATCATAAATACTAGATAGGATCCTATGTAACAGACCCCTTCATCTAATTCCAAAAGATTTCTTTCATAAACTGAATATTTGTTGCTAGCATTTCTTACATCATCTCAAAACTTGATGATTAATAGACACACCCCCTTACTGAAGCAATTTATAAAAGTCATGGACTTAGTATCATGTTTTTTTATAGTTTCTTATAACAAACAACCTCTATAGTTCTATGAAAGCAGGATTTAATTTACATAGTGTTTCCCATATTAATCATTCAGATTGACTTTTCCTTGTAATAATGTACTATATTTTAGTATAATAAGATTACATTAGAGAAGTGGTAACAACAAATAAGACAATAAATTGGCATCATAAGTTGATTTCTGCCAAAATTCTTACTGAAACTTTCTAGCCTGAATTTCTAATTTTACTTATTACAAATCACACCAATCAAACTATATAGACAATGTAAATTGACTGCTAAATTTAAAATAACAAAAAATATCTAAATATTGCTAAATAATGCACATAGTCATGTCTTCTCTCTCAGGAATGATTACCTTACCCATTTGACACCATACAGAGTTGCTACATTATTGACTATATTCACTATGCTGTACTTTATATCCCCATGACTGTTTTTATAACTGGCAGTTTGTACTTCTTAATCCCGTTCACCTTTTAACCCACCCCACAAACCCATATTCCATCTGGTGACCATCAATTTGTTCTCTGTATCTATGAATTTATTTCTATTTTGTTTGTTTATCTTGTTTTTTAGATTTCACATATAAATGAAATCATATGGTATTTGCCATTCTCTATCTGACTTATTTCACTTAGTATGTTGTTACAAATGGCAAAATTTCCAGGGTGATCACTTCGTAAGGTATCACATGTTGTACACCTGACACTAATACAATATTGTATGTCAACTGGAATTGAAAAATACATTTTAAAAATGTAAAAAACTTAAAAACACTTTCTACAAAAAGAAAAAAAATTATTTTAATAGTGGCAAATAAAAAATAAAAAAACAATGTTCATAAGAATAGGACAATGGGAGAAGAAATTATAAAGGTCAACTGGAAAGTTATGGAAAAGTATTAGCTGACATAATAAACCTCAGAAAACTGACTTTAAATTTGCAGGATAGAAGTCTGGAGAACCTCAGGAATTGACAGCACCAGGTACGTTTGAACTTGGTGAGGTGTGATCCTGAAGCTGAAATCAAAAGGGTGGGTTACATATTATGGAAGGATCAATAAGACACAGATCTCTACTGCAGAGGTCAGTGTTTGCCTGTGTACTCGCCCAACCCCAACTGTAACAAAAGAATATGTTTTTGGCGATATTTGCTCTGCTGAGGTCAGAGATGAAATGCTGCCTGGAAACAACATCATTAATTAAGTTAGTGATATGCTCAAAGGAAAATACTGAATTTTGGTAGACATCCAATGCAGAGACCAACTTATTGTTTTATCATCCCTTGGCAACTCATGCCGTTCACATATACTCTCTTCCAATCAGCTTTCTTTCCATGCCAGTGATTAACCAACACAGACAGGAGGATCTAGAAGGAATGCTTCCAAGTTAAAATAAATAAATAAATAAATAAATAAATAAATAAATAAATAAATTATATATATATATATATATAAAGAGAGAGAGAGAGAGAGAGAGAGAGAGAGAGAGAGAGAGAGAGAGAGAGGTTACATGTGGTTGACTATACCAAATACAGTATTAGGATTTAGGGAAGGTTTAATGATAGCAAATGAAAAAAGAGAAAAACAAAAAAACATGGTAATTGTTCTCCACAGATAATACCAATAGATAAAGACCTCCTCAAATTATATGATTATAGGACAGTATAGGGGTCAAATGTAACCAATATTTACATGATTATGGTAATACAAACCATAACATTTACTTAACAAAATAACTGTGATCAAACTTTTTTGAGAGAATGAGGTAATAGAAAATAATTTTATTTGATACAGCATTAGAGGTTTAAAACATCTTGTATAGTAGATTGAGATCCAACATCTATAATTGTAACAAGTCACAGAAGCATAAATATACATTTAGGAATAGAGCTTTAGATATTGAAAGAAACATCTAAAATTACTGAAAATATTTTAAAGTGCTTCTATGTTTCATTATCAACTAACTACTGTAATTCTACTTAACTTGTTTTATACATATATAAACACGTGTGTATAAATATGCATATGTGTGTGTACACACACACACACACACATACATGTATAAACATAGCCTCTCCTCCTATCTGACCCTTCTTTCCATCTCCTCATGAAAGATGATTTTACAGATTGGAATAATGACTTCAATACTTTGCTCGAATTGATTCATATTTTGCTGTTTTTCTTATAATTTTGCATGAATTTCTTTTTTTTTTTTTAAAGATTTTATTGGGGAATTGTGGGAGGGGAACAGTGTTGGGGAATTGTGAGAGGGGACCAGTCAAGTTGTTGTTCTTCAATCTTCATTATGTTGTTCTTCAATCTTTGTTATGGAGGGCTCCAGTCGCCATCTGGCTTCCTGCCAGCAGCTCATGGCCTATAAGCTCAAGGTGCTGTGTTCAATCTTAGTTGTGGGTGGGCATAGCCAACATCCCATGCAGGAGTCGAACTAGCAGCCTCGTTGTTAAGAGCGCATGCTCTATCCTCTGAGCCATCCAGGCAGCAGTTCAGCTCAAGGTGCATGTTCAATCTTTAGTTGTGGGTGGGCATAGCGCACCATTGAACAGGCAATCTTGTTGTTACACCAGTTGAGCCACCTGGCACCTGTTGGCAGCTCAGCAACAGCTCAGCTAGGGCGCAGCGTTCACTGGCCCATGTGGGAATCAAACCGGTGGCCCTGTTACTCAGAGCATACGCTCTAAGGTAACTCTTAACCAACTGAGCCATTTGGCTGGCGCTTCATCAGAATTTCAAAATGGCTGTAAAACAGGTGAGCATCTAAACCCTGAGGACAGACCACCTAAGTTTAACTTCTGGTTCTCTTATTTGCTGGGTCTATTTGTTTCCTTAGGCAAATTATTTAGTTTCCATGTCCTTTACTTTCTCCAATTGTAAACTAGGACAAAATAACACTAAATATTATAAAGAATTGTGAGACCAATATTAATTAATATAAACTAATTGGTGTACTTTCTGGCACAAGGCAAACACTCTGTAAATAATTGCTTTTGTGCCAACCAAAACACCATTTTTTTTAAGTATAATAATATAGTCATTATTTAAATTTTTTTAGTACATTTTTAATGCAGGCTTCTATATACTTTGTTAAAACAAAAATATTTACAGAATTTTGATTGAATCATTACAAAATTAGTGTAACTCTAGAGTAGCATTTTAAATATACAATTTAAATAATGAGTCACGAAGCTGTTAAATTGTTTTTGTTTGTTGAATTGGATGGTTAGAGGACATTTTTGTATTTTTAACTTGTTTTACAAAGGGACCCTAGAAAAATCTGTGCCCTGTTTTATTTCTATTACTGATTTTTACTATCTACTTTGTTTTTGTTTGCTTGCTCTGTACCCAAGTTGTGGAACTTATATATGAGTAAGTTATATTCTTTTAGGTAATATAGAACAATGCAATATTGAAATATAACTTTCTAATATAACTTATTTCACTATCATTATTGTCTTTCCTTACCTATATCTATCATCTGTGTATCTGATCTATCTGTGTGTCTGTCCACTATCTGTCTGTCTATCGATGGATCGATTGATCGTAGAGTTCACTAAAAGAAAAAGCCACCACAAATGATACAGATATTAAAGGGATTAGACCTTACACAATTGTGAAATGGGTGAAGGAGTCTGTGTATGAGTGTTTTCTCGGTTTGGATAATGTTTGTTAAATTTAGCCAAATTTGCTATAGGTTAGCCAGTCCAGAAATGGGGAAGGAAAGTTGACACATGCAAGAGCATGAACAAATAGGAATCCATGAAACAGCTCGAACCCATGAGAACAAACTGGAACTTGCATGTGCCTCTCACACTTCCAACCTCAGATAGAGAAGCTAGGGCTCTGCATCATGGAGCTACATGTATAGTTGGCTAAGAACCCAGAACAGCTGAAGGAAAGAGAGTTGGCAGGATCTGGAGAAGCTGCAGAACTGGTTCTGCCCCATGCCAATCAAGTTTGCTAGAAGACCAATGATAATGTAATGTACATGAACTGCTAAGCCTGGTGCCCTGTACCAACTTTAAGAGGATAAAAATATGGTTACTGCTTCATTTACATCATCCAAATCTCACAAAAATAAATTTCTCTTGTGAACTACAGGGAATGGATTCTGGGAAACAGAGTTTCAGCTTAGTTAAATTGCCGCAATACAAAGCTGCAATCTATATGCTGTCCACTGGGCATCTTCTTATCTCTCTTAACTAGAATAAATTCCACATAAAGGCAATAACAAGTTCATTCTTCTGCCTAATAAGAAACATGTATCCCTAGCACAATTGAAAACATGCTAACCTTCTTGTCAAAAAAGGATACAACACATTTTGTTCATCTTTAGTTAATGTTCATTTCTCTTTTAACTGAGTCAAACTCCCGTTTTATATCTTACAATTTACATACTGAAATGTAAGGTCCATAACAATTAACATATCTTGTGTTAAATGGAAGGTGTACGAGAGATGGGAAGGAAACAAAATTGGTTAATAAATACAAGCACGAAATTCTATAAACTAAAAGGAAAATAATTCAAACTCTTAAAGTCCCCAATTTGCAAATGCTCATGGGATCATAGGTGATATTTGCATCTACTTCCTTACACTATCATTTATATTCTCTTTGCTCTCAGAAAGTACCTCAGTTAGCCAGGGTTCTTTGTCTGTTGGGAATGGCCCAAGCCTTCATACCTGAAGAGCTCTCTAGAGGCAATTCCTACTGTCATTCATGGCCTATGTTGAGTAGCTATCTAAGAGCTCACTGAGAATGCCGGGGCTCCCCTCATGAATTTATTTCTCATAGAATTGCTTTAGGGTTTCCTCTGGACTCTATTAGGAAACATAGTTAAAGGATAAGTAAGCAGATATTACATGACAAATTCACTTAAGCATTCCAATATCTGTGAGACTGTGGACACCTCTATATCACTTTTTTTTTCTTTTCATTTTTCACTTCATTTAATGTAGACCACAAATGTATCTGGTGTTTAGTAGACCAAATAAGGAAACTTATAAGTCACTCCTATCCAATGAAGGTAGTACAATGAACTCAAAATCCCTGCAGAGTGTGCCCTGTTAATAATTTTTTTCTTGAGCCAACACTGCATGGTTCCAACCTTATTCTCCACTCTTTGAATGCATTCCAACGCATGTTCCCTAAGTTTCTGTCTATCTTAATTAGCAAAATTATGCGATTCTTTTCTTGAGTATCAACACCTTCTCATAGGTTACATTTTCAACCAAATCTTCTTCCAGGTCCTACTGGGATCTGAGTCTGTTTATTGTTCTGGTAGCAAATAGAGTTGCTGAGGGTATAATCAATGGAGGATCAGGAGTGTTTTATAAGGCAACTTCCTTGTGGGGTGGGTGGATTAAATTTCTTCAGACAAGAGGAGACTCACCTCAAGTATAAAAGAGGGCTGCAAAAGAAGTTCACCAGAACTAAGTAAGAGTTCAAGTTCTTCAGCTTTATGAGAATCTGGCAGTGTATCCCCATCTGTTTTCAGGATCCCTTACCTTCCCAATCAGTGCCCTAATTTCAACAAAAGAGATGATGTGAGGTTGGAAATTAAGTTTTGCATTAAAATTCAGCCATCTGCAACATTAGGCTTTTAGTTTATTGTTCAAAAATCTCAGTCCCAGAACTACAGAAAATGTGTTCTTTTTAGGGCACTCATAGCAACATTCTGGTAACGCTCTTGGACTGCAAGCTGAGGATTTACAGCCCTAAGCACATTTTTTTCTTTCCTGGAGTTTTTCAGTGTATGTACTTAGATATAACCAAAAAGCCCTGTTATACTCCTGATTATACTAAGTATTCTACCTGGTACTCAAAGCCTTGCCATTTACATGCACTTGATTACAAGTGGCTATCAGTGATGATTTAAGTCACTGTTTTTGCTACTATTTGTCATGATTAGCAGTCCCTCCTCTAACAATGCAAACAGGGTCATTAACACCTTTAAATCTGATCAAATCAGATACTAAATTGTAGATAGGTTAGTGAATTGCTGAAATGTTCCAATTGATCAAACCCTTGGATAATTTAATTTCTGAATATGGTTTCTCAATAGATTGATATTTTGTAGTTCTGAGTGCAATACATTGTAATGTATATCACTGGATGTGGTTGTATTGTCTTTTTAAAGACTTTTATCAAAATATAGCTAACATACAATATTATATTAGTTTCAGGGATACACCATAGATATTGAACATTTATATACCTAAAGAAGTGATCACCATATAAGTCCAGAAACCATCTGGCACTGTACCACACTATCACAGTATTATTGCCTGTATTCCCTATGCTGTACATCACATCCTCATGATTTATTTGTTTTATACCTGGAACTTCAAACCTCTTATTTCCATTCACCTTTTCCCCCTTTTTAAATTTTTCAGTTAGAGTTGACATTCAGTATTAATTTATATTTCAGGTGTATAACACAGTGCTTAGACATTTATATATTTTAAGAAGTGATCCTCAAATGAGTCTAGTACCCACCTAGCATTATACATAGTTATTACCATATTATTGACTATATCCCCAATGCTTTATTTTACATCCCAAACACCTTTTTAACTTTGCCCCCAATCACCCTCTCATCTATCCTTTTTCACCCTGCCCCAACCCACTCCCATCTGTCACCCCAATTAATCCAGTACCATCTGACACCACACATAATATTACAAGATGATTGATTACATTCCTCATGCTAAAACCTAAAATTATTGATTACTTTTCTCATGCTAAAAATACAGGTTTTAGTTACACAGTTGCTACTGTGTAACAACCAATTTATACTTCTTAATCCCTTCCCCTTTTCCACCTATCCCCAAGCCCCCTCCCATTTGTCAACCATCAAAATATTCTCTGTGTCTGTGAGTTTGTTTCTGTTTTTTTGTTTGTTTATTTTCTTCTTAGGTTCTACTTATAAGTGAAATGATATGACATTTGTCTTTATCTGAATGACTTACTACATTTAGCATAACACCCTTTAGGTCCGTCCATATTGTTGCAGATGGCAAGATTCCATTCTCTTTTATGGCTGAGTAATACTCCATTGTATGTATGCACTGCCTCTTCTTTATCCATTCATCCATTCAGGGACACCCAGGTTGCCTTTGTATCTTAGCTATTATAAATAATGCTGCAATAAACATGTAGATGCACATGTCCCCTCAAAGTACCATTTGGGTTTGTTCAGATAAATACCCAGAAATAGGATTACTGGATGCTTCTTCATCTCTTGTTATAGTGTTTGTTTTAAAGTATATTTAAAGTCTATTTTGCCTTGTATAAGTATTTATTTTCATTTTCATTTTCATGATATATCTTTTTTCATTCCTTTACTTTCAGTCTGTGTGTGTCTTTTGATCTGAAGTGAATCTCTTGTAGGTAGCATGTATATGGGTCTTGTTTTCTTATCCATTCAGCCACTCTGTGTTTTTTGGTTGGGAACATTTAATCCACTTACATGTAAAGTAATTGTTGATAGATATGTAGTTATTGCCATTTTATTATTTATATATTTTACCTTTTTATTTTCCTCTTAAGTAAGTTCCTATAATGTTCTTTGTAATACTGGTATGGTGGTGATGAACTCCTTTAGCTTTTCTTTGTCTAGGAAGCTCTTTATCCAGTCCTTCGACTCTAAATGATAGCTTTGCTGGGTAGAGTAACGTTGGTTGCAGTTCTTTGCGTTTCATCACTTTGAATGTTTTGTGCCAATCCCTTCTGGCCTCTAAAGTTTCTGTTGAGAAATTAGCTGACAGTCTTATGGAAGCTCCCTTGTAAGTAACTAACTGCTTTTCTCTTACTGCTTTTAAGATTCTTCCTATGTCTTTAACTTTTGGCATTTTAATTATGATGTGGGTCTCTTTGGGTTCATCTTGTTTGGAACCTCTGCACTCCTTGGGCTTGTATGTCTATTTCCATGACCAGGTTAGAGGAGTTTTCCATCATTATTTCTTCAAAGAGGTTTTCAATTCCTTGCTCTCTCTCTTCTCTTTCTTGTGCCCCAATAATGCAAATTTTGTTCCAAAGGCCCCTAAAAGCATCTCATTTTTTTATTTTTTATTTTTCCTGGTTTATTATTCTGTTGGGTGTTTTCTATAACCTTATCTTCTAAATCACTGATTTGACAACAAACAACAAGTGCTGGCGGGGCTGTGGGGAAAAGGGGACCCTGCTGCACTGTTGGTGGGACTGCAGATTGGTGCAGCCACTATGGAAGTCAGTATGGAGGTATCTCAAAGAACTGGAAATAGAACTACCGTTTGACCCAGCAATTCCACTCCTAGGTATTTATCCTGAAAAAACCAAGACACTTATTCAAAAAAAGTTATGCACCCCTATGTTCATAGCAGCACAATTTACAATAGCTAAGACTTGGAAACAACTAAAATGCCCATCAGTAGATGACGGGATTAAGAAACTGTGGTATATTTATACAATGGTGTATTACTCCGCTATAAGGAAGAATGAAATCGTGCCATTTGCAATGATATGGATGGACCCAGAGTCTATAATGTTGAGTGAAATAAGTCAGTCAGAGAAGGACAAATACCATATGATCTCACTCATATGTGGAATCTGAAAAACTGTATGAATGAGCAAAGTAAACAGAAACTGTCTCATAGATATAGACGAAAAATCAGGGTTGCTAATTGGGAGAGGAATGGGGATGAGGGAGAAGGGGAAGGGATTAGACAGCAAAAATAGGCAACTACAATATTGCCACTGGGATAGGAAAAACAGTTTGGGGAATATAATTAATAATGTTGTAAATATTCTGTGGAATGTCAGATGATCATAGGTCTTGTTAGGGAGACCATTTCATGGATGGAGTAGAGGTTTGATCACTGCATTGTATTACTAAAGCGGAGGTGGTATATCTACTGTAATTGAATATATATAGATAGTCACGGGATGTGGATTATACTGTGGAAGAGAGTCAGAGAAAGAGTAATAGATATATATGATATGGGGGGAGTGGGGTGGTGAATTGGGGGTGGGGGTTGTCACTTTGAGGGGTAAAATGTATAACTATTGCACTGTGTTGTACACCTGAAACTAATTTTTAAAAAAAATAAAAAAATAAAAAATAAAAAAATAAATAAATCACTGATTTGATTCTCTGCTTCATCTAATCTACTGTTGATTCCCTCTAATGTACTCTTCATTTCAGTTATTATATTCTTTATTTCTAACTGGTCCTTTTTTTATGTTTTCTATCTCCACTTTTATGTTTCCTATTTCTTCTTTGAAGCTCTCCCTGAGATCATTGAGCATCCTTATAACCAGTGTATGGAACTCTGTATCTGGTAGATTGCTTGTCTCCATTTAGTTTAGGTCTTTTTCTGGAGCTTTGTTCAGTTCTTTTATTTGGGACAGGTTTCTTTGTCTCCCCATTTTGGCTTCCTTTCTATGTTTGTTGCTATGTAGGGATGCTAAATCTCTTGGTCTTAGTAGAGTGGCCTTATGTAGTAGGTGTCCTGTGGGACCGCATGGTGCAGTCGCCCTGGTCACTAGAGCCAGGTGCTCATCCAGGTGTGCCCCTTGTGTGGGTTGTGTGTGTCCTATTGCAGTTGAGCTTTGGCTGCTATTGATACATCAATGGGAGGTATTGGTCCCAGGTTGATTGATTGTGAGGACTGGCCATGACTACAGTGGAGGAGCTGTTGTGCAGTGTCTGACCATACAGAGCAGGATTCACTTTAGCAGGACTCTGGTGCCTGCCCAGTCTTCCATTTGGGTATCATTCTTGGAGGCAGTGTGGTGCTGCTTGTGTCTCAGTCTGAAGCTGGCCACTGAGAGTGCCAGCCCTGTGACATCCTGAGAGGGAACCTGCCACAGGGCAAATTCAGTCACAGCCTGTGCCCTGCCTGGAGCCACCTAGCATGAGCTGTAAAGCAATCTGCAGTAGGCCGCCACTGGTGCTGTGCTTGGAGCTGCCTTGAGAGGGTCAAGCCACAAACCAAGGCTGGCTGTCACTAATACTGGGCATAGGCCTGCTCAGCAAGAGGTATGGGTTATATGCTGAATACAGATGCTGCTTGTTTTGATTTTGTGAACCTTTGAAAGATTTTAGGAAAGTCTGTAGCATGAGCCAAGACAAGCCATTTGTATGGAAAAGCTACTAGAAGTGCCTTCAGTGTGCCTGAAATTTGGGGGAGCTGGATTCTCAGAGAATCACCAGATGGCGTGAATGAATGGTATTAGTCAGGGTGATGAAGACTCAGATATGGTGGCTGCTTGAGTCTGCACACTGGGAGTGGGGAAGGCTCAACAAAGAAGCAGTGGCTTCCTCCAGCTTCTCAGGCCAGGAATAAGTTGCTCTTCCAGCCTTCACTCTGAAGCCTGATAATTCAATTCCTCTCCATATGTCCCTGGCATATTTTGAGCTGCTGTCCCAGCACTGGAGCTCAGAGTGAGAGAGTTCATCAGCAAATAAGTCCATGCATAGGCCCTTTAATATGGACATCTGGGAGTGCAGCCACCCTCCATTTCACTCAGCCACAATCTCCACTGGTTTTCACAACCAGAAGTTGTGATGACTTCTCTACCCAGCTCTGGAGCCCTGGTCTGGGAAGCCTTATGTGGTGCTTGGACCCCTCACTCCTCTGGGGGGAACCTCTACCGCCAAGATATCCCTCCCAATTTTTAATCATCATACATGGGCATGTTACCAGCCAGTTCCTCTCTCTGCCCCTTCCAGCAGTCTCAAGGTGGCTTCTTCTATATGTCCTTAGTTGTAGGGACTTGGTTCAGCTAGATTTTAGGTGATTATCAATGATGATTGTTTTGTAGTTTAATTGTAATTTTGATGTGGTTGTGAGAGGAGGCAAGCACAGCGTTTACCTATGCCACCATCTATACCGGAACTCTCTATATGGTTATATTCTTTTTTTTTTTTTTTTTTTTTTTAGCTGAGCCATCCTGCTACCTGTTGGCAGCTCAGTGGCTGCTCAGCTCGGGCTGGGCATCGAACTGCTGTTGCTCAGAGCTCAGCTCGCACTCTTGAGCGAGCTCTTAACCAACTGAGCCACTCGGCCGGCCCCTATATGGTTATATTCTTAATTGGGGTTATTTGAAAAAGCTTTAAGGGTAATTTTGACTATCTAGGATTTCCCCTTATACACCTGCTTCAGAACTTACAAGAACAATAAGACTCATGTACTTATTTTTATGATACAAAGATCTTATTATCTGATAAATGCAACAGTCCTGAAATGATTAATAGAGTTTTAATCAGTGGCATCTAATGGTTAATCCACTGAATCTATAAACATTGTGTGCTTTAGCCACAGTCCTGCAGAAAGTCCCACAACTTTCAGCAGTTTCACAAATGATTCCCCCAAATTAAAATATATATATATATGTATACACACACACACACACACACACACACACACACACACATATATATATATATATAAACTACTGAAATCTGGGTTGGGATAAACTGGAGGGAATCATATCAATTTGAAAAGAGACAAAGTTTTAGTGTCATTATTGAAATGCTATAGCTAATGATTTGCTATAGAAATTTTGTCTCCATTCACAACCTTTTTTTGCTTGTTAGATTTAAACATGTCTTCATGGTGTTCTTAAATTAAGCATATAATAATAATAAAGGGTAAAAGATTTGAAACATAAGTCAGCTTTCCTTCAAATTGTCAGTATTTTATGTTCTATGTGTATATGCAATAATATTGATGGTCAGAATTCTTATAGATAATGAAAAGAGAGATGGGACATATAAATTGAAGCAAATAGCATTTGAGGTTACTTTTTCGTATATCCAACATTTGACTTTTCCCTTTAGCTTTTATTCAAATATTTATTGAACACCTGTGCCACATTTTTTTCTTTGCATTTAACCTTTCCATTATAGCCACTACATAGGGTTGTGGTTTGAGCCCATTCTTACATCTTGGGTAGGATGATTTTATTAACTGACTCATTTTGTAATACCCTCTACATATTGATGACATCTACTGGCATCAACTTTCCTCTATTAGCACAATATTTCTTCGGAGTTTCAGTCCTGTAATTTCAACTACTTAATATGTTCCTATTCAATATGTCCAAATTAAACTTAATTCACTTTTGCCTATAAACTTAAGAAATATTATAATTACATGAGTAGAAAACATTTTTTAAAATTATGAACTAATGTTTACTATTTTGTATAAGCAGTAATTGCAAAAGAACATCTATTCACTGCAAGAATTGCTACAGTTTTACCAAAGGTACTTTCATCTGCTAAACTTGAGGTACCTATTTGTTTTCAGTAGTGATGATGATATAGGAAACTAATAGTGTGCAAGGGCCTATCAATGAGGAAATCATGTGTGCATTTCCAGTCAATATCTCTTTGGAAGTATAACAGTGTTTTCCTAAATATTTTATAACTTATGTTTCACATGTAAGTCTGTGATTCATTTTGAGTTCATTTTTGTATAAAGTGCAATATTAGGCATTTTTGTTTGTTTGTTTTGCATGTGGATGTCCAATCTTCAGAACCAGTTGTTGAAATGTTCTTTGATTATAAGAGATTCATTGTTAAGTGTAAGAAATTCAAAGACCCATCATGAGTTAATATTCATTTTGCTTATATGTAAAAGAAAAATGTAAATATTTAAAAGCTATTCTACTTATATCAGTGTTAACTTATCCACATCTTTGAAAATATATGTAGTAATTTGGAATATTCATTAGAAACAATTTGTCTTTTTCATTTGAAACACATAATGACAAATAATTCTGTTGCTTAGATAATACTGCTTCTAGTTGATTATGTTCAACTTTTCAAACACAGCCTTCTACTATTGTATTTTCACTTTGTCTTATTTTTTAAACCTGCTTTACAGCTTGGCAACATGCTACCAAAAGCTTTTCATTTATACTACTGTTTTTTAAAAAGAAAATGATGAAGAACAATAAATGGAATAATGAATAATTTCTGTAAATATTATTTTTCCCTCATCTGCCACCTCTTTTTCAGTCACCTTGCTACTGCTAAATCAGGAGTTCACGTATTCTTACCCAGACTCTGTTATACTTATAAACATGTCCTCTTACATATCTCTCTCTCTTTCTCTCTCTCTCTCCCTCTCTCCCTCTCCCCCACCGCTCTCTCCTGTCCAAATTATCATCAACTAATCTGTATGGGACAAAGCCTTCCTCAGTTTTATGTCAGTATGGCTTTTGTAGAAAAGTAATTGCTATTTTGGAGGTGGGGGAGTAAATGATTTTTTGAAAATTGAGTTGAGAACTTCTGCTTTTTGTAATGGTGGACTGTACAAATTGAACCAATTATTCTGATGAAAACAACCAGAATACTTAACCATACTTATTTCAAATTGGTCTAGGTGCAACACAATTATTATAATTTTATATATTCTATATAAGGTAACATTAAATTATACAGGTGAATGGAATATATATAAATATAATACAGAAGTCTTTTTTATAGCTTATTACTTATGTCATCCTTTCATATGATCTTTTGCAAAGCAACTTTTTTCTTTTATTTGAGGTCCTATTTATTAATTTTTCTATTTTGTGGTTCATACTTTTGATACCAGGTCGAAGAACTCTCATAAATATACTCTAAATGTCTATGAGGTTTATATACTTTTGTATATCTAGAGATAATCTTTGAAAAATGCACCATCACTTCAGCAAAAACCTTCTTAACTAAATTCTGCCTTGTTATCCCTTTCTGAATAAATGAAGCAACCTATAGAATTGAAATATTCCTGCCAGATGCTACATTTTCTTATTGAGCCACTATAATGCAGGATTCTGAACCTATTTATATTAATTATGATTGAATTTAAAAGCTGAGTTGGTTGAAATGCTTTATCATTTAATTAAGATGGAGACAAATTAATTGTTTTTGTATGCTTTTTTGAAATCATGTGAGTTCCTGATTGTTGACTAAGTTTAGTAGTACTTAAGATTTAGCATTTAAAACTTCAAATGAAAAATTGAACTGCTTTGCAATTTCAGAGAATGTGTCTTTTGAGAGAAGATTCCTCACGTATTTTTTATATATATTTTAAAAAATACAGAGATGGTATCTCATCTTTCTAGGACAAAAATGATTAGTGTAGAAGTGTTTATAATCCCCTCTCCCCCAAAATAGCACACACACACACACACACACACACACACACACACACACACACTTTCTAGATTGGAAAATTTAACAAAACCAAAAAAAGTTTCAATTTACCTACAATAAGAAGGTAGAAATATAATGGGGAACAAAATGAAAGAATGTGATAAAAAACAATACACAGTTTTTTGGAGGGATTGATGGAGAGACTTATCAGTAACAGAGGGGGTTGAGGGTGAGGGAAGTTTTGCTAAGAAAGGCCACATAGAGTGGGGTAGTAAAAATCCATTTAGGATTGTACAACTATTCTTTGAAATATTGTGCAGTGGTGCATCTTGAAATAGAAGCAAGAAGGCCATCATTTTGTTTTACTATTGAATTATAACTTTACTGAGGACAGTATGCACATTTTCATGCACATCTTGTATCAATAAGTAGTGTCAATAAATATACCACTTATTGGAACATAATGTCTGTTCCAGTTCTTTGCCAAAAAGAAGGTAGCACCAACTGGGAGAGGGGGAAAAAGAGGTGAGTCTCTCTTCCTCATTACCTCTTTCTTTTAAATTCTAAACCATTCTCTGTCCTATTCAAGCTCTTCACTGGTTGAAGTCTTTTGCATTATAAGCTACAAGCATTCTGCAGAGTCCTCAAACCCTTGTGACTAGGCTCAGGCCAGTGTTTCTACTATTTTAATTATCCCTTTTAAACTGATGATGCACAAAACTGCATGGCTAGCTTCCCTGTAAACTCCTGGAATTCTACTGCCAGTATCTCAACTCAATCTGTGAACTAGGTCTATCTAGTCAGAGTTATTTTTTGTTCTTCTCTTTCACTCAGCTCCACATTTCACACACACAAAAAAAAAAAAAGAAAGAAAGAAAGAAAGAAAAGTAATTTATTTCATTTGTTAAATTACTGTATCTAGCTCTTGTAATTTATTCTCTCTGCTGAGCTCATATTCCACACCACAATTGTCAGTCACTCTTGAGAGCCTTCTAATAAGGAGTCCTTTTTTTTTTTTTTTTTAAGCTGAGCCATCCTGCCACCTGTTGGCAGCTCAGTGGCAACTCAGCTCGGGCTGGGCATCAAACCGCCATTGCTCAGAGCTCAGCTCGCACCCTTGAGTGAGCTCTTAACCAACTGAGCCACTCAGCCGGCCAAGGAATCCTTTTTTTTTTTTTTTAAATTAAAGTGTATTGGGGCAACAACTGTTAGTAAAGTTACATAGGTTTCAGGTGTACAATTCTGTGATACATCATCTATATATCACATTGTGTATTCACCACCCAGAGTCAGTTCTCCTTCTATCACCATATATTTGATCCCTTTTATTCTTATCTACCACCCCCATTCCCCTTTACCCTCTGGTGTTGTCTAAACTCATATACTCAGACTAAACTATTGTCTGAGTATATGAGTTTTTGTTTCTTTATTTGTTCGTCTTGTTCATTTGTTGTTTTCAGTTTTATATACCACATATCAGTGAAATCATACAGCTCTTGACTTTACCTGTCTGACTTATTTTGCTTAACATAATAATCTCAAGATCCACCGATGTTGTGGCAAATGGCACTATTTCATCTTTTCTTATCACAGAATAGTATCCCATTGTGTATTTATACCACATCTTCTTTATCCAATCATGTATTGAAGGACACTTTGGTTCCATGTCTTAACAACAGTAAACAAAGCTGCAATGAACATCAGAGCACATATATCTTTACATATAAATGTTTTCAGATATTTTGGATTGATACCCAGGAGAGGGATTGCTGGGTCATATGGTAATTCTATTCTTAACTTTTTGAGGAACCTCCACACTGCCTTCCATAGCAGCTGCACCAATCTGCATTCCCTCCACAGTGTATGAGGGTTCCTTTTTCTCCACAGCCTCTCCAACACTTATTATTTCTTGTTGATGACAGCCATTCTAACTGGTGTGAGGTGATATCTCATTGTGGTTTTTATTTGCATTTCTCTGGTGATTAGTGATGTTGAGCATTTTTTCAGATGTCTAACTGGAAAAAGGAGTCCTTTTCGTCACTCTGGCATGTATCAGCCAGAGTGATTTGGTTAAACCTTTATTAAATCACCCCATTCCCTCACTTAACAGTTTTCTAAAGATTTTCATCACCCTTACAATGAAGGCTATATGCCTTACCCTGGCATATAAGATCCAGTGTAATCTGTCTGGCTAACTTCTCCAACCATCTCATATGGTTTTCTCATTTCCTTTAGGCACACAACTTTTCTTTTTTGAGTCTTAAATAGATAATCATGTTTTGATATTTTTCAAGACCTTTGCACATGCTTTAACCCCTATTTGGAATACCTTCCTGACTGCCTCCTTCTTGTCAATTTGCTCTTAAGTCTCATATTAATCCCTCAGAAAGTTAACTCCTGATAATGGTAGCTCAAGGCAGCTTTCTAGATCCCCATCTCCCATAAGCAATTTATTCATTTGCAATTCATTGTCTTTTTTCCAATTCTCACTCCTAAAGTAGCATGTGATTTTGAAAGACTATTTTGGTATTTTCCTAATCTGGGTTGGAAAGAATCCTCAAAGACTGAAAATTTTAAAGACTTCTTTAAATACCAAAAAAACTATCTCTTCTTATCGTTAAATGTACACATATACCACTATATCATTCTATATAATTAGTTTATCTGTCTAAGTTCCAGCAAAATGGGACCAGTTACCGTTTCCCAAACACACCTACAACTTTGATCCCATGTATGTACTTTCAAAGAAATTGTTTCTAGGGAATTAGAATGTAAACACCTATATGTAATCACTAATCGTTAAATACTTTATATGAATTTAGATTGACTTTGTTTCTTCTGCTCAGTAGCTGAAATAATTACCTAAATATTGTGAATATTCCTATACAACATGCTGTTCATTTTTAGAATTGTGCTGTCATTAAATTTAAAAGTTTATAAAATCATACATACTTTAAAAGAATATTAGCGAAAAACTTATAGATTATGTCTTTTTTACATAGATAAATAGCTATTTCTTAGAATACTATATATTTACAAATTATATGTGAATATTTTTATTATTAGTCAGCTGGATAGGATGCAATATTACTTTTCTTCTGCTCACAAAAAGTGAGCAAAACAGAAAGGTAAGATCTACATTTATTGTAACCCTCTGTTATAGGTAGAAATATAAATTACAAATTTTATAGTTTCCTTTAGTAGGCTATAAAATGCTTGATTTTACCATGTTTAATAAGCAATAAATATTTGCTTTACATTTATCAATGACCCTCTATATTTCAGGCAATAAGTGGGAGTAGGGAAAATAAGAAGAAATCTAATGTGTATTTTTCACCTGTAATGTGCTAAATTTTGTGCTGTAAGTTTTGTATAAATAAACCACTTAATTCTCAAAAAATCCCATAGAATAAAAATTGATCACTCTCCAATCTCTTTGGCCACTTGGGAAAACAGCAGAGTACAAAAGAAAGAGTCCAGCAGGATAGAATTTGAATCCTGTTTCTATCCTTTACAAACTGTGACTTTAGGCCATTTAGTAAACTATCCTTTTTGTTTTTCTTATCTACAAAATGGTAATGGCTCTTATCTTGAAGGATTATTCTCTTTTGTAGTGAATCTCCTTGGAAGAGTTGCATGTATTAAATTTCTCCAAGTTTTCTCTTTCCACATTCTCTTAGACCCTTCTAGAATCTGGCTTTTGCTTCCACACCAATATTGTTTCTCTTGTCTAGTTCACTAGTGACGTCTTTTTTTGTTGTTGTCTAGTTCACTAGTGACGTCCACATCACTAAATCCTGACTAGTTCACAGTCCTCATCTCAGTGGTTCTATTGGCAATATTTCACGCATATGCTCACTTTCTCTTATTTGATATATTCTTTCATTTCTCCTTCAGGGTACCAGTATCTGCTGTTTTTTGTTTGTTTGTTTGTTTTCCTACTTCATACCTGCTCCTCCTTAATCCTGGCTGTTTTATCCTAATATTCCCAATCTGTAACTGGTAGAATATCTCCATGTTCAGAGTCTGGTCCTTTTCCTTCTTGAACTAGCCTCTCTCCCTTGGTGAGTTCATGCAGTTTCATAATTTTAAATATTATGTACAGTAAAATCTTGGTTTGAGAGCATAATTCATTCTGGAAACATGCTTGTAATCCAAAGCACTTGTATATCAAAATGAATTTTCCCATAAGAAATAAAGGAAACTCAGATGAGTCGTTTCACAAAAATATTCATATAAAAATAATTATAATACAGTGATATAAAACAAAATAATAAAGAAAATACAAAATATTAAAAAAATAAACAAATTTTTCTGCACTTACCTTTGGCTGGTGTGAGCGAGACAAGAGAGAGAAGGGTTATTGTGCAGGAAGACTTTCACTATCACTAACAGAATCACTGCTATCTATTGGCTCAATGGAGTCTTTTTCTTTTCATGCAACTTTAACAAGAAACCCATCCAATGACACCTGCTTTACTTCCTTTTGAGGATTTCGCTGAAATGTGACATTGCATCCTCGGTAAATAGATTCATCGCTCTTACTGCTATAGCCTTATTCGGGTGGTGCTTTTCTATAAAATTTTGCACTGTTTCCCCACATTTTACACATCTCCCTAATCTCATTTGAAATGAGGGATTCATCCACCTTTTTCTCCTGCTCCTCTGCAGAGGAGATCTCCATAACCTCTGAGCATGGGAGATCATCACCCACAATCCCACAGTGAGAGAGAGAGAACTGTTGGCTCAGTTGTATCATGTGACATTTGGCATCATGTACTACTCGTATTACAAGACATTGCTCATTTGTCAAGTTAAAATTTATTAGAAATGTTTGCTTGTCTTGCAGAGTATTTGCAGAACAAGTTACTCACATCCAAGGTTTTACTGTACATGATAATGATCCTTAATGTATATCTTTAGCCTGATATTTCTTTTGAACTTCAAACTTGACTATCAGCTTCTTACTGATATCTTTTTTTGTATGTCTATTGAAGTTTTCAAACTGAATATGTACAATATTGAAGTTTTATTCCCTCTCTAATCTGCTTATACCTAAGTGTCTCCTTGTCATTGCTTAAAACAAAAATTCCTGGATTCACACTCTTGGCTGCCTCCTCTTCCCACCCCACCCTCAATGTTGGCTCTTCCAGATTCTGTCAGCTTCTCTCTTGCTCTGCTGGTACTTTCCTCAGACAAGACTCGCCTAACTGGTCTTTCTGCTTCTACGTTTAGTCCAGTGCAATGAATTCATACAGAAGCCGGGGAGGAGGAGGAGTCCTTCAAAGCCTAAGTCAGATGTCAACCTTGACTCAACCCTTACTCTGATGACTCCTAGTTCATTCAGAGTAAAAGTCACAGCCATTATACAGCTTATAAAGCCCTATACCCTCTAACTCCCCCTTAACTCTCTGACTTCATTTCCTATTTTTTCTACCCACATGCCCCCCAAGATATTTCAGCCACACTAAACTCTTCAGTTTCACCATAAAGATTATATATCTGCTATTCAATTCTTCTGGGATAAATCTTGAAATCCATATGACTAAACCACTTACCTTTTAAAATCTTTACTCAGATCTCATCATTTCAATGAGATTGCCACATCACCCTATTTAATACTACAAGCTGCACTTCCCTGACCATAACACTCTTGACTCTGCTGATAAACTTTTCTTAGTTCCCATAATATAAATATTAGATAATTCATTTACTGTATTAATTTTTATTGTCTATCACTTGCTAAAATGTAAGCTCCATAAAGATAGGAATCTGTTCTCTTTTATGCGCAGATAGACCCAAATGCCTAAAGGAATCCCTGATACATTGCATCCACTTAATAAATTTTTATTAAGTTAATGAAGTTATCTAACAATTATAAGAACATAGCAAAGTTCCTGCCTGTAAATATTCTGATTTTTTTTTTCAGCATGTTTGAAAAAGAAAAATAAGTAATGATTCGATTGAAGAAGATATATATATATATATATATATATATATATATATATATACAACATTCTGCTGTATAAAAATCTTCATACTGTTGGCAGAGAGAATTTGACATTGAAATACAATGCATGAAATGAAAACTGCTTATTTTTCTATTCTGATGAGAAGAGAAGCAATAATGGAACCAGGGTTGGATATTCACAAAAGATCTTACATAACTTGGAATTGATATTGGGGGTAAAAATGTAATGAAATTCTCCCTTGTGTTGTCAGCAATATCAATATCAGAACATGGCTTGAACGCAGTGTTAACTAAGTGGTTACCTTAGTGGCCAGATACAGACAGGATGCCTGAGGGCATAGGGGATACAATAGGTACTCATTCTCCTTGGAAGGCAGGAAATGGGAAGAAGGCAGCCTTTTAATCAGACATTTCTGCCTCTAGGAGAAAGAACAGTTCAGGCATTTTAACTACAATAAGGAGTTTTGCTAGGCAAGCCATGCACAGGCCAGGATAAGAGCAGTTTATAACTCGGAAGCTTCAAAATCAGTTCTCACAAGTGGAGATCAGTGTTTTGAGCATGTTAAAAAATAATGCATAACACTATTTTCAAAAAGTATTTTTTCTTAATATGACCACGTAAGTACGTGTAGTTAGGATTTAGTCAATGCTGATATTCCCCGTGTGTAATTTTATAATGAGTCTCAAAAAAGAACTTAAATTTGGTAAAATAAAATCAATGATTTTGAATCAGAAATTTAATTTTTTCTTCCTGAAGAAACTTGGAAAAATTTCTTTGTTATTATTATTATTATTATTATTATTTTTTTTGAGGGCAGTGTCACTGGCATATGTGGGACCGAACTGGGGCCGCTGGCTTCCCAAGCCAGTGCTTAACCACCGCGCCACTCGGCCGGCCCAAAAAATTTCTTCAATAGTCCCCATTGAAACAATTGCTACATGTTCAAGAACTTGTCTAAACTTTACCATGAAAACTTTGTTAGAAACATCCCACACTTTTGTACACTGTATTTCCCTGAAGTACCAGAATGTGTACTAAATTAAATATATGCCTTGACTGTCTGGAAAACAACAAGCATTTTTAAAAGTTTGTCTAATAAAATGAGGTCTGAATGTATCTCCCTACTAAGTACAGTATTGGTATATTTAAGAGAAAAATATCATCCTTTATGTATATTCAAGCCTGCCTTTCTGTATCTAAGGAAAGTTGACCCCATATCTGACAATACCAGTTAACTAGTCAATTTTTCTGGCACAGCTGCCTTAAGGATATGAAAGTAAAAGTCTTATTTCCAATTCTCAGGATAGTTTCCAAAGGCAATCACAGTTAATAGATTTAAATTTTCCATTCCAGTAACTATTTATCATTTACTTAAAACTACTTGTCGATTTATAAATTTATGTAATATCTATTTCTTTTTTTTTTTCTTTTTTTCTTTTTTGTTTTGGGCAGCGTCACTGGCCCTCACATGTGGGACCGAACCGGGGCCGCTGGCTTCCCAAACCAGCGCTTAACCACCGCGCCACTCGGCTGGCCCCCTATTTCTTAACTCAATTTTTTTTAAAAAAAGAATGTTAGTGCACCTCTACTTCTTCCTCTTAGCCCCAATTTTTACTCAGTATATTCACAATTTTCTATTTTCAAGCTTTACGGTAGGAATGAAGTATTGAATGGGACTTTTTATTTTGTCTCTGCATTGTTGGCAGAGGCACCAAGCCTGAAGCTCATAGGTGGAATGACCTGCGCATTTTCAGGGGCAGCGCCAGACACCACTTTGTAAGGCATAATGAGAGATAATGAAAGCAACTCAGCATGCATAACTCCCAATAGCTTACATACATTACAGATGTATTAGAAAAATGTTGATTAATTGAAGAGATTTTGTAAGGATTTAGAATGCTATAATGTTTCCATGCTTAAGGATACTTCTTCCTTCACTGCTAAATTGGTAGGAGTCAGAGAGAGAAACTCTTAAAGATATCTAAGACTTTAGATATCCCAAAGTAGGAGAAGGCTGGGCTCTCAGTCTCCTATAAGACATAGGCTGTGGTGTAGAAATTGTAGGCAAGCCTCATGCTATCATATGAGTAGAATATGAGCGAGTTTTTGTGAGAAACTCCCAGGAGCTTGAAGACATGTGAAAATGGATACTTGTGTCTGACTTCTCATCCCAAGACTGTTGAAGGCTGGAGTTCATTGGCTGGATCAGCCCGTGATGGCATCAGAGGAAGAGGGAGTAAGTGCTGGTCAGTTCAGCAGAGCAAATATTTACATTTTCAGCAATTAGTTCTTCTGAATCAGTTCAGTGCAGTTTCCCACGGAAATATGGTCTTCCTATGAAACACTCAACCTTTGTTCTGCTATGACAGTGTGCATCCAGCAGTCGAGAGAAACCCATGCATTACTAGATAAAATGTTATTTTCCTTTTTTTCTTTTATGCCTATCCATGCACCCTAATCCTGGAAGAACCAGAAGTGGTCTGTTGAGTAGGAAAGGTGGAGTGTAAAAAGAAAGTGGCCAAATGGTGAAAAGACAGATTAAATCCTCCTTCATAACTGGCCCTTGGTTCCAAGCTACAGTTAAGACCCAAAATTCAGGGAAAGAACTAGTGCTGACACAAATGTGAGATGTAATTGTAGAGTCACCATATGGGGCACCTTTGAAAATAGGTGATTTGGGTATAGTCTGTTTTCATTTATTCCTCAGTAAAATTATATCACCTTGTAATTAGTAATGAATATAAGGTATGTCAATAATACTGAATATTTTTCTAAGAAATCCCAGCAAGATGAATAAAGCAATAGCTCTCCTTGATCCCTCATTTCAATATAATTTTCAAGACATTTGTTTCATGTATTTTTTAGTTCTTTCCACAATGCATTTATTTATTTGAGCATATAAAAATGTATTTCATAACAGCTACAAAATACTTCTTATTAATAACAGGCAAAAATCCCCCTTTCTATTTGTTTCTAGTGCTCTTAGTTTGTTTACATGAATCTTTGCTATAAATGGATCTTTATAATAGCTGAACGGTTGACCCATTGATATTCTGAACAGGAACCTGTGGAAGTAATTAAAATTTTTGTACATACTCTTCTTTTCAAGCTAACGTCTTAAGTTTTAAACTTTTAAATAGCATGCATCTGTGTATCCTCACTCAGTAGTTTCCTGTACTTTTCCCTTTTTAATTCTAGAACTGGACACATTAAAAAATAATTGTGCCAGTGCTATAGAAAATATAAATTGACATAAATAAGAAAAAAATGCCAAAAACTTTAGGTGCTTGATGAGATGGAAATTAAAGCTTCAAGAAGCTGAATATAGTTTCCTTGGGTTTACACAGTTGGTAATGGATAGATTTGGGAAATAGATCTAGTTTTCAGGGTTTTTTTCCCCCCCTTATTCTATATCGTTTTTTCATTATTGTCTTTACCCAGGGGTCATAGCACAGTTAAGGATAGGAATAACTGCCTTTCAAGGACAATATGGCAGTGACTACCTTAAACATAATGTGAACTTTTCAAGGAGTGGATTTTTTCAAATTAAATTTATTGGGGTGACATTGGTTAATAACATATAAGTTTCAAGGTACAATTCTGTAATGTATCGCATATATTGCTTGTGTGGCTCACCACTTGAAGTCTAGTTTCCTTCCATTGCCATATAAAGAGGGTGCCAAAAAATGTACACACATTTTAAGAAAGGAAAAAACTGCATGAAAATTGTGCTGATGGTAACCACTTTGAGTACCTCTTGTAATTGCAAAATTCAAATGTGACTTGTATTCATCTTTTGTTATTGGTATATATTGAGTATTACAATTTTAAGTTTTTCCCTTTCTTGAAATGTTTGTACACCTTTTTGATATCCTCTGTATTTGATCCCCTTTAACTTCTTTAACCTCCCTCCAACCCCTTCCCCTCTGGTGACCACCATACTGTTTTCCATTTCTATGAGTTTGTTTTCTTAGCTTGTTTTTTTGCTTTCTGTTTATATTACACATATGACTGAAACCATATGGTTCTTGTCCTTTTCCATCTGACTTATTTCCCTTAGCATGATATTCTACGAGTGGATTTTTTAAGGGATGCAAATCGTATTGGACTTCCCTGAATATAGTTTCGGCTTATAAAGATATAACACATTTCAATATTTTTTTTTCTTTTTTTTTCATTTATTCCTTCTTTTATACAAACTTTTCTTCCCATTTTTACAAATCCTACATGCTGGATCCCATAATTCATACACTCTAATGTAGGCTTATAGAGATTCAAATATGTATATGTTAATATATGTAAAATAAAAGAAAGTCAAAACATATATCCCATTATAAAATCATAATGACATATGCAGAAAATTGAAAACAAAAACAAAAAAAAGAGTAATCCAGGTATTGCTAAGCCACATGTAATATTTAGATTCATAAAAAATGTTTATTAGATAATTGTAATTATGTAAGATCAGTGAATAAATCAATTACTGTTTTGATATAGAATCAGAACCTACCTAGCAAAATTCTATTTCACTGATTGAGTCAAACATTTACAAAATAACCAAATATATTACAATCATTAATAAGGCTTTATTTCTTTAGAAATACAATTTATATATACCCTGCATCAGTGACATCATTATTTAAAGTCACATCACATTGACGTGACTTTTTTTTTTTTTTGAGGGCAGTGTTACTGGCCCTCATATGTGGGACCCGAACCAGGGCCGCTGGCGACAGTATATTTTTATAAAACAAGTTATTTCAGTGTATAGTTCATCTTTCTCTGTTTTATAGTAGCATTCAATTATAGGGAACAATCTTCTCTCCTTTTTCCCCTCCAGTTGAGGCTTTATCTACAGTAGTTCTTTGTGTCTGATGTATTCTGATGTCATCATTATGACAAATGTCACCAATATTCAATTTTTTCTGGAATGTTAAGCATGGATCTCCTTTATGACTGTTGCACCACAGAGAGGTCTAATTTCTAAGAATGTGCTGTCCAGAGAGCGTTTGTTTGAGAAGTTTCAATGAAATCCAGGACAAAATGCCAGAACCTATGCATCTTCACCACTCGTGTTCTTAAAATGTGAGGAATGTGGCTGTCTAGCAAAGCTAACGTGTGGTTTAATTGGTAACCTCGGTTTCCAAAGTTAAAGATAAAATTTCATGGGCATCAGCATATACATTTTTCCCTTGGTACTGGAAGGAAGCCTGGATTCTAGTCTCTAACAGAGGCATGTTTCAGCTGGAGGGATCAATGGGAAGATGGAAAAAAAAAAAGGATCTGAGACTAATCACCTTAATTGTGCCAGTTAACTTCAAAGAGGAATTTTTTCTCTTCCCAAGAAATTTCTTGCTCTTTTTCTGCTACAACACACACACACACACACACACACACACACACACACACACACACACACACAATTTATATAAAAAGAAAAAAGCATTTTTATGTTCAAGTTATAAAAGTTTGAGAGCTAGTAAGAATAAAGACCTCTTGGAAACTCTTGAAATTCATGACCCTTTTATCTAACTGAAGCGCAGTTTGGTTGCAACCGTCAGAAAGTTAGACTTAATAAATTGCTGTTTTGGCAAAACAGTTCGCACCTTCTTAGGGAAATCATCAATTATTCAATTTACTTATTTAATGAGTATCAAATATAGACAATAAGTGATTGCTTTAATTGTATCCAATGAATAGCTAATATATTGGAACTGGAGGAATGCAGGCTTGGCTAAATTCTGTACTTCTAATAGATTTTGGGTAACCATCTGTATCACACAAGACAGTGCTACTGAAAGTGTGGGTCACAGAATTGCAGATTCAGCATCACTTGAGAGCTTGTTGGAAATTAATATTTCCTGGTCCTACTCCAGACCTACTGAATCGGAATCTCTGGGGATGGGGCCGAGGAATCAGTGCTTTAGAAAACCTTCTAGGTGATTCTTATGTATATTAAATCTGAGAAGAACTCACATAAGATCAAGGTAAAAGCAATGTTGAGAACAGGATTTGATTTTTACCTGGGCTGCTGACAGCATCCAGGAAACATCTTATGAACAAGTTCAAAAGGATGATACTGGGACTCAGGTCAGCAGTGAATGACTATGTGGAATCACAAAATGAAATCAGAACCCAGTCATGCACAATATGGACCCTAAGGGAAATATTCCTTCATATGCTGATGTTTTCTGTTATTCATATTTTTTCTAGAGACTCCATTACGAAGATTAACTGGAGCCAGCTAGTCTTTAGAATAAGTTCAAATTTATGTTTCATGTTCTGTCTACAAAAATTGCCCTAATTCTCTCTAAGATATATTTTATTGAGATTTCCTGTGCCTTAATACTATGGTTTTTTATCAGATTACAGTAGGGATGACAGCATGCATTTATTTTTATATGTGTATATATATTTAATATTGTTATTAAATATATTACATATGTAATATTACATTTATATGTTTTAAAAGCTTAGTGAGTATATTATTTAATTAAAATTGGAACACACCATCTTGCTTTTTTAACATTTATAGAGTGAGACAATATACTTAATAATGGAAATTTTTCTGGGAAATTGTTAAGTATTGACAATGAAGTATAACTTGCTTGGTGGGGGGAAAGTCTGACATCCTTGTGATTTGCTTCATTTATTCTGAAATTCCTTAAGTCATATAGTTCTCCATTTGCATTTGACTCACACCAAAGATCTCAGCCATGACTTTGTTTAAAAATATTTGATCTTTTAAAAATGGCCAATAAATGTCCATGTGTTGAACATCAAACATTGTACTGCCCTCAGTCTTACAATGATGGACATAAAGTAAATCATTAGTATAAGTAGATAAGATGAGGGTCAGGGTAATAGAAATCAAGTTCTGTTCTTTCCCTAGTTTTTCTCCCCATCTCAATAAAAGGACATCACATGCTATTGTGATCTTAGATAAGAAATCTGGAAGTCTCCCTTGGTTCTTAATTTTCATCATCACTGCCACCATTCTCCACCTCCAGTCCTTCAGCCAGTCCTGTTGATTCTACCTCCCACCTCAATCTGCTATTATCTGTTTCTAGTCTAAGACAAGATCATATCTTTTCTGGCAAAATTTGCCCAATGTTTCTTCTCATTTCTATTCTTACTGTTTTCTTATCCATGATCTACAAGGTTGCCTCTAGTTAATTCTTGCCTAAAACCTTTCAGTGACTTCCATTTACACTCAAATTACAATCCAAGCTTCTGTTAATGATTTGCCAGGCTTGCATAGCTTTCCAGCCTATCTTCCCTAATTTATTTTACATCATTCCACTGTTTATTTGGCTATCTACTCTGCACTTTTGTTTATCCTCCAACATGCCTAATTTTCTCACTCTAGTGCTTTATTGCAGGCTTTTCCCTATATTTTTTTCCCTGGACTCTGCTTGAATGTTGAGACATCATTTCATGTGAAATATGGTTACCTTGTTAACATGAAAGTACACATTCCTATAGGAAAGTGTTAGAGTAATGTCCAATTAAGTGTAAGGTCATCTTTTATATCAATTACCTAGAATAGGAGAAGTAATTATGCAGAAACCTGAGAGAATGCTGGGAAAGGAGAAGTACTTATTCTATATTTCTTGGCCTAGACATCTAAGATGTAGATGTTTCAAGTGGTTGTGGTTGCATTTAGAAAGGCTATGGTTATGTGTGGTTACCACGTAGAGAAGGATTAGGGACTATGAGCAGGGACCTCCCCTTGATCCTTAAATTAAGGCAAATATCACCTAACATTTTTGAAGATCAAGACAATAAAAGTAACCTCTGATTATCTTAGCAAAAAATAATTACATCCATGTGAAATATCGTGTATTACTAAGTGTCAGGCACCTAACCAATTCTTAGATTTTTATGTTGATTTCTGAGCATCATCTATGTGAAGTGACATGGCAAATTTACAGTTGAGTAAACTGAGGCTCAAATCTATAGAAACTTGACCAAGATCACATAGATGCCAAAGATTTAAGTTTGGGTCTAACTGCAAATCCCATTTCTTTCTAGTAGCTTTTTCTCCCTTTTAAACATCATAATAAGCAGTATTTGCTCTTTTTATATGATAATTTTTCATAGAACCTTTGTTAAAGTAACATTTTGAATGTCTGCCCATTTCAATAGTTTTCCTGGAAAGCAGTGAGTTAAAAAAGGAAGTAATTTGTGATGTGTCTCAAGTATTATGTAGAACACAAATATATAATCACTTACTTGCTTGTTCCCCATTTTTCTTGCTTTTTTTGCTATCTTGTCATGCTGTTTGCCTATGCTAACTTAGAAATTCGGAATTCTACAAATTAGTTTCAGATGCTATGAAGGTCATTTTTTGTTGGTTTTTGTTTTTTCAGGGCAGTGTCACTGGCCCTCATATGTGGGACCCGAACCGGGGCCACTGGCTTCCCAACCCAGCGCTTAACCACTGCGCCACTTGGCTGGCTCCTTTTGTTGGTTTTTGATGTTGAGTTTGCATGTTTTCCTTCATATCAATATGACTACCTATATTTGTTCATTATCCAAAAACACTTTCCTATTTTTTAAGATCCCAATCAATCTGTAATCATATATCATAAATAGAATTACATTGACATAGTCATCTGCTGTAATAACCTTTGTATTCCTATGCAAAAAGGAGAGAAAACACATCTCTACATTTAGCCACAATTCCTTATTTGCTTTTACACATACCTAATCTTGTATGGCAACTTTATAAACACTGTTCATGTATTTCTTAACTTAATAAGGTAAAGTATAGCACATGTACAGCAAAATGCACATGAAAATAAATGTACAACTCATTATAAGATCAAAAACTGAATATCTGTGCAGCCACCTCCAGATCAAGAAAAATAATGTTATAAGTATCCAAGAATTCACCTCTGGACCCTGGCCAATCATTACTCTATCCCTCCTACCCAAGATAACCAATATCCTAACTAATTATAAATTAGTTAATATCCTAATAATTCTAAATTAATGCTTAGGCTACTTTTGACTTCTATTGAGAATCATGAATTATGCTACTTTGTGTGTTTGTTTACTCAAGAATTGTCCTTGAAAGATCCATACATACTGTGGCATACAGCTATATTTCATTTATTTTCTTTTTTTGCATGGCAATTTATTTTATGGATATGCTAAACTGTATTTATCCATTCTACTATCAATGGACATTTGGGTTATTTCTAGCATATTTATTCTATTTCTAGTGTATTTATGATGCTTAGAACAATCTTAAATAAACCTCTTCATACATGTAGTTCTATTATAGAACAGACCTAGGAATGGAACTGTTGAGACATATAGTATGGATATATTGGTGGTTGTATGAGTTAATAGTCCTTTAACAGTGTTTGAGTGGGCCTATTGCTCCTTATCTTTCCTAATACTTTGTGTTATCCCTTTTTTTCTTTTTCTCATTCTAATGGATAGGTAGTGGTGTTTTATTGCAATTTTATTGGCATTTCTATGATTACAGTTGAGTTTAAGCACTATTTTATGTGTTTATGAGCGAGTTTGAAATTCTGTTTTGTAAACTATCTGTGCTTCTTGACAATTATTTTCTACTTGGTTGTTCATTGTTTTATTGTTGATATTAATAAGTCATTTATAACTCATTCATAAGCAGTAACTGTGTTCCCTTTGTTGGTTACCTGTGGTGCAAGAGTGTTTCCTCAATATTAGTTTTGCTTTTTCTTTACTTAACGTTTTTTAATTTTTATGTAGTATAACTTATCAATATTTTTCTTGATTTTTCAGGGATTTTTGTGTCTCAATTAATTAATAGCTTAATACCACAAAATCATGAATATATTTTTCTATGGTATGTTCCAGAATTTTATGCACATATGTATTTAATATTAATTTATTTTGGCTCTTTTATAATTAGATCTATAGCATACATGGTGTTGATGTTTATAGGTATGAGACAATATTCAAGTTTCATATTTTCTATATAGATAAATTTTCTGAGCACCTTTGTGTTAAAAACATTGTCTGTTATCACAGATCACAAATGTTTATCATTTTCATGAATGACTTGACTATTCTAAACCCTTTGAATTTTTGTATAAATTTAAGACCAAAATTTTAATTTACACAGGCACGCACACACAAAACTGTTGAAACTTTTATTGGAATTTCATTAAATCTAAAGAGCAATATTGGGAGAATTGGTAATTATGAGATATCTTGCAAATGGAATATGCCTGATTTACTTATTGCTGATCAATGGCTCTTAGAAATGTTTTGAAGTTTTCTTAGAATTCTGATATTTATTAGCTTTATTCCAAAATATGTGTGTATCTGTGTGTGTTGCTATGGCAAGTAGTATACTTCAAATTTATTTTTCTGAGTTTTTTATATAGATATATATTTAAATTTGTATAGTGTCTTTGTGTCCAGCAACCTTGCTAACACTCATTTTCTAATTATTTTTCATAATTTTATATTGTTATTTTCTGGTTATCTTATTATTTTTAGCTTAATTTCTTTCTACACAGAGAACATACTCATATGAGTTCAGTTCTTTAATATTGCTTGAGTTTTCCTTTATGACTCACATACAGTCAATTTCTATAAATTGACTTTTAAAATATGAATTCTGTTGTTAGGTGCAACAGTCTAAGTGTGTTAAGTGAAGTTTCTTATTCATGTTGTCAAAATCTCTGTCTTTATTGTGCTGCATTGTCCACTGTCAACTCTCCATTGCCAATATTTTCTTCTCAGACTCCCTGTATCACAGAGGAGATGCTGGGAGCTATATTTCCCAGAATTTCCAGAAAGAGGCACTTGAGTGAGCTGTGTGGTTCCTAATGGATTTCAATGATACTCTCTTATATTCTCATTTACCTACTTATGTCTTGCTGAGTTCTCAGACTTGTACATGGTACATTAATAGATATTATTTGAGGCCTGGATGCTACTATAATCAGTAAGAGTGGCAGCTGGCCGAGAGCTTTACAACTCTACATAATCTAATTCAATCAGAAATTCTCATATTTTAGAACTGGGATTCATCTGTACAGGGGCCTGGATTTGCCTACTCTATCTTTAATTCTGCATTTAGTTTCCACAGAGTTCCCAAAAATTATGTGTAAGATTCTCAGGGCCCTCTCCTCCTAGATAGACCCTGTAGTCCAAAATTGGTTTCCTTAGTTCTTTAAGGTTAAAGCTCCAGACTGCCTGTTTTGGGATTGTATGCTCCTATTGAAAAAGCAGTTCCCAAACAGGACTCCCCCACCTAGATTTCTTTTCTTCTCAGATCTTAGATTTTCAATGTTGTTAAGCAAATCTGTGTTATAGTTTATGTACTTTTTCCTAGTTATTCACAGCAGGATGAATTCTAGATTTACCTAATCTGACACACCAGGAACGGAAGTCATTTACATTTTCTTTTCAATATGGTTTTGAGCACATTAATTAAATACTTGTTTATCACTGTGGGGAAAAAAAACACAAGTTTTACAAGGACATAGACTGTGTCATTATTAGCTATAGCTGTAGACACAATGCCTGGCAAAGGAGAAGAATAAAAGAATAATATATATAAAATCTCGGGCCGGCGGAGTGGTGCGGTGGTTAAGTACTGGCTTGGGAAGCCAGCGGCCCAGGTTCGGTCCCACATATGAGGGCCAGTGACACTGCCTTCAAAAAAAAAAAAAAAGAAAGTTAAAATCTCCGTCTCTCTGAATTTCTTAAACAATCAGTATTTATTAAGAAATTATAAAAGGCAGACATTTTTCAATATTTATGATAACCAGAGTATTACAATCATCTTCCTGGCTTCTCTCAACTTAAATATTAATAATTGCTGTCAAATTGGTCACATGTACATTTAGTGTCACATCTAAAACAACAGAGCAGTGGGAGTGGAGAAGGGACAGTGAAAGGTTAAGAAAGAGAGAGACAGAAATAAGAACAAAATGCAGTTGGTGCCAGGGGACTCAAGCCTCATGGACTGAGCTCTGAATCGGGCCTGACTGCTTCTTTTATTGTCTCACACACAAAAAAATATCAATGTATCTTCTGTGGTCTGTGAGTCTCATACCAGAGAATTTAGCTCAGGGCCAAATCACCCATGCCTGCAGGCTTCCATTACAGAGGGTCCCATGATATTATTGTCATGCACCTCCTAAGAGACAGAAACTTCCTCTGCTGAGACTTAAACTGATAAGAATGCATGGAGGACAGATATTATCACATCAATAGGTTATTTCACATGCAGGCTGTCAGAACCTGAAACAAGGGGTCTATGCCTTTTTTTCCTCAAATCCGTAGATTCTTCCCATGGCTCCCATGGGACTGTGCCTGTCTTAGGTTGTTCCTCCCTTGAGGAATCTTATTTGTCATTGACTAACCAGCGATCTTTTGGGGCCAAGTAGTGATACATAGTTTAGGCATAATATTGAAGTAATGATCTGTCATTATGGAAACATACATGGGAGCAGGCAGGCTATCGTGTGACGACAATATAAAGAAACTCAAGTGTCCAAGATTATATCCAAGTCCTGTAAGTTTTACTAATGACACTCTCCCAGATATGAGGCTATGCCAAGTTACTTCAATCTTATGGTTTAAAAATAAGGATAAATGATATCCTTTCTAAATTTTCCTAAAGAAATGGATTTTATTTCTCAAAAATAGTCATCGTAATTTCCCCCCATACTGGTTTTGATAAATTGCATGTCTCCTACAGTCAGAAGAAATTGAAACATTTTGACTTATTTTATAAGAATATATTTTTACCCTAGCATTATTATCTAATAATAAAAAGCCTTGCTACCTTAACCTACAAAAAATCGTAAAAGTCAAAATAAATTTTCCAGAGAAGAAATGTTTTGAGGAAGGAAGGAATTAATTTATGAGCTGATTTTTCCTATATTGATACAAACACCCAGGTTTTATATTAGAAAAGAAACATGGCTATACATTTCTTTAATAATTTTTTTATACTTGACAATTGCTGAGCACTACATGATCCTTATATTTCACAAAATATAAAGAAATGTGAGGGAAATGGTTGTCATTCTCAGTTTGACAATGAAATGACTGCATTGAGATATAGATAGATAGAACACAGTCATTCCTATTTAAATCAACATCAAATTTAAGATCTACTACTTTCTTATTCATGTAGAAGTATACTTAGGAAACAATCATCCCTTGTTTAAATCAGCAACAAATTTGTTTAAATTCTACTACCTTCTTATTGATATAGAGTATATTTTTACAAATAGCTATAAAGCTGTAATGGACTTCCCTAATATTCATTTAAAAATATTTTTAAAACCTCTTCTAGGCCACTCTCCTTTTGTTCACTTTGTCCCAACCATCCTTGCTATCTTGCTGTTCCTCCAACCAAGTTCTTACCTAGATATGTGATTTTTTGTTTCTCTATGAAAAGTATATTACTAAGAAATACTTATGGCTCCCTCCTGTCTTTCTAGAGGTCCTTAATTATATTTCACCTAATTTGAAAGGTATTTGCAATTCACCTTATCTAATTTAGTGGTCCTTTCCCCTTATTCTGTTTGATTTATCTTCTTGACTGTTATCACTCCCAGGCATGATATAAGTGTGTTTGTTTATTAACTGTGATCCTACACCGGAATGTAAGTTTTATGGGAGCAGGGCTTTGGTTTTGTTCTCAATATGAGCAGTGTCAGGTCAGAATAAGAAGTAGCCCTGAGTATGTCTTTGCTCTTGTATGAGGCTTGAATGAGGTGCTTGACTCCAAAGCCAAGCAGCTGACCAGGGCATGAATTTCTGCTTCTTCCTGCCTTCTTTGTCCTTATAGCTTCCTCATCATGATTAGACAGAATGAGTTATAGATTCAGCTTTGCAAAAAACTTTTTCTGTACATCTTCTTTTCTTCTAAAACAGCACTTTAACCTGCACCCATAGATCACAATCTGTCTAGTGTTGTATCAGTTGGAATTCACCCCTGGTCATTTGCAAAAAGGTAAAAAAATTCACAGACTCAGCCTGAAATGAGGAGAGCAAGGAAGTAAATTTATTCAAGAAGAAAGATGCTGCCATAGAAGTGGCCAGGGCAGACAACTGCCCCTAACTTTAGGTTAGCTTTTTTTTATATAGGAAAGGGTAGGTAAATTTCCTTAGAGCAGGAGATGTGATGTATAGACTGAGGTGATTTGGTTGACATATGTTGGTTACATAACTAGTTTTGTTCTGCGCATGCTCTTACCCAGAATGCATACAGAAAAACCCATAGGGGGGAGGCAGACTTAATGTTCATTCCATTCTAATTGCATTATAATTAGGCTAGAGTTCAACTAAAGGACAGATTTTGGCACATGTGTGAAGAACCATTCAGTACCAGCTGGGTCTTATCTCTTCTTTTTAGGAAGGTTTAGACATTTTAGATTTATTTCTAGAAGATGAGCCTGGGCGGTTCCTGGGGAGGGGATGCAGGCCTGGGCAGTCCTCCTTCAGGTTCACTTTTATTAACCCTTTTCTTCCTCATCACCTGGGATTTAGATTCGCTGAATACCTAACTGCATCTACCATTTCTTTAGTCTATGGTTCTCCTTTGTGTCACACCTTACGAATGGCCAACTAACCTCCAAGGAGCTAATGCTTGTGTATAGTTACTATGATATTTATGATATTAAATTTACTTCAAATTTATGATATTAAATTTGCTTCAAAGCCAGCTAACTTGGAGGGACAAAAAAAAAAAAATCACACAAATTATGACACAAATTTATGACAGAAAGCAATAAAACAGTATATGTTTTATAATTTTAAAAATATATATTACATTTTTTTATTTCATAGAGTTTGAATCACATAAGGAATCACATACTTTTTTTTTCCATAGAGTTTTTTTCATAGAGTTTTTTTTTCATAGAGTTTTTTATTTCATAGAGTTTGAATCACATACTTTTAACAATGTATTTCTATAAAGAAATGAAAAAAGATGTTCCTTATGTGATCATACTTTGTTAAATCTGACTTGAAAACACTTAAAGATTGGCTTCTAAGTTTTGAAGTGTGGTTGGAGATTCAGTAAGGTAAAAGTCAAGAAAGTGGTTGGGAAAATGCAGGAAAATTATTTGTTGATTATGCCCTAGATACATGCATCTTCCGTGTGTGTGTGTGTGTGTGTGTGTGTGTGTGTGTGTGTGTGTATTTCATTCTTGAAAAATGGCACATATTTTTAAAAATATGTTTTCAACCTCAGTGATAGAACTGGAAAACATAATTAAAGTGATTGTTAGATATTAAAATAGTTTATCACTTTTATGCTGTGTTTTTGAAAGTGTTATTCCTAATGGAGCTGTGTTTCTGTTACATGTTATATAAATAAGACATTTCTTGTTTTTCTTTGGACTCTACTCATGCTTCTAATTTCAGATGCATTCATTACACTTAAAAACAATAATGCATTTTAATAGTGAAATATTTGGACATTATACGAGAGGAAAACTGTCGTATGGGAGTGGAAACGGAATTTTCTACCCTAGTTATGAAAGTGAAGAACATTATGTGAGTATGACTGATTATTTGTGAAGAATGATATTTGTGAAGATTTTGTGAAGAATGACTTAATTTGCAACAGAGGGAATTTATGTAAAGGAAGGCCATTATCACTTTGGTATGAATGAGTTTCCTGGAACAAGTCAATCATTCTATATCTTTGGGCACAGTCAGATCCTACTCCTGATTATACTTCTGAATCTATTTGGTCATAACACTGCTTCAGTAAAATTATATGGATATTATTAAGTCATAAACTAGCTGTGATGATAAAATGAATTAGTTGGGAAAAATCACTTAATGATGCAGGAAAAAAAGCAGATTTTCTAGAAATGATACATGGAAGATAACTGTAAACCTTCTAAAAAGAGCCAGCATGAAACTATAGCATCAGGACTCTGTGTCAGGACTCTGAAGTTGATCAAAGGCAAAAACAAATTGAGAACCATTTACATATAAAAATTATTGAAACTTCAGTTAAAAACACTGAGATGCTATGGCCTTCTTGGGTGAAGCTACTCCCCTTCCCACTTCACACCAGCTCCAGGGCTCCCCAAGGTGTGGCTGGCCCAGAAAACTAGCAACTTAGCAGATGACTTGATTTGCAACAGAGTGAAAAACCACATCCTGCTGCATAGTCAATAAAAAGTTAGCCAACAAAGTAGGAAGCAAAGGTGAAAACCTGAAGCTCTGCTCACCTGAAATTGTGGGCTTGATTAGGGAAAGTGGCAGACAAACCCGACATTTATAATAAGGGACAGCCTGGAAATAAAGGAGCCCTGGAAGCAAGGGATAGGGAAGCTCTCCACCATCCCTGGCTGACTTGAAAACAATGGGCATGCACAAAGCAGACTGAGCTGGAGTTGAAAATGAAAGCTAAAGCAAGCTTTAACATTGTCCAATCCCGGCTCCCAGCTTCAGGTCCATCAGCAGAGAGTAGAAGCCATGAGGAGACCAGAGTTTGAGCACAATCATTAGCTGACCAATAAGCCATACAGACACAGGAGAAGCTGGCCTCATGATAAAAAAAAACAAAACAGAGAAATTAAGAGAAAAATTTAGTAAATCTTTTGTTTATGAGATACATTCTGATTTTATCACTGGAAATAGGATTTATTTATTTATTTATTTATTTATTACTATTTAATAAAATTCTGAAGTTCTGAAGGTATCCAGATGAACTACAGAGGTAGTTTAGTCACTGCCTGTGGACTAATTTAACTCCTATGATCCAAACAAATACATAGGAATCAGAAAAGCAAATTGACAGAAATACATTAATCTGACTCCTTTTTATAATAATTAACTCAAATCCTTCTGAATCTGAGATACATGAAAATTAGGATAGCTAACTAATTAGGACCACTATCTAACAGGGTGAACTGTATGATACTTGATACATTATTAAAAGTTGTTGGTATTCTGTAACTGAGTGAAACAGCTGGTGAGAGCATCAAGGTAATTTCTCTCAGACCACCATTCACTCTGTGGGTCAGGTTGGTGTTGCTATGTCATGGTCATAGATTTGACCCCAGTCCAACCATATCCTTTGTTCTAAAGATAATATATCTGAATGTCAAAACAATCTCAATATCAAAATTTTCTCAAATCACTGATCCTCCTGAAAGCATAGTTGCATCATTTTTAGAGCAATATTTTTCTAAGAGACCAGCATTATCCATATCCATGAATAAGCATAAGCATATTCATATAGAGTCAAGAAGTCCTCATATTTAATACCTTATGTTTGTGTATGCAATCTTATTTTAAGCAAGGAAATTTTTAATGTAACCTTATATGAGATATTTATATAACATCAAAGTCTTGGGTATTTTAGCTTCAGCCAAGACATCCATGAAAATTTCTCCCCTAAACAGCATAAGGCTGGCATCAATTCTCTAATTTGCAGCCATGCCTTCAAAGAAGTTTTACAATGAGAAAAGAAAAAATATCTCAACAACCCAGAAATAGAGTGCATTATACACATTGCTATCCAAAATCATCTAATATCTAATATTACAATAATCCAAAGCTGCATTCCCAGGTGAACGTATTTTCTTCCAGTTATTCTTCATTGACAAATGCAACTCTAACATTCTGTGGTGCATCTTATGTGGATGGGAGATACTCCTGAAAGCTGGCCACTGCTTCAGTCTCTTTCAAGCAGTTTGAACTGTATTTCATAGTTCTAGGGGAAGCATTTGGCTGGGTACACAACAGAATTGGCTCCTGTTTTCCAATAGCTTTCACTCTTAGGAGAATTTAGAGACTTTCCTAAAGAGGTAAAAGGAAAAGAAATAGTGTTTCAGATGGAAGCAGGTGACTTGATGAAACATGATGAAAGAAGGATTTTCTCCAGATTATATGGAGCCTCCCTTGGCCTGAGGAAAGAGGGAAATATCTTCAGGTCTAGAGGCAACAGGAAACCAGAACCTACTTCATAGCACTGCTATGGGCAGTCAGCTGGGGATATGGAAACCAAAGCTTAATAGAAAAATGATTAGAAGTTATTTCAGGTTCTAAGCATAGCTCAAAACTCAATCAAGATTTCTATGTACAACAAACTTCACCAAAATGACAGATAGCCACCAGACATAAGGGAACACACATGCAGGATATGTGGTGACCTGTATAGATAGATAACGTAAAAACAGAGCCACCTCTGCCATTGGACCCTGGTAATGGATAGGGTGTTGGAATCAGTTAAAAGAGTCGAGGGGATATAATAATTACTGAGCTCAACTGTAAGGCCAACCCAAGAGAATGGAGGCTCAATGAAAAAAGCTACTCGTTATAAAAATAAATGAAATTTTATTCACAACAAAGCTTATGGGGTGAGATTTATATTTGCTATGTATTGTTTTAAGTTCCACTTTGATCATGGACCATATTTTAATATATTTATCAAATTATAAACTATCACCTCTACAAATTTCATGTAAATAACTTATAATAAAATCCCTTAGATTAAGTTCCTTATATTTGTTCCTTTTATCCATGACAGTAGAGCAGACAAATTATTTGCTGTTTAAAAATAATAATTAATAAAATTTTATAACCATGAAAATAAAAGGAGTGGAGTCCTACATCTTAACCTTTATCATTATGATATTTACAAGGCAGAGTAAAATTTAATCCAAAGGAGAATGGACTTTCCCTAAAGCAATTCATTTAGCAAAACAAGAAAGAAAAAGGACAATTTGGATATGATGAAACATATTCTTCAAATTCTAATATTAGGACAGATGGAGGAATAATTAACATGAAAAGAGTAGATATTCCTAGGATGAAAATGCTTTCGATCAAACATAAATTCATAAGCCTCTAAAAATTTGAAGATGAATTCACTTCATTACTCTCATCAAGTAATTAGAAATGGTACAGTGCTCTCTAGGAGAGAACTCCTTTTTTTTTTAAAGACACTCAAGTACAATAGTATTGATTCATATGAATTAAGTACTTAAAGGAGCAAACTTTTGTAGGAAACCACCAGAGTTAAGTTCCCATATGGCATTTTATTATGTTATGCAGATGTTCTTTGGTAGTAACACTAAAACTCAGTAGCCATACTGCCGCTACCACATTACTGAAGATCTTGTTACCTCTCACAGAGACTATTTTAATAGCCTCTGATTGTTTACCTCTAGTCTCTTCTCCTAAAAAGAGAACCATTTTCCTATGGCAGCAAATACATTATGAAGCTTATTGTATTTCTGGTGACAGCCCTGTCTTGCATGAAAACTCCATATTAGCTGTTAAATAAAGGACATATTTCCTAGTCTGACATTCAAGAATCACCAATTTAATCAACATTAAGCATGATTTACTATAAAGCCCTATAAAATATAATTTGAGATTTATTGACCTTATATTAATGCTATACCAATACATGGTGATAAATTCTTGAAGAGTAAAAGTGTCAAATGAAAACCACATTGTACAGAGATTGAAAGCATGGATTCTTTAACAAAACACAGAAAAATATAAATGCTAACTCTATTGAAATTAGCTGAGTGAAATACATTTGTGTGCTGGTAAGGCAGCACTGGAAAGAGAGAGCTCTGAGTAGCAGTATTTGCCAATTTTTATGGTGTAAATATTCCCACCATGGTCATTTAAAAGCTACCAACAGTTTAACAACCTTCTCACAACATTTAACAGTTGGCTCTCAGAAACTGACACAAGCTTACTCAAGCACATCAGCAATCTGGTGGATATTACTAGGACAAAACTGGTCAAAATTTATATTTTTTCTTAACACTTGATTTTCTTATTTGTAAAATGGGCCTAATCATCCCTATATTGTAGTATTGTTCTGAGGTTTCACTGAGATAATAATGTATTAGAAAGTATTTTTCTCCATTATTGTCTCAAAATACTCAATAATGGTATTTATTTGTATTATATTACCAAAAATGTGTGAAATGTATTGAATGCTAGGGAAGGAGCAATTTATAATATATGGTTGCTATACTTTAAAATGTTAGCATAGAGAACTTCTAAAGTATAATATAAATATGAAAAGCTGTATATAGCTTGATCAACAAGGCAGAGACCAGAAAGAAGAATCACAAACGAGTGGCTAAATAATTGAATTTCCACACAAAGTATGAAATTTCCAGTTTACTACAATACCCACAACTCCTTACACAAGCAGGACACTTGACCTATTCAGATACACTCATGAATACCTTGTCTCCTGAAATTATTTGAATTTGTTGCAATTGGTAGAATTAAATAATATGAAAAGACCTTTGCTTTGAACAAAGGCTAGAGATTAAAGAACAGGAATTAGCAAAAGTTAGTGCTTTACATTTTGCCTACCATAACTAGGAAATTATGAGTTATTTACATATTTTTCTATACTTTCAATTATAGGCCACCTGAGTTGTAACTGAAGGGAAGAGAACTTCATGTACCACATTTAAACAGTTGATCCAGAGATGGCTTCAGATTTACATTTTTAAATCTGGCTTAAAAATGAATCACTTTCTCTTTGCCTTTATTTTTTATTTTTATTTTTATTTTTTTTATTATTTTGAGGGCAGTGTCACTGGTCCTCCTCACATGTGGGACCGAACTGGGGCCGCTGCTTCCCAGGCCAGTGCTTAACCACTGCGCCACTCAGCCGGCCCTCTCTTTGCCTTTAATTTTTAGTTTCCTCTAGCTTTTTACATTCTAGTAATAACTTGATTTGTAAAAGAGAAAAATGGTCTCCAAAGATTTCCAGTCTGTTTTTTAAATGAACCTTTTTTTTTTTTTTCTACTGGTGTAAGTTCTGGAGCAAGACCCATCACCAAAAGCGTGACCCATAGCCAAGGTACAGAGCAAACTAACTGGCCTGCAAGGCAAAGAGCTTGTGACCTTGACCTCATTAGCTTTAACCTGCCCTAAGCAAGTCATTGGGTCCATACAAATTGATGTTGAATAAGGTAAAATAATGGGTGCTACTCTGATATAAAAAGAATTATTTTGCTTAGTTCAAGTTTCAGACAATACTTGATATCATTAATCCTGCATATTTTTTAAGTGTGTGTACACAATTATATCAATTATGTTTACTAGCTGGAAGATTATTATGGACATACTAGAGATCTGTAATTCTAAATATTTTTGAGGGTAAACTGTGATAGCATTGATTTTTATTTTTAATTTTTCAATTTATCATTTGTAGCAAAATGGCACTGAAATTTAAAAACAATAGAATAACTGCTTAAGGTAAATTTTTATATGATGAGCCAGTAATTTTCTTTAGTTTTAAAAATTCTGGTGTTTCATCTTTAGCATAATAGTAAGAGAATGATATAATTAAAATCTTAGTAATTATATTTATCCATTTATTTTTAATAGCATAGGCTTTTTTATATACTTTTTAAATATAAATCTGGATATACACATATTTAAATGTATGCTGACAAATACACATATATGTACATATATACGTTTTTATACATTCATGTGGTGTATTTTGTGGTTGTGTACGAATTTATTTATTTATTTTTTAAATTTTTTTTTGAGGGCAGTGTCATGGCCCTCATATGTGGGACCGAACCAGGGCCACTAGCTTCCCAAGCCAGCACTTAATCACCACTCCACTCGACCGGCCCGTGTATGAATTTATTTATTATGTGCTGTGTACTAGAAAGTTGCCAGTAACCACTTACCAGTATACAACTGAAAAGTAAGTAAGAGGATGTGTTATTTTGGATAATATATACTAGACTACTCCAATCAAGGTAATCAATGCAATATCATTATTATCATGTCTAAATAATTCGCAACTCTTAAAGATATAAAATATGTATATAACTATTTAAATAAGACTATTAAGTTTCTGAAATATCATTTATGAAATAGATGACATGGTATTGGCTTTTGCAAAACAAATGTTCCTATTGCTTATTAGTCATAATGTAGAAAAGTCCTTATTATGCCTTATGAATAAATGAATTAATAAGTGAATTTAAATAAGAGGATGTTTTCAAGTACATCCCTTTAAATTATTCAAAAGTAATGCATCATTCTACTAACTTAATATAAATAGTATGTAGCTTTAAATATTTTGCTCAAATTCAGCATCTATCTGGATTTCAAAATCGTGTGTTTATGTAATAACAAAAAGCCACTTGACAAAACAGAAATTTCAATCAACTAATTATTCTGTCAGTGATCTAAATCTTTTTTAGTGAATATTTGATTAAAATGCTAGATTAGCTTTAACCATTACCTCAGGTTATTTGGTAATTATGTTTAGGTTCTGTGATAGTTTATTCTATGCCTGATTTACTAGCCATAAATTATTTATAAAACTTTGACAGACTTTTAGTTCCTTTTACTAAAATTGTCTTCTCTGTAGTCTGCACATTAGTTTTGATGAGCAAATTTATAATTTAACATTTAGTTAGAATCTTTATCCTGGAACAAGTATATTGGTTAGAAAATCACAAATCTGTATTTGAGTTTCGGTAGACTTAAAATCATTAAAATAATCAAACTTTAGGCAGTTAGTATATATCTTCAAGTCACTTAAGCAGAATACCATGAAATTGCATTTCTGCTACTTTGAAGTGCAATAGTCCTTTAATATGGTGTAAACAATATAAAAAGTAAAAAGTCTAATTAACTCATTTCTGACATTGGCTTACTCAGTGTTCAGAAATATTGCTTGTTCTGATGAAAGAGAAACTTTGAGTTATAATGAAGCATTTTGCTATGATAATCACAAATACACTCCCAGACTTGTGCCATTTACAACCAAGGGAATTGATTTTTGTATTATGATTGTGATATGAAATATGGCTGATATCTGAATACATTGATTAACTTCTTTTCAGTTGACGTATAGTTTCAGCATCTCAGATGTGACCTAGGCCTAACAAATCCAAATGAGAAAAATATGATTACAGGAACAGACACTCCTAGATGTCTATTCAATGTCCACTCTTCCTTTCTTACTAATATAACACCAGTTTTATTTGGATGCCCATATACCTCATTAAAAAGGTTCATATGCGCACATTGCCTTGAAAATAGAGATATCATAATTATTGCCAATGGTATGTGAATAGACATCTATGAGAAAGAACTTCCTAAATTGTTTTTGTTATAAAAAGCATAGACTTGGGCCGGCCGAGTGGCGCGGTGGTTAAGCACTGGCTTGGGAAGCCAGCAACCCCGGTTCGGTTCCACATACGAGGGCCAGTGACACTGCCCTCAAAAAAAAAAAAAAAAAAAAAAAAAAAAAAAGCATAGACTCAACTGATTCATTTTTTGCCTTTACTTCGTTTAGAAAGGACATATGTGATAATCCTCCAACCAGGAGGATGGAACACACACGCTAAGGATGCTGGATTATAAAGATAGCAAAACACCTTATAAGCAGTTGTAGCCTGGACTGCTACTCTCTGGTGATTTTTTTTATAAGAAAAATAGAACCTATTTGGAAAGCCACTTTTCTTTTTAATGCCATCAAATTTACTTTAACTGATATAGTGGCATTAGCAGAAATTGACTGAACTCAGTATTCACAATCTTAGTAGAATATTGTTTTCACTAAAAACCTTTGTGTTTAGTTGGTCACACTTTTACCTACTATTGATGGTGAAAACTAAAAGTACTAAAGCAGAATTTTTTATAAAGTGAAATTCAATTAAAATAATAAAATCATAGCTTCTATTTATTTTTTGAAGACCGCAGAATTGAAGATATATTTTTTTAAAAAAGGTTGTGTGTGTGTGTGTGTGTGAAAGATTATACACACCCTTACTTCTTTGAGTAAGTACATAATCAGTATTTTCTGACACTGTCTTCCTCTTTATTACAGGTCTCTCCTTCCTTTAGACTGAGAACACCAGAAATCTCCTTGACTCCTTCCACTCCTTAACTTATCAACAATTTATCAACTAGTTTCCAAACCTCTTATTTATTTCTCTCAGCATTTTTTTTTTTTTTGAGAGCAGTGTCACTGGCCCCCATATGTGGGACCGAACCGGGGCCGCTGGCTTCCCAGGCCAGCGCTTAACCACCGCGCCACTCGGCCGGCCCTACTCTCAGCATTTTTTAAACAAGCGCTCTCCTTTTTTACCTCGCTCAGCAGGTCTTCATTATTAGCAAACTAGATCATGGTGATGGTCTTGCTTCTGAGCTCCCTGCATTCAGAATTTTCCTGATTCAATCTGTTCTGAACGATACTGCCCCCAAAAGCCCTTCTGAAGGCTAATACTTAGCTCAAGGTGTTCACTTTACTCTACAATCAAACAGATTCAAATACACAACACACATAGTTAATTTAAACTTAAAATAGAATCTGTCTGATTTCATAGAACCTACTATTTGTCCATGTTAGATATTTATATGTTATAATTTTTTCCATTCACCATCATCAATTTCTCTACCACTATTCCTTTTGATCCACTCTATAATCAAAGTACACTGCTCTCTAATCTTGGAGTATGGATTTGGATATTCTACCTTTTTCTAAACTTTCTCAATTCCTCTACCTGAAAGGTTCCTTCCTTCATTCACATGTGTTCAAATTGCCAACATATATCAAAGATGGGATACAAATGATACGTTCCTCATAAAACATTTTCTCAATTTTGATATTCTTATGAATAACGCATTCCTTCAATACATCTATTAGCTTTTCACACTCTGTTATTACGATTTACTTTGTCTGCTCATTCTATTCATTTGTACAACTAGTATTTTCCAACCTATTTAAGCACTTGGAAATCCATAATGCCTTTAGCATATTACAAGAAGCTTTAGAAACTTCAGCAACTGTCTTTAACAAATATTCTCCAAACTTACTAACATTTTATAAAAGATATATTATCAATAGTAAAGGGTGCCTATGAGGTACTAAAGAGTATCTTAAACATAACCCGGCCCATGAACATCTTTAATATAAATATGGGAATATTTAATATGGGAATACATTTAATATAAATGTATTCCCATACAGTATGTTTGAAATCAAGTTGCTTTAGGTTTCAGGAGTATGTGAGAAGGCTAAGGAGATGTCTAGGTGTGACGTTCCGTATTTTGCTGTGTATAATGCACATATTTTTTGCCCAAATTTATAAGGGAAAAATAAGGATGCACACTATACATGGGTAGTACTAAATCCGTATCTATATAAATGTTTTTAATTCTTTTATTGATGCTTATGAGTTAAAAGTGTAACTCTAGAAATCAATAATGATATCCATATGCCAAATAATACCTTGGAATATGATCATCGGTTTTGTTGAACTTGTGACAAACTTGCAAAGAGTTCTTGGCCTTCTATGATGCATAAATATCATAAATTGTTACTGGTACATAAAATTTATTGTACCTTGTATATGTGCTTGTGTTTTGTAATTATTTGCTGCATACAATTTCTTGTACCATAATATATTAAAAAATAAATGCTAAAATTCCTTTATAAAAATAAAAAGGTAGCTAAATGTAAACAAATGAAATTTTCAATTAAAAAATTAAAACAAAAGATTTTTTCCCCCAAAAGTTTGGGCCAGAAACGTGGGTGTGCATTATACACAGAAGCGCATTATACACAGCAAAGTACTGTAACTTATTCTAGCTCTACTTCAAAGTAAGAATTAAATGGACTCTGCTAGATATTTACTTCTTTTCCACTATTGGGAAAAATAGTGACAATAGATGGTGAACATATACTTAGCATGATAATAGAAGGCTTCAGATCTTACTGCAGTGCTGCAGTTAAGGGCAAGAGAAAGACTTTCTCTTCCCATCCCTCTTCACCGCCAATACATGGTATTGAATGCTTTTTGCTAATTATCTTTAAAACCTGAATAAAATAGTGTCTTTAAAACTTTAGGAAAAGAGGGCCGGCCGAGTGGCTCAGTTGGTTAAGAGCTCGCTCAAGAGTGCAAGCTGAGCTCTGAGTAACCGTGGTTTGATGCCAGCCCGAGCTGAGTTGCCGTTGAAAAAAAAAACTTTAGAACAAGAAATGTGTCATATCCATCATGAATAAAGGGATAGAAGGAAAATGTTTTCAGAAATGAATGAAGAAGTTTTCATTATTAAGGACTGGCACAGCTCTTTTATAAAGCCTCATAATGCTTTGTGCTTACAATTGCATATCTGTGTTTATTGCATAATAATGATCATACAATATCAACTCTCAATTATGTTTATTTTCACATTTCAATGTTTTTCTAATTGAATTATTGAAATATGCCCTATAATAATTTTTAAAAGTTACTCTCATTGTAGTGAGTGAGAGGTACAATATCATTGATGCTATTGTCTTTGATTCACTTGGTTTAACTTATCTTTGCTAAAATATTCTAGTTATCTGATTATTACCTGAATTATTTTCATCTATGGCACTATACAGAGTCTACTTCTAATTTAAATTTGTTTCCTATTTATAGCTTAAAATGTTTTTTAAAAGATTATTAATGAAACAATAATCAGCATTGTATGTCTAGAATGTTATCCAGTTGCTAAAAAAAAGAAATTGATGTCAAGTAAAATTCCAAATCTCCTTAAATGAGTAATACAATTTTCAGAGTTAGGAGAATTAGATATACCAGTTCATGAGTTAAGAAGGAACATCATTCAAGCACCAGAGTAAAGCCTGAAAGAAATGTACAAGCAGGAGTTTGCAGTGGAGAAAAGAATTATGAGTAGTTTATTAGGACTGGAGCCAATCCAGAGAATGAGTGAGGTTGTGCTCCAAAATACCTGATTCCCCAAAGGTTTACAGACAAGAGGCTTTATAAAGCAAAAATCATAAGTCACCATAAGTACATGGTTTGGGGTTATGGGTAAAACTGATTGGTCAAGAATGAGGTTAGTATAGTAAACCACGATTTCAGGTCTTGAGGTCAGCCTCAGAGTCCCTCACTCTGGTTTCATGGGGATGTAGCCAAGGGGTCATTCTGTCTTAAGGCTCAGGAGCTGAAACACAACTTAGGGCATGATGTTATCTTCAGCTTAAACCCATAATTTGTGACCCTTACTCAGGGCCTGGCTATTGTGTCTTGCTGCCTCAGGGAGTTAATAAATGTGAGTTAAAGGGCGGTGGCTTATGTGGCATACTATGAAGAAACTCAATCGAGTGCTGGGGCTACATGCTAAACCAAAATCATACATTTAACCATAACCCTCGATTTCAATGTATATTTAAGGCCTACTATAGATCATGAGTCATGAAACATTTTTTAAAAAATTTTAAATAAATATGAAATGTCAGAGAAATATATTGCAATTTTATTAGAAAAAAACAGCATTATGGATTTATCCCAACATTATGTTTGTGTGTGTGTGTGTGTGTGTGTGTGTGTGTGTGTGTGTGTGTGTGTGTAATTTCCATTAAAGTACTTGGTATGTTTGTACCCTCCCACATTTTGTGCTTCTTTTGTCAGGCATTCTTACTAAGTCATTGATATTACTCTTTTATATAGCCAATTTCACTTAAATTTAGCATGCTTTTATCCTTTTCCGGGCTCTTTTTTTCCTTTCTTCATTACTAAAAATCCAGCTGAGATTTTTTTTCTTCTACATCAATAATTCCTTTATTATTTCTGTTAGTGCAAGTTGTTTTCTTATAAATTCTTTTTCAGGGGAGAGTAAGGGTCTTAAGTATAATTCACCTTCAGTTTTAAATATATTTTAGATGGATATCAAATTGTAGCTTGGCATTTATTTATTTTACATAATTTTAAATATATCACCTTCTGGTTTTCATGACTTCTGATTAAAATTGGGTTTGATTATTATTTTTCATTTGAAGATAATGCTCAATTTTTCTTCAGTTGTTTTTAACATTGTTTTCTATTTCTGACTGAATTTCAGTGATTTTGTTATAGTTTGCCTAAGTTTGACTTTTTCATATTTATGATTCCTGTCTCTAAGTCAATTTTAGAAAATTCTTCAAACAAAACTTACTGTTTTCTTTTTTCTCCTTTCTCCTTCTAGGACTCCAACTGCAGGTCTATAATTCTTCATTTCATTCCATATATATTTTACGTTCTTTTATTCATGTTCATTTCATTATCAGTCTATATTTTCTACTGACTTATCTTCCATTCCACTGATACTTTATTCAGCTGTATCCAGTAGGAAGCCTTCATGAGTCTCAACTGAAGACCTGAGTATTTTCCTGGGCTCTTCTTCCTAGTGAGGACATGAATAGCATTTCCCTCCTTTTGGCACTATAAGGCTGCTCTCTATTTAGCCTCTTAGGAACTGCTTTCAGCTTCCTTGCCCAGCCTTGATTGGGAGTTGTCGTCACACAATAGCCTGCCTGCCCCCATGTACTTTTCCTAAAGACAGATCGTTATTTCAATATTATGCCTACACTATGTATCACTACTTGTACCCCAAAAGATGGCTGGTTAGTCAATGACAAATAAGATTCCTCAAGGGAGGAACAACCTAAGACAGGCACAGTCCCATGGGAGCCGTCGGAGGAATCACAGAGTTGAGGAAAAAGCGCATAGACCTCTTGTTTCAGGTTCTGACAGCCTGCCTGTGAAATGACCTATTGATGTGATAATATCTGTCCTCCGTGCATTGTTATCAGTAAGCCTGGCAGAGGAAGTTTCTGTCTCTTAGGAGGTGCATGAAATAACATCATGGGACCTTGGGTAAGGGCAGCCTGCAGGCATGGGAGATTTGGCCCTGAGCTAAATTCTCTGGTATGAGACTCACAGACCACAGAAGATACATTGATCTTTTCTTATGTGTGAGACAATAAAAGGAGCAGTCAGACCCGATTCGGGGCTCAGTCCATGAGGCTTGAGTCCCCTGGCACCAACTGCATTTTGCTCTTATTTGTGTCTCTCTCTTTCTTAACCTTTCATTGTCCCTTCTCCACTCCCACTGCTCTATCATGCTGGATGCGACAGGGAGTTAAGAAGTACTATGAAGGGCCAGCCGAGTGGCGCATTGGTTAAGAGCTGGTTTGGGGATGCCAGCGGCCCCGGTTCGGATACCACATATGAGGGCCAGTGACACTGCCCTCTACAGCTAACAACAGCTCCACCTGGAGCTGGGCTGTGCGAGCCCCAGTGATGGTGTGGGCTGCAGCCCCTGCTGCAGTGGGCTGCCATAGGCTACAGTGAGTGGCCGGCAGACAGCGTGAGCGGCTGGCAGCCAGCGTGAGCTGCCAATAGCCGCGGTGAGCGACCATCCAGAGGCCAGCAACCGATCTGCGTCATCCCGGAAGAGCGCAATGACGATACCAACATGGGCCAGTGAAGCAACATCCTCCGCAACTAGACTGAAGAACAAAAAGACAGCAACTTGTCTGTTCCCCTTCCCCGATTCCCCAACGCTGTTCCCCTCCCCCAATTCCCCAATAAAATCTTTAAAAAAAAAAAAAAAAAAGAAGAAGTACTATGAAGACACAGCCAGCCATAAAATATCAGTATTAGGTTCGCTTCTCTATTGCTGCCATTTCTCTGAGATTTTGCTTTTAATTCCAGGTTATTGTGGTAGCTCTGAGTTCTAATTTTTGAATCTACAGTTCTGTGCTACTTCAGAATGTTCTGAAACTCCATTTTTTTTTTTTTTTTTTTTTTTTACCTGACCTATGGGCCCCATGTTGCTGACAGGTTGTAAATGCCTCAAGAAATGAAATAGCAGAAAATAGTGTTGGAGTTTTGTCATTGCATTTTTCTTCTCTTGGGAATTTTGGACCCTGAAGTCCTGACATCTGAGTTGATTTTCAGTATCTTAAAACAGCAGTTTCTATTTCCTAAGCCAGGTTTTATATTTACTCTTGTTGAAAGATTGTGTATGATACAAGGTATTCCCCTATAACCAGAAAATTAAGTCCCCTGAATGTTAGCTTTCAATCCTGTTTTAAAAGTGGGTGGAAATAATGAACAATAATGCTCAATTTGAGAAAAACATTTTTCTAACATTATGGTATATATAACTAAATTTAAAGGACTTCTGAAAATAAAAGGAGAATCTTTTGCGATACATGCAATTTTTGTAATTAATAATAAGTTTCATGTTTTGCTGTGTAAGTAAAATCATTATAGTGTGTAATGAGAAAAAGATACACAACACCTGAATTAATCAATAGCTTTTAAAATTTCTAAGTCTATTTAATAGTTCAATGGCTTCTGTGGCCTACATTTATTATTAAGCTAATTACCACTTAATGTGAGCCAATAAAATACTTTCAAATGGCAACAAACACTGATATTTGCATTTTATCTTTCCTTAGTTATGTTATGGTTGGTATCTTTTGCTTTTTATAATATTAGACTGTCATTCTATTTCAAGATCATCCTCTTTCATGCAGCCCTTGTGCTTACTTCAACTAAAATCAGAAATAAGGTGACATGACTTGCTCATTCAGGATAAATATAAGCAAGTTTCTGCTTTTGTATTTTATCCTCTGGTTTGCATTTTGCTAATGGCCTTCATACTTCTGAAGCATTCCATTTTTTTTTTTAATATGCAGAAAGACACACTATATGGAAATGTATAAGGTTCAACTACCAAGTCTTGTTTTGTTATTCTTATCCTTGCAAAATCCCCCTTAGACTTCTGGGATAAATGCCAGTTTGGGGCTACATTCTAAGGCTCATTTCCTTTTACTATGGCATAATCTGAAACAACAATGATTGCTGGATTCTTTTAGCAAATGCAAATTGAGTGCTGAATATATGTATTTTTTAATTAATGGAAATAGAAATTACATTCTTTAACTTCCATTACTTGAAATATGTGACCCATGTAAAACATTCTCTATGAAAATAATACTTATTTGATAAGCTTTTATTTATCTTGTAAGCTTATCAATCAGCAGGAAAATTTAAAACCTATTTAAATTTAAACTAAAAATAAATATTTTAAAACATAATAAATTTATGTGACTCAGAATTTTAAATATGTCAAAAAAAGGCTTAACATAATGGATCTTGGAAAGTTAAAATCCATTTGTAATGTCACTTCAATGAGTAGACCTATAAAAAAGCAAAAGAGGAGGCAGATAATCATTTAATAAAATGCAAAATATTTTGAAGTATACTTATTTGAAAAACATAAATTAGAGTAATTAAAGATCAAATATGGCATACGCAAATCCTTACCTTTGACACTATGTTCTTTATTGTTCAGATCAGGGGAGAAAAATGAGTTTCAGGCTGGATTTCCATGAGGATGATAGCCTCAATAAAAGGTATACTGGGTAAAATTTTGAAATATCGGTCCTTTAAGAGATAAGTCTTTGTTATTTAGAATACTAGCATTCCTCAACACAGCTGAATTAAATCACAGTAAATGCCTTGTATTTATTCAGTGCTTTCCAGTTAATAAAATTGTCTCATCTACATTATTTCATTTTATCCCTACAGCAATCATGTGCTATATTAACATCTCTGTTTTAAAGTTCACTTTTATATATAATGTTACATAGAGAGCACAACTTAGACTTCAATTCATGTATTTTCACTCTATATTCAGCTTTCTTTGCATGATATTGAGTTTAAAACTTCACTACAATTAACTTGAAGCTACTAGACAAGAATATTGAATACCTGCAATCTTTGGAATGTAGCAATGAGCATATATTTTTTAAATTTTATATATATAAGATTATATAGTCGTCAAGGATAGTTTCCTTCTTTATATCTCCCTGTGACCTCCTTTTTTATGACTAGTTTTGTGTATTGTATCAACTATGGCTTGTTCTGCTTTCAATTATAGAGCAAAGTAAGGGGTACTAACTTACAGGCTGATTTAAAGGCTCAACATATTTATAAGCACCACTTTACATATTCTATCTTTTATTTGCTTTTCTATGCAAACTTTTATTTAAATAAAAATAAAACTACTTATTTCATGATAAGTAAGAGAGAAGGCCCAGGGATATTGCAAGGGCTCTGTCTTGCTCACTATATAGTAGAAATATTCCTAGAATACATTTTGAGTTATTTAGCCCTTTACTTGAAAACTTTTATTGTCCCAGTTATCTATTAAGTAAGATCTATCACTTGCTTTAGATGTCATCAAAAACCCAATAGCTACTTAACAGCTAGTTGGGACTTTGTATTCATTTCCTTCTATTTCCTCTGCTGTTCCTTTGATCATGCTCTCCCCTCTATATTGTACCTCCAACTGCTGTGTCTTCCAGAAAACCACCCAATCACTGTTATCACCTTTAACCTATATTTAGCTAGTTTTTTGATAGTACTTATCACCTGATGTGATGAATATCAAATTCAAGCATAACTGCCCTGGGATTATAGAGAATTGCCATTGCACATTTATGTTACGCTGCCAGCTTATTTATCAGCTGTCACCTCCAAAAAAATTTTGCTTGCTCTGTAAAAGTGGATCTGTGCCCTTTAAATATTTTTGCTGTAGCAGCTGGTGTGATGTTCAGCTTTATCAGTAGGGGATGCTGGAGAGGAATTGCAGGATGTAAGGGTTTTGCTTCCTGATTCCTTTGAGTCCTTCTAGCTGGCTCCTGTAGGATATATGCCTTCTCCAGCACCTGGCTTCTACAGTGCTTGCAGCTTCTCAGTCCTGACTCCTGCGGTGCACAGAGGCCAGCATCATTCATTGGACAGCAGCTTCCCCACTCATCCTTGCCTTGTTTTATAGTAGTGACTCCAATGAGATACCTCCCAGTAAAGAACTCCTCCCTAGAAATCTTAGTGGGTGGATATCTGGCAAGTGCTAGAGGGTGATTCTCAGCAAGTTTTGCCTGTGTTGCACCAAAGTAACTCCTCTGCCACCCAGTTAATCATGGCAATGTCCTCCCATATGGTTTGTGTCTCAGCCCTGTGGGGCCCTTCCCTTGGATGCTGCACGTCAGCCATAGAAAGAGTGGCGGTTCTTTATATTGGCTGTATTCTTTCATGTTTCTTAGCTTCTTATGACCTTATGCCACATTACTTCAATTCCTTGTTACAGCTAATATTTCTTCACATTAAACTCTCCTTGTTCAAATTACTATATGGATTCTTTCTCCTCTTTGGACTCAGACTGTAACGGTCTCCCTTAATCATCAACATTCCAGGAATACTTGCTAATTGAATGGCGTTCAGTTAACTTACACTACAATATAAATGAGTCATCTCAAGATCCTTATGTAGGGTTCATTTAGGTGAGAGTAAGTAACAAAAGTAAAACCACTGGACATTTTTCAAAGGTGACAAGGACTGAGGAGCCAGCACATAAGTGACATGAGAGTCTCTTCAAGCTAAAATTACAAATTGAGCAGCATTTACTTGGGTAGTTCTTTCAACAACCATTATTCTTACTTGTGTCTAAAAGCACACAATTCCTGTTTCTTGTTAAGTGAATATAATATGTCTCATTCAGACACATATTGTATTATTCCTGGCCATTGAATGTATTTAAAAGGTAGGATTTTGATTAGCTGAAAAGTTATCATACTTTTCATTTGTTTTTGGAAATTTAAGGTCTCAAATCAAATTTAACTCTTCAGTAAATATTTTACTTGTTTTTTATGCATGCTTTTGGTGCATTATTAATTCTGGCTGAATGTGCCATAATTCATCATGAAAGAATTACTTGAAGACATAAAATAGTACATTAAAGAACATCTGTTATAATGCTGAAAGCAACGCATCAGGGCATGCACATGGTAGCATGAAACATAAAACTGATTAATTGTGTATCCTTGTTACAGTAATTTCTTAACATTATGATAATTGCTGTCTATTCAAGAGCAGACTGTAAGATTTCCTTTATGCAATAAACATCAAAACAAAGAAGAAATAACTAAGTTATTAACAGATATGCAGGTTGTGGAATCTCAAATTGTAAATAGTGTATTGAAGTTACCACTACCAATAAAAAGCCTCAAGTCCTAACCCTCATGGTTAGGCAAATTATATGAAAATAATTGAAGCACTATTGATTTTGATATTTTGAATATCTTAACTTTCTAATATAATTTTATTCTTGAAGTTTTATTGTATCTTTATTATATCTAATATAATGAGCTCTCATCTTACAGATTGCGTTCTTTCATGTCATAGTCCAAACACTGTCACTAATGTGAAAATAATGATGAGGCATGTGAATTTTAGATGAAAATGGAGGCAATTCCATGGAATGCTTTTGACCAACTTGTGTTTATTGAATGATAAGTAAGAAAACATAAAAAGTTGAAGAATATGTGAAAAAACTCATGATAATAAAGGAAAGCTGCATAAACTTCCTTATTATTACTCAACATTTAACTGTATCCCAGGTACCATCTAGGACTATGCGGTAATAGACATCTGTTGTTTTCAAATTCAAAAAACTTTAGTCAAACATTAAGACATAAAAACATATATGGAACCCACAAGTTTATTGGAGATTCTTCTCATTAATAGGTTTTAATCTGATTACCGAATTATCCACACATTTATATTCAGTTAACATTATCTAACATTTAACTATGTTAGATAATTTCAAAATATGATTCCACTTTGCTAGCCAAATTACAGTTTAAAAAGAGATTCATTATCCATATCTAGTAAAACATGATATTTATGATTGTCAAAGTAAATAATAGCTGGAAGATAGCTCACACGTTAAATTTCAGAGCTAGGAATTACATTTAGTTCTTATGACTCCAAACCAATTGCCTTTTACCATATTACAACTGCCTATATTGGGATTTCAAGAAACTTTTTTTTTAAAGCTCAATTCCTAGGTACCATATGAAAGTAGTTTTAGTTTATTTCACATAGCCCTCCACTTCTGTCAATGATCTCTAACTTTTAAACGTAGTGTTCACCTCTAATTCTCTTCATACATTTTAAAAAACTTTAGTTTTTAGAGTTGTTTTAGGTTCACAGCAAAATTGGGCCGAAGGTACAGAGACTTCCCATCTACTCCAGTTCCCATACATATATACCTTTCCTATTATTAACATCTCCCACCAGAGTGGTGCATTTGTTGCAATGAATGAACCCCCCATTGACAAATCATTACCACCCAGAGTCTATAGTTTACATTGAGGTTCACTCATGCATGGTATTACCCATTATATGGATTTAGATAAATTTTTAATTTCATGTATCTACCATTATAGTATCATGCAGAGTAGTTTCATTGCCCTAAATATCCTGGTACTCTGCCTATTTATCCATCTCTTCCTCCAACTGAGTTGTTTGTTTTCTTATTATTGAGGTTTACAAGTTTTTTTGTATAGTTTAATATTCCTTTACAGATATGGCTTTTGCAAATATTTTCTTTCAGTCTGTGAGTTGTCTTTTTTCATTTTCTGAACAATATATTTTTCAGAGCAGAAAATTTTAATTTTAATGATGTCCAGCTTATCAATTATTTCTTTCATGGATCATGCCTTTGTGTGTTTCTAAAAAGTCATCATTAAATTAAGGTCATCTAGGTTTTCTTCTATTTTATCTTCTAGGAGTTCTATAGTTTTACTTTTACACTGAGTTTTTTTTTGAGAAGGGTATAATATCTGTGTCTAGATTCATTTTTTACAGGCAGACGTCCATTTGTTGAAAAGACTGCCTTTTCTCTATTTGCTCCTTTGCCAAATATTAATTGATTATAGTTATTCAGGTCTATTTCTGGGCTCTACTCTATTCTATTAATCTATTTATCTATCCCCCCATATCACACTGCCTTACAAGGTCTGACAATTAAGTTCCAGAACTGATCCTAGAAAAATTGATGCATACCTCATTGTTGAATACCACCGTGGTCACCTTTGAAGTACTCCCCTTGGGAAGCTATGCACCAATGCCAATGCATAGTCCACTCTTCAAAGCAATTTGGAACTCTTTTTCTGGAATGGCCATCAGAGCTGTTGTTATATTATCCTGGATGTCCTGAATGTCATCAAAATGTTTTCTTTTCAATATTTCCTTTTTCTTTGGGAAAGAAAGAAGTAATTGGGGACCAGATCAAGTGAATAGGGTTTTGCAATACAGTTATTTGTTTACTGGCTAAAAACTCCCTCACAGTGCTGTGTGAGCTGGTGCATTGTGGTGTTGCAAGAGCCATGAATTGTTCTCAAAAGTTCAGGTCACTTTGGTCTAACTTTTTCACACAGCCTTTCAGCACCTCTAGATACTAAACTTGGTTAACTGTTTTGTCCAATTGGTACAAATTCATAACGAATAATCCCTCTGATATCAAAAATGGTTAGCAGCATTGTTTTGACTCTTGATTTGGACCGACAGAACTTTTTTGGTCGTGGAGAATTGGCTGACCTCCATTGTGCACTTTGGCATTATGTTTCAGGGTCGTATTGGTACACCCATGTTTCATCACCAGTGATAATACAGCCCAAAACATCGTCTTGCCTCTCCAAAAGGTCTTGGCAAACTTCAACTCTCCTTTGCTTTTGTTCATCAGTGATCTCCGTCAGGACCATTTTTGTACACGCCTTTCTCATGCCAAGATTTTCAGTTACGATTTTCCTAATTGTTTCTCTATCGATTTTACTTGGTCTGCTATGTTTCTCATAGTCAGCTGAGAACTTTGATGCACAATTCAGTGAATTTTTGCAATGTTTACTTCAGTTCTGCTCGTTCCTGGCTACCCTGACCCCTTCTCATCAGTGACGCATTCTCTCCCTTCCGAAAAACATTTCATCCATTTGTACACTGCCATTTTCTTCATGGCATTATCCCCATAAACTTGGACTAATATGTCCCTGATTTCACTTCCACCTTGCCAAGTTTAACAAGAAACTTAATGTTTGTTCGTTATTCTAATTCAAACTCAGACATTCTCCCATCAGCACACAAAAACATGCAACAACGGGTGACAGGTTAGCTCAGTTGGTTAGAGCTGATAACACCAAAGTTGCTTATTTAATCACCGCATGGGCCACTGTGAGCTGCACCCTCCCTAAAAGAGTCAACTATGCCATTGTAGCATTAAAGCAATGTGTAACCAAGGACCATGGCTATTCTCTAATAAAATAAAATAAAATAATTTTTAAAAATAAATAAAAACAAAACAAACAAAACATGCAACAAAATTAATGCATGCACAGCAAGATACCATCATACACTGACACGAACACAGCTGTGAGATACTGATCTACCAAGGTTATGAAACCTTACTGATCTGCTTGTATGGTGCTGCCAATGTAAGCGCAGAGTGGCAACTTCACGAACTTAATTGGCAGATCTTGTATTTAATATGTCTTTATAATAAGTGTTGAAGTCAAGTAATTTTAGCCCTCCAACTTTGTTTAAATTTGTGTTGGCTATTCTAGGCCTTGTCTCTCTCTCTCTCTAAACTTTAGAATCTGTTGTTATCCACAAAGTAACTTGTTTTTTATAAGGATGTATTAAAACTAAAGATCGAGTTGTGAAGAACTGACATCTTGACAATATTGAGTCTTCCTATCTATGAACATGGAATATCTTTTCAATTACTTAATACTTTGATATTGTTCATTAGAGTTTTGTAGTATTTCTCATGTAGATCTTGTACCTATTTTGTTAGATTTATATCTAAGTATTTCATTTTTGGGGGGTGCTAGTGTAAATTATATTGTTTTTAATTTCAAATTGTAAAATGTTAAGTACATTGCCTGGTGCCAAGTAGTATGTGATAAAACTCTATCTGTTATTTCACTATAATCTCATAGAAGGCAATGTAATGAGAAAGAGACTGCAAAAGAAAAGTAATTGAGGCATGGAGGATCAAATGCAATTCTCCAACATATTTCTAGTAGGAATCCTTGGAGAGAAGAAAGAAGAGACAAAGGTCAAAACGATTTTTGAGAATAGATTCTTTTAAGAATTAAAAAAAAGGCATAGGACCAATGACATTAATTTGTTTATCATGTGACAAGCCAGTGCAATTAAGTCAAGGGATTGCCAAAATAAATATTGTGTTTGAGGAAGTAGGCTGATTTTTTCATTAACTGTGATTGGCCCTTCTGGCTTTGGGTCAACAACTTGAAGTGAAATTCGAATTTTTTTATCTGAACCTTTTATGCTATTTTGATAAACAGGAAATTTGATACAAAAGCCCCAATGTTCAACAATCCTAGTTCTAGTACTTTATAAATCTGATAAATTCAGTGTATTTAACCTCACTGTGCCTCAGTTTCCCTGCCTTACCAAGGTTATTAATGTAGTTTTGATAACTTGAATGATATTACACATGTAAAAGAATTAGAACAACTTTCTACTCACAGTAACTGCTCAATAAATTAAGTTTAATTATACTGCACAAACATTGATTTAATAGCTCATCTGAAGAGCATTTCAACAAATTTTTAAATTTCTAGTAGGATATTCCTAAAATAAAAATGCATATATAAACACACATAGCTCATATATAAACAATGTAAGAAATAGATTTAACCAATGAATTGAGCATCATTAAAATATAAGTAGAAAATATTTCTAATATTTCCAATACTTTCTACCAGCTTTGAAATCTCCTTTCCCACTGTGTAGTTGATTACTATAATTGCTTCTCATCTGAGTTCATGAATTTCAATTGCTCTAAATGCCTTCACTCACATATTTGATTCCAAGTCCTCCTCCTTCCCAAATTTTGTCTAGCCTCATGGTTCCTTCCACCAGCTTGAGTTGGATGGAGACATCTTCTCCCTGGACCTTTTCTTGCATTTGTTCCTATAGTTGGGAAGATGCAGAGAAAGGAGGAATAAAATGACAACTATGCATAAATTGTACAAAGTTGTTGTCCCCATTTTGTGGGATGCTGCTAGTTCTCCAGCTAATACTAACTGGACTTCATTTACTTCTCTATGGCAGATACTCAAATGCTGGCTCCCTTAGAAGAAAGATGTGAGATTATACATCTTTATAATATAGGACCTACCTCCTGTATAGGAGATCCATCTAAAGCTATTCCTCCTATCTTCACTTCTCACCCCAACCTATTAAAATTATTGCAAAATTATTACATGTAGTTTTTTTTTTTAAGTTTAAATGCTCATCAGATGAGCCATTGAAGTGGTGTAATATAATTATGCTTAATATTTATTAAGTGCTTACTTCTTACTATGGTGGTCTACTTCGCAGTTTTATCTTTGCTTCTTTGTTTGTTTTGTCACATGGGTCCTTTGCTAAGAAGGCACCTCACTTTAAAATAGCAATAAAACAACTTTAGTCTAACACACCAAATTAGATGTGTCCTTAATCAATGGAAAACTCATACATTCTTATCATGACAGTGGGATGCATGCAGCCTGTTGGTATTCCTATATTTGGGCAAACTATCTTTGTTTTTTTTCTCTAAGCCCAGGATACATCAGGCTACTTTTGCAGGTTCACTCATTTTAGACATTTCATTTCCCTAGCTTGCTCCATGTTGCAGTCAGAATTTCATCTCACTGACATTAGGCAGATCACTTAAAATTTCTATGCCTCAGCTTATATAATATACATGTAAGAATACTTAACCCATGGAGTTTTAATGAGGGTAAACTGAAAGAATATTGAATTTAATGTATGAAGTTTGATTAATAGTTCTTCATATATTCGTATAAAGCATATATATTCATATATGAAGAACTGTTCATTTAAATCTCTCTCTTTTACACATGCATACAACATATGCATTTTCGAACTTACTCTGTATGTAGTCTATCGAGGACTTTCACAGATCATCACATCAATATAAAGTTAAAAGGGAATTTTAGGACTTTTATTGGGGAATTGGAGGAGAGGAACAACCAAGTTGTTGTCCTTCAATCTTAGTTGTGGAGGGTGCAGCCAGCTCAGCTCCAAGTTCAGTCACCATCTGGCTGCCCATTGGCAGCTTATAGTCACTCAGCTCAAGGTGCTGTGATCAACTTTAGTTGCGGGGGGAGGGGTGTGGGGGTGTGTGTGCACAGCCTACCTCATGGGGGACTCAAACCGGCAACCTTGTTGTTAGGAGCACATGCTCTCACCAGCTCAGCTTGAGCCCAGCTCACTGGCTCATGTGGGAATCGAACCAGTGACCCTGTTGCTCAGGGTTTGAGCTCTTAACCAACTGAGCCACTCAACTGGCCCCGGGAATAATATTTTGACTCCTGCCAATTTTTTTCTCCTTTTGCTGATCTAGCTTCCTATATTCCTTCTATAATTTCCCCTCAGTGACAGAAAGGCAAATGAACCTTATAGTAGAAGGAGGGTATATCTATTTGTTTCCTATTGTTCCCACAACTAATCGCCACAAATTTAGCCGCTTAAAGCAATACAAATTTGTTATCTCACCGTTTCTTTACGTCTGATTTGTCATGGATGTCACAAAACTACAATCAATGTTGGCAAGCTACATTCTTTACTGGAGGCTGGGGTGTAATCCAAACCTGACTTACTCAGGTAGAATTTGCCCTAATGTAGCCGTAGGTCTGAGATCCCCATTTCTTCACTGGCTGTCAGCAAGGGATCTTTGCTCCCAGATAGGCCGCATTCTTCCTTGTGGTTTTTTTTTTTCTTTTCTTTTTTTGAGGGCAGTGTCACTGGCCCGCATATGTGGGACCCGAACCGGGGCCACTGGCTTCCCAAGCCAGCGCTTAACCACCGCGCCACTCGGCCGGCCCTTTCCTTGTGTTTCTTATGTGGCCTCCTTCCAGCAATAATGAGTCCAGTCTGTCTCAAATCTCTTCTCCTCCTGCCCCCTCTCTCTGATGCAATCTTAGGCCTTTGTCTTTTGCTTTTAAGGGCTCATGTGATTACATTAAGCCTCCCTGGATGAGCCAGAATAAACCCCCTATTTAAGGCCCACTGATTAGCAACCATAACTCCACCAGCCATGTCTCTTCACAGCATTATGTAGGTTACTTCTGATTGAATAACCAGGGGACAGGATTCTGGGAGGAGAGAGAATCTTTAGAATTTGCCTCCCATAATGACAGTCATTATGTTGTATACAAAAGGGGGAGTTGTGCACTAAAGAGGACAAAAGCATTTTGTTTCTTGGAGGAAGTGCCAGCAAGGGAGAACATGAACCAATTAGACCCATTATTTTCACTTGTCTAAAAAGTGCTTAAGTGTCTGTGGGAGATTGGCAGGAAATCAAAGGCATAAAGAGCTCTCTGGACCTTCCCATCCTTAGGCTCGATACTGAATCTGAGCAGTGGGTGTGGGGCTAGCACCCCTCACAGAGAATACCTGCAAGATGTCAGGCCAAGTGGGAGAGCAATGGCAGAGAAACATGCCTGGCCTAGCATCACAGAGTACTTCATACTGCTGTCTGATATAGAGAAAGCAGACGAAAGCCTACAGCCTTTCCAAGGAAAGTAATTGCTGAGGATATTTGAGAGGAATAAAGTTGTTCTTTTGGGTATATGGTGTCCTCTCATGACATGAACCCCCTTTTGTATGAGATGGGTAAACTTGCATGCATTTTTTCTCCTTGGTTCCCCTTAGCTTGGAAAAAATGGCTGAAGGTTCTCTGAACTTAGAATATAAGTAGAGTTTAGTTCTCCATGCCTCCATGATAAAGTCCTTGATGTCAGTTCTGAGGAAGCAGGAAAGTCTCACTAAGTACTTCCATTTATTTTGATACTGTTGAAAGGACAAGTAATTGTTCATAGATGAGAACACTCAAGCATAAAGAGGCTGGCATTGCACATGGCATTTTAATTGCAACACCTAGTGCATCACCATTTATTTCTCAATGAGGTCAGAGACATTGTTGATTTTGCTCATTATTTCATTTCAGTGCCTTCTTAATGCTGGATAGGAAGAAAACATTCACTAAACAGCCTTCCTACCACCCCTCTGGGTAGCAGGCATTTTATATGGATTTTTTTTCTTACCTGTCATTAGTAGGGGCTTCTTTTGGAAACTGGTCAATTTCAGATAAGCCTGTTATCTTTACCATGACTGAAACCTAGATTTGCAAAGAGCCTGATATATACATTAATGCAGTCTTCACCTTAGGCAGGTAGGTGTTATCATCATTCCATTTTACCAGGGAGTCAACTGAGGCCCAGAGTGACAGGATGGCCCTCCAGCCAGGAAGAGACAGATGGAAGAACATAGTGCAAATTTTCTGACTCCCAGCATAGTGCTTCCTTCATTTCACAGTGTTGCTCAAGCATAAACCAGCTGAAATTGCCCCCTCTGCTTCTTCAGCACACTAGAGAGCTTAATCATGATGGCAGATGAAAAACTAAATCAAGTTGTTGTTTCCAGGATATAGAGTGGCCTGTCATTTGCTGAGACAAATGAATACTGGGCACTGGACATCATCCTACTCTATATAGAAAGTCCCACCAGGCCATTCTTGGGAGTTACCAATGGAATATCCTGCTACCATGTGGGAGGTGGATGGCTACCCAATACAGATTAGAAACAAACCTTGTGCTAATATGGCTATATACCTTGAATTACAGAATAAAAATGAGACTCACAAAACCCAGGATAGATGCTAAGACACTTTTGGTTGAGGGAACAAAGCATTAAAACATACAAGGGGAGGAAAAAAAACAGAACCACCTTCTTGAAGTCTGTTCTTCAATATAGAAAATGAAATTTGGCCAGTTCTGAAGGACAAGCAGCTTATTTACCTCTTCTCCATTAAAGCTTTCCAGAAGCCCATAGGAGCCTTTCCAAATTCTCAGAGAAATAATCAGCACACAGGCTGAGAGGTATATACCAATCAGCAGCTGGACCTGGCTCAGGGCTTCCCTGGGTGAGTTAGCTCTCTGCTGAAGATGGGAAGACTTGGCTTGCAGCCAAAGTGCAGAAACAAATAAAAGCAGTGTCAGTAGATTATTTTTGTAAAAATGAAGTATTTAGACATGTTAAAAGTGAGATAAAATTATAGAATACTTAGATCTGTGCTTTGAAATTAAATTGTCTTGAATTTAATTGTGTATAGTGTCTTTTCCTCAAAGCCAAGTTTCTATCAGAAATTTAATGCAGAAGATTGATATCATTATTTGGGTAAATCAAAATCAAGAAAAACAATCTAGCTTCCATCTAATACTCTGGGGAAAAAATAACTTAGTATCCCACATTTGCCAAGATATTCATGCAATATCTCTACTTGATTTTGTAATTTAGACTGTGAAATTTAATAATGTATGCTTTTAAGAGAAAAACAATCCTGTTTACTTGAACGAATCTAAATATATTATGAATCTAAAATATATTAAGTTACAGGGTTTTGATTTGGTTCAAAGTGAGAAATAAACTGCATTCATATAACTCTCTATTTAACTTTGAACATGGGGTTGATTTTTAAAATAAATAATCATGTTATTTTATTTTGTATCCCTACAGAATGTATTTATGTACAAATATGATTTTGTAGTATAAATTCAGTATATTGTAAATTAAGGAAATTTGAACACATTGTTATTTTCTTTAGTAATCCATTCAATTCTTGTATACAATATAAACAATGTATCCTGAATATCTTTGCATCTCAGAACATGGAGAACTTCTTTCTTCTTCCTTATAGCTGTGTTTTATTTCATTGTGAATACAATATCATAGTTAATTTAACTCTTCCCTCCCCCATTAATAGACACATGAGTTAATTCTAGTATGTTACTATTACAAAAATGGTACAATGTTGTCAATGTGTATGCTATTTCATTTATATTATTTGACAAATATTCAGATCGATCCATAGGCTAGATCTCATATATGAGACTTCTGGGAATAATAGTAAGCACTCTGGTATTTCTGATATTGCCAGTTGTGTTCTAAAGTTCATTGTTGTACTATTTCCACCAAATAATGCTTGTGCTTTGGGAAATGCTGAGGGAAAAATATTGTCAACATTGTATACAGGGTATTATTTCTTGGTATTTTCTTGCCAGGTGAGGATATCAATCTATATTTTGCTCCTTTCTGCCTTGAACAAAGAATAAGGGAAGAGAGTCCCAGGAAAAGTACCATGTCTCTAATTTTACTATGTTGAGAACAGAAAAAATGTGCTAGCTAACAAAAGCTTAAATAGCAAGGATTGTTTTATTTTATAACTAAAATAAAATGAAATTTTGAAAGCTTAAATTTGAGAAAATGAATAGATACCCGAAGAACCTAGTGAAACTACAAGAGCAAATGACTGGAGAAGTTCAGTTTAGAGTAATATGGGTAAAAGGCAAAATATAAAATATTAAAGTTATTTTCTAAGTAGTCTTTGCATATTTGGTAACTATACTACTTGTTTCTCTCCCCTCCCTCCCTCCCTCCCTCCCTCCCATCCTCTTTGCCTCTTTCTCTCTCTCTCTCTCTCTCTCTCTCTCTCTCTCTCTCTCTCTCTCTCTGTCTACTTCTCTCTCTCTCCTTCTCTCTCTTTTATACATATAGGGAAATTAAGGATCAAGAAGGCATAATATGAAAATGCTGGCATATGTATAATTTCCAAAGTAACTATTATATTCATGTTAGTTAAGAATTAACTTATATAAAATATTTAACTCTAAATTAATCTTAGCTGTAATTTTGTTTATGAATTGAAAGCAACTATTAGTATTAAAATATTTTTTTTTGTTAGTAGTTACTCAATGCCAGAAAACAATGCAAAAGTGAACATGTCTTTCAAATATTTCTCTATGTGTCTAAGATGAGAGATAGAAATAAATACTTATAATATAATAAGAGAGATGTTAGAATTGATGTATTGATAAACTATGATGGGAAGACTCAGGAAACAGTCCAGAGTGGGGAATTATAGTAAGATGGGTCAGGAAAAAACAGAGAGAAGGTTATATATGAGCTGGCTATTTAAAGATAAGTAAACAATATTTTGTATATAAAAGTGAGAAATACATGTCCTAGAGATCAGTAGCTTTATTAGATGAGAGTTTATGAAGATTACATTGAAATAATGTGTCATGTGAATTGGATGGATGGTAGAAAGAATTGTGACAAAGAATGTATTAGGCATTGTGAAACTTGAGGGAGGGGAAGTATGAATAAGGAAAAAAATCAGGTGGTAGTAAGGAAAGAAAAATGGCTTGTAAAGAGTGGAGGTTTTCTAGGCAGGGGGTCAATTGTCAGACTGGCAAGAAGGCATCAGTAAATGGAGAGAGTTCAGTAAATTAGGGTAATATAGAAAAGAACAGAAATGAGAAAAAATGATTCTGCTATGTTGGAGTCAACAATAAAACAGAAATAAATGTATGTCTCTTGTAGTTTCTCCTTTTTTTTCTTTTAACTACATTAATCGATCCTTCTGCTGTGATCTATTTCAGTAAAGTATTCTTGTTTAGAAAAGACCAAAAAAAAAAATACATGTCATCATTTTGAAATATGAAGCCGTTTAAACTTGAGCAGAAACTTGTTTTTCTAACAAAAGTTCCTCTCCAAACAGATATTTAATTTACTTAATTCACATGAAAGTATTTTATTACAGTGACTAAGTTAGTATCATAATTTAATGGGTCACATAAAATGAGACAAGATATGTCAGGATCTCAAATATACTCTGTTTTAAATTAACAAACAACCTTTGATAATTTATTTATTCTTTCATTTAACAAACAATTTTTGAGTGTTGACCAGGTGCCAGGGAATCCTCTAGAAACTGTGAATACGTTGCAACACTTACAGAGTTTTTCTCCTAGTGATGATAAAAAGACAAATAGATGAATAAACTATTTTGGAATATGATAAAGCTACAAAAGAACATGATAAAGTTATGGGAATTTTAGCAATAAGACAATTACATTTTTTATTATAGAGGATTTGTCAGAAAGGGTTCAGTGAGAAGGTGACATTTGAGTGAAGAAATGAAGCTGGTGATCAGCAAGCCTTCCTCTGGGGAAGAAGACTGCAGTCAGAGGGAAGGGCCAAGGCTTGGTATGTTGTAGGAGACTGTCCAGTATGATCTAGAAATAGTCAAGGAGAGTCCAGGCAGCTAAAGCAGAACAGTGAGCAGAAAAGAAAGACAGAAATTAACACAGGTGCATTAACACATGGTCTAGTTCATGTACAGTTTTGCAAGTCATTATGCAGACTTTGACTTTTATTCCGATTTAGATGAGAAGGCACTGAAATCAACAGAAAAGCAACAGGACCCACCTTATACTGAATGTAGTAGGCAAACAAAAAGCAGGAACACCATTTAGGCAATTATTACAAAAATCAAGGAGTGATATAGCTTGGACTGGAGATGTAGTAATGAAGGCAGGGAGAAGTAAACAGGTTCTGGATAAACACTGATAAAACTTCTGTTTAGCTAGATTTCAGGTGGTTCTCCAGGTTGACTGTTCTACAATTTAGTTATAATTTTAATGTGTTCATGGAAGGAAGCAGTCACAGTGTTTATCTACTTCACCATCTTGGATCTCCCTCCCATATCAGTATCATTTATGACTGCTGACCTTGATCATCTGGTGATCAAGACTGTTGATTTATGATGCTTATCTTGACCATGTTGTGTTTGTCAAGTTTCTCTGATATAGAGGCATCTTTCTTTAGCCTCCCCTACTTCCATGCTTTAATTTTTGGGAAAAGGTTATCTTGTACAGCCCACTCTTAAGGAGTGGGGAATTCTGCTTCCCTTTTTTTATGGTGGAATAGCTTTGTAAATTTTTTTTGAATTCTTCTGCATAGGCTTGTCTCTTTCATTTATTTGTTAATTTCTGCAGCCATTTACTTATATAAGTATAGACTCAGGAATATTTAATAGCTCTATAGTTTTGCCATTCCTTGAATATCATATAATTGGAACCATAGAGTATGTAGCCTTTTCAGACTGAGTTTTTTTAGTGTGGAATATGCATTTGATGTTTACCATGTCTTTTTATGGCTTGCTAACTCATTTTTTTATTGCTGAATAACATTGTATTGTATGTATGCAATACAGTTTATCCATTCAAATATTGAGGGACATCTTGGATGTTAATGTTTTGGGGGGAATTATGAATAACACCGCTATAAATATTCATGTGCAGGTTTATGTGTGCAGATCAGCTTTCAACTCAATTATGTAAATACCTAAGAGTGATTGCTGGATCATATGATAAGACTATGCTTAGCTTTGTAAGTGTTATATGAATGAATCAAAGATGGCCTCTGTATATTGGCCTCTAGGTTTTTTATTTCTTCACTGTAGGTTGAGTCCCATTATCTCACAAGTTCTTGATCTATAAACTCAAAGAAGCAAATGTTTAGCCTTTTAGAAATTGCATGTTTTACATACTCTGTCTTCATCAGCTCAGCTGCTGTAGCAAAATACCATAGACTGAGTGTCTTAAATAACAAATTTATTTTCTCACAGTTCTGGCGCCTGAGAAGTCCAAGATCAGAGTAGGCCAATTTGATTTGTGGTGACATTTCTCTTCCTGACTTACAGATGGCTGCCTTCTCTCTGTGTCCTCAAATGGCTGAGAAAGAGGACAAACAATCTCTCTGCTATCTGTTCTTAGAAGGGTAGTAATCCCATCATGAAGGCCCCCACCCTCATGTCTCATCTAAATGTAGTTGCCTTCCAAAGACCCCATTTCCAAGTACTATCACAGTGGAGGTTAGAGCTTCAACATATGAAATGGGGGATGGAGGGGTACACAACTCAGTTCATAGCACTGTGAAACTGATTCAGTGTTCACTGACATTGATGAGATAGACCTTTATGGTTATAAGACCCCCCAGACCACTAATGTCCTTCAGAGTTCTCTGATTCAGAGATGGCCTACCATGATGCTGAGAGACATCACTTAGACACACAAATACACTCTCTAATCCCCCTCTCCCCCAATAATTCACTCGCCTTGCTCATTTCTGAATAATAGCCTTCTTGCATGCAAAACTTGTTGTGTGTTACCACTTCTCATTGCCAAATCTTTTTCTTTGTGCAATCACAAATTCCCTTGAATCCCCTATAGTAAGTAATAGCCAAATAGCCTTCGAAAGTGACTGTACCATTTTGCATTTTCACATTATTGAATGACAGACCTGTTGTTCCATATCCTGGCCAGCATTTGGTATTTTCAGGTTTGTTTATTTATTTATATATTTTTCCACTTTAGCCATTCTTATAGGTGTATAGTGGAATCTTGCTGGTGATCTTGAGCATCTTTTCATATTCCTATTTGCCATGTGTATATTTTTTTGGGGAGATGTCCAGATTTTTGCCAATTTTTAAAATTTAGGGATGTTGTTTCTTATTGTTTAGCTAGGAGTTCTTAAAAAATATTTTAGATACAGATTGTTTGTCAGATATGTGTTTTGCAAATATTTTCCCCAGCCAGTGGATTCTTTTCATTCTCCTAACAGTGTCTTTTGTAGAGCAGATGTTATTAATTTTAACAAAGTCTAGCTATCAATTTTATGTCTCTCATGGATGATGATTTGTGTTTATTTGTATATTTTTGTATCTAAAATTCATTGCCAGATCCAAGATCTCCTTGATTATTTCCTGTTATCTTCTAACAGTTTTTATAGTTTTGCATTTTACATGAGATAATTTTTGTGAAAAACATCAATGTCTGTATCCACAATCTTTTCCCCACATATGGATAGTCAATTTGTCAGCAATATTTTTTGAAAACACTTTTTTTTCTATATTGAATTGCCCTCGTTTCTTGATGAAAGGCTCAATGGCTATATTTGTGTGTGTCTATTTGTGGTCTCTTCTGTTCCATTGATATTAATATCCTAACTATAGTCTATAGTGTAGATCCTTCCATTATGATGACAACCCAAATGAAAATATGTTCTAGCACATTGAATTACAGTATATACTCTTCTGTGTTTGCCTATATAGTTCGTAATGTACTATATGAAAATTTTTTTGCAAAATTCAAATAGAAAAAAAAGGGGAGATTTGAGTCATTACATGGCATGTGATATCCAGGCACCCTAACTCCAATGAACCCATGAAACAGAGTACAGAATAATATTAAAGGCTTAAGTACATGGATTGCAGGCACAACATTTTCAAGTCCAAACATTAAAAATTTTTACTATCTTTTCCATTTCTACTAATAATTAGATATGATGTGCACTTGGCATATTTTCATAATAGTACACTCCTAAACTTATCTTTATATTAATGAGAATGTTAATACAAGAGTCAGTGACACATAATTAAAATTAATATTTGTGGTTGTTATTTGGTTGTATATGTGGTCTGATAAGCTAACAACAAAATTTGATGCTAATATCGTGTTGTACACCATTTTCTTTCAATGTACATTTTTTAACTGATATTGAATTCAAAATACAAGAGCAGAATCAATATAAAAATTACTGGTTTTAGGAAAACAATGCAATCAGTCACTTATTACTCTTGTTAATTTGATTTTTGGTACTTATAAATAATTGTAAACTTTTCCTCTTTTTATAATGAAAATAATTATAACCCCAGGGAATTATAAATTGACATGCTATTTATAGAAACATCATTTTAATAAAATATTTTAATTCCACTGGATGTCCATAATTATTGGGTTGTCGGAAAAGTCATGATGCATTTTTGCAACAAAAAGCATAGAAAAAATACGTCATGACTTTTCCTAGAGCCCAATGTTTTCTTGTAAGAAAGACCCAAGTTTGAAAAATTCTGCTGCTGTAAAAAAGAGGTAATACATAAAAAATTTAGTAAAGCACTTCTTACATAGCAGAACTAAATAATTTATGATTTTATTATTAGTTAACATAGGTAATCTGAAAAGGCCTTATGAATATACAGATTTTTATTCCATATGACATGGAAGGAAAGACCCTTTTACTAGAAATAATAGCCCTTATTAGAAGAAAAATCTGCATGTGTACTTCATATCAATAAAGTCTCAAATATAAACATAAGTAAATGTACCTCAAAAATATATTTCCCTGTCAAGAGAATACAATATTCCATTCTATACTGTCTTTACTATAATAAAACGCCAATTTTGTAATAGAATAAAAATCAAAGACATAAACTGGTAAAATTTTCAACTAAAAGAATGATACACTAATTTTATTCTACTAAGAGTAAGACATACAACTTTCATCAAATTTTAGTACCAAATCCATATTTCACACTTAAGTTAAAAAGATACATCAGAATTTAGAGCATATCCATTTAAAATAAACTGAAAAATTAACAAAGTTATTATATATACCTTATACTATTCATTACCTGCTCAGCTGCTGTCATTGAGGTCAAACGACAATAGTCATAGGAAGGCTGAATTTCACAAATGTTATTTAAAAAAATGACTATAATCACAAATATTAAATATCTCCATTTAGTTGGCTTTGTAAAAAGCCTTCAAATCCAACTATAGATGATAATGAGAATGATAAAATTGGAAAAAGTTATATTAAAAAACTTTGCAAGTTCCAAACAGATCTTATTGATTGGCTCCTCTTACACAGATTTCTGGAATTTAAAAATAAAAAGCAGCTTATTTTTCTTGCTTATGAGAGGAGAAGAGATCCCTTCCACATCACTTTTCTTATTAAAAAACGTTCTTAGCTTGCCAAGTGGCTCAGTTGGTTAAGAGTTAGCTTAAGAGTGCGAGCTCTGAGCAACAGGGCTGCTAGTTTGATTCCCACATGGGCCAGTGATGCTGCACCCGAGTTGAGCTGCCACTGAGCTGCCAACAGGTGGCAGGATGGCTCACTGGTGAGAACATGTGCTCCTAACAACCAGACTGCCTGTTTGATGGTGGCTATGCCCACCTGCAACTAAGACTGAACTTGGCACCTTGAGCTGAGCTGCCACCCAGATGGCTCAGTGGATAGAAAACAAGGCTGCTGGTTCAACTTCCACATGGGATGGTGGCCTCACCCACCCACAGCTAAGATTGTAACACAGCACCTTGAGCTTAGAGGCCATGAGCTGCCAACGGGCAGCCAGATGGTGACTGGTGCCCTCCACAACTAAGATTGAAGAACAACAACAATTTGGCTGGTCCTCCTCCTTAATTCCTCAACACTGTTCCCCTCCCCGAATTCCCCAATTTAAAAAAAATGTTCTTAGCATATTATGTTTTCCAATCAAAGCAGTCAAACTGTCAAAGACTTTGCTTATCATCATTATTATTTTTGGTGGATTACCAGATATATATATGTTTTGTTTTCTTCAGCTGTTTCCAGTATTTTTTTTTTAAGGATGACTATCTACTTATTTTTATTTTCTAAATAAAAAATAGACAATATTATGAGGACTATTAATAAACTAGTTTTCATTGCAAACTTAAAGCTGGCCACCTTTTGCCTTCACTTTAGCAGACTCTACAATAGGTTACCCTATGATGATGGATCCTCCTTCGGTTTGATGATTTGATCATCAAGTGAGCCTGGAGTGGAAAAAATTAAGTCATCTAATCTCTACTCCATATACTCCCTTTACTGAGGCATGCTTCCAGGAACAGAACCTACTGGTGACCTACTCTAATATCTTCATCAGATTGAACTCTGAATGATTAAACTAATGATGTTTGGGAAAGTTCTAACCTACATTATGTTCTTAGCAAGATATCCCTAGAAAACATCACCTATCGTTGATAGCCAGCATCTATGGATTTATGAGGCACACTAAGTTTTATAACCCTCTGAGGTACACAGTGGAGATACATTTAAATCCTCCCTGCTATGTCAGATGACCCTGAAGACTGACTTGGGGACCTCATCCATCATTCTGGGCAAGTAGTACATGGCTAGTGTGGGAAGAAAGGAAGCCGCTCTTCATGTCTAGACCTCATTCTATTTCTTCTGTGTCTCTTGGTGGTCTTTAATCTTGAATTTATTAAAACACTTGATATTTGGTGACATTATGTTCTTTAATTTTATGAGTTTTATTTGACAACCCATTATGAATATTCGTTCAGAATTTTGCCTAAAATAATCATTACAGGACATTTGGTCCTGTCCAAAACATCCATAGAGACATCTGGTCCATGACAAAAGGTCCTTGAAATTTGGTGCTGTCCAAAACATCCATGCTTAGAAAATATCACTAGGTTCAAACAGCACATAATGTTTATATTTTTGGTTTATAAAATTAATACATTAAAAATACTATCATGGGGCTGGCCGAGTCGTGCATTGGTTAAGGGCTGGCTTGGGACGCTGGTGGCCCCAGTTCGGATCCCACATGAGGACCAGTGACACTGAACTCTGAAAAAAAAAAAAATACTATCATGTTTTATGGGTCAAATAATTGTGTTTGGGCTGTATTGTCAATAATTACCCTTCTTGCCTTGGTAGCCTAAATGGCATAGCACATGGGGTTAGGTAGATGGGTCCAGGTTTGACTTGTACAGAAGAGCAGGGTGTATATTAACTATGCAGACCAAATGCCTCCGGGACATTTTGGACAGAATCAAATGTTTTCTAATCAAAATAATAGGTTCTGCTACTCAGGCATCCCAAAAAACAAATAAGGAGAATACATTCTCTTTTCCATCTAATACCAAAATTTAAAATAACTTATGAGATTTGGAAAAAAATGAAAAAAGTGTTGTTTTTATCATTTTTGAATTATTTGACTCAATGTTTTATATCAAATTAAAAAGCATATTGAAGCATAATTTAAAAATAAAATCATAGTATTAAAGTATACAATCTGATGAATATATATATATATATATATATATATATATATATATATATATATAATTACCACTATCAAGTTAATTAATGCATACATCACCTCACATAGTTACCTTTCTTTTGGGGGGTTACATTCTCAAAATTCTGCCTTTTAGCAAATTTCAAGTATACAGTACAGTATTATTAACTATAGCCTCCATTCTGTACTTCAGATCCTCAGAACTTATTGATCTTATAACTTGAAAATTTGAACCCTTTGACCAACTTCTCCCCATTTCCCCCATCCTCCAGCCTCTGGTAACCATTTTACTCTTTGTTTCTATGAATTAAACATTTTGTTTATTATTAAAATTTATTGGGGTGACAACGGTTAGTAAAATTACATAGGTTTCAAATGTATAATTCTGTAATACATCATCTATATATCACATAGTATGTTCACCACCCAGAGTCAGTTCTCTTTCCATCACCATATATTCGATCTCCTTTACCCTCTTCTATTCTCCTTTCCCCCTTACTCTCTGGTAACCTCTAAACTATTGTATGTGTCTGTCAGTTTTTGTTTTATTTGCTTGTCTTTTTCCTTTGTTGCTTTTAGTTTTATATCACACATATCAGTGAAATCATATGGCTCTTGATCTTTCCTGTCCATCTTATTTCGCTTAACATAATAATCTCAAGATCCATCCATGTTGTAGCAAATAGCATATTTCATCTTATGGCAGCAATATTCCAAAAATCTGAAAATATTTATCTGTAAAGATATATGTGCTCCGATGTTCATTGCAGCTTTATTTACAGTGGCCAAGACATGGAAACAACCAAAATGTCCATCAATAGATGATTGGATAAAGAAGATGTAGTATATATACACAATGAATTACTCTTTTTAAAAAGATTCCACATATAAGTAGTATTACATAGTATTTGTATTTCTCTGCCTAGCTTGTTTCACCTAGCATAATACCTCCAGTTTCATCCATGTTGAGGCAAATGGCAAGATTTCCTTATTTTTTTATGGCTGAATAATATTCTATTGTATATATCTATATTTTTCTTTATCCATTAATTTACAGATGGACACTTAGATTGTTTCCATATCTTGGCTATTGTTAAGAAGTTGCAATGAACATGGGAATGCAGATATTTCTACAAGATACTGACTTTACTACCTTCAGATATGTATTTAGAAGTAGGATTGCTGGATCATATGATAGTTCCATTTTTAATATTTAGGGGAACCTCTATACTGTTTTCTGTAGTGGCTGTACCAACTTAAATACCCACCAACAAACAGTGTTCAAGGGTTTTGTTTCCTCCATTTCCTCACCAAAATTTACCTCCTGTCTTTTTGATAATCGCCGTCCTAACTGATGCGGTGGTGTCTCATTATTGTTTTGACTTTCATTTTCTGATGATTAGTGATGTTGATTGAACATCTTTTTTGTGTGTGTACCTGCTGGCCTTTTGTATATCTTTTTTGTAAATATTTCTATTCAAGTCCTTTGCCCATTATTAATTTTATTTTTATTTTTTTCCTGTTGAGTTTTATGAGTTCCTTGTACACTTTGGATATTAACCCCTTACCAGATATATGGTTTTCAAATATTTTCTCCCATTTCATAAAGTATCTTTTCATCTTACTTCTTGTTTTCTTTGCTATGAAAATGCTTCTTTAATTTGATGCAATCTTAATTGTTTACTTTGGCCTTTATTGCTTTGGCTTTTGGTGTCATATCCAAAAAAATCACTGAGAAGACCAATGTCAAGGAGTTTTTCCCTATGTTTTCTTTTAGAAATTTTATGGCTTCAGGTTCTAAATTTAAGTTTTTAATTTATTTCAAGTTAATTTTTGTAAGTGATATAAGATAGGGATCCAGGTTCATTACTTTGCATGTGTCAATCCAGTTGCCCATTACTTTTTTATTTTTTATAATGAAGGTTTTTTGTTTTGTTTTTCATTTTACTGGGGAACAGTGTGTTTTTTCAGGACCCATCAGCTCCAAGTCAAGTAGTTGTTTCAATCTAGTAGTTGTGGAGGGCGCATCTCAGTGGCCCATGTGGGGATTGAACTGGCAACCTTGGTGTTATGAGCCTGCACTCTAACCACCTGAGCCAACCGGCTGCCCCTGCCTGTTACTTTTTATTGGAGACTATCTTTACCCCACTATGTGATTTAGCTGCCGTTGTCAAACATTAGTTGACTGTATAGATGGCTTTATTTCTGGACTTTCTATTCTGTTCCACTGGTCCAATTTTCTGGTTTTGTGCCAATACCATGCTGTTTTGATTAATATAGGTTTGTGATATTATTTGAATTCAGAAACTATAATGCCTCCACCATTGTTCTTCTTTCTCAAGATTGCTTTGGCCTAAAGGGTCTTATGTGGTTTCACACAAATTTTATCATTGTTTTTTTCTATTTCTGGGAAAAATGCCTTTGGAATTTTGATAGGGGTTACATTGAATATGTAGATCACTTTTGCTGGTATGGACATTTTAACAATGTTAATTCTTCCAGTCCAAGAATAGTTCCATTTTTCTGTGTCTATCTCAATTTATTTCATCAATATCTTATAATTTTCAAAGTGCACATATTTCACCTCCTTGGTGAAATTTATTCCTAAGTATTGATACTAAGAACTGATGGGATTGCTTTCTTTGTTCTTTTAGTTTATTTTTGTGTACAGAAATGCTACTGATTTATGTCTACTGATTTTGTACCCTGAAACTTTATTGAATTCATGTATTCTAACAATTTTTGTTTGTTTTGTTGTTTTTTTGTTTGTTTTTGGTGGAGTCTTTAGGGTTGTCTATATAGAAGATATGTCATCTGCAAACAGAGATGGTTTACTTCTTTCTTTCTGAATTGGATAGCTTTTTAGCCTTTTCCCCATCCCTCAGGTTTTGTTTTTTTTTAATTGCCTATTTGCCTTGGCTATCACTTTCATTATTTTCATTACTATGTTAAATACAAGTGGTGAGAGTGGGAATCTTTGTCTTGTCCCTGATATTAGAGGACAAGCATTTAGCTTTATGTCACTGATTATGATGTTAGCTGTGGGCTTATCATATATGGCCTTATTAAGTGAAGTATATTCCCTCTATACACAATTTGAGAGTTTTTATTATATTATGAAAGGATGTTAAATTTTGTCAGATGCTTTTTCTACATCTATTTAGATGATCACATTGTTTTTATCCTTCATTTTGTTAACGTAATGTATCACATTTATTAATTTGCATACATTAAATCATCTTGCATCCCAGAGCTAAATCCCACTTGATCACAGAGTATGAGTCCTTTAATCTGATGTTGAATTTGTTGGTTAGTATATTGTTAAATAATTTTGCATCTATATTAAACAGGGATATTGATTTGTAATTTTATTTTCTTATGGTGTTTTTGTCTGGCTTTAATATCAGGGTAATGCTGGCCTTATGAAAGGAGGTGGAAGTGCTCCTCCCTCTTTAATTTTTTGGAAGAGTTTGAGAAAAATTGGCATTAATTCTTTAAATGTTTGATAGAAATCATTAGTGAAGCCATCTTGCCCTGGTCTTTTTTGGTAAGAGACTATTGATTACTGAGTAAATCTTCTTACCAGTTATAAGTCTATTCATATTTTGTATTTATTCATGATTTAGTGTTGCTAGTGTTTATGTTTCTGGGAATTCATCCACTTCTAGGTTTTTCAATTTGTTGTCATTTAATTGTTCATAGTAGTCTTCTATACTCTGTTGTATTTTTGCAGTATCAGTTGTAATTTTTCCTCTTTTATTTCTGATTTTCTCTTCTTTCTTTTTTCTTTGTTTAGCTAAAAGTTTGTCAATTGTATCTTTTAAAAAAATCCAGCTCGGGCTGGCCGAGTGGCGCGGTGGTTAAGCGCTGGCTTGCAAAGCCAGCGGCCCCGATTCTGGTCCCACATATAAGGGCTAGTGACACTGCCCTCAAACAAACAAACAAACAAAATTAAAAAAAAAAAATCCAGCTCTTAGTTTCATTGTTCTTTTGTATTGTTTTTCTAGTCTCAATTTATTTCTGCTCTCATCTTTTATTATTGCCTTTCTCCTGTAACTTTGGCTTTAGGTTGTTGTATTTTCTAGTTCCTTACAGTATAAAGTTTAGTTATGTTAGAGATTTGTTTTGGTGGTTGTTGTTAATTTAGGCATTTATTAGATTAATTCTAGGACAGGCAGAATTGGTGCTTTGCAGTAATATGTAGTAAGCAAAAGTCCTGTAAGATCATAGGAAGGTAACACATTTAAATAAATTTTCACCAGGTTGCCACTTAGTTATTTACCAATGCTAGCATATTTCCAGGCTCAAGATCCAAGTGTGTCTATTTGCAGTTATATTAGGGCACAATGATAAATGTCAGTTTAGACATGTTAGTAGATGTTAATAAATATGTCCATTTTTAATACACATTCTTATATTACTTTGTATAACAAAAGTAGTTATAAATGTTTTAATCAATTACATTATTTAGTACCTCATTGTGTAAATATAGAAATTGATTTTATAATTCAATGATAATTGGAAATGTTTCTTTTATTCTCAGATCACAATAGTGTACAGTTAAGAGAAATATACCAAACCCACCTGAAATTCCTTGCCTCAAACTATTCTCCAAAATGGATTTTTAAAAATAGAATGACTGCCTATCCAAGATTATAATATTGAAATAATTGTTAGTTGCAGTATTTATTCAAAAAATGTCATGATGTTGTTATTATTACATAGTGATGATGAGGAAAATAATGATGGCTATTCTACTTAAAGGACACATCTAAGAACTTCTTTTTAAGAAGCAGAATGTTATATCAGCAAGTCTTAACTCTAGCTCTGATTTCTAGTTTTCTTTTTGAGTTCTATATGCCAATGAATTTAAATTATGATCCTTAGGCTCTTAAAAGAGGCACTGCAGAAGCCAAGCAGCACACAGCTACAAATCCCAAAAAAGTAAGCCCAAATCGTATTTTACCTGTTAGTGGTAAATCAGAATCAGCAGCACAGAAGCTTATTTTACTTCGTTCCCACTAGAGTTTTGCTCAGGAGGGAGCAGCAGCAATGACTCTGGGTGAAGAGTCTAGTAGTCTTAACCTTGTCTCCTTTCCTCTCTTTTCTTCTGCTTTAATTCTGACTCTCCTCCTCCTCACCACCATGCTATTCATCACACATCTTTAATGGTATGACTTATCCTCTTTGTTTGCCTGTTAGATCATATTTATGTGATGGCTAATTTTATGTGTCAACTGGACTGATAAGGGATGTCCAGACAGCTGGTAAAACATTATTTCTGGATGTGTCTGTGAGGATATCTTCAGAAGTGATTAGCATTTGAATCAGTGGACTGAACAAAAGAGATCACCCTCACCAATGGGGACAGGCATCATCCCATCTGTTGAGGGCTTGGCTCGTAGAACAAAAAGGCAGAGGAAGGACCAATTAGTTCTCTCTGCTTAAGCTGGGACACCCATCTTCTGTGCCTGGATATCAGCACTCCTGGTTCTCAGACATTCAGACTCATACTAAGACTTATACCATCAGTACGCCAATTTTCAGGCTTTCAAACTTGGACTGAATTTCACCATGAGCTTTCCTGATTTTCCAGCTTGCAGACAACAGATCATGGTTTTTCTTGGCTTGCATACATAAACAAATTACCCTAGCAAACCTCTCTCTCTCTCTCTCTCTCTCTCTCTCTCTCTCTCTCTCTCTCTCTCTCTTTCTCTCTCTCTCTTTCTCTTCCTTCCCATCTATCTCTATCTCTCCCAGTCTCTACTTTTAATGTATCTAAATGCTATATATTATTTTAAAGCAACTATTTAAACTGTTATTTAGATTTAACTATAAGTATAACTGAAGTCAAAGAAATATACTTTGTTTGGAAAAACTTGAATATTGTTATATTTGTACAAAAAATATACTAATTAATGAACATTTAGTGTGCCAGTTTTTTTTTTCAAATGTCAAACAGTACTTTGGGGTCTCTTCACATATGCTGTTTCATTAAATTACTGGATCTTAAATTGCCAAATTTATTTTTTTAAATATTATAATATTTTATATTGCTTCCAACAAGAATCAAGATTAAAATAACAATCATTAATTATTCTCAAATTTGTATGTTTCTCTTATAATTTCATTAATTGTGCTGGCAGGTTGAGTGAAATACTTTTTCTGTTACTGTTATCTGGACATCTATTAAAAGTGACATTTTTCTGATATTAAAGAATATTTTGAAATCATAAAACCAGAAATACTTTTTAATTTGTCAAGTCACAGAGACAACTAACTGCTCAAATTTATTGAGAAGAAAAGTAAGTCTAACATTTTCCTCTTAGAAACCTGCCTTCTGGTGTTGCCAATTTTCAGTAATGTTAATACCATATAGTTAGTTCTCAGATATAAACCCCGCCTCCCAAATCATAGAAAACTTCCCTCTCCTGTACTCAACATATTCTCTCAATACTGAATTTTATTTATCCTATATTCTCAATGTCTTCTATCATTTTCAATGTCCTTCATTGTGCTTCTACCATTTGGATTCTCATTAACCTTTGCCTTTCATTATTCAAATAGTATTTTTTTCTCTGGCTTCTCCTAGTTCCAGTCTATTCCCGCTGCTGACAATGATAATGGTCTGAAGCAAAAATGTAATCAATTTACTTTCCTTCTAAAAACATGTAATGTCTTACATGTTTATGAAAATTCAAAATATAGCTTTCACATTTGGCTGCAGTTCCCGTTTTTAAACTGATTGCAAATTGCATTTTCCCATTATTTCTCTGTACCTTTTGTTCAAAGTTTGTGCAATTCTTATCCTTTTGTGAACATATCCATACTTCATGAACCTTGATTTATTGCAAGTGTCTCTCCAATGGTTGACCTTGATCTATGGTAGTCATAAAATCAATTCGGCGAAACAGCTAACATTTTTAAATAAAATAGAGGTGCTATACACACTTTACATTTTCTGAAAATATTTTTAACTGAATCACCTGATTCTTAAATTGTATATTGTTGATTAAAATATGTAATTGCACGTATACATCATATTACATTTAGGGAAAAGTTCAGTGTTTCTTTTTTTATGTATTGATTGTACAGATGATTTGTTTCAAAAGAAGTATTGTTGTCTCTCTAAATGAAAATTTTACAGATTCTGAAAGAAGAAAATACCTAGATTAGAAAGTACATTAATATAAATACATATATATGTATATTATCTATCTTAATAGATTTAGTTGGAAAAATAATCAAAATCTTTTATCTGTAAGTAAAGGACAATGTACTATCTATTGTGGATTAAAAATAGAAAATGGCTAGGTTTTTTTTCCTTTTCTTTATTTTATGGAACTCACAATCCAGTTACAGAGGAAAAGATTTTAGTAATAAATTTCATGATATTTCTAGATTTAAAGAAAAGAAGCAGAATGCAAAATAAGACACAGGATGAAGAAGTAATATATATTAATCTAAATAAGTGTACAAATATAAAGTATGATTTTTGGAGCCATCATGATTTTATGTTAAAGTAATGAACAAAATTAAGTAAAACATGGTGTTAATTAAGGTTGATTATAGAACATAATAGTTTTAATGAGAGGCTTAATGAATTTAAAGATATAGCAATTTACAGTTTTTTCCTTAAAAAGTTTGATGGAAGTAAGCAGAATAATTAGGTGGCATAATAACCATGTACCCCATTTCAAATGCATACATTATAAAGATGAACAAAAACGGGCACAAAGTCTGGAATAAGCAAATCCATAGCGACAGAAAGCAGATTAGTGCTTGCCAGGGGAATGGAAAATAGGTAATGACTGCTAAAGGGTACAGAGTTTATTTTGGGTGACAAAAATGTTCTAAATTAAATAGTAATGATGGTTGCACTACTCTGTAGATAAACTAAAAGCCATGGAATTGTACACTATAAAACAGTGAATTTTATGGTATGTGAATGATATCTCAGATGGAAGGAAAACTGACTTTGGGTGGTGAACACACAATGAATATATAGATGACATAGAAATGTACACTTGAAACCTATATAATTTTACTAACCAATGTCACCCCAATAAATTTAATATAATTTTTTTAAATGAGCCCAAATTCATACTTAGATGTTGGATTGAATTTTGGAAAGTAAAAGTTTCTGAACTTGGAGCAAATAAAAACTTATAAAAATGCTAAAGAACCAACAAAGGTTAGCAAAGTAAAGTAAATTTTAACAAATCCTTTAGTATCAAAGGAAAGTCAAGATAAGGAAACTCAAGGAAGACAACATTAGAGTAAAACTGCACTGTATTTGTATTGAAATTACCCTCTAAAGATCATGATGTGATCATCTTGCCTGTAACTAACCATGGTAAATACAAGAGCTAACCATAGAGAATAATTTTGGCTAGAAAAAAGTTTTGTGCATGGTAACCTAAACTATCAAAAACATGTAATTGATTATTCTGTTCATTCTGTTTTTAAAAAATATTCCCTTTGAGATTTGTTTTTAATTAAAATTTATTAAAGTGACAATGATTAGTAAAATTACGTAGGCTTCAAGTGCACAATTCTATAATACGTCATCTATATATCACATTGTGTGTTCACCACCCAGAGTCAGTTTCCTTCCATCACCATATATTTGACCCCCATTACCCTCTTCTACTATCCATCCTCCCATCTTACCCTCTGGTAACCACTAAACTATTGTCTGTGTCTATGAGTTTTTGTTTCTTTATTTGTTTGTCTTGTTCCTTTGTTGTTTTTAGTTTTATATCCCACGTATCAGTTGAGATTATTATGCTAAGCAAAATAAGTCAGACAGAAAAAGTCATGCACTACATGACTTCATTGATATGTGGGATTTTTTTTTTTTTTTTTTGGCAGGAATTAGCTTGGTCTGTTTGTCTTGATTCAGTCTGATACAGTTTGCTAAGAATACTTTGATTTGACTTGATTTACTAAGACCTCCTCCCTGGATGACTGCATGGAGAGGGGGCATGTTAGATGGAGCTACTCACAGTTTAGTATTGAGAAGCACTGGTGATTAAGCTAGAATTGTATTTTAGTTATAAATATTTTAATCCAGGAGATGACATAATAAATTTATAATTTCAAAAGCTAATAAAGTCTCAATATGACCCATCAATAATACACTAGATTCTGAGAGATAAAAGTCTCTTTCCTAATATTATAATTTCTGGATGTCTCTGCCTCAGTATCAGCTTTCAGATTTTTGAGACTTTCACTTAATATATTTGCAAATGTATAGTTTATTACATCCTCCATAATCATTGTCTAAAACAAGAGATAATCAAAGATATAAAAGTAAGATTAAAAGAAAAAAACACTTTCTTCAGGGTTATATATATATATATATTTAACTCAATAAATTCAATATTATATTTCAACATGTAATCAATTTTTGAAAAAATTAAAAATGAGGTAATTGACATTTTTGTACCAAGTCTAGGGAATCTGGTATAGATACAAATAACAAATAATTAGACATAAACTAGCTCTCTCTGGTTATCTGAGCCAGAGCATTTTAATATTCGTTGTAACTGAAGATTTATAGCAACAATGGCCTGTTACTGAACACTAACATGCTTTTCAATTTAGCTGTCAGCAGAGTGAAGCTGCCAAAAATTATGGCTTGTCATTTCCAGACCTCAGTGTGTTCCTCAAAACTGCCAGCGAGGGCTGTGCCTCTTTCTACTAGAAAAAGCTGAGTTAGCAACCTTGAACAATTGCACAAGAGTCCTTTAGCCTCAGTTATATTTTTCAGACAATAGTATTTGGACTTTCTGTTTTATACTCAGCCATAACTTGAACTGGACTTCTTGTCCCTCTTGACCCTATTCCTACTTCATGTCCAGTTCAGCTCATTTCTGATGTGTGTCTCTAACCTGGGACTCATTATTTTTCACCGAAGTTGATTTTGTCCTTCTGTTGGTAAGCGGAGAAGACTGTACTCCAACAATACACTGTGGTTGCTAGATGGCCTTTCCCAGCAGTCTACACTTACAACATGATAGTCTCTGGGGGTAGCGACTCTATCATTTCACCTAAAGAGATTAAAGCCTGCATAATTACTGTGAAAATAGTTAGAAATTCACACCTCAGGTTTTAGCATGTTTTACTGACTTGAACTATTTTGCCTAGTATTACATACAGTACTACGCACAGCATTCCTCCTGAAATAAAAGAGAGAGAGAGAGAGAGAGAGAGAGAGAGAGAGAGAGAGAGAGAGAGAGAGAGAGAGAAGGAGAGAAGGAGAGCTCATAGAGATGTTAGCAGTCATATACACCAAGATACCAAGATGTTTTGTATTACATTTTTGTTGCTGTGGTAACAAATTACCACACACTTAGTGAATTAAAGGAACATAAATTTATTACCTTACATTTCCATATGTCAGAGTTCCAACATAGGCCTCAATGGCTAATCAAGGTGCAGTCCTTTCACAAGCTATAGATGGGAATCCCTTTCCTTGCAATTTCCGGCTTCTAGAGACTTCTCACATTCTTTAGCATGATGTCTCTCTCTTTCCTCCATCTTGAAAACAAGCAATTCTATACCTCCCTGACTATTCACCAATAGTTATATGTCCCTCTGACTCTGATTTCAGTCTGCAAAGGTTAAAGATTCATGTGATTAGATTGGGCTCACTCAGGTAATCCCAGATAATCTCTGTATTTCATGGTTCTTAATTTTATTGACATCTACAAAGTCTCCTTTTCAATATAAGGTAAAATTTTCATAAATTTTGAGGATCAGGACTCATCTTTGGAGGGGTATTATTCTGACTACACAGCTTCAATTAATAGCTCAGAAAAGTATTGAATAGAAAGGTTTTGAAAAGTAATCCTCTTTAAATGCTGCAATTGAAACATTAGAGACATTTTATCAGATGGAATTCCATTGGGTGGAGTTTCACCTTTTGAGAGTAATGGAGTACATTGGTTAAGAGTGCATGGTATCCAGATGACCACCTCACAGGGTATAACTATCACCATGAATGAGCCAACATTGATATGATCAACTAAGTCCATACTTTATTCATATTTCTTTAGTTTTTACCTAATGCCTTTTTACTGTCCCAGGATCCCATCCTGGTTTCCCCAGAACATCTAGTTTTCATGTCTCCTTAGGCTGTGACACTTTATCATACTTTCCTTGTTTTTATGACCTTGGCAGTTTTACAGAGTTATGGTTAAATATTTTGTAGGGTGTCCCTTTATGGGATTGGTTTAATGTATTTCTCATTGGTAGAACAGGGTAATAGGTTTGGGGGAGCAAGGCTACATAACTAAAATACTGTTGTCATCACCTCATATCAAGTGTATATACTATCAACATCACCTTGTCCCAGTTGGGATGGATACTGCTATGATAAAGTTTTTTCCTTGTATCATAGATCTTTGTTATAGAGAATGCTGTGAGTGTAGGTTTACTCTCTGGAAAAGAAATTGGAATAAGTCAGGATATCACATACTCACCATCACTGTTATCTTACGTGTCTGCCATCCTGTGTCAGCTTACTTTTATTTTCCAGTATTTTCAGTTAATTTCTATTTATTATTTGCCCAGAGATTAAGTTGTTATCTGAATGAGAGTCTTTACAAGAGTGGTTATTTCTGCATTAGAACTCCAAACACTTTTTTTTTTTTTTTTTTGGAAACTGATAATGAAGTGAATTGCATTGGCAAAATTTTTATTATCAGAGCATCTTTGAATAGCTAAACATATAATTATTGGGCAACATTTACTGCTATTCGAATAATTGTGCAATATTATTTGCCAGAGTATTATTTAGGATATTTCCATGAATGTTCTAAAGCAATTGTTCTCCAGCATTGTTTTAATGTTCTCTCCTTTATTGGTTCTAGTTCCAGGATTATGTTCAATTCATTGTCTATAATTTTCCAACATTTTTTTTGTGTGTGTTTTGGAGTTCTGGCTATAAGATCTAAGTGTTTGTTCCTTGAAGATTATTCAAACTCTATAACTGTGTAGACTCAGTGCTTATTAGTGTAGACATTTAATAATTGCTTCTATTCTACTGTGACAGTTCATTTTTCAAATTTTCTACTTCTCTGTTGCCAAAGAAATTTACCTAGAAAACAGTTTTCTTTCTAATTAGATTTTAAAATTATTTTTATAGAGCTCTGTAAAGTGTTTTCATGGATTTTAAATGCTTTTATATCTATAGTTATATCATTCTTTCTAGATAATGTTAGTGAATATCTTGTATCCATTTATAAAAATAATTGCCAAAGATTTTGTTTGAGTATTTAAAGAATTATTGCTTTATTACATAACTACAGTATTATTATATTTTTCAGTTACTTTTCATTTTTTATTATTTCTGTAACTCTACTTCCTTTCGGTTTGTTTAGCTCTTTTCTAATCTCTTTATGTGAAAGTGCATTTAGTTTCTCAATATTTTCTTCATATATTTTTGGAACTCTATTATTTGGTGAATGTATTTATAAATTTCATTATCTTACTGATTGATACATTTATCAATATATACTATTCTCCATTATCTGTTAACAGTTGTTGATTTAAACTCTATTTTATCTAATAATATTATAGCCATTCCAACTCTCTTTTGTTTGTAATTTGCATGGAATAACTTTTCTCATTGTTTCACTTTTAATCTGCAATTATATTTGCATCAAAATTAGTCTCTAATAGACATCATATAATTGGATTGTGTGTATGTGTTTGTTTTAATCCATTCTGCCAATCTCTGCCTTTTTATTGAAGAGTTTTATCCTTTTACATTTAGAGTAATTCCTAATAAGGAAGGTATTACTTTTGGCATTTTGCTATTTCTTTTACTTCTTTCTTTCTTTTTTTTTTAGCTGAGCCATCCTATCACCTGTTGGCAGCTCAGCTTGGGCTGGGCGTCGAACTGCTGTTACTCAGAGCTCACCTCACACTTTTGAGCGAGCTTTTAACCAACTGAGCCACTCAGCTGGCCTGCTATTTATTTTCTTATGTAGGTCATATATACATAGGTCTCATATTGTTTGTTCTTCATTTTCTTCATTACTGCCTTCTTTGTACTTAGTTGATTTTTTTGTAATGAATCATTTTGATTCTCTTATTCTTTTTGGGTATATAACTTATAAATATTTTCTTTACAGCTCCCATGGATATTACATTTCACTTGCTAAATTTAAAACAATCTGAACTGATACCAATTTAATTTTAAAAGCATAATAAACTGTTCCTATACATGTTTATCCTCCCTTATGTTGTTGTGTCATCATAAAGTGCTTCTTTAAGTCTTCTGTGTCCAATAAAATTGATTTATAATAATTTCTTATTTATTTTTCTTTTTTAGCCTGTAAGCAATAAAAAGTAAAGCTGCAAACCAATAATATTTTTATATTCACTCATGAACTTACCTTTCCCAGAGATACTTATCTCTTTATATTGCTTTGAGTTACTATCTAATATACTTTCATTTCAACCTTAAGTGATCTCTTGTAGGGCAAGTCTAGAGGTAATAAATTCTGTCAGCTTTTGTTTCTGGGACTGTCTTAATTTCTTGAAGGAAATAAATTAATATAATTAGATAAATAGTAGTTATAAAAAAGAACCAAATGAACTTGCAATGATAGGAAATGAAAAATCTGAGATGAAAAAAAAAAATTACTGGAACTATTAGGTCACATTAGACACTGGAGAGAAAAAAACCAGTGCAATTTAAGACATAGTAATAACTGCACTCAAAAAATATCACAGAAAGGGAAAGGATTAGAAAATAAAACTAGCCTCTGTGACTTGTGGGAAAATATTAAATGTCTCACATATATTAGGAGTTCAAAAAGAAGAGGGTGGTAAAAGGGAAAGAATAAAATATTTTAAGAAATAATTTTCAAGTATTTACCAAATTTGATGAAAATTATGAATCCACAGATCCAAGAAACTCAGTGAACCCTAAGCATCTGTACAAACAATAACTTGGAGAGAATTTTAAAACTGCCCTATTCTATATTTCCATACCCAGAGATTCTTGTTCATTAAAACAGAATTGGTCCAAGAAGATATGTATATTTAATAACTCCCCTGCTAATTTTGATAAGGACCTATCACTGTCTGAGTACCAGTGTCATAAACCAAATTCAAATAGTGACCCTTTAATTCTTAATCATATAGCACAGCATAACAGAAAGCACAAAATTTTGAAGTCAGGAAACGGTAACATACTTCTGGAAGCCATGTCTTAGGAATTTTCTAGGCTTCCTAAAACCCATTTTTCTTATCTGAAAAAAAAAGAAAAGAAAAAATCATGATACTACCTTTGAGTATTATGATCATTAGAACAGTGTAAGTATGCCATGTTCCTGACACATAACAAATGTTCTATTAATGGTGAAATAACCAATTTTTCATTCAAACATAGCCAGTTATAAGTCATAATAACGAGTTTCATAAGCCTGTTATGCATTGCCACCCTCCAAAACAAGGTAAATACAGGATAACTCTGCACATATGAGATACTTCAAAACTCCTTAATGACAATTTAAAAATATGAGTTTTTCTGACAGAGAGTAACAGAATAGTATAATACAGAAGAAAGAGAAGTATGAGCTTCTACAACTTAGAGCCTGTGGGAAGGTATTGACATTTTAAAACGGGTGGGAATATGCTTTTTAAAAAGCATAAGTGTTATATAATTTATATTATAAATGGAAAGCATTATTTTTGTATTTCAAACAATAAAAATTAAGCCATGATGCAAAAAGTTTTCTAGACCAGGGATCAGCAAACTGCAGCTCACGAACTGTGGTTCTGAAGTAAAAATATGAAAGTAAAACTACCATAGTTTCATTTATAAAAATTTTAAAGGATATTATTATATAATGGTGATTATGTAAAAATATATTTATGGTTCTCAAATAATTTTTAAATTGTTATGAGGGACAAGATTGGCTCTTCCAGGGGTTGGCAAACTTTTGAGACAGAACGTACCCAATCGTACCCAATGAACCACATGTGGCTCACGAGCCAACCCCTGTTCTACACTGTAGGGATGCTGATAAAATACTATCTTCTCAAAAGAAGAGCAAATTGGGATATTGTGATGGAAGGGATACATCAGAATTTTTAGGATGCAGATAAAATTTCCTATTTATTAAAAGAAATTATGATCTCAAAAGTTTGCGAAATAATGGTAAATTGATATCATATGGTTTGGGGACAGTCACTAATTATATGCTTTGAAAGAAAGTTTGATTTTCATTGAGCCTTAGTTATATCCTTATTAAAATTTGAGGACTAGGGACCTACTTCAAAATATTGTTTACCTATTAATAATAATTATTATATGTTAAGATATATATTCAAATATTGTATACATTTCATAAACATAAAAAACAGTATATTTAAATACATAATACATATAAAAGGAATATATATGCATATATGGTATATGTATATCTTCTTGATATATGAGTTTGTTTTAGTAGTTAATAAAACATGTGCTAAGCTGAGATGTTTTTGAGGATACTTGTCTTCTTTCTTTTTTTACCTCTGTTTCTATAGTTGGATGCATAGATAAATAGATAAACATAGGTCATCAACACTATCTTATCACAAGATAAATATTATACCTGTATATTAACTTTTTACTTTTTCAGATGCTACCTCACTCATTTTGTTACTTAATTAAATTCTATATTTGATAGTACTTTTTCTAAAATTAAGCACAATTGACAAAAATCTAACAGTTCCCCTTCTAAATGCATATGGAAAGGATACCAGAAATCCCAAGAATAATCATAAAGAAATATTCATATGAGCACAGAGATCAACCTTGTCTAAGGAGATTTTATCGAAAAGGAATGGGAATCCTTTAAAACATAGTGAGTTTATGAGCACAAAATGAATAAAACTGTCCTTTCCTTGAACATACTGTTTATGTTTCCTTCACACATGGTGATAATTTTTCTTTAATGACAATTTTCCAAGATGTGATATAGTAATTTTTTTAAATGATTGAAATACAACTTAATATGTGCTTTTAGTAGAGGGAGAGCAGAAAGCTAGAAATTTCTATAGATCAGAAAAAATAGAGGGATTGGCTCTTCTATTAGTATTAATACAGAGAAAAATCTTCAATAATGTAAAAACTTGAATAATATAAAAATACCACAGAAATTTTTTTTTTTTTTTGCTTTGTTGTGTTCTGCATTTCTCTATGGAGACCTTTCTCCATTGTCATGTCAAATTCATTATTGCACTGAGACCTACAGGGATCTATTTTCAAAAAACATTCTACGTATTTCCTGGAAGTGAGACATTTATGTAATCAGAAAATACCTTGCTTCTTGCAATAGAAGTATGATATGAATGCACTCATACCCTTGTATTGTTAAATTAGTAAAGGTTAGTGATAGTTTGAAGATTCAGAGTGATGCCATTAAGTCATGGGAACTTTATACAGGGAGCTAAATCTTTTACAATAGCAAAATTAGATATTAAAGTTTTAAAATTTTACTTTCTTCTCTACCCAATTTATAAGCAAAAGTAAAACATAAGGCAGTTTGAGTGTGTTCTCCTTTACTATAAAAGAAATTCCATGAGAGTTATTTTATTTGTGTTTATCTCTTCCTTATTAGCGTCTATAAAACAATAATTTTCAACCTTAGATAAAGCAAAGGTCTTATAAATTTCAAGACATTGATCTTGATCTTGGACTTTAAACACTAGTTCTTGTTTCAAATCAACTGCTTTCTTCTGTGTAAAATAATTTTCTTTCCAGAAAAGCAAGGACAATTTTCTTGTTTTCATAATTAAAACAAAATAACAGAGAAAAAATTATTGTATTGATAATCTGTGAAAGTCATAATATTTTTTTCTAAAAATGATTAAACCCTGTTTCGTATGTCATGTCAAGAATTTAGGTTAAACACATAATTAATGTTCATATATTTTTATGGTTCCAGTGTCCACTTCATGTTTGCTATATGCACTTACTCTCAACTAAAAACAATTAGGTCATTATGTGCATCTATGCCACACTTAGAAGAGACAGCTATGACCTCAAATAGCTGAAATCCAAGGTCTAATGTGTAGACTCTGTAGACCACCATGAAATGTACCACATTTATAGATTTTTACATCATAATAGAGAAAGGTGGCTTAGGTACATTAAAAGATTGCTCCATGGTGCTACACTGTGAGCCACTGGTTTATTATTAACCTACCCACAGGACTGGTTTTGGGTTTTAAAATAACCATGGTTCTAGCAAACGTTTATTGGGTAGTTAGCATGTTTTAAGTACTGTATTTAGCAGTTTATCTGTATTATCACACTTAAAATTCAAACAACTCTGTAATATGGGAACTATTATCTCTGTTTTATAAAAGAAGGTACTTATCCTCCAGTGTCCACTGTGTCATAACTAGTAAGTAACTGAGCTGGTTTCCAAACCAAATCATTGGATTCTAGGAGCATGGGTTTAATAAATCTGTGTGGTAAAAAAAAAGGAGCCCCATAAGAACGATCACTGGGGAGATAATGGCGCATGATGACTGCAGTCTAAATGGTTTTAAATATCCCACCACTGAGAAACCAGTGTTCCCTTTATATATTCCACAAGGGATATAAAAGTATAAGCTTCACTTTGCTTTATAAATGATTGCCCAGCAAGTGGAAAGTCTTTTTAAGAAGTCATGAGGAGGCAATGATCTAGCACAAAATCCCTCATCAGCTTCACACAGAAGGTAAACTCTTTTGAACAAACGCATTTTTCTGTAAACAATTCCATTATTAGCAGCTATCTCTTCCCAGCAGGTAAAATGCGACACAATAAATTTTCCTTCACCGTATACTTCTGATGAAACAGAAAATAACAGTGTTCAAAAGGCAAAAGGCCAATTATTTTCTACTTCTTAACTGGTTGAATAGCAACTGGACAGAAATAGGTGACATAATGTCTATTATGTCTGAGGAAAAAGTACCAGGAATTTAAATCGTGATTGTAAAGGTTATATTCTAGGATTTTAGACCTAGATGGAACCACAGAAATCAAATTGCCCATCTCACTTAACTTGCAGGTAAAGAAATTCAAGCTCAGAAAAGTTAAGTGGTTTATTTAGTGTCATACAGCTAATTATTGACAATTCTGGGAAAAGAACACAGGTGTCTTGCATACTTTTCTGTGGCTTATTTGAGGCACTAGTGTAAGCATTTAATTAAAATTGAATTATTATTTGTTTCTTCTGTTAATCTCAGCCAGTTACTTCCTGGTTGCTACTACCAAAATCTTGACTCACCTTGAATGAATTTCATTCTTTTTTCTTTAAAGGCAGCAGCTTTATTTATTTTGTTTAATACTATTTCTAGTAGAGTGACCAACCATACTGATTTGCCTGATGCTGAGTTTCCCTGGATCTGGGTATTTCTGGACTGACACTGAGAATATCCACGGAAAACTGGAATGGATTGATCATCCTATCAGTACCTCTGCATACAGTTTTACAAATTACTCATTATGCATCTTACTTTTCAAAGGAGTATCATTCACATCAGAATTCTCAGAGATTTAATTATTACCAATGTATTTGGAAGATGGCAGCAATGTGGCTAATTTACAAATAGTTGCTCTTTGAACTGGATAGCGCTAGTTCTATCCTCATTTTAAAGAACAGCTTATGTTACACTGGAAGTATTCAATTAGCATTTGTTGCCACACATATCTGTTAAAATTATAGCAGGAAAAGAATAATATTCAGTTATGATTTCTGATGAGAAATGATTTATCTATGCACAACTTCTCATATTTTGAGCTAGGTAATTTTTTGTTGGGAGGGGAGCTGTCTTATGAATGGCAAGATCACAGCTACGTACATATATAACCTACATACTATATCTATAATTATATTCATATGAATATATAACATAACTAGGAATTTATGGCCACATGGGTGCTATATGCATAGACATTGTCTTAAAAAAGTATTATTTTATTTCATTATTTGATTTAGAATTATCAAACGGAACCAGTGAGAAAAAGTACATAGAAAAAAAAAATCCTTGGTTTCAAGAAATAGACAGAAAATCTCTTCACTATAAAAATAGAATCCTTTAAAAATGGCTTTTAGATTCATCTCAACAGAGTGACCATTACTATAATGAGTGGGGCTTGGCAGAACTACCTTCAACTCCATTCCCTGCTGTGACAAACAAACCCTATACTTAGTACCTGTTTGCATTGTTGAGATGAAATTTGTCATGTTGCTTCCTATACAGCCCCTGATTGTGTTTGTGGTGTGGGATGGTTCTACAAAGTTTTCACAGAATTGTAGTTATCAGCTATTTACTGCTATCACAAGCAGCAAAATTACTATTTTCTTTCACAATCATCCACTTCCAATAGTTCTCTCCAGACCCTTCAATGACTAGTTTGGATGTTTGGTAATTTTCTTTGGACCCCAACATCCACTTTATCCACAGCCAGATGTCTTTTTTCATTGTCATGAGGAATGCCTTTACAAAAGCCTCTTTAATGTGCTTTTTATAGAGGCTATTTTGTGGCTTTGTTAGCCCTTCCTCTTGTTCTCTTGATCAAAATTACTCTAACAAACATATTTTGCTTCAATTTCTCCTGGCTTGCATTTTACTTCCTAGTCTGTACACTCAGTCTATTTAGTTACTACAATATTCTTAGCCCAAATCAATTGCAAACATCTAAAATATCTTTGCTTTGTCTTTCAAAAAATTCCACAAAACGCATTTGGCAAAGGTGTAACGTTTTATGTTTTTAATGACTATTTTATGTATAACTTAGAATTTGTCATAAGCCTCCATACTTAATGGGGGGCAAATGTTTTTACAAGGAAAAATAAGTCTTCCTGCACATATGAAAAACTGTGAAATTAATTTTGTTTTGCATTCTCATTTACTATTGGCTTCTGGCACTTACTCTCAGGTCAATCATGTATTGTATTAACACATTCTGCTTGTAGCCAATCAAACTTTAAGAAGCAAAAGTGAGCACTTAAAGAGAAAGTTAACATTATCTCTACAGTTTTTCATACATAATGCCAAACATTTATTCACAAATTATTACTCATAAAAAGACCAAAAGGCAAGGAAAAGGAAATTTATAATTAAAATCAGATCCTCATAAAAATTAGGTTTGGGAGTTAACAAACAGAAATTTAAAATAAACTGACCAATATTTTCTTGTTTTTTGTTTTTGTTTTTTTGTTTTTTTGAGGGCAATGTCACTGGCCCTCATATGTGGGAACTGAACCGGGGCCGGTGGATTCCCAAGCCAGCGCTTAACCACCACGCCACTCTGCCGACCCCAATATTTTCAAGAAAATGAACAGATGAAATGGAGACTTCTAGCAGATAAATTAAATTAAAAAAAAATAGAATCAAGTACAAATTCCGGCATTAAAATGTAAATTAATAGAAATTAGGAATGCAAAAAATTAAGAATTCAGGCTCAGAGGATTCACAGGGATTTGGGAACTCAAGTTTCCCAAATGAGCCTATCTGCATCTCTCCATCCCAAGTCTAACAGTCCCACTTCTTCCCTGATTTTGGCATAACAGAATTACTTAGGCTTAGGATTCAGCTATATTTGACTTTCTCCCACTCATAAAATTAAGTTCTTTGCCTGACCTTTAGCTGTTTGTGACCATATGCTATAGATGATGAGTGTTCTTTAAATGCTGCCTGCAAGGTTTTCTGAATGTATCAACTTTGCTTTTAAGTGTTGACTAATAGACCCACCCTGCAATGTTTACTTTTCAATGTATCAGCCATTCCAATTCCACTGTCTTTATAATTAGCATTTCCTCCACACCTCTCAGTTGTACAAGACTTGCACCAACTAGTGAATTTCATTCCACCTGCATCTTATCCCAGCTGACCACATATAAAAGTCTGAGCAATCACACTGCCTTATCATGCTTATGACCATCTGCAGTTCATCTAGTGCTAGTGATGATGCCATCATCTCCATCTGATTGGTAAATTATACGACTCTGCAATTGCTTCTGTAAAATCTGCTTCTTAGCGACATTTCTCTAAGGTCCTTAGAGGCAGAGTCTGAGGAAGGCATTATTTTTTCAACTGTTTATTTGGAATATTCTCTTGGAAGAAGAAGAATGAGGAAAGTGGGGTTGGTCAGGGGCCAAAACTAATGTATGAGCTCTGACAGTTAAGTTTGTGAACTCATCCTAGAAAAAGTGCTACATACCTCATTGCTGAATATCACTATGGTCACCTTTGAAGTACTCTCCTTGGGAAGCTATGCACTGAAGTCAGCACCTAATCCACTCATCAAAGCAGTTTTTGAACTCTTTCTGGAATGGCCATCAGAGCTGTTGTTGTGTCACCCTTGATGTCCTGAATGTCATCCAAATGTCTCCCTTTCAATATTTCCATTATCTTTGGGTAAAGAAAGAAGTCATTTGGGACCAGATCAGCTGAGTAGCGAGGGTGTCCCAATACAGCTATTTGTTTACTGGCTAAAAACTCCCTCACAGACAGTGCTGTGTGAGTTGGTGCATTGTCGCAATGCAAGAGCCATGAATTGTTGGTAGAAAGTTTAGGTCATCTAACTTTTTCACACAGCCTTTTCAACACTTCCAAATAGTAAATGTAAACTTGGTTAACTGTTTGTCCAGTTGGTAAAAATTCATAATGAATAATCTCTCTGATATCAAAAAAGGTTAGCAACATCATCACAACAAGTTCATGAACTTAATTGTAAGACTTCATATTTTTCATAACTTGTAGTTATACCAAAATGTCATAATGATTCTGGTGGTTACATTTACTTTTAAGTTCATGTGGTGAATATGAATACCCTTTTGTAGAATCTACTGTTCATTCCACTCCTAAGAAATTGTTTTCAATATTCCACAATAGATGGTTATCTGAGGTATTCTATTCCTCCTTTTCATCTGAACAATGCTCATATTTCATTGTTATTTAATATTTTATAAGCTTTCTTCTTTCTTCATCAGAGCTAGAGTCATATATTTGAAATACTCTTGGCTATACTTAATATAACTTGGGTAATATTTGATTTCCCTTCTCACATCCACAGCTAAAAACTGAGTGGCTGTGCTTAGCTCTTCACATAGTTTTTATTTAAATGATATATTCATCTACTGAGCACTCTTTTTCTCCAGTGGGATCTTCTAACTCAAAGCTTAGTTTTCAGATACATGTATCTATTAAAGAATTTAGAATTTAAATCTCCCCTCCCAACACACACACAGACACACACACACACACACAAACACACACACACACACACACACACACACACACACGTACCGGAGTGGAATAATTTCTGAGTCAACCTAACTTGAATTACTTGTGATAAGGACACGCTCCACGTTGCATGGTGTCTGGCATCTTCCTTCTCTTTCCTGCCATTGTTTTTTTTTCTCTGAATGGACAAAGATGGGAAAATGTTGTCTTAGATGTATTTTTAAAGAAGACAACCATAAAGCATTTACCAGTTAAGTAAATCTAAGACTTTTGGAGTATAAGGGTGATAGGTGAGAGAAGGAAACTTTTTTTTTTAATGCTTGGCTGACTATGGTAAATTCTCAGAGGGAATTCAGAGAGACCAGTGAGCACAGAGGCCAACTTCTACCCTTGGGTCAGGGAACCTAGATGACCAGGGAGACAGGAAACAGTACCTGGGAGCCTTGAGGGTGAGAGGTTTGATTATAGATTTCTCAGAAAGATCCTGCTTCCTTAGGTAATGAATTAGGACAAACCCTGTAGAGGCAGGGTGACAGCAGGGATCCTTGTCTAACTCAGCCTTAGCTGGTAGAGAGGAGTAAAAGAAGAAGCTACTGGAAAGAATCTCAATTCATACAACCTGAATTCATACCATCTCCCTGGCATGAAAAATCTGCTGTAAATGTATTTTAAATGGTCTCAGATTGGTAGTGGGCAATACCTCTATCAGAAGGGAAATGGTTTCTGAAGGAATACAGATTGTAATTGAGACCCAAAGAATCATCATAGGTAAAGGGCAAAGTATCATGTAATCAAAAAAAAACAAAAACAAAAACAAAAGCCAGTCACCAAACACAGGGTTGATATCTCTAACCTTAGAAAACCTCAAAAGTAAAAGATACAGTTGTCATTTTGGACTATATGTTAAAAGAATACATGAGACAAAGGACTAGAATAAACGACACATTTATGTTTCAAATTTGTATAAAATACAAATACATGTATTTTAGGGTAAATTGTATACATGCATATAATATTCAATCCTTTTTATTTATTTCTTCTCATTTACTATTTAGTTTACTACTAAAAATATATCTGTAGAGCTATTTTCCCACCAACAGCCTTCCTTGAACTGTGCTCTATCTGGATAATATTCATCCTTTCATGACACATGATTTTTTAAATTAATATTTACCAAATGTTGTGCATCTCTCATGGATACAGAAGGCCATGAGAGGGGTGAAATGCATGATCTCTAGCACCTGTTACAGTTTATACCATAAAATACATTTTGGAGATATGTTTGAAACCATTAACAAAACCAGTATAATTTTGTGGTAAGTTTTAATAGTCTGTATTTTTACAGAATTAACTGCTCATAGACACCATTTTTTTAAAGGAGAAATATATAGTTGCATATATTTACCTAGAACGTTTGCCAATTGAAACATAATAGACAAAATATTTACAAATGGTAATTACTTATCAGAACTCCAGAAAAAAAGAGGCAATGACAATCAACCATGAATTGTTTCATAATAAGACTCCATCACATTTTCAAAACATGCAGATGGTATGTATATCTGTCAAGAACACACATTATCAGCAACATCTAAAAAACAACCTAAGGGCCGGCCAAGTGGCGCATTGGTTAACAGCTGGCTTGGGATGCCAGCGGCCCCGGTTCAGATCCCACATATGAGGGCTAGAGACACTGCCCTCTACAGCTAAGATGGTGAACAACAGCTCCACCTGGAGCTGGGCTGCATGAGTCCCGGTGACGGTGTAGCCTGGAGCCCCTGCTGCAGTGAATGGCTGGCAGCCAGTGTGAGCGGCCGGCAGCCAGCGTGAGCTGCCAATAGCCGCAGTGAGCGGCCATCCAGAGGCCAGCGACTGAGCGCAATGACAATACCAACATGGGCCAGTGAAGCAATGTCCTCTGCAACCAAACTGAAGAACAAAAAGATAGCAACTTGTCTGTTCCCTTTTCCCTATTCCCCAACGCTGTTCCCCTCCCTCAGTTCCCTGATAAAATCTTTAAAGTAATAAAAAATTTTTAAAAAAATCTAAAATTTAGGGAGTTTAAAAAGGCAATATTGTCTTCCTTAATTTGAAAAGAGGAGCTGAAGCCTCACAGACATAAAGTAAAATAGCAATTTAGAAAGTATAATAATTGTGGTTTAATAACTTACGATGTTTGGTTCATGTCTCTTGATAATACGTATAACAGAAATGCATTTGACCTTATGTTTTCACACATAAATGCACTTTTAATTAAGATAATATCATCCTTTAAAAACAAATTTTTTCCAGAACCATTCAGTTAGATAAAATTGTTATTTTAAAAAATTTAATAGCACTAACTGAAGGTCAGTGGTTCCTCACAGACATAAATGTTAAGGTAAGGTGTGTGATTGTGTTTTCCCTTTGCACCAGGGCAAATAAGTCCCAAGTTTGTAAATGTGCAATTTGCATTTGGAAATAAGCCAGTAATACTTGTTCCATTATACAAAGTCTATAATTACCAGATTTCAGAAATATTCTCCCAATTTGCTGAAATCTATAGAATAGAGAGCAAAACACATGGACTACATCATACAAAAAAACAAAGTAGAATTTTAAAAAAAAATTAGATATCTGGCTTGTCTATCTGTATCAGTTAAATAATAATCAAATAAAAAATAACAATAGTTAAGTAAATAGTTTTGGAAAGGAGACTCACTAGAGTTTTATTTCCTTTATATTGTAATAGCACTAAACTACCTATTTAGAGGAGTAGTATTAAAAAACGAAGCCATAGCTCACTTTTAAAAGACTTAAATGAGAAAGATAACATTTAGGTATTAGTGTAAAATAAAGTAACAGGTGATTATTAAAAAGAAAGGTTTGAAATAGAAGTCTTAGAGCAATCAGTAGAGTCATTCAAAGGGAGCTAGTGTGCATAATTTTTGGTCTGTTTTATTCCAGTGTTTTCATTATTATTATTATTATTATTATTATTATTATTATTATTTTAATTGGGGAAAGGGAACAGTCTTGGGGAATTAGGGAAGGGGAACAGCTAAGTTGTTGTCCTTCAGTCTTAGTTGTGGAGGGCACAGCTAGTTCAGCTCCAAGTCCAGTCACCATCTGGCCGCCTTTCCGCAGCTCGCTGCTACTCAGCTCAAGGTGCTGTGTTCAATCTTAGTTGTGGATGTACGTAGCCCACCATCCCATGTGGGAGTCCAACCAGCAACCTTGTTGTTAGGAGCACATGCTCTCACCAGCTGAGCCATCCTGCCATCTGTTGGCAGCTCAGTGGCAACTCAGCTTGGGTGCACCTCACTGGCCCATGTGGGAATTGAACTGGCTACCCTGTTGCTGAGAGCTCTCACTCTTAACCAACTGAGCCACTCTGCCGGCCCTCCTTATTTTAAGTTTTTCTCTGATTTTTAAACAATTAAATTTATTTGGGTGTGTCTGACTTTGCTTTAAATTCATTTGTTTCTCTAGATCCTACAGAGAAAAATAGTTTCATCAAAAATATCCAATGTATTAGTTATGCTGCTTCTAGAAATACACAATTCAGATTAATATGATACTGAGAAATTATGAATTTAAAAAATTTATTAAATATTATCCAACATTAAATACAGAGAACCAATTCTTTTAAGAAGAGCTCATGTTACTTCAATTCAATACACTCAGAAAAATTGTGATTTTTTTTTTTTTTAAGATTTTATTGGGGAATTGGGGGAGGGGAACAGCGTTGGGGAACTGGGGAAGGTGGACAGACAAGTTGCTGTCCTTTTGTTCTTCAGTCTAGTTGTGGAGGACGTTGCTTCACTGGCCCATGTTGGTATCATCATTGTGCTCTTCTCAGGTGAGGCAGATTGGTCACCAGCCTCTGGATGGCTGCTTACAGCAGCTCTTGGCAGCTCACACCAGCTGCCAGCCACTCACGCTGGCTGCCGGCCACTCACTGTAGCCTATGGCATCCCACTGCAGCATGCTATGCCATCCCAGGGACTCACAGCAGCCCAGCTCCAGGTGGAGCTGTTGTTCACCATCTTAGCTGTAGAGGGCAGTGTCACTGGCTCTCATATGTGGGATCTGAACTGGAGCTGCTGGCATCTGAAGCCAGCTCTTAACCAACGCTCCACTTAGCTGTACAAGTTTTTAAAAATTTATTTAAATATTTCATAATCAGATTTTGTGTTTCACCAAATGTTAGTATTCTTTCACTGTAACAAATTATTTATATATTCAATTAAAAAAATAGTTTTCCAGATGGTGCATGGACAATTACTTAAGCAGTCCTTTAATTAGTGAATATATTATCTCAAATTTTTTACTACATATAACATATTCATAGAGATCTTAATGATTACAGCTTTTATCATCACTTGCAATTACTTTTTAAGGTAACCAAAGTTGAATCATTATATGAAAATAAATCAGATTTTTACAGTAAACATAAAAATTTTCCAAATGGTTTCCAAAATATGTTTTTTTAGTCTATCACAACAAAGAATAAGAATGCTTGTCTTGCAGCATCCTTAGTGATATAAAGATTTTTATTTCATTTTAACCATGATTTTTTTCAAACATAGAGAATATTAATATAAAATCAAATCAATTTGACATATTCTAAATTTTTGCCTTAAATATTTATCCAAGTAGATGAGTATGAACTATCTCTATTTTTAAGATGGCATTGAGGATTCTTTGACAAATTATTTAGGTTTCCTGGTTTTTAAAATTACCTGTTAATATGTTTTGTCTATTTTGCTAACAATAGATTATATTTTTTTTTTAGTCAGGTATTTTAATATGATGTATGCTAGTGCTAATCTTATTTTGTTATGTGCTTAAAATATGTTTTCAAGTCTTTGACTTATGTTTTTATTTTTTATCTGCATAAAACGTGATTATAATATAATTGATATATTAATCATTCATCATTTATGTATTTCTGCATCTTCTTTTGAATATTTTACATTTTCTTCATAAAAGTTTAAATGTTATAAATTTTGCTTATCTAATCAGCTGATATTAATTTATGGTTATTGTGTTAGGTAGTAATCTTTAATTATTATTTTTTTCCAAATGGAATTTGTTGAGAAAGGCAGTCACAGTTGAGCAGAGTCTCTGGATCCTTTCACGGCTGTGTAAGAATATACCTTGGAAGGGGAGCAATTTCTTACAAAGAGATAAAAAAAATCTTCGTAAACAAAACGAGACATGTCTCTTTGTTTGGGGATATCTTTCTTCTGGACTTGATATGTGTATGCTTCTTTTTTCTCTTTAAGTGTGTGTACCATATAGCACCTGGCTAACCCTACCGCTATACTGTACCCAGCAAAGAGGGGTTCCTGCATATCTGATGGAGAGACCCTCTGGCCATGGGGAACCAGCTCTCACTGTTGACCCTGACCTTGCTCTGTCTCTTCTCTGTGTGCCTGTGTGAGTTGTCTTTTTTGGAAACCCTGATGCCTGCAAACCATGGAGTAGGTTGACATTGGGGGCTACAGCTCCTCATGGCAGACATTAGTATACATTTTGTTGTGCTCTTGGAGGTGGGGTTCCTCCTCTGGAGGTGGTAATAGGTGTCTCTTGCTCAACCATATTCATTGATTGAATTTTTCTTTAGTGAATCCATCATCTCTTCATTTATTTGTAGTATTTCCAATATTGTCTGCTAAGTTTCTTTAGAGTTCTTAGCCTGTATCTAGGATTTCCATACTATTCCATCACAGTATTATAAATATATATACAAATACAAAAGTAACAGCCTTTATATATATATATAGTTTTATATATATATATATATATATATATATATATATATATATATATATATATATATATTTTGTTTGTTTTTAGCTGAGCTATCCTGCCACCTGTTGGCAGCCCAGCAGCTGCTCAACTCGGGCCGGGAATCCAACTGGCAACCCTGTTGCTCAGAGCTCAAACTCTTGAGCGAGCTATTAACCAACTGAGCCACTAGGGTCAGCCCTTTTGCTATTTTATATAATGAGTTTCCTCTTCTTGATCAGGCTCTAAATCTAGACTGAGGTAAATGTGGAGATAAGGAAAAGGGGAAGATATTGACTAATTTTTTTACTATAAAAAAAAAGTTTAATAATAAATTTACTATTTCAGCCTCTTGCTGAGGCTCCAACTATCTTAAATGCAGATTATAAACAAATTGCAAAAGGATGCATTTTGGATCATATTAATTACAAAAAAATTACCCCCTCCCCCACAACCCCCCAAAAGACAATTTCTGACAATGCCCCTTCCTCTGAAATAAGGCAGCTCTACCCCATGTTGCATAGACTGGGCACACAGCATAGGCTTACTAAGATGCTTCGTACCGTGCTCTTCTATAGCTCCTCTCCAGTTCACTATTCTGTTTCTGGCTATATAGGGGTGGGTGTGGAGGGGATTAGGAGGGAAGGAATGTCCAGGATGGAAAAGCTCTTACTTGACCAATGCACTTGTCATCTAATGATTTTCTCTAGGTATGATAGATGTTCTAATGCCATTGCTTCTCTTCTTGAGGTACATTTTGTGGGTTTTTGAAGTTCACCATACAGGGAATATATTGATTCAATAATAATTCAAAAATTTAATATACTGCTAAATTTGGTTTGTCTGAGATTTATGCATATATGTTCATGAGCAATAATAATATATAATTTAATTTTCTTTCACTCTCCTTGATTACTTTAGAATTAAAAATACATTATCCTCATTAAATTAGTTGTTGGGAAAAATGTGCATTATTACTTCTTTAAAGATTTAATAAAAATCTTGTGGTTCTAGTTTCTATTTGTCAGGAAGAGGTTTAAATACTTGTTCAAGTAATTCATTTAGTGATTATAGTTCATTTAGATTTTTATATATCTTAGTCTAATTCTATTATCTAATTTTCAAGAAAAGTACTTATTCGCATTAAATTGCCCATAGTTTATCTTGATTCTTTCACCTGTGTGTTTCAGGTTATGCCTCTGCTTACAATTACATCATTGTTAATAATGATAATGCTTTTCAATTATGGTGACTAAGTCCAGAAATTCTGTGACGCCTAAGGTTTATGTGATAAAACACTTATTCTTACTTTTTCTATTTCATCTCCTTTTCTTTGATAGTCCTTGCAACAGCATTTATGTTGAAACTTAGACCAAACAATAAACAGGTGGCAATAAGAAACCCTTTGAGTGACAGTGTAGCAGCTCTTTTGAAATCATAAACTATAAGTTTTAGTTTGGAAAATGAATACTTACCAAAAGGCCATAAGACAGAATTTGTGAAGTTTAAGTACTATTTAAAGACAACCACATCTCTCTTGAGCCTACTATTTTATCTTGAAGTTTAGATCATATCAGCACACTTTAACACTGTTCCTGTAGAGTTTAAACCCCATAGTGTGTTATGCTCTAAATTGTATGTGCTTATCATTGGATATGTTTTAATTTTCTAATATTATCGCATCTGTCAATTTTTTTTACTTTGCCAATAATATATTTAACAGAGCTAAAGTTTATTTTTTAAAAACTAGTATTATATACGATAGGTTTTATACTTAGCCCTGAAAAGAAATATAATAGATAGATTCTTCCCTCATTAGTCTTACAGACATTGTTTTAATAACATTATCTACCAAGTAAAACTGTTTAATCAATATCTTCACATTGTTTGGAACTTTCTTATTTTGAATTTTGGAGACATTGTGCTTAGTAAAATTTCCTAAATTGTCACGCTCAAAGTATATATTTTCATGTTTAGATAGGCATATGCGTATTCACACATATATGTACATATATGCATATTTGTACGTTTTTTTGTGATTTAGCAATCCTTGTTAGTTTTAATAAAGTTAACATTTGGTCATTTACATTTATAAAACAAAAATTTGATGTATTAAGGTTCTTTCTCAAATTTTTTATGCCACAAATGTAAAATAGCAGTTATATTAAACCAGTGCACATTATCAAGAAATGGTTGTAAGCCTGTAAGTAATGATCTTATAGTAGGTTTTATGACTATGTCCAGGTGAACTATGAGCCAGGAAAGGGCTGTCAGTCCACAAGATCATGAAGCACATACAGAAAGAAATAAAAATGGCACCTCCGACTTCCTGTTTATGGTTTCAGTAATTCCCAAACTCAATGGAGTTTCTATGTAAGACTCTGCAAGATACCACTGCATTCTTATTATCATTGCCCTTTTGCTGGAGCTAATTGCAACAGGTCTCTTCCCCTTGCAAACCAAAGTTTCCCAACTGAAACATTTCACCACCAACATAAAAGTAGAATTGATTAATGGTTTTATTGGTTTCAAATATTACTTATAGAAATTAAATAATAGAGCCACTCCATTTCTAATTTTCTAACTTGAGATATGAGCCTGTAGCTAATGAAGCAAAATTCTAAACTATAAAACATATCCTATCATTGCTGGATCATCTATTTGAGGTAACTGTACCAACAATTAAATAATACACATGGAAGGTCAGCATGAAACATAAATCTTAAAGGCACTATGCAGAAACAGGGGCTCATTTTTCTTATGAATATCATATAAGACAGAAATTTCTAGAAAGTAGTTTCTCATGATTCTAAGATCATGATTCATAAGATCTAGTCACAGAAAATGCCACATCTATGAATAAGATTTTTGTGGTTTCTCAGCAAAAGGCTTTTGGAGCATTAGAAATATACATATTTCTCCATGGGGGACCCACAAGTTGCTTTCAAAGCAGACTCATTGACATACAAAAATGCTGTTCTCAGGAATCTATAACTTTTCTAAAATATTGTGAGAAATGATGAAACAGCGCTCTGAATGATCAAACACCTGAGTGCCTAAGACTCGAACACTGAAAGACAGAAAAATTTATGATTAATAGTGTTTCAGATAATAATAGTTAATATTTATTGATTGCTTGCTTTGTACTTATATTCTAAGTGCTTTGTATACAATCATTTGTTTTCGCTTACATAGCAACCACATGAAACTTGGAATTGTTGCCACCTCTGAGAAAGAAAGGTATAATAAGTGACAGGCCCATGATGACCTACTTCGAAAAGAGAAAGGACCGATTTGAATCTAGGAGATCTGGCTCCAGAGGGTGATCACTAACTGTGATTGTTGTTCTCTGACTGCTATGCCAAGAGTAGGTAGGTGAATAACACAAGTAAGCTTTAAAAATGGCCTTCAGTTGATGTGGATGTTCTCTAATCTTGCTGCATTCATAGAGTTTGGTTCTTTATTTCCAGGAGACATGTTGTCATGACAGATAAGGCACTTAAACCTGTAATTATATATACACTGTAATTTGAAGTATTCCTTTCATAAATATTTGTTGAGCACCTCATCAAAAGCTAATCACCATCCAAGGCACAACACTATATAAAATAGACTGTATTCCTGAAGCTTCCAACCAGTGTAGGATGAGATAGTAAATAGTGAATTGTAGAATCAAGTTTTCATAAAAGGCAGAACCAATGCTTGCTAGGTACACATAAGCGTTAGGGACATTCACCAAACTAGACTGGGTCGAGAAGGGTTTCTGTGAAGAGCTAGGCCCTACTTGACATGTGAAGTAATTGTCTTTGTCTCCAAATTACAAACGGGAAGCCCTTGTGAAGCAGCCATCAAGGCACCAGATTTTTCTTCTACAACTGTCCTCCGACTCTCCAAACCTACAAAGCAGCAAAAGTTGAAGTTCTAGAATTAAGTGTTTAACTCTGCTAAATAGAGTTTACTGACCTTATGACCTGGATTCCTTTCCTTCTCTTACATGTTACTTGCTTCTTTAGGCCATAGTTGAACTTGATATAATTTACACAGCATCTACCTAGTTTAGCATTGCTGACTCCTCTACCATCTTTTTCTTATTAGCAATCTTTTTTTTTTTTAAAGATTTTATTGGGGAATTGGGGGTGGGGAACATCATTGGGGAATCGGGAATGGTGAAGAGACAAGTAGCTGTCCTTTTGTTCTTCAGTCTAGTTGTGGAGGACATTGCTTCACTGGCCCATGTTGGTATTAGCATTGCGCTCTTCCTGGGTAAGGCAGTTGTTTGCCTGCCATTGGATGGCTGCTCACGGTGGCTCACAGCAGCTCACAAAAGTGCACACCTGCTGCCGGCCAGCCCCATTGCAGCCTACGCCCTCTCCGGTGACTCGTGGCAGCCCAGCTCAGGTTGAGCTGTTATTCTCCATCTTAGCTGTAGTGGGCGCAGCGTCACTGGCCTTCATATGTGGGATCTGAACCGGGGCCCTGCTGCTCAGAGCTGGCGTCCCAAGCCAGTTCCTAACCAACATGCTACTTGGCTAGCCCTTTATTAGCAATCTTAAATAACGTCCATAAATGTGTCCTGAACTCACAATTTGTAGAAAAAAAAACCAAGTTACTGTCTAGTTATGTGTGGCTCAAAATCTGTTTCCTTTTTCCAATATCTTGTTGCCTTTTCCATTGGTCAGAAGGTATGGGACATCTCAGATTTATGTCTATAATACCTGGATACTATCTTTGTTTTGAAAAATTTCTGTTTTATGTAAGGTACCTGGCTTTTATTGCTAACAACTTAGTCCAAAGGAATGTGTGAATACAGGTCATCTAAGTTTTCTGTCTAGTTTTGCTGAATAATTCTCTATGGCATTTTACGCAATTTTGTACAATAAGAGTAGTATGTGTTCGAGTTAACTTCTGAAAAAGTTTCAGTTGTAATGTTTCCACGAATTCAATTGATGGATTATCAACAAAGAAAAAATAAATTTTAAGTGACTAGAAAAATGGGATATAAACTTCTGAAACCTCTGGAATGCTCACAAAACTTTTCAATCCCTGACCTTAACCATGTTGACACCTTTTATATTCTATCATTCAATTGGAGAGGTATGCATTTAGGCTTCCATAATTTTTTTTCTGAGGTGTTATAATCTTTCATGAACTGTTGGAATCCTCAGATGTGGATGTGGAATAAATCCAAATGAAATTGCACAACCTATGTTTATGCTCTTAAGTTATTTAGAATTTTAACAGTTACAATATATGGGAAGGTCACTTGTATGGCAAAATTTGTCATTAGATATTAAATCCTCTGAGTCGGCTATCTATATTCTCTTCTACCTGTGCCTACCTTAGATCAGAACAGTGTTAAATGCCATCCAACTTTGATGCTTAACTTTGTGACTATTTGAGTTCCCTAGAAGAGAAAACTCTGGCAGTCATACATTTTAACTATAATTTACCTCATTCATCTTTGATTATTTGAAATCCTCATTGCTATGTATGACTAGAATAATGCATCCCATATGTGAATTGGTGGCCGTTGCCTCTTGAAAACCTGGTTAAAGTGGATGTAAGCTCCTAATGCTAAGTCCTAGGCCATCTCCCCTGGCTCTACTTGCCTTCCTGCTCCTCCTTGTCTCCTCCTTATTCCCAGATTTCTCTGGACAGCTCAGGATCTTTCTTCCACAAGTCAAAGAGAGAGAGAGAGAGAGACAGAGACAGAGAGACAGAGAGACAGAGAGAGACAGAGAGACAGAGAGACAGAGAGAGACAGAGAGAGACAGAGAGGGAGGGGGAGAGAGAGAGAGAGAGAGAGAGAGAGAGAGAGAGAGAGAGAGAGAGAGAGAGAGATGGTGAGATTACAATTCTCATGTGGTGGCAGTTTCTAAACATTTTTTTGAGATTTTTTTATTTTTTTTTGAGGGCAGTGTCACTGGCCCTCATATATGGGATCCGAACCGGGGCCACTGGCTTCCCAAGCCAGAGCTTAACCACCGCACCACTTGGCCTGCCCTTGAGATTATTTTTGATAGAAAGTGAACTTACTCTCTATGCTTGTTAATATATACTAGTATGCAGTAATCTGGTGAAAAAAGTCAGGTAGGTAGAAGAATTAGCATATGCATGCTACGTTGATGTGACTTAGGACCTCTTGGATTGAACATAGGAAAACTTTGGTTCCTTGAAGAAGTGATATCCAAAGTGCAGTGTCTACTCAGGTGTATTGGAAAAAATGTTAGAACATGTATTTTTCCTTATTTTATCTCATCATTGTTAATGTCTACTTTTATATATAATGTATTTGTATAGTTCTATGGGCACAAAATTGATAAGTAAAGAACACACATGTTCATAGAGAACGTTCTTCTTCTTCTTCTTCTTCTTCTTCTTCTTCTTCTTCTTCTTACTACTACTACTACTACTACTACTACTACTACGTAGGATATTAAAAGAAAAAAATGTTATTTACTGGTTGAAAGATGGTATGCAGTGCTAAGCATAGATGGATGTCCTTAAACACCTTTAAAAGTTCTAAATTGTTCTTAATGTGTCTGTCAACTTGACATGAACAATAGATTATCTACTTTGTAAGAAGGAAAGCAAAAAAGCATGAGTGACTTGTTATTCTCAGTGAAATTACAAATGTATTTCTATAGATGTTTTCATTTAACATTAATGTTCTGTCTTAAAATGTGATTCTTGCTTACTTCATGTAAAATGTATGCGTTAATATGCACACACACACAAACAAATGAAAGATTGTTTTACAAAAAGCAATAGCTATGATATGACTCCATAAATATCTACATTGTAAACTGGTAAGGCCATATTTATATAGAGTACATTTTATCAGCTAAACTTTTGTGAAACCAAAATCACAGAAAGAAATCCATTGTATACTATAGTGAAAAATTATATTGTAGAATCATACTTAATATAGTTACTTTAAAAAATTCCATTGACTTTTCTGAGGTACTTAACTAATAAATGACTCTTTAGAATTTTATACAACAAATATTATGCCATATATTTGTGCTTCTACATTTATACTTCTCAACAACATTTAATATTGCATGTCATTGTTTTGAATACTTTTAACTGTGACTTCTGTGGTCAAAGAAGTCACAATATGAATTCTTATATTTTAAAATTAAATTTCCAAAATACTATTTTTCAACAATTCATTATTATAAGCACTGTGTATAAGAATCATCTTCTGATTTCAGGAGAGTCTACATAAATATATTGGCATAATTATGCCCTTTATGAATTTAAATAAACCAGCTTTTTCAAACTTCTATAATAAAATTTAAAATTTCCTTACTGGGTTTTTATAGATTTAACTATATTTTTATAACGCATAAAAACATGGTTAAATAAATAACTTAGACAACATTTGAATTTCATAACAATTAGACTTCACATCAAAATCAAGCATATGTGTCTACCTAATGTCCTTAGGAATTTCAAGTTTTTTCTGTTGTTGTTTGTTTTTGAGGACAGTGTCACTGGCCCTCATATGTGGGACCTGAACCGGGGCCACCGGCTTCCCAAGCCAGCGCTTAACCACCGCACCACTCGGCCGGCCCTCAAGTTATTTTTAATTTTACTGAAGATGCAGATTTTCTTACCAGTTTTACTAATGACAATTGTTACCAATAAAGATTCTTCATGCATAGAAACTATTCTCTAGGAATATCTTAGGGTATTTTAGAAAATTAAATTTCACTTCTATGCCATTAAGGTACACATGTAATCCCATTTTTAGGAGTTCCAAATATGTAAAAATCTTATGAATAAGTTTAGAATATTAAATGTAATTAGATATAACAGATAAATGACTAATAGTACTTGTCCTTGAAGAGGATTATTCAGCTAACATCTTTCTATTGTTTTTTCAATAAAATAAAATTTATATAAATTTCAAAAAATGAGCTATTGGAAAATAGAAGTTACACCTGAATCAAGAATAAATTAAATTACTGTTTTGATGCACTTGATAATAACCTGGAGGCCTGAAATAACTAATGCTGTTTTCACAAAAACCTAATATATTCTAAAGAGAGTACTTTCTTCACTATAACTCTCAAATTCATTTTGTATAATTATCCTACTGATATTTGACAGTGCATTTATGGGCATATTTATATTTAAATGTCTTTCTTTTTTATCCTTTATGAGTCTTTTGAAGTTAAAAAAATTATGCTTTCTTTATATTGTAAAAGATGAGATTGCTCTCTATGGTTTTAGTTCATTGTTGATAATAATGCTAAAAGCACCCACCTACATATCTCCAAGAATGTTTTGGCGATTAATGAGGTATATTTAAATCATTTGATATTCAGAAATGAAAGATGCTATGTAAACATAACACCCCATGCTATTATTATTAAAATACAGGCATTCCTGGTACAACCTTATAATTATTTTATAAGATTTATTGGCTAATAAAATTACCTGGGTAAAATATAAGAGCATTTCAACATTTCCAATGTTGAGCTTATTCAAACGCCTTCTTTGAGTCTATGTACACAAAAGAAATAGACACTAGGGATGATTATTTTGTAGGAGGCCTCATTTTAGAAATAAAGAACCCATGGTCAAAACCATACAAAACAAACCAAGAAGCTGAAATGTAATATTTAAGGTGACAACAAGTTGCTTATTTCTCCCACCTCATGAGATCGAGCAGATAGACTCCCCTGCTTTCTACATTTCTTCAATTGAAAAGGTCTCTTCATTACTGAAAAGCTCTTGTGTTAAAACAATCTTTGCAGTTCTTTCTTATTTGCCTCTAGATTGATTGCCTTTAATTAACCCGCTGCCTTATCAGAAAAAGGTGTGAAAATTGCTCTTTGCTCTTCTCAGCTTCTGGCAGGTTTGAGAAGTGTTCTGTCTGCTGTGTCCAGCAGAGCAAACTGAAAACGCCTATCACTAACACTTGTCTCATTTTTTGACTAAACACTGCAAATGGTTGACAACATTTCCCCTTCATGAGATCTCCCATCTCAGGTATTTTTAATTTAACGCTATTTTTGCTTGATCTTAACCTGTTCTTCCTCCAAATTAAATGGTAGTCTTTAAAGAAAGAGTTCACACCCAATAAGCAATGTCAGATTCACTTAGTTGTCAAAGAAAATGTTATAACTTACATTTATGTGTATTAACATTTAAAAAGAAACAAAACATACTAATATTTTGTACATGGATTAGCCCCAATGTCTGCACTTTGCCCATATATGAAATTGTCAGTTTTTATTTAGAATTTGGAAAATGTACAGAGGGAGGTATAGGATTTATACAAGGAGAAGGGATGGAAAATGACACTGTTATTTATGTGTTGCTTTCAGCTTATCGTGAGCTATTGCATTTTATAGTTAACCATTTAAGTGAATATCTGAGTAATCTTACTGGGATCTTGAAAATATTTACTAACAAGATAGAGAGTGAACAAAATATTATTGGAGTTTGTTCATTTGCTTGTTTGCTATTCTGAGGCACATTGTTTGTCTCATGTGAAAGTACTTAGAATAGTTGCTGAACTTGGAAGACAAAGTCTAAATTAGACATGAATTCTATCCAGCTTCTGCTTCCTGGGAAATGGAGTAAATGCACATTTTCCTATTCTTCCCACTAAGTACAACTGAAAACCATGGGTGTTATACATAAAACAAACATAAGTACTCTGAAAAGTTAAAAGAAGAAGGCAGATGAGCTAAGAACTTCAGGGCCCAAGAAAGAACAGAGTGGTGAGTTCCATGGGTTTTTTTTGTTTGTTTGTTTTTGCCTAATATGCTAATATGTACCATATTTGGAGCTAAAAATGCCAGCAACTCAGAAACACCAGTAGGTAAAGGAAAAGGAAAAAAAAAAAATCCTGAGACAATGAGAAGGGCAGACTAACAAGACAGAAATCTTTCAGACGATGACTGCTCACATCCAGGCACGCACCACAGAAAAAAAATTGTGGTTCCACTCTCCCTCATGCCAGCAAAAGCCAAGTACTGAGACTAAACTTTTGCACTTGTTAGAGAATGATATGGCACCTCAAATCTGCTACCTGGGTGACATCAGGGAGGCCAAAAGGAGAGTAAGAACCTTTACCACTACCCAGCAGTAATGAGGACACCCTGAAGTTGGTGTCAGTAGAAGTCGCCTAAGGAATAATAAGGAGGTACTGCTACTTCTCTCAGTCATATTGGTATTAGCAGAAGCCTCCAAAAGAACTGGAACTTTCCCCCAACCAAGCAGGAACTTCCCCTCCACCCAATCTCAATGAAGGTGGAGTGGGGAACCTGAACTTGGCCATCATGAGTAACCTCCCCTTTTCCTCTACTGGACTGCTGTCAGAGGAAGCAGCTTAAAAGCAAACAGGGTTTTAATAAGACCCAGGCTTATATAATACCTACAATGCCCAGCTTTCAATCAAAAGTCACCCACTCATCAGGCCGGCAGAGTGGATCAGCTGGTTAAGAGATTGCTTGGGAGCACGAGTTCTGAGCAGCAGGGCCCCAGTTCAGATTCCACATGAGGGCCAGTGGTGCTGTGCCCTCTACAGCTAAGATGGTGAACAACAGCTTTACCTGGAACTAGGCTGCCATGAGTGGCCTGCGACTGCATAGGCTGCAATCGGGCTGCAATGGGCTGCCGTGAGCTTCTGTGAGTGGCCGGCAGCCAGAGTGAGCAGCCATGAGCCACTTCCCTGAGTGACTGCCCAATGGCCAGCAACTGACTGCCTCACCCGGGAAGAGTGCAATGATCACAATACCAACATGGGCCAGTGAAGCTGTTTCCTCCACAACTAGACCGAAGAACAAGAGGACAGCAACTTGTCCTTTCCCCTTCCCTGATTCTCCGACGCTGTTCCCTTCCCCAATTCCCCAATAAAATCTTTAAAAAAAAGAAAAACTCACCCACTCATCACATTAAGAACCAGGAAAATCATAATTTGAATGAAAAGAAGACATTCATCAGACACCAACACCAAGGTGACAGAGATCTTATTATTGTTTGACAGATATTTAAAAGCCAGTTAAGGGCCGGCCGAGTGGCGCATTGGTTAAGCACTCGTTTTGGGATGCCAGCGGCCCCGGTTCAGATCCCACATGAGGGCCAGTGACTCTGCCCTCTACAGCTAACAACAGCTCCACCTGGAGCTGGGCTGTGCGAGCCCCGGTGATGGTGGGGGCTGCAGCCCCTGCTGCGGTGGGCTGCCGTGGGCTACAGTGAGTGGTCCGCAGCCAGCGTGAGCGGCTGGCAGCCAAGCGTGAGCTGCCAATAGCCGCGGTGAGCGACATCCAGAGGCCAGCGACCGATCTGCCTCATCTGGGAAGAGCGCAATGACGATACCAACAGTGAAGCAATGTCCTCCGCAACTAGACTGAGGAACAAAAGGACAGCAACTTGTCTGTTCCCCTTCCCCGATTCCCCAGCGCTGTTCCCCTCCGCCAATTCCCCAATAAAATCTTTAAAAAAAAAAAAAAAAAGACTGTTTAAAAAAAAAAAGCCAGTTAAAAAAATGCCTTGATGGGCTCTTAACAAACATGCTGAAAACAAATAAAAACATTGAATAGAGTGAACAGAGAAAAGAATCAGTGAACTTAAAGATAGAATAATAGAAATTACCAAAAATGAGCAACAGATATATTTATCTATCTAATAAGTAAATAGAGAGAAAGGAAGGGAGGAATAGAGGGAGGGGGAGAGAAAGAGAGAGAGAGAGACAGAGAGAGAGAGAGAGAGAGAGAAAGAGAGAGAGAGAGAGAGAGATGACAAGTACAGAGCATTCCCATATCTGCTGTTGATTTAAAAAAAATCTGATTATACAAGGATTAAAGATTTGATATCTCATAAAACATTTGATACCTCACAACACATTTAGCTTAGTTATCCCTTTCCTAGTCTTGTTGATCCTCCAGTGAATCTCCTCCCTAATCAGTTGAACCACTATTCTAGTCACTGGGACCCAGTAATGAACAAGACAGGGTGTCTGCTCCAAGAAAAGTAAACAGCAATCAAGTTTTTGTAAAAGAATTTGAAAGTTTTGTAAACATGGAAGGAAGAGGGTGGAAAGGGAAGAATTAGAGGACAGGCAACTTGGAAAAGATGAGAAGGAATGGAAAGAGAAAAAAGAATAGGGGACTTTTTCACTAATCACATTAAACATCCTTTAATCATTGAAAGGTGCTCCCCATGGATGCACCAAATGTGTAGCTGCTCACGGAGCAATTCCTTCTGAAAGAAATCCAGAACTAGCTGAGTAACTCCTACCCATCAGCCAAATGAGAAAATACCCACAGCAAAATAAATATTAGGAAAGGATGAGACACACTCTGGTCATAAACCCCACCCCTTGCACAGTACCATACAATCAGGAGGGAACCCCAAACTCCAATTCCTTCCTAAGGAGTGAAGGGTTGGGGCCACATACATAGTGCCTCAACTCCTACCTAAGGGAGAGGCTCCCAAAACAACTAGCTCTCAAAGCCAGTGGCTGCCATGGCTTGTATCCATGGCACCCATAAACACACAAAGAAGCATGCTGACCTAAACAGTAGATGAGCTTATCGCTCCCCAGGGCTCAGCACAAGAAAGCAGGCAAAAAAACCTCCATTTCCCAGTCTTTCCCTGAAAGGGCTCAACCACATATTTTATAAGCTGCTGCCCGGGTTCCAACATCTAATATTAGCACACATCTAAAGATTGGCTGTGATCTCCCTGGAGACTGGGGAAGCTGGCAGATACTTCCTCCACCTGCCTCTGCCCCAAAGCAGCAATGAAACCAAGTTGCCAGTATCTCCCTGGAAGAAGCCTAAACATGCATCTTGTGCCCCAGTTTTTGTGGCTGCCACCAAAGGGATGGACCTCCAGACTTCCTGACTCTAACAGCCAACAGAGTTTACATTCACAAGTCCCACAGGACTGTACAAAACAAAGAAGCAGTGTTTAAACAGATGCAGGAGCACCTCCCCTGCTACCCATCCCCAGGCTACCCAGTAGGCTCAGCACAGAGGGGACAAGCAAAAATGCCCATTACCCAGTTTCTCCCTGGAAGATGCTTAATTAATTACATAGCTTCCGAGCTACTGCCTGAAAATCCAGCATCTAATCAGCCTGAATCTAGATGGTGACTGTGATTCTCCTCATAGGGACATAGAGAGGTCTTGGCACACCCTCAATTACTAGGAGCCACTAAGAACAAAGAAGGAGGCTAGGTCAATTATAAAGGTTTGAGATACAACTAGGAGCATGGGTTGAGCTGATTGATAAGAATCATCTCTTACAAGAGACCACTCTGTCAAAACTGGGAGGGATGATTGTTTTATCTAATGCATAGAAGCCTTGTGAACAAAGGATCATGAGAGACTATCAAAAAAATCAAAGAGGAGGAAACACTTCCAAAGTTATTTTACAAGGTCAGCATTACTCTGATACCAAAGCCAGACAAGGACACTGTAAGAAAAGAAAATTTCAATCCCTGATGAACATATGTGCAAAATCTTCAACAAAATAATAACACACTGAATTCAACAGTACCTTTAAAGGATTATAAATCATGACTGATTTGAATTTTTTCCAGAAATTCAAGGATAGTTCAACATCCACAAATCAATAAATGTGATATACCACACTAACAAAATGAAGGATAAAAATCATATGATCATCTCAATAAATGAAAAAACATTTGACAAAATTCAACATTGATTCCTGATAAAAACTCTCAAAAGTTGGTTGTAGAGGGAGTGTACCTCATCATAATGTACCTCATCATAATAAAAGTCATATATGACAAGCCTACAGCTAACATCATACTTAATAGTGAAAAGCTGATAAGCTGAGGAAGAACACAAGGATGCCCATATTCATCACTTTTTTCAACATAGTACTGGAAGTCCTAGCCAGAATATTTAGGCAAATAAATACATACATACATACACACACACATCAATCAATCAATCAAATTTAAAAATAGGAGAGAAATAAAAAATATACAAATAAAAAGGAGGGAATAAAATTGTCTCTATTTGCAGATGAGATAATCTTACATATATAAAAAGCTAAATGCTCCATAAAAAAATAAACTCTTGGAACTAATAAACAAATTCAATAAAGTTGTGGGATACCAAATCAATATATGAAAATCAGTTGTTATTGTATACACTAAAAATTAACTATAAGAAAGAAATCTAAAAAAAACGATACCATTACAATAGAGCAACACCACTACAATAGCATCAAGAAGGATAAAATACTGAGGAATAAATGTAACCAAGTAGGTGAAACACCATACACTGAGAATTATAAGATATTAATGAGAGAAACTGGAGAAGACACAAATATATGGAAAGATATTCCATGCTTATGCATTGGAAGAACTGATATAGTTAAAATGACCATTCTATCTAAACTGATCTACAGATTCAATTCAATACCTATCAAAATTCCAATGGCATATTTTACAGAAATAGAAAACAAAACTCTAAAATTTGTATGGAACTACAAAAACCCTTTGATTGCTAAGGCAGTCTTGAGAAAGAAGAATAAAGCTTGAGTGATCAGACATCCTGATTTTAAACTATATTACGAAGCTGTGGCAATAAAAATAGCATGGTATAGGTATAAAAACAGATTTTATTAGTGGAACAGAATTCAGAGCACAAAAATAAACCAATGCAGGGCCAGCCAAATGGTGCAGTGGTTAAGCGCTGGCTTGGGAAGCCAGCGGCCCCGGTTCAGGTCCCACATATAAGGGCCAGTGACACTGCCCTCAAGAAAAAATAAATAAATAAAAACAAACCAATGCATATATGAGCAATTGATTTTTGACAAAGGAGCCAAGAATATACAAGGGGGAAAGATAGTCTTTTCAATAAATGATGTTGGGAAAACTGGACAGCCACGTGTAAAAGAATAAAATCGGACCCCTTTCTAACAACATACACAAAAACTAAATCAAAGCAGACTAAAGACTCAAAGTGAACATAAGACCTGAAACTTCAAACACCTAGTAGAAAATATAGTGGATAAGTTCAGTGACATTGGGCTAGCAATGATTTTTTTGGACACGAGACCTAAAAAGAAGGAAACAAAAGCAAAAATGAACGAACAGAACACATCAAACTAAAAAGTTCTGCACAGCAAAGGAAACCATCAACAAAATGAAGAAGCAACCTACAGAATGGGAGAAAAGATTTGCAAACCACATATCTGATAAGGGGTTAATATTCAAAATATACAAGGAACTCATACAACTCAATAGCAAAAACCAACTACAAACAAAAAGAAACCCATATAACCCAGTTATAAAATGGGTAAATGACTTTCCTTTTTCTAAAGAAAATACTCAAATTGCCAACAGCTACCTGAAAAGGTGCTCAACATTACCAGTCATCAGGAAAATGCAAATCAAGACCACAATGAGTTATCACCTCACATATGTTAGGATGGGTATTATCAAGAAGACAAGAGATAAGAAATGCTGGTGAGGATGTTAAGAAAAGGAAAACCTTGTACACTGTTGTTGGTAGGAATGTAAACCAGTACAGCAACTGTGGAAAACAGTATAGAAGTTTCTCAAAAAGTTAAAAATGATCCAGCAATCCCACTTCTGGGTATATATCCAAAGGAAATATAATCAGTAATCAGTATCTCAAAGAAATATCTTTCATTCATGTTCATTTCAGCATTATTCACAACAGCCAAGGCATGGAAACAACCTATCTGTCTGTTAAGGGATTAAAGGATAAAGAAAATGTGATTATATCTGTATCTTTATCTCTATCATCTGTATCTATCTGTCTACACACAATGGAATATTATTTGGCCTTAAAACAGAAGGAAATTCTGTCATTTACAGCATGGATAAAGATGGAGGGCCTTAGCTAAGTGAAATAAGAAAGACAGAAATACAAATATTGTGGGGTATCAATACATGGACTCAAAACGGAGAGTGGAATAAAGGATGGGGAAAATAGGGAGAGTCCGGTAATAGAGTACAAACTTTCAATTATAAGATGATTAAGGTTTGCACATAATACATAACACTGTAATTATAATTGATTATATTATATTGTATAATTGAAATTTGATAAGAAAGTGGAACTTAAATGTTCTCACAAAAAAAGGTTAAGTATATGCAGTGATGGACTTGATAATTAACTCGATGGGGGGAATCCTTTCACAATGTGTATGTATATCAAATCATCATATTGTGCACTTTAAATATCTTACAATTTTATTGTCATTTATACCTTGATAAAGCTGAAAACCATACTTTAATCCTCATATCACAAATTACCTTTATATATAATGGTGCTATGTAAAATTTTTATTTATAAGATCAAAATATTCATAGCTTGGAATCAAAGTTATTTCTCTCTGAATGCTTTTTAATTTGTATCAAACTCTTTTTGAATATTTTATGTATTATTTTTCAACTCTTAAATACTTTTATATTTATTGGCGTTTGTAAAAGTGTTTCTCAAATTGTTTTGTAAGTATTACTACCAGTTCATGCAAGATGTACAGACTTTGAAGGACAAGCATAATGCTGAATGATAACTTTGCAGCTACTGAAAGGGTAATTGTGGCAAGAAGAAATTTTACTTTTTTTTTTTTTTTTTTTTTTGAGGGCAGTGTCACTGGCCCTCCTCATATGTGGGACCTGAACCAGGGCTGCTGGCATCCCAAGCCACCACTTAACCATTGTGCCACTCGGCCGGCCCAAGAAGAAATTTTTACAACTTCCAATTACCTTTTAATTACAAATACATTCTATTTATATTTTAAGTTAATGCTTGAGGTTACTTTCCCATTAAAAGAAACACTATTCATTTTATGTGCATTATATTGAAAATTAATGAACTCATACAATTTTTTACCTCCTAGGAAAAATTTGGAGCTGACTATAGAGATACAATAAAAGTTAATATATAGTTCTAAAAGAGTAATAAATCACAAAGTTATTTACTTATATAATTTCATGGTTAATAAGAAGAAAATGAAATAAACAAGTAAGAGTACAGAAAATGAAAATGGAGAACATGGGTTAATTTCAGTCTCTAAACTAATTAAGTATGCATTGAAGTATAGTGAAATAATGTCATTTGGAAATGTTATTTGTCAGTGTGTCAATTGGGTTTTGACCTAAAATCTGTTCACTTTAGCTGCAATACAGAATATCACTTAATTTCTCCAGTTATGAGTTTCACCTCCCAGGGCAATTCTGAAACAGTTTCTGAATTTTAGCTTTAAGCAATCTGCTTGCCTGTTTGATTGTACTTTTCATTATACTGTTCCTAGCCAAGACTTCTCTTTTAAGTTGCAAAACATTCTGGTGGTTTTCTTCACAATTTACATGATTGGTTTTAAAGTGTTGCTTCCAAAATTATAGTTTCATGTAATTGTTGCTGGGAATTTTCTTACATACAAGATGCCAATTTTTAGCCGGATTTGCATTTCCACAACTTAAAATTTTTTTTTCAAAAACCCCACATATTTGAAGCATTTAGTTATGTTCTTTTGTTTTCTGTTGAGTTACATTGCTGTGTACTAGTACGCTGGTTATGGGTGGGGTAATGTTATTATACTTTTCACTCTCAGTTTCATTGTGGTGATATCAGCATTGAATTAGTCATAGTCTTTGTCCTTTCAGATTGTGCAGAACTAAATTCTCCTGCACATTTCATGAGTTTCAACCCATCACCTCAAACTTTATATTTTTTTAATGAGCTACGTTCCTCGTTAAGCATATTGACATCACAAAATCTTGATATGATGCACTGAGAAGGACATAACATCATCTTTGTGATATTCTTGTCCAATGTGCATAATCTCACTCTAATTATCAGAAAATATTGGAAAACTCCAAGTTGAGGGATATTTTACAAAATAATTGATGAGTATTCTTCAGAAGCATCAATCAAGGTAAGGAAAGACATGAAAAGGCTGAGGAGCTGTTACTTACTGGAGGAGATTAAGGATAAGTAATTAAATGCAATGTGAGATTCTGGATAGGATCCTAGGATAGAAAAAGGACATTAATGGAAAGATTGGTGAAATTTGAAAAAGGTCTACAGTTTAGTTAATAATATTGTAGCAATGTTAATTTTCTGTTCTTGGTAACTCTGGTCATGTAAGTTGTTAATATTAAGGAGAACATGTTGAGGAATATAATGGAACTTTTTGTACTATTGCTGTAATTTGCTGTAAGTTCATAATTAGCTCAAAACTTTAAAAAATATTCAAAAATAATATAACGGTTAATGTATTGTATTTTTGAGTATTAAGCAATAAGCGATATGAAACCCCCACAGACCAGAATTTCCATTTCTTTTTGTTCTTATAGGGCATTTAATATTGTGGATAAGAAACTAAAGCATATCTACAATTTCTGAAATAACAAAGAGAAAAGAATAAACAATTTACAGCAAGAAGCTAAACTGATCCCTGAGAGTCACTGGGTATGAGTGACCAGGTTTTCAAATGTCAGCTTCTGCTAGTGTTATCTCTGTAGGCCAGTGGCATCTGCTTCTGTTATTTTGTTCGAATAGCAAGCCCTGTTCGTCCTAACACCAGGTATGTGGTATCTCACCTTTACACAGGCAAATGATGTGAGTTACTTCAAAATAAACAATAGATATAATTTACTAAATATTAGCCTCTATATGAGCAAATCATACAGCAGCCGTCTCAGTGTGAAGGGAGTTTCCATAACCTTCCAAACCCCAAGGAGGTGGCCTGCTGCAATGGATGCTAACAGGGGAGAGGGGGATGTTGCAGTGTGTGGATGTACAGTGGTAAGACTCCTTTAGGTCCTTACAGAAGATCCTGTGTCATTCTCGTGTGGATTTTGATCCCTCTACAGAATTTTTCTAGTCTTGGGCTTTGGGCAGACCGGCCCAGTAGTGGCAGTCAGCAGTAAAAATTTCAGTTTATGATTTATCTACCAGTGATGGGTGGAAAATAAAATTTCTATTTCTTCAGAAGTACTTTCCCCGGAGAAGGTCAAAACTTTAGTCGTGATTGAAGTCTACTTATGTCATCACCCAACCCTAATATTCAAAATTCTCTCCATAACAGCTTGGCCAGCTCATCTTTCTCTCCTTGAACATTTCTTCTATCTCAGGCAGAATACAAAATAATTGTACCTCAGTATTATTGCAGTAAATCTTTTATTTACCCAAAGGCAACAACATATTTTATTAAAATGTTTTGCCTTCATTTGCCAATGGAATGACTTTTGTTCCTTTTTTTCTCACCCAACCTCTCTTGTTGAGGTTAAAAAAAAAAAAATATATGACCCCAATGGACTTGTTTGTTCTGGAAAATTAGCAATTCAGGAACAACATAATCTGAAGGTTCCCAAATGTGGCTGCACTAAGAACTACCTGGGAGGGTTTATAAAAACCCTAACGCCGGGGTTGCACCACAGAACAACTAAGTTAGACTGTCTGAAGGTGAGAACCAGGCATTTGTGTTTTAAATCAACATTTCAAACAAAATACAGAAAAATCTTTCTGTTGCAAATCACTTTTTGTTGCGGTCACAATGAATTAAGGCAAATCACAGAAGAGGAGACCCACAAAGCCAATAATATATGAAAAATTCTCAAACTCATTAGTAATTAGTAAGTACAAATTAAAACAATAATTACCTACAATCTCACACCCACTAAACTGACAAAATTGAAAACAATAACAATAACTAATGCAAGGTTGGGGCAAAGGGAATACTAATTCACTGCTGAAAAATGTGTAAATTGGCACAGCCCCTCTTGAGAGCCATTTCCCACTCTCGAGTGAAGTGGAAGACGCACATGTATAATAACTAAGCAATTACATTTCCCTGAGAAATGGCCACAGGTGCCCAGGGACATGAGTACACAATGTTTATTACAGCATTGTTTGTAACATTAAAAAGTTGAAAATAACCTGAATTTCCATTCAGGAGGATAAATCAAAAAGTTGTATTATTTACATAGCACAGCAATATATAGCCACTAAATGAAGGAAAGAGAGCCTCTTGTAATAACATGGATAACTTATTCTAAAATATTGACTAAAAATATAATTTCCAAATGATCATAAAGTATATCTTGAATATAATTTTAATGCATGCAAAATAAATCACATGTTGACATTACTCCATATAAGATAAAAGATAAAAATTTGCATGAGAATTTAAATGCCAAATGTGAAGAAAAGATTATCGGTAAGTGGGAACATTAAAAACGAGATTTGGGTGGAACATTGGAGATATGATTTGGGAGGAATAACCTTGAGGCTTCAATTTTGTTTTATTGCTTAAACTTGGTAGTGGATGCACAAGTGCACATTATATTATTAAATATATTTTATCATGCCAGAAATAGTTTACTAAGCAATAAATTGCTTATTGTACACTTCAACTACTGAAAATTTGATGCTTCAATTTTGTACTTTTATTTTTGAACTTGGAATCTCCTAGCCTAAGTAGACAATAATTTCTGCACCTTTACCTTTTAACATTAGTTTTAACCCGAAGTTATCACTTCCTAAAAGATTTTTTATTTTATTTTTTAAGCTGAGCTATCCTGCCACCTGTTGGCAGCTTAACAGCAGCTTAGTTTAGGCTGGGCATCAAACTGCTGTTGCTTAGAGCTCAGCTTGCACTCTTGAGGGAGCTCTTAATGAACTGAGGCACTCGGCCAGCCCCTTAAAAGAAAGTTTTAATGCATACCTCTTTGGATCATGACAGCTAACACTTAAACCCTTTAGCCTATAATTATTTTTCAAGATGTATAAGTAAAGATTAATTTTTGTAGACTGTAGCTATCTACATTGCACCATGCTGCATCTAAAATGTTTGCAGATACTATTTCTGTTTACCACTTCTGGAGAGATACCTACATAAAAATTAAAGAACTTCTCAATTGAACTCGCTCACACAAACAATGGATTAGCAGTCATACACCATCTGCCTGGAAAGTTGCAGACTGCCACTCCAGTGGGGATCTCCAGGGTCTTCACTTATCAGTTAGGTGTCCCTTCTAATTATTTTCTGTTCTGTTTCTGATTCTAATTTATTCACCCCTATAATTTTAGCAAAAGTTGAAAAAAAATTAACCTTAGGACTGTAAATGGGTTCGTTTTACAAACTTCCTTTGTAGTATAGGTACCACCTGGCATACTCCACTGGGAAAAAGAAGAAAACCCTTTTCCCATCTTCAACCCCCAAAACATTTAGAGTAATATGCCAAGGATCATATGGAAATAAAACTCTGGTAATCAAGCATAATCTTTCTTCCCTTTGACATTCCAATATCTTAAAAATCATCTAAACTGTTAGGTCCATTGTTATGTCTGCCATCAATATTGGCAATTGTTCCAATGATAGTGATGTTTGAAAATTTACACCAAGTGACACAGTAAAAAGCATTCAGTGCCATTTTAATATTGCTGAAAAAAAAAGAAAAGGCTACAAAGAACATGAGACACAAAAGCAAATGCCAAATTGAGTGGGTGATTCCCCTATCAGACTCCTACAACCTGCTACTAATGATATTATGTTAGGGAGTAAGGATCTGGTCCTTGAAGAAACTCTGCTATGCTCCTAAGGTTTCTAATCTCCTATTAACTCCTAATTGCTCTGAAGTGTCTTCTTACATACTTACCTGATCACCAAGTGAAGATGAGAATTCCAGCATATTCATGAATCTTTACTAACAGATAAGGTAAAATAAAGTTTAATTTTGCAAGTTAAATTCCTAGGAGAATTATTTCTTAACAGAGCCATATTTTAGGACTATTTTAATTACAATAATTTGCAAGTTATTAATTTCACATAAAATTATTCTCTGGGCTTTCTCAAAAATAAAACAAACTTGAAAGTGACATATATGACTATTATTAATCAGAACTCTTATTACAAAAAAATACTTTAGTAGAAAAGAGTTGTTAATATTACAGATATTTCACAGAATTTTTTAGTCTGAGAAAACAAATTCTAGCCTGAGAGTCTAGAAATGACTGTCCACCCCACACCATTGAACTGGCTAATCTAAATTTCATATCTGAGTCTTAGTACAAAGAAAGGGAAACTTTTTTTATTTTTTGAGTGTGGGTCAGGTTCTATATTTAGAATACAAGTAAAATGGGGACAAGTAAAATGTAGAGTGACAAAATATGCAGACAATTACAATCTTCCCAGATTAGATGGTCATCAAACAAATGCCCACCACATTTTTTATCCTTGACTTCCCAATATCAAAGCAACAATAATAGTGTCCTTGAATATAATATATTACAACTGCCCACATATAAATAAAAATATGCCTGTCTCTCCCCAAAAGGCAAGGTGCCCAATTTCATTAAACACTGAATATAATAGCTTCAAGCCTAGATTTCTAAACAATGAATGTCCTTTTCTCTTTAATTTATACCCAGACCTATCTCAATAATCTGTAAACTGTGTATTTGATAGTAAAATTAACCTGAACCAGTATGACTTATATAAATAAAAGTGGAAGAGCATATTGGAATAAAAAAATAGTTAATATAACTAATCTATGGGTTACTTCTATGGCTTTTATTTCTTCAACTGTTCACAAAGACAAAATTACTATTTATATTATTTTTTCTCGATTTCTGGTTTAATTTTCCCTTGGCTTTCAGTCAATATTTCCATTGACCAAGAATATTTCATTGGTTGAATGTCTAAAGTTTCCTGAAGACTATGAACCTCTCTTAATATTGCTATATGATATTGCTGTTATCATGCACTCACTTTAACCACTGGACATGGAATTTCTTAGAACTGCCTTAGGTATTCTATTCTTACATCTTTTAACAGCAACAGTATTGCTCTTTCTTAATCAGGAGCAATTATTCCAGACAACAGAATAAACCTCTCTTGTCCTATTTGTCCAATGACATGAGGAGCCCAAAATGGTCATTATAATGATTAAGTTTACGTATCAACTTGACTGGGATAAGGGATGACCAGATAGCTGGTAAAACATTATTTTGGTGTGTGTCTATGAGGGTGTTTCTGGAAGAGATTAGCATTTATTCAGTAGACTTAGTAAAGAAGATCCACCCTCACCAATGTGGGGGCAGAGCATCATCCAATCTTTTGAGGACCTGGATAGAACAAAAGAAGGAAGGGCGATTTTTTTCTCTCTTTCTCTCTACTTGAGCTGGGTTGTCCAATTTTTCTTGCCCTTGGACATCAGAGGTTCTGATTATTTGATCTTTGTCCTCAGACTGAGACTTACACCAACTTCCCTGGTTCTCAGGCTTTGGATTTAAACTCAATTATAGTACTAACTTTCCTGATTCTCCAGCTTACAGATTATAGGATTTCCTGGCCTCCATAAACATATGAGCTGATTCCTATAATAAATCTCTCTCTCTTCTCTCTCTCTCTCTCTCTCTCTCTCTCTCTCTCTCTCTCTCTCTCTCTCTCTTCCTCTCTCTCTCCTCTCTGATTACTGGGAGAATTTTTTGCAGTAGATATCATGTGATAAGCATTTGCTTGGAAAATGTCTATTTTCAATCTGAGTCTATAATGAAAAGTTCTTTATTCATATACCTATTTTCCAAAGCTCTTTGTCATTAATTTAACAATCCTGATATTTTTCCAAGTTCTCAGATACTTGGCCATTCTATTAGCCAATTAGTGTAGACCTTTAACTCTGGCAGATCTCTCCAAGGCAAAGTGGATCAGGAGATAGCCCTCTTCAATTCTACCAAGGGCAAGGAAGATGATTCTTCCCTGTGTCTTTTGTAGTAGAGTTGTAATACTATATGAGAACAGTTCAGCTTGTGAGAGTGTAGAAAATAAAGCTATTTATAAATTTGTCAATGGGTCATGAGGAACTTCCTGTAAAACTATAAACTATATGATGAAAAAGAAATAGAATGTGGCAAGAGTAAACCTACTGGAATGTGAGTCATAAATTATGTTACTCACTTGTAGGTTTAGTGTTAGCTAGAACCCAGTCCTATATGTAGAACTTCTGGTCATACTAATTCAATGATTTAATAACAAATAAGAATCAGTTAATACTGGGTAGCTGTGTCCTAAAATTTCCTTTTTTACCTGTGAAATCAGACCCCTAACATTTATGAGTCTCACATAAAAGTAAAAATAGAAACTCGTATTGAGGCTAAATATTTAAAGGGTATAAATTAAATTTAAAGAAAAATAACTATCATTTGGAAGAAATGTAGATGTGCCAGTATCTTTAGGAGGTGCCACATTGCAATAAAGGCAGTGAAGTTCAGGGAAAGTGGTATTTTAAAAGTTGCAGATATAGGAAAAAATGGGTGATCAAGAACAAGCAAACCAATACAAACACAGGATATTTCTGAATATAGAGGTCTTTATAATTTCTAATTTTTAATCATGTGAGTACATTATCTATAAAATGTAAAATTCAAAAACAAAGAAGAAAAAATGAAATAAAGAGTAAAGAAACAAAGAAGAAAATAAGGAACAGAATAAAGGAGGCAGGCAGAAAGAAAGGAAATTTGCAATACAATTAATTACAGTTCAAATGTATTGTTTATCTGTTTGGCCTTTTCAGTTGTTTTAGGAATTATCTTGCCTGAATATAGCTTGAAATAAATGGAAGATTATCTGATAATTTAGTTTATGAAGATATTCTTTTTTAGTAGTGTTATTTCTTTAAAAATGGTTCATACTATAGCGTTGCCAGAAAGCATACTTTTTCAACCAAATTGAACTCATAATTTGAGAAAAAAATAAACTACTAATTTTCAAACACTATAAAGATGACAATGGGTTTTTTGAGCTTCTTCTATGTGTACTAAACACTGAAATAGGGATTAACTCCTAACAATTTCTTGAACAAGAGCGGTCAGTGAACTTAATGTTTGCGGTGGTTGACTAATATCAGAATGGAATATTTGATCTTCATCTTTTCCCACTTTCTCACATGTCCTCCATACTTCAGTTAAATAGAATTTCTTGTAGTTCACTGAATCATACTCTCTTGAACTTTCAATTCTTTGACTATGTGATTTTGTCTATTTTTGAAACTGACCTCTATACACTCATAAGCAGAAAACATGAAACTAGACATCCATTTCATCATTATTTGTTTAACTATCAAACAGATGTTAGCATCTGTTTAACGAAATGTTAAGCAATGTAGCAGTTAGAGTTCTCTAGAGAAACAGAACCAATAGAATGTGTGTGTGTGTGTGTGTGTGTGTGTGTGTGTGTGTGTGTGTGTGTGGTGTGTGGAGAGAGAGAGAGAGAGAGAGAGAGAGAGAGAGAGAGAGACAGAGACAGAGACAGAGACAGAGACAGAGACAGAGACAGAGACTTTATTATAATGAATTGAATCACATGATTATGGAAGCTGGCAAATCCCAAAATCTGCAGGATGAATTAGCAGACTAGAGACCTAGGAGAGCCAGTGGTGTAGTTCCAGTCTGAAGGCCAGAGGATCCAGGAAGAACTCATGTTTCAGCTCAAGTCTAAAGCCTGGAAGAAAGTCGATGTCCCACTTGATAGCAGTCCATCAGGCAGGAAGAACTGTCTCTGATTTGTGGTGCAAGGTTCATCTTTTTATTATAGTCAAGCCTTCCACCAGTTGGATGAGGCCAACCCACTTTAGGGAGGGCAATCTACTTTGCTCAGTCTACTGATTTAAATGTTAATCTTTTTCAAAAATATTTTTACAGAAGCACCCAGAATTATGTTTGAGCAAGTATCTGAGCACCCCACACACCAGTCAAGTTGACATATAAAATTAACCATTATACTGTGCTTAGCTAGTAAGTTAATTCTGTATAAAGTTATTTTATGTCTTTTATGTTTGTGAGTGCAGTGATTACACACACATGGGATAACGTGCTGAATGGGTAACAGAAGAACCAACTGAATAAATGAAAAAATGAATGGAGCAGCAAATTTACTTGAGTTACATACCAAATCAGAAGCTTGTAGTTCTACATTCAATTTGTAGATTTGCCACAACTTACTACTCAACTTTAGGCATGTCTTTTCATAATAACTCAGGATCTTTAATTAGACAAAATGATATAAAGAATTTCATGTAAATAGATACAATAAAAATATTTAAGAAAATAGAATATAATGAAGTTTAAACCTTTCTAATATTATATTACTGACAAAAAGTGAGTGCACTAGGATTTACAATTTCAGGGACAAAGATTTTTGTCATGTTATAAAAGAAAAATTATTGTTCTTGAGTTACATCAACAGCCCTAAAACCATAGTATAATTAAAGATTATCTCTTCAAATGACATCCTGTCTTTTGTTAATTTATGTTATTGCTTTCTATTGAAGCTACGTATTTTAAACACATTTTGAAAATACCCATAATTCAATGCAATGTACCATCTCTGCTTTAAAAAAAATTTCTCTATGAAAAGAATGATTCAGCGAATGGTACTCAAGCCAGGGATGGATCTCATTGAGGGAATGTTTATCATTACAATTGTAAGGGCTATTACCTGGGTCAAATAATCCCTTACAAACCACTCATTCATTATGACTCATATAGAGTTTACTTTCCATAAAGTTTCAATGGGTCTTTGTATCACTAGAATATCATTCATATGACAAGATATAGAATTAATTGAATTGGATACTGATTAAAGTGAATGAAATGATATTGTAAAGAATGACCACTTCACTCTAACTTTATTGATCATGATTGCCTTCATATTTGACATCATCTTTCACTCCCTTTGTCTTAGGTTTACAATTATGTCATTTTAGATTTTTTTTTTCTGTTATAAGAGTGAACTAGCTATGTTTTTTAAAATGTGTATAACTGGTTAGAAGGAGCAATACTTGTGTGAATTTTCTGCAAATGTTAGTGACATATGATAATAAGGCTCCAGCTATGTGATGATTGAGCATAAGGAAACCAACATATCAAGAAAACATTAGATCAAATTAATCAATACTGAATCACAGAGAGACCATATCTTGAAATTATTTTCACTGGCATCAAGGATAAATCATATATGTTTGTTCAGTAAGTAAAATTTGTAGTAAACAATTTTCTCCCATAAATGGAAAGAATAATTGCAGCATTAACTAAATCTTGTTCATATACAGAAGATCTCATTTTTTTTCTTTTGTTAAGAGTGCATTAATAAGTGCAGATGAGGGTTCTGCTGGAGTCGAATTAGTAACAAGATAATGCTACTTAATTTTCTATGTTGATCCTACTATGTGTGTATTTCATTGTGAAAAGGTAAATAAATGGGTAAGCTAGATAAAAAAAAGCAGCTGACAGCAAGAGTTAGCTACTAATGTCAATACTCACCTAATGAAATATCATGAACCTATATAATTTATGTGTTATCTCTCATATACGTCTGCCATACCAGGTGGAAACAAACCACCTTTCAACAGAAAGAGGAAGGTTAATATTTGGAATGCTATTAGGAACCTTTTGGGAAATGTGATTCAAACCCATTGATTGAAGATGTACAGTCACTAGTATCTGTGCCAGCTAATATGAATCTCTCAGGAAATTGGGTTTTAATTAGACTGGGAACCAACTCTGTACTATTTTCACTATAGAGTTTCTTATTTGTTAATTGTTTTCATGAGCCAGTCTTCTGTTTTGCCTTACTTATATGTTCTGTGAGCAGAATCCAGGCTTATTTCCACAATCATTGTTATTTGGTGCCTAGCACGAATTAAAAAATAAAAGTGACAAAGTGAATCATCCTGCGGTGACTTCAGGTGGCTGAAACATGATAGTTACCATAATTCATGTAAAAAACAGGACTCTCAGTTTTTTTCACTTTATAAGTGTTATATTCATTAAAAACTTAGCTAGTAATAATAGTAGAGGGCAAGAGTTTCATTATACAGGCTTTCATTGTACTTTGAGACTGACAGAAAATTACAATTCAAAACTCATGGATCTATTATCGGGTTTCAGAGTAGCATTACCTGAAATTCTGGATAGTCATTTAATGTACTGCTTCTTATTTGCTAAGAGTCCAAGTCTTATTTTTCCTATTTTTGTACTTTCTGAGTGAAAGTATCAGCACTACAGTTGATTTCTTCCCTCCTCTAAATGCATGAAAGATTCAGAAAGAACCAGAATATCATGAAATGATTATATCCTCTTAAATTTATGAAAATTTAATATCCATGTTTGTAATGAATTCTCTATAATTAAACATATTCTTACAGATATTATTTTAATTTGTGCTCACACCTCTCATTAAATGACAAGTATTACTAATTTAATATTAATAGAATATAAGACTCACAAGGCAATAATAATGAATTCGTCCTAAGTTGAATAGCTAGTAAGTGTATGAGTCAGAATTTTATCTCGATTTTCCAAGTTTTCAATCTAGTTCTCTTCATTTTATAAAAAGTAGACTTCTATTTTACCTGACCTTTTCTGTTTTTTTTTCTCTCTCTTTTTTTTTTTTTTTTTTTTTTTGGCTTTAGGTAGTTGTCACAAAACAGTTTTATTAAATCATGACTGGCTTAAAGGGAGCACTCAATTGTTTAACCATTTTAAATTAACCGAAGTTTAAAATTTGGTTCAGTAACAAATTTGCATGTTATTCATTTGATCAAAAGCTTCATACAGTGAGCATATGTATGTTTGTATACAGCTTTTTGCTGCTGAGTATCATGGATACTTACCAAAAACAAAACAAAAACAAATGAGCAGATGTCAGTGCATGTTATATTTGAATTCCCAGCTAGAGGAGTATCTAAGAAGACAAAGGTAAAAATAAATAAATAAATGAACAAACAAACAAATAAACAAATACTTATTACTACATGACTATATAGCTTTTTATATAAATACCATTAAATATTATCTTATATAACTAAAATAAGACTTTAAACAACCTTTTAAAAATAGTGAATATGAATATATTTTGTTATTTGATATTTTCTTAAGTCATTGTAGTAAAATAAGAGTTGTGACTACATATACTAGTATGTATAACTGGGGATATTTTAGATTTGTCTAATAAAGTAATATCGCTATCTGAGTTTATATCTCACCCATATTGAAATCTGAACACAAAGCTTACAGGAAATCTCAGTACCAATACTTACATAATTCTTTCTATTAATTTTGATTTTGATAGATCCTTCATTTCTGTGTAATATTAGATATTCAAGTGCTGTGTGTTTCTTAGGTGCTAGGAACATATACGTCACAACGACACTGTTTTTCAGATGTAGAATGAGGCATAGAAAAATAAAGCAACTTACCAAGGGTTATATAAGTAGGAAATAGATGAACACAAAATCTCTGATTGTAAAACCCTTGATAGTTGCACTGTATCTTACAGTGCCGTATCTGGTTGGTGTAGCCCTGGGAAAATTTCTAAAGTTGGAAAGTTAAAAAAAATGGTACACAACTACCTCTATTTTCTGATTCTTATTTATTTATTTATTGCATTCTTGCTCCACTCTGATCCCTAAAAAGGTCACAATTTAAAGGCAAGATTAATTACAAGATGTTTTGGAAGTGCAGAACTGAAATTAAGAGAAGCTAATACAGGGATTACATCAACAAATCTACCCTTTTCCCTGGACCCCAAGTCTTTATCCCAGTAAACTTCTATATTATCAACACATTTCCTAAGTTTTCTAGAATATTCATGGAAAAATTTTTCATGCTACAGAATTTTCTAAAATACTAAATAGTGTCACCATTTTATGATAAATAGTGTAATAAATAGTCTGATACTTTGCATAGATTTAGGAGCCCTGCAGGAATTCTTAAACTTATCCACAACCCCAGGGGAAAGTCTTAATGACCTTATTTTACAGATAGGAAAAGCTAAGGCCCAGAGATCTTACTGGACGGCTCAGAATCACAGATTTTCTATTGACAGAACCAGAATTCAAATGCTAGTCTGTTTGATTTAAATTATATTTTTAACCACTTTCTTTAATTGTCAATGATGTTAATTGTAGAGTGTCAAACCTAATGGGATATGATTTGCATTTGAAATTTTTATTTTCAATAAAATAATTACGAGCACAAATGTACTTCCTGAAACTCTTTGCAGGTAACAAAAGTTTGTTCAATTCTTAAAGTTCGTTTAGGTTTATAAACAAGTAAGTCACTCCAGGAATGTTCCTGTGAAATGATCAACTCCTAACAGATAGGTTTTAAAAAGCTGAAATTAAAAAGTATGTTGTTAAAGAATAAGAAACAAAAAAAATAAATTATTTAAATTAATTTAAACAAGTTAGAAAGTTAAAAACATTTTTTTTTTAAATTAAATTTTATTGGGGTGCCAATTGTTAGTAAAGTTACATAGGTTTCAGGTGTACAATTCTGCAGCACATCATCTATATATTACATTGTGTGTTCACTTTTTAAGACTACTTTCTATTTGTCAAGTTGATGAGGGCACCCTCATCCCTTACAGAGCCTAGAGATTAGAGAGTATAGACTTATCTTTTATAGCATGTCAAAGCAATTTTATCTTATGTTTAGCCACACAGAATTACCATGTCAAAGCTGGTAGAAGGAAAGCAAATCCTTTAGAAATGAAGTGTCACTGAAAAGATACCATACCCAGCATCAGAATCACCTTGTCTAGGAATTGTGACCAGAGCATAATCATTTATTTACAAAGCTGAGGTTCTAATGTTCTCAACCATCTGTCAATCACTTCAAAAAGGTTTTTGTTCATGACATATCACTCAACTGAAATGTTTTCATTCATTTACATAACCGTCCAGCCATATTCTTTGAAAACCACTTAAAGTTTATTTTTTTGTGATAAAGAAATTCAGGTTCACTCCATCCTAGAAAAATTTCTTCTAATATTAATGTTTTCATTTTGCACATTTCCCCCTACTTCATTTTATAGATCAAAACTTGCCTCTCTCAAAAGTATATGTTGGGGCCGGCTGAGTGGTGGTGGTTAAGCGCTGGCTTGGAAAGCCAGCAGCCCCAGTTCAGGTTCCACATATGAAAGCCAGTGACACTGCCCTCAAAAAAAAAAAAAAAGTATATGTATATCTTCCTTTACTCTGAATGGTATCTTCCTACCAAAAGCTCAGTTTGTGTAGTATCTTTTCAATTGTTTTGGTTTTAATATATTTTAATAAATGGCTTATTATTCTACTTGTCTCTTTTCCAAACTCCAAATAAACTATGAGTTGTTCATCACCCATTAATTATATAGAAAAATAAAACTTCTAGATATAATCATAATATATATATACTTAATATATGTTAGAATCTATTCTAACAGATGACAAATTTAATATTACTTTTCAAAAGTGTATACTTTTAATAAAGTGCATGAAATATTATAGCTGTGAATACCAAGAGTCATGCAGTTTATTTGGAGAAGCAAATTGATTTCTCAGATCACTTTACTCATCTGCAAAATAAAAAATGGTTTGATTCTGTGTTGTTTAGTTTAAATAATGCCAGTAAAGAATTTTTACATTTATTTTGAAGGTGTTATAGGTTTAAAAAACTGAGGATCTCTACAAGTGAAAGGAAAGGAAAAAGTGGTGATGGTAAAGGAAATCAGGAAATGGGCCTTTTTTTTTTTTACTATAACATCATCCGCTACTTTGTGTCAACCTGACATAGTTTCAAGTCACATTTTTCCCCTTTCATTTTTTGAGCTCTCTGATACTTGGCCTTTTTATCTGAGAAGGAAATAGTTAAGAAATGGTCAGAAGATTAAAGATTTAGAAAATAATGATGATTTTCATATATTAGAAAGATGTTTAAAGCTTGGAAGATTGATATAAATATACAAGCAATGAAGGAAACTTGAAATTCTCAAATAACTATATTTTTGTTCATTATAAGGTATTTGTCAGTTGTCCTCTTCTTTTCTATTCAGTGAGAAATTGCAAAAGCGTGTGTGTTTATATGTGTGAGCATGTGCTCATTGTGTCTTTTTCTTAAAGGATTCCATAGTTTCCTGATAAGATTAAAACCTTAAGATATTAAATGACCATGTGTGGAAAGCAGTGACTGGCTATATAAATACATACTCACACAATTAGCAAAAACATGGTGATCATTTAAATATGTACTTTTAATTGAATGAAATATGAACTTGATTTTTTTTTTAAGAAGATGCACTTTAATTATTTAGCCATCATCAACTTTTAACTTTTTTTTTTTGAGGGTAGTGTCACTGGCCCGCACATGTGGGACCTGAACCGGGGCCGCTGGCGTCCCAAACCAGCACTTAACCAATGCACCACTCAGCTGGCCCTGACCTTGATTTTTAAAGTATCATTAAATCTTATAAGATTTGTTTGTGTAAATTGTTAATTGAATATTTCCAATACAAATTTCCAATACAAATTTTTATCTGTGTTCTTCTTACCTCCTTACCAATGTTACATTGAAACAGGTCATGAAAGTAATTTTACATTGATATTTAAAATAAATGTGTTCTATCTTATAAATTGACTATCTAGGAACATACTTAATATTGGCTCAATTATATAGTTAATATGTTTGAATCCTTTGGTGAATGTTAGAATTAATCACCACTTTTTATATTACATTAGAGAAAATAGCTGTAGATTAACATATTTTTAAAAGGAAAAAAAAAATCCTGCAGCTTGAGAAAAAGCTTTTCTATGGCTTTGGAGGTAAAAGAATTTCTAGAGAGCTAGAAAAAGCTGCCTGTTGCCTACTATGAATACCTTATTTTCATAGTGAATTCTCTACAGAATTGATTTGCAATCAACAAATTCATTAGAAAATGACTTAATTTATACAGATACTATTCCAGGAAAACAACTGGTTGATACAAAATGACACTAAAAATTGCAATATGGCCCTGTCATATAGTTAATTTTCTGCATGCAAATTTTCAAGATTTGGTGATTGATTTTCCTAACTGGATTCTGAGACATAGAAGAGTATTACATACACAAAGAGGGGATAATTTTGAAGAATATCATTCTAGTTATTTTATTAATCTCATTATTATTATTGCTTGGTGGCTCATTATCTTACAAAAAGGTTCCAACCATCTGAAATGTAGGAATTTTTCTAGGACTTCTTGTAGCTCTGTTCCTTATATCCCTATTCCTGCTTATAGAAACTCACTTAAGTGTTAGTTTTCTCTTTTTTTTTTTTTGGTATTTTTAATTATCACATCTCAGAATGATATATAGTATGACTATATTTTAATAAATACCATTATTCAACATTACCTTAATTTTATGGAAATCAGAAATAAACAAAGTAGTTGCTGTATTGTTTTTTTATTCTTCTGTCACCAGCAAGTATGAGGTCAGCATAGGCTTTGTGTAAATACATCGTCAGCTTGAAGACAAGTTTGCTGAGTTTTTATCATGAACAAAGATTAAATTTTATCAGTTGCCTTTTCTGTATATATTTAAATGATCTTATGGTTCTCTGCCTTTATTTGGTTATGTGGTTAATTATATTGATTTTTTACCCCATCAGACACATATTTAATGATAATTATAGAAATCTCAAGAATATCAATATCTAATGTAGGATGATATGGGTTGGCTCAGCGAGGCTGGGTAGACTCTAATTATCCTCTCAACCGCAGCTGCCTCAAGCAGCAAAGGAACTATAACAATGAATTCTGCATTATCTGAATCATACACATTTCTTATATGTTCAGTTTCAATTACGTTTGTATCAATGGCTCTAGGAAGACTAAATGAATGTATAGTGATTCTGAATAAAGTGTGAACCTATGCACCAGATATATGCTGGGGGGAAAAAACAAAGTTATTTCTTCTATTGTCAGGGTGGTCAAGAGTGATGGTAGTCTTTTCCAAATGGGCCACTGGCCCAAAAAAGCTGGGCTCTGCCCTCTTTGTCTCTGAACTATGAAAGGTTTTTGCTTTGGGGAGGGAGCAGTTGATCTGACTTTGGGATGAAGCCTACGCAAGTCTGTATTCTTTACTATAGCTATCTTCAATTTAAATCCTTTAATTGTTTTCCTAGAAAGTTAAATTAAAAGTTAATTTTGTTATGTTTCATACATTTAGGGTTTTTTTTGACCACAGGAAACAAAATCATTTATTCTTACCAAAACACATGTATGTCCCATTAAATCCTGATGTCATCGGAGCTCTAGCCTTAGTTGTCTCATCAGTCATACTCAGCAGTTGCTCTAGTCATTACATATTGTCATCGACTCTCAGTATATTTTTCCTTTTCTTTTAAATTTTAGCCAAACTGCAAATAGGTACTAAAATCACAGATTGATTTTATGGTACATGAACTAAGAATGATTTTTATCTTTTTACGTGTTTAACATAATCAAAAAAGAATATATTTTATGAGTTGAAAATTATATAAAATTGAAATGTCAGTGTTCATGAATAAAGATATATTAGAACACAACAATGCTCATTTATTTACTGTACGTTGGTGCTTTTGTGCTGCAACAGTACAATTGAATTACTGTGACAAAGACCATATGCAGTGCTGTTTCTTTTATTACATATCAGTGATGCAATTACAACTGAACAGTGTCATGCACATTTTATTAATACAAATTTTATTAATTTTGTATTAGCAGGGCATACTCATCATGTCAAAATAAAGAAGGTATAGTTGAGCTTCAAAGATTGCCTTTCTAAGGCAAAACAGAATTTGGATTATTTTGTTAATGAATTAGATGGCAAAGAATTGTGTTTATTATGCAATGCTGTATATGCACTGTAGCTATGCCAAAATAATACAATATACATAGACTCTACCAAACTAAGCACCCACCAGAGTATTTAAAACTAACAGGAAGACAGTGATAAAAAATTAGAAATTTAGAACAATTTCCTCCCAAAAATAAAAATGAGACTGCAACTAATATTCATTTCTAATTAGCTCATCTATTAGTCTAGCAAAAGGAGTCATTCATCAATAATGAGTTAATTAAATCATGTTTGATTAAAGCAGCTGAAGAAAAGTGTTAGAGAACATAAATTGTTTAAGATAGCTTTTTCAGAAGAACAATTGAACAAAGATTTGAGAACATTGAGAGCAATATATATAAAACCAGAAAAACAAGGCAAATGATTTGGAATGGTTTTCTTGACTCAAGCTGAGACAACAATTGTTATATATCCTTTTCAGTTATTTATTCAAGGAATGTATGCTGAATTTGTAGTGACTGAAAAATTAGACTCTTCAATTGAACAACTACATTGAACAACTACAGGGGAGATTAGTTTTAAAGAATTTGAGAAAACACAATTCATTACAACCTGAGGTGGAATCTGCTAAGATGTTCTACAATCAATGGTTATAAAAATATGTGTGGAGCAGATAAAAGCTTATTTAGACAAAATTACAAATCTTGGTTATTAATTGTATTATTCATCAGCAAGAGCTTTGAAATAATATTTAAGTATATTATGTGTTATTGAACCAGTACTGTCAAATGTGAACTTCATTAGCTCTCAGAATTAAGATGACTAGTTTTGTGGCATGATAACATACCTTACAACATAGAAATTCTATTGGGTAGCAAAAAACCCACAAAAAAAAACCTGAGCTAAAAAACCAAACAAAACTCACAACTTTTAGAAAATAATCAGAAAAATTATCAAAGTTACAAAACAAACAGTGCCTATATACAATATATATATTGAGAAAAAGTCATTTAAATGACAATTGATTTTATTTGTATCCCAATTTATGTCAAATTGTTTTATTTATTATTTATTTATTTATTTATTTATTTTTAATTTTTTTGAGGGCAATATCACTGGCCCTCATATGTGGGATCTGAACCGGGGCCGCCGGCTTCCCAAGCCAGCGCTTAACCACCGCGCCACTCGGCCGGCCCCCAAGTTGTTTTAAATACTCCCATGCTGTCAAATGTTAAAACAAGAAATGAGATATTTTTGCCACACAATTAGCAGGAAACATATTTTCTGATTTCAAACTACATTCTTAATGGTTTTTCTGTATCTTCATGCAAGTACAAAGGAAATTCCCTATGTATGGTGTCTGGCAGGTACTAGACTAATTGGGATGATCACTTCATAAGTTATATAAATGTCTAATGACTATGTTGTACACCTGAAAAAAATATGTAGTATACCAAGTAATTGGAAATTTTTAAAATATTTAAATGATAGAAACGTATATATAATACATTTTACCTGTTCCTCTTACAACAAATCAGTAGATACTTTTGAACATGATTAACAAATTAGCTAATATATATATATATATATATATACACACACACACACACACACACACACACACACACACACACACCCCAGGGGTGCCAAAAGAACGTATACACATAACTTGTATTCATCCTTTTTATTAATGATAGACATTCTGATAAGTGTGAGGTGATATATCATTGTGGATGTAGTTTACATTTCTCTGATAATTAGTGACACTGCTCATCTTTTCATATGTCTGTTGGCCATCTATATTCCCTCTTTGGAGAAATGTCTATTCAGGTCTTCTGCCCATTTTTTAATTGCATTGTTTATATTTTTTGGTGTTATGTTGTATGAATTCTTAAATATTTTGATATTAACTCCTTATAAGATGTATCACTAGCAAATATCTTCTCTCATTCAGTAGGTTGTCTTTTCATTTTGTTGATGGTTTCCTTTGCTGTGCAAAAACTCTTCAGTTTGATATAATCCCATTTGTTATTTTGTTCGTTTGTTTCCCTTGCATGAGGAGACATACCCAAATAACATTACTAAGAGTGATGTTAAAGAGTTTGCTGTCTATGTTTTTTCTTCTAGATGTTTTATGGTTTTGGGTCTTATACTTAATTCTTTAATCCATTTTGAGTTTATTCTTGCATATGATGTAAGAAAGTGATAGAGTTTCGTTCTTTTCCATATGTCTTACAGTTTTCCCAACACCATTTATTGAATAGTGTCTCTACCCCATTGTATAATCTTACCCCCTTTGTCATAGATTAATTGACCATATAGGTATGGGTTTATTTCTGGGCCCTTTATTCTACATTTATTTATGTGTCTTTTTCTAATGCCAGTACCATGCTGTTTTGATTGATATAACCTTATACTATAGTTTGATATCAGGTAGTGTGATATCTCCAACTTTGTTCTTTTTTTTCTAAGATGTCTTTGGCTATTCATGGTCTTTTGTGATTCCTTAAAATTTAGGATGACTTTTTTCTAGTTTTGTGGAAAAAACATTGGTAGTTTTTTAGGGATTGTATTGACTTTGTAGATTTTTTTAAGTAGCATGGAAATTTTAACAATGTAATTCTTGAGCATGATATATGCTTCCATTTCTTTATATATTCTTCTTTTTCTTTCTTCAGTGTCTTATAGTTTTACATCCTTGGTGAAATTTATTTTTAGGTATTTTATTTTTTTGATGCAATAGTAGATAGGATTGTTTTTTAATGTCTCTTATTGGTATTTCATTATTGGTGTATAAAAATGCAACTGATTTCTTAATACTAATTTTGTATGCTGCTGTGTTCCCTTCTTGATTTTCTGCCTGGATGATCTATCCATTAATGTGAATGAGATGTGGAATTCCCCATTACTGTATTACTGTTCTCTCTTCCTTAATCTGTATTAATATTTGCTTTGCATATTTAGGTGCTATCTATGTCAGGTGTGTACATGTTTACAAGAGTTATATCCTCTTGTTGGATTAATCCCTTTTCATTATAAAATATCCTTATTTGTCCCTTGTTATAGCCTTTGTTTTGAAATCTATGGTGTCTGATATAATATTGCTACCCAGCATTTTTATTTTTATTTCCATTTGCATGAAATACCTTTTTCCATCCCTTTACTTTCAGTCTATGTGCCTTTTGATCTGAAATGGATCTCTTTCAGGCAGTATATGTATGGGTCTTTTTTTTTTTATCCATTCAACTACCTGGTGTCTTTTGATTGGAGCATTTAAACCATTTACATTTAAAGTAACTATTGATAGGTATGTAGTTCTTTCCATTTTATATTTCCATTTTTGATCTTGATTGTTTTGTTCCTTTGGTTCTTAAAGAAGTTCCTTTAACATTTCTTGTAATGCTGATTTGGTGGTGGTGAGCTCCTTTAACTTTTGCTTTTCTGGGAAATCCTCTATCATTTTGGATTTATGTTGTCTGCTTTTAGTTATGGAAAGTTTGGTTTAGTTTATTATGAGATGCTGTTCTCCATCTTGGTAAGATGGGGAGATGTTCCTAGTGATTATTGAATGTCTGGAATTGTGTACTAAAATGTAGCTGCTCAGGATGATGAGTGTAACACTGCCTGCAGAAAGTCTATACTTTTCTTTTGGAAGGTACTTAGCATAGGGGCAATTCAAGGTGATCAAACCAGGAAATGAGTAATTTGAAAGTTAAAACTTTCCAGTCTATTTTTTTTATTAGTTCTTATTCCTACGTTATACCCTGTCATAATTTTTAACAGAAATCCATGGGTGTTTACCAGGGCTATTTTTTTTGGTTGATATATCCATAAATCTCTATTTTTGTTCCCTCCAATCCTGTAAGCATGCTCAAAGCTCAGCTTAGTTTAATCTGTTCATTATCTCTTCTTTTTTCTCATCTTCTCAACATTTAGTGCTTTCTGCGTAAGAATTGTCCAGTACCTCGAAGAGAAAAGGTATGAGAATTGATCTTAGATCTATGCCTTTCTGTCTTCTTTATAATCTTGGACCTTCTAGTTCTTGTTGCCTTGATTCTTTTCAATTTCTAATTTTATCTAGCTTCATGGCTGTTCTCAGAGGGAGATTTGAGCAATATAAGCTTCTCTATTACAACCAGAGTATAAGTCTCTTTCTTAACATTTATTGTCTTCTAATTTGCATACCCAATGTTATTCTTTTGGCCAGGCTTTCATCATCAATCATGTGGACAATTAACACAGACTATGACTCATTTCTTTGCCTCTAGTTTTACATTTATTCATTCAGTTATTCATACTCCTCAGTTTTAAATCTTTAAACTTTTTCTTTTAACTAAGATAGCACTGTAAAATATATTCAATGATTTGTTATCTGCCTATATCTTTAACCACTTGCTTGCTCTATTCAGATAATTCTGTCATATGTTCCAACAAAACTGAAAAATGTTCAGTTTCACAAAGAAGCCACAACCTTTCACTTATCACTAATTTTGCTTGTGTTGCCATGTTGGCCTTTAAGTTCTGTGCCTTCTGCCCTCCATTAATTTACTTTACCATCCTAGCTCTACTCATTTTCCAATTCTTAATTTAACTTTCACCTTCTATATGTCATACTCATGACAACTTTCCACCATACATGCCTAGTAACCAATAGGTTTACACTAGATACTTAAGTGTTAATTAAATCATTTTAATATATAAGTTTATATTAATTTAATACTATTAATTAATACTGATAATATTTTGTATAAATTTTAATATGAAAATATGTTTTATATTTAATTTAATATTATATAATCATATAACATGATAATTATATAACAAATATAAAATTAATTACTTTTATTTTTTAATTTTTCTCCTTTCTTTTACTGCATTCTGTACATAGAAGGCAAAAATAAAGTTTTATAGTTGTGTCACCTTGCAACACTGTATTAAATAGATGCAGTAAATAATGATACCTTACTTGGGGTAGTCTGCACGCAAAATGGTTCCCAAAGTTCTTCCCTCCTATTATTTACTTACTTGTTTAACTCCCTTCCATTAAATTTAGGCTGGACTTCATATCCAGTTTCTAAAAATAGAATGAAGCAAAAGTGATAATGTGTGACTTGGAAAGTAACTCATAAAGAGCAGTTTGGTGTTGCACTCTCTCTAAGATCACTTTCTCCAGGATAAGCTAGCTCCATATTACGAGCAACTTTTTGGAGAAACCCATGTGATGGACTGAAGCTTTGGGAGTGATCTTGGGAGTGGATTCTGCAGCTCAGTAAAGCTTTTCTGACAATAGCCCCAGTTGACATCTTGACTGCAACCTTGGGAAATTCTTTCAACTAAGGCTACCCAGTTAGGATTCTCCCAGATTCCTAACATGAAGAAATTGTGTGGGATAATAAATGTTTTTTGTTTTTTTGTTTTGTTTTTTAAACAACTATGTTTTGGGATAATTTAATGCATAGCAACCGATAGCAAAACTATTACTCATGTAAAACATAACACATTCCCAATATATCATCTCATTTACTACTTTCAACAAACCTATGGGAAATTATCATGTCTATATTTGGAGAAAGATTCTGAAATTTATAATAGATGTTAAGTAATGCCCATTCCAAAATGCTTTTGCTTTATTTATTTATTTATGTCAAAAATTTTATTGGGAATTGAAGGAGGGGAGCAGCCAAGTTGTTCTTCAGTCTTCGTTGTGGAGGGTGCCAGTCGCCATCTGGCTTCCCATCAGCAGCTCGTGGCCTCTAAGCTCAAAGTGCTGTGTTGAGTCTTAGTTGCAGGTGGACGTAACCACCATCCCATGTGGAAGTCAAACCCAGCAGCCTTGTTGTTAAGAGTGCATGCCCTATCCACTAAGCCATCCGGAGTAGCCCACCATTGAACAGGCCATCTTATTGTACACCAGCTGAGCCATCCTGCCACCTGTTGGCAGCTCAGCAACAGCTCAGCTAGGGTGCAGCATCACTGGCCCATGAGGGAATCGAACCAGCAGCCCTGTTGCTCAGAGCACACTCTCAACCAACTGAGTCACTCGGCTGGGCCCTGCTTTCACTTTATTATAGTTGCCTCTTCTACCCACTGTTAAAAGAAATTAACTTTGGAAGAGCTCAGGGACTTGAAAGACAGAGAGGTATAGATGCACATCTTGGAAGAACCTACCAACCTTTTAAAGTAATAAATTGCAAGCTTTTTTAAAATCAATAAATTGATAATTTATTACACAAAATCCTAGAAGCTGCATTTAAAATTCCAGAGCAATATATAGAAACATAATTTTATGGAATATGTATATTTAAAAAATAGACTGTAGCAGAACAATTTGATTTACTGTAGAATTAAAGGTATATATAATGAGTTGTTTTTGCATACAAAATATACCTTATTTTCATAAACATGAAAATAAGAAATCACATTTATCAATCTTTTTAAACTTATGAAATTTAAACATTCATATAAATATGAGCTAGCTTATATCAAACAATATTTTTTTTGGATGGTCATTCACTTGTAAATTGAAAGACTGTCTTGTAAATATACATAGAAGAGTTATAAATCACAGTGAAGCAAGACTTGTATGAATATGCAAATTGCATAGAAACTTGAAACTTATAGAATTCTACTAACCCAATTACCAGGAAGCTGATTGCCATTCTGATTCAACTATATGAGAATGGCTGCCTCATTAAAGCTAATAGTTTCCTCTGGCTAAAAATGAGTGGAGTTACCAACTGTTAAATTTGGTAGCCTAATAGAAAATATGCTAGCAGTCATGTAAACATAACTGTTAGGACTCCAGGTATGAAGAACGATTCTTTCCTATAACTAAGATTTTGAGAATAAAATGAGAAAGGGGAAGAACACAAGACTCTCCCTATGGGGCAATATAGGGAATCAAAAAAAATTTGACAAAACAGGGAACAGATGTGGTGTAAGATAAGCTTCATTTGATCATAGTATATAAAACTGAATAAATTAAAACAAAATGAGAGAGCACATATTCTCTTCTCTATTTTTTAGTAGTTAACCTCTAATTTTCATGTTTCTGTAGTGGTAAGTTGAATATAAAAAATACAATAAAAGAATAATTACATAGCAAATTAAATTTGGCATTTAATAGACTCCCCAATTATTATTTTAAAATTCAGAAAGCATCCAATCCATTTAAACACTTTAGAAATATTATCAAAATGTGTTTGTCTTCTGAAGTGTCATTTAATAAAGCAATCATGCTTGTGGAAAGGTTCCTGAGTTTGGTGAATTAATAAAACTCTGTGTCCATAGAGCTGATTTCAGAAACTTTCAATCACCTGGAGTTCTTTCCCTTAGCTAACAGTGTCATTGGAGGGACTGAGTTATAACTAATATGATAGGAATTGAATATTAAAAAAAAAAACAACCCAAGAAACAACAACTCATTGGATAAAAATTGCTTCTTTCCAAAATCAGGCATCACTTTAGCATCTCCATTGGCTGCATATAAAATAGCAGAGAAACACATAATATACCAGGACAATGGATTGAAGCTTTGGGAGATGAAAAGGCAACAGCGATACCTAAAACAACCCAGGGATGTTTCTTCCCTGTAGCTGCTTAGAGTATTAGTTCCAATAATTGATAATCACTAACTAGCATGGCAGAAGAAGAGGAATCAGTGTCAACTGTGTGGACTATAAGGTAGTTGCTTGAAACATTTATTTTTTAAAATTAGCATTCATTGAACAATCAAAATGAAGAAAATAATAATTTTATACTCTGGTGAGCAAAGCATTTAGAGGGTTCACTAGTTTCAGTGACAGAAAAGTTATTATGCCACTGACAAACATGTTATTAGAAAAGAAGTTAAATTAAATTTTACTTCAAGACTCAAGTCAGCAACCAAGTTTTCATGTTAAGCTTTGATTGAGAGATGAAACCATGAAAAATCAGTAACCTGTTTGAATGAATAAAAAATATGATATTAAAGAGATGTTTGGTATAGAAGCGAATCATGAGAATTTCATATGCCAAAAAGGAAAAGTTAGTCTATTATTTTTTTTCACTGATGTGCTTTTCAAATTTGTGTGTAAACATTAAAAACATGGTATCTCTGAAGAACAATGAGTTTTAAAGTTCCTAATTTGAATGAATTACTTTAAATTTGATGGTGAGTAGAATTTCTAGCAGGACTTTGCATACCCACTTATCTTCCTTTTCTCCAAAGCAGGAATACAAATTATTTATATCTTTTAGACTGCAATAAGCATCCTGTTAAAGTTTGTTACATTTCTTCTATTTTTCCTCTAAGTGGAAAGGGGCAAAATAAAATATTTAACTATTCCATAAGCAAAGACTATAAAAGAAATAACCTAAATGATAAAAAAAAAGAACACTGAAAATAAACAAATGTGGCACAGAACATTTTAGTTCATTTCTGCTCTGGCCAGGTAAAGATTGTTTTTCAATTACTTGTTTAGAATGAAAGCTTATGACCAACACCTGTGCCAGATTGGAATTTGAGATCACTAATTTGCTGTGCTTGATATCCCTTGGAACAGATGCAGGGGGACAGAAGGGATTAAAATTGTTCTGTTCTGATGGCTGATCAGAGGCTGAGGTAGCCAAGAAACAGAAACAGAGGCTGTGCTGAGAATTACAGCATCAGCAGTCCATCAGCAAATACACAGATCAAGAATTTGATCAGTACTTGAGAACGCTAAATGTCTCTGTGTTATAATACTATAGAACCCACCTTCTCATGAGTTATTGAGTTCTTATGATGCAGTTAACCTATCAAATAATATAAACAGGCATCATTTTATGAGATACCATTTGCTATCATTTTAAGTCTGTACAAGATCTGTATTCAAAACTTGTTTTAATTATCTTGGAATTTATTTCAGCTACATTTTGATTTAATAGTCCCAAGAAAAGGTAAAAGCTGAGTTAGGTTAACTATTAGAGAGTTAGAAAGAGATAGAATACATATTCCATCCTTTGAAAGTCAGAAATTTGGTGTAACTATTGAGCCGTATATTGAGATTCTTAATACCTAGAATATTCAATAAGATAGATTCTAATGTGAACCTAAATGCTTAACAAACCAGCAACAACTTTTGCTTAAAGTAGTGGTTTTCAAAGAAGTTTGCATGCAACCCGTGAAAGGATAAACAAAAATGTTAACATTTTTATTCATATTTGTTTTTGTAACTAAAAACTGTGAGATAACAAAAATACTAGGATATTATAATATCTATTGTTCAAATTGCAACGCTTCTTTACTTATTTGAAACATCCTGCATTTAGGCAACTGAGTTATCCTATAAGAAAATTGGGGATTTCACAATGGCAAGATTGACATTGGTGGTCTCAAAGTTTATTCATGTCTGATTAAGTTGAATTAATTTTCATTTTAAGCTATATTAAGTCCTATGATTGACAGATAAAAATATCAGTAATGTAAACACATGCAAACACAGAATATGGCTGTGTGATTAAAACTTACCAAATAATTCTCATATTTCTGACATGAGCTAATTTCCAGCCTATCACATGGTAAAAAACAAAAATTCTAATCAGAGCTTAAACCTAATAACTCCAAACGCTTTTGAATTTGTCTGTGAATGGCAACCCTTACTTGAATATCAGAGATAAAGATGAAAAGATGAAGATTGTGTTCCTTGCCCAGCAAGAGAGGGCTGCCTTGGAACACACAGTATAGTATCTCCATCCATGCAAATTCTTGGCCATAGTTAAGGATTGTTTTTTTTAAAAAAATTAGTTTCAGGTGTACAAAGCAATGTAATAGACATTTAAACCCCTCATAAAGTGACAACCCACCCCCCAAGCTACTACCCCTCCGACATCTTATATAGTTGTTATAATATGGTTGACTATCTTCCCTAGTTGTACTCTACATCCTGTGATTACATATTCCTATATATTTAGTTGCAGTTGACATTCAGTATTGTTCTACGTCAGCTCTTCAAGTGTATAGATCATTGGTCAGGCATCTACACAGCCTATGAGGATCACGTCATAGACTGTGTAGGGATTTTTAAGAAAGCTTGGAGTTCTGGGATTCACTGAATGATTATGTAACAGGGTAAGAAAAAGTGGGATTGTTGTTTTAAGGGATTGCTTACATTAAGGCGATAGGGACAGTGACTAAGAAGGTGAGGATAACCTCCCTGCAGTTGTGGATTAAACATACCCTGCATGGAGCTGTTTTTTCAGTGATAAACTTACAGGACTGTCAGCAATTGACTCTGATTTACATCCCTCCTTACTGGGGAGGAATTATTTCATTTCACTATTAACAAGAAAACTACATGAAATAGAGATTTATATCCACTAATGTGAATGCTGAACCTCACCCTAAATATGATTGTGGTTTGAAATATAACTCCTTATATTATGACTTTCAGGTCATCAGTAAGATTTTTAAAAACTTAGTGTTGAGAATATGAAAATAAACTTTATAATTGGAAAGCAAAACTCTTTTAACAATCATGTAAAATAAATACTTAAAATACTCTTTAGTATTTCCTTATTTTTTAAACTCTAATTTAGTATATATTTTATAATGCATATAATACAGCAGAGTAGTCTATGCATATGTAGTATACACTAAATGAATATATTTGGGCTATATGCACAATAGTTTTTATTGACAGGTATATGTAATAAAATATTTTTGTAATAAAATAATGTAATAAAAGATTTCTCATTTCCCAACTGCATGTTGGCAGTTTGAAGGTACATGATGGCATTCAGAGTCTTTAACAATTAGGTTTACCCACCTTTTCAGCCTCACCTTTCTTGACTCATGCATGCCTTTGGCTCACAACCATGTGAAGTCCTTCAGCTGACCAATTTGTTTTCACAACCTTATGCCTTTGTGTTGATGGATAATACTAGGATGTATCAAAATGTATTTCACTATTTTTTACTGAAGTTAGTCTTGAAAATCTGTTGAATAAGGACTAAAAATGTATGAGAAATATTAGCACATTTGAAATAGTTTATTACCTTATTGTCCAAATCTGTAAACAGATATAAAATTCCCTAGGAACTAAAAGAAAAGTAATGAAAAGAAGAAAAATAATGTCCTCATGTTACTTATGAATCAAAAACAACAACAAAAGAAAAATACTATGTTTATCACTTTTAAATTGTTTGTTTGTGACCTGGATTGTTAATTGTCTACAAATTTAATTTTCATCGTTTTAGTAATAGAATCCCTCCTGTTTTAGCTTGTATATAGTATAGCTAGAGTCCACATATCCCAGGCTGTTTTGTGACTACTTATGACCAGATGAGTTTTACCTAATGAGAAAGTGATGTATACAATTTCTAAGTAACATCCTTAAAAGGAACCGGATTGTCTCTACTGATTGCCTTTCCAATTTCACATTTTACTATAAATTAGTAAATTTGGTTTTGTAATAAAGGCATTTTTTTAAAAGGCAGTAGAGTATAATTATCTTGATTTTCTTTAATCTTTCTTCTATTCTAGGAGAGACTTTAACTATTCTTTAATACCGAAAAAAAGAGTTGTTGGCATTCTACTAATTTGTGAGTACTAAGGAACAACGTTTTTTAAGAGTGAGAAGATATCTTTCCATCCGGCAAATTCTTTAGTTTAATCTATTCATTGAAAGAGAAAGACTAGTTCAGTTCTATTTTTATCCACTCTGTGAGGCACATTAGTTTAATTTTTCTGAGTCACTTAGCTGTAGATAGGTGGCAAACTCTACATTATCCCACTGCTATAATGTGAACTTGAACAATCAAATGTCTAAGCCCTGTTGGGAACATCACATATGCATCTTAAGTAATAAAGCAAAGTGGTAAGACAAGCTGGTTCAAACTCCTAGGGATGCTGAGAGCAAATGTTAACCTATAAATACCCATTTTTGTATTTACATAATCTTATGCTGTTCCTCTGCATTTTTTATCAATTTCACAATCCAGAAGTGTACATAGTATTAGAGTGTGTGTGCCCATGCACGCAGGATAAGCTAGACTAGGTAGAGTTTTGTAGAAGACAAAGGAAATTTTTTGTTTACTGTGACGTACCTATATGCATTAAAGACATGTATAAGAATGTTCAGAGCACCTTTATTCATAAAATAAAACAAACAAACAAACAAACAAAAAACCTAGAAACAATCCAAATGGTCACGAATGGGTATATCGCTGTGGAGTAACACAATGGAATGTCAGCAGACAAGATGGAGCAGGAGCTTTAATTACGCTAATACTGTTTGGGCTAGCATCATGCACTTACACCATATCTCATATAAAGAACATGTCCCAGGTAGCCACTGGTCCTAGAGTGAGGGGATATGTGCAGAAGAACAGAACCTGAGGCAGTGTGGAGTGAGGCCTAGCCAACCCAACCTGAGTAGCAAAGCCAGAACTGACCTGCACAATTGTGAAGAAAACATTACATATTTGTTGTTTTAAGTAATTGATATATGTCAGTGGTTTGCAATGTAATATTTTGGCAGTAAAATTTGACTTTTTAGAATTTATCAAATAATTAACTTGTTCTATTTCTTATTTTTTCCTGTTATGGTAAAGTATATTTTTTGAGATTCTATCCATTTTACTATGTAGCCTATTAACATGATAAAAAATATTTTTGTTTTTCTTTTGTTACCTTATTAATATTTGTAGAATATGTAACCATGTTTCATTTTACATTTTAAATACTAATTATTTGTATTTTCATCTCCTTTTTTCTTAAGCAGTCTCACAAGATGTTGATAAATTTAATCAGCCGTTTAAAATGATCAATTTATATCTTAATGATCCTCTCTATAGTCTGGTTGTTTTTTAATTCACTATTCTCTATTATTTATTATTTTTATTTTCTTCCTTCTATTTTGACTAAGTTTTTTTTTTTTTTGAGGGCAGTGTCACTGGCCCTCATATGTGGGACCCGAACCAGGGCCGCTGGCTTCCCAAGCCAGCTCTTAACCACCATGCCACTCGGCTGGGCTCTTCCTTCTATTTTGTTTGTGTTGATTTTTCTTTCTTTTCAGTTTTAGTTTCCTAATGCATGTACTTAAGTCTATATAAATTTTCTTCCAAAAATTCCAGAATCTTGTAATATGTCTATATTTTTCTGTTTGCTTAAAAATAAAGTATACTTTATAATTTTTAGTGCAATGTTTTATATACAATTAGATAACTATTAGCTGTATTGCCCAAATATTCTAAATTGTCCCTGATATTACATCAATGTTCTATCAGTTGCTGAAAAAGTTGTATAAACATTTTCTAGTATAATTATATATTTACCTCTTTTTCTTATAATTTCATCTTTTTGGGCTTTGTATATTTTGAGAGAGGCTGTGGTTTAGTGAATACACATTTAGAATTGTTTTGTTTTCTGGTAAATTAAAATTTCTTGTTAGAAAGTGTCCCTTTTAATCTCTAGTTGCAGTTTTTCTATTGCAGTTTACTTTTTCTATTATCACTGCATAACTTTTCTTTTGTTAGTTTTTTCTGCCATCATATACATATGTGTGTGTGTGTGTGTGTAAAATCTCCAAGATATTCTTCAGTAGGTAAATGGATAAACAAACATGGTACTAAGACAATAGAATATTATTGAGCATTAAATAGAAATGAGTTATCAACTCATGAAAAGACATAGAGGAAACTTAAATGTATATTTCTAAGTAAAAGAAGCCCATCAGAGAAGCCTACAGACTCTATGTTCCAACCATAGGACATTTTGAAAAAGGAAAAACTATGGAGACCAGTAAAAAGATCACTGGTTGTCAGTGGTTGGGGAGCAAGGTAGAGGGATAAATAAAGCAGCAAAAGTATTCTGTATGATCTTATAATGATGGATAAATGTCATCATACATTTGTCCAAACCCATAGAATGCACAACATCAAGAGTGTACCTAATGTAAAGTATGGGCTCTGGATGACAATGACATGTCAGCGTAGTTTTATCAATTGTTACAAATGTCCCACTCTGGTGGGAGATGTTCATGATTGGGGAGTCAACACATGTGTAGAGGAGGGGAATATAAGTATATAGCAAATCTCAGCACAGTTCTCTCAATTTTTCTGTAAACCTAAAAATATTTTTAAAAATAATGTCTCTTAAAAGCATAATGAATTCAAGCTCTATTTTTAATTACACAGTGTATAAATATTACATTCGTGCACCAGAGCATGTGTGATGGAAAACAAGCTAGTCTCCTGTGGAAGGAGAATGATGAGCTCTATTAATCAAGGACTTTATTCCTCTGTTCATAGCACCATACTAATCATTATACAAATACACGGTAAATCATTTTTCTCTCTTAAATTTTCTACTTTCTAAATAGCTGATTTGGTAGGAAATTATCTATTAACATGCTGACCAAATTAAATTGAAGTAAAACATTTTTTTTTTTTAGATATTAAGTAATGTATTTTATCTATTGAGAAATTATACTGCCTGGTATGGTCTCTAACAATACTTTTATTACTTTACCCTACAGGGCATCACAGACTATAATTTTGGGTATTTTGTAGATATATGCTTATTAAGGACTACTTACTAATTACCACTGCAAATCAAATGTGCAGTTATCTGTTCTTACCTTTATGGACTTATTCACAGTATATGAGATACCCTTTTACTTGAAACATTTTCCTTTTTGCCTCTGGGATTACAGATTTGCCTCTTTCTCCTCTCACCTTTTTCACCTTTTTTTTGGAGAGCAGTGTCACTGGCCGAACCAGGGCCGCTGGCTTCCCAAGCCAGCGCTTAACCACCGGCCCTCTCCTCTCACCTTTCTAACTCTTCTTTCTCAGTCTCCTTTTCTGATTTTTTTTTTTTTTTATCTTCCTGATTTCAGGGACCAATTCTTAAGAAGGATTTTGTTTTTTGTTTTGTTTTTCCTTGATCTACACTTACTCTCTAGGTGATCCCATTCAACACCAAGACTTTAACTATACAAAGGGTGCCAAAAAAATTTATACACATTTTAAGATAACATCACTTAAATTATGCATACATTTTTTGGCATCCTCTGGTATAGCTTATGTATTCCTAAATTATGTCTGCAGTCCAGAATCTTTCCTTGAACTCCAAAATTTTATATCCAATATGACTTCATAACATTCCATATGGAAATTTAATAGGAACCTGAAACTTAATCTAACTAAATCTTAATCACTGGTTTCAAACTCCAACCCTGTTTCTCTTCCATTTATTTATCTGTATCTCAGTAAAAGAGAAATACAATCTTCCAAGTTTGTCAACCCCAAAACCATGGCATTACCCTGTAGTCCGCACTTTCTCAAATTCACATCCTGTCCATCATAAATCTATCAATTTAGATGGAAAATATGATTCCCTTTTGTTGTAGGAGATTGGGCTTTTCTCAGTGCAAAGTCCAGGTCCTTGGCAACTCCAGCAAAGAATTAAACAAGATGTCAGAGTAAAAAGTAGTTTATTAGAAGATATAGTACATTTCAAAGAAGTAGAAGTAGGCCTGAGCAGTAGAGAAAGGCTCAAGGGCCCATTATTAGAAATTACATTCCAAAGAGTTTGGAGCCAGCCACTCGCAAAGGCAAGGCTCAAAAGGCTCAAAGGAAGAAGCGGTCCAAAGGGAGAAGCGGTCAAAAAGGCGGACTTCCTAGGACATTGGGTTTTATCCCTTTTTCTCTAGAATGGGCTGTTCCCCTCTGGGTGTGGGACCACTTGATTGGAAGTTTTGGGTGCAGAAAGGAGGTCACCTGGGCAGTTGCATTCTGTGGGAAGTGCAGCAATGTAGAGACCCAATGCCTGCCTCTTCCATTTTCCCCTTGAGTGACTGTGATCCTCATAAAAATCTCCATGGGAAGTTGAGGGACAGGAGGTCTTTTCTTCTGTATCTGCTTCCTGCTGGGCAGGGGCATACAGTGGTCCCTGACTATTGGGGGATTCACGGAACTCTCACCCTAGCTGATCTCCTATGGGAGGAAGGAGTCTCGAAATCTACCTGGAAGACCGCCCTGGCTTCTTTGGTTGTGACTGGCAATCTTGCTGGGATGTCATCTGTATCCCCAAGGTCCCGAATGAGGAAAAATAGATTTTAATTAGTAAATCTATTAGCTCTCATGAAGCCTGTGGCCATTCAGCCCTGTCACTCAAGTGGCATCAGTTGTCTGGGTCCAGAATGGGTTTGGCATTTAGTTTACTGGCCTGGGGGATATTAGGAAATCACAGGCTTTCAAGTAGCTATGTGAAGCACGGGTAGGAGACTTCTATTGTTTAGGATTAAGAAACTGATTTACAAAGCAATCAAGAAGCAGTGGGGATCTTCAGGATTCACAAACTGGTTAGAACGGCAATTAAAGCCAAGAGCTAAGAAACTAAAGAACTAGGAAGGAGACTTAACATTTCTATACTTAACATTTCTATAGGAAAGAAAACTTAGAAGTTTCTTAGTGGCCGCCAGTGGTGCTGTGGTTAAGCGCTGGCTTGGGAAGCCAGCGGCCCCTGTTCACTCCCACATATGAGGGCCAGTGACACTGCCCTAAAAAAAAAAAAAAAAAAAAAAAAAAAAAATTTCTTAGTGGTGGGGGGTGGTGGGGGGCTGCTCTGTTGGCTGGTAACACTTTCACTATATCTATGGCTATTACCTTTTACTAAGGCATCATCAGCATTCACTTGGACTAGGCTTCCAATAAGTACCTCACTCTTATATAGTCTATCCTCCACACTGTAGCTTGAATAATTATTTTAAAATAGTAAATCAAATTATGTTCTTTTTGTGCTCAAAACCTTCCAATGAGTCAACGTATTGCTTGAAATAAAACCCAGTATTCCTGTCCTCCTCCACCTCCCACTGTGGTCTACAAGATTCTCCATGAACTAGCACAGAGTTACCACTCAGATTTTATCTCCTAGCATTATTCTTCCTTTGGAATTCCAGTCACACTGGCTTCCTGGAAGTTGCTTAGAAGTGTCAAAACATACCTTCCCCCGAGGGTATTTTCATTTGCTTTTCTCTATTCTTGACTTACTCTGTGATATCATTTTGAACTTTACTCAAATAACTTCAGTAAAGCCTTCTCTGAGTGCTGCAGTAAAAAAAGCAACAGGGAGCAGAGCCATCAAAGTCCAACAATGGATATGTAATATGAGTAATTGATAAATAACTAAGCAACTGAGATTTTGGGGTGATTTGTTACTGCACCGTACATTGGCCTAAGTGATCTGGTATGAGACACTATAGCAAATAGTCTTTATTGCCATCCACCACTGTGGCATTATTAATCTGCACATTATCCTCTACTAAATTTCTTCTTAGGAATTATCACTACATTGAATATTACACATTTGTATTTATATATACTTGTTTTCTGTTCTTTTCTGAAGCAATATAAGAACTTATCTAAGTAAATAATAGAAGATCTAATCTAAGGCAGCATCTGTTTTTTATGTGTTGTTTTTTTTTACTTCGTGCCTACTGGCATATCATAGGTATTAGAGAAATATATGTAGTATTGTTGTTTGTTATAGAATATGAAAACTAATGTTTCCAATCTTCCATTTAATACACTAAGCAATTAAATATTATGAGTGAAAAATTCTGAAACACTCTGAAATTCTTAAAATACTTCACAATAATTTGTAGATTCTCATTTAAACTGGTTTAGTAACCCAGGAGTATTCAGAGTGTTTTCAACAAAATATCAATAAGCATTTTACGAACTATCATATATTTATTTAGTATGTATCACCTAATATCACATGATAGAATAATGTTGCTCTTTTGGCATGTATTATTATTAGCCACATGGACAAAAAGCGTTGTTAGAAAAAATTTGCAGAAGGTGATAACAGTCACAACTCTTCTTTTAAGAACTCCCTCATAAAAGCAAATCATGCAATTTAAGTTGGAGCTCAATTACATAAATTTTGTTCAAGCATACTTTTAATTGCATATTTTTCCAGTTGTTACTATAGTTAACAATCCACTTAGATGTAGAAGTTGTTTTCTACTAAATATCTTAACTCTTGCAGGATGCTATTTTGCTCTCTTAAATTTTGAAGATTTTAAGGGAGTAAAAATACTCTACAGAACATTACAATGATGTATACGTATCATTATACATTCATCACACACATAGAAGGGACAACACTGAGAATGAACTGTGATGTAAACTATGGACTTAGAGTGATTATGATATGCCAATGTAGGCTCATTCTTGCTACCACTACTAATAACAATAACAATTATTACTATAGTAATGTACCATTCTGTTGAATGATGTTGATGATGGGGGAGGCTATGCTATGAAGTGCAAGGGGTATATGGGAAATCTCTGTACCTCCCTCTCAATTTGTTGTAAACCTAAAACTGCTCTAAAAAATTTGTCTTAAGAACTCTAATGAGTAAAGTCTGGGGTCCTTAAAAATGGTTGAATTTTTATTTATAACCACCAATATAATACCATACTTTAACCTTAAGTAGGTACTCGATAAATGATTTTTTGTTGTTGTTTTTTAAAGATTTTACTGGGGAATTGGGGAAGGGGAACAGACAAGTTGTTGTCCTTCAATCTTAGTTGTGGAGGGTGCAGCTAGCTAAGCTCCAAGTGGGAGTCCAACTGGCAATCTTTTTAGGAGCACATGCTCTCACCAGTTGAGCCATGCTGCCTCCTGTAGGCAGCTCAGCTCAGGCGCAGCTCACTAGGCCATGTGGGGATCGAACTGGTGACCCTGTTGCACAGAGCTGGAGCTCTTGGCCATCTGAGCCACTCGGCTGGCTCAATAAATGTTTTTTGAATAGATTGTCAAGGACTTCTCAGTTCAGGAGAACTGAAGTTTGGTGAAGCAAGAAATCATCTGCACCTGGGCAGGCTGAGTGATGTGGTGGTTAAGAGCTGGCTTGGTATGCCAGCGGCCCCGGTTCGGTTCCCACATATAAGGGCCAGTGACACTGCACTCAAAAAAAAAAAGAAAAAAAAAAAAAGAAATCCTCTGCACCTAAGTAGACCTGTATAGGGAAAGCAAAATCATAATTGGGAATATTTTACAACTTGTCACACAGGTCTGGAAGTACACATGGCCAAAATGTACTCTTCCTTCAGGGAGGAATTGGAGGATCACTTGGTAAACATAGAATCATTATGAGGGAAGTTAGGGAAGTTAAATGCTAAGTGATGCAAACATCTCGCCATAGGGATGGTCTTTCTATAAAGCAACAAAAGGAAATTAATAGTTCGGTTGGTCAAGTGTAAGAGAGCAAGGCATGGCTGGGACTTCTATGAGCCAGGGAGTATTTTTTTTAAGTATTTAAATTAAAACATAAAAAAGTTTAAAGAACCTTTGAGGGTCCAACAAAAATCCATCTTTGGTACCTTCAATCCTTTCTACCCCCACCTCATAGGATTTAAATAAAAAGAAAACAAAGTTTTTTGTTTTGTTTTTTTTCCTTTTTTTTTTTTGAGGGCAGTGTCACTGGCCCTCATATGGGGGATCCGAACCAGGGCTGCTGGCTTCCCAAGCCAGCGTTTAACCACCGCGCCACTCGGCCAGCCCGAAAACAAGGTTTTAAAACTCTTTATACGAATAACCAAATTCATCCAACAAGCATATATACTGACAAGTATCTGTTTGTATCTGAGCCATATAAACATTTGAATCAGATGATTAAGGTTTCTTGAGTGCACAAGTGCTACCTATGGCTAATAATCCTACCTGTAGACATGTTAACATACTCAGTTGACAGTATTACTATGGGCCTAGGGGTTAAGTTCTCTTTTTCAGGTGACTTTCTATCCTTGTTTTAAACCTCGATGGAGAGCATCGGTACTTTCATTCTGAGGGTAGGAGCTTAGTAACTATTTTTAATTAATCAATTATCTCTCAGGATTTGTGGAGGACATCTCACTCTAGTCTTCAGGTCTTCATGTAAGAAAGACAATAAAATATGGTGCAAATATTATATTTTTTAGGATTTCAAACAACTTCTTACTATCTTGTTATATATTTTAGCAGTATTTGTGAGTGGAAACTCAGTTGACCCTTTTGGTTTTCACCCTCAATATCCAAACACCTTGTCCCCACAAAAAGCTTAGACAATGAAAAGGAAACACCTATGTAGACCAGAGCTGGTAACAGCCTGCTAGGTAGAGAAATGATTGCCATAATACTTAACACTCATGGTGTTTAAATCTTGGTGAGTTTCACCTACAACTGACTTCATAAGTACTTTGCAATCAAATTTTCTTACTGCAGAAGAATGAGAAAACAAAATAAAATCCTACAGACAACCATTTAGAAAATCAGACTCATTTCAAATATACTAATTACATTTTAATAATGTAAGTACTGATAAAGCAGCACTTCCTGATGTAAAATTCTTTAAATTAGGAATGTATTTTTGATAGCTCCCAGTGTTCCTTCATTCTCTGTTTATCAAGGACCTACTGGACAATTACAACTGTAGTAAGTTCATGGTACTTATTTCATTTAGTGATATATCCAATGCCTCTCAAACACATATAATTTGTACTAATGGTACTGTTCAAGATGAATCCATGATAATGGTTATTAACAAGTGTGGTTTAATATTCTCATATTAAAACTAACAAATGAGTAAATATTAAATAAGGTATTTGGGGGAAATAATAAAATATTATTATATTTTATTAGTGAAAACTAATCACAATGATAAAATTCCAGGCACTATGCTACATGGCTAAATTTTTATTGTTTAAACTATTGAACCTTCATGTAACTGTTGCCGATTCCCAGTGAATGACTCTTCAAATAATTTGCTGTATAGCTCTAAAAGAAAAAAAGCAGAAAATAACTGGTATTTCAATATCAGTTTAAAATAGTTTCTACTATTAATAATTTGACACAGTGGAACTTTGTAGGAGAATCTGAGAAATATTTAACATAATGAAAACTATGAATTTATTTTTTAGGGTACATTACCACTGAAAGAATTAAAATTAACAGGTCATATGCAAACAGCAAAAACAAAGAACACCTTGTCAGAAAAGTTCATCATTTGCACAATTTAATAAAGTCTTATGTAAGGATTTATGCAAATTTAAATGAAACTCATATTTAAGAACTAAAATATGTTTTTTTCTTTTTATCACTTCATTTATGTATCTAAAGGGGAATAAATTTGATACAATAATTCTACCTCCAGATACAAATTTTCCATTTTTTGTTCATAAACCTGTCATTTTTATGTCTTATTTCAGCTTTATTAACATATAACTGACAAATAAAATTGCAAAATATTTAAAATTTTCAGGATGATTTGCTATATGTGTACATTGTGAAAGGATTCCCTTAGTCTAGTTAATTAACACATAGATCATCTCATCTATATTTTTTTTTGTGTGTGTAAACATTTAAATTTACAGTCTTAGCAAATTTTAATTACACAATACAGTGTTATCAGCTAGAATCACCATGTTTTATATTAGAGCCTCAGACTTATTCATCTTGTAGCTGAAAGTTTGTGCCCTTGTACCAACCTCTGCATCCCCAACTATTGGCAATGACATTTCTACTGTCTGATTCTATGGGTTTGATTTTTTCTTTTTTTAAGATTCCATATGTAAGTTATACCATGCAGCATTTATCTTTATCTGTTTGGCATAGTTTCCTTAGTATAATGCCCTCATGTGACATCCATATTGTCACAAATGACAAGGTTTCCTTCTTACCCATGGCTGAATAATATTTCACTGTGTTTATATCACTTCTTCATCCATTCATCCATTGACAGACAGGTTGTTGCCATATTTTGGCTATTGTGAATACTGTTGCCATGATCATAAAACTCTGGGTATTTCTGATACGCTGTTTTCATTTCAGTGTTGGGTCACATAGTAATTCTATTTTTAAATTTGTAAGGGACTTCCATACTGTTTTCCATAGTGGCTGCACCAATTTACATTTGTACCAACAGTGCACAAGGGTTGCCTTTTCTCTACATCCTTGCTAACAAGGATGTTATCTCTTGTCTTTTTGCAGACAGCCATTCTAACATGTGAAGGGATATCTGATTGTGGTTTTTACTTGCATTTCCCTGATGATTAGTGATGGTGAGCATCTTTTCATGTACTATTAGCCATTCTTAAACCTAATATGGAAAAATGTCTATTCAGATTCTCTGCCCATTTTTAAAATCAGATTGTTTGTATTTGTTGCAATTGAGTTGTATGAGTTTTTTATATATTTTAGATACAAATCTCTTATCATCTGATTTGCAAATATTTTCATACATTCCATAGGTTGGTTTTTCATTCTGCTGATGGCTTCCTTTGCTGTGCAGAAGCTGTTGAACTTAATGTCATCCAACATGTTTGTTTCTGCCTTTGTTGCCTTTGCTTTAGCCTCAAATCCAAAAAATCATTTCTAAGACTGATGTCAAGGAGCTTGCCCACTATGTTCTCTTTTACAAGTTTTCTGATTTCAGGTCTGATGTTCAAGACTTTAATAATACATTTTGAAATATTTCTGTGTTTGAGGTAATATAGGGATCCAGTTCATTCTTTTGTGGTTGGCTAACTAGTTATCCTAACACCATTTATTAAAGATACTATTCTTTCTACATTGTATATTTTCAGGTCTGTTATCATAAACTAATTGATTATACACAAGTTTATTTTGGGGCTCTCTATTCTGTTCCATTGAATCTGTCTATTTTTATGCCAATACCATACTGTTTTGATTACTACAGCTTTGTAGCATAGAGTGAAATAAGAAAATATTGTGCCTCCAACTTTGTTCTTTCTAAAGATAGCTTTGGCTATTCGAAGTCTTTTGTGGTCTTAAAAATCTGTTATTGAGAAACTATCAAAAAATATGTTCAAAAACAGGGCACTGTGAATTTATTTACTCCAAATGAAAGTCACATTTTTTCCAGAAACATTATATCACACGCTGTGATAGAGATATATAAATCTAACATATTTTAATGATATTTACAGATTTTGTGAAGATAGAATAGTATTCTAATTATTTTTAGTATAAAAGCTATATTTTCCCCCAGGGATTTTAATGGTGGGCGGGTGGTTTTAGTGTACGTGTGTGTGTGTGTGTGTGTGTGTGTGTGTGTGTGTTCAAGTATCTTTTTTTGTGGGTATACACACTTTTTAATTATATTTGTTATTTTATGAAATACAGTGTCATAACCAGGGGGTTGCAGGGGAGGTTTCAGCGGTGAGATGCCAAACATAAAAAAGGCATGAGGAGCCAACATGAGGAGGAACCAGCGGCTTTATTCAGCAACAGCTACTTTATATAGTGGCGTAAGGAGGTGCTTTTGGGCAGGGAAGGAAATCAATGCATGCTTCCTCCTGCAAGTAGAAGTTATGCTTACATAAGGGCTTATGTAACCGGAGCCAAGGCACCTGTGCAGTAAGCTCCGGGGTCGTGTCCTGAACACCAGCCTGCACAAGCCTGGACATGTCCGGTCCACATCAGTCTACCCGCTGCAGGATGGTGGTCTGGAATTTGACCGAGAGCGTGTCCCTGTGCACAGAGGCCACAATAGCAATACAAAGAGCAACAGAGGATCATGAGGCTAGTAGCAATACCTGCCAGAATGAGACCAACCCATCTCCAAGAAGGGCCTAGGGAGTTCCACCAGCATGTTAAGGGATCGTCCTTTAAGGCTTGAATCACCAAGACTTCAGCACCCATCTCCTGTAAGGCTTCATGTGCTTTTTGTTGGTGGTCAGGAATGTAAACACGGCATTCAATATGTAACAGCAAATGTCCCCTTATGCGCGGCTCTTAGCAGGTTTAGAGCCATCCTATTCTGTAGTACCACTTTTCTCATTTGGGTTGTCTCATCAAAGAGCACGCCTAAGGACATTCACGTGACATTTAACTCTTGTACAACATGCGGGGCCAAGGCTTCTACTTGTAATTTCACATCTATCACTCCACTCCCTGGCAAGAGGATGGCTAAGGGGTAAAACCACCAGGAAACCCGTTTTTCTCAGTGCCAACAATGGTAAATAGGGTCCCAAATGGCTGGTCTTTGGGGCAATGTAGATAGGAGACACCCTTGAATGAAAGGGCACCCCCAAGTACAGCGGCCCGTCCACTGGGCTGGCAGGTATGGCCACCCATGATGACCACAGACCCAGATAACATCGCCTGGAGAAAGTTTGTGGGTTTCATTCCTATTCCATGTCGTCCATCCCACCAGTGGGTAGGGTCTGTCACCACAGTAACGTTTAGACAGAGTCCTCAGGCAACCAGTCCACTGTGCGGTTTGGAACCATGGAGTGTCATTGCTCGATACAGACAGGCACAGTGAGATAATTCTACATGTATCCCTACCAACCATCACCAGCCATTGTCCATAGCCTTGCCAAAGAGAGGAGGGGTGTTGTGATGCTGTTTCCATGAAAGGCCTTCAACAGCATGATGGCAAGCGTTTCCCTCTGGGTTGTTTCAGTCCCAGCACTGGAGGTCTGTTCAGTTAGAACCAGTGACAGGGTCAACTCACCATGGCAGTCCTTCAGTGGTTTCTGATGGCAATTTCGTGAACACCCAGCAATGTGAGGTGTTATACACCAGGTGAAGGTGTGCGCTCAGGATAGCATGCTGTTCCCTGTGGCTAACCTGGGCAATATGATAGAGCAGATAGGGAAACCATCATAGGTAAGTCACGGCCCTCTGGTAAAATACAGGCTACATGTTTGTCCTGCGAGACAGCACCATAGCTGATATGGGAGCAGCTCCTGGTTGGTGATACCACACCTGCTCTCCATGTGTCATTGTAAAGGGATGGGGGTTAGGTCCACTGTGTACAGGGGTATGGGCCAAAGGCACAGTGTGGGTGCCCGGTAAGAGGGACCTGCTTATCTTGGCTGGTAAGGTTACCTGAATCGTGAAGGGCCAACTTCTGAGCCATGGCACTACCTCTAGGCCCTTCTCCAAGCCTTGTTCCCAGGGCTTGAACAGGGTGATCCAAGCCTCCTGGGTGACGTGAGCCTGCCATGGCCACGTCCACTACTGTGTCCAACTGGGACCTACTGTGGATGGAGCAGGTAAGATTATCGTTCTGCCTTTCAGCTTGGGCTATACCTCATGGTCCCCACTTCCCGTGACCCATAGGAGTCGTGGGAGTCCTGTGACCCATAGGAGTTGTGGGAGTCTCTCTTTTCCAAGGGGGTCTTCCCAGTCTCCCATGGCTGCTTGTTTAATAGAAGAACAGCTGTTGGTATCTGGTTCTTCCAGTGTTTCCACCAAGGGGGCCAAAACTCTTAACTTGTCCTTCAACAACTTGTTAATGCATCGATCATACTGGCAGCTTGAGGTCAGTATGGAATGTGTAGTTGCTGTTGGACATCATTGTCCTTCGACCAGGTTTGAACCCGTGAAACTGTGAAATAGGTGCCTCGGTCACTGGCGACGAGCAAGGCCGGTAATAGGCGGCCGACAAGTGCTCAAACACCTGGAGTGTATGTCGTTGGTCTCCCCAGGCTACAGGGTAAGCAAAGCCCAGTCCAGTGGCAGTGTCTACCACCATGAGGGCATAACGGGCTCCCTGGTCTACAGGGAGCGGCCCAATATAGTCTACCTGCCAGTCTTGCAGGGGCCATGGTATGGACCCCACAGAGGTGGGCAAGCACCATCTTTGGGGGTGATGCTCTGAACACCAAGGACATTGGCGGATGGCTTGTTGTGCCTCTGCCCTCGTTAGTGGTAAGCCCTGGTGGGTGGCCACCAGCCCCATGGTTCCAGGCACCCACATGGCCCAGCTTCTTATGGAGCCAAGCAGCCCCTACACAGGGGTCTGAGGGTACCACAAGTAGTTGTATTCATACTAAGGAGTCAACAGTGTCATTGCCGGGTGCCTGCAACGGCTGGTGACTTGAGACATGATACACGGTAGCACTGGTGTCTAGGCCCCACCTCCAGACATCCTCCAAAAGATCCTTTGCCCATAGCGGGCGGTGGCCAATTAACCAATCCTGGGCCACCACCACACTCTCCCGCCCCCAGGGCAGCCATAGCATTAGGCCTTGATACATGGCCCACTATCAGTGCAAACATGTACCGAGCCAGGCTACTTCGTGAGGACCATCCATCCAGACTGCCCGCAAATCAGCCCACTGGCTGGAGTGACCAGTACTGTGTCATACCAGGAGGTGTCAGTGAGGGGCTATAGGGCTACAGTTGCCCAGGTGTGGGGCTGCCCTCAGCAAGACCCATCTTTGTACCTATCGTCTGCTGCTGGTGGGGGCTTGGCTTCCTCAAAAGGGTGGGATTCTCCCCGTTTCCACGGGGTCCTCTACTTGTTTGGAATGAAAAGTGATGGGTCCCAAGAGAGCGTGTAGCAGCTGGGTCAATGAGCCATTAGAGAACTGGGCCCGTTGCTCTAGTAGCTCCCTAATTCGTTAACACTGGCATTTGTGCCATGCCAGTCCACGGCCGTGTTGCCCAAGACTGGAGCAAGCCTTTCACTGGGTAAGTCATTTGCACTGTGACCAGCTGTGGACCCGTGATGCTCTCACAGGCCAACGGGGCGGCGTACACTGCAGCTAATTGTTTCTCCACCAAGGATCACCATTCTTTGGGCCCCTTCCAGAGCTGGGACCAAAACCCGATAGGGATTTTCCAAGCACCCTGTTTCTGCCACAGACCCCAACCAAACCCTGAGTCCTCCACTTGGATAATCAGGAGGAATGGCAGGGTTGGGTCAATTACTCTCAGGGTCTGAGCCTGTGCTACCATGTGTTTTGTCACCCCAAACGCCTGCTCAGCTTCCGGGGACCATCCCAGGGCTCTCCTTTGTGGACCAACTGGTGTAAGGGTCACATGAGCATGGCCAAAGCGGTATGAAGGTTTGCCAGAACCCCAGTAGCTCCACATATGTCTGCAACTTCCTCACTCCAGTCGAGGGCATGCTTGAATCTTATCTATGACCTCTTCAGCGATTTACTTTTGTCTTACTTGACCAAATAACTCCAAGGAACTTGACAGAGTAGCCAGGACCCTGGAACTTGTCCTCATTGATGGCCCACCCCCTTAGGGCATCTCAAAGACTGTGGGCAGCAGTTTCCAGATCTGCAAGAGAATCAGAAGTTAACATTATGTCATCGATATAGTGAAACAAGCGCATGGTCAGGAGCTTGGTCCAGGTGACTAAGTCCTGTGCTACTGGCCCATGGCATAGCGTTGGGCTGTGTAGATAGCCTTGTGGTAACACTGGAAGGTCCATTGTCTGCCTTCCCAGGTGAAAGCAAACTGTTCTTGGCTGGCCATGTCAATGTTGATGGAGAAAAAGGTGTTAGCCCAGTCTACTGCATAGCAGAACTGGCATAACTTTTGCGAGAGGAGATCCATCAACTCCATGATATTTCATACAATGGCATGAGCACGGGGATGGGGGGGTGGGGGCAATGGCGATGGTGGTGTTACTTTGTTTAGTTCCTGGTAATACACTATCCCACTGCTGTCATTCTCCAAGAACTATCTGGTTTCCGCACTGGCCAGGCTGGGGAGTTGAAGGGGCTAGGTAAATTGTATGACACCTGCTTCTTCTAGCTTTAGGATGGTATGCCTGATCTCCTTGTGCCCCCCAGGTAAGCGATACTGTCAGATATTAACTACCCAGGTGGCCTGTGGCAGGCAGAGGGGTACATGCTGGGGGTGTCTCTTACCGCTGTCTTCACCACATGTACCCGTAATCAGAATACCCCCAAGGTTGTCATAATGGTCAGCTCCCGAGAATATATTCAGCAATAGGAGAGACATAAAACTTGTAGGCCCTAGGGGGAAGGCGCCAGATGCCCAAGGTGAGGGAGACCCTGAGCACCGTGACATGCCGGCCTCCATATCCCTTGATAGTGGCTTTCTGGCCCTGGAAATAGTCTGGATTGCAGTATATGAGGGTGCTGTCTGCCCCGATGTCCACAAGGGTCAGTGCCTGCTGCACCTTCCAGGGGGACCAATATATGGTGAGCTCAACGTGCAGCCTCAGATCATCCGGCTCCCCCTTAACCAGGGACCCCAGCCCATTCCTTAGTCTGGGAGAAAGTCAGTTAGGCGCAGCTCCCAGGCGGCCCCCTTCTGTTCCTTCAGGGGCAGGGCGGTGAACTTCTTTTCAGGCCGTAGCTTCTGCCAGAAGGCCAGTAGGACCTCAAAAGGCTGGCTGTCCAATTTTTCCTCTGCCAATCCAGCAGCCACCAAATCAAACCACATTTGCCAGCAGCTCACCTTTATGGGGTACCACTCACCCTGGATCTTGGGCATAGTTTTCATAGCCCGTTTTGGGGGGCAGGGGTGATTCACACCCTTTCCACTGGCTTAGCCCTCGCCTATGCAGGACAGCCTTGCCGGTGGACTTCAACATCTCCCAGTCAAGCGAGGGCTTCTGTAACCTCATGAACAGGGCGGTCTGTATAGGGGGCTAACAGGGTGGCCATGGTACCAAAGGTGCCTGGTGGACCATTGGTGAGGATGAGGTCCTTCATAAGGGCCGTGAAGACTTCTTCATCAGGGCTGGTCATTTGTCACATGCTCATTTCCCGGCTGACCTGCACTAAATCCAAGTAAGTAGTCCACTTACTCACGTGTTCTGGTAAGTCCCCTGCATTATCCCAGATGGTCCAGGCCATCGCCATGACCCAGTTGATGAGGGTCTGGTTACTGGTTTGGGGGTTTGACTGGGGCACGTTTTGCAAGCGCTGCCGTAAGGAGGGCACTGTGGTAACGCTGGCGAGCTGTGCCATCTGGAAGGGGCTAAATTCTGTGTTATCAGCCCTGTCATCCCACAAGCCCAACAGCCAGGCGAGGACCAACTCGCCCAAACGCTGTTTGTATTTCTTGGCTAGCTCTCGCAATTCCATGGCTGAATACATGACATAAGAGACGTGCCGGATGGATTGCCATGGCCCGGCAGCCCCACCCCCTATGGCTCGGGGCTCTTTGACCTCTACTCTCTGTCGCACCATGGGTCGGCATGCCGCACCACCCCCACTAGGCTGCTAGCCCAGGATGGCACCCCTGAAATGGGGGATCCCTGGAACATGTGTTCAGCCGCCAGGCATTGCTCCAAGTCCTCTTCCCGGCGCGGTAACTGCTGTACCCGGCCCGTGTACTCCTGGATGTCATGACTAGCGTGTTGTAAGACTACTAGGAACATCCAGGCCACTCAGCCAGCTGCCTCCCAGTGTGCCAAAGGGACTTTTGGCTCTAATGCCTCCAGGGCTTTCCTGACGGACGTCCTCTAATCGAGGGCACACAGTGTCCCAGTCCTCTGGTGGAGTCCAGATGAACAGGTACTCCACAACTGGGTACCAAAAGGCTGTTGGTGGCCACATCCCTTCCACCCGGGGCTGCCCCTCCACTGGGGCAGAAGGGACACTCACCTCATCCTGCCGACTATGCCAAGTGTCATCACCGGGAGGCAGGGTGGGGAGTTGCAGTGGTGAGATGCCAAATGTAAAAAAGGCATGAGGAGCTGACATGAGGAGGCACCAGCTACTTTATTCAGCAACAGCTACCTTATATATGGTGTAAGAGGGTGCTGTTGGACAGGGAAAGCAATCGGCACATGCTCCCTCCTGCAAGTGCAAGTCATGCTTATATAAGGGCTGATGGAACTGGAGCCAAGGTGCTTGTGCACCAAGCTCCAGGGTCCTGTCCTGAGTGCCAGCCTGGACAAGCCTGGACATGCTGGGTCCCCGTCATACAGTAATATCTTGGTTTGTGAGCATAATTAGTTTTGGAAACAAACTACTCGTATTGCAGGACATAGCTCATTTACCACGTTAAAATGTATTAGAAATGTTTGCTCATTTTGCGGAACACTTGCAAACCAAGTTACTCACAATCCAAGGTTTTACTGTATTCCAAACAGAAATAAGCATTTATGACAATATGGCAAGTGCCACTGACTACCACTCAATTCTTTCAAACTCTGTAATTCTGCCATTTCTGTTCAGCTTTTCAAAACATAGGTATACATAGACAAAGCATTACATATATATTTAAAGTTTTCATATTTTCCCCATTCTCCTCCCTCTACAAAGCTATACCCACATTTCTAGTCACTGTTATAATTATTTGCATTTATTTCCACATATTTATATATCAATAAAATACATATGGTATTATTGTACAATTTTTAATAGTACCATATATAAATGGTGTATAATTCAGGTCCACATACTTCAGCCACTTGATTTTTTCAATCAACAACATTATATAAGGTCTGCTGGAGATGAATTCTCCCAATGTTTCTTTGTCAGAAAAGTTTTCTACTTGCTTAACGTTAAAAGGGTAATTTCTCTGATATAGAACTGTAGGTTGCTGGTTTCTTTCTCCAAAAACTTTTAAAAAGTCTCTCTATTCTTGTCTTGCTAGTGTGGTTATGGAAGAGAAGTACACTGTTTTTTGTTTTTTTCCCCCTTGAGTAAACTACCTAATTGTCACAGTGATACAAAGAAATAACTATTACTATTACTTAAAAAATGTTTTTAAATTAAATTTATTGGGGTGACAATGGTTAGTAAAACTACATAGGTTTCAAGCATACTTTCTATAATACATCATCTATATATCACATTGTATGCTAAACCCCCAGAGTCAGTTCTCCTTCCATTACTATGTATTTGACCCCCTTTATCCTTTACCAAAGGTAGGTCCACTTTTGTTCTTCCTTAGGAAATGTATTTTCCCCACCTCTCCTGATCTGGAATTCTTCTCTTGATTTGGAATTCTTGTTGCTTAAATATACCTGTGTTCTTTGGTTTATTTGTTTGTTTGTTTGTTTTCAGTACTTTTTCTGCTTGGTATTCAGTAAACTTCCTGAACCTATGAATTACTGTCATTAATTTTGGAAATTTCTTGGCCACCATTATTGCACATTTTTCTTCTTCTTTGTACATGTAGTATTACATATACAGAAACTGAATTAAATAGACCTTTAACATGAGGATTTATGTTAATCTGGCTAAAAGTTGGGTTGAGTGGAATATTCTTTCTACCTGTAGGTGCCAGAGGCTTGAAATTATTCATGTCCTTGTTTTCATCTTCTCTCTCGACAGAAGAGACAGTGACTTCTAGCTCTATCAGCTCTAATCCACTCTTTGTACTGGAGCCACATAGGTGTAGAGATAGGTGTCGAGAGGGGAAGCATTCTATAATCTTATGTTTGTTTGTTTGTTTGTTTGTTTGTTTGCTTGCTTGCTTGTTTTTAGCTGAGCCATCCTGCCACTGTTGGAAGCTCAGCGGCAGCTCAGCTCAGGCTGAGCATCCAACTGCTATTGCTCAGAGCTCAGCTCACACTCTTGAGCTAGCTCTTAACCAACTGGGCCACTCAGCCGGCCCCTTAATCTTACATTTACACCAAAGGTTGTTAGTGGACCAATCCATGTTTCTGGTTGTAACTCTCACAGGTTGTTTGTCAATAACACAGCATTTACTTTTATCTTTAGATGAAATCAAAAGGTTAGAGGGTACTGGAGTAAAAGGATTATTCCCCATGCTGAAATAAATCTGTAAGAGTTCATTCCCTTGAGATTGGACCTTTGTTATGGAGAAGACTTTGGGCATATTTCACAGTGATTATTGTCCCTCTCCCCTTGTGATAGCTACAAAAATATCTTTCTCAGCTCTTCACTTTGAGAACCTTAAAGTCATATTCTGAGGTAAAATCCAAGGAAGTATTGGGGTGCCCATAAAACTGTCCTCTCTGTAAGATTCTCATTCTCACACTCATTCTCCAGCAAATGATCAACATTATTTTTGAAATATTCCTACCAGTTTATGGCTCCAGTAGCATCTGCTCCAGTTTAGTAGGTCTCACTTGCAAATCTCTGACTTTTCTGTGTCTTTCTAGATTTTGGGATGGGGTTTTTGCCCTATGAGTTCAATTTTATGAAGAATTTAAGAAAATTCTGTCTCTTAACTAATTTCCTATGTGTTCATTATTTTCAGTTTGTTCAATTGTTCTTGCTGAAAAGACAAGAATCATGCCTTTCAATCTGTATATCAGAGCTGAAACCAAAAGTCTATAGTTTTTGGGTTTTTAAAAAAATCTGTGGTCATTGCATTATGGTTAGTTAGATACATTTTACTAAAAATTTAAATCTAATTTCAAATTGTCCTGTACTACTTCATGTGTAGGGCAGGCACCTTATTACATAGTCTTTCCCATTCTTCCTTCTATCCCTTGTGATATTGCTGTCATTCATTTCATATATCCATATGCTATAATTATGTTACTCTTGTTACTTTAAACAATTATCTTCAAAATTGGTTAAGTATAATAAATATAAGGGCTGACCGAGTGGCGTGTTGGTTAAGAGTTGGCTTGGGACGCCAGCTCTGAGCAGCAGGGCCCCGTTTCGAATCCCACATGTGAGGGCCAGTGACGCTGCACCCTCTACAGCTAAGATGGTGAATAATAGCTCAATCTGGAGCTGGGCTTCCGTGAGTCACTGGCGATGGTATAGGCTGCAGTGGGGCTGCAGTGGGCTTCCATGAGTTACCATGAGTGGCCGGCAGTTGACGTGAGCTGCCAAGAGCCACAGTGAGCGGCTGTCCAGTGGCCAGCAACCAATCTGCCTCACCCGGGAAGAGCGCAATGATGATACCAACATGGGCCAGTGAAGCGACGTCCTCCACAACTAGACTGAAGAACAAAAGGACAGCAATTTGTCTGTTCCCCTTTCCCAATTTCCCAACACTGTTCCCCTCCCCCACTTGCCCAATAAAATCTTTAAAAAAAAAAAAAAGAATCATAAAAGGTTATTTAACTTAAGTTATTCTTCTCTGACATGCTTCCTCTCGTTAGATCTAAGATCAGTCCTATATTAATTTTCTTCCTTCTAAATAGCTAGCTTTTTTTTTAGGGGAAAAGGTCTGGTGGCAATGAATTCCTTTTGTATTTGTTTGTCTGAGAAAGTCTTTATTTCTTTTTCACTGGTGAAGAATAATTTTGCTTTATATAATTCTATGTTGCTGGGGTTGTTTTTTCTTTCAATACCTTAAATACCGGTGGTGCCAAAAAATGTATGCACATGACTTATATTCAGCTTTGTTATCAGTATATATTGAGTATTACAATTTTAATACAGTTTTTTCCTTTCTTAAAATGTGTATACATTTTTTTGCAACTTCTGTGTATAACGTCTTCATTCTTGCTTGCATGTTTCTCAATAATCCACTGTAACTCTTGTTTATGCTCCTGTACAAGTAAGGTATTTTGTTTTGTTTTTATTCTCCAGCTTCTTTTTGGAATATCCTTTTGTCTTTGGTTTTCTACATTGCTTTTCTTTTTCTTTTTTTACATTCATGAGTTGTTTGTTGTTTTAATTTTGTATGTTTTTGTTTGATATTGTCCTGCTTATTCTCTGAGCATTGTAGAACTGTGGTTTGGTATTTGCCATTAATTTTGGAAATTTTTCAGCCATTGTAGTTCCAAATATTTAGTCGATTCTGTTCTTTCATTTTTCTGTTCTGGTATTGAACTTATATGTGTATTATACCTTTGGGGTTTATTTCACAATTCTTTTATATTTGTTGTTGTTTTTCATTCACTTTCCCTTTTGCATTTTAGTTTCTGAGGTTTCTTTTGACCTATCTCCCACATTGCTGATTCTTTCTCTGCCATGCCAAGTCTATTAATAGGCTCAATAAATATATTTTTTACTTCTGTTACAGTGGGTTTTTCTCTCAGCATTTTCTTAATTCTTTCTTAGAGTTTTCATCTCTCTGCTTACATTACCCATCTGTTTTTACAAATTAACCATAGTTATTTTAAATGGCTTGTCTGATAATTTCAGCATCTGTGTCACATTTTTTGTCTGGCTTTTGTGATTGCTTTACCTCTTTAGAATGTGTTTGCCTTGCCTTTAGGCATGTTTTGTAATTTATTGTTGTTGTTGTTGCTATTAAAAGCCAACAGTGTTGTCTAAAAGAAACTAAAGGAAACAGGTCCTTGTGAGGTTCTGTGTTAATTAGGCTAGGAATCAGGCTAGCCTTAAACTTCCTGTAGTCACAGATTCAAGAGACTTCAAATTCTTCTGGTGTCTTTGCTTTTGTCTCACCTCGATTTGGGGCTTTATTAAATACCCCTCCTTAGAGAGTTTATGTCTTAGTAGCTCTTTTTGCTATTTATATTCCTTGAAGTCATGTTGGTATCATTGAAAGCTGTGGAGGAAAGGACTCTCTCTAAAATCTAATTAAATTTCAGTTTTAGTATCTTCTGTCACAAGACTTTGATGATCACAAGTTTTTTCCCAATGTTATTGCTTTTTTCTCTCTTCCCCTTGCTTCTTTCGTTAACATTATCATTCTGAATGTCCTGACCCCTACTGACTGTTTCTGTCCTTGGGTGACACAAAAAGGCTAGAGAGTCTGGAGAGGAAGGAATGATTTTCTCACAGCTGAAATAATGCTCTGGCAATCCTTTTCCTTGAAAAGTAAGCTTTTATTTTGGAAAAGGCTCTGAGCATTATGTACCATTGATTATTTTTCCCTTCCTCTGACACAGTTAGAGGGTATCTTTCTCATATTTTCATTATGAGAACCTGTGATTCCTGTAGGTTAAGCCCACAAAAGCTGAATCTTGACTTTGCCCCCAGGAATTTCTCACTCTCAAGCTAAAATCTACACCTAGTCTAGAGTAATTTGTGAAAATTACCATTTAAGAGTTTCCACCAGTTTATTGCTCCAACAGCTTTTGCTCCACATAAGCAAGCCTGTGTCTCTTTGGTTGAGTACATCTCTACAGATTTTGGTATAGTGGTTTGCCCTCTGACTGATCTAAGTAGAGTCAGTGATTTTAAGTTTGTCCATCTTTTTTCTTGTATGGACAGGAGTGACAACTTCCAAGTTCTTTACATGTGAGATCTGACACTAGAAGTCCCCTTTATAGGGTTTTTAATTTTTATTTATAGGATCAGAATCTGGTTGTATATTACCGTGAAAAAACAAAACAAAACTCATTTAGTGGTTACCAAATATCCTTCTTTGAAAATGTTTCAATGTACAAAGGTTTAAAAATCTTATTGAAAATAGATTTTGTAAAATTATTTTCCTAATTTAACAGTTGTCAATTGATCAGTGAATACTAGTTCTCTAGTGGTTGTTGTAAGTGAAATGTTCGTATGTTATATATCTTCAATGGAGGAGTTCTAGCTGTTGGAAAATATATAGACTCGTGTAGTTTATTTTTTTCTTCTGGATCTATAATCCTATCCCTGACCACAGAAGATTGACACATGTAAGTTTTTCATAACTTTACCCAGATCCATAAAAATACTATAGACTCTCGAGTATTTTCACAGGAAAGAGAAATGCTCATTTCTAATCCAGAAAAATCTTGTAAAGTTCTAGATTAATATAATTCTATTCAGGGGCTAGAGAAAAGAAGACAGATTTTGTAGCTACAAAAATATTTTTTTAAATGCTAATGATGACATTTGATTCTCTCTTACAGACATATTTAATAATAAATATTAATATTTTTGTAAAGCACTTTAAGTTCCTTGGGGGGGAAAATCCATAATGTTACCCATTTGTTTTGTTTAGTGATGAAGCAGGATTCAATCTAGCTTAGGATTCAGGAGACTTTCCTGGAGATAAATAACTAAGCAAAGAAACTAAGCTAAGAAACAATAATTGCCTTCTCAGGGGAAAGAATGGGTAACCACCATGAAGGGGGTAAAATGAATATATTAAAGAACCAAGAAACAGCATTCTGTTTCCTAAAAACAACAAGAAATTTCATCTCCCTGGAACATAAAAGGGGTAAGCAAGAAAAGGAGTATAGTCAGGGATGTATCATGAAAGCTTTAGGGTCAGTGTTAAGGAATTTGGACCCAATTCTGTAGGCAAAGAGGAGCTTGTACCAAAATGATGTAACAGATAATGAGTGTTTGAAGGACCATAGCAGAAACAGGAAGAGAGAGCAAGAGAATCAAGAAAGTATTGAGATCATATTGGCATGATTTATTTTTAGATACAGAAGTTGGGAAGAAGGTAGAAATCAAGCCTGCTGTTTAGATTTCTAGGTCTGATGATTGAATGGATGGTGCTCGTATTTCCTGGGAGAGAAATAATAATGAAGAGGGGACACAGATGAGTTGGGGAAAAAATGGGAAAGAAGGAATAGGGCCAGTTTGGTATTCTGTGAATGGGGAATTTGTTACATATAACACACTTATAGTCAATAACATCATGCTTACAGTAAAAACTATGACAGTGATTGCAGTGAGGAAAGAGTTAAGGTAAGGACTCCAGTAAGTGGAATTTAATTAATAGAAAAAGAGAAGTCAAAGAAAATGATAGAACAGTAATATCTAAATAGAAGAGGAAGCAGGGTGATTGGTGTCACATAAGTTACTAAGCAAATTGTTTTAAGGAGAAAAATATGGTCAACAATATTGAATGTAGTGAGTCAGTGACAAAGTACAGAATATCTATTGTTAGCAATACAGAATTTACCAGTGAATTTCTTGTCTAGAGCAATTTTAGTGGAGTCAAGGGGAAATACAAAGATGTTAATGGGTTAAGGTATGAATGTATGAATGGAAAATGATGAAGATACCATGCCAACAGACTCTGAAGGAATTTAGTTGCAAAATTAAAAGAAAAAGAGAACTAACTGTAGAGGAAAATCTAAGTGAGTGTATGTGTGCATTGTCATGAGAAAGACTTGAACATATTTGCAGTCCAGGGAAAAGGAACAAGTATCATGAACAAGGATGCAAATTACAAAAGATGACAGATCTCTGGATAGAAGGTAAGGGCTAAAGAGATACCTTCTTTTCTGGAGCTTCAGATAATTCATTAGCTCCGTGTGCTGATAAGTATGTAGGTTGAGGATGGTATGAAGGGCTGACAGAGAATTGCAGAAACCATAATTCATGATTTTATTTTCTTTCTTGTTCTAAATTTTAGGTGACACTATCAAGTTAGACACTTAGCTCTGCCAGTTTCTAAAAGTGTTTGCATTGAAGCAAATGTTTATCTAGTCTTTACAAAGCCGTATGGTTTGTTGGTGGTTTTTCATTTCAAAGCAAGCAAAAATTAAAAAATAACAACAAAAATAAACAAACTTGTGTCTTCTCCTGTAGTATACTGAAAATGGATCCTGTGTTGTTTGGAAATTTATGAAGCATTTGGGAGATACATTACCTGAGGTAAAACTATGACCACATGGGAATATTTTAATAACTTTATAGATGAGAAAATAGAGTCAATTCTTAGTGGGAAAAGATGGAAAATAATCTAGGCCTGCACATCTGCCCCCTGTTTCTGATCTGCTCCATTTTCCTTTCTGCATCTTTAGCAGGCTCAGGTAAAAGGTGACAGCTGCTCTGAAAGTGCCAAACCAGCTTGTGCACAGGCGCTTCTTACCCATCGTGAGAGAAATTGACTAGAATCACACAATCTTCATCAATTTCCCACTCGGTGGAAATCAGTTCTATGCAAGGGGGCTGCACGCCGTTTGCTGTGCAGCTGGCTGTCCCATGGAGCTAAGTTGGAGGGAGAAAAGGAGATGACCTGCTGTTAGCGAATGAATGCACTCTGGGGTGGGTGCGCTCACCTGATTTTGCAATTGGAACCAGCCTCCTAGATAAAGAGAGCAGTGGAGGCTCCAGTTGAACGGAAGGAAATGAATGTTTCCTGTTTTAATCCTCAAGTTCCATTCTAACTCATAAGTAATGAACTGACATCCTGCACAGCGGTACCATCTTCCACAGGCTGCAATTATACAAGAATAGCATTCCAAACTCGGTAGTTCTGTGACTGGCTGGCATGCAGGCAGCTCGTGTGGAAAGACACTTTGCACACAGATGTGAGCTAGAAAATAGACGATGGAAGTGATTGTGGCTTACTGGGATCACAACAGGAGAGGACAAAATTTTAAATGTAAAACCTTTGAACTAATGCGCAAGATAATTCATGCTAACGATAATCTTTTTTTCTTTCTGTGACTTCTAAACAAGTAGAGTTCAATTGAAAGCACAAAATGGGGTGATCTTAGTAATGAGCCTGGTGTGATCTCCCAATAATCTGAATTGGAATTTCCTATAGAACTTATTGAAAAGCAGATTTCTACACCATACCTTGTGATTTTAATCAGTAATTATGGTTGAGGCACAAGAATTAGTCATATATAACAATTCCCATGGTAATTATTGTGCACAATAAAGCTTAAGAATTACCATTGTACATTGACCTTGGTAAATGACAAAGAGGCAACATAATTATGAAGAAAGAACTCAAAGGTACTTTCAGTTTAACATTTTTACATTTTTAAAACTAGTACCAATTAACTAACCTCTAGTGTGAGGGAAAACAAGGAAATGGAAATTATACAGATAAAGAAAAATATAAAAAACAATTATCTGAGTAATGTCAGTTATCATTTGAATAGCAGAAAGTTGTTTCTTTCTGTACAGACAGAACAATTGAGCTAAGCATTTGAAGACTTTTAGCAATTTCTACCGACTTTTAGTGTCTGAGAACTGGATGGTAAACATGCCTATTGGAACAGAAGTCTCAAGTGTCTTGCTGAAAGCATGAGACAACCCTATCTGTTATAGAACTCAAGTTGCACAACATCACTTCAGCACAAGGATGCAAATAGACGTGGCAAAATAAGTGCCTCTCCACGTCCTTTAAATAGCGATATTGCTCCTTAATTATAGCAACCTTGTTTCTGCCCCAATCCCCAACCCAAGTTCTGACTGTGCCTCAGAATCCATGTCAACGATCCATTTTCCTAATCTCCAAATTACAGGTAACCACAACTGTATAAATAAATTAGCTTATGGAAAACAATTTCCTTTTAGTTTAGAGACAAATATTAGATTAAAAAAGAAAAAGCTAGTTAATCTTCAAACGGAGAAGTTTACACAATGTTTGAACAAACAATTAATAAGCCTTTTTTGGCTTAGTTTGAAAAAGTCAGACATAAACTAGTATCTTATTTTACCTAACAGTGAAAAGTACCTTCGTTTTTATTATGGTCTTGAAAATAGAAATTTCTGGTTTTCATAAGCCATTTACATATACAAAATATACGCATCAAGAAGTACAGATGTTATCCAGAATATTCCCATTGCCTCAATTAGTTCCTAGGGTATCAATTCACTGAAATTCAGCAAAACTGAGCATCAAATTTATAATACAATATAATCATTTTAAGGAACAGTCTTTAAAATTTAATTTATAGCTAGAACAAAGAATATGATTAGAATCTACTTTGAAAATGTTCAGATATCCATTGCCTTATTATTCAAATATTATTGGTGAGTGCACCCCACCTTTGCTATATACATCACCAAAGGAAAACTTTACACACTGAAATAAACAAACTTTATAATGTTTATTCTGAACTTCCTGTGTCAATAAACAGAAAAACCAAGTGTAGCCAATCTAACAGTAATCGCCCTTTCTCTTTTGAGGGATGTTTCATCGATACCTGGCTTTCCAAATATTGTCATGTCACATATTGAGTAGTTTCGCTGTGGAAAAGAAAGCATAAGGGATGACTTTTATGCATCACTTTTGTGTCTTGTGTAACTACTAGCATAATTTGTGTATCCTAAAAGGCATTAGGAGCAGAGCACATGAAATCAAATGAAAAGGAGTGACAAAGATATTATCTTAAATCTTTTTTGTCCTTTAAACATGTGAACTTTTCAAAAACAAAATGCTGTACTTCGTGATAATATACTATATCCTTGGCTATGTAGTGATTCCTTGTGAAATCTTCTTTCCTTCAATCCCAGCTATATCTAGGTCAACTTGATCACTTTATGCCTTCCCTGTCTTGGCGTTCATAATCTTTCAGTATTTACAAAATTATATTGTTATTACTCCTTCCCTATTACTAGTCTTTCAGTTCCTTGAGAATATGGACCAACATGTGTTCATTTGATATCCTCAGGATCTAGAGTGTATTTTATATATATCAGATAGTTAATTAAATTTTGTGGTAAGATTAATAAAATTCAGTTGGACAAGTCCTGAAAATTAACATGACACATGATATCTTTTGAAAAATATGGATTATTTCCCCACAAATATTTATTTTCTCTCCAGGCTTTAACAAACCAGAATAATATTTAGGGATTAGGAGTAAAGAGTTATTAACTCATATTCCTTATGTTTCAATCATGAGACAAGTAACATTTGTTCAAACTATGCTCTATGTGGATTGTGTTGAATTTATTTAAATCAGTATCAGCGACACTTAACATCAGACTTTCAATAGCTTGCTATTCACTGTTGAACTGGAAGGAATTAAAGAATGAATCATTTTAATTAAAAACAAATACTACCTATGTAATTGTAGCTTATTTACTTCCTAGACATATTTTGAGGCTTCCTTTTGTTTGTCAATTACTAAGAATAGGAGACAAGAGTGACACTAAAATAAAATCATAAATGTAGAAAAAAATCTTGGATACATAATACAATAATACCTTGGTTTGCAAGCATAATTCATTCTGGAAATAAACTACTTGTATTGCAAGACATCACTCGCTTACCACGTTAAAATGTATTAGAAATGTTTGCTCGTCTTGCAGAACACTCACAAACCACGTTACTCACAATCCAAGGTTTTACTGTATATTTTACTATATTTAATGTAGTCCACTGGTATTATCTATGCCTCACAACAAAGTACTCGCTATGAGCTCCAAAAGTCATCTTGAGATATTTGAACTTAAGGCAAGAAAAATAGAAAATATAAAAATACATTTAAATTGATGGTAATTGACTTGTGCATTGCACTCTATTCCACGTTAGTTTGCAAAATACATATTTTCCTTCTAGAATTATCTACCTTCTATTACTACTAGCCAATAATTACTATATCTGAAAGTAAATGTTATGTCACATTTCCTAATCTGTATTTTTTTTCACCCCAACTCACCTTTGTATCATTTAAAATTTTTATAATGTTTTTGTCTTTTTGAGATGTCTAGCCATTCTTCAAACTGGTATTTTCCATCTCTCCAATCTTACCTGTCACACTTTAAAATTACAGAAAATAGAAACTGTGGTGATAAAAAAAATCAGCCATGCATTTCCCATGATAATCTAGAGCAGAAAAAGATGAATCTGATGTGACTAAGGGGAGAATGTTCTATTTTAGAAAATTCATTTGTGAATAAACACCACTTTCAGATACTCTAGTTTTTCCTGTTTAGATTATGATCAGAGGCTGAGAAACAGAAATAATTGAGTGTATATACAAACATGTATTCTACAGAAAGAATAATTCTTTAAAAGACAGTTTACCTTCAAAGAGAAAAATGCATCAAGGTCTAAGATGACCACTTCATCGTGACAGAATAAAAATAAATGATACGGCAAACTTGTTGAGATGAGAGACATGAGTTTCTTGTTTCTTATCATTATCTGGAAATGTACATTTATTTGGGGGTACGTATTAAAAAAATTCATAGAAACCTCCAATATATCTCTGTAAAAGGTATAGAATGGCAAATGAAGGGCTAGGTGGTAGTAAATTGTAACTAAAGATCCTTATTACAAAAAAAAAAGGTGAAAATGTTTCTTAATTATACCATATTTTTCACATGTTGAAGCAATGAGTATCACATATAAAATAAATTTTAATTTAATTTCTGTATAAATGTAGAAATAGAGTCATAGAAGGACTTAAAGTTATTATCTATTGTTAAATAATATAAACCTATTAAAACACTAAACAAAAACTTGTTACAGTCAATACAATATAAAATATCTTAACTAATATTGCTTTAGGGGCTTATAAGACACCAACAATTTATTCCATCTTTTTGTTTTCATTTTCCCTGTGATTTACAAAGAAATCTATATTCTATGCAAAATTCTAAAATTTGAATCTATCCAAGCCAAAGGAGTATCAAAGTTATCAGGTGAATAATTGAGATTTTTATGGATGCCATGAGACTTGTGTATTGTGATATGACTAACATGATTAACAGATTAGATAGAATGTTGTTACATCAAAATATGAGTTATATTTTTCAATTTATTAGCACTGCATAAAACTTTAATTAGAAGTATACATATGCTTATAAATAAATACATAATAAGGTATGCACAGTAGGAACAGTGTGTATACATTATACAGAATACATATTTATACTTATGTATTTATATATGCTAAATAAATATATTGAAATAATAGTTATATTTTCTCTATATTAAAGGAATATGACTCTGTTCCATCATTGATTAATTAATTTGATCAACTGTATGTACTTCACATTGAAATTGTAAAGATTTTGCTCACCTTGGTTCACTCATCAATTCGAATGGAGACTGCAGCCAAGAAATCAGGAGAAAGCTGAGGTATGGAAGAGGAGTAATGGGAGAATTAGAATAGATCACCAGGAACAAATGTGTCATTAGAAACCAAGGCTAAGGTCATCCACACTCTTGTATTTCCTGTTACTGTGTATAGTGAAGAAGGCTGATAGGAAAATAATTGATTCATTTGAAATACAGTGTTAGAGAAGAGCTCTGTAGATAACCCTGGAGCACCAGAAAGAGGAACAAGTGGTTCCCACAGTTAATTAAACCTGAAACTTCACTGGGGGTAAAAATGACAAAACTGAGGCTGTTCTACTTTGGGCACATCATGAGAAGGCAGAGTTCTTTGCAAAACACAATAATGCTTTGAAAAATAGAAGGCAGTATGGAAAGAGGAAGACCAAGTATGAGATAGGTTGACTCCAAAAAGAAGTCAGAGGCCCGAGTCTACAGGAGCTGAGCAGGGCTGTTGAGGACTGTGGACGGCCACTCATTCATAGGGTCACCAGGAGTTAGAACTGATCTAGCAGCCCATAAAACACTCATATACTTGAAATTTGTCTTTAACACTGACTGGCATATAAACCATTTCAGGTGTGTGTGTGTGTGTGTGTGTGTGTGTGTGTGTGTGTGTGTGTGTGTGTGTGTGTGTTTGTGTGTGTGTGTATATATGTATATATACCCAGTAGAAAATTAGCTATAATCTGTGATGTTATTCTGAGATGTATCTAAGATAATTTTTTTAGCAAAATCTATTTTTATATAGGAAATAATAATAAGAGTTAAGAGCTACATGGATATTCTGCCTTCCTCCGTTGCACATAACATAGTGCCTGGCACAATACCAAGGTGCAATATGTATTTTGAGAATAACTGAAAGGATACAAAAAATAATTCTAGGAAGCTTTTAAAAGAAAACAAATAAGACTTCTGATGCCCAGTCTAGCATGTAAGGAGCTTGCAAGTCCTCATTCCATACTAACAACTGAAAAACTAAAATAGCAGCAATTCTCCTTAGATCTGAGAGTAGAGTGAAATATTTGAAGTGCTGACAGTAAAAGACCACCAACCTAAAATTCTGTATTCTGCCAAGTTAGCCTTCAAAAGTGAAGGAGAAATAGACTTTCTCACATAAACAAAAACTGAGGAAAGTTGTTGCCAGTAGACCTGACTTGGAAGAAATGTTAAAAATTCTTCAGCGAGGTTCTCTGCTCCTCCTGTTCCAGAGACAGCCGCGTCTTCCTGCGCAGTGCCAGCACGACCCTGAGACACGATGGTGAAAGTCGGAATAAATGGATTTGGCCGTATTGGACGCCTGGTCACCAGGGCTGCTTTTAACTCCGGCAAAGTAGATATTGTCGCCATCAATGACCCCTTTATCGACCTCAACTACATGGTCTACATGTTCCAGTATGATTCCACCCATGGCAAATTCAAAGGCACAGTCAAGGCTGAGAATGGGAAGCTTGTCATCAATGGAAAGACCGTTACCATCTTCCAGGAGCGAGATCCCGCCAACATCAAATGGGGTGATGCTGGCGCTGAGTATGTTGTGGAGTCCACTGGTGTCTTCACTACCTTGGAGAAGGCAGGGGCTCACTTGAAGGGTGGCGCCAAGAGGGTCATCATCTCTGCCCCTTCTGCGGATGCCCCCATGTTTGTGATGGGTGTGAACCATGAGAAGTACGACAAGTCCCTCAAGATTGTCAGTAATGCCTCCTGTACCACCAACTGCTTGGCCCCCCTGGCCAAGGTCATCCATGACAACTTTGGCATCGTGGAGGGACTCATGACCACAGTCCATGCCATCACTGCTACCCAAAATACCGTGGATGGTCCCTCTGGGAAGCTGTGGCGTGACGGCCGAGGGGCTGCCCAGAACATCATCCCTGCTTCTACTGGCGCTGCTAAGGCTGTGGGCAAGGTCATCCCTGAGCTGAATGGGAAGCTCACTGGCATGGCCTTCCGTGTCCCTACCCCCAATGTGTCAGTTGTGGATCTGACCTGCCTCCTGGAGAAGGCTGCCAAATATGATGACATCAAGAAAGTGGTGAAGCAGGCATCAGAGGGTCCCCTCAAGGGCATCCTGGGCTATACTGAGGACCAGGTTGTTTCCTGCGATTTTAACAGTGATACCCACTCTTCTACCTTTGATGCTGGGGCTGGCATTGCCCTTAATGACCATTTTGTCAAGCTCATTTCCTGGTATGACAATGAATTTGGCTACAGCAACAGGGTGGTGGACCTCATGGTCCACATGGCCTCCAAGGAGTAAGAGCCCCCTGGACCACCAGCAAGAGGCCCTCAGCTAGCTACCGGGGAGTCCTTTTCCCAAATTGATCCCCCCAACACACTGAGAATCTCCTGACTTCGTTTCCATCCCAGACTCCTGAATAAGGGGAGGGGCTGAGGCAGCCCTACCTTGTCATGCACCATCAATAAAGTTCACTGTACCCAGCCAAAAAAAAAAAAAAAAAAAAAAATTCTTCAGCGAGATTCAAAAGGACAAGTCAGAAACTTAGATCTTTAAGACAGTTAAAAAGACTATATTTCAAAATACTTTGAAACGGTATTGCATGCCATTGTGTATATATACCTCATCTTCTGTACACAATCATCTATTGAAGGACACTTTGGTTGTTTCCATGTCTTGGCCACTGTGAATAATGCTGCAATGAACATATCAGCCCAATAAACTTTAATTAAAAAAATACTTTAAAACGTTGTAAATATTATACAAGTTAATAAAGAAATTATTATGGAAACTAGAAATCATTTAGAACTCAACTAATAATCAAAATATTTGTAACAATGGTATTTTAAAAGCAATCCATATTTATTTTTATTAAAGTGAAACAAAAAAATTCAACACAGTTTGCAAAGAATTGAGCTAAGTGGTCAACTCTAATACTTTAACAAATAAAAGCAGAATATCAATTTCAATTGAAATACAAAAAAAATTAAAAGTAGAGGTTAAGAGGCAACAAATCTCAATGGGACTTCTCATTTCATTTAAAATTCAGATAATTCCATGCTCAAAAGGAGGGAAAAGAAAAATGTGAAGTGTTAGTAAGAAAGCCGGAAAGTTTCTCCGATTTACTAGGTCAGTCAGCATAACCTAAGGCACTATTAAAACTTCATACTTGAGCAAACAGTGTTAATATGTTTACATTCACCAAGGAATGAGAGATTAGTTTACCTATTCCATAAGCACATACAGGAGTAAATGTTTTAACTTGAAAATAAAATATAAATTACATTACCACATTTATTTTAGATACTCTTTATTTTTATACATGGTCAAAATCCAAGTGATAAGAGAATTTCCTGGCAAAAATAAGTTTCAACATGTGAAAATTTGAAACAAGTTTTGCATAAGAGCATATTCCTATAAGTGACAATTCCTATTTTTAACTCATTTTGTAACTGGTTATATAATTGTAAAACCTGTTGATGTGAGCCAAAGGGGTAGTTTATTCATGTAATATAAATTACTGCTGAGCCACTGCAGGCTTCTTCCTCAGCATCCCTATTAGAGATAATTGGTGTAATTCATGGATTACTGGGAAGCCTATGAGCCTACAAATAAAACTATAATTATCAATTCAAATTTTCAAAAATCTTTACCAAATCTGACAACCTCCCCCAGTTCTATATCAGTTCTAACTATAGGTTGATTGTCTTTATCATGATGATGAGGAGGAGAATACAATTAATTAAAGGACTATGATTAGTCCATTAATTACTAATATTTTTCTTAATTTAATGTTTTTTACATATATGGTCATTTATGAATACCAATTGAAGATATCAAAATCTCTAAGAGCAGATATCAAGAATCACCTCTATGAAGAAAAGTGGGTTGTTGTTTATGGAATGGTAGTACATTAATCAATATGAATATGTCTCCAATTTTTCCCTCAAAAAATCTCAATACTGAACTGTGACTTTTACCCAAAAAGGGGTGATTTTTTTATTCATCTGCACATTTCCAGCATTTAGTACAATATCTGGCAGAGTATACTTTATAGCCAAAATAATGGAGGAAAGAAATAAGAAGAGGAGTGAGAGAGGAAGTAAGGGAAGTTGGTTCAGTGGAGGATAGGTCTTCTGAGGACGGGTAAACTAAATTTCATTTTTGTGGTACTATTTTGGATAGGAAGAACATGAATATTCCCCAAATATACGTGGTAAGCATTTACCCTTTAGTTCAGGGTAAAACAAGGCGGTTGGCAACAAGAAAAATATAGGTCCAGTAGTCAAGGAAACTCCAGAAGAAAACATCTTTTCCTCCTTGCCATAATTCTAGCAAAGTTGCAACATATTCTATGTTGTTGCCTGTCATTAAATCTGGAGAGTCCTTGAGCATTATTACTTATACTGTTTTCTTTCTTTCCTTTCTGGGTGTGTGTGTGTGTGTGTGTGTGTGTGTGTGTGTGTGTAGCTTGAAACTGCCCCACAGTTCTGGGATGTTCATTTTTTCCATTATGTTTTCTCTTTGCATTTCAGTTTGAGTAATTTCCACTGACTTATTACAAGCTTACTAATTTTTTTCTCTGCTACACCAAATTTACTGAAGCACATCGTAACATCATAAACATTTTTAATTTTATTTCTTTTGTTTTTTATTTTTTATTATCTTTGACTTCTACTGTTTTATTTTGATCCCTCTTAAATATTCCATCTCTCTGCTCACTTTACCATCTGTTCTTGCATATTTACCTTTTTCATTAGAACTCTGAACAAATTAATCATATTTTAAATTCTCTATCTAATAATTCCCTGTACCTATAGATACCAGAGGCTTCCAGTTGTTCTATTGTCCATTTTGTGTGTGTCCTCTTGATGTTGGGCTTTCCTAAGTACTCTTCACCAAAGAGAGATACTGCCTTCCTGCTTTATTACCTATAATCCAGTTATTGATTAGAGCCCTGTTGAGGTGGTAAGAGAGGAAAGAGGGCATTCTAGAGTCTTGTGATTAAGTCTCCAACTTTTTTTCTTTAAAGATTTTATTGGGGAATTGGGGGAGGCGAACAGACAAGTTGCTGTCCTTTTGTTCTTCAGTCTAGTTATGGAGGACATTGCTGCACTGGTCCATGTTGGTGTTATCATTGCGCTCTTCTCAGATGAGGTACATTAGCCACTGGCCTCTGGACGGCCACTCACAGTGGCTCTTGGCAGCTCACACCGGCTGCCAGCTGCTCACATTGGCTGGGGGCCACTCACTGTAGCTTATGGCAGCCCACTGGAGCAGGGGCTGCAGCTATGCCATCCCAGGGACTCACAGCAGCCCAGCTCCAGGTGGAGCTGTTGTTCACCATCTTAGCTGTAGAAGGCAGTGTCACTAGCCCTCATATGTGGGATCTGAACTGGGACCGCTGAGTTCCCAAGCCAGCTCTTAGCCAACGCGCCACTCAGCCAGTCCAAGTCTCCAACTTTTAAACAATAGGCCTTGTTGTAGAGAAGACTCTGGGTTTATTTCAGTAATTCCTCTCCCCCTTTCCCTGCCATAGTCAGGGGGGAATTTTTCCTGGATGTCCTTTGTGAGAATCTAGTGAGATTCCAGCAAGTAAATCAAATGAATATGATGGGTCCCCCTTAAAACTTTGGCCCCCAGGAATTTCCCACTATTGTGTTTATCTATACTGTGCTTGCAACAATTTACAAAAAATACCATTTCTATTAGTTTGTGGATTCTAAGTCCTTAGCAGTTCATGGCTTTAGCTGCAGTTAAGCACATGTTAACTGTCTCTTTGGATTTGATTTTCTCTCCAGATTTGGGGATAGCAGTATTGTCTGTCATAGCAGTTTTCTGGTAGGTCCAAAACAAGTTGATTTTCAATTTGTCCATTGTTTTTTCTTTTTGTAGAAAAAAAAAAATGACAACTTTCAAGCTCTCCACATATTGAAGATGAAACTGGAAGTATCCTCAGTGAAGTTGTCTATTAATTTCAGTGCCTCCTGATAATTTTCTAACTCCTTTATTGCTTGTTTAGGATTTTTTTGTCATTGCTTTGAAAGGAAATGTTTTCCCTTCTCTGCATTTATTCATTTATATATTCATTTTTTTTTTCATGTCTGCATGATCTGATGTTTCTTTCATTTAAGAAGATATAATTCAGTGACTGTGTGCATTGATGTTTAAGTTGTTCTGGATTTGGCCATCACAATGATTCCTGAGACTTTCTGACAAGTCTCCATGATTCTTGATATTTCATTTCTTTCTGACATAGCATGATGCCCCTTTCTTGACTTAAAAGTAGACTTTTAAGTAGACTTTTGTAGGAATCAGCCATTCCTCTTAGGAAATTTAGTTCCTTTTAGTGGAGATTGGTATTTAGAAACTGAGATCTGGACTCATATTGCTCAATACTGGTCCTCTCATTTTCCACATTTGTAATAGATGTGGCCTTCTGGTATTGAAGGTGTAGAATCCTAGGGAACATTTTGGAATGATGAAAATGCTCTTTATTTTGATAGGTATGTATGTTACATGACAGTACAAATTTATAAAAATTCACAGATCTGTACCCTTATGTACATTTTTACCTTATGTAAATTGTACCTTAAAAAATAAAACTTCTAAACAAATATTGGATTTCTTTATTGCAGCAATATGGATTTTAAAAAATCTGAAAATTCTTTCTGTTTATTTTATTATTGAACAAATTGAATACATTGAAAATAACTAAATACAGGTTTTTCACCATTGAGGAGGGAAATTATAATTGTGCTAGGACAACTGAATAACCATGTGCAAAATAATTAAGTTGGGCCTCTACCACATGCCATATAAAACAAAATTAACCCAAAATGCATTATAAACCTAACTGTAATAACTAAAACTACAAAACTCTTAGAAGAAAACACAGGCATAAATCCTGTAGTGGAAACCCATAGCACTTAGATTAGGGAATGGGTTCCTAGGTATGACAACTAAAAGCACATGCAACAACAATAACAAGAAGATAAAATTGGACTCATTAAAAAGAAAATGTTTCTACTTCAAAAGACACCATCAAGGAAATAAAAAGACAATTCACAGAATAGGAGAAAATATTTACAAACTTGATAAAGGACTTATATCTATAATATGTAAAAACCTTTGCAATTCAAAGATAAAAAGATAAAAAAACCAATTTTAAAAATTAAATGGACACCTCTCTAAAGAGGATATATACATAATATTATATATATAATATGTATGTATACATATACATACATAATATACATGTATGTGTGTATATATATATATATATATATATATATATATATATATATATATATTTCTTACTTCAACTGAGGTATCTGCAGATCCTACAACAGGTGACTTCATATACCATATTAATGCTTAGTTGGATCTTAAAATCCCCAGTTCTCCACAGTCATCTCCCTCATCTCCCTATTAATGTAGTTTAATCTTGCATTTATAGGTCTCTGAAGCCATTTGAGTTTGACTCACCCAAAATGTAAAATGATGAACACAAAATAATCCTGGTCTATGAGGCAGAATAGAAAAAGAGTAACTAAAAGGATGGAGAATGTTTAGAACACTGTGTTTCCAGTATTATATCACTAGAAGTCCCCAGCTTCCTTTTTCTCCTCAATCTATCACCTACTTGAAGCAACACCAGGCTACTTACTATCTTCCACCTCCTCCATATTCTTGCTCTCCTGAAACTTAAGCCCCAGTTTATGGGCAATGAATTCATCAACACAATAGATGGAATATATACATGATAAATATTATAGTTTTGGACATATTCTTATGTAAATCATGTTATATAGGGGATGAGATTTTAGAGAATTATTAAAATAATATTTTATCTGGCATGTTATAAGCCAAGGTAGCTCTGAACCTAGTTATTTTATAATAAAACAATCTTACTCTTATAGCTATAATAATTTCAAATTAAAGAGATAAAAAACAACTTGCACACAAGCTTTTATAGAGCATTATGAAGTTTTTGAACATGATGTATTAGTTATATAGGTAGACAGATACAGATAGACTTAAATAGATGATGATAGATAGATAGATAGATAGATAGATAGATAGATAGATAGATAATAGACTTGATTTATACAAATCGTGTTACTTTCTCTGGAAGGAAGTTAACTAATTTTCCTCATATTTCCTGTTAGATCAAATGCTAGTTCATGTCTTTCTTATATCGTTGTTCATAATATCTTGATTTAAGTTACTATCTATTAAATAACAATGAAGTAAAACCAGTGATATTTGAAATTAAAAGGTTAAATGTGATCAGTCCCATAATAAGTATAATTGATTCCCTCTTCTTTATTCCCGCAATTTAATATATTATAATTTTAAAATAATCTTGCCAAAATTTCAAATATTGAAATCCTATTTCACTTTGACTGTGGAGGGGTAGATTTTAGAATGTACAAAGCACACTGTGTATCTACAACTTTATGGACTGCCTTCTTTCACAGTGGGAATTTTCAATCTATTTTTTGGTGAAATCCTTAGGTAATATAATTCACTTAAAAAAAATAGAAATATTCCAGCTGATAATGAAATTGTCATAACTAAAATTCAGTTGTTCATAAATTCAGAAAATAGGCTGCATATAATATGACTGTCAGAACATTTCAAATAATCAGGGCTGGCAAAGAGGCGCATTGGTTAAGAGCCGGTTTTGGGATGCCAGCGGCCCTGGTTCGGATCCCACAAAGGAGAGCCAGTGACACTGCCCTCTACAGCTAACAACAGCTCCACCTGGAGCTGGGCTGTGCAAGCCCCGGTGACGGTGTAGGCTGCAGCCCCTGCTACAGTGGGCTGCCATAGGCTACAATGAGTGGCCAGCAGCCAGCATGAGTGGCCAGCAGCCAGCGTGAGCTGCCAATAGCCACAGTGAGCGACCATCCAGAGGCCAGTGACCAATCTGCCTCATCCGGGAAGAACGCAATGACGATGCCAACATGGGCCAGTGAAGCAGCGTCCTCTGCAACTAGACTGAAGAACAAGAAGACAACAACTTGTCTGTTCCCCCTCCCCGATTCCCCAACGCTGTTCCCCTCACCAAATTCCCCAATAAAATCTTTAAAAAAAAAAAGAATATTTCAAATAATCAAAAAATTTGAGCATGGAATCTACCTAGCACAATATGTTCAGATACTGCAATATTTGACATATGCAGAGAAATTAATAAGATAAAATTTTATACTATTAACTTAGGTATTTTAGCACATTGGTGATCCACCTAAAAATGAGGGAAAATATTAATATTCAAATATAATTATTTAAAATAAGCATACAACTTTGCTGTTCTCATACTGAATTTATCAATTTGTTTTCATATTGGGTTGGCATAGCCTGAGGCTGTTTTTTTTTTACTTTTTCTTGTAAAATAGACAATGCTGTAATAGAGGAACATAGCTGGTATTTTAATTCTACATACAAAGGTAAAGTACTTTACATACTTGGATGTATTTCCTTCCTCTCCGACTTATGAACATCTACAATCTAAACCCTGATAATTTTATTATAAACTGAGAGGTTAAAATGTAATTGAGAACTGGGTGTTCATATGATATGCCTGTAGCAACCTTGATAAAAATTAAATTTGATAAGAATGACTTACGTAGACTCTTAGTAATGTAAGACAAAGATAGTTTGAATCTATATCCTCTAGTATCACCCCTTCTTTTGGCAAATCCATACTGATAGAAAAAAAAATAAATTCTACTAGCTGTAAAATATAGGAAGTTACTTAACCTTAGAAATATGCTTTATTTTCTTCCTTGGTTTTTTCAGAATTTTTATTAATTTTATATTATCATGATTTATTTCTCTAAAAATAATTTCTCATTTATTTATATCTATAGTTGTGACCACTAACTTGTTACTTGTATATATAAAAGTCTTTGTTGGTTGTCACCTTAAACTCACTACATGTAGAATTTAACTTCCCCATGTGGTCCTCCAACATGTATTTTCTTTCCAGCCAACATAACTCTGTCAATGAGGTTTTTCCAGATGACTTTCTAGATTCCCTTGTCTAGAACACTTTGTTACACTTGATATATCCTTTTAAAAAATCTTTCTATGTTCCTTATGTCATTGAATCCTGCTAATTCTTTCTTAAAAATAAGCTTAAATTTGATCCTTTTCCATTTCTACCAGAGGTTCCTGGAATGGGGCCACCATTGCTTCTGCCCAGATAATGGCAACAGCCCAAAGTTTACCTCCTTTCTTCTATTTTAACCATATTAATATATTATTTAATCGACTACCATACCAAGCTTTTAGTACAATATTTTTTAAAAAATCTTCACAAAGCTTTAATCATTGAAAAAATCGTACTCTCTTGTACATAATAAGAAGACATCTAATATTTTAACAAATTAAATAGTTGCAAATGATGTTTACCTCACTATGATAAGCCTGTTTTAAAGCACCATTTAAATGTTTTCAAGAAATGCAATACTATAACAATTTGACAAAACAATTATCTACATATGAATAATCTTTTCATTAATCATAGAAAATTTTGCATCTACTATATTCCTAAAAAAGAACTCATGGAAAAGATGTTGTCTGAGTTTTTGTATGGTTGTAATAGTTACCTTCAGCCAGCATTAGTGAGTATAAGATACTGGCTTAGTTTTCTTTGCTTAAATATCTTAAATATGTTATTCCTTTGTATTATGATATTAAGGAGTAGTCACAAAGTTTAATGACAAATTGATTTTCTTTCCTTCATACATTGTATAATTTGTCTAAACATTCAAAATTATTTTTCCTTTTCTTTCTACTTAAAGCCAATACTTTTGCTAGTATATGTCAATCTGTGGGTCATTCTGTGTTGATTTTCTCATGTATAAACTATAACAAAGCAATGTAATTCTTTCAGTAGTTGTTTCTTCAATGATTCTTTAAAAATCATATTTCTGTTGAATTGCTTGGTTTTCTTTTTGCAGACTCCTATTTTAGTTATGTTGGATTGCCTTGGTCTGTCTTCTATATCTAATACTTTTATTCAAATTTGTTTTATTTATTTCTTCATTTATCTAAGAAATTTTAATTGTCAAATTTTCTAGTTTTCATATTTCTTATGACATTATTCATGATTATTCCTATTTCTTCCAATTCAGTCTTTATTTCTAAGGAGACTGTTTTTAAAAATTCTGTTTGATTCCTCTCATATATGTTTCAATTATTTTCTCAACTCTTTTCTTACTTTCTTAATTTCTAATTTTTTTTTTGAGGGCAGTGCCACTGGCCCTCTTATGTGGGAGTGAACCGGGGCCGCTGGTTTACCACCCCAGCGCTTAACCACCACGCCACTCGGCCTGCCCTTAATTTCTGATTTAAGCTATCTTTTTCAGACTTTCTATTATTTTTAGATTAATTTTTCCTCAATTTGAAATATTGGGTTATATTTTTAATTTTTTTGTGTGTGAGCAGGTTTTTCTGTTACACCTTCACTTTTTTAAAGATGCTATTTTGCTGTATATTCTTTAATAATTTCTCTTTAGAAATTTCCATAGAATTCAACCACAATTCCTTATTAGTTGCTCATTTTTAAGTGTGATTATTGTTCTTGTATTTTTTAGAAGGAAATCTTGGGCCTTCATATTGTTGCTAATTCCACCACTCTAGAGCTTTTTCTTCAGCTATTGTTTATAAAATGATCAAACATATGTTCATATGCATTCTGAGATATCTCTTCACTTTTTCCTGCCCCTTTTGTCTTAGTCCTGCTCATTTTAATTACATTTCCCACACTTTCTCCCCAACGTAGGGTCTTACCTAGATATAAACTTTGATTTCTTAGATTTCATAGGGCTCAGACTGTTTTAGCTGTTTCTTCTAACAGTCTCCTTTCGGTCTCCTACAAATTTTGGCCTGAAACTGTCTCTTAGCTTTAGATGCTTTTTCTCAGTTTGAACTGAAATACTGGCAGTGAATATCTTTGGTAACTTGGGGGCATCTCAGGTCCCAGAGCTGTCAGACCCTGGTTGTTTTTTCTCTACTTTCCCTCCTGCAATTTCTGATTCCATGTGGGTCTTATGGATTTGACTCCACACATCTACATTTTAGTTCATGAAACCATTTTGTCACTTGATTTTATATTGATATTTTCCATGTAACTTTTGATTGTGCTATCTTAATTTATCTGTTTTGTTTTATTTCAGTTAAAAGATTGGAGGAGATTCACAAAACCCCCCAACGGTCTTTCTAGAATCCAACCAGGCCTTTTTTTAATAGTAAATTCTCATAGATGACGAACTATTTGTGTGTAACCATCTTTTCATTGCTTTTGAAAGCAATAAACTCTTTAAGTTTTATTTATAGTGTAGGTTATACTAATTAACCCTGGCTATTTTTTATCACTTTATAATAATGAAGATAGAATTCAAGATTTTATAAAATTTCCAAAAATATTTAAAGGAATTCTTTATGTTTTTAACATTTTAATGTTTAACTTTCTAATGCAATCCAAAGCCCAGAAGATATACACATACACAAAACTGCTCAATTTAACCAAAACTAGCATAATCAAATTGTTATTACAAAGGTATCAATTTAGGATGCATGAAGCAGTGGCTAAGGTCAGTGTTGTCGCTCAGAAATACATTTAAGAGTCAAACAAGCTTCCCTTTAAATGATGTAATCTCTAAAAATCTTTTCATATACACATGAGTATCTTAAGTTTGTGATTACTTTCAATGACAACTCATGTGCTCTCACTTATTCGTTGTTTTTAAATATGTATTCAGCTGACAGACACAACTAAACTCTAATAACATGAGATTTTCGTATCTGGGTGTTTACACTGTCATGCAAGCCTTTCTGGTGCATAATCCTCTTCTGTAACTAACTTCATTTTTATCTCTTATAATCAATTTATATCAAACCCAAGAGTTCTCTTAATTTGAACCAGTCACTTTAATATATAGTCATACCACTACATATGTTTTCATACTTATATAAGTTAAAGCTATTAAATTCATTGCAAAGGAATATCCGGTTTCATAAAACATTATTATCTAACCCAAATGATTATTATTACTTTTCTCTGCCTCTACCTTTGCCAAACTATATTCTGTTCTCAAAACAGCAGCAAAAGAGGTCTTTTTAAAACTGTAATTTAAAACATGTCACTCTTTTACTCAAAACCATTCATTAGCTCCCGATTTTAGTCAGAGTGAAAGGAAAAGCCTCACCATGGCCCAAATTATACTATAAGACCTGACCTCTCTTTATCTTTCTAATCTCTTCTCTTATTCACTTACTCTGCCACCAGGGCCAGTTTTATGTGTGTGCAACCTGTGTCATCACACAGGGCCCTTGTCACCATCTTCAGATTCTTAATATTTTTAACATTTTAACTTTGTGTAATTACATAATTGGTTCTGCTGGCCACTTTAATATGCCTTGACTATGCCAGTCGCACCCACGGTAATACTTTTGTGTAAGTTGTTCCTAATTCCTGGAATGCTGTCACCCCAGAAAATTGCATGACTGCCTTTCTCACCTCTTTACAATTTTTGCTCAAAAGTCAGATCTAATTTGAAAGCCCTGTTAAAAACTATAGTTCTTTCACTGCCATCTGCCACATTGAATTTCATATTTGTTGTTACCATGCTTTAGATTTTCTTTTTTCTATAATTCCTATCGCTTTCCAATTTCCTCTTCTACTATGGTTTTATTTGCTTTTGTTTTTTGTACCCCTCCATTTTCTTGAACATACACAAAGGCAGGATTTTTTTTTCATTGACATAGCCCAACCACCTAGAAGAATGTTCAGTATGAGTCGGAGCTCAGTAAATCTTGTTAAATAAATTAATCAATTAAGTCCTCTTAACTAGGACTTAGCCTTTGTAGTTTTACTCATACATATCATGTATCCACAAATATATACTTCACCAGTGCAAAAATTTGCTGCTGTTTGGGGCCCAATTTTGTGATTGGTATTTCCTTGTTGAAAGGAATGATACCCATCTAGAAATTAAAGCATTTGGATTTAAGAAAAACATTGACATGATTTTAATTAAGAACTTTTCAAAATGCTCATTCAGCTGCAATTGTTCATTAGTTAAAATCAGAGACAAGCGCTATAGACTAGACTTCATGCATGTGTAGCAATGTGAAAAAAAATCATCCTTTCACAAGGCCCTAATTTGTGCTTGTGTGCGTGTGTGTGTGTGTGTGTGTGTGTGTGTGTGTCATGTGAGAATCAGTACAATCTAAATGTTACAATGGACATCTATGGAGTCAGTTTGCCTAGGTTGTTTTCTGGTTCTACTGTTCTATAATAGCTGTGGGATGTTGAGAAGTTACCTATTTTCTATGCCTTGATTTCCTCATTAAATATAAAGGAAGAGAATAATAGAACTTCCTCACAGTGTTGATGTTTTGAAGACTAAATGAATTCATTCAATATAGCACACTTTAAACAGGCACATACTAGACACAGACTAAACAGGAACCTACAAGACACTATAAATTTGCTAATATTATATGAAAATAGAAATATCACTGTGTGCTCTATACTTCTTTGGTCTTTGTAAAACATAAAGATAATACAGTGAAAAATAACAAGTTGAAAATTAGAAAGAACTATATAAAAATGGATTCTATTGATTCAGCTTAATAGATATCATGAAATAATATTTCTTAGGAAAAAATAGTTTGGGAATATAAGAGGAAGTCTTTACTATATTTTATCTCCTCTTTCTATGTCCATCATATTTATTTCTAAGAGGACAGGTGCACTGTGTAGATTGCTGTCTAGACATTAGAAGGTTACAAAATTATCAAACCTATATGATTCATGTGAGTATAAGATAATGGATATGGTCTCCCTGAGGAACATGTGTGAGGGAAAGGAGACTAAAGCTTGGGAACTGAGATTTGTAAATAAACACAAACTTTACAATAACCATTGGCTCCATGTTCATTGAGGAATATCATTTCCTAGAATAAATAAAGCTACCTTATAAGGAACAGAGGAGTATTAGGATTGGTAATGAAGGGCCATTTTAGTTATTGTTATATAATGATATTTACCAATACAGACAATTTAATTTCAAGAGATATTGCACTTTGATCTCCCAGTTCTTTCTGTGTATTTCTAATGTGCATCGTCAAGCATTTAATTGCAATTGAGCCACATGATTTCTTTGGATCTAGAGACTAATAATTTTTTTCACTAGATCAGAATCCTGTGAGAACATAGATAGATAATTATTAAGCACAGGATTAAGGGGGGAAAAAACACCCCATTTATTCTATTCAACAAAGATCTCTTCTGTAATTTGGAAAACTGTGCAAACTGATATGTTAAGTAATAGAGCAAAGAGCCAAAATAAAATTTTATCAGTTTGATTACAGTTAGAAACATATTTAAATTTCCTATGGACCAAGAAATGTCCCAGTTTGCTAAACAACCATGTGGAAAGCATGAGAGTACTAGGCAAATCTTACCATAACCCTTGAGACAGTTTGATTCACAGCTGATGAATAATTGAGATCTGATTGGCGCTTTGCAGATAACTACTTGGAAACTAAGCTATGAAAATGTTAAGATGCATTTAAATAGATCCATATTTCCCAACTGAATAACAAATCAAGCAGAGATTCAAACTGTAAATAAAACTGAAACAAATGATATAGTTTTTTGGTGGGATCAGTACTTGGCATCCCCCTAGAGGCTAAGAAACATATGTTTGTTTTAAATATGTCACCATTCAACATATGGCTAACATATAGACAGGTTTTAACATAATTTTGTCTGTGCCATTAACTCGGTAAATATCACTGTAAAAATTATCTCATTTTTCCAAATTTCAATTAATTAATCTTAAAATAATGGTGATGTTTCTTCCATATGAAGTAGACTAGAGGTCTCATTCTAAGTCTGTCATAAGGAATTTTATTTTGGAAAAATTAATCACTCATTGAGAAAGAAAGAAGAAAATTATTGACCTGATTTTGCAGAAACATTAAACTTATATAATTGGATTATTTTAATGTAATATATTTTGACAGTAAGAAAATTATGCAACTACCTAATAACACTCAATAAATCAGATGAGCCTCCCCTGCTCCATAAAAAAAAAACCAAAGAATCAAATAGTTAAGGTAAAAAACAAACAAACAAAAGAAAACCAGTGTGATAAAGGTCTGAGGGGAAGCAGGAACAAAATGTTGGAAGATACATAAAGAGATAGGCATAAATAAAGACAGCATGGAGTGATTCTCATACATGTAGACAAGAGTGGACCACAAGTACCAAATGAATAATTCTGACTCAAAAATCATCCTACCCAAGTCACCGTGACTACATGTTCTACAGGGAGATTGAGGCCAAAGCCTTACACTAATTATCTGCCCTGTATGCTTTGTGTAGGGAAGAAAATTGGGTAAGAATTTGGGATCCCAATAGGTCTCAGAAACTACATATAAAATATAAGATGGTGTGATTTAACGTAATTTACAATCATACAAGTTTAGAGAGAAAATAGTCATTGTAGAATTCTGTGCTTTAATTTAAACAATTAACATACTTACAGGAAGTTGTTTCATACCAGAACAAATTCATTTATTATAAATACTGAGTCTTGAAATGCCACTTACTAATTCTGTGATATTAATGAGTTATATGGATTATCATGCTGAATAAACAAATAATTTCAAGATGATTATCCATTACGACTTACTGGTGAAGTTTCTTATTATAAAAGGAAGCTAATAGAAGACATAATCATTGAATTATTAGTCCAACATAATAGTCATTCAATAGGTGAGATAGAAAGATATTAATGAGAGAGAATCCACTTACTATAGTGAAGATTCATGTCACTTTTAACCTCTTTTGTGATTTTTTTTGAAAGATTTTATATTTTACTTAAACTAAAGTACTTAAATGCTAGTATGTGGATTATGACAGGTTAGAGGCTTATGAAATCCCTGAATAGTTTATATGGCTACCCAAGGGGGCTTTGGGACCAAGATGTACTTTGGGCTGACATTTTGTGTAGTCATTTATATTATAATGAAATGAAATATGTAGCAGACCAGGAAAAAAATGATTTTTTTCTTTTTTTTTTTTTAAGAATAACACCCTCTTCTTACACACTTACCCTCTCAGGTTACCCAGCCTGTCAAGCCAATAAATAGCTTTTATCTCCTGCTATTCCATGTTCAGTGGGTGCTTAGTAAAGTCAGAAAACTAAACAAATAAAAACAAAAGAATGAAAATGGGACATTTTTACAAAGAGGCAAAAAATATTAGGAAGAAATACAAAGACAGATATCGTTAGTTTATGGTTGCATTTGGCAAGGCACGCTCCATGTAACAATAATTTTATAAAATACTTTCATCTTGAAACAATCCATGAAAAAAAAGTACCATGTTCAAATACCTGTGGATAAGCTGCATATGCTAACAGCTTCTAAGGTGTATTTGCATATTCAATGCTCTAACTCATGAAGAAAAGAACCTTATCTAGCTTTGCTTAGCTATGTGATTCCTAAATGTGTGTGATCATAGAAGTCTTCCTATCATTCAATTCCTAGTAAGTAGCATCTCAAAACAGGGTTTGGAAAAACATGGTTTGAGTTAGATAGTCAAGTGTTTGTTCTTTTCAAAAATAAAAATTTAAAGGGTTAAATACATTCAAAAGATAAACATGTTGTATTTGGTTTTCTCATGCATGTATCTTTTATTTAAAATTAAAACTGAAAGAGCTCTCTGTGAATTCATGTCAGTCAAATTGGGGCTCCTGCCGTGCTACAGGCTAGATTGATCCCTTGGGTCAAAAGTACTTGCAGGACATCAAAAGGCACTATTTCCTTTTACTCTACCAAATATACTGCCAAATAGAGTACAGCTCTTACCCCATTGCTCTCAACTTCTTCAATTATCCCACTGGTGGTTCACTTAGACAATGAGGCTGACAGAAGGATTTCCCACTGCTAAAGCCAAATATCTGTGAATTTAATCAGTCATCCTTACCAGCAGTGTGAGGAAGTGTTTTGACACTCATTAATTTGCAGATCAGAAATTGTGGGTGAGTGTGATTTCAAGTCATAAATTTCAGATCTCATTTAGGATAAAAAGAGAAAGTTTTCTCTCAAAGACATAGAAATAAGAAAAGCAACCTAGCATGATTTCAAAACAAAAAAAGGCTCAATTTTTTAGATGTTTGGTGTTCTCTCCCTGGTCTGTTTCCAGAAGGGTGTACATAGATCTTGCATGCAATGCACAGTACTAAAGGGCTGTTAATAATACCTTCTTCACTTGCAAAATCTTCATGTATGGGATGGTCTTGATGGATAGAGCCTAGATGCGTAGTACCTGATACAGTTACAGTTAATAAGAAAGATAGGAAAATTAAATATATGATTATAATACAATTAATTAAATATATATACAATTAATTAAATATATATATATATATATATATATATATATATATATATATAGAGAGAGAGAGAGAGAGAGAGAGAGAGAGAGTCAATAAAGGGTATGAGGATTAGAAATATTTGAGTTGTTTCTGGAAAATTTATAAAAATAATAATAACCAGAGAGATGAGAAACCACAGCATGTTGTGTGTAGAGGACTATTGAACATATAATCAAAGATATAAAGTGACAAAGATATAAAGTGGGCAATTATAAAAGTGAGGAGCTCAAGTATGACACAGTGTTCTTAGGTAGATGAGTGGGTTAACTGTGATACTGTGATATAATGGTGAACATGAATAGGTTTAGAGGAGAGGATGATGAGCTTATTCCAGGATATTTTTGCTCTGGAAGCATCTGTTAAATGTCCAAATAGTAAAGGGAGAACAAAGAAGAAATCTGGCTTAATACTGATAATTTTCAGCATATAGAAGATAACTGAAAATGTGAGAAAGGACTAGATAACCCATATGAGCAATGGGTTGAGAAAAACTTAGTGAGAACTCCTTAATTTCAAGGGGTCCATAGAGAATATTACACCTAATTGCATATTATTTTAACATCACATATTATTTTAATGTCTCATACCCTATATATTATAGTTACCTTTTTAGGTACATTGAGACAAAAAATACAGTCTTTTGGTATTACCCCAATAATGTAAATATCTGTAGAAAAAGAAAACACCTTTGTTTTCAAATAGTTTATCAGTATTATTATCGAGCCAACAAACTGAGGGTAACAAAAGTCCTACTCTTTTACTTTATCTCAATATGAACAGAAAATTTCATTTTTTAATTCATAAATGTGCCTCCATTTGAGGTGATATTTTATGAATATTTGGTGAATTATATTGAATTGTTGCCCCTATATTAGTATAATTTCTTCAGTGTTCTTAATCAGATAAATTCTCTTCGCCTTTTCAGGACTACTGAGCTGTAGAATTAGATCTACATGGCACTATTTATCTTAGGAGGGTAATATGACATAATGAAGATTACTATGGACTCTGAAATTTGAAGGATACAAGCTCAAATAATAAGCTATTTTCAGGGTTAGAAAACATACTTAGCCAGTTATACTCAACTTTACCTTAAATTTGGAGCTCAAAGATCATTTACATACACTATCAGATATGAAATATTTTTCAAGACTCTAGAAGTTTTTCTCATTCCCCTTTTTGATTAATACTCACCCTCAGAATTGCTAAATTATTCTGGCCTTTACTATCATTGATAAGTACTATCAGTTCTTAAAATTCATGTAAATGAATTTATAAGATAAATTCTCATTTGTGTCTCACCTCTTTTGCTCAATATAATATCTATAAAATTAATCCATATGATTCTTCACATCAAGATTTCATTTTTTTTATAGATGTGTACTAGTTTATTGTTTGGATATACTACCATTCATCCATTTTCCGTAGCTAGATTTTGAGTTGTTTATCGTTTGGAAATACTATGAATAAAACTATTGCAATCATTCTTTCATGTATGAATTTGAAGACCTGTATATACTCATGTCTTTTGGGTATGTAGTATCAGTAGATTTGATAAGTCATGATGTAAGCATATTTTTAGTTTTAGTAGATACAGTTTTCCAGTCTTTTAACCAATGTAAACAACCATCATCAATGAATGAGAGTTCTAGTACCTCCATATCTTTACCAATAATTAAGACTGTATATTTATTTCATTTTAGCTATCATGGAGGAATCAATTTGCATTTACCTGGATAGATGATGTTGAACATATTCCACATGTTCCACGTGTTTTGGAGACTTGGATATTCTCCTTTATCAATTCCTATTCACATTAGTTTTTGTTTGTTTTTCCATCTGAAATGCATTGATTTTCCCCAAATTGCTAAAAGTTAAGGATATTTTCACTGGATATAAGATTCTGGGTTGGCAGTTCTTTTCTTTCTGGCCTTCATGGTCTCTGATGGGAAACCTGTTGTATTAAGAATTATTTTTGCCTTATAGGTAGTGTTGTTTGTCATTCAGAATTTTCAAGATGTTTTATTTGTCTTTATTTTTCAGAAGTTTGATGATGATGTTTCTTGGTGCTGATACTTTTAGGTTTATCTTGTTTGACAAACCTTTAGGTTTATCTTGTTTGAGATTTGCTCAGCTTCTTAAAATTGTGGGTTTCTGTCTTTTGCTAAATTGAAAGAATTTTCTGCCATTATTTGTTCAAGTATTCTGTCAGTCCCATTCTCTTTTATTTTCTTCATGGACTCCAGATATTAGATTTTTGTTGTTGTTATTAAGACCCACTGGTTTTTATGGTTCCAATAATTTACTGTCCTGCCTATTTTCTCTCTGTTCTCATTGGATGTTTTTTATTGTTTTATCTTCTAGACTGTTTCCTCTGTTCCATTCATTCTGATACTGAGATCCATTGAGTTCTTCCAGCTATTGAATTTTTCAGTTCTAAAACTTCCATTTGGTTCTTCATTTTTACAAAGATTTTTATTAAAATATAGCCATCATACAATATTATGTTAGTTTCAGGTGTACACCATAGTTATTCAACATTTTACCTAAAGAAGTGATCACCATGAGAAGTCCAGAAACCATCTGACACCATACTACATTATCACAATATTATTTCTATATTCCCTATGCTATATATTACATCCCCATGACTTGTTTTATACCTGGAACTTCGAACCTCTTATTCCCCTTTATATCTCCCCCCTCTTTTTAAAATTTTCAATTACAGTTGACATTCAATATTATTTTATATTAATTTCAGATGTATGGATAACTGTTAGATATTTGTATAATTTAAAAAGTGGTTCTCTTAACTAGTCTAGTACCTACCTGGTACTATACATAGTTATTACCATATCATTGATGATATTCCCTATGCTTTACTTTACATCCCATTGAGTATTTTGTAATTTCCAATGTATTTCTTAATCCCTTCACCTTTTTCACCCTGTCCTCAACACCCCTCACATCTATCACCCTGATAAGTCTAGTACCCATCTGACATGATACACAGTTATTATAATATTGACTATATTCCTTATGCAATATGCTACATCTCCATGACTGTTGTGTAACAACAAATTTGTACTTCTTAATTCCTTTACCTTTTTACCCACACCCCAACCTCCCTCGCATCTGGCAACCATCAAAATGTTCTCTGTATCTATATATTTTTTTCTGTTTCTTTTGTTTGTTTATTTTGTTCTTTAGAGTCTACTTATAAGTGAAATCATATAACATTTGTCTTTCACTGTCTGACTTACTGCACTCAGCACAATACCCTGTAGGTTCATCCAGGTTGTCGCAGATGGCAAGATTTCATTCTTTTAAATGGCTGAGTAATATTCCATTGTATAAATGTACCACCTCCTCTTTATCCAGTCATCCATCCAGGGACACTCAGGTTGCCTTCATGTCTTGGCTATTGAAAATAATGTTGCAGTGAACATATGGATGAACACGTACAATCAAAGTAGCATTTTGGGTTTCTTCAGATAAATACCCAGACTTAGGATTACTGGGTCCTTCTTTGTCTCTTGTTATAGCATTTGTTTTAAAGTCTATTTGTCCGGTATAAGTATTGCTACCACAGTTTTTTCTTTTTTCCATTTCCATGAAATATCTTTTTCCATCCCTTTACTTTTAGTCTGTGTGTATCTTTCAATCTGAAGTGGGTCTCTTGTAGGCAGCATATGTATGGACTTGATTTCTTATCCATTCAATGATCCTGTGTTTCTTGATTGGAGCATTTAATCCATTTACGTTGAAAATAATTGTTGATATATGTAGTTATTGCTATTATTTATTTATTTACTTACTTATTTATTTATTTAAGAAGTCCTTCTAAGATTCCTTGTAATACTGATTTGGTGGTAGTGATCTCCTTTAGTTTTTTCTTGTCTGGGGAGCTCTTTGTCTTTCCTTCCATTTTAAATGATAACTTTGATGGATAGAGTAATATTGGTTGCAGGTCCTTGCCTTTTATCACTTTCAAGATACCTGCCAGTCCCTTCTGCCATGCAAACTTTCTGTTGAGAAATCAACTGATAGATGGGAACTTCCTTGTAGGTAGCTAACTGCTTTTCTCTTGCTAAGATTCTTTCTTTGTCTTTAACCTTTGACATTTTAATTATGATGTGTTTTGGTGTGGACCTCTTTAGGTTCATCTTGTATAATACTGTCTGTGCTTCCTGGGATTGAGTATCTATTTCCTTTGCCAGTTTAGGGAAGTTTTCCATCATTATTTCTTCAAAGACGTTTTTAATTCCCTGCTCTCTCTCTTTCCTTCTGATACCACAATTATGCTAATGTTGGTATACTTGATATTTTCCCAGAGGTCCCTTACACTGTTCTCTATTTTTTTATGTTTTGTATGGGTGTTTTCTGCTATCTTGCCTTCTAAATCACTGACTGAGCCTCTGCTTCATCTAATCTATGGTTGGTTCCCTGTAATGTATTCTTCATTTCAGTTATTATATTCTTTATTTCTGACTGGTTGTGTGTTTTTTTTTATGTTTTAATCCCTTTGTTGAAGTTCTCCCTGAGATCACTGAGCAGTGTTTTGAACTCTGCATCTGGTAGATTGCATGTGTTCATTTTGTTTAGGTATTTTTCTGAAGCTTTGTTCTGTTCTTTTATTTGGGATATGTTTCTTTGTCTCCCCATTTTGGCTGCCTCCCTATGTTTGTTTCTATGCATTAAGTAGGGCTTCATGTCTTCCAGTCTTAGTAGAGTGACCTTAGTAGGTATCCTGTGGGACCCAGTGGCACAGTCTCCTTGGCCACCAGAGTTAATGCTCCAGGTGTGTCCCTTGTGTGAGTTGTGTGTATCCTTCTGTTGTAGTTGAGCCTAGTTGTTATTTGCATATCACTAGGAAGGATTGGCTCGTTGGTTGTGAAGACTGGCTGTGGCTACAGTGGAGGAGCTGTTGTTGAGGGGCTGGACTTATGGAGCAAGATTATGGAGCATTAGTGTGGCTCTGGTGCCTGCCAATCTGCCCTTTGGATGTGTTGTTCTTGGATGTGGCTGGATGATGCTCCAGTTCAGTTTGAAACTGGCTACTGGGTGTGCCAGCCGCGGGGCTACCTGGGAGGGGACCTGCTGCAGGACAAGTTCAACCATAGCCTGTGCCCTCACCAGGCCCACCTCACATGAGCCACACAGCAGTCCATAGATGGCCACTGCCCATGCTTTGCTTGGAGGTAACTCAAGAGGCCAAGCTGCAAACCAAGGACAGCTGCCTCTGGTGCTCAACTTAGGGTTGCTCAGGCAGAGGTCTGGGACACTCCGAAGCCAGATGCTGCTTGTTTTGCTTTGGTGAACTTTTGAGAGATTTTAGGAAAGTCTCCTCATATGCCAAGGCAAGGAGTTTCTACAAAAAAGCCACTGAAGGTGGTTTTGGATATATCCAAAAGTTAGGAGGGGTGTGGTCTCAGAATCAATCGGAGCATGGTGAACGAATGGCATTAGCCAAGTTGATGGAGATTTATATTTGGCAGCTGCATCTGCATGCCGTGAAATGGGAGGGCTCAAAAGAGAAACACTGGTTTCTGCCAGCTCCGCCATCTGGGAGAAAGCTGCCCCTCCAGCCCTCACCCTCGAGCCAGATAATTGAGTTCCGGTCCATATGTTCCTGGCATCTTTTGAGCTGCTGCCCCAGCACTGGAACTCTGAGTGAGAGTCCGTCAATGGGTGAGTCTGTGCACAGGCCCTTTAATAAGAGCACCTGGGAGTGCAGCCATCCTCCATCTCACTCAGCCACAATCTCTGCTGTTTTCCACAACCAGAAATTATGGGGACTTCCCTCTGTGGCACTAAATTCCTGGGTGGGAGCGGGGCTGAGAACCCTCCATCCTCCAGAGGTTTGGCAGATGCCCACAACTGAGATATCCCTCCATGTTTTGAATGATCACAGGAGGGTGTGGAGACCAGCCCATTCTGTGTCTCATCACTCCTACCAGCCTGGAGGTGGCTTCTGTATGTCTGTAATTATAGGGGTTCAGTTTAGCAAGACTTCAGGTGATTCTCAATGATGGTTTTTTGTAATTTAGTTGTAATTTTGATGTGGTCTTGAGAGAAGGCAAGTACAGCATTCACCAACTCTGCCATCTTGACCAGAAATCCCCTATTTGGTTCTTCTTTATAGCTTCAGTTTTCTTGCTGAGACTTTCTATTTCCTTGCCATAACTTTTTTTTTCTTTTTTTTATAAATTTGTTTCAACAGTATTCGTATAATTGCTTATATAACTTTTGTTTTGATGGCTGCTTTAAAATTTTGGTCAGGTTATTCTAACATTTGTGCCATCTCATTTTTAGCATCTATTGTCTTTTTTATTCAGTTTGAGATCTTTCTGGTACTTGATATGATGAATAATTTGACATTGAAACCTAGACAGTTTGAATATTATGAAACTCTGGGTCTTGTTTAAACCTGTTTTAGCTGGCTTGGTCAGACACCACTCTGACAAGGGAAAGACAAAGTACCTCCAGTTATTGCCAGAAGAGAGTAGAAGTCCATATTCCCCATTTGGCCTCTGTTGACACACAAGCTGTGTGTGTGTGTGTGTGTGTGTGTGTGTGTGTGTGTGTGTGTGTGTGTTGGGGGAGATACTCGTTGTTGTTATGAGATGTTGGGAGTTCTGTCTCCCTGCTAGTCCTCTACTAATTTCTCCCTATCTGGGGGGGTGGATCTGCCTTGTCTACATCTTACATGGCTTCCACTTATATGAGGTTGTGGAGTGAGTGTGATGGCTTTATTGTTTCTGGGACAAATGAAAGTCTTGACTCTCTAAGAGGCCTCCTCTAATACTTCCCCCAGGGGTGAAGAAGGTACACCACCTCATTACTGTTAGGTGGAAGCAAAAATCGAGGCTCCCTATATGGTCTCCATTAATAACATATGGGTTCCTTGTTACCACCTAGAGGGAATGAATGCCTTTGCTTTTAACTCAGCTTCCTCTGACATCACCCCTGTGTGGTAGGGAGGGAGGTTGATGTTACACCTGGAGACAGTGGAAACCTAGGCTCCCCTCTCTGCCTTTGTTGAATAAGTAGGGGTGGTGCCATGGTCATTTCTATGGTGTTTCTCTGCAATAGAGTGCTTAATGTGTAAAAAGGTTTCCTACTTGCTAGACAACCACTATCCTGGTCCTTTGGTTAGAAAGGGCAAGCATTTGTTGGAATTTTTATTTTTGTCTGAATCTGCTGGTGTTTCCAGGTTGCTGTATTCTCCAGCTACACATTTGAGATATATGGGACAAAAAGAAAACCCAAGAAACTCATCATTTTGTCACTCCTCAAGTCCCAAGGTCCCTAGCCTGTCTGCTTTTCTCTCTTCACCTTTCAGAATGTTCATTTTCTAGATAATATATAATGTCTAGGGCTTTGATTGTATTTAGCCATAGGATTAGCAAAAAAAAAAAAAAGTAAATATGTCTACCCTCAGAAGCATAAATTTATATATATATATATAATATAAATTTATATATATATATATATAACTGAAAATAAATGTTTATTTTCTTAAAATATGGAATACATCCTACATTGTACTGGGTTATGTACCCTACATTGTGCAATTAGAGCAACAGTTGACCTAAATGGAACTATTCATACATTTGTGAATCATTGATAAATTTCTTAATTCTCCTCTAAGAACAGTTATCTTCAATGATGGTAAGTTAATCCTAACATATTAAGAGTTTTATATTTTTAAAAATAAATTTATGCTTTAATTTATCACAAATTTTTGACAACTATTGGGGTGATTATTGATGATATAAATCTGATGATAGTAAATATGCATTGCCTTCTGAGCTCTGAGCAATGGCAGTTCAATGCCAGCCCGAGCTGAGTTGCCATTGAGCTGCCAACAGGTGGCAGGATGGCTCAGCTAAAAAAAATAAATTAATTAAAAAATAATAATAATAAATATGCATTGCCTTCTCAGGATTACTTTTTTCATGATATATATATTTTTTAATATACTAGTGAACTGTATTAGTGAATACTTTAGTATTTTTTTGCACCTGTGATTTTTTAAATTTGTGTTTTATAGCTATATAGTCTACAATTGTCTGATAATGAGTTGAAAAGTTTTACAAATTTTTTTATGCTCTCAAATAATCTGAGTAACATAGAAATTAAGATTTCTTATTCATTATTGTGTGTGTACGTACCTATGCTAACATATATACAGATAGTTGCATTTCTTTTGTAAGTGCAACATAAATGTATCCCTATTTTGCCATTTTTCTTTCTGCAAGTATTCAGCTATAACCAAGAAAGTGGCCCTTTTTCCCAGCCTTAAAAAGAATGGTAATATTTGATGAGAAGATAGTTATTTGATTTCTCACTTGATAACATTTACCAAAACATATAAAATTAACTCCTCAGTCGCTCCCAGGCATGTTCCCCTCTCTAAATGAGACAACCTCCCAGATTCTAGAACTACTTCCTGACTCTCCTTCTTTCTTGAATTATTCAACTTTATGGTCACTTCCACCTTGACTTCCTAACTTTTTGAGGTATGTCTGTATCATATGTTAAGATCAACAAAGGACTGCTTTGCTATAGGGCATTTTGAATAGCAGCATTCTATTTTTGAAAAATCTGTAACACTGAAACTCAGAATGAAACTGATGAAATTCCCCAGGTAAGAAAAACAAATCCGTATGTCAGTTCACTCCATCAGTCTCTCATGTCCTTTGTTGGTGGCACTTCAGAGGATCAAAGTCAGACCCCGTATTGTAATTCAGAGGTCAGAGGTTAGAGGTGACAGAAATAAAAGTAGAGTGGAAGATCCATTTAGTCAACCTCTAAGCAGAGAGACACTTGCTTGACATAAAGGAAAACAAAACAAACTTCTCTACAAAGTATAATTTTAGTGAACTGTCATGAATCTTCTTTTAGGAAAAGAGGCAGCTGATTTCGATTGCTTATTTTTGTTGTTGTCTTGAAAATTCCAGCCTCTGGGTCTTATTAAAAGACCTCTCAAATTGACTCAGGTCAAGACATTAACTCTGTTACAGTTCATTCTTCAACAAGAGTTGAAATGTCCCTAATTTTTGTTTAGTAATCCTAGCACTCAGTGACTGAGTATTCTGGGTGGGTCAAAAAGCTCCTACAAACTCTGTGACGTAGAAAGCCACACTCCTTTGCCTCCAACAAACTTTGATGCTTGTGTTGTGTTTGAAAGCTCCCAACAGAGAATGATCCATCACTGACAAGAATACACTCTGAAGGTTAATGCTAGAGCTGTTGCTATCTGCTGCCACGCCATTGCACTTAATGAGTGGTAAAGGGACCTCCATCTCTGATGAGTCTTTTAGTCTAATTCTCATCCATTGTTCTACTTTCCATTGCAACATGAACATAATTTCCATGACTCACAACATTTAACTGACAGGGAAGCTGCTTCTAACAAAGTGAATCCACCTGTTTCTAATGTCAGGCTTGCCTGGTCAAGAGATTGATCATTCTTTCTAGTAAGTGCTATAAATGTAGTTTGAGGACATAATTAAATTAACCCAATGTCACATGAAGTAAGTATATAATTGATCCCTTATCTTTGTTACCCAAGTTAATTTTAGGGGAAACAAATTTTAAAAATCGGAAGCTGTATCACTTCACTGATAGAATTAACTTTTGAGGACTGCCTATATTTAAATACCATGACTGTTTAAAACAACTTACCCAGAACATAGCAGTAGTTGTTTTTTTTTGTTTGTTTGTTTGTTTCTTTTTGGAGGGCAGTGTCACTGGCCCCCACATGTGGGATCCGAACTGGGGCTGCTGGCATCACAAACCAGCTCCCAACTACCGCACCACTCAGCCGGCCCCACAGCAGTAGTTTTTAAACAAAAGGTAATAGTGATGCTTTTCTGGAGAATGTGAAGCCTTTCATATATGCATTAAATAAATGAAGCATCACACTATAGTTGCTTGGTTAAAAAATAGTAACCAACCCTGGAATATCTATATAAATGAGACTTGCTGGGCTTGTGACAGTTGTGTCCCAGGTTTTGTCTCTTTCAGATGTGTGTAATGGAGGGACAGGGAAATCTCTACAGTTTGGTCACTGGTTATCTGAGTATACACACAGGTGAAGCTAATTTTACACTTCCCTTCCCCCCACCCTGCACTCCACACACATGCACACACCCCACACCCTGCGTCAGTTCTCCTCTGGGAATTGTGTTTTGAAGTTATTTAGGTGAAAGCTAAGATGTGAAGGGGACAAGAAATGGTATTTAGGATTCTGTAAATGAATAAGGAATTGATGGCAGGCCCCTAAGAATAGCCTGTGGTGACATATGAACACAATTATGGCCTCAGCCTGACTGCTAAGAATCCGCAAACCAAAGACTGAGCTGTAAAAAGACGGTGCCCTTTTGCTGAGAGAACCTTGGTTCCTCTGCTACATTTCATAGACAGCTCACATTCAACAAAGAAAGACAAACATGCACACCGAATGTGTGACCAGTTCAGGGGAAGAAAGGTTAATTAATAACAGCGATGGTAAGGTTATACTGAAATCCAAGAAAAAGACCTTAAGGACACCACTGAAAAGCAGAGCATAAAAGGATCATAAAGGGCAACGGGAACACACAGTCTAGAAAAAGTGAGGTTTGGTTATGTCGTAGTGTCTAAATTTTTTAAGAGCTACTAAGATATGACCATAAAATGTACACAGATATCTTGAATCTGAGAGTTTATATCTTCCTTGTAGGATTGTATTGGTGAATTAGAAAATTTTTTTAAAAGTTTGTTAAAATTTTAATTTTAGAAACTGCTTCAGGCTCAGTTTCAAATTTATGGCTGATAGTATCATAATACATAGTTTCTTCTTTTGTGAATTGCTAGTTCACAGTGCACACATTTATCTATTATCATTTTAGTATTTTCTTATCTATTTGTCAGAGGGATTTAAACTTTAATGATATACATACAGTTTAATTTATTTTAATATTGTGATTCATAGCTATATGTCTCTTAATGTGGTTTTCTTACATTTAGAAGCTGTGGTATTTTATTATGAAAGTCTATTGATGTTTTTCTTTGGGTGTTCTTCCATTACTTTTAAATTCAGAAAATTCCCCTGCCCTAAATATCTGTATTATACAGTATCTTTATAATACATAATGCAGTTAATATTACTAATACAGTTAGAACCATGTTATGATATTATTAGGACATCATCTTAAAAATGTTTGTGATTGTTTCTGTCTTAATTTGAAAATAGATTTTATTTACAAAACAATTTAGTTTGTCCCTCAAATTTTCTTATCAAACAAATGCAAAAGGATGGAGGAAAATGATGTTGCCTATTTTAGCAAGAATGTATAAAAAGTGCCTGTTGAATAACATACTAATACTATAGTAAAATTTTTGAGGACAATAATTTTTTCAACACCATTGTAGCACTGTATCTTTTAAGATTATGCACATTACAAAAGGAACAGAAAAAAATCATACCATCTGTACTGCTAAGCAACAATCCCAGGAGAACAGGAAATTATCAAATGATATCATTTCTCTTTTCCATATAACATATATAGTAAAACACTAAAAGGACATAGATGTCAAAGAAAATCTATACTTTTTAAAGCAGTACTATGTAACTATTAATTACTTATATAATTGAAAATTATATTACATGCATATATATAAATGCATATAGCTAAATCTCCTGAAATATCTGTAATTTGGAAATTATAAATACTATGTATGGAAAAAATTTTAGAATACTAAGGGAATTTATTCCAATTTCCTCACATAAGGAAAGACACAGAGAGGTTGAAATAGGTTGTACATTATAGAAAATTTTAAAAAGTTATGAAAGGGTCAGCACATGCATGTTTCACTATATGTAGATGCTGGAGTAGGATGTGGTATGTTCGGACAGGAATAGAGTCTGTTCTGACATAATTGTTCGTGTGATTCTGTTTTTCTTGACTATCTACAGGAGCTTGAGGGTACTGAGTATAAAAATTACTATAGAATTATGTGCTTCTTAATTCTCTTCTTAATAATCATTGATGAAACAATAATTAAAAGAGTAATATGTATAACAGTAAAAATATCTGAGAACTAAGCTGAGGCTTTGGATTGAACCATGTTGATTGACTAAACAGTTATTAAATCATAAACAAGAATTACACATATACTGCAACGTAGAACAATGACAGTAATAGTAATAAAACATCCACTGTGTACCAAGCATCAAACATTTTAGATACATTATTTCATTTATCTTCATGAAAACTCTACAGAGAAGGTACCAATACTACCTCCTGCACCTTTTTATTTACTTTCTTTAAAGTTCAGGCTAAAAATATCAAAGATACAGAGATAATATATGGCAAAACTAAGACATGCATCTAATTATATCTGATTTTACGATCCTATATAGGTATTTAACACTTCTAAAAACATTTTATGTTTTATTTTTCATCATATGTGGTAAGTTATATTTTAAAAATCAATCTCAATTCAGGACAGTGGTTATCTATGGGAGGGAGAAAGAGAGGATGGTACAAGAAGGAGCACATACAGAGTTAGTATTTGCAGTATTTGCTTCTTAAGTTTGGTGGTAGATTCATGGGTGTTTATTCTAAATTTATTACCAACATGTGACATTTACTATTCATATATAAACAGGAAATAATGAGTAATTAACATTTTCTTAATTTAAAAGTCTATGTAAGGGCCGGCCGAGTGGCTCAGTTGGTTAAGAGCTCGCTCAAGAGTGTGAGCTGAGCTCTGAGCAACAGCTGTTCGAGGCCAGACCGAGCTGAGTTGCCGTTGAGCTGCCAACAGGTGGCAGGATGGCTCAGCTAAAAAAATAAAAAAATTAAAAAAAAATAAAAGTCTATGTAGACAATATAGAGAATACATGTGGGCTGATGGGGTCTACCCAGAACTTTCTGTTCAAATGTTTTGCCTACAAAGGGCAAATGCAGTAAGTAATATTCTTTCTAGAAAGCTGGCTGTGTCAGGTTTGTTTATGACCTTATTAGAATATATTATATCACAATGAACAACCTGATGGAAAGTATATGATTTAATACACAATTTAATTTTTATTCTTATCATACACAAGGCAAACAAAACAAAAACACATTGCCTATAACATCTTTCTTCTTTCTTGAGTACTTGGTTTTGAAATTTTTTTTGAATCAACAGTAGAAAAGATAACTAATATGCCTTTCACTAGCATTCTAATGGAGTTTGTTGTCATGTAGGTACACACACTCATAAATGGCAGTGCTGCCTAAACACAGCACAGAGATGCTAGTGCATAAGGCAAAACTAATTCATATGTTACTTTTCACAGTGGGCTTACTCCATAATTCTCGCTCACTAGTTCTGGAGACAAATATAGTATGTAATGAAATACACAACATTGGTCTATAGGAAACCCTTTCTCAAAAGTAATACCTATATAAACATTCAGGTATGATAAAATATTGAGCTCTTCATCTTCAGTACTTTTTAGAGAACTTTCAAAGCTCATGACTAGCGATTATATTGACTTACATTTAATACAAATGCACAATATTAGAGGGTAATTTCTAGGAGATGAAGATATCCTTAGATTTCACTATTAGCTAGATTTATCTCAGATATTTATGTCTATAATTCTAAACATAAAACACACTAATTTTTAGAGATGCTAAAGGAAATTCACTGATAATTACTTAAATTTGAAATGAAGCAAAAAGAAATTATAAATATAACTTCAGATTAAAGAAGTTTAAAGTCCCTACTAAATAGATAAGAACTTCACAAGTTGTTTCCTATACATATTTTAGCATAACTAAGAAATTTATATGTATTCATATCAACTTATTTTTTCAGGAAATCCTCAAGGAAACAGAATAATTTAGCTATATTGTGATTTTATTTTTATTATCATAAATTCTTTGCTAAATTTATGATGTTGAGGGAAAACAAAACTGTAATTTTAATAAAAGTATTGAACTCTGAATATTAGCTTCAGATTTATGGGTTAATTAAAAAACAGTATTCCCCTTTCTATAACTTGCACTTTCTACCTGACTTGTATAACAAGCAGGATGTTATTAGACAACTCAAGGAGGAAACATACTGCCTTGTATTTTCTAAGTAATTCAAAATTTCATATTTCATGGACTTACATCTTGTGAATTTCTGGATTCTGAGACATAAGCCCCTTCATAATGTTTTTTAATATCTATAAAAATACTGATATTGTAGAATCATCTACATGTTATAAATACAAGGTCAGACAACTAAGCTCGCTAACTTGTTGCAACCATGTTGCTCACCTTTTCTGACATCAGAGGGATTATTCATTATGAATTTGTACCAACTAGACAAATAGTTAACCAAGTTTACTATTTGGAAGTGCTGAAAAGACTGCATGGAAAAGTTAGATGACCTGAACTTGTCACCAACAATCCATGGCTCTTGCATCACGACAACGCATCAGCTCACATTGCACTGTCTGTGAGGGAGTTTTTAGCCAGTAAACAAATAACTGTATTGGAACACCCTCCCTACTCACCTGACCTGGCCCCCAGTGACTTATTTTTTACCCGAAGATAAAGGAAATATTGAAAGGAAGACATTTTGATGACATCCAGGGCATTAGGTGCAGTACGATGACAGCTCTGATGACCATTTCATAAAAAGAGTTCCAAAATTGCTTTGAAAGGTGGACTAGGCACTTGCGTTGGTGCATAGCTTCCCAAGGGGAGTATTTCAAAGGTGACCATAGTGATATTCAGCAATGAGGTATGTAGCACTTTTTCTAGGATGAGTTCTCAAACTTAATTGTCAGACTTTGTATATTACCTTCTTTTATCTTTTTTTGCAACAGGAAATTTTGTGGCCCACTGTTTCTAATTTTCTAAGTAATCAAAATATGTTTTTAGTTTAACTACTGCCATCCCCCCATTTTTATATGTTCTTATGAACTTATAATAAAACAAAGCTGAGGCATCCACATCTCTTTAATTGTCTTGAAAATGTGTATACTATTTTTTGCCTCTAACATGTTTTTCACATTAACATGTCATAAAATAAACCTGACTTTTCTGGGGCGGCCAGTTAGCTCAGGTGGTTAGAGCGTAGGCTCATAGCGTCAAGTTTGCTGGTTCATTTCCCACATGGGCTGTGGAGCTGCATCCTCCACAGCTAGATTGAAAACAACTACTTGACTTGGAGCTGATGGGTCCTGGAGAAACACACTGTTCCCAAATAAAATTTCTTAAAAACAAAAACTGACTTTTCCTATAGAACTCCACTGTCCAGTATGGTATCCATAAGCTACATTAACTATCTAAATTTGATTTTAAGTTTGTTAAAATTAAATTATAGTTAAAATTTAGTTCCTCAGTGCAATAGGCTCATTTTAAGTGCTCAATAACCACATATGGCTTGTGTCTACCATATTGGACAGTGAAGAACTATTTTTATAATTACATTAAAACAACAACAAAAAAGATGTTAAATATATATATATACATATATTATACATATATATGTACATATATACACATATATAGTATATGTATAACATATGTATTTCTTTTTGTTTCTTCTAAGAGAACTAGTATTTTATGTATCTCCTAAAATTTTGAGACTATGTCAGCAAGTGTAAAGTGATATGAATGTCTAGAAAGGTTGGAATTGTCATAATCAGCCAAAGCCATCCGTACATAGGAAGACTGGATATTTAAAAGAGTCCTCTGAGAACCATAGAACTTTGAGGGCCAAAGCACAAAGATCCTCAGTCTCTTTCCCAAGTTACTTAACTATATTCAAAAGATTAAAGTGGGCAGAGAGAAGGAAAGGGGATTTTACATTTTAATACATATTATTTTATATTCTACCCAACAATTTCTCCATTGCCCACTCAAAAAACTCTCCTCTGTCTTCTTACCCAGGAAATAAAGAAAACCTAGAATTTAAGGACACAGAACAGAGCTCCCTGCTACAGTGGAGGGTGAAACAGGAAAAACATTTTCTCTGTTCTGTTGTGTTATGTCAGAAGAAAAACTAGACGATTAATTTCTCAATAGGTTATTCTGCCACATTAAGTTCTTAATAAATCACTTTGCCATGTCATGTAGTCATATTTGTTTAACCCTCCATTGAATGCATGTCAGGTATGTGCTAAGTGGAGGGCAGGGAAAATGGAAGGTGAAATATATATTAATAGACATTCCCATATGTACCATAAAATAAATGAAATGAGATATTCATAAAAGGCTATGAGCAGTGAGTTTTTATGATGAACTAAGACAATGGCCATCAAAGCTTAGTGTTTATCCATACAGTCGCACAAATTGGTCCACAGATTTATATTTACATTAGCACATAACTTTGTGATTGTGTGTTCATAGAATATAATATTTTATACACATTAGAGGAATGTTTTCTTTTGTAATTTTTATAGTGTCTTTCTCCACAACTTCTAACCCCCTTCCCTCATGTATTACAGAAAAGTTCTAATTATATGAGTGGATTAGCTGAATATATTACAGAATGTAAAATGGGTCTTTTTCTTTTAATGTTGAGGACAATACATAAGTCTATCCACATTATAAAACATTTATGAAGCTTCCATAGCTCTTCCCAGACCCTACCCTAAACTCTACCTATTAAGAGGGAAGTGTAACCAAATTAGTGTTTTAAGCTTTATTCCCATCAATCCAGCCATATAAGCAGAAAATGGAGAGCGTTGGAGGGGGAAAATGAGTTTGTTAGTGCTGAGGTGTGGCTCATTAGGATAATCGAGGGGATATTTACCAGAGAGGGAGTTGACATTTTTCATCTCTGGTGGAGTGTTTCAAAAGTTTTAGAAACCCTTAGGCCCATTCCAGAACTGCCACTGGAGGGGAATATTCCTGATAAACTGATATTTGCCTCAGAAGTTTGGAGATATATATACACATTCTCTTGGTGCCTGTTTCCTTTTTGAGGAATTTTGAAGACTGGAGGTTTGCTGAATGAACCATGACAGTACGGTGAGGAAAGCAGAGAAGTAGGCCCTGGTACATAAGTTTTCATGGGTTAAGCAGGTGCCATAGAAAGAGGCACTTTCAGGTCAGTGCATGGACTGTGCAGTATGTATATCTTGAGGAAAGTGACTTCAAAAGAGGCCACCAATATACCCATGTGAAAGCCACCATTCTGATGTCATTCGAAATAGAGAGAATGCTGATGGGCAACAGTTAGCATTCTCCCTTTGCCTATGCCAAACGGATTTCATAAGAATGGCTATGCCTCCCATATAAATTCTAATGCACAATAAAATGGCAAGTACCTGCACAATTACAAACACTCCTGGAAATCTAAAGAAGTGGGTTTTTTTTAGATGTTTGGTATAGAATAGCTTGAACAATTATTTACAAAGAAAATTTAGTTTCATTTTAAAATATTGTGGACATCATTTTTGTAAACACAGCAAACATTATATCAGTGATTTTAAAGACAATTATTTCATGATTATACAAGTATTGTTTTGTAAAATTTTTTTTTTTTTTATTGATTTTAAGGCTGTACCTATACTTATTTAGTGGAGAATTTATGCAAGTGTCCCAGTAATCAGGCAAAAATGTTACTCAAAACACTTAAAAATTTGGAAATATGTATGGTGAGTTTTTGTTTTTATTTCATTTCACTTATCTATATTATTGCCTATGTTTTCCAATTCACACTTTAATATTTAAAGCATAGAGCTAGTTTTCTTTTTAAAATTATGGATTGTATTTTATATTTTTCCTGATAAGCAAATCAAAAAATGTATAAATTTAAAGTTTGTTAACATTTATAGTAATATTCCTGTAATTGTGCATTTTAGTCAATTTTTTATTATCATCAAATTAAAAACCTATTTTATGAAATAAATAATTTAATTTTTCTTTTAGTTGGTGCTTAGGATGTGTGCATGTTTAAACATATTGAAAAATAAGAAGGCATTTCTTTTTCTAAGTTATTCAATACCTACCTAGTTTAGTGTCCTGTATTCATGTGTCATACATAAACTCCTTGAATTAAACACAATTTATACTTGGCTATTTAAGAGTATTACCAATAAATGATATTTATATAGCACAGGGAGAAGCAAACTATAGACCCAGAGGACAGTAGTTTCTTGAAAACTAAAGTTTTTCAGGAAGCAGAAATGTCAATTTAATTTAAAATATCTTTACCGGTGTGTGTCAATTCTATACAGCAATAGAGATTTGGTCTGTGACATTTCAGAGTTCAGCAGTCACGTACTTTGACAAGGCTTCCTGGTGAAACTAATAATACGATGACTGTGATGGGTCTTTGGCATCTGTAGGGAATCATTCCTACATTCAGATTTACTGTTGAGTTCTGAAGTATTATTTAGCAGGGACTCAATGTATATTTACAATTGCTTAAAATTTTATTTTTAAAGTTTATTCAGCTAACTATAGGAGGGAAATGGGATAAGATTCCCTAGCACAAAGTCTTAGATTTGTCACGACTGTAGAGTAAGTTGTGTAAATAAAACATTTTTGAAGAACAATAAATAGAACAAAGTTATTTGTTAAGCCAAACAAGTTTGCAGATGCTTTTCCTAGACAGGGATTTTTGCTGTAAGTATTTAGGAAAAACATATAAGTGTAGTGATTAAATGTGCATACCTTAAGGGAGGGGAACTTCCTTTGTAATATGTAGCATGAGAAAATATTTGCTAACAAAATTAAAATAAATTGGACGTATGTGAAATTTTTATCTAAAGAATTTAAAAACCTTACTTGTTGACATGGCTCCCAACAAGATGGGTATTATCCAATTTGTTTTGGAGGTATTGCTTTAAGAATGCTCTAAATTAAAATAAAAGTGGAAATCTATACCTGTGGGTTATTTTCTATAAAAACTGGTAAATCAAATCACTTTTCAATTTTGTCCATAAGCTTTTATTTTATTATACTTCCATAGCTTTAGAGTCTGTCATTCTTTTTGTTAATTATACTCTTTATGACATTCTTTTCTGTCTTATTCCACTTTGTTGTTTGGGAAATACCATTTTTATAAGCCAGTCTTTCTGACTGTGTCCTTGGCACATATTAGCATGTAATCCTAATGTTATAAGTAAGGATACTAATTCCTAGGGCTGACAGCCCCAGAATCTACTGTCATACTGTGCACTGCCTGGAATCCTTTAACCATTTTTATTTCATTAATACATATTTAAGAAAAGGGAAAGAATAGAAAAGTACTTTTTAGATTAAATGAATAGTTCATGACCGTCTGCTATTATCGAAATTTATCAGTTGTTTTTGAAGACACTGTTGAGCTTGAAAGACAGATTATTCTGAAGTTAAGCATTTTTTAAAGAACAATTGTAAATTGTATATGCATTATGTTATATTTAAACAAACTACGGTGTATTTAGAAAAAGCACCCCAGGGGATGCTTTTATAAAGTAACACACACACAGACAGACAGACACACAAACACACACACACACACACACACACACACACACACACACACGCAATCTAGGTAGAAACCTCAGGGAGTGATACATAAAAAAGATTAACATAGTTTTGATTGTATAAATAAAGAGAATTCTTTATTTCAGATGAAGAGGAAAAGCAGCATTGGATATAGACAAAGTAAAAAAGGAAATTTAAATTGTGGGAATATCATAATTATTATCAAAGTATACCCATTTTTATTATTATGTTCATTATTGAGTCTTATTGGAATTAATATGTAGAATCCCATTTAATCATAATGCATATTCATATAAATTTAGGCTTTCAGTTTATAGATTTTCTAAATATTTAATATAATATTAAATATAATATTTAAAAAGAATGATGGTCATATGTTTTTTAAAGAAACATGACTAATTTAAACTTATATGTTTATGATGAAATAGTAAATGTGCTATAGATGTTTAGGTGAACTTTTAATATTTGACCACCGATACCACCTTGTCTTTAGGTAAACTAATAAATGTTTCCATATGTTAGGTGCTACCTGCACAAACATGGACAACATTGAGTTTATATTTAATAGTTCACAGCCTAGATTGGAAGGTTGATGTCTGTTATGGACTGAATGTTGGTGTCCCTCCCAAATCATATGTTGAATCCTTGTCTCCCATAGGGCTGTATTTGAAGATGGGGACCCTAAGGAAGTAATTAAGGTTTAGTGAGGTCATATGGGTAGAGACTTGATCAGATAGAATTAATATCCTATCAAGAAGAGACACCAGAGAGCTTCTCTCTCTCTCTCTCTCTCTGTCCCCCCTTCCCTCCCTCCCTCCCTCCCTCCCTCCCTCCCTCCCTTCCTCCCTCTCTCCCTCTCTCTTTGTCCCTTCGTGTGCATGCACTGAGGAAAGGACATGTGAGGACATAGTGAGAAGGTGGCTGTAAACAAGTCAGAGAGCGAGTCGTCACCAGAAACAGAATTTACAAGAACTTTGAATTTGGAATCCTAGCCTCCAGAACTGGAGGAAAATAAATTTCAGTTGTTGAAACCAACCTGTCTGTGATTAGTTTCTTTATGGCAGTCCAAGCAGACTGACACAATAATCAAACAAGGGATTCAATTCAACTCAATTCAATTAAATATTTATTGTGGGTCTATTATATGCCAACTATTGCACATGGTAGTTCAGATAGTTCTTGTAGAGGGTGGTAAGGGACAGACAAAAATTCCTGCTCCCACAGTGATTACATTCTATCGAGGTAAGCCAAAATAAGGGTCAAGTCAATTATGTATGCTGTGGGGAAAACTAAAGCAAGAAAGGATGATAAGGAGTGTTGCAAGTTGAAATAAAGTAGCCCCGAAGGGCCTCGTTACTTAGAAAGTTATATTTGAGCAAAGGGTTAACATAGGTGAGGGGGGTGAACCATGGATTTGTGAAAGAGGAACATTGTAGACAGAGAGAAGAGAAAGTAAGTGCAAAGGCCCTGGGGTAAGAGCCAAATTGGCAAGCTCAAAATTCAGTCAGTTTTTAAAATCGATCATTTCATGAATGAATGACATCATTTATATTTCTCATTCTGGGATACATTTCTGAGGTCCAAATTTGAGTGTCCAAATCGCCTTTTAACAGCTTTCTGCCTTTCACAGGGAACTTCACCAGTACTCCGCCTTTCATAGACTTCCTGTATTTGGTAATAACGCCATTTCCATGCATTCTCTCTATAAACATAGAAGTCATTTTTGACATTCCTCTACCTCTATCACAGGTCAAAAATATATTTTAAACATAACCATTCTGATACTATGATGGTCAAAGACTACAATTATCTTTTGTTGTTTTTGCTGTAGTCGTCTCTTAACTAGCCTCCTCCTTCCTTAATACTGCCTTCCAATTTTTTGCTACAAAGACTTAAAATATCCCTAATAATCATTTTTAAATAGCATCAAATTATGTAACTCACCTGCGTAAAACTCTTAATAGCTTTTCATTGCATTTTTAATTCACGTTTTAACAGTTACCTTACTGTATCAATATTACTATACTACCTTAGTGTTTAAGAAATATCCTATTATGTACAAAAATCAAATAGAAATAATCCGAACACCCACATCACTAAATACACCAATTTTCTCCCCTTCTCTTAGTATGCTCAGGTTTTTGTGAAGCAATGCTAGGAGGAGAGGTGCTGTGAAGGCAAAGTTTGCTTTACACCTTGAAATTTAAACATTACCTACAAAAAAAAAGACCCCAGGTCTATCTTTTTGGAAATTGCTGAAGTAAGGGAAACACCAATATATAAAATAATTCATCCTGATTATTCTACAGTAAGTAAAGCATACATACACATGCAAATTTTAACATATCGAGGAAGTACAAACAGTCTATGAGGCTCTTCTAGGACTCCTACCATTTCTTCATTACCCATTATTCTCCTATTACTTTCTGTGCTTCAAGCATATTGACCTTATTTTTGTTTTCTTAGAGTACACCAAAGTTTATAATAAAGATGGAACTTACACCCTTCTAACTGTTCCAATGAATGAAAGTGTTCTCAGCAACAGTCAGTGTTTTCAAACTTATATGTGAAAATGGATATCTAAATGACAAGCATTCTTATTAAGGTCAATAATTAGTGTTATTGAGTAGATTCTAATTTAAATATAAAATACTCCACAATTATTTTCATCAAATATATGAAATACACTAAATACAGAGAAATATATATTTTTTGACATTTATACTTATAATGTATTCATTGGAAAAAACTCAATGAGTCAACATTTTAGTCTAAAGATAATAGGAAATTTTGTAAAAGAATATTTTCCAATGTTAATAAAATATGTTAATCTATAAATTAGTGCATGCTTACATAAAAGAAAACAGAATATTTTATAAATAATAGTTTGTGATTATAAAATGAAGAAAGGGAGTAAGTCACGGAAAAAAGCTATGAGAAAAATGTTGGAGAGGGGAAGAAAGCATTCCATTTAGGACATGTAAAATTTATGATGCCTTCTATGTTCAGACTTTTTATGACTATATACCAAGCATAGTAAAAGTTGGTTTTATTTATCATATCATTTAATTTTTATAACAATCCCATAAATTTAGGATTACTGTTATTCTCACTTTTTAGAACAGGCAGGTGAGACACATAAAGGATAAGTGATTATTCAAGGTCATGTACCTTGTATATTGCAAAAGCAGGATGAGGACATAGATCTGTAGGCCTCAAAGTCCAGGTGTAATTAACTTAATGACAGTATGTTCCAATTATCAAATCCAGCAGACAATGATCCATGTTTAAGCATGTACAAAAGCTGGCGAGACTCTCAGTTATTCTAATTCCTAGAAAACATGTCAACTCCCCAAATGGAAGCAGTTTTATACCCTACTCTTGAAATTTTTGAAAATTGCTTAGTAGTTAAAACTTCATTATAAGTAGAATACTTTTTCCCCCAATATTTTTCAAATGAGCTAACTTCTCCTAGCATGTTTGCTCCAAGTAATTGTTGTCACAAAATTGTAGCTCATTAAAAGCTATATATGGCCTTACCACTGCACTGTACATCTGAAGCTGCCGAACAATATTATATGTCAACTATAATTTAACACATATATAGTCATGGGATGTGGAATATTGTCGCCTCTCTGCGTGGCTGGGTCTAGCTTCCTCGAGAGGACTGGCAGGGACTCAGAAAAAGAAATAAAGAGCAAGAGACAGGGATAGTATAAAAAGCAATGTGAGCCAGGGGTCTCTGTCTGATGGACAAGAGCCCTGAATCTGGTCAGCTTGCAGCTTTTATTGAGTACAAACAGGGAAGGGGTTTTGCTCTTTCCGAGGTCTGAAAATCACATGTGTCACCCATGATTTTAGCCAAATTTCCCTATGCCTCACAGACCACCTCAGCCGAAAGACCCTTTGATCAATGCAGCCCTGCCCCCTGCGGGGACAGATAATGGTCCACTATGACACCTTGAGGCAAGAATGCAAGGACTGCTGTTAGCTTCTTAGGAAAATTTCCCTTTTCCGTTGCAGGCTGTAAGATCTGCAGAAAAGGATTAACAGGCCCTTAGTCCCCATATGCTTCACCTCCTTGATTCCTCCCAGGGACCCTCCAAGGGCACCTGGCTTAGGCCGCCCTGATGCGCATATTTCATATAGGATCTCACACCTATATTGGTATCCTGCGCATATTTAGGGTCTTGCCGATCATTGGCTGACCCGCCCTCTCTCTTAGGGTCCCATGGGGTTTTGCCATAGACATAGTGAATATCCTGTCCCCGTGAGGCCCTTCTGTTATGGGCGAATGCAGGGAAGCAGACAGAGAGGCTGCTATGAGGCCACAGAATATAGTGTGGAAATGGAGTCAATGGAATTGTAATAGATATGTATGATATCGGGTGTGGGGGGACAGGGGAGGCGGGAGGGGGGAGTCACTTTGTAAGGGGTGCAAAAAATAACTATTGCATTGTTTTGTACATCTGTAACATTAATAATAATAATAATAATAATAATAATGAAAGTTTTAAAAAAAAGCTATATATGGTTTAGTCTTCTGCTGCAATAGCCTAGTGTTAAAGAAATGTAGTCATATAGCCTAATACAATGGGATTTTATAAGCAATTAAATAAATTTGTGCAAAATACACCCTATGTTTGTATCCCCAAAGGCAAAGTTCTCTGGTGGAAACAGTGAAGCCACAGGGGTAGATGGCAGGGATAACTGCAGGCTGATATCTGAGCTAACATTTAGTAATTTTTAAAAATAATTGATACAAGATTGCATTAAACACAAAGGATTTGCCAATTCCCACTAATTTTGTTGCTGAAAAGAAATCACAGCCTTTGGCTCTTCGAATGAGGTTAAGCAGCCCAGTACTGAATAACTGTCAGTCTCACCTATTGCAATTTTTCTACAGTGCAGAATTTTGTGGAAAGAGCCAAAAGATACTTGCTCTGTTCTAACACAATTTCTGGTGCACTGTGTTTTGATCCGGTTTATGCTTTTATTTTAATTTAATTGGTTGGCATAGGTTCTGCCGAAATTTGTTCTATTTTTATAGACAACATGCAGTTATAGTACTCCGAATACCTTGAAATAAGAACATTGAAAGGAGAAGGAACTTGTTTTTATTTAAGGACACATTCTTTTATTGGGAAAAAATTGGTTTTAATACGAGAGGAAAGGATTCTTGGAAAATGATGACAGTAACATAACATTTAATCCCCTCAAATACCCTTATAAGATCAGACAGAGCAATTAAATAGTAAATCAAAATTGATGGACCATATTTACAACAAAATTAGGTAACAAGGTATCTCCACAAACCCAAAATACAAGTGAGTCGGGAGATTACACGTATTAGACAATATATTGGACAATGTATTAGACAGTATAGGCCTGGATTGTCTTAGGCTTTGTACAGATACAAGCATAGGGAAACACTCGGGCATCTTCAGTTCTGAGGACAGGACATTCACCAGGGGCCAATTTGAAAACAGCAGCTAAAACTAGGGATGGGGGAGAAGAGAGGGGAGCAGCAGTATACCTAATCTATAGCTAGTCAGTGCAATGATCTGTAGTAAGGTCTGAAGGGGCTGGGACAGTCTAGCCCCTCTGAATTGTTGAAACTAATTAAGCACAACAGAATTCCACACAGAGGTTGGGGGAAAACTGAATTACTGAATTAGGATTTATCAGGATAAGGGCAACAGGAATGAAGAAACGCAAAAGTCCATATAACAGTGGGGGAGGGGAGGAGAACTTAGCAAAAGAGTCTCATTTAATATTTTATCATTTTAGTATTTATAAGTACTAACTAAAAAATAATAATAATAAGAGAAGTTCTGTGAACTTAGAAAAGCTACTATGAAACAAGCACCCTTTTAAAATTCCAGAAAGTTGTAAAACTTCAAATTTTTATATGCAAATAAACCTTGGATATATAGCAAATTACATAAAACTGAGATTAAATGAGGGGAGAATATAGAATACAATAGCTATATGATAGGACAAAGTAGATAGATATGGTAAAATAAGAAATGACTGAGGACAAAAAATAATGCATTTACATATCTTTTAAGTGTGTTCAGTAATCATTTTAGTTTTGGAAGTATTTGCATTATGTGGAAACCAATGTGGGCTTGATGTAGGATAAGGTAAATGAATAATAAATGAATACTATAATTTTATCACCCATCTCTGTACCTGAAAACAGAATTCTGAAGGTTGAAGGAAGGAGGTATAGATGTAACATAGAAGAGGTTGAGTAATCCTGCATTGCTGAATTTATAAATTGGAAATCAGGGTGAATTCATTAGGCATTTTACCTATCTATTGATCAATTAATTGTTCTATCAATGTTAATTTTCTTCTAAGTTCCATTCACAAAATTGTATAGAAAAGATAGTGTAAAAATGAACAGTCCTAGTATGTATTCAAATTGTAAACTTAAAATACATTTTCCCACTAAAGATAATGAGAGTTTCTTGGAGAAATGGCTGATTACAGGCCTAAGATTGGAAATACACTAAATGAACTCAGAATCTCGTCATCACAAGACTGTTAGGATCACATCAAAAAGAGACAAGGTTAACTGCAGAGGTGCTACAACAAAGACCGAACAATCTGAGCTTCAAAATGGACTGGATTTATATTAAAGGACTGAAAATCATCAAATATGTTTAAATATATGAGTTCCTAATGATATTTAAACAATAATCTAGTTACTTACAGGAGATGAGAGGTAATGTTATATGGAAAGCTATAAAATAAAGGAGAAAGGCAAGCATTTGTCTTGTTTTACCACAGTGTTAATTTTTATTAATATGTTATTAATAAGTAAAATAAGAAAATTAGTATTTTATTAATTTAACAAATCACAAACACCATTAGTAATTAACATAAGGAAAAGTGAAACTTCATAGAAGTACCCTAGTAATAACTAAAAAAAGAAATGAGAGGTTTCAACTCTCATAACGAATCTAGGTATTAAGCATAAAAAGGACGACACAATAGAAAACCAAAATCATATGTGATCTTTAAAAATCTAACGTAAGTCTATTTCTTCAAAGTTGCAGAAAATAAAGAGGTCAGTAGAACATAGGATTTGCAAAATGAGCATATAATCAGCAAAATCCAGACAGGGAAATTTGCAGTTTAATGGCTTGTGATTTTCAACTAAATAAGTTGAAAGGAAAAAAGATAAGAGTTCCCACCTGTATATTCAGAGGTTTAAGAAAGATACTAAATTTTAAGACAAAGGATAATACTATAGTATCTAGGGATGCATATTTAGATAATGAAAAGAATTAAAAATATACAATGAAATCATTGCATAAAAGACAGGATTGTGTTTATTTTCTGAGGATTTGATTGAACTTTGGCAAATGGAAGGGCTTCTGAGCTTTCAATCTATAGAATATCTGTAATTCCTTAGTTATCTTTTATCTCATTAAGATATCTTATAAGATAATAAGATGTTATATCTAATATACTTATAGAAATCTGCATATCTAATTTTATAAAATAAAATGGCTTTTAAATTTATTGTGTAACATCATTTTAAACATTATATCAAATAATTTTAACATCAGTAATATACACAGTAATCTATTAAATGGCTATCACACAATTATCTTATTGTAACTAAATTCATCTGTTATTTTTAGACAGGTTATTTATTTTTTAAATATTCTAAACTGTGCCATAATGACCATAGCTAAAATTTGCAAAATATTTCTATGTATTTGATTCTTATGCCAAGCGATGTGAAAAAATAAGAACTTAGCATGTATTGATAAATTGCTCTTCTAAAAATTTTGTGCCAATTTATACTTTATGTTCTTTTCTATTTTCTGCAATTTGCCAACTGCTTATAATCTTTACATTTTTATAAGTCCTTTTAAATTTTTTCATAATTTTTTTTCATTTACATATTTAATATAGTCTCATTGCTAAAAATTGAAAACAAAGAAAAACTTAAAATTAGATTTTTTTTTTTTTTAGGGCAGTGTAACTGGCCCTCATATATGGGATCTGAACCCAGGCTGCTGGTGTCCCAAGCCAGCTCTTAACCACCACGCCACTGAACCAGCTCTAAAATTAGATTTTAAAACCAGCTGTTTGAGATGGGTTACTGACACTTCCTTGAACCCTGATCATCACAGAACATTATGCCTCATGTCAATTGTTGGTCATCTGATATCTTTAAATTATACCTTCTTGTGATTTGATTATTAGGGTAAAGTCTTGATTCTAAAAAAATATTGTGGGGCCGGCCAAGTGGCGTGGTGGTTAAGAGCTGGCTTGGGAGGCCAGCGACCCCAGTTCGGATCCCACATGTGAGGGCCAGCGACATTACCCTCTTTAAAAAAAAAAAGAAAAAAAAATATTGTGGAACAAACACTTGAGATGAGATCTACCCTCTTAACAAATTTTGAATGTACTATATATAGTTGACTATAGGTTCAATGTGGTATAGCAGATCTCTAGAGTTTATTGGTCTTGCTTGATTGAAACCTTATGCTTGTTGATTAGTAACTCCCCTTTTTCCTTCCCCCAGGCCTGGCAACCACATTTCCTCTCTCTCTATGTGTATATCACATTTTCACTTGAGATTTGTTTATTATGGAAAGCATAATGTTTTTTAATTATTATTAAATTTATTGGGGTAGCAATGGTTAGTAAAATTATATAGCTTTCAAGCATGCATTTCTATAATACATCATCTGTATATCACATAGTATGTTCACCATGTTCACCACCCAGAGTCAGTTCTCCTTCCATAACAATATATTTGATCCCATTTATCCTCCTCTACCATCCCCCCTCCCTCCTAACCTTCTGATAACCAGTAAATTGTTGTGGGTGTCTATGAGTTTTTGTTTCTTTGCGTGTATGTCTTGTTCCTTTGTTGTTTTCAGGTTTATATTTCACATATGAATAAAGTCATATGGTTCTCGACTTTTTCTGTCTGATTTATTTTGCTTAGCATGATAATCTCAAGATGCATCCATGTTGTATGAAAAAGCAGTATTTAATCTTTTCTTGTAGCCTAGTAGTATTCCATTGTGTATATATGTACTGTATCTTGTTTATCCAATCATCTATTGAAGAATACTTTTGTTTCCATGTCTTCATCACCGTAAATAATACTGCAGTGAACATTAGGGTACATATATCTTTAAGAATAAATGTTTTCATATTTTTTGTGTGTGTAGATACCCAGGAGAGGGATTGCTGAGTCAGATGGTAATTCTATTCTTAATTTTTTGAGGAACCTCTATGCTGTTTTCCACAGTGGTTGTACCAGGTTACATTCCCACCAGCAGTGTATGAGGGTTCCTTTTTCTCCACAGTGTCTCCAACACTTGTTATTATTTGTCTTGATAGCCATACCAACAGATGTGAAGTGACATCTCATTGTGGTTTTGATTTACATTTCCCTAATAGCTAGTGAAGTTGAGCATTTTTTCATATACCTATTGGCCATTTATATGTCTTCTTGGCAGAAGTGTCTGTTCAGGTCCTCTGCCCATTTTTCAATTGGGTTGTTTATTTCTTTGTTGTTGAGTTGTAGAATTCTTGATATATTTTGGATATCAACCCCCTTATTGGAGGCATTGTTTGCAAATATCTTCTCCCATTCAGTTGGCTGTCTCTTTATTTTATTGATGGTTTCATTTTCTGTGCAGAAGCTTTTTAGTTTGATATAGTCCCATTCATTTATTTTAGCTTTTACTTCCCTTGCCTTTGAGGTCAAATTCATAAAATCCTCTTTGAACCCACGTCCATAAGTTTAGTACCTATGTTTTCTCCTATGCAGTTTATTGTTTCAGTCTTATGTTTAGGTCTTCGATCCATTTTGAGTTAATTTTGGTATATGGTGACAGATAGCAGTCTAGTTTCATTCTTTTGCTCTTGGCTTTCCAATTTTCCCAGCACCATTTATTGAAGAGGCTTTCTTTTCTCCATTGTATGTTTTTGGCTCCTTTGTTGTAAATCATCTATATATATATTGGGGTTTTCAATTCTATTCCATTGGCCTGTGTGTCTGTTTTTCTGCCAATACCATGCTGTTTTGATTATTGTTGCTCCGTAGTACAAGTTGAAGTCAAGGAGTGTGATACCTCCAGCATTTTTCTTTTTTCTTAGGATAGCTTTGCTGTTCAGGATATTGGTGATTCCATACATATCTGATGATATTTTGTTCTATTTCTTTTAAAAAGACCATTGGGATTTTGATGGGATTTTGATTTTGCATTAAGTCAAAAAATAATGTTTAAATTAATCAAGATTTTATAGAATGTAAAGCATAACATTTGTATTAGACATCATTAATGGTAGTTCCCCCTTTTATATATTAAAGTTTCATGAAAATAACTATGAAAGCTAAATGTTACATTTTTTTTTTTTTTTTTTTTTTTAGCTGAGCCATCCTGCCACCTGTTGGCAGCTCAACGGCAACTCAGCTCGGGCTGGCCTCGAACAGCTGTTGCTCAGAGCTCAGCTCGCACTCTTGAGCGAGCTCTTAACCAACTGAGCCACTCAGCCAGCCCTTAAATGTTACATTTTAAAGGTGAACAATAGATTGGCACTGTGTCAATTGTGCTCTGTTATAGAGCTCTTAAAAGTATGACAGTATATTCTAGCATCTCACACATGTTCCTCAATTTTGTTCTTTACCCATTTACAATTCACACAGACAATCAAATTAGTCTAATGATCATGGAACTGAAACTAAAGAGTTGCTTCATTCAGCATTTCTAATGAATTCCATCTTTGTCACAATTGCATTAAGTTTATGAGACATCTTTTTATGACTTTACTATCAGCACTTTCATCTTTCCATTTTCCAGTAATTTATATAAAATAAGGGAAAATTCAATAAAATATCCAATTAATGGCACAAATCACACACACTGCTGTATAGAGAAAGATGATGACACTGCAATAATAAAAATTTTGGCTCTCTGACAGCATGACCAAAGTACAGAACTTCAAATTTGCATATAAAATATGCTTTAGGAGTGACACTATATGATGTATAAATATATGGATTGTAAAAATTCACACATATAAAACGCAAGACTGAGAAACAAAAATTCTATTCCAAATGTGATAGCCTATTAATTTTAACAATATAGTACAAAATTCAAATATCTCTTTGGACACTATAATTTATATATGAATTATTTAATTTATAAAGAGAAAAATCAAATCCACCCATCCTTTCTATCTTATTTTACCTCTCCTAATCTTCTCAATCACAATAAATTAAATCATCATTCTTTTACTTGCTCAGGCCAAAAACTTTGGCCACCTTTTCTTATATCCTCACATCCAATATAATAGTTAATCTTATTGTCTTTACATTCAAAAGGTACTGAGGATCTGGCCATGTTTCCTTATTTTCTCTGTTACCCTCCGTGTTCCAACAACATTTCTTTTTGAATCCACTCAATCTATAGGCCACCTAGATGGTTCCCTGCCTTTGTTCTTGCTTCCAAACCAACAAAACCCAATGTTAATACAGTGGCTAGACTGATTCTTCTAAAACATAAGTCATATCCTGTCACCTCTCTACCTCAAACTTGCCAATGGATTTCTACTTCATTGAGAGTAAAATCCGTATTATTTACAATGGCCCATTGTGCTGTATGTTCCTCCTTCCATTATGTCTCTGACCTAATCTCTCCTTTGGCTCCCTTGCTGACTGCTCTAGCAGACAGCGGCCTCCCTGGTAATGCTTGAACATGCTAGTTTAGGTTCCCACACAGGCACCTATTGTTTATTCAGCTTGGAACTATCTTTACTTAGACACATGAATGGTACGCTTTCTCCCTGTTTTCAGGTTTTTATTAAAATATCTACTTTTTAGTGATGCCTTCCCAAACCAGCCTATTTGAAATGGCACCACCTCTTGACGCCTCGTCACATAACATGACCACCATCTGATGTACTTATTTAACTTACTTATTTATGTTAGATCTGTTTCTACAAGAACCTATGCTCCATAAGAGCGGCAATTTTCCTATTTTTTTTTTTTCTCACTGCTGTGGCAACCCAACAACTACTGTGTTTCCCCGAAAATAAGACTGGGTCTTATATTATTTTTTGCTCCAACAATCTACATTTATTCATTTATTCATGTACAAAAATCTACATTTACTCAGTCATGTCTGGCTGATGATCTTAACAGGGACTTATGTTTGGGATAGAGCTTATATTATGAGCATCCTGAAAAATCATGCTAGGACTTATTTTCCAGTTAGGTCTTATTTTGGGGGAAACACAGTACATTAGTGTCTGTGGCATACTATATAATCCATAAACATTTATGGAATGAATCAACAACTGTACATTTATTATTATAATTTATCTATCTGGCAACTGCTTTTTGAGTAATGACTGTCAGGCCCTCCTCACACTGTGATGTCATGTGATCCAGACCTCCCACACAGATAGCCCCCTTTCTGTCACTGACACTCTTTCAGCTCCCTGCATCCCAGAAAGTTACTTCCTGCTTACCTGGTGATGCTGAACCATCTATGGCCCAGAAAAACCAGCAAAATTCTCTCTCTTCCTGTGGGCTACAAGTAGACCTTATCCTTGGACATGGTGAAATAAATGCCTGGCCCAAGATGGAGCCTCTCCTTCCTGGGGTGCCACATCAGCTAATGGAAACTTAGATACCTTTAATGTCCCTGTAAATGATCTTCTTGACAGAAATATTTCATTAAGTGTTAAAATAAAGTTTGTTTGTTCACCTAAATTGTCTTCTTTAATCATTTTAAACAGATTTTATGACAAGGAATGGGATCTGAAGCCAACTACCTATGACCTATGAGACACAGGTGACACACCTGCTGAACCGTAAGTTTCCTATTCCACTCATCATTACCAAGGGCCATAGGTAAGTCACTCTCTGATTACTCCCTTGCATGAAGCTCTTCAATCCAATTTTAAAAAATACATATCTTGTTCTCGGAAAGATTTTGAGAACCTGGAAAGGTTCCAGTGTCTCCTCTCTGTGCGGCTGGGTCTAGCTTCCTTGAGAGTACCAGCAGGGACTCAGAAAAAGAAATAAAGAACAAGAGACAGAGATAGTTTAAAAAACAATGTGAGCCAGGGGACTCTGTCTGATGGACAGGAGCCCTGAATCTGGTCAGCGTGCAGCTTTTATTGAGTACAAACAGGGAAGGGGCTTTGCTCTTTCCGAGGTCTGTAAATCACATGAGTCACCCAAGATTTTAGCCAAATCTCCCTATGCCTCACAGACCACCTCAGCAGAAAGACCCTTTGACCCAATGCAGCCCTGCCCCCTACGGGGACAGATAATGGTTCACTATGACACCTTGAGGCAAGAATGCAAGGAGAACTGCTGTTAGCTTCTTGGGAAGATTTCTATCTTCTCTGGCAGGCTGCTAGCTCTGCAGTTAAGGGTTAACAGGCTCTTAGGCCCCATATGCTTCACCTCCTTGATTCTTCCCAGGGACCCTATTCAAGGGCGCCTGTCTTAGGCCGCCCTAATGTGCATATTTAGGGTCTTTGCCCATCATTGGCTGACCTGCCCTCTCTCTTAGGGTCCCATGGGGTTTTGCCATAAATATAGTGAATACCTGTCCCCGTGAGGCCCTGCTGTTATGGGCGAATGCAGGGAGGCAAATGGCAAGGCTGCTGTGAGGCCACATTCCAGGTTTGTTAAAATTCCCAGAGAGGGGTGGGTCCTGGAAAGGTTTCAGGGTTTGTGAAAGCATCAAAGCTATGAAATAATATACATTATTATAATTATGTAAAAATCATATACATTGAAAATAACAAAATACTGATGGGAAAAACTAAGAATAAATGCTTTTTATCGGGTTGAGAAAGTACTCTTAAATTCCTAGTTGAGAAATTTTTTTAAATCTAGACTGTATCTTGTTTATTGTCAGATTTTCTGTGTGTTAAGATGATCATAATTTTTTTTCCAGTTTTAGTTTGTTAATATAGTGAATTACATCAATTGACTTTTGAATGTATTACTGGGGTAAAACCTACTTGAGAATAATTCATTATTTTTTTATTATTGGAATCCATTTGTTCAACTTTTATATATAGTTTTTGCATCTATGTTCATGAGGGACATTGGTCTGTAACTTAATTGTAATATAGTTGACAGATTTTGGTGTCAGGATAATTTTGTCCTCATAATATAAATTGGGAGCTATTCCATCCTCCTAAATAATCTGTAAGAATTTGTGTGGAATTGCTATTAAGTCTTTTGTAAATATTGATAGAATTTAGTAGTTAAGCAAACTAGGCTTGGAGTTTTCTTTGAAGGTTAATATCTTCACTACAGATTCAAGTCTTTAAAAGATATAGAGCTCTTTAGATTTTCTGTATCTTCTTTAGTGAGCTGTGGTACTTGTGTCTTTAAAGAAATTTTTTCATTTTATCTAAGTTGTCAGATTTATTGGCCAAAATTATTAATACTACCTCCTGAAAATCCTTTTAATATTTGTAGAATCTAAAGTGATGATGTAACCCCTCTCATTCCAGATGTTGTTAATTCGTGTCTTTTTTCCCCCAATAATCTTGGCTAGAATTTTATAATTTTATTGATCTTCTCGAAGAGCCACCTTTTAATTTCACTGATTATATCTATTGTTTTAATTTCATATTTCATTGGTTTTCAGTTTGATCTTTATTATTTAATTTATTCTAATTACTACAACTGCAATTTTTTTTTTTTTCCTTTGTTAAGGTAGAAGCTGAAGTCATCTGTTTTGAGACTTAGTTTCTTGTATAGGCATTTAGTGCTATGAAATGGCAAGTACTGTTTTAGCTATGTTAAAAGATAAACTGAGGCATAAAAATTTTCAAGAGTTTATTTGAACAAACATTGACTCTGTCGGGGCAACACCAAACTGAAAGTGTTCCTCCAACAGGAGCTAGGGAAGCTTTTATAGATCAGATGCAGAAGTAAAGCAAGGACATTATTTGACTGGCTATAATTGGGAAGGCGTAGTTGGTTGTCTGTGATTGGTTGTTCTTTAATTTTTTTTTTTTTTTAATACAAGTGCGTTTCAGGACTTTATCCTGGCTTAGGTTTATGTAGGCTACCAGGGCACTGGAGCCACTCCGTCTAATGGCCTCCTTGTTTAATTACTTTAAGCTATATCCAGAGTTTTTGATATGTATGTTTTTATTTTCCTTTGGTACAAAATATTTTCTAGGGTCACTTTTTATTTTTGATTTTGACCTACGGATTGTTTAGAATTATTTTATTTAGGCTCTAAATGTTTGGAATATGTTGTTTTTATTTTCATGAAGTTTGAAATAACTTCTGTGTTCCCTAGGGATTTTTTTTCTTTTTCACTTATGTATTGTTTAGAAGTAATTTCAATCTTTTGAAACATGCTGAGACTCATTTTATGGCTTAGCGTATGGTCTAGTTTGGTTAATACACTATGTGGAGTTAACAATGTTCACACTGCTGTTGTAGTAACTAGTGTTCTATAAATATCAATTAGGTCAATATGTTGATAATGTTTTCCAGATAATTTATGTTGCAACCAATTTACAAAATATATCTATTCTATTAAATCCTGAAAGATGAGTTTAAATGCTTATAACTATGATCATAAAAATGTTTATTTCTAAATTTAATTCTCTCAAATTTTGCTTCATGTACATTTTTCCACATACATTAATAATTTTTATGTGTTCCTGATGAATGGATCCTTTCATCATTACCATTTTCTAAGCTTTTTTTTTTTTTTTTTTGTCTTTTTTGGTGATCAGGTTACTTCTGTTATCATTCCCCCTCAGTATTGAGAACCTTCTTTAGTATCTATTATAGTGCATATGAGCATTTGCTGCTGACCATTTCTGTTATTTTTATTTTGTCTGAAAATATCTTTATTTTGTCTTTATTACTGAAGACCGTTTTCATGGATTGTAGAATAATTAATGGATTATTTTCCCCAATATTTTAAAGTGTATCAGCCTCCCTATTTTCTGATGAGAAGTCAGCAGTCATTCAAGTGCTTGTTCCTCTATATGTAAACTATCATTTTTGTCTGGTTGCTTTTAAGTTATTTATTTCATGTTTGGAGAAAGAATACCAAGCTTGGAAGTTTGAGAACAAGATCTCTGCCATTGACTAGTTATAAAAGGACTTTGAGCCAATAGCTTTGTCTGTGAATCCCACTTTAATCACCTGTGAATTGGGAAGAAAGAAAGAATGCCTGTTTGAGGTTTCAATTAGGAGGGTGATGAAAGGATCACACATTAGTTCTGAAGCTTTGAATTCTGTGGTTAAGTTTAATTTAGACATACTTTATGCACACATGTATATAGATAATTTATATTGAATTGATTTTGATTTACATTTTAAATGTATACAAATAGGAAACAATTGTTCTTGATTTTGACCATTTGCATAGATAATTCAAATACTGTTCATTCTATTAAACTCCTAGTTGCATTTTAAGTGTTCTGGTGTTAATTTTATCCTGTGAATTTTCAGGTGTAGTTTAGAAAATATGAAAGGAAAAACAATCTTTTAGCAACCTTTCAACAAGTATGCAAATAAGTTCTTAAAAAGATAATTTATTGGGCCGGCCGAGTGGCGCATTGGTTAAGCGCTGGTTTTGGGATGCCAGCGGCCCCGGTTCGGATCCCACATGAGGGCCAGTGACACTGCCCTCTACAGCTAATAACAGCTCCACCTGGAGCTGGGCTGTGCGAGCCCCGGTAATGGTGTGGGCTGCAGCCCCTGCTGCAGTGGGCTGCCATAGGCTACAGTGAGTGGCCCGCAGCCAGCGTGAGCGGCTGGCAGCCAGCGTGAGCTGCCAATAGCCGCGGTGAGCGACATCCAGAGGCCAGCGACGGATCTGCCTCATCCGGGAAGAGCACAATGACGATACCAACAGTGAAGCAACATCCTCCGCAACTAAACTGAAGAACAAAAAGACAGCAACTTGTCTGTTCCCCTTCCCCGATTCCCCAACGCTGTTCCCCTCCACCAATTCCCCAATAAAATCTTTAAAAAAAAAAAAAAAAAAAAAAAAAAAAAAGATAATTTATTGAATCTTTATTCTTAGAATTATCATTATTGTTACAGAGATTTACCCATAGTATAAATTCTCTCATGTTCTATAAAAAGGATGACATTTAATAGAGTTTTGAATAACAGATCTCTGGTTAATAATTTGATTTCAAGCATAACAGATGTATCTCCTACCTATTTCTTATGACATGTTTTTTAGCTTTCTGTCCTCAAGTTACTGGCAAATAAAGGTCGCAATCAGTTAAGGCAGCTATCAAAACAAACAGCTGTTTTTATTTTTATTTATTTATTTTTTTAATTTTCTTTATTTTAATTTTAGGTGGGATTTTGTGAACTGATTATCTTTGTAGATTCGTTTTTCTATTCTAAGAACAAGAAAATAAAAATGGAATTGAAGGCTCTGAAAGTATCCAAAATCATTATTGCTATTCAAGAAAATTAAGAGATGCTATTTGGTGTTTATGAAAGCATCAATTAGCAGAGCTTAAAAATCAATATTTCAAAATTTCCATTCAAAATCAAAGTGAATAATTTTATGTCATAACTGTCAGCATTGTAAGTCATTTAATATGAAGTGTGATCAAAACATATAGTGAATGTTTTTTAAAAAAATATTATAATAAAAGACACATTGCCATGAATCCCCCTCAAAATATTTCCCCTGCATTCAAACACACTGATCCTATCATTCTTGCCACTCTCTGAAGCAGTTCTGGAAGTCATTGTGAATGGAGGGATTAGATAGAGGAGGGTCAAAAATAGTAAACTCAATAGTTGTCACATCTCTGTGCGGCTGGCTCTAGCTTCCTCGAGAGGACCAGCGGGGACTCAGAAAAAGAAATAAAGAGCAAGAGACAGGGATAGTTTAAAAAGCAATGTGAGCCAGGAGTCTCTGTCTGATGGACAGGAGCCCTGAATCTGGTCAGCTTGCAGCTTTTATTGAGTACAAACAGGGGAGGGGCTTTGCTCTTTCCAAGGTCTGTAAATCACATGCTTCACCCAAGAATATAGCCAATTCTCCCTATGCCTCACAGACCACCTCAGCCAAAAGACACTTTGATCAAGGTAGCCCTGCCCCCTACGGCGACAGATAATGGTTCACTATGACACCTTGAGGCAAGAATGCAAGGAGGACTGCTGCTAGCTTCTTGGGAAGATTTCTCTTTTCCGTTGCAGGCTGTAAGCTCTGCAGAAAAGTATTAACAGGCCCTTAGGCCCCATAGGCTTCACCTCCTTGATTCCTCCCAAGGACCCTCTGAAGGCGCCTGGCTTAGGCCGCCCTAATGCGTATATTTTATACAGGATCTCACACCTATATTGGCATCCTGCGCACATGTAGGGTCTTGCCCGTCATTGGCTGACCCGCCCTCTCCTTAGGGTCCCATGGGATTTTGCCATAGACATAGTGAATATCCTGTCCCCGTGAGGCCCTGCTGTTATGGGCTAATGCAGGGAGGCAGACAGCGAGGCTGCTGTGAGGCCACAAATAGTTAAAACAAAGAAACAAGAATTCTTAAGGTAACAGTTTAAGCAGTCCCTTTATTGTTCAAGCAATATTTTGATTAAAAAATTAAAATAATAGACAGAAGAATTTCAGAGTATGAAAAAAATCAAGCCTGATCTTGAAAGACAGGAAAGTTTCTTTTCAGATTGTCAGTCATTTAAAAACATGGAAGGCAGAATAATACGTAGAATTCCTATTTGTTAAGAGAACTTCCATATGAAGGGGGGAATGAATAATGAGGTTAGAAATATTGGCATAATATTGATTATAATTAGTTCTGGGCTAGTTAAGGAATTTGAAGTTTATCTTGAATGAAATGGAATTCGAATAAAATATTTTTGAAATATTGAGATCACATGAAAGATGGTTTTGAGATAGAAGAAAGATAAATTATTCTGTTTTAGAGAAAATAAAGGAGATAGATGGTATGCTAGTGACAGTGAGGATGGAGATGAGAATGAATTCAGGTTTATAAGAGTAGGGATGACTAGACCTTGGTGAATAATTGAAATGTGGAATAGGAAAGCGGCTTCTTAAGGACCCTTAAGGATCTCATGAGGGGTACTTCTTAATGATCTCATGAATATTGAAGCAATCTCAGGAATAGAAAATTCAAAATAAAGACCAGTTTTTCAAAGCAAGAATGGAGCTGGGGAAATGATGTAATCAATTATGGGTATAATGACATTGAGGTTTTTATGGAACAGCCTGGTGCCAATGTCTATGAGGAAGATGAAACTAAGAATATTTAGCTCCGAAGCAGATTCTAGTCTTGTGAAAAAAATATGGAAGCCTCCAACCTGCAATAGAATCTGAAATCATAGGAAATAAATCACTGACGGAGAGTGGGCAGAGTGAAAAGAGTAGATGACACTGGACACAAATTTAGGTCCCTCTGAACTTAAAGGGTTGATTATATGGATGGAAAAAACTAGCGATGGGGGTGAGAGGCCATAATGGTTAAACACTTGAGCTGAGTCAGTCACACCTTCTGGACTTAATTTGCATTTTTGTTTCTTATTACCATTATTATTTTGTGGCAAGTTAGTTTCCTCTCTGTAATAAAATACCAAATAGCATTATTCTGAAAATGAAAGGAGAAAGTGTATTTGGAGTACTCACTAGAGTATTTTAAAATTATAAGTACTTAATTGGCTTTAATTTTGAGGCTATAGGTGGAAAAGAACAAAAGATTAGAGAGGTACAAGGAGAATGTAGGGTCAAAGAAAGCGTGAGAGTATATGCTATTTAAAAATATATATTTTTCTCATTTCTTGTGGATGTGAAAACCAGATTGACAGTGGAAAGAAAAAATAGAATGCATTTTATTTAGCCTTTGTGTCTCAGGAGCAGGCAATCTTTGCACTCCAAAGACTGATGATTGCAAAGAAGATGAGACAGACTCTAATAATGGCGATTATAGCATTATTAGTGAGTATTCTTACATATGGTAAAATTCTTTCTTCCCTTGTACAGGCATATATTCTTCTACTTTATTCACAATGTAATTTTTTAAACTAACAAGTGAACATTTGTGAATTGTGGGCATTCATCCAGAAAATGTTTAAGGACACTTGTCATAAGTGTATATTATAAAATCATGATTAACACTTGAAATAAAATCATAATTATGGTCATTAACAAATATACTAGCAGTAGGAGAACCACACCGGAGGAGATCAACTTTTGTCAAATTAGTAACACAAAGAAGATTTATACATTTCTAGAGACAGGTGGGAACATTATCTTGGAAGGTTAGCACTGGTTATTATGATAGCTAATGTAATTGCTATAGAAAGAAATTATCCATATGTTTAATTGTGAAATGTAGCAAGTGACACATTCAAGTTGGTAATTAGTCAGTGAAGTGCAGAGCTATGTATGTTATCTCACTTTAGTGAGTTTTTAAATTTCAGTATAAAAATCTATAATTGTGAACACCAGATACAAAAGAAGAACAAATAGTAAGAGAATCTAGAAAACAATTGTAATTACTATGATTTAAATGTCTAAGGAAAGCATTTTTCTATTAAAAGCTCCCTGTTTGTTTTAACAGAGATGCAGCTGAAGAAAAGAATAGTTTTCTAGTATTTAATAGAGTTTAACAGAGATTTAGAAATAAATGATAGACACATTGCTAAAATATTTAATTTTAATAGACTTTTAACACTCTATAATTTAATCATTTAATGAACTAACATCCTGAAATTTTTTAACTCTTAAGATAATATTTTAAAAGAACAAAGTTAAAGTTTAATTTTTAAACTTATTTTTCTTTAATACTCAGAAGACAGAACATTAAGAATGGTGGGAATCACAGACTCATTAATTCCAGTAGTTTATTCTACAAAAATAATCTAAGTTGACATATCTTTATGTTCAAAGGTGCTCACCACAGCATTATGTAAAAGCAAAGCAAACAAAAAAATGTTTAACTCTATATGCTGGAAAATTATGGTATAATAAAATAATATGTGTAAAGAAATTTAAATAACAGAGATCTCAACTATAGAATGTTGACCAAAAAGAATCTTAAAATTTTTATATCCTTTAGGCACTCAAATTTAAATAATAAGGCATTATGTACCATAATATTCCACATGAATTCTAAATATTAACTTATTAAATCTTTACAATGACCTATGAGTGGGTACCATCACTATTTTATCTCCCAGTGACCTTATGAGTTGCTATTATTACTATAGCCACTTCAAGAAGAAGAATATAAGGGGAATAGGGTTTTGCTCTTTGTCACACAACTATTCAGTAATAAGGTCAAGACTGAAACCAATCTGTCCTTGAGTTGGTGCTGTGAACCACAAAGTTCCATGAGGAATAGATAGCAAAAAGAAAGACTGAAAAGAAATATCCTATACTTAGAGTGTGAACAGTCATTCATCTCAGCTTCTCAAGGCCTTTATTAGCTGTCCTTATTCTCACACCTCCCCCACATGAATTTCTCCATTTCTGTCTATTTGTTCTCCATTATCTACCATCTTGTGGGACAAAAATAAATAAATCAAAACCAAAAACTAAATAAAAATGTTTACATTTTAATTCTGTCTGTTTCAGATAAAACCTTTAAAGAAGTTTAGATGTCTACTCACATCCCATTCATTCTTTGCTCCTAAGAAGAATTTGTACTGTGTTAAGTTAGCTAAGCTGGGACCTGTTTTCCTGAATTTCTTCACTGCATAGTTTGGGTTTGCATGGGTCACAAGAGACATTGTGAAGAAGACTGGGAAGGTAGGAAGTGAAGTCATGCTCTCTTTTACTCTAGGAAGGACAGAGGAGGGGATGAGGTGCTTCTGCAGCTCTGGCAGGTTGTCTAATTTCCGGCTCACCTGGTCAACGTGGGCTGTGGCTGGGCCCACAACAATGCCTGCTGCTGCGTCCTCAAAGATCTTGGATTCCTTGGCCTTGTGCACTCTTAGCTCATTGACAAAAGCCACCAACTGTTACTGCTGGACATGCCTACCATCCCAGCTGGAGGCTTGGAGACAGTAGGAGACCATTGTCAGTTCCAGCCCATGTTCATATAGTTCATTTATTCTTGAATATTCTAGTCTTCTTTCCCCATGTTATGTCAATCTTCCCTTAACAACTGACTGCCCTGCTAACTTCTAGTCACTGCTCCACACACGAATAGCATAACGAGTTCCACAGTTGCTTCAGGTTGAATGCCTAGAATAAACTGTTTATCTAAGTAGCTCATTTTGTGTTCTTATCAAACCCTGACTGACAGCAGATCCCTCCAAAAATCGATTTTGTTGCTACCCGGCTAGTGAAACATTTCAAAGACCTCTCATCCCATACTGTTTCTTTCCAGAATTCAGCGTATATCAAACACTCTCTTCTTTTGTTTATAGTTACACTCTACATGTTGGAGTGTTTCAAGTCCAAACTCTCATTTCTATCTAAACAATATCTAGGTAGATTGATGCATCCACCTCTGTATGCTGATGACTCCATTTATTTACAGCTTCTACCGGATCCTTTGAGCTCTAGACTTGCGTGACCAAACTGCCTCCTTGATATTTGTACTTTCATGTTGAATTGAATCCTCAAATAGACTCATGTTACGTGAAAAGTAGAACTAGACTCCTTCCCTTCTTCTCCCCAAAAGCTTCCTTGATCACATCTTTTCTACCTGAGCGAGTGGCACAGACCACCCATTTGCTTCAGCCGCTTACCTGGGAGTTTTCCTTGATCATTTTGTGATTTTATAACTTTAGGTGTAATTCTATCAGATATGGAATGCCTTTGGATAAAAACAGAGTAGATGCCCAAGAGTTATTCCTTGAAGTCATTAAACCTGAATAAAAATGCCACTAAAGTTGATTTTTCTAAGAGAGAAATTTGGTGTATATTTGTAATAAAGCTAACAAGTTTCTAGAACTTTATTTATAAATGAAAATGAAAAATTAAAATGTAAAAATAGTAAGAAATTTTGTTTAGAGGAAAAAGATATTACTGCCTGCCTTAAATCTATTGTTTAACCTATATATGAGATCTGGTAAGTCAGTTTACATCTCAAAATCAGGTTTTTCATCTGTAAAATTGAGAAAATAATATTTTCTCTAGCTAGGTCACTGATTGGTTGTGAAGGTTGTCCAAGATATATGACGATAGTTTTTAAATGAGAAAACCCATATTATGTTTTGTGGTAATGCTGTTAAATGAAATCTACAGTCTTACGTCCATTATTAATCTGTGTCCTAAATTGTATTTTTATTAAGACTATTAGTTTTCCATGTTAGAAACCTGGTATCAATTTCGTCATATTTCTCTTATTTTTTTATTTATTTTATTTTTTTGAGGGCAGTATTGCCGGCCCTCATATGTGGGACCCGAACCAGGGCCACTGGCCTCCCAAGCCAGCGCCCAACCACCACGCCATTCGGCCAGCCCAATTTTGGCATATTTCCAGGTCACCCAAATAATTTTCTTGCCCCTCAAGTCTTATTTTCTTATATGAATGGAAGCACAGAACTTAAAGATGTGAAGAGATTTGACCATTAGTAAATATATAATGAATATAGTTTTCTGTTATCTTGTGCCCAAGAAAAAATGCAACTGGGTTCACAGAGCATAGTCTTTGAATATATAATAAAATATACTGTAATGACCACCATTTGAGGCAGAGGAGTATTCAGAGTGCTTATTGGAGACACTTCTTCTCAGGGGAATGCCCAACCTTGAATGACAGACAAGAACCAGTTTATTCACATTTACTTTCATAAACCCATTACTTTTCCTGAGCATACTTCCCAATCTCAATGCAGTCCTTCCTAATTGTGGATGAATTTGTCAGCATTAAACATAGCTCTAGATTTGATGTTCTGAGAATATGCTAATAGCCATAATAATAACAGTATCAGTGAATGCATTCCCTCTGAACTTGTGTGTTGAGCACTTTATTTCAATACTAAGTTTCATTTTTACAAAATCCTGTAGAATATATACCATCATTATTCTCATATACAGGGGACAAAACTGAGGCAGGCCATTTTGTATGAAGGAATAACTATAGGGATGAAAGTGGAAGTCCTACATTTTTTTTCCATGTTGCATGATTTTTTATATATATATATATATATATATATATATATATAGCATGTCCTATACAAATTATTTTATCACTCATAAAATCACTGAACTTAAACAAATTATATCATTTTGTTATAGTTTCTCTCATTTAGAGAGAGGAAGAACAGAACAAGGACATGTTAGATTTATAAAAAAATAATGTCAAAATGGTTAATGTAATTCACCAGTTCAATAAACTGGATTACCTTTTAGTAGGACAAAAGAGCAACCAAAACCTATTTATATTCATTGGCTGAAGGCTGAAACAGCAACCAGGTAATGCTTTTCCTATCTTTAGGCTCATTAGCCTTGACTATTATATTTGTTGGGTGCCATAACATTCAGATATTTCTGACCTGTTCAGATGACTTTTCCCCCCATGTATAGATTAAATATAACAGATAGCAGGTGAAAAAATCCAAACACTAGTCAAGGTTTGAGGCTTATTTTTTTTTGTCATTGCTATCTTTTGTCAGTATTTTTCAAAATGTTGACATCTTCATAAAAATCCTTGAGGTCACAGGCCACTTTTCTCAAGGATGAGTATGGTACAAAGATTAGGAATGCTGTATGTTTCTCATTTGCATAATATGCTCATCCATTCACTCTATAGAGCTGGCTGGTGTAGAATTATGCTCTCTCCCACTTATTATTCCTTAAGCAAATCCAATAGTGAGAACTCTAATAACATTATTTTCTTATTCACTTGTTCTTTGTTGGTTCTACATTAATATCTCTTTCCTGAAGAGAATATTGTGGTGTTCTACAGAGGATGTAAATCACACATATATGGCAGAAGATTGAGTTATCATATTTTATCTTATACATCATCTGATTGAAAAATAGACACATTATTTTTATTTTTTCTTATAAAAATCGCACACATATGTACATATACATATATATTAAAAATGCTGAAAGTCAAAATAGCATATTAAAGAAATAAAACTAAGGTATAGTTCCACTATATGGCTATAATGGGTAATCAGCAGTATTACATTCCTTTTTGTTGTTGTAGTAATTTATTCAAAGCTTAATTGTGGTCTTGATAGGTCTCAGAGATAAGGTAAAAGTTATTATTAAAGACCTTCCTTTGTGTGTGTGTGTGTGTGTGTGTGTGTGTGTGTGTGTACATTTAAAACAGATGGTATTAAGTCTGTCTTCTCTCTATACAATATATTTATACTTCGACCAAAATATAGACTTATCATAATCATCCTCAACATGACATTAAGCATTGATTAACTGCCCAGTTGTGAAAGCCACTTTGGTGGCTACTGAACAATGAGAATTGATTGTAATGTAGCTTATCCCCTAGGAGTTTGCAGTCTGTGACAGGCACCTCTCTCTGGATACATACGCATGTCAAAGAAACATAGGGAGTTAAAATAAACACATCAAATCATGAATAGCTTGTGAAGTATCTCCAGAATAGAGCAAAGGCACATGCGTGTCAGTACATTTTATAGTCCGGGATCAAGACAAGTACATAATTAAGGTGAAGATCAAGGAGAGTAGCTGTGGGAGCCTGATGTCCTGACTAGGTGATGATTTACTAACTTAATTATTTCAGAATCTTCCCAGGAAAACGGGAGTGCCTGCTCCATAATAGATGTTATTCTCAGATGTGCCACTGGGTATTTGCTGACATACACAGATAATTATATCCTATTCAGTTTAAAAATGTGTCAGCATTTTTGATGGTAGGTTCAAGTAAGTGCTTTTGGATTCCATTTGCTTAATTAGAAAATTAGCATAAATTGTCTTTTTTTTTTTCTTTCTCAGTCTGTCAGAGAGTCAAGCTCGCTGGACTGAGGAATATTGACTTTCTCTAAGATATTTAGTGTCATGCAAAAATAATAGAGTTGTAAAACTTTGGTACTTGTCATAAGCTTCCACTTGGATTTCAAAAATAAATAGTATCATGAGCTAAATTTGAAGGATTAAATATTTTACCTTTGATTAGAATAGAGCATATATGCAAGCTCTGATACATATATATACCTTGGTATAAACATATGCATTCTGCAAACTTTAGCACACTGAAGATTGCTGTTTTCAACCTCAGAATTAGAAAGAATATTTAGCCACATTAGCTCATCATATCTTTGTTATGCAAATGCACATGAAAATTGAAAGATTCAAGAATTTCTCACCAAAAATTACAATTTCCTCTAAAAAAGATTAATAATTTCCTACCATCTTCATTTCATTCTCTAATTCCACTTTTACTTCCTTTTTAGAGCATGTGATACTATAATTCCCTATTTCTCTCTCTTTTAGCAAACATATTGTTAAAATAAGGAGGTTGTAGTTCAGCCAGTCATTATAAAAACAAAATTAGAATAAGAAAGATTAGGCTCATGTTCAGTTAAATAATTGTGCACAGAACAAGATTATTTTCCATTGTATATATATTTTTAATACTAGCTGACTTTACCTGTACTATTTCAGTGATCACTTCAGCAATGTTTGAGGGAACAGTTCTTTCAAAATGCTGTCCCCAAATTCTGGGTTTTTTTTGTAAATTTTATCAGGACTCTAGAGCTGCAGCAATAAATGGATTAAAGTAGACTGAAAATTAATTAAGTTGGTCTATTCACGTAAAATGTGTCATTAATTGCTTTGTTCCTAGTAAAGAACACAATCTTAACACCAGGGTACAGAAATACTGATGGGCAGAGTGACTTCATGACACCAGCCAGAAGTTCTGGCTGAGTTTCTTACACCTTTTATAGTCTTGAACTATCTCCATAAATGCCCCCCTCCTGGTAACCATAGGAATAGCATCCACTATGATTTCTTGGAGTGGAAGAGCAGCTAGTGCCTAAAGACATATATGAGGAAATGTATGAACATAATTACATTCTAATTATTATATATGATATCTCACATTGTATATTAGATGTTAATATCCTCTGTGCCTGAATGAAGAATTAGATCTGTGACCTTTCTTCCACAGATGATTCTGATGGATGATATTAAAAGCAAATTCTGGAGATCTGGGGGGAAGAAAACTAATGAAGGCAATAAAACCTTTTAATTTTATTCATGATGAAGTTTGGGCTTAAATCTTTTTATAAATCCCGCCTTACTTCCACTGCTTCAAATACATCTGTTGGTGGATGAAAACTTATCTAGTGACATTTGCTTCTGTAAGCTAGCACTCCACTTTAGAACCCCTTTTCAATAGCTATTGCACCATTATAAAGAATGGTAAAAACCTTGAAAATAATGTGCTAGACAAATTAGTTTATGAATATTTTTCTGTTATGCAATTTGTTAATATTTAAATTAAATTTAAAGATTTACTATATTTTTCTCTTCTGTTTACTCATTCTATATGTTAAAATGCCATGCTTTCTTCAAAAAAGAAAATATTAAGTGATAATTAACTTTATACCTTTAGAGAATGTTATATTTAATAGAAGTTTGTCATAGCAGGTTTTTTTGTTTTATTTTTATTATTATTAATAGTTACAGATGTACAAAGCTATGCGATAGTTATCTTTTTCACTCCTCACAAAGTGACTTTTTTTTATTATTAGTTTCAGGTATACAAAACAACATAATGATTAGACATGTACACACCTCACAAAATGATAACCCCAACAAAGTCTATTACCCATCTGACACCGTACATAACTATTATAATACCATTAACTATATTTCCTACACTACTTTATGTCCCATGACTATATACAGAGGGTGCCCAAAAAATGTATACACATTTTAAGAAAGGAAAAACCTGTATTGAAATTGTAATACTCAATATATACCAAGAACAAAAGATTAGTACAAGTCATGTATATACTTTTTGACATCCCAGTATGTATGTGTGTGTGTGTGTGTCTGTGTGTGTGTGTATATATATATATATATATATATATATATATATATATATATTTTTTTTTTCTTTTAATTGGGGAATTGGGGATATATATATATATATATATTTTTTTTTTTTTCTTTTAATTGGGGAATTGGGGAAGGGGAACAGCATTGGGGAACCAGGGAAGGGGAACAGACAAGTTGCTATCCTTTTTGTTCTTCAGTCTAGTTGTGGAGGACATTGCTTCACTGGCCCATGTTGGTATCATCATTGCACTCTTCCCGGGTGAGGCAGATCAGTCAGCAGCCTCTGGAGAGCCACTCACAGCTGCTCTTGGCAGCTCACACTGGTTGCCGGCCACTCACTGTAGTCTATGGCAGCCCACTGCAGCAGGGGCTGCAGCTATGCCTTCCTGGGGACTCACAGCAGCCCAGCTCCAGGTGGAGCTACTGTTCACCATCTTAGCTGTAGAGGGCAGTGTCACTGGCCCTTATATGTGGGATCCGAACTGGGTCCGTTGGCATCCAAAGCCAGCTCTTAACCAATGCACCACTTGGCCTGCCCCGGTATATATTTTTTAACTTGAGTTAATATTCAGTATTATTTTATATCACTTTCAGGTGTACAGCACAGTGATTAGGCATTCACATAACTTAGGAAGTGATACCCCCAATAAGTCTAGTATCAATCTGACACAATAGAGTCTTTACAGCACTATTGACTATTCCCCATACTGTACTTCACATCCCTGTGCCTATTTTGTGACAGTCAATTTGTACTTATTTCCTTCACCTTTCTCACCAATCCCTCCAAAACTCTTCCTATCTAGGAACTATAAGTTTTTTCTCTGTTTCTAAGAGTCTATTTCTGTTTTGTTTGCTCATTTATTCTGTCCTTTAGATTCCACATAGAAGTGAGATCATGTGGTATTTGTCTTTCTCAGTCTGACTTATTTCACTTAGCATAACATCCCCTAGGTCCAACCATGTTGTGGCAAATGGTAAGATTTCATTCTTCTTTATAGCTGAGTAATACTCCATTATATTAATGAACCACAATTTCTTTATTCAATCATCTACTGATGAGCATTTCAGTTGTTTCCATGTCTTGGCTATTGTGAATAGTACTGCAGTAAACATAGGGATGCATATATTCTTTCAAGTTAGAGTTTTGGATTTCTTTGGATAAACACTCAGGAGTATAATTGCTGGGTCATACTGGTTCTATTTTTAATTTTTTGAGGAACCTCCATATTGTTTTCCATAATGGCTGCACCAATTTGCAATAGCACCAACAGTGCACGAGGGTTCCCTTTTTTCCACATCCTCACCAACATATGTTTATTGATTTATTGATGACAGCCATTCTGACAGGAGTGAGGTGGTATCTCACTATAGTTTTTATTTGCATCTTTCTGATGATTAATGGCATTGGGCATCTTTTCATATGTCTATTGGTCCTCTATATGTCCTCTTTGGAGAAATGTCTGTTTATGTATTCTGCCCACTTTTGAACTGGATTGTTGGTTTTATTGGTATTGAGTTATATGAGTTTTGTTTGGTTGGGTTTTTTTGTTTGTTTGTATTCTTCTATTTTTTTAGATTTTTGGATATTAATCCCTTATTGGATATATCATTAGCAAATATCTTCTCCCATTCAGCAGGATATATTTTCATTTTGTTGATGATTTTCTTTGCTGTGCAAAACCTTTGTAGTTTGATATAGTCCCATTTGTTTAATTTTTCTTTTATTTCCCTTGCCCAAGGAGATATATCAGTAACAATATTATTAAGGGTAATGTCTGAGAATTTACTGCCTATATTTTCTTCTGGGAGTTTTATGGTTTGGGGTTTTGCATTTAAGTCTGTAATCCATTTTGAGTTCATTCTTGTATATGGTGTAAGAAGGTGGTCCAGTTTCATTTTTTTGCATGTATTTTTCTCAACATCATTTATTGAATAGACTATCTTTACCCCAATGTAAATTCTTCCTTTGTTGTAGACTACATGACTATATAAGCATAGATTTATTGCTGAATTTTCTATTCTGTCCCATTAATCTATGTGTCCATCTTATGCCAATCCCAAACTGTTTTGATTACAATGGCCATGTAGTATAATTCAATATCAGGCAGCATGAAACTTCCAATTTTGTTCTTTCTCAGGATTGCCATGGCATTTGAGGTTTTTTTATGGTTCCATATACATTTCAGGATTATTTGTTCCAGTTCTCTGAAAAATTCCATTGGTATTTTGATAGGAATTACACTATATGTATAGATTGCTTTGGGTAGTATGGACATTTTAAGAATATTAATTCTTCCTCTCCATGAGCATGGTATATGCTTCTATTTATTTGTATCTTCTTTTAATTTCTCTTTAGTGTCTTATAATTTTCTGAGTATAGGTCTTTTACTTCTCTGGTTAAATTTATTCATAGATATTTTGTTTTGATGCAATTGAAATGGGATTCTTTTCTTAATTCCCTTTTTGATAGTTCATTATTAGCTTATAAAATTGCAACTCATTTATAAATATTAATTTTGTATCCCCCTATTTGACTAAATTTATTTATCAGTTCTAATAGTTTTTTGATGGAATCTTTGGGGTTGTCACTATATATTGGGTCATCGGAAAAGTCATGACGTATTTTGTCTATGTTTTTCAAAGGTCATTTATTTATATAAAGAACAAAGATCAATCAATGATATTTTGCCCATTTTGTTCAATAACCTTTTGCCATCTTTCAGTGAGCTTCATAATTCCTTGTTGATAGAAGGACCTGTCTTTATTTGTGAAAACCTGAAAAACGTACTGATTTACAGCCTCATCTGAATTGAACGTTATACCATGCAAGGAGTTTTGAAGAGAGTAAAGCAAGTGGAAGTCTCACAGCACAAGGTCAGGTGAGTATGGTGGGTGTGGCAACACATCCCATCCAAGTTCCAATAATTTTTGACGGGTGATCAAACTTCTGTGTGGTCTTGCATTGTCAGATAAAACACAACTGCTTTACAATGAACAAGCTCTGGATGTTTCTGGATGATGGATTCATTCAAACTGTCCAATTGCTGACAGTACACATTCAGATTGATTGTTTGGTTCCTTGGTAGGAGCTCGAAACAGAGGACACCTTTAAAATCTCACCACACTGAGAGTATAACATTCCCCTGATGAATGTCTGCTTTCAATGACGTTTGAGGTGAATCATCACATCGGGACCAAGACCATTTGCACACCACATTGTTGTAAATAATCCATTTCTCATCACCAGTTATCAGTCACTTCAAAAAAGGATCGTTTTCTTGATGTTTAATGAGAATAGTGCAGATGTTTATATGTGCCGTCAAATGAACTTCTTTGAGTTCATGTGGAACCCAAATATTGAGCTTGTTTACATATCCCAGCTTCTTCAGGTGGTCGTGAATGCTTGAATGATGGATGTTCAATGTTTCTGCAATCTCTCATGTCATGTAATATGGGTTTGACTCGATCAATGCCTTTATTTTGTCGTCATCAACTTCGGTGGGTCTCCCTGACCAAGGAGTGTTGTTGAGATCATAGTCACCAGCACAGAATTTTGTGAACCATCGTTGCCACTAAGTTCTTGTAACCATAACCATTGTCACCATAACCTTTATGCAGCTTTTCACAAACTTGATACGCTTTCTTACCTTTCTGGAAGTAAAACAGTAAAATACGGCAAAAATGCACAGTTTGGTCTTCCATCCTCAACTTGTTAAATCCCCAAAACTCAACCAAATGGCTCAATTTTTTTGATAAAATGAAGCTAGAACTGTCAGCTGTCTAATGACATAGCAATAGCATAGATGCAAATGACTCTAGTACTTCCAAAAATGAACCAGTGCCATTTGTTCCAAACATGCGTCATGACTTCTCCGACGACCCAATAGTATTATGTCATCTGAAAAAAATGATAGTTCTACTTCTTTTTTTTCAATATTGATGCCTTTTGTTTCTTGTCTGATTGTTGTGACTAGGACTTTCAGTACTGCATTGAATAAAAGTGGTGAAAGTGGGCATCCTTGTCATGTTACTGACCTTAAGGAGAATGCTATTAGCTTTTCCCCATTGAGTATGGTATTAGTCATGTGTTTATCATATATGGCTTTATGTTGAGGGATATTTTTTGTATTCCCATTTTGCTGAGAGTTTTGATCATAAATGAATGCTGGATTTTGTCAAATACGTTTTCTGCATCTGTTGATATGATCATATGATTTTATTTTTTATTTTGTTTATGTGGCGTATCATGTTAATTGATTTGCAGATGTTGAACCAACCTTGCATATCAGGAATGAATCTCACTTGATCATGGTGCATGATCCTTTTAATGTATTGCTGAATTCAGTTTGTTAATAATAATATTTTATTGAGGAGATTTGCATCAATGTTCATTATGGATATCAGCTTATAGCTTTCGTTTCTGGTAATGTTTTTGTCTGGTTTTGGAATCAGGGTAATGGAGGCCTTGTAAAATAACCTTGGAATCCTTCTTTTCTCTTGGATTTTTTGGAATAGTTTGATAAGAATAGATGTTAATTTTTTTTTAAATGTTTGGTAAAATTCACCTGTGAAGCCACCTGGTCCAGGACTTTTGTTTGTTGAGAGCTTATTGATTACTGATTCAATTTTCTTGGTAGTAATTAGTCTGATCAGATTTTCTGTTTCTACTTGATTCAGTGTTGGAAGAGTGTATGCTTCTAGGAATTTATCCATTTTCCAGATTGTCCAATTTGTTGGTGTGTAGTTACTCATAGTATTTACTTAATTTTTTTTTTTTTTGTATTTCTGTAGTGTCTGTCATCACTTCTCCTCTTTCATTTCTGATTTTATTTATTTGGGTCCTCTCCCTTTTTTTATTGATGAGTCTGGTTAAAGGTTTGTCAATTTTGTTTATCTTTTCAAAAAAACAGCTCTTGGGTTTATCGATTGTGTGTGTGTGTGTGTGTGTGTGTGTGTGTGTGTGTGTCTATTTCATTTATTTCCACTCTGATCTTTATTATTTCCTTCCTTGTACTCACTTTTGGCTTTGTTTGCTGTTCTTTTTCGAATTCCCTTAGGTGTAAAGATAGCCTGTTGATTTGAGATTTTACTTATTTTTTTAGGTAGGCCTGCATTGCTATGAATTTCTATCTTACCATTGCTTTCACTGTGTCCCATAGATTTGGGGTCATTGTGTTTTCATTTTCATTTGTCTCTAGGTATCTTTTATTTCTTCCTTGATCTCACTGTTGACCCATTCATTATTTAGTGGCATGTTATTTGACCTCCATGTGTTTTTGTTTTTTTCAGTTTTTTTCTTTTAAATGATTTCTAGTTTCATACCATTGTGGTCAGAAAAGTTACTTGATGTGATTTCAGTTTTCTTAAACTTATTGAGACTTGATTTTTTGGTCTAGCATGTGGTCTATCTTGGAAAAAGTTCAATGTGCACTTGAAAAGAATGTATATTCTGCTACTTTGGAGTGAAATACTCTGAGAATATCAATAAAATCCACTGGTCTAGTTTGTCATTTAAGGCCACTGTTTCCATATTGATTTTCTGTTTGGAAGATCTGTCCATGGGTGTCAGTGCTGTGTTAAAGTTCCCTACTATTGGATTGTCAGAAAAGTCATGGCGCATGTTTGCAACAGATGACACTAGTTCATTTTTGGAAGTACTAGAGTCATTTGCATCTATGTTATTGCTATGTTATTTGACAACTGACAGTTCTAGCTTCATTTTTCTTTTTTTTTAATTGAGCCATTTGGTTGAGTTTTGGAGATTTTACAAGTTGAAGATGGAAGACCAAACTGTGCGTTTTTGCCATATTTTACTGTTTTACTTCCATAAAGGGAAGAAAGTGCATCAAGCTTGTGGAAAGTTGCATAAAGTTTACGGTGACAATGATCTACAAGAGCATCAGTGCCAACGATGGTTCACAAAATTCTGTACTGGTGACTTTGATCTCAACGATGCTCCTTGGTAAGGGAGACTCACAGAGGTTGATGAAGACAAAAAAAGGCATTGATTGAGTCAAACCCACGTTACACTATAAGAGATTGCAGAAACATTGAACATCCATCATTCAAGCATTCACGACCACCTGAAGAAGCTGGGATACGTAAACAAGCTCAATATTTGGGTTCCATGTGAACTCAAAGAAGTTCATTTGACGGCACATATAAACATCTGCAATATGCTCATTAAACATGAAGAAAACGATCCTTTTTTGAAGTGACTGATAACTGGTGATGAGAAGTGGATTGTTTACAACAATGTGGTATGCAAACAGTCTTGGTCCTGATGTGATGATTCACTTAAAACGACATTGAAAGTAGGCATTCATCAGAGGAAGTTTATGCTCTCAGTGTGGTGGGATTTTAAAGGTGTCGTGTTTTTCAGGCTCCTACTATGGAACCAAACAACCAATTTGAATATGTACTGTCAGCAGTTGTACAGTTTGAATGAATTCATCATCCAGAAACGTACAGAGCTTGTTAACTGTAACAGAGTTGTGTTCTATCGCGACAAGGCGAGACCACACACAAGTTTGATCACCCATCAAATATATTGGAGCTTGGATGGGATATATTGCCATGCCTACACCTTTTGCAGTCAGACTTCCACTAGTTTCGCTCTCTTCAAAACTCCTTGCATCGTATAATATTCAATTCAGATGAGGCTGTAAATCAGCACCTTGTTCAGTTTTTCGCAAATAAAGACAGGTCCTTCTATGAACAGGGAATTATGAAGCTCACTGAAAGATGGCAAAAGGTTATTGAATAAAATGGGCAATATATCATTGATTGATCTTTGTTATTTATAAATAAATAACCCTTGAAAAACAGACAAAATATGCCATGATTTTCCCAACAACCCAATTGTGTTATTGTTGACCTATGCCTTTGTGTTTGTCAATATTTGTTTTATATATTTAGGTGATCCTATGTTGGATACATAAATGTTTACTAAGATGGTGTCCTCTTGATGGATTGATCCCTTTATTATTATGTAACATTATTCTTTGTCTCTTATTATAGTCTTCGTTATAAAGTCTATTTTGTCTAAGTATTGCTACTCCAGCTTTTTTCTCATTTCCATTTGCATCAATATTGTTTTCTATCCCTTTACATGCAGTTTGTGTGTGTCTTTCAATCTGAGGTGTCTTATAGACAGCATATGCAGGGGTCTTGTTTTCTTATCCATTCAGCTGACCTATGTCTTTTCATTGGAACATTTAATCCATTTACATTTAAAGTGATTATTGATAGGTACATAGTTATTGCCATTTTGTTATTCATATCTTTGATCCTCATTTATTTGTTTGTTTTCTCCTTTCTTCTGCTTAAAGAAGTCCTTTTAACTGGCTTGATGGTCATGAATTTCTTTAGATTTTTATTGTCTGGAAAGTGCTTTATCTCCTTCAATTTTGAATGGTAACCTTGCTGAGTAGAGTAATCTTGATTGTATGCCCTTGATTGTAGATCCAAATACTTTGAGTATTTTTTGCCACTCCCCTCTGGCCTGCAAAGTTTCTGTTGGGAAACTAGCTGAAAGTCTTATGGGAGCTCCCTTGTCATAACTAGTTGTCATTCTCTTGGCTGCTTTTCAGATCTCCGTTTTTAACATTTTCTATTTTCATTATGGTGTGTCTCAATGTAGGTCTGTTTGGGTTCATCTTGTTTGAGAGAGACTCTCTGCACTTTTGGGTTTGTGTATCTATTCCCTTCACCAGGTGAGGGAATTTTTCAGTCGTTGTTTCTTCTTATAGGTTCTTAATTCCTCGCTCCCTCTCTTCTCTTTCTGGTACTCCTGTGTTGCAAATATTATTACTGTTGATGTTGTCCTACAGGTCCCTCAAAAATCTCTTCATTTTTTAAAATCATTATTATTATTTTTCTTTTTATTGCTCTGATTGGGTGTTTTCTACTATGTTGTCTTCTAAATTGCTGATTTGACCCTCTGATTCTTCTGATCTGCTCTTAATTCCTTATCGTGCATTTCTCACTTCAGTTATTCTTTATTTTTGAATGGTTCTTTTTTATGGTTTCTATGTCCTTCTTTATGCTTACCATCTCTTTGTTTAAATTCTCGCTAAGTTCATTAAGCATTCTTATAACCATTATTTTAAGCTCTGTCTCTGGTAGGCTGGTTGCCTCCATTTCATTTAGTTCTATTTTTGGAGGTTCCCCTGTTGTTTTATTTGGGGCATTTTTTTGTTTGTTTGTGAACTCTGGCTGCCTCTCTGATTTCTTCTATGTATTAGGTAGATCTCCTATATCCCTTAGTCTTTGCTGGGTAGTGTTATGTAGTAGGTGTCTTGTGTGGTCCAATGGCACAGTTTCCCTATTTCCTCTGCACGTTTTCCTGGACTTTATCTTAAGTGTGTGTGTGTGTGTGTGTGTGTGTGTGTGTGTGTGTGTGTGTTCTTCTGTTGTAGTTAAGCCATGATTGCTTTTGGCATGTCAGTGGGTGGGAATGATTCCCAGGCTGAATGACTGTGAGGATGGTTATGCCCATAGTGTATGGTTTCTGTGTGGGTAATGACCCCTCAGAGGGGGATTCAGACCCTCAGGCTTTTGTGCCTATTGATACCACCCTTTGAGAGTGCCATTTGTGGGGCTAACCAGGGAGTGCTCTGGTGTGGTCTGAAGCTGGATTCTGGGTGTGTTTTTTCTGATGTGCCTTGGGAGGGACTCCCATGCAGGCCAATTTCAGCCTTGCCTGTGACTAGCCCAGGACTATCCTGTAGGACCTACAAAGCTATATGTGGTTGGCTGCTCCCTGTGCTGGACCTGTAGGCATGTGTGGGTGGCTTTGCTATGAACTGAGGCTGGCTGTCACCAGCATTGGGCCTGAGGCGGCTTAGCAAAAGGTCTAGGGACAATAGACCTGTTGTCACCTGCCAGCTGCTCGTAAGACTCAGCATTGAAAGAACTTCCTTAGGTGTGTTGGCTATGCTTGTTGATCTAGTGTTGAGAGTGCTTTCTGCAGGTAATGCAGCACTAGCTCAGTGGGGTCCTTGGAAGTCATGAGGCATGGCCGGTGGTTTTGACCAAGTTAGTGCAGATTCCATTCTTGTTCAAGTGCCTAGCTTGTGACCATTTCACAACACCATGAGAACACTGCGGCCCGTCACCAATCACATTGGGCTCACAGATAGCCAAGAATCACACAAGAGAGGCTGTGGCGCAAGTTGTGGCTCTTTTCCCACCACCAAAAGTTCCTGGGAAGCCATAGTTTATCTTTCACTTTCAAATCAAGAAGACTAAAAGAGCTTTTCAAATAGATTACTCATGAGAATTGGCACTTTCAAGACCACAAGGGAAGGGTCTTTCACAGATTACAGATCAACATGTTGAGCATGGAGGGGAGTAAGTACAAATAACCTATGACCATAAAGTAACTTTCTTGCCATTCTTTTAAGTCAGAAGTTTTAGTTCTTCATATTGTAATATCTTTAAGTAGTTTAAATTCTGGGCCCTTTGGCTTACATAAATTTGCATGATGAATTAATCCATGGAATTTAAGTACTTATCTGATTTTAATCCATCATTAGAATGCAATAATTATGTCAAAATACTTGACTTACAAATGTAAACAATTTAAAATAACATATCTTTGCTTGTCTTTATCTGAAGACTTAATTTTAGCTGAAATAACTGGCTAACATAAACATTAAAATGACAATTAAAATGTTAAATTTAGTTAGTCTAAAAAATAAATACACATTTAAGGCAAATTTCAGCTTTGAAACTCATATATAACAAGCAATATTTATTGTACAGTGTTGTATTTTTACCTTTAGGGAATCTGAATGATAGATCAACATAAGGGGGGCAAGTAAATTGACATGAAGTGTGTCCAATCATCAAATAATGAATGAACTGTTGGAAAAGTTTTGACTATATGTTAAGTACATATGTCTGGGATGGATCATAAAAAAATAATAATCCAAATATGATTATTCAATTAGAGAAGGCCTTATAAGACTTTTCATATGAGCATGATTTTGAACAAGATATAAAGAGCATATCTAGTTGAAAGAGAAAATCTCAGAGTCAAAGCAGGACACAGAGAGAGAAAGAAATCATATTCATTGAGCATTACAAAGGTAGCAGGAACTCTGCTAAATGATTTACATGCCTGATTGATTAAATAAATTTACACCCCAAGATTTTTCTTGCCAATGTATCACAACATGCAAAATAATCATGATATATTCAAATTTGTGACTTTTACAAAGTCATTGCTTTACACTGAGTCATGAAATGCATCACATTCATTAACTACGAAGATACATTAATGAAGTATATCTATTAAAAGATTAGTATTTCATTTGCTATATACATAAACAGTAATACATATCCTGAAATATGGATTTACTTTGTTGTATCTAATTACTAAAACACTAAGTATTTTTGTTTTAGTCCAGTTCAGCCACATATATAGGGGACTATTAAAAGTATATGAGATATGTAAAAAGATTTAAAAGTATACCAAGATTTTGGTTTTGATTATGTTTCTTTTCAGGAGCCAATAGAAAAATACCACATGCTACATGCTACCATTTTGCAATTTTATTAAGATTTTATAAAAGTTCTAGAAAAGCAAAACAGAGGAAAGCACATTACTGATGATAATATTGTTACCAGATTAATGAACTGGTAGCAAGTCGTGGTCAGAACAAATAATTACATTCATAATTATTTTCCTACATTTTTATTTTAGAGGTAATTTGTGAATAGCAAAAATAAAGCTAATATCAGGAATTTATTCTAAAAATTCTGAGAATGACTTGAGGTTAGTACAAATTTAATTGTCTTAATTTAATTAGGTATGTATTAATCTATACTGCATTTTATGAGAATAGTTGAATTCAGAATGATAATCATGTGGTACAGGAAATATCAAGTAATTCACAAAATAAAGAAAATACTTGTATTTCTTAAATTTGATTTGAAATGCCACTTACTGTTTGTTTGTTCTCAATAAGTCTAGTGATAAGATTTTCATTCTAACTCAAATGTTTTTCAGAATGAAAAGAGGATATTGTATCAATGGACATAACACCTACATTGGAGGACAGATAGTATTAAATTATAGATAACTATTATAATGACTTTTGGGGTATATTTGACATCTGACATCATCATCATCATCATCACTCCTATTGCCGTTATTTTGCATCAACTTTATACCTCCAATATATTAAGTGCTTCATCTATTTTCACATTTTATTCTCAGGGCCAGTGAGTTTAAGAAACTTGTCTGAGGTCACATACTTTTAAAATGGTAATGTTTTGGTTTGGTCATCCAAACCAAGTATCTAGTCTCTGTGTTCTTCTACTTAGAATCCACTTGGAACATACTGTATAACTATGAGATGCAACTAATTCTCTATTTATATTTAACTGTTTACTGGTCAGAAATTCCCTGAATTTTGAAATTGTTCTTCTCTATCTCCTCACACTGGCACAGTTAGCTCCTTTTTCCTCTGTGGAAGCAGTGAGGCAGATAAGAGGTATCTGAATATATTTGCAGGTCTGTGTGATAGCAACACCAATTACAATATGTGAGACAAATTCACCTTTCACAGTCCTGAGAAATGAAATGTGTAATGAGGAAGTAGAAGGTAGAAGTGGGCAGGCTGAGGATAGCTTAAGGTTAACTGAAATGTTTTCCTGCTTTTTGCCACTTGAAGTTGTTGAATGCTAGTAATGACGTTTGGACAAAATCTAATGTGTATGTGTGGGGGGGGCGGGGGGAGGAGGTTGAGACTGAAATTTGACACAGGTTTAATATACCTTTGTGTGATTGCTTTAACCTTTTTCCCATCATGTCTCATAATTATCCTGTTATTTCATTTTTATGTGTCCAAAAAGGCATTCTTATTAATGGTAATTGTTACTTTAATAAAAAAGTAATGGATATTTCCTTTGCATAGTGCTTTATAATGTTAAAGCATTTTCTCTTGAATTATTTCTAAATTATCCAATTTTCACAATAATTTTTTGAAATAGAGATACATTGTTATCTCTACTTTTACACAGAGAAAATTGGGAAAGGACGCATCATCAAGGGGAAAAAAGAATGATTTTCTTTTTTCTAATCTTTTTTCTAATCAAAAGATTTGTTGTCTCTTGGTGAGACATCAACAGACATTACAAAAAACACATGGGCATAAAATAAATGAAACTGTATTGAACACTAACGCATAAATAACCCACACAAAACCAATGAAATCAAAGATAAATGAATCACAATTCTTGCAAAGTTTATTTTTAGAACACTTTAGTTGTGTATCAATTATTGGGATGTCACAATTTTAATAAATAATGTGACATTCTTAGAGAAAAGGAGCACATATAAAAATCATTGCAAACAAATAGTTTAGCCACAGGGTTTAACAGCAAATTCTGTTTTTCTCCTCTCTGTAAGAATTTTCTGAAAAATAATTTTTTTAGCTCTGAGAACAAAGCTTGGTATGCATCATCACATTGTCATTTCTTCCCTACTGACTACCTTTGTTCATAAACTTCAAATATTATTGTATTTGTTTAGTTTATTTTGCTATGTGGTTGGATTACTTTTAACTGGGAACTGGGGATTTCTAATCCTCTTTAGCCAAATTATTTTCCTTTTCAACCATGCACTGATGCACTCATGATTACTTGTTGGTAATACATGTTGTTTAATTGGCACTTTCCCTAATACAGTAGGGCTTATCTAGTTTCAGACTTTTCCTTCCTTTCCCCCAGGTATGAATTACAAGGGCCATCATGTCTGGCACAGAATGGAAAATTAGACCACCTTGCATCACCTTATTTCAAAGTTCTTTTTTTTTCCTCCCTGATGAGCAAATTTTCACTTTACATATATTATAGAATTCACCAATGATGTATTTAAATCTGGAACAATAGAGATACTTATAGCATCAGATCAACTTCTCAGTCCATTTCAAACACATGTTCACTCACTATTTATATCAGACATTAGACTAAATTTTGTTTCTACACAGAGTGAAGGGAAAAGATTATGATGTGTAATAAGTTTTTAGCAGGATTCACAAATCAATGATTTTTAGTAAATAAATGCCATTTTAAAATATTTGAGCTAGAATAACCTAAACCTTTTTTATAATTTATGTACATATTTTTTCGATATTTCATAAACTTGGTTTTATTATATGATGATATATTGGCATTTTATCCTGTATTAAGTTATGCCATACTTTATTACATTTTTATGTATGTAAATATAATAAAGTAATGTATATATACATATATTCTTTTTAATTAAGGCAACAAAGCTCTACCCTATATAAATAATTATAATTGTTTTTATCAAGGAATATTTTTTTATAGCCAGTATAATCATAAACTGACTTTGATTTTCAACTTTGAGCAAAGATTTCAAAAAGAGATTTTCAACTTCAAGCAGAGTAACTTTCTAGTGAATATGTTAAAATCATATGTTCTAATTGTACATGATAATCAAACTAGTTTACTTGTTTTGATGGATTGTTGTTCATAGCACTCAGGACAAGTTGTACAAATAAATGACTAGTTTTAGAATCATTAATTGTTGACCCTCAGACTTGAACCCAAGTCAATAATCACAAACAAAGTTGTATATTGCTGTAAAATCCCAATTACGAGTTCTGAGTCAAATTCTACCTACTAGAATACAGGCCCCATGAGGACATTGGTTTTTGTTTGCTGTATCCTAGAACATAGATGAATATTCTACCATATGGAAGGTGCTCAATAGAAATTTGGTGAACACAGAAAGGAAGAGAAGGGTTAAGAGCCTTTCAGTTACAATTCAAAAAACATGTACCAGAGGCTTCTCGCTTACCTACTGGGAATCCTTTATCTCTCGAGGTTATTCTTATTCTGGTTAACAATCAAAGATATGAGGGCAGGTCTGGTATAAATACCTCTATCTTTTCTATTTTTTATTCTTAATTCCTCTCCTGCTATCTGCCTTCTTTTCTGCCACATTTGTCCAGCTTAGGTCATAGTCTTAATTTCACCATTCACTTCCTCAATATTATAATATTTAATGCATCATATTAAAATTATTCTAATTCCACATAGATCATTACTTTCTCTCAAGATAGGGTAGGATTGGTAGGATCAAGTCTAGGATGTTAATTCAATTATAGGACTCTGATCACTACATCATTCTTAAATTTAATGTTGGGCACTCTTTCATTCCTGGCATTCCTTACTGTTCTCATTACATACAGTCTTCACATTTTCTGCAACTATCTATTTTGACCCCTCTCTACCTACAGCACAGAAAGATTTTTGCTTCATAGAAATACTATAGAGACTTCATAAAAGAAACAGAGTACTCTTATAGAACTGCCTAATCTGCCTATTTACACTGGATAACCTAGTACAAGGCTCAGTGTCTAGTGTATTATAGTCTCTCATTGAATATTTGTTGAATAAATGGACACTTGATAGCAAATATTTTTCATTTATGACACAAGTTAGAGCTCACAAAGCCATACCATCTGCACTGAAATATTTTTTGTCTTTTGTTTTCTAGAGCATTCTAGCATGTATCTAGAGTAATATCAAGTCACTAGCAAAACAGTTTATAAAAAATGGAGGAAGAAATATATTCTTGTTTTGACTTCAAAAAGGTTTAACTATTTCATCAGGAGATTATCCCTCATAACTTTAATTCTTTCTGGAGTTTTATGTCATGGGTTCTTTAGAACAATTACTGTATGAAACATTAAGGGAGGTCATGCCATCTAGGTCAAAACTGATTCATATCAAGGCTCAAAGGCCAAGAAAAGAAAAATGTAAGCAGCATAGTTTCTAGAATAACTCTCCTGAACCTAACAGTGGCTCCTGGGGCTGAATGAATTCATAACATTAAAGAAAAGAACATTGTTTCTGAAGACAATTTAAAAAATAAACACTTTTTTCATCAATGGAAGGAACCACCTTCAGAATCAATATTTTTATGATACATATACTTAAATAAAACAAGATCTGTGTAAGGAAAAGTTCTGATATATTTACTACAATACAATTATTTAATACAATAATCATCTTACTCAGTACTCCTTAAAGCTCATTTACTACAACATTTCCCAGAATGGTTGGCATCCAATGTTCTTTATTCAGTTCAAAAATAGCTCCTGGTTGCATGATGTCTATATTAGTCCTGAGAAACATCTCAGTTTGTAAAAAATAGTTTTTAATTTGTTAAGATAAAAGGAAAAAATGTGATGTCCAGTTGAAAGTTTTGCCTTTGGAGACATTTTGAAATCCAGTTAGGTAGAGAGGAGCTCATTTTATAATTAGAGAATTGGAAAAACAAAGCTAAATAAATCAGGCTTTATGCAGATGTGTGTTAGGATGAAGCAGGCATTAGTTTAAAATAACACTGATGAAATTTCAGACAAGAAACAAGGATGTTAATATGTTGTATATAATTTTCTATATTTTACTATCTTATCCCAAAGAAATTTGCATCATTTGCTCTTTTAACAAATTAAGAAAATGTAACTGGGGTAAAATATTTCTGGTAACAAAACAGTACTGTAATGAGTTTGTGATATGCATTATTTGACTCTCTGGGAAGTGTTCTTTGTACTTGTTGTTTTTTAGAGAACCCTAGAATTTTGTCCTAATCAATGATTTGATAATACATGGAAAACAAATTGGCATTTCTTTAGAACTTTACCCCATGTCCTTAGAAGAAACTAGGCAGGGAAACATATTCTCAGCTAAATTTTTCAGCAAATTTCTCTTCATAAGGAGCAAGGGAACAAAAAATAAATAAATAGAATAGAGTTTAAGAATATCTATCTAGTAGGTAGAGGACAACACTCCATTGAAATGGATCAATGAGGTTCTAGAAGACCCCAGGATTTTTTTCTAGCTGCTCAGCATGCTGAGTTTTGGTGACTACGTTATAGTGAATATTCTTATGAAACTGGGTCACAGCACATCAGTTGTAAACCATCCTGTTTGTGAGGCTATTTGAGAAAGGAAACTCCTAATTGTTGTTGTGAAGAAAAAGCACATTCTACTTTTAGCCCAAACTTTCAAATAGATGCCCAGAGCAATTCAGCTATTTTTTGGGCTACACAGCTATGAGTATAAGAAGGAAGGAAAGGCCTCAGGAAAAAAAAAAAAATCCATATGCCACATAATAAAAGTTAGCTGCTTTTACAATGACCCTTTTTTGTCATTTACTGGTTTATAATCCTTTTTCTAGGTTAGCAAGAATAGAAGCAGGGACACAAAATAAAGTCTAGGTTAGGCACTATGTTGTTTACGCTAGGCATTCATCCTGTTACCTGACTCTAAGAATATGTGGAACACCCTACAAAAATTATAAATATGGTCAGATTCCCTGTCTCACTGTCCATTTGCATCCCCTAATGGCAGTGCAAAGCCTAGGAAACATAGCAAACCATCCTTTTCTTACCATTTTTATAACTGAATGTTTAAAATCCATTAGTGCTTTAAAAATAAAACACTAATGAAGTCATTTATATATATCCTAATTAACTGTTTTCATATTTTATGGCAAATGATAATAAAACAAATTTATGCTTGTTTCTTTAATAATCATGCTTTCCTGAATACTGCACCACCGTCCTCTAACTGATATTTACATGATTGTAGCCCTTGCAAACTTCCAGCTTCATTCACCTCCAACAGTAAAGAGGTTGGAAGTCATTATTCCCACCCTTATAGCAAGAAAAAGGGCTGAACAAATGCAAAATGAAACATTTCATTTACCGTCAGAAAACTGCAGAAGCAGAGCAAACCACCATACTGAAGTTTGGAAAGATAAATGAATAGACAAATATAAAGGATCATAGTAGATACTTGTTTACCTGGAACAGAAGCCACTGGAGCCATAACTAGTAGTAACACCGTAATGGTAATTTTGACACATTACTGGAGGCTGAGTGTGGACCAGATGAGAGAGCGAATTCCTGAGAGCTACAGTTTTAGAAGGGTTCATAAACTTCTGTGAATTTTACCTCCAGGGATTATCAGGAATTACCCAATGTCAGCCCCTTCTAATCTTTCTGTTTTACCTAAGAGAGAAAAAAAAGATAAGAAATATATTTGTGGAGGTCAAAGTCCAGGGACACAAGACTTCTAAAAAGCTAATAATAATACTAATATAGAACGCTCCCCTCCCCAACACCTTCCTACCACATCAACAGTGGTTTATGGTCCAAAATTGTTGAGAGACAAAAACAATTTAAGGAGTTCTTAGAGAGATCCAGGGGAAAAAAGGGGAGATTAAAACCCAGGACACTAGATCAATTGGAAACCTCTGACAACTACAATAAACAGTAAACTTAGCCCAGCTCCTAGCAAGTTTGACATAAAAATTCATTCTATGTGACTATTATAGTTGGAGATTTCAACACACCTATTTCAGTAATTGATAGATTTGCAGGTATAAAATCAAGGATATAGTTGAGCTGAACAGCAGCACCATGAATCAATTGGATCTAATTGAAATTTATGGAATATTTCACCCAACAGCAAAATACACATTCTTCTCAAGCTCATATGGAATCTTCACAAAAATAAAATGCACTTTAACAAATTCAAGGAACAGAAATCATACAAAGTGTGTTCCAGGCTACAATGGAATTAAATTAGAAATCAATAACTGGCTGGAAATAGCTAGAAAATTCAGAAATATTTAAGGATTAAACAACACAATTCTGCATAACACATAGATCAAATAAGATAGTTCTAGTGAAATTTAAAAATATTTTGAACTAAAGAAAATAAAAATAAAACATCAAAATCTGTGAGATGCAGTGATAACTGCTTAAGGTCAAATTTATAACATGAAATATTTTAGTAAAAAATAAAGAAGATCTAAAAATATTCCTAATTTAATAACCTAAGCTTCCATTTCATGAAACTAGAAAAACAAGAGCAGTTTGAGGTGAAAGGAAGGAGAAGAAATAAAAATCAGGACAGAAATCAATGAAATTGAAAACAGGAAATCAATAGAAAAGAGAAAATCACTAGAGAAGTGAAAATCAACAAAACCGAAAGCTGGCTCTTTGAAAAGATTAATAAAACAGATCAGCTTCTAGTCAGATTAACAAGAAAAAAAGGCATATGATAGGGCCAGCTGAGTGGCTCAGTTGTATAGAGCTTGCTCAAGAGTGCGAGCTCTGAGCAACAGGGTTGCTGGTTCAATTCCCTGCCCGAGGTGAGCTGCCACTAGGTTGCCAACATGTGGCAGAATGGCTCAGCTAAAAACAAAATAATAATAAGATAAACATTACTAATATCAAAACGAAGGAGGGGTCATCACTATTGAGTTCATGGGTACTAAAATAACAAAAAATACTATTATAAATAGTAATATTTATTATTAAAATAATAAATGTTTTATGATATTGTAACAAGGAGAACTGTAAGCACTTCAAAACTTGCAGTCATTTTATGAAATACATATCTATCCACCTTTGCCAAGATTGATTGTTCTGGGTATAAACTAGTACAACTAGTACACAGAAAATAATTACTGAGCCCTTACTCTGCCCTAGTTTCTGAAGATATGACAGTGAACAAAGCATAAAAACATTCTTTCCCACATTGAACATATATTTACTTATTGTATAAACATATAATTTTAGAACTGATGAGAATTCAGAATGTGTTTTTCTTCCTTCTTCATTTGACCCTTAGCTCTGTGATTGGATCTTTAAAAAGAATAATACTAAATAGGTTATATCTTACTTTTATTGGTTCAAAACTTTTGACTTTCTGTCCACTTAGAATACAAGTGAATACCACTGAAACGTCCCTGCATGCTGTCCCTTGCCTCTCCATACTACCATGACCCCTTAGCCTTTGCCACCTTTCTTTTTACTTACTCAGCTTTAGTCTGATATTATAGACATCCTTGTTCAATTCACCTGGAATACTCTTCAGTCAAATGGCCGTATGGCTGGTTCCCATGTACAAATATGTTTTCAGGCCTCTGCACAAATATGTCTTTATTGTTGAAATCTTCCCAGACTATCCTATGCAAAATATCAACCTTACTCTCATTATTACTCTTACCCTGCTTTAATTTCTCTATAGAAATGAACCTTATTTAATATAATATATGTTACATTTTTATTGTCTATACATGCTTAACCAAACCCAAATATAAGCCACATGATAGCACAGAGTTGGTTTAGTTCATTACCATATCACCAACACTTATAGCAATGTCTGATATGCAGTAAATGTTCAATTACAATGTATTAAATGAATAGATTCCCAATTTTTAAAAGACACGTATATTATTCCATGTTTGTATTTTTCAAATATATAATATTAAGAATCTCCTGGAACATTATTAAAGAACTAGACACTGGGCCTACCATTGAACTACCAAAATTATAATTTCTAAGAACTGATGAGGGATTAAGAAATTAAAGATGTAAATGTCAATTTTTCTAAGCTACTAAATATGACAACCAGAATAGATGAGCCTTTGGGCACTTTTAGAATCTTTGGCTAAACTATCAAGGGGAAAGATGAATGCTTCTGAAATATACAGTGAACATAAAATATAAAATACGATGTGTGATCAAAATATACAGAGAATGTTTAAAAATGTGTTACAGTAAAAGACATATGCCATTAATCCTTCTCAAAATACTCCCCCTCATTCATACACACTTATCCCATCATTCTTGCCACTTTCTGAAGCAGTTCTGGAAGTCCTCTTTCCTGAGTGTCTTCAGTTGTGCTGTTGTGGCTGCCTCAATGTCCTGAATCATTTTGTTTTGGAGGAAGAGTCAGAAGTCGCACAGTGCTAGATCAGGCAAATAAGGTGATGAGGACACACTGTAATGTGTTTATTTGACAGAAATTGCTGTATACCAGAAGTGATGTGTGACACAGAGCGTTGTGATAATGGAGAATGAAGTATACTCATGAAAAAGGACTTCCAGAACTGGTTCACAAAGTGGCAAGAACTATGGATAAGTGTGTTTGAAGTGAGGGGGAGTATTTTGAGGAGGATTAATGGCAATATGTCTTTCACTGTAATAATTTTTTTCAAACATTCACCATATTGTTTGATCACACTTCATAGATATGTTGGAGAGCAAAGGACAAGGAGTGTTCAAAAAATAGAAAAACATGGACAAGTGAGCACAGTCTTGGAGTAAACCTTGGAATAAATTTGGAGTTGAGCAAAGTTCCTGGAGGTTGGAGCCTGCAAAGAAAGGTGGACAGTGAAAAATACCAAAAGAAAAAGTAACTTAAGATTTACACCAGGGGTGCCTCTTATTTTTAATGTAAAACCCCCACATTGACTGATAACTTAAATGAAGTGTTATACAAATACAGTGATTTTTGGAAAACTGCGGAGGAAAGAGTCTATGTCACATTTGATTTTCACAATAAAGAAAGAATTTAGAGAACCAAGAGATGAGTGAGACTGGGAACCACTGAAAGCCGATAGCTCAGTCAAGATATTGGATTTCAGAATATGGATCTTTGTCTCAGTTATGGTTTGATCAGGAAAGCAGTACAATTATGAGAGATCCAATGGTCTTACTGTAGGGATTCAACCTTACATAATCATGGGTGCTAGTTAAGCATTCTAGGTAAGTCTGCTACTCCTGTGTCAGATATGGTGCCAGATGAGTGGGAAAGGAAAGACAGAAGTTAAAGGAGGAAGAATAAGGACAAACGGGGATGCTTGAGGATGAGCTGCAACCATGAGGACAAACTAATAGCATCCTATCACAGGCCACTGCATCAATCTTTCACTGCCTACAGCCTACAATTTGTTTAGGCAGGGGACCTGCAGGAGATCTGGGGTATTTCTCTACAGTGTTTCATGTCAATGTGGCCTAGGATCTAGGGAAGCTGAAGGAAAGGATCTAGTAAGAGTTGAAGTAGCCCTGGGCCTGGCTGCAACCTCAAGGAGACCTAGCAGACAGCTTCAGCTGAAACTGCTGTGGGCTGATGACCGCTTCAAGTCAATAAAGTGAGTCAGGAGATTCCTCACAAAATACGTGACCTGCAAGAGCATCTGATGTCTGATCTTCCAAGCATGAGCAAAGCCAGTACTTAACCTTTTTCTTTCAGATCTTATTTATATATCTATGGGTCAAACCATAACTCAGTATCATGAAAGGAAGGAAATTTTGAAAATGTAACTCTAGTTTAGGGATTTTGGCACAGGACAAATCCACTGAGGTCTGTAAGTGTCCTCATGGTGGTAAATAGCCATCCCAAACAGTACTGTAAAAATATTTATCATTTATTATTACCTCTTACTGTTCTGGATGTTGATTGGGTTTGGCTAGGTGGTTCTTGCACTCAGCTTTCTCATGTAGTTGTAGTCAGTGTTGGTGGGTCTAGAGTCACCTTGAACGCTGTCTCTTTCAAATGTCTGGTGGACAATGATGTCAGTCATCTGGCCCTCATCTGTTGCTGTGGGGTGGAACACAACTATGGCACCTGCATTTCATCACAGCAACATGGTTGGTTTTCAAGGCGAATATCCAAAAGTGTGATGCAGAAGCTGTGTTACCTTTCAGGACACATCCTTGAGAGGCATGCATAGTCACTTGTGCCACATTAGTGAGTGTATTAATCAGGGCTTAACCAGAGAAAGAGAACCAGCAGGTGATATATAATAAAAGATTTATTGAAAGTGGGAGAACAGAAAAAATTCCTGCTTTCTCCTCTGCTTCTTTTGGCTGGCCAAATAATCATATCAACCAAAGATGGATTGACAAGAGAAAATCAAATTTAATTTCATGAACATGGGAAACCCATATACACTAGAGCGTCAGGGACCCTACATACATGAGAGGTTCTGAGTCAGAAAGAGAAATTGAGGTACATTCTGAGCCAGGGATGAGGTAATGCACCTTAGGGATTCAGAAGGTAATTGCAGGGAGAGTGGGTGAGTACATGTTACTAGTAGTTACTAGTTTGCCCTGACATATAGGTAGGTAAAAAGTCATGGACCAGAAGTTTCTCTTGAGCTCGCAAGATCTCAGTTGCCTTTAACTCAAAATAATCCATATCCCACTGGGGCACATCTTGGAGTGGCTTGTTCTGAACTCCCACAAAGGTATTGGCTCACATAATTTTAGGGGTTATGTAGGCATGCTTGAAAATTATAAGGTGGGCCATCAGGAAAAGCGAGCTGAAATGCTTTGGCACCACAGAGCGTGCCAAAAAAAAATGTATATACATTTTAAAAAAGAAAAACTGTATTAAAATTGTAGTACTCAATATATACTAATAACCAAAAATAGACACAAGTCACGTTTGACTTCTGCAATTACAAGTGGTGCTCAAAGTGGTTACCCTCAGCGTCCAGACACCTCTGATTATGGCGAACTACTGCTTGAGCAACGTTGACCAAAGTGTCCACTTGATAGATTTTTTTGGTACCCCTGGTATATAAATTCTCAGTGACATTATGTAGATTATTAACATGTTTCTTTCTTGAGTCCAAACAATTGTCTGTAGAAATATGAAATAAAATAAATCATCAAATAACATTATTTATATAATAGAATATAATCTTTTATTCCCAAAATCCAAACTTTATTTTTTCAAGCTACAATAAAGACTGTGTCCCTTACATTACTACCTCCTGCTCCATTACATGAATTCTCACTCTCCTCTCCATCTCACACTCACACACTGCAGTGTGGATAGGCCAGTCTACAATTTCTGTTTTAAAGAGACAGATGAAGAAAACGTAATCTGAGGTAATCAAATTCCACAGAATTTCTGCTATATGAAAATGATAGATATATTTTGAAATCTTCAGTCTGATACATTTTGAAACGCAAGTTCATGCTGAGAGCCTGTAATTAGCTCACTAATACATGGGTACTACTACTTAAAACAAGTTAATGAGCCACTCAAGATAAGGCTAGAAGAGCAGAGTTGACACTTCCAAATGAGTTTAATCTGCTTGTCCTATAGATAAGAACCTTGATGGTAGCTTTAGAAGGCTTAGAAAACTTCATGACCATTTTCAGATCACCAGCCAATAGCCTGATGAGAATCTTGTGGAATTGATAGAACCAGATACTTTTTCCATGTTCTTCTGTTTTTTATTTTATTTATTTATTTATTTATTTATTTATTTATTTATTTATTTATTTAGCTGAGCTATCCTGCCACCTATTGGCAGCTTAGCAGCAGCTCAGCTCAGGCTGGGCATCGAACTGCTGTTGCTCAGAGCTCGGCTTGCACTTTTTTTTTAAAATATTTTTTTAAATTGGAGAATTGGGGGAGGGGAACAGCATTGGGGAATTGGGGAAGGGGAACAGACAAGTTGCTGTCCCTTTGCTGCTCATTCCAGTTGCGGAGGACATTGCTTCACTGGCCCATGTTGGTATCATCACCACGCTCTTCCCGGATGAGGCAGATTGGTCACCAGCCTCTGGATGGTTGCTCACCGTGGCTATTGGCGGTTCACACTGGCTGCCAGCCACTCACTGTAGCCTATGGCAGCCCACTGCTCAGCTCACACTCTTAAGCGTGCTCTTTACCAACTGAGCCACTCAGCTGACCCTTCTGTTTTTTATTTTATATTCTTTACTTTGGTTTTGCCTAAACATGCATCTGTAACATATAATTTTATTATTTTGTTCTCTCAAAATACCTATAAAATGACATTAATAAAGATGAATCTAATTAAAACAGATGAAATAAATTGAAACACTTTAACTCAGCAATTTGTGACTTTATGTGGAAGAAATTAACTGGGGTCTCAGGTAGAGACTTATTGATACATTACAGGTTCAGTGTTAGCCACATTTCAGTGTTGATCACCAGACTTGAAAAATATGTTCTTAGAACTTTAGATCACAGATAGTGAGATTCAGCCAATAGCTAAGTGTGAAAAAAAGCTCCAGGCGTTTTCAACCTTCAGCACTCTGAAAGCTGCTGCCAGAGAAGAGCTTATCCTAGCAAAAACATGTGAAATGTAGATCTAACTGCACAGTGCCCTGTCATGCCTTTGACATTACTGTTAAGCCCTCAAAAAGAACATTTGTTTTCAAAGTTTCTTTTACAGGGACTTGAACACTCATAAAATAATATTTTGTTTATTGAACAGTTGCCCACAGATTTAAGAAATAAAGCCAAAGCCCTCGAATCTTGCAGCATTACCAATGACAACATATGAGGTTACAACTTTGAATTCCATATTATAGTATTAATTTCAACTATCTATTGAACACTTAACTGAACAAGTAATAAGAGGAAATAGTTTATGTGGGAACATGTTGAAACACAACTGAGTTATTTCTGATTGTAACTTACTGAAATCTACTTAAAAGTTAAGGAATATATGTATGCAGACTACTAACAGGTTTAGCCAAAAGGGTCCATCTTTAGTGCAATCAATCTATGTTATGAGGACTCCAGTTTACAAGGCCTGAAAGACAACAGACTCAGTGTATTTACTCTGTGCTGCTCAGACCACTTGCCACTGTGGGAACTATTGTATTTTAAGAGAAACATACATACATATGCAAGTTGTTGGAAGTTTTCTTGGTATTATGTGCTATGGATAATTAATGATGATTCTGGTGCTGTTTACTCTGAAAAAAAATTCTTAGAGAATGCACGACAATGTTTCTCAAATATGTGAAGATTTGTCATGTGAAAGTGAGATAAGACACTGTAAGAGTAAATCTGTAAAGCAAAAACTAATGAATAAATATTACAGAAAGGAGCGTTTTGCTCAATATAAGAAATAGCTATTAGACTTGTCCAACCATGCATATATCTCCACAGGAGGTAATGAAGCTTCTCACTTTACTTTCTACTTACAATTTTTATTAATAAGAGCAAAGTCTCTCACTAGATCACCATTTCATCAACTCTGCATGCATTAGCAAAAAATTTAAGAGTGTCATTTTGGCTTAATAGGAAGTAGACTCACAAAGGTCCTTTTAGCAACTAAGCTATGGATAAGTAGAAACATATCAGTAGTTATTTCCCTATGATTAGAAATATTGAAAGTGGATATTAGTCACTAGTGAACTGATAGAGGAACTTTTTGTACTTGATGGAATGTTGAGTTATATCCTCTTAGGAATCTTTATGTAATGCTAAGATTTTTACAGCTTTAATAAAGATAGCTAAAGCAAGATTCAAGAGAGCTGAGTTTTACTATTTCCTTTTGTCGTTTGACCATGGAAAATTACTTAGCCTCTCTGGTTTTCATACATCCCAAATGAAAGGATCACACACATGGTAGTTAAGGTTCCCTTTACTTCTTTTTTCCCCAGTTCTATAGAGATACTATTGACATAAAACATATATAAGTTTAAGATATAAAATGTGATATTAGATATATGTATATATTGCAAAATTATTGACAGCAAGGTTAGTTAACACCTCCACCCTTTCACATAATTGAGATATTTTGAGTGTGTGGTAATAACATGTAATATTATTCTCTTAACAACTTTCCAGTATATAATATATTAATGTTAATTATAGTCACCATGCTGTGCATTAGATCTCCAGATCTTATTTATCTTGTATCTGGGAGTTGAAACTCTTTGACTGACAGCTCCCCATTTCCTCCATTTCTTAGCCCCTTGCAACCACCATTCTACTCTCTATCAATTTAACTGTTTGTTTAGATTCCACATATAAGTGAGAATATACAGTATTTGTCTTTTTCTTTCTCACTTATTTCACTTAACATAATGCCTTCAAGGTCTATCCATGTTGTCACAAAAGGCAGGATTTCCTTTTTATAATGGCTGAATAATATTCCAATGTGTGTGTGTGTAAATCTATTTATTTATCTATTCAGCTGTTTATGGTCACTTATGTTATTTCTACCTCTTGGCTATTATGAATAATTCTGCAATGAGCATGTGAGTGCAGATATCTCTTTGAGGATATAATTTCATATCCTTTGGATATATACACATAAGTAGATTTACTGGATCATATGACACTTCTATTTTTAATTTTTTGAGGAAACTCCACACTCTTCTCCATAATGGCTGCAATTTACATTCCTATGAACAGTGCACAAGGGTTCCATTTTCTCCATAGTCTTACCAACATTAGTGTGTTTTTTCTTTTTCTTTTCTTTTCTTTTTTTTTTTTTTTTTTGAAGGCAGTATCACTGGCCCTCTTATGTAGAACCCAAACCGGGGCCGCTGGCTTCCCAAGCCAGCGCTTAACCACCGCACCATTCAGCCAGCACCAGTGTGCCTTTTCTTTTTGATAGTAGTCATTCTAACAGCTGTGAGGTGATATCTCATTGTGATTTTGATTTGCATTTTCCTGATAATTAATGATGCTGAGCATCTTTTCATGTACCTGTTGGCCACTTGTATGTTTTCTTTGGAAAAATGTCTATTCAAGTTACTTGTCCATTTTTCAATCAGATTGTTTATTCTTCCTTTAATACTTAAAAAAAAAGGATTCTTGTTTAAAAATAATGAACATTATTGTAACTCAGCAAAAGAAAAGATTGCTTAATGCACGAAATAGTTTATGATAGCCTAATATGCACAAAATATGCTCACTGAAGTTCTCTAATGAGGTGGATTTCATGTGGGGTTTGAAGAATAGTTAGGATTTAAATATGAAGGAAATTTCATATTTAAAGGGAAACAGGAAAAATACAGATTATTGGCAGTAAATGAATTTGGAAATATTAAAAAACTTCCAATGGGATACACTGGCCAAATGGACCGAACATTGAAGCTACCCTGTGTAACAGAAGACAGCAAACTATACTCGGTAGGTCAATTCTGTCCTGTTTTTGTGAATACATTTCTTTTTGGATCCCAGCCACACCATTTGTTTCCTTATTGTTTATAGCTGCTTTCCTGCTGTAATGCTAGAGCTCTGTAATTGTGACAGAGACCCTGTTGCTGGCAAAATTCTAAAATATTTACTACCTTGCCCTTTAAGGAAAAGTGTGCATACTCCTGCTATAAGGAATCATTATATGACCTTAGAAAGGAAAAACACAAATACTTGGCCCATGAGAAATCCCTAAAGGATTTTCTCTGCAACAGTGATTCCATGTTCTTTATTATTTTAGAAGGAATTACATGATTTTTGTTAGAATATAAAAGACAGCAATGGTTTAGTGGAAAAGCAGGAAGATCTTAGTGATTTACAGCAGCTAACTCTGTCTCAGAAACAAGGAGAAGGTCGACTTACAATTTATTTAAATGGCAGTAATTTGATACCTGTAATATACAATATTTTGTGTCATTTCAAGTATATTTCATCTTCAGTATTCAAAAATAAATCTTGCTATGGCTTTAAGGATTAGGGGCATAGTTAACTAAATAAGTAACTATGCTGTACCTGGTAGATTGAAGATATATTGGAGAGTCTTCATTTTTCTCTAGTACCTCATTTTTCCTTTGTTCATCCACTTATTTATTTCTTCTTGGCCAAAAAAGAAATTGGCTTCAGAAAGCTATATTGCTGAAAAGTATGGTGAAGGCATAACTCATCAAAATTAGACAATTCAAAGATGAGGCTGTTTCTAACTCACACCCAATTTTCCATTGATTTGTGCCTTTTTCCTTTTTGCATAGCAGAAGTCAGGGTGAGTTATGCCATAAGTCAGGTTAACTTAAGGCCTGATGATTAGTTCCATGTGATTGGTGAAAAGCATTTTTATCTCTAAAACTCACCTAATTTCAGATCCTATCATAATGATGCTATTGCTACATCAATGAGATTCTAAAATTGCTGAGATAAAAATTTCCAAATCCATTGGACTTTCATTGAAATTGGTTGGAAATCATGAGTAAATCTTTTCATTAAAATACTGAGAACAAGTTGAAAAAGCATTGCAGTATCGCCTGGAGATATGAAGATGACACTATTTTTTTTCTCTCTTTCCATTGCACCTTTGTCTTCCTACTGGAACCTTCAGTTTGAACTGGAATCAGACAGATGTCAGCTTAATTACTGGTTTTTGTGTGACAATCAATGATTTTGTCAACCTCTCAACCTCAGTTTTCATATCTGTAAAAGGAGGCTAATAATCTCTCTTAAAGAGCTGAGATTTAAATAGGAGCCTAAGAAATCATACAGTAGGTAATCTTTCTCATACACACAAACATTTTCTATGTTGAGGTTATAGAGCCTGACTATTCCTTATTGCACAAGAATCTACTTAAAGTTCCATCACCTTACTAAGTATCACACTTTTCAGAGGGACTGGTGACAATTGCCAATTCTTGGAAGGAGATTATGAATTATTAAATAGCTGCTCTGGCCTAGCCAGTTCATTGGCCAGATTGAAATTATATAATACATTGTATAGACAAGGCAAGCAGCTGCCTGAAGAGGGAATTCCCTAGTATCGATATCTTATGTTTTTATCTAAGTCTGTTCTAAAGATAAGCATATCAAATAATTATTTCTCAAATGAATGAAAGTTTAAACTCCAAGCTGACCCTGTGTATAAGAGACAGAAAATGCTGAGAATATGTGACCCAGGTAACTTTCTTATCCCTTTATTTTCATTCATTAAGATAGATACAAAAATAAAATCTCTAAAATAATACACAAATGCACATATTTTCTGCTCAAATGCTGTGACCACTGTCTGTTTTTAGGGAGAAAGCTCCTCTCCAGAAGCTGCACAACTGACCTACATTGGCAGTGGTTTGAGAAGTTTATCCTCATTAAGACATAAATAAATATATAACATATTGATATAGTCCATGAGAAGAATATGTTGAGACTGATAATTTAGAACAAAATTTTAATTTAATTAAAATATTCTTTGTATCATTTATCTAATTTATGATGTCCATCCCAGAGGTTTAAAGCACAATCATATTTTTATACTTCCCTTAGGATTTGTAACCTTGAAATATATCCAGGCTCCAGCTCAGATTTTGGACTGCTTCCTGACAGCTACATTTGTCTTACATCAATACACCATACACATATGCACGTGCACATACACATATGCACTCGTGCGTGCCCACACGCACACACAAACTGTGCTATTTATTTGTGCATTCTCTCTCAAAAGTGATAGCTCATTCTAGTTTAAAAGTGAAATTCTTCTCCTTTCCTGTTCCTTTCTAACACAAACTAAATATGGAGAAAAGCAGGAATGATCAGGAGGATGAAGGGTATATTCGTGACCACTTGGCATGCCCAACTCTAGTGTTCTCACTCATGCTTTGTATTTTATATCTCTCCCAAACTTAGATCTTTAACTTCAAAAAGATGTCATTGTGAATTAAATTAATCTCATTGCTCCCAAAATGTTTATTATTAACACATTTGCTTTGCAAGGAATATTTCCATTATTATAAAATTTCAAACAAATTTTGAACATAACTCATGGTTCAACTCTATGTAGATAATGCTACTATTCTTTGAACATAACCTGTTAAAGACTTGCATAAAAATTTTCAAGTAGGGCCGGCCGAGTGGCGCGGTGGTTAAGCGTTGGCTTGGGAAGTCAGCGGCTCCGGTTCGGATCCCACATATGAGGGCCAGTGACACTGCACTCAAAAAAAAAATTAAAAAAAAAAAAAATTTTCAAGTATATAATGTGTCATCCATATCATCAATTTAATCCCAAATATACTTTTAAACATTTCATGTATAGTGCTCCTTTCTGCCAAAAAGTGTATCATAGATATGTTTTGTTGTTGTTCATTTGTATTGTTTTGTTTTTTGCTTTTATAGTCTCCCTGGGAGCTTTTTGTGTAGATATTTTCTCTTCCTCCTTCAGTTCACTAATTTTTTCCCTGACTTCCTTGACTTCTCTACCCTTTCATGTTACAAGGTGTATTTCTTATCCATGGTGCTTATCACATTTTTAATGTCACTTTATTTTTCATGTACAGTTGATTAATATATGGTTCACCCAGTATATTATAATGAACCAAGGGTCCTTGTCCCTTCATACTCTCAAATGTAATTCCAGCACCTAGTATATTAATTGGCACATTAGAGGCTTTTGATACATGGTTTAGAATGAATAAATGATTCCCGAGTCCCCAGGATATGAAGTAGGTGAATTCATAAGTCAAATTGAGTCACACTTGTCAAATTAAATACATAAAAATTATCATCCTTATATATAATATATAGGGACAGAAATACAAGAAAGAAAAAAAGGTTAAGAGAGAAAACTACCATTCATGGTGCCCCTCACTTACAGCATTCTACTCTTAATTCTCATGATAAACCCACATTCTTTTTATTTTTTTACTGTTCTCCTTTTATAACTGAGAAAGATGTGATACAGAGTTTAAGTAATTGCTTCAACTCCCTCTGCCTAGGAAGTGAGGGAGTTGAGATACGTAACCAGATCTGATCATCTCCAAAGCCCACCCTCTCTCCACCACTCCACGACTGAACTGTTTGTAGCTTTATAACCTCTGGTTCCCTCTCAGATCCTGTTTAGCATTGGCCCCAGTTTCTCACATCCGAAGAATGAGTTAGTTATGTGAAAATTGTGAGTTTAAACCTATCTTCGACATATATCTTCTTAACTGCATTTTCTCTTTTTCCCCATAAGTGCAGCCACAATTTCAATGCCTCTGCAATTGTTGATTACTGCACTGACAATATGCCAGCTGTGATATCATTTGAATTGTGCCCACATGCTGCAGGTGCAAAATGAAGGCCACAATTGAGCAAATTTGGACTTAAGTATCTCTGAGTTTTCACTTAATCTATATGCTTTGCCATAAAAATAATTTTCTTCTGATTTTTTTTTCAGCTTTTTCTTTGCTTAGCTGACTTATTTTGTATTACTTTAAAAGTTCTGAAAAATGAGATTGAAATTTTTAGAGTAAAACAATCCTTACCTCTGAGGTAACTTTGCATTTCCCCAAACTACAAAGAGAGTACCCTTTCACATTATTATGTGCACAAAGATAGAAAAACCAGTCATGCTTTCCATAGAACAGAACACTTTATGAGATGTGGCTATAAAATATCAAAAGTCTACAAGCAAATGGATCTGTATAATTCCACAAGTACTCATTTGTTTTAAGATATGAATCCCTTTACATTTCTTTTAATTTTTAAAAATGTGTTCTCTGTTTACTCTCCTATGATGTCATGTTGAAAAATGTAAAAATTTAGAACTTTGTGTGGCATCCACAGTGCTGCTTCTGTTGGCTGCTATACCTAAACTAATGAGGAAAGATAAGAGAAAACTCTGAAATGTCCATAAAATTTTCATCTTAGTATACATTCTATTAATAGGTCACTATTTTATAGCACCTGAGCAGCTACTGCATTACATTAAATCCAAAACATGGTGAATTATTTGACACACTCTGGTGTTCATTACTATTAAAAAAGAACAATAAGAGAACTGCCAATTAAAACTTACCTCACTAATGTTTTTGTTTATTTTATATTTATGCAAAGCTATATTTTAGACTCAGTTTAGACTTTTGTTTCATATCATTGTTGCATACACATTAAAAAAGAAAATATAAGAGAAATGATTTGATTAAGTTATTCTTAAAATATCTTCCATTCAGAGTATGGCTCTTTTGGATTACAGAATCATCAGTCTCTGTATTTTACCTCAGAATAACATCCTCTGTGACATCAAGAAGAATGATACACAATTCCTTTAAAGAATTGTCTACTTTTGTCTCCAAGATATTTTTCAACGCCACTTACTGCCATTTTGCATACCTGATTTTGTTGTTCTCTTGAACTTCGCAGAGGATTTCATAGATTATCTCTAGGCAACAATGAGAAACCGTATTTTTCCTCAAATGACTCTTAAATACTCTGATTAGAAATGGAGGAGCTATGTATGGTTGTCCAGTTATGGCACCAGAAATAGCAGCCAAGTTTTTCAAACCCATGCAATTATTTCTACTGCTAGACCTATGACAATTTTAGGAGGCATTGACATTTTATAAATACAAATAAATAAACAGTATAAAGAAATACAAAATAAATAACTAAATAGGGCTGCTTCTTAAATAAATAAAAAATAACCCAATAGCAATCTATGTTGGCTAATGTTATACTATGCCTGGAAAAATGCTTTTATTTGATATCTGTTGCCAAGTTTCTACCACAAGGTTCATTGATCCAATGAACTAACATACTATAGATTTCCTTTCTGAAGATTTTACACTTAACCATTGTCTTCTTGGTTCTTTGAAATCTTTGTCACATCTTACTTTTTTACATTATGCTTTCAGTTATTCACCTAAATAGAGAAATATTCAGTAAGCACTGCCCTGGGACAGAAGTGGGTAAGTAGCTAACATTTTATGGCCACTTATCCATTATGCAACAAGCAACTTTGATAGGGCTTTTTTTCTACTTTTACATCTAAACCCCAGGGATAATTCAGGATATACGATTGCCATTTTTAAAATGATATAACAGAAATTTGATTTGGTTATGTAATTTAACCAAGATAATCCACGGTAGAGTTAGTATGTCATAATCAAAATTTTAGGTATCCTTTTAACATCTCTCTTTCTTATTTTACCTTTTATTTCCATGTAAGTTAGCAAATATGTATTAGTTTTCCTTTTTTTATTTTCCATGCTATTTTCTCCATTTAAGAAATGCTTCCTTTATCATCACTACCATCTTTTATTTATGTTTACTGAAATGAAAATCACACCATCACACCTGATGTTTTATTTTGGATTTTGTCACTGACCCCTGGGGGTTAGAAACCCCAAATTGTGGTCATTCTGCCTGGTGTTGCTCCACTCACATGAATAGGAATAGACAGTATTCTGTAAAGCAAGTCAGAAACTTTATTCCTTGGCCAAGGATAGAGATGGATAATCAAATGCTCCAGAGATTCCTTCTCCCTGATTCTGGGGAATTAGGAAAGTCTTAAAGGATCTTGAAGGGAGGTAGGTGGATTCAGCAGTTGGGATTCCAGAAAAAAGGTGGAGAGATCTCATATTCCTAAGTGGGGATAAGCAGTTGCCAAACATGTTTGGAATGTGCCTAGCCATACATTGTAAGTTGTCATTTTAACATTAAATCTCTACCCCTGGGCCTGATTTTTGGTACACTAATGAAAGGAAGTTTATCAAAAGGTCACTTGGGAAGGGGTCTTGGATGCCATCTTAGATTTTTCCATTGCAAACCAGCTTCCTGTTGGTGGTCTTTGAGTTCCTTATGTGATTCCTACCCACAAGCTTAGCTAGCCCAGGAATTTCCAACTTTTTAAAAAAAAAAAAATCAATTCAGCCTGCTTTTGTCAGGGGATGTGTTTGAGAAAATACAAGAAAGTCAGTAGAAGTTGAAAGATTAGCTAATGATATGGTAGCACAACCTGATGACAGATTTAGATATATATCTGTGTTACCATGGACTGATTACATACTCATTCCAAATAAGTCCTGCTTGAAAAAGTCCCTTAAGTCTCTTAATTGTGGCTAGGATTTAAAGCTTATATAGGAATAGACAATAAAGATGAAGGACCATCAGAGACTACAGATTTGGGTCACTGTCTCAATGCCTTCTTAAGGAAGTAAAGTGGTGTACAGGAAGCAGCAACCACTATAGTAAAGGTAGAAAAGTGAGCGTTTGCTTCTTTGGGGGAGGAAAAAATGTCTCCTACTCTTCTAGATTCTTTGACTGCCCTAATAATTAAACTGGCAGAAAACAGATTAACAGGAGAGGAACATACAAATGTTAGTAACATGTGTACATGAGGGAGACCTAGGAAAACTGAGTAACTCTGAAATGGCAGAAGGTGCCACCTTAAATACCATCATCAGCTAAAGAGAAAAGAGGATGTTGGTGATGAGGAGAGTCAGTAATGGGAGAGTACCAGGAAAAGCCCAGTATATAAGAATAAGGTGGTTATGCAGATTTAAGTATTTGCCTTCTGCATTGGTAAGAGTTTCTACAGATAAGCATCCCCCTCTTCCTTATACAGCCAGGGAGACACACTTACAAATGGAGATTTCCCTTCTAAGTGTCTTTTACAGAGTAACTTCTTCCTGAGCGTCTTCCATGTCTGCTGTTTCTTAAAATTAACAACCAGCCTAAGGTAATCCTTATGCCAAGGAGACATATTTTGGGGTTACCAATTCTGCTCCCCTACATTTCAAAGGGCAGACTGTAGTATAATGCTGTTTGGCCCTGATAATTTCTGTCTCAACATAAGAATGTCCAAACCCGTTATGATGGTTCATTTAAGCCAAAACTGATGACAATTGCCGGGAAGCAGATCCAAAAATCTTTGAGAATAAGTTTTGCAGTTTCTTTTATGCATTTGAAATTACAGAGGGAATTAAAGGAAGATTACAGGGAGGTTGGGGGAAAGCAAGGTACGTATTGGATTACAGGATAGTTAACATGGCCATGTGCCTTTTAAAGAGTCATTACAATTTATTTAAAGTGTGGTATTAACCCAGATGCACAGAAACACTGGACAGGGTTTGCTTAAGCCAAAGATAAACTTTTCACTAAAGAAGTTATATGCCTGAGGCATAGCTACCCACCACAGACTGCCCTTTTAGGAATTTATGATCATATCATCCCGTGAGGTTACTTTTTATATAACCATCTTTTGTCCACGTGTCAAAGACTCACTTTCAGCTGTTATCTGTTCTGAAGAAAAAAATAGCTTTAGTATACATATACCCATACTATCATGGAGTTGATTCAAGTAGAACTTTTAAAAATGTAAAGTAGTGGGCCGGCCGAATGGCGCGGTGGTTAAGAGCTGGCTTGGGAAGCCAGCGGCCCCGGTTCAGGTCCCACATATGAGGGCCAGTGACACTGCCCTCAAAAATAAATAAATAAATAAATAAATAAATAAATAAATAAATAAATAAAATAAAAATGTAAGGTAGTGAGATTATGTGTATAGGTGTATTGTTTATCAACAAAAATGTGTGAAAAAAAATTGTATTCAATACCTGCAACCTATGAACCACAGATTACTCAGCCTGTTTTAAGCAAGCAAGCTCACCTTATCTGATCATGAAGAGAGGGGATCGAGGTCTCTATAATTCTTTGTTTGTCTAAAAGATTTACTGATTGTTCTGTCTGGGTATATACGTTGTTAAAAAAATTTCAGCTAAGTAAATTTGAAGATCTAGTTGGCTTTATTAAACAATTCATGAATTAGGCAGCATCCCATTTAGCAACTAGAGGGCCCTCAGAGGGGGTTGTACAAAATGGAAGTTTTTTATGAGAAGGAAGGTGGGGCCAGAGAGCTATTGACAAAAGAAAAGAAAGGATTATTTTGGGGCCAGGATATCTTTTCTTTGGGGTAAGAGAACTGGAAGGGTTTTAATCATGCCAATTGATTGCCTCATTTTTTCTATGGAAGATGGAGAGGGCCCAGATTATCTTAGTGGTGCTTGAACAGAAAATTCCAACCTGATTAAGATTATGTTTCTGGGAGAGTTTGGAACTGCATTTAGATCAAGTATTAAATCTAGGTTTGGTATCATAGGCTTTTAGCATGGGTGATGCCATTTGGGCCTGTGGTTTTCTCTTTATCAATGTGTATATGCCTAGAGATGGGGGATAGAACATTACCTGAGATGAAGCCAGCAAGTGCAATTCTCCACACTTGACTGTAGGATCTGTGGCATATTTCTCTAATGGAGTGGCTAAGGATATTGCTTATTCAATTCTTACCATTTAAAACTTTGTCATTGTTGTTATGGAAGACAGAGGAGACTGAGCTAAACCAAAATTGAGCCAGGACTCTGCAAAGTAGATTTTTTTATTTCTTTTTCTTTCTAAACGTTGAGAGTTCAAAAATAAAGAAAATCTAGTTAATTGAGGGTTCATTACTCAAGGTTTTATTGCATTCAAATAACGATACAATAAGAATATACAAATTAGCCCAGCAAATAGAAAACTACAATTATTTTCTGCCTCATTGGAAGATGGAAGTATCAAGGAAGGTCCCTGGGGATGAGAATGTGCATTGGTATTATTCAACATATTCATTAAACAGTCAGTGGGAAATGTAAATGAGTGCACATTCGAATCTGTAATAAAATGCTAGAAGCTAGAGATAAATCAAAAATACTGATGCTTGATCAAAAATACCGATAAATCTGGACAGCTGGGGAAATTATTTAGATGAGAAACAGATGAGTTTTGAAGAAAACCTAGTACTACAATGCATTTGAAGAATAATGCACAGCAGAAAAATATAAAATGATAAGGAGTTAAGATACATATAATTATAGAGAACACTATTTTAGTGCCTTTGTTGATAAATTAAAAAGTTCAATGTCACAATGATGAGGGATAATTATATTTTAAATTCTCAAAGTTGAACAATTGGAAAAGGAGAGAAAAATTATAATACCGCTTAGCTAAACAATAAAATTCTATCTATAAGCTTAATGGTGATTTTATAAAGTTAGCCACTTTCAGGGCAAATAGCAATTGTAATAAAAGCTGGCAATTTTAACTAGCATGGAAACAGTTGTTTGAATAATTTTGTGTTTAAAATATTGAATTCTCTGACACATCCCCAATCTTGTAGATTGATCTCAACTCAGTCCACTCAAAGTTTTCTAACTGGTCACATTCTTGTGACATTTTTAAAAATTCTCTTAACCTCAAAGCAACATGGCAGCTCTTGCTTTGCACTCAAGATACAGTGAAACTTAACAAACCAAAGACCGGCAGCAATTTGTTTTGACTATATGAAACAGAATTCTAATCCCCCAGATATGTCACATACTCTTACCATAAATTAAGCCATGCCATTTCTGATTTTGTAAATTTTGCATTGCTGAGAATAATAAAAAACTATAATTAGAACTCAGTATCAGTTTGTCCCCAGGGAGACTAATAATAACCAATGCAATTACTAGTTTGTTTTAGTGAAAATATCCTGAATTTAGGAAACTGATGTAACTATATGTATGTAACAATAAGGCCTACTGAGATGATAGCCTCTATGTTAAATATTCATGATATTGGGAAAAACCTATTTGATAGAGTGTAGTATGATGGAAGAAGCTTTGGTTGAGCATTTAGAAAATATAAATTCGCCACCAATTCTGACCCATTTGCTTTGTGATCTTGAGATATCTCTTACTCTCTTTGAGGCTAACTAAAAATCATACCATTAAAAGTTGATGGAAAAAAATAGAAGCCCTATATAAAGATGATATATTACTCTCAACATTATTAATATTAGTTTCAATATTATTTATAAACTACATTATTTTCCAAATAAAATAGACATATTTGTCCTAGTGAGTATACTTAAATGTGTTTTTATTAATCTTAACTAGTGTGGTCCTTCAGACTCCGGATACTAAAATTTCAATCTTTTATCTTATCCAGGTGTCATTAATTTTTCTCTTTCCTCTCTCTGTTTTAAGGAAAGAATTGTATTGCCTTGGGTCTCTCTTTTTTTTTTTTATCTATATATATTCTTTTGAGATTTTGTTTTAACTAACCCTTGTGTCCTGTATAACTCTGTTTATCATCATCACCAATGGTAATGATTTTAAACACCTCCAATAAACTATCATTACTATCACTTATCATTTTATATGATAGCCTATTCTGTCATTTGCCCAGAAAGGAGAAAACAATTAGTATTCAATGTAGCTTCTTCACTTTTATAAATGGTGTTTCCTCCTGTACTGCTTTCTGCTAGAGTCCCAGAAGCACTTACTAATTCTGAAACCCTCTCTTGGGTGATTCTCTGAATTGGAAATTGTGACCTTGAGGCTGTACTGATAGATCACTTCTTGTGTGCTCTGATCCCATGACTGCGTTGAATTCCAGAGATGAGCATCTTTCCTTTCCTCTGGGAAATTCATTTGTCTCAAGGGTCTTTGTTTTTCTTCCCTCGTGGGAAATATTTCATGTTCGTGCACATTCTGGATACCAAATACAAGTAGAAACATTATCAATAATATGCTTATGTTGTATTAATATAGGAAGAAGAGTGGTTGAGGTCAGATAGAAAGTATAAATCAAGTAGTAACTTCAGGCAAATAATTTCATGATATAGCATGTATGAGTCAGAGAACATTTTTTCGAATGAATCATGCATCGTAGAAATTATTACTAACAGTATCTTTGCCTGAGACTTGGACTCATTTTAAATGATTATTTTCACATTGTACTATAATACACTAATACTAATAAATAACATTTTGCTGACTAATCAGGGTTATCTAATTTAATAATAATTACCATGCAATAAGAGAGTTTTTTAAGATTATTCTAGTTTACACAGGAGAAAGCTAAGTCGCAAGGACTCCCAGGTAGTAAGCATAAGAGCCAAGTTTACAGTACATGTTTATCATAATTTGAAAGACTCTGAGATCTTATAAACTATCTCCACATATTTGGAAAATATTCCATTTAGCAGAAGTATCAGTCCCTGTGTGCATTAATGAAGCCAAAGGTATAGAGGTAAAATTGACTCTTTCCAGCCCTCATATTCTACACTGATCAGTTATGAAACAAAAAAGTCTAGGATCTGGAGTTTGGACAATAAGAGAAACGCTTTTCCTCCTGGGATTCACAGGCATACACTGAAGACCTTGATAAAGTTATTTGGGAAAGTCTCTACATTGCTGACTCTGCCCTGAAAGCACACATTCAAGAAGACATGCAATAAATTATGGATTACTTAAAGGTTCAGGGTAATACAATGAAATGACAATCATCCTGAAAACCAAGGTCTTGCTGGGTGAATCCTACACTTAGCAACAACTCTCTTCTGACCTACAGGGCTCAGCGCTGTCATTATACGCCGCTACTTCCATAGCTCATCACCAATCTCTACGACACTGTTGTATTTATATACCAGCTTCCTGTTAAAGAAGGCTGGCTTAATAAAAAGAGGAAATATCACTAAGTATCATGAAGCCAAAGTAGCTGCATAATACCTGAGTAACTGAGGTGATAACCAAAGATGAAAGAAAGGTAGGGAAAAGCAAACAATTTTCATATCTGAGCGCACATGCCTATCCTATCAAATGGTTTCTTAGTAGCCCTATGGGTGAAATGTTAAATGTTAATTCCAGTAAAACAGAGTGGTTACTAATTTATCATAGGATAAATCATTGTATTTTAAAGTGTATGGTTCCACTGTGCCTTGTTATTTTTGTAATCATCAATGCCAGTGTTTGGAACTAGAAATACTCTTTTAATCAGTGTACTTATAATACAGTTTAGTCATGGGTAGCAGAAACCCACTTCAAATTGATGCAAACAAAACTGGAGTGTTTGGCTGGTACAGCAGGGAAGTCTAAGAGTAGAAACTGCTTTAGGTATAGCTTGATATAGATGTCCAAGTGAGATATTCAAGAACAGCTCTCAAAGGTAACCCTTAATCACAGCTTTACTTTTATATTTGTTAATTTTATTTTTAGGTATCTATCCTCTACCACAAGTAGTATAAAGTGATAGATAACCAGTGACACCAAGATGGGATTTTATCAGCTTAGATATCCTTTTTGAAAAACAAACGAATTCCTTTTTCTGTTGACAGTAAAATCCACATGTAAAAATCTCACTGGTCTAGCTGAGGTAATGAGGAGACTGTAGTGCCCTAACTGGCCACATCTGGATCACATGTATTGCTACAGTTCAAGGTAAAATCAGCCTCCTTCAATCAAACAGATTAATGTTGAGGAAAGAGGTTCGCAGCAGTCGCTGCTGTTCGGCTGTGGCCCTCAACACCGGCGCCGCCTCTAGCTGCAGAGCTCCAGCCAAAGAAGTCGGGTAAATAAATAAGGGGGTTTCTGTACCATGGCTAGTACAAAGCAGGTGCCAGAAAATCTACCGGTGGTAAAGCGCCTAGGGGCAACTGGCTACAAAAGCCTCTCGCAAGAGTGCGCCCTGTACTGGAAAGGTACAGAAACCTCATTGTTACAGGACTGGTATGGTGGCACTCGGTGAAAGTAGTCGTTATCAGAATTCCACTGAACTGATTTGCAAACTTCCCTTCCAGCATCTGGTGGGTGAAATTGCACAGGACTTCTAAACAGATCTGCGCTTCCAGAGTGCAGCTATGGGTGCTCTGCAGGAGGCAAGTGAGACCTTCCTGGTTGGCCTGTTTGAAAACATCAACCTGTGTGCTACCCATGCCAAACGTGTAACAATTATGCCAAAAGACATCCAGCTAGCGCGCTGCAAATGTGGAGAATGTGCTTAAGAACCCACTATGATAGGAAACATTTTGTTCTTTATTTTTTATTTTATTTTCTTTCTGTTATTGGTAGTTCTGAATGTTAGAAATTCTTTCTCCATAGGGTCAAAAGGTTCCTAATTATGTATATGATTTCGAGTGGAAAAATAGGGGACAGAAATCAGGTATTGGCAGTTTTTTCTATTTTCATTTCTGTGTGAATTTTTAATATAAATTCAGGGACGTAAAGCATTCATGCCAGTCAAAATGTTTCATTGAACAAGTTTCACCAGTTCAACTTTATAACAATTACAAATAAACTCATTAATTTTTTCTGGACAATGCCAGCATTTGGATTTTTTTTAAACAGGTAACTTTCGTATTGATGGCAAGTAAATGTTCGTGGCATTTTTATCACATAGTGGATTCCATCTATTCACTATACTTTTCTCACTGAGTTGTCCTACATGCAAGTACATGTCTTTAATGTTATTTGTCTTCTGTGCTGTTCCTGTAAGTTTGCTGTTAAAGTCCATTAAACTATATTTTTAAAAAATGATTGAAAAGAGTTATCTTCCAAAAGAAGGCAAGGTGCTTTTTCCAAATGAAAGGAAAATTGTTGTGTAGGCAAAATTATAAATCTCCAGTACAAATGGCACCATGGGAGGCAATGAAGATGTTAACACAAAGTCTAAGAATAATAATACATGCTCAGAGCTGAGAGCATCCTTGAACACTATTGTTTCCTTTGTTCAGTATTTGGACAGAATGTATTGGCAAGCACTGTGTTAATGTCTTCAATTAGCAAAATGGAGTTGAAATTATCAAGATCCTGGACCAAAATGCATCAATTGGTATTACAGCCATGCTCACTAGACCTGCTCTCAAATGAAGCCAATATATTTTCCAGCCAAAAGAAAGACTGGACCATAGAAACTCAGCCTGTAGAAATGTAAAAGAGTTGTTGATTGCTTGAAATAAACAGAAATAGGAACAGGCAGCTGGCAGGGAGGAATCAGAGATGTGCTAATACCATTTTGGAAAAAAAAAAAAAGTCTCCTCAGATCTATATTACTGAGACTAATAGATAATGGGTAGAGCTTCAAATCTTTAGCTACAAAAATATGCCCTGACAGTAACAACATCATCTGCTAAGCAGAGGGCAACTTTTGTGATTGTCACTTTAGATCACGTACTGGCCTTTTTAGCCTCATCCTCCACTATCACAATCAGTTTCAAATATTAATTATGTTAACTATGTATTTTTATCATACAGGGGTAAATGCTATATGTCAATCCAGGGCCACTACAGATCAAGGATGCCCATGGATTTATGTAATATAGTGAGCCTTTCTGAAAAACTACCAACAAACCAACTAAACACACAAACAAAAGCTAGTAACCAAAATTTGACACTAAATCCCAATTAAAATAGAGATTTTGTAATTAAATCCTAGTGAAACTGGAGACTACTTGAAAAAAACGTTGATTAAAAATTTAGATCGAGTACATTGTCTAGTCTGTTTGAAGCCAGGAAAATTGAAACTTTGAATAATACACTGTTTTATTCATACAAATTATATTAGCAAGCTCTTGTGTATATGTGTTATATCTTGTTTCATCTCATCACAGTTTACCAAAATTTTTGCGTGTATGTATTTGAGAATGTGTCTGTATGTAGGAATTTATGTACAATACTCTCCTCAATGGCCAGGTGTTTATTTCATGTCTTAGAGACATGCTATATAAAAAAGCAATCCTTCTGGTGTATTTTAAATACAGTAAGAAAAAAAGGATTAAGTGCATACAGTTTCATTTAGCAGGTTCAGCTAGCTTATTTGTGCATCCAACATAATCTCTCAAAAATTACCATAAGCAAAATATAACAGATTGTAAATGGTTGCTCATATTAACTTAGCTAAGTACTTGTAATCTGCCTAAGCGTTATTTAACAGAACATAATTGCAAAACAGTATGATACCTCCAGAGTTTGGAAGACTGTTATGTGACTAAATCATAATTAGCAATCAGAAGGCTAAAATAGAGAATAAAACAGTTGATACTTTTCAAAGACATGTAGATGTATTATTTACTCAAAATTGAAAAGTATATTTGATACTAAAAAAATAATCTGTTCTTCCTCCTGGTATTTCATGTCATTAATCTTACCTTGAAACAGAAACAAAATATAGCAAGAAAAAGAGAGAAAACCACAGGTCTGAAGGACAAAGCACTTTTGATTTGGAAGAACTGGGCTTTGGTGAGAGAGGAAAGGTTTTTCTCTAGATTTCCAAAAGTTCCTCTTTCAGTGTTAAGAACCAATTTGAAAGAGTAAGAAATACTGTTTATATTATAAAATATAAAGTAGGGAAAATTCAGCATGATGATCTTCCAGCCCAAAAGGGAATAAGGATCCATCCAGGTCAGTGGTTTCCCGAGTATTGTCCCTGGACCAGCAGCATCAGCATCACATGGAAACTTATTAGAAATTCAAGTTCTCAGGCTGCACTCAGGACCTACTGAATCAGAAGTTCTGGATTTAAAAGCCCTCCAGGTGATTCTAATGCATGCAGGAGAACCACTGGTCTAGGTTAAAAGAGATTTGGTAGAGCTGATTCAGATAGATAGGAGATATCACACCTGCCTCACCTAGAGGCCAAAATCCTGGGGAGATCCAGGTGTACTCAACAGAAATACCCTGAGGTTTAACAGGAATCCTTGAGTATGGATTTCACCCTCCCTTCTGAGCATGAATTGTAGTACAGAAGGAGTCTAAGAAGTCTAAGGAGAAGGAGTCTTTTATCCACGGCCTGTCCAGTATGAACTTGGGGCCTGACAGCAGCTTCAGAGTTCTGTGAAGTACAGGGAATGTGGGGATGAGGGTTCCATTCTACCCTCAGATGGGAACAGAAATGTTGAGAGAATCTGAAATTGGAACAAGGAAGACTCAGTCTGAGGATCTTGGTGACTAAAGACTGGGAAAATGTACAGATATTTCAGCAAAAAATGCAGACAACACTCTCTTTCCTTATGACAGGATGACCCATAACATTTTACGCCTGCTCCTAAGCATAGATCACCTGGAAAAAAAAGTATACAGAGAGAATTCTCGAAGTCGTTGTATTACCTTGACCTAATGAAATCTTGGAAATGGGACCTTATAGTTAATTTGTTTTTCATTTGTAGAAAAGACATAACAGCTACGTGTGTGTGTGTGTGTTTCATATTGCAGCCTGTAATTACGTATTCATTTTTGAAATGCTATCACTAAAATTAGCAGAAGACTTTAATAACTTATAAAAAACAGTGCTCTTATAATTATGTAATTGATGTTTTCATCTTGAAAGATTTGCCAAGAATTGATTTTAATATCAATAACTGACATTTAATTAGCATGAGTGCGTTTCAAGCATTATGCTAGGTGATTCTCATTTATTTCATTTATACATGTAACAAATCTATGGAACAGATATTATTTTTTATATGAGAAAACTTAGACTTAGATAAATTAAGTAATTTACCATTATACATCTTGTTATAGTAAGATACAAACACAGGTATCAAAACCAAAGATCTTAAGCTCTATGTTATGCCATAGAGGCAAAAATTAATGCCTGAAAAATATAAATTGTATAGATTAAATACTAAATGAATTACCCATTTTTCATTACATATGGGCAGTCAATAAATACACATTGAATAAATGGATAAATACCTTTCAGTTTATACCAACTTCTGTATTTGATTCAGATGGGCCCTAACTACCCACCTTATATAAAGAGCACCTCCTTTTTCCCTGCATGTCTCTTTAAGCTGACTTATATTACTTCTTAACACTTACCATCACTTGATGTTTGGGGTCTTCAGAAAAGTCATGCCGCATGTTTGCAACAGATGGCACTAGTTCATTTTTGGAAGCACTAGAGTCATTTGCATCAATATTATTGCTATGTCATTTAACAGCTGACAGTTCTAGCTTCTTTCTAAAAAAAAAAATGAGCGATTTGGTTGAGTTTTGGAGATTTTACAACAAGTTGAAGAGGGAAGACCAAGCTGTGCATTTTTGTCATATTTTACTGTTTTACTTCCATAAAAGGAAGAATGCACATCAAGCTTGTGAAAAGTTGCATAAAGTTTACGGTGACAATGCTCTATAAGAACATCAGTGCCAACAATGGTTCACGAAATTCCATGCTGGTTATTTTGATCTCAGTGACACTCCTCGGTCAGGAAGGCTCACCGAGGTTGATGACAACAAAATGAAGACATTGATGGAGTCAAACTCATGTTACATGACATGAGAGATTGCAGAAACATTGAACATCCATCATGCAAGCATTCACGACCACCTGAAGAAGCTGGGATACATAAGCAAGCTCGATATTTGGGTTCCGAATGAACTCAAAGAAGTTCATGTGATGGCTCATATAAACATCTGCAATATTCTTATTAAACGTGAGGAAAAGGATCCTTTTTTGAAGCAACTGATAACTGGTGATGAGAAGTGGACTGGTTACAACAATGTGATGCACAAACTGTCTTAGTCCCGATGTGATGATTCGCCTCAAACAACATCGAAAGCAGACATTCTTCAGAGGAAGGTTATGCTCTCAGTGTGATGGGATTTTAAAGGAGTCCTCTTTTTCGAGCTCCTACCAAGGAACCAAACAATCAATTCCAATGTGTACTGTTGGCAATTGGACAGTTTGAACGAATCCATCATCCAGAAACGTCCAGAGCTTGTTAATTGTAAAAGAGTTGTGTTCCATCACGACAACGCGAGACCACAGACAAGTTTGATCACCCGTCAAAAATTATTGGAGCTTGGATGGGATGTGTTGCCACCCCCACCATACTTGCCTGACCTTGCACCGTCAGACTTCCACGTGTTTTGCTCTCTTCAAAACTCCTTGCGTGGTACAACGTTCAATTCAGATGAGGCTGTAAATCAGCACCTTGTTCAGTTTTTCACAAATAAAGACAGGTCCTTCTATGAACGAGGAATTATGAAGCTCACTGAAAGATGGCAAAAGGTTATCGAACAAAACGGGCAATATATCATTGTTTGCTCTTTGTTCTTTATATAAATAAATTACCTTTGAAAAACTGACAAAATGCATCATGACTTTTCTGAAGACTCAATATATATTTATGTGTAAATTCACCTGGTTTTTGTCTTTCCCACTCATGTGTAAGCTCCATAAGAGCAGCGCTTTGTTTCCGGTCACTGTTGTATCCTTAATACTTGGAATATAGTGGAGATTCAGTAACAGTCTCCTCAGTGAAATATTTATAAATGAAATAGCAGTATTCTTGTAATTTTTAATGACATAAATATTTGCAAATGAATATTAACCTTCAGGTAATCTCTTTTCCTTTGATTACATAGACATTGAATGCTGATAAAACATTTCATAGCCTTACTTATAGGATGTAATGGGGCATTTCTAAGCATTTATACTTCAACTCTGTTGAAAATTCTCCACACCACCAAGATAGTCACATTCATTTTTATTTTTTTTTTTGGCATGTTTTAAGCTAATAAAGTGGCTCTGCAACGTAAGCTTGTAGAAAGGCAGCTGGATGTGTTTCTAGAGAAAGTGAGAAGAAAAGACTGAAAAGACAGAGACCAATTTAAACGGGGAGTTGGGAGTGAGAATAGAAACGTCACCTTGCCTTCCAAAGATTTATACCACCCTCTTGTGGTAAAGTAATCCTAAACCCCACTGAGCTATGTTCAAATCAGCCAGTGGTCTCTCTCTCTCATGCCACCTGCCCATCTTGGTTTAGTCCGCAGGGCAAAGCAAGTTCCTAGGCAGGGAGCCAACTGCAACAAAAACACAACTCAAAACAAAAGCACAGAATGAAGAGTTTTAGGACAGCAACCTAACACTCAGCAATTCCCAGGAAGCTTTTATTTATATCTGGAAGCTGGAAAGAACATTGGTTCTTATTTTGTTTTCACCTAGAAAAGACATCTTGTTGGCGCTAGGAGCTCCAGAAGCGTCTGCCAAGTCCCTATCAGTCTTGGCCAGTTTTCAATGACGTATTATACAGCGCATTAAACTCTGTGCTGCTACAGGAAAGCAACCTATTAGTACGCAGATCCCTGTGCTACAGACTCAGCTAAAATGTAAAGATTTCCTGATTGGCTGACAGATGGATTTAGGATGATTTAATGCTTCAGTCCTAAGAGCAAATACAATAGCTACTAAGGAACCACTGCTTGGCACACTTTCCTTGCAGAAAACGAATTTCTGATACACTTATTTTCTTTGTTTCTTTTTTTGGTCATTGTGGTTTTTATTTTGTTGGCCATAGCCAAACAGGCAGATGATTTTGTTCATTGTTAATTTTTTGTTTTAAAATAGTCATGCTTTTTTTTTTTAAATATCAGGTTAGCCTTATTTTGTGGGTGCCCCCCAAACAAACAACAAAGTAAAGAGAATAAGAAAAAAGGCACAATCTTTTTTTCAGGTATGCTTCTATTAGGAAAATAAATATTAAAAATCATAAAGTACTTTTATAATCTCTAAACACAGATTTGAAGGCGAGGCTTATGCTCACCCTAAGAAACAGTTGTTGACTCACCTTTCTAATGCTGGGTATGCACAGGAAACCTCTAAACTTTCATTTCTTTGATCATAAATATAAAGAACTACAGAAAGAAGTGAAATTGAGAGAGAGGAAGAAATAAGAAACCAACAGCTATTTCCACAACAGTGTGAGAAATAAGCCAGAGCTTCAGAAAAAAATAGCCAAAGGTGGTAGATTTGCCACTTTCTCAGTAGCTTGTTTGTCATATTGGGAGAAAATGAAACATCTTTTCATGATAAGAATGTTGCTCTTTGGTGCCAAATAAATTTGCTATTAGTCTAAATGAATTTCATGTCCTTCCTCTCTGTTTTCAAATGGAATAGTCCTTTCAGAATTCAGACAGTGGACTCATATGATTATGGAGCATCAAGGCTGAATTCTGGAACACAGCCAGGGCCTGAGATAAACAGAAAGAGAGAGGGAATGTCTAAAAATGACAATAGATTTTTTTTTTAATTAAAGTTTATTGAAGTGACAATTGTTAGTAAAGTAAACATAGGTTTCAGGTATACAATTCTATAATACATCATCTATGTATCACACTGTGTGTTCACCACCCAGAGTCAGTTCTCCTTCCATCACCATATATTTGATCCCATTTACCCTCGTCTACCATCCTCTTTCCCTTTACCCTCTTGTAACACTAAACTGTTATCTATGTCTATGAGTTTTTGTTTCTTTATTTGTTTGTCTTGTTCTTTTGTTATCTTCAGTTTTATATACCACATATCGGTGAAATCATATGGTTCTCGACTTTTTCTGTCTGACAATAGAATTCTTAAAATGTGGTTCCAAGTTATAGGAAAATAAAGCTTTTCTTTAAAGAAATAAACTAAGTTATCCCAGCTAGAACATTATCACTTCCCTGTGATCATTATTTTTAATTTTAAAATTTTGCTATAATTTTAAAATATATCTTTTTATATTTTATATATAAAATTTTATATAATTTTAAAATCTATCTTTTGAGATTCATTTACATAATAAAAATAACAGTGGCAAGTGGGTACAATCAATTTACATTACATGCAATATAGCTCAGTTTTAATGAAATATTTTATGCAAATGAGTAGAAAGACATCCTATTATTTCATATAATGTAATCAATGGATTAGAGTGTTGCTTTGTTAATGAGTTGCCCAGCCTGGATACGCCAGTGTACGAAAATCTTTCATGATGACCAAAGGTAGAGAACTCATCATTCCTGGATCTAAGGAATGATTAAATTCCCCAATTACTGTATCTGAGGACTGTCAGAAAGAAAAGAAGCTCATTAGTTCAGCGTAACTACTTGATTATCCCCACACAGTAAAATCTTATTTTTCATGCAAAAATGAGTTGCATTTTGGAAAAGCACTGTTGCATGGAAAATGTATTAAAAGAGCTCCGTGATACGTGCCTAATGTTTTTGTATTGTTGAGGAGTTTGGAAGACAGTATTATGCATACAGATGTGCTACAGATCATTAAAGATCAAGCGCTTTCAGATTGCAAAGTCAACAAGCTGATAAAAAAACGGAGACTAGTCTCATCTTAATTCAGAATAGGAGCTTTGAAGTGAAGTAAAGTGATATTCTAATCACCTTCACACCCTATCCAACAATCTGATTGGCATTGTCGACTACAAAAAAAAATTAGTGCATCTTTATTTTAAATTAATGTTTAATAAATAATTTACCAAATTTTTTCAGAAAATAGTATAAGAAAAGACTGACCTCAGCATCTGTACTAATTTGCAAATAGGCAATGAAAATAAGTAAAAATGTGCTTTTGGCAGACTAATCCAATAATAGGGTCTCTGTAAAAGAATGGGACAATATGGCATTTATTGAAAATATCATTTAACAAACTTTGACAGATTTTTTTTTTCCTCTAAAAGGAACATTTTAAATGTGAAGTTTGGGTAGCAGGGCAATATTTTAAGTTTAACAATTCTGTATTTCCTGATTTAGATGTGACCCCCATTTTGAAATGACCTGGGATAAACATTTTAATAGATAACCAACTCCCTGTGAAGTAGACGTTGTAAGGTAGTTTTGAGAAATGGAAGTTGTCCTAGATTTAATTTATTGTTAATAATGCTCAGTAAAGAGCAAAGAGAATTTTACATATAATATGTTCCCCTTAGTAATAAGAGGAGGAACTATTACTAGAAAGTTTTAATATCCGTAATTAAAGACTACTAATAGAAATGGATATGAAATTGGCCAAGTGTCCACAGCATCAGGATCTGGCTACCTCCCTCATGCCAGACTTCTTGGCGTTAAGATCAACCCTACCCTTGCTTCTAGACCCAAAATTCTCCCTTGCCAACAAGGATTTCATTCACTGCCAGATGGTCAGCAAGAAGTTGTCATTGCGATCAATCTGGCTCTGACCATACAGGCCAAATCAAGAAATTATGCTTCTTCTTTGTTCCTGGGAATGGGTGTGTAACAGGAGGTTGTTCCTGCCTGGTTTCCTGTGCCAAGGCTCCTCTTCAAATTGCTTATCTTAGGACTTCTCTAGCTCCTAATGCCTGAACTTTTCTTTCCTCTTCTGTCAATCTCTATCGAGACTGCAATAAGCCCCCTAATGTCGGTCATGCTGCTACTTTATGCAGTGTGTGTGTGTGTGTGTGTGTGTGTGTGTGTGTGTGTGTGTGTCTATCTGGATCTCTGAACAGTAATAGCTTCTAAATTATTCATTGCCATGCTCCACTGGCCTAATCATCAGTGATATGCTGATATCCTTCTTGGAAAGAGTCCCTGACACCAACCACTTACCTGTACTTGTCTTTTGTCACATAGTCTCTGGATACCATCTTCTGCCTCTCAACCTAATTTTCCTTTTGTGAGGGAAAAAGCATAGGCTTTGTTTTAAAAATGACATTTAAGTAACCATTAAAAGGCAGATTTATCCAACTCTGGAAAATTCAAATGAACAAACAAATAAAATAGAATCTCTCTGACAACATAGAATAAAACAGAATAGAAAGCTGGAAGACAATTGAGGACAAAAATCTTGAAAAAACTATCTGACTACAAAAATACAGAACTGGATTAAGATCAGCCTACCCCAAATTTAACACATTATTTTGAGTCTTTGAGTCTTGAAGAGATACATTTACCCTGATTCCTCCTGTCTGTCTGCCTTGTGACTTAGAAATTTGAAATTGAGAGTAAAAAAAAAGTTCTCTGACAATTAGTAAACACCTAGTGATGTTGATCAAGAAGAAAAAAGAAATAAAACACAAATAACCAGTATCATAAATAGATGCTACATATGGGCACTATTTTTTTATAGGCATTAAAAAGGAAAGAGGATACCATACCAACTTTATTTTAATAAATTTGACTATTGAAATGAAATGGACACATTCATAAAAATGTGCCACCCCATGAACTATTCCAGCATATGGGGAAAACGTGGAGGAAACGCCCTGGTCATTTTATAAGACTCACATAACTTTCAATAAACAACTTATAAATCTAATAAATGACTATATATGAGTAACTGAATAGATTATAAAATCTAACAAACAAACTACAGGACCCATGTAACAAACAAAACTCAAATGACTTTTCAGAAAAAAAATTATGACTAATTTACTTTTAACACTCATAATTATAACTTTTGATGTAGTTTTCAATCAGAAAATCAAACATTTTTATATGCAAACTAGAACCTAATATTCCTGGAATTTTTACAATGCTTTATGAATCAGCATAAAATTGACACTCCTTAGCTCAAAATGTTTTACTAAAGGATGGCCTATTGTTTCTTTTTGTTTTGTTTGTGTGTTAATGTTTGCATGCTCATTTTAGCATGCATAAAGTGGGAAACACGGAAATATTTTTCTTTTATATTTTGTCCTCTGTGTCCATTCTCAAATGTTTGATATGGGATTGCTGTCAAACTTACATGACTAAAGGGCATATGTTGCCCAGGGTAACAAAATGTGTGTTGTCCTCTGTTTAATATATTTTTATGTTTGAAATGTAAAATAATGTGTTACCTGTTTCTTTAATTTATAATAATAAAGATATTATCATGAAGGCAGACTCTTGGAATTCTTGCAAAAGTGACTTATTTAAAACAAAACACATGGCAATCAGAAGTGAAAAATTAGTCTATCAAAGTACATTAGACTGATTTGATAATGACTGTGTTCTACATGTGACTAATAGTTCAGATCTTCCTCAGAGGTAAAATATGGAAACAGTTTCACACACACAAAAAAATGTTTTGATAAAGAGAGTCCTTATGAGGCTTGCATTTTTTGTATCGCTGCCCCTTTGCCGGTATTATTTTGTTGCTTTCTTTTATCATCCCTCATTTAAGTACTGTTCCTCTTTGTAAACAGTGAAATTTAGATAGAAAAGCAGCAGACACATGTAGCAATTTTCAAATATGGCCCCAAATTTTTTGACATTATCCTCATCCAGATGTGTGGTCCATGTCCTTTCTCTTGAATCCAACTTCAGGTATCGCTTGACCAATAGAATACACTGGAAGTGATTCTGTGCCAGTTTCCTGATCCAAGCCTTAAGAAATGGGGATCTAATTTAAATGTCTCCTAATACTCTCATAGCAATTGATTTTGCTGTAGGTAATATGTAGGGTTTTAATTTAATTTTTTTAGTATTAGTAAAGATTGTTGTGTCATTCGTTGAACAATCTCTCCTTTACCCTCACTGAATTATAATCTGTTTTTTGTTTTGTTTTGTTTTTCCTCATCATCTGTTGGCTGAAAGTCAAAACTACGATGTCCTTGAAAGAAGCTATTAAAGATGTGGAAACGGCGTCCTTTAATGTCTGTTTGGTGCAGAATACCCAACCTGCCACCCCTATCACTACCTTTATCTGAGTTAAAAAAATAAACCTCTGTGTGTTAAACCACTGAAATTTTGGGTATTATCTCATACAGCAGCTAGTGTTCTTTGTGTTGTTGAACATTGATTTTTGTGTTGTTGAATTCTAAGTGGAAATCTTTCATTTTAGCTCTTCAATCCAAAGGCATATTGGCCTACAATAATATTTTTGCTGCCTTTATTTGATTATAATATCAAGTTTAAACTGACACACTAAATAAGTCGGATATATTTTCTTCATTTTAAATTTCTGAAACAATTTGTGTATGGTACAGGTGATCTAGTTTATTGGAAGTCTGACAAAACTCGCATGAACTTTGTGTGTTTGCATGGAGAGGGAAATTTTGACTACTTTTGGTAGTGAATCCACTTATGATTGCTTTTAAAAATGCTATGAAAACTATAGATCCTTTGCATTATGAAAAAAAAATACACAAATACATATTTACTCAAAATTTTGCATATAATTTCAGATCTCCTTTAAGGATTAATTGGATAGAGATGATTCAGCATACCTTAAGCCATATAAATGCTATTATGCCTTATCAAAAATTTCCTTTTATACTTTTGTTTCATTTTCTTCCTTTGTTCTTATGTTGTTTATAAATATACTAAAGGCTCACTTAAAGATTCTAGTACTTTGTTCTTTCAAGCTTCTTTTTTTTTTTTTTTTTGAGGTAGTTCACTGGCCCTCATGTGGGACCCGAACCAGAGCCGCTGGCTTTCCAAGCCAGTGTTTAACCACCATGCCACTTGGCCGACCCTCTATCAAGCTTCTTTTAATGTGGAAAAGTATCATCAAGAATATTTTAATTAAAAAGGTATTACCATTAGAAGGGCACTAAGTCACATATAAAGTTACACATTATAGATTTAAAATAAAGGATAATAACCCAAACAAAAAAAAACATTATTAGAAATGAGCCAAGTAAAAGTTAACTAACCAATGTGGTTTTGATTAAGATTTTGTTTATATGAATGAAGAGTAGATCATTTACTGGCTTGAAATTATTTCTTATCTACATTTAGATGTCACCTTCATGTTTACCTAGAACTGGCCAAGTACAAAAAGGCATTTGTGCCCATCCATTTCCCACATTTAACTTTATGCTTTCTTGCTTTATGCATACATATGTACCATAACAGTACATCCCATGATGAATAGCTAATCAGAAGGCCCATCAACATGCTGATTATTTCTTGGCTAGCAGAATTGTTGATGAGCAACATATCATACTTCCTGGCCTCCAGCTTTTTATTTTTAAATTTTTTTTAGGGCAACCTCTACTATATAATATGTGCCAAATAGCCTGAAGAGGTAGCTACTGACACTGAAAAATGAACCCACAATCTCTCTCCTGGCATTAAAAAATGTTACTAATGAGCAACTGTTTTGGCTCCAAAATAAGGACTGAATTCATAATATTCTCCAAACACCTGAATTAGAATTCCTCACATGCCTAGACCATATTCCCGTCACTCGATGCATTCCTATCACAGTACCCTCTGTGAAAATGCTCCCTCAAAGTGGTCTGCTTCTTTAAGCAAACAGAAGAAGTAATAAGGAAACATGCTTCTGAGCCACATTTCCTGATGGGACTCAGGAAAAATGATTCTTCTCTTATTTTTTTATCTCCATCTGGAAATGATCCCTGTAATATTATCTTTTATCTCAAGTGTGTGGATGTACTATGGGGATTGCTATGGTGCAAGTCACTTGAAACACAGGGCATTTTTACAAGATTCTTGCAATTTCTTCATATTCAATAGAGAAATAAAATCAAAAACCAAAATCATTGGTACATATCTTAGAATTCCCTACACTCATTTTCTTTTTTATAGTGAAAAGCAGGCCTAAGTAATAAGAACCGTTAACGAGAATGCAATTTACTTCTATATCAACTATTGGTAGGACATATGTAATAGTGACTGCAGGGGACAGGTGCCTGGTTTTTATTCCTCTCTTTACTGTACACCTTTATCTATGCAATTAACTTCTTTATTCTTGATTCACCTAATTAACTGTAATGGCCATTATAAAAACCACAATAACATGTATTTATTTTCTTCTCACTTAGCCTTCTGAGTTTCCAGCAGAAATAAAGAAATTCTTTGGGGAACTTTGTATTATTAGATATTACATAATATCTACAAGTATTTTTGCCCAGTTTTCCCTCTATCTTTGGGTATGGTCAATCACATGTTCTCCAAAGCTATGAAGGAGAGAATAGGCTCTATTTCATTTCCTCTGTTATACACAGTAAATTTGATCAGCCAGTTAAAACTGCAAGTCATAACTTTAGTGGATTACACACAATGTTTTTAAAGAAAACAGATTGAGTAATTTTAAAAAAGTTTATATGGATGCTTACTGAGGCATGATGTAAAATATATATTATTATGGATTGAGATTACAAAACATGTGCAGATCTGATCTTTGTCCTCTATATTTTGATATCATATATGTTCTAGATTAATACTTGTTAAATTTAGTTTGTATATTTAATTTAATATACTAAATTTTTCTTCTATATCTTTCTCTGCAAATTTACATTTGTTTCCTAGATTATAATCATTTTTGAGTGACAACTTTAAATCTTTCTTCCTCTCTATAGTATGTAAGTATTTATTACCTTAGTCTAACCATCAGAAAATCGTCAGGCAAATCCAAATAGAGGGACATTCTACCAAATACCTGACCAATAATCTTTAAAACTGTCAGGGTCATCATAAAAAAGAAAGGCTAAGAAGCTGTGACAATCAAGAGGAGCTTAGGTACTCATGACAAGTCAGTGTAATGGGATATTTAGATGGGATCCTGGAAAAGAAAAAGGTTAGGTAAAATCTACAAAAACCTGAATAAAATATGGACTTCAGTTAATAATACATCAATATCGGTTTATTAATTGTGACAAATCTAGCATACTAATTATAATGTTAATAAGAGAAACTAGATGTGGAGTATATGTAGAACTCTACCACCCCTGCAACTTTCCTATAAATCTTAAGCTATTCAAAAAAATGAAAACATAGAACTACAGAGTTTTGTAATTTTTTTTTTTTTTTTTGAGGGCAGTGTCACTGGCCCTCATATGTGGGACTGAAGAGGGGCCGCTGGCTTCCCAAGCCAGAGCTTAAACACTGCACCACTCAGCCGGCCACAGAGTTTTGTAATTTTAATTAAAAACAGTATAAACCGTCTAATTCTCTATTATTAACAGAAATCGCCAACATTTACATCCAAATACTTTGACACATTTTAAAATAAAACTTTTTAACAAATGTAGAATTTTTTTTTGAATTCTCATATTAAGATCTGGTTAAATTTCATAAAATAAGAATACTCTTCTTTGGGCTGGCCGTGTGGTATGGTGGTTAAGAGCTGGCTTGGGACACCAGCGGCCCCAGTTTGGATCCCACATACGAGGGCCAGTGACATTGCCCTCTTTAAAAAAAAACCAAAAACTTGAATATTCTTCTTTGGTTAAAATTATAATATTAAAAATAGTCATTATGGGGGGAGGGGTGTTGTCACTTTGTGAGGGGTAAAAAGTATAACTACTGTACTGTTTTGTACACCTGAAATTAATAATAAAATAAAAAATAAATTTAAAAAATTAGTCATTAAATCATAAAGTGTATTAATTTAAATTGAATAAATCCAACAATTTGTCTGACATGGGGAAGTTAAAATAGACAAAGTGGTCTAACTCTTCTTCGTCAAGAGTTAGCAAACAAATGTACCCAGAATAACACATGAAAATGTTTGGGGGTAAAATTGCAAAAATAAGGTTTCATCTTTTACTTTGATTCTTTATTCCTCAAGGTATCAACTGATTCTTCATTAACTAGGAAATTTAATTTTATCCTGATTTTTAAGGTTCTAATATTATCCCTTACCTTTCAAACCATTGTATTTGTTCTATCTTTATTGTCTATCTAAATATAATTTTTAGGCCTCATAGCCTAATAATAATTTCTCTTTTTCTCAATCCCATTTTATCATGTTCTTTAATTCAGTTAATATTACCATAGTTTTAAAGACAAGTACCACATTCATCGACACTGTTGTGTCTCCACTATTTTGTGATTTCCTATTTCTCATATGATGATATGCTTTTATAAGATTCACAATCTTTTCACTCTAAATTTGACTACAGTCTGATACATTTATTTCTGAAGATTGTGAAATGAGGAAAAATATATATCCTATAATAAAATGATGCTTGGTATATAAAAATTGATGACAAATCTTATTTTTAAATAATATTCTAAAGAAATAACCTATTAAATTATTTTAAAATATTTAAAATCACAATAAGGGACAACTTTCTTCATATATTTCTTATGTATTTCCCGAATAGGTAGTTTTCTCCAAATGCTAAGACTAATTAGTATAATAATTATGCCTCAACATTTTGTAAACAATATCTTGTCTCTTAGGAAAGACCTTTTCAATGGAAATTTTTTTTCTCCAATTCTGTCATTTGTATTTACTTACATTAATAGTTATTAGGTGACTTGGAGATCTGGTGGCTGTGATTTCAATGCATGAGAACTTAACTAATTCTCTAATAAGAGTAGAAAGCCTCAGACGTTAACAGATGAATAAGAGATGTACTATTCATATAGAAGCTTATTGGGCAGAGCAACCTTCAGAATGTGAAAGGAATGTTCTGTTAATAGGCCTCACTTATACTCTAACTCCTATCAGTTACTTCACTAATTATGCCTGTGAACCAACAAAGGTCAATATGTTCTAAAGATCTAGGAAAAACATTCTCAGTTTATCGGCAAGATCTTTGAGTTGTGTGTGTGTGTTTGTGTGTGATCGTGGGTGTGATGTATCTCAGTAACAAGCTTACATTACTAGTTTTTCTGGAAAAATCAATGGTTCCTTGGAGATGAAAACCTTTAAATGATCACTTAAGTGAATCTCAGGCATCTATGGCTGTGGCAGATTTTTATTGTATTTATTTATTTATTATTTTTATTAAAGTTTATTGGAGTGACAGTTGTTAGGTGTACAATCTGTGGTGTACACAAGTGTAACCTGTGGTGGATTTTCAATAGTCAATTTGGAATTACCATCACTTCCTTCTAAGGCTAAGGCATACTTTTCATGGAATCCCTTTCTCTGTATTAGCACAATTTAGAGGAACTTTCTTATTAAGAGAAACTAGAGTGAAGCTTGTGAGGCAGAAATGAAGTGATAGCCACTAAGGCAGGTCAGAAATGATGGCTTGGTAACCTCTCTGATGTGCAGTTCTAGGGAAAAGAGAAGGAAGCTTGTTGAAAGTGACTGTGGTTCTGGGGCTTCTTTCCCATCTTCTATAGCCTATGCTTTAGCTGACATCATTTGTCATTCTTTTTCCAGTCCGCAAGCTCTTTGCCTAGTTACTGACAGAATTATGTAAGCTCAAATCCTTATAATAAAACCCGTTATTCTGGTAGTACTGTCTTCCTAACCAAACTCAGATGAAAATTAGCAAAAGGGAGGGGTCAGAAATAATAATACTAGGCACAAATAATGACTATCCATACTACATAGAAGATCAGTTTAAATCCAGGAAAATTAAAATCTCAGAAACATTACAAATTAAGAAGAAAATTAATTTCTATTATTGATTGTATTAGCTTGCCTTTTCCTGATATGAAGAAATCCTCAATGTTTTGATAATACTAGTTTAAACCATCTGAAAATACTGTTTTCATATATCAAATTGATTGATAAGTCCATGTGGCTCAACCTAAGAGTTTACATCAATTAGGGAGAAATACTTACTTTTAAAAAGTAGAGGTAGATTAACATTCCTTTCTAGACAGCACTCAAGTGGAAAATAAGCACATAAGGGAATGGTGCACAAAAGTTCTGAGGAGTGTACTTGAGTGGAACATCAGTGACCTTAGAAAGCAAAAGGGCAGTAAGAACCAGGGGAAAAGTTTGAAAACTAAAGACTTTTCCAATTTAAAAGTGCTTTCTTGCTGTCAAGCCTGAATGATTTCCTAGAATATAAGAGCATCATATGATTTTGGAAGAAATTGCATTTAATGCTGATTTTTTTTTTCTCAGTAAAACTGTGCTGAGTGAGACTTCACCTTTTCAGTCACTAAGGGAATAACACTATAATGAGTTCTTAATTGAATTAATGTAAGTCTACCCCATGCATATATTTAGGGAAGAATGAAGTGTTTGGTTTCCAAATGATACACTCTAGTATAGTTTTTATCATCTATTTAAGAAGGCATTAAAGGACACTTACGTTAGAGCACTTAGTTATTGTTGTACTAAAATATAAGAAATTAGTTTAGCTTTATTTTAATTTTATTTTTTTCTAATTATACCCAGAAATAAGAGATGTTTAAAGGGACACTTTCGGAAGAGCTGATTCTGGTACAATCAGGGTGAGAAGTCTAGCAAGTATTTATTTTTAAAAGTGGTGAGATTAATGTACTCTGGGAATATGTAATGGTGTATGCTAAGAATATTGCTTACAAGTCAAGAGAGAAAAAATGCAAGATGCAGTTAGAAGAAACCCTCTCCTATAATTTGTAAGGCATTTATAATCCAGAGTCATTGCAATGATTCAAGCCAATATAATCAATTTGGTGAACTTCTACTGGATAACAAAGCTAAAAATAGGACAGAAGCAAATGCTAGTGTCTTACCACATTATCAGATATATTTTCTGAATTTTAAACTCTTTCATTTGTATGATTGTTTCAATTACACCATTTTCATGATCAATATACATCCTGAGAACTATTTTTAGTCAAATGTGAACTTGTACAATTGACTTTTTTTTCCTATTTTATTCTCGGATGCTTGAATTTCACAGATCCGATCAGCCTGGTAGCTCCTTTGTGCTTTTCAGTTTGAGAGAACACTGTAATTTCCAGATAAAGTGATTAACTACATAATGATGATTAAATATACATTCCATTAACATGCATATATAATAGTAATCCAATTTTTGTGAAATAAAACCTCTTTCTTCTGTATTTTATTTATTTATTTTTGCTTTTTACATTTTCTAATGACAGTCAGAAGAATATTTCCAGATGCCTATTCTGTATTAGACTGAATTATTTCAGCTACAACTAATGGAAGTTTTGACTTAAATTGTATTTAAAATAAGAAGATATATGAACTCACATAATAGGCAGTCCAGATTTAGACCAGGCTACTGGGATGTTCGATTTGGTTTCTAAAGTACTTTAAGAAGAGCCAAGGTAATTTCTGTTTCTGCTTTGCCACGCAAATTAGATGCATCTTAAGGATGGATCTCTTCATGAACATGAGATGCTTGCTAGCAAAAACTGGGATAACAAGCATATTTTTTTTCATACCCAACAGCAAAGGTCCTTAGTAGTATACAATGTGCTCCCATGTATAATGCACACCCACGTTTTTGGCCCAAACTTTCAGGGGAAAAAAATCTTTTGTTTTCATTTTTTAATTCAAATTTTTTCTTGTTTATATCTAGGTACTTGTTTTTTGTATTATAAAGGAATTTTAACATTTATATTTTTAACATATTATGGCACAAGAATTTTATGTAACAAATAATTACAAGACGCAAGAGCAGATACAAGGTACAATAACTTTTATGTACCAGTAACAAATTTACAACATTTACACATCATAGAAGGCCAAGAACTCTTCCTCATTGCAAATTCATTCTGAGTTCAGCAAAACTGATGATTGTGTCCCACGATATTATTTTGTATACAGATGCCATTATTGATTTCTAGAGTTACACTTTTAACTCATAAGCATAAACAAAAGAATTAAAAACATTTATATAAATGTGGAATTAGTACTACCCATGTATAATGCCATCTTTATTTTTCCCTCACAAATTTGGGCAAATAAGTGCACATTATACAAGGCAAAATATGGTAGTTGCCTTTCATTGGCTTAAGGTTGTTAAGCTTGTTCATCTATAAATTTAGCACTTGGCAAGGTTGAAGAAATTATCATGATTGACGTATATTAACATTTTATGGGGAATGGATGGTGGTTAGTCAATCATAATGGCTACTGTGCCAAAATTGGTTCTAATAATTAAGAAGATAAGTTTTAGTGAAATTAATTTTGTCATTTTGTCTTTTGAGATTGTTAAAGGAATATAATACTTCCATTCACACTGAAACCAAATTATGGTCTTCAGCTGGATTCCAATGGTGATTTGATTATCCTCATATGTATTCCTATTCAGCATCTTCTCCTTTGCCCCACAACAGCTTTGGCAAGTCTTTAACAATCCTCACTCTCCAGCCCTTTTATCCCAGGTTCTCTCTTTCTTCAAATGATTTTACCTACTATAAAACAGTATTAGAAATAGTCAAAATAATTGAATGTCTTTCATCTTCCTAAATACTAATGCCATTGTTCAGTAGTCCAACACTTATAAATATGCCCAAATTAATTTTAATTATTGCTTATGTTTGTCTTATGTCAGTGATGAGATTTGTTTGTTACTTTAAGATTAATCACATTCCTTTATTATTCTCTCATATATTTCTCTATCAGTTTTATTATGTTACTTTTATATCTTTAATTTAACATTTAACTGGATCCTTAGTTCTGCATATATAATACTAGTTAACACATAGTGCTTACCAGGTAGTAAGCACATTTAGACATATTAGCTCAGTTAATAATTAGAACAAATCATTAGGTTAGGAACTATTATTTTCTCCTTTTTACAGAGGAGGAAACAGAGACACAATCTTGTACGTTAGCTAGAGATAGTTTGGAATTAAACCCAGAAATTGAGAATGAAGTGAGTCTGTATTTGTAATCCTTACCTTATCCTGACTCTCCTAAAATCAAAGTTTTAAGCAAATCACCAAGTTTCAATAAACATTAAATTGAAAATCAAGATCACTACATGACAATTTTATAAAGGAAAGGAATGAGAATATATTCCACCATTTTTATAGCTTTATTAAGGCATAATTTATATACCATATCATTCACCACATATAAATTTATAATTCAATAAATTTTAGTACATTTATGATAGTGAAATCATCACCATAATTTGGTTTTAGAACATTCACATCATCTCCCAAAGTTTCCTCATATTCCCCCTCTTTGAATCTTCGCTATTTCTTAAAGGATATAAAAATAAGAAAAGAGTGAAGATATTAATATAAAGGGCACTATTACTGTACAAAAGTGGTTATCAAAATGTGGCCTGGTGACCCTAAGGTTTCCCCAAAACCTCTTCAGAAGACCCACAATGTCAAAACTATGTGTTCATAATGGAGAGGTATAGGGTAGCAAGCACAGTGAAGAAATACTTGATTTTGCAAATGACGAATGCAGTACAGACAGATATGGGAATCCATTTGATCTCTATTAAGTCAGATAGTAAAGGGATTTACAAAATGTAAAATAATGTCACTCTTTCTTTTTGAAAATACAGTTATTTTTTCATGAAAAATATATTATTCATATTAACCTGCAATAGGTTTACTACTATTGGGTTATCAGAAAAGTCATGATGCATTTCTGTAATGAAAAACATAGAAAAAAATATGTTATGACTTTTCCAACAACCTAATATTATTTTAAATCAATTGGTAAATATTTGTAAATTTATGTTTTAATTTATAACAAAATATTGATAGATATAAGGTATATAAACAGTAGCTCTTAGGGTTCTTCAGAAACTTCTAGATTGAGTGCCACCTCTGTGTTTCATGTCCCACACTACCACCACCAAAAAGGGACAGATTGAGGAATGCTCCATTCAACTTCTGGTCTTAGGAGGAGGCCTTTTGTGGGATTACTCAGAGAGGTCTCAGACGTGCTCACTATAGTTTTCAAACCTTAATAATGGTGTTTGGCTTATACCTTCAAAAGCTTAAAATGAGCTCTGGCAAGGGGATAGAGATGCCTGTATTGGATTAAGTCTAACCTCCAAGATATTCAGATGTTGGTGACAGCAATACATAAATATTTCCTATAAAACAGGTGAAGGCTCTGAGACGAAGAAATCAATTATAGAGTCCTATCAGTTCCCATGCACGGATGCAAGGAAAACTGAAGGGACTCAGTATCAAAAACCAGAGTGACTCCTGAATGAGGAATAACTTGATTTGCAAGTAATCTTCCAAAGTACAACTGTATTGGAGACAAAGAGAACTGCAGTAACAAGGATCCATAAGGAACACAAAATTCCCACAGAAATACCTCCTGAAACTTTTATGGATGGATGGGATGGAGTGACTTATGGAAGAGCAAAACTTCTTTGAGAAAACTTGAAAGCTAGAATAAATACGAAAAAAAATAAAGATACCTGTTTGAAGGCATTAGAGAGTTGCTGAAGAGCCTAGGACTAACATAATTAGTATTACAAAGAGTGAGAAATCACAGAAAGGTGAGATGTTAATCTGAAACTGCATTTTCCATAATGAATTTGACAATTTCCGGTGTGAACATGGTATTGAAATCTAAGATTTTTTCCTGAAAAAAGGCCACTTAGCATTTTAACGTCCTCCCATCTCGTTATTATCTTGTCCATGGCTGTAGAAACCTGGAATTAAGGCCAGAGTGACCCCCTTTCTTTACTATTACTTCTACTGCTATATATATTCCTATATTTTATCCATCAAATTCAGTCATTTTATCCTCCTAAATATACATATTTTTAATTTGTTTATATAGCTAGTCTTAGCTCTAGCACTGACTAGTTCTATCAAGTTTTAATCCAATAGCTTCCTAATTCTTTTTATTTTTGGATTCATGAACTCTAGGTTACATATTATCAGTATTTTTATATTATCAGCAATGTTTGTTTTGTTTTTCCATATCACTTTTCTGGTTAAAAGCCTTTCACAATTAATATGAAAAAAAAAATCCTCCTCTAATCCTCATCTGAGCTTTCTACTCTCATCTCATATAAATCTATGTTGAACCAAAATAAATGTGTTGATATATGTTATCTGTTGCTATACGTATGAAGATAAGAAACAAATGGGGGGAAAAGAGAAAAAGAACTTGAGGATTATATTGCTATCAAAAACTTTTGGAAACCTTATATTCAGGGCTTTTTTTTTTTAATTCAAAGATTTTTATGTTGACTATACTTTGTCACAATTCATATTTGAGTGTCACTTTAGTGATTCATCTGTAAAAAGTATAAAGTTTGTCTTAACTGCTTTTTATGAGCCATTTGCACATTCTCTAAGTCACTGGGTAGACAATGGTGTAGGTCTGTACATGAGTGATGTGCTTGCTATCTTTTATCACTAAATAGACCAGAGGAGGCAGAACTGTTTTTGATAATCAGTATATCATTGGTCGCTTAGTCATCCTACAATAATTTGCTAAATTGATTTGATAAATAACACCCAAGTTGCTTGAAAGTTCTAATGGATTTCAAAAGGGTATAATATTTCCTAGCCACTAATTTCCTCATGTAGAACCAAATCCATCAAACAATATATAAATTTTTTTGTCTTGTACTGAAAGTTGTATGAAATTGAATAAAATTTGTATATAAGAAGCAAACTGTAAAAAGTAAGAGAAAGCATATTTCAAAAAAAGGAAATAATTTAGTTTAGCATAAATAAATCTTTTGAAAAGTCCAAAATAAATTAATCTGATAGTTTTTACTGGAAAATATTAATGTCTAATATTTTTTTAATATTTGCCATGTGCCAAGCCAGGCACTTTTTCTGTCAGGCATTATTCATTCATTCATGTATCCAGTTAACAAGTGTTTATGAAATCCTTATGGTTCCAGCAGTGAATAAAAAAGATAAAAGCCCCTGTCCAAGAGTAGCTTAATTCTAATGAAGAGTATCCTATTTAAATCTTAGGACAATGTTCTTATTATTGGCTCCATTTTACAGTAAGAAAACTGAATAATTTTAATAATTTACCTGTGGCCACACAGCTGGTTGGTACAGAAGCTTGGTATGAATATTTGTTTTTTTCTCAACTCAGGAACCTTAGCAATGAACCACTATTCTCTATTGCCTACATGTAAAAATGTATAAAATGTTATGTAATTATTATATGAATGAGACTACCGATATTATAACTGTGAAATCAGACTGTGAAAAATAATGAACAATTCCCTTTAGATGCTGACTTCAAGCAAGATCCCTTGTAAACAATATTACCCACAAATATTATCTTTGAAAATCCCTTAAGGAGGATCCACATTGAGAATGTCTCCCAAAACGTAATTGGGGCCAGGTTTTTGTTTGGTTTGTTTGGGGTTTGTATTAGTTTCCTAGGTCTGCCATTAAAAAAGAAAAGAAAAAAAAAGGAAGTACCACAGTGTGAATGGCTTAAAAAAACAGAAATGTGTTCTCTCATAGTATAAAAGGCCAGATGTCCAAAGTCAAAGTGTTAGCAATATTGATTCCTTCTGGGGGTTCAAACGGCAATCCTAGTGTCTCTTCTCTCCCAGCTTCTGGTGGTTGTTGGTATCTCTTCACCTTCTTTGGTTTGGGGCATCACAACTTCATTCTCTACCTTTGTCATTAGATGGTGTTCTCTCTGTCTGTGTCCAAATTTCTCTTTTTTTATATGGACACTAATCCATGGATTCGTGCCTGCCCTAATCCAGTATAATCTCATCTTAACTTGCTTAAATCTGAAAATACCTTATTTCCAAAAAGGACAGCTTTCACAAAAGACTAGGAATAAGACTTAAACATATATTTGGGGGAAAACAATTAAAACTAAAGGAGGTGAATAGCAACAACCAAAAAAAGAATATAAATTAAAGATCATGCTTACGGAAAATCTTTCCTTAAAACACCAGAATGACTTTTGGTGAGAGATGGTCACACCCTAATAGGCTTGAAGGAAATTTAGTTGACTGAAAAAATTTATCTTATCTCATGCTTATCCCAGAGCCTATGCCCACTGAGTGAAATCGTAGGAGAAAGTGTCTGCTTTATTTATTTATTTATTTATTTATTTATTTATTTATTTATTTTTGGAGGGTAGTGTCGCTGGCCCTCATATGTGGGACCCGAACCAGAGCCGCTGGCTTCCCAAGCCAGCGCTTAACCACCGCGCCACTTGGCCGGCCCTGCATTACTTAAACTGAAGTTTTCCTTACTTATTTTTCACCTACTATTTATAATTAAATTCATCTAGTGTTTGCAGTTGAATGTATACTAAATGGGTAGGTAATGTGACACCATTATCCTATGTTTTGAAAAGTGAGATTTGGGACATTTTCTTTTGTTATTTCAGGGAGTGTGTCTTAAATTGAAAACAATCCTTATCACAGGCTCTGAGTCAGGATTCTCTAATACTTTTGTTCAATTTGTCCTTAATGTTTGTAAGCATTATATCAAATAACAACAAATACAAAAGCATATGACTACTACTTAAACAGGAACAAATGATGTGACATGGGCATACATTCCATTTACCTTTACACATGAGGTGCAAAGTGAAGAACTTCAATGATGTTGAATTCTCCAACAATGTAGAGAAACCATTGAACTACACCTAGAAGCTACACGGGGATTCACAGATAGGCAGAAAATGATGATGTGTTGGATAGTCAGGTTAATTGTGTGGACTAGGGGTAGTTTACAGGATATGAAATAGCAGTGATAACTGAGGGAAAACAAGGGCCATAATTGTCTTGGAAAATAAAATAAAAATACTATTTCTACTTAAATCTATCCATTTTGTAGGAAATGATTTCCAAAAATTTAAGTAAGTTCATTGTCTTACCAAAGCTGTTTCTTTATTCTCAGAGGTGCCATGAGAAAATATACAAAATTAAAATTTTGTACTCTTGTTTATCCAAACTTGTAGCTTAATGGAGCCAAAGAAAGAGAAACATATGTTATCAATGGCTATGTATCAATCCTCTCAAATAACAACATTGCATTTTACACATTGTCCTGATAATAGACTATAATCAGAAAGGAACTAAAAATGTAACCTAGTTTACTGGATATATGGCTCAGTACAGAGTATGTTCAGTTATGAATCAATATGGTATAATCAATCCCTTGACACTATTTAATTAAAGCCCAGGATTCTGGCCAGCATTTATATCTCTAAATTAAAATATATCACAGATAACCAGCACTAACCAAGTCCAAAAGCCTAAGTAAGACATGGCTGAGCACATAATGACCTGGATACTTGCCTGCTTGCAGTCCTTTCACCCTCAATGTGCAATACACAGCCATTAAAAGAGCTTCAAGATTGTTCAGAAAGAAAGTGATCTCAGGTCTTAAATTAGCCTAACTGTGTGGAAGTTGGTTTTATCATGTACAACATAAATCATCCAGAGTTGCAAACGAAGCTTTAACATGATTCTCAAAAGAAACTCTTTCAACATAAAAAGGAATTTATTTATCACTATATAAGCAGATGTAGTACTAGCTGAAGCGGTAGTAGATTTATCATAAAAATGATAGTTTAATCATAATTACAATGACAATAATAATAAATTGCATCCCCAGTGCTTCATTAATAAGTCCAGTTTAGCCTTCAGTTATTAAAAAAAGTCACTTAACATATATATAATGAAATAGACGTGCGTCAGAGTTTGACTTGGTTTTGCTTAGTAATTTATTAATTTATTTCTCAAATTTAAAAGTTTTTGGGATTTTGTCCCATTTATACTGCACATAATGGTAGAATTAGAGCCATTCATATAGTACTATGATGTTAAAATGTCTCCTGTGAGGCAATATAGTTTTCTGTAAATATTTCTATTACATAGTCCTAATTAAATAGTTTAATTTGTATTATATAGAAAATGTTTTAGAAAATAATCTGATATACATGACTTAGAAATCAACTCAATAGTTACCATTTAAAATGAATACTTTTCAAAATTTAAAACAAAATATATAATGGTAATTGAAAAGTTTTAAGTGAATAAAAACAATTCTGAAACTGTTTCTCAGGTATCTGCTTGGTACAATGCTCTCCTTTTTAACGTTACCCTGGTTTTAGCAATTGGGTAATTAAAAATAAAATAGGAACAGAGTTTAAAATAAAGAAATAAATAATTTAAGGGAAACTTGGAGTAAAATAAATATTTCCCTTCTGAATTAATTCTGCTTTGTGTGTCTAGCTTTTTTAAAAATATGATGTATATATTTTATTTCTATACCATAGTTAGCATAAGAATCATAATCTTTATCTAATCACATTGAAAAAAATTGCAGTCTCTATGCTTTCTTTTTGAAATCTTAACAAATAGACTGAATCAATTTTTGTTTATGTTAAACTGGTTTTAGCTTCAGGATGTTCCTTGTTACAAACACAATCAGATCACTGCTATATTCAGTTTGAGGCAGTTAAAATAGCACAGAATTGAACTTTTTGCCTACCGGATTTAGTTTATCAACTAGGCAATGCTAATGTTCCTCATATATTATTCACATCCAAATGATTAGATATGTGAGCTGTAATCGTTTAAAAAAATTGTACTATGAAATACAACATGTATGTAGTTATGGCAGCACACATAAATGTACAATATAATGAATAATCATAAAGTGATCATCAATGTAACCAGCATTCAGGTTAAGTTAAAAAACATTTGCATCAATCCTGTGTGTCCTTTCATGACTACATTTCTTCCTCTCTCCCACATTAAGTTTAATATTGTAGTATCTTGACATTTATGGTAATCAATTCCATGATTTTCTTTATAGTTTTACCTCCTATGTGTGCACAGGGTGCACACCTAGCACTATTTTATGTACTTTATCTCAACAAAATTATAATGAATATAGTGTGCTTCTTTTTTGTTCAATAGTGTCTTTTTAAGATTCACCAAGAGTGCTGGATTTAGCTTAGCTTGTTTACCTTCTTTGCTAGATAACCTTATATTGTATATATTGCATATACAATGCAATTTTTATCCATTCTAATGTAAACTAGTAGACTATGATAATTCCCATTGCTCCACAAATTTTGTAACACATGGAATTACCAGATTTTCATGTATTTATTAAAGACATTACCCAACTTTTCATATGATGCTGTTGACGTTTGAAGTTTTGTTTTGAAGTTCTTGTTCTAGAGTTTTGACAATTTTTAAATGGATTGTCTTTGTGTTTTCATGTTGATAAGTAGAAGTTCTGTGTATTCTGCATATGAATTGTTCATCAATTGCTTTGGATGAAAAGAAGCTCTTGATTTGGATGTAGATAAATTTATAAATTTCTTTTCATATCATCAGTACTCTGCTTCTTATAAGAAAACTTCCCCCGACACTCTTTGTGAAAATGTTATATATTATCTTATTTATCTTTTCAATACCTTTAACATTTTAATTACAAGATTTTATTTTATAAAATATAGCATACATGTACTTGTAATGTAATGCATAAATCTTTAGTATATTGCTTTATAAAATTTTGCAAACAAGCTTGTCTATTTAATCACCACCCAGATTAAAAGGAAATATTAATGGTATACTACTGTAGAAATTCCTCTCATTCTCTCTCCCAGTCAAAACACACCTAAATATAATTATTACTCTGAACTTTAACACTTTTTTTAAAAAATTGTATAAATGGAATCATGTATATACACCCTTAAGACTGATTTCTTTGCACATTCTATTTGAGCAATATGTCCATGCTCTTTCATTACTCTCTAATTTTCTACTTTCCATTCATTGAACAGTAGATAATAATACTTATTTTATACTCTGATAAAGATATGGGTTGTTTCCAGTTTAGGACTAATATAAACAAAGCTGCTATGAGCACTCTTCCACATATACATTTATGTTTGTGATATGAACTAGAAACAGAATCCCTAGGCCATAGACTATGCTTAAGTTCAGCTTGAGAAAATACTACTTAACAGCTTTCCAAGTGCATTTTGGCTTATTTGTCATACTAAGGATTTATAGTGCTTTTTGAAATTGTGGGGTGTTGACTTCATAGTCCTGGAAAATGCTCAACCATTTTATCTTCAAATATTACTTTTGAATTATTCCTTCTATTCACTTCTTCTGAAACTCCAATGGTACGGATTTAAGAATGTATCACTGTATTTGCTGTTTTTATCCTCTCTTCTCTAATTGGAGTGTTCTTATCTATCAATTATGTATATTGAGTGCTTCTTCAGATTTGTTTTCCAGCTGGATGTTTTTTACTCCGGGTGTGTCTAACCTGCTCTTAGATATGAGATCTGCTTTTGAGAACTATTGTAGTAATATCTTCTTTTTGCTGTTACCACTGGTTAATGTATAGATATATTATTTTCAAGAAATTCTATTTGGTTCCTATACTAATATACTATGTCACATTTTATAATTTATTTCCTACAAAATTGTTAAGCTTTTCTTTTATCTCTGTAAGCATGGTAAAGCCTCTCTCTCTCTCTCTCTCCCTCTCTCTTTCTGTGTGATTTGTAGGTGATAAATCTAAACTGGTCATTGTTGATCTATTTATGAATTTTCCTCAGGTTTTGTGGTATCAGTCCTTTCTTTGTTTTTATTATTAACTATTTGTTGTACATTGTATATTTTTAAAAATCAGAAGGTTTATGCCTCATAAAAAGCATTTTTGAGTTCTGGGTCTACCTCTCTTTGGTCATATATTCTTTTACATTTTGAGTCTGCTTCTTCACTATCTTGACAGCTTTTTGATATTTTTAAGGTGTTTTTATTATATACTTTGTTCATTTTTAAATTATCTTCAGAGAGAGAATTGAGAAAGTGATGCTTCGTTATTTTCTTAGGGGAAATAAAAATCATGACTAAGAATTTTTATCAGAACCTAAAAAAAACATATCTATATCAGATTATTGAGATCTTAACTTTGTTGTTCCTTCTGCTTTTATGTAAGGATTGCTTTCTTTGATATGTGTGCTACTTCCAAATTATAACTTTGAATTTAAAATATTTATAAAGGAAAAGCAGCTGTACTATTTGACAACAATTTTACATCTATAAAAGTTTAGTACATCAAAGATTCTCAATGCTAAATATAGTTTTGAATTGCAAAATAACAGTGGCTTGAGATTGAGCTGATGGACAGTTCTTTCAGTTCAGACATATGTAATTAATTACTGAATGAAATAATCCATAGCTTTTGGTGCTGAACGGAAGTTGAAGACATGTAAATCAGAGGATTGATGCTGACAGAATTTAGACTTGGTATAAAAGAATTATATGTAGGACTTGAGCTGTCTGCAAAAAGTTGAAAATCAAAGACAAAGTCCTAGAACTCCATGTATAGATCCAAGAGTCACTGATATTTGGTATTTCAACAAAAATATTCTTCGCCTGCCTGCCTAAAGTTACTGCAAGATTTAAGCTATCTACACCAGATTCTGAGCAGACAGAAACAAATAACTGAGGTTGCACATGGTAGAGATTTGAGGCTACATTCCCAACAATTATACAAGGCAAGAACCCTGGGCATATAAACTGATGGTAAGACTTATATTAAACTGGTGAAGTCTGTAAAAACATGGCAGCAATATAAAAAGCTATCCCACAGGGTAGTTTCTATAATTTTGGGCATTTTTCAGGAGTCCAGATTGATCCCATGGAGGATGGTCAAAGAAATGAAATTGTAGGATTCATAATGAAGCCCAATAAAAGAAGACTGCTGATAGATCCACAATGGGCAACTGCAAGCCAAGGAACTAGAGATAATGGCACAGTTTGAAGGAAGCAAATTGAGTATGTATTATGTATCAAATGTTCAGAGACAAAATAAGAGACGGAATCCAGAAAATGATCAAGATTTTGTACAAGAAATGTAGATTTAAAGATGACCAAATAGATGAAAACAATGCAAAAAAAAATGCAACTGATAACATAATAAACCTTAAGAGACAAATTATACCATAATCAATTATCAGAAGGTAGGTAGAAGGTAGGTAGCATGATAGATTTAGAAGATCCAATATAGATCTATTTGGATTAACAGAATAGCGAATAGAGAAATAGCAGAATAATGGAATGGAAGAACATGAATGAGGCAATATTTAATGAGAAGGTAGCTGACAATTTTCCAGAATTAAAGAAATATCTGAATCCTTAGATTCAAAATTAAATCTTAAGTAAATCTGTCATGAAACTGAAATCTCAAAGTTTAAGAAGAAAAGTTAAAAGCTATTAGATTAAAAATTTAAGTGTCTCTAAAATATACCAATTAAAATTAAGCAGATATATTATCATAAAATAACATGAAGAAAGAAAACGCAATGTCTTCAAAGCACATGTTAAAAATATTTTCAATCAGGGGTGGCCAGTTAGCTCAGTTGGTTAGACTGTGGTGCTGATAACGCCAAAGTTGCTGGCTCCATCCCCACCCGCATGGGCCACTGTGAGCTGCGCCCTCCTAAATAAATAAATAAATAAATAAATAAATAAATAAATAAAATATATATATTTCTTTCAATTAATTATTCTACCAAGCTAAACTATAAATATGCAGAAAAATAAAGCCCTTGGAAAGAAAAACAAAAGTACTTAGGGCAAAGAATGGAATTCAGGTTTTAATGATGAACAAAGAAATAGGTAAATCATTTTAGCAAGATAATTATATATGATAATAACATTTTTACTAGCATTTAGAGATGACTAGAGCTAAAAGAGATGAATAAAAATGTCACATGAAAATGCAGAAGACAGTGCAGTCTTTGAAGTATCCAGAAGAGGCTAAAAATAATTTTCTTTATATAAACAGATTCAGATATACATGTATAAAATACACATTAAATATTTCATCATAGGCTCCTAATAAAAATGTATAAAATAAACTCTTAACTTAGTCAATAAAATGAACTAAGGAATACTTTATCATTCAATTAAAAAAAATGAAAAAAGAAAAAGAAAATAAACCAAAGTAAATGTTTTAAACAGAACCGCAGAATAAGAAAAAAAAAAAATTTAAGTATATGTAATCATGTAAATTGAATAAACTCACCAGTTAAAGCTTGTTAAATCAAAGTTTTTACAGGAAATAAATTCCAACTTTATTCTGTCAAAGCAGAATTCATAGTACACAATGTAGTATATGCAGATTCGGAATATAAGAGTGGAAACTATACTCATATAATCAGAAAAAGGAGTGAATTAGGTATATCTATCCATCTCTGCCTATTTCTTTTTCTCTCCCTTCCTTGCTCCCTTACTCCTTTTCTTCCTCTTTCTCTCTCTCAAAAAAACTATTTTTAATAAAATAACAAGTTGAGGAATGATATGCTCTGATAATATTTACATAAACTGAAAATGCAAACATAAACTGTCATATGTAAAAAAATTGACAAAAATAGATTGAAAACAAACATGCTAAATGCATGATATTGGTTGTCTTTAGTGAGGCAGAAATCTAAATAGTAGTTAAGTTTGCACTCAATGGAGACATTATTCAAATAAAGAGTTAACCACATAGAATGTCTGATGTTTTTTAAACAAAACAAAACCTAAGGAAGCACAAGAACTAAATACAACAATGTTAAATTGGTTGATTCTGGTTAGTGAGTAAAAAGGTGTTTATTGCCTTTTCCTGGTGTGTGTGTGTGTGTGTGTGTGTGTGTGTGTGTGTGTGTGTGTGTGTGTTTAGGTCTGTGCAAAAATCCCTTATTTTACTATTCGTAAGTCCATTACATATCCATAAGTTTTATTATTTGAAACCTTGTAATGAAAATAAACAAGGAAATTAATAATTGTAACAAAAGGAAAAAAACAGATGTAATACCTCTAATAAGGTCACATTCTCTAAATATTCTCTCTCTCTCTCTCTCTCTCTCTCTCTCTCTCTCTCTCTTTCTCTCTCTCTCTCCCTCCCCCTCTCACCCCCCTCACTTTCTCCATATATATATTTACAATAAACTAGATAATAATTGTAATAAGTGTATTCTTTCTCAAATAAATTTGTCTATTAGAGATATATACAATCTAAACTGGGTTGTAAATGAAGCTTGATATTAACCAAATATAGAACAAATGTAGAACAAACAGATTCGCCTGTTCTGTTTTTGTTGTTTTTTTATTTTCTTGAAGGACGTAAGTGAAAGAAAATGTATTTAATACATGAGCAACTACATAATTATCAGAAGAGTTGCACTGGCATTGTTCCTCTCTTAGCTGCCTTCATATAGCATGCGATTTCACTACACTTAACTATATAATTGCACATAAAAGATAGTAAGGCAAAAATAATTTTTTAAATTTCCTATTTACTTTTAACCTAGATTTCACAGCTGTACATATGACCATTTCTTAGTTTACTAACATTACATTTTGGTTTTTTTTAAAAGAGAATTTCTCAAATAGCATGGTTTAAGCAGATCCGTTAATATAAACCACAAGGCAATTGAATTTATTTTAAAATAACAGATCCATTATTTGCATTTCTCTTGATTACTGTTGTGTAGACTGATTTGCACTTTCAGTAATTTGCATATGATATTTTTTCTAAGACCCTAAAATATTGTTCAATTTGGTAGAATATATTTTCAAATATAGTTGTATATTGATATAGATCAGGATAACGATAATGATGGGAACATTTAAAACTCTAATTAATGTAATTGACATTTATGATAATTCAGAGATAGAAGTTTGTCAATTTTAAAGTGATTGGACTTGTAGGACAAAAATCTCAGAGAGGAGAGAACCATGAAATGTGAACCCATGTATCTTGTGCAGCTTCCTCTGAGGTATTTGTCAGCTCCCAAGATGAATATGCTCACAGAGATACTACAACAATTTATACAGAAATTAGCAGCCGAGAAGCTAAAGAGCTGCTCAGAGATTTCACCAGCAGTGCAACACTGGGGAGTCAGGAGGTATAGTTGAAGACCGGCTAAGTTGAAGGACACTAGTAAACAACCCTAACTTATAGTTAAGACCTAAAAGGAGCACAGCCTAGGAGTAACGATTATGATCTGGAAGTAAAACCAAAGCTTAACATGTTCTGCCTGAAAGAAAGAAATTAAAAAGTCTAGAAAAGAATCCCTCATATGATCAAGCAAATCAGCCCATCTTCTATTTGGCCTCCAGAAAATTGTTTAACCCCCTTTGTGGAAGACAGCATTATTCAGAGCTTCTCTGCTTTTTTACATAAAATATTTAACATTAAATAAAAAAATTACATGGCATGCGTTAGTAAGGACATTGAACAAAAAGCAAAAGAAAAAAATTGATAATTTAGATATCACAGTCATCAGACAATAACTTTAAAATAAATGTGATTAATATGTTGATAAGGATAGACAAAAACAATGAAGAATATCAGTATATATCTCAAATCCTCAAAAGGAATTAACATTCTCAAAAGTAAAAATCCAATGGCTGGTAATTATGGTTTCAGTAGCAACTTGTAAAGAAGAGATTTGAAGTTGTTACTCCTATCCTTAAAATACAAAAAAAGTAGAACAAAAAGAAAATAATTTTATTTTGTTTTATTATTATTATTGAATCCATCAGATCACTAAGATTACAGGGTAAATGGCCACCCTGAAATTTGGAGAGACAGGCAAATTAAGAAAGGCATAGTCAAGAATTGCTTGCTTGGAGCGGGAGCCACAGGAATCATAAGTGTGTAGAAATACTTACATGGTGATTTTGATGGGTTGCTGGAAGCTGAGTGTGACTGCATGACAAAAGAAAATCCTGAAGTCAAAGTCTTAGGAAGAGCCCCACACTTTGTAAGCCTCAAGTGTTTTCATGGTGAATATCCTGAAAAGATCCCTTTTGGTTCTGACAGAGAAAAGTGTAATTATTGTCAAATACTCCCAGGATTTTTTCTGTAAGTACTGCCTATGCTCCAAATGGGGGAAAAATTATCAGACCTTTATCCCAGCTAGGGGAAATGATTTACTCAGACTCGTTTAATTTTTCTATCTCATCTAAGGAAGATAAAGAAGCTATACCAGCAGAGAAACACTTATGAAGATCACAAGCTCACAAAAATAGAGATTTAATCAAAAGATTACAAAATACTTGCTCTTCCCATAACTTTCCACCATACCAACAGGGTTCCATTATAGTAACAGTGGATTACAGCAGAAATACACAAGATTTAGAATCTCTTCTAGGAGGAGCACTTAAGAAAACCTAAAGTCAAAAAAGATACAGAAACAAGGACACTAAAGTAACTTGAAGCCTCTGGCACATAAAGCTATGAAAATATTCCACACAGAAAACTCCTAGACACATTAACATTAAATCTCACAATAAGGCCCATTTACCTCAATTTTATTACCTGACAAATCATGACCAGCTTTCAACAAGAACAACAGAAAAATGACAAGGCATATAAAATGCAAAAAGGAAAAAAAAAAAAGCCTGAAGAGACAAAGCAAATACCAGAACCAGACTCAGATGATGCCACAGATACAGGAGTCTTCAGGCAGGGAATTCAAAACAATCATGATTAATATGTCAAGGGCTCTTACAGAAAAGTAAACAACACACATCAGAATGATAGGTAATGTAAGTGGAGTTATCAAAACTCTTAAGATTTGAAAGGAAATGCTAGGAATCAAAAACTTTTTAACTCAAATGAAGAATGCAATAAATAGACTCATTAATAGGCTGGACACACTGAGAAAAGATTCATTAAGTTTGAATACAAATCAAAAGAAATATCCCAAAATGAAAAACAGTGACACAGAGAAATGAATAAAACAACAGAAAATTAAAAAATAGTGAAACAATTACTAAAGATATGACATTAACGTAACTGGAATATATGAAGGAGAATAGAAAACAGAGAAGAAATAATTGAATAATGGCTGTGAGTTTTTCAAGTTAATAGCAGACATTAAACTATAGATAAGGGAAGCTTAGTGATCGCCAATAGGATAAATATCCACACTATATAAAAAAAAGCAAAATGTATCTAGGGATATCATATATAATCATAAAGACAAAATTTTGGAAGCAGACAAAGGAAGAAACCATCTTACTTATAGAGGACGAAGAATGAGAAATTATAGTGGACTTCTTGGGAAATCATGCAAGCAGGAAGAAAGTGTAGTGAAACATTTAAAGGGCTGAAAGGAAAAAAAAATCAATCTAAGAATAAATACTTCCTAAGTAAAGGACAAGTAAAGCATTTTCAGACAAACAATAATTGAGGGAAGTCATTGTCAGCAAACCTGCCATGCAAGAAATCTTAGATGTCTCAGAGGGAGAAGGAAAATGATAAATGATATAGGTCAGAAATGTGGATCTATATAAAGAAAGGAGTAGCACAAGAAAAGAAATAAATGAAGGTTAAATAAAATCATTTTATCCTCTTTACTCTTATTTGATATAAAAATTAACTCTGTTTAAAGTAATAATAGTAAAAATGTATTGGGTTGGTACAGCATATATACAAGTAAAAATGAATGGCAGAAAATTCATAAGAGATTAGAGGAAGGAATTGAAAATATTCTGCTATAAGGTAAGTACACTATGCATGAAGCAGTGTAGTGTTATTTGAAAGTATATTTGGACTAGTTGTAAATGTGTATTGCAAAGTCTAGAAAAACCACTAAATTTTTTTAAAACACAGAAGTAAAATTGCTAAGAGAAGAGAGGAAATACAGTCATTTAAAATGCTCAGTTTGGGCTGGCCGAGTGGCACATTGGTTGAGCTCTGGTTTTGGGATGCCAGCGGCCCCGGTTCGGATCCCGCATGAGGGCCAGTGACACTGCCCTCTACAGCTAACAACAGCTCCACCTGGAGCTGGGCTGTGCGAGCCCTGGTGATGGTGCGGGCTGCAGTCCCTGCTGCAGTGGGCTGCCGTAGGCTACAGTGAGTGGCCCGCAGCCAGCGTGAGCGGCTGGCAGTCAAGCGTGAGCTGCCAATAGCCGCGGTGAGCGACATCCAGAGGCCGGCGACCCATCTGCCTCATCCGGGAAGAGCGCAATGACGATACCAACAGTGAAGCAACGTCCTCCGCAACTAGACTGAAGAACAAAAAGAGAGCAACTTGTCTGTTCCCCTTCCCCGATTCCCCAACGCTGTTCCCCTCCACCAATTCCCCAATAAAATCTTTAAAAAAATAAAATAAAATAAAATAAAATGCTCAGTTAAACCAGAGAAATGGCAGAAAAAGACAGGAGGATTAAAAAATAACAAAGCACGAGTGTACGGAATAGACAACAGTTATAAACATCATAGATATTAATCTAGCTATAGCAATAATGACTAAATATGAATGGTCAAAATATATTAATTAAAAGAGAGTTTTTAAAAAAAGACTTTAACTAGACAATCTGAATATATCTACATATATTAAAGAAAATCTATCAATAATTAATAACTTTCCAAACAGAAAGCACCAGTCCTAGATGGGTCACTCTAAATTCTACCAAACACTTAAGAAAGAAATTATATCAGTTCTCTACAATGTCTTTCAGGGGATAGAAACAGAGCAAATACTTATTATCTCATTGGATGAAGCCAGTATTATCCTAATACAAAAACCAGACAAATATTATTTAAATAAAAACAACAAAACTAATGACCAATATCTCTTATGAACATAAATGCTGAAATCCTCAATAAAATATTAGCAAATCAAATATCGAATCCAAAAGTATAAAACAAATTATACACCATGACCTATTTGCAAGGCTGTATGCAAGCCTGGTTCAATACTTGAAAATCCATCAATGTAATTCATCACAACAACACACTAAAAATGAAAAACCACATGATCACATCAATAAATGCAGAAAAAGCATTTGACACAACTGAATATCCATGCACGATAAAACCATCAGTAAATCAGGAATAGAGGGGAAATTTTCTCAATTAAATAAAGGCTGTTTTTAAATCCTTCAGAAAATATCATACTTAATGGTGAGAAACTCAAAGCTTTCCCACTAAGATCAAGTAAGTACATAGGGAAGATATCCTCTTTCATTACTCCTTTTCAACATTGTACTGAGAGACCTTGCTAATTCAATAAAGCAAGAAAAGGAAATAAAAGGTATAGATTGGGAAGGAATACATAAAACTGTTTTTTGTTCACAGATGATATGATTTTCTATGTGGAAAATCCAAAGAATCAACAAGAAACCTTCTGGAATTAATAAATGACTATAGCAAGATTGCAGAATTCAAAGTTAATATTCAAAAGTCAATTTCTTTTCTATATACTACAATGAACAAATGGGATTTGAAATTAGAAACACAGTACTATTTACATTATTACCCCCAAAACTGAAACATTTAGACATAAATCTAACAAAATATGTATGAGCCCTACACACAAAAAAAACACAAAACTGATGAACAAAATCGAAGAACTAAATAATGGAGAGGTATTCCATGTTCCTGGATAGGAAGACTCAATATTGTCAACAAGCCAGTTCTTCATAACTTGATTTATAGATTCAATGCAATCACAATGAAAATCAAAATCCCAGCAAGGTATTTTATGGATTTCAAAAAACTGATTCTAAAATTTAAACAAGCATGAAGAGGCAAATGACTCAGAATGGCCTATGCAATATTGAAGGAGAAGAACAAAGTTGGAGGACTGATGCTACCCTACTTCAAGACTTACTATGCAAATGCAGTAACCAAAACAGTGTGGTATCAGTGAAAGAACAGACAAATAGTTTAATGGAACAGAATAGAGAGCCAAGAAATAAAACTCCCATAAATATAATCAACGAATCTTTAACAAGGGATAAAAGACAATACAATATAGCAAAGATAGTCTGTTCAACAAATAGTGTTGGAAAAACTGGACACACACATGTAAAAAAGGATACAGACCTTTTACTTTTTACAAAAATTAACTCAAGATAGATAATAGGCCTAAATGTGAAACGCAAAAGTATAAAACTCCTAGAACATAATATAGGAAAAAACCTAGATGGCCTTAGATATGGTGATGACTTTTTAGATACAACACCAAAGATATGATCTGTGAAAGAACTAATCGGTAAACTTGACTTGATTAAAATAAAATCTTCTGCTCTGCAAAAATAGCATCAAGAGAAGTAGAAGAAAAACCACAGTCTATGAGAAAATATTTGCAAAAAACATATCTGATAAAGGACTGTTATCCAAAATACACAAAGAGCTCTTCAAATTCAACAAAAAGAAAACTAAGAATCCCATTAAAATTGGGTGAAAGATCTGAACAGACATATCACCAAAGAAAATACGTAGATGACACATAAAAATGTGAAAAGATGCTCTACCTCATATTTCATCAGGAAAATGCAATTCAAAGCATCAATGAGATATGATTATACACCTACTAAAATGTCCCAAATCCAGAACGCTGAGAATGTTAAACCCTGGTGAGGATGTGGAGTAACAGGAACTCTAATGCATTGCTGGTGGGAGTGCAATATGGTGCAACTACTTTAAAAGACAGTTTGGCAGTTTCTTACAAAACTAAACATGGTCTTACCAAAGAATCTAGTGATTATATTATTTGTTATTTACCCAATGAAGTTAAAAGCTTATGTCTCACAAAACTCTGCACACCAATGTACATACTAGCTTTATTTATAATTGCAGATATTTAGAAGCAAACAAGATGTCCTTTAATAGGTGAATAACTACATAAAGTGTGGTACATAAAGACAATGAAATATTCTCTAGCACCAAGCAGAAATGAGCTATCAAGCCATAAAAAGACATGGAGGAAACTTAAATTCATATTACTAAGCGAAAGAAGCCAACCCGAAAGTCTACAAACTGTGATTCCAACTATATGGCATTCTGGAAATGGCAAAATTATGGGGACAATAAAAAGATCAGTGGTTATGGGGTGGGAGAGATAAATAGGCAGAGCATAGAGGACTTTTAGGGCAATGAAAATACTCTGTATGATATTATAATGATGGATACATATCATTATACATTTGTCCATACCCATGGAATGTACAACATCATGATGAAACCCTAAGGTAAACTCTGGACTTTGGGTGATTATGATGCATCAGTGTGGGTTTGTCCTTGGTGAAAAATGCACTATTCTGGTGAATGATGTTGATAATGGGGGTGGATACGCATGTGTGGGGACAGGAAGTATACGGGAAATCCCTGTACCATCCTTTCAATTTTGTTATAAACCTAAAACTACTCTTAAAAGTCTTTATAAAAATAATGAATAAATAAAAACACAAATTTATGAACAATTATTAGCTCAACTAACCATCTGAAATAAAAGTAGAATATAACTGATCTCAGGGAAAAATAACTCTGCAAAACTACATTTCCTAGGAATCTAGCATACTGACTCCAAGTATTCAGACAGGAGGTCTTAGAAAATGAGTCTGATCAACACAGTTTGGGACATGAGCCCCATTAGAAGCAACTGCTCTGGCTGTAGCCTGAAAGTCTGTGGTTGGCCTCCCTGGGTCACATGGTCAACCTTGTGCTCAGTAAAGGGAGCACTGTGATCAAATGTCTCCACCAGGACCCCATGATTTAAATGAGGAGAGAAGCATCTCCTGAAATAAAATTGTGGAGGGAGAATTCTGGATGTCAAAATGATAAAGGCCAATGGCGTTCTATTTTATTGGTATCGTTTTCCACTAATATTGTACTTAGGGTTAAGCTGATACTACCTCAAGCTTATTTCTGTCTACAAATTACTTAGTAGAAATAATTAAGATTTAACTTTCTTGATATCACCTTTACATCACTTTCTGCTCTAATGCACATTTCCCTGTTTTTTATACGTGATTTGTCAAGCCAAATGGTGTAGCAAAGGAAATACATTTGGATTTTGATTGAAACCATTATTTTTCCATTAAAACTCTCCAAATTACTATCATAGAAGGTGCTGCTTTCTTCCAACATCCGCTATACAAAATGCTGTCTAATCTACTTGATGAAGCAATCTTCCTGCCAAAGAGTTCTGAATATGGATCAATAGAGGATCATTTTAATCCCCCTCAGGCAGTAAAACACACTTCCAGCTTGAAATAATCTGAAGACGGATGCCCTATTTCCTAGCACTAGGAATTTCCTGTGTAGAATAATTTGATACGGTCCTAGAAATAATAGCTCATGGACAGTTCTGCTTAATCACTTCATCTCCAAATTTGTGTGGACAACTTTAGCTTAGCATGAGCCTTTCTGATGCCAGGGAAACTAAATACATAGGGATAAAGCTAATCTTCTCTCTAACAATCTGGGAATAACTCTATACAAAAGGCTGCTTTTTCAGAATTGTTGCAGGCTTCTCACTACTCATACCACACAAAAGATTAGGCTTCTAGCCATGTTGAGTTGTTGTGATGAAAGCAAAGCAACATGATCCTGTCAAAATCTACAACTACAATATGTGAATTTCATCCAGGGCCAAATTTTGCTTCAAGACTTTTCAGTTAAAAGATGGAAAGCATTGGACCTTTGAGTCATTATGTGTAGCTAGAATCATTAGTTTTAAGCCCGTCAGGAGGGATGCACATCTTGGAAACCAATATATACCCTCCTTTGTGATTGGAAAGGGAAATTTTTCTCCCAAAGTTACCAAAATATACTCCCAAGAAACACATGAATCTACTATCACTTGAAATGTTTTACAAGTATGCCTTCTTATGTACTTTTGTTACTTAAAAAACTTATAAACAGTCTTGTCAAACAAGAATAAATGGGAAGGGATAACTCCACCTCCTACTAAGGCTTATTATAGAGCTAAGATAATCAAGCCAGTACAGTGGGGCAAAAGCCTAGGCACATGTCAATGGATCAGAGTAGAGAACCCAGAAATAGAAATTTTCTGGGATCTAGGGCTAAGCAAAGTGTCCTTAGACCTGACACCCCAAACACATTCCATTGGAGGAAAATTGATAAATTAGACTTCCTCAAAATTAAAGCTTTTTCTTGGTAAAGACCTTGTCAAGAGGATGAAAAGACAAGCTACAGACTGGGAGACTTGCAAACACATTGAAAACAAACTAATATCTAGAATATATAAATCTGTGTAAACAGTAAAAAAAAAAAAACAGTACATAACTAAATAGGCTACAGACATGAAGAAATATTTCACTGAAGAAGATAGATATATAGATGGCAAGCCCATCAAAAGATGTTAATATTATTAGCCATTAGGAAAATGCAAATCAAAACCACACCATGATATCACTAAAAACCTAGAAGAATGGTCATAAATAAGTAAGTAAGTAAATAAATAAATAAATAAATAAATAAATAAATAAATAAATAAAAATATAAAAACACCAGATCCTGATGAGGATGTGGAAAAACTCCATCACTCACACATTGCTGGTGAAACTAAAATGGCACACCTATTCTTAAAAAGAGTTTGCAGATTCTTTTTAGGTTTTTTTGTTTGTTTTAATACTAAATATGCAACTACTATAAGACCCAATAATTGTATTTCTGGGCATTTATTCCAGAGAAATTAAAAGTTATATTCACACAAAAACCTATACAGGAATGTTTATGGCATATTTATTTGTAACAGCCAAAAACTAGAAACAGCCCACATGTCCTTCAACAAATGACTGGCTCAACAAACTAAAGTCCACCCATACAATGCAATGCTACTTACCAATAAAAAGGAACAAACTGGCCAGCCGATTGGCGTGGTGGTTAAGCGCTGGCTTGGGAAGCCAGCGGCCCCGGCTCGGTCCCACATATGAGGGCCAGTGACACTACCCTCAAAAAAACAAAAAAAAAAGAGTTTAAAAAGGAACAAACTGTCCTTTCTGGCATGTATGGGATTTGGAAGTCATCACTCCCATCTTCACTTCTGAAAAAATACTGAACAAGCTGAAAATCAATAACTCTGCTTGGTTCCATCAGGTCATGGGGCAAACTGTTGCCTGCCTACAACCCTATGTCTTCACAAGAAAGCGTACAAAGGAATATAAGAAACTTCAAGTCTTGTTCCACAAAAAGAGTAACAGAAATTCCTTGTCAATTGTGACAAAGTCATTAATCATATAGATGCAAAATTATATTTCTAAGGGAGACAAATGTTTTCATGTAAATGTAAAATGAGCTGGAAAAGCCCTGCAACACCAATATTACAAAGTTAGACCTCAGAAACAGGCGTGTGAAGAGGAGTATGCATTGCTCTGCCAGGAAATGGCACATCTCCATTCAAGGTTGTTTATTCTGGACTTACCATTGCAATGACTGAAGAATAAACAGAGGAGGAAGAATCCAGTTTCTCAATACATTTGAAAAATTGAAATGAGTCAACAAGCCAGGTCAGCGGCAGCTTTGGAAAATGATATTTGGGGACATTCTAAATATTTAAATTATATAAAGGGAGAGCAATGATATAATTGCACTCTATCAGTGCTATGCACAAGTTAAAAATAAGATAAAATTCATATGCTAAAAACAAACGTCTCTTTTAAAGTGGTGTACATACTCACATACAAACAAGAGAGCATTGCAGAGTCCTTAACAAGCAGACAAAGACTTAGGGGTTGAATGATAAGCCAAAAGAGAATTGATGATGCAGAGCTGTGTAATCAGGCAGAACAAAGTAGTAAAAAACCATGAAAAAAAAATCATTACAGTTTGATTTTGTCAAAATTGGAAAAGTGAAAACTGTAACTTGCCCCAAAGAATCCAGAATCTAGGGACTAAGGGATAGAAAGGATTTGGAAAACCTAAACAAATATGAAATGGAAGCCAAAATCATGTCTTGAATCAATGAATCCAGCAGACGGCAGTGAGGGGAAAGCATTAGGGAGCTCACAGTTATTGAGGAATTAACATAGGCCCCATACCATACATACACCATTTTCCAAAAACCTAAAATACCTTAACTTCTAAGGTTAGTAATTTTTATTTCTGTTTTATACATGATGAAATTGAGATGGGGGTAATTAACAGTCACGGTGATAAGTTATATCCAGGTATTTAGTCCAGCTTTTACTCTGTATTATAGCAGAAAGATGCTAGTGAAAGTGAGATACCTTAATATTGCTTAAATGTGTACAGTGATTTGCAAAAACTTATGTTTATTCTCTCATTCTTACTTTAAGATAAAGCTACGGGCTAGATAGATTTCATAGTATTATGCCCTCTTGTTAGACAGGAGACTAAGCCTGAGAGAAGCTTACTGGCTCTTCTGAAGATACAGAGGGTAGAATGGATGTGTACTTCGCACTTAGGGCTGTTGCAATCCAACTGAGGTGCTCTTCCTATTACACAGAACACAGCCATTGCTATAGCTCCATCAGGACTGACTCTGGAAGTGTGACTCGAACAGATGATGGTATAGTTAGGAGTATACTGGTCTGAGAATTATAAAACAGTGCTAAAGAGCATGGGCTCTGTGACCATATTGCTGAGTTTGTAAACTAATGCTGCCTCTACTGGCTGTGAGATCTTTGACAAATCATATAATCTTCGCTGTTTCACTTTATTCACATGTAGAAGGCGGTTAATAAATGATATGTTATTAATAACAGTAGCAATGGTAGTAGTAGTTGTAGTAATGATTATTCATAAGAAAGTATTAGAAACATACAAGGAAAGATAAATAAATGTAAAATGAGGTAGTAAAGATAGCCAAATTGTTCCACTTTAACCTGTTTTGTTTTGGGATATTCTGTCTGAGTGGATTAACAAAGCAAAAGGCATTTCCACTGTTGCTTTTTACAACAGTCATCAAACTTGTATATAGCCTTTCTTAAAATCCATATCACAACACTTTGTTTTTTCAGCCCACTATCATTCATAGTTGCTCTCTTACTTATATTCTACCAAATGCAAAATGACCCTACTTCCATGCTCTTTTTCCTGACCTTTTCACGCAATAGTTTTCTGTGAAATTCTTACTTCTTTTTTGGTAACTCATATATTAAGCAAATACTTACTGAGCATCTCAGTATGTTGGAGAGTCCAATGTGGCACTGAAAAAAGATACAATTTCCATTATATTCTATGAAAAATACAGATTTCAATAGAGCACCCAACAAGTTTAACCTAATCTATGTTGGTGATCAATAAAGAAGTTCCATAGGAATTGGCTCTTAACCTAAGAACTGAAATCTGAAAGAATAATGGACATTACCAGATAAATAGGTAAAATGAAGAAAGTGGAGACTTTTCCATATAAAACGAACAAGATGCACAACAATCCTGCATTGGTAAAAATATGTAAAACGTTGAAGAATTCAGAGAATGCTACTATTAATTCTCAAAGAACAAGCTGGTGGATCGCCAGTAAACCAGGCAAGTTCGGGAACCCAATCATACACCAATTTTAAGCCAGATTACAAAATTAGGACTTTTTACTATAGATAACTATAAATATTGATCTGGTGACATAAATACATTTTAAGAGATCAATTGAAGCTGTATTGGATGCAAGAAATGATGGAATACCAGTTAGAAGTCCACTGCAGTGAGCAGAAAAGAAAGCTAGGAAAGCCATGGGAGGGTGACAGTGAGTTTGGAGCAGTTTAATTGGATATATGGGGATTAAGGAAGTGAGGAAAAAGAAGACAAAATCAACATCTATCTTTCTGACTGGAGCAACTGAGTGTACCATAAGACTAAATAGAAAGGCAGCATACTGAAGGAATAGGCTCAATATAGGAAAGAAAGAACTAAGCATGCTTTGCTCTTTTATATATAGATGATGTATTATAGAAATGTACACTTGAAACCTATGTAATTTTTCTAACCATTGTCATCGGATACATTTAATTTTAACAAGTCAATCAGATAATACCTTCTTATGGCAAGAAGTGATTGAGAGATTAGAGAGAGAACAAAAGTGATAGAGCTCAAGGAAAATGGACAATAGATCCAGATTAATAGACATTTTACTTTTGAATTTAAATTGTGAAATGATGATAGATGATAGATAGATAGATGATAACAGATAGATAGATAGATAGATAGATAGATGATAAAGACAGACAGATACATTTGAAGCTCAAAAAAGAGTATTAGAATTACATATTTACAGACTTTGGCAAGCCATAGTAATACACAAGGGGAAGAGTAAATTAAAAATAGATATCTCACTGTAGTTTTTTGCATTTCTCTGATGACTAGTGATGTTGAGCATTTTTCATATGTCTATTGGCCATCTGTATGTCCTCCTTGGAGAAATGTCTATTCAGGTCCTCTGCCCATTTTGTAATTGGATTGTTTTTGTTGTTGTTGTTGTTGAGTTGTATGAGTTCCTTATCAATTTTAGATATTAGCCTTTTATTGGAGGCACCGTTTGCAAAAATCTCCCATTAGCTTGGTTGCCTCTTTATTTTGTTGATGGTTTCTTTGGCTGTGCTTTTAGTTTGACATAGTCCCATTCATTTATTTTAGCTTTTACTTCCCTTGCCTTTGAAGTCAACTTCATAAAATCCTTTTTGAACCCAAGGTTCATAAGTTTAGTACCTATGTTTTCTTCTATGAAGTTTGTTTTTGGAAAGAGAACTGACTCTGGGAATTGTACACCTTAAATTTATATAACTTTGGTAACAATTATCACCCCAATAAACTTTAATTAGAAAAAAAAAAGAAAATAGAGTTGAGGAACACGGCATAGGGAGATTCAATATTTAAAGACCATTGGAAGGAATTTAAAAAGTAGGAAAAATACTTGGAGAAATTGGTATCAAATCTGAAGAGGAGATAGAGTTTTAATGAGAATGTCATGTATTCAGAAGGGTAGTAAGAGGTTAAACAAGAAGTGGCCACTGATTAAAGTGACCTGGAACTCATTGGTGTCATTTGCCAAAGTGGTTTCAGTTGAATTGCAGGTGTACAAACAAGAGATGATAAAATAGAAAAAAAGACTTTAAAAACTTCTTTAGAGAGACTGTAAATGGCAGGAAACAGAATTGTAGCTGAAGCTGGCTGGGTTCAAATAATGACTTTTTAGTTCATATTGGAGTGTTTTTAATACGTAAAAATATATTTGGGCAGAGGTAGTACAGTTGAAAAATTTGAAGATATGGGACACATAGGTAAGAAGAATAAAACAAATTAAAGGACAATTTAAAAATTTGTTTTAGAAAGGATGAGTGACAAGGGAAGGAGTGAAAATTTATACTGGTTTGTATATTGGTAAAGAATTTGAGATAATTCTTTACTGATATTGCCTCTTTTCTCTCTGAAGAGAAAGTCTGAGTTTCTGCTGAGGACAGAGAGTGATGAGAGAAATGGGAAGTTTTACAAAGCTGAAAAAAGTCATTTTAAGTAATTGACTGCACAGATGGTCAAACAGGTTAGTGATGCTGGTGATTATAAATGATTAGTTCTATCACTCTGTCTGATATTGTGATGCTTATTCATGAAAGCTCAGCAGAGTGCAGACATGACAAAAGCTAACATTATATTCTTTCAGGCTTTGGGTTTCTCTGGATAATTTTGGCATCTGGCTGGGAGGGTAAAAGTCCCAACAAAATAATCTGGTAGGAAACAAGATATAAAGAGAACAGTTGCTTTAGTAGTAACTGAGAAGGAAAATAAAAACTTTGAAGATGGTGTTGGGCATGATGTTTGTTGTGATTTCAGATTAATGCAGTATAAAAGATTGGAGTTTGGAGTGTGACTATGGCAATAGAAAATGTTGATGAAATGGAGGTTAAACTACCAAAATAAAGTTCCCATAGGACTAAAAGGCCAACATGTTGAGCAATGTCTTTCACATGATATGTAAATGATGGACAAACTTGGGGTAGAAATGAAGTTAATCACAGATGGTTTGTGTAATAATGATAACCCAGTGTGGCAGGGCAGTCCCTCTATTATTAGTTTATACCTGTGAGCTCCATTTTAGCCCTTTGCTAGTCATCACCTGTCTAAACCTAATTGAATCCTTTCTCCTCTGACCAAAATTGCTTATATACAATTTCTACTAATTAGATATATGAAATAGAAAACTAGATGTTTAGAAATTGTAAGCTGTGTTGAGAATCCAGTCTACAATTTCATTTTGTCAAAGAAAGAGACCAGGATGTTTAAATGCATATTTAAATTCACAGAAATAGTAGCAGAGTCAGGGTAAGCCATTCTCTTATTATACCTGCCATGTTTCCATTCCAAATGATTTAACAGTTTAAAAATGTTATTTAACAGGAACAAATAATAAGGGAATGCCACTAAATAAGGGAATGTAATATCTATAAGAAGGTACAATTTTCCTATAAGTAGCATCATTAGAAAGTTTAGATGTGATAAGCTGTGGTACCATATAGTCAAGCTCTTAAAAATAAGATCAATATTTTAATTATGGAAATAACTTCAGAGAAAGGTAGGGCAGAATGTAAGTGTGCAAAAAAGTGTGCAAAAGGAGGTAATGACTTAGGTATCTAACTGCAAAATTAAAAATTAATACCAGCCCAAGCTTCACAGGTACCTTCATCTGCTATTGATAGTCACAAATATAATTTGTAAGAGATTATGGAAGTAAGAGACAACAGATGATAGCATGTCAAAAGCTAAAAGAGGCTCTATATTTCCATGTATTTCATGTTCAATAATGATATTCAAATTTGTCTTCAAACCTTTGAATAATATAACATTTTTAAGATATTTTACCTTTTCAGATTAAATTTACTTATCTATCTTTGCTTTAATCGTTTTTGGGAAACAGAAAAGTGATAGAGGAAATTTTTTTCTTTCAACATTGAGGAAAAAAATGCTTATAAAATCAGCATTAAGAACTAAACTGAATTTTACTGTTCAAACAATGAAGATTTTCAAATAATGCCATGCAAATAATATCAAGGTCAATTATTTCCTTACCATATAATTTGAAATATTATGAAAATGATACAATGATTGCAAGACTTAAACCAAAAGCATCCAAATCTCGTTATAAAATTGTAACTAGAAAATAGTAGGGAGGACTAGATTTTATTTAAATTAGCTAAAATGGATATTCTATGCATATATACTTGAAAAGATGATAACATTGATCTTCATGAGTTCATACCTCTTTATTGGACCCCAGTAATTTAGATCAGATGTTGAAAAATAGAAAAGGTTGTTAGTCATTTCTGTAGTCAGAGAATGACTAATCAAAACAAACTCATGTTTAAGAATGAGGTATTTGTTTTAGGCAATATACATAAAAGCCATGGATTTAATGTGGACAGAATTTCAGACAGACATATTTCCAGATTTTATATCAAAAGGAATGTCAGCCAAGTGAAATGTTGTATGACAAAGGAAAAAATATGGATATGGCACAATTGTAAAGTTAAATATTTATTACTTAATATGATGATATGTTAAAATCACAACAAACTGTTTTAACATACTATTAAAATTGCTTTAAATGATCTCATTGATTGTAAATACTACTTATTGGATAGTCACTATCTTTCACTGTCTTTGATGCTGAGGGAACAAAATGAAGTAAACATTTTTTTGAGTAACCTTCTTTCAGTGTCCTCAACTAGTTTATTTTTTGTAATAAGATAATCACCAAACCCAAAGTAAACAATGCATTAGATAATGATAACATCCAATCCCATTAATTTATCTATGTTGTAAGAACATTAAATAATTATCAAGGTTATTAATTTCACACAAATCATGGTCATATAATAACTACATTCGTCAAGATTCATAAATATTAGTAAAAATGCATATAGCTAACACACACACAAAGTTTTAAGGTGGGATTCAAATAGAGTACAAGGTACATAGGATAAAACTTCAGAAAGAGGAAAAAAATAGCATTGGAGAATGCAAACAAAATAGCTTTACAACCATTTCATTACAGGGGTAACTTAAAAATATGGGATAAAAGAAATGGGAGAAACTAAATGACTTTGTACAATCTTTCTGCTTGCCAAGAGCAAGTAATGATGACTCCCACCAGGGAAACCTAAATTGAGAGTTGAGAAATAGCATAAAACAGACATAAAAATGGAAGACACTGTGTTTTTTAAACAAGGAAAAGTGCTTCCATTAGGCCATTTTATATAAAACATTTTCTATTTGTCCATTATATGCAACTCAATCATTATTATATAAGAAAGGAAACTAAGTCTTACATCCGTCATGTACTTACTGAAATGGAAAAAATAATACAAAAATTTAATGCTGTGAAAGAAGTAATTTGCCAGTTATACCAGACCTGAAATGAATCAATAAAAGAAAAAGGAGCAGCAGTATGTGAACACAGGAAGAAAAGTTCTAAATAAACTCATTAGCCCAGAAAAGTGGTAAGTGGTGAGAAGAGGAAGTAATGGGAATTATACTATTATGATCAGACAGGGATTTTTTTTTCAAACTTATGGCAAGCTGATGCTCCAAAGCAATAAAAGAAATCTATAAAAGAGGTAGCTGACCAGTCCTAGTAACAGTGCAGAGATGAGAGAAGTCTATTACTTACATTTGTCAAGAATGTCCAAGGACCATGATTCTGAGGGAATATAAAATAACATATTAAACAGAAAAAACATTGTGACCTTTCAGTGGACCCGAGATTTATTCAGACTCCTTATGAAGACAGTATACGAACAGAGAAAAGATTGATTATACACTAGTAGAAATCAAAACGGAAGGCTACTTCAATGTAAAAATAAATTGCAATGCTAACATATAAGAAGAGTGCCTATATATGAAATTGTTCTATTTCTAGTCCACTGAAAAGAGAACAGTGTGTGTGTGTGTGTGTGTGCGCACGCGTGTGTGTGTGTATCTTTACAAATATAAAATAATTCCAATATAATTTTAAATAGAAATTCCTAGTTGATTGAGTTCTTGCCCAACTAATGTTGAAGGTCAAGAGACAAGATTCTGGCCACCATGGAATAAAAACTGGATTTATGCTCCTATCCTACACAACCAGAAACATGGTATGAAACATGTTCTTTCAGTCACTGAACAAATGGTAGTGCAAGACTGTGGTCATTGAAATAAGAGAAATAAATGAAGTGAATGCTATGATTACCCCAGAATTCTGCCGAACAAACCAAGGATCAGGGAGAGTCTAAGCACAACATGCTATCTTATTTAACTGAGGAGGCCAAGATTGAATTTCATGGGTGCTGAAGCAGCTATACATGTTCAGGGCAGATTCCAGAGAAGAGAGAGCTGCATAGAAAAAAAAAAGTTCCAGAAATGCCTATGTCCCAGTCCCTGGAGTTTTTATTGATTACTCTATCAGTCAGGGGCCTCCAAAAAAGCAGAACCAATGGGGGGTAGGGAGGGGGAGAAAGAGAGAGAGAGACAGGGTTAAGGAATTGGCTCACGTGATTTGGGATCTGGTAAGTCTGAAAATTGTAGGGCAGGCTGATAGCTGGAAACTAAAGCAGATTTTGATGCTCCAGTCTTGTGGTAGAATTTCTACTTCAGAAAACCTCACTTTTTGCTCCGAAGGCCTCCCATGATTGCCTATTCACATTATCAGTTGTAATCTCTTTTACATAAAATCAACTAATTGTAAATAGTAGCTACATCTACAAAACACCTTCACAGCAAAACTTAAACTAGTGCTTAGTTAAATAACTGGATACTATAGCTTAACCAAATTGACATATAAAATTAATGATCACAAGTATTAAATTGCACATGCATGGGGTAAAACTTCACAAAGTTGAGCACCCTGACGGCTGTGAGCTAAACAAGAGTCCACACAAGGAATCACTCAAATTCCAATCAACCAGAGACAGGAGTTTTTATTGATCACTACAGACATTCAGTAGAGACCACATAAAGACCACATGTTAGTAGTGGGGCTAAATTGTTCACATAATGAAAGCTACCCAAGATTCACCAAATGAATATAAAAACAAGTTTGAAATGTAGCAGACAGAATCATTAGTAGCTTATCTGCTTGCAAAGTCCAAGGCCCAAAATTCTTTAAAGGAAGAAAACAGAGTTCAGAAACAGAGCCATAATGTTGATCATACAATTTAAAAGAATGTTACCTATAGCAAGAAGCAGAAAAATGAGACAACAAAAAGAATTGTCAAGAAAAACAGACTTAGAAAGAAGAGGGATAATCGACTGATAGACAAGGACATTAAAATGTTTGTTACTAAGTAAAATCACTTAAAGGAAGACATGAACATGCTGAGGAAAAATATAGAAGGTATAAAAAGACCTAAATGGACTTTCTAGATGTGGAAAATACAAAATCTAAAGTGAAAATTCACTGAATGGGCTTGACAGAAGATTAGATGGAAACTCACTATACATAAAGATGTAAAACTAGAAAATATTCACAATGAAGCACAGTGGAAAGACTGGGAAAAAATGAACAGGGCCTCAGTGACCACTGTAACAATATCAAGTGGTCTAACATATGTGTACATGGAATATTAGAAGGAAAGTAGGAGGGCAGTCACAGTGTGAGTTTTCAACACTCTTCTCTTGGTATTAGATTGAACAAGCAGTCAGAAAATCAATAAAACTATAGAAGAATTAAAGGACATTAAAAAGAAAATTGACCTAATAGATGTTTACAGAACATGTCACCCAATAACAGCTGAGTAAAGCTGTTTTCAAATGATCCATTAAAAAAAAAATGCAAGTTCAAAGTATGTTCTTTGACTATAAGATTAAACTAGAAAACAATATCTAAAAGATACCCCGAAGTTCCCAAATATCTAGAAATTAAGCAACACATTCCAAATGAAATTTCAAAAATTGTTAATTAATCCAAATAAGAGAAACAAAATATACATATGGGACAAAAATTAAATAGAAAGATGATAGATTAAATCTCAATCATATCAATAATTATGTTAAATATAAATACACTAATTACTATAATTAGAGAAGAAAACTTGTCAGACTGCATAAAAAATAAGATCCAAATTAAAAGTGGAAAATTAGAAATAAAAGGAAATATATATATATGGGAACAAAACAGATAGGATCTCTCATAATATTTAATTCTCAGAGACGATCTGATATTTCTGTATGTGTATGAAGTTCTGGCAATTAAGTTCGTGAACTTGTTGCAACCATGTTGCTACTCTTTTTTGATATCAGAGGTATTATTCATTATGAATTTATACCAACTGGACATTTAACAATTTACTATTTGGAAGTGCTGAAAAGGCTGCATAAAAAAGGTTAAATGACCTGAACTTCGCCAACAATTCAGGGCTCTTGCATCACGACAACGTACCAGTTCACACAGCACTGCCTGTGAGGGAGTTTTTAGCCAGTAAACAAATAACTGTATTGGAACACCCTCCCTACTCACCTGGTCTGGCCTCCAGTGACTTCTTTCTTTATGCAAAGATAAAGGAAATATTGAAAGGAAGGCATTTTGATGACATTCAAGACATCAAGGGTATTACAATGAGTGCTCTGATGGCCATTCCAGAAAAAGAGTTCCAAAATTGTTTTGAAGGGTGGACTAGGCACTGGCGTTGGTGCGTGGCTTCCCAAGGCAAGTACTTTGAAGGTGACAGTAGTGATGTCCATCAGTGAAGTATGTAGTACTTTTTCTAGGATGAGTTCGTGAACTTAATTATCTGACCTCATATGTCAACTAGCAGGCATACATTTTTTCAGAAGTAATGGAAAGCTCCTATTTTGATTCTATGTTAAGGAAGCTAGAATAGTTAATATCCTATTAGAAAGACACATGGCCAACTATGGACTTCCCAGTGAGCTGTGTGATGACAGAATCCCTAAGAATCTGTACTTTAGGGGTTCCTGATCATAGATCATGGGGACTGAGAAACCGTACATAGTAAAGTCACTCACCATACTGATAAAATTTAAATAACCCAAATCTTCAGTTATCATCTACTAGAAAAATAGAATGTGGAACTTAAAAGGGACCTAAGAAATTACTACATCAATTTTACAGATGTGGAAACTGAGACCCTAAGAAATTAAATGAATGACCCAGTTGTTAATATAGGATTTCAGTCAAAAATCACTGCATATATCTCACAGAATTATTGTTTTCATCCTGTTATGGGTGTAAAGTATAGCCTCCATTTAAAGCATTGGAGTGTTGCTTCTCATTATATTTATCATAAATATGCCCAACAAATGACTAAGCAGAAGGTAAAGTCAATAAATACAGTGACATAAATAACTTGGAGTCAGGATCTTAAGAATCTATTCTTGGCTTCTTCACCAACATGTTTGATGTTCATTGGCAAGTCACTTAACCTCCTTGTACTTCAGTAGAAGTGAGGACAAAAGCAAATCCACAGACATATTGTGAGATTCTATGAGTAATGATGCTGACTAATGCAGAATGAGTCAATATCTGTGTACATCTACCAAAGATAATAGACATTATTAAAGACTACCCACACAAAACCATAAATAACACTTCTTATGCTAACAACTTGAAATGGCTATTAGATATATAAATATATCGTTTTTATCTTTCTTGTAAAATGTATTCAGAGACAAAGTACCCTTTCCAAATCATTTTCTACGGAGGTGCACAGAAGTAAATGTTTTTTAGTGGGCAAATATATTGAGCCCCTCAAGGAGTCTTCATGCAAACAAAAATGCCTCTTCTTGTACCCTGCTCAATGTTCTTAATGAATGGATGGAATTGCCAATTTAATGGTAATTATTTAGGACTTTTTGAAGGAATATTTATTTTACATCTGTGGTTGAATTAATTCATCATTTGTGAGTCCCTAGGCTGTGTCCAACTCTGTGCATAAAAATATCATCAGCACCGTCATCATTATCAATGCCACTGGAGATAATCTTCAAATAGTGGAATATGAGAATTAGTGGATTAAAGTGGAGTATCAACTCAGTGAATAGAAAACTCTGGCTAGATTCTATACTTTTCTCTGAGATTTCTTTGAAAGCATACCCTTAATAATGCAAACTTCATTGGCTTTTCTTTTTTCCTATTCCATTTTTACTCCTGACTTCTGCTTACAGGAAACATCTTCTAAATAAACTATGCACAGTTTTTGTGTCACACTCTGATTTTAAGAGAAATCAAATTGAAAGAACTATACATTATGCATTGAAAAGCAGCTTTCTCACTCCCTAACAATTTCACTCAGGCTATTCCCAACTCCCTCCTTTTATTTCCTCAGAATTTTTCTCATGGATTTAAAAAAAATATCATATGAGCATACTGTAGGATCTCTTATAGCAAATAAACTTTCTTCTGATGCATTCCCTCTCCAACTATGATCTTTTCCCCTTTTCATCTTTTTAAAAAAGTACCAAAGCGCATAAAATGATTTACCTTTGCTCTATATTACCACTGCCTCATTTTTCTTCTAAATCCACTCCAAATAGATTTTCCTCTCCACTACTCTATACACCTTTCATTCTATCACCAATGAGCTCTACATTGCCAAATCCAGTAGTCAATAATTAGTTGCTATCTTATGACACCAGTGTCTGAAAGAGTTGATCACTCCTTTTTGAAATAGTTCCCTCTCTTGGCCTCTGGGACAAAACACACTACTGTTTTGTTTTTTGGGGTTTTTTTTTTTCTTCACTTTTCTTCCTTTTCAAGCTCTTGTTCTAGATCCTATCTATATATAGTTTTTACTTTTAAAGTTTGGCATGCTCCAGAGTTCAGTCTTTGGACCTTCTCACTTGTTAACTGTCTTTCTCCATCTGTGACCTAATTCTGTCCCATGCTATTGAATATCATTGATACATTGATATCTTTCAATATTTTCCCAGCCCAGTCTTCCTCTGAACTACTACTGCCCCTTGGTTTTGGAACAGGCACTGATATGTGATAACTGAGCTCCAGCCACACTGACCTCCTTGTAAGTAACTGCGCAGACCTTGCAAGCTTCCACCTCAGGGCGTTGTGTTTCTTCTCTCTGCCTCGATTGCTTCCTTCTTTACCCTACTTCTATTCAGGGAAGTTTTGCAGATCTCTTTATATTATCATTTCAACTGAGAGTACTTTTCCAGGTCACCCTAAAGTACACCACCAACAACATCACTTTTGTCCCTCTCTCATCCTCACATTTAAAATTTTTTTTCTCACATTTATTAATAAGATATTTCAAGTGTACCTCTCTTCCCTGACTGAACTCCAGGAAACCTGTGTAGAGCAGGAAGAGCACTGGTTTTGGAGTCATATTATTCATAATTTTTGCCCTACAACTTACCTGATGTTATCTTAGACAAGTTACTTCATGCAATCTCAAGTGTAAAATAAAGACAGCAATACCCAAAATGTTCAAACAGTTTTGGTCTGATATTTCAGTCATTATAGAAAATACACAAAAGAAGGTAGTAAACCCAGACCACCTAGTTAGATTATTTTTGACAAATTCATGATTTCATAATATTATGCAGCATCTTGTACCATACATAAAGGTTAGAGCCAAACCATGTAATTAGAATTATTTTAGTAAATTTATAACTTAACACTTCCATTACTTAACATTTTCCCCTTAGGTGAAAACTGGAGTCACTGCTTCTATAAATTGGGGGTAAAAAGAAATCCATTGTTTCTTTTTTAGCTGAGCCATCCTGCCACCTGTTGGCAGCTCAGCGGCAGCTCAGCTCGGACTGGGCATCGAACTGCTGTTGCTCAGAGCTCAGCTCACACTCTTGAGCGAGCTCTTAACCAACTGAGCCACTCGGCCAGCGCAAGAAATCCATTTTATAATTGTCCGTTTTTTAAATTAAAGTATAATTGACATACAATATTATATTAGTTTCAGGTATACAACATAATTCTTTTATATATATATATATATTCATAATAAATCTCGTTAACTTTTGTCAACATAGTTACAGAATTTTTTCTTGTGATGAGAACTTTTAAGATTTATGTTCTTAGCAACTTTCAAATATGCTATACAGTATTATTAACTAGAGTTGCCATGCTGTACAGTATATCCCCATGACACATTTATTTTATAACTGAAAGTTTGTACCTTTTGACTTTTTTTTACCTATTTTGACCCCCCACTTCTCCACCTCTGCTTCTGAGCTTGTTTTTTATTTTATTTTATTTTATTTTTTTATTTAGATTCAACATATAAGTATGATCATACTGTATTTGTCTTTCTCTGCCTGACTTAGTTTACTTAGCATGCTGTCCCAAATGGCAAGATTTCATTATTTTTTATACCTGAATAATATTGCACTGTGGTGTGTGTGTGTGTGTGTGTGTGTGTGTGTGTGTATCTGATCTCAGAATTTCTTTATCCATTTAGCCATAGAGAGACACTTAGTTTGTTTCTATATCTTGTCTATTGTAAATGTTACAATGAACATGAGGATGCAAAAAGATGCACATTGGTACATTGTTTTGAGTTAGTGGTTTTTTGTTTTCTTCTAATAAATACTTAGAATTGGTGTTGCTGAGTCATATGGTAGTTTTATTTTTATTTTTGGAAGAACCTCCATGTATTGTTTTCCATACTGGTGGCACTAGTTTATATTACCACCAATAGTGCACAAGAAATAAAACCTTATTTTTCTTTGGAAAAATTTCTTTAGATGATCTGCCCATTTTTCAATCAAATTGTTCTTTTTGTTGTTGTTGTCACTGTTGTTGTTGTTGAATTTAATAGGTTTTCTATATGTTTTGGATATTAACCCCTGTATCAGATATATAATTTCCAAATATCTTCTTCCATTCAGTAGGTTGTCTTTTTATTTTGTTGATGGTTTCCTTTCCTATACAGAAGCTTTTTAGTTTGATACAGTCCCACTTGTTTATTTTTGCTTTTTTATGCCTTTGCTTTTGGTATCAAGTCCAATAAATCATTACCAAGAATGATGTTAAGAAGCTTATCACCTATGTACTTTTCTAGGAGTTTTATGGCTTCACCGTTGTATTGTTTTATGTTTGCTTCATTCATTTTCAGTTCCTCCAGTGTGGCTCCTGTGAGGACACAAATTTTTACACTGTAAGCCAATTACCCTTTATTTTACTAATTTAACAATGCTTCCTTAAGGAGGGTCCTTCACATTATCTTAAGCCATTAGTACCTATACGTTTTCTTTTGCATACTTATCTGTCCCTCTTTTCTCTCAACATGATATAACTTCAAAATACATTTCAAAAACTTTACGCAAGAATTCTTAACAATTATTGAACACTAATTCTTCATAACCCATAATAACTCCTCATTCTTTATTCATTCATTCTTTCAGTTAGTTACTTCCATTTATGAATTAGGTGCGTGCCATATGAAAGAAATTAAATATTTAGGTTTCATATACAAAATAAATATATTTCTTTTTCTCACAAGGCTGATACTATTTATATTTAAACCTAAAAAATTCTTAAGGTGTATATTTCTCATCAGCATAGTATAAGCTTCAGAGAAAACTAAAATGTATCACAGTTAATCTAAAAGTGAAGTACACAGTATTTCAAAAATATTGGGACAGAATGATGATTTTGTATTCTTTTTGTATTTTAATCCTGGCACAAATATTTAAATTTGACTACGTAATATTCAGGATTGGTGAATCCACTTATAGCATTATGCTATATGTAAAAGCATGGACAACCGGAAAATAAAAATAAAATTAACAAAGAAAGTGAAAACTCATCCTTCTTCTCTGGAGGAATGCATGGAACACATATGCGAAGCACCCAGCATTGTACTTTGAAGCCTCCGTATATTTAGTAGAGATCAATTTTAAGAACTGAAAGCACAGATAATGGTTTAGGATATTGAATATTCTATACCAGTACTTTTCTTTCCACATGACCAAAGTGCCCCCACTGCTCCATTGTAATTGCCCTATTTATCCTTTCTCATTTCCATTTATTTTAGCATTTTCTAAACATGGCTCATTCAAAATCCCCTTTTCAAATCTGGATTTAACTGTGGCTGTTTCGGGTCATGGTCCTTTTCGTATATTATACCAAAGAGTTTTTTCCAGTAGTTATCTAGTATAAAAATCATGACAACCTCACACCAAACACAGTTCTTATTTTTGTGAAAAGATAAAGTAGCCTAGATAAAGCCAATAATAAAGATCTAGAATGTCCTTAGCAAATTTCTAATAAAATTCCCTATTGTCCTATTTCTGAAGTTACTTTTTTAAATAGATGATTTAAAATTTCAAAAGAAACAAAATAATTGCACTTTGGTCTTACTTATCCAAATAATTAAAGCTTAATATTGTTTTCAAGTCCATATATCCTTCAAACTATTACTTAGAGCCTGAGAATCAGGTCACAAATGATAGTTAAAAGTCAAACTAAAAAACAAAACAAAACCAAAAAAAACATATATAAGGTCAGAAATACAGATATTATGTTTTCTTCTTTACTGATTTGTTGAAGCAAACAGAGCCCAGGTACATTTCAGCATATCAGATATCTACCAATAGCTTTTCAAAGTATATCCAGTTGCCCTTGGCAAAACTGGAAACATTTTCATAGAAAATATAGATAATTCAACAAGAATAAATCTTCCAATTTTAGTCACATTATTTAAACTTTATCATTTCTATTTGAGTGCAAATATCACTATTTCCAAAATTTAAATTTTGAAAACTATTTTAGTGATAAACACATTGTCTTTATTCAAATTAGCATCACCAGTACATAACTGCTTTCATTCTGAGTAATATATCAGATTACACTTAATTTTAGATCTCAATGTTTTCTCCAGTTTATTGATTAAATTTTCTACCTTAACTAGCTTTATTATGACTATTTAAAATGTATCAAACAGTTACAAAAACCCTAACTCATGGTTTCTAAGTGTACATCTTTTGGGTCTTTGCAAAAGTCATGATGCATATTTGAACAGATGGCACTAGTTCATTTTTGAAAGTACTAGAGTCATTTGTATCTATGTTATTGCTGTGTCATTTGGCAGCTGACAGTTCTAGCATCATTCTAAAAAAAATTGAGCGATTTGGTTGAGCTTTGGAGATTTTACAACAAGTTGAAAATGGAAGACCAAACTGTGCATTTTTGCCATATTTTACTGTTTTACTTCTATAAAGGGAAGAACACATGCCATGCTTTGAAAAGTTGCATAAAGTTTATGGTGACAATGCTCTACAAGAACGTCAGTGCCAACAATGGTTCACAAAATTCTGTGTTGATGCTTTTGATCTCAACAATGCTCCTCGGTCAGGGAGGCCCACCTATGTTGATGACGACAAAATGAAGCCATTGATCGAGTCAAACCCACGTTACATGACACGAGATATTGCAGAAACATTGAACATCCATCATTCAAGCGTTCACGACCACCTGAAGAAGCTGGGATATGTAAGCAAACTCCATATTTGGGTTCTGCATGAACTCAAATAAGTTCATTTGACAGCATGTATAAACATCTGCAATATGATCACTAAAATGTGAGGAAAATGAAAATGGCAACTGGTGATGAGAGGTGGATTGTTTACAACAATGTGGTGCACAAACGGTCTTGGTCTCCCAACGTGATGATTCGCCTCAAACAACATTGAAAGCAGACATTCATCGGAGGAAGATTATGCTCTCAGTGTGGTGGGATTTTAAAGGTGTCCTGTTTTTTGAGCTCCTACCAAGGAACCAAACAATCAATTCCAATGTGTACTGTTGGCAATTGGACAGTTTGAATGAATCCATCATCCAACGACGTCCAGAGCTTGTTAATTGCAAAAGAGTTGTGTTCCATCGCTACAAAGTGAGAGCACACACAAGTTTGACCGCCGGTCAAAAATTATTGGAGCTTGAATGGGATGTGTTGCCACACGCACCATACTCTCCTGATCTTGTGTCATCAGACTTCCACTTGTTTTGCTCTCTTCGAAACTCCTTGCATGGTATAACGTTCAATTCAGATGAGGCTGTAAATCAGCACCTTGTTCAGTTTTTCGCAAATAAAGACAGGTCCTTCTATGAACTAGGAATTATGAAGTTCACTGAAAGAAGGCAAAAGGTTATTGAACAAAATGGGCAATATATCATTGATTGATCTTTGTTCTTTATATAAATAAATGACCTTTGAAAAACATAGACAAAATACATCATGACTTTTCCGACAACCCGGTATATCTAATATCCATCCATTTTATTCTAACTTTAATACAAGTACCCTAACCTATGATACTTTTGTACTTTTAAGGTTAATCTTTGAACAAATCTGGATAAGAAATTGTTATCCGAATTCCCAGTGTCATCTCCCATCCAAAAATATATCAGAAAACAGTCAGTTTGAAGCTAACTAATTTTCTCTATCTCACCAGCCTCCTGGATATCCATCCCAACTTCCATCTTGTAACTAAAGGATTTCTTACTGGTCCTTTCTCCAGAAATTGAGATGGGCCCTAGATTCTTCTTTTAGAAAGGAAAGTGAAAAGAAGCACTATGTTAAATACAAAATATAAAATATAGAAGCCAATCCATTATATTGATATCTTTTTTTGTTTGTTTGTTTGTTTTTTGTTCTTTTTTTTTAGTTGAGCCACCCTACCACCTGTTGGCAACTCAGCAGCAGCTCAGCTCAGACTGGGCATCAAACTACTGTTGCTCAGAGCTCAGTTCGCACTCTTGAGCGAACTCTTAACCAACTGAGCCACTCAGCCAACCCATATTGATATCTTTTTAATACTGGAATTTGTTGTTCATGTAATCGCATAGGTTTTTTTCTTTATTACTAATAAATATTCTTTGAAAGACATAGCCTCTTCACTTCTGTAGCTAAAACTGTTGAAACTATGTAACTTCTTATTGCATAAATAATGTTATTTTAGAGCATAAAACCAATTAATCTTTATACACATCATATGAAAAGTCTAATATCAGTTTGGTACCATATATTCAATATTACACACCCTATATCATTTATTATTGGCATAATTAATAATAATAGTTTTATTTAATTAACATTTATTAAGTATTTACTTATGTCTTTGATTTACATGCCTTAGCTTATCTGTATAGAGCTTATTTATCCAATAAAGCAATTGAAATTATCTACTGAACAATGCACATATTTTTAATAAGTGCATGGTTTTTAAAGCCCCAAGCATATTTTTCTGAAATCACCTTGATCATTTCAGAGAAGTATTCTTTTCTAGAGACAAAATTCTCCACCTATTAAATTTAATTCTCTCTTAAAAAGAAAAATGGCATAAACTTAAAATTCCCACAAATATCTTAGCAATAGCACTCTTCTTCTTTTTAATATTATTCACCAACCAGGTCACCATCATTTTTGTTTTCTTTGTGCAAAATGTGATTCTTTCCATTGCCACTGAAATCTCAGATAAGTTATAAATATGCATTCTGTTTTATGCCTATGGCCCCATTCTGATTGGAGAGTGGTTCTCAATAGCTGCCTCCAATGCAAGCCCTTTTTGCAGGTAATCTAAAAGCCTACAGTAGTTTTCCACAAATTATTTCCTACACTAAAAAGCTCATTTCTTATATCTCAGTAGGTTTCTTATTTCTCGTTTGAAAAATCCTTAGCACACTCAAAGAATGACAATTGGAGGGGCCATCCCTTACCTACTTCAGCCAACAGACAGCTAGCTTTTGTGTGCCTACCAGTTGTCAGGTACATACTCTCAGAACCTTTCTCCTTAAATCATCCATTTGCATACTTGTTCTAGGAAACTTCCACTTGCAAATTACAAGTTTTTAGACCAGCAATTAGTTGCTCCCATTGTGAACTACTCAGCCCCAAGGGTATTCAGAGATTCACTATCTAGTTCATCTTCCTTTTAGGCCTGTTGCCTGCACCTCTTACTGTACCAAACTCTGCCTTCAGCAAAGTACCTGCACTCCCCAAGCAACCTACCAGGGCCATGCCTACATGGTTTATTCTTCACAAGAATTTTATGAGGTAAGAACTATTTTTGTCCTTATTGTACAGTTAAGGAAACAGGTCAGAGAGAATTTAAAATCCTCTCAAAGTCATAAAAGTATCAGAGATGAGTCAGCTTAGGGCATACTCATATTGAGCAACTGACTGAGTGTTGATTGTGTTCCCAGCATCTGTCCTTTTGTGAAAAAATATTTGCCACATTTGCTCTAGTATAAACAATAGGTAGTTCATTTGTATTGGTTTAATCAGTAGATAAACCTCTTTAAATTCAGTTTTATTCAGTTGGTAAGAATATTGAATTACCTATTTTTTATTCATGAACAGCATGAAGAAGGGGTTTCTGTCAGATTCATAAATGAAGACAGAAGGAGTATTTTTGTAGAAAAGAAATGCTACTTTTGCTCTGTTTCTGAGTTTTCTTAAATGCTCCATATTCATAACAAGAGTAATCAAGTTAATAATCCAAATGATATCAATCATAATCTGATCTATCTGATACTTTTAGACACAAGATCACTGAAGTTTAATTGTGTCAAAAATGTGGATCCCAGCTCAGCACATTCTAGTAAATAGAACATTTACTGACTATCTCCTAATTAAGGGTTTTGATATCCATACAAGATTTCAGAGCCCCATCAGTCAATAATTATATTTTCTGTTTCCCACAGCTTCTATTTTAATGTAAACTCAAATATTTATTTTTAGATGAATAAATATCAAGGTATTGCCAGGAAGAATGTTAAGACAAAACTGTAAACCATCTCTCCGCCATTACTTCTGTCCTTTATTATACTTCTAGTTACTGCCCACAATTAACAGAAACTGCATCTTTGGTTTTAGAAGTACTGTGATAGTTCATTTTATTGTATTCACTTCATTGCGCTAAGCGATGGTCAGATTTTTGATAAAATTATATTTCTGGGTGCATCTGTGAAGACATAAGCATTGAGTCAGTAGACTGGTAAAGAAGATCTGCCTCACTAATACTGTGGGTATTATTTAATCCTTTGAGGGCCTGAATGGAACAAAAAGGTTTTTAGGCCATCCAAATGACAGACCAGCCCTTGCAGAGCCAACCTCTAATCCAACCCCAGAGGATCCAGGTGCCAGGATCAGTCCTACTGCCCCCAGGTTCCAGGCTCACCCCACCACCAGACTGCCTGTGTGGGCTCAGCCTGCAGGGCAACTCTTACAAACCCAGACTCCTGGCCTAGGCTAGCACCAGGCCAACCCCCATGGGCCCAGATGTCAGGCACACTCCAGTGGTCATTTGGTTAGCTCCCACAGATTCAAGATCTAGGATTGCCCACATGGACACAGATCCCAAATGCATCACTGTAGATCAAGTGCCATCAAGTGCCAAGGCCACACACCTAGGTTCCAAGTTTGTGCCCATGGACCCAGGCACCGGCTCAGCCCCTGTGGACCCGAGCACCAGGCCTGCCCACTGATGATCCAGGCACCAGCTCTGCTTAGCTGAAGACTCCAGCAGCAAGCCGACCAACACCACCATATGGTCCACTCAGAAACTGGATGGGCTAACTGGTAAAGGGTTTTCTCTGCCAGAGGCAGTTTGTGAAGACTAGAAGAGGTGCCTACTTTCTCAAATGCACTGACACCAATGCATGGCCACAATGCAATGAAGAACGCCACCAAAGGAAACTCATAAAGCTCCAGTGACTGACTCTAAAAATACGGAGATCTCTGCACTGTCTGACTGGGAATCTGACATACGGCACAGTGACTATATTTAACAATACTGTATTATATATTTGAAAGCTGCTAAGAGTAAATCTTAAATGTCCTCACATTTTACACCTTAACCTTACACAATGTTATGTGTCAATTGTATCTCAAACCTGGAAAACAAAGAACAAAAAGGCAGAAGACGGGTACATTTCTCCTCTCTGCTTCAGGTGGATATCCACCTTCTGCTCTCAGACATTGGCACTCTTGGTTCTTGGGACTTTGGACTTGAACTTACATCATTGGCTCCCTCATTCTCAGGCCTTCAGGTTTGAACTAGAATTTGGCCAACAGCTTTCCTCAGCTCCAGGTTGCAGAAGGCAGATTGGGGGACTTCTTAGCCTTTATAATCACATGAGCCCATCTCTCATAATAAATTTATTTCTATATATCTATTTATACATTCTATTAGTTTTATTTCTCTGGAGAACCCTGGATAATACAGATTTGGGCACTGAAAGTGGTACTAGAAGTCAGAATTTTAAGTTTGCTCTCCGGGATTCAAAAAAGACTATTTCCTACTTTTTCATCTTCCTTATCCCTCAAAAATGCACAAACATACACACACAGATCATGTACATTTTTGAGTCATTCTGAACTCTCTATTACATTATATTCTGTGCTGAATCAAAATACAAACATTCATCTTGTAGTGGTGCCATCATTTGTCTTTCAAGTAATAGGTAACTTATCATTTATAATTATGTCACACCTTCAAATACAAAGTTATCCCTCACCTGGAAGTTGTGTGCAAGTCTCTCTTGGTAGTGATTAAGAAAAAGACTTTCTATTAATATCCATATCATCTTATATAATGCAGCTCGAAGAAAGGAGACATTGTCAATTTTTAGGGCCACAACAAATTCTATTTTCTGATTCAATTGATGGGATATAAATCAAATACATAGCCCCAGCCTGTGATGGATGGACACCTATAATTTCAGATTATGGAACATATTCACCTGTACATGGAAGAGTAATATTGCATATAAAATTACCACAAACTTTCAGTGACATTCATTAACAAGCATTTACTTGGTCTACTATTGTGTGCAAGCTGATCTTGGTGACATTTGGCTGGGGAATGGCTTTGCATCAAGCAATGGATCACTCAGAGCATGACTTCTCTTCTTGCTGAGATTTGGCTTCATGTCTCCTCTATGTGTTTATTCTGGGGTCAAGCCTGAGGAACCTGCATTTACCAGGGGAAGCTCCTCTTAGGGGGTGACAAAGATGCAAGGGAGCAAGTGGAACTACCCATGATCCCTTTAGGGAATTGGCACTTGTCTCTTCTGTTTTCTTCTATTGGTCAATGTAAAAACACATGTCAGAACTTAATGTCAAGCAGTAGGAAAATATACTCTATCCCATTTCCTGAAAGGAAATACAAAGCCACATGACAAAGGACATGAGAAGGAAGAGTGAAAAGTTGGGGCCAATTATTAAAATTATCACACATAGAGAAGTGGTATATAATGACTTCTTATACATCACTACAAGAATGGAAATTTAGAATTGTTAGATTTGTCTTAATTTGAAAATTTAAATTAATACCAAAAGTTACAATAAACCTGATATCACCTAATGGATGCTCAGGTTATACTTTATACAAGGAACTTTCTAAAGGGAAGCCTGCCAATTGGCCTGTATGTAGGCATATTTATTTTTATCAATCTAAAGAGAAGCTATATCAAATGTGCAAAAATCCTAAGAGTCTGGCAAGTTAATAGTGTAACATGTTTAAACATATGTCCAAATTTATGTTTACAAATTTCTAACCAAAATATACCCATATATTCTCCCTCCCACAAATTATTTAAATTGTTCTAATATGAAATAAATTATTTTATCCACATTTTCTTGCAGAAAGGAGCATCCAGAAATGTAGGCTCCTCTGATATGGTTCAAGTACTAAGTCATCGACTGCTTGAAATTGTACCATGGTGACACCTGAACATTTATCACATAGAATCATAATATTAGCTTCACATGTCATGCTAGTTGAGATTGATTTTTCTACAACCCACTGAAATTTCTTTGTTGAGACATTTGATTCCTCTGTTTGAATGGAATACTTTATATAGACCATGCACTGCAATAGAAGGAGCCTATTGGAAATGTAAACATAAGGCATTCAAAATACCCATTTATCATATTCACTGCGCCTTTATTTCTAACCTCAGAATCATGTAATTTATATTGGTTTCTTGACTACTGCCTTGGAATCTGAGATGAAAAATTTTAGCTGACGTACATCTTATCATCTGAAAAATAATACCTTTTATTCTCTTGAAAATTACAATGGTTCACAGACTCATGAGGCCACCTTTGTTCAGGTTTTTGAAAAATTGCAGGCATACCCCAGAGATCACAGGTTACGCTCTGGACCACCATAATAAAGCGATAATACAATAAAGTGTGAGTCACACACATTTTTTGGTTTCCTGGTGCACATAAAAGTTGTGTTAGCATTATAGTGTAATCTAATAAGTGTGCAATAGCATTATGTCTAAGGGAACAATGTACATACTTGAACTTTATTGCTTAAAAGTGCTAATCATCATCTGAGTCTTCAGCACATTGTAGTCTTTTTGCTGACGAAGGATCTTGACTTAATGTTGAGACTGCTGACTCACCAGGGTGGTGGCTGCTGAAGGGTGAAGAACTGTGGCGATTTCTTAAAATAAGACTACAATGAAGTTTGCTCCATCAATTGACTTCCTTTCATGAATGATTTCTTTGTAGTATGTGATCTGTTTGATAGTATTTTACTTGGAGTAGAACTTCTTTCAAAATTAGAGTCAATCCTCTCAATCCCTGCTGCTGCTTTATCAACTAAGTTTATGTAATATTTCAATAGGGCCCTAACTTCAGCTGGTATCTGACTCCAAGTTGCAAACCTACCTCTGATCATAAAGATATGAGAATTTTTTTTATAAAAGCAATTAGTAAACACAGGTGGCTATCCTAACTAACAAGTGAGCTCAGGATGAACTATATATGACAAATGGTGATGTCAAGTCCCTTACTTGAGGACTAGTTATTGCTTATTTTGAGACTGTATGTAATTGGGTTGTTATTTGCTTGGTTATATGAGAGGTGAGGTTTCTTTCTGTCCTTGCAATGTCTTTGGCAGATAGTTTGCTTTAATGCTTATTCAATAATACAACTCTTTCTTTTTCCCTTCTACTTTTTTAGAGAGGTTTTCTGGGTTGGGAGAAGTTTTTAATTTTAATTATATTTCCACAACAATTCCTGAAGGAGGTAATGCAAGGAGAGGATGGCTTGTGTCAGTATCTGGGATTTCTCCCCAAACTCCAGCATTAAACTCCACAGAGTAAGGCTGGAAGATGAAGAAGACTACTTACCCTGCAAAAAAAAAAAAGAAAAGAAAGGAAAAAAGAAAGAAAGAAAGAAAGAAAAAGGGAGGAGGGGCATGGTTGGAAGCGTTCGATTAACTGAAACAAACACAAGCTAAAGATCTGCTTTGCCTGTTTTTCATCTGAAAGACTGAACTAAATCATAAATATCTGTGATCCAATAATAGAAACAGCCAATGCTAAACACACCACTAACAACAAAAAGAAGATACGCAAGTCCACAAAAACATTCATTAAAAGCTAAAGTAAGCAGGTTTAAATTTCTCACCCTGAGCCCCTTTTTAGGTAGGACAGAGTGAAAAGATTATCCAAAGAATGATTCCAAGAAGACTTTCTTAATTTGTTGATGTGAGAGAAGAGAGATTTTTTAGATCCTTTAAATTCTTCACCATCCACCTCTGGAATTAGATTACTCCAAACCAACATGATGCATGAAGTTGGGAGATGGAAGAATGGAGAAAAGAAAGAAAAGGAATTCTTGTTAGAATTAGAAAAATAGAAAAAAAAAGAGATCATAGTTATCAAAGGAAAAGAGATACATGGAAGTAAGGCAGTGTAGGAACCACACATGTGGATAGGAAATGGAATATGAGATCAATCCAGCTGCAGAAATTGGAAAGGAAGATTGGGTATTCGAGTGCCCCTGACTTTAAGTCTCTATTAATTATGCCAGTGCAAAGTCCCTGAAGAATGTTCACTTTCAAATTAATTATTCATTCTGTGCAACATGTCTGTGGGCTTTTTTCTTTGCCTGGAAATACCTCTTCTTCATATTGTGCCTGCTCAAGTGCGAAGCTAGCACCTCCTGTTTGGTCCTTGCTTATCTCATTGCTATTACTGCATACATAACACAACACTTTAAAAATAAATGAACTTTATTTTTTAGAGCAATTTTCTGTTTACAGAAAAATTGAGCAGAAAGCATAGAGTTCCAGCATACCCCCTTTCCTCCTGCAGTTTCCCTATCATTAATATCTTTCTTTATTGTGCCATTTTTGTTTATTTATATTTTCTTAGCCATCCATTAGTTCTTTAGTGCAAAGATTATAACTTATTCAGTGCTAAGCAAAGATATTTAATAATGCCAATAAATATAATTAAACAGAGTATAATTGGATACTATAGTAAAAGCTTGTATAACTTGTTTTCGCTATAGTTATTGATATTAGAGATGCTTCTAAGATGAAGATAAAAGCCACAGACTCTTCAAAAGAAAAAAATGCAAATACATGTACAAATTTATCCAACATTGAATATAAGGGTTACAAATAGAAGAATCTCTCAGCTTTGGCACTCTTGACATTGGTTGTTGTGAGGCGCTGTCTGGTACATTATAGTTATTTAGCAGCATTCCCAGCCTCTATTTCTAGATGCCAGGAGAAATTCCCTATCCTACAATAACAATAAAAATATCTGCAGACATTGCCAAAAGTCTCCTGTGTGGCAAAATTGCCCTTGGGTGAGAATTTCTAAAAATAACTCACTGGACCACATCGAGGAAAATCTTCATTAGTATAAAAACTGATTTCAAAATGATACTAATTTGGGGTACATTTGGATTCATTGTAAATAAGACACAGGAAGAGATGACAAGGGGTAAGTTGATAACACATACAAGGAATTTATCAAATACAGCAGACACTGTTTGGATAAATGTTGAACATACATTCTTTCAAGCATGCACCAAATAAGTAATTATTCAGAGAAGTTCTTAGCTGATAATCTGATAGAAACATTTGACATTTGCTGTTTCTAGCCTTTGCTTTAGTTTGCAATCAGAAGTGTATATTTTTAAACGATTCCTAAGAAAATGGTAACAGAAATTGGCTATAAAACTACAAACAATTCATAAAGCTGCTTACTAGTTATCCAGTCATTGATCCACATTACTAAATCCCTCCAAAGTACATAAATATGAAAACCAACATTGAGAAAACCAACATTTGCAGGACACTTCCAGCCACAAGGAAGTCTTAAAAAGTGAAGGGAATAAACCATTGTCTGCCGATATTTTTAGGACTAGAGTTTAAAGTTTACTTCTGTATCAATTTACTTTCTTTTTTTCATGTCATTAAATTTATTGGGGTGACATTGGTTAGTAAAATTATATAGGTTTCAATTGTACAATTCTATAATACATCATTTGTATATTACATTGTGTATTCACCACGCCAAGTCTGTTATCTTTCCATCACCATTTACCCTATTTGCCTCTCCCCTCCCTCTTACCATCTGGTAACCACTAAACTGTTATCTGTGTCTATGAGTTTTTGTTTGTCTTGTTTGTTTGTTGCTTTCAGTTCTATATCCCATACATGAGTGAAATCATATGGTTCTTGATTTTTTTCTGTCTGACTTATTTCACTTAGCATGATAATCTCAGATCTGTCCATGTTGTCACAATTGGCAGTATTTAATATTTTCTTATGGCTGAATAATATTTCATTGTATATATGTACCACCTCACACCTGTTAGAATGGCTTTTATCAAAAAGACAAGTAATAACAAGTGTTGGGTTGGAGAGTTTGTGGAGAAAATGGAACACTCATACACTGCTGATCGGAAGGTAAATTGGTACAGCCACTATAGAAAACAGTATGGAGATTCCTCAGAAAATTAAGAATAGGATCCAACAATCCCTTTTCTAAGTATCTACCCAAATTATCTGCATTAATTTGCTTTCTAAGCAAAAACTATGAGGCAAAAATTTTTCATTCACATGAGCTCTCTTATTTTAAAGTTAAAAAGACTTGGTTTAACTCAAAAATAGGTTCGTTCAGATAAAAGGAAATGTGAATTGTAATGTCTCTGTAAAGACAGTTTGACCCTATCATGTTTTCTAGCAGCATCTTCATATGATAGCTAGGACTGTAAAGTCTGGAGTCAAGTGGGCTTGGTTAGAATCCTGTACCTGTCCCTTGTACATTATATGACATTAGAAAAACCAAATAAATGTTTTCAGCCCGAGTTTTCTCATTAGTATAATAAAGATAATAGACAATTAAATGAAACCATGTGCTGGAAATAGTGCAAATACTCAACCATGTTAGTTGTAAGTAAGGGAACCAATATTTGTTGAATACCTACTGTTTGCAGCCATTTTGCTAGGACCAATAAATGTTTGGCAATTATTTTCTATATAAGAATAATGTTAATATTGTATCAGTTTTACTATTGTAAGGTCTTACCCCTCAGGAAAAATAAGAAACATATACTGCTGTGTTTTCAGTGAATGATAGATCCATGATGAACATGGTACAGCATGTCAATTTTATGGATTTCTTAACAAATTATAACCGAACTAATTAGACATTGTTTCCGTCTTAAATATAAAATATATAAATGACAAACATGATTTTTAGCTATTATAGTTTAACAACTTCAGATATTTCTATGTATTTACCATATGTGTACATTTTCAGTTTTATTAGTGAAGAAATTCCTGGAAATTTTCTTCCCTTATGCCCTACGTTTTTGTTTATTTATATTAATATGGACAAGGATTTGTAATTTTTTAAATCTGTGTATATCCCAGTGTTTCCAGGACAATGCTCTATTTGTTTGATCTCTGAGAGTGGACTGTAGGTAAGGTAAATTGAACAGAATTGCTTTAAACTGAAAGTTTTTTCCAGCACTGCTTATTTTCATATACCCCTGGAGGTAGCTGGAGTGGAATGGTTTGGACAGCTATTTTTCATTATAATGTACAAAATCACTGCTGGGTAGCCATGAAGAAACGAAAAATGTCTTAACACAAAGCGCTAACGTGTTTGCCAAGCCTTACGCTAATAGAGCAAATGTTTCCATCAAAGAGACCTGGCTCAATTCTTGAGCCTTGGGTTTCATAGCCTGCTGCCTTCTCTGTATGAATAATTATAATTTTTAACTGGAGTGTACATCAACTTTTATGTATTGGTTTGGCCACTGACATGTCAGACGTGTGGTAACTCTTCAAATGAACCTGACTTGGAGCTTGCACCACCTCATAAATTACATTCTAAGATTAAATTTTAAAAACTTCTCTTGGCTGCCACCTTGTGGTAGACTTTTCAAAGTAACAAAATTCAGTCAAAAAATACAGGTTTTCAACGTCATTAGAATAGAGAGACCAGAAATTTACATATGACAGTTGATAATTTTGCTGTGAGTTCAATAAAGATCTAAAAATGTTATCTCTGACTTAAAGTCTGTTTTTTACCCATTATTTATACAGTAGTTTGACACATTAAACTTGGGTAAAAATAGGAAAAGTATTATCTTGGTCTCTGTTACATATATGTGATACAACATTAATTCAAAAACTTTCTCTGTTTCATTGGTTACTTTCTGAAAACTTCAAAAATTAGATTTAGCTGCTGAACAAATGTTAATGTAGTAAGAAATTACATGTATTATAAGACAATTTACAAGTTACTATCAATTTTTAAAGTATACAGTTATAATCAACTATATGATACAAACTATGTAATTCAAATAGAAAATATTATTTGATAAATAACATGATTTATTAGAGTATTTGTGATATATTTTCTTTTTTTTTTCTCTTGATGACCATGGGTGATCCGTTTTCTGGGAACATATCTAGTATGTTATAAAACTAAGTTAATTACTTGTCAACAAAAAGGCTGTGAGTTTCTTCAAAAGAAATGAGATCATTTGATTGGGACTTATAATTAAAAGACCAAAATAATTGCTACAACTCAATAACGAAGAGTGGAAAAAGAACATGGGTTAACCACAATGCTGCCAACTCCACTGATGGAAAGAGATTGACAAATGATTACTAAAACTTTAAATTCATAAACCGGGTGATCTATTTGAAGGTAAAATTAGACAGTATAGAGTCCTAAGAACTCTGCTTTTTAATGCGTTAACCATTTTCACGGACAACCAACATTGCCAAAATGAGAGTATTGGTTTCATAGGACAAATTCTAAATCTTTTCTCAAATTTGTTTTCACTCTTGAAGAGTGGTTAAATTCAACACAAGTCTCAAGGGTCACCAGTCTGATGTAACGGTGAACTTATTAAACATCGTCACCCTCAATTAAGGAAAAGCTAGCACCTCAAGGAGATTCCATATCAGGACCAAAGTCAGAACTGCTTTTATTTCCTAGGAAAATAGAAAAATAACCTCTTTTGAGATTTAACTCAGATGGGGATTGTAAGTGTTTCATCTTTCAGATAGAAAACAACTTAGATATAATGCAGACCTCTCACTGCAAAAATTTGATTTGAGGGCAAAAATTCCTAAGGAGACAACCTCAGATAATCTTATTCTGTTGCAGTTCTATTTGAACAAACTCCATGCTGCCTACCTTCTTAGGGACATCCACAGGCATTCACATTTAGTAAGAATTCTGGGAATTTTATTTTGTACCTTCTACAATACAGGATAGTTGTTCATTATGTGATTTTTTTAATCATTTACCATGCTGTGGCCTTTGTTCTAAGAAAACAGGGGAAAAAGAATGCAAGAAGAAACCTTTATTTGAATTACAATTTTTTTTCCATTTATTGAACATGCGTCTTTCATTTAGGTCTAGTCCAGCTACCTCAAAGTTTGTGCTTTAATTACTTTAGGAAATATTTTCCTTTATGCCTTTGAAGTCATTCCATTTTCCTAATGGAAGAAATATGTTTAAATTACCTGAGAGCCATGTTTGCTGTCCTTGCTTGTCACCCTAGGATATGTGAGACTAGAAACTCTATCAAAAATAGTCTTAATTTACTTGCTAACATTCACTCTCTCGGTAGGAATAATTTGCTTAGTAGGAAAAGTAATTTCTCGTTGTCTTCTTTCACTAGCAAATAATACATTGCATTTGTGTGTTTCTTTACCAAGCCTGGAGCCTTTAGATTCATTATCCAATTAATCCTCCTAACGTTGCTGTAAAAGTTAGAATGGGGAGTAAATTCCCAATCTACATGGAGGCAGATTAAGTGACTTATATTATGTCACTAAACCAGTAAAAAGCCAAGTTAAGAAAAGTGCTTAAGGCTTGCCTTTATTGCAATATTGAGTCATTATTTCTCATATTACAAGAACCTCTTCAGAGATAACTGGTACTAGGAGTTGAGGACTAAACAGGTTTTGTCATATTTAATTGTAACGATGTTCTCTAAAATGGTCTTTTGAAATAGTGACTGGGAATATAAGTGCATCTATATTGGCAAAACATAGTGCATGATATTTTAATGATATATGGAATAAAAATCAATTTTGTTTTTCAAGTTATATAAACTAGTTAATATTCATTAACAAATGGCAGTATTAACAAGTGAATGTGGAACCAAATACATTTTTCTTTCTTCCTTTCTTTTATTATTAATAAATTAGTTTAGTCTGCCCATTTCATCCCATGAGAATCAAGCAGCTCAATCTCATTTGATTATTTTAATCACGCGTTTTTGAGTTTTTGATATTCCTACAGAAATAATTCAAAAATCACCATTATTTTTTTCTATTATTTTTATTTTTAAATAGGACTTAACCTGTAAAAAGACAGAAATATCAAAATTAAATATCTTACATGTTTCTCTATTCTCCACTGTTTCTTGTTGCATAAGAAAACTAAGAAAATGACTATCAGCATAGTACATGGGACTATACTTTTGACTATAACTTAAAAGTTGAGCTGTCAGAAATCCCAGAAGTACAGAGTTCCCTGCAGCATTTCAAGCTCAAGTCTGCAGGCCAGGGAAGACAAGAGATTCAGATAAGCTTTAGCTGCACAGTTGAACTTAAGGCTATTTAGAAGAACACAAATTTGGATTCATCTGAGATTTTCTTTTTGTAAGTCAGTAGGTATTAGATCTGAAGGAAACTTTTAAAATGTTTTTGAATGTCTCTTTCGTATACATCACCTTTAGAAAAATTGAAAGCTGATGGTCCAAAGTAACCAGAAATATGATCAGTGGTGTCCCCACTCACTCTGATGGGTTGATGCCACCTTAGGGAACTCGAGGTTCCCTGCATCATGTGTTGCAACAGCCACAAAAACTTCAGTTCCAAAAGATCTCACAACTTAAATTTAATCAATAGGAAAGCATTTCACTGTATAGATAAAAGACAGGAGATTAGATACCAAGTTCTGTTATAATACTTTTTTAAAAGAGCTTAAACCCCTTAGTTTTTATATTGCATAGTATTGATCAGACATAAGGTAAAATTTATTTCCCATTGATAATGTAACAGTGTTGTTTTTATAGCAAGTGTGTAATCATGTTTCAGACATTCAGAAAAGATTAATTCCTGTATTATTCTGTTTCTTGTTGCCTCTGCCTCATTTTAGTTTATACTGAACTTCATTCCAAGTTATATGTATACTGATAAGTTATTCAAATGTAGATAAAACTGGTGAACACATTTATTTTTAAATTTACAGTAGACTAAGCAGAAAGACAAAGCCAGGAGACAATTACCCAGCAAAATCTCTTTTGTGAGGTTATGTGAGAAGCATGACCAAGGGTTGGAAGCTTCTACTAATCATATTAGGGAATGAATAAGGAGGAACTAAACACCTGTAGCTTTAGTAAAAGAAAAAAATGCTTTCAGAAAGGATGAAGCCATTCAGATGTGTTGGTCCCCAGTACGTGAATAAGAAGGGGAAAGTCAATGCATAAGATATGTTGGGATCCAATGCAGGCTTCATTAACACCGGAAATAGAGTCTAGATAAGAGCTAACTTCCAAGTGAATTCAAATAGTTTTAATTTTAATATATGATAGAATATAAAAAGAAGTTTCTTGGAATAGCAGGGTAGTTGTTGATTATTTGAGAGCTCTAAAACTTGGAGTATTTTATTGATCTCAACTATGTTCAATGAATCCCAGATATGGCTGGTCATCAGAATCAAGGGGGCCTCTTTTACATGATGCTTTTCTGACCAGGAAGCCTTCCTATTACCTGAGTCAGAGCAATAGCTCAGATAGATGTTGCAAGTTGGTGAAGTCTGCCTAGATTCCCAGCTCCAGATATTTCAATATACAGTAATAGCTTGGTTTGGCAATATAATTTGTTCTGGAAACAAACTACTTGTATTGCAAGACATTGCCCATTTACTATGTTAAAATGTATTAGAAATATTTGCTCATCTTGTGGAACACTCACCAACCACATTACTCGCAATCCAAGGTTTTACTGTACATAATAAAATGGATCATCATCACTGGCCTTTTGTCAGCTGAAAGAATTGCATGGCACTTCTTGACCATATCTCTGTGAATGGTCTTCCTGGTCCTGCTCTGCCGAAGCATTTATCAGGAACTATTAAGATTCTGTTGGACCATGGGCACAGTCGAAATTCTCGGGAATAATTACCTTGCAGCTGCAGCTATACCTTGATGCTCTTCTTTTATCCTTATCCTCAGTAATTTCAAAGAGAGTCCATCAGGAACTGCCAATAACATCCTCAATAACAGCTGAACCCTCCAGACTGTCCTGAAAATCAAGTGCCTTATCCACTTTGGTGAGGCTACAGTTGAATTCGCCATTTTCTTCCTGTCTACTATCATCAGGGTTTGGGGTTCAAATGAATATAATTTTTTTCACTGCTTTCTGTAATATAATTCTTGTTAGCCTTCTCCATGTCATTTGTTTCTTGCCTGCCATCCTCATCTTTATCTCTATACCCTGAAAAGCAAACTTACCTTCTTCACCCATATATTTCTTGCTATCTGGTTATCATCTTTCATTTCCATCTCTGATTTCTTTTACAGATCAAAGATAACCAGTTAACTATGAGTGTTGCTCTGCTCTTTCAGAGGACCCATTCATGTTTGTTTTTCTTTCTTTCTTTCTTTCTTTCTTTCTTTCTTTCTTTCTTTCTTTTTTCTTTCTTTCCAGTGATAGTATCATTTGTCTCAGTGACAGTAGCCGATGTGCTCACCATTGTCAACTCATGGTGAAAAGATCTGTAACAGATGACTCAGGCAAAATTCCCATCACAGAGTTGTGAATTGTCGTTGTAAATTGTGATCACAAAGCAATCTGAAAAGAAGTCAATTCAAGAATTATCTAATCTTGAAGATGCCTGCCTTAGCTTGCAGACCCTTGACAAAAACCTTTGAAGCCAGTCTCCAACAGCAGACCCCAAAATGTGTTATTCTTGCCACTCCTCCATGCTTGTTGACATTAGAGTCCAGAGCAATGTTTACCAATTGTCCAGCTTAGAAGAGCCAATGTATATTGGCTCTTCTTAATGGATGCTTAAAAAGGATTGACAACAATCTCCTGTAGGAAAATTTAGATTTTATATAAAAAGTGAATAACAGCAAATACAAGCGGGCAATATTTGCTGGAGTATAAAGGTCCCTGTCTCCTTCCCAAGTGCATGTTCTATGATAATGTAGATGCTGACAGTGAGTGGATAGTTACAAGGAAAATAAAGTGCAAAAGGAATAAGGAAAGTGTAAGCCTATTAGAGGACTGATGCTTTAGATCAGAGATTGGCAAACGTTTTCTGTAAAAAGCTTGACAGCAAATAGAGTAGGTTCTGAGGGCCACATGGTCCCTGCTATTCTTACATGGGAACACCTATAGATGAGATACAAAGAAATGAGCTCTGTTCCAATAAATGTTTCCAAAAGAGTCAGCAAGCCAGATTTGGCCCACAGGCTACAGTTCGCCAACTCCTATATTAGATTATAATCAATATTTGATGTAATTATTCTACAGAAGGAGAACAAGAGTCACGGGTTCAAGAACCATGTCTGACATTAGCTGTCTAGGGAAAACACTTTCCTAGCTAACAAATTTTTTATGTCTGTAAAATAAAATGGTTAAATTTGCTTTTTCTAAAGTTACTATCTGCTCTAAAATGATAGAACTTTTGTCTGTGTTCACTTTACTTCTTATATTTAAGAAAAAAAATAGCGTGTTATTAGTCTTTCTTTTAAAAAGGCTGAATAAAAGTTATTCACAAAATCATGCAAATAATTTAAATTTTTTGAAGTGATTTCTCTGGGAGAAAGGAAGGAAATTCTTATTCCAAATATGTGGAAAGGTTCTTAGTTTTTGCTCTGTGTGAGTCATCAGAATTTTTCTTGGCTCCCTTAATGAATCAAAACAGAAAGCAGGGCATAAGAAGCCGTGGAGAATACAAGGGAGATGTATTTATTTATTTATTTATTTATTTATTTATTTATTTATTTATTTTTATGACTGGACCCTGTCTGAATTTTAGGAAAGAACAGCTTTTGTTTGCTTATACCAGAGCACTCTTTTCATTTCAACCCTATTCCTGACTAAAATTGTTTCTGGATTCCATTCCATGAATTTATTGACTTCAAGATTCTCAAAGCTGACCTCTTTTCTGGACTTACGTAAATTACAGCATCTGTGTTTCTATCATTTCCAATTTTTCTATCTCTGTAGGCACTTCATAGCATGTTTGGGTCCATTACTTTCTACAAATAGAAAAACACATTGTTTAAAACCTTCCAGAATCTAACGTGACTCTGTCCTGCCCTGTGCTCTCCCAGATCCAGCCCTGGTGACCTCATTTATATTTTAGCCTGCCCCACAGAATGGCCTGACCTCTCTGATGGGTCTAACCATTCCCTTAACAAGTCTTCAGTTTGAGTAATATAACACCATAGATATGCATTTATTAACCCTCTGTGCAAATGTTAAAAACCACAGATAGTGTCATAAGACCAAAACTTTACAAATTCAGTACAATTTAATACGTATTTGTTGATTGCTGATTTTTTGTCAAGCACTGAGCTAGGAAAAGGGATTCAAACATAACCATTTACCACAAGATTGAGCCATCTCCTGGGGGTACTGAAAATGTTCATCAGTACTTTTGTTACCAGAGTACAGGTAGTTATACTCAGTGGCATTCATTCTAGACAGTCTGGATCAAGGAGCTACATTCAGCTGTAGAAAGATAAGTGATATGTCACGGAACAGAGGGGGGGAAAAAAGGATAGTTCAGATAGATGAATAAGTTAAACCGCAGTGAGAAGGAATTAATGAGAATTAAGGCAGAAACAGCAAGCACAGCATGTAAAGTATTGAGAAATATGACCTAAGGTCAAGATGAAAATGCAAGTTGAAAATGAATTATAAAATCCTTGAATGCTATATTAAGGAATTTGGATACTTTAATCCCCCAAAAGGGAGGACACACACTGAACATTTATGAAAGAAGGAATACCATACTCATATTTAAAAGTTCTACTCATATGACATGATTGAAAATGTATTAGATGGGGACAAATTGGGAAGTAAAAAGGCTCATTAGGAAGGTACTGATTTATGTCTCACAAAGAGGTATTGAACTTGAGGTGATGAAAATGATAAGAGGCAAAGCTGAGAAACATTTCAATCTATTGTAGGTAGCAGAAATGTTGTAGTTGGATAATGTCTGGTGCCTCCACTATATCTATGCTGTATTATTAAATGTACCCTGCTCACAGAGTTGGTTCTTCTAAAAAATATTTTTACTATGTATTTATTGTTTAAATTGTTGTCTGATAAGAACTGGATTGAGTTTACCATACTGATGCTTGAGCTTAGCTTCTATTGTCACCTTCTCTAATTTAATCATTTACTAGTATTTTTAACCCGATCCATTTTATTCTCAAAATATTGACTTCATTTTGTGGTATCCTCCATTCATTATCCCCCTACACACTTCATAGATCACATGTTCCTATGTCACAGATTCTCAAGGTAGGGAATTTTTAACACCCTTTGGAAATTAATATTAATAGCTATTTTTGAACTTTGAAAGAGTAGTATCAGAAGAATAATGTCTGCCCAATTCATAGTTCATCAGTAAGGAAGTGTGAGAAGTTAAGTTCAGTAAGATAAAATGTTTAATTGTGACTGTAAGGAAAGCAATGAGGTAGTAATCTGTTGGAAAGAATCAAAGAGAATATTTTGTCCTTTCTTATAAAAGATATATTTTATTTATTTATTTATTTATTTATTTATTTATTTATTTATTGTTTCTTTCATTTATTATTGTTGCTTTTCTGTTTGTTTACTTTAGTTTTTCAGTGTGAAAAGAGAAACTAATAGAGAATGAGAGAAGAATAAAGATTAATAAGTAAAGCAAAATAGCTTTAACATCTATGAGATTATTTTTTAATTATGCATCAATAAATATCAATAAATAATTATTAAGAAGTATCAATAAGTACTACATAATAAATTAAATATAAATACAGAAGTAAATGTTTAAATGTAGTCCATTATAAACAATTATATCCTATGATAAATAAAAAACATGGTGTCAATATGGTGGTTGGCATTTAGGAAATGCTCAATATGCATATAATGAATGAATTGGATCAATAAAGAAATGATTTCCTTTACCTAAAGCAGCCCTCTGGAGCATCCAGTGACCATTGGCTACATTTTTAGAACCACATTGTACTTTTATTCTTCTTGTAATCAATTAATGATGATTGCTTTTTATCTTCTCATGAATTTTTCTTAAAATGTCAATAGACGTAACTTAAGTAGTTCTAAAATATTGCTTTTCATGTTTGACATATCAAAGTATTATGAAATAATGACTGTTTATCATTAATTTATGCTGTACGTCTTCTATTATTCCATATAAACTATTGACATTTAAAATAAGTAAAATTAGAATTTTTAGCATGTATTTAGCTGCTACGGTGTGGCACAATGTGGTGAGAACACAAAGACAAATGAGAATAATCTATCTAAATGGCTCACAACTTAGTAGGTGTGAGAGAGGCTCATCGGTTATTATCATGCAGCATGATAAAGGCTAAATTTGATATATGTATCTCACATTAAGAGCATATAAATTTAATAAAACTCTATTCAACAAACATGTATTCATTACCTAGTGTATTTTAGATTGTGTATTAGACAAGTCTTAAACATCCTAATCCCATAGGGGCACAGACAAGTCAACAAACACATTTTAACATTCTCTGAAAAAGCAAAAATAGAATAGACAGAAGTAACACATAGGAGGGGCTGATGATCTCTGAGTCAGTGTGAATCCTTCCAAAAAGCAAAGACCAAGATGGACTTGATGTGCAAGAAATTGATTTGGGAGAACCACTCATGAAAGGTAAAAGTAGAGGAACAAAAGTAGATGGGACAGCCTTCAGACCACAGTGCACGTCTGCATTTGTAAAGAGAGTAAAATAATGACTGGGTAGAAAGGGACTTACTGCAGCACAATTCTAAGACTGTCTTGGCCAGGCTGATGTGCAATTCCAAAGCTGAAGTTTCCCACTAAAGAAACCTTTCTAGGCAGGGAGGGGCTGGCACTGATACACTGCCGGGGTATATTAGTGGTGGTTCTGCTGTGCCCTACATGGGCTGTCCCAACATTCTATGAGACTGACTGCTTCTGGACAGTGTACTGTGTGATAGGATCAATAAACACCCTGTCACAGGTCATAGATCACATCCCCATACTTCTGTCACTGTGAGTGAGTCCTCTGATCATATGCTTCAGGCAGTGGGATTCCAGGTCTGTGAGAAGGCCTTTCATAATTTCCCAGACAGTGTTGCTGGCTTAGGTTCTGTAGGGAGAAGGTCAAACTCATGCTAGAATAAGTATTCCTATAGAGACAAAACCACTGATATTATAGGATAGGATGACACAATATGTAGAATCATGACTGAGGAGTTGGTTTCTCAGTTCATGAAAAAGTACCCAGTTCAAGGTTCAGCATTAAACTCTGTTACTAGTGGATTGAATATTCAGTCATTTATGCTTTGGTGAGTGGGAATCTATTACATTGATTTTGCTGAGTGGGAATCCATTACATTTGGCATAGATAGATAGTTATGATAGATAGATGATAGATAGATGATAGATAGATAGATAGATGATAGATAGATAGATAGATAGATAGATAGATAGATAGATAGATATAAAATGTTATATATATTATATAATCCCATTGCAGGGTTATGTTAAGTGAGAAGGGTCATGTTTTGTTTTTTTTAAAGATTTTATTGGGGAATTGGGGGAGGGGAACAGGGTTAGGGAATCTGGGAGGGGGAACAGACAAGTTGCTGTCTTTTCTGTTCTTCAGTCTAGTTATAGAGGACGTTGCTTCACTGGCCCATGTTGGTATTGTTATTGCACTCTTCCCGGATGAGGCAGATCTGTCGCTGGCCTCTGGATGGTCGCTCACTGCGACTATTGGCAGCTCACGCTGGCTGCCAGCCGCTCACACTGGCTGCTGGCCACTCACTGTAGCCCATGGCAGCCCACTGCAGCAGGAGCTGCAGCCTACACCGTCGCCGCGGCTAGCACAGCCCAGTTCCAGGTGGAGCTGTTGTTAGTTGTAGAGGGAAGTATCACTGGCCTTCATATGTGGGATCCGAACCCAGGCCGCTGGCATCCCAAAACCAGCTCTTAACCAATGCGCCACTCAGCTGGCCCAGAAGGGTCATGTTTTAAAAGTGACAATTCTATAAATGCATATGTGATAAGGGCACAAAAACATATAGAATAATCTAAAATATGAAAGATATTACCACCAAATACAAAGACACTCATGTACATATTTTCAGCCAATAGTATTGTTTTCAAGTTATCCAAGAAATAGAAAATGGAAAAAATATGGACTTCAAAAAATATTCAAGTTGCTTTTATTTTCCCGAATCACCACTTAAGAATCCCTCTTCATGACCATTTTTACAAACAGTGTATCAAAGGCCCATCCAAAGTAATGAGTTCTTTCAGTCTGTGCAATGCAATGGTACATTTTAGTCTCAGGGGAACAGAGCTTCTGGAACCAGTGACACCTATGGGATTTAGTTATTACTTGAAAGAATGTCATAAATAAAGGGAGCATGAGGACTGTTCATTTATTTAGAAACATGCAATGTATAGACAGTAAAACACAATTGATATTATCAGACATCATCTGAGTTCAGAAAGTCCCTCAAGAACCAAATACCAGAGAGATTTCATAATATAATTTTCACAATTCTCTCTATGTAGAAAAAAGTAGTTAGTCTCACTGAAAAAAAAAATGCCATCCTATTTATTTAAAGTGGCATTCTTTCTAGTGCTGCAACTAACAACATAAATTTCAACATCTACCAAAGATTGTCTTCATTTTCAAGTTGAGAGCACATTATATACTATGATTTATACAGTTAATGATAAAAGAACTGTTCTTTCATTAAAAGGTTTCCAATTTCATAGGGAAATTATTATTATTATAATTTACTTTCTAGTAGTAAGATTGCTGTCACGAGTTATTTAAGCACATTTGCCTTAAAGATTTTGTTATCCTCTGGCATTTATAGAATGTAAGATATCCCATAAGTAACACTTGAAGATGTTAGCAGCACCAGCTATTAATTACTCACCTATAGCATGTGCCTATAATTCAACTTCTGGGGAATGATGGGCGAGGAGAGAATTAATATTTATAGAGCACTAACTTAAAGTTAGGAGCTGTGCTAAGCATTTTATATACAACTTCTTATGAAATCATTAGAGCTTCATGAAATAAGCATTATCTCTGTTTGAAAGATGAAGAAACAGTGGCCCAGGCAGCCTAAGTAGTTCAGGTTATGGCTACTCATGGCTGAGCTGGGACCGAGGGACCATTAAGCCAAGCCAAATTCCATGATTCCATTTTGCAAAAGAACACAAATACACTGTTACCCCAAATCCTAATTATGAAATACTATATCATCTTAGTAAATCAAATGTTAATTGACAACTATAGTTTTAATATATGTTAGACAAAGCTAAAACTATAAATAGGGTACACAGCAGGGTCCTTATTTTTAAGAATCCTTAAATTCAATACTCACCTCTTATATATCAATTCATGGTAGGGATGAAATTCATAGTTGTGATCAAGAAAACCTCTGGATATATTCAAACGTATAAGACTCTATATAGTACTATGCTCTGTCATAGGGTTTTTTTACTTATCCTGTTATATGTAGTTTGAACTACAAGTGGATCCTGTAGACATGTAGACATTCCTTGATAGTTATGTGTAAGAAAGCTATGCCTCAGTTGTCATGTCAGCAAAGAAGGAAGAACCACTAACAGAGAAACCATAATGAACTATTAAATAAAAAAAAGCTAGATAATGTTCTATGTTAATGTATCCAAATACTTTGTCAAAATAATGTCAAAATACTTTCATGTACAATATTAGAGTGATACTGTGCAAATAATATCTTCACTGTCGAGTGAATCTGAAAGATACAAAATTAAGGAATTCATCAATTGAAGCTTAATCTCTTGTTAACTGTATCCTCTGTGACTCCATAAGTCATATTTCTATAAATAAATAATACTAATGACATTTTTAATTGCCAAGGGATTTAACAACTCAGTTTGTTCAAAACTATTATCTGAAGTGCAAGAAAGATCAAAAAATGAAGGACATGACATAAGACTTAATTGGTTTTTGAATCAATATCCAAATATATAGTCTTATGTATAACACATTTTATGTGTGATTGAAATCATAATCTCATATATACAAAATGGTATGCAAATGAAGACTCCTCATTCTTTATCAGAAAGTTCAGAACAGTTTGATTGGGCATCCCTTTTTCTCCTTCACTTCTGGGACACTGTTTCCTTTCATTAGCACCTTCATTTTCTATAGTTTCTACTTTGATAATCATCATAGAAATTGATTTATTCCCATAACAACAACTTACTTTGAAAAAAAAGCATACTAGAAGAATAAACATCTGATACAATTTCTCACCTCAGAGGACACAAATGTGCGCATTGGGCACCTGTCTTGGTTCCTCAAATTATATACTTTATTTCTTAATATGTCTCTGCCCAAGAAGTTAAATGCTACTTTCTCCAGTTGTTTATAAAGTACAGGGTAACGTACTAAAAACCGTGGCTACAATATACTTATTTCATGCATCAATTTTACATTAGATTCTTTAACAAGTAGCCAAGAATACCTTCTTCCCAAACAGCTCCAGCTCAACTTACTATGGTTTCCCCATGAAAACTAGACAAAAAAACAACAAATACCTTTATATCCAGTTTATTCCGACTAATCCTTCACCATAACTATCTTGCTGAAGCTTGCTGTTTGTTCGTTGATCAGAAAAATATATTTGTCAAGACAAGAGGCTGTTTGAGACCTTATTTACTGGATCTAAATATTGATCATTTTGTTCTCCTTAAATATCTCATTCCCCCTTAATTTCTTGCCTGCAAATATACTCTTCAATTGTATTGTTTCATAATTCTGTTATTTTCTTGGGTCTCTCTCTTCTGTTTCCACCTTAACCAGTGCTGTCCTGGAAGCAATTCATATCAGCTCAGGGGAGATATCTGGTGTTTGCCTGTGGCTTCTAAGAGGCAATCATGAAGCCCTTGAAATGTCACGCCTGATAGGGGCTTGGCCTGGGGCTTTTCACCAGCCAAGTAGTAACAGCTGGCTTAGGGACAGGGCTCTGAGCTACATGATGTATTTTAATTTGTGGGATCTCAGAAACAAGTGTTGTAGAATGGGTGGCTTACCTCCCGAGAGGCTAAAACTGAGATCAGCCCTTTCTGCAGTCCACTGCTCCTGCAAGGTGGAGCCCTGATAAAGATTCTGACATCAAGGCTCAGAAGACTCTCCCTGTTTGACAGTATTCTCTATGTACTGCCATATGTCAATGCTGGGAAAAGAAGGCTGTCCATACTCTATGAGGAGACAATTGGAAGCTTCCCATGTGGTATCCTTCTGTACTCTGCCTGATGAATTTCTATCCTTGGCTGATTTGAACTGTATCCTTTCCCTATAACTCACCATAACTGAGTGTCACAGCTTTCAGTGAGTTCTGTGAGTCCTTGTTAATTATTGAATCTGAGGCCAGTTTTGGGAATCTCTCAAACTTGGAATTAGTGTCAGAAGTGGAGGTCTTGTGTACATTCGTCTAACTTCTCAGTTGGGTAACTGCTTCAGCACTAAAAACAAATGTAATAAATACCCATAACTCTTTACTTTCTAATTATTTTACTACATTTTGCTCTTTGGCTTATTTATATTTATTTTATCTATATATTTGAAATGTGCTACTGAGCATCTTTTCAACTCTGCATTCAGTGATAATATTTTAGGAGTTTGAAATCGGCCATGATGGGAGCATTTTCACCATAGAAATCAGCAAGCACTAGAAATTAAATCATGATTATTTGCTTTGTTCATTTTCCAGATTTACAAAGTGTTGGATAAAATGTTAACAATACAGTTTAAACTTGTGTGGATAGCTATTACATTGTGAATAGCACAAAAAAATTGAGAAAATATCCTTACTATATTCAAAAATTATTTTCTGATTCAGCAAATAAGTCCTACATTATTGACATGGTGAAGTTCCAAGATACATCTTCACTTTCAATTTACTAATTAAGGAGAATATCAACCAACATTCATGTAGAAACTACAATAACTCATCAATTGCTGCCATGGATTAGCTATGGGTACAAGAGCAGCAAAAATCAATGAAAGCATTTAGTGGGAATTGATCAACTATAAATAATTTTCAATCACAAATATTATATATTTTATTATTACTTAAAAACCTTATTACACATCTTCTATTTTTTAACTTAATTTAATTTTTATTATTAAATTTATTTGGGTGACATTGGTTAGTAAAATTACATAGGTTTCAAGTGTACAATTCTGGAATAGATCATCTAAATATTGCACGGGGGTCAAATATATGGTGATGGAAGAACTGACTCTGAGTGGTGAACACATCTTTTCTATAATTTTCAAAAATTATACTGATAAAGGGCCGGCCGAGTGGCGCATTGGTTAAGAGCAGGTTTTGGGATGCCAGCGGCCCCGGTTCGGATCCCACATATGAGGGCCAGTGACACTGCCCTCCACAGCTAACAACAGCTCCACCTGGAGCTGGATTGCGAGTCCTGGCGATGGTGTAGACTGCAGCCCCTGCTGCAGTGGGCTGCTATAGGCTACAGTGAGTGGCCGGCAGCCAGCGTGAGCAGCTGGTAGCCGGCGTGAGCTGCCAATAGCCGCGGTGAGCGACCATCCAGAGGCTGGCGACCGATCTGCCTCATCCGGGAAGAGCACAATGACGATATCAACATGGGCCAGTGAAGCAACGTTCTCTGCAACTAGACCGAAGAACAAAAAGACAGCAACTTGTCTGTTCCCCTCCCCTGATTCCCTAATAAAAAAATCTTTAAAAAAAAAAATTATACTGAAAAAAAATTCAGTAAATTTTATAGTAAATTTTTAGGCTTATAAACTACTTAAAAAAAAGTATTACCGGCCTAGTGGCATGGTGGTTAAGCATAGGCTTGGGAAGCCAGTGGCCCCGGTTCGGTCCCACAGATGAGGGCCAGTGACACTGCCCTCAAAAAAATAAATAAATAAATAAAAAGAAAAACAATAAAAATTAAAAAAAAGTATTACCAGTACACTAATAACTCTAGTTACTGAAGTTCCCATTTTTGATCATTTCTTTTCTCTTTGTATTCACTTTCTTTATGTAGACTAATGGCTTTTACTAGGGTTTTCATTCTATTTAACTCCAAAATATTGTAATATCTGATCTTGGTTTTTTCTTGAATTTTGGTACATCTGATTCTCCATTCTATTGTTACATAAAGCTTCTGTCAAAAGCTCAAAATCAGAGTTTACAATTATTAATTTACCATTGTTAGCAACAAAAGTGTTTCCCCAATTTATCCTCTATGTTCTCTACCTCAGTCAGTGACAACATCGTTTAACAAACATTTAAACCTTACATGGTACATGAGACCTTACCTGAAATAGCTCTACCCTCATCACTCAGTGAGGCCTGCTTTACTTTATTTTTGTCCGTTAAGATTTAAAACAGAAAGCTATTCTTGACTTTTTTCATTTCCCATCCACTAGGTCCAATCAAACACTAACAACTCTACCAAATGGCTATTTTTGAATCAGTGCTTTCCTCTGGCCAACCTTGTTCTGTGAGACCCTTGGTCTCTGTCTTCCATTACTGAAAGAATCACTCTCAATTTAAAACCAGTTCTTACAAAGCTTCTATCTAGAACACCTGTCTGACCCCATCACTTCCCTTCTCTTCAATGTCTCTTCATTCCCATACCATATTAAAAGCCATAGCTCCTTTGGTACACAAGATATTGTCTGATATGGCTTGTCCCTCATCATTCAAAGCAACCTGGTTCATGTTATATGCTACCACCATATTAAATTGTTTCTAGTTTCTCCATAAATGACTCCCTGTCTGGACCATATTTCAGTACATAATGAATGCTATTTTGTAGTGATAAGCTGAAAAAAATATTATTGTAGCCATTTAAATATATTTGAGATCATTTTCTTTTCTAAATCTCACATTTTGTAATTGTCCATGAGTTATATGTTTAAGAGATTAAGGCATATGAACATATCACATACAATTGTCAACACACTGAAAAACCTTAGAGTCTTTGAGGAATATTAATGTGGTATATCTCAAAATAGAATATTCATGCGTGTCTAATCAGGTACTTAATATATTCAAGTAAAACCTTACAAATTGTACTGAAACTCAAGTCCAGTAACCTTGAATTATCCCAATATTTGAGTCATGGAAAATCTCAAATTTTAGGTACTCTGCCCAAGTAGGCCAGACACACACACACACACACACACACACACACCACACACACACACACTCACTCTACTTTCATGATTTTTTTCAATTGAAAATCACTCAGAGAATTGCCTCTGATACAACTCTCCCACATCCCCAGAATGTTGCTTATTGATGACAATCCATTGTTGAAAAACGTACCTCACTGAGGTGCAGTTTTCAATGATAATATTAGAAATAAAATTAGCTTTAATCTTAGATGCTAGTGACCTTAAATTTACTTCTTCATGCTAAAATTTGGAAGACACATCAGACCAGATGATTAAATCTTCTGCACTCAAATATATTCACATGCCATGCAAGAGTTTTGTGCAAAAGTTTGTAAATAATAATATTAAAAGTATCATGATGTTAGCAGCTAACAATTTGGAAGAGAAAGACAATGAGGCACAAAACATTAAGAAGAAATAATACAAAATTACCTAAGTAATAAACAGCAGCAGGAGGAAAAATCCCATCACTAAAATTCAAATTTAAATTCCCACTCCAACTTTAAAAAAAAATTAGATGCCTTTGATCTAAAGTGATTTTACAGTTTTCCTAGAATTTAGCTATACTGAATAATTCTAACTACACTACTGATTCAAAACTTAATTAATTATATGCCTTAAAAAGGCCAAGGGTATTAGCCCTGTTTGACTGTTCCAGTTATCTACATATTACTGAGTAACAAACTAACCCCAAACCTTAAGGCATAAATACATAGCTTTATGATGCTCCGTCCGACTTTGTGGGCCAGGAATTTAGACAGGGAACAGAAGGGATGGTGTATCTCTGGTCTGCAATGTCTGAGGTCTCAGGTAGAAAGACCCTAAAACTGGGGGCCAGAGTCATCCGGGGTAGACTTAACATACTATACATGCCTGCTGGCTGCTGCTGGCTGTTGGCTGGGATCTCAGCTGAGGGTGAATACCAGAAAAACTGCATGTCTCTTCTTCATGTGGCCTGGGCTTCATCACAGCATGATGACTAGGTTCCACGAGCAAGCACCTCAAGAAGACCAGGCAGAAGTTATAGCGTTAATGACCTCTTCCTGGTCACTGTAGTCACAGGTTCACTCAGATCTAGAGGGAGACAGCATCCGCCCCAACTCTTATGGAGACAGTGTCAATATCATAATGGAAGAAGTGCATGTAGGGAGGGAGATGAAGCTGCAACCCTCCTGGAAAATATACTCTGCCCCCTTTACTAACAGGGTGAGGAGAAGCAAGCAGCACCTTTTGGGGGAGTTTTTCAAAATGAATGAATGCAGACAAAATGAACATTAATTGGATAGTACTTTTATGGTTTGTTTTTTTTTGTTTTTATCTGAGTTGAAGCCAAGGCAAGTCTTAGAGATTAGTCCAAAACAGAAGAAATGAATCTACAATAAACTGAGAGGCAACAGCAGATAGTGTGAAGGGCACGGATCCTGACAGCAGATTGCCAAGTTCCAGTCCTAACCCAACACTCACCACCTGTATGACCTCAGGTGAGTTACTCTCTCTGTGACTCAGTTTCCTCTTCTGAAAGGCTATGATAATGTCTGGTAACTTGTTAGGGGGATTCAATAAGTTCATAGTGTATAGCATAGTGCTGGAAACATCCTAAACACTATAATCTGGAAAATTAAAATCCTTATATGAACATTTCTAAATCCAAGCAGCAAAATCCCCAACAGATAGTATGTTTTTAATCTCATGCACTAGCCATTTATTTTCTTGCTGCAAATCACTTTCCAGTAAATGTGAACTGGGCATCCTGATCTGGCAAAGGATCCTCAGTAGCAAATTCTACAGAGACCTCCCCAAAGCAGATAGTTGTATTAATGAGTGAGCCAAAACACTCCCAGATTAGAAAGCATAGAAAGGGTTTAAAAGAACACAGTTATGTCTAGCTTGATTCTCTGATAAAATTCATAAGTATGCATGCAGAAGGAAGAAGATCATCTATTTATTCTCCTCTAAGGTAGTGACAAGAATTCCTCTACTGGTGAATTTGCAATTAAAATATTATTTATCCCAGGCACAGATATTCAGGTTTATCTGCTGTCTGCACTCTGTCCATTACATAAACCTTGTGGAAATAAATGACATTCCCTTATGTCACCATTCCTGCCACATAAATTGTCATTTTAAATGGCAAGAGATTAAGAAACCTCTGAATAGCGAGTTCTGTGATATTTCCAGAGTAAATAAAATTCAGTGAGAAAAAATTAACTTCCTCTATCAAAGGAATGTTATCAGTAATCCTGCCTAAATTGAGAGCAATGAATCAGTGGGACTACGCAGAAACATTACATAATATATTTAGCATTCAAAATCCTACCAACTAATATTTAGCGCAAGCATTTATTGTCAAAGGGGAAAAGACAGGGTTTCACCTCAGTGATATGTAAAAATGAAACTGAGGCAGAGCCAGAGGAGGGAGAAGAATATGCTTTGAAAAATGTTGTTCTTTATGGACTCAAGCATGCAAAAACAAACAAAAGGAGAATAGTTTTTAACAAAAATATACTCTCAAAAAAGTCCTCAATCCTTTAAGTAATAAATATATCTGAGGGATTTATAATGAGCAAGGTACTCACAAGACGCTGAGTATCATACTAAACTAAAATGTACATGGTCTCCATCCTCTTGGAGCACAAAGTCCAGTGAGAAAGGCATTTCATAATCAAATAATCACAGAAATGGTCACAAAACTGCAGATCTGGTAAAAATGATGAAGTAGATTTAACAGGGGGATTTGCTCTAGCAAAGGGTGTCAGAGAACTCAGTAAAATTAACTTGAGAAATGGGGTGTGGAAGGCTGGGTTGTTCCAGCAGAGTGAAGGGTGTGACCCAAACCCCAGGAGTGGAGGGGAGCTGGGTGTGAGGAGGTGAGGACCTGGGATTGCCATTGGACAATGGGTTCCTAGAGGAGGCGGATAGTGTGGGGCTCCCAGAGGCTGACAGGCAGGGGCACCAGGTGCCTTGCTATTTGTATGATCTCCTTAATGGGACTAAACATTTCTTTGATGGTGGTGAACTCTGCAGTGCCTTTGGGACAGGAGTCCCCACATATGGAAATCCACATTAAAGACTTCTTTTTTTTTTTCTTCTGGAAACAGTGCAAATCTTTAAAGAGGTTTAAGCAAAAGACATGACATGTTCAGGATTGGAATTTGAAACTTCTCTCTGGCCTTCAGGTAGAGGAAATCAGAGTAGATGTAAGGAGATCAGTAATGACATTATTACAGTTCAAGGAGAAGTAAATTAAACTATCTATGGGGCAGTTGAGATGGAAAGACATATACCTAGAATTATATTACCTTACCTTAAAACTTTCTACTAAAGTAGAAGACTTTATTCACTTATTCAGCACTGTTATTCACCTGAGTACCAAAAAAAAGTCAAACTCATTACAAACTCTGTCTTAGCCCTTATTTCCTATATCCAATGGCTTCTTAAAGAGTTCTCAGATTCATGCCTTCATCAAGTAATGACCTCACTTGTTGTGAGTTTCTTTTAATTTTTTATCTTCAGAAAAGAATAAAGTTTGGTAAGGGAAACAGGGTTTACAAGCCACTTAAATAGCTCCTCAGATGACAAGCTTTGTCTGGTGGAAGTAGCACTTCCTCCTAATTAGTTCCAGATATGTGCTGAAGTAATCAACTCAAACATTGTTATTAAGTCCAATTATAAAAAAATTAAGGAAGAGATGAGAAGCATGTTCTTCATCAAAAGTGGACAGATATAAGGCTGTTTGTAGTTTTGATAAGAAAGTAAATGTATGCATCAGAACTGTTTTGAGTCCAATAAATTGAAACACATCTCAATTTGGCTTATTTATAAAAGGCAATTTTCATATAATAGAAATCCTGTAACTAGGTGGACTTCAGACATGGCTTTTTTGAAGTTGTAAAATTATGTCTTCAAGAAATTATCTCGTCCCATCTCTTTTCTTTGTTTTCTTCTCTATTGGCTTTAATCAGAGAAAGCTTTCCTTCATATAGTACCAAAAATGACCAACAGTAGATCAAGACTTGTATTTATGATTTATTAACCTCAGGGAAAAAGAGCATGTTTCTTTTCCAGTAGTGCCACAAAAAATTCCTGAGGCTTATTGTCCTTGGCTTGGATTGGGTCACACATCCATCCTGGAATCGATTACTGTGAATCTAATTGACCAGACCTGTCAGCTTTACCTGTAATACATGAACTGAGAGTGAAAGAGTAGTAGATATTCAATGAAAAGTACTGAGGTGCTTTTATCAGTAAAAGGGAATCTAGAAAGGCAAAGCCAACTTGAGTCCACTACAAAAAGGCATAAATAAATCCACTGATGGCAAGAGCGGTAGCAGATTTATCCTCTACCCCCTCTCACTCCAGCCCTAGTTGTAAGTAGAAAGGTAACCTGATCATTTTGAGGTAATCAGGTCATGAAAATGAAATAGACAGTTAATTTAAATCTCACTGTTTCTAAATTTTTCTACGTGAAAAATTATTTCCTCATGGAGAACTATATTATAAAACAAAGACTGATCATACCATTTCTATACTTAACATACTCCAAAGGCATATAGGCCCTTTTATGACTGAGTCTCAACATGACCCTAGCCCAAACACTTGTTTAGCAAAATGCAATTAGGTTTCGATTGATTTCTTCTCTTTTATTTTTTAAAATAGTTCTGAATTGCCACTTCCTTTTATCTACTTGGCTAATCAACCTAAAGATTAATTTCAACCTAAAGATTAATTTCAGTGATACTGCTAATTTTGCACCCCAAAGAAGATATATCAAACATAAGAGTTGTAGGAGTTTAATAGGAAAGATGTTAGGAAATCTGTTAAAAATTACTAAGTCTAGTGACTAAGAGGAAAATCTTCTCATAGTAGGCTTGTTTAAACTCTGCTGCTCCCTTCCCTTGGGATATATTAGTAACCAAGTAACTCTAAGCCAAGTGACATTGGAACACAAGAGAACCTTTTGATCTAGTTCATCAAGCCCTTCATGAACACCCAGACACTCTTTTCACCTTTCCCTAACTGGGGATGGCTAAAAGAAATACTTAATTTGACTAGGCTCCCCTGTCAAGAATGAACAGTTATAACTTCTGTTCTGCCATTCATTGTACCTCCCTTCACCCTTTTAATAACCTACTTCCATCATTACTATTAACAGTAGCCTCTTTTAGGATGCTTTCTGTAACCCTAATTCATCCAAGAAGAATTAGGAGTGCCCTAACTTTGCACAGAACTCCGAGTTCAGACTTCTATAAAACAACGTGTTTTTCTTGGTTTTCATTGCATTTTTATCTATCTTCTTCCCTGTACTGATTGTATGTCTTTCAGATCAAGAGCTTCTTCTTTTACTCCCCAAAATTTGCAAAATATATCCTCAATAATCGCTTTTGGATGGATCTGTGAATGGAATGTTGGATGACGGATGATGGACAGATTGATGATACAGGGAATGCTTTTATTGCCCACCTTGCCCCTTTAACAGCTATGCCACGGTGCTTCCATTGCACACTCTTGAGAGCATTGGCCCTGGTAACAATTCATAGCTAACCCCTGCTCTTGAGAATTGCATTTGTTTCCATGCCCTTCAAACCTCAGACTTTGACCAGTGACTGATTTAGGGCAGAATATTTGTCTCAAGGTGGAACTAACTCTATGGTAGAATTTGTGCTACAGAGCATCCCTTCTAAATCAGATGGAAGCAAGTCACTAAGTGAGCCATACCATCCTTAGGTCAGCATCACAGTGGTCTGGAAATTTCCATATAACCAATGAAATTATTGTTGGAGTCAACAGTCCCCTTTAGCCCCCCAAACATGTTTGTGTTGTGAGGTGAAAGGTAGATGGGATACTATGTAGCAAATATACATGTCAGGAGAGTATAGCCACAAAAAAATATTTCATAAATCTGAGTACCCTTGCTCTGTAACAGAAGATAATTCTCATTATCTACTGTGTACATTTCAATAAACTTCATTACTGCAGAAGGATATAAAGGCTAAGAAATACTGTAATCCCAGATGAAAGCCCAAAACTTCCAATGGAAGAAACACAATGAATTCCAGTGGGAAATGTGAATCAGTGTGTTGTAGGTCAGATTCTTCCAAAACAAACTGATGAGAGGGACTTTGAATGCAGGAATTTGGGGGATGTGCTTTCAGGAATACTATCTGTAAAGGAGAGGAGACACAGAATTGAGTAGATGGAGAAAATGAGCTGCTGATGCAATTGAGACAGAAGTCTCAGGTAATCCCACAGGCACTCTGAAATAGGAAGAGTCCTGCACAGAGAGTTAATGACTAGAGGGGAGGGGTGGGAATTTTGTATCCCAGCATGAACCAATCATTGTTTGTCGATTACCCTCAGGGGAAGGGTTTGACCTTGAGTGAGGCCGCTCCCTATGCCAGAAGGGACTCAGTTATGAGTCTTTGGATGTCTATATCCTGGCATCTGGAGGGTCTGGGCTGCACCGGGACTCAGTTATGAGTCTTTGGATGTCTATATCCTGGCATCTGGAGGGTCTGGGCTGCACCGAACAATTTCCATTACATCTGGTGTGTGTGTGTGTGTGTGTGTGTGTGTGTGTGTGTGTGTGTGTGTGTGTGTGTCTGGCAAGCACCTGTGCATTTCACTGTCCTAGCCTTCCCTATTAAAAAGACAGATGTATATATATTTTCTGTATGCCTCACTTCTGCAACACACATACACACAATCAACTTTCTCAAGGGAAGAAAATCCAAGCAGCCTTTGTACAATAATGTTATTGTTACTCTCACAGCTTTATCCCATAGGGACATTTACTGCCTCCCTTAGTAAAATTCTAACTATAACTGGAGAAGCAGAGGGGCATGTTTTTACAGATTGGTATAATCCTTTTTTATCAAGAGCTAAGATTGGCCAGACTCAGTCTTACATTTTCAACTTGATCGACTTTCCTTTGAAATATAAAACTATTTCAGAAGCAATCTCCATAAAGAATCAAAATAATGTCTTGTGAGAAACCAACAAGTTCGTACAAAATACCAATTTTATACAGGGTGAAGAATAAATTAAATTCCCCTTACTAAGATTTTTGTGCACAATGAATATATTGAAATTATTTATTTATTTATTTTAAATTTTCTTCCTATTAACTAGAGAGTGAAAATCCCCAGAAAACGAATAATCTAATTTGGAAAAAATTAACCAAAATATCCTCAATGTTCATAGGCTGACACTAGCTATCATTAAATTGAGTTATTTTTACTAAAATGTGTGTCTGAAAATCCATTTGAAATAACTTATCAAATACAAGTAACGTGTGTGTCTACCACTATATGACTCCACTAAGAAATTATTTTCAGAAATTATTGCCAGGTTGTATATTCCCTTCTCACAGACCTTCCAGTGCCTGAAACTGAATTTTCTCTGAAGGCCATATTCTCTGAACACAAATTATATGTTTATGGCATTGATTACGGTGATGGTTTTATGGATGTATAATTATCTCCAAATTCATCAAATGGTATACATTAAATATGTATAGCTTTTTCTATGTCTATCATACATCAATTAAAAAAACATTAAAGGCAGGGCCAGCCGAGTGACTCAGTGGTTAAGAGCTGGCTTGGGACGCCAGCAGCCCAGGTTAGGATCCCACGTATGAGGGCCAGTCACACTGCCCTCTAAAAAAAATAAAATAAAATAAATAAATAAAATATTAAAGGCTACAAGCTCCATGTAAGCAGAGAATGTCTGTTGCCTGCTGCTGGATTCCTAGCAGTCTCTCCCCATTAACCCTTATCAGGTAGAATCCTTTTTATCCCAACACATAAACTCACAGCCTAAAGAGTTTAAATGCATTAAAAGAAAGAAACTATCTAAAAAACACATACAGCACAAAGCACTATTATTGGAGCATGCTGATAAATATTTAATAAATATTCTCAAAGTGATAAAAGAAAATATTCATAAATGGAAACAGGAATAATAATTCATACAAATATCTAAGTAAAATATGAGCTATGTATACTATAATGATTGAAAAAAGAACAAAGAGATATGATATAATGGAAGAAAAATCAGTGAGTATGATGATCTATGTGAATAAGACTCCAATAAGTTAAAAAAAAAGGGGATAAAAAGGTAGATGACATAAAAATAAAGCTTACAAGCTACATAGGATAGCAGTAGAAAGAAGTGGAGGCTAATATACAGATAACGTGAGTTCATGAAGATGAGAAAGAAAATAAATAAAATCAGACATACATATATATGCTTTCCTATGTATACATAGGTGGAGATATTTAATAGAATAATAATAAATATCAAATAATTAAAAGATTGAAAACCTTTGGTTGAAATGGCTCATGGAATACAAAGCAACTTATATAAAGAAAAACTAATGTATATTTAGAAACTTAAAATGAAATAAAAGCTTCTGGAAAAAAAACAGGTTGCCCACAGAATAGTAAGACTCAGGCTGGCATCGGGTTCTTCATAGCAACATCAGATGTTAATAAAAAAATTTTTTTTCAGCAATAACTTTAAAATGGTTGATGGAAAATAAATTTGAACCTAACTTATATATCTAGGTGAATTTAAGTGATAGATATACGAGAGCTCAGAAAATTAGTTACCCCAAGACCCACTTTGAGAACACTACTGAAAAAAATAAGAAAATATATAAATCCAGGAAAATGCTGCAGAAAACAGGAAAAGTAAAAATAATTAATTTTATAAACTATATTACTGTCTAAATAGTCAAGTAAGTATATATACATAAAATATGTTCAGAACACTCAAAAACTAAAGTTATGGACAAAAGAAACAAGATGAGAGATGAGGAAGATGCTAAAAAACCAATGGTGTTTTTCCAGGGAACATAGGGAGGTGGCAAGATGTGATATAAGTAAATGACAGATATGACGTGCCTTTTATACAATGATAAAACAATAATGGTCCTCACCTGAATACTTGGAAATATTTAAGTAGAAAGATTATGATAATGTAGACATCTTTAAATGATAATTATTTCAGTAATCAGGATGGATTTGAGAGGCTTATTGGGAGAGGCTGTAGTGAGATTAGGGTTAAGAAGCCAGTATTACATTATATGATTTATATTATATTATATTATATTATATTAATTATTCTATACTATATCATATCATGTCATATGACATTATACAATAATATTATTGCTATAATAGAATACTAGGTCTGACAATTAAGTTCATGAACTCACCCTAGAAAAAGTGCTACATACCTCATTGCTGAATATCACTATGGTCACCTTTGAAGTACTCCACTTGGGAAGCTATCTATCGACACCAGCACCAATCCACCCTTCAAAGCAATTTTGGAACTTTTTTTCTGGAATGGCCATCAGAGCTGTAATTGTATTATCTTTGATGTCCTGATTGTCAACAACATGTATTCCTTTTAATATTTCCTGTATATCGGGTAAAGAAAGAAGTCATTGGGGGCTAGATCAGGTGAGTAAGGAGGGAGTTCCAATACAGTTATTTGTTTACTAGCTAAAAACTCCCTCACAGATGCCATGTGAGCTGGTGCATTGTCGTGATGCAAGAGCCATGAATTCTTGGTGAAAAGTTCAGGTTATCTAACTTTTTCATGCAGCCTTTTCAGCACTTCCAGATAGTAAACTTGGTTAACTGTCCAGTTGGTACAAATTCATAATGAATAATCCATCTGATATCTAAAAAGGTTAGCAACATCAACATCATTGCAACAAGTTCTCAAATGTAATTGTCAGACCTCCTTATGCTGTTAAAGAAAGAAATGAATCCAGATCCCCAAAGGAAATTCTCAGAAATACAGATTTTATGGGCCAGCCGAGTGGCGCAGTGGTTAAGAGCTGGCTTGGGACGCTAGCGGCCCCGGTTCAGATCCCACATGAGAGCCAGTGACACTGCTCTCTTTAAAAAAAAAAAAAAGGAAAGAAATACAGATTTTATTATAATAGATGTGTAATAGAAAGATGCACTATTTGACTTTTTCTACTGTAACCATCAGGAATACTTGTATACACCTTTATAATGCAGATATATAAGAAACCCATCCTCAATTTTCTTTCTTTGATATTAGACAAGTCATCATGAAAACAAAGAGACTATATACTGGGGACACTAAGTTTTGGTAAGGGAATTACTTATGGGGGACATTCTTAGTCTGGAAGCAAAAGATGAACCAAAACCTTCTACCCCCCACACCACAACTGATCTATTTTTGGTTAAAAAAACTTCTTTTATACTAAACTAAGTTATTTGGTTAGTTTTATAATTCTCCCTCCCTGTGCAAATAGAAATATGACATTTTCCTAAAGGGACACAAGACACAATTAAAACAAATCATCTCTTATAATGAGTTGGGGGAAAAATGTGAAAAGGACATTCTCCTAAGGAATACATGAACTTTTAGTTAATATAGACACAGAAAATGTAAATAAAGTTAGATAAGCCAACCAAACTAGTAAGTTGCCCCTTTTGAAATATTTTCATAGTATTAAGACTTTAATCTGCTAACGTCAGTAGGGATTTTATACATATATATTTCTTAAAAATAAGAATAAATCCAATTAATGTCAGGGCATCAATTTAACTCAGGATGAGAACCTTGGAGTTCTTTACTAAGGTTACAAATACATGTAGAGATGACTGGCTCCCAGGTAAAGAAGCATGAATATTTAAGATAGCATAGAAACTGGCAATGTTCTTGTTCTCATAAATATATTAAACCAGTATTACAAGACTATTGTATTATCTGTATAACTCATGCAGTATTTAATAATATTATTTAATGGTTTAGTAATGTATGTATCTTAAATACAGAGCCATGCTAAAAGGTTAATCTTTTCCAATATTTTATATAAGTTGTTACATAGATTGTCACCGGGAAAAATAAAAAGGGCACAGCTTGCACTGAGGCGCTCAGCATTGCTTCAAGACAAAACCAGAAATGGTATAAATCTACAGCGGTGATGGAAGGGAAACTGGAAATGAAGTTGATGGCATATCTTACTAAAACAGAGCATTCATTATAAATATTTATGGACAGAACTGATTTCCTCTTCTTTCATATACTCTAACATGCTGCGTTCCTAGTATATTTCATCAGTGTGAAGACTGGGAGAAGAAAAAAGAACCAAAAGTGTGATTGCAATCCTTTACTGTCCTTCAGAGGACCTGTAGGGAAGCATGGAGCAAAGGATAATAATTATGCATTTAAAATGATTAAATACTAATGCTGCAAACTTCACAAGTGATGAAATTGCTGGTACTTTAATCTAGACACATTTAGATTAACAGGATGTCTGTGAGACAGCTTGATAAATGTTTTGTTCTTACACAGTACAGCACTGTCCAGAATTCAAGAGTCTTTGCCTCTGGTCCCTGTTTATTAATTGGCTGGTGTCTGTACATGTATTAGAAACGTTCTTATTCAAAAGCACTTAAAAATGTGGGTGGATAATTCAGTTTTGAAATTCCATGAGTGGTAGAGTAAAAGCAATGGCTGTGCTGTAGATGCTAGTGATAATTTTGAAATAGAAAATACTTTTATTCTAACTAAAAAATGTGTCCACATCAGAGGCAGTTATAATTTAAATAAGATAATTGAAACATTAAATCAGTTTTTCATTAAGTTGAATTTATTTTTTATGTCAAAATATTATATCAAATTTAGTATATCATATTTAAAAAACATTTTTGCTACAGACATTTTAGCATTTAACATAAGATGAAAACAGATTTAAATAAAATATAATAACATTTTCTAAAAATTTCCTTTTCAAGTTGACATAAAAATCTGCATTACCACAAATTTATTTTAAGACTAATAAAGACCTTTGGTTTTTGTGCATTGTGAGCAAATACTTAAAGTATTTGAAATAATCTTAAATTATTTCCTCTTATGAAAGTTTATCGAAGGTAACAAACTTCTGATAAGAGGAAAGAAATCCCCCTTGATTCAGTGTCTAGTATATATTCTTATTCTACAACCATTTCATTTCAGTCAATAAATAGAAATTATATCTTACTCTATGTCAGTTTTTGTATCCGCAAAACAGAGACCCCAGTACTTTGCATATAATAATTAACTTCATTATTTTATTTTGTGTGTGTGTTTGTTTTCTCCAAAGTGAAACGTAACACTGTTTTTAAACAAAGAGCTCTATATTTACTGTGTAGTTAAAAAGCATAATAATTTTGTCTCTGAAGAGAAAGGAAAATTATATATATATGTATATATTCCTCCTCAAATGACCAAGGAAATTATGAGGACTATAATCAGTTACTTCAAGTGCTCTTCTTTTCCCCTAAATGGAATCAGGCACAGTTCCCATCCCCACTTCTATACCCCCTGCAATGAGAAATATTGATGACTCTTTTGTGTTTCCCAATAACATCATTATCCTAAAGAACAAGATGCAACTTGTAAGTAAAATACCCTCTGTCTGACTTCTGGAAAACAATCTACTGAGGTTTTTTAGAAATCCTCTCAAAAATTACCTAAACAGCCTATCAGACCTAGCAATCCAATAGGATATAAGCATTGTCTGGCAACTGAATCGATTAGCAGGCGAGAGTTCCTACTGGCAGTCTCTGATCTCTTATATGAATGACTGTCATTGAAATTCATTAAAATCATATTTTGTAATGATCAATAATTGATAACTTATCAATTGTTATAATTCTGAAAAATTAATTTCTCTAATATAATATAAGAAGTGTGAGACAATTACTCAAGAAAGAAGAGAGGTAACCAATTTTCCAAATGTTCTCGATGCTAAAGGAATGGTCTTAATTTGCATTCATTCTTTTTGCCAGTGTTTTCTCCTTCACGTCTCTCCTATACTTCAACTTCCGTGGGACAAATTGGGCTGAGCGGAAACAATCACCAGACACATGACCTCTGCACATCATGTTATTTTCAGAATGTGCTTGTTCCTTGAGAAAGGAAATGCACTCTGAACAGGGACAAAGGTAAGACTCTCAGGCATTTTCAGAATTGTTTGTCTCCTTCTCTAAGTACCCACAAGACTGTAGTAGACCTTTAAATTTTGCTTCTCCTCTACTGTTTCTGTCACCTCTCTTATCTCTATGGCTTTGTCTCTGACTTCTGCCCTCCTCACTCACTCAGTTTCCACTAGTGCATCCTTAATATTCATCCTGTAAGAACAGGCTAAGCTAGCTTGACTTGCTTCAGGCCTTTGAACTTTGAATGATGGTTTCAGTTCAGAAAGACCTTTGCCTCTCAGCACATTTCAGCAGTAAGAATTATCTTACTTCCAAGTCAGTGACACTGAGAGCAGTGTCACTGGCCCTTCTATGTGGGACCGAACTGGGGCCGCTGGCTTCCCAAGCCAGTGCTTAACCACTGCGCCACTCGGCCGGCCCTGGATTGTTCTTAAATACCTCATTTCTTTAGCCTTTAGTTCTAGGGTTCATTTAAGTTTTGTTTTCTTGGGGGATTTTTAACCTCATATCTAACATCCAGTATGACCCAAGGCTTTGTCTTCCTTAGATCCAATGGTCACTGAGAGAATGATGTGCTGTATGCATGCACCCTAAATACACCCCTGGACTGCACGGCAAAATTATGTTCTCTGCAGTTGCTTCTAATAATTAAGGTACTTTCAAGCATATACAATAGAAACTGACTTTGGTTAGTTGAAGTAAAGGTTACAGGATGTTACACTGGACTCTGACCAGAGTTTTGGCAGTACATGCAAAGGACAAGAGTAGTATAACAGGTGCCAAGCCGACCAGTAGCCTGGGGTGCTGGATCACCCAATGAAAGTTGTGCTAAGAAATATACAACTGGTTCTTCCGCCCCTAAACTTTTCTCTGCATCAGGCTGTAAAAAAGGAGGTGGAAGGAATCCTCAAGAGGGTTCCTTTGAGTGAGTTGCCAGAGTGACGTGCAGCCTCCCCAATGTGAGCTGTGTGTTTCCTCTCCAGAATAAATGGGAGAGGTTTCAAGGGGACCATTCAGTGACCTCGACAAAAGTTTCCTAAAGGCTGAGGAACCTGGGGGCCTGTGATCAATTCAAACGTGGGAGTCTGAGACCAGGACATTGGCTGAATCTGATTTGACTTGGGTGCAGCGTAAAGAGAGTTCTGTTGGGAGGTGCTGCATTTCGACTGAAGGAAGGCCAAGGGGCATGCTGCACAAGAACCCAATTAATATCTGAGGAAGGGAGCCAACCTGGGAGGGATTGTTTCAAGGAAAGCAACCTGGAGGGACAACAAAGATCAGGAAACAAAGTAACTTCGATGCTGGAGCGAAAATGAGTCTTACACTTTTTGGTCTGTTATGGACTTACATGTTATATACTTCATTCTTAATAATTCTAAATTTATTTACAACTGGAATGATAATAAAAATAACACAGTATTTTCAATAACATCTTAGTAAATGGAAGAAAATAAAACCCTTAAAAATATCCTGTTTACAGGACAATATTTATAGACATTTGTTATAGAATCATCATTCCTTTACTTGTGACTATTTTGTGTTTGATAAGCTGCATCCATGATTCTAGAGCTTGATACCACAAGGTCTCTCACATTTCATTCCAAAAGATAATTTATGCCAGATACTATAAAAGAATGAAACAAATTATACACCTTTGCTACTCTCTAATATTTCCATTAAATAATACAAAGCCCAACTGTCAGTGCCCCAGATAAGAAAATTACATTTGTATATCATGGAATAACAATCATTTGGGTTTCAAATCATGGGGTCCCCTCACCTCATCTCTTTGAAAGCAGTGATAAAGTTGTATCCACACAGCTGGAGTATGAAATAAAAGTATTTGTCTCTTCTACCTGACCGTGGGGGAACTGGAAACAAAATGAAAGGAATCTCACAGGTTGAGAACTGAGAAACATCAGTATTATCTTCAGTAGAAAATAAATACAATTTTTTAAAAAATAAACACTTTGACTGCTGACTGTTGGTTCTGAGTGTAAAGCTTACCATATAATGAAATGTTCTAAGCTTATCAATTACACAGAAAGAACGGTATGGTTGTCATTCATGGTATTTGTTAAACTTTCTAATGTATATGTAATATTTTATCATTCTAGGATTTTTTTCAGTGATTCTATTGGCAATACCCTCATCTATAAAACATATCAGCCTATTTTATCATCATCTTTTTATCATATCTCACTCAGTGAGTTTTATTTTTCTCTTCTATATTTATTCTTTTATTTTATGTCCAACTTATTTTTGTTTTTATTTTTTTAATTTAAAAACTACATTTACAGAATAGTTGTAACAAAAATGTAATGAATTTCTATTGTCATCCTTCACCTAGATTCACCCATTGTTATTATTTTACCTTCTTTGCTTTTTAATTCCAGAAAAAAGTAGATACAACTGCAATAGTATTATCAGTGAACTTTAGTTTGTGATGGAACCATTTGAAAAAGTTGCAAACTTCACAGTCCTTCACTCCAAATCATTTTAGCATATGTATCCAAGAAATAGAGATATCCTCTTTCTATGTGTAGGCAGCAAGAGGGCTCCTATATGCCTAATGTCAGAACTGGACAGATGTCCAGACCCACATGCAGGATATGGGAGAAGGTCTTTAATACTAAATTTACACTAAGGTAAAATTCCTCCAGAGCACATGCATTCTGCAGTAGGTTGAGAGAAAGAGGAAAAAGCAGAAGCCAGTTGGGCAGGACCAATTTCTCCTTAATTTGCCAGTTAGTTTAAGTCATGGTTTAACTCTTTAGGGAAAGAGTGTGAAAGTAAAGAGCTGCCTGAAGGGTTTTACATGGATAAAAACACCAATTCCATGAAAAAGCTTTTGTCCTAAAATGTATCATATATTAGCAATGCTCTGAATGTTTTAGTGTGCTAATTGGGTTAGATATATGAGCATACATTTCACTAAAAACTAAAATGCAAGTGGTCCTTAACCATGGATAAATTTCTCAGTCTCACTCATTCATTATAAAAGAAATATATAAATCAAAATATATTGAGATACCATTTCTCACTTATGAGTTTGGCAAATATAAAAAAAAAAAGTTGACAGCTCACTCTAGTGACACACCAGTGGAAGCATAGGCAATCGTATATCACTGGTTGGAGAACAAAATTTGGAGGGAAATTTGGTAATATCTAGCAAAATTACTTAGGCACTTACCCTTTGGACCAGTAATCTTGCTTCTAGAAATACTTCCCAAAGACACACTGGCAAAAGTACCATCAACAACAAAATGATTCAAAACAACAAAGAAATCCCAAAAAGACACTCATATATTTACAATCTACAAATTTAGTAATTACAGTGTTATAGCAATAGACAAAAATGCAAATGTCCATCATTGTAGTTAAATAAACTAGTTTATATCCAAACATTCATACAACTGAGTCCTGTACAGCTGTAAAAGGAATGGTATATATGTCTACATATTGTCTAGATATTGTTATAATCTCCAAGATGTACTGTTAAGAGAAAGAGCAAGGTAGAGAACAGTCTGTGTACTATACTATGTTATGATTTATCAGAAACACACAATAACATAAAAGCAAAATAAAGTGCCTTAGGTGAAAGGAGAAGAAAATGGAAAAGGAATTAGGAAAACTACCAGACTACTCTGAATATACCTTGCTTTTAGATTGAAGTCTGTAAGGAACATTTAAAACAGGGTAATGTCCTGTGTTATCACTGGTAGGATATATTTGAAGGACCAAAAGAACTGAAACAAAACACTTTATCTGCTTATAATAATCTGTTAGTGATAAGGTTGTCAGCGCCATTTTGAGAGTGTTGTATATATCATGGAATAATGTAAATGACTACATTGAGAACTAGGATTTTCTACATGGAAATATGGAGGAACAGATGCAGTATTAACAAGGTTCAGAAAATATCCTATGGGACTAATTTGAATTGGAATTATTGGGAATCAGTAATATAAAACTCATGATATATTTGTACCTCTCCCTATATATACTGTATAGGCAATAAACAACAACCAGCCCAGCAGTGCACACCACTAGTGCTCAGGCATTGGTCTCTAAATACTATTTCCTACCAAAAGAATTAAGTCCTTGGAAATATTTCAGTCTTGAATAGAAAATATACAACATGAGCTTGGGACACCTTTTCATACCAGAAAGCAAGTAGGTAAATTAATTGAGCTAACTAGATTTCCACTCTTCTGTTTAGTTCTTGGGGAACTAATACCACCACACCCACTACCAAACAATTCTGAGTTAACATCATTAATAAGCCCACTGTGATGGACTATAGCCAATGGGGGTGGGAAGGATTACTATAAAGGCCATTTTCTAGGGCAGCTTTATTCAGCGGAACATGTTCACAAAGGCATGATGTTCTTAGGGCAACCTCACTTTTCCATCCTTCTCCAAAGAGAGATTTGGCAATAATGAAAACAGATAGCGTATCACTTACAATGTTGCCACACTGTACTGAGTCATTTTTCATATATCTATTAATTTCATGCTCACACTGACCCTGGGATGTAGGTACTATTATTAGAGGTACTATTTATGGATGAATAAATCAAGATGCAAACAGATTAGGTAGTTTACTCCAGGTCTCATAGCGAGTAAGAGGTACAACCAGCCTTCAAATCCAGACAGTGAGATTAGAACACATGCTCTTAATCACCATGCCACTGCCACTACCCCTGTCATAGGAAAAATCCATCACTTGGAAAAGCACGTTCAGAACTGGAAAAATGTTTTAACCTAGGGCCCTGTATAAAACAATAGTTATGGCCACCACTTTTTTTGTTCACAACACTCTCCCCACTACATAAACACATACACAAAAGCCTCTTTTCCTTTCTAAGAACTTCAAATACATTATATTTAATTAAAAACCTCTGGGCTAGTGGAAGGTTTAGAATTAAACTCTATATATCACTTGAACATTCATATATAAAATGTTAGACCCACCAACTGTCACCAAGAAAGAAATTAGTGCAGCCTAGATTTCAATCCTTGACTCTTAGATACCAAAGCCCATGCATGTTTAAATGCAATGGAGTATTACTCCGCTATAAGGAAGAATGAAATCGTGCCATTTGCAATGATATGGATGGACCTAGAGACTATAATGCTGAGTGAAATAAGTCAGTCAGAGAAGGATAAATACCATATGATCTCACTCATATGTGGAATCTGAAAAACTGTATAAATGAGCAAAGTAAACAGAAACTGTCTCATAGATATAGAGGAAAAATCAGGGTTGCTAATTGGGAAGGGAATGGGGATGAGGGAGAAGGGGAAGGGATTAGACAGCAAAAATAGGCAACTACAATATTGCTACTGGGATAGGAAAAACAGTTTGGGGAATATAATTAATAATGTTGTAAATATTCTGTGGAATGTCAGATGATCATAGGTCTTGTTAGGGAGACCATTTCATGGATGGAGTAGAGGTTTGATCACTGCACTGTATTACTAAAGCGGAGGTGGTATACCTACTGTAATTGAATATATATAGATAGTCACGGGATGTGGATTATACTGTGGAAGAGAGTCAGAGGAAGAGTAATAGATATATATGATATGGGGGGGGAGTGGGGTGGTGTATTGGGGGTGGGGGGTTGTCACTTTGAGGGGTAAAATGTATAACTATTGCACTGTGTTGTACACCTGAAACTAATTAAAAATTTAAAAATAAATAAATAAATAAATAAATAAATAAATAAATAAATAAATGCTGCCGCACTGATTTCTAACTGCGGGCCAATTACATAATCTCTCTTAAGTTTTCTTACTTCACAAGATTATAGACAGAAATGGATAGAACTACTACTATTAGAACTCAAATTATTGAAAACAGCATGCACAGTAGCCTTACTTTATCATTTTCAATTTTCCTTTTATCATTTTAATATTCAACCATTCATTTATTTACATTTTTCTGTTTTTTCCTTTTTAATTAAGATTTATTGGGTGACAATGGTTAGTAAAATTACATAGGTTTCAAGTGCACAATGCTGTAATCCATCATCTATATATCACATTGTGTGTTCACCACCCAGGGTCAGTTCTTCCATCACCATATATTTGACCCCCTTTACCCTCATCTACCGTCCCCTTGCCCCCTTACCCTCTGGTAACCACTAACCTATTGTCTGTGTCTATGAGTTTTTGTTTATTTGTTTGTCTTGTTTCTTAGCTGCTTTCAGTTTTATATCCCACATATCAGTGGATCTTGACTTTTTCTGTGTGACGTATTTCGTTTAGCATAATAATCTCAAGCTTCATCCATGTTGTCACAAATGGCACTATTCCACCTTTTCTAATGGCAGAGTGGTATTCCATTGTGTATATAGACCACATCAACAAGACAAACAATAACAAGTGTTGGAGAGGCTGTGGAGAAAAAGGAACCCTCGTACACTGTTGGTGGGAATGCAGATAGATTGGTGCAGCCCCTATGGAAGGCAGTATGGAGATTCCTCAAAAAATGAAAAATAGAATTATCATATGACCCAGCAATCCCTCTCATGGTATATACCCCAAAAATCTGAAGAAAATGTTTATTCTTTTTAGCTTACAATGATAATGATGATCATGGTAAGGGTAATAAAATTTAAAAAGGAAAAGAGAAGGAAGACAAGGAAGAGGAAAAGGAAAGATAATACCTTTCCTTGTTTTCTATTGCTCCTATAAGAAGCAAAGTGTTTTTATTATAAGGCATCAAATAATGGCTGTAAGTGAGTAATCCAAATGTCAAATATAAAATATTCATATTTCTGTGGCCCCGAGATGACTAGGTCTGCAACTTCCTTCTTTTAATAGGAAGAAGGACTTGCCTATTGTGGCCTTTCTCCAGAATCTGGTGATCCTGTTTACTGTTCCCCAGTCCTGCACTGTCACAGCTTAAAGGGAGTTTAATTTGAAACAATTATTTGTACTGTTAAAATAGTATTTCATAAGATAGCATTAGAGATTTTTTAAAGCCCACTTCTGTAGCAGAAATATCTCTTAAAAATGGTCTTCCATTAGTTGTTAAATGTTTTCTGTCTTTGCAGTTTAAGCTGGCCACATGTTATAAATCTAATAAATATTTATGGGACGATCTCCGCTTACTTTTGGAAACAAAGTTTGAGTGGATGAGTAAATTAGGTGAAAGTTTTTTTCCTGCTCTTACATACCCTTTGAGAGTAATTCATTCAACTATTTTTTAAAATGTATGTTTCATTTACATACATTTTGATAATTACCTTTTTACTTTCCATGATATAGAAAACTACTTTCAGTAGAAAAAGACTAGCACTTATGTGACAGAATCCTAATTGTTCCCAAGAGGATATTGAAGCTTCAGGTTTTCTGAGTAACATTAATGCCACTTATCGTTAGAGTGCAATATTCTTTACAAGAACAACCATCTTCCAGCAGCTTTATCAACAGATTATGTATAAAAATAGTTCTGTCTTTAAAATGGTAGATGGGACTGAAAACTGTTGGCATATCTGGTAGCCTCTCTGTCTCTAATGTCCATCAATGATAATAAGATTATTCTCAATTTCCTAACATAATAATCTATTAGAATACAAATGTATATGCCGTGATGCTGTGATCTTCTTACTCATATAAGTAATGTTTCTGAAGTTTATCAGGGATATCACACATCACATAACAATTCCACTAATGTACATATAGGCAACATGTGGCATAATCAACAGGAATTTGCCTAGTACCTTTAGCAATCTATGCACAGCATGGCTTAGCTGTCCAGCCTACCCTGGAAAACAGGTTCTAGAAATCAATTATTGATTGGCGATGATGACATTCAGTTGCCTATGCATAAATCGCACAAAGGTTTTCTTCAGCTAAGTACTTTATAATGAAGGGATTAATGGAGACTCATTGATCCATACCATGAATTAGAGGCATAATTTGAATACAGAGTTCAGTTAGCATAATTATATACAAACATATTGTATGTTTATTGTATGTTATTGTATGTTATTAACTTCCAAACCCTTCACATTGAGTTTGGGGAAACACTCAGATGTGGCCGAGAAAAATGTCTGTAGCCCTCTTCCAGTCTTGTCTTTTTCTCCAGTTTCTTGATTTTGTGTTGTCTGCTGCAAAAGTTTATTACAAATTGCATTGTAGTTTCAAATTCTGCCTGTAATTGGTCAATGTTTAAAGCTTAGTGACAGTCTACATTATTGCTATAGGTTTCATTTTCTCTCGTTTTATCACACAGGTATAAAATAGATTATTATATCCTGATCCACTTCATACTGTATAATTCCTATTTTGCTTTTCCTCTTTTTCACATTTGGAGGCATGAAAGACAACAAAGATGAAGTTGTGTTGCTCTGACAGAAAGGTAGAACATGGAAATCTCATCCTTTTGCTCCCCTCACTCCTGACTCTTGCTTCCTTCTTGACTCAGCTGAACTTCCCATGTAGCATAATTTGAATACAAGCAGTCTTGAAGTTTTACCAAATATTCTACATCTTCATTTGAATTCCTAATACTTAAAGATGTACAGTTAGAAATTGCCAACATCTTTGCTGTTGATGAGATAGTTGAGTTCAATCTTGGAATCTGAACATTGGAATCTCAGAATGGAGCTCTTTGTTTTAAAGTTAGCATTGGGGAAAAAAGCCTATTTAGAGGCTTATAAAAGAAACTCTTATGGTATAAGAAAAAATTCTTATCATTTAGTAATTTATTTCACAAAAAAGTAGTTTAAAACAAATATCATTTGTAATAGTAGCAATATAGAGACTCAAAAATTTTCTTAAAAAAAATGTGTGTAACACGTAAGCAGAAAACGACAAAATTTTTCTAAAACAGATAAAACAAAATATCTGAAGAAACACCGAATGCCTAGAAGAGAGTACAGTAAGTCCCCGACTTACAATCAAGTTCCATTCCAGGAGACCGTTAGTAAGTCGTATTCGTGTAAGTCCAACAAAGTGAAGCTTATACATTTTTGATGCTTCCTAGCAACCCCTCCACATCCCTACTGCTTTTCCTCTTGCTTCCGGGCATCCTGGGCTCTGGTTGAGCACTGGAGTACTGTACACTATCGCACTGTACAGTAAGCACACAGCAGCACAACTGTGATAATGTCCGGCAGACATGTGAGCTGCTTCCGCAATTTGTTCAGCTCGAATGTTCCTAAGTCGGGGACTTACTGGATATATATTAAATTATATTAAATTATATTGTAACCACTAATAATTAAGAGAATATCACACTAATAAATAGAAAAAGTAGCACAAAAATAAAATGTAATCACTAACAAAGGAAACCTCACATATGACGAGAAAGTTATACATGGTGTTAGAAACAAACTCTCGAATAATTTCTATAGGCATAAATGAGTTAAATATAAAAATATGCATTAAAACTAGAAACTAATGGAATTGTTTTTCAATGTTGGAGAATAGTCTTGTAATATTAAAACTCAAAAGAAAAATAAGCCCAAAGTGGAAAAAAAGAGAGATGTAAGAATATGAGCATGAAAAACCCCTGTGCTTAAAAAATAAAAGGCAATAACATGGAGGTTGCTTGCAATCATTAAGAGTTTAAGAGTTTATTTCTATTGTAAAATCTTCATATAAATTAGTAATAAAATAACTGAAACTAATATTTACTAAAATGATCAATCTCAATAATAAGCTAATAAGTAGATATTTTATACTGGGACATTATTTCCATAAATTAAATTATCACAATATGTTGTTAAATCAAAATATACAGTGTTTATGTATGAATCATATATTTTGGGTAGAAAAAACATCAACACAACTATTGAGTAAATATTTGGCAATGTTATGTTAAAAATGAAAAGATATTCAAATTCACTTAGTCCATTCTTGGGTACTCTACCCTAAAGAAATAAACAAAAATATGACAAAAATTATAAGTAAATATTAATAATTGTATTAACATTAATATTTAATATTTTCATAAAGATAAAAGATTAATTTTATAAAAATTTGTTGAGATACACTATAAAGAAACACAAATATAAAACTTATTTAAGTTATAAAACAAAACAATAGAATGAATAGCTGTTAACCGACTTCTATTCTATGCCTCTTCCCTACAGATAAATAATTCCTATCTGAATTTCATGTTTACCAAATATAAAACATAGTTATTCCTAGGCAAAGTATTGTTTTTGCATATGTATGTGAACTCTATAAATGTGCATCTATATACTATAAGTAAGTGTCTATGGTTTGCTTCTCTTCCCTTTTTTTCCGTTTTCTTTCTTTTTTTTCTTTTTATTTTGCATTAATCATTATATGTTAGATTCATCTGTGTGTTTGTGTATAGCTGCATTACCATTTTGTAGAACTGCTCAGCAGTCTATCTATCCATTTTCCTATCAAAGCACACTTGGGGATTTTCCAGCTGTCTTCCAAGAATGTTGCTGCTGTCTCCCTAAGTCTCCTAGTACAGAAGTATAAAAGTGCTCTAGTAAATAGAGTGAACTTTCTAAGTAATATAATATGTGTACTTTCAGCTTTAAAAAATTGAACCAATTTGTCTCCTACAGTGATTGTACCAGCACACTCAACCAAAGGGTAAACCTTCCCATTGCCCAACTAGCACAAATCTTTTTTTAACACGTGGTAACTTCATTTTACAATAGAAATAAACTCTTAAACTCATGATGATTGCAAGCAACCTCCATGTTGTTGCCTTTTATTTTTCAAGCACAGATAACTTTAATTTTTGTCAAGATAGTAAGATTAAAACTGTATCTTATTGTATTCTTAGTTTGCATTTTCCTAGTTACAAAGGAATGTTAGCATCTTTAAGTATTTATTTCATATTTTACCTTTCTCTTCTGTAAAATGCCTATTCATTATGCCCACTTTTCTCAGATCATTTGCCTTTTTCTTATTGATCTACCTATTAATTCAATTATTTACATGTTATAAATATTATATAGAACATATTTATATAAGTATTTTGGTTATTATATAATTACATATTAATATATAAATATATTTATATAGAATATTTAAAAATGTTTTGAATTTGCTTATTCTCTTTCAGTTATAATGTGACAAATACCTTCTCTGAGCATATGACTTTTATTTTCACTTTCTTTGTGGTGTATTTTAATTAACAAAAATTTTTAATTTGGGGGGTAGTAAAATCTATTAATGTTTCCTTTATGACTAATAAAAGTTATGCCTACAAACAATACATTTATTTATTTATTTATTTATTTATTTATTTATTTATTTTATTTTTTATTTTTTTTTGAGGGCAGTGTCACTGGCTCTCATATGTGGGACCCAAACCAGGGCCGCTGGCTTCCCAAGCCAGCACTTAACTACCGCGCCACTCGGCCGACCCAAACAATACATTTATTAATACACTTGAGTATATTAGTTACCTTTTCACAGTATCAATAGGCTAAAATCTCAGTGGTTTACAACACTAAACATTTATTTCTTGCACATATTACATGTCAACATCTATGAAGAGGTGACATTTTTCCCTTCTGTATGTCTTCTAACTCTGGATTCATACTGAAAGAGAAGCCCTTAAATGTCACATAATTGGCTTTATGTCAGAGAGAAAACAGCAGCGAGCTGGTGGAAACATGTAGTGGCTCTTAAGGTATAGATGTGATAGTGTATAAATGCCTCATGCCACTGGCCAAAGAAATTTTCATGGCCAAACACAATGTCAATCGGTTGGAGATGCACACTCATTGTACAGAAGGTTTAGCAAATCAAACGTCAGTAGGTGAAGATATATAATCCTTTTACAGAAAGCAGGAATGAATATTTGGGAAGAATAACATAGATTACATATTTTATTTTTATTATATTTAAAATCAAAATGTACATTTATAAACACATCCAAATATTTTTATAGGAAAATAACTGGCATGAAATACACCAAAATATTAACAGTTGTTTTTATTTTAATGGGAAATTTTGGGTAATTTTTCTACTTTTAATCTTCTGTGTATTACAGAGTTTCTTATAATGCACATGTATTTTTATAAGCTGAAAAATATAAAAGCTATTTAAACTGTGTCATTATCTAATAGATTTCAAGATATTTCTGATTAGAAATAATGTATCAAATTTTACATTTCATTGACCATCAAGAATTATTTTCACTGAAGGTAAATATTGACTCTCTCTTTAGATCAATAAATCATGATCCATTTCTCAAGAGAAGTCAATATTTACTTTATTGTTTCTCTAGACTCCAAATGGGAACTTTGATGAATGCCTTTAAATTTTCTCTCAAGTTTCTGATGGAATGTTCTTTAGCAATGACCATAGTTACGGAAAAGTTGTACAATTAATCATGAGATAGATCCTTATATCTTGAATAGAAATTAACCAATAAGTAGTAAAAGGATGAATTACTCTGTTTTCTTCTTTAGTCACATATTAATATATTTTAAAATAAGCTAATACAAAAGAAATTACCCCTTCTAAAGGTTTTTGTTACACTAGTCTTTAATATTCTAATGATTTGCTGAAATCTGATGGCAGAATTTACTCCAATATATTTATGTTTCCCTTATTTGATTAACGTGTCTACGAAGAGTTCCTCTGTGATGACAGGGTATTGCATAAAAGTAAACACTTGAATCTATCTACCTCTTTGAATTCTAAAAGTGTTCATCAAAGGAAAAGAAACACACATACACACTCATACACACATATAAACACAATTTGAGATGAGTAGAATTATGTTTTCTAGGAACAATGTTATAATAATTAAAGTAATAATCCACAACTATTACTGACTAAAATTTTAAAAATTCAAGTTTAGTGTGATTATTTTAATATTTATTATTTGTTAAGAAATAGTTTAAAATTGCTTGGCAGGTGGGGGAGTTCTTAAAACCCAACTAATTTAAATTACCTTAAAGATATAAACTATCATATTATTGGTCACTGTTAAACTTAAAAATGTTTTTTATAACAAGTCCTTTAAAACTAGAATATTACTATTATTTTGTCACATTTTATAACTAATTCTACTCTTTCAGTGTTTAAAGGTTGTTTATTTGCACTAGTTTTTAAATTCCTTTTTTAGGTCATTTTTCACCTCCTTCATTTCCTCTTTGTATAGGATGAGAAAAAATTAGCCCTGTTGCAAGACCTATGGTTGATTTTGTAATCAGGAGGTCAGGAAGGCCACTGCATTGAGGAATTAAAATACTGATTCACATGGGAAAACATGTTAATGACAGCCAGAAAGAAAGTCAATCACACTGAGAATGTCTAATATCTCAGTATAACCATGTGACATAAATTATGGGCCGGGTTAGACCTTGATCTAAGACTTTTCTATTTGCTGTGTTCCTCTGCCATGAATGTGCCTGTTCTTCTCCTGGGTAACACTTACAGATGCTTTTGGATTTAGCTTAAAAAATAAGCTTCTCCAGGGTCCCCTGGTTGACAAATTCCCTTTCTGAATGTGTCAGATGTCCTTACAAGGTGTTTTTGAGAGTTCGCTTAACCCCGGCCACTTTTAATAAACATTTTCCACACTCGTAACTGGCCTTTTATTAATTGTCAACCTTTCTGCTAAGCCCATACAAAAAAAAGTTTCCAGAAGAACATAGCTGTAATATTTGTCTTTCTATCTAACATATTTAATACTTTGCCATCAGCATAATAAGTGATTGTGAAATATTGGCTGAATGAGTTAGGTTGCATTTCAGTGGTAAGAGGCAATATAACTTAGTGGTTATGAACACAGATAATCCATGCTGCCAGGTTTGATTCCAAATTATACTAGTCACATAATCTGGGCTAGTTGTTTAATCATTCTGTGGCTTAGTTTCCTCATCTCTATATAAAATTTATATTATCAGGGTTTCATAAAGATCATATTAGTTAACATGTGTAAGTCACTTAAATTATTGCATGGAAAATAATAAGCTTCACTTTAATCATATATGGATGTGTTAAATGTTATATTAAAATATTTACAATCTGAAAGGATAAGGTAAACTTGCAAATATTCCAACCCAATCCAAACATGGGACACAAAATGCATTTAATTTCTAAAATATTATGTTGGTATGTTGATTCAATATTTTTTACTATTTTTCCAGATGGTTTCCTATCTTGCTTATACTTACCAATTAATTACACTTATAGTAATTATGCAGTTGAAAATACATAATTCATTAATCAATTTATTTGGAAACTACTTCTAGAACACCTAAATGCACCAATCACTATTATACACCTTGAGCATATAAGTGTGAACAAAACAGATAAGTTTCATGCTCTGATGGAGCTTACATTCTAGCAGGGAAACACAGTCAATAGAAATAAAATACACAAATACTAAAGAAGCACCAGATACTGTTAAGTGCTATGTGCAAAATTAAAATAGAGTAATGAGATAAAAATCATCTGGGTGGTTACCATAGTTTGAGATGTCAGGGAGGGAATCTGATGTTTAAACTAATATTTAATAGAGATCTGAATGGCAAGAAGGCATCAACCTTGAGAAAGTCAAGCAGGAGTATATTTTAAGCAGAGAGAATGATTTTTTGCAAAGACCTGGAGATGGGAACAAGTTGACCCTTATCAAGAAATCAAAAGAATTTCAGTGATTTGGGAACAAAATAAGTAAAGAAGAGAGTTGGGGTCTGAACATTTAGCAGGAGTCAGTACATGTGTGGATTTTAAATCTATAAATACTTTGGCATTCACTATAAGTGAAAAAAAGATAAGAATTTTTAAGTGGGGATTGGAATGATTTGATTTAACTTGAAGGCCATTTTGAGAATATATTGTGGACAATGAAAGGAGAGAGCAAGATGCAAAACAGGAAAATCAGTAAACTATTACCATGAGCTTGCCAAGAAATCATGAGTTAGCTGGATCAGGGTAAAAATAGTAGGAATAGTAGGAAAAATAGCAGGAACTGAAGGTGGGTCTAGATGGCTTGCTCATGGCTTTGATATGAAAAGTATGTAATCAAAGTTTCACTCATGACTTTTGGTTTAAGCTATAAGGTGGGCTATAGTATCCTTACCAAAATAGGGGGCTGAGGCAAAAGCAGGTTTGAGAACTAAAGGTAAGAATTTCCTTTTGGTAACACTGAATTTGAAATACTTAGTACACATCATGCAGAGATGATATAGAGTCTATATCTATATCATACACGAAGCTGGAATTCTGATGAGAACTCAGGAGTTAAGATACCGATTTGGGAATCAAATCCAGGTTTAATATATTCAGATTTGAGAGTCATCAGCATACTAATTCAGTGTCTATGCTGTAGTTTCTTTATTGAGTTAAAAATGATATAATTAGCATCTAAATTATTTCAAGTCTTCATTCTAATTTCATATAAATCACCAACTTGTTGGTATCTGAGAGAGTTAATGTAATACCAAATATTGTTCTTTTATAATTCAAGTACTTTATGTCAAAGTAGGTATACTTCAATTTCAGGTATTTTTTTCACTATGACATTTTATCAATAGTCGTTTGGCAATGAGGCTTTCCCAGATATGAGGAGGAAATAGATAATTCTAAAGTTACCAGTGACAGGTACTATATTGAATTGATTAATGAGCTCATCCCGCTTTTCAGTTCACCATGAGCTTCAATTCATCATCATGAATTGCCATTAAGATTACTAAAAATTCTGAAAAAGAATGTTTATATGTAAGTGCAATGATCAACTCCAGTCCTGCAGGTATATAATTTGAAATATGATATCACTATACTGAGAAACTACCTAATTTAATTTTAATGTATTCTCAAAATTAGATAATAAGGTATCTAACTCCCATTTTCTCATTAGAGTTCCAAATAAATACCCACTTTCTCCAAATCAAGAAATAAGAAAATGATCTATTTCAATATAATTTAAGTTGCTGATTTGCAATAAAAATAAGACTGGCATTTCAGCTAATCACATATTACTCCATATATTATTCATTTAGCAATTATTGTCATCATCTGCAGATTCTTGAGGAAGAAATATGAAAAAATATATTGGGAGAGAATTGGAATGGAGTAGGTATGTTGAAGTGGGAAATTTACAAAAGAAAAAAAAAGGCTGTGGATTTGCAATGGCACAGGAGTAGGGGCGATTTCAGATGATGATTTATTTCTGAGGGAAGTTTTGGAGGAACGGTTGGACACTGCTTCGGGGTGCTTAGGAAAGAGTTAAGGTTAAGGAAGAGGGGAGAAAAAATTATGTCAGAGGACTTTCCTCTACTATTCCCTAGGTTTTGCCCTGTGAATTATGTTCACATATAAAATAGTTGGGCTTTTAAATGTGTTCGGAAGAAATGTATTTACATAACGGGTATTATGTTACCTAATCTGTTTAACTCACTTGTCACACTACCCACTTGACTATAATCATGGGATCTGTCCATGTCAGGAGAGGCAAATATGATTTGTGTTTATGAGACATGAGGTTTGACTGCATCCCTTTATTTGACTTTAAAAAACAAGGATGCTGGGCCGGCCGAGCGGCGCGGTGGTTAAGCGCTGGCCTGGGAAGCCAGGGGCCCGGGTTCGGTCCCACATATGAGGGCCAGTGACACTGCCCTCAAAAGCAAACCAAACAAACAAGGATGCTATTTATGAATTAAGTGTACTATAAAGAATGTCTTCATTGTTAGCCCCACTATTTTTACTTTCCAACCACTTGAAAGCTTTGCATGTAAGTGCTCTGCCAATGCCTTTACGAGAATTCCATAATTTCAAACAAGAACAACACATTCACACACCATGCTGTATATTGGACAGTTATACTTCGCTTTAAAGACATTATTTTTACTCTCCTATATTCCTGTTGGTGTAGTCTAAAATGTTATAATCTTAAAAGGAAACACTTCCTTTTTGAATATGCCTTCCTTTAAAGAAATACCCTTTTTCATGATGGCAGCATTCTGTGCATTGGAAACTAAATCTGTTTGCTTCACGAGAACAAAGGTGGGGATAGCAGGGGGCATAAAAATTAACTGCTAGTTTCTAAGCAGTAGCACTAATACTACCATGAAACTCAAACTGTTTAATTCTTTGGCAACTGAATAGACAGTTGCCAGCAAATGATCCTCTTTTTTCCTGATACCCCATTTCTGCCTCTGTCCTGATCACCTACCACTGTGAATTTATAATTGCTAACAAAGAATTGCAATGCATTTGCCAGGATTGCATGACACACTGATGCAATTACATGCCCTTTCTTCAAAGGCTAAATGTGCCTCAGCTCCACAACGCACCACACAGAAACAGACAGCAATATTTGACTGGCTGGCTGGTCTACTAAGTGAAGAGTGTCATTCTGCTCTCAGATACTCTGCCTAGACTGGGGAAATTCATTTACAATGGGAAAGAAATAAAGGAATTTCATTCTACCTATTTAGTTACCCACCAAAGGTCACATAATACTTTTGAGTCTAGTGCACTTTAAAAACAAACATCATTGATTATAGGTAAGTCGTGGAACACTCACTCTAATCTTGCTTTCTTAATTTATAACTTGAGATGCTAGGACTTCAGGGTACCAGGGTGCCGCCTTATAGGTGCCAAGTTCTGGTTGCTCAGTACTGAAAGGTAGGGAGTCCTGCAGTTTTGTTTGAAAACAATCTAGAGCAGAGAGCTTGAGCAAGTATCTACTGTCCACAGGATGTAATATACAGGTTGCAATGTTAACTGAACAATATTAAGAGCTAAATATGCATAGAGAAGCCAATAACAGGACTTATTCAAATATATATATATATATATATATATATATATATATATATATATATATATATATATATATATATATATATATAAAAGCTCAGAAGCAGAGCCAGAGACCAGTGCTTGGGCCAACTCGTCAAAACTAGTTCCTTGATTTGCTCTTGTCTTAGGCAGCATCATTTTCTTGTTCACTATTTCAGGGTTCATCAGAGCCACAAATTAAAGTGTTATTACTTGCATATATTATGCTCAACTTGACTTCGATGTTAAGCTGAAGTTCTTTTATGTTGAAAATGGCATTTTATTGTTTGAATTTGCATTTCTTTTTCATTTACTTATTTTATTATTAATTTCAGGTGTACAAAACAACATAATGATTAGACATGTATACCCCTTTGCAAAGTGGTAACCCCCAAAAGTCTACTACCCATCTGACACCATAGATAGTTATTATAGTACCACTGACTATATTTCTTAGGCTGTACTTCACATCCTGTGACTATAGAATATATATATATATAAACTATAAATATATATATATATATACATATATATATATATATATATTCTAATTATAGTTGACATTCAATACTATTTTATATTAGTTTCAGGTAGTACAGTGGCCAGGCAGCCATACAACTTATAAAGTGATCCCACTATCAGGCCTTTAAACTGTGGCTTTGCATACTGGTATCGTTACCGGAAAAAGGTCAGATTTCAAGATTTCTTCCTTCATCCATCCCCAGGGAGGTCACACAAAATGGAAACACTTACAGTTAGCTGGGCACAAGCAGCCCTGCTGGAGCAGTGGTTCCCAATGGTGGATCACCAGCTGCTTGGAAACATTTACAGGAAAATTCCCCCATTGTGCTCTAGCTGCAGCCTTGAAAATGTGGCTATAAAGTAAGCCTAGTAAATGACTTCTATTTGTATCAGTAAGAAAATAACAGACATGTCTTGCAGGAAAAAAAAAAAAGTAAATTTAAAAAGATGTATTAACATATCCATGCAAATAGAGAACAGCCAAACCTTAAATTCTTTACTGTTGCCATCTTTTCCGTATTTTGAATAAAATTTGCCTCTTCTTCCCAGTTCATAATCATTAGCAGAGGTTGCAGTGATGCATCATTATAGGTTTAAGTCATGAAATTTAACATATGTCTGAGATCATAAAAGTTCTCCATAAGAAAACACAGCAAAGAAGGAAAAAAAATCTTTTCTTTTTCCATCTGATTTTAGAGAACACCATGCCATGTGATAGATAGTATTCAGCCATTTGTTGAATTGAACTCCTGCCACAGAAATTTAGAATTTATAATGCTATTACTGTTTCTTAATTGAACTTACTTGATACCTAAAATCCAGTAGGGGTTTAAACAAAGAAATGACTGTGTTTCTGTAGCCATTGCTTTCAAAGATACTTTATACAATCTGTAGGCTCTCTTTTCCTCATTTCTTGAGATATTAAGCAGATCCCACAGAGCTTTTTCTTATTTCCTACCCTTCCTTCTTTTTTTCCATCTTGATCATTATCATTTCTATGTAAAGGAATAGTCCATATCAGCACTTTCTTTATCAAAAGGTAGAGTCCAGAGTAAATCAAAACTTCATTTTCACATCCAGTTCAACTAAAATCTTCCTTGACTAATCTTCCCACCCCAACTCAGGTCTGTCCCATGCTCATATTTCAGAGCATTGAAGCTATCAAACAGGTAGTCCATAGGTAACTATAAAATCATCCATTTTCTTTGAAAATATCTTATGTTCTTCTCAAAGAAAATGTGTTCTCTCATTTTGAAAACATGTTCCACATATGTAAATTAAATCAAGAATAATATTTCTATTGTTCTAATACTATTTAGCTTTACTTATAAATTTGACATTTGTGGAGAGAAATATACTATAATTTCCACCATGATGGTTGACATGTAAATGTAGATTCTTTGAAGTCCCCTTAAGATGGGTTATAAAATTTGGCAGTGTTTGCTAGAAAATGTCTTTATTCAGGCCTTAGTTTCATTACATTTACAACTATGGTTTGACAGTAATTTTTTTCCAGCAATTTGAAGATTTTATTTTGCATAGCAAAGGAAGCATCCTGGCTTTTGAACTCAAGGTTTGCCAGACACACCTGTTTTGTGAATTCTACCCACAGACCCATGTGCAAGTGCTTTTGAAGTTACACATTATCAGATTTTGTTTACCTGTGTGGCAAAGTTATTAGTTTTGTCTCCCAAATTCCCAACAGATGTACTATTGTTTCTTTTGTAATAGGTTGAACCATACATGAAATTGCAACTATTTGATTGTTTTTGAGCTTATAGAAAAGGGCGATTTGATATGGTTCAACCTAATATGAAATACTTCTCATTTCTTTCTGTCCACTGCAAAGATCAATTTTTTTACATTAACAATAAGCATTTTCAATCTGAGATGTAGTTGAAAGGATTTCTTTTTATTTCTCCTTCTAGAAATATATTGTTTCCTTTATCTGATAAGTTGTCTATTTTTAGTTACAAAAAGTAGTATCTTTAAATATTCCCTCTCCACATTCTATTATTTCCTTCTAGATCTACAGATGAGAGCTAGAACGTCTTCCTTTGTCCTCTACATATCTTAACCCTTATTTTATATTCTTATGTATCATTGTGTTGCATTTTGTATAAATTTTTATATCTATCTTTCAATTTATGAATCCCCTTTTTGACTTTGTATAATCTGATATTTTATCTTTGAGGAGTATTTCCAGTTTCCTTCTAAGAGCTCTCTGTGGTCCGTAGTTAAAATTACCTGGTAATTTTTTTTTTTTTTTACAGTCACCTATTTCTAATTCGTAATTTCAATGGCCCCTTTTCCTCTTTTTAAATGCAGATTTATTTTCTGCATCTGTTGATTTCAATATCTGAATTCATTGCAGGTAAGGTTGTGTTGTCTATCGTTTCTGCAGGCTCGTTTTCATGGTGCATTTTTCTGGTAATGATTTTTGACATAAAGTTTAATGGAACTTTATCTGAGGAAATTCTTTGAGACCTATTTTAAATATGATTTTCTCCAGAAAGGACTTGCATGTCCTTCTTCCAGGTATCTCAGGGGACTGCCAATCTGAGGCCACTCTAAAAGCAAATTTCAGCTTGATGTTTCTTAGGACATAACTACTTTGTGAATTCTGCTAATAGCTTTAAGGTATGTGGGTTAAGGGAAGTTATGTTTCTAATAGGAAATATTGTAGCAGTGTGGGTGGCTTTCAAGTTACACATTATCGGGGGATTTTTTTTTTTCCACCTTTGTGGCCAGAGGTAAGTGAGTAAGAAAGAAAATAGTACAAGGTAATTGAGAATCATTGAGAAGTAAGACAACAGATTATATAGTTCTCACAGGTATTTGTAAGATTTTTTTTGTCCCAATCTTGAATGGAATGAGAAACCTGTAATGAGTTCGAGGCAGGGATAGCAGGATCAGTTTTTAATTTTTAAATCCTTCTACATTGTAGAGACTAAATTTATATAAGAGCAAGTGTGAAAGTAGAATTACCAGTAGAATTTTGCAATAATCTCTGCGAGGAATGTCAACAAAAAACACATCCAGCCTAAAAGAAAGCTTTTAAGACTTTATCTGAGCCAAACTGAACACAATTGCCGGGAAGCAAAGTATCAACGGGCTGAGAAAATGCTCTGGAAAATGGCCATTGTGCAATTTATTTTATACATTAGAATCAAAGGAGGAAGGTTACATGAAATCCATTGGTTGTAGATTAAGGGGGTGGGAGAAAGCAAAGCGGGGTGGGGGGAATCTCTGGGATTGGATAAAAAGTTAAATGGAGAGACACACACTTTGGTGGGTACAGGATAGTTAACAGCATTCTACAGCACATAGAGATAGTATTTGGGGAACAAGATAACAATGAGGGATTTTGTAGATTCCTGCTCTGGTGTGGTGGGTTGTGCCCCCTAGAGGATCTGGAAAAGCAGATTATTCTGATATTGTAAAGGTATGTTATCTTAGATGCAAAAAGATGACAGACAGGCTCGCTTAAGGTAAAGGCCTGCCTTTGTCAAGGAAGCTACAGGCAAGGATGTGACTACCAGCCAGGACTCGCTTTTCGTTAGGAATTTTTATGTTCAGACAATCTTATGTGGTTATTTTCAGTCTCCTGAGCTTGTCAGGTTTAATGCATAGCCCCTTTTCTGTCCACAGGAATAACAGTGAATTTAGACCTAAGTGTTAGAAGTAGAAGGGTGGAAGGTTATTCTGAGTATAGACTTTATAGATACTCACTTTTAGACTGGATATAGAATATAAAAGTTTGTGAAATCAAGAATGAGTCTAAGGTTTGGGACCTGATTAACAGGAAGAATAAATTTGCCATTAACTGAGACACAACTATAAGACAAGCAAGACATCAGAAATGGGTTTTTTAGGCATGTTAATTTGGAGGAAATGCTGAGTAGAAAGTTGTATATACATCTCTGTAGTTCAGGAGAGAAGTCTAAGCTGGAGATAAAAATTTGGAAATCATCAGAATAGAAACATTTTTAACAACGAGCCTAGATTAAATAAACACCTAGGACATAGGACTGAAATAATCTATGTTTAAAGGTCAGAAAAATGGAAGAGATCAACAAAGAATCTTTTTTTTAAAAAAAAAAGTGCAAAATGATGCAGGAGAAAAAAGGAAGAATTGTCTGTGAAGAGTTCAATGACAGAAATATTTTAATGATCTAGTGATCAACCATATCAGTGGGTGAATATTATGAAAATAAACCATTTGCATTTGAAGAGAGGGAGGTCACTGGTAAATGATGTTTATTTAGGTGGAAGTATAAGAATAAAACCATAAAAGAAGTAAGTCCAGAGAGAATTGAATGAGATTAATAATTTTTTAGAAGTGTAACTGTAAAGATAACCAGGGAAATGGGACAGTAGCTCTAAGAAATGTGGATCAAGGGAGTTTTTTTGTTGTTGTTTGTTTTTTTTTAATGGAAATATGGTACTAGTATTTTATGTCAATGAAAACAATCCATATGAAAAAGGGAGAGAAAAAAAATAAGGTGGAAATAAAAAGGGAATAAATGTAAAGCAGCACTAAGATCCAATTTGAATAAGTTTCAAAATGCAAAAAAAAAAAAAAAAAGACTTGATTTGAGATGAGTAGCCATCAGATTGTCAATGTAAGAAACATCTAAACCTGTAGATAATTTTTATAAAAGTTCATTTGAGTCAAACTGACAGCATATACTGGGGAACAAGATCTCAAGTGCTCCCCAGAATAGCAGTTTTGCAGCTTCTTTTATGCATTTGAAGTTAAGGAGGGAAAGTAAGGAAGATCACATGGAGGTGAGGGAAAGCAAGGTCGAGATGGGATTACAGGATAGTTAACAAAATGATTTGCTCTCTTGAGCATGGTTAGAGCTTATTTCTAAGGCGTGTTAACCTAGATATACTGAAACAATGGACAGGGCTTGCCTTCTACTAAAAAGTTGTGTGTCTCCCCACCATGACCTGCCCAGTTAGAAATTTATGATCTGATCACCCTGGGAGGTTACTTTCCATAAAAACATTTTTTTTTTTTTAATGAGACTATTCAGCCGACTTGTGTGTTTTTCTCCAGCAAATTTTAGCAGCTCTGCACAGGTTCAGAGCAGGTGAGTTAGTTTACTCAGTATAATTACTCTGCATAATAACTGAGTAAAGCACAGGGGGAATGGGGCAAATACATTAAGGGAGTGAGAATGATACCCAGTGGAACTTAACTTGGGTCAGGACAGCATTATGATAGGACGCTTGTAAGGGGATAATGTAGAACCAATTAACATAGGGAGAGGGCATGAGGACTATTTTGACAGAAGAAACTAGGAGGCTGGATTCCAAGCCTGCTGCCAACCTGCTGCCAGACACAGAACTCAGCCTGACTTTACCAATCACACAGCAAACTCGCTGGAGACTAGAGATTCCATTAGAACTATCCCTGTAGTTAAACTCATGGAAGGAAAACACAGGTTGTGCTTTACAAGAGTTAAAAACAACCTGACACTATTCTTTTTCTTTTTTTTTGGAGTTGTTTTAATTTTTACTGTGATTAATTGTGACAACAACGACAACAGAAGCAAGCAGACAGATAAATAATATCCCAAGATATGGTGAAGAAAGAGTAGAGGTGGAGAAGACCAGAACAGATATAAATCCTAAACATACTACTTAAATTATTTCAAGTGTTTCAAATATTAGCACTTTTATAGATTTCTTTTTATCTCAAAGATATGTTTGGAAATAAAGGGTTATAACATTATTGTGTGACAAAAAAAAAAAACAGCAAAAAAAACCAGAAGTGTGCATGCTGTCCCTATTTTTCTTGCATCTTACCGAAGTCAAAGATAAGCTTACCATTATTCTTCTATCCTCCTGTCCCTCCATATCAAAGAATTTCCCATGGAAGGGGAAAATACATATAAACCCTGCAGGTGGGGGGTATCTCTCTTCCACTAAACGATTAAAGACCTCCACTCTGTCTGAGAGATGGCCCTTCTTTTCTTACTCTCTACTCAGTAAACTTTCTTTTACTTCAAACTCTGTACTGGCTCACGTTTGAATTCTTTCCTATGTGAAACCAAGAACCCTCTCTTTCTGTAACACAATGATAAAGCATGTTGCAGAAGTGAGGAATTGTTTCTCTAAATATTGACAAAGAATTGTTGGAGATACAGTACTGTAAAACAGGAATGGCCTGGAAAGATGGCAGGTGAAGTTTGGAGTGGAATGTTTGAAGTTAAGATTATGGAGGAGGTGCAATTATTATTAGTATGAACTTGGGAGTTACTGTAAGAAGTGGGTTATAGTATAAGATCATTGCTGAAGAGGAAGTAAAGAGGCAAGAGGAACATTGCATAAATATTGAAATGATCAGAGTGTATGTTAGAATCTGTACTAAAATCCTAAAAAATTGAAAGGGGTGACCCAGTGCCCTGCAGATGACTGCAATAAGGAGGAGAAATGAGTGATGGTATCTTACTGATTTATTAAAATTCTGAAAATTGGGGAAACTGTTATTTCATAAGTAGTAAGATATATATACATAGTTTCTTTTCCATATTTTAGTGTCTCTGAAATTGGGATTTCTCACAATTTATGGCATCTTACAATCACTGTCAGTTAGTCAGCAGTTCTGACCTGATTGTCATTGTTTTTTCATGCTGAAACTTAGTTCTTTTTCATGATTGCATGAAGAGACCACTGTTAATTCATTTTTTAGTCAACACAATATTTGTGTACCATTTAAAGAGGGAATATGATTCCTGGTTGTTGCCCAAAAAACAATGCTTTATGGTAAGATCAAGAACACCTCAACATTAAAATTTCAGAATGAGTGTTAACACTCAAAAACAAAATCTTCCAGAAAATGGTGCATCACTGTGTTAAAGAAATTTGCATAGCAGCTATAACCTCTACCACTAGGGTGAAGACGCAATGCTCTTGAGGATACACAGAATGACAATGTGTGGGAAAATTTTGGACTTCAACCTGTATGAGTAGCAAAAACTAAACAAAAGATCGAACTCTTAAAGTGAAAGATTTTAAGAATATCATAAACAATTATTTTGCTTTTACGATTACATGAGAATAATATATGATAAAGACATGAGATTAAATAAGCCTAAAACCATTATTTAATAATAAAATTAAAACTAGAGGATACTAGAAAGTATTTTGTCATACAATAATTGGCAGATAATTTTTTTTCCTTTATGGTGGTACCTAAAATAATGGTGTATCTTCCCATCAATGGCATCTTAGACATGAAAAAATATGGTAGCACATTTACAACTGTGTTGCAATATATTTAATTTGACATTTTTAGCATTTAGTAGTCCTATCATTCATTCTAACTCCTCTGCATGACTTCACAGAAAATATAGATATATATTTGGAGAGACAAATATGGAAAAAAATTTAAATGTCAATTTCTTGATATCTTGGCATGTACCTGATAAGTTCTAATGTGGATGCAGACTTTTGATAAATAGCATCAGTGGTTCTCAGAGGTACAGGGATCTCAAAGAACTCCCTGAACCAGCAAAGATCACCAGCAATGTAACTTAGAAATGAAAATCCCCAGCCTCCATCTCAGACCCATAGAATCTGAAAAACTGGAGAGGGAGGCAAACCACTCATATTTTAACCAACTCCCCAGGTGATTCTGATGAATGCGAAAATTTGAGAACCAGTGGTTGAGACTATCAGGCTTATGCAAGCCTTCTTGATTTCTGTTTTTACCCTTTATTATAATCAAGTTGGTAGGCTCACCTTCCTGGCAATAAATAGAGGAAGAGAAAGCAGACAAGGAGAGCCCTGGATGCTCACCATGCTGCAATGCAGTGATCTCACTCAGATCACTGGAGAAATGAGGCCTAATTAATGCAATAGTCTCTGATCAATCAAGTAGCAACAATTCTCTTCTTGAAGGGAGGAGCTAGTAAGGGTAAAGAATGGAGGACACAACATGGTAGTATACATGATCCTTTGTAATCCTCATAGCAAACCTACAAAGGAGATGATAATATTGTTTTCAATTTAATTAAAAGTAACCTAGCCTTAGAAGAAACTACCTCTTAATATTTACAGTTGAATGTGAGTAAAACTTGATATTTGGGAATACCTTTATACTGAATAATTCTCAGATGACACCGAAAAATTATTCATATTCTTTATTGTAACTTTTATTTCCCCTTTTAATTACTCTCTGGCTTTTTAGTCAAGCTGTTGATAAATGGAATAACTTTTATTTATGTTATATTAAGACTAATTACATCTCCACATATATAAATTGAGATACTTTTTTTTTTTTTAAGCTGAGCCATCCTGCCACCTGTTGGCAGCTCAGCTCGGGCTGGCATCAAACCGCCGTTGTTCAGAGCTCAGCTCGCACTCTTGAGCGAGCTCTTAACCAACTGAGCCACTCAGCCGGCCCGTGATACTTTTGTTGTAAGCAATAGAATTCAACTGTGTCTAACTTAGCTAAACAGAAATATGGGAAAGGTAAGAGCCTGTGTTATACGTCAAAGAGTCAGCTTTAGAACTGGGTTCAAAATGGGAGCCAGTCTCAGGGTTCCAGGTAGCTGGAGCTAATTGACTCTTTTATGTGCACTTATTTCATTTTTCTCCATCCTTGTGTCTACCTCTGTTTTTGTGTGTGAGAGCAGGACATCTTCACTGAGAACCTCTCCCAGGTCATACACAGAGGGGGAGAAGGAGTTCACATGAGGGAGATCAGGATATGATCCAGAAGGAGAGCAGTACATGCCAGAGGTGGTGAAAACAGAGAATATCCACAGCATAATATTTACCTTCATGTTTGTCTGTTATAACTTAGGTACTTGATTCTGGGATTACAACAGTGAAGCAAATTCTGTGTTCTTTCCTTCATTTAATAAATGTTCATTGCATGGCTACAGCAAAAAAAAATAAGCAACTTTATATATGAAAGTGAACAAAACCTCGATGATCTCAGGACCTTAAAATAACATTTGTGATAACGAGAACAACAAGAACAACAAACCATTGCATTAAATTAATGAGCTGAAGAGTATACATGTTTCAAAAGAAGTTTATATGGTGTGATTATAAAGAATGCGACAGGAAACCTGCTAATGGAGACTTTCTAGGGAAGGGTTCTCTGAGTACGAGGTAGTTAACAGAAATTAAAACTTTTTTTTTTTTTTTTTTTTTTGCAATTTAATGCTGTTTCCTAATGATTGACTGTATTGCAGGTAGGAGTCCAGGGGGGAATGTGACCTTCTGATTTAACAGCATGTCCTCCTTTCCAGCCTCACCTGAAAGTAGGTCATATCCAGATAACATATTCAACAGAGCTAGAGAAGTGAAATTCAAAATATGAGCATATCTCTTGTCCATCATTACCATAAATTTGAATTCAGGCATATCCTTATAGTTAGTAGTAGGCTCAATCTCCATACAACATAGAGTTGTGGTGATATTAAATAAATATTGATCATAGAATTATAACATGTAGGTTTTGTAGGTAATTTTTAAACACTATTTTCTCATGTTTTGTTTAAATTTTTTGTATCAGTTTAGATGCTTCTTCCCTATAATTAACCATGTTTCCCCCATTCATATTTTTCTTATAGTTGCTCTTATAATACACATTTAGTGGAGAGTAATAGATTAAAAGTACAAAAAAACATTTCTTTCCATTTCTACAGCGAGCTCTTGATCCATAGACAGCTGACAGTCTTTGCCGTATTGTAATGTCCCTTTAGTCCCAGCTCTGTAGTTACAATCAAAGATATTTGAATGCAATGAAATATACTGGTACCCAGAGAGTTTATTTCTTAGAGGGCTTGTCATTCTTGACTCCTACTGAGAAGTCAAGCCTTTTCTAGTAAAGTGACATAGTTTCCTAAGGGAAATAACTAGGTTGTTCTACCAAAGCGAGAGCAGCAATTCGAGGAGAGGAGATGAAAGAGAGAATCAGAGAGAGAAAGAGAGAGACAGAGAGACAGAGAGACAGAGAGAGAGACAGAGAGAGAGAGAGAGAGAGAGAGAAAGAAAGAGAGAGAGAAAGAGAGAGAGAGAAAGAGAGAGAGAGAGAGAGAGAGAGAGAGAGAGAGAGAGAGAGAGAGAGAATTGTTACAGAAGCTATGAAACATGCATTTTGGTTTTTGTAGGTTAAATATTTTCCCTTCCCATCTGTGAGAGTAGAGCTTCTCAAAAGAGGATCCCTCCTCTCTTAATTTTTAGAAATCAATAAAAGATTTTAAAAAATAATAATAATACAAAAATAAAAGATACCAATGGATTGTGTGCCAAAAAAAGAATTACAGATGGTTTTTAAATACATGAAAAGGTTTTCATCATCACTTAGAGTAAGGTAAATGAAAATTAAAAGCTTGTATAGACTACTAGAATGTTCAAATCCAAGTTTGATATATAAAACATGGTGATAGCTTGGGAATCAGGCATTCTTAGATTTTACTGCTGGGAGTATAATTACTACAATTCCTACAGAAAGTAATTTGGTACTATTTAAAAATTAAAAATGCATATATTTTTTACATTATAATCTACTTCTGGGAAATTATACTTGATATACATATTAAAATATGTAGAAAGAAATGTGCATCCAGTTGTTCATTATAACATTGTTTTCTTTCCCTATCTTTTCTTCTTTTTTTCCCTTTGTTTTTATTGACAGCTTTTTAAGGTATAAGTTACACACCATAAATTTCATCCATTTTAAGTGAACATACAATTTGACGATTTTAAGAAACTTTACAGGGTTGTGCAACTACTGATATAATCCAATTTTTTAACATTTCCATCCCTCCCAAAATTCCCTTGAGGTTTTATGTAATCAGTCCCCACTCCTACATCCAGCCTCATGAAAACTCTGATCTGTTTTCTGTTTCTATAAACCTGCGGTTTTTTTGGACATTTATATAACTGAAATCATACAATATGCAATTTTTCACAGGGGACTGACTACTTTCACTTGCCATGCTGTTTTCGAGATTCTTCCATGTCGTGACATGAATCATTATTTTGTTCCTTTTTATTGCTGAATAATGTTCCATTATATGCGTGTACATCTTTTTGTTATCCATTCCACAGTTGATGGTCATTTTTATTACCACTGTCATTTTTATTATCCTGTTTCTGTGGGTATACACATTATAGTTTGTGTGAATATGTATTTTCATTTCTTTTGAGTATTGTTCTAGGAATTAAGTTGCTGAGCTGTATATTAAGTTTCAATTAACTTTTTAAATTAAACTGAAAAAAATATTTTGCAATATAACTGCATAATTATACATTCCTACTGGCAATGTATGAGAATTCCAGTTTTTCATGTTATCATAGACTTTTGACAAACATCCAGTGTGCCAATGTATACATATGTCTGTCTTAGAAAGAGGAGAGAGAAATGATATAAAATTTATTTTAAGAATAGTAGTTGAACAAATCCAGCAAGTTCAGGATGCACTAAATAGGATAATAGCAAATAGGTCATAATAAAACTGTTGAAAGCCAAAGACATCGAAAAACATGAAATCTGCAAGGAAAAAAGGAGTCATGATAAAGATGGGAACCATGATAAATAGGTAACTTCTCATTGGAAACAATGGAAATCAGAAAGCAGTTGACTGAAATATGCAAAGTACTGAAAGAAAAATAGTGTGAACCCCAAATTCTACATGCGACAAAAGAATTCTTTAAAACTTAAGAATGTTTTAATTAAATCATCATGGTATAAAAGAATTTTACTCTAACCATGTATTTCATTGATTCTAAGATGTCCATTTATTTAATGTTCTAACATCTCAGAAACCTCTCTCTCTTTCTCTTTCTCTCTCTTCCCTCCCCCACCCACCACCACTGACATTACAGTCAATGGTACCTTAATATCAATGGTAGTCAGTGAGCAGTTATGACATAGCATTTTGATCATTTGACTATGAGCAAAAATCAATTGCTGTTCATAGTGGCATTATTGGATAACCACAATTCCTCAATGATTTACTATGGACAATTTGAAGAAGAAATAATCATTACTTGCAGACAATGTTTACATTAAAAACATCAGAGAATAAACTGAAAACATATTTAAAATAAAAAAATCAGGTAAAATATTAATCAACTTAAGAAAAATATACAGAATAATGATAAATTTCCATTAAATAATCTGTAAATAGAAATAGATATAAATGAAAATTCCATTTAAAAAGAAAAGCTTACAAAATAAAATTCTCAGTTATAAATTTAATAAGATTTGTATAGGGTTTGTGGGGGACAACCATAAATATTTGCTGAAAGGTATAAAAATTGATTTTTAATAGAGAGATATGGCTTTCTCCTGGAGAGAAAAACTCAATCTTGTAAAGATATAAATTCCCTCAAAACTAAACAATAAAATGAAACCAATGTAACTAAAGTATTGGCAGAAACTTTTGTTTTCTTTTGGAAGTATGTATTTAAAGTAAAAATATATGAGCATGATTTTTGAAAGTTCTTTGTGGGGTTTTCTTATCCTATTCTAGTAAAAACAGGTATTATATGTATGTATAAGTACAAGAAATTATGAATATTGGTTAACCCAAATGATACAAGTCTTAGTTTTGTTGTATTTTGATGTAATAGAGAAACTTTAAAAATTTAAGTAATAGAAAACATTCTCAGTTATGCTCTAACTGACTGGGAGAATATATAACCTGGAAAAATAGAGCCCTCCTCTTTGAAATTGGAGTGGGGAACTTTAAGTTCAAGTAACAGGCCTTAGTTTCAAGGCTGCATGCTGGTGAGATGCATAAAACACATGGTTTTAGAGCTCTCTGATCTTCTCCATGAAGTCCTATATTGGAATCACAGTTCATTCAACCAGGTCTCTACTATTAAACTCCTAAACAAAGAATCCTAGTATGAAATAATTCCATTACCAGGACAAAGATGGCATGATGATGGATATTGGAGCAATAGGAAATATAGGACCCTAGAAGTCATAACTAGAACTCTGAGCTGGAAATCTGCCATTGAGTTCTATATAGTTCTTACATACCCTGTCAAATCTATTCTCAATTGAATTGATGAAATCTTCAGACAAGAGCATCTCTACAAATTGTTTCACTTTGAAGCTCCATGGAGAACTCTCATTCTCTCCCTTCGTGGTTAGGGGCCCAGAGGCTGCACTACTACCTATGTAAGACTTGTTGATCAGTGAAGAATGAGCTATTCCCAATAAGAAGCCATGTGATCTTCCCCTTCTCACAGATTTTTTACATATTAAGAAAATTAGAGGAAAGAGGGATAAGAAATATAACCCAAACTTACATGAGCAACAAGCCATTAGCTTTGGTTTTGCTTTATTCTTAACTAGCCTGAGGTGAAATTTTCTACTTTGGAGAATATTGAAAGGGCCATTGAAATACAAATAAAGTGTAGCTATCAGTGAAAAGATCTAGCAAGAAATACAATTAAGTGTTGAAATATATTTTAATAATAAAAACATTTATGTAATACCTTAAAACCTATAAATTTTCTTCTGTAGTCTGCATTTAATATTTATTGCATACTTTGAATAAGGTATAACTAGATCAAATTTTAGCTGACGTTATTGCCATTCTATGAAGAGATGTGCTTAGAAGCATCCCATTACATAATAATGCTCCAGCTATCATTTTTGCCCTAAAATTAAATGTTTCCATCAATCTGGATTGCCTTTCCAACTATATTTAGAGATAATAAATTTAACTTGGTAAGTTTAGCTCAATATTTCACCATCATAATGACAAGTTCCAAACTCAACATTTTACGAGAATATCTCCCTGAAGTTCCTAAAGATAGTAAGAAATAAAGATATAAATTCCCCCAAAACTAAACAATAAAATGAAACCAATGTAGCTAAAGTATTGATGGACACTTTTGGGTTTTTTATGGAAGAACGTATTTACAGTAAAAATATATGAGCATGATTTTTTAAAGTTCTTTGTGGGGTTTTCTTATCCTACTCTAATAAAAACAGGTATTAAATATATGTATGTACAAGTTGTGTTATTCCTTGATCTTAAGACTGAACATTGAGGGCCGGCCGAGTGGCGCATTGGTTAAGCGCTGGTTTTGGGATGCCAGCGGCCCCGGTTCGGATCCCACATGAGGGCCAGTGACACTGCCCTCTACAGCTAACAACAGCTCCACCTGGAGCTGGGCTGTGCGAACCCCGGTGATGGTGTGGGCTGCAGCCCCTGCTGCAGTGGGCTGCCATAGGCTGCAGTGAGTGGCCCACAGCCAGCGTGAGCGGCTGGCAGCCAGCGTGAGCTGCCAATAGCCTCGATGAGCGACATCCAGGGGTCAGCGACTGATCTGCCTCATCCGGGAAGAGCAATGACGATACCAACCGTGAAGCAACATCCTCCGCAACTAAAACTGAAGAACAAGAAGACGGCAACTTGTCTGTTCCCCTTCCCTGATTCCCCAACGCTGTTCCCCTCCACCAATTCCCCAATAAAATCTTTAAAAAAAAAAAAAGACTGAACATTGATAACGTGATATGGGAAGTAATGATAAGGATATACAGAGCTGGATGAACTGTCTCTTGAAAGTTTATACACATAAGCCTGGATTGATATGTATATTTCCCTGTGAATCAATTTTTAACCCACAGAGAAAATGACTTCTTTAAATTGTGACTCAAATCATTGACAGGCTAAGGCAATGACGCCTAAGATTAGAGTCCAATTTTCACGATAAAGTAATTCTCAAAGAGAGCAGTTTTCAAAACAGAAGTAAAACACTAGATTGAGAGTGGAAGTTGAAGGTTAATAAAACACTTGAAAAATCGAAATTGTAACAAATCTTCCTGCTAGGAGAAGAAATGTGAGCCTACGGAGCTGTTAGCATTCTCAATAAGCAGCCAATGGGCTATATGATCTGATATGTTATTTATTTAATAAAGTGTTTTATCTTTAAAAAATATTTTAAGGGCCAGCTGAGTGGCTCAGTTGGTTAAGAGCTCGCTCAAGAGTGCGAGCTGTGCTCTGAGCAACAGCAGTTCAATGCCCAGCCCAAGCTGCTGTTGAGCTGCCAACAAGTTGCAGGATGGCTCAGCTAAAAAAAAAAAAATAAATATTTTAGTATCTCATTTTCTCCATTTTTCATAAACAACGTTGAATGGTAATCTTTCTTGCACTCTGGGCTGCTTTAAAAAAAGACACACATGTGAATACAACTTTAACAGTGATATTACTAATCAGCTTTCCAAGATACACTCAACTTTTTCAGATACACTACTTTTACTGTACTTTGAAACAAAAGCTAATTTCTCAGCTCTCAAACAATTATATCAACACTATTCAAAATGACAGAAATAAGACAAATTGATATAATTGAGATACTTAAGGTCACAGAGCAATACAGAGGCAATAATACCAAAGACATCTGCACTTGAATCACTGTATATGCTTCCTGCATGACTGATTTATGTTAGAATATAAAAATAAGAGAAGAAAGCTGAAAATAAATTCCAGACAAAGTTTGAATTGTTCATTCATTCATGAATTCAGCACTTACAAGTATGAGGTATGTTCAGGTATGTTCTAGGCATTAAAGATATAGCAGTTACCAAGACAAAAAGTCTGACCTACTGATACTTATATTCTAACAAGGCAAATAAATGGTAAATATATAAGCAAATACATAATATTGCTGCAGATAGAAACTACATATATAAAGAAATTAAGCAATAAGGGGAGAGCAAGTGAGGGTAGAGAAAATGGTCAGGAGGCTCCTTTAATGAACAGATAAGTTCATTGGAGAATCCCTTCCTGATGAGGGATTTGAGAAGTAACCTGAATATTGAGAATGACAGAACCCTGTAAAGACGTGGGACAACTGTATTTCACACTAGGTAAATAGCTAGCTTAAATGGTCTTTGATGAGAATGAGTTTATGAAGGAATAGCAAAAGGCCACTGTGGATGGATCATAGTGGATAAATGTCAAAAGGATGGGGTTGAAAACGGAGTCAATATTAGATGATAAAAGGCATTGTAGGGCAAAGTAAAGAGTTTGGATTTTACAGTAAAAGTTGAGAATATTCGAATTTTAAGTGTGTGTGTGCGCGCTCGCGCGTGTATGTGACTCTGGCTGCTCCCATTCCAATAAACTATAGGGGGAAGAAATGGAAGCAAAGATACCAAGTAGGGGATTATTGCCACAGCTAGGTGGGACATAATAGCGGCATAATCGTGATGGTGGTGTGGTCATGACGGTGATGGTAGTTCAGGGAGTGAAGAGTGTTATGATTTGGGATATACTTGGATTTTCAAGCCCTCAAGATGCTAGCAGATGGATGTTGATGTAATGAATAGAGAGAAATCAAAACTAATAGATTTTTAGGTTGGCTGTCTGGTTGAAAGAACTAGAATTAAAAATGTAGGGGAGACATTTTATGAGAAAGTTGGGTGAAAACTCAGAAGTTTTGTTTTAAACATGTAAAAATGTTTGAGATACCCAGTAGATAACCAAATGAAGATGTCATTCATGCAGGCAGGTAGACTTTCAAGGCTGGCGCTCAGTTATAGTGATTGGAGTTCAAGACTATTTTCAGGATTATTTGAACAAAAGAGAAATTGGATACTTAATCTACATCTCTTAAACACCCACATGAGAGTTTAATATATACCCAAATACATAAACTGAGATAATTAGAAAGGAATAATACAACCCTTATTTAGAACTCTCTTGTGTTTTTAAAAAATGGTTACATTCCAGAACAGTGGTCAAAATGAGTATGCATGGGTTTATGTGTTTACTACATGGAGAGCTGTTTCACTACAGTATCTTCAGGACCCATTCTGTTTCTTCTAATGGCAACCGACACAATTCCATTTACAATATATTCTCATTATTATTTTACCATTGCACTCCTTTTACTTCTTCTAAGCAGCATCACAGTTTACAACAAATTTTAAAACATATTTTACATTATTTTAATAGACATAAGTTCATTATCCATTGAGAACCAATAAAAAAATACCTAGCTCCTTTGATGCACATCATATTTTTTAAATGAAGTAATGTGAATATAAATCCAACAGATTTGTTTGTATTGGAAAGGCTAGTAGATTTTCTTCCAAACTTTCTACTCTCTTCCATTAGAATGAAAAGGTATTAGAGAGATTGTTAAAGATTAAGACAGTAAAGAAAATTTACTTCAGAGAAATTTTTGACGTATGGAAATGATTGGGAATGACTCCATTCAATCCCATCAAAGTTCCTCTCCATGGGAGAAAAATGGCAGTTCCAATGTCCATATTAAGACAATACTGTGCACAGATGTTTTCAGCCATTTGAACAAGACATTTGTCACAATATTTTTTCACAAGAAAATTCTCAATTTAACGTTAATATGTATGATATATGAGGATATTGCTTTGTGTACACTCCAGTGATTTAAGATATGTGCTATTCTATCATTTTACACCAACGTATATAGGACTTTTTTAGTCTCATATGAAGACTACTGTTTATTGGGTGACTATTGCCAGACAATCAATCTTTATTTAGAGAGCTGTTTTTATTCACATCACATCTTAAAGGCTGAGAAATAAAAGGCATAAAAATGCCAATGACAGATATAACAGAGAAAATTGCTCTGAACAAACTCTTCTAGAATAGTGTGATGCATATAAATTATGAAAACACTAAAACTTGATCAAAAAAGAAAGGTCTTTAACTTTCATTTAAATGCATGAACAGATGTGGCAGACCTAATGTCAATGGATAAATGGCCCCAAAATGTGGAATATGAGAACTAGATCTCTGAATGTTTGTAAACTCATGCCAGGCACGGCTGGATTCCTCCAACAATAAATGAGTCGAAGACCTAGGGTGCATGTAGGACAGTTGTTTGTCAAGCTTCATAGGATGTTGGCCACCAAAGATCTTAACTAGCTCTGTGAAAAGAATGATTATCACTTAAAAATTCATTTGCTCCCTCTCAGTAACCTGTGCAGATGAAGACAAGTTGAGCCTCAATTCAAAAATGAATGCATGTAATTCTGCCTCCAATTTTATTCTTTCTTTAAATATTTATTTATATAATTTATCCTATGTTCTGGCAAAACAGCTAAAATACTATAAAATCTATTAATAAATTCCTCAAAAATTCCTTTAGTTTAACCCAATTGTGTGTGTGTATATGCCTTTTCTGCAATATTTTAAGGTTTATTCAATCTGATCAGATCTGAACAGTAATTTAGAAACTTGAATTCTATGAAAACCCATACGATTGTGGTGTATGTTCCCAAAAATATACTGGGATTACAGTATTTTGTCGTGTATAATGTGCTCCCGTGTATAATGAAACTTAGGTTTTTGGCCCAAACTTTCAGGGGAAAAAACTTTCATTTGAATTTTTTAATTCTAATTTTTATTTGTTTATATTTAGGTACTTGTGTTTTTTGTATTATAAACGCATTTTAGCATTTATTTTTTAACATATTATGGCACAAGAAATTTTATGTAACAAATAATTACAAAACACAAGAACTGATACAAGGTACAAGACATTTTTTGTACTGGTAACAAATTTACAATATTTACGCATCATAGAAGACCAAGGACTATTCATCCTTGGAAGTTTGTAAGTTCAACAAAACCGATTATCATATTCTAGGGTATTATTTTGCATATGGATGTCGTTATTGATTTCTAGAGTTACACTTTCAACTCATAAGCATAAATAAAACATTTATATAGAAATGGAATTAGTACTATTACCTATGTTTAATGTGCATCCTTATTTTTCCTTCACAAACTAGGGGGAAAAAAGTGTACATTATATATGGCAAAATACAGTACTAGGACAATAGTCTCTGAATTACCCTTCCTGCCCACACTTCCATATTTTAGTTCATTCTCCACAGTGATACCAGATAATCTTTCTAAAATCCTTTTCAATGGCCACAAGTCTTTTTTTATCCAGCCTCTCCTCTATCCCATCCCCAGCATCTAAACACTTTTTCCTCCACTCTGCTATAGGAAATAACTTACAGATGATGAATAAAATGTTATTTCATACTTCTGTGCTCTTAATCATGCTCTTCTCTTCATCCATATCTACTGATAAGCAACATTCCTCTTTCAAGTCCTAAATAGTCAAGTTCCCACAAAAAATTTCCCTTCTCTGGTCATAGAACTGACCACTGCAATTTGTGTATATCTATTGAATTCTATGCACATTTTTTATCATAGCTGTCATAATCCTTAATTGTATGAGTTTATGTTTATCCCTCTCCCTCCACTAAGTAGCTCTTTGAAAGAGGGATTGAAATTCCCTTATCATTGTACTTCAAGTTTCAAACATAAAAGAAAAAAACTTCAATATTTATTGAATATAAGAATACGTGACTGACAGCCAGGATCATTTGAGTTGAAAGACTATTATTTCTCCTACATCATTCTAAGAAACAAAAAATGTTCTATTTACTGAATATGTACTTAATGCCCAATATTCTTGTAAGCAATTTACATTTTATTTTACTTTCACAATAACCTTATAAGAAAATCACTATTTTAATGTCCATTTTAAAGAGAATGTAACTATTATGAATCGCCTAGGGTCATACAAATGCTATGTGGCCCAAGCTCTAACTTCAGAGTCCCTGAATTTACTGACATCTATGCTTATATAACAAAGTGAATACGGAAAAAGTTATAAATGAATGACACCAGAGAGTAGATGTAAGGAATTTGCTCTTTTGAGACTTAACGCAAGGTGGCTGTTGGCATCAAATCAGAAACCAACAAGATCTCTCCTAACTTTCTCTCATTTCTTGTCTTCTTCTATGTTGTTGTAGTAAAAAAAAAAAAAAAAAAAGAATAGAAAAGGAAAAAAAAATCTACATTATACAGTGAAATCTGTGTAGAATTATAATGGACTCTGTCCAGGGAAAAGTAGGTAAGAAATAAGTAAATTTTTGTTAATTTAAAAACTACCTAATTTAAGTCTGAAACCATTAACTTTACGTGTTCCCTGACATCACCAAGTGTCAAAGTGTATAGTGCTGAGAGGCTGACTTTATTATTTCAAGTCTAAGAAGAGAAGTTTAAAACAATTTCTTTTTTCTCTTAGCTCAAATTGATATTGAGGAGTTTTTTTTGGTTTTGTTTTGTCTTTGTGTTCTAAGCTGCGCCTTGTTTCTCTGTCTAGGATTTATGGGAGCATGTATTTTGGTGCTAAAAGAAAAAAAAACAAAAACTCCCTTCTTATTTTCTTAAAACGTCCAAGGAAAAATTATCAAGAACCAGAGGTAAACACACTGAAATATATCTTTAGAAACATCTGCTTGAATTAAAAATAAAGGTAAAAGGCAAACACACAAAGGAAAAAATTGCAAAACAAAATAACTCTAGGAACCAGATGTCTGATTTAGAAAAGAACGTGTGCTTGATGGGAAGAGAGTTTCATTGCACAAAGTTGCTTCAAGGGCACATGCCATTTGTATTTTTTTTTTAAGCTTTGTATAAAATCCAATTAATGTACGAATGCTTGAGATTTTGTGGGAGATGCAGACAGACTACCTCCCAGAGAAAAACTAATAACATAAAATATAGAAATATTATACTAATTTTTAAACTATGAATTAAAACCACTAAATCTGCCTTCCTAATTTTATACGTTTTTATTTGTTTCTTCTTTCGTTCTTATCATTAATATTTAACTTTCCATCTATCAAAAAAATTCTCACCGGGGCCGGCCACGTGGTGTGGCGGTTAAGAGCTGGCTTGGGACGCCAGCGGCCCCGGTTCAGATCACACATATGAGGGCCAGTGACACTGCCCTATAAAAAAAAAAAAATTCTCACTGTCATTTGCCAGCTGGGTACAGTGGACACTTTTTAAAATACTTTTATCATTTAATAAATAATTCACAGAAGTAAGGATAAAGAGATAGTGGAAAACAACTATATTAGAAATTTTAAACTCAAATTAAATATTACAAACCTTTTTGTAACAAGTAAATTTTGGCACACAAACATCATGAAATATGAAAAACATGTCACACCTCCTTTTAGCAAAATAAAAGAGTCCAGTTCTTACTGCAAAACATTGGTAATGTAATCTTTCCTATTTACTGACTAACTAGATGTAATTACCATATTTCCCTTTGTCCTTGGAAACATATCATTCACTTATAGATTTAGAAAATCCATCTAGATATTGTCATCTAAAAACTCATTATCTGAGATTCTGCTTACATGATTCATTTCACATCCATGATCCATTTGACCATCATCATTAGAGGACTGTTATCTGTCTCTTTGAATTTATTTTTTGATTCAATTAATGATTATAGATCATCTTCCTCTGTCAATTTTTTTCCTTTGGGACATTAATGGCAGAAAATGAAAAATTCTGAATAGTGTTCAATAAAAGCTAAAAGCAGGCTATACAGAGTGTGTTTCCAGGCTTCTTTATACCTTCTTGAAAGATGATGCGATATTTTGGGTAACAGAGAAAAGTAGTGATAATAATTTTTTCACTATTATTTTATCCTTCTAACAGAACCACATTTTCTTAAAGGGCCATGTAGTAAATATTTTAGGCTTACAAGCCCTATGGTCTCAATTGCATCTACTCAACTCTGCCATTGACTCAAAGCAGCCATAGACAACACATAAATAAATATGATTCTGTTCTAATACAGCTTTATTTACAAAAACAGGCAGTGACATCAGTTTGGTTTATAGTCCATATACCTCTGTGAATCTATGATTCCATCATTCTTCTGCTTTCTTATTGCTTTTATAGTTCAAAATATAATGTATGAAATAATTGATAATTATTGATGAAACACCTCATATAATGATGAATTAGAAAAACGTTTCAAGATATAAGAAAAAATAAGATCACCGAGATCCTATAATATAACTTAGATTTAGAGATATGTCCTATGGTTTTATTGGTATAAGATAGAATGAGCTATATCCTACTTAAAAATAACTAGATTTACACTTTGTTTTTTTGGGGAGTCCTATGAAAAAAAGTTATGAAATATTACTTAATTGGAAATATTCAAAAATGAAATTCAATTTTCATTTTTGGTGCAGTACATCCCGTGGTATATTGAGTATTAAGGATGTTCTGGGTACATGGCATGTGCTAAGTGCCAATGAAGTACACTCACCTATGTTCGTACTTTTTCATAAAATACAAGGCTTCAGCACCTGAAGCAAGTGAGAACCATACAAGTCAGAAAGGGAGAGGAAAATGTTTGAGGGTTACGTTGCCCACAGTTGACTAAAATAAAATTTTAATAGCAATGGGGGCTGGCTAAGAAAATGAATGACAAAAATTGATGTGGAATTTAATAAAGAGTGAGGATTGGTAAAGTTAGGGTAAGATAACTAAAAATGATTGTTTAGGAAATACAAAGAATATGAGGACAGAAGTCAACTAATGATCTCTGAGAGGGGAGACAAATCAAGTTGTAGAATTCCTTTGAGAATTGAAAATCAAAGAGCACTTCCAGATAAATGAAGTGAGGTTAAGTCCAAAAAGAAAAAACAGTTATTTCAATTTAAAATACTCTATAATTAATGTGTGAGAGATTCTGTGTTGCCCTCCTATTAGTACCTAAATTTGCTCTTAATTTTACATTTGCCAAGATTTTTGCAAGAAGATTAATCTCTCACTTGGTGGCAATTGCCAGATGCCTGTCTGTGGAACACAGAAGTAAAAGCATCCCACCCACTAGTTTAACAGCTTGACTTGAGAAAATATGAGATAGCTCTTGAGGGGAAAAGGCAAACAAAAACAAACCTAATGGACATTAGTCAGATTAGAAAACAAAAAAGTATGTTCAGTTAATTACATGAAAACTTTTTTTTTTATAACTTGAAAGCGAAGAACTATGAACAGAGAAAGAAAAAATAAAGATAGAAACTTCATTTTGCACTTAACAATTTCAAACCAATTTGGTGAAAAAGTGCTAAAAATGATATTATTTTTAGGCAGTAAAAACCTTTGTGTCAAGATTTGATTCTTAAAGCTCTCAAAATACATTTCCAAGTTAAGTTTATGATCTTTGTGTGGAATGCATGGTTTCTTAATCATAAAAATGCTTCTTTTGAAGCTCTAACATAAAAAATTAAAGAGCATATTGTAGAGAGCAGCATTTTATGAATTTTAGCACTTTGTGGATAAGCGGAGTCCTTAAACTATATTTTATGTCTTCAGCCACTGGTACATGCTTCACTACCATTAAGATTTTGATGTAGTATGTACAAATGTTGATTCTAAAGTGTTTTTACAAAATGCATTCTAGGAAATAGTCATTACTGACAATTTTGCAATGAAAAAGTAAATATTGAAAACACAGTTGTGTAACAGGAAGAAAATTAGGAGTCAGAAGCCCTTACATCTCAGTCCTAACTCTGCATTTAATATCTTTGATCCTAGTTTCTGCATTAGAAAAAGAAAATATTATTTTAATTTCCTCCTTTTTCTATCAGTCTGCTTAAGTAAAAAAAAAAAATGCCATGAACTTTTCTCAGTGAGTCCTGTGTTGTTCAGATGTCCCTTGCCATTGGTTTACTCTGATATGTACTAGCAACCAAAGGGCATGTTTTACTAATCAGGACAAGCCCAGGCAACAGTTCACATGTCATGATAGAAACTTCTCAACCTCGAGGATTATATTTCTGAAAAGTCTTCTGCCTTGGCAAAAATAATACTACCATCATTAAATATATTTAAAAACTTATGTAACAGAAGTTCTAGAAGGCATCTATGTCTAAAAGAAACCTGACTCATCAGCACTGTAAATTCACTCTGGTAAATGAGCTTTCTCCAGAATCATCTTCATTATCAAGCAACATTGCTGCAGTGTCCTGATCTGCTAAGATCAATTTTTTTTTTTTTACCACAATTAAGGCTTTAATTAGGGAAATCGCATGTCTTCAAAAACATTTTTATTCAGCCCATGTTAAATTGAAATTGAATGTCTTTAAACTTGTGTATGTCACTGTTTTATCTTTTAAATTATTGGCTATAACTGTTCCAGATTACAGGAGACCGAATAGATATGACACATAAATGTAATATGTGATCCTGATGGAATCCAGGGGGGGAAATGCTATAAAGGTGATTAATAGGACACATGCCAGTATTTGAATATGAATTGTACATTAGACAATAGTAGTCAATTCCTAAACTAGTCAAAATCCTAAATTCAATCATTGTATTGTGGTGCTATAGGAGAATACCTTGTTCTTCAGGCACACACAGACTGAAGGATTTGGAGGTGATAGGGCATGATGTCTGCAATTTACTGTCAAATAGATTAAGAAAATCAATAGTTCAGTTCCTTTGTGATAAGAAAACCTTGCAGGGAGAGATAAAGCAAAATAGTAAAATATAAATGAGTAAATTAGGGTGAAGGGTAGGTATATAGAAGTTATTGTAATGTTCTTTCAATTCTTCTGTTTGAAATTCCTTTAAAATAATTTTTTTTTAAAGTCTCTGTTAATTGTCACCACATCCATATTGCCTAATCATAAATTATTTTCAGTGTTCAAGTTTACATTTTGTTGGACCCATCCTTATATATACCACATGTAAGGTAAACACATATCCTTTTCTGCACAACCATATAGACTCTCTCATGTTGGGAGGGGCCAACAATAATTATTCTATTTTTATTCAAGAACTATGACCTTCAAGAGCAGTGTCATAAACAATTTTTGAAAATATTTTTACAAACATGCCTGTATATACAAATATATGTAATTAGTTCCAGAGAGCCCTTTCATAAATCAAAGTGGTTCTGAACAATTGGTATGTGAAAATAGCATTTTTTTAAAAGACTGCATTATGCTAAGTACTAAAATTGTTATTTTAGATTACTATACTACAGTACTTACTAACTATAGTTAGCATGGTATTTCAGTGTCTCTTTAGTATATCATAAGCCCTAGTTGTAATGAATACCAAAATTCATTAAGTCACCTTGATTTCACAGTTTAGTAGGGCAGATTAAACTCATAAATTTATTTTAGACATTGCAATTTTAGTATGACACCTTTATCAAATATCAAACTGTGGCATCTCAGGTTCTCATGCCAGACATGATAATCAGTTTTAAAAATGCAAACCCTGAAAAATGGATTTCAGCATAGGATGAATTTGAAACCTCAAGCTGGCCGTACCAGGGAGGACATGTAAGTATTTACTTACATGACACATGTAAGTTATGACACACATGTATTTCTTTTGGCAAATTATTGACAAAAAGGCATACTACTACATAGCTTTTTTCTGACATAAAGCATGGTCCAAAAAAAGTACTATTTATAAGAGAATATGGCAAGTTTCCACCCTTTCTGATTTACTATTCACTTATCTTAAAATACCTAGGTAAGTAAAGAAAAACAAGTAAAGTTTTAATGAATATTTTAGAAGTGAAAGTGGATTTCACAGGAGTCAAAATCACTGGATAAATTAAAATTTTCAAATAGACATGACCTTCTACAAGTAACATCTTCAGATGTGAGGCAATATAATTACAACACACAGCTGGCATTCAGTAGATGAATAATGCTCTTAACTCTAAATTGTGGAGATGCTTTAACATTGCATAGGGAGTAGAGCAGGTTTGTGGTAAGAAAACCTTCACATGACCAGTTTAGGATCTAACATATGAACTTTGTGGGCCAATATGTAAGAATTTACTTGACTCTTAACTTGAAACCCATGTCCTCAGATTCCTCAACTCATAGAAATTTAGTTTTAAAAGACACCCTCAGTAAAAATGAGTCCAGATGTTCGGTTTTTAAGGAACATGAAATCACCTTCTTGTCCAAGGTCACGGGGTGGGTCTATCCCTGACACATTCTGCTACCTCTTCTATTTTATGTGAACACACACACACAAATATGTGACTCTTAAAAATATCTGTTGGGATTTCATCTTTAATAAAAGCCTTTAAGTAGCAATTTAAAATATGTGCATTTTTGAAAGAGCAGATATTCCCAGTGTGCATATATTATTAAATAGGAAAAGAATAATCAAAGACAATTAAAATTCACAATAATTACTTTTACTTACCTTAATTTGTGCACTAAATATTTTAAGCTTGTATGATGTTCATATCCTTTGAAGATCCATTATTTATGAAAAATTAATCCCTGTCATTCACTTTGTATTGAGAAAATGATTAAGATAATAGAGAGTTTCTACTTTTTAAAATTTTATTTTTTTACCAAAGGCTTAAATACCTTCAATCTTATTAACTGCAAAAGAACTAAGGAGTTATTTCTAATTTCTTTTTGTGGTATGTCACTGATTGAACATAAAGGGTTTCAGTACATTTCAGTAAGAAATAAAGCATTCTAGTTAAATGATACAAGCAGAAGAGAGATGACAGGTGACAATGGACATCAGTAAAAATTTTTGATGTCATGATAGTGTTCCCTTTCTAAGAGTAAATATAATAAAATGCTGACAATAAATCTAAACCTAGTCATGGTACAAATGATTTGAATTTCAATTAATCTGATGGTCTGCTTGTATATATATTTTGAAGTAAATTTTATTGAAAACCCACCTTCATTAAAAAAATTGAGGATCTGAGTTCAAACTCTCATAGTACAAAGAGAATTAAAGGAGCAGAAAAAACAATCCCCTTTTCTGTGAACATCAAGTATGCAAGGTTCTCATGATATTATGGTCAGAATAAATATATGGGAGCCGATCACTATGAAAGATAGTTATCCATTCTGAAGTCCTTGCTACTTAAAGTGTAGTCTGTGAACCAGCTGCATCAAAGTATGTTAGAAATGCAGAAACCCAGGCCCTACTGCAAACTTACTGATTCATAGTCTACATTTCAAAAGGATCTCTGAGTGATTCACATGCATATTGAGGTTTGAGAAACGTTGCTTTAGACTGAATTTGGAGAAGACATAGAAGAGTGAATGAAAGTGATTGTACTTATATCTGTATTTCCTTACCTAACTAGACATGTCACCATAACAGGTAAACAATATTATATACTATTATATACTGTCAGACACTTTGTGAAGACTTTTATAGTCATTGTCATGTTTAAATCTCACAACCAACCTATGTGATGGGAATTGTTAACATTTTATAAGGAGAAAACTGATTTATAGTAGTCGGCATAAGTTCACACTGATAGTAGCCAGTAGGAGGCGAACTGATTCAAGAACCTGTGCACTTAATCATCATATTTTATGGCTTAGCATGTAGCTATGTGCAGATTCCAACTTCTATCAGAATATGATGCCATTTTTTGAATGGAGAACAAATGAATGACATGAAAGCTGCAATAGGAAAAAAATTCTGCTGTAAATAAAAAAAATTCTTATCATACATGAGTCTTAAATAGCCTAGGCGTTCAAAATCCTCCCTATCTGTCAACTTGTGGTTATTAAGATGGTACATATACAAAAAATTTGGATGGCTGCAAGGCTAATTATTCACAAACAAGCATAACTTGTACTTAACCCTCTCCTCATAAAAATATAGAAATATTAACAACGAATTCTAAAATTATTTAAGGCTGTTCTGATTATCATATATTATACATTAGAAAAATTTTATTTGTATCTGCCTGGAAATATCCATGTCTATCCTTTACTCTGGAAAGCAAATTATAGAATCAAACAGATACAAATACGTACTTTTTAAAAATGTTCTTTCTTTGGTTACAGCTAGTTTTTTATTTATTATAAAGATACAAGAGGCTGCTCTATTCCACAGTGGTGGTGATGGGAACAACAACAACAACAAAAAACAAATTAGCAAAAAATAAATACTACAGTGCTTTTCTTATAATACATTTAAGTCCAAAACTAATATGATTAAAATAGCTGATGTTTATTGAATGTTTCCTTACATGTAAGACACCGTCACAAGAAGATTTTTTAAAAATATCATTTAATCTTAACCAAGAACTAGGTAGGGTCTAGGTTTATTCAGATGAGGAAGCAAAAACTGTTAAATGTTGGATCTTGGATATAAACCCAGGTAGAGTGATTCTAGTTCTTAGAACTCATGCTGCAGTACTTTCGGGAAATCTTCCTTTATCTCTCAGTATATTTAACATATTTCAGGTTTCCTCCCTCTTCAAAAAAGAATATCCATACAGTTTTCTCTTTGAATTATTTTAGAAATATCTATTTATAATCACACTGACTTAATGGTCTTATAAATAAGATAAATGCCTTAAGTTCATGTGACCAATATGTATAAATTGTCTTTAGTGCCTAGTTTTTCATTGGAAAAAAAAAAATAGAAAGATAAACTATACTGTAATTTGTTTCCTGGCACCATCTAGTGGACTTAAATGACAACTGCGCAGTACAATAAATGATTACAAGTTAATTATATAAATCAAATTTTCAAACATATCTAGAGAACTTGTTTCTACAATTGTATTTCTTATTACATCACAAATGTGCACGTCATGGTCATTTCTTCCATTTTCATAAGGACATCAATTACGCATGGGTGCTGAATTCATTAGCGACTCTTTAAATCCATAAATACAATTACATAAAACAGCATCCTTGCAATCTTTTTACAATTAGAGATAATGAAAGTCAACTACATTTCAGGTCCTGCCCACCGTCTTCAGGAACGTGAAGGCTTCTCAAGCAGCTGCGCAAGAGACGCACAGCGAGTCTACGCCAGACTAGTGCGCAGGCGCGCTGGGGAGCGGAAGTTCGGAGGCGGGGCTAAACTCGGAGCAGGGAGCGGAAGTGCGGAGGCGGGGCTAAGCTCGGAGCAGGCAGCGGAAGAGGCCCTGGCTGCTGGGTGAGGCGCTGAGACCGTTTGGCGTAGAGTCTGGGGCCGGCTGTAGCTCCAAGTCCCTGACCCCCGGGAGACGCCAAAAGAAACGGAAGGACTTGTTCCGGAGCAGTCGCCGCCGGCTGCTGCTTTTGTGCCTGCGGCCGCGGACGCCTCCATCCCCGCCGTCTGAGGAAACGGTCCTGAGAGGCCTCTAGGCCTAGGCGCGGCCCGCGGAGCCAGACGTGTTGCTGCCGGTGCTGCTGTGAGTAATACGAGCGCCCTCTGCACAGCCGCTGACCGATTAAAATGGAGGAAATTTCGTTGGCTAACCTGGATACTAACAAGCTAGAGGCCATCGCTCAGGAGATATACGTAGACCTAATAGAGGATTCTTGTTTGGGCTTCTGCTTTGAGGTGCACCGGGCAGTCAAGTGCGGCTACTTCTACCTGGAGTTCGCGGACACGGGGAGCGTGAAGGATTTTGGCCTTCAGCCAGTGGAAGATAAAGGAGCGCGCCGCCTTCCGCTGTGCTCCCTTCCCGGAGAACCGGGGAACGGGCCTGAACAGCAGCTGCAACGCTCGCCCCCGGAATTCCAGTAGCTGCGACATGAGCAAGTCTGAGGGGGACCAGGACAGCAACATAGACCGGTCCTGTGGTCAGGAGAAGTTAGATTGCTAAGGAGAAAAAAAAGAAAAAAAAAAGGAAAAAAAAAATCTGACAAACGTTCCAAATCCCATGGAAGATCTTAGCTTTTAAATACCCAAAGTGGAGATTTAAGAATGTGGATCCTTTTATAAGCATATTACCTGGGATTAGCTTTCACACTCCCTGGGCAGGAGGAGCTGCGTATCCTGGGCACCATGCAATGCAGTTTGGTCTCTAAACACACCAGAAAGGGCACAGGATCCCTGTACTGTCTGTGCCCGGTGCGCGGGTGAGAAGCTGTGTGCCCAGGTGATCCTTTGGCTCCTGAGCCTTTCTGTCTGCCTGATGTCATGGGCTTCCTGGATAACTGTCACTTTGGACATAACTGATCTTTATCAGTTGAGACTCAAGGGACTGCTCCTCTCATCTCTGAGCCTCTCATTTGGGTTTCTCCAAGCCAAATGAAAGTCCGGCGTGAGATCTGGATATTACCTCTTCCAGTTTGGGAAAACCAAGAAAAAGAATTCCCAGCTGAATCTGGTAGGGGAAGCTCTGTGGTCGTGGTTCCAACAAGAGGAAAAGGTCAAAGGCACCACCAGTTTTCCCAAAGGTCCAGCATTTACAATGACTTCCGTGGACTTGGAGACAAGGGCCAGCCTTTCGCTGAACAGAGAGCCCTCTTCCTGGCACCCCACCCCGTGTCATCAGCTTAGCAAGTGGACCATTTGGTTATCCAGGCAGGTTGAGGATTTAGCTATAGTCCTTTGGAGAAGTAGCAAGGGGCCTCTGCAACTATGCACGATCTCTCACATTGCAAGATTGCTGTCTGGATGTATTCTATGGACAACAGTTTGGCGGGGCAGTGATTTTCCTATTCTGAGTTACTAGTTACGTAGTCAACCCGTGGGTCTGACTTGGGCATTATGCCAGGGGCAAGACGGAACTATAGAGGAGCACCATGGATGTGCAGGAGGCTGTAGTTTGAAAGCTGAGGCCAGAGGGGCCCTTTTCCAGCTGCCCTCAATAATGTGAATGGGTTTGTGTTAGGAGCCAAGGAGCAGAACTGGAATGTCTCACATCTGACGGTGCAATATCCTGTTGAATGCCCTTGTTCCTTGGGTGGTGCAGTCACAAGAGCTCTGCTATGGCGAACCTCTAAAACTGTCACCTTCTCTGTCCCTCACAAGGGGTGGCCCTTTCTGCTTGGTCCTCTTTGGACCTTCTTGACTATAAGACCTGTCCTTTTGTTGTTGAAAGCCAGGGAAGGGCCTCCCAGAAATCCCCAGGCCATAGGAAATAGGATAGGGGAGGATGGGAAGTGTGAACCACATATGAAAACTACCCTCCACTTGACTCCCTGATGAGGATTTATGAAATGTAGAGGGGTGGAGCCCCAAGGTGAGTGGGAACGGTGCTGCTTTATTTGAAATGTTTTCTTACCTCATTATGTGCCCCGGTAAGGAGCCCAGCCTCATCTGTCTGGCTTGGCCCCGCGTTCCTCCTGTTTCCTGCTCCACTGCCTGTTGGTGCATCTCATGACTCCAGGTGCTGCCTGCCACCTTGCTTTCACATTGACCAGTTTCAGTTCATCTCTCGATGCTCCTGCTTTTGAAGCCTGTCCAATTTCCTTTTTCTTGGTTTCTTTTAAAGTTTTTTTCCCCCTTGTTTTTTGTGGAAGACTCAGAGAAAAATCTTTCTTATGGCTCCCTCTGTTGGGATTAGGATGGGAAGAAAATATAATTGTTTGTGAAAGGCAATGTGATGCCCAAGCCCTTCTCCTATATACTGCCTTGCTGATATGCCTTCCTGCTGTATCTTTCTTCATGAGGAGTTGTATCTTCCCAGCTCCACTTGGATATTGCTTCTTAGGACCTAAACAGAAGAGCAGTAAAGTCTAAGAGACACACATGGATGGAGTGGGTCCGGATCCATTTTTTCTAACTGTGACTGTGCATGTATCGTTCCTTATCCCAGAAGGAACTATTTGGACTCTGGACTAATTTGGGTTACATACTTTAGACGATGCAGGAAACCATAGTAATAGGGCCTCAAGATTGTCTATTATTGCATTCTCCCCCTAGAGTTGCCCTGGTCAGTTTTGGGATCTAGTTATAGAGTGGTCCTAAAGAATTGTGATAAATCACTTTAAAAAGTCAAACCTTGGCAAGAACTAAGACAATTTTGGGTTATCTGCCCTTGACTTTTTATAGGCATCTCATTCAAAGGGGATGCAGAGGAAAAAGAGGGTCTAAGTGAGACACTGGCCTACTTCCAAATAATGTATGGGAAACAGGTTGAAGCGGCCATGGTCCACTCTTTGTCAGAGAGGGAGCTCAGATTGTGACTTTACCAATTCCTTTCTGGCCTTTTCTCCTAGTAGAGGAGGAAGAAGTGGGAAGTAATTTGTGTAATGGTTGGTTCATATTACCTCCCTATTGGTTTTTGTTTTTTGCTCCCAACTGTTAGAGCAGTAGCCCCCTACCCTGGATGGGTATGAGATGGGTTGGGGATAAACTAACTCCTTTCATTTTGTGGGGAGAGAATGTTCCCTACCATATAGTTGGCAGTGGTTAGGAATTCACCCGTTCCCTACCTATCTTTCCTCTAACAGCAGAATTCCTATCCTTCCCTCCTCTATTAAGTGTATTTATCACCCTGTAATTCTATTATGTATTTGAGTGTGTGCGTGTGTATGGGGGGAAAGGGATTCTTTACAAATTTTCTGTGGTTTGTGGCTTATTCTTCCATGTATTAGTTCTTGCCACCGCATGCCCAGTAACGCATGCTGGGATCTTTGGGGAAGTGTAGTGAAGCTCACCCCTGTCCTTTGTTTTGGAGATTCTTATTTTTGCATAAGTAGTCTATCCTATACAGATTGCTAACTGTGTATTCCCCTTGCCTCTGTGGCTGCTGGTGTAAATAAATTGCATCTCCCCATTGGTAAACAGTAATAATAAACACAATTTTAAAAAATGAACTTTAGTTGGACTCTGTGTTAATCTTTTAAAATTGTACATGTTTTTTTTTCAGGTATTGACATAGTAAAATACGTATTGAATTGCAGTTGACCTTAGTTACTTTTTCCTGAATGGAAGTTTTATCAAAATAGAGTAATTCTGCCCAACTTTGTTTCTCCATCTAGTCCTGCAAATTTAACTTTCTGCAACATCTAGTCAAAGAAACAAAATATATACAATCTGCCTTTTCCCATATGAGGGAAGAGATGGTAAAATAAGTGTAATCCAAGCCTGTTACAAAAAGTCCAATGTGAAAGATGGTTCAATTTGAATGGAACTCAAGGTGTCTTACTACAATTCATTTCACCACTATTTCAAATTAATGTCCTTGCTTTAAAAAGGCAAATGATTCATAGCAAAGAATGAGTTGGCCTTTTTAAGGGTAATTTTTTTCCCAGTGCTTTATATTTTTATTTTACCCTGATTCTTTGTCTTATTTTTAGAATAATTCTGAGAGTTTTCATTTCTTCCAATTCTGAATTGAGAGATAGAGTACTTACCCCAAATGTGCATATTACTCCTTAGTACTCATAATTTGTTTGCTGAAGGTTGTAGTTCAGTAAAGAAAAAGTCCAAAATTGGAAATAATGGTTTAGATAAATAGAAATTACAGAAATTGGTCCAGAGGAAGAATTGTCTCAGGAAATCTTACAGACATGTAATGTGGTATTGAGTCATCTAACATTCAAATGCAGCCACAGAAAATACTTTTGTATCTTGTTTTATATGTTTAGATTTGAATTAATATAATTAGTGCTAACGTAGTTAGTTTTCTGAAATGAGATATTTTTGCAATACTTCAGTACTTTACTAAATCATCTGACAGTAGGATTTTTAAGATTATTCCTTTTCATATCTTCTGATGATCTTTATGTTTAAAAAGAAAAAACATTGCATACCTTTTAATTTCCTACTGTAGTATCTTAACTCACCCGATACTACATTTTAATTTCATGTAGCAGATCAGGAACCTAATAAATGGTTACTTGACGTGAACAAAGATAAAGACAGAAGATCAGTGCTCACGTAGTTAAGGATTCAGGAAGAGCTTGCTTTGCACACAGTAACTAGCAACATTGCTTCTTTAGGACCTATCTGAGGTACTTTAAAGTGTTTTCTAATTATTTTTTTAAAGTTTTATGAAATGAAATAATGTACTAAAAACCCAACATTTATACTTTATTGAACATCTTTTCATGTTAGTCTTTAATTGTCATGGTTAATGAACTGCTGCTTCTCAGATCAGCTAGAGATAACTTTTATCATCAAACTTTGGAAGTTTTACTCTGCTGTAGAAGACCCAAGCTCTGATTTTCATTAATGTTCCAAAAGAGTCCCATAATGCTTTGGAGGAAAACATTTGTTACAAGTGATGCACATGTTCAAAAAGATACTGCAGGTAAACTTGTAAATCCTTGGATTTTTTTTTTTTTTCCATTTTGAAACCATTTTCAATCTTTTATTACTTCTGCCTTATTGGATATATGTGAGCTAAAAAGGAAACACTATAGAGGGTGCCAAAAAACTGTATACACATTTTAAGAAAGGAAAACTTAAAATTGTAATATTCAATATATACCAATAACAAAAGATGAAACAAGTCACATTTCACTTCTGCAATTACAAGAGGTGCTCAAAGTGGTTACTATCAGTATCCAGACACTTCTGATTACAGTGAAACTGCTTGACCAACGTTGATCAAAGTGTCCACTTGTATAAATTTTTTTGGCACCCCAGAATATTTATTTTAGAGTTGAGAAAATATGTTCAGCAACAGTGACTTGCCCACAGTTCAAAACCAAAAATGCAGAAGCAAAAGTAGAATACTGGTGTTAGTCCAGTACTCTGTTAAAACAATAGAATTTTAATAATGAAAAGACTAATAAAGACAAACCGTTTAAAGTAGAGTGAAAAAATTGTGATACTAATGAAACTTGAAGGCAATAAGTTTGAAAACAAAAAATGGAAAATAAATTAAAAAATATATCTCATCAAAAGTGACCCAAAGGAATTTTTAATAAATGAATACATCTAAAACTTAGAGAAGCCAAGTCATCTCCACCCCAATGTACTCATAAAAATACTAGACATTTAGAATGTTTTTTCAGAGAGTACAGCAGAAAACAACTATTATGGCCTAAGTGTAAATATGCAGGTTTGTTTTTTTTTTTAAAGTGAAGATGTTAGCAAACCAATTCCATTGAAATATCGAAATAAACATTATTAACAAGCCAGGTTAATCCAAGGAAAGTAAGATTTTTGACTCAGAAAATCATCACATCATCATTAGGGTAAAACTACATTGAAGACCTCAATAAATATAGAAAAATAGTTTGTAAAATTCAATATCAATCATTGATTTAAACAATAGTTATTCATATAGAAACAAGGGCTAAAAAGCTTCCATAAAGTATGTATTAAAAATCTACAACTTGCTGTGCTTAATGGTGAATACTTGGAAGCATTCTCTTTAAAATCAGGAATAGAAGAAACAATTTTCATATTCTCAGATGTTATCTAAGTGGACAATTGCATAGAATCCATGAACAGGCCAATGAAAGTACTGATAGGATGCAGTAAAGTTGCTGGATATAAGACCAATATCCAAAATCAGAATAATAAAAAATTTTAGTGTTACATTTATAATGCAACAAAAATTATAATGGTCCTATGAAAGAATATAATAAAGTGTAAGGTATATATGGAGAAAACTTTCTTCTGGTATGTTAGAAAACAAACAAATAAATGGAGAGTGAGAGGATATTTATGGATAGGAAGCTCAATATCATCACTCCTAATATGTGAATTGGAAGTAATTTTGAAAAAATCTAAATAGACATTTTCATGAAACTTGACAAGCTAATTTTAAGATTTATGTGAAACACAAGATATAAGAATAGACATCTTTTTGATGAATGTATCTTACACAGTGTGGTTTTGGTGCAGAAATAGTAGAATAGAATAGTGTTCAGAATTTGGGGGAGAAACACAGTTATGTTATCCTGATGTGTAACTAAATTGGTATTATAGTCAGTGGATTATAAACCAATATATTGTTCTGGAATAGATTATTCATAAATGATATAGCTATCCCAGACACAAAAATTAATCCCCATGTGGATTTAAGACTTATTGTGGGGAAAGGAAAACATCAAACCTTTATAGGAAAATAAGATGTTTATAATTATAGACAAGAGAAAATGTCTTAAACAAGTAAATAAAAGCAAACAAAGAAAAGTATACTAAAAGTAAAAATTTTTGTGCATTTTCATACTAAACCAACAAAACCCCATGCTATACTAGTATGTAAAAGTGTTGCAGTTCTTACAACTGAAAGAAGATTATTAACAAAATAATTATACAGTTGACAAATGGACAAAGTAAAAGAATGGCTCATTTATAGAAATCCAAGGCAAAAGATGTAAAAAGTTCACTTAGGTTCAGAGAAATGCAAGACAAAAACAAATGAAATACCAATTTATACCACTCAGTATGATTAAAATAATAATGATGATATCAACTCTAGCAGGTGTATGGAGGAATTAGAACTTGTTGGCAGACTGAGCTGATAAAAGATTTTTTTTTTAAAGATTTTTATTGGGGAATTGGGGGAGGGGAACAGACAAGTTGCTGTCCTTTTTTGTTCTTCATTCTAGTTGTGGAGGACGTTGCTTCTTGGTCCATGTTGGTATTATCATTGGGCTCTTCCCAAGTGAGGCAGATCGGCTGCTGACCTCTGGACGGCCATTCACGATTGCTATTGGCACCTTGCTCTGGCTGGCTGCCGCTCACTCTGGCTGCCGGCCACTCACTGTAGACTATGGCAGCCCACTGCAGCAGGGGCTGCAGCCTACACTGTCGCCAGGACTCAGGCAGCCCAGCTACAGGTGGAGCTGTTGTTCCATCTTAGCTGTAGAGGGCAGTGTGACTGGCCCTCATATGTGGGATCCAATCCGGAACCACTGGCATCCCAAGCCAGCTCTTAACAAACACGCTGCTCAGCAGGCCCTGATAAAAGATTTTAGACAGCAATTTGGAAATATAGTTGATAAGCATAACCAATACCCTAATATTCCTTCTTCTTCTAGCATTATTTGTAATAGAAATTTCAAAGTGATATAAATACCCATTGAAATATATACATATATACAGTCATTCTACAGAGGTGAAAATAACCAGGGCTGCACAAATAAAATATTTAGTAAAACATATATTCTTATAATTTGCTACCTTTCATTCAAAGCTTAACAGTATGCAAACCAATGCTATATATTGTTTAGGGATATATGTGTATGTAATAAATATGTGTATGTAACAAAAACATGGAACTAGACTTCTGTTTTCATGTGTATGACAGTCTAGGTATTGGAAAAAGCTTTCTTGATGTAAAACATCTGGATGTTGAGTAAATAGCAACACAGAGTGCTCTCTTAAGTAGCACACATACTAAAGTTGGAATAATACAGAGAAGATTAGCATGGCCTCTATGCAAGGATGACATGCAAACTCCTGAAGAGCTCCATATTTTTTGAGCACACACACACACAAAATAGCAACAGAGATGCTTCCAAATGCCTTGCTATCCTTCAAGAAACTAAGGAAAACACCAGCTTTTTCTTCTAATGCACACAATAATCACCAGTGATACAAATGGAAATATAACATGGGGCTGCGCTATGGAACATAGATACCTGGAACTTCCAGATGGGAATCGGAGATTAAGCCTTGATCATCACAAATGGAGACTGTTACACTCCATATAAATATAAAATGCCTAAATTAATCTCTACATATTGAGTGAAAGGGGTGACAGGCAGGCAAAGACCTCCCTGACTACAAAGAGAAAAAATAAAGTCTCTGCCATGGCCTGAGGTGAAGTAATTAAAATAATAATATCATCATTTCCTTTGGCAATTTGTACCCATACCCTTACTATCCCATAGTTACTCTACTATGCTCGTGAGAGAAACCCCTACCTAAAAGTTACATAATGTGTCCAAGACGATATACTTCTTAGCCTCCTGACAGAATTTGGGCCCCTCAACGTTTCTCAGAGAATATAAATAATAGAAACTTTTACTTCTTTAAAGATTCCACTGATATTCAGCATCTAATAATTCTATTTACAAAAGTTACAGAATTAGTACTCCCTTCTTGTAAATAGACTTATTAGATGCAGAATATAATGACTATAAATTAAATCTTTAAGTTAATAGAATTTTAAACATGAACAAGGAAACAGAATGATGATGATGCAGTTATGAAAATGAAAATAATAGAATGACTGAAAATGAAAAAATTAAAATGTAAAACTCAATGTACAGGTAAAACCTCTGTTAAACAGGAAAAAAAGAAAAGAATCGGCATGAAGCACAGTCTATTGGTTATTGGTCATTTTGCTTACATATTCAGACAGCAGTGTGCATTTGTGTTGCTTCCTTTCCACCCATTAATAAACCCACATGCTATTTATGTTTTTAAGTAGATAATTGAAAGGTAAAGTGCAGCAAAGAAAACGTAATGCAATTGGATATGATTAGAAGACGGCTGACCTTGGGAATGGTGACATGGACAGCATTCTAGAGACCCAAGCAAGATATGGAACTTATTGAAGGTGAGGAACTTAATGAAGGTGAAATTATCAACAAAAATGAGGGAACTGGTTGTGAAAAAAGGGATGAAGATGTTTCAGAGGAAGTGAAACTTGACTCTAAAGGATATGTAAGAAATATTTCAAAATATTGAAAATTCAAAGGGTAAAAAGTATAGTAGGCAGATTTCTAAACATGGTCTCAAGATTCTTTTCCCCTAGCTATTCAATCAAATAGTAATCTAAACACCACTCCGAAGGTATTTTGCAGAAGTAATTAAGGTCCCAAGTCAGTTGTCTGCAAGATGTGGAGATTAGTTGGTTGGACTTGACCCAGTCAGGTGCACACTTTAAAAACAGAATGTTTTTCATCTGATAATAGAAGACATGAGATAATTGAAGGGTGGGGTGATTCAAAGCACCATTGCTGCTTTGAAAATGAAGGGCCATGTGAGAAGGAATGCTGTTGTATCTTGGAGCTGAGAATGGCCTTCAGCTGACAGCAAGAAAACAAGTACCTCAAACCTAGAGCCACAGAAATTGAATTCTGCAAAAAACCTGAGTGAACTTGGAAGCAGATTCCTCTCCAAAGACTCCAAAGAAGATCCCATCCCAGCTGACACACTTTGTCCTTGGCTTGTGAGAACCTAAGTAGACAACTCAGCCAAGCATGCCCTAAATTTCTGACCTAGAGAACTGTGAGATAATAAGTGAGGACTGTTTTAAGCAGCCAGGTTTGCAGTAGTTATCCGACAAAAAAACAACAACAACAAAAAAAACAAAACTAATACGGTAAAACTAATGATCCAAATTTAGGATTATGACAATTCGCCAAAGCATACAAAAGATGCTCACTGAATTAGGATTTATATATGAGGATAAGGCAAGCACTGTTCAAACTATTGATACATTTTATAACAGCACATATATAAGGCACATTAATTCTCAATGTTTCTGTTGAAATTTACAGTGTACTAAATAAATACTGATTTTGCCGGGGTTTTTTTCATTTCCCTTACATTTACTAACTGACACTAAAAGGGTTTTTAATGTTTTGACAAAAATGTTTAAAGGTCATTAGATGTTCTTAATTCTTCCCATTTTTAAGATTACCTTACATTATTTCAGTTTGCAGTATCAATTTTACAGTCTGCACAACTGTATAAGGCTAGCACTGCCTGTATTACTATCAGTTCTTTAAAATTTTCAGAGATGTAAGTGCTGCATCTTTTTTAAAGTTGTATTCCAAATTTAAAAAATTAGCAGTCAAAAAATCACCCTGTGTTCATTGCAGCATTATTCATGGTGGCCAAGACATGGAAACAACTGAAGTATCCTTCAGTAGATGATTGGATAAAGAAGATATGGTACATATATACAATGGAATATTACTCAGCCATAAGAAAAGATGAAATAGTGCCATTTGTGACAACATGGATGGATGTTGAGATTATTATGCTAAGTAAAATAAGTCAGACAGAAAAAGTCAAGAACCATATGACTTCACTCACATATGGGATAGAAAACTGAAAGCAACAAATGAACAAGACAAACAAAAACTCATAGACACAGACAACAGTTTAGTGGTTGAGAGTGTAAGTTTATGAGAGTGTAAGGGGGAAAAGGGGAGGTAGAGGGGATTCAAGTGTATGGTGACAGAAGGAGATTTGATTTTGGGTGGTGAATGCACAATGCAATATATAGATTGATGTATTATAGAATTATACATTGAAACCTATATAATTCTATTAACCAATGTCACCCCAATAAATTTAATTAAAGAAATAAAAGAAATCACACATTGACCTTCCATAGATAAGTTAGGAAGTTTAGTCTAAAACACAAAAGATATGGGTCCCTCCAGATAACTCTTTGAGGAAGCTGGTAAGACTGACAGGAGAAAAAGAAAAAAGTGGAAAACAATTGGTAGCAAAAGTAGAGAAAGAAGAATATAGGCTAAATGAAATAGGAAATATTTAACCAAGAATCAAAAGAGGAAAACTGTACATCCTGCATGAATGAAAAATGTCGAAGTGAATTGTGTGATGAGAAAGAATACAACATATAAGGAAAGAAAATTTCATGGGCAATGTACTCAGATATATTTGTCCCTTAACCTTCACTCTCTCATTTATTAGTAGAATGAATTTTGGAAAGTAACATTTTTTAAGGAACTCTGACTTTCTGTTTATATTAATAGATATAGCAACAGTACTTCACAGTTATGAAAACTAAACATATAAGATTAGCCTTGTTGGGGTAATGGGTGGTGACAGTCAGCAATCAAGTAAGGCTTTCCTGAGAAGTGATATTTAAACTGCGAACCTACAGTGAAATTAATTACCAGGATACATTTGTTAGAGTAAGTGAAGAGTGAATTGAGGCCGGGTTGTCAGAGGAGGGTGGAAAAACCAGTTAGAGGTGGTTTGTTAGAGAGAGAACCACTGGAAACTTCAGAGCTCTGGGAAAATTACTTTGTGCCTCTGTGGATGGAAAAAAGAATCTCAGATATTAATATAAAATCAAATACCCCTTCCACCTTTATCAGGAGGTTTCTGGATGCTATTGAAAGGAAAGGTTATTACATGATGATCTTTATTATTGGCATAAACCCCTTACTTGGATTTTATCAAGTAAAGAGAGGAATCATAATTAGGAATACAATTCCACAGAGCTCTGAGTAAACAAACTCTCATTAATATAGTAACATCTGACACCTGCAAGGCTAACCTTACCTCTGCGAGATAAAAGTGCTATGTAAAATCCATAGCCGTAGTCTCCATGTTTAAAGGGATTTTATCTCCTAAACTTACTCTCCTCCCCCTGGGCTATCCTTAGTCTCCCAGCTCTTTCTGCTTTCAAAAATATGCACACATGCAGGCACAGACACATGCACACACACATGACTCATTACTTTAAATCAAGTCCCAGTTCAGGGTAAGGTTAGCTAATCTGCTTTTGCTTGTGCTGTTGTATGAATTATTATAGTTCAAGGCCTCATTTGCAGACCAGCCACATTTACAGTTTAAAGGTGGATTAGCATTTACCTCTTAAGTACTTCTCTTATGGCTATTTTTTAAATTAAAAATGTTTGTGTTATTTCTGCTTTTTGCTTAGTATTGAAGTCAACGATGACCCAACAGGCGACTTAGACTTTGTCTAATAGAGTGGAAAAACATTAAGCTTAGTCTTGGCTATGCAACAAACTCTAACTCCAGTCAGGCAAATTTCTCCATTAATAAATTAATCTTGAATGAATAATTTCTTAGTGCCATTCAACCTGTAATATTCTGATTCCATGAGCTAAAATGTTGGGCAAAGCTACCCAAATGATCTTATTCCCAACATCACTTTTTACCATCTAAGTGCAGAGAAATTGGCACTGTTGGACTATGGGTTCCTTCTTATAAATCTGTGATTTTCTATTTTGTAAATTGTTCCATGGGTTTGCTCTAGACCTCCATCATTTCTTTGGTTAGAAATGTATTATTCTAAGCCATGTTCTCATTTCTGTTTCAGATTTACACATCCAAGGGCATACTAAATATGTCCAACTGTGTGACCCACAGGAATCTCATATTTCATTTTACGCAAAATTGAAGTCTGGGGAGCTATATTTTCAATATATTTCCCAGTGAATTTCCTGCATTTTAAATGTTGGGAACTACTGCCCTAGAGAGGAAGCAGAAATTAACTATATATTCATTTTCTCTTTTAATCTCAAATAGTCAAATAGGCCATCTTTAGCATGTTGGGAACCCTGGATTTTTTTTTTTATTCTTGGCTGAGTTCCTTTGTATATAAAGTATTTGATTTTAAAATGTGAGAATTAAAAAGAATGATGTCAGGCACATGGTAATGCCTTTACAAAGACTGAAGATTTAGAACTATTTATTCCTTAAATTATGACGTTGGGCTTCTTTACCTCTAGAATGATATAAGAATTATCCCTCTGCCTCTAAGCTTTTAAAGGCAATATATAGTCCACTATTTGGCATTAGTCTTCTGTTTGCATAACTTTGGATCAGTAGTTGTAAAGGAGCCATCCTTTTGTTTAGGAGTTTAGTGTTCATTTAAAAGGACTCCATAACATGGATGAAAATGGCAGTCTGAAATAATAGATGGAAATATGAAATAACTTATTATCACTTCAGAATTAATGCCTATAGTGAACTTCTCAGTCTCAATTGTAGTGTAGTAATTAAAGTGTTTTTAGCTTCTCTCAGATACTATTTTCCAGTCTCTTAATATCAATATATTTTCTATTTTCATTCAACTGAAATTTTGATTCAAGTGCATTATATTTAGAGTCACTGATTTACCCCCAACAGATTTAATGACTATTCATAAAATTTAAAAAGACTTTGATTTTTCTCATCACCAACTTGTCATCAACGTTAGCTGTAATAATTATTTTCTTCTAAGTAATGGCAGCAGGACACAAGAACACCAGATTAATAAAACCTTCTCTATCAGAATAATATTCCACTAGTGAAGAGCATATAAAAGAATAAAGATTCCCATTGGTTTATCTAATATTTATTATAAGTTTATTATTAACAGGGGAAAAAATAACCTATAATATTGTCTAAAATATCCCCCCCCACCCTCATGGAAGGAATGTTAACTGGTCTATAAGAGTTATAATTTTTGCTATTGGGAAAACTATGAGATTGGCCCAAGGAGGCACTAGAGGCCCAGAAAGCAGTATATTAGGGACATTTATTAGATTTAGATGAAAAAGATAATTAAGCTACTTTATCTTGTGGATGTATGCAAATATTCAGATCTCCTGCCCTAACAAGGCACAAAGGGTTATTACTAGATTGCCCATGCAACCTGATTTTCCAGAGAAAATCTTGGGTTTCAACAGTTTTTAGATGTTATTGATAGTGCCTCCTTGTCTTTTCAAAGTGCTGTGTTTTGGACAATAAATTATTTCGTTAATCTAGTTATAACTCACAGAAAAACTGAGACTTTTTTTTTTCAATTAATTTAAAGAGATTGAAGACCAACCTAATGGAACTTGTGAGAGCAAGTCTTCAAAGAAAGTGTTAAATTTGCATGTAATATAATATGTGGGTAATAGTATGTAACTAATCAGAAGCTAGAAATAAAGGTATACTTTGCATTGATGTATAGTAAAAATGTACAGTGGATTAGCTAATGGAGTAATTTGGAATATATGGGAAAATTAAAGGGATAAAGATATTTGTAGCTGGATCTTCCATGTTTTATGTGCTTTGGCATAAAGAATGGACAAGGGATAAACTGGAACAATCAAACAATGCATCATTATTATATAATCTGGGAGTTCAATTTGGTGTACTTGTGAGTGAAAGCAAATTGTCCAAACTTCAACCTTTACCTGTGACTCGGTGGCAAAACTATGGGCAGTTTGCATATGGGACCACATCACCCACTTTGAGATGATACTCATAAACAATGCAATATAGCAGGTAACACATAGCAATTCACAGGTGTTAGCATCATTAAAATAGAGGGTGGGGAGAAATAATTCAGAATGATTTGCTATATTCTCTTTATAGTTAATCATGGTTCTAGAGTAAGAATAATATTCCAGGCTTTAAAAGTCACCTATCATTGATGGACATAAAATACTACCACTGGTTCTATTGAATACAATTTTCTATAGCGACAGGAAAGTTCTAAGTGTGGAGCTATGGATAACTGAGAAGGCAGAGCAGGTGATGGCTGCTTCAGAGGTAATGGCATATCATACAAATAGACAAGTGGATCTTCCCTGGAGGAGATCAGCCTCCCCCAAAATGAGGAAGAGAACTCAAATTTGAACTCAAATATAAATATAAATATAAATATATATTTATAAATATAAATATAAATATATATATATATATATATATATATATATATATATATATAATCCCCAGGTTTTCAATCTAATACAGGTTCCACATCCCTTTATGCATATTGTGAAGTCTGTCCTGATACCCACCCACCTGGCCCACTCCAACCCCAGCAGCTTTCTTTCTGTCTGGTCCCATTTCACCCTGATTTCCTGTGTTCAGGATGGAGAAAAAGTACATTTAACAATGACCATATTAATGACCAATTTATGTAACTGAATAATCCAGTTGCAGGTATTATGATAGAGTCTGGGTCCTACAATTAGGAATTGGTTAGTTCTCTGTACAATGATAAACATCAAAGTAAACATGTTTAGCTGGTAATGAGCAAATTGTTAAGATAAAACATGAAAAATTAAATCTCATGATAACTATGATCATCATCATCTGTAATTTACACATACATAAAGAAAAGTAATGTTCTACCTGCTAAATTATTTTTATGTTCTGCAAGTCCTCTCATTGACAGGTACATGCAAGCTACTCATTAAGTGTTATGGAATTAAAAAAAAAATAGCACACATCTGTATGACATCGTGTCAGGAGCATGATTATGTTTATTGTTTTTCTGTAATCAAATTTTATATTATTTATAGTGTTAAGAATATGTTCTCAGGAAGAATAAATTTTATCCTAATCATGAAAGTGAAATCACCTCTTCCACCTTACAGCTGAGGGAATTGAGGCGCAGAAAAATTAAGTATCTTACTCAAGGTCAAGTAGATGGATCCATCTATTGAATCAATTGTTTTCTATTGCTACATAACAAATCACCACAGAATTAGTATCTTTAAACCACAAAAATGTATTATCTCAGTTTCTGTGAGGAAATCCAGTTGTAGATTAACTGGATCTTCGGCTCCCATCCAGCTCTTGCCATATAACCATCTCTCACAACTTGAAAGCTTACAGCCAATAGAAGAACACCTCTGATGCTTCTAAGTACTGCATGGTTAGGTCAGGTCCACTCAGGATAATGTCCCTTTTTTAGACCTCAAAGTCCACAAATAATTTCATTGCAGGTGTGATAGCCCATTACATTCATAACACACACCTCTTCACTCCATTAAGGGGTTGGTTAAACAGGGTGTGTAAACCATGGAAACAGGAAGTTTAGAGGCCATCTTAGATTTCTGCTTACCACATCCATTTACAGACTGCTTTCACTTTACTCCTAAGTACCTGCATGTTCAGCTATTTTGAAGATAAGGGAGCATTTCCAAAGATGGCATGCCTATTTCTTCCCTTGTCTGCAAATTCAGTGTGAGTAGGTCATATAAATAATTCACAAAAAGCCCTATCTACCAAATCATGGAGTTCTCCAGGGTATTTAGCCCAGCCATGTGGAAATACAATATCCATGGAACTTGCAGCCAGGCTTTTATCAAAGTAAATCAACATCTGGTAGTTAGGGATCTAGGTTGTTGACTTTGATTTCCATTCATGGGGAAAACTTATCAGTAATATGTGGCATGTGAATAACAACAGATTGGGACAGTCCCCTTTTTGGAGCACTTGGGCGCTTATAAATAATCATTACCCTGCCTACTCCACCCACCACCAACTCAGTCTCGCCTTCTCTATCCACATTGCTCTCACCTCCTTCATTACCAATGGAGATGAGCAGAGTAAGCACACTTGAAGCCAGGGACCATTGACCCTAACACAGCTCCTTAAAAAGTGGAGAATTTCCTGTTAGCATGTAAGTTTCATGAGAATTGTCTTGCACACTGCCTGGCACAATGTCTGTCACATAGATGTTGAATAAATATTGATAGAATCAATGATGAAAGTAAATGTGTATTGAATTGAATAATATTCTGCTATGTTAATTCCAAGACTAAAGCAATCATTTATTTTGTTCTTGGCAAATTCTCTTACCATTATTTCAATTATGAAATCTTCATTCTAAATATTTGTATATTCTAGGTTTTTATTCTGCAGAATTTAAGAATTTGTATTTTTGTTTTTAATCTACTTTAGTTTTTACAAAATGTAAGATTTTGCACTTTCAGCAAATCTAATATCTCTAAGAATCATGACATTTAAAAAAAATTATCTTTAAAGAGTATAACAATCTACTGTGTGTCCTTTTTTGCCTAGTACATTGTGAATTCAAACAGTGAAATAGGAAGTTTTTCTGTTTGTTTGCAAAATGCAAATGAGATAGATTAATATTCATCTTATAACTCCCACTTCCTAGGAAGCACCTTGGCAATTAAAGTTTGATTAATTTATTTTTTCTTTTTGGGGGAAACATTAATGAGATCATCATAACTTCTGTAAAGAGCTAAAATGTTAGATTACAAGGGTAGTCTATTATATGAAGATTTAGCCACAAATTTTGCATTTTAATTTTACATAGAGGAACAAAGTTATGATTAGGTAGCTTAATACAGAAAAAGAAAAGCTTATAACAAAACATACAGTGCCAAAACAAAAGCATCTAACAAATCTTAAAGAGTTACAATTATATTAAACCACGGGAACAGAAAAAAAAACAAACTGGCTTTAAAACATTTTTCATATATCCTGTCATTTATTTTTACAGTTATGCTTGCTAAAATGATATTTATCCTAAGGTTTGGTCAATGCTGACATATCTGTTCTCACCATGATGGAAACTGAATAAAATTTAAACTTTGATGAACTTCTTTTAATGACTAAATAATGATGGCCAAATCTTAAGTCTGTTTAGAGCAGTAGATAATTTGCCTGCTAAATGTCATGTTTGAATAGAATTTTTTTAACAATTTCCTTTCAAAAGTACTGGAAACATCACTTTTGGATTTGAGAACAAAGATAATCCATTTATTACGAAAATAATGGGCCGGCTGAGGGGCACTTTGGTTAAGCACTGGCTTGGGATGCCAACGGCCCCAGTTCGGATCCTACATATGAGGGCCAGTGACACTGCCCTCTACAGCTAACAACAGCTCTACCTGGAGCTGGGCTGTGCGAGCCCGGTGACGGTGTAGGCTGCAGCCCCTGCTGCAGTGGGCTGCCATAGGCTACAGTGAGTGGCTGGCAGCCAGCATGAGCTGCCAATAGCCGCAGTGAGCGACATCCAGAGGCCGGCGACTGATCTACCTCATCCAGGAAGTGACAATGATGACACCAACATGAGCCAGTGAAGCAATGTCCTTCACAACTAGACTGAAGAACGAAAGGACAGCAACTTGTCTGTTCCCCTTCCCCAATTCCCCAACGCTGTTCCCCTCCCCCAATTCCCCAATTAAAAATCTTTAAGAAAAAAAGAAAATAACAACTAGATTACAAGACACTTAAAATTTAATTTTAAATGCCACCCACTCATCCCCAATGATTTCGTTCTTTGGTTTAATTCTATGGTTTTGCTATAGGTCACCCAATTATTGAGCAGTTTACCTAGTGAATCAGTAAAATAGCTTCTGAGTGCCATTTAATGAAAAAAAGCCTTTGATTTAAAAGAAGGAATTCAGGACCAGCTGAGTGGCACATTGGTTAAGAGCTGGCTTGGGATGCCAGTGGCCCAGGTTCAGATCCCACATATGAGGGCCAGTGACACTGCCCTCTATAGCTAAGATGGTGAACAACAGTTCCACCTGGAGCTGGGCTGCACGAGTCCCTGCAACTGTGTAGGCTGCAGCCCATAGGCTACAGTGAGTGGCCAGCAGTCAGTGTGACCGGCTGGCAGCTGGAGTGAGCTGCCAATAGCTGCAGTGAGAGGCCGTCCAGAGGCTGGTGACCAATCTGCCTCATCCGGGAAGAGTGCAATGATAATACCAACATGGGCCAGTGAAGCAAAGTCCTCCACAACTAGACAGAAGAACAAAAGGCCAGCAACTTGTCTGTTCCCCTTCCCAGGTACCCCAATGCTGTTCCCTTCCCCCAACTCCCCAATAAAAATTTAAAAAAAGAAGGAATTCAAATGCAATCTCACAGAAAGACCAAATCATTGTACAAGAATATTTCAAAGTAAATTTTGGATATTGAGTTAAACCCCCAGACTAGAAATAAAGAGCAGATTGTAGTACCAGTTCTGCCACAAAAGAGCCATGTGATAGTTGGTGACTCATCTCACACACTCAGGTTTTCTCACATCTGAAAAATGGATAGTCATTTCTACCATTGTACCCTCACAGGGATATTGTCAGAATTAATTAAGGTCACAAATGTAACAGAGCTTTTTAAAAAACATCAATGTATTTTATTCTTGTATTTTGCCTCAGACCAGTCAATGCACATGGATATTTCAGCTATATACCTAATGTCACTAATATCTTCAGCAGGAGAGATCTAGTGGAACATTCATGAATTATCCTCTTTTTAATGCCATTGCATTTTAATGTTACTCAGAGGATACATATCAATTATATTTTAACAAGGAAAAAAACATTACTTCCTGCAATATGTTCTTTCTTTTTTTGTTATTTGTAATTTAGACATGTTTCCAAGTATTGCAATGATTTCATAGTAAAATTGTCAAACAAAAAATCTTTCGAAGAGTAGTTGACAATTCATTTTGCTCTTAATCTTTTAAAAGTATATATATATATATATATATAATAAATTATAAACTATAAATAAAATAATCTTTACTATGTGACATATTAAGGAGCACAGCTTATAGCAAAGATAACTCACTTAAGATTCACACTGTTACCTTTTCTTAATTAACTCCTTTGCTTATCCTAAAGGCCTATTCCATTGTTGTTGCAAGATTACCAATACCTGTGCTATTCTCAGTGCCTGATTCAAAATTGTACTAAATTTCAGCAAAATTTAACAATTTCATTTCTTCCATAATTTACATCCATGTATAATTTTTTTTAAGCAAGAAAAAAATACAACTACATAATTTATGCAGCTTCCCCTTTCTGTGTTTTCTCTCTTTTTCTCTGTGGACTTGAGCTGTGTAATGATTTCTTTTATCAATAACCCATTCCATTATCACATAGCATTATGAGAAGTGAGTGGCCTCTCATGACCCAAATAGGTAAATGTACAGACTGTATTTGAAAGCTAATAATGTTTTTCTACACATACAGTTCAATCAATTAAGTTAAATAATGCATGATATTTGTAGTGATTATCTATAATTATAAGTAGTGAAATTATGATATACCCCAAGGAAAGATATCTCTCAAATTTAATTTTCATTTCCCTAGTCTAGTATTTCTGGGGGCAGGTCAATAAGCTCAATTCATGCTAAGGTGTAAATCAAGGAAAGCTTTATGATGTAAGTATCATGAGACTAGAGTATCTCATTCAAGATTTTACACTGAATATATAGGGTATTTTTCTGTTATACCATGATTTTTGCTACAGAATTATTCATTTATTTGTAAATAATTTCTTGTTCTGTTATTTTTTATTTAATAACAGAAGTCATCCTTTCTGCTTTCAGTTTTAAGAGGCCTTTTCGTCAGTTATCATGATTGTTTTTGTGTTGGTGCAAGATACTTGGTTATAAATATAATATCAAGTAAAAGAATTATATTAACATATCATTTTATTTAAAACCTCTAACCTACCCAGCACAATTAGAATTGGTAATTTTTGTTTATTTATTTATTTATTTATTTATTTTGAGGGCAGTGTCACTGGCTCTCATATGCGGGATCCAAACCAGGGCCGCTGGCGTCCCAAACCAGCTCTTAACCACCGTGCCACTTGGCCGGCCCTAGAATTGGTAATTTTTGTTAAATATACCTCTGATGATAAAATATCTCTACCCAAATAAGAAGCAATTTTAACTTCTCAGATTGAGTCAGCGTCCAGTATTTCTAAGAACATGTCATGATGACTACTGATCTGTGTATTCTAGTTAAAATAATGGTCAGTAATTTATGGCATCATGATAAGTATTGCATGCCTCTTGGTATGGACAGTCCCACAACCTTCTATCACACTATAGGATAACTGTTTCATCCCTTGAGATTTCTTGCTTAGATCCCAACATGGATTTTTGTAGACCAAACCTTTACAAATGTGCTTTCAAAATTGGGGAAAATAATCTGGCTCTTTTTGACAGATGTGATTTATAGACAAATGGACAAAAACTTTGTAATAGAGATATTTAAGTTGAATGGTTCTAAATTAGTGCAGCTTTAAGAGGCATGAACACCCTGCTGTTACCATCAGGAGTAAGCACAGGTGGTCTAAATTGCTGCTCCCTTGGTGACGTTTTAGGTTTTATAAACTTTTTTGACTCTCAGCCAGCTTGAACTGAATTTCTCAGTTGAGTTACCGCCATAAATTTAACAAAAGCACTGCGTTATTGTCTACAAATGTGAAGAAAGGAAAGAACATTTCAGAGTCTCATTTAATAATTTTTCTCATGAGCTTGGTCAAAACTGAATTTAGCCTTTAGAGACTGTATTAGTCAATGGCAACATTGTAAGGGTTTTCAATTATAGAAATCTGGATTTTAATCCCAATTCTGTGGCCTATACACATTACTTTTCTGAGCCTTGATTTTTTTTCATGTGTACAATGGGGTTATAAAACCAACTATCTATGTTGTTTATAAAGATAAAAAATTACATACACACACAGTGTATAGTGGCTTCATTAAAACTTAATGTATGCTTGTCTTCTGGAGTAGTAAAACTATCTACTCACCAATTTCCTCACTTTAATCCTCACTTTATCTTCCCTGCAAAACCCCAGAGTTATCTGCTTGTAGCGGAGGCTCTTGATAGAGTTTGAGGCACACTGGATATGTCTGTACATCAGGGCCATCAAGATTATTCTAGAGGATATGTCAAGAGGAAATAGTTTTGTTATGAGCTGAATTATTTCCCTTCAAAATGTATATGTTGAAGCCCTACCCACCACGCAGTACCTCAGAATGTGATTGTATTTGGACACAGGCCATAAAAAAGAGATAATGAGGTAAAAGGAGGTCATATGGGTGGACCCTAATCCAGTATGACTGGTGTCCTTATAAGAAGAGGAGATTAGGACACAGACAGGACTGACACAGGGGTGGCCATGTGAGGAAATAGCAAACCAAAAATAGAGACTGCAAACCCACTGACACCTTGATCTTGGACTTCTAGTGCCCAGAACTGTGAGAAAATCAATTTTGGTAGTTTGGTAGTTTGACACTACCAACTCTGAGGTATTTTGTTATGTCAGTCAGTCCCTGCAAACTAATACGCTATATATTGAAGCCAAGAGATTTGGTTTAAGGTTGATAATTCAACATCTGAAGGGAGGGAGGATTCTCAGTATACCCTGGTGTCTATAACTCAGACTGATACTTCCAAGTTCTCATAGAATTATGACCAATGTTCATTGATTACATTGAAAAATAAGAGTGAATAAAAATTGAATTTTTTAAAGCACATTTTATGCAAACAATTGACAGCTTTAATACATCAGCAGACCTAGAAGCAGAATTCAGAACACCATGTGAACCCCACATTATACAGGAAAGAAATATATGCACACAACTAGAGAGGGGAGAAATAGAGAAGCATCAAAATAAGAGACAAAGAGGATGTCTAGTATTTTATTTGTATATTTTCAATGAATTTGTTAATTCTGATATCCTAGAGAGCACAATTATATATAATTAGTTTATATGGAAGATGGATTATTGTCTGACATAAAACTTGAGTTGGTCCAAAAGCATGTTTACGGAGTTGGTAATGAGGAACATGGAAGTTATTAAAATGTATTTGTAGGCAATTTGGCAATGATTTGATTTTGACTTAACTATCAATCTAGAATACAGTTAGAAATAAATGATCCTAATAACTTACCATAAATGAACAGCCTGATGAAATGAAATTGTCAAATATTGGCATTATTCCCCATTGAAGAAAAGACAGATATGGCCTGTTTAATGAGCAGTATGTTTGTTTGGAAAAACACAATGTCTCTAAAGCCAAGTAAATAGTATGAGGCTATTGGGTAAGATAAAATATAAATAAAGAAACAGGGCTAATCAAGAACAAATTTGTGAATTAAAGAAGTGTTCTCTTTTTTTAAAAATTACAGTTTATGGGGGTGACAATGGTTAGTAAAGTTACACAGGTTTCAGGTGTACAATTCTGTAATACATCATCTATATATCACAGTGTGTGTTCACCACCCAGAGTCAGTTCTCCTGCCATCAAGTTTTCTCATTTTAAATGCTAAAGCTATCTTTTCTCACCTATTACCATTTTGGTGACATTCTACTTCCATTTGTCACTGCTCAGTGCCCAAATATTGTTTAGTTTCCATTTATTCAATTTTTCATTCATTTATTCATTCAAGAAGTGGTTTATTGATCCTTTCCTATTTATCAGTCACTCATAGAGTTCTAAGTTCTAGGAGTTTTGCAATAGCACAGAAAAATTCTCTGTTAGAATACAGCTGAACTGGCCTTCTTACTGAGACATTACAGACTCTCATTTCTATCTGAGGGCATTTATACTTATTGAGTCCTCTGCCTGGACCACTCTGTTCCCACATCTTCACATCTCATTTTTCACTTTTCAGGCCACTCCCAATATTATTTTAGAATACTCCAATGGGTAAGAATTCTAGAGGCCTCAGGACCGTACAGCCAGGTCTCACAGGAGAAAAAGTTGAGTTTCATTGCCAGAATTATCATTTAAGGATTTCAAGGACCCTGTAAAATAGAACTAATCACAGTGAAAGTAGCTGCTTCCTACTCCCCGTTTCTATTATTAGTATGACTCAGTTACTTCCCCAACTCTCCTTCCACGACTACAGGTGTTACTGAAAGCAATATAACAGTGCTTAGGAGTATGGATTCTGGGACCAAAGTGTTGGATTCAATGAGTTACATGATTTTGGATAGTTTTTAAATCTCTCTGTACTTTAAATTTCCATCTGTAGGACTTGAAAGGGTCCTATAATACTTGTAGGATTGTTGTTATAATAGAATGAGATGGTATATAATATGATTTTTGTATAGCGTCTGGCTACATAGGCCTATGTTATTATTATAATTAGCAATTCACTTCTCTCTCTTTTCTTTTGCTCCACTTGTGTTTTCTGTTTATTTGTAGCCACTTCTGAGTCACAAATTTTACTTACTACCTTCTACATTTTGTACCTTACTACATTTTTGACTTTTGCCAACCATCCTACTGTCCTACTGCCTTTATTCATTCCTCAAATACAATGATTTTGATTTAATCACTATCACCCATATTTGGCCAAGTTTCTCATTACTTATGAGAAATGCGGCATTCCTAATTTCCCCAATCCATTCCTGGACTCTCGGCAGCTGTGACTCAGGAGTCAGAGACACACAGCATCCCATCATAAAGGGCACTTCCAGCACTGAGACCTTAATAAGCTTTTCTCCACGATGTCCACCACTCATGAATGACACACATTACCAGAAGTCAAAATAAAGTTTGCAAGTGCTGCTGACTTCTATTACTGAGGGAATACTGGAGATGTTGGAGATATTCCTGAAAGAAAGAGGTGTCAGAAAACTAAGGAAAGAAATAGAATAAGGAAATAGGAAATCATACTGAAATAAAATGGGAAATCTGCTTTTTTTCCCCTTAGAAAAAGGGAGTTATGTTTCCACAGCTGGAGGCTAAAAACAGCTGCCTTATCTATAGACCAGTGAATGGAGATCCATCATTAATATTTTACTCAGGCACACATTTCATTTTAATGCAATTTTCCTGTATAACCAGCCAGATTCATTTGCAGGATATTTAACAAAAATGACGGATATATTCAGCTGCATCTGTTCATCATTTGGCTAACCATATTTTTGCATAAATTTAACATGGGCTTAAGCCACCAACATTATTTTCCTCATCCTTTTTCTTAACTGTTCAAATATGCATGCCAAAATTTATTATTATTCAGGTACCCAATCACACTACCATCCCAGCCATCCAGTCCAAAGCAGCAAAGCAAAATTGAGAAGATGTTGTTTTCTAGAACTGCAGGCACGTACAATACTTCCCTGAGACAACAACCAGTGGTTGTTGCAATGACAAACAGCTTTAATAATGAAAATAGACTCTTGGTTTTACCTACACAGATGCAGTTTAATTTTCTTCTTTCTTATTAGAATCCTCAGTGGTTCTCCTCCTCTACCCTGCCCCAGTTATAAAAATGAATTGGCAAACATAATAGTTCTATTCACTCTCAGAGTAATATACAATTTCTTATATACACAAAGGGGTGAAATGGTTTCTAAAAACATTGGCTGGTAATGATGACAGTAGAATCTAATTCCCTCAGGTGCTCACTTAATACCTATCTCTGTGCTGAAGAGTGTAATAAGGTCGTCAGGATTATTGAAGTTGACAGAGCACCAAGCTCAGATTAATTACATCATGGAATTCAGAAAGAATTAGAAAAAGCAACAATACCACCTCTGGCAAGTGCATATATTTTTTATAGTTCTCTAAGAACTTTCAGTATAATCTAATACAAATGAGTGAAGGGTGGCTAATGTAATAGAACTGTAGGTTTTTTGATACAGATTCTGAGATTAATTCATCTGAAAGTAAGAAATCACCACCACAAATTCAAAGAAGATACTCAGAGTGGAGTATCTTAAGGGAAGAATAATTGGAGGGTACTAATATATATGAATTTCCTACTAAGTTCCGGGAAATTTATATTCATTATAATATTTTATTCTTACAAACAGGCAAAATAGATATTGTGCTTTAAAAAATGGAAACTGAGGCTGAAATAAGCTAAAAAACTTTCTCCAAATCTCATATATAGTGAGCGCTCAAGCAGCATTTGAATTTATTACCTAAATTCTACTCTCTTTCCTCTTTAACATAAGGAATACCAAAGCATAGTTCTTGAAAGTTGCCATGTTGTCATGTTGGATGAAGAAAAATTTACATAGGAAAAACTCATATGACTAATAAACACATATTGAGCGCCTTCATTAAACAATGCCTAGGACTTCATATATATTTATTTGATTGAAATAACAGAAAATGTAAGAACTCAGTGAGTCACTTAAAGTTAGTTTGGGACAATGTGATATATAAATCTAAAACATTAAAATGATACAGGGAATCTTATACCACTACACTTACCAAAAACTAGAAACGTACCACTACTGCAGGTCTGAAAATCTAAAATACACCAGGATATGAAATAAAACAAATGAAAAAGGCTTCTGGGCAGCTAAAACAGACATTACAAAACAATCGCTACAACGTATTTGTAACTGGATATTAAATGGGGCTATCCTATTGTCTAGATCAGGGGTTGGTTGGCAAACTGAGGCTCAGGAGCCACATGCGGCTCTTTGGGCAAGTTCTGTTTCAAAAGTTTGTGGACCTCTGGAAGAGCCAATTCTGTCCCTCACAACAATTTAAAAACTGTTCAAGAGCCATAAATATATTTTTACATAGTCACCATTATGTCAATAATATCCTTTAAAAATTTTATAAATTAAACTATGATAGTTTTATTTTCATTTTCAATTTTACTTCAGAGCCACATGTACGTACCCAAAGAACCGCATGTGGCTTGCAGGCTGCAGTTTGCTGACCCCTGGCGGCTCTTCCATCTCAAAAGTTTGCCAAGCCCTGGTTTAGATTAAGAGGGACTGAGGCTGCCTAGTTCAGAACAAAGGGTAAAAGGTGCAGCTCTGTGTTATAAAGAGAAGAGCTCACACGTTCCAGACAACCTACTAAGAGGTGGCCAACCTGGTCATTATCAGTGCCCATCCACAGTCTCTAAATGATATAAAAAAATGGCTAGAGATTCAATAGAAATAGAAATTTCTATGGCATTTCCCCTTCTTCCTCTCCCAGGGAGGCAGGAAAGACCTTCTATATAGACACCCCCCATTCCACCCATCCCACTCCTCCGGCCCAAAACTTCTCATAGAGTTTGGAGTTGTCTGCCATAGAGACAGAGCCGAGTTACTGAAACTTGTAGAGAAACAAGGAAAGTGTTCTTAAGAAAACACCTGTCATGTGTTTCTGTAGGTTTATAGGGGAAGAAAGAACAAGTGCCTGATCTTCTCTGAAAGAATCCTCAAATCAAAAGCTGACCAAATGTACCTATAATGGAATGTAAGGCAAGAGGGTGTGAAAGGACAGCAGTATTAGCAGACCTGAACTTCCCCTGTTTTGTGGGACAAGGATTTGTAAGTTTTCCAGTGCCCAAAAGGAAACCATGGAAGATGCCCAAGAGGGGGTTGTCTCCCAGGACAAGGGAATCCTTGACATGAGCAGGAGCTCATGAGGGTGATGTGAGATCTTAAACATAAATCACCCACAAAACAAAAACCAAACTAAAAACCTGGTGTGTTGTTGATGTTTACCAAAAAAACTACTAATATATAGAAATATTTCAAATATGGACACATGCCAAAACTAAGTGAGAACCACAATTGGAAATGGTTGGGGATGGGGAGGAGAAAAGAAGCATTTGGAATAAAGAGAGTGAAATAACCAACCAGGTCCCATCCCCCATTCTCTCCCCTTCCTCTTTTAAGGGGCCTATAGCACGTGGTTAGGCCTCAGGTGTTGAGAGGTGAAAGCTTTAAACTGAATGCAAGTTCAAAGTTTTGATTTAAACTGAATCGGACATTTTAGTATCTGAAAGTAACCTCCAGTTATAGTTTATCCCTGAAATGGGTGGAGAGGGGACTTCAAGAGTGTAGTTAAGGCAGTGGGGAGACAAAACAAAGCTGCTTTGTATAGTCTGCTATTACATAAATTGGTTACATATGCACAAGAGCCCCTTGGGCCTACACTTACAGGATATTTACTCTGATTTACAAAGAAATTTATCATTTTTATAATATTTATCATTTTTTTAGATTGTGACTCCATTAGACAGCAGGGGAATGGCTGTTACTAGCTGGTATGGTGGCAGCAGGGATGGATGGCAGCTGCCAGCCTCCAAGCACTGGAGGAAACAGCAACACTTTAACTGGCAACCTTAAGAGCTCTAAAATCAGATTAGTAGTAAGGATTTGCATCAGAGCAAACCTCCCTGCACCACCCTCTGCTGCCAACCCCTTTCTGCCACCCAGCTTTTACAAACACACAGGCAAGTCACTTCTGGGAAATTCAGGTTCTATAGTTCTACAGTAAAATCCAGGAATGTTAGTTACTCTCAATGGTTTGAGTTTGCCAATTTGAAAAGAAAAAAAAAATGTGTTAGAACCCTCTAGTTATGCTGGTAGTAATGATGTTCCTATATCCCCATGTATCTCCCATTTTAGAATCTTGTAGTCAGACTTAAGAAAAGCATAACACATTTTATTTTATTTTATTTTTTTTGAGGGTCATCATATGTGGGACCTGAACCAGGGCCGCTGGCTTCCCAAGCCAGCGCTTAACCACCGTGCCACTCAGCCAGCCCAGCATAACACATTTTAAATGATGCCCATTCACCACCCAGCGTCAGTTTTCCTTTCATCACCATGTTTGATCTTATTTACCCTCATTGACCACCCTCTCCAACCCTCCCCCCAGGGTGGTGAACGCACAATGTGATATGTAGATGATGTATTACAGAATTGTACACCTGAAACTTATGTAACTTTACTAACCAGTCACCCCAATAAACTAATTAAAATGATGCCCTTTCAAAGTTTATGTTACAATTTTGCTGCTCATAGACGCTTATCTTCAGCTTTTCAGAAAACTCTGTTGATCAGAAAGATATATTTCCTCTGTATGTAGCCAAGATTTTCCTGGGTGATTATGGTTAAGTGCCATATAAAGGCTCATGAAATGAAAACCAGAGAGAGATGCAAGGTAAGGCCTGGCACACTGGGCTGATGGGACTTCTTTAGGAGATTGAATTTAATTCCTGGATTTGGAGATTAAGTAAATAAAGAGATCTTGTAAACATTACCCACCACACAACAAAGTACAAAATGGATTCAAAGGGAAAGTAATTGCCCATCTAACCCTTGGGATGGGTTAAATTATAATGAAAAAAGAATTTTGCTCTCAGTGTGGTCCTGCAAAGGAATACAAGCTGGGGAAATGCCTGGGTTTATTTATGAGATTGCTTAAAGGATACATTACACAGAAGATAAACTGGAGAAACTGCATGGTCGTATTTACCCATATACAATCAAATGCTCTGCACAATTGATGTATCCAATAAAATCATGAGATGCTACATAGACTGTACAAAATAGCAGAATGAGGGCATTTTGCTTGGAAGATGTCCAGGAAAGAATATATGAAATAATTTATTGCATTGCCTGAATTTTGGTCAGAGAGATCTGAGGGGAGAAAAAAAAAACCGCAAGGAAGAAAAATATAAGGAAAACCACTGATAGCAAATCATGGAAGCCAAAGAGTTCTGGCCCACAAGAGAGGGCTGCAACATTAAACAGTCCTGTTTCAGAGAGCTCAGTACAGAGTGACTATTAAAATAGTTAAGTGATGCTGAATATGAGAAATATCATCCCCTCAACTTAGTAAATTAAACTCAGTTCCCTAAAAGGAGAAGCTAAAGTGGCACTTAATAAATGCATGTGGTTTGAAGCCAAGGCTTGCTTTTTTGGGGGGGATTCTTTTCCAGAACTTAGAAAAGGAAGGTTGTTTAAATCACAAGAGCCATCACTGTTTTTTGTAGGCCAATATTATCACACATAGGTAAAATTAAAGAAAAGATGAAGTTTATTAGTATGCCTAATGCGAACTTTCACTGGAGCATCCTCTTCCTTCTACCCAACACCAACTTTTTTAAATTTCCTACATCATCTGTCAAATAAATGATCTTAAATGACTTACCTCTATCAACCGAGTTTGTACTTTCTGAGTAAATTTTTTCCAAGATTAAAATATCCTAAAAGTCATTTTCTCTTTAATCCTTCTGTTTCCTTCAATGCCAGCTCTTCTACTTTTTGCCTCATATTATATTTTAATTTCTTCACTCAAATATTTATTGACTATTTCCCTTTTCCAGACACTGTTATAGATCATGGGCACACAGCAGAGGCTAGAGAATGCCTGCTGTCTTGGAACTCACAATCAATCCGTCAAACAGACACAAACCTGTGATTGCCTGGGGGCAAAGGTGGGAAGGAGCAAAAACAAAAAGAACAAATAAAGACAGGAAACTCCTCCATTTTCTGTCTCGTAGGGTCTCCATTTCCTGCTCGTCTGACCCGAAAGAGAGGGCTTCTTTAGAAACCATTTCTGTCTGCAACTGGTGTGTATTTCCAGGCTTCAGGCTGACTTTGTCTCCAGTCTTGGAGAGAACAGAGAAAAAGAAAAGGAGACCAAAAACAGAAAACTCACCACCAGTACATAAGTACTTTGAGCTCCCAGTTCATTTGCTAACATTTCCTTGGCACAGTCTACAAATAATTTCACAAATATCGTACAGCAGTTTTAGTTGTATTCACTGGGAGTCAGGATTTCATGCCCTTATCCCATCTTAATCGAAACCCGAACTCCAGTGAGAACAAATTTTATGGTTCTCCAATGACACATTTCTGAACAAGTCCCTCTGAGCAGTGCCCAGGCATTCCGTCTGCAGAGAGATGTTTATGGTGACATCCTTGTATTTCATCTCTGAAAATAAGCCACCATTTTAGAAATGGAAGAGCTGATCAGTCCTCTTTGGAGTTTCTTTCTAGACAAATTCAAATTGCAGAACATCCAGAGCCCTATACCTCATGAAGATTCAGCTTCATTCTTGGTGTCCACAGATCTCCCTGACATACTCTGTGATGACGGTGATTTTTTGTTCCTCATCATGTGTAGTACAACCATGAGGACATCCCAACCTATTTTATGTTGAAAACGACCTAATATCCTATCCCATGGATATACCATAATTTATTTATATTTCCAGACCCAAACAGATGAGCCATTCAGTTATCTCAAGTGCCCTCAGACATCTAGGATTAAAACAGCATTGTTGCATCAACAATTCTGTATACATCATTGCATATATGTTTTCATTATGTGTTGAATAAAATCCTAAAGTGGAATGTGACTTTACATATTTAAAAAATTAAAGGGTGATATGTTATTATTTGCGTTTTCCTCAGTTACTCTAAAAGTAACATTCTTTGAGACTCAATTTTCCAAACTTTTTTGTCATCACATTCTCTACTCACAGCTATCATTTATAAAACTATTATAATAATATGTTCTTCATTATTCATTCTTCTAGACCAGAGTTGTCCAATAGTGCTCTTTGATGATGGAAATATTTATATGCCATCCAATATGAGAGCCACCAGCCACATATAACTACTAGCCACTTGAAATGTGGCTAGTGTGATAGAGAAACTGAACTTTAAATTTTATTTAATATTAACTAATTTAAATTTAAAATATGTTTGGTAGCTGCCATATTGGACTGCATGGTTCTACCCTTTGGGTTCTTAGGGTAACAATGTTGTCTTTCATTTCTTTATCTTTAGCACCTAGGACAATTAGTACAGTCTAGGGTTTGCTATAATAATAAGTCAACTCAATGTATGAGAGTTTTAACATTACAAAGTATATTTCTTGCTCATTATGCATGATCAGTGTTAATTGGTGGGAACTTTGGTCCCCACCATTATTCAAGGTCCCAGGCTAATGGAAATTTCAACATTTCACAGCTGAATTATTTGAAATACAAGATCTCTCTGGGACTTATAGTGGGATAAAATGTGCATGGAAATGTAAACCACCTATTCTATGGCTTCACTAAAAACCTCCTGGATAGGACAAGTCACATAGATCCAGCTGAATGCCAGGAGGCAGGGAAATGTGGGGGAATACATTGTTATTAAGTGATTAATTTCTGCTACACAAAGTGTCTGACACATAATACTCTATGAATGCTACTTGAATGTTGAATAAGGGAAGATTGTGATTGGTGGAAAGGAGAATATTCCAGAGAAATGAAAAAGCAATGATACTAAGTTGGAAAAGTTAAAACATAAAAGGGCCCATTTGGGGAAGATTGATAAGTATAAATTTTGGTCGGATAGGGAGATAAAAATGGTAGATGCTAGATTAAGAAGTTTAAAATGTACTTGGAAAACATCCACCAATGAATGGTTTGTTCTGAGCTGTAATATCATCAGACCTTTAAAAACCTTTTAACATTAAGTTAAATATGACATTGGAAAGGAGGAAAGTGTCTTCTTTTTCCAAGACAACAAAATATAAGGATAATGTGGATGAAATTTAGAAGAAATTTTGAGAGGTTCAACAAATGTAGAGATGCAAAAATATCCATTAATGAAATTAACATATTGCCCCAGAGTCTGCTCTAATACTTTACAACTCATGTTTCATTAAACCCCACAAGAAATGTATGTGACACATACTATACTATGAATTCTCAAATTAGAAATGAAGAAACCAAAAGATTAACAGAGTAGTTAAAAATTATACCAAAAACAGGGGCTGGCCAAGTGGTGCAGTGGTTAAGCGCTGGTTTGGGAAGCCTAGTGGCCCCGGTTTGGTCCCACATATGAGGGCCAGTGACACTGCCCTCAAAAAAAAAAAAAATTATACCAAAAACTACATGGCTCATAAGTGATGATTTCTTTGGTTTACTTTCAAGAGATATGGAATCTACTGAGGAAAAAAAGATAAAGTACAGAAGTTTGGAAAACGCTTTGAACTATAGAAGACATATGAATAGTACATTAAGGCATACAATAAGGTAAAAAGCTCTTTTAGGTTTAATAAGAGCTATGTCCTGTCACTCCAATTTTACACTGCAAAATCAGTAATTGGGTAAAGAATATTTAGCAAAGATAAAAGGAAATTCTAAAGAATGACCTAGCTGAGGTAACTATTGTTTTGTTCTATTGGAGCTGATTCTTCTTTGTAGAAATTTCAGTTTCTCTCTCTCTCTCTCTCTCTCTCTCTCTCTCTCTCTCTCTCTCTCTCTCTCTCTGTCCCTCTACAGTTTACTCCTCTAAGGTAATGACCAACTCCACAGGAAATTGTGTCAGAGATAATAATATATCCAGTAAATAAATAATAAATTTATTTATTTATTTATTTAATAATTTATTAATAGTAAATAAATAATTTATTTACTTATGTTGACTAGTTCTAATTGTTTGTTATTTTTAACAGTGCTGATACAAAAATTCGATGGGGAACAAAATTGGCTTTTCAGATGGAAAATGTTTGGGTTCATCAACTATCTATGCACCATTGTCATGGATAACTGGATGTTGAGGGGATGTTCCATATATAAAACTATACAAATTCTGCTATTTTTAAGATCAAGTATATTTCTTCTTTTTAAATTATTGCTTATGTTTATTCATAGTATTATTTATAAAGACATTTCTGAGGCAAATGGAATGCTAATCACAGACAGGACAGAGGCTCTTGGTTAGACCATTTTGTTGCTCTACAAAATCAGTGAGGACCCAGAAAAAAAATAATAAAGTTCTCTGGCAGTGCAAACTCAAACAGTTGCACATCTATTACCGACCGGTGGCAGTACATTTTGCTGAGAACAAATGACATCTGTAGAAAATCAAATAAGACAAGGCAACGACTTTGAAAGTGCCATTCAAGTTTTCATTCATTTCCTAATGTCATGTTTTTCAAATTGCATCATGTTCTCATGCCTGCTCTGTGTTGCTACTTTGGAAATAGAAACTAAAAATTAAACTACATTTTGAAATGTTACTTCAATTGAAAAAAGCACTTGTCATTATTCTTATGGTAAGCATCACTATTTATCAATGTATTTGATTCTATGATGAGCCAGGCACAAAGGAAAGATATTTTCAGGGACATTAAACGGTCCTGCTGCTCTCATAGAGAAAGGGTTCCCTTCAGTTTTCTAACGTCTTGACATTGTCCATGAACCTCATAAATGTGTATGCAAATGAGATCATATATGTGCATTTTTCCTCAAAAACGGTTTATTATGGTAAGATATTCAGTTTGTAACATCAGCTAAGACTACCTGCTGCCTTTAAACAAAATCACTTGCTTACTCTTGATCTCTTTTTTCCCTTCCAGTTTAAACTCAAGGGAAATAATTAATGACTGTGGGTAGTCTCTTCTTAGGAGAACCAATAGAAACCCTAGATTAACTAAGCAAGAATTGAGCTAGATTCCACCAATCTACCTGATATAAAAGAACCTGGGAAGTTATCTAAAAGGGAGATAATTATCATGGGGAGGCATTGATTTTCATTTCATTTGGAACTTGTTTTAAAAAAACTCAGGTTCATAAAAATTAGAAACCATGTTCACCATTCACATATTTTTGTTGAGTGTTATGGAGAAGGAAAAGTGGGAGGTGAGAAGGAAAGAAACCTGAAAGAAAAAAAGTGTGTGTGTGTGTGTGTGTGTGTGTGTGTGTGTGTGTGTGTGTGTGAGAGAGAGAGAGAGAGAGAGAGAGAGAGAGAGAGAGAGAGAGAATTGTAGTGGTTTACCAAGGAAAGAACAATGTAGCATAAATTTTTAAAGAGTAATTAATATATATCTTAATATATTTATTGAGATATAATTTACATGCAAAATAGTATGTAAAAATTAAATAAATTATTGAGTAATAAATGCACAAATAAATTGTGAGGATACAATTTGATGACACATGACAAATGTGTGTAGTAGTATAACCACCAGCACCATCAAGATATGGACATTTATCACCCAAAAAAGTGCCCTCATGTTCCTTATATGCTCATATTGAGGCCCTGGCAAAACCTATTTCACTTTTTGGTTTACAATATTGCCTTCTCAAAATGTTCTATGAAGGAAACAATAAAGTTTCTTTTCATTTTTGTCTATCTTCTGTCATTATTAACATATGCAATTCATTTATGTTGTAGCATGTATTAGCAGTCCATATCTTTTTATTGCTGAGTGTTATTCTATTATATGACTACACCACGATGTGTTTATCCATTTTCCAGTTAATTGACATTTGAGTTATTTCTAGTTTGGGTCTATTTTGAATACAACTTCTTTAACCACTGAGGACAAGTCTCTTTTGGACATTTGTTTTCATTTCTCTTAGGTAAATAAATATCTACCAGTAAGATTCCTGGGTTTCCAGCATATGTTTACCTTTATAAGAAACTCTCAAACTCTTTTCCAAAATAGCTTTTCCATTGTGTATTCCCAATAGCAATGTTTAGTATCCTAGTTGCTCCACATTTTTGGCGTTTTGTTTTTTGCTTGTTTTTTTGTTTTTGTAAGCCATTTTAGTGGGTTTGGAGTGGTAACTTAGTAGTTCATTGCCATTCTAATTTGCATTTCCATGTTAAGTAATGATGTTGAGCATGTTTATATTATTTATTGACCTATATTGTTTTTTGTGAAGACTTGTTCAAATTTTTGCTCCTTTGTTGTTTTCTTTATACTATTGTGTTGCAAAAGGGTTTTATAATACATTTCACATACAAGCCCCTTATCAAATACCTGTTTTACAAATATTTTTTCTTAGACTTCTCAGAAACAATTTGGAAAAAACCAGCCAAGGACTTAAAGTACTAATTTCCAGGCTTGCTATAAAGCTGTAACAATCAAGAGGTGTAAGGATGACATATAGATCAATGGAACTGAATTGGAGCCATTATAAATTTTACAGTTATAGTATACCTTCACATACATCATCTCATCTAATTTAACCCTCAATTTTTCTTTTTAAAACAGGAGTATAATATACAAGTATATCATTGTAATTCTTCAACTATCAAAACCAACAAAATTTCCATAGATTGTGTTTCAGTGTCTCATAAGAAATATTTTTGAGCTTTATTATTAAACTTCAGTTTTGCCATAAGGTATATTCCCCTTCCAACTTGTTCTAAACTAGCCATAACACGTTGTTAGGGTTCTTTGAATTTCTTATTCTAAAGAGTCTTTATCTTCAAGACCATGTCCTTTTTTCTTCTTTATTTCTTTTTTTTTTTTTTTAGCTGAGCCAACCTGCCACCTGTTGGCAGCTCAGGGGCAGCTCAGCTTGGGCTGGGCATCAAACTGCTGTTGCTCAGAGCTCAGCTTGCACTCTTGAGCAAGCTCTTAACCAACTGAGACACTCCGCCGGCCCAGACCGTGTCCTTTTTTAACCTAACTTTGAAGCTGTACCTATTTTACAACCCACATAACATTATCTTAGAGTTTTAGGTGAACAACATTTAAGGCTATCCAACCTTATTCTATACTCAGGAACTAAAACTGGGCAGAGCTTTCACTATACCCAGTTAATCTTGGGCAAAGCTATTATAACCCTCCTCTCAAATTTTCCTTGTGGCTAAAATAGTGAAAGGGAGGAACTCAGTCTAGGGGAAAAAATCCCAACTGTAAATTTCTCCTTTGTGATTCATTCCTATTAGGCACAAGATCTCTTGTTACAGTGTGGAAATGCCTAAGATCTAAGATGAGCCAGCTCTGCTTCAGGCCTTAAGGAAATCTGGTTTGCAACCCCCCCCCCCTTGCAAAGACAAAAGGCATTTCTATATTTAGTCAATATTCGCTGACTAGGGCTCTGCACCAGAATTTGAGACCAAGGCCTTGTTATGCACTATACTATAGCCTTGAGAAACTAGAGTAGTGTTTGAAAAGGAACCGCAAGACTTTTGAGTGCATAGAGGTCTGGGCAAAGGGTGAGTTGAGAGCTTAAGTAGCAACTGGAAGGGCAAGTAGAGAGGCTATATACGGCCTCTCTTTACTGCCTGGCTCTTGCCAGAGGGAATGCAGCTGAAACACAGATTTTGTAGAAAAATTCAACGAAGCAGTGGCGTAAGGTGAAGGAAATATTGTTTCAGCAATCAGATTCCTCACTAACTAATAAAGTTCTCTCTGGCTTTTCTGTGAATCCTGGAGAAAGCAAAATGTGTTGAAAAATGCATTACTTCTAGTTTTATGAACACTGTTTCTTTTGCATCTGTACTTGTTTTTCTACCAGGCAATCATCTCATCCATCCATTCACCATACATTTATTGAGTTCCAGGTACAATTTTTAGCCTCTGAATATTGAAATCAAAAGAAACTCCCTTAAGGTGTTCACAATTGCTTTAGAGACAAGGGGACAGAAAGACCTGTTCTGACATGAAAGTGGTTAGCCCAGAGTAGTTGGGGAGAACAAAGACACTTAACATGGAGAGATTGAGTTGCAGACACAAAAATCTATATCTGATAGTGCAAATTTGTATGCTGGAACTCAAGACAAAATTTATGAAGGCAACTTTTGTTCAACCCTAATAGTCTAAAAAGAGCTTTGGAAGTGTATTTGGGGAACCTAATTTTTGTGAACTTAAAATTTTGGAAGGTGATGATAAGATAGTAAGAACTCTTATGGCTACCTTTTGTGAAATTTGGAGATACTCTTTTACAGAGTGTTTGCAATTAGCACCTCAACTGCCCTATTCTAAGTACTGGAGAAAATTATAAAACCCACAGAACTCTGTCTCTTAAGAAGTAAATAATTTAAAAAATGAGAACAATTGAAAGAAGCTGGAAAACGCAATGTTTCACAAAAATTTATATTAAAAAAACCTTTAATTTTGTTCTTAGAAATAAAATGTCTATGATATAATGGAGCATTTGTTCCAGAATGTTTTCACCAAGTTGCAAAAATCTAGATATTAATTGTGAATGAGATTATTGTTAATGACCTAAAAGAATCTCATGAAGATGAAAAAATATATTTGAATGCAATGCCTTAATCATATCGAAAAAGTTCTTCCTGTTGAGTAGGTCAATTGTGAATTCACAGGGACATCATTCTTAATGTGCTTTTCATGAAATATAAAAAGATACTAGATATACAAGACATTCATAAAAATTACTAAGTTTACGGATGCATTAGTCAGTAAAGCCTATCCCCCAATGCATATTATGCCTTATTCAAAGATTCTAAGATCTGGTTTTTTAAAATATAATTTAGATGTTTAGAAATGGAAAGTTCTGTACAACCAAATGTCTGCACTCAAAACCCTGACTTTTAATATGCATTATTATTTATATTTTTTATTTCAAAATAAAGAAATTGGTTTTGAATTATGCTGTTATCTCAACTAAACCTCTTCCACATGATAATTTATACTATTAAGTGCTACCAAATAATAACCACAAATAATACATTTAATCTATACTTATCTCACTCTCCTAATTAAAAGTATAAATATCTCCTGTTCTCAAAAGATCCAAGTCTCGTTTTGTTAAGCTGCTTTCAAGATCTTCATGATTTGGACCCAAATCTCTTTAAAAATTTTGTCTCTCATCACCACTCACTATATATTCTATTCTCTAGAAAAAGAGTGTCTTATTATACCCCAGGTATACTATAAACTTTTCTTCTCCTGTACTCTTGATTTTGTCCTTTCTAAAGTATCCTCTTTATCAGTACCTATTAAAATCCTACCCATTTTAATATAAAAAAATGTTTACTTTTCAATGATTACATCCATATCTTCAAGCAGAAACCATTTTATAAAATACTCTTTTATTATGTTCATTTTATATGTGGTTTAATATTCCAAGTAGTCTGTAGTTCAATGAAAGAAGAAATGTTTCCTTCATACAAAAGAATTCAATTAATTTTTTAAGTGTTCAGCTACAATTTACTCATCAGCAGATGAGTTAAAAGTGTAATCTGGAGTGAAACAATAGGTTTGTATTCTGGTTTTATCACTTTCTAGCTATGTTTTTTGTATAGTTATTTTTTTTCACACTCTAGTTGTCCTTGAAATGGGTTTAATATCAATCCATACCTCATAGAGTTGTTATAAAAAATTAAATTGATGAATACAATTAGAATGCGTATTACAATGTCATCACATTTTAAACAATGAGTAAAACTTAAAGAATGATTAAATGGAAATAAAATATTTCTAAATAAATCTTCCTGGGGCTTATTTTACTTTTAGGTAGCAGTGGGATCTTTGTTTAGATTATTTTCTCAGTCAATACTATTATCATGTTAGCAACCCAATTTAACTAAGAGTCAGTGTTTACAAAGTCTCCCTTACAACTCCTTTTAAATTAATTACTTGAACTATGAATTTTGAACCCATTTCAACAGATTGACTCTCAATTATTGCTCTAAAATAAACTCTAATGTTACTGTTAATGGTCCTGCAGCAATGGTTTCCAAGTTTTCTACCACCACTCTATTTTTACCTTCCCATCCATCCAATCCATCACTCCAGCCCACATTTTATCTTATCATGCAGGAGTGAGCATTTATAGAATTTCTATTAATAAAGTGCAATGATAATCCCATGGATTCTTCAAAATCCTGGGGATATTACACTTTTCTCAATTGTTCAGATAATGCTATTAATGTGAGGCAATAACATAGAGGTTAGCAAGAAAACAAATAGTAAGCACTCACACACAGAACTAAACAAGAATTTTAATGAAACATTTAACATTAATTCCTAATACAATATAATAACAGAAACTTGGAATAAGGTAGTAAATCCTTCTCAAATCAGGTATTAATCAGTTGCTCTGAATAATCTTTGCTATCTTCATGTTACTCATTTCTTAAGAGATGTAATCACTTAACTTTCAAACTTTTTAATGGTGCATTTATCTAATTAGAGACATTTTTAAGCCTCCATTCATACTTCATGCACCTATACCTTAATGAGGATTATGAAATCCATGGGAAAAATTAGATTTCTTATGTTTAATTACAAATTAATGCACTTGGGAGAAGCTTTAAAATTGGAATTAGAAATGTATGACCTATGTCCACAGAACAGAAATAATAATATAATGATAGGTTATTGTAGTTCACTGCAACTTGAATAATCAATATTTTTTATTTATAATAGATTTCTGCTTTATTAAAATTAGTGTTAAAAACACAAATTTTGAAAATAAGATGGTATTTCAAATAAGGACATATTCATGGTCTATGGTCTGAAACATTTTGTTGAAACATCTTGCTTCCAGTTGGGAAGGATGCAGAGATGGCTAAAATGAGCATGCAAATTTGTAAAGCATTGACATGTCACACGATGATGAATTTTCCTCTCTTTTAATTATAGAAAATTTATACCTTTGATTAGTATAAAATTCAAAATATCCATATAGGCCTTGACTTGTTCATATCCATATGCATTCATCTTCAAAATATTTTTCTATTTAGGTCAATGAGGATTTTTCTTTCTTATCTACAGAAGGCATTGCCTGCATTATAAGCAGGTCAATGGAAAGATGGGTGAAATACATGCAATTGGCATTTCAAACATTTTTTTTTTAAATGAGGAATATTTAGGCTGGTTATTGTACCTTTTCAGTCAGTGACCTTCCACATCTGATATTATATATGACAATGTCATAAAAAAATGTATTGACCCTCTACTCAGAGCTTGGATTCTAGTTACTCGCACATTCAATTAAATTCCAAAAGAGGACAGAATATTCTTCATTAAATAACACCCTTCAAGATAAATATCATGTCTAGGTAAATGTGCATTTGAAAATGCTGTAGTGTTAATGATTTCCTTTGAGAATGAGTAATTATGTGTCACCATTTTGGCCAGAAAGATAATTTTGCTTTCCACTTCTAGGCAGAATGCTAAGATACTGATTCATATCAGCTTATTAAATTCTACAGAGGAAAATGTACCTTGCATTTTCAGAGAGAAGAAAGTTTCCTGTGTTCAGATGAGATTTCACATTTCTCTTTCAAATTAGATATTAACATATAGTTGTCTTAAAGTTTTCCTAACAAAAGTCATTTAATTTCTCATTTTTTCTACCATCTCAATCAATGTTCACTTAGATTCCCTGAAAGACATAAAACAATTTAACACAGGACAGTATATATTAACAAGATCAGCTTACCTCAGTGATAGTGATGGGCTGTCAGGTAAGTCTAGGATTGTACACAATGAAATGTGTGTGTGTGTGTGTGTGTGTGTGTGTGTGTGTGTGCCTCTGTGTCTTTTTTAACTAACTGGTATTTGCCAAAAGTTATAAAAATATTTATCATCAAGTCAAAAATCCAACTAAAATACAAATTATCCTTATTCCAATTGATAAACATTTTTGAAAAATGAAGAAAAATATCATTTTTCCTTAAAAAATAATAAAACAAAACAACAACATCTGAAGCATTTTAAGTGAATAGCACACAGCTCAAAATATCAAATTAATTTATAAACTGGTCATGCTTAAAATTAGGGGACATTTTTGGGAAAAAAAAGAAATTTTTACTTTAAAAATTATGGTAAACCGGGTAACAAGGAAACCAACCCCCCCCCCCCCAGTAATCTAATGTTCCTTGAATGCCAAAGGGTGGGTCATGATCAGCTTACACAACTATGGATGTTTGATATGGTCTAGTGGATTGCTATGAGGCTATTTTCTTCGTCATTTCCAACAAAAAATAAATTCTACAGACAGTGCCATCAATATCACTACTAAAAACTTCTATAAGCAATCTGATCTTGTTGCTAGCAATCTGATATTGTTGCTATTGCTACTGCAATTTGCCTTTTATGCCTCATTACTTTATTTAGAGAATGAACACATGCTGTTTAACCTTTGCAGAAAGGGACTATGTCATTTTCAAGTTAGTAATAGTTTGAAGGGGGAATGTAATAAATGTACCTTAAACATGAGAAAGATGGACTCTAAAAGTTGAGACAAAAGATGGGTGTGGACTGAGACCTTGAGAGAAGCATCAAACCATTGGAATGGATGTAGTTAAAGAATGAGCTGAGAGCTCCATTGAGCTCAGATTTTACAGACATATTGAAAAAGATAGAATAAGGACAAATATACAGAGCTGGAAGGTAAATATTTTTTTTAAGAAGCTGAATTAAAGAACAATCTATAGTATTACATGTTGCTTAAAACTAGGCAGATTAGCCTAATGGTGAAATGCACAAAAACTGGAGTTGACTGCCTGATTTGGAATCTTAGCTTTGCCTTTTGCTACTTAATGTTAAGCAAGCAAGTAAACTCTTTTAGTCTAGTTTTCTGATCTTCAAATTAAGGGCAATACTAGACTTTTATTTTGGCATTACTATGAAGATAACATAAGTAAATACAGTCTGGCAAACAGTACACAATAAATGTTACCTCTTATGTAAGTAAAGTTTTTAAACTTTTTCTTTTCTTTCTTTTTTTCTTGTTTTTTATTAAGGAAGTTATAGCTAGGTTAATGATGTCAAAGAAAAATTGCACCAGACAAGTAATATAGGCAAGGAAGATTTTATTCAAGACTTTGCAACAGGGAGAAAGAGTCAATTTAACTCCCCTGAAACAAAAGGCAGAGAGTGTTTAGGTGCTGGGGTGAGCCAGTGGCAAATTACCAGCCAAAATTAGCAGGAAGTTAGATCACTGTGATTAAGCCATCTCTGTTTGCTAATTGGTGCTTATTGAAGTTAGGTTCGTACGTCCTGCACAGAGACTGGGATATAGGGGTATTAGGTTGAGAAGATTTACATCTCAAAGGGTCAGAGAAATGATTTACAGTTGCAAGTTTTCTAAAGTAAAAGCTCTAAGAAAAGGAAGGTCAGGGGACTTTAGTTAGGAAGAAACCTGTCCAAAATCTAGTTAAGCTGAGGAGAGTAGTAAAATCCTCTTGGTCAATGGGAACTAATGATTTAATGATACGATAATTAAAGTACCACTTTTCACCTCCTGCTTTGTACCCTTTTTGATCTCAGGAATAATGGCATAATCCCATTTTCATCTGAGGAAACATTATTCAGGTGGAATTTAATCCCAAAATGGGTGCAAGATTTTAGGTCTGCTCCTAGCTGTTCTAAACGAAGTTAGATTTTCTTGTTTGGAGAAATTAAATCCCAAGGCATTGAAAAAAGTACATGGGAAGTTGCTATCATTAACTGCAATACTTTCATAATCATGTGGAAGGTGAAGATTAGAAATGAAAAAAAAAAAATAAGAGAGAGCCACACCTTCCAGGAAAGTAGACAAATTAGATGCACAACAAGTTGTATTTAACAAGATATTCATTTAACTGATATTTAACCAGGGAAAATTTTAAGAATGAATTTTCTAACATTATGGGTGTACTTAGAATGGAAATAACTGATAAACCCTAGGAGTAAGTAAGCTCATAAATTGCTGGGATTTTATGGATAAAAAGCTAATAATAAAAGGGAATCATGTAGGGGTCTCAAGCTCAATTGCTTTCAGAGACCAGACCAGGAACATAAATGTGTGAAGCAGTAAGTATAAATCAAAAAGGAGTATGGATGCCTATGGAAAGTTGAAAATGCATGTGTCTCCTAAAGTCACTGAATTTCATTCTTTTTTAAACTGTTGTAGTCCAAACACTATGTGTCAATTATTAATTCCAATTGTGCCCATGGTTATAATCTGGATTTTGTTTAGTATTTTACCAATATCTATTGAAATTTTATGTGGACATTAATGTAGAAATTTAGACTTGGAATAAAGTTGTGAGAATTCATAACAGGTAGGATACTACCTCCAAAAGATTTTGAATAATGTATTTATATTAAGTAGAAAACATGTCTGATTGCATCTCAAAAATTGCCCATTCAAAAATCTTGATCATTTAGAAGACATGGTTTATAGAGGAAGAACAAACAATTTGGATAGGATAAAATGATTATACCAAGTTTGAATGACAGAGTAAACCTAAGAAGAATTTTAGTGTAGATAAATATAGAATCTTGAAATTAGGTCTAAAAATGAACTGACAAATACAAGATAAGAAGATACAATTTTACTGTGTGGAAAATACACAAAGAACCAGGATTCATAGTTCCTTTTAAGCTTAGTAAGAGTCAATAGTATAGGACTGCTGTCTCAAATTTAAGAACTAATTCTTAGACTGTATTATAAAACAATATTTTGAGAAAATGAGAAGTAGTAGGACTGCCCTCTCTGCTGGGCAAAACCTGAAGTCATGTTCAGGCATCTAATAAGGGAAACAGACAGAGAAGCAGCATTGAAGGAACTCAAATTCATATCAAATGAGCCCATTGAATAAATATGGTGCTTAGCCATGACAGTGTAAGAATTATGAAGTATTGATCTTGAAATATGTAAAGATTTCATGTGCAAAAATTGTAGGCTTATTCTGTGGTACTCTGTAAAGCAAATATTCAAAGATGTGGGAAGTTTTCAAGGCAATCCCAAGGAACTGATTTATTTATTTATTTATTTATTTATTTATTTATTTATTTTAATTTAGATTTTATTGGGGAATTGGGGAAAAGGAACAGTGAAGTTGTTGTCCTTCAGTCCTAGTTGTGGAAGGTGCAGCTAGCTCAACTCCAAGTCCAGTTGCCATCTGGCCACCTGTCAGCAGCTCAGTGGCAGCTCAGCTCAGGAGCAGCTCACTGACCCATGTGGGAATCAAACTGACAACCTGTTGCTCAGAGCTCACACTCTTAACCAACTGAGCCACTCGGCTGATCCCCCAAGGAACTGATTTTGACAACAAAACATTTTACAAATCAAATGGTCTTCAAAAAGAAGACAACATACTAAACCTGGAGATATTAAAAAGTCTAAGAGGCAATTCTGTGATGTTTTGAGGAAAGTATTATAGCATCAGACTAAGATCAGATTACATTTGTCTGCTCTGCTTGTGGGATTCTAGAATGTTATGAAAGACATCTTATGCAATCCCGTCAAAATCAACAGAGAAATTCAATGTGCAAATTAAAATTTCCATGAACACTTCCAGCAGATATTTCCATAGAAACCAGTTTTCTTTTGATTTTGGAAATTACAACTTTTTTCTTTTTTTTAAAATTGAATTTATTGAGATGGCAATGGTTAATAAAATTATATAAGTTTCAAGTGTACAACTCTATAATACATGATCTATATATCACATTGTATGTTCACCACCCAGAATCAGTTCTCCTTCTATCACCATATATTTGACTCCCTTTACCCTCTTCTACCACCCCTCTCCCCACTTACCTCTGGTAATCACTAAACTGAGCAATATTACTAACAGACAGCCACAAGCAGGAAATGGCAACCCCTACACAAAATAGGGCACTATACATTTAAACATAACATAAATAGTAAAGAAGATAAAAACATTATAAAAAAAAGGGAAAAGAGAAGAAAAAGACAACTTGCTAATGCAAGTCAGAATCAACCCACAGCATAAGTAGGCATAACTTGTGACAACAGAAACATAAAAGGGGAAAAAGTAAAGGTCTGAAACTGTGAAGGGGATTGGAGATAAGAAACATGCTGAAGAAAAAGGACTATAGTACATATGAAACATTGTTTTACATAAACTTAATGATAACCATTGGGGGAAAAAAAAATCCAGAACTGAGAGTTATAACATAAAAAAAAAGAAACAGAAGGGGAAAAAATTATAGAATAACAGACAGCAACAAAAAGGCAAAGAATCAATGGAGACACTGAGCTACCAGAAAAGAAAAAGTAGAATGATAGGAAATCCTCATAGAATCACCCTAAATGTAAACGGACTTAGCTCACCAATAAAAATGCTCAGAGAAGCAGATTGGATCAAAAACAAAACTCAACCATATGCTGCCTCCAAGAGATGCATCTTAGCTACAAGGACAAATAGACTAAATGTGCAACTTTTTCATGCATAAGCATAAAAAGTACCAAAACAAAACAAAAGATAATTTACTAATTACTTGTGAAGGAAAAACATTGATTTTGGGATCATATTATGCATAAATATCACTTATGGTACTCGCATTAGTCTGCATAAAGTATTTAGTTTTAGGTGGCTCAGCTTAATCAAATATGAAATGGGAATAAAATATATGACATAAATTTTTTGTGATTATTAAATGACATAAAAGCCATAGCATATGTTACTCTATCCTTGACATATTATTCATTTTCCATAATTTAAATTAACTTCATAGCGATGTCATATATTATAATATCCATAGTAGATAACTTAGGCTCAAAAGGCACTCAAAGTTTTAAATCTTCTTTTTAGAATTGCCAGAACTACAATTTGGATTTCTTACTACTGGCTTCTGTTCCTTCCATGTCACCATATACTTCTACTCTTAAGGAAAAATAAAATGAATAAGAGGGAATGAAACTGACTGGAGACGTAAAAAAACAAATTTAGTTTGTTACCAGCATGAATTATTAGATTAATTGTTCTGTATTTGGGAGAATTAGTCAATATTATAGCAGAAACCACTGTTTAAAGGATGACTCTCATCTGAAAAAATAAATAATGATCATTATTTCTCCTCTGCCAGGCATCTCTTTTCTTCATGTGTATTTCACTCTTTGTAACTACAAAATGTCATTAAATTGGAAACTGAACAAGCAAATTCCTTTCGATCCTCAATCCCCCTGTTGCTTCACTGATTTGCAGTGCTCCTGGGCATCAATCTGCCTTGCACTGTAATTCTGTCATTAGTAAAGAATTACATCCTTGGGCCGGCTGAGTGGTACATTGGTTAAAAATTGGCTTGGGACGCCATCTCTGAGCAGCAGAGCCCCGGTTTGGATCCCACATAGAGGACTGACGCTGCTCCCTCTACAGCTAAGATGGTGAACAACAGCTCGACCTGGAGCTGGGCTGCCATGAGTCGCTGGAGATAGCGTAGGCTGCAGTGGGGCTGGCCAGCAGTTGGCGTGCCCTTTTGTGAGCTGCCATGAACCACCATGAACAGCCATCCAATGGCTGGTGAGTGACTGCCTCACCCAGGAAGAGTACAATGATAATACCAACATGGGCCAGTGAAGCAATGTCCTCCACAACTAGACTGAAGAACAAAAGGACAACAACTTGCCTGTTCCTCTTCCCTGACTCCCCAATGGGGTTTCCCTCCTCCAATTCCCCAATAAAAATCTTAAAAAAAAAAAAGAATTACATCTTTTTCTATTGAACAGATTTTCATGCCATTGTACTAGTAATTGAAGTAGAAGCAAGAATACATGTAATAGATTATATAAATGTAATATGGCTCTCATTATATATTCCATAATGTTAATAAGACATAAAAGTACACAAATACTTGGCAGATAGGTGGATAGAGAGAGAGGGGAAGAGAAGGAAAGGGGGGGGAGAGAGAGAGAGAGAGAGAGAGAGAGAGAGAGAGAGAGAGAGAGAATGGATAGATGATGATGATGAAGATAGATAGATAGATAGATAGATAACAGATATAAGAGATAAATAGATAGATAGATAGATTGATAACCATAAGAAGATAAGCTACTGCACTATGAAAATGGTTAAAAATGATGTTTCAACTATACTTGCAACACTAGCACCATAATATAATATGAACAACATTTTTATCTCATTCCTGTGGACCAGAAAATGGTAATATATCTTAGAATATTTGATGCCAAGAAACGGTCTTATGTTATCAGTGTATATTATTAATATCATAAAAGGTGAAATCAGGTTTTCTACAAGACAGTACAGTGGAGTGAATATGAACTTTAGAGGAAGACAACCCAAGATATTAATTCTGGTTATGGTACACATGGTTCATCAGAACTGGAAAAATTTACATAATCTCCTAGCCTCATTACCTTCATCTATAAAACAGGCAAAATATCTTTTATATAGGTTAAAGGGATTAAATGAGATAATATTTGTAAAGTATTGTGCCTGGCATAAAGCTATAATGCTTTATTTTCTTGACCCATATTTTTATTATCTCAATGGTTGTCATTCTTGGGGGACATGTTGAGTTCAAATTTTACAACAGTAAAAGCTTTAAAAGTTTAATTAATATTTAAAATTTATTTTTAATTAATAATATTTTATATGAAAGGTAATAGAATAATTCTTTTGGTGGATTATATTTGTTTAACTTGTTAGTATACAGAATCCCTTGGCAGATTTTATCTTATAATAAACTATCTCTTTATCAATGCTGTTTCACTATATCCATAAAGGCCCATGTTAAATTTCAGCTACTCTAAGCTTATAAGAATTTCAAATTTGAGCCAACCTGTGGGATTGCTGCATTGCTAGATATATTTATACTTCAGCTCTAAGGTTTATATACAAATGATGCAGAATTATTCCATTAATTGCTATAATTATTCATTTATTTCAATATCATCAAAAAGCTTTACAAAATAAAAATAAAAATTAAGTAAAAAATAAAAAGTAGTGTGCTCAAACCCACCACATCTAAGTTGTTATGGCTATAGAACTCATGTTTCAGTAGCATTTGAAGGACAGAAACTTTCAATGTTCATGATATTTGCTTGCCAAAATGTATTAAAGACAAGATAAAATGAAGATATGTTATAAGCCTGGAGGTTTTTTGAATGGCAGAGCCTGCAATCAACTAAATGACTAGTCAAAAGGAAGGCAGAAGAGAAAGGAAAGTCTGGTTTATAGCTGGGGCTGTGTGTTTCCTCTAAGTCTGGCAATAAAGTGAGAATATTGCCTCTGTGCTCATTAATTATTTATCACTAGCTCTCTGAAATTCTGAACAAGTTCTGTTGAAGGACTACAATACAGATGGAGTTATTCATCAAACGCAGATGTTTGCACTTTCCCTTTAAGGCTATAAACAGGAATGCCAGCTGTCCAAAGTGAGTCGGCAGAGTCTGATTTATTGAAAGTAGTGAATTCCTCCATATATTGAAAAGAACAAAAAAATCAGGTTCTGGTAAATCAATAGGGATAAAATACATATACTGCCACTTGTGCAAAAAAGATTTAAATGTACTATAGGTAGAGTGGACAATGTAAAAAAATGACTGTCCATTGAAGAAGTGAGATAAAAGAAAATGTATACCCTGGTGTTTACAGTGAAGTGTAGCTCAAACGACTGTTCTTTTGACTTATCACTTTAGACTCATTCCACAAAATCAGAGTTTAAACAAAATCCATTGAACCCAAGAGTTAAAAGGTATGATTCTCTAAAAATAATTTTATTTCTTAAATAATGAAAGATTCCTGAATAAAATTTAGGAATAGCATAATAGCAATTGCCTATCTCTTTCCTTTTTCCTTCAAAATTTCTCCATATAACCCTTCACTTTCTTTTTTATATTTGCATCTTTTATGCATTTTTTTCCCTATGGCAAATTGAATTTTTCTTCTATATGTCTACCCAAACTACCTTGTAAAGTAGTGATTTTTCTAACTTAGTGTGCATAAAAGTATGGGAAAGCTTGTTAAAATACAGATTCTTGGGGCCCATCCTACTAAATTCTGATTAAGCAGGTAGGAATTAGGGGACAGAGGAGGTGAGGCAGAATCAGGATTCAACATTTTAAATCTAGGTGACAAATATTCCAGATAAAACTGACTGCAAATTTCCCACAAATCTGCAAATTTCCCTCAAATCTATTTTTGTTTTAAGTTTTTAAAAATAAAGCAATACACCTTTCATTTCTAAAAATTCAAGCAGTACAGAGGTATAAAATATAAACTGAACATTCTCCTCTCATATTTTCTCACTCTTGTAGCTTAAAGCTAACTCTTGTTAACATTTGGATGAATGAGTGTCCTTATATATATTTATTTTAGTGTATGGATATGCATAATATGATTTCACATTTATAAAACAAGAGGAACCTATATAGCCAGCCATATTTCTATCATTGCTTTATAATTTTAATAGATATTTAATTGATGATCTTGATTTTCTCAATAGGAAGTTATCTGAAATTCATGAGAATTTTTGTGCCCTCCTTTCTATATCTCATAGTTGTTGTTTTTTTAAGAGCAGTACTAGCTGAAAGCCTTAATTTTTCACTCACTGAATAGCATATGTATTATAAGTTTTTGTAGGGATACTTTATATGTGTGGAAAAGACTCCCCAAATCATAATGCCATTCCTACCATATTCCCTAAGGATGAGAATTTTCCACTTCCTGTTTGACATCTTTATGTAGATGTTATGTCAATGTAATAATCTGCATAAATCTAAAATGGAACTTGTCTGTTGGTAAGGATGAAATGGTAAGATTCATGTCTTCATTTGTTCTCATAAAGTGCAATTCTGCCTCTCTTATTCTTTTATAAATTCTATCCATTTCTTATATTCAACTAAACCTTAATCTTTTCTATCCTCCATTATTTGACTTGGACGTCTATAACTCTGAGAGGCCCTATGGTCAGTAGGTGAGTCCCCAGTGGCTATATGCTGCTTCTGTGATTAATTGGAGCATTAAAACTTTATTGAGTTTGAATCCTTTGCATTGAGGGTTTTGTCACCCTAGGTACACTTAACAGCTATACAGTTTAAAGTCTTATAAACAACTTCATTCTTCATCCTTGCCTTTCTGTTATGGCTCCCATAAACAATTTAGTATATTACAGGAAGTACAGTGGTTATGGCCCAGGGACTGGAAATACTTCTTGAGTCCAAATCCTGGGCCAGCACTTACAAGCTTGTTCCTTTGTGCAAGTTACTTAACATCAATTTCTCTTCTTAAAAGGAGTTTATATTGGTGCTGACCTGTCTTATAAGGTTGATAGGAACAAAAGGAGTAACGTATGGGATGCGCTTAGAATAGTGCCAAGCACAGAGTTGCAATTGTGTGTGTTTAATGTTTATTGTCCTAGACATCGAGCATAACTATTCAAACCCTTTACAAAGAAAGGAAGAGCCAAGGGCCTCCAGGAAGAACACCAATTTGAAATAAGGTAATATTTAGGAAAATTACAGATTAATATAGTTGGAAAAACTATACTAATATACTCAATAATGAACAAAAGGTAAGCATTAAGACTGCCATATCCAAATTAGATCGTTTGTTGACCTCACGGCAGAGAAAGTTAAGGGTTAAAATTTTCACAAAAAAGAACATTCTAATCATCTAGCAGCAAGACATTAAAAGTGCCCAAACTGTCAATATAATAGTGTTTGATATATTTGATTCCAAGTGGAATAGAGAAGGAAGTGCTTACAACTGCATCTATAATGATATTTTATAAACTCTCTTATTCTCTCTTAAAACTATGAAATAGTTTCAATTAGTTCTGTCTCTTGGCATGTATTAATTCAAAACATAAACTGAAAAGATGGACGTCTAAACTAATCCTCTCTGCCATTATGAATAATTACCTGGGCTTGCAAGAAAATGTAAATTCTCTGAGGAATGGTTATAATGTAAATATTGTACCATTCATTAGATATTTGTTTCATAGTTAACTTTACAAGGTCATCATGAACCATTCAGCTGTATAGCAATTTTGGAATTAATCGGAATTTAAACTTTGCTTTATAAATTGTAATCAGCAAAACATAAAATCTCACATCAGATTTTAAATTACGCCTTAGTATTTTAAGAACTTGATAAAAAAATTTAACACTTTCTTCTATTATATGAGGATTAACATTTTGCAGTCTTACTGGACCTAAATAATTACACTGATTTATCAAGAAAAAAACAATAACAACAGTTTAAGATGACTATTATTTTCTGCTGGTTCTATTTGACTACTCTATGGCCCATCAACAGCTCTAGAATTTAGTGGAGAAAATGTTTTTGAAAGCTTCAATAAAATAATGAAGCATAGGGAATTAAATGTGTTAAGTATGAAAGAGAACAACAAAATAAAACACTAAGATTTCAAAAAGGGGAGGGTACAAAACTGTTGGTTTATAAAATCAAGTTGGGGTATTTATAGATTATATTCTTGTCATATGCCTTAACTCCCAAGCAGCTATTAAACTGAAACTACAATATTGGTGGCATTATGTTGATCCACACTAACATCTGAAAAGGCAATCCCCAGGTGTTCTCAATGGCATCACTACCCTTGAAAGGAATAGGGGACAGAGATTCAGAAAAGCTCTATTTTAAAAAGCCATGCCTTTGGACCACACAGCTTTTCTTTGTTCTGTTCAAGAAGTCCCCGGCTTCTTCAAGCCAATGTGTATTAGTCAAAACAGATTATTTTAGCACAATAAATAATTTTGAGCACAAATTACATAAAGATAAAGAAATGAGAAATTTTTCTTATGTTAACTCTTATTTATAATAGTTTATGTAGTCTAATTTTTTTTTTTGGGTGCTTGGACTGTACTTCTTGGGCAACAACCTTAGACTCATCATTAGATGCCTTAATTATCCCATTGCAGTTCTTATGCCATCCTTGAATATCAGGGTAATGCCATTTCCTCTAGATTCAACTCTTCTTTAAGTTGGTAGTTCCTACATTTCCCAGAATTTTGCTTAGCCCTTCTTTTCCAAGTCCTTTTCCATAGGTCATTCTAATCTCCTTGAAGACAAACAAATCCTAAATTGCTTCTCACTGCTTTCAAACCATGAAGTGATTCTTCCATAGCTAGTTCTATTATTCAACCTACACCAAGAAAAGCTATGCCACTGACAGTTCCTTTCCAGGCCTTTTACTCTTAACATCCCTGCCTTTAAATCTTTCCAAGTTTAGTATATTTATTTCTTTTTCCTATTTTTTTACATTTGTATATTTACATTTTACAATATGATTTTATATTTCATGTTTTCTTTGATTTGTCTTAACACATCATTGTACTTAAAGTCTATATTTGCATTTTAAATTTTTTCTTAGAATGCTAGTTGTAAAGTAGACCCACAATTACTTAAGAAATGGGTTTTCACCACAGGCCAAAAGATTAGTTTGATATGATAGGACATGAAACACTGGGAAACCTCTTAAACTTCCTTCCTGTTCTATTTCTAAAACTATGCAGACTAACAGATATGAGTTGGATCCACTATTTGGTCACATATGGCTTATGTAGACAAAGTCTTAATTGTATTTTAAATTTGTTAAAACAATATCTTTCATTTGCGAGACATTAAGTAACCTACATAACATTTTAAAACATGATATAATTTATATTACTTGACTATCATAAAAACATTGTTATAAAGGTTGTATATCAATTTTACTGACAAAGTATCAGTGCCCTTGGCTGTTAGTCTTAGGTTTGAGATCAGTTCCAAGTCTTCAAATTTATAGTGTATTACTCTTTCCCCCGAAGTGCACAACTTGGATGAGTAAGACTTTTGGTATAAGTTGACTTATATCCAAATAAAATAGAGTTAAGAAGGTTAAAATACTTTTGTAGCTTTCGTTTAAAAATCTATAAGTAATTAAGTTATATTTGTAGTAGGCTTAAAGAAAATTTTAAAAAACATAGGTGAAAACAGTTTATTCTTCTAAGTGAGATTGAATTTTCCTTATTTCCAAAAGAATTGGGAACTGGAAAACAGACATATTAACAATGTTTCTCTGATTCCTTCTGCTGTTTCATGTTTCTTAATATAGGAAACATGTGAAAACTTCTCACTTATCTTTGTATCTTTTCCAGCTCTCAAATTTTCATGTAATATTACATAACAAAATTAAATCTTAATTTGCCAAAAGAAAAAGACCCTCAGCAACAATAACAACAATAGAGTTGGGGAAAAATAAAATAACTGAAAGATAATTTTACCACATTTCATAGGTGAAAATGTGCAGAACCCAGTGATCCCAGTGCTTTACTCAAGATTACACAGATAAGGAAAGAGCCTGGACTCCAGCCCATAACTCCTGATTCTCAGCCCAATTATCTTTCCATTTCAATAAATGGTTACATTTCAGTAACACACACACACACACACACACACACACACACACACACACACACACACACACACAAAGACTTAAAAAAAATCTCTGACTTAAATCCGTGGTATTACAGTTGAAAATACTAAGCCACCTGATTAATTTAACATAGGCTATTCCTAAACCTAAAATTATGAAGAAGAAATTAATGAAGCAGCAGTTGTGTTATTACATTGGTGTAGAAATATTTTTATAAAGATCCATTAAAATACATTATGTAATATATTATACAAAGAGCTACTTTAAAAAAAAGTAGAAATACGAGCCAAATTCACATCTATTTCCAGAAGGGTTATGAAAAAAATAATTACTTTATACAATTTAACATTATGAATAAAGCAACGGTGATGTGTACTCTCCATTTATTGACAGAGAATTTATTTACCCATATCGTAGTGAGAGGGTAGATAGAAATGAATGAATCAAGTGCCCTTTCATTTCACTTGCCTTTCGATTTAATTGAAGAAGATTGCTTTGCTAATCTCCAACTCAGGGAATCTGTGAAATTGCTTATTAGGTTGTCTTTCCATTCTTATCACTTTCCAGAGTGAAAAGGCTCAAACACCTAGCACGAGGATTGCAGAAATACAATATTGCTAGTATACAGAGTTTCTCAATGAATATTTTTGTAAAACAGAAGTACCATTCATATTGAATTTCAAGACTATGATTCTGACTAGGCACATGTAATTTTAAAAAGAATAAAACCATGATAAAAATCAGTTGACAGCTTTGCTAAATAAGAATTTGCCTTTTTTTCTATAATTTTATGGATTAATATAGGCATATAAAAATAATATCAATAATGTGTAGTGGGAAGCATAATTATAAACTTTCAATACTGAGAGCTTTAATAGATCATATCCAAAAAAATCCTAAGAATTTATCTCAGGAATTAGAGATTCATACAAATATTTATATTCATAATTTTGATCAAAGTATTATTTATAATAGCAGATACTTTGAACAATTAAAATGTGCATAGAAAAAAGAATAGCTAATTCTTGGAAGCTTACTATAATTTAAGTACTATGCTAAGTGCTAAAATTAAAACATTTCACGATATAGCCATGTGATAAAACATAGCACAGATTGGGGCCGGCTGATTGGCGCGGTGGTTCGGGTCCCACATTAAAAAAAAAAAAATAGCATGGATTAAAAAAGCATGTGTTCGAATGAAAACAAAAGTGGATAAATGTCCACAAATTTTTTTAAAACTACAAAAGTTTATATAAAATTATTATGACCTTGATAAAACTAAAACATTTATTTGTGTCTATATTTGTCTAATAGTGTGCTGTCAATATTAATTTGTATTGCTGTTGTTCTCGTTTTATCTTTTATATTACCTTAAAATTTTCAACGAGTATGTAAAGCAAAATTATTACTTGGAAATATAAAACATCAGACTCAAGAGTATCCACTCATTAAAACGCTGAAATAGAATTTTGCTTTTTGCTATTGATTTAGACAATAGTCAGAGGACTGTCCCTAAATTATGTTGGATATGCTGACTTCATTAGGGAATTATTGTAAGCAGTGATGTCTTGATTAGTTCATGTCTTATTTTGTTAGTAGAGTGTCATTTATGAAATTCCCTAAAATTCCATTTGTAAGCTCACTGCATGAGTCCTACTTTGGTGTTTCATACTTAGGATTTTCAAAATTTCTCACAGAATGTTGTGTTTTATAACATCATCTGTGTCATTTATACCACTATGCCCCCAATCCCCCCCCCCTTTTTTTTTTGCACCATAGTGAAGGAGTACAAAATGCAATTTATCTGTTAGGAGAAAATTATTGGTATAGGTGGACAAATGCAAAAGGAGAACTGAGGATCAGACCAGCAGGTCAGTTGTGATATAATTAATTACAGTTACGTAACTTGGAATTTAGGCTGTTGATCATTCAGTTGAGAGAGAGAGAGAGAGAGAGAAAGTGAGAGAGAGAAAAAACGAATTGATTCTGTCTGAAATAGTTACCAAAGAAGGTCTTCGTTTCTTCTGCTTACAAGTAAAACTCATGAGAAATCACTTTAATGGAAAGAACTAATATACCTTTTTTTCAATAAATTTCACATGAAGTCGTTTTTATTATAAGTTATAAAGAGCTAACGAATACATCAGTATTCTTAATGGTTAAAGACTATAGGATCTGCTCTTTACATTCATGAGACACTATAAAGAAAATAGCCAATTAAGCGATATTTGCTAATATTTTTCTACTCTTTTTAAAAAATTTCAGCATCAGTAAAATAGCTAAAAGAAAAAAAAATCATTTGATATTCTCCTAAATTCATGTAAATTTACAGTACTGGAGCATATGTTTTGAAAGGAATAAACATTAAATAATTTATTCCTTTAGTGACCTAATATGTATTAGGTCCTGAGTCTTAATGTATAAAAAAATTTCTTTCTTAAATTATAAGGAAAAAATCTGGTTTCCACACTGATACAAATTAAGGATATATGCTGAATATAAATAAGAAACGAAGCTATTTATTGTTTCAAGATTTTTTTACACTATTCCCAAATATTTATTTTATTTTATTTTTATTGGGGGAACAGTGTGTTTCTCCAGAACCCATCAGCTCCAAGAGGTTATTTTAATCTAGTTGTGAAAGGCACAGCTCAGTGGCCCATGTGGGAAATGAACCAGCAACCTTGGTGTTGTGAGCACTGTGCCCTGCATTCTAACCACCTGAGCTAACTGGCCATCCCTGTTTCAAGATTTTTTAATTTTAGTATTTAAAAAGCACAAAATGGTAAGAGCATGATTTTTCCTGTGCTTTCTTCTATTTTTCATTTCTACAGATCTCATTTCTGAGCTTTTTAACATACCAAGTTTCTGCTAAAATTTTCAACATTCTTAGAAGTAGCCAATTTATCAACATTGTTTTCTTGTATTTCTCAATGATATATTTTTTATTAGTTTCAAGTGTACAAAACAATCAATGATATTTTTGAGTAAGCATAAAAGTCTCAAGAATATTTTTGAGACAATTCTCATTACACAATAACATCACTTCCACATTTTAATCTAATGGTAGTAGTACAGTGTGAATGCCATGCTAAAGAGGCTGGAGTTTACTTTTTAAAATCAGTGTAGGTGATAGACATATTTGTGTAAGGGAATAGTTTAAGAAATTTTATGCGGAACTTGAAAATATTAAGCAAGACTACTTGAGCAAGGAGGGAAAGAAAATAAAATAAAATTTAAATATAATATAGTACAATATTATTCCAAGTGTGTTTCTAAGTTCCTAAATAAAATTTTAAAGAAGAAATCTAAAGGAGTGGATAGCTATGAGAACTTTGCTGTTACTCTTGCTGAGAAACGTCCACAGTAATCTCATTTTCCTCCAGCTTTCCTTCCCTCCCTCCGTTCTCTTCTTCTCTCTACAAATATTTATTTAGTGATTAATATAAGCTAAGCACTGAATAGGTACAAGGAAAAGAAAGGTGAATGAGCTGCAACTCTGCCTATTTACTAATTTTCTTTGTTGGTTCTTTTTGTATTTTTAATGTATTGATTTATATTTACATCTTATGTTCTTATTCACTCTTTTAAAAGCTTTGTAGGCACTCTTTTTTATATCTACTAGAAGTTTTTCTATAGTAGTTGCAAAATATGCTCCAAAAAATGACTTATATTTCTTGAATAATAAAGGGAGAAAATAACTTTTACTATAACTATTAAAAGGTAGGAGTTTTACATATCTTTGCTTATCCACCTATGTGCTTCTCCAACTTTTTAAAATTAAAAATATGTTTTAAATACAGATACTTCACTGTTTTAGATGATAGATAGATAGATATAGATAGATGATAGATAGATGGATGGATAGATGGATGGATGGATGGATGGATGGATGGATGGATGGATGGATGGATGGATAGATAGATAGACAATGATAGATCTTTTCTTTCACTAATAAAACTTAGAGTTGTGACACTTTATCATCAGGTTGTAATAATTATCCACCTCTTTTTCACAGAAATAGAGCTCTAGTTTATTATTTTGTACCTTGATTTTCTTTTATACAATAAGTTTAATGTTTATACAAATGATACATGCTCATTATAAATATTTAAGAAAATCACAACAAAGAAAGGAACATATTATTGTTGTTATTCTGTGCTATGATGCTTTTTATTTATGTTTTTAAGAGTTAAAGTTTGACAAATTCATCTTGTTCATACTTTAAAAAAAAGCTGTTAATGCCCCCAAAATGAAGTACTCAGGTATAAATCTAACAAAATATGAACAAGATCTATATGAGGAAAATGATAGAATTCTGATAAAAGAAATCAAAGAAAAACTTATTCAAAATTTTCTATACTGTTATTTTGGTCTCTTTAGTTAACAGTATGATCAATTAAATGATGTTTATAGTTTTTGTTTTGTTTTGTTTTTTTCCAATTATGACGGTATATTTCTTGGCCTGAATAAAGGTTTTGTCTAACAATTTTTCTTCTTTGCCGAGTGGCCGGTTAGCTCAGTTGGTTAGAGCATGGTGCTAATAATAATCTTTCTTCTTCAATTATAATATTTCTTCCTTGTCTTCTGCTAACAAGTCCCCAAAAGCAACCAGAAATTTATTCCTATACAGAAAACTTTAAAAAATATATTTCACTATTGCCTTATGAAGTTTTGTTTTTTATTATGCTTGTCATTCAAAATGTTCCAAAATATTCCCAAATATTTTTCTTTGATTTTTGTACAGAATGAGTTGAAACACCAGTTTGAATACACAGACCTAATTAAATTAAAAAAATGTTGAGCCTAGAAATGATTTTTATTTGTTTCATTTCTCTTTAGAACATTTTCTCTTCTGTCTCTCTTTCCTATATTTAATGTGATCTCTCATCTTGATTATCTCTTTGTCCTCATCCTTTGCAATTTTGAGAGCTTTCCAAGTTTGACCATTAGGTTGGTAATTTGACTTTCTTAATGTAAATTTTACCTTTTATTGACTCCAGTGAAACTTAATTTTGTCTTTGCGTTTGTTGGTATTCTTGCAATCTCTCGTAATCACATCAAATTCCTGTTTTGGCTCATTCTGAAAGCATCCTTTTCATTTTGTTGACTAACTCATCCTAAAGTATTTTCATTTCAATATCTTCTGCCTTAATGATTGTTTGTTCTTATTTTAGAGGGGCCAAATCATTTTTAATTCTATTGAGAATACAAATAAAAATATTCCTGATATTTACTTTCTAGATTTTGCAATAAATTTTTTTAAGGCTGTGCTCTTCCTTTTCTTTTTCTTAGTAGTCTCTTCCTCACTCATCCCTTCACCCCACAATGTTTTCTCTAAGGCACTTATTTTCTTTTCCTTTCTTTCTGTGTTTTTTTTTTCCATTTGTCCATTGTCATTGTTACCAAAAGAAAACATTTGCCCTGTATTTGTTTTTTTTTTGTTTTTTTTTTCAATTGCAGTTTTCTGATACTCAGGAACTCGACTGAGTTAAGTATATAGAGACATGCTAAGAATTATATTTCTTACAAACATTTCAACTTGAGATTTTAAATATCTACTCCTTGCCTATAATCTACTTTTGTATAATTTACTTATCAAAATGTCTTCAACCACATATCAGCTAGGTTATTCCTATTTATTTTGTGAGAATTGTTATCCCTTCCTACATATGAAATAAATGCTTAAAATGAAGAAAATTGATACTCTTGCTTTTTTTCCTTTTCGCAGAATGAAAATATACTTGTACAAATTATACTTTTTACTAATACTGATTTTATGAGTCAAATGATTGACAGGAGAATATTTGTGAAATAAATTCCTACATGTAGTTAAATGGTATCAATTTTATTAATAAAAATCCTGGATGATCTTTGGTGAAATGCTTAGCCAAGTATTTATCATGGTCAAGATTTTCTGCCCAAGAATGAATGAAAGTCCTTCCAGATAGTTGTTTTCAATTAGCTAATAGTATTGGGTATTACGAGTTCTATTGGTTTAAGTCTACCTTGATATTTATTAGGGGTTCAGAGTAGCTACACCAGGAGCTAGTAGCCAAATTTCATTTTGAGTCAGTAGTCTGATCTTGACTTCTGAAGTAGAGTACATTAAACAATTAAACACACCACGACCTTTTTAAATGCAATTTAAGCCTACTGGAGAATCCAACTCAATCATGCTGATATGCTTGGACCACAGAAAACATGAAAATATTTTGAGGAACTTTCTTCATTGATTTCAGTTTTTACTTATAGGATCATGCTGTGTTTCTCAGGGAAGAGATTGCCAGAAATACAAACATTGTGAGTGTGTGTGTGTGTGTGTGTGTGTGTGTGTCTATGTGTTTAATATATAGGAGTATATAGCAGTCCCCCCTTATCCATGATTTCTCTTTCCACAGTTTCAGTTACCCATTGTCAACTTCGGTCCAAAAATATTAAATGGAAAATTCTAGAGATAAACAATTCATAAATTCTAAATTGTGAAATGTTTTGAGTAGTCTGATGAAATCTCTTGCCATCGAACTATGTTCTGCACAAAATGAGAAGCAACTATGCCCTACCCAGGATGAGAAGCAACTATGCCCCACCAAGGAAGTGAATCCTCCCTTTGTCCAGCATATCCACACTGTATATGCTACCTGCCAGTTAGTCACTTAGTAACCATCTCAGTTATCAGATTGACTGTCATAGTATCGTAGTGCTTGTGTTCAAGTAACTCTTATTTTACTTAATAATGGCCCCAAAGCACGAGAGTAGTGATGCTAGCAATTTGAATATGCCAGAAAAACCATAAAGTGTTTCCTTTAAGTGAAAAGGTAGATTTTGAGAGAGATAGACCACATTTACATAACTTTCATTACAGTAAATTGTTAAAATTGATCATTTCATTATTAGTTATTATTATTAATCTTTAACTGTAACTAATTTATATATTAAACTTGATCCTAGGTATGTAAGCATAGGACAAAACAAACTATATATAGGGTTCAGTATATTCATGGTTTCAGGCATCCACTGGGGGTCTTCGAATGCATGGCCCATGGGTAAGGTGGGACTAATATATAAATGTTATAGACAGAAATTATATATTTTTATATACAAATTATTATATATAATATATATTATATATAAATATAGTATATATACTGTTATATATAATATATAAATATAGTATATATATTATGCATATATACATTGTAATGCACATATTGTGATACATACATACTATATATAATTGTATAGTATATTTTATATGTATCACTATTATGTATACATACAGACACACATAATTGCTTTAAACATATTATGATTTATGTATCTAAATTTATAAAGGTACAAATCTATTTATTTAAATAATGACATTGAATTTGTGGTAGTCTCTTTAGGAAACTATTTTTATAGGGATAATACATATCTGTTCTCTTAATGAAATGTTTATATAACAAATAAAAAGATTAATAATAATTAAAAGACACTTCCAAGTACCTGTTTTAAAATAATTTGGTAAAATAAATAATACAAATGCTAAAATGTTTGTGCTTTAAGATACCAGATATCTGAAAGATAAAAGCATACCTTTTGGAAAAAATAATCTATTATCTCCAAAGTATGCTTAGAAATGCCTGTGTCCATTACAAAAATGCTCAATAAATATGCATCATCCTATATGTATAAGAATAGTGCTTTTCCCCTATTTTATTTACAAAGATTTCAGGGAAAGAAAGTCACCCCAGGGCTATTTTGTTTTATTTTTTGTGCAAGCTCAGCACTGTTGACAATAATTTCTATGAATATTTATAATGGTGGAGAAATGAGGAGTCTAGCAAAGATTTTCTTTTAAAGCTCAAGTGATTCAGTAAATGTTATATTTATATAAAATTCAAAGTTGCCATGCTGAAACATGATTTATAAAGAAAATATCACAACAAATATGAAATTTGTTGAAAAAAATATACTCTTCAACTATTAAACTCAGTTCCTTTGAACAACTGCATGAGTAAAATGACAACATTCCATATAAATTCTGTCGTTGTGTACAGCCATTCCAAAATATTTTTTCTTTATTACGGATACTTACATTTCAGTACTTCTTTAATGTAAGCAGTATAGGAAGAACTTTGATATTTGCTTTGTTTATTGTACAGATAATCAGATGGCAACTTTTCTTACTCTAAATTGTTCATTTTTACCTTTCTTCTAAAATTTTGTTAAGGACATCATTGAATGTAAGTATTTTGATGGAAAAAATAAGTTGACTCCTTTTTTAGTAGTTTTACTCTAACGAGGGATATAAAAAGTGCTCTTTTATAAACCTATATTGAACAGAATATATTGTATGTCAGTCACAATGTCATTCTTAATTCAGTGCCTTGTACATAATAGATATCTTGTAAATAGCTATTTGAATAAAAATTTTGGTACATATGTTGCTTAAGTATTTCTATAATAGTTCTAGAACTAAATAATTTATCATATATTGTTCATTTAATCACCATAAAAACTACGGCTCAGAGAAACTAAGCGTTTTATCCAGGGTAGCACAGTAAACAACCAGCAAAAGCTGAATTCCTACCTACTTCACTGACTCCCACAAAAAGTACTATTTTTACTTTGGTATGACTAACAAAAAGAAAAACAATCATAATGCATGATAGGATGCAAAAAGTGAAGTAGAGCCTGTAATCATTGAGGAATTTTAATTCTCAATTGTACCAGAATATTCCTCAGGGGAGGGAGAGAGAGAGAGGGGGGTCTGGTAGTTCTTTTCTATAGCATTCTTATACTGAAGCACATAGGAAGATCTTTCATAGGGTTTATGACCCTGCGAAGAATCTATGATCGAAAAACAATGAAATAGTGACACAAGCAGGGAAATGAAACAATCTTGATTGAAAGTGGATTTACAATCAAACTGAAGCTTAAAATTCTGGGCTCCTCACTTGCAGTCACCTTCTAAGACAATCGGAGGTTGTCCCTACCATTGTATTTATATGACCAACTATTTTTGTAAAACTTGCAAAAGTAGGATACTTTAATTGCAGTTGGTTAAGACCACAATTTCATTCCACTCTGACCTCCTTTCTTACGTCAGTTGGTGTTGATGTGGCCAGAGACATTTTTAGGCTCCTGCTGAAAATTGGTAATACTCAATTTTAACTGCCATTTGTAAAGACTATTTAGAAAGTTTCAGTACAATAATGAGGAATTGGAGACTCTATATTTGGATATTAGTAAAGAATTCTTCTATTTTGTACATATACCATATCTTCTTTATCTAATCATTTATCAAAGGACACTGGTTGTTTCCATGCCTTGGCCACCATAAATAAAGCTGCAATGGACATTAGAGCACATATATCTTTGTGGATAAATGTTTTCAGATTTCTGGGGTAGATACCCAGGAGAGGAATTGCTGGGGCATACAGTAATTCAATTTTTTGTTTTTAATAAATTTTACTGGGGAACAGCCATGGTCAGTGGTTACACATTGCTTTCATGCTATAATGGCATAGTTGACCCTTTTGGGGAGGGCACAGCCCACAATGGTCCATGCAGGAATCAAACTGGCAACCTTGGTGTTATCAGCACCACACTCTAACCAACTGAGCTAATCGGTCACCCCCATGGTAATTCTATTTTTAATTTTTTGAGGAACCTCCACACTGCCTTCCATAGCAGCTGCACCAATTTGCATTCCCACCAACAGTGTATGAGGGTTCCTTTTTCTCCACAGCCTCTCCAACACTTGTTATTATTTATCTTGTTGATGATGATAGCCATTCTAACTGGTGTGAGGTGATATCTCATTGTGGTTTTTATTGGGTTGTCAGAAAAGTCATGATGCATTTTTGCAATGAAAAACAGAAAAAAGACGTCATGACTTTTCCAACAACCCAATTTTTGCATTTTTCTGACGTTGAGCATCTTTTCATTTATGTATTGGTCATCTGCATGTCCTCTTTGGAGAAATATCTATTCAGGTGTTCTGCCCATTTTTTAATTGGATTGTTTTTTTGTTGTTGTTGTTGAGTTATATGAGTTCCTCATTTATTTTGGGTATTAGCCCCTTATCAGAGGTGTTGTTTGCAAAAATCTCCCATTCGGTTAGTTGCCTCCCTATTTTGTTGATGGTTACCTTTGCTGTGCAAAAGCTTTTTAGTTCAATATTGTCCCATTCATTTATTTTAGCTTTTATTTCCCTTGACTTTGAGGTCAAATTCATAAAATAAACTTTAATTTAAAAAAAAGATTCTTCTGTTATAATTTTAAAATTTATTATTAAAAACTGAAAAAGACTAATAAAATAATAAAGTGCAACACAAAAATGATAATGAACATTTAAATTGATAAAAAGTATTCTGACATAAAGGAATGACTTGCTATAAAGAGTTTTGGTATAACAGATAACAGAGACAAATAACATGAGAAAATAAACAGGAAAACTAAAATTGAAAAAACATAATTTAAATTTACATGAGAAATCATAGAGAAAAATCTATTAAAAGATACATAATGGTAAATATAAGTTATAGCATTTAGAAAAAGGAAGGTAAATGTGTGGAATAGAATATAAGAATTTATTTAAGTACATTAAATATCACACAAAAACCGAAGCATTTAAGATGATTATAAACAAAAACACACTGAAGAAAAATGAGCAGGAAATTAAAATGAAAGTACTGACAGATTTCCAGACAGACAGTAAAAATACAGCTTATACCTTGACATGCCCTGACTAAACATTTAACATAGAAAAGAAGTGAAGTTACTTTAGCCCCCAGCATATGAGGGTGAAACAAAACCTAGAAGGGAATAGAAGTCATCCAGACTTCAGATATTTACTGTATGACACTAAATTCTATTAAGACAAAGGAGAAAAGACAAGAAAAGTGTATGCCAAACTTTTAAATGTAAGATTTCTGGTGGTACAAGGTGCAAATGGATGCCTCTGAAACACGAATGAATGTGAAAATCATTAGAACACTGATTCTCAATCTTTCCTCAAGAATTCTGGATTCATAAACCTGAAGTGAACTCCATGAATTTGGGAGACCAAGCTGGCAAATAATGCTAATGATGCTAATTTAGTCCATAAACTTCATTTTAAGTAGCAGTGATTTAGATTTTAAATTTTATTCTAAATGCTGAATCGGTACAGCCAGTATATATTTGATCCATAATTAGATTTATTCTATAAAAAAATAAAATTTTATGATACAGTGTATTTTCATCTCTAATTGACAACCAATAAAAATAATAAATGTTTAGTTTTAAGATGTGTGCAAGCAAATTAGCTTCCTCTTATAATATTAGTATTATTTCTTGAATCCCTGGTAACAGTATGCATTATAAAACCTTAAATATAACCACATACTTGGATCTAACACTGCTACTTTTAAGCAGATATTCTTAGGGAATAACCAAACGTGTTTAGTAATACATGCACAAGATTATTAATCTCAGGATATTAACTAAGAACTAAAAATCCAAAACTTCCCAGTCCACCGTCTGTGTTAGTTCTCTTTTTTGCTGAAAAAGATTCCTTTGTGATTTCTCCTTTCTAAGTGGAAATTTATATTATTGAGTTTAGATTTTCTTTCTTCTTCTTCTCTAATATGTGCAGGAAATGCTATAAATTTCTCTCTAAGCACTGTTTTTGCTGCATGTCACAGATTTTGAGAAATTGCATTTTTCTTTTCATTTAGCTCAAAATATTTCAAAATTTCTCTTAAGACTTCTTTGCCTCGTATTATTTAGAAGTGTGTTGTTTAATCTCTGAACATCTTGAGGTTTTCTACCTATCTTTTTCTTATTAATTTCTAGCTCAATTCCATTGAGAATATATTTTGATTCCTATTCTTTTAAATGTCTGTTCTTTTAATTTTTTCTATTTATTTCTATCCTTGTAAATTATCTCTATTGAAAAAAACATTTTTAAGGTTGTATGGCCCAGAATATAGTTGTTCTTGGTGAATGTCCTATATGACCTTGAGAAGATTGTATTCTACTTTTGTTAGGTGAATGTATTCAATAAATATCAAAATTGAGTGTTTTTTAGTTGCTGATTTTTTAAACTATAGTGATGAGAACTTCAATGCAGATTACTGACAATGGATTTATTTTGTTAGTTGCTAACCAACTGGAAGGCTGTTCCTTTGACGACTTCTTATGCTTTTAAATTCCTGAGAGAACTTGAGTCTGAGATTTTTAATGTTTGTAAATTGGATTAATTTTTTAAATTTTATTCTGTGTTTCCGTTCAGTGCCCGTGTTTTATGTACCATTGTCTACTCCTTCGCATCATGTTCCCCGTGATAGTTTTCTAGAAAAATCTCCAAAGATCATTTCCTAAATAAGCATACCAAACTCAATGCTTGATTTCTAGTTGTGTGGTATTTCAGTCCACCAAACCAGATTTAGTATTTTCAGATTTTGCACAATCAGTAAGTGTATGATTGATTCTCTAATACTTCAAACTTCATTTTTTTTTTTTTTTTTTTTAGGATAATCATTGCAACTAACCAAAATTTTAAAGGCCTTTTTTGAAGTTCATGTCAGGAAGAACATATTAAATGCTTAAATATTTATAAAGGTGAAGAAGTATCTTAAAATTGGAAGAATTAAGTGTAGATTAAGGATAATTTGTCCTATGATTTTCCAGTGAATGTTTTACTCTGTTATCCTAAAAACAAACAAAACCCCCCCAAACATCTAACTTAATATGGTTCTTTTATTTCTGAAACAGTTAAATTGTATAGTATTGTACCATGCAGTGTGCTAGGAGGCACAGAGACATACTCCACTGAAAAACAACTGCTTTGTAAAATTATTATGAATAGAGTTAGTAATAATACAGACACTACCGAAACACCCATACTTCTTACAATAAATTTTGATCAGAGCCACAAAGGCCTGATACCAGATGAAAACGAAACAAAGATACAACTTTCTCTGTAACCATGCATTCTTGTTTTCTTGAAATACAATGGCGCCTCCTAATGGAGAAAAAAGCAATTGAGAAAAGATCAGCTTCATTTTTACCTCTGTTATGAAATAAACCAGCTATTACTAACAGCAGCATCATGTAGGAGGTTGAGGGAGTATTCCACTAGGGTCTTTAGATTGTACGATATATTAATTTCCTAAATGAAGCAATGAAGCCTCTTGGTGAACAATCTGAACATGTGCATGCATGAAATGGTACAAGAGAGTGTCTTTTGCCAATTTGAATGTGACTTACTAGAAGTTAAAAAATATCAGATTAATTAAATTTGTCCATTGGCTTTTGTCATGGGCAAAAACAATTCCCACATGTCATGGGAAAATTACAGCAAAAAGCATATCCTTTTTTAATATGGCCTCATCATGAACGTTTTTCAGTCTGACAGATCATTTTAGATGAGAGATGGATGAGAGGACGAAACATGTGTGATTCAGAATCTTTTTCACACAAACAAGCCATTAGTATGGACTTAGAAACTTTGGTGTTTTTTTTGTTTGAGAAGCTTACTAAGTCATAGTCATTTTTACTAACATCTGCTTGTTCCATTTATACTCCCCAAGAACATAGTTAGAAGTAGAAATTCAAGGAATTCGGCAAGATGCTTAAAAAACATTTTGAATGAGATTTGTTTTCTATAAGGAAACCTCAATTTTCTGAATATTTAAAATAATAATCATATCTATTAAATATTATCCTGGTTTTTCACTAGTGAAAAACATCAGCTTTGTTGCTATCCTCTTTGGTTGTCTTGGTTCATGTTATTTTTCTATATTTACTGAGTAATCTTTTCTTCTACATCCTTTAATCTTTTCTTTTAGTTCTTTCTATCATATGCTATTCATAGACTGATAGAAATTATTTTCATTTGCAATTGATATCTAAAAACAACTGTCTTATAAGAAGGTTTCAAATCAGTTTGTTAAAAAACTCTCAATGGCCCTCTTTTATTTTGCCGATGCCATAATCCAACCTCCCCTCCATCATCTCAGATTTAGATCATTTAATAGTCTCCTTCCTGCTATACTTGCCGGAAGTCTGTGACCTGAGAGCTTGCTCTGAATTATATCACCAAGACTGAAAAAAGACTGCTGTCATTATATTTACCTCTAAAGTTATCACTTGATATAATTGGTTTTATTTCTTTATGTTTACATTTTAATTTCTAAATAAACTTTACTCAGACACCCCTAAATCCAAGTTTCCAGATAAAGCCAGAGATTACGTCATCAAATTAATTTGAATAATAATATTCACACTTAAGATACAATTTATGTCAAAGTGAGATTTATTTTCACATTCAGCATGTATTATTAAAGGTATTACAATGCATTCATCAGTATTGGAGGGAATACATAATTCTGAAGATAAGACAAAACGATAGAAGCAACTAAGAAATATGTAGTTGATCCTCATTATTTCCAGAGTTCATTATGGTGAATTCACCTACTCATTAATATCTATTTGTAACCTCAAAATCAATACTGAAAGGCTTTCACAGACATTCTGTCAACGGACAAGCACATACTCAGTGCAGCAAAAAAATTCAGTTGCCTGGTGCATGCACTCCCAGCTAATAAGGCTTCAAATAAGGCTTTGCTCTGATATCTTGTTTCAGCTTCCATGCTATAAAAGCTGTCATTTTCGTGCTCTATTTAGTGCCACATTTTTCACGTTTTTATACTTCTTGGTGATTTAGCTGTTTAAAATGACCTACAAGCCTAGTGTTGAAGTGTTGTCTAGTGTTCATAAGTTCAAGAAGCTGTAACATGTCTTATGAAAAAGTAGGAGTGTTAGATAAGTTTTATGTAGTCATGAGGCATAACTCTGTTGCCCATGAGTTTAATGCTAATGAATCAACAATATACCTTAAGTAGATATCTTGAAACAGAGACACACATAAAACAAGATTATGTATTGATTGGTTAAGGAAAATGGTATGACCAGAGGCTTCAAGAAACCTCATTGTTTATTTCTCCAAGAAGCAATGATTCAGTGTTTGCAGTGATTTTATAGCATAACTACCACAAATAATGAGAATTAACTATAAGTACATTTCTTATAGTGAAGTACACACTGTAAGATTACTGTGGAATTTAAATAAGTTTAATTTCTGGGACAGTTTCATAACGATATGTTCTTGGTGACAGTAAGTTTTGAGCCTAGTCTTCTTGGAGCCATTGGATAGGCAGAGTGAAGGCTCCTGGGGAATAAGAAAACAGCAGAAGAAAAAAGCAAAAACAGTGGGATAGATCAAGATGTGCTGGATGTTGTTGGGTGGCCTGGATCAGGACTCTCAAGACTGTGGTTGGATGAATGGAGGGACTAGGACCTAGTGATGAAAGGCACGAGTACTAAGTTGAGAACTTTGTGTTTATTTTTAACGACAAATGTTGTAATAAGGTGTTGGGTGAGGGAAGATTGGTTTAGGATTTAGATATATCAGTTAACACTATGTAAAATACCATCAGTGGAATAATATGTCTATGGCATCAATAACAAATAAATCAGTTTGACATTTATTTCACTTATAGTTATACATCCAGATACAAATGAATTTAATACCTAACACCTATACTCTGAAATGACTGTGTTTCTTATTGGTAAATACTTAATGATAAAGATTCTTGATAAATAACATATATTGCTACCTCCCATAGAACTGATCAAATAACACAGAAAATAATTGAGTAAATATTAATTCTTATTTTTTTCTTATTTTTTATTAATAATTGTTCTAAGTCACCTTTCAAGTCTGTATAGAATTGATATTTTGGAGGTTTCTTGGCTGACTTCTATTGAGAGAATTAAATGCTTTTATTACATTGCAGGAGAGACTAAATAACTGCCATTAGAAGTTAATATTTATTGTGGGGTTTTTTTTGTCTTAGTCTATTTGAATCTATTAAATTAATTAATTCATTAAAGATTTATATTATTAATTTAAAAAATAAGATGTTGTAAAGAAGCCATGTCTTAGGACAAGCTGTGTTCCTCAGTAATCCATTACCAAAAGGACCATATGGAGACATGAAAAGAAAAATCTATTTCCTAAACTCCAATGAAAGCTTGATTATCTACTCCACGTGAAAAGAGTTTTGGGAGGCCTTTTCTAAATGTGCACTTCAAAGATTGAGGAATTGTCTATCCCACTAAAGAACAGAAAAAACACCGAGGGCATGGCAAAGTTAAATGAATTCCAATTACTAAAAGCAAACATATAAACATCTGTAATTCTAATGGCTATAATAAATCTTAGCAGTTGAAAAAAGAAAAAAGTTCTAGCTGGCTGGATAATTGGATCAATTTTTCACTTATGGGCTGTCAATTACTTGACATTTTAATGCATGCCAAATACAGCTAAAAGTATTTTAATTAGAATAACATTGCAAAAACTAACCCTACAGCTTTAATTGTGGTTCTGAAGCACAAAATGTGCATCTGAATACCTATTTACTGAGCAGAAGTTAATTAAAAGCATAGTTTTATATTGAACATGCACTGGGCAGAAACAGAGGAAAATAATTGGCAATTAGGAATCTGAGTCCACCCTATAGAGCTAAGAAAGCTTGCTACAAACTTTCAACTAGTTGAGAATTTCATTATTATTTTGAATAGTATCAGATTGTAACAATTCAATATTTTTACATAGATGTAGAATACATATTACTGTTACTTTCAAAAGCTTCAATTTTACTATAACAATGTGTATTTATATAATGATTTATTATTTTCAATACTACAACATAAATGATTTTATTTGGTATTATGAAATGCTGAGGGTTTGAGAGTCTCAGCAAATAACACCGCCTTTTCCCCATGTACGTTATGAGTCAATAATAGATCACTAAGTCAGAAGCAGAAGGTATATCAAAATATTTCCTATGTTGGCTAAAACTAGTATGGAAGACATAGTGTGAAGCCCAAATGGTTACTCATTCCTTAGCTGGATATAGAACAATCAGGTTACAGTCTGCTTTGTTTATACTGCCTTTTACAGACATCATCAAATTAGAAAAACTGACTTTCCCAGGAATTGGAAGGCAGAATCTTAAGCTTATATATAGTGTACTGGTGATTCTTGTAGCAAAGTCTCAGTAAAGTAGATAAAAAATTAGTGAATTCCAAGAACTTATTTTGCCCAGACAGCAAATGCTTTCACCATTGTTAAACTGCCACACAGTGGTCCAGAGTAGACAGAAAGGATAAGACACCAAATAGCTCCCATTTAGAACCATTTCTAGGTTATCCTCATTCAATCGAGAATTATGAATTAGTGAATGACTATCATCCAACATCAAGGAAACTCATTACACTGCTGCAAGGAGTAAGGGCAAGGTGAGAGGTTATAGGTGTTTAAGGGAAAGTATCCTTCTTATGGAAATTAGAGCAAAGGCAAAGAGACCTCTTCCAATATGAATGAGCTTTGAAAATTAGCCTTTGAGAGCTAAAGGATTTATACTCTACAAAGTGGCAGAATTAAGGCCAGAACTGAATTGCCTGGTACCTAGTAAAATATTCTATACACTATCTCTGGCTGTATCTTTGTCTTATGTCTGTATTCTTTATTTGTTATTTGAATTGTTCCAGCTTTGACCATTAGGATATTTTCCAGTTGTCTCCAGTGACCCGTTAATATATTCCATTGACATCATTGTGGATTTTTTCTTTTATTATTTCCTTATTTAAGTATCTAAATTACTTTATAAACTAATTTATGTATGATCAAGGTATTTTTGTACTTAGGTTACATATCAACATTTCTAATATTCTGATAATTAGCTGTTTAACATCAATTTTATTCAGCTGATTTATGGTTGTGTACACTAATCCTTGAAAAGAGCAATTTGCAAAAGAATACATGAACACAAACATATACCTTCAATTGATTATTTAAATCCTCAGGACAAGCAAAGAACTTGAGTAGACATTTTTTTCCAAAGAAGACATACAGATGGCCAAGAAGTAGCTGAAAATTTGCTCAACATGCTAATCATCAGGAAAATGCAAATCAAAACCACAGTGAGATATATCACCTCACAGCTGTTAGAATGGCTTATTATCAAAAAGATAAGAGATAAGAAGTATTGGCAAGGATGTGGAAAAAAAGGAACAGAACCTTTGTGCTTTGGAGTTGGGAATGTAAATTGGTGCAGCCAATATGGAAACAGTATGGCAGTTACTCAAAATATAAAAATAGAATTGCCATATGATCCAACATTTCCTAATATATATATATTCACTATCTTGAAGAGATATCTGCACCTCCATGTTCATTGCACCATTATTCACAATAGCCAAACCATGGAAACAACCTAAGTGTCTAAAGACAAATGAATGGATGAAAAAATTACACATGCACACACAAGAAATGGAATCTTGGTTGGAAGCTAACAGGTCCTGCTTCTCCAGAGCTCATTTCTTCAAGTCTGAAGGAAATTTCTTGGAGCCATTTTTTTTTTTTTCCAAATTAATACTGGTATTGGGCAAGAGGGGTTAGATTAGAACCCAACACTCTCACTTATGATGCAGTCTGCTGTTACTGCTCTGTGACTCTTGCTGTGGTGTGCAGCTAGATATTCATGATTGCCTCATAAAATTCTGGTATTAAAAACTTGCCCTTACTCTCTATCTTTTTTTTTAATTAAAGTTTATTGGGGTGACAATGGTTAGTAAAGTTACACAGGTTTCAGGTGTACAATTTTTAACAGCATGCCATGTGGTCCAATTCCACTTACACTAACATAGCAACTTGCTCTTATTAATGGTTCAATCTTCTAGCCTTCAATGAATACCTAACAACTTAACTATGGCTCTGATACCTGCTGAGGGAAATGTCACTTGATTCTAAATTTCAATTCATCCTTTGTCCAATTCTGTCTATTCAGATTCTTCAAAATGGCGACCTGTCAATTCACTGTCATTCACTCTGGGGAACTTGTGTTGCTGGAAAATAGGCTCTCCTCTTTCCCCCAAATCACAGTAAATGTCTTGGTTTATTAACTTTAAAGCAGACACTTCAACATTAAAAGGGGATTCTGAAAAATATAGTAGATGCATAGAGGGCAGAATTCACTTCAGAATCTTTTTTTCCCCCACAATCACAGCTCCTCCTCACCTGCATCTCTGTAAACCTAGCATTTCTATTGTGGATATACCTATTGACCACTCTCAAGTCACATGACTTGGTAAAATAGAACCTCTCATACCAAAGATTGATCTTGATTTATTTATGTGAATCAGTATATTTTATTTCCCTCACTACTAATTATATTCCAGGAACATGGATATTGCAAAAATAGAGAAACAAGAGGATAAGATCTTTGCTGGAGAATTTAATGTAAATGAAACACCAGCATTTGATTAGATGGTAGGTAAATAAAAGGCTTGTTTCTTCAGCTAAAAATGGAGCCAACACAAAGGAAGCAAACCTGCAAGAGTACAAGGATGAAACTCCATATTAACCTGAACATTTTGATATTGTTAAAATGGACAAAGAAATGGAACGGTAACAAGTTAACAAGAATAAGTATGCATTTTCTGAAACCATTCTGAGGTGTTAATGACTGCTATATAGAAAACTAAAAGAAAAGTTACAGGACTGAACAACATAAAAAATGAAAGCTGTAAAAATGACCTTGATAACATGCCAATATGTTTTCAGATGACTACTCTGTAATGCTTAATCTGAAAATGATTTTGCACAGTGATGCTCAGAGAGACAGAGTTACCTAAATCTACCAGAAGTTCGCTTTAATCTTCATGAAATCAAATGCTTATGTTTTGTACTTGTAGACACTAACTTAAAAGTTAATTGAGGTAGTTTTTAGGCAATATTTTATGGTTCTTTATTGGGATAATAGAATATAGCAGTATTTTTTTTTACAAAGGTACCACTAGAAACAAAGTTAAATGTGCTTGCTCTTCAACATGTATATGCTAATGCAAGCAGTATTACATTTTGTTGACTTGTAATATTTTCAAGAGGATTTTAAGTCCACTAACATGAAACTGGCAAGTTGTTCAATTTGATACTATTTTATTCAAATATTATTAGTATTATAAAAGAAGAGCGGTACAGAAAATGCAATTTGGCAAAAAAGCCTTTTCTAACTACAACATTTGTCAATCTTCTTTAGAATTGAGCCATTCTGAGAATGATTAGTTGTGCATGAATCACTGAGGCAACACAAATTCAAATAAATAGATTTTAGAAATGATTAAGTAGGCAGATACCAATTTCATCACTTATTTTGGCACTGCTAAGTGAGGAAGGGATTACATGTTGATTTATATGAATAAATGTTAACTACAAAGCTTTCAATTTGGTCCTACTAAATTGTATATCTTAAAAACATAAAATTTGAAATCAATATTTCTCTAAAAAATTGTAATATTTTATAGAAGTTGAAACTAAAATTTTTGTAGACATTTCATACGTGCTTTATTTATACCTTTGAATAATTAGCAGACCCCACAGAATTACAAAATTGGAATATTGAATTGAAATTTTAGCCAGAACTCAAGAATATTAAAACATAAACAAAAAGGTTTAAGATGTGGGACTTTGGTCATAGTTAGAGTAGCCAGTAACTAACTGTTTTTGTCAGGATATGGTTATAAGGAAGCGGGATGCTGCCCTTATGCATTTCAGGCAGAAGAAATGAACAGAAAGATGTCAGTCTCATCATATCTGTGTAAGAAAGAACAAGCACAGAAATCTGATATAAAAAGACAAGTCTAGCCTCTTATTGATCAACAATGTTCTGTCAGGTTTTCTCAATAGATAGCACTGGAGACACAGGACTTCACCTGCAATTTATCAAAATATAATACACAATATGTTCAAAAGATGCTCCTCAAGAAGTTGATCGTTGACCTGATAATGCATTCGTATAATCAGAAATGGATGAAAAGTATCCAGGTTATTTGTTTTGTGCCGTCCTTGTTTCTTAGGATATAACTTAAAATGTAAACACCATTTATTCTTTTTCATTTTAGTGTATGAGTTCATTAGAATATAAAATTAATGCATTCTGAACTATGATGATGAGTATTATAATTCAATTACCAAATATCTCATGTTGCTCATTATACAAAAAGAAAAAAATATAAACACATGCATAAAAGCCTCAGATCATTTTACAACAGTCTCAAAAAGTCACATTGCTTTTTTAAATTATTCTTTCAGAGTATTTTTATTTTTAAAGGAGTTCAGTGTCATTCAATGATTTTTTTTTGTCAAATGTCAAAACATGACACTAAGTTTTTAAAAAACCAATGCATCATTTCAAAAGTTAAAGATTGACTGTATAAAGAACCATGCCATTCCCCAAACTTCTAAAATATATTTTAAATAAATGTGTCTTCATGCACAATTTGTCCTTCTTTGAAAATCCTTTCTGTCCTAATAACTCCATTGTCTGTCTGCTCTTTAGGTGAACAATTCAAAAATTATTTATTAAGTGCCTACAATAGAACAAGCTCAGTGCTAAGTTAATATAAATATTAATAAGAAACAACAACCTTTAACCTAAGCCAATTGTATTCCAGTTGCATTAACAGATATATGATATATAATTTTAAATACTGTGAAAAGTGCTATTATGAAATCACAGAAGATGGTCACTTATTGTATTCAGAAGATTCAGCAAAGTATTCCCAAGAGAATAAAATAGTGCCTGAACTGAGATTTGAAGGATACTTAATGTTAGATAAAAGGGGCACGAAAACAAATTTCAGGGAGAGGAAATGGCAAAAGCTTAAGTGCAGAGGCATAGAATAGTACAAAATACCTCATGATCATTAGAGCCAGATTGTTTTACTAGACTACAAAATAAATTCAGAGCAAGGAGTCAGTACTGGCGAGGTGCGTAAAGGCCATATGGCTCTTATTCTGCTTCACAAATACAATGAAAATTTTGTGGAAACATGCTAGTATATTGTTGCCTTTAAAAGTGTTCTTCCTGTAAATATTATAGAGAGGGTACAATAATAACAATATAATATGAATTATCACTATCCTTTTAAAAATAATTTAAGATGATGGAATACTAATGATGATGATATTATTGTCTGGAATTGCTTTGCCACTTTCTTCCCTAGCTCTCTGGCTCTAACTAAAGAATCATCAGCGCAGAGCACATATTCCCCTTTCTGTATGGAGGGTGTTCCACAAGAGTGACACGCCTGGTCTCTCATCCACCCCCCTGACTCCCCAGTTTAAAGTTAGCATAATGACTTACCCAATGGGCAAGCAGAATAACGAGCTGGTCCTGTGTGGCTTGGCCCACCCTGGTTCCTCTTCAGTTCTACCTGCTTGCAATAAAAGGTGTTGCCCCTGCATATGTGTATATGAAGCTTGGCGTTGCCCAGTGCCAGCGACTGGGTAAGTTAATAAGTGGAATTCAGGGGTCAAGGATTACAAGCCTACTTGGACAAAAGCTTAAGCATGGCATAGAAGATCATTATGAATAACAAATTGATATTGTAATTTTCATCTGTCTGCCCATGTCTTGGCTTGTTCCAACCTCAAACCGAGAAGAGAGGGATGCTATGAGTTGACCTCCTAAAACTCTAACATATATGAAGTTCTATATAAATATATCATTTCACATATATTCCCAATTAAAACTGACACACTCTACGGTGCAATTGAGGCTTAGTGGTACTTGTTTGCCTTGTTAGTTCACTGCATAATTCCTGGAATCCAGTTGCTCATGCTGCCCAGTAGTTCATCCAGGCATCCCTTCTTCAACAAAACTTCTGTGCTGCTCTATTCTGCATGAAGCTAGACCTGTCCATTTAATAATCTTGTCTGTAGTAACAAGATCGTGAATGGTGATGAGTTTTTGAGTTACCATCACTGAGTAATATGTATGCAGTCCAGTATATGTTCTCTAGATGGCAACTATTTTAATCTAACTATGTGGTTCTAAAGGTAGAAAATCCATATTTGATGAGATTCGGGGAAAGTTAACTTTTGAACAAAAGGCCTTTTGGTGTGCTTAATGCTATCAAGCCAATAATTAAATATTGTATCTAAATACGTGAGTATGCTTGGGTAGGTTTTCTAAAAGGAGTTCTAGGTGACAATAGCACCTGAAGAAATGATGGTGTGGCAAACACTGCAAAATGTCTCACTCAAAACAATTTCTGATCTCCACTTGCTTGCCTGTCACCATTATAAAAACAGGACAATGAAATGCCAGCCTTCATGCTTTAGACAGGGAGCGTAATGCAATTCTAACAAATAAGATGTTAACAGTAGTCCCTGGATATGACATCCTTTCTCAAATAAAAAAAATGTTAGAAGAAACCCTTTTCCTCCTTTCCCTCCTTCCTTATGTGCAGACAAAACAGGAATGCAGAAGTCGTCTGGTAATAATGAAGTCAAAAATCATATGCTGAAGATAGTTCCTGGTTGACATCCTTGAATTCCATGTGAAAAGTTATGCCCATGTTTAGACTATACTTTGTCGGATTTTCTGTTACACAGTACTAATTGACAGAGATAAAAAGTACATTTTCACTTTATATAGGTCATCATTTTTAGTCACAAACAATTGAAACTAATCTAGCTGGTTTCTTCATTAAAGAATTGATCAGTGGTGATCACATAACAGAATTGTTGAGATGGCCTTTAAGCCTAGGTACTACATTTCTGGGAGATATATAGAGAGGACAACACTTTCAGGAAAAACTCCCAGTCATGTGAGACAATTACAATGAAGAACACTATCATTGTCCCTACAATGGGAGCTAGAAACGACTACAGCTGCCCCCAGGAGACCCACATGTTTCATGTTGTTTATTTCCTCACCCATGCTTCATGCAGGTGCATTTGCTTGGCAGAACCTAAGTCCCATGCCTGCATGCTATTCAAAAGGATGTTCAGAAAATGAAGCTTGTGGGTTGCCAGCCTCTATTGTTCAAGAAAATGAGCCCTCAAAGCATTGAAATGAATGGTGAGTGAGCTAATATAAAGTGTTTGCAAGAAACTGTGCCAACTTTGATTAGTATTGACTTCCTGGAGTGATGCTCTGAAGATTGGCCAAACATATGCAGGCTCAGCAAGAAAGAGTGACATGATTCATTAGTGATATCTGCTGAGACACAGAGAGGGAGAGTTTGGAAATGTTTGCCATGTATTGTTTCATCCCCAAGCAAAGACAGGAAGAAAGACTGCTGGGGAGTGGCAACTGGGGATTTGAGACAGACAAATAATTATAGGAAGGATCTGGCAGATATTAAACTACTATAATTGCTGAGCTGCTCAGGCTTAGGAGAAGCTGGGGGGAACTGAGATAAGCAAGGGAGATGACAGTGAAAGTAGTACTATCCTGGAACCGAGATGCTCAGATTAACTCTCTTCCCCCAGCTGGAGGTTATTTTGACACCTGTTTAATCAGTCCTCAGCTTATGGGCAGAAAAACAACAAACAAAGAAACACGAATTAATTTTGAACTGTGTGTCTATTTTAGGCATACCTGTTCCTGAAAATTTATAAAGGAATATCACATTAAAGAGTCCTTAGCGTCAAAATCTCCTAACAGAACAGGCTAAGACATGTGACATAGACACGAATTTCTAGAACCATAAATCTTACCTGACCATTTTATTGTGAATGTGAAGAATCTGTGACCAACAGATGTACTGTGACTTATGCAAGATAAGATTTTTGCAGAGTAGTATTTGCTCAGTATTTCTCAGCCCTATGCTTTTTCTATGTAACACATGTTTATTCAACCATCCATATTAAGACGACATTTTGCTAAATACTATGGATGTAACACATGTTTATTCAATCATCCATATTAAGATAGCATTTTGCTAAATACTATGGATGATACAAAGAATACATAACATAAGGACTCCATGATGACGCAGTTCATGATTAAATAGAGGAACAAAGATATATAAAGATTATATTCTCTACAAATCCCAAAGAAAGGTAAGTTACTGTGAAATGACATAAGCATTAGAACTGATCAGTTTTAGATTCAATGAACAGAAATTGATCCTATCTGAACATGAATAAAATGAGTTTATTAAAAAGAACCGTTGGAAAAACCAAAAAACCAAGTTTTGTATTAATTGCCGGAACAATGCAAAAAGCCATACTGCAGAACTGGTATGTCGAAGAACATTCCTTCAAGCACTAGACACTTCTGTTTTCATAAATGTCACCTTTCATAATCTCCTAGTTTCCTCAAAAGCTGAGAAAAAGCTGCTTGTTTACTAGCTATTGAGTCAATATTGGCTGTGGGGAAGGCTGAGATCATGAGTAGCTGGTATTTTCAGTTTGTATAAAAGGAAGGTATTTTTTTCTCCCTCTAGCAATATTCTTCAAGTAAGGAATTCTCCAAACATGGTTAGAGATCAAAAGCTAAATGGCTATTAATTTAAAAACATGTCCACCACAAAAAGCTATATGGTATAATAATTCTCCCATTAAAAATGATCATATTAGTAATCCACACCAAACGTACTCTTCTTCCATATCTCTTGGAATAATAGTTAGTCCACAAAATTTCGCTGTATTGAGTTATACAGGTACTTTATTTTAATTTATGAAAAATAAATATATCTGAATGACAAATATTGTATAAGTATACAAGTGAACAAAAGTAAGGTAAATATATTATGTTGTCACAAAAGTCATGACGCATTTTTGCAACGAAAAACAGAAAAAATACATCATGTCTTCTCCAACAACCCAATAATTTGGTCCCTTCTTTTTTGTGGGACCTGAACCGGGGCTGCTGGCTTCCCAAGCCAGTGCTTCACCACTACGCCACTCGGCCAGCCTTGGTCCCTTCTTTTAAGAAAACTGTATCCTTCTACAATCAATCTCAGAATCACATCTATAATATCATCTTGCCCAAAACCAGCCATGTCCCTGATTTGAGCTGATGGTTGATAGACTTTTATTCCTTTGTTTGCCAGGGTAAGTATCTCTCTAGCCAGTGCACCTTCTGGGAAGGGGTAAGCACTTCCTTCCTCTGCTCTAAACCTAAAACCAAGTTTTGTTAAAGGAACATGCTTTGGGGCTGGCCAAGTGGCGTGGTGGTTAAGAGCTGGTTTGGGATGCCAGCGGCCCCGGGTTCGGGTCCCACATATGAGGGCCAGTGAAACTACCTTAAAAATAAAGAACGTGCTTTGTATTTTAGGCAGATTCTTTTGATACTGTAGAGATTGTTTAGATAACATAAAAGGCATCTACAATTTCAAGTCATTTTCTCTTTTCAGCTCATAATGTCTGCTTATACTGAATATATTCAGATGGCATATTAGTTCAAATCATTAGATTTATATTTTACGATAACCAGTGCAAATATTACCTAATGACCCTACATTGGAAAAGCAATTCACCTCATTGAAGACAAATAGGATAAATCATTCATGGAAACAAAGATGAAAAATATTTACAAAACCCATGAAATTTGTTATGATCTCTAGATTGGTCATTCAACCTTTAGAGAAAGTAATTGGTTCCTTTCTCCTATGTATCTATATTACTTTAGCAGCTTTTTTAAAAAGTAGTTTTGTTTCCATATTTTCATCAGCTTTTCAAGCACAGACGTGTTTCATTAAACAACTTCCCAGAAGCTTTGGCCAAATTGGATGAAAACCATATTTGAGAATGTGTTTTTATAAAGATTTGCCTGATTTTCGGTAGCACTTTGCCTTTATTTTCCTCAAGAAAATTTTATTCTGAAATTGATTGACTTTAAACACAGCATTATCATACCTTCCAATTGTATTAAGGTACTGAAAGCTGAAGATAAATAACTTCTTTTATAATGAAACTCACGTAACTCAAAAGTAAAATATTGTATCTCTTTTTTTTCTTTTGCAATAGCAAAATTTTCTTTCAAGGACTTGTCTGAATTTTTTTTTTCTTTTTAAAAACCAATTTTTCTTTTTAAAAACCAATTGCTATTCGAAAGCTATACATATTTAATGTATTCAACCTAATGAGTTTAGAGGTAAGTATACATGTGTGATATCACCACCACTATCTATGCAATAAACATATTCACACTCTCCAAAAGTTTCCTCCCTCCCATTTTATTTTTATTACTATTATACTATATATTATTATATCACATTCTGTGATAAAAACATAAATATACCCTTTTCTCAAATTTGTAAATATATAATATGGCATTGTTAATTCTAGGCACTATGCTGTACAATAGTTCTCTAGGAGTTATTCATTCTGCACAACGGAAACTTTACACCTGTTAAATAACAACTCCCCATTTTCCCCTCCCCCAGGCTTTGGCAGCCACCATGCTACTTCCCATTTCTAAGAGTTTGACTACTTTAGATACTCACATAAGTGAAATCATGCAGTATTTCTCCTTATGTGACTGGCTTCTTTCACTTAGAATAAGTTCCTTCAGGGGTCTTCATAGTGTGATACTCACATGAGTATATGGCAGAATTTCCTCTTTTTAAAGGCTAAGTGGTATTCCATTGTATGTATGTACTACATATTCTTTATCCATTCATCTTTTGATTCATCTTTCATGGACATTTAGAATGCTTCCATGTGGCTATGGGAAATAGTCTGTAATGAACATGGGAGTGCAGATATCCCTTCAACATCCTGATTTCAATTCTGTTGGATAAATATCCAGAAGTGGGATTGCTGAATCATATCATAGTGATATTTTCAACTTTCGAAGGAACTTCCTTACTACTTTCCATAGGGGCTGCAGTAATTTACATCCCTGCCAATGTTACTTCACATCCTCGCAAACATTTGTTATCTTTAGTAGTTTTATTTTTATTTATTTATTTATTTAGCTAGTTAGTTTTACAATAGCTATGCTAACAAATGTGAAATGATATCTCATTGGAGTTTTGAATTGCATTCCCCTGATAATTAGTGATGTTGAGCATTTTTTTTCATAAACTTTTTGGTAATTTCTATGTCTTCTCTGAAGCAATATCTATTCAGTTTCTTGTCTATTTTTTAATAAGATTACTTGGGTTTTGTTATTATTGTTATTAAGCTGTAGGGGTCCCTTATATTTTTTGGATATTAACTCTTTGTCAGATATAGAGTTTACAAATATTTTCTCCCATTTTATAGGTTGCCTTTTTTGTTTTGTTTTTATGCTGTGCAAAAGCTTTCTTATTTGATATAATCCCATTTGTCTATATTTGCTCTGATTTCCTCGGTTTTTGATGTCATATCCAAGAAATCATTTCCAAGACTTGTCAAGAAGCTTTCTACTTATGTTTTCTTCTCATGTTTTATGGTTTCATGTCTTATGTTTAAATCTTTATACTATTGTGATTTGATTTTTATGTACATTGTAAGATAAGGGTCCAATTTCATTCTTTTTTTTATTTATATATATTTTTAATTAGCTTCAGGTGTACAACAAAGTGCAATAGTTATACTTTTTACCCCTCAAAGTGACAACCCTCCTCCCCCAATTCTCCCCTCCATGTGGATATCCAGTTTTCCCAACACCATTACTGAAAGAACTATCCTTTCCCCATCATGTATTCTTAGCATTCTTGTCCAAAATTAGTTGACCATATATATGTTGGCTTATCTTTGCACTCTATTCTGTTCCACTGATTTATATGTCTGTTTTATGCCAGTGCCATACTGCTTTGTTTAGTATGGCATTGTAATGCGTTTTTTTGTTTGTTTGTTTGTTTTGAGGGCAGTATCACTGGCCCTCATATGTGGGACCTGAACCGGGGCTGCTGGCTTCCGAAGCGAGCGCTTAACCACCGCACCATTCGGCCGGCCCTTGTAATGTATTTTGAAATCAGGAAGAGTGATGCCTTCAGTTTTCTTTAACCTTGCTCAAAATTACTATTAGCTATTTAGTGTCTCTGTGGTTCCTTATGAATTTTGTGATTTTTTTTTTCCTATTTCTGTAAAAAATACCGTTGGAATTTTGATAGGAATTGCATTGAATCTATAAATCGCTTTGTAATCTCTTCTTGATATTACCTTTATCCACTCATTCAAAAAAGTTTCAAATTAAGTCAGTAACTGCCACTAGAGGATTGTTAGTACTTTTTTTTTTTTTTTTTTTTGAGGGCAGTGTTACTGGCCCTCATATGTGGGACCGAACCAGGGCCGCTGGCTTCCCAAGCCAGCGCTTAACCACCACACCACTCGGCCGGCCCTGTTAGTACTTTTAATTATTAGAATGCCAATGCATTGAAAGAGAAAAAAGGGTGGAATTGGAAGGCAAAGTGAGAAATCCAGGAAAGAGTAGAGCAGTCTGGAATTGGGATGGTGGTAGTTGAAATGGAAAGTTAAGGGGGACTGCACAAACAAAGATTGTTAGGTTAAATAAATACAGAAGCAATGCACAGGAACATTTGGAGATAAATATGAAGTTTTGAAGCTGGAAATACTACAAGAATAGTGACACCCATTGAACAAAAATATGAAGATATTTTGTTTATTTTTAAAAATTTTCCCCTAGGATTCAGCAATCATGTTTTCTGATGATTAGAGAAAATCAGTTAAAAGTTAGAAAAATTCATCAAACCAGAGAAGAGAGTTAACTATAAGAAATGAGCAAAGAGTTTTGATGGATTTCTAAATCTTAGTTCTCATTCTTCCCGTGGTTTCCCTATACACCTGCCTTATATACAACTTTGTGGTTTTTAGAAAATCTGGATATCTTTGTAATTAATTAATGTTTTTCTTCAACTGGATAGAGTTGAGTTACTATCATTTGCAAGCAAAACATTACCAAGAAATACAATGATAAAAGAATATATAGTATGGGAAGGATATTAAATGGTTAGAATTCATGTAATTAATACTGAACTCTCCATTCCATTGGTCTGAGGTAGGTATAAATGTCATCAAGATCAAGGATGGGAAATGTTGCCACATCAGATATAATAGAAACAAGACTTTTCTAAATTTCCTGTGATTTTTTTCCAGAAGCAGGTACAGGAAATACTGAGGAATGAAGGTATCAGTGGGCAGAAGAAAGCTTCTCTTCTGAATTTGAGGTCAAAAATTCACATTCCAAGATGTAATTGCCTGCAGCCTGGGCTTGAGGGAAAAATATGTAGAGTCAGCTTAAGGAAGATACCAGAGTAGAATTCTTAAATGAGGTGAGGGAGGATAGGGAAAGCAACTAGCACTTTACTCTGAGAGAGAAATCCTCAGGTGAGAGGACAAGGAAATAGTATCTCTTTTTCTAAATTTTATTTTTTAATTACAGTTGCCATACAATATCACATTAGTTTCAAGTGTACAATATAGTGATTGACATTTATATGACTTACAAAATGATGCCCCCGATAAATCTAGTACCTATCTGACACCATATACATAGTTATTTTAACATTATTGACTATATTCCCTATGTTATACTTTACATCTCCATGACTATTTTGTAATTACCAAATTGTAACTTCAATTTGTACCCTTTTCACATAGAAACCCCTCTCATCTGGCAACTATCAAAATATTCTCTGTATCTATAAGTTTGTTTCTGTTAGTTTCATTGTGTTTTCATTGTTGTTGTTTTTTAGATTCTACATATAAGTGAAATCATATGGTATTTGCCTTTCTCTGTCTGCCTCATTTCACTTAGCATAAGATGCTCTAGATCCTTCCATGTTATTGCAGATGACAAGATTTCATTCTTTTATGGCTCAGTAATAGTACATTATATATATGTACACCTCTTCTTTATTCATTCATCCATTGATGGACACCCAGGTTGCCTTCATATCTTGACAATTGTAAATAATATTTCAATGAGCATATGGATATACATGTCCCCTTGAAGTAGTTTTTTGGGTGTCTTCAGATAAATACCCAGATATGGGATTACTGGGTTCTTCTTTGTCTCTTAATACAGCCTTTGTTTCAAAGTCTATTTTGTCCGGTACAAGTATTGTTACCCCAACTCTTTTTTTCATTTCCATTTTTATGAAATATCTTTTTCTATCCCTTTTTTCCATATGTGTGTGTCTTTTGATCTGAAATGAGTCTCTCATAGCAGCATATGTGAGGGTCTTGTTTTCTTATCCATTCAGCCATCCTATGTCTTTTGATTGGAGCATTTAATTCATTTACATTTAAATTAATTGTTAATAGAGATGTAATTGCTGCCATTTTATAATTCATATTTTTTATCTTTTTTTTCCTTGCTTTGTAAACAAATCCTTTTAACATTTCTTGTAATACTGGTTTGGTGGTGACAAATTGCTTTAGACTTTTCTAGTCTGGGAAGCTCTTTATCTGTCCTTTGATTCTAAATGATAGCTGAGCTGGGTAGGTCCTTGCTTTTTCATCACTTCTAATATTTCCTGCCAATTTCTTCTGTCCTGCAAAGTTTCTGTTGAGAAATTAGCTATAGTGTTATGAGAGCTCCCCTGTAGGTAATCAGCTGCCTTTTCTTTTGCTGCTATTAGGATTGTCTCTTTGTTTTTAACCTTTGACATTTTAATTATGATGTGTCTTGGTATGGGCCTCTTTGGGTTCATCTTGTTTGGGACTCCCTGCACTTCCTGGGCTTGTATTATATGTCTGTCTATTCCCTTCCCCAGGTTAGGGAAGTTTTCCATCATTATTTCTTCATATAGGTTTTCAATTCCTTGCTCTCTCTGTTCTCCTTCTGGTATCCTTATGATGCAAATGTTGGTGTGCTTGATGTTGTCTGACTTCTTGATCTGTCCTCAGTTATTTACATTTGTTTTTCACTTTACTGTTCTGACTGGGTGTTTTCTGCTACTCAATCTTCCAAATTGCTGATTGGAACCTCTGCTTCAACTAATATACTGTTGATTACCGCTAATGTATTCTTTACTTCAGTTATTGTATTCTTCACTTCTGACTGCTTCTTTATGTTTTTTTATCTCCATTTTTATGTTTTCTTCCTATTTGTTGAAGTTCTCCCTAAACTCATTGAGCATCCTTATCACCAGTGTTTTGAACTCTGCGTCTGGTAGATTGCTTTTCTCCATTTTGTTAAGCTGTGTTTCTGAAGCTTTGTTCTATTCTTCTGTTTGGGAAATGTTTCTTTGTCTCCCCATTTTGGCTGCCTCCCTGAGTTTGTTTCTATGCATTAAGTAGAGCTGCTATCTCTTTTGGTCTTAGTAGAGTGGCCATATGTAGTAGGTGTCCTGTGGGGCCCAGTGGAACAGTCTCCCCGATAACCAGAGCTGGGTGCTCTAGATGTGTCCCTCATGTGAGTTGTGTGTGCCCTCCTGTTTTAGTTGAGCCTTGATTGCTGTTGGCACATCAATGAGAGGGATTGTCCCTAAGGCTGACTGGTTGTGAGGACTGGCTGTGACTGCAGTAGAGGACTATTGTGCAGGGGCTGACCCTATGGAACAGGACTCACATTAGCAGGGTTCTCATGCCTACAGAGTCTGCTCTTGGGATGTGTTGTGAAACAATTCCTTTTCAAAGGCAGAAAAATCTGGCTTTTCCAGACCAGCACTGTCCAATAGAAATATAATACGTGTTATTTTATCTTTTCTAGTAGTCACATTAATAAAGTTTTAAAAAAGGTAAATTTAATTAAAATATGTTTTTATTTGATATATCCAAATATTCTTATTCCAAACTATAATATTTACAAAAAAATATTATGATATTACAGAGATTTTTACATATTTTTAATACCAATTCTTCAAAATCCATTGTGTGTTTTACACTCACATCACATGGAAATCTGGAGTTGCCACATTCCAGTGTTAAGTAGCCAAATGTGGCTAGTGGCTACTGTACTGGACTTCACAAGCCTCTTCAGTAGAGTGATGGCCAATCTTGCTGTGCCCTTCTCCAAGCATTCCTTTTTTGTATTGTTATTTTTTCATCCTCATTATGTAGAATTAGTGGGAAGTGGCTAATTTTAAAATTTTGCAATAATTCATGTAACATTTCAGAACAAAATGAGCCCAAATCAGACTTTACCAAACCAAATGCACCTCTATCCCAAGCTGAATTTGAACTTGAATTTGATTTGGAGTTATTTTTCCTTGTGCAACCATGGAAGTGGACCTTGTGGGCTTTTCTGGAAAGCACCCTTTTTGAAAAATCATCCTTTCCCATCTGTAGGCTAGGTAGAATATGACTTTCCTTAAAATATATGTAAACTGACACTAGATGTAAATTAAGAAGAATATTTATTTAAAATAATTAGACAAAAAAACATAAAATCCATAAAATTAAGAGTGTAGAAATTCTACTAAAGGACTTAATTAGACTTTTTTATTTAAACTGATGTAGATTCCACTTTCAAAAAGAAAAATATTAAGAATAATAAACTTTCATTAATATCTTTCTTTCATTATTATTTTATATTTTAGCCATAATTTCAATTTATATGGAATTTACCATATAAATCTATGTCAGCCTATTACTTTTGTTAGCCTATGTTTGGCATTTACAAAAATCTCCAATTTTCTTGAATTTTTTGATACCCTAGGAATATCAGCAACCAAATAATCACTAGATGGCAGCATAACTCAATTCTTATAGAATACATTTCAACTGGAGATGGTTTGTCTTGACTGATAATTGCTTCAAAAACTTCAATGACAAATCAATATATTGAAGTAATATATTAGTTTGTCTGAAATATTAGTTGTATCTAATTGTACACATATATTTTTTAAGAATAGGGCCAATGTGTTTGTTTTGCTTCAAGTAGGAAGGATCGATCTTTTTAATCGTTGAAAGTAAGTTATATAATGCAAACGTCTAACAAAGATGTAGAATAAAGTACACGAGTTTTGGATCTGATATGTCTAAATTTAAGCTAGGCTCTTCTCTATACCGGTCACAAAACTTAGAAAATTTATTGTGATTGTTCTTCAATATAATTTCTTTGTATCTGGCACCTTTAAAGTAACTTTTTTACATAAATAATGACTTCTGTATTAATTTGTCTTACAATGGTTACACTTTTATCATATTGACCTTGTAACCTAAATACTGGAATTTAAATAATTATACCTTTGTTATTTTATATATACATCATACAGGTAGTTATTCTTCCATGGTCTTTATACATGTAATGTCTTTAATTTGTGTCTCTCTCGATTCTCCAGTTCATAACGACCATGCAATAGATACTTGATAAGTGCATGTTATCATGATTTGAAAGAGACTATTTGTTGTAAAGATGATTGACTTACTTCAAATATACTAGATCTTTACTGCTGAAAAGGAATATCAAGAACTGTATAAAGAATCAAACTCTGGTTTTTAATAGACTCTTATAAGGTTATACAATTTGTTGAGGCAGATCCAAGATTAGAAACAAATTATCTTTCTAATATACCGCATATTGACTTGTTTTGTTCATGATCATCTGCCATGACCCCAGCTAGAAACTGCAGACATAATTTTTCCCTCCTCCCTCATCCCCCAAACTTAATCACAGATTTATAATAAATCTACCTCCAAAAGCCTCTTGAATCCACTTCATTTTATTCATCCACATTTCCGATCTTTTGTTAAAGCCTTTATTATATCACTTGTATAATTATAATAGCACCTGGAACGATCTCGTTCTCAGCCAAAACCCATTATTATTCTACTGCTTCCCTCTTTGAAATATTTCAGCTTGCTTTGATTTAAATGTAAGTGTAAGTCAGCTGGACCTTTCAACAGCATGATATTTTCAGTTCTCATAATTCCTAAGAAGTTACCCACATGCTTACATGGCAGGGAATAAATTGATGTGTGTCAATCCCCACATTTGAATGTCCTAGAGATTAAGCATATTCAGCTCTTCATCTCATTAGAATGCTTTGTGTAATTAAAAAAAAATTAAAGGAAAAAAGAAGAAAAGAAAATAGGAATTTTTATTTTGTCTCTTTACTGCATAGCTGAAACTTTAAGAGGAACTTAGATAATTCTCCTTCACTAACTCAATACCTTTTTCTGCTCCTGGTCAGAAATTATACCACTCAAATGACAAGGGAGACAAAAGTGGAGTTCTATATTTCATTCTGAGAATTATGTAGGCCAAAAATAAAGCAAACAAACAAAGGAAAGTAAGGCAAAAAATAGAAACTGGGTAGGAGTATCTACTGGGGTGGTTGCATTTTCACATGCTTCTTGTGTCTAATTTTAATTTAGTTAGATTGATACTAAGTGCTCATTTCATCTGAAGTCAGCATAACCTTTCGAAATGAAAGTTTAGGATAATCAAGCATGTAAATGCAAAAATTACACAAGGCAAAGCAGGCAGGCAAGACTTTATTTCAGATCATCATATTATGGGAGAGAGGTCTGAGATCATCGATTTGTACAGAGGTGACTATGTGTTATAAAGTAAGAATAAAAGAATAAGAATGGGAATGAGCAGGGCCTCAGTAGAATAAAGGAAGTGAAAAATTACAAATAGCTGAAAGGGCGGGTTGGTCCATGGGAAACCCATCTGCTAACTGGCACTCACATGAGTTAGTCTCTTACCCCTGTCCCGCCCCGCACCACCCCCAACAACTGGGATACAGGGGCTCTCAGCTGTTAGCTGGAACACACAACGAATTCTCTTGGTAATGTTGAGGTTTCTCAGACAGGCACTTTAAGGGGGCTAGGTTCATCCCAGGGATACCACCTTGAGCTATTAGAAACTATGTTAGAATAACGAATCAGAAACCGTGCTTCTTTTGGAATAAGAAGATACAATTCCAGCTCTTGACTGGAGCTTCTGGGTGACCTTGAGCAGTTTATTATATGAACTCTGAACTTCAGGTTTGTTGTTTATAAAATGAAAATAGCAGCTGTTGCTGCAAAAATCAAGTGAGATAATATGGACAAAGATAAATTATCAACACAAAAATATTGCCAGCAATAACAGGTTATTGTTTTTCTTATGACTACAAATACACAATTATGAAATAAAGAGTTGAAGAACAAGGAAGAAAAAGTGTTAATTTTTAAAATAAACCTTGTTTACATGGTGGTATAATTGTGATTGGATTAATTTTATAATTAGTTTTCTATTCTCTCACTTTCAGTCCACAGTTTACATATTTAAATTACATATAATTTATATTTCTGTCAGATTCTCAGTTAGGTGAAATTCTAGGCTCAATGTAAATATGAATGAAATTCCCTGGCTTTTACAACTAGAAGCTTCAACCTAGTTTCATTATTATATGGCTTATTGTTTTCCTCCCAGCAGTCTATGGGTCTCTGGTTTGCAGAATGTAAGGTTATTTACAATTGAGTCTCCCCATCCATAACACTTGAGACACCAGCGAACTTCTACTCTCAATTTACCCGGTAGACTTTAAAATCAATATTATGTGTGATCCATCTCTCACTGGGAAAGCAAAGTTCAGAAGCAAACTACCACTATGCAAGTTTTTACAGCACAAGACTTTTATTTTAAATGATTTTTCTTTTTCTGTCTTTTCTTTTCTGTTTTCTTTTTTTTTGTTTTTGTTTTTTTAGCTGAGTCATCCTGCCACCTGTTGGCAGCTCAGTTCAATGAATTTTATTTTGACCAATCAAACTGGGAATCAGCAAGCCTATTGCTCTTATCACTTATCAGCTGGGAGCAAGAGAAAGCATGAATGTCATGCAATCTCTCGTTCTATCCATAATAATAATATCTACCACTTACTAAGTGCAATCTTTGTGCCAAGCACTGAACCAAGAGCTGTACATAATTTAATTCTAAAAGTAGTCTTCTGAAATAAGGTCTGATAACGGTCACATAAGCAGTAAATGGTAAAGACAAGTTTTAATTGCATATTTATATTAATCTCAAATCTATTTTCCTTCCACACTCTTCTTTAGCATCTCTGTTATTTGGCCTCCCTAGAAATTTTTGGGAAAAACTAATTGCCATGACAGCCTGGCACTCTCTTCTTGAAGCCCTCCAAATTGCCCAGCTGGGACCACTTACTTCCCACCTGCAAACCCTTCTCAGCTGCTGGGAGCCTCTCTAGGTCACTGGTTGATTACCAGCATTTCATCTTGTTAGTCTAACTCTTCTCACCAATACTTGAAACCTGAAATCCATTTTTCTTTTTTTCTTTTGCTTTCTTCACATTTGTATGCTTGTTAATTTCTTCCAGAGTTGTATGATAGTTAGAATTTTTCAGTGTGGATCTCTAAAAATTGCCTTTCCCTGAATCCCATAGCTGTGTTTTGTCACCTGTTTGGAAACCCATCCTTTATCCCATGCCAGACTTCCCAATACCACCTATCTGCATATCTGGATCATTGCCTGCCATGTTCTCTGAATCCCATGCTTAACCAGCAGAAATGATTGTCACTATTATCTTCTGCCAGCTTAGTATGAAAGGCTTTGTTTCCAGTCCAGTGTCTACCAATTTATCTTTGTCCCACCTTATCAGAGACTACATACCCATTCTGGTATTGACACCTTTTTTCAGCATCCTTCCATTTGTCTTTTTTTTTTCTTTTCATTTGTCTTTTTAGTGACAATTTTCACCATAAGGCCAACATCCAGCTGCCCAATAATTTAATTCTGTCTGTTAAATGATTGAACTATTTCTGCACCTTCTATTTACCTACTAAATGCAGTTATTTGGTGAATATTTAGAAAGCTCAGGAAGTGAATTCACATTAAAAGATGAAATACACCCACAGCCACATACATATATAATCCTTTGCAGAGGTTTCAACTTTAATTTTGTAATTTGATATAATTTTAAACTTAGAGAAAACTTGCAAAAAGTAATATGGGAGAACTCACATATACATTTTACCCTAATCCACCAATTCTTAATATTTTGACACATTTGCTTTATTTTTCTCTCTAGGGTGCATACACATTTTTGGAACCATTTAATGATAGGTTGTGGTCATCTTGCCCTTGGGCCCCACAATGCTTCAATGCATATTTCCCAAGAACAAGGATAACCTCTTGCACAAATATATTACAGTTAACAAATTCAGGAATTTTTACATTGATATAACATTTTAATCTAATTTGCAATCCATACTCCAGTTTCAATAATCTTTCTAATAATGTCCTCCATAGTCATTTTTTCCAATATAGGAACTGTGTCAGGGGTTCCCAAAACCACCCTCAGGTTTAATGATTCTAGAAGTACTCACAGGATGCAGAGAAGGTATTATATTTATGGTTTTATTTTATTATACTGAAAGGATACTAATTCAAATTAGTTAAGGGAAAAGGCACATGGGACCAACTCCAGGAGGAAACAAATTTAAGCTTAAACAAGTCTCTTCCCATTGGAGTCATGCAGGAACACCCTTAATTCTCTCAGCAAGTATGTATGACAATATATGAGAAGCACTGTCAGTGAGAGATGTCCACCTGAGCTTTGGAGTTCAGGGTTTTATTGGGGATCAGTCACGTGGGCATCTACCACTTGCCTAGCTGACCTCAACTACTCAGACACCAATTTTCCCAACATCGTCCCCACACACCAGCAGAAAGGTGAACATACATTACCATACATCACATTATTAGGTAAATTTATCTGACATTGTCAAATTGATAATAGTATGGCCCAAGACTTCAGGCATATAAAACCATTCTTTTTTTTTTTTTTTTTTTTGAGAGCAGTGTCACTGGCCCTCATATGTGGGACCGAACCAGGGCCGCTGCCTTCCCAAGCCAGCACTTAACCACTGTGCCACTTGGCCAGCCCGCAAAACCATTCGTAACAATCCAAAAATTCCAAGGGCTCAGGGCTTATTTTCCAGGAGCCAACCAAGGGCCAGGTCAGGAAGACAGGCCTTCCTCTGGGATGTGCAGTGTGTGAGCAAGACATGCTGAGTTAACCCTTTCTTGCCTTGGAGTCAATTCAATATCATGTAGTACATTTACCTGTCATGTATCTTTAATCTTTTTAATCTAGACTGGTTCTTCAGACATTCTTTTGCCTTTCATCAGCATGATTTTTTAAAGAAATGGACTAATGGTTTTATAGAACTTTCCTCAAATTGGACTTGTGTGAGGTTTCCTCATGATTAGATTCTGATGATACATTTTTGGCTGGAATACCATAAAAATGGTCTCTCTTTCTCTGTCTGTCTTAAATAGGCAACAGGAAGGAATCTCTACTGGGAAATTCCGGCATCAGTGCAGGGACAGCTCATTCTGATGGGGCCATATTCCTAGATCTTCAGGTGGCAAAACTTGGCCTATTGCTAAGTCAGTCATTATTTTAGATCAACCATGTTTATTACCTTAATTTTTAATTATGTTTAACAAATGTTTAACAAATTTCACTGAAAGGGCTTTTATATAGGTAGTATCCATTGCCTAGTGTGACCAAAGAATTTGTTCTCCAAACTGGGAAACATTTGAAATTTGCAGCAGGAGATAAAGTAATTATGCTGGGACAAACAAGTATAAATTGAGATGTATGATCATCCCGTCATTATTAAGGCCATGGCTGAACATGAGTAGTGGCAGTTGAGATTAAATAACTTAGGTTCAGGATAAGCTTATTGGTGGCATAAACCAAACATTTATCTTATTTCTTCCTGTTGAAAATACTCTTCACATTTTTTTTTTAAGATGCAATATGCTACAAACAGTTTATTTTTTCACTGGACATATAGGAAGATTGTCAAGACAAAATGATGTGGTACTTTCTGAAAACAAGGAGAATATCATGACAAATAGAAAAGGGGTGTTTTAGAGGTTATAGACAGGAAATTAGTCATAACAATGCTGGTGTGTACTTTGCATTTTGCATAAGTTATATTCAATTTCTTACAACAAATATAATTTATCAGTCATAATTTATTGTACATATATTCAAATGAATATAATACAATTCTCTGCAACAAACGTAAAACAAGCTTAATAGTAATCATAACCTCAAGTATAAGATTTAATAATTTTTTAATAAATATTTACTTTTTCCCCATTGTTACAGAAGAATGTACAGAACTTTTCATAGTTTTCAGCGAATAAAAATAGCAAAGCAATCCTTTATACACTGCTTATACTGGGCAGGCTCTGTTTTAAGCACTTTTTGATCATCACTCTTCTGAGTTGGGCATTTTCATTCAACTTTTCATCTCTAGTATACAGGTGAGGGAACTAAAGCAGGAAGAAATCAACTAACTTGTTTCAAAATCATAGAACTAGTTGGGGGGTGAGCTAGAATTCTGCCCAGTTCATCTGGCTCCAGTGTCCATGCACTTTTAACCACTGTATGATCCTACCTTTCAATTTCTAGCACGTCAAGAGCTCAATTTTACCATTACAAGGTACAAATACACATAATTCTATTTTAAACAGTGCCCTCGTCACTGCCAATGCCCCAACCTAACCTATTTATTCACTGTGTCTTTGTGGCATCTGATTTGTAAATATTTTTCTGCTTTTTTTTTTGATACAGAACAAGGTAAAGACTGGCTCCCTGCTTTTCATTCTCAAAAGCACTTCTCTCAACATTTTCTTCTGCCTGTTATAAGTTGGCATTATACTTTCCACTATAATGTTAACCAAAGTTGAATCAAAGTACAGTATTTAGCCGGCCGAGTGGAGCGTTGGTTAAGAGCTGGCTTGGGACACGAGCTCTGAGCAGCAGGGCCCCGGTTTGGATCCCACATATGAGGGCCAGTGACACTGCCATCTACAGCTAAGATGGTGAACAACAGCTCCACCTGGAGCTGGGCTGCTGTGAGTCCCCAGGATGGCATGGCTGCAGCCCCTGCTGCAGTGGGCTGCCATAAGCTACAGTGAGTGGCCAGCAGCCAATGTGAGCAGCCAGCAGCCAGTGTGAGCTGCCAAGAGCAGCTGTGAGCAGCTGTCCAGAGGCTGGTGACCGCTCTGCCTCACCTGGGAAGAGCTCAATGATGGAGCCAGCATGGGCCAGTGAAGCAACGTCCTTTACAACTAGATTGAAGAACAAAAGGACAGCAACTTGTCTGTTCCTCTTTCCCGATTCCCCAACGCTGTTCCCCTCCCCCAATTCCCCAATAAAATCTTAATAATAATAATTAAAAAAAAGGTATAGTACTAAAAGAAAAGAAAAAAGAAAACAACTTATCATTTGGATTTTTCCTTAGTTCTCCAAACTCCTCCCTTCTTTCTCACTGCTTGCTCCAATAACATTGAGTCACCTTTTAATGTCCCACATCATCTTTTCTCTTGAACTCTTGCCTATTTACAGGCTCTTCTCTCAGGCGAGAATACCATCACCCCTTTATCTGGCTATCTCATTTTCTCCATTCAGAATTTAGCTTTGCTCCATCAAAAATACTCCCTGACTACCATCAGTATGGTATATTTGCTCCTTCAAATTATGTTATACCATCCCAGAGAAATCCTCATACTTTAACGCTTACAACACTACATTGCAGTCACCTACTTTTCTGCAACTCTCAATTCCTGACTTTGCTTCAATCCTTTAGAATTTTTGAGTGCCAAGCTACCATTATATTTCTATATACTCTCTTCTGCTTCAAAAATCTGTTCTTGGTCTTTAAGTTGAAGTATTCAATAACAATATCATCTATTTAAATTAAAGTAAACTATAAACCATTATCTTCCAAGTCTCTTTCCTTTTCAAATGTTTATTTCTTTGAATTTTTCCTCTGTACTCTATAATATTTATTGTTTACCCTGATAAGTTTACAATAGGAGTCATTCTCTTTTTCAATTTTAAATTGTAAGATTTAAAAATTATTTCCAGCTGCACATGTTTTCTGCTTCATTTTTACTATATTGATATTGCTCTAAGCTTCTCTTCATTAACCCAGAGTGGACACCACTTGTTTTAATTTTTCATATTCGAATTGATAAATCCATTTAATTAGGTAATAATTTGTTAACCTACTGTGTGGATTCTCTGGCAAACATGCAGGTCTGATTTCTGGGGTCTCCTTTGCAGTTTTAATTCTGCAGCCAGTAGAAAAAAATAATGACCTTTTTTTGACAGACTACCATTTAATGATTTAAATAATGATATCTACTATCTGAGATGTGAAATGCAGGAATCGATCATCTAAAACCTTTCCCAGTACAAGTGAGAGGCTAGGTAGAAATGAGAAAGGGCCTCCCCAACTGATGGATCAGATGCAAGTCAAGGTACTCGTAATATATTCTAACTCCACAGTTCCCCTCCAGGTACCGAGAGAATCATGTGGACTCCAAAAAGATGGTACACAGCTGATTGGGAGCTACATCTTTCCTCCACTGCTCTTCAAGTTGTAGAGACATCTACCCACCAAGGCTGGTTTGGTAGCTGTGAAAACTGCAGCCATTGCTTTAGATTCTCTCTATGTAGCTCAGACAACAAAGCTCCTCTGTTCTCTTCAGAGAAATCACAACTTCCAGTGTACGTGCTCCACTAGCAAAATGATTTTCTTTTTGAGTGCTTCCAACAAAGAGTTGAGAATTACAGGGAATCAGAGTTTCCTTCAGGATTGCATCTTAGAATTCTCTTAGGCACAGTGCAAGCCATAAGTGCACAACAAATGAGCAATATTTGCTATTTTAATAAATATGTAAGTTTATATAGGGAAAATGTTTTCCTTGATTTATCATTTTCAAAACATACTTAATGATTATTCCTAAGTCTTTTTAATTAGGAATTGATGCCAACTTATTCTAATAAGTAATGCAATTAAATCTCTCCTGTAATATTGATAAAATTCATTTTAATGTCTGTTAAACGGTGAGGGAATTTTCTGCTACACTTAATGTACACTTTAGTTAAAGGCTAAATGAGTTGGATACATAGCAGTTATAAGAAGTTGCAATTGTCTGGGTTTGTTTTTGAAATGTAAATTCTTTGCAATAATAGCAGTGGGAACAAAAGTTGTTTAATGATACTATACAATAAAATTCTCAGCTTCTGTAAAAGAGACTAAGAAAGAAAATATCTATCTCTGCGTTTCTTTTCTTTTGATACAAGTGTAGCAATTTGAACAACAAAGTAGACATTAAAATAATTTGGAGTTAAGAATGATATTTAACTTAGAAAATAATTTTAGCAACTATCCAACATTTACTTGTTATGAAAAATGAGGTGACTTTGCATACCATTTAAAAGCCCAGCCTTTGAGGCACCCTGCTTCATTGTTAGAACCCTGTCTCTACCACTTGCTAGCTGTGTGACCTCAGAGAGTCTCGTAAACTCTCTGTGCTTCTGCTTCAGTTTTCTCATCCCTAAAATATGGAAGATGAGTACCAGTTTTGTAAGTTGGGGAATAAATGGCTTAATATTTGGAAAACACTTAGAATGATATCTAGCAAATAGTGAACCTGTATAAGTGTTCATTCTTCCTCCACTGACATATTCTCCATGATGTAGAGGATGTGATGGATTCTATTTCTCATGTTTCCCAAGTATCTAGAATGGTGAACATAGTAGCCACTCAATAAATAGTGTTAACTAAATGAATGAATGTGCTTCGTAAGTCTTCCTTTTCTTAATACATATAAATAAATGATAATGATGGTATATTTTTCTACATGACATATAACATTATAGAAACCAATTATTCATAACTATCCAGGAATTTGGCCCTATCATAACAGAATCACTTCCTAATGCATTAATATCTACTGGCAAAGTAATGTATTAAAAGCAATTTTAAGTAAAACACCCCTATAATGAAATGTTATTCTATTACCATTGTGAATAAATCAGTAAATTATTGTATATCCATTTTCAAATCTTCTAATATATATTGCAAATATTTTTATAGAAATATTATTGAAAAGACCACATTGAGAAATAATTACTTATATCTATTTGCCAATCCATCTTGTATTAAAAGTTACTGCTATATTGTTATTTATTACATAAAATGAATAATTTTCTTCATGTTTTATAATATCTAAACTATTCATTGAATATTATTTATATTTGATTATACCTTTTAAAATTTGATTATATATTTTATATTTATAATTTTCTAGACTATATACATGTATATTTCATTACAAATACATGATAAAATACAAAATACAAAAATGAAAAAATAAAAATGAGGGCTGGGCGAGTGGCTCAGTTGGTTAAGAGCTCACTTAACAGTGTGAGCTGAGCTTTGAGAAACAGCAGTTTGATGCCCAGCCCAAGCTGAGGTGCTGCTGAGCTGCCAACAGGTAGCAGGATGGCTCAGCTTAAAAAATAAAAATAAATAAAAAATAAATAAAAATGAACTATAGCCTCACTTCAATCAATTTTTAAGTATTTATAATCATGTTTTTATGGAACTGAGATCAGCTATCTTCACTTTTAAAGATAACAAAAAAATAAACCTTTGAAATAACTAGAATGTTATGAAAGTACAAAGAATCACCAAAAAGAAAACTAAAGGTTTTTCAATGGCCATTAGAGCTGTCATCATATTAACCTTGATGTCCTGAATGTCACCAAAATTTCTTCCTTTCAATATTTCCTTTATCTTTGGGTAAAGAAAGAAGTCATTGGAGGCCAGATCAGGTGAGTAGGGAGGGTGTTCCAAAACAGTTATTTGTTTACTGGCTAAAAATTCCCTCACAAACAGTGCCGTGTGAGCTGGTGCATTGTCGTGATGCAAGAGCCATGAATTGTTGGCGAAAAGTTCAGGTCGTCTAGATTTTTCATGCAGCCTTTTCAACACTTCCAAATACTAAACTTGGTTAACTGTCCAGTTGGTAAAAATTTATGATGAATAATCCCTCTGATATCAAAAAAGGTTAGCAACAAGATCACTGATGTATTTATCAAAACTTCGTACACAGTCACGGGAGGTTCCAAGTGGGTAAAAACATCCACACCAGGTGGGTGATTCACCCTAATCCCAAGAGGACAAAAGCTACTGCACTCGAGACACTTCCAGACCTCGCCTTATGTATCTCTTCATCTGGCTTTCATCTGTGTTATCATCTCCTTTATTAAACTGGTAACAGTAAAAAAAAAAAAAAAAAAAAAAAAGGTTATTCAAAATGCAGTCACACAGACATTCTTATAGATTTTGTTTTTGTTTATTTTAAGTACTAATCAAAATGTTGACTATTATTTTGATCTGTAATATTGTTTAAACGCCAAAACAAAGCAAAATTATATGATACATTCTTTTTTGCAATGTGATAACAATTCATATAAATAGTCCATGTATAAGTATTATTATAATTAATAAGAATAAAAATTACAATGTTTTAAAATAAAAACAGAAGACTGTCAAGTGCGATTTCCTAAAGACAACAAAGAAAGAGAGGGAGGCAGGCAGGAAGAGAGAGAGAGAAAAAAAAGGAAGGAAGGAAGGAAAGAAAGAAGGAAGGAAAGAAGGAAGGAAGTGCTGACAAGGTGCTAGTTGAATTATCTACTCCTTGGATAACTTGATTTGAAAGAAGTTCCTAAAGCTAGGGGTTTAGTTATTTACTGATTCACTCTTTTATCTCAGTAAACAAGAATTTCCTGATACATTTAGTATAATGGTTGATGTAGAAGCCTTTGTTCCTAGTGCTGACAATTAAACTATAGAAGACGGTAGTTTCCATTTTGATGATGAGAGTTCCAATTTTTGTATGTACCCTTAGCAGTAGAGGGAAAATGTCTTGACTGTCAGTATTTGATTATTAAAATGATTTCAGAGGTAGTTAAATATGAGTTCAAAGGCATAAATTTTATTCATGTTTTGAATTTAGTTATTCAATTATGTGTATTGTTATGGAATTATCAAAGAAACATTATTTATTGACTACTACCGATAATAAATTAAACATATATTTTTTTGTGTGAAAATATTGACGATCTGTACTGGTTGGGAAAGGTGGATGGAAAGCGTAGTAGTTTTAAAACTAGAAAAGAGTTTATTGTAGGTAGCTAATGGAGATGTAGGAGCAATATCTTTTTAAATTTCACGTATTATTGGCTACCTATGTCAACAGTTTGTAAATGCATTGTTTTAAGAAACAAGAGAGAAAAATTAAAACTGAGGAAGTTAAAACTTTTAATGAAGTTAATTCTAATATTAACCTAACATGATTTTGATAAATTTGGATTTAATGAGCAAGTCAAGGAAATTTCACTGGAAACAATACTAAATAAATGGTAAATAATGCAATATTTATTGTCCCACATATATTCCACTTTCCACATTTTAGGAGAAAAATATTCAAAGAGCAATTTATCACTGAAAGTTTAGCTATATTTTTAATCATATTTTTAAGGACATATGGATTAGCTTCAAAGACAAAACAAAAATCACCATATTTTTTCCTTTGATTACTGTACCAAATGTCATCAGAGTCATAACTAAATTGAGAATTTTGCTTCTTTTTCTGTTATAACATGATTTTTTTGATTTGCAAAGAGTTTGATTATTTAATTGCCATGAAATTTTAATCAGTTTAAGTAACTGTGGTACATTAAAGTGAACATTTCTTTCCTAAAGTAGACTTAGAAATCAGAAGCTAGACGGGACTTTGGAGGTCATCTAACCCAGTGTATCCCAAAATTTGTTCATCATTAGAATTGCATGGGAAGTGGGGTGCTTTCTCCTGGGCTTCTACACAGGAGATTTGATTCACTAGATTGGGAGCATAGCACAAAATTCAAATTTCTTCTAATGGTTTCAGGTGATTTGATGATAAGCCACATTTGGAAAGTAAGGGTATAATGAACAAATCTAATATGTTTAGAAAGTCCTATAAGTATGAGAAGGATTAGACCAGCTCAGCAGCTGAGTAATTCTAAATTAAATTGAGAAATAAGTGGGCAGCATCACTGGAGATCTCCCCTTAAACTCCATGAGTGGAGAAGAAAAGAGTGAGAATGAGGGTGGGGCTTATGTGAGTTAACTAGAGATAAATCTAAATTCTACAAGATACTTCAGGAAACATAGTGGAAAGCACTCTAGGGCTGATCAACCCTATTCTTAACTAGGTACAGAGTACACAAAATGTGAGAGGAATCCTATTGTGAGTGTTCTGAGTCTCATAGTCTGAAATTGTCAGCCCAGTTTTATCCGTCCCCTCCCTCTATTGTGTGTATTACTAGATCTATTGTTTCATTCTGTTACCAATCCCAAAATTGTTTGTGTGCCCCATGCTTCAAAAAGGCCAATATTCAAAACATCAGAGTGTGGAGTAAGGAAGGGTTTACTGATTGAGAAGTCACCTAATCAATAAAATGGGGGGCCTCAAAGTTTCCTCACATTTATCTTAAGCAAGCCCCAACTTCAGGCTTCTTTTAAATCAAGGGAATGGAATATGAGAGGGGCTGTTTTTTAAAAACTCCAGCCCCAAGCAGAATTGGTCCTTGGTAAGCATGTGCAGAGCAGGAACTATTAGCCTGAACGCTTTGGGAACACACAAGCCCAAACAAGATGGGGTCAGACAGACTGGGCATTTCACTGTTACAATTATACATATATGAATAAAGGACAGTGAGGAGTTTGACTGAGGAGCACAAGAAAGGAGGAGTACAAGAAGCAATTACTTAAGGAAGTAATTAAGTCAATATAAATCATAAAGACCTGAAAAAGAAAGGGAGAACAAGTTAGTGAGTAAAGTGAAAGAATGTTTCTTGGTATGGACCAAAAAAAAAAAAAAAAACAAGACTGAGATGTCTAAAAGTAGGAGAAGAGAGTAAAAGGGATTTAAGCAACGTTAGGGTTATGACTTGCACCTTCCTTTTTTTTTTTTTTTTTTGAGGGCAGTATCACTGGCCTTCACATGTGGGACCGAACCAGGGCCGCTGGCTTCCCAAGCCAGCGCTTAACCAGCGCCACTCAGCCGGCCCTTTCACCTTCCTTTAATGTATTTCTAGGTATGGGAACAAAATTTCAATAGCTTTCTTAAAATTAAATTTTAGATATTAAATTATCAATCTTAAATTCAATCTTGTTCATAAATGGAACCATGTATTGTAGGCAATAACCTCTTTTTCAAGTGCCAATCCAGAATTTTGTATTTAATGTTCATTCAAAATAAAAATCATTGATTTAGATGTTATTCAAAGCCTAATTAAATATCTGGATCACTGACATTGTAAGGAAATGGGAATCCTTTAAACAAGAGGCACAGTGTTTGCTCAATAGTTGTAAAAGTACAAAAAGATTCCTGGAGATTTGCTGACTTCAGAGACTAAAATAATAGAATGATCTTCTTGGATATGGATTCTTTAGTATGAGAATCAAACTTGCACAGCTCTTACATAAATTTGTTTCATGAGTGTTACCAGCATTAGGGTTCTTGGGTTTCCTAAGATAGAAGTCAAGAGGAAACCTCAGAAAAATTCCCAAATTTTGTTAAACTTATGCTCAAGCAAAAGGGAGCTTAGGGTGTGCGTCCACCACCCCTCCAGGACACAGAATGAGACACCTTCCCCTAAGGAAGTAAAACAAGGAACCACTCCTGACACCTGCAGCTAGAGACAAACAAGAATTAGTTTCACTGAACAGGGCCAGTATCCATGACCCGGGCCTTACCTTTAGCTATTTTAATGTCATTATAATCTCATTTGCATTGTGGTTACCTTGACTCCCATCATGCACTTGATGCTGTGACAGTTCCACAGAAACCAAATAAGGACAAAAAGGAGAGAAACAGAAATCACACCCCTAAAGAGGAGGAGGCAGGGTGACATTCCCAAATTGCTGCTTCGAAGAGAGATTAAAAACCTTAATGAAGACCTTCTTGGGGAGACTCCATCTCTGAGTTTGCCCACAATTCCTTCTTAAGTGTATACTTTCTCTTTAATAAACTCCCTGCACTTTCCTACATTTGTCTCGTTCTTGAATTCTTTGACACACAAAGACAAGAACCTGGTTTCTGCTCAGGGTTCAGTCTTCTTCAGGACATCCCTGGCAGCATCTGGTGTCATCAGCACAGAGGAAAGGAATGTCTTCCACACTGTCTCAGGGGCTGGCTCTGCTTGGCTGCCTTTTATAAGCTGGGGACAAGCAGGCTTCTGTGGAAAGGCGGGTTTTCTGAAAGTCGTGGGCTTTCTTTACCTGCTATGTTGCCTGGTTACTATGCCTGCACCATGGGGGCAAGATGGAGGACTCCTCATTATTACCACCCCAGGAAGGTCCTACAGCGGTAAAAGCCTGATCAACTGTGCATGCGTAACAATGGTTTCCACATCTGTCTGGAAGCTAAAAAGGAGGTAGTAATCAGCTACTTCTGCATTTCTTGGCATCAGCCTATCCAGTATTCCTCCTGGAATGCCATTTGGCATCCCTTCAGCCCCAGGCCCAAGTCCCTATGCTGTCTCATGAGATGTTCATTTTCAGTATTCTGTGGGGCTATTTAATAACTACCTGTATCAGCTTTCAAGTGCAAACTAAAACTGCCATTCAACAGTTAACAAAGGAGATTTTTACATTCAAAAAACAGAAGCTGAATTAAAAAGAAACAGGACTTAACTAACATACAATCTTGGACACTGATTCCATTCTCAGGAGTTATGTCATTATAATTCTAGCTGGTGTTTAAATAAATTAAGCATGAGAAAAAATATAGGTTGATAAAATTGTAAATATGGAGTAGGACTGATCTTGGAAATTTAAGCCTAAAGCTCTAGGGCAAACTTAAGATGCTAGAAGAAATGGAGGCATCATTTCACTCAACAATAGCCAAAGATCTAGCATACGGGAAAAGTGAAAAAATCCACAAAATACACAAAAATGTGAAAGGGCAAAAAAGTAGAAAATCCCCAAAATACTAAAATAAAATACACTTATTAGACTGGAAAAAATTATGGAGCCTGATACCCAGTGTAGAAAAGTTTCTGGATCCATAAACAATGATCATTACTAATGCAAATTATAAATTTATATAACCATTTTTGAAAAATTTGGAATTATCTAGTAAAGCTGAAAATGTACATTCCTTAGCAGCCAGTAATTTTATTTCTAGGTATATAGCTTAGAGAATTTACTCTATATGCACACATAGAATAAAACCAAAGAATATAGAAAACATCATTGTTTATAAGTGAAAAAACAAGATGAAAACAATGTTACTAGAATCTCAGTGTTTTCCCTTGGGTCTGCCTGCCTGTTCCCACTCACTCAAAGAAATGCATGAAGCAGGAGTTTGCAGTATAGAAAAAAAAAAAGTTAAATATGGCATTGGGCAATAACGGAAATGGGGAGCTAGTACTCCAAAGTCCAAACTCCCCAATGGCATGTAGGTCACAGATTATATAGGGTAAAATCACAAGACACTGTGGGTTAGGGGTTTAGAGCTGTGCTGGGAGCTGATTGGTCGGAGGTGAGGTAAAGATAATACATCATTTCTTCAGGTCTTGAGGACAGCTCTGAGGTCTTTTCCAGTGTTCCTATGTCTGGTCTCATGGAAAAGTAATGAGGAGGTTGTTTCACTGTAAGGCTCAGAAGCTGAAATAGAACTTAGATCAAGATGTTATCTGTATGCTGCCAGAGGACCAGACTTCATGATCATTAGTCAGGCCCAGGCCTCTGTCTTCTGCTGTTTCAGAGGCTGCTGATTATCCAACCTCTGGCTAATCTTTAAGGAGTGGGGAGAGAGAAAGAGAGATGATTTCTAGAGCTAGGATTTAAAACAAAATTTAATTAAAGTCATAAAGACTCCCGATTTCAGCAACACGAATATTAATCATGACTGTAATGGAAAAAATATATTGTGTTTTATTTGCTAGATGGAATAATGCAGCATTGAAAAAAAAAAGAATTAGAGCTGCATACCACAGCATGGATTAATCTCCCAATAAATGAGAGAAAAAAGCAGGTGCCCACCAATTCACACACTATAATCCCACTTACATTACATTCAAATCAGGTATTAGTTCTTAGAGTTTACTGAATAAAAATGACTCAGGGTCTTTCTCTTAAAATATAAAGCACAGGACACTTGAAAAATAGATGGCTATTTCCAGATGCAAAAACCTGATTGATTATCAAAATAATGCCTATAGACACATGGCCACAGGCATGTACATGTGTGCACATGTGTGCACACACACACACACACACACACACACACACTGAATTCAACACAAAAACTAAATTTGTGAATTTAAAGTATTTCAAAATGTAGGGGAAAAAGGTAAGGAATGGACACATTATTTACAGATAAATAGGTTAGGGTATATATGGAAAAGGTATGTATCTACAGATATGTATAGATACATACCTTTTCCATATATATATGCACACACATATATATAAGGTAAGAATGTATACCAAAAGGTAAGAATAAATCGAATAGTAGAGAAGCAATAATCAAAAATATTTTTTTTTAATCAAGAGAGTCTATTATTAGACAAAAATAAAGAAAACCTTTGTAGACATACTTTGCAATCAGTTTTTTTAAAGGTAAAAGGAAATGATTGCAGGTTGGCATAAAACTTCAGTGCAGGATGTTCATGGGGGAGGCTGTGCATGTGTGGGGTGAGGGAGTATATGGGAATTCTGTATTTTCTGCTCAATTTTGCTGTGAATATAAAACTACTCTAAAAAGTAGAGTCTATTAAACAACCAACAGAAAATTAAGAAAAACCTTTTTTGTAGCTCCAAGTTTATAACAATGGAATGTTAATGAAAAAGAATGTGAACTTCATATCTATAATCATGTGCATCCAATAAATTCAATGGCACTGAAACATATTCTCAGCTATGTGAGACATTAGGAATTATTTTATCCATATACATGTGCATTGTGAGAAAATCACTTGAAAGAAATACTATTAATCTGGTTTCTCTTTTAAATAATATTCTCTAAGTAGGTTACCACTTGTTTGGAGGAGAAGTTTAGACTTGCTTGCAGGCAGGGCGGAGGATAACAGCTAGTAACACTGCCTCAGATGGCACTTGCCAATAACACAACAAAATGCCTGCAATTAACTGGATTTACCCTCCTTAGAAGACAGAACAGCCACATCTGTAACAGATGTCCCAATCGCTGAATCCAAGTGGCTTCCTGTCCATTGTATAAAACACCCGCCTTCAGTGAAGTCCTAGTAAATAATTTTTCACTCTTCTCTTTAAATATTCATAAATATTTTATTGCCCCTTAGAATTAATTTTCCCAGGAAACTGCCCACCTATTCTATCCCTCACAATCCAGCAATATATATAGCTTCTAAATATTATAAAACTCATCACCAGGTTGCGCCAGACAATACATTATCTAAATGGTTAGGTAGCAGATAAGGCTTTCTGCGTTTTTGTGTTTTGGTTTTTTTTTTGAGAAAACAATTTGGCATTTATATTAAAAGAAAATATATGTGGACATTAGGCTTGTTACAGTGTAAACTCCAGACGAGCAAGGCACATATTTGCAGCAGTGATTGTTGTAGATGAAGTTGAAGAACATTTCCCAGCAGTTGCCACGGTGTCTGACATTACGTATAAGGAAATTGCAATTGACAAACCAGAAGCTGTTTCCATTTCTTACATTTTATTCTAATGAAGTTATGTGATTGAATTTATTTTATCAACTGGCTGTGTGTAAGATTGCTTCCCGATGGACATCCAGGATGATTACATTATTTTGACCTAATTAATATTCATAGCTGATATTTCAGTTCTCAACCCTAGTCCTCTTTTAGTTGACGAAGGTAGTGAACTTGTTTAAATTCTCATTTACCATCAAGAATATATGCTGATGGACTCATCTAATCAAAAACACATTTAAATCTAAATTACTTAAGTTATGAGAATAATTAAGCACATTTCAGCATATATTAAGCTGAAATGAAAACCTACTTCTGTGCATATTCATAAATTTATGTTTTTCATATTGAAAAAAAATGAAAAGCGGTGAGTTTTAATCAAGACATGTCAACTCAGGGTGTGACTATTCTTGCTTTGGTAAATAATTTATATGAAGTATAAAGTCAGAAAATGGACATATTAAACACAATAAAAATCAATGTTGTTATAATTTAAGGACAAGCAAATTATAGATCCTGGCTTGACAATTCCAACTTTAGTGGGAAATGAGGATAGATAATAGATATAAATACAGAGAAAACAATTAACCAAGATATCCAACTACAAATTTCCCTAGAGAAAAATAAAATAGAGCAGCACATAAACCATATATCAAGAACAACATCTCCTCATTCTTTTTTTTATTGATAAGATATAAAATATTAAGAAACCACTACATGTAAGATACAATTGCTTCACTGCTTCAAGAAAATCAATGAAAAACATTGGAAGTAAAGTGAAAGACAGCGAACTAGTTTAAAAGTTAAAACTAAGTAAAGGAATTTTAAAAAAAAGAAATCTGGTTTTGAAAGCTGGTAGCTAACAGCCATGCTATAGTGGTAATACTGAGCATTAAAAATTATCTACAAAATAGCAACAACAATCAGAAAATATTATTCCATGACTGTGGTGGGAAGAGAGAAAAACATGACCATTTGGAATAATCTCTGAACCTAGAGCAAAGACAGAAAAACAATCAAACATACTCCTCTCCAGGATGACAAGAATGCAAGAATGAGTACTTCTTTACCAATGAAAACTTGAATCCTCCATTTTTCTCGTGCCTCCTAGGAAAGACAAATAAGACACCTTCTCATTAAATTTCCTGTATATCATGACAACACCCAAACTAGAACCAAGCAGAGCCCAGGCTGCTGAAAACACTTAATGTCTCTGTAACAAGTGTCAAATAAAGAGCAAATTAGCATCAGCTGGCACTGAGAGTTTGAGTCACCAACCACTGAATTTAGATGCCTTGAATGTCTCATTGTCCTTTTGCAGTCCTGACATTCCCATGGAACTAGGGTCTCAAGGAAGCCAGAGGGTACTGGACAAGACTATTTGGTAAGCCCAGCAAGGCCCCTGGCCAAGGCTGTAACTCTGGGACTATACAAAGAACTTTATTTGTTCATTCCATTCTTCAGAATGACACCCATATTAGCTAAGTCTTAAATATCCCCACGTAATAGATGAAATCTGGGTCTTGGGCTAAGTACTTTCCCAGACCCAGAAAGCCAATTTGTGGTGTTGCCTCAATAAACCAGAGATCAGTGTAATTATCTCTACTGGGTTCCTGCAAAGCAGATAGGACCCACCTCCGGATGGATCTCTGAACACCTTCAGATCCGGGGATGCTCCCAAGGGCCCAGAATATCACTTGAGCTCAGCTCTAAAAGCCTGAGGGAGGTGTGAGAATGATGGGAAGAGTCCCTCAGGCAGGGGAGGCAGACAGGCCCTTCAAATGTCTGACAGCTCAGCCAGAAGCTTATCTGCCAGTTTAAATCCGCAATTTATTCTTGTGAAAGACAGAATCCAACGGTGCTGAGGTGAATTCTGGTGTAGGAACCACTAGGAAGTTTGAAGGTGCTCCTTAAAGCAAGTACTGGGGATGACTCCATTCCCAAAGTGTGCTAGGTGAGGTCTCCCAGCAAAATCTCTCCAGGCATTCATTCATTGCCCACGAAGATCTGGTACACCAACTAGGTGCTAAGCATTAGATGCTGGGAATAGAGCAATGGGCAAGATAAAAATGGGAAAATAATTAAGCCATACATTACAACACAGTGTGAAACATGCTGTAATGGGTGAAATCACTGCACCTGTCCCATGTGGAGAAGACCAAGGTGGACTTCCAGGAGCAATTTTTCATTATAAAAGGAAGGTAGGAAGAGGTGGAAGTGTTTGTGAAAGTCTGATGATGAAAATTTCCCATCTATAGCTTCTGGTTCCTTCCTGAAGTTGGTGTCCAGTATACTTCTTTGGAGGAGCTAGGGTGGTGGCGGGCAGGATTTGTGGAAAGTGGAGAAGGTTTGAAACACTTTTGAATAGGAAGAAAGTGTAGGTAATGAAGCCATGATGTAAACTCTGTGGGCCAGGGAACTTTGCTTGTTTCATTCACTTCATGTAAACCATGTACTAGAACTATGCCTAACATAACAAGTTCTGACAATTAAGTTCGCAAACTTGTTGTAGTAATGTTGCTAACCTTTTTTTGATATCAGATGGATTATTCATTATGAATTTGTACCAACTGGACAAACAGTTAACCAAGTTTACTATTTGGAAGTGCCAAAAAGGTTGCGTGAAAAAGTTAGACGACCTGAACTTTTTGCCAACAATTCATGGCTCTTGCATCACGACAATGCACCAGCTCACACGGCACTGTTTGTGAGGGAGTTTTTAGCCAGTAAACAAATAACTGTAATGGAACACCCTCCCTACTCACCTGATCTGGCCCCCAGTGACTTCTTTCTTTACCCAAAGATAAAGGAAATATTGAATGGAAGACATTTTGATGACGTTCAGGACATCAAAGGTAACATGAATGGCTCTGATAGCCATTCCAGGAAAAGAGTTCTGAAATTGCTTTGAAGGGTAGACTAGGCACTGACATTGGTGCATAGCTTCCAAAGGGGAGGACATTGAAGGTGACCATAGTGCTATTCAACAATGAGGTATGTAGCACTTTTTCTAGGACGAGTTCGTGAACTTAATTGTCTGACCTCATATAGCAATTACTTAAGAAACATTTGCAGAATAACGAATAAATAAATGATTTGCAGGTAGTTTCTGAGCAGAGAAGATATTTTTCCTTTTCCCCTTCATCTGTGTGACATACAAATGTTAGCGAACCCTCAAACTCTGTCCTTGGATATATTCTTTCTTCTGTGTACACTAACTCCTTTTTGAATATCATTTTTTATGTCTAATGCCAACCAGAACTGCTGACTTCAAAATGTATATCTACAAGCCGTCTTCTTTCCTGAATACCAACCTTGGATAACCAACTTCTTACATGACATCCCCAACTGTATATCTACTAGGTTTCTCAAAACAAACACAAACATCCACTCTAGATCTGCCCTTTTACAGTCTTCCCCACCTCAACAAATAGCAAATACAAACTTCTAGTTCCTTAGGTCAAAAATTGTGGCTTCATTTTTGTGTCTTCACTTTGATTTTTTTCCTACATGTATTCTCTCAGAAATTCTTGTTGCCTCTACCTTCAAAAATATAACAGACATTTTTGTTCTAATCCAGTTACTAACATCCTATTCCAAGCCACTATAATCTCTTTCCTGAATTACTGCAGTACTACTCTCCTAAGAGTGTCCCTACTTCAACCTTTGCTCTTTAAAATTTATTCAATTTTAGTGCTAGGTAGTGTGGTCTTTTGACAGTCTGGTATCATGACTCCATTCTGATTAAATCTTCTTATGGGTTTCCATCTCACTCCTGATAACTTTCTAACCACATCTCTCACTGCTCTCTCCCTTGTTCTCTCTGCTCCAGTCACAGTGGCTTCCACATTAAATCCTATACCCACTTTGATCTGAGGACCTGGCTTTTTCCTCTTTCTGCCTGTAAAGATTTTGTCCAGATATCCACATGAAAAATATCTCTCACTTCCTTCAAGGTTTTGCTCAAAGATCAATTTCACAGAAGAACTATGTCCTATTTAAGATTATTCTCTACTTGCAACCCCATAAGCCTTGTCCTTCTCTTTTCTTTTCTTTTTTTTGGAGAATTCACACACTGAACTAACAAAAATTTTTTGTCTTTTTTTTTTTATTGTGAAATAAACATTTTTTTTTAAAATTAGCTTCAGGTGTACAACACAGTGCAATAGTTATACCTTTTACCCCTCAAAGTGACAACCGCCCTCCCCCAATTCCCCACCCCACTCCACCACCCCATATCATATGTATCTATTACAATTCCTTTGACTCCCTTCCACCATATAATCCACATCGCGTGACTATCTATATATTCAATTACAGTTGGCATACAATATTATACAACATCAGTTTCAGGTATACAGTGCAGTGATCAAACCTCTACTCCATCCATGAAGCAGTCTCCCTAACAAGACATGTGACCATCTGACACCCCACAAAATATTTACAACATTATTATATTTCCCGAACTATCTTTCATATCCCTGTGGCAATATTGTAGTTACCTATTTATGCTGTCTAATCCTTTCCCCTTCTCCCTCATCCCCATCCCCCCTCCCAACTAGCAACCCTGATTTTTCTCTATATCTATGAGACTGTTTCCATTTACTTTGCTCATTCATTCAGTTTTTCAGAATCCACATATAAGTGAGATCATATGGTATTTGTCTTTCTCCAACTGACTAATTTCACTTAACATAATAGTCTCTAGGTCTATCCATATTATTGCAAATGGTACGATTTCATTCTTCTTTATAGTGGAGTAATACTCCATTGTGTAAATGTACCACAGTTTCTTAATCCAGTCATCTACTAATGGGCATTTCGGTTGTTTCCAAGTCTTGGCTATTGTAAATAGCGCTGCAATAAACAGAGGGGTGCATATATATTTTTTTAATTAACGTCTTGGATTCCTATGGGTAGATACCCAAGAGTGGAATTGCTGGATTATACGGCAGTTCCATTTCCAGTTTTTTGAGATACCTCCATACTGATTTCCATAATGGCTGCACCAATTTGCAGTCCCACCAACGGTGCACCAGGGTTCCCTTTTCTCCACACCCTCGACAGCACTTGTTGTTTGTTGATTTGTTGATGATAGCCATTCTGACCAGAGTGAGGTGGTATCTCATTGTGGTTTTTATTTGCATTTCTCTGATGATTTAGTGAGGTTGAACATTTTTTCATATGCCTGTTGGCCATCTGTATGTCCTCTTTAGAGAAATGCCTCTTCATATCCTCTGCCCATTTTTTAATTGGGTTGTTTGATTTTTTAGTGTTGAGTTTCATGAGTGTTTTATAAATTTTGGATATCAACCCTTTATCAGATATATTGTTTGCAAATATCCTCTCCCATTCAGCACGCTTCCTTTTTGTTTTATTGATGGTTTCCTTTTCTGTGAAAAAACTTTTAAGTTTGATGTAATCCCATATGTTCATTTTTTCTTTTATTTCCCTAGCCCGAGGGGATATATCAGGAAAAATATTACTCAGGGTAATGTCTGCAAACTTACTCTCTATGTTTTCTTCTAGGAGTTTTATGGTTTCAGGTCTTACATTTAAGTGTTTAATCCATTTTGAGTTTGTTCTCGTATATGGTGTAAGTAAGTGGTCCATTTTCGTTTTCTTGCCAGTGTCAGTCAAATTTTTCCAGCACCATTTATTAAATAGACTATCTTTACTCCAATATAAATTCCTGCTTCCATTGTCATAGATTAAATGACCGTAAATTGATGAGTTTATTCCTGTGCTCTCTATTCTATTCCATTGGTCTATGTGTCTGTTTTTATGCCAGTGCCATACTGTTTTGATTACTGTAGCCTTGTAGTATGTTTTGATGTCAGGTAGTGTGATGCCTCCCACTTTGTTCTTATTTCTCAGGATTGCCATGGCTATTCGGGGTCTTTTGTGGTTCCATATAAATTTTAGGATTCTATGTTCTATTTCTGAGAAAAATGTCCTTGGTAGTTTGATTGGAATTGCATTGAATCTATATATTGCCTTAGGTAGTATTGACATTTTAACTATATTAATTTTTCCTATCCGTGAGCATGGTATGTATTTCCTTTTATTTGTATCTTCTTTGATTTCTCTCTTCAGTATCTCATAATTTTCTGCATACAGGTCTTTTACTTCTTTAGTTAAATTGATTCCTAGAAATTTTATTGTTTTTGAAGCAATTGTAAAAGGGATTGATTTCCTAATTTCTTCTTCTGATAGTTTATTATTGTGTATACAAATGCAACTGATTTCTGAATATTAATTTTGTATCCTGTTACCTTACCAAATTCGTTTATCAGTTCTAGCAGTTTTTTGGTGGAGTCTTTGGGATTCTCTCTCTCTATAGTATCATGTCATCTTCATATAATGACAATTTTACTTCCTCTTTTCCAATTTGGATGCCTTTTATTTCATTTTCTTGTCTGATTGCTGTGGCTAGAACTTCCAGAACTATGTTAAATAGAAGTGGTGAAAGTGGGCCTTGTTTTGTTCCTGATCTTAAGGGGAAAGCTTTTAGCCTTTCCCCATTGAATACGATGTTTGCTGTGGGCTTATCATATATGGCCTTTATTATGCTGAGGTATGATCCCACTATTTCCCAATAAGAGTTTTTATCATAAATGTTACTGGATTTTGTCAAATGCCTTTTCTGCATCTATTGATATGATCATATGATTTTTATTTTTCATTTTGTTAAAGTGATGTATTATGTTAATGGATTTGTGAATATTGAACCACCCTTGCATACCAGGAATGAATGCCACTTGATTGTGGTGTATGATTTTTTAATGAGATGCTGAATTCGGTTTGCTAGTATTTTGTTGAGAATTTTTGCATCTAATTCATTAGGGATATTGGCCTATAGTTTACCTTTTTTGTAATATCTTTCTCTGACTTAGGAATCAGGGTGATAGTGGCTTCATAGAAAGAGTTTGGGAGCCTTCCTTCCTTCTGTATTTTTTGGAATAGTTTGAGGAGAATAGGTATTAATTCTTTTTTGAATGTTTTGTAAAATTCACCTATGTGGCCATCTGGTCCAGGGCTTTTGTTTGTTGGAAGATTGTTGATTACTGATTCAATTTCTTTGGCAGTAATCAGTCTGTTCAGAGTTTCTGTTTCTTTTTGGTTCAGACTTGGTAGATAGTATGCTTCTAGAAATTTATCCATTTCTTCCAGATTGTCGAATTTGTTAGCATATAGTTGCTCATAGTATTTTCTTAAAATTTTCTGTATTTCTGTGGTACCTGTTGTCCCTTCTCCTCTTTCATTTCTGATTTTATTACTTTGGGTCCTCTCTTTTTCTTGGTTAATCTGGCTAAGGGTTTGTTGATTTTGCTTATCTTTTCAAAAAACAAACTCTTGGTTTCATTGATCTTTTGCATTCCTTTTTTTGTTCTCTATTTTATTTATTTCTGCTCTGGTCTATATTATTTCCTTCCTTATACTCCCTTTAGGCTTGTTTTGCTGTTTTTTGTTTTTTGTTTCGAGTTCCCGTAGGTGTAAAGAGAGTCTGTTGATTTGAAAATTTTCTTCCTTCTTTAGGTAGGCCTGTACTGCTATGAACTTCCCTCTTAGGACTGCTTTCGCTGCATCCCAGAGATTTTGGGTCGTGGTGTTTTCATTTTCGTTTGTCTCAAGGTATCTTTTGATTTCCTCCATTATCTCATTTTTGACTCACTCACTATTTAGTAGCATGTTATTTAGCCTCCATGTATTTGTAAGCTTTCCAGATTTCTTCTTATAATTGACTTTTAGTTTCATAACATTGTGGTCAGAGAAGACACTTGATATGATTTCAATCTTCTTAAATTTGTTGAGACTTGTTTTGTGGCCTAACATGTGGTCTATCTTGGAAAATGTTCCATGTGCACTTGAGAAGAATGTATATTCTGTAGCTTTGGGATGAAATGCTCTAAAAATAACAATTAAATCCAGCTGGTCTAAAGTGTCATTTAAGGCCACCATGTCCGTGTTGATTTTCTGTCTGGAGGATCTGTCCATTGGTGACAATGGGGTGTTGAAATCCCCTACTATGATAGTGTTACTGTTGATGTCTGTCTTTATGTCTGTCAAAATCTGTTTTATATATTTAGGAGCTCCTATATTGGGTGCATAGAGATGTTTCCTAGGGTTATGTCCTCTTGTTGAATTGATCCCTTTATTATTATGTAGTGCCCTTCTTTGTCTTTTATTGTAGTCTGCATTTTAAAGTCTACTTTGTCTGAAATAAGTCTTGCTACTCAAAATTTTTTTCTTATTTCCATTTGCATGAAATATCTTATTCCATCCCTTTACTTTCAGTCAGTCTATGTGTGTCTTTTTTTTTTTTTTTTGAGGGCAGTGTCACTGGCCCTCATATGTGGGACCTGAACCGGGGCCGCTGGCTTCCCAAGCCAGCACTTAACCACCACGCCACTGGGCCTGCCCCTATGTGTGTCTTTTGATTGAGATGAGTTTCTTGTATACAGCATATGCATGGGTCCTGTTTTCTTATCCACTCAGCCACTCTGTGCCTTTTGATTGGAGCATTTAGCCCATTCACATTTAAAGTGATTATTGATAGGTGCATATTTATTGCCATTTTGTTATTTGTATATCTCATCTACCTGGGTTAGCTTGTTTTCCCCTTTCTTCTGTTTAAAAACGCCCTTTTAACATATCCTGCAATGCTGACTTGATGGTAATGAACTCCTTAAGCTTATTCTTTTCTGAGAAGCTCTTTAACTCTCCTTCAATTTTAAGTGATAGCCATGCTGGGTAGAGCAATCTTGGTTGTAGGCCTTTATTTTGTGTCACTTTGAATATCTCCTGCCACTCCCTTCTGGACTGCAGAGTTCCTGAAGAAAAGTCAGCTGTTAGTCTTATAGGAGTCTCTTTGAATGTAACCTGCTGTCTTTCTCTTGCTGCTTTTAGGATTCTGTCTTTGTCTTTAAGCTTTGCCATTTTAAGTATGATGTGTCTTGGTGTCAGCCTGTTTGGAACTCTGTGCACATCCTGAGCTTGTATGTCAATTTCTTTCACCAGGGGAGGGAAGTTTTCAGTCATTATTTCTTTAAATACATTCTCAATCCCTTGTTTCTTCTCTTCTCCTTCTGGTATTCCTATGATGTGAAATTGTCATGTTTCATGTTGTCCCAGAGGTGTCTTAAACTATTTTCATTCTTTTTTGTTCTTTTTCTTTTTGTTGTTCCAGCTGTGTGATTTCTGCTCTTTTGTCTTCCAAATCGCTCATCTGCTCCTCTGCTTTACCTATTCTACTCGTGATTCCTTCAAGTGTGTTCTTCATTTCAGTTATTGTATTGTTTAGTTATAACTGGTTGTTTATATGGTTTCCCCACCCTTTTTTATGTCCGCGCTAAGTTGCTTAAACATTCTTATCATCAGTGTTCTAAACTCTGTCTCTAAAAGGTTTCTTCTGATCTTTTACTTGGGACATGTTTCTTTGTTTCTTCATTCTGGCTGTCGTTCTGTGAATGCTTCGATGTATTAGATAGATCACCTAGAAAGAAGAGAGAAGAAAAAAAAAAGAGGTGGGGGGCTCTCCGTCTTCTTTAATCTGCAGATCACTTGCTCAGCAATAGAGAGTCTCTGGACGACTCAGCACCAGCTACTGAGGGGAAGAGCTTAACATCTTATGTGCCGGCCTCGCTCTCAGGCTTGCAGTGAGCTTTCTGCAATTAGTTGCTGTGTGCTCTGGAACCATGCTCACTACCAAAAAAAAAAAAATCTTCACAGGTTGTTGTAGGTTGTCCGCTACTGCAGAACAACCCTCTGTGGTCTACGGAGACGTGGGCCAGGCACTGGGGGCTCAGGGTGCCTCTGGCAACACAGCTCTAGGTGGGTGAGGCAGGCCCCCAAGGCACCACTTGATCTGGTCAGTGGCCCCCACCAAGTCAGAGCAGCATGCACTCTGCACCAGCAATCCATTCACACAAACTCGCCAGGAAAGCCTCGATCGGATCATGCAGGTGCACAGCTCTCTGCCCAACATTCTCAGGAAAACTCCCCATCTCAGCCTGTCCCAATCAACTGCCCGCAGATCAGGCTAAGCAGCCCAACAGCCAATCCCCAGCCTTGCAATTCTGCACAAACAGTGCAGAGAGCGGGGACCCAAGGCAGCTCATGCACTCCTGAGTCTCAGTGAGCAGACTGATGCAGCTGGAGAGCACCCACCCTGCGTTTCCCTGGCTACACAGCACAAATAGGGTGGAGGGTGGAAATTCAAGGCCACATGCACAGTACGCACGCACTCCTGAGCCAATTTCACCAGACCAATGGGATCCCGGATCTTACCCTCTGTGGGAGGGCCCAACTCTGACAAAATGGCACCCTCCTGTACACTGCTTGTGTGCAGGCTCCACACCAGGAGAACAATGGTCCCAAAACCTCCAGCTTCTGCACCAAAGGTGCTCAGATCAGTCCTTTCCCACAGGCTCCTGGGCCCAGCTCACACAGCTACTCCCTCCAACAGGAAATGGGTGAATGCTCACTGGCGAACAAACCTGTGTGGCAGCCCCACTGATTCTCCAGCCACCCTCAGCCTCACTGAGCTGAGTGAAGAGAGTCCTCACTAATTTCTACTGCCAGCTATCATGGAACTCCTCTTCCTGGCAAAGGAACTCTGGGCTAGTGAGTTCGGTGTGGGACCGGAGGGTCTCTCCCCCAACTAGGGAATCCTCCCCACAACTGGGGCGTCCCTCATAGGGCTCACCCTCTCTCGTCTCGGCCCATCCTACCAGTCTTGACATGGCCTCCTCTTTAGGTTCTTTGTTTAGAGGTTCTGTTCATCTAGTGTTCAGGGGACATCCAAGGTTAAATGTATAAAATATTTGTAATTTTGATGTGATCTTGGGAGGCAGTTTGGAAAGCGTCCATCTATTCTGCCATCTTACCGGAACCCCCTCATTTGATCCAGTAAGTTTTGATTCACAACCTCCAGCATTTGTCCGGTGAAATTCAAAACTGGCCCCCTTAGGCAGGTGTAATAAATAAGAGAATTTACATAGGAGGTTTGCATCTGGGCTGCTGCAAGACAAGGAGATCTCTGCCTGAACTAACATATATTTTATTTTAGCTATTTGTTTGCTATCTTCCTAATCTCTCTAAAAATTAGCTCTAGGGAGACAGGGAATTTTTATTTGTTTTATTCATTGCTGTACTGTCAGCAACTAATGCAGTTTCTGACACATAGTGGTTACTCAATAAGTATGTGTTGAAGGAATGAATGAGATCATATGAGTGAGCAAATCTCTAAGCAGGACACTTTTCTATCTGTTCTGTATAGAAAGAAAGATGGTATGAGATTGTAATTTATAATCATCCCTGGTTGAAGGATTAAATAATTGATGACAATAAGATGAGAGAAGTGAGATGAGTGGGATCTTGATGAATGTACCCAGAGAATCAGAATATCTCTGTTCTCCATAAATATGCACCTCTCCTTGGATATCAGTTAACCACCTACTTTCCTTGGTCAGCACAGGGCTTGCTCATTGGGCTCCTGAACCATACACCACAGTGGCAGGGATAAAGAATCTCCATGGGCTTGCCAACATGAATTTGCTCTATAGAGACCTGCCTAGCCACATAAGAACAGATTGATCAGTTTACATCAGCATCAGACCCTACCTACATTACTCACATAGTACTCTATTTTGAGGAGGCTGGCCAACCAATTGGTGCTAGAGTGATTGTGTTAGAACACCCCCATCATGAAGGAAGGAATTATTTGTGTATACTGAATAGACATTTATAGGTATAGATTTGCCTTCCCTTTGCTTGTGCCACCATACAACTACATAGACTTACCAAAAAATGCCTAAGACAGTGTTACAGAATCCTCCAAAATATCAGTTCCAACCCAGGGATTTTCTTCATCATGAAGAAAACAAATGACAACAAAATAATAGGCTGATATTTGTCTTCTTCACAGATGTCATTATGTAATCAAAATATGTCAAATTATTGGGAGAGTTCTAGGCACATACTAAGTGTTTAATAAATGTTAGCCAGCATTACCATTTCTACTGTGTATTATCTATTGAAGATCTTGTTATCATTGCAACTTGTGAGACGACACTGAGGTTACCCCACTAGAGTCCCTAAATCAATTACCAATATTTGGTGCTTTTTGTTTCATACCCAGAAAACCCAAATCTACGTTAAACAGATAAAAATTGGGAGCAATATCTTTTATTTTCACACTTTGTGATTCCTTTGATAAAGTTTTTGCTTCTCTTCCTCATCAACTAATGATTACCTCCATATTACACCAGTATTTTACAAACTTGAATGATCTTAAACATCTCCTGGGACACTCATTTAAAAACAGCATCCCCAAAATTCTGTTTTGATAGGCCTAAAATAAAACGAATTTTAATCAACATCCAAAGAAGAATGGTAGGGCTTTACTTGAGAATCTAGGATGATAATTGCTTTTCTTTTTCCTGTAGCAATTTATAGATTCTATTTTGATTTCGTTTGCTATGGATTCATTCTGTAAGATGGAACCGTATATTCAGTTCTCACGTTTACTAACAAATGAGTGAAAATTCCAGCCTGAGCCCCAATGATCATCTCTTTGGGTCTTAGTCAAATACCTGTTTTATATCTACTGCTGGATGTTACCGTCCTGTGTGTTCTCCAAGCCAAATTTCTATTGTATAATAGTCATTCATTTGCAGGTAGTTTGGCTGGTTCTGTGACTCGGTGCCAACTGAGTACTAAGCAAAGTTATAGTCCTCAACAAGAACCTTTACCAATATATTCTAATATTTATTCCTACTCAGAACAATTTTACTTTTGAACTCCATGACTCCCAGGATGCAATGTTTTTGTTCTATTACCATGCTATGGTTGCCTTGCTGGTTTCTGAAAAACACATTTTGTAGCTCACTGTAGAAAAATTAGACACTGATGAATGGTAAGTGTATGGACTGTACTCATGTCATCATTACTATAGGAAATAGATCTTTCATCTCTGTGATAAGCAGCAATGAAAGAATAACACATTTCACTTTTTCTTTTAAGTTTCAGAAAACTTCATGTTTTAGGGAGCAAAGCTAATATAAGCCATTGATTATCATTTCTATCAGCAAAGTACTTTAAAAAAATTCTCTCAATTATTGGCAAGAGTTTAAATTCTAATTCTAAGTATTGTTTTGTGTTTCCATCTTTCTTTTCTGTTATCATGTATATAAGTTGGAAAATGCTGTCTCACAATGAATTGCCAGTTATCATTACTCAAACCAGAGACCTCCCAGTTTTTTTCAAATATTTAGAGACATAACATGAAGAAAGAAATAGGCTAATTCATTTTTTGGTATAAAAGACCAAACAACAGTCATTATAAGAAGGCAAATTTAAAGAGAAAGATAGCAAATCAACTTATAAAACAAAGCATCTCTCACTTATAATAAGTGAAATCAAAACTGAAAAAACCCTTAGCTCATCTTGTCCAAACTCTTCATTTCAGAAGCAAAAAAACAGACACATCAAGAAATTCATATTTCCTAGCATCTGATTGACAAAAGCAGATAATGAGCATGCAGTCATAAGAATGTCAGCTTTATACATTACTTATTTGGTAAATTTCTAGAGGCAAATTATCATGCTAAGAGAGACTCAAAGATTAAAAAATTAAATCGAAGGACTGTTCATTGCATGTCACCATCTCATCAAAAAAAACTCATGAAGGCATGGTGTAAGCCTCTGTTGTATCCCTGAAGCCTAATGAGTGCCAGGCACATAGTAAATGATCAATAAATGTGTTCAATAAATGAACAAACTTAATACATGATTATGATAGCTTACCATTTGGGTTATCTGGTAAATGACATCAGAAAGTAACAATACAATATCTTCTGGGACTCATATATTTCTCTTTTTGTTGTGTGTTACATGCCTTCTGGCTACCCCATGAATGAGTGATGTCCACAGTATCCTGTCCTCGACAGCCCTGCTCAGCTCCTGTAGACTCAGCCTATGGCTTCTTGTATGGAGTCATTCCATCGCATATTTGGTCTTCCTCTTTTCCTACTGCCTTCTATTTTTCCCGGCATTGTTGTTTTTTCCACAGAAGCTTGCTTTCTCATGGTGTGCCCAAACAGGACAGCATCAGTTTTTATTAAAGATATTCTGATGTCATCTAGTAATAATTTTCTTAACAGAGGAAGTAATTAGATTCACACATTGCATCTGTAACTGAATGGACAAGAGTGTATATGGAAGGGAGGAAAGGAGAAAAGGAGAGGCATAAGAATTCATATGTAGTTTCTAAAATATTAGAGCAAACTTTATAGGCCACCCAATTAAAATTACTGATAGGAGAACATTATATTTGCAGCACTTCTCTGCAAATACTCATCAGCAAAGTAACTTTTTTTTTTAACGATATCAGAGAGATTACTGACTCTGAGAGCTAGTCTGAATGAAGTGTTATCAAATCTGAAAAACTGTTGTAAGATTGTAAGACTATGCACAACATGTTAAAATATGAAGAATTTTCTCTTCTGGTATTGTCTTTCATTCAGAATAAATAACAGAAACCTTTGGAAGAATTGCCATATTATAGAAGACATCATAAAAATTAAAATAATTGAAATTTGTAATTAGCATTTCATTCAGGCACCATCCTGATAGGGATAGTTATTGCATTATGCTAGGATTATTCTAATTACAATGTTTTATTAAATTGTGTTCATTTTATTTTAACAAAGATAATAATAAAACTAAGATGGAGTAGCAGAAATGTCAGAACAGTGGTGAATCTGTAAACCATGTCAGACAAATAATGGCTGAAGGAATGATGAAAACACTTATGGAAAAGAAAATACTCACAAGAACATGCTATAAACCTGAACTTGTCCTCATGGAAAGGATAAATAGATTTATTTTTCTGTGATAACAACAATGGAATATAGTCACCAAGAGATGCAGCTTTGTCTCAACAATAAAAAAATCCTGTATAAAGGTAAAAGTCTGGCTTAGAATGGCTTCACAATAACCAATATTTCACCTCCTAGTAGTTTCAACCAAGGGGGACTCCTTGATTCCAAAGGGATTCTTGAATTGAGGGAGAAGGTTTGGATTAAACTTCTTTAAGATCACTGCAAAGTCTAAGGGCCTATAAATCAGTGGGAAAGTTTATGAAGCTAAGAGAGGTTACTTAGTGTAATATCAGGCAGTTAGGAATTCCCTGGTAGCCTGAGAAAAGATAAGATTTAAAAAACTGGCCATTCCTTAAACTAGCCATTGCTTTCAAAATTATAGGGTAGTTCCCTCATACTGGAACACAGACATCAACCATGCCCCAGAGCAACAAAGCCATTTTGAAGGACATTAGAAAGGCCTTTCCAAGGCTTAGCAACAGAACAAACCTGATAAACACCTTAATAGCAGGCACCAGTATTTCAGCATTCCCCCTTCCAGGCAGAAAAAAAGGTATAAAACTCAAGCCTTTTACCCTAGCCAGTGGTCATCCCATTTTCCGGGAACCCCCTCCTGCTAAGGAGCTGTAACCTTTCTTTTGCTTTAATAAAACTGTCCTCTGCTACAAACTCTACCTTTGTGGTCCGTGTCTCCAAACTTCGACTTCATGAGACTATAACCCCGGCACAAGAAATATCCTACATCAAAACAAGTGAGGAAATAGCTATAATTGTTTCATAATAGCTATAATAAAGAATACAAAGAATGTTTTCATTAGAAGATATTTAGTGATTTTTATAATTTTTAATTGTTTTGAAAGTATATATTTACATTTTTATTTATTTACTTATTTTTGAATTTTTATAAGAGCTTATTTGAGCCAAACTGACAACATATGCTGCGAAGCAAGATCTCATATATTCCAGATATATCTATATTTTTAGTCAAGTTTTTCCAAAAAACCTAAGAAATTATCATGGAAAGACACTAAGAAAATCCAGAGACACTATTGCATAATGCCAACTCTGTCCATACCCTTTTCTTATAGATAGGAACCATTAAATTAATAAACAGATAAAAGTATCGATCTAGTTATTCATTCCAAAATGCCTTTTCAAACAATTTCAATCTTAGTTGATTCAAAAAAAATCTCTTTATGAATATTTTCTTTAATGTAACATTAGTTTATTTCAGAAACGAAAATAACTCATTCCTGAAGTGACTATAAGACAAGCACATTGGCCTTGGTGGACTCCCAAATTTAAGTCCATCAAAAATGAACTGCTTAGAAGAAAGGTAATGCATTTTCTAGATAATTGGATGAGAGCCAACAACTTCTAATAATGAAGTCAGTTCTGTTCTTTGGGATAATAACAGAAACAAGTACTTTTCAGTGAATCATAAAAATAAAGGTGATTAGCTTCAGTGTCATGAGTTGATCATTTGAATGGGCTTCACTTTTAATTATTTTAAATAAAAATAGTACAAAAGAAATAATTCTTGGTGGAAAACAAAGCCTATCTACACATTCAGATTTATCTCTTGAGTTCAGGCACAGAATAAAAACCTCCAGAGGAACAAAGAACAAAGGCTAGCCGCAAAAGAAGAAAATTGAAGTTGTTTGCTAAAAGGACACACTAAATCAATTCATGAAAACGCAAAATACCAATTTTGAAATTGAGAGCCTGTTTGGAGGAAACAACATATGCCCAACTTCAATTGTGGAAAATTTTTCTTAAAGCATTTTTCAGGTTGGCTGTCAAAATTACTTAAATAGTTTACTTCAGAAATTGTTCTGAGGTTTGGCCTAAAAAATAAAAATAATACTTTTAAAAATCAGATATTCTGTCAGCAGTGATTATTATGTAAAATGTAATGCATTCTTTGTATATTAGAATGAATACTCAGATACAAATAAAAAGACAATATAGATCTAAAAGTATTTTTAATGGAAAAAAACAAAGTTTTGAGAACTTCTACACTAATCTAACTTTTTACCCACTCTAGGGCTTGTCAGCATTTTTTTAAAGGTACATTTGACAGATACCTGAGTTACCATAAGCAAGGAAGAGAATGTATTTTAAGGAGTTAGGATTATTTACTTTAACTGCAGTGCAGAAAGTACAGCTGGATGTCAGGAGGCACCTAGAATTGGACAGGCAGCAGCAACTAGAATAAAAGCTTTCTTAATTGATTTCCAATTTACAAACTAATTGCATTAGCCAATAATTCCATTTCTATATCTAAAACACACTGATTATTGCTCATGACATTTGAAGTGCTTCTGTTTAACAACCTCCTGCCTACTGTGCCTCAACAATTCTGCATATTTTGGTTCATCAGTATGTTTAAAGTGGTTTGTGTTGTTTCTATAACCTTTTTATGCTCGTTGTACTTAACTTTTGCCAGTACATAATTATTATGTAAATTGATGAAGTAAAATAGCATATAGTAAGAAAAGACCTTTTTTAATGAAACTTAATTGCAATGCTTTAGAAATGCTTGACAAAGATGCATATGCATAACAATCTCATAGTTAAATTAAATAAGAGTGTGACACTACAAAGGATAACTTTTTAAAAAGAAAACTTGTTTTTTAAAAAGAAAAATTTACTCAGTATACCTCAGAAGCTTGTTTTTGTTCCATTAAAAAAATTATAACTAGAAATTAACAAATGATACATTATATATTTAGTTTATGCAAAAAAAAAATCACAATAAACTCCAATCAGCAGATCTATATTTACAAAGGCTTTGACACTCCATGAAAAGATACGGGGAATAAATGTGCATTTACATTAAGAAAAATTAGAATCTTTAGAATGAGTATTCCTTTTTAATGATTCCGTGCTTTAACCAAAGTTTCAATTACTGATCTTTATTATGACAAAAAAGAACTTCCTTCTACCATCCTAGACTCTATATCTTCCTGGAATAAAATGGTCACTTGCTCGTGTTTCTCTCTTTTGCATCATCTCACTATAACCTGTACTTAGAATGACCTGAATTCATTTGGGTGCGAGTAAAAATCAAACAGCAAACAAATGAAAAACAAAACAAAACACCTTTATTCTTTGACCCACGGTGTGGACTCATTATCCTCTTCTTTTGACGAAGTATAGATAATATAAAGCTCTTTAGGTATTTTTTTTTGTTTTTTGATGCATCCTGTCTCGGATTTAATCGTACAAATAGCACAGGAGGACACCAGCTCCAAGCAGGCAGCAGCCCAGGTCACCCCAGTCCTTCCATCCTCACATAGGCAGACACAGGCCTCTACTCTGGAGCCTTCCTGGGAACCTCAGCACCTTTGGGAGCCCAAATCCAGGTAGGGCCTTGCTTGACTTTGGACTTTGGCTGGCAGAGCCTGAGATCCTTGGCGATACTGGCATGAGTACTTTTCCCAAGCTCAGGGTGGGTAAGTCTGCTTGCAGCTGCTATCCTTTGAGATCTTGACCTCCATGGGCTTTATGAGGTCCTTGATCGTGCCTCAGCTCATGCACTCGTGGCCTTGACATTGATGGCTTGCATCTTCTTCCAGCCCTTCTTGGCTGTGCTTCTTGGCAAAGCTCATGTTCCTCAGGAACATGGGATCCACCCCCTTAAGAGGTATGTATCTTTGTGATGGGCGTTTCTTGATGCTGTTTCTGTGACATTTTGGGGACTGGTTATGCTTGGTGTGGTTCTTGGACTTGGCCATGTCTGCACAGAAGCCCACGACTCCCAAAATGCCTAGGACTGGTTAGGCACTTTTAATGCCAAGAAAAATCTCACTTCAATAATAAGTGTCCAGTCCAGTGTTATAATTACATAAATCTATATTCTCACCTAATTCACAAGTTCTTTCCCATCCATCCCAGAGCTGCATTCTCTCACGGACTTCCGATATTTTTTGTTAGCTACTCAGGAAAAGAGCTGCAAATTATTCATTATATTCTCTAGAACTGAACATAAAGCAAGTTACATATGTGTTTAACTAAATGACTTTCCAAGAAAAGGCATTTTTGTCTGAGGTACAGAGATTCTGGGGAACAGAAATGTCAGGTCCATTCCATATCATAACTCCCATTTGCTTTCCCTCCTTTCTCCTCCTAGCAAGCCACACCACTAACTACTCATAACAACAAAAACCACCACCACTAAAACAGCAAAAACCTCTATTTTCAAATACAAAAATAGTTTGGTCAAATAATTTCTATCAAACCTGATTACAGGTAATTAATTGGCCTAAAGAATTTTTCTTTATAAGACGCCAGAGCTCAAAGAAAGAGATTAACTTATTTAACTGAGTTTGATAAAGTCATAGCTGCTCAGTCTCTGGTTGTTAGATCTTTAGATTCAGAAATTTGAATTCACAAGTTCACCTACAATAATTCTGTCTTCCATGATCTACATATGCCTAGTACCTCAGCTACCTCATTCAAAACAATGATATGAATTCATAAATATTAATTATTAGTCATCAATGGGAGATTTGTTTGACTGAAGAGCTACGTTCTACACAGAGCTCTTAATAAGGAAATCAGTTTAGGAGATCAAATAAAAGATAAGTGGACTTGTAGAGCCTTCATTAATTCATTCATTCTTTCATTCAATCAAAAAAAGGTGAAGTCAATAAGTACTTATAAAGCTTTTATTATATACCAGAGACATTCTAGATGCCAGGCATACAATGGTGAACAAAAACAGGCTATATCTCTGCCCTCATAGATCTTTCATTTGAGTTAGCTATGGGGAAGGGCAAGGGAGAGAAGCAAGTAAACAAGATAATGTTAGGGTGATGCATGTGATGAAGGATTAGCTCTAATGAATATTGACTGGGAAATTCACTTTCAATTGAGTATCCAGGAAACCTCTCAAGTAGCTCAGAACTGAAGGATCTGTACTCAATCTAATATATGGACAAAGAGACTGAGTGAATAAGTGTTTGGCCTTACTTTTTTGAGAAAATAAAAATAGAGCTAGGATTTGGGCTCAGAATTTCTTACTCTTGTGCTAATTGATTCTCAGAATAGCCATGAAGTTTACGATGAGAAAGGGAGCTCATTTTAACTCCACAGTTCAAAAATTGTCCTATACTTTCAAGTATTGAATCTTCCCAAGAGATATGTTCTTCAAGCTACTACACTTGGATGGCTGGTCTTTCCCTTTCTAGAGATACTTCTTTTGAAAGAATAAGAGCACTCCTTTTCTTGGTCACAGTTGAAAAAGCTAATTTTTTTTTTTTTAAAGATTTACAGGTTCTTTGATATTTTATGTCACCACAAGTATCAGGCAAGTCACTACACAATTATGACCTAGTTTTTGTTTGCATTAATTATAGTTAAGTCTTCTGTTACTAATATTATGCAATAGTTTTCTTGATTGAAAACCTAATAGAGTTTTCCGTTCACTAATACTCTGAATATCTTTCTGCTGCAGATGACTAAACCTATTCACTCACAAGCATTTGTCAAGGGCCCACTATGTGCCAGTCATAAGATAACATCTGAGAATAGGTGATTAAACAAGTCTGGAAATTTTCCTAACCTCATGGAGCTTGTATTTTTGTTCTATATGTTGATTTTGTTTTTTTATTTTAGAAAACTCATCACAATTAACATGAATCAGCAATGTTTCTTCCTATCAAGCATCACTATGGATGAGAAAAACATGCAAGCTACGTACGGTGTCTCCACTACTTACAATATGAGCTTAATACTGACAACAATTCACAGTAAAGTTAATAAGAAGGAGAAAATTTAAGGAAACTCAAAGAGTGCTTATATTTACTTTGAATATTTTACAGACATTTTATGAGACTACAGTGATAAAGTAGAGCTGGAGAACCAGGAACGCTGGTGGTGTTTCAGGATGAGTTCAAAGGCCTGGGAACCAGAGGGGCTGATGTGTAAGCCCCATTCTGAGTCCAAAGGCCTGAGAATCAAGATAGCTGATGGCTAAGGCAGAAGAAGGAGAGTGTCCCAGCCCAAGCAAATAGAGCTAATTTGTCCTCCCTTCCTTCAACATTTTGTTCTATTCAGGCCCTCAGAACTGGATGGTGTTTATTTACTGCATTGGTGAGGGTTATTTTCTTTACTCAATCTACCAATTCAAATACTAAGCTCTTCCAGAAACACCCTCATAGATGCACCCTGAAGTAACCTTTTACTGGCTTCCTGAGCATCTCTAAGTGTAGCCAAAATGATGTATAAAATTAATCATCACAATGGGCAAATGTATCTTCTGATTTTTAAATGTATTTCCATTGTCTTTTATAGTGCCTGGCACATCATAGGAACTTCATAAATACATGTTTAAAATACTGGTACACCCTTCCTTTCCTTTATTTTTTCTTGAGTTAAAATGACATGGTTTTATATAATGTATTCTACATATTCTTTTTTTTTTTAAGATTTTATTGGGGAATTGGGGGAGGGGAACAGCGTTGGAGAATTGGGGAAGGGGAACAGACAAGATGCTGTCTTTTTGTTCTTTAGCCTATTTGCGGAGGATGTTGCTTCACTGGCCCATGTTGGTATCGTCATTGCGCTCTTCCCGAATAAGGCAGCTCTGTCGCCGACCTCTGGATGGTCGCTCACTGTGGCTATTGGCAGCTCATGCTGGCTGCCAGCCGCTCACGCTGGCTGCGGGCCACTCACTGTAGCCTATGGCATCCCACTGCAGCAGGGGCTGCAGCTGTGCCGTCCCCAGGGACTCACAGCAGCCCAGCTCCAGGTGGAGCAGTTGTTCACCATCTTATCTGTAGAGGGCAGTGTCACTGGCCCTCATATGTGGGATCCGAACCGGGGCCACTGGCATCCCAAAACCAGCTCTTAACCAATGCGCCACTCGGCCGGCCCTCTACATATTCTTTTTTAAAGTATCTAAGCATAATGATACTTCCTTACATTTTCGAGAACAAAATTCTTAAAGGATATAATTATTTTGAATCATTCAATAAAAGTATAAAATAAAATATGTGATGTATAAATGACACGTTTTCTCCATTTTATGAGCATTACTGGCATACATATCATTTTCAAGGTCATAGTATAAGAATTAGTGAATCACTAAAGATGTCCACATGCATGTGGAGAGGTACAGGAAAGGAGGAACTAATTACTAAAAATATTAGTATTGTTAATGTTAATTTGTCTTATGAATGTCAAAATAGAGCAATTTAAATACAACAAATAAACATTTTTGACATAATACAGTTCCAGGTGACCCTGATATTGTTACAGAATATATTTTGATGATAATTCTATCTTGCTTGATGTATACATTTTTCTAATTCTTGATTGCAAAAGCAGATGGGGATGTTAAGATTTTATTTTATGGGAAATCAGACATTACAAAATAGGTCTAAAATGTCTTTTACTTGTTTAGAAATGTACTCACTTGTGATGTAACCAGAAGGCAAAATTCTTTTGCTGATATTTCAATCTACTTATTACTCTACACGTGTAAACTGACGTGACACTGCCAGATGTGACCAATTATCACAAAATCACTTCCTTAATCTAGTATCTGGAAAGTTTATAGATAGACAGTTCTTGATATCTCAACCCCAATTTACATTTGAAGCTGTTACCAAGCAAAAAAATATAACATAACTCTGAAATATTGGGCTCCAAAATTTAAATGCAAAAAGACTTTGATTGTGTAAATAAAGCATCATAAGCTCCATGTATCCATAATTCAACATCGGATGAAATGAAAATTGGAACAGAGATCCAAACATTTTAATAGCAGCAGATTAAAATTTTTGAGAAAATGATATATCTATTGACAGGATTGCTTTGAAAAGATATTGGGTTAGAGATTCCAGTCCATTAAAAAAAATCAGGAAGAGGTTATATAGATTATCATAAAATTTAAGTTAAATCAATACTTACTCTGAATTTGTGAAGTCATCATTGAATCTTCATCTATGACTATTTATTTAAAAAGTGAAAATAAGTCTAATAATAGTAACAGTTACTATGTACCAGGAATCATTCTTTTCTTTTTTTTTCTTTTTTCTTAAAGATTTTTATTGGGGAATTGGGGGAAGCAACAGCATTGGAGAATTAGGGAAGGGTAACAGAGAAGTTGCTGTCCTTTTGTTCTTCAGTCTAGTTGTGGAGGATGTTGCTTCACTGGCCCATGTTGGTATTGTGATCATTGTGCTCTTTCCAGCTGAGGCAGAGCAGTCGCCAGCCATTGGATGGCCGCTCATGGCGGCTCACAGCAGCTCACACCAGCTGCTGGCAGCTCACGCTGGCTGCCGGCCACTCACGGCAACCCACTGCAGCCTACTCCACCGCTGGTGACTCATGGCAGCCCAGCTCCAGGTCAAGCTGTTGTTCACCATCTTAGCTGTAGAGGGTGCTGCGTCACTGGCCCATGTGGGATCCGAACCAGTGGCCCTGCTGCTCAGAGCTCATGCTCCCAAGCCACCTCAACAAATGAGCCACTTGGCTGGCCCAGGACTCATTCTTTTGTTCCAGGTATGCCTGTCTGTTAGTTCTCAGCTCTAGTCTCATTCACTTTTGTTGTCTTCTGTACTATGGGACCAGAGAGCAGTGTTTCCCAGATTCTTTGACAGTTTATTTACCAATGGGAGGCTCTTGTCTGAGATTCAAAGAGATAAAGATTGGGGGAACAATAATACTTCTGGCTCTGGCATTGGCGGACAAGCCCAGACTCCAGCATTATATGCTGTGTTTTCAGCCAATGTAGCAACAGAAGCACAGATATTAGGTTCATATGGACTTCCTGGTTGTTTTCAGGGGCAACGTTGGCAGTTGTAATTGTAGCAGTTGGAGAAACTGCTCTCCAGTACATTATGGGAGAATGTGCTCTTCTCAACCCCAAAGGTGGTAGTAGCAGCTTCCTGCAGTTACTATCTCTGGATTATGTCCCTATTGTTCCTTTAGCTCTTCCAATACATTTTCAATCAATTCTTTGTATTGGTTCTTCCTTTAGTTTTAATACCTAAAACTGTTTGGTAATAACTGGACACAGAATGTATGTGTTTACTCATTTAATCTCCACATGAAAACCTCTAGGATAGTTATCATTTTAACCCCATTTTACAGATTAGGAAACAGAAGCACAGAAAAATTGAGTGGCTTTCCAGAAGTCACACAGCTAAGTGCTAAAGTCAGGACTTGAACTCAGACCATCTGTTTCTAGTGTCTAGGCTTTTAACTGCTTTGCTCTGCTTTATAAGCCAGTGCCTTTCCCTAATATTAGGAAATTTTTTTAATAGGACTTTTTGCTTGTAACCTTGAGACTGTGCCTGTATAAGAATCTACATTTGCTAAGTGTTAGAGAAATTAATTTTGCATCCTACAGATAGATATAAACTATGTTTGTACAGGTGGCTGAATCTGCAATAATGCCTTAAATAATTAATCCTCTTTGATGTCATGATTCTATTATAATAAGAAATTAGTATATATAATGCATCTAAAATCACAATGAGATACCACTTTAAGCTCACAAGGATGGCTATAATAAAAGACAGAAAATAACAAGTGTTGGTGAGAATGTAGAGAAACAGAACCCTCATATATTGCTGATGGGAAAGTAATATAATGAAACTACTTGGAAAATAGTATGGTAGCTTCTTAAAAAGTTATTAAACGTAAATTTAAAATAGGACCCAGTAATTCCACTCGCAGGTGTCTACTCAAAACAAATGAAAATGTATGTTCACACACAGACTTGTACATGAGTGTTCATAGTACCATATTCCATAACAGACAAAATATTAGAAAGAATGCAAATGTCCATTAACTGGTGAATTAGATTTTTAAAAGAGACATCAGATATCTACACAATGGAATATTATTTGGCAATAAAAGGAGTGAGGTATTGATACATGCTGTAAAAGGGGATGCACCTCTAATTATTATGTTAAGTGAAAAAAAGTCAGATGCAAAAGGATGCATGTCATATGTGTCAATTAAATTAAATGTCCAGAAAAGGCAAGTATGCAGAGACAGAAAGTAAATTAGTGAATGCTTGGGCTGGGTGTGGGAATAGTGAGTGACTTTGCAAATGGGCACAAGGGATCAGTTGGAAGTTGTAGAAATGTTTTAAAGTTAGTGTGTGGTGATGATTGCATAACCCTTTAAACCTACCAAAATCATTGTACACTTAAAATAAATGAATTTCATGGTATGTAAATTATACCACAAAAAAGACTATTAAAATATTATTATTATTATTATTATTATTATTATTATTATTATTAAGGAAATATAGACCCTATGTGGCCCACAGTGATTTAATCTACAGAGGTTTAATATTTTTCTCTTTTTCTTTTAAAAATATTTTTATATTAGTTTCAGGTGTACAAAACAACATAATGATTAAACATTTATACCCCTCATGAAGTGATACCCCGCCAAGTCTACTACTCCTCTGACATTATATATAGCAGTTATGCTAATTAAATCATCTTTATCATGTTGTAAGCTATTATCTTTTACCAGCAATTAATTTTTCTATAAGTTAGAAAAATGACCTCTATCAGGTGAAAAATAAAGTCAAACCTATGTAATATAGTCAATGGTGCTGTAACAGCTATGTAAAATATTATTTTAAAACATTTGTGTAAGTAAAAATTAAGTAAATCAAATAGATTAAAGTGTAAGGCAAAATATTTTTATTTGTACTTTACAATAAACTGTTATAAAATAAATTGAAAATCTTTTAAATATAATATTATTTTTGACATCCTGATAGAAAAGTATAGATATGACAACCATTCAAAAACAATAAAGGCATTTTATGGTCAAATGACCTTGAATAACATAGTAGGACAACATTTAGGCTTATTTCCATAGGAACACACTGTATTTAAAGGTTGTGTAATTGCCAATGACTGATTTAAACAAAACATCAACCCAACAACAAAATAAAATCCAAAGCATTGACCAATGATTTGGTAAATATCACTTTGTTACTAATATATGACATAGATTTTTTATCACAACAACCAGGACACACCAGCCTTCAAAACCTGCAAAAGCTCAATAATGAATAGACTTTAGAGACTATTAGCAGCTATGTAATAGAAAAAGCATTATCATTAATGTTGTAATTATCATCATTGTTTAAGAATCAAAAGAAACTTAAATGTTAAAGAAAATACAAGAAATAGTTGTACTTAAATATTTTAGAAATTGCTTAGCTATTTTGTCATTAAAATGGTAATTAGTTCTTTAAAAATACAAAGAAATGTCATGTAATAGAAACTAGAAACAAGTGCCTATTATGTTAAATGTTTAATGTAAGAATCAATTATGTGAGTAAAACTGTGAGAATATTGTAAAGAAAATTTTTAAAACTCAGTGGTAAGAATAAATACATGAATCATGATCTGATCTGTTTGAGCAAGTACTACTTTAATGTAAACCATAAATTATGCTTTGTGAGTATTTAGTTACTTAACTAATACACCCCATTGTAAAAGATAGAAAGCAGAAATCTATGAGAAACTATTTAAAACTTATATGGCACAAGATATTAGTTGTTGAAATGCTCTGATGAATACTGAAGAGCATATCTCTCTTTAAGAAGCATATCAGCAGAATTTTTTCAACCTCAGTAGCCATTTTCCCATCTCTCCATCCACATAGTTATTAAAAACCTACTTTATTCCTACCAGTTATTTATGACCTCAGACTCATTCTTCAAGGTTTGGTTTTCCTCCAGTATGTATTGAGAATGTGTTTGGGGAGAAATTTTATGCCTCACCCAAGTTCTCAATGCAGCAAGGGCCCCACAGAATGTCTGTGGCTTTCCTCTGCAATGTTCCATTGGGAACCATTGCGTCCTTGGTCGCCCTCCACAGCCTGGAATTCCTGGCCAGGATCTCCTTGTCAGAGTGTTGCTCTTTCTCTAAGAGCATCAGAGAACTTAAAGTAAGACCAGTTGTTTCGCTCTGTACTCTCCTGTCTCTTTCATATTTATAACACCACAACTGAGGATATTAGAATAAAAGAGACATGACCTTTTCTTTACCTTCTCAAATTTATCTGAAATAATATTGCCAGATTATTTTGATCCAAATAAAAGTAATCTGCTCAAATAACATCAAAAGTATCAGTATAACTAATATAAATTTCTTTTTTTTTCTCTTATTCCCTCGCTTGTCTTTTAAACTTTAAGGATTACCTTATTAAAACAGGTTTTTAAATTTGTGTAGTAAAAAAAATCAATCCTTTTTTTTTTTTTTTTTTTTTTTTTTTGAGGGCAATGTCACTGGCCCTCACATGTGGGACCGAACCGGGGTCGCTGGCTTCCCAAGCCAGCGCTTAACCACCATGCCACTCGGCTGGCCCAATCAATCCATTTTTTATATATAAAATACTTAATAGATTTTTGTTGTGACTAATAATTCTATTGTCATTACAAGATTTTCTTCAAAAGCTTATGTTTTCTACTATTTTTATAGTTATTTTTGTATTTGGCTACTCATACATTTTTTGGTATGAATATCCAGGTATATTTATGGAAAGGAACATTATTTCTCCATTGATTTGAAAACCTACCTGTGTTTCCTTAACTCTGATAAATCTGTAGAAATATGTATTCCCATAATTATCTACTATGTTAATTGTCATCTGTTATAGGAAGAGGAAGGCATGAGTTTTGGCTTCTGTGGTTTAATGCTCCTGCGTAGCTTTCTTAAGCTCTCTTTCCATGTGTAAAATGCATTCCTCTTGTCATTGAGGCAGAGCTGATTCCCTACTTTCCTTTGTAGTCAGGGTTATTAAGCTATGCCACATCCTTTTCATAGCCCTAAAGATCCCTGAAGACATCCAATGGGCAGGCATGTGATTACTCATCCTTTCTTTCCTGGAATTCAGCAAAGATCATAGAAAACAGAAACTATTTTGCTCTTATATAACCTAAAATAATTTAGAAAAACAATGTATCCCTTTTCACACTTTTAAATTTACATCTAAAAGCTTTGTTTAAAGAACTGAAAATTATATGAAACATAAGTTTTTATATTTTAAGGAAATTTTTTATACCATGTGTTTAAATAATTCTAAGAGAATATATTCATATAACAATTTGATACACAAAATCATTTATTTAAAACTATATAAAAAGGTTTTCCTCTAACAGTCATAGAGCTTACATTAATCTTTTTCTATCACAATTTGCCCTCAAAATTGTATCGTACTTTTCTGCAACAAAATATGTTAATTAAAAAATTTTAAAGAATGTCTTATAATTTAAGTTTCTAAATGTTAAAAAATATCAGGATTGAGTTATCATTGCAGTTGTTACTAACATACAGAGACCCAAATAACAAAAATATATTGAACATTTTGATAAACAAATATCAATGAAATGAATACAGCTGGATTTTTTCCAATTAATTAGTTCATGTATCTAGCATGAATAGTAATTATTTTTACAGTGAGAATGTGTTTGTTTGGAATCTATTATTTTCTAATTCTTTATTTTTATTAATGTAAGAGCAGAAAAATCTATCTCATAAGTGGATGGAAGTGGAAAGCATTTGATATAACAAAATAATTCCAGTGTTAAAACGACATTTATGTTATTTGCCAATAATAGTGATCTACTATCAAAACTACTTTAAGTGATCTATTAGGCAATAATTTTATTAGGTCTTCTTTATTTATGAAAAAATAAAGAAATAAATCTGAAACTACCTGATGTAAAAAACAAGTTATTGCCTAGATATTAAAGGCTTTTGTGTGTGTGTGTGTGTGTGTGTGTGTGTGTGTGTGTGATGAGAACATTTAAGGTCTACCCTATTAAAAACTTTCAAGTGTATATAATACAACATTATTACAAAGGCCTTTTGTGTGAATGAGATAATCATTTGATTTTTTTTCTTCATTCTATTAATGAGGTGTATTACATTGATTGATTTTCTTATGACGAATCACTCTTATATTCCTGGGATAAATCCCATTCAGTCATGGCGAATTATCCTTTTTAATATGCTATTTGATTCAGTTTTCTAGTATTTTGTTGAGCATTTTTATATCTGTATTTCTAAGGGATATTTTTAATGTCCTTTTTGTGATGTTTTTATCTAACTTTGGTATCAGGGTAAGGCTGGCTTCATAGAATGAGATTTATTTTTTAGAAAAATTTGAAAAGTTTTGGTATTAATTCTTATTTATGTGTTTTATAGAATTCACCAGTGAATCTGTCTGGTTCTGAATATATAATGCTGCTATGAACATTTTGTTCATGTATTTTGATGGGCAAAGACTGATTTATATTGGTATATGTTGCTGGGTCATGGAGTTTGTACACATTTAACTTTAGTAGTTACTTACCAGGGGTTTTCCAGAGTGTTTGTATAAATATACACCCCAAATGGTAGGATATAAGAGTATATAAAGAGGTTGCTTTACATGCTGGCCAACATTTACACATGTTATTTTAAGCTTTATCTTTAAAATTGTATTCATTCTAGTATGAGAGACATGATATCTCATTATGTTTATTTTGCATTTCTCTGGTGACTGATGACATTAAGCACCATTTCAAATGCTTAGTATTTATATGTATATCAACTTCTTTGAATGCCTTTTCAAGTTTTTTGTCTATTTTTATTGGTTTGCTTTTCCCCTATTAATTTATGTCTTTATCTATCCTGAGTACAAGTTTTTGTCAGATGTGTGTATTACAAATATTTTTCTTCTACTCTGCACCTTGCTTTTCACTTTATAATGGTATCTTTTGATGAACTCAAGTTGTTCTTTTTTAATTTAATGAAGTATAATTTGTCAAGTTTTATCTTAGTGTTAATGATTTTTGTTTCCTGTTTAAGAATTTTGTTTAAATTGGGCAGAAACTAATTTGGGGGTCCTGAAAGAAGATTAACATCAAGGGCAATAGCCTTTATTCTAGTAAATACTACCATGTATTTATATTACCTGTATCTCTATTACTTCTATAATGTCCAATGGTTGAAAGTTGATCCTCTTAAACCCTTTTACCTATCAGCATCCCTTTTCTGTCTTTCCCTTGGTTTGTAATTCTTATCTCAGTGAATATTATCCATGAGTTTCCCATATCAGAAACCTAAAACTTTGTTTCAACCATCACGCCCAGGCCTGGAGTACCTATTTTCTTGATGTCTCTTGCATCTTTCTCATTCTTCTTCCAGCTCATGGCAGTGTTGCTAGATGAGGATTTCAACCTCTTCTTCTGGATTATTGTAATATTCTTCTAACCTCTTTCTATACTAGTCTTGTATTGTTCCAATCAGTTCTCGACCATGCACCAAGAGTAGCATTCTAATTCAAAAAGCAATATACATTCAATAAAATATTTCCATAGAATATATTCGATGCCCATTGTATTCCAGGAACTGTGCTAGCCACATGCAGGAAATAGAGTCCTAAGAAACCACAGAAGTTAAACCCTCCTCCATTAGTTACTAATCACGTCCAAACTTGTAATTGCTCTTTATTATCTCCCAGCTCTCTTCCTGTAAAACCAAGAGACAATTTTGTCCCTTCCTTCACCTCTCCACATATTCTCCAGTCTCATCTGAAAGTTTTCTAGTGCATTAGGAATCTTCATGCCCCTGGAATTTGATATGTACGTTACACTGCCAAGAATACCTTTACTTTCCCATCCCATCCCATCCATACAACTAGATAATGACCAATTATATTTCAAGGCTTTTGAATACAAAGGTCACTGCTTTCAAAAGTTTAAGAGAGATAAAACTACTTTACATGGCAATAGAGTTAATGGTAGATTTGTAATTAAGTAATTCAGGGAAGTTTAATAAGTTAAACTTCTTTTTCTTATTAAACAAAAACAAGCCATTAACATCCAGTAGTACATTGTTTTTCATTAATTATATAGAAACTTACAGTTTTTACATTATGTGGTTTACATTATGTGGCTCTTTTAGACTGGGTTTTTATGAGGAACTCATATTTCCATGTGCAGTTGTCTGTCAATAAATGTTTTCATATCTGGCAAACTAACTTCAAAATATCAAAAGGTCACATGCTAGATGTCAGTGTTATTAAAATATTAGGAATTTGACTGTTAAGAGTGACTTCCATTCACTTTTATTTGTCATATTTTAAGAAACTCTAATAAAGCAATGCCTTAAATGTTTTCTTTAAAACAGTACCGTTTTATTTAAAAATAAGAATAATTACCATGTACACAGCAGGAACACACCAGGAAAAAAAATCAAGCAGAAAGGGAAATTAGCATAAATACAATGTTCCATTTCATTTGAGAGATTTTATTGAATAAAGGGAAATGAAAATAAAGAAACACAGAGAGAAATGACATGGCTGCCTTAGTAACAACAATCATTTTACATGAATAGCTGTTCTTCCTGTCTGCTGCTACATTTAATAACTTGAGGGCAGTGAGGAAAGAGACAACAAAGAGTGTAGAATATTATCCAAAGCAAATGACTTACTTTTGAGGTTTTACTATTAGTATGTCTGATTGATTAGCTCCATTAAAAATATTAATTCACAGATTAGAAATTAACTATATGTTACTTTCTAACATATTTTTGCTTTAAAATTAATTATCCAACTGAAAATAAGCACTTGAGCATATCATCATTCCTCCTGCATTCACTAATTCAACAATATTTATTGCTTTGCTTCCATTACGGCATGTATTCAGCTATGTTCTAAAGATCACAAAGGAAACATATGAAGTTCTTTACTCTTAAAGAAATTGAAGTAACAGAGAAACATGAAAAATAACAGTTACAATACATTGTGACATTTTCTAAAATACATTAATTATACAATATCAATATTATAGTACACAGAGTATCTATTTCCTGTGTGTCTCAAACTATACTAGGTGCTTTACATTTATTATTTCATCCATTGTTTAACAATCCTATGCATTACCTGTTATTCCCAATATCTAGAGGAAAAACTAAGGCTGAGAAATGTTTAAAGCTATTTCTCCCAAAAGCTCACAAACATGAAGTAGCAGAGTCCGGATGAAATGCCAGCTCTATTTGATTTAGAGCCAGTGTGTTTTACATGTACAGATGAGAGACACCTTACCTAACCAAGTGGGTCAAAAGTCAGCTGACTTTTGAAAAATGTCAAATAAATATTCATTTAAGAGAAGGTGAACTGCATGATGCAGTTGGAGAACTAGAACTATTTGATTAAGACTCTAAAATGAGAAATGTCATAAAATGGTACCTAGAAAGAGAGGTGGGGGAGTAACTATAAATGGCCGTCAATGTACTGCATACTATCATTACAGTGTCTTGCATGCTATCTTTTGTGTTTGCATCCACATACATGTCATTCTTTAAGCTGCAATTCTTGAGTTTTACCATATTTAGCCATGTGCTATCAACTTTCTCAAAACACCTATGCTTGGCACCTACATGGAAATGTTTAGCATATATATTTTTGATTATTCTAATTAAGTTTAAGTTCATGATCACTTTGCCAACTGGCAACTATTGACCAGCCATTCTACATTTTAGTTGCTAGGTACAAACATCACAAAATTATATGCATTAAATAATTAAATTTTAAACAAAACACTTCTCTCCTATTAAAAATGTAATCTGTTCACAATTCTTAAGAAAATACAGGTATTTTCTTTTAATGTAAATCACTTCTCCATGGTTTTACTTGATGAATATATAAATGGATTTTTTTAAAAACCTAAAAACTATATAGTACTTCTAAACTTTAAAAGAATTAAGTATGTCAAGCTCAGTGTTTTGCTAACATTCTTAATATATTATCCACTTTAAATGGGATAAAATGTTAAGCCATTTAATATTAAGCCATTTAATAAAATCCAAGTTCATTTTCCACTTGTGTTGCTATTTTTTATTAAATATCCAGCAGTTATTTAGTTTAGCTCTCATGACTATTTGCCAATTTTCTTAATACCTGGGTCTCCAGTAACAGCAGAGGGAGCTCACTCTGCATTCTTTTGAGATTTGCTAAGTTACATATTTTTACTTCTGTTGCTCAGTGGAGGAATCGTAAAACTAAAAGATTTATTTTTTCAATGGAATTTGCATAACTATGGAATAGAAGATATAATCTATAGACTATGTCTTATAGTCATAAAATATAGGGAAAAATACATCTGACAACTTCACTACAGAGACATACATTAAATTCAGTTTTGGACTTTAAACTTGAATTGCTTTCACTTGTTATCTGTGTGTCACCCCAATATTTTTCCTGAATTCTATGCAGACTTTAATATCTATTCAGTATCTCTCTTTGGATGCCTCATAGACATCTCACCCAACCTTTCCTCCGCACACCTGACTCTCCACAGTCTTCCCCGCCTCTGTTGAGGGCAATATCATCCTTATAGTTTTACAGGCCAGAAGGCCTGGAGTCATTTTGACTTATCTCTTTCTCATAAATCTTAGGCCTCACCCTTCATCTAATTGTGTTGTTATTTGTTCAAAATGTTTTCAGAATCCAATCACTTCTCAACACCCCCATGCTACCACCCATCTCATCTTTCATTTGGATGACTTCAAGAGTCTCCTAAATAGCATCCTTGCTTTTTTCCTCTGTAAACCACTTCCCTATTCTGTTCTCAGCACAGCAGGATAATAATCTTTTAAAAGAAAAGGTATGTCATGTCATTCCTTTCTTTAAAACCTTGCCTGGGTGGTGAATACACAATGTAGTATATAGATGATGTATCAGAATTGTACACCTGAAATCTATGTAACTTTACTAACGATTGTCACCCCACTAAACTTTAATTAAGAAAAAAAAAACTTGCAATGGCTCTTCATTGCACTGAACATAAAAGCTAATGTCTTTCTCATAGCCTATTAGGTCTTGTATGATTTCTCACCTTCTTCCCAATTACCTCTCTAACCATATGACCTTGTACTCTCCATCACTAGTTACCTGGCTGCTACTCCAGCAGTTTCACTTTCCATACAGGCATACTCCTAATTCAGAGCCTTTGCACTGATACTTCCTTTGTCTGGAAAGCGTTTCTCTCCCAAATCTACAAAACTAACTAATGGAGTTAGTTCTTTTGCTCTTCACTGAAATATCATCTCTCAATGAGGTAGACCCTAAGCAACCCATCTAAAATTCCCATCCACTTCCTTTTGCCTTCTTGATCTCTCTTACTCTACTCCACTGCTTTTTACATAGTTCATATTATCTCTTAATATACTATGTAATTGTCATATTCATTATATTTAGTATCCTTTCTAAAACATAGGTACCCAAGGGCAAAGACTTTTTAAAATCCCTGATGTAGCTCAGGCATATAGAACAATTCCTTGCACATAACAATTGATAAAAAAAATGTTGGTTGAATCAATATATAGATGATAAATATTGATAAACATTAATTTTGATTATTTTTATGCTCTATGTGCTGCTATTTTCAGTATTGTGCTGTAACAGTCATTCTTTTTATCCAATATACCACAGTTTGAACTTCAAAAATAGTCTTGGTGAGAACTATCAATTTTATATATATACTTGTATGTGTGTGTATCTCATAAATCATAGTTGGTATTCAATAAATGGAAGCTGATTTATAGTACAATGTACTTTGAGCAGAAGGGTGCCAAACTTTGTAATAACTTTCAGTAGAGAAATGGAGTGTTACTTTCGTACTTGAAAGATGTTCTGATAAAGATAATTAAGTCAGGTCTTAATATGACCTTTCTTCCAATTTTCTTAAAATAACAATGCTAGTGTGTTATAGAAATCAGATAAGTGTGCTGCTATTTTGGATTAGTAGATATCTGATTGCCTACCATAACTGAAAAAAAATCATAAATCTTAACTCTTAGGTTGGCTTAAGGAACATATATACACTCAGGTTAAAGCATTGTTTTTTATCAGCTGTATAGGCTATAATAAAAATAAGATTAAATCTGTTCACTAAAAGCTTTCCTCCACAGTCTAAAGAATGAGATCAAAAGACACTTTCGTGGTTTATACCAAACTACAACTTGTTTCAAAATCTATTGTCCTTTTCCCAGTTCTTTCAACTTTCAATGCAGTTAGGTGTGGCACATGACAAAGTGTTCTCCAACTTCTGTGGGCTGAAGAAATGGGTACTGCTTCTAGGTCTGGCCCACTAAACCTTCTACAATCACCCCTCCATGTTCTTCCCTTCTAGCTGATTGGAAGGATTGTGCTCGGGGAACTCTTAAAAGTAATGTATTAAAAATGCCAAGTAGGGCAGGCCCAGTGGCTTAGTTGGTTAAGAGCTCATTCAAGAGCGCAAGCTGAGCTCTGAGCAACAGCTTTTCAATGCCCAGCCTGAGCTGAGCTGCCACTGAGATGCCAACAGGTGGCAGGATGGCTCAGCTAAAAAAAAAAAAAAAACCCACAAAAAAAACCAAAAAGAAAACAAAGAAAAATGCCAAGTAAGCATCAGTCTGGTCTGAGTAAGTGTGTGCAGAGACTGTTAGGCTGTATGAAAACTTGTTCTGGATGCTTACATATGAAAGAAATGAACTTCTTACTCTATAATCACTGAAATGGAAGGGGGTGCTATTTGTTAAGGATTTTTAGCTTACCCTAACCCACAAATAACAAACACTAAATACCTACAACTAGGTAAATACCTTCTGGAATCTTTACTCCATTCGCAAGGCAGAACTGGGATCCTCTATCCCCACTGAAATATATATATTTATTCCCCAGAAAAATTATAACATTCAATGTAAATATTTGTTTGTATATTTGACTTCCTCTTACAATTCTATTTTTAAAGGACAAGAATTGAACCCTTTTCATACTTGGCCTTAGTTAAGTATCTAGAAAGCTCTCAGTACTGAATAAATATTTATTGCTTTATTAAAATAATACATGAGTGATTGAAAGCAATGGCCTCAGAAATAATGCATATATCATTCAGCTCAGCATCACTTCTTTTATTAAAATATCAGGTACTCACATATTTAAAAATTACAGAATAATTCTCTTATATTTCCTTTTTCTTTGCTCATTCTTCTTTCTCTAGTCACATTGACATTGAACTTGTATCAGCCACATGAATCTATTGAGAGGCAATGTTCACCTTTAGAGGGAAGGGGTCATTGTTATTGTCGGGTCAAAAAAATCTAAGCAAATCAAAGTAAACAAAACTAAAACACATCATTTAACAAACCAACCATGAATAAGACCACCATGAACAGCAAAACAGAAATCCTAAACTGATATATCTTGGTGAAAATATATATATTTTTTATTCCAGATAGTCACATTACAGATTATAAAGGATTTTGAGATGTTCATCTTGTCAAAATAAGGTTACATTTTCAAAAAATCATCATTTGATATTGAACGCAAGAGAATATAGTAGGATAGAAACGTTAATAAGTGTTGTCATATTCAAACTGCCAAGTCTCTCCTTTAATTACATGAGAGATACTTTCAATTTATTTGGAAGCACACATTAGTACAGTAGTTAGTATGGTAAGGATACAGCCTTCAAAAGGTCAAATTGTTATTGTGTACATAGAAACCTTCATAAAATTACATTGCTCATTCCCTGGTAGAGGTTAATTAGTTAAATCTTCAGAGCTACTTAGTAATTTTCACACACATCACACAGTTCAAGTGCACACAATACAAAGTAATTACACAACAGTAGAAATTTGACACAAGAAAAGCTAGATCAAATTAAATAATGCCTGCATCTTTCTTCTAAAATTAATATAACTTTGGTTCAAAATACAACTCATACCTATATTGAAAGACAGTGTCAGAAGAGCTAAAAGAAAAGATGATATATAGAGTAGAACTAGCAATTAAATACGTTGTACAACAGCCACTACAGAATTAAATGATTAGATAATATTGTAAATCACGGAAAAATGTATCAAAACAGAAGGACCATAAGGCAATAAAAATATGGAGTAAGAAGTTTAGTTAGGAAACAAGTTGATAATTTTCTCTGTTCTGTGCTTTGAAATTTAAGTTTGTTTAAAAAATCTGCAATCACTCCTCTTTGGAATAAGTATGCAATAGTTTTCAATTATTTGTTTTTCCAAGTTGTCTCTTATATTTAGAGTTTCAGCAACCTAGGTAATTTCACATTGAGGGATAACACAATTCAAGAAGTACACATATTTTTATTACCACTCTGCATTTCTTCCTTTTCCACATGACTAGTTTTCCTGGCTGCTTGCCAACATTCCATTAGAATGCATTATTTCAGCAGAAAAGTATTCTTTCAGTTTGTGTATGATAAAAGGAAATCTTTATAGGTGCATCTTTTTTTTTTTTTTTTTTTTTTTTTTTTTTGGGCAGTGTCACTGGCCCTCATATGTGGGACCGAACCGGGGCCGCTGACTTCCCAGGCCAGCGCTTAACCTCCGCGCCACTCGGCCGGCCCTATAGGTGCATCTTTTAAATGGCATGTTTCCTATGAAATTTACATTTGAAAGAACTATTTTATAAATTTGCAGAACTATTGTTTATGTATAATTTGTCATTTGTATGAAAACAAAGTAATCGATTTAAGCAAACGTAGGGAAGGAGATACCTCCAACCAGAAACTGACCTACGTAAATTCTGCCTTATGTAAATGGAGCCCTAAATAAAATTTATTTCACTGGTTGACAGCATATTATATATTCCCTCTATCTTTTGATTTTTTAAATGTCAGTTGAAAAGGAAAAAAAAGGACTGATAATACGTGCAAGTCACTTTGTTTGATACTAGGGAATTCAGAAACATAAGACAAGATCCCCTCATTCTATGGGTTGAGAGAAATTAAAACAAAACTTATAATACAGGTATATGATGAGAGACATGTAAGGAAAGTTTACTAGTTGAACAGAATAAGAACAGATGATCCTCTCTCAAGAAAAAAAGATGAGGCTGGGCATTGAAAGATAAGATGTCAAGGACATCTGAGGAGAAATATGGGGAATAGTAACAGCAAAGCTATAAGTCAGGTCCATTAATGTTTAATACTTTTTTGCAGCAAGTTCAGAGATTGAGGGTTTATACTGAAATATTATACTGGAAAATCTATTTGGAGTTTTCTGGCCCCATCAAGTCCTCTCATACACCATGCAGCTGACATCCCATAGATCATATCCCTAAGTTCATCCCCTCACACAAAAGTTTAAAGCTAGAACCATCTAAACTGGTTCATGTAATGCTATTCTCCCCAACTTGCTCCAGTTTCTCTCTATTACCTAACCTATGTCATCTGAGATCCATTTATCCCATTTTGAGCCATAGCACTCAAACTCCATGGACCTCCTATCACATGGATCTTACAAATTTGCCAAACAATGTTTTACAAGCTTCATTCTCTTTGGCAACACTGCTCATGGAAGATCTGTCCACTCTTCTTCCCAATCTCATTGCTGCTTATTCCCTTTTTCTTTCTGTGCTTAAGTACATTTGTTGGTTTGATTGTTCATTTGTTTGTGTTTGGTTCATCATGACAGAAGGGCTTTGTCCAAACTAGGGTTTACTTTTGTTCATTGCTGTATCCTTAGAACACAGAATAATAAGTACATAATAGGCATGCAATACATATTTGCTGACTAAGTTTTTAATAGTGCCAAGTAAATGGATATTCTTCCCTCAGAAGGCTGAATCCCTATGATTTGGAAATCAAGTCTAATCTGGAATCATTTGGGGAAGACCTTAATTATGAGGCCCGATAAGTTCGCAAACTCACCCTAGAAAAAGTGTTACTTACCTCATTGATGAATATCACTATGGCCAGCTTCGACTCACACCCCTTGGGAAAGCTATGCACTGATGCCAGTGCCTAATCTACCCCTCAAAGTAATTTTGGAACTGTGTTTCTGAAATGTCCATCAAAGCTGTCATTGTATTACCTTCAATGTCCCGAATGTCATCAAAATGTCTTCCTTTCAATATTTCCTTTATCTTCAGGTAAAGAAAGAAGTCACTGGGGACAAGATGAGGTGAGCAGGGAGGGTGTTCCAATGCAGTTATTTCTTTACTGGCTAAATACTCCCTCAGAGACAGTGCCGTGTGAGCTGGTGCATCGTCAAGATGCAAGAGCCATACATTTTTGGTGAAAAGTTCAGGTTGTCTTACTTTTTCACATAGCCTTTCCAAATAGTAAACTTGGTTAACTGTTTGTCTAGTTGGTGCAAATTCATAATGAATAATTTTTCTGATATCAAAAAAGGTTGGCAACATCGTTGCAACAAATTCACAAACTTAATTGTCAGACCGCGCGTGTGTGTGTGTGTGTGTGTGTGTGCGTGTATGCAACCTTGTTTTCTATTTTTCTATAAGATATATTTAATCTTCTAAAATTGTTTTTTGGGGCAAATCCAATGTAAAAAAAATAAAATTTAATTTAGGTTCATTTATTGGTCACACTAGTTTGTTGTGTGCTGTTTGTTTGTTTCCCCACGAAATGATACTTGAGTTTTATAACCTGTGAACTGTTATATCTGAGAAAAATCTCTCCATTGAGCTTAACTATCTAAAATGTAGAGCAATTAAGCACCAAATTTTAGTTTTAGATCTTCAAATGAGTTTAAAACCTCAAATGCATAGAAAGGACAAGGAGGTTAGGTAAATCTATGTAACAAGTTAGGAGCACTCTTTCATCCTGGATAAAAGGAATACATATTTGCATTTTTTTGTGTTTTTTTTTACTATTGATAGAACCATAAATTCACAGAAATATCTCTTTACTTAAGAGCAATAGTGCAAACCCTATGGCAACTGCCAACTGATAATTTGTCTCAATACTGGGAAAAAAGTTGGAAGAGGCAGTAATCTGTTAGAGATACAGCTCAGCTACAGTTCATGGTTGCCTTGAGTAAATGTAGGATTAGCATTGCTAAATATTATTATTTATGGTAAGTGAGAACTGTAAAATTTGAAAATGAAATATATGATACGAAGATTTGTGTGAGCCAAACAAAGCCTGTCTGTATCCTGGATACAGCCATGGACTCACTTATGACCTCTCTGTGAGATATTATTCTCTTGTCCTCTGAATTTATTGTGGAAGAAAAATCTAAGGATACCCAAACTTTCCTTTAAGTCATTTGTGATTAACATTTTCTTTTCCCTGCCAAGATATTGATAAAACTTAAAAATACTATTGCAATTCTAAATGTTTGGGTCTCTAGGTTTGAATTCCTTTATTCCTGGTTTGTTTTGTTTTGTTTTTTTGTTTTGTTTTTTTGATGAGTTCAAATCAAGAGTTTAGGTGTTTGTTTGTTTGTTTTTTATTAAAGTTTATTGGGGTGATGAATTACAGAATTGTATACCTGAAACCTATGTAACTTTACTAACAATTGTCCTTTATTCTTTTTCCATGTACATTGTGAGCATTATTTCACATATAATTAAGTCTTCAACTCTAGAACACTTTTCCATTATACTATTGATTTTTAAATTTTGTTTGTTCTTCCATCTTTTTCTAATATCTGCAGTTTCTCCATATGCTATCCTCTATCTTTCATAGCTGTTATCTCTCTCCATATTCTTTTTGTCTTTGTCTAATTCCTCTGTACATTTGGAGAAGTTCCTGAAGATCTTATATAAAACATAGGCTTTTCCCTAGTCCTCCCTCTTTTCATTCTTACACGATAGAAATGAAAATGGAGTATCTCTTTGGTTAGGAAACTAAAAGTTACCTAATTCTTGTACTAAGTAAAACCAACTTATTTAAGTGGTTTCCAAGGTCATCTAACTGTCTATCTATCTATCTATCTATCTATCTATCTATCTATCTATCATCTATTTATTTATCAATCAATCCCTGTCTATCATCTACCATGTAGCTATATATAGAAAAATACAGCATTTTTTTATTCTGTGCTACTCAAACAAATATATGGTGAAATAAGGCTCTGAGAACTGCACTGTCTGTTTCATTTTTCTCTACCCATAAATATCCAAAACAAAATTTAAGATCTTTTTAGAATTTGTGATAAAATTATTGCCTAACATACCCATCATAATCATAAAGACCATGGACAGTTGGTTTTTTTCTTTAAAGCCTAGAGCAGAGCTAGCCCACTTAAGTGCAGTAGTGGATGTCACAGGGGATAATTAAAGGGGAGAGATAGATGACCAGACCTCACCTTGTGTGGGAGCCATCCCTTTCTATTACTAGTCTGATGCCATCAAATGGAAACATAAAAGAGAAGATTCAAATTTTTAGTGACTCACCACTAGAAAGAAGGTCTAATTAATGTTCGCAATTTTTCCATAACAATTCTTTTAACATAGAGAATAAAGAGAAAGGTAGGAATAAAAAAAAAAAAAAGGTTGGACACTTTAGATTTCTATTCAGAATAGATACACTGGTTCTAATGCATTTTTTATTAATTCATTATAATCTTAATTCTAGTAAGCTCTTCTCTTATCTCAGTCATCTCATTGATAGTTATATTTTGAATATCTATCAATGAATTCCTAATTCATCTAAATCTGTTTTTTTATCATCTCATCTTGTAGGTCATTTTATAAAATTTTTGTTTTATTAAATTTTAATGTCAACAATTTTTCAAAAATATTCTCCTATTTCCTAAGAAAAATACCTTTTGGCAATGTCTTCTTTCTCTGCTTCCTTTAGCCATGTGTTCCTTTCTTTATCATATGTTTATTCATGCTTACTAATGTTTGTATTATGAAACTTATTCAAGCCCCAGTACTAGATTCTCAAATAGTATAAATATGTTTTTCATGGATTTGCCTTGTTTTATATTTATTTATCTAAATATGCATTGAGAGCCTATTTTTGTACTATGAGGATATACTCCATCTTGTTGCTGATATAAAATTCTCCTCTCAGGCATCAAATTTATTGCTCCCAGCATGGTTCTCAGCATTAGGTACTAATGAAAAAAACTTTCAGAGCTCCTTTAACCCCTAACCATTGCCTTTTTAGTTATTTTTCTATTTGGTGCACAAACTCTAAGCTGGGACATACCCTCAGTAACCCTTTCTGACTCTGATATGATCATAACAGAGAAGGTGCCTCTAAAATGTTTTTGAAGATTCATGCTTGTGGATTATACCCTTCCCTGATAGTAACACTAATAAATATTTTACTAATTAAAAATAATTTCTTTTAGATTCAGACAGATTCACTCAGACATCCCTGTTACTGACATCACCAAGTCTTCTCCTACTAGCTTTGTTGTAGGGTCCCCTTGCCTTAGAGAGCACTAACTTTTAATGTCTCTGTCCCACATAACAAAAAGGATTTTCTAAGGAACTGCCTTCCGAGGCTGACCCAATACTTCCTGTTGCCTGAAACATTCACTCTTTATTAGACTCATTAAGTTTTATATCCTACTATTTCTTTGCATGCAAAATCTCTACAGTGTTGGCCCAGTAATGTGTATTTTGTTCAGAATTAAAGACATTTTCAAATTTAATGTAAATCCATATTAGTCATTAATATTTATCATTGCCCTCTGTGTGTGAATGTAGTAGAATGAATTAGAAAAGTTAATTTTATTTACTATTTATCATTAGAATTGGTTTTACAAGATAGAGATGAGTGGTACCTGTTACCCTCCTAATATAAAAATATTATGACATATCTATAAGTTTATTGTAGATTTCTCACAATAAGTTCTATTTGCTGACTTGTTAAGATTTTTAAAGGTCTTGGGAGTAGTACCTAATCACCCACTTGTCTTCATTTCTAGATTTTGAGCCAATTGAGAATAGATAGAGGGTACTGGTGGGAATTTTTTAACAGCATCTGTTTTATTATTTGTAAAGTTAGATGAGTAAGTGTGGCATTTACTCAAGGTTAAAATGCATTTTTTGGTCTTTTCATTGAATTATATTTTCACTGGATTAAATTTCTCCACCCAGGCACAGACAGTATAGCCCTCAGATCTTTTCTGAGGTGGATGAGGATAAGGGAAACCCTATGTTTCTTTTCTGTGTTTTTTTTTTTTTTTTTTTTTTTTTTTTTGAGGGCAGTGTCACTGGCCCTCATATGTGGGACCCAAACCAGTGCCGCTGGCTTCCTAAGCCAGCGCTTAACCACCGCACCACTCGGCTGGCCCAGGAAGCCCTATGTTTCTGATATGAAAGTATCACTGGGAAGAAGATATATTACTTGTTAGAAGACAGAGGCAGGTCCCAAAGAAAGGAGGGCACACCAAAGTAACATCAAATCAATGACTGTCAGGATCTCAGCACTACTAATCACTACTCATCCCATTGGGAAGCCTAAGAGTTTTCTTCCAACATGGGCTCTCTTTGGGAGGGAGGGGAAAGAGAGGATAGAAATGAATAGAAGGATCATAAGCATTTTCCCTAAAATAAAATTTCCCAGTACATTTTTTGACAAACCTTGGATTATGGCCTCATTTTAAGGTAAATTTCACAGAGATCAAGAAACTCTCAGAGTAGAACTTTATGCCAATGTTCACATTATTAATTCTTCTCATCCATGAACATAGAATATCTTTCCATTTATTTATCTCTTTCTCAGTAGCTTTCACCAGTGCCTAATAGTTTTCAGTGTACAGATCTCAGACCTCATTGGTTATATTTATTCCTAAGTATTTTTATTTTTTTTGATGCTATTATTAATGTTTTCTTTATTTCCTTTTCAGGTACTTCATTATTAGTGTTTACAAATACAGTGGTGTCTTATCTATGGATAATTGCTAGTTGGTATTCTTGTGAGGGGAACTGAAGTTGAAAAAGAACTATGTCACTCTTTTGAAAAAACAGTGTTAGCATTTTCATATTCACTTTTTAAATTTACTCAATATTATATCCCCATCAATGATTATGATACATAGAACATCATAATGCTGAATTGCTTTACCTTCAGTGGTGCCACTGACTGTTCAAAGATGCCTACTTCAAACTAGGAACAGAACACTATTCATCTTGACTCCTGAATTATTTAATGCATTTTATTGAACATGCATCTATCTTTACTATAAGTTTTGATAGTTATAGTGCTCATTGTTTAGTTATTTCTTCAGTATCTCTTTCATAAATATAAAGGTTGGTAAGTCCTCTGTGTGACATAATTCAACAATGAAAGTTAACTGTTCTGTCAGTGTCAAAATGAATTAGGAATATGGGGAACATAGATTCTATACATCCCACAATAATTTGAATGACAACTCTGACAATAAATTTGTGAAACTCACAATTTAAAGAACAAAATGATAACAGTAATTTTGCTCAAGAAGTAATTTTGAAAAAACATCTCCCCATGAAAATGTGAACTAGGCACTTTGTCAGAATCATAGAGTTATAGCCAATGCTTTGGACTTAGTTACGTGCCTTTAGTTTCTGTATCCAGCAATATTTGCTTCTTCCTGCAAAATTCTTGTGCAATAATAAATTTGATTTAAAAATTCTCTGCAAAATATTTTGGCCAGTCCACATGTTCAGGGCTGCTGTTGTCACATTTGGCTCATTTGCTGAATTTGAAAAAAAAAGGTCCTCCTCTGGGAAGATGAATAAGAAAAAAGGTATAGTTTTCCCCAGGGCTAACATAATTTTGCATCAAGGAGCACGTTGAGAGGGATTTTAGCCCCAGCAGTCTCCCTTGGCTGAAAGCCTCTGTGCAGGACATAATTTGCATGACTGTCAGTGGTTGACTTAAATTTGCTTTCTTCAACAAAGCAATGTGAATAAAAGCTTAGTAAAATACAGAGGTGCTGCTTTAGAAAATGTCCCCATTATTGTATTTGTTACTTGCTAACCTTCTGTTTTCTTTAAAGCTTGATCTACGTATTATCTCTTTAATCTTATGCATTTGGATTAATGGTAAATTCCAAGAGAAGTGGAAAACAAACTATGAAAGCTAGCATGTACAGCCATTTTTACAAGTGTGCTGCCAGTATGTATTTTTTGTAAGCTGTCACTGAAAATTTTGCATAACTTTGAAGGTCATATGTGAGCAAAATGAAAGGGCTAAAATTTTCAATATCTCAAAGGGAATTTATTTCTCTATTGTCAATGCCAGAACACAAATATAATATTTTCTTTTAAATCAGCAAAATGACAGAATCCATGGAATTGTTCCTAAGGTTGATAATTTATTAATCAGAATTACCTCCAAGTAATTTGCGGTTTTCATTATTGCAATTCTATCAAAAAAGAAAATATAATTCCAATGAATATAGCGTGATGTCACAAGTATTTTATTCAGATGTCCTAGATTCACATCCTTGCTCAACAACTTTCCAGCTGTGCGACACTGGAAAACACAATAGTTTGCCTAAAATAAGAAGGGGTTTGTGGATAACGGAAGTCCAAAAATGAATTCCAGCATTCAAATCTTTTCTAAAAATATTTTGTTTTGCTTTTGATTTTTCTGTATTGGAGGCTTTTATATCTTTCCAGAACCTCTTATTTTGCCTAAATAGAGCAGTAGGCACATGTAACTGGAGTTCTTAAGCTTTTAAGGAAATTAAAAATATGTCAAGATTTATTTAAACTTTTGTCATAAAGTTATTAAGGCACTTTATACCACAATTTTCATCTGTAAAATGGGGCAAATATCACACTCATCTCATAGGATTATGATTACCAAATGACTAACATATGTTATGCTCTTAGAGCAGTATGTGGCACTAAATAGTAAGTGCTTGATAAACAATAATCACTATTAATATGCTGTATTTCATAGAAATGCAAAAATTCATAAAACTTGAGAAAAATTTTTGTTGATGTAATAAGAATCAAATTTAAAATAAGTGTAAAGATCAGTGTGAGGTCATCTGGGCTTTATATGTATTACAGTTTTTTTCCTTAGGATTTTGAATCAATAGCAAACACAGAAGTATAAATTCCACACATATAGATTTAGTTCAGAATAAATGATATAGACATACAGAATGTTTAGAGGGGAAAAGTCAGTAAAATAAAGAAAAGATGAAAGTAAATAGTTGGGCATCTGGAAAAAGAAAAATATTTCGTTATTATTAGATTTTTTTTAAAAAGTATCAGGTTTGTGTGCTGCCTTCTCAGAACCCACACACTTTGGGGTGTTAAGAGGAGGAGTTGTTAGTATTGAAGTAATTATAACAAGGGTGTAAGTTTCTGTAGGTGGGAGATAACTTATTATATAGAAATACTTATTTTAGTCTTAAAATAATATTTTGTTGAACTTAGATATTTAGCAAGGCTATGATTCTCTCTGCAGTGTGAAGTTTAGGATTAACAGAAGAAAACTGACTTTGTATTTCCACAGTGAAGAGTTCTCTCTATTTACAGAGAATATCGATAGAGTGTATCAAGAGACTGAACTTACCTTGCGGGATACATACATGTCAGGCTCTGCACCCCTGCGAAGACAATTTCAGCATTTTCCTTTAATGATATACTTGCCCAGCATCTTTATTATCATAAAATATTAATAAGAATACATACTCTGGAGTCTTTAAAGTTTTGAATGTTGTATACATAGTATGTATAAGACAATGTAAAATAAGTATTTCCATCATTCTGTTTATAAATAAGTACTATCTTTTCTCTCTTGCTTTTTAAAAATAGTCCTACAATCTGATTACGATGTGCACTGTTCACGTTGTTTCAGCACTGCTGTAACCTGTGTGGGGTGCTTAGTTTCATTACCTTGAAAAAATACTTAGTGCCATCATTTGACAAATTTCTCATTAGTTTACCATCAGAATAGAAGAGCTCAATACTAGTAGCTAATGTGTAGATTCTACATGAGGGCATCAATTTTTAAAAATCAGACGATTTTTTAGAGCAGTTTTAAGTTTACAACAAAATTGAGAGGAAGGCACAAGATTCCCCATATGTTCCACGTCTCCACACATGCATGTCCTTCCCCTGCTACTGGCATCACTCACCAGAGTAGTATGTTACAATCAGTGAGCCTACAATGTCATGTCATAATCACCCAACGTACGTTGCTTACCTTAGGATTCATTTCTATGAGTTTGGGAAAACTTATATCATCTAAAGTTTTGGAGCAAAGTATAATGACATGTACCCATCAATATAATATCATATACCCATCAATATAATAGAGTATTTTCACTGTCCTAAACATTCTTCTGTGCTCTGCCTTATTCATTATTCCCCACCCACCATTGGATTTTGCTCTAAAGAAGAGCAAAAGGAAGCGAAGCAATAGCCAAAGAACATCTGTCTTCCATCTGAATTACATTTTAAAAAGGTTCTAAAAAGTGTCTGTATATGCACACTTATTCTTCCATTTTTGTTACAGAATTCAATTTGCTGTTCATGATACAGATACTCCATGGGTTTGGACCCAATACTTGAAGGTCAGTAATCTGTTCCAGAAGATGCTTAACTTGTGCTTGAGAAAGAGTTTAAACTAGTATAAATGGGCCTAGATATGTAAAGCATGCACAATAATATTTGAAAAATGTCAGTAACTAAATGTTGTTAAAGAATGGTGGGGGGCCGGCCGGGTGGCGAGGTGGTTAAACGCTGCCTTGGGACGCCAGCGGCCCCAGTTCGGGTCCCACATATGAGGGCCAGTGACACTGCCCTCAAAAAAAAAAAAGAATGGTGGGAATCGACTGGGTGCTGAAGCTGGGAGAAGAGTTTTAAGTCAGCTCAAGGAGGTATTTTGATTCGAAGGCAGAATAGAATAAAAGTCATAATATCTAACATTAATTGGGTAATAACTACATGTCATGCTCTCTCAAGGACCCCAAGAAATGATGTATTATTTTTATAACCAGAAAGAAAACAAAAATAATACTGAGTGTAAATGAGTTTAGTGAGTCACCTAAAAATCAATATTTAAGTGTCAGGATCAGGATTGAACATAGGCAGTCTAATTTAAGAGCTACCTTTCTTATCTGTATTCTCTAACATGTGTACTCCTCACAATTTTATTTTCACATATTTTATGGGTCTTTGGGAAGCACTTAAACTTTTTGAGAAAGAGTTAAAAGCAAAATTCTGGCAGCAGTTTGAAAAATAGAAGAGATTAATGTTTAAAGTCAGAGAAATCTGGAAATTCTTACTTCATTATTTATTGATTTATTCACACTAGACAGGGGGAGTATAATGGGGATGTGCCCCTTATTTTCCATAAACACACCTTGGTTTATAGCACCAAACTGTCTAAAATTGATCTTTTCCCACAAAAATGTTTAAATGAAAGGATATTTCTGTCCCCTCAATTGAACTAAAAATTGATTTCTGGTTTATTTTCTAGGAAAAAAAAATTGAACTTCTTTTCAACTGAGGTTAGAGGAGATAAGGCATTTCAGAAACTGAAATTCAGTACAAAATTTAATTTAGACAAAACATTCTAACAAACAAGATGCCTTTTTATTATAATTTGCCATGTTTAGGGATTTTCTTTTTTTTAACAGTTAGGAAGATGTTTGAAACAATGGATCCCAGACATACAGAAATTGATCCAAACTTGCTTGGGGTAGATTTCTAATTTACAGAAAAATTTGGTGAACATGTGTAGGAATGGATACTAAGGGTGTGGAATAATGGCGAGAGGAACAGGAAATTGGATCTTGCCAAATTTATTGATATGGGCTCACTAAGCAAACATTCTGCAATTAATGTTGCAGCTTAGGGAATAAGAAACAGGTTTAACAATTTGGTTGGTTGGCTGAAACATGGACCAAAAGATAGTCAACTGTGAGTGAATTGGGAATACCTGGCCCTTGTGTTTTTTGTTCTGTTTTGTGTTTTAATTAGTTTCAGGTGTAAGAAACAATGTAAAAGACATTCACACATTTCACAAAGTGATAACCCCCCTCCCCAATCTACTACGCCTCTGACATCATATGTCGCTGTTGCAATTCCATTGACTCTATTCCTTATTGTACTCCACATCCCATGAATGAATATATATTTAAATTTAATTATAGTTGACATTCATTATTGAGCTTCAACTTCAGGTGTACAGTGCAATGGTGAGGCATCTACACAGTCCATGAAGTGGTCTCCCTTGGTTTAATATAGAGGACAGGATTCAGAAACATAGGGAGAATGGAAGATTAGACTGGATTTGTCATGTGAGACCTCCTCACCCGCACTGAGAGTTTCCAGAGGACATACCTTTCATCACTACTATGAGAAATAGATTTGTGAGGGAGCCCTGGAATCCTCGAAGAGCTCTATGATCTCAGAAACTGCATGTGGTACAACTGGAAAACCTAAATCCTTTCGGATTAACTGGGTTTTGCTGTGAGAGGGGTTACATGGCAGCACTCAGCTGCCAAAGGTAAGGTGGATTACCTAATGGGCAGCAAGCAAGTCAAAGCAACAATCAGAACAGCCTGACTTGTGTAAACCTACAGTTCTGGCTAGTTGATTATGGTTTTCCTGAAAGTGAATTAGATAGGAAGTCTTGTTACCACAGACTCAAAGGTTCTGCTTCCCTGTATACATCCAAACAAAAACAAACAAACAAAAACAACAACAAAAAAAAAACAAATAGGAGATAGCAGCAAAGAAATTAAAGGTTCATTTAAGGAAGCGGTGCCAAGTCTAGAGACACAGGTGAGCTAGTGCTCTCAAAAACCTGGCTCCCCAATGGTCTCTTAACGGCTAGGCTATATAAGGGGAAAATCATTAGTCATGGTTGCTATGGGAGTTGGGGTTGTGGGCTGTACTGATTGGTAGAGATATGGCACAGAGCGATTGATCATGGCTTCAGGCCCTGGTGTCAGCTATGGATAGCATTGGTCTGTCAGGTTTCCAGGGGATGTGGTCCTTGGAGCTGGTCTGCTTTCATGAGTCTGGAGCTGAGACAGAACTAAGGCCAAGGTGTTATCTTTGTTTGACAAAACCTTATTCTAGATTGAGGTTTAGTTATTGTATCTTTGTCATGGTTGATACCTGAAGCTTTAGTCTTGAATGAGTTTGATGCTGACAAGAACCTAATATTTTAAGGGGTTAAGGATTAAAAGCAGTGGACATACAGTGTATGCACAAGTAGGAGGATCTGGGCAAAGAATGCAGGTGAGTCAGAGTTCTGTCAGGGAAAACAAAGCTGGCTTGGGTTCAAGTAAAATGCATGCTAAAGAAATGATGATCTTGTGTGGTTACATTCTTACTGATCTGTGTAAGCAGAAAAGTTCTAGGTGAAATGAACCAAAGTCTAACCTGAATCATAAAAACATGAGCATTCAATTAGCTACAACTTGAGCCAGTTTATAGACCCAGAACCCCTTGAATGAAGGGGAGGCCTCATGCCCTTGACGAAGGACTCTGTACACTGCCAAAAATTTATACTGTTAATCTTTCTCCCAGCCTTACCCAAAAGGACCTATGGCTTTTTACCAGTGTGTGTGCAATAAAGAGGACTATGGGACACTGGCTCTGAACTAATACTAATTCCAGGAGACCCAAAGTCGCTGTGGTGCACCTGTCAGAGTAGGTGCTCATGGAGGTCAGGTGATCAGTGGAGTTTTAGCTCAGACCCATCTCACAGCAGTCCAGATGGGTCCCTGAACCCACCCTGTGGGTATTGCCCCAGTTCCAAAATGCATGATTAAAATAGATATACTCAGCTGCTGGAAAATTCCCACATTGGTCCACTGACTAATGGCATTTAATTCTCTGTATATATTATAATGGGAAAAGCCAAGTGGAAGCTACTAAAACTGTCTCTACCTAGGAAAATAGTAAACCAAAAGCAATACCAGGGTCCAGAGGGCTATCATAGACTAGTACCACTATCAAGAGCTTGAAGGGTGCAGGAAGATGAGTCCCACCCCATTGCCATTCAAGTCACCTATCTGGCCTGTACAGAAGACAGATGCTCCTTGGAGAATGACAGCGGATTCTCATAAGCCTAAGCAGGTGGGACTCCAATCACAGCTGCTGTATCAGATGTAGTTTCATTGTTTGAGCAAATTAACATATCCCCTGGTACCTGGTATGCAGCTATTGATTTTACAAATGCCTTTTTTTTTCTCCATCTCTGTTAATAAGACCCACTAGAAGCTATTTTCTTTCAGTTGGCAAGGCCAGCAATACATCTTCACTGCCCTATCTCAAGGGTATATCCACCCTCTAGTCCTGTGTCATAATTTAGTCCTAAGATATCTTTATTACCTTTTCCTTGGAGAAGACATCACACTGGCCTATCACATTGATGATATTATGCTAATTGGACCTAGTGAGCAAAAAGCAGCAACTACTCTAGACTTTTTGTAAGACATTTTGCATGTCACAGAGTGGGAAATAAATCTAACAAAAAAATCAGGGGCCTTCCACCTCAGTGAAATTTCTAGGAGTCTGGTGGTGTGGGGCATGTCAAGAAATTTCTCCTAATGTGAAGTATGTGTTATTGCATGTGGCCCCTTTTTCAGCCAAATGGGAGTCACATGCTTAACGGGCCACTTTGTATTTTGGAGGTAACATATTCCTCATATTAGTATGTTACTCCAGGCCATGTACAAAGTGATCTGAATTCCAGTTTTGACTCAGAACAAGAGAAGACTCTCCAGGTTGCTCTGCAAGTTTCCCTACCACTTTGGCCATATGATCTAGCAATCCAGTGGTGCTTAGAGTGTCAGTGGCAGGTAGGGGTGCTGTTTGGAGCCTTTGGCAGGCTATTGTAGCAAGTCCTTGCCATTCTCTGCAGATAACTATTCTCTTTTTGAGAAGTAACGATTGGCTTTCTACTGGGCATTAGTAGAGACTGAACACTTAACTATGGTCTAATAAGTTACTATGTGGTCTGAGCCTCTCCTAATGAACGGGGTGTTATCCGAGCCCCCAAGCAGTATAGTTGGGCATGGACAGCAGCACTCCATGATCAAGCAGAAGTGGTATATACATGACTGAGCCTCAGCAGGCTTTCAAGACACAGTAAATTACATGATGTGGCCCAAGTCCCCATGATCCCCAGCCTGCTTTACTGCCTTCTCTCTCTGAGCCTGCAACTATGGCCTCATGGGAAGCTCCCTCTGATCAATGGACAGAGGAAGAAAAGATTCAAGCCTGGTTTACTGATGTTTCTGCAGGGTATGCAGGCACCACTCAGAATTGGACAGCTGCAGCACTACAGGACTCAGGCTGAGGCTGGCCCTAAAATACCATCAGTTCTTCTGGCTCTCAGTCCTTCAGACTTGGATTGTAACTACACACTATCAATTCTCCTGTGTCTCCAGCTTCCCAAATGTAGCTCTTGTGACTTCTCAGCCTCCATAATTGCAAGAGTTAGCATCCCATATTATGTATACGATATATTGGTTCTGTTTCTCTGCAGGACCCTGACTAATATGCTCATCCTATCAGGCTCCGGGAGGTCCACAAAGAATACACAACTATTGAAGAGCCAACTATATCACTCACTCTACATCAACTTCTTCACATGACATTTAACTCTATATATAGCTGCAAGAAATTTTTATAAATACATATATATTTTTTCATAAATACATATATATGTGTATATGTAGATAAATACATAAAACATATAGCTATATATCTGTATATGTGTATGTGGGTATATATGCACATATATAAACACATGAGCATTTTTGTGCGATCTCTCATTAAAACCTTGGGGAGAGAGAGACAGAGACAGAGGCAAAGAAGAAAGAGATAGAGCTGGAGACAAAGTAAGAGACATAGCAACAGATACTCAAATTCTTTGTGGTTTTTATATAAAATTATAATATTTTTACTGTTTTAATAGCTGTTTAACCTAATGCAATTTTAGTTTCAGATTTGTTTTTATGCTTTTACCTGGGTACTTTGTTACCGGAACAAGTAAAGTGTATTTGGTAGGGGAATGATTATCATTTCCTTATTGATTTAAGTTTTGGGTTTTTTTTAATGATAAGGACATGAATCTTTCTGTCTTATATGTTGAAAAATTTTTTCCAATTAGTCATTCATATTTTAACACGGGCTACCTTTTTTTTTTTAGTTCAAATATAAGAATGTCAAATGTACTAAAGATGTCCTATAATCCTAAACCTTTGCTTTCATGGTTAACATCATTCACTCCCAAGGGAATTGCTATGCACATCCTTCACCTGTGTTGTGAAAACAAGAGTCACTGCATCCAAATGCAAAGGTTTATAGTCAGAGACAGAAGCTGTTTTATAGTCAGAGACAGAAGCTGTTTTGAATGGCAGTCAGAATACGAGCAGTGGAAGTCCTTACATAAGTAAAGACAAATAAATAGATTTGTCAGTCTTTCCTTTCAGATGTGTGAATGAAATAAATTTTTGCATAATGGAGTACTGTTTCCCAGTATTACCCAATATTCAGTTTCTGCCTTTTCTTTGTATTGCAATTTGTGGGTCTGGAGGTACTCATGTATTAGTAAGGTATTCCCAACAGCAGCTTGATGACTGAAAACATTTTGCACTTAAATATTTCTCTTATATTTATACTCATGTAAGTATAGACATTACATGCACAATGCATAGTACTGATTATTTACATGGGCCAATAAATGGGTATTAAAATCAAAATTGTGAATCCCTTTATTTTTGCAAAAGTGCATGTAAGATTTAATTATATTTTCCAAAATAAGTATACATTTTCAGAATATCACCTAAATAAAATGTTTTGATAGAAATATATTTAAACATAAGACATGTGAGCTCTATTTGTACTCCTGCTGTAGGCAAATTCTAAAGGCCAATCTGACTAATTGATGTTATTTGTTTTCCTGGGTTGTGGGAACTGTTACGAGTAGAGATTTCATTGATCAGAATTGCAATATCACTACCTGTGATGATGTAAGTGGGTTTCAAGTCTAGGAGAAAAAGACAACAATAAAATCAGAAGATGAACTTAGTTTCTTAAGAAAAGAGAAAAAAACTGGTTGAATTATTTCTTTCACAAAGAAGCTAAGAAATCTGTAGTCTTTTATCATTGGTATCTCTTGGGTATTTAAGTCACACTTCACATTTGAATGGAATCTTTAAACCTCAAAGTTTGGGAATCAGCTGAGACTACTTTAGTTTGCCTAATGGGAAAGGTTTTTACTTTTACTTAAAAAACACAAAAAACAAACAAACAAGCAAACAAATAAAAAAAACTGGCCCAGAGCTTGGAATGTCTGTAAACTAAAGGAAAAATCTGGTTTTCCGGCTGACCTGCATTCTTTACATGAGTGAGTTGAGAGTCCAGGACTAAGATTTATTGAGAATAGCCTCCATCAGCTTTGGCTTTGAATCTTCATTTTCAAATTCAAGTTTCAGCTTTACTATGAAACAGCAACAAAAATCACAGGTGTAGGGGACTTCCCAAGTCTCAATTTGCTCTGGCTAAACTTTCCTTCTGCACTACTATATTACAATTTTTTTTTTTAAAAGAGTTTATTGGGGAATTGGGGGAGGAGACCAGCCAAGTTGCTGTTCAGAATTCGTTGTGGATGGCGCCAGTCGCTATGTGGCTTCCCGACGGCAGCTCATGGCCTCTAAGCTCAAGGTGCTGTGTTCAATCTTAGTTGCCTGTGGGTATAGCCACCATCCCATGCTGGAGCCGAACCTGGCAGCCTTGTTGTTAAGATTGCACGCTCTATCCACTGAGCCATCTGGGCGGTAGCTCAGCTCAAGGTGCCGAGCTTGGTCTTAGTTGTGTGCGGGCATAGCCCACCATTGAACAGGCAATCTTGTTGTTACACCAGCTGAGCCATCCTGCCACCTCTTGGCAGCTCAGCGACAGCTCAGCTAGGGCGCAGCATTCACTGACCCAGGTAGGAATAGAACCGGCGGCCCTGTTGCTCAAAGCACTTAAAACAAATGCCATATACTTTAGTTCTTTTTTAAAAAAAACACATTTTGGCTAAAACTTTTGAGTCATTATGTGACAAACACTGTTAAAACACTTTTCATGCATTATCTCAGGAACTGTGGCAAAAATTAATGTGCTGGTTAGAAGCCTAGAAACTACAGCCAAGTTTCTTGGACTAAAATTTCACTTGGCCGCTGTGTTACTGGGACAAGCCACTTAAACTCGCTGAACTTAACATCCCTCATCTAAAGAGTGGAGATGAAAAAAGCACCTTTGTCACAGGAGGTTTGTGAGGATTATTTCAACTAATACTTGTTAGATGCTTGGAAATGTGTCTGGTACATAAGCTCTCACAACGGGTTATCTAACATTTGGTGACTCGGCTTTGATGCTGGTAATGTTTGCTTGCTGATTGGTTTCTTGCTTTGCTGGAGATAGCCTGAAGCCAGCAATCATTTTAATTCTGTTATTATTATCTTTGTGCAAGGTAGAACCATGCAGTTACATCTATACAAGCTGGTCTAATTTAGTTATTTATGGAAATAGTTACATTTATGGAAAAGTTAGGATTTACAAAGTCACTGCCAGATAACATACAAAATATTACTCACAAACTGAGAGTATTATGGATATAATTGCCAAATTAATGTATTTGTTTATAATGAAGTAGAAAAGATTAATGTTGAACATTAATAATGCAGAAAACCATTGATCTTTCCTTCTCTTTTTTATATTTTCTTTAGAAGTCTGCATGTGACAGCCGGCCAAGTGGCTCAGTTAATAAAGAGTTGGCTTGGGAGCACGAGCTCTCAGCAGCAGGGTTGCCAGTTCAGTTTCCACATGGGCCAGTGATGCTGCACCCTCTCCAGCTAAGTGGTGAACAACAGCTCCACCTGGAGCTGGGCTGCCATGATTGGCCATCGACGGCATAGGCTGCAGTGGAGCTACAGTGGGCTGCCGTGGGCTACTGTGAGTGGCCTGCAGACAGCGAGAGCTGCCATGAGCCACTGTAAGTGGCCATCCAATGGCCAGCGAGAAACTGCCTCAGCAAGGAAGAACGCAATGATCATAATACCAACATGGGCCAGTGAAGTGACATCCTCCACAACTAGACTAAAGAACCAAAGGACAGCAACTTGTCTGTTCCCCTCCCCCAATTCCCCAATAAAATCTTTTTAAAAAGTCTACATGTGTTTTTTTCCTCTTCCTCTTTTTTTTTTTTTTAACTTACTAAATCCAGTTTTATGAGGTTTATGAAGTGGTTCTGAATTTTAAAACAGTCCATCCATTTGTCACTTCCTTTTGCCTGCCATTCTCTTAGAATCTCCATCACCATTGCTTTCACAAACTCTCCCCAAATGCTGTCAGTGTGTCGTCATTGCCTTGCACTTTCTTTTTTTGTTGTTGTTGTTTTTAGTTTCAGGTGTACAAAACAATGTAGTAGTTCAACATTTCACCCCTCACGGAGTGATAAACCCCTCCCTCAATCTATTACTCTTTTGACATCATATGTAGCTGTTACAATTCCATTGACTCTATTCCCTATGCTGTACTCCATATCCCGTGACTATATATATATATATTAAATTATAGTTTACATTCAATATTATTCAGCTTTCTTCTCTTTTTTTTTAATGATAGCCTTTGAACTGAAATCATTGGTAGGGTGCTCTGAATTGCTTTCTACAGCTTAGCAGCGAAATTTTAACATCTCCCATAGGGTACCTAGTATAAAATATCAGTTTGTTTCACTGACAGAATGACTTCTTTGTTGTTTTGTTCTATGTTACCTTATTTTATCTTCTTGCATTATTGTTTTTATTCAGATTAAATCATAGTATTATATGTGGTGATGGAAAGTCACTAACTTTCAGGGAAGGATCAATTCTTTTGTTTCTGTCATCCATGTTTTATAGTTTTCAGCATATAAATCTTACACATATTTTGAGCTATATACCTAGATATTTCATGTCATTTGTTGCTATAATAGATGATACTTTTAAAATTTTAATTCTCAATTGTTTTTTGCTCATATTTAAAAATATATTTTTAATTAAAATTTATTGGGGTGACAATGGTTGGTAAAGTTACATAGGTTTCAGGTGTAAAATTCTGTAATCCATCATGTGTATATTACATTGTGTGTTCATCATCCAGAGTCAGTTCTCCTTTCATCACCATATGTTTGATCCTGTTTACCATCTTCTGCTTGTCTTTGTATATCATGATGTTGGCAACATACTTATTAGTTTTAGTAGTTCCTTTTGAGATACTTTAGTATTTTCTATGTAGATAATCATATCATGAACAAATAGAGAAAATTGTATTTTCTCCTCTCTAATAACCACTCATTTTGTTTATTTTTCTTGTCTTATTGGATTGACTGGGACCTCTAGTATAATGTTAAATAGGAGTGACAGTGGGAATGAAGAGCCATATTTTTTTCCAATGTTAGGGAAAAATCATTCTGTATTTTACCATTATATATGATGTTAATGATAGGATTTTCATAGATGTCTTTTATTAGATTTAGAAAGTTTGTATATATACTATATATATATATATATATATATATATATATATATATTTCTTATCATGAAGAGATATAGAACTTTATCTAATGGTTTTCTGCTTCTATAGAGATGGTCATAATATTGTTTTCTTCTTTAGCTTGTTGATATAGTGAATTACATTATTTAATTTTTAAATTTTAACCAGCTTTCTGTTCCTTGGATAAACATTTTTGATCATGATATATTATCTTTTAATAAATTGCTAATTTGATACATTGTTTCATTATGGATTGTTGTGTGTGTATGTTCATAAAGGATATCTATCCTTACTTTTTCTTTCTTGTAATATTTTTGTCTGGTATGATATTAGCATATTAATGTTAATATGATAAGGTATGTTGGGAAGTATTCTTTATTCTTTCAGTTTTGGTAGAGTTTGTTTAAAATTGGTATTATTTCTTTTCTATGTCCTCGAGAGGTGTTTCCAATAATGTCAATTATGTTCGTAATTTTCTTTGTACGGTTATTAAGGAATTCAATTAATTTAATAGATATAGAACTGCTTAGGTTATGTATTTCTTCTTAAGTGCTTTGGAAGTCTGTACTATATATTATGTATCACGTTTTCTAATGTAGTATTGAAATTTATTTTGGATAAACTATTTCATCCTTTACATTGAAATAATAGCTTGTTTTTTACTTTCATTTAAAATTTATTGGGGTGACAATTGTTAGCAAAGTTATATAGATTTAAGGTGTACAATTCTGTAATCCATCATCTATATATGACGTTGTGTGTTCACCACCTGAGTCAGTTCTTTTATTTATTTATTTATTTATTTATTTATTTTTAATTAGTTTCAGGTGTACAACACAGTGCAATAATTATACTTTTTACCCCTCAAAGTGACAATCCCCCTCCCCCAATTCGCCACTGCACTCCTCCCCCCATATCACATATACTATTATACTTCCTCTGACTCCCTTCCACAGTATAATCCACATCCCGTGACTATCTATATATTCAATTACAGTTGGTATACAATATTATACAACATCAGCTTCAGGTGTACAGTGCAGTGATCAAGCCTCTACTCCATTCATGAAATGGTCTCCCTAACAAGACATGTGACCATCTGACACCCCACAAAATATTTACAACATTATTATATTCCCCGAACTGTCTTTCATATCCCTGTGGCAATACTGTAATTACCTATTTATGCTGTCTGATCCGTTCCCCTTCTCCCTCATCCCCACCCCGCTCCCAACTAGCAACCCTCAGTTTTTTCTCTATATCTATGAGACTGTTTCTGTTTACTTTGCTCATTCATTCAGATTTTCAGATTCCACATATAAGTGAGATCATATGGTATTTGTCTTTCTCCGACTGACTTATTTCACTTAACATAATAGTCTCTAGGTCCATCCATATCATTGCAAATGTTACGATTTCATTCTTTTTTATAGCGGAGTACTACTCCATTGTATAAATGTACCACAGTTTCTTAATCCAGTCATCTACCGATGGTCATTTCGGTTGTTTCCAAGTCTTGGCTATTGTAAATAGCGCTGCAATGAACATAGGGGTGCATATATATTTTTGAATTAGTGTCTTGGGTTTTTCAGGATAAATATCTAGGAGTGGAATTGCTGGGTCAAAAGGTAGTTCCATTTCCAGTTTTTTAAGATACCTCCATCCTGACTTCCATAGTGGCTGCACCAATCTGCAATCCCACCAACAGTGCAGCAGGGACCCCTTTTCCCCACAGCCCCGCCAGCACTTGTTGTTTGATGATTTATTGATGATAGCCATTCTGACAGGAGTGAGGTGGTATCTCATGATGGTTTTTATTTGCATTTCCCAAATGACCAGTGAGGTTGAACATTTTTTCATATGCCTGTTGAGCTTCTGTAAGTCCTCTTTAGAGAAATGTCTCTTCATATCGTCTGCCCATTTTTTAATTGGGTTGTTTGTTTTTTTGGTGCTGAGTTTCATGAGTGTTTTATAAATTTTGGATATTAACCCCTTATCAGATATATCGTTGACAAATATATTCTCCCATTCAGTAGGCTTCCTTTTTGTTTTATTGATGATTTCCTTTCTTGTGAAAAAACTTTTAAGTCTGATATAATCCCATATGTTCGTTTTTTTCTTTTACTTCCCTTGCCTGCAGGGATGTATCAGTAAAAATATTGCTCATGGGCCGGCCGAGTGGCTCAGTTGGTTAAGAGCTCGCTCAAGAGTGCGAGCTGAGCTCTGAGCAACAGCTGTTCGAGGCCAGCCCGAGGTGAGTTGCCGTTGAGCTGCCAACAGGTGGCAGGATGGCTCAGCTAAAAAAAAAAAAATTGCTCAGGGTAATGTCTGCAAATGTACTCCCTATATTTTCTTTTAGGAGTTTTATGGTTTCAGGTCTTACATTTAAGTCTTTAATCCATTTTGAATTTGTTCTTATATATGGTGTAAGGAGGTGGTCCAGTTTCATTTTTTTGCATGTGTCAGTCCAATTTTCCCAGCACCATTTATTGAATAGACTATCTTTACTCCAATGTAAATTATGGCTTCCCTTGTCATAGATTAATTGTCAGTAAATGCCTGGATTTATTTCTGGGCTCTCTGTTCTGTTCCACTGATCTATGTGCCTGTTTTTATGCCAATACCATACTGTTTTGATTACTGTAAACTTGTAGTATGTTTTGATGTCTGGTAGCGTGATCCCCCCGACTTTGTTCTTATTTCTCAGAATTGCCAAGGCTATTCGGGGTCTTTTATGGTTCCATATAAATTTTAGGATTATATTTTCTATTTCTGTGAAAAATGCCCTTGGTAGTTTGATAGGAATTGCATTGAATCTATATATTGCTTTAGGCAATATGGACATTTTAACTATATTAATTCTTCCTATCCATGAGCATGGTAGGTGTTTCCATTTATTTGTATCTTCTTTCATTTCTTTCTTCAGTGTCTTATAATTTTCTGAGTACAGATCTTTTACTTCTTTGGTTAAATTTATTCCTAGGTATTTTATAGTTCTTGAAGCAATTGTAAATGGGACAGTTTTCTTAATTTCTCCTTCTGTTAGTTTATTATTGGTATATGCAAATGCCACTGATTTCTGAACATTGATTTTATATCCTGCTACTTTACTGAATCTGTTTATCAGTTCCAATAGGTTTTTGATGGAGTCTTTGGGTTTCTCTATATTCAATATCATGTCATCTGCATATAATGACAATTTTACTTCTTCCTTGCCAATTTGAATGTCTTTTATTTCTTTTTCTTGTCTGATGGCTGTGGCTAGAACTTCCAGAACTATGTTGAATAAAAGAGGAGAAAGTGGACAGCCTTGTCTTGTTCCTGATCTTAAGGGGAATGGTTTTAGCTTTACCCCATTGAGTATGATGTTAGCTGTAGGTTTATCATATATAGCCTTTATTATGTTGTATTCCCACTTTGCTATGATGTTAGCTGTAGGTTTATCATATATGGCCTTTATTATGTTGTATTCCCACTTTGCTAAGGGTTTTTAACATAAACGCTGTTGGATTTTGTCAAATGCCTTTTCTGCATCTATTGAAATGACCATGTGATTTTTATTCTTCTTTTTGTTGATGTGATGTATCACATTAATTGATTTATGGATGTTGAACCAGCCTTGCATACTAGGGATAAAACCCAATTGATCATGATGTATGATCTTCTTAATATATTGCTGAATTCTGTTTGCTAGTATTTTATTGAGAATTTTTGCATCTATATTCATCAGGGATATTCACCTGTAGTTTTCCTTTTTTGTGTTGTCTTTATCTGGTTTTGTAATCAGGGTGATAGTGGCTTCATAAAAAGCATTTGGGAGCCTTCCTTCCTTCTGGATTTTTTGGAATAGTTTGAGAAGAATAGGTGATAGTTCTTTTTAGAATGTTTGATAAAATTCACTTGTGAAGCCATCTGGTCCAGGGCTTTTGTTTTTTGGGAGCTTGTCAATTACTGATTCAATTTCCTTGGTAGTAATCAGGCTATTTAGATTTTCTTTTTCTTCTCGAGTTAGCTTTGGAAGGTTGTATGCTTCTAGAAAATTATCCATTTCCTCCAGATTGTCAAATTTGTTGGCATATAGGTGCTCATAGTAATTTCTTAGAATTTTTTGTATTTCTGTGATGTCTGTAGTCATTTCCCATCTTCGTTCCTGATTTTACTAATTTGAGTCCTCTCTCTTTTGTTTTTGATGAGCCTGGCTAGAGGTTTGTCAATTTTGTTTATCTTCTCAAAAAACCAGCTCATGGTTTCATTGATCTTTTGTATTGTTTTTTGAGTCAGTTCTCTTTCCATCACCATATATTTGATCCCCCTTACTCTCATCTACCATCCCCTTTCCCCCTTCCCCTCTGATTTTTAAACCTCATTGTAGTGGTTTAGAGGAATCTTTAAAGTTAGTTTGGAACTTCTACTGAAATATTACCGTTCTGTTTTTTTCTGTGGAATGCCTAGTCTTCAAGATATTTCCACTCTGGCTGGTAGAAACTCAAGCATTTGCTGAGGCCTATGTGAACTTTTGGAATTGTTTAACTTATAAGTTTCTCTGCAGTTTTTTGTTTATTTCTTTTCAAATAAACCTTGTAGAATCTCATGGTATACCTGTGCAGACTGGTGTTCAGCCAGACTGCTACCACTATGTAGATTTCTGAGGCTACTTCTCTGAATCGCTTTTTGTAAATACTCAGCCTTGAAGTTGGTCTGTCTTAATTTCCCTGTCTCCCCTTCTTAGTTCCCATAAGAAAACCAAAGAGGCTCACTGAGCAGTAGATGAGGTGTTTGGTTTGCTAGGACTGCATAAACTGGGTGGCTGAACAACAGAAACTTCTTGTCTCACAGTTCCAGAGGCTAGAAGTCAGCAAACAAGGTATCAGCAGAATTGGTTGTTGCTGAGGACTGTGAGGGAAAATCCATCCTCAGTGAGTCACCTGGGTTCTGCCAGGGTTTCTCTGTCCTATGTTACAGTAAATGTAATTGTATGTCTGAATAGACAATGTGATAAATGTGCACACAGTAAATTGATGTCATTCTTCCTTAAAAGCCTTGTCAGAGAAAACCTTATCAAAGAAAGTGTGGCTTTCAGGTGCTAGGTATGTTTGAATTCAAATAATGCTCAATATTATTTTTGGGTATAGCTTCTCATTTTGTCTTAAACTTCTTATATGATTTACAAACATTCAGATACATCACATTTGAAACTATGCAAACAAAAGTATGTATTAAACATTATCAAGGTATTTTATTTGGATGCTTTTATTATTATTCTTTATAAAACAATCTTTGATATTATAACTCATTTTTTTATTTTTTATTTTTATTATTATTAATAGTTACAGATGTACAAAACTATGTAAAAAGTATTTTTTTTACCCCGTACAAAGTGACTACCCTTCCCCCCTCCTATGTCCCCCATCCCCGATATCAATCTATTACAATTCCATTGACTCCATCCCCACACTATATTCCACATCCCATCACTATATATGTGTTAAATTATAGTCAACTAATTTTTGTCTTTCATTATTGCATTTATTTAATAAGAATTTCTTTTTCTTATTAGAGTAACTCTTGAATGCACAGAAATTGTATTCTGGGTTCTGTGGAAGAGATATATATTGAGAATAGCAGAAATCACTTGTTTCAATCCTTCACCATGTTTTCACTAAGGATTTTAGCTCTGTTTCCCACCCATTTTCTGAGAGAGGAGTGGAGAGAGTAAAGAGCACACTTATGTAAACCCTAATTATTATATAATAAAGGGCAGAATGAAATAAGTGCAATTATAAAAACATAAGTAATCTCTCTGTGAGGGCAGAGAATGTATAATTAAGTCACATGGGGAGATAAGAGAAGACTTCAAGGTGACGTAGATGGGATGTTGAGTTTTGAAGTATAAAGTTTTGGAAAGACAGGTAATATCACATGAGAGAGTGGATAGCATTAACTGTGGCTTTAAAATGTGTACTTTAATAGCCACCACTAACCTGGGGTGGACAGATATGACAAAGTTCAGACATGAATAAAAAGTTTAGAGTTTAGCATGAAAGAGGCTAAAAGGAATGACTAATAAGGAGGATATAAGAACGTTAGAAGGTGGTGTAATGTTTTTTGAAAGCAAGTTGACAAAACATAGCCTTTCCATACTCTAATTTTGTAAAATCAAATTAAGGATATTACAAATAAAATGAAAATAAATATTCCAAAAAGAATTATAATCCTTGGCTATTCATTTTTAATGATCAGCACACAATATGTAGGAATAGAGGTTAGATCAAGAGCAAGTAAGGAGTGTCTTCTTTGCAGGAACCTAGAAACATTAGTGGAGCCAAATGTTAGAATTTGTAAAACTGGGCCAGCTGAGTGGCTCATTGGTTAAGAGTCGGCTTGGGAGCGCGAGCTCTGAACTGCAGGGCTGCCGGTTCGGATCCCACATGGGCCAATACCGCTGTGCCCTCTACAGCTAAGATGGTGAACAACAGCTCGACCTGGAGCTGAGCTGCTGTGAGTCACCGGCAACAGCATAGGCTGCAGTAGGGCTGGCCGGCAGCGGGCATCAGCTGCCATTAGCTGCAGAGAGTGGCTGTCCAATGGCGGGCAACCTGTCTACCTCATCCGGGAAGAGAGCAATGATGATACCAACATGGGCCAGTGAAGTGACGTCCTCCACAACTAGACTGAAGAACAAAAGGACAGCAAGTTGTCTGTTCCCCTTTTCCCAAATCCACAATGCTGTTCCCCTCCCCCAATTCCCCAATAAAATCTTTAAAAAAAAAAAGAATTTGTAAAACTGACTGTATTGCTATGATTAATAAAGAGTGTATCAGGTGTAACTGAATATATATATATATATATGAATATATATTTATGAATATATAGAGACAAGTAAATTTAAATAATAAAGGAAAAACAGATTTTACTAATTTGAAATCTGAAATGAGTGCTTATTACCAGAACTACTGTTAGCATTAATGTAAGATAGCTCCAAAATAAGAAGATAAAAAGCTAATGTGGTTATTTAGCTCAGAATGAAGGAAACACTAATTAGTCCTTTGATAATCACTAAAAAGTCAGACCAGGGTAAGTTAGATTATTTATGTAGTTGGAATCTCAAAATGCCCAAATAGAAAGAGAAATCTTGACAATTTCCTCAATACTTGATTTAAAAGAAACAGGCGATTTTTCTTTTGACAAGATGCCATAACTAGTTACATAAAAATAAAAAATTTAGGGATATGCAAGGCTATGGCTACATTTTTGAAGATGATATCCTGCAAATGACTGTACTCAATTTTATAGTCCATTTTTATTGCATTATTTGGATTTGTGTCATTTTATCTTGCTAATAGAAGACCTAGCACAGAGTGATGAAATTTTCCAAGTTGTTACTTGTTTCTGTCATTTATATACACATCAACACTTGGCATTTTTCAACTTTTAGATCTATTAGCTGTGGAATAATGCCAATGCTTTCTTTCTTTGATTACTAAGGAGCTTTGACATCTGTTATATACTTGTTAGCATTTTAGTTTACTTCTGTAAATTGTCTACTCTTCTTCTTTGCATATTTTTTTCCATTCCTAACAGCTAAAAAGTAGAAACAAACTGTATCAGTTTCCTAGGGCTGCTGTAACAAAGTACCACACACTGGGTGGCTTAGAACAACAGAAATTTATTCTCTTACAGTTCTTGATGCTTAGAAGTCTGAAATCAAGGTGTCTGCAGAGTCATGCATGCTTCCTCTGCAAGCTCTAGGAAAGAATTTTCATTTTCATCTTCTGGCCTCTGGTAGTTTCCAGCAATTCTTAGCATTCATTTTCTTAAAACTGCCTCACTTCAGTCTCTACCTGTATGTTCACATGGCTTTCTTCCCTTTTGTGTATGTCTGTGTGGGCTCTCTTCTTATAAGGTCACCAATCACTGGATTTAAGGCTCACCCTCATCTGGTATGACGTTATATCTGCAGAGTTTATTTCCAAATAAGGCCAAATTCTGAGTTTTTGAGTGGATATGAATTTGGGGAAAAACACTGTTCAAGTCACTACACAATCTAACTATCCACCAACTGATGAATAGATAAACAAAATGTGATACATCCACATACAACAGACTATTATTTGGCAAATAAGAGGAATAAAACAGTGAATGATACATGCTACTACCACATGGATGAACCTTGAAAACATTATGCTGATTGGAAGAAGTCTGTCACAAAATACTACATATTGAATAATTCCATTTTTACAAAATGTTTAGGCAAATCTGTAGACAGAATATAGATTAGTGGTTGCCTAGGGCTAGAGGGACTCATGTGGAGTGACTGCTAATGGTTATGGGTTTCTTCTTGGAGTGATAAAAATGTTCTAAAACTAAATTGTGGTGACAGTTGCACAACTCTGTGAATTTACTAAAAATTACTGAACTTTAATAGATGAAATTTATGGTATGTGAATTATAGCTCGATAAAGGTTAAAAAAATGAGCAATCCACCTGGATTTGTGTGTGGGGGTTATGTCATACTCCTGGAATAAGTAGTGACTCTGGGTTTCTATCTTTTTGTTGTTGATTCAAGAGTTTGATGACATATTCTCTATTTACATCTAGATATATGTAACTATCAGTTTTAGTTGTAGAAAACTCATGATCTGTCATATTAATTTTGATCATGGTGAAGCTTGCTAAGTCAAATTCCTTTATTTTTACATTAACAATTTCATCAAAATTTTTCTTATGATCTACACTTTAAAAACAAATTTAAGTCCTTCCTTCCCCTATATCAGTAAAATATTCACTTGTTATTAATGTAATGACCTTACAGTTTTTTCTTTCATATTTAGGTTTTTAGTATACCTGAAGTTCAAATCTTTATTTAATTAGGGAGAGATATAATTATATTTCTCTTCATAGTATGATCCAGTTTTTGTAACACCACTTATTAAGCAATGCATACTGTAATGTTTACTAAATGCTTTAATACAAGTGGGTTGATATGTTGGTTCCCTTTTTTCTTTTCACTTGATCCAGCCTTGTGGCATCACCACACTATTTTCTTACTATAATTTTACATATTCTTTTATTATTTCTTATACAGAATAGAGTGTATTGTGTTATTTCCCCAATAGAATTAGAGGTTCTAAGCTTTGAAGTCAAATATCATCATATTGACTTCCCAGCAACTAGCCCATGGTCAAGCATATGGTAAACAATAAGTATGAACAAATTAGAAATGAATGAATACAAGAAACAGTGGGTAGAAATTATGTGTATAATGTTTAGTAAGCCAAAGTAAATTACCAGTTGTGGTTTTATGAAATTATACCAAGTGGATGTATTTTATTAAAAAGGATATAAGATATAAAAAAACTAAATGGTCATAGAGCAGAGTGGGACATGTAAAGAGGAAGTATTGTATACACACTTAAAATTTCTTCATAAATGAAAAACCATCTATCAAATATATATTATATATCAACATTTAAATGTAATATTTTTAATATTCAAATGAATATAATCATGTCTTAGAGTTATTATCCATTATTTTATTTTATTTATTTATTTTTATTAGAAACACCTTTTTGTTTTTTTTATTTTTATATTTATTTTATATTTATTTATTTATTTTTTAAATTGGGGAATTGGGGGAGGGGAACAGTGTTGAGGAATTGGGGAGGGGGACCAGCCATAAAGTTCTTCAATCTTTATTGTGGAGGACGCCACAATGGCTTCCTGAAGGCAGCGCATGACCTCTAAGTTCAAGGTGCTGTGTTCAGTTTTAGTTGAGGGTGAGCGTAGCCACTATCCCACGCAGGAGTCAAAACAGCAGCCTTGTTATTAAGAGTACACACTCTATCCACTGAGCCATCCAGGTGGCAGCTCAGCTCAAGGTGCCAAATTCAGTCTTAGATGCGGGTGGGCGTAGCCACCATCCCTGTGGGAGTCAAACCAGCAGCCTTGTTGTTAAGAGCGCACGCTCTATCCACTGAACCATCTGGGAGGCAGCTCAGCACAAGGTGCTGAGTCAGTCTTAGTTGCGGGCCAGTGTAGCCCACCATTGAACAGGCAGTCTTGTTGTTAGGAGCATGTGCTCTCACCAGCTGAGTCATCCTGACACCTGTTAGCAGCCCAGTGGAAGCTCAGCTCGGGCACAGCATCACTAGCCCATATGGGAATCAAACCGTTGGCCCTGTTGCTCAGAGCTCGTGCTCTTAAGCTAACTCTTAACCAACTGAGCCACTTGGCCGGCCCCCATTATTTTATTAATGTTATATTTATTACAAGTAGGCCATTGTAGACTTTGAGTTTGAAAACTAATACTAAATATATATTTTTTAATCTGCTTTTAATTTGGGAATTTAAAGTTTTATTGCACTAATAAAATGTTCAGGCTCAGCCAACACTAATTATTCATTAGACATTGTGTGCAGGTGCATAATATGAAAACTTTTCACAAAAATGTAAATACTTTATGATACCTTAAAAACCTATATTTTATAAAAAGTTAATATTTGAAATGATTTGAATTTTAACTGTCTTTTAATGATTCAAGCAGTCAACAAAATTGTAATTCTTCTTCTTTGAAAATAATTTTATATTTCTAAAATGTCTAGAGATTTCTCAAACTGATCCTTCTATGTACATCAAGGCCCTAGTGTTCCATTAGCACCTGTTGTTGAATCAAAACATTTACTCTTTGCACAATTCGTGTATCAACTTCTACCCACTAAACTCACCTCTTGCAGTTACTGAAGCATAAAACAAGACAATGTAGAAAATTTCCAGAACATAAGGAGACAGCTTCATGTACTGCTAACCTTCCACGGATTTAGTTTAAATGGAAACCAAAGACATGTTCAAAATCATCCTCCCTCGAGGTCTATATAGATTATGTAAGCTGTGATTTGCTGGAGGTTAGAAAAGAAATGGAGTAGGGAAGAAAAGAGAGAGAAGAAAGGGTATGAAAACAGGGAATGAGAAACCATATTTGTTGAATGACTACCATGGGCCTAACTTTGTGTTTGGTGTTTCATATATATTTTCTCATTTGACAGTCATGAAAATGCAACACATTATATTTTCCCCATTTAAATGCTACAGCTTTCTTAGTGAAAACACTGAAACTTAGAATCAACACCTATCTGAGGTCCTAGAAGCTGTTCCGCAAAGCCTGGGGTAGGACCCAGGCTTCCTGGTGTTTCATTAGCATGCTTTCTACTATAGTAAGAGTTCAAGACCAGGTCTAAAGTACAGATGTTTTCTTAGAAGTAAGAGCATATGAATCTTGTATTTCATAAGTTCCATGACATCTTTACCCAAATTGTTATCACTTAGTCATTAAATTTTAGTTTACTTACCAATATATGAACAGGTCTCAAAATTGTAAACATATAGCTTTGATTTTTGCACATTTCATGTCATAATTTTTTTAAATAAAAATACATGATTGTTTTAAAACAAAAACAAAAATGTTGGCTTTTCAAAGAACTGGGCAAAACCACTTGTTTGAATCCTTAGTATACAGTTGAAAATATGTCTATAATTAATTATTTTAAATAGGAGACTACACTAGTAGAAAGATGTTTCAGGATGTAATTATTTTCATCTTTTATGTGGGTATTTTTGTAGAATAAGAACAATTTAAAAATAATTTTTAGGTTAATGTTGTTACAAGGTGGGAGGTTACAATTAGAGAAAGTATGAGGTAATTTTCTAACATCTAAAGCAAATTATGGTATGTTTTCCACTAGCTTTAGATGTGTTTCCTTAAACCCTGAAGATGCAGTTTACCATTTTAACATATTAAGAACCTAATTAATTATAAGAGTATTGGGTGAGCTGCAGAATAGGTTAAGTTTATTATTAGATTTTGGGTTTTGAATTATATTTTATTTTATACTCCTTTATCTAAGCAGTATCTTTTAAATATACAGTGGTAAACTTTACATCTAATAGTCAAATAAGGATTTATGTTTTCACCAGAAGGGATCCATGTGCTTTTTGGTGTTTATGTATTTTTTACTGTGGTGTTACTTTCAAAGAAATAAAGAGTTCATTTAGTTTAATATTCAGATAAGTTTTAAAAATTTGTTAAATGTGATAAGCTTTTATTATTTAAACCACTGAGTTGTGGAGGATTATCATTCATAGTAACTAGCCTTGCCCACCTATGCTTGGGTGTCTCCACTTTAAGAATTAATAACATTGATAAATATTATGTATTTTAATATAATAGCATTCATTTTGGCAGTGCTTACTGTATGCTAGGCAATATGCTAAAATTCCTAGTCCTATATTAACCTAAAAATCCATAATGGGTGCAAGTTTTATTTGATAAAGTCAACCTTTCACAGACCTCATCTTTTAACCTCGAATAAGTGTATGGAATGCTATCTATCTATCTATCTATCTATCTATCTATCTATCTATCTATCATTTATTATTTATGTATTCATTTATTTATCTATCTATTTATTTGAAGAGCTCCTGGATCTACTGTTTTTATTTACTTTTTGGTTCCTTTTTTTTATAATTCATTGGGGTGACATTGGTTAGTAAAACTCTATAGCTTTCAAGTGTACAATTGTAGAATACAAGATCTAACAATTAAGCTCCCAAACTTGTTTTCAATGATGTTCTTAACCTTTTTTGATATCAGAGGGATTATTCATTATGAATTTGTACCAATAGGACAAACAGTTAACCAAGTTTGCTATTTGGAAGTGCTGAAAAGGCTGCGTGAAAAAGTTAGACAACCTGAACTTTTTTCCAACAATTCATGGCTCTTGCATCACGACAATGCACAGTTCACATGGCACTGTCTGTGAGGGAGTTTTTAGCCAGTAAACAAATAACTATATTGGAATACCCTCCTTATTCACCTAATCTGGCCCCCAATGACTTATTTCTTTACCTGAAGATACAGAAAATATTGAAAGGGACACATTTTGATGACATTCAGGACAATGAGGGTAATACGATGACAGCTCTGATGGCCATTCCAGAAAGAGTTCCAAAATTGCTTTGAAGGGTGGACTAGCCGCTGTCATTGGTGCATAGCTTCCCAAGGGGAGAACTTCGAAGGTGACCATAGTAATATTCAGCAATGAGATATGTAGCACTTTTTCCAGGATGAGTTTGTGAATGTAATTGTCTGACCTATATACACACAGATATATTATTATACAGATAAATACATATCTGTGTGTATGAGAGTATAGTAATTTTCAAAGTTCCTTTAAAGGTAGATAGACCTGGATGGTTACTTGCCAACCCCCGACTTTCATTCTATATTTCTTTACTGGTTGAGTAGGTATCAAGGGCTTCAGATAATAAGGGTTCATTTTTTTCCTTGTCCAATCTCTTTAGTGTGGAACTTCATGACTCCAGTGAAAGTAAAAAGACCATCATCAACTTCATCCTTGAGTCAGAATAATTCCATACACCCCTGTACGTTATTAGCATAGAGTGTTACTATCAGGTCTTATACAATAAAGGTTGTTAGCTAGACTAGTAGGAATAGCATTTATTGAGGAATGGAGCATTGGGGAATCAAATATTAAGCTGAAAAACCAGTCTTTTTTTTTTTTTAAAGCAGAATGGCTTCCTATATATTAGATAATTACATTAAAACAAAGAACTTCCCTAGATGTGGTTTTGCAATGCACTTTTAGACTTGGTATGAAAAAAGATATTATTTAAGTGACATTTTCCTTTAACTCAATGGCTCCCTGGTGTCCCTTTTACAAACTTAATTTCCTCTTGAAGATGGGAGTAATATTCCACTTCACAGAGTTCTTATGAGGAATTAAATAAGGTAATAATGTGAAAAATCTTTGAAAAGTATAAACTTCTAGAAATATTGAGCATTCTTATCATGATTTTATCTGCCATGTGTGGTAAATCTGAAATTCGTGCACCGGAGATCTGGGTGCCATGCTTGTTTGCTTGTTGCATATTTGAAAGGAGTTTGACAGATGTTAGTCAGGTTATTCAAAGTGAGCTAAGAAAATGATTGGAAGGTGTTTAAGTAATAATAAAACCAAATCAATGTTATAAGTCTTTTCACGGTGCTTTAGTTGAAATTTACAGAGCCGTACTATGACTAACTTGAAACAAATGGAATTCATTGAAGAAAGAACTGAAAACCTTGGCTGGGACAAGGCAAGAACTAACACAGCCCCAGAAGTCTATTGAGGAAGCAAGAACAAATTGACAGTCTCCTACTGCTGCTTTGGCCAATCGGCCTCATTTGTGTTACCTGGTTTACAATTCAAAGTCCTTAAAGAGCCTAATAGGTTTAGCTGGGATTGCATGCCCATATCTTCTTGTCTAGGCACAGACAATGAATGTTAATGGTACCCTCTTCAAGGTTGCAAACAAAAAGGAAGAAGAAACTGCCTTTTGGGAGGCTGCTACTAGAAGTGAGTCATACTGAGTAGCTAACACAACTACAGTGTCTCCTACACAATAGGGATTTAGGACTTATTGCAGCGTAAATCTGAATAAATTAGATTTCGTGCCAAAGTTTTCAAATACTGAAGGGTATTTTCAATTGATTTTAAACAAATCATGTATTATTTCTAATAATTTTGATAAAATTCTAATAGTTTTGAAACTATGTATATAAACATAACGAATAGAGAATGAAAAATACATTAACTACCACAAGCTTTTTTTTTTTTGCAGATGTATTTCCTTTACAATTACACTGAAGTCTGACACTTTTCATAAATTAGTGGAATAGTATTTCTCCCCTTGTCTCTGAAAGGATTTTTCTGGGTCTCAAATGACTAATAAACATGTATATTTGGTTTTATCCTTAAAATATTAAGACATCATAATTCTAATTAGGCTAAATGTACCCTTTAATCCTAATCAGTGTCTATCAAAATACCTAATGCACTTATTTTTTCTAGCAATGCTGTCCTATGTTCAGTGAAGCCTATTAAGAATAGCTCTCCATGTGTTGTTTAATTGTCTGTATAAGAAAATAAAATAGAAGTCTAAACAATCTCTTTGTCTAAGGACCACACATTTTATCATTTTTATGCAAATACTCGTGAAGCAACCCAGGTACTGAGAAGACACTAGTAAATGATACTAGCAGTTATGAAGCTCTAAACCTATATGGGAGAAAGTAGGGCATTTTCAACAAAATGATGCTTTGAGGAAGTATATAAAAGGAATATTTGTATCTGCCTAAGAGAATCTGGTGATGGTTATCAAATCTGAGATATCCAGCCTCGGCTTCCAACGTCTGTTTTTGATCACACAAAACATGCTTCATTTTAGATCACAACCCACCAAAATATGTGCTCTATCTTGGTTTCCAGGAAGCCTCAGTCTCATTCAAGGGGAAACCTTTTGTATTCCATCTGGTTACTTAGTCAGATCAGGCTGGAAAGGAAACCAAGATAACATAACAGACGACAGGTGCAGACCATCAGTCATGTTTTTCATAAACAATGTTGACAAGATAATACAGACTACCCCCTATATGCTGGACCCTGGCATGTAACTGCATTGATCTACAGCTGATACAATTTAGTTAGCTTTAGCTGAGGGTCGGCATCATAACTTCAGATGTGTTTAGCAATAAGTACAGGGATGTAGCCAACCAGCAAAAATTCACCCTGTGCTTATACAAATGGGCTTTATTGTGTCTTTTTTTTTTTTTCTCTTCGCATGGTATAGTAATTCCCCTCCTTACCTGTGGCCTGCTTTCTGTGGTGTTAGCTAGCTGAGATCAACTGCAGTTCAAAAATATTACATGGGAAATTGCAGAAATCATTCATGTTTTAAATTGGGTGCCATTCTGAGTAGCTGTCCTACTCCATACTACGCTGGTTATGAATTATGCCTTTGTCCAGCATATATCTACTCTGTGTACGCTCCCTGCCTATTAGTCACTTATCAAATTGATGGCTGTGGTATGCCAGTGCTCGTGTTTAACTAAACCTTATTTTATTGTTATAATTGTTCTATTTTATTATTAGTTTTTGTTGTTAAACTCTTACTGTGCCTAAATGATAAATTTTGTCATAGATATTTTTGTGTAGAAAAAAACTATCAGTGTTATCTGCAGTTTCAGGCATGCATTGGGGGTCTCTGAACATATCTGCTAGGGAAGGTTGGCAGGTGATGGGGGGCGCAGCTACTGTATGGAAAACAGGAGAACCAGGCTTCCTGAAGCAAAATTCCCCCTGTGACCAAGGAGGTGTAGCTACTTGATAAAAAGGGATTTAGTGACAAGTAGATTTCAGACTGTACTCAAGCATTATCCAATCTTGTTATATCTGTGCTTTTTATGTACATTAAGAATAAGATTATTTTCACTTTCAGATTATCAATTTCTACCCCATTGGGGGCAATATCACCCCTGTTAAGAGTGCATAGCTTAATATGTTTGCAAAATTTATCCATATCATTTAATACAGTTATTGAATGTAATATCGTTTATACCAATCGTTTTATAGTATTTCATTGTGTGAACACAATGCATTAATTGATCCACTCTACTAGTAATGAAAATGCAATCATGTTTAATTTTTGGATATTTGTATATTCTTCTACCTTTTTCTGTAGCATATGTACCCAATTCTGTTGGAAATAGTTTTTATAGATAGTGTTATATTCAGCTGTATTAGATTCTGCCAAATAGTTTTCCAATGTACATTCCCATAAGAAATTAAGAGGATTTCAGTTGCTCCACATCTTCACCAACACTTTTACATTGTCAGTATTTTAAGACATCTGTTTTGGCGAATGTATGATGGTATTTCATTGTGGCTTTAATTTGTATTTCCTTGAGGAATAATTATGGTGAGCAATTTTCATACATTTATTGCACATTTGATTTTCCTCTTTTGTCAAGTGACTTAACGTTTCCTGTCTATTTATCTGTTTGGGTTGTCTGTCTTTATCTTATTAACTTTGAGGACTTTAGGTATTCTAGATGCAAACACCTTTTGAAAATATGTAAATATCTTCTCCTGGTCTGTGCTTGCCTTTTTTACTCACTTTATCTGATGAACAAAAGTTCTTACTCTTAACAATACCTAAATTATCTGTTTGTTTGTTTGTTTGTTTGTTTTAACTTTAGGCTAGCATTTTTAATGTCTTATTATAAAATTGCACACTTTATTGTCAAGTTATTCTCTTTTGTTTCCCTTTAAAACCTTTATGTTTTATCTATCACTTTTATGTCTGTAATAAATCTTGCCTTGATCTTTGTGTATAGTGTGCAGTGTCAAGATGACATTTTTAAAAATATATGCTTACACAGCAAATAAAAAATAAGCACTCCATGAGAGAAATCTTTCTAAAAATGACTCGAAGTATATATTTCATGAAAAGAAAATTTTTATGATGAATTTGACTGCACAAACACAAAAAACTTCACTTTAACAAAAAAATCACAAAAAGAGTCAAAAAAGAAACACTAAGTTGGAAAGAGAAATTTTGTTTGCATTATTCAGAGATTTTTATTGTTTGTACATAATAGGATCATAACAAGATCATACAAATCAATAAGAAAAATACCAATGACCCAATATAATTTATCCATATTAGTTCAGAAATAGATGAAGCTTCTGTAATAAAATGCCAAAATAACAATAGCTAAAACAAGATAGCTTTTAAGTTAGTTGTTTTTTTTCTGTCTCAAATAATACTGTGTGTATAAGTAGTCCAGGTATTACACTGTTGCCTGGCCTCCCTAAAAATGTAACTTCTCGCTATGATCTCAAATGGCTGGTCTACCTCCTCATCTTGTACAAATGTCAGTCTTGTACAAGAAAAGGCAGTGGAGGCAATACAACCCAGAAATAATACACATGTTTCTGTTCACATCCCTTCAGTGAGAATTTAGACATCTACCTATAAGGAAGGTGGAAAAATGGTCCCTTAATAAAAGACAAAGGGGAGCATGGTATTGAAGCCACTAGCATCATCTTCCTTCAGGGAAAGAAATATGAATGTTTTATAGAAATCGAGTCTTAAACACAATAATATGCCAAAATTAATTTATAATAAGCAAATTATAAATTTTAACAACAAAAAGATACTGTTTTTCACCAAAGATATGGTCAAAAGACATAAAGCTTTGACTCCACATATTGTGGGCAAAGATGAGAGAAACAGGGATTCGCTTATATCCCACCATACACTTGGAGGAAATATAAACCCAAATACTGTATTTTGCAATTTCACAAGATCTACAAAATGTTTAAATTCACGTATCTTTTTATGCCAATATTCTAGTCCTCCTTATTTGGGTTCCTCACATCTGAACAAAATAACAGATGTGCAATGAAATTCAAGGCAGCATTGGCAATAACACATACGTTTGTTAACTGGGGTTGGCTTTAGTCAATCATGCTCATACATCCAATGAAATATCATGAATCATTGAAAAGAATATAACAGTGTTATTTAAGCCAATACAAAAAGGAATGCTATGGCATATTGGAATGTTTTTTTTAAAAGCAAAGCATAGAGTAATAATATAGTGTCTTTCTGTGTAAAACCAACAAAATTGTGTATGTGTACATGTGTATGCTTCAAACAAGTTACAGAAAGAAATATACAAGAAACTGATAAAAGTGGATACCCCTGGGGAAAGAAACTGGGCTCTGTGGAAACTAAGGAAAGAAGACTTCATTTTAATTCTATTGTCTTTCATTCCTTTTTGAATTTTTTATTGTATGAATGTGCTACCTTTGGGAAAAAAAAAAGGTCAAACTTAAGAATGCTCAAAGATGGGAAAAAACATTCATTGATGGAAAGAAGTAGCCAATTGTTAAACTAAGTCTGGGATTTAAATGCTGTCTAAAATAGGCCTACGATGTTTAATGTCAACTGAAAATAATGTCATCTCAGGTTAATGGCTCTGACTGCCTTGTAAATACCAGGACAGAGTCAAGGTAAGTATTTTTTAAATGAAATCATGACTAGTGTGCTTAAGTACTTTTATGTCTCTTCTGAAAAGATATAAACATGCATTTTTCCCCTATGATTGAATCCACAGCTTTAAAATGTATCTGCTAATAAACTGAGCAACGCACAAGAATTTGGAAAACCGAAACCTATGTTCTACTCCTTCTCTCCCTTAGTACTGACACTCTATGGCTTTGAAAACCTAATATAATATTGTTCAGGTACCAGTATTTTAATACTGACATTTGGAAATATATTTACTGTAGTTATCATCTATTGACTTCACAATAGTGGATTAGCACATTTGTTTTTAAGGGATAAACAAGATCATGAAATGAAGTGTTCCCCAGGGTGACACCAATGTTTAATCTCAAAAAGGACAGCGATGACCTTTGCTTACTGGGAGTGGTCTTGCCTTACCATGGTTTGAAATTATGGATGTCCTCACATTGATTAAACTTACAAGAAACTGAATTGGCCTGAATTTACCAATTTGTACTGAGAAATATAAATGATGTGGTTCTCCTCAAAGGGAAACAAGGAAAGTTGTGTTTAGGGAGCTTTAAATCAGGAAAAGGAAAATTAGTTGATGGCTCAAATGTGACCCATTCATCTCTATAACAGAGATATAACTTTTATATGGGAGTCCAAGATACCTTTAACAAGGAGCTATTGGTACTACTGAAGTACCAAAGGCTAAAACTCATATTCACCGCTTCTGTTGCTGACAAGAATTGTTAATACAATTTTCCTCACAGAAATAACTCTAAAAGTATTGTACTTGACAAAGTCTCCTGTTGGTTTGCCACCCATTCAGCTTCATTCTTTGGGGTCCCCATTCTCCTGGCCTTTTAACTTTTTATTCCATCCCTCTTCCTTAGGTCCCTTAATAGGATCTTTAGGCAACAAGCCTCCTTATTGTTGTATTAGCAAAATATTAGCTTCTAACATTGTCATTTTATTTGCTTACCTCTGCTTGCTTTAACACTTACCACATTGGCCATAAGTGTCAACCAATTTCTTTCGGCCCCTGCCCATCCTAGCATCTACCAATTTATTGTGGAAGATTGCCGTAGGATCATTTGCCTATTTCCTTAGCCATTGCCCCAATATTTATTTATCCACATCTGAAGCTAGTGCTTAAAAATAGAAAAGAATAGAATCTTAAGAAGAGTGTTGGGTGCTTAATGTCATTATTAAGGAAATCATGGGGTAAACTTTTAATTTATTGTCCAAATCAGGAAATCTGGGTAATTAAAGAGAGGAGTCTCAATAATTTTGCTGTGACTACAGACTTAAACTGAAGGTGTCCAAGACCAACTGGGACATATGGTTACTTGATAACTCAACATTTCAGATGGGAATATTCAAGGCAAGCCCAAGAAGCCATTTTCCTTTCTCCCCACAATTTAAACTGACATGTCATAGCTGCCAAGAGGTGATTAGATGTGCCCACATTGCATTACATGGATATGTGAAAAACAGTGAGAGTAAAACCATCCAGTAGACTTCATGTGTTTGGTTTTAATATTAACTTTAAAATACTATGCTCATTACTGTGATCATAGCAGGTGGTCCTGTGAACACTTCACTGATCCAGAATATAAGCACCTGGGCTCCAGATGACAAGATGGCCAGCTAGGCAGCTTTGTCAGCAGAAGGTGAGCCATGCAGCCATATGGGCATCTTGACAATTAGAGCCCATAAAATACACTGGCAAGGGCCTCTGCTGCAGGTCCTTGAAAGAACTTCAACATCCTTCCAAAATTCGAGCATCTTGCCATTGAAGTGAACTACCAGGATTATATTTAATGTACCTTAACTTTCATGCCATTTTGTATTTTCCATTAATAAACCTGTTTTTGCCCTTTATCACTTATCGAATCTCTTTTAGTCTGAAATGTACTAGGCCTGCCATTGCCAGAGGGATTCCGAGTGGAGGAACAGACTATGTTATTATATACTATATATAACATTTTATCTTGCGTAATTGACCTCTCTGGCAAAAGCTTATATAGCTTATATTTGGGCATAAATTTTCCTTTTACTGGACTTTCCAGAATTTGCCTCAGTGTCCCCAGTTCCATCGCATCCGTCACAAAAAAGCAAGCCTGAGATTTCCAACTGGAAGGTAGCAGGGAGAGGGGAGTTACTGCTGGCAAAACAGATAGATTCTCTTAATACAGTTGTTTTTTTTCAATTTTAGTGAAAACTATTTGGCCTTTACCTAACCAAAATATCAATTCTGTATCTTAAATGTCACTTTATGACTGTGATTTCAAATCTTCTCCAAGTACTGAGATTTCAAGGTGACAGGGTCACATGATATAGCATTTCTACTTATACATGTATGTTCGTGAACTTTTAACACTATTATAAAAATTCATATATAAAATTCCTTTATCACTATTAACAATGTACACTGATGGAGGCATCATTTGATTCCATCTAGGCTAATTTGAGTAAAGCAACCTTAAAATATATGGTTATTTCAATATTGCTAGTCTTATTAATAGAAAACTTATTAGATAAAATTACTTTTTAAAAAGAAAACATTTAGGCCAAAAAGAACATAAGGATGTGGTCCCATATATGTGATTCCTACTATGTGCTGGACCTGTGTGAGATAGTTGATGTACAGTGTCTGACTTAATCCTTAAAACAACCCTGAAAGATGCATCATATTATCCCCATTTTGCAGCTAAGGAAATTAAAACTTAATATGTTTAATTAACTATCCTGTTATATAATCAGTAAGTGAAAGAGCAGACAGTCAAATACAGGGTTAACTTTAAATCTATAACTTTCAACTGCACAAAGAGATCCATCACTTCACACCCTTACTTTCAAAGATGAGAGCATGATGGTCAGCCCAGGTCAGATAATCAGTTTAAGGTCACAGCCAAGTACTTACCATCAACTCTCCTGACCTGCTGTCTACGCAAAAATTTACCCAAGCTAATGACATTTAATCTTAGCTTAAGTAATTTTATGAATCAATTTTATTAAATGAGATATATAAGTAAATACCTGAGCACTATGGCTTAAACATAGCTTACTCAAAAAAATTGAGTTCCCTCCCTGTACTAACCTCTTTAATGATAAATATGCTTTGAAAGGTATTATCTGTCATCACCTCACCAGAAATCATTGCATGATATCACTTATTAAAATATCATACCTCTGGGTTTATCAAATATGCTAATAAGAAAATTATAAAGAAAGTGTTTGTGCTACATAATTCCTGGATTTTTTAGTAGATGCCCAATAGGTAACTTCTTTTATCATCAGAGTCTGTGAAGCTGTCTTTAGTTCAGATGTCATTCTTGCTGTTATCATGGAATTTTAATATGGATATAAATTTATATCCTGAATAGCTTCATTTTATAAAAAAAAAATATTACCAATGTTAAATGTTAAATTGGCTTGGTCATGTAGGAAATAAATTTGCATTTGCTCATTTTTTTAACTGATATTTTCATAGCAACCAAGTTAATGATACACTGTACTTTCTATCTCAAAATAGTAATCACGTAACTGTAGCCATTTGGGAAGCCACAGAAAGCAATGAGCCCTAACTCCTCATTTTGTAGTGAAGGAAACACAGGTCAAAAGGGCCAAGTGATCTGCTCAAGTCTCCAGAACCCCGATCTCGAGTCTTTTTTCCATGGGTACTTTCCACTGGAATTTCATTACAACATCAGAGATTCCTTGCAGTTCTGAAACAAGGCCATAAATTGCAGTGCTATACTTTGTGAAAGTTCAATGCCAACCGCACTACCATTTTAAAAGCAATTATAACCTGAGCTTCAATATTATAAGGTTAAGGTCTTTCTGGCCTCTGAATATCTGTTGACATCTGAAGAAACATTTCCAGTGATAACATCAAAAATACATCTCTGGCTGTTGCTTTTTTCTCAGTCCTTGAGCTTAGCAGGGCAAAGAGAAAAAAAAAAATCTATTGACTATTCTAAAATGAAAGGACACCAACGTGCTGTATCTTACTGTGCGAGACCAAAATCAAAGTATATATTCACAGCCTCAGAAAACTACACTGTATGGGCCAATAAACATACATGCAAAAAAATTGTATTATACTAATGGTATCTGGTTATCTTCAGTGAGGGCCAATGTCTTTTGCAACAATACCTCAAGAAATAGTTTAGTAAAAAAATTATTTAATATATGACATTAGAGCACAATCAGTTATAAACTTCTTTCCCTTTGCTGACATACAAACTGTTTTGAACCAGCAAAAATCGGACTCCTCCAGCTTACACTAATAAATGCTAGCCCCTCCTTTTTCTGTCATTTCTACTAGTGACTGAGTCATCTGAGAAACTCCTTTTTGAATTTCAGAGTAAATAGTCCAATTCATCCATTTCTTAAAGATTCTACTTCTTTTAGGTTTAAAGAACTGCCATGTATCTATAATGAAATTAAAATTCTTTAACAACATAAAGGTTTATGAAGCTAGGAATTATTTATTTGAGATGGCTCTGATGGTTTTAAGTTCTAACTATGTGAGTATGCCGTCTTTTAAGTGGGTCCTCCAGCCCCAGTCTAGCCTTCAGAACACTATGACACTCGCTGATTGTTTAAGCTGCTAGATTTAGGGGTAATTTAATAGATAATTGTATATAATTATGAGTATATAGAGCTCCAATGTGACTATTTTTAGAGATAGGGCCTTTGAGGAGGTAATTAAGGGTGAGATCATAAGGGTGGAGCTCTGATCCCATAATCAGTTTCTCTCCCTCTCCCTCTCCCTCTCCCTCCTCCTCTCCCTCTCCCTCTCCCTCTCCCTCTCCCTCTCCCTCCTCCTCTCCGTCTCCCTCTCCCTCTCCCTCTCCCTCTCCCTCCTCCTCTCCCTCTCACTCTCCCTCTCCCTCCTCCTCTCCCTCCTCCTCTCCCTCCTCCTCTCCCTCCCCCTCCCCCTCCCCCTCTCCCTCGCCCTTTCCCTCTCCCTCTCCCTCCTCCTCTCCCTCTCCCTCTCCCTCTCTCTCTCCCTCTCCCTCTCCCTCCTCCTCTCCCTCTCCCTCTCCCTCCTCCTCTCCCTCCCCTCTCTCTCCCTCTCCCTCTCCCTCTCCCTCTCCCTCCCCCTCTCCCTCTCCCTCTCCCTCTCCCTCTCCCTCTCCCTCTCCCTCTCCCTCTCCCTTTCCCTCTCTCTCTGCATGCACAGTGAAAAGGCTATGTGAGGACACAGTGAGAAGGTATCTACTTGCAAGCCAAGTAGAAAGATCTCACCAGACACCAACCCTGCTGGCACTTGATCTTGAACTTCCAACCTCCAGAACAGTGAGAAAATACCTTTCTATTGTGTAAATGATCCATTATGTTATATCCTGTTATGGCAATCCAACCTGATTAATACAGAGATATTCTGTAATCAAGCTTAGAGTAATTTATAAACCAGTTTAGTGATACGTAGTCTCAGATCACAACAGAATGAAAGTTGCCTGATGCCTGTAAATTATCTGTGTCCTTCATGCCCTCCTTGATTGCTTAAAATTATTTCTGTGTTTCTGTTTAGCTTCTGTGTGTATTCTAATGCAGAGAAAATGAAAGCAAGAAGGAAGGGGGTAACCATGAAGTCCATGTTTGTCTTTGTCCCAAGAAAGTGCTGTGATCCTTTCTCCTTCTGAACTAGGACATTCCTTAGCTAGAGTTTGGGTTCCTTGACAGTATAGACTATGCCTTACTTGTTTTGTCATAGCATTTTGACAAAGAATACATATAGCATACAATGCATATTTATTGATTTGAATTTCATTAAATTCACCCACGTGTACTAGTTTTGATAAAATGGAAAACTCCAAAATTACAGTCTATTTTAAAATAGAGTTTTTTAATATCACAAAAATATACAATGATGTGACATTTATTTTGCTTATTTAATCATTCATTCAAATATTTTCCACGCATTTGTTACATGGAAAGCACTCATTGATTTAATATTATCAATTCCATTAAAGGATTTTAAGCAAAAAAGAAACAGGGTTTGGATTAGATATCAGAGTACTGATCTTTTTACAAAGTAAGACATTCTATATTATCCTCTTGCTTCATTTCTTTACTGGATTATCATTGCACTTAGAATGATGTACAAACCTTAAGCTGGTTTATATATGCCCACATGATCTGACACTTGCCTACCTTTTTGGCCTCATTTCAAATGACTCTCATCATTATTCACTATCAAGTCATACCAGCCATTTTGTTTTCTTCAGACACATCAAGTTGCATCCTAAATGTTTTCTTTCTCCTCATGTTTCTTCTTCTGTTATTTAGGTTCTTGATTAAATGTCATCTCTTAGAGAGAACTCCAGTCTCCACAATTTCATGGAGTCACCCTTGCCCTTTTATATAACCCTGTTTATATGCTGCTCATAGTGCCTATGACTGTAAATTTTGTATCCATTGGTTTATGATTTATCTTTCTCTACTTAAATGTAAGCTCCAGCCTAGCAGAGAATTTAACTGCTGTATCTCTAGCAGAGTTACTACTCAATAACTGTTTAATGAATGGATGAATAAAAAAAAATGAATATATGGTTGGATTACAAGGAAGAAAGAGGACTCAAAGATGATTCCTAAATGTTTTACTTGAGCCAAAGGATGAAAAGTAGTATCATTTAAGGAGACTGAAGACTGAATAAGGAATAAAGTTATGGGTGGTTAGAAATCAAAAATTTTGATAAACTCATATTAAGTTTCATACTGCTATTAGACATTCAAATGGAAATTGTCAAGGTTGTCAGGTAGTTATCAACTCAATATCAGTAGTAAACTCAGGGAAAGAATTATAGAAACAAACATCCAAGCTTTATATGTGTCACTTATAATAATAACAATCACAAAAATTACATATATATATGCATATATATAATTATCTATATAATTATAATTACATTTTATTACAATTTTATTTAGATTGGTTCATCTAATCCTAATAACTTTGATTTAAAACATACACTGTTTCTATCTCATTTTATAATTTTATAATTAAATAAATTGATGATAATTTCTTTAAACAAGAGCCTAAATATTAGACATATTGGATAATCATGGGTAAAGGTAGGATTCAAACTCAGGCAGTTTGATTTCATAACCTGCATTTTTAACCATGATGGTGGATAAAGAGAAGTGAGGTCAGGAATGAGTTTGGATTTATTCCAATATTAGAAGATGAATACTACAGGAATACTAATAGTTCTTTGAGATCAAATTACAAACCTAGGAAAGTATCAGAATACTAATCAGTTCTGTATTATAAGTTTACAAGCTCATCTTAACCTTGAAGAAGTCTGTAGGTACACCCTCTCCACACCAAACACATACTGGCCTCTAGGTAAAAAGGTTTAATCTACAAAAATTAGTTTGTGAGCATTTAAAAAAGCTACTGTGGGCCTCATTCAATTCACCATTTAGGTTATGACAAGTTGTAATGATTAAATATTAAATAAGAATGGCAGCAGCACAAAATGAATGTGAGACTGTGATTCCCAACCCTGGTCCCATAGATTATTCAAGATATGCCTTTCAAGCTAAAGTTGATTTTGTTTCTTTTCTAGAGGTCAAAAATATTGCGTTTTGACTTACTGAAATCCAAAAATTAAAAGAGAGAAAAGTGGTGATTGAATAAAAGACATTTTTCTTACCTGGTCAGCATTTGTGGCTTAATTGTACAATCCTTGACCCCTTGAAAGTCAGAGAAAGAGACCTGCTTTATTTATCAAACAACAGCAAACTGTTGAAAAAGGGCTTTGGGGTGCCAGAAAGAATGGTAACCCATAGTACCCATTACATCACATTTGTAGGATCTTACAATGCCAAAACACCTACTCAAAAATCTCAGTAAACTTGGCAATTGCAAGTTGCCAAGAAATATATTCCAGAAAACACATTTTAAATAGATTTTGTTATTGGTATCCAATATCCAAAATCTTATCTAGGAAAGAAATATGTTTTGTATACATAGTAACAAGTAAATGTGAAGGTATTTTTATTACTTGAATTGTCTGATGAATCAAGCATCATGTAGAATAGAACTTTAAGAGCTAAGCTAACCATACTGTATTATTCAGTACCTTGATTCAGCATACTAATTCTAAAACAAGAAGTTAAAAATAAAAGTTAGTTGATATCTCTTTAAAACAAATAAAAAATGCTAACATGGGTAGTGCTTGTTGTAGCCCAAAGACAGATTGGTGCTTAAAACCTGTTGCCAGTACTTAACTGGTTATCTTGATTTCACTGCCAGCTGCATATACCTGTTTGTGCCATTGTGCCCATGTACCATGTGTCTTCCCTGTACTTTTGGAATAAACTGGTCTATTTCCTGAAACAACCATTACATAGAAAATGATTGCTCAATATATCACTAAGGCCCAAAGAAATAATATGCATACAATTCAAAGCCATCTGCTATTCCAAATGCTGTTTATTCAATGAATAAATAAGTATTGATTTAATCTGTGGACATTCATAAGCTGATCAGGTGAAGGGAAGTAATGCTGAACATAAGAATTAGATTTTCTCAAATTGCCATGGATTATTCATAAAGTGGACAAAAAACTCAGAGTTTTTGAAGTCATGTCTTAATCATTGTTTTATATTCAAATCAATAAACATTGGTTGTACAAAATATACAACAGATACCATATTTATGTAAAACCCAAACTGACAATTCTGTAAAAACAATAATATCATATGCTGAGGGCTTAGACACTGTACTAAGAAATGTAATGTTATTTAATTTAATCCTGAAAGAGACATGGCACAGAAGATACCATCATTATCCTCATTTTAGAGATGATATTTAGAGGGATTGAGTAATATGTCCAAGTGTGTGACAGTGACTATAAGAAAGAATGGTGACTAAACTAAATGTCACTAGGAATAAAAATTGTGTTCCAGGTCTCACCCAGAATTCTTGGATAAAATATTGAATGAAAATTAATGAGTAATATCCTTACTGGCTTTTGTTTTGTTTTGTTTTTTAGTGAGAAGAAAATACCACATGAAAGCAGGTGTTTTGGTCAATTATTAATAGCTGAAAAAAATATTCTTTTTAATTTTTAGTGATATTGCCCATGTAGTCTAGATTTATTTTGATCATTTTCCGTGCCAGAGCTTGACCACAAATAGGTCTGGAAAGATGTGAAGACAACAAAGAAAAGAAATAGAATACATTAGAAAACAATATCTAGAGAAGAATGTTGGACTTGGTTTCTGACACATTAGAACTTACTCAAAAAGAACAAATCAGAAACCTATTAAGATTTTGAAGAAAATGTAACATTAAAAAATTGGCTTTAAAAAGAGTGTGTGGGGCCAGCCAAGTGGCGTGGTGGTTGGGAGCTCGCTTGGGACGCCAGCGGCCCTGGTTCAGATCCCACATATGAGGGCCAGTGACACTGCCCTCAAAAAAAAAAAAAATTAAAAATTAAATGAAAGATTATTAAAAAAAAAAAGAAAAACAGTGTGTGTTGTGGGGAGCAGGGTATTTCTTTCACAAATACTTAAAATAATTTTTGGACCCTTAACCTTGTTTTTCTTAAATTAAAATGTACTGGGGTGACAATGGTTAGTAAAATTACATAGGTTTCAAGTGTATAATTCTGTAATACATCATCTATATATCACATTGTGTATTCACCACCCAGAGTCAGTTCTTCCATCACCATATATTTGACCATGTTTACCTTCATCTACCACCCTCCCTCTCCCCTTACCCTCTGGTAACCACTAAACTGAAAACATTTATCTGTAAAGATATATGTGCTCCGATGTTCATTGCAGCTTTATTTACGGTGGACAAGACATGGAAACAACCAAAGTGTCCTTCAGTAGATGATTGGATAAAGAAGATGTGGAATAGCACTCTGCAGTAAGAAAAGATGAAATAATGCCATTTGCGACAAAATGGATGGACTTTGAGATTATTATGCTAAACAAAATAAGTCACACAGAAAAAGTCGAGAACCATATGATTTCACACATATGTGGGGCCCTTAACCTTCTATGAGATGAAATAAGGTCCCCAAAACATACTTCCGATATGACTGAGAACAATCATGGACATGGAGAAGTATCCCAGAGAGCTGATGAAGCTGAAGATGGAGAAAAATAACAAGGGAACTCCTTGGGATAGCTGACTTGGTGTCCAGTCAGGGAAATTTCCCAGCCCAGGATAGGGCTATCATATGGTCTGCCTGGCAGCATTCTGCCTTACTGCAGACCAGTAACTTTTGTGTTTCTCTGTTACTTCCAGAATAAGAATATTTTGTGTTTATGCTCTTTTTTTGTTTCATCATTAAATAATTGAGTAGTTGTTGGGAGGAGGGTGTGCAAATAGCATATCTTTTTGGCAATAGGTCTCTAGACCCAAAGAAGCAATTTTTGGATCCAATTGAGAAGAGTCAATGTCACTTAAATATCCTAGATTTTGAGCTGGATGTCATGAATGATGGAATCTGGGGGTTGACAGCTTTGGGAAAGGCTGAATGTGTTCTATATGGAACTAAAAATGGAAAGGATACTGGTGACCAAAAGGGGCTGGCTGGATACTTACCACTTCTATTAACTGTTTTGGAGCACACATTAGGACATTTGGCAAACTTCTTTGCAGTGAGGTTGTGACTTTGTGATTAACTTTGGCCAATAAAATACAGGAAGAAATGAAATACTCTCACTTCCAAGGATAATTCCTAAAATTCCAGATTTCCTTTTCTCTCTCTCCCCCCGCTTCTTCCCTCCCTTTGTCCCTCCCTCCTTCCATCCCTCCCTCCCTCCATCGCCCCCACTCTCTCGCCCTCTCCCTTTCAACCCTATTTTTATAGCCACAAGTAAATGACTTCAGGAGAGTGGATCCACTGTAGAAAGAGCCCAGATCCTCAAGTCACTCCTTCAAAACAGACTCCAGGAGACCTATGCTATTCACAATTGACAATGACACAAGAAAAATAAAAATACACACACACACATAGAAGAAGCACTTTGATTTGAGGGAGGTTTGTTATGATAGATAGCAGAATTAGTCTGTCTTATATGTGACTTGTACACTCAAATCTTTCTTACTTGCTCATTTATTCTCTCTTCTTCTCTAGTCCTAAAGAGAGAGAGAGAGAGAGAGAGAGAGAGAGAGAGAGAGAGAGACGAGAGAGATGCTGAGGTATTCCTGATAAGGGAGTAGAATAATACCATTTATGTTTGACGAGTTGCTCACACAGCAAGAGCATATCTCAAAAATTCAGCCACCTAGAATTACAAAATGTTCATACCTCCATGTGGTAATATAAAATAGTGGAGAAAAATAAGACCATTAAGTGAGAGTTACCCACTCTATATGAATATAAAATTGTGAGCCATAAAGCCGGGCATGTCTCTGAGTAAGCTAGAGGAGCTCAGGCTGATTCCTGATATGAGTCTAATGATGAGTCAATGACCAAGCTATTTATAAGAGAGTCAGTCCCAGCAAGAGATAAGAGCCTGCGCAAAGCTTCATTAAAATTCGTATTTCTGCTGGCAGCTACGAGACTAGAAAAGCACTTAGGACACGATCAGTGCAGCAGTTCTGTGTAATAAATGAACAAATTCTTCATACTCTTTCACTCTCAGCCTGTGGAATGAGAATATTAAAATAATTACATAAACTAACCTCCAATTGTGAAAACTACCTAAAGCAGAATTATTCAAGATTTTTTGTTTTTGGTTAAAAAGCATGATTTCAAATCTTAAAGGAAGAGGAATCATTAACAAATGTGAGAAAACTAGACTGATTTCATGTAATACAATGTACATATGAATTTGAATATACATATTAAAATAACATTCCAAGTGCAAGTACATCCTAGGAAATATACAGAACATATAGAACATACAGAAACATACAGAACATTGAATGTTCATTGTGAATTGTTAGTGTAGAGTGTTTGCTATGTGACTACACAGCAAAAGTTCATATGAAAATTTGAAAACTATATTTTTGAAGACTGGATAAATTGGTTTGCACAAACCTAAAATGGAGTTTAAGGACAATATAAACAATAGGCCTTCATTTTACATAGATAGAAAATTGAACAACTCTAACATTAAGCAATTCTGGCTAACACAGAAAATTACAAGGAGTACCTACATCAAGTTTACTGGGCTGCTCCTTCTTGTGCAATTACCTGGGACCCATATCTGGGACCCAATTATCAGATGATATCATGTGGCTTGAGTCAGGATTATTATATTTTGAGGGTTGCTAGAATCTTCATTTTTAACAGTCGGCACACTAAAGCACACTAAAGCTAATGAACTACTTGGTCCACTAGAAAATAGGAATTCTCAAACTTTAGGATCCATCAGGAGAGCTTGTTAAACTCATTGTCAGGCTTCACAATTTTTATTGTATCAGATTTTCTTAAACAATAGGTTTAAGGTAAGTTTGAAAATTTTGCATTTCTAACAAGTCCCCAATGCTGCTGGTACTGATGGTCCAGGGATCACATTTTGAGAACCACTATGTTAGAATATTAGATGACAAATGAGAATACATGACACATTTAGTAACCATCAAAATCCATAAGCTAGTGATTTTTCTAACTCCTCAGTTATTTTCCCTAAAGATAACAGTAACATGATCATTTGCATGAAAATATATTAGAAACTTCTCTAGAACCTTCCAGTTTTAAAGATATAAAATAAGTTATGGAAAGTATTTGGCCTGACATACAACTAGCTTATGTTAAGTTGAAAAATGTTGAGATAGCATGGAACATAAAAATGCGTAGGTATTATTTCTTCAGTCTTTTCCAAATCCATGTTTCATCTTCACAATGCTACAGGCAAGGAATGGGGTTAATACTGTTATCATAGACAATGGAGGTAGGAGTCACTGTCTAAAATTCTCAGCCTTTTCAAGTTGGAGAATTATCTGTCATCCTGGAAACAGACATCAATCTTCTGTAGTTTGAGACTGAGCTCTCTTCTTCCTTTTCATCTTGCAAAATATAGAGTATAGAAAACTTTGCAGACTCTCAAAGAGTCCAGCTTTCCTTTAAAGGCCGGTGTTTCTGGCTTGAAAAATCCATAATTTATATTTACGGTGGGCCCCTATTTCCTTGGTCAACTATCATCTGCTTCTCAGGTAAACTTCAATGTCAAGTGGTAAAAAGGCTATTCAAAGTGCCCATCTGAAATAGAGAGATTGTCCTGATGATTTCTCCTACAGTTGCCTCTCAAAGAATAAACTGATTTTGTCTCTTAGCTGTTGCAGATAGATAATAAATAACCAGCTGCTATGAATACGCTTCCCTCCTACTCTAAAAGTACAATTTCAAAAAACAAAAACAAAAAGAACAGTAATAAAAATGAAGAAGGAAGTATTTTCAAAGAGGTTAACAATATTTGGTTATGGGTTATTTAAATGGCTATTTAAAAAAATGTTTTTACCTCATCACAGAATGAAAATCTAATGAAGACTTGATACAGGTAAGGGATGAATAATAAAGTCCATGAAAGGCTTTGATAAAATGCCTCTGTGACAAGACAGAGTTGAGCTAGAGAGAGGAAAGGGCTGTTGGCTTCATAGCCTGAGAAAGGAAAGGGCTGTTGGCTTCATAGCCTTTGTAGACATACATTGCAAATTCACAGAGCAGAGTCATAGAATTTGAAGGAAGTGAATGAACCTCTTCACAGGTTTGAGAAAGCAAAAACATGGCTGCTAAATGGATTTCAATACAATGAAAGCATTTGGGGAAAGCATTTTTGTCACTATTGAGAATTAAAAAGTGCACCTGGCCTCCAAGCTGCATTTGTATATATTTATCATTATGAAACACTTGTTAAGATTAAAGGAAATCATCTAAGATTTTATCTGTAAGAAGGTAGAGGAGGAAGTAGGACACAAAGAAACACAGCAAGTGAGCAAAAATAGCAACACGAGATAAAACCAGATGAAGCCTGAAGTGAGAACATATTATTTATTCATTTGACAGTCTCTGGAATCAAACAAGAATTACATGTTCTGAATACATCAAATAGTAGAATTTGCCAGGAATAGCAAAAAAAAAAAAAAAAACAACAAAAAAAAACACACACACAAAAAAACCTTTAGGCAATGATGGCTCTAGGTTCTAAGATGAATTTTAAGTAGTGTAGTTACTCTTGCTCCCATGAGCAAAATTAATTGCTCTTACTAACACTAACACCCTCCAAATTCCACTCTCTCCATCTTTTGTTTGTCATAAAAATTCTCATGTGCTGCAATTACCTGTCTCTAGGTGTTCCAGGAAACAGATAATGTTTTCAACATTAGCAACTAAGGCTATTTTACATAGATTATCTTATTTCAGCATTGCTGATTGTAGAGGTAGTCATATCATTATCCCCTTTTTTGAGATATAGAAATAGAAGTTATTTGACCAGAGAACACAGTAGATGGTACAGCAGGAGTTTCATTCCTGAATCCTGAGCTGCTGCTGCTACACGTGGTGAGCTGCAGTGACTCCTGAAGCAGCAGCAGCTGGATTCTGAATATTTCAAGAGGTAAAGCAGGGATGACAGGAGGTAGCCACAAGGTCAATGAAACCAAACAACTGGACAGGCTCTGACACTTACCCCAGATTTTGGAATAGCTGCTAAGCTGTGTTAGAAAAAACATGGCAAGTGAAGAGAAAGCAAGAACAGTAGTGGCTACGAAAAGATAGTGAAGTTTCAAAGGGGCTCGCAGAGCACACTTGGTTGGATAAATTCAACCAAAAGAAAGAAAAATCGAAAACGAGAGAGAGAGAGAGAGAGAGAGAGAGAGAGAGAGAGAGAGAGAGAGAGAGAGAGAGAGAGCTGATGAAAACTGATGATATCATCAAATCTGTGAATCTTTCAACTGTGGATTCAGTTGTGCTCAGTCATGTGAGATCATCAAGTAGTGATTTGATCAGCCTATTGAGTTGATTGCCATCACTTCCAGCCAAAAGTGTTTTGATTACAACAGGGCCCCTATTTTCTGAACTTAAAATTAGGATTCATATTTTTAAAATAGCAATGTGAACCAAAAGCAGTACTAAGACTCAGTATTTAAAAAGAGAACTATTCCTACAACTCTAACAATTACATTGCTGTCACATACTACATGCTAAGCACTTGTTGGTTAAAGCACTTTACAAATATCAAGTCATTTAATGCTTACAATTACATTTTCATATACTTATTTTATAGAGAAGGAAAATGAGTCACAGGACAAATAATTTTCCCAAGGTCACATCGATGATGTTATGCATTGTGAGGTCTTTCAAGGTCTGTATCAATTACCGCCTTGGTTCAGGCTGCTATAACAGAACAATACCACAGACAGTATGGCTTAAACAACAAACATTTATTTCTCATAGTTCTGGAGGGGAGGAGGCCTAAGATCAAGGTGCCAGCATATTCAGCATCTGTTGAGGATGCTTCCTATCTTACAGATGGCCAGATGGTGTTTCTCCTGCTGGGTCCCCACTTAGGGGAGAGAGAGAAGAGGGAGGAGAGAGGGAGGTGGGAGGGGAAAAAGAGAGACAAAGAGAAAGCAAGAAAGCAGCAAAAGACCTCTGATCTCTTATAAGGCATTAATACCATCATGAGGACTCTACTCTCATGATCTCATTTAACCCTAATTACCTCCCAAATACCATCACATTGGCAGGTGGGGCTTCAACATATGAATTTGGGGAGGACATAAACATTCAGTTCAGAACAAAAACACCAGTTTTAATATTTTAGTGTAGCCCAGACCAGGGGAACAAAGATGTACCAGGATGAATCTCCACCTTCCTCAAACCCTGTTTCATTACATGGGTTGCATGCACTGCTGATTCTCCATCATTCCAGATCATTGATGACAGAAGTATAAATAAACCACATCACAAATAACCCAGAGACATGGAGAAAAAAAAAGATGGCATTCCAGTCATTTCTCTATCTTCACAGAATTGTAAAGGTAATTATTTTTGAAACTGAGAAGCAGGTTGTAAAGAAAGGTTATACAAATTTGGAGTTTAGTAATGTATACATCCATTATAGCCTGTAAGTGTCCCATTTGTAAATACACATGTCTAAAATGGACCAATTAGCACTGCCTAAATCTTAGGCCAGTTCTTACAGATACTATAAGTATTCACTATATTAAACCATAAAATGAAAGATACTTAAGGAACTTTCAACTTCAGAACTTAAAAATCTTTGATAATAAAAACTGTTATATATTTAATGAGAATATCTCTCCAGTTTGAAAATCAAAAACTATGGTCATACATTGGATAATTCAAATGAAGGGTTTTGTTTTGTTTTGTTTTTTAATGTAGCCTTAATGTAACTTTAGGTAGAAATCGTGATGATGACTATGATGATGATGAAGAAACACACATCCAAAAAAATAAGCATAAACATTCGTTTACACCATTGACAGCAAATAACCCCTTTTGTAAAGTTTTCACAGATTTCTTTGTGGTCAGTCCTGTTTTATCTCTTTTGACAAGATCATAAAGTAGAAGATATATAAGAGCTATAAAAATATGTGGGCAAGTAGTAAATATTGTTATTTACTATTTTAATTGTCATTTTTATTAAAGAAAATTTGTCAAAATATTTAATAATCTTACAAAATAGATATTTACAAAAAACTCAATACGACCCTGTAAAATAAAACCACTGGGATTTTAGTTTAGGGAAATATATCTAGTTCAGTTGGCAAAATGTTATTATCTTTTTATACATATATAATACACATATAAAAGGAACTTTTAAATTACTTTTCTCAATCTTAACTGAAGAAAGATGTCATGGGAAAGCTAACAGCATGTGATAACTTTACAGAACAGCTTGCACAGTGATGGCCAAATGGAAATAGACAAGAAGCCAGGAACCTAAAGTTTGTCACATGCTCTCTGGACAGTATTCTCATCAGGACTAATGAGATGTATGTATAGTATCACATGATATGAGGTCATTTGATATATGTATGTGTGTGTGTATATGAATATACATATATACGAATATATATATATATATAAAATTACCCTCTTACCACTTTTATATGTTTGAACCTAACAATTAACCAGAGAAAAAATGCCAGACACAGAGACAGATACATAACAGGTGCTAACTATGTTTTTTTGGTTTTTAGTTGTTTGTTTAACGAGAATACAAGTAATAAATGCCAAGAAGCCTCCAGCACCTACTTTCACCACAGTTCATTCAGGGTTTGTGCTCTTACGTGTGACGTGCAAAAAGCGATAGCGCATTGGAGAAGAGGCATGGACAGAAAACTTTCTCAGCGTTCACCACGTGTGATCAGAGACAGGCAACTGGTGTGTTTTTTAGTTTTAGTTTCGCTGACTTAAAAAAAAAGTACGTTTATTCACTATCCTTTTTTGTTTGTAAGTAAAAGAAGTACAGCTCAAGATAGCTCTATAAAATAAAATCATATTTTCTTCAGCATGGCTGGTTCCAGAGGTGAAAACATTGTTTTGGGGTCTCTCTCTTTCTCTCCCCCCACCCCTACCCTAAATTTGCTTTCCTCTCTGTGTTATTGTCACTATGCGAGTGTGATAAGCATCACATCCTGTATGTGGCCAGGAGAGGGCGCTGCTGGCAGCTCCAAGCTTGCATAGTCCTTACAGGTCCTGACCCCAGAGGTGGGAGGATAGCTTTTCTCTCCTAGGGCCTGAATATCTGAATTTAGCTGTTATTGTTGCTTGCCCATTCCTGAATCAATCACCAGGGGTGTATAGGATTCTACATTACATGGCAGCATGGTGTGGTTACCGAGAGCAGACACATTGTGTTTTTAGTCCCAAAGATCCAATGGACTAGAGGACAAGTGGTTTCCGAAAGGAAACAAAGAATGAAAAAAACTTCCAGAATTATAAGTGGAATACCTGACCCATAACAAATCAACTGTGAAAGTGGGACAAAGATATTTTCAGACATGTGAGCCTTTTAACATTTATTTCCTGCATGTTGTTTTTCAGGTAACTATTGGAGGATATATTCTAGGATTTTATTTTTTAAAAGGAGTAAACCAAAAAAAAAAAGAAAACATGGGAACAAGGAAACAAGTTCCAAAAGAGAGGTAAAATGTTGGTAAAGGATAGTCCCATGGTGAGTTGTACACAGCTGTCCTAGGAAGGTTGGAGAAACTGACACATGGTTACAAAGTAAATTGATAGAATATGTAATGTATCTGAGGACCTGGAGAATGTTTCAATTATGTCAGAAAGCTTTCAGCTAAATTAATAAACAACTCATGGAAAATCACACAAAATAAAAATGATATAGTTAATACATATAGGAAAAGAAAAAACCCAAAACATTCTTTTTTTTTTTTTTTTTGAGGGCAGTGTCACTGACCCTCATATGTGGGATCTGAACCAGTGCCGCTGGCTTCCCAAGCCAGCACTTAACCACCGCGCCACTTGGTTGGCCCCCAAAACATTTTTTTTTAATTAAAGTTTATTGGGGTGACAATTGTTAGTAAAGTTACATAAGTTTCAGGTGTAAAATTTTGTAATATATCATCTATATATCACATTGTGTGTTCACCACCCAGAGTCAGTTCTCCCTCCATCACCACATATTTGATCCCTTTTACCCTCATCTACCACCCCTCTCCCGCATTACATTTTAAAGAAAGAAAAAGTGATCATAATATAGCACCTGGTATTGTAGGGAGCGATATTACATAATCATAACAATGAAAACACAGACTACTAAACAGAAGCAGATATGGATGAGGGCAATGTAAGAAAGTTCATCTTTCGTTGTAATACAGAATGATTTCTGAAACTGAATAATAAAAATAGGCTGCCTGATCACGTTGTTAATAAATATAGAGAAGCAAGTGTGCGAAGAAAACTCAAAGCCTTGAAAAACAGAAGCCTTGAAAGTGGTTACTTCTAAGGAGTGAGATTCAGGAAAGGGAAGGACTAAAGAATGATGTTTTTGGTGATAAATCATGACTGTTTAAACTGTGGGTATGTATTATTTTGATCATATAGGTGATATATTTTGTAAATAAAAATTGAAATTCCCATAAATAGAAAAATTCAAATGAATAAATAGGTGAATTTGGAGAATAAGAAAAGAGAATTTTCAAAGAGAATGTGAAGATTTCAAAAAAGTTCACTCATGATGATTGATTAAGGAGAAAAGGAACATTCTTTTTCATGGCTTTTCTTTATTTCAGTTACTATGTTTCTTAGGAAACACACACAATATTTATGTATTTGCTTTGACAAACTCTGCTTATAATTCTTAAGGAAAAATACATCCTAAAAATCTATTAATTCTTTTAGTTCATGGTTTTTCATGATAATCTCCCAATTAATTGTGGTTATGTTATTATTTAAACTCTGCTTATAATTCTTAAAGAAAAATGCTTCCTAAAAATATATAATTATTTTAGTTCATGATTTTTTCCATGATAATCTCCCAATTAATTAAGGTTACATTAATGTTATTTATTTTATATGAATTTCAAGAAGACTAGCTCAAAACTGAGTGTACATTTATCTTTTTATTTATTTTTTATTATTTTTGAGGGCAGTGTCATTGACCCTCACATGTGGGACCGAACCAGGGCCTCTGGCTTCCCAAGCCAGCACTTAACCAACCGCACCACTAGGCCAGCCCTCAAAACTGAGTGTAAAGGGGAACCCTTCTGAATTGCCAAATAAATGCAACCATGGCCTCAACATTATTTAACATTTGCTGATGTTTGGGGTAGAAGAAAAAAATCATACTACAAAAGATTCTATCACTGCAGTTAATAGCTCCATTTTAATCAGAACTGTAAAAGAGGACTTAAATCAAATTCCACAGTAGAGAAGTCTCCAGAGAAAGACATTTCATTTGCATAACCCCTTTATAATTATACACTTCTCAATGTGGGCATCGAGGAATTTTATTCACATTAAGCTCTTAAGGATAATTTGGAAGGACCTATTGGAGCTGACAGCCTAATTGAGATCTTGGAATTATATAATATGCAAGGGCTTGTGCTAAACTTTCCAGAAACTGTACCTGATAGGAAATTCAATTGTCTTTACCTCAGATTTAAAGAGGATAAAAAATAAAAGATCACAGACTCAGAGCCAGATCACCTGCCTATAAAATCACAGCTCTGCCCCTTATCAGCTGTGAGAATTTGGACAAGTTATTAAACTCTTTGTGACTCAGTTTCCTAATCTGTAAAATAGGGACTGATATTTTTGTGAAAACCAAATGTTAATGTAGGTAAATCACTAGAGCAGCTAGAAGTACTGCTCCTACTATCATTTCTTTGAGTGAAAAATGGACATCAGTCCATTATCTACGGTAAGGCAGAATAATTTTAAATACTACACTATGAATTGCTATTTATATTATCTTTCAGTTCATGTTCCGGTGGGATTTGTGCAAAGTTTCAAAAAAAGGTAGAGAGGGATGATTGAGTATTAAATTGAAACAATAAATCAAAGAATGAATGCACCAAAACATGCAGATTGCTAATAGAAAAAAATCATGATCCCTGGTTGAGTGTTTAATTAAAGAAATGCTCACTATCTGGATGGAGCCTTTATCTGACCTCAGTTCAGTGATTCAAGAAATGGAGGAGAGATTAGGAAATCAACAGGTGCAACAAGAAGGTTAAAAAAAAAATGTATTGTGTCAGTCCTGTGTCGACAGAAGGATTGACCAGAAAACAATAGCCACCCTCAAAATTAGCATAACAGTGAGCCAGTGTCACCTGCAGGGGCAGCATCAAGGCCTCAGGGAGGAGGGAAGGCCAACAACAGTGGAATCAGAAGAGGATGTCACTAGCTGTGGTGACAATATTTAAGTAACTTTGGGACTTGTGTAAGAGAAAGGAGGGATCTGGAGTTGAACTAGTAGTGTGACTCCAGTAAGACAGTGTTGGGTGTGGGAGTGGGGGACATTCTGAGCCAGAAGCTGCTTTTAGGATACTTTTAGTTGAGTTACATTGGGAAATGTGGATGACAATACAGGGAAATGTCAGATATATTAGGTAAATGACTGAATGAACTGTATTCTGTCTATACAGCAGCACTCTTTTATCTGGGGATATGAAAATGTATCTGGACTTGTTTACAGATTTGGTCAATAAGAGACATTACTTTCTCTTTAGCTGCATTTATGTCTATATATCTATGTGTATTCAAATTTATACATGTTCGGTATTGCCCATGGGACAAAATAATCTTAAAATTCTCATGGATTAAAAATTCTTCATGATATATTTACAGTGCATCTGAGGAATGATTGATGAGAGATATTGGAGATTATCCATAACCAGTATTGTCAGAATAAAATAAGAAACTTTTGGAATAATATTGTAAATGTCATGAGAGTGAGAGTTTGCCATTGGAAATGATTTAGGAAAACAGAGTTCAGGAATGCAATGGACCAATTGTGTTCTCCCAGAATTTATATTTTGAAACTTTAACCCCCAGCATGAGGTTATTAGGAGATGGGACTTCCGGAAAATGATTAGGTCATGAGGGTGGAGACCCCATGCATAGGATTAGCGCCTTTATAAGAGACCTCAGAGAGTTTCCTCGCTTCTTCTGCCATGTGAGGACACAGGAAAAGGATGATAGTCTATGAACCAGGAAGCAGGTTCTCACCAGATACCGAATCTTCTGGCACCTTGGTCTTGGACTTCCCAACCTCTAAAATGGTGAGAAATAAATATGTGCTGTTTATAAGCCACTCAGTCTATCATATTCTGTCATGGCAGCCCAAGTGGACTAGAACAAGGAAACATGGAATATTAAAAAAAACATAATATCGGATTATGCTCCTACAAAGGGTGTGTGTGTGAGCATGCACATATATGTGTACATGTTTAATGTTGTTGTCAGTCATAAAAACTCATTATCTGCCATTCATGCCATTTCCTGTAACTAACGTTATATATTCACTGAAAAAGCTCACATTACTGCAGCGTCGGCTAGAAATTTTCAATGCACCGCAGTGTAAAACCTTAAAGTTGAGCTCTGTTTCCACAGCAACCACAATTTAGCTTCTCCAGCAGTTTGACTTTTTTTTTTTGTCGTCTTAACCTACATGTGCACAGTAAGGCTAGTTGATCTTTGATGAGGAATTAATAAGTTTTATTGCCTATGCCTGTGGTTTCTTTTCTGCATTTGAAAATTCAAAGATACTTTTACATAGTAAGTTCTGAGATACAAAGTGGAAAAAAAAATAAAAGCTTAATTGTGAATAATTGGGTATTCAATTAGATTTTATATAAAACAATTGATTAGCTCTCTCAAAAAGATCAGGATTTGACAATTCATCAATGAAAACAATCTATACAAACTTTTGAGAGCCCTACTTTACACACACACACACACACACACACACACACACACACACACACACACACCCTGGAAAAATTAGGGTTTTTCCTGAGCCTGATGCTCTTCCACATGTCATTCCACAAGCACACCAGTGGGTAATCAGAGCTCTTGCTGGATGACTACTATCTCATAGCTAATGTCTCGTGACTCTATAAGACTAAATGACCGGTGTGCTGTGGATCATAATCTTTTAATCACTGTCCTCCAACCAGCTAAGACTTCTGGCTTCCTGTGATAACTGCACCAACCTGAGTCTATTCCACTGATTACTTCTCTGTAAGGCTACTTCATTTCATCCTCTGGAGAAAAAAATGCCCAGTTGTTCCAATCATAAGAGATTACCCTCAACACACACACACACACACACACACACACACACACACACACACACACAGCATACCAAAGTATGGTCAAAAAGTATGTGAGGGCTGGCCGAGTGGTGCGGTGGTTAAGCGCTGGTCTTGGGAAGCCAGCTGCCCTGGTTCGGATCCCACATATGAGGGCCAGTGACACTGCCCTCAAAAAAAAAAAAAAAAAAAAAAGTATGTGAAAACTCTTTGGCCATTGCACTGGTCTAAAAGATGAAGACAGACATTTCCATTTCAGATGTACAAATAATCTTATTAATTGCTTGAATACGTCATTTATTTTTTACACAAAGTTACTGGCCAAGATCATTCAACTGTGTAGTTTTTGTAACTCTACAAAATTATGATTCATCAATACACATGACTTCTCCGTGATTCTTAGTAATTCATCTATATATAGCCACTCATGTTCTTTCACGTGACTCAGTGCAAGTATTTGAAATCTTTTACATCCCCCTCTAGCTTTCTAACCCTTCTCTTTTAGCATAAAAACTTCGTTTCTATTTCACATGAGAAATGGATGTCATCAGGTATGGTATCCATCACCAGCTGCTTCCCCCTATTCAACCTATAAACACTTGCATACCAATATTCCCTCTTGTCTTGGAAGAAATGAACCTATCTACATTTAAAATATAATACCTCTACTCTGGATTGACCCTGGAAATTTTCTCCAGCCATAAATCTTTTTTTGTATTTTGACTGCTGTTTTTTCCCTCTTCTTGTAAATATGCTCAAGTGTTTTTACCTTAAAAATTAAAATGTGATAAAATACATTTTCAAAACTCTACCTTTGAATTCATTCTCTCTACCTATTATTTCTTCTTCTTCCTTTCACTTCTAAGGTGACCCAAAAAAATTATCTAAACTCATTGTATTCTCTACATATCCTCCTCTCATTTGTCAGTCTACAATGCTTTAGTTCTTATTATTGCTTTATCATTCCTTTAAAATCGCACTAATTATGTCATGAGGTAATGTTCTGATTGCTAACTCCAAAGCCATTTTTATATCCTCTTCTTACTTGACTGTAGCTTTCAATGATGATTATTATAATTTCTTAAATATCTTTCTCATCACTTGCAATTCATAGTATCAACTTCCAATCCTCACCCGGTTCTCTCCCTAACTTCTTTGCAATCTCATTCACAAGTCTTTTATGCTCTACTCTCTCATCAGCCATATTTCTTTCACTATGTAATCTCCTTTGGGGGGATCTCATGCACTCTCATGGCTTCTATTGTTCAAATTTGAACCAATTATCTTCATCCTCCTTCAGCAAGTTGTATTTTCTAGTTTTATCTTTATTTGTTCAGTGATAACAAGAGGAAACCTATATAGGCCAAGATAAAATATTGACATTTATAGTCAATCCAGTTCTGTCTAGCACTTCTTTCATAAGTTGTCCAAAGTTCTATAACTTCTTTGCTCCTAATTATAATTTAAATGTATGCTCCTATCTGAATCCCTGCAGTCACCACCTTGTTCTGCCCCACATAGATCACCTGTAATATTAATTTCTTTTTTTTTTTTTTTTTTTGAGGGCAGTGTCACCGGCCCTCATATGTGGGACCCGAACTGGGGCCGCTCACTTCCCAAGCCAGCGCTTAACCACTGCACCACTCGGCCGGCCCCTCACCTGTAATACTAAATTTGCCTTTTACTTGGGTTCTTTACCTGGAGTATCACTTTCCTCCAATATATTTCCCATAGTTTTCCCAAAGTGATTTTTTTTACAAATACAAATCTGATCATGCTATACATTACGCAGAATCCTTCAATGGCTCCCATCAAATTTTGGGTCACAAGCTGCTCTCTCATGAATTGCGTATTATGTATCATTCAGCCTCATTAGCTCCCTGATCCTTAGTTATTGTAAATTATTCACAATTTCTGATGGGGGAAGGCCATATTCTATTCAATATATACATGCCCCGTGTCAAGCAAAGTTTCTTGTATACAGAAAACTTAAATATTTGCTGAAAGGATAAAAGAGTGAACCAAAAATGCATACAGAAAGAATACAGACCAAGGGAATCTTTCACATTTTTAGGGAAGGGACAAATGTAAGACTTTGTCAATAGCCAATCTCAATTTTAATAATGTCCCTATGAGTTATTCTCTATATATTTTATCTTTGCCCTCTATTCCTATATTTATGTCATTTACCATAGCATCTTACATTTAGTTCTTCAGGAGCCAGTTATTTTTATGCAGGTGGTTTATTGAGGAGGTAAGCAGGACACGTCAGAGGCAGAAATTGAACTGCAATATAGTTGTAACAGGCTTTAGATGATTCCACAGGGAGATCTAGAACTCAGATGGACCTTCTAATTTTTCCTGAATTGAAGAAGACTGGATTTCTGTAACCCTGAATATACCAGTCATTGGTTGTGGGCTGACTAGTCTTCCCCCAATGAGGGTGTATAGCTTCGAGTAAAGTGCTTCTTTTTAAAGGAAAGCTATGAGCCACCATCACTCATACTCCTGGTAGCTGGAGAGATGAGCTGGGCCACTTACCCTGACAAGATCTGTTCAGTTTTCTGGTGAAGGACTCATGTCTCCCTCTCACTATAAATGCTATCTTTTTAACTTTCCAAACCCACATGACACAACAAACGCTCTACAACTCTCTATAATCCCCTATGACTAACAGTTAACCTACTCATTCTAGAACATAAAGATGGCAGAATTCTTTCTAAATCGCAAATATGATTTATTTAAATAAAGTTCTTTGACTCCTAATTACCAACAGACTAAAACACAAAGTTTTATCTTATCACATATAAAGTACTCTTAGGTTTGCTTTTCTGTCTTATGGACTCTTAGTCCTCATGCCATTATTTTTTTCTTAGCTTTTTAATGCCTAAAGCAGCAATGGCTTTGGGTTCATCTCTATTTTGCACATGTTCTTCCCTCTGTCAAGAGCTGCAAACCTCCTCCTTTAAGAAGCACCTTAGGTGGGCCGGCTGAGTGGCTCAGTTCATTAAGAGCTCACTCAAGAGTGTGAGCTGAGCTCTGAGCAACAGCAATTCAATGCCCAGCTGGAGTTGAGCTGCCGCTGAGCTGCCAACAGGTGGCAGGATGGCTCAGCTAAAAAAAAAAAAAAAAAAAAAAAAATGAAGCACCTTAGAGGTCTCTTTAGCGAAGCCTCCTCTGGCATCCTCAGGCAAGATCAAACACAGCCTCTTTTGTGTCTTCACTGCCATGTTCATTAACACTGTTAGAATACTCAGTGTTGTATTTCCACAATTTGCTTGAATGGTGCCCTTCCTTTCTATCTTAATATGTGCAACACCAGTGTCTCCAATATTTGCTGACACATAGTAACTACTAGATATAAGTTCATTGAATGATTGAATAAATAAATGAATAACTTTGTTCTACCATATACATTTGAATCTCAAGTGAGGAAATATGGCAAATATACTTAAGAGATATTCGTAGGAGTATGTTTCAAACACAGTTTCTCTGTTTTGCTTTTGTTTATATTCTTATTTTCCCCTATCATTGAGAAAGATGGAGAATCTATTATTTCCACCTACATTTCTCCAAACACCTGCAAATCACTAAATGTAGGAGTAATATTTTTCAAGCAATGATCTAGGAGCAAATCACTATGTCAGGGCATTAAAGGATTTTTCTAAGATTTTATCTTTTGTGTTATAATTCTTGATTCACTGATTCTTCCTTATAAATGCCATATACTTATGGTCATGTATAATTTTTTGATCATTGAATAGCTGTTTGTATATCTGTGACTAATAATATATCTTTCAATTATAATGTGAACACTAATAAAATCTAATATTACTAAATACACCTTTTTGAAAGTTTCCTGTAGCAATCAAGCATTCATCTTTTTAAACAAATATTTTATGATCCTGATAAATTCCACACTTCTTTCCCAGTATTCCCTACCTTAATACTTGTAATATTACAACTTTTGTAGGAAATTATCAGAATTGATATCAAATTTATCTCTTTTCACATTAATCATATGAAGCCCAAGACTCAGTTTCTATCTAGATATGATCTAGAAGCCCTCTCAGCTCTATCTTTAAAAAATGTCCTGGACCGGCCGAGTGGCGCGGTGGTTAAGCGCTGGCTTGGGAAGCCAGCAGCCCCGGTTCGGGTCCCACATATGAGGGCCAGTGACACTGCCCTCAAAACAAAACAAAACAAAACAAAACAAATGTCTACAGTCTGACCACTTTTCTAGCTCCATTACTATGACTCTAACCCATGTCACAGTCATCTTTATCCACGATGCTAATAAAGGTCCTCTAATTGGTCACTCAGCTTCCAACCTTGGCCCCAGATCATTTACTGGGTATTAAAAAACTAAGAATTGTGAATCTCCATAAAAGGCATATATTTTGCAATGCTGTGTAATGTCTATGGTGATGGAAATTCCTTTTTTGTCCACTAGACCAAATTTTGACATCATTTGGCCACCAATGTTACACTGAACATCTTTGAGAAACCTTGATCTAAGAAAAAAAGTATTGCTGATTCAATGTTTTGTTTCTTAATCAGAGAAATATGTATACTTACAGAATGAGAAGAAGAATTAACTGAATTTGGAAATATTGAAGATATGAGAGACCAAATAATTGGTTATATACAAGTCCGGAGGAATTTGATAGATTTAGAATCAAGAAAAAGCTGAAAAGTTTACTGTTTCAAGAGGAGAAACATCTATTCTAAGATAAGAGGAAGGGAAATTAGGTGTTGAGAATGTGGTTAGACTTTACTATCCCCTGTGAAACAATGTAATATGATAAATTATCCAAACACTTTAAGCCTCAGTATTCTTGTTGTTTGTCATTTGTTCAACAAGTATTTATTAATCACCTGTCATATATTGTGACTCTATTAGGCATTGAAGGATCATTGGGGAAAAAGTAGTATGGATATTTACATTAATTTATCTTATAATCTTACTGAATTTGGGACAAAATAATTACAATATGATTATGTTTAGAGCTGATGAGAGAAGTACAAGGTGCTATGGAAGCAAAAGTGAGGGGCAAATAATGTGATAGGGGTCATGACGGAGCTCCTGAAAGACTTATAAGAGGAAAAGACACTAAAAAAACAATCTGATTTTGGAAAAGCTATATCCATACAACAGAGCAACTACCTGGGATCTTGTTAAAACCTAGATTCTGATTTAGTAGGTCTGGGGTGGGACCTTAATATCTAACAAGCTTACAAGTAATGCTTATACTATTGGCCCATCTGCCATACTTTGAGCAGCAAGGATTTATATCATGTTTACAGGTTTGAATCTTGTGTCTATTCCCATGAAGACTCATTAATAAGATTAAATAGGAAAGTAACCAGGTGAAATTTATGTTTCCACAAGATCCTTCTCATACCTTATGAAGATTGGATTAGAAAGTGAAAGGTCTGTAGGTAGGGAGACCTATTAAGATGCAATTATAATATTCTGAATTACACAAGTATCTACGAGATGATTGAAGAGTAAACTTTGAAAGTCACAGAGGGGATAACAAGATAAATTTAGTAGCTATAACCAAGATTAAACAATGATAAATTGAATGCATGTAGAAAAAGAAGGGGAGGTATTATGTATGATGTCCGATTTTATGGTTAGAGCAGATGCATGTAGAATGGTGATAATAATTCTATTAGTAATGAAACTGCTAATACTTTTTCAATATTTAATATATACCTGGTACTAATATTTGTATTTTTAAATCATTTAATTCATAAAAACCCCATAAGCGAGATTCTCCCCTTGTTATAGATGAGGAAACTGAAGCATGGGTAAAGAAATTTAGAGTTGGAGTGCATAGCATAGGACAAGTTCTCAGTAAATTATAATTATTACTAATATTCAAATGAATCTAGAGCTGGAAAAGAAAATGATTGAAGGAATTTTTTCCTGACAATGTCTTTTTCCTTGATGTTGTGGGACGCAGTCACTTCCTAAGAGAGAGAGAGAAGGGTTGGGTGTGGAATACATGAAAATGATGTAACAATCAACAGAGTGAAAACATAGTTTACAGAATAAGAGAAAATACTTGCAAACCCTATATCTGACAGGAGGTTAATAACCAAAATGTAGAAGAAACTCCTACAATTCGATAATAATAATAATAATAATAATAATAATAATAAACCCAATTTAAAAAAGGGTAAGGACTTAATTAGACGTTTCTTCAAAGAAGACATACAAAGGAGCTGGCCGAGTGGCGCTGTGGTTAAGCGCTGGCTTGGGAAGCCAGCGGCCCCGGTTCGGGTCCCACATATAAGGGCCAGTAACAAAAAACAGAAGACATACAAATGGCCAACTGGCATATGAAAAGATGCTCAGCATCACTAATCATTAGGGAAATGCAAATCACAACCAAAATGCAATATTACCTCATACCTGTTAGAATAGAGCTTTAGCAGTCATTGATTTCCATGATCCAAACATTCAGGCTATCTTATTTGCTCTGAGCTCATTTAGTCACAGATGGAGTTCAGTAGAGAAAACTATTTATCTGTTAGTGTACGAACAAGGAGAAATACTGATTATTCCTTTAAGTTGAAGGAAAATTTCGCATGAGATGAAATTTAATGTTTTGGATTATTTTACTTTACATGTTCCTGACAAACTATTGGGCATGTTTACTTATTGGACAGCACTGTGAAATTGTGACAAGATTTGTTCCTGAAAGCCAGTTTCTAGTTTATCTTACATCTCACTTTAGTGGTTTCATATTTCGTTACAAAAAAAACAAAAAACAAAAAACAGGATGCAAGTGTAGCCATATGCTTATTTTCCATTCAGAAATACAATTTCATTTTATTACTAACTTTCAGTTGAGCTCATCATCTTTCATTTTTGCCTACAGAAAATGATAGGAAAAATTCCTTCCTGGGATTAGAGTTGAATCCTCAAAGGACATTCTGTTTCCTAATGTGAAATGAGACACAAATGATTAAATAAGCAAAATATGTAGCTCTTTGGATGAAGCCTTAAATCATGTTCCATTTTTGCTTCCTTTGATATATGGATATGTATGATTTTTTTCCTCACCTGCTCTCCATAAAATGTAAATGTTTTCCATTATAAAGCAAGTGTTATTGCCTTCTGGCAGAGAACACTTTCTGGCAGAGAACACTTTATTTTGTATCATGAACTTATCTATACTATAAAAGTAAAAGGCAACTGCTCCCACATACGTGACAGAAAATACATAACATGGATAAATGGTTCACCCACTTTAATCAACTGGTTGTTATAATTGTGGTACCTCTGTTCATAAATTATTGTAGACAACTCATAAAATGAAAAATGTTTTTTTCTGTATTTTCTCACATCTGGTAATGTGATAAATAAATTATTTCTAAATATTAACAGTACAATGAATCATGTAGTTTTATTTTAAATATACACATGGAAATGAATGTGCAAATAATAGTGCTTCTCTCTGTATTTTACATGTAAGTCCAACAATGAAAAAGAAATATTATTCAGATAAAGTAATATTGTTTTAATAATTCTCTTTTCTAAAGTATTTTATAGATACATAATATTAGAATATTAAGACTGAGTCTACCCAGTACCATGCAGAAAATTGGAAAATGAAGTCTTAAGCTATAAAATTGCAATAATGTTTATTATATTAACTGATTTTTATGAATTATAATTTAACACATTAATCATGACATTAAAAGCAAAATAAAAGAGCCAAAAGTAAAATTTTGTACTCAATGGGATAAAAATACTTTGTGTAGATACCCTATCTATATTCAGAATTGACTAATTGGTCTGTTGTATCTCACTTGGTGTTTGTTCCATCAACAAGCTCTTAAGTGGTCTGTACTAACTAGGTCCCATTCACCCAGTTCTCTGGGATACCAAAGAAAACATTGTTTTTGTTCTTGGAAAGCTAACCATCTAATCAAGGCAACAAAGAAACAAGAAGTAATGACAAAACACTTATATGCTCAAGGATTAGCCCTTAGTATAAATGCACTAGCAATTCAGAAAAGAGAAAGATTGATGTGAAATGGAATTTTAAGAATCAACTAAGGACAATGATGGAGACTGAGTTAGATTTATTACCCTGATTTTGATTTTTCTTATCTCCAAAGCCTAACCACATTTTACTCATTCTTCACTGTAAAACAAACTCCCAGTTTTTATTTTAAATTAATCCTGATTAGTTCTCCCTCTTCTTTTATCTGAGCTCATATTTTTCAAACAACTTTGGTATCTATTGTCTCTAATATGCTTATTCTTTGTATGAAAATTCTATTCTATCACTCATGGCTATTATCCTTGAAAATTTCTCAAAAGTGAAATTTCAGGATATCCATATGTGTAAGGATTATTATACATTTTACTAAGTTGCTCTCCAGAAAGTCTGTGTCCCCTCATACTTCGGCCAACCAGTGATCATTTTCATTTAACATTTAACATACATTTCCAACAGTGGGTAGAAACCATGGTTAATCCTTGCTAATTTTATAGGGAAATGGTGCCACATTTTGTTTCCTTTGCAATCCATTGATTATTAATAAGATTAAATAATCAGTTTATTTTTATTTCTACTTATAAAAGACTTTTTCATGTCTTTCACACATTTTTTTGAAAAGTGTAGTTGTCTTTTTCCTATTGATTTATTTCATAAATAAATGTATTTACTTAATTTATTTCTATACGTCCTTATTTATTTATTTTTTTTAGTTTAGTAATAATAATTGGCCTTTAAAATTTAACCTTTAGTTAACAATTCATGTAGTTTTAGTTGTTTTCTTGGGGGGAAAAAGCACTGTTGGTTTAGGTATACTTTTACTTTTTTTGACTTTCTTTGACAGTTGATCCACATGATCAGCGAGCATATATTAGATGCTGAATAACTATTTGTTGAACAAACGTTGGAAATCAGTTATCCTACTTACTGATTACATCTGTTAACTGAGTATCACATTTAATTGAATTTGACCTTTTTCGTATTGTTTTGTGGAAATACTGGCCTAAAGAGTGAAAAGTGCCTTCAATCATCTGTGAGCATCATAATTGATGAAACATTGTGAGTTACTAGTTTTTGTTACTTCATAAATTAAAGTCATTTTTCAATAAAATAGGCTCTTCTGTACAAAGAAAATTAGACAACAGTTTGCATACATAATGTGGTAGTTTTCACATGTTTTTACATTCTTTGATTCTTCCTCCATTACAATGTGGAGTCAATCTCCTCTTTCCCTTGAACTTGGGCTGGTCTTTGTGACTATCTCAAGGAATAGAAAGTGGTAAAATAGCTACTGTGTGACTTCCAAAGATGGATTGAAAAGCCATGCAAATTTAGCCAATTCTCTTGGAATATTCACTCTGGGAACCTTAAGTCTCCATGTAAGAAGTATGGCTACATGGAAAGAGAGAGATAGAGAGAGAGAGAATATGGGCCAAGGAGCCTTAACATTTTGTGTCTTTCTAGTCTAAGTGTCAGATACATGAGCAAAGAAACCTTTGAAATAACTCCAGCTACAGATTGGTGAGCAAAATAAATGTTAAAGTTTTAAGGCACTCCCATAAGGTGGTTTGTTACTTAACAATAAGATGCATGACAATAGTTTCATGAAGTGAAACAATTCAAATTTTTCATTATGTATTCTACAGAAATGTGTCCAAAACATCAAATGCCATCTTACAACATATTTTCTTACTTGTGTCAGAAGTACCTCAAAATTGGACTGACACAGTTCTGCAAGAAGGAGAACCAATTAGGCCAAATGTATTTAAATTAAGCTTTAAAAGTTTTATATTTTATAATATTGTTAAAATTAATAGCCATCTATATTTATTCACATTTTTAACACTTGGTCCCCTTCAAAACAGAAGTTCATTTACGCTAAATACATAGAATCAGGCACATTAATTCAAGAAACAAATAGCAATTTATTTTATTGTCAAAAGCTAACACCACATTAATTACAAAACAATGTTCTTTAAGTTCACATTTATGAAAAAGAAATAAAAATAAAAATTGTGGTTATGTATACTGTATGGCTTCACTTATATGTGGAATCTAAAAAACAAACCAACCAAACACAGACTCATTGAAACAGAGACCAAAGAGATAGTTACCAGAAGGGAGGGGGTGGGGGATGGCTCATAAGATGAAGGGAAATATTGTCAATAGTATTGTGATAAGTTTACATGATGACAAATGATTACTATAATTATTGGGGTGATCACATTGTAAGATATAAAAATGCCAAATGACTATATTATACAACTGAAACTAATATAACCAATATAAGATTGTATACCAATTATACTTAGATTAAAAAAAAAATTAAAGTCTTTGTTTTCCTTTTCCTTTAATATATATTCAAAGGTAGCAACAGAAAATAAAAATGCAAATATATTATTTATATCAGGCTTGGGCATAAAAAGTTAAAAATATCAATTAAAAAAACATAAGGAATTACTTTGACTCTTTCCCAGTTTCTCCATATCTTAAATTGTGAAATTAGTTTAGGATTTAGTTTATTTTGTGGCTTTGCTGTTAGTACTGCACAGTCTCTGAGCACACAGGTCAGAGAGTTTTATGAGTGTTTTGCTAATAAACGTCTTCCTGCTTTTTACAGTTGCATTTAGTTTGGCATAAAACCATGACCTTTTATATAGCAGTATAAATGAAGAATGAATAGAAGTTACTCATAAATTAATGGTCTTGGCTTTGCTTAGTTAATTTAACCATGAATCCATTGTCAACTATAATTCATGAGGGGCAAATTGATTAAATAAATGCAGTTAGAAAACCTGGGGGATGTGAATTATATGGTGGAAGGGAGTCAGAGGAATTGTAATGGATAGTACGATATGGGGGGGAGGAGGGGGGGAAATTGGGGGAGGGGGGTTGTTACTTTGAGGGGTAAAAAGTACAACTGTTGCACTTTGTTGTACACCTGAAGCTAATTAAAAAAATATGTAAAGAAAGAAAAAAGAAAAAAAAGAAAACCTGGCGGGGTGGGGGGGAGAATAATAATTTAAAAAAGCTGAGCATTTACTTCTCTTTATCTTTTTCCTCCTTATTACATTTATTTTTAACCAGGTTCTCTGAAATAAAAACATTTAAAGACTGAATTAGGGTTTATGGACTTATTTTAAAAAAGTGGAATTTGAAGGGAATGGTATTAAAATTAAAATTCAAAACATTTTGGGGGAAGAAGAATTGAATGATGTAAAGTTCACTGAGAAAATAAGAGAGATTAAAAAAAAGAAAATCTAGACAAGGGTTTTGAAAAGATGATAAGAGTGAAATAGAGTACAAACCATTGTAAGTAATAATAAGTAAGAAGGGATGAATTTGATGAGGACACCAATATTTTGTGGAATCCTCTCATTCTTCAATTTTCATCTGTTCTATTAATTCAAAACAAAATGGACAAAATCAATGTCTACATTCTGCCATCCCAGGCACATTATTCTCTCATTTCACACAGGCTCTCTGTTGCTCCCTAAATAATCCAGACACATTCTTGCTGCTGAGAAATCATCGGTATGCTTTCTCTCTAGGCCCCAAACCTTGTTCCTTTAAATTCTGCATTTCAAATTCTGACCCATGCTCCAACTCTTCTGATAAATTTTTATCTGTCACTCCAGCACTAAAATCCTATGTCTTTTTTTTATTATAGCATGTAATTGGGTTTTGCATGGATACTTTTGTAATTTATGAGACCTCTCTAAGCTTTAGCTTGCTCATCTGTAAAACGGGAAATATAAGACATACCTCAGAGGGCTCTTGTGAAAATGGAAAAATCTTGTACAGATGCATAAATATAATAAGTTTGATGTCAATGTTATTGTCACAATATTAACTTTGTATCATCATGTATATTTTTGAGTGTATATTCTGCTTCAGCAAATATCATTTAGTCCATTGAATATTTGCTGTTTTTCCGGTAAGTTTTTCATGGAATGTGTTCAATGGCATGTCACCATCACTTTCCATGTCCAATTTTGTGTTCCTTATCTTTAAGAGGTCTATTTGGCTCTATTTTGAGTTTTGTTCCTCTAATCTGTCTACATTGTACCAAGGAAACATGATATAAAAGGCCATCAAGCTGAAACTTAAAGTTGCACTTCAGCTATATCATAACCAACAGCAATTTCCTCTGCATGTAATTTTGTCTCCATCTCCAAAATCAAGTCTTATTGTTCCGTCTTTTTCCTTGTTTAATTCTGAGAATAAGTAGAATCTCAGATATTAATGTTAGCTGCACAGAATTCTAGTTGAATCATTTATAGATCAATTTAGGCTATAAGCATATATTACTTTTTCTTTCTTTGAGGACTGGAATTGATGTGGCGTCAGACAGTCTAGTATGGTGGAAAGGACCTAAATTTGAGAATCATACAGAGGTATGTTATATTTCTTGATTATATAATTCTTTTGTCATATAACATCAGCAGAATTGTTCACACTCTGTGCCACTTAACATATTATTGTTTTTAAAAAATTCTAAATATTGATATCTGGTAAAAAAAAATATTGATCTTTATTATTATGACACATTCTCTAATCAATTCTCAAGAACATAAAAATGCCAATGCTTGGATGCATTTTGTTTCTACAGAGACATGGACCCTCTTTTGCTATAGTTTACTGTTGTATCTGGGTGCCTCTTAAGTCCCTTCTTTGGAAAGTTTCACTTTCCTGGTCTTGCACAGAACACATCAGTTGACTAATATCTCCTGTCTAATCAAATGAATAATTTTGGGGTCTACCTTAGGCTTTGGCTTGATTGTATGATTAAGCTGTTGCTATATAACAAATATTCTAAAACTTAGTGGCTTAAAACAACATTTATTATCTTCAGGTCCTCTGGCTATGGGTTTTTTCACAAAGCTGTAATTAAGGTCTCATTCTGTGCTGCAGTCATCTTAAGGCTTGACTGGGGATTGATAATCTTCCAAGACTATTTACAAGTTGGTGACAAAATTTATATCTTCATGAATCAGTAGACTGAGGGTCTCAGTTCCTCACTGGCTGGTGACCCGAGAACACCCTTACTTAGTATCTTTCCATGTGGCCCTTTCCACAGCATCCAAGCTTACGAACAAAAGGGCAAGAGAGAAAGTAGGAGCAATATAGAATTCCAGGTCCTTGAAAGCTAATGTGAGCAGTGACATCCCATTTATTTTGCTGTATTTTATTTTGCAGAGTCAAGTTACTTGGTCCAGCCCACACACAGGTATGAATCTGAGAAGGTGGGAGTCACTGGGAACCATTTCTGAAGCTGCCTACAAAAGCAATATTCTCTTAACACAACTTCAGGAGGTTAGTTCAGTTAAACAATAGTTACTAAGATGTATAATATGTATCAGGGGCCAGCCAAGTGGCGCTTTGGCTCCTAGTTGGCTTGGGACACCAGCTCTGAGCAGCAGGGTGCCAGTTCGGATCCCACATGTGGACAAGTGATGCTGCGCCCTCTACAGCTAAGATGGGGAACAACAGCTTGACCTGGAGCTGGGCTGCCATGAGTCACCTGTGATGGCATAGGCTGCAGTGGGGCTCGCGGCAGCTGGTATGCGCTTTCGTGAGCTGCCGTGAGCCGCCATGAGCCGCCATGAGCGGCCATCCAATGGCCAGCAAGCGACTGCCTCAGCTGGGAAAAGCGCAATGATAATACCAACATGGGCTGGTGAAGCACCGTGCTCCGCAACTAGACTGAAGAACAAAAAGACAGCAACTTGTCTATTCCCCTTCCCCGATTCCCCAATGCTGTTCCCCTCCCCCAATTCCCCAATAAAATCTTTAAAAAAATATATGTATCAGGCAGTAGATTAAGGTAAAATGATGAAGCTCATAATCGGCCGTCTGAGTGGCTCAATTGGTCAAGCACATGAGCTCTGAGCAACAAGGTCACTGGTTTGATTCCCACATGGGACAATGAGCTGCACCAGAGTTGAGCGGCTGCAGAGCTGCCAACAGGTGGCAGGATGGCCCAGGTGGTGAGAGCATGTGCTCCTAACAACAAGGTTGCTGGTTAGACTACCACATGGGATGAGGGGCTGTGCCCCCCTGCAACTAGATTGAACACGACACCTTGAGGTGAGTGGCCAGGAGCTGAAATCGGGCAGCCCGATGATGACTGGACTTGGAGCTGAGCTAACTGCGTCCTCCACAACTAAAATTCAAGGACAACAATTTCGCTGTTCCCTTCCCCCAATTCTCCAATAAAATCTTAAAAACAAAGAAACAAACGAAAAACAAAAGAGCTCATAATCTATTTTGGAAACCAATGGGTCTTATTCTGTCATGAGCAGGCTACTATGGGAAAATAGAGAGATTCCTAGTCTTGTCTTTGAGACCCGGAGAAGCTTCTCAGTGGCGGAAATGGAGTCAATTTTTGATACGCAAAAGATAAAAAAGAGGCTGTATAGAGCTATGCAAATGTACTAAGGTATAACACAGCACAGTACCTGACAGTCCATGTTGATAATACTGTCCATGCTGAACTCTTCAGATGATGTTGCACCAAACACATCCCTTCCAGTGTATGCACAGAGCGCTCTACAGTAAAATGACATTAGGCATTAGTTCTCTTCTGCTCACTGTCCTGTGTCTCATGGTGAGCTCGCCTGCTCCTTAGGAGACATTCCTACAGGGTTATTCTGTAGAATCTACTGTTCAAAACTGATAATATTGAAGTACAAGCTCCCAGGGAAACTGGCACTAATCATCAATTACCAGTGCTTCTGCACACAAACCCCAAAGTGCTGCTAGAAACTGAGTTCCAGGAGCAGTCCTATTACCCTGCTTATTCTCTGAAGCTGATACTCAAAGTATAACTATGTTAGAGAATTTCCTTATAAATAGGAATTTTTACATTTGCTCCAGTTATTAAAACTGCTCATGTTGCATAAGCAGATTTTTTTTTCAGCTGAGTCATCCTGCCACCTGTTGGCAGCTCAGTGGCAGCTCACTCAGACTCATGTGGGAATCAAACTGGCAACCCTGTTGCTCAGAGCTCGCACTCTGGAGCGAGCTGTTAACCAACTGAGCCATTCAGACGGCCCCATAAGCAGATTTTTGATGAAAGAGAAATATTAGAATTTAAAAAAATCAAAACAAACTTGTATAAAATCCAATGGACAGTTTGAAGTCTTTATTGCTGAGGACTATTTTTGTGCTCTCGACAGTCCCTCCTTGAAACTTTTCTTCCCTTGGCTCCTATGACACAAACACGCTGATTTATAGCCTTCATTTCGGGATGCTCATTTATGTATATATATTTCCAGGTCGTTTATAAATCAGTAGATGCTAGTGCCTTGGAATGAAGCCATATACCGCACATATATCTAATCTTAGAATTTAGAAAATAAATCAAGATGTACTTGACTCATTCCAGTAGATGGAGAAGTCTCCCACTTCCTCAACTATTAGGGTTTTCCTCATAAATGTAACTGTTTCCTTTCTGAAGATCTGCTTGCCCTGGAATGTCTTGAGTTCTGTATCTGGTTGCTCCACCTTGCACATGGTTCTAGAATTCCATGGTATCAGTGACATTCCCATCTCTCCATGACTTAATAGCTACAAGGGGTGCCGGGGCTACGAGCAAGAGCAGAAACTCAAAGAGCTGGCAGGAAACGGGGACCTTTATTATCACAAAATCCTGCCCTGTTAACCTGTGCCTTCCATTTTTAAGGGGAGACACATTTCCTATGAGTATCCTGCAAGTGACTATATCCCCATGATTAGAAGGTAGAACACAATATAAAGAAACACACTTTGTCATTAACCAGCTTGAAAATTGTTGGTGATTTCATCTGTCATGAAAGCAAACCAATTGCAAGGCCCCTCCAATTACCAAACAATGTGTCAGTAAAATGCCCCAAATTAATGATTTTCTTAAAACACAATAGCAAAAAAATATATAGACAGACAAATAAAGCAATTTAATGTGGACATGGGGCAGGTACCATTGGGGAATACAGATTAAGAGTCAGAATGCCTTAGTGCAAATCTGGATCTGCAACTTGGCTGCACTATTTTGGACAAATTACTTAACCACAGTGTTTTCTCAGTACGTTTTTCTGCAAAGTGGAGGAAAAAGCGCACCCATCTCAGGGAATTTTGCATGAATCAAAGAAACTAATATTTGAAAAATGAATGACAGAGCAGCTGCAACACAGAGTTACATGTTTGAAACATTAAAAATAAAATATCTCTTCAATAGATCATGATCATTACTTTTCAGATAGTAAAGAAAATTGTTAAAAATTACATACAAACTATTTTGATTAAAACTATTTTGATTAAGACCATGTCCTGGGGGGGTGGTGATTATGCTCTTGACTGCAATAATTTCTTTACTAGGATTTATCTGTCAGCAGTAGTAGATGAAGTAGACAATTACCTACATTAACCACACCACCAATATTTATCATTATTGTTCTGCTAAAAGAGGGTTGAGGAATCCATTCGACTAGATATAAGTTCAGATGGTCACCAATTCAATAACTTATATGTAAATAAAAAGTAATACTCTATAAATTTTTTCTTAAATCCTTCAAAAATTTTATAAATTTTTTGAATAAAATGAATGATTAGAGGCAAATTTAAAGCTCTTTCAAAATGTTACAGATATAAAACCTAGATAAGTTTTTCCCCTCCAGGGAATTCTCCATGTCATTAATGACAGATTATTATTCTTTTCTGTTATTCCTATTATGTCATGAAGTATGATGCAAACATTCTCAACACAATGTAAATGAGAAAATTTGTTTCAAACAACTTACGTACAGTAATCCTTATCTGTTTCTAAACTACAAGGGCCATGCTTATATTGTTATTCCTTGTATCTTTAGTGCATTGTACACTATCTACATAGCAGGAACTCACTAAATATATGACAAATGAATCAATAAATGTTTATCCTGTTCTCATCTAAGGCTCAAATTTTCCAAAGAAAGCCTTGTTTCCCTAGGTCAGGAGAGATTATTCTATTTTATTAATCATTGCCATCTCATTTTTCATGTCTACCTCAGTAATGTTCAATCCCCATTGCCATCTTTCTTTCATTCTAGCCCATGTATTTCCATGGCTTTCTGTCTTTCTGATGAGTCATGTACTCATTTCCTACTACTTTATACCTCTGAACTCTAATCTTTGTATTGAGCAACTCTCAGCCATCAGTGACAATGCTAGAGAGGAGCTGATAAATACATTAAAATGACATGTAAACCACAGATCTGCATCTTCAACAATAGTTTTAACCAAAATCTTATTTGAGAAAATGACTGAGGTTTCTTCTTTTCTCCCATACTTTGCCATTCATCTTGTTAGAACTGCTATTGAGAAATGGGTGGGAAAGAAAGATAAGAAAAAGGGAAGGCTAAAATTAAGAATTTACTGAAATGCTGAGAGATTGACTTTGATTAGTATGATAAGAGGATATTAAGATTTTTGTTGATTCATTTTTGTTCATCTGTATCCCATGTAAATTTGTGGGAATAAGAGTGATTGATCATTGAACATCATAGATGCTTTGTATGAACCATAATTCAATTTATGTGTTCTATATGACCCCTACACCCTATCCCCTCACTCAAAGTAAGCTTGGCAATAAAAGAGGGAGATGAATACCATAAGACTAATGAATTACCTGCCACTGAGAATAGTGCTATTAAAAATAAATTTATCAAAACTGAAATGTTCTGATTATTGCTGGTAGGAACTCAAAGAGATGTTTACATATTGAATAATATCAATTCTTTTGGATTGATACCACAAAGTGGGATTGATGAATAATTAGTTCTATTTTTAATTTTTTGTGAAGTCTCCATACTGTTTTTTCATAATAGGGCTGTACCAATTTATATTTCCATCAACAGTATAGAAGGATCCGTATTTCTCCACATCCTTGTTATCTTTTGGATTTTTAAAAAACTAACAGCCCTCCTAATTGGTGTGAGGTGATGCTTCATGTTTTGGATTTACATTTTTTCCATCATGGTTGATGACATTGCACATCTTTTCATACACCTGTTAATCAGTTATATGTCTTCTTTAAAGACGTTTTTGTTCAAGTTCTTTGCTCATTTTTAATCCAATTATATGTTTTTCTAAAAAAATTGAATTGTTAGTTTCTTATATTTTTCAGATATTAAACCCTTAAACAGGTATATGGTTTGCAAGTGTTATCTATTATTCTGTAGGTTGTTTTTTCACTCTATTAATTGTTTTCTTTGCTGTGCAGAAGCTTTTTAGTTCCCACTTGTCTGTTTCAGTTTCAGGCCTCTTCCAATGCACTATCGCTTCTTGCACATCACACGTAAGAGCACAAACCCTGAATGAACTGTGGTGAAAGTAGGTGCTGGAGGCTTCTTGGCATTTATTACTTGTATTCTCGTTAAACAAACAACTAAAACCCAAAAAGCACAGTTAGCACCTGTTATGTATCTGTCTCTGTGTCTGGCATTTTTTCTCTGGTTAATTATTAGGTTCAAACATATAACAGTGGTGAGGGGGTAATATATATTCGTATATATGTATATTCATATACACATACACATACATATATCAAATGACCTCATATCATGTGATACTATACATACATCTCATTAGTCCTGATGAGAATACTGTCCACAGAGCATGTGACAAACTTTAGGTTCCTGGCTTCTTGCCTATTTCCATCACTGTGCAAGCTGTCTTACAGTTTCAGGCCTAACATTTAAATATTTAATCAATTTTGAGTTCATTTTTTTTTTGTATGGCATAAGATAAAGATACAATGTCATCCTTTTCCATGTGGCTATCCAGTTTTCCCAACACCATTTGCTGAAAAGAGGATCATATACCACAGACTCGTGGGATTGATCTCTGGGAAGCAAGGATGATTCAATATAACAAAAATCAATTAATGTGATACATCACATTAACAGAATGAAAGATGAAAATCACACAATCATCTCAATAGATGCAGAAAAAGAATTTGACAAAATACAACAGCTTTTGGTGATAAAGACTCAAAATATATTAGGAATAGAAGTAATTTACCTCAACATGGTAAAGGCCATATATGAAAAGCCTACAGCTAACATCATAATCAACAGCAAAAACCTGGAATCTTCCCTTTAATGGCAGAAACAAGGCAAGGATGCCTGTTCTCACCTTTTTTTTTTTTAAGAGGTCAGTGTCACTGGCCCCTCATGTGGGATCCGAACCGGGGCTGCTGGTATCCCAAGCCAGCTCTAAACCACTACACCACTTAGCCGGCCCATTTTCACCATTTTTTTGTTCAACATAATACTGGAAGTCTTAGCCAGAGAAATTAGGCAAGGAAAAGAAATAAAAGGCATCCATATTGGAACGGAAGAAGTAAATTATCTCTGTTTGCAGATGACATGATCATATGTATAGAAAACCCTAAAGACATCCAAAAAATTTTTAGAACTTATAAACAAGTTCAGTAAAGTTGCAACATACAAAATCAACATGCAAAAATTAGTTTCATGTCTATATACTGACAATGCACTATCCAAAAAGGGAATTAATAGTATCAAAATAGTAAAATACTGGTTAATAAACTTAACTGAGGAGGTAAAACACTTGTACACTGAAAACTACAAAACACTGTTGAAAGAAATGAAAGAATACAGAAATAAATGGAAAGGCATCTTGCGTTCATAGGTTGTAAGACTTAGTATTATTAAAACACCCATAATACCTAAGCTAACTATGAGTCAATATAATCCCTATCAAAATCTCAATAATACTTTCTACAAAACTGAAAAAAAGTATCCTAAAATTCATGTGGCATCACAAAAGACCTGAGTAGTCTCAACAATCTTGATCAAGAACCAAGCTGAAGGCATCACATTTCCTGATTTTAAAATATATTACAAAGCTACAATAATTATAACAGTATGGTACTAGTATAAAACAGACAGCTAGATCAATGAAAGAGAAAACAGAACCCATAAATAAATCCATGGATGTACTGTCAACTGATCTTTCAAAGTGTATCAAGAATACACAATGGGGAAATGACACACCACTTAACAAATGGTTTTGAAAAACTGGGTATCCACACATAATTATTTCAATACGGCAAGTTCCATCCTGCATCATTGTTCATTTCAAAAAAATTAAGTTACTTTAATTTGCATAGATATCAATGGCATTTATCTCTTAAATCATCTTTATACCATATTAATTTCCATCCCAGAAAGAGTGGTATGCCAATGTCTGTTTTGAACATTTATTTGGTTATTTTTAAGAAGAAAATCTAATAATTTGGAGTGTGAATCTATTGCAAATATTCTAGCAAAATGTAGATTTCAAAGAGACTATCTTAAAGAATCAGGGCCCTATGTGAATTACTCTCAGGAAAAAAATGCACCCAGAGACGAGGTGTCTTCACCCTAGGACATGCAATAGTAATTCCTACTTTAATGTCTATGATCACGATATGTCATCTGCTCACAATTACTCCATCTTCCTGCCTACTTCTCATTCATGAGTGTTTGTTGATGCTTGCCTTTCATCTAGGACCCATTCAAGCTCTACTTCTCTCAATGACTCTGGCCACAAATTACATCAATACTATTCAGAAACATTTACTTGTTTAAAAAAGTCTTTGAAAGTCCTACCTGACTAACTAGAATATTACCTCCATGACAGCATCATCTTTCTTTTATCTTTCCATATCTTTCAAATATCCATCACTTCCTTGATACTCAATCATGTTTAACTTAATAAAAAATTTAATATGGGAGAATTATAATCTCTAAATTGAATCTGAGGTTACTGTCTACCATCAAAGATATTCAAATTTGCCATATTTGATTACAGAAATATATCTTAACCTGGAGAAATGAAGAAATCCAGGGATTCTTAAGGTCTGGCAGTGAGGAAAGTAGTAACAAGTTTATCTCAACCAGGAGCCAGAGAGAAAGTAAAACACCATTATCAGATTGAAATTTAGAAACTAATGTAAAGTTGAACTTTAAAGACAGGGTCAGGAAGGAGAAGGTAAATAATGGAATCAGATTTTAAAGAGATGGTGGATCATTAAAATTAAGGATGTAGACAAGAAACAGATGAAAATATTTCTTGTATGAAAGGGCTGTAGTACAATGGTGGTAAGGTCCTGAAACTTACCAATTTAAGACAGTCCACAGTGAGGACTGAAGCCACCCTATATATTCAAGGGTTTTTCAAGGCAATTGTGTTCTATATTTTCTAATGGGAACCTGAACAATTACAATCAGGAGATGGAACTGCTACTACTGAATGCCTTTGATATGCCAAGCACTTCCTACATGTCGTTTCCATTAATTCTCTCATTGGTTTATGATATAGGTTTTTATTAACTTCATTTAACAAAAGAAGAAACTGAGGTTCATAGAGATGAATTGATTGGTCAACACTAGTAAATAGTATTTCTATTAATACAAGGGAACATTTTGCCCAACTCCAAAGTACGTTTTATTCCTACTACTCTAGGTTGTCTATTTATGAAAGACGTTATCTCAAGGAATAAGGTATATTTATTTTTTGTTTATGGTCAGACATACACTACACAAACCATTGTTGCTTTATGTCTATGTTTGCATTTTTCTGTGTTTGTTGGATTGCTTTCATCTGAAGCTGAAACTCCAACCCTAAATCTTTGGTTTGGCATGCCTCTTCTCAGCATCAATTCTACCTCCTCTCCATATTGCACAGGGTGTCTGATACCAGACCCATCTCCTAAGGAGAGTCCTGACTTTCCTGTTTAGCATTTGTAAGAATTAATTTCAATACAAATGAGACAAGTGAGTGTGACTATGTATGTGTGTAGGGTAAGAATTAATGTAAAACAAACTAATATGAGAATTAATATGATCTGAATGTGCTGGACTTCATTTTAGCCAAATATTTTTGCAAGAAGGAGCAAGTTGACTAGTGACCCAAATCTCTCATCTCCTTTTTTTTTTAACCCAGGGCCTTTCCTTGTTCCCCAGATAACTTGTATGCATCTCTAAAATTTGAACTAGTCAGCCATTATCTAGGTGTTCTTCAGTTTCTAAATTGTCTTACACATACATGACGGATTTGTAACAAATGAACACAGAGAATGATCGTGATAAACAGAAATTGAAATTGGTTAAAAATACTATGATAGTGCTGCAATTATGTAAATGTATCCCTTGTCCAGCACCTAGAGATTACAATTACTTAAAACAATAAATAAAATAAAAATAAATGTCATTCTTTAGAACCCTTGAGAAGTTGCTAAATCTTCAGAAAGCAAATGTTTCTAGAGAACCCTTTGAGCACAATGAGACTTTTGGAAAAACGATTTGATCCCGCTTATGTTTATAGATTCCCACCAGGGGGAAAAATGATTTCTGCCACAAACATGTTCACCTTGGATCAAAGAAAACTAGAGCATGCTAACAGGCCCTGGTACAACTGCTTTTATATCTTCCTTGCGTTCTTATGATGAAACTGTTTTTATATAGTGAGTATATTCCAAATGTAAACAAAGAGAAATGAAGCTGAAAGCTGCTAATGTTAAGTTTAGAGCTTGCAGAAAATACCAGCTAGTGAAGAACAGCTGCCAGGATAACACACTTGTACTCATAGAGATAATTTTTCTCACAGAATTTGAAAGAAATTGTAATGATGAATCATAAGCCTTGCTATAAATAAATTATGGCTGCAAATTGCCAGATACTGAAATATTCTCATTAAAGTCCATTGTCTTTGAAGACAAAATTGCTTCATTTATTATTTCAGTAGGCTCCAACCAATTTAGAAAAATTAAACCCTGCATTATCAAGCATGCTTGATATGTACTGAAAATACATTAAAAGAGGAACAGGTGCTTTTGCAATCTAATAGGATCAATCACTGACTGTCTACTATAAGAAAGATGCTACGTTGTTATGAAAACAAGCTAGAGTGTCTTACTGAATGGATGCCAATTTCCAACCAGCCAAGGACAATGTAGCATCAGCCTATGCTATCCAGTTCATTCACTAATTTGTTCATTTATTCAACCAATTCTCTGCATTTCTACTGGACTTATTACATACAAGGCAATTGACCAAGCGTGAGGAGAAACTGAAACATGATAAAAAAGTATTTTCATTTAAGCTCATGGATATTCTCCAGGAAAACTGAAATGACATGTAGTCAAATAAAGATTATTTAGGATTGAAATTGAGTAATGCATATAATGTCTAGAAGTGGAAAGGAAGGAAAACCAAGTTTTTGATGGGAAAGGCTTGGAAAACTTGTGAGAAATTGACATTATGTGAACTGGAGACAGAAGACTATCAGGTTTCTACCGTTAGATACTAAAGAAGAATACTCCAGGTGGAATGAAGAGTGAGACACAAGGCAAAAAGGGAGAAGTACTGAGGAGTTTAGAACAATGGAGAATTAAAGAAAATTGTGGTCGATAAAACTGGAAAAGTCAGAGTCAGACTGGAAGTTTAAAATCAAGCAAATGGTTCTAGATCTAATGGTAAATATTGAGGCAAGATTAAGGGTATGTAAATGCATTAATAATACAATAAGAATGCACAGAAGTATATTGGAAGAGTTATGCATGTCATAATAACCTTTAAATAATAAACAGTATATAACTTCTACATTATGGTATAGAAAGTGGGGTGTTATAGTAAAAGTATGCAATCAATCTGCAAAAACAAAAGAAAACAGATTAAAAATTAAGTCATTTTAATACAATGTTAATGAAAATAATATATAATAAATATGCGAATGAATTAAAAATACTTAAATATGATTAGAAGAAGAAAAAAATCTAAATATTAATGAGCTTAGATACCAGCCCAGAATTTAGAAAAATAGCTGGGACTGTCCAAGGGAGAAAAATCATAGGGCTGGCCGAGTGGCGCGGTGGTTAAGCGCTGGCTTGAGAAGCCAGCGGCCCCGGTTCGGGTCCCACATATGAGGGTCAGTGACACTGCCCTCAAAAAAAAAGAAAAAAAAATCATAGATAATACTTATTAATAAAATAGAAAATGTACAAAGGAAAGGATTGCAAAATTTCTTTTTTGAAATGTCTAATTAAAATGAAATTGTTTAAGCATGAGTGAGCAATATAAATGTGAGAGAAGGTTCAAGTAATCAAGGTCAGAAGAGACAAAGGAAACATCTCCAGAGATGTTGCAAATGTTAAACCAACAACCAAAGGGGATTATGAACAACCTTAAGCCAAAAATTAGAAGATGTAAATAAAATGAACTAAAAATAGAGTTTACCAAAACACAAACAAAAATACAAAACTGGAATAATTCTAGGACTATTAAATAAGTTTTGTGTGTGTAATCAAACAAACAAAAAAGCTTTCCACAAATGTACCTCCTGATCAGATGGTTACACCAACCATTCAAGGAAGGCACATTATCCATAATATGTAAAAATACATCAGAGAAAAAGCATGAACATTTTGTTATTCATTATGTGAATCCAGTCTAATCTTGACTCAAACTATAAGAATAATACAAGAAAATCACAAGCCAGTATTTTTCCATAAACCCTAAACAAAATATAAGCAAAGCAAGTGTAGCAGCCAAGGCAAATCATGTTATATCATATTGAGTTGTGTTTATTACAGGAATTCAATGTTAGTTTAATGTTTAAATTCAATGGATGAAATTGTTATATTATATAGAAAAGGCATATAATGAAATTTGTAATCCATTCATGATAAAATTTCTTTGTAAACTAGGAATGCCATGTAACTTCTTCAACATAAAAAAGTATGTGAGAAAAACTTAGAAAAAGAGTAATATTTAAATATTGAATTTCTTTTCTTAGAGATTGGGAAAAAGTCAAGGATTCCTACTTTCATCATTTCTATGTAATATTAATGGAGAATCTAGATAGTCTAATTGCCAAGAAAAAAAAAAAACATGTGTGTGTATATATACACACATAACATTATCAGGTTTATCAAGTATACAGGATTTACAACCAATATCTAAAAATTAACTATATGAGGTCTGACAATTAGGTTTGTGAACTCATCCTCTCAAAAGTGCTACATACCTCATTGTTGAATATCACTATACCTTCAAAGTACACCCCTTGGGAAGCTATGCATCAACGCCCTTGCCTAGTCCACCCTTCAAAGCAATTTTGGAACTCTTTTTCTGAAATGGCCATCAGAGCTGTCGTGTTACCCTTGATGCCCTGAATATCATCAAAATGTGTACCTTTCAATATTGCCTTTATCTTCAAGTAAAGAAAGAAGTCATAGGGGGCCACATCAGGTGAGTAGGGAGGGTGCTCCAATATAGTTATTTGTTTACTGTCTAAAAACTCCCTCACAGTGCCGTGTGAGTTGGTGCATTGTCATGATACAAGAGCCATGAATTGTTGGTGAAAGTTCAGGTCATCTAACTTTTCCATGCAGCCTTTTCAACACTTCGAAATGGTAAACTTGGTAACTATTCATCCTGTTGGTACAAACTCATAATGAATCATCCCTCTAATGTCAAAAAGGTTAGCAACATCATTTAGACTCTTGATTTGGACTGATAGAACTTTTTGGTTGTGGAAAATTGGCTGACTTCCATTGTGCACTTTGATGCTTTCTTTCAGGGTCATATTGGTACATCCATGTTTCATCACAGTGATAACATGACCCAAAACATCATCTTGTCTCCAAAAGATCTTGGCAAAGTTCGACTCTCCTTTGCATTTATTCATTGGTGAGCTCCTTTGGGACCATTTCTACACATACTTTTCTCATGCCAAGATTTTCAGTTCAGATTTTCCTCTATTGATGTTTACTTGATCTGCCATGCTTCTCACAGTCAGCTGATGATTTTCACATATAATTCAACTAATTTTTGCAATGTTTTCATCTGTTCTGCTCATTACTGGACACCCTGACCTCTTTTCATCAGTGTTCTCCCCCTCAGAAAAATGTTTAATACATTTGTACACCGTCCTTTTCTTCATGGGATTATCCCCATAAACTTGGACTAACGTGTCCCTGATTTCCATTCTTGTGAAGTTTAATAAGAAACTTAATGTTGTTCACTGCTCTAATTCAAGCTCAGACATTCTTGCGATGGCACACAAAAACACTCAACAATAATGAATGCCACTAGCAAAAAGCCGCCACACATCAATAGGAACACAGCTGTGAGACACTGATTTACCAAGGTTATGAAGCCTTACAGAGCTGTTCGTACAACGCTATTAGTGTAAGCACAGAGTGGCTAGTTCACTAATTTAATTGTCAGCCCACAGGTATCTCTAGACAAGCTCAATGAATTAGAAATAAAAGAAAAATCACCATTTAAAATGGCATAAAAATATCATATACCTAGAAAGAAATCTATCAAAATATTATGAAATAGTTACATTAAAATGTATAAATTTCATTGACATTGAACAAGTTTACAATAAAGGAAGTTATATACTATCAATTAACTGAAGTACTCAATATTTAGGCAATGTCAATGTTTTTCCAAATTACTTTATAACAACAGAATTTACAACAGAATGAAACTTGACAAGCTCTCTCTCTCTCTCTCTCTCTCTCTCTCTCTCTCTCTCTGAATTTATAAATTTGCAAGAAATGCAAAAAGCAAAAATCACTTCAATAGTGGTCTTAGTCAAGTTTCCCTAGAAAATAGTTTGAAAAGAACCTTAAATACTACTGTAATTCTTTATTGTGAGTTTGAATACCGGAGAAGAAAATAAGGAAAAAGTGATTTGAAACAGGAAAAAAAAATGAGGAGCAAATGTGATGCATTCTTAAACTGGCCATGGCTTCACAATGAGACATAGCCAGTTAAATGGCCACATAGGAGAGCTTGGACAGGCTGTCCAAAAATACCAGGCCTCAGAGGTCCATGCAGGAAAGGAGTGGAGAAGAAATTTGTCAATTCCCTCCCACCTCTTATCTCCCATTGGTCAAACTTGGTGTCATAGAAAGATAGCCTGGTCCTTCTGGCAGCTAGTGGGGAAGCCTTATCCCATGTCTTTCCACATGATGCTTGCATCAGAATCTAGAATACTGGGAGAAGCCAGGGCCTTCAGGTGTTAGTCTCAGTGGTGAAAGTAGGTGTCTCACATACGTCAGTCAACTGTGTTGGAGTTAAGTTGGAGCAAGTATCTCAGGGCCCTGGAGACAGGTGAGACTGACAGTGTCCAAGATCACACTTATTTCTCACAGTTCTAGAGGCTTGGAAGTCACAAACAAGGCACCAATGTGGTCGTATTCTGGCGAGGGTCCCCTTCTCAGCTCCCAGCCAGCACCTACTTGCTGCGTCCTTATGTGGTCAAAGGGCAAACAAGGTCTCTGCGGCCTTTTTAAAATTTTTAATAAGAGCATTTAATCACCTCCCACAGTCCCCAGCTCCTAATACCATCACATTGGGGGTTAGGATTTCAACATATGAATTTGGGGGGCACAAACATTCAGACCGTAGTACTAGGTATTTTATTTTTTGGTGTAGTAAATGGTATTATTTTTAAAGTTTTGAATCCCAATTGTTCCTATGTAGTTTATAGACATGCACTTGATGTTTACATATTGACCTTGTAACATGTTACCATGCTACACTCACTTGTTAATTCTTTTTTTTGTAGTTTATGTAAAAATTTATTTTACCAAAATGTAGAAACAGTGATACTATTACAGATGAAACAGTTGCAAGTATCTAAATGAAAAGTGTGGGTTTTATTCAATTTCACAATTTGCTAGTGTATCCCTTGGGTAGTGTGATGGGTTAGAAAGTGGGCAGAGGAGTTGGATAAGCTAGAAGCAGGGTGATTTTTAGTCAGAATTGTAAACTTGAGTTGGCCCCGTACACTGCTGGGGAATATGGAATGTTTCAGCTCTGAGATGTTAACTGAGAAAGAAAGAAAATAACAGAGCCCAAATGTGCAGCTCTGTCTACAAAATACTCCATATCCAGTTGAATCAGGAGACTCCTGGTCTTTTATTAACTTAGTCCTGAAGAAGGAATTAAAGTCCTAGATATGTAAATCTTCTATTCATCATTCCCTAAAGTACAGAGGAGATGCAGTTAGTCCAGTTACTTTATCTCTGCTGCCAGAGGGGCCCCTTCTGCCCAATATTTAATAATAGAGAGATGCTCTTGCTCGATTTTTGATGGCAGCCAGCTTTTTGATATGGCTCCCCTGAACAGGACTAAATTCTACCATATTCACTCCTGAGTGGGTGGTTTCATGTCAGAGTAAATATTATGACTATTTCCCCAGCATGCTCATGTCTTTGGTAAATTGGTGTATTACAACATCTAATTCTTAAAGTACAGAAAATATCCAGCGAATCCCTCACCTGGTAACCTATGCAATTTAAATTTTTTGCACAAAATCTCTATGCATGTACACTGCCCTGAAAATATCTATACAAGTTATCAGAGGAGTAGCTGGCATTCAGATAAATGTATCTGCCATTTATCACATCTCATTGAGAAATGAGCTTCATTAAACCCTCCTGACTTTGCCTTCTAAAACTTTCCATCTTGTTCACCTCCTCCCACCTCCTGTGACAAACAACTAAACAATATGTTCATCCTTGAGACTCCTGGAAAAGATCAGCAGGAAGTGGAAATGCAAGGTCTTCTGTAGTTCTAACTGTGACATAGGCAACGGGGGAGTTTTTTTCATATAGATTACTTTTCACGGTGGGATGCAGAAGATCCTTTTGTTTACTAGACATTATTAAACACAATGAGAAAAATAAATAGGGGAAAGACTCTATAAATGATTCTGTAGGATATGTGATAATATGGAAAGGAGGTTGTGATGAATACTACAAAGTGGCAAAAATAAGCATATTATAAAGCAGTATAAGCAGTGAATTGTGATGCTGTTTTATAATACATACATAAGTGTGTTACTGAGTCTGAAAAAATTCACCTGAATATTAACATGTTATTGCTGGGTGGTGTGATGTAATGGGAGAATTTCATCTAAAGTGAGCCACACTGATCAGGCAACTTTAATTCAAATTGTGGTTCTAGAGCTTACTGACTATGTAAAAGGTATGCAGTCCTCGGGAACCTTAGATTCTCATTTGCAGAATGGAAATCATATGGTTTCTGGGGATATGAAATGAGAATACATATGCAAAGATACTTTGAAAGCTCAATTTTTATAAATACCTAACATTATTTTGAAATAATTACTATTTTGAGGGTTTTAAGTTAGATTCAGTTTCCTTAGATTGAGATTTTAGGCTTATTTCTGGCTGGCTTGTATATTTGAAAGTTAAAGGCTATGTTAAAATACAGAAAAATGTATAAAATCTTTAGTTAAATCCTTAATGGAGCAACATATGTTTCCTAAAAGGTGTAAATGTATTTCTTTGTTGTTTTTTTTTAAAATCCTAAGTATATTTCCAAAATGTATTTTTCTATCATTTACATAAATTTTTATTTTGAATTTGTGGATGAATAAATATCTCCCAGAGCTATATGGTTTTAAAACAAAAATAAGTCAAATCAATTTAGACACTTTTATACAATATCAGGTTAGCAAGAAAAAAATGTATGGATATTTGAAGAAGTATATTCTCAAATATCTTTGAATGTTGTCTTAAAAGATAGCTACCAATCATTCTTCCATACAATGTTGCTTGGTACTGCTGGTAGAGACTGGGATAGCTGTGCCGTTTGTATGTTTATGAGTTCATTTCAAGTGAACATGGAAATATCATGCAACAAAGCATTGGTTTGTAAGTGTTTAAGAAAAAATATTCTGAAAATCTGGTCCTTAGAACATTGAATGGCCAAAATGTTTTAAATTCAGGTTGATTTTACTGGTTATGTCCGTAATGTCTCAATATCATGTCTTTTTGAGCTTCTATATTCTAGATCGATAGCAAAAATTTCATGCTTTCTGATTTAATGTTTTTTCTTTCCCTAGTTATTAATTGATCAACAACATGTATTTGCACTCACAGGAGCTAAAGCACTTTACTATGTGAGAAAAAAAAAAAAGCAGTAGCATATGAGGTTACTGCCATTAACAAGTCACAGATATAAACAGTCAGATTTCCCCATCTAGTTAAGGAAATCCCAAAGATTTCCTTTTTCCTTTTAGCCTATTGATATTGACTTGATGCTTCATGAAATTTCAGAGCTCACCCTCTATCTTATTATTCACCTTTCTTCAGGTATATGCATATATAAAAATAAATATATAAATATATAAACATGCGCACGCGCCCGCACACACACACACACACACACACACACACACACACACACAGCCCCTGCTGTGCTAGGTCTAATTTAGGTTCTGCACTTACTGGTCTGGGTCTAAATCTAAATCCCTCATGCAGAGGGGAACCTGTGCTAAATGAAAGCATTAAAGATGCTGAAAGCCTTAAGATGCTGTTTATATGGTTTGCAAGCCATGTTCACTAGATGCACTTTTCGGCAGGATTTTATTAGATTCCCACCAATTGACAAAGATTGAGAGCTGGGTTGCCATGTTTCTTGATGTTTATACAAACTTAAGTCAACTAAATAAGTAAATATTCTTTCCACCTTATAAGCAGTTCTTTCTGATTAAGATTGCATTCTTATCATGATGTAAAGGTAGGTGATAAATGTTAGATTTCTTTAGGGGAAAATGGTGAATCTTCCCCCCACCCACCTGTCTTTAAATACTTAGCAGAAACCTGAGGATACAAAGTAGCTTTTCACACTGTCCTAAAATCCTTCCCTTGCATTAATTTTTACTTTTTGTAATGTGTCATTTGATTCTCCATCATGCTTAAAATAGAGATGCAATGAATAGGAACAAACATGGTTGCAGTTAAATGACCCTACTTGGGTGTTTAAACATAAAGATACTTCATGACTTCAGGGAATAAAGAAAAGTACAAATGAAAACTCTTAATCATAACCTAATTTTACTGGTCCAAAATTATGTTATTGTTCATGGAAAATTTCTCAAATGCTACATCATATATTTTTTAATTAAAGTCCTTTTATTCTTCTCAGACATATCTCAGATTCTGTTTTCTTGCAGGGCTGTGCATTTGTTCCTCTTCCTATTGGAATTCATGGCTCCCAATAGCATCAATAGATCATATGTGCAAAAATCGTTAGCGGTCCATGAAGTTAAAGACATGAGCTTTCACAGCTATATTCCCTGTGCCTAGAACAGTGCCTGGAATTTAGCTGAATAAAATAAAGTCATCACAGTCCATTTGAGTTAAAAAATCTAATAGTGCCTCTTGTACTCCAGGGAAAATTCAATATATGTATTTAAATTTCGTATATGTATTTTCCATATGGCTGAACTCAGCTTAAAGATATATCATATGCTTAGCTTTTCATCAACATGTGCTCACAAGTTTTAATTGTAATTTTTATTCAAATTTTCCCTTAGGTTGTGCCTGCTCAGTTTTATTCATTGTCCATTCCACTGGTGCTACAGATTTTATGAATTAATCATATATTTATAAAGTTTTACATACTTTAATTGATTCTTCTGAAGCAGTGCAGTTCAATTCTCAAGATTCACCTACTATGACTACCCAAAAAAATTCTCTTTGAGTGCTTTGCTCAAAATCTTTTTAAGCAATTCTGGTGAAATTTTACTACTCAATGGAATGTAAATAGGTGAATCAGAGACATTTTTTCCTCACTGTTAAGCATTCAAGATATGGTTCATCCACAATATTAGTGTTCCATTTCAAAAAGAAGGCCTATATGTAAAATGAATATTTTAAAAATATAAACTCAACTAATATATAAAATAAGAACAGGTAAGTTATGTATTGTGTTCTTTAATCTTAGAAATCTTTGTGTTTATTCAATAATATTTTAAATGATAGAATTTGTATAAATTTGGCTAACACAATGTCCCACATAGTCTATAAAATAGAAAACATGTACTTCTGAGAAAGACCTACTTGAAACATGGCTAGCAAATGGATGAGTTCATTTTCAGTTGTCAGAACCTCCAATCAGATGTGTGCTACCTGAAGGCAGCAAGGTTTCAAGCCTCAGGTTTAGGAAGAAATTGTCCTCACTGACCCTCTGAATTACAACCCCTGAAGATGCAGTCTTCTTAGACATTTGGTTAAAAATTGATATGGTCTTCTTCTTTTCCTCCTGATATGGGCAAGTTGTATCATGAAATAAAAACTGTGTTGCACACTATAAGTAATTCAAAGGTGGCATGGTATCTCTCTCCTTAGGTGATACCCTGTAAAGAGGGAAACTATGTAGGGAGAGAATATTTATGCTTCAGGGGATACAGACAATGCCAACAGAGTACCAGAGTCCAGGGGAGAAAAGGGATGAGTCTAATGGTAAACACCTTCAAGTCATCTAAACCTAGAGATGAAGAATGGATTGGGAAACGATTAACGGACATTGTGATAGGCATGCCAGAAGAATCTCATGTTTTTGAGGAAGGAACTGGTATAAAAAAAAATTAACAGAAGTGCAAAGGAACACAGACCATGTTCAGAAAAATAACAAGCCTCCCAACTTACAGAAAATACAGCACAAGAAAAGTTGAAAATGAAGTAACTAAATAACATCCAAAAATATGTGCCTTTTGTAAATCAGGTGATAAAAATAACTGGGCATTGCATATAAATATCTGTGTATGAAAATATATACACATTAGTGCAGGAAATATCATGGAAAGAAAAGGAAGACTGTATCTGAAATAGGTCAGTTGATTACACAGTGTTTGGAAAAACCTTGGTTCATAAGCCTATTTTCATTCTGTGCAAAGTGAGGCAAAGGTGGGATACATAAAAGGAGACTGAAATGTCTGAAAATAGCCTGGAACTATGCCAGAGAATGAAGCAATGCATGTAAATGTGGAAAATAGAGAAGAAAAGGAAGGACGGAATATTCTAGAGTAATGGCATCAATTCTGCACATACTTGTCGCATCCTGCACGATGGAGCAGTGGGAGTGGAGAAGGGACGATGAAAGGTTAAGAAAGAGAGAGACAGGGCCAGCTGAGAGGCGTGGTGATTAAGAGCTGGTTTGGGACACCAGCGGCCTCGGTTTGGATCCCACACATATGAGGGCCAGTGACAATACCCTCTAAAAAAAAATAAAACAAACAAACAAACAAAGAGAGAGACACACAAATAAGAGAAAATGCAGTTTAGGGCCAGAAGACTTAAGTCTAGTGGACTGAGAGAGCCCTGAATCTGGCCTGACTGCTCCTTTTATTATCTTACACATAAGCAAAGATCAATGTAGCTTCCACGATCTGTGTGTCTCACACCCGAAAACACAGCTCAGGGCCAAATCACCCACGCCTGCAAGCTGCCATTAGTGGAGGTCCCATGAGATTATTGTCATGAACCTCTTAAGAGACAGAAACTTCCTTTGCCAAGGCTTACTGATAAGAATGCATGGAGGACAGATATTATCACGTCAATAGGTTATTTCCCATGCAGGCTTCCAGAACCTGAAGCAAAGGGTTCACCAAGCCCTGATTCCTCCCATGGCTTCCACATGACCATGCCTGGCTTAGGTCGCCCCTCCCTTGAGGGATCTTACCCATCATTGACTAACCGGACATCCTTTGGCACCAAGTGGGGACACATACAGTAAGCATAATATTGAAGTTATGATCTGTCTTTATGGAGAGGTGCATGAGGGCAGACAGGCAGTCTATAATGTGACACATACTCAACTGTCTAGTACAATCAGAACTACAGAAAGAGGATTTATCAGGAAAAAATCATTTGCATATGACACTATTAAAAAAGTGGCCTGAGTGCCCCTTGCATACATATGGTTTGACAATCTCAAACACTGGTTTGTCTCACAAATTATTTAAATGAACCAAAAAAAACAATGTAGTTAAAGAGATAGGGGAAATTTTTTTACCAGCCAAAAAGAGAGGTTGTGATATTCTTGCTCTTTTTTGGTTAGTGTATAAAGTTGTTATTAACCAAAATGAAGGTACAGCTCTCAACTAATTAAATGGAAGGAGGTACAAATTCCCTGAAGCTTGTATTGGACGGGACAATAGGTACTTCAGAATGACTCTAATGTAAAGCCCAGGCCCAAATTCACATACCAGTGCTGTATTAATAATAATAATAATAACGCCTGACTCTAAGCTCTCAAACCTATTACTTTCCACAATCATTAAAGGGGCATGCCTGTAAGTTAGAGAAGTCCATCCCTACACCATCACCACTTAAATTAATGTGAAAGTATTCTCAGCTTAAAATAAAGTACCAAAACAAACAAACAAACAAAGGTCTCAGAACCTCTGCAACTCAGGATAAAAGTTTGGGAGTACATATACTATCAAATGTTCAATCAATAGAAAATAAAAACTAAATATTTCACATATGTAAATATGTGTTCAATTTCTACAAATCTAAAGTTCCTAGTAGTATATACTTAAAAACACAATGAAAATTAGTAAAAAAAAGAAAACACCTCACTTGAATGAGCTTGTTCAGCTGAAGCAGTATTTAATTTTCAAGTTATGCTAACAAGGAAACATATCTACGAACTGCTAAAAACGTTAATGCAGTAAACCTTCAATAATTAAAGACAAGAGAAGGATGGCAGAGTGGCTCAGTTGGTTAAGAGCTCGCTCAAGAGTGTGAGCTGAGCTCTGAGCAACAGCAGTTCGATGCCCAGCTCAAGGTGAGCAGCCGCTGAGCTGCTAACAGGTGGCAGGATGGCTCAGCTATAAAACAAACAAACAAACAAACAAACAAACAAAAAAACACGAGAGAAAAAGGAAACACTGCCATGAATAGAAATAACTCCAAATTGTATAATCTTAGAAGAAACAAATTTTCCAACTACTCTATGTCTTAGAGAAGATGCTATAGACAGCCACATCAGTATAAATTGATATCTAGACATTGCTAATACATATTTTTATCCAATTTTCCTTTGTTTAAGAAATTTGTTAAAATGAGCATCAGCCAGTACATTTCATATATTATTACATGGAGGTGTGTTTCTTTGAGGAATTTCTATAGATATAGTAGTATGACTACTACATTATTGGAGGTTGAATATTACTGATTTTGTGAGTGAAACATTAAACATGTTTGGATAGCAGCTGCACTTTTAATATTTAAAACTTATGCATTTCCTTTTCCTTAAACAACTTTTTTTCAATTACAGTTGATATCCAATATTATATCCAATATGGTTGTAGGTATATAACAGTGAATAGACATCTATATAACTCACAAAGTGATCACCCCAATGAGTCTCATACCCATCTGACACCGTGAATAGTTATTGCAATATTATTGGTCTTTAACAGGTTTTTAATTAGTGAAATTGAATTTGGGCAGAAATAGTACTCTAAGGAGAGAAGGAAAACTACACAAGCTGCCACATTTCAGCAAAGGTTATACGAGGAACAAACACCTGCAAAATTCTGAATATCAGCAGCTCTGTAAGCATCAGCCAATCCTTAATCTTCTGAACTTGAAGATTGGAATGAAATCTGTGTTTTTATGCAAACTGTGCACATTGTTCATCAGTAGAGAGACTATCGTAGGTTAAAATGAACACTCTGATGCCAGGCCACCTGGGTTGAAATCCTGGCTCTGCTGATTACTGGTTGTGTAGCCACAGACACAGTGCCCTGCCAAGTCATACTGTAGCTCAGTCAGAAACAAAAGGGAAAATGTTCTCTATATACAAGGTGTGATCAAACAATATGGTGAATGTTTAAATAAAAAAAATTAGGGCCGGCCGAGTGGCGTAGTGGTTAAGCGCTGGCTTGGGAAGCCAGCGGCCCCGGTTCCATCCCACATATGAGGGCCAGTGACACAGCCCTCAAAAAAAAAAAAATTAATTACAGTAAAAGACACATTACCATTAATTCCCCTCAAAATACTCCCCCTCACTTTGAACACACTTATCTCTTTGTTCTTGTCTCTTTCTGAAGCAGTTCTGGAATTCCTTTATTGTGAGTGTCTTTACTTCACCCTCCATCATGATATTGCTCCATGTCACACATCGCTTCTGGTATACAACAATTTATGTCAAATAAAAACATTACAGTGTGTCCTCATCCACCTTATTCACCAGATCCGGCACCATGTGACTTCTAGCTCTTCCCAAAGTCAAAATGACCATGAAAGATAAACGTTTTAAATCAAATCAGGACATCGAGGTAGTCATGACAGTACAACTAAAGACACTCTAAATATTCTCTCCTATTTTGATCCAAGTGGAGAAAGTTAATACAAGCTTTTACACCGAGGGTGCCAAAAAAATGTATACATATTTTAAGCGATGTTATCTATGCTCAAGCAGTAGTTTGCTGTAATCAGAATGTCTGGACACTGATAGTAACCACTTTGAGTACCTCTTGTAATTACAGAAGTCAAACATGACCTGTATTCATCTTTTGTTATTGGTATATATTCAGTATTACAATTAACACATTTTTTTCCTTTCTTAAATGTGGATACATTTTTTTTGGCATCCTCTGTATATACAGATGCATATTATATATATATATATATATACTGTATATGAGCTTGTGTAAATATATATGTATGTGTGTGAATAGATGATAGATAGATGATAGAAGATAGATACATAGCTAGATAGATAGACAGATAGATAGATACATAGATACATAGATAGATAGATAGAAGACAGACATACACAGACATATCCCTGAATTGCCAAATCCATTTGTACACCACTGTCAACCCTCAAACACTCCTGGCAAGGGGTTACAACAACCACTTATACTCGGGAAGAGTGAGGTGATTAGAAACAACTGCTCCTGTTGCATAATAACACTGGATTGTAAGACAAATACACAACAACCTATCTTTATTTAAAATTTTGATATTTTTGCTTATTATGAATTTACTTGATTTGGATTTTAACCCATTGCATTAAGTATGATTCACCTTGATTATTGATTTTTTTCACATGCTTGAATTTTGCACTGGAGTCCAGTGCCTCACTTGAACTCATTAACCTCTTCTCATCTTTACTTAGGCAAGTTACTTAAGTGCTCTGTGCCTTATTTTCTTCATCTAAAAATGATTTATTTCTTATAAAGCACTTAGAATGGTATCTGCCAGTACATAGTAAGCAACAAGATGTCATATTATGTTATCATCATTAACCTTTTTATTAATTAAGCTACTATCATTTTTAGAAAACTTGATTTTTCCATGTAATATCTCCCTGGAATTCCACATCCATTGGAAATATAACTCAAGGTAGACCTGGCCTCATAGCAAAGATTGAGATTACATCAGTTATAAAGAGACAATGTACCCATTTTTGGCATACTTATATCATTCTGAAACAGGTTGTGAAATACTGAATTTTCATAAAAGCTCCTGGTCATAGACCCTGAGAATTCAATAGGAGAAGTATGACAAAGAGGACATTCTTTGAACAGGTGCCTTTTCAATATTTTTAAAGTATATGCTGATGCAGTAATTCTTGAAACTATGATGTAAACATTGAAGAAGGAATACGGAAGCGAGAAAATAATGCACTAAAAGAAGGCATTCAAATCTGGGGCTTCTTCTATGTGCTAGCTACATCTTTCTGCTCTCAAGTAAGCCAAGCTCAGTGATGTCAGAGCCTGGCTATGTCTCTGAGGAGGAATTAGAATTCAGGCCCTCCCCAGTGGGGAAAACAGGCTGTGTGTATTTATGACCTGATTATCAGCATGACAAGAACACTTAGTGTAATGTCAATAAGATATTATTTTCCAGCAGCTCCAACAGGGAAATACATTATTCTTAAGAATTTAGACAGAAATAACAGCATTATTTATATTTTCTGGCAGATTTTATTTATTTTCTGCACTTTGAATAGCAGACTTTCCTGTTATGAATATTCTAATCAGGTTGGAGGTTTCAGACCTAACAGAGTTCCCACAAATGGCAATACCCTAGTAGACGAAAGCAACAAATATCTGCCTTTGGCAGCGGGAGAAACTTCTGTTTTTCACACACAATTCCAGTGTATCTTGGGCATTCATATGAAGAACACTAGATAGTTAGTTGTAAAGAAAGAAAAACTGTCATATTTTGCCTCCACATTTTCTATTACACTGGGCTGAGTTTTATATTCTCTGGCTGTTCTCTCAGTAATTAGTTCATTTAAATATATGAAAAATGTAAATTAGGACTCGACTGTTTCTAAAAGAATGAACTAACCTTGTGAATGACTGAATAAATGAATGACCCCTGACAGAAAGTGCAGAAAGTCTGACATGTTGTCTTACTCTTGACGCCCCCAGTTAATTTTCCAGCGATAAAACTTGCTCAGTGAAAAAGACAGTTTTGGACCGGTAAAAATAAAATTAAACTAAAATGTCAATGGAACAGAACTGAACTGGGAAAAATATGCCAACTTGAGGAAACTTTTTTTTCTGTCAAATATTTGGTTAGGAGAAATGACAGAACCAGACAATAATAAAAAGTTCCACAATTTTAAAGAATAGAATAAATATTCTGAAGATATAACAGTGTACAGGAGAGGATTGCATAAATTAATTACCTTTAAATAATCATTTTAAATGGCCATTTATATTAGTGTCACTCATTACAGATTATAAAGGACATATACCCTAGTGATAATATTTAGTTTTGTTTCTCACCCTTTGTGACACATAATGAGTTGAGGTTTTAAAACATATGAAATTACATTGCAAATTGATCATATATCCTAAACAGTTACTTCATGGACGTGGGCAAGTCAAATGTGTTTTATCCTCTATACTTACTCAAGGTTAAATTTTATATATATATAAAACTTTCCATGTGGCAGACATAATCAGGATAACTATAACATAATCTCTGTCCTCAATTAATTTATAGTCCAAAGGAGGACCTCAGCAATTGCAAGGCTACCTGGTAATGTGCTATGACATAACCTAGTGAAAACCTAGTTTTGGAATGAGAGGATAAGGAAAGCTTTCTTGGTGTATGTGGTGGCTAGAAGAATCATAAGGAATGAAACCTTAATTATAATTCTGGTCAATAAGTAGATAAGAATATCCCTAAAAATCTCAAACCATGTTAAAAGTCTCAAACCATATGCCAACATTTAAGAGAAACTGCCCAATCTACCTCTCTGAGCTACAGCCCATGGTCCAAGGGCAGCCATTTCCTGGACTCCACTGTGGCCTCTGCTCTGGCCTTACAGGATGATCTCTACAATATGAAGAGAGAAGTCAGTTTTATCAGTGCTGTTTGAAAAGTAAGAGGAAATGACAGGCAGTTTCAGCTGAATTGAAAGGCTGCCTAGAGAAAGACTAAGATGCACAATAGAAGAGATAAGCAATCTGAGGTTATGAGGTAACAGGCCATGGCTGTCTGTGTAGATCAGAGTTGAAGGTGAGGCATCAATAGCAGAAGGATAAGAGAAGCAGCATTGGAAAAATTGCTGAGACAAAGGCAGAAGAAAAAAAATTTCTTGGTTCATTGGGTCTCAGCTTTGGGTCGAGTTTCAGTCTCTATATGACCCTCTAACTATGAGTCTCCAAGACAGTTCCTAAATTCCCTTCTTCCTTTCTTGATCACTGAAATACTTGTCCATTATTTAAGGTAAAGTGAGTGTCTGTCCCTTCCAGCCAAATAGGTCTAACTGGAACAGAAGTGATCAGCCTCCATTTTAATCTACAGAAATATATTTTAAGACCATACAAATCTTTTAAATTACCTTAGTGAGAATACTTTTAAAAGAAAGGAAAAAGAGAGCTTAAGACAATAAAGATGTGGGACAAGATCACCCGATTTAGACTAAGTGAGATTATATGTCTTCAATTTTATTTATAAAAGGGAAGAAGAGGAAAGGTATCTTTTGCTAAGTTTGCTGCACACACTGACTTTTATTTATTTTATTATTTTTCTAAGATTTTATTGGGGAATTGGGGGAGGGGAACAGCACTGGGGAACTGGGGAAGGGGAACAGACAAGTTGCTGTCCTGTTGTTCTTCAGTGAAATTTTTGAGGACATTGCTTCATTGGCCCATGTTGGTATCATCATTGCGCTCTTCTCGGGTGAGACAGATTGGTCTCCGGCTGTCACATTATAACCTCCCTGTCTGCCTCCATGCACCTCTCCATAAAGACAGATCATAACTTCAGTATTATGCTTACTGTATACATCCCCACTTGGCATGAAAGGACAGCCAGCTAGTCAATGACGGGTAAGTTTTCTCAAGAGAGAAACAACCCAAGCCAGACACGGTTGCATGGGTGCCAGTGGGTGCCAGTGAGTGCCATGGGAGAAATCAGAGAGAGGAGAAAAGGGGCGTAAACCCCTTGCTTCAGGTTCTGGCAGCCTGCCTGTGAAATGACCTATTGATGTGATAATACCTGTCCTTCCTGCATTCTTATCAGTAAACTTTGGCAGAGGAAACTTTGGCAGTTTGCAGGCATGGGAAATTAGGCCTGGAGGTTAATTCCTGGGTATGAGACTCACAGACCACGGAAGTTACATTGGCCCTGGCTTATGTGTAAGATAATAAAAGGAAGAGTCAGGCCCGATTTGGGGCTCCAGTCCACGAGGCTGGGGTCCCCTGGCCCAGAACTGTTTTCTCTCCTATTTTGTGTCTTTCTTTCTTTTATTCCTTAACCTTTTGCTGTCCCTTCTCCACACCCACCTAGCCCAGTCATGCGGGATGCGACATCCGGCCTCTGGACGGTAGCTCACAGCAGCTCTTGGCAGCTCCACACAGCAGGGACTGCAGCTATGCCGTCCCAGGGACTCACAGCAGCCCAGCTCCAGGTGGAGCTGTTGTTCACCATCTTAGCTGTAGAGGGCAGTGTCACTGGCCCTCATATGTGGGATCTGAACCAGAGCTGCTGGCATCCCAAGCCAGCTCTTAACCAACGTGCCACTTGGCCGGCCCCACACTGACTTTTAAATGGATACAGATAAGCCTGTGTCTACACTGAGTTCCTGCTCACTGGTTAAAATTGTTAGGCTTCACCTCAGAAAAATGGCTCTGCAGTCCCTCTGTCTAATCTGTATAGCAATATCAATCATGGTGAGTGACTCCTAGAGCACCGATTTCCCCCAGACGTTTAAAAGTCCTCACTGAGTTCCTCACTTAAGTAGACAGCCAGGCCCACACTGGGTGCTTGTTTATTCAACCTAAAATGGTAAGAGAAGGCAGATGGATTAACATTGAACAACAATGGTATTATATGCTGCATCCTTTCCATTGACCATTTTATTAATTCTAACAGTATGTCAGTGATTTAGGGTATCCTTTCTCTATCGATGGGAAGACTGACATCAGAAACCTATCCGAAGATCACACCACTGGGATTTGAACTCAACTCTGCCTAGCTTCAAATCACCTGTGGCATGCTGCCTCCCCATCCCATGGGGAGATTTTCCGTTTGCATGCTTTGTTTGGTCTACACAACTGACTTTTATATCCTGAAACAGTATAGGCAAAGCGCCCCAAGAACTTCAGTTAGTTGTTGCTATGGGTCAGATTCAGCACAACATTACAATGAAGAAGGATTTGTTTGAGAACAGGCTAGAGAATGGTTAGCTGTTCTAAATAGACACTCCTGGGCAATTTATTTCTACCGAAATTCTCATCTAAGTTAAGATTCATAATCTAACATAAGACAAACACATCTGGATAATGACCAGTCACAAGATAAAGAATGTGTATCTTACTCTCTTAACATTCTGTCCTTTCCCTAAAAAGAGGAGAAAGAGAATAGGATCATCTTTCTCTTCCACTTTTCTTATTTTACGCTGACAATGTCCCTACGCTGGTGGGGATGGGGAGGCACAATCTTGCCCAAGCCTATCTTTTAAAATTACATTTTGGCTCACAATGTTATGGGTCAAACATTGGGACAGGGTACAGTAAGTATGGCTTCTCTCTGTGCCATAACGTCTGGACATCAGCTGGGATAGCTTGAGTATCAGGATATGGCTAAGACAGCTACATGTCTTGGACTTAGGCTCTTTTCGATGCAGCATCTGTTATGTCTGCAATGATTCTGGTGGTTTTTTCACATTCATAACTGGTATCTGGACTTGGGTGACAGAATAAATAGAAGTTAAGCAGTATTGCTTTCCTTTTGTATATCCTCTTCACATAATTATTTTTGAATTGCTCAACAAAATAGAGGTCTCTGGGTAGTCAGATTTGTTGACTGGCCAAATATTTCGCCAGGTAGTCCAACAAAAGAGTGGTTTATTTGGGAAAAGAAAAAGAAACAAAGCCACCAAAGAGTGTGTGAATTCACACTTGCCAGCCAGTGTTCCAACCAGCTGCTCATGTGCAAAAAAAAAAAAAAAAAAAAAAAGCCTGGATGAATAAATGGCTTCCCCATTTATTAGCATTCCTCCCTCAGAAGTTACCACAAAGTTTATAGGAAGTCAGGACTAGAGAGTTAACAAGGGGCTCAGCTCCACCTGTAGTCCTGTCAGCTCTATGGTTAATTATCTTAAGATGCCAGTTCACTTTTATCAGACTTCTGACGTGCCCAGTTTCCCCTACAGAGAGCATTTGAAGGGACAAGAAGTAAAGCAGAGCAGATTTTTAAGGCATGAGTCAAGAAACGTGAGGCTTAACTTTCTGCTCTATTTTGTTAGTCAAAGAAGTCACAGAACTTACTCAGATTCAAGTGGAGGTGACATAGACTATACACTTCTCAATGAGAGTGGTATAAGGCAGTGCATCTATCTTCAATCTGTCATACCTTATCTCCGGCAACCTTCCCTTCCATTCTGTGAGTTTCTCTATTAGTACGGATTCCTGATTCAATGAATATTTTAAGCTTCTTTTTAAAATTAAGAATTTACCATGTACCACTCATTGGGTTAATGTGATAAGGAAAGAAAATAACAAAAATAAGGGGCCGGCCAAGTGGCACTGTTGGTTAGGAGCTGGCTTGGGGTGCCAGCTCTGAGCAGCGGGGCTCCAGTTCAGATCCCACATATGAGGGCCAGTGACACTGCCCTCTACAGCTAAGGTGGTGAACAACAGTTCCACCTGGTTGCCTCTATAGCTAAGATGGCTGGTGACGGTGTGGGCTGCTGCCTCTGCTGCAGTGGGCTGCCATAGGCTACAGTGAGTGGCTGGCAGCCAGCATGAGCTGCCAAGAGCCTCAGTGACTGGCAGTCCAGAGGTTGGTGACTGATCTGCCTCACCTGGGAAGAGCGTAATAATACCAACACAGGCCAGTGAAGCAACGTTCTCCACAACTAGACTGAAGAACAAAAGGACAGCAACTTGTCTTTTCCCCTTCCCCAATTCCCCAATGCTGTTCCCCTCCCTTAATTCCCCAATAAAATCTTTAAAAAACAAACAAAAACAAATAATATACATAATGATGTTTCTGCCCACTACTAACATACTATCTGTATCACAAATCTACTAACTAAATGTTTATTATACTCCTTCTTCCCTGATCCAATTTTGTCACCTTTAATAAATGTACCTTACTGGAATGTCATGACAATTAAACAAAATAAAGCAGATAAATTGCTTAACAGTACCTGAAACATACTAGACTATAAGGAGTCAACTCTCCTTCTCCTAAATAAGAGATAGTTGTGGTTAATATGTGTAGTTTGGGTATCATATGTATGATTTTTTGGGGTGAAGAAAAAGGGAAAGTAAAATTTTACTCTGTCAATGCCAGGATCATAACAGAAATAGAATCCTTCGCATTCCATTTCTAGGGAGTGTAAAATAGTAATGGATGGGTTTATTTGGGGCTATTGAAAACTTAGCAAGTCTATTATCATTTAGCATGGGCAAGAGAGAAAGAACTTGTGAAAACACATGCTAATAATTATTTTGGTACAATATACTGGGTTTTATAATGAACAGTTCTTTTATTTCATATTGCAGTCTTCTTATATTAGAGTGATTTAGGGGTATAAATGAGTACAGATATTTTTTGCACTTTAGTATCTATAGTTTAAAAACACAGACTGGGCCAGCCAAGTGGCATAGTGGTTAAGCGCTGGCTTGGGAAGCCAACGGCCCCAGTTCGGGTCCCACATGTGGGGGCCAGTGACACTGCCCTCAAAAAAAAAAAAAAAAGAATAGAAACCCTATAAATTCATTTTATTTTATATTCTATTATACATATTATGGTACATTGCACATAGTAACTACTCAATAATTAATTGGTCAAACTCCTAAAGCTTTTTACTTTTTGGTAAATGTCAATAAGACATGAATAACATTAATGTGGTCACTGTATGGCTGTAGAAACCAATACATTTCTTGATGAAAAGCTATACAGTTTAATAGGTTAAAGCTCTACAATTTCCACTAGATCGATATTGAAAAATTGCGATATTCTTCCACCAGCATGTATTCATCAAACAGATAATTTGATTATGTGTAAACAAGTCTGAACTGCTTCCTTGCTTTTTAATTTCAATAGTGTGGATTCCTAATGGCTTAAATAATTTGTAATTCAAGAGATTTGCCTAAAAGGAATGTAACTTTGCAATGAAAATCCAGCTATCTTATAAACTTAATATATATACATTTTGTATATATATTGAATAGAACTCAATAATTTCTTATTTGTTATTTAAAAAGTAATAATAAGATATAAACTTTAGGAATAATGCATATCACTTATTTCTAAATCATGAGTCATTCATATCATCTAATTTTTGTATTTCAAGAATATTTTTAGTGTGTGTTCATAGCCTTCCATAACCAGAAAAAAACAAAACAAAAAACAGGATTCAACAGAAAATAGAAAATAGAAAACTAAAAGAATATGAAAAGAAAATTTATATTATCAAATACTCATATTATCAAATATTTTTACATATGACTAGGCTCCGACTCACTATCATTCTGCAAAGTGCTTTGGATTTTTAACTCATCCAAATCTGTATGGGGTCTATGGAAAATACAGCTCTCATTGGGATAGTGGAATAGAGGAGTCTGCTGCTATTTAATAAATAAAAGGTTAAACAATAAAAATGGACTAATAATATAGAGATTTTTTTCATTTGTAGTATCTGTCAGAATGCTTGCTCCTATCAATAATGAGTGATATCAATCTAATCCTTTTAATTTATATTTTAAAAGCTGAAGAGTTTCTTAAATAGGAAAATAGAGATTAAACATGGGCATTGTCAAATAGAGGTCAGATGATAACATATTAGGTATATTACAGGGAATCACTTCCATTTATAGGCAGGTGTTTCCTCTAATTATATGAAACATTCATTCATAGTGCACTGAGTGCTGGACACTAGGAAATTTAAATATAGTTCCTGTCTAGTAAACATCTAAAATAACTTATATGAAAAATCATCCTTCTATTTAACTAAGACTTAGTATGTCTTATGCAGAAGAAATTGCTAAAAGCCCTGAAATGGCTGTGTTACTATTACAGAAATATGATTACAAGTCTAAACTATAAAAATAATTGCACATAATCAAAGTGTTTTCTATTTGAATCCAAATTTTTAGAAACCAGGTCAACTGTACCTAGTAGCTTTTCTGTTGAGTCCAAAGGGACTTATTTTAGTGGAGTTTGTCATTGTTAGTTCCACGAGTAAAAATGTGCCTATAACAGTCCCTCATTCCTGCTGTTTGCTTACTTTTAGATAAACTATTCATGTACTGCCAGTGCTACTAAGGCTGAGAATTTAAGAACAGAAATACCTCTAATCCAAAACAATGAACTCATCTATACCTTTTTTCAGCTTTACGGAGGCATATCAAATACATAAAAATTGCATATATTTAATGTATACATTTTGATGAGTTTGAACATATGCATACACCTATTATACCATCACCAAAGTCAAGGTACTAAAAATATTCATCATCTTTAAAGGATTTTAAGAACACTTAGTATGAGACTTACCCCCTGAAGTTTTAAGTGCACAGTGTATTGTTAACTGTGGACACTGTTTTATATCAGCTCTCTAGAACATATTCATCTTGTATAACTGCAACTTTATACTCACTGAAAACCAACTTCCCATTTTCCCCTGCACCCAACCCCTGACAACCCCCATTCTACTCACTATTTGTATCAATTTGATTATCTTATATACCTCACATAAGTAAAATCATGCACTGTTGTCTTTCTGTGACTGACATTTTGCTGAGCATGTTTTACAGTTTCACTCATGTCACAAATGGTTGAATTGCCTTCTTTTTAAAAGCTGAATAATATTCCATTGTATGTATGTACCACATTTTCCTTATGTATTCATCTGTCAATGGACACAAGTTATTTCTATCTCTTAATTATTGTGAATAACGTTGCAGTGAAGAGAGGAAAGATATCTCTTTGAGATCCTGATACCGATTATTTTGGATAAATGCCCAGAAGTGGGATTGCTAGATCATATGGTCATTCTAATTTTAATTATTTTGAGGATCCTCTAGATTGTATTTCATAGTGGCTGCTCCATTTATATTCCCACCAACGTCAGCAATGTGCATGCATTCCAATTTTTTTGCATCCTCACCAACACTTGTTATCTTTTGTTTTTCACAGTGATATCTCATTGTGGTTTTGATTTGCTTTTCTTTGAATGTTATATTTTTCTTTGAATATATGTTTGAATGTTATGTTTTCTTTGAATTATAACTGCAGGAAAAACACGTGAAATATCTTCTGTGGCTATTAAATGTCACAAGTATAATACTATGATTAATTATTATATGCCAACTCCATTCACTAGTACAAGGAAAATGCTAGTACACTCTGTTTCCCTTGGTAATATGAAACAAAACTCAACCCTTAAACTCTCTCCTTGGCGCTGAGCAGAGAAATTGTGTGTGCCTGTAACCTACCCATGAAAAGCAAGAGGAAGACCAAATATATGATTGAAAGCAAAAATGAAAAACAAAGATGTATAAACATATATATTGTAACAAAGAGGAATTGAATCATGGGCAACTCTCCAATTACTAGTGAAAACCATTTGAAATCTATGTTCTAAATATTCAGCCAATTGCTCCAGTAAATTGCAAAATATTTTGAAGACAGTAATAAAATGAAGTAAGGTATTAGTAAGTAAAATGTTTGTCGTATTCTTGGAGAAACTATACTACTATAAATGAAGCAATTAGAAAATATAGGATAGTTTTTTATCTGTTGCTGAATTGTTTAGTACAAACTACATAAATCTTTAGGAGTTCAAAGAAAGGAAGAATTAAGATAGTATAACATGATTTTTCAACACTGTAGAGGCAAGAACTCTGAACCTTAAAGGATGACTAGGATTTGGAAAGGAAAAGAGAATAAGATGTTTTTATACATCTTCTGGATAGAAAAAGTCTACAGGAAAAAAAGAAAGAAGGTAACTAATTTCTTCATATGTACAATACTTTGGTTTTCTTATCGATTAAAAAAGGAGAAATTTTACAAAATTATTTTGAACATTTAAGGTGATAATATTTGCAAAGTATTAATATTCTGCCTGAGATATTTAAGTGTAAGAACATAAGAAAACGACTGGCTTAAAAAGAGTTTCCCAATTAAGAACCAGCTTGATATGAGCAACTGATATCAACTAGTTGTCACACATAATAACTGAAATCATGAATATGTTTTCTGTTAGGTAACTGAGTTTTCTGTTACTATAAGTGACAGCTATTTGGTTACTTGTTAGATAGGTGTGTGAAGCAATACTGGGTAGAGATTGGATTGATTAATTAATTCCCACCAGCTCTGCCTTTCATCTTGAATTCTTCAAGTTAGTATATCTCTATTATGGATCAGGCTTCTTAAGTATCAGAACCATCCATAAGCTCTGGATTATAGTAACAAAACAATGATTCTATTTTTTTATTTATTAAATTTATTGGACTGACATTGGTTAGTAAAATTATACAGGTTTCAAGTGTACATTTCTCTAATGCATCATCTCTATGTTTTATTCTGTGTTCACCACCCAGTCAGCTATTATTACAAATTGCCTCAGAAACATATAGCATTTTTTTTGCTGAACTTATCGTGTGTGTGTGTGTGTGTGTGTGTGTGTGTGTGTGTCCAATGGGAGGTAGTTATTAAAAAATGCTGCTTGTCTGAATGGAGTTGAGCCTATCTTTTGAGAAAGAAATAGTTCAGTTGTGCATAAGCACTGGCTAAATTTTTCCCTCTAACTTTTATCCAGATTTATATTTATAATGTTTAAAATGTTTTTCTAGGTTCCATCTGAAGACAAACGGTCTAAGAAAAAAATCATGATATGACTAAAAATGTCCAAATATAACAAACTCTTCTCAACTAAGTACAATAATTAAATGATGTACTCATAAATTGAATTAATGACTATATTTCACACATATCCTTATTGGAAAATCTAGTGCACCAAATATTTATATTTATTTTAATGAACATAGCCTATGCAGTTCTAGTTTTATATGATACCCATATTAAATAGTTACAACTCACTTCAAAATAAAACATGACTTTAGTTATAATTCCAGAATTCCATGTCTCAGTAAAGGATTCATTGCGAATCATCTAATGTGGATTAGGATATTCAATAGAATATTAGAATATTAACACAAATAGAAGAAGCTGCAGTTAGGAGAGATAAAAACTTAATTCACTGTTTTCTACTTACAAAAGAGAGGGATTTTGCTAATAAAATTTTATTACCTTTTATTATTGTGTCAAGTAATTCATAACAGCAATATACCACAGAAAATATCTTAAGCAATACTTTTGTTAATTTGAAATATATGTGGGAAGAATGCTCTAGGCTAGACACCTATGAACTCCTTTCTTTGCAGGGCCAGATGGTAAGTATTTTAGGCTCTGTGGCCCATATGGCCTCTGTTGCAACTACGGAATTCAGCCATAGCTAGCTGTAGGAAACACATACAGGAACGGGTGTAGCAATGTTACAATAAAATCTGTTTTACAAAAGCAAGTGGTGAACAAGATGGATTTGGCCCACAGGCATTCATTCACCTTACTTTGCCAGTTCTAGGTGAGCGGCTAAACATATTTCTTATACAAAACAATAGATTTTTCAGACCCACAGTTTAAAAAGTATCATCTCCAAAGACCCTGAAGTTTGACTTGGGAGGAGCTATGTTGCCTTTAGATACTTGCCTACCAAGGCCTCCAGGGTATCTCAGCCATAAGCTATGACTCCCTTTTTAGAATTGATACTTGACTAATTCTGCAGAAACCACTTTAGTAACTTGAGTCTCACAATTAGAAAACATGGAGGAAGAGAAACAGCTGCATAGGATACTGTGGACCAGTAATCAGTGGAATTGCTGGTTATTTTCTGTGCAGACAATAGATCTTAATTTAGTTCTGCTCTCTTCTCCTGTTTTTATACTACGTACTCATCCTTTTCCAGGGATGGCATGTATCAAACATACCATTGCTGCTTTATCAAAATCCCATGATAAGTGCATTATAGTTTTTGAAGGTGATTTGCTTATAAAATTTGAATGTTCCATGGAGTCAAAAAAATATCTTTAAACCTCGTTATGAGAATCTATAATATCTCTTTCTATGCTTCCTAACATAGAACACAGAACCACAGGCTACCAGGAACTTAGTGAAAGCTTTCTCAATGTGAAGAATTGGGATTTTTATTTGAACTAAAAATAAGGTCTCGTTGAATAGAATATATTTAATAGCAAAAAGAAAAATCTTTCTCTTAGTCTGCACAAGAGAAAATACCTGGATGTATATACATCTCATTTGAAATGAGTTATCAGTCCATCTTAGAAATATATTAACCGATTTCCTGCTTGCTGTACAAAGGTTGTTTTCAATTATTTACTATACCAAATAGTGGTATGATGGATATTTGGACACAAATCTTTGAATGCTAGTGGTAATTCCTAGAAGTAGAATATATTGGACTAATATTTTGAGGTATTTCTACATAACTTTTAATTTTTTAATTTTAAATTTTACCATTTTGATATACAATGGTAGTAATTCACTGTCTTTAAATTTATATTTATTTGATTAAGAGTTTAGATTTTATATGTTTATTTGCCATTTGCATTCCTTTGCTTGAAGACGTATTTTTCCAACCAATATTTGTCATTGTCCACTTGTGCCAGAGACATCAGTGGGTCCAGAGTGATACAAAATTGCTACCCTCCAGGAGCTTAACTTGCGGTTTGTGTGTCTGTCAATTGCTTGGTAAAGCTTTCCTGAAGGTCTTCAAAGCACTGAGTTTATAGGAATAAACAAGACAGAAAAGGTCTTAGCCTTGAGAAGAGAATGATATTAAACACAGAGAGTTAATATATTTTTAAAAAATATTAATTCTATGAGGAAATTAGAGTAATATGGTAGAGAACGATCAGTAAGGTATGGAGGGGAAAGGCTGCTGTATTTAGAGGGGTCTGATGAGGCAGTATCTAAGTTAAGACCTCAGTGAGAAAAGGAAAGTAGTCATGTTAAAATCTAATGGGAGGCTCTCCTACCTTGATGGAAAAACAATTACAAAAGGCTTTGAGATAGGAGTGAATTTTCTGTCCTAAAGGATTAGAAGCACTACCAATGAGGCTAGAACATGAAGAACCAGGTGGTGAACAGAGGGGAATGAAATAAAAAAGTTGGGAAACTTGGGATCTTCTAGACCAATGTAAGAAATTGGGCTTTTGTTCTAAATAAAATAGGAAGCTATTGGACAATTCTGAGTAGGAAAGCAGTAACAAAGGGGGCTGATAAGTTGCTAGAAAATGTAGTAAAGTGATTGTAAGGTTTGATGGAGTAGTAGATCTGGTGAACAAAATAAATACATAAAATTTAAGATACAAGATTACTCTAAATATTTTGACAGGTCATATATTTACAATGTGTCCATGGCATGGTTACTTAGTAAAGTCAAGGTGGGATTTGCTGTATTTGAGGCAGTCAAGGAACTATGATGGGACGTACAAAATGACATTGAAGTAAGATATGGCCTAGTAGAGGAGAAAGGATGGAGGTAGATGTGACTGATGTGATAACAATGGATGACAATCAAAGGGGGTGACAAAGAGTGCCATAGATAATTAGAATAAGGGTTCATTAAATGATGGTGAAGATGGGTAAGTGATCAATTGGAAATATAAAATGTGAGTGAGGAGAATACCATCCTACCTGCCATTTCTTCATTGAGTGGGTGTTAGTAGAGCAAGCAGCCTTGACTTCTTATGGTTGTAGGGGTTATGTATTCTGGGAACCAGCATATTTTATCTATAGAAAGAGGCAGTGGTGTGTTCTGTGATGAGACGGAAGGATGAAGGGAACACATTTCACTAGGAACACAGGTGCCTGGGGCACTTTTAGCGGGCTTAGAATGAATGTGAATAGAGGAGGAGGGTCAAGAAGTGTAAACGAATGAGTTTATGAGAATAGGATACAATCATCCTTGATCAAGTTCCAAACAGAAGTTACTATGGGACCTGCAGAGAAAGCATAAGAACAAATACTATCTTACAATGATCCCAGGACTCTCATCTCATGGTAAAAACATCCACAGTTCTTAGTACTAAAAGAATTCAGGCCTTTTTTCATGTATTATTTATTTATGAAAAAATCCTCGAAGCATTTGACAGACACTGCTGGGTGCTAGAATTATAAAACAAATAAGAAATGATCCTTTTCCTCAAGAGGCCTACTGTCTAGGCAGAATGTACTTTCTAAAGTTGTATGTAGAGTAACTATAACTAATTATGTTTAAATTTATAAAATATTAATCACCACTGTTAGCTTTAAGATCAAATTTCTAATTTTTAATAATGTTTCAAGAACTCCAAACTAAAATAATTTTCGATGAGTGCCGAATTCTAGGCTGAATTCTTCTATTCTGGGTAAAGCTTAGAGAGGCCAATGAAGAATGTATTTATAAAAGGTCATAACCAAGGGACCTTTGTATAGTGGGAATTCCTCTACGAAAAATCGTAAATGTACCTGGATCAGGGTCCAGTTTCTTCATCCCATCTCTGTCTCTTACAATTCAGTGTCCCATTATATTATTTAAGCATGGTTTGGTCTCCATTCAGAACAAACTGGAAAAGGTTGTTTGCTTAAAATGTAGGCTGGACGTATCGGAACTAGTCAGATTTTGTCAGGCATTCATTTTATGACAGATCCAGGCCATACACATGACACTTGGTAAGTGCCTTATAAATTATAGCTGTGCTGAAACCTAAAACAACAGCTCTTAACTCAGGCCCACCTTTCAAATATTCTTGCAAAAATAAAAACAATAGTTACCTAATGCAGGAATGCAAAAAGCAATTCCCACAAACACTAATTTTCCACCAGCAGTAATAGTCTTAGATATTTTTATGAATCAGTTTTATTTTCTTTCCCGATAAACCTAAAACTGTCACAACTAATAGAAAGGCATGTTACATTACGTGATGCTTTTCTTTAAGGTTTAACCAGCCTTAATTCTAAAGTTCTAGAACAATTTTATTCAACAAAGTCCCACCCCAAATAGATATGACAATGATATCACTTTTTGTTGCATATTGAGTATTGATTTAGTAACCTTTATATTCTAAATAGAAGTGTTCTGTATTATCTGTACTCTATTTTGTAAGAGGGAAGGAAGAAAAAAGCTATCATTACTTGGAAGAACAATCTGTATCTCTTCACTCACTAATTTAGAATCATTGTCCTGTATTAAATGTGTAGACCAAACAAGAAATACTTCTTAGATGTTTGATTATAGTGGCAATAAAGATCCCATTATAAACTTAATATTCAAACTAGAAAAAGAATCTTTAATAAATCAATGAACGAATTTAGGTTTCATCTTAGTCTGACACAAGAACCTGTGCATTTAACCAGTAGATTAAACTTCCACCATTAGATAAGAGTTTACATTAACTTGTTATGGCACTATTTAAAAGTTCTTTATAATTGGTGCAAAGTGTAAAAAAAAAAATCCACAAAAAATAGAAATTTTCCAAAGAATTTGTATTAGATAATTTTGAAATATACCAACATTTTCTTCACCTTTGTGAAAGTACTTACTATACATTCTAATTGACTTTCACAATTTTTATACCCTTTCCAGGAAATAGATGCCAGTAATAATTCCTCTCAGACAACAATGAAAGATTAATTTCTCTTTTCCTCACCTACTGTTGTGGAATTCTATGGGCAAACTTGAAGATTTTATAATCATCCAATTCCAAAACTCCTTAGTAAAACAGCATGTTTCAGTCAAAATAAATAATCTTTAAAAATGGTACTTAAAGTACAGACATTTTGTGCATCATTGTATAGAATGAAATAATAGTAATTGGTCTAATTTTTTCAGTCCTGTCATCCCAGTTTTTTCCATTCTTCAACTCTTAGTTTCAAGATAATGACTTTCATATATCTGGTATCCTTCGTGAGCAGAATAAGTTCCTTACATAAATCCTATCCTTAGTCAGGGGAACAATTTCAATGGATACAGCAGTTTCTCATTAATAATTTTGAATAAAGCAAATTACATCTTGATTCTGAAACATTTATGCCAAGACAATAGTATGAACTTAGGTCTAATCTGCTTCAAAATGAAGAACTGGCCAAGGCTAAATATTTCCACAAAGCTTCACCTTTATTTGTGGAACCACATAGATTAAAACAATGATATGGGAAAAAATTAAATAGAAAAAATAAAGCAAAGATCTTGCAATTCTGCCCATGATGGGAAAACTGTCCTCACCATTGATAAATAAGAACCTGGAAAAAAAATATGAACATCTCTTCAGACATTGGACAAAATGCTGCTCTTACCCTTAAGATTGGAAAAACAAGTTAGGTGACCATTATGGTAATGACCCTGTCTTTCTGCACAGAACCACGCTCCAGACCACGATGAACGCAGAGGGCATCCAAGCAAGCATCACTGAATTTAGGAGATAGAGAATCAAGTTTTGGGAGGCTGAGGCAACATTATGCTGAAAAAGTAATGGAGAAGAGGGAAATACACAGAGAGAGAACTTCAGACATTTGGACAGGGGTTGCCTTAAGTCTTTGCATGCATACTAAGCTGCACATGTCCAAAGTTGAGCTCACCAAGGCTCTGCAAAGGACCATGTCCAAAGGACTGAACAATTCCCAAAGCTCTCACAGAATGAGAGATACTCAGATTCCAACCAACCAAAGTAGAGGAATTTTATTGAGTATCCAAGCATTCATTACAGACCCCAAAAGGCCATGATTTAATGAAAGCTCTAAGGTGGTGGTAGAAGTTTCAGCTATTCTATATGTATCCTAACAAAGGTTACAATCCTCAAGTAACATAAACTATCATAAAAAAGGTAAAATAAAATGCCCAAAATCTTTAAAGAAAAACAACCAAGTTCAGACATTAGACAACCTAATATTTACAGTATCTGGCATCCAATAGAACCCTACTAGACATGCTCCTAAGCAGAAAAATGTGATCAGTAAACAGGAGAACAATTGATCAATAAAAACAAACTCAGAAGTGACAAAGATGGTAGAAGTAACAGAACAGAACTTAAAAAAACAAAACAAAAATTATTACAAATATTCTTAAGGACTTAAAAAAATGTGACTATAATAAGAAGCAGAACACATTATGACCCAAATGAAATTTCTAAAGATAAAAAATGTAATATCTGGAATAAAATTTGCAGATGAGTTTAATATCACATTAGACACTGTAGAAAAAAATAGAAGACGGTTGAAATTTAAATATAGAGAAAAAGGCTTAAAAAATTGACAGAGCCTAAGGGACATAGAACAATATTAAGCAGTTTAAAATACATATCGTTGGAATAATGGAGTGGGAGATGTAAAAATATTTGAAGACACAATGAAAATTTTACATTCAGAGAAACAAAAAATAGAATTTTATTGACTTCTTTTCAGAAACAATGCAGAGCAGAAGAAAATGAAATATATAATGCTGAAAGAAAACAGCCTATTAAATTATTATTTAATATCCAGCAAAAATATATTTAAGAAATTAATGTAATATAAACAAATTTTCAGAAAAACAAAAGGAAGAATTGATTGTAGCATACTTGCACTACAAAATATGCTAAAGGAGGTCTTTTGGCTGGAGAAAAATAATTCCAAAGAATTAAGAGTGCCAAAAATTCTAAGTATGTAGATAAGTAAAAAAATTAAAACTAGTTTCTTGCTTCATAATTCATTTAAAAGATAATAAAATACTCTACATTTTGCCTATTCACCACAAAAGTTTATAATTATATGGAAATACAAAAGGGTGTTTAGTTTGCAATATACAAGCTTCAGTTTCAGAAGCACCAAGCAAATCTGACCTCATGGACTGCATCAGGGATATTTTAATTGGAAAAAAGGTACAAGGAAAAATGAAGACACAGAAATTAATTTGCAAATTTTGAAAACCAAAATTCAAGACTTTCCACAAAATGACCTCAAACTAACTTTCTAGAGTTATTTCTCACTATTTCCCAGCATGTTATAGAGAATTCAAGAAAGCTGGACTGCCTTCTGTATTGTTTTTTATTGATTATATTTCTTGATGCTTCCTCAACCTAGAATAAAATTTTCACTAAATCAACACCCTGTAATTATCTCTGCTCTGCCCAACCCTATTCAATATTTGAGGTCTGTCTCAAAAGTGACTTCTTCTATGGAGCCTTTCTTAATTCTCTGACAAAAATAATAGGCACTTTCTTTGAATCCCATGAGTAACTCTCTTTATAACACATGATCTATGTTTATATTACTTATATACTTAGCTTATCTTCATTGATTAGCTATATGCAAAGGCCATACCTTACATACTATGGTATTATCTATCTCATGCAATCTAAAAGGAAGGCACTTAACATTTACTGAGTGCTTACTATATATCTTTATGAAACTAATCATTTTGAAAATACTGATTTTCACCACAACTCAAGAAACAGGCACTAATATTCCTGTTTTACAAATGATGAAATAAAACCTGTGTAACTTGTTCCAGATCGCATAAGAGTAAACTCTAAAGACAAAGCCAGAAATATAACCCATGATTCTATGACAACAAAACATATACTTGTTTCACTAAATGTTGTATATAATTAATTGGTAAAAAAATAAATATAAACTAAACAGTTTATACTGGGAGTTGCTAAAGTATTGAGAGAGAAACAGAGAGAGGGAGTGGGAAGAGGGTAAGAAAAATGGTGGAAGTGGAGAAAGATTCTAACAAGTATTTGAAGCAGAAATTCCAAGCATTTTGTTTTAGAACGTTTCAAATAGAACACCCAAGGGAGTACAAAAGCATAAATCAAAGTAATTTACAGCTCAATACAGGCAGCTATCGTTTAGGAATAAAACCACAGCTACTTGCTGAAAATGATTATCTTAGAGGGACAAAATTGCTACTGATTTGGATATCTTAGAGTTATAAGAAGCAACTCAAATAAACCATGCCTCCAATTACAGTTGGCAACTCCAAAAGCAATCTTATGAATGCCTGAACAATGAAATATATTTTTTTCAAGTATCTCAAGTTTCTTCAACATGTATTTTGTATACATATATAATTAAAGAGATCTATATCCTAGGAATTAAAATGATGATAAGACAGCTTTTATTTTGCATATCAAAATCAGGACACATATTCATTAGTCTCTTATTTCAAAAGTGTCATGAACACTTTTGTGTCATAAATCCTCAAAGAATATTGGTCACTCTTCCTCAGTGACAGTGATTTTTGATATAAAAAGGCCATGACCTCTATCTACCTTGTTCTTTTTTTTTTTTTTTTTTTTGAGGGTGGTGTTACTGGCCCTCACATGCGGGATCCGAACCGGGGCCACTGGCCTCCCAAGCCAGCGCCCAACCACTGCGCCATTCGGCCGGCCCTACCTTGTTCTTTAAACATATGGTTTGGAGCAAGTGTCACATAAATTGTTAAAATATTCACAAGTATCATTTGTGTATATATATATATCTATATTTGTATATATATATATATATATATATATATATATATATATATATATACAAATGCATGTATACATATATATAAATGTAGAATAAATCTAATTACAAATATGTGTATGTTGTGACAGAACAATATAAAATATTGGGGATTACATCTAAATATATGTTATTCTGATGAACACAACATGGCCAAATAAAGAGTCATATAATTTATTAACATAATTCAAACAGTAGAATGGGCAGATGTTACAAACTTCCATTTGGTCACCTTAAGTCATAAATGTGTATTGTGACCACCACCAATGCTTTGTGGAAATGATGTATTAAGTGTCAAGGCTTGTGGAGTTAATATCTAAAAGATGTATACATCTTATGAAAGTACACATTTAAATCTATTCCTAAAAGATATCAACAAAATTTTTCCAATGTGCAATTTTAGGATATTGAACCATTTCTAAAGAATGTATTTTCTATGGCTCTCTCCTTAACATACATTCAAAAGTTGTTCATAATAACAATAATTACAAGTTAAAATAATAATGATTTTCAATCATCGACAGCAATTATTGTGGTAATAATCCATGGAAGATAACTTCAAGCAGCTACTAGCAAAGGCAGAATTATAGGGGCTGAATAATGGTGGTAATCAAATGAACAATTTTCCTAAGAAAAATGCTTATTTCCCAGCAACCTGGTTAATGAATATTGTCAGTTGCAAATCAATTATAAAAACAAACAAATATATTAGCTAAAATAAATAAGCTGAATGCTTTTCAAAATACTTGAGAAAAATATTTCTAAGCATCACGAAAGACCCAATTGATAAATATTTGTGGAAACATGCCTCAATCAGGAAAATACATAAAAGATATAGATGCGGTATTGAATTATGAGTCATAATGCTTATTGATAGAATGTGCATCATGTTATAACATAACCTAATAACTTCCAAGGACCTTTTCCAAGGTAAAAGGGCAAAAAGATCACTAAATTGCTAATAAGGTGCACAGCAGATCTTTTTTTTTTTTTTTTTGCATCATTTTATTGAACAACATGTGGCCCAGAGGGAACAGGAAAGCTTAACACATGGGTTAAAATGTTCCTTTCGATGCTTCACTGTTGCACTGGGCAGTAAAGTTTTATACGTTCCAGGAAAACAAATAAAAACAATAATTCAGACTCTAGTCTATCTCTATACCCTTAATTTTTGTTCTCACTGATGGCATAGCTATCTTGGGAATTCTTTACAAAATTAAAATTCCTGAATCAACAGAGCAATTCAAAAGCAAAGCTGTTTGACACATCAGAAATGTTTGTGTTGCAGAGGGTGGTGGAAGGACAGGAACATCTTCCGATTCATTCTTACAGCCTTAGAACAGGCACATCCTGTCTGGCATCAATAAATCCCTCGCCACTAGAGCCCAAGGAGTTTTTGCACTAAAACAGTTCCTATCAGTACGTAGCTCCAGCCCTGGAATATATGCCTAAGATTTCATAAAAAATTAGTTGTCAGTGCTACCAGCTCCTTGAATATAATAAATAAGCAAGAGATGAATATTGTCAATGATTATGGAATTAAAAGTATTCTCTAAAAAGAATACACAAAAGGTCTTAGAAAGGAGGACCTCATCCTAAAAAAAAAAGAAAAGAAAAAAGAAAGACAGAAACTCAAATTAAGATAAATGAGTGAATATATTTCATTATTGAGGATGAGAAGTTAAGGGGCGGACTGAAAATTGATGAGCACAGATGCAGAAGGAGAGACTGGAATAAAATAAAATAAAATTACAAAGGAAACATTTTGATCTGGTATGTTGAAACTAGCCAGCTCTAGGTCATAAGTGTAAAAGCAATGTGGGAAAGTCTGGCATTAATGTGGCAAATTCTGTGGAGCACGGTTGCAGAACTTCAAAATTCTTCAGTATTTTTATTAGTTCAATTACATGTGAAAGTACTACAAATGGTATAACAGGGGTCAGGATTGAATCAATAAATTAAGGACACATATAAAACTACTGGGGATTCCTTTGTCTTTTTAAATCAAGACTCCAGGTCATGTGAAATAAAATTACTGGGGTAGACTCCAATTGGCTTCCTGATTTTCTACTCCTGAATTGGAAATGTCAGGGCTACGTGTGAAATCTTGTCTGCTTCTCCCTATGAATAAGGGAATAGTATCAAGAACACAGTTTTCTTGAAGTTAAAGGAAAGGAAGAATGATTAAAGAAAGCAACCCAGGAAAGTGCAACCCAGTTTCCTCAGATCTAGCAAGGGAAGAGTAAACAACCAAGATGTCACCATCTCCTATTGCAAAGGTTACAAGGTTGATTGCAATCCTCTGGTGATGTAAGTCTTTTCATAAAGAAAACATAACCTTCCCATCAGTCAGATGTTTTCCTTACTCCATCATTTGAGTTATTTGATACATATAATCCCAGCTACTAAGACATGGTCACAGCAGCCACATAATCCTGGATTTTCTAAGTCAGTGCCAAATTAAAATGTTCAGTCCTGTTGTTGCTGTGTGCCCTAAATTCAGATTCAGGAGATAAAGGTCCCTTGAACCTAACATCACTGGGTCTTAAAATAGCCCCACCTTAACTTAATGGGAGCAAGGGAAACAACAGGGGGTTTTCTTAGTTTTTAATTTCCATACCAATTTTCCAGCTTCTTAAAAGAAAGGATTCTGGCTTTGAAATATCAAAGAGAGCAGGATAATGAGGAGGTTAGCAGAAAATATGCATTATTTTTAGATAAAGGATATTTGAAGATCATAGATTAAGTTTAGACACATCTGTTAAATTTCTGGAGGAAGATTGGTGTAGTTGCCCATCTAAAATACTAGAATAATCGTATTTGTCATTGGAGCAGTTAGAAAAGATCTGAAAAGGACCATAGGAATTGAGGGTACACATGTTATTATATAGGTGTATCTGCTCTTGTCTCTTCTGTTTACTTGTTATATAGTTTGCATGTGTATGTGTCTGTGTTTGTGTATCTGTGTGTTTTTCACCATCTCCCCCATTATACTGTATTTTTTAATATCTATGTGATCTACAAGCTGACATAGAACAAGCACTTAGTATAATAAATGCATGGTTGTTGCATCTATACTGGAATGAATGAGTGCTATTGCCAAGACAAGAAAGTAAATAAAACTGCAGTTACCTGAATTTCAGCTAATAAGCTGAAATACCTTGATGAAGAAGATAAGATCTTATCTTTTAAGGTATAATGGAATCCATTTCTCTAGTTTGTATTAGAAAGCAGTAGGAGCATAGACTTGGGATTGTTGCCTAGCAACTGCTTACCACTAATAGGGACCTGTCTTGGAGACAGGCAGGAAGAAAAGATCCTAAACCACTGCAGCACATAATTCATTTTCTAGCTCAAGTAGTTAGTTCTTGATTATTTAATTCAATTTCATGATATGGTTTATGACTAGTATGGACTACTTGATGTTCCTCCTAGAATATTCTCCTGTTGCCATATTCAGTCAAGCCTTTGCATTCCTCTCTGCCACACACAGTGCTGAAGAGATAAAGCTGAGTCAGAGTTCCCAAGGAACAGGTGAGCAGAAAGATGTATGGAAAATATAGAGCCAGTGAATCTGCTTGTCTGGAACTGGGTTAAGCTATGGGGAAAACCTACATGGAGCTAAGATGGTCACACCTGATGATGCTGGGAGCTAATTGTACCCAATGTAACTAATTGTACAATTCACTTCTCAGCTTAAAATCTGGGGAAGCTTGTACCATAAGTCCCCGATTTTCAAACATTAGAGTAACGAACTTTCACAGATACGAAACGGACCTCACATTACGAACATTTGAACATTCGTAGGTGAACAAATCACAGAAGTAGCTCACGTGTCTGCCAGACATTGTCACAGTTGTGCTTACTGTACAGTGCGATAGTGTACAGTAGTCCAGTGCTCAACCAGAGCCAGGATGTCCGGAAGCAAGAGGAAAAGCAGTGGTGATGTGGAGGGGGCTGCTAGGAAGTGCAAAGCAATAACCATGGAAACAAAAGTGAAAAAAATTGAGAGATTGGACGGAGGTGAAAAGATGGTAGACGTTGTTCATTCTTATAACATGAATCATCCAACTATTGGCTTTACATTGTATATTTGTGTCAAAGGTGTATAAGACTCACTTTGTCAGACTTACCAATGAATCAGACTTACGAACGTTCTCCCAGAACGGGACTTGTTTGTAAGTCAGGGACTTACTGTATTGCATACCAGCTCATGGTCTTCAGACTGGATATACGTGACTGACATGATTTCTCAGATTTTTCCATGATTGGTCCCCACAGTGTTTTAAAAATTGATTTATGAACAATTACAAGTTAGGATATTTCACAAACAAGATATATAATTCTACACTTCTTAAAGAATTGGAAGTTTTGGCAACACTGGATGATTATTAAAGTTGGGCTTCCTAGTAGCCACTTCCTTTACACAAAGGAGATATGCACCAATCTACCGTAATTTTCATCACTCCTAAATGATCAAATGACTGTCATGTCATGACTCTTTTAAGGATACAAAAGATCATGATGGGGTTGAGGCAGTGCTGTGCTGGAGCCAGCTGGTACAGGCTCAAGAGAAACACTATGCACATCTCCACCCAATTTCAAGTTCTGTGACATCGTTCTGGTAGCTTGAATTTGGCTATGGTAGGAATAAATACACAACAGAAATCTGCAAATGTTATCAATCAGATTCTCCGGCCAACCTCAGAGACCAGGGCTCCACGGGACTGAGGTGAAATGAAGACTAGCTGCAATTCACAAAGCCACCTGTTACATTCCTTACCTGCATATCATAAAATCAGAGCTCACAATCAAAATACACTGCATCTGGGCCGGCTGAGTGGCGCGGTGGTTAAGCGCTGGCTTGGGAAGCCAGCGGCCCCAGTTCAGGTCCCACATATGAGTGCCAGTGACACTGCCCTCAAAAAAAAAAAAAAAAAAAAAAGTACAAAATACACTGCATCTATCATGATTGACACCTCCATTTATTTTTTAAACATAATAGCAAGTAGTCCATTCTGAACTATTTGCTTTTTCTAAGCTGGGGCACTTTTTTCTTTGTTTCTTGGTAAATATTTGTTCCCTTTTTCTGGAATAACCTTTCCATCTTGTCCATCTGACCAATGCCTGCCTGTCCTGTAAGATTCAACTTAGGTATCCTATCTGCTGCTGAGTTATCTCTTTAACAGGCCTCAGGGCCTATTTCCATGCTCCACCTCTTTGCTTCTGAACATTGAGGCACATTCCTCTAACAGTTAATTGTCCAATGTTTGGTAATTGTCTGTTTGATTGTCTTTTTTCCACTACTGGATTTTTTGCTACTTGAGAATATAGCTTTGCTTCTTCCCCCCTCTTTTTTAATATTCTTCCCAAATGATACAATGCCTGTTACCCAATAAGTAAGTGTTCAATAAACAGTTCTTCATTTTAATAAATATTTAGGATCCAGGAATATTAAGTTCTTTGTATGTTGAGGTATTTCAAAGGGGCTTGTATAGTCATGAATATTTTCTGTCTCTTGATGGAAATGTACCTACCAAGCCTGACGCCTGAAACATCAGAGGTAAAGTATGGTGAGGGGGGAGAAGAGCAGTATGGTAAAGTATGGTAAGGGAAACAGTATGGCTTACCAAGACCACCAGGCTCTGAGTAACTGATTGAATCAGCCTCTGGTTCAAGGCTACTAACAATACAGTCATCTTTCCACTGGGTCCCACCTGCTTCCCTTATTGTTTAATTTCATTACTTCAACTTTACCTCCCTACTGCTAAAAATTCCATTACAGGTATTACCTTCTTAAAGGAACACAGATTCAGTAAGTATCCTAGCTATCTACTTTTATTATTTAATACCTTAAATCTCTACTTCCAAAGTGAGCCCATCACGGGCCTGCCGAGTGGCGCGGTGGTTAAGCGCTGGCTTCCGAAACCCGCGGCCCCATTTCGGTCCCACATATGAGGACCAGTGGCACTACCCTCAAAAAACAAACAAACAAAAACAACAACAAAGTGAGCCCATCACTATTTTTTCCTGGAGTTCCTCAGACACATCTCCTAACATCATCTGACCATTGAGATTTATAGGTATCATCCCATTTACCAACTGTCCTTTTTGTTTTATGTCAGAGGCAGATGTTCAATTTGGCACTTCTCCAGCCGCAATCAATGTACAACGCCACAGCTCCTTGACTGGCTTCAAAACATTTTCCTGTTTCCAAAAAGGAAAATAGTTTGAGGTTTCTGATGGCAAATTTCAAGTGATGCTGTTAAATTCATCTATAGTTCTCAATATCATGATTCTTTCATAATGATGTTTAAAAATAGACTCTCTGATGTTGGGAGCTGAGGAGCAACCCTAAAGGAAAGGAGATTAAAACGCTGATGCTGCAATATAGGCACCAGACATTCTATTTCACTATGAGTATTAAAATGAACATGTTAAAGAAAAACTTAGATGTGTTGGTCATGAGAAGCTAGATAACCCTTGCTAGGTGATAAAGTTTACTGTAGTTGTAGTTGCTTTCCTAGTTAGCTTCTTTTTTTAACTGCTCTTAAGTAGAAAAACATTTTTCTTTGCAGTATTTATATACAATTTTCATGCTTTATAAGAAAATTATCACTTAAAGAAGAATGTTTTCAGAGCAATTCTCATATAAGTCTTCTTATGATAAATTATTACAAGTTGCTTCAAATAAATTCAATATAATAAATGTCATTTATTTGCGGTCTTGATCAACTTCTCAAATAGGGTTTTTAAATGTTTTTACTTATAAAATATACAATATGTCTTCGTTAAAATATTTTCCTTAATTTTGTTTTTATATGATTGTTTTCATTGTTGTCCTTTTTATCATTTATTTAGTATCCATTGATTCAATACACACAACAAAGTCCAGGTTTTTGTCACCCTCCATTGCATTTGGGTCTGCTTTGACTATTGTTGCCTCCCCAACTTCTGAGACATTGAAACCATGACCACCTAAAAACTTTAGTTGTAGACAATGAATTCTAAAAATTAGGTGATTTTTAAAGGAACTTTCTGACAAAATCATGATAGAAAACACACAAGTGATTAAAAATAAATCCTCCAGTTTCTAAAGCTGTGTTCACTTCATTCCTTTGTTAGGAATTATTTTTTTTAGATAGATTAACACAACCTGATATTTGGGAAAATCAAACAGACTGGCCTTTAGGTTTATACTATTCTACTTAAAGATATTTTAAACAGTGTTTAGCAGTATTCATACCCTAGGGTGTCCAGGATGTATCAGGAAGGTGGAATGCGGTTTTTTGCAAAGTGACAGTTATAAGTGAGTAAGACATAAGGAGATGAATCACTTGGACATCATATTGATCTGAATTCTAGGAGGGCATAGATCATAAAATTGAAGGAAAAAGGCAATGCATTTCTGCAAATGGATAGTGTGTAAGTCCCTAAAATGCTCCTTGAAAATAAATGGAGCACAAAATAGGTCGCTTCACCCTAAAACACTCTTACTTCCATTCTTGAGAGACTTCTGAATTCTTTTCTTTTTAAAGATTTTATTGGGGAATTGGGGGAGGGAACTGCATTCAAGAATCGAAGAAGGGGAACAGACAAGTTGCTGTCCTTTTGTTTTTGTGTCATTTTACTGGCCCATGTTGGTATTGTGATCACTGAGCTCTTCCCGGCTGAAGCAGATAAGTTGCTGGCCATTGAACGGCTGCTCATGGTGACTCACGGCAGCTCTTGCCAGCTGCTGGCCACTAATGCCAGCTGCCGGCCACTCATGGTAGCTTACAGCAGCCCACTGCAGCCCCACTGCAGCCTAAGCCATCGCCGGCGACTCAAAGCAGCCCAGCTTCAGGTCGAGTTGTTGTTCACCATCTGAACTATAGAGGGCACAGTGTCACTGTCCCATGGGGGATCTGAACTGGCAGCGCTGCTGCTCAGAGCTCGCACTCCCAGGCCAACTCTTGACCAACAAACCACTCGTCTAGCCTAGACTACTGAATTCTTGAGACTTCATGACTCTTCTCTTAGATCAGTATGTCTTTAAGGAGCTGGGCAATGGAATTTTCACTGGATTTGGCATCAGAAGATTCAGGTTCGAAAATAAGCCTTGCCTCTTACAAATGTATTGGCCTTAAGCAAGTCACTCTAAGCAAGCAACACTAAGCATTAGTTATCCCATCTGTAGAGTTTGTTGAAGAAAATGTTCACAGATCTTAAAAATCACGAGATGTACCACAGTGCAATGCAGCCTCAAACCAAAAGCCATTTCATTTTCTCCACAGGGGTTAGTAGAAAGTATTCCAGTTTCAGGGGTTAGTAGAAAGTATTCCAGAAAACATCTAGTAATTTCTTAAAATTCTGGTGCTCTATATTACATTATGTTGTTGTATGATAAAGCACTAAATACATAATTCAAGTTTCACTAAAATGTATAATTGGCTTATTGCCAGAACAAGTTGGCAAGTATACATATAAATACACAAAATTTTGCATTTCATTTTGCTACTGAATTTAAGATTTTCATCTTAGCTAAATAACCTTGGCCATCTCACTTAACTCCTCTGAGCCTTTTTTTTTTCTTCTATAAAGTGGACAGAAGAATCCCAATAATCCTAATTTTTCATAATCATAGGGTTATGAAAAAGTAAATTAAATATGTAAAAATTAGCTATTATATAACCTAGAAATGACCTGTGTATATGAGTAGAAGCCAAGAGTCTCTCATAAGCAGTGAATTGCTTTACTGCAATGCTGGGAAGAGGGGCTGAATATTAAGTGAGATTCATTTGTTCATTCGACCCACACTGATATATTTCAAATACTGTACCAAGGTGGAGGACACTGACATACATAAAATACAGGCCCTAATTTCAAGATATACATAGTCCAGACAAGGTTATAGACTCAGTTCACCATGGCCCACAGATTTATTTTATTTGCTAGCATAGTTTATTTAAAGTTTGAATTAGAAGGCCTTCTATATACTCTCTAGTTAGCCATATGCTCAACGTCTCCCTTTCTTCTTACATGAACCCATTTTAATCAAACATGATATGTGTACATGTCTCCCAAAGTCCATGCAATATAGGCACTCCTTGCCTTATCCAAATGAATACCACAGTATATATGCCTTATTGATGTTACAGTTTGACTCTAAGGCTATTTTCAAGAATGCTTGTTGCCATGCAAACTATTGGAATAACATTCCAATCATCTATTCATATTTATATATTTGTCCCAAAAGCCTTTTTCTTTTTTCTTTTTCCTGTGGACCATGCATGTGTCTAAGTATTTATTGGATTTGCTGTATTTCATTATAGTTTTGTCAAAATATATCCCTTTCCCACAGGGTACACTTCTCCTACATCTTTCTGAGGCCTGTGCTTCTCTCAAATTCAACAAAAAATTGAGATCTTTACTAGTAGGCTATTCCAGTCTTCATTAATTGCTCCTTTTTCTGAATTCTTATAGCATCCGTAATGTGTATGCCATAAATGTGAAGATGTGAAAACACTTCCATATTTCATATATTTCTAAAACCGCATTATTTTTTTAGAGCAGGAATTGGGTCTTACATCCTCTTGTTCCCAGACATTCTCTCGTGAAATCTCGGTGAATTTAATTGACAAATTAGTGACAGATAACATGATGTGTCCAAAATTCGGGGAGTCTCTCTAAGTACAAAAGGAGCAAGTAATCAGCAAAGAGTTAAGAGCTATGCAATTAGTTGCACTGAGGGCAAACAGATGGACAGCCAGCATTCATGGAACCTCACAGTAAAATTTCAACCTAGTCATTGTAACATGACAATTAGATATAACAATTACAATATAAAAATGTTAAAATAACGAGAGTTGACTAAAAAGGTCCAATTATTAGAATAATTGGTTAATCAATGAAGAAGAAAATTAAAAAGGAGTACTTTTGTTTTATTTAATTTTTTAAGAAACAAACTGCAGTGGTTAAACAATATAACCAACATCCTGTTAGACAAACTGTAAGGCAGATTTGACAATTGATCATGTAGCAATGTCCAAAAGAATCTCTTTATTCCTATCAGCCACACTCTCAAAGTTTAAGCTGGTACTTATATATATTGCAGAATGAGACCAAGGATGGCATTAACAGGCTAACCTATTATTACCTATACTATAACCTAGTATTAGTGGGGTTTCCTTCAACTCCACTGTATCACTTATTTTTAGCAAGCTTACCATGCATTCAGTGAGAAATTAATCTAAGAAGCATACAAGGCTGTAAAAGTAAAACTGTGATAAGCCCTATGTCAAAAAGCTGGTGATATGGGCCGGCTGAGTGGTGCGGTGGTTAAGCGCTGGCTTGGGAAGCCAGGGGCCCCAATTTGGGTCCCACATATGAAGACCAGTGACACTGCCCTCAAAAAAAAAAAAAAAAAAAAAGCTGGTGATACTATTAAGCTTCCAAATTGGGCATTTACTTACTTGGGTATGTCAGGAAAATTTCCCTGAGAAAGTAATAATTGAATTGAAATATGAAGAAGGAAGGAGTTAAGTGGTAAGGAAGATGAAATAGGAAGGAAGCATTCAAGCAGAGGAAGAATTTAGCCTCATTCAAAGGTAAGTAAGGCTAGAGTACTGAAAGCAAAGGGAAGAATGGAGAAAAATGAAGTTTCAACGGCAAGATAAGGACTTAAAGGTCTGGTTTGTGGGCCCTGCCAGATATTTTGCTCCTATAAGTAATGGAAATGTTGGGAAGGCCAGTTTGCTCAGGTGGTTAGAGGACAGGTTCATATCACCAAGGTTGCCTGTCCGATTCCCACGTGGACCAAGTAGCTGAATCCTCCACAACTAGATTGAATGCAACTATTTGACTTGGAGCAGATGGGTCCTGCAAAAACACACTGTTACCAAATAAAATTTCTTTAAAAAAAAAGTAATGGAAACATTGAAGGGTTTTTTTTTTCTTTTTTCTTTTAGAGGGCCGTGTCACTGGCCCTCATATGGGGGATCCAAACTGGGGCTGCTGGCGTCCCAAGCCAGCTCTTAACTCCCGCGCCACTCGGCCGGCCCACATTGAAGGTTTTGAAGTAAGAAGTCGATGTCTAAATTTACACATCACAGAACATGGTGACTTCAATGCAAAGAATGGATTTAATGATACACCATTAGATATGGGAGGAACAGTTGGGACTATTGTAGTAGAAAGAAAATGATACTGTATGGACTAGGCCAATGTCTGTGGAGTGGACAGGAGACTGATTTGAGAAATATTAAGATATAAAATCTATTCATAATGTTCAACTGTATGTTGGAGGAAAGGAGAGGGCAATGGATGCTGATGCTGTGAAAACTGGAAACACTGGGGGGTGGGGATAATAATAAGTTCACAGATGTTGACCTGTAGGTGCCTTTCAGACACCCAAATAAGGAAATTGGAACCCAGGTAGGGAATATATTTCTGGAGCCCAGAAATTTCAGGACTATAAATATAAATTTGCAAGTGACTTCCGTATATTTGATAGAATTATTGAAAGGCATTCAGATCTACTTTAAATTTGTGATCATTATGCTGTATTGTAAGAATTTTCTCAAGAGCATGTGGCTGGTCAAATGCATTCACAGAGATAGAAAGTGGTTAGACTTATTTACACTTGGGGCTTTCCTGGGTGGATGTGACAAATAGAAAAAGAAGCCAGGGAATTGAGAGTATTATTGAGAGTGTGTTGAAACTTGGATTGTGGATTCTGATGAAATTGAAAATATTTGAAGGTGGGAAAGTAAGAAAGGTGGTCAGTGGATATGAGATGTCAATGAAGTTACAGATAAAAGCAGCTGGAATGGGAGATATTTCAGATCAGAGGGGATATGCTTTAATTCTGATTGAAGATGAAGAGTTACAAGTAGCAGAAAGATACTCCATCAGATAAATGGGATGGAAGAGTGGAAAAGAGAGCCATGTGCAGAGAGGTCAAGGAGCTGAGGAACTGCATGTTGAATATCCCATGCCCCCAAAGCAATGACAAAGAAAAATACTGAAGTGTTATAGAAGCAAGATCATAAAGGCCCACATATTATTTCTCTGCTTGAGAATATCAAAGAAAAAAGAGCATATACTGTTCCAGGAGCTTGAAAGAAGTTTATCACAATAAACCCTTTGGGATATCTAGTTTTGGATTTCAGTGCCACATATTTGTACGTCAGAACCTAGTGCTTTGGGATATTTCATATTCCAGTGTCTGATATTACACCCATGTCTCTTATTTTCACAGAAAAGTTTCTATTTTGACAGTTTTGATCATTAAGAGACAGTGAAGATGGTCACAAGATATTTCCTAGTAGGCTCTTGGATAGAGAAAGGAAATGCAATTAAGATGTTGAATAATTTAATGATGTACGTTCTCCAGAGCATATCAACTTTTACTGCTGTTGCTATTTCCAGATCCTATTTTTCAGCTAGCAATTTTTTTTTATGAGTTGTTATATTAACTTGAAACCTTAATCATTCTCAGAGATTCAGCTCTAAAAGGGAAACTAGGGCTTTCCCTTCTACCTGAAACTTGCTTGAAAGAACTACAGCTGCTGTGTCAACTGCTTTCAAGAATCATGGAGGGCAAGCCAAGGGAAATGCTTAAGAATAATGGAATAGATTTTTTTTTAAGCCACTGGTTACCCACATTTTTCCTGTGAAAACTTCAAAACTTAATTTTCAGGTCCCAAATTAAAATGTTGGTTAGATGCAAAATATGATCTAGGTAAGAATCTCTAAAAAAATACAAAAGAATCTCTAATAAAGACTATGTCACCTCAAAATGAACTATTGGTGGCATCTTAAATAATGTAACTACAAAATAAGTGGGAATCAAAATTTTCATATACAAAACTCTAATTTGAAGAGTTCCATTGATTAACTTTTTCAATTAGCCTTCAATGTTATTTCAATGAATTTATTTGCCAAATTTTATCATTTTTACTTAATACTATGTATACACTTTTACCTTTGCCTCTAGCTTTTATTGCATTGTTTTGTACATATGTAACTAATAATAATAATAATAATAATAATAAAGTTAAAAAAAGAATATTGCTATGAGTCATGTCAAACAATACTGCTTATATTTTCTACTAGGAATTGTATGGTTTTTGTGACTTACATTGAAGTCTTTAATCCATAAAAAAATACAAAAACATAATTCTCATTCAATCCCAGAATGTTTGCATCCTCAGCTTTGTCTCTATTGGTCTCCTGGGCTATATCATTGTCCCCATGCAGCCTTTACTTCATCATATTCTACAAAGTGCCTCTTCAATTTTGCAAATGTTTGTCTTCCCCAAGGGAAGCAAAATACAATGATTGATCTCATCTCACCATTGATTTCTAAGCTTTGGCAGGCAGAATAATTTCCTCCCCAAACATATCTTTGCAATAATCCCAATAACCTATAAATATGTTATGTTACATGGCAAAGGGGAATTAGAGTTGCAAATGGAATTATGTTGCTTATCAGCTGACCTTAAATTACAGAGAGTATTCTGGATTGTCCCAACATAATTGCAAACGTCCTTAAAAGTGAAAGAAGGATACAGAAAGGGGGACAGAGTAAGACATATTTGAGATGCTACCCTGCTTGCTTTGAGGATGGAAGAAGGGACTTTGAACCAAGGAATGGAAGTGGCCTCTAAAGGTTAATAAAGACAAAGAAATACATTCTCTCCCAGACACCCTGGAAAGAACACAGTCCTACCAACACCTCGATTTTAGCCCTGCAAGACTCACTTTAAATTTATGACCTAAAGAAATGCAATATAAATTGGTGTTGTTTGTGGGCCGGCCAAGTGGCGTGGTAGTTAAGCGCTGGCTTGGGACACCAGTGGCCCCGGTTCGGATCCTACATATGAGGGCCAGTGACACTGCCCTCAAAAAAGAAAAAAAAAAAATTGGTGTTGTTTTAAGGCACTACATTTATGAAAATTTATTACAGCACAATAGAAAACTATTTAATACACAAGGTTTATTTATGTGCCTTTCAGCAATGTTCTGCTCTGGACTCTCATTTTCATCAAGAACTTGCACCAATTCTCTATGCACATCAGTGATTAACACTGTTATTCAATCCACTCCACTTAGTTTACTGCACAGTAGTTAGGGTTTTCCATTAATCAGTGGAAAAATCATACTTTAGGAGAAAGAAAGTGCTCTCATAAAGGAAACATTGGAAAACTCAACATTAGACATGATGGAGACTTCCAGTAACCCTGGAAAGAAGGATCATTTTCCTCAATCTTTGTTCATGCCGTTCACCAGGCTATCTCATTTGTGGGGCTCTTTTTCCTCTATTCCTAGGTTCTCTCCTCTCATTGCTTACCTGGTTCTGAGCCAGACCCACTGGAATGTTCTGGATTTGTGGCCCTAAGTCTGTATCTAGGATACATCCTAGGACTGTAGTACCCCTTATTATTGTTCATTAAAACATCCATGAAGGGGCCAGCTGAGTGGCTCAGTTGGTTGAGAGCTCTCTCAAGAGTGTGAGCTGAGCTCTGAGCAACAGCAGTTTGAGCCCAGCCCCAGCTGAGCTGCCAACAGGTGGCAGGATGACTCAGCTAAAAAAAAAAAAAAAACAGCTCGTAAAGTAGCTCTTCTTCCTAGGTATTCCACCACTAATCAGAAGAGACATGTTGATCATTAATTTGTATAAATACATAGTTTTTAAATGCATTAATTTCTAATAACTTCTAATAATAATAATATGATTAGTCATAAAACCTCCCTAATTAGTATTAAGTGATAAAAAGATGGAGAAGACACATCTAAAGAAAATAGGAATTGTTAGATACATATAAAGCATAGAGTTTTAAATTTATATAATTTGACCGAATATAGCTTAACAATTGTCAAGTGCTGAGATATTTTTCTTGAGATAACATGAGTAGCCTATCAATGTTGATATGATTAGAGATACTTCCAGAGTATGAGAAAATTCCTTGTCCTCCTTAAAAAAAAAGAAAAAGTACATATCCTTCTAGAATGTTACTTAATTTTCTCATTTTTTGTCTTTTTGAGAAAGTAGAAAACTATGTTTATGTGCCAAGAGATGGTAATTTCTATCTTAATGAGCAACCAATGTGTTGGGTTATTATTTATGAATCTGGTGTACATTTGTCCACATCTATAGTTTTTATACTAGGCTATAGCATCTACAGGCAGAAACCTTGCATTAGGGAACAGGAATAAATGTTTGATAGATGAATCCTTTTGAAATTAGCAATGATAATGATCCTAGTTATCAATTTTTCATCTTTGAACGCACAAGCCCTAAATTTTCAGGCATAATGTTTCAACTAGAAAGCCAGGATATAATAATTAGATTACCTTGAAGGATTATCATGAAAGCCATTACCCCAATGGTATAACTCAGAGAATAATTACAAAAATCTAATTGGAAGAATTCACTTATTGATGGTTCAGTTAAAAAACATATTTTTTGAATGTGTTTTCTCTGAAAAAGAAATGTATGTAATAGTTTACAGGAAACATTAGGAATGGAAAAACCAACACCCAAATAATAATAATTAATTAATTACACCCTGCCACCACGTATGAAATATATTTCATAGATTGATATTAATCAGAAAAGGTTAAAAACAAAAGAGGTTTTCCAGGAGAAACACAATCTCACAATACTTTAAGGGGTATGTTTTCTGAGTTGGTAGCCTCTGAAAGTATCTATCATGTTGGCAAGTCAGCATGAAATAAACTCAGATCAAATTAAAAAAACAACAAAGCCTAGCAAAAGCAAAGCCTCCTCTTCTTACCCTTCCTTCTGGAAAGTTCAAACAGATAACCTAAGATCTACTTGTGGAAAACAGCTATTCACTTACAATAGTTAAACATTGAAAAATATTAAAAAATAAAATGACTTACTTTTTAATTACTTTAAATAAATATTGTGCTATTTTACTAATAGTCTTAACATTATGGATAAACCAGAGAGAGAGAGAGATAGAGAGAAACACTTGTAAATGTTGTGACCGAATGGAACTGGGGTGTGACAGAGTTCGATGATTAAAGTAAAAATGCCCAAAGTCAGGCATTTTAACCTATATATAGATATCCTCATTGTGCCTAATTAAACTTTTCAACAGGAGTACTTGATGCCCAATTATCTCATCTGAACTGACACAGAAAACAAATTACAATAGAATCTGTTTGGAAAAATGGAGTTCATGATTTTGCCATTCTGAATCATTAAATAATCTATATCACTTGAAATAAAGAGTTTTTGAAAATTAACTTATTGTCTGTCTTTATACCATACTATTTTAGTAGTCATGATTACTTAATTTTTTTTTCATGAAGCTTCGTATATGCCACACAACATAAGTGATGTTTTCATTATTATCCACAGTGTCCTGCTGCAGTTTGGATTGTCATAGAAATAAAATTATTTGTATCCACCTTGAAGACAAATGGAACTTCTTGATTTTCATTTACAGAACTGACTGACCCCCAAATCCTTTGAAGTTTAAATAACTTCGATAGAGATAATATTAATTTTATCTTTGAGAATTCATATCCTTGGAGAAAAAGACTACTAGTGCCAAATATAGTACATTGCCCATAAGGTATAAAACAAATTTACTTCTGGGTTACATAATCAACCATAAATTTGGGAAAATTTCCTTTTTGTCTAGTACTATACATTTCCATAGTCTCCAAACCAGAGAAGGATTTAAGGGAAAAAAAAACAAAAGAAAAAGCAAGAGTAATTTGGACCTAAAGATCTCATCACTAAATCATGGAATAAAAAGACCCTACTTTTGTTCAATCATGCTCCCACAATATAAAACTACTTATAGTGAACAAAAGCCTAGAATGTGATCTTTAAATATTTCAGATAAGCTCTATATTATACTCTTTGCCTGAACAAGCTGTTATTTTGATTATTTTGTCAATGAATTGTGATACAAAAATCAGTGTATAGGAGAGGATCAAGGATTTGTTGATTTTTGTTGACATTTTCACAGAGCCAATTTGAGAATTTTAAAATTATTTAACAACACATAAAGTAACTTACCCAAGGACCCAATCTCCTGCTTTCTGAGTCTCAATACTTTCCTCTAGACAGGAACAGAGGGAGCAGAGTTAACTCTGAGTATCATTAGTAACACAAGTTAACCACTTTCCTCTTTATTTCCAATGCCCTCATTTTGGTTTCTGGCTGCCCAGGGTCCGATTTTCAGAACAGCTTCCATGGAAATGACATGTTCACAAACGGACGTGTCATGGTCTTGGGAAACATCTCTTCTGTCCCATTACCACAGGGTCTTAGTAGGTGACTACCCAGCCCATTGGGTTTGATGAGATTTTGGTTTTGTTTTTATTTATTTTTAATTCTACTAAATCAGGTTGTATTTTGAATGCATAGGGGATTTAGCTATTTAAAGAAAATGTGGTGAATTTTTTTGTAATGAAATAAATCACCTTCTAATTAATCTGTTAGTAAGTTGAGCTTCTCAGGTGTCAGATTTTCTTTGTAAAGGATTTTTTAATAGACAATAGATTAATTTGCCTCCCTCTCAGAGAGTATTTTTTTTATCAGCAACCTCCAATGCCTTAATTTGAGGGAATGAATAATGTGTTCATTTCCAGCCAAGCATCAAGGCTGGTGGGAGAAATGTTTGTGAACTCTGAGGTGTAGGAGTAGCAAGAATTGGGCTTGACATGAACTGAATCACCACGTGTAGGCAGCTGTATCCACACTGCCCACACAACAGGTTAGTACTCTCTCTGAGTAGTCAACCTGAAGTTACAGTATATAAAGGCTCAAGATTCAGCCTCAAAAGATGAAAAAGTCAACAAGTTTAGAAACATTGAAAACAAAGTACATTTCAGTATATGCATATGTTATTTATAAAGCATATTACTATGAAATTTAATTTTATCCAGGGTGTATTATAAAAGCATGTTAGCATGTTTTGCTCTATACTATGTACTCATATCACCGAAAAGAATTAGGTCAACAAATTAGATGAGCTAAAGTCATGATGCTGAGTTTTTGTTTGTTTTCAAAGAAGTTCTTAACCATAACCTACATGCCGTTTTTGTGCTCTATGTCCTAGCTCGTGCACCACATTTCTTTCTCTTACTCACTGTTTTGGCCACATTGGCTCCTTGCTTCTCCATGATCATGCCAATGAAGCTCCTGTATTCCTGTCCTTTCATCCAGATGTGCTCTCTTCATTGGCCAGGCCTGCCTTGACTACCCTATATATATATGACACCTATAACATCCACTCCCTTTCTCCGTTTCCCATTTATTTTATACCTCTTATCATCATCTGGTGTATAATAGATAACATTCATTTATATAGCCTTTGTCTTTCCATACTAGAATGTAAATTCCATAAGAACCAAGACTTTGCCTGGGTTGTAAAACCCCTGTGCCTAAGAAAATGAGTGGAAACTCAATAATTATCTGTTAATGAATAAACCAAAAGAGAATTTAACTATATTAATTGTAGCATTATTCACAATAGCCAAGATATAGAAGCAACCCAAATGTCCATCAATAGATAAATGAATAAAAAAGATGTGGTATATATACACAATGGAATATTATTCAGCCATGAGAAAGTAAATCCTTTATGCTAAGCAAGATAAGTCAGACAGAGAAAGACAAGTACTATATGATATAACTTACATGTGGAATCTAAAGGAGTCAAAACTTTAAAAAAGAACAAAACAGTAAAATAGTGGTTACCAGGGGATGGGGGTAGGGGGATAATATTGATGGCATTTAAGGATACAGGCTTGTAACAAGTACTAAATCAGCCATAGAGATCTACTGTACCATATATTGAATATAGATGGTCATATGGTACTATAAATGTATAACATGATAAATATAATTACAATGGCAACCATCACAACACATAATTGTATCAAAGTGACATACTATATGTTAAATTTATACATATTATATGTCAAATTTATCTAATTAAAAAAAAAATCTCCAGAGATCCCAGGTACTGCAAAGGTTTGGGGATACCTTTATGAAATACAAAACAAAAATAAATTCTAATCTGTAAAATGAAAGATGAAAAAATTTAAAAAAAATTAATGCATTTATAATGCATGTTCTAATAGGAATCATATAATTCTGAAATAATGCCACAGCAATGAAAATGGAATAATGTTACTACAAATGCCTTAAAGTGAATAATAATTTATACAAGTAAAAGACATTATTAAAAAAATTTTCTAGCCTCTGGCGCTTTATATAATTCCTTTTTTTTTTTTTTTTAAGATTTCATTAGGGAATTGGGGGAAGGGAAGCGGAACAGACAGATGTCCTTTTGTTCTTCAGTCTAGTTGTGGAGGACCTTGCTTCATTGGCCCATGTTGGTATTATCATTGCACCCTTCCTGGCTGAGGCAGTCACTCGTTGGCCATTGGACGGCTGCTCATGGTGGCTCACAGCAGCTCACGAAAGCTCATGCCAGCTGCTGGCCAGCCCCACTGCAGCCTACCTGTTTTCAGTGACTCAAGGCAACCCAGCTTCAGGTCGAGCTGTTGTTCACCATCTTAGCTGTAGAGGGCGCAGCGTCACTGACCCTGATGCTCAGAGCTGATGTCCCAAGTCAACTCCTAACCAATGCGCCACTCAGCTGGCCCATATAATTACTAATTATTGCTTTTAACAGTCAACACTTGTGGAGGACTGAGTTTTTTTTGTTTTTGTTTTTTTAAAGATTTTATTGGGGAGTTGGAGAATCGGGGAAGGGGAACAGACAAGTTGCTGTCTTTTTGTTCTTCAGTCTAGTTGTGGAGGACGTTGCTTCACTGGCCCATGTTGGTATCGTCATTGCGCTCTTCCCGGATGAGGCAGATCGGTCGCCGGCCTCTGGATGGGTGCTCACCGCGGCTATTGGTAGCTCACACTGGCTGCCAGCTGCTCACGCTAGCTGCCGGCCATTCACTGTAGCCTATGGCAGCGCAATGCAGCAGGGGCTGCAGCCTACACTGTCGCCGGGGCTGACACAGCCCAGCTCCAAGGGGAGCTGTTGTTAGCTGTAGAGGGCAGTGTCACTGGCCCTCATATGTGTCATCCGAACTGGGGCTGCTGGCATCCCAAAACCAGCTCTTAACCAATGTACCATTCGGCCGGCCCGAGGACTGAGTTTTCAATCGTCTGAATCTTATTTAATTGAAAATACTTGGAAATAAAAGCCTGCCCATAAATCAATGAATATTTAAGTACCTATGCACAAATGTTTAGGTATTTTTAAAATTTCTATACTATCAATTGAAAGATCAATAATTGGTTATACTTGGTGATTGAGATTTCAGGTTATCAGAGGCAGTATCAGAACTATATCATAAAACTGGAAAGCAGGCGTGGTTTTCATTCCTCCACATAAATCAGGCACAAGAAGCATCACATGATTAGATTTTGGAAATCAGATTAAATCTCTCTCTATGCCTTTCTTTGCAACTATGGCAAGATATTCACCGACAGTCATTATTGGGGTATTTTTCCTCCTTTGTCCCTAAGATTCTATGAAGATCCCAGAGTTTTTGTTCGTTTTTGGTTGTTGTTCTCATTGATGACTAAAGGCACGTTTGTACTTTGAGTTGGCATTTTCTCTTAGGGGAGTTAGCATGCCATGTGCAACAGAAGCTATAGGCTGCCTGACTCAGCCCCCAGTTATCCTCTTTTGCCTCCCTTAAACATAAGAAACTATCAACACTAAAGACTAAATGTTCCAGGCTCTTTGGCAGGTTGGGTTAGCCATGTGATACAGTCTGGGCAATGCATTAAAAGCAGAAGCTCACTGGTATTGTTTTTGCTATGGCTACTCACCCATTCTATTTCCTGGAACAGTGACCTGATTCACTGCAAATAGGCCTTTAGGCCCCCTAAATGGGTTTCTCTTCTTAAGGGTTAAAGACACGAGGAAATGGAGTAGAGAAAGTAGATGTTGATATTAGGTTGTGTTTTTTTTTCTATTAATTTGCCCAGTTACACTATTATAACCTATCCTCTCTGGGGGTAAATACTTAATTTACTCATTCAAAAAATCAATTTTAAATTTCATGATCTGTCTTAGCTACCGATCAATCAACTGAGTGATAGACACAACTAATACATTGTTGGTTAAGGTACCAAAGAATGAATTCCCATATTTCAAACCTTAAGCTCTCCTATAAAAGACCATCACTGACATAACCAAAGTTTAATTTTATCACTAAGGATAAAAGTCCTTTTTCATCTCTCTCTCTCTTAGCCACTTGAAATCACCTTTAATTTAGAGCCCATGTATTATGTACATGTTAAATACAATTTCAAAACAATTTACTTCGTCTAGAAATAAGCAGAACTTGTTTGCAAAATAGTTAAAAACATTTCCTCATTTTTCTGAATAAAGAGAAGTATACTGTTGTTTCTTCCATCTTAGAAAAAAAAAATCACAACTCCACTTTTCCCATCTGCAATTGCTCTATTTCTTTATTTACTTTTGCAACAAATCTCCTCAAAAGAGCTTCTATGTTTGTTGCTTCAGTTTTTCTCCATTCCCTTAAACCTGTCTGAATCAGATTTTCACCTCCAGGGCACCACTAAAGCTGATCTTGTCAAGGTTGCCGGTGGTCTTCTCATTGCTAAATTCAAAGACCAGTTCTCACAATTGATTACCCTCCTTCATTCATTTTATTTTAAATTTTCCGGTCCCTACATTCTCTTAGTTTTCTGCTTATCTCACTGTTTTCTCATTCTTGATCTCATCTATTGGTCCTGAGAATCTCTCCTTCCCTATCAACATGGAAGAACCCTAGGAATCAGTCTTTACATCTCTTCTCTTTCCTATCTACACATGCCTAGTCACCCATTATGATGGCTTTAAATGCCATCTTATACTAACAACTCCCAAATGCAAATCACTACCCCAGACCTCTTCTCTAATGTCCAGGCTCATATACCCTCCCACCTATTGGAAATATCCACTTGGGTGTTCAATGGAAATCTCATTTTTACTAATACAGAACTAAAATAATTTAAAATCCCCTTTTTCCTAAGAATGAAAAACAAAGAGTTCATCAATTTATTTGCTAAGGAAGAAATTTACAAGCACATAAATATAATATCCACCTTTTGTGCCTAACCAGTTTCAGTAATTGAATCTTTCACAGATTAATATGCAGATTTTAGACAATAATATAGATTTTCTAAAATGTAATTTTTAAATTAGTAAATAATTGTATTTCAGAAGCACTAGAGCTTTCTCTTCTCCCAACTCTAGTCTTCTCAATTCCAAGAAAAAGATGCCTCGTTACATTCCTAAGAAGAGTTATCCTATCTTTGTTCATTTTAACCTCAGAAAAAACTAATCCCAAAGTCTTTTGTTATTGCTTTTGTTAAACAGAGGCCATTTTCCCCTTCTCAAGCTAAATGAAGGCATGATTTTTATTTTCATAGGATTTTGAGAAATAACAATAACTGTGTGATCATAACCATTATTTTAACCAGTTCAAAAAAGAAACTCCTCTTGGACGGCCTAGTGGCAGAGTGGTTAAGAGCTGGCTTGGGACACCAGCAGCCCCAGTTTCGATCATCCCACATATGAGGGCAAGTGACACTGCACTCTAAAAAAAAAAGAAAAGAAAAGAAAAAGAAACTCCTCCTAATATGAAAGAACCAGAAAAGGTACTTCTGTGAATTTGATAATTTCCCAAAGAATGCTCAATAGACTGGTGATACACCAATGCCACAGAAAAGACTATGTTTAATTTTGGGTGATATAAATGTGATCCTAGGGTAATGTTGGAATCTCTTCAAGATTAAAATAGAATCTTGAATAAAATAAAATAAAATATAAATTATTTTATATATATAAATTATTATATATGAACATTTGTGGTCATTGGTTACACATTGCTTTCATGCTACAGTGGTATACTTGACTCTTTTAGGGAGGGCGCAGCTCACAGTGGACCATGCAGGGACTGAACCCACAACCTTGGTGTTCTCAGCACCACACTCTAACCAACTGAGATAACTGGTCACCATATATATATATATATATATATATATATATATATATATATATATATATATATATGTTGTTTATGTGTGTGAGGGCAGTGTCACTGGCCCTCATATGTGGGACCTGGGGCATCCCAAGCCAGCTCTTAACCACTGCTCCACTCGGCCGACCCTATATTTTTATATTATTCAAGAATTACCCTAAAGCTTTTCAATCCTATTGAATTTTCAAATTGCTAAAGATATTTTGCTACTTTCTATTTATTGTTATTTTAAAAAACCTTGATTTCTGGAGATTTAATTTGTAAACTATAAGAAAATCCCTTGAAAGTGCATTCATATTGCTGTTAAGATGAATTTGAAAGGAAGATTTCATTATCTTTAAAGGAAATTAGAATTGGGTTTAGAAAGTTGCCAAAATTTTGTTCAGAGTTCCAGTCAAGATAGCACAGTATGTAGATACTATGCTTACTTTCTCTCGCAACCACATCAAAATAAGAACTAAACTACAAAACAACCAACATTGATAATCACCTGAAGTCTTGCTGAACCAAAGCCCTACAACTAAAGACAGCAGAAGCCACCTCAAGACTGGTAGGAGAGGCAGAGACGTGGGCTGGTCCTACACCCATGTGTGACCCTTAAAAATTGGGAGGGATATCTTGGCTGAAGAGGCCCCACCCCACAAGAGTGAGGGATCCCATCCCCTCCCCAGCCCAGGGTTCCAGTCTCAGGGAGAGAAGTCCCCATAATTTTTGGTTGTGAAACCCAGCGGAGATTGTGGCTGAGTGAGACAGAGGGCAACTGCATTCCAGCCCCAGGTGAGGCATGGGCTGCAGCTGAACTTGAGCTGCAACAGGTCCCCTCCCATTTGGCCCTGGGGCTGCACACCTAGTGGCCAGCTTTGAAATGAGTGGGGCTGCACACCCAGTGGCCTCCAAAGATGACATGCCCAAGGGGAAGATTAGGTAAGCACCAGCCAAGCTGAGGCAGATCCTGCTCTGTAGGGTCAGCCCCTGCACAACCACTCTTCCATTATAGCCATGGCCAGTCCTCACAAGTAAGCCCAAGGGTTAATCCTTCCCATCAGCATGCAAACAGCAACCAAGGCTTCACTACAAGAGGAGGTCACACATAACCCACACAAGGGACACACCTGGAATGCGCAGCTCAGGAGACCAGAGAGACTGCACCACTGAGTCTCACACAGGACACCTATTACATAAGGCCACTCTACAAGACCAGGAAACATAGCAGCCCTACCTAATATTAATAGTTGATACTCCATGTTAGAAACAAGCTGTTAAAGAAACTAGTACAATGAGAAACATCATGCTTACCCCAATTTTAAACAATGGCCAAGCCCTATTTATGAAGTAGATTGGAGAGCAAAAGTGATGAATACCCCTTTCTAAAACAAATAATCCATTATTATTTTCTATCATTACCCACTAATAAAATGCTTCCTGGCAGTCCATTTATGCACATCTCTAAGCAAGAATTTAAGTACTTAACTACAAAGTGGTTATCTGAAAGAAGTAAATTATTTCTCTGTATGTAAAGATTATTATTAGTACTCTTATTATGATTTTGAAACATTAAGACAAACATTTGGAGTTCATTTATCATGAGTTTTATTTCCAGCTTTGAAATAGGTTCATAGGACCAATGCAAATGTATTTCCTTTCTGGGTATCAGGTATTTATCTCTATAAACGGATCTTACCTGTCTGATTGCAAGAAACAGATAGAATTGCCACAGTCCCAGATCTGCATATCAGTTTGCATTTAAAGTGGCACAGTTTCTCAGGCCTACTACCTAAGATCATTCTATAAAGACAGGGAGAGATAGCAGCCATTCCTAATACTTAGAAACAAACAGAGAGGCAGCCAAAATGGGAAAACAATGAAACATGCCCCAAATAAAAGTACAGAACAAAGCTCCAGAAAAAGAACTAAACAAAATGGAGACAAGAAATCTACTAGATGCAGAGCTCCAAACAATGGTTATAAGAATGTTCAATGATCTCAGAGAGAACTTCAACAAAGAGATAGGAAAAATAAAAATGGATATAGAAAACATAAAAAAAACCAGTCAGAAATAAAGAATACAATAAAGGAAATGAAGACTACATTACAAGTAATCAACAGTTGATTACATGATTTAGAAGATAAGGTAGCAGAAAATTCCCAATCAGAAGAGCAAAAAGAAAAAAGAGTACAAAAAATGAGGAGATTTTAAGGGGACTCTGGGACAACATCAAGTGTACCAACATTCACATCATAGGGATACCAGAAGAAGAGAAAGAACAAGGAATTGAAAACCTATTAGAAGAAATAATGACAGAAAACTTCCCTAACCTGACAAATTAAACAGATACAAGCCCAGGTAGCACAGAGAGTCCCAAACAAGATGAACCCAAACTGTCCAACACCAAGACATATCATAATTGAAATTCCAAGGGCTAAAGACAAAAAAAAAAAATCTTAAAAGCATCAGGAGAAAAGCTGTTAGTTACTAACAAGGAAACTCCCATAAAACAATCAGGTAATTTCTCAACAGAAACTTTGCAGACCTGAAGGTATTCACACAAAATATTCAATGTGATGAAAAACAAGGACCTACAACCAAGATTACTGTATCCTACAAAGCTATCATTTACAATCAAAGGACTCATAAAGAGCTTCCCAGACAAGAAAAACCTAAAGGAGTTCATCACCACCAAACCACTGTTACAAGAAATCTTAGGGGGACTTCTTTAAGATGATAGATAGATAGATAGATAGATAGATAGATAGATAGATAGATAGATATAATAAAAATTATGAATAGTAAAATGGCAATTACTACATATCTATCAATAATTACTTTCAATGGAAATGGATTAAATGTTCCAATCAGAAGATGGGGGGCTGAATGGATAAGAAAACAGGACCCTTACATATGCTGCCTACAATAGACTCATTTCAGATCAAAAGAAACATACAGATTGAGAGTAAAGGGGTAAAAAAGATATTTCATGAAAATGGAAACAAACAAAAAAAGCTTATATCAGATGAAACAGACTTTAAAACAAAGACTATAACAAGAGACAAAGAAGGACCTAGTGATCCCACTTCTGGGTATTTAACTGAAGAAACTCAAAATGCTATTTCAAGGGGATGTGCTCATCCATATGTTTATTGTATCATTTTTTATATAAGCCAAGATATGACAGTAACCTGGGTGTCCCTGAATGGATGAATGGTAAAGAAGATGTGGTACATATATACAATGGAATATTACTCAGCCATGAAAAAGACTGAAATCTTGCCAGCTGCGACAACATGGATGGACCCAGAGGATATTGTGCTGAGTGTAGTAAATCAGACAAATGTCATCTGATTTCACTTATAAGTAGAACATAAACAATAAATGAAATGAACAAACTCATGGATACAGAGAACATTTTGATGCCTGCCAGGTAGGAGGGGAATTGGGAGTGGATAAAAAAGGGGAAGGGATTAAGAAGTACAAATTGGTAGTTACAAAATGGTCATAGGGATGTAAAGTAAAGTATAGGGAATATAGCCAATAATATGGTAGTAACTATGCATAGTTCCAGGTGGGTACTAGACTGGTCAGGGTGATCACTTCACAAATTATATAAATGTCTAACCACTATGCTGTACACCTGAAACTAATATAAAATAATAGGGAATGTCAACTCTAATTAAAACATTTAAAAAGGGGGAAGAGATATAAAAGAATAAGAGGTTCAAAGTCCCTGGTATAAAACTTAAGTCTTGGGGATGTAATGTACAGCATAGACATCTAGTCAATAATATTGTGTGATAGCATGGTACAGTGTCCTATGGTTGCTGGACTTGTGTTAATCACTTCTCTAGCATAGGGAATATAATCAATAAAATGGTAATAACTATGGATAGTGCCAAGTGGGTACTGTTAAATAACTATGATGTATGCTGAAACTAATATAATATTGTATGTTAGCTATATTTTAATAAAAATCTTTGAATTTTTTTTGTTCAATAGTATCTACCACAAAGAAAATCAATACTAGAGAAAAAAATTATAAGTTGCTACACTATAAAAGTTTTGGCAAAAACATCAGTAATGACATAATAATTATAATCCTAATAGCAGTTTATTTACATTTACTGAGCAGCGTCTTTGTACACGGTACTGTGCTATGTATGTTCCATGTGCCTTTTCATTCATAACCCATGACAAATTTATAATGTAGCTATTATTATTTTCAACAGTTTACAAGTTTCTATAAAATTTAGAGTTTAAATTACTCTCCAGAAGTCATAGCTAGATAAGGACAAGAACAAGATTCCAGCTCAAATTTACTTGACTCTAAATGTCATTGTCCTTAACATAAATTAAGTAGATTTATTGTCAAAGCACAATAGGACCTAACTACTTGTGCTAATTGGTGGGGTGGGGGTAGGGGAAATGGGGCAGCACCAGAGGAGATCTGTAAAATGAATTCTGGTCCTGGCAGTGAACTTTGGCACTCCTGCTGAAAAAGATGAAAGAAATATATGAGACGTTTAAATGTAGTTAGTAATCAGGGAGTCTGTGGAAAATTGAAGTTTAAGTTAGACTGGTATTCTTGCCTGAGAAGGTCCAATCCAAGGAGTGAGGCAGCACAGCAAGGGACCCAGGGACAGTGATAAACACTGTGTCTATTTCCTATATCGCAGGCACTTTGTAAATCCCTGGAGATACTGAATACAAGAACCAAATCAAAAAATGAATAGGTAACCCTAGACGGGTAAGAAGAAGCCAGATGATAAAGTGCTTTGAAAGTCAAGTTTAAAAGTTTGTGTTTTATTCTGATGTTGATAGATGAACAACCAGGGGAGAACATGGTGAGATGTGACTTTCAGAAAAATCAGTCTGAGTTCAACTTAACAAGATTGAGTGAAGACGGTCTGCCAGAAGACTCCAAGGGACAGTGCTCAGAAAAAGAACAAGCCTAACTAAATAGTCTAAATAGTTTTATGAGGTTCCTTGGCAGTAAAATGAGAAGAGATGAATGGCAGCAACTTATCAGTTTGCTTACAGCTTCCCATCAATTTAGTCATCTAAGAAAGAAGAAACTTAACTGTTTCAATAAAGGAAAGCAAGCCACTGATTTTTAATGATTTTCAAATACTATTTATAATAGTATTAAAATCTTCTAGAGACCAATTTCAAAATTAAAGTAGAAGAGTGACTAGAATTCCTCCCCACCCCTACCCAATCATTTTAAGTCTCCAGAGTTGTTGTTTTTTGTGATGCACCACAAATTATAATTGACAGTTCAGGGAACTGTCAAAGACAGATTGCCAGAAACAGTCAAGGAAGATTTTATTCAAGATTGTTGCAATAGGGGTCAAAACTATTACAATGGAGGAAAGAGATTAAACTCAACTCCCAATGAAATAAAAGCAGAATTTTTAAGTGCTGGGGTGAGCTAGTGCAAAAGCACTGGAGGATATTAGGGGAGAGGTTAGTCAATGTGATCAGTCCATCTTTGTTTTTTAATTAAAGTTTATTGGGGTGACAATGGTTAGTAAAGTTACATAGGTTTCAAGTGTACAATTTTGTAATACATCATCTATATATCTCATTGTGTGCTCACCACCCAGAGTCAGTTCTCCTTCCATCACATATATTTGATCCTGGTTACCCTCATTTACCACCACCCTTCCCCTTTACCCTCTGGTAACCATTAAACTATTGTCTATGTCTATGCGTTTTGTTTCTTTGTGTGTTTGTCTTGATTCTGTGTTGCTTTCAGTTTTATACCCAACATATCGGTGAAATCATATGTTTCTCGGCCTTTTCTGTCTGACTTATCAATCCCTTTCCTGGGTATATACCCCAAAAATCTGAAAACATTTGTCTGTAAAGATAAATGTGCTCTGATGTTCATTGCAGCTTTATTTATGGTGGATAAGACATGGAAACAAACAAAGTGTCCTTCGATAGATGACTGGATAAAGAAGATGTGGTATATATACACAATGGAATACTACTCTGCCATAAGAAAAGATGAAATAGTGCCATTTGTGACACCATAGGTGGATCTTGAGATTATTATGCCAAGTGAAATAGGCTATCTTTTGTTTGCTGATTGACAATTAAAGTTAAGCATCTACCCTCCCACAAACACTGGTAGATAGGGGTGGTACCTTTCATGATTATTACATTTCAAAGGAATGGCTCCCAGGCCTTGAGAAAGACATTCCTGGGTGTAAAACTGCCAATAGCTAGAAGAAGACTTACATTTCCAAGGGTGAGAAAAAACAAGTTTGCAATAGCAAGTTTTTTAAAGCAAATGCTCTAAGTGAAAGTGAAGTCAGGAGTCTATGGTCAAGAAACATGTCTAAAATTTAGTCAAGCTGAGGGGAATATTAAGGCACCTTGGTCATTACTGCCAATTGGTTAATTCAATGTTTTAAAAAATAATATATGGGGTCGGTTGAGAGGCTTAATTGGTTAGTATCTCACTCAAGAGTGCAAGCTCTGAGCAACAGGGTTGCTGGTTCGATTCCTGGCCCAAGCTGAGCTGCCACTGAGCTGCCAACAGGTGGCAGGATGGCTCAGCTATCAATAAATAAATAAATAAATAAATAAATAAATAAATAAATATTTAAGCTCGTATTTAATATAAGAAGTAGTCTCATATTTAACCTGGTATGGTTAGAAAAATGATTATCTTGGTGTGAGGTTGCAGAAATTTCTGCTTGTGGTTCTCTGGTGTCCCATACGTCCAACAATGCCTTTTAAGTATTAATTCTCTGTGTCTTTTTTCCATCCGTGTGTCCAACAAACCACAGGCAACCCATGGACATTTAGTGCCAAGAAAAGCTGCTGTTAATGGTATACATTCTTCTTCTACCTTACTACTGTGATACTCAATGTTATGGTTATTATGCATAAAACTACCAAAAAAGTTCCAAAAATATACGAGATAGATCTAAATCATAAAAAAAAAAACATTGGGGGGCCAGCTGAGTGGTGCTTTGGTTAGGACTTTGCTTAGGACACCAGCTCTGAGCAGCAGGGCCCCGGTTCGGATCCCACATATGAAGGCCAGTGACACTGCACCCTCTACAGCTAAGATAGTGAACAACAGCTTGACCTGGAGTTGGGCTGTCCTGAGTTGCCTGTGACGGCATAGGCTGCAGTGGTGCTGGCCAGCAGTGGGTGTGAGCTTTTGTGAGCTGCCATGAGTTGCTGTGAGCCGCCGTGAGCACCTGTCCAGAGGTCGGCGACCGATCTGCCTCACCCAGGAAGAGCGCAATGGTGATACCAACATGGGCCAGTGAAGCAACATCCTCCACAACCAGACAGAAGAGCAAAAGGACAGCAACTTGTTTGATCCCTTTCCCCGATTCCCCAATAAAATCTTTTTTAAAAAAATTAATTTTGGAAAATAAGCCTTGTAATGATGTTTGTCCTAGGACAAACTTAGTGCTCATTTGTGGCACGAAGGAGTTTCACATTTAAAAGACAATATGTTCTCAGTAGTACTCTGTCATTAATTGTGCTCTTGTAATAAATAAGAGACCAAACACGTATGCAAGTACATTTTATACAAATCAAAATAAAACCAGTAATATTTTATATGTTGACACTCATTAGTTGATTCTGAAAGTATTTAACCATAATATTAATATAAATGTAAAGAAAAGACATTTGTCAAAACTGAAAGAAGAAAACAAAAAAAGAGCATCTAAGATAAAGTTGTCTCAATTAATTCTTCAAATATGGATTAAGAGTCTTCTCTGAGCTGGGTATGCCAGGCAATGAAGATCGAGTGATGAATGCTAAGGAATATGGAAATCGGTGGCTTCTTCTCTGGCCCCCACCCCACCCGACCTGTTATGCAACGGAAACCTCTCATGGTCTCCAGTGAAAAGAAAGTCTGGTCCTTTGGTGCAGAAATTATTCTAACAAGGTTGATAAAGCAGTTAGAGACTTTAACCTTTGACCTTATGTTTTTGTTTATTTCAAATAGAATGACTTTGCAGCCAGCCTAGTGGCCCATTGGTTAAGACTTGGCTTGGGATGCCAGCTCTGAGCAGCAGGACCCTGGTTCGGATCCCACATTGCGGCCAGTGACACTGCACCCTCTACAGCTAAGATGGTGAGCAACAGCTCAACCTCGAGCTGGGCTACTGTGAGTTGCCAGAGAGAGTGTAGGCTGCAGCCCCTGCTGCAGTGGACTGCCATGAGCTACTGTGAGTGGCTGGGTAGCTGGTGTGAGCTGCCAAGAGCCACCATGAGTGGCCGTCCAGAGTCCGGCAAATGATCTGCCTCACCCAGGAGGAGCGCAATGATAATACCAACATGGGCCAGTGAAGTGACGTTCTCCACAACTCAACTGAAGAACAAAAGGACAGCAACTTGTCTGTTCCCCTTCCCCGATTCCCCAACGCGGTTCCCCTCCCCCAATTCCCCAATAAAAATCTTTAAAAAATAAAAATATAAAAATAAATAAATGACTTTGCTTCAGGCACTATTCAGTTTTTGCTGCTTCATCTTACGCATTTTCTTTGTCTTTCTGTATCCAGCTGTGTAGGAGTGTGTTGTTTTGTCATTATTATCTTAGATTCTGGAGCTTTCTGCCATCCATCCATCCATAATTCTCATAGTTTTTTAAGCTTACTGCCAGTATCCAGTGTGACAAGGAACAGCTACTACAACAGGAGAGAATGCTATGTAGAGCATTTAAACTACTGCTTTTGTTTCCAGACAGATTGAGTTACTGGTAAAATAAGAGTCCTCAAAGGAAAAACAAAAAAAGAAAAAGAAGGTAACATACATTCAATCCTTAGGTACTGACTTCATGCTTAATCCTGCACAATAAAGTTACAGGTTTGATATAGTGTTCTTTTCTTTTCTTTTTGATCGGCAAGTTAAGCTTATCTTTAAAATAGCTTCTCTTAGCCAGGAAGAAAGAATTGGATTTACAAAACCTTTTAGATCCTAAGGGAAATAAAAATACTGAGATCACTGATTAAAGAAAGGTTCCAGGAACTGCCACATTCAAATTATATTAAGAATCCTTTTCATATGGTAATATTTTTACCTGTTTCATGTCACTAATCACTACTCCAAAGAGAAATGTAAAATTTTCACTAATGCCAAAGTATTTTTATCATTTTGATGCAATGACATTTCTTTCTGGTTTATAAGAAAAATTCTAAATGTTTACCAAACTTAACAAAGATTAAAAAAAAAATTATTTCCCCCCAAATAACTTACTTGATTTTGAGTTACATGAAATGTCTTTATCGCATTTTTTTTATTATGAGAAATATGAGTACACTGGATTTAACTCTATGGATTTACAATTCACACTGTTTTACAAATAATGATACATCAAAATTAATTCCAAATTTAAAATTTGATCCCAAAATTTAAAAAAAAAGAATTTCCTAATAAAGATACTTGACTGGCATGCTAGTAAGTGACTAGCTAATCTTTAAGGTAAGTAAGGGCATGCTATTTATAAAATCTATAATGGTTCAGTTCATGCTAATTTCTATATTTTGAACTTAATTAAAGACTATTCATAAATGATCATTGCCAAAATACATAACATTTAAAAATGTTATGTATGATATTTAATAATATGCAGAAAATTTGCACATGAATTTTTATACCAACTTTATTCATGATTACCAGAACTTCGATCAACCAAAATGTCTTTCAGTAGGAGACTGAATAAACTGTGGTACATCCAGACAATGGAATATTATTCAGCACCAAAAAGAAATGAGCTATCAGGCCCTGAGAAGACAAGGGTAAATCTTAAATGCATATTACTAAGTGAAAGAGGTCAATTTGAAAAGACTACATACTGTATGATTCTAAATATATAATATTCTGGAAAAAAGAAAACTGCAAAAACAGTAGAAAGATCATTGACTGCCAAGCATTAAGGGAAAGAGAAGGATGAACAAGTGAAGCAAAGGGGATTTTTAGGGCAATGAAATTATTGTGTATGATACTGTAATTGGATACATGTCACACATTTATTAAAGTCCATGAAATATACAACAACAAGAGTAAGCCCTAATGTAAACTCTAGACTTTTGGTAATAATGATGTGTCTTTGTAGGTTCATCAGGTAATAAATATATCATTCTGGTGTGGTATGGAGACAGTGGGGGAAGTGTGTGTGTGTGTGGGGGGGGTAAGGGCTAGATGGGGACGCTCTGTACTTTCTGCTCAATTTTTCTGTGAACTTAAAAGTACTCTTAAAGTCTATTTAAAAAAAAAAATGAGTATTAGTTTACCTGGGATTCTAGGTAGAGATTTCCATAGTTTTTGAAGATCTTAGTGTTCACAATGCATATTTAGAGATCTATCACTTTGACATGGCTGATAAACACAGAAGAAAATCATGTAATACTAGTTCTACTAAATTATTTAATTTTTAGACAATAATGAAAAATATCATATCCTCAAAACAGTTAGTTTTGGGGAAAACAGGAAATTATAAAATTTAGGATCAATATTAGTGATACTGAATCCATGTTAGACAAAGTTAGTATATATCTATAGTTTAGTAGTGTTCAGGCATTTAAACAATTAATTGAATTTTGGCAGGGGAAATCGGAAGGAAAAAAGACAACTTTCTCAATAAGAAAAAAAATTAAACCACATTTTAATCGTGATAAGCTAGTAGAGATTTCAATATTTTTAATAGATTGATTTGGCTCTAAATGTCTCCAAGCACGTTATAAATTCTTTAGAGTTTCTGCTCTATTACACAGTCATCTAACATATTCATTGTCTCTTTCCAAGACAAGTTCACTGTTGCCATTCCATTAGTCTGTCTTGTGATTTATTTCAAAGATAAAATGAATAGCTTCACTTTTCATTCATGACTATTTAATTTTGATTTTCTAATCAAAATTTGATGGCAATTATCATCTATTAAAATGTGTTCTTTCCCCTTCCTACATATTTTTTTCTTTTTACAGTAAATCCTATATAATCCTGACACTGTCATTAAAAACATATTATTAGTAATTATATTTAGACAGATTAACTTTTCTGAGCTCAGTTTCTTTTTCTTTTCTTTTTTTTTTTTTTTGAGGGCAGTGTCACTGGCCCTCATATGTGGGACCCAAACTGGGGCCGCTGGCTTCCCAGGCCAGCGCTTAACCACTGCGTCACTCGCCGACCCTTCAGTTTCTTAATAGTCTGTTAATAATCAACACTGAGCATTTTCAGACATAGAAAAGATTCTGTTGAAGCAAGATGGGAAAGTGTTGAATGCGCCAGCCTTATTTCTCTTTTTTAATTTATCTTTCCGCTGATCCTGATGGTCTCACAGAATGTCACAAGATAAATTTATCTGTAACCCCAGAATATAAATGGAATTCCAGCTATGTGTGGTGTGCTGCTGAAACAGGGGCCCATTACCCAAAAGTGAGACAGAAGATAAGGCATTTACAGCAAGAGGTTCAGTAAATATTGAAACCATGAGAAATTATGCCAGGAATGATTATCTTTGGTAAAAATATAAGGGAACAGTTCTGCTTCTCTGGTCTTTACCACCAATAAAATGAAAAAGAAATGTTTACCCCCAGAACTACTGTGATGATTAAGTTGGAAAGTGTAAATGAAAATTCATAAAATGCCATATATACCGGGGGAGCCAAGAAAATGTATACATATGACTTGCATTCATCTTTTGTTATCGGTAATGTTGAGTATTACAATTTTAATACAGCTTTTTTCCTTTCTTAAAATGCAATGCATATAAATTTTTTGGCACTCTCTGTATATATCAGGCACCATAATAACTGATACTTTTGCCATCTTAATTATAAGAAAATTGAAGCAGACAAAGCACTTAGAGGAGGAAATACTGGCAACATGCCTGAGAATTGAATGAAAGTGAGAGCTATGTCTATGTATATTTATAAGTCCTTTCATCCCAAATTCTTTATTATGTATGAGTGGCTTGTTTGGCACCATGAAGCATAAAGAATAGTAAAGCCTGCTGAAAACTCCGAAACAAAGAGAAAAGACAAGGAAAAAAAAAAAAAGAATAATTTAATCAGATAGGATTCACGTTTATCCCCAGCTCTTTTGCCTTTTATTCTTCATTTCAGTTAGTTACATTTCCATGGCTATCACCAAGGTTGTGCATGCACCTTGAAATGTTCACAGAAGGTCCACAACACAGGGGTTCATAGTTAAGTTACATGTTATATTCAGAATCCCAGGGGAACTATAGATTCTTGAAATATTGATTAAGCAAGATGAAGAATATTTATACAGTTTCAACTACAACAATTTTAAAGACAAGTACAAGCTTCATTTGCCACAAAACTCACAAAAAAAGTTAATTGATTGAAGAATATCTCTTTTATGCAAAATATACATTTTAAGATATAATTTGATTAATAATCTACTATATACTGACATTGCTCCTTGATCATTTAGTAAAAAAATACTCTCATTGCCAGAATTTTATTTTTTGTAATATTTGTAATTGAGGTAATGATGACAAAAGACAAACTATGAATAATGTTAGTTGTTTTTTTTCTCATAGCTATTTTCCAGAATTAAACAAATACATGACTAAAAATAGATCAGTTTTGATAAATAGGCACTGAAAATTTCACAACATAATATGAAAAGCTGATAACACAAGTGATTTATAAGAAAACGATATGGTCAGTATTCATGGATCCAACCAACAAAGAAGAAATAAGGAAAATTAAGACAGACCTATACTACACCAGTATCACTGCCTTGTATGATTCACAGCACTATCTACTGCAGGCCCACGGGGGCTAATTCACAGAGGCAAGCGCTGTACTTGAAGCTTCAAACATGTGGATCATGATTTGGCTTCTTTTGATGTGAGATGGCCAAAACTGTTGACCCATGCACACATGTTGGTATTTACAGTTGTTTCATGGACACTGGCTAGTCCACAGGCAGACCACTCATATGGGGAGCACCAAATGAGTTCCAGCCACAGTTCTTTTATGAGCTTTAAATGCCTCATGATGACGTGGGGACTTCTTCCAAGTGCACCCTGGTCCCATCAGGGCATGTTCAGCAGCAGAAACCTGTTTCCGGTACAGTCCTGGGTATGGCTAAATTCCACTGTCCCCTTTTCAGTAGCCAAAACATCTATGATAAATTGCATACAGCACTGCAGTCAACAACAGCAACACCGGACAGTGTATTCATTCCTTTACCGTACAGCTGTGTGTAATTGTAGCTTTCTATGTGTGGTGTTATCAAGAGGATCACTGAGTCTCTACACATCAGATGTGCAAGCCTGGGTAAATACATTGCTGTACAAGATCTTTGACATGCAGGTCATGCTCTAGGACTTGAGGATACAGAGTGATACAAATTACGTGGCCAAGAATAAAAGTGACAATTGTCCTCCTAACAAAAAATAAACATGAGAATTCAACATCAATCAACAATCTCAAAGATGCTGAATGCCTTAGAAATATTGTTTATCCCTCAGTATATATTATTGCATTTGTCTTCCCTCACATGCCCCAGACACCAGACACACTATTCCTATTGCATTCACAGGGCTGTGTAAACAGGATTTCTTCCACCTGGACTGAGTAAGTCTCCCTAGGGCTTTCACTGGCATGTGGTGATGAATGCTGGCTGGTAGGTAGTAGGAACTGATGCTGCACCAGGCAACCAAATGCAATGGTGATATCGCTGCTACTTAAATCCTGTTTATCAGAAAGGTTCACAGTACCGAGTAACTAAGAATGTCTACACATCATTAATTTATACACAAAGCAGAGAATGCTGTTCAAAGTAACAAAAAAGGTGAGGGGCGGAGGAGAAGACCCGGTTCTAAAATCATGAATACCTTATCAAGGCATTTCTGTGCTTTATGGAGACAGATGGCATATACAGTTAAGACAGGGAGCTAAGACAGACAGACAGAACCACATTCAAGATGAAGCACCTGATTAAACACTGACGGAAAATTGGATTATTCTTTTGAGTCAGATATTTAAGGCTGGTCAAGAAAGCTTCCTGTGAACAACAATGCTCTTTAATGTTGGCACAAAACTAAATAAATAAAAATAAAAGAAGGAGGTGAAAAAAAAACACGAGAGCTTTAGGAGATATTTGGCACTCTGCCTCTGAAAATAATGACAAATCCCAGGATCAAAAAAATAACAATAATAATAACTTTAGTACCAAGTAGCAATTCCTGTTTAAACAATTCAAATCTGGCTGGCAGTTGCTTTGCTTTCATGTTTTGTGCCTCCCCCAAAGCCTGAAGGGATCTGGCCTCAGCTTGTAACCAGTAATAACAACTCTTTGGAATTTGTGTGCAAACAACCAGAGACATTCAGAGCTCCAATACAGCATTTTAGAAAACAAGTAAATCAATCAAGAAATTAAACTACTTAAAACAAATACTTCTTTCAAAGAACAAGGAAAAAAAAATTATCAGAGAGAAACTCGCCCTTCCTGCTCCACAGTTCAACATGCACAACCATTGACCAGTGCTTTCAAGTCAGCAGGATGGTTTGATGTAAGGTACACATATCCCGAGCCATCCACAGTCCCCGAATTCTGTGACAGTGCTGTCAGGTGGTGATAGGAACGAGATGGTCCATGCCAATGAGCTGACCAGAGTCATGTTGTACACAAGCAAGATAGGATCCCAGACATCTTCCAAATGATTTAGAGTCACAGAAACGAAGATCCAAAGGCATGGTTGCCATTTGTGAGCATACTGCTTTAAATATATCTCCCTGAAGATATGTTTATATGTTGGGGTGCTGGCCAATATCTGACACTATCCATTATTTTATTGCGAAAGGACATCAGGGTAATCAATGTGGTGAAGTAGTACCACTACTTTAGATAATCTTTAAAGCCAGTACAAGACTCATTAGCTACCCGAATGGCATTTCTGACTTCAAATAGTAGCATCATGCAGATTTGTACTGTATTAATGGAGCGTGGAGTAACTCTACATTTAATTATTTCCTTTATGGGATAAACAGTACTTGAATTAACACAATGTAGCCGACGGATGAAGTTTGGTTTATAAGATAGATGGAATGGGAGATCGAGAGCGCCTTAGAGGACAAGGAGAGTTGTAGGGCGATGTTACTGGAGAGAGCCTCAGAGCATTGCCTGCCAAGCCCGCTATGTTGTTTAAGCTTCGAGACTTTTCATATCCTTTTATGAAAAAAGGCACAGACATCAGGTGAATTCAACCAGAAAATAGACACAGACAAACAATACCATGCAGGATAATCAAAACTGCTATTTTTGAACTCAAAGAACAAATTGTTTACAAAGTGTTCAATATTGAAACATTTAGAACTCCAAAAAACAAAAACAAAAAATGAAGCTTCTGTAGCCGTCATTCCCAAAAGAGTAAACTAGCTATCACAAGTTACAGTTGTAATACTTCAAAATCTAACCTTTCCCAGATTATAGTTTGTGTTCATGTAATTTTGGTATATATAATACCAGAACTCTTTTAAGAATAAGGCAGAACAACTTAAGTAAGATATACACTTGGCTGATATTTTTAAATTTCATAATATGTCCCCGAAAAAAATAAATAAATAAATGGGCTTTTTTTTTCTCCTTTCATTTCTATAGCATATTTAATCTTCCAGCTTTATGGAGTTAAAAGGATGATTCTCAAATAATGGCAGTTGATGCCATTATCTAGATGATGTAAAATGAATGCCCATTTCTAATCCTTTAAATTAAAAAAAAGAAAGAAAAAAATATAATGAATGAAACATAAATTGAGACGTAATTTCAGTGAATTAAAGTCTGAATTTGATTATATTATGTTTTCAGCTGACTCCCTCTGCCGGGAATTAAGAACAGTTTGAACTTAATTCACCTTTTCTTTCTATTATTTTGCATTCTAATCTTTTGTTCATGATTGTCAAGGACTTACAGAATAAAAGATCCCTCTCACAAGCTTTAACTCACAGGTTTGACTTAGCTGCCAAACAACACCCCATGAAGGTCACCTCTCAAAGGATTTAAATATTGTAATATTTTTTATTAAAACAGAGTAGAGGCAGTTAAATGAAGTAGGAAGCACCTGGTGTAAAGTTAGAGGTGAAAAGTGAACTGTCTTAAAAGCAGGCTAACTATTAATTGAAAAAGTAGTAATACAGCTTAGGGAAGAAACGTTCCAAAAGCTCCACTGAAAAAGTGTTATAGAGCTGGAAAATGAACTTCTCTGTTGGACAGCCAACGCTGAGCAAATAAATACTATTAGTGAACTTCTCATGTCCTTTTGACATACGGTACATTCCTTGGGCCCTGATCAGCCCTCAATGTGCTTGGTGACTGCATAGGAAAGAAAGTAGGATTCTGTGTTTCCTCTCAGCTACTTCTTTCTTTAATTCTTTACTTTGATGGAATTTCTGGGCAAGAAGCCATGGCTATCTTTCCTCCTTTCACTGGAAGAAGAGAGGTGATGATTTAGTGATTATTTGATTTTTTTTTTGGGGGGGGGCAGTATCACTGGCCCTCATGTGTGGGACCCAAACCAGGGCCGCTGGCTTCCCAAGTCAATGCTTAACCACCGCGCCACTCGGCCGGCCCAAGATTATTTGATTTTTTAAGCACACTACGTCCAGATATGGATATGGATTGCAATAATAGCTCTGTAGAGAGGTAAATCTGCACTGGGGAGGAATCCATTCTTCATATACACACATATAAACTGTCAGCAGATTCAATGTCTTCTTGGAGATTTTGTAGATGGAAATTTATGCCATACATTAACTATGGCAAAGTTCTCTAGGGCAAGGTCTGCTAATAAGGGAATTATATGCCAACATATTTTGTTAGTATTCTGAGCCATAAAATATGGGATGAGGTATATATTGCATTGTAGTCTAGTGGATGATGGAATAGTTAATGAGAGGATACCTTAAATAAGTAAAAATGAATTGCAGATAACTTATCCTTACATTGAGAACTTCATGTGCCTGGAGAACTAGTTATTACTGCTCTTTGGTAAAGTGATTGGAAATATAACTTTGGGAGTTGTGGAAAGAGTCATTTATCCTAGTGTGTAACCCAAAAATATAAACTGTACTATAAACATTGATTGGGTTTGATTAAAAGCAAACTTGTGAATATGCATGAACCAGAGGGGTTGTTAATACTTATAAAATCATCCATATAAAAGTTTACATCTTGTCTTCCACAATCTTCATGATTCCTACCGGAAATGTAAAAATCTGTTTGACAGTTGTATATTAATCCCAATAGTTATATGTAAATCTTAGCTATCATTCTAAATGTTCAATTGTTTTCTGACTTAGAGTTTTTAATATTATCCATTCTGTTTATAAATCCTTTTATTGTTTTAATAATTATAATTTCAGTGTTCATTTAAAAAGGCTTCCCTTCTAATTTAGTAACAATACTTAATTAGTAAAATTATAAGTTATTTATATAAATATTTTGTCCCGTATTCTGCATTTCATTTCTGATTAGAACATTTGATAAAATGTTGCCTAATCAAACTTTTATTGAATAGAGTAGCTGAAAATATAACTCATGAAAATAAAACTGAACCTCGTTTGAACTAACATCTAAATATATGGTGTGCAATATATATAATTCTTAAGAGCATGTGTTTATTTGGGGCAATATGAAAACTGCCTAGCCTTGTACTATCAATGGGTATGTTTTTGTATATGGAATGTGATTTCCTAAAAACTACTACATAAATAAAATCATAGGTTCTAAGTATCAGGAATTTACCATTTTAGGGAATCCATAACTTTTCTTAATGTAACAACTATATTCATATTTATTGATAGAAAAAGAATTCAATGGGAATCCAGTAATTTTTTTCCCATCTATATAAGGGAGAATTTTCAGAGCTCTAAAATTAAATCAGTAGAGAGACAAACTTGAAAGATAAAAGAGGGATCATCTAGAAAATAAATGTCTGAGTAGGAGTAATAGGAGAAATCTATAATCTACATAAAAGAAAATATATAATCCACATAAAAGGGAACAGAAGAAATGAATGAATTTCTGATAGACATGACAAGATAACACACAAAGAAGATTAAAGAAGATTAAGTGAAGTTAGCCAGAAATGTTACCAGATCAAGGAGAAAAAAATACAAAGCTGCAAAAGAAATAAGCAAAAATGAAAAAAAGAAGTTGATTGGTGAGAAATGACAAATAATAAAAAGTTCAAAGATGAATTTTCGAAGATGTTCTCATTGATAAAGAGAATTCATATTTGTAAAATAAGATTGTATGCATAACTTTTCCATACAAATGAAATATCTTATTAATTGCTTTGCTCATGTAACTTTGCCATTTTACAGAAAAACTCTATATTTACATAGTGTTTTATAACTTGCAGTCTTTTTTCAGATGTAATCTTCTTTGACACTTTAAATTTCAAAATATTGAAATTTAACATGAAAGAAAAAAATTCTAGCTAAGTTCTTAAATATGTAACCTTAGTTACATGTGATACTTTATAGAATAATGCTCAAAAATGCATGTAATTTAACCACATATTACATGAAAATACATATATACATATATACACATATGTACATATATATACATACAGTTAGTTAAGTTATGCAATTCACTTAAAATATGTGTTATATAAAATATTACTAGATAAATATTATCATTATTTATATGCATATATTTTGCTCAAGTACTATAAAAGCATATTAACTATCTTCATAAAATATTTAACAATTGCTTTGATTTGTAATATTTAAATGTAAAATAGCAAACAATCAAATAAACCCATTCAGATAATAGAAATACATTTTGGTGAAAGGAACAGATGCAGAGAATAGAAATAATTGAAATGGAGAAGCATTTAAAATATTACACACTGAAGAAACAAAAGATGAGTCCTTTGTCTTGTGGGAGTCAAAGGTATGGATACAGAAAGGACAATATAAAGTATTCAGAAGAAATGCAAGCGAAGTAAACATGGGAAATGAGATATTTCTAAGAGAGACAGCATCACAAAATAAATATTTGAAGCTTAAAACTATAACATATTCAATAGGGAGAAACTGCAATGAATAGCAATATTTTTAAAAAGCAGTTGCACTAATATGAAAGTTTGGAATGCCTTTTCATTCAAATTCAGTTCATTGCATAAGGAATTATTCTAGTTCTTTCTCTATTCTGTCAATAAACAGAAAAAATAACCATGGCAATAAGGCAACTGGAACCATCAAAGTAAGAGGTAATCAAAGAACATACTGGCACTTTGACAAGAGTGGGCAGTAAGTGTCGCAAAACTATTTCATAAGGAAGAGAAAACAGGCTCAATTGTCCTGAGACCTATAAAGTTTACTCAAAACAAAAACAAAACAAAAAGGGAATGGTCATAGTGGCACAGTCTAGGAGAACTGAACCACTTGATGGACTAGAGTGTGAGCATTCTGTTATATTCCTTAACCAAGGTGCCTGCCCAACAAAATTTATCCATTCAATAAATATTTACTGAACATCTTCTATTAGCCAGGCATAGTTCAATGTGGGTTGAAAAACAGTAATAAATTTAAAACATTATTATTCATGTTCTGAAGAGAAATTCCATAAGCATATTTTGTAAGTACGTAAGTAGCCTTTCAAGTGATTGGATATACTGTTCTGTATCTGTATGCCCAAAGGTCTTGGACCTTTTCAACTTTCTGGCATTCAGAAAAACTGCAGTAAAAAAATGCCCAAACACTAAATAAAAGGTTTAATTAGGGCATGTTTAATGTTTTTCATTGAAAAAAGTCTTATTTTTTTTTATAATCAATTACTTATCAAATATATGCAGAAAGCCAATTGATGAGTTTTATTAGTTGCAGGAAAAAGGGTAACTTTTAAAGACTACTGAATATATTATATATGAAAATAATTAAATGAGTGACTTAGTTTTTAAATACTCTATTACAATTCTTTCCATAGACACATGGGAAACCAAAAAGATAAATAAAGAAGGAAAGATCAAATGCCTTTCAGATATGACAAACAATTAGACTGTTATGATATGTATTTCAAATGTATATAATGAGAAAAGATGTGATGAGGAATGGAAAATGATTACGTGTAGTCTTTCCTAGAAAATAATAAGAGTATTTTACATCACTCCATATACGTATTTGCAGCATGTAATTTCTAAGTCACCTGTAAGGATATGATTAAATGTATGCCTACCTTTCCTGATCCCTCCATCAGAAGCACACGCGTAATCACCTGTCGTCAGTAGGAAACATGTTTCCCCTCTTCTGTTTTTGTCTCTGGTACTAGAGCATCTGATGGGGAGCCTTTCTGAGGGTGATAATGGTGGCTCACTTCCTGTACTGTCGTCACCTGATAACACTGGTCACAGCACCATGCCCATTGACAGACAGTGATGGATGAGGAAATGACACAGTACAAAGAGTTTACACCGAATGTCCATAGTACAGTCACTCGATATACAAAACACAGTAATCACATCATGATAAGAAAGAGGTTTTTCATCACTCACCACAAAAATTTACATGGAGCAAAATGGAAATGTATTGACAAGGAGAGAAATGTTCTTTGGGAAATTTTAATTCCATTTTGGATTCTATCTAATAGGAAATTGACTTTCACCAAACTAATGTGATTCAAATAAATGTGATAATAAAATAACACATAAATTAATATCTTACGTTATCTAGTTACTATGAATAGGAATCTTTATTTTTTATTTGATTTTTAAAGTGAAGCCTACTTAAGGAAAAACTCCTAAGTAAATATCGTCTTTGCAGCTCTTTAAGACACATGCTTTCATTATTTCCTGAAAGTAATTTTCCTCAAACATCTTAATAAAAATAATCCCAAAGTTCACAAATTTTGTGTTCAGATTCCCCAGTATGAAGTGACAAAGTATTTTTGAACATAACAATCGAACAAGGTCAACTTCTCTAAATGCCCTTGAAACTACTGTTCACTTCTATATGCTTGCCAAAGACAGTCACATCCTATCATCCTGGGTACTAGCTTGTTATAATAATGTTTATCCAGGCTAAGAAAGTCCTCTTTTTCCATGTCCTTCATATGAGCTCTGTATAGGTACTCTGAGAAGTCTGATAAGATGAGCAACACCAGCTAAACTCCATTTTTCATAAAGACATTCTTCGCCCAACAGTTTTCAGATACATTGACAGAATTCGCAGAAAAATCTACTAAATGAACATATAAGGACTGCGAATAAAATCTTTAAAAAGTAGTTCAATTCCATCTACAATTACTTTTTTCCCATTTACTTCATTAAAACTTCTGCAAACTAAGGAGGAAACCTATGAAATAGTCACCTGCCTGGTTTGTCTGTTTGTTTGCTTGCTTTGTTTAATTAGTGGAAAATTATTCACATGAGATTATTATAAATTATTTTCTACAAGAAAACGATTATAATCTCCAAGTTACAGAAATGCATATATCTTAAATTTTCACAGTAGGCTGAAAGGTAATTAAGTTGTTTAATTTACAAAATATTTTATTTGTATCAGACATAATAGACTGGAAATGATACTACTGATGATCACTTTAGCAAACTGGAGATCAATTTACAATCAATCTAGTCCATCTACTCCAGATTATCTGTGGCAACAGAGAGGAGTAGGAGTTCAGTTAATATCAATCATCCAATATTCAATTCTGGGAGGGAAAAGAGCCCAATGCATAGTGTTTAAAAAAGGAAATCCACAGAGAAATTCAGCATTGCAATTGATTAACCAAAGCAGATCATCTATCCCCAAATTAATGGTCAGCTAATGGTATTACATAGCACCTTGCACGATCCAAAGGAATTACACTGAATACCCAACCTAATCTAAGAATAATGAAAATTTAATCAAATCTCCAGAATATTACTAGGGAAGACATTTGTTACCAAAAGTCCTATCTTCCATATCACCTCTGTGATGTTTAGGCCTTTGAAATGTAAACATCCATTCTTCTTAAGTAACTGCTTCTTGTGAATTAGGTAGAGATGCATGGTCCCATGTGGCAGAGATAAAACTAAGACAAACACACCAAGCCAAATGACATGGAGATCAACATTTTGAGGATGAAGGATGGAAAATGGCCAATATCATACCATCACATCATGCAGGGAAACAAAGAAACATTGGCACAGAAGCAACAAACAGGCAAAAAAAAAAATATTGGCACCATCAGCAAAGGGCATTGCCACCAAAGCAGGAAAACTCTATAGACCAGCTATGCAAAGTTCTACCTGGAATTCATTTAGAAAAGCTACAATCTAGCTATCTACAAGCCTGGCACAAACACGTTTTGTGAAGGGGAAGAACTGAACACTCATGAACATTTGCAGAAAATGAGAATGGTAGCATTCTACCTAAGGGACACACTGGTCTATAAAGTATATATTGGCATGCACTTGAAATTGTGCCTTACCTGATCTGTCATGCTCCAGAAGTAGATTGTCTTTGCCCAGACACGTGTCCCCCTGTGTGCTATTGCAGGCCATGTTTAATTCTGTCTTGCAAAAAGTAGGTGAGCTTGCCTGAGGGGCAGGAGGGATGTGCTTCTTTCTTTTCCGTGGAAGTTTCTGCTTTGCCATTGCCAAGGAGTAGTACATTCCAAAATTGTTAACAATGACTGGCACTGGCATGGCTATTGTCAGCACTCCAGCCAGAGCACACAGGGCTCCTACCAGCATCCCTGACCACGTCTGGGGGTACATATCCCCATAGCCCAACGTAGTCATGGTCACCACAGCCCACCAGAACCCAATTGGAATGTTTTTGAATTGCGTGTGCTCACTAGCTGAAGGGTCGTTAGGTTGAGCGCCGACTCTTTCGGCATAGTAGATCATAGTAGCAAATATCAAAACTCCCAGAGCCAGGAAGATTATCAGCAGCAAGAATTCATTAGTGCTAGCTCGAAGAGTGTGTCCAAGCACCCTCAGACCTACAAAATGGCGTGTGAGCTTGAAGATTCTCAGGATCCTCACAAATCTTACCACCCTGAGGAAGCCGAGGACATCTTTAGCAGCTTTGGATGAGAGCCCACTGAGCCCCACCTCTAAGTAGAAGGGGAGGATGGCCACAAAGTCAATGATATTCAAAAGATTTTTGATGAATTCAAGTTTATTGGGGGAAAAAACAATGCGGACGAAAAATTCAAAAGTAAACCACACCACACACACTCCTTCTACATATGTCAAGGCAGGATCCGTTTCAATTTCATATTGTAGAACGCTTGTGCCATTGATGACGGGTTCTGTCTTGTTTTTAACAATATTGAAAGCTTCATGTGTCTCCAGGCAAAAGGTTGTGATCGAAACCAGGATGAAGAATAAAGAAGCAAAAGCAATAAACTGTAGGGAAAAAAAAAAAAGAAATAAAAAGAGAGAGTGATCTGAACCATAATATACTTTATCCAAATCTAATCGCACCTATCCCTGTACCTAGAAAACAACGAAAGCATATTTGGAGCTTCCATTTGGGAAGTTACTCAAGTGAAAGGAGAGATGTGCAGGTAACATTAATTAGAGTTGCACATGTAATGTGTTTAAAGTTCTGTTTTCAGCTTATGTAGATAAAAACTTTTCTTTTTTTTGGGAAAATAATTGACGTTTTTGTATACCTGTGAAGAGAACATAAAAAGAATGTTAAAGGGCAACAGAATGAAAATAATAATAAAGGTAGACAATGGCTCCAGATATTGTTTACGACCCTAGAAATCTTCATATATCAGATCAAGGTTTACATCAATAAACATAAGGTACAGTCCACACTAATGGAAACTTGGGAGCCACCCAAATTTAACTGTAGGTTTCCATCTATAAATTAAATGTTCCGGTTATCAGGCAATATGAACATGAAAAAAATTTTTGAGTTATGCTACCAATATCAACTTAAGGTGGTGACTGATCCAAAAGAGCAAATCTAGAGAAAAGCAGGCAGCTAGAATAAGAACAGAGAATAGAGTTAAGGAACACATTAAAAGATCATTTTGGGGCCGGCGGAGTGGCGCATTGGTTGAGAGCTAGCTTGGGACAACAGCGGCCCCGATTCGGATCTCACATATGAGGGCCAGTGACACTGCCCTCTACAGCTAACAACAGCTCCACCTGGAGCTGGGCTGCGCAAGCCACAGCGACTGTGTAGGCTGCAGCCCCTGCTGCAGTGGGCTGCCACAGGCTATGGTGAGCAGCCGGTGTGAGCGGCTGGCAGCCAGCATGAGTGGCCAATAGCTGCGGTGAGCGACCACCCAGAGGCCGGCGACTGATCTGCCTCATCCGGGAGGAGCTCAGTGTTGATACCAACATGGGCCAGTGAAGCAAAGTCCGCCGCAGTTGGACTGGGGAACAAAAGAACAGCAAGTTGTCTGTTCCCCTTCCCCAGTTCCCCAGCGCTGTTCCCCTCCCCCAATTCCGCAATAAAATCTTAAAAAAAAAAATCATTTTGTTCCTCTCCTGAAAAAAAAAATCCAAATGTTAGAGCATCATGTTATAAAGTTGCAAGTGTTTTTTTATTCTTCGGTCAATAATATATGAATACATACACATATTAATATAGAATAATAATAAGAGCTCTCAGTTATATAGTTCTTAAGAGTACCAGATACTCTTAAAAGCAATTTATGTAATTAACTTATATCAAGACTTATAACATCATGACTCCTACAGTGTGTTCCAGTCCCAGATATTATACACAGTTTAAGTCACTTTTCCAAAGCCATGGGATAAAAAGTCATAGACAAGTACCATATGATCTCACTTATATGTGGAATCTGAAAAACTGAATGAATGAGTAATGTAAACAGAAACTGTCTCATAGATATAGAGGAAAAACTGAGGGTTGCTAGTTGGGAGGGGGGTGGGGATGAGGGAGAAGGGGAAGGGATTAGACAGCATAAATGGGCAACTACAATATTGCCACAGTGATATGAAAGACAGTTCGGGAAATATAATTAATAATGTTGTAAATATTTTGTGGGGTGTCAGATGGTCACATGTCTTGTTAGGGAGACCATTTCATGGATGGAGTAGAGGCTTGATCACTGCACTGTACACATGAAGCGGAGGTTGTATAACAACTATAATTGAATATATATAGATAGTCACAGGATGTGGATTATACTTTGGAAGGGAGTCAGAGGAAGTATAATAGATGTATATATATGGGAGGGAGGAGTGGGGTGGCGAATTGGGGGAGAGTGGTTGTCACTTTGAGGGGTAAAAAGTATAACTATTGCACTGTGTTGTACACCTGAAACTAATTAAAAAAAAAAAAAGTAGCATCAAACACAAAGAATCACCCAGGAGGGGAAAAAAAAAAAGTCATAGACCTGAGACCCTAACCTGACAGTTTCACCCCAGATTCTGTTTCATTAACTACCAAACCCTCAAATGTAGAATAAATATATGTTGAAGCATTTATTTATCTTGGGATCACATATTTAATATTAAAGATCTGAACATTTGAAACCTAGTTGTTTGAGTGAATGGCACCGGCTGCAGTCAGTGCCAGAGGCTTTCACAGAAGCTGGCAAGTTCCTACTGCTCTCTGATAATGCTCTCTGATTTGGTATGCCAAATGAGCCCCAAAAGACTGTTCCTTGAATGTCTAAACAAAGGAATTATTCAGGAGCAGGGGATCATCTGTCAAGTGGAGGGAGGCCCTGATTTGGAAACAATGGGATATATGCAAACCCCAAGCTGTCCCCTAACACCTACTTCTCAGGACACTGAAATCTAAGTTTCAAGATGGAAACCACCTCCTTTTTTAACCTAGTTGAGTTTTTTTTTTTTTTTTTTTTTTTTTTTGAGGGCAGCGTCACTGACCCTCATATGTGGGTCCCGAACCTTACCGGGGCCGCTGGCTTCCCAAGCCAGCGCTTAACCACCGCGCCAATTGGCCGGTCCTTAACCTAGTTGAGTTTTAATGTAAGAAATATGCAAATCTTACTAAATATTTAAGAGATACAAGAGGACTAAGAAAAATCTTAGGACTGTGACTACCTAAAAGAACCACCCAAATTATGGAACTGTCTGTATGCAGTGTGCCAATTAGTACAGCATTCACATAGTATTATAAGGCACGTCATTTTCATGGCTTTGATTTATTTTCCCATGCACATTTTCCAACTTCCCTTGGTTTTCACATTAGGATTTGACTATCATCTTTCCTAGACATATTGTGTGATATCAGCATGTTTGTTTTTATTTCCACTCAGCTTTCCCTTTGTAGAAGTAAATATATAGGGTTTTTTGTTTGTTTGTTTGTTTGTTTGTTTGTTTTTTACACAGTTCTTTTTAAATCAACTACTTTTTTTTTTTTGAGGGCAGTGTCACTGGCCCTCATATGTGGGACCCGAACCGGGGCCGCTGGCATCCCAAGCCAGCGCTTAACCACTGCGCCACTCGGCCAGCGCTTAATCAACTACTTTTTGTAATACTTAGTATCACTAAGACTCCCTATATACCTTAAAAGATGACATCTTTTGGAGGAAAAATCAATTACCTTTGATTTATATAAACACTTCTTAATCTAATCAAAATGTTACCCATACATTTGAAAGTCATGTTTGTTTCTGAAATCTTATCCCTGAAATCTTCTTCTTTCATTAGAGCCTTGCCAAATGTGTACAAATTAATGTCCCCACCACCAGCCACTCCCCACAGTCTCCACCACCCCCACCTAGTCTCAAACTTTACAGGCTGAGTGTCAAGAGTTTTAGTGCCCTAATTCTATCTACCAGGCAGTTAGAGAATATAAGGCAGTTAAAGTAAACTGCAATTTTGTTTTGTGCTGCTAGTGTTTCTCAAAAAGCATTTTTTTTTTTCCAGCTAACTTTGCAGTCTCACTCTCCCCACCTACATTTATGTAGTATTGAATGGGACTTCCCAACATTGCTCTTTCAAAAGCAGTCCTAGCTTGCCAGCCCACCTCTATACAACAAAGACAGTTTTCTACTATATTTTAATGCTTGTCAATATAAAACACTGGGATCTTTTCCAATCAGCTATTTTCTACTCTTCATTTATTCATTCGACAAGTATGTATTAGGTGCCTCTTTATGCCAGTCCATAAGACTCTAATCTTAATTTAACAGTAGTTAACAAAAACAAAATCCCTGCCTTTGAGGAAGTAACAATCTACTAGGGACGCAGTGTATATTAAATAATTCACACTAAAATTGTATAATTACAGTTGTCATAAAGGCAATGAAGAAAAAAGGATCAAAAAAAGATATTCACTTAGACTAAGGGAGTCCTAAAAATCTCTGACAAAATATCAATAGACTGAAATTTGAGGTATGAATGGAGGGTAACAGATGGGAACAGGAGACTTTTGTATCACACAGTAGGAATCTTTACCAAAAACGTCTGGACTTTTTCAATGTGACTTCTTCAAATGATGCCGTGATGGTAACATCACAGGAACATCAGGCTTTCTAAATCTGCCTCTTTTGCATAAATTGTGATGAATAAGTCCTAACCTAGCACAGAGACACTGATTTTATAAAGGTTAATCTACTTTTTGTGAAGAGCTTTAAATCAACCAAAAGCATTACCTGGGCTTTAAAATGGGGCTGTAAGACGATGTTAGAGCAGGCTGATTGCTGTAGTGCTCCTTATGACTTGTGGCCTATTGGGAAACCTACAGGATTCTCTTATCTTAAATTATTGTAGCAGCCCATTGTTTGGGATGATGAAAAAATTATACATATACTTTGTGTTTTAATTAAAGCACTATGAAAATATTATAAACCATTATTATATATATATTTCAGTATACTTTAAAAACATAATTATTACCTCAATAAGAACTACTAGAACCTGATGTTTATGTTTATTAAATGAGTTATGTTGTTAGCAAAAGGTCAATGGAGTTGGTGTTTGGAATAACTAACATAAACCACCTTGTACTTGGATAATATTTAAATTACGCCCTATATTTCTAGAAAATCAGTGAGGCCATAAGATGAAATTCATTAGAATATACCTGGGAAGTTTACAAAAATGCAAATTCCTTACCTTTATATCAAATGTCAAATCCATATTCTCTTGTGTGGGGAGAAGAAACTTGAATTCAACAAGCTTCCTAGGTGATTGCTATGAATACTAAAGTTCGAAAACCACCATTGCACTGTTAGTTTTGTTTGACAGACTGATAACACAAGAATGATAAAACATTACCAAATGAATTGAAACATATCTTTAAGTTATAGGCATCTGTAGAATCTTAAAATAATTTTCCTAAACCTTAATAAGAATAGTTTACTATCTTCTATGTAATGGGATGTTTGTGTGCACATGTGTGTGTGTTTGTGTATGTGTGGGTTGTGGTGTAACTCTGGCTTCAACACTGTGAGCAAACAAAGCACCTAAATAGTCTCTAAATATACATAATTCTAAGATACAAAAGTTCACAAACCAACATTATCTGTTTCTATAAATCATTTGAAACTTGCATTTATCAATATTTGTATTAGCATTATTTAAAGTACAACACCACAATTTGGTATTATTCTTCACTGTAATTTTTATATCTCAGTATATTTTCATCTTTTAAGTATTTTTGTAAATCTGCTGGAGTGTGATAATACTATAATGGGAGAATTAAAGAATATAAAAAAGAAAACAACCTTTGACACTCTGGAGATAATATTCATCTCAAAAGTAGGTAATTGTTTTGCTTTATAAACTCAGCTAGATAGCCATTTTTTATATTGTAAAGACTAAGGACATTAGGTATGATCTAGAATGAGAGAGTTGTAACAGAATCAAAGTATGCTTCATAATAACATGGTAGGAAATTGGAAGTTGGCTTAACACTGGGGAAGCTGGAAGGAAGCTAAACTCCTAAAAGAAGAAAACGGGAAAGGTCTCTAAGGAGAATAAGAAAAGGCCCATACTGTGAAGACAAGCAAAGGAGAAATCCCTCCACATGTATAGCTACAGGATCTTGGAGATACCAATAGAGAGTATTAAATTTTAAGACGATTCTCTTTTATGCCTTCAACAAAAGGTGGTTGTACAGGACAGTCCAGTGTTGATGGTGCTTTGAGTAATGAAGATATTGGGCCCTGGGAGGCCAAAAAGAAGGAAGCAGTCAACCAGGGGTGGCAAGATACACATGAGGTTCAAAAACATAGGATGGTAACAAATAAGAGTAAAAGGTAATCAGGAGAAAATTAGCACCCATCATAGTCCTTGGAGATATGGGGAGAGACAGAGCTTTCCATGGAATGAAGAACAGGACCTCAATTTACTAGAAAGTATTTGACTATCAAATGAAAGAGAGACCCCAGAAGCCTTGCAGACTTGGAATTATGCAGAAGCAACACTTAGACTGCATAAGCAAGGAATTTGTGCACTTCTTCTGAACTTAATTCAAAGAGCCTTGGATATAGAAAATGTCCTCCTTTGTTTCTGACTCATTGTGTTGATCTGAAATGTGTAAATATAAAGTTAGATTGAATAATACTAAGAAAAAAATTAAAAAGAAAAGAAACAGGGAAAAGAAGAAGGTTTTATTTATTTGTCTTTCTCCTTCACTGAGCTGGGAAATCTTATAGACTAGAATGATGTAATATTCACTTTAGTATCTCTTGCTTCTGGCACAGAGTAGTTAGTATTTAGTATGGCTGGATGAATAGAGGAATGGGAAGAATTAAAGAAAGAATGAATAAATGAGCAAAATAATAAGGTATAACACATTCTATGGGAATAAAAGTAATGTAAAAAAGAAATAACACACTGAAACAAGAAAGCATGAATATTGAAGCAAAAAAATTGCAAATTTATAACAGAAGCAAATTTAATTGGTTTATTGGTCGAAATGTTGCCAACGGTAGCTTTCATTCATTCTGTTAATGGAACTAGTGTCTGAGCAGGGAGTTAGGGAAGAAAATCACATTGTCTTCTCTCTTACTTTTCCCTTCTGATAAGACAACAAACTCCTAGAGGTATTAAATGAAAATAAAAGGAGGCATATTAAATAATCAAAATGTTAGAAAGCTTTCCAGACAAGGTATATCATGTTGACTGAATTCACAGAACTGATGTATCATTCCAGGCAATTTCAGAATGGAAATATCCAGCTAAAATATTGGCTTGTGGGTCTAATGAGTAGCTCTCCATAAGCTCAGTGTCCATGTTTAGCTACACTGAGTGACCAATACCCTTTTTCTTTTTCTGTTTAGCAACTGTGGGGAGGAAGTCGTGAGCCCAAGATCTACATAGAAAGCATTATTTTAACCTAATTAAATGCAAGCATTCAAATTGATCTCTAGATCTCTACGTATGTGTATAGATTGAGAGAAAGGGGCGAAAGTGGGGTATATTTCTATGTTTTATAATTTCTTCTTTCCTGTTAGTATTAAAATAAATATAACTGGACTGACAACTAGCTAAAAAATACCAGAACTTTCAAAATATAAGGAGAACCAGACCCATTAATCGACTGTTCTCTGTACTCCCTGAGCCCAGGATCACTGATATTGTAGCAATTTCACACATTTTTGCCACTGATTCCATACATCCACAAGTTGTTCAAACAGAATGACTTAAACATCTATCCCCAAAGCCAAGGACATGGTCTGACAAAAGGCAAGAAGTAGGTGCTCAGGTCGTGTGGAATTAGTAAAGAAACAAATTTTTAAAATTTGCTTATTTCGTATATAAAAATTCCTTTGGCCCAAAAAACATAATTTGTCCTTTAATAGTCATTTTATCCTCTTAATTCACAATTAGAAACCTCAATATATTTTGCAAACCTTAAAGGCAAATTAAAAAAAAGCTTGAAGAAAAATGAAACTCAGCTGTATTTTTTAAATGAAAGTCAGTGAGGTCATTTAATATTTAGAAATTAACATTATGGGGACATTTTTAAGACAAGTTACCTAAAATATAGGTTAAGGAATTTCAGTTTTCAAAATGCCACATGAGGTACATCTATTTTTAGTATGTATTCCAAGGACATAATAAATTTTCCAAATGGGAATACACCATCTCTATTAAGCTTATTCTGCTTTCTCTGTTAAATAATGAAATGAAGACATGTAAGAGCAGGGACGTCCAGTACTGAAGTATCTGAGTTTATAGGGCCTCCTTATCTAAAATTTTCACTTTGAGAAATTTACTCTGATAAAATATTTATATTAAAGTACAAGGATAGATGCAGAAGGACATTCACTGAAGTATTCTTTGTACAACAAAACAAAACATAGATATCCATGAGTTGATGGTATGTCCATAATACAGCATTACAAAGAATTAGATAGCTCAATACACAATGATAAGGAATGATCTCCAAGGAAGCATGTTAAGGCTCTCGGCACCACCCCCTAAAAAAAGGCTGTGGCACAACAATATGTAGACTAATCCTATTTCTTTATGTACAACTAATGCATTCAAATAAATATTATTTTATTTATTTATTTATTTTTTTGAGGGCAGTGTTACTGGTCCTCATATGTGGGACCGAACGCCAGCGCTTAACCTCCGTGCCACTCGGCCGGCCCTATGCATTCAAATAAATAGAAACATATTCTTAGTAGTGTTACATCTGAGTGTAAGAGTAGCACATGAGTATTATTAATGAAGAATTCTGACTCTATAAAGGTCTATTTTTTTTACAAAAATTTTAATCATGCATTACATGCTTAATTTTAAATCAAAGTTCAAAGACAATGACTCAGAGAGGATTAAATCTAGATCTTCATTCTCAGTGACCATTCAGCTGCCCATACTAGTTTGTAGAAATTGTATATTGGCAGTTTGCCATTTTGCTTCGTTTCTACAGTACCTTAAACTTAGCAGATGTTCTTAACTATGTATGTATTCAAGTCCCATACACTAGCTTAGCCATAATTAACGAGAGTGTGGTGCTGTTCATAGAACTGTGGTCTCTAAAGGGAGAAAAAGACTTTTCGTTAGTTAAGTCTATCCTCAAGGGGAAGACAAACAGGGACAACTAGAGCCCAGTGTCTGCTGGTTCCATGCAGAATGGACAATTCAGGTTTTTCTGAGGTTGGTAAAATCAATTTTTATTCATCCAAGTTTTACCATTTAAAAAACAGTTCCACATATTCTACTGCATTTATGGCACTGAATTAGACTGAAGAATACCAATCTTTCTTCAAGGGGCACACCATACACTACATGACTACTAAATTCAGATCAGTGAAGAAGGTGAAAAAGATTAAGTTTCAGGTATCTACATACAATTATGTGTGTGTTCATAACATGTTATATGTTTTATATCTATATTTACATGTAAAACACTTATATATATGAATATATATGAGGTGTGATCAAAAATATAGTGACCGTTGCTGCTGAGTGACATCCAATGGAAAGGCAGGGAATCTTCAATACCGGAAGTGGTGTGTCGAACCTTAGTAACAGTCTGTGACAAGTTTCAACGTGTTTGGTACAGTCAGTCAGGTGTGAGCTATGGTTGAGAAAAGGTGTGTTTTAAAGTGTGCTATAAATCATCCTCCATCATTACAATGCTCCATGTCATACATCACTTCTGGTATAAGGCAATTTCTGTCAAATAAAAAACTTTATGGTGTTTCCTCATCAACCTTATTCACCACATCTGGCACCATGCTACTTCTGGCTCTTCCCCAAAGTCAAAATGATTCAGGACATTGAGACAGCCATGACAGCACAACTAAAGTCACTCATGAAAGAGGACTTCCAGAAATGCTTCAGAGAGTGGCAAAAATGATGGGCTAAGTGTGTTTAAAGTGAGGGGAATATTTTGAGGGGGATTAATGACAATGTGTGTTTTATCGTAATACATTTTTAAAATTTAAACATTGACCGTAGTTTTTGATCATACCTCATATGTATTATACATGTAGATATACATTATACATAGTCATGAATACATTATATACATAGGTATAAAAATAAATATTAAAAATATAACATTTAGATTCTTCAAATCAAAAAAACATACCCAAATATTACTTTTGGCCACTGAGCTTTATGTGATCTCTGATAAATACTCCCACATATGTTTTTAGATATTCTTATCCAGTGTAAATACACACATCTTTTTTCTGGGCCATAGACTGATTTCACTGAAATTTTGATTGTTTACAGTCAAGGCCTATCCACTGACACTCAATTGCAATTTTCTGGTGTACAGAAAAGGAGGCCTATACATATATTAGTATTATTGCAATGAATTATGGTGTTCAAAGTTAGGTAACTGGAATTAAAAGTCCTCAAATATGTATCTGCAGTATCAATTTGCTTCTCTAAGTCTCACAAAAAAAGTTAAAGTGTTTGTGTAATTAATATATTTCATAAAAATATTTAACAGTTTCATTAGACAAGATATATTCTATACTTCTCAGTCATAAAAACGATAATGGATTACATATAGTCATTTTACAATGTAAACATGAATTGTAATTCCTAAATTTCAATTATTGAAACTCTCCCCAAAATGTCCATCTTTAACACATATTAATTTGTTTTAAATTTATTTTTCAAATGACTCAGTTTGTCTCGAAATGATATGACCTACACCACTATGACCTAGGATTACGTAGAGGACCACATTTTTAAGCCCTATATACCATAAGTCCCAGTAGAGGCTAACAATCACTTTAGAATAGGAATCATCCAGGAATCTTTGGTTTTACTTATTTGAAAGCCAGGTGGTGAAGGAAGGATAAAGTTGGAGGTGAAGGAAGTGACTAGCTTGCAAACACCTGCCAGGGACTTGCTGTATCTGATATATCTCAAACCCCACACAGTGCCATGTAAAACCTGAAGTACCATTTTTGCTGGCCCAGGGACACCACAGGTTGTCACAGGCTTCAATCTCAAATATTATTGGTCTCTTTTCTCATATCTACTTGCTCAGTAATCCCTTGTTAAAAACCTGACTTTCTGCCCAGGTAGTGGAGCTCTGAGAGTCTTCCAGTCCCAATCACAATTTCAAAGGAGGCGGCCCTTCCCCCACATCTTTACATATTTAAGTTAGGCCTTCAGCACTCCCTCTTCTTCAGGATCATTTTGTTTTGAGGGTATTTGCTCTTCCTTGCTACACAACCTAGGTCACCTCAACAGGTATCCCCATATGGATAGAGAATATCAGAGTCCCAGTTCCTCCTCTGCCTGAAGGGCTTGGGCACTCCTGCAAATAGTTGTAAATTCTTCCCAGATGGCACAGACAAAAATTTCTACATTCCACAATACAAAAGTCCCTGTAATTTCATTATAAGAAGTAGAAAACCCATATTTACAATCTGGAGGGAATTGATTGGTTCTATAATTGGAAATCCGAAAGGGTCAACATTAGTATAGCTTGCCTTACTTAGCAACCAACCTGTATTAAGTTATCCAAGTATGGTCTGGGGACCTCTAGTGATCCTGACATTTTCTTGGGATCCATAAAATCAAAATTAGTTTTGTAATAATACCAATTTTTTTTTCAATCTCGTTATCTCACTAGTTTAAGTAGTTTTCCAGCAGCTATATGACCTGTGGTATCATCACACATTGAATGCTCAAGCAGATATGAAAACCCAGCCACCCTCCATGAAGGCAGACATGAAAGAGATTTACCAAAATGTAAAGCAATGCCACTCTTCTCACTTTATTTTTTATCTTTTATAAAAATGTTTTAAATTATTTTTCATTCAATGTATGTTAGCACACATCACTAGGTTATATTCTAATCTGGGAAAATAAGTGTTCCCTAGGCCTTATATGTATAACTAATAAGACTAACCAGTTAGTCTATACAAGATCACAAGATCTCCAAGGTAATCTTCAATACAATTAGCTGCCTGATTAGAGGATAAAAAAATTAAATAAAACTAGGCATTTATTATGTCAATAACTTTTTAAACTGTCATGAATAAAGTGAGCACTAACCTAAGGAAGTCTCAGTAGTTACAGAAATCTGGACTAATCAGAAATATCTGAGTCCACTGTTAAAATATTGGAATATTTTGAAATCTATTAATCTCATCTACTTTCATGATTCCAATCACCATCAATGCATCAATGATAACTCAAATGTCATTCTCCATGTTACACCTTTCCTTGTCATTCATAATCATAATTCTCAAAAACCACAAAGTTCTTTACTGTCAAATAACAAATAATATGAAGGCAATCCAAACAATAACTGTATTAGTCAGGGTTCTCCAGAGAAACAGAACCAATAGGATATATATATATATATATATATATATATATATATATATATATATATCCTATTATATATATTTTATATATATATATATGACACAGAGAAATTTATTATTAGGAATTGGCAGGTTGAGAAATTCCACAATCTGTTGTCCATCAGCTGGAGACATGGCAGAGCCAGTGGTGTAGTCCCAGTCCAAGCCTGAAGACCCAAAAACCAGAGGAGTCAAAGGTATAAATCCCAGTCTGAGTCCAAATACCCGAGGACAAGGAATGACAATGTTTGAGGGCAAGAGAAAATGGATTTCCCAGAACAAACAGAGAGTAAATTCACTCTTCCTCTACCTTCATTCTATGTGGGCACTAGGTGGATTGAATGATGCCCACCCACATTATTCAGTCTAGCAATTTAAATGCTAATCTTTTCCAGAAACACACTCATAGGCACACCCAGAAATAATGTTTTACCAGCTATCTGGTCATCATTTAGCCCCATCAAGATAACACATAAAATTAAGCATTACAGAGACTATTACATAATTTATTATTAATGGTTTCAAAGGACTTCAAACTTTACTTGCCCAATATATCATCAGATCTGATCTTCCTATTCCATTATATATTTCTGTTATTTTGAGCCATCCTTTACCAATTAACCAATCTAGTAACTAGACTTCTTTTCCTTCCCCAACACCTTCGTCTGCTGAATCACTGAATCCTGCAGATTCTCAGACTTGAAATATTGCTAGTATTTTTTCTCCCTTCTCTCAACTTCCAGTGCCTGCTGCTTAGCTTTTACTTTGTCTTTAATTAGCTTTTCCTAGAGCACCACAAATAAGTACTCCTCTAAGGGAACAAATGTGATTATATCACTCATCTATTTAAAATAGTTTAATGGCTCTCAATTACAAAATAACACACAATGTTCTTAATATGTCTTTCCAGAAATTTCTTTATTTGGACCTTACATACCTTTCTACTGTGATTATCACCATCTTCTATGGTGTGCAGGCACATCGTACCTCTGTACATGTAGTCCTTCTGTCTGAGATACACCTCTTTCCTTTGTATGACTGGCAAAGAACACTTAGTATTCAAGATTCAACTCAGAAATTATCTGGTCTTAAAAAAAAAAAATTCCTGAAATCTGAGGCAAAATTAAGTGCTTTCTTGTCAGTTTCTTATTCATGTCTCATATAGCACTAGCACTTACCTCATTTCTGTAAGATTTTATTTTCTGCTCCTTTAATGGAACACAAGCTTGTGCCAGCAGGAATTTTTACTTGTATTTTATGTCAATGGCGCTGAGATGGTACTTAATAAATATTAACAAAAAGTAATAGCAAAAACTATGGCCACACCCATCCTAGGGTTGAACGCAATTTTGGTCCATTTATTTACACCTAACTCCTTCCCCCAGGTGGACTTTTAAGAAGACTTATGAAGACAACAAACAGAATAGAAAGAAAAGTATAAACTTTTACTTACAGTAAAAAGGCTATAGTATTAGACTAGTATAGAACTAATAAGGAAATAGATCATCCGTTTGAGTGACAGGAACACAGTAATGTCAGCAATCAAGCAATCAAGGAGGAGAGATTAATAATGTTAATTTCTGCAGCATTCAAAGAGGTAAAAATAAAGGGCTATTAGATAAGATAATTAGGTCATCATTGGTTTCCCTTGACGAAGCTGTTTCAGTAAAGAAATAAAAGAGAATCCAGATTTCAAGGGGTTAACAAGCTAGATGGTGCTGAGAAGTATGAGTTGCAAGTAAACACAAACACACACACACACACACACACACACACACACTTACTGCATTCACAATGGTTTGTGTCAGTTTTATCCATAGAGACCATTACAAATTTCAAAAACAGTTTGGCTCTACTCTAAGAATAAACAAAATGGGCTAATTATAGGAAATATAAAAATCTAGTCAGCTATTACAGCACCAGGCCATACTTTTTTGATATTCAATATATATTATTTTATATAAGTTTCATGTGTACAATATAGTGGTTAGACATTTATATAATTTATGGAATGATCGCCCCCAATTAGTCTAGAACCCAATTAGCACTATACATAGTTATTACAATATGATCGACGATATTCCTTATGCTATACTTTATACCTCTGTGACTGTTTTATAATATTTTATAATATTTTGACTATTTTGCAATTACCAATTTGTACTTCTTAATTCCTTTACATTTTTCACCCAGCCACCCAACCCCCCTCTCATTTGGTAACCATCAGTTTGTTCTTTGTATCGGTACATGTTCCTGTTATTGTTGCTGTTGTTGATTTTGTTCTTTGGATTCCACATATAAGTGAGATCATATGGTATTTGTTTTTCTCTGTCTTATTTCACTTAGCATAATACCCTCTAGGCCCATCCATGTTGCTGCTGCTTATGGAAATATTTCAATTTTTTTTTTTAACATTTTATTGGGGAATTGGGGGGTGGGGAACAGCATTGGGGAACCGGGGAAGGGTAACAGACAAGTTGTTGTCCTTTTGTTCTTCAGTCTAGTTGTCAAGGACACTGCTTCACTGGCCCATGTTGGTATCATCATTGCGCTCCTCTTGGGTGAGGCAGATTGGTAGCCAGCCTCTGGATGGCCACTCACAGTGGCTATTGGCAGCTCGCACCAGCTGCCGGCAGCTCATGCTGGCTGCCGGCCGGCCGGCCACTCACTGTAGCCTATGGCAGCCCACTGCAGCAGGTGACTCACAGCAGCCCAGCTCCAGGTGGAGCTGTTGTTCACCATCTTAGCTGTAGAGGGCAGTGTCATTGGCCCTCATATGTGGGATCAGAACTGGGGCGGCTGGGCTCCCAAGCCAGCTCTTAACCAATATGCCACTCGGCTGGCCCTATTTCAATTTTTTTATGGCTCAGAAATATTGCATTGTATATGTATCACATCTTCTTTATCCAATAATCTATTCACAGACACTTAGGTTGCTTCCATATCTTGGCTATTGTAAATAGTGCTGCAGCAACCATAGGGGTGCATACTATAGCTTTTTAAATTAGTGTTTTGGATGCTTCAGATAAATACCCAAGAATGGAATTGCTGGGTCATAAAGTAGTTCTATTTTTAATTTTTTGAGGACCCTCCATACTGTTTGCCATAGGAGCTGCCCCAATCTCCAATCCCATCAACAGTACACGAGGGTTTCCTTTTCTCCATAATCTTGCCAACACTTGTTTACTGATTTGTTGATGATAGCTACTCTGACAAGTATGAGATAATATATCATTGCGGTTTTAATTTGCGTTTCTCTGATGATTAGTGATGTTGAGCATATTTTCATATGTCTATTGGCCATCTGTATGTACTCTTTGGAGAAATATCTATTCAGGTCCTCTGCTCATTTTTTAAAATTTGGATTATATGTTTTTTTGGTATTGAGTTGTATAGTTCTTTATAAGTTTTGGATATTAACCCCTTTTCAGATGTGTCATTGTCAAATATCTTCTCCTATTCAGTAGGATGTCTTTTTGTTTTGTTGATGGTTTCCTTTGCTGTGAAAAAATTTTTAGTTTGATGTAATCCCATTTGTTTGTTTTTTTCTTTTGTTTTCCTTGCACAATGAGATAGATCAGAAAAAAATATTACTAAGAGCAATGTCACAGAGTTTACTACCTATGTTTTGTACTAAGAGTCTTATGGTTTCGGGTCTTAAATTTAAGTCTTTAACTCATTTTGAGTTTATTCTTGTATATGGTGTAAGAAGGTAGTCCAGTTTCATTTTTTTGTATGTATCTGTCCAGTTTTCCCAATACTATATATTGAACAGGCTATCTACTCCATTGTATATCCTTGCCTCATTTGTCATAGATTAAATGACCATATAGGTGTGGGTGTATTTCTGAGCTGTCTATTCTGATCCATTGATTTATGAGACCATATCATATTTTTGAAAATGTGAACATAGTAATGAAAGCTAATATCAAGTATTCCTGAAGAGTAATACCAAAATTGTCTAAATAGACATTTTCTATCCATAACCAATCAGCAAGCTATGGTAACTATCCAATTGTTTTGTATTGTTTTTAACTAATTCTACCCCCAAAATAACTCTGTATCCACTGTCCTAAGAGATCAGGATATTAAGGAATCCAGGGCCTTGCCACTGATAATAGTTCTATAATATTAATAAGCTTTAACAGAGCAAGTAGTAATGGCTTTAAGATGCCTGATCAAAAGGTTGCAACCCTAACAAATAAAATGTATGTTTTTTTCTTCTAAAAATAATAGCAATAATAATACTAATAGATAATATTCAGCGAGCACGTCTCTCATAGAAATTATTTTACATCTTATTTATTCCTGTAAACATTTTGCATATTAGATTCTATTATTGTTTTTTATTGAGAAGCAATCTCAGGAATAGAGACTAAGATAAAATCTCCCAGTTTTCTTTAACATATATTGCTTCTCTGATTCACAATTTTAAATTTTTTCACGAATCTTTAACCCTACTGAACTCAAGTGTTTTAAAAAAAATTATAACATTCCTAAAAATAACATTTTATACACATACACACACTTAAATTTGGTCATCAATAGTGAAAAAACAATAAAGCCAGGAAAATTCCTACGCTTTATACCTAATTTGTTTTATGGATCTTTACTGTATTTTTTCAAGGTCCTTATAAAATAAGTGGTATAATAACCAAATGCTGATTCCACAAAAGCAAAGCTAACTAAGAAAATGGGTATAAGGCTGAAAAGCAATTATGTTCATTATTTGGACAAAGTTAACTATACATTTTGGGCCTAAACTATCTAAAAAAACTCTGCAACTTGCATGAATGGACAAGCATGAGCTGGATTCTTCCTCCTCCTTTCTATACTTCTTTTTAATCTGCGTTTTCTAGCGAGAGAAAGAAATGGTTGTTTTCATCGATTATTTAGCAAATTTCAAAGCTTATAGAACAGTATTTACAGGACTTGCCCTTGATATAGAGACAACAGAAGGAAAGCTTCTGAATATTTAATCAGGCTAAAAAATACTACATTTAATATTCTCTTGAGCTTGCACAGTACTCTGACTTAGAAGGAAACATAAAGTGTCTCTTTTCCACATGTAGAACCTTAAAAATGCAGTCAGTAAAGTGTTCTCTTTTAAAATGACACCTAAACTTGAATGGTTACATTATTAAAGGTAAAACATTTATTTTAAAATATGTCTTGAAAGCTCTTAGTAAATTGGGAAAAGATAACTGTGAACTGTACTTTAGGGGTTTGTTCACATTCTATTTTTCATCACCTTATTTCTTCTATTTAAACTTCAACAACTTGGCAATAGAAAGAATTTTATCTAGGCTCTGTTTTATTTTGTTGTGCTTTGTCATTTTTGTTTTGTTTTGTTTGTATAAGGGACAAATTTTAGGAACAATGATCAAATCAGCCATCTAATACCATTTAACACTTTCTGTACATCCAACATGCTTTGTGGGTTTTGGTTTTAAGAATGTGAAAATTCCTTTAGACAGGGTAAGCTTTTGAAAGAACTAGGAGTGAAGAAGAAACCACCCATAACTAAAATTCCCTTTCAAATGGTTATAATCCTTCATAGGATTTTTTTTTTATGCCCTACAGTTTTGTTTCTTGTCTGTTCTTCAGTTTCATTATAGGTTGTACAAGAGTCTGTAATGCATTTCAATAAATATTTCTTGTACAACTATTAAGTTGAAGACTCCCTGCCGTGGGATTCTGAAAACACTAAGGCAAGTTCTTGTACATGAGGCACAGATAATCTATCTATTCAGGGGGAAATAACATAAAGAAATAAATAACTCAAAAAAAGGCAAAAAATATAGTTCATGCAATACGAAAGAGAAAAAATGCTTAAAAGCAGCCACCAGCCCACCTCAATCTATTTCTCCAGTTAGGACAGCTAGCATTTGTGGAAGTCATCAGTTGCAAGCCTGCTGCCCATCCCAATAGATATTTTCTTGTCCATACTCTCAAAAGCAGCAAAAGCTAACGGTCCTTTCCCTTGGAGACACTCACTAAATGACTTCCAGGACGCCATGTTCTTCTGATTTTCTTCCCATTTCTCTAGACAATACCTTTCAGTTTTCTTTGCTTGGTTCCTCTTCTCTCCCCTGATCTCCAACTGTGAGGCGTGGAGATAGGATTTGGCTCCAGACCTATTTTTACGTTTAGGTGACCTGATATGGTCCAATTACTATATCCATTTGCTTGAGATTCCAAATGTATAGCTCCAGCCCTGACCTCAGTGAGCCCTAGGTTGTTTTCTTGCTCAACTGTTTTCATGGCATTGTCCCAGGGTGTGATATTAAATAGGTTTATCAAATTTTTGCATTGCTTTCCTCTCAAATTCGTTCTTTCCCTCATCCTCTTTATGTCAATAAATGAAAGACCGTTATTCAAGTCAAAACTGAGAGATCATCATGGTGCCTCCCTTTTCCTCCTCACTTCACTGTCTAATCCACTAACTCACTGGAATCCACGTGACAATCATCTCTTTGCGAAACCACCATGGGCTTCTAATTAATCTCTTTGTCCCCATGCTTTAGGACATTGTTGTTATCTACTGCTCTGTAAATGTCACCCCCAAAACACAGCCACTTAAAACAACAAATATTTATTATCTCAATTTCCTATCAGTCAGGGCAGGTCTGGGTGGGTCTGGCTCAAGGCCTCTCAGGAGGTTACAGTCAAGATGTTGACCAGCAGCTATGGTCATCTGAAAGTTTAACTGGAGCTGAAAGATCTGCCTACAAAGCAGCTCACTCACAGGCTATGGGCAGATCTCAATTCTTTACTGTCTATTGAGAGAAGGCCTCAGTTTCTTATCATGGGGGCCTCTCTATTGGGCTTTTTGAGTATCTTCCCAACATCACAACATCACAACAGGCCAGCTGCCTTCCCCAGAGTAAGGGATCCAGGAGAAAGGGCACAAGGAAGAAATTATGAGGCCTTTTCTGACCTAGTCTCAAATTTACTTTATGCATCATCATATTCTCCATATTCTATTTGTTAGAAACAAATCAATAAATCCAGTTCATATTCAAAAGTAGAGAATTAAATTCCACCCCTTGAAAGGAGAAATATGAAGAATTAGGAAAATATTCTCAAACTACCACAGCCTTCCTTTTCTCAGAGTGCAGGGCCCTTACATAAAATAACTCCAAGACCATTGTGACATGTAGTTGAATAAAAAGGTTAAGCAAATGGGCAAATTCAAGAATTGTGAGGTTGTGTGGATATTGGGGGAGAGAATAGTATCTAAAAGAATACTAGGTGAAAAAGTTGGATGTTAAGATTAGAGGAGATTCAGAAATTCTGTGGGTAACTTCAATGAGAAGGAATGGCCTAAGTGCAAAAAGTACAGGGACAAACTTTACTTCAGATGAGAAAAAGCTTCAGACAGTGGTTCGAACTTGGCATCAGAGAAGAAAGTGAAAGAGTATCTCTTTTCAAGGAATTGAACAAGAAGGAACCACTAATTGAAAGCTACCTGAGGAAAGGTTAGGTTTCACTTATGCAAGGAGGTAGAAGAATGACAGGAAATATGGGTGTTTAGTCTGCTCAAGCTGCCATAGCAAAGCATCACAGACTAAGTGACATAAACAGAATAGCAGAAATGTATTCTCTCATAGTTCTAGAGGCTAGAATTTCAAGTTTAAGGTGCTGGCAAAGTGGGATCACTGTTCTGACCTGCAGATGGATGTCTACTCCCAGTGTCTTCACATAGCCTTTTTTCTGTGTGTGCTCAGTCCTTGCATCTCTTCCTTTTCTTAGAAGGGCATTAGTCCTATGGGCCTGGGCCCCCTTTCTGCCTTATGGCCTTGTTTAACCTTGGTTACCCCCTTCAAGGCCTTGTCTTTAAATACAGACACCTTAGCAGTTGGGGTTCCAACATATGAATTTGGGGAGGCAGGGAGAAAGAACTCAGACCATAACACAGAATTAGTTAATTTGTAGTAAAAAATGGATTGTGAGTTTCATGGGACCAAGTCAAAGAAAAGAAGAGCATTGTGGCTCATGCCATTGTAGGCACCAGAAAGAGATAGAATAGATGTGAAGAGGGTAGGAACATCTAAAACGGAGGACACAGACTCAGATTCAGGAGTGCAGTAGCTGACAAATAGTGGGGTGCTTGTCTACAAGCAAGAGAAATCTGCAGACAGTGCAGTGAGATGGTGAAAAATCCATGTTGCATGAGTATTATAAAAAGTTGGAAATTAGAAGTCATTAAATGCTCAATTCATATATTAAGAAACTTGATTTGATTCAGTGCCAAATTATTAGCCTTTCCAGAGCATCTGCCTGCCTTGTCTGACCCTGGAAGGGCAATTATTCTGCACACAAATATTACAACACCGAGGTTGAGAGAAGGCAGACAGTGATAGGTACGTATGTGTAGCAACAGGCTGAGTGGCGAAGTGGGAGCAGAGCCGACCAGGAAGTAGGCACTTCATGAACTAAATCACCTCAGATACTTCTTTCAATAGACAATCATTAACAATGAGTGGTAAACTCAATAAAATGTTTGGGATCCTTAACTTTCTTACGATACATTTTGGCAGCAGAATATGCCTACAGACCAGGGACAGGACAAATCCTTTCACAATTTATGATGAACATGTTTAGGCAGGTGAGAAGCAGATGAGAAAAATATGATGTGAGAGTAAGACTGGTCAAGTATGCCTACACTTCCTTACCAAAGTGTTAATTTTCAAAATCAATTATTATTTTTCCCAGTAAATGATTCATAACAATTGGGATGAATTTTGAAACTTTTTACAAACAATTTCATAATTTTCATTTTCTTGGTGTTAAAAAAATGATTTCTTAATTATAAGTGCCTGAAATGGAAATACAATAAAAAAAACTTTCCATCATATTTGAAAAATTTATTTTTTGTGTTTCTAACTTTAGATTGATTCCCAGATAAATACTGAGAAGCAAAAGATTATACATGTGTCACTTACTCTTACTAAATTATATTTTGAAATAACCTCTTATTAGCTCCTTTATTTTGTTACTACAGTCTATTTTATGATGCCATGAATTGAAACCTCTCTTACTAGATTCTAAAAGATTCTAAAGACAAAAAAAAAAAAAAAAGCCACATTAGATAAACAAGATCAAGTCCCCATGATACATTTTATCTTTCATGATGCAACTCCATATTACAAATGTGACTGTTTTAATGAGGTATCCCACGTTTTCTTGAAATAATTATAACTTTTTTAAACTTCTTGGGGGAAAAAAATCTTGACTACACTAAATTCTATTTACCAAGAAGTATATTAAGCGTCCCATGTAATTGTAGTAGAAATACTGAATAAATGTTTCTCTAAATTATATGGATTATAAAGAAGATACTGATTTTTTATTATTGCTATTAGAAGACAGGTTTAAATTTCTTCCATTGAATTTTTGCTCTGCTTTTGCAAGCAATGGTAACTGTTTCAACCAGATGGATGTCTTCAAAAGTGGACTTTGAGATGACAATAGAAATATGATCAAAATGGCATTTCCAAGTTTATTTTCTGTAACAGGGTATGTCACATTTTAACTTTGCTAATGTGACTCATCAGAAAATGTTCTTTATCTCTCTATTTTTTAAATTTTGAAGTTTCATGCTTGAATTTTGTGGATTTAACTCTCCATTAAAGAATACCATTTACAGAGGACCGGTCAAGTGGCACGGCCCCGGTTCAGTCCCACATATGAGGGCCGGTCACACTGCCCTCAAAAAAATAAAAAAATACCATTTACAAATTTACTCCAGACAAACTTTTTTAGCATGCATTACTTACACTGTGAATATATATACTTCATTACATATACATGTGCGTAACATAGCACCAAAAAGTATTACATATAAAGATTTTATAGAAGTTATAAACCTCATTGGCTACGATACTGCCATTGCGCAAAGCCAGATTTTTATAAAACTTATAAAACTGTGAGTATATTTCGCCCAATAATCTAGGCAACTAACTAGGTGGAAACCATAAACTCATATCAGTGAATTCTTTATTATATGAGCATGTAATAATCTTCATTCACTAATTTGATTTTCTTATAAGCCAGCATTTATATTACAAAAAATAGAAACACAAAATTAAATATAATTATCAGTTCTTGAAAAAATCATTTTAATGGTAATAGACATTCATGGTAAATATACATTTTAATGGTAAAATTACATTCATGTTTTCAATTTGCTACACATCCCTTTTGCACCAGTTAAAACAATATGAAATATATTATCAAAACTTCATCTTGAAATACTTAATATTACATATCTGTATGGTAAAAGTAAGATATTGTTCTTTTATAAAAGTATAAGAATAATTCAAGAATATCTAACGAGATGATAGTAATATTTTCTTTACAGCCTTCTTTGATATTTTTCTGATTTCTTCAACATTTTTTCAGCACTCTCTTTTTTTATGGTTAGCCAATGTTTAAAGTGTCACAATAAAATATATTCTCTGTATCAGTAAATTGTGCTACAAATGTTATGTTATAATTTCTAATATAATTAATATTTTCCTCTAAAGACAAAGCTTGATCTATAATGTGCTATTTACAGCATTGGAAGTAACACTATTCTTTTTTTCAACAGAGCAATTTCACTTACAAATTTTGAATTATATGGATGTCACAGCCTATGACTAAATTAAAGTTGCCTAGATTAAGCCTTTGGGCTACAATTGCTGCTCAGCTGAACAATTCATTTGCATATAAAAATGAAAGATTTGGATAATAAATAAATCAAATAACTTACTTAACTTCAATTAATTTTACTGAAATGGATAGCACTTTATTACTCTGAATGATATAGTTATATTAATGGATCTGACTTTAAGCCATGTGTTCTTTCTCCTTATGTAATCATTCATCATTTAATAAATGACATTAAAATATTAATTTCAAGAAGTCTACTATATTTTGGACCTATAATTGATCTATGTATCTTGTTCTTACTAGTTAATTATGAACATAAAGATTTTCAAATTTAACAGGATGTGATTTAAAAGTGATTTTGTTACCTTAAATATACCAAATAAATATATCACAATTGTTTTTTATTTATAACAAACAGAAAAGGGAACTTTAAATCTGTAAAGAACTTTAAAATCATTTTATCTAAACTTTTCAATTTATGGATGACAAAAAAATTAGCCTAAGGAGTTAGATCACATTTCCAAAGATACCTAGATAGTTTGTAGCAAAGTCTCTAACCCACATGGTATTTAGATACAGTTCTAATTAAAATTTTACACACAAGTAAACAGATAAATTACAAAACATTATAATAGTAAGTCCTATTCAAGGGATTCATTATACATGCATTCAGCCAGCATTTATTGAACACCAGCAATATATATGATGATAGATAAGCAAATATGACAGATATAAACAGAATCCTAAAGAAAAGGTGAGACAGGAAAGATCGATTCTTCCTGGGGAAACATATAAAGACTTCATTGTGGAGGAGACTTTGTATTCCACCTAATCCTTTAAAAAAACTTTCCTGACTCTCTTCTGCATGGCTATTGTGTTAGAAGAAGAATCATATCCAAAATCTACTAAAGCAGCACTGAAAATAGATTCCAACTACCTGCTCTAAGTATATATAAAGATCTGAAAACGCATCAATAGGAGAATACCTTCAAGAGCAGTACTCCCTCTGTAATTGCTTATGTTTATAATTAGCTGACCCTTTATGAGTTCCCATAATATCTTACAATTTGTCTGTATCTCTCACATCCTACCTGCCCCCACTCCCTACAGACCATGAGCTCTTTGGGAGCAAAAAGAAAGGATTTATTTTTATCTTCTCAGTCTTATACACATAAAGGGCCCCCTAAAGTAAATGGGGTCCAATGGAATGATTGTGGCGTTTACCTCTTAAGCAAAGAAGCTGGTAATATAATTTCACAAGGAAGGAAATAAATGTAAAAGATACAGATTTTTAAAAGACCCTAATGAGTCTAAGGTAGAATTTAGCAAACTGGGAGGCCATGGTATGGAAAGCAGGGGCATATTGCTTATAGAGTAAATGGTGGGTGATGAGTTGGGTCTAAGTTGGGACTGGACTTCGATGCCATAATAACCATTGGGTATTTTTCTGTTCAACACAGGTATGCAGAGGATGTTTTAAGCATGGCAGTGAAATAATTAGTTTTTATTTTTGTATAAATTTTAATTAATGAGAAGGAAGGATTTAGGGGAGAAAAAAGTAAATATGAGACTATCCCAACCATCTAACCAAGAGAAGATGAGAGCAAGGGTTAAAGCCTTGGCAGCAGCCATCAGTATGACAAAAGGAAACAAGATCAAGATATACAAGATGTAATAAAAAATTATGGTGAATGTTTAAATTAAAAAAAAATGTATTACAGTAAAAGATACATTGCCATTAATTCCCCTCAAAATACTCTCCTTCACTTTGAACACACTTATCCCATCATTCTTTACACTTTCTGAAGCAGTTCTGGAAGTTCTTTTCATGAGTGTCTTTAGTTGCACTGTCATGGCTGCTTCAATGTCCTAAATCGATTCAAAATGTTTACCTCTCATGGTCATTTTGACTTTGATGAAGAGCCAGAAGTTACATGATGCCAGATCCGATGAATAAGGTGGATGAGGACACACCATAATGTTTTTATTTGATAGAAATTGCCGTATCAGAAGCAATGTGTAACAGGGAGTGTTGTCCTGATGGAGGATGAAGTAAAGACACTCACCAGAGAGGACTTCCAGAACTTCTCCAGAAAGTGGCAAGAATGATGGGATAAGTATGTTCAAAGCAAGGGGGAGAATTTTGAGAGGGATTAATGATAATGTGTCATTTACTATAATTTTTTTTTATTGAAACATTCACTGTATTTTTTGATCATATTTCATATCTCTTAGGTAAAACAGAAAAAAAATTTTGGATATATTTTGTTAAGAATTTTTTAATGAGGCCAATTATTTGCAGAAAGCAGAAGATAGAAATGACAATAAGTGTAGCTATATAGACAAAATAAGTATACCTTATTCTTGTAGGAACTGTCTACTAACAAAATGATTATATTTGCATTGATGAGAAATTTGATTTCCAAAGCCAAAGGAGGAAAGAGATTTAAGGAGTAGAGTTTCATTAACAGTTACAAATATCAGGGAGATAAATCAAGAGAGCTTAAACTTAGTCTTTGGACTTGGATAATGGGAAGTAATCAATGACCAGAATGAAAATTCTTCCATGGGTTTGTTGAGCCCAGAGCTAAACTGTAATGGGTTCAGGAATGACTGGGGTAGAGGACAGAAGAGCTAACTATTCTTTACAAAACTCCCCATAACATGAAAGAGATATTCAAGGCCAAGTCCCAAAGGAGAGGAGCAGTTAAAGGAAGTCTGTTTGTCTTTGCCTAGTTTTTGCCTTTCTTTTAGAAGATAGTTTGAGTATGCTCATAGGCAGAAGAAAAGGAGTCAGTGGAAAGGAAGAACTTGAATACACAGGAGCAAACACACTTATCTGTGAAAATATCTTAACAGAGGATTAAAATTAAAGAACAATTGAAACATGTCAAAATAACTAAAACATAGCTTCAACATTATATAATCTAAAATCAAAACAATTTCCACCTCGAGCTTAACATGATTGTTTCCATTGAGTGATTCCAATGGGATAAGATTTCACTACGGTTGTTGCAACTTCCGTGGACAAAGTTCAGTGGTTTATAGACATTTTATTTCAGTTCTTCCTATCTAAGCATAACTGGGTTCAATTAACTATATTTTATTGCCAAACACTTAAAGGAGGAAAAGAAGTCCCTTAACTGGGTATATCAAGAAAAGGAAAGCACACCCTATGACACTTCAGTCTCTGGGTAGAGCTTCTTGCAAATCTGACTATACAAAACTTAAGAATAAATGAAGGTTCAAGCTAATGAAGTAACTATTTTCTCTTTGCCTTAGCTACACTGTCTGTATCTTTCCTATTCAGGGAGACCCAGGAGAGTGAGTTTGCGTCTCAGATTGCCAAATTTTGAGGATGTAAAACTTCAGTAGCCCCATCTACACATAAAACAAAACAAAAAACAAAACAAAGCAATAAACAGTCTCTAATTGATTCCTCTGCAACAATTCCATGTGAAGTGGGAGATTTCTTTCTCTGGCACTTTTATTCATGCATAGAAATGTGCCTGTTAACAGTGATTAGCTAAGCTATATGAGCTAACTTAAAATGCGCTAAAGAAAAGAATATAAGTAAGAATATTCTTCTGACTGGTGCAAAAATATTTTTATGATACATTTGAAAGCAAAACATAGTCACTCGTTAAGTTGAATAATATTAAAAATTGCAAAGCAAATTCTTTCAAAGTGAATTAAATATTTCCAGAGGAAAACTTCCAGAGTTGATACCTACATTGCCATTTCATGTCAATCCTTAAGGTGAGATACTCACAATTAGAACTTAAAATATAAAAATTTTTTAAAAAATTTACATATTCTTAAGTACAGCACTATAAATGATAACATATAAATGTGTAAGTGCATTTATAATGCATTTAATTTACATGCACCCTTTATAAGATTTACATTTATTATTTAGTTTAAAAAATAACTTCAGGGCCAGCCAAGTGGCGCGGTAGTTAGGAGTTGGCTTGGAAGCACCAGCTCTGAGCAGCAGGGCCTCAGTTTGGATCATACATTAGGGCCAGTGACACTGTATTCTCTACAGCAAAGATGGTGAACAACAGGTAGACCTGAAGCTGGGCTGCCGTGAGTCGCCGGCAACAGTGTAAGCTGCAGTAGGGCTGGCCGGCAACTGGCATATGCTTTCATGAGCTGCCATGAGCCGCCATGAGTGGCTGTCCAACGGCTGGCGAGTGACAGCCTCAGACAAGAAGAGCACAGTGAAGCAATGTCCTCCATAACTAGACTGAAGAACAAAAAGATAGCAACTTGTCTGTTCCCCGTCCCTGATTCTCCAACGCTGTTCCCTTCCCCCAATTCCCCAATTAAAAAAAACAACAAAAAACTTCATAAATTGTAAATGTTGATGAAAATAGCAGCTATGGGAAATAAATGAAGAGTACAAATATTTTGGAAAACTTATTTTTCAGACTGAAGTGCTAAAATATACCCATAAGACAGACAGACATGCTGAGACAGAAAATTACATATTAAAAATACATGCCTTAAAATGAATAGTCCATTTTCTTAGCTACAGATATATATTTCACATTCATTCTTATTTATTTTGTTCAAGTTTTTTATTTTCATCTTCCTCATGGTTTCCCTACACTTAAGTACATTTCATGGTATAGCAGAAAGAAAATTGTATAGGATTGGTGTTGAATCATATCTTCACCATTATCATCTGTATAACTAGGCAATTTACTTAGGCTGTGTCCCACTTTAAGGACAGAGATAATAACTCTTCATGTACTTACTATTTGTTTCTCAAAATTCTCTAAGCTCTGTAAAAGGCATGGTATAACACCAGAGTCTCTTCTAGCATATAAAAATACTCTTTTGGTATGCATTTTTTCATATATTCATAATTTTCATAAATTTATTTTTTATATAAACATTCAGATCTCACATTCTTTATTATCTTAAATGGTTAGATTCATAACTTATTCTTATTGAGAACCATCCTATGCATCTTATGCATATTATATACATTTTCAAAGAATTAGAAAACAATGAGCTCTGCTTCTTACTAAAACTGCCTGACCCAAGAAACCTCTTTTGTAATTCAGCAAACACTTCAAATACTCTAATGCCTCAGTTCTGTCATTATGAACAATTAATCCTCTATACTAGTGAGAGTTAGCTAAGGTTTTAGATAATAGAGCACGAAATACAGAGAGTGTGTTTATATAAATCTCTTGATATAAAATTCAAATGGGGTATTTGTTAATATAATGTCAATTTGATATATGTAACTTTGCTGATACATTTATATGTCATAGAGTTTATATGTCATAGAGCTAGGTGTAAAGTTACATAAAGCTCTCTTTGTCTTTCTGTTGATTTCTTTGTTGCCTCGCTATTTGTAACTGTTACTAAACATCATGTAATCAGGAGGGAAAAGAATTAAAGTGACCTTGACATTTTTGAGCACTGTGGCAAGACAGACAGATCTAATTTGATTCCATTAAGTTTTTAAATTATGCTAATCGCTGGCAAGTAGATCCAACATAGGTGATTCAAACTGATATTAAAGGAAATAAAAAGATACAATGGTAAAAGGAAAGGAATTTATTCTTCTGTAATCACAAAAAAAAAGATAGTTCAGGAATGTGTCTGAGATCTTTCAGGATGTTCTGTTATTTAAATGTGTATTACAGAAATACTTAATTCCTCTACATAGCTGACTTCTTAAAAATAAATAATATCTGGGAGACCCCAAAATATGAGATTTTAGAATATTTAAGAGGTAAAATCACTAGAAAAATCAAATTAAATCCCGTATACAAAAGGTCATTTTAATGATTAGCTTTTTAGGAGTTCTACAATACTCAAAAATTTCACTGACTTGCTGAGTGACTGAGAATGACCACCTGAACTTGCAATTGTTTTCTCCTGTCAGCTTAAATCAGCCTTTTAATATTACTTCAGTAGCAGTTTCTGAACTAAAGATCTTGAAATGGCTTTGATCTGACATGATTTTAAAACACAAATCTGTCAAAACTGCCAAACAAATATAACTTTCAGACTACTATGAAATTTAGTATCTTTCAATAAGACAATTTCCATCGAAGTGGGGAGAATGGTACTCATTCAAAGGAATAGAAGTATATCCCTCATTACAAAAGTGTCTGTTTATGTCAAAGTGAAACAAGTATGATCTAAATAGCAGCAAACTGAATTGAGAATCATAAAGCTCATTCATCCTCTGGCTTCCTAATTCTGCCCAGGTTGTTTATCTGTTGGAACCTGATATTCTATCATCATAAAAGAGCTGTTGCCATATCTTAAATTATTCTAAGCATATAATGTCTGTGTGACTTTAAGCTGCCCTGAAACAAATGCTGTCATGCAGAAGTAACAATAATAACAATGTTATTTTTAAAAGAAACATGAATCGAAAATAAGCTCTTGGCTGACTACATTCTGTTGGAAAGATCTTTTGATTGTTTAAGTATGAAATCCATAAGAAATCTTTCACAATCAAAGCAATATTCCTACTCATTTCTGAAACCCATTTTCTTTGTAATTTTATGTCTTCTCGCTTCTTTAGATAGGCAAGATTTTCACAAAATTAAACTTAAGACAGAACTCAATGGAGGTGTCAACATGTTTAATAAAAACTTCTTACCCATATCTGGCAATATTATATTAGTTTCAAATAGATCCAGACAATCTTATATTGAGCATTTTGTTTCCTTGCTTAAAATATTCTGCACAATTAGAAAGGCTGCACCTAAATTTAGGAGACTGTGAATTAGTCACATAAACTATGTGCAATTAAAATGTCTCTTAGGAGGAGAGGGAATATAAAATTCCAAAAGTATAGACATAGACAATTTTCAAGTGCCTTTATTAAATAAACCATGGAAATAATTTAAAATTCCAGAGAGCATATAAACTTATGGGCTATCTAGACCTAGGTAGTAATTATCCTTAAGATATTACTATGCTTTTTACGTATGCTTTTATATAATTTTTAACTCAATAAATCCACATAAAACCAAATATACCTAATGTAATTAAAGGTGCTGCTTTGTACTGAAATTCTTCCTAAATATTCTGGACAAGCGACTTTTCCCTATGCCACTTTCACATATAGTAATAATTCATCATCATTCTCTTTCATAGCTTTTCAATTTGTTTACCTATTAAAGTTATAAACATTTTGGAGGAAAGATGGTGTTATGAAAAAGAATTATTAACAAAATACAGACCTTAAAATGCTGGCTTGGTTTTAGGATTGTAGTAAGAATCTTTTTAAATAAAAAACAAAACAATCTGTTACAATAATAGTTGTAAGTAGGAAATCGGCAAGCTGGAAAAGAGAGTATAACTAAGGCTTGGCTCATGGATATTTTTTGACCCATTAGGCAAAATTACTGTTGAAATTGTCCAAAACTCATCAGTGGCCTGTTTCTAGGGTAGCAACAGGAGTCCCTTAACCTGATTTGAGGTAAACACAGGGAGAAAGAAAGGGAGGGGCTGAGTCTGGTTTCTCTCGCCACTATGCTCTCTCTGATACCCAAATCTTTATGAAATCTCTGAACTTCATCAATTCCACATTCTGTACTCTTCTGGAAATGTAGCATCCAATTAAGTTGCCTCAAGTCAATAACTCCAGTGACCCATATAAGTTTCAGCCTCATTCAGGATTTTTGTGTCAGTCTGTCTCTGAAGCCCTGGCCTTGTGGGTCCTGTGTGTAATTCGGGATTTGGATTTGATCTTGGAGGCCACATTCAGGTTTAAAACTATAAGCCTAGCTTAAGAGCTTTGCTCAGCTGTTATCCATTTCATAAATATCAGTTATTCATCTATCCTGTTCCTAACATTAGACATGAGATATTGACACCACAAAGATGTATATGATATATCTTCTGCCCTCAAAGAGCCTGATGTGGTAAATCAGAGAGACATGAATACTTACTATAATAGTGTAAAAGTATTGTGTTAGAGAAACACAGTGGGCATATAGAAGCACAAAAAAAGAGGTGTATCTGACTCAGGAGGACAAGGGAGGGCGTGCTTGAATCAAGTCCAGGTTGCTGAAGGAGAGAAAGTTGTTCCTGTATCAAGAAAGGAAGGGATGTAAATGTTAAATATCGAGAGGCACTGTGTTGTTGGCAGAAAGTTTCATGTGAAGGAGTAGGAGAATGTGAGTCTAGAAAGATTTGACAAAAAGGAATCATTTAGGGATATGAATGTTAATCTACAGACTTCGAACTTCAATCCCAATATAACATTTAGGGTCGGAGCAAGAGAGGGAGAAAATTAGATCTAGGCTTTTGAAATCTATTAAAATAGCCATATGTCATGAATTGTATTTTTTTTTTAAGTCTTGTTTTATCCATTTAGTACAATCCCCACTGGACAAGGCCAATGTTGGTGGTTAAACTTTGCTGTTATTAAGACATGCTCTGATTCTTCATCTCATTACCCTTCAGAAGAAAACACCCCTTCAGGATCTGAATAATCGCCTTAACTTCTTTGGGGAAAAGTTGAATGTCTCCAAACTTTAATTCCCATACTTAGGAGAGATAAACGCAAAAGTACCTCAGCATGTAAAACATAATTTGAAGACTGAAAGGGAATTAATGGGAGCCTTAGGAAACTGTTTTCCAGTTAAATTTATCTGTTTTTCTCTACCTATACAACTATATTACATACATTATTAATTGGGTTTTATTAAAGATTTAGAATAACTTTTGTGTGGGTGTGTGTACATGGAAATATTTTCAAATTTAACCTAGTCGATGGAAAATAACATGAGTCAGTTTATAAAATTTTAGTTTCACCAACTTTTATTAATAGATTTATTATGTCAGTAATACACTTTGTTATTGTCAATGCTACTTTCACTAGTATTTGCTGGGGGAGAAAGGTAATCTTAGGCATCATTATTTAAGTAAGAACTGAACCATTTTTAGATGGCAAAATCCATTAAATAAGTCAATTTTCTAAGAATTAATATACTCCTGTTTTTTGGATCTGAATGACTCTAACACTAATTACTTTCCACATATGGCCGTTTTGTTAATATTTTATCCTATGGAGTCTGAGAAAATTTGTTTGTTTACTAGTGGGATATTCCATAGCTTCTAGTAGCCGTAATTGAGAAAACAAGTTAAGATTTTTGATGCAAATCAACTTCTTGGCATTACTCATTTGTCTTTTTATTGTTTAGTCCATGATAATTTTGAAGGAAAAAAATGTCCTTTCTTCTAAAGAATTCCAAGATACATCTTAATTTGTAACCATGGATTTGTTGACTATCTTAAAATAAACATGGTAGCCATTAGAATCTTAGAAGGGAAGATACCTAATCTTATTAGGTAACATCCTTTGTTAGACTAGCTAAGTAATGATAGGATAAGACCTCTAAAGCATATTATATGAAAATACAAGTCAAGGGGCAAATTAATGAGTTGAACCTCCACTTTCTCTGCTAATTCTGACAGGAAAGGAGGAGGGAGAGTAAAACATTTAGGAGTAGAAATACACAGAATCCAGACATCCTAATAGGAGACTGGTGCTGTTAAAGACTAAATATCACATGTTCAGTTAGTCTCTGAGTTATAAGAGGTGATCCCCAATTATTTTTTCCACATTCCACTTTCTAGTTTAGGACTCAATTTTTGGCTGCATTGTTTTTGTCCTTTGTTTTCATGTTCTGTGTTATTATTCTTATACTTCTACTTTTGTGTGAATATGTTTAATAAAAGATAATAAATTTCAGCCCACCTTATTAGATACCCTATGTATAATATCCATTAGGGAGATTGGTCAAGAGTAGGAAACCATAAACTGAATAAATGCTAGGAGAAAGTATGAATGAGACTGGAGAATGCTGGGTGTGTTCCTTCAGGAGAGCAGAAGACCAGACTCAGTTTTTACTGGATACCAAAACCTTGATTATATCTAAACATCCAAATGGCTAACTGGAGTTTACAGCTCTTAATCAGTTTCTCAATATAAAATAGCCAAATAATCAAAGGTTAAGATCATTCTCTGAGACATGTTTTTTAGCACTTGAGAGATAGAGAAAAAAATGTGGCATCTCTGTACGATATAAAGCATTTCCTTCATGGGTGCAACTCTTTTGAAGGAAACAGAGGTTTCCTGTTCATGTCTCTTTGGTTTTTCCACATCTCATCAGCAGTTAAGAATCAAGAGGAATAAATGAAATGCTAGATTTGGCAGTGATGGCAGGAGAAAGAGCATGGGTCTTTAAGTACACTGATTCTTCAGTGGAGATTTTCTTCCATCAGGTTTAATTTTACATGAAATTGAGTTGTTTTTGTAACTTCAAAATATACTGGGATGCCAAAAATATATATACACATGACTTGTATTCATCTTTGTTATTGGTATATGTTGAGTATTACAATTTTATTTTTATTTATTTATTTATTTATTTATTTATTTTTTGAGGGCAGTGTCACTGGCCCTCATATGTGAGACCTGAATTGGGGCCACTGGCTTCTAAAGCCAGCGCTTAACCACCACTCCACTCAGCCAGCCTCAGAGTATTACAATTTTTTCATTTCTTAAAATGTGCATACATTTTTTGGCACCCTCTATATTGTTCTTCCTATTTTCTTGCTCAATCTCATGATCAGATCTGTTGGTAACAAATTATTCTTCCAAAATAATTTAAGAATTTCATTGAAAATAATTTTTAAATCACAAATGTAGAAAAAAGTAATCAAATAACTTGTTAAGACAGAAGCATTTGTAAACCAAGAGTTCAGATTAGAAACCTGTATGTTGAATATGTGAGAGAATGAATGTGCATATTTATGATCATGCACAAACCTCAATTGGAGTAGTAATACTATAGAAGAAAAACAAAACTCTAAAAAACTGCTCAATTTGTCTCCTGATGTAAATCAACTAGCCATGCATAAAGAGAACATAGAGTCAATCGAACTAGAGATTTAGCTTTCCAGTGAAAATAAGACATTGAATATGTGTAACATCTCTATAATAGAAATGCTGCATTGGGCTAGAATTGTACCAATGACACAACTCCTCCATTTTCAAGAATCAATAACCTTTCAGGGATTAAATCAAGGACCATTCTACACTGAAGCCTTCTTTGGTTCCTTTAGCACACAGAAACTTTATCCTCAAACAGTATGCCAATCATGTAGTGTCTCTCTTATCCTCCTCTTCTCTTCTCTTCTCTTCTCTTCTCTTCTCTTCTCTTCTCTTCTCTTCTCTTCTCTTCTCTTCTCTTCTCCCTGTCTCTGTCTCTCCCCCATCTTTCTCTCACAGCACTACGATATGATTATTAAAATTTCATTCTTAAATAGTTGTTTGAGTTGTTATTTGACCACTGCATGACAGAATAAACCTCAGCACATAGAACAGGTGGAACACATATTAGAAATAATATATATTAATTGACAGAGATTGATGATTTAATTATGATTTCTTAATCTCCTCATGCCAAATTCCTTCTGGAAATAGTATATGCTAGCATAGGGTAAAATTGGTGATTTTCAGAATTCCTTTCTATTTTCTGTTATTATATCCAATAGCCTCTCTGTAGCTCTATACACCATTATCCTCAGTAACTGTCCTATTTGAAATGAGTGTATCTTTAACAAGGTTTCCCCAGTCATCTTTAAATTCCTTGCAACAGGATTCAAATGGAACCAAATCCCATCCTAGAGAATTTTTTTTTTTTTTTACATCAGGTCACTGGCTTATCAGCAGATTTTAATAATTAATGTATTTTGTTACATTCAATTCCTGCACAATTTGTATTTTGCTTATATCAATATATTCCTATGGAGTAAAGCAGAAGCACAATTTAGCATTGCTTATTCTTTTTTCTTTTTCCAAACTGCTACATTTTAAACATTCATTTTGACCTTATAAGCTCCTTTAGCTGAAGACCAGCTTTACAGAGACAATAAAGTATAATAACAAGACCTAAGACTGACTTGATCAACCTCAAAATACCTTTGTTCTACAGATTTATAGCTCTTTCTTAACATAATAATGTGGTTGCTGGGGACAGTTTGCTAAATATTTTATCTACCAACAACCTGATTCACTTCTTGTAATAAATTTGTCTAGCTACTTTGGAAAATGCTAGCAATAAAAATTTCCATTGTAGGTAACGGAGTCATGACTATATAATAGTTTGAAAATGCAAGAACTATTTATGCATCAAAAAAGAGAAGCATAAATGCTCCAATGGAAACACGCAGAATTAAAACTCATGGTGCACATCACTAAATTTAGAAAATAAGCATAACCCATATCAGTAAACACCCTCTGACATAACTGATTGGCTCCTTGAAGCCTGTGCTAGACCAAAGCCAATCCTATATGAATTTTTCTACTGGTTTTCTTCACATGCTGAGCATCTTTGAAATTACATTTATAAAAATCAAAGATGATTCCAGTTTCCTAAATGTATGCATTTTCATATAACCTCTTGAGAGCCACTTAATTTCTTTTCAAGCTTGAATAAATTGTCTTTTTGCTAAGTACCTTCAGAACGTGTAAAAGAGGCACAATAATACTTATTTCTTACAATTACCTCACAGGGATGGTGTGAAGATCAATTAAAGTACTATTTGCTGACAACTGTGAAAAGTGAGATCTAAACACTAGGTAATGCAATTTTGAGGACTATGAAATTATCTCAGGGAAGTTTTAAATCCTGGAAATTCAAGATGTATCAGAAGGCATTGTAATTATCTATAAAATCCATGAAGTAATAACACTAATATAATTATAAATAATTATAAGTACATAATCATAATTATTTCACTTAAAATTATAGAATGACAATGGAAGTGAGATATCTACACCTGACCCTGCTACCATCAACAACACCAGCTTTTGGTAAAAGGAAAGTCTCCCATATATCACCAGCACTGGAAAAACACAAAAATTAATAGTACTCTTGACATGTAGATGAAGGAAAGACAGACAGCATTCTTTATAAAGTACTATACTGGATGCTAGATCATTTTCAGCTAGTTTTACACAATTGTCTCACTTGAGTCTTACAACAATCTGTAAGGTATGTAAGTATAGTTTTAATTATTTCATACATGATGAAACAGCTTCCAGTATGTTCCATCATGTGCTCAAATCAAACAGCTTTTAACTAGTAGAGTTAGGATTTCCATCTAGGTCTTCTCTTTGCACTTTAATATGCTGTATTTCTTTTTCATGTTCATTAGCCACAATATAATTAATATTTCTTCCATTCAATGATAATTTAAACTTTCTAAAATGAGACAGATTGCTCTATATATGAGTAGATACTTCCCTGTGTGGGAGTGGATGTCACCTGGTGTGCAAGTAAATACTGCTCTGTGTGTATGTACAAAATTACAATTTAGTTGTGACTGCCACTGTGCAGGACAATTCAGATTGTTAACATCACGAGTAAAATGAGAACGCAATGAACAACCTCAGAAGAAAATGACAGTTGCCACATATGTGACCTAGGTTAGTATTTTTAATATGTAAAAAACTATTTAAAAAAATAATAATTATGTAATATTTTAAAAAGGTGAGCTATAAATCAAAGAACACAAGCAATGAATTCACAGAGAAGAAATACAAATGCCCATTATGCATGTTTTAATGTTTACCTTCATTAGTAATAAAAAATATGCAATTCAGAACAGTAAGATATTTACTGTCAGTCAAATGTGTATTTAAACCAGTGTTGATAAAATTCAGAGATGTTTATTCTTCTGGTTGAAGTGTTAACTGGTACAACATTTCAGAAGATTACTTTAGTAACATGAACCCCAAACCTTGAAAATTTAAATTCTATTTGATCCAGAAATTCTTGTAGAAAACCACCTAAAGTAATTAAGCATCAATGTGTTTTTAAAATTAGCTATAAGAATGTGCACTGAAACGCAGTTTTTCATGTTAAAAATGTGGAAATAACCCAAATATCCATATAATAAAGAATAATTTAAGTAAATTCTGGCACATTTATACATTGAATTACTTTGTAACCAATTAAAATAGCATTCTGGAAAAATATTTAATGATATAGAAAAATGTTCACAAATTAACTGAAAAAATCCGGTCACAAAAAATACTAAGGATGATTCTATTTTTATGTAAAGATGGCATACATTTCATTTTTGCATCCAGAAATAGAGATATCTATGTAAAGTGATAGAAATGGATCTGTACAGGTAGAGATAGAACTAGAGAGAAATTGAGAGAGACAGATATATCTACAAGGATAGACTTGGAGATAATAATAGGGATAGAGATATCTATATAGAGTAATAGAAATATATTTATAAATACAGAAGATGCCAAAAAAATGTATACAGATTTTAAGAAAGGAAAACTGTATTAAAATTGTAATACTCAATGTATACCAATAACAAAAAATGAATACAAGTCATGTTTGATTTCTGCAATTACAAGAGGTGCTCAAAGTGGTTACCATCAGCATCCAGACACTTCTGATTATGGCGAACTACTGCTTGAGCAACGTTGACCAGAGTGTCAACTTGTGTACATATTTTGGCACCCCTGGTATATTGATAGAAATAGAATGACCAATTCAGACATATAGCAAATGTGTAGAAGTGGTTACCTATAGGTAGTGAAGTTTAGAATATTTTATTCTGTTTATCTGTCTTATTTTGTTTAGAAATTTAGAAACTTTAGAAATTTTCTAAAATAAATACGTAATACTTTATAAAAAAAAAAAAAAAGTGAATTTTTAATGACAAAGGCTAGCAGCATCTTACCAAGAATGGTAACACTGCTGTTTTCTGTTAGCTGTTTTAATTCACAGCAAAAAAATAAATAAAAAAAATAAAAATCAAGACCCTTTCAGTCTTCTCCAATCACAGTTTAATTTGTTAGTTAATTGTACTGGTACTTAATTGGCACCACATTTGAAATTTATCAGGTTTAAAGAAAAATCAGTCAAGACAAGACTCTAGGTGCATTTAACTGATGAATGGGTGGAGAACGTAATTATTTAGTAGTTAATTTGATAAAATCAATGAGGGTATATGTTAAAACCTAAAGAGAATAATAAATTAGAAGTCATAAAAATGAGGGCTCCAATCTTTGTTCTGCTATTTACAAAGCATGAAGCTTCAAAATGTTTCCTAAAAATTTCCACATCTCATTTTCTTCATTTGTAAAATTGGGCTAAAAATAACTGCCCTTCTACCTTAACAGAGATATGTGAATATAGACTCTCATAATATACATACAATCTATCAAGGCTTACATAAGCATCACAATCACTGTGATTATTATTACTTACAAACAAATCAGGAAATAGACACATCTGTAAATCAGTACAAAATATTTAAAACTAATATTTTCAAGTCTGTAGGAAGATACTTTATTATAACAAATACATGATTTTCTAATGTTTTTCCTCCCTTCTTATAGACTAGAAACAGACTGCATTATAATCAGTAAAAATTCAGAAATATCAAGATATATAAAATAAAATACATTTAGTTAAACTCAAAGAATAAATATATTCATTTTTATACCTTCCCTAATATATTCTTCAACCAAGTGGAATATGTGTAATCACTGATGTTCCTAAATCAGATGCACTCTTTTAATTAGAATCCTGTTTAATTTTTCATTTGAGAGCCCACACTTGTCTTGGAAGTATCCTAGAATTAAACCACTTCAAGTGTGTTCACAAAGAAAGTTGGAAAATGTGATGTCAAAGAAAGTAAATCACCCCAAAAAATCTAAAGAGTATCTCTTCTGCCAAGTACAATATAAAGTGGAAACCTTGTTCTCCAAGGGCTCATAATCTAGTTGATTATATGCATATAAATATGTTTTTATACATATATATATATAACACTGATTAATACATTTATATATACTATATACACATATAATATCAGTTAAAAATGCAAAACAGTAAAAGATTAAAAAATATCATAGGAATTCACAAAAATAGGACATCATCCTAGTTTTATAGTATTTTTTTAAAGATTACCTACTACTCTTAGGCTCCTACAATTAGGAAGTGGCAGAACCAAGATTCAAATCTTTGTCATTTGAATTCAGAGCCTATGCTCTTAACCACTGCAGATGGGCTGACATATTTCAAAACTTCATGAACTATCTTAGATCACATACTCGCATATCTTATTGTGCTTAAGTAGTCATTTCTCACATAGTATATTTGTCCCAAGGAGTTTATTAGCCAGATAAAAGGTCTTTATTACCAGTCTTTTGCAATAGTACTCCCAAAGACAGATTCCATTTACCTGATTATAATCATTTACATAGTAACTACATGAATAATAAAGGCTCCAAATAAAGGCACATATCTCAAAATATGAAGAACAAGAAAATTAGAAAATTAAAGATAACTTTAGGGCTGTGTCATTAATTGAATGGTTGTGATTGAAGAACATTTACATTAAGATTCAACACTTGTCCTTTGTTGATTTATTGATAATAGTCATTCTGATAGGTGTGTGGTATCTCATTGTGGTTTCAATTTGCATTTCTCTGATGCTTAGTGATGTTCAGCATTTTCAGTTGTTTATTGGCCATCTGTTTTCTTTGGAGAAATGTCTAGTCAGGTCCTCAGCCCATTTTTTAAATTGGATTGTTTGGGTTTTGGTGTTAAGTTGTATGAGCTCCTTATTTTATATAATAACCCCTTATTGGACACATCATTAGTAAATATCTTCTCCCACTCTGTAGGTTGTCTTTTTATCTTGTTGATTGTTATCTTCACTGTGAAAAAACTTTTTAGTTTGCCATTTGCAACAACATGGATGGACTTAGAGAGGGTATTATGCTTAGTGAAAGTGAAACAGAGAAAGAAAACTACATATGATTTCACTTATATGTGGAATCTAAAAAATACAACAAATAAAGCAGAAACAAACTCATAGATACAGAGAACAAATTGATTGCTGCCAGATGGGAGGGGGTTTGGGAGGATGGGTGAAAAACTGAAGATATTAAGAAATCAGGGGGTATCAGATTGGGGAATGGGGGTTATCACTTTGTGAGGGCTGTAAATGTCTAACTATTACATTGTTTTGTACACCTGAAACTAACTAAAAAAAAAAAAAGAAAAAAAAATTACCAGTTATAAAAACAATCAAAGGGATGAAAAGTACAGCATAGGGAATATAATATAGTCAATAATTTGTAATAACTATGTACTTGTATGATATCAGGTTAGTGCTAGACTTATTAGGGTGATCACTTCATAAGTTATATAAATGTTTAATCACTACGCTGTAAATCCAAAACTAATATAATATTGTATGTGGACTGTAATTGAAAAAAAAATTTTTAATTGAAAAAAAGAAAGATTCAAAAGCCTGATTTCCCACCCTCTAAATATTTCTTGGTGAGGTTTCTTTTCTGCTGACATTAGGAGCCTGACCCATGCTCCAACCAGTTCCACAATTTATAATTTTAATATAATTAAGCTTTTATAGATAAATATATTTTTCCCCTTTAGTATGTTCCATTCATAGTCTAGGAAAGATTTAAGATGCAAAAAATATCAATAGTGACTCTAAAATTTCTCTACTTGCAAGATCAGAAAGCTGCCATTTTGCTCTAAAAACAGTTGGAAGGGCTTTCCTTCCAAATGTGTGTGTTGGGTGGGGTGGGGAGGAGAGCAGAAGGGACAATGGGTGAGAAATCTCATCATTAAAAGGTGAGACCTTGTGCCAAATGTGTTAACCACAAATAGTTCAAAGCTGTTGAGCCACCTGCAGTCCCTGTCATCTGTCAGTTGTGCAGTTTAGGTAAATTGAAAGAGCATGCATAACCAAAGAATAATGAAAATAATTTAGCTGAGATGAAAGATTCATTTTTCTATCTCAATTTGCTGGGTCTATTTTCCCACATTTCTGCTCTCTTTTGAAATACTAAAATGCATATAAACAGGTCAGTTATCTCTAATTTGTTTTCAACATACATTTGGTTATGTAGTAGACAAGCCTAGTAAGTCAGCGCCAGGCTTCAGGGCTAAGAGTTATTTTTAGTTCACCTTCAAACAAGTTGAATGTAGTCCCTTAAAAATCAAATTCATTTAGAAAGCAGGAAGGAAGGAAGGAAGGAAGGAAGGAAGGAAGGAAGGAAGGAAGGAAGGAAGGAAGGAAGGAAGGAAGGAAGGAAGGAAGGAAGGAAGGAAGAAGGGAGGGAGGGAGGAAGGAAAAATAATAAAATAATAATTTAAGATAAATTATAAAGTCATAGTTCAGGAAATGAAGAAAATGATCATTTGAAATTTCCCACACTAGTCAGGGCCTTAATATACAAATCATGCACATTACATTCTAAGTGAAATTGGTTTATTTAATAACTGGCTCAACTAGTAAATTGAAAGTGAATTACTACAAAATATATGCATATGTTTGCAATCCTTTTTAATGTTCTAAAGTACTTATTCGCTTCATTAAATCATGTAGTCATTTAACAACAACAAAAAATCGTCAAAATACGTTCTACATAGCAAGTATTTTGCTGGTAGTACTGGGAATGAAAAGATAAATAGCACTTTGTTAGCCATTATATGTATGAAACTTGGAGACTGAGAAGGAAGACATATAAACAAATTATGATAATTCTATGTGAGAAATGTCATAATGAAAAATGTTCAAAATATTGAAACTTTTATCTTCAAAATAACCCTATGAGCTAACCAGGGTTAATATTTGCATCCCCATATTAAAGGTGTTTGGGTGTATAGCACAATTTTTTTAAGACCTACGAGCTCATTGAAAGCAGAGTTGAGAATTCTCTGATCACTCACCTTAACATTAATACATGCCACCTCTTCCAATTAGTTAAGATAATATTCTGAAGGTTTTGATTTATAAACCCATTGGCTTTATTTCAGGTGAGTAGGGTTGTTTGTCTTAGCATCATCTTATGAATAATTGTTTCTGTGATTGGTCATTTCAGTAATGTTTAAACTTCTAATAAAGTGTAAAGACATGATACACTGCTTGATTAATTAATCTTCCACAGTGCTTTGATTATTTTGAGGTTTATAACATTACCATGCAAACATATTACCATTTGAATTTTTTATTCAATGCCCATGACCTTCATTCCACTTGTCCACATTAAATTCTTTCAGAGAAATCTTGGGGAAACACAGGCCAGCACTGCTAGTTAATTTGTAAATCCCCATCTGTGGGTGGATGCTACTGTGTAACCTGAAAAACCAAAGCCTGGGTACGGAAGAAAATCTGCTCCCTCCCACAGTAATCTGGAACTTGATTTAAAGAACCTCTCCAAAAAGCATTTCAGAGAGAAAGACATTCCTGTAATATAGACTAATGTGTTTCAAATGAAACCCTTTGGCCACTAGTACCATCTATTTCCTTTTCCCTTAAGCTCTTGATTGTCCTAAGTGACATAATCATAAATTGTATGATAACTGAAATGAGTTTGAAAATAAATATGCCTATTAATTAATTGAAGAGTAGGCTTTTTATCAGACAGATCTGGGTTAATATCCAACTATTACACTTATCAGTTATATAACATTGGGCAATATGTTTATCTCTCATCTGTGAAATAAAGATTAAAAAGTTATTGATCCAATAGGGCAATTATGAGGATTACATGAGGCAATGAACATAAATATTTAGCACATGGTCGGACAAAGTGAAATCAAAGGGATTTGCTAATTTGTACACAGATGAAGTTTTAAGTTTCAGTTTCCACATCTGTGAAATGGAAATAAAAATAATCTATCCCATAAACTCTGAGCATTTATTGAGGCAATGCATGTAATTGTTTAGCTTGGTGTAAATATGAATCTTAGTGTGCATACAGCATAAAGTTACAGTGGAAGCTATCTTAACCTCCAATTAATTGATTACCCAGATTAACCAAAAATTCTATTCTTTGTATATAAAACATATGAATTAATGTCCAAAGTATCCAAACATCTGGCTAATAACATACCCTTTAGCTAGGATAACCATAGGCCTCAGTCTGTCCAGGCCTCTTTTACTCTTAGAAGTATCTAGGCTTGGTTGATAAATTACATATTCACCCGATGAGTACACCCATGGCCTCCAGCCCTGCCAGAAAATGTGTATGCTGACCAAGTACACCCTGTATCAGTTCCCAATGCTGTTTCTGCAAATTGCACTTATCATAACCCAATTAAAATCTACATAAACTAATGAAAAATTCTGTAGTATTGGACATGAGAGAGACAACTTTAAAAGATCAAGAGATGGGCTGGAGAGATTTTGAAAATGTACAAGTTTCTGTACTCATTACTTCCCAAGTTTCTTTAAGTTTTTTCTCTAATTCAGAGAAACTCAAAGGAAAAACTGTCGAGTATGCAAAAAACAAAATGTGAAATTTGTCTGTGGATGCATACTAGCATACATACATTACCATTAAACCTCAAAATAAACTTGCAAGGAAATAATTTGTCCAGTTCCATTCATCTAATGAACAAGTGCTGAATCACAAACACAAATAAGTCTGAAAAAGAAGTCCCTGATTTCAGTCGCCACATAATAAAAAGCCTCCACTGCCCCCATAATGAAGAGATAATATGTAAAGCCCAGAAAGAGCAAGAAAATCATTAGAATTTAAGACCAAAGGGCTTTTTTGTTCATTTTGGAGGACTAATTTATAACAAAAGAGCATCACAAATTAAAGATAAATCATTTTACTCTACATCAGTATTATACATGCACCATATATATATGAACAGAGATTGGGTACATCCTGGTAATTTAGTTTCTCTGTTAATATTCTACTGAAAATTAAGTGCCTATAATTCTGCTGTAGCACACTAAAGGGATATATTTAATCTACAGTTAATGCATAAACTAAATGTTAAATAAAAATCTGTCATTGCATCCTCAGCATTCACTATGTAATATTCCTAAATTGAAAATTTAGGAATGTCTATTAGAACACTGTATAACATAACTATAAAATAGACTCCAGTTTCATCAGTAATTGAGTTGGGCTCTGCTTTGAAAGATGATCTTAATTACAGTGAACCCACAAAAATAAAAATGCCACCTAGATTTAAAATATGATTTATAAATTTTTAAATATGGAAAAATTGTTTTACCTACATGTTTCATTAATATCAATGGAAGATGTACAACATGTAACCATGTTACACCTAATTGGACACTTACTTTTCCTCTTTTCTTTATCAGTGACGAATTTGGTGGGATTATTACAAATAAAGCTGTAGTCTCCAAAATGTTAACAATGTGCCCTATTTCAGATGAAAATATCTAGACCTGTGTTATCCATGTTGGTAGCCACTAGCCATCTCTGACTATTTAATTTTAAAGTAATCAAAATTAAATAAAATTTGAAATTCAGTTCTTCAGTTTCACTACCCACATTTCAAGTGCTTAATAAACACATGTGGCTAGTGGCTAACGTATTAGGCAGTGCAAATATGGAACCATTCCATCTCTCAGGGAGTTCTACTGGACAGCCCTGAATGAGGCTCTAGTAGCAATTATTTTTAGCTTTGATTTATTTCCATGCATAATAGTTCAGTTTAAGACATTCTAATAAGCTGAAATGGGATATATCTGATATAATATATTGTTATTATTGGTAGTAAGCAAGTTGAGTTTTATACGCTACCTTATAAGACGCTCCAAATCCTCATTTCAATAACCTAAGTGACATCTCTACCAGAACTTTGTATCTACCCTTAAACTCATTAATTTTGGAAACTCTACTCATCTTTCCTAAGGTTCTATTTACCTGCTTCTTCTATTTATGTTTATAGTACTACCATCTCCATAGCCACCTAAACATACGAGGTGTGATCAAAAAATACAGTGAAGGGGCCGGCCGAGTGGCTCAGTTGGTTAAGAGTTGGTGTAGAGTGCCAGCTCTGAGAAACAGGGCTGCCAGTTCGAATCCCACATGGGCCATTGAATGCTGCGCCCTAGCTGAGCTGTCGCTGAGCTGTCAACAGGTGGTAGGATGGCTCAGCTGGTGTAACAACAAGATTGCCTGCCCAATGGTGGGCTATGCCCACCCACAACTAAGGCTGAACTCAGCACCTTAAGCTGAGCTGCCAACTGAATGGCTCAGCGGATAGAGCTTGCTTTCTCAACAACAAGGCTGCTGGTTTTACTCCCGCATGGGATGGTGGCTATGCCCACCCGCAACTAAGATTGAACACAGCACCTTGAGCTTAGAGGCCACAAACTGCCAACACGAGCTGTCAATGGGAAGCCAGTGGCAACCGGCGCCCTCCATAAGGAAGACTGAAAAACAACAAGTTGGCCGGTTCCCTTCCCCAATTCCCCAACAATGTTCCCCTCCTCCAGTTCCCCAATAAAATCTTTAAAAAAAAAAAAAAATGAATGCTGCTGTTCATAACATCTAGGTGATGTTAATTGTGTTTTTTGACCTTGATGGAATTGTGTGAGCTGAGTTTGTACCCAGAAACACTATGGTGAACTCTGAATATTATAAGAGCTTATTACCGCATTTAAGAAATGATGTGCTTCTTCACTTGTCTTGTCCTTTGTTGTTTCTGTTTTATATACCACCTATCAGTGAAATCATATGATTCTTGACTTTTTCTGTCTGGCTCATTTCACTTAGCATTATAATCTCAAGATCCATCTATGTTGTCACAAATGGCACTATTTCATATTTTCTTATGGCAAAATAGTATTCCATTGTGTATATATATATACCACATCTTCTTTATCCAAACATCTATCGAAGGACACTTTGGTGTTGTTTCTATGTCTTGGCCACAGACAATAGTTTAGTGGTTACCAGAGGGGATGGAGGATGGGGGTGGTAGATGAGGCATCAAATATATAGTGATGGAAGGAGAACTGACTCTGGGTGGTGAACACACAGTATGATATATAGATGATGCATTACAGATGATGCATTACTGAAACCTATGTAACTTTACTAACAATTATCACCCCAATAAATTTTAATTAAAAAAAAAAGGAAAGAAAGAAATGATGTACATAGAAATGGTTTCATCCTGCATCCTGACCATGCTCTATGTCACACATCGCTTCTGGTATGGTAATTTCTGTCAAATAAAAACATTACAGTGTGTCCTTATTCACCTTATTCACTGGATCTGGCACTGTGCAACTTCTGGCTGTTTCCCAAAGTCAAAATGACCATGAAAGGAAAACATTTTGAATTGATTCAGGACATTGAGGCAGTCACGACACAGCTCAACTAAAGACACTCATGAAAGAGGACTTCCAGAACTGCTTCAGAAAGTGGCAAGAATGATGGGATAAATGTGTTCAAAGTGAGAGGGAGTATTATGTGGGGGATTAATGGCAATGTGTCATTTACTGCAATAAATTTTTTTTAATTTAAATATTCACCATAGTTTTTGATCACATTTTGTTCATATACCTTCAAAATCATGTCTTTGATTTTTTTTCTCTTCCTCTCCTCATACCAATTTAGCCACCTTGTTTCTTCCACTACATATTTTTGGGTTTTTGTGGGTTTTTTTTTTTTTGTCTTTTTTGCCTCTCCACTTTCACTGCCACTCTCATTGATTTTTCTCACTTTAATCCAACATCCAAACAAAAGCCATGGCAGTCTTTCTAGAACACAGACTAGGTGACAGATCCAAACACAAAATCAAGTGCAAACTGGTTAGTATAGCATTTAGGAGGCTTCATAAACCCTTACACATACTACCTACCGACTCGCCTCACCATGTCTTGGTAACTACTGTTGAGATTTTTTTAAACCTTTTCCAAATACCGAAAATAAGTTCAAGGTCTTTAATCTTTATGACCCTCAGTTTCTCCATCATAAAGTGGAGGAAAGAATATTAACTTCTAGGGATAATTTAGAGGTTAAAATTGAAGCATGTAATAAATTATTGCTGTTAGTATCATCATTATCATTGTCATTATCATCATCATCATCATTAACTTGGCTCTAGACTCCAAGTCTCTAGTAGCATTTGCAAAGAAGTCTGCATAGGTAATTTGTAAAAACCCCTGTTTCATTTCATTGGTGAAGAAAAATGGGTCCGACAAGGCACTATCCACTTGCCATGACTAATCATATCACTGAGGAATAGCCTCAGGATACCAATGACCTTTCCAGTATCATTAAAATTTACTCAAAGGCTGTTGAACCCCAATGCTATAAATGATCTTAAATTGTTTTTATAAGATTTCTAAATATAGTGCAAAGATTTTCATTGTACTTCTACCTCCTGATGGAAAGACTGCATCTGCAGTCTAAGTGCTTTATTGCCCAGACTCATTACAATACCGTGCCTATCCAATTGGAAATGTTATTCCATTACCATTAAATAAGAATTCTAAGAATATTATTACTGTAAGGCTTACATCAATTTTCATTCATTCTTATAATTGTCACTTGGGCATTTTAATTCTTCAAGTTTATTTTTTCAACTCTTCATATAGCAACAATTTAGGAACAGTTCTTCATGAAAGTAGTTGCCTTTTGATTCCATAAAGGCAACTTATTAACAAAAGCATAGAATTTTCTGAATGACCATAACATCTGTATAAAGCTGTCCTAGTGAATTAATCTTCTTGAATCTCAGCTTTCCTCATACACAGTCCTGTTTTGTGTAATAATGAAATGATGCTTGGAAAGCAATTTATAAAGTGAGAGGTATTTTAAAAATAGTACTTTTATTCTCATAAAAAATGGGGGAAGTTAGGTTTTAAATTGCTCTAAATAGAAGGTTTTGAGTTTTTAAGATACCAAATGTTTTCTTTTTGTTTCATTTTATTTTTTAAACAGAGTTTAGGGGTTGCTAGAATATGTGGAGACTTTGCAGTGATGGTAAAAATATTTATGTTTCTCAAAAATAACCTACAAGTGAGTGGGTCCCTATGGCGTTCTCAAGTATAAAAAATATATTGCATATAGAAAACAGAATGCCATAAAGACTGCAGGGAAATATAAAATCTTTTCCTTTAAGATATCTATGCACATACTATCCATTTTGGTTGTAAGTTAGAACTTATAAGATCTCAATTATTTTATCACTTATGCTAAGTGTTCAGCAACTCAATTATGATAACCAGTTGAAAGAAGAAAATAATATACATGTTGCATTTCTAAATGATTTCCCTCAAATTCCAGCATCATTCCGTTACAACCACAGATCTCAAAATGTGCTCCCTGGAACAGCCATTCCGTATCAGAACCATCTAAAATGATTATTTGAAATGCAAATTCCTGGAGGAACCTGAACTTTAGAGGTGGGGGCTGATCCACATTTTAATAATCTCTCCCAGATAACTCCTAGGTATTCAAAATTTAAAAACAATGCACTGTATTATTTAGAATGAAATCATCTGAATGACAAAGTCAAAGACAGATGAAAGGCCACATGAAAATTTTCTATGTGTCTCCCCCAAATCATACCAAACAACTGAAGTCCTTACTTCAGATATAGGAAATAGTCAGCCCATATAATCATCCTTTAGCATAACAGATCTGGATTTGAAATTTTCTTGACAAAGTTCTGATAGTTAAATATTTAAATAGGCTAATGCTTATACAGCCAACATAAATTTATTTGTAAAAATATTATAATCAGTGGAACACTTTTCTGGGGAAATAAAGCTTATTTTCATTGTGTTGCAAACATATTCAAATACATTTTATTAAAGTTTGTATTAAAATTCATTGATGACAACTTGCATAAATATCTTCAAGGCAAATTAAAGAAAGACATGTATTCCTGAAGAATGAGACTCTCCCTTGGGTAAGTGAAGATTATGATTATCAGTTGTATAAAATTCTAAACAACAATAATAAAGATAAAATGTTATGGTTAAGGAAAATGAATAAATGTCAATCTTACCTTTCCCCACCTCTTCATATTTCTGTCAAAATGTCTAAAGGAAACACAGATCCAGTACCACATTTTTGTCCTGAAGACATTCTTTAAATAAATGACAGAAGCTAATAGATTTGCTCAAAATTAAACCTAATCATGTGGATAAAGTTATCATATTCCAGTAGAAGTTACCTTTGCATATACTATTCAATCAGTTCATCACAAATTTTTATCACAAAAACAACTATGACTTTGAAATGTCATGAATCTAGTATGAGATTGTAATAATTTGACCTCCAGGTTTTTTTAATTGGTTGCACAGCTATCTTTTCCTTCCCTTATATTAAAAAAAAACCTCTCATGGAAATAAGGGTGGAAGATACAGAAAAACCAATGTAGCAGTTGAAATTGTTCGTTTCGTCATTTCAAGAATTCATAGAAATAAAGTACTCTGATAACTATAACCAAGAAAGAAATGTGCATATTCAGATGGAATAGCAGCAATTCACAATTAAATGAAATTCAGGAAAGTCTTCTTTTAAAATCTGTTCTCTTTTTTCACATCAATGGTCTCAGCAGTGTCAACTTTGCATATGTTACAATATTATAAAAAAAAAAAAAAGATATGTTAAAACATGTTCCTTCCTCATGTGACTGTGGAAAATCAATCTCTGTAAGAAGCTAATGGCCTCACAAGACTGATTTCTCCAGATGCAATGTCCATTCTGGTTGAAAATCAGATCTATTCCACTGACTGGTGGTGACCTACCTATCAGTAGGATATTTAGAGACTTGAAGCACTTTTCAGTTTACTCAGGATGGAAGCATTAATTTCATCTAGAAGCACTGTCAAAAATATACTAAAAATTACATTATTCTTAAATTCAAAGGGTTAATAAAATTGTCAGAGACACTCACTTTGCAGGTGGGTTTTTATTTAAACATGGAGACCCTCGTACAACCTGACATTGACTAGTGTGCATGGCTTTTTTGGTTCAGATTAAATGGCCAATAGCAACTAAGACCCCAGGTTACCCATAAAAGATTCAAGATTTTCAGAAAAATTAAGTTTAGAATCCTTATTATTTCCAATTAGTAAACATATATCTATGGACCAGCAATAGAATGGAGGGAATGTGAGACTGCTTTACTAGAAAGTTCCACTTAGAGAGTTCAGTTTAATACATTTTGAATTATAACACTACACGGGCTCAGTGCAGTGCTTTATTAGGTTTTCCTTTCAAACTTTTGGTTATTATTCTGTTAATTAAAAGGAAACTCTTGGGCCAGCCGGGTGGCGCAGTGGTTAAGAGCTGGCTTGGGACGCCAGCGGCCCTGGTTTGGGTCCCACATATGAGGGCCAGTGACACTGCCCTCAAAGAAAAAAAAAAAAAACAACTCTTCCCTCCCTTTTGGTCTGAGGTTCAAAATATCAATGCTGCACATTTTAATTACGTGTTTACCATTTGGGTGGGTACAACTTTCTGCTTTTGAAAAGTAAAGCTAAATATGATGTTTAAAATTGTCTTTCAATGTTTCAATGTTTCATTAAATTTAAACATATACAAAGTACATATTAAAAATAAAAATTAATCTGTTCCTCCTATACTAACATCAAATATTCCATCAACTAATATTTATAAATGGACCACCATAAAATGTTGCTCTCTTCAGATAATTCATAGTTTAATGAGTTGTCATTCTTCAGTAGAGCAAAGTAATAGCCTGATTTGTGAAAGGTAATATACAACATAGCAAAATTATTGCATTCTGATATGCTTATCGGTAAATGCACCTCTTCTCATACTCTAGTAGTTTAAAAGCTGAACCTAAATAGCAAAATTATCCTCCACCCCCTCAAAATTGTATTCAGTAATGTCTTGCCTTTTCACTTACATCAATTGGTAATTATAACCTCTCCCTGCCCAGGGAAATGTCTGGCTTGTGAAGTCCTTGTTTCTATTTAACAAGAACTTTCACCTTTCTAATAATAGCAAGGTTTCCAGAGGGCAACTCAAGCAGACATGAAACGTTTCCAGGAATTTTTCAATTGAATCAGAACTGATGAAGATTAATTAGCTACATCTGTCCTCTTGATAGTCCTGATGTGGGAACATAATCAAATCAAAGCTCTGTCAACAGAAATTGGCAGCGATAAAGACTTAATGCATCTCTCTCTCTCTCACGTGCAAATCCCCACTGCAAAGATGTTACAGAAAATGATGTTACAGTGAGATAGACAATACATGACCCACTGTACTTGGAGACAAACCAATGCAGCCTAGGAACATCTAACTCTTTTAAAAATGACAATGGGTAAAAGAAATTCACAATGCCCAGTGTCCCCTTGATAGAAAAAAGACTAAAGCATCATGCTTCACACAGAGCGGACTATATACACTGTCAGAATATTCAGGTACTGAACGGAGATCTGGATTTACTCATCTCTGATAACAAAAGAAGTATATGATGGAAAATGCTTCACAGCTAATCATTAAAAAAGAAAATTGCATAATCATATGGCCTGCTCCCATATCCAGTTTGTGATCTTAATCTTTAAGTGGTCTGTCAGTGCTGGCAAGCAATTTTACTATATTCTCTTAGGTTAAGATGCATGGAGATAGTTGCACAAGGCTCACAGAAGAAGGGCCCATGTTTATTTTAATGCTTCACTGTCACTCTCTTGAATTTTGAATACTTTATCAACAGAAATCTGACATTTTGCATTTTTCCCCAGGACCTGCAAATGACATTGCCTGTGCTATTCCTACTCAACTCACCCTTATACTCTCCCAAATGACTAGTTCACATATTATTTTATTTCTTCAGTGTCTTCCTTCTCTTTCTTGCTCTCAGTTTGATGGTTTAGGTACATTATTTTACTACAGAGAAAATAATCAAAAGAGAATGTCTCCCTCCTCTTACAACCATATTCAACAACTAACCTACATTTGAATCCGTACGTATAATTTTGGGTCTCCTCCTATTAAATTGGGTAAGTGTTTCTTCCTTTTATCTAAAACTATGTAACCTACAGGGAACATGAGTTCTATTCAAGTGTCTGGTCTATTCAGCTCCATGACATGCCAATAAATCTGTCTAATTCTGGAATACAGTATTATGAAACCCATTTTGCCTTTGCACTTGAGCCATATTCCCCTTTTCCACCTTTAATAATCATAGATCTCTATCTATTCATTCTTTGTTTTAGTTTTGAGGGAAAAAATTATGCTACTTATAAAAGTACCTCAAAAGCCCCAACAGCAATCATTTAATAAATATTTGAGAGAATGAATCAGTGAGGCTAATCACGTTCTCAAACATTTGTTTACTTAATCTGCCAAGTAACCTTAAATTTTTAAAATTTCCTAATCTTGACTCTCCTACCATAATTATGAAATTTTATACTTATTTCATTAGAGAATAATGTAGACAGGCACTTTGTTATTTCACCAGCTTTAGAAACCTATATTTCAAGTAAGATGGTAGTGGTCAAAGACTCAGTTTACTTGAGAAAGCAATTTAGAATGTCTTTGGGTAAAATGGTAAAGCTATGTATGACTCTACAGGATTCAGGCTTCACCCTCTCTCTACCACAGCCATCTATAACTTGGATGAATTCCTTCATTTTCTTCATATACCACAATGGACAATCCCACAATTTCCACTTCTATTACACCACTACCAACCAAGTCAAGTGCAAACAGCTCAACTCAATCTTATTTCCCTTTAGAAATAAAGATACAGTTCAATTTCCCAATTTATAGGAGATTCAATTTACACGTGCAAACTGAGAAGTATGAATTAGATGAATGTTTCTAATCATGGTGGTTTCATAAAAATATTTTAGGAATAGTTTTGGGAAGTGAGAAAAGTGGGAAGGAATCCCAGTGGATACCCCACTTTCTACCAGAGCAAATCTGCATTTGTCTTCCTTATTTATTCATAACATTTGTTTAAAATATTCTTCTGCTAAATATTGTCTAAGTCCTCTTCCAGCTCTAAATGCTTAAATAGAATATTTTGTTGAGTATTGAAAAATCATATGATCAGTCTGTTACTCAAAAGATCTATATCAAAGAAAGATGGGGTATGTTTGCTTAGAAGAAAGACTGAGTGGGCCGGCCGGGAGGTGCGGTGGTTAAGCGCTGGCTTGGGAAGCCAGCAGCCCCGGTGGTTCAGTCCCACATATGAGGGCCAGTGACACTGCCCTCAAAAAAAAAAAAAAAAAAAAAGACTGAGTGACAGTAAAAATGAAGTGATTAGGTAGTTACAAGAGAAAAAAGAGTAATAAATGACAGAGGAATAAGAAAAAATGAAAAAACACATACTCACCACTACTATCATTAGTCTACTACCCTTAAGCACTTAAGAAATGAGCTTATCCAGATATAAGAATTTGAAAAAAGTTCACAATTCTATAGATTAAAGAATTAATTTAAAATCAAGTATAAATCATGATTTTGGATCCTCATTATTTTCAGGCCCTTAAGGAATTTCCACTTTAAAATCATGGGGAAGAACATAACTTATAGAAATATAATTTAAAAACAAAGCAATGAAATATGTCAATGCAAAAAACTGTACATGAAAGCATACATCAGCTTTCATTTTATTGCCAAACTTTGGAAGAGACCAAGATATCCTTCAATAAGTAAATGGATAAACAAACTGTAGTACATCTATATAACAGGATATTATTCAGTGATCAAAGAAATGAGCTATCAAATCATGAAAATGCATATTGCTAAAAGGCAAAACTACAGAGAGAGTAAAAATATCAATGGCTATCAGGAGCTTGGGGGAGACAGAGAAGGATGAATAGGTGATGCATAGGGGCCATTTTAGCACAGAAAAATTATTCTATATAATACTATAATGGTGGATACATCTCATCATATATTTGTCAAAACATATGGAATGTATAATACAAAGAGAAAACCCTAATGTGAACTAAGGACTTTAATTAACTCTATGCATCAATGTTGGCCCATCAATTGTCACAAATGTACCACACTAATGCAAGAGGTGGTAATAAATAGAAAAAATAGGAGGAGGGCCAGGAGGGCATATATGAGAACTGTACTTGCTGCTCAAATTTTGTAAACCTTTTTAAATAAAAAAAGAAACCTATTTTTAAAGGCCCATAAAAAGTAAGAAGAGAACAAAAGTATACTAGTGAAGTAATTCTACCTTATCAAAAAGCATTAGAGACCAGACAGCATGGTTTTTAACAAGGATTTTGAACACAAAGAGACCAGCATTTCAGTTTAAGCTTTGCTGTTTACCACCTGTTTGACCTTGAAAAAATATTTTAAGCTCTCAAAAATCTAAGTCTTATCATTTACAAAATACAGACAACATTTGTACCAATGTCCCTGTGTTTTTTTATCTCAATATAAAATATTCAAAAAACTAATAAAGTCTTATTTGTTCTTAATTTGTTATTAAGAATAGTATCACGTTATGAGATGGTTCAGTTTGTACCATTGGTGTAAATTTAGTACCTTTTGCCTACTAGAGATTTGTAGTAATAAAATTTATTATTTACATTATAATGAATGTGTATAATGAAGAAGTCTTGCTCATTTTTATGCCTGAAAGAGGCGGTAAACTGACAGCAGTAACCCTCCAATCTGAACTTCATAAGTAGATGCTGTTCTCGTCTAGATAAGAGCAACTTAAGGACATGATTGTCTTGCTGAATATTTTATGTTAAAACACATTATCAACATTTAATAGAAGAGAAGTTTGTCTTTGTTCTTCCTGATAAGAAGAATGAGTAGCCCTTTAAGTACTCACATGTCTTATAGGGCACTAATATCACTGTGCAATCTGTTGCTATTTGTAAAATATTTATTTCACATTACTCTGGTTGGTTGATTTCAGGTTTTATTTCCACAGAGAACAGCAGAGAAGTTTTTCAAACATTCTAAACCTATCTTCAATCCCTTTTCTCTGTGGAATTCTTAAATTGTGTTGGTCTGGTATGAGGAATTATTTCTCAGAAATCATATTGGGAAAATTCTGAAGACATACAAAATCATAAGCCAAGTGTGGTCTGAGAAAGGTTCGGAGAGCTGCTGATACCCAGAGTGGGGCTCTGCCCTCAGAGAACTTGGAAAGGTTCTTGTCTCAGTGTCCTGCTGATTCACTGTTTGACCTTGCTCAAGATCACTTTCTCACTGAATGTAGCAAATGAGCAAAAGGTGTCAATATCTTCTGAGTTCTTTAATGACAGCTTATGAATTAATAACCTTATCTCAAGATACAAATCAAAAAACATACTGCTAAAAATTGCAAAGCATCACTATTATTTATGAACAATAGAAAGGAAAAACTAGAATGTATTAATTTGAAAAAATTACAAGTAATGTCTAGAGGGCTGGCACAAATGCGAGGTGCCATTTGTTCTGAGATAAATTTAGTCTCAATTTCTAAGATTCAAATGAAAGAAAGAAATAGAATATTGAACACAGAAACCCACAACTGCACAATGCATTCAAGGATTTTAGAGTTGAATTTAGTTGACATTCAAATAAAGTTCAGTTTTCACACATTTTTGCTTTGTTTTGTCCATGAAAAGCCCAGCTGCTTGCCCAGCTGTCTATCAGTAATACTTGATCATAGTTTTATTAGTGGGATTCTGTACTTCTGCAATTTCCTTTGGAACTAAAAATGGTAGACATATATTTTCTTTGTTTGAAGGTCATACATAAAAGCTTCTGACTCTATGAACATGAAGATTACAAAGGAGCATTACTTAGAGATTCTTATACAAACATATGGCATTTATAAGAATTCAACCCTGATTGAGTTATTATGACTTCATTATATAGCTGTTGAATGGTCTATCTAATCTCAAGATAAAGAACTCAGCTTTTGCTCAAATACTAGACTTCTATTATTCCCATTTCAATCTCAAGTATCTACTGAATAACTTCGAATTAATAAACAAACAAAATATATCATGAAAAAGTGTGCCACATTTCTAAAACTTACAACATTTCTCAGTGAACAACATAACTGTGAGCTGTGGGTGAGTGGAGCAATACACTAGAGTCAGAAGAGGTTTCTGTGATATCAAATGATGGTGTGACCTTGGGAAAATATCTGGGCCTCCATTTACACATAGAAATTGAGGGGAATAGACTAGACAAATGATTTTCAAATTGTTCCAGAATCTCGGGGTGCCAGGAAGGTATTTTAGAGAAGGCTAAGATAGAAGGAAGGACAAAGAAAAGAAGTTCAGATGGGTGAGGTTTTTACTTCCCTTTCCATTAGAACCACTTTTGTACTTATCTTTCCTATTCTTGAAGTTCATCATAAGATTTAGTTTAATAAAAACATTTCCTCTTCTATACTTTAAGTAGTTAGGTGATTTTATAGTCTATTATTACTAAATGGAAGTCAAGACCTAAGTCCGTATCACCTTTGCAAATCGGATCAAATCAATTAACCACAATTAAGTACATACTTTGTTTGAAAAGTCTCTTTAAGTGTTAAATATCTAATTCTTTTGGATGAGAAATGAAAAGGAATGAAATGTAATTTTCCAAGCTGCTTATGTTATATCAAATTTAAATTATATTACTAATAAAAACTTAAAATTTAATTTTTTTAAAATTTTTCAAAGTGATTTCACATACATTACTTCATTTTTAGTCCACAAAGTTGTTTTATATATATATTTATATATATATATATGTTTTGAATTGTTTTTGATTTCTATATTTACCAACGTAGCTTGATAGTGAGAACTAATTATATTTATATATAACTATATTTATATCATATATGTGTAGATATATCAAAATATATTTATCATGTATTTATCACTGTAAGCTATTAGTTAGAACTTAATAGTTAATAGGTTAAAGAAGAATAAACAAACTATCGTGTATGTTTTCAATATATTATAATTTACAACAATTCTGATTTTTCTGGACAACTGTAGCTATATTGAAAGAATATTCAGCCGGATTCACCTACCTATATGCTAAACCATTTTCTATTATATTGGAAAAGGAAATTAGCCCTGAGAGTATAGCTGGTTGAGAGATCGCTTCAACACATTCTGGCATATGAGTAAGTTATACACTTAACTATGTAAGATAATTTGCTTTTAAGAAAAGAAACTACATTTAAGTTTACTACATTTAGGGAAAGAAACTACATTTAAGAGGAGGGTATTTCCTTTATTGATAATTTTAAATTAATGTTTCAACTGTGAATTCTTATTTTAATGGCAGATTCATTTGCCATTTTGGACAGGAGGTTTTTCACATACTGTAGGCCCCTCGTGTTGGAATTGCAAAGCCCATATATATACAAATTAATAAGACAAGCTTTTACATTAAACAGGTTTAGAACCCATGCTCCACATACCTATTCAGAAATTCAATCCAGTACAGTACAAGAAGGCAGTTTTATCAAGCTTTACTTGATAAAATATGACTATTACAATTCATTTTTTTTTACTTTGATGAGAATGGTTAAATTCCAGGTCACATAGTGTTCAAAGACATGTTAATTCATTCTGGGCAATCTCACAGTTTGGAACTATTCTAGGAATAACTAAAGGAAGTTTTGATGTGATTGGCCAAAAAGTCACACCTTGTTTCAGAGTTGGCCATTTTGTCACTTACACCCATTGAGAGTGCAGCTCTGAATCGAACATAGCAACAACAACAAAAATTCAATGATTTAGTGTGTGCACATAAAGAAACCTTGATTTCCACAAAAAAATTTCTAAAAGAGAGAAAAGTTGACTAGTCCCTAAGATCACCTTTTCTTCCTAAGAGCTAATTCATGTAAATATACTTCTTCCTTAGAAAATAAAAATGACCAAAAATCAGGTTGCCATACTGTGCACTTTAATACAGATTTTTCGAAGTGTTAGGTATAGTACTAGAAATTCTGTGGAGTTCTTCCTTATCCTCAGCACCAGGGACAATGATGAGAGTGAGAACAAGAAAGGGAAATAAAAATTGCATATATATTCATCTGTGGCCTAATGTAATAAGCCTTGAAGCTGCTAGAAAATTAGATTTCATTTAAGAGGAAGAGATGGCACTTAAAACACCAAATCATCAAATCCAAACTGCTTATCCTAGCAATGCAAACTGACAGCATATGCACACACCTAATCAAATGGGAAATAATAATAGTACATCTTGAAGGACTGCTTGGCAAGAGAAAGTCAATGGCCCAAGGGATATGTCAAGAATAATTTCTTCGCATGAATTGCTCTGATGCTGTGTTTTGTCCAGGGTGATTTCATCAATGGAGAGTGTATGAAGCTCTCAGGCAGCAAGACCAGATCTTTACTCACCCAGTTTCTTTACATGAAAAGAAGAAATCAGTTTATCTTCCTGAAACAAGCAGCTCTTCTCTCAGAGTAGTGGTAGAAGCTTTTTCTAAACAGCCATAGTTCTGTCTATGCATGGAAATTCAGAGAGAAGGAAAATGAGATATTTTCCAAAAGTGAATAGGAACACAAGAGAATTACATAGTGAGGCCAACTTGACTCTTCTTTTCCAGAGGAAAATTCCATCATTTAGAATCGTTTTTTCAAATATAATCGTTAGTTGCAAATTAGATGACTAAGGTGACATCTGTACTGTCATATGCCTCTAATTTGCGAGAGGCCCAGAAGCTAGCCCTGAAACAAAACATTCCAGTGGCCAAATGGCCCTTAATAAAAGCTATGGAATGCAAATGTTGTCTGGACATTTCTTCAAGGTCTGTATTTTTTAGAGCTCCCTCCATAATATTTATTGCCAATGGAAAAAGAAAAGTAGGATTTTTAATTAGGTATACATGTGTATATGCACACACAATTCAAATTATATATATGTACACTTTAAATTACATATACATATATATTTCTAATTACATATACATATATTTCTAATTATATAGTATACATTTTTATAACTTATATACATTTAAATTTCTTATTATATGTGTATATATTTTTAAGATCAATGATTTGTGTCTTAATCGAGATACTTAGGGTTAGTGCAGGAAAAATTATGTTCTCACTAACATGGTGAGCTTTGAGAAGGTTTCAGAAAGTGCCACTGCTCATGGAATACATCCTTTCCCATATATGTTTACTGACAACAGATCTTTTAACAGAGAACCATGCCTTCAATTTTGCAAGATAATTTATTTCAAATAGCAGTATGTGGAATAGGATGTTTTGATTTGAACCTCTCCTATGATGTGTATATAAAAAATGTAGCTAATATTTTCCTCAGAGCAGGTCTTCATAGTTGGAGGAAGGACACTGGGACATAAGATATCTCAATGAGTGCAAACAGGACAAGCAGAACTGGGATGCCAGGAGGGGAGACTGAGAATGTTGAAGACACATTTCAGCTTTTCCTAAAAGGGTACTGAATTGCTTGAAAAACAACCTCCAAGGACAAATCATAGGCTTTCTAAATAAAGATAATTGAAAGGGTTAAATATAAGTCTATGGAAAACAAACAAGCCAATTTATAATTTACAATTCCAATTCCAATGTAATTGGAACTTTCCAACCATGAGTCACACTGGATGTATGGGTTCTAAATACAAGTATGCTGATATAGTTCCCAAATGCATAGACTTTTTTCTCTTTCCTTATTGTTGTTACATAGTATTGTTAAGGAAAGCCTTAAAAGTTTCTCTTTATTCATCGTCTTGAAAACTGAAAATACAGCCATTCGTAAAATTCTACCAGTAACTTTCAATAAGATATCAAAGCAAAGGCAATAGTTATATGCCTTGGGGATTGATCCTTAACCTTCATTGCCCGAGTTACTGAGTTATTCATTTATTTAGTATCAACCATTCTGCAAGGCACTCTATATTTGTTCCCTCATTTGCTTATTAAACAAGACCTTAATGGTACATATACTCCCCATTTTAAAATGAGGTGAATAAAGTTTAACACATCTAGTGGGAGAACTGGGACCACACTCTGATTCCCAAAACCACACTCATTGTACAATGTGATATTCATATATAGGGACTGGTACTGCATGTTCCCTCACAAAATAGGACCTGAGAGAAAAAATATTAATGATTAGGTATAATCAAACTGTAACCTATATATAATATAACCTGTATATTGAATATAATTAAACTGTAGTCCTATAATCACCAATATATCAATATTTTTTACTTCTGAGCATAGTTTTGAAATCTGTCTAGCTCAGATATGAATTTAATAATAAAAACAAACTTTTACCTAGGATTTATATGTTTCAGGTCCTGTTCTAAATGCTTTCCAAATATCAGTTTATTTATCTTTACAAATAAAGCAAACTGACCCACAGAGTAAATTAACTCGCCAAAGGTCACACAAAGTAAATGATAGAGCCAGAATTTAAACCCAGGCAGTATGGTTCCAGACTCAAGAATCTTGCCACTAGGTTGTATTTCCTGTAAGTAACAGAAACATGTTCTCAATATTAATGACAATTATTATAATCGATTTATTCAACAAATATTTTTGAGTGCCTAGCTTATGTCAGGCCCTGATCTGGGTGCTTAAGATGAAGCTAGGATCAAAACATATCAAAGCCCCTACCCTCAGGGAGATTGTACTCTAGAGAGGAAGTAAAAATACAGGTAATATCAACAAGTAAAAATCTATAGCATGTCGTTTCTGTGGAGAAAAATAAAGCAAATAAGTGGAATAAGAAAGTCTAGGTATATAGAGAGTGAATATTTACTATTCTAAATCTCCTTATTGTAGAGATGACATTTAAGGAGAAGGCTTAAGAAGGTGAGTATGTGAAACCTGTAGACATCTGGGCAAAGAGCTTTCTAGCCAAGGGAATAGCAAGGACAAGGGCCCTAAGGCCAAAGAATGTTTAATTTCCTTAAGGAACATCAAGAAAATGGCAACAGCAGTATGAACAAATGGATAGACTATTAGAAATGAAACTGAAGATAAATGGGGGGCCCAGATCAACAGATCCTTGGAAGGACTTTGGTTTTTACTTTCAGAGTAATGAGATGCCATTGTTGGATTTTGAGCTGAAAGGTGTTTTGGACAAGAATGGACTAAAGAGGGAAAAGGTTAATGCAGGAAGGCTTGTTAAAAGGCTATTATACAAATGCTGGTGACATGATATTGGCTTGGACTTGGGTAGAGGTGGTGGACATGGAGAGAAGTATCAAATTCTAGATATATTTTGAAGACAGAGCAAATAGAATTTCCTAAGGAATAGGATATAGGGAGAAAAAAAAGTTAAACTTGATCCAATACTTTTGGCCACAAATCACAGGATAAAGTTGCCATATCTTAAGAGGGAGAACATTTAGAGAAGCTGGAGGTGGTTTAGAGATTATCATAATTTCATTCATGGCATGTTAAGTCTTCAATAGCGGCTATAAGGCAACTAGGTGTCAATTAGAACAGTTGAATGCAACAATCCAGAGTTTGGGGAACAGAAGTGTATGTGTCCCCATAAAAATAGAATTTAAATTTCTTAGACTGGAAGAGATCACCTAAAGAGGGTAACAGAGTCAAGTGTTGAGATCTGAAGGGTTGAGAGAACTCAATCCTTAGGACATTAGGCAGAAGAGAAAACAGGAAGAGGCTGAGAAGGAGCAGACAGAAGATAAAAGGGAAACCAGATGATCTGTAAAACAAATGTTTCAAGCAGGATGGAATGATCAGTCATGCCAAACACTGTCAATAAATGTTAGGTTGTCAGGATCAACGGTTTCACCTTAGTTTTAGCAACTAGAAGTCACTGGTTACCCTGAAAAGAACAGTCTGAAACTGAGGGTTGAAAACCTGAGAGTGGTAGGTTCATAACTGTGACTGGTAGGACAAGGAACATAGAGAGGAAGTGTGGACAACTCTTTGGATAAAATTTTCATGGAAACAGAACAGAGAGAAATAAGATGGTGGCTGAAATAAATTATAGTATGTTTCTATGCTGCTGTGAATTATTATAGTGGTAAGTGAGAAAGCAATGATATGCGAGAAGGAAGGGGGAATTGCTGAAAAGGTGTCATTGGAGATGGCATGAGTGTGATTTACTAAATAAGTAGAGATTATTATCACATAGGAGGAGGAAAAGTACAATTATAGAAATAGGAGAGAAAGCAAAAGATAAGGATATGGGTAATAGATAAAAATAAGTGGGTAAAAGCACATATAGGTTTCTTTCAGATTGGTACAATTTTCTCAATGAAATATAAAGTAAATAAGAAATACCACCAACACTACTAATACTGATTGGGTATCAACTCTGCAGCAAGCACAGGGCTGGGTCCATTAATTATGTCATTTAATACTTCTTATGATATAGATACAATCCTTAAATTAATATTACTATGAAGAAAGCTGAAAGCAACAATTCATACGTTTGATTTAAAAAATGCATTTTTAATTCAACACATGTTAATAGTTAGGGAAAGCCAATATTAAGCAAGCATCTATAAATACTAATGAATAAGTTTTTAGAATCAAGTCTATTTTTTGTCAGAAAATTTAATGTTAATTCTTGTTTTTGCTTTTATATTAAGAAGATGAACCAAAAAATAATATAACACGAGGATATGAATGGATTTGAAAGAGTGGAAATAATCATTCATTATAAGAGTTTTTATTGTGAAGCTTCTTATGAAATCAAAATACACATAAAACTAAAATAATATTTTCCATGTTCTATGTATAGTCTGAAATGTTCAGTCTATTTTATTAACACTCTGTCAGGAAAAGGAAGATTTCTCTATGACAACTTTCTGACTAATGACATGGCCAGTCAATTTCTGGTAGGTTTATGATTTCAACTGAAAAGCAGAGGGAAAACATGAAATGCATCTATTTATTTGAATGTGTTTCTTGCAAATATTTTCCAGGTGACACAGCCATAATTTTTAAGTTTAAAAATCAAGGATAAAAGGAATATGATGATGACACCCATGAAGAATATGAATTTTAGAGTTATCTGTGAAAGCATACAGAAAAATAAGGCCTAAGTCAATGATTTTACCTTTCCTAAAATATTCAGGAAAACCAGCAAGAGAATCACTTCTACCTGATACGTATTAAATGAAAACAAAGAGCTCTCCAGATACTCTTATTTTCTGAAAGCAGCAAGTACAATCCTGTATATAAACCTAATTTATTTTAAAATTCTACATTCACACCACAAAAGATGAAAAGAAAAAAGGAAGAAAAAGAAAACAACTGCAGAGTAGAATATAAAGTCACTAGGATTGTCCTTAGGCCTATAACCTCTGGGAGCTTACACATTACTTCAATCAATACTAAAAAAGAATGTTTGCTGAATAAATCAATGAATAAATATCAAGCAGATTATTTGGTACAATATTTTGAGTTATTTTCCACTTACCTCTTTATAAAATGACCTCTCAGAAGCTATGTGAATACTTCCAAGAAAAATTCATTAACAGCTTGGATTTTGACTCAGAATGACTATTAAAAAGTAGATATGCAATGGACTCATATGACCTTCGGCAAGCTACTTAACCTCTCTGATCTTTAGTTTCTACATCCGCCAAATAGATAAAATGTTTTTAATTTAGTGAGTTATTATTGGATAAAAAGATAATACAAAGAAAGCATTTAGGAAGGGGTCTGAAACAACATGAAATGAGATATCTGCTCTCATGATTATAGCCTTACCTGGTACAGACTTTCCTAACCTCACTGTGATGATGTATTTCTCCCTCCTGCTTCATAATTTTTAATAGGTCCAGAAACATCCATGTCCATTCTTTAGCCATTCCACCTCCCCAACTACTTAGTTCCTTATATTATTTTAGGGTAGTCACTTTGAGAGCAAATTTCAATTAAAAATCAGAGGAGGAGGGCCTGGCCGAGTTGCTCAGTTGGTTAAGAGTTGGTTTAGAGCGCATGCTCTGAGCAACAGGGCTGTCAGTTCAATTCCCACATGGGCCAGTGAATGCTGCGCCCTAGCTGAGCTGTCGCTGGGCTGCCAACAGGTGGTAGGATGGCTCAGCTGGTGTAACAAGATTGCCTGTTCAGTGGTGGGCTACGCCCACACGCAACTAAAAAACTGAACTCCTTCCTTGAGCTGAGCTGCTGCCTGATGGCTCAGTGGTTAGAGGGTGTGCTCTTAACAACAAGACTGCTGGTTCGACTCCCACATGGGATGGTAGCTACGCCCACCTGCAACTAAGATTGAACACAGCACCTTGAGCTTAGAGGCCATGAGCTGCCAGATGGGAAGCCAGATGGCAACTGGCGCCCTTCACAATGAGGACTGAAGAACCACAACTTGGCTGGTCCCCTCCCCCAATTCCCCAATAAAATCTTTAAAAAAAAAAAAATCAGAGGAGGGAAGAATAGAATGGCTAAGATTTGGTACTGATTATAGCTATATAAATAATTATTTATATTTGCATAATTGTGTTTTTGTCTTTTCCCTGTTTATTGAACAGAGACTATTTAGGATTTAGGGAGGGGCAGGAGAAGGAGACCATACCATCTTCTTTCTTTTAACACTCCACAACCTGTAGAACAGCTTCTCTAATATTGTTGTTTAACCACCTTAGAAGCAATTACTTTAAAAATAAGTTCAAGGGGCCAGCCGAGTGGCACGGTAGTTAAGCGCTGGCTTGGAAGCCAGTGGCCCCGGTTTCGGTCCCACATATGAGGGCCAGTGACACTGCCCTCAAAAAAAAAAAAAAAAAAAAAAAAAAAAAAAAAAAAGGGCCAGCGGAGTGGCTCAGTTGGTTAAGAGCTCACTCAAGAGTGCGAGTTGAGCTTTGAGAAACAGCGCCTCGAGGCCAGCCTGAGCTGAGTTGCTGTTGAGCTGCCAATAGGTGGCAGGATGGCTCAGCTTAAAAAAAAAAAAAAGTTCAAAAGTGGGACTACTTTTTACCATGACTAAGCCTTTAACTTATCCATTGCAAAATACCTGCTGAATTTCATAAATCCAGCAATTACCACTTTACCGCCCAAGCCCTTACAGCTTTCTGTAAACTGGTGTGGTTCTTTTTTTGTCTAAATCCATTCTAAACCAAATAGGAAATGGTGTTTTCATAAATTCAACGTGGTAGGGTCAAGGCTGAGATAGTTTTGTTGGGCATGAACCACGTAAGCATTTTTCTGTGAGCAGTTCAGCTGAAATTCAAACTGTCAGAACCATTTAACTTTACAGTAGCTATCATTCCAAAGTAATATTTTCACACACATGCTAGAAGGGAAAGGGAATATCACAACAACTTTCACAATTCTCTGCAATAAGTTCAGGCTAACATGGAAAGTAAGAGGCTTACCTACTGGAAAGTGTACAAAGTTTAGAGTCCAGACATAGTGGAATCAAAATCTTAACCACTCACTACTGCAACTGTGAGCAGATTACTTATTTATCTAGCCTCAGTTTCCTCACTTAAGACGGCAATTATCATATGTCTAGAGAGACTGATGTGGTGATTTAAAGTAGATATTGCCTGATACATTGCAAATCCCATACATGCATTCGCTTTTCTGCACAAGTGATCAGTCTTACAGAAAGACCTGGGAGATTCTGAAAAGACAACATCTCCTATACTTACCTTAATGTTCCCATCATACCCACTAGTGCTCTATGGTTCAAGATAGCAGTCACTGAAGACAAACTGCTCACTCTCTTCTGTGTCTTCATGGGAATCCAGAAACCAGAGGCTTGGGATGGTTAATTGGGCCTCAGTGTGCCCAGAGATAATTTAATCGTTGAAGATCTGTGAGTTATTTTTGGGAGCTCATGCTTATGTGAGGTCTGATGACCTATAGGAGAGCCATAACTGGGACCATGTTGTTACCCATCTTTGAAGTTAAGTGAGTATTAAGGCTTGCATTGCACCCCAGCAGGTATGAGAGCACCTGAGAAGTTCCTTCATGATGCCTCATCAGATTTCAAACCCTTGGTCTATTAACCACAGGCCCAAAAGAACAAAGAGCTATTGGATTGATGCCCTTCTCTGGTTGGTTAGCACTTAAGAGACCCTAATATCCTGACCTGACGGCTACTAACAGGCAATGGAACCCCAACACCTGTAGGAGAAATTGAAAGCAGAAGACCCCAAACTGAAGGTTTTTATTTTAAATAGTTCGCTAAGAAGAGTCTGATGATAACTTGACACTAATGAAAGGCAATACGAGATATAAGGATATCCTTTAAGTCTTAAAAAATAATCTGGAATTTTAAAAAAAGAAGGAAATTAAAGAGCAGGTAACAATGTTTAAGAATTGAGAAAGGTCAATGAACAGGAATATCTGAACACAAAAAAAAGAAAACAAGAATGTAAAAATCTCACGGGAGAAAAGTCAAGAGTCTGAAGGAAAAGTACAGGAGGCTTGATATGCAAATAATAAGAAGTTCAGATGAAGGAAAAGGAACAGATGGAAGAGAGAAAATAATCAAGCCAACAATAGACAAAACATTTTCTAAAGAAACATTTGAGCTGCAGATTGAAGAGACTCACAACATCCCAGAAAGGACTAATGAAAAAAATACACCTCATTTTCACATATATTCTGCTAAATTATTCTGAATTTCTGAGATGGGGTTAACTCTTCTAAGCTTCCATACAAAGTAAGTATCTTTTGCAATGAAAAGATCAGACTAACATTCAAACTTATCTGAAATCCCAAAAGGTAAAAGAAGCTAATAGTCACAGACTACTGAGAGAAAAGGACTGTAATCCAGAACCTATATCCACCCAAGTACTAACCAGGCCTGACCCTGCTTAGCTTCCGAGATCAGACGATATCCAGCATGGTCAGGGGAGGTGGTAGATGAGGGTAAATGGGGTCAAATACATGGTGATGAAACGAGAACTGACTCTGGGTGGTGAACACACAATGATATATAGATGATGTACTACAGAATTGTACACCTGAAACCTATGCAATTTTACTAACTATTGTTACCCCAATAAACTTCAATTTAAAAAATTAACTAATTTAAAAAATAGAACCTATATCCAGACGAGACACCTGTCACATGGGAAAATAAAAACAAAGTATATCTCTGGATATGCAGAGATGCTGAGACTATGTCATCCATATATTCCCATCTGAATAAATATGTGAGAAGGTACCAAATATCAACTGAAAAGGCCAGAAAACTTGCGACAGGAAAAGACAAAGGGAGGAAAACAGTGGTGAGCCTATGAGCCTTGTAAAGCACATAGCTAAATCTATATGGATGATCTCCAGGAAGAGGCTGACAATTGATACTATGTTATAAATAAACATTTCTTTTTGGAAATCTTTTTGATGTAATGTTTTTACTTATATGTAACATATATAAAAGTTATAAAGCACAATAAGAAAATGAATATCCATGAAGTGGCCACTTGACTGTCCCAACACTTTGTCTCAAGGCTACAATACCTCTGCCTCACTGTACCAACAGTGACCACTATCATTTTCTTGCTTTTTCTGAATGGATGTTCTATAAAAATATGCATGTATATCTCTATATATTATTTGTTTTTCTTGTCTTTAAGATTTATAAAAACTGGTATCAGACTGTATATAATTTTCTGAAACTTATATTTTATGCAATAATATGTCCCTTACATTCATGCATGTTTTCTGTAGATGACCTGCTTTCACTGCAGAATCATAATCCATTGCATGAACTCATTGCCCAATTTATCCATTTTCCTGTTGCAAAACCCTGGTATTTAGCATTACAAACAGTATTCTTATAAACAATGTTATTTATATTTCCTGGTGCAGTAGTATCTCTAGAGAATATACAAAGGTAAATATATCAATTTATTGTATATAAATAATAAATATGCATTCTACAAGGTAATGCCAATTTTCATTGTCACCAGAAGTATATGGGTTTTCGTTGAAATTTGTCAAAATCTGGCATTGTCACCAAGCAAATTTTAAAATAGAAAGTGATACATTAAAAGAGAAAGCTTAATAAGTCTAGAATTAAGAGCATTAAACTATCTCCTAAAAATCTAGTGACTAGAAGTGAATTAGAGAAAGGTGGGAAATACACGCATTCTAAAAGTTATCTTCCTGTGGACAGAAGAATATTATACTTGTTTCCTTTTTAAAATAATTATCACAAAATGTAAATTTGAAAACTAATGGTGTAAATGGGAAGGTAAGCATCAGCAAAATAGAAAGATGTACTAAAAGATCTAAATTTATCAGTTTAGAGGGAAGAAATCCCTTATCACTCTATATGAATAAAATAAGAATGAAAAATAACTAGAAAAATGCAGACAGCAGAAATAAAAATCATGCAATAAAGCTATCATTATTTACACTAAACCTAGCTGACTTGGCTGACTTCCCCTATTACAGAAGAAAAAAATATTATCAAAACAAAACCCTGCTCTATTTTCTTTTTTTTTTTAATTAAAGTTGATTATGGTGACAATTGTTAGTAAAGTTACATAGATTTCAGGTGTACAATTCTGTAATCCATCATCTATATACCACATTGTGTGTTCACCACCCACAGTCAGTTCTCCTTCCATCACCATGTATGTGATCCCCTTTACCCTCATCTACCACCTCCCCTGACCACGCTCCTCGGGTAACCACTAAACTATTGTCTGTGTCTACAAGTTTTTGCTTCTTCATTTGTTTGTCTTGTTCCTTTCTTGTTTTCAGTTTTATATCCCACATATCAGTGAAATCATATGGTTCTTGACTTTTTCTGTCTGACTTATTTTGCTTAGCATTATAATCTCAAGATCCAACCATGTTGTTGCAAATGGCAGTATTTCATCTTTTCTAATGGCAGAGTAGTATTCCATTATGCAAATATAACACATCTTCTTTATCCAATCTTCTACCGAAGGACACTTTGGTTGTTTCCATGTCATGGCCACCATAAATGAAGCCGCAATTGTTTCTTTTCTTTATTTAATAGCATACACAAAGCAAAGAGTTAAAAAATAAAATGATGTTCAGCTACTGGATAAACGCAAACAAGCAAATCAAAAGTGGCAATATTAGTAGAGTAGAATTTAAAGTTAAAGCATTCAATAGGACAAGAGGCACATGATCTAATCATAAAAGACACAGTTTACAAAGATCTATAAACTTCGCAGTTAAATATAAAAACTCAAACTTACTAAAAGCACATGGTGACCTTGATAAACATACAATTATAGTATTATATGGTAATTTATATCTTTTAGAATATAATAGAATATAGAACAAAATCATTTTTTAAAAACTGAGGGGTCTGAAAAATACAACTTAAAAACTTAGCTTGGTCATCTATACTTGCCATCCATCTCTGTATCTATCTTATTATGTTTTACACTATAAGTACTGAATTTCTAATCATGTTTTATGATGAAGGAATATTTATAAAAATGCATCATGTAGTCAGCAATAAAAAATGTTCAATGTATTTTAAAAAGAAGAAATTTTACAGGTGATTAACCAATGAAAATAGAAATGATAAAAAAAAAATAGGTGAAAAGCTTGCACAATGGCATTTTTCTAAATGTTTTTCTTAATACCTGGGTCAAAGAAGTAATCAAAACTAAATTTACAAAATGTATTTCAAAAAATACAAAATACTTCTTTTAAAATGGCTAAAGATTTACTCAGAGAAAATCTTACAGACTTGAGTAGCATAAAAACTAAAAAGTAATCTCATATTCATCTTTAAGTGGTAGAAGATAAAAGAAAATAAAACATGAAAGTAAGAAGATGTAATTAATACAGATAAATACTAAAATATAACATTAAAAAGGTACTTTACAAAATTATCTTTTAATATTTAATTCTAGTTGCTTTTATCATCAAAGTTTCCAAAAATTACATTTTATAGTTACCACAACACATTCATAATAAAGGGTTTTGAGTTTTTAGAAAGAAAGATGGTCATAATTAATTCATCATTTTTAGTTCATTAAAATAGGTCACAAACACAAATGCCTAAAGAGATCAGGTAAGTGGCATAATTAAGTGCAGCAGACAGGTGAGGATACAATAAGAAAGGATGTACACTAAACTGGAACACACAGGCTGATTTAAAGGGGCTGCCATCAGCTTCAGGCAAACATTGGACCCAGTGTAGCCACATATTCCAACTTTTCAAATGATGCCTATTAATTCAATTTTTGTTGTTTGTTTTGCTTTGTTTTTAAGTGAAACTGCTTGGCAACTAACAGAAAATTTTTCAAATACAGTTGGGATTTATATGAACTATATGAATTAAAATTCATGGGCCAGATCTACAGCAACTTGGTCCATGGGCCACTTCTATTCACTCTCTGCCTTAAACCTCAAATTTGATGCTACAGTGAATGTTACAGCAAATATATAAGCAGCCAAACACAGCAATTTCATTTTTAAAGTTCCCTCAACAAGTCATCCTATTAGTGTTGTGTGGAAAATTAGACAATCTTTAAATACTCTTGTTTAAAAAATAGACATCTTAAAGATAAGATAAAGAAAATTATGAAAAATTTGAATGCTCCATTCAATTCACACTAGATCTTGTATCTTTAAATAATTTTTAGAAACTTTCCGATTAAAGTAAAAATGTCTGTTATAATTTGGTTTTGGTTAGGTTATTTATCACTTCATGTAAGGTGGAAAAAAAATAAACTACCAAAAAGTATTACTATCTTAAAGAGCAATATCCAATTCTACTCTATATGTACAAAACATTATTCATAATTCACAAATGATTCTCCAACTGTCAAATACTAAGAAAAATATTTCAATTGAAGTAAACTCTGAATTAAAAATAAAGATAATTCCTCCTTGATAGCAACAACTGCTGAAGATTACATTTAATTCAATAGAACTTCTAAGAACCAAAAGATTTTTTTTTATTGATTTTGTTTTCCTTTCTATCTCTGTCTTTCTGAATCCTTTATTGTTCTTTTTTTTTTTTTTAATTGGGGAATTGGAGGAGGGAAACAGTGTTGGGGAATTGGTGGAGGGGAACAGTCTTGGGGGATTGCAGAGGGGGACCAGTCAAGTAGTTCTTCAATCTTAGTTGTGGAGGGCGCCAGTTGCCATCTGGCTGCCCTTTGGCAGCTTGTGGCCTCTAAGCGCAAGGTGCTGTGTTACAATCTTAGTTGCAGGTGGGCATGGCCACCATCCCATGCAGGAGTTGAACCAGCAGCCTTGTTGTTAAGGGTACGTTCTATCCACTGAGCCATCCCAGCAGCAGCTCAGCTCAAGGTGCCAAGTCCAGTCTTAGTCACTGGCGGGCGTAGCCCACCATGGAACAAGCAGTCTTGTGGTTAGGAGCACATGCTCTCACCAGGTGAGCCATCCTGCCACCTGTTAGCAGCTCATTGGCAGCTCAGCTCAAGCACGGTGTCACTGGCCCATGTGGGAATCAAACTGGCGGCCCTGTTTCTCAGAGCTGCGCTCTTAAGCTAACTCTTAACCAACCGAGCCACTCAGCCTGCTCCAGAAGATTTTTTTAAATATTCAATTTTTTTGTCCTTTGTTAACCATTCCTATGATTGTCTTGGCTCTATGTTTTATTACTGTCTCAAGTTTGGGCATTCCATGTTAATTCTATCTCATCTAAAAATTTTACTATTTTCTATTTCTTTCCCCATTTTTCTCCTTATGCTTATTTATCTTTGATCCAGTATTTCCTTTCTCTACTCCTCAACTGTAAGTTCCAATCTATTTTCTCCATTTACTTGTATAATCAGAATGTGCCTGCATTGTTAACAGGTGATATTGCTCAGAGATAGGCATAACACAAGTACCACAAAATATGACAAGTCATTAAAATACATAACAACCATATAATTGATCATAAAGAGACCAACAGTCTAATAGAAATCTTGAATTAATTATAACCATGCAAAGGATGTTACTGATAAGAAGTCACCTTACCAAAACTAAAAATTTGAAAATATGGATAGTAGTGCTAACAAATACCTAGAGTATAAAAATATTCAGTCTTTTCTTGACAATCAGCATTGCCTTGATATGCAAGTGATAGGAAATTAAAACTCTATAGAAAATTCTCAAATCTGCACAAAGCAGAATCAATGGAGTTTAAGTAGGAAACCTGAATTCAATTTATTATTTATTCTGAAAGACAAAAAATAAGTGAGATATCACTTGTGGAATGGCTATTATCAACAAGACAAGTAATAACAAGTGTTGGAGAGGCTGTGGAGAAAAAGGAACCCTCATACACTGTTGGTGGGAATGCAGATTGGTGCAGCCACTATGGAAGGCAGTGTGGAGGTTCCTCAAAAATTTAAGAATAGTATTGCAATAAGACCCAGCAGTCTCTCTTCTGGGTATTTACCCCAAAAATCTGAAAACATTTATTCATGAAGATATATGTACCCCTATGTTCACTGCAGCATTATTCACGGTGGCCAAGACTTGGAAACAACCAAAGTGTCCTTTGATAGATGACAGCATAAAGATGAGGTTCATATATACAATGGAATATTACTCAGCCATAAGAAAAGATGAAATACTGCCATTTGTGACAACATGGATGGATCTTGAGATTATCATGCTAAGCAAAATAAGTCAGCCAGAAAAGGTCAAGAACAATTTGATTTCACTCATATGTGCAATATAAAACTGAAAGCAACAAACGGACATGACAAACAAACAAAATCTCATAGACACAGACACAGTTTAGTGGTTACTAGAAGGTAGGTGAAGAGGGGAGTGGTCAAAGAGGGTAAACGGCGTCAAATATATGGTGATAAAAAGAGAATTGACTTTGGGTGGTGACCATGCAATGCAATATATAAATGATGTATTATAGAATTGCACACTTGTAACCTATATAGTTTTACTAACTAATGTCACCCCAATAAATTTAATGAAAATTTTTAAAAATAAGCAATGAAGTGTAGTTCAGAAGACATCCAAAATAAGAAGCACATTATATGACAGAAAATGATGCTTATAATTATACAATGTATCTACCAATATTTGAACATCTGGGTTATTCAAAATGAATATATACACATGATGGTGTCTATCATTTGACAAATTTAAGTGTTTAAAATTAATGTACTGATATTAATCACAATTTTCATAGCAAGAGATTTCGACCAGTAAGTTGACTGTACTTAATTTTCATAAGGAAAGATCTCAGCATTATCTCTTCGACACTGAATTCCCAACCTTGGTCCAAATGTATTAGTCATTTAGATATGTAGCCTCTGACATCCTGAACATTAAAACCACTATTTCACCTACAATTTGCCGAAGAAAGGAAAGATAGAGAATTTAGTTCAGTGAAATCTTCCAAACTGTTCTTGCATTTAGGGTTTGTATTTATAAAGGAATCACACTTTCCTATGCCAGAAACCCTGGCCTATTAAATTCCCCACACTGCAACCCAACCTCCCCACTTCCAGCTCCAAATGTCATATCCAGCCTTCCTTCCAATGGAGTTTAGAGTGACTAGGAGGAATACATAGGTTGTCCATTATTTATGAAAAGCCTAATTTCAGAAATTCATTTTTATAAATTCAACTATAATAGAGAGATGAGAGAGAAAAACTCTCTAATTCATTTGTATTTTGATTCTGAAGTTTAGTCTTGTCCACAGCCATCACAGGGCCTTAACTCGATTCTCCTGCCCTGGATCATAAAAGCACTGTGGTGATGCGAGGACATGGAGCACTCAGTCATTTAAAATTTCCTCTAGGAAAATTTTTTATTTTTTTTATTAACAGAATCTAACTTAATTATGACTTCTTTATTTATAAATCTATTTTCCCTTCCCCAAAGTAACCTCCCCAGAAATAAACATATTGTTAATGAAAGTTTAGTCTCATAGACCATAGCATAAGATAAACCAAAAGAAAAATCAGATAATTTAATTAATCTAATTTACATTTGAACTTCACCCAACCAAAATTCTAATTTGAAGCAGAATGACTTTCAAAATCGGATGGAATAATATGTAAAATATTCAATGAAAAGGAGAATTCTTTTGACATTTTGCCTTAGAAACTCAAAACCATCTATGGCTAGATATATTTTAACAAAAGATCACTAAACAAACAAATGAAAACCCGAACTCAGAAGGTAAAATTGTGGACAGTTGGCAACTTTGACCCTTGCCTCTCATACTCTATAGCCAATCTATCAGTAAATATGGTGGGTTCTTGTTCCTAAATATCTTTCAGGCATTATTCATTTATTCAATGAATAGAGAGAGAGTACTTAATAAATACCAGGCACTGTTCTGCCAACAAGGATATGGCTGTGTGCAAAAAAGAATAAGTATTTCCCTCTTAAGCCTGTGTTCTATAATATAATGCTGCTGTAAGTGTTAGTGTAAAAACTAAATCAGGACAAGGAAATATTAGAGGATAATATTTTAGGTAGGGGATTACAACCCAAAAAGGTAACATTTGATCAAAGCCTAAGTGGTGTGAAGAACTGATTCTTCTCCCAGGCCTGTGCAAAAGACCTGGGGTCCTCTTTGTTTTTGGAGTCACATCATAGTATTTCTTTTATCTAAACCTTTGCTTTATTGTTCTCCTAAAATGCCCATCAATTTTTCTGCTGCTTTTTGAAATTCAATCAGTTCTTTGCATGTTTCTATGATCTTTTCTCCAAAAAGTCAAGTCAACACTCAATTTCTATCTTTCATGACTAGTTATCCCACATATTGTGATCTGTACCAAATTTCGTGCACTTGGAATCTAAAAGAGAAGAGAAATGATACTTACAGAACTTTTAATGGGAACAAGTAAGTCTGGCAGTAGCCTTTTTTTTTTTTTTTTTTGAGGGCGGTGTCACTGGCCCTCATATGTGGTACCGAACCGGGGCCGCTGGCTTCCCAAGCCAGCGCTTAACCACCGCGCCACTCGGCCGGTCCTTGCCAGTTGCTTTTTACATATTATCTTATTTAATATTCATGCTACTTCTATGATGTAGGCATTACTATTCAATTTTACAGATAAGGGAACTGACTCTCTGAGAGATCCTGACCACACAGCTAGGAAATGGCAAAGCCAAAATCCAGACTCAGTTTCATCTAGCTTCATATATTTCATTTTATTTATTTATTGATGTTCCTATAGCAAAGACACAGTTTGTCCATGTCTTGTTTCCAGATTAAGGAAGTAGATGAGTTTCAATACTTTTGCTTGGAATTCTGTTTAGCTTCTCCTTTGCATATCAAATTCCCAAGACCCCACCTGCTACAATGCTTTTCTTCTGCATTTGTTCAGGCCACACTGATGTTTCTTCTTTGAATTCCTGGTCCATTCAGAATCAGAATTGCATAGATTGGTATCTATTTATTTCTCTACTTGTGTGATTCCTAATCCTGTTTTCTAAACAAAGTTATTTTAAAATCTAATGAGAGCTTGAGGTGCCCTCCCCAGAAAAAGAAAGAAGAAAATTAGTATAGTTACAATAATGTGCATGCCTGAAACTCATCCCTGGACTCCCTCTTTTGAATGCATTTATTTAAACTACCCAAGAAGATGACATGTTTTTTGAGAACAGCAACTGTAATTTATGTTCCCTTGAGCTCCCTGCAGTGCCTGGCACAGTGCAAAACAAATACTAAGTGACTAGCCTGTCAAACAAACCCTGTGCTTTAGACAATGCAAAGCAATAGGTTTTTAGCGTAAACTCATTTAATTACATTTTGCAAAGAAAAAAAAAGGAAAAGAAAAAGTTGGATGCATTTTGTAGAACCTAAAAGTCAGGGGATTGTCATTTTAAAGAAGAAACACAGTATAGTTCGACCCTATGGTTTCAAGGTCACTGAGCTGGGAATGTTGAAGCTAGCTGCAGAACCTGGATTTATATGCTAAGAGTAGTGTCCGAAGGGAACTGGAGGGACAACTGGACTTCATACTCCCTGTCTCAGAGAGAGTATCAGAAGAATATTTCCTCCTAGTGATATTGTTGGAAATTCTCCTTATAAAAACAATAATAATAAAGTGAAGGAAAATGTTATTAAATTTTGAAGACTCTAAAAGCAGCTACTAAATATCGTTGTTATGAAGTCTTCCAACTCACATAATATCATTTTCTTATTCAGATTCAAATAAAATGAATATTCCAAGGGAACTGGGCTATGGACATGAATATTCCAACAGAGGAAAATACTGCAAGAGCAAAATAACATTTAAAAATAACCAAATAGGAACAGTAGGAATAAAAGCCAAAACATGATATTTTATCTTGAAGTTTAGATAACTAAATGAGAAAAGGATATTTAAAAGTGGAACAAAATGAGAACACAGGAAAGACTGGGCTGCAAAATGGCCCCATTCTTAACATCCTCTGTCCTGGCAACCTCGGCCTGTACCCTGGACATATTTTCCTTAGAAAACCCCACATGTTGACCGCCACTCACACATCTCCAACTCATGGTTGATGCAACTTATTCCCTGCCACCCATACACCTCCAAAGAAAACAGATATGCCTTCATCATTTAACTTTAAAGGGTGGCATTGCAGTCACTAGAGCTGTAATTTCCAGCCTTGCACAAGAAAACTTCCCTTTACAATTGTTCCCCTAAGATTCCATTCACATAGCAACACATTTTTCTTCTGTTTTGGGCATTGTTTCTCCCTGGCTCTCATTATCACTGGTAATTGGGCTTTTTTTGCATTGCAGATCCAAAAAAAAAAAAGGGAAAAAAGAAAAGAGAAAGAAGAAAGAGAAGACACAAAGAAAGAAATAACTTCCAGATTTAATTACACATTTGTCTCCATACATTGAGAAGTTTCTGGGTGTAAAGGCTTAACGTGTTTTGAATTCATTTTGCCTGCTCCTTTCAAAACACACAAAGGAGAAAATGTGGGGAAGACACAAGCTGCACTGTCAACAGGCTGGCCCTGCATTTCTTTGACTACAGCCACCAATAGGACAGCAGGCAATTTACATAAATTACCCATAACAACTGTCCCAGAAAAAGACTGTAATGCTGACTTTATTTTGTGGCAATTGATAGGACCATGGATAGTCTTGGAATGTCTAAATGACTTTCATGGTCAAATGCTGTTTTTCTACATTCCCCAGCACTTCACTATAGGTTTCATCATTACTCTTTAACAAAGGTAATGCTAAAGAATATTCAGGGAATGTTTTTTTTTAAAAAAGGAAAAAGTCAGCAATATTTGAGAATGAACTAAAAATTAGAACTCCTAAGTCTGAAAGAATAAGGCAGAAAAGGCAATAATTAAAGTTGAAATTAATGCAATATATAAATAATAAAAATAGCATATGTAATATATAATAATAGCATACGAGTGTATACGCACACCCTTTCATGTTACAATAAACTGTAAATATAAAAGTTAAAGTATCCTTCTCATCACTTTTTAGGAATATCATCTGAGTCAATACATTAAAAGTTTTTAAAACAGGGCTGGCCATGTGGTGCGTTGGTTAAGAGCTGGCTTGGGAAGCCAGCGGCCCGGTTTGGATCCCACATATGAGAGCCAGCGACACTGCCCTCTACAGCTAAGATGGTGAACAACAGCTCCACCTGGACCTGGGCTGCTGTGAGTCCCCGGGACCGTATAGCTGCAGCCCCTGCTGCAGTGGGCTGCCATAGGCTACAGTGAGTGGCTGGCAGCCAGCGTGAGCGGCTGGCAGCCAGTGTGAGCTGCCAAGAGCCGCTTTGAGCAGCCGTCCAGAGGCCGGCAACCAATCTGCCTCACCCGAGAAGAACACAATGGTGATACCAAAATGGGCCAGTGAAGCAATGTCCTCCACAACTAGACTGAAGCACAAAAGGACAGCAACTTGTCTGTTCCCCTTCCCGGGTTCCCCAACGCTGTTCCCCTCCCCCAATTCCCCAATAAAATCTTTTAAAAAAAAATGTTTAAAACAATGAATGATATAATTTACAGCAGTGAGACTGAACACCAAATATCACGAAATAATGGCACCTCCAGAGTTTCACAACTCAGCAATCATCATATGTCATCATATGTCATCATATGTCAAAGTTATTTGTCTATGCACTTGCCTACCTCTCTGGGTTTTTCTCTCCTGAAAAGAGGTCTCATTCTTCATCTTTATACCTCAGTCCTAACACAAGGCATTAGAAAGTACATGCCAACATTTCCAGAGAGATTCACAAAATCCCTAGGAATTAGAAAAAGCAGTTATTATCCCCGTTAGGCAAATAAAGAAACCCAATCATAGAAATTAAATATATAATCATTATTGTGGATTAGCTAACATTTTAATGGGAGAAACAGGTAATGAGCATGTAAGCAAATAAATAAAATAACTTCAGATACTGCAAGTCCCGGACTTATGAACATTCCAGTTGCGAACTTTCACAGATACAAACAAACATTCGGAGATGCGCCTAAATTGCGGAAGCAGTTCACATGTCTGCCGGACATTGTCATAGTTGTGCTGCTGTGTGCTTACTGTACAGTGCGATAGTGTACAGTAGTCCAGTGCTCAACCAGATCCCAGGATGCCCGGAAGCAAGAGGAAAAGCAGTGGTGATGTGGAGGGGGCTGCTAGGAAGCATCAAAGATGTATAAGACTCACTTTGTTGGACTTTTGAACGAATCCAACTTACAAACGGTCTCCAGGAATGGAACTCGTTTGTAAGTCGGGGACTTACTGTACTACTGATGAGAAAAAGGAGAATAAAAAGGTAGGGTTTAGAGTGGCTTGGGTAGCAGGTGTATATAATATACTTGGGGAAGGCCTCTCCAAAAGGTGACCTTAGAGTTTCAACCTCAATGCTGAGAAGGCTGCCACATGAAAAGCAGAAGACAGAGCATGTCGAGCAGGAGGACATAAAAGGATCAAGACCGGAAACAAGCTGGCAAAAGGAAGAAAGAACCCCAGAGTGGCTGAAATGCTGTCAGGAAGCAGACAAGGTAGGAAGTCAGAGGGAAAGGCTAGGCATTACAAGTCATGGCCAAGAGGACAGATTTTATTTGGTTACATTGGAAATTCACTAACTGGCTTTAAGCAGGGAAACAGTGGCATTTGATTTAAACTTTAGGAAATTTATTCCAGCTAATATGTAGAAATAAGGGAAGAAAGGGGGTAGAAAGGTCAGCTAAGGGCCCAGTGCAGAAATCCAGGGAAGAGATTATGTTTTGCATTCCATCCCTTTCTCCCAACTGTCAGAGAAGGGACATCTCACTGGACAGAATGTAGTGCTGACTAAATATGATACCCTGAGTTTTATGCTTTATAATTTATAGGCACAGGAAAAGGGAATTTGCTCGCAAGCCAAATGTGGTGACTGCATCTTAACTTTTGATCAACTTCATTGTAATTTACCTGGCCTAAATGATAGTGAGACTCTGAAATTACAACAAATAAAACAATGCACCGATTACATTGAAATGTTACATGTGATATGTCAGCTACATGTCCCCTCCCATCGTATCCTGTCCTTTTAGGCATTTCCTTTTCACTCAATGGCCCTATTAAATAGATTAATATTAAATGCACAACTTGGTAACTGTAAGACTGGGACCTGAGTCTGTTCACAAATGTTTTCAGGAATACAAAAAAAAACACCCCATGGAGAGATGGCCAAATGAGCCATTTCACACACAACTTCATAATTTTGGTTTTCTTTTCAAAGTGGTTTTGGCCGAACCTAACCACAGCAAAGAAGATAGATACCCTCTATCTCTAATGGAGATAGTGAGAAGAATTTGATTAAAAGTAACTAGGAGCTGAGATGGCCGAGTGGCATGGTGGTTGGGCGCTGGTTTGGGAAGCCAGCGGCCCCGGTTCGGGTCCCACATGTGAGGGACAGTGACACTGACCTCAAGGAAAAAAAAAAAGTAACTGGCGGCTGACCAAGAGGCTCAGTTGGTTAAGAGCACAAGCTCTGAGCAATAGGGTTGCCGGTTCGATTCCCACATGGGCCAGTGAGCTGCGCCCGAGCTGAGCAGCAGCTGAGCTGCTGACCAGATGGCTCAGCTGGTGAGAGCATGTTTTCCTAAAAACAAGGCTGTTGGTTCAACTCTTCCATGGGATGATGGACTATGATCCCTCCTCCCTCCACAATTAAAACTAAACATGGCACCTGGAGCTGAGTGGCCACGAGCTGCCAACAGGCAGCCGGATGGTGACTGAACTTGGAGCTGAGCTAACTGCGCTCTCCACAACTAAGATTGAAGGACAACAACTTCCAGTTCCACTTTCCCAATTCCCCAATACTGGTCCCCTTCCCCAAATCCCCAATAAAATCTTTAAAAAAAAAAATTAGTATTATATACCACTTTACTATTTGTAAAGTTCTTTCCATACAGTTCCTCATAAGATCCTCAAACTAATGTTATGATATAGGATAATAATTATTATATCTCCAATATAGAACATGATTATTTAAACATATTCAGGGAAGTTAATGACTTAATCAAGAAAACTCAGTCAGTGACTGGCCAATTGGGTCAGAACTTGAAGCCAGTTCAAAGTCAAGCTAGTTCCATCACTCCACACTGCTTACACTAGTGAAGGCTCTTGTCCCAGAAAGATGCATGGTGCAGAGGTTAAGGGCACAGGCTCTGAGGTCACATCTAGCTCCATCAATCTGTGCACCAGCTGCTACTTCATTGGCTATCCCTCTGCATCTGAAAGTTTTTGGTTTCCTTGTATGTAAGATGGGGGTCATAAAGTCCACCTCAAAGATTTTCACTTTTGAGGATTAAGACAACATATAGAAAGAGTTTAGCACAATATCTTAAGCAACCACAATAGTTCAATAAATGATAGTTTAAAAAATTAATGACCCTCACAACTAAACGAAGAATATAACCTAGTTGGCTTCAGGACACAACTGTAAAACCAAATTGGGGATAAAGTAACTCAGGATAAAGCTTTCAAAGAGGATTACCAGCCTATCCTCTACACCTCACTTATAGTTAATAGAAGCCTGGGGATTTAAATATAATAAATCAAACAGAAAGTTAAGTCTCTCAAGAGCTTCACTTTAATATTTCTAGTCATCTGTATTTAAGGGGTGTACAGAGCATCTTACTTCTTATTAACCCCAAATACACTCTCATTTTAATGGCGGCAGAGATCTCCCCTTTGATGGCAGTGTCTCGTCAACATCTAGGATTGATTCATGTTGGAGCACAGACCACAAGCCCCTGGGCACCCTGGCACTGAGGCCTGGCAGACACAACATCCTGCCCTGGCTTTCCACCAGGAGCTGTAGCCTCCCCCTACTGGCCTTCTTCAACTCCATGTTCTAAATCAAGCCCAATGTACAGCTGGGATGGCATGTCACAGCACTTCTTTATAATGCCATCCCTTGAGCCTGGCCAGTTCTTTTCATAACTGAAATAAATCTATTCTGTGCCATCTCCTAAGTTCTGGGGAATGGCATCCTTTTGAGATTCTGAAGCTGCATGGACTGAAGCCAGAAAGGAGGCCAAAACCATCAAAGAGACGAGGTGGCCCTGACACAAAAGTGCTACATTTGATAAAAGGCTCTGACAACAAGGAGAATCTCTTACAAAACATCCCTTAGCACATAGCTATAAATTACCTTGCCAGAAAAGGCTGGTGTTGATCCTCACAAAGTGAATCTTTAACAGGATATGTGGGAATTACTTGCAAGGGGCTCCATCTATATCATTTCAGAAGGCTTTGAGATTATGTTCTCATTGCTTAGGAGCACACATCTTTTCATTTCCTTTTGATCACTACAATATTATTTTCCTTAACTACTAGCTCTAAATCCACAAAAGATTTGCACTATACATTTTTTTTAGCCATAGGTGGTACTGTGCTTCCTCCCCTTCTCTCAGCTTATATGAGTTATATGGACAACTCCCCACCAGCAGGCTTTTGTACAGTGTCTATCTCCTCTGTACTCGGGTCCTCTGTGTACATCTCTCTCTGGGTCACATGAGCCACCATGCTAAGGCTGGACTTCACACCATCTGTCTTTCCACTCCTAGTCCTTACAATGTTTCCAGTTCTTAATTCATGTGATTCCTAGTTCCTAATACTATAGACCTCTATGACCTGTGCTATTGCCTTCACCCTCTAACTCTAAAATATATATATCTGATTTCAATGGATTTCCTACTTGTTACACATGATTTGTTTCCAAAATTCTCCCTATTCGGACTCACAAGAGCAGTTACGCATTCTCGCTACCAAGTCAGTTGCTTTATGACACTGTGATACCAAGTCTTTTTCACCCTACAGTTAGTTACTGAGCACAAGGCCAGGCATGGGGTGAGGTGCCAAGGACACGGCAGTAAAAAATGGACCTGATCCCTGTCCTCAGGGAGGAGTGGATGCTGAGCAAGTAGTCACACATCTAACTAGAAAGTACAAGTTGCAATATGTGCTTGGAAAGCACATAGGGAGTGTGTGTGTGTGTGGGGGGGGGGTGTCAGGGAAGGTCCCTGAGGAAGTGGTTTTCTTTGTCATAGGACTATAATCACTCTTCTTTGTTTAATTGTGCTTTTTGATTAGCAATTGAAAGCAGAATGGGGTATTAGCTTGATTAATATTCTGTGTGTGAGTCAAATACTCTTCACAGCTGTGCCTGGAGAGCTTGGTCCTATTTCTTTTAGAATTCCCCATGGAACAAAAGCATTCATTTCCCATGGCTATATTTTATGAATTAAAATAAGTGCTACTCATTTGTCAGCTCAGTTGTAATGTCAGAGTAAAATTCTCCGTTCCATTTCTTTATTCACTGTGATCCTTGGCTATCTCTACTTTAGAGAGGAGAAAAGTGAGGTCCTTTGTCCTTAAGTGATCTCATCCAAAGGCCTCTGCAAGTTCATAATAGAGAAAAAGGTCAGAACACAGCTCTGGGTTACTAGCTTCTTAAATACTGACTCAGTGTCTAGAGTAAGTGAATGGAATCCTTACATGGAGGCTTCTACTGACACTGCTCAAGGGTTACACCCTCAGTGACAGAGCTAAAATGTGTAGAAAGATGGTGCACTAAAAAAGAAAGACCATTTGGGGAAATCAAAAATCATGTTCCACAACCACCAAGGCAAGAGCATTAGTCATTTTACCTGAAGGATCGAGCCATCTCTGCCCCCCCTATAGACTCATGGACAATAGAATTCATGTGTTAGTGTGAATGCAGAAGGGAAATGGGAGCTGTTTTATGTAGTCATGATGAGGGGCACCCTACAAAACTTGTCATCCCACATTGCAATTCTACATGGTGAACGTAGGATCTTGTTTTACAGATACAGAAACTGAATCTCAAGGCCATTTCCACAGTGGAAAGAGACAGCTCATTTTAGAATACACATAAGTGGGAACCCAAAGTTGCCAAATTTCCCATTACACCTACCAGTGTTGAAAAAAATAGGGTATGAATTAAGAATTGTTTGTTCTAGGGCCGGCCGAGTGGCGCAGTGGTTGCGTGCTGGCTTGGGAGGCCAGTGGCCCCAGTTTGGGTCCCTCATGTGAGGGCCAATGACACTGCCCTAAAAAAAAAAAAAAAAAAAAAAAAAAAAAAAGAATTATTTGTTCTAATATGAGGTCAAACAATTAAGTTTGTGACCTCATCCTAGAAAAAGTGCTACATACCTCATTGATGAATGTCATTATGGTCACCTTCGAAATGCTCCCCTTAGAAATCTATGCACCAATGCCAGCACCTAGGCCACCCTTCAAAGCAATTTTGGAACTTTTTTTCTGGAATGGCCATCAGAGCTGTAGTCGTATTACCCTTGATGTCCTGAATGTCATCAAAATGTCTTCCTTTCAATATTTTCTTTATCTCTGAGTAAAGAAAGAAGTCACTGGGGGGCAGATCAGGTGAGTAGGGAGGGTGTTCCAATACAGTTATTTGCTTACTGGCTAAAAACTCCCTCACAGACAGTGTCATGTGAGCTGGTGCATTGTCGTGATGCAAGAGCCATGAATTGTTGGTGAACTGGTCAGGTCGTCTAACTTTTTCAAATAGCCTTTTCAGCATTTAAAAATAGTAAAATTGAGCTGGCGAAGTGGCGCGTTGGTTAAGAGCTGGCTTAGGACGCCAGCTCTGAGCAGCAGAGCCCCTGTTTGGATCCCACATGAGGGCCAGTGATACTGCACCCTCTACAGCTAAGATGGTGAACAACAGCTCTACCTGGAGCTGGGCTGCCATGAATTGCCAGCAACAGCTTAGGCTGCAGCCCCTGCTGCAGTTGGCTGCCATAAGCTACAGTGAGTGGCCAGCAGCCAGCGTGAGCTGCCAAGAGTCGCTGTGAGCAGCCATCCAGAGGCTGCTGGCGACCAATCTGCCTTACCTGGGAAGAGCACAATGATAATACCAACATGGGCCAGTGAAGCGACGTCCTCCACAACTAGACTGAAGAACAAAAGGACAGCAACTTGTCTGTTCCCTTTCCCCGAATCCCCAATAAAATCTTAAAAAAAAAAAAAGTAAACTTGGTTGTTTGTCCAGTTGGTACAAATTCATAATGAATCATCCCTCTGATATCAAAAAAGGTTAACAACATCATTGCAACAAGTTTGTGAACTTAATTGTCCAACCTTGTATATGTAATATTTTCCATTAAATTTTCTTGAGGAGTGCCTTTTTTCATATGTTGATTTAGCAACAGAAAGTTTTTATTTTTGAGAAATCAGTAGATCAGGGAATAGCAGCTCAAAGATGAAGGCTCTGAAGTCCAACATACTTGGGTTTTCATCCTAACTCTGCTGTTCTCTCACTTTACTATGTCCTTGAATTTTTTTCATCAGTAAAAATGGGTCAATTACAGTACATCCCTGAAGAAATTTTTCAAATACTACACAGAATAATCCAGTCTTATTGCTTAACTCAATATCTGACACATATTCAGGAAATGGTAGTTATCTTTTTATAATCTATATTCACTTGAATGAAATTGTTTCTTGAAACTATGTTAAGTGACTTTGAAAAAGTTAAGCTGAATGAGCACACACAACACATTTTTAATAAAAGCTCAGCTACACAATGCATATCCTATGGCTGATTAAACTTTATATTTCATTGTTTAAGTCTCAACATTTAAAGCTGACACATCCTTGAAGCAAAATGTAAGACAGGCCATGTAGCAAAAAGACCACAGAATTCAGGATCCAAAAATGAAGATTCAAGTCCAAATTCTTCCCATCTGTGGCTGTGTGATCTTAGACAGTCATTTAATCTTCATGAATGGATCAGTCATCCTATAGTTAAGGAAAATAGGATTTACCTGCTTCACATACCTTAACTATCAAAGCAAATCATGTCAAACCATGAAAATCTATTGTTTTTTAGTAAGGAAAATAGAAAAATTCAAGGATAGAATTTTCTTATTGATCTGCAGCAAAGAAGCACTAATATAATTAAAGGGCATCAACTGAAATCAGCAAGTACAAAAAAATTTTTTTGTTCACCCTATGGGATATTCATTATCTTCTAACATTTTCTAAGGTTGTATAATTGAAACATTAGATACTGCTTAAAACCAGAAAGTTGAGGGCCGGCCCAGTGGCGTGGTGGTTAAGTGCTGGCTTGGGAAGCCAGCAGCCCCGGTTTGGGTCCCACATATAAGGGCCAGTGACACTGTCCACAAAAAAAACAACAAAAAACAACAACAGGAAGTTGGAAAAATATCAGGTAGTGTGGTGGGTCATGGCTTTACTAAAATAAATTTATTCTTTGGAACTCAGATTTTTTTTAAATTCAGATCTTATGCCAATCTGCCTTGATAATTTATAAGATACTTTTATCAAGTGTTATATTTTTTAATTGAGTGATTAGCAAATTCTGGATGAAATGAAATCCCATTTAACCAGATCAAACAATTGCATTATATTAAATATATTCCTTTAAAAGTAAGTATACATTTTGTAGGAAAAAAATTGAAGAGTGGTATATAGGCCTTGCTCATTTTTAAAGGATAAATGTTTCTTTAACTTCATTATGTGAATTTAAGGTGCCACATTAGGACAAAAATTAAAACAGTTTCATAAGATTTAAGCTTCAAATTTAGGTACAGAAGAGACATGCATGACAAAACATTCACTTTTTCAAGGCAACTTTTACTGCATAGGTTAAGCCTAAATACTAAGCATATTTTAACTGGCTTAGAATCAATGATATGTAAATCTTAGTAGAGTTATCACTGGAAACCAATTCTATTCTTAATAGTACAAAAATAGATACAATGAAGTACTTCTCTTCTAATTAAATGTTTTAAAAATACACTTAAGGAGAAGAGCAAAACAAACAGCTTGGTATCCACCCACCATCCTAAGTAAATATTATACCTTTCCCAAATGCCTCTTTCATTGGCTGAGTTTATAATCCTTACTTCTGTCTGAGGTTCTGTTCCCTAATCATTCATTCTGCAAAGGAAACCAATATAGCAACATCCTATCCTCCTTTTCTTGTGGAAACTTCATGATTGTATCTGAGGACAAGCTGTAAGGTCTTGATTCTAGACCAATAGAATCCAGAGTTAAAAGGTATAAAGTTCCCAAAACAGTATGAATATAATTCTGCCTCTGGGGTATGCACCACTCCACTCTTCTTTCTCCTTGATTCTTTCCTACCATGATGGAACCGTTAGGGACCTGATTCTCTTAGGGACTGAGGAAACAGTGAGTATCTCTCAGCATCATATGTAAAGCAGGAGAAACTTCAAAAATCAACCAGCATTCTGCACATTGGTTACAGAGGAAGCTAACCTGAGGAGGTTCCAAAGGTTATTTGTCAAAAAAAAAAATTGAACACCCCTTTTGCAATGCAATGGAGCCATCCTTCAATAAATACTACATTTTCTAAAGCCGTGTATTTTCTCCATTCATCCAGTCAAGGGAATGAAATTTCACCGGAGATTACTAAAGGAATATAATAGAAAATTCCATAAAAGAGCCCAAACCTTTCAAATCTTGCTACATGAAATTTTATTATCTTCTGTACATAGGGTTTGGTTCTGTATGAACTGAAATCATCCTCATTCCTCCAAATCAATTCTCCCATTGTATATAACTCCAGAGGAAAAAACAATCTAGCCTTTACTGATCAATTTTTATGCTTCAAAAAAACACAGAGATATGATTATTCCCACTTCACAAAACATATATAGTCGATTTATACACCCTAAAATGCCTTTACATTATATTTTTCTAAGTTAAAAGGCTTCAGGTTAACTCGATCATCATTCTCAGCTCTATGAAGATTTACTACATAGAAAGAAACCAAGTGTGTTTATACCTTCACTGAAGCCAGAACAAGAGCGTAGATTGCAATGAGAGGGATTTTATGAGATGTAAATATGAATTGTTTGTAGACAAGGCTTTAAGAAGCTTTAACAAGGCGGGCAGAGTGGTGCGTTGGTTAAGAGCTGGCTTGGGATGCCAGCAGCCCTAGTTTGGATCCCACATTTGAGGGCCAGTGACACTTTCCTCTACAGCTAACAGCTCTACCTGGAGCTGGGCTGCTGTGAGTCCCCTGGACAGCATAGCTGCAGACCCTGCTGCAGTGGGCTGCCATAGGCTATAGTGAGTGGCTGGCAGCTGGTGTGAGCTGCCAAGAGCCACAGTGAGCAGCTGTCCAGAGGCTGACAACCAATCTGCCTCACCCAAGAAGAGCGCGATGACAATACCAACATGAGCCAGTGAAGCAACTAGACTGAAGAACAAAAGAACAACAACTTGTCTGTTCCCCTTCCCCAATTCCCCAAAGTTGTTCCCTGCCCCCAATTCCCCAATAAAATCTTTTAAAAAAGAAAGAAAGAAAAGAAGCTTTAACAGGTTATTAAGGATTAAGTATGTGAGGTGATTTAAATATTTAATCCTATACAGAGACAAAAATGAGCTCTGGGGACCCCTTGCAGACCCATGATTCTGTAAAAATGGGCAATGACACTGGTGAATCTTTGAAGATAAAAATGTTTTCTGTTTGAAGAAGGATTAAGGATGTAGAATTTGCATATATTGTAATTAAATCTCTACGTCCTACAAGGCTCGTGAAACTTTCAAAATGAAAAATATTTTGCTTTCTCATTAGTGACTACAATGTTCTTTTAAAAAGTTTACAATCATTTCACTCACACTTACCATCCTTGATATCTTTATTACTGTTCTTACTGAGCAGATCTTAATAAAATGCATCAAAAGTGGTGGGCAAAAAGGATAACCAAGCTGGTAAAGAACATCAAAGGGGTTCCTATGATTGGCGCATCTTCCACCATGATGGGGAACAACTATGCTGATCGGCAGACTCATGAGTTACCATTCTCCTGAAGCAATTTGTTCACAGTGTGGGTGGCAATACAAATGTACATATCTCAACCGAGTATTTTAGAAAATAATCTCTATGTCTTAGACTTGATCCAAATCTATACCAACTTATCTTAGCCAATCAACCAAAAGTTCAGGGCCACATACTATTATGGTTATTTTACCTAATAAAAACTTTCTAATATGGTTACAATAAAAAGTAATCAACTGTTTTTTCTCAGCATAAAATCCAAACCAAATGAAAAAACAAAACAAAACAAAACAAAAGAAACAAGGAGCAAATGGGTTTCTTAACTGTACTACTTATACATGTTTATGAAATGGTGGAATCTTTCATATTGGATCTAACTTTTTCAGATAGTAATCATTCTGAATATCAGCCATAATTCTATGACTGCTGTTCTAACATTCTTTTTTGTAACCCATTTAGCCAAGACTTTTAGAATGTGTAGGGTCAGTCATGGGAATAACTGTGAAGTAAGTAAGTTTTATGTCATTGTCATTTATGTGTCAAACACTCTTTTTGTACTCATTTTATCCTTTTACATGCACTATTACCAAACTCACAGATACTCAAGCTACTGACCTAGACCTTCAAACTAAATTCATCCCTTTCTCATTCCTCATGAGAAATTTGAGCTCTTCCTTTCCTAGACTCAACCATTGGGAAATCAAGTGTTCAAATATATAGTTCCACTTGACTATTAATCTTCGGATTTAGAAAACATGTACATACAAGCCATATACCTTATTTGGCTCCTTATAACAACTCCAGAGCATGCATATTATTTTCTTCCTTTTTCAGTGATAAAGGAACAAAGGCTGAGATGGATAGCTAGTTAGCTGTGGAGCCAACACTAAAAGCCAAGTCCCTCTTCTCTCAATCTCATGGCCTTACTACACAATATAATAAATTTGTCTTCGTAACCCAGCCCCAGGCTACATGAACTAGTTTTAAATGGGTATTTATTGTATTGAAGGGTTGGAGGGGGTAAAACTAATAGTGAGTTAATGTATTACCTCATTTATAATTGGTTTTTAAAAGAGAATAACTTGGTAAATTAGGTCTTTAAAACAAGAAAATAAATTTCCAATGTTGACATATCAGACATTAATTTATTCACGCATACCTTCACTCAACAAACCCTTGTTGAGCACCTACAAAGTACCAGGCATTGTATAAGGTGCTAAGAATATAACATGAATAAGGCTTTTTTTTTTTAAAGATTTTATTGGGGAATTGGGGAAGGAGAACAGCATTGGGGAATCGGGGAAGGGGAACAGACAAGTTGCTGTCCTTTTGTTCTTCAGTCTAGTTGCGGAGGACGTTGCTTCACTGGCCCATGTTGGTATCATCATTGTGCTCTTCTCGGGTGAGGCAGATCGGTCGCCGGCCTCTGGATAGCCTCACAGAAGCTCTTGGCAGCTCACACTGGCTGCCAGCCACTCACTGTAGCCTATGGGAGCCCACTGCAGGAGGGGCTGCAGCTAAGCCACCCCAGGGACTCACAGCAGCTCAGCTCCAGGTAGAGCTGTTGTTCACCATCTTAGCTGTAGAGGGCAGTGTCACTGGCCTTCATATGTGGGATCCGAACCAGGGCCACTGGCATCCCAAGCCAGCTCTTAACCAACGTGCCACTCAGCCAGCCTGAATAAGGCACTTTTACATTTCTAATGTCAGGGGAGATAGGCAACAAAATGTCATTGATTCTAGTATAGTGATAAATAACACAAGAGAGATTTACACTGGATGTTAGGAACGCAAAAGGAGTTTGGGGAAAACACATGAAAGCTTCACATGTAATGTGACAAATGAGCTGAGTTTTGTAGAATGAGGAAGCCGGTGATAAGTAAGGAAGGATGTTTCAGACACAGGATTACATGAAGAAGACAACGTGTGAGACAGCCCTGACAAGGCAGGAATCCCGAGTCATTCAGAATGGCTCAGGACAATGTATAAGGCACAAGGAGGAGGCTGAAAATCAAGGATCGCAGGCTAAGCTTAACATTCTGGTCTTTATCTTGAATCCTAAGGGGGGCCATCAAAAGACTATAAACAAGAATGTTCAAGATCAAACTTCAGTTACAAAAAGATTACTCTAGCAATAAGAGGAATCAGAAACATGCCTTTGGAGAAGCATTTATGGCAGGAAGAATTTCCCAATATTTTTAAATCACATGGTAGAGAGCCAATTCTCCCAAATGAACATGACATATAAGAAACAAACAAACAAAAAACCTCATGTGTAATAACCAAACATTTCAAAACAAACTTTCCATCATGTATACTAAAACAATGTTGCATTAAACTTTTCCTATTCTAGTCAAGGTATACTGCATATTGTTAAAGAATTGGCTTTCTGATTTGTCTGAATTAGTGTTTTGGTTTGGCATTTTTCTCAAAGATTCATGAATGAGAACTCACTGTGGAAATTATAGAAGACAGGTAGTAACAATTCCTGTGTTCTGAACAAAGCCACAATTTAACAAAGTGAGAATTAGTAGCTACATGACAGTGCTAGTCTAAAATGTAGTTCAAATGAAATTCAAGCAATATTGATAATTATAGGATCTTTTACTTGCTTTCAGAAAAAAAGGTCAGTTCTCCAACTGTCGACAAGAGGAGAGAAAGGAAGTTGATATTTAAGGAAAATTACCTATGGCTTTATGGAACTATGGAAAAAACTATCGGTCTCTGTGGTCTGTTTTATTTAATTCTAGTGAGGATTTGGAAGTAATAACTTAACATGCCAATTGGAAAATATAAAGAAAAAGGATTGGCAAGAAAGGATTGGCAAGAAAAAGGATTGGCATAAAAATATATGGCTATGATTTTTCTCCAAACTAAAAAAGAAACATATCAAGCCAAAACCATTAATAAAAGTCATAGAGATTAACATATTTTTAATATTAAAATGCTATAGCAATAAAAATGTCTAATAATGTAATAGGGTGTCCCAGCTTCAAACACAATGCTATGGAAAATTCTTATTACAGGCTACCCTCTGCAATCTATTTTCTATTACTTTCTCTCCTAGTTAATCTTCTTTTTTTATTATAATATCTTTAACCTAGAAATATTTACAATATAGATTTTAAATAAAGGAAAATCTGTCATAATGATCACAAAATTAACCAATGAAGAAGCGCTCAAATTATGTTTAATTCTCTATGATTCACAAAGGAAATCTATCCTCTCTAATACATTCATTCAAAGTAGAAATGTATTTAACATAAAAGGATATCCGCGTAAATATCTAAGTAAGCTTTATTGCTGCAGAAAGTTGTGAATGATCAAAGCAGTGTGAGGACAAAAGGTGTAAATAAATTGTGGAGCCAGCATCATACCCAATGTGCTTTAAGACATGCCAGGGGAGAGCAAGAAGATTAGATTAGTCCAAGTGGACCTCTCAAAGTCTTCATAATTCCATGACTCCAACACCTAATTTACAAAATGAGCTAAAATAGTGAGCCAACAAATTCCACCTTTGTAGGTGTTGTTTAAAACAACTGAATACTTAGAGAATGAAAGTTACTTCTAGTTTTAAATATAAGCACCTACTCTCCCCATTTAGAGGCTTAAAGAAAACATTCTTTGTTGCGAAAAGAGTAGTTCATATTTGCATATCAGAAATTTTAGACTTTTACATTTATGTATACCCAATACCAGTATCCTATGTTCATAGGAAGGAAAGAAAATCATATCTAGGGTTTTGACCTTCAAATCCTACAAGAGAAAAAACAGTAGATATTCAAGCCTTAAGAGGGTTTTCTATACCTGGTTATATTATTTAAAAAAAAGGTTAAGCTTTAAACTCATTTATTTTATATAGGAGGCATAGGAAAATGCATACAGAAAATCACCAGTAGAAAGCCCAACTACCTATTGACTCATGCTTTATTTCCATGTTTTCTCTAGAGAACATGCAATTAACCTCTCACTTGCTAATCAGTTGCATGGCTTCATGCCTCTCAGCATTTCAATTGATATCGATTCATGACATTAAGAGCAGATTGCCACCAAATATGAAAATCTTTTCACTGACTTTTACAAGCCACATTATTTTCAGATAAGAGAAGCAGGCTGAATAGCCATTTCAAGTGGGGATCATACTGAGGTTGCCAAGGAGCCAACTTGAAATAGTCTAAGCTAGGTGTGCTTGCGCTCCCCTGTGGTTATACACTTCACCCCATCTCCTGCCAAATTACTGTCTTACAAAGGCAGGCCATGGGTCCCAAGGGGAAATGCACAAATGGTGGCAGATCAGCACAAACAAGCACATTGACATCACTGGCAGAACATCTCCTCGGCATGTGTTCCAGCCAGGGAGTCAGCACTAATATTCTTGGAAACAGCCCCTGCTTCCCCTGACAGCTCTGCCATGGTTGCCAGTTAGCCTAGGTAATAAGTCAGAACAAATATCCAGTGATATTTTTCATGGATAAAGCTCTTATATTGAGCTCTTTTTTTCCCCTACCACTCGGTTTACCATGTGCTTAGTATTAAACAGCAGAGAGCATTGCTCTTTCATGGAGATAGATATATATATATATATATATATATATATATATATATATATATATATATATATATATATATATATCTTGGAATAGAGGAAAGTCAGAAGAGAAAGCAGAACAAGGACCAGCAAAAGAAATAAAATGATTTTCTAAAATCTGTACCATGTTGTGAAAAGTGTGCAGAAAAGGGGGAATGGGAAGCTTTTGCAAGAGACGAAACCATCTGAATGGTCATAACAATCAATATACTAACAAGTTGTCTGTAGAATGGTATGATGCCTAAGAGCTTACTGTACTTTAATACACTTTAGAAGACTAACATGTTTATGGCAGAATGATAACTTAAATATGTATTTGCTTGACAGGATAAATAACTAATCTAAAGACATATGCAGAAATAAATGTCATACATAGTTTCCTAAAATCATTAAGTCTATAAAACACTATTAAAATTCTGTATAGTATCCATGATATTGCCAGTGACCTTAACTTTTAATAGTATAGGAACTTCCCTAATCATTTCTAAGGTGTTAATCCAAATCAGATTCTGAAGTGCTAGTCCAAATCAGGTTCTGCACACCACTCTGAAATATGTCACACACACACACACAGGGTGTCCAAAAAATGTATACAGGGCCGGCCGAGTGGCGCGGCGGTAGAGCGCTGGCTTGGGAAGCCAGCGGCCCCAGTTTGGGTCCCACTTATGAGGGCCAGTGACACTGCCCTCAAAAAAAACAAAAAAGAAATCTCCTTCACATTTATTTATTAGGGCCGGCCGAGTGGCTCAGTTGGTTAAGAGCTCGCTCAGGAATGCGAGCTGAGCTCTGAGCAACGGCAGTTCGATGCCAGCCCGAGCTGAGTTGCCATTGAGCTGCCAACAGGTGGCAGGATGGCTCAGCTAAAAATAAAAATAAATAAATTGTATACACATTTTTTTTTTTAACACTGGAAATATTTTGGGTTTTTTTGTTTTTTGTTTATTTTGGGTGGTTTTTTGTTGTTGTTTTGTTTTTTCTGAGGGCAGTGTCACTGGTCCCCACATGCGGGACCCAAACCGGGGCCGCCGGTGTCCCAAGCCAGCTCTCAACCACCACGCCACTAGGCCAGCCCTGTATACACATTTTAAGAAAGGAAAACTGTATTAAAATTGGAATACTCAATATATACCAATAACAAAAGATGAACACAAGTCACATTTGACTTCTGCAATTACAAGAGGTGCTCAAAGTGGTGCCATAAATGTCCAGACATTTATGATTATGGCAAACTACTGCTTTTGCTACGTTGATTTAAATGTCCACTTGTATATATGTTTTTGGCATCCCCGGTATTTTTGACAAGTAGGAATCTAATTGCTTATAACTCATTTTAAGTCTTAGTTCACATAATTGTATGAAGGTACACACACATACAAAAGTATTTATATCTTTCAAGTGTTTAGCCTCAATTAGGTCTATCTCCTCTATGTTCTCTTAATATTCTTAATTATAGCACTCATTGCTATAGGATAATAATTTGTTTACATGTTGTTCTTTTCCATTAGTCCACAAACATTTTTCCATTTACCTCTCTTGTCCCAGGATTTAGCCCTGACTAAGATAACATAGGTCCACACTAGCCCTATGAAAAATAAATGAATGAAGGAAGGACAAGACCAATTCAGTAGTCAAAGAAAAAAAAAGTGCTTGCTTTGTGCGAGAATCAGTAATAAGAAATATTAGGGCTATAAAGATGAAACACATGTAAGTCATGACATGAGTGAGGTTGCAAAAATTGTTAGAACATAGAAAGTGATAAAACCATCAGTAAGAAATTATTGTAAAGGTGTGGTTAAATCCTAATTCATCTGCATCAGTGTGGATGTTGAAAGCGTATGCTATCGATATTTATGAGGGCAAGGATTTTTATTTGACTTCGGTACCTCTACTTTTTTTTTTTTTTGAGAGCAGCGACACTGGCCCTCATCTGTGGGACCCGAACTGGGGCCACTGGCTTCCCAAGCCAGCGCCTAACCACCGTGCCACTCAGCTGGCCCTGGGGACCTCTACTTTTAAAAGCCTGTAGGAGTTTTCATATTTTGTAAAAGATCTCCCAGTAATATGAAAAAATGCATATGCAGGGCATGGTAAAGTGAGGCAGAAAAGCCAAATAGGGAAGCTCAGACTTAGTTCATGTTCAAATCCCTATCAGTTCACTGGCTATTACGAATAAACGACCAATTTCTACCATGCACAAATCAAAGCAATCCCATCTGTTGTGTGGTCTTAATTACTGCTGTTTGGATGCACCAATGCAATGATGTGTAGATCACCCTTCAGAATATAGCTAGAACAAACATATGTTGAGAAAAGACCTAAGGCTTGAGAGCAGTTGTGGTACTTCGTATATTTTCCACTGAAATAAACAAGGTTAGATGATAATAAATTTTTGGACACGTGATGGAATAAGTCAGCCAGACTGTCTCAAATAAACATAAAATGACTAAAAACATAAAGATGGAAATATTTCACTGGAAAGATGACCACAATTTTTATTAATATCTTCATACATTTGGCTTTCAAAACCTACCCAGAAATCTAGAGATAAATATGAACTTTATAAAAATTTCTTATAGATCTTATCCTCTAATATTAAATTCTTTATACTTTACTCTTAGTAAAAAGTATGCCTTTAAAAATTGTTCGGTAATAAATCCATACTTATGTGGTCATTTAACATGACATGACATTCCATGACAATGGAAGCAAGAATTTACAATGGGGTAGAGGCAGTGCATTCAATAAATGGTCCTGGGAAATCTGGACAGACACATGCAAATAAATGAAACTGGACCACCTTCTTACACCATATACAAGAATAAATTCAAAAAGGATTAAAGACTTAAATATAAGATCTGAAACCATAAAACTCATAGAAAAAAATATAGGAAGTAAATTTGCAGACATTACCTTAGTAATAGTTTTACTAATATATTTGCTCGGGCAAGGGAAATAAGAGAAAAAATAAATAAACATATGGGATTACATCAAACTAAAAAGTTTTTTCACAGCAAAGGAAACCATCAGTAAAACAAAAAGGCATCCTACTGAATGGGAGGAGATATTTGTCAATGATACATCTGATAAGGGGTTAATATAAAACACTCATTCAACTCAACATCATAAAAAACAAACAACCCAATTAAAAAATGCACAGAGGACATGAAGAGGCATTTCTCTAAAGAGGACATATAGATGTCCAACAGACATGACAAAATGCTCAACTTCACTAATCATTAGAGAAATGCAGATAAAAACCACAATGAGATACCACCTCACTCTGGTCAGAATGACTATCATCAATACACCAAACAAGTGCTGGCGAGGTTGTGGAGAAAAGGGAACCCTGGTGCACTGTTGGTGGTGCAGCCACTATGGAAATCAGTATGGAGGTATCTCAAAAACTGGAAATGGAGCTACCTTATGACCCAGCAATTCTACTCCTACATATTTATCCAGAGAAATCCAAAACGCTAATTTGAAAAAATATATGCACCCCTATGTTTATTGCAGCACTATTCACAATAGCCAAGACAAGGAAACAACTGAAATGCCCATCAGTAGATGACTGGATTAAGAAACTGTGGTACATTTATACAACAGAGTATTACTCCGCTACAAAGAATCAAATCTTACCACTTGCAATGGACCCTGATGGACCTAGAGAACATTATGCTAAGTAAAATAAATCAGACGGAGAAAGACAAATACCATATGATCTCACTTATGTGGAATCTAAAGAATAGAATAAATTAATAAACTAATCAGAAACAGTCCCAGAGATATGGAGAAAAAACTGAGGGCTGCTAGATAGGAAGGGGGCGGGAATGAGGGAGGAGGTGAGGGGATTAGAAAGCACAAATTAGTACCACAAGATTGTCACAGAGATATGAAAGTCAGTTTGGAGAATATAAACAATAATGTTGTAAAGATTTTGTAGGGTGTCAGATAGACATTTGTCTTATTAGGGAGACCACTTTATGGATGGTGTAGATGCCTGACCACTGCGCTGTACACCTGAAGCTAAATAATAATGAATATCAAATATATATAGTCATGGGATGTGGAGTACAGCACGAGGAATAGACTCAATGCTATAGTAACAGCTATATATGATGTCAGAGGAGTAGTAGATTGGGGGAGGGGGTTACCCCTTTGTGAGGAGTGTAAATGTCTAACTCTTACTTTGTTTTGTAAACCTGAAACTAATTTTTAAAAAGTTATTGGATGATCAGGAACGCTTTGTTAAAATAGAGAACTAGTAGGAGCAGTGACATTTAATTGTGATTGTAGTAGGTAGAATGACCCCCACCCCATCCCTCATAATCTCTTTAGATTTGTGAATATGTTAAGTAAGTTTTGTGGCAACAGGAACTTTGCAAATATAACTAAGGTTATGGACCTTAAAATAGAGCAATTATCCTGTATTATATGAGTGGGTCCAGTCTAATCACACAAGCATTTAAAAGCACTGAGCTTTTTCTCGGGGGGAGATAGACAGCTGAAAGGAACATTTTAAGAGATTCGCTGTGTGAAAGGAACTCAAGTCATCACTGCTGAAAAGGAGCTACTTGGCAGGCAGAGAAGGAAATCAGGTAGCCCCTGGAAGCAAAGATGGTCTCCTGACAGCCAGTTAAGCAAGGGGAACCTCTGTCTAACGGCTGCAGGAAACTGAATTTGTCCAGCATCTGAATGAGGCAGGATCTCCTCCAGAGCCTCTAGTTAGGTGCCCAGCCCATGTGGCACTTGGATTCCAGTCTTGTGAGACCTTGAGCAAAGGACCCAGCTAAGCCATGCTCTCCATGGACTTCTGACCCATGAAACTGTGAGATAATAAATGATTTTAAGCCACCAAGATTGGGGTCATTTGTTACAACACAATAGAAATTAATACAGAAGCCCTGGCTCTGGAATCAGGCTTTCTAGGTTCAAATCCCAGTCCTACTACAAAGACATAATCTCAAAAAGTTTACTAATCAACCTGTACAAGTTTACTGATCAACCTTGGAGGTCAATCAACCTCCACAGCTAAGCATAACCTTGGGGAAGTTATGTTTCCCTTCCAAGGCTCTGTATTTTCACTTGGATAGTTGATTTAATAAAATCTATGCCTTCCTCATAGCTTTGTTGGGGGTATCGTTGAGATACTGCAAGGGACATATTTAGTCTAGTGCTTGGTATACAGTATATGCTCAACAAAAGTTATTTCTACTTAAAATCAAATACATGAGTTGGATATGTATTTGTCTGTAATTTACCTTGAAAGTTATCAAAAATAAGTGGATTGATAACTAGACCAAGGGTTGGATAAAATTGTAACAGAACAAGTATAATAGTGTTAAGAATGGTAGACTAGAGGTGGTAGGTATATGGATGCTCACTGTGAAATCTTTAAAGGTTTTGTATACTTAACAACTTTTCTTATAAAAATATTGGAATGGACCAAAATTCATGCCAGAGACCTTTGATCAAGAAAACACCCTATGTTAGGGTGAAACACATTATTATTTCTAGGAAAATCACAAGTTTTGAGAAGAAACCTTGGTTTTTACCCTTTGCTTTTTCTCTCTGCCCTGTCTGTCTCTGAGATGTTAAAGGAATCAAATTATAAAAGGGATGAAAATTCTCAATGCAAAATGGAAGTGCTATATAGGTATATTTTTATTATACAATTCATAGTTCTTCACAAAGTGATACGTATGTTTTAAAATAGGCTCATTAAATCAAATTGAATGATTCTACAACACTGTTGAAGAAATGTAATATAAACTAAATAACATTTCCCCTGCTAATTCGTGCTCTGTATCTGTCACTGCATTATTACTGCTGCTTGGCATTGCTTCCATTGATTCCTCTCTGATTCCCTCTCACTCTGACAGCCATATTCTCTAGTTGATTAATTAGTCTGTGAGGTTGCTTTGAATCTTGGGTCACTGTAAAGTCTGAATTATTAAAGAAAAATTAATACTGTTACTACAAAGATTGGCTATAGACTCTATCAAGTGTATTATATACTTCATTTTTATCCAGACACCAAAAAGTTTAACATACTAGTTCTTTTTTAAAAATTAATTTATTTATTTTTTAATTAGCTTCAGATGTACAACACAGTGAAATAGTTATACTTTTTACCCCTCAAAGTGACAAACCCCCTCCCCCAATTCTCCACCCCACTCCTCCCCCATATCATACAATCTATTACAATTCCTTTGACAGCCTTCCACTGTATAATCCATATCCCATGACTATCTATATATTCAATTACAGTTGGCATACAATATTATACAACATCAGTTTCAGGTATACAGTGCAGTGATCAAGCCTCTACTCCATCCATGAAGTGGTCTCCCTAACAAGACATGTGACCATCTGACATCCCACAAAATATTTACATTATTATATTCCCCGAACTGTCTTTCATATCCCTGTGGCAATATTGTAGTTACCTATTTATGCTGTTGAATCCCTTCCCCTTCTCCCTAGTCCCCACCTCCCTCCCAACTAGCAACCCTGTTTTTCCTCTATATCTATGAGACTGTTTCTGTTTACTTTGCTCATTCATTCAGTTTTTTAGATTCCACATATAAGTGAGATCATATGGTATTTGTCTTTCTCTGACTGACTTATTTCACTTAACATTATAGTCTCGAGGTCCATCCATATCGTTGCAAATGGTACGATTTCATTCTTCTTTATAGAGGAGTAATAATCTATTGTATAAATATACCACAGTTTCTTAATCCAGTCATCTACCGATGGGCATTTCGGTTGTTTCCAAGTCTTGGCTATTGTAAATAGCGCTGCAATAAACATAGGGGTGCATATATTTTTTTGAATTAGCATCTTGGATTCCTCTGGGTAGATACCCAAGACTAGTTCTTTTTATAATTAGCTACTTATATCCAATAATTTTAATTTATATTTATTATAGATGGTTGAGTTAAGGAATATGAAATTAAAAATATCTTATCATGATGCTTACCCCTTAAGTTTAAACTGTATATAAAATGTCTACCATTTAGCAGTTGCATTTCATATGAGTATTCTTACATAAAATTGTAAAAGTTTACTTTCAGATTTTACTAAATCTTACGTAAGTTTGAAATTTAGTACCTCAAAATATAGAGTCTAGGACTTATATGCAGTACAATGTACACTAAAAATGGAGAATTAGGAAAAAGTTTATAGGCTTTAAGAATCAAGTAATAATTATAAAATTCAAACTGTATGATACATGTTCTGAATGCTATAAGAATTGATAAATAAATGAGTAGAACATTGAGACTAAAAAAGCAAGTCAAAATCAAGAGATGTAAGCATTTGATTTGATTAGCACCTGGTTCCTATCAATAACCCTCAGAATAATACTCAACAGACCTAGTTCTAATGTAACAGAGTTTATAAAAAAAATATGTCTACTCCTTTCAGGACACATGTGGAGAAAACTAATTTAAATTGACATTCTTCTAACTGAACTATAATAAATTGCTTGTGCTCTCAGAAGAGTGGGAGAAATAATATTTCTGGTGTTTGTACTACAGTGATTATGATTGATTATTTACTAGATTTTATTTAAAATATGCATTCCCACAGTCAGCTAAAATGTAAAGAAAAATTTAAACCCCAATGACAACATATCATCATTACAATTAAGTATTGAGAAAATCCATCGATTCTACAAAGTTCAACTTGATCATAATAAGCAGAAATAGCCTGGTTACTAAAAATTGAATGCAGATGCTATAAAATTTTTCAAATTTATTCCTAAATACAACTACAGTTCTTTTGTAAAGAGACCATTTAGACCAAGTCAGTAATCATTCTGTATTTAGAAAGATAACACATAGAAGATAAGTGAATCAGCTTTATACCTGGTTCAGGATCACTCATTATGTGGATAGTAAATAGGTAGGGAGGACAGAGGGCAAAATAGAGCTTTAAGAGGGCCATGACCCCAAAATACCTTTAGCCAGTGAGTTGGAAGAAGGCTCATAGAATAAACATGTCTGTGATATCTCAGTCCCTCCAGTCACATCTTCACATGAAGAATAGCAAAGCCAACATCAAAGCCAGGTGTATTTGAATTTTATTTAATCCCTCTGCCTTTGAAGTAGGTGATATCCTAGTTTCTCTTGGTATCAGTTAGATGGCCCATTCAAAACCAGATAAAGAAGATCATTTAATGATGGAATGAGGGTCTATTTATCAAGGTGTAGGAAAGAGTAAGGAAATCCATGAGAGATGGTGAATTATCATGAAGTTGGCAAGAGCAGAAAGTAGTTACCATGCCTGGGTCTCAAGAGACAAACAAAGAACCAGTATCAGGGAGAGCTGCAGCTTTAGAGGAGAAGCACTTGGTCAAGGAATGCAACTACTGGCAATTTAAGATCCAGTAGGGAGAGAGATGGAGGAATAAATACAGAAACTTCTAGTCTTTTCCTCTGGTCTCTTGCCATTGCCTCCAACTGATGGCCCTACTGGGACACAGAAGGCAAGGAATGTAGCCTCGTGAAGACATCTCTAGAGCATCAAGGAAGGAAGATGGAGAGAGGCTCTAGAGAGGCAAAGAAAATATCCCACATGTTTCCTATCACCCAACACAAGTCATTCTTTTAAACAGTTAAAAAAAAAGAGAGATAAACAAAAATATTGAGAAGAAATCAAAATGTGTCAGTGGACCTCTCTATTGCTCTCCATCAGAAGCTGAGTCAAGTGGCCCAATAATTCCACTGATGTGAATTCACCAAATTTGTCCCCTCCCAAAATAGTAAAAGTGGTAAAATATTAATTGAAATGGTGAAAGGGAACTATTCCCCATCTGAGTGGAAAGCATTCAGGTTTTTACCATTAAGGGTGATATTTGCAGTAGGGTTTTCTTACACGTACTTTAACTGATTAGGGATATTCCCTTTTATTCTTAAATTTTTATCATGAACAGTCAGTCGTTGCTTTTTCTTTTTTTTTGCATCTATTGAAAAATTATATCATTTTCCTTTGTTAATTTGTTAATATGATTACTCTTATTGTTTTGTTTTCAAATAACAAACCTCACATTCCTGGGATAAACTCCAGTTCTTCAGGATATATTTTTTTATGTGCTGTTAAATTCAATTTACCAATATTTGACAATGATTTTTGTGTCTATGTTCATAAGAGATATTAATCAATAGTTTTCTTATATTACAATGTCTTTTGTTTTCAATCTGGGTAAAACTGGCCTTATAAAATTAGTCAGAAAACCCCTTACTCTTCTATTTTCCAGAAAGTTTTAATTGATTTTATTTCTTCCTAAAATGTTTCACTGGATCTACTAGTGAAAGTGTCTAGAATTTTCTTGATAGAAGGTTTTTTAAGTATAAACTCAATTTCTTTAATAAATTTGGGCTATTTATACTATCAATTTATTTTTAATAACAATTTTGAGATAATTTACATATCATACAAGTCACCATTTTAAAATGTACAATTCAAAAAACCACAATGAGATACCACCTCACACCGGTCAGAATGGCTATCATCAATAAATCAACACAACAAGTGCTGGCAGGGCTGTGAGGTAAAGGGAACCCTGGTGCACTGTTGGTGGGATTGCAGATTGGAGCAGCCACTATGGAAGTCAGTATGGAGGTATCTCAAAAAACTGGAAATGGAATTACCTTTTGACCCAGCAATTCCACTCCTAGGTATTTATCCTGAAAAATCCAAGACACTAATTCGAAAAAATATATGCACCCCTATGTTCATTGCCAAGACTTGGAAACAATCGAAATGCCCATTGGTAGATGACTGGATTAAGAAACTGTGGTACATTTACACAATGGAGTATTATGCAGCTATAAAGAACAAAGAAATCGTACCATTTGCAATGATATGGATGGACCTAGAGAACATTATGTTAAGTGAAATAAGTCAGTCAGAGAAAGACAAATACCATATGCTCTCACTTATATGTGGAATCTAAAGAACTGAATAAATGAGCAATGTGAACACAAATAGTCTTAGAGACCAAAGGAAAAACTGATGAGGGCTAGATGGGATGGGGATGGGCATGAGGGAGAAGGGAAAGGGAAAGGCAACATAAACTGGTAACTACAATACTACCGCAGAGACAGAAGAGACAATTTAGGGAATATAATCAATAATGTTGCAAATATTTTTTTTAGGGGATCAGATGGACCCATGTCTTGTCAGGGAGACCACTTCATGGACAGTGTAGTGGTCTGACCACTGCACCGTACATCTGAAGCTGACGCTGAATTATATTAGATGTTGACTATAACTTAACACATATATAGTCATGGGATGTGGAATGGAGTGTGGGGATGGAGTCAATGGAATTGTAATAGATATGTATGATGTTGGGGGTGGGAGGGCAGAGGAGTGGGGAAGGGGTGAAAAAGATAACTATTGCATTGTTTTGTACATCTGTAACTAATAATAATAATTTTTTTAAAAAAGGCAAGTCTTGTAGTGAAATAAATAAATAAATAAAAATAAAATGTACAATTCAGTAGTTTTTAGTATATTTACAGAATGCACAACCATTACAACTATCCAATTTGTGGACATTTTTATCATTCCAAAAAGAAATTCCATACTCATTAGCAGTCACTTCCTATTCCTTCCCCACCTCAGTCCATGTCAACTACTAATTTACTTTTTGTGTCTATAAATTTACCTACTCTGGACATTTTGTATAAATCGAATCACACAATATATTAACTTTTGTGTTTGGCTTCATTCACTTAGCATAATGTATCCATCCGCTTTTCAACCTGTTGTAGACTATGTCTGAATTTCATTCATTTTGTGACAAAATCACATATTGTTGTATGGCTGTGTCAGATTTTATTTATCCACTCATCAGGAGATGGGGTTTGGGGTTGTTTCCACTTTTTGTTTATTATGAGTAATGCTGCAATGAATATTCATGTACAATTCTTGTATGGTCATATATTTTCAATTCTCTTGGGCATATAGCTAGGAATGGAATTGCTAGGTTATACAGGAACTCCATGTTTAACAAGTTGAGGAGGTATCAAAGTCTTTTCTAAAGTGGCTACATTTTACATTCTCCCAAATAATGATTAAGGATTACAACTTCTCCACATTCTCACCAATACTTATTATTGCCTGTCTTTTTAATTATATCCATCATATTAGATGGAGAGTATCTTATTGTAGTTTTAATTTGTATTTTCTTAAGAACTAATGATGCTGAGCATCTTTTGATATGCGTATTGCCTATTTGTATATCTTCTTTGAAAAAGTGTCTATGGAGATCCATTTCCCATTTTTAAGGTGAGTTATTTGTCTTTTTATTATTGAGTTGGAAGAGCTCATTTTGTGTCATGGATACCAGTCCCTTACCAGGAGTACAATTTGCAAATATTTTATTTCAATATGTGGGTGTTCTTTCACTTTCTTATTAATGTTATGACTTAGTTTTCACTCTATTTATGTTATTTGTGTTTCATTGATTTTCCTCTTAATTATTGGGCTGTATGGTCCTGTTTCTTTGCATGACTTTTGATGATACTATTGAGTTTCCTGTGTTTTAGGTCTTTCTATTTTTCTTTATTGGAACATGAGTCCTACGTGGCCTCCGGCATCACTCCACCTTTCAATTTCCAGTAGTTCTTTCCCTGCATTTGCAGGTGGGTACTCAACCCAAAATTGAAAGGGACTCCTTTGCATATATCTAGCCAAACTGTGCAGTTCCATCCTGTTTCATATTTTGCTCTGCAACTTACAGCAGCCCTGTGCTCCCAACACACTGGACTCTGTCTCCTCTAGTGAAAGAATTTATTGGGTTCTTTTTGGATTCTCTCCCTGCCCTGTGGCCCTGAAACTATCTCCAGGGAGTCATTTGGGGAAGTGGTAGAACTCACCTCATTTGTTTTCCTTTTCTCAGGGATCAATCACTACCATGAGCCCTGCATATATGCTATGAAATTTATCTCCATTATTTTTTATTTTTTTTTTGAGGGCAGTGTCACTGGCCCTCATATGTGGGACCCGAACCGGGGCCGCTGGCGTCCCAAGCCAGCGCTTAACCACTGGCCGGCCCAATCTCTATTATTTTTTATTGTTTTATGTTGTTTTATCCAAAAAGGGACATAGTCAGTTATGTAATTAGAAAATTCACCAAGTAGAAGTGAGAAAGACGTATTACACGGCAAAAGTTATAATGGGGGCCTGAAATGAGGTGGACATTGTTGAAATGGTGAACAATTGCATTTAAAAAATCACTCTAGAAATTAATTCACTCCAATGGGTATACCATTGAATCTGGACAATAACATAAATGAAGGAATCCGTGATAATGCCAAGTTTTGTAGCTTAAGAAAATTGGTGATAATGATTTTAGGGGAAAAAAAACCTAAGAAATGCAAGAGAAAGAGAAATATTTTTTAGCCGGTATGGAAGGCAGTGTGGAGGTTCCTCAAAAAATTAAGAATAGAATTACTATATGACCCAGCAATTCCTCTCCTGGGTATCTACCCAAAAAATCTGAAAACATTTATCTGTAAAGATGTGTGTGCTCCAATGTTCATTGCAGCTTTATTTATGGTGGCCAAGACATGAAACAACCAAAATTTTCTTCAATAGATGATTGGAGAAAGAAGATGTGGTATATATACACAATGGAATACTATTCAGACATAAGAAAAGATGAAATAGTGCCATTTGCTACAACATGGATGGATTTTGAGATTATTATGCTAAGTGAAGTAAGTCAGACAGAAAAAGTCAAGAACCATATGATTTCACTGATATGTGGGATATAAAACTCTAAACAAAGGAACAAGACAAACAAATAAAGAAACAAAAATTCATAGACACAAACAACAGTTTAGTGGCTACCAGAGGGTAAGGTGGAAGGAGGACGGTAGATGAGGGTAAAGGGGATCAAATACATGGTGATAGAAGGAGAACTGCCTTAGGGTGAACAAATGTGATATATAGATGATGTATTACAGAATTATACACCTGAAACCTATTTAACTTTATTAACCATCATCACGCCAATAAACTTTAGTTAAAAAAAAAAAAGAGGAGTATTTTTTATGGAAAGGATGCTAATTAGATAAATATCCAGATAGATGCTAAGTGAGGCATTCTATATGATATACAACTAAATACATGAAGACCTAAAAATGTTTTTATTTGACATTTGCAGGCTCTGTATTTTATTTGGTGATCTTATATTTACATAATGGAAAGACGCTGGCATTTGGTTAACCAGTGATTTTTAAATCTGTGTAAGCTTTATGTAATCCTCATTCATTAGTAATTCCCTTGTCATAAAAATTGCCCAAATGTTGGTCACCTGTTTTTACTGCAGCACAATTCAATTTTGGAAAACCAAAAGTCTTCCTTGAAACCAGTACAGATCAACTTTTTCATCTCCCTTGAATCTATATGTGAGGTTTTGACAGAAGAATCAGAATGCCTGAAGAGAATGTTGAAATCTATGAACTAATTAAATTAAAAGGTGACTCTTACTTAAGCAGATAACTTAGAGCAAAGTTGAGACACAATTTTAAAATAAAATCTTTGTTGCCAAGAAGAAAAGACTTTTTAAAGATATTCTGGGCAAAAACAAAATAAGGAAAGAGTATATTCTAGGGGATGGATAATTTCCCAATCTGCAATATTTTCTTTTGCAAATGCAACAGGTACTGCAAGTCAGCTCCTGTTTTGGATGAGGACTATAATTTATCAAAATTGCCCTGATCCAAATTTTTGTTCCTTATCAAAGGAAAATGAGTTCAACTTACATTAATATTACACTATCAAAAGCTTTTCCTGATCAATCAACTGTTCATTTCTGCTGCAGGGCTCCTTTAGAGATTTTCAACATATGAAAGGCCCTTGGAGGCATACATCTACAGAGTATGATCTTTTAAACATATGATGAGAAGAATTTCAGCAACACTACTTTACAGACTTCCAACAGTGAATTTTTTATGTTTCTATTTCACTGGCTTTTATTCCCCTAAGAACTTCTGCTAGCTCGAGAAATATGAAAATTTGTTCAAAAAGTTATAAATAACTTGACTTCATCCATCACTGAAGAAATATCAATTTGAATTTTCCTTGAATAACGAAAATTATTAAATTAATATTTTCATGTTTAAAGGATGTGCAAGACTCCATAACTTCAAATCAAACAAACTATACAAGTTTATAGAGGAGGAAAATATTTTTGCTTCATAATTATCTTTCATGTTCAAATAACTTTCAAGATGTGGCTCCCAGGTATTACACAAATTAAGAAATACACAAATTAAGTAACAGAATGGTTTGTAAAGTAAATATTTGATATTGACTGAGTGTTGTTTATGTAGGGGAGTTTATAGCTACGCTCTGAGGCTCAATAGCAATACTTTCCATGATTTATGACAGAGAAGCATCTATTGCATTAGTTATAATTTTCATAAAATGAAAGTTTACAAAAATCTACTCCAACCAATTCCAAAGTTTACAGTTCAGATGATTAATGATGTCATTTTCTCTGTGAGAGTTCTTCAACAATTGAATTGCCATCACTAAGCTTCACGTGTAAGTTTGATTACAATTCTGGATACTCTGATAGGCTAAACAGTATGGAAATGACCCAGTGTGAGAGGGGGATGAGACCCAGAAATAAAAGAAATAGATTCTGCCTCTGCTTCTATTATAGTTAGACTTAGCACACATTTGATTTCTCTGTAATTCATTCTCTGATTAAATGGAAACTCACTCATCTAACAAGTATTATATAACAAGTATTACAGAGGATATGCCTTAAGCAAAAAACTGAGCTAGATAGTAGTGACAGAGTAATAAACCTACCAGACATAGTTCTTGCCTTAAACAAAATAGTGGGATGAACAATTAAAAATAATCACAATAATAAATTTTTAAAAACAAAAAGAAAAGAAAAAGGAAAAAGAATACAGAGCTGAAAGGATATGAGTATTGCTAGAGTATAAAACAGTGTATTGATTAATATATATCCTACTTTCCTCAGAAGTGTGTTGTGATATGCAATATGTGTGAAAGCTTGAAACAAATAAAACTTGTCATAGAAATGAAAAGTAGTCTATCGTCTCCAATGGTGATTAAAATGTGCCTGGGCAGCTGTCAGAGTCATATGACAGGTTAGTCATTATCCACTTAAATTGGTATAGTTAAATTTAAAGCATAACAAACTGCCTATCATAGACATTAACTGATTACTTGCTGAATAAAGTATTGTGATATCCTAAAGATATAATTATATTGTGTTTCTACTCATACCATGAAAGCACATGATTAATACAGGCACACATGATTCTTTAAAATACAGAACATATGATATCTACGTTCTCTGAAAGAAGAATAGTTATATTGAACATAAATTCTTTTAAACATGATGTTGGAATTGCAGAAAAATAGATATGGTTACCTTTGTGATGACTTAAAAGTGATTAAATGTCTAAGTTCAGTGTTGGAAGATGTACGACTGCATCTTATTTACAATAATGTTGCCAGTCCCAACCTACCCATAGACCTACCAAGGAACAGAGAGAGTTATTATTATCTTTTCATAGATCAATCAAATATACTGGGTCAGGCTTATCATAGCATCTTCAGGGCATTAAAATTATAAACTCTTTTAAAGCAGGAGCATTCTTTCTAGAAAAATCTATTTACAGATAATTAATTGATATAATTATAATCATCTAATAATAACTTTCTTAAAGCCTCCTCTTTGAAAACACTTTCAGTCTAATATTAAATGCAATATGCTTTTGTAAGTAATAAAATCACTGTTTTAAATGTTCTAAAATTTAGATTCAAACTAGAGTTCTCCCCAGTTAGTCTGATTAACCAGGTTTTGTATAATTATAATTACACTCACAAATAGGAATGGATTTTAGTAAACTCATAACCAATACTGGATCATTTTCCTCTAAATAAATCCAAAATATTTTCCAATTTGCACTCTCAAATATTACATAGTCCAAGTAACTAAGCAAATATTTTATTGATTCTTTTGACCTAGGGATACAAATAACTGTTCTCCTTAGAATCCCTATTCACAGTAACACAGTAAATGGGAATAAATCCAGGACAAAACAGATGGAGAATAGTTGAGTTCATTAGGCAACATTCCAGGTGTTTGTTTCTGGCAAAAATGTAAGGAAAAAAATGCCACTGAATCCCTAACTATTATGCACTCACAGCTCTGTGTGAGTGTGATAATGATGGCAATTAAATTAACGAGTCCCTCTTTGCTATATGTCAGGCCTGTGTTATTTCAATCATGCATTAAACCTTTACGGCATGTCAACTCAATGTCCAAATTTCCTAATAGTAGTATCCTTAAATTATTTCTAAAGAAACTAAGAGAGATATATAGCTAACTACATGAATAAAGTATACCCAAACTTCAGGCGCTGTTCTAAAAATAAATATTTTTTAGTCTAAAAAGAAATTCAGAAACTAGGAGATAATACTGATATTACAGTGATAGTCCTGTACTTGTGGAATTTTTATGCGCTTATTATTGAAAATCAAAGAGAGGAAATATAAATATATTCTACATCAATTCTGTGACAAATGGCTTCCCCTCTCCACACATCACAGAATTGTGGCTAGCACAATAAATGTGATCTCTTCCCACTCATTTCCTCATATTAATGACCTATCTTAGCTCTTTAGAATAATATAGGTTTATCATAAGTCCACATTTCTGATCATTCACTGTGTACTGTGATAATAGCACCCTACATGCACTCTGAGCACGATGATATTCTAATTTCACATGATTCCTTCCTTCGACAAGCTTGTAATAAATTGAGAAAACTAAGCATTTTTCATTCTATACATCAAATTTACCTTCAACTTCTCTAATCTCAGAGGTAAGGTGCCCTTTCAGTTAAGACTAATCTGTCATTTTAAACACTCAGGTCTTTCCACATATGTAATTTAGGGTTTAGTTCTACCTAGAATCCTTTCTCTCCTTTGCACATTCAACCGTTCTTCTCAGTATCACCTTCTTTTTAGCCTACAATGAATCCAAGTCCCTCCCACTCTTTAAAATAAAACAACCTTGTCCTTACTAGGTGTGCCCTCCCTCCAACATTCCCAATCCAAGGCAACTTTCTCCTCTTCTCGTCTCAAACTTGCAAAAACAGCCGATTCTAGATGTTCTCCATTTTTTCTTCCAACTCCTGAAAATGCCTTTGGCAAAGTCACCAGTGACCACCTACTTGTTAAATCTAATGGACATGTTTAGGGCTTTTCTCCTCTCTTCCCTTGGGCCCTCAAGATGCTTTCTCACCCAGTCCCCTACCTGATTGGCCATTCTTTCAAGTCTCCAGTAGTAGGTGTTTTCCCTTTCTTGTCTTATAAATAACTCCTCAAAGATCCCATCCTCAAGTATTTTCACACTGTACTCACACCTCCTTAGAAAATCTCATATAATCTACTGTTTTATCTATCACCTATATAATATGGAATTTTTGCCACTGCATCTGTGTTCCTGGCTTCTTCCCAAAGTCCCAGGAACCAAATTCTTCATCAGACCCAAGAAACAACTTATATTTGTGAAAAAAATAAAAGAAATACTGACACATTGTGTCCATTAAAATAGGATTATCATTACTATTTTGTCCCAATGCACTATTTTCGCATGCTGAGACATTTCTGTACAGATCATTTCTATTTCTGAATTAGGAAAGTCAACATGACCTATAAAACAAACAAAAAAGGATATAAATCAGATATAAATTCATCTTAAATTTCCTTTCTCAGTTCACATTCCATTAACAAATATTAATCAGCATCAAATATTCCCAACTGTTCAGCCTACAAAAGAGCAGAGAATCAATACGTCTGATTTAATCTTGATACACAAGAGTATGCCTCTTAGCAGTTCACATTTATTTTAATAGGTACCAAAACGGAAATACAGTGTTGAGTTAATTTCCTAAAGAGAAAAATCTAATTCATCAAGATTACAAGCATTACTGAAAGCCCACTGTGGGAATGCAGAGGCTGCTAAGAATGGTTGTCATTAGTTAACAGTTACCATGCTGTACCCTCACATGCACTAACTTGCTGGTATTGACGTTGATAGAATCCTGCGAATTCCATTTTAAAAATAATGTTTATTTTAGGAGGACTGCATATATGGGATATTTCTTGACATGAGAACACCCCAACCATCTGAATCTTTTACTGTTGCATTTTGTTTCTGCTAAGGGAAACAATCTACTTTTTAGCCATTTATGTGTCTTGTATCTCCTACAACAAGCTCTGTCACTGATTGTTCTCACTTTTTATCATAGGTCTTAAAATATCTTTTTATACATATGTGTGAATTACCCATTGGAGGAAGAGAATAACAACATAAGTATATCTGAGGTTATGAAATTAGGTTTCAAGGCCAGCTGTTTCAGAATCACTTTGGTGCTCATTTCAAAACAAAGCAAAACAGAAAATAGACGCCAGAAGTCCTCAGAAAATCCATTAAGTCAGAATATTTTCAGTGAAGCAATGGTCTATGTTTCAACAGATACCGCAGGTGAGCCTACGCACACTAAATTTGAGAATAAGACACATTTTTATTGCTTTTAATGATTTGACTTTGAATAAGAAATTAGAAAGGGATTGAAAGCAAAGGAGGTTGTCAAAATGTTTTATGTAAAAAAACAAATAATAATAAAATCTTATTAAGAAAAGGTACAAGGAGATGTGTGCCAGTCTTGCTACTCACCTGAGAAAATGCCAAAGATTTAAAGTCATTCTAGCATGACATCCTAGACACCTCGGGGACCTAATAAATCACATTATTTACTGTCCACACCTTTAAGGTCAGCTTGACTGCTCTCTTTAGAGTTAAAATAACCAATTCACTTCATTCTGCTGCACAAAAAAGCAGTCGTTTCAAGCATTCAAGAGATGGCCCAGATATAATAATAGGGCCATGCCTTAAAAAGAAAATTAAAAAGAATAAAACATGAACCAAAATTTTATCTTGTCCTCAAAGGAAGCTGTGAATTATGGTTAGAAATCAGCTGGTAACATTGTAAGTGATGCTCTGCTTTAAAAAAAGCAGCAAGTGACAACCAGGAGAAAAACAGAAAATTATCTTAACAAAGAGAACACAATTGAGGGTAAAGTTTTCTTTTTTTTTTTATTTTTTTTTTTTTTTTTTTTTAAAGATTTTATTGGGGAATTGGTGGAGGGGAACAGCGTTGGGGAATCGGGGAAGGGGAACAGACAAGTTGCCGTCTTCTTGTTCTTCAGTTTAGTTGCGGAGGATGTTGCTTCACTGTTGGCATCGTCATTGCGCTCTTCCCGGATGAGGCAGATCGGTCGCTGGCCTCTGGATGTCGCTCACCGCGGCTATTGGCTGCTCACGCTTGGCTGCCAGCCGCTCACGCTGGCTGCGGGCCACTCACTGCAGCCTATGGCAGCCCACTGCAGCAGGGGCTGCAGCCCACACCATCATCGGGGCTCGCACAGCCGAAGGTAAAGTTTTCTTATGCGAACAAGATTTTTTGTGAATTAAGCCCTATTTTCATCCAGGTTTCCTTTTATTCTAAGTGGTTATTATGGTGGTGGCTCATATAACTTTTCTCCAGCACTGCCTTAGCAGAAATATGTTTAAGATATCTTTTCAATAGAAAATAAAATAATTTTGACTTTGGAAAGATGATTCCTAGCTTGTCTTAGAATTGTTTTCAATTTCTGAAGAATCCTATAACGTCATAATTACTAGACTTTGTTTTTCTTCTAAACCTGGTAATGGGATTCATAAAGTATCATAGCAGCAGAAAATCTAACAGTAATTCTATATTTGAGCCACAGATTCCTCATATGTAAAACTGAGACAACAATATCTTCCTTCACTGCTTCACAAGGCTGATATCACCATGTGTTTTAAATAGCAATATGTGTATCAGCTACCTATTGCTGTATAACAAATTACCCTCAAATTTAGGAGTCGAAGTAAAAACCATATATTAACTTAGTATTCTGCTTAGGGATGGGTTTAGCTGAGGGGTCTTCTAACTGTCTCGCCTATGGTTGCTCATAAGAGAGATCTATTGGGCTTGGAGTGTCCACAATGGTCCCTGGAACTTTGGTTCTGGGCATTTCTGTTCTCCACATAACTTTTTCAGCATGTTCCCAAAAAACAAGTCACAATGGACAAGGCTCTGCTTGCATCACATTTACTAACATCCAAGCATCAAAAGCAAGTCACATAACCAAACCTAGAGTGGGAGGGGATTGTACAGAGATATAATCACGATTATTATCACAATCTACCAAAAGTGTATTACAATTATCTAGTAAAGTATAACAAATCATACAGTATAAGAATTATAATATTGGGCTGGCCGAGTGGCTCAGTTGGTTAAGAGCTCGCTCAAGAGTGCAAGCTGAGCTCTGAGCAACTGCAGTTTGATGCCCAGCATGAGCTGAGCTGCCGCTGAGCTGCCAACAGGTGGCAGGATGGCTCAGCTAAAAAATAAATAAATAAATAAATAAATAAATTATAACATTAAAAGCGGCCAAATAGTAAAAGTAATAATAAAAGTTGCAAAAAATTATAGAAGTAGATTTGGACTCACTCTATCAATGCCTTTCCTCCTTGACTGTTGACCTAGTCTGCTACCATGTAGTAGATTTAATTGATTTAAATGTCATCACTTTTTAAAAATGTCATTTGAAGTACATGTCAATGGAGACACATTTGAGATACATGTATGCTCAAAAGTAAATGGAAGGACCAAAAGACAGGTACACAGAAAAGGATAACTGACATTTAGTAGGCCAAAAAAGTAAGACAATTAAATAATCACAAACTCAGTGAAATAAATTTTGGAAGTAGAGATATATAATTTACCATTGTTTAAAAATGGAATGATTAATATTATAGAACCAGAAAGATAAGAAAAAAATTGAGAGATTGTCAATCTCCTCCAGAACATCATTTAATGCCATTCAATAATAATAATAATAATAATAATAATAATAATAACCTTATTCTTTAAAAAAAGTGAAGGGGAAAAGTTTCATCTATCTCTTCATTAGCTTCCTTAATAGTTAATAAATCTCAGCGAGGGAAAGACATTTCTTGTGTCTAACCTATGTTACTTATGCTAAAACTTGAGCTTATTATCTTTGTTCTGTCCTGAGACAACCATATGAAATAGTTACCACCTGCACATAATCACATAACCCTTCAGACAGTCGAGAGCTGTTCTTATGCCATTTCTTATTTTTCTCTTCTTTGACTAAACTGTAGTTTTCTAAACTGTTCCTGAAAATGTTTCCTTTTCAAACCCTTGAATTATTTTCACTGCACTCTTCTAAATCCTTTCAAAAAGTTCAACACTCATCTCTAGAGAGTGAGGATCCTTCATCCTAGGTTAAGGTTAATCAGAGACAACTATAATGCAGTTAACCTCTCCAACATGAGATTGTCTTAAGGAATAAATAAACTACCCAATTTCCTTAGAATTAGATTAAAATAATAACTAATATAAAATATGGCTAGCAAATAGTTGTTATAGTAGCAGTAGTTGTTTACTACTTAATTTGTTTAGCACATTAATTTTCAACCTTCTAATGTACTGGCATTTTTACTTCATAGTACTATATTCTTGGCTAACATGTAGCTTCTCAGCCACTTGGGCTATTATATCTTCACCTTTATTCAGATCAATTCAATGATTTCCCATTTGAGCATTCCATGTTTTAAAGTTTATTCAATAAAGTCATTCTGAATTTGAATCTATGTTCTCACTTTCAAAGCAGTTTTCCATGTTTACGTAAGATTGTAACAAATACAAATGTATTATAGTCAACTGAGTGAGCCATGAGGTCCTGAGAAGGAGTTGGGAGAAGGACAGTACTCCTTAGTGGTATTACTATGTATCACAGTAGGAAATAGTTTTATGCTTTGAAGGATGGTCTGATTTCATTCTAATAATAATAATTAACAATAGCTAACATGTATTGAGCATTTACTAAGTACTATACTGTGCTATACAATTTACATGAATTGGTTGTTTTATCCTCATAAAATTACAACGTTGTGTGTAGTAAGTACTCAAATGGTTCTCATTTTACAAATGAGGCAGGTTTGCCTTAGAGAGGTTGAGTGCCTTACTTAATGCTACACACCTTATAACTGTCAATGTCTGAATTCAAATCCAGGTGAGACTCTAGAAGCTGACTGCCAATTTTTTTTAATAAACTTCCATACAACTACCACAAAAAAATATCTTGCAATAGAATTATTGGATCTATTTCATAGGTGATGGAATTGAGGCAGGGAAAAATTAAACAACTTGTCCTAGATCCCACCGTGAATGAATGGCAGATCTAAGATTTGAGCCCAGGACAGTCTGGATAAATTCTAAGATGACTATGGGCCCAGAAAGCACAAATCTGCAAATGTAAATTTCTTGTTAAGACAGTCTTGTCATTGGGCCGGCCGAGTAGTGCGTTGGTTAAGAGCTGGCATGGGAGGCCAGCAGCCCTCGTTCTGATCCCACATATGAGGACCAGTGACACTGCCCTCTACAGCTAAGATGGTGATCAACAGCTCCACCTGGAGCTGGGCTGCTGTGAGTCCCGGGGACGGCACAGCTGCAGCCCCTGCTGCAGTGGACTGCCATAGGCTACAGTGAGCAGCTGGCAGCCAATGTGAGCTGCCAATAGCCGCCGTGAGCGACCCTCCAAAGGCCGGTAACCAATCTGTCTCACCCGAGAAGAGCGCAATGATGATACCAACATGGGCCAGTCCTCCATGTGAAGCAATGTCCTCCACAACTAGATGGAGAACAAAAGGACAGCAACTTGTCTGTTTCCTTTCTCTGATTTCCCAATGCTTTTCTCCTCCCCCAATTCCCCCATAAAATCTTTAAAAAAAAAAAAAGACAGTCTTGTCATTCACAAGTCCAAAATTACATTTTGAAAATAAGATAATAGAAAAAATTAAACCACTATGCTAACTAGTTTTTCAAGTCCCCCTGAATACAGGGTCTCACTGATAACTGTCACTAAGTAAGCAAGCATACTGCATCTGACATGACAAACCACCCCTAAAACTTAGTGGCTTAAAACAACAGTCATTTATTTTGCTCATGGGAGTGCAGTTTTGGGATGGACATGCCATGTCTTTTCCACGTGGCATCAGCTATTGGAGGTTTGAATGGGGGACTAGAAAGTCCATTTATAAGATGCTCCTATAGATTGAAGATAGGCACAGACTGTCAGCTAGGATGTCAGCCAGGGATGCTGAGCCCTTCACAGCCCGCTTAGGCTTTCTCAGGGCACAGTGGCTGGATTCCAAAAGTGAGCGTTCTAAGAAAACTACCAAGTAGTAGTATGTTTTATGACCCAGTCTGGGAACTCATACAGTGAAACTTTGTTATAGTCACAAGTCACCCACCCATACTCAAAGGCAGAGAACACAGATGCCACCTCCTGGTGGGAGGAGTGCCAAAGCGATGAGTAATTATATCTTTGTGCTCCTTTTACTTTAAAAGCTTTGAAGTCCTTTAACCCAGGTTAATTACATTAGTCCCAATCCCAACCCTCAGATCAACCCTGCCAGTTCAGCAGCTTTGTGGTGAGTCAGTCTTACAGGCCTATAGAAATAATGATGCTGTTCAAAGAACACCCATCCTGGAAGTTAGGAGGTCCAAGATCTAATTCCAGGAGGTCCCATGACTTGTTATGTGATTAAGGCCTCAACAGTCTTCAGTTACCTCATCTTAAAAGGAAGCCTTCTGTCTAGGTGACCTCCAAGGCCTCTGAGATTTGTGATGAAAGCAATGCTTTACCTATCTATTCTCCCATACCTATATCTCATACCTCATATTCTAGTGCCTATCCAGGTACAACATTTATCTGTCTCTGAAAACCTACCTCTGTGAGTAGGCACCTAGCACCTGCTCCTACAAGCCTCTTAGAGAACAACCTACATTCCAGGATTTCTATTGCAAGTGCTTTCGCCACTCAACTGCCCCACCTAACTAGAATAGAAGATGCTAGTTTTGGGAACTGATCCACATGAGGGTCTAACTACCTGTCCCTTCTATAGACTGACATAGTAAAGACTTATCTTCAGATTCACACCCTGCATTCCTTTCCCTAGAATAGCAGATCCTGTGCTGAATCCCCTGCTTTCCTTGACCTTCACCTAACCAAGAAGATTCTAATAATCAATGAATTTCTAGCGTTGAGTTCCCCACTCATGGTTCTTATGTTTATTTTACATGCCTTTCTCTTTCCACAACTACCTCTAACAAAAGTACCCAGTGAGTTCTTGTATTTTTATCTTGATTTTTTGCTTCTATTTGCAAAAATAATAGCAAAACCATTTTACAAAATCTTTCATAAGTCAGCTTGAAAACTGCTATTATGTATGATATGTTTTTATGGCAGGTTTAGACATATAAAACTAATTTAAGTGCCAGCAATATTTCTGTAATATGTGTGTAGACATACTTTTAATCTGATAATAAAAATGATAAGAAGATAAAGAATTATTGTGTGGGTGTAAAGATTGCCTAAGAAAGCATTCCCATTCATGATGAACACCCATTTTTAAATGACTAACATGAATAAATGTAATAGTTTTGTCACTGAAAAGGAAAAAAAGAATACTAGCTTTATTGTACAAAGATAGATTCAACAAACATAATGTCTGATGAGTATAACTAGTTTATTTTTTAAATTATCATCTTTTTAAAATATCATAAGTATCCATAGGGCACTACATATTCTGAATACAAGTTATTGAAAAACATGAGTATTATCCCTAAATATCCTTAACTCATTCACACATAATAGAGCAGATATAATCATTGAATTGATGCAGTGTTTTCCACTATTATAATGTTTTCTTCATTAATTTTATTAAACAGTTGGCAAGTGAACTAAGTTGGGGCTACTAGAACTGCAAAATATGTGCATACAATACACTGAGAGTACATTCCAGAGTTTCCTCACTATTTTAATTTGTCCTTATATATAGCCTAATCTTGCAAATACTTCATAGACATCACTGGGCCCCAAAAATTCTAGTTGCTGTTCAAAATGTGAATTGTGTCCGGTGAAAGTCTCCTTTTTTTGACATAGCCATTGCATTGCCAAGACTCAGAAAGCAGAGAACTTTGTAATCAAAATACTCAGAGTTGATCACCAGCTCCAAGTCCCAATAAGCTTGTACTAACATGAATGGGAAAGTCAAGGAAGAGGACATTGTTTACTATGTTCAGCAACATGACTCTCCAAACCCACTGAAGAGTTTTTAGACCTCCTCTGATGTTTTGTGGTATTTTCACTAGAAAAAAACAAACAAACAATGAACTAGAAGGCTAAAGTCTTGCAACAGCTGTGTGCTAGTTATAAATCCATAACCAAGTCATTTACCTGCCCAACTCAATTTTCTCATTCCTGGATTGCAGAAGTTCGTCTGTGTGTTAACTTAGCAGAAACTCCAGATTCTCCTCACATAAAAAAATGTACCATTTACAGATGCAATTTCAGGATATGCAAGTACATCTTGGAACTTAGCCATGTTCTCTTTAGGATATCCACAAATTCCAGTTTAAATGCCTGGCCCAATGATTTCTAACATTCTATGTTAGAGGTTCTTTGAATTTATCTTGGCTACTGCTTATTTACATAGTGGGTCCAAGCCAGTTTCATTAAGTTCATATCCTACTTTCCTTTCTCTTGAAGAAACACAAAATGACAATATCATCCTTCTGAGAGTTGTGCAAGATGATCACATCTTACATCTTTTGTAAATCATTAATCATATTCAAATGGCCAAATTAATATACCGTTTTGATACTTCCTTGATGATCACCTTATTTAATTCATGAAACGTGAGACTAAAACTGAGTGTAATCATTTAAAGAATTTAATCAGTGTCAAGGATAATAGAAAGATAATTTTCAGCGTCCTGCTTGCCTTGTATCCCGGTAAATAGTGCAATATATGTGTTCTAAGGTTTTTGTTGTTGTTGTTTCTTAATAATCGTGAAATATTTCAAAAATACAAAAAAGATAATGAACATAATATAATGAACATTTATGTGCCCATCCAGAATTAATGCATATTAATATTGTGCCATATATTTGTTTCAGGTCTTTTGTTGTTGTTGCTTATTTTGTTTAAGAAATAAAATGTTGGGCCGGCTGAGTGGTGCATTGGTTGAGAGCTGGTTTGGGATGCCAGCGGCCCAGTTCGGATCCCACATATGAGGGCCAGTGACACTGCTCTCTACAGCTAACAACAGTTCCACCTGGAGCTGGGCTGTGCGAGCCCCGGTGACAGTGTAGGCTGCAGCCCCTGCTGCAGTGAGCTGCCATAGGCTACAGTGAGTGGCTGGCAGCCAGCGTGAGCGGCTGGCAGCCAGCATGAGCTGCCAATAGCCACAGTGAGCCACCATCCAGAGGCCACAAGCGATCTGCCTCATCCGGGAAGAGTGCAATGACGATGCCAACATGGGCCACTAGGGCGGCATCCTCCACAAATAGACTGAAGAACAAAAGGACAGGAACTTGTCTGTTCCCCTTCCCCGATTCCTCATCACTTTTCCCCTCCCCCAATTCCCCAAGAAAATCTTTAAAAAAAAAAAAAAGAAATAAAATCTTATAGCTACAGCTAAAGTCACACAATTTCATTCATTTTTCCTTCCTCACCAGAAATAATCACTTTCATGTAGTTGATGTATTTCATCCTCATGCAAGAAATTTTGCCACATAGATATACCCACATACAAAAAAAAAGATACAATATATACTATAGGTTTGTATGACTTTAAGAATTTTATAAATGACATCTACTCTGTTTGAGTCTTGCATTTTATGCAATATTTTATTTCTAAGATGTACACATTATTAAAAGTAGGTCTTGTTTATTAATTCTAACTGCTATGTAATAGTCCATTTTATGGATAAACCATAGTTCATTTATCTAATCTGCTACTAAAATATATTAGTTTCACTATTAAAAATAGTGTAATAATCACCATACTTTCCCATACTTTCACAGGTGTATGAGTGTCTCCAGGATAAATAACTAGAAATAGAACTGTTAAGTCATGGTGTATAGCAGAGATAGGACCCTGGGCTTATTTCACCATATTTACACATTACAGTTTCCAATCTCTACCCTTGAAAATACTTGGTTTTGAGAGCACCATGGTACACAGCAATTTGTCATGTGAAAGGTATTTCTGGAGCAAACATCCAAAGTTAAGGGTCTGAGAAGTTGAAAGTAAAGATGGAAAATATTTCATCCGAACTATAAATGCCCTTAAATAACAGGATTAGGAGTCTGGATTCAAGCAAAAAATATTAAAATGTAACTGTTGTAAAAACTTGGTAAAGAACATACTGTACTGATTAAGCATCTATAGCATCCTAATTATAAATGAAAGACAACATAATATCCCCCAAAAGATACAAATCTATGATTCATTGTCACATGTAAATTTAACAAAGTCCCAATTTTATCCTTTACATGGCTAGTAAAAAACTAAATGAGATAACCCTCAACCAAATTGACAAAACTTTATAGTTTTTTTCTATGGCTGACATCCAAAGTGTAACAACTATTCATTTAAAATGAGCTATCAAGAGATACTTTTCTTCCTTGATTTGCTTTTAAACTTTGCATGCTTAGGTCAGGAGGTCCACTTGATCCTAAATGTACAAACAATACAGAGCAAGTGTTTTGTCTGTTGTTGTTTTTTTTCTTTCTAGATATGTCTGTCTAATGTTAAAAACAATTAGTCATTCTAATCAAAAACTAACTTGATGACAATAACTTCAATATTTCCATTTGGAAGGTTAAAAGAAAAAGATTTCTTATGTGTTTTATGTCACATTTTATAGGTAAAATAAAATTGCATTATTTAATTGTTTTTACTTAAAACATAATGCAAGCTCATTGGCAAGCATTGCTGTAGCTTAAAAGTTTATCATCAAACTATGGCCCAATTTCCTCAAAGAACAGAGAATCCTTTTGTGACTAAATTCTGCTTAATATCTATGGAGGGAAGAAAGAATGAGTCAGCATTCTCACTTCATTTTTTTGCCTCAATTCCAACTCAACAGTTTGAGAATTTTCTGTCTGCCAATGCAAACATTTTTTAAGATGGCATTATTTCTTACAACACTTCTTATGTCACATTGTATTTTATGGTGAAAATATGTGTGAAAATCTTTTTGATGACTGTTGTGCTAGAAAAAAAATAATTCTTGGGGGAAATTGAAAATTCATATCATCTTATTACTGTCTACCAGAATATTAGAATGTGAAGATGCAAGTGATGAATGGTCAAGTTCCAGTAACTGAATGAGTCAAGAATGCAATTTAAGGAAACCTTTACCCAGTCATTTAAGAAAGTAATGGAAACTTCCAAAAGAGATCAAAGATGGCAGAATACATAAACAGTAAGCCTGCTTCCTTCCATGCATGCATTAACATTACAACTAAATTATAGAACAGTCAACCTGGAGAAGTCTAGCTGAACAGAAGTTTTATAACTAAGAATATAAAGAAGAAACCATGTAGAGAACCAAGAGGGATAACTCAGCCACAGAGGTTCCCCCACAGAGGAATGAGGGATCCCAAGTGCAAACCAGTCTCCCCAGCCTGGAGTACTGGTGCTGGGAAAAGGAGCCCCCACAACATTTGGCTGTGAAAAACAGAGGGGATTCTGACCATCCGGGAGGGACAAAAGGCTGCGGGAAACCCAGACATTCTCTTACATGGCCAGCACACAGACTCTCTCACTCCTAGGCACTCACCTTGGGCTCCAGCAGAAGGACAATAACTCGGCAGGTTTCAGACACATATGGGCAGACTGAGTTGAGTGACTTTTGAGGTGAGAGCTGGAGGACAGTCACCGTTTTCTCTGTGTGGAATCTTCCTCCCATGCAGCATGCAGACGGGAGCCATCTTTCCTGTGTTGGGCCTACCCCCACACAGGACAAATCTGAATCTGATTGGCCTGCTGAACTCAGCTGCTCCATCAAGCTGACTCAGCTGTGACCCCACCCTACCCAACTCACCAAACAGAGGCAATTTCTCAATAAGCAGTCAGTCCCACCTCTACTGCATTCTTTCTTAAAAAACTGTTGTATGGGCCAGCTGAGTGGCACATTGGTTAAGAGTTGGCTTGGGACACCAGCTCTGAGCAGCAGGGCCCCAGTTCAGATACCACATATGAGGGCCAGTGACGCTGTGTCCTCTACAGCTAAGATGGTGAACAACAGCTTGACCTGGAGCTGGGCTGCCATGAGTCACCAGCAACGGTGTAGGCTGCCTTGGGGCAGGCCAGCAGCCAGGGTGCGCTTTCTTGAGCTGCCGTGGGCCACTATGAGGGGCTGTATGATGGCAGGTGAGGGACTGCCTCACCCGGGAAGAGAGCAATGATCACAATACCAACATGGGCCAGTGAGGCAATGTCCTCCACAACTAGACTGAAGAACAAAAGGACAGCAACTTGTCTGTTCCCCTTCCCCGATTCCCCAACACTGGTCCCCTCCCCCAATTCCCCATTGAAATCTTTAAAACAAACAAACAATCAAACAAAACTGTTGGAGTCCAGAGGCCCCTAGTGGGCAGCAACTGGCTTCAGTATGCTTTGAGACTCACGCTCAGCACTGGCCACCAAACCAGAGTCTACATTAACCTGTGAACAACAACTATTCCCACTCTAGCTACTCCCTGAGATCCTGCCTCACCCAACTTGCATACCACCTCAGGCTTTATTGGGCAGCTGACCCTTAAGGGAGCCATCAGGTGGTAGCAGGACTCAGAGTATCCAGGCATTTTGTGGAGCTACCCCAGGCATGGTACTGGTGGCAGGTATCATCAGTTTGCAGCATAGTCTCTCCCACATGTATCCAGAGTTAGCACAGGCAGCAAACAACTGAGAATCACTTTGTAGCTCCTACCACGTAGTCCCCAAACAGTCACAGGCAGTGGGTGACCTGGGCCTGCACCATAGCCCCTCGCAAGAGTCCCCAGAACCAACATACCTGGAGGTCAGCTTCAGACCACAGCAGAGCACCGCACAATTAGCCCCATAAGTGGCACACCCAAAGGCCAGTCTCAACAGGCATCAGAGCCCACTGGAGCAAATTCCACTCAATGGGATAAGACTACCCTCTCTCCCCTGCACAGCAGCTTGTAAGCTGTGGGCATGGCCAAACCCCATAGCCAATCAACCTAAGCGTCAATCCCACCCATTGATGTGTCAATAGCAATCAAGGCTCAACTATAACAGGAGGGCACACACAACCACAAAAGAGACATGGAGCATCCAGTACAGGGTCAGAGAGACTATACCAGAGCCCCACGGGGCACCGACTACATAAGGCCACCCAGCCAAGACTGGGAGACATAGCCAATCTACCTAACACATAGAAACAAACAGAGAGGCAGCCAAAAATTAGGAAACAAGGAAATATTTCTCAAATGAAAGTATAGAAGAAAATCCAGAAAGAGAACTAAACGAAATGGGGGCAAGTAACCTACCAGAGACAGAGTTCAAAACAATGGCTATAAGGATGCTCAAGGAACTTAGAGACAACTTTAACAGTGAGACAGCAAGCATTAAAAAAAGGACATAAAAACCATAAGAAAGAACCAGTCAGAGTGAAAAATAAAGTAACAGAAATGAAAAAATGCACTAGAAGGAATCACCAGCAGAAAAGATGAAGCAGAGGATCAAATCAGCAATTTGGAAGACAAGGTAGCAGAAAAGACCCAACTGGTACAGCAAAAAGAAAAAATAATCCAAAAATTAAAAAATGTAAAAAAACCCCAAAACCAAAATAAGGATAATTTAAGAGGCCTCTAGGACAGCATATTTGCATCATAGGGGTACCAGAAGGACTACAGGGAAAGCAAGGAATTGAAAACTGATTTGAAGAAATAATGACTGAATACATTGCTAACCTGGCAAAGAAAATAGACATCCAAACCCAAGAACTGCAGAGTCCCAAAAAAGATTAACCCAAACAGGCCCACACCAAGACACATTACAATTAAAATGGCAAAGGTTAAAGACAAAGAGAGAATCCTAAAAGCAGCAAGAGAAGGGGCAACTAGTAACTTATAAGGGAGCTCCCATGAGATTGTCAACTGATTTCTCAACAGAAACTTTTCAGGCCAGAAGGGATTGGTACAAAATATCCAACATGATGAAAAGCAAGGACCTACAAGCAAGATTTCTCTACCCAGCAAAGATATCATTTAGTATTAAAGGACAGATAAAGAGCTTACCAGACAAGAAAATGCTAACCACCAAACCAGGATTACAAGGAATGTTAGGGGGACTTCTTTAAGATGGAAAAAAAAAAAAAGGTCAAAATTATGAATAATAAAATGTCAATCGCTACCTATCTATGAACAATTACCTTCAATGTAAATGGATTAAATGTTCCACTCAAAAGACACAGGAGTGCTGACTGGATAAGAAAACAAAACACTTATGCTGCCCATAAGAGAATCACTTCAAATTGAAAGACACACAGACTGAAAGTAAAAGGAAGGAGAAAGATATTTCATGAAAATAGAAATGAAAAAAAAACAAAAACAAAAACAAAAAAAATCTTTGGTATCAATACTTACAAAAAACAAAATAGACTTTAAAACAAAGGCTATAACAAGAGACAAAGAAGGACCCAGTAATCCCACTTCTGGGTATTTATCTAAAGAAGCCCATATGTTACTTCAAGGGGATGTGTGCATCCATACATTCACTGCAGCATTGTTTACAATGGCCAAGATGTGGAAGTCTGTCGGTGGAAGAATGGATAAAGAGGAGGTGGTACATATATATAGTGGAATATTGCTTGACCATGGAAGGGAATGGTTCCTGCCATCTGCAGTAACATGGATGGACCTGGAGGGTATTGTCCTGAGGAAGTATGTCAGACAGAGAAAGCAGGTGCAATGTGATTTCACTTATATGTGGAATCTAAAGAACAAAATAAACAAACAAAACAGAAACAGACTCATAGATATAGAGAAAATATTGGTGGTTGCCAGATGGGAGGGGGAGTAGGGATGAGTGAAAAAGGAGAATGGATTAAGAAGTACAAATTGGTTGTTACACAGTAACATGGAGATGTAGGGTACAATATTAGGGATATAGTCAATAATATTGTAAGTACTATGTATGGTGCCAGATGGATACTAGAATTGTTGGGGCGATAGATGGTGGGGGTGTGTTAAGGGGCAGGGTGAAAAAGGTGAAGGAGTTAAGAAGTACAAACTCATAGTTACAAAATCGTCATGAGAATGTAAAGTAAAGCACAGGGAATATAGTCAATAGCATGGTAATATAGTGCCAGGTGGGTACTAGACTAGTCAGGGGGATCACCTCTTAAGTTATACAAATGTCTAACCACTATGCTGTTCACCTGAAATTAATATAAAATAATATTGAATATCAACTGTAATTGAAAAATTTAAAAAGGGGGGAAAAGGTGAAGGGGATTAAAAGGTTCAAATTTCTGGGTATAAAACAAATAAGTCTTAGGGATATAATGTATAGCATAGGGAATATAGTCACTAACATTATGATAGCGTGGTACAGTGTCAGATGGTTGCTGGATTCATCATGGTGATCACTTCTTTAGGTATATAAATGTTGAAAAACTATGGTGTATACCTGAAACTAATATAATATTGTATGTTAGCTATATTTTAATAAAAATCTTTTTAAAAATTAAGTACAATATAAACAAAGAACTAATGGAAAAGTAGCAGTGGAATTTGTATCATCAGCCTTCTAATTGCACATTAAAACTTTAATATAAAAATTTTTTAAATAAAAAGGTAATAGTGTTGGAGACTGTGTGTGTGTGTGTGTGTGTGTGTGTGTATTATGCAATTTATTTTATAGTGTTCCCACTTATTCTACTCCTTATATTAGTAATATTAATGTGCAAAAATAAGTGAATTCTATGTCCACAAACTTTCAATCGCAAATTGAGTCTGGGTATTATCTATTTCTCATTACCTTCTAGTCTTCTGAAATCACGTATTTGCCTCTCCTCCAGAAATTATTCAGCAACATGGAGAATGCCAAGAAAATGTAGACTACTGTAAATTTGAATAAAGTGTCAGGTTCAGTTGGGACCTCATTTGTGGAAGATATTTTCCTTGTGAGTCTTCTAAGAAATCATACAAATAAAAAAACAGTCACTAGATGTGGCATGTCTTTCCATAGATATTCCAGTTCAAATCTGGTACTGATCACCTGTAATCCTCATTAGAGCTTCACATTTATATATCAAACAGCCAATATTTGTTTTATGTCTTGACTTGTGTCCCAGAATTTAAAGTATTCTTTGGAAGGCTTTTTACCTATCTCTTAAGGAACAAAAAGTCTAGTATAATTACCTATAATATAAAAAAGCATGATAATAAGTCAAAATACATATATATATATAGTTATTAAATTTGGACAGAAAAAAATCAACATTGTCTTATCCAAATCTTAGGCATCTTAACTAAGAATTGCAACAAATTATTATTATGACAAATTCAGTTAGAATGCCTATTTTATTCACCCAGCAGATTCGGTGTTTTTAAAGCAGTATGTTTGAACATCTTTACATTGGACAGGTATTTTTAATTGGCCACAGAGCCCAACACTCCCTGATATCTTACTATAAGCCACTACCTGTTACCTGCCTGACTCCTGAAGGCATGTGATTGCACCACCTAATATAAATCAACATTCTGCACCTCTATCTAGAGTAGACTAGAGCTCACTTCTGCTAAATATATATTCCTATACAGGCTTTGTGCTGTTACCTATGTTACTTTTTAAAAATCAGAAAATCATTCAGTCTCGATAACTTGGATGATTCAGAAAAATAAAATAACTTCAATGACCTCTGTTTAACAGTTTATTCCACTTTTCACTAACCTTCATCATCCACACTAACACATTTTATACTCTCTAGGAATAGTGAGCTTATAGTTCAGTGAAATATATCATGGTGCTGTGCATGTAATGTTACACCTTTGTAAATCATCATCACCACCATCTCTAGTTTATTCACTTGATAGGTGCTTATTAATGTACAAATATCAAAGCCATTCTTAAGAGTTTCTTGGTTCTCACGGGCAGACTGAGTTGATCCTTCCTGTAAGCACCATTAATATGTACACAGCTTTTGGGGGTTATATTATAGCTATTTGATTGCATGGCTATCCATTTACTAAACTGTGAGTTTCATGAAACCAGAAACATCCCAAGTGCTTTGAGCAACACTTGGCACATAGTAAGTATTCAATATATATTTTCAAAGGAATGGATACATTGTTGCATAATATCTTCAGCTTTCCAAATCACTTACAGAATTAGTATAACAATGCATCTAAGAAAACGGTATCTGAAACCAGCATGAGTGGGTGCTAATTCTGACTTGGTCACAATTAGCTGTGTAAATATGGGTAAATTACTTAGCCTTTCTGACCTGTTTTCTCATATGTAAAACAGGTATAAAAAGTACCTTCCTCAAAGGGTTATGATGAGAAGTAGTTGAGTAAATATATTTTAAAAACCTAGAACAGTCCCTAGCACAAATGACCAACACAAATTAGTATTTTTATTACTGAATCTAAGCATAGAAATAATGCCTTTTGTGGGCATCATACACATATTATCCATAAAGGTAAACAAATAAAACTGTAATCCTCATAATTCTTTGACTTTTAATAGAAGTTTTAAACATTCTGGAAAGGCTAAGTGGCCAAACATATTTTTGCTTCTACATGTGAAATATACAGTCTTCAAAAAGAAAAATATTACATGACCACATTATTCTAATCAAGATGTTATATGTGTTTAATATAAATATCAATATTTTATACATTCACTTTTAATAAATAATGCCCTTCTGATTATCAACAGTGCTTCATTCACTAAATTTGTCTTTATATGGTTACAAGAATAAAATGTATGTTATAATAAAAATTTGGCTATGTAAACCATAACATTTAAAGCTCTAAAGTAAAAGTTAGAGGTAGAATCAATCTTCTATGAATTTGCAGTTCTGAAATTAATTGTCAAGTTATTTACTTCCATCAGTATGGTAGATTATATACCCTGCATGATCTTCCTCACTAAAGAATGAAAATTGTGTGTATGTGTGCGTTATACACATTATTTTGAACACATCACTGAGCTCATGTGAAATAGGAAACAAGAACTCTGGCGGGTAAGCAAATACCAAAGATGTTCTTTCACCTCAAAAGTTTTTGCCTGAAGCCAAAGACTTTGAGCTTTCTTTTCGATAACTAGACAGAGGGACAAGACTGGTAAAGCCCAATGTCCTCACAATGCAAAGAGATTAATTCTATGCAGGGAAAACCTTACATAGAATATTAAGTATAAAAGAGATAAACCCTTCCATTTGGAGAGAAACATCAAACAACATGGCTTTTTCTCTTCACCTGGATACGGGTGAATAGAAAAAGAAAAGTTTTCCCTGAGAATCTGTAATCATAGATTAGCTCCATCCAGGTTTGCAGTTGGAATTCACACCATCTGTTCAATCCCAAGATTCCCAGGTAGAGATTTTAAAGGTGTCCTGGGTTGGTGCCCTGCTAGATGACTGGCAGAAACAAATGTAAATCCTCTCAGAGGGGTTCAATTTCAAACCAGACCTCAAAGAATTTCCACAGGTAAACATTCCAAGAGAAATGAATAGCCCACAGTCAAAAGTCAAAACCTGCAGAAAATCCAAGCCACAATTAGAAAGAATTAGCAGAATGCAATATATAGAGATAGACAGATGAGGGAGGGAGGAAGAGAGAGAGAAAGAGAGAGAGAGAGAGAGACAGAGAGAGAGAGAGACAGAGAGAGAGAGAGAGACAGAGAGAGAGAGAGAGAGAGACAGAAAGAGAGAGAGAAAAAGAGAATAGATAAGATACAAAAAATTAAAACAGATTCTGGATGATCGTATACTTATTTAATACAGTTAAACAATGTTTGATAATATGACCAGGAATTAAGCAGATTTGAAAAAGAATATAATTAAATTAAAAATATAATTAAATTAAAAACTTATTTGACTGATCAACTAAAAGCATTAGTTTAAGAGAAAAAGAGAAAATTAGTGAACTGGAATAAATCTGAGATATCATCCAGAATATAGTGCAAAGGGTCAGAGACAATAAAAATATGAAAAAAAGTAGATGAAACATGGAGGTAGTAGAAGAAAGTCTAATGCATGTATAATTGTACATCCAAAATAGTAGCTGATAAAGAGAAAGGGGAGCAAATATTATTCAAAATGATAATGCCAAAGACATTTCCAAGGCAATGGTTAAAGGCTCAGTGTTCATCCAGGAAGCTCAATGAGTCCTAAGCAGAAAAATAAAAAGAAATATACACAAACACATGATAGTAAAATAAAAATTACCAAAATGAATGTAAAGATTTTAATATCAACCAGAGAGAAAAACAGACGATGTAAAAGAAGGTTATTAATATAATTGTTGGTTTTTGAACAACAGAAGCCAGAAAAGAATGGATCCCTTGGTTTACTGAGAGCAAATAATTATCAAAATTATTTCCAGTTCTATTTCCAGTATTGTAGATTTTAAGTCATTTGCAAGCAAAAAAAATAATTGAGACACTATATAACCAAAAGACCCTCACTAAAAGAAATCTTCATTTGTATCCTTTAGCCCAAAGGAAAATTATGTCAGATGTAAGATTTGAGATATAAAAAAGGATGGTAAGATAACATACCAGTACATATGTAGGCAAATCTAAACAAACATTGGTTGTATACATTAGCAATAAAAAGTTGTATGTTTGTGTAGAGTAGGAGGCAAACAGGCTAGGATTAACATGATAATACAAGTTAACGAATTCTACGGTATTTGATTTGTTGCAGAGAAGAGTAGAGATATTACTTAAAACTTTAGAGGCCTCAAGTAAAGTGTGCATATGTGCTAACTAGAAAAATAGTCATAGTCTGTATAACTCCAAAATTGGAAAAGAAATATGTAATGGAAAAAAATACATTTAAAAACTCAATATATCCCAAAAAACTGAGGCAGGGACAAGGCTGGGGGTGGGGGTGAGGGAAGAGTGGGTAAAAATATCAACAATAAATATGAACGAATTTCAAATTATGTTGAATTAAAGTCAAAGAAAAACACTGGGGCTGGCCGAGTGGCGCATTGGTTAAGAGATGGCTTGGGACGCCAGCTCTAAGCATCAGGGCCCCAGTTCAGATCCCACATGAAGGCCAGTGACACTGCCCTCTACAGCTAAGATGGTGAACAATAGCTCCATCTGGAGCTGGGCTGCCAGGAGTCACTGGCAACGGGGTAGCTGCAGCCCCTGCTGCAGTGGGCTGCCATAGGCTACAGTGAGTGGCCGGCAGCCAGGGTGAGCGGCGGGCAGCCAGCGTGAGCTGCTAAGAGCCACCATGAGTGGCCGTCCAATGGCCGGCAACTGATCTGCCTCATCCGGGAAGAGCGCAATGATAATACCAACATGGGCCAGTGAAGCAACGTCCTCCACAACTAGACTGAAGAACAAAAGGACAGCATCTTATTTGTTCCCTTTCCCTGATTCCCCTATGCTGTTCCCCTCCCTCAATTCCCCAATAAAATCTTAAAAAAAAGAAAAGAAAAAAAAAACACTGTATGGTTTCATATAATTGAAGTTCACAAAAGGTCAACACCAAACCATATACTGTATAGGATGTATTTAAAGGGACTGTTATTTGGAATAATAGAGATTTGGAGGAGAGATGGTGGCATGTGATGGACAAAGTGGACATGGAATGATATGCAAGTTACTAATGTACATTAATGCTCGTTCATAGTCTCAGTAATGGAGCAATGTTTATTTTATCATTTTTCTTAAACTGTGCATATCACTTTATGCAGTCTTATTATATGGTATATCTCATAATAAAAACATTTTATTATCAGGATTCTTTATACAGGACACTTACTTTAATTCCCTGGAGTCATTTCATGGTAGAACTGCCTGGAACCTCCCTAAGTAGATGACTCCTTGGGTTCCCTAATATTTAATTACTTAGAAAATATACAACTATTACATTTGTTATCTCAGGGGAAATAATTGTGGAAGATTTAGATGGGAGCATCTGAGAGACTGGCATCTCAAACAACCCATATTCTTTAGACAAAACTGGCTGTTACAGAAGAAGAAGCTGAGATTTGGGAAACCTTGGTTAAGGTCTCCTTTCCAGGGATCATCACATCTGTCTTCACAGTTGTCTATTTCTGGACTCCCAGCCTGATGCTCTCATGGAGATTCAGTGGCTCTCATTTTATGCAGCCATTAGACCTTGGCAAATGTCAGGTATGTAGGACTCATCTCTGGCATTTGTGGTATGTGGAAGATAAGCTACGATAAATCAGACTGACTAAATTGTCCAATCCCATCTGGTGCTCCTGCTGCATAGATAGATGCCATTATGGTTTCAAAAAGAAATCTGACTAGCAATGGCGTGTCTTGAGTCAGGAAATATATAAGCTGATCGCCTAAATAAGTAGGAGAGAAAAATATCACTTAAGTCTTTTTTAATTCTGCACTATTTTCATTTAATGTCACTTCATAAATGATATGGTACTGATGCTATGGAAGTAAATACACAGTATATAAATAGATAATAGAAAAACCTGTGGCTTTCTACAATAGTTAAATGTGACAACTGCTATGTGAATTTTCTTTCACATTTTAAGCATGTTAAAAAAACAAAATTTGAAAAACTAAAATGATTGTGTCCACCTTCCAGTCTTTATGAACTCCACCAACAAGTACCTTCCCAGTTTTAACACACTTTTTCACTGATACTGTGCTGGGTGCTCAATATGAAGAGTTTTTCCTAACTACCATTACTTTGGAGCTCACACAAGTTCAGGGAACTTGAAAGATGCTAGATTTCATCCTGGCTTTCAACTCCTTCCAACTCCCAAGAAAATTGCCCCTCTTTATCATGTCTGTACAAACTTCTGGCCTAAATATTGCAGTAATAACTACCAGTGCACAAATTGGATTAGAAGCTGATTATATAAACTGAGGAAATTGCATTCTATGGTACCTGTAATGAACTCAGTTCCTCTCAAGAGCTTTACTATTGAACAGCTGATTTGAAAGCAGGAGAACAAAGAGGAAACAAACAAAAACTAAGAATAGCAATACATTTTATCCCCCAAAGCTAATCTCAAACCTAGTTTTAAACAAATGTCAGGGACAAGTAAGACAAAGAAAACTCACAGTCATTCAAAAGAATGAATTCAGTACCAGCATGATTGCATAAAGATGGGGTCCCAATGAGTTAATGTAGATGTCCTTCAAAGTCAAAGTTCGTGGCTGAGAAATTAGGACAAAATGAAGGTAATTTGTCTTTATGTTGGCAAGGTTTTCTAACTAACATTGATGTGTGAGTTCATGTGCTGTGTTTACCATTGATGATAGAAAATGATCCTAACTTGAGAGCAAGGGAGAGGACAGGAGTAGAATTAATGAGGCAGACATTGCCGGAACAGTTGAAGAGAAGAAAGAAGTTCCCTAATGACAAGGTTAGGAAGGTTCAAGTCACTGAGCTAAGTACTTAAGACATAGTTTATAATTTCACTCATAATAAGGTTTTGAGGTAGGTATCATTTATACATGAGGACAATGTAAAATCCCAAAGAAATGGGACCACTTATATCTGAAAAAGGAGAAGAGATTGTCATCAGGGAGCACAAATAAAAAATATGTACTTATAATGCAGCACTGTTTATTTAAAAGAAGTAGAATTAGGCTTCAATATTTAGAAAGACTTTCTTATGGTCTGATTTCAGGTCACCAAAGGAAGTGGTTGTATATTTCTTCCTTGAAGTTTTTGAAGATGGAGATTTCATAGAAAGTGCAGACATCTAGGAAATGCCAGCTTGATATATCTATAGTAGCTAGATGCAGCACAAAGTAGATACTGCACAAAGTAGCCATACTATACAACTCTGACAAGTAAGTTTGCAAACTCATCTTAGAAAAAGTGCTACATACCTCATTGCTGAATATCACTATGGTCACCTTTGAGGTATTCCCCTTGGGAAGCTATGCACCAACACCAGTGCCTAGTCCACCCTTCAAAACAATTTTGGAACTCTTTTTCTGGAATGACCATCAGAGCTGTTCTTTACCCATGATGTCCTGAATGTCTTCCTTTCAATATTTCCTTTATCTTCAGGTAAAGAAAGAAGTCATTGGGGGTTAGATCAGGTGAGTAGGAAGGGTGTTCCAATACAGTTATTTGTTTACTGGCTAAAAACTCCCTCACAGACAGTGCCATGTGAGCTGGTGCATTGTCATGATGCAAGAGCCATGAATTATTGGGGAAAAGTTCAGATTGTCTAACTTTTTCATGTAACCTTTTCATCATTTCTAAATAGTAAACTTGGTTAACTATTTGTTCAGTTGGTACAAATTCATAATGAATAATCCTTCTGATATCAAAAAAAGTTAGCAACATCGTTGCAACAAGTTCGCGAACTTAGTTGTCTAACTTCATATAGTAGATATAGTACCAAAGTCAAATATACAGGATAGGATTGAAAGCAATAATTAGCAAACTATGATGACGGACCAAATCTGAACCACTGCCTATTTTTTATACAGTCCATAAGCTAAGAAGGGTTTAGACACTTTAAGCATCTTGCCCTCTACAGAAAGTTTGTCAATCCTGGTCTAGAGTCATCAGGTCTTGAACTTAATCTTGATTACTGTCTAGCTATATGATCTTAAGAAAGTCAATTTCTTTTCACTTCAGTGTCCTGATCTTTAAATGATACCTACCTTGAAGTTTGATTATGAGACAAAATGATAAACTATCTAAAATACTTAACCTAGTGTCTTAAACAAAATAAACACTCAAAAAATTCTAGCCACAGATCATCAGCTCAGGTAACTCTTTCTATGTAACTTTACAGCCTAGCATTTTAATAATATGTCATGAGTTCCATAAGCCCATTTAGAATTTTTCAATATCATTATCATACCCAAATAAGTCCACTATATTATCAATTTCCCCTGAAGGCGCTGAAGTTTGTATGAGCCAGAGGATGGCTTAACTATAAGTAATCTCTGTAAAATAATCATATAAATCAAATTAATTCAACAACATATTTATTGAATGTCTACTATGGTATATGGAAAATGCTAGTTGATGGTTCCTCCCTGTGCAGAACCTAATGGTGTCTTCTCCCTTCTTCCTCACTAACAGAACTTCGGTTTTCTTAGGAGTAGCAATGTGCCCAGCTAAAACAAATCAGGACATTTTCCTACTTACCTTGAAGGTAGGGATGACTGTGGTAATGAGAAGGAAGTGGGAGTCACTGGATGTGAAGCTTCCATTTTGGGATGGATTGTCCGTTTGCTTTCTGTCCTTAGTCCTTGCCCTTCCTTCTCCCTGAACTGTGAACATCATGGCTGGAGCTCTAGGAGTCATTTTGTGGTTATGAGGGAAAGGCTTAAAAAACTGCAGAAACCTCGGTTTTGACACCCTTGAGTTGATGAACCAGCAACTATCTACCTCAAGACTTCTTAATAAATCAGAAAAATAAAGGCTTTAATTTGTCTTTTGGTCTCTCTGTTTCTTATAGTCAAATCCAATCTTAACTAATATATCTACTCTCAAAAAGTTATTTGAGGGCCGGCCGAGTGGCGCATTGGTTGAGCGCTGGTTTTGGGATGCCAGCGGCCCCGGTTCGGATCCCACATGAGGGCCAGTGGCAGTGCCCTCTACGGCTGACAACAGCTCCACCTGGAGCTGGGCTGTGAGAGCCCCGGTGATGGTGTGGGCTGCGGCCCCTGCTGCAGTGGGCTGCCATAGGCTACAGTGAGTGGCCTGCAGCCAGCGTGAGCTGCCAACAGCCGCGATGAGCGACATCCAGAGGCCGGCGACGGATCTGCCTCGTCCGGGAAGAGCGCAATGACGATACCAACAGTGAAGCGACATCCTCCGCAGCTAGACTGAGGAAAGGGAAGACAGCAGCTTGTCTGTTCCCCTTCCCCGATTCCCCAACGCTGTTCCCCTCCACCAATTCCCCAATAAAATCTTAAAAAAAAAAAAAAAAGTTATTTGACCCATATATTTTGGGGACCCAGATGCCCAACATCAAGACTATAGTTTAGCAATTTTAATCAACTTATCAGGGTCAAATGTACCTGAGTAACATTAATCACCCAGCATCAATCAACAAAAGTGATGGGAAAAGATAAGTAAGGTATGTCATTCCTTGGGGAAAAGGAATTTGTGAAACTGAACTTTAGATGAGACTTCTCGCCAGCTGCCTATTGACATCGGCAAACTTAATGGACAGATTCTCTGATGTGGGAGCTTGAAATCTGTGCTGCAAATCAGCAAAACAATTACAAACCAGCACTTCAATTACATTATCACTCAAAGATATTTTAAATGGAAACCAAACTTCATAAGCCTTTGGTTCACCCACTCCTCTGGAAACTTTCTCTCTTACAAAGATCAGATTAAATGGCAGAGAGGCTTTCTTGATGTCAAGACCATTTAAATCATAACTCCCTCAGGCAGGTCACTGATGCAAGTTTCATTTGTATTTGACTAACCTTTGTCATTAATCAAATCCTATGGGCCTTATTTACAATTTACATTTGAAGTCAATAGAAGTCAGTAGGAAACATATTTATGTTTTCTCGCCATGTTCAGTAATGAATACACAAATTTTATCAATCTTTTAGTTTATTAATTTATCTGAATAAATCTGTCATCTGGCCAAAACTCAAGCTGTGAAATAGAGCAGTAATAAAATAAATAGTGTTGTTTTGTAAACCAAAAAATGTAATTCTGATTTACTGAACTAATGGAATATAGCTCCTAACCTTAATTGAGAGTGGGGAAAAACTTATCTGCACAACTTATCTGCATAACTTTGCTGACCACATTTAATAAGAATGAAATCATATATACATATCATTAAATCACTGAAGATTTGTGTGTGTGTGTGTGTGTGTGTGTGTGTGTGTGTGTGCGCGCGCGCGCATGTAGAGAGAAACAGAGGGAGGGAGGGAGGGAGGGAGGGAGGGAGGCAGGGAGGGAGGGAGAGAGAGAGAGAGAGAGAGAGAGAGAGAGAGATGCTTCAAAGACAAGAAAGGAAAGAGCCACACATTTTTAGTTAATAGCAAAAACAAAGTAAGTCTGTATCCTCTTACCTTTTCATGGGTGTAACCTTGGTAATTCTCTACCAAGAGGGCCTGGTGTTTTGAAATCCAAAACAAGGTGTTTTTTTCATAGTTATGACATTTCCCATGAAATTTACTCAAAAAAAAAAAAAAATCTGGCTTTCAAAGCACTGAAAGGTCTTGTGAAATGAGGAAACCATAACAAGGCTTCAGCCAACAAAGCTACTTAGTTGTTTTTTTTGTTTAGGATTCATTGGGTTTTTATTTTATTTAATTTTTATTATTATTATAGTTACAGATCTACAAAACAATGCAATAGTTATCTTTTTTACCCCTTACAAAGTGACTATCCCCACCCCTGATATCATACATATCTATTACAATTCCATTGACTCCATCCCCACATTATATTTCACATCCCATGACTATATATGTGTTAAATTATAGTCAACATCTAATATTTATTCAGCGGCAGCTTCAGATGTACCGTGCAGTGGTCAGGCCACTACACCATCCATGAACTACAATACTACCGTAGAGACAGAAGAGACAACAAAGCTATTTTGATATTTTTGGCCCAAAAACCTTCTCAGAAGTTTTGTCTGAAAATGGATTTAGTAAACTTCTAAGGCAAAGGCCCACTAAGAGGCCTTTTATTAATAGCAGGGTTATCTTTTTCTATAGATTTAATTTTAGTCCACTGAGACTTTGAATATAATCAAGTTATAGAATCAACACTGAGCAAAATTTAATTTGGTCTTGTCCAATAGGACCCAAGAGATGCAAGAGAAAGGGCAAAAATTTTTGTTTAAAAGGCTTGGAGGTATGGGGTGAAAATGTGACCTTGTGGAGAGTAGAGGGAACAGGTAATTATCTATGCAACATCCATAAGAAATTCCTGAACTCTAAATTGCAAAACAATATGGTTCTTGTTTTTGTTTTTCTCCCAATAACAATTCCTTAAGTTCCAGTAAAATTTAAGAAATATTCCACTGATTGCTTTTGAATAATAATATGACTGACAGTTGCATACAGAACCCTTTATATGGAACCTTAATGGATCCAATGGTTTAAGATTATATCATGAACTAATTAAAGATTTATTTGTGTTGGGGAAATACAGTACAAAGGTTCAGTTCAACCCCTCACTCAAACCAGATTTGCAACCTTGGGCAAAACACCTGAGGTTTTCTTCTTTTAATTACATTTATTGGGGTGACATTGCTTAGTAAAATAATATAGGTTTCAAGTGTACAATTCTCTAATATATTACCTATATATCACATTGTGTGTTCACCAACCCACAGTCAGTTCTCCTACCATCACCATGTATTTGACTCCCTTTATCTTTCTCTACCATCTGCCTTACCCTCTTGAGATTTTCTTAAACTCAATTTCTAAACTCACTGGACTATGATTAGGAAAAGAAGGCATAATGATCACAAAAGGGCTGAACCATCTACAAAGCAGTTTATATATGTAGTTATAATTTTCCATTTTATTGGTAGTAGTAACCAATCCCCCATATCTCCCGGAGAGTTTTTTATAACAATGTATTCAAACTCCCTCCAGGAGAGCCCCACCTACTCAGGAGTCTCTCTCTCTCTCTCTCTCTCTCTATATATATATATATATATATCTATATATATATATATATATATAGATATAGATATAGATATAGATATAGATAGATATATATAGATATATATAGATATATATAGATATATATAGATATAGATATATATAGATATAGATATAGATATAGATATAGATATAGATATAGATATATATTGCTTTTGTTTGTTTGTTTTTTGTGTTGTTTTTTTTAAACTGAGCCATCCTGCTACCTGCTGGCAGCTCAACGGCAACTCAGCTCGGGCTGGGCATCAAACTGCTGTTGCTCAGAGCTCAGCTCACACTCTTGAGCGAGCTCTTAACCAACTGAGCTACTCGGCCGGCCCTAGGGAGTCTCTATATTTTAAAGTTCTTCAGGTCATTCTGTTGTGCAGCCAACTCTGCAAACCATTGAAACTTTACTATGAGTTAATTGAGGGCAGGAACAGTGTTTAGCCATCTTTGAATCCCCTGCACCTATCACACGTGTCTGCCCAGAATAGGATTTTTATAACTGAGTGCTAAATGAAAATATATATAAAAAAATGAACAGGGGATACAAACATTCTTAGTTACTGTTATGGGTTTAATTGTGCCCCTCTCCCCCCTCAAAATTCATATGAGGAAGCCCTAATCCCCAGTACCTCAGAATGTGACTGTATTTGGAGATAGAGCCTTTAAAGAAGTTACTAAATTAATATAAAATTGTTAGAGTGGGCTCTAGTTCAATATGACTGGTGTCCTTATAAGAAGAGGAAATGTGAGCACATAGACAGATAGCAGGAACGTACCCACACACAAGAAAAAACACAGCAGGAACATGGCTGCCTGGAAGCCAAGGAGAAAGACCTCAGAAGAAATCAGCCCTGGTGACACTTTGATCTTGGACTCAAGAACTGTGAGAAAATACATTTTTCTGTTGTTTAAGCCACCCAGCCTGTGGTGTTTTGTTATGGGAACCCTACCAAAATAATATATTTATCAAGAAAAAAATCAAGGCAGTATTAGAATTTGTTATAAACTGACAAAAGATATTTTACACTTATTAATTATGTCAAATGAGCCAAATAATTTAATACCCTATTCGAAATCACACAGCCAGGGATCCTAGTCATTCCAAGGCAGGGTTTAAATACAGGTTTAGCAGGTTATGTAATTAGAACTCAAATAATTGACCCTCTATGCCACAGCATTGGAAAGTGCTCTTCCCAGTAGTAAATCTAGAATTATAACTGCCTCCTAAAACAGGATCCAACTGTAAAAAGATGAAGATTATTTGTTTAGAAACAGCATGCTTTTCTAATAATGTTGTCAAATACACATTGATATTGTCTGTATTCAGAGCCTATTTGCTAATTGTAAGATAAATATACTAAAGGCTTCCTTAAGATCTAAAACATGCAGTTAACATCTCAGTTAAATGCACTACCACAACCTAACAAGTGATATGTATGGTGGACCATAATAACCACAGGAAACAGTTTTAAAACATGGAACATCATTTTCAAGTATATTATCTACCTGAAAATTTTGCATCTACCATGAAAAGCAAATGAGACATACAACAAATCTAATGGAATGTGTGTTTTCTGTCTATTTTTAAACAGAAACTTCAATAAAAATGAACAAAAACAGAGTAAGTTTCATTGTCATTTATCAGTAGGCTATGTGAGGTGGCAAACCTACATATTTGGGTATTAATGAGCCCATATCATTGAACGTTGTAGGCACTTCCATAAATTAAGTCTCCTGTTACAGAGATTAGTGGACCCTTAGCTGCCCTAAAGTATAAACTCAGAATTGCCTTTGATTTCAAAAAGAGCTACAGTGGCAATAATAATAAATATTATGTAGAACTTTATATTTTAGAATTAAATCAAAGTATTAAATCGAAAATATTTTTGTAAATATCTATGGATTTGTTTCTACAAATACACATTCAAAATGTAAATGACATCTACTCGAGTAGAGACTAATTTTACCCAAAGGCAAATGAAAAGCTGCTTTCAAGTAGTAGCCCAAAAATGAAAAGATCAAAGACAGTAAAATAGTCTGACAAATGGAGCATTCTGATATCTTTAAAATGAAAAATTCACTTTATCCAACATCAGCATCTTTAACAGAATTAACTTCTATGAAGTTTAACAGCATGAAGTTGAGGTGTCCCAATTTCTACTTAGTGAAAAACTTTATTATCCCATTTTCCTCCAGCAATGAAAAGAAAGTAAAATTATTACTTCTAATCGACTTGGTAAAATTTATGGTATGGTAAATCTTACAATCTAGACCTGCCAAACACAGTTACTCAGGTGGCCACTGTCCAATGCTGGAGAAAGTCATTCGCATGCACTTGAACGTGAATTGCACCCCCCTGGGGTTATGCAATGCTGTTTTGATCTAGGGAATACATTTTTACTGTACATTTTCTTATTAGGAACATCCTTATTCTTCTATCCATGGTGTATTACTATGGGATCTTAAAGTGATGGGGAAGGAGAAGACACTGACAATTAAGAAGCAATAGGCAGGCAGAAAAATATACTAAAGAAGAGAGGTAATACCATTTATAGAACTGAAAGCTTACAGTAACTTAAATTCCTTCACTAAAGTTATGAATTCTGTGCATATAAGATCTCCAACATGTACACTGTCCATTCATCAACTCACAATAACTGGATCCACCATGAGCAGAATGCTATGGAAAGTTCTATTTAGGATTATAAAACATAAAGACATTCCAGGAATATTCTCATTCTCTACTATAGATTAATGTCTGTATCCCCGCAAAATTTATATGTTAAAACCTAATCCCCAATGTGATGGTATTTGGAAGTGAGCCCTTTGGAAATTGATTAGATCATGAGGATGGAGCTTCATGACTGGGATTAGTGCCCTTATTAAGGAGCCCCCAGCGAGCTCCTTTGCCCCTTTTGCCATATGAGGTCACAGTGAGAAAACAGCTGTCCAGGAACTAGGAAGCTGGCTCTCACCAGACACTGAATCTGCCAGCACCTTAATCTTGGACTTAGCCTCTAGAACTGTGAGAAATAAATTTCTGTCATTTATAAGCCACCAAGTCTATGATATTTTTGTTATAGAAGCCTGAACAGACTGAGATATTCTCTCTCTCTCTCTCTCTCTCTCTCTCTCTCTCTCTCTCTCTCTCTCTCTCTCTCTCATTCTTTCTCCCGTCATGCTGATGAGTTTTTCTGTATGGCCTATGGCCAAGTTTTCCACTGAGCAAGTTTACCCTGTCTCAAAAACAAGCTTTTTGTTAAAAAAAAAAAAATTAATGTCAGATAAACATTTTTCTACAATTTATTAAATACCTTTTCCAGCTCTTTAGACAGAATACTCGATCTCAGTTTCTTCATTTATAAAAGATTTGGGCTATGTGGACTCCAAGGTGGCTTTTTGAGCTTTTCTAAATGATCAGGGTTGTTAATTTCAATCTAAATAATAACTTTTCCGTGACATACTGAAGCTATCCACTCAGGGCTGACTCGGTGTGTATTGGACTTTTTGCTGGTTCACGAAATGGCACCTGATGGGCATGCCTTTGGAATGATTAGACTACTTCTACATTTTTCTTATTCTCTTGCTGTCAGACTGTCAGAGGCTATGTCTTGCTAGGTTGAACATCATTACATCCCTTTGCCAAGAATGATTTCCCACCTTAAATCACACACAGACTGAAAAGCAGACAACCAAGCCTGCTAAACCTATTAAAAAAAAAAGGAGGCTTTCCCTGTAAAATGTTAGATTTGAGGACAGAGAACATGCTTAACGACATCTGTGTTCCCTATACATCATTAGAAAACCATTTTCTCCCTTTGTTTTGGCTTCATATTTTGGAAGAAGTAACTTCACCCTTTCTCCCTACTTGCAAATTAGTGGAAGGAAATATCTCCAGCTCCATGAGCAGCCCCGACCTGGTACATTCATATGGGAGAGTATTTTACTCGAAATTTAAAGGCATGGCCTACTTCGACTTTTTTTCCTGTACTTAAGAGTAGGAAGATCTCTCCTCTTATAATTTGTCCTCACAGAGCAGACCTGTTTGATTGGTGGTCAAAATGGATCTGCAGATCCAGACCGGACCCTCTCTCCTCGTGCAGGCAAGCCTGAGCATGCAAGTCAGTATTCAGTTAGAGGAAGATGGCGTGCTCTGTTTGCCTCAAAGCCTAAGGCTGGTACTACAGCTTGCCCAGAAGCCCAGCAAGGGGAGTGAAGGGGATTAGGAGGGGAGCAGGTCAGAGAAGAAAAGTGGGTGTTGCTGTCATTGTGTGCTTTTCCATTAATTAATAAAGCTAATGTTTTATTTCCTTTTTGTTTGACCAAGAACCCCAAAGGGAAAAGGATTGATAGGCCATCCCCAGGTAAAAAAGATATTACTATAAAATCATTATGGGGAATAAACAACAGTTGTTTAGAGAAACCTACTTTTTCAAATGGGATTCCTAAGCTGAGTGTCAACCAGATGGTGAAAAAGAACACTTCTCATTTGGAACAAATGCATTTAAGTTGTTGCACGTTAATAATGTGTTTTAATACCAGCCACTTATAGTTGAAGAATTCTGGCAGTAAATATAGGACTAAGCATTTCTACGGGTTGTTAAATTTCAAAAATATTATAAATATATATATATATATATATATATATTCAATGATTTCAAAAATATAAACTATGTAAAGGCAAAAAAAGATGAGTTATTTTCCTGAAATCTAAAATTTTGAATGCTAAGTGTTAATGTTAAAATACAACTTTGCAGGGCCAGCTGAGTGGCACGGTGGTTAAGCGCTGGCTTGGGAAGCCAGCAGCCCCGGTTCGGTCCCACATATGAGGGCCAGTGACACTGCCCTCAAAAAAAAAAAAAAAAAAATACAACTTTGCTAGGTTTTTTATTAAGTAGGCTTCTCCTAATTGTGACCCATTTCAAAACTGCCACGAGACTTACTGCAAAGATTGCTGATGCTACTATGAAACAAATCCCAGTTGTTCTAAAACTACCTTGGGGAAAATCCCACACTTCCCTTTTTATCTTTTTTTTTTTTTTTGTGGGCAGTGTTACTGCACTCAGATGTGGGATCTGAACCGAGGCCACTGGTGTCCAAAGCCAGCTCTTAACCACCGTGCCACTCAGCTGGCCCCACACTTCCCTTTTTTTGGAATTTGCTAGAACAACATGAAAGAAGGGAGAAAGAATGGTACCAGAACAATATCCCTTATGAACTCACAAATTCCCTTTAAAGAGTAATCTTTAATGTATGACTTAAATTCCCTGTTATATGACTAATTTTTCTTTGGTGATTTGAGGAAAATATAGACCCAGCATCTGAAAGCCATTCACCTCATATTTATATTTTCATTGTAATTTTTCCTACATATTTTCAGTGGGGGAAATGGTTTTGACTTTGTGAAATTCTTAAGTGTATATGTTAGCTATGTTCACTCAGCCCCGCCCAACATACCACCATCCAAAACCGAACTGAATTCACTTCATTTTGTTCACAATAAATGAGTATCTGTGAGCCTCATTATATTATCATATAAATATCCTTAGGTGTCACAGGTCAAACTGTACCCTCAGCCTCACACATATTCTGACACATTTCACAATGCGTACTAACCAGAAAGTACCAGTTAACAGAAACCATTTGGATTTCTGATCCTTACCCATTTGCCACTGTTTCTGCAGGCCTTCCCTTAATGCATTTGGGCATAACTATTTATCCTTAAATGGAATGCATTCCTCTGGACTCTAAAGTACTGCCAGGTAGGATTACCCATCAGGCGTCTGTAAGAAAGGCATGAATGTTCTCTGGGTAAGTAAATTACAGTCCCTTTAACTCTGACCTGTAACAATTGCTGTTTTATTTTTTATTTCCCCTCCCAAATATATTTTTTATCCATGAGAAGAGCCAAGGATATGGTGCCTGGATCTATACATCATTCATAGATCAAAAATGGTTGAAATAAAAGTATCTCCATCTGCATGAATTATTCAAAACAGAATTAATATTTGCTGGATATTCACTAGCACTTTGAAAGCTCGTTTAACAAATTTGTTAATTTTTCTATTACGTGCTTCCCTAACCTCTTCACCAATGGATCTGCCAACCTACTGCAGTTATAACCATTGTTCTTAGACCAAGCAATGGCTGCTACATATACTTAAATTCCTATTTCATTTCTCAATTATTCTAACTTGTTGAAATCAAGATCGTGATCTTATTCAGTTCCCTAGTAATATCTTACAAATGCTTGGGACCCGTTTTTGAAAAATTCTAAGGGAAACTGACAGAAGGAAGTCTGTATTGTTATCTTTGAGTCTGATTCAACATGGTTAGAATAGCTACCCTTTAATGATTCTTTTCCTGTATGTTATCAGGGGCCTAAATAGAAAATCTCAATAGGCCTATAACAAGTAAAGAGATTTCCTATTATTAATTTTTATGATTTTCTTTTTTTTTTTTTTGAGGGCAGTGTCACTAGCCCTCATATCTGGGACCCTAACTGGGAATGCTGGCTTCCCAAGCCAGCGCTTAACCACCGCACGACTCGGCCGACCCCCTATTATTAATTTTAAAAACTATCCCCGAAAGAAAACCCAACCTACATATTTTCACTAGTGAATTCTGCCAAAAATTTAAAGAATTAATACCAAACCTTCACAAGCTATTCCAAAAATTAGAAAAGTAGGAAGCACTTTCCAATCATTCTCTAAAACCATAGTACCTTGATATCAAAGCCATAAAAAGCCATCACAAAATAAACTACAGAAAATATTCCATATGAATATAGATCACCAAAATTAAAAAATCCTCAACAAAATACTAGCAAATTGAATTGAGCAAAGTATAAAAAGTATATTCATGACCAAGTGGATTTATCCCAGCAATACAAGGCTATATTAATTAATTTAATATATTAACATAACATAGGACAAAACTATATGGTCATCATAACTAATGACAAAATTCAACACTCTTTTATGATAAAAACACTAAAAATATTTAAGACTAGAAAGGAAGTTCCTCATCCTGATAAAGGGCATGTACAAAAAAACAAAACAAAACAAAACCCACAGCTAGCATCATACTTAATGGCTGAAGACTAAGATCCGGAACAGTTTAACACCAGGAACAAGGATGTCCACTCTTGCCACTTCTATTCAACATTGTACTGGAAATTCTAATCAGAAAACTTAGTTGCAGTATGTTCAGTTATATAAATAATATGTCTACTGACATATTCTGTTTTATGTCTACCATCTTGCCATTTTCTTTCTATTTTTCAACTACTTCCTGCCATTTCTTGGATTAATCAAGTATTTTTTAGTTATCCTGTTTATAGCTATTAATGTATTACTTATGCATTTTTGTACAACTTAATGGTAACCCTCGAGATTACAATATGCCACATAATGTATCTTAAATTATTACTTTTGCCTCTTCCCAAATATTCAAGAACCTTAAAATATATAACACCATTTTCTTCATCCTGTCCTTGTGGTATAATTGTCCTAAGTTTTACTTTTACATAGGTGAGAAGTCCTGTAATGCATAGTTCTCACTGTTGCTTCGGTCGACGTTCTTTTATATTTACCCGCTTCTAGTTCTCATCACCCCTTCCTGCAGTTGAATGATTACATTCTGGAATATTTTCCTCGAGTATAGGCACTTCCTTTAGTATTGCTTGAGCTGCTGCAATGCTAATATGAGTATGTTCAGCCTTTTTTTTTAAGAAAAGTATTTATTCCCCTGAATTTTTTAAGGATAGTTTCACTGAATATGGAATTCTAAGTCATCAGGTTTTTGTTTTCCATCATGCTCTAAAGATGTTATTTTATTGTCTTCTGTCTTCCATAATCTGTCAAAATGTGAGAAATTCCTGTTATTTCATTCAAAGTAATGTCTCTTTTCTCTGGACTCTAAGTGTTTCTTTTTATCTGTAATTGTCAGCAATTTGAATATTATGTGCCTAGGTGTATTTCATTTTTCCATTTCAGGTTCTCTGAACTTTTTGAACTTAAATTTTATCAGTTTCGGAAATCCTTACTATCACTTTAAACATTGTTCCCTTCATTCATTCCCCTCACTTTCTAGTATTATAGTTTCCCAAGGTTTACACCATTTGATTAGCCCCAAATATCCCTGAAGCTTTTTCTGTTCTTTTTTCCCCTCTGTGTTTGTTTGTGTTTTCTATTGATCTGCCTTTCGATTTCACGAAACCTGTATTCTGACATCTCTAGTCTGTTGTTAGTCCAACATAATGAGTTCTCAATTTTAGCATTAATAGAAAATCCATTTGAATCTCTCTGATAGTTTGAATGTTTATATGAAATTCTTCAGTTTTTTTAAATAATATATTCATCTTTTTTCGTTATTTTTACCATATCAGTTGTAGTTAAAGTTCTGGTCCGCTTACCCTACCATTTGGATTATCTGTATGTCTGCTTCCATTGTCTATTTTTCTCTTGAATTTCTGGCTCCTTCACTTGTCTCTTACGTTTTCATTTATATATCAAACATTGCATATTAAAAAAAAAAAAAAGTATAGGTTGAAGTTGAAAATAATTTCCCCAGAGCAGACTCTTCCTTTTCACTATTAGGTAGATAGTTGGAGGGGTTAAAAATCAATTACGGAATTGATATAAATCAAGAATACTTTGCATTTTCTGTATGATAATACATCTCTGGGTTTAAATGTCTAAGCATGAGATCTTCATAATGTTTGTTTAAGACCTCTCCCTCTAGCAGAATTTTGTTGGCACCAGCAATGAGAGAGAGTATACAATTCATTCGCCAATTCCAGCTCAAAATTAATCTTAATTTTACAAATGTTAAAATTTTTATCATTAAACCATTAATTCCTCACAAAAAAAACACTGAGATAATCACTATTATAATTTCTGTTTGACCTGTGAGGAAACTGAACCACAGAGTGATCAAGAAACCTTCCCCAAATCATTCATCCATTAGTGGCAGAGCTGACGTTTGAACCAAGGAAGGTTAGATAGAGGGACCATGCCCTTCACCACTACATCCAGGCTGCCTTTTGTAAGTATTCTAAACGTTCATAAAGGGGAACTAGTTAAATAAATGATGTAGTTTTCTATGGAATATTATATTACCATTAAAGTTACTATGCAAATCTATATTCAGGCATATAAAATAACAGTATGTGTCTATTATTAAGAAAAAGGGAAGGGCTGGCCCAGTGGCTCAGTTGGTTAAGAGCTCACTCAAGAGTGAGCTGAGCTCTGAGCAACAGCAGTTTGATGCCCAGCCCAAGATGAGGGGCCGCTAAGCCGCCAACAGGTGGCTGACTCAGTTAAAAAAAAACAAAAAAACAGAACTATATTGTAATATGATTTAATTTTTTGTAAAATAAAAACAGTAAGGTATGTGTATTTGTGTGAACATATGAAGAATATAAGACAATATACAACCAAATAATATTGGTGGATTATCAGCAGGCATAGGGTTTCAAGTGAATTTTTACCGATTTTCTGCATCATTTTCTCCTTTTGTTTCTATTTAACAACACGCATGCAATACTTATTTAATTTTTTCACCTATAAAATATTTAATTTAGGAAATACTTCAAAAAATAAATTGATGGATTAAAAATAATCTGGCATTTTTCTCAAAAATGTAAAATAAAAGCTCCTTATGGGTCACACAGTTTTCTCTTTAAAAATAACGATAGTTACAAGCTAGGAATTATTCAAAAATATAATACATAAAAATAAAATCATAGGTAAATGCTTGAATTACAGAATGAGGAAACAGCACAAAGAAAATAACCTCAAGGTTAACAGATGTAAAGATGCATAAGTTTTAAAATAAATAATTAAGGTTGATAGCTAGTTGTGACTAATGCATTGAATTTAAACAGCTTCATGCTTTTGACTCTTGTATTTTCCCAAAAGTGCAGTTGAGAAAGATTGAGTTATTAAATCATTCATTCCACCAAATAAATTTTTTACTATTTTCATTTTTTAAATCTTCCTTTTTTATATATCTCCCATTTTATAATAGAATTTAATCATGGTTGTATCTGTGACAGTATCTCAAGATTTTCTGACTCCCTGATGGCCTTTAATTTATAATGCATAAAAAAGTTATGTTAAATCCTCAATTATCATTTCCAATTCTACTTTAAACTCTGCATTTTATCTTCCATATTAGAATGACAACTTTTTGTTAAAAATGTATATGAGATTGCCAAAATGAGCTCCATATTCAAGTAATTCAAGTAAAATCTAATCTCTTCTTATGTTCATCACTCACCGTCCTGCAGCTGACAAAAATGAATGTAGCTTTTTTTATATAATGAATGATTTGAGAGAAACTGAAAGGCATAGCTATGTTGGGCAAAGCGGTCAAGCATTGGAGACAAAAAAAATCTTTAATTACTTTTAAATCTCTTTTTTGAGCATTTATTGTGTGTCAGTTTAGTAGATTAGTATATAGTAAATATATCCTACAAGACTATAATAATAATGGATTATTTATTAAGCACTTGTCTATTTGCCAGGTACTGTGTTTAGTCCTTTACTAAAGCACAATAAAAGCAAACGTATCACCAGCCCTGTTTGGCAAAATAGAGAACTAAGCCAGAGAAGCTGATTGCTCAATGTCATAAAGAAACTGGAAAGTGATGATGCTGAGCTGCAGACCCGCAGAGTTGGTCTAATTGTTTGACCATATAATTATCAATTACATGGTTGCCATATACCAATAAGTTTCATAAAAACTTATTAGAAAAAACATAATGAAGTAAAAATCAAACAAAGCATAATTGTTTTGGAATCACAAATGATAAATATAATCTTCCGATTTTGTTTTATTTTGACAACTGCATTTTCTGTTTCTGACAAAAACCATATTGGCAGAAGGAAGATAATTGCTCAAATATTTTAAAAACTTCATTCCTTCTTGAAACTTATCCCTAAATAATTTCGTAATCAGTAGGGGTTGAAAATAACATATAATTCTATGATTAGAGACTGAAATTTGTTCAAATGTATGTAATTCAGCCAAAATAAATATTAAAAATGTGTTTCAATATTTTGGAATCAAAGTTGATACAATCTTCAGTTAAAGGTCCTCTTACTTGGTTTAGGAAATAGCTATGCCTATTTGCAAAGATTTGTTCACAAATGTAATTCAAATAGTAAGACAAACAGAAAAACTTTCCATTTGCATCAGTCAAGTAGATTATATTTTTAATCATCAATCTTCCCTTGAGATAGGTGCCAAAAATGAAAGAGCAAATATTTTTTTGTCAAAGTTATATATCCACCAGGCAATTAATTTACTACAGGTAGACTTCCATTCTGAAACCCAGAAACCAATGCAATCATACTAATTAAAAATCTCTTTCAATCATAAAGCTGGTTGAGGCTGCCTTTGTCTGAGGTCTTGTTAGTCTGTCCCAGGTAAATCTGTATCCCAGCGCCTAACACAGTGCCTGGCATATGGTGAGCACTGAACAAAAATATTTTTGAATAAATGGATGAATCATTGACTATCACAAAATAGATATAAACTGCAACAACTCTGACCAGCTAGTTGAATAATAATCAATGTAATAGTACAACTTATTCAAAATTTATAACAAGACTGCTAAGGATATTCCATTACTAGTGATAAGATAATGCCATTTAGGGTGAAGAATAAAAATTCTTCCTTTTAAACTTTATGAAAAAATATAATTTTCCTAATCAACCAAATTTCATTTGTACTTTCTTGATACTTACTGAGCATCAAGGTAAAAAAACAGTTTGGAAGCGACTTTAACCAATACAATTGATTTTAGGGTACTTTATTTCCTCATCATCTAAGTCCAGTTTTTCAACATTTAGCATGTACTTAATATTTCCTAACAAAAAATCATTTTAAGACTAATTTCTTTAATAAAGATTTTGATTGAGTTTGGTTTAAATACTATTCTTCTTCATATTTCTAACATTTTTCCAACCTTGATTTAATCAGGTTATCAAAATGATAGCAAACTGGAATATTCTAGATCATTAATGAAACTTGTTTAGAATTATTGAATATTATATACATGACTAGATTATCATAAAATGGGTGTTAACATCTAAAACTAACTTTTCAAATTTTCTTGACTATAATAATTGGGTGACCATCTTAATCACGCTTGATGCTCTATATGACACATGGATTCCTTGAATGAGTATAAACTAGAGAGCAGCAAAAACCTATCTTCTCTTGCCTAATTCTCACCACAAAAGATATGGAAATTTTGCAGCCTGTCATATAGTGTGAAAATGTTTCCTCTTGAGACACAGTGAATTTTCCTTGATACAGTACACATGTTAGCTCTGATTCACCTCTTCAGATATGAAAGTGGTCACTTAAATCAAATCTTCATTTGGAGTTTGAATCCCTCGAATTTCTTTCCACTCCCCAATTTTCGATATTTATTGGAATGTGCCTTCTTGGAAGTCTATTCCTGGCAGAAACCGACCAACATATGGTTATTTATCACAAATGGATTCAAAAAGAAGTCTCTCATTTGAGTCATCAATGTATTTCCCTATATATGTTTTATTGAATTAACTGTGGGTTTGTACACATGTACTTATCTGTGTGAATGTCTATCTGAACTGGTTGAAAGGATAGCAGAGAAGAAAAATGTTAAGAAAAAGAATAATATCAGATTAATTCCTCCAACCTGGAAATAGCTGTATTAAAGAAGTGCAAAAAACAGAGAAGCCATAGTGTTCAGCAACAGAGAAATTCGCTTCCTGCCTGCCATATAGAACCTCCAGGAAAACAGCAAGAGGGGACAGCCAGGCAAGTGAGAAGCAGTGGAGGGCCTGTACATACCTGAAGGCCAGTGAAGACCACAACACTGGGCATCTCAACAGGGGATGAAATCACACCTAAAATGAAATCACACCTTCACACAGGGCTGGGCCTACAGTGAGATGAGTGAGGCACTCGCCTCAAGCACAAAATTAAGATCAATTCAACATACACGTATTGAAGGTCTACTTTCTGTCCAGATAATTCTAGGATCTGCCTCTAAAAAAAAAAGTCTTATCCCAAAAGGACTAAATAAGTAAAAAATGGTTAAGCTGTAAGTTAAAATAAGATAAATATCATTAGGTAATTATACATAAATCCTTATGGGACTCAAGAAAAAGAAGACTGCTCCTCTGGGAAATTGTATCTAGGGATTACAGCATTGTTGCTATACTCCACATAACTCCAGTCTTTCCCAGGGCACAGTAGGATTGAATATCCATTTCTTCTTTGGTTGATGGGCCCATGGGACTATTTCCGGCCAAAGAATTACAAGTGGCAGTGATGTTTGTTATAATACTTCCAAGCCAGAGCACTTAATTGCTAATGTGAAGTTCTGTACAGCTCTCTTTCTTCCCCTCTGGCATAGTAAGGGACAACTTAGAAATGGCAGTCTTGGAAGAGCTACAATTAATAGGGCTTCTCTGCTACCCACAAAGTAATTGTAGGGTATAAGCAGGAAATAAAATTTTGTTGTTTCAAGTCTCTAAGACGTTGGGATTTCATTTTACTGTGCATAACATAACCTAGCCTGACTGAAATGACATCTAACCTAAGTGTTCAAGCACAGTCTATGGATAGGGTTGCCAGATAAAATTCAAAACTCCCAGTTGAATTTGAATTTCAATAAACAATGAAAAAAATTAGTACAACAATGTCCAATGCAGTATTTGAGATGTACTTATACTAAAAAGTTATTCATTGTTTATCTGAAATTCAAATTTAATTGGACCTCCTATATTTTTACTTGCTAAATTTGACAACCTTATTTAGGAAGGTATCTGAGGAGGATTTTAAATCATTAATAGAATTTTGACATGTAAAAAAAAAAATAAGAAAATGTTCAGGCTAAGGGCCAGAGATCAAAAAGTACAGAAGAATGTTCAAAGATTAGGAAGTCTGCCTTAACTGAAACACCATGTACCTGGAGTGGCAGGTACCCTTACATTTTGCTAGTTCCTAGGATTTCATACACCATACTACTGTCATTATTCGAGACGCTTGCACTAAGCACTATCACCCACTCCAGCCCTTCTTCCCATCCACTGTGAAATGACACTAGATAGGTAGGTTGGGCTATAACTCACTTCTGTAATGTCCTCCCTGGTGAGAGCCACCATCTCTTGCCTATATTCTTACAATAGCCTCCTAACCCTTGATTCAACCCTTGCTCCCATCTTTATAATGTGTTTCAATATAGTGACCACAATAACTATTTCAAAACAGAAGCCAGGTAATGTCACTCTTCTGCTCAAAACATCTCAATGGCTTCTGACTCAGAGTAAAAGTTGAAGGCCTTACAATGGCCTACAAAACCTACATTTCGGGCTGTGCACACGTTCTGACTTCATTTTCTACTCCTCTCTTCTCACGCTGCACCAGCCAAATGGCCTCCTTGATGTTCCTGAAATGCACCAAGCACACTCCCAGCGTGGAACCTTTGCACTCGCTCTTGGTTCTACCTGAAAACACTTTTCCCTGTTCTTTTTGCACAGCTTGCGACCTTACTTACTTCAGGTTTCTGTTCAAATATTACATTTCCAAAGAAGCTTTTCCTCAGAGACAAAAGAGACAGTTTAGGGAATATAATCAATAAGGTTGTAAATATTTTTATTTTTTTTAGGGGAGCAGAAGGATGCATGTCCTTTTAGGGAGACCACTTCACGGACGGTGTAGTGGCCTTACCACTGCACTGTACATCTGAAGCTGAACAATATTATATGTCAACTATAATTTAACACATATATAGTCATGGGATATGGAGTATAGTGTGGGAATGGAGTCAATGGAATTGTAATAGATATGCATGATATCGGGGGGGGCAGAGGAGGGGGAGGGGGACTCACTTTGTAAGGGGTGAAAAAAATAACTATTGCATTGTTTTGTACATCTGTAACTAATAATAATAAAAATAATAATAATTTTTTTAAAAAGCAAGGAAAAAAAAACACAAAGAAGCTTTTCCTGATGGCTATGACATTGCAACCTTCATCTCTCATCAGGCATTTTTTTCCATACTTTTAACACTGTGTAATATACAATATATTTATTTACTCCTGCTTCTTCATTAAAATTAATTCCACAAGGGTTAGAGGCTTGTTTTTTCCATTGCTACATCTCCAATGGCCAAAACAGCAACTTGCACAAAGAAGATACTCAATGAATATTTTTAAATAAATGAATGGACAAATATTGTGAAAGACAACATAGCCTTTGATGGTTTGAAGTCAGTAAGCATATCATCCAAGTAATGCTTTAGTAAGATTACTAAACAGAGTATTTGAGGAATTGGGGTACCCTAATAAATAATTTTAAAAACTAAGTCATGTAATACGTGTAGGGAAGTCTAATAAAGTTAGCTTTGTGGGTTTTTTTTTTCTAAAATGCCTCTTTCATTGTATTTTTAAAATATCTAATACCAATTTTTTAAGAAAAATACATTCTCCTACTTTCCCAATGCCATAACCTTCCCATGAATAATCCATGCATGGGAGATTGATTCATTCATCCATCTCCTTTCCAGGGAAAGGAAGTTCATTGCGGAAGCTATTTTTATAATAATAAAAGGGCAGCAGCTGTGGGAATAGGGAAAATATGTATGTCAAAGATAATAAATAGTAAGATACTTTTTTTTTAGAATTTAACAATGATTTGGATAAGGACAAAGTGTAGAAAAAAATTTAAGATAACTGGGGATTGAGGTCCATGTGATTGTGATGCAAATAGCAATACAACATTTTACTGAGACTTGCTATTTTTATACTTATGGGCTACTTTTACATTACTTTACTCACCTTTTAAATTTCCTTATCTACTATCTGTTAGCAGACTATGTTTTAATCAGCTTTGTTCATCCCTAATCCATATGAATGTTTAGCAAACTGCATTATCTCAAAAACATAAGAGCAGTTTTACCGTATCCTAATTTTCAATAACTAGAAAAGTTTTCCATGAGTTATGCTGCATTCATATTTTGAATAGTTTAATTTTAGATACCTATCTACTATAGTTTCACTTTAGGCACTGCATTTTTTTAATCACAAAATTTTAAAAGTAATGCTTGTGATGATTTATCATTAAGAAGAAAATATAGGAGAAACGTTTCATGATGTTGGATGTGGCAATGATTTCTTGGATATGACACCAAAAGCACAGGAAACAAAAGAAAAATAGATAAGTTGGACTTCACCAACATTAAAAACTTTTGTGCATCATAGGACACTATCAACAGAGTGAAAAGGCAACCCACAAAATGAAGGAAAATATTTTCAATCATATACCTAATATGGGAGTGATATCCAGAATATACAATGAACTCCTACAAATTGACAACAACAAACAATAACCTAATAATAAAAAAATTGGCAAAGGAGTTAAACAGATATTTCTCTAAAAAAGGAACTACAAATGGCCAATAATCACATGAAAAGATGCTCAACATCACCAGTCATTAGAGAAGTGTAGATCAGAACCACAGCGAGAAACCACTTCACACTCATTTAAAATGCCTATTAAAAAAAGTATTGGCAAGAATGTAGAAAAACTGGAAACCTTGTGCATCCACTGGTGGGAATGTAAAATGGTGAACCTGCTGTGGAAAAAGTTTATAGTGGTTCCTCCAAAAATTAAACATACAAGGTGTGACCAAAAACTATGGTGAATGTTTAAATTAAAAATATATGTATTATAGTAAAAGACACATTGCCATTAATCCCCCTCAAAATATTCCCACAACCTTCGAACACACTTATCCCATCATTCTTGCCACTTTCTGAAGCAGTTCTGAAAGTCCTCTTTTGTGAGTGTCTTTAATTGTGCTGATGTGACTGCCTCGATGTCCTGAATCGATTCAAAACATTTACATTTCATGGTCATTTTGACTTTGGAGAAGAGCCAGAAGTTGCATGGTGCCAGATCTGGCAACTAAGGTGGATAAGGTCACACATCATAATGTTTTTATTTCACAGAAATTGCCATATCTGAAGCGATGTATGACATAGTGTTGTTATGATGGAGGATGAAGTAAAGACACTCATGAAAGAGGTCTTCTAAAACCACTTCAGACAGTGGCAAGAATGATGGGATAAGTGTGTTCAAAGCTAGGGGGAGTATTTTGAGGGGATAATGGCAATGTGTCTTTTACTGTAATATATTTTTTTTTTAATTTAACCATATCTTTTGATCACACCTCATAGAATTACCATATAATCCAAGGAGCCTACTTTTGGGTGTAAATCCCAAAGAACTGAAAGCAAGGTCTTAAACAGGTAATTGTACACCCATGTTTATAGCAGCATTATTCACAGAAGCCAAATATGGAAGCAACCCAGGTGTCCATGAACAGATGAATGGATAAATGAAATGTGGTACATACATACAATGAATATTATTCAGCCTAAAAAGAGAAGGCAATTTTGACATATGCTGTAACATGAATAAAACTTCAGAATTTTATGCTAAGTAAAATAAGCCAGTCACAAAAGGACAAATATTGTGTTATTCCTCTTATATGAGATTCCTAGAGTAGCCAAATTTATAGAAATAGAAAGTAGAATGGCAGTTGCCAGGGGCTGCAGGAAGAAGGAAATAAGATTTCAGTTGGGAAAGATGAAAATGTTATGGAGATGGATGATGGTGATGGTTGTACAACAATGTGACTGTATTTAATGCCATAAAACTGTATACTTAAAAATTATTAAAATGGTAAATTTTATATTATGTATATTTTACAATAAAAAAAGATAAACTGATTCACCTTCTTTGCAGTGTCTAATTAGAATACCTTCATTAAAAAAAATTGGCGAACAACTATATGCTGAAGAAAAAGAATACAACATACCACATCCCATAACAATGTCCCTCACCTGTCATCTTGGTGAGAAAGTTAAGAGTCAAGATATTTGCCCTATTCTCTCCCTCTCTATCCCTGTCCACACTCATCTCTTTTCATTGAGAAAACTCTCTAAGCCCAGACAATATTATAATAACTGTGTAGTAACTTTTCTCCTGGTAAGTTCTCTTTGTCTCAGTAATTTTATGTTACAAACCGTTAATAGCCTCTTAAACGTCCTATTCAACTTCTCACATCCTACATCATCATAAAAACCAAGGCCTCAGATATGAAATGGCTCATCTTCTGGCCCATTTAGAATTTTATATAACATTTAAACCTAATACTACCCAACTGTCCTCATTCTCAGAGGATGTGTGATTCTTATGCTAGTCATTAATCCTTTCACCTATATTCATTCATTCATTTAGGAAATATTAATTGAGACTCTAATATGAATCATTTCATTTTCTGCCTCTTCCTTTACCCATTTCAAAAACTATTTTCTTTTTTTTTTCAATGTCTTGCTCTCTCCTGGCTCTGAATCCAGTCAAATCATATCCAAACTCAAACAATATCCTCCCTTGAATCCAAATCCATAATTCTCTGAATCCGTAACTCTTTTACTGAAACCCTATCATTCACTTTCCTTTCTTAGGAAATTTTCTTTGAAGAATATTTTACACTAGACTTTTCTGCTTCCTCTCGTCCCACTGACATGTCAGCTCACTGGAATATGGAATCTCCCCACATAGAAACAATTCACCCAAAAGTTACCGTAACCAAAACGTTGAAAAATTGGATAGATACTTTCCAATTTTACTCCCACAGGCCGTATTTTCTATGAACATGTCTTACCTCCATGCCATTATTTCTCAAGCGATCTTGTGACTCTTCCTCTGCCCACTCTTCACATTGTGCTATCTCCCAGAGTTCTATATGTGGAGCACTATTCTCATTACTCTACATACTTGCCTTAGGCCATGTAACCCACTGGAGCCCTTCCTCTCATCTGAGCTTCAGGCAAATATTCAAATACCTGATGGACACATGCAGCTGCATGTCCCACAAACACCTCAGATTCAACATGCCTAAACTGTATTTATCACCTTTCTCTTATAATCCCAATCTCAGTTAATAACAACAGTCCCTCAGACCAAAACCTAGGATCCATGTGACTCTCTCTCTTTCACCGTCAATATATAATTACTTAGACATCATGTTAAGATTACATACATGTTAAGATTACATACATTTTAAATCTAAGTCCCTTTTCCATTTTTAGTAGCATTGCCTTATTTGAAATAATCATCATAGCCCCATAAATCACTGGTGGAGCCTCCTAACTCCTTACTGTTATTCTTGCCCTAATTTCTACAAACCTATACTCCTCACTAAAGTAAGAGTGATCTATTGATCTGATTGGACTGTGGCTTTCCCCTGGTTTAGGTACTACCACCTCAACTTCAGAAACAGATAGAATGATTCATTTCAAATGATATTGTAAATTTATAATATCTCCTCGGAGATTAATTTAGCAATTCTCTTAAAGGCCACTAAAATATTTGTGACCTCTGAAACATCAAAGTCCCAAGAATTTGTCCAACAAAAAATTCAAAAGGAAAGAATATTTGTATTTTCAAATATGCCCTTATCACTAATGCCTCAATAATGTTCTTAATAACTTAATTTATAATAGTAAAAAGTACTGTATCTCATTAAAAACTGTAAAGAGGAAGACTATATTAAGAAAATGTTAAGAGGGCCGGCCAAGTGGCACATTGATTAAGAGCTGGCTTGGGATGCCAGCACCTCAGTTCAGATCCCACATGAGGGCCAGTGACACTGCCCTCTACAGCTAAGACAGTGAACAACAGCTCCACCTCGAGCTGGGCTGCTGTGAGTCGCCTGGCAAAGCTGCAGTCCCTGCTGCAATGGGCTGCCATAGGGTACAGTGAGTGGCCAGCAGCCAATGTGAGCTGCCAAGAGCAGCCATGAGCGGCTGTCAAGAGGCCGGGAACCGATCTGCCTCACCCAGGAAAAGCATAATAATACCAACATGGGCCAGTGAAGCAACGTGCTCCACAACTAGACTGAAGAAAAAAAGGACAGCAACTTGTCTGTTCCCCTCCCCCAATTCCCCAATAAAAAAATCTTAAAAAAAAAAAAAAGTGTTAAAAGAGTTAGTAAAATAGTGATCCAAATTATTATACACTGTGATACTGTGATTCAGCATTGCTTTAGAGTGTATTAGCTGGGGCTTCCATAAAAATCTACCACAGATTGAGTGACTTAAACAACAGAAATTTATTGCCTCACAATTCTGGAGTCTAGATGTCTAAGCTAAAGATGTTAGCAGATTTGGTTTGCCCTCTCCCTGCATATAATTGTCTTCTTCCCCTCACATGGTCATCCCTAGTCTGTGTTGCCTGTGTGCTAATCTCCTCTTCTCCTAAGGACCTCAGTCATATTGGATGAAGGACCAACCTAAGGACTCCATTTTCATTTAATTATGTCCTTAAAGGCCCTAATTCCAATACAGTTACATTCTGAGGGACACCAGTCATATTGGATTAGGGCCCATCCTAATGATTCTATTTTAACTTAATTACCTCTTTAAAGGCTCTAGCTTCAAACATGGTCACATTCTAAGGTCCTAGGGGTTAGGGCCTCAACATACGAATTTGGGAAGGATACAATTCATCCATAACATAGGGTAACAGAATTATAGGTGAAATCTTTTGTTTAATCATTTTAAGTCTTGTTAATAGCATAATCAAATTTTAACATGAAAAACATAAAAAAAACCAAAAACTACTTTCCAAGAAAAGCTATTATGGAATGAAGTGAGAATTAAAGAGAAGATTAGTAAATAAACTTACATCAGGAAATTTAATAAAATCTGATCTATTCCCTACTTCATGGGTGGGGGGAAAAAAAGTAAAGAAACACCAGAAAGAGGTAATATTATTCCATGAATAGACATAGCTCTAGGAAATGAGCCTACAAGTCTATAAGCTTACTATGGAATCTCAGTAATTATTATGTACTTAAATAATATAATTTTATATGTATTACATATTTTTAAGAATTGTTAAATTAGAAGGAAATTGGGGGATTGTATACAGTAAGATGCTTTCAGCTGCAATCATCAAGGAATCAAACTGGCTTAAAATATAGGGAAATTCATCTTAAATTTTATGAAAACCAGAGGAAGGAGAAGTTTCAAGGTTGGTTGTCTAATCAACTCATGAAGGTTGTCAAGCAGCCAAATTCAACTGTTCTGATCTATCATCTTTTGTGTTCATTGCATCCTTCATCAAACAACAGTTTCAATCATTAGATCTAGATATAATGTCAAACAAAAAAGGAAAATTAAGTTCTCAACTTGAGGTGTAGTATAGGAGGATGTTATTTTCCAAAAATGCCCTTGGAGACTTGACCTAAAATGTCATTGTTTTATTGGACAATTCACTGACACAAGAAATGGGATTATTCTTGAACTTGGGCCAGGTACTCTATCTGGATGGGGGTCAGCATCATCTGAGACATATAGCTGTATGACATATAGACATATAGAATGGTGACAACCAAAACAAAACTGGGATTCTCTTATGAAAGTGCAAAGTGAGGAACAGAAGTAAACAACAATGCTCCTTGTCTTGCATATCAATACACTAAAAGTGATATCCAGGCAGATTAAATACTTTGTCTAAGTATCAAGAAATGAGGCCTACCATTGATGCTCATTTCTCCTTGAATGTGAAGTACCCAATGAGAATACTTCTTAATCCTCTCAACTTTCATAATATGACATCCCCAAGAACACACTTAAGGCATGGCCCAGACATTAAATTCTAATGAAGAGGTCAAGGGACTTCTACTGACATCACAATCTTCATCTAATCTTCATCTAATGCAGTTCTGCTGTACCATATGGATGCCTAGGCCTACTCACTCTCACTAGAAACTAGGACTTTTCAAAGAAAAATCAGCTGGAAAATTGATCTGCAGAAATGGCAAAATTATTTTAAAGTTCTTAGTGTAATCAACAATTCTTTTAGCAGAGTCACTGTTGGTGAAGGCAGTATGGAAAGTTTATTGTGTGAAATTGTTCCTTGTTGATTTTTTAAAATCTTTCAAAGACCACATTGCAGAATCAAAAGTATCCTACATTTACAGTTAAAAATCCCAAGTTTAGAAATGGGCTTTGCAGCTTAACAACATTGTAAATGGGGAACTATTCAGAGCCTTGTAACCCCCAAGTGGGAATGTAATCAAACAAAATGATAACAATTACAAAAATACACCCCCGTCCAAAAAAGTCACAGAACTGCACTGAAATAAAATGAAATGATAATATATATGAAAGCATTTAGAACACAGCTTAACACAGAGAATACACTTCTGCCTTTAATACAAAATGATCCATATTGCCAATGTGAAGCAGGTAATTCAGAGTTAAAACTTCCGTTTCATAATGGTGCAAGCATTTCAGCCCACCTTATACAGAGAGGTGAAAAATATCAAGTATAGAAAAGTTGTGGGATCAATGAGCTAATAGATCAGGAAATAGTCACCCTACTTACTATCTTTGGGCTTGAATGTTTCATCTCTATAGAAAAAAAAAAGAAACATGGAAATCTCACTTCAATATTAGGTATGAAAAATGGAAATACACTAAAGAAAGAAGATAATAAAGGAATAAGAATTAAATCCCATCATTCTAAAGTTTCGCCCACATGTCCCAACAATATTTGATGTATATACTACTACATAATTAAACAGTTCAATTCTAAGGATGAATCTGAGTACTAGTAAAAATTAAGCCTTCTACAGGAAATGATACAGTATTTTACTTGTCTATAAACATTTGTAGGGTAAAAAATTTTCAAACATGAAAATGAATTGCACCTCAGAAAAGACCATTTATCACTTTTATCAATCTCATTTTTTATCATTTTGGTTAAAATATGTAAAGAGTGAATCCAACAGTTATTTTTTTTAATGTTCTTCAAATCAGATTACAAGAAGAAACTTACAAAACCTTTTTTAAAAATCCCACATGAGTCGATATCAATTCCAATTGTATAGGACAAAAGATTTAAAGTCAAGATGTTTTTGTTTTTTCCTCCCCCTACACTTATTGATGTATTTTGGCTAATTTATACATATAAGTCTACATATTTTCATGGAAACAAAACTATAGACTAAAAACATCTATATGTATTTTATGAATAATAGTTTTTATTGTCACAATTGTCACTGAAAAATATATGAACTGTTGATTTTTCAAAGGCTATTTCTGCTACTATTTCACTAACACACACAGTCTCTTTAATTTATCATTTCATGCAAACTATAAAGCTATGCATATTACATTATATCTTAGTAATCATCACCAAAAAGCACTTACTGAATATTACCTATTTGCAGACTCTGTGCTAACCACCAAGAATAGAAAATGGTAATAAGGCATCAAATTGGAAACTCCAAAATTTTACTTTTTAATTTTTTTTTATTTTTTCTCTAATACCAAAGGAATAATACATGCTCAATACAGTAATTTTAAAATATAGATGTATAAAAATGTTAAATACTCAAAATTGTGTATGTTAATATTTTGGCATATATCTATCCTATATCTACTTTTTATCAATAATTACATTATGTAGTAAGTATCACACTCATTTTCTGATTCTAATATTATAAGTTCCACATCTGTTTTGTTAATTAATGTATAAATCAAATTCGCATCACATACTTGGACCTCAAAAATGTTTGTTGAATGGGTGCTATTAATTTCTAACAACATGAAGTATTCTTCATTATACATTAGATTTGTATATAAACTAGTTGTTTCATCACAAGTTATTCCTGATATAAGAAAAACTACTAATTTGATATGTACAGTTTATTGTAAAATACTCTCAGTTCCAATTGAATTTAACTGTGTTTTTTTTCTTTAGATTTTGAGGCTTCAAACTGTTTATTATTCTTTTTTTCTTTTTAGATTTTTTTTTTTTTTATTGGGGAATCGGGGAAGGGGAACAGACAAGTTGCTGTCCTTTTGTTCTTCAGTCTAGTTGTGGAGGACGTTGCTTCACTGGCCCATGTTGGTATCATCATTGCACTCTTCTCAGGTGAGACAGATCAGTCACAGGCCTCTGGACCTCTGCTCACAATGGCTCTTGGCAGCTCACACCAGCTGCCAGCTACTCACACTGGCTGCCAGCCACTCACTGTAGCCTATGGGCCCACTACAGCAGGGGCTGCAGCTATGTCGTCCCAGGGACTCACAGCAGCCCAGCTCCAGGTGAAGCTGTTGTTCACCATCTTAGCTGTAGAGGGCAGTGTCACTGGCCCTCATATGTGGGATCCAAACAGGGGCTGCTGGCGTCCCAAGCCAGCTCTTAACCAACACGCCATTCGGCCGGCCCTGTTTATTACTCTTTATTTTATGTATTGATGAGATTCGTTTTAGTAATAGATTTTCTAATATTAACCCACTCCTCAAATGCCTAGAATAAATCCTACTTGGTTGTGGTAGGTCAATATTTTAATATATCTTTGAATTTAATTTGCAAGTATTCCATTTAGTAATTTTGAATTCTATATATGTGAGTTTGCTGTATAATTTTTACTCTGTCAGGTTCAAAACAAATACAGTTTCATAAAATTTACTTCACGACAGTTTTTAAAAACTCTTTCCCTATTCTCTGAAATAAACTATATATTGTGAAAATTTTCACTCTTTGAAAGTTTAAAAGAACTCACTATAAAACTCTATAAAACAGGTTCAAAGCCTTCTTGGTGTAATTTTTAACATCTTCCATAGTGCTTTTTGATAATTCATGCCTTTCCAAAATATCAATTTCTTCACAATTTTCTGATTTTCTAACACAAAGTTGTAAGTAGAACTGTCCTCATACTTTCTGTTCTTCTAAAATGTTGAAGTACAATGCTTCAAAATAAATACTTGGAAAAAGAGCTTTAGTGGACAGTCTTCAAAAACTGATGATAAGGATGTTCAAGGTAAAGTAAGGAACTTGACAAATTAGTTTCTAGGATTCTCATGGAAAGGGCAGACAAAACTCAAAAGTCAATTCATGTAAAATGCAACTGAGTTATAATCCTTGGTACAAGAATTGAGGACTTCATTGAAAATTTAAATAATACCAATAATTTATCATTCTTCTGTGAAGAATAACTGTCTCTCTGATCACAAAGTAAACTGCTTCCCTACAATATTATTTCTTCTAACAACATTATATTTTGTAAAGGATGCTTACATCATCCTTTCTCCATATGGGATGTATCTGCCTATATATCCTATTTCTGCCTATATGGGATATATCTGCATATCTTCAACAGTGTAGACTTGACCAATGGTAAACAACATTGTAGAATGGTGATAGTCATCGTTAACACTTTTATCTCAGCCTTTGATTCCTTCCTGTCCCCACTAAGTATACACATCCTCCCTTTCATGGCTGCTGAGGGCTCCCCACTAAAGTGCTTCCACCTTACCTACCCCAAGCACCCTCTCTACATTTTCATCCCAATCAATTTATTAAAACTCCTCATTCTGCAGAGAAGCAATAGAGTACAATGGCAAAAAGCGCACATTTGGTGACCTCACAGTTAAGCACTCAGATCCTTCTCAGAATGACTTGGGAACATGGGCAAGTTATATAACCTCACCAGGTCTCAATTTCTCCATCTATAAAATGAGAATCAGTGTGCCAATCAATATCATAGGTTTATCAAAATGATGAATGATAATAATTCTGTGAAGGCATAGTTCTAAGTGCTATGCATCTCTTAAATCATTTAGCCTCTATTACAAGTCTATTAGGGAAATGTTATATCTATTTTCAGATGAGAAAATGGAGGTTAAAAGGAGGAAAAGGACCACAGCCAGAGGCACACAGGTGGTTAAGTGATAGAGCTGGAATTCCAGCCCAGGTAGTCTGCCTTTCAAATCCCTCCTCCTTCCACTCTTCAATAGCAGCCTCTCACCCATGCTTCAACAAGGTGATGTGTGTTAAGTTCAAGGCACCCAGCCTGACTCATGGGAAGCACTCAATACATGGTACTTTCTAAGACCTTCAGTCTCTTAAATTCCCTAGGGCCAGATGTATTTCAGAATTCCAAATTTTTCGATTTACAGTACCTTTAACAGGTGTTACGTAACACCTCTACCAGGCTCTGGGGCAGCACCCCATAATCAAGCACTTTAATATTTCTGCAGCAATCAAAACATTCACACTAAGTGGGATAAATAGAGAAGACTATAAATAGCCTCACTTCACTTCAGGACAAGCTTTACTGCAAATAAGTTACTAGAAAATGTTCTGTTTCCAGAGCTTTTTAGGTTTGGGAATTGAGGAGAAGCGATCGTGGGCTATTTGGCTCCAGGCACACAGGGTGCTAGGGACACAGGATGTCTAACAGCAGAGCAGTGGAGACAGGATGGAGACAGCATCATCCCAACCCTCTATCCCAAAACAGATTGTTTCCTGCTTCTTACATCTTCCAAGCCCTCACAGAGAGCGCATTGAGCAATCGGATCATTAATTCATGGTAGTGTTTGTGGCTCAGAAAAACCCAATAGTGTTGGTTACTCCTCTCAGGAAACATATTGCATGTCAACAGAGTGACACATCACAATGCATTCATTCATTTAAAGGAATGACTCTACTACGAGAAGGTTTTTTGGTTTTGCTTTGTTTTATTGGTTGGTTTTTGTTGTTGTATGTTTCTTTGTTTTTAGTTCTAGCAAGGCAAGGCAACATGTTGCAGAGATTTTGGTGCTTCTCATCTCACATATTCTCCACAGACTACCCATATAGAGTGCTCGAATCTGAATTAGACAAATCCTTTGTGCTAAGCAAGTAGGAGCTTCTATAACCATGATGATTTCTAAAACAAATTGTAGTCTATTATAGAAGATATCCACCATATTAACATTATTAAACTTTCTTTTCAGTGCCCAACCTGGAAAATAAAAAAATACAAAAACCACTGCTTAATGGGCCAAAATTATCAGTCATATTTAGAAATGAAATAACCAGTTACTGGAAAGACCTTGATATGACAAGTCCTGAGATAAAAGCATATTACATTTGAAATTTCTATAAGACTTTGATATGTCTTTGAAATATTATCTGCATGTTAGGAATTTTAACATAATCATTGCAATTCTTTTCAAGTCCAACTGAATGATATCTCCATTTTCTCCCCATAGAAAGGATATAAGAATATGAAATGTCAGTTCCCCTGAGATGGTCCCACAACTCTAATAACAAAAATCTGTTTTATCCTGGAATTGAAAGTAAATTGAATAATAGTCTTGTCTTAAAATATGTTACTGATTTTAAAAGTGAAGCTGCTACTGTTTTTCCCAGTTTAAAAAAAAAAAAAAGATTGTCCAGTAAAAAATGATTTTAAGAAACCCGTACTTTTTCAAGATAGGTGAAAACTGCATGACCATTAGGCATGAAAGGAAGTATCTAAGATGTTTAAATAGAAAAAATCCTGCCTAGAATAGTGTGCAATGAAAGAATTGCTCTCTTTCATTCTTGCTCTTCTATCCATTCTCTACCTGTAGTAATGATATTTCTAAAACATAAAATAGATTTTGTCACTCACTTGCTACAAATTCTTACTAACTTCTCCTTGCTCTAAAGATAAGCCCAAACTCCTTTACCTAGCTCACCAGGCTCTCCACAATTTCCTTCTGCATTTACAATCTCACCACACTCTCTGCCCATTCTCCCCCTGAGATTATCAGAGCGCCAGCCTTACTCGACTTCATTCTTTTCCTTGAGTATCACACTGACCACTGATACCCTTCATCTCACAGCTCACACATCCCCCTTCATACCCACTTCTCCTAATCCACACTCTTCCCTCAAAAATCTATATAAACTTCATGTCCTTGAGGTTTTTCTGATCACCTCAGCTTTGTTAGATTCACTTTCTATATGTTTCCTGTACACCCCCTATGATAACACATATCATATTTGATTATAATAATTGGTTCAGTTTTTTAAGTGGAAATTCTATAAGGATTTATATATTTTCTGTAATCCCATTAACTAACACAGAGTCTTCCATTTGGTAGAAACAGAAAGAATGAATAATTTTAACAATTATACAGGCCTTTGCAAGATCTGGACATTCTTTGGACTATTTAAGAGTAGATGCTTACTGGTGCCAACTTAATCATCTAACTTGAGAGTCTCCATAGGTGTCGATTGGTTAGGTTAAGGAAACTTGGGTTAATAGTACTGGGTTTAACCATTATATGAGTATCTTCTACGTGAAGGCAATTTACGAGTATATATTTTTGTCACTTAACCCTTACTACATCTCCCTTCAGCAAGGAAATGGAGGTAATTTCCTGGAAGTGAATCACTTAATTGGTAGAGCTGGTACGTGAGCCCAGGTTTAATTCCATCAGGCACTTCTTCCTTTCACTACCTTACACTGCCTAATAGAATGTGCTGCCACACAGTATTTCTTTCCTGAATAAGAAAATGTATTGGTCACCAGGTATAGTTATCTCATAGCACCTGGGAAAGATTATGCTAAAAATATTCATCCAGTCCTGTGTGATGTGTTGATTGTTGAGCCATTCACATACCTAATTGCCTGCTTGTGAAATGATATGTGAATCCACAGAGACGGAACAGAGTTTAAATGCTTGTGGTGGTTACATGCCAAATCTTCACTATTCAGAACCAGGGCTGAGCATGGCTATGACAGGCAATATTCTCATGAGAAATGTTTAGTATGCAAATATTCATTAACGGGCATGTAAATGCAGGTTTTATCTGAAGGGAACAGAGGTGTGTAGAGCTGGGAGGTTACAAAGAACAAATCTGGAATGGTAGGAGTAGATTCTACATCTGAAATTATTTAAGATCCTTTTGAGTTTTTCACAGAAGAATTAGAATAATAAAAAAAAACTATGTGTAACTTTCTAGGAATGGTAGCAGATGCCATATTTAATCAGATAACAGAGAAAAAACAAAATGATGAAAGACACCTTTGGACTGGCACAATGGAAATACGTGTTACTAAGTTTATGGGACTTATTAGTTTGCATACTTATTGAATGTCTAGGTATTTCTGGAAACAGAATACTATAAAATTTGCAGTCTACTAAGTAAATGTACTATCATTGTCTTCTGTAAATGTTACTTTAGTTATTAATTTCCATTTGATTGCAATGCCAAAGAAAAGTATACCTTCAGGGGAGTCCCACAGTATAAATGAGTTGACAAATCCAGTGTTTTTGGAAAATTTCTTGAGGCTTCCTTGAGAACATGTCTTGGAATTCCAGAACCATCTAATGCATTTTTAAGAAAAGCACTGGGCTCTCTCTCCCACTCCTTCCATACTTCTGCATAGTACTCAAGCCAAATGATTGACTTGTTGGAGCCCTCAAACTTGAGGCATCCCCAGGGCAGATTCCTGTACCAGGAACATCTTTTTTCTTACACTGAATCTATCATTTAAGGCTCAACTCAGGTATTGCCTCCTCAAGGAAATCTCTCCTGATTCCTAAGCCTGGTTTAGATGCCCATTCCATGGGTTCTTAAGACATTCTGTGTATTTCTCTCATGAATTCATCAAACTATGTAATTGTCTGTACCTGTCTATTATACCCCAAGCCCCAGTTAGACTGTATGATTCTTCAGGCTAGAAACAATCTCCACACCTTAGCACATAGTAGGCCTGAGGCTCAATAAATATCTGATCACTGGGTAAATGAAAATTGATTTGGCTACTTAATTTTTCTCATTGATACTTTCTCTCTGTGGTATGCATTAGACTTTAGACATTAGCAGTGAATTGTCTTTTTTTTAATAATTTCACTAATTCCTTTAGAGCAAAAAAAAAAAACCATGGAATTGCCAACCAGTTACATCTGCAGTGCTAGGCGTTTCATTTGCCATGCTGTTCCACCTTAAGAATATACTTTTTAAAGCTGCTATATTTATAATTTTTATAAAGTTAATAAATGACCATTAAACAAACTTTACAAATATATAATTTTTAGGATGAAAAGTAAATGACCTCAAATCTCTATAATTCAATTATTAAACTGTAACTTTTTATTGGTTGTCAGCATTAATTCACCATATACTTATTTAAATGAGTAATGATGTACTAAATAAGTAAAATTTAACCTGCTATGATAATATTTTAGGATAAGCATTTTTCCATGTTACTAAGATGTTTTCATAAAAATATTTCACTGTAGAATAATACTTCATATTGTGTATTATCCTAATTTACATATATCTCTTATCTCCCTTTGTTGGAAACTAAAATTATAATATTTAAAATTTTTCACTACCATAAAATAATTATTCAAGGAATGCTTTTGGGCAAAAATTAGTTTCCTCATACGTAATACACTTTCTTATAATTAATTCCTAAAAGATAACTAGATTGAGAAACAATTTTGTCTGTTTACAAAGCTAACAGCATTTCACCAGTTTTTTCTATGATTGAAAGAAGGTCACCACCCAGAGTCAGTTCTCCTTCCATGAACACACAATGTGATATATAGATGATGTATTATAGAATTGTACACCTGAAATCTGTGTAACTTTACTAACCAGTGTCATCCAAAAAACTTTAATTTTTAAAAAAATCACACACAAAAAAGAAAGAAGTTCTGCTATTAACTTGCATGAAGACATTCTTATTTCATGTTACTTTCTTTTTAGTTCTTGATTCCTTACTCTGTTGTGGAATCACATTAGCAAACCCCTCAAATATTGCAATGAATGGTGGTGAAACTCAAAAGAAACACAGAGTTGAGCTAAGACCTCATTTCGCAAATTGGCGTCTTCCCACCCAGTCCTGCAGTTTTACTTACATACATGTATCACAGGTGTCATTTTCCTTTCATGAGCCATTTTAACACATTTACTGCAATATGTGACTCTACAGCAATGACTTCAAAAACACAAAAATCAAAGCTCAGATAAAAAAAATGATACGATCTCTCCTTTTTAAAAAAGTGCCCTAATGAGCCAGCCGAGTGGTGCGTTGGTTAACAGCTGGCTTGGGATGCCAGCGGCCCAGGTTGGGATCCCACATATGAGGGCCAGTGACACTGCCCTCTACAGCTAAGATGGTGAACAACAGTTCCACCTAGAGCTGGGCTGTTGTGAGTCTCCTAGATGGCATAGCTGCAGCCCCTGCTGCAGTGTGCTGCCATAGGCTACAGTGAGTGGCCCCAAGCAGCCAGCGTGAGCGGCTGACAGCCAGTGTGAGTTACCAAGAGCCGCTGTGAACGGCCATCCAGAGGCTGGCAACCAATCTGCCTCACCCGAGAAGAGTGCAATGATGATACCAACATGGGCCAGTGAATTAACGTCCTCTACAACTAGACTGAAGAACAAAAAGGACAGCAACTTGTCTGTTCTCCTTCCCCGATTCCCCAACGCTGTTCCCCTCCCCCAACTCCCCAATAAAATCCTTAAAATAAATAAATTAATGTAATTTAATTAAAAAGTGCCCTAAGACAGCATTTTACAATGAAAAGATATTCCATGAAACTAGATGTTTTTTGTGGGTAGAAGAGAACATAGGCAAGTTTCCTTATTGTTCTAAATGGGATTTCTCAGAGGTTTAATACACTATGTGCACTGTGAGTAACACGCGGAGGTAGAGCGTGACTCATTTCTCCAACAGAATTTGTTTTTTATGATGCAGCATCTCAAAGGACTTGTGCACTGAAGAACACACTTTTGCTTGGGGAGATTATGCCCTTAGTATGACATTGCCATTACTTTAAACATTTTTAGAAGTCCTTTGTTGGAACTGACTTCAAAGGACCACTTACCAAACAGTAGAAAATCAGTCTTATGGAATTATAGTTAAAGGACATGCTCTTTTGTTCCAACCTCTTTCTCTGTCCTAATTTTCTCAGCTGCATTCCTTCACCTACTTGTTCCTCCCTTACTGAATCATGGGGAATTTGCAGTGAGGCATGCTGGTACTGATTGGGAGGAGAGTTATTTACAGAAGAGGCACAGCAAAGGCCAAAGGGAATGACTGTGGAACCAAATTGAAAACAGAGGCAGAAAAAAACAACCTTACCAAGAGTATATCATAGAGCAGACTGCTTAATTTAAGTTTAATTTCCCCCGACTATTCCCTCTCTAGAAATACCACCATTAATAACATAAATATAATAACCTGAGGACGATAAATGAAAATTATGAGAAATCAATTTGCTAGAAGTTAAGAAGGCATATACCCACATATTTAAAAAACACACCTGTAATAAAAAGATGCATGTCTATATAGTGGTTACTGAGTTTTCCTCAAATAACATAGCCTTTATGTGCAATTATTGAGTCAAGTTTGAAGCCCTCTTCTTTTGCAATAGTTACCCCCTTTTCTTTCTTACTAAAATATTCATGGAAGAGGCTATCAACATGCAGACAGGGGTTGCATAAAAGTCAACAATAAGAAAAATAATATGGGGTCATTTAAAGTATGTCAGACCAATAACATTTGAATGAAAACTGTATTAGATTTTACTGTTTCTACAGCTCCAGGACCACAGAAATCACCTCTGGCAAGGATCCACTGGTCTTTGCTATTGTTCTGGCAGTAGTGTCACTGGACAATGGGTGGAGATATCTATTTCTGAGCACTAACTGCTTCAAATCTTAGAGCTAGAACTACAGTAGCCACTGTACAGCACCATGAAGATGTTCAATCAGAAGATCTGGATAGAAACTAATGCTAAAACAGGGAAAAAAGACTGCAAAATGAGAGTATCAAAAATGTCTTCCTGAATTCTCTTTAAAACACTCTGTAGGTTAGCCAGATTTAGCAAATAACAATACAGGGTACCTCTTAGCTTTGAATGTCAGATAAGAAACAATTTTTTTTTTAGTATAACTATGACCCCTAATTTGGTACACATATTTATACTAAAAACACTTATTTGTTGTTTATCTGTAACTCAAAATTAAGTAGGTGTTGTATTTTATCTGGCAACCCTACAGCCATAAATACATATAATACTAACACATTATAATAGAAAATTAAGGACAAAAATTGACAGCATACCAGAATCCAGGAAGAGTTTATATGAATTAAAATATGTCTTGGTAAGAATAGTTAAGAATTGATGTTCACAGCAACTTGTGCTCAAACTCTTAAAAAGGAGTTGGAAGGGGGAATGAATATTGGTCAGGATTATGGAAATCTGAAAAGTCCATTGAGCTTCACGGTTATAGTTGGTGAAGGCTTTACCTCCTACTGGGAAAACCACATTAGCCAAGACAGTCCATCAATAAATACTCTTTTGAGGAATGGGAACTTCCTAATAAGAGAAGTCTATTTCTGCAATAATATTTTCCTTAGTTATAACTCTTTTGATTCAGGAAGTAAAAGAGTTGTCAGTGTGGTCATGTTCTCCAACACCAGTAGTATAACAATGATCAGAGAGGTACTCCTGCACCTTGTTCCTTATCATCCGACAACCATTCCAGGGAGCCACCGAGCTGAGAGAAAAGAGGCTTACAGGTGCTTCCCGCAAAAAATGCATTTGTAGGTTGAAGCAGTAGAAGCCTTCAGAGTATTGCATGCTGGGAAATAAACCTCTACACTTACAAAATACTCATAATCAGGTGGCTAGTCTGTCAGGAAACACCTACCCTGTAGCAATCTGTCCTAGGCATTGGTAATTCATTTAAACAAGTGATCTCGGGCTCCCCTGTGCCTCTTGATCATTCACTCCCTTCACCTCACTCAGAGAAGTAGGCAACGGTATCAGAAATGTTATCTTACTCCATTTCAATACACAGTCCAAACATAGTGCAAGCATGGTCAAGGCAAGATGGCAAGCTGTCAGCTGTTGTCCACAATCTATTGACAAAAATACAAATCTTCAAAACTCTCTATCACAGCCTTCTGTATTTTCTACCTCTGATCCAATGAAAAGAGACTCTCCTAACCCCAAACCTACACACACACACACACACACACACACACACACACACTTATTTGATAGATGCCACTAATTATTAGACTAAAGAAGTTGCACACCAGCCTGCCCTTAAGCTTAATATAATAATAATTTATATAATATAATAATTTGTAAAAGGTTTACTTTATATTAAGCATTCTACTACACACATTAAATGCATTATCTCATTTAATTCTAAAATCATTTAGTCCTCATAATACCCATATTATGAGGAGGTTCTTTTATAAATAATGAAACAGAAGGGCCGGACGAGTGGCTCAGTTGGTTAAGGCAGTTCGATGCCAGCCCGAGCTGAGTTGCCATTGAGCTGCCAACAGGTGGCAGGATGGCTCAGCTAAAAAACAAACAAACAAACAAAACAAACAACCAATAATGAAACAGAAACTTGAAAAAGTTAATTATGTCACCAAAGATCATACAGTTGACATGCATAGGGCCATATCCAAATCTAAGACTGTCTGATATGAAGACCTATACTTTTTTTTTTTTTTTTGAGGGCCGTGTCACTGGCCCTCATATGTGGGACCTGAACCGGGGCCACTGGCTTCCCAAGCCAGCGCTTAACCACCGCACCACTCGGCCAGCCCAAGACCTATACTCTTAGCCATCACAATATGCTGCCTCTGAAACAAGGATTATGTTAGAACATAAATGGGTAATGAGGAAATTCAGGACAATTCTGAGTCTTGACTGCATTCCAACACTAAGTATAGATCTATCTCAGTTGGTAGGATGGGGAAAAAGAGCAGAGGAAGAATACCAAGAGATCTGTAGGATAAAGATGGAAGTAGAAGTGGAACCTGTGGCAAGCGATAAATTAAAAGGGATTCTGAGAGTAAAGTTCTTCCTGTAAAACTACGTGCTTCAAGTTCGCCATAAGACAGATACTGATTCAACAAAATGAAAGCAAAGAAGAGATTGAAAAATTTAATTTAAAAAGCATAAAAAATGAAAACTGATCTAAATGAGAACAGAGCCAAGCAATTTGATAAAAGATGTACAAAAAACCAGAAATAGGTAGAAAATTAAATATATTAAAATATATAAAATATATTAAAATTAAAATATAGTCTGTTGACTATTATAAAGAAAAAAATTGACACTGCAAAAAAACTCAGATAATTGTAAATGTAGAAGACTTCTTAGGAATTTTACAAGAATGCAAAATAAGAAGAAAAACACACAAAAGTGATAAAAGATGACAGATAAAATAGAAAAAAAGGAGAGTGAAACTATAAATATAGGGAGATTTGTTACCAAAAAAAAAAAAAAAAAATAGATGTGAAAACAAAGAGGTTTCATATGGCTCATGAGGCCCTCTTGGATTGCTCCCTACCTTTCTAGGAACTCTGTCCACAGCTCCTCACTGGCCTTCCACCTTAGTTACACCTATCTTTCAGTCCACTTTGTACCCTTAATTCTAGGCGTTCCATTCCACTAGTTCCCATTTCTAAACACTTCTTCCTCTCCTTTGGCTAAATCCTCCTCTTTCTTTATATTTTTAGTTCATGTGCTTCTTGGGGCCAAGATTTGTTTAGGGCTCTTGCCTGTACTTATAACACAATACATAGGAATTTCTCTATCTTCTTTTTCTTCTATACTTTATCATTTCTAAATATTAGGCAGAAACTGCAGATTTTAGTAAACAAAATCATGTATCCAAAAATCTATACTAAGTCAATTTAACTTTTATATGTGAATGCAACAGAAAGATATTCTCAGATATATGAAGACTCACAAAAAAAGTATGTGACATTCAAGTCATTGCTGGAAAACAAATTTAAACATATATAGCATGTCACAAAGAAGTGTTTCCAAATTGGCTAAAAACTGAGGAAATAATAACAGGAACACATTAGCGGCAATTTGTTAAACAGTTACAAATATGTCTGAAAATTGTGACCATGAATATAGTTATAGATTGCATACACATAACAAAAATAAATAAATATATATATTTATATATATTTAGTTATTACTAGAAATTATAAAATGAATTATCATTTACATATACAGCTTATCCACAAAACCTAAAAAAATAAACTACACTATTTCCATCAATAAAGATTCAGTGAGATAACCATACTCATGATTAATATAATAAAACTAGTAGTTTTCTCATATGCCATAAGTAACTAGTTAAAATGTATAGAGAGCAATATCCTATTCACAATACCAATTAAAGATAAAACATATAATAACACTTGAAATAAACATGTAGACCATATATGAGAAATAAACAATGAAATTCTTTTTTGAGATCTAAAACCATATTTGAATAAAATAGAAAGATACAGTATTCCTGACTACAAAGATTAAATATTGGATTAAAAAACAAACAAACAAAAGAAAACCTCTCTGTACTCTATGGTTAGAATTGTTTTAGAGAAAACAGAAATAAAATAATTATACTAAATTTCTAATAGTCTTTGGGGATAAAAGGAGTATTTTCCTTCTTCAGTATAGTCTAAGCTTTTCCTATTCTCCATACAAAAACATTTACTTTTACAATTTAAGTATACTTTGTATTTTAAAAATAAATTACAATGACCTTTATTTTAAAAATATAAACATTTTCTAATATTTATTCTGTTTTAAATATTGTAATGTATTTTATAATTTTTATTTTATTTACTGTCTCTAATGGTTTTTTTTCTAAAAGCAGTAAGGTTTTACCTGATGTCTATAATCTGTGTAGTATTTTTATATAAATGAAGGCTTTTCTTATTCCTTTTATTTGCATGAACACTATAATGTACACATGTTTCATTAAATGTCTTTCTGGGTCCTTCTATTTGTCACAGCTCAAAGGGAATATCTGAACATAATTGGGTTTTAGATGTAATGGTTTTCATTATTGCATTGGTTTGATAAAGTGTATCTAGATAACATAAGGGAACCCCTACGTTCAGTTATTTCTATTTTATTAAATGAAATGAGATAACAATGCTGTGATAAATAACAATCTTTCTTTTTTCCTGCTGTTCTTGTCGAACTTCCTTGCTGCTACAACATCAATTCTTTAGTGTCTTTTCTTAAGACACAGCAGCTTTCAGTGAAGCCTTATTTCCATGTAATTAACAGGACAATAAGTGCCATCTATTACTGTCAGTCAGATGCTTCTCTGCATAATAGGGGCTAGCATTTGGTCCCACTGGCAATGCCTTTGTGTAAAAAATTAAAGCACACCAATATGTAAACATTACTTCAACTTAAAGCTGTTACTTTATTTGGGGACTTTAAGTGCCACAAACATCTGTTAAACCATCAAAGTTCATGTTCTTACAAATGTATTCTCAGTGGGGAGATGACATATGAAAGTATAACTGTTCTCCAAGTGATCATTTTCTAAGATTCTTGTGTTAATGTTAGTCTAACAAGCTTCTTATGACAATGATAAAATCACACACTACAGGTAGGTTTTGAATTTCTTCTCTAAGATTATATATTTGGGAACCAGAATAGATTAAAAAGAAGATAAAGAAAGTGGGCTCAAAGAAGGTAAAAAAAAACAACATTGACTTTATAAGGAAAAAAAATCATAAAGGAATACATTCTTGTAGACAAGGAAACTCATGAACTTACTCAGCTGATGATAAAAATCCACTGAGAAAACAACTAGACACTGATCATATCTCTAGAGAAAATAAGAAGACTGAAATGTTGTGTCTATGCACAAGTTCGTAACTAACATGGACAAGAAGCCTACATTCATAAAATCAAATTTTAGTGGAAGATAGAAAACCTCATCTCCTTGGCCAAATCTCATTACAAATTAAGAAGATTTCCATTCAAAATGGCAGAATAGGTAAACAATGTACTCATCTCCTCTCAGGATCACTCAATTACAATTAAACTACAGAACAACCATATTGAGAATCACCTGAAGTCTAGCTGAACCAAAGCCCTACAACTACAGATATACAGAAGAAGCTGCCTAGAGACTTGAAGGAGGGGCAGAGATACAGAACAGGCTAGTCCCACACCTGCATATGACCATTAAAAATCAGCTGCAAAGGTCCCCCTGGGGGAGCTAGAGATCCCAGACCCACACCAGACTCCCCAGCCCAGGGTTCCAGTGCTAGAGATAGAAGTTCGCATAACTTCTGACTGTGCAAAACAGTAGAGATTGTGGCTGAGTAAGATGAGGGTGGCTGCACTCCCAGACACTCCTCTTAAAGGTCCCACATACAGACTTACTTGCTGACGTGCTCACTCACTCTGAGCTCCAGTGCTGGGGCAGCAGCTCAAAAGGTGCCAGAGACATAGGAGGAGGAACTGAATTGTCTGGCTCAGGGCAAGGGCTGGAGGGGCAGCTTTCTCCCAGATGGAGGAACTGGCAGAAGCCATTGTTTCTCTGTTGAGCCCTCCCCCTCCCTGCATGCAGACCCACACAGATGCCATATCTAAGTCTCCCACAAACTGGCTATCACCTTTCATCTGTCCCATCCTAGTGATTCCTGGAAACCCCACCCCACCCAACTTTTGGCACACCCAAGCCAATTTCAATTGGCTTTCCCTTACAAACAACCTGTCTTAGCTCATGCTGTAGGCTTTCATAAAATCTCTTAAAGATTCACAAAACTCAAATAAGCAGCATCTGACTTCTGCATATCCCATACCTCTCTGGTTGAGCAGCCTTAAACTTGGCATTAGTGACAGCCAGCCTCAGTTCGCAGATAGGCCTCTTCAGGCATCGCTAGGTTGAATGCAGGCAGCATCCATCTGTAGACCGCTTTGTGGCTCGTACCAGGTGGCCCTGGGCAGAGCACAGGCTGTCACTAAACTTGGCATGCAGTGGGTTCCCACCCAGGAGGCCTCGAGGCTGGCACGCCTGGTAGCCAGCTTCAGACCAAGCCAGAACATCATCTGGCCACATCCAAAGACAACACACTGAAAAGGCAGAGTGGGCAACCACCAGAGCCCCACTAAAGTGAACGCTTCTCTATAGGGTCAGCCCTTGCACCACAGCTCCTCCACTGTAGTCATGGCCACTCCTCACAACCAACCAGCCTGAGGGCCAATCCTTTCCATTGATTAGGAAACAGTAACCAAGGCTCAACTACAGCAGGAGGGCACATACAACCCACACAAGGGACACACCTGGAGCACCCAGTTCTGGTAACCAAGGAGATTGCACCACTGGGTCCCACAGGAAAACCACTACATAAGGCCACTCTACTAAGACCAGAACCATAACAGCCTTACCTAATACATAGAAACAAACACAGGGAGGCAGCCAAAATGGGGAGACAAAGAAACATGTCCCAAATAAAAGAATAGAATAAAGCTCCAGAAAAAAAAAAGGAGCCAAGCAATCTACCAAGTTCAGAGTTCAAAACAGTGTTTTTTAGGATACCAAGTGATCTCAGGGAGAACTTCAACAAAGAGATCAGAAACATAAAAATAGAGATAAAAAACATAAAAAAGAGCAAGTCAAACATGAAGAATACAATAACTGAAATATAGAATATATTAGAGGGAATCAAAAGTAGATTAGATGAAGCAAAAGATAGAATCAGCAATTTAGAAGAAAAGATAGCAGAAAATACCCAAACAGAACAGCAAAAAGAAAAAGAATCCTAAAAAATGAGGAGAGTTTAAAGGCCTTCTTGGACAACCTCAAGCATACCAACATTTGCATCATATGGGGACCAGAAGGAGAAGAGTAATAGAAGGAATTGAAAACCTGTTTGAAGAAATAATGATTGAAAAATTTCCCCAACCTGGTGAAGGGAAAAGCCCAGGAAGTGCAGAGTCCCAAAGGATGAACCCAAAGAAGCCCACACCAAGACACACCATAATTAAATTGCCAAAGGTTAAAGACAAAGAAATAATCTTAAAAGCAGCAAGAGAAAAGCCATTAGTTACCTACAAGGGACCTCCCATGAGACTATCAGCTGATTTCTCAACAGAAATTTTGCAGACAAGAAGGGGTTGGCATAAAATATGCAACATGATGAAAAGCAAGACCTACAACTGAGATTACTCTACCCAGCAAAGCTATCATTTAGAACCAAAGGAGAGATAAAGAGCTTCCCAGACAATAAAAAGCTAGGAGTTCATCACCACCAAACCAGTATTACAAAGAATCTTGAAGGGACTTCTTTAAAATGAAAAAAATAAATAAAAAATATGAACAATGAAATTGCAATAACTACATACCTGTCAACAATTATTATACTTTCAATGCAAATGGACTAAATGCTCCAATCAAAATGAAGGGTGCTGAATGGGTAAGAAAACAAGAGCCTTACATATGCTGCCTACAAGAGACTCACTTTGCATCAAAAGCACCCACAGACTAAAAGCCAAGGGATGAAAAAAGACATTTCATGAAAATGGAAACAAAATAAAACAAAAGCTGAGGTGGCAATACTTATACCTGACAAAACAAACTTTAAAACAAAGGCTATACCAAGAGAAAGAGGAATAAAAAGGTTATTTATCTGAAAAAACCCAAAATGCTACTTCAAGAGGATGTGTGCATCCATATGTTCATTACAACATTGTTTACAATGGCCAAGATACAAAGGCAGCCTGGGTGTCTGTCAATTGATGAATGGAAAAAGAGTAGGCAGTACATATATATAATGGAATATTGCTCAGCCATGAATGGGAATTGGTTAAGAAGTTACAAAATAGTCATGGGATTGTAAAGTAAAGCACAGAGACTAGTCAATAATGGTAATATGGTAATAACTATGTATAGTGCCAGGTGGGTACTAGACTAGTCAGGGGGATAACTTCTTAAATTATACAAATGTCTAACCACTATGCTGTATGCCTGAAATTAATATAATTAATATAATATAATTAATATAATAAAATAATATTGAATGTCAAAATAAAGTATAAAAAATTATTTTAAAATATTTCAGGGATATAAAACAGAAAACATGGCTATCATTGAACCAGAAATATTAAGATACAAAACCAATGGGATTGAACTAATGGAGATGTAGATTGAGAGGAGAAGGAGAATAGAATTCAATATAGATGCAGGAGACAGCATTTCTTGGGGTTGGCCCAGTTCTTCCCAAGAGATTCAGAATCCAGAAGAACCTCAAACTCAGAGACAACAATCACTAAGACAAGAAGCTGGCTATGAGACAACTACTTGGAGTTCCCCCACTTCCTACAGAATTTGCTCTCAGGATACACCCAGCAAGAACAGCTTTCTAAATTAAATAGAGAATCAAAAGAGAAGACAGTTCCTAATCAGGTATGTTGCTGTGATAGACAAAAGTGAAACAAGAAGACATTTGAAAACAATTAACAGTATGAAAAGGAAGAACAAAGGTAAAAGGATAAAGAAAAAATATCCACAGAGGGACCAGAGTTAATACCAGAAATGAAATACACCTTTAAAAATTGACAGAAAGATCCATGAAGACACTGCATTCATTAAATGAGAGCACACCGATATAAAAAAGGAGAATTCAGAAAATAAAAGTTTTATTGGATATTAAGAACATGCTGCCAAACAGAAAAGTCAATGTACTGGGTTGAATATATCTCCCCAAAATTCATGTCCACCTCAAACCTCAGTGTGACCTTATTTTGAACTAGCGTCTTTGCAGAAGTAATTAGCTAAATTATGATGTGGTCATACTGGATTATTATGGGCTATAATCCAACAATTGGTGTCTTTATAAGAAGAGAAACCTGAGACAGAAAGACACACAGGGAAGATCTGCATGTGAAAACAGAGGCAGAGGCTGGAGCGCTGCATCTATAAGCCAAGGAGCACCAAAGATTGCCAGTGACCACCAGAAGCTAGGAGAGGGCCATAGAATAGATTTCCCTTCAGAACCCCTGGAAGAAACCAGTCTTGCTGACATGTGGATGTTAGACTTCTAGCCTCCATGACTGAAAGAGAATCAATTTCTGTTGTTTCAAGACATCAAGTTTGTGGTAATATGCTACAGCAACTCTTGGAAACTAATTGTTAAGTGCTATAATACTGTATCTACACAGTGATATGGAAACTCAGAGGAAGAAACAAACAGGTTTTGAGAGAGTATAGAAGGTGTCAAATAAGACTTGATAATTATATACGATATTGAAAGATGATTGAATCAGCCTATTAAATTCAGAAGGAGAAAGTGTTCCAGGCTTTGACAACAGTGTATGCAAATGCACAACAATGTGAACATATCTCATATTCAGGAATGGCAAAATATGTAATCTGACTGCAGCAGTATTTTTACTGGTGGAGTTATAACAGGATTATAGGTGGTGGACAGATTCTGAGGAGCCAGGCTAAGGAAAATATCTTAATATGTAGCCAAAGGAAAGAGATAAAGGGGTTCTAAGCCAGAAAAATTACATGGTGCATTTATGCTTTAGAAGACATTACTCTGACTTGGATCTGAAGTCACCATTTTCTTCACAGTTTAACCCCTGTGGTGCCTGTTTTCATTTTTTATTTCCTTCCTCCCTACAGTTCACCTTCTTTCTGGATTTTTATCTAAAGAAAATGCGTATTTATTTAACCCAATTTTTCCAAAAAGTACTTAGAGCCATAGAAACTTAATCAGTATTTTTTTAGTCCCCAGATGTCTCTAGTTTTGGCATCTACATGAGCTACTACATTGAATAGTCAACTCTATTTCACATAAATTATTAAAAAATTAATATTATTTTCTTGGGCTTTAAACCAAAATAATGGCGATGTAAAGCTGAAATTTCTTATAGAGAACTGACATCTTATTTCTCACCACCTTTTTATGGTGATGAATTACTATAACCAAAAATTTATGGGGCATACTTTACATTTAATTTTACAACCATAAAATCTATTTTATGGACATCACTGTCTGTAAACCAGTAATTGGTTCTGAAATATAAAAGTCACAACACATAATACAAAATACTATAGTGTTAAATCCCATAAAAGAATAACTACTAATAAACTAGATTCTCAAATCATATAAGCACTGAATATTGAATTAGAAAAGAGTCACAAAAGCTTGCCTGTCCATTATGCAAACAGAAAGTAGGGGGATATTCATTCCTGACTTCTCTTACTGCACCTCATCAATCACCAATTCCACTTTAACTATGTAACTATGTTCATTTTACTTCATCCCTCTCGCTATTCTCTTAATTCAGGTCACAAGTATCTCTAACGTGTGGAAATTCATAAAAGGAAACATCATTAAAATGGAGACACGGGACCAGAGGAAGTTAGCTCTCACGCTCAATGTCAATTATAGGAGGAATTGTCAATTATAGGACACAACAGGATAATCAGTCATCAGCAGTAAAGAATAATCAATTGCACATCCCAACAGGAAAAGATATACATTGCATCTCCTCCAAGAAATAGAATACCCCAGCAACTCAGCCAATCTCCCCAAACTCTCACTTTTCTCTCCTAACTTCCTTCTTTTTCTCCAGAAAATAATGTTCCTCTCCTTTGTTTGTTGGACTTTCCCATTGCTTTTGCTATAGCTTGCTTGTCTAGAATTGCAAATTATCAAAAAAAAACATTTTTTTCTGGTAAAATAACTGAATTTTATTGTTAAGTTCAACACATAATAAACTATAGCCCTCCTGACAAACCCGCACTCATTTTCCCCAGCCCAGTCCCATTTGTAGGTAAAGGAGATTCAGAATGACATTCCCAATTACAAAACTGCATGCCATTTTTTTGTTTAAAATCCTTCAAAAGCTCCCCATTACCACCAGAAGAAGACCAGACTGTCCCAACAGAGTTTACCAATTCTTTATTCCAATCTCAGTGTTTGCCTCCTGCCACATCTCCCCATCCCTTACCCAGTGCTGGAGTTGTATTCAATTACTTGCAGTATCTTGCATAGGCCATGCCTCCTTTCCCTTCCTTTCCCTTTTAGGACTTTGCTTAAGCTTTTCACTCTGTCTAAAACATCTGACTATCTCGTCTTCATCCTCTGCTACCAGCAGTGACATAGTTCCCCAAGAAAGTTTTTTCCAACCTTGGAAAGACTGTTGACCTTCAAAGCACTCTATGCTTACCTCTATTGGACCTCTTATGACATTGCACTATCATTTCCCTTTTACCGTTTTCTTCCAGGAGACTACAAACTTCTTAAACAGAGGAAATAGGCCTTCACTTTGCCATTTGCAAAATGCTTAGTATATATAATACATGCATATTAGATATTGTTATAAGTAACCACTATTTATTCATGAGGGATAGAATGACTTTTACAATTTTACAGTTATCTATTATCGACATGAAAAATCTCAGGGACAGTCAACTTATTTTTTCATGAACATTCTAAATGCCAGAAAGCTTCCTTAGGGCCTATTGCAACTACACTATCTTCCAAAATAACTAACACTAGCCCTAAGGGATGATGATGATGACAATGATAATGGTGATAATTAATAATAATAATCCAGTACTACTCTGGATTCTTCACATGAATATGCTCAGCCCACCCTCATAACAATTCTTTGATTCAGATATTATTATCTCCCCAGTACAAATGAAAAAAAAGAGGATTAGAGAAGCAACTTGGTGAAAGTTATACAACAAACAAGTAGTGGAATCAGGATTCAAACTCAGCTGACTGAGTCCAGCTACTACCATTAATTCACTCCCACCTCAAAGCCAATGATGAAGGAGTCAGGCAGTCTTTCAGCTCTGACCCTAAAAATATTTGTAGTTAAAATAATAATAATAAATACATTAAAAAATAGTTAACTTTGTTTTAAACTCATTTCCAAATTCTTCTGCCCATCGAACTCTTTTAAGGAGCCATGCCTATATTAACACCCCAAAGAACTGCAGACCTAAAAATGCACTTTGGGAAATACTGGTCTAAACATGACTACTCTCCTAATTCATTGTTAAATTGTATTTGCTTTTGGAGCAGCCACATGACAGTACTAGCATATATTGGGCCAGTAGCCAACTACAATCCCACAGATGTTCACTTGATCGGAATCCTATCCAAATCCTGCTGAATTAGAATCTCTGGAGTGATACCTGGGAATTAAAAACCGTAGTCATCATCTTAAGTTATTCCTAGGCACATCTCAGTTTCAGAACCACTATTTTAGAACAAACTGAAATAATAGTGTTAAGTCCTGCCTTGGACTGAGCATCTTACATCTCATCAGGAAATCTCCTTTATAACCTGGAGGTCCCTTCATTCCCAGTTTCAACCCTCCCTACCTCTCAACCTTGTGTTCCTTCCTGCCTTCTGATCCTTCTATTACCCCCATATGATATGGCACAGTATTCTCTGTCAAGCCTCCATCTTCACACACTACTCTTTTGACCTTTTGCTTGGTTGCTGGAAAGCAAATATCTTTGAGGAGTTAATTAACATATCATCTCTGTATAAGAGAGTGGGTCCCTCCCTAGTCTGTGTGTCCACAGGATGCCAGCCAGCATGTCTACTATAGTGTTTACTGCATTATCTTGTAACTGTGGACATACAATTCTTTTCCAACAGAATACAAATGCCTTTAGGATAAATGCCAAATTTTAACCCTTAACCCTTCCTCCTTTGTCAATACTAATGTAGTCCTTGCCAATAGTTGAAGCTTAATAATTGTCGGCTGAGGGATTCAAAAGCATTTAAAAGCTTTTATCTTTGATACTTGATTCTCTCCCAGTTTGTTTAGATAAGAGAGAAACATACTAATGCCTGGTGACAACACACATCAACCAATCAATGCAAGCCACAGTGGAGGTAACAGAAGGTTGTTGATACAGCTAGCACTGAAGCACAAAGTCAAGTGCTCCAACTATATTTACTTGTAGAAAACAAATGTTAGCAAGACACCACCTAAGATAGGGAAGTCAGAAATTAATTAAATCAATGATTGATACATAAACAAAAACTGGACAGATTTTGAAAACAATCACTAAATTAAAAAAAAAAACTAAAGAACTGATAGCATGCATATGTTACAACTAAAAATTGAGCAATGGGCTCATAGTAGAAATTGAGGCACATAAAGAACCCCGTTTTTTCTCTAAGACTAATCGATTTAGAATGTCACTGAAACCTACTGGCGCATTAAAATGTTTGATTTCATTGGTTTGCTTGAATTCTGTACCCTAATATTGTATTCTAAAGATCGAAGCATAGTCAACACCATAATGAACCTGGAAATTAAGCATAAGCTCACAAATCTTTATGCATCGTGATAAAATATAATTGTACAACTTGATGTACCCACAAATCATTTTATATGACTGTGAGAGGTTCATTCAGGCCTAATAATAAATTCTAATAGCTTTAAAAAAAATAAAAGGCTACCTACTAGTTTTGGTTCTATTCTGTCCATTTCCTACATGAAAGACAGGTGTCACTAAGGATATTTTAATAATTTTTGTAATTGTCTTCTCATTGCCCACCCCAAGAGAGAAGCAGGAAAATTTAAGTGATACATCACACTGTAATAACTGTGTTGTCCTGTTTTTTTTAATATCAATTTTATTCATTTTATCCAAATTAATATCGCAAAATAGTGAGTTTGCTATTTTTCCAACATAATTATTATACAATATTAACTTTTAGCAAACAGTGTTTTCTCCTAAATTAGTAAACGTAAAAATACCAAAATAAGCAACCTCATATCTGAATTTCTCTTGTACAATTTTCAAACACAGACACAACTTTTTACCTAAGTTCTGAACAACCTTTGGCCCTTTCATTGAACCCAATCTAACAAACTACTTAACAAACAACTTTATATTGGTCCAAATACTTTTTGCTTAAATGAAATTCATAATCATGTCTAAAATTTAGAATTAACAACATTGTTTGTATATATTTAAATAATATTTTATTTAAAAATCACCAGATTTCATTAGAAATGTATTTACTTTTATCATTTAGTTAACAACTTTAAAATTATGGGCAAATTGTTAAGTAAGAGAATGTCTGTGGCAAAACAGTGCCATATTTCTTCTCTAGGGCTCTCTCCGTAGAGACAATTCAAAGGAAAACACCTGTCACTGATGAGACTAAATCAGAGAACACCTGCCAAGAATGATTATCTTGACCTTAGCTCCAATTTTTAAAGATGTCAACAATATTGTCAGATACATAAAGAACGGCAAAGCTCTAAGATCTGACAGCAAACCCACCAAGGCCTTTAAACACAAAATGAAAAAGACACTATTGAGTTGTCTGCATAGGATTTTCTTAATACATGGAAAACAGGAAATGTCAGATTACACAGATGTCCTTAACATTATCAACTTTCAGAAGAAAAGATCAGTCAAGTGACTGCAGCATTATGGAGTATTTTTTTTCTCAGATATTACCAGCAATATTTTGGCCCAGGTGCTTCTGTTTGATTTCCGTAAAATGTATCCGCTCAAACACTCCCAAAATTATAATGTTGCTTTACATCCCATCATAGTATAGTAAACACCAATGTTAGCTAACTATACATTAAAGAAAGATTCAAGGAAAACTTGTTTGCCCTGTATCTCACAACAACATCCAAACTCATTTGCAGATCTTGACAACTCCAAATATTTTCACTCCTCTAATTTCACCAGTTATCCCCGTGCAAACCCTCCCTGATCAGGTTAATTACATGTGAGAAAACACATTAACCATCACCAATAGGTGGAACCAGCGTTGCATTAAAAAAATCCCAAAGACAATAAATCACACAGGAATAGAAAAACATTTTATATAAAACATACACACACACATAAACACACACACGTGCGTGCGCGCGCGCACACACACACACACACAGGGGTAGAGGGGAATATAGATACTATTTCTTAATTACCTAAATCTCTCCTGAAGCCTATTATACATGGTTCAGTTTAGGAGCTAAGGCTTCTGTAGATCGAAAAAATTGGAGGAAAGTGCATAGGTGGGTTAGTTTTGAGGTTTTAAAGGTAATAGAACAGTAAGATGTAGAACTGGTAGAGAAGACAGCAATGGATGGCTGCATGTGGACAAGGATCTGGAAATAAAGTAACAATTTCCTGCTATTGTTGAACAGGAGACCTGGAAGAGAGCAGGGCTTACCCTATTCCTAACATGATCACCGCTTCCCAAAGAGCTAAAATGTGTGCATCTAATGTTAAACACAGTCAAAAAAAAAAAAAAAAAACAATAAAGGGCTTGCCGAGTGGCACAGTGGTTAAGCGCTGGCTTGGGAAGCCAGCGGCCCTGGTTCGGGTCCCACATATGAGGGCCAGTGACACTGCCCTCAAAAAAACAAACAATAATATTAAACACAGGCCATACTAGGCAATCAAGATTGAACGGGAAGAGTGCCAAAAATCATATCTAAATTCCAGTCCTGCTGCTGTCACTAACTAGCCATAGCTGTGAACAATGCAGCTGCCTTCTCTGTGAAATGAGGCAATTGTGCCAGATGATGACCAGTTTCCTTTCAATTCTAAGTCTCATGAACACCAGAAGTCTGTCCTATGTATTAGTCACCAATCCTATTCAAAGAGTATGTATTTTGGATATACATAATACACGGGTATGTGCGTGCACGCACAGTTCTCAATCAAAACTCTAAGCCATATTCTTACATGTCTCTTGCATTTCTTTTTCATATAAACATTTTATAAACATATTCTCTGAGTGTGTATCTATGTTATGACAGTGAATATAGCTTCTTTTTATGTAAATATGTATATCCTGAAATATAAAATCTATTTTCTCAAAAGAGAAATGTGGAGTACTACATAATACCTGCATATATATTTATCTCGAAATATTATTCATTAATGAGTGTATTACAACAAAAACTTATGAACTGTGCTAGACATCATCTTATTCTCTATGCTTATTCTGATAGAATGGTTTATCAAAGAGATTAGAAGTGAATAATTTGACACTATTTTGTAAACACTTAAATGTGTCAGGCATATCTGTACATCCTCAAGTGAATATTTTCCCTTCTGTGTAAGATACAGGGAGGGGAAAAGATAGTGTCTTAGACAACGCACTTTTCAAATGGAAATAAAACTGAGATTATCTAATCAGTTACCCTTGTGGGTGGATGGATTTACACCTGCACTGAATATTAGACTTAGGAAATGACAGAGCCGAACATCTTTATGGGTTTCATGACAAAACCAAAGCAAAAGATTTTCTGAGATCAATATGTGGTTGAGAGAAAGCTGTTTTCAAGGGAAACAGGAAGCTAGGAGCTAATTTGTTTCTATGGTAACTAGAGCAGCAGCTACCCAACAGCTGGAGGGGGAAAAAAGGGCAGAAAGTTTCAAATGCAAAAAACAAACAAACAAAAATTGATGCTAGTTTACTTTAGAATAATGGTCCTTAGAGTACAATCAAAATGGGTGGACACATGTCCCTGCAGCACCCAACCCCAGGGATCTTTGGCAATAAATGTTCTTGTTTTTCCTCCAAACCTCAAAATGTTAGAACTGGAAAGAAGTTTAGATCCTATCTACAAAGTGTCACCCACCCGCCTCCCCACTTTTTTTTTTTTTTTTCAGAATAAGGCAAAGGAAATCCAGACTCAGAAAGATGAAATGAATTCTCCAAAGTCAAAGAGTCAGCAGTGAAATCAGGGGTAGAGCATAGGTCTCATAGATACCAATCCAGGCATTTTTGCAATGCTATTTCCATATATTCTCTTCTCCTGATTTCTTCTCTTCCCAATAACCCACATTTTAATCACTTTCTGTGACTAAATACTGACTACACAGTATTAAAATTAATCACCACCTTTCGACCTCTAAGAGAAGCAAAAAGCAGTGCTATTCAGTCAAAAAAAAAAAAATTTTGACTGCTCTCCTAAAAGAAAAGCCCTTCATACTTCAAGCAGAATTGAATTAAGTTTATATAATATATTAATGGTTATTGTTTAGACTATGTTGCCACTATATATTTCCTTTGAGAGACCTGTGTTTATCTTTTATCAGCCCTTTAGTGCCCTTTATTAATTTACTTAGACATATTTTTAAGGGTTGCCATAATAAAAAAGGATATATGACTCAGAAGTTCAAAAAATATGAGACCTAAATACCACATTTACTGTATTTGTAGTAGTAAAAATAAATGGCAATGATATACATTTTCAAATGGGAAAGGCTGGCCTGCATTTTTATATAAACCTACACATTTCCTTGTTTTCAGTTGCTTTGAAAATGTGCTTGTTGAAAGAGAATGACTTTCCTTGACTCTCATTTACTTTTGTAAATTCTACTCTACAAATGAGCTTTTAGCAAAATATTACAGAAAAACAAAATCATACCTAATCTGTCCAATGACATTCACCTTTGGCATGCCTAATACCTAACAATGGATTGGGTCATCTAGTTTGTGATCAAATATACTCTTGAAAATGCAATTGATTGTTGAAGTTCCTTGGTTCTTTTAATGATGTATTAAATATGGCAGTCTCTGATCCTATCCAATGCTCAGAATATAAGCATGAAATTAAATATATTTGTAAACTCTAAGATTAGAGGCCGGGAAAAGGTCACAAGACATTTAGATGCTTATATGGCAAATGCAAACACACCAGACTATAACAGAACAGTTTTCAGGGGTCTGAAGGTTGGATTTATATTGTTACATGGTTGGCCGTGACTTTTAATTAATAGGAAAGGTGAAGACACTTCAGAACACCCCCCAAAATACAATTGTTTGGTATAAGTACAGCCTTCATCATATTCTCCAATAATAATGCAGAAACAGTTTATAAGTCACTTTGAAAGTAGGACAATCAAGATTAAAACAGCCTAACACTTTCATAATAAAATATAGACTAATGATACCTTAACACCATCATTTCTAAATGGAGTATTTTCCTGCATACTTAAGGCAATATTTCCATGTGAGCTTTTTTAAGGAAAACTTATCTTTACTGTCACTAGAATTTTATTTGTTATTTTGTTGCATTCTGTTAATTTAATAGATAATGTCTTTAAGAAATGTTGTATTATAAATAGAGTATTGAGCTTATTGAGGCCAAAAGACCATATCTTCTCCATGCATTCCCAGTATCTTGCATAGTTTCTGATCTAGCATGACCACGTATTCAGTACTCATTGAATAAAAATTTTAATAATTGACAAGATATGTTTAGCCATTAATTATTATAACTGAGGCAATGCTTACAAAACGAGAATACATTTTCTTGCTTTATCTTAATATATGACTCAAATTGTCCTTACCTTAGTATATTTTTCTAATTAAATGTTATATTTAAAACTAGCAAATAGTTATTCAGATCATTTACTTCCTGTTTAATTTTGTGGTTTGAGGAAGAGGGAAAAATGGCCCATAAAAAGTGAATTAAATATGTGCACTCTGAATTCAAATCTAGATATTGAAATTTAAATATTAGTAGTTCTAAAGACTAAAACTGTGGAAACAGAACAATTTAAAGTGAATATTTTCATAATTTTAAAAAATGACGGATTCACCATCAGAATCCGTGTATAATTCAGCATGATCTGCACATAACGGTATAAGAGACAAAGGGCTGGAAAACATACATGAAATCATCTAGACTCACATCAAAAAACCAACATTTTAAATGTGATTCCATGGCAGTTTTCTTTTGGTTTTCTTTTCTAAAATGTTCTTTTAAAGTAAAAACAAAAGGTCTATCAGTAATCAAAGATCAAGTTGCCAGGAAGAGCCACACTCTAAAATAGAACCTGATTCAATCATCTTTCTCCTCCCCCATAAAAATAAGTGAAAAGAGGAAGGAGGAGAAACTTATAACTGTTCTCAGCTCTTTAATATTGGGAACAAATTATTTAAAGTATTTTGATTATAGTATTTTGCGCTTATGCTATTCTTCGAACTTCTAACAAATCCAGAAGTTCTACTAAAGAATTTCTTCCTGGTTCCTGTCCACTCACCTATAATATAATGTCTTCAGAGAAAAGCACAAAGAAGTTTCATTTTCTTCTAAAACTTAGATATTAAATTGAAAATACACAATGCATAACATTTTCACAAGTACATCTATGCATCCTTGCTTTTTACTATTTGTAAATATACTCAGTGGCATCAACAGAAGAATTTCTCCTTTTCTTTCCTGATCTCATTTTCTCCACAACAGGTTTCCATGACAACTTAGTTTTGATTTTTTTATAAATTTCTCTTTTTGAGTACTATTCTTAAGGATAAGAATTCATAAGTATAAAATACAAACTTATTTACCAAATGAACTTGAACAATTTAGACCTCTTAAGTATGTATTTATATCATAAATTAAAAGCAATAGAGGAGATAATTCGCCCACCTAAGTCTACATGCTTGAAGAGGGGAGGATTCAACAAAGGAACAATGGCTTCCGCCAGCATTCTGTCTGGGATAAAGCTGCCCCTCCAGCCCTCACCCTGAAGCCAGGCAACTCAGTTCCTCCTCCTCATTTGTGCCTGGTGCCTTTCAAGCTGCTGTCCCAGCGCTGGAACTCAGAGCAAGAAAGTCTCTCAGCAAATGTGATTTTTCAGGAGTTTCAGAAAAATATCTTTTCATCAGAGTTGTACTGCCATCATTCACAGTGGCCAAGGCATTAAAGAACCAAAGTGTCCTTTGATAGATGACTAGATAAAGATGTGGGACATATGTATAATGGAATATTACTCGGCCATAAGAAAAGATGAAATACTGCCATTTGCAACAACATGGATGAATCTTGAGATTATCATGCCAAGGGAAATAAGTCAGAGGGAAAAGTCAAGAACCATATGATTTCACTTACATGTGGAATATAAAAGGGGAAGCAACAAATGAACAAACAAGACCAACAAACAAACAAAAACTTATAGACACAGATAAGAGTATGGTTACCAGACGGGGAGTGGGATAGGGAAGCAGAACAACGTAGAGAGTATCCAATATATCGTGACAGAAGGAAACTTGACTTTGGGTGATGAACACATAATGCAACATACAGATAATGTATTATAGAATTGTATACTGAAAGCTATATAATTTTATTAACCAACGTCACTCCAATCAATTTAATAATATTTTTAAAAGAAAGAAAAAAGCAATAGAAAGGGAAATGCCAATTGAAACAAAAGGCAAAAATACAATGCTGTAAAATTCAATTAATTATCCAGTTCATATCACTGTTGTTTCAGTCTGACAGTTCAGATCAGAAAAGTTAAAATAAAACACATCTGGGCTGTCTGAGTGGCGTGGTGGTTAAGTGCTGGCTTGGGAAGCCAACGGCCCCAGTTGGGTCCCACATATGAGGGCCAGTGACACTGCCCTCAAAACAAACAAACAAACAAACAAACAAAAACACATCTACTATATAACTGAACCAATCTTCTCAATATTGGAAAGGATAAAAAAAGTGATGAAAAAGGTATAACAAATTGAAAAAGGAATTCAGACAGTTAAATTGTTCATGTCAAGTATATCAAAAGATGAACTAGTGTAAAAAATGTAAGAATGTTTATTTATAAAAGTTAAATACTTAACTTCTATTAAGAATGAGACTTGTGGCAATAAGGCAACAGCTGAAGCAAACCACTTGATAATTGATTTATGCCTCCTAGAATCATGTCCATGCAAAATAAAATTTCATCCAGCAATTTTCCAATATGATTCTATTTATCAACCTAGTCAGACAGCATTAAGTCAGGCTATCATTGAACTAGAAGTGTTCATATAAAAATACTAAATCAGATTTAAATACAATGGTGACTTCTGATTACTCTTTTTTAATCAAACCTAGTAATTTGAAAAGAGATTTCCTCTAGTCTTAGAGACACAAAGAAAAAACTGATGAGGGCTAGATGGGATGGGGATGGGCATGAGGGAGAAGGGGAAGGGACGAGGTAACACAAACCGATAACTACAATACTACAGCAGAGAGAGAAGAGACAGTTTAGGGAATATAATCAATAATGTTGTAAATATTTTTTTACGGGATCAGAAGGACTCATGTCTTGTCAGGGAGATCACTTCATGGACGGTGTAGTGGCCTGACCACCGCACTGTACATCTGAAGCTGCCGCTGAATAATGTTAGATGTTGACTATAATTTAACACATATATAGTCATGGGATGTGGAAGATATTGTGGGGATGTAGTCAATGGAATTGTAATAGATATGTATGATATCGGGGGTGGGAGACATGGGAGGGGGGAGGGGGGAGTCACTTTGTAAGGGGTGAAAAAGATAACTATTGCATAGTTTTGTACATCTGTAACTAATAATAATAAAATAAAGAAAGAAATAATAAAAGAAAAGAGATTTCCCCAAAAACAGTCCTAAAAATGTTAGCCAATCTGAAAGAAAGCAGCACAGCATTACCTATCAACTAGTCCATAAAAATGGAAAGTTCAAACAGGACTCATTTAAAGAAGTTAATTTCAATCCCATATTTTCACTCTCATGTTGGATGGTGCAGGGTAAAAATCCTACCAGCCAAAGTCCTGGAATACATATATTTTAAAAAGTCACAGATGACCTTTTAAGTTAGAATGCTAGTGAATATCTTATAGTGCATTAACTCTCAGGAGCAACACGATCTGCAGGGATTTCAGAAGCCAGACAGTCAGTTATAATCAGTGGTTGTAGTGGAAAGGGCCTGGGGAGGATGTCATGAGACCTCCAGCATAATTTTGGCTCTTGTATTAACTTGCTGTATGACCTTAGCCATCACTTAACCCCTACAGTCTTCATTTTCCTCATGTACAAAATAAAGGGTCTTCACAAGGTGTACTTAAAGAAATTTTCCACATTTATGATTCTCAGCTGATGCTGCTTGTGATGGCTCTTTGACCTTGTGTTAATCTCTAATCTATCTGTTATTTCCTCACCTAAAATGGATGGAGGCCAAATACTTAATATTATTATAATGAAATCTTAGTAAGATTTTATTAAAAACTGTTTTCAAGTTAATGATCTGCCCTTTGACCAATAACCAATTGAACCCATTTCCATAGCAATAATAAAAATTGAACAACTTCTTATTAAAGTTTTTGCTATGCAATCTGTCCTACAATAAAATGTATTCTATTATCATGAGGAAAGATAATAAAACACTCTATCTTTATTATAGCGCAGTTTCTGGGAGGGTGGGGGGGCAGGGAATCATGAGTCCCTGAGCGCAGTTTCTGGGAGGGGGGGCAGGAAGATGAGTCTGAAAACAAATTCAGATTATCTTTTTGGCCACCAAGTAGAAATAGCACTGTGGCACTCAGATGGAATCCAAAAACAAAATCAGAAGGACTCATGTCTTGTCAGGGAGATCACTTCATGGACGGTGTAGTGGCCTGACCAGCTGTAATGGTCATGAGCCTCTGAATTTAAATAAATATGCACTTCTTTGTTTTTATTTTCTGAATGCCAACTTTTGGTGATTTTATAAAATGGTCTTAAAAGGAAGAATTCAGAGTTGAAGTTATGAATTCTATATTTCAATATGAGAATGTGGACATACTAGAATGTATGTGTGCATTTAAATACTAGATCCAATAGAGTAGCAATGCTTTAAATTATCTTTTTCAATTCTATTTCACACTGAAAATAAAACATACCCTCAGACTTCTAAAGTGGTATCAAAAACGCATCTCTGACAAGTTAGTAGATGGACAGCTGCACAGTATCTCAGATGGAAAGGCTTTCTGACATGCAAAGACAATAATGAGAATGGAGCCAAAGTGAAGCTGGGAAAATTCCCATTCTTCCCAGGGGGTAGCTTTTCTGGGTGTCAGAAGCAAACCAGACACATGCAGTCATAAAGATTTAACTAAATACAATACTCTGTTCTCACATATAATTAAAAATCATTCACCTACTATATAATTTTTGGTTATTTATATCTTTTGTTTCCTTTAAACTGGAGAAACCATTATTGGCTACTTGCACTTTAGTCCCTTCATGGGATTTTGAAGAATTAATTAAGCCAGTATGTCAAGGATGAAATTTAAGCTGTCACTCAGGCTAGAAAATGAAAAGAAAAATTGAGAATGGGATCACAATCTAAAGAGTAAAGTTTGCTAAATTCTAAATAACCCAGATTTAGAAAATTGGCTGAAATTTGGATCATCAGTGATTAATTTGCGTTCAACCTGTAAAAAACATAGCTACAGCCCAAGAGGAAAGACACCAGCCTCCAAAATTTAGCACGCAGGTGAGCTCTCTGGTCAACTCTCTGGGACAAGCAATTCCAGCACTCTTCTTCTCCCTTGGAAGGAGAAAGGCCCAGACAGAAGGCAGGAGATTCCCCACAAAAGGAACCTCTTGGCACACCCTCCCCCACAGGCCAGTCACATACACAGATTCCATTTCCCCTTCCTCTATCCTCAGATTAGATCCCTAATGGGAGCCAGTGTTCTAGGTGAATAAGATGTGAAGACATGTCAGGCCTCATTGAAAATGTCAGAGTGATGACCGGAAGGCCCTAGGAGACATCCGAGCTAAAGAAAAAGTGGGAACAAAAGAGCCAAGGGTGGTGAAGGGCGCGGGGGGGGGGGGGGCGGTGGGGGAGCTCAAGATGAAGCCAGATACGGTTTCAGGGCAAGGTTCCAGACAGACTTGCTCAGAGAAGCCGACCTTTGCCCTTTAGGTCCCATCTGCTAAAATCAACCTGCATTTGAGTTGAGGAGAAGAGAGGGAGAGAGGGGTATGGAAGTGGGGGGGGGGGGGATGTGGGCCAGCGTCCCTGAGTTTACCTTTCATTAGATAGGCCTCTAGTCTTATTTTTAGGGAGCCCCGTTCTCCTCTCCCCTTCTGCCCTCTCCCACCCCAGAGGCCCTTGGAAAACCACAGCAAGTTGGGGAAGGAGTTGGGAGAAGTTGGAGCAGCAGGAGCGGGGGCGACTCCGGCCTTACCCGGGCTGCTCTGGACGAGTAGGGGTCCTCGAAGAGGGCCCACATGCGGGGCTGCAGCCTCCTCCAGCGGCCAGACTTGCCGTCGGGGGCCCCCAGGCCCGCGGCGTCCTCGATGCCCAACCTCTTGGCCGCCAGGTCCTCCTCGTCGCCAGGGTCGCCGCCGATGAGGTCGGGGGTCTCGAAAATGTCCAGTGCCTCTTCGGCGTCACGGTGCTGCCGGTAGGTCATCCAGCAGCAGGGCTCCACGTCGGTCTCGTCGATGCCCCAGAAGGCCAGCTCCTCCTCGAAGAGCGGCCCGCACACGTCGGCGGGGCAGTGCAGCTTGCCCGTGCGGTAGTAGTTGAGCACATAGGCAAAGACGCCCGGGTGCCGGTCGAAGAAGAACTCGCGGCCGCCCCCGGGGTGGTCGCTGCTGCAGCCGCGGGAACCGCAGTTGCTCGCGCCGCCCTCGAAGCAGCCGCCTGGCCCGGGGGACAGAGGGGGCGCTCGTGGCGGCGGCGAGAGTGAAGGGGGCGACGGCTGCCGCGTGTCGCCCGCCGCCGTCAGGCAGTCGCCCTGGGGTTCGGAGGCGGCGAGAAGGGCCAGGCGTGTCCCGGGCAGGGTCTTGAGGGTGCTGCGGTAGGTTTCGTGCCGGGTGCCCCCGACATTGAGGATCACCCTCTCGTTGTTCTCGATCTTGCCCATCTCTGTGGCTCAGACATGACTGGGAAGAGGCGAACACGGCGCCAAGTTAAAGCTCTCAGACCGTCAGAGCTGCACCGTGACCCCTGCACCCCACCCCGCCCCCACCCCCAGCCCAACGTCCCCAGATGCAGGATTGGCATATATAGGCAAGGGGCAAACGACCCTCCCCGGGGGGAGATCAGAGCCCAGCCCGTCCCCTCCCCAAGCCTCACACCTTCCCCAGGTTTCCCGTGAACCTAGGAGGTAGCAGTCCAAGTCTTCCTTGACCTTCCATGACACCGTTTTCCCTGCCTCACACCTTTCTCTCATTGCTCTGATTGCTCCTCTTTCATCTTCTCACCCTCATCCTCCCTCCCCTCTGTTCTTTCTCAAGTCTCACCTGCTCCCAGTCCCTACTCTCTTCCCCGCCAGCGCCACCACTACCAGCCCTCATCTCTCCCTCCTAATCAGCCTGTCTCCCCGTCCCTTGCCCCTTGCTCTCTCCCTGCCCTGGCTCTTCTCTTCCACTCTCCTAGACTCTCCTCCTCCGCTAGCCTGGAGGCAATCCCTTCAGGCAGGGAGTTCTCTCTTAGGTGCAACTTGGTAGTACTGGGTGAGAGCACCCTCGAGCTCGGCCGAGAGCCCCCATTGCACGCGTACCCTGGGTCAAGTCTGGACTGCCCGCTGCTCCCTGGCTCCCCAGGCATGCCCTTTGAGCGACCTGTTCTCGGTTCACCTCTACTCTCGCTCACAGACCCATCAAGAAGACTGCACGCAGAAGTCACAGCAAAACAATCTCCCTGCTGCTGCTTTTCACCAAGGAGACCTGTGACCAGTTTCCTGATACAATTTCCTTTTCACGTTATTGTTGTGGTGGCCAATATTATTATCACTTGGAAAAGGAAAAGATTAGGATCCATTTTTGAGAATATAAGTGATCAGTGCATCCCACCCCATCCTCCTTTCCCAAGAAAAACAAACGCCTCGAGGATGGGGGGAGGGGGTGCTTTCTAGGAGGGGCGAGGGCCGGGGAAAAGCTGCTGGAGGCACACCCCCTGGATCCCTGAGCTGGAAGTCCTGGCTGACATGTCCCCGTTTCCATCCTCCCAGCCACCTCTTCCCAAGGTTTCACCTCCACATTCCTCTTGCGGAACGGAGGAAGGGGATGCCTGCCTGCAGGGTCAGCATACCCTTCCCAGCAAATCACTCCCTTTCCCTCCCGCCTCCAAATACCTTAACGAGACCGGGAGAAAAGTGGTTCTGCTTTGGTTTCCGCGTGGACGAGGTTCTCCGGGCAACGGGACTGAGTCCTGACACCCAGCCGAGCCGCCCTTCTCCAACGTGAAACTACTTGTTGGTGTTTTCCGGGTACAGGCTTATGGGCGGCTTCTCTGGGCGCTGGGGTCCCGGAGGCAGCCCCCTCCGGCCGCCGGCCTCTCTCCCCGCCTTCATTCTGGGAGCTGCGAGCTCGCCCCGCGCCAACCTCGGCGCCTAGAGTCACCATCGCGCAGGGCTGGGCAAACCATGGAGCTCGGGGCGGGTCCAGCTAGCGCTCCGCGACCGCGCCGCGAGCGGGCAGATCGGCTGGCAGCGACTTGAGCGGAGCTAGCCGGGGAGGTCAAGAGCTCTCACCCTCTCGAAGGTGAAGTCAGATTTCGACCTGCAGCTTTTGTTTCTTCCCCCAGAGCAGCCGCCGCTGGAGCTGCCCCTGCTGCACCACTCGCCATCAACCACCGCGGCCAGAGCACAGAGCTCAGGAAAGAGTGGGTGGGTAGGTGGGTGGGTTTGGGGAAGCTATGTTGTACCAACCAGGTTCATCTATCTTTCTTCCATGAAGCTGTATCCTCACCCTCTCTGGAGCTTCTGCCTGCCTATTTACACCCCACGCTCCACACTCTTTCTCTTCCTGCTGCCCCACCCCTCCCAACAAGTGTGAGAGAGAAAATCTAAGACCAACTGCCTTTTAAAAAAAAAAGAAAATGACAGCTGATGGGAGACAGAGGTCTACTTACAGATGACACGTAAGTGTTGTTTTGTGAGTCTTATACATGGCCCTGGCTTGCTCTTTTCTGTCAAATGTAGGTCTCCAGGCACTACATCATGGTTATATAAAACAGAACAAGTTTAAAAAGTTTATTCCAGGAACACAATGCTCTAGGAAATAAAAACTCAGGTTTCTTTATCAAAAGCGAAAAAGACAAGCTCTAGATATCCAAGTACCAAAGTGATGATCTAATTTAAGCCAATGTCTTAAATTTGAATTGGGCCTTGTATTAGTTTGCTAGGGCTGTCGTAACAAAGTACCACAAACTATTGTTTGTAGCAAAAATATGTTATCTTACAGTTCTGGAGGCTAGAAGTTTGAAATCAAGGTGTTGTCAGGGTTGATTCCTTTTGAGGACTTTGAGGAGTGAACCTATTCCAGGCCTCTCTCCTTGACTTGTGGATGGCCATCTTCTCCCTGTGTCTATTCACATTATTTTCTCTGTACGTAGACTGTCCCTGTGTCCAAATTTCCATTTTTATAAAAACACTAGATGTAATGATTAAGGCTCACCTTAATGACTTCCTTTTAACTTGATCACCTCTATAAAGACCCTATGTCCAAATAAGGTCACATGCCGAGTTACTGGAAGTTAGGACTTCAATATCTCACTCCTTTTTTTTTTTTTTTTTTTTTTTTTGGTGGGGCAGTTGGAAAGTTGGAATCCTGGGCGACAATTCAATCCATATCAGACATCACCACCAAATAGTATGTGTTTGCCTGTGTGTATATTTCTAGGAGGGAGAGAGGGAAGGAGGAAGGAAGGAAGGAAGGAAGGAAGGAAGGAAGGAAGGAAGGAAGGAAGGAAGGAAAGAAGAGAGGGGAGAGTAGGCACCTATTTTACAGGGAAGTTTTGATAGGATTGAAGTCCACAGAGTAGGTAAAACAACAGGTTGTATATAGGAGGAAATCTCTTTGAAAAACAGATACTGATGCTATGATCTGAAAAGAGCAAGAGTTATGAGATACTAATAAGAAAGTGTCAGCAATATAAAGGACTGCAAAGTGGGCAGTTAAATACGAGATCAGACAATTAAGTTCAGGAACTCATCCTAGAAAAAGAGCTATATACCTCATTGCTGTATATCACTACCGTCGCTTTCGAAGCACTCCCCTTGGGAAGTTATGCACTGATGTGAGCACCTAGTCCACCCTTCGAAGCAATTTTGGAACTCTTTTTCTGGAATGACCAACAGAGCTGTCTTCATATTACCCTTGATGTCCTGGATGTCATCAAAACATTTTCCTTTCAACATTTCCTTTATCTTCCAGTAAAGAAAGAAGTCATTGGGGGCTAGACCAGGTGAGTAGGGAGGGTGTTTCAATACAGTTATTTGTTTACTGGCTAAAAACTCCCTCACAGATAGTGCCATGTGAGCTGGTGCATTGTTGTGATGCAAGAGCCATGAATTGTTGGTGAAAAGTTCAGGTCATCTAACTTTTTCACGCAGCCTTTTCAGCATTTCCAAATAGTAAACTTGTCCAGTTGGTACAAATTCATAATGAATAATCCCTCTGATATCAAAAAAAGGTTAGCAACATCGTTGCAACAAGTTCGTGAACTTAATTGTCAGACCCCCATATAAGCAATTCATTAAAGAAAACACCTAATTGTATGTCAGTAAATAATTAAACAAAGTTAAGAATTAAAACGTCTTTGAAAGGTCATTGATCTCTAGGTAGCTAATACAAGAAAATATAGTATGTATATACATACATGTATAAGAAATTTACTAACAATATGATAGCAAGTGTGTAATAATATCCTAAGGAACAACTTTGTGACAATATAAATGTGCTTTACTAACACATGCAAATATTGAGGGAGTGATTCTAGTTTTGCACTATTATCAATCACGGAGGCATTATAAAAATCAGCAATAATTAATTTGAATTGCCAGAAAATTTCCAAAACATTTATATTCAAATTCTACCATGCATGCTCATATTGTCTAGATGGTTCTTTATATGTCTTAATGTTGTAAATTCAATAGGGAGAAAAAGGCATACAGTTTGCTTTAAAATAAAGTAACAATAATAAGTGTAATTACAGAAGTATTTATACTGATAATGTTTACTGAGATCTTACTATATGCAAAATGCTACATAAATTACACCTTTTTAATTTAAATGAAGGAAATATTCACATTAAATTACAAGACTTATAGAAAGATAACTCACACAGATGTCAGAAACCAATAATGAAAACATTCAGTTTGATAATATTAACTTCTATTATGAAGAATCTATAGAGAAACCAAAAAGAAGGGGGGAAAAGATGCAAAGGACTCATGGAGGGAAATGAAAAAAAGATGTAGTGAATCAACTTAAGTCTAAGCTTACATAAGCTATCTAGAAACAATCACTTTGACAAAAGGATGATCCTTTAGAAGAACTCAGACTTTTCTTGTTATTCATAAAGGATTAAATGTGAAATTAGAGAACATGTCAGATAAGTTTGAAAATAAAAATGTAAGATAAAAGGAGGAGATTGCATATCACTGGAGAACTGAAAAAGCAATGAATGAAATAAAGTCTTTTTTTTTTCTGGTCAATATAAGAGGGGAAGATCCTAAGACAAATATCCATCCTTAATTATATAAGACAAGAGAGAACAGAAAACCCCTCCAGCTAACTCCACTGATCCTGCTGTAAAAGACAAAAGTGAAAAGGAAAAGAAAGCAAATCTTTGAAAGATAGCAATGGAAAACTGAGGAGAAAAAAAACAGCTGCAGTTTCCATTGTCCATCTGTGTGGAGCAAGGATTTAAAAGACCTTAAAAGACCGTATGGACATTACCCCTTGCAGGGAAGCAGTTGAAATGCTGCTGCTTTTATACCCTTGAGTCAGCATCACAGAAGGCTACAGAAACCTAGCACTACATCACCACCAGAAATCTGGATTGATCTCATGGAGCCATATTGTGAATGTCAGAATGACATACTTGTAAGCTTAACATTTGCACAGATTACCTCTTTTAAAGTCCAGGGTAAGGATTTAAATAAAATCACCTTCAAAAAGCGATATATTTATAGACAAAATTCCTCTGCAGTAGATTAAAAAATGGCCACAATTTCCTATCTCTCCCTAATGGCATTATAATGTGACTTCACTTCTTCTCCCAGCAAGTCTGTTTCTCCAACCCTTGACTCAGTATTGGCTGTGTAACTTGCTTTCGCCAATAGAATGAAGTGAAGTGATGCTGTACCAGTTCAAACCCTGGACTTTAGAAGGTCTTCAGTGCTTCTGCTCTCTCTCTGTTGCTTGGAACCCTACCCTGGTGCTATGAGAACAAGCCTAAATGGCCTGCTTGATAATGAGATCTCTCTCTCTCTCTCTCTCTCTCTCTCACACACACACACACACACACACACACACACACACACACACACACACCCCTCTCTTTGGTACAATGAAAAATAGTATTAGGAAACAAGTCAGGGAACATTATAGAGTAAGGATTTTTTAAAAATGCTCCCCAACAGCTAAATCATCTCTATCCCTAGATGACAGCCAGCTAATCCCCCAAAGCAGAACTGCCTTGTTCTCTCTCATGCATGTGTTCAGAAATGTCCAGCCAAACTTAGCCCAAACGCACTGACCCACAGAATCACAAACTAAATAAAAGACTACATTTAGGTTGTCATGCTTTGGAATTATTTGTTATGCAAGCTGATTCATCCTCTACATTACCTTCATCTGAAACGTAAAAAATCTGCACCTACTTACCTGCCCTCTTAACAATAACTAACATTTATATCATGTATTGTAAATTCAAAAAGAAAACCAATATATGATATATATTTTCCTCATTTCATGAATTTTTGAGAAGAAATATTTTACTGTGGTTAATTGCAAATTCCATAGGCTTTGGAGGCAGGTAAAATGGAGTTCATCTTCTAAGTATCACTCACAAGCTGTCTGACCTAGAAAAAAATTGCACAACTCCTTGAGCCTCAGTCTTCTATAGAATAGGGATGACAACAACACAGTTACTATGAGGGTTAAATGACATATGGTCAATAAAACACTTAATGTCATTTCTGGCACATTTTAGGCATCTACTAACAGTAACTTCTATTGTCAAATGAAGAAAAACTCTCACCCCAAATCACAGTTAATATTGGGCAGAGGCAGGACCGTAACCCATATCCTTTGATGGCAATCCTGACTTGTATCTGTTATTCCATACTGCCTTGTACAGAGGTCAAAACTAGCTCAAATATTGGATATCCCATACAGATGTAATGAAACCAAAATTCTAGAATCCTTTCACTAAGTCTACATTCTTCTCAAACTATTTTAATTTAAAAATGTGTATATTAACCATCTTTTAATGACCTATTTTATTCGATACACTTTTCATACTATCCAACATAGTTACTTGAGACTATTATGATAAGATAGATATACATATGAGGAATTCATGGATTCCTAATTGTACAACTTGGTCATTTGATTTGTAAGAAATATGTATTTGTATTAGTTGTTGAGAGGCAGAGGCTAATATCCAGCATAATAACATAGACATTTAGACAATTTGAGTTTACTGTATATTTAGAAAATTAATGTGCATGAGTGCTGAGGAAAGGCATTTTAAATTGAAGGAGGAGAAAACTCAGGGAGTGTAGAGTGTAGGATGATGTTGACTGATGAGCATTAAAAGCAAGAATTGAAAATGACCTTATTCATTATGAAAGATTCTGGGTCATAGCCCTCTGTACCAGTTATGCTTTTAAATAGATGATGATAGATAGATAGATGATGATAGATGATAGATAGATAGATAGATAGATAGATAGATAGATAGATAGATAATAGATAACCTTAGTAAATGGAGCAGCCCATTATTCACACCACACTACTTGAAGTCATTATAATTTACAAAGTGGAAAATATATAGGAGTTTCTCCTAGGGTAACTTCTCTACATCTAAGGGTTAAATTGTCAGATATCAATGAAGTGTACTTTACTTTCTATTGTTATTATTTCTCAATAAGTCACAGATGCTACATAAGACATTTCATTAAAATTTTATAATCTGTATTTTTAGTGCTTTCCTGCCTTCTACTACTATTTCATACATGTGTGACTTAACTCAACTGCATTATATATGTGTATAAATTCCCTTTCGTTGTATTGTCTTTGAGGTCTCTCAACCATAGTAGAGTTCTATGCTTTGAAGCTCATCAGACTCCCCTGAGAAGCTTCCTGTTTTTCAATTCCTCCCTTTTTCATGTTTCCCTTTCATTAATTCCTAACTAATTTCATTAGTTAACATTTTCAGGTAGCCTATAAAATATCTCTTATTTGTTCACTTTAATTCAGGCCCTTATTTTCTCCTTCTTGCTAGGTCGATTGCATCAGTGTGACTTACTGCCTCTAGGCTTCCTTTCCTAGCGTGACCTTCCCATGCTGCTACCACAGTGAACTTCTCAGTTCATTTAGCTCACATCTTTTCCGTGGTTTCCTACTGCCTCCAGAGTAAAATCATGACTTCTTAATCTGGCATTTGGACCCTTACAGCATACTTTTCCAGCTTCATCTTTTCCCTCCACTCCTCAACACATAATCATCTGCTTGAGAAGCTTTTTAAAATGCAAAAGGATCTACCCTGAGTTTCTGATTCAGGTGGTTTGGTCTGCACAATTTCTGCAATTGGAAATCTGTGTTTTTAAAAAGCATCCTTTACTTTATGACACATACATAGGAAACTGTACTGAAGTGAATGTTTATAAAAACATGACAAGAAATTAGCGGAACTTTGCATCTGCAGAATATATTAGGGAGGAGTGGGACAAGAATGGAACTAACGTTTATTAAAAACAAGCTATAGACACCATATTTACATATTTTATTCTTCATTACAGGAAGTTTAACAACCAAGTATTGAGATATTCATTTTCTTTATACAAGGCAAGGGATATGCAGAGCGATTACAGAAAAAGAATTATTAGTAATTGCCAGAGTCAAAACCTTTTCAAGTACTTAGTGCAAAATAAAATTCCAAGAGCTTTAGATTTAACTCATTTGGTCCTCAACCCATGATATACCAGGATTTTACTGATGAGATTGAGACTGAAATTTTAAAATCACTTTTCCAGTATCCTACAGCTAGTAAAGGACAACTTGCAACATTCACACCCACAGATATTTAATTCCAATGCCTGTGTCCCAATCAAAGAGTAAATGGGAGAGCCATGATTTGAACATATGTAGAACAGTGATTTGAATAAGAAACAGAAGATAATAGACATGACAAAAATTCAATACCAAACTTGAAGTATATCAATTCTTCAGTGAATGGAAAACCATGTATAAAAATATCTCAGAGCTATATCTCCTCCTTGTTTAATAAACAGCATATGATAAAAGCACTAATCAAAATAGGTAAGTAGAGCAGAGTTTTTAAAAACATCATGTTTGTATTTATTTAATACAGAAGGATGAAAACCATGAGTCACAAATATTGTTCTGCAAAAGGTCAAAATAATCTTGTTGTTTTCATCAGAAAACAAAAGTAAGAGTTCAAGGAATGAACAAGTTGAAAGAAACATGTAATAAAACTAAAGCAAATATAAGCGTACCAGTTTAGCTTCATTATTTAGAAAGACATCTAGACAGGTGGAAAAGCAGGCTTTTGAAAAGATACTGTGTGCAGGTTTCCAACAGAACAGAGGAAAGTAAAAATAACATCAGTGCAACGAGCAGCTCTGAAAAGGAACAAGACAGAGGCAAACATTATTGAAATTCTTCTTTAAGCAGACCATGGAAACCTGCTTTTCAATTTATTTTCTACAGAAATCCAACTATGGGATAGGATAGACTATCATGCAATTTTAGGGACAGAAATGAAAAATAATTTAAAACTCCAGTATAAATTAGCATGATAAAACAACCTCTCAACAAAAATGTTAAGCCACATACTGAAACACACAGTTAATTGTTTCCAAAAGATAGATGTAAAACACTTTGAATTTCTGTCAGGGAAAAATAAAAAAACATCAATTTTAATTCTATATTTAAGTACATACTCTTAAAAAGTCCAGTATTCTCTGGATGTCCTGAATCTTTTTATTTTCATAATTAAACTTTTATATTTAGTTAAATAGATTTATGAGCATCTTTAGTTGATTCTGTTTCATTACTGTGATGGCTGACACAATTTATGAATGAAATATAAACCAAGAGACTACTCACAATACACATTCCTCCCTAATCCTAAAGACAATACTTCATGCTTTTACTACTAATAATTTAAATTATTTGATTCCCTTTTAGGCAATGAACAAAAAACAAAAAACAAAAGTACTAGGCAGTAAAACCAAGTTAGAAAGCATAATCAAGGACTATAACTAAAAGAAATAAATTGTCCCAAAGGCATAGCAAATAGAATATCTAGAACTAAACACATCAATACCCTATTCAGCCTTTTTAACAACCTTCTGAAATCTATGAGTGGCATCAATATGCTCAAGCTAAAAACTTGGAAACATTTCATGACCTACTCCTTTTTCTATCTTGTATCCAAGATCAACTCTGTTACCAAATTCAGAAAATTCTTTCTCTTAAATATCTCTCAAGTCTGTTCAGCTCCATCCATTTTATTTTTTTTAAGATTCTATTGGGGAATTGGGGGAGGGGAACAGTGTTGGGGAATCGGGGAAGGGGAACAGACAAGTTGTTCTTCAGTCTAGTTGTGGAGGACGTCGCTTAACTGACCCATGTTGGTATTATGATCACTGCGCTCTTCTCGGCTGAGGCAGATGGGTCGCCAGCCATTGAACAGCAGCTCATGCCAACTGCCGGCCACTCATGGTAGCTTATGGCAGCCCACTGCAGCCACACTGCTGCCTACGCCATCACTGGCATCTCGTGGCAGCCCAGTTCCAGGTCCAGCTGTTGTTCACCATCTTAGCTGTAGAGGTCACAGTGTCACTGGCCCTCATGTGGGATCTGAGCTGGGGACCTGCTGCTCAGAGCTGGAGCTCCCAAGCCAACTCTTAACCAACACGCCACTCAGTCAGCCCAAGCTCCTTCCATTCTTAACTGTCCAAGCAGTCAACATCTTTTACCTGCATGATATCCACAGCTCCCTAACAGAGCTCTCTGCCTTTAATATTGGTACAAAAATCTATTCTGCATTCCTCCGTCAAAATGGTCTTTCAGAGAATAAAGATACTCAAAGTGCCCTGCCCTTCTTATTACCTCTCAATAGCTGTCTCTTGCACTTAGGATAAATTCTAACTTCCTTAATATGTCTCTGTCCACCTTACCTGGGTCGTTTCTTTCCAGTATCTGTGGCCTCATATGGGAAGACTGAAATAGGTCTGGAGCTGGATCAGCTGAGTTTGAGAGTTTGCCATCTACATAGTCTCAGGATCTTTCTATGGGATGTCTCCATGTAGTTTCTCCAGTATGACAGTCAAAGGGAGTTGGACACTTTATATTGAAGCTCGGGGCTTCAAAAGCAATAGACCCAATAGATCATGCTGGAAACTGATGATGTTACAACCTAACTTTAAGCTACAGCCTGAGTGATCTTATTTCTATCTACTAATGTACTAAACTAATTCTTACCTTCGTACCATTTCATTTACTGTTTCCTTTGCCTGAATTGCTAATCTCATGGATCTTTTCCTGGATTGCCCTTTATGTCATTCAAGTCTCTGCTCAGATTCATTGTTGCATAGTGACTGTCTTGACATAGTTACCTCCTGCATCAGTCACCCAGAATCCTGGGAGGCATGTCACTTTTCTTAATGAGATACAGGATGTGCAGGGGAGAGATCAAAAGGAAAAAGAGAACCCTCTTTTGCAAATGGTGAGATATTGAAAATACTTATGACTTTATTTTTTTTCCCTCCTTGAATCTTTGTGGTTTTATGAAAAGCAAAGTTATCCACAATCTAATCATATACATCTTTTTTTCTTGTCCTTCCCCTGTTAATTTGGAAAAGGTATAATTATAAATTGAAGAAATAAGTTAAAATCCAAGATCAAAAAAGTGGGGACCATAGAATGGACTCTCTACCCCCAAAACTCCTTGACCTTCCTCCCATCAACTATACCAATCACCATCTTCCCATTATGTTTTACTCTTATACCCTGAGCAATGGAAACAATATTTGGAGAAGAGAGAAAAGGTCCAGTATAAAACAAATGTTGATGCATTTTTATTCATTTAAAAATATCTCATAAATTCTCATTATTTCTCATCTGAACAATAAATAGAACATCAAATGAAATTGCAAGTTTAGGGATTTAGACATAGGGAGGAAGTTCTGACTTCAATGGTTATAAGAGAATGAAAGTATTGTCATTGCAGATGCAAAAGAAATCACTAGAAAGCAATGCCTGAATCAGCTTGGATGAACTCTCTCTCTAGGCAATAGAGGAACCTAGAAATTTAACTGCAGTCTTGTCCCGGCCTTAAAAATGTAGACTCCAAATCACAAGGGAACATCATAGATAGAGTTTCATCACTTCCACCAGGATTTAGAAGCAACTTAATTTCACATGCATTTTTTTCTTACTAAGGAAAATGTTTCCACAGAATCTAACTCATGGGAATCATACTAGAATATATTACACAATGAAAAAAAAAAAAGCAATACAGAAATATCATTGTGCCACTGCTGAACTAAAAAAGCATAGGCAAGGCTGATAACTTGCACGACCTACTAAGAAAGAGTACCTGGAAACCTCATTCTCAGGCTAGCAAATAAAAGTCTCGAATCTCTTCTTATGAAGACAAAATTACTTTATTGGAGCAAAAATACTTGCAATATAAATGGAATGAAAGAACTCTGGCCATAAAGAACAGCTGGAAATGTAATTTGCTAAATGATACCATATGTCCACTATACATTTGCTACCCTGGAAGAGATAAGAGATTCCATGGGTTGGACATTTTACTTACAGAAAAAAGTAGCAGCTGTCACTTATCATATAAAAACATTAAGATTTCATCTCTAATATCTAGGATAGCTGGTAAATATTCTGGTTGTTCATTTTCAAGATATATAGCAGTTATTCCCTTAGATATCAAACATTTACTTTTCAATATTATAAAAAAGATATCTAGGATGCTTTCCACATTTTCTGCCCCAGTAAATGGTATGTAAGAAGCATAACTTATCCTGTTTATTGAGCTAGGAGGAAGATACTTTATTATGGTTATATTACTTTACATTCATATGATTAATGGTGAACTTAACTCATTGAATACATGTATTTAATTACTTTTATATGTATACACATTAACATTATATATGTATATATACATACGTGTGTATTGTGCCGATTCAATTGAAAATAAGCTGTAGATGACTTGAGACTTCATCTCTGAATATTTCATATTTGTTTCCTATGAATGAAGACACTCTCCTATATGTCCATAGCAGCTAAGAAAATTAACAATGATTCAATAATGTCTAATAAATATTCCACATTGAATTTTTCCCTATCCAGGATCTAATTAATATTCACACATTTGGGTGTGTTTGTTAAGCCTCTTTAATCTCTTTTTATGTCTCTTTTATCCCTTTTCATCTTGAACTTAATGCCTTTCCTTTGTTTTTCATGACGTTTTCAAGGATGCCCTGGCCATTTGTATTGCAAGGTGTCCCACATTCTGAATTTTTCTGATTATTCCCTCATTATTAGATTCAATTGAACATTTTTGGAAAGAATACTACATAGAATATACAGTGTACTTTTTTAATTGCATCATATCTGAGGACATGCAAAAGCCAGCTGGACTGCAATCAATGATGCTAAGTTGGTCATTTTGTAATCAAATAATGACCAAATCTCCTTACGTAAAGGTACATTATGACTATAGTAATTAGTAAGTAATCTGTGGATGATTCTTTAAGATACAGGAAATTATTTTCCCCAAGATTTTGTTTGTTTTACCATTCATTAATAATCTTTGTCTGAATTATTTTTTTATTAGTTGTTTCAACATGGGGCATTCTAGAAAGGAAATATATAATTATTGAAATTAAGAAATTATTACATTAGTGTAACAGGACATTAAACACAGCTAATGAATCATTAGTGAAGTGGAACATTAGCCAGTGAGTAGAAAATATCAAGACTGAAAGACATATAGAAAAAAGGAATTAAAAAATGACAAATACAAGAGGTATATGGAACACCATAAAATGTCTAATGGGAATGTTAAACTCCCTGAAGGAAAATAGAGAAATAATTGGGCAGAAGAAATATTTAAATATATAGTAGCTGGCATTATTCCAAAACTAAAAAAACAATAAGCCACAGATTCAAGTACTCCTATATCCCAAGAAGGATTAATAAAATAAGCATATCTAGGCATATCAGGGTAAAACTGCTAAGGAGAAGAGGCAAAGAAAATATTTACATGTAGCCAAAAAAAAATAAACAGGGCCGGCCGAATGGCTCAGTTCGTTAAGAGCTCGCCCAAGAGTGCAAGCTGAGATCTGAGCAACGGCGGTTTGATGCCAGCCCGAGCCGAGTTGCCATTGAGCTGCCAACAGGTGGCAGGATGGCACAGCTAAAAAAAAAAAAAAAAATAGAATAAAAATAAACAAAGTCCCTTCAAATGAGTCATAAAACCAAAAGCTGAATCATAAACAGAAACAATGGATGCTATAAAAATAAAATATATCAAACTCCATTATTGAAAGAAAATAACTGCAAACCTAGAATTCTATATACAACAAAAATATCCTCCAAAAATGAAGATGAAACAAATATATTTTCACACACACACACACACACACACACACACACACACACACCCAAGAGAATTTTTCAATAGGAGATCCACCTAAAAGAATTAAAGGAAATTATTTGGGATAAGCAAATTAATCCCAGATGGAAACACGGGAAGAGAGAAATAAATATAGCACAATGACAAGGGTAAATACATAACTAAATCCAAATGAATGTTGACTTTATAAAATAATAATAATATGCAGATGACATGATACTGTATATAGAGAACCCCAAAGACTCCATCAAAAAACTATTGGAACTGATAGACGAATTCAGTAAAGTAGCAGGATATAAAATCAATGTTCAGAAATCAGTGGCATTTGCATATACCAATAATAAACTAACAGAAAGAGAAATTAAGAAAACTGTCCCATGTACAATTGCGTCAAGAACTATAAAATACCTAGGAATAAATTTAACCAAAGAAGTGAAAAATCTGTACTCAGAAAATTATAAGACACTGAAGAAAGAAATCATAGAAGATACAAATAAATGGAAACATCTACCATGCTCATGGATAGGAAGAATTAATATAGTTAAAATGTCCATATTTCCTAAAGCAATATATAGATTCAATGCAATTCCTATCAAACTACCAACAGCATTTTTCACAGAAATAGAAAATATAATCCTAAAATTTATATGGAACCATAAAAGACCCAGAATAGCCTCGGCAATCCTGAGAAATAAGAACAAAGTCGGGGGGATCATGCTATCAGACATCAAAACCTACTACAAGGCTACAGTAATCAAGACAGTTTGGTATTGGCATAAAAACAGGCACATCGATCAGTGGAACAGAACAGAGAGCCCAGAAATAAATCCAGGCATTTACAGACAGTTAATCTATGACAAGGGAAGCAAGAATTTACACTGGAGTAAGATCGTCTATTCAATAAACGGTGCTGGGAAAATTGGACTGCCACATGCAAAAAATGAAACTGGACCACCTCCTTACGCCATATACAAGAATAAATTCAAAATGGATTAAAGACTTAAATGTAAGACCTGAAACCATAAAACTCCTAAAAGAAAATATAGGGAGTACATTTGCAGACATTACCCGGAGCAATATTTTTATTGATACATCCCTACGGGCAAGGGAAGTAAAAGAAAAAATGAACATATGGGATCATATCAGACTTACAAGTTTTTTCACAACAAAGGAAACCATCAATAAAACAAAAAGGGGGGCCGGCCGAGTGGCGCGGTGGTTAAGCGCTGGCTTGGGAAGCCAGCAGCCCCGGTTCGGTCCCACATATGAGGGCCAGTGACACTGCCCTCAAAAAATAAATAAATAAATAAATAAATAAATAAATAAATAAATAAATAAATAAATAAATAAAACAAAAAGGAAGCCTACTGAATGGGAGAATATATTTGCCAACGATATATCTGATAAGGGGTTAATATCCAAAATGTATAAAACACTCATGAAACCCAACACCAAAAAAACAAACAACCCAATTAAAAAATGGGCAGAAGATATGAAGAGACATTTCTCTAAAGAGGACATACAGATGGCCAACAGGCATATGAAAAAATGTTCAACCTCACTGGTCATTAGGGAAATGCAAATAAAAACCATAATGAGATACCACCTCACTCCAGTCAGAATGGCTATCATCAATAAATCAACAAACAACAACTGCTGGCAGGGCTGTGGGGAAAAGCGGTCCCTGCTGCACTGTTGGTGGGATTGCAGATTGGTGCAGCCACTATGGAAGTCAGTATGGAGGTATCTCAAAGAACTGGAAATAGAGCTACCGTTTGACCCAGCAATTCCACTCCTAGGTATTTATCCTGAAAAAACCAAGACACTTATTCAAAAAAAGTTATGCACCCCTATGTTCATAGCAGCACAATTTACAATAGCGAAGACTTGGAAACAACCAAAATGCCCATCTGTAGATGACTGGATTAAGAAACTGTGGTATATTCACACAATGGAGTATTACTCCGCTATAAAGAAGAATGAAATCGTACCATTTGCAATGATATGGATGGACCTAGAGACCATTATGTTAAGTGAAATAAGTCTGTCAGAGAAAGACAAATACCATATGATCTCACTCATATGTGGAATCTGAAAAACTGTATGAATGAGCAAAGTAAACAGAAACTGTCTCATAGATATAGAGGAAAAATCAGGGTTGCTAACTGAGAGGGAGATGGGGATGAGGGAGAAGGGGAAGGGATTAGACAGCAAAAATAGGCAACTACCATATTGCCACTGGGATATGAAAGACAGTTTGGGGATTATAATTAAAAATGTTGTAAATATTTTGTGGGGTGTCAGATGGTCATAGGTCTTGTTAGAGAGACCATTTCATGGATGGAGTAAAGGTTTGATCACTGCACTGTATAACTGAAGCAGAGGTTGTATACCTACTGTAATTGAATATATATAGTCACGGGATGTGGATTATACTGTGGAAGACAGTCAGAGGAAGAGTAATAGATATATATGATATGGGGGGGAGTGGGTTGGAGAATTGGGGGTGGGGGTTTATCACTTTGAGGGGTGAAATGTATAACTATTGCACTGTGTTGTACACCTGAAACTAATTAAAATAATAATAATAATAATAATAATAATAGCTGTCTAAAATGTATATAGAATTAGAAACAAATAAAAATACTATAAAATATGGGTTACATATAGAATTTACATGTCCTACTGTCTTTTGAATGTTTAACATATGGTAAAATGTACTAATTTATATTATATTTAAGTAAATGGAAGTGGCATATTGTAATCTGCTAAGTAAAAATTAAATAATAGTCAAGTTATTTTTAACCAAAAGGAAACAGAAGGAAAAACAGAAAATTTTTTAAATTAAAAAACTTGATTAATGAAGCTAGATGTGAAAGAAAAGAAATAAACAATAGGTGTATTAAAGCAAATACAGTCTAGTGATTGAAATTGTTCTTGCTTCATATATAGCTTACTTGTTGCAACCCATCTCTTTCACTCTTTAATTGTAGAGCCTTGGAAGAGTTGACCTCTAGTTATTACCCTCTCCATCTACCCAATGAGGATAATATTAGTGATTGCTCTTGGTGTTTTTTGTGAGCAATAAATGAAATTAAATATGGGCATAGAGATTGTTACCATATCGGAGGAGGTTATTGATAGGATGTTACCCATGGCTGACAAGAAAGCTGGACCCAATGCGAGGATCCTCACCCCCCTCCTCTGTACTTGAAATGTACATTCTACCCACCATTTCTTCAGTGAGAGCTGTTTTCAAGGACATAGCCTTAAAAGAGCAATGTGCTGCTGAGGACCTCTGAACTGTGTATGGATCTAAATCCAGTGAACTTAAATTTTTAAGTTTCTGGAGGGCCAAAGGGTGGGGAGATCTATACTCCTCTGCAGCTACCCAAGATAAGACTCCTTTGTAAGTTTCCTTGCTTAGCAAGCCTGCCACCTACCAATCTGGAGTGGCCTGCTTCTTTCTTCGGTCTCTCCTTGCCCTCCATTTGTGGGAGCCAGTTTTGGGTTTCACCCGGGGAAGTTCCTGATGTTGCAAACCAACATACCAATAAATATTTATTATTAAAATGTAATAAAAACCAAGATCTATATTTTTAAAAGCTTGTCTTTTACCTGAATTCCTGTGATCCAGAAATTATGATAATTATAAAATTATGAGATTGAAAGTCCCATGGAACACCCACACATCTGGTTGATGTCTTGTCTTGGATAACAACCAGATTGCTTGAAGGGCTGTTCTACTTCTGGTTCAACCTTATTATCCCAGGGTGTAGTTTTTCAAATTGGAACCTAAAGGTGGGAGATTTGCCAATGTTGTTCCTTCTTAATAAATGCTACATATCAATTTTTCCCTATTGTCCCAGAGGGCTATTTAAACCTTGTTCAGCTCATACCCTCAGAAACACCTTTCTCAGAATTGGCAGATATTCCCAGTGAAGTGCTACTCCTAATGTGAAAATCACCTCTCCGAGTTTCTCTTTATTCCTGACTCTCTGTTTCATAACTATTCATAACCTTGTTATTTTTCTGTGCTTTCAAGCAATTTTGTTTCTATATTTTGTGCATTTTCTAGGTTTTCTAGATGACCTGCATTTCTTTGCCTGCTATTACCAAAATCACTTCTCTATGACCTGTGCTAAAGGTTACTCAATGAAGGTATGAATCAGCTATTCTGATTTGCTAATTATATACAACAAATAACTGCTCAACAATTATAAAAAAATATTTATTTCATTTAACTGATTTTTAATGAATTAATTCATTTTTGCAAAGAACTTAATATTTCAGGGTACCTTTTATTTAGCTATTTTAAAATTATTTATTGAGGATTTACTATGCATGACCATATAATAATGAAAACACAGAGAACTTTTTCACCACTTAACATTCACTTTCTTATTGGTGTAAAATAAACAAACATATAAACAAGTATAATAACTTCAGATTATAATAAGTGGTATGAAGGGAATAAACAAGAGGTTGTTATAGAAAAGTAAATGTTAAGCTGAAACTTAAAAATTAATTAGAAACTGTTTATGCAGAGTGTTGGGAAAACAGTCTCCCGCCAGAGGGAAGTAAATAAATAAATGTCCCTAGGAAGAAAAAAGCATACTGTATTAGCAGATCATAGCTAAAATAAGGATACCTACTATGAAAGGCCACTCTACTAAGACTGGGAAACACAGCAGCCTTACCTAATAAATAGAAACAAACACAAGGAGGCAGTCACAATGAGGAGACAAAGAAACATATCCAAAATAAAAGAACAGAAAAAAACTCCAGAAAAAGAACTAAACAAAATGGAGACAAGCAATCTACCAGATGAAGAGTTCAAAACACTGGTTATAAAGATGCTAAGTGTTCCCAGGGAGAACTTCAACAAAGAGATAAGAAATTAAAAATGGAGATAAAAAACATAAAAAAGAACCAGTCAGAAATAAAGAATATAATAACTGAAATGGAGAATATACTACAGGGAATCAACAGTACATTAAATGAAGCAGAAGATTGAATCAGCAATTTAGAAGATAAGGTAGCATAAAACATCCAATCAGAACAGAAAAAAGAATCCAAAAAACTGAGGATAGTTTTAGGGGCCTATAGGACAACACCAATATTTGCATTATAGGGGTACCAGAAGAAGAGAGAGAGTAAGGGATTGAAAACCTATTTGAAGAAATAATGATGGAAAACTTCCCTAATCTGGCAAAGGAAATAGACAAAAGTCCAGAAAGCACAGAGTCCCAAACAAGATGAACCCAAAGAGGCCCACACTAAGGCACACCATAATTAAAATGCCAAAAATTAAAGACAAAGAGAGAATCTTAAAAGCAGAAAGAGAAAAGCAGTTAGTTACCTACAAGGGAGCTCCAGTAAGAGAAACAGCTGATATCGCAACAGAAACTTTGCAGGCCAGAAGGGATTGGCAGTACATAGTCAAAGTGATGAGAAGCAAGGAATTGGAACCAAGATTACTCTACCCAGCAAAGCTATCATTTAGAATCAAAGGACAGATAAAGAGCTTCCCAGACAAGAAAAAGCTAAAGTAGTTCATCACCACCAAACCAGCATTACAAGGAATGTTTGAGGTACTTCTTTAAGATGAAAAGAAAAAAAAACAAAGGATAAAAAGATATGAATAGTAAAATGGCAATAACCACATATCTGTCAATAATTACTTCCAATATAAATAGATTAAATTCTCCAATCAAAAGATAGGGTAGTTAAATGGATAAGAAAACAAGACCTTTACATATGCTGCCTACAAGAGACTCACTTCACATCGAAAGGCACACACAGGCTGAAAGCAAAGGGATGGAAAAAGATATTTCAAGAAAATGGAAATTAAAAAAAAATAAAGCTGGGGTAACAATGCTTATGCAGACTTACACTTAAATACTTCAAATGGACTTTAAAACAAAGGCTATAACAAGAGATGAAGAAGGACCCAGTAATCCCACTTCTGGGTGTTTATCCAAAGAAACCCAAAATGCTACTTCAAGGGGATATGTACATTCACATATTCACTGCAGCATTGTTTACAATGGCCAAGATGTGGAGGCAGCCTGGGTGTCTGTCAATGGATAAATGAGTAAAGAGCAGGTGGTACATATATACAATGGAATATTGCTCCGCCATGGAAGGGAATGGTTCTTGCCATCTGAGGCACATGGATGGACCTGGAGGATATTGTGCTGAGTGGAATATGTCAGACAGACAAAGACAGATGGAATATGATTTCACTTTTATGTGAAACCTAAGGAACAAAATAAACAAACAAAATAGAAACAAACTCATAGATACAGAGAACATAGTGATGATTGCCATGTGGAAGGACGGTTGGGAGTGCAGGGTGAAAATTGTGAAGGAATTAAAAAGTACAAATTGGTAGTTACAAAATAGTCATGGGGATGTAACATAAGCATAGGGAATATAGTCAATAATATGGTAATAACTATGTGTGGTGCAGGTGAGTACTAGACTAATCAGGAGGATTATTTCTTTCATTTTTTTTTTTTGAGGGCAGTGTCACTGGCCCTCATATGTGGGATCTGAACCGGGGCTGCTGGCGTCCCAAGCCAGCTCTTAACCACCGCATCACTTGGCCGGCCCAGATTATTTCTTACTTATATAAATATCTAACCATTCTGCTGTTCACCAGAAATTAATATAAAATAATATTGAATGTCAATTGTAACTAAAAGATTTTTAAAGCAAGGAAATGGTGAAGGGAAATAAGAGGTTCAAATTTCCAGATATAAAACAAATAAGTCATGAAGATATAATGTACAGCATGGGGCATATAGTCAATAATATTGTGATAGTGTGGTACAGTGTCAGATGGTTGTTGGACTTATGATAATCATTTCTTTTGGCATATAAATGTTGAATAACTATGGTGTACACTGAAAATAATTTAATATTGCATGTCAGTTATATTTTAATAGAACACCTTAAAAAATTAAAGTAAGGTATGTGGGCAGGTTAGTATGAATTGAAGATGGAGAGTCCAGATCATATAGGACCTTGTAGGCTCTAGTAAGAACAACTCATCTTTGTTCTATAACTTTTTAAATAGAATGCAATAGGAGTTATATTGTTGTACTATAGCTAAGTTAACTGTCATAATATTTCTACTCATAATATTTCTGCTCATAATACCCATATTCCTACTATAAAAATATGCCCTCAGGCCACTGACCTAGTGGGAGTGCCCTGGACTGTCAAAATAGTAGATTATTTCTACTGACAATTTTACTTCTTAGAGGGCAGTAGAAGCAACTTAGGAAATTGCTGCTCTGAACTTAATAATGACAAAGAAGGAAAAATTGGTTGGTAAAGTAGAAGTGACAAGAACCTTGGGGACAGGAAACAATGCTACTTTAGAGTTTTAAAGTTAAAACAAAAGAAAACCTTGGGCCCATTCAGATAGCATTCTTTAAGTTTTCAAGGGAAATATTTGTTATTTGTTTAAGAACAAAGTGAAAAGTGAACCTACAAGGAAAGACCTCAAGGGTTTTCAAAATACTCCACAAAGTATAATTGTGCTTATCTCATTATGGAAGAGATGAGAAAGAATATGGAGAGCAGAAACAATAAGACTGATGTTTCCACCAAAAAAAGAAAGCTTTCTGATACACTCCACTTAAAAAAGACGAACTAGTGACAGTGATAAAGTACTGGCTCTTCAGAATGTTTTCAGGAAGTTTCTTCACAACGCATTTAAAATTACAAAACAAAATTTTTTTCTCATTTTTTAAGCAAAGAGACAACCACGGAGCTTGAGGAAATTTTGATATATTATGAGAAGAAAATGAAACTTACCTATATTTTGCATTGGTATTCTTCTGCAAGGTCAATGACTATACTTAAAGAATAGAATAAACACACCAAAAAAGAGAAAGTCAAAAACCAAAACATAAGATATTTGAAGAGATACAGTAACATCTCAAAATGAGGCCAATTCTCTCAAACCAGGTGAATTATCCCAAGAGTATATATAATAACTTGCAAAAAGAGTTTCCTGAAGGGTATATGATGGGTGTTAATCTTCATTGAAAATTCTGGTAGATACATGAGCTAATAGAAGCGTGGAGAGAATCTAATGCCTCTTTAATATTCAAAAGGGCAGAGAACAAAGTCAAAAATCCTAAAGACCCTTATCTGAAGAACACTTCTAGAAGAGTTTATAATGGTATAATTTATGACCTTTATGAAACAAAGCTGTAATTATTAGGAAATAGAAAGTTTACTAATGACAAGTGAAATACTAGCATTTTTTCCTTTTCTCTTTTTTTTCTATGTTCCAACCATAGATGGCCTCCTCTCATCCAAACGCCTGGCACATACAAGAAACCCAATCAATTTTTGTTGAATGGATAACTCCATTCTCAATTTTCAATTTCTTTAACATGATCTTCTCCAATGGCTTTCCCACACAGGGCTTCTTTCCATGCTGTTCCCTCTGCTGTAAACGTCTCACTCTCTTTATTGACACTCCTTTCCACCCCAGAGCTTTACTCTAGCTAACTCAATTCATTCTTTTTTTCTTTAGCTGAACCATCCTGCCACCTGATGGCAGCTCAGGGGCAGCTCAGCTTGGGCTGGGCATCAAACTGCTGTTGCTCAGAGCTCAGCTTGCACTCTTGAGCGAGCTCTTAACCAACTGAGCCACTCAGCTCAATTCACTTTTTCTTTTTCTTTTTTTTCGTTTTAGAGGGCAGTGTCACTGGTCCCCATATGTGGGATCCGAACCCGGGCCGCTGGTGTCCCAAGCCAGCTCCTAACCACCGTGCCACTCGGCCAGCCCTCAATTCACTCTTTATGACTCAGAGTCAACATTATTTCATGATGGAATCTTTCCCTAACACCCCACTCCCCTCCACATAGAAACACATACATTGGGCAGATGCCTCTTTTATACTCTCAGTTCTTCTTTCATAGCGCTTATCACCTTTATAACTGATTCATTGTCTAGATAATTACTTGTTTAATATTTGTCTTTTTCACCATACTGTAGCCTCTATCAGAATGAGAAGCATGTCTGTCTTGTTTATCTCTACACTCCAAGTATCCAAGCCAGGGAAATTTACTGGTCATAAATTCTTTGTAGGGCAGTTTGTGGGTATAGGCAAGGTCTTTTAAAGAAACTTCTAAGAAAAGATGGAGAACTAGGATTTGGTCATAGTTCAGTTAGATTGTATAGCAACCTTAAATTAAATGACTATATCTGAGAGATAGAGATTAAAGAGAGTCTAGAGACAGTATATATTTATTACATGTCCAATGCTTCATCACATGATAAAGCAATGATTCATTATCTTTAGTGAGAATAAGAATCACCTTTGTACTTGACAAAAAAGATAAACTCAGGGTTCCAATCCCACTGTTTGGCTTCATGATTTTCTCTGTGCTCTCTCTGTAGGGAAACTCTCCAAGAATTTTGTGGTTTTCTGTAGGGTCTCTAACTATAATATCACAAGGACATTCATTGATCTTTTTCTTTCAGACATACTCAGATACAAACTACTTTAGTAAAAGTCCATCTTGGTGGCTTTTCTATTTTAGGCTACTATGTATATAAATGACATGCAAGATAGAGTTACAGATCAAAGAAAATATTTTACTGTGGGGAGGAAAAAGAAAAAAAAAATGTACTCCCACAACAGATTTTTTAAATTTTGGTTCAGAATGGCTTTAGATATACAGAAAAATTGAGAAGTAGTAAAGAAAGTTTTCATATACCCACACCTAGTTTTCACTAGTAATAATGTCACACATTATTATGGCATATTTGTCATAATTAATGAACCAACATTTATCATTATTATTAAGTAAAGTTCATATTTTATTCATACGTTCTTAGTTTTTAACTTAATGTCATTTTTTTCTGTTGCAGGATTCCATCCAGTATACTACAGTATATTTAGTTGTCATGTCCACTTAGGTTCCTCTTGACTGTGACATTTTCAGGCTTTCCTTATTTTTTATGACCTTAACAGTTTTGAGGAGTACGGATCAGATATTTTGAAAAATGTCCCTCAATTTGAATGTTTCAGATTTTTTTTTCTACTTATTAGGCTAAGGTTATGGGTTTTGGGGAAAAAGACCACAGAGGTCAAGTCCCAATCTCATTCTATCACATCAATGGCAACTACAGTCAACATGTCTTATGTTAACCTTAATTACTTGGCAGAAGTAGTATTTGTCAGATTTTTCCACTGTAAAGTTATGCTCCCTCCGCCCATTTCCATACTGCACTATATGGAAGTCACTATGTGTGGCTCACACTTAAGTGGGGAATTACGTCCCAACTCTCTGAGGGAAGAGTATTTACATAGTTACTTGGAATTCTTCTGCTTGGAAGATTTGTTCTACCCATTTCTTTATTTATTCAATCATTTGTTTATATCTGTATGGACTCAGATCGTTCTTCCATAATCTGAGTTGTTATCTAATAACTATTTATTTAGTTGTTCAAATTATTCTGACTTTTGGCATTGGGAGCTATCCCGTCATCGTGGGGTTTTTATTTTGTTTGGAGCATTTTTTAAGTTCTTACTTTCTGTAGTTCCCTCTGGTGCTACAAGGTGCTCCAGACTCACCTTGAACATTTTCTTCTATAGTCTTGGAATAATTTATTTCTCCCAAGGAGACCTGGTTTATTTTATTGGAGAATGGTATTCAAAACCAAGGTCTCGGTGTGCTCATTGCTACTTAGGTGTCATTGCTTCTGAGCTCCCTCAGATGGCAAAATAAGGAACTATATATAAAATACTTTCAATACTAATACATGTATATACACATATCTATAAACAGTTCTGTATGCAGACAGCTGAACTATATTAAGCTAACATGAGTTCCTACTTAGGTGTCCATTTCGAATTGTTACACAATTCTAACCTCCTTATCTTGATTACCTGTAACCCTTCCAATGCATCAGTGAGAAACCTGGCTCCCACTATTCACTATTTATTTATTAACCAGTATACATGTATAATGATTTCAGAATTGTTAACTCATGCATATGGGAAACAATTTTATCATTGAAACGGAGCACAATGCTTATGTAAAGTTCTCTTTGCTTTTAGACCTATGACTTCACTCATTTCTAAAGTACATAGATCAGCAGGATTTTCCCTCCCTTACCCCCAGCTCTTCAGTGAGACCATGTCATATGTTGGTAACACAGATACGTTCTTTCCTCACATTCTGCATTTCACTCTGGGATCACTTGATCCCCTGGCCTGCAAGGTTTGGGCAGAGAGATCACTGATAGCTTCCTGAGGGTTCCCTTGGACCTGATGACTTGTGTTTCCCTTGTCACTTTTACAATCCTCTCCTTGTCTTTGACTTTGAGCATTTTGATTATAATATGTCTTAAAGTGATCTTGTTTGGGTTGATCTTGCTTGAGGTCCTTTTAGCTTCCTTTATCCAGATGTCCATATCTCTCCATTGTTTGGGGGGGTTTTCAGCTTTTATTTCTTTAAATAATAATTCAGCTCCTTTCTCTCTCTTTTCTCCCTTTGAATCTCCCACGTTGAAAATATTCCTTCAGTAGATAGTTTCCTATAATTCATGTATGCGCATTTCACTCTTTTCTGTTCTTTTTGGTTTTTGTTCTTCTAACTGGCTGATTTCAAATGATCTATCTGAGAGTTCGCTGACTTCTGCATGATCAAGTCTGTTAATGAAGTTCTCTACTGAATTTTTCAGTTCACATTGTATATACTTCACCTCTAGGATTTCCATTTAATTCTTTTTTATGGTTTCTGCTTCATTATTAAAACTCTCATATTGTTAATGCAATTTTTTCTCTTCTTTTTTTTGTTATTGTCATTGTCTTGCATTTCCTTAAGATGATTTCTTAGAATTTTTGTCAAAAAAATCATAGATCTCCTGGGAGTTTCTCCTCCCTGGTCCCTTTGCCAGCAAGCCTGTACATGAATTGTGCCTGGGAGGGGCCTAGAGTAAAATCTAGGGCCTTGCAGGATCTTTGGAGTCAGGGGGTGCAGATGGGAGTGTCTCCCACTGAGATCCTGGACTCTGAGGACTGCAGATAGACTGTGGCTGTGAGGAACTACAGCCCCATAGAGTGCGCTTTCAAGATAGGTAGGGATACAGAGACATGTCCTGCTGGGTTCCTGTGCCAGCAGGCCTGTTCGTGTCCTGTGGTTATAAAGATCAAAGCCCAATTACAAGACCATTTCAGAATCTGCAATCTGAACAAGTTGGGCAGGCTAACTTCTAGGGATTCCTAGACTGCAGCAGAGAGGGGGTGGAGCTGGTTTACAGGCCACTTCAGGGTCCACAAACAGGACTGAGTTCTGTGTGGTTATTACCCAACACAAAGGTAGTAAGTGTGATTCTTCCTCAGTCCCTTGGTATGTGGTGCTGGTGACAGAGCCAAAGCCAAACTGGGCTGTAGCCAAGTTCTCAGGGTGTATGAAGCTTTTTCTGGGTCTGTACCTGGGGGCTATGGTTAGCAATTCAGCTGCCTTGTTGTGAGCCTGTATACTCAAAATAGCTCTCCCTGGTTTTGCACTGCTTCAGTTTCACAGTATCTTATCTGAAAACCAAAGCTAGCACAAAGGCTAGCTTTTTCCATGGATGGATGGATGGATGCTAAATTCCTGTTGGTGGGGAGCGTGGGGGGGTGCTATGAGCCAGGGGTGTCTCATTCAGCCATCTTGCAGACATCACTCTTGCCTGCACGGTTTCTGATAAAAAGTCAATCATAATTCTTATACTTATTGCTCTATAGTAATCCCCCACCCATCCCCTCTGGCTGTTCTCAAGATTTCTCCTTGTCTTGGTTTTCTGCAGTTTGATTATGATACGCCTAGGTATGGATTTTTGGTATTTGTCATGCTTTATAGTCCATAAACTTCTTGGATCTGTGGTATTTGTCATTAATTTTGCAAGGTACTCAGAGTTTATTACTTCAAATATTTCTTCTGTTCAATTTTATTTCTTCTCTTTCTGGTCTTCCAATTACATGCATATTTTATCTTTTCAAGTTATCCCACAGTCTTGAATGTTCTGGACTTTTCTTTCTTTAAAAAAGATTTTATTGGGGAATTGGAGAAGGGGAACAGTATTGTGGAATCTGTGAAGGGGAACAGACAAGTTGCTGTCCTTTTTGTTCTTCAGTCTAGTTGTGGGGGACGTCGCTTCACTGGCCCTTGTTGGTATTATCATTGCACTCTTCCCAGGTGAGGCAGATCCATCGCTGGCCACTGGACACCCACTCACGGCAGCTCTTGGCAGCTCACAAAAGCTCATGCCAGCTGCCGGCCAGACCCACTGCAGCCTACACTGTCTCTGGTGACCCACAGCAGCCCAGCTTCAGGTTGAGCTGTTGTTCACCATCTTAGCTATAGAGGGTGAAGCTTCACTGGCCCTAATGTGGGATCCAAACCAGGGCCCTGCTGCTCAGAGCTGGTGTCCCAATCCAATTCTTAACCAGTGCGACACTTGGCCAGACCAGGTTTTTTTCTTCTCTTCTCTTCTCTTCTCTTCTCTTCTCTTCTCTTCTCTTCTCTTTTCTTTTTTCTTTCTTTTTTTCTTTTCTTTTCATTCTTTTTCTCTGTGCATTTCAGTTTGAGAAGTTTCTATGTGCTTATCATCACTAACATAATGAAACATTGATATTTTATCTTAAGACATCTGGCTGCAGCAAACACATAGAAGGGAATTGTCAGTATAAATTTAGTCATCTATGTTCTCATGTAATCTCTTTGTTCCATTTATAACTAAATTATTTTCTGTTTAATTTGGGAGGATAAAAATAGTAATTCGTTTGTCATTATTCTTATAGTTTAATATACAGTTCTTTTTATCCTTTATTGAATTTTCAAAATCAAGCAGATGTATTTTTATCTTCAAAATATCTTTCTTGGGGCCGGCCAAGTGGCGCTGTGGTTGAGTGCTGGCTTGGGAAGCCAGCAGCCCCAGTTCAGGTCCCACATATGAGGACCAGTGACACTGCCCTCAAAAAAAAAAAAAAAAAAGAGTTAACCTTTTACAACCGAAATGCCCATCGGTAGATGACTAGATTAAGAAACTGTGGTACATTTATACAATGGAATATTACTCTGCTATAAAGAAGAATGAAATTGTCCCATTTGCAATGATATGGATGGACCTAGAGACTATTATGTAAAGTGAAATAAGTCAGTCAGAGAAAGACAAATACCATATGATCTCACTCATATGTGGAATCTGAAAAACTGAATGAATGAGCAAAGTAAACAGAAACTGTCTCATAGATAGAGGAAAAACAGGGTTGCTAGTTGGGAGGGGGGTGGGGATGAGGAAGAAGTGGAAGGGATTAGACAGCAAAAATAGGTAACTACAATATTGCCACAGGGATATGAAAGACAGTTCGGGGAATATAATTAATAATGTTGTAAATATTTTGTGGGATGTCAGATGGTCACATGTCTTGTTGGGGAGAGCATTTCATAGATGGAGTAGAGGCTTGATCACTGCACTGTACACCTGAAGCTGAGGTTGTATAATATTGTATACCAACTGTAATTGAATATATATAGATAGTCACGGGATGTGGATTATACTGTGGAAGGGAGTCAGAGGAAGTGTAATAGATATATATGATATGGAGGGAGGAGTGAGGTGGCGAATTGGGGAAGGGAGTTGTCACTTTGAGGGGTAAAAAAGTATAACTATTGCACTGTGTTGTACACCTGAAACTAATTAAAAATAAATAAATTGAAAAAAAAATCTTTCTTGGATCTTTAAAGGTTCTCTAGTTTTCTTGAACTTTAACACAGTTACAGATTACAGACTTTTTAAAAATGTCTACTTTTTATAGTTAGCGTGTTTTATAAGTGGGCTTTTGTTTTAATTCCTAATATTAGTCTCATTTCAAAGTGTACAGTTTTCAATACATTGGTCAACTTTTTGGATTTCTTAACCTTAGAGTGGGGAACTCTTTATGAGGGGGTTCATCTGGTTTTATCTTAATTTTTTTATTTTTATTTTTCAATTATTGTTGACATTCAATATTATTTTATATTAGTTTCAGGTATACAGCATAGTGCTTACATATTTATATAATTTAGTAAATGATTCCCCCAATAAGTCTAGTACCCACGTGGCACTATATCTAATTATTACAGTATTATTGACTATATTCTCTTTGCTATACCTTACATCCACATGACTATTTAGTAGCTACCAATTTGTATTACTTAATTCCTTCACCTTTTTCACACAGCTGCCTAATCCCCTTCACCTCTGGCAACCATCAGTTTGTTCTCTGTATCTATGAGTCTGTTTCTGTTTTGTTTGTTGACTTATCTTGTTCTTTAGATTCCGTATACAAATGAGGTCATATGGTATTTGTCTTTCTCAGCCTGACTTGTTTCATTTAGCATAATACCCTCTAGGTCCATCCATGTTGTCTCATATCAGGAGCTAATTCTTTGAGAGAATAACAGTAAAATAAAAAAATGCAATGATAAATCTTATCAAAAAAGGGAAACAAACAAATAAAATATGACAGAAAATAAATAACACACTGAGGAGATGATAAATTAGAAGAAATACACTGTACACATTTTATGCTAATAAAGTGAAAAGAAAAAGGATATTGTTTTAATTATCAGATGTTTCTGAAGAAGAGTTAGAAATTTAAAAAAATACAAATAACCAAGGGTGATAATAAAAACTAAATTAACCCAAAAAAGTCGAGAAAAAAAATAAACTGTAAAAGATTACTGACAGACCTCGAAGAAGAGCTGGAAAAGGGAGATATATCAGGAACAAAAGAGGAACACTTAAATAAATCTACTTGTATGGTTAATTATCACCTCAATTGATGACAACAGAAATTAACAAAAAACTAATCCTAAAGTGTATTGAAAAACCAAACTAAGAATGCTATGGAAAGTATAGCATTTTTTTAAAATAAAGGTAATGAAGAAGGACATGAATAACAGAATTTAATATATTACAAAGAGCATTCATAAACAGATCCTTAAATAGATCTGTGCATATATTTTAATTTAGTTTGTGGTGAAGAGATCATTGAAAGTAAAAATTAAAATATAGACTATTCAATTAATAGTATTTGAACAATTGGATTTGCACTTTGAAGAAAAATAGACTTGTCGCTCTGTGTGTGTGTGTGTGTGTGTGTGTGTGTGTGTGTGTGTGTAAAATCCAGGTTAATTAATACTACAAAAGTAGTAGTAGGAAATATAAGTTAATGTTGGTATTGATATCTTCTAAGTAAAATACAGAAGCTAAAAGACAAAACTGACAGATTTTATTTAACACAACCTAAAGCCTTCCTAAAACAAAGTCATAAATAAAGTTAAAATTTCAGCAAAGTTGTGGAAAACTTTTTGAATCATATATTACTAACAAAGATTACTATCCAGACTATGTGTACATAGTTTCTAAAGTCAATTTATTAAAAAATAAATAAATAAATAAAAATAACAGGCACAATATAAGCAAACAATTCACAAAGGATAATCATAAATGTCTATATAAATATGTATTAAAACATGTTCATCCTGACTAATTAGTTATAAGAAAAAATCCAAATTAAATGAAATTATTTTTCATAAGTCTGACAAGAATTACAGTGACAATATCAAATCTTGGCAAGTATACAAGGAATAGTACTTTTGAACACTCACAGTGGGAGTATAAATTGGAGAAACCATTCTGGAAAACAAGCTGCCAGTCTATCAAAATAAAATTGTGCCACTCCGTTGACCCAGCAATTCTACTTCTAAGAAGGAATTCTAAAGAAACATTCACAGATGAGCACCAAAATGTACATAATAGAATGATTTCTTTGTTGTGGTAGTGAAAATTAGAAACCTAAATGTCCATCAATAAATGATTTCTTATAATATTGTAATGTATTACATGGCTATTTAAATGAATAAGATATACTTTTATGTACTTGTACTAATACTAATCTAACTCTACAAAAATAACAGTTAAGAAATATAAAGACTAGAGGTCAAAGCATCAAATTCCATCTAAAGAAAAACCAGAGAGAGAAAAATAAATAAGGAAATGGAGGAGAGGAAAGTACTGAAGATATAACAGTCACAAATTTTTCATAACTAAAGAAATATACATGCCCTCAGTTGGAAAGCCTCTAGAGTACATAACAAGACAGATAAAACAATACATATACATAGCACAGAGATCTTTTAAAATATTGAACACAAAGAGAAAGTCTCAATGTTTCTAGATTGAAAAGAGTAAAAGCTTGAATTTCAATCATTGACCTGAGGTTTCCAAACAGCAACATTAGATGTAAAAAGATAAAAAATTAACATGGAATATGGTAAATAAAGGATGGATTATTTTGTAAATAATACTGAAATAATTGGTTCTCTATATGGAAAACAAAATGAAATTATGGCTCTGGGTCATAGAAATAAGCACCATGAATTGAAGACATATGAAAAGAAAAACAACAGAATTAGTACAAAGCGTATTCTAATATATTTTATTTTTCTGTGGAGAATGATTTTTTAATTTTTTTTTTAAGCTGAGCCATCCTGCCACCTGTTGGCAGCTCAACGGCAACTCAGCTCGGGCTGGCATCGAACCGCCATTGCTCAGAGCTCAGCTCGCTCTCTTGAGTGAGCTCTTAATCAACTGAGCCACTCGGCTGGCCCTGAGAATGATTTTTTAATAAGAACAAAATGTATTAAATGAAGTAAAGGAAAGTCATGTATAGCACTTCATCAAAAATAAAGATTTCTTCAAACAAGGGCCATTCAGATGAAATTAGCAATAAGAAGGTATTTCCAACATCCAAACTGAATAAGGATTAAGATTTGGATTATACGAGGAGCTCTTACAAATTATCAAGAAATAAGAAGGGAATTTGTACTCAAGATGGTGGAGTAGGTAAACGCTGTGGTCGTCTCCTCACAGGACCACATCAATTACAATTAAAACATAGAACAAGCATTATTGAGAATCACTTGAAGTCTAGCTACACCAAACCCCTACAACTACAGACTTCTACAACTATAGAAGAAACCATCTCGAGACCGGTAAAATGAGCAGAGATACAGAACGGATTAGGTCCCACACCTGCGTGTGACCATTAAATATTAGGAGGGATATCTCAGCTGTGGAGGTCACCCCTAAGGAACAAGGGGTCTCAGCCCCCACTCAACCCAGGGTTTCAGTGCCAGGGAGAGAAGTCCCCATAACTTCTGGTTGTGAAACCAGTGGAGATTTGGCTGAGTGAGAGGGAGGGCAGCTGCACTCCCAGGTGCTTCTCTTAAAGTTCCTGTGCATGGATTTACCCGCTGACAGACTCACACATTCTGAGCTCCAACACTGAAGCAGCAGTTGGAAGGGCACCAGATGTACAGGGAGGAACTCAACTGTGTAGCTGCAGGGAGAGGCGTGGAGGGGCAGCTTTCTCCCAGTCGGAGGAACTGGCGGAAGCTGTTGTTTCTTTGTTGAGCCCTCCCCCTTCCCAGCGTGCAGATGCACATAGACGCCAAATCTGAGTCTCCATCAAACTGTCTATCACCATTCATCTGCCCTGCCCTAGTGATTCCCTGAAACCACACCCCACCCAGCTTTCCAGCACACTCAAGCCACTTCCAGTGTCTTTTTGGTACAAACTGCCTGCCTTGGCTCATGTTGTAGGCTTTCCTAATATATCTTAAAGGTTCACGAAACCCAAATAAGCAGCATCTGGCTTTGGCCTGTCCTATTCATCTGGCTTAGCAGCCCTAAGTCCAGCACTAGCAACAGCCAGCCTTGGTTCATGACTTGGCCTCTCAAGGCACCTCCAAGCACAGTGTTGCAGGCAGCCATTTCTGGTTTGCTTTGTGGTTCATGCCAGCTGGCCCCAGGCTGGGCACAGACTGCAGCTAAACTTGGCTGCAGTGGGTCCCCTTTCAGGAGGCTCTGGGGCTGGAAGGCCCAGTAGCTAGCTTCAGAATGGGATGGAGCATCACCAGGCCACCTCCAAGGGTGACACACTCAGAGGGCAGACTGGGCAGGCACCAGAGCCCCACTAAAGCAAACCCTGTCCTGTAGTGTCAGCCCTTGCACAACAGCTCCTCCACTGTAGTCACAGCCAGTCTTCACAACCAATCAGCCTGAGGATCAATCCCTCCTACTGACATGCAAAGAGCAATCAAATCACAGCTACAACAGGAAGGCCCACACAACCCACACAAGGACACCTGGAGCACCCAGCTCTGGTGACCAGGGCGACTGCACCACTGGGTCCCACAGGACACCTACTACATAAAGGCCACTCTACTAGGACCAGGAGGCATAGCAGCCCCACATAGAACTAAACAAAGAGAGGCAGTCAAAATAGGGAGACAAAAAATATTTCCCAAATAAAACAACAGAACAAATTTCCAGAACAAGAACTAACTAAACAAAATGGAGTCAATCCACCAGACGCAGAGTTCAACACACTTATTATAAGGATTTTCAATGATCTTCAGCAAAGAGATAGGAAACATAAAAATGGATATAGAAAACAAAAAAAAGAACAACTCAGAAATAAAGAATACATTAACTGAAATGAAGAATGCATTAAAGGGAATCAATGTAGATTAGATGAAGCAGAGGATCAAATCAGTGATTTAGAAGATAAGGTAGCAGAAAACACCCAATCAGAACAGCAAAAAGAAAAAAGAATCCAAAAAAATAAGAATAGTTTAAGGGACCACTGGGGCAACATCAAGTGTACAGTGTCAGATGGTTGCTGGACTTATGATGGTGATCATTTTTTTAGCATAGGGAATATAATCAATAATATGGCAATAACTATGTACAGTGCCAGGTGGGTACTATTGAATAACTATGATGTTCACATGAAACTAATATAATATATGTTAGCTATATTTTAATTTAAAAAAAAATCTTTAAAAAAAAAGAAATAAGGAAACCACAGAGAATTGGGAAAGGATATGACGAGGCAATTTATAGACATAGACACCATAAAATTATAAAGAAAAAACCAACTTTAGTAGTAATCGTTGAATTACAAATAAAAGTAACAATGACACACACTGAATGTTCATAATATTGGCAAAAATTCAAAGCCCAGAAGCATCAAATCTTCAAATTGGAGGAAACTGCTTCTTTCCACTTTTGTGTTATGTTCTACTAAAGGATAACATGACAGAGTCATTTGTTCCCACCTTATAGACTTACAAATAAAACTCACTTATTACTTTAAAATTTAGGTCCAGGGCTGGCTGAGTGGCTCATTGGTTAAGAGTTGGCTTGGGAGCACGAGCTCTGAACAGCAGGGCCACCAGTTCAGATCCCACATGGGCCAGTGATGCCGTGCCCTCTACAGCTAAGGTGGTGAACAACAGCTCAAACTGGAGCTGGGCTGCTGTGAGTTGCCGGCGACGGCTTAGGCTGCAGTGGGGCTGCAGTGGGTTGCCATAAGCTATCATGAGTGGCCAGAATCAGCAGCTGTGAGTCTCCGTGAGTAGCTGTCCAATGGCCTGCTACCAATCTGCCTCAGCCAGGAAGAGTGCAATGATAATACCATCATGGGCCAGTGAAGTGACATCCTCCACAGCTAGAATGAAGAACAAAAGGACAGCAACTTTTCTGTTCCCTCCCTCAATTCTGCAATTAAAAAAAATCTAAAAAAAAATTATATATATCCATAAAGGAGACAAAAGTAACTGGCAAAAATGATGTGTACTCAGCATCACTATTCCCCAGGCATCACAAATGCTTAATATTGGTTCCACTATCTACAGATTGAGCCTATTGACTTCCTCTTCTCTTAAGTCAGGTTTTTATCCAGAAGTCTCCTCTTTTAGACTAGGCCGGCTCTGGTAGAACTAATCACCATGACATACACAAGACTTATCTGCATCCAATGGTGGCTTAAATGCAATCAATTCCAACCACAGGCCCTTATACCTATTCCTTTTTTACTTCTCCATAATCACAAAACTTGCCCTGCAGGGGATGTGCACATAATATTTGGATAATTTCAGTAGCTGCCACAACCACCACGCCATTGTCCAACTAATCACCAATCCAACATGACATCATTAACTAAGATTCTTAAGTCAGTCCTACTTTTCTATTTGAGAATATACAGTATTCTGTGAATTTTCAGATAAAGTCCCACCAATAAATCGCTCACAAATATCTTCCTAATATTTATGACTTCTATTGTTCTCTGTTTTTAGTTCTTGGGTGGGTTGTGTGTGTGTGTGTGTGTGTGTGTGTGTGTGTGTGTGTGTGTTTCATTTTAGTCATAATGTCACAAATGCTCTTCTTTTTCAAACGAAGTCACATCATCTTTAAGTATCCACCACAAATCCTCACCTATTCTTGAAACAGTTGTGAAACTTTCTAATACAATTTTAAGTTGTCTTTTTAAAAATTCCGTAAGTTATTTGGTGCTTAAGTGATTTAACAGATTTTGATTTTGTTTAATAGATGTCAGCTGATGTGTTATTATACCTAGATAAGAACAGTATCTCTTAAAAGTAAATATTAACCATTTCACACTAGAATTACCATCACTTTGTTTTTACCCCCTCAGTCTAGCCAACCACTAACAGCCCCAGGTTTTACTCTGTCCTTTCTTGCTAGACTTAAACTCAATAATTCTAGGTTAAACCGCATCCTAATAACCTCAAAAAACAAATTTGGCCATTTTATTATTCCCTGCCTGTACTCAGTCCCTCTAGCAAGTCTTCTTTTCTGATTTCCACTGACTGCCTTTTTCGAAAAATTTCCCTTTGTCAGTTGCTCCAAACTTCCAATCTTTTTCAACCAGCTTGCTTTCAGCAGCTTCTGGAAATGACTGCAGCAATTTCAGGCTAGACTGAAAATATAATTCTTTCCATTCCAGAATTTCTCATAAAAAGTTCTTTATACCACCATTCACATCCTTATCAGGTTAAGTTACTGCCATATGATCATGAATAAATCATGAAATTTGTTTATCTGAAGATAATGTGACCACTTCTTCACTGACAGGGAAAACAGGGACTGTAATTCAATATTCAATGACATTTGAAGAAGGAAGTATTTCTTTACAAATCTTTCTAGAGTGCTACGTAATTTAAAAATAACAGATAGCAATCTAATTTCATTCTTTTGCACGTGGCTTTCCAATTCTCCCAGCACCATTTACTTAAGAGGCTTTCTCTTCTCTGTTGTACGATTTTGGCTCCTTTGTCGAAAATTATCCGCTAATATATATGTGGGTTTATTTCTGGGTTTTCAATTTTATTCCATTGGTTTATGTTTTTCTGCCAATACCATGCTGTTTTGATTATTGTCGACTTGTAGTATTAATTGAAGTCAGGAAATGTGATATCTCCAGTCTTGTTCTTTTTTTCTTAGGATTGCTTTGGCTGTTGGAGTACTTTGTGATTCCATACAAAATAGATGAAATACTGCTATTTGCAACAACATGGATGGATCTTCAGATTATCAAGCTAAGTGAAATAAGTCAGACAGAAAAAGTTGAGAACCATGTGTGGGATATAAAACTGAAAGCAACAAGCAAATAAGACAAACAAAGAAACAAAAACTCATAGACACAACAGTTTAGTGGTTACCAGAGGGTAAGTGGGGAGGGAGATGATAGAAGTGAGAAAAGGGGATCAAATATATGGTGCTGGAAGGAGAACTGACTCTGGGTGGTGAACATACAATGCAATATATAGACGATGTATTACAGATTTGTGCACTTGAAACCCATATAATTTTACTAACCAGTTCACCCCAATAAATTTAATTAAAAAATAATAACAGAATCATTTTTGCAACAGAGGAAAAGAGCCTCAAGGGTTCTGAAATATGTCTTTATTCTGATTTTTCTTTAGAGATCTCTCATGAGGAAGAAATAGCCTTTATGGGAGGAAAAACAGTGTTGCTATAATTGTTGATGAAAGAAAATGGTTCTAACAAAGGAACATGGATGTAAGACACTGAGTGGAAGTCCAAATGATCTGATATTTGGGACTTAAACATGAAGTTTGCTGAGGAACTCAATGTTGTTTACTATTGTAAAAGAGGTCAAAGAGACAAACATCATAGACACCAAATAGAAAAAAGGTAACATCCTCTTTTGGGGTCTTCATTGGTTGTCTTTTTTACCTGGCATGAAAGAGTTACTGAGCTAAAGTAACTTATCTTGTCGCCATTTGAATTAATTATAGGACACATGGAGGGTTATGATGAAGGACTTATGTAATGACTCACACTGCTTCTAACACCATGAAAAAGCCCTGGATTTATCAGAACTCTTGATACTTGCTGAAAATCTCCTCACGTGTATTCTCCACCACCTCCCCAAGACAGGCAGGGTATAGTACTTCCTGCACAAAAATGACCTGTGCAAAATATAGAATGCGAAATATCTGAGGGCAAGCACCTGTGAACACTCCTCATTCCTGTTTTTCTTTATCACTGAAAAATGTCAACATCCTGCTTTCTCTCTTCTTTTCTTTTTCAGGGCACCTGTACCATTACTGTTTTCAGACTTCTCTTCCTGACCTTTCTCTGTATTAAGCATCCCAAACTTCACCTCATCCCTCACATACACACCTTATCCTTTGCCAGGTAAGTCTTTCTTCTGGGAATAATAAACTGCTCGATATCCTAACCTTTCTTTCAGGACCCCTTCACCTCACCTTACCTCTTACATAATTTTAAAGTTTCTGCACTCCGAGAACAGTGTGGAAAGACATTCTTCCAGAGGAACCAGAGAATTAGCCCGAAGCAGGATTCCATGAGTGCAAATTTTCTTTCACATTTGCTTTTGTATCATTAACATGTACATAAATTTTTCATCCAACTTCAAAATATATCTGAGTTTGTATTCATGTAAGATGTATTTGTTTAGCATGCATGGAAATTGATGCTACAGGAAGATACACCTTGACTAATTATGACTTTCAGTTGTACTGGGAGCTATTCTTTTCTCCATATGCTCAGGAAAATGTGTATATTGCGAGATAGTGGAGGTGGCATTCCCTTACTCCCCCAATTCTACTTCCAGACCTTTATTCTTCCATCTGCCTATAAAATTCTATCCTCATTTAAGGCCATGTATCTCATATGATCCTTGTTAAGCTCACTTCATTCAATGTAGACTTTCAGACCTGGCTCATCATTTTTTGCGCCATGTTCTATGAGATTTCACTGTTCATGTAGACAAAAGATCCCATCCTAATTTCTAATTCCCTACACCTATTTCACCTTGCCCTTTCCTTCTTTGCACTACAGCCTTCCTCCAAGGCAGACACCCTTAACAGGTCATTCAGAAATTTCTAAGTTCCGTATTCAAAACTTCATAACAAATTCTTGTTTTTTCACCAGTCATATTATCCTTCCCAACAAATTTGTACAACAATATCAACAAACGCTCCAGTTCCTGGATTCCCTATTTGCTTTGAATTTGTTAGTTCCATCCTAGGATACCTTCCTTCCTTCTTTAGCTTGGACTTGAAGGTTGTTCATCTGAAGGTCTACATCACTAGCATCAACCTGCAAAACCCAAATCTTTGAGCAGTAACAACTAACCTTTTTTATTTCTATATTTAGGTAGCTGAGAATATTGGATGAAAAGCCTCTAATTCTTTGGTTTTGCACTATTATAAGTTCATGGTTTCCAAACTTGGCTAGTACCTCAGCAAGAACATCAGTGCTCTTGCTTGCCCTTGATAAATTTCCTCCAACATTTCCCTCAAAGCCCATTCAGAATCTGCACTGTCCTCCCACACACACACACACAATTTCCACTCAGACTCCATTTTTTTCTTCTTAGCATATTTCAGTCTCCTACTTCAGATTCATCAAGAAAAGAAAAGCTCTCTCCTTCAATTTCTTACATCCTTACCCACAAAATCTATTATCCGTATGAACAAGTAGCTAAAGATCATTTTTATTCAAAGAGTAAAACAAACTGCTAATATTTAAATTCTTTTCCATCGTTTGATAGGCCCTGACTGATTTGATAGCTTAGAATATGGCAATAGACCAGATCCATTCGGAATCATTATAGACAACAGGTGTTCTAGTCTACATATTCCTGCCTAGATGAGGGCTGGACAAAAAACTACCCACTCCCTCACTTATTTTTGATAAACAATGCACACACTTTAAATTCTGACACAGTACAATTAGCTTTCTAAAATGGAAAGCACAGAGACTGTGCCACTTTCAAGTTGAAAAAAAAACAGTGCATCTTTGATCACTGTGATGAAGAGAGAGCCGCTGAGACTTCATTCTCTGAAAGTCACATCTTCAGAGTCCTCATCTCACTTTCATCAAGACGGCTGCCGGCTGATATTGACAACTCAGAAACACTATAGTTGACGTCTTGGAGGGTCTGGGCTCTGCACCTAAAAATAATCCAAACCAAGTTTTTGCAACATTCAAGAGAAAATATTCAGAAACTGTTTCTGTCCAGTAAAAGAACTCCATGTTATTTATCTTTGAATGTTTGATCACAAGCAGGGGAATTCACAATAGTTTAATGAATTATGTTTTACTGATTGAGAAGGCATGAAGCTAACACAGGTGGCTTTGTTTTTGAGAAGACTAGAAAAAAAATTTAAGCTTTCAACTGAGCTTCCAGTTTATCAGGGCTCAATATGTCTTTCCTTTCTTAAATATGAAGTACAATGTCTTATATAAGTGGGAAAAAGTATGAGACAGCAGTTTTCATTTCATGGTTCAGAATTTTTTCCAAAAAGTGTTTTCCTTCATTTTCTGTCAGAAATGGGGCACTTACACTGACTAATCTGGATTATTTCATGAGTGGATTAAACATGGCATTCTTCAACTTTTCTGGAAGCAAGAAAAAAAAATAAGACTCGAATGCAGGAGAAAATTTAGGGTTTGCCTTCACAAAAGCCAAGGATCTGTCCTAAATATTGGTAGCCAGGATAAAAGTTTATGTGCAAGATCCCTCTCCCTCCAAAAAAAAAAAAAAGCTGGTTAAATCCCTTTGATCTTGACATTTTTCTGTCTTCAACACAAAATGTTATTTTTCTCGAGAATAGCCTTCATCAAGCTCAACCTTTTATTCTTGGGGTTGGAATTTCTATGCATATTTCCGGTAGAGTTTCAACAGTTTAGATAGCTCCTCTCCTTGCAGACTGTCAAGACCTAAGCTTCCAGATGTGGGACATGAAGCGTCTGGCCTAGAGAGAGATGAGCACAAACATAATAGACATTTTCGTGGTTCAGGCACCCCCAACCACCTCAGCTATGCTCCCAACAGGTTTCCACCCCTCCACGGCCCCTGCCATCTCCTGCCAGCCTCAGAGCCCAGCCCATCCCTCCTGCTAGCAACATCACCTCCCCTAGACTGCTGGTCTCCTAGCAGCACTGAGGCCATGCCATGCCATCACCAGAGGCAGAAGCAAACCTCTTTCTGTTCATCATACTTTTTAATTTCCAAAATTAAAAATTATTGTCTGATTTTTATTGTTTCATAAGAACCCGTTTTTGCTTCAGACATTTTGTTTTTTTTACATCCTTGATAACTTCTTTGGTTTCTTCTATTCCATTGTTCTTGTTCAAGTTTTTTTTATTTTTTGTGATTTCTGTTTGTTTGTTTTTTCTGTTTGTTTTGGTTTCTCTCTCCTAAGTAGTCTTTGCCTCTAGGTAGTCAATGCCTAGTGATTGTTGGCTGCCTCTCAATATGTTAAAATCAGAATCTGACTGGACAAAGTACATGGGTGTGTGTTAGTGGGGTGAAGCTTTAACCCTGGCTGTCTAGGATTCTAGGAGCAAGACTAGAGAAGCAGCCTGCTGGTCCTGCATTTCAATATGTACATTTTTTCATAATCCTACTGTTCTTAGCTCCTATACTCATCCTTACCTTATCCTATCTTTTGTCTCTGAATCCATGCTCAGGCTCTCCAGACTAAGTCTATCACTACCTATGATGGATGTAGGTAGGATAGTTTTGTAACTGCTCAAGGAAATGTGGAGGCGGGGGGCGGGGGGACCTGGGAAGTTCAACCAACTGGTATAGCTCAAGATCAAACCAACTGGTATAGCAAATTAGATCAATTCTGATAAGTATCCTGCCTCCTGCAGGCACTTGGATTCCCACTTTTTCTAGTCTGCTAAATCCATTAAGTCTTCTCCATTAGTTTGTTATCTAAACATTTTTTGAAATCTTTGTTCCACGTTTGTTTCTTATGTTCTCTTTGTCCCCATGGTTAATAGATTTTTAATGAAGATTTGGAGGGTCAGTTGATGGACAATCATGATCAATCTGCCAAGTTTAACTGGTATAGCTCAAGAGTTAACTGTTGACATTTCTAAAACATTGGACAACCTCAAAATTGTACATATGATTTGGGGGCACTACTCAATGCCCTATATCATTTGTAGCATTAGAATATCCTTTTGTCTCAACCTTCAAAGTATAACCAGAATTTGATTCCCTTAGTAGCTATCATTCTAATCCAGTGATATCACCCTAGACTAGGATATTACCATCTGTCATGTGAATTGAAACAAATGTAACAAGTGATAGACGCCAACCTCGTTGACCCTGACACCTTAAATCTGCCCAACAGCTCACTTCAGCCCCACACCCTGCATTTGGAGGAGAGGTCCTATCTCATGCCTATTATCATTCAATGAGCACGCGCCTAGCACTCATTTTAAGTAACAGACTTTCAGATTTCCCCAGATTTAAACTTGACCTAACATTCATGTGCCACGTTTATATGCGCTCACCAGTCTCTTAACTCCGTTCTATGTCTGCCTTCTGTAGAAGAGGTCTAGACCACTGACAACCCTGTATCTATGGCAAGAAGTGGGCTTAGAATGCAAGAGAGGGAAGCCTCATGCACCTCCACCAGCAGGAACCATCTTGGCTAATATCTTGTAATCTCAAAATAAGTGCAGTGACTTTCATTGAGGAATCAGCCTCCTCTTGCTTATTGCGTAGAGTTGGTTCTTTTTACTTTCAACAAACTCACGAGGAGAAGTGTGACCCACATGGTCCTGAAAGTAGGTAGCTGATCCAAGACTAAGATTAGGATCTTGTCCCTGTTAACAGCCCACTGACCACAAGCAGGTGAATGCAGCTGGTAGAACAGGTTTAGAGAGCATGTGAAGTACCACTTGCAAGACTCCTGGAGAAGTTTCAAAGTGAGATCCATGCTTTTTGAATAGGCGGTGGTTAATAGTGACTGGACATCAGTGAAAATGCCCCTCCTCCTATTTCTAACCCCATTTCTCTAGCCACAGCAGGGAGAGGCCTGACAACAATTAGGTTACATCATTCTCAATCATCTCCACTCTTTTTCTAAACAATCTTAAAGTTCATCCACATGTACCCCTGACCTGATCTTGTCCCAAGCTACCTACTACTCCATTAGTACCTCCTATTTTTAAAATATCGTTCCCTTTGCCTTCTTATTATTAAGTAGTACCCTTGCTATATCCTCATAAATGCTTTTTTGCCTTACATTCTGTTTTGTCAGATATAATTTAGCTAGGTCAGCTTTCTTTTGGTCATTTTTTAGATGGTATATACTTCCTCATCCATTTTTGTGTGGTTTTAATTTAGGTAATTAATTATTTAATTTGGGTGTCCATTATAAGTAGTATGTGGCAAAAATTTCTATTCTTTTTACCCCATATGATAAAAATCTGCCTGGTAAAATTAATCCAATTTTATTGATTATGGTTACTGATACATTAGACTGTTACTACAACCCTTTTCTTTTTTGTTGTTTCTGTTTAACCAATGTTTTTCTTAGATTCTTTCCCTACCTAATTTTCATTTGATAAATATTTTTATGTTTTCTCTTTTTGTAAATGATGATTTTAAAACTATAGACTGAATATTTATTCTTTTTGGTGATTTCCACTAAAATTTTGACATGGATAGTTAACTATAATTTTAAACAAAATTTAACAATATTTATACCTCCACCCCTAACTAATCACACCATCATCTTTCATAATCCCTTCTCACACAATGTTACTATTGTTTAAAGTTCTTATTTTATATTTTATTTTAAATGCACACAGAAATTAATATTTTACTGTCAGTAGTTAATTTATTGTTTTGTCATTGCTTGCCTTTGGAGCAAATGATATGAACCTTCTTGAGTGGAAGCCCTTGAAACTATGAACATGTTAAAAGTCTCTCCCCATTGTTTCTCCCCAGTGCTGTCAACAGATTCTCAAAGGGAAACATGATCAATATGTTGAGAACCACTTACCTTCAAGCATAAAATCCAGCTTTCTTTATATAGCGTTCAAAGCTTTCCAGGACCTGCTCCTACCAATCCCTCTAGGCTTCTGCCACTCCTTATCAGATGAGTCAACACCCAGCAAAAACTGAACTATACACAAGCATACATGTAATGTACACACACACACACACACACACACCACAATACATACTATGCTATGCATTTGTTCATCTGGGCCTGTCTAGAATGGCTTTCTCTTCCATACTTCTCCCATTTCCATTCCTAAGATTCACTACCTAATTCCTCCTCATCCTTTAAGAAGCATCTCTGGTTTCAATTCCTTATAAGCATTTTTCTCTGATAAACCACCACTATCGCATTGCTGGGAATTAAATAGTTCCTTTATAATGTGGCTATTCCCCACATTAGACAAATAGTCACAAGTGTAGCGACTATGTGGTTCATGTTTGTACACTCTCAGTGCCTGGCACAGTGCCTGACATATAGTGATTACTCAGTATAGATTTGTTGAAGGAAAGAACAAAAAAGAAGAACCATGGGTTTGTTTAAGGGTAAAATGCAATTAGGCTAAATACTTTCAATTAAGGTTAGTGTTTATCTATAGCTCCAGAATTATCCAACCATAAGGAATACCAGGGAGACTCTTAATGAAGAAACTAAAATTCAATAATTTAATTGGAAAATAATGTTAAAACACAGGCTATACAAAACATTCCTGTTGACCATATTCTTTTGTTCCATTTTTCTAAACAGTAACTTCTCACTGAGTTCTGAGGAAAAGCTGGCTCAGGAGATGCAATTGTTAGGCCCTAACCTGAGGTTGGGAGAGAGGCCAGAGGAAACATTAATCTGACTCCAATGAGAAAGGAAGATCTTTAATACGAGAAAAAAATACATAATGACACATAAACATGCCATTTATAAAACAGAAAATAGAGATTCAAGAAAAATATGGAAAGCAGCAAAAATTTAGTACAAGGGAACACAGACATAGATATTACACCATTGAAATATGACCTTAAAATATATGAAGAAAGTATCTGATGAATAGACCCTAAATTGATAATTCAAATTATATTAGAAAAATTCTGAAATTAAAAATAACAAAGAAAAGAAACAGAAAAAAATATAAAATATGCTTGATATTACATGAACAAGCTGAAGTCAATGCTGTGATAGGTTGTAATAGTAGTCTTAATGTTCAAGAAAAAAAAAAAGAATTCTCCAAACTTCCAAAGTAGAAAGAAAGAGTTTACTACCAGGAAACCAAATTTCAGAGAGCGTCAGTCTGCCAAAGACAGTACGGTAGCATCTTCAAAACCCTTAGAGAGAAAGCATGTGATCCAAGATTGCTGTGCTCTCATGTTGTCTCCACTGCACAGGGGCATCAGGAGTAATTTTAAGATACACCAACTTCTAACAGTTTCCATTCATGTGTCTTTCTTCAGAGAACAGTAAAGTATTATACTTAGAACACCAGTAAGTAAAGGATAACAGGGAAACTCAAAATAAAATCTTCAAATGTCTTGTAAACTAACTATTCACTTTAGTCATACATAAATAATAATGAGAAGATAAAAGAATGGTCATTAAAAAGCACAAAATACAAACACGTTAAAAGGAGCCGTTGGTGTGGATTTTAAATTACTCCAATACATTTTTGGAATAAAATCATACTTTAAAAAGTGTCAGTTCTTTGTATAAAAATCATAAGGAATGTGACAGGATAGAAACAGAAAAGGTAAAAGAGCATAAAATATCTGATCTAAACAATATCCAAAAGTATTGGGATTGTTGAGGCAGACAAAATGTATGTATTATATCAGTCAACAACTATTTATTGTATATTTATGTGCCAGACACAAAGCCAGGAACTGCACTAGACAATGAGAATATAGTGATGAACAATTTAAAAAAAATGCCAACTGCCTCTCAAGAAAGACAATAATTGATACAAAGAAATGTAAGTGACAAAGTGACACAAAGGATACACAGTGGCTATAGAGGGTATAAGAAGTCTTAGCATTTCTGACGTTACAAATGAGACCTGAAAGTATGTTTCAAATTGTTTACAAGACATTTCAGAAATAGAATACTTATATTCTAAAACATGCTCTGCCTTGCAGCCTACATTGTCTTAGGTAACTCCCTTCAAACTACTCAAGTATCATCTTCCCTGTCTCTTCCCTCATCTTCATGACACATGTACAGACACACACACTCACTCACTCACCTAGAGTATTACTGTGTCATCTACCCATAATGTCCATTACTTATCTCATTCATTATAGTTGCTGATTTCTTGATCTGCAGTCTCCAAGACCCTTAAAGCTTGAGAACAGAAACCATGTTTATTCTACTTTGCAACACCAGGGCCTAGCAAAGGAAAACCCTTCCTTCTCTGTCAGTAGGAACTCTCAAAAGTTCCCTCTTCCACTTCAGGTGGGCCTATGTCCATTATAACCCTATAAATAAACTACACACACACACACACACACACACACACACACACACACACACACACACTTCTTAAAGATAGGTGAGGTTCAGATCTTGAAATAAGTTCTTGGCATTTCTGCTTCCAATCCTAGAACAATAAAAACACAAGCTTGCCTGTGTTTTTGGAATGGGTCTGGAGAGAAACCTCTCTTATTATTTTTTGTGTCTTACAGCAATAAGAACCAAACATAAATTATCTCTACAAATTATCTTGCCATGCTTATTAGAGTTATTCATGAAATTGTTAGAGGGACTGGGCAAATTTTTCAGCAGGAAAATTATATGATACTTACTGTAACATAGTAATAAATAAACTCACTAATTGCCAGAGCTAATACAATATAATGAGTAACTGTTGCACTGCTAAAATATATGTTCTACAAAGCTTCAACTTTATATTACGGTTCAATTCAATTTATCTTTAATAAAATATGACCTTTTAGATTTCGTGTATCATACATTTCACCACATCACTTTCCCCCACACAGCTGAGACCATATAAACTTACCTTGCCTATTTTCTCCTATAACATCAAAAAATTTTTATAAACATGAGCCATATTAATTTAATCCCCTCAATATTTAACAAAATGTTTTTAATATCCTAGCTTTATTAAAATTCTAATTAAGTATTTGTTCTACTTACTATTTTCATATAAAAAAAAATCCCCAAACATAGCAGCTTAAAGCAACCATTTTATTTTGTTCACAAAGTTGTGAGTCAATTATACTTTAAAAAATCTGAAATTTAGAAATATATGAAAAGTCTCAGCTGGATGGTTCTCACTTGGGTTCTGTCATGTGACCACAGTGAGATATTGGCTGGGGTTGCCATCAACCCAAGATGACTCCCTCACATGGTAGATGACTGATACTAGCTATCAGCCAGGAGCGCATATCTGCTATTGACCAGAGCACCTGCATGTATCCTCTCCAGTTTGGCAGTCCCTCAGAGTCTAACTTGTTACTTGGTGGTTCAAGTATCCCAACAAACAAGGCAGAAACTATCAGGCTTTTTCTTGCTTACTCTGAAATGTAACACAGTATCACTGCAGCTACAATCTATTGTCACACACAAGTGACAAGTCACCCAGATCCAAGCAGCGGGAACATATACCCCACCTCTTGATGTGAAGACAAGTTCACTGCATAAGAACATTACATGGGCTGAGAGATACTGTTGCAGCCATCTTTGGAAAACACAGTATCTTACAGGATTCAAAGCCATCTGCTGTTTTACTGTATGCACCAAAAATATTAGAAATGTTGCCTAAAGTCTTTACAGATATAAAATTAGTCTTCCATATGTATCATCTTTCAATTGATTTCAATAACAATAAATTTTGTTACTAATCACCTTTTTAATCTGTCACTTTGTTACATGCTTTGAAGGAAAAGAGTTGCTAGTCTTAATACAAGACTTTTATTTTCCTTCATGGGCTCTGATAAAGGAGAATTGATAATAATGAGCTTATTAGAAGCAAGAGTAAATAGTGACTTACAAATTATTCCTATCCATTACAGTATTTCTTTTAAAAAATGACTCTTGTGGTTGCCATTTGTGATTAATCAGGAAAAAGTAGGAAATCTTTTCATTAATTTTTTTTATTTTGAGCCAGAAAACAAAGGAGATAAATGTATACTTAATTACATTTGTCTGCTAGACTGTGCTAAGTACTATATCTAGATATATATCTACATTTACATCTCTAAGTTTATCCATATCTATAGTCAATCTTCACATCAACTTTCAGATGAAGTAGAGACTCAGTGACATTAAGTAGTTTCCCAAAGTCAGAGAGCTAATTTGTTACAGAGTTCAAGTTTGAAATCAGTATTCAGTGACTTTAAAGCTTCTGCTCTTTCCACAACATAATTTATATTAAAATATCACCATAAGTGCATACTTTTTCTTGATGGAGTGGTCATCTGACTACTTCTTCAAAATTACTTTTCCGTGACAAGATATATTTTCTTAAAATGTCTTCAATAAGAGTCTCTTCAACTACTGGCTAAGTATGCAACTTTCATAAGTGACACATAGTGATGTTCTTGGATTGCAGTCACTTGTTTCATATTGGCTTTCTCATCACTGAAAATCCCAGGAAACTCAACATACAGTTGCAGAGGTGAGTCTTTTCATTTATATCTACACTCATTCAGCCATGGCTCAGAAATCCCATTCTAACTTGATTTAAAAAAACAAACAAACAAACAAAAACTTAACAGGGACTTTGTTTTCTCCATGAATAAAATTTGTCACCAGATAGGCAATTTTATAACTCAACTCCTTCCCAATAACTTTTCATTGCTTGGATATCCAAAAACTATACAAATCAGCTTACATTTGTTTTTAAAGAGAGAAGTCTGTAAACATGTATCCATTAATACCTTTCTACGATCTATACAATCGAATCTCCCACATCTTTGCCATTTCAATTTTTACATTTACACTTTCATTGCCATCTCAATACTTTAATAAACCGTATGTTTTCAGAGCAGTGAATTTTTACTCCCCAGGGATCACACACACACACACACACACACACACACACACACACACTCCTTCCATGTTCCACTGGACCTAGTTTATGCCTGTGCTACACCAATCATGGACTAGGGTGTTTGCATTTTTAAATCTACTGCTTTAGTCATTGTACCATGTCATCTTTGGGTGTGTGATGCCTACCACAATATTTGGCAGAGAAATGCAGTTGTGAACTGCCAGCTAAATTAGTAGTGGAAACGTAATAGGTTCTTTATGGAGATTAACTGTGATCCTCCACTAACATTTTTAGGGTAGGTGAGAATTACCTGCTTCTCCTAACCTCATTACCCAGTTATAATGAAATAAATTTCAGATCAAATTCTACCCCACACACAGCTAGTTATTAACCATGCATGTCTTAGTAAGGAAGTACAAAAAGGTCACACAACCTATTCCATAAGCTCAGTGAAATCCCAGCAGTCTGGCGCTGGGAGTTCCAACCACCACTGTGAGTGAAAGGCTCACCAAGCAAGCGGCAGCAACATTCCAGGGCCAGGATCTGGTGACCATATTTTTACAGCTGGGCAACCAGAAGTCATTCTAATCTATAGGGGTATCCAAGACCATTTAGGGTTCTAGGAGACATCATTTTCATGGACAAAACCCATTATGCTTAGGAGGCTAATTAGTTCAGCATCAGAAGTTGACTGATCTCCAGGTAACTGAAGTGCTGAGTAGCCACTGAGCAGGCAGGTCTTGGTGATAAAAGTGCTCACTGAACCACCTCCAGTCTGTGACCTCATTATTGAGGAAACATAATGCCCTACAGTAGAAGCTTGCACTAAGTAGCACATTCATGCTATTTACATGGCCTATGCTAACATGGTTTAATGCAAAAGTGTTCAAATGCAATAAATCACACATTTATCCAAATAACACTGTACCAGACATCAGAATCATAAAATTAAGTAAGACATGGCTCCTTTCCTCAAGGAGATTACCACCTAGTGGGAGAAACTTAAGCAGAGTCCTCAGTGTAACATAAGGTGATAAATGCTGAATTAAGGGCACACCCTGGGTGTCAGTGGGACCCTTAGGAAGGATAGCTATATCAGACTCAGGAGTTTGTCTGATTTAGCTTTTAGAAGAGATGGCTCTTGAGGTAGTATTGCAATGCTGGTATGAGTTAATTTACACTCACTAAGTGAAGGAAATAATTTTAGACAAAAGCAGCTGACTGGTTCCGAGGGCACAAAGGTTTGAAACCTCAGAGTCCATTTTAAAAACTAAGTAGTTCAGAACAGCTTGAGGAACATGGCGAGTGAGCTGAGTAGAGGGAGATGAACTTAGGAAGATGAGATCAAATAGGTTTTATGTGTTAAGGTAAAGAATTTGAGCTTTTCTGAAAGATATGAAAATCATGGGAGAATTTTAATCATGGAAGTAAGTATTTCAGAAAGACCACTCCAACAGCAATGTGTAAGATGGGCTGAACTAGGACTGGGGAGGAGGCAGAGTTGATGAGGGGGTAATACACATGAAAAGTGACAAGAGGTTGGGCAAACACATAAGCATGGAGAACAGTGAAGGGGACAGGTTCAAAAGAAAGAAATCCAAGGATGAGAGACTGTTTCTGTTTACTTTGCTCATTCATTCATTTTTAGATTCCACATATAAGTGAGATCATATGGTATTTGTCTTTCTCCGACTGACTTATTTCACTCAACGTAATTGTCTCTAGATCCACATATATCGTTGCAAATGGTACAAGTTCATTCTTCTTTATAGCTGAGTAATACTCCATTGTATAAATGTACCACAGTTTCTTAATCCAGCCGTCTACAGATGGGCATTTCGGTTGTTTTCAAGTCTTGGCTATTGTAAATAGCACTGCAATAAACATAGGGGTGCATATATTTTTTCGAAATAGCGTCTTGGGTTTCTCTGGATAGATACCCAAGAGTGGAATTGCTGGGTCATACAATAGTTCCATTTCCAGTTTTTTATGATACCTCCACACTGATTTCCATAATGACTGCACCAGTCTGCAGTCCCACCAGCAGTGCACCAGGGTTCCTTTTTCTCCACAATCTCGCCAGCACTTGTTGTTTGTTGATTTATTGAAGATATGAAAGACAGTTCAGGGAGTATAATTAATAATGTTGTAAATATTTTGTAGGCTGTCAAGATGGTCACATGTCTTGTTAGGGAGGCTACTTGATGGATGGAGTAGAGGTTTGATCACTGCACTGTACACCTAAAGCTGATGTTATATAATATTGTTTGTCAACTATAATTGAATATATATATATATATGTATATATATATATATATATAGTTATGGGATATATATATACATATATATATGTATATATATATATGTATATATATATATATATATATACATATATATATAGTCATGGGATGTGGGGAAAAAAAATAAAAGAAATCCAAGGACATGAGAATGAGTGGACTATGTGGGAGTGTGAGAAAAATCTAGACTATCTCAGAGCCTTGGGCAATTGTGTGTATAATACTACACAATAAGTGTAAATGACTCACAATGAAGTAATGCTCAAATGAATAGTAGCTCCAATAAAGGGCATTTATTTCTTATTATATGAAACCACACAATAAATAAGTTTCTCTTAGAAGTTTGTATAACAATAAAATAAAAGTAAAAGACTGTGACAGGAGCTTCTTCTCATTACCAGATACTAATACATCTCTGTCAACCCACTGGATTCCTTTTTCTCATGCTTGGTTGGTGTTATATGGACTCAACTCCTTGTTCTTTGTTAAGCACTTGCACTACAGATGTTTGTCCTCACTGGTCAACCTAATAGTGGTTACAGGTCATCACAGTACACATTTTATGTATGCAAGCACTATAAGCTATAATCCCATGAATGAATGTTAACCTGCAGTAAGCATAGTTTATTGTACATAATTCTCTCCTGAAGCAGGTGACATCTTAGACTAATTAGAAATCCAAAGTAATTAATAAAAGTGTCTTATAGCTGTATTAAAATTATGAATTACTCTAAGTGACTCTCCCTAAGTCAATGGTTCACTAAGTATGTATGTTTATATATTATAAAATTTAAAACAGGAACACACATTTTTTTTTTTTGAATGCAGCAATACTTGTATTCAGCAAAGGCAGAAAAGCAGCAGAACTCAGAACCCAGCAGCAGCAGCAACACAACTCAGAACCCGCACCCAGTTAAGCAGAACTGGGGTTTCTATAACACAGTAACAACAGTGTCATGGTGCCAGCACACATGCGCACTAAGAGCAACTTACATAAGCAAGTTGTTTTCTTGCAGTCCCACCTGGGCCTGGGGGAGTCAGGGCTGCTGGTCTCCAAAGTCTATAAACATTTCCTGACTCTGGGAGGCCCTGATAGCTTGGGGCCTCCATTGGAACAGAGTCGTCTGTTCCAATCAGTCAAACAAATGGATACCTCAGAGAACTCACTCCCTGTAGCGTCAGAAGTCAGGGGGAAGATCACTTAAAATTCACAAACTACATGATGGGGTCTATCAGAGACATTATGGGGCTGAGAGGGTCATGTATTAATAATTCAGTGTAGACTAGGGTAGAGCTTGCTGTGACACTAACATCAAGCCCGGACAAAAGAAAGTTCACGTTTCCAGGAATTACAGTACTGTCGTCTCAGGAGTGAGAGGTAAGAAATTCTACCCAAGAACCACACAGCGCTGATGGGTGACCAAAGCTCTGCTCTGGTCATTCCACTATAGATTTCTGTCTAAATTTCTGAAAATTGGAATTCTTGTATGACATCTTTTTTTTTTTTTTTGAGGGCAGTGTCACTGGCCCTCATATGTGGAACCCAAACCAGGGCCACTGGCATCCCAAAACCAGCGCTTAACCACCGCGCCACTCCACCGGCCCTGAAAATTGGAATTCTTAACTCATAATCTTCTATAATCTTAGAATGCAGGAACACACATTTTTACCTATACTATAGTTGTTCCATCATGCAAACGTATATTTTTTCCTAACTAAAATATAGCTTAAAATTCCTGAAGGATATCACTTGTTTTCTAATAAAATGTGAATTTTTCCTGAAAATTCTGTAAAACTTTATTTGTAAGGACGGAAGCAGTAAAATGAATCAATATATTGAATTCAATAAATAATATTGTTAACTGGAAAAGCAATTCTACACCAAAACAGTAACTACTTTTAAAGATCTAGAGAATAATGAAATACAATTAACTATAAAATTCATGTAACATCATTACAGCATATCATTTAATATTTTAAAGTTAACCAAAAGATATGTTAGAATCTCAAAGACTATTAAGAATAGTATTTCAAAAGTCAATTATTATATTGTAGATGTTTGAAAATATAACTTCTGGTGAATGTTCTTCTATTGAATTGAATACTAAATAATAGATTTTACTATGCAAAAGAAGAATGCAGACAGTGAGGCAAAAACAGAATGATTTATTGTGTCAATTATAATTCAACAAAATACATCAAATAATAAATATGTATTTTCTAACTATATGGAAATAACAGTGTAAAATAAGTTAACTACAAAAAAAAGTTACATCTCCTCAATAGAGAAATTTCCTACAAAGAACCACATATGAATATTTATAATAAGAGGGTGGAGGTTCATTTAAGAGTATGCTTTCATATTAATAATGTTAATGCCCAAAAGAATTCCTGCTTTTTTGTTACAATATGACAGCATGTACATTTTCTGATAATAGTCACACAAAAATATGATATAACAACATTCAGAATAGATTTATATTAAATAAAACTTTAATCAACAAAAAATATTACATGTATAGTGAGCATCCACAGTATTAGTCATTTTAATATGAGAGCAATTGATATTAAGATGGCTAGAGCTGGATAAATTTTACCAATAAAAATTTATGGTAAATTTTTAACATAAAAATTTAGTTAAAATAAATGTTAAAGATGTTTACCTGCCAAAATACCTTCCAGCACATTGTTTTAATTACAATAGTTTAATTGAAAAAAATTCTAAGGAATAAAGAATTTAGCTAGTGAAAATAGCACTAAAATGTTTACATATATTCTCTTTCTGATATTTTAGTAAGTTTTAGAACTTCCACAAATCTTGAAAAAGTACTACTTTGAACTTATTGGGTTCACACAAAACATTTCTGATAATGTTGCCAAAGCTATAGATGAATAAAGTTATGCCAAAAGTCATATTCTACAAAGTGCATATTTTCATTTTTTAACCACTTATTTTGCTCAACACTATTTTTTTAACTTTATATTAACATATAAAATTTAAAATTGTGAAATTGGAAACTCTCTAAAATTCTCTCTTTTTGTATTTCCAAAGAGAAGTGAGGAATACACAAGAATTTAGAAAGAATGATTACAACACATCTAGATTACAACAAATAAAGACTTCTGAAATACATTCAAGATAAGTAAATAAATCAAAACATCAGATTTTTTCAAAATTATAGACAGGTGAGCACTTATACCTGTGCATGAACATACATATATCCTTACATCTATCTTTCTGATTTTTTCTCTTTCCAGATTCAACCTTTGTGAGGGGAAAAAAAGAAACAAAAAACAAAACAAAACAAAATAAAGATAGCCCTAGAAAAATATATCCAGTGTTTGATCATACTTTACAATGAATTCATCTCTCCTTTAAAATGTTTAGTGCTAATGACATACTCATTCAAAAGAACTAAATTCCCCATGGAGTACGTAAGATATTAACAAAATCTTCATCATTTACTATTCCTATACTTAGGCCTTCATAGTAATCTTCAAATTCACCATATGATACTTCATCAGACTTGTTGCAGGCATCTTTTAATGTTTCTAGAAAAGATGATCTGATTTGTTCCTCTGTGAAATGGCCTGTAAAATAGTGCCAACTATGTAACAATCGCCTTAAAGGTACAGGAAAATAACTGATGATGGTAAAAGAAATACTTAATTCTCTTATAAAATCTTTTCAACAATTTGAAATCTTATGTCAAACTACCCTTTAATTTATTTAAACATTTTCATGCATGAACTATTATTTAATGGTGATGACTTTAATACACATTTGAGACAAGTTTAAGCTTCTTCTAGGGTGCATCCTATATGTATAGACAAAATAATAGTTATTACTATAGATATTTTTGTATTTCTTCACATTTTAGAGGACTCAGAAATAATGAAAGAACAAAACAAGTAAATAATTACAAATATTTACAGTCTGTTAACACAGTGTGAAGGGCATCTCCACATTCAGGCATTGGTTATTTTATGAATCAGTTAACTCATTATTGCAGCTAGAAGATATTACTGCAAACACAGTATTCAGGGGCCTCTGAAAATTTTTGCCAGAAGAATTTATTCTAGAGTAAATCATTCTGTTTTAATCTCTGATATTAAGTAGTCTATTTCCACTGGGTTATGTTAAATATGAGTGATTTAATTCTATAGGAAAATGTTATTGAGAATCATGTATATAGAAAAATTTATAATTCTTTAGTTTATTTGAAGAGAGAACATAAAATATCTGATTCATCCTTTTTTAAATTCGTTTGATTTTTTAATTCATAAAGAGAACAATAATTTATTTAAACGAGTAGCTTTGATCATATTATGGTCAGTTAGAGAGACTGATTTCTTAAATATCATTTTCTTGGGAACCTTTCACTGACCACTCCAAATGTAGCTACTCCATCACAGAACTCATCTCACTAATTTACCACTCCCTTCACTCCCTACCCCCACCCTCTTTGCACTGATCTACTCCCAGGATCCTAGAATAGAACAGGAAAGAAGACATTCATTAATTTTTTAATAAGAAAAGAAGAATTAAGAGATGAAAGGAAGCTATAGAAAAGATTGTCAGGTAATACTCAAAGAAAATAAACAGAGGTTCACATATAGAGGCAGAAAATCGATGAGAAAAATCTATAGGGCTCTATAAATCATTTTAAAGTCATGTTGCATTTTAAAATAACAAACTTAAACGTGGATACCACCTTAATTGTCTAACATGGTGGTCAAAATAAGGTAAGAGTTGAATCTTTTTCAAACACCAGCAGTTCTCTAATGGTCTTAGATGATAATTCATGTTAAAGTGCCTATCAAACTAAAAGAATAAAATCTGCTTTGAATAGCAAAATGTTTGCTGTCTTTTAAAACATATATGAGAAATAGAGAATAGGTGATTACTTTTTTTAAAAACAGGTTAAAAAAACAGGCTGAATAAACAAGGACTGAATAATTATGTTATACAGAGATGGCAATATAAAACAATTCAGTGAATTTGTAATTGAATGTTAGTCAAGGATAAACATTAATCAAGATCTAATCCATATAAAAATATATACCTGTTGGCAAAAGAGATTTCCCCATTTACCATCCATCCCTTTTTTTTTAAATTAGCTTCAGGTGTACAACGTAGTGGAATAATTATACTTTTTACCCCTCAAAGTGACAACCCCTTCCCCCAATTCTCCACCCCACTCCTCCCCCCCATATCATACTATCTATTACAATTCCTTTGACTCCCTTCCACCGACCTTCCACACTTTTGAACAGACAAATTTTAACACTGTTTTTTCTAAGAAAAATTTTTTTTATTTAAATTTATGTTTCAAATATTCAAGAATTTTATACTTCTTTTGTCTCCCCCACCCAGGGAATACCTACCTTCTATCATTTGTAATTAGCCTTTCTTTTGCTCCTCTAAGAGAACGAAGTATTTTAATTCAACAACATTTATTTAAATTTTCTGTTTAATTACCATTAAACAGAAAAACATTTGCTAAATCCCATTTCTATTAAAGCTGAAAATACCTTTTAAAATAAATTATTTACACAAAGTAAAAAGAAAATATTTTCTGTACTTAAATTACGAATGATACAAAAACCTTAATATGAATTTAATTCGATGGGCATGTGAATAAATTATAATTTATAATCATAGATAACAAAAAAGGTGTGTTTTTTTTCTTTTTTAAAAACAGTAACAGGTTTTCCTCTTAAGATTGTTTACTTGGAGTTTATCTTTCTTAATGTGAATGCAAAGACAAAGACAAGGTATGTAATTTCTTAAACAAAGGCTTTCCAACAAACAAAACCCTAACCAATTCAATGACACATGAAAAAACTGAAGCTCCTTAAGCAATTTAATTAAGATAAGAGGGGAGAAGAAAGAATAAAATACAAGGTGCTGAAATCACCTAATTTTGAAATAAGCTAAACTATCTTATTCTTATACTTAGTATCACTAATTAAAGAAAAAAAGCAGAGAATGACATGGATTGTAAAGGAAAGATATACTGAATATAACTGAATCTAGAAATTCTCTTATGGCAACTATAGTTTATCTAAAGTCATTGATAAGCAAATTAAATTATTTTGGCATGAAACAGATAATTAAAAATTGGGAAGCCAGTAATGACTAACTTTAATCTACATACAAATTCTATTTGTTTGTTTTTTCACTTTACAGTTAAAAGTACTATATAAAAAAAAACATTTATAAGGGTTAATAACAATAAACCAAAATAATTACAGTATATCTTATTTTAATATTAAAAAAGGAAAATTCTAGAATAGTATTTCATAGTATTTAACATAACAATCAAAATTATAAATTAGAAAGAAATTATTCATTAAATATAAATTATAAATAGTCAATAAATATACAAAAATATGTTTAAACTCCCTAGCAACGAGGAAAAAATTTTAATACATCAGATTGGCCAAAATCTGAAGTGAAATGAATCTCCAACAAATGGCAGTAGAATCTGGAATAGCCATCTTGCTCAACAATTTGGAAGTATCAATCAAAACTGGAAATACAGATATTCTAGGTCTTGATATTTCCCCAAGGAAACAGCAAAAAATGGGTCTAAATAATCACAAGTAAGCGTACTCATTGCTTCATTGGTTGCACATCAACAATTAAAAATTAAAAGTCTTTCAATAAGAGTCTAGCTAAGTAAATTATAGTATACTGATTTTTAAAAAGAATAATATGCAGTAGATAAAAATAAGATGGTTCAATGTGGATTAAAATAAAATGAGCTTCAAAACATATTGTTTGAGTGTAAAAAGCAAACTAACATATGTTTAGCAAAACTTTCATGAAAAAAACTTCAAAAAAGTATTAGATATTTATGGTACATATAAAGCTATGAAAACCCATAAAGACTGATTTTATATATATATATATATTTGCTACCTCTGTAGAGGGAAATGTAATGAAAAGAGGGTAGTTACTAGGGCCAAATGCTTTATTGATAATAAGAATTTATTTATAAATCAATTATTAAAAATTAAAGTCAGAAGAACTATAGTAAGTAATAAATCCCTAGAATTACTCTGAGATATTTTCTATATCCTCAAATTTTCATAGACATATGTATGTTCATTTTATATATATATATATATATATATATATATATATATATATATATATATATTCCAGAAAGAGACATTCCCTCATCCTGCCTTAAATATTCAAGTATAATAAGCACATTCAGTAAAACTAATTCAGAGCACTGGCACATGTAATTATCTGTTCTCTATTTTGTTCTTTCTAACTCAAATTCCTTACTATTTCCTCAACAGGAAATTAAAGTTCATCTTGATTATAAACATCAAAGGAAAAAATAAGTACAGACAATAGACTTAAGAATTTTTAAATGAAGAAGGTCAAATAGCTCTCACTTTTCTGGTTTAAAAAAATAATTGTTTATTCCTCCCTTAATGGCTTTAGGTCCACAATATAAATTAATATTATTTGAAGATATTACTTTTATTAGCTAACATTTTATAAATCTAATGCATTTTGACTCATAATTACCTGAAATTACTTGAGGATGTTTCTTTGCACAATAACATTTTCTTATGTCTATAATAGGTACACTGCCTGTTTTGTTGAAATCCAGTTTCATAAAGGCCTAAAGAAAGAAAGAAATGCTATTTTTTCTCAGAAATCATTTGACATGAGAACCTAATTTTCTTTTCTGTGGTAGGCTATTTATAGGCTCTAAACAAGACAGTTCAAAAAACTAAACTGGAGGGAGCATTACGAATACAAAGAAAAAAGATATTGGAGCAAGATATTAGGTGTCAACTGATGATAGTTGGCACCAATTCAACTTCAACAGGAATCCCCAATTAGGGGTGTGGTGAAGATAGAAACTTCACCCAGTGTAAACAGCTCAATTGTAATACAGCATGGCTGTGGAACAACTCAATGCTGTTACAACTCAATTATGAAACAGCCAGCTGTGGAACCGCACAGTTGCAAGGTGGCCCTCAGGCGACGTGGCTCTTGGGTGAGGTCCATCTCAGGTGAGGCAACGCGCTCCATTCCATGTCACTCTGCCCTGCTCTGTTCTTGTCCTAGGAGGTATCTTCAGGGTTTCAGCTCCAGTTGGGGAAATGCAGTCTACAGTCTTTGGTGGAAAATGAAAGTGCACTCCCTGAGACAGAGGGGAGCTAACTTAGTAGAGAGACAGAAGTCCCTGCTGCTGGTCTCTGATTGGTTTGTCCTCATGCAAATGAGGACTCCAAATTGTCACAGTTTGATTGGACCGAAAAGCACTGTCCTGATTGGTCAGAATGGAGCTGCTCTGATTGGTCATTGAAAGATGCTAATGAGGACAGGGAAAATCTCAGTCTTATTGGTTGAAATACAATTCAAATAACTCCTTTATAAGGGCTGGTTCAGATGGCAGGAACACATTGCAGGCAGTCAATTCAGTGCAGGATTCTCGCTAAAATGTGGTTTGCGTGCAAGGCTCCTGTTTAGATATGGCTGCTGGGGCTCTGTTTTTAAATTTGAGCCCAGTTAGCCACTCGGAGCCCTTCTTAGTGGGTATCTTCTTTCTTGGGGGTCGACATAGGTAACCTGCACTTGAATATTATTAGTTCTGCCACTCTCTGGCAACCCTGACCTTGCTAAGTAAACTAATCTCTGTTGCCTGGCTTTCCTGCTCTGCACACTGAAGGGTTGGGTAAAAAACTTCTCAGGTAAGTTCCAGCTCTAGGAGTCACATGAAACTGATAAATGACTGGGATAAATTGCAAGGACTATTTTGTTTCAAAAGTGAACTTCCAAATATCCCATCACTAAAATCAATGAGAAAGTGAAATAATTTTTTAAATGGGTTTTGTTACTCTGTTTCCTGAGATTTAACATAACCTTTTGAAGTGCTAGTTGTTTTATTGTTCCTCTAATTCAATGCAACTCTGAGTATCATACAATGAAATATTTAATTAAAAACAGGAGTGGATACATAGAAACCCACAAATGATCCAAAGCGAAATCCCACATTTTCAGAAGACTCAAAACTAGAATCAAGTTTTGTTTATCCACAATATGTTCACAGAAATATGGTACCTGCAATGGGCTTAACTGTGTCACCCAAAATTCATGTGTTAAAGCCTCAGTACCTCACAATGTGAACTGTATTTGGAGATAGAGCCTTTAAAGAGATAATTAAGGTAAAATGAGGTCATATAGGTGGGCTCTAATCCAATATGACTGGTGTCCTTAGAAGCAGAGATTAGGACACAGACAACACAGACTAAGGGATGACCACGTGAGGATATAAGGAGAAGACAATTATACGCCAAGAGAGAAGCCTCAGGACAAACCAAAACTGCTGACACCTTGATCTTGGACATCTAGCTTCCAGAATTTTGAGACAATAAATTTCTGTTGTTTAAGCCACTTAGTCTGTGGTACTTGTTACGGCAGCCCTAGAAAACTAATATGATACTTTGGTCCTCTATTCCCAGTACCAAGATTTATGAAAGAGACAACCCTTCAGTTTCTATTTCTGATACTCAAACCTATCACCAGGATATGTAAAGTATAAATAAATGCAAATTTATAAATACTATAAGAAGAATTTGATATTGTCTATTTAAGGTTTATACTTGATATAATTGCTAATAATACTCTATATGCAATATTACATACATGTATATTTTATTTTAGGTACAACAAAAGAAAAAGAAAACTACACTGCTCAAAAGAATGCTCTAAAAATACTACCAGAACCAGAACAGTTTCCTATAAAAATCAGGGCTCCTGTTTTTATTTCTAATTTAATGTGATCATTTTAGTCTTCATTTTAACATGTAGCATACATGCTTAGTCATCCTAAGATAACCTCTATTGAGCCTTGACCCTGGGAAAGCCACAAACTAAGAATTTTACATGTATTATATCAGTCAATCCTTATACTAGCTCTATCAGATAAGGAACTCAGGCTCTGGGATATTTAAAAACACACAGAGTCACACAGCTATATCATATAGTCATATATGGAGCCAGCTATTTGTGAAACTAGTAATTGTGAACCAAAATTTAATTTCAGATTTTATTTTCCTTTTATAATTTTTTTCCTAAAACATATGCATAAATTATTTAGCTTTATCCTGGAGAGTTGTATGTGTATATGTTTGTTTGCATTTTACTAAAATCAAAATACATTACAGGCAAAGGAATTTAAAGAATTTTCAATGTTAATTCATTAAAGTTTTAAAATAACTAACTTAATAATATATTGAAAGTCACTATTTGAAAAATTATTTCACAAAGTTACCTTTCGAACAAATGATTTCCTATATTCATTCATTTCACCAATAACAGCACGTTTGAATTCTCCATAGTCAACCTTGCCATTGCCACTGTCATTCAGAATTAGCCATGAAGACTCAAAATTCTAGAAATAATCACACAGAGACAGACCATTGTTGCACCTTTAAGCTCTATATGGCCAAAACATTATAGTATTTGTTACATCTTTTGCAGTCCAGGTAGAGAACTTAAGGAATTCCAGAAAGTCATATACAAATCCAATTAAAGGCACTCTGGAAGCTATTTAAAGGAACTCTGTGGTAGACAGTTCTGTAAAGTTAATAACCATTTAGGAGTGGCAATAAGTCACAAATAACCTTTTTAAATTCAGTTCCTTTCTATACAAAAATAAAAAATGCTTACCATTTGCTTGGATTTGAACATTAGATTATTTTTACATTTTGTATCTGTGACAATTAAAAGGTCACTTCAGGATTTCCAGTCAAGATGGTGGAGTAATAAACGCTGTGCTCACCTCCTCTCAGGACCACATCGATTACAACTAAACCATAGAAAAACCATCATTGAGAATTGCCTGAAGTCTAGCTGAACCAAAGCCCTACAACTATGGACATACAGGAAAGCCATCTCAAGACTGACGGGAGCGGCAGAAACATGGGCTGGTTCCACATCCATGTGTGACCATTAAAAATAGGGAGGGATATCTTGGTTGCAGAGGGCTTGCCCGAAGGGGCAAGGCCGCTCCCCAGCTTAGGGTTTCAGTGTTGGGCAGAGAAGTCCCCATAACTTCTGGTTGTGAAAACCAGCAGAGGCTGTGGCTGAGTGAGACAGAGGGTGGCTGCACTCCCAGGTGCTCCTCTTAAAGGGCCCATGCATGGACTTACCCACTGACAGGCACACTCTTTCTGAGCTCCAGCGCTGGGGCAGTAGCTCCAAAGGTGCCAGAGACATAGAGGAGACACTGAATTATCTGGCTTCAGGGTGAGGGCTGGAGGGGCAGCTTTCTCCTGGATGGAGGAACTGCAGGAAACCATTGTTTCTTTGTGGAGTCCTCCCTCTACCTCCCTGAATGCAGAATCACACAGATCATATCTGAGTCTCCATCTAATGGGCTATCACCTTTCCTCTGCCTTGATTCACTAAGCCATGCCCCACCCATCTTTCAAGCACACCCAAGTCACTTCCAGTGGCTATTCCACATAAAAGGCCTGCCTTGGCTCATGCCGCAGACTTTTCTAAAATCTCTCAAACATTCACAAATCCCAAACAAGCAGCATCTGGCTTCAGTGTGTCCTGTACTTCTGGCTAAGCAGTCCTAAGCCTGGCACTAGTGAGAGCCAGCCTTGGCTCATGGCTTGGCCTCTCAAGGCATCTCTAAGCCCAGTGTGGATGGTGGCCAACTCTGGATTGCTTTGTGGCTCATGGATGCTGGCCCAGGGCAGGGCACAGACTGTGGCTGAACTTGGCTGCAGTGGGTCCCCTTTCAGGAGGCCCTGGGAGTGGCAGGCCCAGTGACCAGGTTCAGAGTAGGCCAGGGCATAATTAGGCCACCTCCAAAGATGACATACTGAAAAGGTAGACTGGGCAGGCACCATAGACCCACTAAAGTGAACCCTGCTCTGAGGGTAAGCCCTTACCCAACAGCTCCTCCACTATAGTCACAGCCAGTCCTCACAACCAATCAGTCTGAGGGTCAGTCCTTCTCACTGATGTGAAAACAGCAACCAAGGCTCAACTACAACAGGAAGGCACACACAACCCACACATGGGACACATGTGGAGCACCTGGCTCTGGTGACCAGGGAGATTGCACTACTGGGTCCCAAAGTACACCTAATACATAAAGGCCATTCTACTAAGACCAGAAAGCATAGCAGCCATACATAGAAACAAATATATGGAGGCAGCCAAATGGGAAGACAAAGAAACATGTCCTAAATAAAAGAACAGAACAAAGCTCTAGAAAAAGAATGAAACAAAATGGAAACAAGAAATCCACCAGATGCAGAATTCAAAGCACTGGTTATAAGGATGCTCAATGATCTCAGAGAGAACTTCAACAAAGAGATAGGAAACATTAAAATTGAGATAGAAAACATAAAAAGAACCAGTCAGAAATAAAGAATACAATAACTGAATTGGAGAATACATTAGAGGGAATTAACAGTACATTAGATGAAGCAGAGGATCAAATCAATGACTTAGAAGATAAGGTAGCAAAAAATTACCCAATAAGAACAGCAAAAAGAAAAAAGAATCAAAAAAAATAGGAGACTTTAAGTGGCCTCTGGATAACATCAAGCATACCAACATTTGCATCATATAGGTACCAGAAGAAGAGAGACAGCAAGCGTTTGAAAACCTGTTTGAAGAAATAATGATAGAAAACTTATCTAACCTGGTGAAGGGAATAGACACACAAGCCATGGAAGTGCAGAGGATCCCAAACAGGATAAAACCAAAGAGGCCCACACCAAGACATATCATAATTAAAATGCCAAAGGTTAAATACAGAGAGAATCTTAAAAGCAGCAAGAGAAAAGCAGCAAGAGAAAAGGTTGTGAGATTATTTCTTAACAGAAACTGCAGGCCATAAGGGTTGGCTGAAAATATTCACTGTGATGAAAGGCAAGGACCTACAATCAAGATTATTCTACCATGAAAAGCTATCATTTAGAATCGAAAGACAGATAAGAAATAGTGAAAGGAATTCATCACCACCAGACCAGAATTACAAAGAATCTTAGAGGGAGTTTTTTAAAGAAGAGCAACAACAACATAAATAAAAAAATATGAATAATAAAATGGCAATAACTACATACCTATCAACAATTACTTTAAGTGTAAGTGAATTCAGTGTTCCAGTTAAAAGACAGGGTGGCTGAATAGATAAATAAATAAGACCCATATATATGCTGCCTACAAGAGACTCACTTCAGATCAAAAGACACTCACAGATTTAAAGTAAAGAGATGGAAAAGAGCATTTTATGAAAATGAAGAAGAAGAAAAAAAAAAAGCTGGAGTAGCAACACTTACATCAGAAAAAATAGACTTTAATACAGAAACCCAAAATGCTACTTTGAGGGGACGTGTGCATCCATATGTTCATTGCAGCATTGTTTGCAATGGCCAAGATGTGGAGGCAGCCTGGGCAGTTGTTTGAGGGCTGAATGGATAAAGAGTAGGTGAGATATATACATATATATATATATATATATATACACACACACACACACACACACACACACACACACACACACACACACACACACACACAATAGAAAATTGCTTGGCCATGGAAGAGAATGGTTCTTGCCATCTGCAGGGGCAAGGATGGACCTGGAGGGTATTGTGCTGAGTGGAGTATGTCAGATAGAGAAAGAAAGATGTAATATGATTCGCTTGTATGTGGAATCTAAAGAACAAAATAAACAAACAAAACAGAAACAAACTCATAAATACAGAGAACATTTTGATGGTTGCCAGATAGGAGGGGTGACGGGGGTGGGTAAAAAAGGGAAGGGATTAAGAAGTACCAACTGGTTCTTACAAAGTAGTCATGAGGATGTAAGGTATAGCATAAGGAATATAGTCAATAATATTGTGATAGTGTGCTATGGTGTCATATGGTTGCTGGATTTATCATGGTGATCACTTCATTAAGTATATAAATGTTGAATAACTATTGTGTACACCTGAAACTAATATAATATTGTATGTTAGCTCTATTTTAATAAAAATCTTTTTAAAAAAATAAAAACTAACTCTTAAGATGCCCTGTCTACCCCCAATTCTCAACAACCCATATTTTATTTTTGTGTGCCCTGCACATGATACAAACTTTAAGTGTCTGAAACATGATTTTTTCAGTGTGAAAATAAGCTTGACCTTTAAAATCATAAATAAAATGGATAGGAAAAGATGAATTTTCTCACCCCACTCATGGACTACTAGAATCAAAAGATAACTCTTGAGGCTTCAAAGTAATAATTTTCAAGAATTAAATAATTTACCAAAAGTGGCAAAAAAAATTTATATAACTCTTCAATATGGTACAGAAAGAAAAGTGATAATTCAATAGAAAAAGAAAAAAGGGGTAAATTCAATGATAGTATCTTTATAGAAATCAAGCATTTAGAGTGCATATCTTTTATTATTATATTTTTTAAATTTATACCAGGGAGAACAACTATGCCTTCCCACAAACTATTGGGTTGTTGGAAAAGACATGATGTATTTTTCTATGTTTTTCCCAATAATTAGCCCCTGGTGGGTGATACTTATATTTTTATTTTACAGTGATTTAATTTTGCTTACCATTGCATGGGCAATCTCCTGTGATATAAGGGGAGGGTGGCAAGGGGAGAAAGATAATATTATTTAAAATATTAATATATGAGTGCCAGCCGAGTGGCTCAGTTGGTTAAGAGCTTGCTCAAGACTGTGAGCTCTGAGCAACAGGGTTGCTGGTTGGATTTCTGGCCCAAGCTGAGCAGCCGCTGAGCTGCCAACAGGTGGCAGGATAGCTCAGCTTAAAAAAAAAAAATTAATATATGAGCAAAAAAGGAAGTTTACGCATATTTTTATAATATGTGTTCTCCCTGTGCTAGATGCATTATGTAATTTTTTTAGTTTTTACTCTTGAATCTAATCATAAAAAATTAGCAAATCAACCAAAAAAGGAAGTATTATAATGATGCAGGAAGAGTACCAGACTGGTACAGATTATCTGGGTTCTAGTCTTATCTTGGTTATTAATTTAATTACTTGTGTGATGTGGATAAAGACACCAAGGCTTTCTAAATTTCTATTGCAGTTTTTGTTTCCTTTGTTTTATGAAAGGAAGAAGTCAAGTTAGATAACCCAGAATGTGTGCCACCAGGTGGGCCATAAGATTAAATGTTGCAAAAAACACAAAAGCGGGTATGTCACAACAATAATACACATCATTTTGGTACAGATTTTATAGTTGATAAGGCGTATGTAATTTTCTTATTTGAGCTTCAAAGTAACTCTGACTACAGGTATTCTCTCTGGATTGCCCAGGCAGAGCCTGTCAATTCAAAAAGTGAAAACACGTCTTCAAGGCCACATAGTAATGCTAGCACTTGAACCTATATCTCATAAATTCAATTTCTGGTGTTTCTTCCACAAAATACATTACATCTTGTGAGGAGACTGTTTGAAGCAAAAGAGAAGAATGCAAGAGGACTCAATCTGAAACTCTTGAAGTGGATGGGTTTCCAATTTGTATACTTTTAGAATAAAACCCAAACTTCTTAGCATGACACACACAGCTTTAATGTAACAGACCCTGCTAGGCTTATTTCTCTCCGTTTTCTCTTTTCCTTCCTTCCATTTAAATTAATACATCGGTATTTGTTCAACACTTGCTGTATGCCAGGTTCTAGTCGAGGTATTAGAAGTAGAGCAAAACACTAGAAGCACCCTGGGTCCTATCCTGATGAGGCTTACATTCTACATGCAGGATAACCAGATGATACTTACAAAATGGCGCTAAGAAATGGGTAAATGGTAAAGAGGGGACCAGGGATCAGGTGAGGTGCTCCTTTAGACAGGGGAGTCAGGGCAGTATTCTTAGTAGAGAAAGCCATGGACTGAATCATGAGAAAACTGAACCATGCCAAGATCTAGTGGGAATTACTCACAGCCGAGGGAACAGTATGTATGAGGGCTCTAGGTGTGGGGAGTGAGGAGGCGAGCCACTTATAATTCCTGGACAGGCCATAATCCCAATCCTCTCCATGCCTTCACATGTGCTTCTTCTCTTCATGAACAGCCCATCATCTGACCCACATCCTCCCTCCCCTCTTGTCTGCTTAATTCCTAATCATTTAAAATTCAGCTCAAATATATCCTCTTCCAGGAATTAATTCTTCTATGATCTTCACTCTCTTTCCCCATAACCTGGCTTGGAATTTATCCCATGAGTTCTGTAAGCATTCTCTATTTAACACATATCTTATTATTTTGTAATCATATCTTTCTATCCTTTGATGATGAAGACTTTAGAATACAGAATACATCTTCTTCAAGCTTAGAACAATGGCTGGTTAATATGCTCTTAATGTATGCATGATGGAGGACTTGTTACCTGGTGGCTTAACACTAATAATAGGACATGAAGAAAAAGGAGACCAACGAACTACTAAAATTTCAGTAGAGAAAGTGAAGAATATCACCTAAGAATAATACATTATTCACCGCAGTGCAGTATCTGTCATACATACCTTTTCAGACACTTCTAAGTGAAATACTTTTAGAGCTTGCTTAAAATCTGCTTTATCTAAAAGTCCATTTCCTTCCTGGTCCAATTGTTGAAAGTATTTTCCCAATCCAGTCAAAATACGGACACCTCTTTTATGTAGCTGTTCTTTCAGCTCATCTGTTTAGGAAGAAGGGAAATGGAAACTAATAATAGTTCCTATTCACAAATGTATCAAATTGCAATTGTCTCTCTTCTAGGAAAATAAAGCTGATGTAACTGATGTAAGAACTGTCAACCAAATCATACATATGACGGACAAAACATTTTTGGAAAACAGAATGCTTTTAACAAAGAGGTTTATATATAAAACTACATGTAAATATAGCAGAACTATAGCACCACTGTGTGGTGAAAGAGTTATATTTTAAATAGAGAGAAATGATGTTACAACATGAAAGTAACCTAAATGCTACAAATAGAAAGTTATTTTCTAGGCATCCTCTTCATCTAACAATCCCACATTTTTTCACCTCTTTCCTCTGTCTTTGCTGTTATCAACTGAATTACAAAATTGACACAAAATTGACATCTGGCAATTTTATACTTCCAGCTCAAAATTCCTAATATAGTTTGCATCTTCAAATTATAAATTATATGTTAAACAGCATCAAGGCTTTAGTGTGCTATCCTACATTTAGACATGTAAAGAAAACCTTTCATCGAGGAACTCCTAAGAGGTTATATTCTCAGGTGTCTAGCATTGTCTTTGTGGGTCAACGATTAATGCAGTTTGGGCCATCTTAAGAATACATAGAGAACTTTACTGAAGCAGTTACTAAATATAATATGTTAGAGGAAGTAACTGTCTCTAGATACAATAGTGACAAATACTGTATTGACCATGATAGAATAAACGATTGACTAACAATGGCACCTAAAATATTTGACAGTTCAAATACCAATTCTGGACAACTTTTAAATTTTCTAGCCTTCTTACTCCCTTATAATCTTTAAATGATAAACCAGGATTTATCAAAATTCATAAATTATATGTTGATTTTTGTGATTACATGTTTAACGCCTTACTCCTTTCTAGGCTATGAAATTCAAAAAAAGACTTGATTATTTGAGCCTAGTGTACTGTTGTATTGGGTCTTCGGAAAAGTCATGACACATTTTGTCTATGTTTTTCAAAGGTCATTTATTTATATAAAGAACAAAGATCAATCAATGATATATTGCCCGTTTTGTTCAATAACATTTTGCCATCTTTCAGTGAGCTTCATAATTCCTCGTTCATAGAAAGACCTGTCTTTATTTGCAAAAAAACTGAACATGGTGCTGATTTAAAGCCTCATCTGAATTAAACATTATATCGTGCAAGGAGTTTTGAAGACAGCAAAACAAGTGGAAGTCTGACGGCACAAGGTCAGGCAAGTATGGTGGGTGTGGCAACACCTCCCATCCAAGCTCCAATAATTTTTGACAGGTGATCAAACTTGTGTGTGGTCTCGCTTTGTCACGATGGATCACAACTCCTTTACAATTAACAAGCTCTGGACGTTTCTGGATGATGGATTCATTCAAACTGTCCAATTGCTGACAGTACACATTCGAATTGATTGTTTGGTTCCTTGGTAAGAGCTCAAAAAACATGACACCTTTAAAATCCCACCATACTGAGAGCATAACTTTCCTCTGATGAATGTCTGCTTTAAATGTCATTTGAGGCAAATCTCAAGTCAGGACCAAGACCGTTTGCACACCACACTTGTTGTAAACAACCCAACAACCCACTTCTCATCATCAGTTATCAGTTGTTTCAAAAAAGGATCGTTTTCCTGTTTCATGAGCATATTGCAGATGTTCATATGAGCCGTCAAATGAATTTCTTTGAGTTTATGTGGAACCCAAATATCGAGCTTGCTTATGTATTCTAGCTTCTTCAGGTGGTCGTGAATGCTTGAATGATGGATGTTCAATGTTCCTGCAATCTCTTGTGTCATGTAACGTGGGTTTGACTCGATCAATGTCTTAATTTTGTCATCATCAACTTCAGTGGGTCTCCCTGACTGAGGAGCGTCGTTGAGATCAAAATCACCAGCACGGAATTACGTGAACCATCGTTGACGCTGACGTTCTTATAGAGCATTATCACCATAAACTTTATGCAACTTTTCACAAGCTTGATGTGCGTTCTTCCCTTTATGGAAGTAAAACAGTAAAATATGGCAAAAACGTACAGTTTGGTCTTCCGTCTTCAACTTGTAAAATCTCCAAAACTCAACCAAATAGCCTAATTTTTTTTTAGAATGAAGCTAGAACTGTCAGCTGTCAAATGACATAGCAATAACATAGATGCGAATGACACTAGTACTTCCAAAAATGAACTAGTGCCATCTGTTGCAAACATGCGTCATTACTTTTCCAAAGACCCAATAGTTACAAATATCCAAAGCCTACATATATTTCATTTATTACCTACAACTCTGGAAAGCTAAAAAACAGGTTATTTTTCTTTACTTTAGAGATAAAGAAAGATGTGCAAGAGATCTACACAAAGTCAAATGTCTATTGAATGACAGAGTCCAAACATGAAAAGTCCAGCATCTTTTCTTTTACACTAGGGCTGCCAGAAACCTCTTTAGGATATCACCTACTGCATAAGACAAATATTATATTATAAAATCAGCTACATTTTATTCAGCTCATAAATAAAACCCATGTTATGTAGTATTTTTCTAAAATTGTTAAATTAATAGTTCAGATAATACCAGTTATTCAGTTAGACAGGATCACCATTAAAGTGGAGAAATCCTAAAAACATTTTTGTGTATACACACACACACACACACACACACACACACACACACACACACACATAATTAACTTACCAAAAAAAGCAAATAGGAAATATAAATCAAATGCCATAAAGCTAAAAAATATCTGGAAAATACTGCTTTACTACTTACAAAGAAAATGGTTAAAAATTAAAAATACTTGAGAACATAGTAAAATGATACATACCTTGAATGGCCTTGAAGACCAGACTATCACTGGCTTCCTGCCTGTTTATATCGTCCTCACGTTCCACAGAATCAGTTCTGCAATTGACATGTTCACAGTAATAAAAATATATTGTTTTATAACCTTGAGTCCAGAAACTCTAAGGTCTTCCCTGTTTTAGATTCAATGAAACTCTCATCAAAGTTTGAAGAGTGCCTAGAGATTAATCAAATCCCACTTTTAACTGCCGATTTAATCCCAGGATGATTAAATATGCTAAGAAAAGGGCTAAAATTTTAAAGCCTTCCAACAACTACTTTTAACATTATATTTATTTTTGTAGCTATTTCAGTGTTCTTATACAATAATTAAAGCTATTAAATTTAAAAGCAGTTTTACCTTGCAAAGTACAAAATGTAAAAATGTTGTTTTTAAAAAGCTAAGAAGATTGCATTCATTATGAGTAATACGTCAATGACAAAGTGAAACAAACTTCTTTACAGCCAATTTGTGGGGTATGGCCTCAAATGCACATATAGTAGTATACCAATTATTGTCATTTTGAATTATATTTATCACCAAGAAACACTCAGCAAGCATAGCATATATTTATCACCAAGAAACACTCAGCAAGAATAATAGCATATATATATATTTAAAACAAATCGAATTCATTTAAGTGTTTTTTATTCATAGCATTATTTTTTCATTATGCATTTTACCAGAGAACACTATAAACATGCAGCACCCAAGACATTTTTTTAATGCTAAAACAACACTAAAAATGTGGGGGAAATTATTAATATTGTACTGTATCCCATCTTTTAAATTTTATTGTTTTGGTAGCATTTCATACAATAAAAGTGTTATAACAAAGGCAAATTAATAAAATACCTTTAAGATAAAATGGGACATTTTTGTTCTTTATTTGATGATCACTATTCTTACACATGGAATACAATATAGCACATAAAATAGACAAATATAGCTTTGTTTTAAAAAATATAAACCTAACTAAAATCAAAATACGTAGGGATAGACTCCCATTGTAAGAGAATAAATAATAGTGTTCACAATAACAATGACATGTTTGACTTACCTGAGAGAATCCAAAGCTATCCGATCAATATTTGTGATTCGAAGTATAAGTAATGTGTTTTCTTTCATGCTTTCTGGAAGTCTGAGATGATCAGAATTCAAAAATGTCAAGTTTGCACCCTAAAAAAATTAACAGATGAATTATTTAAAACTCAGAAAGTCTATAAGAAGTAAAATACAACTAATATTAATTTAAAATATTCAATTTTGATTTTGTGACATAGAATATTTTTATAATGATTTTTTTAAAAAGAATATTTAGAGACCATTTAGAAACCACACAGGCTTCAGCTAATAATATAGGCAAATAAAGAGACTAATCTGCTAATCAATCTCTGAATTAGAAAAATCTTCTGTTTAACAATCTATGTGAAAAAAATAATGTAAGAATTCCAATTTTTTATAGGAATTACAGAAAGAAAGGGTAAATTATTCAAATCAAATTTATGACATTTCTAAATACAGAAATAGAGTTGTTGGGCCAGCCGAGTGGATCAGTTGGTTAAGAGCTCGCTCAAGAGTACAAGCTGAGTTCTGAGCAACAGCAGTTCGATGCCCAGCCCGAGCTGAGCTGCCACTGAGCTGCCAACAGGTGGCAGGATGGCTCAGCTAAAAAAAATTAAAAAAAAGAAATAGAGTTGTTGATCCACAGAAAGATGTATGACAAATTGATGAATTTTATAGATCAATCACACTTTTTCACTTGGTTTTTTGATAACAAACATCACTAGCTGTAAAACCTAATTTTAAACTAATTAGAGAACATAAAGGCTTGAGTAAAAATATTCCTATTGAAAATCCTTAATCAACACTTAGAAAATTGTCATAATTTTAATTTTTGAGTTGCTCAGATAAATATTCAAATAAGGACAACTACAAATTTAAAATGTTTAATTTTCTCTCTCGAAAATAATAGAAGAAAATTTTCCCCTCTCCTTTATCCTGGAGCATTTACTTTAGAAAATTTGTAACTGCCAGCCAAGTGGCACAGTGGTTAAGAGCTGGCTTGGGACGCCAGCGACCCAGGTTCGGATCTCACGTATGAGGGCTACTGACACTGCCCTTAAAAAAAAAAAGGAAAAAGAAAACTTGTAATTATAAGTACTCTCTCCTTTCATTGAAATGTATATAAATTATTTTGAATTTATAATATTAAGCAATTGAAGAGACTATGTGAATTGTGTAGTAGGGTTATACATATCAGCATATACATAAGAGCTAACATGTATACATACATGTGTACATAAGAATACAGCTAAGGCCGGCCAAGTGGCACGGTGGTTAAGCACTGACTTGGGAAGCCAGCGGCACCGGTTCGGTCCCACATATGAGGGCCAGTGACACTGCCCTCAAAAAAAACAAACAAAAAAAAAGAATACAGCTGTGTGGTCTGCATCAGTGCATCCAAAGCTATACAGCTACATGCTATATGCATATGAGTGAACATATGTGGGTACATTTCTATGCATGTGTGTCTATGGGCAAATGTGCATCATTATTTGAGTATTACATCAACAGCTGGCACAAAATTTCTTTTAGAAAGTGTTTAGGAAAAAACCTTGTGGGGCATATACAAATGAAATGATAAGCTCTAGAGTAACATCTGGAAAGCAGAAGACACCCCCCACCAAGGGTAAAGTACAATACTTCTGCATAAAGAAATGGAAGACCATGAGGAGCAAAAGGTGGGAGGAGTCAAAAAATAAAAAGTAATGCCTTTACTATACAAAATATTCAAAGGACATATTTTTAAGAATAAGAATGTCTAATAAATAATTCTAAGTTCTTATAATATTAAACTCCCTCCATTTCCCTTTCAAAATGTCTGCCACACACACAAAGCATCATATATATAGTTTGTGTGTGGCTTTTCCTCCCTCCTTCCTTCTCAGCCCCTTTCCTTCCTTCCTTTCTTTCTTTCTTTCTTTCATAAAAGGGAGAATTCTACATCTGCTTCAAGTGAACTGGAACAGGAATAGTGAGAATAAGTCACAAACTATACTAAATTATTGGAGACAGCACTCAGAGCTAGAGGTAACTTTAATTGTGGGATAGGCATTAAACATCCTTTTTGCAGGTTGTGAAATGGGAGTCAGAGCTGATTTTCTCTAGATCTCAAGGGGCAGACATGAGTGACACACATATATATATATATATATATATATATATATATATATATATATATATATATATATGTAAACCTGGATTATTTAATCCAGCTTTAAGATGTAAAGTTTTTCCTAACCCCCAATTCCTCACCTCAGTGGTTACATCTAAATTGATTCTACTTCCTAAAGATTTATTTTATTTTATTTTTCCAATCACCTTCACAGCCACTTGCCTAATTCAAGTTGCCATTACCTCCTTCCTAGATTTATATAATTCAGTCCAATCTGGTTCTTTGTATCCAGTTTTCAATCCATTCTCCACATATTGTAACCAGAGAGATCTTTCTGAATCGCAAACCTAATAATGTCACCTCTCTCCATTCTGTTCACATTTGTCTTTCAATGACTCCCCAAAATACATTTTAGATAACTCTTTAATAGAGGCTGCTCTTAATAAGCTAAAACTCATTCTTTTTATAATATTATTAATTTCAGGTATACAAAACAATGTAATAGTTAGACACTTACACCCCTCACAAGGTGATAACCCTTCTCTTCCAGTCTACTACCCCTCTGACATGATACATAGCTGTTACAATTCCACTGACTATATTCCCTATGCTGTACTCCACACCCCGTGACTATCTGTATATTAAATTATAGTTGACATTCAGTATTATTCAGCTTCAACTGCACAGCACAGTGGTCAGACATCTACACAGTCCATGAAGTGGTCTTCCTAATATTCCAACTCCTTCTTGACAATACCCACCTTGAACTCTACACTCTGGACAGATTTTTACTACCCTCTCCTATCTCCCTATCTCAGCCTAGCTAACTCCTTCAGGAAGCTTTCTTTGACCCCATAAAACTAAATCATTACCCTTCCTATCTGACCGTGTTACCCATAAGTCAGTAAGCTCTACAAATGCAGGGAATAAGTCTAACTTATTCATTGTTCTCCCTCCAATGCTTAGCTTATAAATATATATTTATTACATGAATGATCACTGTGGATAGTGCTGCATTTTAATTATAACACATGAATGTAATGATTTAAAATGTGAGAGCACTATAGATACTGTAACATTACCTATGATCAATCCATCCTAGGAAATCCTTGTGGTACATCACATGCCAAGAGTTGCATGAGGGGAAAATCACAAGAAGGATAAGCTAACTCAGATATCTGACAGCTCCTAAAGTCAAGTACCCTTCTGGATAGAGAAAACCATGCACACTCAGAAGACAAGCCTGTTTTAGCTAGAGCATCACTCCTGGTACCACTGAAGTAACCACTTACCCAATGGTACAGCCCTGCAGAGCCTTTAGAAGTACCAAGAGACAAACTCTCCTGGGCTTATGCTGTGGATTTGGGTGGGAGTAGAAAGCAGTGTTACAGGGAATAAATGCTATGTTTAGATTCAGACCACTGGGATCTGAGCCTAAGAGGCAGAACCTGCAGGAAAACATCAACCATTAGCTATTCACACAAATGCCGCTGCTCAGGAAAGAAAGAAAATCAACTAAAGACAAGAAACCCTGCTCCTCCATCCCCATAGGGTCCCACAAAATCCAACATCTGGACCTAAAACATTTGCAGGCACACTTAACTTACAATGTAAAAATCACCAAGTTGGTATTGCTTTCCTTTTCTTCGTCCACACTGATGACTATAAATGTTTTTTTGAATAAAAGGTAGCACATTTGTTCTAGAAGTTAAATGACAAAAATGTAAAGTTACTGGGCTTCTCTCAGAGGTGATCTTGACAGGTGTTAACAATGTTTCATGGCCCACCTATTTTTCCCAAATTGCCGATATTCGTAAATGGCAAGGGAATGATCATGAGTGAAAAAGAACCCCATCAGCTCTCTGCACGCATCATGTCCATTTCTAGGAAAAGAGAATAACAGCAAAGATTTTCAAATAGGATAAATTTCAAATTAAATAACAAGCTAACATCATGCATGACAAAGAGGGACAGCATTAACTCCCTCGAATGTGTGGCAATCATCGAGGGTTATGGGAAGCCACAGGGAAAAATGCCATATTTGCTGACATATCAACTTAAGTAAGATTTGGATGAAGAAAAGCTTTATCTTACACTGATATGAATATGGATATATTACAATGTAGATTACTATTGTGATACAGACTTTTAAGATAAAGTGAAACATCTTAAAAAAAATGTTGAGCTTTCAAGAAGTCACTCAAAGATACATATTTATTTCCTTTTGTCACAGAAAGTTGAAAATCTTTGAACATGATAATTTAAAACAACAAACATTACCATTAGTGTACACAAAGAATATCAAGTAGCATTATGTTTTACTGGAAGTTTATAAGATTGAGGTAAGAGATTTAAGAATCATCTGCTTTGTCACCTTATTGCATCTATCAATATTGTATTGTTAAATTAAGCCATTAAAATGAAATTATATAAAGCAGCTTACATAAAGTTTAATTTTTAAATGGTTGAGGGTCTTCTTTCTAGTAGCAATATATATCTTTTTTTTGTTTTGAGGGCAGCGTCACTGGCCCTCATATGTGGGACCCGAACCGGGGCCACTGGCGTCCCAAGCCAGCTCTTAACCACCATCCTACTCGGCCGGCCCAATATATATCTTTTTAAAATTTACTTCTACATTTCTTTTTTAAACACATTTTAAAATCATTTTTAAAATAATCTCTAATTAAAATATTTTCCTTATATGTTCATATTTCCTACAATTTTTGTAACAGATTAATTAATGTATATTAGGTATAAAAACATTTATTCTAAATTCACATTTCACCTCATGACAAATTTAACTAATCTCATTGCTATTTCTATTTGAAAAGAGGATACATTCTATAATCATTAGATTAAAAAGTTTAATAAGATCACAATTACCTTGATATGATCCTACCATCAAACTGTACTTTATTAGAAAGCATATTTTCAGTTAATGTAGAATGTGTTCTTATTCTGTTAAGAAAAACATTTGTCATTAATTATTTTCAAGTTACTACATTTGACATAAATGATAAAAGTACAAAAGAAGTCATGTTAATATTCTGAAATGCACAACTTAGACTAAGATGAAGGTATAAATCTCTTTTTTTTTTTTTTTGTCAGATTGCTAATTGTAGCAGACACCTAAGAAACAACCTTAAGGTATAGTATGCAATTCATGAGTGACTTTTATGTTAGAATATATAGTATCAAAGTGCTATAAAAGTAAACACTGAACAAAGACAGCACATTTGTGACTGACACTGCTGCAGTGCTAACCCAACAGGCATTTTTAACCTTCTTCTCCTAGCCTACCTCCCACCATTGAATTTACTTCCTTTGCCTCTTCTATTACAAATGACAAAAGGACCCAGTTCTGCCAATAAGCTTCCAAGAAAGGCTTTGTTTTATTCTGATAAGAGAGTGGTTTGGGAAGTTAATGCCCGTGATCAACATTATTAGAGATATGATGCTAGGAGCCACTGTAAAAGTCAAGCAACCCCTTCAGAAAGGCCAATAAACTCTCAGGGAGCCAGCCGAGGGTCACGCCATCGTTGTACCACTGAACTAAAACCAACAACTAACTGCCTACCTCTAGGCAGCTGATTATATAAGAATAAATCCTAACTTGGTTAAGCCACTATCAGTCAGGTTTTCGGTTATGGGTGGCTGAAAATATTCCTTACCAAAATAAGGGAAGAGTGGAAAAGAGTAACGTTAGAGAAGGTTCCAGCCTTGGAATCCTACCTATGAGACCTCAGATCAGTTATTTAATCTTCATGGCCTTCAGATAGCACTGAATGATCTCACAATAAATTCTAGTCCTAAGATTCCATTTAGTAATAGGAAGCACAACACAAAGGTGTATACTTGGGCACTCGACTACTAACAATCTCCTTTATGGCAAGAAATCTGAAGATTTAGTGATGCATCTTTATTCCCCTTCTTAAATAGTCTTATAATATCCCCATAAAACGCATGTGTAATATTTACATTGCAATAATGTAAATAGTGAATAAATGTATGGGGCAATGGGATCTTGCAGTGTTATAAAATCTAGTCTCTGTGAGAGCAAGCAGGATACAGCCAACAAGAGCCTGTGGGCCAAATGAGTCTGGGACGACAGAGTGGAGCCATGAAAGCTTGGTCATCTCAATTCAATTTACTCGATTAGTATTAATGTGTTTATTGAATTCCCACTATGTGCCTGAAACAATTCTAAATGCTGAGAAAATAACAGCCATAATAACAGCTACCATTTATTGAGAACTTCCTAGACACTAGTTACTATTAAATTCACTTTAATGTGTGTTGGTTCATTTACTGCATGTAATAACTCCATGAAGTAAGTACTATTCCCATTTCACAAATAAATTGTACAGACTCATACAGTTAGCTCATGGCAGAGCCAGAAAAAAAAATGTTGCTCATAACCATTACATTAAATTGCTTCCAAGGTAGGCAGAACTCAGTTTAACAGTGATAGGTTGAAGTAATAGCTTCAATGAGTCTAGAGTCTCCTTGAGAAAATAAAAGAAGTAAATAGGCATTTATGCTATAAGTGGAAAGTTCTATGTTGGAGCTTTCAGTATGCAACAAGTAGCACCAATAATCTCTCTACTCAAGTTCTTTAAGAATACAGAAATAAGAATCAGGCAGATGAAGACCAAAATATGAATTTTATCCTAGATAAAGCCATGGAAACCATGGCTTATGAATGCAGCCACAAAAAGCTAAGTCTTTGACACTAAAATTAAACATACTAGCTCACTCTTTTCCATTGGGGAGGGTCCCTGTAAAAAATTAATGCTTAGGACAGAATGTGCACTATGCAGGTAGTTGATTCCCAAGGAAAAGACAAGAGGAAGGGCTGCACTACCCATGCCAATTTCTGTTTTCAACTCTATGAAGCAGGATTTTTTCCTCTTCTTCTAGGAATAATAAGGGGGATGAAATTCGTAAATTCAATAATACTAATCAATGTTCCCCATAGAATTTTTCATAGAACTAGACTAGGTAAATCTAAAATTTCCATTGACGAGGAAAGGGCCTAGCAGACCAAGACAACATTGAACATATAAAGCTTCATGTATTTAATGTAGAGCAATACTAATTAAGACAGGATAATGTTGGTACAGGGACACACTACAGGTAGATGAGACTAAAGATAAAGCCTAGAAACCTAACATGCACTTATAACTACTTGATATATGACATATGTGGCACTACAAGTCTGAGGGATTATGAGTTTGTGGTAGGCAGAGATTTCCAAAAGAAGATACAAAGGACACTACCCATCAATGGAAAGGTTGGCAAACTGGTTAATATTAAAATTAGGAACTCTGGTTCATCAAAAGACATCATTAAGAGAATGAAAAGGTAATACAGAGTAGGAAAATATATGTCCAACAAATATAAGTGAAAAAGGACTTGTAATTAGGTTATATAAATAAGTTCCACCATCATATGAAAAAGATAACCCAACAGACTTGAAGGGAAATTTCACATAAGAGGATAGCTAGATAACCAATATACATATGCGAAAGTGTTAAACTTCCTTAACACTTAGGAAATATAAATTAAAATGACCAATACATACCCATATGAATTAAAATGAAAAATATAGACAATACCAAGCACAGGCAAAGATATGGTGCAAACAGCACCCTCTTCCTTCTATTGGTGGGAGTGTTCATTGCAGCAACCATTTTGGAAAACTGGCAATATTTTTTAAAGCTGAACATATGCATACTAAATGGTCCCATGATTCCCTTTCTAAATATGTACTGAGCAGAAATGACTACATATTTTTCACCAAAAGGCATGCACAAACGTTCATGGGAGTACTTTTCCTAAATAGCCAAATATCCATCCACATCTGTGAATAAATAAATGGTGGCATATTTACACAATCAAATACTGTACAGCAATGAAAATACAGGACAACTCCAAATAATAACACAAATAAAATACACAAATGTAATGTGGGGCAAAAGAAGCCAGGTGCAGGATCCAAATTTTGTGATTTCATCTCATTTTATAATCAGGCAGTTATAACCTATAACATTGGGATAGAGAGGTCAGCCTGCAATGACAGAGCAAGTGGACAGTAACTGGCAGACAGCACAAGGGGGATTTCTAAGGAACTGGTCACGTTCTGTTTCTTGATCTAGAAACTGGGTATTGTCCAGGTTGTGAAAATTGCTGTGCTGTAAACCTAAAATGTGTACGCTTTGTGAATGTATGTTTTATTTAATAAAAGTTTATTTTAAAAAAGATTTAGATATGTGATAGCTGAATGATGCCCCCCCCCCCAAAGGTGTTCCTATCCTAATCAGCAGAGCATGTAAATATATTAACTCACATTATATAATAAAAGGACTTCGCAGGTGGGATGAAGGATCTGGGTTGAGATTATCTAGGATTTTCCAGGTAGGTTCTAGGCAATCTCATTGGTCTTTCTAAGAAGAAAACATATGGCTTTCTGTCTACAGAAAGGAGTGGCACAGAGATATAACACAAGAAAGACTCGACCGGCCATGACTGGCTTTGAAGATGGAAGACAGGGCCATGAGCCAAGGAAGGAAGGCAAACTTCTAGAAGCTGAAAAAGGCAAGAAAATAGATTCTTCCCTGAAGTTTCCAAAGGTAATGTGGCCCTATCAACACCTTGATTTTATTTCTGACCTCTAGAACTGTACAAGAAAAAATTCGTATTATTTAAAAATACTCTTTCTGGTAATTTGTTACAGCAGCAAAAGTTAATTAATACATAATACATTCAAATATTTAAAGGTACAAAAACAAAACCTTCCAGAAAATAAGAATAAGACAAAAAGATAAAAGTTATAAGGAAGTGCTGTCTGACAATTACAGCAGTTTGAAAATATAAAAGAGTTACCACCAGAACTGGTGTATTTTCTATTGAGTTGAGGCGAGATGTCAACAAGGAAGTTGTTGAGAAGTTTAAGTGAAATGTACCAGGGGACTGTGAAAGTCCATACCAGCCCAAAGATTTTATAAGCTAAAAGGTAAAATGCAAAATAATTATAATAATAGCTTTTAAACTACCTAGAATATATTAATATTATATCAGTCAGATTCAGTCAATATATATTGTGCACATACCAATGTCTCAGTTGCTATATTACACATTTTATATAGGAACAGATATATATTATCTCCTGCAACTGTGGCTGTTATCCCTGGAGTACAGACAGAAAACCTGGAAGGCAGAGTTTACCCCCAATATCTTAAAGAAACAGGACTGGCATCTAACCTCCAAAAATTCCCCTTCCCTTTATATTGAAAAAAGCAAAACCAAACATAAACGTTTTCAGTTGAACACAAAATTACAATTCAAAAACACATTTATAACATACAACATCCTCATTTTATTGGGTTGTCGGAAAAGAGATGATGTATTTTTTCTATGTTTATTGTTGCAAATATGTGTCATAACTTTTCCAACAACCCAATATGTAAGTAAATCCTTCGTACTTTGTTTCATGTAGTGTTCTTTTCCTAAATCGAAGAGGTGCTATGTTGGAAACTGGAAGGATACGAGCACTTTCTTGTTTCTCAGTGGTTAAATTTTGTTCTGGATCACTGATTACAGCCCTAAACAGCAAAACACAAAGTTCGACAATTAAGTGGTATAGTGAATTCTGCTAACACTCACATATTTATAAGCAGTTGGAAAGCCTATACAAATGCAAATTTACACTGCTATCAGAGTTACATATTTGTCAGATATAATCACATGTGGTGGCATGGTAATGGTGAAAACATTAACAAAGGGAGTTCATGAGATAATGGAAGTAAATACATTGAAGACTACAAGTACATTTAATTATTTCAAGAATTTGCTGAAAAATATGTATGTAGAATATCATTGTCACTGCCTCTGAGCAAAATAATAATTTTTTTAAAGCTAAACTTAATCTTACTTCTCCCTGAAGACGTTCTATTTTAGTTTCTTCTGAAATCCTGCAATATTTACATGTTTCCTGCAATTTGGCACAGCAAGTGCTACCATTTTATATAGCTTTGTAAAGCCTATGAAACCTACACTAATTTTACATTCTTACAGTCAATCCCATAGTTCCCAAACTGTTCACCATGTCATTCCAGGGTGCCCCAAGGTACTCACAGGGACACCGCAAGGTATTTTAATTTTTAAGGGAAACACAGTGATACTTGATATTTACTGGATACCACATGAACTACTAGCTCAAGGTAATTCAGTTTCAATAAGAAATCATGCTACACTCATTCAGTGATGTCACATCTTTGCAAAAATGGGCTTTCTACAGTCCTGTGATAAAAAACAAGTACCATGTGGAACAGAAAGTGAGGGGGACAGCATCCTAAAAATTCTAAGGTTTGAGAGACTGTACAGTGCCAAAAAGGTGTATATATATCATTAGGAAGTAATCACGGCTATTTAAGAATGAAACAAAAATACAGTTTCTTTCAAATTTATGTGTATAATTTTTTTTCAAATGGCCATTAAAGTGTTAGGAAGTAAATACTCATTAAATTGTTTAGACTAAGTATTTCATCAATAGAACTGATAGGTATTTCTATTGGCAGGAGAGTGCTGTGAAAAACGTACTAAATACTATGAGTGCACTGAACACAGAAAGTTTGGGAACCTCTGAGTCAGCAACTTGACCAAGAATATAGGTTGTCATGCATAAAAAAGAAACATAATGGAAACTTCCCGAGTGGATTTCTATTACCAGTTTCTAGCTCTCACCTGGATAAGAGGTCTGTCATCACTTGCTCTGCAACAATCTGTTTCTTCTTCTCAGCAGCCACCATTTCCTCAGAAGAGAAAATAAAGAAAACCTCATCGTCCATAAAGCAGAATAACATGAAATTAACACAAGAGCTCTAAAACATAAACCATTCATAGTACATGAGGCTGAAACTGAATTAGAATTATTCAACCCTATATCACAAATCTGAACAACTAAACAAAAGCCTCCCGTCATTAAAAGGATAATAGTATTTTCTATGCATATAATCCATTAATTATACTTTCCTACTTTTCTCAATTACTGTTTTGACTAACCTATATTCATGCTCGTATGTTTTGCTTTTCCAACTCATCTGAAAGTATTTTGGGTCATATCAAATTGATTTTTAATCATTTAATGCCAGTTAGATTATCATGTAACTATAATCACTTAAATGTTTCTTTTGAAGGTTAAATAGAAGAGGTTAAAAGATTAAAAAGTCAAATAAAGCTCATTCTATTTTTTGAATGTAAATTACATTCTTCCACACTGATCAACCTAATAAATGAAATTAAGTAGGATAATGTTGCTTAAGATAGAGGCTTTGTAACTTTAGAGACAGTGCTCTATTTGAAAATGACATAAATTCAAATAAGAAAAACTAAAGGCATATTATAGAAACAAAAAGTCAAAACTCCTAATAAATCTAGAAAAGTTTATCACAATCATTTAAACTTTAGTGTATAGTCAACTAGATTTTTGTTTGGTAGAAACTTAAGATGTATACTTTACATACTTTACAAATGTATGCTTATACATCCAAATATGCCCCATTTAAAGTTCTTATCACTTAATATATAAATGCATCTTGTGTTCTTTAAGTTCATGATACTTTATAATGATTTTGTTTAGTAATACATTTAAAACAGCAATTAAAAAGTTAGTAAAACTGTAATTTACAGGTAAAGCAAGTTACATTTTATATCAAAGGGTGATTCAGAAAGTGTACACTGACTAAAACATGAAAAGTATATATTGAAAAGATCAGCCAGGACATAGATGTAAAACCCAGAAGCAAGCAAAAGAGCTGAGATTCATGAGTACAGAGCCCATGCAGAAAGCCCACCTTGAGTACTGACTTTACGGTGGCTTATGCTTTGTAGGAAAGGATAGAACCAATCTCAGGCACACTGATTTAGAGGTCTGTGTAAACATAAAGCAGATTAGAAGCAGAAGTTACACTGATTCAAAGAATCTGACACCACTGAAAAATGACAAGCAAATTAGAAGATGTGGACATAAAAACCTTTGGCTCACTGCTTCTGTTGCTCAGTTAAGAAGTTAAAAATTGTATTAAAAATTTGCCTCCTACATTTTAAAAATAAATTAATACCAATATGTGATGCATTCAAAGAGTACTCACATAAACATTTCCTTGAAAAACAGGTAAATGATGGCTACTACAACAACTGAAATGTGCTTAATGGTCAATTTAGATACTGCATTGCCACTAACAAAATAATTGTAAGGAAGAGAAACCCACTAACACCCAGATGGCTTTGGTTTCTACCAAGAACAATACCCAATGGGCCTTAAGGTTTGGTGACATGCATTTCAAGTATAACTTCAGGGACACATCAAAATAAGCCTTATTTGAAACACCATTTTGCCTTAAAAAGTAGCTTATTTTCTTTCAGAATGATGTTCTAATACTCCTTATTCTATTAAGCATAAATATCTAAATAATAATAGGCACAGAAAATAATATGTATGTGATTTTACTAATAGAGCTATAACAGGCCTTTTGAGCTTCCTTTGCTCGGCCCACTCCAAACTCGTTGGAATCTACTTTCTTTTCTAATAATGGCCCTTGAGCCATTTTCTATTGCTCAGGCCTGCTTCTGCTTCTTTGAAATGCATTTTTACTTCTAATAAACTTCTTTTCTGAAACTTTAAATAAAAATAAAAAAGAACTATAACAAATTAGCATCTTGGGACAACCACAGAAAATCAGTCTACATGGTCGAGATGGACTACACATTGCTGTCTATTCAGAGGACAATGATTCTGGATGAGTGTGACAAATAAAAATGATAATATAACTAGCTAAATGCATATTGCTTTACTATTATTGAAACCATCAAGCCAGAGTTTTCCCAACTTTTGAGCCAACACACACTGGAATTCCATCAACCCATTACAGGTGAGCTTAAGATACTAACCTCTGGAAGAATCTGGGGTGCCCTGTAGACTCCCACTTCCAGTGACTCAGTCAGATTACCCAGGATGCTATAGAAATGGGGTAATTATCTACTTGTACCAGACTTGATCTAAGCCATACTCATCAAACAATAGAATTGATTTTGTAAAGGACATAATTAACATAGTTAATATTGAGAGTCTAGAGGTCTGCTTCCTTTTTCCTAATGAAAATTTTCTTTATTCCTGTCTTTGCTTTAACTGGTCTGAATTTCTCCACCTTTTTTCACTTACAGCATTCAAAACAATAACCAAAACTACTTTTGGAGAGAGGAGCAATGCCAAATGAGCCCACTGACATAAATAGCAACCAATTAACATTTGGACCAGCATAAAAGAATTTTCGCAAACTCTCAAAGATTCAAGACAATTTCTTCACAGTAAATATACCAAACATCAATCATTTGCAAAAATGAGGACTCAATTTGCACATTAATGAATGTTTACCTCAGCCCAAACTCAATTTTTGAAATTATTTATTCTATTGGGTTGTCAGAAAAGTCATGACATATTTTTTTCTGTTTTTTTATTGCAAAAATGTGTCATGATTTTTACAACCCAATAGTAAAAGTTGTAAAATCTTGGAGGAAAATTATCTCAATGGTGTATCAAATAAGTAAAAACAATAATTACTTACAACATCAGATTTTCCTGTACTCCGCTGTGCATCATAAGGATTGTCTGCATAACCCTGCTGTAAGAGGGCTTTCCTATCCAGAGTTGTCAGATCATCCGTGATTGCTTCTTCCCTTTGTGCACACTATGAATGAGGGCAATAAAGGAACTCTCATACACATACTTAGAATATTTGTTTTTAATAAAATAAATGATTAAATAACCACTGGGCACATCAGTGGTTGTTTGCATAGGCTCTGATGTTCAGATTTCCTGTTTGAATCCAACTTTTCCAGTTTCTGGCTAGATGACCTCTCTGTGCCTTGGTTTACTCATGGAAATGGGAATCAATAATAGTAACTACTTCACAAACACACAGAAAAAGATTAAATGAGAATGCACATGCCCAATACCTGTAAATGTACCTTACATAGAATAAGCATTAAATAAAAGGTAGTAACTATTATAACTATTATTTTCTAAATGAGTCTTTATAAAGTTAATAAAGGTAGGCATGCCTACTGCTTTATAAAATTAAATTTGGAGGTAAAGTACTATAAGATAAGGTATATCCTTTGACGTAAAGGATCCTTTGGGGTCCTAAAGAGGTTAAACACTAAATTTTTCTCTGAATATAAGATGTGCTTATATTACCTTAACAACAAATGTGCCAATAGGATAGCAAATATCAAAAACTTAATAGATTTCAAGAGTTTTTCCCCCCGGTGTTTGATCTTACTTTAGATCTTCTGTTCTAAGATCCATGTTCATATTCTACTTCATGGTCTTTGAATGCTACATGAAATTTTGTTATACGTTCATTTATGTTTTGTTGCCTGCCTTGACTGCTATAAGTTCATAAGGGCAGAAACCTTATCTGCCATTTTTATTGCAAGTACCCCTGGTGCCAGGACAGGACCACAAATAGTGAGCACTCGATAAATATTTATTCAATGAACGAATAATGAAACTTCTCTGAGTATTAGCTATTGGAAAATGAACTTAAGAGGATACTTTATACTTTATTTACCTGCTAATATATTTGTCAAATTTTCTTTCAAACATAAAGCTCTACATAGTATCTAGATGGGAAGAAACTTTCAAGAACACTTTTTGTTTCAGCTTTTTAACCTTTTACAAAAGGGACCCAGTGACATTTCCACTTGGTACATCAAACTTAACCTCCTCAAACCAGACTACTTCATGGTCTTCCCCACCCTTCCAGTTGCTCAGGGCAAAAGCCTTAGAGTCAATCTTCATCTTTCCTTTTTCTAAAACCTACAACCAATCCATTAGCAAACATTCTCAGCCCTCCCTTCAAAATCTATCCAGAATCTGGCTTCTCAACAGAAGAGTATTATATTTGTGTACTCTGTTTGGATTTGGGAAATTTGTTTTAAGATAAAGGAGACCTAATAACTTTTGTTATTCTTTCAGCTAAACATCATGTGATCTAGTTAGTTCTAGATAATTCCCACATGCATTAGAAAAATGGGCTGATATAGAACACCTATTTATAAATTAACTTTTTTTTAACCTACAGGAAAATTCTAAGCAAATACAACCATCAAATTTCCCTGAAAATACATAATTCTTATAAAACATTAACGGAATTAAAAATTCTATTCAACTGTTCTCCTCTTTATGGCCACTAGTATCACAAACTCTGTTTCCAACCTTTCTTTCAAAAATTCAAGATTGACTTTTCCTGTATGCTTATGGAAAGCCATTACATTTATTATGTTTACTTTCCTCTTATATTCACAAATGGTGCACTTACACCTAATTAATCCTAAATAAAGGCACAACAATTTTAGCTATTCAAAATGCTAAAAAACATCTCCCAAAATGAGACAGAAGACAACCATGGAGTAATGACAGTTTTAGAATAAAATGGAGTCACTATAAAGTCTGTAACCACTTTTCAACTCTAATATTTAGACTGTGAGACCAACAGAGTTTGAGACATTTACATCAAAAACAGCTGTATTGTATAATAGTGTCTTTATTTCCAATCCAAAGCAAGTGAAAAATGTCCAACACAGAAAAGATGTCTAGGTCATATGGCTAGAGTTTTCATATCTGAAAATGGTGATAGCAACCCTTTAGGACTATTGTGAAGAAAAAAACTAGTTAATGTAAGTAAAATGCTTAAAATAGTCCTTGGCACACAGAAATAAATGTTAGCTATTATACAACGATTAACAGCGAGACATATTGGACAAAAAGATATTTCTATAATATGTGTACTTTTTAAAAATTACATTAGAATTTTATAAAGACTCATATATTACCTTGTCATCTGTCTTGTTTCTTGGAGACTGTTGATGTGTGATATTTGATTTTGTCTTTTCTGCATTTCTCTGACTATACTGTTTATATCCCTCTTTCATTTCAGTCTTGTATTGCTGATACTTTAGTTTATATTTGTTTGTTGGTGCTGGTAAATTTTCAGGTATTATGTCCTCTTCCTAGAGGTAAAAAGAAAAAGTATGGTATCCACTAGAAAAAAATCAAAATAATTATTAATCTTCTTTATTAACATTAATAGGTTTATCATTTACCTTAACATTTATGCCTAAGAAACAGACCATTATATCTATGCTCTAAACAGAGGTGTTATTTAAATCACTTAGCTGTATAGCATCACTGAGCAATCAGAGCAAACAGAACTGCTCACTGGCCTTCGATGCCCATGAGCCTGTACTTTGCTTCTCAGTGAATTCCAGCCCTGGTTCTAAAGTAATTTGAGATGAAGGAAAACAACTTTCTTTCTTTTTAGGAATTTTAGATAGGCTTTTTTTTCCTGCCCCAGAAAAACTCCATGGTCAAGCATTTCTTCCAGAATAGTTATAGGACTTGGAGGTCACTAATACTGAAAGGACGGGTTGCCATTTCTAGACGATTAAGACATTCCTTAATAATACCTTGTGGCATTCTTTGGTTCCCTGCCACATTCCCATGAGAGGGAGAGATAACAGACCCAGTGGATAAGAGGAACCTAAAAGATGTATTTAGCAAACATTAGGGCATATATACTGGCCCAGAGAGAGACAGCCGCTCTAAAAGGAGTATAAAGCAAGTACAGCCCTTAAAAACTGCTGATAGTCTAACGCAGAGGAGAAGGATGAGGCAAAGCTTCAAGTGAAAACTGTAGCCTGATATACACTAGGGTACTATCATACTATCGGTGCATTTTATACAAAATGAGATCGCAGAGAACATGAACAGAGCCAGTTACATGAGAAAGACCAACAAAACAGAAAAGCAAGCCCTACTCATAGAATACTGGTTAGAAATGTGTTCATAACATGAAATGAAACACTAAATATTTTGAAGTATAAATATGTCCCAAGGAGATGAGATACCTTGGAATTAGCATAGTTACTTAATTATTTCATAGGATGATAGTAATCTAAAGTATGAGCCAATTTCCAAGAGACCAATCTTATATTTTTAACCTGTAACATTTGATCTACTATTCTTCCATAATTTTTAAATTCCTAGATTCCCTATTAGGATAAGCCCATACTTTACCAATTTTATAAGGGATTTTTAGAATACCATTCCTATGAGAGAAAAAAATGTAAAACAAAGTAAAATTATTTCACTAACATTATTGTTTAGAATATTAATATATAAAATATGTAAACTGGGTTAAATACAAGGCTAAAATACATACTGTAATTCTGAATGTTGGTAATAAGAAATAAATACTAACCAGTTCTTTTAAAGGATGCTGAGTATAGGGTATTTGACATGGGGTGACCCAATGAAGAACAGATGAATTTGGTGGGTCAAAATGAATATGAGCTGTACTAAGTGGAATATATGAAAAATCACCCTAAAAATAAAATTAAATGATACTTATTATATGCTATATGTAATAGTGTGTTCAAATATTTATTATATTAAATACCAAGTAAAAATTACCTCATCGTCAGAGCCAGCAAGGCTTCCCAAATCAAGTCGTGGGACCCTGAAAGAAATAATCTATGCATCCCATAACTTTTAAAAATGAGACTTTAATAGAAGCAAATCATATATGCTGCATCTTATATAAAACAATACACTGAAGCCAATGGTACACTGGCACCTACCAGCTGTGATAAGCTTTTGTTAAATGTTCATTTTTGAGCTGGTTGTTAACACAACATTATTAAAAACTAAAATTATACAAACTTATAATTAAATAAGTTATATTAAAGACAAAGGTATAAATACTCAAAAGTCATCACTTCTTAATGATTTTACTATACTTCACTATTATCTGTTCCCTAGAGATTATTTATATCTGGTGTACTTGTGTGGTAATATAGTGGCACCTATGTGTTTCCAATAATACTATCTACAAAGCTTGAAATCAACCACAGTGGGATTATTTACACAGAAACTAGCAAATGCCATAAATCAGGACTTGACCTATTACTTTGTTGATTTCTGAGACTTAAAAAAGTGGTGGTGGGCCGGCCGAGTGGCGTGGTGGTTAAGCGCTGGCCTGGGAAGCCAGCGGCCCCAGTTCGGTCCCACATATGAGGGCCAGTGACACTGCCCTCAGAAATAAAAAAGAAAAAAAAAAGTGGTGGAGAAAATGTTAATAGTCCATATTAAAAAGTGTATTATGTCTTAACTGTCATATTGTGAATAACAAACAACTGAGGAAATACTGGCCCAGTATTCACCACTATCACTAGATTCAGCAAAGAAATCACTCACTTTATGTTACAATAAATGAAAATATCAACCAACATCCATGTTGGAACAACACTGGTTCATCAATTGCAACCGTAGTTTAGCTAAAGATACAAGAGTGCAGCAAAAATAAAGAAATCTTTCTGTGACGATCAATTGGGTATATGGAGTATATAAATAAAGAGTTTATATATTAATATTTGTAAATTGCTTGCTACACATCCTTTACATCAGTAAAATTTAGAATCAACTTAAAATATACTTAAGTTTATTTATAATTAACAATTATATTTATAGTAAACTTATAGTACACTTTCAGAAAAACAGTTGTTTAAAACATTTACCAACGCACACAATAGACTGTCATTACAAACTCAGTATCTTGAATCTAGTGATTCCATCTAGCTCTATTGTTTGTTTAGATGAGCATAAAGATAAGTATTATGTAGAACCACAAGGAATTGCTGATATTTACCCATTTTTAATCTATAAAAATATCAATTTCATGTGGTACAGCTTAATTTTTTCATTTCTATTTCCAGGAAACCCTGTAGTCTAAAATACTTTAAGGAAGATAAAAATAACATCTTTCCAAATTTTAAACAGGGATAAAGGTAAAGTATAAAACAAATTATTGTAATCTAGTCCAAAATAAAATCATTTTAATGACATTCAAAAACTGTCATATTCTTCAAGATAAAAATAGATAGTCCCTATCAAGTTCATTTTGACTCTCCTAGTTATAAAATGTAAAATTTTATATATTTCTTTAACAAATGCACTAGATGAATTTTCTAAATATAGCAATATTTAGCTTTTTCAGGAAAATATATAATGTTATAGAAAATAAAAAACAAGAGAAGTATTACCCTTAATCCTATCGTCCTATCACAAGATCTACTTTAATTTTGGCATAGTAATTTTGAGACCATCCACATACATATAAATTTTTCTGTGATTCACAATCATAGCAATATGTGTGTGTGTTTATAATTTTACCTTCTTTTTTTTACATGTCAATGTATTATAATTATTTGCCCATTAAACAGCTAAAATGTATAGCAATGTGACTTACACAGGTAGGCAAGAATTCTGCATTGCCCATGATTTGGAAGTCCAATCTTGCTTTAATTAAAAAAAAAATTAGAATCAGTATGCATATACCTTTCACTTATACTTTAAAAGATAAACAATGAGTCAACTTTTCTTGGTAAACTTTATATAATAAATATTTATTAAGCCTCAGTTCTTCCATATCTAAAAGGAGGCTACAAATAATACCTATCTCAAAAGCGTGTTATAACAATTAAGTGATATAAGTTATTGAAAGATTTATCATAGTCGCTAACAAGCAGTAAGCATTCAATATTTGGAATAAGAACAGTAAGAAATATACATCCCTTTTATGTATTTCTAAACTAAAATTTATGTTTACCCCATTACTTGTATGTGGTGGATACAGGGATGAACAAAGTAGTTCTGAATATGACTCACTTAATCAATGATATACTCAACAGTGAAATTATGAAGGCTTAGAAGAATAAAAGTCCTAATAATAAAAGTCCCAGGGCCGGTCCAGTGGCGCGTTGGTTAAGTGCTGGCCTGGGACCCCAGCGGCCTGGGGTTTGGATCCCATTTATGAGGCTAGTGACACTGCCCTCTACAGCTAAGATCGTGAACAACAGCTCCATCTGGAGCTGGGCTACTGTGAGTCCCAGGGATGGCATAGCTGCAGCCCCTGCTGCAGTGGGCTGCCATAGGCTACAGTGAGTGGCCAGCAGCCCGCGTGAGCAGCTAGCAATTGGTGTGAGCTGCCAAGAGCTGCTGTGAGCAGCCATCCAGAGGCCAGCGACCATCTGCCTCATCCGAGAAGAGCACAATGATGAAACCAACATGGGCCAGTGAAGCAAGGTAGATTGAAGAACAAAAGGACAGCAACTTGTCTGTTCCCCTTCCCAGGTTCCCCAATGCTGTTCGCTTCCCCAAATTCTCTAATAAAATCTTTAAAATAAAAAAAAATCCCAGATTCTCTTTCTACCTAGCTAACACAGATTGTATATGGGCAGTTTTTCTTCTTTCTACTATTTCTACTTTTTAAAATTTTATGCAGACATACACAGATCATTTTTAAAATAACAATAAGAAAATAAGTAGTAATTTTAAAAAGTAAAACTAATTCAAGCAGTGACCAATTTTCAAATAATGATTATCTTCAATTTTCATGGTTCAGTTCTTTCAAATCAGTGAAATATTGATTCTAACTTTTTGTGAATATAATTAGTCATAAAAACCTGAAAAAAACACACAATTATTTAATGAATCATCCTATAAGAGGAAATACAGTGTACATACTTGTGGTTTCTTTCTTACAGAGAACGACTGAGCTTGAGTCCTAGGAGAAACGGCAACTCCTTTAATCTCCAAATCCATTTAAGTTTACGTATTTATTGTGCAGCATACTTTGAAGAAGATAAAATATATATAAGATGATAATTCTTACTCTAATTTTAAAGAAATCATACAAATTACATAATAATACTACATGGAAAGAAATCATGTGGTCAATCACTTTTACTTCTTTCACCAAAATTAACTACTTGTGGAGCAATTACAGTATGTGAGGCAACATTTGTGGGGCAAATACTAGTCTGAATAATGGCCCCGAAAAGATATCCATGTCCTAATCATCAGACCCTATGAATATGTTACCTTATGACAAAAAGGAATTTTCAGATGTGATTAAGGAGTTTGAGATGTGAAGACTGTCCTGGTTTAATCTGGTGGGTCCAATATAATCACCAGGGTTCTTATAAAGCGAGACAGGATGATCAGAATGAAAAAGAGAAGATATAAGGATGGAACCAAGGTCAGAGAAGAGCTAAGGTGCTATGCTGCTGGCTCTGAAGATAGAGCAAGGGTCAGGAGCAGTCTCTAGAAGCTAGAAGAAACAATGAATGAATTCTCCTCTGGAGCCTCCAGAAGTAACCAGCCCTGATATCTTGATTTCAGCCCTACAGGACTCATTTTGTAATTCTGACCTCCAGAAGTATAAAACAATGAATTTATGTTGTTTTAAAACACTAAGTGTGTGGTAATTTTTTACAGAAGCAATAGGAAACGCATACATGTACTTCTTCTGTACCACAAAGTGATCTGTTTATTTTCTCTCTTCCTAAATTTTTATGAGTTTTGATTTTTGCCTAGTAGGCTGATGAATACATTTTTTAGCAAACAGATTATTTAACTAATACGAAGAATAAAATGGAGTGATGATCCAATTAGTAATTATGAGGTGATAGGTAAAAATGCTTGCAAAAGAATCAGCTTGGAAACATGTAAAAAAAAAGGATGAATATCTCTGTCATCCAAATTCTATATATTTTATTTTAAACATCAACCCTATAATACCAAGGATGTATTTTTGATTAATGATTCATTCATACATTGTTTTTTCTATTATTAGACCTGAATTTATTTTAACAATAAAATTTTGTTGTTGCTTTTTTTTTTTAAAGGAAAGATAGTATAGCATAGTGCTTGGAGTCAGATTTAGACTAACATTAAAATCATCATTTTTGACACTTTCCAATAATATAAGCTTGAGTAAGAACTTAATCTTTCTGAGCCAATATTTCTAATTCATAAAATGAATTGAATGTTAGCACCTTTCTCATCCTCCTGTATCATGTGGAACATGGTAAACATTCAATGCATAGTAACAATCATTATTATTAAAATATATTTTATTTCATGTCCAGTGAATCCTCTTACATAAAAGATATCCCAGTTTGTTACTAATGTATATGGTTTCCTTCACTCCATTGCCATAACTCTCTCCCCTAAAAATCCCATGCCCTAAGCCTGGAATTCTACTAGAAGAATAAACCCAGGAAGACTTACCAACCAATAGCAGACATATTCTGAAAACACCACAAATCCTTAGGTTTGAAAATACTCCTACAGTACCAGCAAATGGCTTTCTTTTCAGAGACGACTTTCACAAAGAAGCAACATTATAAATTTGTTATTGGTTTGGTGGTTGTTGTTTGCTTTTGAACACATCACCAGAGCTGTTTTATTTGCCATGATATTTAGTGGCCAACAAATCCAAGTTGAGACAAGGATATTGAATGATCAGCAAGGTGATTTTTTTCCACACATCAGTCACACACCTATTTTTACCTTAGTAACTACTACAGCTACTTCAAATCACTATCGGTCACTTTAAGTCATTATAATTCATTTGCCAATAACAAAAACAACAATATTTATATCTTCAAATTTCCAGGTCCATCTCAGTGGCTTCTGTCTCCACCCAAACTGCTGCAATTCATAGGAGGTTATTGCTGGCATGCAATAAATATTGCTAACAGATCCAAATCTTACCATATTATCTTTAATGCTACCCAAAAGAACTGAACTCATCTCCCTCTTCTTTCATTTTTTAAGGTTGATTATTTCCAATTCCAATTATCATCACTTCTCTCTTGGTTAGTGATTAAGTGATTATAATATTGCTTATACCAAATCAGAACAGAATGGAAAGCAAAGAATAAATTGATCCAATCCATCCCATAATCAAGGAGAGAGGAAAGAGATCTGTAAATACTATTTAGTATTTAAACTTCAGGTAGGCGAGGACCAAGTCTATTTTGGAGCCCAGGTGATAACAGACCCAGGTTTCTGAACTGAACACGGGGTCATTGTTAATTTCAAAGTGTAGTAATTGCCCCTACGTCACTCCCCCCCAAAAGCTGAGATTATACTTCAAGTCAATGTACTTGCAATAAACCAGAACTAATTTTCCACCCTCTTGCTATCGGGGATTCATGAACTAATGTGGGGCACAAAAAACAGCCAACCTGACTTGACCCAACAAGCTGGGTGAAGACGAGGTCCAGAGTGGGAGAGCTGAAAAGGTATAAACTGCAGTGATTCCACGGAGAACCCTCTTGAGGCCCGCTTCAGACAGGACAAGCTGGAAAGGGACAGTTTCCAGCAAAGCCTCAGGCCAACTCAGGCCCGCGTCTGCAGGTTGCCTGGCAACAGGCGCCAGCACGCCGGGCCTCCAACCCTTCTCTCATTCCAGGGGAAAGAATCTCGTTGGCCCATTCACGCCACCTCCCGCTAACAGGTGTTTGGACAGTTTCTCCTTAACCCCAACCCACGCCACAAGCGACCGCGCAGCCCCTTAGAAGTACTCACGGAAAAACCTTCGGTGATGAACTCTAAGTAACTTCTTACCGAATCTCTCCCTGGGACTACCTCAGCGGCGCCTCTAAAGCCCGGCACGGAGCTGGAGCGGACTCACCCACCTGTGTTTCTGCGCAGGGAGCGCTCCAAAGCCCCACCCGTGTCCATGGCAGACGTATCATTCATCATTACAGCTGATTTTATTTAACATATTTTATAGAGCTCTACCAGGTGTCAGTTCCCAGAATGATGTTTCGATAGGGAAAGAATTTTAATCATAAGCTCTCAAGAAACTGGCAATTTTTTAAAAAGGCAAGACTTCTGTATAGTATTATAGAAATATACACAGATACAGATATTACTTTAAAATGTGTGTATATATATGATCACATATTATATATAATATATATGATTGCAAATTAAAATATTAATATAATGGGAACAGGTTTAGGAATCAGGAAATCTCCATTTCATTCTTTGCTCTGCGCACAGTGAAGAGGGTGTCAACTCTTTATTGATAAAAGGAAAGGTCTGGCTTGAGGTATTTCCAAGGTTGTATTCCACTCTATTATCCCATAACTTTCCTGAATTGCACAGCCGAGTGTCAGATACCCAAACTAGACCTAAGATGTTCTGAAGCCTAATCTAGTTCTCTTCCCACAAAATCAAGTTGTTCATCTAGTCTGCAGTGTCTTTTCGAAATTAGCTCCCCTCAAAATATATGTATTTAAATTTCCAGTTGGAGCCAGTTTTGGAATAAAAATACATTTTTAAAGCATATAAATAGTGAAGTCAATTGGTATAAAAGTAATCACTCCTTCTATTTATTCACAATACTCCATAAAATTAATCTACCTATTATCCCCACACAGAAAATGAAACAAAAACTAAATTTCAACTTTTAAAGTTATCAAAGACCTTAAAAATTCTAGTTCCCAACTAAACTTGCCTATTCCAATAGATATTCAAGAAAGTAAAATATCCTTGTCTATTCCTAGCGCTTAGGCTTAGTACACCAAAACTGCTTCAGTATTGCTTAATATAGTTCTCCAAGCCATTAAGAACATGGTCTAAATAAAACACATTTATCTAATCCTGACACTGTGTTAAAACATCTATTATAAAAGCAGTAATTTTGGATTATGTGTTAATTATATAAATTGTACTTTTATGCCAATTTTCAAATTACAGAAGTTCTGTTGTTATTACAACCAATTAATTTGTCTATACATACAGTAAAACTAAATTAGCCATGTTAACCTATATTTGCAGTACCAAAATAATATGCATTTGAAGCTCAACAAACATCCATTGAACACCTACAATTTGCAAATATATCCAATGTTAGAAAAAGTAAAAATATGTAAGCCTACTTAGTATTGCCTTTTAAATTATTGAGTCTAAAATATTTATTGAGCTGCTAGTATGTATATGAAAAATAAGATATAGTTTCTAAAGAAGCTTACAATTACATGCAACATTATTAGTCAGTTAAAGAGTGCTCATTTCTTCATTAATTCATTCAAAAAAATATTTATTGAGGGCATAAGGGTTCAGTACCTGCTCTATGTGCTATAGATATAGCAGTGAAGCAAACAAAGCCACAGCTGTAGTGAAGATTACAATCTAGTAGAGGCTACAAACATTAAATAAATAATATGATGTCAGGTAGCAACAAGATAGACACTGAGACAGACACTGACAAATAGGAAAGGTTGTATAATCAAGTATGGCTTCACTGAGAGGAACTCTGCAGGCAAAGATAACAGCAAGGGCAAAAGGCCTGAGGAGACAGCACCCTTGTCAAGCTGATGAATGTGGCTGAAGCAGAGTGAGCCAGGGGAGAATGCAGGAGAGGGGCCAGAGATGAGCCATGGTCAGGTTATGTGGTAGCTTGCAGGCCATACCCAGGACTTCAAACTTTATAAGTGTGACAGGAAGTCATTAGAGGGTTTTGAAGAGGGGGGGCTTATGTTTTTAAAGCAATAAACTGGCTGTCCCATGGAAAATAAATTGTAATAAAGCATGAATGGATATAGAGAAACTGGGTGGAAGGATAATTACTGCTGGAACAAATTCCAGCAAGAGATGTTGGCGGCTCTAGCTAGTGTGTTTGCTGTCTGCAGGACAGGAAGCAATATTTGGATTCAGGATATATTTTAAAAGGAGAGCTAACAGGATTTATAAATTGACTGATTGTAGAGTATGAGGGAAAAAGCAAAACAAAGTAAAAAGATAGGCACATGAAGTGTTTGGACGAGCAAGACGATATTATGGTTAATTTTATGTGTCAACTTGGCTAGATAATGGTGTCCAGTTGTTTGTTCAAATACCAGTCTATATGTTTAATGAGGATACCTTTTAGATATGAGTAACATTTAAGTCTTTGAGGACAGATTACTCTCCATACTGTGGGTGGGCCTCATCCAATCAGCTGAAGATCTTAAACCTTAAGGGCAAACACTCAAGTTTCCAAAGACGACAGGATCCTGTCTCCAGAGTGCAGGGCACAAATTCTGCCTTAGTTTATAGCTTTCAGACTCAAGACGGCAACATCAACTCTTACCTGAGTTTTCAGCTTCTCACCTTCCTCTACAGAGTTTGGGCTCACCAACCCCGTAACTGTATGAGCCAATTTCTTCAAAATCACTGTCATTGTCTGTGTGTGTGTGTGTGTGTGTGTGTGTGTGTGTGTGTGTGTGTGTGTGTGTGTAAAGGGGGCAATGGAGATATAGTTCTATTGCTTCTCTTTTTCTGGATAACCCTGACTAGTACAGGGGAAAAAGAGAAATAAACTAATAAGATACAGAAACATGAAGTGATTTAATGGCAGGAGATTCATTCTAATTGGAGGAATTCATAAAAGGAACTGATATTTGACTGGAGTCTTAAAGGATTCCTTTATTAATTTGTTCATCAAATATTGAACACCTCTGCTGCAATGCTGTAGATACAGTAATAACAATAGTAATGATAATAATAATAATATAATAATAATAATGAATCCCTGCCTCATGAGTCTTAGATTCAATTGAGGGGAAATATGATAACAACATAAATAAATTACCTCATAAAATGTGATGATAAGCATTATGGAAAAATACAAAACTGAGAAAATCCAATAGGAGGTGATAGTTGTAGGATGGGTCACATAAAAATACCATTGTCAAGTATTTTGAGAAGATGTGATTTGAGCAAATACTTCAAAGAGGTTATAAATAAGCCATGTAGCTTTGAGGGAAAAGAGTTGTAGCCAAAAGAAACAAAAGCGAAAGCCCTTAGACAGGAGGAGCACCTTGGCTTTTTCAAAGAGAAAAGCAGCTGAGATCAGAGAGGGGCCCTGTTGTTTAGGGCATTGAAGGTTATTATGAGGATTCCGGGTTTTGTTTTGAGTGCCATGAGAAACCATCAACTGAAAGATTTTGATCAGAGGAGAGACATGATCTGATTTACATTTAACAGGACCATTCTGGATTCTCTGTTGAGAATAGTATTTAAATATTTGAACATGAAAATAAGGACACAGAGAGACAATAAATAGGAAGATCCTAGAAAAACTCTCTTGTTTTCCTCTAAAAAAATTTTTTTTCACATGACTTTTTTTTTTTTTAATTGGGGAATTGGAGAAGGGGAATAGTGTTGGGGAATTGGGGCGGAGAACCAGCCAAGTTGTTGTTCTTCAATCTTAGTTGTGGAGGGCGCAGCTAGCTCAGCTCCAAGTTCAGTCACCATCTGGCTGCCCATTGGCAGCTCATGGCCTCTAATCTCAAGGTGTGTGTTCAGTCTTAGTTGCGGGTGGACGTAGCCACCATCCCATGCAGGAGTTGAACCAGCAGTTAAGGGCACACACCCTATTCACTGAGCAATCTGGTCAGCAATTCAGCTCAAGGTGCCAAGTGAGTTCAATCCTAGTTGCGGGCAGGCGTAGCCCACAATGAACAGGCAGTCTTGTTTGTTAGGAGCATGTGCTCTCACCAGCTGAGCCATCCTGTCACCTATTGGCAGCTCAGTGGCAGCTCAGCTCGGGCGCAGCTCACTGGCCCATGTGGGAATTGAACTGGTGGCCCTGTTGCTCAGAGCTCTTGCTCTTAAGCTAATTCTTAACCAACTGAGCCACTCGGCCCAGCCCCACATTTAAGTCTTAATACGGAATTTATGTTGATAAAAGAAAAAGGAATGAATTAAATCTTACATTTTTCCATAGAGATAAGTAATCATCTGAGAATGTTCTTTAAAAAGTCCAGGATGCCTAACTCATTAGAAATGCCATTTCTTATATATCAGTTCTGGAATGTATATGTGGAACTTTTTGACTCTTTACTCTCTTCATTGTATTTATTTCTTCTTCTGTGTTCCAATAGCGAAGGCTTTAGATCACATAGTTCATACTCTCTGATCATAAATGTAATAAAATTTAATCAATAACAAAAAAATACTAAAAAAACACATTTGGAGAAATTTAACAACATACTCAATAGGTCAATGAAAAAGTTATAATGGAAATTATGTAATATTTATAACTGAATAGCAATAAAAGCAATATAATCTTGAAGTTTATGTGTTGCAGCTAATGTCATAATTCAAGAAATATTAATAACCTTAAGTACATATGTGAAGAAAGAAAAAAAAAAACCTTTTTCTGATTTCTTGGATTCTATTTGGTTGATTAAATATACTTCATTTGTCATTTTCTCTTTACTGGCTTGGGGTTCCTCTTTCTTTTAATAGTTATTCTTTTTTTTTTTTAAGATTTTATTGGGGAATTGGGGGAAGGGAACAGCGTTGAGGAATCAAGGAAGGGGAACAGACAAGTTGCTGTCCTTTTGTTCTTCAGGCTAGTTGTGGAGGACATTGCTTCACTGGCCATGTTGGTATCATCATTGCGCTCTTCTCGGGTAAGGCAGATTGGTCACCGACCACTGGACAGTCACTCACGGCAGCTCTTAGCAGCCCACACTGGTTACCTCATGGTAAGCTACGGCAGTCCACTCCAGCAGGGGCTGCAGCCTACACCTTCACTGGGGACTCAAGGCAGCCCAGCTCCAGGTCGAGCTGTTGTTCACCATCTTAGCTGTAGAGGGCAGTGTTACTGGTCCTCATGTAAGATCCAAACTGGGGCCCTGCTGCTCAGAGCTGGCGTCCCAAGCCAACTCTTAACCAATGCGCCACTCGGCCAGCCCTTAACAGTTATTCTTAAATTTTAAACGTGCATACCACTTAAAATCTAAAGGTACTCGGGCCGGCCGAGTGGCGCTGTGGTTAAGCGCTGGCTTGGGAAGCCAGCGGCCACAGTTCGGTTCCACATGTGAGAGCCAGTGACACTACCCTCAAAAAAAAAAAAAAAAGTAAAATCTAAAGGTACTCAGTACCTTTACTCTTCTCTCAGAAACAGAAAATCCTTAAAGTAGTTCAGCTATAATTACTAAACTCTCCCATCATCCATACGATTTTTACTTGATATTATAGTTCCGCCTTGTATTTAATCTCCTTCTTCCTAGAACACTCTTCCTCCAGTATCCACATGCTTCCCTCTTGCATCCCCTTTAAGGATTTGCTTAAAACTCACCTTCTCAAAGACACCCACACTGATCACCCTATTTGAAATCATAACCTGCCACTCCACCTCCACACACACACACACACACACACACCTTCAATGTTCCCAGACTTCTTAGTCTGGATTTCTTTTTTGCCACATAGATATTATCACCTACATTATGGTTAAATCATATTATACAATTTATTTATTTAGCTTATCATTTATGTCCCTTCACCAGAATTCCAGGAAGGCAGATTGCTTTGTTTTGTTTTTTATGCTTGTAATCCTAAGCACCAAAAGGAATGCCTGATGCATTAGACACTCAAAACATTGAAGTATACTAAAGACCATCACTCTGACTGCTGTCTTGAGAATAGACTACAGGAAGTTAAGATTGGAAACAGAAAGACCCACTAAGAAGCCATTGCAATTATCCAGGAGACAAAGAAGGTGCCATTTCCATTGGTAATCAGTAGTCAAGGTCTGAAAACATAAAAACAAAGACAACAGAATTTGCCAAGGGACCAAAGCTTTCAAAGTTTGGGGCCTGAGGCATCAAGCAAAACAATGGAGCTGCCACTAACTAAAATAGGGAAGATTGGGAAAGGATCAGTAGTGGGGTGAGGAATATCAGAAGCTCAGTTTGGACTATTTATGTAATGCTAAAGTCACATGCATTGCAATTCTCCATTAGCAGACAGTAGAGCAGAAATGTTTCCTCTATTGCTCAGTAGTATTTCCCTTAGGGTCTTTGCATTTTTCCCCATTTTATAGTTTAATTTTCTGCTTCCTATTGAAAATTTATGACTGGTTGCATTCAAGATTTTGTTAGCAAAAAGCTTAATTGACTAGAATATTCAGTAGATGTAAACATATTATCACAGAAATAGCACTGTAAACACTTCAAGTCATAAAATATTCACTTGAAAGAAATACTGAAAAAAATGTCATTTAATGTCACAGAAAAAATGCTGGTTTATTATTGAATAACAATAGAACTGATATAATGGGTTTAAACCATTAAGCCAAATGAAGTTGATTTATATTGCAATATAAGTAAAACAACCAATCACATTCACTCTGTCCTAGTCTTCAGCATACCAACTGAAGCAGTGCTTTATCTTAAGTTTATTAGTCACCAAAAAGATACTGTTTGGAGAGTGAGCCCTTCTCGGCACAAAGTCCAGGTCCTCGGCAACTGGAGCAAAAAAAAATTAAACGAGATACCAAAGTAAAACAGTGAAAAAGTAGTTTATTGGAAGAGATAGTACATTTTAAAGAAGTAGAAGTAGGCCCAAGCAGTAGAGAATAGCTCAAGGGCCAATTATTAGAAATTACATTGGCTCAAAGGCAAGGCTCAAAAGGCTCGAAAAGGGAGGAAGGGGTTCAATAAGGGAAGAAGTGGTCAAAAAGAGCAGGATGGACTTCCCAGGACATGGAGTTTTTATCTCCCTTCTCTAGAATGGGCTGTTCCCCTATGGGCATAGAACCACTTGATTGGCACCTGTGATTGACAAGAGGTACTGCACAGGTGCGAGTGACTGGTGTGGTCTAGTTGGGTATTTTGTGCCCATTTGTTTTCCCACTGGGGTAGGTAATTACAATACAAAGGGGAGTTTTGGGTGTAGCAGGGAAGTCCCCTTGGCGGGCCCACTCTGTGGGATGTGCAGGAATGCAGAGACCCAATGTCTGCCTCTAACTGCTTGCCTAGTTTTCCCCTTGAGAGACATGATCCCCATAAATCTCTATGGGAAGTTGAGAAACAGAAGGTCTTTTCTTCTGTATCTGCTTCCTGTTGGGCAGAGGCTTAGAGTTGTCCCTGTCTATTGGGGGATTCATGGAACTCTCACCTTAGCTGATCTCAGATGAGAGGAAGGGGTCTCGAGCTCCACCTGGAAGACTGTGTTGGCTTCTTTGGTTGACTGGCAATCTTGTTGGGGCCTCTGTATCCCCAAGGCCCCTGAATGAGGAAAAATGGATTTTAATGAATAAATCTGTTAGCTCTCATGAAGCCTGTGGCCATTCAGCTCGTCACTCAGTTGTCAGCATCAGTTGTCTAGGCCCAGAATGGGTTTGGTATTTAGCTTACTGGCCTGGGGGATATTAGGAAGTCACAGGCTTTCAAGTAATTATCTGAAGTAGGGGTAGGAAACTTCTATTGTTTAGGATTAAGAAACTGATTTACAAAGCAATTAAAAAGCAAGGGCTGGGGGCTGGCCAAGTGGCGTGGTGGTTAAGCGCTGGCTTGGGAAGCCAGTGGCCAGGGTTCAGGTCCCACATATGAGAGCTAGTGACATTGCCCCCCCCCAAAAAAAAAGCAAGGTGGGATCCTTAGTCTAGGATTCACAAACTGGTTAGAAGAGTAATCAAAGCCAAGAGCTAAAAAAACTAAGGAACTAGGAAGGAGGCTTAATTCTTTTTTCTTTTTTTTTTTTTTTAGCTGGCCATCCTGCCACCTGTTGGCAGCTTAGCGGCAGCTCATCTCCGGCTGGGCATTGAACTGCTATTGCTCTGAGTTCAGCCTGCACTCTTGAGTGAGCTCTTAACCAACTGAGCCACTTAGCCAGGCCCTGAGACTTAATATTTCTATACTTAACATTTCTATAGGAAAGAAAACTAAAAAGTTTCTCAGTGGTGGGGATGTTGCTGGGTCGGCTGGTAACAGTACGTCTGTTCCAAACAGACCTTAGTATCTACAACAGAAGATTTTGGGGACAGAAACTACTTGGCTACATTTTACACGTGTCTATTTTTATTTCTCTAGGCATTCAATCTCTTCAGAGAAGAAAACAAACAAATCTTTGACAAAACAATAATTGAAAGTCACATTAATTCATAGGGGTATATTTGTTCTTTATCCCCAATCTCTGAGGAAACAAGCAATATGAGCTGTAGTTTATATAAAACAATTAAAAAGCTATACACGGAAGCTGAGTCTATGAAACAAATATGTAGGGTTTTGCACAGGCCTGGTCCATTATCAGCATCTAACACCTGTTGCCCTTTCACATGACACTGTGATGCCTGCGTGTTGAAATCTAGATCACAATCCAGGCGCCCCTCCCAGTGAAAGCGCCATCTGGTGGTTAAAACTCTGCAGCTGTGGCAACTCAAGGCTTTTCTTAAGTAGCCCAGGGCTTTCTGGCAGGCCACTCCTGCTGCCAGGCCAGCCCCCACTGTGGCCCTGCCCTCTGTGGCCCAGCCTGCTGAGCATCCCCCACCCTCCATGGGGTAGAGCTTGTGGCGAAGGATTGAGCCAGTGGAGAGCGCAGTCCCCTGGGGTCAAAGGAGGCTGACTGGCTGAGTGTTACCGGTCTGCGCAGTCCGGGCACCCTCTGCGTCCTGCCATGATTCTCGGGAAGAAATTAAGTTGCTTATGGACCTTAGGTCTCTATCTGGTAGCCAGTAAATCTCCCCAAATCCCCTCCATTACAGACCAGAGTTTCATACACCAGTGTGTCAAGGCTCACAACGAGATGCGTGGCAAAGTGCAGCCCCCCGCGGCCAACATGAAACACATGGTGAGAAATAACCTGACTGGGATCTTATTTCACAGGTTCATCTTAAGGCACCTGGTGATTAATATCATGGACACATTTATATGAATTCCGTCTGGACTTTCAGAATGCAGTTAAAAATCACACCTGGGCTGGGCTGTCTCCTCCAGGGTGGTGTTGGAGGGAATGAGAAAGGAAAACTTGAAGCTGTTCCTTGCTTAGACTTAAATGTGTGTGTGTATTTATATATGTGTGTATATATATATATATATATATATATATATATATATATATATATCATAAACATATGTAGCATATATATATGTATATATGTAGCATATATATGTAGCATATATATATGCTACATAAACACATACGTATGCTATGCTTTCCAATGCTACATAAACACATATATATGCTATACTTTCCAATGTAAATAATGAGAGGATAAATGCAAATTAATATAAGTTTACATTGCTACCTGCAGGAGACAGGGAAGAAAGGAATAGGGTGGAGGAGACATGAATGGAAATGAGCCTCCTTTGAATTTCCGTTGCTTGATGGTTGGACATGTAAACATGTAAATGTTTTTGTCATTCTTACTTTATGCATTATCTGGTGCCCTTCATTTCTTTGTGTGGGTTCATATTTCCACCTGATATCATTTTCCTTTGCCGAAATGACCTTATCATTTGTTAAACTGTTGGTCTGCTGGTACTTAATACTATCAAGTTTTATGCCTGTGAAAGTCTTTATTTCTGCTTAATTTATGACACATACTATCACAAGGGACACAATTCTAGGTTGAACTTTAAACATGGTGCCCCATTTCTATTGCCCCTTCTATTTTCTTACATGATTTTTGTGAAGAGAAACCTGCTGAACTATTTTTCTTGTTCCCGTATACATTACATGTATTTGTCCTCCCCTGCTTTTCAAAATTTCTCTTTATCCTTGATTTTGAGCAATTTAATTATGATGTGCCTTGGTGTAGTATTGTTCATATTTCCTGGGGTTCATTGAGCTTCTTGGATCTGCAGATTTGAATTAAAAATAGAAAAATTTTAGCCATTGTGTTTTCAAGTATGAAAGACTCTAATTATATTATACCATTTGAAGTTGGCCCACAACTCACTGATGCTATTTTGTTTTAATATATTTTTCTCAATCTCTTTGTCTACTAATTTTAGCAGGTATGTTAGTTCTGGTTCTATTTCCATTGATTGATTTTTCTCCTCATTTTGTGTTGCTTTTTCTTGCATCTTTGCCTGAAGATAATGTTCCATCAGACACCTGGTCCTGTGAATTTTACCTTGTTGGGTCATTATTTTTGTATTTCTGTAAATATTCGTGTCTTATTTTTCTCTCATGCATTTATGTTACTTGGCATTTTGATCCATTTGAGTCTTGTTTTTAAGATATGTTAGGGCAAGACAAAAATAGTGGTTTAGGCTAGGAATAACTATCTCCCTCTGTTAAAGAAAGGTGCTTCTGTGTGCTCTACACAATTCCTAAGATTATGAGGTTTTCCAGTCTGTTAGTGGGAAGAGGCCATGTGCCCAGAACTATGTGAGCATTAAGTATATGCCCTCTTATCCTTCCACGTGGTTCATTTCTTGGCCTTGGGTATGTTCCTCATCTGGATGCGCTGATCAATACTCTGCTAAATACTCAAGACGATCCTGTGAACATCTTTGGAGCTCTGCCTCTGTGCAGGTCTGTCCTTTCCCAGACTTCTTTATGGCCTGAACATTCTCTCAAGGCAGTAAGTTATGGCAGTATAGGTCTCACCTTGTTGGTTTCCATCCTGTCAGGGTTCACTGGTCTTTGTTGCCTGATGTCACGTTTCTTGACAACTGATTTTTTTACATATGTATTTTATTTGTTGATTCAAGTAGAAAGACAAATTGTGTCCTATTACTCCATCTTGGACAAAAGCAGAAGTGCTCAGTCTTCAACAGAGGTTACTCCTGTCTTCCTCTCCTGAATCACCCATGGGAACTAGGCACATCATTTCTCACATTAATTTCTTTTTTTTTTAAGTACTAGTACTTTTTTGTTTACTAGTTTCAGGTGTACAGAACAATTTAATAGTTAGACATTTATACCTTTCACAAAGTGATTATCCCCCAAACTACTACCCATCTGACATCATATATAGCTGCAACAATCACATCAATTTCTATAAATGTCAGAAAATGATAGATACCAATGTGTTAACAAATAAACCTTGAAAGTAAAAGAAGGGTAACTTGAACACAAGCACTGTGAAACCATTACAGTCAATCTGATAACCAAGACAGCTACTAAAGGACTAGTAGGCAGGTAGTGTACATAGTATGGATATGCTAGACAAAGTATGATTCACTTCTTGGTGGGACAGAGCACGGTGACACAAGATTTAATCAGGTTGCTCAGAACACCATGCGATTTAAAATTTATGAATTGTTTATTTCTGAAATTTTCCATCTAATATATTTGGACCATGTTTGATGACCTGTAACTGAAACAGTGAAAGCAAAACCACAGATAAGGGGGACTACTGTAATATTACTATACTTCAGACAAACTGTAAAATGCTAACATCATTAGATTGTGATTTGTTACATATATTATGTAATACCAAAACGACGGCTAAAATATCTATACAAAAATACTTAAAATCACTATAGACAAAACAAAGTGGAATTCTAAATAAGGCCAAGTAACTCACAGAAAGGCAGCACAGTGAAACAGAAATAAAAAATAGAGGGATTAGGGCAGGCTGAGTGGCGTGGCGGTTAAGCGCTGGTTTGGGAAGCCAGCAGCCCCAGTTCGGTCCCACATATGAGGGCCAGTGACACTGCCTTCAAAAAAAAAAAAAATACAGGGATTAAATAAAAACCAATAAAATCATAGACTCATACTCTAACCTATCCAAAAGTACATTAAATGTAAATAGTATAAATACATCAATTTAAAAACAGAGATTGGCAGGCCAGCCGAGTGGCGCAGTGGTTAAGAGCTGGCTTGGGACGCCAGCGGCCCTGGTTCAGATCCCACATATGAGGGCCAGTGACACTGCCCTCTAAAAAAACAAAAAAAAACAGAGATTGGCAGGAGGGATTAAAACAAACAAACGTTAGCCAACAATAAGCTATAACCAAGAAATTCACTTCAAATAAAATAATATAGGTAGTTTGAAAGTAAAAGGATGAAGAAAGGCATATCATGCAAACATTATTCAAAAGAAAGCAGAAGTAGCTTTATTAATATCAGATGAAATAGATTTCAGGGCAAAGAAAAAACTAGAGACAGAGAATGGCATTATATAATCATAAACTATTAATCCATCACAAAAAAATGTAATAAAATTGTGGATTCCCCAGAAAACACACCTTTAAGTTACAGGACAGAAAGCCAATATAACTTTAAAAGGAAATAGAAGGGTCCTCAACTACATTTGGAGATTTTGATACTCTTCTCTCAACAACCAGACAGAAAATCAGCAAGGATAAAGAGAACTTAATATCATTAATCAGCTAGGATCTCATTAACATTTATAGAACACTCTATACAACAACTAAAGAATACACATTCTTATCAAGTGCTTATGGAACATTAACCAAGACTGACCATATCTTGAACTATAAAATAAAAAACTCAACCAATTAAAAGAGAATGGAAATTATATAGATTATGTTCTCAGGACACAATGATGTCAAAACAGTTATCTACAGCAAAAGATAACAAGAAACTTTTTAAGTATCCACTTGGAAATTAAACACACTTGTAAATAATACATGAGTCAAAGAGGAAGTCGCAAGGAAAATGTAAATATATATAATATGTTTTATATATATCATATTATATAATGTATACAATATATTATATATAGTAATATAATATTATATATAATACAATATATTAAAACCTATTCAGTGCAGTAAAGGAAGTGCTGAGAGGGAAATGTGTAGCACTAAGTAGTTATATTAAAAAAGAGTAAAGGTCTTGGGCCAGCCAAGTGGCTCAGTTGGTTAAAATCTCGCTCAAGAGTGCAAGCTCTGAGCAACAGGGTTGCCAGTTGGATTCCCAGCCCAAGCTGAGCAGCTGCTGATGGCTCATCTAAAAAATAAAAAAAAAAGTATAAAATAAAAAAGAGGGAAACTCTCAATTGGATAATCTAAATTCTACGTAAAGAAATAGGAGAAAAAGTAAAATACATGCAGAAGGAAACAATAATGAAGAAGAGAAGAAATCAATGAAGTTGCAAATGGAAGAACAGATAGAAAAAAACTCAATGGAATAAAAAACTGATTCTTGGGCCGGCCGAGTGGCACATTGGTTAAGAGCTGGTTTTGGGATGCTAGCGGCCCCGGTTTGGATCCCACATATGAGGGCCAGTGACACTGCCCTCTACAGCTAACAATAGCTCCACCTGGAGCTGGGCTGTGTGAGTTCCGGCAACAGTGTAGGCTGCAGCCCCTGCTGCAGTGGGCTGCCATAGACTACAGTGAGTGGCCGGCAGCCAGCGTGAGCAGCCAATAGCCGCGGTGAGCGACCATCCAGAGGCCAGTAACCGATCTGCCTCATCCGGGAAGAACGCAATGACGATATCAACATGGGCCAGTGAAGCAAAGTCCTCTGCAACTAGACTGAAGAACAAAAGGACAGCAACTTGTCTGTTCCCCTTCCCTGATTCCGCAATGCTGTTCGCCTCCCCCAATTCCCAAATAAGATCTTTAAAAATAAATAAAATAAATAAATAAATAAATAAATAAATAATAGTGCCAATATCAAATACTGGAGAAAATGTGTAGAAACTCTATCTGTCATACTGTGCTGAACATAAAATGGTACAACCGCTCTTGAAAATAGTTTGGCATTCTTGTTCTAAAAAATTAAATGTATATTTAACAAGAAAACGAGCAATCACAGTCTGGGCACGTTTTGTATGGCTTTTTTGTTTTTTAAGTGCTTATCAAAAATTTATTTGGCTTATTAGTAGGCTCATATGAAAGAATTATCTTCCTTCCATTTGATAGTTTTTTGTTAATTTTTATTAAATTTACTGGGGTGACATTGGTTAGTAAATTATATAGGTTTCAGGTGTACAATTCTGTAATACATCATCTATAAATTAGATTGTGTGCTCACCACCCAGATTCAATTCTCCTTCCATCACTATATATTTGACCCCCTTTCTTCTTTTCTACCACCCCCTCTCCTCCCACTCCTTACCTTTTGGTAACCACTAAACTGTTGTTGTATCTATGAGTTTTTGTTTGTTGCTTTCAGTTTTGTAGCCCACATAAGAGTGAAGTCATATGGTTCTCAACTTTTTCTGTCTGACTTATGTAGCTTAGCATGATAATCTCAAGATCAACAGGACAAGTAGTGCACAAGTGTTGGAGAATCTCTGGGGAAAAAGAAACCCTCATACACTGTTAGTGGGAATGTAAAGTGGTACAGCCACTATGGGAAAGAGAATGGAGGTTCCTCAAAATATTAAGAATAGATTTAGCATATGACCCAGCAACATTTATCCATAAAGATGTATGTACCCCGATGTTCACTGCAGCATAATGCACAGTGGCCAATGCATGGAAACAACCAAAGTGTCCTTCTATAGATGATTGGATAAAGAAGATGTGGTATATATACACAATGGAAATATAATACTTAGCCATAAGAAAAGATGAAATACTGTCATTTGTGACAACATGGATGGATCCTGGACTCTTTTTCCTTTTCCTTTTATTTTAGAAGAAAAACATATTGCTACACAAAAACCTGATCACACATATTCACTGCAGCTTTATTTGTAATAGCACAAACTTGTAAACTTCCAAATTTCCATCAATAATTGAAGGTTAAACAAACTGTGGTACATCCATACAGTATACTTTTCAGCAATAAAGAAGAATATACTACTGACACATGAAACAGTGTGGAAGGATCTCGAGGAAATTATGTTGAATTAACAGAAAGCCAATCTCAAAAGCTACATACTCTGAAATTCTATTTTTTCAGCGCTCTTATTTTTTATTCTTTTTTTTTTTTTAAGCTGAGGCACTCTGCCACCTGTTGGCAGCTCAACAGCAGCTCAGCTTGGGCTGGCATCGAACTGCTGTTGCTCAGAGCTCAGCTTGCACTCTTGAGCGAGCTCTTAACCAACTAAGCCACTCAGCCGGCCCTTCAACATTCTTGAAATGACAAAATTATAGAGATAGAGAACACATTAGTGAGTGCCAGGGGTTAGGGATAGGGTGGTGGAGTGAGTATGAATTTAAATGGTTAGCTAGCATAAGGGGTCATTGTGGTGATGGAAGAATTATGTATCTTGATTGCGGGGGTGGTTACTTCAATTTACCCATGTGATAATTTGCATACAACTACACAAACACAATAAATGCATGCAAAGGTATTGAACTCTTAAGGTCTGTTGATTATATCAATGTCAATATCTTGATTTTGATATAGTACTATATTTATGTAAATAATCATGAGTGGGGAAACTAAATGAAGTTTATATAGGACCTCTATGCATTACTTTTTTTTTTTTACCGTTTTTTCTTTCTTTTGTTTTATTTTATTTATTTGTATTAGTTTCAGGTGTACAACACAACGCAATAGTTATACTCTTTACCCTGCAAAGTGAAAACCTCCCTCCCCCAGTTCGCCAACCCACTCCCCCCCATATCATACATATCTATCACAACTCCCCTGACTCCCCTCCACAGTATACTCCACATCCCGTGACCATCCACATATCCAGTTACAGTTGGCATACAATACTACACAACATCAGTTTCAGGTGCACAGTGCAGTGATCAAGTCTCCACTCCATCCATGAAGTGCTCTCCCTAACAAGACATGTGACTATCTGACACGCCACAAAATTTTTACATTATTATATTCCCTGAACTGTGTTTCATATCCCTGTGGCAATACTGTAGCTGTCTATTTATGCTGTCTAATCCCTTCCCCTTCCCCCCATCCCCTCCCCTCTCCCAACTAGCCACTCTCAGTTTTTCCTCTACATCTACGAGTCTGTTTACTTTGATCGTTCACTCAGCTCTTCAGACTCCACACACAAGTGAGATCACATGGTACCTGTCCTTCTCCAATTGACTTATTTCACACAACATAATAGTCTCTTCACAACATTATCAATTACATTCCCAGAACTGCCCCCATCTCCCTGCGGCAACATTGTAGTCCCATATACACTGTCCAAAACCTTCCCCCTCTCCCTCTTCCCCATTCCCTCCCAGCCAACAACCATCAGTTTTTCCTTTATATCAACTCTTTCTGTGTTGATTTTCTGTCTAAAGGGTTTGTCCATTGGTGACAATGGTGTTGAAGTCCCCTACTATGATAGTGTTACTGTTGATCTCTGTCTTTATGTCTGTTAAAAATCTGTTACATGTAATTAGGAGTTCCTATGTTGGGTGCATAGATGTTTATTAGTGTTATAATGCCCTTCTTTGTCTTTTATTGTAGTCATTTTAAAGTCTATTTTGTCCAAAATAAGTATTGGTACTCCAGCTTTTTTTTTTCTCATTTCCATTTGCATGAAATATCTTATTCCATCTGTAAACAGCATATACATGTGTCCTATTTTCTTATCCACTCAGCCACTCTCTGTCTTTTGATTGCAGCCTTTAGCCCATTCACATTTAAAATGATTATTGATAGGTGCATATGTATTGCCATTTTGTTATTTATATTCCTGGTCTCCCTGGGTTAGCTTGTTTACCCCTTTCTTTTGTTTAAAGAAGCCCTTTTAACATTTCTTGCAGTGCTGGCTTGGTGGTAATGAATTCCTTAAGCTTATTCTTTTCTGAGAAGCTCTTTATTTCTCCTGCAATTTTAAGTGATAGCCGTGCTGGGTAGAGCAATCTTGGTTGTAGGCCTTTATTTTGTGTCACTTTGAATATCTCCTGCCACTCCCTTCTGGCCTGCAGAGTTTCTGTAGACAAGTCAGCTGTTAGTCTAACAGGAGTTCCTTTGTATGTAACCTGTGGTCTTTCTTTTGCAGCCTCTAGGATTCTGTCTCTGTCTTTAACCTTTGCCATTTTAACTATGATGTGTCTTGGTGTGGACCTGTTTGGGTTCAGCTTGTTTGGAACCCTCTGCACTTCCTGGGCATGTATGTTGATTTCCTTCACCAGGGTAGGGAAGTTTTCAGTCATTATTTTTTCAAATACATTCTCGACCCCTTGCTTCTTCTCTTCTCCTTCTGGTATTCCTATGAGTCGAAGATGGTTGCGTTTCACCTTGTCCCATAGGGCTCTTAAACTATTTTCATTGCTTTTTATTCTTTGGTCTTTTTGCTGTGCCAAGTGGGTGATTTCTGCTAATTTGTCTTCAAATCGCTAATCCGCTCCTCTGCTTCATCTACTCTACTGGTGATTCCTTCGAGTGTGTTCTTCATTTCAGTTATTGTATTCTTTAGTTCTAACAGGTTGTTTTTTATGGTTTCCCTATCCTTCTTTATGTCCTCACTATGTTCCTTAAACATTCTTATCATCAGTGTTCTAACCTCTGTCTATGAAAGGTTGGATCCCTCTGTTTCACTTGGTTCCATTTCTGGAGGTTTCTTCTGATCTTTTACTTGTGACATGTTTCTTTGTTTCCCCATTATGGCTGTCACTCTGGGATTGCTTTGATGTATTAGATAGATCACCAGGAGAGCCCTGGCTGGATCACACAGGCACACAGCTCACGGCACAACACTCCCAGGAAAACTCCCAGTCTCAGCCAGTCCCAATCAGCCGCTCGCAGATCAGGCCGAGCAGCCCGACAACCAATCAACAGCCTGGCAACTCTGCAAGCGCAGCGCGGAGAGCAGCAACACAGTATAAGCCGGGGAGAGGGTAGGGATCCAAGGCTGCATGCGCGTGCACACACGCACACACGCACTTCTGCGCCAATTCCACCAAACCAATGAGGTCTCGGACCTGACCCTCCGTGGGAGGGCCCAACCCCGGCAAAATGGCATCCTCCCTACACCACTCGCGTGCAGGCTTCACACCACGGGAACAACAGTCCAAAAACCTCCAGCCTGTGCACCAAAGGTGCTCAGTTCAGTCTGTTCCCGCAGGCTCCCGGCTCACGCAGCCACTCCCTCCACCAGGAAACAGGTAAGTGCTCACCAGCGAGCAAGCCCGGGCGCCGGCCCCACTGATTCTCCAGCTGCTCTCAGCCTCACCGAGTTGAGCAAAGAGAATCCTCACTAATTTACTGCCAGCTATCTTAGAACTCCTCTTCCCAGCAAAGGAACTCTGGGCTGGTGAGCTTGGAGTGTGGCCGGAGGGTCTCTCTCCCAACCAGACAAGCTTCCCACGGCTGGGGCTTCCCTCACGGGGTTCGCCCTCTCTCGTCTCTGCCCGTCCTACCAGACCCGACTGTGGCCTCTTCTTTAAGTTCTTCCTTTAGTGGTTCTGTTCATCTAGTGTTCTGGGGACCTAGGGTTGAATGCTGTATAATTTGTTTGTAATTTTGGTGTGATCCTGGGAGGCAGTTAGCACAGCGTCTGTCTATTGCGCCATTTTACCGGAAGTCCTCTATGCATTACTTTTGTAACCTCTTGTGAACCTACAATCACTTTAAAGTAAAAATATTTTTAAAAACCATCTTACAAATAGCTACATTGAGACATTGTCACTTTTATCAAAAATTGTTTCTGGACTCTATTCTGTTCCATTAGGCTATTTGTTTCCCCTTGTGCTAATACCATAATGTCTGTAATGTAGCTTTATGATGTTTTGATATCTGGCAGAGCAAGTCCCATAGCTTTGTTTTACTTTTTAAAGATTGCCTTAGCTATTGTTGGTTCTTTGGATTGCCATATGAATTTTATAATCAATTTCCACCAAGAAAAATCTACTTGAACTTTCATTAAAAGTGAATTAAATATCAAGATCAACATTCTTTAAAATATTGAATCTTCCAGTCCATGAACATTGTATATCTCTCCATTTCTTTCTTTTTTTTTTTTGAGGGCCTCATATGTGGGACCAAACCGGGGCCACTGGCTTCCCAAGCCAGCTCTTAACCACCACGCCACTCGGCCGGCCCGTCTCCATTTATTTCTTTTAAAATTTCTCTTAATGATGTTTTTTACTTTTCAGTGTAGAGATCTTTTAATATCATTAATTTATTGAATTTATTTACATATATTTGATATTTTTCATGCTATTTGTTTCTGGAGTATATATGGAAATACAATTTTGTATATTTTCCTGGTATCTAGCAACTTTGATAATTTCACTTATTTCTTATAGTTTTGTTTATACATTCATTTGAGTTTTCTACGTACCCAGTCATCTGTGAATAATGATAAATCCAATAATTATACATTTTATGTATCTTTTTGTCTTATATATTTATAGTGTACATATTTTATTATACTATCTAACCTCCAGTACATTAAAATGGAAATTAATGAGACATCTTGTTTCATTCCCAATCTTGTGTGAATGTTTTCAATATACCACCAGTTTATATTGATGCTTTTTTGGTGATGTAGTCACTCTTGATCAAATTAAGGATATTCTATACCTAGTGTTCTAAGAGGCTTTCCCCCCTTTTTAATTATAAATGGATACTCCTCCCCTTTACTTATGACATATTTGCATAACTATCTGAATTACTAGATTGAACTCTGACTTATTTCAATCATATTCAATTATATGTTGAGCGCTTCTTCTGTACCAGGCCATCTGCTAGGTACTGGACATACAAAGATGAACTGTAAGAGAGTGGGTCATAGAATTTTTCTGAAGCAGAACAAAAAAATAAAAAATGACTAACTGTAAACATAATAAATATGAAATGGAAATTATATTTAATTAAAATAATAAATGTAAATAAAAGTTGATTACTGTCATTAAAATGACTTGAATCCAAACAAATATGGACAACTAACTCAAAATTATTTTTATCTTTCAGACTTGGGATGAAGGTTTAGCGAAGGCTGCTAAAGCATGGGCAAACAACTGCAAATTTGAACACAACTCCTGTTTGGGGAAATCATATGAATGCCATCCGACTTTTGAATACATTGGAGAAAATATCTGGTTAGGAGGATTAAGCATATTTACACCAAAATTTGCTATTGTTGCTTGGTATAATGAAACTGAATATTATGATTATAGTAGTCTATCATGTTCCTCAGTTTGTGGCCATTATACACAGGTAAATATTGAACATTTTATTGATTAGCTCTTATTTATACACATTTTAATCAATCACAAGACAAGGTTTTTACAGTTTTCTTTTAAGCTTAAGCTTCTTTTGAGTATTCAGGAAACTCACCTTCATTTGAAAGATATATTTTTTTGAATATAGAAGTCTATGGAGTTTTGTTTTGCCTGAACTTTTCAAATTACTCCATTGTCATCTTCCTTGCATTATTTCCAAATACACATCTAATGTAATCTTTTTTTTTTTGTTCCCGTGTACGTGTCTTTTTTCTCTGATTGACTAAAATGTTTTCTTTAATACAGGTCTGGAGCAATTTCAAAATGTGCTAAAGTTTTCTCATGTTTTTGTGCTGTAGTTTACTGAGTTTCTTGGAACTGTAGATCTATAATTTAAATCAAATTTGGAAAAATGCTGGCAAGTGTTCCTTGAAATATTTCTGTCACTGTCTCTCACTTCTCTTTTCCCAGAGTCCAGTCACTCATGGGGAAAGCCATTTGAGCTTTCCCACAGTGCATTACTGTGCTTTTTTTATTTTTTCTTGAATTATTTTCAATCTGTGATTAATTTTATATAGTTTTATTGATGTATATTTAAGTTCATTCATCTTTTCTTCTGTAATATTTAATCTACTGTTAATAACATTTACTTTTAGCTTATTTTTCATCTTAGATGTTAAAGTTTACATCTCTAAAAGTTTTATTTTTGTCTTTTTTATATCATCAGTTCTCTAGATATTTTATATCATCAGATATCTAGAATGTTTAATCTTTCATCTAGCTTTTTAACCATATGGGATACAGTTATACTAATTACTTTAATGTTTTCCCTGCTAATATCTATGTTAGTTCTGGTGTAGTTAGAATGAACTGATTTTTTTCACTTTGTTATAGTTTATTAACTTCCTAAGATATTCAAAAGGAGTGGGTATGTTAAGGATCTTCCTTCATCTCATTTGATTAAGTGGGAAACTAGCTCAGAATCAATCTGTCACTCTACAAAGCCACACACATGGTTAGAAGCAAAACTTATCTTCTCTCAGTTCACTGGGCTTTTACTGCACTGTGCTGCCTCTCAAAGAGCCATTAAAATGTATGTTGTAAAACTGCTGATTAGGACTACACCCAGGCCATGAGAAACAGTGACTAACACATCACTTTATAAAATATGTCACTACATTTTGTTAATTGAATTGTGAAATAAATAAGTTCAGAAAATTCATTTGTGCTGTTGAATCTACATCAATTTTTCTTGGATTATTTTGTTTTTCAAATGGAGTAAATAAGTATTTTTCCCATTGTTCATTGGGGAAATAGAGGAAAATTCCATTCTATCATTATCACAGGAATAGTAATGTTTTCACCTCTTCATCTCTCTCCCACTGGCTTGTTATCCAGAGGAATATTTTTCTTTTGAATAACTGCAATTCTTTGCAACTAAACAAAGATAAAGATTCACCATCCTCTGTAGAAACCTGACCATTGCACTGTACATCTGAAGCTGCCGCTGAATAATATTAGATGTTAACTATAATTTAACATATATATAGTCATGGGATGTGGAGTATAGTGTGGGGATGGAGTCAATGGAATTGTAATAAATATATATGATATCAGGGGTGAAGGGCAGTGGAGGGGGGAGGGGGAATCTTTGTAAGGGGTGAAAAGAATAACTATTGCTTTGTTTTGTACATCAGTAACTACTAATAATAATTTTTAAAGAAAGATTCATCATCCTCATGGCAGACATTTTTTTTTTCTGCATTAAGCTCAGTGTGTACTTAATCTCTATCCTTATTCGTCTCATGATTTGACAGAGGTAAGAATATGGTTAAGACCACAAAATTTAAAATGTGATCATAAACTAAGTAGAATGTTTCAGAGGGGAAAAAAAAGTTAATTATTGTTTTCATTTATTGTGAAATGAAATCATTTCATTGATTTTAATATTGTTTGCATGATATACCCACTGGAAAAATAAAAATGTACTTCACAAATCATCTAGAAGAAATTACTGTTTTGGCTATATATTATATTCTTTTGATTTATGAAGAATAAATCAAAAGGCTACTAAATTAGTTAGTAGCCTTCAAAAAAGCAGCCTTCAAAAATTTAAACTGAATATTAGAAATTAAGAAAAAAGTAGCCAATAAGTATTTGGGTACATTTTTTGTAGCATGACAAAGATTATACATATTCCCATAATGCACAGTTTGCATGTTGTTTCACACATTTTATTTAAAATTCCTTTCCTTACAGGTAGTTTGGGCCAATTCATATAAAGTTGGTTGTGCAATTACAATGTGTCCTCACCTTGGGACAACTGAAACTGCAATATTTGTATGTAACTATGGACCTGGGTAAGTTATTTTGCTATTAAAAATATTTTAGGGCCGGCCAAGTGGCGTGGTGATTAAGTGCTGGCTTGGGAAGCCAGCGGCCCTGGTTTGGGTCCCACATATGAGGGCCAGTGACACTGACCTTAAAAAAAATAATAATAATAATAATTTTATACTGAAATAAATGTTATGAATCATTTCCAAAAATAGAATCTTATATTAAAAAGACAATTATATTTTGGTAAGTGAAGTCTCTCTCTATAATGCTAAACAAAAGAAATAAATGAAAATAGAAAGTGTAAGAAAATATAACCTTGTGTAAAGAATTGTATCTGGCATGAAATATTATACTTGAGAGGGAAAATGATGGAGATTGTTAAGCAAAAAAAGATAATATAAAATACATTACCACACTAATATCTAAATACTGAGATACAAAATAAATGGATAGATGCTTCCCTAATATTATATAACACCACTGGAATGAGTAAATAATTGGGAATGATGGTGAAAGGCATATCTTCTAAAAAAAAATCATAATTTTTAATTGCCTTGCTGAGAATTGCACATCTAAATAGCAATACAACATAAGCCTAATGAAAGGCTCCAAAATGAAACTTGAACTTTGATTGCAATGAATCTGCACAAGAAAGAAGACAAAATCTACTAATAATCCACTCTTTAACAAACAAAAACTTTTAAATAAAATGTAGAAAAGATGAAAAACAGGCAGAGAATAAAGATACAGGATTGGTCAAAAGAAGCTAAGCTATGGCAAAAGTGCTATGGAGAGGTACAAATGTGTATATCTCTTTCTGTAGTTTCAGCCACTCCCTCTCAGAAGCAAGAATGATAAATGTGTAACTTAATGAGAAAGGAAACAAAGGACAGATTAAACAAATAAAATAAATAAGAAGATGATAGACTCATCCCTGCCTATGTCAATACTCACATCCAATGTACGCAGTACAAACACACAAATGAAAAGGCAGAGACTATGAGACTGGATAAGAAATCGAAAATCAATTATACCCTGCTTACAAGAAGCATACTTTCAATATAAAGACACAAACAGATGAAAAGAAAAAGGATAGGAAAAGGTTTAAAATGCTAACATTAGTCAAAATAAATCTGCAGTAGATATCAGATAGTATAGACTTCAGAGCAAAAAATGTTACCTGGGATAAAAAAAAATAAAGGCCATTATAAAATGATAATGGGGTTCATTAATTAATCAAGAGACAACTTGGAAAAGTGGGGAAAATTCCTCAAAAGACAAATTACATTGGAGAAATAGAATGAAAAGATAACTACAGAGCAGAATCTTTTACCAACTTAGGTACAAAACTTCTAAACAAAACTTAGCAATTGAATCCAACAATATAGTAAAAGCATAATATATCTTGTCCAAATGAAGTTTATTCTAGGGATATAGGGCTGGTTTAACATTTTAAAATCAATCCATGTAATTCACCATATTAATCAACCTAAAAACTAAAGATCATATGATCATTTCCATAGATTGAGAAATAGACAAAACATTCATTTCTAATAAAAGTTCTCTGCCACCTAGAAATAGAAGGAAACTGCTTAAACCTATAAAAGGCATCTGTGAAAAATGTGTATGTAACATTATATCTAATAGTAAAATTTTTTTTTGTAAAGTAGCAGACGATACTTTTTTTTCTTTAAATGACAGAGAGTAATTCTGTTATATATTCATCTTTGTGTTCTTGTATTGTTTTAAATAACCCCTTAAAATATTTTTTTAAAATCCTTAGCTCACAGACTACACAAAAGCAAACCACAGGCCAGAATTGGCCTATGGGCCATACTTTGCTGACTGCTGGTTTATAGGTCTATATAGAAAATCCAATAAAATCTATGAAAAGTGTTCTAGAACTAATATGTAAGTTTAGCAGTTTTTTTGGAATACAAGATCAAAATAAAACTCAATTACATATCCATATATTAGCAATGAATAAGCATACGTTAAATTAACATGACAATACTATTTATAACAGCATCAAAAATATAAATTACCTAGGGATGAATCTGTCAGAAGACATGAAAGACCTGTAGACTGAAAATTATATAATATTCATGAGAGGAATTAATACAGACACAAATAATTAGAGAGATAAGACTCAATATTGTTAAGATGTAATTTGTCGCTTAATTGTTTTATAGATTAAATACAATATCAGTAAAATTCCCAGCAGGATTTTATTGTAAAAATTGACAAATTGATCCTAAAACTCATATGTCAATACAAATGATTTAGAATAGCTGAAACAAATAAGAAAAAGAATGAATTTGAAGGACTGACACTATTGTGTCCAAGAATTATTATAGCTAGAATAATCACAGCAATATGATATTGACACAAAGTTGGACAATTAGATCAGTGGAACAGAATAAGGAGTCCAGAAATAAACCCACACATGGCTTACCACCTATGTTCAGCTGATTTTTCATAAATGCACAAAGGCAATACAGTGGGGAAAAAAACTTTTTCAGCAAATGGCGCTTGAACAATTTGTCATCCATATATAAAAGCAAAAGTATACATGGATCTACACAACATACAACCTACAAAAATTAACTCAAATGAATTATAGGCCTACATGTAAAACCTAAACTATAAAACTTTTAGAAGAAAACATGGATGAAACCTTTGTGACCTAAGTAAGATAGCCCAAAATTTTCAGCTTCCACACCAAAAACATGATCCATAAAAGAACAAATTTATAAGTTAGATTTCATTAAAAGAAAAAATTACTGCTATTCAAAGACACTGGTAATAACATGAAAAGACAAGTACAGACTGGAAGAAAGTCTTTGCAAAAAAACATCAGATAAATGATTTATACTAAGAAATCAGGAAGAACTATCATAACTCAATATTAGAAAAATTACAAACAGAGATGGAAAAAAAGAGGTTAAATGTATCAACTTACGTTATTGAGAAGCAGGCATAACAGCTGCCAAAATGACCAAATAGAACCATATTTTGGTGCATCATCAAACCAAACTAGATAAGGACTATGGTATTGTACTTTTATATTAAACCATAAAGCATACATTTCCATGTGTAATTTAAATTTTGCTTATTCCATTTACAAAAACAAGATAATCCCAGTGTTTTACAACACAAAATTTGTGACTGTCGCATACATAATTACACTGGGTTCCATCTAATTTGTGTTCCACAGAATATTCAACAATATAACTGCCATGTATATTAGGGATACCCTGTAAGGAACAGTTTTAATAGTTTTTTATTTCTTTTTTTACAAAAAAAAAAAAAGAGCATAAAATTGGGAGAAAAATCGTTATTTTTCCATTTTAACACTCGTGATTCAGTGAGCAACCAAAACCACTTGCATATATGAATGCAACTAGACAAATTAATAGCCATTTGGCTGATGGATGTTTCTCTTTCTTACAGAGGAAATGTTCGAAATAGGGCCCCTTACGCTAAAGGAGCATCCTGCTCTCTGTGCGAAGAAGAAGAAACTTGCGTAAAGAAGCTCTGCCGTAAGCAAAGGGGGAAAAAAATATTTGTAACATTTCATTTGAAGAGCAGTTTCCATAAATTCATATTTTAAAATTTGGCTCTCCTCAAATGTATAGAAAATTTATGAACGAGATTGGATTGCTGCTATATGATGATATAAATCATTTGTCATAAATTATCATATTTAAACTCAGATGATCTTTCCTTTCTACACTGACGATTTTCCATTTCAGGCTAAAGGACAAAAAGGCGTGAAGTATAACTGGGACCAGTGTGCTGCTACACAATATATAATTGCTGCTATACAAATAACTCTCAGTGGAAGTGTTTCTTATTTGTATTTGTTTCCATTTGCCTCCTTTCATTAGTTATTATTAAAATAATGACTCGCTCAGAAGTAATGTACTAATCAATGTCTAAATTAATTATGATTTAATTCTCTTTAGAGATGGCCAGCAACAATTCCTCCCCTCCTTACATGCATATGCCACTCTTCCCATCAAGAACTGGAGTGTCTTTCTCCGCCCCTTGAATAAGGACCTGGCATTGTTCTGGGCCTATTAAGAGAACTGGCAGCTGTGGGGTTTGCTCTCATGGAAGCTCCACAGCATATGGAGAAATCCATGCTCTCCTGTAGAAGAGGTCCCACTGAGAAAGGCCCTGGAAGAGGAGAGGTCATCTTTCTGTTTCAACCCCAACTGAGCTCCAGTGAAATGCAGCCATGTCATTGAACCCTAATGACCCTACATAACAGCAGAGGAATTGCCTGGTAGAGCCAGACAACCCAGTAACCGTGAGAAATAATAATCAGTTGTCATTGTTTTAAGCAATTCGTTTTGGAAATTTCTTTCACAGCAGTAATTTGCAGAAACTCTTGGTATGACTACTAACTTCTTATTCAATACCTAACAACATGTGTATTATAAAACAATGTAGAGAATTCTACCTTCTCCTCTGCTGACCCGATGGACACAGGGTTCTTCACCTTAAAGCAAACACCACTTAGTCAAGGCTAGATTACACTTCATGTAAAGCTTGGCTGCCCCTCTTTCAAGGGTTAGACTTCTAGGCCTTTCCACTGAGACCCTAGTGAGTTCACTGCTGCCTTTCCCTGGTAGGTTCTGAACTCCAATCCCTTATTACTTGAGCACGCTGAAATTAATTTAAAATAAAAAACAAACTCATCTGCTTTGACCTCAAGAGGGTTTCAGCCTCCTGCCCCTCACAGTTTCAAAATTAAACTAATAGCTTGAGTACAAAATGGCATCTATTGGGCTCATTTCTTCCACCTCTTTCTCCCACCTGAATCTCGAGATACTCACTTCTCCCATTTTATCTTTCTAGCCCTCCAAGGCCAACAAAAACTCTGCTGGTTTCTCTGTTTCCCAAAATGCAGTTTCTGCCAGGGCCAAGCCCAGATTTTCAGCCCTACACCTGGCCCAGAACAAAAAATGTCCCCAGAGAAAGAGCAACTTGCTTCGCAACAGCCCACCTCTCTGTGGATCTCCTGCTCTGAAATCTTCACACTCTGGTCTTCGTTGCTTTAGCAAATCTCTGATGCTATGAAACATTGTTTTGTATTTTATTTGGATTTTCTATCTGTGCTTGATGACAGCTTTTGTCTGCCACAAACCACTCCTTCAGCAGGTACTGACAATGGTCACCAAGATAATACCACAAAAGCTGCAAAGGTTACAATAAGCTTTGATACCTGGTAGGAAATGTTCTCCCAACTCGTTCCTTTCCCAAATTATTCAGAAATTTGGGGCTATTCCTGCCCCTTTCCTCTTTCAAATTAATGTTAATATAAGCTTATCAACTCCACAGAAAGACTTTGAAATTTTGGTTGGAATTACATTGTATTATGGATAAACTTAAGAAGAATTAACATTTTTTGAGCATTGGCTATTTATATTGATAAAGATAGTTTATTTGTGTCTTTTTAAACATCTGTCAGTTAAGTTCTGAAACGTTCTCAATAAAGTTCTTGCACCATCAAATTAGATTTCTTAGTAACATATTTGTTGCTGTTAATAAGTGGTAATTTAAGATTATATTTCCTAGTTGATTTCTGCTGATTTAAAGAAGTATAAATTATTTTTGTATTAGTCTACTATCCAGGGATCTTATGTAATTCTCTTACTATTTCTAATAGTTTGTTGATTCTCTTGGATTTTCTGTAACAGTCATGTTATCCATAAAAAATGCAAGTTTTGTTGTCTTCTAATCTTCATATGAGTTATTTATTTTACCAAAATGAATACTCTTGAATCCTCTCATGAAATGTTGAACATGAGCTGTAATAGGAGACACACATTCTCTTCTTTCTGACTTTAGGGACAATGATTTCACCATTACACATATTTGCTTTAGATTGTTTTCAATTACTCCTCATTGCCAAGTTATGGATGTTTTCTCTGTTCCTTATTTTGCTGTGAGCTTTTATCTTGAATGAAGTTTAATTTTACCAAATTTTTTTCTGTACTTCTTGAAATTATCCCCAATTTTTTTTCCTTTAATGTCTTAATGTTGTAAACCGTATCAAAAAATGTATTTCTTTATTTTTTTCTTTTTGGAATCTGTTTTGGAAGTAATAATTATTAACTTTAATTTTTTTAAATTTACTTGTGCTTTCAATTTCTCTTTGAGTAAGTACAATTTTTAAAAAATTGGTCCATTTCACTAATACAATAATTTTTGAATTATTGTTGAGAGGTATGGGGTGTTTTTAAAATTTTTTAAATCTTTTATCATATTCTATTTCCTGTTTCCCTTTTCTTTATTCATTGTTTCCTTTGTTCTTATTTTTAAACCACTTTATTTAGGTATGTTTGAATACAAAAAGCTGTACATAAATTTAATGTATACAACATAACCAGTGAGATTTATACTTCATATAGGTATTGGGAATTAAATGATGGCCTGGTAATCTGATTTTAAACTATTATTTCATTCCCATGATAAAGCCAACTTGCTCATGAGGTTTCTTTTACAGATGGCTAGATTACTGTTAAGATTTTATTTATAATTTTTGCATTTCATTTTAGAATTATCATTGGCCTATAAGCTCCTTCATTTCTGCTTATATTATTTTGACTTCAAGGTTGTGCATAGTAACTTCATATAAGATTGAAATTTGGAATATTATTCTTTTAATATTTTGGTTACATTTTGTGTAGAATTCCAATTATTTATTTATTTGTTTGTTTGTTTGTTTATTTTTACCTGAGTCATCCTGCCACCTGTTGGCAGCTCAGCGTCAGCTCAGCTCGGGCTGGGCATCGAACTGCTATTGCTCAGAGCTCAGCTTGCACTCTTGAACGAGCTCTTAACCAGCTGAGCCACTGAGCCGGCCCTATTTTTTGAATGTTGTAAAATGATTACATTCTGGTGTGTGTGTGTGTGTGTGTGTGTGTGTGTGTGTGTGTGTGTGTGTGTGTGTCTTGGTTGATTTAATTATTGTAGAGAAATTAAAAAATTTCTATTTTGTCCAGGTTTTAATGAAATTCTCTTATATTATTTCTGCATTATCTGTTTTGTTCCATTTATTTAATTCCTACAACTGAATTTGTGCCTTTTCTCGATTTTGTTGATCAGTTTCTATAGAAAGCAACCTTTTAGCTTTGTTGATTTCCTTTTTAAGAGACAGGACACATAGCATAATGTTAAATGCATAGGACTTGGAGTCAGATGGCTTAACTCAGGAGGTGATGAAGATGATTAAGTATGATAAATCAAATAAAGTGATTTGAGTCCCTAATAAAGTAAGTTCTCAATAAATGTCATCAGTTATTATAGTTAGGTTCCTCATTATTTTCTATCTTTTGACCCAGCTTATTTTTTTCATAGCACTAACAATTCTCTGAAATGATACTTTTTATACATTTCTATTTATTTATTCCATTTTAAAATTGATAAGAGATTTTCTCCCCTAGTTTTCTGTATGGAACCTTCTTTTTTCCTGATAACCATTATATCCAAAGTCTAGAATCTTGCTCACTATACAGACATCAAAAAATAAATAAATGAATTTTTTTAATGAAGTTAATTAATTCCTAACAAGAATCCTATTAGAATGCAGTAGTAAAAAAACTGATGGAAACACATACAGCAAAATTTGGAGGGCTCTAGGTACCCAAAACCTAGCATGAAAAAATTACTTTGGCACAGTGCCAAAAATAAAGTTAACTAATGGATATAGTTTTGTCTATGTTTGGTTTTTGTGCCTTCAATAAAAGAGGCATTCTGGAAATATTTGTGGACATAACATTGCTGGCAGGGGGCACCATACAGATTTTTAAACACTGGGATTTGAGGAGGAAGCTTTCATTTTCTTAGAGCCAGACTAAGTTTCCTAAGCCAATTACCTTATTCTGAAAGTAAGAAAAGCAAGTGAATACTTTTAATTTTATAATATTACTTTTTTTCTATTTTAGGAAATAAAGAACTTGATAAATCTGAACGTACGTATCAAAATATTTCAGCTTTGATTCAATTATTTCCTCTCATTGGAACTAAATTGAGCTCTTAACCATTATGTTTTATTGACAGAATATCAAAATTGGAATCCACAGGGGAAAGCACCTCAACGGAGAGCATGTAATCTACTGTGCCTAATTTATGTTCTGCTGAGAATGTTTTAATATTCATTTATGTACAAGAGAAATTCTCAAGTATAACAATAAAGGAAATATATCGCTAAATGTAACTCCCTTCACTTTCATAACTAAAACTTCTAATTTCTTGTCTGTTATCTAAATTTAATGCCTGTTTTTAATTCGAAAGATATATTGTAGTATAGAAGAAGGGTGGCAGTAAAAAATAATCTTAAGGTTATTTTTTAAAATTACAATTTTATGTGTATCAAAAAAGTCCCATTCTCTAACATTCTAGGTTGCATTTTTGTTACAGTAGATCTAAAGAACTAAACATTTCAAATACAAGGTACTTTCCTTGTATAACAGTAGTTGCCTTTAAGAATACCACCAACAATACTCAGAAACAAAATGTTATTAAGATAAGTTTCACATAGCACATTAATGCTATGTTATGTACATAATCAGTATTTGGGGAAATGGATGAGAACAGATTAAATTCAAAAAGGGAAATCAATTAAATTTTAAAACTTTGAAAGGTAAATGTATGTTTTAAAAGTTAAAGTCACATTCTTTTAAGAAATTTTATTTTAAAATCTTCCCTGTGTTAAAAAAAAAACAAAAACAGAATTCAGATAGCATATCTTTTAAAACCCTATAAAAAATTATCTGTAGTATAGTTAACATCTCTACAAACCAAAGAATTGCCCAGTTCTGGCATTTGTCTTGTCTGAAAACGAAACACACACACACACACACACACACACACACACACACACACACACACACACACACAAGATTATTCAATTAATTCCATCTTAAAAATTGGATTTTTAAATTGTTGAATTGTTGACTCTTGTGGACTAATTATCTAGATCTTTTTCATCTCAAATAAAGCAACCACCAATTTTCCTAAGCTATAAACACTAAAAAACATTTTAAATGTATTTTTAACAAGACTGTGAGTGATTCTGTATATACTGCCAAATACCTAGAAATTTCCACATTGCTGGGTGATTGATGCTAGTGTACAAAAAAAGCCAAGTGATTTTTGTATTTCAAGTTTGCTTGTATTAGATTTCTCCAGAGAAGCAGAATCAACACGGGGGAGATTGAGAGAGAGAGACAGAAAGAAAGAGAAAGAGAGAAAAGGGAGAGATTTTTAGGAATTGATTTAAAAGATATTATGGCCAGCAAGTCCAAAATCTATACGGCAAGCTGGCAGGATAGAGATTCAAGTAAGAGTTGCTGTTGTGGTCTTGACTCTGAAGCCTAGAAAATAAGGCAAAATTTCTATGTTGCTATCTGAAGGCAATATTCCTTCGTCAGGAAATCTGTCTTTGCCCTTAAGACCTGCAGCTGATTGGATGTGCCCCACCCACATATAAAAGATAACCTGCTTTACTTAAAGTCAACTGATTATAAATGTTAATCACACTTACAACAATATCTAGACTAGTGTTGAACCACACACTAGCCGCCATAGTCTAGCCACACTGACACATAAAATTAATCATCACACTGCTATTTTTTTGGTATCATATACATGGAGTCATTATCATTTTAGTAAATTATCACTATTTAACTATTGCATTATGAAATTTTGAATTAATTATTAATTACTCCTTAATTTGAAGTTTGAAACAGGCTAAAGTTAAATTGACCTATATAGAGTATACTTTTCTATGTGTTGTATTGTCTTTGTGTATTTTTTGTTAAACCTTTTCATTTATAATTCAAATATCCTCTGATTTTTAATATAATTACTCCCTTACTTTTTCAGACTCCTTATTTATCGCAGCACACATAAGTTCTTTAAATCAGAGTAATTGAAATGCTACAGACCACATATAAAATAAATGTTTACAGAATAATAGTCTGATTTTCTAGGCATATTCATCATTTTTCACCTCTTTCTCTTGTCTTTGTTTTTACCAATTGAATTACAAAATTGATGCCAGGTAAGTCCCTCAAAAATGATAAGTTCAAAATTCCTAAAATAGTTTGCATCTTCAAATTATAACTTATATGTTAAATGGTATCTAGGCTTTGGAGTGCTATCCTACACTTATACATGTAAAGTAACCCTTTCTTCCAGGAATTCATCAGAGGCTATATTCTCAGGTGTCTAGCATTGTCTTTGTAGGTCAGTGATTTCACTTAATGCAGTTTGGGCCATCTTAAGAATACATAGAGAACTTGACTAAAGCACTTACTAAATATAATATGTTAGAGGAAGTAAATGTCACTAGATACAATAGTGACAAATACTGTATTGACAATGATAGAATAAACAATTGACTAACAATGGCATTTAAAATATTTGACAGTTCAAATACCAATTCCAGATAACTTTAATTTATATCCCTCTTACTATTTTGTAACTATCAATTTGTACTTATTCATACCTTCCTCATTTTCGCCATCACCCAACATGCCTCCCATCTAGCAACCAACAAAATATTCTCTGTAACTATGAATTGATTTTTGTTTTGTTTATTTTGTTCTTCAGATTCCACATATAAGCAAAATCATATTGCATCTGTGTTTCTCTGTCTTACACTCCAGTCAGCACAATACCCTCCAGATCTATCCGTGCCACCATTGATGGCAAGAACTGGGTACCATATGAACTACTAGCTCAAGGTAATTCACAGTTTCAATAAGAAACATGCTACACTCATTCAGTGATGTCACATCTTTGCAAAGCTGCACTTTCTATAGTCCTGTGATAAAAGACAACTGCTCTGTGGAACAGAAAGTAAGGGTGGCAGTATCTTAAATAATTCTAAGGTTTGAGAGACTGTGCAGTGCCCAAAAGGTGTATATATCCCATTAGCAAGTAATTATGGCTACTTAAGAATGAAACAAAAATACATTATTTATTTATTTATTATTATTATTATTATTATTATTATTAGTTGAGCCATCCTGCCACCTGTTGGCAGCTCAGTGGCAGCTCAGCTCGGGCTGGGCATTGAACTGCTGTTATTCAGAGCTCAGCTCGAACTCTTGAGCGAGCTCTTAACCAACTGAGCCACTCAGCTGGCCCCAAAAATACATTTTGTTTTTCGATTTATGTGTATAATTTTTTTTAAAATGGCCATTAAGGTGTTAGGAAATAAATACTCACTAAATTGTTTAGACAAAAGTATTTCATAAATAGAACTGATGGGTATTTCTATTGGTAGGGGAGTGCTGTGAAATACCTACTAAACATGAGGAGTGCACTGAACACAGAAAGTTTGGGAACCTCTGAGTTAGCAACTTGACCAAGGATATGGGTTGTCGTGCATAAAAAAGAAACCTAATGAAAATTTCCCTAATGGATTTCTATTACCAGTTTCTAGCTCTCACCTGGCTAAGAGGTCTGTCATCACTTGCTCTGCAACAGTCTGTTTCTTCTCAGCAGCCACCATTTCCTAAGAAGAGAAAATAAAGAAAACCTCATCGTCCATAAAGCAGAATTATATAACAATTAGCATAAGAGCCCTAAAATATAAACCATTCATAGTACATAACTGAATTGAAATTATTCAACCCTATATCAATAATCTAAACACAAACAAAAGCCTCCCATCATTAATAGGATAATAGTATTTTCTAAGCATATACCCCATTAATAATACTTGGTCAAATTTTCTCATTCTTACTATTTTGACTAAACTACCTTCATACTTCATAATATTTTTGCTTTTTCAACATATCCGAAAGTATTTTTACTACATTTTAAATCATATCAAATTGATATGTAATCATTCAATTCCAGTTAGATTATCATGTAACTATAATCACTTAAATGTTTCTTTTGAAGGGTAAATAGAAGAAGCTGAAAGATTAAAAAGTCAAATAAAGCTTATTCGATTTTTTTTAATGTAAATTACATTCTTCAGCACTGATCAACCTACTAAATGAAATTAAGTAGGATAATGTTGCTTAAGATAGAGGCTTTGTAACTTTACAGAGATTGCTCTATTTGAAACTGACATAAAATAAAAATAGCTAAAGGCATATTATAGAAACAAAAAGTAGAAACTCCTAATAAATCTGGAAAAGTAGAAACTCCTAATAAATCTGGAAAAACTCCTAATAAATCATTTAAATGTTGGTGTATAATTGAACTTAGATTTTTGTTCAGTAGAAACTTAAGATGTATACCTTACATACTTTACAAATGTATGCTTACACATCCAAATATGCCCCATAGAAAGCTGATATCATTTGGGCCGGCTGAGTGGCTCATTGGTTAAGAGCTGGTTTGGGGATGCCAGCAGCCCCGGTTCGGATCCCACATATGAGGGCCAGTGACACTGCCCTCTACAGCTAACAACAGCTCCACCTGGAGCTGGGCTGTGAGAACCCCGGCGACGGTGTAGGCTGCAGCCCCTGCTGCAGTGGGCTGCCATAGGCTACAGTGAGTGGCCAGCAGCCAGCGTGAGCAGCTGGCAGCCAGTGTGAGCTGCCAATAGCCGCGGTGAGCGATCATCCAGAGGCCGGCGACTGATGTGCCTCATCCGGGAAGAGCGCAATGACAATACCAACATGGGCCAGTGAAGCAATGTCCTCCACAACTAGACTGAAGAATAAAAGGACAACAACTTGTCTGTTCTCCTTCCCTGGTTCCCCAACACTGTTCCCTGCCCCCAATTCCCCAATTAAAAAAAAATATATATATAAATTGGTAGTCACAATATAGTCATAGGGATGTAAAGTACAGCATAGAAAAGATAGTCAATAATTGCAACAGCTATGTATAGAGCCAGGTGGGTATGAGCAATATGTAATCCATCTCGACCAGGTAGACTGGTTTTCTGATGCTGTCACAAGCTGCTAATTTGTTATAGTTTTTTTTAGTAGAATCACATAGATATTATTTTCTGAGCCTATTATTATTATTATTATTATTATTTTTGAGAGCAGTGTCACTGGCTCTCATATGTTGGTCCCAAGGCAGCGCTTAACCACCGTGCCATTTGGCCAGCCCGAAGCCTATTATTATTTAGACATTTATGCTTAATAGAATAAGAAGTATTAGAAGATCATTCTGAAAGAAAATAAGGCAAAACAGTGTTTCAAATAAGGCTTATTTTGATGTGTCCCTGAAGTTATACTTGAAATGAATGTCACCGATACTTAAGGCCCATTGGGTATTTTTCCTGCTGTAATCCAAAGCCATCTGGGTGTAACTGGATTTCTCTTCCTTACAATTATTTTGTTAGTGGCAATATGAAACGATATCTAAATTGACCAGTAAGTACATTTCAGTTGATTGTAGCAGCCGTCATTTACCCAGGTGTTTCAAGGAAATGTTTATGTGAGTACTTTTTAAATACATCACATACTTGTATTGATTTATTTTTAAAATGTAGGTGGTAAAATTTTAATATAATTTTTAACTTCTTAACTGAACAAGAGAAGCAGTGACCCAATGTTTTTTATGCCCATATTACAAAATAGAAGTTTGCTTGTCATTTTTCAGTTGTGTCAGATTCTTTAAATCAGTGTAACCTCTGCTTCTAATCTGCTCTATGTTTACACAGACCTCTAAATCAATGTGACTGAGGTTGGTTCTACCGTTTCCTACAAAGCATAAGCCACCATAAATGTTGACACTCAAGGTGGGCTTTCTGCATGGGCTCTGTACTCATTAATCTCAGCTCTTTTGCTTGCTTCTGGGTTTTACATCTGTGTTCTGGCTGAACTTTTCTATATATAATTTTCATGTTTTAGTCAGTATCCATTTTCTGTATCACCCCTTGATATAAAATGTACCTTGCTTTACCTGTAAATTACAGTTTTTCTAACATTTTAGTTTGCTGTTTTAAACTTATTACTAAACAAAAATCATTATAAAATACTATGAGTTTAAAGAACACAATATGCATTTATATATTAAATGATATCAGCTTTTTTTTTTTTTAAAGATTTTATTGGGGAATTGAGGGAGGGGAACAGCTTTTGGGGAATCGGGGAAGGGGAACAGACAAGTTGCTGTCCTTTTGTTCTTCAGTCTAGTTGTGGAGGACGCCGCCTCACTGGCCCTTGTTGGCATCATCATTGCGCTCTTCCCAGATGATGCAGATCGGTTGCTGGCCTCTGGATGTCGCTCACCGCGGCTGTTGGCCACTCATGCTGGCTGCCAGCCGCTCACTGTAGCCTATGGCAGCCCACTGCAGCAGGGGCTGCAGCCTACACCGTCGCCGGGGTTCTCACAGCCCAGCTCCAGGTGGAGCTGTTGTTAGCTGTAGAGGGCAGTGTCACTGGCCCTCATATGTGGGATCCGAACCAGAGCCATTGGCGTCCCAAGCCAGCTCTTAACCAACAGCGCCAGTCGGCCAGCCCCAATTTATATTTCTTAGCCCTTCGCCTTTCTCACCCAGTGCTCTAACTCCCACCCCTCTGGCAATCATCAGTTTGTTCTGTGTATCTAAGTCTTTTTCTCTTTTGTTTGTTCATTTATTTTGTTCTTTGGATTCCACATAAATTAAATCATATGGAATTTTCTTTCTTTCTCTGACTTGTTTCACTTAGCATAATACCACCCAGGTCCATCAATTGTTGTCACAAATTGTAAGATTTCATTTTTTATGGCTGAGTAATATTCCATCATATGTACCACCTCTTCTTTATCCAATTGTCTATTGATGGGCAGTTAGGTTGATTTCATATCTTAACTATTGTAAATAGCACTGCAGTGAACATAGGAGTGCATATATCTTTTCAAATTAGTATTTTGGATTTCTTCAGACAATTACAAGTGGAATTTTTGAGTCATGAGGTAGTTCTATTTTTAATTTTTTTAAGGAACCTCCAAATATAGTATTACTTTATACTGTTTTCCATAGAGGCTGCACCAATTTGCAATCCCACCAACAGTGCACAAGGATTCCCTTTTCTCTACAACCTCACTAACACTCCCTTTTGATTTATTGATGATAGTTATTTTAACAAGTATGAGATGATATCTCATTGTGGTTTTAAATTGCCTTTCTCTGATGGTTAGTGATGTTGCGCATCTTTTCATATGTCTATTGGCCATCTATATGTCCTTTTCGGAGAAATGTGTATTCAGATCCTTTACCATTTTTAAATATATAGTTTGCGAGTTCTTTTGCTATTGAGTTGTATGAATTATTTATAAATTTCAGATATTAACCCCTCATCGAGGTATAATTAGCAAATATCTTCTCCCATTCAGTAGGTTGTCTTTTCATTTTGTTGATAGTTCTTCTTTGCTGTGCAAAAACTTTTAGTTTGATGTAGTCCCACTTCTTTATTTTTTTTCTTTTGTTTCCCTTACTACGGATAATGACTGAGAGTTTACTCTCTATGTTTTCTTCTAGGAGTTTTATTGTTACAGGTCTTACATTTAAGTCTTTAATCTATTTTGAGTTTATTCTTGTATATGGAGTAAGAAGGTGGTCCAGTTTCATTATTTTGCATTTATCTGTCCACTTTTCCCAACAGCATTTATTGAATAGACTGTCTTTACCCCATTGTACTTTCTTCTCTCCTTTGTCATAGATTAAATGACTATATCGGTATAGGTTTATTTCTAAGCTCTCAATTCTGTTCCATTGATCTATGTGTTTGTTTTCATGTAACTACCATGATGTTTTGATTACTATAGACTTGTTGTACAGTTTGATTTCAGGTAGTCTGATAAATCCACTCTGTTCTTTCTCAAGATTTCTGTGGCTATTTGGGGTCTATTATGGTTCCATATAAATTTTAGGATTATTTGTTCTAGTTCTGCAAAAAATGCCATTGGTATTTTGATAGGGATTGCATGAATCTATAGATTCGTTTGGAATTATGCATATTTTAACTAAGTTAATTATTCCTATCCATGAGCATGGTATATGCTTCCATTTATTTGTATTTTCTTCAGTTTCTTTCTTCAATGTCTTGTAATTTTTCAATTACAGGTCTTTAATCTCTTTGGTTAAATTTATTCCTTAGTATTTTTTGATGCAATTGTAAACGGGATTGTTTTGTTAATTTCTTTTTCTGATAGTTCATTTTTGGTGTATCAAAATGCAAATATTTTCTGAATATTAATTTTGTATCCTGCAACTTTACTGAATTCATTTATCAATCCTAATAGTGTTTTGTTAAAATCTTGGAGGTTCTCTCTATATAGTATTATATAAGACTGCTGTCTTGAAATAGACTGTAGGAAGTTAAGAGTGGGAACAGGAAGATCCACTAAGAAGCTGTTGCAATTATCCAGGAAATCAAAGAGGTGCCATTTCAAATGGTGAGCAGTGGTCAAAGTCTGAAAACATAAAGACAAAGCCAACAGAATTTGCTAAGGGACCAAAGCCTCCAAACTATGGGGCCTGAGCAGTCAATCAAAAAAAGAGAGCTGCCATTAACTGAGATAGAGAAGATTGGGAAAGGATCAGCAGTGGGGTGAGGAATATCAGAAGCTCAGTTTGGACTATTTATGTAATGCTAAAGTCACATGAATTGCAATTCTCCATTAGCAGCTAGCAGAGCAGAAATGTTTTCACAATTACTCAGAATTTCCATCAGTGTCCTTGTATTCCCCCCATTTTACAACTTAATTTTCTGCTTCCTATTAAAAATATATAACTAGTTCCATCAAAACTTCTTTAGTGAAAAGCTTAATTGAATAGAATATTCAGTAAATGTAAATATGTGTTCACTTAAATAGCATTGTAAACAACCTCAAGTCATAAAATAAAGATTCATTTGAAACAGAGAAATACTGAAAAATGTCATTTAATGTCACAGAAAAAATGCTGGCTTATTATTGAAAAACAATAGAATTGATATAATGGGTTTAAACCATTAAGCCAAATGAAGTTGATCTATATCACAATGTAAGTAAAAAAACCAATCGCGTGCATTCTGTCCTAGTTTTCAGCAGACCAACTGAAGCAGTGCTTTATCTGAAGTTTCTTGGTCACCAAAAAAGTAGGTCTGTTCCAAAGAGAAGTTAGTATCAACAAGAGATGATTTTGTGGAGAGAAACTACTTGGCTACATTTTCCACATGTCTATTTTTATCTCTCTAGGCATTCAGTCTCTTCAGACGAGAAAACAAGCAAATTGTTGACAAAATAATTTTTAAGATCACACTTATAGGGTATACCCTTTCTTTATCCCCAATCTCTGAGGAAAAAAGCAATATGATGCTGCAGTTAATGTAAACCAATTAAAAAGCTATGAACAGAAGCTGAGTCTATGAAACTAATATGTAGGGTTTATCACAGGCCTGGTCCATTGTCAGCGTCTAATACCTGTTGTCCTTTTACATGACGCTGGGCTGTCTGCATGGTGCAATCTATGTAGACCACAATCCAGGCGCCCCTCCCTGAGATTCCAGATTGGGTTGTAGAAAGCGCCACCTGGTGGTTAAAACTCTGCAGCAGTGGCAACTCAAGGCTTTCTCCTGTAGCCCAGGGCTTTCTGGCAGGCCACTCCTGCTCCCAGGCCAGCCCCAACTGTGGCCCTGCCCTCTGCGGCCCAGCCTGTAGCACATCCTCTCATTGGGCTCGAGCTTGTGCGGGAGGATGGAGCCAATGGAGAGTGTGGTCCCCATGGGTCAGGGGAGGCTGACTGGCTGAGCCGTTACCGGTCAGCGCAGTCAGGGTGTCTGTCCCGCCATGGTTCTCAGGAAGAAACCAAGTTACTTATGGACCTTAAGTCTCTATCTGGTAGCTAGTAAGCCTTCTCCCAAAATCCCCTCTATTACAGACCGGAGTTTCATAGACCAGTGCGTCAACGCTCACAACGAGATGCGTGGCAAAGTGCAGCCCCCCGCAGCTGACATGAGACACATGGTGAGAAAGAACCCGGCTGGGATCTTATTTCGCAGGTTCATCCTAAGGCACCTGGCGATTAATATCACGGACACATTTGTATGAATTCCATCTGGACTTTCAGAATGCTGTTAAAAATCACACCTGGGCTGGGCTGTGTCCTCCAGGGTGGTGTTGGAGGGAATGAGAAAGGAAAACTTGAAGCTGTTCTTTGCTTAGACTTAAATGTGTGTGTGTATTTATATATATATATATATATATATATATATATATATATATATATATATATTACATAATGCTGTGCTTTCTGCTATGCTTTCCAATGTAAATAATGAAAGGACAAATGCAAATTAATATATGTTTACATTGCTACCTGCAGGAGACAGGGAAGAAAGGTATAGGGTGGAGGAGACATGAATGGAAATGAGTCTTGTTTGAATTTCCTTTGCTTGATGGTTGGACATGTAAACATTTTTATTGTTTTTTACCTTATACATTATCTGATGCCCTTCATTTCTTTGTGCGAATCCATACTTTCACCTGATATCATTTTCCTTGGCTGAAATGACCTCATTATTTGTTAAACTGTTGGTCTGTTGGTATTTAATCCTATCATTGTATTATGTCTGTGAAACTCTTTATTTCTGCTTAATTTATGACACATACTATCACTAAGTACATAATTCTAGGTTGAACTTTAAAGATGTTGCCCACTTCCCTCTATTTTCTTACATATTTGTGAAGAGAAACCTGCTGAGTCATTTTCTTGTTTCCATATACATTACATGTACTTGTCCTCTGCTGCTTTTCAAAATTTCTCTTTATCCTTGGTTTTGAGCAATTTAATTATGATGTGCCTTGGTGTAGTATTGTTCATGTTTCCTGAAGTTCACTGAGCTTCTTGGATCTGCAGATTTGAATTAAAAATAGAAAAATTTTAGCCATTGTATTTTCAAATATGAAAGAATCTAATTATATGAAGTCCCACAGCTCACTGATGCTGTTTTCTTTTAACAGTCTCTTTGTCTGCTCATTTTAACAGGTGTGTTAGTTCTGGTTCAATTTCCATTGATTGATTATTCTCCTCTCTTTATGTTGCATTTTCTTGCCTCTTTGCATGAAGATAATGTTCCATCAGATAACTGATCCTGTGAGTTTTACCTTGTTGAGTCATGATTATTTTTGTATTTCTATAACTATTCTTCTCTTATTTTTCTCTCATGCATTTATGTTACTTGGCATTTTGATCCATTTGAGTCTTGTTTTTAAGATTTGTTAAGGTGGGACAAAAGTAGTGGTTTAGGCTAGGAATAACTATCTCCCTCTGTTAAAGAAAGGTGCTTCTGTGCGCTCTACACAATTCCTAAGATTATGAGGTTTTCCAGTCTGTTAGTGGGAAGAGGCCATGTGCCCAGTACTATGTGAGCATTAAGTATATGCCCTCTTATCCTTCCAAGTGGTTCATTTCCTGGCCTTGGGTATGTTCCTCATCTGGATGCGCTGATCAATACTCTGCTAAATACTCAAGACAATCCTGTGAACATCTTTGGAGCTCTGCCTCTGTGCAGGTCTGTCCTTTCCCGGACTTCTTTATGGCCTGAACATTCTCTCAAGGCAGTAAGCTATGGCAGTATAGGTCTCAACTTGTTGGTTTCCATCCTGTCAGGGTTCACTGGTCTTTGATGCCTGATGTCATGTTTCTTGACAACTGCTTTTTCACATATGATTTTTATTTTTGTTGATTCAAGTAGGAAGGTAAATTGGGTCCTGTTATTCCATGTTGGCCAAAGGAGAAGTGCTAAATCTTCAACAGAGGTTATTCCTGTCTTCCACGCCTGAATCACCCAGGGGAACTAGGCACCTCATTTTTCATATCTATAAGTGTCAGAAAATGATAAACACCAATGTGTTAACAAATAAATCTTGAAATCATGCATGCTATCTTTTTATTTGTATTTTTGTATTGACATATAATATTGTATTCATTTAAAATGTGCAACATAAGGCCAGCTTGGGATGCCAGCTCTGAGAAGCAGGACCCTTGTTCGGTTTCCACATGAGGTCCAGTGACGCCGCACCCTCTATAGTAAGATGGTGAACAACAGCTCAACCTGGTGCTGGGCTGCCATGAATCGCCGGCAATGGCATAGGCTGCAGCCCATGCTGCAGTGGGCTGCCCGTGAGCTACTGTGAGTTTCCAGCAGCCTGCGTGAGTAGCTGGCAGCTGCCGTGAGCCACTGTGAGCCACCATCCAATGGTCGGCAAGTGGCTGCCTCACCTGTTAAGAGCGCAATGACAATACCAACATGGGCCAGTGAAGCAATGTCCTCCACAACTAGACTGAAGAACAAAAGGACAGCAACTTATCTGTTCCCCTTCCCCAATTCCCTAACACTGTTCCCCTTGCCCAATTCCCCAATAAAATCTTTAAATTAATAAATTAATTAAATTAAATGTGCAACATAATGATTTGCTATATGTATAAATTGCAAAATGATTATAAGTTTAGTTAAGGTCTATTACCTGACATAGTTACTAATTTTTTTTATTGGGATGAGAACTTTTAAGATCTAATCTCTTAGCGACTTTCAGATATACAATACAGGGTCAGCTGAGAGGTTCAGTTGGTTAAGAGCTCACTCAAGAGTGTGAGCTGAACTCTGAGCAATGGCAGTTTGATGCCCAGCTCAAGCTGAGCAGCCGTTGAGCTGCCAACAGGTGGCAGGATGGCTCAGCTAAAAAAATAAAAATATACAATACAGTATAGTTAACTATACTCACCATACTGTACTTTACAGCTACAAACCTTGTTTGTAGTGGAAGTTTCTACATTTTGACCCCCTCATCCTTTTCACTCACCACCCACCTCCAGTATCTGGCAACCATCAATCTGTTCTCTGCATCTATGAGTTTGATTTCTTAAGTTTTCACATATAAGCAAGATCACACGGTATTTGTCTCTCACTGTCTGAATTATTTCACTCACCATAATTCTTTAAACAACACAGGTTTAGAATTTAACTCACACCACTTTCCACATCACCTCTTCTCCATGCCCTGCATTGGGATGTTTACATGTTGGTTCCATCATGCCAACACATGTCCTTCAGGGTCACCACTGAGAAAGCTAGAGGGCTGCACAGGAGTTTCTATGATCACACCTAGAGGTGATATATGTCACTCCCACCCTTATCCCTCTAGCCAGAATTAGATGAACCTAGTATGCTTGCATGAACTGGCTCTACCACAAACTGCTTTTATGCTCACCAAATACCCTTTTATACCTTTCCTTCCATATAAAGAACAAGTTCAAGGCCTCCCACAAAGAATAAACCCAATATCCTGTCCATTTACTAAGTCTAATATTGCTAAGTGGTTTGCAACCTTCTCTCCAACAAGATTGACTGTGGATACTCTTGGCCATGTGACTGTATCTGTCCTCCACATAAACAATGTTCAATGCTAACACGAAGATGAGACAACCAAAACAAACACTTTATTAAGAACATATTCAGAAGAATAGGAGCCACACAGCAATCATTGGTTCGGAGCAATTTGGAAATATTTACAGTAGGTACTATGAAGATCTGCTATCCTGGGGGTCAGAAAAGTTCTTTGATTAGAGGTAGTGGGATTTCCCTTGTCCTTTGTTTTCTATGGTCCCTGTCTTCTCCCTCTAAAAAGTTCCCCCTTATCCATCATCTTTCATGGTCCAATTTGAACTGTGCAATGAGAAATAGTCATCTTTGAGGTCTGCACAGCCTCCTCAGATTTCTTTCTGCTTACAGAATTGTAAGTTCCAAGGGTCAGTTAAACTATACAGCACTCAAAAACTTTTTTCACAATAGGTTTACAGTATCTTTGGGACTACATCTCTCTCAAAAACTCTGAAGGTCTTTAAGCCATTTGCCTTCAATCAGTTCCAAGTATAATATCAACATAAAGTACAGTTTGGAAAATTTTTCAAGCCTGTATTTCTTTGCTTTCTCACCCTGGTGTGTTTTTTTTTTAATTTATTATTTTTTAATCTTAATGCCCATTACCTAGAAACTTGAGTTTTGGGGAAATGGGTATACCTTTAACCTGTATCATTTGTTGGGGCACTTTTTAGTCAATCAACAGTATTTCCTTAGAGTCCTATGCTTCATCTACCCTTTGCCCCAAGGCTTTTTAATTACATGAAAGTTTTATGACATTCATTTCTCAAAGACTTTTTAAAATCTTCTATCTTATTATATGTTACACAGAAGCACTTTCTTTTCCATTTCATAAAAGCCCCACATTTCTTGTTTCTTCTTTGATTACTCAAGTAATTAAAACCGTAGATACCACATGATCCAGAAATCCTACTTCTGGCTATATATTCAAAAATGTTGAAATCAGGACCTTGAAGAGAGATCTACACTCCCATGTTCATTGCAGTACTGTTTACAATAGCCAAGGTATAGAAACAACCCAAGAGTTCATCCACAGGTGAATGGATAAAGAAAATGTGGTATAAACATACAATAGAACATTATTGAGACTTAAGAAAGAAGAAAATCCTGGGCCGGCAGAGTGGCACGGTGGTTAAGTGCTGGCTTGGGAAGCCAGCTTCCCCAGTTCGGTCCCACATATGAGGGCCAGTGACACTGCCCTCAAAAAAAAAAAATAAATAAATAAATAAAATGCAAGTATATGTTTTCAGTTATATATACATCTAGATAATTATAATTTGTACAAATTATGTGTGATTGAGCTAGTTTCAGGTACATGTTTTGAATGCATACAATACCTTAGCCATCACATATTAATTCCTACTCTTCCAAGGCCATAGAGTTTACCATTTGGATAGTAAGACTAGGTCTTAATTACAATGATGGAATCATTTTCTTTTATATTATACCATACTTTGGACAGGGATGTCTTAGTACAAGCTAGTCTACATTAGAAATATGTTTTAATTAAACTACTCATTATGTTTTCATTTCAAAGCAGAAGATTTTCCCAATGATTTAGGCAAAAGACTAGGATTCCCAGAAGCTTAATGAGGTGAAGTTTTTAGAGTCTATAGTTAAGTTGATATATATTGGAGAAAGGAATGAAATGCCTAAGAGCTATAGCTATGATTATAGTAAGTGAAAAGGCCTGGCATGAAAACATTTGTTGGTTGTTGTTGATTTCTTTTATGTGTGGTTCTAGAATTGTATCTGTCTTATGGTAACTAAGAAAAATGGAGGCTCTGTCTTTATGATATTTTATCTGTTCTAGCTACACATAATTTCTGGTGAAGGGTGGCATATGAGAACTCATTGCTCAGTCTGTTCATCTTTCAGAACAGTAAATTATGAACCATCCTCTGAGAGCTGCTGAAGTCTCTGTTGGCTACGTTAACCAAACTTTTTGGTACAACTATTTTTGTAGTTTGAAGGAAAGTAAGAAATTAAAATTTTGAAAAAAAAAAGAATACAGGAAATTACCCAATGAAATTAGTAGTATGAATTTCAATCTACAATCTTAAATTGGGAATAAAATTGCATTTCTTTGTTTTTATTATATCAACTTCAATGTAATTGGTAGTCCTCACATTAACAGGGAATTAAAAATGTGATCTTTATTATTTGAAGACTACTCTTCTCCCATTATTATACACAAAACCTGGGTCTTTGTTCCAAAAGATAGGAGAAGCATATTTAAAAATCAAGTCAATCATCATCATCATCATCTTTTCAAACTAGTCATCATTGGGATGCCAGTGATGCTGCCCTTCCAGGTTTGGACATGCTACTGCTTCCAGGATGGTCCTATGGCACAGCATACTTGGAGGATGGGAAAATCACATTAGATATCCTACCTTCCTAGTACACCAGCCTACCATCCCTCTGAAATCCTGCTGTATGTTTGAGACTCTGATTCTGGTAGTAGCCTTTATATTTAGCTTCTTAAGCTTTCTACCATGCCAAATTCCAGAGGCAAGGAATTACAGGGAGTCTATCTACCTGCTGGGAATGCCTTCTTTGGAGTTCTGGAGATAGAAATGGGAAATGCAATGACCAAACCCTTAAAGAATCACATCCCCAAGAAGATGGAGGAAATTCATTTGCCTTATGTCTCCTGTTAAATATAGCTAAAAACCTTGTATATATATCTTTAGAAAGCAAATATGAAAATGCTCTCAAAGTGGGAGAGAAGAAAGCAGACAGATCAACTAGCATCTACAAGATGCAGGGAATGACATAAGGTGGGTTCTCTGGATTTTCTGTTTGACACCTGTACATCCTGGACTAGATACTAAACAAGTCTGAATCCAGAAATGTCAATGAATGCAGAAAATAAAAGCCTCAAAAAAAGCCTGCTTTCTCTTGTCAGAGAACCAGGTAAGCGACCACCTAGTAAGGCAGACACCATTTTTTACAATGACCATCCTAGTCTGGACAAACAACACAGGGGAAAAACAACAACTCTCCCAACCTTTTCAGCAAAGGCCAAGTGCAGAGTTTAGACAACCAACCTGGCCTGACACTAATGAAGAGCCTCTCTCACTTTCTCTCCACCTGTGTTCTGTCAGAGGAGGCTAAGTGAAGAGGCTTCTGGCTCCCACCAGGTAGTAATGAGGTGCCCCATCTGCCCTGCCAGTGCAGAGTCAGAGCATGGAGTTGGGACTTTCACTCCATTCAGCAGTAATAAAGGTGGTCCTCACAACAACCCTTTCCCCAGGGTGTCAGTGAGGGCCATGTGAGGACTTCCAGCCCCATCTTGAAGTAATGGGATACCCCTTCCTCTCCTGTGGTGTCAGCACAGGCCAAGTCTCCTTCCAGTGTTAAGTAGTGCAGTGTTCTTCTCACAGTGAGGTTAAATAAGAGTAGGGAGCCTGAGCTTTCACCCACCAACCAGTAATATGGAGCTTTCTCCCTATGGGGTGAGTGTCAGTGAAGATCTATGAAAGCAGGAGGATTAAATAAGGTCTAGAGTCTCAAAACGTAAACCTCAAAATGTTAAGGATACAATGAAAAGTCATTCATCATACCAAGAACCAGAAAATTATGTGAATTAGAAAAGGAAACAGATGTTAACACCCAGATGACACTGATGTTAGGAGTACCTGACAAGGATTTAAAAGTAGTCATCACAAAAATGCTTCAAAGAGCCATTACAAAAATGCTTAAAATAAATGAAAAAAATAGAAAGTCTCAGTATGGAAACGGAAGCTAATAAAGAAGATTCAAATGGAAATTGAAAAGTACAGTAAAAATGTAAAACTCATAGTATCAGATCAATAGCAGAATGAATATGACAAAGAAAAAAATCAGTGAAATTGAAAATAGAACAATGAAACTTACCAAATCTGACCAACAGAGAGAAAATGGACTGAAAAAACAATGAACAGAATCAGAGATCTATGATATACTAACAAAATATCTAACATTCGTGTCGTTGAAGCCCCAGAAGAAATGGAGAAAGATGGAGAGGAAGAGAAAAATATTTTAAGAAATAGTGGATGAGACCTTCCAAGATTTGGGTAAAAACATAAGTAATAAATCTGAGTGAAGACCAAACATGATGAGCCCAAAGAAATTCATGACAGATACATCATAATCATACTTCAGAAAACTTAAGACAAAGAAAAAACATCATAAAAGCAGCTGGAGAGAAACAACACATTTCCTGATAGAGAACAACAATTTCAATGTCATCAAATTTTTCATCCAAATTCTTGGGTGCCAGGTAAGATAATGATAAAACAAAGACTCTTGGAACATCAGGAATGAAGAAACAAAAAGGCAAAGAGTAAAAATATGGGTAAATATAACAAACTATTCTCCTCTTATGTTTTCTAAATTATGTTTGACAGTTGAAGCAAAAATTATAACATTATCTGACATGGTTCTTAGTGTAGGCAGATATTTAAGACATATATTTAAGACAATAATATTATTGGCAGAGTGAATGGTAAAGGGACCTCAATGGAAGTACAGTGGTCACCCTTTATCCGTGGGAGATACATTCCAAGACCTCCAGAGGATGCCTAAAACCACAGATAGTACCAAACCTGATATACTGAAATTGTGGATAGTACAGAACCACAAATTATCACACACACATACACCTACACACACACACACACACACACACATTTTCTGTTCATGCCTTTCACCATGAATTTAATGCCCTTTCCATCTTAACTAAGCACTTATTGCACACTGAGTCCATAACTTCTGCAATTTGAGGTAGGGCAAAAAACCAGCACAAATTTCTAAAAGACTCATTTTTACCAACCTCAGCATACATTTTTTTTTTCAGGGCAGTGTCACTAGCCCTCATGTGGGACCTGAACCAGGGCCACTGGCATCCCAAGCCAGCGCTTAACCACCATGCCACTTGGCCAGCCCAGCATACATTTTTTTTCTTTCCATATTAAGAACTGCCATATTTTCACTTAAAGAAAGAATTTTATGGTTTCACTTTGGCATATCCAACTTCCAAGCATCGCTACTCTTGTACTTTGGGGTCATTATGAAGTAAAATAAGGATTATTTGAATAATATACTGTCACAATCAATCTGATAACCAAGATGTCTACTAAATGACTAATGGACAGACAGCATATACAGTATAGTTACTCTGAACAGAAACATGATTCATGTCTTGGAGGGACACAGCAGGATAACACAAGATTTCATCAAGCTGCTTAGAATGCCATGCAATTTAAAACATGAATTGTTTATTTCTGGAATTTTCCATTTAACATTTTTGGACCAAGTTTGACTGCAGGTATCTAAAACAGTGAAAAACAAAACCACAAATAAGGAGGGATTACTGAGATATTTCTACACTTCAGACGAACTGGTAAAATGCTGACATCATTGGATTGTGAATAGTTACATATATTATGTAATCCTACCTATAGCAGCCATTAAAACATCTATATAAAAATGCATACCTAGAAATACTATGGACAAATCAAAGTGGAATTCTAAATAATGGTCAAGTAACTCATAGAAAGGCAGGACAATAACACAGGAATGAAAAATAGAGGGATTAAATAAAAACCAATAAAATCATAGAGTCATACTCTAACTTATCAAAAAGTACATTAAATGCAAATAGTATAAACACAACAATTTAAGAACAGAGATTGGCAGAAAGGATTAAAACAAACAAATGAAAAAACATGAACCAACAATATGCTATAACCAAGAAACTCATTTCAAATATAATGATATAAGCAGTTAAAAGTAAAAGGATGGAGAAAGACACATCATGCAAACATTAATCAAAAGAAAGCAGGGCCGGCTGAGTGGCGCAGTGGTTAAGCGCTGGCTTGGGAAACCAGCGGCCCAGGTTCGGTCCCACATATGAGGGCCAGTGACACTGCCCTCAAAAAAAAGAAAAGAAAAGTAGTTTTATTAATATAAGATTAAATAGGTTTCAGAGCAAAGAAAATACTAGAGATAGAGAATGGCATTACATAATGATAAACTGATAAATCTATTACAAATAAATTGTAATAAAATTTTTGATTCCCCAAACAGCACACCTTTAAATTACAGGAAAGAAAGCCAATATAACTTTAAAAAGAAATAGAAAAAGTCCTCAACTACATCTGGAGATTTCAATACTCTTCTCTCAACAATCAGAATCAGGAAGGATAAGAGAACTTAATATCATTAGCCAACTAGGATCTTATTGACATTTATAGAATACTAGAGAATACACATTCTTTTTTTTTCTTGCTTATTTATTTGTTTATTATCCATTTTCCTTCACATAATATTAAAGCCCAGGACTGTCCTGTCCATGGAAGAGATGATCACAGTGGTGGAGGGAACAGTAGTTATTGGCATCAAATGGCTGAAGTCTGAAGCTTTTTTTTTTTTAACTTTTTATTATTATTATTATTATTATTAGTAGTAGTAGTAGTAGTTACAGATGTACAAAACAATGCAATAGTTATCTTTTCCACCCCTTACAAAGTGACCACCCCCTCCCCCCTAACCTGCCCCCCCACCCCCAATATCATACATATCTATTACAGTTCCATTGACTCCATCCCCACACTATATTCCACATCCCATGATTATATATGTGTTTAATTATAGTTGACATATAATATTATTCAGCGGCAGCTTCAGATGTACAGTGCAGTGTTAAGGCCACTACATCGTCCATGAAGTGGTCTCTCTAAAAAGACATGAGTTCTTCTGGAGAATACACATTCTTATCAAGTGCCTATGGGACATTAACCAAGATTGACCATATCCTGAACTGTTAAAAAAAAAGCTCAAACAATTAAAACGAATTGAAATTATATAGATTATGTTCTCAGAACACAATAATATCAAAACAGTTATCTACAGCAAAAGATAACAAGAAACTTTTTAAGTACTTGAAATTAAACACACTTGTAAATAATACATGAGTCAAAGAGGAAGTCTCCAGGAAAATTTAAATACATATATCATATTATATATAACATATACAATACATTAAATATATATTGCATTGTACAATATAGATAATATGTATGTTTATATATAATGCACTATATTAAAAATATATTAAAACCTATTCAGTGCAGTAAAGGAAGTTCTGAGAGGGAAATGTGTAGCACTAAATGGTTATATTTTTTAAAAATGAAAGCTCTTAAATGGATAATCTAAATTCTATCTATAGAAACAGGAGAAAAAGTAAAATACATGCAGAAGGAAAACAATAATGAGGAAGATAAGAGAACAAATCAATGAAGTTACAAACAGAAAACAGGATATTAAAAAATCAATAAAGTAAGGGCCGGCCGAGTGGCATGGTGGTTAAGTGCTGGCTTGGGAAGCCAGCAGCCCCGGTTCGGTCCCACATGTGAGGACCAGTGACACTGCCCTCAAAAAAAAAAAAAATTCAATGAAGTAAAAAGCTGATTCTTTGAAAGGATCAATATGAAAACAATGGCACAAATTATCAATATTAGGAATGCATCCAGACCTTGCACATATATACTATGAACAATTCTACACACATTTGACATCCATAAGCAAAAAGAAATTGAACTCTGACCTAAACTTTATATCTTATACAAAAATTAACACAAAAAGAACCACATATTTAAATGCAAAAATCTAAAACTATAAAACTTTTAAAAGAAAAAGTGGAGAAAATACTCAGGACCTACAGCTGGATGAAGCTTTCTAATATGGTGGATTACTTTGATTAGACATGACTCCAAAACCATAGCAATAAAAGAAAAAGTCAATAACTTGACTCTCACAAAATTAAAACCTTATGCTCTTTAAATCACCTTGTTAAGAGATGAAAAGACAAGCTACAGACTAGGCAAAAATATATACAAACCACTTATCTCAGAAAGAATTTTTGCCTAGAGTTCAAAACTCAACTGTAAAAAAATTCAATTAGAAAATGAAGACTGAACAGACATTTCACCAAAAGGATATACAGATGAAAAATAAATACGTGAATACATGTTCAACATCCTTAGCTACAAGAAAAATGCAAATTAAAAAAATGACAACACCACACATGAGTTAGAAAAGCTAAAATAAAAATTAATGTGAATACCAAATACTGGAGAAAATGTGGAGAAACTATACTGGTCATACTTTGCTGGTGTTACCATAAAATGGTACAACCACTCTTGAAAATAGTTTTGCACTTTCATTCTAAAACATTAAATGTATGTTTAACAAAATACCCAGCAATCTCATTCCTGGGCACTTTTTCTTTCTCCTTTCATCTTGGAAAAAGGAAAACATATTGCTACACAAAAACCTAACCACACATGTTCATTGCAGCTTTATTTGTAATAGCCCAAACTTGTAAACATCCAAATTTCTATCGTAGGTGAAGGTTAAACAAACTATGGTACATCCATACCACAACATAGCAATAAAGAAGAAAATAGACACATGAAATGGTGTGGATGGATTTTGAGGGAATTATGCTGAGTGAACAGAAAGCTAATTTCAAAATATTTAGAAATCCAAGATGACAGAGTAGGTAAAATGCTTTGCCTGTGTCCTTCCATGAGTACATTAAAATTACAACTAAATCATAGAACAATCAACCTGGAGAACCATCTGAAGTCTAGCCCAACAGAAATCCTATAACTAAAAATATAAAGAACCTACATGGAGACCAGTAGGAGGAGTGGAAATACGGGAAAGGCTCCAAACCCCAATGTGGTGGTTGAGAATCAGGAGGGATGTTTCAGGCACATGCAGGCTCCCCCCAGAGCTGCGAGGGACCCTAACCCCACAACAGGCTCTCCAGCCTGGGATACTGGTACTGGGAAGAGGAGCCCCCACAACATCTGACTGTGAAAAGCAGTGGGGATTCAGACCATTCAGGTGCGAGGGAAGGCTGTGAAAAACTGAGAGTCGTCTTAACCTTCTATCAGGTGCAACTGATCTCACAGATTCACTGCACACAAATTTTCAAATATCTAATAGTTAACTTAAGTATCGTGACTCATTGCTTCCGTATCTTCCCCCCTTCCGTAACCTATCACCAGTTGTGTTTGTGACTTAGTAAAGACATATTTCATAGCAGCATCTTTAATATCACAGATTCCTTGCACCTATTTGAGATTTTTTTATACTTTCTCAACAGATTTTTTTATAGTACTGTCCTTTCAGACATTTCAGAAAGAGATTATAAGTATAGTCTTATTATTGAAACTTAGCAATTAGATATTTTATTTTCTAATTAATCTGACAGATTCATTGCTCCTGTTTAGAGTAATATTTTTCCTTTGTAGGTTTTACCTTCTAAAATGGCTCTACTTCAAAGATTTTATAATCCAGATGACCCAAAAGATGCTGAGATATTGCTACAGATGTTGATGAAGTCTAATAATGATGAAAATAAACTTGAATTTGAAGACAAAAGTGACACAGATGGTGAAGATCAAGTTGAAGAACGAGACCAAAATTCTGACACTGAGCAAGAAAGTTATCCTTCAGAAAGTGATCAAGAAAGTAGTAATGAAGAACTAGATGAATATTTTACTGGGAAAAAATAAAGTATAAGTGGCATTAATCACAAGTGCTATACCTAGAGAGTAGAAATGAAGATAAAAACACGTTTATTTTTGAAACAGTTGAGTATGGAATTGGTAGCCAAACATATGAAACAAAGAGCAGCAAAAAATAAGGGAATTCCTTCACTTCTCCAACAAAAATTGCAGAAGTTTACTACACCTGCTGTCAAAGTTCAAGCAGAAGAACCTGAGGCCACCACTTCGTCAAACAAAAGGAAATGGTGTGCACCTTGCTTAGGAAACAAAAGACAAAGGTATTCCAAATACTTCTGTAAACTTTACAAACAATTTTTGTGCTTAGAACATGCGACAAATGATTTGTAAACATTGTTTCAACTCGAAATTTGATGGCAATGAAGCTGATGAAAAGCAATCAGATTCATTTTTGTTATTTTATTAAAAGACAAACTTTGTTTTAGTTTTATGTTTTGAATTTCTGTTAATTTTTATACTGAATTTATTAATATGTAATAAACATATTGTTTTTATTTTGTGGCAAATTAAAATTTCATTCTGAGTAAATAATAAGCATGCTTACACGTTATTTTCATTCATTTCCAATTTAAATAAATAAATGTCATACACACATCTAGTAGATGCATTGCACCCGAACTCATAACTTCTGCATTGTGCCCGATGGAGGGTTAAACATCCCACGCACAGACTCACTCACAGGCACTCACCCTGGGCTCAAGCGGAGGGATGGAGATATGGGTGGCAGACTGAGGTGTGTAGCTATGGGCCAAGGATTGGAGAACAGTCACCATTTTCCCTGTGAGGAGTCCTCCACCCATGCAGCTGGTATGCAGAAACCATCTTTCCTATGTTGAACCTGCCCCTCACAGGCCAAATCTGCTTCTGATTCATCTGGTGAGCTCTACTGCTCCACCATGGTGATTCACTGAGACCCAGCCCCACCCAACTCCCCCAATGCCAGAGGCACTTTATTGGCAAGCAGCCAGCCCTGCCCCCATTGCACTCTTTCTTAGAAAACTACCGGAGTCCCACAGGACCCAGGCAGGCGGTGACTGGCCTCTGTGTACTGTACTGAGACTTGCTGAGTAATCTCAGGCTCTGCACTGTAACCAAACTACAATCTACATTAACCTGGTGACCACAACTCTTCCCACTCTAGTGACTCCCTGAAACCCTGCCTCACCCAACAAGCATATGGCACTAGGCTTTATCAACAGCCAAATCTTAAGGGAGCTGGCAGGTGGCAGCAGGCCTACAGGTGACCTGGCTTTTTGTGAAGTTACCCCAGACCCAGTACTGGTGGCAGATGTCCTCAGTTCATATTGTGGCCTCTCCCATGCACTCCAGGTTTAGCACAGGCAGCAAACAACAGCAGATTCATTTGTAGCTCCTACAAAGTAGCCTCTGGCCAGTCACAGGAAGTGGGTGATCTGGGCCAACACCAGAGCCCCTCCCAAGAGGCCCCAAAACCAACAAACTTAAAGGTTGGCTGCAGAGCACTGCCCAATTAGCCCACAAGCAGCATATACAAAAGGTGGTCTCAAGAGGCATCACAGCCAGCTGGGGTGAATCTGCCTTAGTGGGGTAGGCCCCCACACACAGTAGCCTTTAAGCTGTGAACATGGTCAAACCCCACAGCCAATCCGCCTGAGAGTCAATCCCACTCACTGACATGCCAACAGCAATCTAGGCTCAACTATAACAGGAGGGCACACACAACGCACATAAGGAACACTCCTGGAGCACCTGGCTCAGATGATAGGGAGACTATGCCAGGGTCCCACAGGGCACCTACTACTTAAGGTCACTCAGCCAAGACTGGGAGACACGGCAGATCTACTTAATACATAGAAACAAACACAGAGAGACAGCCAAAATGGGAAAACAAAGAAATGTGTCCCAAATGAAAGAACAGGAAAAACTCCAGAAAAAGAACTTGCTTTTCCAAGTGAAATGGAAGCAAGCAACCTACCAGACACAAAGTTCAAAACAATGGCTATAACAATGTGTAAGAAACTTAGTGAGAACTTCAACAAAGAGACAGCAAGCATAAAAAAAGGACAGAATCCATACAAAAGAACAAGTCAGAAGTGAAGAATACAATAACTGAAATGAAGAATGCACTAGAAGGAATCACCAGCAGACTAGATGAAGCAGAGGATCGAATCAGTGATTTGGAAAGACATGGTAGCAGAAAACACTCAATCAGAACAGCAACAAGAAAAAAAGAATCCGAAAAAATAAGGACAGTTTTAGAGGCCTCTGGGGCAAAAATCAAGCATAACAACATTTGCATCATAGGGGTGCCAGAAAGAGAACAGAGAAAGCAAGGGACTGAGAATCTATTTGAAGAAATAATGACTGAAAATTTTCCTAACCTGGTGACGCATATAGACATACAAATTCAGGAAGTACAGAGAGTCCCAAACAGGATGAACGAAAACAGGCCCAGGCAGATAACCAAGGCAGATTATAATTAAAATAACAAAGATTAAAGACAAAGAGAATCCTAGAAGCAGCAAGAGGAAAACAACTAGTAATTTGTAAGGGAGCTCCCATAAAACTTCCAGCTGACTTCTCAGTACAAACTTTGCAGGCCAGAAAGGATTGGCATGAAATATCCAAAAGATGAAAAGCAAGGACCTACAACTAAGACTGCACTGCCCAGCAAGACTATCATTTTAAATTAAAGAAACAATAAAGAGCTTCCCAGACAAGAAAAAGCTAAAGGAGTTCATCACCACCAAACCAGTATTACAAGGAATGTTAGAGGGACTTCTTTAAGATTGGGGGGAAAAAAATCAAAATTATGAATAATAAAATGGCAATAGCTACATATCTATAAACAATTACTTTTTTTTTTTAAAGATTTTATTGGGGAATTGGGGGAGGGGAACGGCTGTGGGGAATCGGGGAAGGGGAACAGACAAGTTGCTATCTTTTTTTGTTCTTCAGTCTAGTTTTATGGAGGACATTGCTTCACTGGCCCTTGGTATCGTCATTGCACTCTTCCTGGATAAGGCAGATGGGTTGCCAGCCTCTGGATGGTCGCTCACCGCGGCTATTGGCAGCTCACGCTGGCTGCCAGCCGCTCACGTTGGCTGCCGGCCACTCACTGTAGCTTATGGCAGCCCACTGCAGCAGAAGCTGCAGCCTACACCGTTGCCAGGGCTCGCACAGCCCAGCTCCAGCTGGAGCTATTATCAACAATTACTTTTAATGTAAATGGTTTAAGTGCTCCAGTCAAAAGGAGCATTTGATAGGGTCATATGGTAATTCTAATCTTAATTTTTTGAGTAACATCCACACTGCCTTCCATAGCGGCTACACCAATCTGCATTCTCACCAACAGGGAATGAGGGTTTCTTTGTCTCCACAGCCTCTCCTACACTTATTTGTCTTGATGATAGCCATTTTAACTGGTGTGAGGTGATATCTCACTGTGGTTTTTATTTGCATTTCTTTGATGATTAGTGATTAGCATCTTTTCATATGTCTATTGGCCATGTGTATGTCCTCTTTGGAGAAATGTCTATTCAGGTCCTCCACCCATTTTTTAACTGGGCTGTTTGTTTTTTGTTATTAAGTTGTATGATTTCCTTATATATTTTGGGTATTAGCCCCTTATCAGAGCGTTGTTTGCAAATTTCTTCCATTTGGTTGGTTGCTTCTTTTGTCGATAATTTCTTTTGCTGTGCAGAAGCTTTTTAGTTTGATAAGTCTTATATGACCCAGCAATCCCTCTCCTGGCTATACACCCCAAAAATCTCAAAACATTTATCCCTAAAGATATATGTGCTCTGATGTTTATTGCAGCTTTATTTACAGTGACCAAGACATGGAAACAACATCAAAGTGTCTTTTGATAGATGATTAGATAAAGAAGATGTGGTATATATACACAATGGAATACTACTCTGCCATAAGAAAAGATGAAACAGTGCCACTTGTGACAAAATGGATGGATCTTGAGATTATTATGCTAAGTGAAATAAGTCTGACAGAAAAAGTAGGGAACCGTATGATTTCACTGATATATGGGACATAAAACTGAAAGCAACAAAGGAACAAGACAAAGAAACAAAAACTCATAGACACAGACAATAGTTTAGTGGTTACCAGAGGGTAAGGGGAGACGAAGGTGGTAGATGAGGGTAAACAGGGTCAAATATATGATGATGGAAGTAAAACTGACTCTGGGTGGTGAACACATAAGGTGGTATATAAATGATGTATTACAGAATTGTACACTTGAAACCTACATAGTTTTACTAACCATTGTTACCCCAATAAATCTTAATTTTAAAAAAGACATAGGAGAACTGAATGGATAAGAAAACAAAACCCTTACATATGCTGTTTACAAGAAACTCACTTCAAATTGAAAGACACACACAGACAGTAAAAAGATGGAAAAAGATATTTCATGAAAATGGAAATGAGAAAAACAAAAAAGCTGAAGTGGCAATACATACAACAGACAAAACACAGTTTAACACAAAGGCTATAACAAGAGACAAAGAAGGACCCAGTCATTCCACTTCAGGGTATTTATCCAAAGAAATCCAAATGCTACTCGAGGTAACATGTGTATCCATATGTTCATTGCAGCATTGTTTACAATAGTCAAGATATGGAGGTAGCCTGGATATCCATAGGTGGAAGAAGAATAAAGAAGAGGTGGTACATATATACAGTGGGATATTGCTCAGCCATGAAATGGAATGGTTCTTGCCATCGGCAGTGACGTGGATGAACCTGGAGGGTATTGTGCTGAGTGGAGTATGTCAAACAGAGAAAGACAGATGCAATGTGATTTTGTTTATATGTAGAATCTAAAGATAAAATTCAAAAACAAAACAGAACAAACTCATAGATACAGAAAATGTTTTGATGGTTGTCAGGTGGGAGGGGATTTGGGAGGGTTAAAAGGGAAAGGATTAAGTACAAATTTGTTGTTACAAGTAGTTATGAAGATGTAGGGTATAGCATAAGGAATATTGGCAATAATGTTGTAATAACTATGTATTATGTCAGGTGAATACTAGATTTATTGGGGTGATAGATGGGAGGGTTTGGGGAGGCAGGGTGAAATAGGTGAAGGTATTAAGCAGTACAAATTGGTAGTTACAAAATAGTCATGGGGATGTGAAGTAAAGCATGGGGAATATAGTCAATGATATGGTAATAATTATGTAGTGCTAGGTGGGTAATAGAGTAGTTAGGGGATCACTTCTTAAATTATATAAATGTCTAATCACTATGCTGTATGCCAGAAATTAATATAAAATAATATTGAATATCAACGTAATTGAAACATTTTAAAAGGAGATGAAAGGTGAAGGGGAATAAGAGGTCCAAATTTTCAGGTATAAAACAAATAGGTCACGGGGATATAATATACAGCATAGTGAATATGGTTAATAATATTGTGATAGCATAGTACAGTGTCAGATGGTTGCTGGACTTAACATGGTGATCACATCTTAAGGTATATAAATGTTGAATAACTATGGTATACCTCTGAAACTAATATAATATTGTAAGTTAGCTATATTTTTAATAAAAATCTTTTAAAAATATTTACATACTGTGAAATTCTATTTGTATAACATTCTTGAAATGACAAAACTATAGAGATGGAGAACACATTAATAGGTGCCATGGGTGAGGGATATTGTGGAGCAGTATGACTGTAAAGGGTTAACATGAGGGATCATGGTGGTGATGGAAGAGTTCTGCATCTTGACCATGGGTGTGCTCACTTCAATTTACACATGTGATAAAACTATACACACACAAATCTAGGCAGGTAAACTATTGAAATCATAAGGTCTGTGGATTATACCAACATTGGTTTCTTGATTTTGATACTATACTATATAGTTGCATAAAACACAACCAATATTCTTTACAACAGTGAATCTCCCAGTCCATGCACATTATCTATCTCTCCATTTAAGTCTTTTAAAGTTTGTCTTAGTAATGTTTTGTACTTTTCAATGTACAGATTATTTTACATCATTCATTTTTTGTATTTATAAATATTTGATATTTTTGATGCTATTTGTTTACAGTTTTGTATATTTTCTTGAATCTGGCAACTTTGGTAATTTCACTTATTTCAAAATTCATTTGAATTTTCCATGTACACAGTCATGTCATGTGTGAATAACGATAGATTCCAAACATTTTACATTTTATATCTTTTGTCTTATATATTTATAATGTACATATTTTATTATATTACCTAACATCCAGTACACTTTTAAATAGAAATTATGAGACATCTTGTTTCAGTCCCAATCTTGTGTGAAAGCTTTCAGTATTTCACCACTATATACCAATGCTTGTTGTAAGGTTGTTGGGTGTTCTTGTAGACACTCTTGATCAAATTAAGGAAATTCTATTTCTAGTGTGCTAGGAGGCTTTTCCCTTTTTAATTACAAATGGGTTCTCATTCTTTACTTATGATATGTTTTCATGACCTTCTGAATTACTAGACTGTGAACTCTGATCTATTTAAATGGCATTCAAATATATTTGACAAATGTCCCTACTGTACCAAGGTATCTGGTAGGTACTAGAAATGAAAAGATGAACTATCACAGAAAGGGTCATAGAGTGTTTCTGAAGCAAAACTAAAAAGAAATGACTAACAGTGAACATAATAAATGCCAAATAAAAACTACATTTAATTAAAATAAATGTAAACAAAATTTAACTTATTACAGTCATTAGAATAACTTTAATTCAAACAAATATAGATAATTCACTTTAAATTATTTTTATCTTTCAGACTTGGGATGAAGCTTTAGCGAAGACTGCTAAAACATGGGCAAACAAGTGCATATTCAACCACAACACCTGTTTAAAAAAACCACTTAAATGCCATCCAACTTTTGAGTATGTTGGAGAAAATATCTGGTTAGGAGAATTAAGGATATTCACACCAAACTTTGCTATTCATGCTTGGCATAATGAAACTAAATATTATGACTATAATACCCTACATTGTTCCAACGTGTGTAGCCATTATACACAGGTAAATATTTGACATTTTATTGATTAGTTCTTATAGATGCACATTTCAATTACAAGACAAACATTTTCTTTTCAGTTTCTTTTGAGTATCCTGAAAACTTCATTTGTACTGGGCATAGAATGCTATGGAGTTTTTTTGTTTGTTTGTTTCTGGTCTTTAAAAATTACTCCACTGTCATCTCAATTTAATGCTTTGAGATGCTCAATGTTTCCAACAAGAAATCATTAACCTTTTGTTTATGCCTTTATAGGTAATGCATCTTCTTTCTCTGACTGCCTTTAAATTTTTTTTATTAATCTTGAGCAACTTCATAATGTACTGAAATTTTCTTTATGCTGTTGTGCTACAGTTTATTGAGCTTTCTGAAACTATAGATCTATAATTTCAATCAAATATAATTTCAATTGGAAAACTGTTGGCTATTGTTTCTTGAGATATTTCTCTCACTCTCTCCTACTTCTCTCTTCCCAGAGTCTAGTTACCAATGTAGAAGGACACTTGAGTTTTCTCACAGTTGATTAAAGCTCTCTACTCTTTTTTCTTGAATTGTATTTCACTCTATGGGAGTAAATTAATTTCACAGAATCTTACTGCTGTGCATTTAAGTTTACTAATCTTTTCTTCTGTTATGTTCAATCTGCTTTTAATGACATTTAGCTTATTTTTCATCTTATATGTTAAAGTTTACATCACTAAAAGTTTTATTTGTGTCTTTTTACATCATCGGTAACTATATTTAGTATGTTTAATCTTTCTTTCATCTTGCTTTTTAACCATCTGAATACATTTATACTAATTACTTTAATGTTTCTCTGCTAATACTAGAATTTATGTTAGTTCTGGGGTAGTTACAATGGATTGATTTTTCCTCTTCATTATGAGTCAGGTTTTTCTGCTTCTTATTACGTTGGGTACATTTTATTATATTCCCAACTTTGTAAACTTTACCTTGTTGGATGCTTGATTTATTCATATACCTATAATATTCTTGAACTCTCCTCTGGGATACAACTAAGTTACCTGGAATTTGTTTTACCCTTTTGGTTCCTTCTTTTAAAATATGTTAGGTGGAATAAAAGCAGTATCTGGGCTGGGCTAACTATCTCTCACCAGTGAGGCAAAATTTTTCTGTATACTCTGCCCAATGCCCCAGAAATTATAAAACTTGCCAGTCTGGCCAGTGGGCAAAGCCCTATTTCAGGGTTTATGTAAGCACCAGTATTCTTTCCTGAATTTCTGATAGTGGTTCTTTCCCAGGTTCTTTCCCAGCTTCCTCAGACACATGTTCTGATTAGTACTCTGCGGAATTGATGAGGACCCCTGCAGATCTCCACAGCAGTGTCACTGTTGGATGTGCATCTCCGCAGTACTGCACTCTCCATGGTCTCCCCAGACTCTCAGCTCTGTCTCTCAACTGTGTGAATCCGTCAAGCTTCTCCTGGTTTCCCCACTACCTCTACCCCACCAGTCTTGGCCTGGAAGCTCTCTCAAAGCAATAAGCTGAGACAATTGTACAGCTCACATCTTCCCCAACCCCCCAACTCACAGAGAACATTCTCTTTTGTTATATTTTATGTCCAGTATTTTGGAAAACATTATTTTCTACAATTTTTCCAATTCTTTTGGTTGTTTCAAGTGGAGGTTTTTGGCGAAAAATGGGAAGTCATTTTTTAGCTAAGCTAATCCTAGACATGGCACTGATCTCCTGAGAAGGCCCATTTAAGGAAGGGAAAGAGCTAAATCTCTTTTTCAAACTCACTCATCTGTGTAAGTTGAATTAATGTATACTGTCTTAAAGCAAGTCATATTTAACAGTGGTACACTAAACAAGGAAATTACCAGCTTCCATTGTCCCCTTCTATTCACTCGTTATCCAAAATCAGGATGCTGTAAGTCTGACAACCGTTCTCAGAACAGATGTTGTTTGCAAACAATATGGTTCGGCTACTGAGGGAATTTGAGAGAATGGGGTCAAATGTCAGGTGTTTTGATAGCAAGAAAGCAATCTCCCTAAGACGGCATCAAGTCTCAGGCTGAGTCTCAGCCTTTATATAATCCTTTGCCTCCTCTTTTGCTATAAAGAAAAAGGAACTTGTTTTCAAATACCCCTTTGCATTGCTACATCAAAAATGGGAGCTCACCCCCCACTACTGGCTAATTTACACATACATTTAAATAATTAGGAGTAGGTGCATTCATATTGTTTCAACAACTGTATCTTGCTTAATGTTCTAAACAAAATGAGCTTAAAATTTCTTACAATATCATCTTCAGATATTAATACTGACGTTACAACCAATGTTCATATTCATGTTACATCTAGTCCCTTTAAAGAAAGCAATATATTTAAAACCTATACAAAGTCAATATTATTTTTTACCATTTCTAAAGCCAAAAAGAATCACAATTTAGTTATATTAAGCAAAGAAAATTTCATGGTGTAGTCAATTATTCATAAACCAAATTTTTAAACATGATTTCTTGAAAATATATACTTGCAGCCATAGTTTATTAACTTTCTAAAATATTCAAAAGCTTTAAGGATCTAGCTTAATCTCATTTTACTTAGTGGGAAGCTAGCTCAGAATTGATCTGTCTACTATATACAGCTATACACATGGTTAGAAGCAAAGCTCATCTCTTCTCAGTTCACTGCACTTTTATTGCACTTTGCTGCCTCTCAGGCAACCAAAGAATCATTAAAATATATTTTGCAAAACTGCTGATTAGGGCTACACCCAGGCCATGAGAAACAGTGACTAACACATCACTTTATAAAATATGTCACTACATTTTGTTAACTGAATTGTAAAATGAATGGGTTCAGAAAATTCATTTGTATTGTGAAAATCTACATCAATATTCCTTGGATTATTTTGTATTCCAAAAGGAGTAAATAAGTATTTTTTTCCCTTTGTTCATTTGGGAAATGGAGAAACATTTTATTATGTCATTGTCAGAAAGGAATATTAATGTTTCCACCTCTTTATCTCTCTCCCAGCTGGCTAATTTTCCAAAGGAATCTTATTCTTTTGAGTAGCTGCTATTTTTTACAACTGAACAAAAATAATTATTCACTATATTATGGTAGGCATTGTTTGTTGTTGTTGTTGTTGTTTTTGCAATAAACTCAATATGTCTTGAACTCTATCCATATCTGTCTCTTGTGATTTGACAGAGGTAAGAATATGTTTAAGACCACAAATTTAAAATATGATCATAAACTAAGTAGAATTTTTCTGAGGACAAGAAATAAAAGTTAATAGTTTTTGTTTATAGTGTGAACTTAATATTGCTTATATTAAATGCCCATAGAAAAACTAAAAACATATTTCATAAATCATCTGGAAGACATTATTATTTTGGCTATATATTACATTCTTTCGATTTATGAGAATTATTTTGAGCAAAAACTAGTTAGGTAGCCCTCATAAATTGTTTTAAATTAAATATTAGAAATTAAGGGAAAATAACCAATAAGTATTTACGTATATTCACTTCTTTGTAGCATGACAAAGATGATACCTATTCACGTAATGCATTGTGGTATAGAGTTGTTTTGCATGTTTTATTAAAAAATTCCTTTCCTTATAGGTAGTTTGGGCCAACTCATACAAAGTTGGTTGTGCAATTACAATTGTTCTAATCTTGGGGGAGTTCAAACTTCAATATTTATATGTAACTATGGACCTGGGTAAGTTATATTGCTATTAAATTATTTTGTATTGAAATAAATGTTAAGAATTGTTTCTAAAATTAGACCTTATACTAAAAAGACAGGTATTTTTTAATAAGTGAAGTCTCCCTTTATAATGAAAATAGAAAGCAGTGAGAGAATATTACCGGTGTAAAGAATTATACCTGCCATGAAATATTTAAACTTGAGAGTAAAAATGATGGAGACTGTTAAGTAAAAAAAAAGATATAATATAAATACATTGCCACACCAAATGCTAGAATACAAAATAGTTTGGCAGATACTTCCCTAATATACGAGGTCTGATAATTAGGTTCACAAACTTGTTGCAATGATGTTGCTAACCTTTCTTTTGATATCAGAGGGATTACGCATTTTGAATTTGTACCAATTGGACAAACAGTTAACCAAATTTGCTATTTGGAAGTGCTGAAAAGGCTGCATGAAAAAGTTACACAACCTGAACTGTTTGTCAACAATTCATGGCTCTTGCATCACGACAAGGCACCAGCTCACATAGCACTGCCTTATGAAGGAGTTTTTAGCCAATAAACAAATAACTGTATTGGAACACCCTCTGTACTCACCTGATCTGACCCCCAATGACTTCTTTCTTTACCCAAAGAAAAAGGAAATATTGAAAGGGAGTCGTTCTGATGACATTCAGGACATCGAGGGTAATACGATGACAGCTCTGGTGACCATTCCAGAAAAAGAGTTCCAAAATTGCTTTGAAGGGTGAACTAGGCGCTGATGTCAGTTCATAGTTGCCCAAGGGGAGTACTTCAAAGGTGACCGTAGTGATATTCAGCAAATACCTTTTCTAGGATGAGTACATGAACTTAATTGTCTTACCTCATAACATAACTGGAATGAGCAAATGATTCAGAATGATAGTGAAAAGGACATTCTTCTAAGAAAAGAATACCATAATTTTTAATTGCCTTGCTGAGAATTGCACATCTAAATAGAAAAACAACATATGCCTAACGGAAGGCTCTAAAAGTATGAAATTTGGATTCTGATCACAATGGATCTGTACAAGAAAGAAAATAAAATCCATTAATTCAACTCTTTAACAACCAAAAACTTTTAAATAAAATGTACAAAAGATGAAATAAAACAGGCGAAGAATAAGGGAACAGAATTGGTAAAAAGAAGCTGAGCTATGACAAAATTGCTATGGAGAGGTACAAATGTGTATATCTCTTTCTGTATTTTCTTTCACTCCTTATCAGTTAGAAGCAAAAACAAGAATGACAAATGCATAACTTAAAGAGAAGGGAAAACAAAGGACAGATGAAACAACTCGAATAAATAAGAAGATGATAGCCTCAACCTTTACTAGGTCAATAATCACATCCAATGTAAATGGTACAAAAACCCATGAAAAGGCAGAGTTTGGGAGATTGGATAAGAAATCAAGAACAAATTATATGCGGCCTACAAGAAGCATACTTTAAATATAAAGACACAATTAGATGAAAAGAAAAAGGATGGGGAAAAGTTTACTATGCTAACATTAGTCAAAATAAAGCTACAGTGTCTATATTAATATCAGATAATATAGATTTCAGAGAAAAAAGTATTACCAGGGATAAAGAAGACATTGCAAAATGATAATGGGATGAATTCATCAAGAGGCAATTTGGAAAAAATGGAAAAATTCCTTAAAATACACAAGTTACAAAGGAGGATAAAATGAAAAGATAACTACAGAGTGACATCTCTTATGAACATAGGTACAAAAATTCTAAACAAAATTTAGCAACTGAATCCATCAATATAGTAAAAGCATAATATACTTTGTCCAGTTGAAGTTTATTCCAGGAATGTAGGGCTAGTTTAACATTCTAAAATCAATCCATGTAATTCACCACATTAATCAACCCAAAAAATAAAGATCATATGATCATCTCAATAGATTGAGAAATAGACAAACATTCGTTTCTAATAAAAGTTCTCTGCCAACTAGAAATAGAAGGAAACTGCTTAAACCTAATAATGGGCATTTATGAAAAACCTGTATGTAATGTTATACCTAATAGCAAAAAATTTTCTGTAAAATGCCAGATAGTACTCTTTCTGTACGTTTTTTGTAAAGTCCAGATAGTAAATATGTTAGGCTTTGCACACATATGCATTCTGTTACATATTCATCTTTTGTTTTTGTATTGTTTTCAATAGCCTAACCCCTTAAAAATATTAGTTAAAAACAAAACAAAACAATTCTTAGCTCACAAACTGCACAAAAACAGACAACACGCTAGACAAGTAGATCAGTGGAATAGTATAAGGAGAAATAAACTCACACATGGTTGACCACATATGTGCAGCTTATTTTTCACAAATGCAGTGGGAAAAAAGACTTTTCAACAAATGGTGCTAGAACAATTTGTCATCCATACATAAAAAACAAAAGTAAACTTGAATCTACACAAAATACAACCTACAAAAATTAACTCAAAACGGATCTTAAACCTAAATGTAAAATCTATAAACTATAAAACATTCATTAAAATAATTTAAAAAAGAAACATGGATGAAACCACTGTGACCAAGACAGTCAAAAGTTTTTAGCTACCATACCAAAAGCAGGATCCATAAAAGAACAAATTGATAAGTTGGATTTTATTAAAATTAAAAATTATTGCTATGCAAAGGTACTGGTAAGAGAATGAAAAGATAAACTACAGATTGGAAGAACATCTTTGCAAAATGCGGGGGGCCGGTCCCCGCGAGGACCGGGGATTCCCTCGGGTGGGACGGAGTTGGCGAGGAAAAAAGAAAGAAAGAAAGAGAGAAAGAAAGAGAGCGGAGACACCCAAAAGAGTTTCGCAGGAGTGTCACATTTTAATGTAATAACATGTCCCTTTTATAGGGACTCTTGACCATTACCTCAATCCCAAAGCATTTCACGTTTGGTGGTTTGTAGTTCTCAGGATTTACACAGTCTTTTACTCCCCTGTAAGTGCTCTCTCCAGGGTGCACTGTGACTTACTCTTCCATTAAAGGATTTATCTTCCATTAAAGGATTTATCTTGTTTTATCTCTGAGACCCAGACCCAGTCTCTGCCTATCATCCAAAGAATGTTTATCATGACTATCTTATGTTAAGGATAGACTTATCTCTATATATCTCCTAAAGAATGGTTACCATGACTACCTAGCCATTATCCCAAATTCCAGCAGCTAGACTCACAGGGAGTATACTTGAATTATTACTAAAAGACTAGCTGTGACCCTGTTTAGGGTAAAAGCATCTAAAGTTTTATTCCTATGTAAATACAATACCTAGCAACTAAAGGGGTCTCACACCACTCTATCCTACAGAGGGCTGCATCTGTTTCTTAGGCAAAGCTTCAGTATCTGTTGCTGCAACTAAACAAAGGAATTTACACAAGGCTGTTAACATACCCATGGTCAGCAAGCTGCCTGGAACTCTCATGGCCTGGAGACCTTTGGCCTCTGAGGAGACTTTTCACAGCAGGGCCCTTAGGCAAGTGCATCAGTTTCTCACAAGCCTGAGTTTTCTGGCCTGAGTTTGTCAGAGGTCTGTGCCTCAGTTTCCAAGGGGCTTGAGTCCCCAATATCTCAGTTCAGGGGTTCCCCACGGAACTACCGCCTGGCTTAGGTTGTCTCCCCTCCTTTAGGAGATCTTACCCGTCTTTGGCTGCGTAATTAGCTCATTGGGGTATCACAGGAACTTGCCATAAATGCAGTGAGTATATTGTCTCCTATAGGAGGAAAGGCACATGGGGTTCATAGAGGCAGGAGATATTACATGACCAACCATAAGGCAGCACCCCTAATATCCAGTGCTGAGCAGGGCAATGTGGCCTTGTCAGACACTGGGGGGGGCTGTCGGCTTCCCACAGCAAAACATATCAGTAAAGGACTTATACCTAGAATATAGGAAGAACTGTCACAATTCAATATTAGGAAAACTTAAAACAATAAAAAAAATAAAAGATTAGCAAAGGAGATATGCAGATGGGAAATAAGCATTGAAAACAACCTCAACATCATTAATCATTAGGGAAATTCAAATTAAAATCACAATGAATAGCACTACACAATTTGAATGGCTAAAGTTGGTAATTCCAAATCCACAGGAAGATGTAAAGAACTAGAATTCTCACCCACAACTTGTGGGACTATAAAGTGCCACAACTATTTTGTAAAAACAGCGTGGCAGTTTCTTAAAGTTAAATATGCATTTACCATATGATCTATTTATTTCACTCCTAGATATGTATCCAAGGAAATGTATGTCTATAAAAAGACATAGATGAATGTTCAAAATGTGCATAGTAACTTTATATGTAATAGTCAAAAACTGGAACAACCCAGATGTGTTTCAGTGGATGAATGGATAAATGAATAGGCTTATTCTTTAATGGAATACTACTAACGTTATTGTTTTTCTTTGTATACTCTAGGTAAGTAACACTTTTTGAAGTCTTTCACACAGAGATGGGGGAAAAAAAGATGTTTGTAAAAAGTATCAGCTTATATTGTTGAAAAGCAAGTATAATAGCTGCCAAATGGTTGACCAAATGGTACCATTTTTTTGGTGCATCATCCAACAGAATTAGATAAGGACTATGGTAATGCACTTTTAAATTAAACTATAAAGTATATGTTCCCATTTGCAATTTAAATTTTGCTCATTCCATTTACAAAATCAATAGATAATCCTAGTGTTTTACAACAACAAATATGTGGCTGTCACATATACAATTACACTAGGTTCTATCTAATTTGTGTTGCATAAAATATTCAAGAATACAACTGCCACATGTTTTGGAAATATGCTGTAGGAACAGTTTTCACAGTTTCCTTTTATAATACCAACGAGCATAAAATTAGGACAAAAGTTATTTTTCCTTTTCAACATTCATGACTTAGTGAGTAACCAAAACAACTCGCATAAATGAATGCACAAAGTTAGAACTCAACAGCCATTTGACTAATCAATGTTTCTCTTTCTTACAGAGGAAATTTGCCAAACGATCGCCCTTACACTGAAGGAGCACCCTGCTCTATGTGTAGAAAAGGAGACTCTTGCAAAAACAAGCTCTGTGGTAAGCAAAGAGGGAAAAAAAATAATTGCAATTGTCTATTTGGAGAGCAAAGTTTCCTTAAACTCATTGTATTTTAAATTTGGCTCTCAAATTTATAGAGAACTATAACTGATATTTGATTGCTGCTATATGATGATATAAATCAACTGTCATAAATTATCTTGTTTAAACTCAGATGTTCTCTGTTTTCTTCATTGATGATTTTCCGTCTCAGGCAAAGTATACCCGGGATCACTGTGCTGCTACACAATATATAATTGCTGCTATACAAATAGCTCTCAGCAGAAGTGTTTCTTATTTATATTGGCTTCCATTTGCCTCCTTTCATTAGTTATTATTAAAATAATGATTCATTCAGAAATAATATATTAATCAATGTCCAAATTAATTGTGATTTAAAGCTAATGTTTCTCTTCAATCGTCAGCCTTTTTGTTCTCAGAACAAAGATACTTTTTAAGAATAACTGTATAAATTTTTGATTGAGGATGGAGTGAAATAGGTGAAAGGAGGACATGATTTGGAAATATTAAAATAAAGAAAGGATGTGATGCCACAAAACAAGACAGACACAAGAAAATGCATATTAAATGATTTTATTTGTATTAAAGTTCAAAATCGGGAAAAATTAATTTACATTTGGAGTCAGAATAGCGGTCACCTTGGGAGGAAAGAGGAGTTAGCAATTAGAAGAGGATACCAAAAGGTTACCTAGGTGTGTCCACGTTGTAATAATTCATCCAATTTTCCATTTATGAGGTATGTATGCTCCTATATTCATGTTGTACTTCCCTTAAAGAGTAAATTAGAGGTACAGTCTCTCTAATTTCAAATCTCATTTAAAGCAATTTAAAAAATAAATTTATTGGCATTTCTGCCACTTGGAAACTAATGTTTTCTAGTCAAAGCGATATACAGATAACAATCATATACTTTTTTCATTTTTTTTTTTTTTTTTTTTTTTTTTTTTTTGAGGGCAGTGTCACTGGCCCTTATATGTGGGACCGAACCCGGGCCGCTGGCTTCCCAGGCCAGCGCTTAACCACCGCGCCACTCGGCCGGCCCAATCATATACTTTTTTTCACTTCCCCTTCTTGCCAAGTATCCAAACCACTGTCATTTCTCTCCTGAATTAGCCGTTCCCACTTCTCTTTCTACTCAATTTCAAAATGAAAATAGAACAAATTACTTTTTCTTTTAATTACTTGCAAAATTACTTCATATTGCAATTAAAGAAAAATCTGACTCTACATCATGTGGCCACAGCCCAAGCATGATTTGGCACTGGCCTCTCTCTCCTACAGTATTTTCTATTAACCTCCCTTTGACACACTAATCCCCATTATCACCACCTTCAAATACTCCCAACTTTTTTTAAATCCTCCAGCATCTGAATCATCTGTGGGTCTGTGTCTAGTTTCAAGGCACTTCTGTTTTCTCTTAGTTTTGGTAATATGTTCTGTTCCTTGCTATGGTACATTCTCTTTAAACATGGCCACCAACAATTCCTCCCCTCCTTTGCATATGCCACTCTTCCCATCAAGAACTGGAGTGTCTTTCTCCGCCCCTTGAATAAGGACCTGGCATTGTTCTGGGCCTATTAAGAGACCTGGCAGCCATGGAGTTTGCTCTCTTGGAAGCTCCACAGCATATGGAGAAATCCATGCTCTCCTGCAGAAGAGGTCCCACTGAGAAAGGCCCTGGAAGAGGAGAGGTCATCTTTCTGTTTCAACCCCAACTGAGCTCCGGTGAAATGCAGCCATGTCATTGAACCCTAATGACCCTACATAACAGCAGAGGAATTGCCTGGTAGAGCCAGACAACCCAGTAACCGTGAGAAATAATAATCAGTTGTCATTGTTTTAAGCAATTCGTTTTGGAAATTTCTTTCACAGCAGTAATTTGCAGAAACTCTTGGTATGACTACTAACTTCTTATTCAACACCTAACAACACGTGTATTATAAAACAATGTAGAGAATTCTACCTTCTCCTCTGCTCACAACACAGGTTTGTTCACCTTAATGCAAACAACACTTAGTCAAGGCTAGATTACACTTTATGTAAAGCTTGGCTGCCCCTCTTTCAAGGGTTAGACTTCTAGGGCTTTCCACTGAGACCCTAGTGAGTTCATTGCTGTCTTTCCCTGGTGGGTTCTGAACTCCAATCCCTTATTACTTGAGCACGCTGAAATTAATTTAAAATAAAAAAGAAACTCATCTGCTTTGACCTCAAGACGGTTTCAGCCTCCTGCCCCTCACAGATTCGTAATTAATCTAATAGCTTGAGTACAAAATGTGCATCTATTGGGCTCATTTCTTCCACCTCTTTCTCCCACCTGAATCTCGAGATATTCAGTTCTCCAATTTTATCTTTCTAGCCCTGCAAGGCCAACAAAAACTCTGCTCGTTTCTCTGTTTCCTAAAATGCAGCTTCTGCCAGGGCCAAGCCCAGATTTTCAGCCCTACACCTGGCCCAGAACAAAAAATGGCCCCAGAGAAAGAACAACTTGCTTCACAACAGCCCAACTCTCTGTGGATCTCCTGCTCTGAAATCTTCACACTCCAGTCTCTGACGCTATGAAACATTGTTTTGTTGTGTTTTATTTGGATTTTCTAGCTGTGCTTGACGACAGTTTTTGTCTGTCACAAACCACTCCTTCAGCTGGTACTGACAATGGTCACCAGGATAATACCACAAAAGTTGCAAAGGCTACAATAAGCTTTGATACCTGGTAGGAAATGTTCTCCCAACTCATTCTTTTCCCAAATTATTCAGAAATTTGGGGCTATTCTTGCCCCTTTCCTCTTTCAAATTAATGTTAACATAAGCTTATCAATTCCACAGAAATACCTTGAAATTTTGGTTGGAATTACATTGAATTTATAGATAAATTTAAGAAGAATTAACATTTTTAGAGCATTGGCTATTTATATTAATAAAAATAGTTTATTTGTGTCTTTTTAAACATCTGTCAGTTAAGTTTTGAAACTTTCTCAATAAAGTTCTTGCACCATCAAATTAGATTCCTTAGTAACATATATTTGTTGCTGTAATAAGTGGTATTTTAAAAATATATTTACTAGTTGATTTCTGCTGATTTAAAGTAGTATAAATTATTTTTGTATTAGTCTACTATCCAGGGATCTTATGTAATTCTCTTACTATTTCTAATAGTTTGTTGATTCTCTTGGATTTTCTGTAACAGTCATGTTATCCATAAAAAACGCAAGTTTTGTTCTGTCTTCTAATCTTTATATGAGTTATTTATTTTACCAACATGAATACTCCTGAATCCTCTCATGAAACGTTGAACATGAGCTGTAATAAGAGACACACATTCTCTTCTTTCTGACTTTAGGGACAATGTTTCACCATTACACATATTTGCTTTAGATTGTTTTCAATTAATCCTCATTGCCAAGTTATGGATGTTTTCTCTGTTCCTTATTTTGCTATGAGCTTTTATTTTGAATGAGTGTTTTATTTTACCAGATTTCTATTTTTGCACCTCTTGAAGTTATCCTCAGTTTTTTTCCTTTAATGTCTTAATATTGTAAACTACATACATCAAAGGATTTATTTTTTATTTTTTTTCTTTGTGGAACCTGTTTTGGAATACTTGGTAACTTTAATTTTTTTAAATTTATTTGTGCTTTCAATTCCTCTGTGAGTAGATAATTTTTTTTAAATTGGCCATTTCACTAATATTTTCAAATTATCATAAAGAGATAGGTACATGGTGGTCTTTTAATTTTTTTAAATCTTTAATCATATCCTATTTCCTGTTTCCATTTTGCTTACTTATTGTTTCTCTTGTTCTTATTTTCTAAACCACTTTATTGAGGTATCATTGAATACAAAAAGCTGTACATATATTAAATATATATTTAATTTATACTTTTATTAATATGTGAGATTTATACTTTATGTAGGTACTAAGAGTTAAGTGATGGCACAGTAATCCAATTTTAAACTATTATTTCATTCCTGTGATGAATCCAACTTAGTCATGAGGTTTCTTTTACAAATGGCTAGATTCTTGTTAATATACAGTGTTCACATTTAATTTTAGAATTATCCTTAGCTGTCCTTCATTTCTCATATGATTTTGACTTCAAGGTTTTAGTAGCCTCATAAAAGAGGTTGAAAGTTGGGAACATTACTTCTGTAATATTATATTTACAGTTTTTACAAGATTCTGATTATTTTTTGAATACTTGGGAGTTTTCCGTAAAATGATTTTGTTCTGGTTTGTGCATGAGTGTTTGCACATTTTAAACTACTGATTTAATTTCTTTGAATGTTATGTAATATTAATGTTTTGGGGTAGAATTAGTAAGCTTGTTTTATACAATGAAATTCTTTTATGTTTCTATCTCTGCTCTGTTACATTCCAATTATATAAGTCCTATATACTTTTGATTTGTGCCTTTTCTCTTTTTTGTTGTTGAGCAGTTTCTATAGAAAACTAACTTTTAGTTTTGTTGACTTCCTTTTTGAGAAGACAAGACATATACCATAATGGTTAAATGTATAGGCCTTGGAGTCAGACAGCTTAACTCAGGAGGTGATTAAGAGGATTAAGTATGATAAATCATAACAGTGATCTGAGCCCAATAAAGTTTTCAGTAAATTTTAGCTATTATTATGGTTAAGTTCCTTGTTATTTTCTGTCTTTTGACCTAGTTTATTTTTTTCATAGCACTAATCATTCTCTGAAATTATACTTTTTGCTCATTTTTATTTATTCCATTTTAAAATTGATGATAGATTTCTCTCCTTATTTTTCTGTAAAAAAGAAAAAAACTTTCTTATTTCCTGATAGCCATTACATCCAAAGTCTAGAATCATGCTCAGTACACAACAGGCAGAACAAATTGCAGAATCCTGTTAGAATGGTAAATAGGGGAGAAAAATTTGATGGGGGAAAGACATAGAGGAAAATTTGGAGTGAGGACCATAATAGAAATGAATGAGATATTTGATGGAAGGCTTTTGGTTCCCAAAACTCAATATGAAGAAATCACTTTTTCAGAGACTTTAATGGGCATGGAAGAGTGTCAAAAATAGTTAACTACTGTATATAGTTTTGTCTATGTTTGGCTTTTGTGTCTTCAGTACGAGAGGCATTCCAAAAATATTTGTGGACATGACTGTTGGCAGAGGACTCCGTACAGATTTTTAAGCACTGTGGGATTTGGGGAGGAAGCTTTCATTTTCTTAAGTTAAAAAGCCAAATTTTGTTTCCTAAATTAATTATCTTATTCTAAAAGCCAAAAAAGCAAGTGAATGCTTTTAATTTTACAATATTTTTTTCTATTTTAGAAAATAAAGATCTTGATAAACTTCAAAGTACGTATCAAAATATTTCAGCTTTGATTCAATTATTTCGTTCCCTTGAAACTAAACTGAGTTCTTTTACCTAGTTTTTTTTTTAAATTTTTTTTGAGGGCAGTGTCACTGGCCCTCATATGTGGGACCGAACCAGGGCCGCTGGCTTCCCAGGCCAGCGCTTAACCACCGCGCCACTTGGCTGGCCCTTAAACTGAATTCTTAACTATTGTGTTTTATTGACAGAATATCCAGATTGGAATCCACCGGGGAAAGCACCTCAGCAGAGAGCATGTAATCTCCTTTGCCTAATTTATGTTCTGCTGAGAGGGTTTTAATTTTCATTTATGTACAATTAGCCATGACAATAAAAGTGTTATTTATGGATAAATGTAACTCTCATCAGTTTAATTATTAAAAGTTCTACACTCTTATCTGTTATCTCAATTTAATGTTTGTTTTTAAGTCAAAAGTTGTATTGCAGCATAGAAGGGTTGCAGTAAAAAAAAAAATCTTAAGGTTATTGTTTTAAATTACAATTTTACGTGTATCAAAAAAGTTCCATTCTCTAACATTCTCAATTGTCATTTTAGTTACAATGGACCGAAAGAATTAAACATTTCAGATATTAGATATTTTCCTTATATACCTTATACTCCACCTCCTGTGAATATATATATGTATTCAATATATTGTAATATAAATAAATTTATTTATTTATTTATTTATTTATAGTCAACATTTCCTTTAAGAATACCATCAACAATACTCAGAAACAAAATGTTATTAAGGTAAGCTTCAGAGAGCATGTAATGTGATATTACTGACATAATCAATAATTGGGGAAATGGATAAGAACAGATTAAACTGAAAAAGGAAAAGCAACTAAATTAAAAATTTTTGAAAGATAAATGTATGCTCTGAAAATTAAAAGCACACTCTTTCAAGAGGCTTTATTTTTAAATGTGCCCTGAATTAAAGCAACAGAATTCAGATAGTGTATCTTTTAAAACCCTATAAAAAATTACCCGTAGTATAGTTAACATCTCTACAAACCAAAGCATTGTTCAATTCTGGCATTTGTCTTGTCTGAAGACCAAAAAACAACAATAAAAAACTATCCCAGATTATTCAATTAATTCCATTTTTAAAATCCTTTATGTTCAATTATTGACTCCCCTGGACTAAATTATACCTTTTCCTTCTCAACTAAAGCAACCACCAATTTCCTTCAGATATAAATATTAAAAATCATTTTAAAAAACATTCTTAACATGACTGAGAGTATTTGGAGAAATTAGAAATTAAAAATTTCTCCATTGCTGGGTGATTGAAACTACTCTTACAAATGAAACCAAGTGATTTTGTATTTCAAATCTGCTAGTATTAGTTCAGATTCTTCAGAGAAACAGAACCCACAGGGGAGAGACTGAGAGAGTACTAAAAAGAAAAAGAGAGAAAGAGGGGAGAGATTTTATGAAATTGGTTTATGTGATGTGGTGACTAGCAAGTCTGAAATCTATAGGGCAAGCTGGTAGGATGGAGATTCAAGTAAGAGTTGCTGTTGCAGCATTGAATCCGAAGACTGGAAAATAAGACAGAATTTATTTTGCAATCTGAAGGGAATAATCTTTCAGGAAATCTGTCTTTACCCTTAAGGTGTTCAGTTGATTGGATGTGACCTACATATATTATGGAGGATAACCTGCTTCACTTAAAGTCAACTGATTATAAATGTTAGTCATAACATTACAGCAATATTTAGACTAATGTTTGAGCAAACACTAGCCACATCAACACATAAAATTAACCATCACATTCCTATTTGGTATCATGTATATGGAGTCATCATCTTCTTAGTAAACTACTGCTACTTATTTATTGCATTGTTAAAATTCAAATTCATAATTAATTACTCCTTAATTTATAATTTGAAATAGGATAAAGGTAAAATGACATATATAGAATATACTTTTATATCAGTTGTATTGTCTACATGGATTTTTAATTAAACATTTTCATTAAAAACTTATCCTCTGGGGCCGTCCGAGTAGCTCATTGGTTAAGAGTTAGCTTGGGAGCGTGAGCTCTGAGCAGCAGAGCCGCTGGTTCAGATCCCATATGTGCCAGTGACGCTGCACCCTCTACAGCTAAGATGGTGAACAACAGCTCTACGTGGAGTTGAGCTGCCATGAGTCGCCACCGACAGCGTAGGCTGCAGTGGGGCTGCCGTGGGCTGCCATGAGCTACCGTGAGAAGCCGGCAGCCAGTGTGAGCTGCTGTAAGTCGTCATGGGCGGCCATCCAATGGCCGACGACCAATCTGCCTCAGCCAGGAAGAGCACAATGATCACAGTACCAACATGGGCCAGTGAAGCAAAGTCCTCCACAACTAGACTGAAGAACAAAAGGACAGCAATTTGTCTGTTCTCCTCCTCCAATTCAATAAAAATCTTTAAAAAAATAAAGTGGACTTTAAAAAACAAATTTATCCTCTGATTTTTAATATAATCAATCACTCCCTTACTTCTTCAGATTCCTTATTCATCCAAGCACACATAAGCTCCTTAAATCAGATCAATTGAAATTCTACAGACCACATAAGAAATGAATTTTTACAGAATTATATTCTCTGATTTTGAAAAAATATTTGTCAGAGAGTATTCAATTGACACTGCTACAAGAACTTACAAGTAGTGGCATTTTTCAGAAAATGGGGTGTTTATTTCAGCATTCTATCTACACTTAACATGTGAGCGAAGGCGAGCAGGTGGAGGCCTCTGCCTTAGTAGTGGAGTTTCCCTTCACTGGCAAGAAGAGAAAATTCTGGGCCAAGGAGATATATTTTCTATTCCTTGTGATCATAACCACAGGCTCCTGACAGATATCTTGCAACTCTTTTACTCTGAATGGACCTTATTCTTAACAGTGACTGTACGTAACCCTCCTATTTCACTCACAATGGATTTACAAGACTAACTGCTGTGGGCTTGGCCTTTTCAAATTACGGAAGACAGTTAAGCCAGGGGTTGAGCAGTGCATTTTTTGTCCTACTAAGCTACATCTGAAATTCCCATAAATTGCCTAATTACTTGGAGGTAAAGTGATCAGACTTGTCAGTCTTAGCTGGACCTGGTTTATCCTATTCTTACCACTTCGGAAGGATGGTGAGGAGATGGTTTAAAAGTAGTCCCTGGTTTTTTTGTTTTTGTTTTTTAGCTGAGCCATCCTGCCACCTGTTGGCAGCTCAGAGGCAGCTCAGTTTGCGCTGGGCATCGAACCGCTGTTGCTCAGAGCGCAGCTCGCACTCTTGAGCGAGCTCTTAACCAACTGAGCCACTCGGCCGGCCCTAGTCCCTGTTTTTTTGATTATGCATTCCTATCATTAAAAAAATATCATGGAATGACCAACCATTTCAAGTGTACAAAACAAATAGACATTTACATCCCTCACAAAGTGATTACCCCCCCAATCTACTACTCCTCTGACATCTAATATAGCTGTTGCAATTCCATTGAGTATATTCCCTATGTTGCACTCCACCTCATATATATATATATATATGACATTCAATATTATTCAACTTCAGCTTCAGGTGTATACCGCAGTGATCAGGTATCTACACACTCTGAATATTCATGAGGTTAATATTTATTTAGCTTATATTAATAAGTGAGGTGTCTAGCGATGGAATGGGCTGCCTGAGAGATGGTGACTTCCCTGCTGGTGCAATTATTTAAGCAGAGGATATGATGATCACCTATGAGTGATGTGTCAAGGAATAAGCCTAATACGTGGGACTAGTAAAAGTGCCTACAATTTCTTTGTAATCTAAGATAGCAAGCATTATTCTGTTTATCTCATACTTTACTATAGCAGTTTTCATAATCTAACAGCAGTACCAACATAATAAAGAATGCCATCTTTCAATACCTGCCACCTTCACCCCTAAAATAGGCTCTGGTGGTACTAAAACACTCAGCCTTTTCAGCCCTCCAGGCATATTATTGGGTTGTCAGAAAAGTCATGATGCATTTTTGCAATGAAAAACATAGAAAAAAACACATCATGACTTTTCCGACAACCCAATACACGCTTTTTTCTTTGTTTAGAATGTACTTTCACCTGTGTGCTTCACTTTCTTGATGTCATATTTTCCAGAAAGGCTTCCCTGGTACTCAGAAAATATTAATTGTCCCCTATATGCTGCAATAGCACTTTGGCTTTTTATTTTTCACATGGTATTATAAAAATTGTCAATTTGCTCATTCTCCAAACTGTAAGTTACTTGGAAGCAGGGTCTGTGCTTGTCTACTGGTCTTTCTCAACCCCCTAATATATTGCCTGGTAACTAATATTTACTAAAAGACTAAAAGGCATGAATAAAACCATTTTGTGAAGACTAATGCTTTCAATTGTCTACACCATAGATAATTTTTTTAAGCACCTTTGTTTTTAGATATTTTGACCAACCAGCCGCAATGCTTTCCTTGTGGCAAAATTCTGCCCAAGTGTCACTGGTTTTGGATAGCTGCTTAATGCTATCAAGCACAATATGTTATATGCAACTGTGTACCCCCAAAGATATGCTTTTATTTTGTGCCTACAACTTACATTCTTCAGAGCAAGTTCTCTTAAGCAAGACGTTTGGAGGTAAAAGCCCAGGCCAAAATCTGCCTGTCTGAAAGAAGAAATGAAAATGAGTTCTTAACCTACTGTGAACCGTACAATTTGACACAGAAGATTAATGTTAATATTCCAGGCTGTCTATAAAATGCTGGTGAGAGAACATATGGAAATACTTTAATCTTACAAGAATTTGATGATCCTTAGTTTACCCCCTAAATGCTGGGCTTTCCATTATTTTGTGGTTTCCCACAAAGGATCATTAAAACAGAGAGAAAAACGTCAATGAGGTAGGCAGCTTTAAAGAGGATATTTGGGGGAGGGGGGGCCGGCAGAGTGGTGCGGTGGTTAAGCGCCGGTTTGGGAAGCCAGCGGCCCCAGTTCGGGTCCCACATGTGCGGGCCAGTGACACTGCCCTCAAAAAAATAAAATTAAGAGGACATTTTCTGTCAATGAGGAAAAGAAAAGGGCGGGTCCTGCATTAAATTCCCAGTTCAACGGGTAAGGAAAGAAATACATAACTGAATTGTCATTAGTATCACAGAAGAAGGATCATTTACCCTTGCATAGTTAGGGGATTCCTCAGACATGTGAATTACTCCTCCACTTGCATTCACTATACAGATAGATGGCTCATTCATAAAGGATAACATCATTTACAAATCAACTCTGGGTAATAATTAGTTTAGTGACAAGCCTGCACTCTTTTAACTCAAGTCTCTCCTTGATAAGTTTAGTACAGTTAGGATGAGCTTTCCGAGCTTTCGCCACTAGGCGGACCGGGCTTCCCCTCCGGCTTTCCCTCCGCTCCGAGCGAGGCGGGGCCGGGCTGCTCAGCGCTGCCCCGTAGATTGGCAGGTCACGGGGGCGGGCCGGCGCGTGCGCACTAGCCTCTCCACGCCGGGTGGACGATGGAGGCTCCGAGGACCTCTGCCCTTAAGTGGTACGTCCAATTGCTCCTGCTGACACGACGGGGCGTTTTGAAGCTGTGGCTCTGCGAGCTCTGGCTACTTCTGCTGGCGTCTGGTTTGAGCGCGAAGTTTTTGCCACACGAAGAGGACGTCAGGTTTATCAATGAGTACGTGAACCTGCACAATGAGCTCCGAGGCAACGTCACGCCCCCAGGAGCTAACTTGCGCTTCATGGTGAGGCCCAGAGGCGGTTGCTCGAACCTCCCACAACCCTTGTCACGATGCGCTCCCGCTGCGTGGCAAAGTCTGGGCCACTGCTCTGAGGCTCAAGGATCGCGCGGGGCCGCACTTTCAGTTTGGGTTTAAAACTACGTACAGGTGAAGTTTCTACAGTCAAGAAATGAAAACCTCTGTCACTGTAACACACACTTATTACCAAGATTTTGCACAGGGCTGGGACGAGGGTGTGTTGAGGCTCGCATCTGAGGTGTAAAATTTAAGGGGCTTCACTTTGAGAAAATGATAGTCTAATACAATGTATATATTTTTAATTTCAAATCAATATAAAAATATAACTGATAAGGCCGGCCGAGTGGCGCAGTGGTTAAGCGCTGGCTTGGGAAGCCAGCGGCCCCGGTTCGGGTCCCACATAGGAGGACCAGTGATACTGCCCTCAAAAAAATATATATAGATAGATAGATAGATATATATGATAAAAATATCAGTTTAAAAGAGAGGATCCTTGGGCTTGACTTAGGAGAGGCAAGTGAGGCCCTCTCAGAATGATGCAAGTGAAAAAGTCAGATCCTGTATTTATATAGAATTTTCATTTTCTTCATCATGGATGTTTTTACATTAATTTGGCCTTTTAAAGATATTACTTGCCTTGAGCATTGAGTTTTTTGGTATCCACCCTAAATTTTGCTCCTAAGGGAATGTCTCAGTCACCTCACCCTAGTCCAACCCTGATTTTGCATTCCCTTACAGGGTTGTTTGTGCTTCTTTCCCATTCCCCTCCCCGCATTTCTATGGAACATCTCATCAAGAGCTCCCTTGTTGCTGCAGAGTCTTCAGCGTTGTCATGAAAAATGACTGCAAAATGTATTGAGTACATAGCTATTCTCTTATTAGGAGCTTCCAATTTACATTATAAATGATAACGCAAGGACTATCTCCCTAGACATAAGTCTCTTCTTCCTTCTAATTAGTTCCTTAGTCCATATTCCAAAAATGAGATAAAGAATGTAATATTTTTAATTTATATGAAACCTGGTAATTGCTGTTCTAAAGGGTTGTGCCAAACTAAGTAAATACCAGCAGTGTATAAATGTTTTGTTTTCACCACATCCCCCACTGGCTTGGGCATTTTTAATCACTTGCTAAACTGATAAATTATAAAAGTATTTCATTTCAATGTTAATTTTAAAATACTATTTTTATTGGACATGTTTTAGTCCTTTCTTGTTCAGTTTACCTCTTGTATTGCTGGCATTTCCTCTTCTGTTTATATGTTTTCTTATACTAGGATTGAGTACTATTTGCTGAAGATAGTTTTTTCCAAGTCGATTTTTATCTTTTGAATTTAATCAAAGAATTTGGGGATATTTGAGAGTTTTAGCTATTCCCCCCCTTACTTATTAGTTCTGTTTCTTCCAAGTTTGAAGATTAGCCTTGCTTCTGGTAATTAATAAACACACAATACTTTATAATGAAACTTTTTAAAGGTTATGTACTTCTAATCTCTAGGTATTATATTTTAAACAAAGAAAAATATACAGAATAATATAGCAGACATTTGTGTACCCACAATATATATCTTAATATATTAATATTTTCAAAGGAATACTGTATTGAGTAGTTTAAAGCCTCCACCTAAACTTGTATCCTTCTTTCTAAAAGTTGGTGTGTATTTTACCAGGGACTTTGCTAGGATGTACATAGTAACTATAAATCAATAGACCATCATAATAGTATGGCCTACTTAGAACCTTTCCTTGACAGGTTTAAAAATCATACATTTTACTTTTTTTTTTTTTTACTGGTTATTCTTAACATTTTAATATACGTATAACTTTACAAAGTTAATATACGTATAACTTTCCAAAGTTAATCAACATGTGTAGCCTCCTTCCAAATATGAAAAAGATCTTAGAACACAAATTCTGAATGTCCCCTGCCCATGACCATGCTGTTGTTGTCATCTATAATAGTATTTTTGTTCTACCTTTTCATTAAACTTAAAAAAAATATTGTTTTCTTTATTGTTGTAAAATATGCATAACATAAAATTCACCATTTTAACCATCTTTAAATGTACAGTTCTATGGCATGAAGTACATTCACATTGTTGCACAACCGTCACCACCATTCATCTCCAGAACATATCCAGCTGAAACTCTCTACCCATTAAATACTAACTCCCCATACCCTTCTCCCAGTTTCTGGCAACCATCATTCTGCTTTCTGTCTCTATGAATTTGACTACTAGAAGCACTTCATATAGTAATTATTCAGTAATTCTCTTTGTGACTAGCTTAATTCACTTAGCATAATGTTTTCAAGGTTCATCCATGTCGCAGCATGTGTCAGAATTTCCATCCTTTTTAAGGATGAATAATATTACATTTTGTGTATAGGCCACATTTTGTTTATCCATTCATCTGTTGATGGCCACTTAGGTTGCTTCCACCTTTTGGCTACTATGAATAATGCTGTTATGAACATGGGCATTGTGTACAAATATCTGTTTGATTCCCTGCTCTCACTCCTAGTGGATATATGACCAGAACTGGAATTGCTGGAACATATGGAAATTCTATGTTTAATTTTTTCAAGAACTGCTGTTCTCTTTCCCATGGTGGCTGCACCATTTTACATTCCCACCAGTAATGCACGAGAGTTGTAATTTCTCCACGTCCTTATTTTCTGTTATATATACATCTCCATCTTAAAGGGTCTGAAGCAGTATATCATTATGGTTTTGATTTGCATTTCCCAAAGTATAGTTATATTGAGCATCTTTTCAGTTGTTTATTGGCCATTTGTATATCTTCTTTGAAGAAATGTGTGTTCAACTCCTTTGCTCAATATTTGATCAAGATTTTTTGTTGTTCATTGAAGGAATTATTTATACATTCTGGATATTAAGCCCTTATCAGATATATATGATTCGTAAATGTTTTCTCTTGTTCCATAGGTTTCCTTTTCATTGTGTTGATAGTATCCTTTGATACACAAAAGTTTTTAATTTTGATGAAGTCTAATTTATCTATTTTTTATCTTGTTGCCTGTGCTTTTGGGGATATATCCAAGAAATAATTGCCAAATCTAATTTCATAAAGCTTTTCCCCTTTCTTTTTTCTAAGAATTTTATACTTTTAGCCAACAATTACATGAAAGGTACTTAATATGACTGATCATCAAGGAAATGCAAATCAAAACCACAATGCGATATCACCCCACACCTGTTAAAATGACTATAATCAAAAAGACAAGAAGTAAGCACTGGCAAGGATGTGGAGAAAAAGGAATCCTTGTGCATTGCTGGTAGGAATGTAGATTGGTTCAGCCACTATGGGAAACATGTTGTGTATTGGTTTGATATGATTTCAAATTCACTTTTATGTGACAAAAATGAAGTTGTTTTTTAGAGTAAAGTTGTTTTGATGTAAGAGTGAGGTAAGATGGGCTGGCAGAGTGGCACATTGGTTAAGAATTGGCTTGGGACGCCAGCTCTGAGCAGCAGGGCACCAGTTCGGATCCCACATGAGCCAGTAACACTGTGCCCTCTACAGCTAAGATAGTGAGCAACAGCTCGACCTGGAGCTAGACTGCCGTGGGTTGCCAGCAACAACGTAGGCTGCAGTGGGGCTGGCCGGCAGCTGGAGTGAGCTTTCGTGAGCTGCTGTGAGCTGTGAGTGGTCGTCCAATGGCCGGCGAGCAACTGCCTCACCCAGGAAGAGCACAGTGATGATACCAACATGGGCCAGTGAAGCAACGTCCTCCACAACTAGACTGAAGAACAAAAGGACAGCAACTTGTTTGTTCCCCTTCCCCGATTCCCCAATAAAACTTTTTTTTTTTAAAAAAAGAGTAACGTAAGATGTGTTAGGGTGTCATCATTTCATTTGTTGTTTTTGATGAGGAGCTCAGCTGCTAAGAGGCTTTGCTGGGGGCTTATTAATAAAATCATCTGAAGAAGCAACAATAGCAAGGGGACATTTGGATTATAAATACTGAAAGTTTGTGAGGAGTGTTCAACAGTTTCAGTCTGGTTGAGGCCACTCTGCTGACCCAAATAGCTCTTTGAAAACCTTTGGGGCATAAGCTCCTACCATAATAAAGGCTACTCTTTTATTGGCAGTGGCCAAAGCAGTACAGCAGCCCCAAAAAGAAAATCAGCTTGCCCATCAACACCAATGCCATTGTTCCCTAGCAACGTGTTCTGCCAACAAATGACTTTTTCATATTTTTTTTTTTTTTTGCTGGCAGCTTCACATCAGCTCTAAAGCTGTCTTTCCTGAGTACCAACTCATAAAAAGTATACCATAAGGACTGGCCGAGTGGCTCAGTTGGTTAAGAGTGTGAGCTCTGAGCAACAGCGTTGCCAGTAGGATTTCCACGTGGGCCAGTGAGCTGCGTCTGATCTGTGCTGCCGCTGAGCTGCCTACATGTGGCAGGATGGCTCAGCTGGTGAGAGCACATGCTCCTAACAACAAGGTTGCCAGTTTGACTCCTGCATGGGATGGTGGGCTATGCCCACCCACAACTAAGATTAAACACAGCATCTTGAGCTGAGCAGCTGCCAGCTGCCTACTGGCGGCCCGATGGTGACTGGACTTGGAGCTGAGCTAGCTGCACCCTCCACAACTAAGACTGAAGGACAACAATTTGGCTGCTCTCCTTCCCCAATTCCCCAACACTGTTCCCCTTCCCCAATTAAAAAAAAAAGAAAAAAAGAAAGTACACCTTAACTAAATTTGGACTTTATTCCCTTTTCATCTCCGCTTGCTGGGAACAATAGTATAATTAAACTATCATTGTTTTGGACTATGTTATTTTTTATTGGCTTATTAAGAGACATTATCCTGTATACCACAAGCTTATGAAGTTATTGTAATTCCTGTAATGAACCTGGGTTCAATAAAATACTGACAAAACAAACTCAGTTGCTGAGCATAGTTTTGCCACACAAAAGAAAATAGTATGGAGAGTCCTCAAAAAATTAAAAATAGAACTACCATGTGACCCAACAATTCCACTTCTGGGTATATATCCAAAGGAAATGAAAACAGGATATCAAAGAAATATCTGCACTCTCATATTCATTGCAGCATTATTTACAATAGCCAAGATATAGAACTAACCTAAGTGTCCACCAACAAATGAATGGATTTAGAAGTGATGTTCATATACAACTGAATATTATTCAGCCATGAGGAAGTAGGAAATACTGCCTCTTGAAACAACTTGGATTGACCTTGAGGTCATTATACTAAGTGAAATAAGCCAGAGAGGAAGACAAAAGCTGCATGGTATCATTTATATGTGTAATCTAAAAAAAAAAAAGTCATAGAAAACGAGAGTAAAAAAGTAGTTTCCTGGGGCTGGCGGTGGGGGAAATAGGAAGAGGTTGGTAAAAGTGTAGTAACTATAGTTGATAACACTGTATTATATGATTTAAAAAAAAGAAAATGTAGCCTCTTTTCAACTGTAATTTTCTTCATAGTTGAGCAAAGGAATTTGTAAGTATCATAACTTATTTGCATATCATCATGAGAAACAATGAAGTAAAATTTTTACGAACTTGGAGTTGAGAGTCAGACTTCCTGGGTTTAAATTTAGGCTTCACAATTTACTGCCTATAAGTAGGTATAAGTAAACTACTTAACTTGTTCACATTTTTGTTACTTCCTTTGTGGAACAGAAAAAAATAATAATGTATACCTCATAGAGGTTATTTTGAACATTAAGTGACATAATACATAGAAAACAAAATAGTGACTGGTACATAGTAAGCACCTGGTGTATAAACAATATGAAAAATAAGGCATATTGTAGAAGGATGGTCCATGAAATGATGGTCATATCGTTTGCAAAAGAGAAACCATCTTAAGGGCCACTAATAGTGGAGTGGTAACATTTATTATGTGCTATCTATACTATGGAATACCATGTAGAGATTGCAAAAATTAGGCAGATCTAGTTGTGCTAATATGGAACAATCTAAGTTAAAACTACAAATTGTAGGCCAATAGTATTTTGTATGGTATGATTACAAGAGTGCAAGGGGGAAAAAAAATCACAAAATACCCATTTAAAACATCCATTTATATCTTATATATGAATGCATGTATATAGAAATAGAGAAATATATACATAGCAATTTTTTTAAAATGATTACCTTTGGGGAGGGAAATGGGGGGAGGTATTCTAAAAGCTTGGTTTGTTTATTTTCTATAATATATTTTCTATATTGTATATATGTATAATCTATGACATTAACTCAAAAAACTCTAAGAAAATCTTAGCATTAGTTTTCAGAAACGTTTCCTTTCAGATATACCATAACATATATACTTAGCATTTTGGTTTTACAGCTATTTTGTTGATTTTATTATGTGTGTTGTTTTTGTCCTTCTCCTTAACTAAATAATGAACTTAATAAGTGTCTAAATAATAATAAAAGTACACATTTCTGGATTCTTCCAGATAGCAACTAGGGAGCAGCATCTTGTGAAATTTTCTTACATTTTGGGAAAATCCATAAAACTTTAACTGTGCCTCTTTTATAATATTTACTAACTACCATTGTGTATTAAAACTTTATATATATGTATAATATCCCAACTTGTTAACATAACAGTAAGGAAATGGAGGAAAAAATTTATGCCTGAATTCATATTTTATTCTGCAATACAATAATTTACATAAATTTAGTGCTTAATAAATAGTTCTCAGATGAATATTTTAAATTATTGTATTACTATGTAGAATTGCTTTCCTTAAGTCTAACTATGAGAACTCAAGGAAAATAGAGTACAGAAAAACCTCATTATTATTATTTTGTTTTCTTTGCTTTTTCCATTTTTTTTCCAGACTTGGGATGTAGCTTTGTCACGGACTGCTAGAGCATGGGGGAAAAAATGTGTGTTTAAGCATAATACTCATTTAGAAGAACTAAAAATGGCTCATCCTAAATTTAATGGTATTGGTGAAAATATGTGGGTCGGTCCTGAAAATGAATTTACTGCAAGTATTGCTATCAGAAGTTGGTATGCAGAGAGGAAAAAATACCATTTTGAAAATGACAGTTGCTTTGGTGACTGTTCTAATTATATACAGGTATCAAATTTTTATATTAATTAATAGACTAATTAATTGCTTTGCTTTTAAGTTTTTATTGATTATGTTTCAATTTTATAAATAAACACAAATAGTAAAATTATTACTTCTAATAGAATCAAAATTCTTATTAGTCCTAGATCTTCAAAATGTCTATAATTCCATCTCTTATGTGAGCCATACAATTAAAATATTCCTTTAAATAAAGGAACTCTAATCTCCAGATTCAAAGATGGAAAGTGCTTCTCTAAAAACAATGCACACTGGAAAAGGGATTAAGAAACCAGCACACAAAAATTATTTTTTTAAATTACTGACTATGAACATAAGTATAGAGTTGATATTTTTGCACAGATCAGTACACATATTACTGTATAACTGACTAAAACATTTAAAGTGCAAATTAATAGTATCATTACCCTTCCTCATGTCTAGCAATCCACCATTACACTTTATAGTCCAAGAATACTGAACCATTTGTTATTTCCTGTAAATGCATATATTATTTCACACATCACATTGTTTTATACTCATTTATACATGATACTACATTAAAGGCAGGAGCTTTGTCTCCTCATCTGAATAGTCTCAAAACAGCATGATGTTATTTCAGTATTCAATAAATATTTGTATCAGGAATCAAGAAATTATAGAATGAGCTTCAAAGCTGATTTAAACTATGATTATTTTTCAATCAGCACACTCTGATGTCATGTTTCATGTAGAAATTAAAATCTTGGAATTTTTTCATGCTGAACTTATATCTTTCTGTTTCATCAAATGAATCATGTTTTAAAAAATATTTGATCTTTCTTATTCTAAAAAGTTTTAGTGGTTCTCTGTAGTCTTTTTCATATCGAAGTTAGACTCCTTAATATGACTTCAATACTTTCAATAAAACTAACCAAGTCTACTCCCAGAACTACTCTGAATTCCTTACTCCTTAATTCTAGTGTCTTAGACATTTTTGTTTCCTGTGTTTGACCTGACTAACTCTAACTATTGCAGACATTCTATTCTCTAGTCTCTTAATGCATCAATCTATTTCTTTAAAAATCACACTTTTAAACCACTAAGGTTTGAGATAAAGAGAAAAAGAAAATAGAAATGGTTCCTCTCTCACACACACAGGTTAACAAAACAAAGCAAGTACTTTTTTTGTAACTTGAAAGTGTTAGGAATATTAAAGTCATACAGAGAATTGCTAGAATGTCTTTAATTAGTCTCATATTTTCACTCCAATTTAAGATGTGCTTTTCCTTTTATAAAAACCAGCTATTCATTTTTTTAAAATAAAACGCCCAGACTCCATTTTATAATGGAATTCCTTCAACAAAAGAAAAACGTTAATAGCACTCAGTTACTCTCTACTCTTGTATTGCTTTTCCTTCTCTTCTATAATCTAGTGTTTCTCTTTTTCTCCCTTATATTCACAACTTTCATTCTTCCAAAACCTTTTCCCCTTTCTTTTCTTCTTCCTCTATGCCAATAACTTAGAACTCTCAGATTCAACAAGAGGTTGAAAATTGATTTAGCAGGTAGGCCTTCCTTTGGCTCTGAAGCATTAATCTGATTCAATGTTTCTCAAAATCTTTATCTACAGTATTGTTAGAACCTATTAAAGTGTTTCTCAAAATACAGTTTTGGAAATGCTCCCCTAAGCCCATGATAATTCTCTAACTGCATCCAAATGAAAATAGTTCATATTTCTTAAATTGTTTAGTTAAAAGTTCTATATGAATTGAATATATTATTATTTATAATATGACAGAGTAAATGTTTATAATTAAATTTCATGTGTTCCTTGAAAATTTTATTTTAGCTTGTTTGGGACAAGTCTTACAAAGTTGGTTGTGCTGTTACTCCATGTTCAAAAATTGGAGATATGAAACATGCAGTAATTTTCATATGCAACTATGCACCAGGGTAAGTTACTTCAAATTTTAAAGAGAATATAAAAATAAATTGGGAATTTTTTTAAGGTTACGTTTTCATAACTGTCAATATATTCTTATAAATGTCTTTGTTAAGTATAAAATAATTAAATATAAGATTATTTAAAGATTTTACATTAAAATATTTTCAATTCCATAATGAAATAAATCATAATTTGGTCATATTGATATTATGTATAGACTAGCCAAGTATTACTTCCTAAAAAGGAATGTTTACCTTTGGTATTATTTCATAATATCTAGAATAATTAGCATAGACTTTAAGTGATTTTCCAAAATAGTTTATTCCTATATTAACAATAAAAATCAAAGGAAAATAAGGTTAATATGTTGAAATGTATGTTTTACAAATTATTTCAGGAGTACATCAGTTTTGTAACACGAAGAACACTTTTAATTGACTATTCTTTGGAGGTTGCATTATTAATTGGGGCTAATCTCATATGTGTACATATGATATCATAATATCTCAGAGATAAAAGAGTACCTTAAAAATCTTCTAGTTGAGAATAAATTCAAAATGTATTAAAGACTTAAATGTAAGATCTGAAACTATAAAACTCCTAGAAGAAACTATAGGAAGTAAATTTGCAGACAGTACCCCTAGTAATATTTTCACTGATATATCCCTTCAGGCAAGAGAAGTAAGAGAAAAAATAAACATGGGATTACATCAAACTACAACAAAAAGTTTTTTCATGGGGTGGCCGGTTACCTCAGTAGGTTAGAGTGCAGTGCTCGTAACACCAAGGTTGCGGGTTTGATCCCCACATGGACCACTGAGTTGCTCCCTCCACAACTAGACTGAAACAACTACTTGACTTGGAGCTTATGGGTCCTGGAAAAACACACTGTTCCGAAATAAATAAATAAATAGATAAATAAATAAATAAATAAATAAATAAATAAATAAATAAATAAATAAATCTTTAAGGAAAAAAAAAAGATTGCCACAGGGATATGAAAGACAGTTTAGGAAATATAATCAATAACGTTGCAAAGATTTTGTAGGGTGTCAGATGGGCATTTGTCTTATTAGAAAGACCACTTCATAGATGGTGTAGATGCCTGACCATGCAGTGTACACCTGAAGCTGAAGTTGAATAATAATAAATATCAACTATAATTTAATATACATATAGTCACAGGATGTGGAGTACAACATATGGAATATAATCAGTGGAATTGTAACAGCTATAAACGATGTCAGAAGGGTAGTAGATTGGGGGACAGGAGGTTATCACTTTGTGAGGGGTGTAAATGTCTAACTACTGAGTTGACAGAAAAGTCATGACGTATTTTTTCTGTTTTTTTGTTGCAAAAATACGTCATGACTTTTCTGACAACCCAATATTACATTGTTTTGTACACCTGAGACTAATATTTAAAAAAGTCTTCTAGTCAAGCTATCCATATGAAATTTGAATCCTTTCTTACTTACCATGAGATTATTTACCCTATACCTGAATACCTTCCTGTGACAGGAAGTAACTACCTTCCAAAATGATGATATCATTAACTCAGGGAAGATCAGGAGATGTGTTTTATGTTTCCCATATTTAGAAATATAAATATGGGAAATGCAAATTAATCATGAAAAGAAACTAGCTCTAGAGAGCTCTGGGTTAAGTTTCTAAGTAGAGAGAACTGATAGTATAAATGCTGATAGTATAAATGCCCTGAGGTAGAAATGAGTCACAGTCCTGAACGAGATCACTTTATGAGAGTGTGAGTATGTAAACTTAATTTAGGAACCAAGTCTTAGATATTACAGTATTTCAACTCAGGCAAATGAGCTAGCAGAGGAAAAAGAAGAGAGGCTAAAAGATATGAAGGAAAACCAAAACAATGCTGGTAAGAATACTTTGAAGCCAAGTGAACGACTTGAGTCAAGATGCCCAAAGTGGTTAACTTCTTGAAATACTCCTGAAAGAATGAAAAAAAAAATGAGGAAGAAGAGATGACAATTGCATTTGATAAGGTACAGGTATTAGGCTACCTTAATAACAGTAGTGAATGCAGGGGTATACTATGGCTATAGTGATAAGATGAAGCTACTGATTGTTAGGGTTACTCTTCTTTTCACCTACCTGTCTCATAGGCTTCTTTGGGTTGAAATTTCTATTAACCACATGTCCTTTCATAAAAATATTGGCAAGTCTATTTGTGAAGGATTTAGGTTGAAACATATATTAGTCAACTTAATCCAAGTTTTATTTGATATGTACTCAAAATAGGCAGTCATAGCTATTTTTCTATTTTTTTATATATTTATTTATTTTTAATTAGTTTCAGGTGTACAACACAGTGCAATAGTTATACATTTTACCCCTCAAAGTGACAACCCCCCACCCCCAATTCGCCACCCCACTCCCCCACCATATCATATATATCTATTACTCTTCCTCTGACTCTCTTCCACAGTATAATCCACATCCCATGACTATCTATATATATTCAATTACAGTAGGTATACAACCTCCGCTTTAGTTATAGAGTGCAGTGATCAAACCTCTACTCCATCCATGAAATGGTCTCCCTAACAAGACCTATGACCATCTGACATTCCACAGAATATTTACAACATTATTAATTATATTCCCCAAACTGATTTTCATATCCCAGTGGCAATATTGTAGTTGCCTATTTTTGCTGTCTAATCCCTTCCCTGTCTCCCTCATCCCCATCCCCCTCCCAACTAGCAACCCTGATTTTTCCTCTATATCTATGAGACAGTTTCTGTTTACTTTGCTCATTCATACAGTTTTTCAGATTCCACATATGAGTGAGATCATATGGTATTTGTCTTTCCCTGACTGACTTATTTCACTTAACATAACAGTCTCTAGGTCCATCCATATCTTTGCAAATGGTAAGATTTCATTCTTCTTTATAGCAGAGTAATACTCCAATATATAAATATACCACAGTTTCTTTTTTTTTTCTTTAATTAGTTTCAGGTGTACAACACAGTGCAATAGTTATACATTTTACCCCTCAAAGTGACAACCACCCACCCCCAATTCGCCACCCCACTCCCCCCCCATATCATATATATCTATTACTCTTCCTCTGACTCTCTTCCACAGTATAATCAACATCCCGTGACTATCTATATATATTCAATTACAGTAGGTATACAACCTCCGCTTTAGTTATACAGTGCAGTGATCAAACCTCTACTCCATCCATGAAATGGTCTCCCTAACAAGACCTATTACCATCTGACATTCCACAAAATATTTACATTATTAATTATATTCTCCAAACTGTTTTTCATATCCCAGTGGCAATATTGTAGTTGCCTATTTTTGCTGTCTAATCCCTTCCCCTTCTCCCTCATCCCCATCCCCCTCCCAATTAGCAACCCTGATTTTTCCTCTATATCTGAGACAGTTTCTGTTTACTTTGCTCATTCATACAGTTTTTCAGATTCCACATATGAGTGAGATCATATGGTATTTGTCTTTCTCTGACTGACTTATTTCACTTAACATAATAGTCTCTAGGTCCATCCATATCATTGCAAATGGTACGATTTCATTCTTCTTTATAGCGGAGTAATACTCCATTGTATAAATATACCACAGTTTCTTAATCCAGTCATCTACTGATGGGCATTCTGGTTGTTTCCAAGTCTTAGCTATTGTAAATTGTGCTGCTATGAACATAGGGGTGCCTAACTTTTTTTGAATAAGTGTCTTGGTTTTTTCAGGATAAATACCTAGGAGTGGAATTGCTGGGTCAAACGGTAGCTCTATTTCCAGTTCTTTGAGATACCTCTATACTGACTTCCATAGTGGCTGCACCAATCTGCAATCCCACCAACAGTGCAGCAGGGTCCCCTTTTCCCCACAGCCCCGCCAGCACTTGTTGTTTGTTGATTTATTGATGATAGCCATTCTGACTGGAGTGAGGTGGTATCTCATGGTGGTTTTTATTTGTATTTCCCTAATGACCAGTGAGGTTGAACTTTTTTTCATATGCCTGTTGGCCATCTGTATGTCCTCTTTAGAGAAATGTCTCTTCATATCTTCTGCCCATTTTTTAATTGGGTTGTTTGTTTTTTTGGTGTTTTTTTGAGTGTTTTATAAATTTTGGATATTAACCCCTTATCAGATATATCGTTGGCAAATATATTCTCCCATTCAGTAGGCTTCCTTTTTGTTTTATTAATGGTTTCCTTTGTTGTGAAAAAACTTTTAAGTCTGATATAATCCCATATGTTCATTTTTTCTTTTACTTCCCTTGCCCGGTAGGGATGTATCAGTAAAAATATTGCTCCGGGTAATGTCTGCAAATGTACTCCCTATATTTTATTTTAAGAGTTTTATGGTTTCAGGTCTTACATTTAAGTCTTTAATCCATTTTGAATTTGTTCTTGTATAAGGCGTAAGGAGGTGGTCCAGTTTCATTTTTTTGCATGTGTCAGTCCAATTTTCCCAGCACCATTTATTGAATAGACTATCTTTACTCCAGTGTAAATTCTTGCTTCTGTGGTCATAGATTAACTGTCCGTAAATGCCTGGATTTATTTCTGGGCTCTCTGTTCTTTTCCACTGATCGATGTGCCTGTTTTTATGCCAATACCAAACTGTCTTGATTACTGTAGCCTTGTAGTAGGTTTTGATGTCTGGTAGCATGATCCCCCCGACTTTGTTCTTATTTCTCAGAATTGCCGAGGCTATTCTGGTCTTTTATGATTCCATATAAATTTTAGGATTATATTTTCTATTTCTGTGAAAAATGCCCTTGGTAGTTTGATAGGAATTGCATTGAATCTATATACTGCTTTAGGAAATATGGACATTTTAACTATATTAATTCTTCCTATCCATGAGCATGGTAGGTGTTTCCATTTATTTGTATCTTCTATGATTTCTTTCCTCAGTGTCTTATAATTTTCTGAGTACAGATCTTTCACTTCTTTGGTTAAATTTATTCCTAGGTATTTTATAGTTCTTGACGCAATTGTAAATGGGACAGTTTTCTTAATTTCTCTTTCCATTAGTTTATTATTGGTATATGCAAATGCCACTGATTTCTGAACATTGATTTTATTATATCCTGCTACTTTACTGAATTCGTCTATCAGTTCCAATAGTTTTTTGATGGAGTCTTTGGGGTTCGCTATATACAGTATCATGTCATCTGCATATAATGACAATTTTACTTCTTCCTTGCCAATTTGGATGCCTTTTATTCCTTTTTCTTGTCTGATTGCTGTGGCTAGAACTTCCAGAACTATGTTGAATAAAAGAGGAGAAAGTGGACAGCCTTGTCTTGTTCCTGATCTGAAGGGGAATGGTTTTAGCTTTTCCCCATTCAGTATGATGTTAGCTGTAGGTTTATCATATATGGACTTTATTATGTTGCAATATGATCCCTGTATTCCCACTTTGCTAAGGGTTTTTAACATAAGTGGCTGTTGGATTTTGTCAAATGCTTTTTCTGCATCTATTGAAATGACCATGTGATCTTTATCCTTCATTTTGTTGATGTGGTGTATCACATTAATTGATTTACAGATGTTGAACCAGCCTTGCGCACTAGGGATGAATCCCACTTGATCATGATGTATGATCTTCTTAATATATTGCTGAATTCTGTTTGCTAATATTTTATTGAGAATTTTTGCATCTATATTCATCAGGGAGATTGGCCTGTAGTTTTCCTTTTTTGTGATGTCTTTATCTGGTTTTGGAATCAGGGTGATAGTGGCTTCATAAAAAGAGTTTGGGAGCCTTCCCTCCTTCTGGATTTTTTGGAATAGTTTGAGAAGAATAGGTGATAGTTCTTTTTTGAATGTTTGATAAAATTCACTTGTGAAGCCGTCTGGTCCAGGGCTTTTGTTTTTTGGGAGCTTCTCAATTACTGATTCAATTTCCTTGGTAGTAATCAGGGTATTTAGATTTTCTGTTTCTTCTTGCATTAGCTTTGGAAGGTTGTATGCTTCTAGAAAATTATCCATTTCTTCCAGATTGTCAAATTTGTTGGCATATAGTTGCTCATAGTAATTTCTTAGAATTTTTTGTATTTCTGTGATGTCTGTAGTCATTTCCCCTCTTTCATTCCTGATTTTGCTAATTTGAGTCCTCTCTCTTTTTTTTTTGATGAGCCTGGCTAGAGGTTTGTCAATTTTGTTTATCTTCTCAAGAAACCAGCTCTTGGTTTCTTGATCTTTTGAATTGTTTTTTTTGTTCTCTATATTGTTTATTTCTGCTCTGGTCTTTATTATCTCCTTTCTTGTACTCCCCTTGGGCCTCTTTTGCTGTTCTTTTTCCAGTTCCCTTAGGTGTAAGGATAACCTGTTGATTTGAGATTTTTCTTCCTTCTTTAGGTAGGCCTGCACTGCTATAAACTTCCCTCTTAGGACTGCTTTCGCAGCATCCCAGAGCTTTTGGGTCATGGTGTTTTCATTTTCGTTTGTCTTGAGGTATCTTTTGATTTCCTCCTTGATCTCATTTGTGACCCACTCACTATTTAATAGCATATTGTTTAGCGTCCATTTATTTGTCAGCTTCCCGTATTTCTTCTTCTTGTTGATTTCTAGTTTCATAGCATTGTGGTCAGAGAATACAGTTGAAATGATTTCAATCTTCTTAAATTTATTGAGACTTGTTTTGTGGCCTAACATGTGGTCTATCTTAGAAAATGTTCCATGTGCACTTGAAAAGAATGTATATTCTGTAGCTTTGGGATGAAATGCTCTGAAAATGTCTGTTAAATCCAGCTGGTCTAATGTGTCATTTAAGGTCGCTGTTTCCACATTGATTTTCTGCCTGGAGGATCTGTCCATTAGTGACAGCGGGGTGTTGAAGTTCCCTACTATGATAGTGTTACTGTTGATCTCTGTCTTTATGTCTGACAATATCTGTTTTATATATTTAGGGGCTCCACTGTTAGGTGCATAGATGTTTACTAGGGTTATGTCCTCTTGTTGGATCGATCCCTTCATTACTATGAAGTGTCCTTCTTTGTCCTTTGTTATATTCTTCAATTTAAAGTCCATTTTATCTGATATAAGTATCGCTACTCCAGCTTTTTTCTCAGTACCATTTGCATGAAATATTTTACTCCATCCCTTTACTTTCAGCCTGTATTAGTCTTTGGATCTGAGGTGAGTCTCTTGTATACAGTATATGCTGGGGTCTTGCTTTCTTATCCATTCAGCCACCCTATGTCTTTTTATTGGAGCATTTAATCCATTTACATTTAATGTGATTATTGATAGGTGTGTATTTATTGCCATTTTGTTATTTATGTTTGTAGTCTTTCTTAGGTTGTTTTTCTCTTCTACTTAAAGAAGCCCTTTTAGCATTTCCTGCAAAGCTGGCTTGGTGGTAATGAATTCCCTTAATTTATTCTTTTCTGCAAAGCTCCTTATCTCGCCTTCGATTTTAAATAACCTTGCTGGATACAGCAATCTCGGTTGTAGGCCTTTATTTTTCATCACTTTGAAAACCTCCTGCCCCTCCCTTCTGGCCTGCAAAGTTTCTGTAGAAAAGTCAGCTGATAATCCTATGGGGGTACCCTTGTAAGTAACTTGCTGCCTTTCCCTTGCTGCTTTAAGGATTCTGTCTTTGTCCTTAACCCTTGCCATTTTCACTATAATGTGTCTTGGAGTGGGCCTGTTTGGAATCATCCTGGTTGGAACTCTCTGCATTTCCTGGGCTTGTATTTCAATGTCCTTTGCCAGGTTAGGGAAGTTTTCAGACATTATTACTTCAAATATATTCTCAATCCCTTGCTCCCTCTCTTCTCCTTCTGGTATTCCAGTGACCCATAGGTTAGTGCGTTTGATGTTGTCCCCAGCTCTCTTAAACTATTTTCCATGTGTTTTCATTCTTTTTTCTTTTTGTTGTTCCACATGGGTGATCTCTGCTATTTTGTCTTCTAAGTCACTGATTCGATTTTCTCCTTCATCCAATCTGCTAGTGATTCCATCAAGTTTGTTATTTAATTCAGTAATTGTGTTCTTAAGTTCTAGCTGGTTGCTTTTCATGATTTCTCTATCCTTCTTTATATTTTCATTAATTTCCTTGAACATTCTAATAATCAGTGTCCTGAACTCTGTCTCCGATAGGTTGGTTACCTCTATTTCCTCTTTTTTCACTGATTCAGGAAGTTTCTTCTGTTCTTTTATTTGTGTTGTGTTTCTTTGTCTCCCCTTTCTGGCTTACTCTTTGTGTTTGCTTCAATATAACAGATAGATACCCCAGGTTTCTCAGTCTTTTCTGGGTAAACTTATATGGTGTGTGTCCTTTATATTTGAATTACTCGGTCTCCCTATTCTCCTGTGCTGGTATCTGAGATGTTCCTTGTATCGTGCGTCCTCACTTGTTGAAGTTTTAGTTTTGATTACTTTTGGCTTGTCAGTAGGTGGGATTGACTCCCAGATTGATTAGCTGTGAAGATCAGCAGCGTCTGCAGTTTATGAGCTGCTGTGAGAGGATTGACCCCTCTGATGAAACTTGGACCCTATGGGTCCTAGTACCTGTAGCAACTTCCTTTTGGGTGTGACTCTTGTATGTCAAACCCAGAAATGCTCTGGTTTTATCTAAAGTTGACCTCCAGGTATGATGATTCTTGTGTCTGTTTGTTTGGACCCACTGCTGCAGAGTGATTTTACAGCATAACAGATCAACAAGAACAACCTCCGCAGCCACCAAAGGAAACCAAATGCTCACACAAGTAAAAAAAACCAACCATCAAACTACAGTCAACTTGTACAGAAATATCAATCATACTAATGAAGAAAACAAACAGAAACAAAACAAAAACCACACACACAATAATAACAGAAGAGGAAACAAAATAAAATACAATATCCTAAAATAAAAAATAGAATAAACATGAGAAACCGATTAGCTATATCTAAAAAATAAAAAATAAAAATAAACTAAAATAATAATAATAAAAAAGTAAGAATAAAAACTAAAAAATAAAATTTGCAGAAAAGAGGAAAAGTATAGCAGTGAGAAGAATGAATAAAATAAGAGAGAAAGTGATGGTGGGTAAAAAAGAAAAAGAGAAGAAAGAGAAAGAAAAAGAAAAAAAAATATATCTATATACACACACCCATATATATGGACATATATTCACCTATTTACACCTATATATATATGCCTATATTAAAAACTACAAAATGATAAGAATGAAATAGAAATAAAAACCAAAAACAACCAAGATAAGCAGCCAATAAAGGGAAAACAAAACAGAATAAAACCAAACAAACCAAAAATATCCGTGCCGGTCTAGGCTAAAGTCCACCAAGCTCTCTTCAGTTTGTCTGCTGTACAAAAATTCCTGTGCGTCTTGTGGGAACAGTAGGCCACCTGATGCCTAGTGTGATCCTGGCACTGCAGGTTTGCTGTACTTGAGTGTGGTTGTGACGTGTGATTGGTGGTTTTTACAAAGTCACTGCCTTTTTGCTTTTGCCTGTCTCAAGGCAGGCTGCACCCCCGAAGGCTCAATGAGTGTCTCTGGGCACCGTTTTGGTTGACAGCTGTGGAGAATTAAAGAATTCCTCACTACCAAAAGCCTGCTGCTAAGAATCTGTTAATTAGTGCCTCAGCAGGTGAACCTGCCCTGCCTCCCAAGCCTTGCATAAAGGTGGGGGCGGGGTAGGTAGTCTCACTGCAGCCTTTACTGGGGTGGAAATTCTCAACCCCCTGCAGGTAGGAATATCTTCCTAGTCTGCCCCTACTGCTGCATTCAGGAGTCAGTTTAAGACTCTGTTGTGGCAGGGGCCAAAGTTTGTGGGAGTGGATGGGTTATTGGGTTTTTTTGCTTTCTGTTCAAGAGTAGAAAAAGGAAAAAAAAATAGAAAACATAAAAATAAACAGCCACAGTTCCAACAGTCTTTTAAGCTAAGGCCTTTGCCTCTTATGCTCCAGCGGAGTTCCTGCTGCTCTCCCAAAGGGTCTGCCGGGATTTGGGGAATTGCGCACACCCTACCGTGCGGCTCCGATCCCCGCTCCGTCTCTCGGGGACCTGCGTCTCCATCCGGCGAGCGCTAAGTCTCCGCGCAAGTCCTCTGTTTTCCCCTGCTCCCGGGTTTCAGGCTTCTGTGCTCTTCGGGACCCGGTGGGCACAGAGACTGATCCCTGAACCGGGAGGGTGCAGGGATTGATCTTGCCCTGTCGCTGCGGGGCTCTGCACCCTGCTTCCTGGGGACCAGGGAGCCGCGGGTGCAGCTCGTACCTCTGCACCGTCGTCTCCTCTCTCTCCTCCCGCACTTGCCCGGCCTGAGGCTTCTGCCTCAGACTGCAAACCAACGTGCTCTTGCTGAACTCTAGGTGGGCCGCGGGGCCGCAGGGAGCGAGCCGGGGCAACACTCACCGTGACTCAGCAGCCGCGGGTGCGGGCTGCACCTCACGCGTCTCGCCGCCTTCTTCCCCTACTCGCCCGGCCTGCCCACCTTCCAGCAATCCTTGTGTGGAACTCTTAGTTGCTCTGTGTGATGAGTAGATGTCTCTTTGAAGCATATTAGAAGTTCAAATTGTGGATATTTCCAGGGGAGATTTCATGGAGCCCTCCTCACATCCGCCATCTTGCCCCCTTATAACTATTTTTCTTAAGAATAGTTGGTAGAAAAATAAATCCATCACAGTATTATAAAATACTGAGTAGAAACGAAAATAAGAGAGCCAAATTAAAAATTAGAATGTGTAGGGCCGGCCAAGTGGCGCAGTGGTTAAACACTGGCTTGGGAAGCCAGCAGCCCTGGTTCGGTCCCACATGTGAGGGCCAGTGACACTGCCCTCAAAAAAAAAAAAAAAATTAGAATGTGTAGTGGGCTGAATAGTGACCGCCCAAAAGATATATCCAGGACCTAATTCACAGAACCTGTGAATATTAACTTATATGGCAAGAGTGAATATTGCCTTACATGGCAAAAGACTTGATTAAGATGAGGATCTTGAGAGGAGCTTATCCTGGATTATCTGGGCGGGCCCTAAATGCAATCACATGTATCCTCATAAGAGAAAGAGAAAGGGAGATTTATTACTAGGCACACAGAAGAGGAGGACACACGCAGAGAAAGAGGATATATATATATGAGGAGTAATATATCTACAAGCCAAGGAACTCCTGAAGCCACCAGAAGCTGGAAGAGTCAAAAAATTCTCCCTCTGAGCCTTTGGGGGAAGCATAATACTGCCGACAACTTGATTTTGGATGTCAGCCCTCCAAAACTTAAGAGAATAAATTTCTGCTTTGTTTAAAACAAAACCACCCAGTTTGTAGTAATTTGTTAAAATAGCCAAAGGAAACTAATATAGAATTGAAAAATAAGACAGATTTAACCATAGAAAAAATATGAGTCAATGATAACCTTGAAAATTTCTCTCAGAACACAAAGATGAAGGATAGAAATCAAAATATATATGAAAAAAGGAAGGAAATATGTAGGAGAGATACATCTACAAATTGGTGTTCCTAAGGAACAGAGAAGAATAAATGGAACATAAATAATAATCAAAGAAAAGAAAATACTTCTAATCTATAAAGATACCCATATAAAGACTAAGGTAGCTTATAATGTATCAGAAAAAGGCATCTGAAAGAATATTTACATATATCATTTTCCAGTGGTTATTTTTCGATTTCAAAGATAGAAAAGGTTACACACATAAGGCAGCTTGATTGCTCTTTATGTGGAATCAACCTCAAAAGTGAAGATTTACACATTCCTAAGAAAAATAAAACAGTATTGATTAGATTAGCCTTGAGCCTCTTAATATGACTTAAGATACATTTGAGGGAAAAGAGACCAATGGGGAACGATTCATATAACTTGAATCTAAGGCAGGACCCTTAAAAGAAGTGAATCATTATGTCCAAAATTACTTAGTAAAGAAAATTTTCTTTAATAGTTAAGAAAATACACTATGGCAGGTGATGCCATTCTTTTAACTTCATGAAAAGCAGCTAGAATATATTTCCCAGCCTTCCTAGAAGTTTGACTGAACTGTGACCAATGGAATACAGGCCCCTTGAGGCTCAGCCTTTAAAAACTTGCTACGTGATCCATCCCATTCTTGGTCTTCCTTCATCTGTTCACTGGATACAGAGGACCTGGTGGACAATTCAGAGGATGGCAGAACCACAAGGTGACATGAGCCAGTGCCCCTGAATGACTGCATGGAGAAGAGCTCTCCCACAGACTATGACATGAATTCCACCTACCATAGCCTGGAAATGGCAGGGAAAGGTCAGATTCGGGATATAGTTTGAAGGTGGAGCCAATAATACCTACCAATAGATTTTGCTTTAGGGGTGAATGGAATAGAATAATCAAGGGTGATTCCTGTCTCTAGTCTGAGCAACTGGATGAATGGTGATTCCATTAAACCAGAGAAGGACGAGTTACAGAGGAGCAGAGCTTGAGGGATGATCAAGTGTTCTGATTCCAACACATTCGGTGGAAAAATTAATGTGGGAAATATAAATGAATCAGGAGCAGGGACTAGTCAGATGAAGTTGTGGGTCAGGCTTCTCACTAGTAGTGGGAAATGCAGGTCTAAAGGCCCTGGAGCAAAACGGAGCCCTGAATGAAATTACCTTGTGAGAATGTGTAAGTATGGAAAACAAAACACAAGATTCTTAAGGACTAAGCCCTACATCACTAAAATATTTCAATTTCAAGCAAAGGAACCAACAAAAAAGTATAAAGAGAGGCTAATGAGGTAAGGGGGAAACTAGAATGGTGCTGACAGATTTTTAAAATAACATTTAGACTTACTTTCTCATCAGTCTCTTATGAGGTTGCTGTCTTTCCATGCTTTCCTGTATGCATAATAATTTATAATTCAATGATATATTGTAATCATTTATACATTTTGAATAGCAGCTTAAATACATAAAATGCAAACAATGCATGTAATTCATTTGAAGTGATGGCAATATGAAGAGCTATGACAAGTTCACAAATGCACAGTGATACCCATATGACATTCACTGCCTGGCAAACTGTGATTTGAAGACACCATCAATATTAACATGTATCTTCATTTCAGAGATATTAAAATTTGAAAAGGTGGGTATCTTAAAACTATGAAACGTAATATATAACTAAAAGAAAAACTTTACAAAAAATACGTAGCCTGACAATGTACAATAAAATAAAAATAATATTTTATTCCAAGTTAAATATTCTAATCAATCTCATATTTTAAAAGGTTGGCTGTGACTCACTAAATCTGATTTTATAACATATTAATGGCTCATGACTTGCAGTTTGAAAAATAATTCCAATTTAAAATGCTCTATATAAATGTTTGGCAATGAAGTGAGGAAATGGGATAGGTGTGTAGGGTTGAGTGAAAGTGATTATTTATAACCTTGGTTGCTAATGCATTTTTATAAGCTAAAGAAAGACATCAATAAGTAAAGAGTGATAAAATATATTAGAACATATAAGTGATGGGATAAGAGTTGAAAGAACAAGTTCTATCTGGAAAAAGGCAGAAGGAGAGAATTATAAGAAGAGAAAATGTACAGAAATTATTAATAGTGCATATTTTTCTGCCTTTCTTGTTCCATGGGGTTCATGAGGATTTAATCTATTTTGTTGATTTTTCAAAAGAAAAGATTTGTAGATTTATTTATCCTTTCTCATTCCTTTGTTTTCTATTTCATTATTTTGAGTCATTCAATGTTCCAAGTATTTTTAGGGGAAGGAACTGTTATATGTGGCTTTTTTTGTTAAGATACACAACATTCCTTTATCTTGAATCCTAATTAATATTGAAGAAATTCATAGTTATACGTTTTCCTCAGATTACAATTTTTTCTAGGCCTTAAGTCTCATACTATACAGCCTCTTTATCATTGTTTTCTATGGGTTATAATTTTAGTTCATTTTTCAAAATATGTTTAATACTTGATACATATTTATGAAAGAAAATTCAAAGGTACCAAAAAAAAGTAATGTTTCCACCTTTGTCTTCCTGTTACCATCCCCAATATTTTATCCTGAAAGATATATTCTGCGCATACATAAAACTATATCCACCTGTGTATGTGTTCATAATTCAAATAGGAGCACACTATATTTCCTGTGGTATTCCTTAATTTTTTTTTACTTAATGATATGACTGGAAGTCTTTCCATTTCCATACCTGAAGAGTTTCCAGATTCTTGTTAAGATTTTACCAGTGGTTTATTTTGTTTTTGTTTTTTTTTTAAGATTTTTATTGGGGAATTGGGGGAAGGGAACAGCATTGGGGAATCAGGGAAGGGGAACAGACAAGTTGCTGTCTTTTTGTTCTTCAGTCTAGTTGCGGAGGACGTTGCTTCACTGGCCCATGTTGGTATTGTCATTGCACTCTTCCCAGATGAGGCACATCAGTCGCAGCCTCTGAATGGTCGCTCACCATGACTATTGGCAGCTCACCCTGGCTGCCAGCCGCTCACGCTGGCTGCTGGCCACTCACTGTAGCCTATGGCAGCCCACTGCAGCAGGGGCTGCAGCTATGCTGTCCCCGGTGACTCACAGCAGCCCAGTTCCAGGTGGAGCTATTGTTCACCGTCTTAGCTGTAGAGGGCAGTGTCACTGGCCCTCATATGTGGGATCCGAACCCGGGCCGCTGGCGTCCCAAGCTACCTCTTACTCAATGCGTCAGTCAGCCGGCTCTCCAGTGTGTTTTTTTTTTTAATGAATGTGCAAATATTTATTTAAACAATCCTTTCCTTTTGGTGGACATTTAGGCTATTTTATGATTTTTGTTGCTAGCCTTAATTATCCAGATAGACATAGAATTCTCATGAGTTAATATGTATAACATGATTTCATAGTCATGGAATTACTAGGTCAAAGACCATGTGTACCTTTAATTTAAATAGATATTACTAAATATCTATTCATCATGGCCACAATATTTTTCTATTACAAAATTATTTTTATATCAACATATGAGAGAGACTATTTTTTCAACTCTCTTGCTAATGTAACATATTTTCTTAAACATTTTGCTATTTACTGTTAAGAGTTTCATATATTTTTAATTTCATCTCCTAATTTACATGAGTTTAGGTATCTTTTTGTATGTTTCAGAAAATTTGGATTTCATTTTCTGGGACCTGGCTGTTCCTACACATTCAATATTTTTCTCTTAAGTCATTGAAACTTTTTTTTTCAATTGTAGGAGCATTTTTTATGGCAAGAAAGTTAGTTCTTTCATGAAATATAATTTACAAATATTTTCCCAATTTGATGTTTCACTTTTGACCTTATATATATAATGTAATTTATTTTTGCCAAATAGAATATTTATATTGAGAAAAAAATATCAATACTGTTTTCATGGGTTTTGAGATTTGTGTTATGCTTAAACAAGCCTTCCCAAAATATTATTATCCTACATTTTCTTCTAGCAATTCTTTTTTTGTTGTTGTTACATTTTTTAAATTAAATTTATTGGGGTGACAATGGTTAGTAAAATTACATAGGTTTCAAGTGTACAATTCTGTAATACATCACCTATATATAACATTGTTTGTTCACCATCCAGAGCCAGTTCCCCTTCCATCACCATATATTTGACCCCTTTTACCCTCTTCTATCTCCCCCTCCCCCCTTACCCTCTGGTAACCACTAGACTATTGTCTGTGTCTATGAGTTTTTGTTTCTTTCTTTGTTTGTCTTGTTCCTTTGTTACTTTTAGTTTTATATCCCACATATCAGTGAAATCATAAGTCAGACCTTTTTCTGTCTGACTTATTTCGTTTAACATAATAATCTCAAGATAAATCCATGTTGTCGCAAATGGCAGTATTTCATCTTTTCTTATGGCAGAGTAGTATACCATTGTGTATATATACCATAACTTCTTTATCCAATCATCTATCAAAGAACACTTTGGCTGTTTCCATGTCTTGGCCACCGTGAACATCGGAGTACATATATCTTCACAGATAAATGTTTTCAGATTTTTTGGGGGGTAGATACCCAGGAGAGGGATTACTGGGTCATATAGCAATCCTATTCTTAATTTTTTGAGGAATCTCCACACTACCTTTCATAGTGACTGCACCAGTCTGCACTCCCACCAACAGTGTATGAAGGCTCCTTTTTCTCCACAGCCTCTCTAACACTTATTATTTGTCTTGTTGATGATAGCCATTTAAAGAAATAGAACAAAAAAAATCATCAGATTTGTATAGAATCACAAAAGACCCTGAATAGTCAAAGCACTCCTAAAAATAAAGAATAAGGCTGGTGGTATCACACTCCCCAACTTCAGCTTGTACTACAGAGCAACAATAATCAAACCAGCATGGTATTAGCAGAAAAACAGACACACAGACCAATGGAATAGAACTGAAAGCCCAGAAGTAAACCCACATACATACGGACAGATCATTTTTGACAAAGGAACCAAAAATATACAATGGATAAAAGAAAGCCTCTTCAATAAATGGTGCTGGGAGAATTTGAAAGTCATATGCAAAAGAATGAAATTAGCCTACCGTCTGTCACGATATACCAAAGTTAATTCAAAATGGATCAAAAACCTAAATATCAGACCTGAAACAATAAACTGCATAGAAGACAGCATAGGTGTTAAACTTATGTACCTTGGGTTCAAAGAGGATTTTATGCATTTGATCTCAAAGGCAAGGGAAGTAAAAGCTAAAATCAATGAATGGGACTATATCAAACTAAAAATCTTCTGCACAGCAAAAGAAACCATCAACAAAACAAAGAGGCAACCAACCAAATGGGAGAAGATTTTTGCAAACAATTCATCTGATAAGGGATCAATATCCAAAATATATAAGGAACTCATACAACTCAACAACAAAAAGACAAACAATGCAATTAAAAAATTGGCAGAGGACATGAACAGAAACTTCTGCCAAGAAGACACAAAAGTCCAACAGATATATGAAAAAATGCTCAACTTCACTAGCTATTAGGGAAATGCAAATCAAAGCCACAATGAGATATCTCTTCACACTTAGAATGGCTATTTTTTTAACTTAAATATCTAATACTCTTGCCTTCTGGACATTATGTAAGGTGGTATAAGAATTAGTCTACGGCTGGGCCGGCCAAGTGGCACGGTGGTTAAGAGCTGGTTTGGGACACCAGTGACCCCGGTTCGGATCCCACATATAAGGGTCGGATCCCTCCTAAAAAAAAAAAAAAAAAAAAAAAAAAAAACCCGTGTGGTTAACATTAAAAAAAAAAAAGAATTAGTCTCCTGCTTAAAATAATCATAAATACAGGACAAGTGTATATATATATATATATATATATATATATATATATATATAAATTTTATTAATATATAAAAATATATAAAACTGTTTTCAGGCATTAGAAAACAACCAGTGCAGGGCTATGATCTTTGCAAATAGAAAAGAACTCAATAGGAACCCCATATTTGCCTTTGTTTTTCTCTCTGAGAGAATTGTCCAAACCATAGGCAGAGAAACAATCTAAACAAAGAATGTGTATTTTCTGGGAAAAAGAACATATCATTGTTTATTGATCTAAGACCCAGCCAGGTTGCGCCCATCTTGTTTCTTCACCATCTCCAGTTCACAGATGTGAGCTAACTCAAGCTCATAGTAAGTGAAAAGAAACATGTTGGCAGCATGACCAGCTCTTAAAGCACCAGGTGGGAAGTGGTGCACCTCACTGCTACTTCCATTCCATTGGATATAAAATTCATCATATGACCACATCTAAGTTACAAGGAATGTTGGGAAATATAATGTGGCTAGCCATTAATGTGTCAAGCCAAAATACTGTTATTTCAATATTTCAAGAGATATTTAGATTGACAGCTAATGGTCTCTATCATGAGTATATAAGAACTGAGAATTTTTGTGAAAAACTTTTTTCTGGAGGAATCATAGAAGTTGTTAACAGAAATTATCTTTGGGAGACGGATGGAAGGTGAAAGATGGAGACATTTTTCCTCTTTAAGGTTGCCCTTTTCTGCTTCCTTCTTTCTACCATGTGCTTATAATATAATACATGTATTACTTTTATTTGTCTATTTACTTTTATATCAACAAAAGATATCTGGATTGAGATTGGAGAAGTATTTAATACATTTTTATAAGGTATAAATAAAAGGATTTGTAGGTCATTTTACTAACAGGAGACAGGAAATTGTCAAAGAAGGTTCTAAGATTTATGACTCGGGTGTGAATAGTATTGCTATTAACTGCAATGGCAAACACTAAAACTTTGGGCAGAGAAGGTGATGAGTTCCATTTTGGATATAATGAATTTGAGTTGACTGTGAACTATTCACTTTGAGATGTTTAGTGAGTAGGTGGTTATATAGATCAGGAGCTCCTGAGTGAGGCAGGCATAGAACAAATATTTGGAGTGCCAGAATACATATGGTAATTGAAATAATGGGAGTAGATGGGATTGTCTGTGAGAAAGTACAGAGTGAGAAGAGGACCTCTGAAATATCATGCCAACACTGAAGGGCAGTTAGAGGAAGATAAAATAGGAGGGAGAAACCTAAAAAGTGTGGCCAGATGGGTAGGAGAAAAAAACAAGAAGAGTATTGTATCACAGGAGGCATGGGGGGAATGACTATTTTCAAAAGAAAGATGTAATCCAAAATTTCAAATTCTAAGAGGTCAAGCAAAGTAAGGACTTAAAAATACCGGATTTAAAGAGAAGTTCATTGATAAACATAGGAAAAGAAGTTTCTGTGGAGTAGAGGAAACTGATACCAGGTCGGAAGGAATCGAGGACTGCTTGATGTTGTTTTTATTTTGTTTTGTTTTAAAATGGGAATGATGTGAGTATATTTAAATATTAACAAGGATCTAATATAGAATAAAAATAATCCTTTATAAAGAACAAAGGTAGAGTATATGTAAAGAAACATATCCCTGAGAAAGTCAAAAGGCACAGAAGAAATTAGTCTTAGAAAAGAGGAAGAGCCACTCTACAGTTCTATCAGAAAAGAAGGAAAGAGGGGGTAGGTGTATTTTTCATATTTAATTACAGAAATTTTTTCAAATTCCAATATAAAAGCTATTATGTTTTTCTGTGAAGTAAGGCAGATCATGTCCTGAGAATAAATGGGAAGACAGTAAAGTTGAAATTTTAAGGATGGGGAAAGTTTGAAATAGGTATCAAGGAAAATGAGAGAAGAAGCTGATTAGAGAACTATAGAAAGATTCTCTACCTAGTTTAATGATTTTTCTCCAGCAGCACCCAACAACCTTGAAGCAGACATGGAGCATGTAGACAGTAACCTGCCTTCATTTTTTCTAACACTGGGGTTTAATCAGGTGAATGTAAAGGAAAATAGTTCAAGAGAGTTACAGGGTTTTAACTGAATATGAAAATATGAGAATATGCAAAGACCTTAGCTAGATAGAAAAGAGACAACAGGATGGATGGGGAGCAAGCAGGGGGAAAAACAGACTTATACCAGTGAAATTAATGGACAAGTAAATGAGTAAGCAACCTGGAAGAATAGGAAGTTGCAGTCAGTGGCTAGAATGTGTAATTTTGTGAGTTCAGACGTGGAGCAGTTAGTTATAAGGAATAACAAGACCCAGAGGCTACAAAAATGACAATTATGGAGTACTGAGATGTTTTGTTATAGTGAAGACATCCAGTAACAGAGAGACCAAGTTATTGGACAAATCCGCTATAAGCATATTGTAATCAAATAGCTCCCAAATTTTAGGACAATGGCACAATTTTGACTTAAAGGGATATTGTGAGCCAGGTGTCAAAATGAATAAGAGGCATGATCAAAAAGAAGCTGGTATCTTGGGGAGGATTAGAGGATGGTACAGCAAAATAATTATCAGTCTTGAAGGAGCTTTATCAGTGTTTAATTGTAGTCCTTCGTCCTTTCAGTCCAAGATGGGCAAGTGAAGGGAGGTGATGATACCAACTGAGTTTTACAGAAAGTGATATAAAGTAATGTAGCCTTGCACTTATAGCAATAATTTGAGGTAGAAAACAATAGGATTCATGCTTTTCTTGACCTTGAATAAGTCTAGGAAGTAGTCCTAAGAATTTTGGTAAAGACAAATATATTAGATGTATCAGAAGGACAGCCAGGTAGGATCTTTAAAAGATAAACTTCCTTGCTGCTTACTGCATTGTATTTTTCTCTAGCTTATTGGGATAGATTCTTTACATCTCCTTGGGAAACCTATAGATATCCAGATGTTAACCAAAAGCCAGCATGTGGTATTTCTTTCTTTTCTTTTTTTTTTTTTTTTTTTTGAGGGCAGTGTCACTGGCCCTCATATGTGGGACTGAACGGGGCCGCTGGCTTCCTAAGCCAGCGCTTAACCACCGCGCCACTTGGCCGGCCCCAGCATGTGGTATTTCTTGATATATGGAAGTAATGAAAGTGAGAGGGGTTGCTGTAGCTGGTGTAGTTATTCTGGCTAGATGAGATGAAAAGATCAACATCTGTTTGATGTGCTCTCGCCATTGTTCTATGGACAATGTACAGACTATGTGTCTGCACATGGAGAACTCTGAAGAGAAGAATCTGCCTACAAATTATAATTGCAAGATGGTCAATCCATGGAGCTGGAGTACCTCTTTCATGAATAAAGTGGTGGCACATGTGGGTCTAGTGCAGGCAATGGAAGTTTCCATCACCACCAGAATTGTGCTCTCATTCTAGAACAGTATAGATCTATAATATTATAAAATTTGAATAATGGTCTTCTAATGGACTTTGAGTTGGACATGGGTATAGTAGCCCATTAGGCCATCCAGACAACATGTCCTTATCTAGGGCCTGGACATATGTCCCATAGGTGGCAATATACTGCAGGTATGGCCAGATATGAGTCAAGTAAAGTTCCAGGGATTTATATGCCTAATTTTTATTTTTATAGCTTCCAAAGCACAGTGAGTACATAAACAATCCTGTTTAAATGACCAAGATGAATAACCCACCCCTCACGCAAAAGTATCTTTTTCCTACCTATCTCCCTATCTTTCTTATCCTAGGTCTTTTATATAAGCTTCCCAATTCATATCTACTTTGGGGCCTCTTTTCCTTACTTAGTTTTGGGTAATTGATGTAATAATTTCTCACTTTTCTTTTATGTTCTGTTGAATGGATTAAACAAACTTTATAAAATTCCATTAAATGTATTTACTTATTTATATATTATGTATTTTTCATGTAGACCTCAAAGTAACCCATGTAGCTGGTTCTCTGGGACATTAGGCACTTCAGGATTTTGCATACTCTTCAGAAAATTAATTATATAAATTCTACAGTACTTTTTATACATTTGTGCCAGCCAAAAAGCAATTAATTATAAAACATTCTATAACATCCATTTTTAAAGGGAAAATTTGCTATAAACATAGATGAAAGAAGCTTTAAAACTTACTCATATTTAAATTATAATACTTTGTTTCAAGGAAATGGGAATTAATTTCAGAAGAGACTGTTTTCTGGGGTAAAATAGAGGGGAAGACAGCATCTCCCATTTAAGTACTTCCTTGAGTCCTTTTTCTTAATTAAATCACCTTTATAAACTAAAAACTGGTAACCATATTATTTAAATAATGTATAAAATTGGAGACATTTTCTAACTAAATGTTTTCTGTTTTTTGTTGTAGAGGAACTATGACAAGAAGGCCTTATAAACCAGGAGTAATTTGTAGTCAATGCAGCCAACATGACAGATGCACAGATTTTCTATGCAGTAAGATAAAGAAAATAACTTTAATATGAAAAAAGTCCATAATGCATAGGACCATAAGAAAAACGAAGTGTTGAACACAAGTTTTTCATTGTCATGTTAATATTGTTCCTTTGATCAGAATGGTTACTATATTATCAGAGGAGGGTTGAAACAGTATCATCTTTAGATTTTTCTAAACTGCACAGCCTTTTCTACATACTCTTACTTCTATTCCTCCCCCTAAGGACACACCAGAAAGTCCAAAAAAAGGAATGAGAACAGTTATATCCTGAAAAAACTTCACAGTTAATTCCTGAAATAGCAGGTTATTTGAGAATGACTGCCCTGATAGGATATTCCAAAGTATTTACAAATAGAGAAGAAATACAGTAGCAACTGTTTAATAGTGTTATCTTTTAGTTTCCCTCCACTCCAAATATTCAAAAGATAAAAGTAGAATATATGTTTGATTAAACTTTTCTTTTAGTTTTTCCAAACATAAGAGCATATAATCCAAAAGTATAACTTTACCTAGAATACATGATGCTTAGAGATGTGGTAAGGGATAAATTCAGACAGTAAGGGGCATGTTATGCTTTTGTGTTAAAGAAACTAGTGGATGGTGTCATCACAATGCCACTGCTGGCGTGAACCCACCCAAACATTTCTGCCCATAGTTCACCCAAATCAAGGTGCAATCTCACTCTTCCCTTTCCCCTTTTCTTTCTCTTCCTGAAAAATTCCGTCCTAAGGCCATTAGGTAGTTAGGAACGAGGTAGGCCTCCACACACAGGGCAGCCAGGTGTGACATGCTAGAGCCTAAGCAGGATAATAAGGAATCCACACACAATGCAGTGGACATGGGGGGACACACTAAACCAGGTGGGGTGTTTGTGTCTTTTTGGGGATATGGTCTTGTATGGGAATTTAGTGCCCTCATGGGGCGAATTGGATCATCAGATCCAATACATCATCAGATCAGGCTTGGGATATCAGACAGGTCAGAATGAAGGAATGTCCATGCAGGGGTGACTGAGCCAAGCAAGGTGAGGAGAGCATCAGCACGGGGTGGGAGGGAGAGGCCTGGCATGGCGCATCAGCATCTGAGCAGGTGAGGAAGACCTGGAGGGGTGGTATGGCACTGATTGTTGGAGCCCAAGCAGAATGAGGAGATTCATATAGGGATGGCTTGGCAAGAGGTATTAAAACCTAAGCAGGTAAAAGAGCATCCATGTTTAGCGACACCATCGAATGAGGTGCCGGAGTCAAAAAAAGGACAGCTTTAATAGGGGGAAGGTGGCCTGGTATGGGAGGGGTCAGAGCCCTAGTTCGGTAAAGACAAATCACACATTGGAGAAGTCCAAGCTGGGTTTCAGAGTCTGAGCAGGGTAGGAGGGGGTCCAAGGAAGCCAGGTTAAATATGAATTTCAGATAAATGAAAAATATTTTAGTATAAGTACGTCCCTAAAAAATTATCTGTTGTTTCCTGAAATGTATATTTAACTAGGCCTCCTATATTTTTATTTGCTAGGTCTGGCAACTCCACCAGCATGGTGTGGAGTGTCAAAGTACAAGCAGGATGAGGAGGGCACCCAGGTAGGAGAGAGAGAAAAGGCAGTGATGGGAGATTGGAAGCATCTTGGGGGATTGATCAAATAAGTAAATAGATTAAGGACAATGGTAGCTAGATTTCTCACTGTCAGAAAAAGGAGTACAAATATGTAAAGGAAGAAAACACTCATGAATCTTATGATTGGAACTTAAGGATTTCAATAAATAAAACACAGATGTAAATATTTATGTACATACATATATTTCCTAGCTCTGAGATGGCCTTGGAGCAGTGACCCCTCCAAAGCAATGAGCAGAGCTAGCACACAAATCTTGGTTTCTAAATTGTAGTCTGCACTAAAAGGAACCAGAGCTCATTGGAGAAAGGTTGGATTCCAGGGCTGGGGCAGAGAAAATATCTTTTTATACCTGAAAACAAGGAAGTGCTCAAAGAGTATTGGGGATATGTAACCAAAAGGACACACAAGGACACAGAAGCCATCTTAAAGGGTTCTCACTGGTCAAATCTGGGCCATTTTGAGCACAGAAATAATAATAATAGTAATCAATTATAACTCATTGGATAAAATAGGAAACTGTGACTCATACTGATCTAAATTAATAAATGAATAAAGTTTGGTGAGGAAAAGTGACCTAGTTACCTAGTAACCTAGTTCCAAAGTAACTCCCAACAAAACTACTTAATTACTAAGGGGATAAGAGTAACTTCACAATGGAGATGCTTAGCAGAAACCACCCTAATAAAGTGATCAAAGAACATCGCAGGCAATGGGAAAAAACATGGCCAAAACCCTGCACCACCTGAGATGTGCAATGAGAAAAGCATAGCACTTCTGTGGTATTCCTACCAAGGATGCAAAACCTAATCCAATCACAAGGTCTCAAACTTCTCTACTGTATCAGTCAAAGCTAAGAGACAGTGGGGTGATACCTATACTGTCCTTAATGCAAAAAGTGGCAACCAAGAATTTATGTACAGCCCAACATATTATTCAAATATAAGCAAAGAGACAAAAACATGCAGTAACCTGTGTATAGTTCTCACCCGCATTTCCTCAATAAACTCCTAGAGGATGACTTTCACCAGAAAGAAAGGATGAATGGAAAAGCAAAAAGCTGCATATAAAGAACTATTCATAAGCATTGAATCTTAATTGATAGACAAAAACTAAAACAAATCTGAAGTTTATAATTACAAAACAAAATATAAATTTTGGCAATATACAAATGATGCAATTAATACAACTTGGGAGAAGAAGAGAGAAGTAGAGAACTGTGTTTAATTTCCTCTTCTGTTAGAGCCAGAGGCCAAAAGATGTTAGTTAAAGCTGATAAACAAGAGAGATGTAAGTAAGTTTAAATGTGTTTAAACATTTAATCAAATGCAAATCAATAAAAATTAGTGATGAGAAATGAAGGAAGATGCAAAGAAGAAAGCGTACTAATTACATTATTGCTCATACTAAGCGATCAACAGATACACATACACAGAATGAAGTAGAGAAAATATATAGACTATATGGTAAAGGTTTTTTTAAAGGACCTCTAAAATAAAAATCATTACATTAAAAAAAAATGAAGCAATAAATACAACCAAGCACAAAAGGCTAAAATAACAGCAAAGACCTAACACAAGATCAGTTCATCTCCAAGGTGCGTGAAGGGTGACTTCTAAATGTTCCTCTAAGGGTACTAACATTGCAAGACAAAGCCCCCGCTTGCTATGGGCTATCTAACGTGTGCAAACTCATTTTACCCTCCCACTCTCATTCCCAGTGGAATCCAGGAGTGGTTGTCTGACCTCTGCCCAGGTGAGCAGAGGAAAGAAAATGTATGTCCTGAAAAGTATTATGATAGCATTGGGCTAGATAGCAGAAACAATGACTGCCAGGCTATGAAGTCAACTTTGCCAGCTAGCAAATGAACAGCAACAGAAAGCTTCTGAAAATAAGAATTAAATGAGAAGAGTGAGTAGATTCAGAAGATTAATTTGGAATGATTGGGGGTGGGGGCAAGATGAAAATAAGAGATGTTATAGAATCCCAGAATGCTGAAACTGGAACAACCTTTAGAAGGCAGATGTGAAGTGACTTATATATGGTGACATACAGTGATTTAGAGACAGAATTAGCACTAGAATTCCCATCTCCTCACTCCTATACTTCTATGCTCTCTCTAGCAGACCAGGCTAATTTTTACTGAAAGAGAATATATATTGTGTCTTATGACAGGCTATTGGTTGGAGGAGAGACATCAAAGATCATAGCATGATGCCTGACAACTAGGGAATGATGTCATTGTTCGAAAAATTACCTTATATTCTAGAGAAAGAATAAATTTTATGTAATTCTTTACAGATCTGCTTTTCTTTTTTAGGTAATGCAGAGCGTGAACAAGCCATATGTATGTATCGTTCTCCTCTATTTCTTGAATGATTTAACTACTTGATGTGAAACCCAGCTTTCAGTTGCTTCTTTATTTACAGATTATCGATTTTGGTATCCAAAATGGGAAGTGCCCCGGCCCCTTGTGTGTGATCTACTCTGCATATTCATTTTCTTTTTGAGAACACTATGTTTTTCACTATGTGCCACAACTGTTTTGATAATACAGTCTCAGTTTCCAAATATATTGGAAGAAAACATAGTATTTACCCCGGAGGTCATGGAAATAACGCAAGAAAATTTGGAGGAAAAGGTAAAGGAGGAGGACGAAGAGGACATGGAACAGGAGGAAGGGGAAGAGGAAGTGGAGGAAGAGGAAGAAGAAAAGGAGGAGAAGGAAGAGAAGGAGGAGGAAGAGGAGAAGAAAGAGGAGAAAGAGAAGGAGGAGGAGGAAGAGGAGGAGGAAGAGGAGGAGGAAGAGGAGGAGGAGGAGGAGGACAAGGGATAAGATATACCACCAACATGGTACAAAAGTATAATACAAAAAAAGGCAAAAAGTTTTATAAAAAGAACATCGAGATTTAAAAAAGAATATGTACAAACCACTGTTGCAATACCTTTTATTCCCTTCTCTTTTCCATACTCGTTCAACGAATTTAAATTTGAAAAACAAAGAAAAAAAACATGTAGTTTATAGTAAATATTATAAGGCAAGCTCTTGGGCACTAAGAACAGATAAAGATGTGATGTTAGAAATACTAAAAAGGATTTGATAGTCTATAATTTTAAGATTTCACTGTTATCCTGATAAAAGAAGGAATTTCCATTTTCTAAATATGTTTTTATCTTTGTGGTTTAAGTATTTTTTAAATGCATTGATAAAGTCCTCAAGTATTGAGATCACACATATAAGATGCAAAAGACGATTCCAATTCAGGACAAGCATTTAATAACTTTGGTTTTGTTCTTTTTATCATTACCACCACAGCTGTCATTGGTAGTAGTGATTGGTCATGATGGTGGTATTTTCTACGTGATATCAAAGCATCGAATACCATTATTTATCTTTGTAGTATATATGTCTGGAATGGTTTAAGTGGTACTTGTACATATTGTTAGGAGACAAATATGTTATTTCTACTTTATGTTCAATATTTTATTCAAGCCTTGCTAAGCTATATATTTGTTTTTATGAAGGGCTAAACATGTTAAAAGTTTACTTAGTTGTAATTGAGCAATCTGACTGCTTTTGAATTTATGTGATAAAATAAATTTTTTAAAAATAATTATTTATTTGTTCTTATTCAAAAAGTATTGTAAAGTTTGTAAATTAGTAATATAAATTAACTACTTACCCCTTGTAATACTAATAAATGAACTGAATAAAAATACCTAACACAACAAAATACATCAAATGGTATAAACTCTATGTTTATTAACTCTATTATATTAAAAGCCTGTTGGGCTGGCCGAGTGGCTAAGTTGGTTAAGAGTTGGCTTACAGCACGAGCTCTGAGCAACAGGGTCGCCGGTTTGATTCCCACATGGGCCAGTAATGCTGCGCCCAAGCCGAGCAGTTGCTGAGCTGCCAATAGGTGGCAAGATGGTTCAGCTGGTGTAACAACAAAATTGCCTGTTCCATGTGGACTATACCTACTTGCAACTAAGACTGAACTCATCACCTTGAGTTGAGCTGCCACCTGGATTTCTCAGTGGATAGAGCGTGCGCTCTTAACAACAAGGCTGCTGGTTCGACTCCCTCATGGGGTGGTGGCTATGCCCACCCACAACTAAGATTGAACACAGCACCTTGAGCTGAGAGGCCACGAGCTGCCAACGGGAATCCAGATGGCGACTGGCGACCTCCACAACAAAGACTGAAGAACAATAACTTGGCTGGTCCCCTCCCCCAATTCCCCAATAAAATCTTAAAAAAAAAAAAAAACTCTGTTCTTAAATGGGTCAAGATGAGAAATATACAAAAATGCCCTGAACTATCTTCTCAAATTTGATAGTTTCTGGTTTTTCGTGTTTGTTTTCAAGAGCATTGCTGTGTATGCACATCTATATATATAAAATTTCTATGAAGTCAGCCTGTTTTCTACCCAGCTTTCTGAGAAAAATCCTTAGGTAGAGAAAAGGCCTGGTTCTCTACAGCGATTTCATTTATTATCATTTTATATTTGTATACTATTTCATAGCTTCCAGAGTGCTTTCATGTAATTATATAATACTCAAAACCACTCTGTGGAGTTGATGTTGCTTCCGTTTTTAAAATGAGAAAATTGACTTTGAATTTGTGAAGTGGTTCGACTTATGGCTGAAAACAAATTAATTTCTGAACATTCTGATGCATGAGTAGAAATTCTTAGTACCATGTTCAATTCCCAGTATGACTAATTTGTTATGCATCTGTATATCTAACTTATACTCTTCTACATCTATTTTTCAATGTATCCTCTGAATTTCATGCATTATGATTGTTATAGGCCAGTGGTTCTTAACTGGGGACAAGTTTGCTCCTTCCACTCCACAGGACATTTGACAACATCTGAAAACATTTTTGATCATCATGACCAGGTAAGTGCTGCTGGTATCTTGTGAGCAGAGACCAGGAATGCTGCTAAATATCCTACAATGCACAGGACAGCCCCTGCAGCAAAGAATCATCTGGTCCAACATGTCAACAGTGCTGAGGTTGAGAAATTCTGTAGGCTTATTTCTATCCTGACGACATGTAAATTATGGAGGTATTATATGTTATTATATTTCCTTAAACTCTCATTTTCCTGAAAATTGTTCTCCCATTCCTTTTCCTCACCTTTCCATATCCACAGATTACCATGGGAGCTGTCATTTCATTACTGTGATTCTTTCTCCCTAGTTTTGTTTGGGATGGTCCACTGTCCACAGCTAGCTCCAATCATAGTCTTGGGTTTGGGAATCCAGATGGACATTCAAAACAGGTTATACTTGGTGGCTAAAGGTTTAATTGTAAAGCTCTGAGGCTATTTATCAAACTGCATAGAAGAAAAGAATGAAATATAGACAGAGAAGAAGTAAAAGACTGTTGGTGTCTTTGATGCCTAGTTTTATTCCAACCTTTCACATGAACCATTCTTTTTTCCAAGATATATCCTGTTACCATCCAGTAAGTTAACCTTTTTCCTTAGATTGTTTTGAATTGGGTTTCTATAATTGATTCAATTGACAGGACATTCTGATTATAAAGTTATTTTCATTAAACTTTTCATTATTCTGTAAACAGCATGAATAATAAATACACAAAAACTGAATCTATGGATATCCTTCACAGCATCATGTGGTCACAGGAACAGAATGTCAAGTTTTATTTCCAGAGTCTTTGTTCTCAGTATCATCTCCCGCTCTCCTAGAGCCACGCACCCTACCTGCTTAGAATTCTTATTTTTATCTTTATTACACAAGTTACAGGTTGACTCCTTCAGCTAGAATCAGAGATTATTAGCATGAATCCTGGAGAGGTCAGGGGAAATCACTCTTATTTTGTTTCCATGGCTTTGAGTTCAGGAACGTACTCTGACCAGGATGTTCTGGCCTCAAGAGTCTGGAGTGATAGATGAGCATTTGCTTCGTTCCTTAGTGTTGTGCATTCTATTCTGCATTGTAAGGCTCTGAGACTATTGAGATGCTCTTAACCCTGGTAAGGTCATCCCCAGCAAGTGTCTACACTACCTTATGTGCAGGAATGCTCCAGCATATGACTGGGCCAGAGGAAGACAAACGTGCTTCATTCTAGTTCTTCGTTCATTTATACTGTAATCTCTGTAACCATACATCTCCTAGTGAGGTTAGGTACTAGGATATTTGCACCCTCTTGATCCTGGAGAATGTTGCTGATCTCTCTGCCATATATTTTGACATTCTTTTATGTCCTATACATGAGTAAAACCTGTTTGATGTTCTCAAGCATTTGTGCCTTGTCTATCTATCAGTCCACTTACATTGCAATATAGCTGTTGTGTGGAGCGGCAGCCAATGGAAATGACACAAAAACTCCATATACAACCTGGATAAATCTCTGTGGGGAAAATTCTGGAATAATAAAGCAGACAGAGATGATATTGTGATGCTATGGTGGTTTATACTTGTTCTTAATTTAACTAAGAACTTGAGAAAGTGTGAAAGAACCAATGCACTTAATAAACGTTGACAAAATGTTAGTGATCCAGTGCTATCTTGAATCCTCCATTTAAAATGGTCAAAGATCAAGCATGTTACTCCCTGAAACCAGATAAATGTGAAGATTGTTGAGTTTGCTATGAGTTCTTCAATTTCCCTTAGCAATGAACTATAGTGCTGTGTGGTAATAGATGCTACACAAAGAAGGAATGAGCAGAGAATGTTCATGAGGAACAACACAAAGCAATGCAGAAGGAACTAGAGTCATAAGGGTTTGGTGTGACTCGGGAGTTGGTAGGACTTATAATTATCTAGCAAAGTCACAAACCTCTTCTATACCATTCAACATAATGTTGCTGGGAAACCAGGTTGGTCAGCAGTGGTGGGCTATGGCAGGGTGGGGCGCATTGGACAGTAGCTTTTCCCTCCCTTCCTTAGAAGAAATTCAACAGTTGTGTCCTAAAAGTGGAAATTGCCAAAAGCACATGCCCACTCAAATTCAAAGTCCCACCTGAGTGAGGGAAATGCAATTATGGGCAGTATCCGGCAAGATTTTTAAAAATATTTAAAATCTGAGAAGTATTAATGATATTCCCCCTATTAAACAGGTTTGATAGATCATGTCATTAGAGAAAGCCATAATCACTAATCTTCTGATTTACTCCAGTTAGGACAGTGCAACATTGGTGACTAGCCTGTCCACTTAGTACTAACCAATACAGAAAATAAAACTATACAGCTATAACTTACAATTTAAAGGAACCCTTGCTATGTCTCCTGGCAAGAATGTGCCAGTTTGGGGGAACAGGTTCACAAAACTGCAGAGCATAAAGTCACCCAATGGGTCATTGGGAGTGATGGTATTTAAGCCACTCTAGCTTCCACCCCTTGGTTCCTGGTCCCATGTAGTCTCCCTATTGGTAACATATCCTTACCAAGTATTGCCTCTAACTTGACATGTTAGTTGTTCCTTCAAAGACCATCCCAATGCTTTATCAAGCCAGAAATCTCTACACTGTATAAGGTATATAATATAACCAATGGATTCCATAGTCATGACTCCCCTTCTGAAAATCCTTTGTAGTAAAGTGAGACCTCTGATGGGATGTTTGCTTGTGTGGTGATCTATTCCTGTGGATCAGGCACTCAGGAAACCCATAATGGTGGTGCTGGCTAAGACTGTGAGGGTAGAAAAGTCAAATCTGTGCCCAGGAAACATGCTAGAATAGGTGCCTATTCCAAAGAGTACAAACCACTGGCTTTTCCAGGACAGAAGGAGCCCAGTGTTGTCAAATTGTCACAGAGTGCCTGTTGGTCTCCTCAAACAATAATGTGATGTCGGGGACTCAGCATTCATCTCTATTGTCGCTATATTGTACATACAGAGGTACATAGATCAGTACTGATAAGTGAAAGTCCATGCAAATGGACCTATGTGTGGCATTCATGCATTCCATTTACCCATCATGCTAATTCTGGGTGGACAATGGACAAAAGCTGAATAGTGTCAACTGATTAAGTCATTTTGTCCAGTTGGTTGTTCAAAACTGGTGGGCATTTAACCTGTAAAAAATGTTTGCACATCATTCCCATATCTTCATTCACATGCCTCTGCCCCAGGTCTTCATTATTTCTGGTCTTCAATTTTTTTCCTCCTAAACGCTTAACCTTCAGCCAGGCATTGGCTACTGTCCATGTGTCCATGTTGATTCTCCTCTCAGGCTACTTGTGCTTCTGTACAAAATGGATGACCAAGTGCACCACTCAAAGCTCCACTTTGAAGATTTTCCCTCACTGCTGTCCTTTAAGACATACCCTTGAGTATGTCTGTAATGCAGCCATTGTCCATTTTTGGCTTTCACCTACATGTAAAGCCAACCACTTGATAAACTATGATTTGGCTTTTTTCCATTATCTTTATCTAGAGGTACAGGACCACCCTTCAATATAGACATAGTTGTGAGCTACGAGACAGGTGCTGGTATAACTCTGATGAATAGATGAAGGTCTAGGTTGTCTGTTTGTGTAGCTTATGCCATCTGGTCCTGCTTGAATGTGATCCTATGATGAAGTTTGGCTCAATGTCAACTCAGATCTTGTGTCCAATAGTTCCCCAATCGTGTGGCTATTCCTATTTCCAAGTATATATGCATTCAAGTAAATGTCCATGAGTTCCCTTTTGTGAAGAACTAGGGCAGGGGTCGGCAAACTGTGGCTCGCAAGCCACATGAGGCTCTTTGGGTACTTTCTGTCTCAAAAGTTTGCCAACCCCTGTACTAGGGGAATCTTTAAAGTACATACTAGGAGGTTTCTCCTGTGAACACAGCCACCTGTTCAGTCAGGGCTTTCCGGGTGTGAAAACTGGCTCAGTTCAAGTAAGTAAGCAAGGGATGATGACTTCTTACCATTTGCTTCCTTAGATAGTTACTGAATCCAATTATGCCAGTTCAGATCCTCCTGATGGTAATGTCAAGACAGAATTAGAAGTACAAGAGATTTATTAATTGGTACCTGTAAAAATTTAAGTATCAAAGCATACAGTATGAGAAGGGAGGGAAGAGTAATTTTCCAGTGGAGAAACCTGACAAACACAACCTCAGTCAGGTGACCAAAGTCAATATCATGTTAATATTATCAAGTCATGTTAATAGCATGTATCCTTGATATGACATAATGAAAATGGCATTTTACCTCTGTGGTATTCTTCCCAAGAACATATAATCCCCGTTTAATCATGAGAAAAACATCAGACAAATCTCAATTAAGGGACATTTTATAAAATACTGACCAACACTCCTGAAAAACTGGCAAGATCATCAAAAACAAGGAAAACCTGAGAAACCATTACAACCAAGAGAAATCTAAGCTTAGAAGCATAACTACTAAATGTAATGTGATATCCTGAATGGGATCCTGGAACATAAAAAGGGCATTAGGTGAAAACTAAGAAAAATCTGAATCAAGTATGGGCTTTAGCTAATGAAAATGTATCAATATTGGTTCATTAATTATGACAAATGTACTATAAGATGTTAATAATAGGTGAAAGTGAGTGTGGGTACATGGGAACTCTGTAATGTCTTCACACTTTCTCTGCAAATCTAAAATTGTTTTACCATAAAAATTGTTTTTTGTTTTTTGTTTTTAGCTGAGCCATCCTGCCACCTGTTGGCGGCTCAATGGCAATTCAGCTTGGGCTGGCATCAAACAGCCGTTGCTCAGAGCTCAGCTCACACTTTTTTTTTTTTTTTTTTTTTTTTGAGGGCAGTGTCACTGGCCAGAACCGGGGCTGCTGGCTTCCCAAGCCAGTGCTTAACCACTGCACCGCTCGAGCAGCCCATCAGCTTGTGCTTTTGAGTGAGCTCTTAACCAACTGAGCCACTCGGCTGGCCCTTTAAAAAATTTTTAATGAAAGTAAAAATATTTTTGTGGCACATAAAAATTATATAAAATTCAAATTCTAGTGTCTATGAATAAATTTTTATAGGAACACAAACACATACACAAAAGGCTGGGAGACCAGGAGTAGGTAGGGAAAACCTTCAGATGACAACACATGTCTGACTCCTATGAAATTCAGTCAGAAGAGGCTAAGACTACAATGCAACTCAGAAATCTTAGCCCACACAATGGGGAGCTGTGGTACAAAAATCCCCCATGGAGTTGAGAGATGTATTGGGCAGACACGTCTTGGGCAGCTATTACACTCAGTCATTGACTGGGGTTCCACAGGGAAAGTATAGCCTTAGCTAAGATGTTGTAGCAGATTCTAAAGGTGCTACAGCTGGAGGCTGTCAGCTAACTGCACTCCTTGTGGCAGATTTTATCTTGCAGGAATGTGCCTCTTTGTTTGCCACAGTGGGTAAAGAGGATCCACCTGCAGTAACTGACACTTCACATGGGTCAAAGCATATATGCAGCATATATTACAGCTTTTAAGATTCCAGGGAGGAAATGAGGATGCAGATGAAAAGGGGGCCACATGTTAAATCTGACAAGCTCCGGGAGGCCTGTGTTGTAGGCCTTACAAACTAAGGAACTGAAAGTAACCACACAGGCTGGTCTGAACATAAAAATTCCTAACTAAAAGTGGGTCATGGTGGGGCTGGCCGAGTGGCACGGCAGTTAAGCGCTGGCTTGGGAAATCAGCAGCCCCGGTTCGGTCCCACATGTGAGGGCCAGTGACACTGCCCTCAAAAAAAAAAAAAAAAAAAGTGGGTCATGGTGGGTAGTCACATCCTAAACCTGTAGCTTCCTTGACAAAGGTCAGATTTTATCTTAAGTGGTCCTGTCTGTTGTTTTTTTGCATCTAAGGTAACATAATTTTGAAATGTCAGAGTACTCTCTTATTCCAGACCTCCCAGAACACAACAGCAGGCATGAGAGCACCAGACCATAAAACCCCTTGTTACCTTATTCTCTGCATACATGTCTATGTATTGTAAATGTTTACTATCCTGTAACCCTGCAATGTAAAAGAAGTATGTGTCTCTGTGTATCTCCATTTTGCTTTTTACCCAATCCCAGAGATTTCCCTGTTTTGCTTTCTCCCACCTCCTTAATCTACCATTAATGGATTTCATGTAACCCTCCTACTGTCTCTTCCTTTTATTCTAATGCATAAAATATGCTGCAAAACTGCCATTCTCCAGAGCATTTTTTCAATCCATTGAGATTTTGCTTCCCAGCAACAGTCAATTTCGATCAAATAAATTCAAATAAACTCTACAGGTTTGGACATTTTTTTACATTGACCAGGGAAAAAAATAATTGTAAAAAAAGAAAATGGGGGATTCTGATTGAAGAGTCTGAGATTAAACTGTCCTCCATGAGGAAAATAATTTCTGGAGGATGAGATGAGAATTCCAATTGACAGACAAGTTGAAGCTGTATTATAAGGTCATGGTATAATAGTTTAAGGATCAGGAACAGAGATTTTTGGCTACTAGGCTCAATGTACAACATAACTCATGTCCTAGGGCAAGAACCATATTCAGTATTGAGGGGAAAGGCGAGAAATCCAAGATGGCAGAGTAGATAAATGTTGTGCTTGCCTCTTCCAGTGAACACATTAAAATTACAACTAAAATTATAGAACAATCAAACTGGAGAACCACCTGAAGCCTAGCTGAACAGAAGTTTATAATTAAGAGAATAAAGAAGAAGCCATGTCAAGATTGGTAGAAAGGGCGGAGATGCAGAACAGGCCAGCTCCAAACCTCTGTGTGGTGGTTGAGAATTGGGAGGCATATATTGGCTGTAGAGGTTCCTCCCAGAGGAGCAAGGGACCCCAGCCCCACACCAGGCCCCCCAGCCTGGAGTACTGGTGCCGGGAAGAGGAGCCCCCACAACATCTGGCTGTGGAAAACAGTGGGCATTCTGACTGTCAGGGTGGGACAGAAAGCTGCAGGAAACCCAGACATCCTCTTAAAGGTCATGTGCACAGACTTACTTGCACGCAGACACTCATCCTGAGCTTCGGCAGAGAGACAGTGACTGCAACGGGGGGAGGGGGGGAGGTGGCGTCTGAGACATGCAGGGAGAGACTGAGTTGTGTGGCTTCGAGGTAAGGAGAGTTGACATTTTTCCTGTGTGGGGTCCTACTCCTGTGCAGCCGGCAGGTGCGGGAACTGTCTTTCCAATGTGTTGAGCCCTCCCCCATGCCCATGACCAAATCTGAGTCTAAATCTGGTGAGCTCTGCTCAGTCCACTCCAGTGACTCCCTGGGACCCCAACCCACCCTACTCATCCAATGCTGGAGGTAAGCCCCTCTCACAGCAGCTTGTAAGCTATGGATGTCGCCAAACCCACAGCCAGGCAGCAACATCAAGCCTAACAACAATCACCTCATAGGGATACCAGAAGGAGAAGAGAGAAAGCAAGGGATTGAGAAACCATTTGAAAAAATAATGACTGAAGTTTTTCCTAACCTGGCAAATAAAATAGATATACAATCCCAGAAAGTGCATAGAGTCCCAAACAAGATGAACCCAAACAGGCCTATACCAAGACACATCATAATTAAAATGACAAAGGTTAAAGACAAAGAGAGAATGCTAAAAGCAGCAAGAAAAAGGCAATGAGTTACTTATAAAAAGCTCCCATAAGACTATCAACTGATTTCTCAACAGAAACTTTGCAGGCCGGAAGAGATGGCATGAAATATTAAAAGTGATGAAAACTAAGGACATGCAACCAAGAGTACTCTATCCAGCGAGACTATCTTTTAAAATCGAAAGAGATAGAGTTTCTGAGACAAGAAATAGCCAAAGGAGTTCATCACTATGAAACCAGTAACACAAGGAATGTTAAAGGGATTTCTTCAAGATGAAATACATATATATATATATATATATATATATATATATATATATATATATATATATATAATAAAATGGCAATAATTACACTTTTATCAACAATTACTTTCAGTGTAAATGGATTACATGCTTCAATCAAAAGACATATGGTAGCTGAATGGATAAGAAAATAAAACCTTTACATATACTGCTTACAAGAAACTCACTTCAGATTAAAAGCACAGACTAAAAGTAAAGAGATGAAAAAATATATTACATGAAAATGGAAAGAAATAAACAAAAAGTTGGGGTAGCAATACTTACACTAAATACTTACACTAAATACTTACAATACTTACATTAAATAAATTTATATATATATATATATATATATATATATATATATATATATATATAGAGAGAGAGAGAGAGAGAGAGAGAGAGAGAGACTTTTTAAAAAGGCTAGAACAAGAGAAAAAGAAGGGTCCAGCAATCCCACGTCTGGATATTTATCTGAGGAATTCCTAAATGCTACCCAAGGGGACACGTGCATCCATATATTCATTGCAGCATTGTTTACAATGGCCAAGATGTGGAGACAGCCTGGTGTCCATCGATGGAAGAATGGGTAAAGAGGAGGTGGCCTATATATACAATGGAATATTCTCGGCCATGGAAGAAAAATGGGTTCTTGCCATCTGCAGTAGCATAGATAGACCTGGAAGGTATTGTTCTGAGTGGACTGTGTCAGACAGAGAAAACAGATGCAATATGATTTCACTTATATGTGGAATCTAAAGAACAATATAAACAGACGCCAAAACAGAAACAAATTCACAGATCCACAGAACACTTTGATGGGCCAGATGGGAGGGAGGTTGGGGGATAGGTGAAAAAGAGGAAGAAATTAAGAAGTACAAATTGGTTGGTACAAAGTAGTCATAGTGATGTAGTCATAAGCAATATAGTCAATAATGTTGTAATAATTATGTATGGTGTCAGATGGGTACTAGATTTATTGGGATGATAGATAGAAGGGGGTTTGAGGGGCTGAGTGAAAAAGTGAAGGGATTAAGAAATACAAATTGGTAGTTACAAAATAGCCATGAGAATATAAAATATAGCACAAGGATTTTAGTCAATAATATGGTAATAACTATGTATAGTGCCAGGTGAGTACTAGTCAGGGGGATCACTTCTTAAATTATATAAATATGTAACCACTATGCTGTACACCTGAAATCTATATAAAATAATATTGATTGTTGTCAACTGTAAACAAAAAATTTTAAAAGGGGGTAAAAAGTTGAAGGGAATAAGAGGTTAAGTTTCCAGATATAAAACAAATAAGTCATGGGTATATAATGTACAGCATAGGGAATATAGTCGATAATATTGTGATAGTGTGATATGGTGTCAGATGGTTGCTGGACTTACCATGGTGATTGCTTCTTTAAATATATAAATATTGAATAACTATGTATACACCTGAAACTAATATAATATTATAGGTTAACTACAGTTTTAATTAAAAATCTTAAAAATCATATTGAGGGGAGAGAAAGATGCAGTGGTGAAAAAGTAAAAGGTGTTGGACTAGCCCAGGGGTGGGCAAACTTTTGAGAAGGAAGAGCCACCAGGGGTCAGCAAACTGTGGCTCATGAGCCACAGGCTCTGAAGTAAAATTGAAAATAAAAATAAATAGCTTCATTTATAAAATTTTTAAAGGATATTATTCACATAATGGTGATCAAATATATTTATGGCTCTCGAATAATTTTTAAATCATTGTGAGGGACAAGATTGGCTCTTCCAGGGGTCAGCAGACTTTTTTTTTTTCCAATCTAGTTGTAGAAGGCACAGCTGTGTGGCCCATGTGGGAATTGAACCCGCAACCTTGGTATTATGAGCCTGTGTTCTAACCACCTGAGCTAACTGGCCACCCCTCGGCAACCTTTTGAGATGGAACGTACCCAAAGAGCCACATGTGGCTTGCAAGCCCCAGTTTGTCGACCCCTGGAGTAGCCAATCAGTAACAAATTCTGTTATGAGGAATATCAGAGCTTATTGTTGGTATGGATGGTATGAGTGAGTAGGAAACCCTGCTGCTGCCACTGAGAGAGTAAGGCAGGTTTCATTAAGGGGGAATGTGGAGTAATCAAAGCTGAAAAACAGGAAAGGTTTAACAAAATACCAACCTCCCATTCCTCTGGGGGGCACAATAGAAAATTGTACTTCTGGCAGAAGGCTGGGGAGATGCTACAGGGAAGAACACTGGGCTTTTAGACTTAATAATTCTTGATTCAGCTATTCTCCACTTTCCCTCTGAAATCATAGGCATTCTACTGGCACTGGATGAGACTATACCTACTAATGAGAGACTCCAATGATTTTTAGATCAAAGAGTCCAGTAAAAACCTGAGTACTGTCAGGAAAGCATTTAAATAAAAAAACCAAGAAGGTCATCAAAGTAACCTGATTGAGCAGAAATTATATATTCAGAAACCTATCGGTAAACAAGAAGAAGCCGCCTCCCCAGGACCAAGACTTAAAGAAAGAACCTGAAATGAGTGTGCATGGGGCTGTAAGCTCGATTTCAATAGACACATTTCCAGAAATTCCTCTCGTTTCTTGGAGTTGTCCATTTTGTAATTGGCAAAAGATATAGTCAGTAAACAGGTCCCAAGGTTACCAAGCTCAGCACCCATGGGAGCAATAAGTTATAACTAGGTTTTCTCTGGTATTGACAATTTTTTTGGTTTTGACACTGTGTCGGAGGCCTTGAAAAAGACCACAAAAATAAAAAGGCTAAAAAAAAAAACTATTCACAAATACAGATCCAACCTTAGATATCAACAGATCAGGGAATAGCATTTTTATAGCACAGACAGTACAAGATAGGAAGGACAAGGAAATATAATATGAATTGATCTTTTTGTCAATGTAAGAATGTCCAAGCCTTAAATAATTTCTGTAAGAGTTTATTTGAGCCCAAACTGATAACAATGCCAGGAAGCAAGATCTCAAATGTTCTGGAGGTGACAGTTTTGCAGTTTCTTTTATATGTATTTGAAATTAAGGTGAGAAAGTAAGATTACATGGAGATGGGGGGAAAGCAAGGTGGGGATTGGGTTATAGGGTAATTAACAAGATTATGTGCTTTATTGAGGGTGGATGGGCTTATTTCAAAGGTGTATTAACCTGGATACACAAAAACAATGATAGGTCTTGCTTAAGGCAAAGATAAACCTTTTACTAAAAAAGTTTTATGCCTAGGGTGTGACTACTCATCATGACCTGCCCAGTTAGGAATTTATGACCCCCTGTGAGGTTATTTTCTGTAGAACCCCTTTTTCATCCACACTTTAAACAATTTTTATCAACCACAAAGCAGAGGAATAAATGAAAACTAAAACAGGCACTTTAAGCAATTACAAGACAAATAGGAAGGTGACAGGGCAACATTCTGCTTAAGGAGTAATGTTCCAGATTAAAAGAATGAAGTCCAATAAAGACAGACTGCCAGATGAATTGTTTCTAAATGATGAAGTTGACAATGAGGGGGTAGAGACAAAAGATGTAACTCATATGATAATTACTCGAACAATTATTTTAGACAATTTTTATTTCAGTCATTATTTTAAGAACAAAGATTCAGTTATGTGTCTCCAAGGCAGGAACATTAAAATTCCGGTAATCTGTGACACGTTATGCAAATGTGGTTGCTAGAATTTCGACAATAAGATTGATGGGCTGGATTGACCCTGCTTCTCACAGCTAAGGTAGATCTGATGCTTATAGAGTTTCCCTACCGTGGGAAGGGGAACTCCATAGAATGTAGGTTGGGATGAATAGAAGAAGGGGTGAGTTTGTTCATGCCATAGTTGCTGCTCACTATTTGGGGTATTTCTCAAAGCTGTCTCTCTGGTAGAGCAAAGGAAAGATGCAGAGGATAAAAAGGAAGGTGGTGACAGAATCAGGCAACCCTACAATGTCACTTTAAAGAGAATAGAGAACAGAATGTGCTTTTAGCATTCTTACTCTGTACTCCTGCACCCTTTATGGAAGGATCTTGAGAAGACTCCAGGATTAATCCAGTCATTCTTTGTCTATTGCTGTGGACTTGGACAAAGGCTATCCTGAATGGGCAATAATGAATGAACATTGTAGATGTGGCCAATTCCTAATGGGATAGTTGTTATTTGGAAATAAAAGTGGGAATAATAGGTTATTTAATGTGTTAAGTTTTTCCCCCAAGAACCCAGGGAAAAATTTACCTGTCAAAACAGCCAGCCAGACCATAAACAGAAATGCAAAGCAGACACCATGTTTTGGAACCTATCAAGATAGTAAAATTTATACCAAGTTCCTAAATACAATGAAAAAGATCTGAAAGTGGCTTACTTTACATAAATGACTGCATTTTGTGCATGACCAAAATGATGTTGCTTCTATAGATGGTTTCTAAATCCTATGCAAAAAGCATAATCTTAACAGATTACACTTTTTGGATGGTTGGATGTAGGTTCATGTTCACAGAACATGGTACGATGATAATTAGTTTAGAAGCCATGAGCCAGAGTAAAAAAGAAAACTGATTTTGTTGGATCAGTGCAATCATAAAGATAAAGCGGGAAATGGAAACCCATGAAAACTTTCTGTCTCTGCATCCTGGCCAAGAGTGAGAGATGCGGAAGCTTTGTGAACATCAACAATCTAAACTTGGAAAGTTTTGAGACAGTGGGCATGTACACAACTAACCCCTCCCTGTAGGTAGCCAGAAGTTTTGATAATACTAGGAATTATTGCATAAAATGTCGCCAGTTAGATGATGTCTAGGAATACAGGACTACAATTTAAAGGAGACCAAATCGTAACTCACTGTGAGACAATGGTGTGACATGACAGGCTATTAGTGGACCTTGTGTAGTGAGATATACCCCAGGTGAATGGTTCTCAGTCCCACCCAATTTTTCCACTAGTGCGACAAGGCTTACTGATTGATAATGCCCTTATTGGAAACAGTCTTGTTGTATCATCTGTTCTTGTCTCATAATAATAAAATATAATCTACATCACTTTTAATGGCTACAAAAATTTCTACTGCGTAAAAGCTCCTTACATCACCTGCCTCCTTTTATTGGATGTTTGTATCCTTTCTAACACAATATATGAATGACAGTGGCTATTGATCCTCCTGCTCAAAAGGAGATTCCCCACTACTTGAGTTCAGTTCTACCTGGATGGGGACATAGGAGAGAGTTCTTCCTTTATGCCCCAGAAGTCCCATAAAGAGGGGATAACAAAGTCCAGGACTTTCTGAGTTTTTTTAAGTTTTTGGTGACCAGTGATAGAAGTATGCAGGGACAGCTGGTCGTGAGTCCCTTCCACTTTGCTCATTGGTCTCCTCCAGACCTTCCTCCATTTCCTTTTTGTTTTGAGTTGTTACTCTGGCTGCTCTCTCCTCAGGCCCAGGGCTTGTAACTAGGGCTGATTTTTCCGGTAGGTGCAGTAATCAAGGACCCAGGGTGTATTATACTTTTAGGCGCCCATGAAAATGTTTTACTTGTCATTTAAAATCAAAAGAAAAATGAAAACGATAATTATAGAAAACAAATGATGCATCCAGTATGGATTCTATTCATCTTTATATCAATAGTTATAAAATATAATTTTAATATTTGTATTAAAAATATCAAAGACGCCAATGAAGGTAAAGTTCCTAGGACCAGTCGTGCCTAGATCTAGAATCTAGATTAGTAATTTCCTCAGTCTTTGCTGTGAGTTAGAGACATGAATTTGATATTAGTAAAAATTGACACTTTTCAATGCAATTTTCCAATTGAGGAAATTAACCCCATAGTTATTAAATTTATTCATTTACTGACACATATTTCTCAGTTGTTTTCATTAGTGGGACACTATTTTTGCTCTGCCTCTCAGCTTCTCTTCTTCCACTATTTTTTCTAGTTCTTCTCTGAGGCTTTCTCCCCATATTCCTTCCTCTTTCCTCTCCTTCCTCTGTCATAATACATTTCTGTATAACAACCAGGTAATGTAAACATACATTTATATTTGACCCCAGCTTAACAGTTTTATAATTTATATAACTATTAGGACTTAAATAAATTGTAATGGTATCAAGTCACAGGTTATTTAACGTCAAAGGGACTTTTGTATAACAGTAACTCTGTACCTATATTAATGCCAGATTTATTATTTATATTCTAATACACAAAACTATAAATATCAATTTTATTAAAAATTTCTTAAATAATTACCTCTTGTTAAAAAAATAGATTATAATTGCAGGTTTAGTAGGATGTAGTCCACTGAACTGTTTATATAACCTAAAAGCAAGAAAAAAATAGTATTTTTATAACTATAATGATCAAAAACTTCATTCTATTCTAAAAACTCAGGATTTTGGGCTTAATTATTTCTTTACTATTTCTACTTCTGATCCTTCCTTCCTTCCTTCCTTCCTTCCTTCCTTCCTTCCTTCCTTCCTTCCTTTTTAAGATTTTATTGGGGAATCGGGGAAGGGGAACAGACAAGTTGCTGCCCATTTGTTCTTCAGTCTAGTTGTGGAGGATGTTGCTTCACTGGCCCATGTTGGTATTATCATTGCGCTCTTCCTGGGTGAGGCAAATCGGTCGCCCGCCTCTGGATGCTTGCTCACCGCGGGGATTGGCAGCTCACACTGGCTGCCAACCGCTCACGCTGGCTGCTGGCCACTCTCTGTAGCTTATGGCAGCCACTGCAGCAGAGGCTGCAGCCTATACTGTCGCTGGGGACTCACACAGCCCAGCTCCAGGTGGAGCTGTTGTTCACCATCTTAGCTGTAGAGGGCAGTGTCACTGGCCCTCATATGTGGGATCCAAACCGGGGCCCTGTTGCTCAGAGCTGGCGTCCCAAGCCAGCTCTCAACCAAGGCACCACTCGGCAGGCCCTACTTCTGATTCTTTTATAGAGTTATAGTAATGCTTATTTTGTTATCCCGCCCCCCCCCCCGCAGGATTACCTTCCCAAAAAAACTTTCCTCCAAGCAGCTGTATTTTATTTTTGTCCTCTCTAGTTCTGAAACCTCTAGGAAATGATGCTTCCTTGCTTTTTCCAGCTTCTAATAGCCCAAGGCATTCCTTGGCTTGTGGCAGCATAACTCCAATGTCTGCTTCCATTTTCACACCGTCTTCTGTCTGTATCTCTGTGTCTTCACATGACTTTCCCTTCTCTGTATCTCTTCTTCACTTTTTTTTTTTTAAGATTTAATGGGGAATTGGCGGGGGGACAACATTGGAGAATCGGGGAAGTGGAACAGACAAGTTGCTGTCTTTTTGTTCTTCGGTCTAGTTGTGGAGGACGTTGCTTCACTGGCCCATGTTGGTATCGTCATTGCGCTCTTCCCGGATGAGGCAGATCGGTCGCCAGCCTTTGGATGGTAGCTCACCGCAGCTATTGGCAGTTCACGCTGGCTGCCGGCCACTCACTGTAGCCTATGGCAGCCCACTGCAGCAGGGGCTGCAGCCTACACCGTCACCGGGGCTCGCAGCAGCCCAGCTCCAGGTGGAGCTGTTGTTAGCTGTGGAGGGCAGTGTCACTGGCCCTCATATGTGGGATCCGAACCGGGGCTGCTGGAGTCCCAAGCCAGCTCTTAACCAATGCGCCACTCAGCTGGCCCTCTTCTTCACTCCTTTTAAGGGCACTGGTCATACTGGATTGGGATCCATCCTAACAGCCTCATTTTAACTTGATCACATCTGCAAGAACACCATTTCCAAATGTCATCCTGAGGTACAAGGTAGGATTAGGGCATCCACATATCTTTGAAGGGACTCCACCCAATCCATCTTAGGTTCCATGAGCAGGCATGCTGAAATTGCTCTGAAAAATTTCTCCTGAGGTAACTTTTATTTTTCTGCTTCCTACACAAAGGAGAAGCTAGCTATCTCCATTGTAGCTCCAGTCTGACATAGGCATCATGCCTTTCCCCTCTTCCTTCTTCATATTTGGAGTGTGACTGTGAGACCATAGATGGAGCAGCTGTCTTGTGAGCATGAGGTAAGCATGAGTAGAAAAGCCACATGCTTAGGATGATGGAGCAGGAAAATAGGAAGAGCTGGAAATGCTGACATCGTGTTGTTATTGCACCGGCCCTGGACTCCTCACCTTTGAACTTATTATTATTCAGAAAAATTACACCCCATTGTAGTTAACTGACTATAGATGAGATTTTGTGCAACTAATACATTTTCTCTCCCTTAGAAACCAACCTCAAAACAATAAATCTCAAAGTGAAACACCTGTGTTACTGGCATTGCCTTCTGGGCCTAACTGTTTATGCAAACCTCTGAAAGTCAATCACGTTTATTAGTGATTTAGTACTGACATATCTCAGTAGCTCAAAACAAGCTGTAGTATCTTTTTAAAAAATAATAACAAATAATACATATTTTAGTTCCATTTTTCTTGTTCTTTTTAAGTTGAAGTGTGACCTTTTACATTTCCACAACTATTAGTGAAATTGCCAGTTGCAGTCTCACTAGTGACAGATACCCATCTCACAAAAAGATTATCAATCCCTGCATTGGATGAATAAAAATAGTAACCCCAAGAAAGACTGATCAAGAAAAAAAGGAGAGAGAAAATTAAAACTGACAATATCAGGAATAAAACAAGAGACACTAATAGAGGTCCTAGAGAAATTAGAAGAATAATAGGTGAATATAATGAATAACTTATTGTCAATAGATTCAACAATTTAGATGGAATGAGCAAATTCTTAAATGAACCCATTTCCAAATCCACTTCTTTATTTTTTATGAGAATAAAGAAAACAACCTGAATAGCCTCACATCAAAGATTGTGAAACGTCTGAGATTATATGCTGCTTGCAAGCTGACAAGTTAGTCAACCACAGTTTCAAGGATACTGAAAGAAAATAAGAGACTTCTGGGTCAGAGACAAACACAGTATTTTACTCACAGCAATGGTAATGAATTAAAGCTTTTAGAAACATTTTTGTTTCTTAAATTTTATTTATATTAAAGATGTACATATGCATAATTTAAGAAATCAAATAATCCTATAAGGCCTGTAATAAAAACAAGGTTGCCCTTGGAACCACAGCTGACAGGACATGTTTTATAAAAAAAAAAAAAAAAAAGTGAGAACTGAAACGTTCAAAGGAAACAATGAAACTGCTGTTTTTGAAACCAGTGCAATTACCTTTTGAGTTGAGCTACTTCAAAATAATCTCCTTCTCAGAAGTAAGAGGTTAACTATGCTAAAAATTTGTAGCTAGTTGAATTGTATAAATATTGAGTGCATAAAACTCAATGCTATAAGATTATACTGGCTATATTATCTCTTTGACCATTTATATATTGTGCTTCTACCTGTACACACTTGAGTTACGTTGAAATGCCTCACAAGTTTAACTCATGAATGCTAAATCTAGCAGCATTAATCAGTATGATGTAAACATTTCATAAACACAAGCACTAATCTATTAATATTTATTCATTTCTGCATTTTTATTGATATAGAAAGTACATTTATCCTGTTTGAATTTATAATGGTTTTTAAAATTTATCCATTATAATTATCTTAGGATAATTGGTATCAGAAAGGACCATAAAGCAAAGATACTTTAAATGAGGACCCAAAATTCAAAACAAAATGTAGAAGAAAATGATTTAAATGGGATTTTCCTTTGAAAAATGAAGTGAAAATTTGGAAATTGATATACATAGATGATAGACAGATAGATAGATGATAGATAGATAGATAGATAGATAGATAAGAGCTCTTCATCAATTTTCCCAAGAATTTTTGTAACACTTTGACATTTAAATCATTCTCTTTTTAAGGACTAATGAGTCATTATTTTGCTTATCTGTTCTCCTTCAAATATTAACTGATTTAATTCTAGCCTGCATTTTATTTGTCAACAGCTTTTTAATACATTTCTGAAATATTGAGTCCTTTGCAAGAATTGCAATCTCATGTTGCAATTGATTTAGTCTATTGCATTTGCCTGTACTATAAGATGTTGATAGCATTATGCAATTAGCCAGAGAACTACAAAGAGGTCGACTCTTCCTGCAAGGATTAGGTGTTAATGATAAGGAATGTTTGAATTGGAAGTCATTCTATATAAATCTATTAACAAATTTCTTGCATGTGTTATGACTGCTTTAGCAGCCCTATGCCACCTTGTAATGTGGTGACTTGAATATAAATACTTATATAGGATAATGAGGATGCCTATATTTTTATTGTTATACAAGAATATGTTATGACAGAAACAACAGAATCATCTGATAATGCAGCAGGATAGCACTGTCAACAAGTTCTTTCTAATTCTAATCTCTAAATCTCTTTAGAGATTTATAAAGAACAAAATATTCTTGTACATACATGTTTATACACAAAGTTCCTCATTGAAAATATTCCTAAACTCTATCTGTTAGTCACTACACTCATACTAAACATCACAAATTATTTATTTAAAACATCACTGTCTAACAGAAATATAATAAAAGCCACTAATGGTATTTTAAATTCTGTTGTAGTTACATTAAACGAGTAAAAAGCAGGTGGAAATAATTTTTATGATAGATCTTATTTAATTCAACATATCCAAAATATTTTTTTTTCTTGTTTTTTAAAGATTTTATTGGGGAATTGGGGAAGGGGAACAGTCAAGTTGCTCTCCTTTTGTTCCTCTGTCTAGTTGTGGAGGATGTCCTTCACTGGCCCATGTTGGTATTGTGATCATTGAGCTCTTCCAGGGTGAGGCAGATCAGTCGCTGGCCATTGGATGGCTGCTCACGGTGGCTCATGGAAGATCATGCCGGCTGCCAGCTGCTCACGCTGGCTGCCAGCCACTCATGGTAGCTCATGGCAGCTCTGCTTCAGCCAACGCCGTCACCAGAGACTCACGGCAGCCCAGAACTAGGTTGAGCTGTTGTTCACCATCTTACCTGCAGAAGGCGCAGCACCACTGGCCCTCATGTGGGATCTGAACCAGGGATCTGCTGCTCAGATCTCGTGCTCCCACATCAACTCTTAACCAATATACCACTCGGCTGCCCCTTTCCAAAATATTACCATTTCAACATGTAATCAATATTAAAAGTATTAAGGAGATAGTTTGCATCCTTTGTTTCATCACAAGTCTAAAATCTGGTGTATATTTTACACTTAGAACACACCCCAATTTAGACTAGCTACATTTCAAGTGCTCAGTAGCCTCATGTGGCTAGTGACTATGATATCAGACAGCACAAATTTAAAGACTAATCTCTTGAAAATGCCTCAGCTCTAGAACCTGTATCATCCAATATCCAAGTGGGCTTATGTTCACTTAATGTGATTTGATGTGGGCATTCTGAATTAGATGGTATAGTGACTGAATGTTTGTGTCTCTTCCAAATTCATATGTTGAAACTCTAGCTCCTGGTGAGATGGTGTTAGGAGGTAGGGCCTTTGGGAAGTAATTAGATTTAGATGAGTTCATGAAGGTGGAGCCCCATGATGGGATTAGTGTCATTTTAAGAAGAGGATGAGACCAGAGCTCTCTCTTGATCAAGTGATGACAAGGCGAGAAGGTGGCCCTCTACAAGCCAAGAAGAGGGGCTCACCAGGAACCGAATCATCTGGAACCCAGGGGATGGGAAGTTCCAGTCTCCAGAAACTGAGAAATGAAATTCTGTTGTTTAAATTACCCAGTCTGTGATATGTTATTATAGCAGCCTGAGCTGACTAAGACAAAGGAAAAAACAGTAAGGGCTAATATAATGAAAATAGGCTGCTTCTGCTTCATAGTTTAGTGAAAAAGGAAGATGTGTGCGTAAAGGAAATAAGGGAGCACAGCGGAAGGGGGATGCTTATGGGAGTCAGAAAATGCAACATAGAAAAGAGAACAGTTAAGTTGGACCTTATGTGATAAGTAGGAGTTTGACAGAGAAAGAAGTGAGAAAATAGGTGAAAAGGAAGAAACACCATGAGTTGCAGAAAAACCTGGCATTTGGTGCCTGCTGAGAAGCTTACAGGAAACTAGATTTCAGCATGGGTAGGTGGCTTGAGAACTTTATGCAAAAGGTTTGGACACACCCCTGCTCAAAATAAAGTCAATCTGATTTAAAATGTTGCTGAGCAACAACACACTGTGATGGTGCCCATCAGCATAGCTTTTCTATTTTCTGTAGTTCTGCTTAGTAGAAACCAGAACAGCAAACCTTTTTCGATCCAAGATTAGCTAAGCTAGCTTGCAGGGAAATCCCAAGAGTGAGAGTATTCAAGATACAGGCATAAACATGCTTGTGGTTTTTTATCATTGGTGCCTGAGCAAAATAAAGAAATAAAAACAGGTTGGAGTCAGGGGTGATGGGCTGAGAGAATAAGCAGATGAGAGACTTATGAGCCACCATAAATATGGGGAGCACATTTAGTAGCAGGGGTCAGTGCCAGTGCTTGAGAGGTGGGAGAGAGAAAATTATGGCTGAAGAGTAGGAATTTGGAGGTAGAGCAATTCCAGTAGGAGTTTAGAAGTAGACAAACTCAGTTGGTAATGCCAAGGATGTGCCTCTGAATGATTTGTTCAAATCAATGAAGTAGAGTTAAAGAAGTTTCTAGGCAGGGTGATAGACAATTCCAATGGAGACAAAGATTATGGCCCAAGGCCCATGTCCCCAAGGGTTGCAGGGGAGGTCTAAGGATGATGAAGGCCAAGAGTTGAATTCTGTGTAAATGAATGTCATACACCTCAAAGATGCCTGCTGAGGAACGGCTGTGTAACGATGGCCTGGAAGCAGCATTAGGAAGCTGGGAAGATTTGGGTCCCAATATCCTAAGATACAGTGAATGAGAGTGAATGGGTACCTTCAGCCTAAGCACTTTGCCAGGGATCAGATGCCACTGGGGTCAAGAGAAGCAGCATGGTGTAAAAGAGTAGTTCTCAGACTCTGGCCAAACCCCAGAAAACCTGGGGAGAGTTGATTAAAAGCACTGATGGGCAGATGTGGGGAAGATATTGTAATGCACAACAAGATGTCTGAGTTGCTGGTATAAAGAAAAGAGATAACCCTGAGTTTAATTCACTTCTTCCATTTACTAACTGAGTGAACTTGAGCAAATTACTTAATGCTGGCCCTCAATTTCCTCAACAAAAATGCAGGTACATAATACATACTCTCCAGGACCATAATTAAGTAAACATTACCTGAGAACATGCTGGGCTTTGCTGTACCATGCTATGAAAAGTATAAGGCCATGGGCCGCTGTAGTGTGACAGGACCATAGTGTCCTGGCAGAAGATAGCTGACCTCTTTGAGTAAGTGGAACAGTCCAACATACAACTAGTAGGCTCCCCCAGTCTTCGACAGGGTAGAAACTAAGGGGCAAAGGTAAAGGCATATTGCTATTGGTAATTGCACACCAGCTCTCACAGCCCCTCCAAACAAGAGCTGATTTTCCTACACACAATTCACAGTTCATACAAAGATCTTTGGTCAGTTACTCAGTGGCTGCTAGTGCAGCAGCTGAAGCATATGACTCATTTCTTGAGGTTGCCCCAGCAGAAAGGCCCTGACGAAACTTGGTAGTATGCACTGTTAAGAACTTCTCTCTTGCCTTACTCAAATCAGAACAGCATTTCTCCATAGACAGCAGAAAAGGCAGCACCAGGTAAACTGTTATGCTGAAATTGAGTTTATTCATATTTGGACCCTTATTGCAATAGCTTTCTAAGTAATTTCCTTGCTTCCTGCCCTGCCCCCTCCACTATATCCTCCTCCCAGCAGTTAGAATGCTCCTTTTACAGTGTGAGTCAGTTATGTTACTCCTCTGCTCAAAACCCTCCAAGACTTTGATCTGGAGATGAGTAAGGAGGAAATAGGGATAAGTGTTTAAAAGATTTCAAAAATAGTGTCTGGTTATCCTATTGGTATTTGGTACTAATTTTTGTTACTAAATTGTACTTCAAGTATCATCATCATATGGGCATTGAGACCATATATTATTTTAAACTCAGATAGATAGATATATATCTGATACATATATATCTGATTCCACACATTGTCAGATAACCAGAGCCAGACACTAGTTAAGGCAGTAAAGATAAATTGTATTCAAAACTATTGCAACAGGGGAAGAGAGACCACAGTACAAAACTGGGATCAATTTCGAATATGAAAGAGATAGCTGGGCTTTTATAGCCAAGGAGCAGAGTTAGGGCAGAGAAAAGGGGTTGGTAGTTGGGAAATTACTAAGAGCAGGTCAGAGAGATCAGATGTCAAGGGTGGGGACTGGGGCATTTGATTAGATATTGAGAGTGATCAGATATCAAGAGTGGGCAAGATTTTCTCTAAACTGACTTGGCAGGATTCTTGCTAAAACTGGTCTATGCAGGTCCAGCAAGGATGGGGAGGGGCAAGGTTGCTGCCTAGTCCAAAACAGGACTTAGAGAAATCTGATAATTTATAGAACTTGTGCTCTTAAGAACTAGAAACAGGGTTTGCTATCAGACAGACTGTATGTTAACATCTTACTCGTGTCATGCTTTTGGTCCAATTATTTAACCTCCTTATGTCTCAATATTATCATCTGTAACATAGAGATAATGGCATATATATTTTGCACAATTATTGCGAGAGCATAGTGAGATAAAAAATATGAAAAATCCTATCTAGCCTGCTTGTCATTACTGCTGCCAACTGACCTAAATTAACATGGCCTCAAATGTCAGTTTCTTTTCATAAAATGGGTAACCTCATCAGTGGGAGCTGGTTAGACAAATCCTGCTAAATGTCTAAACATTCAGTAATAAACTATTCTACTCTGTCCTTAGATACTCCAAGCATACAATTGTGTGACAGGCTCACTTGAAAGACATTCTGAAGCCAGGACTGGCCAGGTCTCACTCAAGTCAGGGCAGAGTCAAGGCAGGAGACAGCTCTCTAGAGAGCTGTGATTGGCTGCTTCTTTACAGCTCATTTATGCAAAGGCAGGAGGGCATGTTCAACCTTCCTACAAACCATCCATTCTGAATACTACTCATTTCACCAATGGAAATTATTCTTGAACATTTTCAATTTTTTTTTTTTTTTACTTTATAAGCTAGTTTATTTAGAAAGCATGAGTAAATTCATACCATATACACATGAATTAAATATAATCAAACTAACACCTGGGTAACCACCCAAGGCAGGAAATAGTTTGTTGCCATGATTCAGAAGCATCTCTGTGTACAGTCCTAGCCCTAAGTTCCTCCCTTGAACTTACAAGTGACAATTCCCTGAATTCATAATCATTTCCATTATTTACTTCACAGTTTTCCCAACGGCACTAAATCCAGACATTGGGATTCAGGGTATATTTTCTCAAATTTGCAATAAGTACATTTTCAATTCTAATTAACAAACTCTCTGGTGTCAACTTCCATAACCATCTTTGATGTGTTAAAATCACCTTTGGAGTGCAGATTTCTGACTAGAGTACTTCAGAACTAACTAACTGTTCATAGGATATGGATTAGAATTCACTTGTATGTTGGAGGGAGTCAGACAATTCATTTCGCGAAGTTTTCACTGTGTAAGTGCACTGTGGAAAGTTCGCAAACTTTTGTCTGGCTAATATTGTACACTGGCATACATAAAACTGGCTTGTACCAATTATTATTGTGTGCAGTATTATCACACAGACAATATAACAGTGACATGTTTGTGTTTGTTTGATAAATAGTATAGTCTTTCTCCCTTTCTGGGTCCTTTATGTTTGCCCATCCCCACTTATCCATCTTCATCCATAGGTGAGTAGAAACTTTTGGAGCCTAAATATTTCTAGAATCTAATCAGAGAGGGATATACAGTGGAATAAGGAATTCTACATCATTTCTCTTCAGGAAATAAGAAAGCTCATCATGTATGTAAAAGGATATATCTAGGTCAAGTTAAGATGTTAACTAGATAGTCCAACTACTGTGTGCTGATACGAATCTTAAAAAAAAAAGTTTTTAAAAAGCATTTTGCAAGACATTTATAGAAGTAAGAGATATGTTTTTACTTAACCAGAACCTCTGCAAAAATTGAGACTGTTATTTCTGGAGATTCCACAATTTCTTTTGGAAGTATCCCCCAACTCAAACGAAAATCTGACTCAGCCTCATAAAAATCCATGTTGTAATAGATGTGGTGTCACTGAGAGCCACTGAAAAGACAGAGTTTCGAGCACAAAAGGAGCTGCAGACCATATATGGAGAAACCCATTTCTTCAAACTTGTGAAACTCGTGTTCTACTTTCTGTTCTCTCAAAGCTGCAGTAAGCTGCTCTCTGCAAAACTGAGAGAGACAAGCACAGCCTCAGAAATGGCAGAGACTTTGGATTCCAGCCTCCTGGGGCTCCACACCAGGGTGAGCATGAGAGTCACGCTTGCTGTGACAGCCTGGACGGTTTCTGTACTTTCCAGTTTTTCCCATCCAGCAGATGACTTGCCAAATATCAACAACGAAACTTTCATCAAAGACTGTGTTCGAATTCATAACAAGTTCCGATCAGAGGTGAAGCCAACAGCCAGTGACATGCTATACATGGTAAGGAAATTATCAGCGTGTGTGGCATGAAGTTTGCCCAAAACAACTGATGTGTACCAATTTGGGAGGTAAATCCTTGGTAACCTTGAATGATTTTTTTTTTCATTGTGGTTAATGTGGTCAGTAAATTCACCATCTGTGATCAAAACAAACCCAGTGTAGCTCTATCGACAAGCCCAGCAGTGCATTTTGCTTCTCTTTTGGACACTCCCTGACTTCTGGTTATAGATTGTACTTCTCTTTTTTGTCATTTTCTTCTCTTCTAAGTTTTGTGAGGTTTTTTTTGTTTGTTTGTTTTGTCTCTAAGTTTACTTTTTGTGGTGCCAGCACTGACTCCCTCAGAAAAACAGCATAGAGTATGGGGAAAAGATGGAATTTTGATTCAGTCAGGCTTGGGTTTGCATCCCAGCTTTGAATTGGTTATTAACCTTTCTGAGACTCTTAGGTTACAAAGTATTGTGGTTATTAACTTATATAAAATATGTGAAACAGCACAGTATTTTACACATACCTGTATCCCCTGTTTTTCAAAAGTTCACTTTATGTCACTTTGCTTTTAAGAAAGACCTGTTAGTACCTGTTTTTGCTTAACTGAAAGAAACCAGAAGAGGATTTTGCTTCTATGGGGGTAAAAAAAGGCAAAGAGCAAAAATAGCGTTCAGTGTATGTTTTACAGCCCTCACAGAGGCAGCGTGCACCCTGAGCTGAGAGTGACCCCGCAATGCTCCTTCCCAGGAACCACACTCAACATCTCAACATCAAGCCGCCATAGCTTTGACCTATGTCTGTGAGCATCTGTGCTTTCTCTCAATTTATTTTGTGCATCCACTAGAAGGATGTGGCCTAAGGTAATTGCTTCTCTGCTTTACACCATTTTGACTTACCAAAGCTTTCATTAGTCCACTGTACTTCAGATAGCGAGAGGTAAACCTGTAATAGACCTTCAGTGACATGTTGGTCTGTTCCCCTCACTTAGATTCTAAATTCCACAACACTAGATGACCACATGTCCTACTAGCCCTAGTAAACACTCGAGGACCATATTTATACAGAGGAACCCTGTGCAGTGGTTCCTTCTCTATTCTTGTCATCACACCTCATTCTCCAAATTCCCACTTTATTCACTGCAGTTACATTGTTGGATAACAGGTTCCATTTTTGATTCTCCTTTAATGTTTATTTCTGCAGACTTGGGATCCAGTATTAGCCCAGGTTGCAAAGGCATGGGCAAGGAATTGTGAATTTGAACATAATGCACAGCTGAAGCAACCCCACAAGCTGCATCCAAATTTCACCTCACTGGGAGAAAACATCTGGACTGGGTCTCGCTCCATCTTTTCTGTGTCTTCTGCCATTGCAAACTGGTACAATGAAATTCAATACTATGACTTCAAGACTCGGAAATGCGACAAGATCTGTGGCCATTACACTCAGGTAAGGATCTGCCTTATGTTCTCTTGAAACCATCTTTTTAGGGGTGAGGAGAAAACTAGACCCTGGTGTTAAGAAAACACACAGGAAGCTAGTACATCAGTAAATATGAAAGAGTAGGGGTTATTTTTACTTTTGAAAATTAACAAATGGAATAGACTCTAATACCAGAGGAGATAATGGTTAAAGAGTTTAGTTACATGAACACAGGTAAAGTGTAAGGCCCACTAAGGCTTTGAATAATTTTGCTAACAACTCTTTCTGTAGGGCTTTATTCCATTTGTGTTCAATCAAGGGACCTTATGAGTGAATGGATTTTCAGGTATGAGTGCCATGTAAAATTTGAGGCAGTTGTTTTCAGATTATAACATTGGGAGAAAAAGGCCTCTCAGATAGAAGCATCAATAAGAACTGATGCTTTCATATCCTCTTATTTTTTCAAACATGGAGTGAGAACCTCTCAAGTGCCACAAAAAGAGGGGAAAAACAAGGCCCACCCCATATGGAGAGAACAACGTGTAAACTTGTAAAAACCATCCTGTAGCTTTTCTGCCCTCCCAAATCAACAGTATTAGTACCAAAGCCACACTCAGAACATAGCACTGAGATTTTTTTTTTTTTTTTTACTCAAGCTGGTTTTAGCAACCTGATGAAAAGAAATCCCTAGGTAGCTTCTTCTGAAGTCTTCTATGCTGCCTTCCTATCTTGGAAACATTTTATTTACTTTTATTTCCTGGAAGTCCTTGTTAAGCCAAGAACTAAAGGTACTTAACCTATGTTTAACTGATTTGAATGTACCAAAATTTGTTGAAATGAGGCATGATGGCAAAAATATTTGTAACAAGGCAGTTAACTTGGAATATTCGGTGTTTTTAAAGCGCAAATGTTGTGTGGCGGTTAAGCGCTGCGTGGCGGTTAAGCGCTGGCTTGGGAAGCCAGTGGGCCTGGTTCAGGTCCCACATATGAGGGCCAGTGACACTGCTCTCAAAAAAAAAAAAAAAGAAAAGAAAAAAGAAATAAAGAGCAAATGTTGTTAGAAAAACTCGATATAATTCAGCCTTATAAAGTCTTTGAGCTCACTGGTATTGTTATAGGTAAAATAAGTTTGGCACAGTTACAGGAGATTATTATGATAAGGACTGATTTCAGTGAAATTGTCGTTTCAAGATTATTGTAAAAAAGGAGGCTCTATGAAATCATCAGCAGCATCAGTCTGTTTCTTGGAAATATAAATAAGGTTTCCCTAGACTTATGCCATGAATCATCAATTTTGGTTTATGTTTACAAATAAACTTGTCCAGAAAATAAATTTTGTTGAATTGTCACAAGTCCTAGGGGGCAAGAAAGCTAAATCCAGATTGCCTACAAGTGGTACGGGTACCATTATGCATTATGGTGTTTAAATATCCAGAAAGATTGTCAGATTCAGGGTGGCAACTCTCATTCTGGCAGTGTTTAAGGTTCTACCTTACACCACGCATTTTGTAAGACACTGGTCATATGTCTTGGTCCAGGTCCCAAAAAAAAACAGAACCTGAGACAATAGATTATGTGCTAACACTTTATTGGGGAGTTCAGTCACAGAGAAGTAGGTGTGAGGAGGACTGAGGAATGGACCAAGGAATGAGGGACACAGCTGGGAATGACCCTTAGAAGATGACCTTCTTTTGGGAGAGACATATGTGGAAATTGACATATCATGGTGCATGGCTGGTACACTCTAGAGAAACTAATTTTAAGTGCCATGTGAGCAAGGAAGACAGAGCAACTTATCTGGCCAAAGGGGGATACAGAGACATAGGAGTTGTTCACAGAGCAGGAGACATGAGTCTGTTCTTGAAAACAAAGTGAGAGTGTGTCAAATGAATAGGAAAGGGAAGAGAACTCCAGGTAACATTAACAAGGTGTAGAAGGTATACAGTGTGTACACATGAACTTGGTACTTCAGAAGAATGGCCAGGAGCTCAGCACACCAAATATTATAGAGAGAGATCAGAAAGCCGATAAACTGACAACAGAGTGTAAACTACACAAGTCAGGGCATTCTATGTCCATCATTCTAGAGAGCGAAAACTTGATTGTATGTCAGATGGGCCTGAGATTTTAGAGAAAGCCCTCTCCAAATTAAGTAAGCTTACTTGTAAAATTTCCCCTTACATCTAGGGGCAAAAAGGAGGGCTAATATTTTGGACATGAGAAAGCTCATTTTCTAAAATCCATTTCCTTGCACACAGATATTAGAGCCCAAGCTGAGTGATCATAACCTGTTCCCTTTAAGGGACCACCACATTCCACCCCCACTTCAGAAGAGGGACCTTCCTCAGGGTGGCCACATCCAGGGAACCCCTGGGTCTGGGAAGATGTACTAGCAGCAATCACTTTTTAAGTGAGCGTGGTACTCAGCTTTCTACGTTTAAGATCTCATTCAATTCTCACCACAAACTTCTAAGAAAGGCACTATTCTCCATAGATGAATAAACAGCCCTCAGAGAGGTAAATAAGTTGTTTTCCCATCTTTATTTAGCCAGTAAGAGGAAGAGTTGGGATTCAGGTATCAGGTATGTTGTAGGGATTAAATAATATAATGTATGCAAGCTATCTAGTGAAGTACTAGTTCATAGTAAGCACTGAACAAAAGTCAAATCTTTTCCACAGGCTGGTTTTCCTCCAATTAGATTTAGAAAAGGCTCTGACAGCTTATTTAGACTCCCTGTTTTCATCCTTGCATGAAAATTTGCTGGGACATTCAAGACTATTCAGTTGTCCAGTTGTCATTTTAAATTCATGCTGGAAACTACCTCAAGCAGGTATTATAAACTCCCAGTTATTTTCATCTTCTATTAACACAAAGCAAGCTATTTTCAGATTTTGACCTGTAAGGGGTAGTTGTACAGTGTAAAAACAATAAATTCAGATCCATTATTACCTCATTAAGGTGTTAACCCAACACTTTAGCTCTGTCTTCACCAGGGATAGATTTGCGTGGCGGGAGAATTATGGTACATCAATATGGAAGATTATTCAAATTAGATATTTTGTTGCCATCAGTTCAGCTTTGCAAAATTTGGGAATAGTTCGACTTAAATATCTGGGTGGGGCAGCAGTTTAAGTTTGATAGTATTGAGAATGCCCACTAGATGGCAATATTGGCTTCATTTTTGTTTTTATTCTCCCCAAACCCCCCACTCCCACCCCAACCCTTTTGAAATTTTTATTTTTATTTTTATTTTTATTTATTTATTTTTAAAGATTTTATTGGGGAATTGGGGGAGGGGAACAGCGTTGGGGAACCAGGGAACAGGAAAAGACAAGTTGCTGTCCTTTTGTTCTTCAGTCTAGTTGCGGAGGACGTCGCTTCACTGGCCCATGTTGGTATCATTGCGCTCTTCCCGGGTGAGGCAGATCAGTCGTTGGCCTCTGGACGGCAGCTCACAGCAGCTCTTGGCAGCTCACACAGGCTGCCGGCCACTCATGCTGGCTGCCGGCCACTCACTGTAGCCTATGGCAGCCCGCTGCAGCAGGGGCTACAGCTATGCCAACCAGGGGACTCACAGCAGCCCTGCTCCAGGTGGAGCTGTTGTTCACCATCCTAGCTGTAGAGGGCAGTGTCACTGGCCCTCATATGTGGGATCTGAACCAGAGCCGCTGGCATCCCAAGCCAGCTCCCAACCAACGCACCACTCAGCTGGCCCCGAAATTTTTATTTTTTACACTGTCAGAACCACTGCAAGTGTGACATGTTTCGCAGTTTCTCTAGCTGACATTTCATATATTGCAAGGTTACCACAGCTGATAAAGAGCTAGAGAACGGACAGAGGAAGTGGTGGGTGGGAAAGGGTTGTTAGCCAGAGGGAGAGATGTGCCTGCCTCTACTGACTTCCCCAAATGAAATGTTTCTGTTAGAAAGGTATAGAGAGTCATTCCTGGTTCTGCTAAAAGGGAAAACACTCCAAAGGCATCTTGCTTAGGGCACGGACTGTCCTCACAGTGCTTCCTGGTCAAGGAGAATGAGGCTCCAACTTTCATCTACAACACTCTGGGTGATACCTACTTACTGACTTGTTATGAGGTTGGACATGATGCTGCATGTAAAGTGCTTCACACTACCCCAGCACTGGGTAAATTCTCAATAATAAGTAGCTCTTATTTTTTTATAATTATGAGATTTTTGTTTACCATATTAAAAGAAAAAACAAACGAACAGGAATCTGCCTGAAAATAGTCTCAAAAATTTTAAAGTGGAAAAAAATTAGCTATAAGAGAATTAAACATGAACATTTGCTGAGTGTTTGCTATGTTCCAGAAACTGATCTAAGCACTTTTGTTTGTTTGTTTGTTTGTTTGTTTTTTTGAGGGCAGTGTCACTGGCCCTCATATGTGGGACCGAACGGGGGCCGCTGGCTTCCCAGGCCAGCGCTTAACCACCGCGCCACTCGGCCGGCCCTGATCTAAGCACTTTTTTATTAACCCATTTAAAATGTCAAAATAAGCCTGTTGTCTTGCTGTCGCCTTCATTTAATAGACAAGGATGCTAAGGCCAAGGTCACACAGTGAGTGGTTGAGCTGGAATATGAACTTAGGTTTTATAGCTCCAGACCTCACAAATTTCACCTATAATTTGAATGCCTATGAAGCTTTTAAAAAGAGACGAGTTTGAATGGACAGATAAACTGTGGTACATTCATGCAATAAATATTACTCAGCAATGAAAAGGAGTGATACTAGTAGATTCATGTTGAATCTCAAATGCTCATGTTAAGTGAAAGAAGCCAGATGCAAAAGCTACATCTAAACTGATCCCGTTTGTATGATATTCTGGAAAAGACAAAACTACAGAGACAAAAAACAGATTAATGATTGCAAGGGGCTGGGGGTGGGGTAGTGACTGACTACAAAGGGGCACAAGGGAACTTTTGGGGGTGATGGAAATGTTCTAGATCTTGAATATGAATAAAGCTACACAACTATATGCTTTTCACAAAATTCATAGAACGGTACACCTAAAAAGCATAGGTTTTTACTGTATGTTAATTACAACCTGACTTTTAAAAATCGATACCAAATATAATAAAACACAAAATGAACACTAACTAGCATTTGCACATTTTTGGAAAAAGAGACCAGAAATAGAATAAGGAAGAATAGCGTAAAACATTAAAGACTGAGGGGTGGGGCTGGCCGAGTGGCGCAGTGGTTAAGCGCTGGCTTGGGAAGCCAGCGGCGCCGGTTCGGTCCCACATGTGAGGGCCAGTGACACTGCCCTCAAAAAGAAAAAGAAAAGAAGAAATAAAGGGTTGAACCCAAAGATTAAGAATATTTGAGATACAAAACACAGGAAGAAAATGCTCAAAGATGAAAGGATAAAAAAATATAAAATGAGCTAAAGTGATAGTAAAAGGAATACAGAAAACAGTGAACCCAGTTAGCATGCATAGGAATCACCAGAGGAACTTGCTGAAATACAGATTTCAAGGACAATTCCAGTGACTGATTCAGTTAGTCAGTCTGGGATGGGTCCAGAAATGTGCATTTTAAACAAAGCACCCCAGGTGAAATCACTTTGAGATGTAGTGAATAGAAAGTAAGAATCAAAAAAAATAAATAAATAGAAAACTGATTGGAAAGTAAAAGTACAAGGACCAAACCTGAGAATTAATGGCCATAAAGCTAGGATCTCTTAAAGAGACAGAGAGGCCAAGCCACTTGGTTCCTGGAGTTCCCTGCAGGGGATTCCAGGATGTGAGATGGAAAAAAAAAACAAAACCCACTTGGATCAGGGAGCAGGGCGGGGCAGTCCTTGCCCAAAGCAAGCACTGCTCCTTTGTAGGAGACGAGTAGTTGCCTTCCCAGATCCTCCCCAGCTGCCAAACCGAGGACGACTGAAGGCAGAGCAGCTGCACTCCCGGAAGCTCTGCCAATAACCTCCCTAGCCCCTCCTCTGCCTCCTACCCCACACCTTTAAAGCTTGGAGAAGCGCAGACTCCATCCTCGGCTCCCCTCTTCCCTCAGCCTATACCCTCTCCCCAGGGAAAGATTTTTATTGGTTTTTTAAAAAGTAATCTTGATCTTTTTCTGCAGCCACAATGGCTTTGTGTCAGTTCTGAGCTTTTCTCACCTTGGATTCATCGGTGCATGGTGCCCTCTGCTGGAAGACTGCTGGCTCTCAGGCTAGTTCCCGCCAGCTTCATTTCCGCATCATCAACTAACGGCAGGGCCCGTGCTATGACCTTCCTTAGCACCGTCTGCTTCCCCTGCACAGTGGTCAGAACCCTGCATAGTGGTTTCATGATGACTTCCTCAATATTTTCTGAAGGCACCCACTGGCTCCAGGCCATTCGCTGTTGCATCCTCTATGTTCGGCACAATTTTTGTCACAGAGTTGCAAAACAATTTATGAGTAAAAATAATTTAAAATGCAATTTGGTATCACTGTAAAAAGGAGTGCTTTAAGTGGCTTTTAAATATATTTTTAAGTGCTTTTAAATACATTTTTTTAGGCTTCTGTGATACCACTCTATGTTAAGATAAGCTATATAATTTGTGGGGCCCAGTGCAAAATGAAAATGTGGAATCCCTTGTTCAAAAATAAGGGAAAAGCGCCAGTAAAGGTGCTAGCATGTGTGGCAGCATTGAATTAAAGCAAGTATGCGGCTCTTCTGATCATAAGGACCCGCTCCCTAAAGCTGGCTGTTCTACGTCACTGACCACTCCTTTTCATCTGCTTTGCTGGCTGTTGTTCTTCATCCCATGCTTTCATTTACTTTTTCTTTTCTATTACCTTTGCCTGTGTGATCTAGTCTAGTCCCATGTCTTCCAGCTGTATATCTTTAGCCTTGACCTGAAGATGCTTCTCTCCAGCGGCCAAAGCAGTCTGACCTCTGACGGGCATCTCAAAAGTAAAATGACTTGAATGGAAAACCCCGTCCACGCTCCCACTCATCCTCCTCCTTTTGTAGTTTTCCCCACCTCCGTAAATGTTGCTTGGGCCCAAAACATGAACTTGATTTTTTTCTCTTTCCCTTTTACCCCACACTCAAAGCAAAAGGAAATCCTTTCCGCTTTCCCTCTAAGCTGAACCAGGAACCTCATCAGTTCTCATGAACTCCACTGCCTTCATCCACGTGGGATCTCTTTCTTCTCTGTCTTGTACCACTGCGACAGCCTCCGACTCCCCTCACTCTTTCTTCTCTTGCTTTTCTCAGTCCATTCACTTCATAAAAACCAGAGCGATCCTCCTCCTTTTGTGAAAAAGAGCCTATCACTCATTTACCTGCAAGATTCCCCAGGACCTGCTCCTCTGCCTCCGACCCTCCCCCACTCACTGGATCCCAGCCCTGTTGGCCTTCCTTCTGCCACTCACATCTCAGGGCCTCTGCCCTACGTGCCCCCTCTGCATGGAATGCTCTTTCTCCATACCTGTCCGGCACGGGTATCTTGAGAGCTGCTTTCTCATCATTGGGGTCTCAGCTTAAGTGCCACCTCCCCCAGAGACGTCTTCCCTGAAGACCCAAATTAAAGTAGCCCCCTCCTCCCCATCAGTCACTCTCTACCATGTTGCTCTGTTTCATTTCTTCATTGCACTGTCAAAAATGATCTTATCTATTCTTTATATGTTTATGTCACACACAAACACACAAGTCTTGTTTCCACTTGAATTCTGAGCACCTAAAAACTTTCCTGGTGGTTAAGTGTCCTACCCAACTAGAGCGCATATACCTCACCATGTTTATGAAGGCCTAATCAGACTCAGCTGTTCATTTCACTTACTAAAAAATCCGTTTTCTTCCAGGTTGTTTGGGCAGAGAGTTACAAAGTTGGCTGTGCGGTACAATTTTGTCCTCGCGTTTCTGGTGTTCCCTTTCCTAATGCAGCACATTTTATATGCAACTATGGACCAGCGTAAGTGCCCAAATCAACCTCTTTCTGAATTTTTAAAAAGTTTATTTTTAAAATATTTATTTTCATTACAGAAAAGCGAAATAAAACGCAGCAAAGGAAATTAATATGACCCTTAATTTTTCTTCCTAGAGAGCTACTCCATTAACATTCTGATACATTTTTCTTTGTGTGTGTGTGTGTGTGTGTGTGTGTGTGTGTGTACACCTTTTCTAAATACTACATAAAAACACAAACACATTTTGTTTGTTTTTTTTGAGGGCAGTGTCACTGGCCCTCATATGTGGGACTGGGACCCGAACCGGGGCCACTGGCTTCCCAAGCCACCGCTTAACCACCGCTCCACTCAGCCAGCCCAAAACACAAATGCATTTTTAAGAGTAGCAAGACTAAAATGTTTTCTGGTACACAGGTTAATTGGATATGGTAATAACACCACAAATGGGAGGATTGACATTATATTTATGGTTTATTAAAAACTAGGCAATTTTTACACAATATTCGAAGCAAAACTAGCTCTGAATTGAATTCCTCAGTTTATATAGCTTATTTCATTTACTTTTGACAGATTTGTTTTTGAAACGGATGCAGTGTTTCTCCATTTGGAAAATGGGGAAGACACATGACATCTCCCCCACCTACCTTAAACTTACATATGTGTGCTTATGCATCATTCGTATATTTAGAAAACAGATCATATTGGAAATACACGTTTTATATTTTTTACTTAAAATTATACTGTGATGAGCAGTTCCCTGTCATTAAAGTTTTAAGCATGATATCAATAGTTATAAAATGAGAGATAATGCTTATATAATGCTTACCATGTGCTAAACACTGCTCTAAGCACTTCACATATATTAACTCATTCAGCCTTCACAAAAAGCCTGTGAGATAGGTCCTGCTACTACCTCAGTTTCAGATAAGAAGACTGAGGCACCGATGGGATGAGTAGCCTGCCCAAAGTCCCACAGCTCATGAATGTCACAGCTGGGCTGTCTAGCTCTTGATGGTCACACAACAGCTCATCCTATTGAAGAATTTAAATTGTTCCCTGTAATTTTTTTTTTTAAATATATGATAAACAATCTTGAATCGAAGCCTTTGGTCACATTGATTTCCTTACAATTCCTAGAAATCGTATACTAAGTAAAAGGTGTGATCATTTTTAAGCATTTTTAAAATATATAGTGCAAAATTATCCTCCACTATTATATCAATTTATGATATAATAAATTCCTTCTCAGTACTGGATATTATAATTTTCCAGTACTTTCTAATTTGATAAAAATGGAATTTCATGTTTTCTTTTGCATCTCTTTGGTTCCTAGTGATTATTTTTTCCATCTATTACATTCCTTCTTTTGTGAATCATATGATCTGCTCATTTTTCTACTAGAGTGATTTTCTTAATGACTTATGGTAGTTGTTCATATTTTGAAGCTTTAACCCTTTGTCATATGTAACAATTTTTTTCTTTAATTTGTTGCCCTTGAATTTCATTTGGATTTTACCAATGGTTGGCATTCGTGAAGACTTATTAGAAGAAACCTCTCACTCTTTCCTGAAGTAATGTTCAGAAGAGATGTTTGATAGTGTGTGGGTGAGAGTGAGGAGATTGAAAACCAGGTGTTGCTCAGAAGATAAAAACTTTCACTTAAAACCCCGGAGTCAGAAAATAACAGAAACCCAGAAAAAACTAGCCAAAGCCATGTCAATCAGTGGTTATTTTTCATGACATTTATATAGCTGATGGTTAAAATACAGGCTCTTGAGATCTACTACCTTAGTTCACTTACTGTGTGACCTCAGATGAGTTACTTAACCTGTCTGAATCTCAGTTTCTTCTCTAAAAAGATTAGGATAATAACAGCACCTATTATTTATTGAGTAGCTATGAAAATTACATTGGGAAAGCTATGTAAAACACCAAGTATATGCTATGCTTGGCAATGATGATTGTTTGAAAAGTATTCATAATTATTATTGATGTTATAATGAAATACAAATGTGAATTCTCCTGGTTTAGCCCCTTTACTTGCCTTCAGAATTATAAACAATATTAAGTTATAAAACTTATAAACAGCTATAATACTTCTCTATAAAAACTGAGTAACATTCATTTATTCGTACAAATAAATGTATTCATGCATTCAATTATTCAACAAATATATTTGTTTACTGAGTTTCAAAAGACAAGCCAAACACAGTCCCTGACTGTATGGAATTTATAGTTATAGGGCAGATATGCAATAAAAAATAAATAAAATCACTGATTATGATAGGAGTAACGAAGGAAATAGAAATAATACTGTAATCGACACCATCAATAGGCAGCATTCTTATCTGAACTAAAATGATCCAGGAAGAGCTTTCTGTGATACATTTAGGCTTTGGCATGAAGAATGAGAAGGAACCAGACACATGAATAACTCCAAGAATAGATGTCTTGGATGTCTTGTGGAGAAAACAACTGCAAAGCTCCTTACGGGGAGGATTAAAGAGCAGATAGGAAACCAGGGTGCTTGACCCAAGGAATGACATGCAACTGGGAAGAAAAACAGCTCAGATCTTACAGGGCCTGTAGACCATGGCGAATTTCACTCAACTCACATCACAAGAAGCCATCCAAATATTTAAAGCTAGGGCCTGCTTTACATGTGGAGAGCAGTCTGCATGAAGGATGGAGGATGGACTGGAGGGCATACGCAGGAAGCACAGAGACCAATAAGGAAGGTTCTCCCTTCGTTATGAACTTGTTTGTTTCTTCTGTATACAAACCACCATAGGCCCCTGTTCTGTCTAATTCTAAGAAGTTCAGTATCCTCCCCAATGCTTCCGAGATTTCCTCAGAAAGGAGTGTGGTGTGCTTAATTCTCCAGGCACCTGCCCTCCAGCTCTAGAGTCACATCCTCAGCTTGTTTCCTTCCATTGCCCAGCAGTTTTGACCCCTCTCCTGGCTGCTTCTGGTCTCCCTGACCTATGTTATCCCAAACACAGACACAACCCTCCTTTATTCCCCTGGGACCTACTGAGCAAGGCTCGGCTGGGTAACAGTTTCACTCAGTGGATTAGTGTGAGGATTATAACACAGAAGAGGCAATACAATCCTGACTATCTAATAGTACAGGACGTAAGGCACTCTGACCATCACTGCCCGGAGGACCCTTACTCATGTTTATCTTTTCTTTAAAGATCTGTCTTTTCTGTTCCCCAGAGTCCCTCAGGGTACCAGGGTAAACACTAAAACTCCCTGCTTCTCTATTGGGCAGAATAGTTTAGGTCCCTTCGTCTCAGTCATTCCCACCTAGACAAATCCAGGTCTTTCCAATTATGTTTTTGCCAAGATGAATTCTGCCATTTCCCTAAAACTCACAACTGCCTTGTTTTTAGCTTGTTTCTGAAGTAGCAATTTTCCTTTCTTCTTTATAATTTGGGATGCACAATTAAACAAAGAATGAAGTAGCATAAACGATTTTACTAAAACATTCTAGAACTTAACCACTCAATGAGTATTGTGCTTTTAAACAATGAAAGATATTCCAATGGTTAATGTCCATTTTGGACATCTTTTATAATTGTCATTAGAATTGCCACTGCATTTCTTTGACTATTTTCCAAGCACGAGGGAGGGGAAATTTAATTTCTGAAACAACATAAATTAATTTGGAGCCAAAAGAGATTAGAACATATATTTTGGGTTGGAAATGAGATGTTAATATAATGTTTCTAAAGGGAGAGTTCTTAGCTTTGGAGGTAAATGTATAGTATTAGGGGAGTCCATGAACTTGGATTAGAAAAACAGTAACATCTGTATTTTCACTAACCTTTACTGAAAATAAAATTTCATTAGGAATGAAAGTAACACTCCAGTCATATCAGCAACACCTGTGACTTTTTAATAGCATTATTGTATCTTTGTAAATATCAAATATTTTCATATCATATTCCAGTTGCTGCAGATTACCACTAACTAGTTTTTATTCATCACTACTTTGAAATTAATGTAATTATGAGACTCCCTGCTAGATCTCATCTAATACTTAATAAGCAGATGTTACTATAGCAAATATTTTTACTATTTTGATAATCAATTTAATTTGTTCCCTTTATAATCCTATGAACTTTACTTTATGCATTTAAAAACAATTTTCAGAAAGAGTCCATAGGCTCCCCCAGGCTGCCAAAAGGCACCATGACACAAAAAGATAAGAACTCCCTCTCAAAAGCAGAGTTCCAAAAAGGATTAGTGCAGTGGCAAGTTCACTGAAATAAACACAGCTTCTCATCACTGCTACTCTGAAGATATTCATGGGGACATAAAATGTCTGGATGTTATTTAACTTTTTAGTCTGTGACATTGGTCAATTACTTACACTCTGTGCCTCGGCCTCTAGCTATAGAATGGAGATAAATAATTGATTGTCTCTTCCTCATAAGGACACTGTGAAGATGAATTCATTCATATTTAAAACAGTGCCTAGCACATGAGGAGTACTCAGTAATTTTATCTATTATCCATATCACATCTTTTATGTGAAAACCAAATATACTTTAGAAATTCCATTATCTCTTATTTTCTTTTGTTAGGCACCTGCCCAGCCAAATGGGTAGTTTCTAATCCAATAAAAACTACGGAGGCTTGTAGAGTGAGGACAGTCAATGTGGGTCACGCTACCTTTTCTAAGGTTGACGGTGTTTTGGATGTCAGTAATCGTACAGTCCAGACAGTCAGGAGAGGAAGCACTGCCCTGGAGCCAGGCAAATCTAGGTTTTGTTTTTAACTCTGATATATATTGTGATTTTGGGCAAATTACTGAATCTCTTAGAGCTTTACTTTCCTTGTCTCTAAAATAGAAATAAAAATAACTTCCTCCCAGAGTTCTCTTAAGAACTAAATGAGATGATGCAGATTAAGACAGGTTTATAGACATAAGCACATAGAATGAACTCTAAATATCAACAGGCTTCCACTTCCACTTCCCTCTGTCCACTTCTCTTACCAACCCTCTGAGTCTGTGGACTTCCATTGTATAGATTTAGTCAAGGATTCACCGTAAATTGCAATTGGAAAAAAAAAAAAAAACTTCTTCTAATGAACAGTTTTCTTCTATTTTATAGAGGAAACTACCCAACTTGGCCATATAAAAGAGGTTCCACTTGCAGTGCTTGCCCCCAAAATGACATGTGTTTGGACAATCTCTGTGGTGAGTAACAGAAACAATCTCCAATAATATGGTGTGTATGGTGTGTTATAAACTACTCTGACTTTCTACAGTTAAGAATACAAACGTGTTTTATCATAATAGCTATTTTCAAGGAAGCTGGCATCAGGTAGCAATCAAACCAATGGCTCATTGTCCTAGGAATGAATGTATGTTTAAGATAAATTTAAGGAAGCAGTAATGCCCTTTTTATTTAGCTCTAATCAGTACAATGATTCTAGTGCTGGAAACTGTAGGCCCAAGATTTGCTCATTTCAACGAGATCAAAAAGATAGCCAAAGGAAGAGAATTCTGAACTTTGTGATGCTATCTGTCCAAAGCACTCTTGGCTTGCATTTTCATCAGTATAACTAAATAAATGAAACAAAGCTGCAATATGGCACGTTTTTATAGCAAAACAGCACTTAATGAAGAACAATGTGGAAGGCCAATGACGATAACTTCAAGTTTTTTACTAAAATCTTCCTAGCAAAATTCTGCTGTTTTTTTGAACTATTAATACATAACTGGCCAAGAGTTTATTTATGCTTCTTTTTCCAGACACATTCCTTTCCATCCCAGTATGTTTCTAATTTTTTTCCCCATGGTGTGAAGGAGGGAAACCTCAGTTAAGCTACTAGAGTTGTACAAATCCTGTAGTACCTTTGTGTCCACATCTGTAAGCAACTGACCCCCTCAGAACTCCAGAGCTGGTGTTGGGGGCTTAGAGTAGGGACAGGATAGAGTGGACTGAATTTACTGCATAAATTTTTGTTTAGTAAAAGTGTTCCAGTGCTTACATGTTTTCTAAGGCCCTTTCCATGTCTAACATTATAAAATTATTTAAAACTGCTTGTTCCTTCCTCCTGATTTGTAGACACTGAACTCTCAAGTATTCAGGGTACTCAAAGTACAGCAGCACTTTTTTGACCAACTTTCTGAGCCAGTCATTTCTCTCCCAGTTCAACCATTCTTTATTTCACGCTTATCAGTTTTGTTGAGAGAACTCGGTAACATGTAGTCACAGAGCAAGGAATGTCAAGAGTAGCAATATATTAACTGAATTTTTCCTTTTATGTTGCTACAATACTGCAAATCACATTTTCCCCCCAAGTTAGGCAGCATAACCTATGAGTTAAAATCATAGGTTTTAGAAACAACATGCCCGTTGTGACCTTAGGCAAGTGTCTGAACCTATTTTCTCATAATAAAATGTAGATGATGATACCTTTTCACAGCTTTGGTTAAACAACTCAAAGAAAATAAATAAAATATATATATATATATATATATATATATCATGAACCTGGCATACGATAGTACTCAATAAACATCATCTATTATTCCCAAATTCATCCTCCCTGTAATCCCAAATCTTGAATTTACTCATGGTGTTTTGGTGTTTTTTTAATGTCCAAATTTTTAGGTGATGTTTTTATGTCCATGAGCAAAATCAGTGAAGAAAACTGAGATAGTTATTTAAAGAATAATTTAATTGTTGCCATTAGTTAGTTGTTTGTCTTTCCCACTGGATTCTAAATTCCCAATACGTAGAAATTATGCCAACCCAGTTTACCTTTATATCTAAGATGGCTACTCTGGCTGGTAAATAAGCACTAATAGAGTGCATGTTTTCTTTAAAAAAAAAAAAATCCCTTCCTTTAAAAAAATCTAGATAATTAGTAACAACAACACAATGATAACAAGAATATTGCTGGAGTTTTAGCTTGTGATCTTGGAGATCCAACTTCAGATGATCTCTAACCTTGTGGAATAAAATTTAGAAAACTAAGGCTGTAATTCAATAATAAAAAGCCCCGGGGCTCTTAAGAAAGGTAAAGGGAAAATACATGCTAACTTGCAAGGGGGTAAGGATAAAAGATTTATTTAAACAGACTTCATCTCTGGCAAATTATAGCAAACATTGGAGGAAAGAATTCTTTTGTGGTCTTCTAGATAGTGTTGATAGGTTCAATAAATACCCATGGAGGCCAAATCAGGACAGTTTTGCAAAATGTGCTGGGCATTCTGAAGGCACACAAGATGATTTTAACTAGTAGAGTTAATGAAAGAGGAGGCCACTGTCTCTTTACTATTGATCGATCATAAATAGTATCCTTCTAAGGGAGGAACTTCTTTTCAGGAACCTATTTTAATAAATTGTGCACTCTGATTATTATTAACATTTAATTCTTTATTTTTATTTTAAAATGCTGTTTTAATTTTACTTCAATTGTATGTATTATCTGGTAATTATGGTATGTAAAATGACTTATTATAGTAGTGGTATATAAAAAGTTTTATATATAAAGTTTATATTTAAAAAGTTGATTTGAAAATATCAACTTTTGTGCAGTTTGCACAAAAAAATCTTGAAAATCACTGCAACAAAGCCAAAGCAACAATTAATGATTATAATTAGAGACTTGGCTTTTTTAGATAAAATAAAAGCCTTACCAGTACCTACTTTTAATTTTTTTTTCTTCTGACTTTACAGCTAACCCACAGCGAGACAAAGTCACACGTATGTATATAAATCTTAAAATTGTTTCATTAAGATCTTTGGAATTATGTTACTGCATTATGAGAAACAGCATTTAAGAGGATATTGTATGTTTGTTTTATAGGTTACTACTCCACTGTTTATCCAGACTGGCCACTGTCTCTACGGAATAGACACCTATCTCTCTTTCTTGTTGTTAGTCCACCTATACTAATACTAAGTGCTATTATTACTATTTTGGTCAAGAACAAATAACCTCATTTAGTTCTTATGGACTGATACAATCGAGACAAAAAATTTAACAACTCATTCATATGTGACTTAAAAAAAAACCCACAATTACTCTAGATTAAACTCTAAATATTTGGTTTTCCTCACTCTCTTGCAATTTGACATCTTTCTGGTTTATCAGTTTCCCCAACTCAAAATACAACAGTAATTAAGGGATTTAAGAGGACTTGCTTTTTTTGCTTATGGGTTGTTTAATCTTGGAACAAAACATAAAATGAGATTACAAAAATGAATGAGCCTAAATGTTTACTTATTATCAATAGAGAGAGCACTGAAAGAAACTACATTTACTTTACTGAAAATCAAATGCTGGGATATAATTATATTTAAAGACTAACCAACGAGAGACAACATATTGTGGAACTTCTCAGCTTCCATTATCACATCCCATTTCTTCTGGTACTTTTTCCAGAAGCTTGAGAATTTCAGAAGTGTAGAACAAGCCCTCTAACTACACGTGTAATTAATAAAAAGTTCTATATGAGGAGATCCAAGATGGCAGAGTACATAAATGCTGTGCTTGCCTCATCCCATGAACACATCAAAATTACAACTAAATTATAGAGCAATCAACCTACAGAACCATCTGAAGTCTAGCTGAACATAAGTTTTATAACTAAGAATATAAAGAAGCCACGTCAAGACCGATGGGAGGGGCGGAGACGCGAAACAGTCTGGCCCTATATCTACGTGTGGCCATTTAAAATTGTGAGCTATCTCAGCCACAGAGGTTCCCCACGAAGGAGCGAGGGACCCAAACCCCCGACACCAGAGTATTGGTGATGTTAAGAGGAGCCCCCACAACTTCTGCCTATGAAAAACAGAGGGGATTCTGACCCTCCGGGTGGGAGGGAAGGCTGAAGGAAACCGTCTTAAAAGGCCCTCACAGGCACTCACCTTGGGCTCCAGCGGGGACGGTGACTCTGGAGGCGTCAGAGACATATGGGAAGAGTCCTTCAAGGTGAAAACTGATGGGACAGTCCTCATTGTTCCTGTGTGGGGTCCTTTTCCCATGCAGCCGGCAGGTGGGCGCCATGTTTCCTATGTTGAGCCCACCCCCACAGGCCAAATCTGAATCTAATTGGCATGGTGAGCTCAGCTGCTCCACCCTGCTGACTCACTAAGACCCTGCCTCACCCAACATGGAGGCTTTAACAGCTGCTGCACCTTATGGGAACTAGCAGGCGGCAGCAGGCCTCAGTGTCCTGGCTTTTTGCAGTTACACAACACAGTACTGGAGGCAGCTGTCCTGTTTGCAGTGTGGCTTCTCCCACTTGCCTCCACACACAGCACAGGCAGGGACAAAGCGTGAATCACTTTGTAGCTCCTAGCAGGTAACCCCTGGCCAGTCACAGGCAGTGGCTAACCTGGGCCTGCACTAGAGCCCCTCCCAAAAAGCCCCTGGAACAACATACTTGGAGGTTGGCTTCAGACCACAAAACACCTAACACAGCAAAACACAAGCAGCACACACAAAGGGTGGTTTCAACAGCATCAGAACCCACTGGGGTGAATCCTGCTCTGTGGGGTAAGCCCTCTACATATAGCAGTCCACAAGCTGTGGACATGGCCAAACCCCACGGTCAGTCAGCCTGAGGGTTAATGCCACTCACTGACATGCCAACAGCAACTAAGACTCAACTATAACAGAAGGGCACAGACAACCCACACAAGGGACACTCCTGGAGCACCCAGCACCAGGGAGACTGCCACTGGGCCTCACAGGACCCATACTGCATAAGGCCAGCCGGCCTAGACTGAGATATATAGCAGCCCTACCTAATACATAAAAACAAACACAGAGAGGCACCCAAAAGGAGGAAACAAAGAAATGAGTCCCCAAATGAAAGAACAGGAGAAAACTCCAGAAAAGTAAACAAATGGAGGCAAGCAAACTACCAGATACAGAGTTCAAAACAACGGTTATAAGGATGCTTAAGGAACTTAGTGAGAACTTAAACATTGAGATAATTAGCATAAAAAGGACACAGAAACCATAAAAAAGAACCAGTCAAAAGTGAAGATCACAATAACTGAAATGAAGAATGCACCAGAAGGAATCACTAGCAGACTAGATGAAGCAGAGGATCGTAACAGCAATTTGGAAGACAAAGTAGCAGAAAACACCCAATCAGAGCAGCAAAAATTAAAAAAAAAAAAAAAAATGAGGACAGTTTAAGAGGCCTCTGGGGCAAAAATCAAGAATAACAACATTGCATCATAGGGGTACCAGAAGAGGGAAAGCAAGGGATTTAGAATCTATTTAAAGAAATAATGACTGAAAACTTTCCTCCTGGTGAAGGAAATAGACATGCAAGTCCAGGAAGCACAGAGTCCCCAAGAGGATGAACCCAAACAGGCCCACAGCAAAGCACATTATAGTTAAAATTGCAAAGGTTAAAGACAAGAGAGAATCCTAAAAGCAGCAAGAGAAAAGCAATTAGTTACCTACAAGGGAGCTCCCACGACTGTCCACTGATTTCTCAACAGAAACTTAGCAGGACAGAAGGGATCAGCACGAAATACTCAGTGACGAAAAACAAAGACCTACAACCAAAAGTACGCTACCCAGCAAGGCCATCAGATTAGATGAAGCAGAGGATTGAATCAATGATTTGGGAGACAAGGTAGAAAACAGATAGGAGGACAGATAAAGAGCTTCAGATAAGAAAAATTAAAGGAATTCATCACACTAAACTAGTATAACAAGGAATGTTAGAGGGACTAACTTAAGATGAAAAAAAAAAGATAAAAAATATGAATAAAATTGCAGTAGCTATATATTTATCGACAATTACTTTCAATGTAAATGGATTAAATGCTCCAAAGAAGACATACAACTTGGGCCAGCCAAGTGGTGTGTTGGTTGAGTTGGCTTGGGATGCCAGCTCTGAGCAGCAGGGCCCTGGTTTGGATCCCACATGAGGGCCAGTGTTGCTGCACCCTCTACAGCTAAGATGGTGAACAACAGCTCCACCTGGAGCTGGGCTGCTGTTTGAGTCGATGGCAATTGTGTAGGCTGCAGTGGGGCTGGCCAGCAGCTGTTGTACGCTTTCGTGAGCTGCAGTGGGCGGCTGTCCAATGGCCGGCAAGCGACTGCCTCACCCAGGAAAAGCACAATGATAATACCAACATGGGCCAGTGAAGTGATGTCCTCCACTAGACTGAAGAACAAAAAGACAGCAACTTATCTGTTCCCCTCCCCCCAATTCCCCAATAAAATCTTTTTAAAAAAAGACATAGGAGGGCTGAATGGATAAGAAAATATAAGACCCTTACATATGCTACCTACAAGAGACTCAGTTCAGATTGAGACACACAGACTGCAAGTAAAGGGATGGAAAAAGTTATTTCATAAAAATGGAAACAAAAAAGCTGAAGTAGCAAACTTATACCAGACAAAATAGACTTTAAAAACAAAGCCTATCAAAAACAAAGAATTATCCAGTAATCCCACTTCCTGGTATTTATCCAGACTCAAACCACTGCTTCAAGATAACATGTGCATCCATGTTCACTGCAGCATTGTTTACAACGTCCAAGATGTGAAGGCAGCCTGGGTGTCTGTCAACGGATGAATGGATAAAGAGGAGGTGGGACATACAGACAATGGAATATTGCTCTGCCAGGGAAGGGAATGGGTTCTTGCCATCTGTGGCGGCATAGCCCTGGAGGGTATTGTGCTGAGTGCAGTGTGTCAGGCAAAGACAGATGCAATGTGATTTCGCTTATATGTGGAATCTAAAGAAATAAACAAACAAAACAGAGGCTTACAGACATTTTGATGGTTGCCAGACAGGAGGGGGGTTGAAGGTGTAAAGGAAAAAGGGCAAGGGAAGAAGTGCAAATTGGTAGTTACAAAGTATTCATGATGATATAGGGTATAGCATAAGGATTATAGTCAATATATTGTAGTAACTATGTATGCTGTCAGATGGGTACCACATTTAAGTGATAAATCAGTGGGAGGGGGGACAGGGTGAAAAAGGTGAAGGGATTAAGTACAAACTGGGAGTTACAAATTAGTCATGGGGATGTAAAGCAAAGCATAGGGAATATAGTCACTAATGTGGTAATAACTATGTATAGTACCAGGTGGGTACTAGTCAGGGGGATCATTTCTTAAATTATATGTCTAACCACTATATTATATACCTGAAATTAACATAAAATAATACTGAATGTCAACTGTAACTGAAAAATTAAAAAGGGGGGGAAAGGTGAAGGGAAATCAGAGGTCCAAGTTGCCAGGTATAAAACAATTAGGTCATGGGGATGTAACGTACAGCATAGGGAATACAGTCAATAATATTGTGATAGCATGGTACAGCATCCGATGGTTGCTGGGCTTATCATGCTGATCACTTCTTTAGGTACATAAATGTTGAATACTACTGTGTACACCTGAAACTAATATAATACTGTGTACTAACTATATTTTTAATAAAATTCTTTTAAAAGGAAAACGAGACTATAATCAGACATTTGATTTGATGGATAATTACAATAACCACATTCAAAAAGTCTTTATTATAACAACCTAAAGAATTATTCCTGGAATCATGCTTAGACAAAACCTGCCTGGAACAGATTAGGTGCAATGTACACAAAGACATATATACTACCCTCTAGTATAAAAGTTTCCAAAACACATGGAGAATAATTTATAAAGAACAGATTATATATACACACTGTTATAAAGAATAAAACAAACTCAGTAAAAAGTGATCAGAGTATTACTTCTTACACATAAGGCAATTAATGCCCTAATATCTCAAAATCCTTTACAAAAGGAGATAGCTTAATAAGTTCTAGTTCAGGGTTTGTTTATTTGGCGTTTCTTTCATGTTACTTTTTTTTCTTCTTTTTCTTTTCATCTACTTCCATTTTAAGCTTAACTTCTTCAGCTGTAAGGGCCCCCAGTTTCTTGTTCTTTGCTTTCTTAACCTTTTCCTTGATGGCAGCCACATCAATTTTAGTTTCAGTAGAAGCTAGGCAAATTAAAAACACAATATATGTAATTCTTTACAATTTACCAAATAAAACATAAAGAATATGTATTTAGGACAATAATTTCAGAATACTTTTATAATGGAAGGTCATGTTATAAAATATAAAACACCTGCCTAAAGGAAAGTTAGAAATTGCTTTAAGAGGAAAAAAAATCATGAAGCTCTGTAAAATCACATTGCTGAAAGTATTCATGAAAATGACATCATACTTTAGCTATTTGAACTAATTACTGGATTCAATTATATTAAAACTACATTTTTCCCCTTAAATGATACTTGAAATTAGATTATGTTTACTTATATTCTTTTCACTATTTTGGAACTTTAGAGCACTCATTAATATGCCAATTTTCCATCTTGCATGTTAAAGTAATTTAAAATTACATTTTATGAAAAATATTACATGTAGTGCTAGCTTCAATAATTTTAATTAACGAATCTTGAAATTATAGGTCAAAGTCTACTTCACCTAATACCACATAAAAATAGTTTTTCAAATATTAGTTCAACCAATGACTAGAATTTTATTTAACAATATTTTGGTAATAAAAATAATAATCTGAAAGTATCAGAGGTCCTCCTAACAGAACTCAACCATATAATCAATGCCAAAAGTTTGAATGAAACAGTGAAAGCAAGTAACAAAAAAATGCAACTTTTTCTTGCCATTTATGAACAGTATTCAGGGCATAAAAGAATCCCAGGACTAAAGATGTCAACATACAAACTACCCAGCAACTTGAGCAGAGATTTAAAGCCTCCACCATAGAACATTTTTAGCCCTAATTTTTAGTCCTAATAAGCTGAGATTACACTACTATTGAAATACCTTCAAAGTATATAACAGATTTAACAAACTGGAAATATGCTTATGACATTTTTAGCTTTTACATAACCATTGATCTACGTAGTAGAATACAGTATTTTTACAGCTGTTAACATTGATGTTATAAAAGATACTGAAACAGTAATGCTATATTTGGTGTTGACCAAGAGGTCATGTGCAATGCTGCCAGTGACACTCTACCCTCACTGTGCCACTGGCCACTTCGTAGAGTTACTTTAGGAATGTACAAAGGTTACTGCCGAGAAAGAACATGCAAAACAGAAGAGGGTGAATCAAAATGACTCTAGGAATGGAGAAGACATGAGTGTTTCCTCTGAGAGTCTGTTTAATAGCCCCTGAATAAGACCTTCCTATTATTTTGTTGGTGTCCTTTAGCCCAAGGTGATGAGAAATCCATGTTAACAATATAGGAAACACACTTGAAGCAATAGATCACATAAGTAAAGAAGAAAAGCACAACTTCTGATAAGCTCATTTTGAGAGGCATGATAGCTGAGCTCAAGGGGTCTCCCGGCCTTACTTTTATTTTTACAGGGGTCATTGCTCTGGTTTGTATCTTTCAAAACAAAGGGTCCTCCCCAAGCACAGCCAGGGGTCAGGAGGGGACTATCAGTCTGGGATACTCTTACAAAGACATCAGCTACCACTAAATTGAAAATTACCTCGGTCGTCTCTTGTCCCTAAGATTAGTGATTAATGAAATGCTAAGAGAATTAATGAAAGATATGGTTATTTCTTTACTTAACACTCAGAGATTCAGACAAATTCACTATGGGCTTACTCTTCATATGACAGACTCTTACATCAACCCAAGAGTTGGAAAACAAACATTACCTTCCTTAGGTTTCACAACTGGTTTTTCTTTAGGGGGAATAAAAGCTTTGTTTCTTTCCTCTTGTCTCTTACTGAGAGCTTCTGCTTGTTTAGCCTACATTGTAATAAAAAGTACATTAATAAAACACAATTTATAGCTATTAAAATAAGAATGCAAATGTTTCTATGAACTTGGCTATTAACGTTGTAAGCTAGACAGTCTTACCTTTATTGCTTCCATTTTCTGTCGCTTCTTTTGACTTGCCTTCAAGAAGTATTCACCACTAGCCAATTCTTTATCAATCTGTTGAAATCAGCATTTACAATTACATCAGAAATAATGTAGATGTGTCATTTCCTAAGAAAGTCACAATGTCCTTGAAGTAAAGACAGTGGGGTCAAAATCTGATTTAATTCATAAAGGGAGTGACCAAAAAAAAAGGAAATGTACTCTAAGCTGAAGGGAATACAGGCATAAAAGCATGAAGGTAAGAAAGTAGGTGATGTGTTCATGGAATACACAACTGACTGCTTTAAGTGGGATAGGAGGTCAGTGATTCAGAAAAGTGTAAGAGGAAACTGGAAAGATAGTTTTGAGGAAGCTTGAAGTTAATGCCAGGCCTTCAAAGGAGGTAGGATACGATTTAGAAATGACTGAAGTTTCTGAGAAGAGTGAAGAGACCAAAGCAGCATTTTATAAGGTACAGAAGAATGGACAAGAGCTAAAAGCCTGGAATAAAGGTAGTGGCATGCAAAATGAAAAGCAAGACTTGTCAGGGTTTGGTGACTAATGAAATAGTAATTAGAAAAAGCTGTAGCTCATTCATTCAATAGGGTCAACATTGATAATTGATCTATCTTGTACTTAAATAGCATTATTAGATCTAAGGCAACATTCTAAATTCTTTACAGTTGAAATCCCTTTATCAGTACTAACTCATTGTATTCTCATTAACAATTCTTTGAGATAGGTGTTGTGTTATTATTATCCCCCATTTTTATATACAGGGAAACCGAGGCATACAAGGGTTAAATAAATTATTAGCAACCAAGTGGCAGAATAAGTCAATTGAGACATCACTGTTTCAAGAAGCTTACAGGCATAGGGAAAGAAAAGACCATTACTAAGGGCAGGGCCATAAGAAGTATAGCAGGGGTTATGGATGCAGGCTTTAGTGGAACTACAGCACTCCACTCTCCAACTATTAGTTTCTTTCTGGCTTCACTTTCTTTCCCTTCCAGAGTAGACCTTAGGATACAACACGTCCACTTTTCACCGTAATGATCATGAATCCTTTCTCCCTTTGACCTTTCATCAAACCTTCCCTGAAAAACTGCAAACACAGGGCTGTGGAGAAGGCAAGACAGTACCTAGAACGGGATGTGTTTATATGCTGAGCAAAAAGAATTAGAAGAGAGGGAAGAGTTTCCAAAGGAAGGAATAATGAAGCAAGATCCCTTAGGAGATGGGTGAAGATAAAATTAAAAGAGCAAGTACAGAAAGGATTGATACAGATGGAAAAAAATAATGTAGGTGAGAGAAGAGGAAATTAAAAGAGCTCTTGCCTGATGGTCTCAAATATTTCAGTAAAATAAAATGCAACGTCATTTACTAGGAATGGGAGGATGCCTAGAGAATTAAGAGGATATATAGGACTGTCAGACCATATTGAGGACCTATCTAAGTAAGGTTGGAAACATAAATTTATAGTGGACATAATCCAAAGGGATGACTTTCTCTACCTGTTTAGTAATCATATTATGGGAAAGAAGTCAAGTTTTAGGCCAGATTCAACCAAGTTTTGGAGTTTTGTTGGGCAGGTGTGATGGAAGGAAAAAAGAGCATGAAAGAAAACAATGATGAGCAAGACAGAAAACGGAATTTTGGAAAGGAAATGAGCCAGAAGACAGTTGACAAAATGAGAGGCACTTAAACTTAGAAAATAGATAATAAATTTTAAGATTTCAAAACTGGAGCAGTCATATCGCTCATGATCACAGGAATGACGCTAAAGCAGAACAGAGAGCACTGTAGGCAAAATCTCTGAATTGTTTTATCCATGGAACCCTTAAAGAGAGAGGAGCAACAATAACCAGCTTGACATAGTGAATCCCCTCACCACCCTCATGCACTTAGCTCAAAATTAGCCTAATATTTACACTTACCTTCAGTTTCTTGTAACTCTGTGCGTGTGTGCGTGCATGCATGCACGCACGTGCTCGCGCACACACACACACACACACATTCCACCTAAAATACCCTCAATAAAGTTTCTGACAAAATCAATTAAAACAGTATCCCCCTCATGTAACAAAATTCAGCATTTAATACTGACCTGACTTTCTGGCTGTGGTGGTGGGAATGGTGTATACTCTTTCTTAACAGTTTTTTTCTTCGGTTCCTTGCGTTTATTCACATTTTTGTGCTTGAACTGTGGCAAAAATCTTTCCCAACTTTGTGATCTTAATTCAGAATCTTTTGCCAACTCTCGTTTAATCATTAAGGTCTATAATCATGCAATGTACAAACAATGTAAAAAATTTTAATTTCAAAAGTCACACATTTGTCAAACTAAGACATTATAAATATCGTTCTTATAAATAGTAAAATTAACCAAAGGGGTAATTGATTCTTAGTCTCTTCGGTAGGATTAAACCAATTCCATAAAGAAAAAATATGTAATCTGAAATATGCATAATTAACCAAGCATCATAAAATCATTAGAAATTTCGATTAAGAAATGCAGAACTGTTAAAATAAATTGAGATGAAAAGGAGACTAATTCAGCTTTTCAACTATTATTTCACTGAAACCTTAAAATTCAACTTAATAATAGCAGGAAGTTTTTAGTAATGTTCCCTGCAAGCAAGGAGCTTTCAGTAGCATCTGAAATATCAGGAGGAAAAAAATCCAGCTTTCTCAGGATCAGACAAAACCAATATCCTCACATTTCCCCCACTCCATTTGAATTTTATAGACATTGGAATATCAGAGGATGCAAGCCAGGCATCGGATGCATGACTAGCTCTCTTTCTCCTTAGTGTCCCAATGTAACTCAAAATTGTTCTTTCACCCTAATCTAATGAGTTTTTAACTTAACTTCATCAACTTCCATCAAATTTAAGTGGACTACTCAACAAATACCCATCATAAAACAGTTCATTACACCATGGTTCCATTTCCAAGTACAATTATGAACTTTGTGCACAGAGGACCATAACAGGTCTCTTTCCAAAGGTTAACACTAAATAATGGGAGTGTTAAATTCCAAAACAAAAGTTTTAATGCAATTTGAAATATTCCAGGCTTTATTTAATAGAAAAAGGCAGAATTCTGAAAGACCATATCTATATTTTTAAATACAGTACATGGGCTCAAATATAAGAAAACTGGATTGGTATCATCTATAACAAATCCTATGACGCTTTTCTTTGTATGAGAACTAGATAGTACATTACAGTGGCCCTGTTAATACCAGGCTCCACAGAGACCGACGCTTTCAAGGAAGTAACTACAGGACTGGGGTACAGTTGAGTGGGCTGAACTTCTCTGATTTACCCAAAATAGCTCTGCTTTATCTGTTTTGTATATTAGACTGTCATTAAAAAATTTAATTTCAAGACAGGTTTCTATAACTAAAAAAGTCTGACAACCACTATTATAGCAATATATAATTAACACTCACTTTTATATTATAAATTGGATGTATATTCTTCATAGTATCTAGGACTACTTTTCGAACCTAAAATTTGCAAAGAAAAATGAATCAGTCACTTAGAAAGATTTTAATGAACAAGGTAGAAGGTAAACAGGGATTAATATATTGCAAAATATCCTACGAACCAGGCAATGGCTACCAAATTGAATATAATAGTTCCTTCAACTGTTCTTAGTAGCTGTGAGATCTTTCAAAATAGTCAACCTCCCTTGGGCACAATGAATTTTCTCAATTGTACTGCAAAAATGTGACATATACAACTAGTACAACACTCTGCAACTGTGATTTAGGGGGAAGATGACTGAGTTTAGAGTCAGAAAATGTGAGCTCAAATAAGGGACGGCCACTTCATATGTGAGTCACTTAATTTTCCTGTTCTAGCTTTCTCACGTATTATATGGAAATGAAAATACCTCAAGAGTCTGTTGCAAGAATTAAATGATAGTATATTTAGACTTTATAAAACTATGAAGTATTCAGTATGTTACCCCATGAGAAAAGAGCAGATAATTTACAAGAATGAGGTCCAGTAAAGTCACTATTAAAGGCCCTGGAAGGGAAGCAAGACCTCACAGCCAGATCTGGACAGCAAGAGTATCAGGAAGTATCTGCTCCACAGATTTTCTTGTAACATTTAATTTAGCAAGTTAAAGAAAATGTGCATGAGAGGCCGGCTGGGCTCAGGTGGTTAAGAGCTCGCTCAACAGTGTGAGCTGAGCTTTGAGCAACAGCAGTTCGATGCCCGGCCCGAGCTGAGTTGCTGTTAAGCTGCCAACAGGTGGCAGGACGGCTCAGCCAAAATAAATAAATAAATAAATAAAAATGCATGAAAACATTAAATATTACATTAAATTCCAACAAAGGAAAACGTGTTTTGAAGGAAAAGAAGTGTCCAAAGTCTGAGCTCTACTGGCTGTATATGTTACTACAAATAACAAGACCTGTTCAGTTCTCTAATATTTGAGCACATGTAACATCATGTGTCTCATATGCACCACAGACTAAGAGCTTAAATACCCATTTAAAATTTTTTGTGGAAGGAGTGATGATGTGCAGACCTTCTAAGAAATGGATGTCTCTGTAATTGCCAAAAGTTGGCAATATGTTAGGGTCCAGGAGCGATGATTCCTTCAAATTCTATGAAGTACAAAGTATTTACTAATGGGAAATCAAACAAAGCACATTCTTAAAAAAATACAATAATTATAAAACAATATATTATTTAACAAACTATTATATTGCAACCAATTTATTTAATTTGTTCTCTGCTGAAAATTAACTGAAGATAGTAAGTAGTTCTCACCTCTTTTAAGCCACTAAAAGGTCCAATGGCTGAAACTGTGTTTCCCTGAACCATAACATAACAGTTTGTTAAGAGTTCCAATGCCTACATCAAAAGAACAATAAGTTGAAATTCAGTTGAAATACACTGAAAAACTCATGACAGAGAAAGATACTCGAGTTTCCTACTGATAAAATCGGTACCTTCAATGTAGAGCCTTTGGGACCAATAAGACGTTGTCTTCTTTTTACAAATCTTTCTTTATTTCTTACTAAAGAACCTATTTTAATGATGTCACATGCAACATCATCCTGAAGAATTCGTACTGCCTTTTGAAAAAATAAAGAAAATATTCCATCAATATTCTTTGCAAATACATTTCTTTTCAAACCCTACATTGATACCTATGTTGAATAATGAAAACTGTATGGAGGGAGGGAAACAGGGAGGCAGGCAGAGATGGATGGACAGATGCAGTGTTATATGTTGCCTTAACGTTGTCACAAATAAAGCAAAATCTCTGTAATTTTAAATTTACCTGTTCAAATGAAACACTCCTTGCTAAGAGTTTTATTAGGTCTCTGGCCCTAATAATGATATATGGATCAAAAGTCTTCTTTGTCGTACAAACAGTCATGCTGCCCTCAATCAGGTCCAAGGTTGCATTGACATGCTATAGGGAGGAAACAGCAAACAGCAGTTGTTTAAAATGAATTCAACTTTAGATAATTATAGAGCCTATCCTAATCTATTAATTACTATGACTTAAGCTCTCCCTAAAAGTCTATCAATTCCCTCCTTAAGAAGCTGGGCAGTTAATATAAAGAATACTTGACTACTTTCCTACTTCGAGGAATATAGAAACTCAGACTATTGAAATCATTATAGTTACTTGGCTTTAGAGTATTATACTTTATACTTACCGAGATAAAGTTTATCTCTAGTTTAAAAAATATGTATCAATCCAAATGAGACCATACTTAAGACCTAAGGTAAAAATGCAAAGCTATATGGCTCCCCTATCCTGGACCTAGCTCTCATCTACCATCTGCTCCTTAGGGTGAGAATAGACTTTCCTTTACAAACATTTTTAAAGCTGGTTTGTATTAGCTAAACACAAAGTAAAAACAAGTTAACATAGGTTCAGAAAGAAGCAATAATTGGAAAATTATGCATTAACTCTCAATAGGAAGAACCGGATTTCAACAAAGCAAATAAACATGCTATTTTCTGACTTGCGAATATATTCTGAAGAATATTTCAACATAGTGAGTGATGAATTATTCAACATAAACTTGGTTCTCTATGAGTTTACACACACACACATACACACTCCAATCCCAGAAACAGACAGCTGTAAAGTTTGCCGAGCTTGCAGTTTGCTGAGCCCTCTTCATACTTATGGGCACAAACTCCACAGCAGTCTCACAGTCTGAGAATTATATTTCATATCGCCACCTAATACACACATACATACACATACACATATAAATGAACCCAAAGCTTCATGAAATGATCCTTACTACATGTGATACATTCATTTCTTAAAGTCTCATTATAATCACTAAATAACTTCTGGATCCACTAATGGATTTCAACCCACAGTTTGAAAAACAAAAACACACACACTGCTCTAGGGGCATGGCAGCAGCAACAAATGGGCAAATTGGCACATCTACATCTTTCATTTAAAATGAAAATTAAAGGATCGGCTGAGTGGCGCAGTGGTTAAGCGCTGGCTTGGGAAGCCAGCGGCCCAGGTTCAGTCTCACATGTGAAGGCCAGTGACACTGCCCTCAAAAAAAAAAAAAAAAAAAAAAAAAAAAATCCTAAAATGCAAATTAAGCAATTAGATAGAACACGCCTCAGCCCAAACTGCACAGGTACATGGCAACTGTCATAGTACAGAGTAGGCATTCGGAAACTTGGGAGTTCACAGGAGTTTCATACAGTCTGTAAAAACCCTACTGTTTTAAAGGCATATGATTTTTTCAAAGTAATCCATTATTCACAAAATTAAAAAGAAGTGAGTTACAAAAATAAAGCTTATCTAGGCTGTTTAAAATACCAAAGGAATCAAATTAACCAGTTATGCTAGCACCTTACAAAAAAAAAAAAATCCATTATCACACATACACTTACTTAAGTGTATATCTAAAAGTATAAGCAAGAGCAAAACCTCAAAGAAATACATAAAACATCCATACATGGAGCCGGCCAAGTGGCTCAGTTGGTTAAGAGCTTGCTCAAGAGTGGGAGCTGAGCTCTGAGCAACAGCAGTTTGATGCCCAGCGTGAGCTGAGCTGCCATTAGGCTGCCAACAGGTGGCAGGATGACTCAGCTAAAAACAAACAAACAAACAAACAAACAAACACCATACATACATGTTCATTCAAGGCTTTCTGTACCAATGGCCAGCACTCTTTCAAGTAGGCCTCTCTATATTTTGGGAACAAAGTTGCAAAACTGCTCTCCTCCAAGAGTCCTCTAGGATTGTCCTCTTTGGAAAAAGCTGGTTCCTTCCAACCATCAGGAACAGTGAGAAGTTCTGATTCATCTACAGGAAAAAATTTACACATCAGATTTTAACCTACTTTTGGGCACTTTTTGAACATGTACTATGCACACATTTACCAGCTTCCCAATACTGTCCTTGTATTTCTTATTCTTTTTAGATTACTCAACAAAAACAAGTCTCTTATCATTATCATCAACACACTGTATTAAAATGATCTGTACAGGGTTCAGCTGCCTCATAAGACAAAGTTCCTTAGGGGCAGGGACCCTTCTTGGATCCACACTAACTAGCATATGCCTGACAGAGTGTGGGTACTCAAGAAACTTCTATTGCACTACACTATGCTAGAGTTGAAGATTCATACACCATTTTGTTAACAAGACTATTTTAAATATTAGTAAACGTTCAGATTTTACTGAAGTGAAGCCTGAATATGTGTGTATATATATGTATATGTATTTGCATGTGTGCATGTGCAAAAAAAACTTTTAAAAGCTAATCTTGTGGGGTATGCTTTCAGTTAATAATCACTGGTATAAGGTTCTAGGTTTGCCAATTTTCATGGTGCCTTCTTTCTGTATAATGCTTCATGAAACTACAAAAGGTAGGAAAAACCACTATCATTTTCCCCATTTTACAAAAGACATTCAGTCCAAAAAGATGAGTGACTTGCCTAAGGGAACACAACAGACTCCTCTCATTAAAACAAAATGCCTCCCAAGGGCCATAAATTATCTCCTACATCATTTATTAAAAACTCTTGGTCCTGAATTTTAGGAACCTTTTAAATCCAACAGCTATACTTTGAATCAGTACTACTCAAAGGGGTGATCCACAGACCTGCACCATCGGCATAAACTGAGAGAGAATTAGAAATGCAATTCTTGGCCTCCACCTCAGACCTACTGAATCTGAAACTCAGGGATGAGATTCATCCCTGATTAAAGAATCTGTTTTAACAATCTCATCAGGAGATTCTTATGCCTGAGAAGCAGGTCCATGTTATCCACCTCAGTCAGCTAAAAGTACTTTCTATTTCTTATACTCACATCTATTTTGCTATTTCTGGTTCAAATCACAGAGAATTAAGCTAGTTTTCATACACCATTCACTTCCCAATATCCTAAATAAAAAACCAAAACCCTCAAAATCTACAACGGTCATTACTTAAAATGGACATCTGACCAAGTCCTTACCCAATTTAAACACTTCAATGGCTACAAATTAAAAACAAAACCCAAAAATACTGGTGAAAAATACACATGTGAAAAGATGTGCAATCTCATTAGTAATGAGGAAAGTTCAAATTAAAACCTCAGATACCATGTCATACTTATCAAAATGACAAGAAATTCAAAATTCAAATAACTCCAAGTGTTAGTGTGGATGTAGAGCAAGGAGAACTCTCATCTACTGCTAGTGGGAGTATAAACTGCTACACTTTGGGAAAGATTTAGTATCACCTGCAAAAATCCTACACTTCAAGGATTCCAATTCCATGTCCATAAACCTAGAGAAACTTTGACCATGTAAACCAGGAGATATGTACAAAGATGTTTAGAGCAGCATTGTTTAAAATAGCAAACAATGGGAACAACCCGAATGTCCACGGATGGTAGAATGAAAATATAAATTAGCATATATTCATACATAGGAATATCACACAGTAGTGAAAAGAATAAACTACAGCTTCAAACATTGTTCTGATTGAATAACAAATACAAAGTTAAACCTAAGAACACACAGAGGAATGCCTACAGTCCTCTTTCATTCAAATAAAATTCAACAGGCAAAATTAAAACAATTTTGTGCATAGGTGATAAAGAGCATGAAAAAAAAGACGAGAGTGATCAACACGACTTAGAATAGTTACTTCATGTCTCAGAAAGGAAACAAAATGATCTGAGAGGTGCTTGTAGGCGGCTTTGGGGGTTTGGTAATGCTTTATTCTGTTCAATGGTCTGAGTGCTCCTTTCTCACGTGTTGGTTTTATTCTTTAAGCTGTACATATACGTACTCTGCTATATACGTGCATAAAAACAACAAAACATCTTTAATACCTTTTTAATGCCTATAGAATAAAGAGTTAAAGGTTTTTAACACTTCCAATAAGAATAGTTGCTCAGGACCTGGGCTATTTCCCTAGCCTCTCAATATTGTCATTCATACTGAAGAAAGTGGATAAAATCAGACTACAAGACAAGAAAGCAATTTAAAGCTGGGCATTCTAAATAGTAGGAACCGTATCCACTAATATTTTAGCAATCTGACAAACAGGAATAACGCTGTGTTCCAAAATTCCTTCACTGACAAGCTAGCTCTCACGGCAAGTCATATATCACCTTCTCCACATCACTATATCTGTCTCACTTCTTCATTGTCAGCGTTCACTCAAATACATAATGACCTCCTTCAACCGCATCCTTCGTTTTGTCAACGACTTCCAGCCATCGCCACGAGTATAAGGTCCCGCAGTGCCCTCCTCAATTTCTTAATACTCAACATTTTACAAAAGGTCTATTCCGCAACACCCTCACTTTGGGGGCATCTAGTAAGAGCGATTGGTTAGGAACACGTGGCCGACACCATATTGGCCTGAGATTTGGCAAGCCGGGCCAATACCCCCAATCGTCAGCAATTACAGGTCCTCAACTTTAGAGAACAGACTCAAGACGGCGTTACAGGCTCCCAGCAAGCTTAAGACAACAATCGCAACTCAACATCCAAAGCCAGACTTTGGTTCTCACACAATCTTACCTCGGTCCTCCGGCTTCGGCTTCTGGTTACGAAACTCACTTTTCCCAGCCGCTGCGGGTGACCCATTGAATTTGGAAGACGCCATCTTAAAACTGCTTCCTGTGTTACCGGAAGTGGAGAGGATCGTAAATCTTCCGGCAAAAATCCTTATACTCAAAATGAGTTCCGCAGAACTCAGACGAAGAGATCTGCACAGTCTCCGTGCGTGCGTACGCTAGAGCCCGCGCCTTTGCCCAAACCACACCGTTTCTCTTACCTGACCAATGGAGAGCCGGAGACTTTTCTCGGATGCACGGCAAACACAGAGTTTGACTGCATGCTGGGAATTGTAGTTTAGCACTGAGAGCAAGTTGGAGACCGTTTTATCTGTAGTTTTCCCCGTAACCCGGACGACCGACTCCAGGAGTTGGCCGCAATCTATCATTGATGTCACTCATTCGATAAATACTTATATGATCATCTAATATGTGGTAGGCGTTGGGAGAAGGTACGAATATGACAATACATGGGTCTCCGTGGCAGGAAGTGACAGTAATAACTACCATTTAATGTGAGACTACTATGTGCGAGGCACTTTATGTGCATTCTTTCTTATCCTTAAAACAAAACCGACGTTGTAAAGTGAGAAAACCAAAGTTAAAACAAGATTGATAATTTTTTGGAAGGTAAGTTTTCAGAGTTCTTGTTTCTGATGGTAATTTTCTAGCGTCTTGGCATTTCTCTTTCTAAGCCAGAGGGATAGTAATTAAGCAAAACTTCTGAAGTATTTCACCTAGCCTAAGATTTCCCCAAATGACTAACATTTATGTAGCCCAATACTTCATATGGCTGGCTGACTTCAATATGTGAGGTTCATCACTACTACAAATCTTTACACTTCTAGGAATCTAAAAGTTCTTAGGCTCACTAAAGATAAGACTTCTTTTGATGATTGTTCTTATTGTTTGCCATTAAAAAATTTTTTTCTGCATCACAAATAGGGAAAGTCTTTGATAAGTTGAATTCCTCGCCTCAGTGAAACAGGGAACATTTATCTGAAATCCACCCTTGTGTATTGTCCATAAAAGATTTTTATGAGGTACATGTATAAAACAGGCTGTTACTTGGGGACAGAAGATCTCAAGACACATGATTTTGTTAAGATTTTTGCTTTTCTCCTGTGTGTCTTATAAATGAGAGGCAGTGATATCATCCCTATAAGCGTACAATTGGCTCAAAAAAAACAATGATGAATCCCTATACGAGAACAAATAACAGGTGAAAGTTATAAAGTGAGAAGCAATCCTTCAATGTTCCCACAAACCCTATGGAACAGGTCTTTATTATCCTTATTTAAGGAACACGGTCACTAATAAGTGGTGAATTCAACTTCAAGTCCAGGCAATGTGACCATTAGTAGTTCCATTGCAAGGAGGGCTGGATTTTCAGCCTCATAGTTTTGGAACTTGAAGTGAAACAGCAGTCTTTCTCTGGGGCTCCAGCCTCCTGGCCCAACCTGAAGATTTTGGACTAGCCAGGCCTACATAATCACCTGAATATACTGTGTATATATTCTGTTTCTCTGGAGAATCCTGACTAATACAGCAATTTATAGTAGAGCAAATCCAAATGACTAATAAACATATTATGCTCAACCTCTTTACTGTCAAAAAAGCATATAGATACAACAATGAAATATCATTTCTCACCCACCAGATTGGCAAAAAAGGAATAATAAAAATATTTTTTATGATAATCTGGAAAAAGAGGAAAAAGCACTCTGATACAGGTTGGTGGAAATGTAAACTGTTACTGCAAAGCAATCTGTTAATATAAAATATATAAATATTCTTCCACAGTAATTCCACTCCTGGGAAACTGTCAACCAGCAATAAAGCACTATTCCATTAGAATGTATGTATAAATGTGTTGATTACTGTCTTGTATAGAAATAATTCGGCGAAAGGTGCTTTGGAGCCACACTGACTAGTTCAGTGCCTACTCACTATATAGGCTTGGGCAAGTTTCTTTCTTTTTATTATGTTTTGTAATATTAAGGAATTCTTTTTTAAAAGAAATTTTATTTGGGAACAGTGTGGTTTTCCAAGACCCATCAGCTCCAAGTCAAGTAGTTGTATCAAACTAGTGGTGGAGGGCTTTTTTTCAGGACCCGTCAGTTCCATGTAGAATAGTTGTCTTCAATCTAGTTGTGGGGCCGGCCGAGTGGCTCAGTTGGTTAAGAGCTTGCTCAAGAGTGTGAGCTCTGAGCAACAGGGTTGTCGGTTCAATTCCCACATGGGTCAGTGAGCTGCCCCCAAGTTGAGCTGCCGCTGAGCTGCCAACAGGTGGCAGGATGGCTCAGCTGATAAGAGCATGCGCTGCTAATAACAAGGTTGCCTGTTCAAGATGGTGGGCTATGCCCGCCCTGAACTCAGCACCTTGAGCTGAGCTGCTGCCTGGATGGCTCGGGATAGAGCATGCACTCTTAACAACAAGGCTGCTGGTTCAACTCCCACAGGGGATGGTGGCTACTAATTAAACACAGCACCTTGTGCTGAGCTGGAGCAACTGAACTTGGAGCTGAGCTTGCTGTGCCCTCCACAACTAAGACTGAAGGACAACAACTTGGCTATTCCCCTTCCCCAATTCCCCAACACTCTTCCCCTCCCCCAATTCCCCAATAAAATCTTTAAAAAAAAAATCTGTTATGGAGGGCCCAGCTTCTTGGCCCATGTGGGAAGTGAACCAGCAATCTTGGTGTTATGAGCCTGTGCTCTAACCACCTGAGCTAACCAACTGCCCCTTGGGCAAGTTTCTTACCCATCCCTGTTCAGTTTTCTACAATGGAGAAAATAACCTTCACTCTGACTTTATACATGTAAAGTGCTAATAAATATGCTTTGCATATAATACACGCTCAATAGGTGTTGGCTCTTATTTATTTATAGTGGCAAAGAAAATAAAAACATCTTGACTATCAATTAAGGATATGGTTAAATATATTGATGTTACCTTCATAACCATGATATATTATGCAACCATTCATAAGAATTAATTAAATCTATATGGAGAGATTACCTAGAGGCATTGAGTGATAAAAGCCAGATAAAGATGGGATAATTATATATAGATATATATGTATATAATTATATTAAAATAATATATAATAATTTTATATACATGTATAATTATCCCACTTTTATAAAGCAATCATTAATTCAACAAATATTTATTGAGTATAATATTTCAGGCACTGTTCTAAATACTTGGTCCTGTTTTATGTGCTGGACATAATAATAATTATATATATAATTAACTTTACACATTACTAATGTAATATATATATGTATATATGTATATGTATATATGTATATGTATATATGATTGTACAGTGCAAAACAATTTGGAAGATATACATTATGCTTTTAAGGCTGTCTATCTTGGGATGAAGGCAATTAGAAAAGAAAAAGGAAGTAGGGAAAAAGGCTAAACACAATAGGTACCCAGATCTGCAAGGTTATTCCCAGAAATTGCATAAATAACAATAAAAGCAGAAAGAAAAATTGCTGTCTCTAAAGCGTTTCTTGGCACAAATCTGGCCTGGAAAGTCTCTGAGTCACAGCAACAGCAGGCAGACCCATTTTGACTGTGACTTTAACCCTCCGTGGCCTCTTGAGCAATCTGTACCCACATGCAGCCATCCTCCTATAGACAAGGTGTTCCACCAGCTCTGACCCTGCTCACTCATTTTCCTATGCAAAACAAATTGGCCTCACAACTCTCATTTGAAACTAGAGACCTTAATGCCCACAAAAGTAACCCAGAGGGTATGGGCAGAGAAGTTAAGATGTAGCTTAACAAGGGGGCTGGGGATGCATTTATCTTTTTTTAAAAGAGTAGAAAAAACAGGGCAAATAAGCATGATTTACCTTCCATTTAACATTTCTATACTCATTTACCAGGGATAAAAATGATATTTGGACAGTGATCTATTTTTTAAAATAAATAATCAAGAGAGGATTTTTCAAATACATAGGGTTGAACATTTTTTATTTACTAATATACATAAGCTGCTTTCTATTCCTGTTAACCTCACAGAAAGATTTAAAATCTTAAATCAACCTTTATCTATCAACACAAATAACAGTGACAATTACTATGGCTGTAAAAATAAGGTCTCTTATAACTCCAAGTGATTGCATTATGAAATAGGGACCTAGTGATAACAATGAAAAAGAAACAACACTGGCCGGCCGAGTGGCGCATTGGTTAAGAGCTGGCTTGGGACGCCGGCTCTGAGCAGCAGGGCCCTGGTTCGGATCCAACATATGAGGGCCAGTGAAACTGCCCACTACAGCTAAGGTGGTGAAAAACAGCTCCACCTGGAACTGGGCTGCTGTGAGTCCCCTGGATGGCATAGCTGCAGCCCCTGCTGCAGTGGGCTGCCATAGGCTACAGTGAGTGGCTGGCAGCCAGCGTGAGCGGCCGGCAGCCTGTGTGAGCTGTTAAGAGCCGCTGTGAGCGGCCGTCCAGAGGCCAGCAACTGATCTGCCTCACCCAGGAAGAGCACAATGATGATACCAACATGGGCCAGTGAAGCAACGTCCTGCACAACTAGACCGAAGAACAAAAGGACAGCAACTTGTCTGTTCCTCTTCCCTGGTTCCCCAATGCTGTTGCCTTCCCTCAATTCCCCAATTAAAAAAACCTTTAAAAAAAAGAAACAACACAATAAAACAGCCTCATTTTAAATAAGTCATGTGATTTAGAAAAATGATGTCAATAAAAGTGAAGTGATCTGCACAAATGCCTAAGCAACCTGGAAATCTAGGAGAGAGATCACATTTGAAAAACATATTCATCAAGTCTTGGACTGTTTTCGGTTGTGTGGCAGCATGTTTCACATGTCATCATCGTGGTGGATGCTGGGATGAAATATCCTTGCAGGCTATGTCCACCTTGTCTGGCAAGGCTACTCGTCAGGAGGAGGAGGTTTGTGTACTGCTGTGGCTGCTGAGCAGCTGTTTGGTTTTGGGTAGGCACTGGTAGCCAACCTCTGTTTCTTCAATTGTAAAACGAGGGAGTTAAGATTACTATTTCTCAAACTTTAGCCAACCTCAGAATCACGTGGAGGGGTAGCCCCACTCCCAGTTTACAGTTCAGTTGGTCTGGGGTACGGCCCGAGAATTTGCAGCCCCGACAACAAAGAATTACCCAACCCCAAAGTGTCGATTGTGCCAAGGTTAAGATTCTTGGGTTTACATAAGATGTTCTTAATGTCTGTGATTCTACTTCAACGAGCCACTAAGTGCTTTACCCCTAACCTGGCAAGCCATGAAAGCAAAGTTATTTTCCACTCTTTTTACCTACCTAGGGCAGAACTTGCCTGGTATCAAAAGTCAGAGTTTCCAGATGGCTATTCGTTATGCTGGGCTCCTCCGTGGGCAGTCCCGCTCCATTTCCTTCAACTCTGCCCCTGTCATTCTGGAATTCTGTTATCTCATTACTGCAACAAACAATGGAACTTGTACATGCAGTGGATGCTTGGGCCTAAAGACACTCATTACTGCTAGAATTTCAGTTTCTCCAGGCTTCAGGACCACAAAACATGAATATTATGTTGGGAATCGAATCTAGCCTCTCCTATTTCCATGGCAATCTTTCCTCTTTCTCTTCCTAATTGTTCTTATTGATAAGCAACAGCTTTGATTTAATTTTCAGTATAATGTTCTTCTCCCTAAAGGGAAGCTGGAACACATTTTTATAGTGTTATGTTCCACATAGCAACAGAAGGCTTTTTAATGCATGCATGAATATTCAAGATTTAATCAGCAGCATGTGAAATGGATCAATACTGCTGAAAATTATTGTTTTATGCAAATAGAACAAGCAAACTACAGTCTTTTATTTGTTTACATGACACTGGGGGGAATACTTGAACTTTTTCAGAAAGCAGATTCTATCATTTGTTAAATCTATATATCTCTTTTATCCTTCAGATTGGTAACTGCAAATGGTCTGCGATGAAATGCACTCTTTAGATGATGCATCTTAAACATGTAATGGGTTTATATTTAAACACATCATTTCATGATGTTAATAGGATGGTGACATTGCCTCTTTATTTCAAATTCTCTAATTTAAAATCTAGCACTTGACACACAGAGACATGAAAATTCAGACTTTAACACTACACTTTTGCATTTGATCACCTAAAAGTGATTTTAACCTCTTTTGGTTCACGAATCCCTTTACTAATGTGATGAAATCTATGGAGCCTTTCTCCCCCACGCCCAGACCGCCAAAATACACATATATTTGGGTACACATAACATTTACCCACAATTTGATGGGATGTTCACACGTCTGTCACACTCTTTCATAAAACCCTAGACGATCGGGCTATCAGGTTAAGGACTCTTGCCTCAAAGCAACATGGGAGGAATGGCTCGTAAGCCTGCATCTGATCTTATGAGCACTCGAATCCCCTGTTCTTAGAGCTCCCCAAGAGAGGCAGGGAGGATGGAGGGGCTCCTTTACCTTAATAAATAAGCACATGCCTTTTACAGTGAGAATTTTAGATGACTTAGTACATTCATATAGGTATACATCTCAAGATTCCTTTGACTTCTTTACTAAAACCCAAAAATAACAAAAAAGAGGATTTATTGTCCTGCATAGCTGGGAATTGGATCTAGGACCTCAACAACATCACAGAGACATTCCATGCTCTTTCTCAATCTATCTCTACCCCTCCCCTCCCTCTCTGATGCTTGCCCTGGGAGAAGCCAGCTGCTATGTCTTGAGCAGCCCTATGGGGAGGTCCACATAGGAAGTTACTGAAACCTCCTGCCATCACCCTCGTGAGAGAGCTTGGAAGCACATCTTTGAGTCTAGTCAAGCTATCAGATGACCACAGCTCTGACTGACTCCTTGATTCCAGCCTCCTGTGAGACCCTGAGCCAGAAGCACCCAGCTAAGGTGCTCACGAATTCCTGACCCTCAGAAACCATATCAAAGTTATTGTTGTGAACTGATAATTTTTATATGGGCATAACTAAAATAATATTGAAACAAATCTAAGCATTTATTAAAACATTAATCATATTTTGATGGGGGTTTGGAAATGAGTTTTTCTCAGGAGTTTTTCCTTGACTCTTACCACTAGAGGGCAAAATGGTCACAAATAATGGCTGGAGTAAAGACATGAAAGACTATTTCCATGGAACCACAGATGTCAGAAATGCAAAACACCTTAGAGGTCATGTGGTCCAGCTCCGTTAAGTTACAGGTGGGATTCTAACACCAGCGACATTAGATCTAAGACTTAGATCTAAATGTGAAAACTCAGCTGCATTTAATAATATGCAGCTCCAGTAGCTATTAATCAAGTCTGTTGATTTTTCAAAATCACTAGGTATAGAATAAAGAGGGAAGGCTTTAAAAAAAAAAATCCTCTCCATTTCAATTAACATATTAATATTCCCAAGATAAAAAACTTCTGATAACAATCATTCCCATTTATTGGAGGCACTTACCATACATTATGTGCTACATGTCTTTTCATTTAATTTATGCAACAAACCTTTGAAACATACCCATCAATGTATGAGGGCCAACACCTTGTCCAAGGACATATTCAAAACAAATTTGAATCTGATACCCATTAATCTCATTACAATGATTTGGGGAGGACAATTCAGTCTTTGATTACACTAGACGTTTGTTGCTCCTAGAAATCTTTTAGTATGTCAAGACACTTACGTGGTTGTCATTTAGCATTGGACGAGAAAAGAAAAAATAAATTTGATGACTCTCCCGTTTTCCCAGAGGGTTGGTGCCTCTCTCTTCTCTCTCTCTCTCTCTCTCTCTCTCTCTCTCTCTCTCTCTCTCTCTCTCTCTTTCTCACACACACACACACACACACACACACATTCAAATATACATACATGGTCTCTTCCCTTTGTTAGAGCTGAACAGTTGTGATCTTGGTTAACCTTCCTAGAGCTTCATTTTGTCTCACCTTCTTCATAAAATGTGAATACACCTTCATCCTTCAAGCTCTCAATAGGGATGCTGTGATGATTAATGAGGAAGTTTATGAACTCCATTGGATTTTGCAGAAGACAGGTGTTTAATAAAACTGGAGAATCGTTATAATGGCAAATAGATTGGCAGATGTCTGGAAATAGTCACTTGGCTTGAGCTGTTGTCACACCAAAGCAATAAAGTAATGTCAACATGTCAACAGCATTAAGTGAGGAACAAGGAGGGTACAATATTTGCCTACCTCATACACGGCTGTTCATCATCCTTTCCTAGCATATCCTGGGACACAGTCACAATTCCGTGGCAGTCAGCCAGCAACCCTAAAAAAAGCACCTTATTGGGCCTGCTGAGTGGCGCATTGGTTAAGAGCTGGCTTGGGACGCCAGTGGCCCCGGTTCGGATCCCACATGTGAGGGCCAGTGACACTGCCCTCTGCAGCTACCAACTGCTCCACCTGGAGCTGGGCTGCACGAGCCCAGGCGATGACAGTGTAGGCTGCAGCCCTGCTGCAGTGGGCTGTCATAGGCTACAGTAAGCGGCTGGCAGCCAGCGTGAGCAGCCGGCAGTCAGCATGAGCGCCAATAGCCACGGTGAGCTACCATCCAGAGGCCAGCGACCGATCTGCCTCATCCAGGAAGAGTGCAATGACGATACCAACATGGGCCAGTGAAGCAATGTCCTCTGTAACTAGACTAAAAAATAAAAAAGACAGCAACTTGTCTGTTCCCCTTCCCCAATTCCCCAATAAAATCTTAAAAAAAAAAAAAAGCACCTTATTAGGTAATACATAGTCTCCAAGGATAGTCACCATTGATGCTTTTCCTCCTTGTATATGCATGCCACTCCTCACACCAAGAGATTGAGCCTATTTCTCCTTCCCTTGATTCTGGACTGGCCCTGTGATTTACTTAGACCAACAGAATGCTGTGGATATGACTCTACTAATTCCCAGCCAAGCCTTCAGGAGGGCTGGCAGCTTCTGCTTTCTCTCTCTTGGAAAAGCTGCAGTGTAAGAAGTTCAGATACTCAGAGACCACCTCACTATGGGAAGCCCAAGCTAGTCAGAGAGAGAGAAAGAGAGAGAGAGAGAGAGAGAGAGAGAGAGAGAGAGAGAGAGAGAGAGAGAGAGAGAGAGAGAGAGAGAGAGAGAGAGAGAGAAAGAGAGACCTGGCCAACTCTCAGATGTTCCCGTCATCACATCTGACATTCTGGACATGAGTGAGTGAAGAAGCAATCTCAGACATTTCAGCTTCAGTAGATCCCACATGGAGCAAAAGAACTGTCCAGCCACATTGCAGAAACAGAAGAATTAATAAATATCTCGTGTTGTTAAGCAATCATGATCTCAGGATGTTTCTTACACAGCAATTGATGTTGGAAACACCTATCAACATTTAAAATAGGGTCATATATTCTTGATGTCCTCTCTTTGCTAAATGACATAGAAGATTTCTTCAGAGAAATGAATGAGAAAAGAAAAATAAGTGTGGTAAAATGGAGAGGGTAATTCCTTTTCAGAGCATACAGTTTTGGGCCTCATAAAAGTCCTGGTAAAATAGAACATGTATTCCTTCATTCACTCACTTATTCATGCTCAAAAAAATATTTGTTTAAAATATTTATTGTCTCTTGTACATCTGGCACTGTTCTAGGTGTGAGGTACAAATGCTAAATGAGACAGCTAATGTTCCTGATCTCGCGGTGCTTACATCCTAATTGAAGAAGAGAAATAGCAACAACTACAAAAAGATTACATCGGCTAACAATAATGTAATTGAGAGGGGGGTAATGTGATAGCATTAGCCTGGACTTTCTAAGGGTCCCTTCCTGATGCATCAGCAGTAAACTAATAGGCAAGAAAGAGAAAGAAAACATACCCTCTGAGCTTATAATACAGTATAATTATCTGCAACCTAATCAGCAGTTTCTTGGTCTGAGTGTACACTCACAATTCATGATGAAAGCAGGGACCTCCCATTTGGGACTTTATAGCTTTGCTAACACTGAAAGGGATTCAATAAGAAAGTATTTTTTTTCTCCCACTTTATGAGCTTTGGGAGAGGTCAAGGCGTGGAGTGCTTGCACTGGGGGAATAGGTGCTGTGCTGGCCTAAGCCTGTCTGTTAACACAGTCCGAGATGTGGCCATTTTTCTATGCGTAAAGAATATGTCTGAGGGCCAGCTGAGTGGCGCATTAGTTAAGAGCTGGCTTGGGACGCCAGCAGCCCCAGTTCGGATCCCACATATGAGGGCCAGTGATACTGCCCTCTACAGCTAAGATGGTGACCAACAGCTCCACCTGGAGCTGGGCTGTGCGAGCCCCGGCGAAGGTGTAAGCTGCAGTTCCTGCTGCAGTGGGCTGCCATAGGCTACAGTGAGTGGCCGGCAGCCAGTGTGAGCGGCTGGCAGCCAGTGTGAGCTGCCAATAGCTGCTGTGAGCTGCCATCCAGAGGCCGGCGACAGATCTGCCTAACCCGGGAAGAGTGCAATGACGATACCAACATGGTCTAGTGAAGCAACGTCCTCCGCAACTAGACTGAAGAACAAAAGGACAGCAACTTGTCTGTTCCCCTTCCCTGATTCCCCAACGCTGTTCCTCTCCCCCAATTCCCCAATAAAATCTTAAAAAAAAAAAAAGAATATGTCTGAATTAAGAAAGAAGGAACTACATATTTTTTACAGTCCCAAATTTCTGGAAGCTTCAGTTACTGACTTTCTTCTGAATACAGGGCATTTTCCATAAGAAAATTCCAAATGGATAAACCACTCTTCTTTCATACATAGCAGGGTTCTCTGTGATATCTCATGAGTCTGCTGTAAAGGCACTTCTGTAGTCTTTTAAAATTAGTGGCGACTTCTTTGAAAGCAGGGACTCTGACTTACTTAATTTGCTTCCTCATCCTCTCACACAGTATCTTTTCTATAGTCATGCCTGATAAATATTTGTTGAATGAGCAGGTATTGGATAAAGAGACCAGAGACTGCATTGAAATCCCAGCTCTGCAATCTATTAGTGTAACCTTGGTCAAACTACTTAATTTTTCTACATTTCTATTTTCCCAATTGTAAAGTCAGAAAAATAATATTGTACATGTTTGTAATAAAAATTAAACAACTATATACATACATATGTACACATATAATACATATAGAGGGTGCCAGAAATGTATACATATTTTAAGAAAGGAAAAACTTGTACTAAAATTGTAATACTCAATATATACTGATGACAAAAGGTGAATACAAGTCATGTTTGACTTCTGCAATTACAAGAGGTGCTCAAAGTGGTTACCATCAGCATCCAGACACTTCTGATTACGGTGAACTACTGCTTGAGCAGTGTTGACCAAAGTGCCCACTTGCATAAATTTTTTTTGGCACCCCAGTGTGTGTGTGTGTGTGTGTGTGTGTGTGTGTGTGTGTGTTCCAATTAACAGAGAATCTGCATGTGCTTGAAGCTAATTAAATGTAGTTCCTCCCCAAAGAAGCTATTTGCCTTTAGATAAAATCATAGAGGGCCGGCCGAATGGTGCATTCGTTAAGAGCTGGTTTGGGGATGCCAGCGGCCCAGGTTCGGATCCCACATATGAGGGCCAGTGACACTGCCCTCGACAGCTAACAATAGCTCCACCTGGAGCTGGGCTGTGCGAGCCCCAGTGACGGTGTAGGCTGCAGCCCCTGCTGCAGTGAGCTGCCATGGGCTACAGTGAGTGGCCGGCAGCCAGCATGAGCTGCCAAGAGCCACGGTGAGCGACCATCCAGAGGCTGGCGACCGATCTGCCTCATCCGGGAAGAACGAATGACGATACCAACATGGGCCAGTGAAGCAATGTCCTCCGCAACTAGACTGAAGGACAAAAAGACAGCAACTTGTCTGTTCCCCTTCCCTGATTCCCCAACGCTGTTACCCTCCACCAATTCCCCAATAAAATCTTTAAAAAAAAAAAATCATAGATCACTGCTATGATCTGACTGACTGTGTCCCCCTCAAATTCATATGTTGAATCCAAGGTGATGGTATTAGGAGGTGGGGCCTGTGGGAGGTGCTTAGGTCTAACCAGGTGAATGGGATTCATGTCCTAAAAGAGGCTAGGAATCTGCAAGCACCTTGACCTTGGACTTCCTCCTTCTCCACACTGTGAGAAATCCATTTCTGTTGTTTATAAACCACCCAGAGACTATGGTACATTGTTATAGCAGCCTAAATAGACTAGGACAATTGCTATGCTAGAATTAAATTTGAGTGTATTTTTTATTTTAATACTAGCTTTTCAAACTCTGCTCGCATCTAAGATACATTTTTCTTTTTAATCTTTTTTTTTTTTTTTTTTTTTGAGGGCAGTGTCACTGGCTCTCATATGTGGGACCCGAACCGGGGCTGCTGGCTTCCCAAGCCCGCGCTTAACCACTGCACCACTCGGCCGGCCCTTCTTTTTAATCTTAGATATCTTCTTGTTATATCCTCACTTGATTGATAAAATTTTCATTTGACCAGTATCAATTGTCAGTAGCTAAGCATTTATTATAATTTATCAAGTCACAATTTTGGAAACTTAATATTAATTTTAAGTCAGTGATTGAGTGATCAAAGTTTGCTAGGGTAAAAGAGTCAGATGGACAGAGAAAAGAAGCAGCTAACTTGCCAACTAAGGGTCTAATGACAGAAGAGCTAATCTTGATATGTCTGTTTATGGAAAACTCGTTGTAAAGTCCCATGATGCTGATGGGATAAGTGATGTGTCCTTGCTTAAAAGGGACCCAGGTAGAAATTTTGAAAAAATGTGTTTTCATGAAAGGCTATTACCTAGAGAGCAAAACAGTAACACAAATAGTTGTCATTTTTTTATGTTTATCACATATTTGTGGAATAAGTGGATGAGAAATTATTGATACAGAATTTGAAACAATTCAAATGAGATGATTATCATAGTTTTAGAGAATAAGGTTTATTTGGCAATATGAGAACACAAGTAGCTGAGATTTACCAATAGTTTAAAATGAATGCTAATTACAAAAATTATGGTTAGTACAATCAGCTTAACACTAAGAGCCATTTGTTTTAGATTGTAACTTAACAAGAAACAAAATGAAAATATTCAATGTATAGGATAATCTTTTGGCAGCTCAGCTTGGGCTGGGCATTGAACTACTGTTGCTCAGAGCTCAACTCGCACTCTTGAGCGACCTCTTAACCAACTGAGCCACTCGGCCGGCCCAAGAATGGAACTTTTTCATGAAAGTATCTATTTCCCTTCACTCCAATATTCACAAACAAGAGGGACTTAAATGTTCCTTAGTCCTGGGAAAGTGGGTGATGAGGGGTCACGAATGGGGTAGGTAGGAAATTCTTCCCTAGTCTAATACTGTATAGGCTCTTTACACAATTTCTGCTGATGACCCAGATATCAATGGCCTTGAAAATGCTGGTGATTGAGAAAAAAGATTACAGCCGCTATCAGGTGTTGTAATCTTTTGGACCATCTACTATTTTATTTATATATGCCATAAAATATGTCAAGTGTCTATTCTACCCCCAAAGTTGTACTGGACCCCAGAAATGATGCATTTAATGAGGCAGACACAGTCCCTACCTGCATGAGAGCTTACAATGCAGAGGTGAAGGATACTAAACAAATATTTGCAGATACGTGTTCCATATGGGAAGTACATAGTGCTATGACAATACGCTATAAGAGTGTTCTTACATTTTTCCAACTGGTAGGATAGAAAAGGACACCAAAACTATCCCCACCTGGGTATCCCAGGGCAAATCATTTCCTGGGCTTCAGTTTCCTCGGATGTGAGGGCTTTGACTAAAAACATTCTGAAGGTCCCCTCCAGTGTGAAGGTGCTATAATTTTATTTAAACCTCCCCAATCTCAATGGTATAGTCGAGATCTTTTTCTGCAAGAATAATTTGAGGGTTTCTTGGGGACTAAGTGCAGAAAATAATTATGTCTTTCATCATCTCCAGAGTGGCAGCTGTGGGGCTCTAATTCTGAATCATGAGAAACTCAATAATCTCTGGGAATTAAGTGCCTGTGGTCCCTATATGGTCTTTCTGTTTCACCAAAGCACCTCCCCCTTTTTTTTAATTTTATGTGCGCCAAACTGGGTGGTGATACTACTCTCTTCTGGTTCAAAGTGATCTGTCACATGCCCAAAAGTGCACCACAATAGGTTGTACCCTATCATTTTCTCCTTAAAGTAACTAAGTAGATTAGCAAGAACTCCAAATTATTCTCCTTTCATTACCAAAATGAGGAATGAGTCACACACACAGAGATATAGTAACATCCCTGTTTTCCACAGTTTACAAGGTAAATATGCAAATCACATCTGTAGTCGATGCCATGGTATGTCTCTTTCAATAACCTTTCTAAACCTTCTCTCTTGTTCCCTCTACTGTTGAGTCTAGAAAATGAATATGTTCAATGCCCAGCCTTTCTCTCAGCTAAGAGTACCTTTGTCACTCAATTCTGGCTTATAAGATGGCAATGGAAGTCCCTGGGGACTGGGAGAACTTCTTGTTGCTTTGCTTTTCCCCATTCTTCCTGCTTGGAACATGCCTGTGATGGCTGGAAGCATAGCAGCTGTCATAAAATCATGAGGATGAAAGTCATCACTAGGATTGATGGAGCAGAAAGAGAGCAAATTTAGTTCTTTAATGACAGTTTAGAGATGCTGCTTCAATCTTGGGTAGACTACACTAAACCTGCTATTTTAAATGTTTATTGGCTTCTTGTTTCTCACAGATGAGTATCGTCCTAATTGATAACTTGAACTAATAATATTGATTATATTTAGAAGGTCATACATGGAAACTTCAGGGAAGCCTTGATGTACTTAGCAGGAGCCTGAAATTAATCAGAATGTGCTTATGTGTGTTTGGGTGGTGTAAAACCATCTTGGTTTTTTTCATACCAGTTTATCTTTTAAGTATGAAGTTTAGATCAATAAATATTGAAATATTTGAACTAAATGAAAACAAAGCCACCAGCACCAATCTGTCTCAACAAGAAGATGGGAATACTTTTAATTTTGAGACCAGACTTATGACCACTCTGAATTCAATGCTGAGGTGCTGTATTCTATTCAGAAGGATAGAGTCTGAGACTGGAAATACATGTTTTTTTAAAAAGCAAAGCTGCCCCAGGCTACACATCATGGGGTATATTTAATATAAGTTTCCACTTAGAGAAGACATTTCTCAGGTATGTAAACATTTGGGAATATGAGAAGTTCTTTGTGTGTTATTAAAACATGCTTTGAGGCCCGGCAGAGTGGCGTGGTGGTTAAGAGCTGGCCTGGGAAGCCAGCGGCCCTGGTTCGGGTCCCACATATGAGGGCCAGTGACACTGCCCTCTAAAAAAAAAAAAAAAAAAAATGCTTTGAAAACACCACCATCTAGGCTCTAGAGTCAGACTACCTGGCTCAAATCCTTTCTTAAATCCTAGTGGTGTGTGATTTTGGACAAGTTATAGAACTTCAGTAATATTCAGCTCATTTGTGTAAAAAAGTGATTAACAGCAATTAGCTCCTAAGACTATGTATATTGTCCAGTGGACTGAGTGTGTCCCTCCAAAATTCTTATTTGAAATCCTATTCCCAAATACGATGGTATTGGGAGGTGGAGCCTTTGGGAGGTGATTAGGTGATTAGGTCATGAGGGATTAGTGCTCTTATAGAAGGGGCCCCAGAGAGGTCTCTCACTCTTTGTCCATCAAGTGAGGACACAACAAGAAGATGTCTGCGACCTGGAAGACGGCCCTCATCAGAACTCCACCCACCCTGGCATTCTGATCTTGGTCTCCCCGTCTCCAGAGCTGCAAAAAAAGTCAATTCCTGTTGTTTAAAAGCCACTTAGTCTTGTGGTACTTTGTTATAGCCGCATAGCTGACAAAGACATATTGTATTCAGTTAAATTTCCAAATATTACCTGTTATTATAATTGTCATGATAGAAGCTTTGACAGTTTATCTACATTTAATTTTAAGTTGATATAAAATTATTTTCTGTGTGTTTAAGTTATATCAGTCTTTATGGGTAAGTGATCATCAGTAACATATTTTTAATAGAAGACATGTAAGCCCACTAGACTCGTTGAAGTCTTTGGAGCTCCTTGGAGCTAAGGAGCATTTTTGCTCAGTGTCTAGCATAGTGTTTGGCACATAGTAGGTGCATAATAAATATTTTTAAAATAATCAACTGAACGAATGCTATGAAAGGAGATGAAAAGAATTCTCATAGTCAACTTTTTATTCCATTGCATTCCTAAAGGGCCAAATACAAGACTTATCATTAAGGCATAAGCCCCAATTTCTCTGTGTACTAATTTCTGAATACTATAGTTTATACTATTATAAACATAAAACGACCTCTAATTGCCTGAATTATGTTTGTTATTAATTATTAGTTTGGTTTGTTCGAGTGGGATAGCAGTGGTGTGGGAATTAAATTTAAGCCATTGAATTATTCATTGAAATCTAACATTCTCAAGTAAAGAAAAGCAGAAGCAGAACAAGAAACAGATTTCATCAACTCTCAATGAGGTCTCTTGGTATTCCTGCTGATCCCACATATAGAACCTAAGCACTTTATTAGCAATAGATTAATACACTTAAATAACAATAATCTAAACAAAAAAAAGTCATAAAAATAAATTTAAACAAAAATCATAAAAAATTATTTGGTCAACAACAGTTCTTTTTGGGAACTTGTAGGCTATCATTGATTGGCATACATTGTCCACGTACAAAAAATATAATTATATTGGGTTGTCAGAAAAGTCATGATGCATTTTTTTTTTTTTTTGAGGGCAGTGTCACTGGCCCTCACATGTGGGACCCGAACTGGGGCCGCTGGCCTCCCAAGCCAGCGCCCAACCACCGCGCCACTCGGCCGGCCCTCATGACGCATTTTGCAATGGAAAAAATACATCATAACTTTTCCGACAATCCAATAGATGACACTATAAACTGATAAGAGATGTGAGCTCAATAGGTGCTCCTGATTATCCTAGGCATGCTTGGGGTTAGTCAGAAATTCTTAGAAAGAGAGACAATACACGATGCTTTCAGAATTTGTCACAGAGCAGGAAGAATAAAGAACTTCCTGATGATATTAGGTTACAGTTGTCTGAACTTCAGCTTTGATAAAAAATCTGATATCTGCCACTTTGTTGACATTTAACATATTCTTAAGTACTACTGTATTGATTATTAATTGCATTAATTTTGTTTAGCTACAAATTAAAAAATAAATAGCCACAGCTTAAACTAGACAGTTAAATTCTCTTTCAGAAGAAGGAGTCCAGAGTTAGGCAGTCCTAGATTGGTGCAGACATTCTTAGTAAACACTTTATCTCCAAGCTAGGGAGAAACACATGCATTTGACAAAAAAAAATCTTGGCAGATTTAAGATACCCCATGTGATGATTTTGCTGTGTTGTGATTAAAATGAACTCTACATGGCCCTTAACTATTTCTAAAACTCACATGCATCCTTGAATAACAAAGCTTTGTTACAAGTTAGAGTATATTTAAAAACTAATGTAAATGCTACATTGATTTAGAAAAGATGTAACAGAGACATTCATACACACACAAAAACAGCCGTGTCAAAAATATGTTCACACACACTCACATGCGTATGTGTGTATGTGTGTCTTCCAGGATCACTAAACTAGAATAGACAAACACTTTTTGTATGTAATCTAGAATTTCTTTTTGATTGCCTCCATTCAACAGACATATTTTCCCACAAACAGCATAGGTCCACAATGAGCAAGTCACACGCATATTCTTGAAGACATAGTTCTGGCCCTAAAGAAGCCCCAAATTCACAAATATAGAACTCCAAAGACACATGCTATGTTCCAAGGGGTAAGGGCTACCCCAGAAGTCAACACAAGGCAGGGAATAGGAATCCCAGAGGGGCTGTGGCTTTCTCTGCCAGGTGCTGTGAGAGAGACAATGGCTGTAGAGGAGGGATCTGTCAGGGCCTGAGCATCTTGTGCCAAATGGCAGAGAACCATTTTTATTGAGCCAGACCATGTCTTTAATTAGCTGTGCCATCAGCACCTTTGAGGCAATTCTGCCACCCTCACAGAAATAAGTTCCTAAATCTGGCTGATGGTGAGTGAATAGGAAAAGCTTATCAGTGCTGAGCAGCCAAGCACCTCTTTAGCATGTGTGCTGGGCTGCTAGACTCGGTGCCAATCTAGAGGTAATGGATGTGACCAAGAGTAACAAAAATCACTGAATGTCCCTGTTCTTTACACTCTGTGCATTCCCATTTAAAAGAAAAATGTAAACTGAAATCTCTCCAAACATAAATTCAACTCAGCCAGCCACAGTTCTGTGCTGTATGTTGAATTGCTGATATCAATAAGTTAGGTCTGTGCCTTTTGACATTTTCAGTAATTCAGTTCATTAGGAGACTAGATTTACCTGCTTCCAATTTGCAGTTCCATCCTGACCATCTTCTGTACCCTCATCGTCTTCAGAAAGAACATCACACAGGGACAGAGGTTTTACCAGGGCTGAAAACACAATTTGTTCATTCTTCTAAGGATCCAAGTTGTGTACTGAGTAGAGCTTTAACACTTGGGTAATGTATATAATATGTCCAGATTAAGGCATAAGACACTTTTATAAGAATAATTTTTCTATTGTTTCTAAAAAAAAAAAATTCAATATAATGTTGAATAGAAGTATCACACATTGTTTTTAAATATTCTTCAGTTAACCAAATATATATATATATATATGCATATACATATACTTTAAAGTCAATATTTATTTATATTTTGTTTAATTATGAAATATTTTAGGCCTACAGAAAAAAATAAAACAACCAGTACCTACTATCTGGAATATCACTTTGTCATATTGGTTTCCAGAATTTCTAACCCTTCACAGCCAGTGATCATCACTGCCCTAAGATTGGCAAGTGTCTCTCTCATGTACATCTTTATGATTTTATAGCATACGTACACACCCATATCACACAGTATTGTTCCGTGCAATTCTAATTCTGAAAGTATTATATCGAACTTTTTTTTTTTACATGCTTTTTTACTCAATATACAATTTACTCAATATACTCAATATACGAGGTCTGATAATTAGGTTTGCGAACTCATCCTAGAAAAAGTACTATGGGGCCGGCAGAGTGGCGCGGTGGTTGGGAGCTGGCTTGGGACTCCAGCGGTCCTGGTTCGGATCCCACATATGAGGGTCAGTGACAGTGCCTTCTTAAAAAAAAAAAAAAAAAAAAAAGTGCTACATACCTCATTGCTGAATATCACTAGGGTCACTTTTGAAGTACTCCCCTTGAGAAGCTATGCACTGATGCCAGCGCCTAGTCCACCCTTCAAAGCAGTTTTGGAACTCTTTCTGGAATGGCCATCAGAGCTGTCATCGCATTAACCTTGATGCCCTAAATGTCATCCAAATGTCTTCCTTTCAATATTTACTTTATCTTTAGGTAAAGAAAGAAGTCACTGGGGACCAGATCAGTTGAGTAAGGAGGGTGTTCCAATACAGTTATTTGTTTACTGGCTAAAAACTCCCTCAGAGACAGTGCCGTGTTAGCTGCTGCATTGTTGTGATGTAGGAGCCATGAATTGTTGGCGGAAAAATTCAGGTCATCTAACTTTTTCATGCTGCTTTTTCAGCACTTTCAAACAGTAAACTTGGTTAACTGTTTGTCCAGTTGGTATAAATTCTTAATGCATAATCCTCCTGATATCAAAAAGTTAGCAACATTGTTGCAACATGTTCGCAAAATTAATTGTTAGAACTCGTATGTCCTCATCAACATTTAATATTAGGCCTTTAAATTTTAACAATAAGATAGTCACAAAATAGTATTACATTATGTTACAGACACCTTCTTCCTGTATGTAGCTTTTCTTTTCACTTTTTCTTGGCATCCTTTGAAAGACATTTTAAATTTTAATGGAATTTAATTTGTAAAACACTTCCTTTATGATTTGCAACTTTTGTGTCTTTTCTAAAATTTAAAAAAAATTTTTAAGAGCTTATCTGAGCCAAAGTGATGACATATGCCAGTGAGCAAGATCTCAAATGCTTCAGTGAATAATAGTTTTGCAGCTTCTTTTATACATTTGAAATTAAGGAAGGAACGTAAGGAAGATTACATGGAGGTGGGAGGAAGCAACATAAGAGTTAGGATTACAGAATAGTCAAGAGTATGTGCTCCCTTTGGAGATTTGAAAGGGGGCATTTCAAAGATGTGCCAACCTAAATGAACAGAAATAATATATAGGGCTTATTTAGGGCAAAGATAAACCTTTTACTAAAGAAGTCATATGTCTGGTGTATGATTACCAGCTGTGATCTGCCCAGTTAGGAATTTCTGATGAGATCACTCCTACTTTGCAAAGAACCCTTGTTTTGTTTTGTTTTTTGTTTTGTTTTGTTGGTCCAAAGTCCCCCATTTATGGTTTTAAATGAATCTGAAGGATGCATTGATGGACAACCATTTGTTTGGATAGTGTGGTTTCACAGTGCTAAGAAACCTCATTGCTAAGAAGGCTCATTGCCAAAGTTGTCTTGTTGACCACTGGGGATGGGACAATATCATAACCCTGAGATCTGAGTTGAGGTTGAATTCTTCCAAAAAATGAAGAGCAAGGAAATGGGAGGCCATCAGATCTTAGGGCTTCATTGTGAAAAAACAATCTAGATCACTTTTATCTTATGAACTGTCATGATCTGAGTTTTGCCTTCTGTCTCATTTTTCTGCATTTGGCATCTAATATAACATTTACAAAAACCATCAAAAGAGAATATTAACAGTTAGCTTATGCATGGTCAGTAATTATAAACAGTTGGACTATATAGAAAAACCCAACGAACAAGTATTAATATCGTTAGCAGACAGGTAAAAACAATCAAACAAAATGGGTTCTGAATTCAATATCAACCCATAGGTAAACAAACCTTGTCAATGTCTTGAGATAGCTGTCTACCTCTGGTTTCAATGGCTTCTCATCCTCGAGACTTTGATGTCCGTAGACAGGGTAGATGTCCATTCCCAGTGAGGGGCCTCATAAGGTCCCTTTCACCGAGGTTGGAGGGTGTCTTTCATTTAATGTTCTTTTCAAAACACAGTATCTAAAGTCTTTGTTTCCTGGGAGCTTGCTGTGAAAGAAAGGGATTACCAACTTGGCATTTTCTTGAAGTGACTCTATCAGACCTTGGCAATAGTGTAAGATGACTCCTTTCAATAATGTCAGTTTACAAGTTCTCTCATCTAAATCCAGCTTAAATGCACTGTGATGCATGAAAGAATGCAGAAAAACAAACAATTGGGTGCCAGGGAGCAGGAAGAATCAAGCGGCTGTCATGAGTTTCCCAGAACCCTGACTATTCATTTAATTTCCAACCATTGTTTATCCATACAATATACCCTAGAAGTTTTCCTACATATATTAAGATTTTAACCCTTAAAACCTCAACGTCTAATGAAAACTAAGAAGTAATGAATTAGCGTTCTTCAGTTTGGACATTTTATAACCTCTAGAAACATTTTACATGATATAAAAGTTAATTATTTTATTAATATGGACTTACTTCTATAAAAGCCAGGCAAAATAAAGACATGCCTGTTTTACCTAAACCAACAAACAAGCTAGCTTTTATTTACTAAGGATTATTCTTAGATCACATGAACTTAAAAAGCTTTTGAATTAGTTTGAATATTTCTGAAAACTTGAGAACACCAAATTCTTACAAGCTCTTGCCTTTAAATTAATTTTAACAATACCATCCGGAGGTAGAAAATTTTCTCACATTTACAACGTACAAATATATAGCGTGTGGTTTAACATTTTTTTCCTCCATAAAAATGATCATAAAATACTGTCAGTTTTTTTCCCTAAGTCTTTTAGAGTTTTATTTTTACATTTTTATCTTAATTCACCTTGAATTGATTTTTTGTGTGTGGTGGAAAGTGGAAATCAAGTCATATTATTTTCAAATGGAAAACCATTTGTCCAACGTTATTGATTAAACTGTCCTTTCTTTGCCTTTGCAATGCCTCCTCTGTCATAGATCAAGTTCCCATACATAGGCTTTCCAGTCTGTTTCACTGGTTTACTTAGCCATTCCCATACTAACACCATTATCTAGAAGTGAAATTTTCTGCATCTTATCCTTCTTTGAAAAATTGCCTGAAGTATTCTTGTGCCTTTGCTCATTATTCAAATGTTTCTGGTGTATATGTACACATACACACACAGAGCTATTGAATTTTATTGTGATTGTAAAGAATTTAAAATTAATTTGGCAAGAACTGACATCTTTTGATATTGAATTTTTTTATTTATAAGCATGGTATAATCTTCCCACTTATTTAGGTCTTCTTTAATATCTTTCCATAATATTTCATGCATTCTGTATATTTTAAGAGTTTCTCCTAAGTATCTAGCAATTCTGTTCTTATTTTAAATAGGACCTTTTAAAATTACATTTTCTGCATTGTAGATAATTAGGAATGTAACCAATTTTTACATGTTAATATAATGTAACAAGCATTCAGGACACTCTTATTAACTATAGTAACTTGTAGATTTTCATGGGATATTTTACATAATCAATACTGTAGTCTTGGTATGATGGTAGTTTTGTTTCTTTCTGTCCAATCCTTAACCTTTTACTTATTTTTCTTCCATGCTGTCTTGGACATCCAATATAATGTTGAATAGAGATATCATGCATTGTTTTAAAATACCCTCCAAGTAACCAAATATAACACATGCACGCATACATATGTACTTGTTTATTTTAAAGTCAATACCTACTTAGATCTAATTACACTCTTACTCTACAGATTCCATTCCTTCCTCACAGAAGTAAATATATCTCCGAGTAATTCTTTCAGTGTAAGTATTTGAGTGCCAACGCCCCTTAGCCTCCTTTAGATAATGTCTTTATTTTACTCTCACTCTTGAAGAAATTCCCTTGGATATAAAATTCTAGGTTCACATTTTTAAAGTATTTTATGGCTATTATTCCATTGTTATTCTGTTTTTATTGTTTCTGATAGCAATATGGCTATCAGTCTAATAATTCTTGGTAGTAATTTGGTTTTTTTTCCTCTTGTTGCTTTTGAAAATTTCTCTTCATCTTTGGAAATTTTTAGTTTCACTACAATGTATCTATATATAGTTTTTGTTTTCTTTACTTAGGATCTGTGTGTTTTCAGTCTATAAATTCATATTTTCATTAACATTGAATATCTTTGTCTATTTTCTCCTTAAATATTAACTATTCCCTACTGTTTCTTTTCTCTCTTTTTGGGATTCCCTTTAGAGTTCTGTTCTACTGATTGTTATGTTCACTTATCTTAATCACTTTGATATTTGGTATTTCTGTAAGTCTTATTCTTATTCTAAGCCACTTCCTTAGAGTCGTATTCCAATTCACTATTTCATTTTTTAGTAGTATCATTTCTCTAAGTTTTATTTGGTTCTTTTTCATATTTTTCTTTTCTCTTTTAAGTACTTCATTAAATGGTCTCTAGTCATTTTTTTCTCTTGAAAACCTTAAACATATTTTATAGTCTTTTTCTGATTCTTCTATTAGCTCAAGTTCTTATAGAGTATTAATTGCCCTAACGGATGTGTGTACTAACTTCCCTCATAACAAATGTTACTTGTATAGTTTGGTTATTTTTCCTGTTATGAGCTTATTTTCAGTTGAGGAGCTTTTTCTGCTTTGGAAGTGCTGAGATTCTGGGATTTTTAACTATTGGTACAAAGCAGTTTTATATTTGTTTCTGCGGATTACCTCAAGGTGTTCATTGGTCCAGAATCACATCGGTATTTTTCAACCTAAGAAATCTTATACAAGGATAGTGAAATACGTTTGGATTCCATATCTGTGTATGACACAGGCTGTTTGGTTTCCCAATAAAGCATTTTTATCCACTGAATTGCTTTTTTTGTTTGTTGTTTTTTTTTAAAGATTTTATTGTGGAATTGGGGGAGGGGAACAGACAAGTTGCTGCCCTTTTGTTATTCAGTCTAGTTGTGGGAGGATATTACTTCACTGGCCCATGTTAGTATCATCATTGTGCTTTTCTCGAGGGAGGCAGATAGGTCGCTGGCCTCTGGAAGGCCGCTCATAGCAGCTCTTGGCAGCTCACACCGGCTGCTGGCTGCTCACACTGGCTGCTGGCCGCTCACTGTGGCCTATGGCAGCCCACTGCAGCAGGGGCTGCAGCTATGTCAACCCAGGACTCACAGCATCCCAGCTCCAGGTGGAGCTGTTGTTCACCATCTTAGCTGTAGAGGGCAGTGTCACTGGCCCTCATAGGTGGTATCCGAATCGGGGCCGCTGGCGTCCTAAGCCAGCTCTTAACCAACATGCCACTCGGCCAGTCCTCCACTGAGTTTTAGGCCAGGACAAACTTTCTTGTCACTCATCTAGTAGCCTTTCCAATGTTTCATATACACGTATATGTAAAGTCATCTCAGTTTACAACCAAAGATCAAATTTGCTGTCCTAACAAGAGCATTAAAAATCCTAAACCCTAACTAGGATTTTCTGAGGTGTCAGATTACAAAGTTGATGAACTGCCTGTAAGTTTTCTCTTCCTTTCTGATGACTTAGGATTTTTCTTTCAATTAAAAAATAAGTCAGCTATTTATTTGTGTGTGTGTGTGTGTGTGTGTGTGTGTGTGTGTGTGTGTGTCTGTGTGTGTGTGCATGTGCACAGGCTTGTCTGCAGATTTTGTTATATTTTGTGTAGATTTTCTACCTAATTTTAATAAGAGTGCTTCCATACTACATTGGTCTGCCTTATTGACAGAACTAAAAAATTAGGTTACTTTTTTCCTTCTTCCTTCCTTCCTTCCTTCCTTCCTTCCTTCCTTCCTTCCTTCCTTCCTTCCTTCCTTCCTTTCCTTTTTAGGAAAGTTTACTGATGCATTTACTGCTTTGCGGGCAGGAGTGCTCAGGGGCTTTTGGTGCAGCGAAACCGTTTCCTCTTTACCGTCCCGGGCTTCTGGCTGCTCAGGATGTCCTTGGCTCTGCAGATGGCAGCAACATGCAGATCCAGGCGGTACTCGTTCTCGTAGGGGCCACATGCCACATACTGCTGAGAGTGGTGCTGGCGTTCTTGTTGATGGTGGTCTGAACAGAGGTAGTGGCCGGCTTTCGCTGGCTGGGTCTTGACTTCATGTCGACCACCACACCTCTGCTGGCGGCCTCTGGCTCCATGACCATTGACTTGTGGTCAGTCAGTCATTTAGCAGAAAGGAGCTGCAAGCCTTCAGATCATTGAGTTCCATGCTGTGCGTCTGTTTGCTCCTTTTGATTGGGAAGCTGGAGGAATTTTGCACAACTGTCCATTACAGATGCGTGGTCATGCAACAACTCCTCTCGCTGCGACGCTGGACACAGAAAGAGCTAGATTACTTCTTGGATACAGAGAAACTTGGACTACATAGAAAATTTCTATTTGTGAAACTTTGTTTTTCTCCCATAGTGGTAAGAAAACTTAGAAGCAAGCAGATTCTCAACCATGTTAATGTCTGTCCAGACCCATAGATTCATCTCTAAATCCTGGTTCTCAGCTAAAAAAGATTCAAATAAAGTTTCTTTATAAATAAATGTGTTAGAAGGTTATTTACATTGTAACAATAGATTTATTGATCATATAATAGGTATTCATCTATACAGATATTTTAAGGTATCTTTATAGATAAATGTCATGGAAGGCAAATTAAGTAAAAGTATAAGGAATGCTCCCAACGTCATTATTTTTCAGGAGAATAAATGGTTTTGGTTAAATAACACTTGTAAAGAGACAAGATCCTCTCCTGCTTTCATTATTAGTGTCCAATAATTCTATTTTTCACAATTGTTTATTAGATATAAAGACTCCTAAGAATACTGATCTAATTTAATTTCTTGCAGGAACACAAGAATAGATGGCATTGGCCTGTATCAAAGAATGGCCCAATCATAGGTACAAACATGTAAACAAATGATTATATTTGATAGATGTTATGCTAGAGGTACACGTGATCAATGGCCGTGGGATCACAGAGGAAAAGGGTGATTCTGTGGAAGAATTCACTAGGATGTCATGTTTAAGCTATGTTTTTGAAGGCCGATGAGTAAGGGACCAGAACAGTTGAGTACCATTTAGCCTGGAGTATGAAGTGGGGAGTGGTAGAAAAGTTAGGCTGGAACATGTCACTGAGGACCTTAAATTCCATGCTAAAAATTTCCAACTTTATCCTAGAAATGGTGGAGAGCCATTATAAAATTTTAGGCTGGGGAGTGATGTAGTCAGATTTCATTTTAGGTAGATGATAAAGTTGAGAGTCCTGATCTAAGAATAAGATCAGTTAGGATACTATTTTAACCTTCTAGGCAAGAACATTCCTGGTCCTGATAAAGGGCTTTAACAATGAAGGTGGAGGGAAATGAGAGATGTTTAAGAAGTAAAACCATTGGAGCTTGGAAATTAAGATGTAGTCAAGAAAGTGAGGGAAAAGAGAAGCCAAATGTCACCAAGTCTTGTGGCTTCAGTGATGTAGTGGGTACTGGTGCCATTAATTGAGCTTAGAAGACAGAAGGAGAAACAGATGTGGGACAATTAATGAGCTTTAAGTGCTTAGGGGAACCCCAATATCCAACCTTAGTGCTCAGGAGAGAAGGTAGGGCTAAAGAAGGAGATTTTGGCATCCTTAATATATACAAATCATGGTTAACACCATGAAGAAGCTGCGTATGTATCAGGAGAGCATGCAGTGTAGAGGTGACCCAGAAACTAGATTCTAGAAAGCACCAATATTGGAGAGCAAATGGATGATGAGATGAAAGAGAACTTGAAATGATGGAAGAGCGGGATGAGAGTCCTGTAAGCCAAAAAAGAATTTCAGTAAGAAAATGTGTGTGTGTGTGTGTGTGTGTGTGCGCACTGTTTCTAATGCAGACCCCATTTGTTATCTTTATCTGGAAATGCAAGTTTTAAAAGTAAACAAATAAAACCTTGAAATTCTTGGATGCAGGTCTATAAAAGAATGAGAGTTTCATCATGTAGTTCATTTTCATATCAGCCAGCAGAATGCCACCATTATTGTTAATAGTTATTGTTAATAGAAGAGTTAAAAACTATTCTTGAATAAAAGGACACTCCTTTACCCTTAAAGTAACTAACTAAAAATCCCTGCTATTACACAAATTGAAAACCAGGAGGTAAATTTTAATTAAAAATATTTATAGCAAGTGGAGTACCAGCTGCTAGTTTCTCTCGTCACTCGTGAATGTATTTTGCAGCTGGCCATAATTCTCTCATTTCAATCAGCTTAACCAATAATAACAGCTGTTCATTAGGCAAGGGATGTTTTATTAGCACCCATGTGATATGTAGTAACTTGTAAAGAATTCTTTAATATGAATGGCATTTAAGAGAACCATACTTCGATTTGATGGATCATTGTCTAAAGGATTTTTGTTTCTTTAAAACAGTAAAAAATTCCTTTGACTTCAAAATGTCTCCATCTTCTGTAAGGCTCAAGCATCTCTACAAATTTCCCAATCTATTCATTTAAAATTATAAAAACATCTTAGACCACATTAAACAAAACTAAGAAAAACATAACACGAAGGGAGGTTGGGAGGAGCCAATGAGTGTATACAAGAATGAATTTAATGCAATATTTATGGTGTTTCGTAAGATGAGATATTATCAATCTTGTCCATGAATGCAAAATACCACTGAATCAGGGCCTAATCACAGCTTTCTGTTTGTTTGTTTGCTTGTTTGTTTTATTTTATTTACTAAGTTACCAGTGTTTTCTGTTCTAATTAGTGAAAAACAGAAAAGTTGGACAAGGATTCAATGAAATAAACTGAAGTTGCTTACACCGGTGACACACATTACAATAAGGAATGTAGTAAATTTATGACATGTATTGAGAGGAAACTGAGACTCATTTAAAGGGTCCCCTTGTACAGCCTGCTATTGAGAGCTGGTTGGGTGAAGGCAGCACTGTCCTGTTACATACAGATCAGATAAGCATGACTTAATAATGGCAGGAAAATTTTTCCTTCAAGAAAAATAAAATGAGTAAGAAATATATAAAATGAGAGCAGATTCTAACAAAGTTTGTATTCCTGCTGCTAAGGGTGACAGAAAGAAAAGAAAAGAAAAGAAAAGAAAAGAAAAGAAAAGAAAAGAAAAGAAAAGAAAAGAAAAGAAAAGAAAAGAAAAGAAAAGAGAGAAGGTGAGTTGAAACTCTGCTTTCATAGATAGATCAAAGGTACCATAAATAGGACATGCTCATGATTTTCAGTGGTTCAGGATTCCTTTGGTATAGTCCTCTCTAAAAATATTACCAGCTTCCACTTTTTAGAAACTATTTTTATGGAATTCAACTAGATACCAGAGGTCAACTTAATCCCTTGTTGTATTCCCCAAATGTCTTATGGAACAACCTGAGTCTGAACCACAGACTTTTGTTTTTAATTGGGGATCAGCATATTTTTCCAGGACCCATCAGCTCCAAGTCAAGTAGTTGTGTCAATCTAGTTGTGGAGGGTGCAGCTCAGTGGCCCATGTGGGGATCAAACTGGCAACCTTGGTGTTATGAGTACTGCGCTCTAACAATGGAGCTAACTGGTCGCCCTGAACCACAGATTTCTTATGGCTGTTCTTTTACCTGCACAGAGACCCAGCTCAAGCTTTGAGGTAGGCGGTCTGTTGTAAAAATCTGATTAAATTTGTAGCCAAGAGTCTTTCTTTACCAGTCTTCATTGGAAGGGAGGGGAAAGAGATTTGCTTCATTTTCTATTTACAAGTTAAATGAAGGGGCTCAATGAGGTTCTTCCTGTCTCATTTTTTTCTAAAATGATGAGTGTCTCTATTTCAGCTGCTGTACTAAATTTACATGGCAGGCATAGAAATAGTCAATAAGGCAAATTGACTTCTAAAGGGGCTAAACTTCATTTTAAAGTAGTTGCGAAGTAGTAGGAAATAGTAATGAAGCCAGAAACATTTATAAAGGAGAAGAGCATATGATTTTTTTTTTTAAAGATGAAAGTGGAAAAACAAAATTAAGGAGAATGAGACAGAGGGAGAACTTGTGACAATGGAATCCTTTTGTTATTTCATTTATATGTTTAGAATAACTGACTTGTTTGAAGCAATTTGACTGAATTTATTTTTAGTGCAAAGCAAAAAAATACAAAAATGGTTCTTTGCGATGGCAAGTTAACAAGCAGAAATGATAACAACAGAATTCTTCCTTCTATTACTTTTCACTGGGCATCCTTATTGAGACTATTTACTGACTGCTATGTAATCCTCATGTGTATAAAAGAACATGTTCATGATTTTCTAATCAGATTAGGACAGAATAATTCAAGTCTGAAAAGTACAAGTGGTTACCCTCCCTCTAATTACATAAACACCAGGGAAATTACCAATTAAAAATGTCTTCTCAATCTGCTATGAAATATTTACATGTTGGAAGCCAGTTGAATTCTGATTATTCCAAATTCCCTGTTTCCTATACTCTCCTCTACACACTGTCTTTCGATCTTGGATAAACTTTTACAAATGTGACATCTTGATTCAAGCAAACCATAGTACATGGAGCCAAGAGGGATGTGGTTGAATCATAAGGCTATTTATCTTCTGTTATGTTAGTGTTGTATAACATTAAAGATCTTTTTTTCCCTGTCTCTTTACATGTTTATTTTCTTTTAAACCAACTTGGATCAGCATGAGTTTGTGTTTACTTTAGTTCTATTGCATTTACCCTTTAACTGCAGTGTATTAGAAAACTTAAGCCATACTTTATAAAGCGTACTCATAGCACTTCTGTAAGGATTATCTTAATGGCTTAGTAGAGAGAAAGAAAAGAAGATCAAGAAAAAAAGAGGTCAATTAGAAAATTTCAAATCATTTGTCTGTTTTCATTTCTTACCTCTAACTTTTCTTTCTGGCTTTCTCTAGATCAGGGCTGAGAGGTTGGGCTATAAGAGGAAAGAATCCCATACAGCCTAAATTAAACAGAACCTGTGTTTAATATACAGATTAAACGCTATGCACAGATCTACCCTAGTACTCTCTCATTTATTATAAGAAATTGTGTAGAAAAAAATCTGAAATTTAAAATTTCTTGTTGCTAGAGATACATTCCTTTATTCATTCAAATGAAAATCCAGGCAAGCCTCAATTTCAAGATGTTTCTGAGTAAATTAAAGATATGTCCAATTATTTATAAAGAAAGTCAATAGATATAAAATCACCAAATGATTTGTCAATCTTGGTCTTAGATTTTTTTTTTTTTTTGAGAGGGCAGTGTCACTGGCCCTCATGTGGGATCCAAACCGGGGCCACTGGCATCCCAAGCCAGCTCTTAACCACTGCGCCACTTGGCTGGCCCTAGATTTGTATTTTATATAACCTATTCTTTATGAATCATTGTATAAATAAAAAGGTTTTTTTTTTTTTACTCACCAGTGCTTCCTGTACTTTCATGTAGTATTTAGCGACCTTATGTTACTTTAATCTAGTAAACAGGCAGAAGTTCAGTGTTTTATACTAAATGAAAACCAGATATTTCCAGAACATTGTACTCCTAGACTGCAATTTTCCTCTCAAATCTATAAAATGGGAAAAAAAGGAAAAAAAAATAGTTGGGGAGGAAAGAAAGAAATTGGCTACTAGACACGACATTTACTGAGTACATTATTTGTCTAGCACAGTGTTATGTACAGGGTAATCAGAAGAGAATTACAGAAAATCAAAACTACGTATGAGAGGAGTTTGCCCTCTAGGTGATGAGATAAATATACTCCTATAAATTGGTCTGAAAAACCAATGCACCAATGTGAAGTGTAGTTAATAGGCACTTCGGGAATTCAAAGGCTGAGAAAACCAAGAGCAACCCTGACGGTGTAACATCACCAAGATGCTTTGAAAAAAGGATGAACGATCGTGACTGAAAAGATTATCATTATTTTCCTACATGGCGAAGTGGAGAAGATGACATTTTGGGTAAAGAAAAAAGAAAACCTAGAGCATGGCTGAATCAAAGAATAACAAGGACCAGATGTGGCTGGAATGGAGCATTTAGGCTAGATCACCACAGTAGATAAGAAAAAGCAGAGTAAAGAGGGCTTTGGGAGGACTTTGGATGTCAGGTCAAGGTGTCCAGGGAGAATGTAGTCTAAAATTTGTTTTTGTAGGTAGTGGGCAATTACCAAGGAGGAAAAAAATGCCTGGTGACATCAGATTATGGAAATAGGGGACAAATGTTTTCATCGGACAACATAAGGAAGTGAATTATTCTGAAGAAATTTGATCTTCTGGATTTTTTTCACTTGCATATACTGAGGCTTTTAATAACCAGCTGATCTGAATGTATTTCACCAATAAATAATACCAGAGCAAATTAGTATTTACTGAAAAATCAACGGTATGCCAAATCCCTTCAGATAATCTTCACAAACCCCACACCAAATTAATCTTCCCATGTTATGCTAACTTTACATATTAACTGATCTAGCCTAAAGTGATGGCACTTAAGTGATGAGCAGAGCTTGCACCTAAGTTTTCCAAATGTAAATTTCATTCTATTTCTTCTATTTTATTGCATTCCCAATCTGTGCCAGGCACTGGGTTGAATATTTGTTTTAAAAACTAATCAGCATTGATGCACAGTTACATATTAATATGTTTATTTAAAAACTTATCTCCACATTGTTGGAGACAGATAATTTTAAGATTTTTAGTAATTCTCTAAAATCAAGAATAGGCAAACTTTGCAATACTTAAAAAATAGCCAGTAAGAAACCAAATGTTTATAAATGAATACCCATTTAAAAGTTTATTAAGTGTCACATTTTATAGAAATTACATTTTCACTAAAAATGGGAATTTCATTGTGTGGCATTTGTTTTTCACATCATGAAAAAGTTATATTGGGATATGTAGTATGTTTGACTCATTTTCTTAAGAATTGGGTCCTGCAGAGCAAAAAAAGTTTGTCAGAATAAGTTTCAATATATCTTCACATAAACTTAATCCAATGTTTTATGTGTAGAATTAATAAAAATAAAATTATGACTGGTATATATTTCATTCTTTCAACAAATATTTAGGAAATATTAGGAAATGCCTCAATGTAAAAGATAGATGTGGTGCTGGGCTCTGAAGAAAAATCAGTTTTTAAGAATTTGGAGATGGTTTCACAGAGAGCAACTGAAAATGTCAAAATCTCAAATTCATATAGGATTTAAACAGTAACATAAATAAATGAAACAGGCTTGATATAAGATAATAGGAAGTGGTTCAATTTAGGTTGTATGTACATAAACATCTCATGTTGAAAAACAACTAAATTTTAAAGTAACCATTGAAGTTAATTATTTTTGTTAAACTAGTTTGCATATTTATATGGTCAGAGATAGTTGTGTGCTGTTTAACAATTGGTTCTTTGGGAAAAAGTCTTGAATGATAGTATTTGCCTATTTTTGTAGAGCAATAGCCTACAGAAGCCACTAGAGGGATGTCTGTTTTCAAGTCACTTAGCCAGTTTCAAGCTACTAGAGGGATGTCATAGAACACAAACAGGGAAGAGATGTACAATAGCTCACCCTTACATAGTAGTTTCACCATACAGATAAAACAGACACAAATAACCTCAAGAGTACAGATAATAGTAAAATAATTAGTAAGTGATGAGTTTTGAGTATTTATCAACTTTGTTTTGAATATAATTTATTTAATCATATGTTTCCTTCCATCTACGTTTTAATATTGGCAGCATTTAACAACCAGATCTCAAAATTCCTAAAACTTTAGCAATTGGCTCTTGCGAGCCAGCACATATTGGCTTCAGCACACCACTGCAAGACCAGAAGAAGAAAAACAACCACAAAAAGCTGCAAGAATACTTAGCTAGGCAAAGACAAAAACTCCTCGCCTGTGTGAATCATATGTATAGAAGATCAAATATAACAGATAGATATTCATTAATATTTATTGAGAACTTACTAACTGCCATGCAGCTCTTTATGTTCATTTCTCATTTATTCTTCACAACAGTCTTATGAAGTTGTATTACTATTATCACTTTTTAACAGATGGATAAACAGGCATTGAGAAAGGAAACAACATTTCTGGTAGGAAAGCAGGGACTGATTCTAGTTTTGTTTCACTCAAATGCCCCTTCTCTTGGACTGGACGAGTGGCGCAGCGGTTAAGCGCTGGCTTGGGAAACCGGAGGCCCCGGTTCGGGTCCCACATATGACTCCCCTCAAAAAAAGAAAATGCCCCTCCTTTTAAAAAAAAATTATACACCCTCCTCACCCTCCTCCTCCCATGAGGGACTTTACAACTTTATAACCCTCAGAGGGTTACAACCCTTAAAGCCACTCACAGCTCCAATTGAAAAGAGCAGTGGATTTGCTCCCCATCAAGAAGGTCTAGATTAGCAAACATCATGGGGGAGTAAGTAAATTACAGAGGCTGAATCAAACTTCACTCTGACCCTCTTCCATCTACATTTTTAAAAAGAGTGGGCACCCTCCTCAGATTACTATATTGTTTACTTTCCATGCACTTGTTTTCATCTGGTCTTCAAAGAAATAAATATAATTTGGTATGACTGACTACATTTCCCCAACCCCCTACTCTCACCCCCCCTAGCATTTCCTAGATTTTCAAAGATTGTTCTGGGAAGAGTGGGCTCAGTTCTTGTCTGCCTGTCAGCATGATTAATTAGATTTAATTTCATGCTGTACTCACTGCCATCCTGTCCCTTCCCCCAATGACTAATAACTCTTCCAGAAAGTCCAAACAAATGGCCACAGTATCTAGTTTTTATTTTTGGATGTTTTCCCCAGCCAAAATGCACAGAACCTCTTCACAGACAGCAGTGTAGAAATTCCTGGCCAGGATTCCTGCCCTGAACAGCCGCACTTGATATGGCTAGATGGCCCGTTGACTGATATCCTGGGTGGCATCATGCCAGCTCGAAAGTTGTCAGGCTATTTGAATCAAGAATCAGCACTGGGCAGTGATAAATATAGGTGGCAGCTTACAAAACAACTCTGTGAGGGGCCATATCTTCTTCAGGAAGTGCCTTTGTGCCAGCCCTAAAGCATTAACACCACATGTCTTTTTCTACACTTGACATCTGTGGACACTTAGAGTGTGTGACAAAAGGAGGAAGTGAATGAGAGTGGAAAGGAAGACAAGAATGTTTATAGGTGAAGCCAGCAAACCAGAGAAAGATGAATTACAGCTGAGACCCAGGAGCCCATTAGGGACCTCACCTCATCAACTTTTTTTAATGTGCGATATGAGTGCTAACTACAGGCTCCATGTTTCCAGGCTGGAGCTTAGCATCATTGAAAGAAGAGGCTGGGGATAGGCAAGTCAAATGTGTGTTCCTAGTTATGTCACAGATCCTCAAAAAGGGTCCATTCGTCAGCATGCCACATGGCCACCAGGTGAAACCCTAGGATAGGAATATAGCCCTTTCCCATCGAGTTAAAACATATCATGAGCCCTGATCACTGGCTTCTCCAGAGAGTGAGAAAATGCGGCTGTTCAGAAAGTTCCAGACACCCAGACAAGCTTGACATAGCTTTAATAAATTCATTAGCCATATGAAGATGTCTAGTAGTCTAAATATGTGTGTGAGCATGGGAGGACTTCAGATTTGGAATCTGTGGGACTAAAACTCTTCCCTGTGGCTAATTTAAGGCTCCAGAAGGTTAACAACTGGCCCAGTATCATTTTACAGGTAATCCGCAATTTCCTCATCTGTAAATTGAGAGTAAAATTAAAATATACCTCACGGTGTTGTTATTAGACTCAAATGAGATGATTTATGCAAAATGGTTAAAGTCCATACAAATGATCATTGGGCTCTATTTTAGAGTAGTTCCTTTTTGTAAAATTAATTGCAACACTTACCTCCATCATTGGTCATTTTTATTTTTTTATTTTATTTTGTTTTTTTTAGCTGAGCCATCTTACCACCTGTTGGCAGCTCAGCAGCAGCTCAGCTCGGGCTGGGCATCAAACTGCTGTTGCTCAGAGCTCAGCTCGCACTCTTGAGCGAGCTCTTAACCAACTGAGCCACTCGGCCGGCCCCATCATTTGTCATTTTTAAAACTCATATATAAAAATACATTTCATAAGTCATGACTGTAATATTGGTACTATGGCTGTTTTTAAACTGGTAACATTTAAAAGAAGTCATCTCGGGATACTGTCTTTTTAGACTAACAAAGAAGCTATTGCACCTTCTAAAAGTCAGTTCATTGAGTTACCTTCAGAACCTACTTATAAACTTGAAATGTCAGTTTCAAAAATCACTGCTCATTCATGACCTAAAATGGTATCCACTTTATTTACCTGACATTTACTCTGAATGACTTTGGGCTCAGGTATGAGGTCAAGTTCATTCTCAAAGGAAGATACTCATATTTGTATTATGCTTCATGGTAACAATTTCATATAGCCTTAGCATTTGAACCTCCCCGTGGTTCTTTAGGTTAGGCAAAGTACATGCTTATACTTGTAGATCTAGTTTATAAAGAAATTGCAGGCTAGCAAAATAGAGATAGAGCTCTGATGCAGATTCTGATTTCCTACCTTTGAAGGGATTTCTTATAAGAGAAATTTTCACCTATTCCTTGGGTTGGTCCATTGAACTCCTCAAGTTATAAAATCACTTCCAAAGCATACTTGCAAAACATATTTTGAACAATGGTAACACTACTGGAATATAAGGACATTCCCCCAGACTAGCCATATTGAAATTTCTATCATTTTCACAAGTTTAAGTCCTGATATATTTATTTAAAAATCAGTCGGCTGGAATTTATTTTTTTTATCTTAAAGCCATCTTGTGCTTTATCTATTTCTAAGCTTCTCACTTTTAAGAGAAACTGAGGCTCAGGGGTTTGGGAAACCCAAAATATTCATTGATATTTGGGTGAATTTTCAAGGTCACACAGAAACTCAGTATCAAATTATAAAGAAATAAATACACGATGAACCCAGAATGGCTTTTTAGAAAACAAAAACAATATGGTAGTAAAAAAAACAAAAAAAAAAACCAAAAAACCAATAATGCCCATATATACACAGCATTGTCGTGTGAGATTTTTTTTCAAATTTTGGATTTATTTTCCAATCTTGAAAATTCACTCTATAATGATTCTATTTTTTCTTAACATGACAAAATTAATTCCTGGCAGTTTAATACTTCCTCAGGGAAGCCCTCATTCTCTCCTCCACCCACTATAAATTGTTTCTTTCTGTTTCATTAATATTTGGTATGACTTGATTTTAACACTGACACATTATCCTCTAGCTGTTTTTCTGTATCAGTCTCCAGTGTACATACTATGATTTTCTTGAGGGCAGGGATTCTCACTGACTTCTCTTTCCCAGCACCTAGAATTGTGCCTGGTATATAATAAAGTATGCTCAATAAATGTTTGAAGAATGAATGAATGCAGACAATTTAAATTATGAGACAGTGTAAATAATCAAAAAGGAGTTTATGCCATGGTAACACATATCCAGCCAAACTGAATGTTTATCTATTTATTATATTCACTTTATCTCTTAGAAAATATCAGACATCTTGTGTATTCTGTGTATTCTAAAGACTGTTCAGTGACAGCCACCTAAGAAGGACCTGGGCTGAGGACACTGCATAAGAATTACTGTTGTTACTAGAATTATTTTTAGTGCTTCTATTTAGTTGAATGCATTCCTTTGTGGGGAATTTGAAGTGCTTCATTTACATGTTCCCAATCCTGTGAGCTGTGTAGAGACAGGATTATCACCTTATTTCATGAATGAGGAAGCTGAAGAAGCTGGACTCACTCAAGGCCATTCAGATAGCTTTTATGGGACAGAAGATTAGAAATGCTTTTCCTATTCTTGACGTTTCTATTGTGTGGAACTGGCACTAATTTTAGCATTGGAGTCATCAAAGTTTGACTGCTGCTGAGAGACTCAAACATTCACTTTGATACTGCAACCCTCGGGCCTTGTACATTTAATCCAAAGCTGTTACAACCTAGAATATACTATATCAGATCCCTGACATGTAGGATGGGAGGTGTTACTGTTAGTTCCTTCCTTGAGACAGGGGACATAATCTGCAGGGTGCAGAGCAAAAATGTGGGTTCCTTGTTCAAAAATTTTCAAGAATTTCATGAATGTTTCTGCAGAGCATTAAATCCTTCTGAGATTTCATGCTCATGTAAGTTGCTTTATCCTTCTTTGCTCCTCTCCTGTTATCTTCCAAATCCTTATAAAGTGTTACCTAACTATTGCTCCTAACATCTCTTATCTTCTCTACCTGCCTTCAGTAAAACAGCCTATTCAGTGTATCCTCTATACTGGTACTGGGATGAAATTTCTAACATAAAAATTTGTTAAGGTAATTCCTTATTTAAAATCTTTCACTAATTCCTCATCATCTCCAAGATAAAGTATGACTTCTTAGGCTTCTCTATCACTTATCTACTGCTATGTAACAAACCACCCCAAAACTCAGTGACTTAAGACATATTCGCTCACAATTTTGGGTATGACAGCTTGTCTGGGCTCCCGGTAGCACTTGAGGGGCTCACTCATGTATCACTCATGTGGTCGAGTGGCCGATCAACTAGGGACTGGCAGGCCCCAGATGACTGTTGACTCAGGCTTTCAGCTGGGGTGCCTTGGTTCTCCTCAGGGTGGACTCTTGAGCAGGCTGGGATCTTCTCATGTGGCAGTTGGACTCCAGAAGCTTAAAAGAGAGAGCTGGAGCTGCTTCCTGAGGCCTGAACAATGTCACCTCTTCCACATTCTATTGGTCAAAATAAGTCACAGAGAGAATACAGAAATAGATGTCACCTCCTGATGGAAGGAACAGCAGCAGCACGTAGCAAAAGGGCGTGATGCCAGGGCTGTGAGGAATTTGCAACCATGTTTTGCAAACTACCACACCTTGCTGTGTGCTCTTCCTGACCTACAGTTGCTGACCTCTCCTTCCTTGTCTCCCATTCCTCTCATGAAACAATATTCTAGCCTTGATAATAAAATAATAATGACAACAACAACAACAGATACAGTTACTGAGTACATTTTTTTTGTCTTGAGCACCATAGCTGATGTTGTGTATATATTATTTGCACTTCATCTTCCAAATTTCCTACCATGGAGGTATTTTTGTTTTCCTGTTAGAGATGAGGAAACTGAGACGTTCAGGAGCTTAACAGATCTTGTGACAAGGAAGAACCTGAGTTGGGTTACAAACTCAGATATGCTTGATTCCAACACCCATTAACATTTTTCTATGCCACATACCCTACCAAACTATTTGCTGTGGACTCACATGCCTGTGTGACTTTCATGCCTCTGTGACTTTCACATGCTGTTCCCTTAGCCAGAAAAAGCCTCCGTCTGCCTCTTTTCTCTGCCTTTTTTTTCATCCCCCATCTCCACACACCATGTAGAAGCACATACACAGCTCTTCACAAAAACTTTAATTCCTCCAGACAGAGTTAGGTGATATACTTTCGTATCCTATGCAACCCTTTGCTTATCTTTTCCTCATTCTTGACCATTGTGCTCCTTCAGCACAGAAATCTTATTTTTTATTTTTGTTTTTTGAATCTCCCAAACCTAGTACAGTGCTTGGCTTATAGCCATTATTTGATAAATGATTGTTGAATGGAATTTTTAAGAGCATGCTAACTTTCGTAATTCAGATTATAATCAGGCATATTAATTGTCACTCAAATAAGCAATCAAAAGAGTCAAATGGTCAAACAGTTGTTCATCTAGAGTTTTAGAAAATCTTTGGCATGTGCCAGTTGCATCAGGTCATTCATTCATTCATTTATTCAATTATTCAGGCTTCTACGTGCAGGATACTGTGTACTTTGACAAGGCATTCATGCATTTAGCCATTCATTACAAAAACAGCAGATACAAAAATCAACCAATTTTATGTTTAAATGGCATTGGATTCTCTGTTTTGTTTTTGTAATCAGTATTGTGATCTATGCTATCATTAGCCAACTTGACACCCATTCCCAACTCTATTCTTTCTTGATTGCTTTCACTATCAAGGCTATAAACACTATATACTCAGTTTCTCAGCCTCCCTTCTAGATATGTGTAGTCATGCAACTAGGTTTTGGTCAATGAAACATAATTAGAAGTATGCTAGTGCAGTCTTTGTGAAAATTTTGTTCTCTTTAAATAAAACATAGACATAATTGGCTTCACACCCCTTTCTTCCTGCTCTGAGCACAGACATAACGCCATGAGCTGCAGCAACCAACCTGAAACTATGAGAAGCAAGCATTGTGCTATGAGCATGGCAGAGTGTTAAGACAGAAAGAGCCTAAATCTCTCAGGTTATGGTTGAGCTGCTGCAATAAGACCCCTGATGGTCTATATTCAGTCTCCCTGCCAAGTAAAAAGGAGAACCCTATTCACTTAAACTACTACTGGTGGATTTTTCTTTTATTTGACCTCAAATGCATTCTTACATAATACAAATACAGCATGGAAATGACCTAAAAGGGGGAGGAGTGTTTATTATAGTTAAATAACAAATACTGTAACATAAAGTCGAAGAGGGCAGGGATATTTGTTTGTTTTTGTTTTATTTGCTATAGTATCTCCAGAACTTAGAGCAGTGACTGACATATAATAGGCTTCCAATCAATATTTGCTGACTGAGTGAATAATGTAACTGTATGGGGAGCTGCCTCCTGCATTGTGTCCTTGATTCATTTCTGCAAGATGCATTTTCACCTCTGCGCTTTTAATGGCTTTTGAAACCTGACTCAGCCACAAAAAAAAAGCCCTGAAGCAAAAGTTTCATGCAGCCTCAAAGGAAGTCAAAGAAACAAAACATGGGAGGCCCCAAAATTTGGTGAAATCCTAGTCTCACTTTATGGTAAGGTCACTGTAAGAGGATACTGGGAAAGACCTGAACTCTCTGCTCTAAATAAAGAGCCACATCACATATCTTACCTAGGCTCACCTGCTGCCTAATCCTATGCACTTGAATCCCGAACTCTGTCTCTCAGGCAGGATGTGATCTAATAAGAAGGCTGGCCCCAAGCACCAAAATTTGGTCATAACATTTTCAGTTTATCCTCTCCACATCAAGGAGATGATGGAAGTTCATGAGGCTGAAAAGAGCTAGCTGTAGAACTTCGGTTCTTTATGTGTGTACTCACAGGTACTTTGCTCTCTTTCACATCCAGTATCTCCCAGTAGACCCGAAGCAGTTGGGTGAATTCTACACTTAAATAATTAAACATGACTCACAATTCTTCATCTATCTCTAAGGGGTATTTTAAAAGGAAATTCTTCCTCCTATTGATCCACTCCAAGAAAAACATCTTGCTTTATTTTCATCACTCTATATATCTGTGAAAAAATACCTGTTGTATGTACAACCAATTATAAACTGTTGGGATAAGGAAAACCATGCCGATGTAATATGCTGATGTAAAAATAACTAGGCGTGAAGTTCGCTATGCTGCGAACAATTAATTTGTCACTCTCTAAAGAAATATTATCAGGATCACTATTATTATTATTCTTCCTTTTTAGAGATTTCTAATGAAGAATTTGTGTGGATTCTTTAACACTAGCTCTTTGTTAATCTTCATAATTGCTTTTACGCTTCAGAAAACAATACCAAATACATGACTTAAAGTGGATTTTTTACTGTAATCGTTCTGCTTGTAATGTCCGAGGAGAAAAATTACTCTCTGGAGAACAGTCTAAACTAGCCCAACAATTTGCTTGAGGGAAGCCTGAAGTAATAAACTATTTTTCCATTTGTTTTTAAAATAAAAACACATGCAGCAGTCTGAGTTCAGTGTCTGTGAACGTGTCACCTCCCAGCCAGAAGACTTGAAGTTTTTAGTTTTAAGTTTTTAGTTTTATCACAAGAATTAGTTCAATATTAGGAAGGTCTTTCAGTTCTCCCTTTTCCTACTCTCTTTGGAGCTCATTAGCTCTAATAAGTACAATAGCACGCTTTGACATTTCTCCAAATTGTGCCAGAATGTTAATTATAAGAAACAAATTTGGCAGTAGTTTGCCTCATTGTGGCCTTCCTTTTGTTTTCCATTCAGGATTTCCCCCACCTTGTGCACAGGTCAGCAGATCTGTCATTGGAGAATATGTATTGGTTTTCCTCTGCAAAAAAGTAATTGGATTATTCTGTTGATTTTTGACCCCTGTTCTGACCATCACCCTTTCTTCAGCCCAAGGGAGATCTGAGTTTTGCTTATGAGGGAAAGAACCGGGAAGAGTCAACTGTCAGGTCAGGGTCAGGCACTAACGAAACACTGGGATCAGGTGGTGGTAGCTTTGGCATCTTTCACAGGATGCTAAGCAATAATGAGGACTCAGTGGCACCTTTCAGAGAAAAGCAGTGGGAAGGATTGTATCAAGGGCTCGGCTATGCTGAAGGCCCCATTGGCCATTGTTCTCTTGCAGAAACATTCCCAGCTGTGCAACTGGCCTGGCATATGAAATGATGGAGGAGTTTATGATAGAGATGCATGGCAAATTCTTTTATAACTTTGCAGGGCGTTAGACATACTCTACGAAGCAATGAAAAGTATGAATGAATATTTCACAGATTATCTCCCAAACTTAGCCTCCCAGGAACACCCCTTTCACAAGTCTGCAGTTTATGATCCTTTGGACCTTGGAGGTTGGATCACTATTTTAGGAACTGACAGTGGGAACAGTCAGTTTGGCTGTGTTCATGCTCTTGAGTGTATGTAAGCAATCACAAAATTTGGCTTCTTGATCTGAAATGACACCTGATATGAAACTGTCCCCTAAGGAGGTGTCAAACATAAAAATGGGACAGAGAAGAAGAAGCGTGAGTCCAGCTGAGCATACACACGGAGCAAAGATAGGAACTGGTGAAAATGAACTCTGTAATGACTTTTATATAGTCTCCCACATGCTCTATTGGGGATTAGTTAGGGGATAAAGAGCTCTCTAGGGACCATGTCAAAAAAAATTATTACATGTATTTAATAGAACACCTAACATTTATTTAGTGTTTGTGAAGAGCCAGACACTGTGTTAAATATTTTTCAAGCATCATCTCATAAACTCATGATTCAATTTTTTGAAGAAGGCTTTGTTATAATCCCCATTTTACAGCTGGGGAAACTGAGGTATAGAAAGGCTAACTAACCAATGAATGGTTAACCCAGGTCTTAAATGACAGACCCTGCTGAATACTCACTCATAAATTCAAATTCATGCATTACATCAAATAAATTTAAGACATAATAATCTGGAAAATGTGGATAGCTACTGGACCCCAAAGGGAAGTTTATAAAGACAAATCCTGAACTATTCCATTAGATAGCCAGCCAGACTTGAGTTGCACATAGATTCAAAGAAATTTACATTTGCTCCACATTGCAATTAATTTCAGAATAACAAGTTTGCCAACACAATAGTCCTTTCTTTAAAGTCTAGATTTTTAAAAATACAGGCACTATGCCCTTTATATTGTTTCACAATAAGATACTTATGGGATCGATGCTGCACCACAAGCCCTCTTCTCCCATCTATTCAGTGATCTGATAACCTAACACTTTTAGGCTTTTTTTTATTAAGAGTTACTTTAGGGCCGGCCGAGTGGCGCGGTGGTTAAGCGCTGGCTTCGGAAGCCAGCGGCCCCGGTTTGGTCCCACATATGAGGGCCAGAGTCACTGCCCTCAAAAAAAAAAAAAAAAAAAAGTTACTTTAACTCACATTGTGAAAAGGGTCAATTTCTCCCAGGAAAAGCATTGCGTGTGTTAGTGGAAGGCATTTCCTAAATGTTAGTACTTGAGCAATGCTTGTTCTAAAAGCACTAATATTTATTTTGTCCACTAGAGGACAGTGCTTGAAAGAATAACAGTCCTTACCGCCAAGGTTAGGGCAGCACCAAGGACTGGGACAATGCTCTCATTGTTATTTCCCCTAACCCACATGCAGAGCACATAAAGATTTGATTTCTTTGGAGGAAAAAAGGGAAATAAATATGTTTGCTCTAACATGGTGCAGGAATCAATGATGATGCCGTCTTAACTTGCTGAGCACAGAGAAAGAGAAATACCAGGAAAATTATTTACTATTTAGAGTTGCCAAAGAATAAATGACAGACATCCTTACAAATGTAGGTGAAATCCTTTTACAATAAACTCTTAAAGAGAGGATATTTAGAGAAGCCACGACCAAATGCTCAGACAAATAACTTCTGTTGTTCTGGTTTGATTGTTAGAATTTACTGTAGTAAACATCTTAGTTCGATAAACATCTTTTTTTCCTTCATCAGTATAATAGTCACACATGGAGCATGGTTCAAATTAGAAGCTCAAAAAATGTATATTACATAATGGTTAAGCTTTACCCTTTGAAGAAAGGGATGCGTGCTGAAGGGGGAGTGGTTAACAGTATTTGAAGATGGTTTTAAAGGCAATAGAACCTTGCCAAGACCCCCTTTGGGTCACCTGCTTGAATCTTCCAGTAAGGGTGTTGCTAAATAGACAGGCTGCCAAGGTGGAGCCATTATTTCCTTAAACTATAATTAAAGCCTGAAATCTTTGTGTCTTGACCTTTGCTTCAATAAGGATGACTGGGACCCTGAGGGATTAATTGAGGATTCATACTTTTCAAAAAGGGCTGATGGGAGTAGGGGAGGGTAGGAATATCATGAGATTAAAGTAGGAGTTTATCAAAGGGTACTCAATCCAAACTTCTCATTTTCCTTGGAGTTAGCCCAGATGATTCACCAACCAGCAAATAGTGATTGAATGCCTACAGAGTCACAGAATTGGAAAATAGTGGAGAGCTTGGCATAGTCCTGGGTACTGTAAGAGGTTACAAAATTGTAAATCTTTTCCCATTCGAAAGAATAATGAATACACACATCAATGCGAATGGAAAGATAAGGGATACAATGAAAGTAGAAAGAGGTCAGGTATGAGGATGGGGGAATGGAGGGTACTGTTCCCATCTCAATGCAATAAATCCAGGCACCTTCCTTCTAAGAGCTCACAGTCTAGTGGAGAAGATACCCTGACTCCCAATTAAGCATCCACTTCCCTAGTTGGAGGACAACCCTATCTGAGGAGTATTCACTCAGTGAACACTGGGTATTCACTCTCATTCAGTTTCTGCCCTTGACTTGAAGGGAATAGTGCTGCAGACCCCTCAAGCAAGATTTGTATAGCAAAAATCGCCACAGTCTGGAATATCAGAATTTTTTGTCCAACCTTCCTCCCTAGCTGTATGACTCTGAATGGTCCTGCCCAGGACAACTAACCACTCTGTGCAACACCAATGCTGTTTTTCTCTTTGTAGAATGAAATTACAGATACGCTCACATCACAGGATTCACTATATGGATGGACAGGAAATAAGGGCAGAAACAGTGCTGAACCCCTCACAGAGCTCTTAATGTTTGGGACCCACTATGATCTCAGAGATTTCACTAATTTCAAAGAAGTAAGCTTTCTTCAGCCTTCGTTTTGGATGTACAAAAATGTAGCCTCAGACAAATGGAGATCTGGTTATTCACATTTCAAAGGATCTTTAACTTTAAAAGCTTTAGGGCAGGGTTTTTTTTTTTCCTCCAAAACGAATTAGCTGCAAGTATAGAATACTGTATCTGGAAGAGATTTTATAGATTGCTCAGGCACACACAAACTCCTCCTTCCCAATTTATAGTTAAGGAAATAATAACAGGCTGTTTTCCCTGAGTCAAGAGCAAATTTTTGGGAGAGCTGTAACCATGTTTTCTGATTCTCAGCCCTGGAGGCTGGTCAGCTGAGAACTACAAACACAAGATTAAAATCAGATATAAAGATAAAGTGACTTTAAAACCATCATGTTATTCTATGAGATTTGCCTGTTAAAGAATTCTACATTATATGACTATTCAGAAATGTTATCTATAAGAAATATTGAAATACCAATATTAAGAGCAACAACAACAAAAATGTGTGCACAGACATTATTATATGCAGTCACTGCGTTATTTCTAGTCTTATCAAAATCAACATGGCAATAAAATGTTTCATTGCCCTTCCAACCTCCTTATTTAAATGCATTAAATTTGTTTTTCTCATATGTGGAAAGATGAGGTTATTAATTACAGGAACTCCTTATCAGCAGAATGTAAAATAGCAGGAGGGTCATTTGATCATTTAGCTGAGAAGAAAAAGGAATGGAGTAAAGGAAATTCAGAATAAAGGAAAACTTAGGGAATGACTATGAAATCTATCTTCATAAAGGATTTAATACTCATTAATTGAAATATTTCCTGGAAAGTATTAAATTATTTTTTAAAAAGAATATACTGCAGAGTAAGTATACAAGTATGTATATAGATGACCTTTGAACAACTTGGGGATTAGGGGTCTCCCAATCCCCACACAGCCCCAAATCTGAGTATAACTACAGTAGGCTTTTCACTGATTAAAAATAGATATATTGAAACTGCCAATTAAAAATAAAGGAAGAAACTGTTATATAGCTTTTGCCAGAACTTTTACAAATAAAAAAGATCACTTCACCTGCTGGATGATCCCGGCGTGTTTACATGTGTGGCAGTGGGGGTGGTGGGTGGTGCACAGGAATATGAGGGAGCCGTGACCTCAGAGTCTCCTCCAGATGCCCTACTGATTCCTGTATAACCCTGTCCATAACTGGAATTTGGGGGCATCTTGTGTTGTGAGAACTTCATTTCACAGTGACTTAAAATAAATCTGCTTCAATAGAAAGCAGGGGATTATAGTTTCCCCATAAAGCAGAGAAATAGAGCCCTTGATTCTATCCATTTTTGGCCTGTGTGTAGAGTGCTGCTGTTAAATGGGCAGTCAGCTCTCAGCTGTTGTTTTCTTACCTGTCAATCAGAATATTTGGGAAATGGATTCTCAACCCTAGTAAGTCAATAAGCTCCGCCTTGAAAAACAACCATATCAAGGCTGGATTTGTTGGCATTTACTTTATGAATTTACATGTCATAGTCATAGGGTTTAGCTTCCTCCACAAAATAAGTTGATGAAAGTCACTCATAGTGGCTCAAACAAAGGTTTTAGCCTAATGCATCTGAAATATACATATAAACTTAGTAAATTTAATCACAACACCTAATTTAGAGGAACAGCTAGACACTGGGTATTCTGGGGGCTGTTATTCTCTTGTTATATTTTTTTTCATTAGTACTGTCAGGGTGGAGGGGTCCTTAACCTCTTAGTTCTTCTGGCTGATCGTATAATCCAAGCAACATACAGCAAATTAATGGGAGAAAATTAAAATTTTAATACATTCACATAAAGAATTCACATAAGCATGAAAATTCCAAAGACAGTGAGGCAATATTGGGTATATAACACATTCTGGACAAAGGAGAAAATGTGGGTATTAGATTTCAGAAGTGAGAACAGGTTATTTGCAGGTAGTTGAGGAAGAGGAGACAGGAAAATTCTTGCTAGGCAATTCAGAAACAATGGGACACAGGCAGAATCTAGCTAAAACACTTAGAGTCATCCTGAATGAGGCTGGGGTAAAGATTCTTAAGGTGATTATGTCAAGCCTCCTTTCCTAAAGCAGGTTTTATTTTGTCTGAATTCTTTAAGAAAACGGAAAAGTAAAAAACTTGCTGAGTTTCTTGGGTTTTAATCGATTTCAGTTCAAAATAATCTGTTGTCAGGGTGACCCATTTCAGGGACATTCGCTCCTGACCCCCACAGTGAAAAGGAATAGTTTGAATATATCTGGGTGTTGGTGAAGGAGAAAAAGTTTAAACTCACAAAGCCTTATGACTGGAAACAGCATTTTTATATAGAACTATGTACAGTGTTCTATGTATATCGTCTATCTACCGACATTTCTCTTTATTTATTAAGATTATAATTATAAATTATACTTTTTTAGCTATAGAATCTAAAAGAAAAAAATCTTATCTAAAAATGTAACAAAAACAGGTTACTGCTGTGACTGGGCCAAGCCCCCGCCTGCCGGGTCTGCGGTGTCTCCCTCGAGTGTTTGGAAAAGGTATAGCAGGGGCTGAAGGCGTGGCTGAGACGCCATGGTGCTGCTTCCGCAATCTCAAGAGGAAATGCTTGCAAACCAGCTTGTGTAACAGCCACCAGGTAGGCTGCTTCAGCTTTTGCCAAGCCAGGGGAAATAATTCATTCTCATCAATTAATTAAAACATACAACCCTCCTTCTTTATCTGCACTAACTGGAAACACTGTAGCAAAATCAGCCAACACTCGACATAATAAATCTTATGTGTTAAACGTCCCCCAAATCATAGCCCATTCATCAAAAAGGACACCTAGGCCAGTGAAAGGTAGAATCCATTGTTAGCTTTATAGAGAAGGTATCTTGATTTATATTCTATACTGCAGTGGGAGGGGGTGGATTGTTCTTATCTTATTTGCTTGCATTTTTTGATATTTTTGCCTATTTATTGAGGTAACATTGGTTAATTATGCTTTCATTTTTATTTTTATTGATAAAGAAACCTATTTTGGTTGTTGGTGAATATTTGTATAGTTGGCCGGGCGGTGTTTAATCATGGATTTGAGCCAGCGTTGTTGGTTCAGGACTGTGAGGTCTCAGAGGATTGAGATGCAGCTGCTGGACTTCAGTTCTTGGCCAATTGCTACATGTGTGAGGCACCTAGGGATGGCCTGGGACCCAGATCCCTGTTCCTCCTTGTTCTCCCTCTGGTCCCCATTCAGACTTTTTAATAAGAGCAAACCACTTCCCTCTATAAAAAGACTGCATCTGCAGAACTTCCCTTGTGAGCACCCGTGATGCAGGGCGAAAAACTGTGAAATGCAGATGATATTTGACATTAGCCAAAATAATTCCAAGAGACTTTGAAAGTACAGGGGCTCCACTAGTTGTACTCTGCTGGTAAAAGATTGCTTTTTTGTTTCATTTTGTTTTAAACATTGAACCTTCAAGTTAGCACATTAGCTCAGTCAAATAAAGTTTAGCTAATCAGACTTTACAGTGACAACATTTTACAGTAAAAGTTAGAAACACACAAGTTGGTTGGTAGACAAGTATGAATCTCTATGAAAATGGAACAGCCAAGTCCAGTGTCTTCTTAAACATGAGCTCAACTTCCCTCTGAAATCCTTGCAGGTTACAGCTGATTCTCTGATGCCTTCTATGAAAAACAATGTCATCAAAAATTCACTATTTAGGGGTGGCCGGATGGCTCAGTTGGTTAGAGCATGTGCTCTTAACAACAATGTTGCCAATTCAACTCCCGAATGATTCTAGAGTGAAGACTCTTAAGGTGACTATGCCAAGTCTCCCTTCCTAAAGCAAGTTTTTCTATCTGAATCTCTTTAAGAAAAGGGGGAAGTAAAAAACTCCTCTTGAGTTTGTTGGGCTTTAACTGATTTCAATGTGAAATAATCTGCGTGCCAGGGTGACCCATTTCAGGGAGATACGCTCCCGAATTCGCTCCCGAACCCCACAGTAGGAAGGAATATTTTGAATACATTTGGGTATTGGTGAAGAAGAAAAAGCTTAAATTTACAAAGCAGACCACTGACAGGTGCCAATTTGCAGTTTAGAAAGACCCCAGGCTACAAAGTAGATAATGATTTAGAGAAGGGTGAGAGTGAAAGTGTGGACAGCAGCTAGGAGGCTCCAGCAGACACCAATAAGGGAAATCATACTTATGATTCTAGCTATGGCAGCAGTAGCAGGGATGAAGTAAAGGATTTGCAAGACATTATGGAGATAGAATCAGTGAGATAATTATTAATTCATTCATTTAATTAATAAATATCTATTGAATAGCTACCACATTCCAGGCCTTGTTCCTGGGTTATAGCAGGGAATAACAAAAAAGAGACCCCTGCCTTTGTGGGCTTGTATTTCAGTGGAAAAAGACAAACAGAAACAAATAAATAAGATTAACTTAATCATATAAATAAATGATAGATGCTTTGAAAACAATGAACTGGCCACTGTGATATTGGGAAGCAAATAAGGTGGTCAGGAAAGGGATTTGGAGAATACATGGGGAATGAAGTAAAACATGATGGGGGAATGAAAGTGTCCTACACTGGGGACCTGGAACACAAGAAGAAAGAAAGATTTGAGAGGAAATAATGTTGAAGTCAGTTTGGGAGATCCATGAGAACACATCCCAAAGAGAAATATGAAGATAGATAGATAGATAGATAGATAGATAGATAGATAGATAGATAGATAATATATACACACATGCATGTTCATGAGTATACACACACACATGTTCATGAGTGTACATAAACACACACACACACACACACACACACACACATACACAATCACTCCACACAGATATGGGAAAGTACTGAAACTAAAGATCAAAATAGCAGCAATATGAAATGACGGTGAGGTCCTAAAGATTTCCTGAGCATGTGTGAGGTTCTCAATGAAAGTCTTTATTAGCTGAGAATCATCATCACGTATGGCATGAATGGCATGCTTGCTCACATTTACTAGACATAGCCCATGGTTTCATGGTTTGATTTGGTACATGCACAACTCTGCTTTTATGAGAGGAAATAACATAAGTGTGTGCATAAGGAGCTCAATGGAGCAGCCCGTGTTCTCCTCGGAGACATGCTCTAGACATCACTCCTAACTGTCCACCTGAACTTCAAAAAGACACCTGCACAATACCCAGAGAGACTCAAAGCTATAATAAGGCCTCTTCCCTGCAGCTCAGAGAAGCCATTAAAATAATGAGGGAGTCTGGTGTTCTTCCTTGCTAGTTCCCTAGAGCCCTAATTATGGAACTTAAAACCCCAAATTCCAAGGATGTGTTCAAAAACTGAAATTTTAACCTCTCCAGTCAATGTAAGACAATCAAACCCCAGCCTGAAAAAGGAGGAAATCCAAGAAACTTTTCCTGGGAAGATGTGCAGGAGCAGTACATAAAAAACTTTTCTTTTCCTTTCCAACAGTCTTCCACTGCAGCTGAATGTCTTTCTTCAACCACTATTGCTTAATAATGTTAGCATTTACCTTGACCATTACCTTGGTCGTTTGGCTGGAGATGGTTTTCTGTGAAGCAGATTAGGCCAGGAAAGTGTCTGTTGGTGTATGTTGAAATCTTTCATAGTTATGAAAGCCACCAACCTCACTCATGGAGTCTTCCAACATCAACATTCAAAAACACCCACCTTCAAGAAAAAAAAAAGTGCCCATATGAAAGGACACTTTGAATAAATAAAAGTTTCTTTTCTGATGTTCAGCCTTAAGTAGATCTTTTTTATTTTTTTTTTTAGAGGGCAGTGTCACTGGCCCTCATATGTGGGATCCAAACTGGGGCCGCTGGCGTCCCAAGCCAACTTTTTTTTTTTTTTTTTTTTTTTTTTTTAAAGATTTTATTGGGGAATCGGGGAAGGGGAACAGACAAGTTGCCGTCTTCTTGTTCTTCAGTTTAGTTGCAGAGGATGTTGCTTCACTGTTGGTATCGTCATTGCGCTCTTCCCCGATGAGGCAGATCGGTCGCTGGCCTCTGGATGTCGCTCATCGCGGCTATTGGCAGCTCACGCTTGGCTGTCAGCCGCTCACGCTGGCTGCGGGCCACTCACTGTAGCCTATGGCAGCCCACTGCAGCAGGGGCTGCAGCCCACACCATCACAGGGGCTCGCACAGCCCAGCTCCAGGTGGAGCTGTTGTTAGCTGTAGAGGCCAGTGTCACTGGCCCTCATGTGGGATCCGAACCGGGGCCGCTGGCATCCCAAAACCAGCGCTTAACCAATGCGCCACTCGGCCGGCCCCCAAGTCAACTCTTAACCACCGCGCCACTCGGCTGGCCCTTAAATAGATCTTTTCATGAGTTATTCTATTACAGTAGATGGAAAAGAATGATCCTTTATCAGTCATAGGGTTACATGTTAAGAGTGAACTTAACCATAGCGTGCTGGTTAAAACCTGAAAGACTGACATCTTAGCAAAATGTTGATCGTGTTGATCTGGTACTTGGTTACTCAGGGAATAGAACTAGAAAGGCTGGATGTTAAGAGACCAGGCTATGAAGTAGATTAGCTATGCTTGCCCAAAAGCCATACTCCTGAACTGAATGTGAGCATGTGACCATTCTTGTTTTTCTGCATTTTTTTCTCCACATGCTCAGTGTCAGGAGATTTCTGGTGCATGCCCAGGCTCTGAGGCTCTTTCTATACTTGTCTAGGGTGTAGTGCTTTAGATACCAAAAAGCCCCTAATTTTCTAAGCCCAAACATTACGGGATATCCAATGACAAAATATGTGTGCCCATTTGTAGTCTATTTCCAGGAAAAAAAATAAATCAGTTGGATTCCATGAATGCAATTCTATAATTATACCTTTTCAAAGCAAACAACTGTGTGTATTTGTCAACTTTTTTCTAAAGAATCAGGTGATACCCAGTCAAATAAATTATTGAGCGCTCCTATGTGTCAGTACCACATTAAGCTGGCACTTTAAAAACAATCTTAATTTAATATTCAAAAGATACAACAATATATCATTTCCAGTTTAAAACTGTGATGAGATTGAACTTGAGAAAAATTGTCATTTGCCTAATGCCACTGAACACTGGCAGGAAGAATATTCTAACTTGGGATCCTTTAACACTAGTGACTGTTTTGTTTTGTTTTGTTCTGTTTTAAAAAGGCTTTTTATTGTGGGATATAACCCACATACTGAAAAGTGCATAAAATCAATGTGCAGTTTAATGAATTATTATTATAAGGCACACACTCACGTAACCACCATCTGGGTCAAGACAGAACATACCGGCACCCAGGAACCCCTCATGTGTCTCTTTCATTCAACTCCCTTCATACCCATTAAAGTTAACCACTACTTGAATTTTCATGACTTGTTTTTGAATCATTTGCTGAGCATCTATAAACAAAACTTTTAGCTTTTAAAAAAATTAAGACTAGTTTCACAAAGTGGATGTGTCTAGATGATTTTAACTGGTACAAGATGAGCATAGTTATTAAAGACTTTTTTTTTCCTGCTCAGTTGCTCCATCTCCTCAGAGAAACCTAAGGAGAAAATAAATTACAAGAAGACCTAAATTAAATGAAGAAGGAGGAGTGCTGCTTGGGGAGAGTGACCGACCATCTTGAGGAGCAAAAAGCACCCATGGGTTGGCTTTTGCCTTGGTGAACTCACCACTGCCAAGGGCCTGGCTCTCAATCTTGCAAGCTCAGAAGTTAATATGGTTTGTATTCCAAAGTTGATCCATCTAGAGTATATCCTTCTCACTCTCTCAGATATCACAAATATGGGCATAAAACCAAAACAATCTTTAAATTTTTAAAATGGGAAATACCACATCCAAATTGAGTGGACAATCAATTAACCGGACCAGCACATATCCCTCCCATAGATAAGCTTTAGGAGATGCCAAATTATAATTAGAACAAGCAAGATTTTGTATATTATTCAAAAATATACCACATCAGGCTCTAATAGCCATCCACACAATTGGGAACTGATTACGTGGGCCAGATAATCAACTGGTCTTGATTACTGGACCAAGATTTCAATTAGTTTTGAATTTTTAGATATGAACTGCCAATGTTTATGGTGCTGTCCTGTACCCAGTGCCTCTATGGCTAAATAATTCCTCTTTAATTTACTACATGAATTAGGCTATTGACAATCTTTGAGGCCAGGGACCCATTTTTATTTTTTTATTTTTAGATTTCTTGAAATCAATTTGTGTTTAGCTATGATACAAGTATGGCTAAACTTTCAGAGAACAGCCATTAACTTTATCCAAATCTAGCCCTCATTCCCACCTATGGAAGGGAAAAAAAAAAAATATATATATATATATATATATATATATATATATATATTTTTTTTTTTTTTTTCCCCAGGTTTTAGCTGTGTCTGGGACAACAAAAAATTCCATTTTCTTTGGGTTGACATAATAAATCAGATAATAAACAAAAATTAAAATAACACTGATTCTACATGCAAATGAAACAGTTTATTTGGCACAACTGTCCCTCAATCTGATGCCTCATTGAGAAAAATTTCAAGCAGCTCATTTGCAGCATAAAACTATCATTCTGGAAAAAAATTTTCTCATGAGTAATTATACAAAAATTAAATAAAAATGCTGCTACCAAGTAAATTTGTTGAATTGTACTCTTAATATATCAGGGCCTCAATTTAATTGTCATCTGTCTGTAAATACCAGAGAAGAATTTGCCATCACTTTAAGAAGATAATGACTGGCAGTTTTCCAGATGTAATTACCCAAAGAGAGGACAGTATTGTGTAGGCTGCAAAAACTTGCAAAAAGGGTATGGTTTATGTATGAGGTAAAGTAAGGGCAAGAAAGAGGAAATACTACTTTTAAGCCCATTACAAATAGCAGGAAAAGATTGGGAAGAGACAGCGCCATTGAGGTAATGAAGATTACATTCCAACATATAATTACAATCTCATTTACAGAGAAAAGCATGCTTCAGTTGCAGACATCACAGAAGCCCATCAAATTTCAATCAGGCTTAAATATTGGAGAGAAAAGATGGATGAAAGATAATTACTTGTAGCAGATCGCTACTTTTCTCGTGACAAGATGAGGATGTTATTGGAACAAATATGCCTGTTTTTCAATTCAGATGAAATAAAAGCAGGGTAGCTTTAGAATGAATGGAATGGTGTCTCAAAGAGCTGGACTCACAGGTGGAGTAGTCACTGGGTGTTGCAATTCAAAGAGCAGGAAGGAGTCTCTCCCCCAGAACAAACACTCCCCTTACTTCCTGCCAGGGAAATTCCTGCATGGAATTTCTCCATGACAGTGCTATTTCTGTTCTGATTCAAAACCCCATTGGGAATGCAAGAACATTAAGCAGCTGCCTATTATATACTTTTTAGTGGAAATAATTTCGTGTTTACCTCACAAAAGTTTATTTATGGACCAGACCCGGTAATAGGTACTATGGGATAGACTATGGAACTAATACAGATATGGTTCCTTTTATCATGGATCTTCGATTCTAGTTAAGGAGAAGGCCATTAATCAAATAGCTCTTATACGAGTGAGTGTTTAATTACAGACAGAGATAAGAGCTATGCAGAGGAGAAAGCTGGGCCTAAAAATGCATATGACCTCATCTAGGCTGGAGTCTCGGGGAAGTTCTCTGAGGAAGTGTTCATCGAGCTGCCTGCCGAAGGCTGAACAGGAGACAACTAAGTCAAGAGAAGGATGGAAAGTCATTCTGGGCAAGATAATAGTATGTTCAATATGCACAAAATGGAATATTATTCAGCCACAAGAAGAAATAAAGTACTAATACATAATATATGATACAACATGGATTAACTTTAAAAGCAATATGCTGAGTGAGATAAGTCAGACACAAAAGGCCACATACTGTATGATTCCATTTATATGTAATATCCCTAATAGGCAAATTCATAAAGACAGAAATCAGAACGGTGGTTGCTAGAGTGTTGGGCTAAGAAAAAATGAGAAATAATTGTCTAATAGCTACAGGGTTTCTTTGTGGGGTGATGAAATTGTTCTGGAACTTGACAGTGGCAATGGTTATATAACAATGTGAATCTACTACAATGCCACTGAGTTGTCTACTTTAAAATGGTTAAAATGGTGAATTGTGGGTTATGGGTATTTCACCAAAATTAAAAAAAAAAAAAGAGCAGCATGTTCAAAGGTTCTCCTCCTGGCAAGAGTGAGCATGATCCCTTCCAGGAACTGAAAGCTGGCTAGTGTGGCTGAATAAAAGAGACAACAAGGAGACAAGAGAGACATGAGGCCAGAGAGCTAGGCTGAGACAAGAGCAAGCAAAGCATGAAGAACATGTTAGAGTTTGGCCTTTCCCTTAAGAGAGATGGGAAATCACTTAAAGTTGGAAGGTTGTAATTACTAGATATACATTTTTAAAAGATACTCGTATATCCAATTAAAGGCAATTTTTTTTTTTATAACTTGAAAGTAAGACAGGGTAGAAGATGGATTGTAGGATGGGCAATCTACACAAGGCAAATGGTGCTTTTTTTCACAATTGCTGTAGAGCTAGTTCTGTCTGTATCTACTACATAAATAGACCTGCATACAAAGTCTTAGACTATCATAACACGTGAAGATACTGAAGTAAAGCAGAGCTGATGCTGAGAGTAATTATGGTAGCTTGAGTGCAGTGTGGTAAATTCTCTTAATATGGGAAAGCAGAAGAGAAGATTAATAGACATTTCGTGCTTTTGTTTTTGTTTTTGCTTTTAAGATGAGGGGCCTTGTTGGTCAATACAGAGATTTATAGCTCTTCAGGGTGAGGCAGTGAAGTGCAGGCCACAGGTGAGGTTGGCATGTCAATGATGGCAATAATATGATTTCAGTTTTCCATAGTTAGTGAGGTCTCTTGAAGATGGACCAGAAATGCCGGACTCCAGATCATTTGGAATGCTATGGACTGGCCACAGGAACTGTTTGCATTGCATCTCTCAGGACCAACAGTGTGTGCTGCATCTGGGTAGAAATGACCTTATCTCTCAGTTTGAGAAGGTGCTTTAGGGGTAAATACGCTAACTGATGTTAGAAACTAGAGGGTTTCTAAACAGACAAAAACAGCATTATAAAGGTATGCATTCATTCAATGGTTCCTTTCTTTTTCATTCAGCAAGTGTTTATTGAGTAGTGCCTATAGTTGGGTGCTTTGCTGTTCATAAATTCATGACTAATAACTAACATTAGGTCAACTTACATAAAAACTAAGAATTTACAAATACAATTTTATAGATAACATACATAAAAGGAACTTTCTGTATAGATCACAAGGCCAGAATTTGAGAACTCTTGTTTGCTTTCTAACCAAATATAAGAATTATTTTCTCAATGGACATAGTTTTTGAATAAATAAATGAAAAAAAAAACTAAAACATTTTTTTTAGTGATGTCATATTTCCATCATTTTTTTTTTTTGCAATGATAATGTTTTTATAATACCTGGAAGTATGGAAATCTCAGGTAAAATTTGAAAATGGGTAAGAAGATAAAGATTTCTTTTTGGTTTTATATATGTATATGTACTCTTGTGTCATGATATCCACTGTAAGATGCAAGACTTTCAGAACCACCTAATAGTGGAAAAGTAAATGTTCAGTGAAACCTCATGAAGCAATTTCTTTGTGAAAACAGTTCTCAGAAAGGAAAGATGTCCAAATTCCCATAGCAATAAAGTAGCACAACATAAAAATTGCCAATATTTTGTCTGTTATAATCTAGCTCTGTAATAGAAAGCCTTTCCAATGTGACAGTGAGCAGATGGGCAGGAGCTGCCTCCTTTCTATGGAGCTGAAGATTGGTCAAAAGATCAAGAGACTCTAATTAAAATGTTTCCTATTGATTCAAAACCAAGTAGCTAGGGTAGGAATGAAGGGGTACCCAGTATTAAAGAAGTTTAAAAATCTAAAATAAATAGCAATATTTTCAACACAGTTCTATGGCTTAAAAATATCTGAAACATTAAAGAAAAAATATTCATCTGTTTTATATAATGAATTGTGACTGAAGTCAGTGGCACATGTAATAAATCTATAATGACATGTGCATTTGCTTCAAAAATTGGAAAACAAAAATCTTTCATTTAAAAAAACCCATTGTCAAGAATGTGATTCCTTAAGATCTAAGAAAGGTTGACAATCTTCTCAAAATGCTTGCTCTGGGGCAAAGAGAACATGAGAAGGGCAGCAAATATCATACAGATTCTTCTAGCTGTTAAAACTTATTGACACTGGGAATAACAAAGATGATAGTGAAGATGGCAGATAGGAAAACACTGTGCTTACATCCTCTCATGACCACATCAAAATTACAACTGAACTACAAAACAACCACTATTGAAAACTGCCTAAAATTTTGCTAAGCCAAAACCCTACAACTAAGAACACAAAAGAAACCACCTCAAGAATGATAGAAGGGGCAGAGATATGGAATGGGCTGGTCTCACACCCACATGTGGCCATTAAAAATCAGAAGGGGGGCCGGCCGAGTGGCACATTGGTTGGGAGCTGGCTTGGGACACCAGCAGCCCCGGTTCGTATCCCACGTCTGAGGGCCAGTGACACTGCCCTCTACAGCTAACAACAGCTCCACCTGGAGCTGGGCTGCGAGCCCCGATGGTGTTGGCTGCAGACCCCTGCTGCAGTGGGGGGGGAAAAATCAGAAGGTCTGTCTCTGCTGTGGAGCCCTCTCTCCCCACCGAAGGAGCAAGAGGTCCCAGCACCACACCAGGCTCCCCAGCCCAGGGTTCCAGTGCCAGGAAGAGAAGTCCCCATAACTTCTGGTTGTGAAAACCAGTGGAGATTGTGGCTGAGTGAGACAGAGGACAGCCAGTGTCCCAGGTACTCCTCTTAAAGGGACTTACTCACCATCAGAGTCACTGGCTCTGAGCTCCAGTACTGAGGTAGCAGCTGGAGAGGTGACAGGAACATATGGGGTGGGGTGGGGGAACATAGTTGTCTGGCTTCAGGACAAGGGCTAGAGGGGCAGCTTTCTTCCAGAGAGAGGAGTTGGCAGAAGCCACTTTTTCTTTGTTGAGACCTCCCCCTTCCTGGCATACAGACTCTGGCAGCTGCCATATCTGAGTCTCTGTCAAGCTGACTGACACCATTTGTTGGCCATACCCTGGTGATTCTGAGATCCCATCTCATCTAACTTTTGGGCACAACCATGCTGCTTCCAGTGGTTTTTTCATACAAACCACCAGCCTTGGCTCATGCTGCAGACTTTCCTAGCATGTCTCAAAGGTTTACAGAACCCACACAAGCAGCATCTGGCTTGAGCATGCTGAATAGCCCTAAACCCGGCACTAGTGGCAGCTAGCCTTGGTTCGCAGCTTGGTCTCTTGAGGCACCTCCAAGCATGGCAGGGTGGCAGCCATCTGGGGTTTGCTTTGTAGCTCCTGCTGGTGGCCCCAGGTGGGGCACAGGCTGCAGCTGAACTTGACTTGCAGTAGGTCCCCTCCCAGGTGGCCCTGGGGCTGGCAAGTCCAGTGGCCAGCTTTGAAACAAGTTGGAGCACCACCCAGCTGTCTCCAAGAATGACACACCTAAAGGACAGTTTAGGTTGTCACCAGAGCTCTGTTGAGTCAGATCCTGCTCTGTAGGGTAAGCCCCTGCACCACAGCTCCTCCACTGTAGTCATGGCCAGTCCTCACAACCAATGAGGCTAATGGTCAATGCCTACCACTGATGTGCAAACAAGGCTCAACAACAAAAGGAGGGCACACACAACCCACACAAGGTACATACCTAGAGTACACAGCTAAGGTGACCAGGAAGACTGCACCACTGAGCCACCAGCACACCTACTACATAAGGCCACTCTACTAAGACAGGGAGACATAGCAGCCCTACCTAATACATAGAAACAAGCACAGGAAGGCAACCTAAATGGAGACACAAAGAAATATGTCCAAAATTAAAAGAACAGAACAAAGCTCCAGAAAAAGAATAAAACAAAATGAAGACAAGCAATCTACCAGATGCAGAGTTCCAAACACTGGTTATAAGTATACTCAATGATCTCAGGGAAAACTTCAACAAAGAGATAGGAAACATAAAAATGGAGATAGAAAACATAAAATAGAACCAATCAGAAATAAAGAATACAATAACTGAAATGAAGAATACATTATAGTGATCAACATTAGATTAGATGAAGCAGAAGATTGAATCAGAAACATAGAAGATAAGGTAGCAGAAAACACCCAAACAGAGAAGCAAAAAGAAAACAGAATTCAAAAAAGGTGAGGATAGTTTAAAGGGCCTCTGAGACAATATCAAGGGTACTAAATATTCACATCATCAGGATACCAGAAGGAGAAGAGAGAGAGAGCAAGGAAATGAAAACCTTTTGAAGAAATAATGACAGAAAACTTCCCTAACCTGGTGAAGGAAATAGATATACAAGTCCAGGCAGCACAGAGGGTCCCAAACAAGATGAACCCAAAGGGGCCCACACCAAGACACATCATAATTAAAATGCCAAAGTTTAAAGACAAGGAGAGAATTTTTTTGTTTTGTTTTGTTTTTTAAGAAGGAATCTTAAAAGCAGCAAGAGAAAAGCAGTTAATTACCTACAAGGGAGCTCCCATAAGAGAATCAGTTGATATCTCAACAGAAACTTTGCAGGCCAAAGGAACTGGCAGGAAATATTCAAAGTGATGAAAAGCAAGCACCTACAACCATGATTACTCTACCCAGCAAAGCTATCATTTAGAATCAAAGGACAATAAAGAACTTCCCCGACAAAAAAGCTAAAAGAGTTCATCAGCACCAAATCAATATTACAAGGAATCTTAGAAAGACTTCCTTAAGATGAAAGAAAAAAATAATAAAAAATATGAATAATAAAGTGGTAAAAACTACATACCCATCAACAATTATTTTCAATGTAAATGGACTAAATGCTCCAATCAAAAGATAGGGTGGCTGAACGGATAAGAAAAGAAGACCCTTATATAAGCTTCCTACAAGAGACTCACTTCAGATCAAAAGACACACATAGACTGAAAGTAAAGAATGGAAAAAGATATTTTAAGAAAATGGAAATGAAAACAAACAAACAAAACAAAACAAAATGCTGGAGCAACAATACTTAAAGCAGACAACATAGACTTTAAAACAAAGGCTGTAACAAGAGACAAAGAAGGACCCAGCAATCCCACTTCTGGGTATTTATCTGAAGAAACTCAAAATGCTACTTTGAGGGGACATGCTCATCCATATGTTAATTGCAGCATTATTTACAATAGCCAAGATATGAAGGCAACCTGAGTGTCCCTGAATGGATAAAGAAGAGGTGGTACAAATATATGCGTATAATGGAATATTACTCAGCTGTAAAAATAAAAAAATTAAATCTTGCCATCTGCAACAACATGAGTGGACCTAGAGGGAATTGTGCTGAGTGTAGTAAGTCAGATGGTGAAAGACAGATGTTGTATAATTTCACTTATAAGTGGACTCTAAAGAACAAAATAAATAAACAAACAAAACAGAAACAAACCCATAGATACCAGAGAACATTTTGATGGTTGCCAGGTGGGAGAGTGGTTAGGGTAGATGAAAAAGAGAAGGGATTAAGACGTATAAATTGGTTGCTATACAGTAGTCATGTGGATATAGTGTATAACATAGTCAATAATATTGTAATAACTATGTATGATGTCAGATGGGTACTAGATCTATTGGGGTGATAGATGGGAGAGTGTTTGGGGGCAGGGCAAAAAAGGCGAAGGGATTTAGAAATACAAATTGGTGGTTATATAATAGTCATGGGGAAGTAAAATAAAGCATAGGGAATATAATAATCAATAATATGGTAATAACTATGTATAGTGCCAGGTGGGTACTAGACTAGTCAGGGCGACTATTATATAAATGTCTAACCACTATGCTATACACCTAAAATTAATATAAAATAATACTGAAAGTCAACTGTAATTGAAAAATTTAAAAGAGAATAAGAGCTTCAAAGTTCCAGATACAAAACAAACAAGTCTTGGGGGGGTGATGTAGAACATATGGAATATAGTCAATAACATTGTGATACAGTGGTATGGTGTCAGATGGTTGCTGGACTTATCATGGTGATCACTTCTTTAGGTATATAAATGTTGAATAACTATTAGGTACACCTGAAACTAATATAATATTGCATATTAGCTATGTTCTAAGAAAAATTTTAAAAAGAAAGAAGAAAAAAATGCAAGCAGAGAGAACTCCAGGGTAGTGGACGTGTCAGGCATGAGGAAGAAGATTCTAAGGAATAAAAAAAACAAAAAACAAAACTCATTGACACTGATAAGCCTAAATTTGGAAGGTAGTGTTTTCTTAAATTGAGTCATTCATACTACTCCTAGCTTCATGTACAACTAATAAAAAGACTTGTAATAACCCAGGGTTCATAACCCCTAGGCTATCCATCAATGGATTTTCAGGGATCTGTGAGTTCCATACCCCACCAAATCTGATTAGAAGTAGTTGTGTGATGAATTGGTATTGTATTAGCTTAGCTAAGTTGGAACTATGTTTTCCAGAATCCGTTTCTCTGCTGATTTCCAGGTTAGCATGGGCCTCAAGAGACATTTTGTACATGGTTGAGAAAGTATAAGTGGCACAATAGTCATCTTGATCTTTTTGATGCTTGAAATGCATCAAAATGCAAGGCACCAAATACGACTGGAACTCAGGCATGTGGTTACTTCTCTGCAGACCCACCTTGTTGGCCTGGGGCAACAGCTGGGCCCCTGGCAGATTCTCCTGCTGAATCAGCTTCCCTGACTCCTGGACCAGGTGTGTGTTTAGCTCCATAACAGAAGACACCGCTTCTCCTGTATTCTGCTTGTCTTTGCTTGCTGTTCTTCCCATCTATCTTCTTTTCTCAACTGCCTGTGGACTTCAGGCGCCAGAACCAGACACAGAAACAACCTCATATCCTTACTTAGACCTTTTCACCAGCTCCCACAGTATAATAAAGGCACATCCTTATAATTAACTATATGTAAGGCATAATTTTTAAAAAGCTACAACTAAAACTCCATACAAATGCATACTTGTAGTCAGCATGGGAAAGATTTACTTACCTTATTAATTAGGGAAAAACAACAAGGTGGCAAAAATAACTCAGAGAAAGACACAAGAGATCAATGTCTATAAAAGAAAGAAAGATAGAATATGTTTGGCAAAATGAGATTCAAAGCTGGATAATGTGCCATATGACAATCAGAGCATGACCTTTAGGATTATCTTCTTTTGGAGAGCAAGAATTTGCATCTCAACTGGACAAAAATCATTTTCTACAAGTTAAGATGTATCTTTATAGCGGTTAGGCCCTAATCAATAATAAATAGCAAATCAGACAAAGCTACATACCTCAAACTCAGACTTGTTAGACACTGTTCTAGCAAACACTGAAATGTCACAGTTGTCCTTTTGCTTTATTTCCAAAGTTTGGATACATTTTGTAGCATGTTTATATGCAATTTTTTTTTTTTTTGCAGAGAACCGCTATTGTCTACATCAAAGGGATTTGCAAATTTTTTTTTTACAAAAAAAAAAAGAGGGGGAAACTAAAAGAGCAAAATATAAGTTATTCAAACTGTGTAATAGTTGCAAAAATAGGAAGAAACTATTTAATCCTGGAAGCTCTTATTTAGTTGAATTTTCTCTTCCCATTGCTAATAATTCCCTACCCCAAAGCTCAAATTTCCAATAAATTAAATCACAGCCCCCAAATTTCTTATTATTTTAAGCTATGGTATTATCTCTTTATTTACTTAAATAGCCAACACTTACTGAGGACTTCCTATGTAGCAGCACCTTTACACACATTATCTCATTGAAGCCTCCTAACAACTTCATGATGTAGTGTCACTGGCTCAAAGGAGAAAAAGAATTCAGTAAGTTACCAACAGTCACACCATGGATATTTGACCTCAGGTCTCCTTAACGTTAGAGACCACACATTTCACCACTACTATGCTTTATAGCTTCTTCTACAAAACTCCTTAAGAGATAAGCTTATTACATAGTCACTGCTCACCTCCTTTGCAATCAATATATAATATACGCAAACTTCCCTGCTATCAGTCAACTGACTCACATGAGCATTGAATACATGTTATTTGTTTCAGTCTCCCCTACCCACCACCAATCCCTTAAGAAAAGGGGCGTCTAGGGTCCTGTTTACATCTTTTCTCTAAGCAATGTCACAGTTTTAAGTATTCTATTTACAGGAATGACTCCAAAATTTACTTCCTCAAATCCAAATTCACCCCCAAACTTTATACCCACATTTCTAACGACTTATTGGGTTGCTCCATGGTATGTCTCTCTAGCATTTCAAAACCATATTCCACATACAATATGCCTCTTCTGTCCTCTCCTCCCCGCCCCACCCAAAAGATACTCTAGTTTCTTGGTCCTTGATGTTGTGAGGTCACCGTGAGGTGCACAGCCTAGGGTGCAGGGATCCAGAGGAGCATTAGGACATATTGGAACCTCACTTTACACAGTGATGAGTAAAAGACAATATTATTCCTCTCCCTAGATATTTGCAGGGCTTACTTCTGCACCTTTTTGAAATTTTGGATAAAATGGCAGCTTTCCAATGGGCCTACCGACTATCTCATCTAACACATACCCTTCTGCTCTCCCGGCCTCCCTTATCCTGCCCTACTCTTTTTCTCTAGTATCTAACATCTACTAACACCTTCTATAAGTTATTCATTTATCGGGTTTACTGTTGTAGTCAATCTCACCTCACAAGAATATCAGCTCCGTGAGGGTGAAGATTTTGTTTGTTTTGTTTACCAAACAAACCTAGAATAGGTTCACACAGTTGTCATTCCATAAATATTTGTTTAGTAAATGAAGGAGTCCATGAATGAATTTTATAGCAAAAGCATAGCTATATTATTATGTGGACAGCAAAACTTGTGTGAATTGAAATGTAACACATCAATAAAAACACTTAAGCTTTTTCTATAACTTGGTATACATTTTTCACTTAAACAAAAATTTTAAAGAAATAATTCTAACACTACAAAAACTAAAAATCAGTATCACATGCTTTAAATAGAAGAAAACTCTACAGAAATATAAAAATATATAATTATTAACATAAATATTACATATATACCCATCAAAATCTGCATTCCACTGGTAGAACATACTACCCCATACTTGGGGAAATATCAAAGAAATTTAAAAAGCTTCTTGATTACAGGTTACTAACTCCTAAACTTAAAAAGGGTTGTAGAAACTATCTCACTTTAGAAATGCAGAAATGAAAGCTGAGAAAGGTTTAAGTGACTTGTTTCTAGCCACATAGTGATGATGATAATAAGGGGCCCCTAACACCTTATTATATAGCGCCCCATGACATGAGTTTGCCTGTCTACAACTGTATTGTGCCATCTGCAATTAAGCAAGTCTTCTCCAGTGTTTACCTGTCTCTGAGCTTCTGTTTATCTTGAGCTTCTGTTTTCCTTTGCTTTTCTGGCACCCTCACCCGTATAGACTACACTCATCTGGAGTATCACCTTCTCCACTAATGCTTTGTGTGCATGTCTCTTGGTAACATTTATTTGTCCTAGTTTGCATTAGATTGCTCTCTTTCCATTCTTATGTTTCCTACATTTCTTGAGCTTCAATACAGAGTTTGAGCATAGAATTGCCCTTATTTTTATACTTTCCCTTTATGACACCCAGCATTATACCTCTGTAAGGGTTTGTGCCTAGTAAGATTTTTGCAATGAACTGTATTGAATCTTATGACTGTGAAAACAAAGCAATGGAAAATATCATGCTGGTGGTCTTTCTATATTATGGGGCCCATCTGCTTGCTATTACCTGTTTCCCACCTGCTGTCATTACTAGCATAACACTCCATCTGCTACTTCCTCTTCTCTTCCAAGCCTGACTTGGCACTAAATCTGTCAGACTCTACCTTAGATTTGCTTAGTCAGCATTACTTTTCTTAGTGGTTTTTACTAATTACTAATGATCTGTTTTATTTTACTTGCCTTTTGAGAGTATCTAAGATTTGAGCAAGGTAGCCAACACTGAATTCAGGACAACCTGTCAAAACTATTTGAGAAAAGAGCTAAGCGAGCATTTTGGTTTGGAATTGAAGCAGGAGCTACAGATGACCTTGGGAAATCAATTCACCTTTCTTGTTCTCAGCGGGCTCTCAAGATGAGAGAATTCGGTACAATGGCTCTAAGGTCCCTTCCAAAGTAATATCGCTGATAGCAAATATTCCTTTTTTAGGACAACCTTAATTCCATCTCAATTCTATATCCTTCACAAATCTTTCTTGATGTCTGTCCTGGTAAAAAAATGAATCCCTCCTTTCAACCCCTACAGTGTTTCTCCACTATTTCATCCTGAACTGGAGTCAAGCTAGCTGTGTTACTTGAGTCAGCCTTACCACATGACACCGACCCTCCTTTAAGTTGTAGGTTCTAGAATGCTGTTGCAGAGTCTTTGTAACTCCCCAGATGCCTAGCAAAGTGCGTTAGAGATAATACTTGCAGTACGTGCTGAGTAAATATTTATCGACTGAGAAATTTAATGAATGACCTGAAAAAGTATAACATCATCATCATTCTGTCCAGAAGAAAATAAAAACCAAAAATGCTACTCAATTGATTGGATAGTTAAAGAAATTTAAGCCAGGGTTATGAATTTTGGTCACCGTGGAAAGCTACTTCAGAAAACAAGAATTTAAACATAATAGCAACGTATAGTATGCTTGATCTGTAAATACTTTAATAGTAGCATATATAAAAGGAGAGGTTGTGTCACAGAGTGACCTCAAGCACAGATTCCAGAGATGGATGTCTGGCTTCCACTGGGGCTCTGATACTTTATATGACATTAGGAAAGCTATGTAACTCTGTCTCAGCTCTATCATCTGTTACATGGGAGTACCTACTTCATAGAGCATTGCAAGAATTAAATGAGTGCTTGGCACATATTATGTGCTCAGTAAAATGTTTGCTGTCATTTTACAATCATTATTGACATATTTCAATATGTGTGTGTCCTTTAGTATACAAAATGGGAGTAATAATGAAAGCTTTCTCCTGGAGGTATTGTGAGATTTTTTTTTAGCTCTTGTGAGCATTGAATATATTCTACTTATATCACTACAACAGAAGAAAAATGTCTTAACTTAAAAATAGCTAAAAAGCACTGAGGTATTTTTAAAGTGACCTGGATTCTTACTCACCCCAAGCCAGTTTATTTTTCCAGTTTGAGAATCCTGCAATATTTGCTTGTTAAAAAACTGGCAAAACCTGAGCTGCACACTGTACTTATCTTAATGAATGCATATCAGGTAGAAAACTAATGAGCATGAATACTTCTCCTAATGGTTTGGGAAAAAAGTTTTACAATATTCTTATTTCAGAAACATCTTCCTTTTGGAGAAAAATCAAATGACTTCCCTAAATCTGTCATTTAATGTTAATTCTGTGAGGCTGAAGTGAGTGATTCGGGTACAGACCAGGGTGTGCATTTTGGCTTCACCCAGGGGATACAAGGCCGAACGTGTTTTCTCTTTCTTTCTTTCTTTCTTTCTTTCTTTCTTTCTTTCTTTCTTTCTTTCTTTCTTTCTTTCTTTCTTTCTTTCTTTCTTCCTGCCTTCCTGCCTTCCTGCCTTCCTTCCTTCTTTTTCTTTTTAATTTTATTGGGGGACAGCCATGGTCACTGGTTACACATTGCTTTCATGCTACAATGGCATAGCTGACTCTTTTAGGGAGGGCACAGCACACAGTGACCCATGTGGGGATCAAACTGGTAACCTTGGTGTTATCAGCACCACGCTCTAACCAACTGAGCTAACCGGTCACCCCTGAATGTGTTATTTCTTCTTTCTAAATCTCAGCTTATCCATCTGCGATCTGAGAATAATAACAACTTCCTTACTCAAAAGGTTATTGTAAGGGGCCAGCTGAGTGGCGCATTGGTTAGGAGCTGGCTTGGGACGCTAGCTCTGAGCAGCGGGGCCCCGGTTCGGATCCCACATATGAGGGCCAGTGACACTGCTCTCTATAGCTAAGGTGGTGAACAACAGCTCCACCTGGAGCTGGGCTGCTGTGAGTTGTTGGCGATGGTGTGGGCTACAGCCTCTGCTGCAGTGGGCTGCCATAGGCTACAGTGAGTGGCCAGCAGCCAGCATGAGCGGCCATCCAGAGGCCAGCGACCGATCTGCCTCATCCGGGAAGAGCACAATGATAATACCAACATGGGCCAGTGAAGCAATGTCCTCCACAGCTAGACTGAAGAACAAAAGGACAGCAATTTGTCTGTTCCCCTTCCCGGGTTCCCCAACGCTGTTCCCCTCCCCCAATTTCCCAATAAAATCTTAAAAAAAAAAAAAAGGTTGTTGTAAGGGTTAAATAAAATCACATGGAAGGCACTGAACATAGTGTGCGGTACAGAATAAACGATGAATGCATGGTATTGCTATGACTATTTCTGATGAAATACACTCACAATTAGATCAACAAAATGGTAAATTTTCAGTCCATTTAGGCATACTGCATTTCACAAAGGTTCCAGTTTTCAACAATACCAACTGATTGAACAATCAGAGGAAATTTTTTATGAAAGACAAAATTTTGCTCGAGTGGCTAGTAGTAGTCTTTTTACCCAGGCTTTACATATCCTGAGATAATAATATCACCATACCAGTCTCACTATCATTTCTCATGTTGCTGCAAGATGGGCAGTGCACAGAATTATTGCCCTAAATTGAGGCAGTTATACTTGCTCAGCAATACAGAGAAGAACGAGATGTGACAACAAGGCTACGGGAGTGTTCTTGAAGTGGTAGGATCTCCAACATCTTACCTGGTGGAAGAGAGGTCAGCCCTGACAACATCTTCAGCTGCTTCACCCTGCTCAAAGTTGGCAGGTGCATTCACATCTGCCTTTCTGGCTCCCCTTTTTCCAGCCTTCTCACTTCACTGACCACTGCAGGACCAAGTCCAGGAAAGCCTATTTAAAATTCAACAATACAGCAGAATTCAACGAGACAACAAGGTGACTTCCAAGGCAACTTAAACTATAAGAAACGTCTCTTGGAAAACAGGGAATTATAATCTAAGCATCTTGATACAAAATATTTTATAAGATTATTTTACTTTTTTTATTTTTATTGTTTTTTTATTTGAGGGCAGTGTCACTGGCCCTCATATGTGGGACCGAACCGGGGCCGCTGGCTTCCCAAGCCAGCACTTAACCACCGCGCCACTCGGCCGGCCCATAAGATTATTTTATAGATAAGTTGATCAATTAAGATTGTAAAGTGCCAAAGGAAAAAAGGAAAAAAGACAAAAAACAAAACAAACAAAACAAAAAAACTATCCCAGACTTAGTAATGAGCAGAGAAATGGCCTCTAATTTTGTGACCCTCTTGAGCTCTGCTCTAATTTACAATGTTCCCATTGACAGCTCACTGAGCTGTGTATGTATATCTTTTTATTTCCACACACAAGTCATGCTCAAGAGCCCACAAGCTGTTTTAGAATGTCATGCTTTCAGCTGACATTCTCCTAAGACAAAGATCTTTAATTTCTTCATATATTTTCATAAATGGTTCCTATGCATGGGGAAGGCTTTATGAAGCCAAGGTTATCGTAAACTTCTATTATGAAAAAAAAACAAAAAAACAACATTACCAATTAGCAGCCCTGTCACCCAGTCTGTGCATCAAGAAGGAGAGCACAGAGAATTGTCATTAAGGAAAACTGAAATAGCTCAAAAAGATAGGGCAAGAGACATTTACCTAACTCTATAAATTAAAGATACTGGAGTATAACTGTATCTCATTCATGTTAGGTCATTAAGCCAGGGAAAGCTGAGGAGCATTAAAAACCTTGGTACTTAAAATACTATTACCATTTACTTCTCTTTCTCTCCCCCACCCCCCCCGTCTCTGCCTCTCTCCCTCTCCCTCTCTCTTTCTCAGTCTTCCTCTATCCCTCATGTAAAAACTCTCCATTATCCAAAGGACAAAAGCAAACCTCTTTGAGAAAAAATAATAAAACTTCTCTTTTCTTCCAATCCATTATTCTTCTGCAGCTGGGAAAGCTACTGTATGATCCTTGTACCACAGAGTACTACTGAGTAGTACCAGCACTCTAATAGCTATTTCTTCAATTATAAGACATATACAGAGGGTGCCAAAAAAGTGTACACACATATTAAGAAAGGAAAACAGTATTAAAATTGTAATACTCAGTATATACCTATATATACCGATAACAAAAGATGAATACAAGTCACATTTGACCTCTGCAATTACAAAATATCAGGTCCATTAAGAACACAATCCAACATCTCCATTAGTTTCAATTACATTCATAAAAGGAGGACATGGCATATACAGGGGAGATATGTGCTTCTCAGGCCACACGCATCAAGAACTTTCTCCAGACATTAGTTGCCATCACGAGCAGCAAAGATGCTGTGTATGGGAAGGTGGAGGGAAGGAGAATGTAGCCACGCTTGTGTTCTTAATTGCAATAAAAGAAAAGTCACAAAAGAGAAAAGAGCTTCACTGCTTTGGAGAGAGGAAAATGAGCAAGAAGATGATTTTCAGAGTTCCTATGAAACACCCCCAGGAAACTCACAGAGCTATTTGGGGAATTTCTGAGAAAAGTTCAAAATTAACATTTACAAATTTGTTTCAGAATTGTACCAATCACACTTAAACACATTAACTGAGAGATTGCCAAGAGAGAAAAGCAGTTTGCAGATAAGCAGGTATAATTTAATGCTTCTATGTGTATGCACAAGTTGGAAAGAACAGAAAATTTATTTAAAATATATTGATAGTAGTGATTTTGAGAAATGGGATCAAAGTGATTCTATTTATCTTTGTCTAGGCTTCTTTTTTCTTTTTTTAAAAAGCTTTGTTCTTTTTTTATGTTATTTTGCTAAGTGAAAAATCGTTGTATAATTGTAATGAACCTCTAACACATTTATGTCACACTTTATGTTTATCGCAGCACACAAGGGAAGCATAATTCCTCTCCAATATGGTACAGTTACTGCATCCCACACAGACACATTGATCTGTGAGTTCAATTGGTGGGGCATAATTAGTGTTCATCTGTATTTCTGATTTTCCCCTATTGAACAAGGAACTTTTATGCTTATAAATATTTTAAGAGTTTTAAAGATGTGCTTTCCTTTGAAAACAGATAAGAAAGGAAAAACAAATTATGCTTATTTCACTATACTAACTTAAGGAATGGGGAAAAAAAAGAAACAAAGGAAAGAAGACAACATCATTTATAAAAGCAGAGACATGATGACCAAGCAAGATAACATGTAGTGAAGTTCTATTTCTTATGTTCTTCTGCAGGTGAGCACTCTCAGCCCATCTATGATTCTATTTAAGCAGACAATAAAGGCTTTAGGGGGGAATAAAAAAGAGTGACTATAATAAATGGAAAATGGAATTGGATAATGAGCAACAATACGCAGCCTTCTATCTGGATTAGGTAGGACTAGTTCTACTAAAAGCATCATCTTCTTATGAAGAGACATTTCTCTAAAGAGGACATACAGATGGCCAACAGGCATATGAAAAAAAGTTCAACCTCACTGGTCATTAGGGAAATGCAAATAAAAACCACCATGAGATACCACCTCACTCCAGTCAGAATGGCTATCATCAATAAATCAACAAACAACAAGTGCTGGCGGGGCTGTGGGGAAAAGGGGACCCTGCTGCACTGTTGGTGGGATTGCAGATTGGTGCAGCCACTATGGTAGTCAGTATGGAGGTATCTCAAAGAACTGGAAATAGAGCTACCGTTTGACCCAGCAATTCTACTCCTAGGTATTTATCCTGAAAAAAACCAAGACACTTATTCAAAAAAAGTTATGCACCCCTATGTTCATAGCAGCACAATTTACAATAGCTAAGACTTGGAAACAACCAAAATGCCCATCAGTAGATGACTGGATTAAGAAACTGTGGTATATTTATACATTGGAGTATTACTCCGCTATAAAGAAGAATGAAATAGTACCATTTGCAATGATATGGATGGACCTAGAGACTATTATGTTAAGTGAAATAAGTCAGTCAGAGAAAGACAAATACCATATGATCTCACTCATATGTGGAATCTGAAAAACTGTATGAATGAGCAAAGTAAACAGAAACTGTCTCATAGATATAGAGGAAAAATCAGGGTTGCCAATTGGGAGGGGGATGGGGATGAGGGAGAAGGGGAAGGGATTAGACAGCAAAAATAGGCAACTACAATATTGCCACTGGGATAGGAAAAACAGTTTGGGGAATATAATTAATAACGTTGTAAATATTCTGTGGAATGTCAGATCGTCATAGGTCTTGTTAGGGAGACCATTTCATGGATGGAGTAGAGGTTTGATCACTGCACTGTATAACTAAAGCGGAGGTTGTATACCTACTGTAATTGAATATATATAGATAGTCATGGGATTTGGATTATACTGTGGAAGAGAGTCAGAGGAAGAGTAATAGATATATATGATATGGGGGGGAGTGGGGTGGCGAATTGGGGGTGGGGGATTGTCACTTTGAGGTGTTAAATGTATAACTATTGCACTGTGTTGTACACCTGAAACTAATTAAAAATAAATAAATTTAAAAAACAAACAAACAAACAAAAATAAATAAATAAAAGCATCATCTTCTGCTGGGCAATATGGGACATGTCCCACAGGCAACTTTTTGCCTTGGTATAGCAGCTTGTCTGCCTCCAATGTGCTCCCTGCAGTTTTCCTCCTGGCTCTTTTTCTGCCCAAAGAGGAGTCAACATCTTCCAGCTTTTGAAAATGCCTTCAGGAATCTGTTGCCATCAGAAGGGCTAACAATTTGAAGGGTTGTAAAGTAAACTACTCAACAGCTGTTTTCAATACAAAAAAAAAATCCAGAGACTGGCTGCCTTTCCGCACTCTTCTTCCATCAAGTTGTCTCTGCTTCAGCGGCATGATTAAACAAAAACAACAGCAGCAGCAACAAACAGGATTTGCCAACCTCAAAAGCCAAAGAGTAATCCTTCTCTATTATGCTAAGCTAAATAAGTCAGACAGAAAAGGTCGAGAACCATATGACTTCAAAGTTATGTGGGATATAAAACTGAAAGTAATAAAGGAACAAGACAAACAAACAAAGAAACAAAAACTCTTAGACGCAGGCAATAGTTTAGTGGTTACCAGAGGATAAGTGGGGAGGAGGGTGGTAGAAAAGGGTAAAGGGGGTCAAATACATGGTGATGGAAGGAGAATGACTCTGGGTGGTAAACACATTGTGATACATAGATGATGTATTACAGATTTGTACACTTGAAATCTGTGTAATTTTACTAACCATTCTCACCCCAATAAATTTTAATTTAAAAAAAGGGTAATTTTTCTTAAACGCCCATAATTTACTGTGCTAGACCCTGGACTAAGGAGAAATAATTTAGGATCTTCAATAGCAAATCTTCAGGCCTTTTAAAATGTAAACTGGTGAGTCACAGAAAGGAATGAAGTTGGCTTTACCTGAAGTAGTTTCCATGTGTGATTTTTCTCAGTTTCTCTTCATGCCCTAAGGCCTTATTCAGAGTATTTCCTCTCTCTGCAAAGTTGCTCAATATCTCTATGCATAAGAGTGTGTCATCTCTTGATAACTCACTTAATAATATCTCCCCCTAATGCTAGCTGAAGACCTAGAAAAATTAAAAAATAAGTAAAAGGCATCAGTCGCTGTGGAGAAGATAGGGAAAATTAAAATGTATGCAGAAGGGAGCATAAAGTAGGGAGTATAAAGACCACATCTAATTAGCATGCAGAGGTACTTTGGGGTGACTTTGTAACAATGACCAGATCCCTCCTCTCCTACCAGTCCTTTAAAGCCCAAACGATCTTCCCTAGCCCACCATAACCATTCCTAGGCAGAGATAAACATTCCTTTTGGGGAACTTCCATAGCACTTCAGTCTTGCACCAGAAACACAACTTTGAATATTAAAACTCAGTATTAGAGTTAGATGTGCTCTTGCAGTGACTCCAGATACAGTGCAAACTCCTCTGTTATGGAATATGTCTCATTCATCTTCACAGCTCCTAGATTTGTTTCTGGTATGTAGGAAGCTTTAATAAACAATTACGAATGATAGTAATCCAAAGAGAGCTTATGTAACTTTTACACTGTCATATGGCTGACTCATGTTAGAACTAAGACTAAATCCACATCCCTACTTCTTCCACACACAGAATTTCACAGATACCTATTGTCTCCCTTAAGTGCAACTCTATGCTCAAAACCCAAATAAACAGAACTTCAATGGCTCCCCATCACCTAGAGAACTCTTGGCCTCCCCTTCAAATACTTTCACCCAGTCTTCTACATCTCTACCCCATTGCATAAGTCAACACGCAGAAGTCATTTTTCATTCTTCTCTTTCCCTTGTATCCTTCACAGTCAAGTCCTATCAGATCTGCTTTCAAAATATACCTGAAATATAGCTACTTCACTTTATTTACTCTGTTACCTTCCTAGTCCAAGGTGCCAGCACTCCTCACCCAAATATTGAAATAGCCTTCTTGTTAATTACTGAATCTGTTCTCCCTGTTTCTAGCCTTGCCCATCTCTAACCCGTTTTTCACATGAGACCAACAGAATTCACTTTTCAAAAACTGTTAATCATATCTCAAAACATCCTCGATTAAAACATTCCATTACCTTCCATTGCACATGACCTAACCATTGGAAGCTCCTAACCATGACCTAGAGGGTCGTCTATGAGCTGTCCCCTACTAACCTCACTTGACTATATCAATCCCTTACTGCTCTTCCACCTTGCTCACTATATTCCAGCCATATAACCGATTCTCACCTTAGAGCGTGTTTGCCCTCCTGAACAATTCTTTCTCAAGACTCCCTCATGGATGCTTCCTTCTTGTCATCTCAGTCTCAGCCTTAATGTCACCCCTTAAAGAGGTCTTCATTGACTATGAAATCACACCTCCATCCATCTCAATCACTGCCCATTGTATGTTCTTCATAGTACTTATCACCACTGGATATTTTCTTGCTGATTTTTTTCTCTACCATTTCCAGTGAAATAGAAGAATGAGCTCTTCTCCATCTTATTTACCACTGAATTCCTATGGCCTAGAATACATCCTAACACACAGTGGATGCTCAATAAATATTCATTGAGCCAATAAATGGGTGAGGTCTAAATAACTTGACAGGCCACTCAGAGCTCTTCTGTTAGGATGCCAAATTAGTTTACCAGCTACTATTTCCCTTTTACAACTCTGTATTTCCAGCCAAACTCAGCATTTTGTTTCCTCTGCATACTCAGTATTTCTCTGAACTCTTCAATGATGGAAGGGTATTCAGAATGAATTCAGGGCCAACCCCAGTTAAATATGTGAAGTCATCCACATTTGTCCTTCAGTTCTTCCATCTCTCTGCTTAAATTTCTTCTTTTCCTCCTTGCCCACCATGGAGTGTCACCACTTTTGGGGGGGACTCTGTAAACTTGTTCATTGCCTATATATGCAGGGCTACAGACACCCAGGTGGGCCGATACACAATTTTACCTGCATTTCACTTAAGTTGACCAAGTGCCTCTGAATGATCTGGATAGTTCATATCAGAGGTTTCTGCTCATGAAACAAAAATATTTTAAATGAAAATTCAATTTCTTAAGTAAGAGAACTGTATTACTACCACTACCTGACATGCCCTGGGGACAGACATTTTCACTAGAGAAGGCCTTTGCGCTTACTCCGTGGGCCTATACACATTCCCGGGGCAATTTGCCATTTCATTGTTAATCTTACTGGCACCTCAAGATAGGTGTTTCTTGCAGAGCAGCCAAGGGAGACACAGCTTTCACTTCATGTGAGTGTTATTCCACCAGCCAGGCAGGGTAGAACTACACAGTGAGGCAAAGGATTTCTCTCTTAACACGTAGTACAGGATAGTGCTTTATTTTTCTTGATTCTCATAAAATATAAGGTAGTTGGGTAGCTATATTAAAAAACCCTTAAGTATAAAATCTTTACTTTTAAATTCTCATTTAATACCTTTGTTTTCCCTTTGTCTTATGTTTCTGATATCTGCAGATATATATATAGATGTTTAGATATACATATATGAGTATATAGATGTTGTTACTGTTGTTGTTTTTCACATCCAGCACCTAGAACACTGTCTAGCACATCATAGATGCTTAAAGAAAGATTTGTTGAATGAATTTCCTTTCAAAGTAATTTGAGAAAAGGAATTGATAGTAAGGTTACCACTATAAAAATATTTCTGCCTCAGGAAATGACTCCTTAGAAGTTCAAAAATTTTAAAACATTTATCTCTGAAATGCTGAGTATACATAGAGGCCTTCAAATATTCAAAGATCTTTTCTATGGAAAACTCACTTGTAATGTTCTGATTTGGGCTTATTCTGAGAAATCAGTACTCTTCACATGACATAGAGAATACAGCAACTCTTCTTGATGCTTCAAATTTAGTCAAGCAGTGTCTCCATATACTTATATATATGAATAAGCTCTCAAGAAACCCACATCTACATCTGAGTGATTTTGTCCTCTGTTAAATGTTTGATTCCTTGGATGAGATGTTCATTCCCCTTGAAGTAGGAACAGATTTTGATAATTCATCATGTTTTCCCCATCCCAACCCACAGCAAAGTAAAATCAGTGACATGTTATGTTTTCAAATTTGGTAAAATCATATGACATGTTACGTTTCAGTTTGGGGGCAACTTCAGTTTGGGGGCAAATAGGATTCATTACAACCTGAGTAGCCCATTTCTCAAGGAATTCAGCAGATTTAGTTTTGAGTAGGTAAGAAAGGAAATTTGGTGATCTTTAAAAATGTACCTGCTTAGGAACAAAACTAAGTTGATAAGTGCTACATAATCTATTGCAAACTCTAAATACAGTGCAGATTATCAAGTCTCCAATATTGTATACATGTTTTTCTACACACTTTCATTGTATGTCCAGGGCTTTCACTGAGACTGTCTGGCAACTCATTTCCTCTCCCTTCTTTCCATCAGTGTTAAACTGTGCTGCTTCCCATTTCCTCAGCCATGTACCTCCTTAATGAACTAATTTAAGGTCTCAGGGTTTAATGTGATGCTGCTCCTAGATTGTATTGTAGGTCTTTTTTTAAAGATTTTATTGGGGAATTAATGGAGGGTAACAGTGATGGGGGAATCCGGGAAGAACAGACAAGTTGCTGTCCTTTTGTTCTTCAGTCTAGTTGTGGAGGACGTTGCTTCACTGGCCCACGTTGGTATTGTCATTGCGCTCTTTCCGGGTGAGGCAGATCGGTTGCCGGCCTCTGGATGGTCGCTCAACGCGGCAATTGGCAGCTCACGCTGGCTGCTGGCCACTCACAGTAACTTATTGCAGCAGGGGCTGCAGCCTACGTCATTGCTGCAGCTCCAGGTGGAGCTGTTGTTCACCATCTTAGCTGTAGAGGGCAGTGTCACTGGCCCTCATATGTAGGATCTGAACGGGCCCTGCTGCTCAGAGCTGGTGTCCCAAGCCAGCTCTTAACCAACACATCACTGGGCCGGCCCAATTATATTGTGTTTTAACAGTTGCCTTCAGTGCTGCAACCTCAAAGATGTGCTAAGTTTGGGCATTACCAGCACAAAATGATACCACTCTGGGAATTAGTTCCTGGAGTCTCTCAAACCACCCTTGAGTCTCTCAACCCACCAAGACAGATGAATACAGCTAGAAGAAGTTTTGTTTTTCAAAAACACAAGCTGTATGTGTATGAAAAAGCCATGAGAGTAAAGCAGAATTCTGTGGCATACCCTCCAAAACAGTTACTGATGCTCTAACTGAAATTTAATAGAATAAGGATGGGACATATGAATTAAATTTTTCTGAGTTACCAAAAGTAATTTGAAGAAAAAAAATTCCCTTGAAAATGTTTACACACACACACACACACACACACACACACACACACACACATTAGCATAGGTTGTCTAAAAAGTTTCCAGAGGTTAATGATACCAGATGGTGGTGAGATATGGAAGTTTTTCAATAAAGCTATCAAGAAAGGAGTTAAGAGTTGAAGTTAACTTCTGGCTAACAGATGTATAGTTCAAATGACTATTACACTGTAAAAGAGAGTAAGATAGAGATAGAGATAGACAAGAAAGGAAAGAAAAGAAAAGAGAAGGAAAGGAAAGGAAAGGAAAGGAAAGGAAAGGAAAGGAAAGGAAAGGAAAGGAAAGGAAAGGAAAGGAAAGGAAAGGAAAGGAAAGGAAAGGAATAACAATAGTGCTGCTCCTGTGATATAGAATTTCTCAAAGTAAATAGTATTGATAATTTGATGTGTCAAATGTACATTACTGGAACAACTTCCTAATGGGAAGACACAACACACTTGAGTAATTAGCAAAAATAATAAACTCAATAGCAACATCAACAGATTGGGTTCTTGAATCCAACAGATTGAATCCTTTGACATCAAGAAATAGTCATAAAGAGATAACATAAAGTGAATTTTAAAAATTCAAAAAGAAAACAGCTGAATGCACTGAGCTTCACTGCATATGACTGTCACTCTCTCACTCTTATCACATCCAAACACACCTTTAGCAAGTTCTCACCAATTTTCCAAAATATATCTAGGTTGTCTTAATGTTTCTCCCTGAACTAAGAGATCACTGACATTCCAAATTCAAACTGATACAGACAATTGGATAAAACCAATGAGAATTATGTCCTCTAGTTGCTTAAAGACTAGTGGGAAAGGCAAGGTATGCTCCTGAATACCTATGCATCTGCCGAGCTGCCACATATGGTTGGGTGAGTTATACATGGTCATCTGGACAGCCCGTAAATAATGTGAAGAACAACAGAGAGAGAAGTTCTTCCACCTGGAAGGTCAGGAAAACCTTCCTGAAAGAGGTGGTGGTTGAGCTATACGTGGGTGGAAAGGATTTAGACACACAAATGTTAGAATGATGGTGAGAGGAAGTCAGCCAGAGGAAATAGGCTGCTGCTGAACCCAGCGGCCCAGAACCCGCTAACTGATCTCGGTCCTGCATGACATGAACAGTGGGTGGCACTCCGGCCTGATCTCTTCATGGGACTCTTTTTATACCTGCTGATTCGTTTGCCTCATGCTCCCTCTCCCCCCACAGTTCCCGCTTTTGCCCAGCTAACTCACCTGCACTCTCAGCTGAGACTTAACCATCTATCACCCACCCTCCATCCCATCCTGGGAGAAGCGCTACTCCACATGTTCCTGAGGAACCTTGGACAGATCTGTCATTACACTTATTGCATGTGTTTCAAACAGTGTCCTTATCTGGATTCCCAGCAAAACTGTAGGCACCTTAAAGGCCCAGACTGTTCCTACCTTGTTCACAATTCATTCTCCAGGGACTAATATGGTGCATGAAACCTAGTATGTGCTCAGTAAACAATTTTTGTATTGCTTACATGATGATATTTTGCTATATCAAATTAAAATATTTGTGAGAAAGAGGAACCAGTATCATATATTAGGTTTTATGTATAATTCAACTTCTTTCCAAAGTGCCTTGATATTAATAAAGGAGAAATTGTAGATATTAAGATTGCATATCCCTTTAATTTCTAAAACTCTGCTTTTAGAATATTTGGTATTGTTATCCAACTAACTAAATAAATCATATCCCCATTAATCTCCACATGGCAAGAGTACAAAAATGTATGTGTTTCAATTATTTGGAAGTATAGAGATGAGGAGTTTGGACTTCATCCATTGATTCATTCATTCAAAACATATCACTTCATGCCAAGACTGCTCCAGACACTGAGGATACAGTCAGAAACACAACAGAAAAGACCTCACAGGGGTGTGGGGATGGAGGAGATAAACATGGAAACAAACAAATAATCAAAAAGATTTGAGGATGGTAACTGATATCAAAAAAATAAAATGTAGTATGTGGTAAAAGATGGAAGCCTACTTCAGGTGGTCAGAGAAGGCATTTATGAGGAAGGTGCATTTAGGCTGAGACAAAAATGACAAGAATGAAGCAGGTATAAGAATTTGGAGGGGCTGGCCGAGTAGCTCAGTTGGTTAAGAGCGCAAGCTCTGAGCAACAGGGTTGCTGTTTCGATTCCCACATGGGCCACTGAGCTGTGCCACAGCTGAGCTGCCGCTGACCTGCCAACAGATGGCAGGATGGCTCAGCTGGTGAGAGCACATGCTCCTAACAACAAGGTTGTCAGTTTGACTCCCACATGGTATAGTGGGCTACACCCACCCACAACTAAGATTGAACACGGCACCTTGAGCTGAGTGGCCTCAAACTGCCAACGGGTGGCCAGATGGCGATGAGCTAGCTGCGCCCTCCACAACTAAGATTGAAGGACAACTTGGCTGTTCCCCAATAAAATCTTTAAAGAAAAAAGAAGAAGAATTTTGAAAAGAATGCTTTAGGAGCCAGTACAATAAATTTTTAACTTTCAAACATTTAACTTTAAGGAAATGTAAGTGCATTGAGTGCTGGTGATACGTATCATCTGGGCTTCTGCAGAGAGCCCTCTCCTCCCCACCTCTTCCCCCTCCCACAGAAATACCGCTTGTCCAGCTTGAAAACAATACCTCATGGTCAGAGGAGTAAGTCCTTGAAATGGGTGAGATGTGATAGAGTTATTTTTCATTTCCAATGCCATTCTGCATTTCCTATTAAAATAACTCTAAAGAGTTCTCTCCTATTCTCTCCTTCCAAATCTGAACCAGTCAGGCTCTTGTTTGCAAAACATTGAAACTGACCCTGGCTAATTTAAGATAGAAATGGATTATTGGATGAATATGAAGATTTTATCCCCTGATGAAAATGATGAAGAATCAGCTTTAAAAACCTGGCAGGAAACAAGGGACCCTAGGAGGACATATCTAAGACTCTGACAGGAGCATGTGCTTAGAATACAAAGCTGGGTACCACTACTACCTGACCCACACTCTTGGGATTACCATAGTGGTTGCTGGCCACCAGACCAGTAGGTTCTTGATTCCACCACCATCACTTCCAAGGATAATCTCTCAACATCCCTTCATCTTTGTATTCTTCCCCCTAGACCAGACTCCTTGCCAGAAACCAAGGTATCCAGTATGCCAGGTCTAACTCATATGACTACACCTTGGTTTTTCTCATCCCAAAAATGGGCACACAGGTATCCATCTCATGGTGCTATTGTCAGGTAAACTTAATAATACAGAATATGAGCCCGCCGAGTGGTGCATTGGTTAAGAGCTGGTTTTGGGATGTCAGCGGCCCCGGTTCGGATCCCACGTATGAGGGCTAGTGACACTGCCCTCCACAGCTAACACCAGCTACACCTGGAGCTGTGCTGTGCGAGCCTCGGTGATGGTGTAGGCTGCAGCCCCTGCTGCAGTGGGCTGCCATAGGCTACAGTGAGTGGCCGGCAGCCAGCGTGAGCGGCTGGCAGCCAGCGTGAGCTGCCAATAGCTGCGGTGAGTGACCATCCAGAGACTGGCGACCGATCTGCCTCATCCGGGAAGAGTGCAATGACGATACCAACATGGGCCAGTGAAGCAACATCCTCTGCAACTAGACTGAAGAACAAAAGGACAGCATCTTGTCTGTTCCCTTTCCCCGATTCCCCAACGCTGTTCCCCTCCCCCAATTCCCCAATTTAAAAAAAAATAAAAACAGAATATAACAATAGCTGTTATTTGTTATTGTTTTCATTCCTATTTTGAGCCCCTAGAACACAAGTTTTTTGGGGAAAGCAAAGTAACTACTGATGCCTGTATTTTGAGTTTAATTGTTGCTATTTCCACATGGGTTTCCATCCTCTCTCATCTTTTTATTTCATCACTCTTTCCTTCCTTTATTTTGTCTTCTGTCTTTAATCTTATTTTATTTAACCGATCTCAATTTTCAGAATTAAATGTTGATCTTTTTATAACTATCACTAGCCAATGTGACAATTTCATTCTATGAGGCAAAAGAATGTTTCAGGCGGAAGTGTTAGGACTTTGGTTCTTCTCTGTCAAATTTTTAAATTATGGCTTTGTTTTGTTGTTCAAGACAAATAGGTATTTTATTCTTGTTTTCCTCTTTTAAATCCAGGATCATCCTAAAAAAAAACCTAGAGATTACAAAAGGTTATTCTCTAGAACAGAGATTTTCAATCTTAGCCCTACTGACATTGTGGCCTGGGTAGTTCCTTGTTGCGGGGTCTACCTGCGCATTAAAAGATGTTTAATAGCATTTCTGGCTGCCAGTATTTCTACTCTCCCCCATTCCAGTGTGCAACCAAAAATGTCTCCTGGGGATAAAATCATCCTGGTTGACAGTATCTGCTGGGCACTTGACCAGGTGGTTTACACCTAGCCTGTATTCACCATGATGCTTACCTAAACTCCATTGGAATATTTTACCCCAACTTATATGACTTTGACCACTTCCTTGAACAAATGAACTGTCTTTCCAGGACTCACCATAGTCTGCATCTTGGACCTCATGCTCTTATGACAAGACTGATTTAGCTTGGAGTATACATATGGATCATGCCCATATAGTGCTATTCAAGAGCATTGATAAAGCAACTTAAATGCATTCTCTTTAGAGACAACTTGTAAATTCATTGTTGCTATAGTTTTCACTGTAAAATACCATTGATTGTAGGATTCACTGTGACAACTTTCTTTTTGCTTAAAAAAATTATACTAAATATTCACGAATATTCACTTTAGCCTAATTAACTATAAATGGTAGATATATTTCCATTCCACTTTATTTCTCAGGATTACACTCAAACTGTGTCTAAGGATAGTCTTCAAATATTAAGGTACATCAAAATCATCATGGAATATCATTAAAATGCCCATTCCTGGTCTAACCCTCCATGTTATGACTCTGAGGATGAGCAGTAGAGCCCAGGGATGCAATCAATTCCAGACAAGCATCTCAGTGAATTCTAAGGCAAGCTGTGTCCAACACACATTGAGAAAGATTGGTCTAAGCCAAGCCTTCTTCACATTTAAAATATGAAGATTTTTCTAAACACTCCTGGCCCTCTACAGTGATGTATACTATCACAGTGGCACATGACTTTTTATAGGTTTGATCATGATCTTGAGACATCCTAAATAGTATCAAGGATTCATTTGAACTTCCTATTTAGCTAAATTTGTAGTTTTGCTTCTAGTAATTAAATGATGTACCACTGGGAGTTAAAGAGCTTGTTTTACAAGCCAGCTGAGACCTTTCAACAGATGAATGTTTAATGCTGTGATACTAGGCTTTGATGATGCTTACATTGGCTACACCAATCTTTGCTATCTTAGAAAATTCTCTATTTATTCCCCCAAATTTGGCAATTTCTATTGTCTTCCAATATATCAGGTAGGAGAAAGAGATGATCTTCTGGATAGAATATAATTTTTATTTCAAGACCGGATAATAATATCAATTTAAGAAGAAATATTAGGTGACAGAAATTTGAATTTAATCTAAAATTTGCCAGCGTGTGATGTTACTGAAGCAAAGCTCTTAACTGAGGTGACAATTGAATGATGAATAGCTTGAACACATGTTAAATTTGTCTGTGTCCAGTCATTGATAACTACTTATCAACTTATATCCTCCTTGGTAGCTGGAAATTTTCATTTGACATTGATTATAAGAAACATCCAGATTTTAGAAGCAATCAAATATGATACATGTATTTTACAATAAAAAGCAATTCTTATAATTAAGATTTTAAGTCTAAGTTTCACACTGTTAATTAGTATTCTTTTCAAGAATACTAAAACAATTAGGCAGATTCATCTGAGCAGTGGGATTGTGTCTTATATAGAATTTTTTAAAACAAGAAATTTTAGATTACAGAAAATAAATACTAAAATTCCTGAATTAATAACACTTCGATTTATATCACACATACAACTACACCTGAATAATTAGCACTTTCTTAGTAAATGTGCTTTTTTCCTGATTTAAAAAAACATAAGATAATTCAATCAGTAAGGCTAACCTCTTTTCCCAGACAAACTACAGAATGAGTCAGAATATACAGAACTAGGTTTATCAGACAGAAAACTACAGGAATAACTTGTAAACAAAGTTAATACCAGACATTTTTTGGCTCTGTTTGATTTCAGAAGGGCAAGCTCTACAGTGATAACCTTAGAATATGCTCCAAAATGGACTGTTTCTATCCATAATATGTGCAAGTGCCTATGTCATTTGGAAGGTTAAGAACCATCTGAGAAGTTTTCTTACTCTATGCAGAGAGTACAGAGTATATAGGAAGGAGGAAGTGTAGAGATTTCCTTACTCCAGGCTGCTCGTCTTATAAATAATCATTATCTATCCACCCAGCTCTTTGATGAGTGTTATTAGAAAACACAGGGAAACAGGAAAGCTGAAAGTAACAGCCTGGTCTAAAAGAATGCTGATGGAACACCTCAGAAGACTATCAAGTAACTGGTGTTTTCGTTCATTAAAAGCTCCCCCTCTACACTGAAAACCATTTATTCTGATATGACCAGTTACAAGAAGGCAGCAGTACCAACACCACCAGGAAGTCCACTCTGTTTTTTTCTCATTGCTTGTGCCTCTGGAGTGTTATGATCAAGCAAGCATGGGATTCAAAGGCTCCTGAGATTGATATCTTGGATTTGGAAAGCCTCAGTGCATCTTCAGTGACTGAGTTGTGTTGCTAAGAGACAAGGCACTCAAGGTGAAATCTTAGCAGTCAGCCTCGATGGCAGCAGTAAGCACCACGCAGCAATCGCCATAGTCTAAATATAAACTACCAAGGACCAAGACTGGCAGTAAAAACTGGAATAATAGGGCCGGCCGAGTGGTGCGGTGGTTAAGCGCTGGCTTAGGAAGCCAGTGGCCCTGGTTGGGTCCCACATATGAGGGCCAGTGACACTGCCCTCAAAAAAAAAAAAAAAAACACAAAAAAACTGGAATAATAAGTCAGACAGAAAAATTAGAGAACCATCTGACTTCACAACTATGTGGGATATAAAACTGAAAGCAATAAAGGAACAAGACAAACAAATAAACAAAAACTCATAGACAAGGACAACGTAGTTCAGTGGTTACCAGAGGGTAACAGGGGGAGGGAGAGGTGGGTAGATGAGGGTAAACGGGATCAAATATATGGTGATGGAAGGAGAACTGACTCTGGGTGGTGAACACACAATGAGATATATAGATGATGTGTTACAGAATTGTACACTTGAAACCTATGTAATTTTGCTAACCAATGTCACCCCAATAAACTTTAATTAAAAAAAAAGAAAAGAAAGAAATGGGGACAAAAATTGCTAAGAAAGACTAGCCAGAATGTATCAATTTTCCAACTGGGAAGGGAAAGAAAAGGCAAAATAAAAATCCACTTCTCTAAAACCTGGGAAACTGTGAATATAGATAGCATTGCCATTAATAACACTAGGAAAGTCAGAAGGATAAATATTTTGGGGTTCAAAGATGTGTGAGGTTTGTGATTTATTAAGTTTGAAGGGCCAATACAGTTGGAAGTGTCTAGTTGGCTCATGCAAAAATAGAAATAAAAAGCAAGAGATGGTTTGGGAATTCGCACAAAGACGTCAGTGGAAACTGAAGGAGTAGATGTGTTCTCCCAGGGAGAAAGTACAGAGATTAAGGAAGAGGTGGCGAATGGTACAGGTTTTGAAAATACTCACATTTAACAGAAAAGAGAGGGAAAACAGGCATCTGAGAAGGAAGACAACATTTTGAAAGTGTCTAGAAAGTTCGATATTGGAGAAGTGCATTTCAAGGAAAGTGCTGGTCAGCTGTGTCTGATAGAGAAATCTAAGCAGGTGACATGATGATGAGCACCACAGAAAAAAATTAAAGCAGCATGAGATAAGTTGAAGGCAAATTTATAGAAAGATCATTTGGCGACAACCCTCCAGGGATTGTGCCAATGACACCTTATATTTCATCTCCAGCTCAGCCTGAACAGATGGCACAAATGAGAATCTCTTCATATGAGGGTTTCATCTGGATTTATAACCCAGTCAGCCCCATTTCCTTATTTGCTTCCAGAAGGGCTAGAAGCAAAATCTCATCTGCATTCCCAAGGGAGATAGAATAAAGCTCATTAACAAGATGTTAGAGACAGCTCTGCTTACAGTTTTATGAAGAAACTTCATAAATTAGCAGTGTAATATGTACATTCTCTTACCTCTACAAATCCATGTTTTAGTGCTTTATGTTATAGCTATATTTTAAATGAAATATAATTGGTTTCTGAACTGTCAGATTTCAGCATCTTAAAATGAGCTATTAAAAGTAAGATTAATAAAGCTATTATCATCTCAAATATTTATTAAGAGATGGTCTCCTGTGAGAAATGGAAATGTGGCATTTTCTTAATTTTTAAATTTAGCAAATCCCAAACCAAATCTTTTGCAGTAATAAATCTTTCTGTATTACACTGAAGTCCTTTCTAGTCTATCCCAGAGGTTTGAAATTAAGTCTGAAATTTACACTCATTTCTTTTCTGTACAATGCTTCAAATTTCCTTTTTGATGTGTGGCACTCCTTCAGATTTTATGCATATGCTCTGAATTTTATTATTGCTATTTCAAATACTTTATCATATTTTGCTATGTGTATGATGTATTAGGAATTAGTGAAGAAATAAGATTATACTTTGATTAATTATAGTCCAGCAGTTATAATTATGCCTTTGGATTAATCAAAGTAAATTTTTTTATTATAATACAAGTAGTCTTTTTAAAGACATCATTTTTTTTTATGTGTAATTAATGATCCTACATTTTATAGAGTAATATTCTGGTTGTAAATAATAGAACACTACATTGAACTAACCCCAGTATTCTCGTAATAACTAAAGGCCAGTCACCAAACCAAGAACAGGAATGTGGCTGGGCTCCAAGAATGCTACAACAAGGGTTCTGTCTGTGCTTCTTTCCACTCTTCTACTTCATAGTTTTTCTCTGAGGACCAGCTTCCTCTGCTTTCCAGTCAACATATAAAACATGGAGATCCATGTTTCCCTCATATATGTGTTACAATTCAGCCATCCAGGGAGAGGCTCATTCTCTGTCTCTCAGTTCCAATTTTAAAACTCTGAGGCAAAAGATTGGCTAGTTTTCATCAGTGGTCCATTCTTGAATGTATCAACTCTGGCCAAAGAATGGGACCCAGAGAGAAGACTGGGATTTTTGACCCAACCTATCAAATGTGGACAGGAGTCATGGACATGTTTGGACAAAATGGCTGCCATGAAGCTACAGGGAAAGGGGTAGTGCCTAGAAGAGCAGTGTGTGCTATAAGAGGCTGTTCTGACAAAGTGATGAGAAAACTTGTTGATTCAGTCACTTACTTTTTTTTTTTTAAAGATTTTATTGGGGAATTGGGGAAGGGGAACAGACAAATTGCTGTCCTTTTGTTCTTCAGTCTAGTTGTGGAGGACATTGCTTCACTGGCTCATGTTGGTATCATCATTGCTCTCTTCTCGGATGAGGCAGATCGGTTGCCAGTCTCTGGACAGCCACTCACAGCGGCTCTTGGCAGCTCACACTGGCTGCCGACCACTCACTGTAGCCTATGGCAGCCCACTGCAGCAGGGGCTGCAGCCTACACCGTCCCGGGGACTCACAGCAGCCCAGCTCCAGGTGGAGCTGTTGTTCACCATCTTATCTGTACAGGGCAGTGTCACTGGCCCTCACATGTGGGATCCAAACTGAACCGGGGACCTGCTGCTCAGAGCTGGCATCCAGAACTTATCTCCAGAACTGTAAAGCAATAACGTTTTATCATTATAATACTCAGTTTATGCAATTTGTTACAGAAGCAGTAACAAACTAACATATGGGCTTTAATTAACAACAGCATTAACACATTGGACTCCTGCAGGAGTTCTCAAAAAATCAGACTCCAACTGCCTCTCCAATCTATTCAGGACACTTCAGGGGCTGCACGAGGCTGTGTTCTTTCAGTAGACTGATTTTCCTCTCTCATCTAATAAGAATGATATTGCAGACTTGAAGGCAAATCTGGTCTTTTATCCAGAGTTGCTTCCTTGAACTCAGTTTCCCAGAGGTTTTTGTGATTAGAGTGTATCTACTGAGTTGAAATTTCACACATGTGACATTTAATATAGGACTCTCTGAATACTTGATTAATTTTTGCATACCAGATATTACCTCATTATCAGATTTACAGAAAGCAGCAATGTAATTATAAAGCAGCTATTTTCAGCACACTCTGCCAGGTTATTTCTCTGCCAAATATTATGCCCTGGGAAACAACATGTGGCAATATCGAAAACAAGTTGAGTCTCGTGAGCAATCATTTTAGATGACTGCATCTTTATTATTGACAGTTCCCTAAGGAATTTTGGGTCTCAAGATCTGCTCTGCTCCAGGAGTGCAATTCATTAAGGTTTCCATCTTGAACCAGTTTTAATTAAGCTGTCCTCCCTTTCTCCTTAGCTCCTCATAGCTCATTTTTCTTAACAGGTCATAATTGTAGAATTACAGCTGTTGAGTTCATCTGAGACTTCCTTCTGTCTATTGTTTCAAGGAGTTTCCTCTCAGTTTATAAATTCAGCAGTTTATTTAGCTGAATGAGCATAAAATGTACCTGCATCCACAAAAATAAAGCAAAAAAGGAATAAAAAGAAAAAGAAAATACAATTTAGCATGTCAGTTTGCATCTTTTAGAAAATAAAACAGGTACTTGGAAATATTCCTAAACTGACACCAAGTTGGTTGCAGTAATGCCAAGTGATGAGTTTAATATCCAAACTATAAAGCAACTTTTAGCTCTCTTCATTCTGAAATCAAACTGCCTTGTGATTGATTGATAGGATATGACACAATATAATATATAGTATGATGTGATATGATACATGATAGGTTTCTGAAAGATTCATAATTTTTTATTTTCTTTCTAATAGGATTCCTCTAACTGGCTACAATTATTCTTTATATTATGCACAAAGTGAAATAAATGTTTGTTATTTGTTTATTTTCACTGAGAAGCAAATAACATAAATACATCTCTTGTTAGTTGTCATTGTTTTTCAGAGTGATAACTTTGTTTCAGCAACACAGGTTCTCCTTCATTGTGGATAAGATTTTTTAAAAAATGGTTTCTTTGTTCATCCAACAATCTAATAAATATTCATTGAGTGCTTTCTTTGTGCAAGGCCCAATACAAGGCAATGCAGAGAATATAAGATTGTCTATTTTCAGGCAATTCACTGAAATAGATTTTATATGTTGATTCTCATTCTCTATCTCAAAGAGCTCAGGGACTCATTGCCACACCATTCTGTATTACAATGTTTGGGGAAGAAGATTGAGAATAGGGAGTCTGGAAAACATGTGATTAGTTAGGAGGCAGCATCTTGTTATGAAGTATTATAGGGACAGATATAACAACAGAATAAAGAGAAAAATAATGTTATAAGATACTTAAAAAAAAACAACTTGAAAGAACTTAGTGACTGGCCATGTAGGTAAACATGTGGGTAAATATAAAATTTTTCTTTTCTTTAATTCCTTTAAAATATATATGATGATTTAACCCAAAATGAAAACATTGTCTTATGGAGCTTAGGGTAAAAGATATGTAATATATATGAAAACTATAGCATAAAGGATCCAGGGAGTAGGGATACATGTAAATATATCTGATTGTTACAACATTGTTACATAATGTGAAGTGGAACAATATTTACTTTATAAGTATGCTGTGAAAAGTTAAGGATATACATTTTAATTCCTATAGCAACCAATAAAAATTAATGCAAAGCGATACAGCTAAAAAGTCAAAAGGTAAATTAAAATGGAATTCAAAAAAATATTCAAATAAGCTAAAGGGAAATAGAGGGGGCATACAGAAAACAAAAAGTGAAATGGTAGACTGAAATCCAACTATGTCAATAATTACATTAAATGTTACAGAAATCCACTGGATAATGAAAGTTTTTCACCAAATGGTTCCAGAACAACTGAATATCCATATAGAAAATACTGAATTTCACTTCCTATTTCATTCCATACACAAATATTAATAAGGCATATCATAAACCTAAATGTAAAACCTAAAATCATAATGCTCTTAGAAGAAAAGATGGAATACAGATGGGCCACAGAATGTCACACCAACTAAATAAAATTAATAAATTATATTTTGTCAAAAATTGCTGCTTATAAAAAAAAAACACTATTAAGAAATCAACAGGCACTCTATGGGCTAGGAGAAAATATTTGTAAAACTGGTATCTAGAATATATTTTAAAAATATTGTCTCAGTAATACAAAGACAACCTGGTTTAAAAAAATGGACAAAATATTTGGACAGACAATTCATTAAAGCAAAATATATAAATGATCAATTAGAACATGAAAATGCCATCAACATAATTATCTATCAGAGAAATAAAAATTAAAGCAACAATGAAATTCTATTATATGACCACCAGAATGGCAAAAAATTTTAAAACTGCCAACACTAAATGTTGACAAGGATGTGAAACAACTGTAACCATCATACATGTTGGTGGGAATGCAAATGATATAACCATTAATTGTCTGGAAGTTCTTACAAAATAAATATGTACCTACCCTATAACCTAGCAATATCACTCCTAGGTATTTACGCAAAAGAAATAAAAAGATATTCTACATAAAGACTTGTATAAGAATGTTCATAATGGCATTCATAATATTGTAAAACTGGAGAGAGCACAGGTGTCCATAAAAAGGAAAATGTATAAACATAGTGTAAATATTCATGGGATGTTACTTGGCAGCAAAAAGCAATAAAAACTGATAAAAGCAATAGTGTGTTCAAATTTCAAAATTATGCTTAAAGGAAGAAAGCTTACACAAAGAATACATAGTGACTTCATTTATATGAAATTCTAGAAGATTTAAAATTAATCTATGGTTAAAAGAAAAAACCAGAACAGTGTTCCTTATGGAAGTGTAGAGGTAGAGATTAATAGTGGGCACATAAGGAAAATTTTCAAGATTATGTTAATATTTTATATCTTTTTTTTTTTTAAAGGGTAGTGTCACTGGCCCTCATATGGGGATCCAAACCCGGGCCGCTGGCATCCCAAGCCAACTCTTAACCACCGCACCACTCAGCTGGCCCAATGTTTTATATCTTGATGAGATTTTGTGTTACTACATTTTCCAAAGATCATTAAATGGTATGTTAAAGATATGTGCATTTAATTGTATGTTGAACCAAAGAAATCTGTAAAACAGCATTAAACTGTAGTTATTGATAGGCAAACTGAAGTCTTTAGGAGGAAGTTTATGAATCTTAAGTTACTTTGAAATTAATAAATAGACAAGATGGATTGATGGATGGATAATGGATGGATCTAATAAAGCAAGTATAGCAAAACGTTAGTGGTAGTTCATTGGAACATTTTTCAACTCCTGTATATGTTTAAAATGTTGGAAAACTTTTAAAGTCAATCAATATAATGCCCACATTAACAGAATAAGAAAAAAACACCTTAATCCAATAGTTGCAGAAAGAACACTTTTTAAAAATGCAAAATCTATTCATTAGAAAACTAGGAAGAGAAGGGAACTTTCTTAAACTGAAACAGGTTATGCACACACACATATATAAACTACAGCAAATTATACTTAAGGGTGATTTTTTTTAGAGCTTTCCCTTTAAGACAGTCTAAGACAAGGTTTCCTACTTTCATCGATTTTATTCGACACTGTTCTGGAAATCCTAGTGAGTTTAACAAGACAAAAAAAAATTAAATCATGAGAAATAAAAGGCACATGCATTGGAATTGAAAAAAATTATTTGTAGATATGACTGTGTATATAAAAAAATCCAAAATATTAATAAATTATTTAGAATTAAGTAAATTTAATAAGGTTGCTAAATATAGGGTCACTATAAAAAATCAATTGCATTTCTATGTACCAGCAATAACAAATTAAAAACGTAAAAAATTTCAAATAACATTTAAGAAAATAGAAAATATCAATTTTGTTGTAATAAGGTATATTAAGACTTCCTTGCAGAAAACTAGAAAATATTATTGAGAAAAATTAAAAACTGTATAAATGGAGAGGCACACTTGTGCATGACTGCAAGTTTCAATATTACAAAGAAATCTGTCTTCTCCAATCAAGACACAAACAGGAACTTTTGTGAAACTTGACAAGTTGACTTTCAAATTTTAATGAAAATGGCATGGGCCAAAAACTATCAATACATTCTTGAAGAAAAACAAAAATTGGATGATTTGCTACACTGCATATCAAGACTTAAGAAGCTACAATTAAGAAAAAACATAAGCAAATATAAAACAGAAAAGAAAAAGACCCTTGTATTTATGGACACCATATTCAACAAAGCAGGCATGAAGAACAGTAAGAAAAATTCGCTATTTTAAATAAATGATTCTGGACAAATTGAACATCCATTTGGAAACAAATAGAATCATAACTCTTTGCCTCCCAGAATAGATGCAAATCAATTCCAGGAAGACTATAGACTAAATATGACAGACAAAATAATAAAGTTTCTAGAAAATATTTTCATGCTCTAGGCTATTTCTTTTCTTTTTTTTTTTTTTTGTAAAGATTTTATTGGGGAATTGGGGGAGGGGGACGGGGAACAGCATTGGGGAATTGGGGAAGGGGAACAGACGAGTTGCTGTGCTTTTGTTCTTCAGTCTAGTTGTGGATGACATTGCTTCACTGGCCCATGTTGGTATCGTCATTGTGCTCTTCTTGGGTGAGGCAGATCGGTTGCCGGCCACTGGATGGCCGCTCACAGCAGCTCTTAGCAGCTCACACCAGTTGCCAGCCGCTCACACTGGCTGATGGCTACATAGCCTATGGCAGGCTACTGCAGCAGGGGCTGCAGCTATGCCGTCCTGAGGACTCACAGCAGCCCAGCTCCAGGTGGAGCTGTTGTTCACCATCTTAGTTGTTAGAGGGCAGTGTCACTGGCGGCCCAAGCCAGCTCTCAACCAACATACCACTCAGCCAGCCCTCTAGGCTAGTTCTTAAACAGGAAATAAGAAAATAGTAACATGTGGAAAGAAGTGAAAAATTTGGATTACATTAAAATTAATAACTTGTTTTCATCAAAAGACTTTAAGAACATGAAAATGGGGAAACGTATTTGCAAAACATATAACTAATAAAGGGATTGTATGCAGAACAATGAAGAACTATAAATCAATAAGAATAAGAAGAGGCAACACAATAGAAAAATGGGTAAGAGGCTTAAACAGGCTTTCACAAAACAAGACATCCAAGTGACCCATAAACACAAAATGAGCTCATCAGTCATCAGGAAAATGCAATTAGTATCATATTGTGGGACCACTACAAACTTATCAAAAAAGGTAACATTAAAAAGATTGATAATAGGGCCCGCCGAGTGGCATGGCGGTTAAGGACTGGCTTGGGAAGCCAGTGGCCCCGGTTCGGGTCCCACATATGAGGGCCAGTGACACTGCCCTCAAAAAAAAAAAAAAAAAAAAAAAGATTGATAATACCAGGTGTTCACAAGGACATGGAACAATAGGAGCACTCATACTCTGCAGGTGAGAGTGTAAATTGGTACAATCACTTTGGAAGACTATGCCATCATCTACTAAAGTTAAAAATATGCAAAACCAATGATACAGTACTTGCACTCTTAGAAACATACCCAACATAAATACATACACATGTGTAGCCAGAGATGTATATAAGAAAGTTCACAATAGCATTATTTGTAACTGGCAAAAAGGAGAAACATCTCAAATGTTCACCTATGGTGGAATGGGTAAATAATATGCTCTATAATCATGTAGCAGAATAATATACGGCAATAAAAAGGAATTAACCACAGCTACACACCACTATAACATGAATGTCACAAATATAATTGTTGAGTAAAAGAAGCCATACACAAAGGGGTACATACTGTAGGCATTTAACATTTGTAAATTTTTTTTTTTTTTTGAGGGCAGTGTCACTGGCCCTCATACGTGTGACCGAACCGGGGCTGCTGGCTTCCCAAGCCAGCGCTTAACCACCGTGCCACTTGGCCGGCCCCCATACTGTAGGCATTTATATAGCATTCAGAATCAGGCCATTCCTGAGGTCAAGCTTCCTTCCTGGAGGCCTCCAGTATCAATGCCTAGCCCATGCAGGGCACTGGGAAAGACCGATTGCCACCCAGCTAATTCTTCTCCCTCAGGGTTTCTCAAACTCAGCACTGTTGAAATTTTGAGCGGGATAATTCATTGTTGTGAGGGCTACCCTGTATATTATAGGATATTTAGCAGCATCCTTGGTCTCCACCCACTAAATGCTAGGATATCTCCACATATTGCCAAATATATCCTGGGGTGCAAAATCATTCCCAGTGTTGAACCATGGTGCAATCTTACCCCCTTGAACCCCCAGAGGTGTTTACCCTGAGAGCATTTACCAATAAATGTCCTGCACACAGTTCATTGGATCTGTGGCACACCCTGATGACTTCCGTTCATTCAATAAACCATTTATATATGTGTTTGTTAATTGGTAAATTATACCTGTACTATGTAGGTATACATTATACTCATACATTACAGAATATAATTATAGCCCATGAACATAAACAATTTAAGATTAGATACAAATAAATATAATTAGTAGTTCAAGTGTTTTTTTCTGCTCCCCAAAAGAATGTTCCCTGGCATCTCTTAGAAAACCTAAACACTACAGTGGAAAGACCAGTGCCCCCAGATGATGTAAGGAAAAGCAAAAGGAATACAGGTAGAGGGGTTAGTCCTAATAATTCTCTGAGTCAAGGAAAAATGGAGAGAACAGTTACAGTAAAAACTTTGGGGGATGATATGGTGATGGGTAGCAAGACAGACAAAGTAGTCAGTGTATATCCAGATGGCATGGCTTGCTTTGATAGGTATCAGATAAAGAAGATTTATCCTTAAACAAAGAAGTACACCAGGCATCCCTGACTATACCTACAAACTACTCTCTAAAATTCCTATTAAAAATGCAACAAAAATTCAAACCTGGCAAGAGCAGTGAAAAATAAAGATATGAGAAGACCATGAATCAAAGTTCAAGGAGAATTTCTTTCACTTATATCAACATGGGGTCCAAAGGTAAGTTCTTGCATTTCACAATACATCCTCTTACCTCCAAATTGAACTTAGTCATCATATATATTTACAAGCTTGTAATATAGCATCATACTACTAGAAATAAAGAATAGTTATTACAAATGTACACAGCAATCAACAGATAACTGTCATGAGAGGCTTTGTTCCATGATCAGTCATTTTAGATGGAGTAGTAAAAACAAATGACATAGAGGTTTTGAATAAATAATCGTGTTGAAATCATTCTCTTTTTTTGCATCTCCATTTAAGGTACAAGTTTCTAACCTCTCTTGGAGCTTTTCTGAGAGGGCTCCAGATTGACAATCCACAAGTCCTCAGGACCGGGTCCCTCAGAGATGGTGTTATGGGCTGAATTGTCTCTCCCAAACTGATATGTTGAAGCCGTAACTCCAGTACCTCAGAAGTGACTATATTTGGAAATAGAGCCTTTCATAGAGACTTTAAAGAGGCCATTAGTGTGGGTCCTAATCCAAACTCACTGGTGTCCTCATAAGAAGAATTACAACACACAAAGAGACATGAGGGGTTCACGCACACAGATGAATGGCCATGTGAAAAGGTATTAAGAGGGCAGCCATCTGCAGGCCAAGGAGAGGACTCAGAAGAAACCGAAACTGCTGACACCTTGATTTTGGACTTCCAGTCCAAACAGGGGTAAGAAGATTCTGCTGTTTACGCCCCCAGTCTGTGGTATTTTTTTTATGGCAGTGCTAGAAAACTAACACAGATGAGAAGTTGACTGCCTCTGTTAATTCTATCAATGCTTGGGACAGGCTCTTCCCTCAAACTCCACAACAGATTTTTTAAAAATACAATATTATATTAAAAGAAACAAACAGAAAATCTTAAGGAAAGCTTGATTAGAATACTTTTTTTTGGGCCAGCCGAATGGCTCAGTTGGTTAAGAGCTCCCTTAAGAGTGCAAGCTGAGCTCTGAGCAACAGCGGTTCGAGGCCAGCCCGAGCTGACTTGCCGTTGAGCTGCCAACAGGTGGCAGGATGGCTCAGCTAAAAAAAAAAAAAAAAAGAATACTATTTTTTAGGTAGTTAAAAGAAAAAAAAACGTGATAAGTTTAACTACTTAAAACAAAACAACCACCAAGAAACTGATGTTTATTCTAAAAAGTTCTAAGCAACACTAAAAGCCAAATAACAAAGGAAAATTATTTACTCTCCAAAGAAATCTTAAAAATCAACTTTATGCCAATGAACTGTAAACCTTAGATATATTCGATATATTCCTAGAAAACTCTAACTTGCCAAAACTAACTCAAAAAAATATCTTCTGTGGATCACAACCATTAAACAAATTGAATCAACATTTTAAAATCTATCCACAAAGCATAAATCAGCAGAAATGGATTTACGAGGTCTAGCAAATGTTCAAAACCCAGATTATTCCAATCTTATAAAAAACCTTCAAGAAAATAAAAAAAGAGGGAACAAACATTCTCCAACTCAAATTAGTAGGAAAAGCTAAAGGATGTGGGGGTCCAAGCTACAGAAGAAATGCCAAGAACAAATGAACATATTAAAAATGATCCAATTATACAAGTAAGCTAAAATTCAAATTAAAACTATAATTAGATGTCATTTTTGTTTCTCAAATTTGCAGTTATTTTGTGGGCACGGGTTATTTTCATGATTGAAGACTGGTAATAGAACAAATTATTGGAACTTTTATGGAGAGCAACCAGAGAAATTGGGCAAGATTATCAAAAGCCTTTCACAAATGTGTATTTTTAATACAGCTATTCTATTTATAGGAATGTATTTTTAGCAAATAATCAGAAATGTGGGCAAATAGGGTTTTTTATAATATGATTCAAAGCAGAAAAACTTTATTAAAATGATGGTATTCATATATGAGAGACTGATTAAATATATTCTAGTACATCCATTTAAAAGAGTGACGTGCTCCATATAAATACTATATTTTCAAAAGATATTTAATGACATAGAAAAAAGGTAATGATACATTAGTATATAAACACAGCAGGACACAACTAGAGATGAAACATGACCTCAACTTTGTATGTAAAATGCTGAAGAGAAAAACATTAAAGACATCAAAACATTTAAAGAAGTTTTTTTTTATGTTGCTAAGAGAATATGATACTAAAAAATAAATTTCTCTATGTTTCTCAGGTTTTCTGCTGGTATATATCGCTCTCACAACTAGAAGAAAAAAAACATATTTTTTAAGGGATCAGATGAACTTACCTACTTCTAATTGGAGTAGGGGTAGAGTAGAACTAATGGAAAAACTTGGATTTACCACTTTAGGAAACACTGCAGGAGAATTAACAAGAATATGTAAAACGCACAAAATATTTGGAGCAGAATAACTCAATTAGTTTTGGTTCAGCCACTCATTAGATATGTCATATTTGGAGCTTCCTTATCTATAAGCTACAAACTCTCCCTTGAAGGGCTCTTATCCAAAAGAGATGAGCTTACATATGTAATATGCCTAGCACTATATGAATACAGAATAGGTTTTCCATAAAAGCTAGATCCTGTCCCCTTACTTACACCTGAATCTTACCTTTGATCTCTTAGATTTGATCTTTTGCCTATGATCAAGTTGATGTTGCCAGAATTTCCACTTTGATGAATTAAAACTTGGTTCCATAAAGCCCTATCCTTGTAAGGTGAATTTAAAATGACATTTGGCACAGCCCAATACAAAAATACATCTCCTTCAGGCATAATTAATTAAGGAGGAAATCATTCATTCAAAGAGGACTAAAAAGTATGCTAGCTGAATTGGCAATTATTTGGCTGATCTTACTAAGCATTTCATTTAAAAATCAAACCAGTTGTACATGGAGAAAATTAAAGTGGGTCAATTTATTAATTTGATATCTTAATTATCCATTTTGTTTTCAATCAGGAATTTGATAAAGGACCAATAAATTCTATATTGTTGTAAAGGACAAAACACAAACATTTTCATTGAATTATTTCACAAACTGTTCTCATATGTTCTTATTTTATTTAAGATTAGGAATAGTTTACAGAATATTAATAAAATCAATAAATAGTGATATGTAATCAATATTTGTTGTTGATAATTTTTAATTAATTTTACTTTGTTGATTTATAAAGAACTTGAGAAAATACCAGGCACCATGTTTCTAAAATGTCTGGCTTGTTTAAATATATGCGAAACAGTACTATATGTTTGTACATAAATATTCTAGTTTAAGACAACTGTTTGTACAGTGACTTGGACTGGCCTATATTTTCACAATCTCAAGCAAACAGTCTTTGTCATGAAACCTTGAATTAACCAAGAAAATATCTCAGTGTGAGGAAAACAAATTTTGGTTTTGGGGGCATTATGTTCTATTTCTCTCTATCATAAAGCCGCAGAACTGAGCAGTAATGTTTGCCCGCCTGTTCTTTTCAGCTGAATGGAATGGAAAATTACACAGAAATTGAACAAAGAAACTGCCCTGACCTTCTCAATTGCTTGGAAATAGAAGTGTTTATTCAAGCATATACATGGTGTCCCTGGCTCATGGTGGCCTTGGTTAATATAAACTGTTTTCCAGAGGTGTAAGATAAGCATCTTGAAGCATATGATATGCTTTCTTCTTTTCGTCTCTGCTAAACTCCATCTGGTTCTAAAGGACAACTCCTTTGCGTCTGTCCTAACTCACCTGAATTCCTGCACCGGGCATCCAACAGGTCTTCTTGCTTCCACCCTTGTATTTTTCTGATCCATTCTTCACAAATCATCAGAACCATCTTTCAAAAATATGAATCAGATGCTGGCCGAGTGGCGCGTTGGTTAGGAGTTGGCTTGGGACATCACCTCTGAGCAGCAGGGCCCTGGTTCAGATCCCACATATGAGGGCCAGTGACGCTGCGCCCTCTACAGCTAAGATGGTGAACAACAGCTCCACCTGGAGCTGGGCAGCCGTGAGTCTCAGGTGATGGCATAGGCTGCAGTGGGGCTGGCCCGCAGCAGGCTTGCAATTTCTCGAGCTGCCGTGAGCCACCATGAGCAGCTGTCCAATGGACGGTGAGAAACTGCCTCAGCCAGGAAGAGCACAATGATAATACAAACATGGGCCAGTGAAATGACGTCCTCAACAACTAGACTGAAGAACAAAAGGACAGCAACTTGTCTGTTCCTCTTCCCCAATTCCCCAATAAAAATCTTAAAAAACAAACAAACATGAATCAATCTCTCTTACTTCCTTACCTAAAATCCTAAAATGTCTGCTTATTGTGCTTAGAATAAAATCTGAAAGGGGCCCGCCAAATGGCGCGGTGGTTAAGCACTGGCTTGGGAAGCCAGCGGCCCCAGTTCGGGTCCCAAATATGAGGGCCAGTGACACTGCCCTCAAAAAAAAAAAAAAAAATCTGAAGAAGACCCTCCAAGCTCTGGCCTCTGTCTGACTTCATCTTGCACCATTTTCTCCTTCCTCACTAGGCTCTACCCTTACTTTCTTTTTTACACACTAACTCCATTCCTACCAAATAGACCCCTGCCCCTGCTGTTCACTCCACCTCAAATGTCTTGCCCCAAGACTTTCCTATGGCTGCCCTCTTTTTTGCATTCAGGCCTCAGGTCAAATATCATCTCTACAGAGAGGTCTTCCGACCTCCCAACCCGAAGTGGAACAACTCTGCTCCCTGGTTACTTTCCTGTAGGCCTCCTTTGGGTTTTTTTTTTCCACAGCACTTATCACTACCTGACTTTATTTTATTCATTTTCTTATTTATTGTCTTTTTACTCCTAACTGAAATTTATCTCTTTAAAGGCAAGTATCTTGTTGATCATATTCACTGCTGTATCCTTAACCTCTAGGACAGTGACTAGTACATATTACTAAGTCCATAGATATTTGTTATATGAACAAATAAATCCAACTGTACAACTTATCAATTGGGATTTTTTATTTGCAAGCCACCGAAACTGACTTCAGTCAATTTAAGCAAAAATGTATTCATTGGAAGGATATCAAGTGGCTCACAGAACAGCCAGGATAGATGGAGAAACAGGCTTACAAAATAGTCAGGAACCAAGGCTAGAGGGTCAGGATCACAATGTTAGTGCACCAAGGAACAGTCTGCACAGATGATGCTGCCCTCAACCCTGCTAGTCCTGGTCATTGGACACTCTATCATCGTTGATCCCACCATGGGTGCTGCTGGATGCAGGTTGCTGCTGTCTCACCGTCAGACTGAACCCTCACTGCCCCTGTTTTCTTACTTCCTTTTTGCTCCATACTTGAATTTCCTTGCAGCAACAATTTTGGCCACATGCCTACAACTCTAATTGAGGGAAAATAGTTTCTTGCCTTTGGGAATTTTGTGGTAGAAGGTTAGGTCTTATTGCTGTAAAATCATAAAATGTGAAAAGTAAATCATTGCTTTTTATATTTTATAATTGGACATGACCAGGAAAGACATTGATTTCACTATGCCCATGGCAGATCTTTCAATTTATTCAATAATTATATATGAATATTTTCTATTTCCTCTTATAATAAATGATTACTGAGTCAATGAATGGTTATGGGAAGTTGACCACAATCTCAAGATTGGTTATAATTAATTCTAGAAATTATAAAGAACCTTACAAAATCCTAATGATCTCAGTATCTATAGTAGCTTTGAAAGGCTGATGAAAAGCTATACCGCCATTGCAAGGCCAAGAGTTTATAACCATGTTACCCCTCCTTGTGAGCACCCATTCACAGCTGACACAAAAGATTTGGATTCTAGATCCAGATGCTGCACACACTCACTGAGTGACTATGGATGGGTCTCTAAGCTTTTATTTCTTACTTATAAAATGAGAATATTAATAAAATCATAATAGCCTTCTATTACTACCTCACCAAATTTTTCTGAGGATTATATTGGACAATACATGAGTTTGCCTCAAAGGAAAAAAAGGTATGCAAAATACATGCCAAGTATCAATATTTTTGTTATATACTTAGCCAGACTCTATTGCAGTTGGAGGTCATATTTATCCTAATCATATGAGCTACCATTTATTTATTTCTTGCTATGTGCTCCAAACATACATGGCCCCTGATTCTCTCATTTAATCTTCTCTTGCCAACCTGCCTGAATACAAGCATCTCTACTAGATCTCTACCAGATATACTAGATCCTCTCAAGGATCCCCTCTTTTCTTCTTGGCCTCATGCTCCAAATAGAGAGATTTCAGCTAAGCTAGCCATACTCTTGATCTCCTCCCGGAGAGGAGGAGGGATCTATTTGATTGATGAGTTTGGGGTAAGAAAGTGGCCCTCTTTAGACTCATAAGTACTAATAAATCATTTTTTTCCTATAGATCATGTTGGCTATTTTGTCCTATATTTGACAATACCTCTGTAGGGAATAAAATCCTCATTATGTGTATTATCTATATGCATTATTGTATTTATTGTAAAATTTAAGATCTTGGAGATTTGATTAGTTCATGCTATGGCTCGCTATGTACAAATGGAATATTTAATGTACATGAATTCTATGCAAATTTACCCTTTGAGTGTCTTAGCAGCTCTACCGTTATTCATAATCAAAGAAATACAGTCTTCCCACTTGTGAATAGCTTAAGATATGCATTCATTTTAACTTGCTAATATAGTAAAACATGGAAAAATGTGGTTATACAAAGAATAAACACAAGTCATGGTGCTTACAAGAGAAGCACAGTGGGCAGATATTTTAAAGGCTCAGCTCAACAGGGAATAGAAAAAAATAAAGCACAAATGTCTCTACCCTGCTCAGAGAAGCCTTGCCTTTGTGTGTTATTTCCATTTCCTGGCAGATGAAAAGGCAGAAAGGAGCTCCAGCCTGCTTTGCTCCCCTGGGATTTGAAAGAACAAAAGAAAAGTAAACACTCCTCTGCTTCCAAGAATGACATTTAGGAAGAATAGCCTGTCTTTTCCGTTTCTTCTTCTTCCTTTGCTATTAAACAAAAAGATTACTGGTAAAGTGGAAATCCTTTCTAAAATTATTTTTGTTTGGGGGTAAGAGTTTAACATTTTTTTGCAAACTACAGCTGAGCTTATTTTGTTTAGCTCCTTCAAATTGTCTAATGCAGTATCCAGTTGTTAATTTCCAAGTGACTTCTGATTCTTTTGTGATGCAATCAAAATTTAAGACCTCTGGTTTTTTTCAAATGCTCTATTATTCCAGGCACTATAGGGAGTATCCTCAGTTAAAGCTGATTGTAAAGGACTTCCTTATGTAACATAAATCCTCTCAAAATCTTGTTTCTAGGGCTGCAGTTCATCTTATATAGCCACCCCAAAGATGTGCCATGATGGTTAGCCACCATTAGGATGGACTTGAAGCTTAATAATATGCCACACTTCTGACCTCAGTGATTGTGTCAGGCTCTTGGACACATGAGTGGGAGGTGAAGTGAGGCACTCCAGTGGATGGCTATCTAAAATTATGCTAGAGTGCTCAGTTCCAATCCACACGGAGACACGGAGACAGGGGCTCCCATTACCACCTCTGTCTCATGAATCTTGGCTCTAAATAGCAAGACATGTGTGGGAGCCACATTCTTGTTCCATCCAACAAACACCACCACTAAAATTATATCTGGCTGCTGCACTTAGTATCTTCATCCTCTAAGTCCTGGCACGTTCAGACAGGTTCCCCTCCAGAAATCCTTTTCATATTTCTTCCTGACAGTGGGGATCAGACACATAGATGAATCAACTAAAGAGAGCAGAATCTTCTTTGGCAGCTTTTGCCAATTAAATCCACAAATGCCTTTGACTTTTAAAAGATCACACAGCCTGAATTGGATGCTCTTGACCCCAGTTTTCTTTACATTCTGTTCTTATGGGTTTGCTCCTAACTCTTGGTTATTCCTTTTTTAATATCTTTCTAGGGCTCTGTTTCCTCTTTCTTCTATTGTGGGCATTGCCAGGCTTCCATCCGTGGCTCTCTGCTTTTAACACTGTACACTACAGGTCACAAATCCAGGTGCCTACAAGGATCTGAAGATAACATAAATAAATGAAGCAGGTTGTATGCGAGAAATATAATGTGGCTCTCTTACTCACTGGTAACATAAAGAACTACCTTTTCTCCTATAAGGAAAAAAACAAAACAACAACACTAGCAACAATCTTCAATGGCAGCTGATATTCAGTGTCAGGGAGATAACTGGAGGGTCCGAGTCTGTGGGGCACCAGGAAAGAATAGCTTCTCAGCTCTAGTCAATCTCTTCCAATAAATTATAGGACTATTCACAAAAAAAAATTCAATTTACCAAAAGAATCTGGAAATCCAGACTTTTAAATGAAATTTCCAATATTTAAAATTTTGCTTGAGCATAACATATCTGTATGGCCAAAAATAGCCACCCAAAGACAAGAGGACACATCTCCATGCCAGATATGGTTGGTTGGTGGCTTCATCACTACAGATCACTGACGGTCATAGTTTTCAAATTATAGAGCATAACCTATGACTGGGTCATGTAATGAGCCTAATGGATTGTAAATAGCATTTTAAAATGAAATAGAACCGCATAGAAGAAAAAGAATTGAAAAGAATAAACTATATCACATTTAATAAGGAAAGGTATTATTACAGGAGACATACATGCACATATATCTCTACGTGGTGTGTGTGTGTGTGGGGGGGGTGTGGTGTGGATCACGATTAAATAATCTATTTCTAGGGCCAGCCGAGGGGCGCGTTGGTCAGGAGTTGGCTTGGGACACCAGCTCTGAGCAGCAGGGACCCAGGTTGGATCCTACATGTGGGCCAGTGAGTCTACGCCCTCTATAGCTAAGATGGTGAATAACAGCTCGATCTGGAACTGGGCTGCCATTGAGTCGCCGGTGATGGCCTAGGCTGCAGTGGAGTTGACCAGCAGCAGGCGTGCGCATTCCTGAGCTGCTGTGAGCAGCCATCCAATGGCCGGTGAGCGACTGCCTCACCCAGGAAGAACTCAGTGACATGGGCCAATGAAGAGACGTCCTTCACAACTAGACTGAAGAACAAAAGGACAGCAACTTGTCTGTTTCCCTCCCCCAATTCCCCAATAAAATCTTAAAAAAAAAAAAATCTATTTCTGACTATATACAAATGGTTTGAAAGGCACTGCCCAAGTGATGATATTCCACTCCTTTACCTTCAATTGCGATTTAAATACCAATGATTGTGAAATGAGCATCCGTGTGCTAGATTTTTATTGAACTTCAGCCACTCATTTTCAATTATCTTTTGGATATTATCACTTGGACAATCTGAAGTCCCACAAATGCAGTATAATAGAATGATCAAAATAATGGACTTTGCACCCAGACATATCTCCATTTGTATCTTAGGATTTCTTAGCCAGTTTTCTTATCCTTAAAATCAGAATAATAGAAGCATCTGAACAGTGTTGTTATAAGAATTGGTCCTTACAAGAATGCCTGGCACATACAAAAATAAACAAACATTGCTTAAGCACCAACCATATTCCAGGCATTGTTCAAGGCACTAGTGATTGATGAGAAAAGTCAGCCCTTCCAATAACAAGACAGTGCTGCTTTTCAGTAACTCAAGAAAGGGTGTGATAATCAACAAAACATCTCCTTAATGTTTTACTGGATACATACTGTAATCCTTTCATAATGCAATCTATCAGTAAGGCCTTTTTCAAATAGCCTCTTTGAAGTCTCCTAGCTTATGACCAGAAGGATGACCTTTTTCTCCCTGCTTAGTGACAGAAGGTCTCATCTCCCCATCTGAGTGTCATGAGTTTTTCCCTGCCTCCACTGACCATGAGGCAATTTTTAGAGAGGTCTCAGTTATATTGGGGTATAGAAAAGAATCTGTAATTTTGCTCTGTTAAGGAATTTGGGTGTAGTGTTCGCCAAGCTCTGGTGAATAAGATGATGTCTCTCTTAGTCCTTTTGGGCTGCTGCAACAAAGCGCCATAGACTGGGTGGCTTATGAACCACAAACATTTATTTCTCATAGTTTTGGAAGCTGGGAAGTCCAAGATCAAGGTGCCAACAGATTCAGTGACTGGTGAGAGCCCACTTCCTGGTTCATACACAACCAGTCTTCCTGGTGTGTCCTCAGATGGCAGAATAGACAAAGGAGCTCTCTCTTGATCTCTTTTATAAAGGTACTAATCTCATTCATGAGGGTTTTACCCTCCTGATCTAATCCACTTCCAAAGGCTCCACCTCCTAATACATCACATTGGGGATTAGGTTTCAACATATGAATTTTAGGGGGACACAAACATTCAATCCAGAGCAATGTCCTCTCCTCTTGAAAAGCTTGCTGACAGTGAACACATAAGCAATCAGTGGTAACCTCCCAATTGTTCTGTCTGCCTCCAGACCCATCCTCTTTAAGGCATCCCTCACGCTGAAACCAATGGCCCCTCCTAAAGTGGATTCAGGTCATGTCCTTTCATTCTCTAACCCTTTAATGGCTCCCTGTTGCAATCTCTACAATGTGGGATTGACCCTTCACGATCAGCCTTATCTCTCAAGTATCACCTGGTCTCCAATCCCGTCTGTCTTCCTGTCAATCAAAAAGATTTGCAGTTTCCAATACTTTTCTTACCCTCCGTCACTTATGGGCTTTTACATCATCCATTCTTTCTCCCAGAAAGCGTTTTGCTGCTCTTATTTCCTCATTTCTCACATTTCCCCCAAACGTGCACCTCTCAAATTAGTACTCTTTGAAACAATTTATTTTCTTGATTCTCTTCCCCATTCTTCAAAGGGATATGAAGGAAGATGCTCTACATCTCAACAAAAGATAACTGAAAATCATTCTTCTCCTTATATTGAGCCTAATCTGAAAAAATTCTTTATTTTTTATTAAATGAGCTGTATAAGAATTGAATAACAAACTGAAGTTATTTCAGCTGCAAAATATTTGATACTGAATGTATCGTTTGTGTGTGTGTGTGTGTGTGTGTGTGTGTGCGCGTGTTTAGCGATAAGATTATCAACCATTACAAAATTGCTGTCTTTCTTTCATATGCTTTTATTTATTTTTATTTTTATTTTTTTTGAGGGTGATGTCACTGGCCCTCATATGTGGGACCTGAACAGGCAGCTGGCTTCCCAAGCCAGCGCTTAACCACCGCGCCATTCCGCCGGCCCTCTTTCATATGCTTTTTTTTTTTTTTTTAAGGGCAGTGTCACTGGCCCACATATGTGGGACCGAACCAGGGCCGCTGGCTTCCAAGGCCAGCGCTTAACCACCGCGCCACTTGGCCAGCCCTCTTTCATATGCTTTTAACTTCATTGCAGGTTACTGTTTTTATTTTATATCCACCATAATATTTTTAATCTGTCATATGCCCAATTTTTGTTTTTATGAAAAATATCCTACCTTAATAAGTATGAAATTAAATAATAAATAAATAAATATAACAGAGATAGGCACAAGTTTCCATGGAAGTATGAAAGCAAACAACACACGGTGGGCTGGGAAAGGAGGCGGCTAGGGGCAGGAACAGTTAAATGCGCTGCATGATGAAGAAATTCCCCTTCCTCAAATGAAATTGTGAACGGTGCCAGGAAACCCTCTGAAAAAAAACAAGATCAAAACTTATGACAGGCCAAAGATTTTGTCTACAATTACAAAGGTATTCCATTTCATTGAATATTTTTTTCTAAAAAAACGAAAAAATCTCTCATGAGTTCTTGGCAGTATTTGTTGGCTCCTATACACATAGTTCCCCTGAGTTTTATTTCGCTGGCATGCATTAAGGTAGCCTTTTCTCCATTTGCTGCCAATTCTACCACTTCCTCCACAGATATTAATAAAAACATGTGCATCTGGTAGGACACACACACACACACACACACACACACTCTAAAACACACAGCCATAATATCTGTAACACATCAAAAATCATGAATTGAAGAATTGTATAAAGAGGATGAAACTCACAGTTAAATTTATAAATCTTCAAGCAAAACTTAAGCTCATCTTTTTAGATATTCACAATTCTTCACTTGCTTAATATATTTAGAAATATATATATATATATATATATATATATATATATATATATATATATATATCAACAAACAAAAAACTCTAGGGGCCTGTTCCCTGTTCCCATTCTTAAAGTCATGTCCTAAAGCTCTGAAATTTGACCAAAACATAGCTATGAAGCCCGAAGGATACAGAAAAGTAATTTATTATAAGTAGTAGCTTTAAAATACACACACAAAAAATGTAGATTATAATGTAATTTTCAAGACTATTTAAGAACACCTCTCAATGGAGCAACATAGTTATTCAATTAATTCAGATGAATAAATATTATTCATTGGTATCTCATTAGTCTGACACAAGCTGGAGCACACTACTCTTTATCACACAAGGTACATTTCTTGCTATAAAATGATACATTTTAGGAAATGGGGTGTATAATGGAAAAGTAATTGTTCCAGAAGAGATGTGCATAACTTGTAATCTTGAAAATTAATTCTGCCTGGGCTACATTCCAGTATTCCAGAACAATTATCACCAAAGGAAAGCCACCCAATGGTAGGAAAAAATAGTGTGTAGGCACTGCCCAGAATTTTGTCAGGATCCCAAAATAAATCTTTTTTTTGTTTTCTAAATAGTAATTTCATTAAAATACACACTGCTGATGAAGGTGTGAGTGGAAAAATCAGCAGTGGAAAGAAAGAGGCAAAGACATGAAGTTCTAGAAACCTTACTGTAAACAATTGCTGATAACTGTTAGCATTCTTGTACAATTAAGGGTAGTGTTAAGTGCAGAAAAGATTTTCAGGACGGTGTTTTGTTTTTTTTTAAAGATTTTATTGGGGAATTGGGGGAGGGGAACAGTGTTGGGGAATCCGGGAAGGGGAATAGACAAGTTGCTGTCCTTTTCTTCTTCAGTCTAGTTGTGCAGGACATTGCTTCACTGGCCCATGTTAGTATTATCATTGCGCTCTTCCTGGGTGAGGCAGTCGCTCACCGGCCATTGGACGGATGCTCATGGCAGCTCACGCCAGCTGCTGGCCAGCCCCACTGTAGCCTATGCTGTCACTAGCAACTCACAGCAGGTGGAGCTGTTGTTCACCATCTTAGCTGTAGAGGGCGCACTGTCACTGGCCCTCATGTGGGATCCAAACCAGGGTCCTGCTGCTCAGAGCTGGCGTCTCAAGCCAATGCTTAACCAATGTGCGACTTGGCCGGCCCTTCAGGAAGTTTTGTTAATGTAACAGATGCTGAAACCTAATTCTTCAGTGAACTTTTATGTTCATCTTCTTATTCTATTAAAGAAATCTAGCAAATATTTATGACCGTTTGTTAAGGGGATTTGAATAATACAGAGTCATTTCCACTTATAAACCTGGTAACCTAAACACCTTAAAATATTATAAACATCATTTATAAATTTAATATATTCCATTTCCTTTTCAGTTAAAAATGTCTGATTGATAAACCCTTCCAAATACTTAAGGAATTCAAATAAATCAAATTAACTTCATGAATATGATGGAACTTGAGTCCTCTTAATATTCTAGTACTTTGTGTAACCTTAGCAATATTCACCAAAATCAATTATTCAATTACACATTTGAAACTAAAAAGGTCATATTCTAAGATACCAGAGTTCTTCAAATCTATAAAATACTAGTTATAAACAAATTCTTACCCTAACAGGATTGGTACTATGGTTATTTTAAACATTTTTATGCTAATCCTAAATATTTCCATACTTAAACAATGTTTAGCTCTCATGAGACAATTGCATTCTCAGTTAATGTAGGTTGCTTTTGACTAATGATTTTGACTGGGAATGAAATTTGTAACAGGCTGAGCAGTTCTCACCATGCAGTATTTAGGTGGTTATTATTTGAGAAGGTAACCTTCTCAGCACCTTTCAGGCTGCCCAATGGCTAATTTTGCTCAGATATCACCTTCTGAAAGAGGACTATCTGGACCCTCCTGTTTAAAACTGCAATCTTGACCTCTCTACACTTCCCATCTTTCCTTTTTATCCTCCCACTCAATTCCTTTCACTTCTTCCACTCAATCACTCAACACATATGACATACTATAACTTGTGATTATTATTTGTTTATTGCCTGTTTCTCCAAAGATCCATGAGGAATGGAGTTTTTCCCTTTATCATTCAATGCTAAATCCCCATGGCCAAGAACAGTGTCTGACACACAGAAGGCTCTCAACAAATATTTGTCAAATGAATAAATGAATGGAATGAAGAAGCTGACTTTTGGGTACCACAAAGAGAGTCCATATTGATATTCATGTTTTGGAAAGAGTTTTATCCTTTTAAAGATGCAAAGTTGTACGACTACTTCAGCAATGGTGTCTTCAAGCAATGTGCAGATTTAGAAATAGCCTTCCCTGTTCCTCAGAGCAGGCCTGCCATGACTTCTGCCTGTTTTCTAACCACGATTGGTGGTAATTATTCATGTTTGAAAGTAAGGTTACATTTCTTTCAAAATGGTCCTCACTCAGAATTTTTACTTGTTAGCCTTCTCCCTTAATTAGTCCAAAGTGTTAACTGAATTTTATACCCCAGTGCAATTAATTCAGCATTTTTTCTGCAATCTCTCCTTTTCTCATTTATTCCATTAACCATAAGTGGGGTTGAGAGAGGAATAAATTGTTTTCTCATGTGAAAGGTGGGAACAGAATAATTAGGCCAGTCAACTCCCAGAGTGCAAAGGCTAAACTTTCTTTCTTGGATATGCAAACCACAGCAAATCACAGTTACTTATCACATATTCTGCACATGTTCCCATGTGGAACTCCTGACGGCCGTCAGAGAGGCTTGATACAGATCAGAAAAGATTTCACCTAAATGCTTATTGTGCAGGTGGGAACTCTGTGAGGGAAAACTATTCCTCAACTTGTTTTATTATTATTAATACAGAAGCACAGGAAAAGAAGAGCTAACTCTGGATCTCCCTGTTCTGAATATCAGGGCATCTACTCTATTTTATCTTTCTTATGGAAATCACTGGGTTGAAAGGTGAGGAGTAGAACCACTTGTCATTCATCTTCCTGCATCAATATTCCTTATGTAGGTGTAAGAACATCTTGTCCTGACTTATACTACCCCAGGGAAGACCAATTGAACTCCCTTAATAAAGAAAATTCCCAGATGTCCTGTACACTGAGCCAGTTTTGCACTTCTGCCACCGTGGTGTGGGCTCAGTGAGAGGCCTCATGAAAGTACATAGCTGGGCTCAAAACAATGTCCAGTGGTACCAATGAGGAGAAAGTAAGGCAGAATCTTGGGGTTTTCAAAGCCATCCTCTCCTTGAATTGTGTCGTACTTAAACCAAAAGGTTAAAATGTACATGTAAAATTTGAAGCTCTGTGGATGATATATTTGATGACAGGAAGCCCTCCATTCACATAGGAAAAGATAAACCAAAGAATAGGTTATGACCTTGCGGACTCATTCTACAGTTGGCATTATCTGGTATACGGAGAGGATGGGGGTCTTTGTTTTTAGAGACTAATTCTAATTGGTTTTTTTTTGTTGTTGTTGTTATCTTGGAGAGATCTTGAAGGTTGGTTGCCACTAGATAAGCAAGAGAGTTACATCTAAACAAACTCATTCTTGTTCTGAAAAAAACATTTGAATGGGCGCTTCAGCTTTACTGATGTAAATAAAATACAGAACCATACCTTAGGGAAGAACTGCAATGTCATTACTTACCTGAATGCAGATGTTCAAAGGGAATCAGGTACAATGCCATCACTCCTCCATCTACTTTTATATATTTATGCCTTTGTATGTTGTAGTTCAGGGTCATAGCTGTCTCTTACTTTTATTGAAGATGGGGTTTTGCCTCTCTTTATTACTTTTCGTGTTGATGTAGGGTAATTTATGAGATGATTAGGTGGCAAATGATTTTGTTGTCATTTTAGGACCCAAAGTGATATGCCATGCATTTTAGATATTTGTCTTATCATTACAGCAACTCTATAAAATGGGTATACTGGGAAAGATAAATAGATAAATTTTATTAAAATAAACAGAATGGAAGAGGTTTCTGTCTTCTCGGAGAGGCATGGTTTATCTCTGTTTAGATACAAAATGACCTTGGAATTTTGGATAATTGTTGGCTAGTTGGAGAAGTCACCCAACTGACTATGCTTCATGAAGGTAGGGATCCTATCTGTTTGTTTGCTTTATTTTTATTATTATTTTTTATTGGTGGGGGGGGTTACCTTCCATTCTCAGCACAGTGTCTGGCACAGAATGATTCTCAATACACACTTGTTGGATAAATACCCACAGACTTTAATAAATATCCTATGCAATGGTTTTTATTAGCACTGAGAGGCAGAATGAGGGACGAAGTTGGGGATGAGTATAGCACTGCAAGCTGGAAGGACAGAGTCTGGAGAGTTTGGAGAAAAAGGCTCCCCATGGAAAGTCTTAGCCAAGCCCAGGTCTCCCCTCAGCCATCTCAGAGATGTAAGGAAGGCATGCACATCATTTCACTTGGCCACCAAGAGCAAGGATGACTCCTAAAGTTTGGACCCTCAGGGACAGCCAGACTGCAAACCTGATGTTTGCAAAAGTGTCACTATTATAATCTTATGGAGGAGGAACAGGGATTTCAGGCTCTAGGTGAAATCAAACTTAATTTGTGGGTCCAAAACCTGGCAGCACAGCAGACGCCGTCCCAAAATACACAGATAGTCATTCTTTGGGTTTGGGGTAGAGATTAGAAGACTGTATTATTAAGTTACCTTGCTCTAATCCTCCCCCATTTGATCTGATATATAACCCGATTTGGGAATCATTAGACCAAATAACTCTTAAGGTCATAATCTCTATGACTCTCTAAATATATCATTTTTTTTCATCAATAGAGGCTATGTCATCTTCAAATCAAGTTAGAATATGTGAATTAATTATTCATTCTTTCATGCAACAGAGATTTGTTGCAAAGTTTGTTATCCACAAGCTGCCTTTAAATACATGTGTGTTCATTAAAAGTGAGATGAGGGGGGCCGGCCGAGTGGTGCGGTGGTTATAGCGCTGGCTTGGGAAGCCAGCAGCCCCGGTTCAGGTACCACATATGAGGGCCAGTGACACTGCCCTAAAAAAAAAAAAAAAAAAGAAAGAAAAAGAAAAAAAAGTGAGATGGGGTTGGGTGAATAGAAATACCTCTGACCTTAATGAAATTACAATACAACACAGTTAGAGAGATAAGACATTCTAAGACATTCAAGAAATAATTATTAGGGACACATAAGGCATTATGTGGACAGAAATTCCAGTTATCTGTCCATCAACACTGCCAACTATCCAGAAAGTTTCTAAAACCATAAATAAGGGGTATTGACCGTTCACGCCTTTCTCTTCCCACCTGTTGGTGAGATGTGACATCTTTTCTCTTTCTTCTATAGCTCCTACTCCTCTATATTTGTAACTTTCTTCTAAAACTTTGTACAAAGTCCTTTTTCGATATGGATATGTATCAAGCACATGTGCTCTGTGTACAGTAGGGGATTCACAGTTTTCAAATGAATCAACTACCAAGCAGAAGGAGAACGGCTATTAGCTTCTCAAAATACTTTGTGCCAAAACCAAGAGGTGTCAATAGAGGACCGAAATGTCAAGAGAACAATGAAGCAGAGAGAAGGAAATCGCAGAGATGAAAAGCAGGCACAGTGTTGGAGTGGCAGAGATCAACTGTGGTGGCATAATATAAAGTGGCAACCACATCGATAGCAGAGCAGTAGCAGCTGACTCCCAGGAAGGTAAGATGAGAGAAAAAATTACGCTGGGGTGGTTCCTCAATGGCCTTTGAAGACCAAGGCAGAGGCCACCTCTATCTAGCAAGTGTAGGAAGTGGAAGATGCAAGAGGAAAAGAGGAGAGGAAGGTGGAAGCAGATGAAGGCTCAGCAGAAACCCCTGAGGGAGTTAATGTGGTGCCAGGACCAGAGTTTGTGGGCTGGAGGGTGGGGCCCACTTGTTACACAGGAGCCCGATGATAAGGTCATTCTGTGCCACACCCCACAGGGCTTTATATCTTCCTATAACTATACCAACCTCACAGGGTCATATTACTGCATGCTCCTAATGATCACCCTGAGTCAGTGCTTAAAGATCATATGATGTTAAATATACTCTTATTAACAAGGCAGGGAAGGAGATAGTCATAGCCAAGATTCACTGTAAGCTCGATTCTTTATATGAATGATATCATTGTAACTTCATACCAAGCTAATAATATAAATACTGTCATCATTCTTGTTTTACGTTTGGAAAAGCAACCAGTAGTGTTCGGGTAAATGTTGAATAACTAAAAAAATGCCCTGATTTATAATGTTTGCCAATTTCTATGATATAAGTACTCACATAATGGCCAATTTTAAGCTACTATGATGGTGTCACTGAATGCAGAGCTGGGGAGAGTTGCACATCAGTGCACCATCGTATAGTATAACACAGTATGTATGTAGTATGTATGTGGATATAATACAGTATAGTATGCACAATATGATACATGTGCAATAGATGAAAATAGCTTTAAGAACATAGGTAATAGTAAAATGTAGTAAAATAATTAGGAAATAATGAATTTGGAGTATTTATTAACTTTCTTTTAAACATAATTTATTTAATTTTAACTTTATATGCTTTAATTTTTAATAATGAATATGCTTAGCAATGAGCTCACAAAGTCCTTGAAAATTTAATCATCAACTTTCAATAAACCAGTATGAGCTGGCTCCAGCATATCTCTGTCAGCCTACTGTGATTTGTCACCGTTCCCAGAAAACAGTGGATTTTTAAAAATCATGTTCTTTTAAATCAAGAGCTGGATCTTGTATTTTTAACTCTGTTTCCAGGATCTCTAAGAGACCCCAGTAATCAGAGTCCTATTATGGAGACGTCCAGGAAACATGAGGGTTACCAAGAAGCAGATATCAGTATGAGCATCAGTATTCAGTCACAGAAATCAAACCACTTTTTAAGTAGACCCAACTTGAATATAAAGACAGATCTTACATACCCAGACAGGGTTGAAATTAATCCTAGATATGGAGAGTTTTGAACCTGCAGGGCAGGGTAGGGAAAGGATTGCACCTGACTGATGAAATGGACCTGTAAGTTGCCTCTCCAGCATCTAGGACCCTCCTGTTACCCATATGTTGGTTATGGGGGGCATCCCATGAGCTTTGGGGATGTTGAGTTCAACCCTGGCTACAAAGAAAGGGCATCTCTTGAGGGCCTAAGAAAATCAGTGTATTCTTCTTACCACCTATCCCCAGATACATGTGTGGGCAATGAAGACAGTAGGGAGGGTTTGCTGGGCTTTGGACTAAATCACAATTTATTCTTCAGGAAGTGAAAATATGTAAACCTGGGCATTTTCATCAGTCATGTTGGGACCAGCACAGCAGCCTTAGCATAAATCTGATACCAAGGAATATTAGAGAAAAGGAAAGAAACCATTGGTGATGCAATTGTGCTCCTAAGTCAAATGAATCCTGACAATGACATATTTCTAGACTTCCAGTTATGTGAGCCAGTAAATCTTTTTTATGGCTTAAGCGAGTTTAAATCGTGTTTTCTGATATCAGTGACTAAATGCATTATAACTGATACAAAGTGATCAAGTAGGTGTTCATTGAGAGTGGAACCTGGCAAAACATGCCAGACAAACCAGGGAAGGGAAAAAACCAGAGGAGTAGCTGATGAAGGTGATATAGGCGTCTTTCTTTAGAAGTGCCTTTGAAGGAAATGTAGATGTAGCAGATGAGGGAGAGGATTGGCCTAGTCATCTGTGAGGAAGGTGTGCCCAGCTGGGTAGGAATGTTCTAGGACTGGCTGAGCACGACCCTGCCCTTTCCTTTGTCTGACAGTTATGGAAAGGAATTCACTCATTTCCTGGTAAGCAGAGACTGTCCGTTGCATCAGTTTGCTGTACAGGCCTGCTATCTGCTCCTCAATCAGATATGGTAGCTAGAGGAAGTGAATGAATGCCAAGTGGTAAAAATAGAAAAATAGGTAAAGGGAAGTTCTGCCCAATTTGCACCTGGAAGAATACAAAGGGGTGAAAAAGCCAAATTGCTAGTCATCTATGCATCAGGCATAGATTACTACATGGCCATGAACAACTTTCTTTGAAAATTTGCCTTCACTGTCAAATGTGATTTGTGTGTGTGTGTGTGGGGGGAAGTAGGGTGGGAGAGTTGATATCTATAATTCGTTAAGAAAAAAATGTCTAGAATTAAAGTCCATGTACATAACAAACCAAAATCAGAGCTGTGTGATACACTTGGACTGGAAATGCTGCTTTTCAATAATTAGACAAGCTGGCATGAGCCCCACAGTCGGTGGCACCACATGGACTCATGTGAACATGAAACCAGAACTAAAGAAGCCAAAAGAAAAGCTAAAATAATAGGGAGTGAAAATCTGGAACTTAAATGGTAATCTGCTCAAAAGTGTGTCCTCCTCCAGTTGTCAATAAGAAATAAGAGAAAAGTGCCTGAAACTGCTCTTATAAACTGAACTTGTGTCACTCTTAGTTCTGGCCCTAATATGCTAGCAATTCTGCAGGATTTTCTGAAATAATGGTTTATAATTGCAGATAGAAGTCCAGCAGTAATTTTAGATACCACAGCTTTTTCAGATGTTTCTGTTTGATGAGTTCTTTTTTTCCATTACATTTACTGTTCTGGTGTCTTTTCTGTCAGCAGTCTGAAAATTCTCACACAAGCCTACATCAAAATCTGATCCATACACTATTCCTCCATTTCTCCAAGAACACAGCAATTGGGCAAGAATTCATATGTGTATACCATACCACAGAATACTCGCAGATATCTGGGACCGTGGAATCTCAAGGTCAAGACCATGCAGAGCTGGATAACCCAAGACTAGAAACAGTTCCCTTAATCATGGGGCTACTCCAGAACCCAAGTGTACCCAAGCCTCTTTGCGCATCCAGAAAAGTCCAGAAACTTTTTCTAATCTGCAATATAGTTTTCTTATAAAAATTGGGGGCAAGGGGAAGGGAGTCTTAATCTTTTTACTTTATGATTTTCCTTTTTTGAATAAGAATTGAAGCAAATTTGTTATCCAATGACCTTTTGAAAGAGGCAGTGTTATAATAGAGGAAGCCCAGACCCTGAAGTTGGACAGAAATGGGTATGAATCCAAGTTCATTCACTGAACAGCTCTCACTTCCAGCAATCTACTTAGTCTCTCAGACCCTTGTTTTCACCTTTGCCATAAAAAAGGGCTATTAATAACTGTATTTTATGCGTGTTGCATGGATTAGAAAGAAATCTATAAAAAACACATAGCACAGTAGCTGATACAGAATAAAAGCTCAACACATTGTACTTAGCGCTATTTTCAAAGCAAGCAAATTAAAATAGTTGGGAAACAACCTATGCTTCTGGATGATTGTATGAGCCTAAAAGGGTTTTCCCCCATAGAAAATTCCGGTAATTGTATATACTGACTTTGGATTAAATTACGAATTGAGGACAATATATTTAAATGAATCCTATTTCAGATGAAAAATAAATTCTAATAACTTGCCTCAAAAAGGGAAACAATCAGAACTCCCATTAAGACAAATTTCAGTAACCACAAAAACATACAGAGCTAGACAAAGGAAGATAGTACCATTCACTTTATGAGTGTGTGACTCATTTTCAACTCAAAGATGGTCTACAGGAAATAATGCTCATTTACGCACTAGACTTGCAGAGCCTGTAGGGATACAGAAAACGCCCCACTCATTTTTCACATATTCAGGCAAAATGTTATGTCCTTCCTCACTGGATTCAATCCCATTTTTGCAGGTGTAATTTTTATAAGCAACACCGAGGGGGAAAAGTGTCATTTGGCAGTTCATTCAAAGCCCATTAAGATGACACATTCACTTGGATTTCTTCTTAAACTTCAGGCCACAGAATGGCCTCCCAGCCATACTAGAGAAGCAAGGGCGGAAGGCCAAAAACACCAGAAAAAGAATATGATACTTCAAACATGTCTGAAAAGGACAGGTGTGCACTTTTGAAGAGGCCTTTCCCTCAGCAGCTTTAGCTTTTCTTTGCAAGCAGCCTGGATGTAGCTGATAAACTGAGGCCCTCCGACTTTGCAGCCTGATACAATTTTCATACTATATATGGGAAGATAATGCACCCAATGTATCGGACAGTTGACCTTGTGTAATCAAGCAGCCATGTTCTCTCATTTCACTAACAAATGTGCAGACAAACGTACACTGTGGCCAATGCAAGGAAATGGCTAGCCTGTGTTTGAAATTTAAGCCTCCCCATTCTTTAGAGTGTGGCATTACTCAGGCAACAGGGACCCTTGGTACCAGCATTACCCTTTCTCCCCAGACTCCTTTAAGACTCCAGAACATTACAATAGTTAATATGTTTCAGTGTATGAGTAATTCTGATTACAGATAGACAATTATTGTGGAGGAACTGATCATTGTTGTCCCATTTAAAAAAAAAAAGGTTTCATTGTAAAATGAAAATATTCAAAATGGACCCATATTAGGGTGATCACTTCATAAGTTATATAAATGTCTAATTATTATGTTGTACACCTGAAACTAATATATGTCAACTGTAATTGGAAAAAATTCAATTAACCACAAATGCTATATTAAAATAACTTTCCTGTATCCTGTAACATTTAAATATGGTAATAAAAAAAATTCCATGCTGCTGAGAAAATAAAGTATGAACCAGCAAAAAATAAAACAATGGACACTAATATTTTGGCCAAAAATCCTCCTCTTGTGAAGTAGAAGGCTCATAAATGTTTATCAAATAAACAAATAAAAGGGTGAAGAAATATTTTCTGTGGATTTTGATGCCCTTCTATGGGGATAATACCTGTTTTTCAGTTTTCATTCAATCATAACTTATTCCTTTGAGATGAAAATATTTAGACACAAGGGTACAATAGGCCACCAACATCATGGAGTTAAGAACAGAGTCAGAAACTCTATTTTTGCCTGCCCCTTCATGCAGTTCTTGTACTTTCTGGAAAAGACAGTCTTCTCTTCCTGCTGTTTTCACCCCTGAAATATTTATAGGCTGATGTCCTCTTTAGTCATCACTGAGCTGCAATCTTCATCATTTCTCAGAAGTCATTTTCTCCATCTGATTAATCATTTCATGTACTTCTAACTCCACCCATTGTGCCGACATCCCTTAGACAGAAGGTTCCAAAAATCAAATGTAGCCTTTCAAGGAACCAGGGGGAGGTCTGGCAGCATTGAGACCCTTGATAATAGAACATGTTCTCACTTGTGACTCCATAAATGTTCTGCTGTGAGATTCTCAAATTACCTCTCACCTTCCGGGGAACAGCCATCTTGACCAGAACTCCAAGGGTGGCGCTGTAGCACAGGAGAAAGTGCACTGCTTTTAACGCCAGGCACACCTGGGTCCAAATCTTGGCTTCCTCATTTACTACCTGAATGATCTGAGGCAAGTTATTTTGCCTTTCTAAATTTTCATTTGTTTGTCAGAGTAGCTTGGGGAAATACTAACTACATCATAAGACTCTGATGAAAAATAAATTGTTAATATATGTAAATGGCCTTTATAAAGTATAGAGAGGTCTTTATATATCTATATACCTGTATATACCATACTTAGCACATAGTATGTACAGCACTCCCATTATCCCTGAAATCTAACAGTTAAACCAATATCTCTCTCTCTTGCCATACTCTACTCAATTTACCAGGAATTTTTGCCTACTTTTTCTCCAGTTTTTTATGAACTCATCCATTTCTCTCTACTGATCTGAGTCACAATTACATCAGCTATCACCTGATCTGAACTATCACCATTAAAATAGCTTGCCTCCTGACTCATTTCCTAGCTTTCATTCTTGCCCCTATATAATTCATTCTCTACACAGTAGTGATACCATCTTTTTAAAAGATTAATTAGATCAGTGCACTTTGCATAAAACCCAGCATAGGTTTCCCAATACATTTAGAAAGAAATCCAAAATTCTTTGCAAGAACTGCAGGGTCTTATATGATCCATTCCTGCTTGTATCTCAGGAGCTACCCTCCTATACAATTCCATCACTTATCCTGCTTTCAGCTACATGGCCCTTTTTGTTTCTTGAATTCACTAAGCTTATTCTGGTCCTGATCTTTGCCTTTACTGTTTCGTGAGCCTGGTATGTTAGCCCCTCAGATCCTCATGTGGCTGATTCCTTCTCATCATTCAAGTCTAAGACCAGAATTCACCTCCTCCAAGAGGCCTTCCTGATCACCAAATTCCATACTGTCTCTCCCTTGTTTCCCAACACAGTACTTTGTGTTGTTTTATTTGGACTACTTACTACAATCTGAATTACCATAGTTATTTATTAGTTTACTTGTAGAATGTCTAATTCTACATTATGAATTAGATGTGGGGAATATTATGTCCCCAATAGAATCTCAGCTCTGTGAAAGAAGGACCTTTGTCTACATCGCTTATCTCTGTATTTTCAACTTCTAAAATAGTGCCTGATGGGAGGTAAGCACTCAATACATCTTTGACAAATGAATTAATTGGTGTTCTCCTGGAAGAACTGAGCTCTATCATACTTTCCATGAATATAAAATCACCAAACAAGATAATGTGGTCTAAGTTATTCTCAAAAAAGTTGAAAATCCAGGCCTAGAGGCCCTAGATTTTGCATGGCCAGAAAATTCTGGTACATTATAAAATGGTTCAGAACATACAGCATATTTTAATCCTTATCTGTGTGACCTTGGACAAGTAAGTTAAAATATTAAAACTGGTTTCCTCATCTAAAAAAATAATAATAATAGTACATACATACATTATGGGGTTTATGAGGATTAAATGAGCTAAGCCCCTAGCCCATTTCCTGGAACATTGTGCCCACTTAATAAATGGTGGTTATTATTATGGATATTGTTATTACAGTAATTAATTCTGGCACCATACTTTACAGAGAACATTGACAAATTGGAGCTTATCCAGAGGAGAACAAACAATCTTGTGAAGGGTCTGGAAACCACAACTTATGAGGAACAATTGAAAGAGCTTAGGATGTTTACCTTGGAAAAGATACATTTTAAGAGAGAACATGATAGCTTTTTAAAAAATACTAAAAAGAACTGCCTCATGGAAGAGGGATTAGATTTATTTAATGCTCTTCTAGAAGACACAATTAGAGCCAAGGAGTGAAAGTTAAATTTTGAACTATTTGTATTGTAATAATCAAACTGCTCCAAACCAAAAGAGGATTGAATTCTACTTCAAAAAGTAAAGAATTAAGACATGGATAGATTATATATATATATATATATATATATATATATATATATATATATATATATATAAAATTATAGAGTGTATGAACCATTTACAATTAACATAATGAAGACTTTGTAGTAATATCAAAAATGTGTGTGGCATGTCAATTACAACAAAAAAAGCAGACTATGAAATATATGCATATATGCTGTGATCCCAACTCTATATACTTGTATATGAGAAAAGAGAATACCAAAGAAACATAAATGAAATGTGCTACTTCATGAAGTAGTGTTTCCTGTCACTCCAAATGTTGGAGCAGAGGCAAGTCAACTTCTTAGAAGGAATGGTATTCAAGAAGTGATGTGTCAGGGAAAATATTGGGCAGGGCACACCCTGAAAAGATTGAAAGCTCTATGGACATATGACCCTATGAAATATATGTATACTGTTGAATTTTGGTAATACAAAACAGTGCTTTTTTTTAAAAAAGGAGTAAAGAGGGCATTAATCCCCTTAGATATCTTTTTTCCCTCCTAATTAAAACAGGCAAAAAATATCTAATCCCAAGAGCCCCAAAGAACTGGGCTCTATGGTCTAATGGAGACATTGGCATTAGTGAGTAGATGTTTCTGGCCACTGTTTCGCTTCTGTCCCAGGAACAAGGCTGTCAACCTCTCTGAATCTCATTTTTTGGATCCTTCCTTGAAAAGGAGGAAGTTGTATGCTTTCTAGTTCTAAAAATCTGTGATTCATCCTGATTATTTTGTTTGATAAATATGAGTTTGGCCAAGAATTAGAAGTCACCTGAAGTTGGTAAATAAGGAGTTTCCAAGAACACTAATAAAGAAAGAGCTTTAGGAGAATTTTGGTACAAAAATCAGGGAGGGTCCCTTTTCTCAGCCAGGTTCAAAAAGTAATAGATGAATGGTTCTTTTTATAATTTGATGGGTGAAAAGTTGAACTCTCAGAGAGAGGCATCTGTAAGTGGGGTTTTCTAACAAAGTTTCTTTGTCTTATACGTAAGATGACATTAAGTAGTCATCTATATTGGCTTCCTAGCCTTTGATGAGAGAGGTCCTCTCCTGCAGTTGTTAAAGTTCCAGACAGAGCTTTCAGACTGTCTTCATTCTAGAAGGGCCAATAGAAAGAGGATTACCATTTTCAAGCATTACAGACACTATTTGATCTTCTCTTGAGATCAACCTACCTCCACTTTTATACCTCCAATGTTTACAGTGGCGGCAAAAACACGTACTTTCCTTTCCCACTTAGGAGCCTGTCAGATGTACTTCTTCATTAGGTAACAGAGATATTATAAAGTAGCAACTCCACAGAAGTTCTCAAGACATCACGTAAAATACATTTATAAAGAACACTACAGAAAAGCCCTCGTCTCTTCAAGTCTTTAGGTATAATTCACATAGATTATTTTATGAGAATGAAACAAAGTAAGTCTTGCTGAGTCATGCTCCCATGATGAGAGTTCTGACTCCTGTTTTTCAGAAGGATTGTAACATGACATAACAGTGGTGAGAAAGACCCCTACCTTTATGCCCAGAATTGACTGAAAGTTCTCAACACAGTGATTTCAAGCTAAAAGGGTGGACAGTTGAATGCAAGAGAAACTTTTCTTTATTCCAGAATTTAGGTTTTTTTTTTATTGTTAATTTTTATATAATTAAATTGAAATTCACGTAATACAAAATTAACTATTATAAAGTGAATGATTCGGGGAATTTAGCACATTTGCAATGTTGTACAATGTCACCTCTATCTAGTTTGAAAACATTTTCATCACTCTCCCGCAAAAAATCCATATCCATTCCCCCAGTCTCTAGCAACTGTTGACCTGCTTTCTGTCTTTATGGATTTATTTATTTTGGATATTTCATGTAAATTCAATCATATAATATGTGACCTTTTAAGTTTGGTAAGATGGACTTTTAATCATTTCCAAGTACCAAGTACATGTCTTATGAAGAAGCAACATTTGTATGAGGAAATACATATACATTGTTAATGAACAAAAATTTATTGAGTAAATTTGAAGATCTATTTGGCTTTATTGACTGATTCATGAATTGAGCAGCATCCCACTAGTAAATAGAAACTCCTCCAAAAGACTGTACAAAATGGAAGGTTTTTATCAGGCGCAGGGAAAGTGCAACAAGGAGTTAGTAGCAAAAGAAAAGAAAGGATTGTTTTAGGCCAGGACACCTTTTTGGAGGAAGGGGACCCTAAGGGTTTTGCTATGTAGAATACCTCTCTACAGCTAATCAGGAAATTTCAGGTGATGGTTTAAGGGTCATATTTCAGGACAGGTTCAAATTGCAACTAAACTTTGGTTTGCTCTTGCTGGGGCAAATAACTTCATCTGGGTCTAATCAACATTATCAACATTATCATCTCAATTTATCTAAACAATTATTTTGTTAAGAACTGGCATTTGCAAAACATCTAAAGTGGTTTAGGAGCACAAAACAGGCCTATTAATTGTCTTTATACTGTAAGTAAGGAAAAAAAAAATTTTCCTTCCACATTTCTAAATTCTCTGATTGAACTAATAACCAAATTAACATGAGACAGATTAGCAAGAGAAAATGACCAAATTTATTACAAATGTACATACAGGGGTTCCATAAGATTATGAGCCCTGAGGACAGATTAGGCAGATAAGGCTTAAATGCCAACTTCAGCTAAGGAAAAGGGGGATGTGGTTTGAGACTTCAAAGGGCAGGAAGGCAATTCTCATGGAGGTGAAAAAGCAAATGTTTGGTAAACAAATATTTGCTGAGCCATCTTTATCAATAGGACACAGAGAAGACTTGGATCAAACTGGGCCTTGCAAGGTTTCTCCCTGTCTATCACAATTGGTTCATATTAAACTATAGTTATCTATGATAATATCTTCCTTCCTGGAGCAGTTTCTCTAAATTATTATTATTATTATTATTATTATTATTATTATTATTATTATTTTGAGGGCAGTGTCACTGGCTCTCATATGTGGGACCGAACCGGGGCCGCTGGCTTCCTAAGCCAGTGCTTAACCACCGCACCACTCAGCCGACCCTCTAAATTCTTTTAGGCAGTTAGGGGAAGGTCAAAGTTCTTTCTGCATCTTTTTTTTTTTTCCTTAAAAATAGCTTAAAATAATCAATATCCCAAAAGGCGTAATTTAGGGTGGTAAACTCTGCTTCCCCTTGTTGTTGGAGAGTGGGCCTTTCTCGGCGCAAAGTCCAGGTCCTTAGCAACTCGAGCAAAGAATTGAACGAGATACCAGAGTAAAGCAGCAGAATAAGTAGTTTATTGGAAGAGATAGTACATTTAGAAATAAAAGTAGACCTGAGCACTAGAGGATGGCTCAATGGCCCATTACTAGAAGTTACATTCCAAAGAGTTTGGAGTGGACCACACACAAAGGCGAGGCTCAAAGGGAAGAAGAGGCATGGACTTCCCAGGACCTGGGGTTTGTATCCCTTTTTCTCTATAATGGGCTATTCTCCTCTGGGCATGGGATCACTTGATTGGCCCCTGTGATTGACAAAAGGTACTGCACAGGTGTGAGTGACTGGTCTGATCTAATTGGATATTTTGTGCCCATTTGTTCCCCCCCCGCCCCTCCCCACCGCAGGGGTAGGTAATTACAATACAAAGGGGAGTTTTGGGTGGAGAGGGGATCTCCCCCAGGCGGTTGTACTCTGTGGGATGTGTAGGAATGCAGAGACCCAATGCCTGCCTCTAACTGCCTGCCTACTGTTTCCCTTGAGAGACATGATCCCCATAAATCTCTGTGGGAAGTTGAGAAACAGAAGTTCTTTTCTTCTGTATCTGCTTCCTGCTGGGCAGGGGTATAGAGCTGTCCCTGCCTATTGGGGGTTCACGGAACTCTCACCCTAGCTGGTCTTAGATGAGAGGAAGGGATCTCGAGCTCTGGCTTCTTTGGTTGTGACTAGTAATCTTGTTGGGGTGTCCCCTGTATCCCCAAGGCCCCTGAATGAGGAAAAATAGATTTTAATCAATAAACCTGTTAGTTCTTATGAAACTAGTGGCTATTCAGTCCATCACTCAGGTGGCATTAGTTGTCTGGACACAGAATGGATTTGACATTTAGCTTATTGGCCTGGGGGATATTAGAAGTCACAGGCTTCAAATAGCTATCTGAATGAAAAACAGTTTGGGGAATATAATTAATAATGTTGTAAATATTCTGTGGAATGTCAGATGGTCATAGGTCTTGTTAGGGAGACCATTTCATGGATGGAGTAGAGGTTTGATCACTGCACTGTATAACTAAAGCAGAGGTTGTATACCTACTGTAATTGAATATATATATAGATAGTCACGGGATGTGGATTATACTGTGGAAGAGAGTCAGAGGAAGAGTAATAGATATATATGATATGGGGGGGGAGTGGGGTGGCGAATTGCGGGGGGGTTGTCACTTTGAGGGGTAAAATGTATAACTATTGCACTGTGTTGTACACCTGAAACTAATTAAAAATAAATAATTTAAAAAAAATAGCTATCTGAAGCAGTGGTAGGAGACTTCTATTGTTTAGGATTCAGAAACTCATTTACAAAGCAATTAAGAAGCAAGGGGAGGGCCAGCCAAGTGGCCTGGCGTGGTGGTTAAGTGGCTGGCTTGGGAAGCCATCGGCCCTGGTTCTGGTCCCACATATGAGGGCCAGTAGCACTACCCTCAAAAAAAAAAAAAAAAAAAAAAAAGAAGCAAGGGGGATCTTCAATTCACAAACTGGTTAGAAGAGCAATCTAAAGCTCAAAAGCTAAGAAACTAAAGAACTAGGGAGGAGACTTAACATTTCTATAGGAAAGGAAACTTAAAAGTTTTTCAGTGGTGGGGGTTGGTGCTGCTCAGTTAGCCTGTAACACACTCAGTACTCAAAAGACCCACTGTTTAGGAGGAAGGTGGTAGAGAAAGGGGACTGAGAGTCAAATAAAAGAGGCTGCTTTTTTTTTTTTCCCCCAAACAAGAGAAGTATGGCAAAAAGGGAAGCTTGGAGCTTTAAGGTCCTCCCTTGCTAACATCAAAAAAAGGTACTGTTGGGCTGTAGGAAAAGTAATGACATATTTTTTTCTGGGTTTTTTTTGTTGTTGTTGTTGTTGCAAAAATGCATCATGACTTTTCCAACAACCCAATACTATTAATTAGGATTCTTGGTTGCAGGTTCCAGAAATTCAACTGAATTAGCTCAACCCCCAAAAGGGAAAATTTATTATAGGGAAGGGGGGTAGTGGCGGTGGCGGTGGCAGTGGCTTGACATGTGGTAGTAGAACAGAACCTAGCCTCAAAAGAGAAGCTCAGGAATCTCCCTCTGTCATCTTGACTCCTAAATGCACTTTACTGTCATGTCATTCTTTGTTTTCTATTCATGTGGGCAAAAGATGATGATCCCAAAGTTCCTAAGTTTCTATCTCCTCTGTTCAAAAGAAGTCACCTGGAATGGAGGCTAAGATCATTGGGCTCCAGGGTCAGAGGTGATTCTAAATCCTAATTTTCCTATTTACTGGCTAAGTGACATTGGACAACTCATTAAACCTCTCTAACCTCGATTTCCTCATCAATAGTGGCACTTACCTCATAAGGTTGTTAAGAAATTTTACTGAGAAAACACATTTAAAGATCAATGTCTTATAAATCTTCAGTAAATATTATTTATTCTTACTGTTATTATTGCTATTGTTATATTATTAAAGAAGCCCGCCCTAACTGAGTGAGTCTCAGTCACAAATCTAGATTTCTAGAAAAGAGATTCTGATTGATCCAACTTGAGTCAAGTACGTACCTCTACTCCATCAGTTACAGTCAGAGTGTGGAGTCACAGACAAGAGAAATGGCTACTAGAGACACATCCCTGTGGTACAGTGGGGAGATTATCTGCTATAGAACCCCCTAAAAATATGCCAAGAATTAAAGAGAAAAAGCATGGAGAGAAATGTTTAGGTCACTACTCTGCCCAGAGGACAGCTGCCTGTGGAACCCTGACCAGAGAAGGAGAAACATGTTTCAGGCTTTTTGACCTTCGCTTAAGGAACACTCCTGGATTGATCTTTGGAAACTGCTAGTGCTTACTTAGTTTAGCTGGTGTTTATTATCTAACCTCCTGAGCTTTGATATCATTGTTTACTTTCCTTTTCTTTTTTTATCATTTTAGCTTGTTTGGGTTATTCTCCTATTCTCTCTGGCCTTTAGTTTTAAATTTTACTTTATCTTAACTGTTCCTAATGATTTTCTTGCTGCAGGAGAGGTCATCTACATAACACAGTTTCAAGTATCATTTAATTTTTATTTAACTGTTCTATATTATTTTTTATTCCTTTGTATTACTCTTTTAACTTTTATTGTCAACAATTTTTAGTTCTCTGAAACACTGCCAGTAAAAAATGTAGCTGTATGGATTCAATTGGAAAGATGGCTCCTTTCCACCAAAGAGGCTCATGGGTACTCATTTCCACTTCAGCCACCCTGTAGGGGCCCCCAGCCCCAGAAGCTGATCTTCACACAAATTTTACAGCAACCCAGAATAATTCCCCTTTACTAGTCCCCTCTGCTAAGGGTTTTACCTCAGGCTCTTCCTTACCATACTTTGCTTCCACTCTCCAGAAGAAAGTGCCTCCTGTCAGCAAATAAAGTAGGCAGTGAGCTCTACTCTTCTGGAGAACCAAAAGTTTACAACTCTGCCAAAGAACTGGTGAAATGGATGTACCATTCTAGAGGAACAAGGCCTTCTCATCACTGGGGAACTGGAGGACTTAGTTCTAAGACCTCTTCTCTTCCCTGTCCATGTTTAGTAATTAGTCCTTGGTTGATCTCTTAGATACTATCCACATGCTGAACTACTCCCAAATCTATTTCTTCAGAACCCAATCTCTCTCCTGAACTCCATAAAGTTAAATTCCTATTTGACATCTCAATTTGAATATTTAATAGGCATCTCAACCTCAGCATATCCAAAACTAAACTATTGATTCTCCTCCCTACTGAGCCAACTCCTCCCATAGCTTCCTCATCTCAAATAATGGCAACACCATTCTCATAGTCATCTAGGCCGAAAATTTAGGAGTTATCTTTTATTACTCCATTTACCTTATGTCCCATCTTCAATCAACCACAAATCCTGTTGGTTCTACTTCAAACTTTCATCTCCTTTCTTTCACTAGGGGTGAAAGTCTATTCATTATATAACAGTTACAGTGATCCTGTAGAAATATGTATCAGACCATATTATTCTGCTGAGATCCCCTCCAAGGGCTCCCAATCTTATTGAGACTAAAAGCCTTTGTCTTGACTGTGAACTACAGGGTCTTATATGATTTGCTCCATCACCTAACCATTTACCCACAGCTACCTATCTAATCTCCTCTCTTACCATTTTCCTCTTGTTTATTCTGTTCTAGTTCTGCTGGCTTCCCTTCTGGTCCTCATGCTCCCACTATAAGGCCTTTGTATTTGCTCTTTCCACCTCCTGGAACTGTCTTTCACCAGATATTCATATGCTTTAACCCCTCAATTCCTTCGGGTTTATACTCAAATGTCACTTCATCATCCTCTATAAAATACTGCCCTCATTACCATTTTATCCTCTTTCCTGCTTCATTTTTCTTCATAGTGTTTGTTGCCATCTGTCAAATTGGTTATTATCTGTCCGTTTACTAAAATGCAAGCTCCATTACAAGAAAAGGTATTCTTTTCTATTTAATGCTGTTTCTCTAATGTGTAGAATAATGCCTGGCACTAGAAGGTGCTCAATAATTGTTTGAAAGATTATTGAATGATAAAGTAAATGATTTAACAAATCCTGATATTATAATTCAAGCAGTATTTGCAAACAGTGGTGTGTGTGTGTGTGTGTGTGTGTGTGTGTGTGTGTGTTAGAAAGGAGTGATAAGAAAAGTAAAATAATAAAAAGAAGGCATCAACTATCGATTGAATTTCCCCTCTATGCCAGGCACTGTGTTAGATGTCTCTTCTGGGTTTTACTTTTAATCCTAAATTTTGTAAGATAAATGACAATATTTTCTCAGCTCTAGTAACCTATCTCCCATTATCTATTATCTTTTCACTCAAGCCATAGTACTATTTGTCTTCAGGAGACATAGCCTTTAGAATAAGTCTGTTGGGGTGGCCAAGTGGCGTGGTGGTTAAGAGCTGGCTTGGGCCACCAGCGGCCCCGGTTCAGATCCCACATACAAGGGCTAGTGACACTGCCCTCTAAAAAATAAAATAAAATAAATAAAAATAGAATAAGTCTGCTAATCTTGTATGTTTTTCCTCATTTCCATAGGAAAACAATTATGGCAGGTAAATGTGGACTGACCATATTTATCCTTGTGAATTCAAAATAAAATGTGAGCCATAAAGGAAGGATACAAAGTGTTATGAGTTTATAATGAAGGAATTACTCTCAATATGTGGAATCAATGACCTTGTAAGGGTGAAATTTGGTAAATTAATAACGTAATTAGACTTAGCTTGTTTGCAGTTTAACTCACCATGTAACTCTTTATCTAGCCACTTGTAGTTGGACTTAGCTAGTTTGCAGTTAGATCTGCTTTGATATTCAACTGTTTTGTCTTTGTTTCTCCCCTCACTGATTGACTTAAAAACTCTGTTTTGTTCCCTTTCCTAAATCCACACATACCTTGTTAATCTATTTAATCAACAAAATCCTAACCTGTAAAGGGCAATTTCTTAATCCTCAGGTGCCCGGACACCAGAATCCTTTCTGCAACTCCCTTGCAGTTTTTACTGGTGACATAACCATGGTGGTTGAGTCCAGGTCCAGAGTCCAGAGATAACATTATCTTAAAACAGACCAGACCCCAGGAAGCCATGTCAGCCCTCAGATCTGCCTGACCGACTCCCCGTTTTCTTTGTTTTTCTGCGTGTGTACCTATAAAATCTTCTAATTGGTCTAGAAACGGGGAGATGGCCTTTGGCCAGGAGTCTGCCATCCTTCCAGAATACTGGCATTCTGAATAAACTGCTTTTCTTTCCACCAACCTCGTCTCTCGATTTTTAACTTTTTCAAGTGACAGGCAGCCGGACTATTGGCAAGTATCAACCTTAATAAGAAGGTAACATTCGATCTGGACCTCAAAGAATTGACAAGCTTTATAAACTCAGAAGTCTGATATAAGACAAACTGTAATATAAGAAAGGGCAAAGAATTCTTTAAATGCATGATGTGCAAAACAATTTTGAGTAAATGTAGGTAGCTCCTAAGATAGCCCCACTGAGTACCATCTCCTGGTATTTACACTGTCATGTAATACCCCCCACTTGAATGTGAAAGGAACCAATAATTTACTTCTAGTCAATAGAATATGGCAAAGGTGACTGGGATGTCACTTCCATAATTAGAGCATATAAGATTGTGCCTTCTCTCTTGGTAGCAGATTTTCTCTATTGCCTTCTTGGCTTGATGAAATGATCTTTCATGTTGGAGAAGCTGATGTGGCAAGAAACAGTGGGAGTCTTTCTCTAAGTAACAGACAGCAAGGAACTGAAGCCCTCAGTCTATCAGCCATCTCCAGTCAAGCCTTCAGATGAGATCTCTGCCCTAGCTGACCCTTTAATTCTAGACTTGTGAAAAACCTTGACTCAGGGGACCCAGCAAAGCCATGCCAGGAATTCTGACCCATGGAAACTATGAGCTAATAAATGTGTGTTGTTTTAAGCTACTAAGTTTTGTGGTAATGTGGTACACAGGAACAACTAATTCAGTAAGGGATGAATGAAACATTTGCATTTCCCCCAAATTTTTTCAGCAAATGTTTTAATTTGTAATTCAAGCATTCATTTAATAAATATTTATTAGTAATCTTTATATAATTATTATTGTTATAGTTACTATGAAGCCTGGAAAGATCAATCAGAGAAAGACTCTACCCTCAAGAAGTCTTGTACAGGTAGGCAAGGTATGCGCGCAAAAAACTATAATACAAAGTACTAAGCCACCAGGAGTAGTTGGAGATTATCCATCAAGGATTTATAGAGGAGGACATTGAACTGGATCTTAAATAGCAGGTGGTGTATGCAGAGATAGGCAATGGACTATATACAAGCAAATACATGGAGGTGAGGATTATGGGGTATGTACAACAAACAATGAACAACTCTAGGCTACAAAATAGGACACAATCAGGGTCCAGAGGCTATGCAGGTAAACAGAATTGGGGAAGTAGCCTAAGACCATATCGTGAAGTGCCTCACTGGGTAAAGAGCTAATAGTTGGTACATTTTTTTGCACATTTGTTCAAACTCCATTGCCAAAAGCAACATAGTCCCAATGTCCTTTATGATACCTACCTTATTCCATAAATAATACTATCAAATATTGGGCCTAAGGTAAAAACGTCTTGTACTTTCATCATATCCCCAGTTCATTCAAAATTACTTTCCACTAAGTCTCTCTGAAATGAATGGCTCACTGCATTTCATAATGTAATTTGAAGACCTGAGTATCATTGAAATTGGGAAATTAACAGCATCTATAAAGTATTGTATGCACTTTTACTATGTATGAATTATTTTAGTCAATGTCTTCATTTGTTTCTAGCATAGGAAAACACTCTTCCAACTATATTTTTTTCCAAAGGGTCACTTACTTTAGTCGCGTTTACTCATCATGGTTTGGAGGTAGGCCAGGAAGTTGCAAAATATGTATTTATGCCTAATTTGTACTGAGCTTGTGCTTGCAATTCATTGAAAGTAGCTGAAATGGCACTTGAACAGACAATTTTCACCTATACATTTACCAGCACGCAACCACTTCTACCATCCATCCCTGAACATCTTGAAATTTAACTTCACTGAAGGCTCTCTCTACATAATCTCTGCTAGTTATAAAATTCTTTGTAGAGGTTCTTAGGGTGTTTCAAAATCTTCCTTCTCACCCAGCACGACATGGCTCATTTTATAGTCCTTCATATATTATTTTAGAAGATTATATAAGCCTACCACTTTGCTCACCTAGGAATAAGAGTTAATTGGCACTCTTCTATAATTATATTTCAATATCTATTTAAATGCCCCAAATGACAAATAGCCAAACCAGGCTTTCAAAGTATCCACAAATAGCGATTTTGACCTTGTTTCTCTCAACTTTGCAGTGTATATATCTAATCACACTTATAGCATGTGGAATACTATGCTGTCCTATGACAGCTACAGTGCAACAATCACATTACTATTCCCATACTTTCCCAGCTAAAAACAATGTATGATTCAGCATTACAAATTTTTTTTTTTGATTGATGATATATTTAAGCAGCCCAGAGAATTAATGGGATTCAGCAGAGGCCATAGCCCTAACCAGGGTTTGTAATTGATATCTAGGAGGCTGCAGCCTTTTCCTGCTTGAGAAGCAGTCTAATTAGTGAGGGTTGCCTGTTTGTGCATAGCAGGAGGAGAAGAGGAGGAGCCTGGAGTCTCCTGAGGGTTTGCAATTACTTGGCTCTTTCCCATTTGGAACAGTCTCATAGATGCATGACAGGCAGGTTGCTTCTAGAAAAGAAAGGCTCTTCAAACACAGCATTTACATTCATAATTCTCCAATTAATGCTCAAAATAATGTAGTGGTTTATGCCTCTGAATCTTGCATCTATGAAACATAAATTTATTCACTTATGATTATTTTAAATTTTCAAAAGAATTCACTTGTGAGTATGTTTAAATAGTAAATCCCTTGATTCACTTAAAATTACAACACAATTGACACTGAAATTATTTTCAATAATAATTTCCGGTATGGACTATAATTTGATTTTTTAAATTGTAATTTATACCCCTATATTTTAAATTTTGTGTATACTTAATAAAATGATACAATGTCTGAATGGTTAAGAAACTAGCTTTATATATCATTAACTTATTTGGTGAAAACTAGGCTTGGGAAAGGGGCAGAGAGGAGAGGTTATTAAATTTGAATGTAATATAGCTCAAAGAGCTACATAAATTTTTAGAAAATCATTAACGTTCTTCATTTTTTCCAATTTATCAAGCAGCTTATTTCATGAAAATCTTACTTATAATCTTTTTCTTCTTCAAATACATATTTCTATTCCTTTGTTTCCAAATCCACTGCTTAAAATAGAGAGATTTACTTTCAGACTGTCTGTGATCTTGATTATTGCAATTTTCTTTTAATTTCATCCTGTCGAGGTCAACAGAACATTTGCTTTTCATTTTTTGTCACAATAGCGTAGACCTCAAATCTTTTGAGTGCTTTCCTCCTAATTTCCCTGTATGTTAAATTGAAAAGTCACTCACTCAGTATCCTACACAAGTCCCTTCTTATATTTTATCTACCTTTCCACCCACAATGTTCAACTATAATCTCACTTAAAGTTTTTATGCATTATTTCCCTTAACCTGTTACATAATAAGTTAGTATATTTATAGCCATTCATTCTAAGCACTTTAATTTGTTATCAATGCCTAGAGTCTAAAAAATTCAGCAAATTCACTACTAAATTGAAAATAAAGCTGAGTGGACTGGTATTTGGAGACAACATTTCTATACAGGAAAGTAAAGTCCAGAAAGGCAGTGACCATGTGATGTTGTTAATTTCTGAATCTGGGTGCTTAGCAAACTTTCTGACACATAGACAATGTTCAATAAATATTTTTAGAGTTAATGAATTCTGGGAGGTAAATATTATAATTTTCCTCATTTTTTTTTATGAGATCACATCATTATTCAGTGGTAAAACCAAGACCCAAGCCCAAGTGAAAAACTCTGGAGTTCTCATCCTAATTACTATGCTATAATGCCTCTCCTAGCAACAAAACATGGGCATAAAAGACATCCACCATTAGAATGAGGCTCTGTTAAATATGAGAAATTAACTAACTTAACCTATGAAAAAAAGAAACTTTACACCACTAGATGAAGATTTTTTTTTAAGTAATATAATATTCTCACACCATCTTGTTCAAGCATGGAAAACATAACCAGAATATTAAATATTTAGATCTTGAGAAATTATTAACATACAATTTCTGTTGTAGCATTTACTTTTACTCAAATGTCAAAGTCTTGTAATTGCATGCTTGCAAAAAACAAACAAATAAATGGAAGGTTCCACTCCTAAAGGTACGAAAAGATTGAGATCAATATCATGCTATTACCACTTGGTTTACACATCAGAAGAAACTTGTTAGGCAAATACCAAGGAAATTCATAGGAGATCAACAAATTCAGCAAACAGTTGGATTCATATCTGAGATGCCAATAAATAGGTCCTAAATTTTCTCTCCAGCAAACCTTGTGACTAATTTTCATTTTAAAAGCTCAAATTTATTGTTTGCACCTAAGGTTAACAATAAACATAATGACCCATTTTGTACTGGTAGTCAAGAATCTAGTACCAATTAGTTGCTTCTGAATGTCCATGGCTACCACACCTTGACATTACTCTATACAGATAATACCGTTAGTCAGGAAAGACCTGGAAAGTGATGACATATAAAGTTGGCAGGGATCATCACCACAGAGAAGATACACAACACCAAATATTGTTTCAGTAGGCTGCATATGGTTTCATGTTGATTTAGTTCAAGATGTGAAAGCCTTTTGAATGATGAAATCTTAGGGCACTGGCAGAGGATCTCATGGGGCTTAAGTGCTCCCCCCAGCAAAGTTCTGCCATAGGAAGTGGAGAAATGCTTTGGGGAAAGCATTACTGGAACTGGAAATAGTCTTTATAATTATTCATAACCATGCAGTTATGGAGCTTAGTTGAACCAACTCCTCTCCCCAAAAAATACGGATAAAAATCTGATTTCGTTTTCTTTAAGAGTTAATAAGCTGATTTTTAAAGCCTTTTTTAAATTCATGATGAGTATCAAGTGCAGAAAATACTCATGGATTCTAATAAAATAATTTGAAAATTCGGTTGAAATGGTTTTTTCTTATGAAAAAATGGTGTCATTTTAAACAAAAAAAGTGGAAAGTTACAAAGTGAATGCTTACCTATTTTAAAAAAACAAACTATTTCCATATGCCATAGAATAATTAAAGTAATATAACTGTATTATAAGTAGAAGCTAGCATTGATTTAATTTAATTACTATATTCATTTTATCCAAATTACTAGAGATTTACTATCATTGTTTATTCAGTCTGTATACATTAAAATACCTCTGACTTAATATGACTATCATTAGCATACTATCAGTTGGTACTTATAAAAACATTATATGGCTGATTTTCCTAAATCAAGATATAGGAATATTTTTAGCTCTTGATTACTTCAAAATCCATCCTTCAGGTAACAAGGATAGCAAAAATTATTCTCTTTTTTCTTTACCTAGATATGAAGCATTTTCTGAGACTGGAAAAGCAGAACTGTTTTTTGATGACCAGTATTTAAGGATTCTAGAATAAATCCTGTGGTGTGTTCTTCTCCAGACTCTAGGGGACTCTACATACAACTGAAGGTATATTGTGAAATAATGTTGCTGTGAGCTTCTGAAGCTGAGTGTAAACTGAACGGACTGATAACAGAGCACAATCCAGAACCAAGTAACTTTTTGAAATTGAGACCCAGGATTCCCAGTTCAGGAAAAGACACTTGCTGGATTAGTTCTCCTGTGTGGTCTAAAGGTACAGAGGCCACCTCTATATCACTGCAAAGCAACCTACTACCTTACATAGTGTCTTATCCAAAATAACCTATCACATATATTTATTGAATTGCTACAGGAGAATTAGGTCTTAGTTTTCTCTAACAGTAACCTGCCTTTGTTTAACCTTTTAGTAAACTTATAAATATTTATTGAGCATCTAATTTGACCAAGGATGTGATAATTCTAGTGTCCAGATAAATAGAATAGATGAGTCATTATACTAAGAAGTGGAGATGTAATAATTTCTTCATTTGAAGCCATCTATCTATTCTACTCTATCTCTATTTAGCCCACTATGGAAATTATGTTTTCATAGTGCTTTTATAGGCTACCAAGTACATATATCAACTCTACTGATCATCATACCACCCATGAAGGATTGGTTGCACTTATAGATGAAGGAATAAAAGCATAGAAAGCTGCCTAGATTTGGATACATTGGAGTGGAAGAACCAAGACTTAACTCAGGTTGATCCTACCAGGGCTGCCCCAGGGTGACCCATGGGAGCTACTTTCTAATAGGGCCTTCCAATAACGTTTAGTGCCACACAGAAGCCATATAGAACTCGGTCATTCAAAATTTATCTAAGGTGTTCTTGGGACTATAAAAAGAAATTACTTTTTATTTTAATTTTATGACTGTTTAATATTATTTTATGACTGTTTAATTAGATAGCCACATGCAATTCATATAATATTTACCCAATGAGTTCTCTTTTCTTTAGAGTAGAGATTAAGCTACTGGTTCTAGAGTCAGACTATCTAATCCCATAATACTGGCTCTAGGTGTGATTTCAGGCAGGTTACATTACTTCTTTGAGCCCATCTTCTTATCTATAAAATGGTATTAATAAAAGAATCTATCTGATAGAGTTGTTGTGAGGGATTAAATGAATAAGTCTACACAAGGCATGTAGCATAGAGCCTAGCACATAAGAAACCCTCAACAAATGTAATTTCTGTTCATATTTCCTCTTCTCTTTTACTCAGACTATATTATGCCACTGAATATACATGATCCAGGTATTGAATATGGTCAAAGAGAAATGAGGCTAACATATACTGAAGCCAATTAACACACAAATAAATAAAACATTCAATGATTTTCCTCACATTCATCCTTCTACCTTGATTAGTGAGTAAAATTTCTCCAAAATTAATGAGAAGACATAAATAGCCCTAAAAAAAACTATGACTGGGGGCCGGCCGAGTGGCGCATTGGTTAAGAGCTGGTTTTGGGATGCCAGCGGCCCCGGTTCTTGATCCCACATATGAGGGCCAGTGACACTGCCCTCTACAGCTAACAACAACTCCACCTGGAGCTGGGCTGTGTGAGCCCCGGTGATGGTGTAGGCTGCCGCTACTGCAGTGGGCTGCCACAGGCTACAGTGAGTGGCTGGCAGCCAGCGTGAGCTGCCAATAGCCGCGGTGAGTGACCATCCAGAGGCCGGCGACCGATCTGCCTCATCCGGGAAGAGTGCAATGACGATACCAACATGGGCCAGTGAAACAACATCCTCCACAACTAGACTGAAGAACAAAGAGACAGCAACTTGCTTGTTCCCCTCCCCCAATTCCCCAATAAAATCTTTAAAAAAAAACGAAAAAAAAAACTATGACTGGGTAAAGCTTGTCTTCCCTGTTCTTAGCTACCATGTAGTATCAGTGCATTTACAGAATCTTTCCCTCTCCAAAATAAAGCCTAATTTTAAAAAAGGATCTAAAATTTATTTTCATTAAGATGTAAATTCATTCAATAACAAACATGCATTAAATGAGTGGTTTTAACTGATTACAACTTGAAATACTCCCAGGAGAGCTATAATCATCTCTCCCAATATGATCATGTTAAAATATGAGGAACTTGAGACCCTGAGAACTTTTCATTTTAAAAAGACTCAAAGACATAAAACTTTATTGGTGACATCTTGGCATAAGTCAACAAATTTGGGTGATATAACAAGGAAGTGGCAGCACTAAAATCAATCATCTAGACATCTTCCCCTTGACTCATAGTTAAAGGATAGAATCCACAGGTCCAAGGCAAGCTAGTTATTTCTTTGGGGAGGGGAAATACCAACAGTGGCTCCCACATGCTCACAGGAGTGTTCTTGGATTATTTTCTCATTACTAATATGCTTACTCTCATTTCCAACAGGTTTCCAGTTAAAAACAAATACCACTTCTCTTTATGTAATTTTCAAGTAATTATAAGTAGATTGTTTTCTCTTAACACCCAATTCTGAGTGTTTTTAGCTAGTTAGAAGGGTAGTATGAAAGCAGTTCAGGTGGCAATCTTATGTGTGAACAGAATCATCGTTAATTTAGAGGACCACCTAACTTCCAGGCTGTATCTCTGGGAAACAAGAAAATGGTTTTTCAGGGGCAGGAAAGCATGGAATCTCTCTCATACACAGGATGTGATAATTCTAATGTCCAGATAAACAAAATAGATGAGTCATTATACTAAGAAGTGGAGATATAATAATTTCTTCACTTGAAGCCATCTATCTATCCTACTCTATCTTTATTTAGTAAAAGTAAAGTCTAAGAGAACTACCAAATTCAGAAGCTATGTTATGACCAAAGAACAGAACAGGTTATTTTTCTTTGTCATGGGATCAACATTTCTTTCACTACTCAGTATGATCAGTGAAACAGAGGTGAATGTCCAGACCAGTTCTGAAAATGAAAAGCCGGAGTTCAGAGGCAGCTTCTTCAAAAGATAGGTTGCCACAGGAAAAAAGCTATAAACATGAAAAGGCCTTCAGTTCAGACTTTCATTTGCAATATTTATGACCCTCTTGAAAAATATCCTTTGCTCTTGTTCTTATCTAAATACAGTGGAAGAACTAATCAAGAGCTGTATCCCGAGCACAAAGTGACGACTCATGAATCCCTGAAAACTGACTGGTGCCACTTCGTCCACTTAAATATCAATCTTACAATCTCCATGAGAACTATTGAAACAGAATGTTAAATCAATTTTCCTATGGTCTTAGAATTTTAGCAGGGACCCTAGTGCTGAGTATACTCAGGTCAAAACCAGTTGAGGGGAGATCAATAATTCAGGACTGAGACACTATAACATTTGATGTGTGAGCCTCTAATACACATAAAGGTGTAGCCTGGTTCATCACCTCTACTTTAAAAATGTGTGCTGTGAAGTCTTCCTTAGAGAGACTTGTCAGAGCGTTATGGATTTCCCACACACACAATGGTATAGAGGAAGGAAATGTTTCTACACCCTCACCAACGAAGCCACATGAAAAGGTTGGGTGCTTCAGAGACCACCTAGAGAGTTATACCTGTGTCTCCTGGAAAATGCTAAGATTCACCATTTACTTCAAAGCTCCCAGACTGTTTAACTGGAACTGGCTTTCTTATGCTAAGCATTGGCAGAACGAAAACTGTGTTTTCTTCAGGCTGAGTGAGCACTGGGGAATAGGTGTTCTGAACATCACCTTAAAAACCAAGATAGAAAACTAATTTTTCTGGTAACAAAATACATGGTTAGCTTTACACAATGCAATTACTAAAACCATCTTCGGTAGCTGTGGTAGGGACGAGGAGAGCTTTTAGCAAGTACTGGTTCCTGGGTAGATTTTAGACCTTTCATTCTAAGACAATGTGTGGATATGTCAACATAGAAGGTGTACATCTGGACCAATGAGAAAATAACTGAACTAGAAAAAGAATACCACCTGCAACAGCCACTGATCTGCAACAACCCATAAACTGAAGGGATGGATTAAACACCAATGGGAGTCTTTCAGAAATTAAATCAGCTTATGTATAGAATGCTCATTTCAAGTGATAGAACATAAGGCTAAAAGGAATCCCCAAATAACACTCTGCCCAACCTTCTTATTTTATGCTTTATTTTGTTTGATAAGAGCTCAATAGAGAAAAAGTAGATAATTAACGGTGTAAGTAGGACTAGCTACAGGTCTCCTAACTCCTGGATCACCCTTCCTGTCACACTTCTTACCGTCTATATTTCGTAGCGTAGCTTACAGTATTGTCATATATGTCATTTCATTATATCTTCACACAACGTAATTTGTCAGAAAATGCATCCGTTTATTTCAAAGATGAAACATGTATATATGAATGTAATTCAATACAGAAAGTTTCATGTCCTTATGTTAGCTACATAGGTAAGGATATAAACAAGAACAAATCCTAGGCCTCCAGCTTTCCGGTCCTATATTATTCCTACTGGTTAACATAGTCCAGCTAAACAGAAAAGCTTTAATATAACATTCATGAGATGTATATACTGGAGGTTACATGACTGTAACCACTGAATATTACAAGTACCAATACTTGTTACACTAGATTCTATATAATGAAACCTAGGAAAATGTTCTTTTATAAAAAATCCTTTTGTAAAGAAGCCCATGATAGAAAACAAAACAGAAGCAATGGGCACACAGCAGCAAGATTTTATAGGTGTCAAGATAAAAAACCAACCAACCAACTAACAGCTTATTCAATTTTGTTTTCCTGTTTTTTGTTTCTTTGGGGGTTTTTTGGCCTTGACTATTTTAAGAAAAGTATAGTGACCCAAGTAAGGAAAAGTTTGCTTTCTTCATCTTCAGCCACCACAATTTCCCCCCGTTTTTCTAGTCATCCCTTTCTTGTAGCAAAAAATGGAATGGCTTCATTCATTCACTCATTCATCCATCCATCCATCTGATCATCCATTCAGAACTATTTACTGAGAATCTAATCCAAGCCAGCATGATGTTTACTGTGGGGGATATACTGGAGGAACAAAACATGCCAAGAAACTCCCAACCTAGTGTAAGATGTGGACATGTAAACAGGCTTTTACAGTACAGCGTGATGAGCACTATATGACAACAACATGCCTTGGCCACCTCTAAACCCCACTGCAGAGGTCAGCAGGAAAGCTCCTGGCAAAGACTCTAAGCCAAAACTTTAAATAGGGCAGGGCAGGGAATGGGGGGAAGACTATTTGAGGGTGCAATAGGTTTAGGGGCTGAAACAAAGGGTTTCCTGTTAAAAGAACTGAAAGAAGGTGGTGGGAGCAAGAGCAGGGGAAATAGTGGCAAATGGTGAGATTGGATTGGGAAGTCAGGTCTGCATCTCACTGAGTGCTGTCAGCAGAGTCAATGGCTCGAACTCATCTTAAGGACAACTGGAGGGCAATTAAAGGGCTTATTTAGGGAAAACATGAGTAGATTGGAGTTTCAGAAAAGTCACTCAGGCCATTTGGGGGACTAGTTAGGTTGTTACTATAATTCAGAAGAGATAATAGTGGCCTCAAAATAGTTGCACAAACTGTTTGACTAACAGTGGCCTCCCTTCTCCACTTTGATTTTACATTATTTATCTCCTATTATGGAGAATTTCTTAAATGCTGAAAACTTTAAGACATAACCAAGCAAATGCAGAGCTATTTTAGGGGCAGGAGCTCCTAGAATTGCACTCCCTTAAATCCCATTAGACTTCTGGTGCACTGAAGATGATATGCTAGGGGCTGGTTTGCGTGCATCCTATCACTCTCCTTCTAGAACTCTCCCTGTCCTTGTCCTTGCCCCATCCTAGGTGCTTTTTAATCTTTTTTCTAAATCCAACTTATTTTTTCTTTCCTTTCAGTATTCAGTTTTCTGTACATTTTCTTGACACAGAACTCTATTACTTTGACCTCTGCTCTGTGGAAAGGAAATTTGACAAAAATATATATTCTCTTCATTAATATAAGAGTTACTGATCATGAGTTTGTTAGTGTAATATATTTAAAATTGTTCCTTGCACATATGTTCTCAAGTTTCCCCTCTCCCCTTCTACTTGCACATTTCCTTTGTACGCTCCCCACCCCCCGCCAGGATCTCTGTGTTTGTAACCATCCAGTAACATCCTTGAGCAACACAACTGGTCTCCAAGTGCCCATTGGCAGGGATATTGGAGAGGGAGTTAAGTATCAGAAGGAGACTGAAGTGGATGAACTCCGAGATTCTGTGCTTTCCACTGGAGTGTTGTTTCCTAAAAATCCAGCAGATCATACATACCACAAAAAAGGCATCATACTCTGAAGATTCTGAAAGTAAATTTTGTCAGGTTTTAACCAATTTCACATTCTGCCACAAAAGAACATGAAAGTAATGTTTTAAGTTACTTTTTGCTATCAAGAATGGTTTTTGCCAATATGACAATGGGAAAATCAGAAGTGTTTGGGGGTGCTTAACTCATGTTCTAGGTATTATTAAAGGTTAATGGGTAAAACTAGATGCCAATACAGTTTGACACTTTGATGAAGAGAAACTGAAAAGAAACTGAACTGAGTTTGAACAAGCCCCATCTGGACTGAACATCCCAGAAGTGTGTTATTTATGACTACACTACTGTGACATGGGAAAATGAATGTACTGAGTTACAGCCACAGGTCCTTAATACACTATAATGAAATGTAAGTGAAGTTCCCATGGGGGGAAACAAAAATGATATTCTCACTGTCAATCATCCTGTGAAGGGGTCAATCCTAAATCTAGAATGGACTTCTTTGGAGATACATCTCAGTCCCTGAGGACAAAGGGAACACTTTTGTTTTCTAGATTAGGGAGCCATCTTGATGAACACTGGAGCCTGAATACTATAATACAGTAATATAATAATAGTACAGAATACTATAATGCAGCCTGAATACAGTGAGTGGGTAGAGAGTGAGCTTTCCCTGAATATCAGGACTAAGGACCTGCCCAATAAGGAACTCCAAGAAGAAACTGGAACAGAGGCAGTGATTTTAAGATGTTTTATCTAGGATGACCAAGTAGCTCAGTTGATAGAGAGGTGGCTTGGGAGAGCGAGCTCTGAGCAACAGAGCTGCCGGCTTGATTCCCACGTGGGCCAGTGATTCTGTGCCAGAGCTGAGTTGTTGCTGGGCTGCCAACAGGTGGCAGGATGGCTCAGCTGGTGTAACAACAAGATTGCCTGTTCAAAGGTGGGCTATGGCCACCTGCAGCTAAGACTGAGCTGCCGTCCAGATGGCTCAGTAAATAGAGCGTGAGTTTTTAACAACAAGGCTGCTGGGTTCGACTCCTGCATGGGATGGTGGCTATGCCCACCCACAACTAAGACTGAACTTGGCACCTTGAGCTGAGGTGTAGCCCGGATGGCTCAGTGGATAGAGCGTGCGCTCTTAACAACAGGGCTGCTGGTTTGACTCCTGCATAGGATGGTGGCTACGTCCACCCGCAACTAAGATTGAACACAGCACCTTGAGCTTAGAGGCCACGAGCAGCCGACGGGCAGCCAGATGGCAACTGGCGCCCTTCACAACGAAGACTGAAGAACAACAGCTTGGCTGGTCTTCTTCCCCAATTCCCCAATGCTGTTCCCCTCCCCTAATTCCCCAATAAAAAATCTAAATAAAAAAAAGAAAGAATTCCATTGACTCCACTCCCCACACTGTACTCCACATCCTGTGACTATATACATATATATATATATATATATATATATATATAAAATTATAGTTGACATACAATATTATTCAATGGCAGTTTCAGATGTACAGTGCAGTGGTCAAGCCTCCACACCATCCATGAAGTGGTCTCCCTAGCAAGACATGAATCCATCTGACACCCTAAAAAAATATTTAAAAAAAAATATTTCAAAAAAGGTGTTTTATCTATGTTGTACTTCCCTTATTTTAACCCTCAAACAATCTTTACAATGCTCCAAAGCCTAGAAACTGTAACATGATGAAATGTACTTCCCAATCTCTGTTTTACAAAGGGAAGTTAAGGGAAAGAATAGTGCCCACAATTGGGATGCGATGGCCCAAGAGAGTAATCTATCTTTTCCCAAGTTCAAGGTGGCATTGGCAGTAGCAGTCATGGTTGAAGGAAATTGTACCCACAGAGCAATGCTCTCACAGGGGCTGTGCAGCAGCAGAGACCAGCTGTGAATAGATTCCAGAGCAGCCAGCCTCTGAGCCAGTGGTTGTGGGTGTCCCTGCCAGGAGGACTTGCTGTTAGCCCTTGCTCCCCCAGCAAGCAGTGAGAACAAGCCAGGTGTCTTTTTGAAAATGTCGAGTGAGTATGTATAATGGTTCATGAGTCATACCACATCCTGTGTATCATGATCAGAACACCATCCACAGGTATATAACCACTATGCAGTTTTTAGTTGTTTTTGTCCTTATTCATTGTTTAATTTATATCTGTAGTAGATATCATTGGCTAAAGACAGAAAGCTAAAGAACTGATGCTGAAATACAAATTCACAAGGAACATAAGAAAGATAATTCTATACGTTTCCTTCAGATTTTCTTTACCAAATCCACAGGTTGCATGTCACTGACCAACATGTTTATACAGCACATCAAGGTGTCTCTAGTTCTGCAAAAACCAGTGTTAAAAGGAAAACATTTTACCAACAATATGGAGTTTGGGTTTTTTGTTTGTTTGTTTAACGGGATTAAAGATTATCCATAAAAAATGTTTTATCTGAGAACAAAGTCTGACTGACAAATAACAACGTAAATTCTTTCTCTCAATTCATCTCGTAGGAACAAAAACATGATTATGTAAATAAAACACTTCATATTTTTAACAGCAAAATGAAAGAAGATCTATCTTATAAAAGAAGTTTTGTTGATGTTGCCACATGTAGTTAAGTTTAAATCTGCATTTTAATGTGCATTTAGTCCCCAACTAAACTTGACAGATACTATTTTACATTTCTGGTCCCTTAATAAATACTTTTAGTTCCATAATTAATTTTAAAAAATTGAATAGCAGATATTTCTTGTTAAAGGAAAAGTTCAAATATATCTTTATATAACTACTATTAGCATTGTATTTAAATGGCCAAATAATTAAAATAACCATGTAATTTATCATCTAATCTGACACAGCTTTGATAAAAAGCTACTAATACTCACTAGGATAACATATAAAATCCAAGCTTATCCTGAGGAAACCAGAACTTTTGTTTATACAACTAAGAATACAATCTGTAATAATATATTGATTTATGTTTTTACATTTAAAATTATTTCTTATACAAAACATAAGATGACGAGATAGTTTCTAAAAACTAAAGGGATATTATATATTACTATAGAAGAAGTTCATGAACCAAAAAAAGGACACCTAAAATAGATTGTGCCACATTAATCCAATCCCTTCATTTCACAAATGAGGGTTCTAAACCTAAACAGACTAAAAGACATGACCAATGCACTATAGTAAAGCTAAAGGAAACTTTCATGACCCTAAATTACACCTATTTTCAGGATGATGCATGGCAGTTACAGGCAAATTCACAACCTTACTCTAAAGAGCGAACCAAGGAATTAACACAACTTTAAAGAGTACTTCATAAAACTCTAATAATTAATATGAAATAACTAGCCCTTTCAATTAATAAGAATCATGAAAAATCATTCTTATTAATAGTATCCTAAGCTTGTGTACCACATTTATTCATAGAAACTCTCCTATCAATCTCAGTGGCAGGAAAGATTACCAAGGGCATCAGAGGTGAGAAGAAAATGTCTGGACTGGCAACCTGGACAGTTCCTCATCTGGAAGTTCGTGGAGAAGGTGGGTCCAAACCTGACAGACAACCAAAGCTGCAAGCTATTCCCACCCCACCCCTCTGACATGATGTCCACTTAAGTAGCAATAGCTGAGCATGAGAAAGTGCACTGAATGAACTTTCATGTTGGTACCCGAATGGAAAAGATCCAAGAGCCGGAAAACTGGGGTCAATCCACAGCAGTGGACAAAACTGCATCTGATGTGTGGATACAGTTTACGACACTGAGACAGATGCAGATGCAAAGGCCCTTAGTGGTCAGATTAGGCTTGAGTTCTCATTCTACCTTCTATTTACAAACAAGCTCAAATGCTAAGAATTCCTTAAACCTCAGAATCCATTGGCAATTTCAGGGGGAATACAGGGGAAGTCTCAATAAGGAGAGATAGAATGTTCTGCTGAAGGGCACAAGAAACATCTTGAGCAATTAGTCGGAAAATAAGACATGATTATATTTGTATCCCAGGTAGGTGATATGGTTTGTACCAGTTTCACAAAAAACAAACAAACAAAAAACCACTTTTAAAGTGGTGTTTTCATTATGCTTAAATTCAAATTGTATGAAATCTATTGGAGATGGACTGGTAATAGGTAAATTTGGACACTATAGATAAAATTTCTGAATAATTAAATGATTCCTCCATAATTCCAATATATTAGCTGACAAATTGGAAAAAGCAAGGAATAAAGAATAATACTTACGGGCCGGCTGAGAAGTGCGGTGGTTAAGTACTGGCTTGGGAAGCCAGTGGCCCCAGCTCGGGTCTCACATATGAGGGCCACTGACACTGCCCTCAAAAAACAAAAAACAAAAAAACAAAAAAAAAAAGGAAAAGAATAAACGTTATGTCTAACTGGAGTAGAATAATGAAGAAAAAGTGAAATAAGATCGTAATGATGAGGGAAGCCAGTGATGATGACACCTGATAGGGGACAGGCCTTCCACTGTTATTTAGTGGCAGCTTTTTTCTCATTTATTTTGCCTTTACAGTAGCTTTGACATAGCCTCTTGAGTTCTGTAGAGAAAAGAACACAAGATTTGAAGACAGAAAACTTGAACTCAAATCCTTGCCCCACCATTGACCTTGAACACATCATTGAACATTTTTTGTCCTTGTTTCCCACTACCAGAGAGGAGTACCTTATTCACAGGTTTTGTTGAAAGGAATAAATAAAATGAGCATGTGAGCATGCTTGACATATGGAAGACCATCAAATATGTTCATTTTTTTCCTAAGACTATTTAAAATTATCTTGAGGAATATTTTAACAGAACGTGTAGAAAAAAATAGAGAACTAATAAAGGAAATATGAAATCTTAAAAAGTGTAGTCATGAGTTAACAGCCATTTAAAAGTGCTCATTAGCATTTGATAACCTTTGCATTCAGCAAAGTGATGTTCTGAAGGGTCTATTATTATATGGTATACGAGTTGGAATTAATGAAATAGGGAAGAATGGAAACTCACTCTATTAAAATATTGCCAGTTAGTAGGACAGGTGTTAAGAATATAGTTGTAATTTGAGAAAAGACATTAATAATTTAAAGGTCAAATGGTCCAACCATTAGGAACTCATGTAATAGGGAGTTTATAATGTAAATTATAGCTTTTATTAGCTATGCAAGGGGAAAACTTCACATCTAAGCATAAAAACTTCTGAAAGAGAACAGCCCATCTGTTTTTTCTACCTGAAAAGATTCCCACCCTTCTGCTATTTGGACTGGTCATCCTCATCACCACCATCAGACATTTAATGAACATTCCAGGGCCCAAGTCTTAAAATGTGTAAATAATTGTCCCCGTGTTAAAAGAAATAATAATACTTTTTTTTAAAAGGACACTCCAAGTAGGAATTTAGGACTAGATATAAAAGAATAAAGAAGAAAAGCCAAATTTCCCAGGCCATATCAGGATCATCATTGTCATCATCAACATCATAGTGTTTATTTTATTAGCTGTTATAAAATGTAAAACATTTCCTAAAATTCTCCCTGACAAATTCCACAAGTCCTCAGAGATTATTTTAAATATGCTCAATGGAAGCCTCATAAATAACCAGTTAGTGTCTACCACTTTCCTCTAACTCTATGCCAACAGCTATGGTAATTAATGGCTGCAGAAAAATGACAGAATCAACGATCACTAGCCAAACCAATGCCATGAACCATTCCAGGGCATAATGTCCTCCCATTTCTTCAAGTCAGATCCAAGCTGATTCAACTCACACTCCAGCTTTCAAACAGAGAGAGAAAATATTCATTACAGTCTCTTGACCTGCCTAGTTGTGAAATCTTCATGCTCAAAATATCAGAAGACACTCCAGTAAAACAACTCCCCCTTTTCTAATGTACTCATATAACTATTATATTGAACAATTGTGGCTTGAGAAAAATTACAAGGCAATTTTGCTTTGTTTTTCCACTGTGTTTAAATTTTTTCTTGGGGCTAAATCTTCCCTTAGCCTTGGATGAAGTCTTGAGCAGGTCATAGGACTCACAGTGAGTGTTGCGTTGAATCCGCTCAGATTGATCAGAGCAATTGTGCATATTTCCTCCCCACTCCACATTTAGCGATGTCATGTTGGAGGCTTGAAATCAGTCATGGGGGGCAAACACTACAAACCACAGTTGCCACCACCATCACCATTGGAGAACTGGTTATTAATATTTACCACCCCTGCCAACAATTCTCAAAAATAAAACACCTTCACTTTAGCAATGAAAAAAACCCTGTCCCTCATAATAGAAAAACCTGCAAACTTCTTGTAAAGTTGGGGTTTTCATTTTTTACTGCTTAGGTTTACAGCAAGTGGGATAGCCTACAATGAAGAAAAGACAATGTAGTCAGCTTCTTCTTTTTCTCTCTTTCCTCAACTAGGGTTTCTTTCCTCCCCATCTTATTACAGTTCCAGACTCTTTGCAGACTCAGGGCAGGAGTAGGTGGGTGAAGTGAGAGGAGCTGTCAAGTGTTTATGTGGCTGAGATTATTACGATATCCTAGTGTTAGGGATCTCTGACTTCGCAGATGTCCAGAGCTGATTCTTCGATGTGTACTTTTGTGATCTCTTCAGTATTCTCATATCATTTGGGGGAGGTGGGGTTCCTCCACATGTAGCTACATGTATCACTCCTCCGACTTGCCCTTCTTCTTTAGCTCTTTAACAACTGTTTTCTGCCCCAGTTTCTTTCTGCTGAGGTCCCCTCACTCCTCAAGGGACCCTCTTAAACAAGACCTAAAATGAATTTACTCTTGCTGTCTCACATACATCCTTTGACCTGTCTAAGTTGTCTTAGTCAGCTCAGGCTGCTATAACAAAATGCCATAGACTGGGTGGCTTAAACAGTAGGCATTTATTTCTCACAGTTCTGGAGGCTGGGAAGTCCAAGATCAAGGTGCCAACAAATTTGTTTCTTGGTGAGGGCCCTGTTCCTGACTTGCAGAGGGCTGAATTCTTGCCGTACCCTTACATAGCAGACAGGGGGTGGGGGTGGGGGTGAGGGGTGGGGGTTCTGATCTCTTCCTCTTCTTATGAAGGCATCAATCCCATCATGGGGGCCCCACCCTCGTAAACCCAATCTAAATCTAATTGACTCCCAAAGACCCCACCTCAAATATCATCTCATTGAGGGTTAGGGCTTCAACCAATGAATTTGGGAGGAATGCAAACATTTGGTCCATAACAACAGGTCAAATCTAACACATCAGTAACTCTACTTTGACATGGTGAATTCATTAACACACAACCAGATTTTTTTAGTATCTCTTTTGATAATTTTGTATCATATTTTCCCACCTTCCTCTGTATATCTATGGTTCCGTTTCCTAGAGCTGAGATGTGGGATTAATGAAAACTGTGATACACTGTCCTCAGATCTGGGCAAACAGGGCCCTGCATTTCCGGGAGCCCCAAAGTCTGAAGTACTGTCCTTCCTTATCCAGTGAGGAGTATTATAATCCACTTCCCTCCCTTCCTAGACAATCCATACAGTATGAAACCTCAGCAGCATGTTTCCAAAGTCTGAGCTATGCTTACTAGAATAATACATGGACAATAGATAGAGAAGACTTTAGCCCTAGCAAGGGTTTAGTCTCTGAGATGGACTATAGCCATGCTTCTAGGACTTCTGACATGGCAGATCAAAAACTATAATGAAAATCTGCCTATGTGTTGCATAGTCATTTTTATATAACTTGAGGCTGATGACATAATATGCATTGGTGATATACCACAAAAATGAAAAGGCAAGATTTGAATATTAGATCTAAGTGACAGGATTTGCCAAAAGCAATTTTAAAAAAACCATTTAAGTAATTAATTATTTTGTAATTTTAGAGTGGTATGACTGTGGTCCAAAAAGCTCAGCAAGGCCCTATATGGCATTTCCTTCAACCTTATAGGATGAGCTCCATCAGGGGATTAAAAACAACAGCCAAGTGTCAAGCATGTCTTCCCTGAAAGAACCATAGGACACCTGAGAAGTTGTACTCATGAAGCATCCCCTAATTGATGTTATCTTCTAGCTTTTGTTGAAAGCTATAAACTTTAGGTTAAAACAATAAAGTATAATTCACATACAGTCTATGTGCTTCAGTCCTTATTTTCTCCCATCTTTAAATCCAGTCTTGTGTAGGCTTACTTCACACTACAGGCCTCTATTTGTTCTAATGCGTCATCCAATGGATTACTATTGAACTCCAATGAGTTATTTACACACACACACACACACACACACACACACACACACACACATACTGCCTAAGAACAAGATTTATTTTTCACAGTCAGCACATAATGCACATTAAATATCGTGATCTAAAAAAAAATACACATGCATAAATGTAACTGAAAAAGAGTTTGACACATAATAATTACCCTAATACATACAAGGTCAGACAAATAAGTTCCTAACTCTAGAAAAAGTGCTACATACCTCATTGCTGAATATCACTAGGGCCACTTTTGAAGTACTCCCCTTGGGAAGCTATGCACTGATGCCAGTGCCTAGTCCAACCTTCAAAGCAATTTTGGAACTCTTTTTCTGGAATGGCCATCAGAGCTGTCGTTGTATTACCCTTGATGTCCTGAATGTCATCAAAATGTCACCCTTTTAATATTTCCTTTATCTTCGGGTAAAGAAAGAAGTCATTGGGGGCCAGGTCAAATGAGCAGGGAGGGTGTTCCAATACAGTTATTTGTGTACTGGCTAAAAACTCCCTCACAGACAGTGCCGTGTGAGCTGGTGCATTGTCATGATGCAAGAGCCATGAGTTGCTGGTGAAAAGTTCAGGACGTCTTCATCTAACTTTTTCACACAGCCTTTTCACATAGTAAACTTGGATAACTGTTTGTCCAGTTGGTACAAATTCATAAAATGGTTATCAACATGGTTGCAACAAGTTCGAAAACTTAATTGTCAGACCTCGTATGCTATGTTTTGGTATTTGCATTTTATTTTAATGCTAATTTTCATGAACTGATCAATTAGTCTAATAATGGGCTTCATTCTGCAGTTTAAATCCATTTTGCTCTACATTCAATTTTCAGATAGTACCCTGGAAGCAATCCATCAGTGCATAATCAATGAATCTCATTACATCATACATTTTGTATTCCTAAACATATTGTGAGCTTTTCACAAGCATGTTCTTCTCTTCCTCAATTGTATGTAATGCAGAGTTAGGTGCTAAAAGAGCTCGGACTTCCATTTACAGTAATGACAGAGTCCATAATTCAGACACCCTTGTACAAAATATAAGCAAGTATTTGCTTGAAGGCATTGGCGACTCAACAGCATAGTAAATAATTACCAGGTAGTAATCCAGAGAAAAAAATGGAAATCAAGAGAGGCAAGGTTAGGATTTAAGTTCACTTTCTCCTGGGACACTTGCTTATATTGAAAGTGGCTGCTAAGGGGCCAAGAGGCTGGGCAGTACTCTTGATAATATCCCAGGAATAGGTAGACAAAAGCTGGAGTCCAGGGTCTACTTGGGAATACAGGGAGGTGCTGATAAATCCCATGCACTTTGGCTAGGACTCTGAAGAGTTACAGCACAGTAGAAAGAATGAATCAGAAGGGGTCCCCCATTAGAACTACAGCCACGCTTTCAATTCATTCAACCCCAGAAATTAAATTGAGGTGATCCCAGATTGCTGGTGCCCATAGGCAACAATTGAAGCAAAAGTAAATCATATCTAGTGAAAACTATTATACCAAGACTCAGTCTGTCAGACAATTTTTAAGTACAATGTCTGGCTCACAGTCAAAAACATCCACACATGTGAAAAAGATAGCGTAAAAGAAATGAGAACCAGAAGAAACAACAGGCAATTTAAAAAAGCCTACAGGGGCTGCAGATGTTGGTGTTATCAAACACAGACTTTAAAATAACTATGCTTGCTATAATTAAGGTTATAAAGATACAATTGAGAATTTCAGCAGAGCTGTAAACTATGAAAAAGGACAGAGTACATTTTTAAAAATGCAAAAAATTTTAGAAATCAAAAATACAGTTGACAAAATTAAAAACTCAGGGATGGGTTTAACACGAGCTTCGATGCAATGAAGAGGGAATTAGTGAAGTGATATATAAATCACAGAAAAACAATTTAGAAAGAAGTATAAAGAGAAAAAAATATTAAAAATATACAGAAGCAAGGATAAGAGAGTTGAAGATAGAATGTGAAAGTCTAAACTAGCTGTAAATCATAGTTCCAGAGACAGAACGGAGAGAACGTGGGGCAGAAGTAATATTTGAACAATAGTTGAGAATATTCCCAAACTGAACATTCTAAGACACAGATTCAAGAAATGCTACAAACCCAAGTAGGTTAAATAAAAATAAATCCATGCTTAGGCACATCTTAGTAAAACTGGTTATGATCCAGAACAAACAGATTGTCTTCAAAACAGTAGAGAAAAAGGACAAATTACTTCAAAGGGAGGAATAATCGCATTGAGAGTTGACTTCTCAAGAAAACCAATGAAACCAGAGATAGTCATATATTTAGAGCACCAAAGGAAAATAAGTGCTGATTTATAATTCTAATAAAGGTGAAATGAAAATATTTTGGGATAAATAAGAACTGATAGAATTCATTATCAGTAGACCAGCATCAAAGGAACTATCCAAGGGCATTTTTTAGGTGGAAGCAAACAAAACCAGATGAAAGATAAAAGTTAAAAATATATATGTAAATAGAAAATAAAATGGTAAATCTGTGAGTAAATATATTTGAATATTGATAATATAAAATAATTAAAATTAACAACAAAAGTAGCATTTAAGTTGGGGGGGTAGTAAATGGCACAAAATTCTCTAAGATTGTTATATTTTATGAAAATAAGTTAAAAGTAACAATTAATATTAGACTTTGGTAAGTCAAGGATGTATGTTACGAACCCTAGGATAACACTAAGAGTATACAAATTTCAATGGATGAAGGAAATGGAAAAAACTAAAAAGGGTCAATCCAAAAGAAGGTGAAAAGATATAGGACACTCAGGACAAATAGGAAGCATATAATAAGATGATAAATTTAAATCCAAGTAGATCAGAAAGCATATTAAACATAAATGTTAAATGCTCCCATTAAAAGATGGATTATTGGACTGGATTTAAACACAAAAAAACAAGAGACATATCTAAACAGAGAGATGCTGAAAAATAAAAAAATTAAAGGATAAAAAAAGCTTTGCCAACATTAACAAAAAATAATTTAGCTATATTAATGCCCAATAAATTTTACAGCAAAAAGTGTTACAAGACACAGAGGGACATTTTCGTTGATCAACAACTATAAACCTAAAATTAAGAAGTGAAACAAAGGAGAATATGGCACAATGAGAATTCTCATTCCCAGTGAGAGCATGAATAAGCACATTTGGAAAACATTCTGGCCTTATGTACTGAAGATGAAGATGGACATACCTGTCATGGGCTGCATATTTGTTTTCCAAAAAAAATGCGTATGTAGAAACCCTAACCCCAATGGAGTGAGTGGTATTAGGCGGTGGGGTCTTTGGGAGATAATAAGGTCGTGAGAATGGGGCCCTCATGATGGGATTAGTGTCCTTTATAAGAAAAGACACCAGAGAGCTTGCTTCCTCTCTCTCTCTGCTCTCTGCCATGTGAGGACACAGCAAGAAGATGGCCACCTGCAAACCAGGAAGTGATCTTTCACCAGACATTGGATCTGTTGACAACTTGATTTTGGACTTCCCAGCCTCCAGAACTGTGAAAAATAAATATTTGTCATTTAAGCCACCCTGTCATTGGTAATTTGTTATAGCAGCTCAAACTAAGACAATATTCTGTGACCCAACAAATCCACTCATGAATGCAGAAAAGTATATACATATATCAGGATTCATATCCAAGATTTTCATAATAGCATTATTCATCATTTTCTAAAACTGAGAACTCCCAGTTTTTCATGAACATTAGAATAAATTGAGCATACTCATACAATGGGGAAATATAAATGGAGAAATTTAAATTAACAAATTATGTTACATGCAACATGAAAAAAACTCACATGCATAATTTTTAGCAAAGGATGCCAGACGCATAAGAATGCATGTTTCCATTTGCAAGTAGTCATTACTAAATTATAGAATTTAGGAATATGTATGTGGTCAATAAAGAAAAGCAAGGAAGTGACACTATTAAAGTCAGGATAGTGATAACCTTTGTGAAGGGATATGGCAGGGAGCATAAGGGGACTTTCGAAATGCTGGAGATGTTGTGACCTAGAAATGGTGGCAGTGGATATACAGATGATCACTTAGTAATAGTTCATTGGGCAGTCTGTTTTGCATTTTATTGTGTTTCAGTATGTGTGCTTTATTTTTATTTATTTTTTTTTTTTGAGGGCAGTGTCACTGGCTCTCACATGTGGGACCCGAACCGGGGCTGCTGGCTTCCCAAGCCAGCGCTCAACCACTGCATCACTCAGCCAGCCCTATTTTATTATTTTTTAAATGTTTGAAATAAACATGTAAGTAAAAGCCCTGTATGAGCATGTGTAACCTTAACTGGTGTAATCTAGACTTAGTAGTCGATCAGTCAATTGAAAGTTCATTAGTATAGAAATCATCTAAATAAGAATGCCTCCATACCTAGACCATTTAATTTTCAGTTAAAATATATGCAATTTCACTCCTAGGTATTTACCCAAATAAATGAAAAAAAATATCCATAGAAAGACTTGTTTAAGAACATGCATAGTCACTTAGTCACAATAGCCCCAAGCTAGAAACCACTCAAATACACATCAACACAATTTGTAAAATATCTACACAATACACCAATAAATGAGCTATAGTGTATCTACACAATGAAATCCTAGTCAACAATATCTGGGACTGTACTCCTGATTCATCTGACCACATGAAGGAACCAGTGATGTGCTGACAATTCACTCTTCAGGGAAGAGAAAGTCCTGATTTTATAGTGTTTGCCAATTTCCATGATGTAAATATTCCCACTTCAATACTCTTATGTAGGTTCATTATATTATTCTGTTTACTTTATATATGTTTAAATATTCTACAATAAAAAGCTTAAAATGACATATACACAGATGAATTTAGATTCACCAATTTTTCTAAAGTAGTACAATAACCTTTTCTTTGATCACAGGTCCTCTGGTTTTGCTTTGTCTATGTTACCGAAACCACCTCACACATTTCTCATTGTTTTGATTTTAAAGTAGAAAGACAAAGACACATGTAAAGCCACCATCTGCAGAATTTTAGATTGTCATGACTTTTCCTACAGTTCTTCCCTTTAACAATTGTCTTATCCACACCTAATCACATAGGTTTTTTTAGCCACCTAAATTTATTTTGTGCTTTTTCATAACATTAAATTTAGTTGCCATAAAATCAATAAACCTCTTTTCTTTTTGCATTCAGATTTCATCATTCATATAATTCTGGATGTAATTAAAATTAAAACATACCTGACATATACAGATTTGGGAACAAAGTCAAACTCAAGTAACTAACTTTGGTAAGCAAACAACTCAACAACTCAACTGATGTATAGGGGTATCAGAGTGCCCCAAAATATCCCTAACCATTTCCCAGCCTGCTGGATTAGCTGAGATACCCCATTCCTTTTTAAATAAATAGACCAATACCCATGGTTATTAGATTGCCAGACTGTTTCACAGAAGACTATTAACCCCTAACATACCAGGACAATATACTATTGCTATACTTCAACTAAAATGTATATCATTTTATCTGTTGGAGAATGTATTTTGAGTACCCACTCACACATATTTCAGCCTTTCAATAGTAGTAGTTCTACCTAGCAGTGATATCTGAGAACAGAAGGAAAGACATACTAGTAACTTATAAACTTGGTACCTTTGGAAAAATCATGCCGCCAAACTTTCCCAACAGTCTAAAGAAGGCCAGAAACAAAAGAGTACATATTTTATGATTTAATTAATGTGAAGTTCTAGAAAACTAACACAAAATGAAAAAAATCAAATGAGCGGTCACCATGGCTGATGGTGGGTGGTTTATTAAAAAGGAGCATGAGTGAATTTTAAATGTATACAAAGGGCATTTATCCTGGGAAATAGGGACTTCAGACCAACAATCTTATTATACATTTATAAGAATGACAGAAAGGAAAAAAGAAAACTGGGCACAGCTCTGTCTATTTATCTGTTTATCTAGCCTGAACTCACCTTAGACAAAAGGTTGTTGTCTACTGTATTGTTTAACTTCCTGGAGGGGAAGTTAGAACATGAATAAAGAATGATTTTTTTTGTTCCATAAGAGACCATGGTCAGAAATACTCTGGCCGATGGATATCCTTCAGTGGCTAACAATGGGCCTTCCTTTTAGTCCTTTGAAAATCAAGAGAGCAGGAGAGAATAACAACTCCATGACTGACAGGTCCGCAGAATAGCTCTGAACACCTGCACTGCCTGGCCCTGAGGCCTACTTCTATTTGTGTGCACCTTTTGGAAAATCTAGGTAATCTGACCTTCTCCATCTCTCTAAAGTGAAGAATAATCAATTTCATGTGGAATAATAATAACAATAATAATATCAACTCTTTATAGAGCTTATAGTCTGCAGCAGGGAATAATCATTTCATATCGGTTATCTCATTTGACCTTCCCAACAATTCAGTGTGGGAGATGCTATTATTACTCACATTTTAAAAAGTGAGCCTCTGGTAGTGTGAGTAACTAGCCCAAGATTTCCTACCCAACAAGAGGTGGAGCCTGGATTCCAGCTCATACAGTCTGACTCTGGAGTACACATTATTAACTACTGAGATGTAAATGGATTAACGCTCTGGAGGGGGCCAGGGAGAATATGAGGAAAGTACCAGACTCCATCCTTACAGTTAGTGTTAATATTAGCCAGCAAGCTAACAGACAGAGCTAATGAATCTGGGCCCAAATCTGCCCAGTGATTCAATGTCTCTGAAAGATGATGAAAACAAAAAAGTTATGATTATTGTCCTAAGAAACTAGCAGAGACATTATTAAATCACAGGATTCAAAATCAAGAGGCTCCCAGAGAGCTTTGCAGTTTTTTCAGGCTAAGGGGAAAGAAAGAATAAGAGATGAGGCTGAATTTTTTAATGACATTCTACTTTATTTAGAACATTATGATTTTTGCTCTAGCCTTCATGGAAAAAGGAGATTAATATGTGCCATTTCATATTCTTACAGCTTACATCAGACATGAATGATCAGAATTTAAATGCCTCATATACTGTATATTGGGTCACTTTTTTTTACTACTTTGGTGTTTTCATTTTGTACACACTGAGACACATTTGCCTCCTGTCCTGCAGACAAAGGAACTATTACTAGAAGCAAAACATATATACATTTGTAGGGGTTATATCAATTATTCTATCTTATTAAAATACAGATTTTTGACAACTCAGAAAGAATAGACCATGTTAAAACTATCCCCATATAACACAATGTTCCATGACCCCTAGAATAAATAACAAAAACAAAAAATTTCTCTGTAAAAAAGAACTCTGTTTATAACCTTGATATTTTTTCCCTGCACGATCAAATGTATAATATTACAAGAGGATATTGGCATAATTAGCTATATGACCTTAGGTAAATGCTAAAATTCTTCTTATCTTAGGACAAAGGAGCTAAGGTCAAGGCTGAGTTTTCCTTAAGTCCTAAGATTATCTAGGTCTCTACTACAGCATGATTGGGGTGAGAGGTACAACTCAAGAAACTTTCCATGTGTTCATTCGAACTCGTCATTCTATTTTCCCATTTGGGAGGCACCTACAAAATGGTGGAAGTTGAATTAAGGCAGCTCACTATATCTCTGATAGTTTGCCACTAGCATTGTATGTGAGTTTTGAAAAGTCATCAGACATTAGAAGTATGTATTCCAAAGTCCTATGATGCTCAAATCGTTTGATAAATCTTATAAAAAATCTTAATTAAGTAGCAATAGGAAAAAGCATCTGGGTAACACTTACAGGAAGCTCCAGATGATTGAGAATAAATGGGCTCTGTACTCAGCAACAGCTGCAACAACAGAGGGCTGAGCCTTCATAGGTGGACGCGTACAGAACAAGCTGATCTGGGGCCTGGAATTTCCCAAAATGAAATCTGAGAACTATTTAAGTTGACCTTCTCTCTCTCAGCTTAGCTGACCCTTAAGAAATAAGAGATGACACATCCCAAAGCACACTAAACTTTTACAACAGCAGTTCCAAAAAAAAAAAAAATGTAAGAAAATGCATGGGAGTCCTCTTGCAATGCTGGAAGAATAAACTGGCTGACTTGACCGCCTTCTGTTTGAGGAATAAACAAAGAGATTATTTAAGAATCATATAGGCTGGGGCTGCTGTGGAATGCATAGTTTCCAGAAAACAGATTTATCTCTTGATTATGATCAGGCTTCCTACACTGCAAGACCCACTTTTACATAGCGGTCAGGGTTACAATGACATAAAACGGAATGATATGAACTGTATTTTAAAAAGCTGTCTTAAAAAAAATGCAGTGGGGAAAAAGACTGAAATGTTTGGAGAAATATACATAAGCAGATGCAGTATAGATAAGAATATATATATTGTTTTGCAGTAATGATAGCCTCCTCCATAGTGTTTTCTAGAAAATTAAAGAAAGAATTTTCTTAGCAGGGAAATCATGCAATTGGAGATACCTCCTGGGTAAGTGTATAAAGATACACCTTAAAAGGTTCCTCTAAAGTAGATTTTCCCTGTGAAAAGTGGGTTATTATGAGACATAGCCCCCTCAAACTTCTCACTTCCATCTGGCCTAATATGATGGCGCTTAGTAGGGTAGAATACAGTGGCACCTAGAAATATTTGTACTGGTTAAGTCTCCTCTTCTAGCTGTGACTGTGTCAAGTCACTTAGTCCTTGCTTTGCTCTCTTGGATCCTTATATCATATTCCTAAATAATTTTGTAAAAACTATGCCTTACATCCACAATCACAGTGGAAATAAGAGCTGTCCTCAGGACTCTGTCCGGATGAGATGCATGGGACATGTAATGCTCCACAACCTTTCAGCTGGGAGGGACCTTACAAGCCACCTAGGGCCTTAACTTCTATATGTTGACTTGAGGATCTGTGCTCTTTGTAACTTAACAATCAGAGAAAATATAGATTAGAGATAGCACTGATTCTATATCACAAATCAAATGTCTGCCGATATAACGATTTTAATAAACTATCTTATACTGAGAGCGTGAACACAAATAAAAGAATGGCAAAACTCAGAGTTGTCTGTAATCAACATCCTCTTCTCCCATTCTCTCTCTTTTTTTGCATTCTGAAGGTTTCTTTTTTTTTTTTTTTTTTTTTTTAAAGATTTTATTGGGGAATTGGTGGAGGGGAACAGCGTTGGGGAATCGGGGAAGGGAAACAGACAAGTTGCTGTCTTTTTGTTCTTCAGTTTAGTTGCGGAGGATGTTGCTTCACTGTTGGTATCGTCATTGCGCTCTTCCCAGATGAGGCAGATCAGTCGCTGGCCTCTGGATGTCGCTCACTGCAGCTATTGGCAGCTCACGCTTGGCTGCCAGCCGCTCACGCTGGCTGCCGGCCACTCACTGTAGCCTATGGCAGCCCACTGCAGCAGGGGCTGCAGCCCACACCATCACCGGGGCTCGCACAGCCCAGCTCCAGGTGGAGCTGTTGTTAGCTGTAGAGGGCAGTGTCACTGGCCCTCATGTGGGATCCGAACCGGGGCCGCTGGCATCCCAAAACCAGCGCTTAACCAATGCGCCACTCGGCCGGCCCCTGAAGGTTTCTTTTTATAAAATTTTTTTTCGGTTACAGTTATTTTACATTAGTTTTAGGTGTACAGCACAGTGGTTAGACATTTATATACTTTATGCAGTGATCCCCTCATTTGTCTAGTCCCCACCTGCCACTTTACATAGTTGTTGCAACATTATTGACAATATTCTGTATGCTGTACTTTACTTCCCCACAACTATTTTGTAACTACCAATTTGTATTTCTTAATCCCTTTATTTTTTTCACCAAGCTACCCAACCCTCCTCCCCTCTGGCATCCATCAGTCTGTTCTCTGTATCTAAGATTCTGTTTCTGTTTTGTCCCATTCTCTCTTAAATCCCATTCTTTCTTTGGCCCCAACACTAACAACTGCCCTTATCACAGGCTCTGATAAGTCATGTTGCCAAATATTTTCAGTTCTCCATCTCCATCTTGACCTATAAGCAGTATTTGGCATAGTTGATTGCTCCTTCCTTCTTGAAACACTTTCTTTACTAGTTCTGGAATATCACACTCTATTGCCTTTTATCCTGCCTCAAAGGCTAGTCCTTCTTATAATCTCTTTATCCTTCATTATCCACCCAGCCTCTAAATGCTGAAGTGAATTTGCAAGAGCTCTCTGTAATTCATTGTGCAGGATGTCAATAATTTATCAGCTTAAGCAAAAGGAAAATCACTAATTAAGTGTAAATTGAGTGTCCTGGGGAAAACATTTCTTAAGAGAGGCCCTCTGAATGGCTGTAGCTGAAATACCACTCAGCAATGGACTCTGCTCCCTCATGTCTCCAGGGAAGCAGGTTGTTACCATGATTGTGTTATTCCTACAATATAGAAAGCAGAGCAAATTCTGGAGCCCTCATCTTATTCAAATGCTGAAACTTCACTACAGAATGGCCATATAGTCTGGAAACATAGGCAAATGTTTGCCACACTTAAGTGACTAAATAATGCCAGTAGTTGATACAATAGAAGGTCACCCAGAGTGATTTTATCAGGATGGTGCACCACCCCATTGCACCAGAGTGGTAGGGTTGGTGGCTTGGGCAAAGACTAATGGAAAGCCTTGTTGTGCACCATGTTCATTGAAATTTTGCAAAGCACGCTATGCATTGTAAATGAAAAACTACACTTAACATTTCACATATTATAAGGTAATACCCATAAACTACTTATCGTGTGTATTTTCCTGTGTTTCCAAGATTTTATCATCACTTTGTATGCTATAGACTGAATACTTGTGTGTCCCCCCAAAATCTATACATTGAAACCCTAATCCCCAATATGATGGCATTTAAAAATGAGGACTTTGGGCTGATTAAGCTGTAAGAGTGGAGTCCTCATGAATGGGATTAGTGCCCTTATAAAAGAGGCCCCTTGCTCTTTCCACCATGTACAGACGTAGCTGGCCAACTGGGAACTGGAAGCAGGTTCTCACCCAACACTAAATCTGCCAGTGCCAGGGTCTGGACTTCACAGCCTCCAGAATTATGAAAACTAAATTCTGTTGTTTGTAAGCCACCGGGTCTGTGGTATTTTGTTACAGCAGCCTGAATGGATTAATAGATTACAGAATCCTCTTCCTCTATGCAAAGCAGACAAATATTTCCTACCTGTGCCAGTCCTCCAGTTCAAAACAACTTAGGAACAATATGAGGCAAGGCCGTTTGGCTCCTGAAAAACAAAGGAGTTTTTGACCTCTACAAAACTGCCCAGATAATGAGTAGGGAAATTAATGTTTGTATAGTCCTTGCTGTACACTAGACATTGTCCACTCCATTTAACCCTTATGAATTCATAAGGCAGAGACAGCACTTTATCCTCATAAAAACCAAATGAAGTGAGTACTAACACCTTTTAGGGTCAAAGAGGTTAAGTAACTGGGGTTAATTCATTTTCTCTGCTTCTATAATTACATCTCCTCTATGCCACATTAGATATTCCATTTTTACAAATGAGAAAATGGGGACTCTTAAGAAATTGAAAAGTTTGCCTAAAATTACATAGCCAATATATGGCAAAGCTGAAATTCAAACCTGGGTCCTCTGACTTTGGAGTCCCATGTGTTTTTTACTGTGTAGCATAACCAGTTATATATCTTTTTAAAACCACAGAGAAAGAGTGAAGATGGAAGAAAGTCAGAAGGGAATTTTGATCTAAGTCTTTATGATGGACAAGGATGAGCTTGACATGTTAAAGAAAAGAGCAGATTTCTGAACACTCATTATTCTGTATTTCTACAGCCTTGGGTAGTTGGATTGGAACCATCCCAGAATTAAGACCAAATTAAAATTGGAATCACTGCAGTTATTTCTAAAGACAGAAGCACAGTGCTAATGAGGCCAGAACTTCAGACTACCCAATTTTTCTCTGTTCTAGAGCTAACCTGCAAAATCCCTCCTACACAATCAACTCAGAAACTCACTCTGTTGGTCACAAGTAGGACCCAGGGCGAGAGCAGCCATCAGAACATTGTTATCATTGCCAGAAAAATAAAGTTCGGACATATGTTCTACAGCTGGTGAATCAGAGCCATGAGCTTCACATTATATGCAAAGGAGAAACTTTATATTGGGCAGAGGAACAAACAAATGAGCTCCATATGTGGATTCTGTCAGATGCAAAGCTGCTAGAATGTGTAATATGATCTTAGAGCCTATGAAGAAGACATACTTCTCTGTGCTGCCCCTCCAAGGATTCTGTTCTCCTTCTTTCCCCCTCCCCTTACCCTCCAGGCACAGAGCTCCCTGTGAGGTGAACTTGACCCAGCTGGTGACCTACAACAGGAGAACTGGGCCACAGAACCATAATTTATACAGCAGCACTAAAGATAATCAGTTCTTTGCATCAAAGATACAATAGTAAGTGTTCAGACGAAACTTCATAAAATTTGGAATTTTTTAAATGATGTGTTACTTCATAGAAGTACTTTATTTTTATTTATTTATTTATTTATTTTTAAATTGGGGAATTGGGGGAGGGGAACAGCGTTGGGGAACTGGGGAAGGGGAACAGACAATTTGCTGTCCTTTTGTTCTTCAGTCTAGTTGCGGAGGACATTGCTTCACTGGCCCATATTGGTATTGTCACTGTGCTCTTCCCAGATGAGGCAGATAGGTCGCCGACCTCTGGACAGCCGCTCACGGCAGCTCTTGGCAGCTTACACTGGCTGCCGGCCACTCACGCTGGCTGCCGGCCACTCACTGTAGCCTATGGCAGCCCACTGCAGCAGGGGCTGCAGCTATGCTGTCGCAGGTGACTCACAGCAGCCCAGCTCCAGGTGGAACCGTTGTTCAACATCTTAGCTGTAGAGGGCAGTGTCACTGGCCCTCATATGTGGGATCCGAATCGGGGCCCAAGCCAGCTCTTAAGCAACGCGCCACTCGCCTGGCCTAGAAGTACTTTAAAAAGAGCTAAAGTTTTAAGTTTAGTATAACCTCTATTAGACTGGAGAAGTCTGTTCTCTCTTCAGCTCTCACACTGCTTAATGGAAAGAGGCCAAAAAATGAGTGCTGTCATATAATGAAGGGTACAGTGAAGTACTAGACTTTATTTTTATACGTTCATAAAATCACGTGTCATTTTCAGAAAGTACAACAAAACTGTGCAACAAAGATTATACAAAACCATTTTCCTTGTAGGGAGGGGAGCTAGGAAAGTCATTTATTCCCTTTGGAAGATTTCATTTAGAGAACAAAAGCCGCTCTGTCTGCAGTTTATTTCCAGGTGACTGTGATTATACTGACTCATTCTTCTGCCCTAAAAAAAGAGCTGGTCTCTGAGAAAGATGACTGGCCCACTAGGTTAGATTTCCTGGCAGCGGGGCCTGGGGAGCCCTGGGTACCTTTTCACACCCAGTGCATGTGAGGCCAGTATCTTTAAACTGTTTTCTAAAATATTAGTTACCTGCTCTAGAAATCAGGGTCATTTTAGCCCTTAGGTCCTGTGTCCTCACGTAAACAATCCTTGCCTCCTGCTTTTCTTCTTAAAACATGTATTTTGCACATGCCCATTGGCAGCCAAGAGTTGATATCTACTTTCTCCAAAGGTGTTGGTTGCCTGGTTAAACATTTCAAATGCTAACGGGAATTGCACATCCTAACTTTCTCTCTCTGGCCTGTTTGCTACTGTGGCATATGTGTATTTAATACTCTGGCTGTCTTTTCCTACCTTAAGCTACTACCTGAACAATATCTAGTAATGCTGGAAGAGTCATCAATTGCATATATATCCACAAGAATGAGTTAGTGTGTAAATAAAGGAAACAAGGCACCACGCATCTCCAATTTGCCAATAGTTTAGTCTAGCAATGCCTTGAAATGTCCCAAAGTATATGAGAAATGTCTGTAGACACTAGACATTGAGTCCAGTGAATTAGTCACCTATTTATTAAAGAAACACACCCTACTTTAGTGCTTGGCACATCTATGCTTGCTAAATATTTCCTGGCTCAGCTGCTGCTGGCCAGAGGTCAGCTGGACAAAATTATTTGTGTATACAGGCATTGACTCCTTACTGAAGGATCATCATCTGAGCTCTTGCTTTAATTACAAAGAAATGACGAAACTAGTCAGGATCATGGTCTGTTGCCTCCGTGTGCAAAGGACAGCCCCTCCTCCAGAATGTGGAAGTTGAAGTTAACCCCATAGCTAACTGAATCAAAGCAACTACTGCTGGATTACCTGCTTACAAAAATCTTGCTCTTTAGCCATGTGGAGGGAGAAAAGCAATCTGCTCCTAGCATCTCAGACACAGCTTTATTCTACCTGGGAAGAAGGGTATTCTCTGCACAACTAAATGCTCCGAAAGTCACTTTAAAATGAGTTAGGGGGAGTGGACTAATGTGTGCTCTGCTCAGAAGGAGAAACAGCTGGATTTATGGGAGGCAAGCATTTCCTACTTATGTTACCAAATGCCCCCCTTTCTCCACTGTGATTTTCCAGCAAGGTCCCCAGTTTCTTTTGTCTGGTCCACAAAAACAGAAACCAATGCTAAGATTAGTATTTGATAAATAAAACTAGAAACAAAAGGGAGATAAAAAGTTGGATCTTAGAAACTGTCTATTTGTCCTTCATATACAGCATTTTCTCCCTCATACCAGAGTTCCTTGTAAGGTGGAGCAATACACAAGCTACTCAAATGCTCATGGTCATCGGTAGAAAAAGGTCATAAATTAGCGAGGTAATATGTCATTGGTTTTATTTTTTTAACACCAATGCAGTTTGGCCAGAATTAATTAATATGTTATCAGTTTCTCAGAGGTTTGTTAAGCGCATACAAGACAATTTGCTAGGTAATGTTCAGAGGAAATACAGTTATTACTTGAGTTATTCGCCTTCTGAACAGGACTTAATAGGAAAGGCAAGAGAATTTCAAGTCACAATTCAATTCTAATTTTTGTGTCCTTTATCTTTGGGGTTCATGGTTGACTTTCCTTACAGTTTCAGCCTTTCTATATGAGGCTTTAACTGGAACCCCATAATTTGTACTATTCATACTTCCTGTCTCAATAGCCTCACCTTGAAACTGGGCAAGTTCCCAACGATATAATGTCAAAGTCAAGTTGAACTACTTTTTTCAAAGGCTTTTTTTGATGCCTTTTATTAACCAAGGAACCTTTATTTACCTTGACTCATGGTTCCAGGAGTTTAGAAAAACCTTCGCTGCTAATGCTGCTAATACGCAATAACTCTTTTCAAATTACCTAAATGTTAAACAAATGCCATCCCTAATTAACTGAAAGTTATCAAATGCCAGATTTATGGCATTCAATATGTTATCTTTTTTACTTTATTTATTTATTTATTTATTTATTTATTTATTTTTTAAAGATTTTATTGGGGGAATTGGGGGAGGGGAACAGCGTTGGGGAATTGGGGAAGGGGAACAGACAAGTTGCTGTCTTTTTGTTCTTCAGTCTAGTTGCGGAGGGCGTTTCTTCACTGGCCCATGTTGGTATCGTCATTGCGCTCTTCCCGGGTGAGGCAGATCGGTCGCCGGCCTCTGGATGGTCGCTCACCGCGGCTATTGGCAGCTCACGCTGGCTGCCGGCCACTCACTGTAGCTTATGGCAGCCCACTGCAGCAGCGGCTGCAGCCTACACCGTCGCCGGGGCTCGCACAGCCCAGCTCCAGGTGGAGCTGTTGTTAGCTGTAGAGGGCAGCGTCACTGGCCCTCATATGTGGGATCCGAACCTGGGCTGGTGGCATCCCCAAACCAGCTCTTAACCAATGCGCCACTTGGCCGGCCCTTTTACTTTATTTTTTTAAATTGGTTGTTCACTCTGGCAAAAAATCTACAATGAACCTCAATTCCATGACATAACTATGATGAGTTATTCTAGTTTCTCTGTTACCAAAGAGTTGACTATTTAAAGCTTTAAGAGCTATGAAGGAAGGAAATTCTAGAGTCTTAATTGCTTACTTAACCTCTTTAAGCTTCCATTTCTGTGTCTATAATATAGGGTTAATCTACTTCATAAAACATGAAAAACACACCTGGCACATAGTAAACACTGATTAGAGAATCATGTTATTGTCACAGAGGTATGTTCTACACCACAATCTGCAGATATTACCCAAACCAGAGAGCAGAAAATGCCCAATGACTATTTTTTTGTTGTTTTTGTTTTTTTGTTTTTTTTTTGTTTTTGAAGGCAGTGTCACTGGCCCTCATATGTGGGACCGAACCTGGGCCACTGGCTTCCCAAGCCAGCACTTAACCACCGCGCCACTCGGCTGGCCCACCCAATGACTATTCTTACTTTCTTAAAATTTTGATAAAAATGTAGCTAACGTAAAATATTATATTAGTTTCAAGTGTACACAGTAGTTATTCTACATTTATATACCTAAAGAAGTGATCAGCATGATAAACCCAGCAACCATCTGAAACCATACCATGCTATCACAATATTATTTACTACAGTCAATAATACTATTTACAAGCTGTATGTTACATTCCCGTGACTTTTTTAATACCTGGAAATTTGAACCTTTTATTTCCCTTCACCTTTTCCCCCCTTTTTAAAAATTTTCAATTACAGTTGACATTCAATATTATTTTATATTAATTTCAAGTTGACATCGTAGTGGTTAGACATTTATATAATTTAAGAAATGATCCTCCTGACACGTCTATAGATAGTTATTATCATATTATTGATATATTCCCTATGCTTTACTTTATATAACCTTGACTATTTTATAACTACCAATTTGTACTTCTTAATCCCTCCACATTTTCCAACTTGCTCCCCAACCACCCTCCCATCTTTCAACCCAATAAATCTAGTACCCATCTGACACCATACAGAGTTATTACCATATTATTGACTATATTCCATATGCTATACCCTACATCCTCATGACTACTTTGTAACAATCAGTTTGTACTTGTTAAGGCCTTCCCTCTTTTCACCTAACCCTCCCAAATCCCCTCCCATCTGGCAACCATCAAAATGTCCTCTGTATCTATAAGTTTATTTCTGGTTTTGTTTGTTTGTTTGTTTTGCTCTTTAGATTCTATATATAAACAAAATCACACTGCATCTGTCTTTCTCTCTCTGACATACTCCACTCAGCACAATACCCTCCAGGTCTGTCTATGCCACTGCAGATGGCAAGAACCCATTCCCTTCCATGGCCAAGCAATATTCCATTGTCTATATGTACCACCCCTTCTTTATCCATTGATCCATTGACAGACTCCCAGCTGCCTCCACACCTTGACCATTGTAAACAATGCTGTAATGAACATATGGATGCACATGTCCCCTCTGCTTTTGATTTCCTCTAATGTATTCTTCATTTCAGCTATTGTATTCCGCATTTCTGACTGGTAATTTTTATGTTTTATATCTCTATTTTTGCATTTCCTATTTTTTTATGAAAGTTCTGTCTGAGATCACTAAGCACCCTTATAATCAGTGTTTTGAAGTCTGCTCTGATAGATTGCTTATCTCCATTTTGTTTAGTTTTTTCGGGGAGCTTTGTTTTGTTCTTTTATTTGGGACATGTTTCTTTGTCTCCCCATTTCGGCTGCCTCCCTGTGTTTGTTTCTATGTGTTAGGTAGGCTGCTGTGTCTCCCAGGCTTAGTATAGTGGGCTTATGTAGTAGTTGTCCTGTGAGATCCAGTGGCACAGTCTTCCTGGTCACCTGAGCCAGGTTCTCCATGTGTTTCTCTTGTGTAGGTTTCATGTGCCCTTCTGTTGTAGTTGAGCCTTTGGTTGTTGTTTGCACATCAATTAGAGGGATTGATAGTTGGACTGACTGGTTGTGAGGATTGGCTGTAACTACAGTGGATGAGCTGTGGTGCAGGGGCTGACCCTACAGAGTAGGATTCACTTTAGCAGGGCCCTGGTGTCTGTCCAGTCTGCCCTTTGAGTGTGTCATCATTGGAGGTGGGTGGGTGATGCACCAGCTCAGTTGGAAGCTGGTCACCGGGCATGCCAGCCCTGGGGCCTGTCTTCAGATAGACTTCACTAATTAGCATATTCTTTACCTTCTTTTTTTTTTTAGTCAGAAAACTGACCAGTCTTAGCATGTTGACCTTGGGTTCTCCCGCACTATTTCCATGCTTGTTGTTTAAAACTGCTTTCTTCCCCACCACAAATTACTCCTTCTATATATCTTTCTATTAGAGTGCTTGAAGGTGAAAACAGATCTAGTTACCTAAGGTTTTGCTGTGTCTAATGCAAAAAGTCATAATCAGTGCCAATAACTCACTGCTATTATTTATCTTTATTTTGTTAAGTCCAACTCTTATACAACTCCTAACAACCTCAACGACTTTTTTTGTGTATTGGTACAGTAATGATTGCTCACTGTTCACTGAATTTTCCATATGCACTGGGAATTATGATGATTTTTTACTTGTAACACCTTATTTACTGCTCATCACAATCCAAAGAGATGATGATGATGATGACAATGATGATAGTGATGGTTGTGATAGTGATGATGATGATTATCATTTCTTAGAAAAAGAATCTGAGATGCAGAAAGGTTATCCAGCTATTGAGAGGCTGGGATACAATCACAGACCACTCTTGCATAAGAGTCCTACTACCTAACTCCACATACTATACTATTTCTTAAAAGTTTGCTAGTAGGAAGGCCTCTGGGCTGATGCAGATTTGAATCAGAGAATCCTCAGTTGTGAACAATCAATCCCCTGTTTAGCAGAAACTCACAGGATTCAATTTAAGAAAATGTATATAAAAGAAAACAAAATCTGTCATTCCCCTCCTGTTGGTCTGCGTCATCCATCACCAATTTAAAACACAACAATCCAACTAAAAGTTTATTTTAAAGACCCTACCTATAGGTCATCAACCCCTGGGGAACTATTGAGTTACTGCAAAGAGTTTCCAAATCTGTAGGTATACCAATTGGAGTATATATCTGTTCCCTGAATAAACAACCTAAGTAGAAACTGTTGAGAGGAATGATAATGCAAATAGATTTAAAATATTTACAGATTTTGGTTACTTAGTTCCTTTTAATCATTTTATATTTTCTCTATCAGTGGACGACTAAAGTAAAGCAATTATATGAATACCTGACAATGCATTTTACTTTAAAAGTATTTGTTTTAAAAAAAATAGAGACCTGAATATGATTGGATTTGATGCTTACATTGTTATTTTGAAAGGCAGAGTTGCCCCAACAGCCTGAAATTATGTCAGGGTCTCTACATTATATAATAACTTCAGCTCACTATTTCTACTGATGATATAGCTTAGTGGTAAAAAATGCTGGCACTGAAATCATAGCTCTAATACTAGTTAACTGTGTCATCTTTGGCAATTTGCTTCTCTATTCCTTAGACCTGTCTTCTGTAAAATGGAGAAAACAATAATGTCTACCTGCTATTAAGATTTTTATTTTTTTATTTTATTTTACTTTTTAATAGTTTTTTATTTTTCAATTATAGTGGACATACAACATTATATTAGTTTCAGATATACAGCACAGTGATTAGACATTTATATAATTTACGAAGTGATCACTCCAATAATCTAATACCTACATAGCACCATGCACAGTTATTACCACATTATTGACAATTTTTCTATGCTATACTTTACATCCTCATGACTATTTTGTAACTACCCATTTGTACTCCTTTGTCCCTTTCCTTTTTTCCCCCATCTTCTCAACCCCCCCTCCCATCTGGCAACTATCAAAATGTTCTCTGGATCTATGAGTTTATTTCTGTTTTGTTTGTTTGTTCATTTTGTTTTTTAGATTCCACATATAAGTGAAACCATATGGTATTTGTCTTTCTCTGTCTGACTTACTTCAATTTTTTCACTTATTTCACTTTCATATGTGATGTTCTCAGAAAAGTGCCAGACACAGAGTAAATTCTCAGTTGATGATTGTTTTCTGGTGCTCTTGGTAGAAGCAAATCCAATCTGTTGAGGGCTCACACTTAAGGGCTCTGAATGGCAGGGTTACACCACTTTGGTTATGAGCAGAACACTAGATATAACCCAGCTCCACTCACCACACCTCAGTGCTCCTGATTCCTCTTAGTAATCTTCCTTTTTTACTCTTTTATGAAACATCACCCTCTAACATACTATATAATTTATTGTCTTTATTGCTTCATAACTGCCTTACCCCAATCGACTATAAGTTTCACAGGAGCAGAAATATTTTTTTCATCTACTACCAGATTCCAAATGCATAGAATAGTCATAGCACAGAGTAATTGTTCAGCAAATACTAGTTAAAGAATGAATAATTATAAGGAAAGGTTGCCAAATGTCTTTCCCAAAATTCTGCTCATCTTCCACTTCTCTCTAGCTTCACTCCCCTTTCAAACCCTCTTCCCCAATGAACAACAGCAATAATATAATGGCTAATATCTATTGTGTACTTCCTGAATTCCAGGTACCATGCCCAGCATGAAAAATGCATTATCTCATTTAATCCTATGAAACAAGTACTACTATTCAGTTACAGAGGTTACTCACAGAGGTTCAGAAAGGTTAAGGCACTTGTCCAAATAGCTAATTTAAATGGGGGAAACATGTTAGAGCCCCGGGGGGTCTTATTGTGGTATCTGAGTTCTTAGCCATTACACTGTTGTCCATAAATATGACTGTGAGCGCACACCGTGTCCCTTCCCATGAATGGTGAAACCTGAGTCCAAAAGGTGTGACCTGGTCCCATAGGAGATACTTTACCTGCACACACCAAGAGCAGAATCCCCACAGAATCAGTAAAGTGACACTGAGGCCGACTATGTTTACTGGCATGCTGAAATAACATTCTATAGTAATAATGTGCCAACCTTCCAGTTCGTTGCATCCACTGCATCACTGTGAATAACAAGTCCCGGAGCATGCTAATCTACCAACCTAACCCCAGAGCAATGATAAAATGAAATTCTGCCATACACAAGGCCCAGAATTTTTAGCAGCACTTACCACTCAATATTAATTAACTTGAATGATCCATGAAGATTTAGCTTTGCAAGGACTATCAATGGCTGCAAGGTTCTATAAGATTATATCTCTGAGGTATTGGGATAATTAATTCCGGTAGCAGTGAAGGAGAGGCCTTTGGGATTTGCAAATGAGATTTGGACTGAAGCATTTCCCCGTTTCTGTGGCAACAGTACTTCAGTGACAACCAGTCAGGGCATGGAGTTACCGAACTCCTGTCACCCTTGTCTAGCCTTGGGCAGTTTCAGTTTGCTCAAAGCAGAATCATTTAGAACATCTGAGAAAATGCTCACTTTCCCAGTCTGCATAGGATTCAACAATACAAGGTGGCATGTATTAGAGTTGTATCCTAGAGCTCCTAGGCAGTGAGATTTGATAAAGAATACACCAGAGAGGAAGTGATGGGGTTGAAGTTATGAGGTGAGTGTTGAGATAGATAATGATCAAAACTGTCCTATGGAGACCCAGATCCAGACACACGTAGTCTATCTCTATCTGCTTGCTTTTAGTGAGGTACACAGGAAATACGAGGCCTGACAATTAAGTCCGCAAACTCATCCTAGAAAAAATGCTACAAAGCTCATTGCTAAATATCATTATGGTCACCTTCAAAGTACACCCCTTGGAAAGCTATGCACCCATGCCAGCACCTAGTCCACTTTTCAAAGCAATTTTGGAACACTTTTTCTGGAATGGCCATTAGAGCTGTCGTCATATTATCCTTGATGTCCTGAATGTTATCAAAATGTCTTCCTTTCAATATTTCCTCTATCTTGGGATAAAAAAAAAAAAAAGAAGTCATTGGGGGCCAGATCAGGTGAGTAGGGAGGGTCTTCCAATACAGTTATTTGTTTACTGGCTAAAAACTTCCTCACAGATAGTGCTGCAGGAGCTGGTGCATTGCTGTGATGCAAAAAGCCATGAATTGTTGGTGAAAAGTTCAGGTCATCTAACTTTTTCATTCAGCCTTTTCAGCACTTCCAAATAGTAAACTTGGTTAACTATTTGTCCAGTTGGTACAAATTCATAATGAAGAACCCGTCTGATATCAAAAAAAGTTAGCAACATCAGTTTGATTCTTAATTTGGACTGCGGAATATTTTTGGTCGTGAAGAATTGGCTGACTTCCATTGTGCACTTTGACACTGTGTTTCAGGGTTGTATCAGTACACCCACATTTCATCACCAGTGATAACATGGCCCAAAACATCATCTTGCCTCTCCATAAGGTCTTGGCAAACTTTGACTCTCCTTTGCTTTTGTTCATCGGTGAGCTCTTTGGGACCATCTCTGCACACACCTTTCTGGTGCCAAGATTTTCAGTTCAGATTTTCATAACTGTTTCTCTGTCCATGTTTGCTTGGTCCGCTATGCTTCTCACAGTCAGCCAACGATTTTGAACCACAATTCAACAAGTTTTTGCAATGTTTTCATCAGTTCTGCTAATTACTGGGTATCCTGACCTCTCTTCATCAGTGATGTGTTCTCTCCCCTCAGAAAAACATTTAATCCATTTGTACAGTGCCATTTTCTTCATGGCATTATCCGCATAAACTTGAACTAATATGTCCCTGATTTCACGTCCACTCTTGCCAAGTTTAACAAGAAACTTAATGTTTGTTCATCGCTCTAATTCAAGCTCACAGATTCTTGCGACGGCACAAAAAAACACGGAACAACAATAATGAACACCACTCAGCAAGGCACCGCCACACATCCACATGAACACCGCTGTGAGACATTGATATACCAAGGTTATAAAACCTTACTGAGCTGTTTGTACAGTGCTGCTAATGTAAGTGCATGGTGGCAAGTTCGTGAACTTAATTTTCAGATTTCATATGCTCACTACCGTCACTACTCAGCAGGCAGGGGAAGCTGGATGGGACCTTAGGTTCACAAAGGTTCTTCTGCCATTACCTTCCCATCCTTCCTTTAATCCCGCTGATCTTAAATATCCATCCAATGGAAATGTGGGCTTTTAAGGATTAATTCCTCTGTTCATGACTTGTCTATCCTATTGGTAAATCAGACTCATTTTAGGGGTAAATAACTCCCTTGATTATTGAATAAACACAGATGTATTTTAATGAATGAAAGCTGGAATTAAAAGAAGAAACTGGTACTACAGAGTGAAAGATTACCAAGAACTGCTGTTTAGCAAATATACAATAGCTTAAAACATCTATGTCTAAAGAATAACTTAATTTATTTTCTTGGGCAGCTGGATGGTTAAATAAAGAAAAAAACAATGTGGCAGTCTGACAAACTTCAGTATTTATTTGAACTTGAGCTATATAAAATGGCAGGACAAGGGAAGATAATATTTTTCCTTCTGTACACCTAAAGATGTATTACCTTAGCTGAGATGGGGTTGTAACATGGGATGGATAGATGGATGGATGGATGGATGGATGGATGGATGGATGGATGGATGGATGGATGGATGGAAGGATGCATAAATAAATAGATGGATGAATGGATGGGTAAGAGGATGGGAGAATGGATCAATTAATTCAATAAGTATTTATTGAGTACGTATTATGTACCAGATACTACAGGACATAAAGTGATCAAAAAAAGATAAAAATTCATATACTCAAGGAGAACATATACTCTAGTAGAATAATAGCTAGATGGCTAAATAAATTCTAAGTGGATATGGTAGCCCCTAAGTCCTTGTTACTTTGCTTCACAGGCCACAAGAGTACATTTACTTAAACCTTGATAGGCCCATAAGAAATAATATGCCCATGGTACAAAATTATTGCTGGTATTGAGATCAAACTGCCCTTTACACTCATGAATACCAGACCCTATAGATGGAGTTCAAGGTTGAAACTAAGGGAAGATGTTAAAGTGAAAAGGGCATTTGTTCCTTCTCTGTGAGTGATAACAGACATATCTAAAATGTACCAGATGTGCTGTGTATCGACCGAAATGTGATTGCAAGGCAAAAGAAGGCTTATTGGTCAGCCATTTATGTGAGTATACTTGGATTTTGCTCACTATACATAAGCAAGAAAAAAGTGGAATTATTCATGAATGGAAATTTTGGCACCTGTGACTCTCATTTCTGAAGGAAATTAGGCCTTCCTAGGAAAATATTCTTGAGATGATTTTGTTTTCCATAAAACAGTGGGATGAGACTTTTAGATACTAATAGTCGCTATCATTGTATGTATATTTTACAACAAAAGCAAAGGAAGAACATTTTTCTCTTGAATATGTTCGTTCTTTGAGATTTTCAAGTAAAGTAAGAAAAATTGAATGTATAACTTCTTTTATTTATTTATTTATTTTTTTAATGCTAAATCATTAGGCTTCCTCTTTTTTTTTTTTTTTTTTTTTGAGGGCAGTGTCACTGGCCCTCATATGTGGGACCCGAACCAGGGCGGCTGGCTTCCCAAGCCAGTGCTTAACCTCCACACCACTTGGCCGGCCCTGAATGTATAACTTCTTTAGGACAGAAACTATTCTAGGGCTGGAGGGAATAATGCATAGGGAAATAAAACTTATTAGGAAATGAAGCTGAGTTTGCTGGTAATATCATGGCAAAATTATTCTGGGTCAGCTATTATCCTTTGGTTTTCAAGTTCTGAAGCTTAATTTTTGTCTTGGTATACAGAGCTGTTCTGCCATATTTATTCCTTGGGACTCATTTATTCATTGACCAAACTCACACGATTCTGATGTATATACCAGCATGTCAATTCATGAATCTAGTTGGAAGTTGTCTATCTCCTGGTAGGAGATATGTCTTCTCATAGACATGGAATACTCCAAATTATCCCTCAAAAGGCTTAACTGAAAACCAAGGAGTTGTATAATCTCAAGACATCAGGACATCAGTTACACAAAGCTAAGAACTAACTATATGATTGTATTTCTGTAGGAAAACAGTCAGGCACAAAAGCTAAATAATTACGATCTGGGTGAAATTAGGGTTGGGTTCAAAGCTCATCTATCACCTACTAGTGACTCTGAGAAAGCTCACCAATGCTTATTTCCCTCTACTGAATACGGGAATAATAATTTAAGATGCTCAAACAATATTAACTATTACTGTTACTAAGGGAAAAAAATAAGTTTTGTAGAATCAAAACACCCTTTGCCTAGATAGTAGTGCTTGACAGACACTAAAAGTTCCTACTCTCAACATTGTTTTCATGAGAAACCATTGACTACCCTAGCATCACGACAAGCAAATTACAGTCCAGCTAAACACGGCTACATTTTCCTTTTTCATCTGTCTCATTCTGGGGATCCCTTCTGTGGCTGTCAGCCTCCTCTGGACTTGGGGTTTTCCTAAATCTCTGGGGAAGGTTAATTTGACAGGGATGTTAAGTTTATACATTATGTGACTATTTCTACAGTTCCAGCCTCAGAACTGCAGTTAAGTGTTTTCCTGACCATGGTACTATAGCCACTGATTTTCAAAAGATGAAGAAAAGCTTATGTATCAGGATCATTTAAGCAGCTGGTTAAAAATACTCCTGGAATCATTAAAATGGTGTGTTTTTTTTTTTCAGGGAAGAGTGGGATCAGTAGGGTTGGCCTGGGAAGGGGCATGAGCAAACACTCTGGGGTGTTGGAACATTCCACAGCTTTATGTGGGTGGTGGCTACACAGATGTGTGTATATGTAAAAATTCATTGAACTAGGGGACTTGTGGTTTCTGGTTCTCCGTGTAAAGAGCTTGGAAGTTGCTGCTTCATCCTAAAAACAGTAAAAAGCTGGGCAGACTGAAAAATCAATTACTCTTCTTGGATCCATAAGAAAGAAGAGGACACAGGGCAAACTGCTCCCAACAGGATTGGAGAGACAGGAGAGTACAGGAAGTCCTAGTTTACTGGAACAGAGACTCACAGATGGAAACTGCACCAGGTTATGGTGATGCCTTTCTAGATACAACATCAAAGATATGATCCATGAAAGAAATGATTGATAAGCTGGACTTCATTAAAATAAAAATTTGTGCTCTTCAAAAGACAATATCAAAAGAATTAGAAGACAAACCACAGACTGGGAGAAAATATTTGCAAAAGACATATCTGGGGCCAGGTTAATGGCGAATTGGTTAAGAGCTGGTTTGGGAAGCTGGCTCTGAACAGCAGGGCCCCGGGTCGGATCCCACCTATGAGGGCCAATGACATTGCCCTCTACAGCTAAGATGGTGAACAACAGCTCCACCTGGAGTTGGGCTGCTATGAGTCACTGGCGACAGCATAGCTGCAGCCCCTGCTGCAGTGGGCTGCTATAGACTACAGTCAGTGGCCGGCAGCCAGCGTGAGCAGCTGGCAACCGGTGTGAGCTGCCAAGAGCCGCCATGAGCAGCTGTCCAAAGGCCGGCGACTGAGCTGCCTCACCCGGGAAGAGAACAATGACAATACCAACATGGGCCAGTGAAGCAATATCCTCCACAACTAGACTGAAGAACAAAAAGGACAGCAGCTTGTCTGCTCCCCTTCCCCGGTTCCCCAATGCTGTTCCCCCCCATTCCCCAATTCAAAAAATAAAAAGAAATTAAAAAAAAAAAAAGACATATCTGATAAAGGACCATTATCCAAACCATACAAGGAACTCTTAAAACTTAAGAATAAGGAGACAAAATTCTAATTAAAAAATGAGCTTCAATAGACACCTCACCAAAGAAGATAAACACATAGCATATAAGCATATGAAAAGATGCTCCACATCATATGTCATCAGGAAAATGCAAATTGAAATGAGATACCACTATCCTCTATTAGAACTGTCAACATCAAATGCTGGATTTGGAGCAACAGGAACTCTTATTCATTGCCCGTAGGAATGCAAACAGTATAGCTACTTTGGAAGACAGCTTGGTGGCTTCTTATAAAACAAAACATAGTCTTACTATACAACCCAGCAATCAAGCACTTTGGTATTTACCCAAAGGAATTGAAAACTCATGTCCACACAGAAACCTGCACATGGATATTTATAGCAGCTTAATTTGTGATTGCCAAAACTTGAAAGCAATCAAGATTCACTTCAGTAAGTGAATGTACAACATCCAGACGATGGAATATTATTCAGTGCTAAAAAGAAATGAGCCATCAAGACATGAAAAAAATATAAAGAGACCTTAATTGCATATTACTAAGTGAGAAAAGCCAATCTGAAAAGGCAACATACTACATGATTCTAACTGTATGACTTTCTGGAAAAGGTAAAACTATGAAGAGAATAAAAAGATCAGAGGTTGCCAGGGGTTGGGGGATGGGGAGATGAATAGGCAGAAAACAAGATTTCTAAGGCAGTGAAAATACTCTATATATTACATTGATGGATATATGTCATTATACATTTGTCCAAATTCATAGAATGTACAACATCAAGAGTGAACCCTAAGGTAAACTCTGCACTTTGAGTGATTATGTGTTAGTGTGGGTTCATCCTTGGTAAAACATGTCCCACTCTGGCGAGTGATGTTGATAATGGGGGGAGGCTACGCATGTGTGGGGTGGGGGAAGGGGGCATACGGGAAATCTCTGTAACTCACTCTGAATTTGCTATAAACCTAAAACTGCTCTGATAAAACAGTCTTAAAAAAATCACTGAACCATGCACTTAAAGTGTATGTGACAACTCAATAAAAAGATTTAAACATCAACAAAAATGTCTGGCCCCACCTTAGCTCTTTTCAGTCAGAACCTCTGGGACAATGTGGATCTTTATTTTTAATAAGTACCCTCGGATGGTTCTAATATACACTGAACTTTGAGAAACACTGATGTAAAAAAAAGCACATTTTCAAATATTGAAGACCAAAAAATGATCTGAAATCAAGACCATCCCAGGGACCAAGAGATAAATGTCACACAAATACCACTATTCATATATTCTGAAACCTTGGAGATTTGAGTTAAGAAACCAACATCTGTTTCTTGTGCTATCCGATAGGTCTCTACATTGTGATAGGTCTCTACATGTGGCTCTAACATAAAAATTGAAATGAGTCCTTGGGAGATGAGGACCCGCTGAGAGCTCTGTTCTTAACCTTCACCTTTGTGACCAGAGCCTCAGGCAAAAGTGCTCCTCTCTCCAATCTGATAATGTCAAAAGCTGGTCAAGTTACTTGGGGTTGAATTACAATGCCCTGCATTTGGGAAGAGCACTTGTCAAGAACATACCTCCTCCAAAATAAGCAGAGGTCTGTTTCAAAAAAAAAAAAAGGATCCCTCTAATGGAGCTTTTTGAAAGCTGAGATAAAAGATTTCCTTCAATGTAACTGCCTGCAGAGTGTCATGATTCCAAGTGAAAAGCTCTGCTGGCTCACGAACAGATGCTCTAATGTTTGAGTGAATGAATTGGGAGAATATTTAGAGACTGTCCAAGATTGCTGCAAGGTTTTGTTTCCAAAGGGCTCCTGTGCTTTGGTGTTACTTCATGCTGCATCATTTTCCTGCAGTGTTCATTGTAGTGGAATGAGGGACGTAAGCAGGAAAAGGATGTTTGCCTTAAAGGGGGAGAATGTGCCACAACCACAGGCTCCAGTCACCCGCCTGTAGGGTTTTCCTTTCACCATTTGGACTAAAGTGGCACCCTTTTTAGAAAGAGAGCCTCAACAGAACAAACGTTTTCTGGGCTACACATTGAATGAGAAAATGCAAGCCGACCATCTCCCTGTGGACAGTATGGCTAAGGTTACAGTGAAAAATGATTCCCAGGGCAACCTTCCTGACTAATCCTCTCATCTATATCCGGTTTCTCCATTCACAATAATCATTTCCTTCAGTTCATGCCCCACCCCCAACAGCACACCTGTTATTGCCAACCTGTAATAACAGAGCACAGATCTCCCTAGCGAAATGGCAAAATGACTCAAAGTGTTTATCTGCTGGCAAAACTGTGCTTTTCTCTGAGGCTGCTGCATGGAAGCAGGAATTTCTCCTCACATCAATCATGGCATTTTCCAGCTGAAAAAGACCTTGAGGACAATCTAAGGAAACTTTTTGTTAATAGATACAAAAGCACAGGTCCAGAAGGGCAAACTTACCCCAGGTGACAGAACCAGTTAGGTATCAAACCTGAGCTTCAGTGAATGTCCTCTGGCCAAACCAGAATTGCCTTGATCACAGACTTTGTCAACATCTCTGGGTCTTTTTTTTTTTTTTTCCAGTTTTAAATTCACAGCAATATTGAGTGGAAAGTACAGAGATTTCCCATACGCCTCGTCCCCACACATGCCCCTTAGTCCTTTGAAGTTTCTTAGTAGTCTGGGCCAGTTCATGGAGTTTAAGTCAAATTAATATCTTTTCCCCTTTTCTATTTGTCAGATATTTTTATACTATGAGATACCAGACAGGAGAGATACCAGACCCCTATAGGGTCACCTTAAAAAAAACTTTAGAAATATCCCCATTCTCCTGCAACTAAAATACAGTAATACCTTGGTTTGAGAGCATAATTCGTTCCAGAAACAAACTACTTGCATTGCAAGACATAACTCGTTTACCACATTAAAATGCAGTAGAGGGCCGGCCGAGTGGCACGGTGGTTAAGAGCTGGCCTGGGATGCCAGCGGCCCCGGTTCGGATCCCACATATGAGGGCCAGTGACACTGCCCTCTAAAAAAAAGAAAGCATTAGAAATGTTTGCTCGTCTTGCGGAACAGTCGCAAACCAAGTTACTCGCAATCCAAGGTTTTACTACACTTTTTTACTTCTCCCTAGCAACTACTCCTATCCCCTCCCTTTGGTGATGAGTCATACCTCCATTGCCCACTATGGTTCTTTCCTAATTTCTGGAATTTCTCCACCTGAACTTTCCTGGAATCCATAACATTCAGTCTCTTTTAGTACACAGTGTGTCTTTTGATTATTTTGAAACAGTCCATGTCTTTTGCTTAATGTTTATCATCAGTTTCCTCACACGAAAGTATTGGGTCACTTTGGCATTTTTATTAGTCTGTGGTTGCATTTCAACAGTCTCCTACAAGCTGAATGACAAAAATGTCCACCACATTCAATACGCTGAACATTTTCATCTTGCCCCCATGGTACCCAGCAACGAAAGCACATGTTCAGGATGAGTCACCCCATTTCCTGCCAACAATAATTGGCAGGCATGCTGTGGCTTCCTCCAGTTTGTTACTTCTTAGTCTCAGCCATTTAATTTTTAAATCTTAAAACAGGGTTTATGGTTTTAACCAAATCTGCAATTATTAGAAGTAAATGCCTTGTTTACTTTGATGACAGAAGTGCATGTGAAATATATATAAGCAGTTCAGAAATTTAGCACTGCCAAATAATATGTGTCTTAGTCTTGTTTGCTTTTCAGGAAGCATCACCATAGTCCATGGTGCTTCCAAATTACCTAATTTAAGGTGAGGAACCTTTAACATTTTCCTGATGTTATATCCTTCCAAAACTATCAGCAGTTTATATAATACTGTACTTTCATTTTGATGGATGGAAACGTCAAGACAGCAAGCCTAGGTCATGAGGCATCAACAGAGAACAAGCAGTGCAACGCTCATCAAGGTGACCTAACCAGTGAACCAAAATCTAGCCACAGATCTTGAAGTCTTTCATGCTATATCCCTATATTGTCACCCCTATACTCCCTACTTAACCAAGCTCCCTCTTCATTAATTTCCATGCCATTTTTTCCTAAGGTTTTCAGATATTAAGCAGAGCACCGTCTCACCCAGCCCCTCAGGAGCTCATGTCACCATAACCCAGTGTCTGCTCCTCCCCTCTTTTATTTTCCTTTCCCAAAGACAGTGAGAAAATGGGTAAGAGCCACAAAAAGACTAGCGTTCCTTGACCTAGGTCTTTTTTTAATTATTGGAAAGAGGGGCAGTATGATTTCATAGGAAGAATAATGGATTTGGTGTCAGGAAACCCAAGGTGAACTCTAATTCTGTCACTTGTCAGCTCTGTGACTTTTCCTGAAGCTCTAATCTCACAGAGCTTCAATTTCGTCATTGCTTCCTTGGTGATGGTACACTGGTTTATTGTGAGGTGCAAAATCCATTGAATGTACTTTGTAAACTGTGTGATGCTATATGAATATAAATAGTATAATGCTGATACCTGGGGCAAACTGAAACTAAAAGGGTCTCCTACGGTTTTAGTGACTCCTATGCAAAAAGCTGATAATCACGTGCTAGACCAGATCTTCAACTGTTCCATAGAAGTCTTCATTAGGAGAATGAGTACTTGGGTGAAATGAATGAAAATTATTGAAAATTTATTTCTACTTTTGAACATGTTTTAAGATCAACAGCTTAAATTTCCAATCAAATAGAACTGATGCTTTGGGGAAAACGTGACACATTTACTACAAGGTTCTTCGTATTCTCTGGAATTGCATCCCAAGGCATCCCCATGTCATAGGTTGTACAGCAATCCCTGCCTCATATGTGTTTCCATGGGAAATTAGTTATTAGAACTGTGTTATAATCATCTGTTTGCTGGTTTGCTTCCTCCAGGCAGGCATTTTGGTTTATTTCTTGTTTTATCCCTAGAGCCTAGCATAGTGCTCAGTATATCATAAACACCCTATACATATTTGCTGAATGAATCAATCAACTCCTTTTCAAGGATACATTTTTTTTGGGGGGAGAGGGGTTGATTGATGATTAATGTCCTAATTACTGTTGACTTCCACTGATAAAACTGAAAATGGTGAAATGAGAGCTTTAAAAGTTAAATGGCTACACCCGAATTGTAAATCCAATGCTGACTTTGAGCTCTTCTATCCAATGCCCAGCTATCCTTCCCTGAGGCCCAACAGCCCGACTCTCAGCACAGATGTTCATTTTACTGCTGTTAGGCCTGTCTTTGCAGATGAACACCATTCATGATTTATCCCGCCCATTTATTTTCTGTAATCCTCAATTATAAATATAAGAAACCTTGCTCCAGCCTCTGTTCCACATTCCACAATATCTATTTCAACACACAAATTTCCCTTTGAAACCAATGAGCATTCTATGCCAGAAGATATCCTGGGGCTGGGGGAGGAAGGCAGGGAGAGAGGAGAGAGAGAGAGAATCAGAATCGCCATCTGTTGACAATACTCTTGTGCAGAGCCAGTTTTGAAGGTTAATGACATGTCACGCATCCTCTCGCGTCTGGTAACAAAAATAGGCTGCTCTCCCAGAACTCGATAGAACAGTTGTTGCGCCCTGGAAGATGTAACACGTCAGCCAGCGCTCCAGCAGAGTCCAGGATGGCAACTTCTGCCAAAAGCTGGAGGAAATTTAACAGGGGTCTAGAAAAAAAACGACTTTTACCAAAACTAAAATGTGGAAGTGACCATTTTTCCCTGAGACCATTAAAGGGCCTATAACGTATTAACCTTTCAAAATGACCCTGCATCATGGGTTGTTTATTTCAAGAGCCATTGAATTTCGTCAGCAACTCTTCCATACATAGCTTCTCCTTTCTTTACCTATTTTCAGTAAAATAAGGGTTGTGAGCCTATAATAAAAACAGGTCCAAGGATTCACCAAGGGACTACCCATGGTTTTGGGGGGTGGCTCAGTTATTGGAATTGCAGCTGATCTAAGTCAAATCTGGGTCTCAGCTTCATTGACAGCCTACTGTTTAATGACTCACTTTGCTGTCTCATCAAGAATTCACTCAGTTAGTTGAAAGGTTGCACCTTCTCCAATGTAATTGCATGCTTTCCCCACATTTCATCTGGCTCTCTTTAATTTTCAAAGTCCTGCTGAGCAAACTTTGAAACTCTGAGCCTTTTACCACCTGGTGCTCTAGGGATGTTTTAAGAGGAGGCAGCTCTGACTATTTTTCTGTTAACCTAAGAACAAACTATCTGGTCCCAGCATGGAGTAGAGTGGATTGAACAGGGGCCGTATAAAAAGACAGAGAAGGGAAATTGGAAAGCTCTCAAGCTTCTCCAGATCATGCCTTTATTGTGTGACACCATTATCTTGTTTGAAGTGAAGTTTCTGGACTAACTTCAAATATAAATGTAGAAATACAAATAAGAAACTAAATGATTGTTTGATTACTTGCCAGTTTGGAGTAGTATCTAACCCTCTCTTAGGCAAGAGCAGACATACAAGTAAAAGTTGGGTGGTGTGAGGTGCCAAAATGATCACTCGCATGGAAGTTGGGAGATTTGGGTTCATTTACAGGCTCTTCTTGTGTGACTGTGTAAATCATTTCATCTCTCTGAGCCTCAAATTAATTTAACAAATGGGTTTTCAGCCCCTAAAAATGGGAGGGAATTTGTCTAGACCAGCACTGTATGATACTTTCTGAAAGGAAGAAAATGCTCTATATTGGTGCTATCCAATATGGTAGTCCCTAGCCATATAGAGCAGCACATGAAATGTGGTATTATGACCAAAGAACTGGATTTTTAATTTTATTTCTTTTTAATCATTTTAAATGTAAAACAAACATGTAGCAAGTGGCTACTGTATTAGACAGTGCCATAGTAGTGAATCCTTCTTGTTATTCTGCCTACTGTGAAATTTACTTCACAAATTATTTGGTATAAATTAATAATTTTAATCTTTATCAGTGTAATAATTAATCACTGTAATAAAAATGGGATCTCTACATGAGCAAGATAAAACATATGAGAAAGAGTTTCAGGAATTGCAAAATGCTACGCAAATATAAAGCATTACTAACAAAATCCCATCACAGCTAACTGCACACTTTTGCCAAATGCCAGCTGGCATATAAACTAAAAAGTCTTCTATTTCATAGCCCAGGCCAGTGGAAAATACCCTGCTGGGATAGTTCCCCAAACACACTTTCTGAGTACCTTCTTCCACTGATGTTTAAACAAATTTTAGGTTCCTTTTCTTTCCCCCCACATCCATCAATCGTTTCAACTTGTATGTTGCAATAACCAATAAAAGAAAACGATGTTTATAAATAATGTAATGTCTTACCACATTTGAGTGAGTGCATTTCTTTTGCGTCCAGGCTTTACCTCACTCCAGCAGAGCATATTAAACATTGACCGGAGGGAGTCCAAAGCAGTGACTCACCAGAGGCTCCCAATTTGGCATGAGCCTGCATTTGCCTCTTTCCACCTCTGTTTAATTCCTTTCAGCCCTTTGGCTTCCTCTCACTGACCTTCAGACTGGGATGGTCCTTCCCATGTGGCACCCGACTGATGTCCCTCTCAAGTTCCCAACCCTCTCCATTTTGCCTCTGGTCTATTCTTGTCTCCTCCCTTCTGGAACAACATTTACTCAGTTCTATACCCTCAGTCACTGTTCCCTTCAAGATGGCCCTGAGACTGTCTTGTGGGTACTGACCCAGTGGGCAGTTTAAGCTTGCAGAGTCGAGTGCGACTCTGCCTCGAGCCCTTCCTCAGCACTCCAGACCATGGGTTTTGATTTGAAGGAAAGGCCTCTCTTAGCAATAATTGAGGAATTAACATTTTCCACTTTATCTTATTTTTAAGTGACTCTAGAGTCTTCTATACAAGATACATGGTTCAGAGTTTGGAAAAAGTTATTTCTTTTAAAAAATAGCTTAGTTTATGCATAGCTGGCATGCAATAAATGACACACATTTAAAGTGTACAATTTGCTAAATTTTGACAAAATTATGTACACACACACACACACACACACACACACACACACACATCTCTACAAAACCATCAGTTCAACCAAGAAAATATATATATCCACTACCCAAAAAGTTTCCTATGTCCTTCTTTAATCCCTCACTATCACCATTACCTACTAGCCTCACCTTTGCCCTGGACTCAGGTAACCACAGATCTGTTTCCTGTTACTATAGATTACTTTTCACTTTCTAGAATTTTAAATAAATGGAATCATATTTATGTTTTATTTTTTGTTATTTGTTTTGTCTAGCTTCTTGCCTTTTTATTGGAGTAGTGTTCATTTTATGGGTATACCATACAAATGGATCTATGTACCATTCATTCTCCTGTTGATGGACATTTGGGCTGTTTCCAGGTTGGGCTATTACAGATAAAGCTTCTAAGAAAACTCATTAACAATTCTGTGTGGACATATGCCTTCATTCCTCTTGGGCAAATGCCTATAAGTAGACTGGCCAGATCATATTGTTTTTAAGAAACTTCCAATATTTGGTGTTCTCAGTCTTTTTACTTTTAGCCATTCTAATAGGTAAAGGCATATTTTCAGTTCTCGAATTTGTCCCATAGTTTACTGAAACTCTGTTTATTTACTTTTTATACTTTTTGTCTTTATCTTTCATTTTGGATACTTTCTATTGCAATGTCTTCTAATTCTCTAATCTTTTCTTTTGTAATGTTTAATCAGCTATTAATCCCATACAGTGTTTTTTTCACCTGAGACATGACAGTTTTTGGCTCTGTAAGTTTAGTTTGGGCCTTTTTTATCTTCCAGGTCTTAACATCTTTCCTCTAGCTCTTAGTTTCTGAAATACAATAATAACTGTTTTAATGTCCTTGTCTGCTAATTCTAACATCTATGTCAGTTCTGATTTGGTGTCCTCAATATAGGTCATATCTGTTCACTTCTTTGCATGCCCAGTAACTTCCTAATAGATGCCAGACATTTTGTGTTTTACCTTAGTGGGTGCTGAGTATTATTGCATTCCTAGAAGTATTTTTGAGTTTTGTTCTGAGACACAATTACATTACTTGGAAACAATATGACACTTTCAAATCCTATTTTTAAGATTCATTAGGCAGGCCCAGAGCAGCATTTAGTCTAGGGCTAATTATTTCCCATTGCTGAGGCAATATCTTTCTGAGTATGCTATCCATATATACCCTATGAATTATAAGTTTTCCAACCTGGCTGGTTGGGAACAGGCACTATTCCCAGCCCTGTGTGAGCTCCTGGAACTTATTTTCTAACCTTTCTGGAAATTTCTTTCTATAGCCAAGAGTAGTTTTCTCACACACATGCACTGATCAACATTTTTAAACATGTTTAAAACTTGAAGGGCCTCCTCAGGTTTCTGAGCTTGTCTTCTCAGCAGCTTCTCTCCAGAACTCTGCCCTACAAACTCTAGCTGCCTTTGTCTCCCCAGCCTCTCAGTCCCATCTCCTCAACTCACAAGGTTGACTGCCCCAACCCTTTTTTTCCCTGTGTCTGCACAGCAACCTGAAAACTTATTTAAGGCAGTAAATTGGTGCAATTATAGTGCTTCCTTTGTTTTATCCCCATCTCTCAGGTATGACCATTCTTCATTGCCTAATAACCTTTGTTTCTGATATTTTGCCATTTTGTTAATATTTATTTATTTTGTTATTTCTGGGTGAAGGGTAAACTTGGTCCCTTTTCTCTGTCTAGGCCAGAAGCAGAGTCAATTGTTTCTTTTTGAAAAGTGTTTATTTCTACCACACACCCTCAGTCTAATGTGAAGGAACAAATAAACACAATTGTATCCTTACAGGGAAAGTTTATGAGTTAGATTAGATCTACCCAGGCTGCCCAAACAGTACAAAGCTTCAGTTGAAAACTGAGTGGCCCTTCATCAGTTTGTCGGCCCAGAAGTGCAAAACATTGTGGAGCAGGGTCCCATGGAGAAAGGCATTAAGGGAAAAGCAGGGTCTGAGGAGAGACTGGTTACAACATGGGGCTGTGAGTCCACTGGAGAATAACAGGAGAATATGCAAAGGAATTCACACTTCATTCACTCAGAGCCCCTCCCTTTCCTTCTCACTCTCTAGTGGTTGATTCCTTTGTTGCATTGAGCATTCTGAGCCTCTTCTGCCCTTGCTAATATGTATTTGCTGTAGTTTCTAGCTAATCTCATCCCCTTCTCTCATTTGTTTCCAAGCAAAAGCTCCTGTCTCTAACACCATTTCTCTTACTCAGGAAGTTAGGGTGTGGGCAGAAGTTGGTCCAGGAAAGCTGACCTCCACTATAGATCAAAGGACATTGGCCTTAAATGAGAGATCAACTCTGTCTGGGACATTTATTCAGTTTAGAGGGCTCAGTTGTAACTAGTGAGGATTTTCTAATTAAATAAAACTTTTTACTTTTTCTATCAACTAAATGTGAATTTTAGCTTTAACCTAAAAACACATGCTTTCTGAATACTGAAATTTAGATAAAGGTAAGACTGAAAAATAGATACCCTTTATTTCAGAAAAGAAAAACGAGATTCCAAATCATACCTTTCAACCAACCATTTTCACATTGATGTTTATTCATTCTATTCTGACAGCATATCTTTGTTACCACAATTGTCAAAGAATTATGGCAGAGAGTTAACAGAAGTATAGTAAATCTCATAAGAAACACTAGACATTCTTGAATGAATGGAAAGATGCCACAGGACACTTCACATTCTCACAACAAGTTACACACATTAAAAGGACATTATATGTTGTAAAAATTTTGTGGGGTGTCAGATGGTCACATGTCTTGTTAGGGAAACCACTTCATGGATGGAGTAGAGGCTTGATCACTGCACTGTATACCTGAAATTGATGTTGTATATATAATATTGTATGCCAACTGTAATTGAATATATAGATAGTCACGGGATGTGGATTATACAGTGGAAGGGAGTCAAAGGAATTGTAATAGATAGTATGATATGGGGGGATGAGGGGGGGAGAATTGGGGGAGGTGGGTTGTCACTTTGAGGGGTAAAAAGTATAACTATTGCACTGTGTTGTACACCTGAAGCTAACTAAAATAAATAAATTTTTTTAAAAAGGACATTATAAAATGACTCACACAACAACAAACTTTAGTTTTCATTCGAACACTAGAACTATAAAAGAATGTCATCTTTGATTATAAAAAAGATCCAGTAAAAAACGTGTAGAGGATTATCTCTTCTTAGAGTCATCACAAATTTATTGCTGAATGGGGCATGGAAAGAAATGGCTAAAATTTTAGTCTAAGGAGGTACTTGGAATCATATAGAATTTTAAAAACTTGATTTAAAACTACTTTCACTCAAACTGATTTATGTATGTAGACAGAACAAATGTTGTAAGCTATATAGACAGATAAATGATGAATGGATAGACAGGTGATCCTCAAAATGTCATTTATTTCCACATTATTGTTTTTCTTTGCACTGAACAGCATCCTGGGATAGGAAGAAACAGGCAGGGAACAAACAGATTTTCAACAACAGTAACAAGAGACAGGCTAATGTTATTGTTTAGAGCAGTGTTTCTCTAGGTGTGGTCTGAGGAACACATGCTACATCATAAGTGCGTAGGGCACTTTTAGAAATGTAAATATCCGGGCCCCTCCCAAACATATTAAATCAGAATCTCTGATAATGCAGCCTGGGATTCTGCGTTTTAACACACTTCCCTAGTGTTTCTACTTCACATTGAAACTTAGAAACTCCAGGTTTCAAACATCTATTCTGAAGCCAAACTTTCTGGGTCCAAAATTCAACTCTATACAATAGCAGTTTCATCATGGGCATATTACTCTGCATCAGTTTCTTCACCTGTAAACTGGAGGTGATGATAATACTGGTGCCTATCTTGTAGAATTATAAAAGAATTAAATGAGTTGATACAGAAAGTCTTTAGAATTGCATTGGGCACAATATAAACACTGTCTATATGAGTACAAGTGCAACAAATGTAACTAAGTCAACCATGTTCCAAATGACTACATCCTATAAGTCTAGGAACTCAAAAGGAACAAAATATCAACCATGAGTTATAAGAAGTAAAAAGAAATTTGGCCCACAGCATTCCCCTTAGCTAATCATTTAGGGGTTCTTCTGTTGTGTTTTGCTTGACTAGCAAAAGATCACTGTTTTGTGAAGCTGTTTTTTCCTACTCTAGAGGATGCGGTAGCATCACCAAGTAATTGCCCTTCACCTGTAACCAAAACATCATTGATCTTTTTATCATAAAGTTCTAGTGAATCCTGGGGAGTTGTCCTCCCCAAATAAAAGCCATATGCCTCTGAAGGGAAGATTATTCTCCATTCAGCTCTTGTCAAGTCACCTCCCTCTGGATCATATGTGCCTCTTGTGTTTCGATCTCACTCAGACTGTCAGGAATTCACCTCCTTCAACTCCACAGTCTCAATTTTAGTTATATGTGTTGCCCAAGTGAGCACACAGTTTCTAGCAAAGACTAATTCTTGAGAAAAACTAGTGAAGATTTTGAATAAACAGAGTTTAGAAACTGTTCCTATGCTATACGTCCTCAGTTACAACTGGATGGAGAGATAAATAATAATAAGCCATGGAACAGTGTCCCCTAGGTGATTCTATAGTTTCACTTCCACTGTGGACCACGATGTGACACACAGTGTGGTGGGAGTCTGGCGAGGTGGATGCGCTGTGTCTTCTGAGTCATAGTTTCAAATGATCAGCCTCCTCAGTTTTCCACCTAGCCTGGCTTTCCTGGCCCATGAATTTCACCTCACTGTAACTCCCTTGTCCCCTTATATTCCCTAAACTAAATCCCATCCTGAATCAATATAAATACATGCTCTGATAAAGTCCAACGTCCTTAACGTCACTCTAGAGCTTCATGCTGTCCACTCTTTCTCCCTCTCTCTATTATTTCAAACATGTTCAACACTGGCAGGTCTCCAAATGTGCATCTGTCTCTCTCCCTGCAGAGCTTCCCGTATGCGGTGCTTCCTCTCCCACCCCTGCTCCACCCATTCACTTTACTAATAGCGCCTCCTCATTATTCCGAACTCAGCAAAGGCCTGGTCACCTCCTCCAACATCTTTCCTAATCCAGTCCCTCCCAATGTACGTATCAGACTGGCCCTTTTCACACCATAAGTCCTATTGACTCATTTGTTACCCCTTCTAAGTGATTCAGTCCTTAAAGAACCCTGTTTTGTTGATCCCTGTATCCCTTAGCAGAGGGGTTTGTGCTAGTATCTCATGAGATACTTATTAATGGGATGAATATGTTGGATCCTGACCATGCATTTAAGAGTGTCACAGCTATGAGGCTCAACGGAAAGAATGCATGCTTTGGAATCAGGCAGATCTAGGCTTACGTCACAGCTCTGTATCTCACTGCCAGTGATGTTGGGCAACCAGTGACCTAATCTAAGTCCAAGTTGTACATCTGCAAGTGAGGGTGGTAATCTTTACCCTACAGGTATGCTATAAGAATTAAATTAGATAATACATACCAAACACTTACCTGCTATCTAACAAGAGGTAACTTATTATGATTGTATTAATGGTGAGAATCAGAATTTATTCCTATACAAATCAGATCCAAATCAATCATAACTCATAGACAATCTGTTGCAAATACTTGAAAGGGACACTTAGGTATCTCTAAAGTATTTGAGAATGGCCACACACACTTGAAAGGGACTCTTAGGATATTAGCTCCCTATAATAGTGCTGCAAATAAAATATACACTGGAGTCTTTTCAATATCATGATTAATTCCAATTGTTAGTGTCGCTAGAGGAGAAATTCCCAAATGTGCTAAAAGTAGTGTGGTAAATGTAGCATGATATTACTAAGTAAAACCCTTATTCAACATGGTGCTAAATGCTATATATATATATATGCTTTTCTTATTATTTAAGGCATTCGCTGTTGTTCCAAATTGACAACTGAGGCTTACAGAGACTAAGCAACTTTCTAAGGTCACACATGGACTGAGTGGGACACAGCCTTCAAGATTTTAGAAGACATTTTTGAGGCCAGAATCACTGTTATGTATCCTTTATGGTGTGATAACTCACAGTGATGGCATATGAATGACTTGATGTTCCCAATAGTTTCTAGTCTGAACATTCCTCTATCCCTACCTTTGTTAATTTTGCAATTTAAATAGCCCGAAGTTGTGGGTCTGAGAGGCTTTTAACTTTCCACTGGAGCTGGTTATTACCATGGTCTGGGATATGCTATGGGGAGCGCTCAGAACAACAAGGTTTTAGCTGTTGCTTCTCCAGGTCTGCAGCTATAGACTAGAGATTTTAAAATGGCATGGCAGGGATTGTAGCTAAAAATGCAGGTTCATTGATCGCAGCAGAACTTCTCGACCCCCGTGATGGAAGCAAGGGACTATCATCAGCGGGGCCTCATTTCCATTTTGTAGCTAACCTGGTTCTTTGAGCAAAAAGTCACTGCTTCTGTGCCAACCAGCATCATTGCAACCTCATGATTCTCTAGTAGGAGAATGGCTTATTCTTTTTTTTTTTTTTTTTTTTTTAAGATTTTAGTGGGGAATTGGGGGAGGGGAATAGCGTTGGGGAATGGAGAACAGACAAATTCCAGTTTTCTTGTTCTTCATTCTAGTTGCGGAGTTCGTCGCTTCACTGGCCCATGTTGGTATTATCATTGCACTCTTCCCGGGTGAGGCAGTCTCTCGCGGCCGTTGGAAAGCCACTCATGGTGGCTCACAGCAGCTCACGAAAGTGCACGCTAGCTGCTGGTCAGCCCTACTGCAGCCTATGCCATCGCCCGGTAACTCACAGCAGCCCAGTTCCAGGTTGAGCTGTTGTTCACCATTTTAGCTGTCGAGGGCGCAGTGACACTGGCCCTCATGTGGGATCTGAACCGGGGTCCTGCTGCTCAGAGCTGGCATCCCAACCCAACTCTTGCCAACCCAGTTCTTAACCAACGCGCCGTTTGGCTGGTCTGAGAATGGCTTATTCTTACTTCATTACTTCTGTAACACATTAGGGGTTTTTTCCCCATTATTAATTCATTACTTTTAAACTGATGTACTTCTTTATTTTTAAATTAATTAATTAATTTAATATTTCATGAAGCCCTTGCTATGTGGTACCCTAGTGAGAGGCATCACAATACTGTGGCAAGAATGTGGATTTTTCAAGTCATGTAAACATGGTTTTGCATCCTGCTTTGTGATTTACTAGCTCATAACCCACACTGGTATCAATGGTCGTTAAGGCATGAATTTTGGAGTCAGACCAGCTTGGCTTTAAAACCCATCTCTGCCCACTTATTAGATCTGTGACCTTGGACAGGTTTCTCTGAGCTTTAACTTCTGCATCCATAAAGCAGAAAGAATAACATCTACCTAGTAGAATTCTTATAGAAGATTAACATGAAATGTGAATACAGCATACCCAGCACGGCCCCTGACAGACAGTAGGTGCTCAGTAAATTTACTTTCCTCCCCTTTCCTACTAGGTTCCAAGCACTGTAAAAATGAATATATTTGAAATTTACAACTTCCATTAAAAAATGGAATAAAGGGAAAGGAAGCTAACTTATTAATCACCTACCTTGTCCTAGGCATTTGCAGTACCACTGAGTTGAAGTAAACACATACCTTTGCTTATTCACTCACTCATTCATTCACTTATTCATTCATTCAGTAAAGAGTTGTTTGACACCTGCTGTATGGTAGGCACTTGTTTAGGCACTGGGGACAATGTGATAAGTAAAATGGAAGCTCCTGCCTTGAGCTTACACTCTGGAAATCCATACCTTTTCTGTTATACCTTGCTGCACAAATGAAGAGCTTTGGAAGTTCCAAAAAAAATTTTTTTAATGTTATTTCCAATTTAGAAATGAGAAAGTCTTCATGGAGAAGAGGAAATCTATCTGGACTTCAGAGGACAGTAGGGTTCAGAGATGTGTGATAAGAGTTGGGGTGGGTAGAACAGCATACGCAATAGCCCAGAGGCAAGAAGGAAAGAACCTATGAGGAAGCAGTGAGTTTGATTTGGTCACTGGGTGGGGTGGATGAAAGTGAGTAATAGAAAATATTTTGGAAACATATATGGAAATCAGGTGATGGTGCATATTGAAAAGCAGACTGAAGAGTCTAGAGTTCATCTGGGAATATAGAGAGTAATTTAAGTTTAATGAACAAGGACGTAAGAGAATTGAGGGTATACTTCAGAAATATTAATTGGGCAACAGTGTATAAAATGGATTAAAAGACGGAAAGAGACTAGAGACAGAGACTTAGGAGGTTGCTGATTAAACATCACTGGGTATTGCCTGGGGATTTTTTTTCTTTTTTTAAGACTAATGACAAAGAGATCCCAGAAAATTCAGGTAAATCCATTCTCATCAGAGTTTGAAAGGTAAAAGTGAATTTTTGTTTTTAAAAAAAGGAACAAAAACCTGTTTCATCTGAGAAAGCACTACATGATATCATGTAAAGAACCAATTCCTTTGATATATGAAAGATCTTTAGTGTCTTCAGTAAAACAAACCACATTAGACATAAGGGATGATAAAACCTGAGACAACAGGCCATGTGATATAATTTTCACACTAAGTTGATTCTTAGGCCAGAGCTTTAAAATATTTACAAGCAAATTCTGACTCCTCCGTGGATTTTTGTAATAGAAGTCTTATTGGAAGATAAGAATAAAGTGAAACATATATATAAGAACACTTGCAAGGTGACAAATGTCCCCAGCCCATTTTTGATCTTTAAGAAAAAGAGGTTTCCAGCACCATTTATACCCTTCCCGGCTAGTAGTGCCATTGGTCTAGGTGTAGCTCTTAGTGGGTGGAGAACAACCCATTCCCAGACCAGTAGGTGTCACACAGCATTCTACCTTCAAAATATGACCTGTTTTCTACTTTCTCTTGGGTTCTGCCGAATCCAATTCAAACTAACCCAGACTGAGGTCATTATCTTTCCCTCTTCCGTTGCCTTCCAAACCAATCTGATCTTCTCCCTGCCTCTCTATTTATTCAATATATACTTGTTAATCACGTACTCTGTGCCTGGTCCCACACCGATCGCTGGAATCTCTGCTAAAGGTACTATTGGCCAAGAAAACCTTGGATTCCCCCTCACCTTCTCCTTCCCTCTCAGCTCTCAAGTCCTCTCAGCAACCAAGTCCAGCTAAGCCAACCTTCCCAAAGTCCTATTTATCTGACATTTTCGCTGTCTCTGCATTAGGCTACCTCTGGACCATTACAAAAGCAAGCTAATCTTTACCATTCTCCTCTCTACCTTCACCCAGTCTGTCACCAATCCAGGCCCTCTTCTATGGATGGATCTAATCATGTGAGCTTTGAAAGCCTTGCTGCTCAAAGTGTGATCCATAGATCATACCTCGCCGCAGTAGCATCAACTGGCAGCTGGTTAGAAAGACAGAATCTCACAGCCGAACCTGCATTTGAACAGAACGGCCAAATGATTCAGAAGCACATTTACTTTCGAGACAAATGGGTTGAAAGCACAAATCCGACCCTGTCACTCCCCAGTGGACATTTTAATGCAGGGGCCAACAAATTATAGCCCACAGGCTTAATCCAGCTTGCCACCTGTTTTTGCACAGTCTGTGAAGTCAGAATGGATTTCACATTTCTAAATGACTGGGGAGAGAAAATCAAAAGGAGCATAATATTTCACAACATGAGAAAATTATATGAAGTTCAAATTTCAATATCCATAAATACAGTTTTATGGGAACACACCATGCCCATTCATTTACACACCATCTACGGCTGCTTTTGCTCTACAACTGTGGAACTGAGTAGCTACAACAGAGACGGTTATAGCCAGACAATCCTAACATATTTACTACTTGGCCCTTCACAGAAAAAGTTGGTTTCCCCTTGTTCTATGGAAAAAACACACATGATAAAAAAGAAAAAAGAAAAAAAAAATCCACTACAACTTATGAGATATGAAGGCAAAACAGAAAGATCTGAACAACTTTCTCCTGTGTAACAGGTTTCAATACCCTTCTATCATCGTCCATGTCGTGTTGTTGGTATAGTCTTTTCAGAGCGGGGGACATGAGTCAGTTACCCTCGTTCAGTTTCATGGTGGCTGATTTCTCCCCTTAGAAGGACAGAGGGTACGTTTTAAACATGATGAGAGCAGGAGGATCACCCTGGGAGGTTCATATATGAAGAGGGAATCATAAGGGATTTGAGTGGACACTGTTTCCACATAGGTCTTTATTACTAAAGCCAAAAGAAGGTATCTTCTGACTCTGGAGAACTAACTGAATCCCTGCAGGGACACAGTACTCTGTTGTGGGCAATAGTTCTTCTACTGAAAGGAATGTCTGAAAATTCCAAAATGCAGTGTTTGAAATATCAACAACCCCCTCCCCCCCCACACACACACACCTGCAGAGCTTCCCCTTGCTACACTCCCAGATTTTAGGGCTATGTGAGACATTACAAGGATGAGTTCAGATTTCATTCATTTCTAAATGCAGACACTTTTGGAATAACACTATCAGAGTTATTCCTCCTGGCTTACTCCTTGCTTAATTGATACATTCCTTTAGAGTCACTGAACACCACTGAAGCAGGTGTGAGAAAATAGTTCAAATTCCAATCCCATCCTAGAATGAGAAAGAAGGGGAAGTCTGTGGATCCAAACCCTCTCAGAGAAGTCACAGAGACACTGAAAATCTTAAAGCCAGAAAGAAAGTGGTTCCCTTCCCACTCTTCTTCCCCCATCCCTAAACTTCACATTTTTGGAAAAGTTAACTGAATGATTCTGCACCTACCCAATAATAAATTATGTTGCCAGCTGAGTTGAGTACTATGGAAGGAACCTGGGCTACAGTAGTACATAAGATGCAGCTTTTGTCCTGGAGAAGTTGACTAGCTTGGGGAAAAGGCAGATGCAGAGGCAGACACGTACCACAGTTTTAAGTGCTACAGTTCAGAGTGAGTACAGGTGCTACATAAGGGGACAACTCGCTCAGGCTCATGGGGACAAAAATGCTTCCCAGAGGCGATGTTTGAGCTGAACTCTGAAGGACAAATAGAAATCTGCCAGATAAAGAGCCCTGAGATTAAGAGTAAAAAGGGTATTCAAGGCATAGAGATATCAAAAATGAGGGAGTATTGCCCCTTTGAACTGTGGGAGAGTAGAAGGCATGAGGGGAGTAGGAACAGAGAGAGGAGAAAGGCTGGCCAAGTCAGGTAAAGAATGGTGTGTTTGCTGTATCTGGCAGTCTGGACTCCATACTGAAGACAAAGGGGACATATTGTAGAGTTGTTGGCATGGTGACATGATCAAAGTTATACTTCAGAAAGCCAGTGAGCCACTGTGCAGAGAAAGCATTGAAGGAGGGCAAGGTTGGAGGTGGGGAGAAGGATAAAGGGAACACTGTTGGGAAGAAATAATCGCCGTCATCTTTGATATCTCTGTGCTTGGAATGCCCTTTTAACTCCTAACCTCAGGCTTTTTATCTGGCAGATTTCAACGTGTCCTTCAGAGCTCAGCTCAGACATCATCTCTTGGAAATATTTCTGCCCCCATGAGCCTGAGCGAGGTGTCCTCCGGTGCCCACACAGTACATTTACTCACTCTGAACTGGAGAACTTAAAACTGTGGTAAGTGTCCGCCTCTGCATCTGTCTTTTCCACAAGGCTGTGTGTATGAACCAGGGTGAAGAGAATGATGGTGGAAAAGAACAAGCAAAGGCCAGTCCATAGGGCCATGCAGGTTATGCCCTGCACAGGACACTTTTCTAAGAGGGGAGCTACTGAAAATCAGAGTGCGGTCTGCTGGCCAAGTATTGTGTGTCCTAGCAGGAGGAGAAGGCAATCTTTCTTGTTTTTTTAATCCCCAGACAAACTACCAGTTTGTCATTCTCACAATGTCACCATATAATGGGTTGCCGGAAAAGTCATGATGTATTTTTTTCTGTTTTTCATTGCAAAAATGCGTCATGACTTTTCCGACAACCCAATAATATATGAGCAGTGTTGAAGACCCTGTCAAAGAAGAGCATATTCTAGAGACTTTTAAGGAAGTAAACAGCTGATCAGGTGTATAAGCCAGAGGGAGAGAATTCAAAGAGGACATGGAAGTGTTTGGTGTGCGTACCTCGTCATTCACCAAGGCACGATGAGCCTTCTCAGTCCTAGTCCAGCTCTGCTTGGCCAGACCATTTAACCCAGCTCCATTTTTGCTATCAGAAATTTCTTAAATAAGTTCATAAAACAAAATTCAAGTAAAAAATAAATATATTTATGTCTATTTAATATTTTTCACCTCTTTTATTCTTTGTTTCTTTGTTTTTTCCTGGCTCTATTTAGGTCACATCTGAGACAACATGGTATAGTAGGAAGAAAGTAAGCTTCATGGTGGGACAAACTAAATCTCAGCTCTGCCAACAGTTACACGACACTTCAGTCTTCTGAGCCTCAGTTTGTTCCTTTGTAAAATGGAGATGATAATGCTTATCTGGTAGGGCTGCTGTAACAGGCAGTGTATATAAACCACCTCACCTAGTGACCTATAAATATAAATATAACATTCAATACCTTTAGCTACTGTTGTTATTTACTGATCAAAAATTCCGTAGCTTACTTCTTTCTCCATTCCCATTTTTTCAGTTTCTGTTTTAAGTTTTAGAGTCTTGTCATCCCTTCCTTTTATTTTGCTTTTTTTTAGCTGAGCCACCCTGCCACCTGTTGGCAGCTCTATGGCAACTCAGCTCGGGCTGGCATCGAACCGCCGTTGCTCAGAGCTCAGCTCACACTCTTGAGCGAGCTCTTAACCGACTGAGCCATTTGGCCGGCCCAATCCCTTCCTTTTAATATTGTCAACATTACAATAGTAGCCAGTAGCTTCTAGAAGTGCTTGCCTAGCTGCAAAACCCTCCTACTTCAAAAACTTCTCAAATGTGCATGTTCATCTAATAAAACTCCACTGAGAATTCTAAAAGCATACCCAAAATACAAGTCCTTTAAAACAATAGATTTCAAATGATGAGTATAGATAATAAATGTACTTATTTGGGAAGTTTTCCTGAAATGTATCAGAAAATGAAGGAAGGTGAAAGAAGAACCCAGATCTTGTTAGGCCATGGTGCGCACATGATTTTTCAGAACCCGTAAGTTTACCTTATGTAGTTTGATTTAGAGAGCATTAAATGGTGCTATGTGGCTGGCACTATGTTGGGTAACATTTTAAGGAAAAATAAAGCATGGCTTCTTCTCTTGGGAAGCAGGGCTTCATTTCCTACTTTCAGTTGGAAATTTTAAATAGTTGAATTCTGTTTCAAGAAAACTGTATTTACTGAAACGTTTAGGTAGGAAGCAAGATCTTGGCCAAGAACTTTTAGTTCATCTTCAGCAGCCAATATATAAAAACATGTTACTGGAAACACTTTTAGATTTGTTTATCCTTAAATAATGTAGTCCATTTTCATGTTGGGGAAAAAAAATAAAGAATTCTACAGAAAAAAAGACTCGCATGACTGGCTGAGTCATCTGTGTATATTTTTTTCCAGTAAGCTACATTATGCTGGATGCTGTTCAAAAGGGAAAATGTCAAATGCACTGGGGTTCAGTCTGGCATGTGGGTGGGTTTACTCAAGCACAGAAATCAAATACAGGCAATGGAGCCAATACCTTGGGAAACAACAGAATGGATTACAAATCAGAGCTGGATTTTCCAGTTCTTTTTCAGCTGAATCCTACAAATGCAATATAAATGAAGAATACATAACAGGCCGTTTTAGTGACATTCATTATGTTTCTTTCTTAGAATCTTAAAGTAGAAAAAATTTTAAACACTGTAAAATCAGCCTTCATTCCATACCATCACTCTTTCTATGACACAGATCTGTAACAGATATTCACACTTCTGCTTAAAAACTGCTGGGAATGGAAAGCTCACTACATTGTAGCTCAGGCCCTTTCCTTAGTCAGACAGATTTAATGCAGAGCAAAGGCCCTGAATGATGTAAGCCAAAATAATAACAGTAGTTACATACGGCTGGGTGAAATTATGGTGGTGATGGTGGGGTGTTTTCGTTCTTCTTTTGCTTCTCTGTATTTTCTAACTTTTCTATAATGAGTTTGCTTTCTTTTTAAGATTTTATTGGGGATTTGGGGGAGGGAAACAGCGCTGGGGAATTGGGGAAGGAAAACAGACAAGTTGCTGTCCTTTTGTTCTTCAGTCTAGTTGTGGAGGACATCGCTTCACTGGCCAATGTTGGTATTGTGATCATTGCCCTCTTCCTGGCTCAGGCAGATCAGTCGCCAGCCATTGGACAGCCACTCACAGCAGCGCATGGCAGCTCACGCCAGCTGCCGGCTGCTCAGGCTGGCTGCTGGTCACTCAAGGTAGCTCACGGTAGCCCAATGCAACCCCACTGCAGCCTATGCCATTGGCGGCAACTCACAGCAGCCCAACTCCAGGTCCAGCTGTTGTTCACCATCTTAGCTGTAGAGGGCACAGTGTCACTGGCCCGTATGGGATCCGAACCAGTGGCCCTGCTTCTCAGAGCCCACGCTCTGAGGCCAACTCTTAACCAACGAGCCACTCGTCTGGCCTGAGTTTGCATTTTTTATAATAAGAAAAAAATAAGTACTTAAAACTATGAAGAATTCAAATACACTGAGATTGTTTCAACTTTTCACTATAAAAATCAAAGCAAGGTAATATTAATTGGCTGAAAATTAGACACCAAAATTACTAGTGTTTCAAAAATCTGTGACTAGGAAATACCAATTTCAACCATATTGTTATGTCAATCAAGGTGCTGTTTATAAAATTGTTTTTAGTTCCATTGCTCTTGGTCCAATTGTATTCCACTCTATAATTCCTATGCTGTGCACCCTCTGCTTCTATTACAGCACTCTAAGGATGCCAAGGTTTTAGAAATTGCATCACTCTGAGGACACAAAACAAGCTAATGAACTAACCACCATCTTTACAGTGTCCTATAGTTACCTATTTTTTTTTTCTTAACATGGAATTTTACGTTTATCTCTGTTAAGGTTGATTGTATCGCTTGGTTTCCTTCCTTCCTAGGAGGTGCTAAGCAGAACACTTAAGTTGTTGTAAGGGATAGATTGTTCCTGGATGAGAAAGATGTGTTCTACAGAATTTCTCATTCCTTCTCATGACTATTCCTGGTTCCCTGCCTTTCAGGTCCTTGGCCTTCTCTCCCTATTCCCAATAAATTATTAGCTAACTTCTAGTAAATACTATGCTTTAAAATAAAACACATGCATTGAACATCTACTATGTGCCTAATGCTTCCACATAGGTTACCCCACTTATTCTTCAATACAATCCAGTTGGTCAGTATCATTATCTTCATTTTTACAACAGACAAACAGAGGCTCCAAGACAAAAGTAATTTTCCTTAAGTTGCACAGTTACTCATTGACAAGGGTAGGATTCGAACTTCCATCTGAGTGGGTTTAATGCTAATGCTGCCTCTGGGGGTTTATTGCACTTGGTCACCTGCCTTACCCTTGCCTGTCTGGTCTCAAATCGACTCTGTCCCCTATTCTCTGATTTCCAACGTTGACCTGGAACAAATCTTATTAACTACCTTGCTGAAATCAAGGCTTACAACATTGTCCTGCTTTATCATTTTAGTAACGTCCAATTGTTAAAAAGAAAACTGACTCGTACTGGACTGTACTGGCTCATATACCTGAACAGTTCAAAGACAGACCTGAGTTGATGCAAACACTCAGGTAATGCCCCAAAAACTTGATCTCTCCATTTCGTGGTTCAGTGCTTCTCCATCTCAGCTTCAGTCTCAGGTCTCAGATGATATAAGATAACTGCCAGCAACTCCCAGCCTACAGCCTCCTATGTCTACTACATACAAATCACTTTCACTGTTTTAGAACTTGTAGGATATATATATATATGTAAACCCTTAGCCACAAAAAGGCAGCATAGTATAATAGAGAAAGCCTAGATTTGAATCTAGTACTTGTAGTTGTGCAAGTTACTCAACCTCAATTTTCTCAATTATAAAATGGAGAATCTATATAGTTCAGCTGACATTTAAATGAGATAATGTAAATAAAATGCCTAGCACAATTCCAGGAACATCACAAGTGCACAACATATTAGCAAAGGCAAGTACACAAAAAATACTAATTCTAGTGGGGAGACATGCTCCATAATATTAAGATAAACTAGTACGCTAAGGGAGTCAGAAGGTTCACGCTTGGTTGGGGTTATGGGGTTGGAAGTGATTTCATGAGAGAGATGGTATATGAAGTGGGTCTTAAAAGGATGGATGAAATTATAAAAAAACAACTAAGAGAGAATAGCTTAGGGCATATTCAGGGTATGACTTGAGTAGAGGTAGTGGAGGTGATTGGAGACACACTTGAAAAGGAAGATTAAAGCATATTTTTGTGAGGTTTCGACTAAGGAGTTTGCATCTAATTGATTGAATGAGAACCCCTGCAGAAGAGTGATATGGTAAGGATTGTGTTATAGGAAGACTAACATTAGTATATGAGGTTTGACAATTAAGTTCAAAAACTTGTTGCAGTGATGTTGCTAACATTTTTTTGATATCAGAGCGATTATTCATTATGAATTTGTACCAACCAGACAAACAGTTAACCAGACAAGCTTACTATTTGGAAGTGTTGAAAATGATGTGTGAAACAGTTAGACTACCTGAACGGTTCGCCAACAATTCATGGCTCTTGCATCATGACAATGCACCAACTCACACGGCACTGTCTGTGAGGGAGTTTTTAGCCAGTACACAAATAACTATTGGAACACCCTCCCTACTCACCTGTTCTGGCCCCCAATGACTTCTTTCTTTACCCAAAGATAATTATCATACAAAATGGAGAGAAGAGCCAAGGGACAGAAGGCAGAGACAAATTAGAAAACCACAACAGGTGAGCAAGTGAAAATGAAGGCTTAATCTCAAGCAGTGCCATAGTATTAAAATTGAAAAGATACATGTAAATAAGATTTCAGAGGTAGTATCTATGAGATTCATCAACTGGATGTTAGAAATGAAAGAAAGGAAAGAATCAAAATGTACTCATTTTCAAGTCTGGGTGTCTTAAAGAATAAAGATACCATTTACAGAAATGAAGAAAAAAACAACACACAAAAAAACCTTGGATATCAGGATATACATAACCTGCATTTTCCAGAGCTCCAACAGCCTAAGGTTACAATGATAAAGATACAACTTTCACTGGCGCTTGCCTGCACTCTGATCCCAGAAAGTCTCCTTTAATCCCACCTCCACCCCCGTCAAGAAGGGTGGTCCACAAGTGCTCTTCCCCACTGTATGTGGCTGCTGCTGGCACTGCCACTAGCACACTGACTCCCTCACGTGCCACGGATGTGGTCTCCAGAGAAGTGGGAAGAACGCATCTTTCCCCTTTGCATCACTCCATTTGAAAGGATCCCCAAAGCAGGGCTCCCTGTGCCCTGATATTTCAGAAAAACTGCTAATTCAGTTAATATTACAGCTCCTGTATGGGACCCACACTTGGGTCAAGCAAGGGATGGACCCACAGACAAATTCTGAGCTTACATTTGTATTCTCAGAAGGATTTTCAACCTGAATTCAATCGTTCTGAATCAATGATTGAATATTAGTCATTGATGTTAAATCACAATTCAATAATTCAATCAATGTTTAAATCATAACATAACCTGCTTCATTACAAATTTACCATCTTGGGCCAGCTGAGTGGCACGGTGGTTAAGCTGGCTTGGGAAGCCAGCAGCCCCAGTGACACTGCCCTCCAAAAAATAAATAAATAAATAAATATATATATATATATATATATATATATATATATATATATATATATATATCATCTCATGTTTCATCTTCAACGTTTTTACATTTCAATTCAAAGAAACAACCAAAATTAAGAAAATAATCTCCTTAGCCTGAGCCATGGGAGCCCACAGCAAAGCACATTTAGATTTATAAAATGCTTTTTTAGTAACTAAAACAACAAATGAACTATATAAAATAATTCAAGCGATGACCTGAAGATAGAACAAATGTTATTTCCTTTCTTAGACACACCATCATCCATAGCTGCACAAGATGATAATCTTATATGTCAGAACTTTGACTTCTAAACCAGGCTATAGATGCAGTGAAAATAGAAATTATATAAAATCAGAAATGACATAGCCCAGGCTGGTGCAGTGAGAACCCAAAGGAACCAAGTATCAAAACAGACAAAGCTCACACTCTCAGTGAACTTGATTGTCAATGTATTGATTGTCAAAATAAAGTTTAAAATGAAAAAAAAAATTGATTCTAAAAATCTTTTTGTCAAGTGTCTTTTGCATTTGGGACCAAGTTGTAGATTAATATAGGCAGCTAAGTAAGCCAGTAAATTATTATTTTGACATGTGCATAGCGCTTTGCCTTTAAATCAAATTTTCTTTCTTACACCTTATCTCATTTTCTCTCATTAAGCAGAGCACAGGCTGGAAGACAGAGGAGCGGAAAAATATTGCACATATAATCAAAGCTACCTGATAAAACTTGGTATGAAATTAAAGCAGTGCTATGAATTCTAATCAATGTGTACTCGAGTGAAATTTGTATGCTTTAAACATCGTGAATATGATGCTTGTGGTTTTCAGACGAGAGTTTGTGGTTTTCAGACTCTGAATTTAGCAGATGTGTAATGAGGGAGTCACTTAACACAGGGTTTATGCAAAGTAACTCAAAATAATTCACACAAATTCTCTGGTGAGGGTGGATATGGGGAAGGGGAAATATCAATCCATCAGTCTGGGGGAGAGGGAGCTCCCTGCCTTTGCTTTCCATAAAGGAGGCCATCTTTGTCCACAGTCTGTCAGCCCCATGTAATTCCTCTGGTTTGTTTGCCCTGACTCAGAATCAAGTGAAAATCTAAATGCTGTAATGTTGCACCTGAGAGAGTTTATCTCTCTCAGTGAGGGAGAGTCAATGTCAAACCTAGAAACCACCTGATACCTGAAATAGGCGGAGAGCTTTTAAAAGTCATAACCCAAACAGAATCCTCTGTTTACATTTCCTTATGTGAGTGAAATACCAAAACAAACCAGAAATCTTTGATGGGCTTGGGGTTTTTCCATACACACATACACTACATGCTGCTTTACATTCAATCCCTCAGTCTGTCCCCTGACTCCTTCCTTACCAATATGGCCATTCAGTGGCAGCTCCTGCATCTGTTTTGTGGGACCTGAAGCCTAAGGAAAAATAAATACAAAGTATACAGATGTGTACATATATTTTCCACTCCTTCATTCAACAAATAATTGGAGAGTGTTTACTATGCCTGAGGCTCCATATGATCAATGAGAATTAGCCTATGTGGGTTACCCAAATTCTTTTGTAATGTTATTATCCCTAAAGAGAAGACAAATTACCAGATTACCACCAAGGAGACAATGCTACTTTTTCCATTTTATACATGAAGAAATTAAGACAGAGAAATAGATTGCTCAAGATCAAGCAGCTTGTAAGTTGTAGAAATAGGCTTTAAATCAGGTGTTTCTTATTCCAAAGTCCATGTTCTGACTGCTATACCACTCTGACTCTTCGATATCTTTTCACTTATCTATTGATGTGAAACAGCATTTACTCTGATACTTAAAAATGATCCTGTCCAGTGAGCACATAAACAAAATAAATAACTCAATCCAGAAAAAGAGCAGGAAATCAAGCAAAGCATCACATTCCTACTCACTCAAATAATTCATTTTAACAGAACCTGTGATTCCTCCCACATTCCCTGAGATGCAATGAATGGGTACATGGTTGCCTCTCTGAGATGCTATTCACTTGCCTTTTGATATATTTTTTCCCCAAACTCACTTCTAAATTGCAAATACTACTAAAATGAAAACATAATTATTTGTTGCTCAGAATAATAAAACATCAATTCATATACAGTCTTTAAAAAAATCACCTTATTGAGTTAGACACCCAGACCTAATAATTAAAGGTATGACTGTTTCCTGTCCAGTCTTTGCAGCCCAGCCTTCTCCCTGCTCTCCACAATATTATTATCATGCTCTGTCTCTTGTGTACACAACAAGAAACCAAGTTCTGGGTGATTCTCCAGGCTGGGATATAAATTACCGACTTTGAATGCATGCAAGTCAGAAATGAACAATTTAACCACTGGAAAGTATAACCTTATTTTCTTAACAACTATAATGCTCACTTGAGAAATAACTGAAAGATGCCAACACGATTCTGGAATTAAGAAAGAAAATTAATGTACATTGAGGGCAATACCAAACAATTCTCTATTCTACATAGATTTAATCCAATTCTGGAGAATACCTAAGGGAGGAACATTGAAGCACTTTAGGAAGCCAAAAGAAAACATTGCAAATCAGAAAAAGCAATCTGGGTAAAAGATTTAAAAAAAAAAAGTGATTTGCAGTATTTAGCACTGAAGGTAGAGGAGACATCTAATAATGGTTGCCAATTATTTGAGAGGTATTATATATATATATATATATATATATATATATATATATACACACACACACACACACACACACACACACACATACATATGCACAGACACACGGGGGGAGGAATGCTATATTTCTTGTCTAATGATTAAGAGCAAATAGGTGTAAATCAGTATTTGTTAAAATTGGGTAGAGCCGCAAGTGACAGAAATGACAAAATAACAATGATAGAAGTATATTTCTCATATAAGTAGAGTCTGGGGGAAAACAAGCAATGGCTATTAAGCAGTTTACTATACATAGTGTATGGCTTCCTATTTATTGTCCAAAATGACTGCTTAAGCCCCAGACATCATGTCTGCACTCCATCCATAAGAAAAAAACAAACAAACGATGGAGTGAAAAAGTAATGTCCCCTCCCTTTAAAAATAGATCCTAGAGGGCCGACCGAGTGGCCCATTGGTTAAGAGCTGGTTTTGGGATGCCAGCAGCCCCGGTTCGGATCCCACATATGAGGGCCAGTGACACTGCCCTCTACAGCTAACAATAGCTCCACCTGGAGCTGGGCTGTGTGAGCCCCAGCGACGGTGTTGGCTGCCGCCCCTGCTGCAGTGGGCTGCCATAGGCTACAGTGAGTGGCCGGCAGCCAGCATGAGCGGTTGGCAGCCAGCGTGAGCTGCCAATAGCCACGGTGAGCGACCATCCAGAGGCTGGCAACCAATCTGCCTCATCCGGGAAGAGCGCAATGATGATACCACATGGGCCAGTGAAGCAACACTGAAGATCCTCTGCAACTAAACTGAAGAACAAAAAGACAGCAACTTGTCTGTTCCCCTTCTCCGGTTCCCCTCCCCCAATTCCCCAATAAAATCTTTAAAAAAAAAATAGATCCTAGAAATTGTACATAATACTTCCACTAACATTCCACCAGCCAATCACCTGGTCATAGCAGGCCAAAAGGAAAGCTGGGAAATGTAGTGCCAATTCCAAATAGCCAAATGCATAGCTAAACATTGTAGGTTCAGTTACCAAAGAAGAGGTAAAAACAGATATTAGGGGTTAACTAGCAAAGTTTGTCCCAGCAACACATAGGGAATTACCTTAGAAATAAAGGTCCTACATGAGACCTTACCTAGTAAGGTTTACTGAAGACAGCAATAGTTTATTTAGGGACAGTGTGTCCATCTTTGAATATTGCTAAGAAAAGATAAAATTAAAGTCTCTTCCTTCCAGTATTTTGTAGGAGGCAGAGGATCTGGGTTTGGAGATCTTGAAACTTCCCCACCAGCCTCTGTATCCCTAAGGTAATTGTTTTCTCTTGGTGATGGCTTCATCTCTCTTCTGCTTAAAACCACCCAGTATCTCCCTATTGCCTACAAGATAAAGATCAAGCTCCCTGGAATGGCATTCTAGACCCTTCCTACATGACTTGGTCCCCACCTCACTTACTTCCTCAAAAATTTTACTCAAGCAACACCCAACTATTTCCGTATTCCTGAAGATAGCATGATGTTTCAAGTTTCCGTTCTTTACTCAGTCTGCATATGTATTGATTGTCTGACATGTGTCCCAAACCCTAGTTGTATGCAATAGGAATAGACTGGTGGGTGTCTAATTTTTTTTTTTTTTTGAGGGCAGTGTTACTGGCCCTCATATGTGGGACCGAACCAGGGCCTCTGGCTTCCAAGGCCAGCGCTTAACCACTGCACCACTCGGCCGGCCCTAATATTTAAATAATATTAGCAGCAAATATTTATTGAGCGCTTACGATATACTGAGTACTATGCTAAGTACTTTACACATATAATCTTATAATCGCTTAATTGCTTATAATAATCACATGATGCAAAACCTATGTATCCCCATTTTATAAACGAATAAGCTAGGGCACAAGAAGCATAAGTAAGTTGCAGGAGATCACAGATCTCATAAGTTGAAGCTGGCTTTGTTTGATTCCAGAGCTGCTCAAGCTTATAACCACAAACTATTTTACAGTCAGCTTCCTCTGCCTTAAAGTTTCACCCATCCTTTTTCCCCTCCCCCATTATTTCCTAGACAGGCCCCATTGGTTCTATAAAACAAAGTCCAATTATCAGATCAGCTAAGAAGTCCCCTTAATTCCCTGGGACACTAAATGATTCCCGCTCTGTCAAGCACTACACCTGGACACACTTGCTTTTTTACCCATAAACCCAGTTCTGCCTCATCCCTGCTACACAAAGAAAGAAGCCCAAATTGGTATAGGAATGGACTGCCCAATTAGTTACCTACTGAGTTGTCGGAAAAGTCATGACGTATTTTGCCTATGGTTTTCAAAGGTCATTTATTTATATAAAGAACAAAGATTAATCAATGATATATTGCCTGTTTTGTTTGATAACCTTTTGCCATTTTTCAGTGAGCTTCATAATTCCTCGTTTATAGAAGAATCTGTCTTTGTTTGCAGAAAACTGAACAAGGTGCTGATTTACAATCTCATCTGAATTGAACATTATAACACGCAAGGAGTTTTGAAGAAAGGGAAACAAGAGGAAGTCTGACGGCGCAAGGTCAGGTGAGTATGGTGGGTGTGGCAACCATACTCTCATGCAAACCCCAGTAATTTTTGACAGGTGATCAAACTTGTGTGTGGTCTCTCGTTGTCACGATGGAACACAACTCCTTTACCATGAACAAGCTCTGGATGTTTCTGGATGATAGATTCATTCAAACTGTCCAATTGCTGACAATATACATTCCAATTGATTATTTGGTTCCTTGGTAGGAGATCGAAAAACATGACATCTTTAAAATCTCATCAAACTGAAAACATAACCTTCCTCTGATAAATGCCTGCTTTTGATGTCATTTGAGGTGAATCATCATGTTGGGAGGGACCAAGACTGTTTGTGCACCACATTGTTGTAAACAATCCACTTCTCATCACCAGTTATCAGTTGCTTCGAGAAAGGATCATTTTCCTCACGTTTAATGAGCATATTGCAGATGTTTATACGTGCTGTCAAATGAACTTCTTTGAGTTCATTCAGAACCCAAATATTGAGCTTGCTTACATATCTCAGCTTCTTCAGGTGGTCGTGAATGCTTGAATGATGGATGTTCAATGTTCCTGCAATCTCTCGTATCGTGTAACATGGGTTTGCCTTTATTTTGTCATCATCAACCTCAGTGGGCCTCCCTGACCAAAGAGAGTTGTTGAGTTCAAAATCACCAGCACAGAATTTTGCAAACCATGGTTGGCACTGACGTCCTTGGAGAACATTGTCACCGTAAACGTTATGCAATTTTTCACAAGCTTGACTCGCATTCTTCCCTTTATGGAAGTAAAACAGTAAAATATGGCAAAAATGCACAGTTTGGTCTTCCGTCTTCAACTTGTTGTAAAATCTCCAAAACTCAACCAAATCGCTCAATTTGTTTTTAGAATAAAGCTAGAACTGTCCGCTGTCAAACGACATAGCAATAACATAGATGCAAATGAGTCTAGTACTTCCAAAAATGAACTAGTGCCATCTGTTGCAAACATGTGTCATGACTTTTCCGACAACCCAATATTTGGAGATCAATTAAGATATCAAAACAGATCACAAACCATAATAAATACATGTGAATTAGATCATTAAAGTTTTTGTTGTTGTTTTTCAAAAAATGAAATCAAAGCATGAAAGAACTAAAATAAGAACAAATACTTATCAACACCTAGAAGGAGAACGGCCTTCTAAGTTTCAAAGGAATAAAAGAATCATAAAGTAAAAGATCAATGGATTTTACTATGTCAACCTATCTAGAATGTCTGTAGGTTGAAATATATTACAAGGAATTGCAAAAAACTGGGAAAACATATTTGCTTCAAATATAGAAAAAAATTGGTATCATTTTTGAAGTTGCTGAAACAAAGGAAATAATAACACTGTGATCTCTGCAGCTCCACAGAGCAACATGGCTGAATCCTACACACAAAATGTTGGGTAAACAAGATGGTCACAAGAGTTCAGAGCAGGATTCCATTTACATAAAGTTCAGAAATAGGCAAAACTAAACTCAATTGTCTATGAATGTTTCCATAGGTAATACAAATCTTAAGATAAGCAAGAGAACGATTAGTCAAAAGTCAGGACTGCGTTTACCAGGGCAGAGGTGGAGGTTGGGGGTGAGTAGTACACAGCGGAGAAGAAGGTGATGGATGATCAAGGGATGTGGGTCTTGGGGACAACATGTTACATCCTATTCCTTAACTTGGTCCGTGGTTGCACAGGAGTTCACTGTATAATTATTCTTTAAACTGTTCATATGTTTTATACACTGTTCTGTGTGTGCAATATAGATTTCATGATGAGAAAGGGGAAAGTAACTCAAAGGGGCAAAGGCTGTGCATAGAAAATCCACAAAAAGAGGAAATGCAACCTTTTTATGGGAAATTTTCCAGCTTACTGGGAATCAAAGACATGCAATTTTTCAAACAATACATTGTCATTTTCTGCCTAATTTTTATTTTTGTCCTTTATTTTCATGAGAACTCAATGTTGCTGGTAATGTAGTGAAAAGGATACCCCTAAACACTGCTGGAAGGAGAGAAAAATAGTTGGTAATATGTGTCAAGGGTCCAAACTGGTCTTTAACTTTTAACCCTCAAATTCCACCTCAGGGGTTTCTATAAGGAAAGAGTCCTAAATTAAAGAGGAAAAAGTGATGAACATCAGAGAATGACAGGTAAAAATGTTTAAACACTAATCTTCTAAAGTCTAATAAAAGGGAAAAGGAAATAACTGTACACTAAGTGATGAATAGCACATAGACAATAAAACAATGTTTATAAAGAATTATTATATAGAATATACTTATGTTATCATAAAAAGTAAGAGATACTAAACAGTATGTATAGTTTGGAACATCTGTGTAAAAGCATGTAAATATTTTACCTAGAGGAGAAAAAACTAGAAGGAAATATACCAAAATGTTAACTGTAGTTTTATTTAGAAGGCAGGAATTATGGTAAATTTTTTTTCTTTCTTTCTTTTTAAATTTCACTGAATGTTCTAAATTTTTATAATAGAATACATCATATATAACTTTTCTCTATCTACCATCTGTCATCTATCTATCCATCTATCTATCTTTCTTTTCTTTCAGTCAAGGTCCTTTAGGGTACTGTTCCGGCCTAATAGGAGTAGACTAAACTACCCATGAGGCAGAATTCTGATTTTGCAATATTCAGCCTGAATCAGATTTCTCCATGCACATGAGCCCTGTCTTGATTTATACCTGCATTCCAGACTCTGATCCATAGTTTCATTTCCCAAACTCAACTGTTCACTTTCACTTTCTTAACTTAGTATTGTACTGGGTTGACCTTCAATATCTGACAACCCTGTTGTGTCCCCTGTATCAACTCCCTTAAAGTGCTCCTAAAGAGAGCCCTACTGTGCATCATATGGCCTTCCAGGACTTAGAGTCGCAAACATGTTCTAAGTTTCAATTCTATGATGAGTACTAAATATACTAATTACCCTTTGATACCTTTACAAGGCACCACTATACAGAATTACTCCTAGACCAGATTCACCTTAATGGGGTGTAATGGTTAAAAGCACTGAACTTAGATCAAAGGGACTTGAGTTTGAGTCCCAGTCCTACCACTTACTTGTTATATGACTTTGAGCAAGTTACTTATTCTCTTTATGTCATTCCTCTTCTGAAAAATACAGATAATAATAACACCTACCTTAAAGCTTGTAAAAATTAAATGGGATGAAGGTGGTAAAAGGGTACAAACTTCCAGTTATAAGATAAAGAAGTCCTAGGAATATAATGTACAGCATGATGACTATGGTTAACAATACTGTACTATATATTTGAAAGTTGCTAAGGGAGTAGATCTTAAAAGTCCTCATCACAAGAAAAAAATTTTAATTATGTATGATGGTGGATATTAACCTATAGTGTTAATCATTTTGCAATATATACATATATCAAATCATTATGTTGTACACCCCAAATTAAGATTGTTATATGTCAATTATATCTCAATTTTAAAAAGTAAAAAAAGAAAAAAATTGAATGGGATGATCAATATAAAACACTTCCTGCCTGGCATATAAAACACACTGCACCGATGTTCTCATTATCATTATCTACTTGCACAGCCTCATCTACCGCCACTTCTCTCTTCAAATTTTATATTTTAATAGAAGGTAAACATTTACCTAGAACATTTTCCATTTATTATATAAAGAACCATTATGACAGTCCTTTGTCTTTATTCATTCTCTGCCAAACCAAAACTTTGCCTAAGAATGCTCTCCAAGAAATGTTGCTCTCAGTTCTTCTGTGCAATAGATTCCTTTAAGCAACTACTGAATCCAAGAGCATCCTAAAAGGCGGTTAAGAATATGTATCTAGTGATGCCCCTGAGAGGCCAGTGCTGAAAAAGAGTACGTGAGAGCCATCTTGAGAAATTGAAGCCAGAGTAATTGAGAACTCCTTAAGCATGGGGACCGAAGAAACAGCATGAAAACCTTCAAAGTCACTTGTCAGATACCTGGACCAAATGTAGGTGGATGAATCATGAAAAATAAAACTCGTGCCCAAGGTCTGCTTACATAGACTTCCTAGATTGATGGCTTTGCTTTAGCTCATTGGCTGACTCAATGAAAACCATCAGTCAGTTCTGTCATTTTGCATTTTGAGAATGTGATAACTGATAGATGGTTTCACTTGGTTGTTTGGCCATCTTACAAATGAACAATGTGTCTCCCCCTGATTATCCCAGAGCAGCTAGCTGAATTACACAGTAAAAAATTTACACATGCGCTTTCATTGTCTCAACTGGAAATGCCTCCTCTTTGTGCCCTGGGAAGGCCCTGCCCCTTTCAGTTTCCTTCTGCAGGAAATCTAGACCAGTTGCTGGGAAGAAATCCGTTTCTTTGTAGGATAAAATACTCCCTACAAATTGAAAAGCTTTTATATCCCAAACACATTACTTAAAACACCTTCAGATCAACTGCTTATAGCAGTGTCAAGAAAATACAAAATGATACTATGTCTTGCAAATAAGATCAATGGTTTTCTCACAAACTAGAGGATGTGGCATGCCACATGAAATGCCATTACCTTTTAGATCAGGCTGAGTGGTAGGAGCACGAGGCTAGCAATGTTCTCAGCATTTACCTTGTTAAATTTATATCCAAGGACACAGGCTTGCTCATTCCTCTTGATATTGTACCGGATTATCTGCAAGCAAATGGACATGGTTTTTGTTCTACTTTCCTGGCCCAGAAAAGGCACCAAAATATACAGAGGCCTAGAAAAAGGCAGATGTTTCTTCTCACGATTGCGATTAACTTGAATATATTGCACAGAAAAACCACAGAGACTGGCTGACATATCCCATGCTTAACTATGTATTTAACATTTATAGATCGTTTAGTCCTCATCCGCATTGTAATTTTGCTGTGTGCCATAAATGCGAACCAAGTTTTAATGCTTTTTGATATATGACTTCAGTTTATTACATTTCCATAAAGCTGTCTAACATTTATTAGGGTTTTAAAACTTTATTAAGTGATTTTCTTCAAGTGCATGAGATGCCATCGCCATAGTAATAGTCCAATTTTCTATATCTCCCTGTTGGGTTTCTTTGGTTCCACCGAAGTGGCACATTTTCCATTAAACTTTGTAGTATGTAATGTCTTTAAGGTGACAGTTGAGCACTATTATGGCTGTAGTAAGAACATCGACCGAAACTTTATCCTTGGGTCATTTGAAACAATTATTGGGAAAATCTTCAAGAGAATGCAAATGACTTAGAAAATTCAAATTTGCTTCTTTAAGCAAATGACAAAGGGAGGACATTTTGAAAGTTCAGCTTGCCTTCTGATTGCTTCTGGTTGCTGTAGCAGTGAGATAAGTAAGATGGTACCTCCTTCCCAGTATCTTAGACCTAGCACCTGATTTTGTGCTGGGGTGCTCAGTGCTGTGAAAGACGTGCACTAATATCAATCAACACAGACCTCTAATCCCTCTATTGGTTTTCATTTTCTTCTCAGGACTAACCACAACCTGTAATTACAGAAATTATTTTTTTATTTATTTGTATACTTGTGTGTTGTCTACCATAGACCTCCGTGCTCAAACCAGAGTAAAGTAGTGGATCCCACGGGAGCACGTATCTTCTCTGCCTCTTTTCTTATATCTTGAGCATTAAGCACAATGACTGCCCCTTGGGCTGAGCTGCTGAAAAAATAATTCAAGTAGATGATGTAACTCCTTTCACCTGTGGGGTCTTCAATCCTGTAGACTCCCAGTCATCCAAAAAATGAAATGTAATGAAAAAATAAAATAGTGTTTTCCTTCAGGGAGAATAAAGCTGCAGTAAGGTTGAATTAGCAGAATCTTTTCCTTTTCCTTTTTTTTTTTTTTTAAGCAGCTGTAACTCCAAATGTATCCCATGCATTAAACCACTCCTGGGCTAGGATCCCTGTCCCCATCTCACCACCTGCTCCCTGATGGCATGGTCCAAACAGATGGTTTATGTGGTAAATATCTCTGTCTTCACTAATGTTGCAAAACAGCTTGCTCCTGACTCAGCTTATGCCCTACATCATGGCAGTTTGATTCACCAAATCATATTTCCATGATGAAAGCTTTGACTACAGCCGAAAGAATGTCCCCATCTAACCCACATGGTCCATGTGTGAAAGATACTCGTTTCCATGAACCATAAATGTCTTGAAAGAGAGAGAACTACAAATCTGGTCTTGCATTTTCAGAATTGTTTTTCTAATCTAAAGAAAGATAACTCTGAATTAAAACCAATTGTTGAGTCAATATCCTTAAAATTTTAAATAAATGGGAGTATTCAGTTACCAGGAGGTCCATCATCAGGTATTTTCAAGGGGGAAAGTTCCTAAAGCAGCAAGCCATACTAGTGATCCAACTGAGGCATGAGCTAGCAGGGCCACAGCACAGTGCAAAATAGGCCCATCCTGGGCTCTATTCCCATGAGGACCAGTTGGCTTGTTCTGCTTCCTGGCCATGGCTGCACCACTCTCTTAGCAGTCACTCTTATTCCAGTGGTCACAAAAGGAAACTAGTCAGAGGATATGGGTAGATTGCACACCAGCAGAAGAAAAACATCTTAGTTCTCACATTTGATTCATAACAACCCAGAAGAGCAATTTTCACATATGATGGATGGCATGTTAGCTAACAGGTTAATAGTATTATCAATAAGATAAAAATGTTAACAAATGATCCAAATTACATTTTTATTGGACCACAAGAAGATGAAATAAGGGTGATGGGAATATAAGTCCTGAGTATATCATCCTGCTTCTTAAAAAACAACCCATATATGTGGTGTGTAAAATTCAAATTTAGAAACAGAACATTGGTATAAGGGTATTGTGATTGATTACAATGAACATGCATTATTGGCACTTGGATATTGGTGTTTAATGAAAAGACAAAAGTTAACTACATAATTTCAAATATAGGAAGGAAATGTTTTGCCAAGAACTAACTTGAGATATAAATTATTCCTTTACGATCTTATTTTCAAAAGTTATAAAGAATACTTTTATCTCTTTACAACTCTTAAATTCTCTGTACTGCAAAAGGAAAATCTTATGGTACACTTCCAATTTTTAATCTCTTTGACTGATTGGTACCAATATAATAAAATTTCTTTTTGTTTTATTAATAAAACACAACAGGGATTTGCTATAAAACTTACTATTTAATGAAAATACAATGTAATAAAAACAGTGAGGGCCGGCCAAGTGGCGCATTGGTTAAGAGCTGGCTTGGGATGCTAGCGGCCATGGTTCGGATCCCACATATGAGGGCCAGTGACACTGCCCTCTACAGCTAACAACAGCTCTACCTGGAGCTGGGCTGCGTGAGCCCCGGCGACGGTGTAGGCTGCAGCCCCTGCTGTAGTGGGCTGTCATAGGCTACAGTGAGTGGCCGGCTGGCAGCCAGTATGAGCGGCTGGCAGCTGGTGTGAGCTGCCAATAGCCACGGTGAGCAGCCATCCAGAGGCCGGCGATGAATCTGCCTCATCCGGGGAGAGTGCAATGACTATACCAACATGGGCCACTGAAACAACGCCCTCCGCAACTAGACTGAAGAACAAAAAGACAGCAACTTGTCTGTTCCCCTTCCCCAATTCCCCAACGCTGTTCCCCTCCCCCAATTCCCCAATAAAATCTTTAAAAAATACAAAACCCCCCAAAAAATCAGTTAATATGTTTTTATATTTATAATCCTGAAATTCCCTCAGTCCAAAAAATCAATATTAATTAAATGTAGCACAGTAAATGGATTCATAACGGAAAAGTAATAAAAAAATACAAGCAACTACGGCCAATTCTACAGTGCTTAATTTCTGACATATATCACCACATTATTGACAATTTAGCAAAAATATTCAACCAGAATCTCAGAGAGGCAGAACAGTATATATCTTGCAATGAGTTCTGTTTCCCCTTTGACATAATGTATATGAAACAGACTTACTGCATTCATTCATCCAACAAATTTGCCTTTCCCCACCACTCTGTATCCAGTGCTGTATATCAGTGATACATAATGGGAATGACCCAGTTCACAATCCAGGGGTAAAGATAGACAGAAAACTAATAGCTACAATAGAGTGAGGTAAGTGCTAAGAGAGGTACCCATGGCACAGAGGAGAACATGCTTAACTGCATCAGGAGAGGGCATCTGGGTAGAGTCTTGGTGAAGAGTAGACTTCAGCAATCCCATTTTTCCATCATATTCTAACACCATATAGAAGAATGATTCCAAAGTGATTGTCAGCAGAGTTATGGTAGTTTTTGCTACTGCATAGTAAAATGAGATACATTTCTAAAAATTAATTTATTTCCATAAAGCTAATTTATATCATCTGAAGACTTCTCTTTCTTTCTGAGCTTGTGTCCTTCCAACTTTTTTATATCCTTTCTTTTCTGAAATCATGGATCATACATGATAGGGCTGCTTTTCCCTCCTTAATTCATCTAATAAGTAGTAGCCAATTCTAGGTGAGTTCTCCAAAATGTGATTTTTCTTGTCAGTGAAACCCAAAAGTCCAGAAATCACTCTCATGAAGCAAGATCATTTGGACCATGAAGAGCAGAAGTAGACATGCTGGTTGGCTTATCAGTTGAGTGTTAATAGTAGAAGATTTCTTATCCAGCGTGATCCAGAGCAGTTAGTAAATTAGTCAAAAAATCAATTAAGATGAGACATCATAAAAACGTACATATTTTGAATCTTTTCTATTTTAACATAAAATATGTGTTTTAACACAAAAACATGTATTAGCCTAGATAAAGGGTCTTCTTTTCAGATCCACTAATCCAATGTACCTTTTAGTTTTTTTAAAACTAAATATACCCTTTTAGTTTTTTAAGCTAGAAGGGCAATTTAAAGACAATTGTGAAACAAGATAACTGTGCAGTCAATCTAGAATTTTATGAAATTTTATGAATTTTCCCCCAATTTTTATAGTGTATTTTAAACCTCATTTGACAGCGAATTTTATATTCATCTTTATTGACTTCCAAAATATTCTATTTTGTTTTCATAGAAACAACTGTTTTGTGCAATGGTAATACATCAATTATATAATGTTTACATACTTACAACTGGATAAGCAGATTTAAAGATCAACACCACTGACCCTTGGTATGTATGCTATTTAGCAGACTGTGATAAAAGTACATGCACTTACCAGAGCAGGGCTTCTCCAATTTAATGTCCATGCAGATTCTGCCTCAGTAGGTCTAGAGTAGGGCAAAAGCTGTAGTTCTGAGCTCTCAGCTGCTGCTGCTGGCCACACATCACACTTTAAGCAGCTACAACAATGGTTCTCTGCCTTGGCTGTACATTAGAGTCACCTGAGTGCCACCCTGAACAATCCTGATTTAAGTGGTCTGGAGTAGGACCTTGAAAACAGGGTTGTTAAAAAGCTTGCCAATGGGCAGGCCCAGTGGCATGGTGGTTAAGCGCTGGCTTGGGATGCCAGTGGCCCAGGTTCGGATCCCACATATGAGGGCCAGTGATACGGCCCTCTAAAATAAATAAATAAAAAGCTTGCCAAATGATTGTACTATATAGCCTGCTAGTTCAAACATTCTATGCAGCATGAGAATCAGGGAGTCTCCTTTACAGAGGGAATAGAGAGCGTCAGCAATGTATTGAATAAATCTGTTCATTGAAGTCAGTTAAGATAACTACTATTTGCAGGGGTGCCAAAAATATGTATACAAGGGAACACTTTGGTCAACGTTGCTCAAGCAGTAGTTCACCATAATCAAAAGTGTCTGGATGCTGATGGTAACCACTTTGAGCACCTCTTGTAATTGCAGAAGTCAAACGTGACTTTTGTTCATCTTTTGTTACCAGTATATATTGAGTATTACAATTTTAATACAGTTCTTTTTTTCTTTCTTAAAATGTGTATACATTTTTTTGGCACCCTCTGTATATTTAATAAGTGGATGTCACTTTCCTACCTCACATCCCTCAGGTTCAATGTGTTTTAGAGTGTTATTTTGTTTTGTTTTGTTTTTATTTGACTTCCTTTCTAAGACTTCTGATTTCCCCTGTACAAAATTCCTGGGACTAAGGGAAAGTAAAGAAAACCAGAGTAGTATTTGACTGGTACTAATACCTCACATCCATTAAGCTAGATATAAATGAAATGCACCTATTCTCTTGGCTTTGGCACAGCAATTACATAACAGTTTATAGGCACATTCCCAAAGCTCCATTTCCTAGGAGGAACCAATCCAATCCTATTCAGTATTAAAGCTTAGGAAGAAATGATAAAAACACAGAAGGCTAGAGAGGAAGACACAAAGGAAAAATGAAGGTGCTTCAAGTTTAATACCTGGCCATTCAGATTAGAATGCAAAGATAATATACAAGTAGTATGAAATTAGAAATCACCTTCTGTGAAATAACAGTTTAGTTATATTTTTGTAAATACATATGCATGACCTAAGACTTGTTCAGTTGTGATTTTGGTCCTTTGGTGTAGAACAGGGGCCCCCAGCTGCCCATTTTTGTAAATAGTTTTATTGCAACACAACCATGCTCATTCATTTACATAGAGTCTGTGGCTGCTTTCAGACTATTTATGTCAGAGTTGAGTTGTGACAGAAACCGGATGGCCTACAGAGACTGAAATATTTACTATTTGGACCTTTACAGGAAAAAAACTTGCTGACTTCTGATGCAAAGGAACCATCCTCAAAACTCACTCATCCCCATTGGCAGTCTTGCCAACAACGCCACACTAGCACTGGAGCACTGGTTCCCAAAAATCAGTTAACACTCTCCAAGTTTCCTGTTCATGGTTCCTCTTTAAATCACTTAAATCTTTGCTGGGAGGACACCTTCAAGTTGGCCAGAGTGTGGCTATGAGCTCAGAAGGAAGTTGAAATGCAGCCTATAATAAAGGCAAGACAGAGAAAAGAAAATGGGCTCATGAGAAACCAAGCTCTGGGGGGTGATGTGGAGCCAGAAATGGTCTTCATAATATCCTTTCATGCTGTATGTATGCCAAGTTATAGATCTTTTTAATGCAAAAGCAGTTATTTCAGCCGCAGGTCCAATCTTTCAGCAGGAGAGTTTCTAGGCACTACTTCTTTCACATTATTCAAACTCGTCCTCTTAATTGATTGCTTTTTGTTTAGAGTCCAAAACGGAACATTATCCTTTCCATCAATTTTCTCAGCAGTCTGCAAATGTAACATTTACGGCATGTAAAGTTCTACTTAAATAACATTTAACCATCTTTCCAGTAGATTTCAATGAGCAATGTTCCTAGAGGTGCTTAACAACCTGTAATGCCTATTCATTATGTGGAATGCTTCTAATGACAAATGGCCATGTAGGAACTCTTTAGGCTTATAATTTCTTTAGATGAATTTTCTTGACAATGTTGAAAACGAACACCATTGTTTCAAATGAGTGTATCATGCATTCCCAGCAGCTATTATTAAAGCTGCCTTTGTTCAGACTGTATGAAATGGGATGATAAATCAGTTGCATAGTGGGGCTTTTTTTTTTTTTGGTGGAGAAGAGGAAATAGAAACTCCATAAAGCATATGCATCAGCATTATACTTAATATATTTATATTTTTATTTAAAATATATATCACCCGAGGTAGCAGCTTCATTAAATGCTGGTATTTGTAATTTTTTGCTCAAAGTTCCCCAAATGAGCCGGCTCTGAAAATAAAAGTATCTTTTATTCAAATCTGGCTGTTGCCACTCTGCTTAAATAAAAGTCCTCATGCAGACTATATAATTCTTGAGGATCATAAGATTGGTTTAATTTTTTAAATAGCTATATAATGAGGTAAAATTGTTCTTAAAAAAGCAATATTGAGTACATATTATGTCAGACTCTGTCTATAAGATGGCTGTTCCAAGACAATCTGGCCATTCACACTTATCGGGTTCTCTTGGTAGCTTTGGGTAGCCTCTGCTAAACCTTTAGACCAGAGGCAAGGGAGAGTTACCAGTTCCCTTGCATGCAACCTGATTGCTGTTTGCATGTTATAATAAAAGCAAGTCCAAACGAAATTCTGCCAAATATATATTTATTAGCAAGGAAGTGAAGGGGATTCAAACATTCTACCCTAAATATGCCACTTTGATATGAGGATTATTTTGAGCTGAAGGCAATTGAGATTACAATCAATGGATGCAGGAAGAGTTCTTTGCCCTCCCCTTACCTGACTAAATCAGGGCACAAAATTCTCTTTGTGAAGGTGTATCCCTCCCCCAGAACCAGGAAGAGGAGAGCACTCATCCTCAGAGACACAGTCAACACTGAGATGAGTTTGCATAAACAGACCTTACTAAAACAGCCTTTATCTTCCATTAGTTCCCCCATATACTTTCTAGTCTGTTCTCCACAGTGTATCATCTTGAAACCAAAATCACCTTTCCTTTGTTAAAATATTATATAAGCTCTAGAGGCTAACTAATTCTTCTAATTTCAGTTCTTTTCTGACCTCCATGCATGTAAATTATTTTTAAAAATTGCATGCCTTTTCTCTTGTTAATCTGTCTTTCCTAGTTTAACCATAGGCTTCCCCAGCCACTGAACCCAAGAGGGTAGAGGGAAAGTTTTTTCTCCCCAACACAGGCAAAACAATTAAACAAACACATTGTGATACAACCTGCCTCTGTAGGATCATTCAGGTCCTAGCTTTCTGTCCTTTAAGCATTCAGGACAATATCATGTATGAAAGGTTCTCTGGCATCAGATGTGACCATGTTCCAGTAGCGAGTTTCAGCTAACCATCCAGTCTAGATTTCTTCTTTTTAGTGGAAGGAACACAGAAACAAAAGGAATCCTGCCCTAGAACACATTCTTGAGGCTATTAGGTTTCTAAGATTGCCAGGTTCTCACATCCCATTCATGGAAGGGCTGAGGTCTCTGCACCATCTTTCTAGACAATTTGCTTATCTAATACATCACTCATTTCACACATGAAAAAATATTTCTGCTACCCCTTGATCTCAATTTAGATAGCAACGTCTAGTGATAAAATTGTTATCACTCTTCTGGAGTGTAGACTATAGATCTTGAAACAACAACTCACCACTTCTTGAGGCGGTTCCTATTAGGATAATTCATCTAACTGGCCCTAGGATATAGACTTTATTACTAAATTACTCATATCCATATCACTCTGCCCATCAGGAAGTATTATTAAAATAAATTACAGGCAATACACCAGTTTCTCAGCACCATAATACTAACTTGTATAAAAATCTAACTGCATACAGAGAAGGATTTAATCACCCTGAGGTGTTTGGAAGGCTTCACAAGGAAGTGATAATTCAATGGAATCTTGAAGTTCTGCAAGGAAAAGAGAGTTGGCCATAAAAATTCCAGGCTGAAGGAACGACAGGGACAAAAGCAGAAAGACAAAAACAACTGTACGTGATTTGATGCTGTAAGAAATTCAGTGAAGCTGAAACATGGAGTGAATAGAAGGGGTAGAAGGACAGAGGTGAATGAAAGAGTGTGAGATTCAACAACTGGCACAAAGCTCAGATGGCCTTTGTTTTCTTCCTGTCCTTTTTCCTCACCAGCATGAGTTGGTAGTGAGAACACAATCCTCCTAGTCAGAATTTGTCACTTTTTGACAATTCAACCTTGGGAAAGTGATCTGTTTAGTGAACGGTCCCTAAAATGTTGATTCAGAGATCTGGCTAATCATTGAATCAAAATACAATTTTCCAGGCTCCCTCCCATACCTGGAGGTGGCTCCAGTAAACTGTGCATTTTAAGCTCCCAGTTTGTGAATCATTGCCTTAAATACAATATTATGTAGAAGAAATCACCTTTGTTAAAAAGACTCTGAGTAGGTGATATTTCTTTGGCCTCATTTCTTCCAAGGTGGTGGTGGTGGAGGGGGGAGGGGAGGGGAGAATGGTAATCTGAAGAGTCTGAAATATTTAAAACGGAAAACCTTTAAAATCCTTTAGCTGCCAGTTGTGGCATTTACAGGGAGAGGGAGAGATTATCCAAAGGTAAGAGACTTTTCTTCCTTTGAAGCTATATTGGTGTGATGTGAATCAAACCATTCATGCAGAGAACAAAAGCACTTTTGACTTCAAGAGTGAGTTAAGATGGTAACTTAAATAAACAGAGAGGAAAAGAGATATGACAAAAGGTCAACTTAGTCATAGCTTCTTGAGCTTGATTGAAGTAGTGCCTAAGGCTGAACAGCTGAATTGAGTTTGCAATTATCCACCCTTCCAGAGGTTCCCGACCTGAAGTCACAGGATCTGTGAAGTCAGTTTAGAGGGAGGTCTGGAAGCCATTTTCAGTATTTCAAAATTTCTAGTGGCTCATGGAACAGCAAGATCTGAACCACCAGAAGAATAAGGACAGTGTTTATTAAAATGAAGATTTCTGTGTCCCAACCCAAGAGACTATATTTCAGAGTGCTTGGTATGGAGCCTGGAAATCTGTATTTCTTTTCAAACACTAGGTTAGTTTGAGAGAACTCATTTGTGATCAGGCTACTTAAAATATCCTTAAGTAGCATCCCAATTTTCTCTGTTTTAGCTGAAATGAGCAAGTCAATTAGGGCATGCTAATCAGAATTCCTAACAATCAGATACAAATCTTCGATTACTAAAAGTGGGGAAACAAGTTATGTTATAAGTACAATTTGCTTAGTAGAGAAAAATCTATCAAAACACGGATTTACAGACAAACTTTCTTCTAAAGGGACCCTTCATAGCAAAAAGTTAGAAATGATTTATCTTTGACTGCTCTCCTCCCCCATTCTTGGCTGTATACATTTTTGTCTAGAATCCAGAGAGTACAAAAATACTAGTGGGAGTCATTTCCTCCCCTACTTTCCCACTCAACATCCCCTCCTCTCCACATGCCCCTCTTTTTTTCAATGGAGAGAGCTACTCCAGCTGACATTTGGGCATGTAACTAGTGCCCAATGAGGGAACGTACACTTCTGAAACATTTCTCTGGAGAATAAAACACCAGTGACCCATCACAACTTTTCATAAAAGGCATTTCCACAGTCAATTTTGTTAAGAATTTGCCACACAGTTCATGGGTGTTTTCTCCTAATTTCCATTATGAGTAGAAGGACTTTTGGGTGTTCTTTGAACAAATACCAAAGAGAGAGAGAGAGAGAGAGAGAGAGAGAGAGAGAGAGAGAGAGAGAGAGAGAGAGAGACAGAGAGAGAGAGAGAAAGAGAGAGAGAGAGAGAGAGAGAGAGAGAACTAAAAATTTAATCCAATGTTATTTTAATAAGCATAGAGTCATCTGATTCCATCAAGTTCAATGGTTTTTAAAATTCAATGGAAACTTTACATCATTGAAAGCTACATCTAATCAAATAATGTGGAGATTGTAAATTCTCCTGCATAGAAAATTAAAGATCCTGATGATGAAACCACCACCTCCTCTGCAGTTATGAATTCACTGATATAGCAACAGTAATAGATTTCCATGAAGGTTGCCAAAAAGAAACTCTTCTCATTATGCAACTGTAAGTTAATAACTAAGTTATATGGAAAGATGTTTCCAACAGGCTTAAGCCAAATTGATTAGGAACAACCATTAGGTTCTTTTTGGTAATTAACAGTAGCAATCAGTTATGCATTCACAACTTCACCACTGTGTTACCAAGAAGGTAAGACCCAAACCAAATTGTACCACACATACAGATACATTTCAAGATAAAGGTTGAAGGGCTAGCAAGAGTGTATGCTCCTCACTGAAGTTGAAAATTGTGTCAATTGTTTTAGCCAAACCAAATATTTTTATTAGCTCTAAGTCCACATATGAGAGCATATTTCTATCATCTATTATGCTAACAAGACACTATTTCAAAATATTTCTATTATGATGCAAATTAGATAAAATAGCTGGTGTTGACCAGAGGTGAAGATAGCTGAAGCTTTTGCAGAGGCTGCCTGTGGAATTCAATCTTTCTGACTACATGTGAACTGAAAATGCATGGAGTGTGAATTCCTGATCAGTGCTACTGATTATCCTAGAGGTTAGTTTAAACTAACACCCACACAAATACACACACATATATCTCAAAATGGGGAAGGAGGGATATGATGTAATTGTTTCCTTACTACTGGTAGGTATATTTTAATCTCAAGAAAATTTCAAATTAAGTACAAAGTTGTACATATAAACAAAAGAATAGTATTGTGTGAAGAAAGCTGTGCATATCTGGAGTTATTTGTTCTTAGAATATTTAATAAAATTTACCCTATTAGAGTGGCAGTTCAGTCTGTTTATCCTAATTTTAAAAATACATATATTTGAGAAATTGATTTAGACTTGTGAATTTAAGTTGAAATGTTACTAAGATTATGTTCAGTATTAGAACTTTTAAGTAGACTCAATTTTGCTATATTTATACATGTATTTCTCAGATTTATAAGAAGTATTTACATATACAGAAAACTTGACAGCCAGTTAAAAGTCTTTTAGAAGGGTTCAGATCTATAAAATGTAACTTAAAATGTTTAAAGATGTTTAAATGGCCAAATTGCAATGAGACCAAATATTATTCAAAGACCCCTCCAAAGTAGTTGCTAAAATTTACTAAGTTAAGATTTTTAAACTAAATTCAAAGCCAACAGAACTAGATTGTTTATTTCTAACTTTATTAAATTGAATATTAATTTCTGTGACCAGAGTAAAATTGAATTAGCTTTTTCTATGTACAAATCTCACTTTCAGGATGCCCAAAAATCCATTATTAATATCATTAAACAAACTCTCCTTGTCACTAAGATGATCTAGACTTGCAGCATTTCTCGCTTACCAGTATTAGAATAATTCCTTCAGTCCTACAAGGAGAAGAGTCAGGGAACCCCATTTCATGGCTTGTGGAGTGAGCCAGGGTTTTATAAGAATCAGTGTTTCAGGACTAGGTGGGTGTCTTGGAGGTCATTTGATCTAATCTATAGAGGAATTAACAAACTTGAGACCCAAGAAGGTTGATTTGTCCAACACACTCTGTAAACCAGTAGTAGAGTTAGGTATCAACACAGTTCTCAAGACTTCCAACCCAGTGTTCTTCCCAATATTAATGAATATTTATTAAGTGTTTACTATAAACCAGGCACTGTACTCATATGTAGACTCTGGGGGTATAGCAGTGATGAGGACAAAATCCTTAACTTCTTGGAGGATGGGGATAGATGACAAACACTTATACAAAGAGAAAACACTGTGACTTTGGTGATAAATGCTCTAAAGAAAACAAAAGAAGGTGTCATGAAGGAGAGTTGTATGCCCAACAAGGGCTGGGATGTGATACTTTATCTAGGTTGGTCAGAAGCAAAGTCATCTCCACAGTGTTGCCATTTGAACTGGGGCCTGAATGTTGAAAGAAGGCTGCCAGGCAAAGAGCTGTGGGAAGAATATTTCAAGCATTACAGAGTACGGCAAGTACCAAGAGCCGGGGGCAGAGAAGAGCTTGGAAAGTAGGAAGAGTGAACACTAGAACTTGAGGACAATGAAAAATTGTTTTTAGATTTTATTCTGAATGTATTATGACGCCTTTGGAGGATGTTGAGCAAAGAGTGACATAATCAGATTTACCTTTCTAAAAGGTCATGCCAGCTGCTATGTGGAGCATTTTCTAGAGGGGCGTGATAGTAGGGACAGGAAAACTGGTTGGGAAGTTGTCACAGTATTCCAGATGAGTACGATGGTGACTTAAACAACAGGGGCAGTATAGGAGATGGAAAGAAATAGTCAGACTCTGAATATATCTTGGAGGTAGAATCTATAGGACATGTGTTGGCATATTGTTTTTCTGTAACTAAGATATATTTCTTACGTCTCTATATTATGATATGTGTCAAGGCGGTAGTAAGGATTGTTCAAAATTTGGGATTCCCCTAATTTAAAATATCAGAACAGGATGTAAAAGCTTTGGTTAATTCCAAATGAAGAAGTTCCCAGCCCCAGACATGGCCCACCTCAAATCCTCTCATCATTCAGAGACTCCTGAGGTGCGGATAGTGCTTAGTGCTGTATTTTATTTTATTTTATTTTATATTTTATTTTATTTTTTTATTTTTATTTATTTATTTATTTTTCAAGGGCAGTGTTACTGGCCCTCATATGTGGGAACCGAACCAGGGCTGCTGGCTTCGCAAGCCAGCGCTTAACCACCGCACCACTCGGCCGGCCCTATTTTATTTTTTCTGAAGTATTTTTATGCATGTCAAGCTATCTTAACATCAGAGGATTAGCCTTTTTTCAGCTATCATCACAAGTTTAAGAATTTTGGTCATCATTATTTTATTTATTTATTGATTGATTGATTGATTGATTATTAGTTTCATGGGGATTTGAGTGCTCATTACTCAAGAGATGGCTAGGTAAAGCAGAAAAGTCATTAGGGAGACACAGACCTGGACCCAAATCTTCACACTATAACTTACCAGCTCGATCTTGAGCAAGTTACCTGAATTCTTTAAACCTTGTTTTATTGTCTATGTATGAGCAGAGTTCTATAAATATGTTTTAAATATTAAAATACCTTGCACACTGCCTGATTAGGCTTATACTAGGTACTCAAAAAGGGTACTTATTACTCTTAAGTTATTCTCTGTGACCTCTTTCACTTGCTGCTAACAGGCTATACCATAACTAGGTGAACTTCAGCTCATTGAGCTTAAAAGTGAGTATATATCAATAACATAAAGGCATATGTTATATATGTTATGGAGCCTGGGAGGATTTCAGGAATACTGTAAATATCTTCTGCTGGGTTCACAAATATTTAAAGTAGGTAGCACTTATCACAGGCTAGCCTGAAACTGTGACTTTAAAGTTGGTCTCCCTGAGGCTTTGTGAAATTGCCTCTAGCCCCTAATGTTAAACTGTTGTTTAATTAAAACACTCATTCTGAGAGAAAGAACCTAGGATAGCGAAAGTCACAGTGGGTCCCCTGGCTACTGAAATTATTTAGACCACAAAGTAAGGGTCTTAAAGTCAAGGACTATTTGACCAAGCTTAGTAGAGATATTTTCAGACTCTCATGCAAATCATGCAAAACCACTAGATTAAATATAATTCTGGGCATAGTGTTCAGACAGGTCAGCTCAGCCAATTCCAGCCTCTTTTCCCTGCTGAACACCTATAATTCGTCATATTTACTTAAATGTTCCCTTTTTGGCTCCTTCAACTCCACAATTACTAGAAGAATAAACCATATGATAATGTGTTGGCTCTGTCCAGAAATATCACCACCTTGAGTTTTCAAGGTCTTTCATTAGACTCTGGCCTTTTGGAGTTTTAGCTTTGATATCTTAAAGGTCAAGTGCCTCCACTTTTTATGGACACCAACAGCCCTGCCAAGTGAGTAGTTAATTTTCAATTGTATGTCCATTAGTCTTTCCTTGTCTCCTATTTTACAGTTCCACATCCACTTATAGAATTCACACCTCTTTGATCTTTTAAGAATCTTGCTAACATGATTACTAACTAAACTCAAACACCACCCAAGCATATATCGTGTACTAAGATGTACACTGACAGAATTTCCATTTCAACACCACAGCACTAAATTGGCTGTAGGAAACTAGCAGAGAGTAATAGCAATGTCACACAGCTCATTATCACTTGGATTCCAATATTTTATGGGTCTCATCAATTTAAAGTCAATTGTTACCTATTAAGGTGGCTTTAATGAAGTACCCTTGTGCAGAGATTCTATTGTTCTGATAGTTTTTATAATACCCCATGCTGCTTCACAACTAATATTTACTAATATTAATTACGAATTAAGTACTAGTTAATGAATACTAATTACTAATAACAACTAATATTTACATTGTGTTGACTATATATTGGGCACTGTTTTAAGAACCTTTTATATATTAACTTATTTAATCCTCATAAAATCCTATAAGGACACTGTTATTATCCCATTTAACAGATGAGGAATCGAGGAACAGAGGTTAAATGATTTGTATAAAGCCACCAGTTAAGAAGTGAAACTCAATCAGTCTTGCTACATAAATTAATCTTTTAGCCCCTCCCTATACTGGAGTTTTTCAACCTTGGCACTATTGACATTTTGGACAGGATAATTGGCTGTAAGGGCTGTCTTGTACATTGTACGATGCTTAGCAGCAACCCTGGCCTCCACCCACTAGATGCCAGAAGCATCATCCCACCGCACCCTCAGGCTGTGACAATCAAAATGTCTTCAGACACTGCTACACATCCCCTAGGAAGCCAATGGTCATTCCCTACTGTCACCCAGTAAGAGTCACTGCCCTACACTATACTGTTACTGCACAAAAAAGGCAAAGGATAGCTATGTTTATGGTTGTAGAAGAAAAGTTAAGAGGCTTGTCCCTGAAATTCAAGGATTAATATCATCATTCATCAAATGGATCCTCACCCAAACAGAATTAATATTGACCCTAATCGCTCTGTGCTTTTTTTTTTGTTCCTTCTTCTCTTTTATCTTCCTAAATTGGAAAATTGCTCACCCAAGGCCCACAGCCTGCTGAGCTGGCGATTCCACTCTTTCCTTCAAGTCTGCGACTGAGGCATTACAAGAGGTGTGCTGCTTTTTAGACAGTAACTGTAGCTGATCTCAAAAAAACACCGGAGTACCTTATATCCTTTCACAATCTTGAAGGTGTGAGAAGAGTTAAGCACAAACAGGACTTCATTTCTTTCCAGAAAGGGAAGTTACTCTCTTCTTTGGACCTACAGCAGGCTATTGCCTTGTTCCCTAAAAAGTGGGTTAAAATGTCCTATGGTACATAGGATTAAAGGGTTATGTGCTTACGTGGTGTAGCTCAGGCCCTCTCTGGATGTTATCTGCAGAAATACATTAAGAACTTGCCACTTGTTCATAGCTTCTTGATATTTTCTAGGACCAATTAGTTTGGGTTGAAAATCAGGAAGACTTTTTCTGTCTTTCAATTTTCCATTACCAAAAGGATACCTTTGGAAATCTTGAAAACTGCTGCCAGACTGACGTCTGGTGAGTAGGTAGGAGATTGCGCGTGATCAATATACAATGCTGGAGTTGTTTTCCTGCCATGTGTTTTCCATGGACCCGACCCAAGCAAATCACAGCATACATAAACCACCAGCCAACATGATATGTTTAAGAAATCAGACTATACTCAACTGGAATAAAAACATTCAACCATGTGTCATCAAGCTTATGAAAGCTCTTACGCCATTAGCATTTTTCCTTGAGGTAATGATTTTGTTCAATATTGATGCAATAAGCATGTGTTGAGTATCTGGCATGTGCTGCAACTATTATGCTTGCTCTCCCCCAACCTACAACTTTTCAGGCAGCTTACAGAAGTAAGCATTTCAGTCAGGGAGACACAAAGAGATATCTTGGATTACATTGTACCTCTAACTGCAACCTGGCAACCTTGAGAAAACTACTTAACTTCACTAGGAATTAGATTCAACCTTAAAAGTGAGAAGGTTGGATTGTTAGATAAACTATAAGGTTTACCATATAGTTCTACGATTTTTTACCATATAGTTCTACAACCATATAGTTCTACGACTTTTTTGGATTTATTTTTTTAGCAAAAATTTAGTGAGCTCTGAGTACGTGCCATGCACCAAAAATCTTATGTTCTAAATTTCACAACAACCCCGTAAGGTAGTTCTTATTATCTCCATGTTAAGGATGAGAAATAATTCTATAATTCAGTTCAATGCCTGGCTTCACTGAGAGGAAATCTACCATTCTGTTGGATAGAGAATCATATTAGACAATGGCCGGCATAAGGGCAGATGCCATAGTTGACTCATTGACCTCTGTCAGCACCTATCACAGGTCCTGGCACATATGGGAGGTCAATAAATACTGATCAAACATATAAATCAAAAAAATAAAACAGTATCATTTTTATCAAATGTATCAGTAAGAATGGGAAGCTATAGTTTGCAAGTTTAGAACCCATTGAAAAACTCATATTCTGAGTTTCAAATCAATTGAGAATTTAGCTGTTATCTGAGGTTTTGGTCAAGATTACTCTATACCTGCTTTTTAAGATAAATGTGTTCACATGACGCTAAAAATAAAAAATTTGCTATGGCTTCTTGTTAATAATTCTGGGATACATGTGTGTTTTCATTTCCTAATCCTGGTTCATATAATCAGGGAGTATATTTTTGAAGGGCTATATTTAACTGAAATTTTATTTTGAAACTTTTCATAGAAAATATAAGCAGTTTTGTAACTAGTTTAAAATTACGCCTTTGTCAGATGAAAAATAATGCTTTCTGATAATTTTGACAAACATCAGAAAAGAAAAAGGTGAAGGAAAAAATCAAGTTAATGTAATGGCATATTTAACTTCAAATGAAATTTACTCTGTCCATTTGGTATGCCTGAAATATTTCATAGAAGTAAAAAAAGAAAGTTTATCAATAAAAAATACCCAACAATCACTCAAAAATCAATAATTTGTTGTTAACCTTAATTTTCTCCTGTTATTTCCATTTTGGAATAATGACATAAAGAAAATGTTTTAGGGTCTATATCAAGGAAATTAACCACCAGAGAATGAGTATTTAAAAATAGTGGGAAGGGTAATGGAATGAGTAATATCCAATCTTCCAATCTTATTTCTAAGAATTCATTTTATATATATATATATATATATATATATATATATATATATATTCAAACCAAAGTGATTATATATTGCCAGATCTAGTAAACATTATGTACTAATAAAATAATGAGGACTGCTACATTTTAAAATGTGTATTTCTAATCTATAAATTTTGATACATACACCTGTATGTCACTTATAGATCATGTAGAGGAGTGACTAAGATTCTCACAGGGCCCAATTCCTTCCCAGCAAAGCTTTCACCCCTTTTAGTTTTGATGATAACCATGGATTCCATAATCCAATGATGAAAGATATAAAATAAATTTAGATTCAATGCTGAACAAGTTAGCCTTTGGAAAAAAATCTCTATGTTCTGTGTTCTTCCACAGAGTACTTAAGCTTTATTTGGTTGACTTTCTAAAGATTCAGCCCTTAATAAAGCATTTTTCCATAACCACAATTAACCCTTACATATTTTAAAACCCCAAACAAGATTTCCCACATAGAAAATATTCAATAAATATGGAGTCAATGGAATTGTAATAGATATGTATGATATTGGGGGTGAAGGGGCAGTAGATGGGGGAGGAGGAGTCACTTTGTAAGGGGTGAAAAAGATAACTATTGCATTGTTTTGTACATCTGTAACTAATAATAATAAAATATTAAAAATGAATTTTAAAAAATATTCAATAAAGGGTTTGGATTTAATTTAGGGAAGCTTTGAAAAATAGCCATTTTCTACTTGTCTATTTTTTAATCATCCATATTTTGAATCATCTAATCATCTTCAACGAATATTTATTGGCTGCCTTCTATATTCCAGAGGCTAGATATTGTGGGTCAGTGATGAACAAGATGCAATCCCTATTCCTGAGATAATGGAAAACATAAATAAGGACAGGCCCAAGTACTATGACAAAATTTGGGCAAGTACTATGTATGACATGAACTGGGCACCTTACCAATCTCCTAGAATCTAAGAAAGTTTCCCAGAGTAAATGATATGTATGCCAAAATCGGAGGGACCAGTAGAAAGAATCCAGGGGAAAATGGAGAGTGGAAATGGGAGAGACCCAGGTAGAGAAGTAGTTTCAGATAGAGGAAGCAAGATTGTCAGAGGAAGCATAATACATTCCAGAAACTACAGGACAAGAAGATGTTTGTTCCTTTACCATATCCTATTTAAAACCTCTTTTAATGTACACAGAATAGTTCAGATAACTTCTGTGAACTTATGCCATACTTGAACATTTTTTTTCTTAGCTCTCAAATTTGGTGACACACTGTTTTGTTTTGTTTTATCTTTTCCACCTCATGCCATGCTCTCCTTTGCCCCGTGACCGGTGCAGTCTGGCTCCTTCACAACCTCAGCTGCCTTTTGACTACATCATTCTCAACATTACAAGGACAATGAGATTGGACAGGAGGGCCAGTGTTGCTTAAAGTGTAAACCCAGCTGCCTACATTTCTCTGTTCCACAGAAGGATTATAAGATGAGCTTCATGATACCATTTCTAGCGTACCATATATAGTAAGAGGAAGCAACTAAATGTGACTTCTAGACAGCCTGTCAGAGTTCAGGTCAGACTCCCTGCTAGGACATCTACCTGGAGGGAGGGAGCAGGGTCTAACTATAACACCTGAGAGCTACAGAGGCTAGTACCCCAGTTTGTCTCCTGCCACAAAGAGCAGTCACAGTGTGGGAATAAGGCATGGAACAGCTGCCTAAGTAACAAAGCCCACATCATGAGGACTCTGTAAGTCTAGCTTCCATGGGAAATGCAGAGTTCTTGAAATAAACACAGCCAAACATCTTTAGGAAACACCCCCAACCATGTCCACGCTAGCCTTGATTTTAGCTGGAAGGAAGAAAAAAGAAAAGAAAAAGAAAGAAAGAAACACATTACAGAACCCTCTCTTTTTTCAAGACTCAACTGCTCCAAGAAGCTTTCCCAAATGCATGCAGACAAAACAGTTGTCAGCAATATTAAATCACAGAGATCTCCTGGACATCAGAAGAAAACCAAATGCTATTTCAAACCATTACCTTCTCAAAGAATGTGGGTAGATTTACTAAAGGAAAATTCAAATTCTCCACTGATCTTTTGAGTTCATCAATGGATAATATGTATTTTATTTAGGTGACTATTTTGAGGCTTCGGGTTTGCAAAGGAGGGCTCACGTGTGCACATAGAGAGAGGAGAATTTTCCATTCTTAGGGATCATGCAGTGTGGAAGAAGAACCGAGTTTAGGAGTCAGGCAGTCTCCAGCTCCGGAAAACCATTACAACTGGAGACACGCTTTGGCCCAGTCTTTCGGGTTTTTGTCGCTCTTTTAAATAGAGAGAAGTCTACTGGCCTTGGGGAGATTAAGAGACATGAACCTGGGACCGAGAACTCATCAGTCCCACATGGTTCTAGTGGGTGCAGCATAGAGCCACAGCCAATTAGGAAGGGCCAGGGTAAAAGGTGGGGGAAGAGAAGGGAAAAGAGGAGATAGCAGAATGGTAAGTGAGGCTGTATAGTTGGTAAGACAGCAGGGAAAACAAATGCAATGAGACAGGATGGTCCGAGGAACTTTTGGGAATGGGAATGCTGATATTCCATTATAAGCAGTTTGCTTTTCAGCAATGTAAACCCCTCCTCAAAACTTCAGTGAAATCCACTGCATACAAAAAAACTATGAGTGAATGGCTATTCCTATGGAAACTAAGGAAAGAAAATCCATTTCCTGTCTGTGTTCATGTAGAACAAAACAAGAACGATATAGTCAGGAGAGTTAAGAACAAACAAAAATAACATAAGCAGAACCTGGGAGCCAGAGATGAGGCCATGAGACATAAGCCCTCCAGAAATTTGCATAAGCCTGTGTCATGAATCCGACTTTTCTCAATTCTAGAATAAGATATAGAGAAGGTAATCTTAACTAGATTTCAGGGAAAGGTGAGCTAACTGTCACTCAGGTGATATAATGATTCTGCTGAGGTCTATGTCATACGTTTTAAAGGGTACAATAAGAATATCCTAACCAAAACATCTAATAACTCCCCATTGCCTGTGCCAGAGACTGATATCAACACCATAGTTATTCCTTTAGTCTGAAACATTGAAATCATCTGTTAAAATTGAACCATACTCTCTCACCCATTAGGATGGCTACTAATAAAAAACAGAAAATAACAAGTGGCGGTGGGGATGTGGAAAAGTTGAAACGCTTATGCGCTGTTGGTGGGACTGTAAAACGATGCAACTGCTATGGAAAACAGTATAAACATTACTCAGAAATTTAAAAATAGAGCTACCATGAGGTCTAGCAATCCCATTTCTGGGTATATATTCAAAAAATTAGAAGCAGGCTGTCAAAGAAGTAATCACACATCCATCTTCATAGCAGCATTATTCACAATACTAAGAGGTAGAAACAACCCAAGTACCTATCAGTGGACGAATGGATAAACAGAATGTGGTATATACATATAATGGAATACTATGCAGCTTTAAAAAAAAGAGGAAATCTTGTCATATGTTACAACATGGATGAACCCTGAACTCATATAAGGACAAATACTATATGATAACATTTACATGAAGTAGCTAAAGTAGTCAAATTCATAGAGATAGAAACTAGAATGGTGGTTACCAGGGGTGGGAAGGAGAGAGAAATGGGGAGTTAGTGTTTAATGGATATAGAGTTTCAGTTCTGCAAGGTAAAAAAGTTATGGAGATGTTTCACAACAATGTGATTATGCTTAGGAGTACTGAACTGCACATTTAAAAATGGTTAAGAAGGTACATTTTACAACATGTGTTTTTTACCAACATTTAAAACAATGCTCCATACTCTGTATAACAGGTCATTTTTTTTTTAATTGGGGAATTGGGGGAGGGGAACAGACAAGTTGCTGTCTCTCTGCTCTTCAGTCCAGCTGTGGAGGATGCCACCTCACTGGCCCACGTTGGCATCGTCACTGTGCTCCTCCTGGAGGAGGCAGATCGGCCGCCGGCCCCTGGACGGCCGCAGCTCACACCGGCTGCAGGCCACTCACCGCAGCCTACGGCAGCCCACTGCAGCAGGGGCTGCAGCCCACACCGTCGCTGGGGCTAGCGCAGCCCAGCTCCAGGTGGAGCTGCTGTTCGCCACAGAGGGCAGTGTCACCGGGCCCTCACGTGGGATCCGAACCGGGGCCGCAGGCATCCCAAAACCAGCTCCCAACAAATGTGCCACTCCGCCAGCCCAACGGGTAGTTTTAAACCATCCTCATTTATACTTTAAGTTCATTTATCAGTTTAGCTTAATTCCCTGAAGGACAGATATATTATTGTAGTTCTGATAAAGAAGAGAGAGTGAGATCCAGGACAAGCAGACATTAGGAAAGACAGGCTCAGGGGACCATGGAAGTGTCTGGGCATCCAGGGAGTACCCAGACACAGAGACTACCTGGTGCATGCGGGAGTAGGAGGGGCTCCTGGGAAGACTGAGAAAGGATGCGAGAAAAGAGAGGGACAACACAAAGGCAGGAGCGAATGCACAAAAAGGACATTTTCTCCTTCTTCCTATTTGCTCTAAAGCTGCTGTCCTTGGGCGACCTCAATAACTTGCAGACAGGGAGAACTAGACTTTGCAAAGGCTGCCCTGAAAGGCACTAAAAATAACACCATTTGAAGGGCCCTTCTGGCAAGCGTACCACAGCTGAGTTTCCAGAACCACAGAGGCAGACTTCAAACTTCCTCCATTAGCTGCAGAAGCATCCCCCTGAACTTCGTGGGCCCAGCTGGTGGTTATTTTTAGTCACGTTCCTCTTTCCATGACTGACTGGGAACTGTGAAGTATGGAACAAGAACTGGGTCTAGAAGCCAAAGCAAAGACTCCATTTTCAGGAAACTATTACAGTGGAAGAGAAACTCTGGCCCAGAAATCTTCTGTGTTCCTGTGTCTCTATTGGCCTTAGGAAGGAAAGCAGTCATGAACTTGGAGCTGAGGAGGCCCTGAGAATCTATCAGTTCTAAATGGCTTCAGCTGGTACACCAGGAGCCCTGGCTAGTGAAGTGTCTCACCCTCATGCTACTTTCAGTGGGATGATTCCTCAGTGATGGGCTCCAGAGCCCTGCCTGGGCCAGCCTAGGCCACTTACCCATCCAGGGACAGGACTCTCAAGCTGCTCATCTTGCTTTTTGCTCCAGGTGCTGCCCACATTGCGTCAGAGGCAGCCTTGCCTAGCATGGAGCTCTTGTGTCATCAGAAGACACCTGTCAGAGAAGCTCAGGGTGTACAGAAAAGAAATACAGGGCTTTCTGAGAGACTGCACTCAATAAATACAGTGACACATATACAGAGCATAAAACTCAATCCCTTCACTCAGATACGTAACAAAATATTCATTAGGTATTTTTATTTTCCTTAATCAATTTAATTCTAACTCCAAGTCCCATTGTGACGGGACTGTGAAGAAGTTAAACCGTAGGCCTTCTTGGGGTTTCCACCTGCAAAGGTGTGAAGCCCTGAGGTGTTACCTAGTTCCAAAGTGGGGAATCCCCTCAGGTTGTCAGACATGTGTCTATATGGGCCATGGCTGAGACACTTGCTGTCCCAGGCCCTGCTGCTTCTTTGCCATGGCTAGAAATCTCAGGTGAGTTGGGAAACACCAGTGGTACAACCCAAGTCTCCTAAAGGTGCCCTCACTGTTTGCCACCACTTCCCTTCTGAAGTCTTGTAACCTCCTGAGTAGAGCACAAGTTCCGAGAGCAAGATCTCCCTCTTTCTTTCCATTCCAGTCACCAGAAATCTCCCCTTCCAATCTTTTTTTTTTTAAGATTTTTTTATTGGGGAATTGGGGGAGGGGAAAGAGTTGGGGAATTGGGGGAGGGGAACAGCGTTGGGGACTTGGGGAAGGGGATCAGACAAGTTGCTGTCTTTCTGTTCTTCAGTCTAGTTGTGGAGGACATTGCTTCACTGGCCCATTGGTATTATCATTGCACTCTTCCAGGGTGAGGCACATCAGTCACCAGCCTCTGGATGGCCACTCACAGTGGCTCTTGGCAGCTCACGCTGGCTGCCGGCCACTCACTGTAGCTTATGGCAGCCCACTGCAGCAGGGGCTGCAGCCCACACCGTCTCCGGCCACTCAGGGCAGTCCAACTCCAGTGGAGCTGTTCACCATCTTAGCTATTGAGGCAACTAGATGGAGCTGATCATCACCTTAGCTATAGTGGGCAGTGTCACTGGCCCTCATATGTGGGATCCGAACTGGGGCCCCACTGCTCAGAGCTGGAGTCCAAAACCAGTTCCTAACGAATGTGCCACTCGGCCAGCCCTCCCTTGCAGTCTTATTGCCTCTCTCCTATGCCTTGTCTTCAACAGGACACTGTTCAACCATTTAGGATTTTAAAACAGAGCCTTGAATTTCATTTCAGTGTTTTCTGCTTTCCACCTTGATAAATCCCAAATAAAGGGAATGTAGCATACCAAGCTTAGCCAACATTAGGGGTTAAGGCCTCCGTTTGAAATCTCCATTTGAAATAAGGCACAGGGAGGGTAAGTGACATGCACAGTGTGTTAGAGACAAAACCTGGAGAAGAAATCAGGTCTGCTGATTGTAGGCAAGTGTTCTTTCAATGACACCCCAAAATGGCAAGCCAGAGAGCTTGCAGCCAATGCTGGTTTTGGAACCAGCAGGCAAGAAACTGAAGGCTCCCTTGTGTTTTATTATCAACAATGGGAAAGCTGAATAAAACCAGTTAGTGGTGGGCAGAGTGCCAACATTTGCTTGATTAGATCTTCATTCTTGTGGTTACCAGCCAGTGCCATCCAGGGAGAGCCTGCATCGGGAGGACAGGCTGCACTGCCAATGTGGACAGCACCTGTGTTTGCCTATTTCTACCCCCCATTGAAAGCAAATAAGCAGTGACTCGAGGGAGGAAGGAAAGAGAACTCTGAGTCTGGCATCTAGTGGGGCCAGGTTTTTTTCTGGGCATGTGCACTTCTCGCCCTCCAGCTGGGGAGTAACCTCTTGCCCCTCATCAGAAGCTCTTTTCACTAGATGTTGAATTTTCAAGACAAAAGTTAAGTAACTAGTTGACTTCTCAGTGTTTACTGCTTTGAAGTCAGTTTCATAGACTAGGGGACAGGGCTGGTCTGAAGCCATGTCTGGAAAGAGGCCCTGTTTGTTTTGACACCCTCTTAGTTCCCTTTCAGAGCATTTCACATCCCTCTGGACTCCTCCACCCTCCTGTGCCCTATCTCTCTACGCTGATGTGTGCCCCTTCTCAACACTCTACCCATACCTGCACCATTCAGGGCTTAGCTCAAGGGCAAAAATAATACTGCCCTCCTCGTCCCCTTCAAACTGCCATTTTCTGGATGTCATGCTGTCAAGAATGGGGCAGTAGTGATAAATATGCTCACATAAATAATCAAGTCTAAAATATGAGTCCAATGAATAATTTACGCAAAAGAAACACTCCGGTAGAGTATAAAGTCTCTGAACTTGAGAATTTTTGTCAGCTTGGTCTGCTACTGTAATTTGATAGAAAATTAACTCATTGGGATTGGCCGAGTGGCTCAGTTGGCTTAGAGCTTGTGCTCTGAGCAACAGGGCCGCCGGTTCGATTCCCACATGGGCCAGTGAACTCTGCGCCCTCACTGAGCTGTTGCTAAGCTGCCAACAGGTGGCAAGATGGCTTGGCTGGTGTAACAACAAGATTCCCTGTTCAATGGTGAGCTACGCCCACCCGCAACTAAGACTGAACTCGGCACCTTAAGCTGAGCTGCCTCCCGGATGGTTCAGTGGATAGGGCATGAGCTCTTAACAACAAGGCTGCTGGTTTGACTCCCGCATGGGATGGTGGCTACGCCCACCCACAACTAAGACTGAACACAGCACCTTAATCTTAAAGGCCACAAGCTACTGTCGGGAAGCCAGATGGCGACTGGTGCCCTCCACAACGAAGACTGAAGAACAATTTGGCTGGTCCCCTCTTCCAATTCCCCAACACTGCTCCCCTCCCCCAATTCCCCAATAAAATCTTTTAAAAAGAAAATTAATCCATTAAACAAAACAAAACAAAAAAGGCCAGTAATAATAATATGGTTTAAAATGAGTCTCAAGAGAGATATTTATATTTAGCAATGTTTGTCAGGTTTGAGATATAATGCATCATTTTAGTATTGTTGAAAACAATAACAACAATGATGAAAAAATACTTTCTCAGAAGGGATCATGATTTCATAGTAAGTTTAGCCCTAATTTTTGTGCATTCAGAAAACAAATACTATATTAAGCTTCAAAAGGAATAAGGCGCATAGATCAAAAGAGATGCCATCAATAGAAGGTCAGGTCATTGACAAAGAAGCCTGACAGAGTACATCCTTTTGGCGAAATGAACATGGTCTGATGCAGAATTTTCCAAATTTCATGTCATGAGTGTTATGGAATCAATTTAGTGAGTTTTAACAAAAGTTTTCTTTCCAGTGATATAAAATGGAAAGGAATTGAATGAAATGGAAAGGAGAGGAATAGAATGGAGTGGAGTGGAGTGGAGTGGAGTGGAGTAGAGGGGGGTGGGGTGGGGTGGGGTGGGGTGGGGTGGGATAGGATGGAATGGAATAGAATGGAGATAGTAAACACATGTCCATATACACATGTATGCAATATACATGAGTATGCATACTATAAAATGCAATTATTATTATTGTGGATTGTGGTCTAAAATGTTTGAAAACTATATGTTTAAGGCACTGGTTCTTCAATTCATTTTAACCTCAGAATTTTTATGTGGAAGACTGAATATATAAAATAGACCCAAACCTGTGCTCACTGAAGCATTGTGAAAGGAGTAGGATTCAGCCCTGCCAGCTCACTATAACCCTTCTTCATTTGAGGAGCAGAATTTGAAAATCACTGGCACAGAAATTAGGCTTTATCAGTTCTCTCACTATACGCATCAAATATGATGCTTAGTGTTGAGATTTGAAGGAACCCATAATAGTATTTTCTCTCCTACCTACATTGTGGATTCATCTAAAGAGATCAAGGAATCAGCAGATAAAGATCATGGATCAACATAATACTAATACAGGCTAGGTTGGGAAATGTAGTTTAGGTGGTGTCAGTGAGTTTCCTAATCTGAACTACAAAATTAGACAGACATGAAGTCACAGCTGTGTTGGAAACCTGGATGGCCCCAGCCCTACCCCACCTCCCACTCAGAAGCAGAGGCTCAGAGCAGGCAGGCCCATTACAAATGCAAAGGCGGGAGAAGGGCTAAGCTGGAGAAGACCAGCCCAGTACAGAGAAGCCAGGAATGCTACATTAATTGATGTCCCTCTATAAGGAAATATGAACAGGTGGAACAGAGGTTTGTCTCCATAATAACACTTAGCAAAATGAAATATACTTTTCTTTCATGGCACTTACTGAATTGGAATGAACGTCTGCCTCCCTTGATAGACCATAAACTTTATTTATTTACTTTTTTAATTACAGTTGACAGACAATATTATAATTGTTTCAGGTGTACAACATAGTGATTAGACATTTATATAATTTGTGAAGTGAACACCCCAATAATAGACTGTAAGCTTCTTGAAAACAGAGACTATATCTGTTCCATATACTGCTATGCTTTTAGCATCTAGTACATATTAGGTGCCCATGAATGTGCTACATAAGCTATTATACATGAATAAAACTGATGTAAAATGACTAAAACTAATGTATAAATGCTAATGTACAAATAGAATAACCAGAACACCAACATCCCATCCCCAATATCAAGGTACAGTAATATCTTGGTTTGTGAGCATAATTTGTTCCAGAAGCAAACTACTCATATTGCAAGACATTGCTCGTTTACCACGTTAAAATGTATTAGAAATGTTTGCTCATCTTGGGGAACCCTTGCAAACCAAGTCACTCGCAATCCAAGGTTTTACAGTATTAGAAAAGTGAATCATAATCCTTCAATGGCAAGCAAAACTGACCAGACCCACTTCTGAGGGTATTCAAAAGATTACCTTTGCTCAACCTTGGTGAGCCACAAAAAAACAGCCTACTCAGAGAAAAAGAGCAGTGAAAAAGCCAGAAATCCACCCCCGTGTGAAAGAAAAACAAGAACAAATCATCCTTCTTCTGGAAAGTCCCCAAAGAAGTCAATCAAGTTCTTAGAAGAGAGGCCTTTTTCTCTTGTGGTCTCACACAAACCCTTCATGGTAAGTAAAATCTAAGTCACTTCTTTCATCTTCTTCTGTGGGAAAACAGCTTTGCTTTACCATGCCTGGCTTTTAACATGGCTCACGTCTTCCAGATGTACAGGATGGTGAAGCTGTTGTCATAATCAGTGAATCCACCTGGAGTAGATATTTAAATCACAGGAATTGTGGCCATGTTTCTCTACTCCACCGGCCCATGCTCCTAGGAGACCACGGGTGTCCAGCCGCTGAAGAGTCTCATTAACAATGGGAGCATAGGAGGTCCAATGAGAATATATAGGGACACTAAGCATAGCCCCCACCAAAAATCTCTCCTTTATTCATCTCACTTAGGAAACTGAAATTCTCATATTATTTACTCCTTTGAGGGGAGGCAATGAAAACTCCTATTAAGATGTGAATATATTTTGAGGGGATGAGCCTGTTTCACCTTTACATCATTCCCCTTATGAAATTTTACCCCATCAATAAGGACTATTGTTGCTTTAAACAGAAATTAATCATATCCTCTCTGCAAAAGACAGCAATGTTTTCATAATGACAACAGGCACACTAGTTTCTAACATAAACACCAGACTGAATGATAAACTCAAAATTTAAGACAATAGTTACCTCTGGAGGTGGAGCATACAATGAAGAAGAAAAAAAGAGTTTGGATACTCAGAAGGCTTGAAATTAATTATAACATTCTTTTTCTTAAACTAGGTGGGTACATGGATTTTTGTTTTATTGTTATTCTTGACCCTTATACTTACTGAATTATCTATATATTTTTTAATCTATTTTCAGATAAAGCAATAGATTGAAAACAGATGAGATAAACATAATTGACGAATCAGCACCCTTTTGGTTGACTCTAACTGTTCATTAATTCCTCACACATTTTGAGTGCCTACTGTGTACAAGGCACTGTATTAGGTTTTGATAGTACAAGGCTGAATGAGAAATGGTCCCCGTTTCAAAGAGTTCCGAGTCTAGTTATTTAAAAATTGACATCTGCTAAGAAATATATGAATCAAGCTCATCAAATGCAGAACACAAAATGAATTCAGCGCAGCAGCTGGATTTCTCTTGAGTCCTCTATGCTCTATAATTGACCTGAGGAATTTTGCATAGACACTGAGTGAGATCAAAATCATAAGCTGACAGCTCTAAATGTCAGGTCAGCCCATTTCTAGGTCACATCTGGGGCTGCAGAGCACTCCTCTGCGCTGCCGTATTCTCTTTTTTTTTGTTTTTGTTTTTTAAGGGCAGTGTCACTGGCCCTCACAAGTGGGACCCGAACCGGGTCCGCTGTCTTCCCAAGCAAGCGCTTAACCGCGGCGTCACTCGGCCGGCCCGTATTCTCTCTTTTTGATATGTAACGAACCAGATCCAAAATCTAAGAAGCAGCACCATAATGTCAGGAATCGCTGGCCAGCTCATTGAGAAAACTTGTTCTTTTGAAATAATCTTTTAAAATACACAGCCATTGCCCACAGCCTGGAGAAAATGCCATAGAATCATTTAAAAACATGAGGGTGTTTAGCATGTGCATGCCAGCTCATCTCTGTTAATTTGGAAAGTCATTTCCTTTTCTCAGAACTAATTTGATTTAGTTTGCTTAAGGCCTCAATTCCTTTCTTTCACCTTCATTTTAGAGCCACTGTGAAATTCAGCCTCAGCACACACAGAGGTTCCAAATCATCTTACTTCCTCATTTATGCATACCATATTTCATGCCTGTGCCATACAAGTCACTGTTTTGCCAATTATTCTATAGCTTTCAGACAAAGAGATATTGGATTACATTACAAAGAGATAAGAAAGACATCTAATGTCCTGAAGTTTTTAAAAAGAATTCAAATGAATAAGTATTGTGAATCTATTGGCAAAATGATCCTTCTGTTCAAGTGGGAAATGTCTATTTAATAAAGATGTAAAGATGTAGCTGAAGAGAACCAAGAAAGCAAAACAGAAAAAGCATGGGATTCAGAGCCAAGGGTATTTCTTTTAAATCCCAATTCTTCCATTTGTTAGTTATATAATCCTGGACAGATTCTTCATCTTTAAAAATAGGGATTAAAAAGTCATATATTTGAGAATTAAATGACATAATGAAAATCTATGAATGCCTAGCAGATAGTAAGCACTTAATAATGCAACTCTTTGATATTTTTGTGTTGTGTTATTTCTATAGAGACAATGTTGAAATATAATTGGTAAGTGTAAATCTGAAAGAAAATGATTATTATCTGCCCAAATTCCTGTTGCTGAATTTTAAGATGCTCAAAATCAATTTTACAACCCAATATACAGTATGTAAACACTGAATTATGTCATTTATAGAATGCCATGTGACAGTGATTTTTCAATTTTAGTTTAAACATATACATCAATCAATTGGGAGTGTTTGAGAAACATAAGGTTCAGGGTTCTTACTCTTGATAAGCTGGTTTAATAGTACTGAGGTGATTCAGTAATTTGTATCCTTAACAAATTTCCCAGGTGATTCTAATGGAGATGGTCCTCAACCACATTTTGTTCAATTCATCTTCAAATTGTATTCATGTATTTATAATGTATTTACAAGAGATTTTTTTTTTTTAAATCAGTCAAACTTGCCATCGCCTCCCATGCTAAAAAACTATCATGCCTAAAACATCAAAGGGAACAGTAGAATAAGGATCCCTAAAAATCTGCTCCAATGAGAACATGGGAAAAATGTATTAAAACTAACTTTTTCAGATCTCTGGAAGTTACCTTTATTCAACAACAACAATGAAAAAAAAAAAAACACGGTTAAATCTTGATAAGGACAGCAAGTTTTGAGGAGTTTTAACTTGCCCTATTCTCACCCTACCTTCCATAGCTCTGCAAGGGCCTTGAAAACCAACACGCTTGTGATAATGGTATCCATTGAAAAGCAGCAACTACTGGAATAACTGGACAGAAAAACAACAAGAACATGGAAATCCCAGTTTCATCATCTATAAAATATTTGCTAGTCATATAATCCTGGGCAGATTGTTGTGAAGGGTTAGAAGAGACAATACGTGTCATGCTCTTAGCATAGTCTCTTGAAAATAGTAAGTAAATAAATATGATATTAGGAAAATTGCTGTCTATTTAGTAATTTTCCATAGCAAATGTGGAGAATTTGGCAAAGTAGCTTATATATTGTCAAGCACCTTTTTGGAGTTAAAACCTAAGGTATTTTTAAATAAAAAGATTCCTCTGAGCTCATGGCAACATTTACTGCAAAAGAGTGAATGAAGAAAGAAATTTCCCTGCAATGTTCTCCACTGCTGAGTTAGGGGAGAAGACATCATGTTCAATATAAAGGTCTGACAAGTAAATTTGTGAACTTGTTGCAACGCTGTTGCTAACATGTTTTGATGTTAGAGGGATTATTCATTATCAATTTGTACCAACTGGACTAACAGTTAACGAAGTCTACTATTTCAAATTGCTGAAAAGGCTGCATGAAAAAGTTAGGCAACCTGAATGTTTTGCCAATAACTCATGGCTCTTGCATCACGACAATGCACCAGCTCACATGGTACTGTCTGTGAGGGATTTTTTTAGCCAGGAAAGAAATAACTGTATTTTTCCCCCTACTCACCTGTTCTGCCCCTCAATGACTTCTTTCTTTACCTGAAGGTAAAGGAAATTTTGAGAGGAAGACATTTGGATGACATCAAGGGTAATATGACTACAGCTCTAATGGCCTTCCCAGAAGAGTTCCAAAATTGCTTTGAAGGGTGGACTAGGCACTGGCATTGGTGCATAGCTTCCCAAGAGGAGTACTTCGAAGGTGACCATAGTGATATTCAGCAACGAGGTATGTAGCACTTTAGCTAGGATGAGTTCACAAATTGTCCAACCTTGTATTATATAGGCCTGTCTCTAATAAAAGAACAGGTAGTTCAAAGAGAATGTAATAGCTAGCAGCACTTATAGTAACATTTGAGAATAAAAAACACCAACCTGAGAGATAAGCAGCACTGAGTTATTTATCTCAACTTTGGGATAGAACACCGCTGTCACAAGAGGTTAAATCACTTAGCTAACATGTAGATTCCACATCTCAGTTGTTTTGTCTTGTTTTTCCACATCTCAGTTTTAATCTAGTGTGCTTTTCTTATACATCTTGTCTCTCCTTGATCCTTTATGTCATAATACAAAGGACAAACTTGATTCCCCTTTCATATCAACAACTTCAGGTTAACACTCTTCAAAATATTAAAGTTCTTGTCATGGTGCTAGTAAGCACTGAGGAAAATACTTTTCAAGGATACAAGATAAAATTTTTAGGGAGCGTCCGATATTTATTTTTATTTTTCTAAGGCTAAGTTTGCATAAGCAATATATTTAAATTCTCCTTTTTAACACCCAAATAAGATATTTTTCACACGATTTTAGCTGTGAGATATGAAATTTTACTTGAAAAGTGCAGTGCCCATTTTCAGAGTGAAGACAATCTATGTGAAAATATCAGCCTCCCTCAGATTTTATGGGACAATATTCAGATGCTAACTCCTAGGTATCACAGAAACAAAAACAATGATTTCATTTCCACTAGAGATGTTGTTTAAATATTCCAATTATCCAAGAAAACTACTTCATCAAAATATCGGAAGATAAAAAACAAGACTGGGTATTAAAACCTACGATTACCATTAAAGCATAATTAACATATTATCCAGGCATTCAGCAAGTATTTGTGGATAAAGATGTTTAGATTTTCTCAGTTAATCCATTTGCAAATGTGCTCCCAGGTCTGGATTCCTTTTTATATATTCAACAAGTAATTATTAGAATCTGCTCTATTTCTTCTCAGAAATAAAAAGGAGCAAATTACTAATACATAAAACAACCTGGGTGGATTTCAAAAGCATTAAATGAAAGAAGCCAGACAGAAAACACTACCGACTGTATGAGGCCATTTATATGATATTCTAGAAAAAAACACAGCACTCTAGGAACAGAGAACAAATTGGTGGTTGCCAGGAGCTGGGGATGAAAGCAAAGGAGGGGACTGACTGCAAAGGGTCATAGGGGGACTTTGGGGAGTGATATAACTGTTCTTTATCTTGATTATGGTAAAAATTACATGACTATACATTTGTCAAAACACATGAAAGTTCATGCTTCAAAATATAAATTGTATTACGTGTAAATTATTTTTCAATTTTAAAAAGAAGCAGTGATAAAATGCCTGACTTTATTTAGCCTCCTTCTAACACACACACACACACACACACACACACACACACACACACACACACACACCATCCCCCACACACACCATATCACAAAGAACCCACCACCATAGATCAGAGGTATGCTTAGTGCTGGAAATGGAATGTGAACAAGATAAATAGACCTGCTGATCTCAGGAATTTTTATATACTCGTAGAGAGAGAGACAGACTTTAAAATAATCGCAGAAAAAAAAATACATAGTCACAAATTCAAATAAGTACAATGAAGAGGACAGTGAGAATAAGTGACATACAGAGACCTAACTTAGACCTTTGTGGATTATATGGGTTTTGACTTGAAATCTTTCTTTAAAGGGCAAGACTGGTCTATAGGATCACAGGCTCATCTAGAGCTCAGGGGAAATGGGGGTCTTTCATTTAGTCACTTGGTGCTAGAAGCTACAGTGAGAGGCTGGAAAGCAGAGACTAGGGAAAGCCTATTAATCCAAGAGGCTCTTTATATTAAAATTCCAGGACATTTCCATTCCCTCCAGAGCTACTGGACAAGGGAACAAACCTGTGTATGAGATTGTTACTCATGGAAAATGCAGATTTAGTTAAGATCATTTGTATGTTATTAATAAAACTGTGTAATATTTATGAGCTTGATTCTTATCTGTTTCTTGCCTCTCGTTCTATTTAATTAGTTGTGTGTACAAGGTGCTGAATTGCAAGAGCCTCTTTATTTTACGGTGATATTCCCAGTACAGCTTGAGATTCATTTGAAACAGAACAAGAGAAAATTAAACTGTTCCTTTGGTCCTAATAGAAAGGAAACTCTGTAGGCCCACACCTTCACTGAAATGGCTCCCTTGTTTAAATTACATTCTAACCCTGGTGGTTAAGATGTAAAAAAAAAAAAAAAAAAAAAAAAAAAAACTTCCCCATGAGTAAAATCTTCTTAGCATTACTGAAAAAAGAAAATTCAATCCATTATTGAGCAATGTAGAAATTAACAAGCACACACTTTAAAAATGCATTTGCCCATATATACATCCACGTATATATGTATGTCACACACATATTCTTCAGAAGAAAATTCAACTTTCAAAATTTATAAAATTGATCAGCAATGAAATCATCACCTCCAAGGACCTGAAACATGAATTGACTGCAAAAGTAAACCACAGGAGCATAATCATGATAATAACTAACACTTATTTTATTTGGCAGTGTGTGTTAGGCCATTCTACCAGTTTTACAGGCATTAAGTCATTTTAAACTTTCAACGCTGCTATAAGATTAAAGATTATCACCAGCCTCATTTAACAGATGGGGAAACAGAGACTTGAAGAAATGCAGTAACTTTCTCAGATCAAAAAGTTAACTGGAAGTGGAGGTGAGTTGGAACCTAGTGTACCAACTCTGTATTCTGTTGGCCATACACCAATTTCATCACATATGTATAGCTATGTACATGATCTGATACCCAAAAAGTAGTTTTCCTGAATATTAAAACTATTGTAGATGGGTGGGGTCTAGATTTCTACCATGGATTACTGTTGTTTATTCCTAGCAATAGGTAACTTTCCTCACTATAAGAAAAAAATATGTAATTTGAATAAGCAAATAGCCAAAAAATTTCAAAGATACCAAATAATTTTTTTGAGCAAATTTATCATTTCAAACAGTGGAAAATCAAAGTCCTCTAAATTTTCACTTGGTATTAAATATTAAAAGAAGTATGGGGTGAGGCTAGGCACAGGGTGGGTAACGAAAATATGATTAGATATGTTACCATTTTATTTTATTGATCTAAAAGTTTTAAATAAAACTGACACTGAGTTCAGCTACTTATCAGTGTGGACCTGCAAAATTTAGTCCTCACTCCTTGCTCCCATCTCTAAGCCTCCTCCTCCCATGTTGTGTGTTTTCAGGTCATAGTTGGGCCTGAGGGTGTAGTGACTCAGGCTCCTCAACTTATCTTCCTTAGCTCACCTTCCTGCTTTCAATAAAACCTATCAGTAAGTATTATCCCCCTTTGCACATAGAGCTCCCCCTCCACTGGCTTTCCAGGCTCTGATTACAGTTCCTAATGCCCTGTTGAGATCACCAGCATCCATCTGACACTCCACAAAAGGCCATACAGTCCTCCTGGATAGAGCAGTGCCAATGAGACACGCTGGCTTCAGTTCAGTCTCTGGCATTTCAGCATACTGTTTTCCAATTGGGTTATACAATAGAAAATCATAGTATGAGATTTAAAGATGAAATTTTCTCACATCAAATGAAATTAAACAACGCTCTTGAATGTAAATTTCATTTGGATGTTGCACCCAAATCCATATGACTCGCAGTGGCTACAGAACATGGGACAAATTCAGTAAGAAGGTGAAATGAAAGTCATCAAAAGAGAAATAGTAATGCACTAAACCTAACTAAGACCTTTGGCAATGTTTTGGGGGTAAACAGTAGATTTCAGCCTGACAGGAAATATGTTATATTTGTTGAGTACTAAATAGGCATTGTTATCAAACGGGGAGTGTGGAGATCTTAAACAAAGTAATTGTCTTTAAAGTGTTTGTGTTCTAATGAGGAGGAAAACATGTATGTACAAATGATGAAAAATGGTAAAATGGCATCATACAGACTAAACACATAAGTGCTAAGAATAAAGTGTTGATAGGAAAGACATGAGGCTAACTAGCCTTCAAGAAACGGTTGCAATTTGAAACAAGTTTTGAAGATGGTAATGGAAGGCAACTAGAGAGAAGCGGGGGAAATTCTACAGATTACATAGGTGTTCAGAAACTTGACCCAGTAAGACTGAAATTTTGCTAGCTAGCTGTTAGGTATGGGAGACGGTTATTTCAAAGATGTCAACATTAAAAAAAAAAAAAACTTTTAAAATTTAGCTCAAAGTGGAGGCATCACTCATACTGAGTGTGGGGAAGTATTCTTTTGTCTTGGAAAAAAATTCTTATCTAAAGCATTTTGAGTATGTCGAAACAAAGCCCAAAGCCAAATCTGGAGTGGAAACTGTGAGACCATGAAAAGTTAACTGCTCTGTAGGATTTTGTCAAAGGTTATCATCAATATAAACTGAAGTGCTTCTCTGAGAAGAAAGGATTGTTGTTCTTTTTTTCAAATAAGATTTTTTTTTTAATTGGGGAACAGCCATGGTCATTGGTTGCACATTGCTTTCATGCTACAATGGCATAGTTCACTCATTTAAGGAGGGTGCAGCTCACAGTGGCCCAGGCGAGGATCGAACTGGCAACCTTGGTGTTATCAGTGCCACGCTCTAACCAACTGAGCTAACAGGTCACTCCCCAGAAAGGATTGTCTTGATTCTGTAGATCCAATGAAGACCTAACAGCAAGGGCCCTGAGTACCAGGGTCCTGGTCAAAGGCCATGGTGTGTGTTAAACTGGTTCCAACAACATGGTGGTAGGATTGGGCTTAGGGGATTGAAAGATTGAGAGAATAAGAAGGGACCTCTTCTTGAGGGCTTGACCAATGACCTCTGGTGGGAGCTAACATCAAGGTTACTTTTCCCTTTCTGCAGAGTAATTCTATTCTGTTATCCCCAAATCGATAATAACGTTTTGTAAACTATATAGCCTGGTTTTATTTTTTATTTTTTTATTTTATTGGGAAACAGTGTGTTTTTCCAGGACCCATCCAAGCCAACTATGGTTTCAATCTAGTTGTGGAGGGCACATCTCAATGGCATATATGGGGATCGAACTGGCAACTTTAGTGTTATGAGCCTACTCTCTAACCAACTGAGCTAACTGGCTACTCCCTATAGAGCCTGATTTTAGAAGTGCTTGGAAAATGAACTGTGTCCACACTGAGACTTAAGCAAAGTGAGGAGATTCCCAACAACCTGGAGAAGCAGTTGTGAAACTGCCAGAGTCTACCCACAGAGAAGCCTAGATCATTAAGCCCAACAGAGAAGTCACATGAGAGCATGTTAAAGGCTAGGCTTCGTGCTGATTTGGGAGTGCAAAGGGGGCTTGTAAGATGTTATTAGTTATTAAATAGAAGGTAACCCCTTGCACATGGAGGACTGGGGATACCTCAGGATTGATCACATATGAGACCACGAAAGTCCAGATTTGGAGTTTTATAAACTAAAAACCTAGAGGCGCACCACTCACTGGAAGTCCACAGGGATGAGCACTCATTACTTGTCACTAGCTGTCACTAGCTGAGAAAGCTTTAGCAAATTGGGTAACTTCTCGGGCCCCCATTTTGTCACTTACAAGGTAAACGGGATTAGATCGAATCATCTCTAAGATAACTATTAGATCAAAAGCTCTGCAACTTTCTCTCCCCACACCTTCACCTTGATGCCCTATAAAATAGGAAACCTAAAGGAAATAAAAGAGAAATCAAAAACTAAAGGAAAAAGTCATTGTAGTAAACATCAAGTACCCAGATGGTCAGCAGCTATATAATACATTGCTATCCCTTGTTTCATTATGGTGATTATAGATATATTATCTACGCACCTTCTGAGGAATTCACTAGTCCCTCTCATCCACAGTATTCTCTTTATTATCTTATTAGTACTTATCTCTTACCTCTTGCTTTATTTATTGTAATTACTGTCTGTCTTCCCAATTAACATATAAGTGCCATGAATTTGTCTGTTGTCTTTATTGATTTATTTCTAGCACCTAGCACAGTATCTGACACATGGTGGATACTCAATAGGTATTTATTAGCTAAATAAATAAATGAAGGAGGAAATGAATGATATTCCCTGTGTCTTCACCCTTTTAGAAGATCAGACATGAAAGGGGTTAAATTTTACATGTTATAGTAGGTAATCACCCAAAAGCAAGGTATTAAGATTACCTAGTAATTCTTTCAGTTACCAATCATACGAATACTAACTATATCGAACAGCTTGGTTTCCAATGAAAGAGTCTAATCAGACAAAACATGGTGCTCCTAGAGCACAAAAATAATTACTTTATGAATTAAGATACCTTATAATTCTTGGCAAGATTTTGTTTTTTCAATTTACATTTCTCTGCTAATGATCCAAGACCCTGATAATATGAAAAATACCAGGAGAAAGTCATGCTATTTTGAGTAGAAATGAGGAACCAAGCTTAAAACTTGTCAAGGTCACCTGGTCTCATGAGGTTATATCACCATCGTCACCTCCATCAATAATTAACAGTTCTTACTGTAATCAGAGAACAATAGCATGTATTTAAAAGACCAACTTTTTGCCCAAATAAAAAAATGAATCCTGCAGCCACAGAGAAAAAGGGCAGTATTCCACTTTCTAAGCTTATTCCTAGGGCTTAAGAGATTTCCAAGGTCCACTAAAATGCTCAAGCTAGAGGCTCCGAATGGAACTCAAATTATTTTGAAGTCTACAAAACAGTTTTATCTGATCAATAATATTGGTGAAGCTTACCCACCAAGGCACCAATTTTAGCAGTTAAAATTAAACTCGGCTCTTTTCACATTTATTTTTGAAGACAGTAATTGCGCCAGCGTTAGTATTGCAAGCAACCCAAAGGGAGAGAAAATAGTTGTGTAATGTCAGTAAATTTTCCAACTAGACATAACGTACATTGAGGTGAAACCTATGGAATGGGAACTTTGTGATTTACAGAGATAACCTCAAAAACGTTCAACATCAGCTCCCAAAGCACTGTAGAATACTACTGGGGTAACACTGCAACACTGAGCAGGTGCTGGAGACAGCTTAACAGCTAGAGAGAGCTATGTTGCTGGCATATACATTTTCATGAACTGGGCCCAAGGGTTGCATTACTAGTTTTACCAAAGACCTTCTGTCCTCTTTACAGCTAAAATAGCATTTCATATCAAAAAGATTTCTTCTCCTAGCCCCCAAGTTTGTAAAGAATAATTTTTTAGATAAAATCAGTAAAACTCACTATAAGAAGAATCAATATGTATTCTTAGATAATTTGTTTTCTTCATTCAAAAACAACTTCCTACTCTGCTCCATTTTGTGTGGACATCTTTCCATGAATTGCCTATCTTTCACTCTCCATATATGCACTCAGACACACGCACTGACACATGCAGACACACAAACACACACACACACACACACACACACACACACACACGAATACACACACAGTACTTAGTACCAGCTAATACAATACATGTTTAGGACTTGAACCTCTTAAAGACAGGACTAATGTGCTTTATGTCAAGACAGAGATACTACTGACCCCTTAAATACATACCAAGCACCAATTTGCCATTCACAGCCTTAGTTCTATCCCATTTTTAACTATTGGCCTGGATACTTTCTTTTTTCCCATTTCCACTTTACTTTTTGAACTCCAGCATCTGGTATAATTATGACTGCTTACAATAATGATTCCAGTTCTAATCTTAGTCTCATGTCACTTAAGATTCCACCTCTATTGCTCTAACTCTGTCCTCATAATGTCCTCCTATCAACACTCAGCCAACAAAAAAGGATTTGGATTTTTCCTAAGTCCTGTTTTCTCTTTTTATCTAATAGATACTTTTAACACTTTTTTTGAAACTTAAAAATGGAGTTCATTTTTTTTTTTGTAGTGGGGGTTATTTAACAACTGAGCTCATTCTGTCAAGACAATGAATGTTGGTAAAAATGGCTTCTCCTGAAAAACTATTGGTTGTCAGGAAAGTCATGGAATATTTTTTTCTTCATTTTTCATTGCAAAAATGCATCATGACAACCCAATATATAGCTATGTTAGTACTGCATGTTGATTTGTAGTACATAATGGGTGCTGCTATTGTACTTCCCAAAGGTATCACACTTTGATTGAAATACCTCTTATTGCTAAAGAGATAGTCAGAGCTTATTATATTTGCTCTTATTTACTTCAACCAATGGTTTTCCTTGATGATCATGTTTCTGATTATGAGATTTGCTTTTGTTTTTGTTTTAGAAAAGCCATTAATTGTCTCTGGTATAATCTACATACCATAAAAAGTATATCCATCTATGGAAAGTGTTACCTTACTACCATGTTGGGAATGAGTTCATATCTCATTTTCATTCATGTATTGGTTGAGTACTCACTATATATCAACCTCCAAGACATGCACTGAAGTTCCAACAGTGACCAAGTTACACTGCTTCCCTTAATGGCTTAATAACCCAACAAAAGAGACAAATAATAAACAGCCAAAGACAATACAATGTTACATGGTCAGGTGTTAAGGCAGCACCATAAGTAGGCCCACATCCTGCTGGTTCTAATTTACATATCTGCACGGGGCAAATCAGGACACATAGACTGGGCCATCAGAACAGAGATAAAACTACCTCAAGTTTGGAGAGAATATTTCCTTTGACTTAATTAAGAAGGAGCAGGAAGAAGTTGACTTGAGTAGGTAGCATCAGAATGTCAGAGAGGTGAGGTATCAGGACCTGGTCAGCAAGCAAAAGTGTGGCCTGGAGCAATAATAATGTGAGGGGCAGAAATTTTGACAACCAAAGACAAGCAAGAGCATTCTGCCAGGAGTTTGATTAAAAAGGATAGTATGATTGGAGATGCCTTGTGCTATATAACTCCTTGAAATGAAGAGAAGAAAGAGATGCTGAAAGCATGTCCTCAGTCTCGGGTGCACACAAGAGGTCACAGGGGTATCAGCTAGAAAATGAGGATTCTAGGAAATATGGATGGGGACTTATATTGGATATCTGTTGCTCTTTAACACAAGACCACAAATTTAACAATTTAAAACAACACCCATTATTATATCACAGTTCTACAGGTTAGAAATCCAAGCGGGCTTCACTTGGTTCTCCATTTAGGTTCTCATGAGACGGAAACCAAGGTATTGTCAGACAGGGGGAGTTATCTGGTGGCTCTGGGGAGAATCCACTTCCTCATTCAGGCTATTGGCCAGATCCATTTTCTTCGACTTGTAGGACTGAGATCCCTGTCCCTCACTAGCTATCAGCCAGGGGCTGCTCTCTGCTCCTAAAGGCTGCCCAATTCCTTGGCACAAGTATCCGTCCATGTTCAAAGCCAGCAATGGTGTGTTGAATGCCCCTTGTGCTTTAAATCTCTCTGACTACCCTTTCTCATACTGTGGCCCTATCTGCCACCCCAAAGAAAGTGCTTGTTTTTAAGGGCTCATATCCTTACATGGGCCTACCAGATAATCCTAGACAAACTCCTTAAGGTCAACAGTATCATATAATATAATCAGAGATATCTCATCACATTCCTACATTCTTGGGAGTAGGACAGGGCATCTTTGGGAGGGCATTTCAGAAATTCTACCATAGGACTCTAATCAAATTCATTCTTGAGTTACATCAATATATATATAAATTTGTCACTTACCACAGTGACAAGACAATTATTTTTTAATAAGGCTTCTACACAGATTTCTCATAACAGTAATTCCATTAACTTCCCTCTTCTTATGGCCATTTCTGCTGCTACCTGATTTGAGGGAATGGCCCGACTCTCCTTTTTCTTGCTTTCTTGGCATCAGGTTAATAGAATAAAAATAGGAATCTGTAAATTAAATCTTACACATGGTGCTATAGGAAGATCATCTCCTCGTTCCACACAGACCCTTTGGTCTTAAGAGGAGTTTAATAGTCATAAGCAAGGAGAAGGGAGATGATCTAGGGTGACCAGAACTTTCAGTGCTAAAACTAAGATAGTCCCAAGAAAAATGGAACAGTTGCTCATCCTTGGGCAAGTTACTAACCTTACTGTGCCTCAGTTTTCACATCTAAATATAGACATTATAACAACCCTCCTTCATAAAGGGTTTTTGGGGGGGATTTTTGTGAAGAGTAAATGAATTAATCTATAGAGTGCTTTGGATCATGCCTGGAAAACAGTAAGCACTCAATAAACGTTGGTTATTATTATAATTACTAATCATAATAATTATAACAACTATGTTATTGTAATAACAATATTATAATAACTATGTTAGTTTTACTTACTATGTTAGTTTTATTTACTAAGATTTATTTACAGAATAAAACTAACACAGGAAGACATGACAAAGAGCCCAGAATCTTATAAAGTCCTGAGTAGCCCAAGAATGGAACACCTGGAAAGGATTTTTTTCCTCTGCATCATCACATCATTATCATTCTTGGAGGGATCATGAAAACAAAGACAAATAGAAATATTCTATTATCTGAAGAAGGATTAATAAGAGAAATACAAGTTAAAACTATCCTGAACTACCATTTCATTAACTATCACAAAATCTAATAAAAACAAAGCAAAACAAGTAAAAACAAACAAACTCCAGAAGTTTGACAACATTCAGTTACTAAAACTGCAAGGAGTGGACCCTCTCATACTGTACTAGGAGGAAAGCAAAATGGTCAGCCTCCATGGAAAAGCATCTTGCAACATCTACCAAAATTACTAATGAATTTGAACCACAATGCTGGTTCTGGGAAATTATCCTACAGCTACTCTAACACATATCACAGGATACATGTACAAGGCTATTCACTGGAGAACTATTTGTGATGGCAAAACAGTGGGACCAATCCAAGTGTCCAAAACACAGGAGAATGGTCAAATGAACTATGTTACATCCATACAGTGAATATGATGTAGAAGTAAAGCAAGGATAAAGAAGCTATCTATGTATTAACATGAAAAGATCTCCAAATATATTGTTCAGTTACAAAAACCAAGGCACAATATAATTTGTATTAATATGCCATCTCTTATGAAAAAAAGAGGGAAATAAGAATATACATATATAAATATATACTTGTATATTTATAAAGAAACATGGGAAAAATAAGCAGGAGAATAATTAAAATGATCACTTGGTTAAGGGCAAAAAGAAATGGGGTAGATGGAAATGGGTGGGAACAAAATGTCTCAATTTAAATGTCTTTAAGGGCTGGCTGAGTGGCGCGGTGGTTAAGAGCTGGCCTGAGACGCCAGTGGCCCCGGTTCGGATCCCACATATGAGGGCCAGTGACACTGCCCTTTCAAAAAAAAAAAAAGTACATCAATTTAAATGTCTTTATTTCATGTTTCTTTTGACCTCTCTAAATCTACTACCTATCAAAAAAATAAAGTTAAAAAATAAAATGTAAACCATCAAGAGCTCTTCATATCATTTCACTGAAAGGGTAGCAGTATCACTTACTTCTCTGAGATAAGTCTCATTTGAGGAGACTGGATATTGCATTGAATATAACGATGGTGTGCTCTGTCCCAAAGATTTCTGACTTATGGCTTTGAGAGCCACTCCCTTACAGCTAAGCAGAAAGGAACCAATGGTGTTGTGCTGAGAGTTCAGATTTCTATTCCCCTCTCATTCATCAATACAGTCCCCTCTCAACCCAACAGTGTGGCCAGCACCTGAGAGGAGAGAGGGTACCATGTGTTTTCCTTCTTCAGCCAGGATGAGGTTTCATCACCCAGTCCTTTCCCCCTTGCACGTTAGGAGATCTAGGCTGCTTTTTATGTTAATTGAATCCGGCTGCTTTGGGCTCTGACATAGGCATTTAGCACTCACAGTCAATTGCTCTTTCCTCAGCCATCTGGCAAAAGAGTTGAAACCAGCAATTTTCTGAGTCAGAATTAGACATCTGAAAAAGAATGTGCATGTAGGCAAACCCCTTAGATGTGCAGAATGAAAGAAAGGGGCAGGTAGCTGGATGCTATAAACTGTCTGGAGTGATGTGATTTCAACAGGGGAACCCAAAATGGCACTCTGGTTTCCTGGCCACCATCCCCACACTTCCTCATGTGAGAAACATTCAGGATTAGGCCTTTCTCTCTCCCTTACTTTCTCATCCTGAATGGCAGGAGCTACCCTAGCTTTGGCCCCCTCCCTCTCCCTTCTAGATGGGTGTACTCACTAAGGTATTCTCACCTTTAGTTCATAAGCAGCCCCTTTCATTTAAGCAGGATTCATGAATTACCCTGCCTTCTGTTATAGCATCTTCTGATCCTTTAAGCTCCCTGACTGTTCATGCTCCATCCCCTTCCCATGTTTCGCTTTCTCCATCTGCCCTTTAAATGTTGGTCTTCTCTAGATATCTGTCCTCCCCTCATCTTACTCTGTACATGTGCTCTCCTGTTTGCAGGTACCAGGCATCTACAGGCCTTAGGGCCCCTAGGAAAATAGTTCTTACGGAGAAACTCATATTAGACCCTTTCTGACATGGTCACTCTTTTATACAGGCCCATTCCAGGTTTCATGGGGAAGCGTCACACTCTCTTCACACAAAAACAGCAACAAATATATTTCTGTCTGTCATTCTCTGCTTTCCAACTGAAGTCCTTCCTGGTAAAGTGTTCAGGGTCCCCAAAACTTGGGCAGGATGCCCACTCACCGCCATCTGTGTCAATAGTTTGAAAGCTATACAAGTAAATTTTAAGTATTAGTAAGGCACACATCATGTCACTTCCCAGCTGATGGCTATGTCATCCCTGAAATTGTCCACACATTGGTGACACCCATTGTGGCCCCATTTTAGCCCCACATAGCCTCTGCCTAGAAAATGCACATAAAATTCATAAGTGCTCATGAGGTTAATCAGGGAGTGGCAGCTTCATTGGGTGTACCCATCCTTACATCTTTCCCAAAGGGGAACTGAGCCCTCTTAGTCCCCCTCAACTCTGGTTCTCATATCCACATGGCCTGGGGGAAGGTTAGTGTGGCAGAGAGTCAGGACATTTGAACACTGGGCACCACAGGATTCAGGCAGTGTGGTCCTGCCTCAGGCATGCACCCTGCCCTAAATGTGTCATGTTCCTGTGTCCCTTGTTTCTCACTTTGTATTTTAAATTGATTCAATGAACTACATGATTCCAGCATAATTAATTCGATCTGTGAGCCTTTCTGTTCCATGACCTCTGTAAGAACTTGTCTAGTATGGCACTTAGAAGCTCCCATTGAATCAGAGTAACATTACATTTTTACTGGCTAGTCCCTCCTTTTCTGTAAAATGTCTTTGCATCTGTATTTCATGTTATGATTACAAGCTGTTCTTTCTTTCCTCTAGTTTTCAGATTTTCCTATAATAATTCTATAACCTGAAAAGTAACTATACTTTTTCAAGGGTAAAATGAGCCACTGCTCCCTGTTATTAGGCAATACCCAGACTTGTCTCCAGTGGGGTAACAGTGGAGAGGATTGTGGGCAGTTCTGCATGTGTTGGCTTCTCTCCTCAGTCAGAGATTGCTCCTTGCTCTCTCTGTCCCCTCACTCCCCATTCTAATCATGTGTTTATGACTTACCTGCAAACTCCAGACTAGTCTAAAGCATATGCCTGGCTCAGTGCTAGGTCTTGGTACCAGTGTCTATTGCAATTCAGGTGAAAACAGTGAGGGGAAGGGGCTGTGAAAGATGGCTTTGGGAAGACTGACTAGCCACTTGGAAAGGTGTTCACAGCCTCTGGTGAAATGTGTCATTCTGAATCCCTTTGAAAGCTGCCATGCAGATTATCTTTATCTGTTGACATGTTATTTCTCTAAACCAAACCCATGTAATTACTTTAATGTAAACCACACACACAGTTATGCCTCCCTGGCAGTACAGACCAAGGTCAGCTTGATTACATTTGTTGTGCTCATGGTCTCATGGTTATTGTTATAGGTCATTATATAGAATTCCATTTCTCTGGTATTTCCTATTTTCATTCTCAAAAGGTAAGTGTAATTTCAGAGGATGCAAAATAGCAATCCGCACCATGTCAACGTTACATTATTTAAAAATTTTATATTAAAAAAAATCCAAATTGATAGCCTTTTATGAAAAAAGAGAGCTCTGGATCTCCCATAGTAACAAAAGGCTGCCCTCTTTAGATAGGCCATGTGTGCTCCAGTTGCTGACAGACACTGCCCACTCTTGGATAATCCACTCATTTCTGTTTCCTGTGTGACTCTCCTGGACTATACCACTAGCTTTAGTTTTCCTGGAGATTGCTCCCATGTTTTACCCAAGGCACCGTCTACCTGTCATTGGTTCTCTTTTGTCTAATTTACAGGCTTCATGTAGCCCAGTTGGCTTGCCCATGTTCCTGCTCTCTGAGTGTGATCTAACCTTAAACCACTAAGGTAACCTGACATCAAGAACTACTGGAAGCCTGGGGGATCCTCTTTTGGTGTTCTGATGTTCACTTGCAACACTGAAACAGAAGGGTCATCACACTGACCTAGCAAATATTGCCAGAACTCCAGAAGCTTCTTTAAAAATTAGTCAAGTACTTCAGAAGTCTAATGCTAATCCCTCCAGCCAATGAGCTAGCCATTCAGTTGGCACCAAATGCCTCCTGAGATTAAGCAAAGTCCTGAGAGATAATGAGATGAAATGGCTTGACCTTCAGATGTGAGATCTCCCCTTTCCTTCCAAGCCTGTCGCTGGCTCAGATTATTTTTATCATTTTTCAAAGCAGCAATGTTTATTTCTCCGCTTCAGTGAGCTGTGCAGATGCAAGGCCTAGAAGGAATATTTAGTGGTCGCCATGGTTACCATTAGTCATATGAAGTTATAGCTAGTGTGCTGATTCTTCTCTTTACAGCTGTAAAAAGCAAGCACTCTCTGAAAAACAGGCTTGCTGAAGCTCTGAAGACTTTAATTCTGTAATGCGCCCAGCTCCTCTGGTAATGTATCTCCACCCGAGAGTTTAATTCACACTTTAGAGATTTTAGGCAGGAAAGGTTTCATAGAACTTGAAAGCTAGAAGGGAACTTAGAGTGAATTTAGCCTCAGCCTCTCACCTTACAAATAAGGAGACCCAGAAAGGAGAAAGGACTTAGGTATACACAGTGTCAATTAGTCATCAAATGATGTACCAGGAACAAGGCTGATTCTGTCTCCACTATGTTTCCTGTCCTAAATAATCAAAGAGGCTAAGTGATATAAAGGTCCAGGATGGACAAAGACCATCTGAGTTCAGTGCAAGGCAGGGAAATCTGATCCTACACAGAAGGGTTGGATCCTTGAAAGGGAGCCCAAAATCACAAACGGTCTCCAAGACCATATTAGCCTTGGAACATCAACTGAGCTTTATGATTGGTTAAGTCCAGATGGTACAAACACTCACTATTTCAAAATGAGGCTGTTTGTCTCCTGATTCTGACCAGTTGTCTGAAAAGTGGGTGCCCCACCACAAGTACTACACTTTCTTCTGGGGTCCTGACCTCCTATTATCTTGCAATTGATTCACCTTCCTGGCTCAGTGTTCAATAGATCCTTGCTTCCATTAAGCCCAGGCATATGGCTTTTATTCTATTGCTTTGCAATTGGTTGGATGTAAGAATAAAAATTGTATATAAAACATTTTAGGTAAGGGTCAAGAAGTAGCCTCATATCTTTACACTTTCTAATTCAAGGAACGTTTCTAACAGTTTAATGAATTCTCTATTTAACTCGGTTTTGTCTGAATAGTTCAACATTAGATGACCTGCACAAACGCTTCCTTGCAGGTCTTATTTCTAAGTACCATGATTCAGTGAAAGCAGCCAAAGCTTCTTGGAGGAAGGAGGTCTGAGGTAAATAATACAAGAGTTTGGAATATCTTCTCATACTAAAAAGTAAGTAAGTGCTCAAAAAAATGATGAAAGATATTATGGACTGAATATCTGTGTCCCCTCAAAATTCATATATTGAAGCCATAATCCTACTGTGACCATATCTGGAGATAGGGCCTATGAGGAGGTGATAATGGCTAAATGAGGTCAGAAAAATGCCCCCCCCCATAAAAATAGGTAGAGATACAAGAGCTCTCTCGCTCTACCATGTGGGAATACAGAGAAAAGGTGGCCCTCTGCAAGCCAAGAAGAAAGTTCTCACCAGGAACCAAATTGGCCAGCACCTTGATCTTGGACTTCCCAGCTTCCGGAACTGTTAGAAATAAATTTCTGGTGTTTAAGCCAACCAGTCTGTGGTATTTTGTTATGGCAGATCAGACAGATCAACATAGGAAGTGTGTCAAAAGAACTCAAGAACCAGCTTTGAGGGTACCCATTACACAAATCTGAGATAATTTGAACTTCAAAATGAATTAACTAATAGGAATGGGTTATAATTCACTTAACAAAAATAAGAATCCATTAGTAAGAATCTAATACAAAAGGTGGGAATTCGGAAAACTGTTTTTTTCTTTTTTCCCAATAGAATGCCAGCTAATAAAAATAGAAGAAAACAGGGCCGGACGGGTGGCGCAGTGGTTAAGCGCTGGCTTCGGAAGCCAGTGGCCCCCAGTTCGGGTCCCACATGTGAGGGCCAGTGACACTGCCCTCAAAAAAAAAAAAAATAGAAGAAAACAATCAACAAAATAAAAAGGCAACATACAGAATGAGAGAAAATATTTGCAAGCTGTATATCTGATAAGAGGTTTATATCTAATATATGTAAAAGGATCTCATATATCTCAATAGCAAAAACACAAATAATTCAATTTAAAAATAAGCAGATGAACTGAGTAAACATTTTTTCCAAAAAAGATACACAAATGCAAATCAGTACATGAAAAGATACTCCATATCACTTATCATCAAGGTCATGCAAATCAAGACCACAATGAGATATTACCTCACACCTCTTAGAATGGCTATTATCTAAAAGACAAGTGATAACAAATGTTGGTCAGAATATAGAGAAAAGGAAACTCTTGTGCACTGTTGGTATAGCCACTGTAGAAAACGGTATGGAGGTTTCTCAAAAAATTAAAAATAAAACTTCCATATGATCTAGCAATTCTACTTCTAGATATATATCCAAAGGAAATGAAATTAGTATCTTGTCTCAGAAAACAAAATCTCAAAGAGGTATCTCTACTCCAATGTTCATTGCGGCATTATTCATAATAGCCAGAATATGGAAACGACCAAAGTACACATCCATAGATAAATGGATAAAGAACATATGATACACACACCACACACACATCACATACACACACACCACATACACATACACACACACACACACACACACACACAGAATATTATTCTGCCACAAGAAAGAATTCCTTCCATTTGTAACAACATGGATGAACCTGGAGGACATAATATAATGTTGAGTGAAATAATCTAGACATAGAAACACAAATACAGTATAATCTCACTTATATATGGAATCTAAAAAAAAAAAAATGTTGAATTCATAGAAATAGAGAATAGAATGGTAGTTACCAGGGGCTGAGAGTGGGGGAGATGGGGAGATGCTGGTGAAAGGGTGTAAACCCTTAGTTTTAAGATGCATAAGCTCCGGGATCCAATGTACTACATGGCAACCATAGTTAGTAACACTGTATCATATAAAATTTGCTTAATAAGTAAATTTTACCACATACACAGAAAAGGTAACGATGGGGCCGGCCGAGTGGCGCGTTGGTTAAGAGCTGGCTTGGGACACCAGCAGCCCAGGTTCCAGTCCCACATATGAAGGCCAGTGACACTGCCCTCTACAGCTAAGATGGTGAACAACAGCTCCACCTGGAGCTGGGCTGCTGTGAGCCGCCAGCAACAGTGTAGGCTGCAGCCCCTGCTGCAGTGGGCTGCCATGGGCTACAGTGAGTGACCGGCAGCCAGCATGAGCGGCCGGCAGTTGGAGTGAGCTGCCAATAGCTGCCAATAGCTGCCATCCAGTGGCCGGTGACCCATCTGCCTCACCCGGGAAGAGCGCAATGATAATACCAACATGGGCCAGTGAAGCAACGTCCTCCGCAACTAGACTGAAGAACAAAAGGACAGCAACTTGTCTGTTCCCCTTCCCCTATTCCCCAATAAAAATCTTAAAAAAAAATTAAAAAAAAGATTTTTTTGTGTGTGAATTGATGACTGTTTTAATTAATCTCATTGTGGTAATTATTTCACAATGTATACATATATCAAATTATCATGTTGTATACTTTAAACATATATAATTTTATTTGTCAAACATACCTCAATAAAGCTGGGAAAAAAATAAAAGTAGAGAAAACAATACAAGTTAGGAAATCACCTGTTTTGAAACCATCATAGTAATAACTGGTTCAGGTAGAGTCATCATGCTAAAACTATTAGGTGAAGGTTTGAAGAGAACAGAATATTAAATAGTCTCAAAATAGCTCCCTACAGATTGCAAAAGGAAGTGGAAGTTCTACGATATGCCTGGCAGCCATCACTTTATACAAATAATCAAAGTTAATGAAATCAACAATGGGATAAACTAATAACATGTCCTCCTGAGGGGTTACACTGGTAAGAACATACACCACTTTTATGATATGGTGGCCAAAAATGCATAATCTGACTTAATCATGAGAAAACCTGAGGCAAACCCACATTGACTTTAATACCAAACATCTGGCCTGTACACTTCAAAAATGCCAATGTCATGATAGATGACCCTGAAAAATTGTTTCAAATTAAGGGAGACTAAAGAGACATGACAACTAAATGTAATTTGTGATCTTAGGTTGGATCCTGGTCCAGAAGGGGGAAAAATAATCTATATAAAAACATTATTAGGACAATTGTTGAAATTTTAATATGGTCTATATGTTAAATAACAACATTGTATCAATATTAAATTTCTTGAATTTGATGATAGTGGTACTATGGGTTTATGAGGGCTAAAGGGTTATGATAACTGAAACTAACTCAGAAATGTTGGAGAGAGAGACAGACATAGAGAAAAGCAGAGCAAGTAAAAATAAATGAAGCAAAATGTGAAAGCAGGTAAATCCAGATGAGTTTAGAAAGTTCGTGTTTTGTACTACTCTTAAAACTTCTGTTCAGGTTAAAATGATTTTAAAATGAAATGTAAAATTTAAAAACTCTTTACTTTCAAACAGTCCATGCAGGTAGCAGGTAGGCACAGACAAGAAAAGCTCAAACCAACAATTCACAAGTAAATAGTTATTTAACTCCTGTTTGAAGCTCTAGCTTAAAGGGAGATATATTGATTCATTCCTAAAGAAAACTTTTATTTAGTAATAATCGTAATAGTTAATGTTGTGAACACTTTGTGCGGATACATGCTTTCTGTATAGTGGCAGACTGCATTTTCTAAACATGGCCACCTTAACGTGTATTCTATCCTACATGCTCTTCTTAAAATGTGATCCTCCATCAAGGGGTGGGGTATATTTTCCTTTTTCATAAACCTGTGCAGACCTTTAACTGTCTTGACCAATATAATACCGTGGAAGAGATGCTTTTAAGGAAGCTAAGGAAACAGCTGTACATAAACTGCACTAGGAGCTCACTGATGAGAAAAGAGTGAATCTGTCTGAGTAGAGCTTCATAAAGAGATTCCCTGGACCCCTTAACTGCCACCTGGACAAGTGGGGGAACTACCACAGAGGTCAGTGACCTGGCTGAACATGCAGAGATGCTGCCCTTACTTTTCCCCAGCTATAACTATAATCTATCATTGTGTTTTGTTCAAGAAAACTTAATTACATGCCTTAATAATTATGATATCATGACATAATAAGAAATATATAGTTGGTCTTTCTCCCTGCATCCTGACACAGAGTTCCTAATAGCTACCCTTGGAATTCCCTGGGTGATATGAGCAACTTTGATATACTGATGAGATGATTCTTGCCTGAGGTTTCCTACAAAGCTTCGAGAAAGCAAGGCACCTGGTTGCCACAAAGACCAAGCCTTGATTAGAAGCTTGAACTTTCAGCCCCACCCCCAGACCTCTGAGGAGGGAACAGGGATGGAAATTGAGTTTAATCATCTATGGCCAATGGCTTAGTCATTATACTGCACAGTGGGACCTCCATAAAAGCCCCTAAATGACAGGATTGAGGCAGCTTTGAGTTGGTGAATATTGTGCCAGCTGGGTGGTGCACCCTGTCTCCACAGGAATAGATGCTCCTGTGCTTAGGATTCTTCCAGACCTTGCCCTATGTACCTTTATACCTGACTGTTCCTTTGTCTCCTTTATAATAAACTCGTAATAGTAAGTAAAGTGTTTCCCTGAGTTCTGTGAGCCATTATAGCAAAATAGCAACCTGAGGAAGGGGTCTTAGGAACCACCAACTTATAGCCAGTCGGTCAGAAATACAGGAGATCTGGGACTTGCGATGGGCATCTGAAGTGGGGGCAGTCTAATGGGATTGAGCCCTTAACCTGTGGGGCCTGGGCTAACTCTGGGTAGTTTCAGAATTGAATTAATTGTTGGACACCCAGATGATACCCAGAAAGTAAAGACTGGTGGTGTGGAGAAAATCCCCCATATTTTGTTTCAGAAGTGTCAATAGTAATGCCAGCTCAGAATAATGCAATGGGTTAACTAGACATTACTATCTAAGATTTTAATCTCAAACATTTTGCAAACACATAAAACTAAATTTGATGCACTCCACTCATCATCCTGATATTGATACAGAAGACAATGAACTGATTCAGCGCACATTTTATTAGGTAGTAAAAGTCCACTGCGATGTTTCTAGCAGTCCTCTCCTTTTACATCTTGCTCACTGCTGGTGATACAATCAGCTCATAATAAATAACAACACAGCTTTTCTCTTCAGTGCCTCATTTCCTTCTGCTTTCCAAATTCTTTCAGTTCTTGAAGACACAGCAGTTCTGCATTCTTCAAACAGCACATCAAAGACCCACACACACCATCCCCTTTTCCAAACATCCTCAATGCTACAGTCACAGCACTTAGTACTTAAATATATATATATCTCATGGGCCTTAATAGTTTCATGCTGTCTTGTGGAGGTCATAAGCTCTTTATCAAGGGCCCACATGTGCTATTGAAACACCACCCCAAACCCATGCACCTTGTACAACTCTAAGGACCTAGTGTGATATTAATAGATACTTGCTGATTAGCTGACTGGTACTAAAATACTAAAATACTGTCTTCTCTAATCCTAATTATGTTGATAACTTTTCTTTAATCCTGTACAAATAACATTTGAAGAAAAAATGTATGTTTCCCATGCCCTCGTAAAGGGGACTGGGCTGGTGAGTGGCATGTTACAAGGGAGCCATGTCTGTCTCCTAGATGACTCAGGGCTGCCTCATCACTTTGCCAAGAATGTACATGGCAGTAGAGGTTCTTCGGAGCCTAGAGTCTGGAATCAGACAGCATGAATTCAAAGCTTAGTTTTTCCACTTACTAACAGTGGGACTTTGGGCAAATTAACTTCTATAAATTTTAGCTTCAGTGTCTTCAAAATGGGAATATTCATCCACTTTCCTCTAGGGTCATGAAGAGGATTCAGTGAGATGTATAAAGCATTTAGCACAGATACCTAGAAAGACCTTGAGAAGCCTGAGTGATTATTCTTCAAATGAGGGTATATAGCACCCTTTGTATCCAGTCAGCTTGTTTGGGGGGATGAAGAAAAGGGAGACATTTGTCCTGTGTTCTTTGTTCTCCTACTGCAGGTGAGAGGAATTTCTTTTGTTTACTTCTTGTTTCCCTCTGGCATATCTGAAAAGTTACAACTATATACAGATCAAGCATGAAAACTCAAATCACAGGTTAAACCAGCTCTTGCCAGCTCCTCAGGCACTTTTCCTCCTGCTGCTGATTTCTCTCTCCCCCAGCTAACCCCATTGCCAGATAAGTTCTATGTGTTTCTCGTCTCTCCTTTTTAATAATCATAAAGTTTGGAAGAAATGCATCAGTCTGGTTCTCTTAGACTAAATTCCACATCTTTTCTAGATCAGGCAATGTAAGTTCTATCAGACGAGTTAACTTTTTCAAACTAGCAAATGGTTCTGGTGTTGTTTCAGTTTGGAGGCATTCAGACAGGAAAAGTGATTGAGCACAATGTATTACTACTGCCCATCTAACAAGGATAACAGCTGGAACTCACCAAGGACTCCACTAACTGTAGCAACTGTTGAAAATGAGAAACGATATAATAAAACTAAAGGTAACACCCCTACCTCTAAGAAAAAAGCAACAGATGTCCAATCTTTAGACTTGTGTTGGGATACAACTTACAGTTCATGGTCTGGAAGTAACTTGTGTGGCCACCTGGACAGCTCACTTAACCTCGGGGCTAATTAGCTGAAAGTCCTTGTCATTTGAGAGGAGAGAAACAAAAGAGCCAAGATAGCAGTTCAGACCCTGATTGAACATGTGGCCCTCTATTCAGTCCTCAGCTAATGACTGAGTCTTACTCCCCAATCACCTTTGGAATAACAGGGAAGGAAACATACTAAAGAGATAGAGACATGTCAAAAGGACTGAGAAGAGAGAACAAGACGATATAATTTTGATCACTCCCACATGATAACCAGGGTGTGGGCTTTAATTCTGTGCAAAGCCTGAGTTCCAATACTAGATATCTTCAGGTAATTACTTGGCCAAGTTAGCCACACCAAACTCTGCATTCTAATAATTCATTTCAACAGCTCCTAAACAAGCACCAACTCGGGGATCTTCCATCCTGATTCTCTTAGACTGAGAAAAGAACATGCTTTAGAATTGCTAACCACTGGGCAGAACTTGGGGTGAGATCATGTTTGGAAATAGGAGATGAACCAATAGCAGAGATTAATAGGGCTTTGGAAAAGCAAGTTTAAACAATGTGCTCATGAATCTGGATTAATTGTAAAACAATCAAAAAGAGGAAAGGATGTGGCTGTCTTTTACCCTTATGTTTTTGGCTGCCCTGTAAACAGCTGCACCTTATTGCTTTACCAGATACCCCAGGCCAGTGATGGTTTACATGCTGAAGTCTCAGTCTTGATGCTTCCTTCCTCCAATTGGGAAAAAAAAAAAAAAAGAAGAAGAAGAAAGTAAGGGAGAGTTCAACATGAAGAGAAGCCTGTGAATCGCAGTGGTTTTTGTAAAGCCTATAACTCTGCTCTTTTACTAATCAGTATTTTAATAGTGTCCAGTATCTGGCATGATCATGTTTATAAGATAATGCCTCATTGGAATTTCAACAAAGCAGTGCCAGTCCTCTCCATAATCCTGGCAAGAGAGAGTAAGGCAGGGAAAGACAAGAGTCTCCAGCAGTGATAACATAATCTTTATGATCCAAGTGATTCAACCTGAGAGATAGAGTCCAGATGAAAGCTAAGAAAGCTACTCCATAGTCCCACTTCTCAAATATGCCTGCAAATTAACATTAGTGGCTGAAAAGCAACATAAATTTTCTTACTGTCTTCTATTAAACAAAGCAGGCCATTTTCAGTTGCCAATAACCTCCCACCATGGGACTCATTAAACAAACTGCCATTTTGAATGAAGGAAAAAAGTTAATCTGTAAAAATGTTTTTTGATACAAGCAAAGTAGGGTAGTTCTTATAATGGTTTATAGAGTTATTACCTTTTATATATATTAAGCTAAAATCATGAAAGCTCTGTGTCTTGGATGCTTGGTGTCTTGTAGAACTTTTGTCAAATCTCAAGGCTGGCAGTATGAAAGTAATATTTTTACCTCAACAGCTGACAGTCTAAGAGCAAATCCAAGGAATGGGAAGGGTACAGAAACAGTTCATGCCTCCAAGTTCAAGCCACGTGTGGGATTAAGAGGAGACCTCATTTGGAGACTCAAGCAAGGTTCAGCTCCATATAACTAGCCCATAAGTGTGCGGTGAGTGTCAATCACCACATAGGTGTGGTCTGGACTCTGTTAAAGTCAGCTGCTCAAAAAGAGGCAAGAGGGCCGGCTGAGTGGTGCGGTGGTTAAGCGCTGGCTTTGAAAGCCAGCGACCCCGGTTCGGGTCCCACATGTGAGGGCCAGTGACACTGCCCTCACAAAAAAAAAAAAAAAAAGAGGCAAGATTCCCCGCTAATTTCCCTCCATGTCTAGGACTTGGGAAAATAGGAATGGGAGCAGACCCCAGCTAGATTGTCTGAGGTTATTTAAAGAGATTCCCACTAGACATCAATCTCTGAATCATGAGAGAAATGTCAGGTACCCAGATGATTCAGATAAAGAGGAACCTGGGCCCTTCACTTTCTTACACAGAACAGAGTAGCTTATTGTGGAAGTCCATGGGCCCAATGTGATAATGAAATTCCACATCCTTCTACCACTCTACCTAGGCCTGGGAGAGAGGCAGAGAAATTTATGGTCACCTAAGAGTATCTTTGGGACTACTAGCATTGGCTACAGCTAATCAGCAACATTCTAATTACTTCACTGGGACCGGAGATAAAGACTGGCTCAAGCTAGATCAGAGTTATGGTTCCAGTCAGAGACGCTGAGGTGAGATGAACAGGAATAGCGGTGGAAAGAGGAATGCTCATAGCAGACTGAGATAGAACACTGGCGGTGTCAATCTCTCGGGCATGGCAGCCTGGCATCATGGCATGGAGTACCACAGGCATGAGTAGGGGCAGCTGGAAGAGAGGAGCAAGGGTGAGGCAGATATGAGGATGAGAACAAGAGTCTCTCCAGGCTTTCTGAATCTATAGCAGTAAGCGCCTGTGAGTGCTTACAACCATAATCCAGAGTAGTTCCAAAACAGGTTCAGGTTGAGTTGGTTAGTGCAGGGCAATGTGTTGAGCTGGAAATACAAAGAAAGTGGACCAAATGTCTCTTTTAATTTAAATCTGATGGTGTAGAATCCAAAGGCAGATTTGTAAAATCGAATATTCGCTTAGCACACCCCACAAACCAGATGATATTCTGCTAAGTACATGATTTTATTTGATTATGCAACCATCCCACAAGGCAGATATTAAAAATCTTTGCAGAGAAGGCACTGAAGCTCAAGGAGGTTAAGTAATTCCTCCTACTTCACCCCTTCCCCCACCCCCCAAAAAACTTGCCATATCTCTATCTTCAAAGTATGCTCCATCTTATGACACTGGTTTGCTTCATCAACATACATCCTTCAATTTTTTTTTTTTTTTTTTTTTTAGCTGAGCCATCCTGCGACCTGTTGGCAGCTCAATGGCAACTCAGCTCCGGCTGGCATCAAACCGCCATTGCTCAGAGCTCAGCTCGCACTCTTGAGCCTTTTTTTTTTTTTTTTGAGGGCAGTGTCACTGGCCCTCACATGTGGGACCGGAACCGGGGTCGCTGGCTTCCCAAGCCAGCGCTTAACCACCGCGCTACTCTGCCGGCCTTACAGCCTCCAATTTTCATCTTTCCAGTTTTAACTTTTCTATTATCTGGCCATGCAATGTCAGAAAAGTCATTAAACCCTTTGAGGCCCTGGTTTATTCATTTGTACCATAAAGGGATAGAACTCCACGATCTCCAAGGTCCACTTTGAAGCTCAGGGAACCAGTTCAGAGCTGTGTCTCCGCAGGTGATGTTAGAAACACAGTAAAACTTTAATCTTGGGATGGGAAAGAGCGTTAATTAATGAAGGTCTGCGGGTTATTAAAAATCACTCCCCCCAGGCATTATGGAGCTTGTCATGTTCGATGAGTAAATGAATGGAAGAAGTTTGCATATCTAGCAAAAACCCTACCCTAGTCTGCAATAAAATGTACACCCAAGAGGGGAAGTGAAATCACGTAATTTATGAATCGCCAGAAACGGCATTCTTCTCATGTTTTTATAGAATGCCCTGGTGTTATAATTAAGGAACTCAGTGGGGGGGGGGGACTCTGCTCATTGCTAACTAAAGGCATTCTTACCTGCTTGGATCAGAAAAAGTGTGGTTGTATTATATTTCTGATTTTTAGTGTTCCTATTCTTTGCTCTTGATATTTCAAATCAACCACGGCTTCCCTCAGCTTACCTTTGATGATCTAAGTTGAGCCTAATTGCTGAATTCTCTATGACTAACTAACCAAGTGCTCTAGATATGATTCTCCTTAGCTAGGAAATCAACTTTCATATGTATATGTCACTTTGGGCCCTTGAAAATTGAATAAGATGACTAGGACTTACAGTAGTTCTGTGTCAAGAGCTTGAGAATGACCCCAAAAAAATTACCTAATAGTGAGGATTACAAAATACCATGGCAACAGTGAAATACTTTGAAATTTTCTTCTCTAAATTCTAAATAATTTCTCTAACTCTATTGGGACAAGTACTGAGTGTAAAAATCAAACAGATCTGAAGTCCAGTATGAGCTCTGCAATTTACTAGGTTTTGACCTTTGACCTTGAGAATCACACTGAACTTCAATTTCCTCATCTGTCAAGGGTCATCATTGATAGGCATTTTTACAGAATTGTTGTGAAGATGCAGTGAGTTTACTAGTGTTAAACTTCTGCGTGATTCTGGCATGGTGTTGTGAATAAAAGTAACAACCACCATTTATTAAATACCTGCTGTATGTCAGGCTCCGGACTATAAAGCCTTCATGCATATCAACTGCAGAGGTCACATGAACCCTGCAAGGTGTGTCCTGTATTATTAACTGTGTCTCACTGATGTGGAGACTAAGGTTAAACAAGCAAAGCTATTAGCCCAAAGTCATCATGTTAGGTAAACAACAACACCAGGATGACTACTGTATCCTGTTATTTTCATGTGTGTAAGAATAGATGGTAATCATAAATGCACAATTAGAAATCTTTACTCTTCTGGAAAACACTGAATCCAATTCAGAGGACAATATCTCATCAACAAAGAAATAAAATGTTTCTAATGGTATACCTAAGAGAAAGAAGGAGTAAAATTGCCCCTCATACACTTCGTACTGCGACCTCCCAACCAAGGGTTACTTTGGCAGATAACAGGGAGATGCTTAAAAGGATAGAAAGATAAACAATCACAGGACACAAGGATTCCACAAGGAATTGCCCCAGGAATTCAGCTGGAGCCCCATGGTTGCCCACATTTTCCTGGATCCATGCTCTCTATCTAGGCCTTATCATAGGGCAAGTAGTCTTTGCTTTTGTGGAAAGCTTAGAAACTACAACCCATGAGACAATCTCTGAAGACAACTTAGTCATCAAGAAGGAAAAATACTTTATTCATTGAATTTGAAATGAAGTATTGTTATAGTCCCCTGAGCTGAAAGAGGCCTTAAGTCAGCAAGTTCACAGATTGCTTCCAGGCCCTTTCAACACTAAAGAAAACTCACATCAAAATCCCTTTTGGAAACTTGAGGTCTATGAAAAAAACCATACCTCACATCCCCAACACCTTCAATCACTGTCCCAAAGATAAGGCACTCAATCATAACACCAAATTAATATTTGTATCAGGGAAGAAGCAAATGCCCACCTCTCCTGTTTACTCCCAAGTCTTTCTGCTGTCTCATCTAGAACCCCATTTCCTGATCATCAGAATCCAGTACATTTTCATCCTCCCAAAGGGGATCTTCCATCACTTCTTTGCTGAACTCAAGCCTAGATCTCCCTCTGGGCAATCTTCTTCCCCTCTATGGTCCTCACTAGGGGTGGGAGACCAAGCCTCCCTTGACATGAAGCTTGGAGGTGAGCCAGCATCCCCTGCAGGTTTGTGCCATCTAGTATACAGCCCCAAATGCTTTTTTCTTGTTGTCATCAACCAATCCCCTTGCATTCATCCTCAAACATTGAATGGCAGTCGATTCCCACTCTCCTTTCCACCCCTAGCCTTATCATCATCCTGATGGTTTTAGAGTCTATATGCAGGTCCCATAAAATGCCTTTTCCCACAATTCTTAGGTCTCCTCACTCCAATAACCTCCAATTCTCTCACCTGCATACATAAACACACCCTGAAACTTGTCATCCCACAGAATTGTTTCACTGATTAAAATTTAATCTCCAGTATCCCACAGTCTGACTACACAATCTAAACTTCCTGTTCTTTTTGTCAGTTCCTTTAAACTTGTTTTTCAACTTCATAAAAAAATGCTAGTCCCTTGACCTACTTTCCCATGCACCCATTTTCCCTAATCAATCAGTTCCTTCTTGTCTTCACTTCCCTTCTTTTTCAGACTAAACCAACTCTTAAATTATCCTCTTCTCAATAAGTTCAATTTTTCTCACTTCATTCTTCTTCCTCCAAATGAGTTCACTGAAATCCTAAACTTGAATCATTTCTACATCTGTCTGCTCCCTCTGAACCTACACTCAGGCATCCAGACAAAGCAATGAAAGACTGTACAACATGCTTCTACAAATCTATGATCTTCATCCTTAGTTATTACTTCAATGATTTTTCTATGTGTCCGTAGTCTCTCACTATCATTCCCCACAAAGGTTGCTCAACCCTTTGCCAACACTCAAGTTACCTATCCTCTTACTCACAGTACATGTCCTTACCTCTGTCTTCACCAAGAAAACAGAAAAATCAGGTAGGAATTCCTTCAACTTCCAGTTCCCCTCCTCTGTTCATTCATATAACCATATCTCCATCAGCATCTTTCCTTACCTCCTTCCTACCCATCCCAGAGAATGTATTGAAACTCTTATCTTAAACCACTCCTCTAAGTCTCATTCTCTTACCCGTTTTCTACTACTTTTCCACAACCCATGGGTTAAAGGAGAAATTATAAAGTATTTTGAACTTGATGAAATTGAAAACAGCATATATCAAAATTTGTGAACTTCTACTAAAGCATTACTTAGAGAGAAACGTACAGCATTAATCTTCTATATTGAAAAAGATCTCAAGTCAATGCCCTTAATTTATACCTTAAGAAATTAGATAAAGAAGTACAAAGTATACCTAAAATAAGTAGAAAAAAGAAAGTAATAAAGATCAGAGATGAAATAAATGAAATAGAAAACAGAAAACAATAGAGAAAAATCAATGAAATAAAAAGATGGCTCTTGAGAAGGACAATGAAATTGATAAACTTCCTCACCAACTGATCAATAGAAAGAAAGAAGAAGGAGGAGAAAGAAGAGGAGGAGAAAAAAGAGGGAAGACATAAATTATCAATCTAAGGTATAAGAAAGCTGACATGATTACAGATTCTACTGATTTTTAAAAGGATTTAAGATAATATTATCAAGAACTTTATACCAATAATTTAAACAATGTAAATGAAGTAAAAAAATCCCTTGAAAATATAACCTACCAAAGTCCACTTAAAACAATAGATAACCTGTATAGCCACATATCTACTAAAAAAAATTGAATTTATTGTTAAAACTCTCCCAGAAAGAAAACTCTAGGCTCAGATGACTTTACTGGTGAATTCTTTTAAACATTTATGGAAGAAATGATACCAATTCTATACAAACTCTTTCAGAAATTGAAAAGAAAGGAATACTTCTCAATTTATTCTACAAGAACAGCACTGTCATAATACCAAAACCAGTCAAAGAGCACAAAAGACTACAAATGATACTTACTATAGGGCAATATTTCTCATGAATATAAATATTAATGTTTTCAACAAAATTCTATCAAATAAGTCTAATAATATATAAAAAGAGTAATACATAACAACCAAGTAGGATTTTTCCCAGGAATGCAACAATGATTTAACATTCAAAAATTACCCATATAACATATCAGCAAACTAAAAAACAAAAGGCATACAATTATCTCAATACATACAAAAAAACACATTTGACAACATCCAACATTTGTCCCTGGTTAAAAACAACAACAACAACAACAAAAATACCCTCAGCAAACTAAGAATAGAAATTAATTTATTCAACCTGACAAACAACATCTGTAAAAAAATCTACAATGATCATACTTAGTGGTAAATGACTAATACTTTCTCCCTAAGATTAGGAACAAAATTAGGATGTCTTGTTCCTCAACATAATATGGGAGGTTTTAGCCAGGGCAATAAAGGAAAGAAAAAGAAATAAAAGGCATCCAGACTAGAAAGAAAAATGTAAAATTGTTTTTATTCACAGGCAACATTATCATCTATGTAAGAAAATCTGCTGGAGCCTACAATAATATTAGAACAAATGACTGACTTTTACCAAACGTGCAGGAGTCAAGTTCAATATACAAAAATCAATTGTATTTCTATACACTATATAAATAGAAGTTTAAAAATGCCATTTATAACAGCATCAGAAAATTAGAAATAGGAGGGCCGGCCGAGTGGCATGTTGGTTAAGAGCAGGCTTGGGATGCCAGCGACCCCAGTTCGGATCCCACATATGAGGGCCAGTGACACTGCCCTCTACAGCTAAGATGGTGAACAACAGCTCCACTTGGAGCTGGGCTGCACGAGTCCAGGCAATGGTGTAGGCTACAGCCCCTGCTGCAGTCACTGCCATAAGGTACAGTGAGTGGCCGGCAGACCGCATGAGCGGCTGGCAGCTGGAGTGAGCCGCGGTGAGCGGCGGTCCAGAGGCCGGTGACTGATCTGCCTTATCCTGGAGAGCTCAATGATAATACCAACGTGGGCCAGTGAAGCAACGTACTTCACAACTAGAATGAAGAACAAAAAGGAACTTGTCTGTTCCTCTGCCTCAATTCCCTAACGCTGTTCCCCTCCCCCAATTCCCCAATAAAAATCTTAAAAAAAAAAAAATTAGAAATATTTAGGGATAAATCTGACAAAAGTTATACAATAGAAACTATTCAACAAACAGAAACTACTAAAAGATATTCAAGACCTAAACAAATGAAGAGATATATCACATTGTGTGTCCAAAGCTTAAATATTTTAAATATCTACTACAGACAATGTTTCTGTCCCCAAAATTTATATGTTGAAACTTAATCCCCAATGTGATGGTATTTAGAAATAGGGCCTTTGGGAGGCAATTAGGTCATGAGGATGAAGCCCTCATGAATGAAATTAGTGCCCTTATAAAGGAGCCCTCAGAGAGTTTCCTTGACCCTTCTGCCATAGAGAAAAGAGCAGTCTATAAACCAGGAAGCAGGCTCTCACTGAACACCACATCTGCCTATGTCTTGATCATAGGCTCTCCAGCCTCTAGAACTGTGAGAAATAATTTTTTTTTCTATAAGCCATCCAGTCTATGGTATTTTTGTTATACCAGACTGAACGGATGGCAACAATGACACTTCTCCCCTAAATTAATATAAAGGTTCACTGCAATCCCAATCAATATCCCATCAAGCTTTTTTATAGAAGTTGACAAAACAATTCTAAAATTCATAGGGAGATGCAAAGGGCCTAGAATAACTAAAACAACTTTGAAATAACAATAACATTGGAGAACTAGCCCATCAGATTACAAGACATTTTAAAGTCACAGTTGTCAAAACAGTACAATATTTTCTTAAAGATAGGTACACAGACCAATAGAACAGAAGTCCAGACATAAACACACCACATATGGACAACTGATTTTCAACAAACATACAAAGACAATGAAGTGGTGAAAAGAGAATCTTTTTAACAAATATCCAAAACAATTAGATATCCATATGCAATAATGAACTTTGATCCAAATACCTCATACCATATATAAGAACTAGTTCAAAATGGAGTATAGACTGAAAAATAAAACCAAAAACTATATAACTTTTAGAAGAAAACATTGGAAAAATCTTCACGATTTTAGAATAGGCAAAGATTTTTAGTATCACACTAAATACATAATCCATAAAAGAACAAATTTATAAACTGGACTTTATTAAAATTTAAAACATCTTTTCAAAGGACACTGCTAAGATACTGAAAAGACAAGCCACAGACTGTGAGAAAATATTTGCAAATCATATATCTGATAAAGGATTTAGATCCAGAATATATAAAGAACTCTCAAAAACTCAATAACCCAATAACAAGTGGGCAAAAGCTTTGAAGAGAAACGTCATCAGATAAGCTATACAGATGGCAAATAAGTCATGAAAAGGTGCTCAACATCATTAGTTATTAGGGAAATGCAAATGAAACCACAATGAAATATTGCTACACACCTATTAAAACGCCAGCTAAAATGAAAAAGATTGATTTTAGCACACGTTGGTGAGAATGTAAAGTAATTCTCATACGCTACTGATGGAAAAGTAAATTGGCATAACCAATTTAGAAAAACGGTTTGGCTGTTTCTTAAAAAGTGTAATGTATATCTACCACATGATCCAGCCATTGTACATCAGGTGTTTACCCGAGACAAATAAAAGCCTATGCATATGTCTATACAAAGAATTGTACACAAGCATTCACAGCAGCTTCATTAGTAAAAGCCAAAAACCTAGAAACAATCCAAATGTTCACCAACTAGTTAATGAATAAGTAAATGATAGTATATGCAAAGATATATATTCTTCAACAATAAATGAACTATTGATACACACAAAGATAAATCTCGAAGTAATTATGCTGAAAGAAGACAAAAAAATTCATACTGTATGATTGCATTTATATAAAGTTCTAGAAAATGCAAATGCATCTATATAACAGAAAGTAGATCAGTGGTTGCCTGGAAAGGGGTGTAGAGTGAAGGACAAGGAGCAAGGATTACAAATCAGCATGAACAAGCTTTTAGGGGTGATGAGTATGTCTTGTATATTGATTGTGGTGATGGTTGCACACGTATAAACATTATTAAAACTTATCCTGGGTCGGCCGAGTGGCGCGATGGTTAAGGGCTGGCTTGGGATGCCAGCTCTGAGCAGCAGGGCCCCGGTTCAGACAACAAATATGCGGGCCAGTGACACTGCCTTCTACAGATAAGAATGGTGAACAACAGCTCCACCTGGAGCTGCGCTTCTGTGAGTCCGCAGGATGGCATAACTGCAGCCCCTGCTGCAGTGGGCTGCCATAGGCAGCCAGTGGGAGCGGCCCACAGTCAGTGTAAGCTGCCAAGAGCTGCTGTGAGTGGCCTTCCAGAGGCTGGCGACCGATCTGCCTCACCAGGGAAGAGCGCAATGACGATACCAACATGGGCCAGTGAAGTAATATCCTCCACAACTAGACTGAAGAACAAAAGGACAGCAACTTATCTGATTCCCTTCCCCGGTTCCCCAATGCTGTTCCCCTCCCCCAATTCCCCAATGAAACATCTTAAAAAAAAAAAACTTATCCGGCTGTATACATCAAATATGTGTAGCTTTTTATAAGTCAATTATACTTTGATAAATCTGTCTTTAAAGAAAAAAAGCACATGTGAGAAACTGAAAACGCTTTGTTTTTCTAAGTGATCCATTTGTGAACTTCATTATTTAAACCCTGTTACAAGCCAATTTCTTGTGACATGGTTCATAAATGATAATGACACATCACTGCATCAGAACACCATAACTGAGAATGGATCCTCTAACATGCACATTGAATTGTTATTACAAGAAGTTAAGAAGCAACCGCTGGTCACCCTGATGGTTAGTGAGGAGAGCTAGGAATGGGATCTGGGTGCTCTGGCCTCAAATTCAGCATAGACTTGGGGCACATTTCAACAGGGCCAGAATTTCAAAGGAACCCAAAGAAGTGCTTGCTGTTCCAACGCCCTCCTAGGATGTAATCACTGGCTGTAGTTTTTACAGTCCAACTATTTCTGTTTCCAAGTGCTTCCAAAATTGAATGTATAGCTGGCCTCATAGAGAAGTGACAAAATAACACAGGCCATTTGGGACAGTGTATAAACAGAAAGAGCTCACTATTTCTGGTGTCCCTTTCATTTGTCCATCCCAGTAACTACCTGAGGTTGTCTGTCCATCCAGTTTGAATTAGTCCCATGGGCAGTTGACACCAAGCCACATCTGTTATAGTTGCCCCATACACACATTTGCCCCCCATCAAACTCATACAGGGTTAACATTGGCTCAGGTATTAATCATTGATCCACAGTCAGAACCAGAAAATCAGAGTTTGTTGCCATTGATGTATATGGCTTGAGCCAAAGAAAGTTGAGGCAGCTTAAGTTATTTGGGGCCACTTTTCTCAGAAAACACTGAGGACATGACAGGACATAGAGAGTGACAATAAATACAGATAATTACAAAAGCTGCAGAATGAAACAGTTGGCTTTGAACAGAAATATGTTTTAGAATCGATTTTTGTTGTTGTTTGTTTTAGTTACCATATGTTTAATTCGCTGCTGTCATTTTTACTCTCTTATGCCAACTGGACTGATATCACACATTTTTCTGTAGACAGATACAATTACTATTTCATGATTTCTGTGATTGTCACCGTTTTACAATTATCCAACTCACCCCAGTTCTGGGTGATTTTCTTTAAGCACCCAACTTAAAAAAAAAAAAAAAAGGAAAACCCAAAAAGCTAATTTCCCTAAATTCTCACCCCTTAATTTTCAGTTGTTCTCATAAATAAAAACACAGAAAAGTCTAACAGTATCATCCTGTGTAATGACATGACAAATATGGATTGTGTGTAGTTTCTTAGGATTATATTCCTGCCTTTACAGAATTCCAAAGACATTCTAAATAGAGCAAACTGTTCCTTTGTTTAAAAGACAATCTTTCTTTAGAACATTTAGTAAACTTGGAATTAACTCATGAGAATTTGTGTTCCTTAGGACACTTAAACCTCTTCATCCAAAATAATACTAATAAGAGCTCTCAGGCCTTGTACACTTACTATTGTTAAGTACTCAGCTGCACATCTCAGTTGTCATTCAACAACTATATAAGAAGGTTTTATTCCATTTTTACAGAGGTGGAAACTGAAGCTTAGAGACATCAAATAATTTGTCTTAATTGCACACGGGTAGTAAGCGGTGGTGCTAAATTTGAACCAAAGACTAATTCCAGAGCTGAAATTTGAGTTTTAATAACAATGCATACTTTGCCTCCCCAAATGTATCTCTCTTACATGTAAGTGAGTTTTCTGGGTTTTTGTTTTTTTTTTTTTTTAGCTGAGCCATCCTGTCACCTGTTGGCAGCTCAGCGGCAGCTCAGCTCAGGCTGGGCATCGAACTGCTGTTGCTCAGAGCTCAGCTCGCACTCTTGAGCGAGCTCTTAATCAACTGAGCCACTCGGCCAGTCCTGTAAGTGAGTTTTTATGCCCAAGGCTTTTTGCTCCTCCTGCTAACAGGAGGAGTTTAAAATGAAGTAATCTTTCTGCTAAGAAATGAACTTAACATAATTTTTCAATATGCAAAGAAGATGAACTAAATTCTAAAAAAAAAAATCTCAAATCACAAAGTCCACGTGTTTTAATCCAATAGTAGATATATCTCTTTCCCAATTTGAAAAATATTTATACTGATCTCTATCCATTTCCATAGCCTTTCTTCACTTGTGTAATTTAGTTTCAGCATATTTGGAGCACACAGCTAAATATCTTTAAATAAACAAAGACAATAGTTATTCTTTAGAAATTGAAAGAATTTCTTAAATGTCATTGACAGTAATAGTAATAATAAAATTTCATTAAGCCTCACACCTAAAAGTACCATGTTTGGTAAGTTCACTGTCGGACAGCGTAAACAATGTGATACAGCATACATTAAAATGTAAGACAGGTATTTTTCTATTCCAGTAGCTGAATTTTTCTATTTCAATAATATTCCATATTACACAGTAACTGCAAGAATACCTAATTCCTTTGCAAATCAACCTTTTTAATCCCTGCTGCAATTTCAGTTTTGTTACCCATATTGAAAATTATGTACATAAAAGTACAACAGATAATACTAAAATTAAAATATAAGATTAGCAACACCAATAGAGTATGTAGTAATTGAAAATGTAATTGCTTTTACAGGGCAAGCTTACATTTCTTAACCACATTCATGTGTGCACATCGACTTTTTTCATCTTTTATGTCTAAGGTATCATCTAGATTATCTACTCGGAGGTAAACTGAAGAAATAAAGAAGAGTGAGATATTTAAATTAGGGGCCTCACAGAAGAATAAACAGACCCCATCAATGTATAGTTCAGTAACAGAATTTTGGGTTTTTTCCTCCAGTACTCTGCTTTTTGGCCAACTAATGCTAAACACTACTGCTACTGGCAGCCCAGCATTTTCTCTTTCAAGAGGAGGAATGTGATATAGTTGGCACACCAACTCATTCTGTGGATTCTCTAAATTCCAACTGAGCCATGCTCTCTAGGCTGGGCTTTGGAGATGTGAACTGTTATCAAGTAGGAAGTAAGATAAAACACTGGACTGAGTTCACTTTAGGCTACTGACTTATCTAAATCCCTATTCCCAGAAAAGACATAACAAGACAACCCTAGTTTTCATTTTTCTCAGGATCTTACTTGAGTTTGTCATTCTATCCCTTCTTGGCTACTCGGCCACATGAAGTCAGTAAAATTCCCCACAATAGACTATACATACACCTCCAGTGCCCAGACATCTGCTTTACTGAGGCAACTTAAGAAGTAAAAAGAAATGGGATGATAAATACATGAATATAATTGACAAGAAGGTTTATTTCATAAAGGTGTAGGGCAGTTTCAGGACTTTCAGAAGTGAGCTGCCCTGAGGAGGCATTCAGCCAGTGGACAAGCTTGCTCCTGAGGAATAAGCCATCTTTAAACAATGACCCTCTGGAGTTAGGGTTCTCTATGACTCCTAAGTCTTTTCACATTGCAATGAGACATGTAATCATCTACGATGAAGGAGCTGAATTTAGCAAGGGTCAACCAGGTCTCAAAAATTAGAAAAAACAAAACAAAAAACACTGAGATTAACTCTCTCAGACACACAGAAGCACTCTGAGCAAAACGACAGTTTCTGGACAGGAAATTAGAAAACCTTCATTTTAATATTGCCTGCCATAAGCAGTAGAAGATGTAGGGGAAGGAAGAAGTGAGGAAACATGTACTTTCAACCCTTTATAAATAAAACATAAAGATTATTCTCCCTAGTGTTATCTAGAATTTGGGCTCAAGTATATGTGCCCTTATAAGCTCATTTCTGGAATGAGCATCTAAAGTATTTATTTTATTCTACTGTCCTGTGTGGAGTCAAGCATAAAATGAAATGGCGTTTTCCAGAATGAAATGGTAATAGTAATAACAGCCACAATTTATCAAATGCTTAGTACTTGCCAGGCATGGATCTAAGCACTTTCTATTAACAACCAAATGAGGTAGTTACTAATGTTACCACAATTTCACAGATGAGAGACTGGGTTTAGAGGCAGTAGCCAAGTCCTGCTCCCCTTCAGTGCCTGATTCAATCATCTTCTCTACAAAGCCTTCTGCCGAGAATTTGCCTCCTCCGGGCTTTCTTGCTCACTCCCTCCCTGGAACTGCATTGCACCCATCACATTCCTTCCCCATCGTACCTATCACATTGTATTGTGATTATTTTTGCACATCCATTTCTCTAGCAACACTGAGCTTGTAGAGGGCAGAGACCATGTCTTGGGCTTTTTGTATTCACAGCACCTGTTAATGCTACTTGATATACCTATTAGGGGCTGAGGAAATGTTCATGAATGAATGAATACATAAATGAATGGATAGAGGAAAAAACATTTAGAAAAATAAAGCATCATAAGAAAAGGACCTAACAAGGAAGGAACAACTGAGTAATGTGAGGAAAGCTATCCAAGAGTTATTCTAAAACTCACTTTAATTTTGATATGTGCCTACTGCCCTCTCGCAGTTCCCCTGTCAGAATAGCCAGAAAGCTACAAGCTTCTCAAACAGCATGGCACAGGGCTGCAAGGCATGGTGGGAAGAGTGCTGGATTTAGAGTACTACTTGAGTTGGAGACCTGACTCTACTGACCTCGGACAAATCCACCAACTATCTGAGATGCCTTTTCTCATCTGTGAAATAGGGTCAGCCGCACCCATGTACTTACCTCACATGTTCATAAGGTGATTTAGAGGAATCATGCTATATATTTGAATGCATTTAATAGGTGCAGTACAAATGTAAATGACTATAATAGATGGACATTATGTAAGACTTAACACTGCTTAACTTCCAGTCACAGGAAGAGAGATGGAGCTAGGTCCTGTCGAGCATTCACTCAGTGCCAGGCAGTGAGGAAGCCTTCATGTATTTAACCTTACTTAAGCCTCCTGCCAGCCCTGGGAAGTGTAGGTACTATTATCTTAACTTTACAAATGACAAAAACAAGCTTTAAGGGGTTGAGTGAATTACCCAACGCTATCTGTAAGGGGTCAAGCTGGGAACTGGTGTCCTAACTGACTTTAAAACATGTGATCTTTTCACCAACACCCTGCTGCCTTCGTGGGATATCAGTTGCCATTGTACAAAATTATCTGGAAGTCTGAACTTATGGTTAGAAGTTCTGGCTATCAGGATTAAGAAAATTTTTGAATATTTGTTATAATCTATTAGTATCTTTCAAATTGGTGTTTTTGAGACTGAGTCTGTCTTTTACTTGAAGTTTAAGAGGGGCCATAATGACAGCATTCTGTTCTGCCCAAGCTCAGAACCAACAGACAGACAAAAGCATGAGACTCATGGAGATTATGACATTTATTACTGACTGAGTGGGACCGAAGAGTGTGTTTAACTCCTGATGTTCTGCCCCATTATGCAGACTTACACCCACCCCCCCGCCCCAGTCTCTGGCATCATTTAACAATGATAGGCCATGCCCACAGCAAACAGCTTAACCTTGTAGCAGAGAGCAGATAAGAATGCACCTTTTAGTAGACAGACGCACAGAAATAAGAGAGACATGCAAGAGCTTAGCTAATCCTACTCAGTTCTTACTCTCAAACTCATCCATCAGTTAAGTCCTGCTCTGATGAGCATGAGTGAAAAGGCCAAGAGAACATGGAAGAACACTTCCCACGGTCTGCCTTCCTAGGACATGGGATGAATTTCCGGTCCCTCTATGGAAATATAAGTGAGCAATAGAACCAATTTTGGTTTCTTGTGTTTTCTATTTTCAAAATGGGGATAAGAAGGGTCTGTTCCAGAAATCTAGGCCAATGTGGATTTATTTACTCTTTTATTTACAATAATTGGAAAAAACTAAAAGAGAAATCTTAGAACATGATATACAGATGCTTGAAGACTCTATTCAATATGTCAGCCCAAGTTGGGGGACAGCTCTTGTCCTCAAATGTCCAAGACAAAGTTTCTTAAATGGCAACTTATATTCAGACCAATTGCATATATACCAATGAGCTATATGAGTAAACTTTTTTTGAACCAGCCAACTTCCCTTTTGCTACTTCCCTTTAGTCTGTGAAGCCTGTGGTCAGAATGTGGCTCTGGTACACTCTGTGATGGAAATGTTGGTTGGGCGATGCATATGTATTTATTAAACACCTATTATTTGCCAGGTACTAAGAAAACAGAGTTTCTCCAGGTGCTTCTCTTCTTGTGAGGGAGATGGATGGTAAGCATGTAAGCAAACAAGGTATTTTATGATATTGATAAGCACTATGAGGAAGAGAAATAGAATATTATGCTACAGAGGAGACCTTAGTTAAGACCTGCATGATGAGAAGCTGGCAGCAATATGAAGATCTGGGGGAGAGCAGTACAAGCAGAAGGAATTAGCACAGAGGCTCTGAGATGGGCATGAGCTTTATGTCTATACAAAGGGCAGAGAAAAGGTCAGGGTTGGCTAGGAAGACAGGAATGAGTGGCAATATGGGGAGATAAGATCAGAGAGGGGGCCAGGAACTGGATCTCATAAGACTTGCAGGAAATGTAAAGGGGGTTTATTTTACTCTTGGTATAATAGGAAGTCTTCGAAGGGTTCAACCAGGAAATGGCTTGGTACGACACACACGGATCACTCTTGATGCTGTGAAAAGCATTAACTAGAGTGGGCAGAGTAGAGATAAAATCAACTGAGAGATACTGGTGGCTTAGACTAGAGCTTGGAGCTTAGTGTTGATGAAAAATGACAAGACTCAGGTTATACATAAGAGGTAGTACTGATGGGAGATCCTGACAGATTTGGTGTGTGAGGAAAAAAGGGAAATGAAGGATAAATCATAGATGTGGGACCTAAGTAAACAGTGGGGTTATTGACCACCTGGGGAACACTTGAGGGGCATGGACTAGAGAGATGTGAGAAATCACCCCACTTTGGGCCATATTCAATTTGTGGTGTCTCTCTGACATTCAAGAAGAAATGTTAAGAAGACAAACAAACATATGAATCAGGCTGAAGAAAGAGTTCTGGGCTAGAAGTATATATCTGAGAGTTATTGAGACCTGGTAAAATCAGATAGGGAAGGGGAAAAAGAACAGAAGCAGAACTCTGAGAAACCCCAATATTTGCAAGCTCGTAGAGAAGAGCCTGCGAAAGAGGCAGATGGAAAGGTCTCTTTGAGAATGATGATAAGGAATCCTAGACAAGATTTTTGTTTCAAAGAGGGGATGCTCAACAACGTCAAGTGCCTCAGTACAAGCAGAGGGCAGATAACTGGCCACTGGTTTGTCAATAGGTAGTGCCTGTGACCGATACAGTAGAGTCGGGGGACATAGCTGACTGGACTTCTAAAGTCTTTTTCCATCTTATGGTTCTATGATTTTAATGACCTGCCTCAAGGTCTAAATATCTACCCCTGAAGCTTCTTCCCTCAGGGGCTCTTTTTGCTCTCCTTACTTTCCCCACGAATTCAAAACAAATAGGGATTTTACCTGAAGGAAAATTAAATAAAATTAAATGCTGTAATCCATTGAATTTATCCCTAGGTTCTCTTACAAGAAGAATTCAGCAATTCTTGTAAGTGCCACAGTGGTGCCTTGGTGGAACCAAGTGTTTATGTTGTTTTCTTAGAGTTTACTCCTTGAATTACCTCACTCCATAGAAGGCCTTGTGGGTCTGGTTTGACAACCTCTCCTCAGCTCCCGTTATAATCTGTCAGAGATCATTCCTGCTGTCACATCATTCTTTGAAATGAATCAGCTTTTCAAATGGAGGGGAGGTAGCATAATTTCATTAAATAGAGTTACTATTAACATTCTATTTATGCAACATACATGATATGCAAAGCATTAGTTTCATGCCTTAGAAGAAGAAGAAAGGGTATGTTTATGTGTGTCCATGTGTGCACATATGTGTGCACAAGCTCATATATACCTTTAATCTTATATGGGTCACCGTGACACTGATGAAGTGGTTCTCAATTGGGGAGGAGGGCAATTGTGCCCCCCATGGGACATTTGGCAACATCTGGAGACATTTTTGGTTGTCGTATTGGAGGATGCTACTGGCATCTAGTGGATAGAAGCTAAGGATGCTGCTAAACATCCTATAATGCATAAAGCAGCTTCCTCCACAACAAAGAATTTTCTTATTCTAAATCTCAAGAGTGTCAAGGTTGAGAAACCCTGATGTCATAATGGAAGGACAGAGGGCACCAACCTGAATGGAATATTCCATGGACAGTGCAGGTGGTACAGCAACTTCATTGCCCTGGCCATATCTGTCCACTTAACTGATCTATAATGTAATCACTAGGCTGCTAGGAACTTGAGGTGTGAAACATGGGTGGTGACATACTTCACAAATTTACACAGCCTGTGCAAGCTGAGGTCCACAAAAAATCATTTTCTAAATTACAAATGTTAACATAATATATATCATTCTAGTCTAGCTTCCCTCAAACCTCATTAAATGGATGTACCCGATTTGCCTCCTGGACTCAATTTTCTAATTCAAAAGGTCTCCGGGTATCACCTGAATTCCCCAACTCTGGCTTAATGCAACACTGACCATCATACTGAAGATCTTGCCACCAATTCAGTACCATCATTTCTCTCTGCAGGCCTCTACTAAGGAGTCTTTTATCCTCCCACATGCCAGGCATAGTAGCAATTAAACCTAACAATGCCAGATGGGAAGACAAGTGGCCACAGTACAATGATCAGCAAATATATGGAAGGGCTGGCAGCATCTTATGGAAGCCATAATACCTCCTTCTTTCTAGGACCCAGCAAGCAGTTCAGTATTCGGCAACACCCATAAGCTTTCTTTTTTAAAAAAATGCATCTTGAGACTCAAATCCCAGTTGAAAATCAAGTTGGCCTAAATTTAGTAAAGAGACTATCCTCCAACCTCAAGATCAACAAATATCTAGTCTTCTTTTCACAGCATCATCAGGTCTTGTGTCCTGTCCTGGATGAGGAAGGGCTTATTCAAACAATATTTATATTATATTCTTAAAATAAACCTGAGCCTAGAGAAAAAAAATACAACTCAATGTCTATAATAAAACAGTCAAGAACTACTGAGTGGAGCTTACCACAAGCAGAGCAATAGCTTAGGTTTCAATTTAATTCTTATTTGCTCAAATGCCAAAGTAATTTTTCTAAGAGAAGAATGAGGTCACTCTTCACAGAAAGGGATCACTGTCTCAAAATTCATATGACCAGGAAACACAAGACCAGTATAATGAGAAGTTTCAGAAATGTGCACTCAAATAAAATGGGCTTAACAGATGACAAATCTGTACATGTGACTTAAGCACACAGAAAGATATTAACAGAGTACTGTGGACTCTTGGCTTCTTTTCTAGGAAAAGACACTCTCCGACAGCCCACCTTCCCCAAACCAAAGTGCCCCCAATGTTACACATCAACGGGGCTCTTCCAAACAAACAGACAACATGGGAACACCAGCAGCCTGGTTCTTCAGGGTTTGCTGGATGGTTTAGGGGAGGTAATTTCCTGGTTGGCGGGGCCCTGAAATGGATTAGGGCATGGACCCGAAGTTATCACAGATTTGGAAACACTGACAGTAACATGCAAGGAGACGAAACAGAGATGTCACAATATCATCAACCTGTGGATTTGTTTACATCTTGAGTTTTTCTTGTCTACCTTGATTTTCCAACTCACACAGATGTGCAGTATACCATGGGACTAGGGAGCATGTGCCAGGTCAGACTCCAGCACTGCCTTGCCCCAGCTGTTTGACCTTAGACAACTTACTTGATTCTGTGTTACTTAGCTTCCCCATCTTGAAAATGGTGAATAATAAGGAAAATGGCCACCTAGGGCCACTGTGATGGTTAAGTGAAAAAGTATTAGGAGGGGCTTCGCGGAGAACCTAACAATTGGAAAACTCATGAATACTAATAGCTATGGCCCACAATTCGGATTCAAAGACTGAAGAAAGCAAAAAGCTAGAAGACCTCAAAGATGATCTCAATTCAGACCCATTTTAGAAAATAGAAGCTCAGAAAGCATATGTGATGCATTCATGGTTATACTGCTAGTTAGCAACAGGATGATATTAAAATCCAGGTCCCTTGAACCGTAGACCAGTGCTTTTGGGGAGCGCTGGAAGGATGGTACACATGTGTTTGAAGAAATATATTAATCGGTTCTCCTTCTAGAGAGATTATGGATGCCTCCATGTAGTGGAAGCACCTCTTTTAAAGTCTGTTGCCTGCATTCATTCAGCCAGACCATGCTTTAGTTGCAGGGAAAACAGCTGGTCCAGTCTGGGCTTGTCACACAGTCACCCCAAGCCTCTAAACAAGCCATTATCTGGCAACAGCAGATTGGGACCATCTGTCACTGCAGGGCACATATGGCCCCACTAGACTATAAGAATAAGGTTGTCACAAAAGGTCATTAGCTATGCATCACTTTTTTGTGATGAGCTCTAAGCAGGCACCATGATCTTCCCATCTCATTTCAATTTCTGCAGTTCTCTCCAGCACTTGGAGAAACTGAGGCTAAATAAATCAGGAGTCTTCCTGCCATGGCAGCAGGCAAATTCCAGAAAGGTTTTCATTCATTTACTTTCCCTCTGGTGAGTTTAAATTCTTTTCAAAACATGTTTTGCATTCTCTTCATAAAGAATCCCAAGGGAATGAAGTTTGTAAAATAGTGCCTAATGAAACATAAAGATTAGATTTGCATTAAATATACATGAGAAAAGTAGGAAAAACAAGGGTGAGCTGGACCAACAGTTTGGAGGTAGATGGTTCTGGAACAACAAAGAACAGTGAAGAAAGAATCCTGCCCTTCTTATTCACAAAGACAATTATCTACGCACCACAAAGGAGGTGGTCACGTTTTTTGTTTTTAAAGTTCAGAATAATAAATAGTGCTTTTAATATATGACTGTGATTCTTTGATATTTCTTCTGAGGAGAGAAAAGGTCTATGTGTTATCACCTTGAATATAGGCAGGTGTGACTGCTTCAACTACTAAAGAATGGAAAACATGATGCTATATGACTTGGAAAGCTAGCTTAGAAAAGATCATGCAGCATCCACCTTATTCATAGGTGTACTTCCTCGTAAAGCCCTGCCACACCATATAACCAGTCTCCATGCTGTGACATGGAGAGGCACTAAGTAGAAAACCAGCCTCCCAGTCATCCCTGCCTGGGCAATAGACATGTGAGTGATGAGCATCTAGATAGTTACAACTCCCAGTCACTTCCAGGCATTCAAATCTTCCCAACTGAAGCCCCAGATATTGTAGGGCAGAGACAGCTATCTTATTATTGTGCACTGTTTAGATTTCTGACCCACAGAATCTATGGGTGTGATAAAATGGCTGTCATTTTATACTTGTACTTTTGGTGTGATTTGTTATACAGTAACAGATCATCAGAACAGAATTAATGAGACGGTGAAAGCATCCTCGCTATTTTTCAAGACTGTAATGAGGACAAAGAGAACTTGTCTCCTGCTGCCCCCAGCTTTATGTGTTATCTCATTTAACTGGCACACAAGTCCTGTGGGTTATTTTTTTCACTTCCTAGGTGAAGAAACTGAAACTCCACAGGATTTAGAACAACTCACCCAGGGAGAAAGCTGAAATATGCCCCCAGAACTTCTGGACCACCACATTTCATTTCTGGTCAAGTGTCCAGATTGAGCCACTTGCTGTATTTCAGAAATGACACAATAATGGTAAGTAAATGTCAGACTTTATGCTCAACAACTACTTTTGAGCAACTCTTCATACCAGGCATTGTGCTAAGTACTCATAACAGGGAAGAAATTAAGCCTATATCTAGTCCATTCCTCCAATCTCATGTCCACCCTTGTTCACCCTCCCTTTCCACATCACAGGTAGTTTTCAAAATCCACATCTCTCAGATTAAACTCAGATTAAACTACCCTGCTCAGATTAAACTCTTCCAGATGTTTCTCTCTCACCTGTGCCGTGGTGATTCACAAACCAGGTCCAGTGACCAGTGTCAAGCCTGCCTGCATGAATGTCGACTAAGGTGCTATCATAATACAGATTCTCAGGCTTCACTTCCAGAGATTCTGATTCAGTAAGTCTATATATATTTTTTCAAAGCTCCCTAGTGATTTCTATGTGCAGCCATATTGAAAAACACTGGCCAAGAGAATACTGTCTGAACTCATTAGCATCACATATAAAGTACAGCATATTCTGGCTATCATCTTCTCCCACATCACTTTCTGCCACTCCCTCATTCTTTGCAGTCTCTCTATATTCTGTGCCTTATACCAGGATGGCACTTCCCCACTGAACAATCTGGTGAAAGCATCTCCCCTTCCATGTACTGTCCCTGACTCCCCCCACTTAAAACATATTCTATACCCTTTCCCTGAGTTCCTACTGCCCCTTGTATCCACCTCCAATCACTTAACTCATGGCTAAGCTATGTGCTGAAGCCAGGGACCCAGGCTTATTCATTTTAGAATCTCCAGTGTTAACACAGTGCCCCCATTTACCAAAGATATTCAACAAATGTTTGCTGAATGAATAACCCAATGTGTGTCCTTTCAGCTTTAGCTGCCAAGAAGCTCAGAGCCAAATCCAGTTACCAAGTGCAGTAATTATCTCATCCCAGGTGCCTGGTAACATCTGCTCCGTGTTTCTTTGAGATGGTCTCTGTTCTCTTTTTAGCTATAATTGTCCTATTTTACACTGGGCTTAATTTGCATACTGTTTCAAATCCTTTTAAAAGAAGGTGGGTTGTAAATTCTGAATAGATCAATAGATACATAAGTTCTTCAAAAGACACCTGTGTTACACCTATAGCATAGGAGTGAGGGGGGAAATTACTGAAAAATGTGCTGCAATTCTCAAGTTAAATGACTGCTACTTTCTCATGGTCTCTTAAGTGGATAAAAATAGAGAACTATGAAATATCTACTCAGAAGACTATTCATTCAACAAATAGTTACCGAGCATCTACTTTCACAAGGCACCTGGGGAGACATGGGTGACAAAGACATGATTAGGATCCAGGAAACCAAAGAATTCACTGTATTGTAGGTATTGAGACCTGTATATGAATACAATCTTGCAAATTATAAAATGTTAATGTCTGTATTAAGGATGCAAAAAGAGAGTGTTTCTACCTCTTAGGAATCAGAAAAGGCTTCAGAGAGGCCATCTCCTCTGATCTGGGCTTTAAAGATGAACAAGTTTTAGACACATAGAGAGAGTTAGAGGCAGGCATTCCAGGACAAAAAAAAAAAAAAAAAAACGTGAAAATGTCAAGCAAGCTGTGATTTGGCTGGATAATGATATCTAGCATTTATTGTGCTTTTACTAAGCACCAAGCATTGTATTACATGACTTATTGTTATTTTTTTTAATCTTTAAATAACCCTATGTTGGGGGGGCAGGTGGCTCAGTTGGTTAGAGCATGAGCTCTGAGCAACAGGGTTGCAGGTTCGACTCCCACATGGGCAAGTGAGCTGTGCCCTCTGCAACTAGACTGAAGACAATGACTTGACTTGGAGCTGATGGGTCCTGGAAAAACACGCTGTTCCCCAATAAAACTTATAAAATAAATAAATAAATGAACAGAATGACCTGGCCAGAAAGTGTTTTAAAAAAATAAATAAATAAAAAATAACCCTATGGGTTAAGTGAATGAAGAAACTGAGGCTTAGAAGTTAAGTGACTTGCTCAAGCTCACACAGCCAGCAAGTGATAGAACTGAGATTCAGCTGAGGCAAACTGTAGGACTTGATGCTGAAGCACTCCCAGACACTAACTCAAAAAGCAAAGACTGGCCCTAGGGATGAGACCAGAAAGACAGGATGGGACCAGATAGTTAAGGGCTTCCAAGCCAGGGTAAGTAGTGTAACTTTGATTCTGTTAGCAATGCACAGCAATGGATGAATTTTTAAGGAGAGAGGAAAAAAATTAACACACTTTATATTTTTTAAGTAGTTATTTCATGAATTCATACATGAATCAATGAATGAATTTTTAGGGTACATTAGTTAAGCATTGGTGTATATGATATTGGGTTGTCGGAAAAGTCATGACATCTTTTTTCTATGTTTTTGGTTGCAAACATGCGTCATGACTTTTCCAACAACCCAATAGATTGAAGGTAGAGGTATTGATAGAATGAAATCGATAGATTTCAAAAAGAGAGAGAGAAGAAGAGGAAAGTGATCTACTCAAGAGAGGAGAGTAGAAAGAACAAACATGGAGACTGGTCAGACACAGATTAATGTCATGCACCTGAGCAACTGGGAGGACAGTCATGTCATGCAGAGAAAGAAGCTGAGAAATAAATGCGGCAGGTGTGTGGGGGAAGAGAGTCGGGGGAGGCAGGACCCAGTGCAGCTGTTCTGCAGACAAGGGTTCAGGAGAGAGGTCAGAAGAAAGGATGGACTTGAGTCATCCACGTAGAAGAAATCATCAAAACCATGACATGAAGAAAATTGCCAAGACCAAGTATATAAACATAAAAGGACTGTAAACATAATGTCAAGAAACAGGGGTAGAAAGTGAGAAGAAGAAGAGGAATCAGGGGATGTCAGGTGGTGTGAAGCAAGTCAAGAAGAAAAGTAGTTTACAATGAAGGGAAAGTGAGGGGGAAAGGGCAGGCAGATGGGGCTTTGAGAAAAAGAATTAACAAAAGGGCATTTGATCTATCAAGTGAGAAGTGACTGTTCAGACAGGTGATAATGGATGAAAAAGAAAGAGCCATCTAGCAAGAAGCTAAAGTGTAATACAGGTCAGGGATTGCAAATCCAGATGTCAAAGGGGCCAGGAAGCTAACCTACAAGAGTAAAAAACAGGCTGGGTACAAGAAGATCATGCAGCCCTCTGGCTTTTTCACTTCCTATATGTGTTTTTTGTTTTGTTTTGTTTTGTTTTGTTGTTTGTTTGTTTGTTTGTTTGTTTGTTTGTTTGTTTGTTTTTTAGCTGAGCCATCCTGCCACCTGTTGGCTGCTCAGGTCAGGCAAGAATTCAAACCGGCAACCCTGTTGCTCAGAGCTCTCACTCTTGAGCGAGCTCTTAACCAAGTGAGTGACTTGGCTGGCACTTCCCATATTTTATGGAGATACTGATGCAGAGAAATATTTCTGTATCTAAGGAAAAGAAGACTCCAAGGCAATGAAAAACAAGGCTACTGAACTGTGTCTCAGTGTTAGGCAATAGGGAATGGTGGGGCCTGTAGTTAACTAGAGAATGCATACTGTTTCTAAAGGCAGAAAGAGAAATTCAATTCAAAGAGACTACTGTCATATGCAAATGTGGGTCCAGTGTTGCCAGTTCCCCAATGTGTTAAGAGGAAAATAAATGCAGATTTTAATGCAAATCTCCCAATTTTTAAATTTTAGTGGGGAGAACAAAACATGGTATGAATCAATAAAACATGTCTGCAGGCAGAATCTAGTTCACAGCCTGATAATCTGAGACCTCCTGAATCTATGTTTTCATTAAATCTGGCAATGAAAGAATGAGAAAGACAAAAGAGTTATTTGACAGGATAGTGAAATTAAGGAAGTTTGTTTCTTTTAGGATTACCAAGAACTGAGCATTTGTATTGGTTGACAGGAAGAAAACCTAAACATCAACAAAAAAAGATTTGGAGTTGCCTAAAAAGGAGTACAAACTAAACCAACAATTTTATGTTGCTGGGTTTCAGTATACATTTTTTTTTATAAATAATAATCAGGAAGAGAACGCTTTTTGTTAAATAAAATTGAGAATGAATTGATTAACAAGAAGTGATAGCTGCTTTTATTACAAAAGTAACATGCCTTTGTTACTTTCTTTTGTGAAGAGGCAGTCTCAATAGGAGATTGACAACCTACAGGTAAGACAGAAACATCTAACAGCCAAGATCATTTCATCACCAAAACAAGAGCTCTTCTGTTTGTGACATGTCAATGAGGACTGTCACCGAGGACAGAGGACATGTCATTGAGCCACTAGCAACCTTCCTTTCAAACAAAGAAAACACTCTTCTGTGAGAAGGAACTTTGATTTGGTGTTCAGAGTTTATAAGTTTCCAATCATTTGTAAGCTAGTTAATGTCTTCAGTGCACGACCAAAAAATAAAATAAAAAAGTAAATTAAAAAAATTAAAAAATAAATAAATGAACCCAGCCAACATTTGTTCAACTGTCCTGGAAAAACTGCCAGCTTTTGCTGTCCAGCTCTGCTCAGTGCAGCAAAGGCGGAAGAAACAGAGAGCCACAGACAGCCTTTAGATTCCAGAAGCTGTGACGTGTGAGACATGATTCACAGGCTGATGGCTAGGACTGGACTCTGAAACATCCATCAGTACCTCCACTTTCCAGATAAAACTGAGGCGATTCAAACTGGGTAAATGGACTATCGAACTAGTTTTAAATATTGTTCAATCCAGCGTCACAGGAATTCTGGAGAACTCTTTTTTTTTTTTTTTTTTTTTAAGGAAAAACAAAGGGAAAAAACAGTGCCAGGAAGACATGTTTTTAAAATACCTTTCTAAACCCTCTAAAGGAATTTTTTTTTTCTCTCTAATATATCAATACTCTGATACATGGACTTTCTTCTCCCTGGCTTCCAAGGCCCTTCATGATTGGCCCCACTCTACAAACCCAACCTATTCCGCATTATTCCCAAAGCTTGTCATTAGCTGTTACTGGCTAGCCACCCTAGAATGGTGATATCCCACAAAGATGCTATCTGTTTATTTATCAAATACTTATAGAGTCCCTATTACATGCAGGCTCAAAGTTGGTGATGAGGAACAATAGTGAATGGCATGAACATGATCCCATCCTCACAATGCTTGCCAGGTTTGGTTCTACCTCTGATATCACTCATACTCTCCTCTACACGAATGCCCACCTTCCTGCTCTCTGCCTGCCCATTCTCCCCATTCCTCTTCCAGTACACCTTCCCTGTACATTACTGATTGATTTATCAACCTCTTCTCTGAACCTCATCAGTTCTTATGAGCCTGTAAAAGTAACACAGCATTTAATGGCACACTGCCCTGTATCACCTGCTCTTGTCTCATGGACGCTGTATTATCTCCCCAGCTAAGCCATGAAGCTCTTGAGGAAAAGAACCCCATCTTTTGTTTCTCCTCTGCCTTCCCTGTGGTCTAACACAGAACTCAGTACATTTCAAGAATGTATTGCAGATGACTGATTATTTTCCAAACTGAATTTCAAAGTAGTTCATTTATCCTTTGTATTAGTTTCCTAGCGACTCAGTAGGTAACAAATTGCCACAAAATTGGTGACTTAAAACAACAGAAATGCATTCTTTCTGAGCTCTGGAGTCCAGAAATCTGAAATCAGTATTACTAGGCCAAAATCAAGGTGTGGACAGGGCCACACTCCGTCTGGAAGCTCTAGGGGAAAATGTGTTTCTTGCGTCTTCCAGTTTCTGGTAGCTGCCAGCATTCCTTAGTTTGTGGCCACATCATCCAATAATAGTTGGTATGGTCACATTACTTTCTCCTCTTCTATTTGTGTCAAATCTCCCTCTGCCTCTCTTGGATAGAGACATTTGTGACTGCATTTAAGGCCCACCCAGATAACCCAGGTTAATCTTCCCATCTCAAGACTCAACTAATTCACATCTGAAAGACCCTGTTTCCATGTAAGGTAGCATTTATAGGTTCCAAGGATTGGGGCCTGATATCTTTGGGGGCCATTATTCAGCCTACTACACCCTCAGACTAAACAAAGCCTTTTGATTTAATAGAACTGTAGCAAATAAAGAAATAAAATCAATTAAAATCATGTAGAATATTCTCTCTCTCATCCAGGAAATTCAAATACCCAACAAACAGACAAGAATCAGAAGATAACATAAAATAGATATCATAATCTGCCAAGAGAATTAACTACTGGGAAAGCAATAGTTTGAATAAGTCAAAAGTATTGGTACTCTCTTTGATTATTTGTCACAGGATCAAGAGAAGATTGTTTCAAAGTAAGATAACTGGAAAGACCATGAATTCAGGTTATTTTCCTGGGGAAGAGAGTTTTCGTAGTGATATTCAACCATAAAACCAATCTTTTCACATGCAAAACTGCAGGTGAAAATAAATAATCAGTCCTATTAAAGTGATAAAGCAAGTAGATCACAGGTTGACTATGTTCAATGCAGACAGGATTGTAGCATAATTAGAGAATGACTCAATCACTAAGGTTATTTCCTGTAGGAAGCTAGGGGGAAAAGCCCTGAAAAAGGTGGAAGATTCATCCTTGGGAAGGTGCAATTCCAAAGGACTGCATAAAGTGTGAATACAGTTTTTGAACAGAAATGATCATTCAGTGAGTATGATCTGAAAAACAGCAAAGTTCTAGTTTTTAGAGTTTGAGTTGTCTCGGATTGAGTTACAATACAATCACCAGACAGTCTGAAAATATAGAGGTAATTTTTAAGGCCCCTGTTACATGTATGTAAAGAGAAAAACAGTGAAAAGCATCAGGCAACAGGAGACTCTGAGGTCCAAGATCAATTTTTCTAAGGAGAAAGTAAGTACTGCTGGTGAAACCAGCCTGGTTGACCTATTGAAATGCTAACTAAGTTGGCTTAGTAAATGTAGTTATCATTCTTCCATAGCAGGATTTGAGTGTTCGAAGATACTGCCTTGATGTGTAAGATTCTAACGAAAAAATTCCATTCATGGTCTATAATACAAATACAAATCCCCAGGGGCACCCAACCATCACCTAGCCAACCTGCAGGTTCCCCCAGTGAGCTAGAATAGGGACAGGTAGCTCAGGAGCCCACAGGTATCAATCACAGCAGTGGGCCAGCAGAGGTACTGAGTACCCCAAGTCACCCAGAATAGGACATGTTACACTCTAAGTCCCTATTGCTAAGGCAAGAAAGTATCTAATACATTTTTAAATAAATTGAACAACAGCACTTTCTAAAAGCATTTTTCAAAGAAATTATCTTCATTTATCTGGAAATTTTTCTTAGGAACACCTTCTCTCCCAAAGAAGCTAGTTCAGAGGCAATTCTTCACTTTCATCAGTGTAACTCAAAGCAATTTCCTCCAACTTCTAAGACCCCAATGGGTCCGCTACCCCCCAGACCTTGGTTTAATTCTCATCTCAGTGCGGACTTTAAATTATTTTCACATCATAACGTGTCAACTGTTTGTCTCCCCTCTTTAGGCTCAGTCTTGGAGAGAAAAGCAAACATCCTTCATGGAGGCAGCTTTGTTTGTCCAGACCCTGGAAACGTTATGATCGGCAGGAAATGAAAACAACCAGCATGGCTTTTGTTTTCATTGATTTCAGTGACATTTTGAAAATGGAGCACCTAAGCCAAACCAAATCCCGGCCTCATTCTGACCAAAAATCTAAAACGAGGAACTTCACGCGTAACATTAAAAACTCCATTGTCTCCGGTTACAGCTGAATGACAAGCTCAGATTAAAACTGGCAACCATTTACTTCCTACAAACATGCTTTGTTCCTGGCTAACTTGTCAGCTCATAAAAAAAAAAAAAAAAAAAAAACGCCTCTGTACAAGCAGCTGTCTCATTCAAGATGCTGAATCCTTTCATGGTCGTCAATACGAGTGTGTTCCACGGAACCCAGCCCAGGACCCTTGCTCTAAAACCCTGGCCAGAGTGTGGTCCTGACTGCTTCCCTGGCATGTCTTTCTTCTAATCTGATGACTTGCATTTTCAATAAATGGTTATAGAAAATGCAGAGTTCTTCATAGAATCTCATCACTCTGTTTCCCAGAAGCCTGTTTGTAGAAGAAGCTGGCCCCAGAGGCAAAACAGAGGAGGTCTCTGAAGTTTCTAATTCTTTATCCTAGCTCTTACCCTTAGCTGCTCTGGGCTCATTTATTTAATGTCTTTTTATCTTGAAATGTTTCCTTGGTAAATTGGGTAACTTGAGGTTACTAAAATGAAGTCAAACTTATGGTAAACCATTTTGCAAACAGAAAATAGCTGGTGAATAACCATTATGGCATTCCCCAATGAGCCAGTAAATAAATTGATGACACATCCAAGATGCCTCATTGTTTCCTGGATTATCTCAAGAGGCATTGACAATCCAACTTCAACGTAAGTAGCAATACTCGTATATGCCATTGTACCAACAAAGAGCGAACAAACAGTGGCCAAAAATTAGGAGCCCCACCTTGGCTCGTGTCATTCCATTCACCTTGAATGATCTCGTTTCTCTTCTCATCCCATTCTGCAAATCTGCCATGAGAACTAGTGTACTCTTATTTGTTCAAAGCCCAAACTCTGTTTTTGTAAAAGCAGTACCTCTGACCTAATGGAAAGACAATTGCAGATGCTCATAATTCATGAACATAATTCTCAGTTCTGACATATCCTGTGTGATCTAGGGTATGTCACTTAACATCGTTGAGCTCCAGTTTCCTTAACTATTAAAATGGGACTAGGAGTGCCCTTCCCACAATTCCTTCAGAGGTCTTTCTCATCTTGAATCATTTGGGTGTGGAGTTAAGAGATCAATGAAGGTTGAAACGCTGCAGTTGCCCTCTGACAGAGTCTGTTTAGGGCAGGTGGCCAGAGCCTTGGATTCATTCTTGATAGCGTATAAAATATAGGAAACATCTTGGCTGAGGTAAAAATCATTTTTGAATACACGCATGTATTATGTAACAGGTACCATTCCATAGTTGTTAAGGGCTGCATTGCCTCCCTCCAAAATTCCTATGTTGAAGTCCCAGTACCTCAGAAGGTGACTTGGAGATAGGGTCTTTTAAGAAGTTATTATGGTTAAATGAGGTAATTAGGATGGTCCTAGTCTGATATGACTGGTGTCCTTATAAGAAAAGGAGATTAAGACATAGACACATACAGAGGTAAGATGATGTGAAGACAGCCATGTACAAACCAAGGAGAGAGCCTTCAGAGGAAACCAACTCTGCTGATACCCTGATGATGCTGAAACCAACTCTGTTGATACCCAGGACTGTGAGAAAAGAAATTTCTGTTGCTTATGTCACCCAGGCTGTAGTACTTTGTTATGGCAGTCCTAGCAAACTATAGTTACTCTCTCCCACTCTTCAGAAACCATACACCACCTAAAATGTGTACATAATTTAAAACTTAATCGACCTTGTTTACTGGTTTTAAATACGAACCAACAAAAGAGATGAGTTGTTGAGTTTACATTTCTTCTTACTCCAATCTGTCTATTTCTCCATTTTTTTCTGTCCCGTAAGAACACACCTTTTAAAATCATGATTGATAGGAAAATCATTTTCTGCTTCTATCAGTCAGGACAGGTTAGGTTATGCTACAGTTAACAAACAATCCCAAAAATCTTATGGTCTTTTAACAATTAAGTTTTATTTCTAAATGAACAGGGATTCTGGTCCATTTTTCCTCACTAGCCTCAGACATTTTACCAACTGGGGGGTTAACAGTTGCTGTGGCAAGTAGAAGAAAATATGGTGAATCCCTCATTGGCTCTTACAGTCTTCTACTAGAAGTGACACAGGCTACTTTCACCCATACTTCACATGGCCCTGACTATCTTCAAGGAATGGAGCAGAACAAACCTATGTGACAAGAGAAGAAACAGAATATCAGTAAGCAGGACTATTTGCTTTCACCGTGCTTTTGGGTAAGGATAACAGAATTCTACCATGGTGGAAGCAGCAGCAATGGAGAAGTCCTATAGAGGGGCAAAAGTCCTACCCACATACCTTAAGTTGACTTTATATATATGAAACTAAAGAAAGAACATGGATTTTGGAATCAAACCAGTCCTCTCCCTTTAAGCTAATAGCTTTCGTCTTCTCTGAATTTATGTGTATTTATTTGCAACTTTTCTAATAATATTTCTATGGGAATTAAGTAAAATTACATTTGTAAAGCACCCTTCCCAGTGTCTAAAACATAGTATATGCTTTCCCCCTGCAGCTGCTGCATCTTTGAAACTGATGTCCAGAGTGACATTTTTTTTTTTTTTTACCCAATTTCTTGTATTAATCCATGACATTCAGCTGTTTCACCTGGCCCCTCATGAGGCTCAGGCTTGCCTAAGCCATCAGGTACCTTTCTTTCAGAGATTCTTCTAAGACATCTAGCCTGCCTGGGCATGTACCCTTCTTAGCATACTTTCTCTATTACAGATTCTGTTTCTCTGTCTCTCTCTCTCTCTCTCTCTCTCTCTCTCTCTCTCTCTCTCTCTCTCTCTCATCCCTGACTGACATCAGGCCTCCAAGCCATAGGCTAGGAAATGAGGCCAAATAGATGTAATGCATGAGATGATGATGATGATGATGATGATGATCGTGATTCATTTGTTTTCTCTATTGTTCCTGATGTTGGAGTTGTCTCCCCTGTACATAGGGAAAGCAAGCCCTGGGGAAAGTAAGTGTGTCTTACAGTTAACTCATGCTGCTTCCCATTCTCTCCCTCCAATTTCCCTGGATTGGAGAAGGAAAAGGAAGAGGAATAGGAAGAAGAAGAGGAGGAGGGGGAGGAGGAGGAGGAGGGGGAGGAGGAGGGGCAGGAGGAGGAGGAGGAAGAGGAGGAGGAGGAGGAGGAGGAGGAGGAGGAGCACACTTCTCATCTATTCAGGCCTCCCTCCCACTGCAAAGTAAATCAGAGAATCGGCAAATATCTCGATAACCTGAGTAATTAACCCCTTTTAAGTAGAAGCAACAGGGCAGGACTGGCCAGGAAAGGTGCTCCCTGTCTCCCCTTTGGCTTCTCACTATCAGCACTTGGCCCCAGGGCATGAATGGGGCCACCTGGCCATCTCTCACCTGCTGTGGATGCCACACCCACTTCTCTCCAGCTTGTCAGACAGCACTTAGTATATTTGATGGATGTGATAGGAGTGTGTGTGTGCGCGCGCGCGCATGCGCGCACATCCATGTCCCGGCTTTACTGTAAAGCTAGGTCAAGAGCTCTTCTACTTCATTAATATTTAGATGAATGTCCTGGGGCCATTAAGCAAAACTGAACTAAAGGAAAAAAATATCATTAAACCTAACTTTTTTATTATCACTTCCAACTGAAAGCTGTTACAATTGTTGCAACTGTCTATATAGCATTATACATTTGTATCATCCTTTACAGTTTAGAAAGCACTTTTTATACATTCTTATTTCACCTTTCTAATAATGTAGGGCAGTTTTTCATCATGTTATTGATGAAAACTCAGGTTTGGGAAGTGAATGATATATGTGTTCAAAGTGTCACAGCTTTTAAATGACAGAGCTGGGACTCTACCACAAGTCTAAAACACAATTCTGTGTTTGTGACACATAGCTTGGAATTCAGATATAGTGATCCAAGAAACACTTATGCCAGACATGGTAATAAGTGTTTTCGCATATGGAGCCTGATAGAAACATCGCAGCAACCCTGCAATGATCATAGGACTGCAAAGTACTTCCATTTATCCAAATACATGCATGTGGTATGAAGGGGATTGGGGGAGGGCCGGTGGTGGTAAGAAATGAGACCAGAGAGACAAAGATAAGTAGATGAATGTTATTGTTTCCCTTTAACATAAAAGAAAAAAAAAAGAGGTTGAAAGAGGAGATGAGGAGAGCTAATGGGAGTTTTAGGTTGAACCAGTAGTCAAATCCAATATTATTTCACAATATCACAGCAAACAGATGGATTGGAGGATGGCAGCGTGGTGAATCCACTATCAACCACAAGTCTGCTAGGGGAGTTTTCTCCTCCAAAAGCAATGATTCAGATTCACCAACACCTGGCTGAGCTCTTTTAAATGCTAATATCCGCCTTTTAGTGAAAGGAGGTGATGAAAGGTAACCCAAGGAAGAAATGAAAATGACTGAAATATGGATACAAAAGTACAAGTGGGCACTGCCTCACATGAACAATTACAGCCAAATATCCCAATTTTCATGGAATAAACCTCTTGCCAACAAAGGGAGTGGCTTAATAACTCCTCTTGTCAGAGGATTTTTCAAATGAAAGAACTAAAAGCCAGGCTCGAGTCAGAACAATAAAGCAGGTAAAAACTTGTATTGAATAAAGACAGAGACCCATTCTTGTGATTGGCAAGCCACTGGTCATGGCTCTGTAACACAGAGATGGTCCCATGCCCTCCCTGACTCACATAATTCTTTTCCAGAAAAGACTGCTGCCAGGATATGAGCAACTAGCTCAAATAATTGCAGGGTGCTCTCTGCCACCCAGGCACTCGTTTCCGTAGTGATCCCATCTTCCCCTAATCAGAGCAAGGTTTTCATATGGCCAGCCAAATAGCCCACGTCTTTGACATCTCAGACAAGTTAAGAGAGGATTTGGAGAAGCAAGTACAGGAAATGAAGATACTGGTAGAGCTGGTTGGATTTCCTGAGAGGGGGAATATAGATATATAATACTTACCTGCCACCATCACAGTACTAAGTCTTTGTCTGCTTCATATCAATTAATCCTTATAACAACCCCACAAGGTAGGTGCTATTATCATTCTCATCTTAAAAGTTACGACACTGAGACACAGAGATGTTCAGTAACTTGCCCAAGACCACACAGCTAGGAATGGTAGAGCCAGAATTCAAATTCAGGTGTGTCTGCCACGAGAACCTTTACTTTCTTATTCAGTACTCTATAAGGCTGTCCTTAAAGGAAGAACTGGGGAGGCATGGGCATGAGGATGCTTTTTTAAACTAATATTTTTGGTTTATAATGTAAATTTGCATAATTATACATAATCTTATATTCCTGTATCCATCTTTCTCACAAATCTTAAGTTTTTTATCCATCAGGACTTCTTAAAATATTTCCATCTCATCCTAGAAGGAAAAGGGAATTCAATTTTCAGATTCATTTGCTTGGCATTTAGATGACAGCAAGGGCAATGTATTCACTTCAGCAAATACTGGAAGCCCACTCTTCATCAAACCCAGATAGGATGATGTGAATGCAAATTGCTTAAACCACCACAAATGATTGAATGACTGAATGACTTTATGCACATGAAACCAACAATGACAGTGAGTAAGCGATTCATAGTTTTCAGTTACTAGAAACGGTTGTAAAGCACTCAAGAGTAAAATTTAGTTCTTGGCTTAATTTTACTCAGTCTGCCCCACTCCATCACTGGCTAATGTGGATTAATCTAGCAACAACAACACTTCATCCTGGACCAGAGGTTGGAAAACTTTTTCTGTGAAGGCCAGTAGTAAATATGTTCTACTTTGTGGGCCAAATGGTCTCAGTCACAACTACTCAACATTGTCATTGTTACACAAAAGCAGCCATAGACAATAAGGAAACGAATGGACATTGCTGGGTTCCAATAAAACTTTATCTACAAAAACAGATGGCAGTTAGATTTGGTCCACAGATGATAGCTTACCTACTTCCCGACTCCTGTCCCTAACAAAATGAGGACATTCCCCCCTCATCCTAGTCTTCTGTTCTGATGCCTCACCCTGAGGATCATAGAAAGCTTTTTAAAAGTTGCAGATTTGTGAACGGTGGTCAATGACTACAGAGCTGCTAATCACATGCAAAATCAACAGCTAAAATGAACTGTCAATGAGACTATGTTGACCAACACAATGATCACCAAATAGACAACCCGACACTTAACTTTGTCCTTACCTTGTCTCTCCCTTTCCATAGCTGTCATCACAATAGGGAAAACAGGTACATGTCTGATTATTTGGGATTTTAAGTTTTATGCCCAAACTCTGCCTTTTAAAGTAACAGATATGTTATATTTTTCATTCAAGAAAAAAATAACTCTTAATGAAGATATTTTATTTGTTTTCAGTTATAGGTCACTAGAAGAAAAAGCAGACCCAGTCTATTAACAGCACCACAGGTCATCATCTCAGTTGCAGGGTCTCTAGTAAAGGACAGGAAAGAGGCTTGTACCATGCCTTTTCCTCTCATTGCATCTTGTCTTCCCCTAGGATCTGTCACATGTGAGCCTTTCGGAAACATAGGCCTCAGACAGAAACAACTGGAAATAGTGGGGGAAGTGGAATAGATCATAATATGACAAATTTAACTCTATAATATTCATTTACTGTTTTCTTTCTCTCCCATATTTCTTGAAGACAGGGAAGGCCAGAAGATGCTTCTAGGAATCTGTAGTTTAAGCAAGAGAGAAGAAGAAACTGCATACTAAGTGTGTGATCCTTATGTCTGGACTGGCCACCTCCCCAATTCGCAAGGACCCCTGTTTCTTAGACTCCAGGGTATCTTATAAATCAGCCTATGCAAAGATGGCTGTTCTCAGGCTATTTCTATAGATTGCCTACTTCATTTGCATTTATTTTGCCTGCTTGCCGGTTTCAGTAAACACTTTAATTAATTATACATTTTAAAGTGCTTGATCATGTGCTGTATAGCGCAAGGGGACAGTTTAATCCTTATAGGGCTCATCAGCTGGAACATCTGGTGTTTCACTGGTAAGAGGGGAGATGGGAAAGACTTTCTCCAAATTAGGGATTCTATGACTTCACCTAGAAAGGGTTCCCACTTGCAATGAGATTTATTATGAAAGCCCCCATAGGTGCAAAAATGAATGTCTCAAACATGGAGACCACTGGAGAGTAAGAGGGGGTAGTTGGTCCCCAAGAAAAAGAAGAGCCAAGGCTGTCAATCAAATGTCAGGTCCTCACATGGAAAAAAAGGTAGGGGCTACTATATTCTCTGGGTTATTGAAAGAAGCAAGCTGGGCAAAGCCAAAAAGCAAAATACATGTGCCAAGGTCACAGCCAACTTGAAAAGTCCTGGTTTCCTGCACACAGACAGGTCTGGGTAGGTACATGATAAGCTCAGGCTTATGCTCAGAGTCTGGGAGAAAGGAAGATGTGGGCATTTCTCACTGTAAAAGGAGAAGCCTATGGAAGGAGTGGGTGAGCTATCCCAGCTGCTCAATCCCAAAACCCTGTCTATGGGTTTCTTGCCTAGTGATTGCCCAGCAGCTATAACATAAATAACAACAGTGGCAGGTGGCAAACAGAAGATAAAAGTAATAATAGCCACAGCTACCATTTATTGAGCACCTACTCTAGTTGACAGGTCTTCTGCTAAACATTGGTGTATGTATTACATTTGTTTCACATAGCCTATGAGATAAGTGATGTGATCCGTATTGTATAGTTAAAAAAAATTAAGTCAAGAATAAAAAACCTAGCTCAGAGATCCAGTTTTGTTTGTTTGTTTGTTTTTTTGAGGGCAGTGTCACTGGCCCTCATATGTGGGACCTGAACCCGGGCTGCTGGCTTCCGAAGCCAGCGCTTAACCATCACGCCACTCGGCCGGCCCGAGATCCAGTTTTAAAAAGGAAGAGTTGGGATTCAAATCAGGTCTTTGTGAATCCAAGGTTCAGATAAAAACAACACTAGCTCTCAAGTTTGCTGTTGCTTTCAGAGAACCAAGGAGATGCTAGAGGGATGGCCGATTGACTCAGATGGTTAGAGCACGGGCTCATAACACCAAGGTTGCCGGTTCAATTCCCACAAGGGCCAGTGAGCTGTGCCCTCCACAATTAGATTGAAAACAACGACTTGACTTAGAGCTGATGAGTCCTGGAAAAACACACTCTTCCCCAATAAAGTTTAATATATATTTTTTATTTATTTTATTTTATTTTTTTAAGAAAAGCTGCTGGAATCGAGGTAACTACCACCAGTAATTACAGTTGCCTGAGACACAGCAACAGATGAATCCCAGAGCATTACATAGTGGTTGCTACAAAATCTCACATCCAGTGAAGTCTTTACATCTACCACCACCCACCCTCCAACTGCTGGTGGAGCAACATACACCACTTCTGCCCCCAGGTCTCTCTCACGAGTGCCTTTTATTGACAGAATATAACTGAAAACACTATTGGCAAGAAATTCTGGAAATGTAGTTTCCATGCTGTTAGTCCTGTGATAGGAGGAGTTCCTAGAAGAGAGCAAGAATGATTGGACATTGCCCAAAGAAACCCCGGCACAGTCAGGGATGGGCCCTGCAAAAACCTGGAATTCAGGAAATTATGTGAGCAAAGTTATAATCCACTACAGATAACTTTGCAAAGTGGGTGGAAAGGGTATAAAGTGGTTACAGTTCCGTGGGAGCAGCTGGTGGGATCAAAGCCACAGAGTAAATGTTTTGGGCACTATTTTGCACTCTGGTCATATTCTCAAGCTCTCAGGATCTAATGAGGTACTTTTTGCAGATTCAAATCTTGAACAGCCTCCAGAAGAAAAGTAATATGTTGCAAAAGTCATTCTTCCAGCCCTTCCTATTCTTACCAGAGTTCATTTTGAGATGTCTGCATACCAACTGTATTAAGAATCTCGGGCTCTGTTTTCCACTCTCAAGGAAAATTCTTACCTGTTGGCTACCTTACTTCTCTGCTTACCCTGATTTCTCCAAGAAAGGCTTTACTTTTAAAGGCTGAATTAGCTGGAATGACTTAAGAAAAATTTTCGTTAATTTTTAACTTAATTTCAATTATCAAAATTACATTCTCATTTTCTATTTCTGGAGGGCAATTACTTTAAATTCTTATAGCTCTTTCTTAACTCCATATTTCTCAATAGTGTGCTTATACTTCCAGTTCTTGATTTTTCAGTTCAGATGTTATCTACTAACTCCATGCTATTGAAAATGACAAATTACCTTTCATTTAATTCAACACACACAAACACACACACACACACACACACACACACACACACACAGCACACAACTCTTGTTTCTCCATTCATCTTCCCAAATATAATTTAACTTTTTAGGTTAAATCAATATTCAGTGTTACATTATTATGACTATGTAATATTTATTTACAGCTGCATCATCTAGTTTTCTGTTATATATATATATATATCTTTCTGGTAAACTTATCTTGATTTTTTTAGAACTAGTAACCTTTCCCCGCTTGGTTAGTTTTTCAGTAATCACTAATTCATCTGCAAACTCTCTACCAATAGGAAAATCTCCTTTTAATAGGTTGAAACACATCTCTCAGTTTCATATTTTCTTAGAGACACCTTTGCCTCCCCAGAGATTCCACCATTCTGTTCCAAAATAGAATGGTTGCTCTCTGGGTTCACTGCACAGCTACCACCCTGAGATCACCTGTCACCACCAACCAGGGAACTGGACACTATCTCATGAGATGATCCCAGGCAGCTCCCTTCAATCTCCCCTCACCCCATGATACGAGGTAGTGGTGGTGGTGGTGGTGGTGGTGGTGGTGGTGGTGGTGGTGGTGGTGGTGGTGGTGGTGGTGGTGGTGGTGGTGGTGGTGGCGGCGGCGGCGGCTACATTTTTCTTCAGTTGAGCCAAATGCTATATTTAGCTTCTTCTCCATATTATGACTCCCCCTTCCCTCTCTAGATGATCCCACGAGCGTCCCCGGTATGTGAAAGTAGGAGGCTGGCACATTCCAGAGCCCAAGAGTCTCCCAGGGTCCTTACGGTCAGTCTGCCTGAGTGGGAAATAATGGAGAGATACCAAAATACAAATGCGTGGGAAGGGTTTCCAAAAAGAAGTGATCCAAACCATTTCTGGAAACAGATGATCACATGATTTCCTTAAGCACAGGAATCCACAAAGAGAAAGAGAGATTATAACAAATACAATATAAAAATGAGTTTCAAAACACCAGTGTTTTTCTCTTTTTTAAGCCAGTTGCTTTGTGCTAAGTGTTGTCGGCAGAGGTGGATGAGGGAGTTCTGTGTAGGTCCAGTGCCCAAAGACTTTTTCCAAATCCATTTTCCAAAATCATGTATAAGCCATTGCTCCATGGAATAGAAACTTTGGCTGCCTTCCTCAAATTCAAATATTGATAATAACTGAGCTACCACAAAAGTTTAGTTAACTGAAACTTCCTGGGAAGCCAAATATCAAGAGGGAAAAAAGCAATGTTACCATACATTCCACAAAAAATACAAAATGCAACTGATTTATTCCTTGAGTAAGCATCTCTTCTCATTGCACACAGAACACAGCAGCGTCCATCGCTCTATAAATGTAAAATGTGTGTATGTAAATAATGTCCAGTTGACCTCTGAACAACATGGGTTCGAACTTCACGAGTACCATTATAGGTGGATTTTTAAAATAAATATGTACAGTACCGTACTGTATTTTCTCTCCCTTAGGAATTGAATAACATTTTCTTTTCTCTTGCTTACTTTATTGTAAGAATACAATATATAATATATATATAACATACAAAATATGTACTAAACAACTGTCTATATTATCAGTAAGGCTTCCAGTCAACAGTAAACTGTTAGTAATTAAATTTGGGGAGAATCAAAAGTTATACATGGATTTTCAACTGTGCAAGGGTTTGGCGTCCCTAACCCCTATGTTGTTCAAGGGTTAACTTTAGTATGAATTATAATATCAGGCTTAGTAAGTATTTTAATTACTAAACCACTCTAACAAATATCACATACAGTAAAATACATAAATCTTAAGTATACAGCTTGGTGAATATTTACATAGGTAAACCCCCATATTGCTGCAATCCAGATCAAAATACAGAATATTTCCAACACCCAGAAAGTTCCCTCAGGCGTGTATGCCTGTTTAGAACATTTTCAATGGTAAACATACTTTATTCTTTACATATTGTTAACTCTCTTCTAATGAAAATGTTTGATTAAGCAGAACCCTGATCATGTCAGGGAGAAAACAAAATAACATTTATCAAGCACTTAGACATTTCGTGCTAATCCTGTTAGTTAGGTATAATTATCTCCACTGAGGCAATGAAGAAGCTGGGGCTCTGAGAGTTTAAGGGAACTTTCCAATGGTTTTCAGCCCATAAACAACTCCAAAGCCTTTTTTCCCCCCATTGAATCATATCACCAGATAATATAGCTTCCTACACTTTGCAGCTAAATTAAGAGGCGTGTTTTGTTTTATTTTTGTTTTGTTTCATTTTTGTTTGGTTTTTGTGACTGGGAAGACCTCAGTCACAGCCCCTCAGCAGCCTCCGTGGCTCTGGCCCCATTCCCAGTCTTAATCAAGAGCTTTAGCTTCTTGACAACACCAATTCTAACAGCTACTTGGCAAGGATTTATAGTCACTGTCAAGTGCCTATCAATGAAACCTTACCCAAATTCAGTAGAAACTCTTTTAATCAACGTTTACCTCCACTGAACTAGAAGAACTAGGTAAACCATTCTAGGGGTGATCATAGAATTTATTACCCAGGACCTCTTGCAGGGTGAAAAAGGTGCTCTTAATAATTAAGATAGGACAATAGGCACAGATTGGAACATGTGGTTACACCTAACAATCTCTGCCCTTCTTTAAAACCCACTGAGGCTGTTCTCTAGCAGCCCATACACTTCTGTGGCCATCAGCTGAGCTATAAAGAATCACCTGTTCTCATTACAGACATGTTTATGCTCATGTATTTCTTATTAGAATTATGTAATTATATTAAATATTATGGAAGCTGATGAGATACAACGGCAAAAAGAAAGGGTCGTTTCCGTAAAAATGTAGTCAAATGTCTCAAAAAACTCGAAAGTGAGTTGCTTTAAAAATTGCTGCCTAGCTAATTCAAAAATATATGTGCACCCCTATGTTTATTGCAGCTCCATTCATAATAGCCAAGATTTGGAAACAATCGAAATGCCCTTTAGTAGATGACTAGATTAAGAAACTGTGGCACATTTATACAATGGAGTATTACTCAGCCATAAAGAAGAATGAAATCTTATACCATTTGCAATAATATGGATGGACCTAGAGAAATTATGCTAAATGAAATAAATCAGACTGAGAAAGACAAATACCATATGATCTCACTTATATGTGAAATCTAAAGAACTGAATAAATGAGCAAAATAAACAGAAATGGTCTCAGAAATATAGAGAAAAAACTGATGGTTGCTAGATGGGAGGGAGTGGAGATGAGGGAGAAGGGGAGAGGATTAGAAAGCACAAATTGGTAACTATTGTATAATATTGTCACGGGGATACAAAAGACAGTTTGGGGAATATAATCAATAATGTTGTAAAGATTTTTGTAAGGTGTCAGATGGGCACATGTCTTGTTAGGGAGGCCAGCCACTTCATGGACAGTGTAGATACCTGACCACTGCGCTGTACACCTGAAGATGAAGCTGAATAATATTGTATGTCAGCTATAATTTAATAAATATATAGTCAAGGGATATAGAGTACAGCATAGGGAATACAGTCAATGGAATTGTAATAGATATATACGATGTCAGAGGGGTAATAGGCTTTTTTTTTTTTTTTTGAGGGCAGTGTCACTGGCCCTCACATGTGGGACCGAACCGGGGCCGCTGGCTTCCCATGCCAGTGCTTAACCACCGCGCCACTCAGCCGGCCCTGTTTTGTACATCTGAAATTTAAAAATCTACTTAACCAAAAAAAAATCATGAATAACATAGAAAGGCAAGCAATTAAAGTAAAATGAAGATTAATATCCAGAATAAAGAATTCTAGCCAACCAATAGGAAAAAGATTTTTAAAACACAATAAAAAAAAGGGTAAATTATATGAATGGGCAATTTATAGAAAAAGAAATGTCCAATAAACTTCAGAAATTATGCTTAACATTAAAGAAATGCAATAGTGTTTTGAGACATGCAAATTAAAACAAATATAAGATTTGGTTTTGCTTCCTCTAAAGATGGAGAGAGAGTGTGTAATTGACAGGTCATCCACTCATAAACATAAACCGGTTCTGACTTTTGGAGGATAATTAAGGCAGTTTTATTAAAATTAATAGTGCCTATCTTTGTCCTAGAAATTCTATTTCTATGGATATCTATCCATTTTTCTAATAAAATATTCTATGTGTACCCATAGAAAAAAAAATTGCTGTCTATTAGGGGTGGTTACTGCAACTATAACAGCTTGGAAGAAAAATATATTGAAACTCTAGTCTAGACAGAGACTACACTCAATTTACTTTACAAGTGTTTTTAAGATCTTGCAACACTTTAAAGAAATTTAAATTAGATGTTGTAAATGATGCATGACAAGAGTGGTTTCAATAAGAATGAAGACATGAAACTCCAAACAATGAACCCATAGCGAGGAAAAATTGGACCTTACAGTAAAAGGTAATCCATGGATTTTAAACTGAAAATTTAAAAGATATAGATATAGATATCTACATCTATATAGATATACCTATCGATATGTCTATATCTTTTTTAAATTCCCAGCCTTAGTTTTGTTTTTTTTTAATGCCCAGCTTTAGCAGCTTTTATCAGTTAACTCACCAACCGTGGGTCCCTACCTTGACGACGGCCAAAATTACAGCAGATTCTGTCTTTATATTTAAGCCAAGTCTTACAGTAAGAGAAAGGTCTCTTGCCAATGTAGGATGTTTCATATCATACCCCAAAAATTATGTCAAGACAAACTTATTGACCACACTTGATTTATGTGATGCATCTTAGGGAGGAGGTTTTATGCCCTAGCCTGTAAAAAGACCTAAGGAGAATGAAACTCAACATGTCAGCTGTTCTACAAAGAATGCTTCTGGGCAATGTAAGTGTATATTAGAGTCTATTTGATCATAACTTTCTATCCTAAACAAATTATGGTCCAATAACAATTTTTATAGAAAATGAAAATGTAAAAAAAATGCAAAAAAGAAAAATGGAAAATACATTGGTATGCCTTTCATCGCAATTAAATTACTGTCAAAACCTACAGAATTTACAAGGGGAACAAGTACTCATCAGTGACAAATAAGGAGGAAAGGAACATGGTGGTCACTGTCACTGAAAACATATTCAAAGTTAGGAATTTAGGTGTATGAAGTTGAGGGTTAGGAGAATATGAAAGAGGGAAGTGGACATCAGTGTGTTGCTAGAATGGGTGAAAGGAATATTACGGTCATCTGAACCCTATCCTGATTACTCTGATCCTTAGTAGAAAAACAACTTACTTAGAGAAATAAGTCCACCTCTGTTCACAGTATTAAAAGGATATAAAGGAAATAACACATATATGTTGACTTTATATCAGGCACTGATCAAAGTACTTTATACTTATTAACTCATTTAAGAAAAAAAGAGTGAGAGTTAAGAGATGAATGAAAAAGATGGTTAAAGGAATGGAAAATGGATTCTATGGGGACACTGGTCCTTAGGCGGCCAGATAAGGAGATAAATGGTTACATTATGACAAACAAAGATCTCAACCAAACATACAGAAGACATTAGGTGTCCATCAAGTTGATCACACACTGGCAAAACGTTTGTTGGGTACTGTGACTCCAAAAAGGCCATTTGCCTAGGAAAGAAGCCAAGGTACAAGGAAGCCAGGAGAGAGCGACAGCGTTGTGATAAACTAAATCCAGCTTGGCAGAGTATGGCTCAGATAAGCCCCCGGGGCCGGGAAGGAAAGCCATTACCAAACTGCCAAACCAAAGTGACACAGCGAGAAGATTGCAAGGTCACAGAGGCTGAGTCCTGAGTCACAGGATGGGGTGCCACACACAGAAAGAGGATACCAGAAAAAGGAAGGGTACGGTCTGAAAAAGCCAGCTGCACAATGTATTGATTTCAGCAGATTGCCAACTGCTCTGCCCTCCATGTTGTTAGCCATGTTGTATTCACTGTGAAACATTCCTACTTGTTAACTGTTACCTGACATTGAGGTTCTTCCAGGAAAATTTATTGGGCTAAATCAGTAAGGGATTTCTATCACTGGTTTAGTTATTTATCCTTTTCTATCTCAAAGCAGAGTTTAGACAAAGTAATCATAATGTACTTACAAATTTTAGGATTCAATAAAAAATGTGGAAGAGATGAAAGAAAAGAGGGTGCGAGAAAGGAAGTGTATAGGAATTTTAAATTACCATTAATGGAAGTCTCTTTTGAAGTTTTAATATGAGTGACCTACCTCAACATGGACAGAAATGAAAAATCAGAAAGTTGAGCTAGTAAAATGGTGCTAAAAGAGCAATCCATGGCAGACTAGGTACCCCAGAATCACCTGAGAAGCCTTTTTTTTTTGTTATATTTCTTTTGGCTTTTTTTTTTTTTTTTTTAGATTTTATTGGGGAATTGGGGGAAGGGACAGACAAGTTGTTGTCCTTTTTGTTCAGTCTAGTTGTGGAGGACATCGCTTCAGTGGCCCATGTTAGTATTATCATTGCACTCTTTCCGGGTGAGGCAGTTGCTCACCGGCCATTGGACGGCCGCTCACGGAGGTTCACAAAAGCTCACGCCAGCTGCCGGCCAGCCCCACTGCAGCCTACACAGTTGCTGGCGACTCACAGCAGCCCAGCTCCAGGTCGAGCTGTTGTTCACCATCTTAGCTGTAGAGGGCGTAGTGTCACTGGCCCTCATATGTGGGATCCGAACCGGGTGCCCTGCTGCTCAGAGCTGGCATCCCAAGCCAGCTCTTAACCAGCGTGCCATTCGGCCAGCCAGAGAAGCCTTTTTAAGAATATATTCCCAGGGCCGGCCGAGTGGCGCATTGGTTAAGCGCTGGTTTTGGGATGCCAGCGGCCCCGGTTCGGATCCCACATGAGGGCCAGTGACACTGCCCTCTACAGCTAACAACAGCTCCACCTGGAGCTGGGCTGTGCGAGCCCCGGCGATGGTGTGGGCTGCAGCCCCTGCTGCAGTGGGCTGCCATAGGCTACAGTGAGTGGCCCGCAGCCAGCATGAGCGGCTGGCAGCCAAGCGTGAGCTGCCAATAGCCGCGGTGAGCGACATCCAGAGGTCAGCGACCGATCTGCCTCATCCGGGAAGAGCGCAATGACAATACCAACAGTGAAGCAACATCCTCTGCAACTAAACTGAAGAACAAAAAGACAGCAACTTGTCTGTTCCCCTTCCCCGATTCCCCAACGCTGTTCCCCTCCGCCAATTCCCCAATAAAATCTTTAAAAAAAAAAAAAAAGAATATATTCCCCAGTAAAGTTGCAACAACTATGTAGTGTCAGGTGGATACTAGACTTCTCAGGGGGATCACTGTATAAATTATATAAATGTCTAACCACTAGGCTGTACACCTGAAACTAATATAAAATAATACTAAATGTCAACTGTAACTGAAAAAAGTAATTTAAAAATAAAATATATAAATATATAATATATTATAAATATATATGTGTGTGTTTGTGTATATACAGAGGGTGCCAAAAGATGTATACACATTTTTTTTTTTGAGGGCAGTGTCACTGGCCCTCATATGTGGGACCCGAACCGGGGCCGCTGGCTTCCCAGGCCAGTGCTTAACCACCGCGCCACTCAGACGGCTCTTGTATACACATTTTTAAGAAAAAAAAAAAGTATTAAAATTGTAATACTCAATATATACCAATAACAAAAGATGAACAAGTCATGTGTATACACTTTTTTTGGCACCCCTGGTATATATGAGTACGTATGTATTTCCCCACTACTAAGTCAGAATCTCCCATGATGGGACAAGTTATCTCTATTTCTTCAGGCTACTCAGGGATTTCCTATGCACAAGTAGCCTTAGGAACCCCTGACTTTGCAGATATCCTCAGTGTCCAGGACCTTGTACCAAAACCAAGCGAAGCCTTTTTACTAGGCTACCGTCTTGGGGTACCAGGACAGCAGTGTTGGTTGATTCCGTCTTATTCAGGTACTTACCAACAATAAGAGGAAATGTCTTTTTAACTCAGGATCTGATGAGAAACAGGAGACAATGTTTAAGGAAATAGAACCCTCCATGATTAAATGAATTGAATACATATAACTTACAGTTATCTTAAGCAGAAATGTGTTCAGTAAGATGTAAATAATTGCAAATATAAATGCCCTTCTCTCTAGGACATTGGTGAAGCCCTCAGCCAAAACCACTTAGAAGGGAAGCCCTGTCCTTGTCAGAGTCCAAATCCAAATATGCACCTTCTTTCATCAGGTTGTCTATATCCAGATAGGTTTTTTTTGTGTGTTTTTTTTTCTATTTCCTGTTGTCAGTGCTAATACACTCATCATATATGAAGAACTCTTGGTGTTTTGTGTCTGTAATTACCTAAAGTCCAATGCCTAATACACAGGCTTTCTTCCACTGAGGACATCAACTATATTTCTATTGATGTTTCTATCTGTACTCCTAACTGCTATTGTACAAACTCATATAACCAAAGAAACTTCTAAAGGTAAAACCCTCTCATATAACCTGTTTTGATTGGAACTATGTTCTGCTCAGGGTTTCATATTGTTACAATCTCAGGGGGAAAAAAAAAAGAAATCACTTCCAAATTGAGTATTTTACTTTTATTGCTCTAGCCCCTTTATTTACATTGCATGCATCACAATGTATTATAAGTGGTTCCCTTATATAGCATGTATCACAACGTACTATAATTTTGTATTTAATTGTAAAACTTGTTTACCACGATTTCTAACAGAGCTAAGAGGACAAGGAGCATCTGTAATTGCCCATGGTTGAATCCTTATACCTACCTAGGTTGGTGCTCGGTTGATATAAATGCTTTGTTATTATTTATTGAATCAATAAGTGGGTGGATAAATGGGTAAATGGTTGTTTCCTGCTGTAACCACCATATCTGACAAAGGCATTATTTGCTCTCGAGCCTCCGGAGAAAATAGGTAGTATCACATGCATTTGTACGTCCTCAGTACAAATCTTTGAAGAATAACTGAATAACCTCAGACAGAGTTGACCAAACCATGTGATTCACTGCTTTGCTGTTTAGCAGCTTCTGCAAGAGTTTGAATAAGCTTGTGTATTATCTGAACCAAATCAGAGGATTCAGCAGACATTCTCTGAGCATGAATTGCCTGGCTAATAAAACAACTGAACATCTAAACATTCCCAAGTTTCCAAATGGAATATAGACTAAATAATTTGCAATCAGGAATTGTTCTATTTAGGGAGATTAGTACGCACAAAATCCCAGCTTATACACTATTAAATCCAAGAAACAAATTTTATGTCCATTTACCAGAGCCATGGTTTCTTTACGGCATCATATGAGATGAGTCAGGAACCAAAAGGTCATCAGTATCAGAAATATAACCACTGATTTCCTGCACACTTGGAAGCTGAGAAATGGGATTTGGAAATTGAAGTTTGCCACCCAAATATTCCTTCCCTCACCTCATCCCCCTTAAATGCACTCAATCAAGTGAAGTTTGGTTACTCGGGCAGATAATAGAAACAAGATTTTCCTGTTTCCACTTTCAGATATAAAATAGTCACCTATAGGTAGTCAAACATGATTCACAGTTAAGTAAGCATTCTATTGTTACTGAGTTGATAAACATACATCAGCTATATACTTATAAAGACACCCTGAAAAGATTTGAGGTGTAGAATAACAAAATAAAAATTAAAGCTAACATCTATTGAGCATTTGTTGTTTGCCAAGCACTGCAGTAAATATATAGAATATCTTATTGAATCTCCTTGATAACCCAAGAGGTAGATTTTATTATTATAACTATGCTATAGACAAGAAAATTAACATCCGTATAAATCAAGTAGCTCTTTCAAGATTACATATTTTATAAAAAATAGAGCCAGGGTTCAATCCTAGAAAGATGAAAGGGTAAAAGTCCAAGCCAACAGCTGAGTTAAGCAAAGAAATAAGTGAACACCTTTGGAGGTTCTTTTGGAATTAATAGAGTATGGAATATATGCAGAACTTTCAGCTCCATGCAGTTCAAACTGTCCCATAGTGGTAGGTAGGGTTGCTAGTACAACCAATCTGAAGAAAATGAGGAAAGAAGAGCCCAGAATGATAATATTATATGTCTCTCCCAAGACCTATTCCCAGAGGAGTTGTCCAATTTTTCACACTTTCTGTCAAGGGTCACTTCTATAAAAATCAGTCTTTGAAGGCTCAAAAGAGGTAGCTTTTTTAATATCTTAAAAGATATTAATATCTAGGGCTGGCCGAGTGGTGCGTTGGTTAAGAGCTGGCTCGGGACACCAACGGCCCTGGTTCAGATCCCACATATGAGGGCCAGTGACACTGCCCTCTACAGCTTAAGATGGTGAACAACAGCTCGACCTGGAGCCGGGCTGCATGAGTCCCAGTGACGGTGTAGGCTGAAGCTCCTGCTGCAGTGGGCTGCCATAAGCTACAGTGAGTGTCCGGCAGCCAGTGTGAGTGGCCGGCAGCTGGAGTGAGCTGCCAATAGCCACCGTTAGTGGCGATCCAGTGGCCAGTGACCAATCTGCATCACCCAGGAAGAGCGCAATGATTATACCAATATGGGCCAGTGAAGCGAAGTCCTCCACAACTAGACTGAAGAACAAAAGGACAGTAACTTGTCTGTTCCCCTCCCCCAATTTCCCAATTTAAAAAAAAAAAAAGATACTACTATCTAAAAAGAAATAGTTTACTTCCTAATCTTGTTGCGTGGGGCGGTACCAATAATCCTAAACAAATTTCCTCATGATTAGTCTATACTTACCTGGAAGCCACAAACTTATTAGAATCTCCATTATTTCTATTTACACTGCTCTGCTCAGGAAATAAGAGGCCCAATTACAATCTACTCTCTGGGTGGTCCCTAGCAGATGATCTTATGCAGGGCAATTCAGTTTGCACCTGTATGTAGCCGGCATCTGTTTATCTGTTCCATCAGACTCACTTAAAGGGTGTTACAAAAGGGTGGTCCCTGCCATCTTTTCTTTGGTCCTCAAATGCTCTGAGGAACCAGTTTTCCCTGGATTTTCTCTGTGGAAATTATGTACTGGGCACAGATTAAACAACTGCAGCAATACTTACAGATATCTCTCTTAATAGCAGTTCCCTCCCAAAAAGCATTCTTTGTACATCTGGGTCATAAATCAGTCCCAGCTCCCATATCACAGCATCAATCTGCATGGAAAACTTCTACCACAGTTCTAGTGAGCAGACTCAGTTTTTGTAGTTAACGGCCAAAAGAAGGACCTAAAGTGAGAACTTCGAGCCAGAAGGTTAAAGCCAGAAAGACCAGAGCAAGTACAGAGAATCCAGAATAAATAGATCACTTCCTATGATGGTTAATTTTATGTGTCAGTTTGAATGGGACAGAGGGTGCCCTGGTATTTAGTCAAATATTATTCTGGGTGTTTCTGTGAGGGTGTTTTGGGATGAGATTAACATTTAAATGAGTAGACTGAATAAAACAGAGCACCCTCCCTAAAATGGGTGGGCCTCATCCAATCAGGTGAAGTCATGAATGAGACAAAAATGCTAACCCTCCCCCGAGTAAGAGAAAATTCTCCTGCCTTCAGACTCAAACTGAAACATCTGCCCTTCCTTGGTCTCAAGCTTGCTGGCCTTCGGATTGGAACTGCACTATCAGCTCTCCTGGGCTTGAGGCCTTCAGGCTCAGACTAGAACTAAACTTCTGCTCTGCTGTGTTCCCACCTTGCTGACTTAACCTGCAGAAATTGGGGCTTGCCCACTTCCCTAATCACCAGCCAATTCTGATCGATAGATAGATACATACATACATACATACATACATACATACATACATACTGGTTGTTTTTTTGGAGAACACTAACTACTACACTTTCCTTGCACTTTGACTTCTCACACCCATAACCTATGACCATACCTGTAGACCTTATCACCACCTGGATGTGAAATTCAACACCCCATTCTGACCACAGCTTCCTATCCCTTCAGCTCCCTGAGTCCCTTATGCCCACCACACCCTCTCTGACTCATTGATACCTTCCATTCTTGACCATCTTCTCCTAATTGAGCTCCTTCTATACTCGCTTTCTGCCCTACCTGCCAGAGCTTCAGGTCCATCATGCAGCATCTCTCATCACTATCAAGCCTCAGCCACCTTTGCCCAGAAAACCACAGATCCCAGATCAATCCCACCACCTGCCTACCTTTTCCACACTTACAGCCCAGCTGCTCCAAAAACCACACACTCTGATGCCCCTACAGATTTTGACTTTATCAACAACACTCTGAATTCTCCTCCTTTAGGCCTAGTCACTCATTCTCATTCCCTCATTGAATTCTTCTCTCACCTGCCCCAGTAGTCCATTCTCCAACCTCTTTTCTATATATGCTCTTCCTAGATGGTCTCATGCCTTTAACCTCCACCTGTATCCTGACTATTCTCCAATCTATAGCACCACTGCTGCTCTCTCTCGCTCGCTCTCTCTCTCTCTCTCTCTCTCTCTCTCTCTCTCTCTCTCTCTCTGTCTCCCAAATCCAATTGTCTCTTAAACAGCTGCAAACACTCCAATTCCACATCTGCAAAAGGAGCTCATCATTACCTCTTATCCACCTTGACCTTAATTGCCACTAACAACCTGTTCGTCCCCTTGTATTTCCTATCTCAGTGAATGACAACACCAAATAGAAACCTGGGACTCACCTCCCACATCAAAACAGTCACGAATTCTGTGTATTCTTACCTCTTTAATATCTTCCAATTTGGGTCCCTTTAGTTCCTTACTAGTTCCAATTGGTTTCATACTTCAAGTTTTTATTGTTTTCTCATCTGGATTAATGCCTCAGTCTTATTTTCCCTTCTCAAATCTGCAATAAGCTTTTTAGTCATTCATTCAATAAATATTTTTGAGTACTTACCATATGTCAGAAGCAGTGCTGGGGATATAAAAGGAGATAAATACACAGTCCCTGACTTCATGAGATATACACTCTCTCATCTTCTTTTTCTAAAGAATCAAGTTGGTATTTCCCTTTACTGACAAGTGGAGTAGGGCCAGGCCCCTCTGGTTTGAGGCCTGGTTCCGTTGCCCTCTATGTGTGCTCTTGGGCAAGTTAACAATGCTGTGCTTTAACATCCTTACCTGTGAAACAACGATAATACGAATGCCCACATCCAGGGCTGGCGGTCAGTGCTACAAACCGTGGTGAGCAGTGGTGCTTTGCAGCTGGCATCTATTCCATTCTGATGCAATGGTCACCAATCAGGACCATGCATATCAGTTGTTACATTTTCTTTTTTAAGATTTTATTGGGGAATTGGGGGAGGGGAACAGCGTTGGGGAACCTGCGAAGGGGAACAGACAAGTTGTTGTCCTTTTGTTCTTCAGTCTAGTTGTGGAGGATGTTGCTTCACTGGCCCATGTTCGTATTATCATTGCACTCTTCCTGGGTGAGGCAGATCGGTCGCCGGCCTCTGGATGGCCGCTCACAGTGGCTATTGGCAGCTCACACCAGCTGCTGTCTGCTCACGCTGGCTGAGGGCCGCTCACTGTAGCTTATGGCAGCCCATGAAGCGGGGGCTGCAGCCTACACCGTCGCCAGGACTCGCGCAGCCCAGCTCCAGGTGGAGCTGTTGTTCACCATCTTAGCTGTAGAGGGCAGTGTCACTGGCCCTCATATGTGGGATCCGAACCAGAGCCCCTGGTGTTCCAGCTCTTAACCAATGAGCCACTCGCCAGCCCAGTTGTTAAATATTTTTAAGTCACCTTTGTTTATCTCATAGGGTTGATATGAGGATTAGATGAGCTAATAATACATGTGAAATGCATAGACCAGCATGTACAGAATACATAGAATGCTAAACACCGGCACTTACAAATGCTCAATAAACATTAAGTGATTTAAATTCAGTAGGTAACTTCCCATTCCAAGGTGTAAAAAGCTCTCCATTTCATGCTGCCTGGTCATCTTATCTTCTACTCCAGCCACATCTTAGTTCCCTGAATAGGTCACTTCCTTTTTTTCCACCTGTGTACCTTTATACACCCTGCTCTCTCTACCTGGACCACCCTCATCTCTCCTGTGTCTACATATACACACATTTGCACTGAGAAAATTCCTACCCTTTCTTCAATACTTACTCAAGTCAGGCAATACCTACCTTTTGCAGGAAAACATCCCTGAGACCTGACTCCCCTCTTTGGTGTCCTACCTATTGTCACATGTCAGTTAACATCTATTGCTATAGCCTTCTCAGCATCCTTTCTCTTACTAATAGCCTCACCTCACCCCTCTTTTCTTTGGAAATGGCTCCTCTCACACATTCTCTGTGATCCTACAATGCCTGCAATCACGGTTTGTTGGGCTCCAGCTACACTACAGTTATAAAACAAATTATAGTAACCCATGGCCCTGGTGAGAGTGGTTGGTCCAAGGAGTGGGGATGTGACACAAACTCAGTCACCAGGGGTACTTGCCTTGGACTGTACGAACTGGGGCTAGCAGGGAATTTTTCTGATGTCTGGGGTCATAGAATTAGAAAGATGTGACACAGTGGTTATTTATAATCACATACTCCACTAAGTTCTAACTAAAGAATCCTAATATAGTCTTAAACCACACTGGGCTTACCTCTATTAAAGCCCATTGCCTCACAGTTATCTGATTAGCAGGGTGCTCAACAAATGACTCCCTCATGTTTGAGTATACAATCCAAAGGGAATACTGAAAATGGAGTACAGACAAATCCCATCTCTGGCCACACTTAATATTATGTCACGTCTTACTATAATTTGACAACAGGAGTGGATTCACTTTAGGCATTTGCATTTGGGTCACATACATTTTGACAAGAGAATGTATGAGTCTACCCACAGCTTACAACCTCGAGACTGAAAACTAGCTTATATGTGGCCAGGGCTCAGATTTTTCCTTTAATGGGAAAATCTTTTTTGCATGTGACTCTTTAGAGCAAAAATGGCAGAAGCCATCAAGGAGAGCAAAACAAGGATTTGTTTGCTTATTATAGAAGAGAAAAGAAATAATTTAGTTAAGCTGGAAAATAACTTATCCGAAATGAAAACCATGCAGCCTCCAAACCTTGTTTAGCCACTGATTCACCAAAAACATAGCGACTCTATTGTGAATCCTCTCTTTCTCCACAGCCAGATATATAAATTAGAAATAATATTATGTGTCCTGGCTAGTCTCATTACAGATTAATGAGGTTATTTCTAGGAAGCCCTCTGACTTGAAAAACTCATAGGCAAAGAACTTTTATTATAAAAGGTTTCAATTTGATTAAAAAGCCCTTATGCCTCCTTTGTGAGTCATGCACATTCCCCACTGACTTTCTGTGCCTCTATTATCAGCATTAAATATTTATTTTAGATCTATTGAAGTAAAAAATTATTCTCCCAGCTCTCAGCCCAAGGTGATTTCTAATGACTATTTAGTTTTTGTAATGACTTTTAAAATTTGCATTAATAATAGAACCTAATGTTAAATTGAAGATTATTTAAATTGGCCTTCTTACAAGTTCTCTGACTATTGAAAGATATTTTTTTTTCTTACCATATCCTTCCTTAATTGCATGATAATCAGTTTATACTTAATTATTACGTAAGCTTTCTATAGGGCATTTGTATAGGCAAAGGCAAAGTTCTTAGCTTAGTTGAAGTCGCCATAATTCACTGCCTTCTCAACATTCACTTGGATGTCTAACATTCATCTCAAATTTAATATGGCCCAAAAGTACTATTGATATCACCCCTCCCCATCCTGCTCTTCCTGTAGTCTTCCCCTCTCAGATAATGGAAACTCTACTCTTTTAATTGTTTGAGTCAAAACCTTGAGGTCACCCTTGGCTCCTTGCTTCTTCTCACTCTTCACCTTCAATCTACGAATACATCTTGTCATTCTACTCTCAAACTATATCCCAAAATGTGCCCCCAGCGTGGCCCTACGTGCTGTCATCCCTCACCTGAATCACTGTGGCTCTCTGCATTCTTTGCCCCCAGATAGCAGCATGGCATGTCCCCTTACTATCTTCTGGCTTTACTCAAATATCATTTTCTGAGTGTGACCTTCTCTGGCAACTTTAAAATTGCAACTTCCTATTCCCAATACACCCTTTCCACCTTGCTGCTTTACTCTCCTACCCTCTAATGCTATATATAATACCCCTATATATTTAAGGTCATCTAACATAATGTTGTTTATCATTTGTCTTCCTTACTAGAATGTAAAACACAGTGGGGACAGAGACAGATACTGTTATCCATTTAATTCTCTATTCTATCTTTGGAGTCTGGCACAGAGTTTGGGCTTAACAAGTAATAGTTATCTGAAAAAAAAATGAAAAAATTTCCAGCTCTCTTTACCATGATACCAGGGACGATGTCTTCTCCTTGTAAACTCCCATCTTGCCAGGCATAGTATTCTTTACTATGGATATTTCAGACCATGAGCATAAAGAGCAACTGTGGCAAAGGGATGCTGGGTGGGAAGATGAGTAGCACTTCCACCTACCCATAACCCCTCTCGATGGTTCTGAGTCTGTATGCCAGCAAGAACAAACCATAACAGCTTTATGCAGAAACACAAGCACCTGATCAGAAGCATACATTCTGTGGGACAGTAAAAACTTCTCAGAGGAGATTGGCTCTAGGACCAACTTAATTCTGCCATTGACTATTGAGTAGAATGCAACCCACCCCCATCCAGACCACAAAAGATGAACCTGAAAAGTCTTCAGGTAAAATGAAGATAATGCAAACCAAGACCCTGGGGGCAAAATGAAAAGCATATAGTCCTTACATCACGGCAGCTTCTATCAGCTGACTTTTGCTATGCCAGATTATCAGGTCCTCTGTTTTTTGTTGTTACCGCTGTTGTTTTTCCAGAAAATCTAGACTTTAGGCTTCATGTGAACTGAGTACAGACAACATGTAAGAAGTTGGTCTGTAACTCAAATCTAAAAGAACAATCATCATACACCGTGAGCCAAACCAAATAGCTTCTAACCACACTCAGCTGGGATTCAACCTCTGCCTTACAGGCTGGTGAAAAATAAACCCAATTCTGAGAAGAGCAAACCAAAATAACCAAACTTCTGCCTTTCTTTATCTTCTGTGGAATTCCTCACAGAAAAGTCTTTGTGGTCTCCCTGCCCAGGTCAGAAAGTGAGGCCATAACATGCTGGATCCTCTCATCTTAAAAATGTACATCTATGTGAGCAGGTTCCATCTCTCAACCTACTGGGCAGAGCAAGACAGGAGCCCAGCTTTCCCCACCCCCAGGTGAGGTTCACTGTCCCTTAGTAGAGCCCTAAGTGTCCTTTGCATCTGCAGTGATAGCGATGGAGAAAATCGAGAAAATGGTAAAGAAATCCTCACCAACAGCAAAGGAGGAAAAGAGAATTCTGTGGCTGCCAGAGAAGGGAGTGAGTGGGGCAGCCTATTTTGTGTGTAAGAAACAAATTCAGAGGTAAGATGCGCACGCACGCGCGTGTGTGTGTGTGTGCGTGCGTGTGCGTGTGTGTGTGTGTGTGTGTGTGTGTGTTGGAGGGGCAGGGGGAGCAGTATCATTACACAAATCACAAATCATTGAGACTGTGAGCCTCTCACAAGCCAGGAATATATCTAATCCATCTTTGTATTCTTAGAATCAACCTCAGTACCTGGCACATAGTAGGTGCTTCACCAGTTGTTGAATGAAAGCAAAGCAATTGGTTTTTGTATCATACAACCGACTAAGGGAAAGATCCCCAATCCACTCACAAATTTGTGGCCTCGAAACTTCCTGAAGAAACTGCAATGTGAAATTTAACATTTCAGGGCAGCAGTGTGAATCGTGACTTTATTGTGCTTCTTTAAATTATCATAAGAGAAGGAAGGGGGAAAGATGGAAATTTAAAATCTAGTGCCCATATTTTGTCAATTTTTAGAAGCAGGAAAAAAAATTCAATCCCAGTAAAAACAGGTAAAACAACTGCGGGCCCACAGAGATGTGGAAAAACTGTTTCACGGCATTGTTTCCCCCACACACATGTTTTTTTCCTAATGCAATGATTTTAGCAAAGGTTGGAGAACTATTATGTGTTAGATGAAGAATATGTAATTAAACCCATCATTCTGAAAGAAAAGCTTTGTGAGTGCTTTTTTTTTATTTAATCTTCTATGCTGGGCTGGTAATTTTTTCCTGTCTCACACCTACTCAAAACCTAAGGGATTTGTCCTGGATGCCTGGCATAAATATAATTACAGTACAGTTCCCTAGTGCATAGTTCAATCACGGCAGACAACTATTGATTTATGTGTAAATCGGAGTACACATAATTTTCTCTAGTCTGGGAATTGTTCAAATGTATTAACAGCCCAGGATTTCATGTTTCAGATATGGCAACAGTGGGGGTGATGCTTATTTTGCTTTGTTGTTTTTTTTTTCTTTTTCCTTTTCCCTCCAAGAACTGAGATAAGGCTTTTCTGAGCAGGAAAGCTCCACTGACTTGTTCTGACAAATTCTCATTCAATTTCACACTGAGTCACATACAATCAGAAGACATAACCGTGACTGTGGGGAGAGTGAGAGGGTTGGGGCTGATTGCACACAAAGCTCTCTCCCTCTTTGTTTTTACAGGGACTTTGCTGAAGCCCTCTTTCTTCTCTTTCATGACTAAAATAACTTCTCCATTCGAATCTTTATTTAATGATCTCAGAAGATGTTTTTCCATATTTTCCTTTCAGTAGCAATAGTAATAACCCAAAGTGTACATTCCCTTCTCGTCTATACAAAACACTCTCTGACTGCAAACAGACTCCATTTTAATGGAAAAGGGCAAAAGACAGGCAAATGAGACCTGGATGTGATACTGGCTCTGCCACAATCCTGGGGTCATCACGTACCTTCTCAGGGCTCCAGTTTTCTGTCTACAAAAAGGGGACTAGGCTGGTTTTCATCACTGGTTTTCAAACTGTGCACCATGGAAGTTTGGGATATAGAGATTAGAGAAGAAGGCGTTGGTCTCGAGGACCCATTCGCACCACCACGCTTTAGACATAGCAGGTCAGTTCTTCTCTGTTTATATGTTGGATTTCTATATTAGATTTTTCTTGGAAAAAGGATTTCATAGCCTTATAAGTTTGAAAAAAAATCTCTGTCTTTTCCAATTCTCACCTTCCATGATTCTGTGACTTCTCTCTCTGATGACAGCCTCAACTTCCTGCAGTGCATGTGTTCATTAAAGCAGACCACTGTACAAAATGGGAAACTGGCTTGTGTATGATGGCTTTCTTCAATATAACCACCTCTACCATCAAAAACATGAATTTATTTGGCATTCATATATGCACAGTGCCATGTGGGTTACTTACTAGCTCAAGCAAAGGTGATACCTTTTGTTATCAATCTGAGAGTTGAGTGATTTTACATATTTGGGAAAAGAGAAATCTTGATAATTTGTTCAATGTGGTATAGCTATTAAGCAGCAGAGACAGAAATAATGATCAATAAGCAATTAAAAGGTCTCACCTAGAACCGCTGTTGCTACAGGATATTTAAGCTTTCCCTGTAGAACCAAACAAGAAAGTTATCATGGTTCTATGACAATGAGTGACCAGGTTTCAGCAGCCATTCCAGGTGGGAGTGACTCTTCCCAGGAAGTCCCACACGCATAAAAAAGAACACTGATCCTGCAGTGAATAGAATATAAATTTCAAAGAGCAAGCAGCTGCTGAGGTAGAAGGGGAAATAAAGCTTAGAGTGGGAAAGAAAGATCTGTAGCACTGCATATCCACAGTCAGAATTTGCAACTCATGTTGGAAGAGAGCAAAGGCTTTCATTGAAATTAATTGATGGAGACCCAGTATTCAGAATGCACTTTGAGAAATACTTAAGGAAAGATCTAAGACTTAGCAATAAAGATCATAAAGCAAGAAGGGGATCTCTTAGACTGGACCACAAAGAATCAAATAAAGAAAAAAAAAATGGACCATATTACTCAAGCCATACCAAGTGGTACAACGACTGGGTCCTCTGTGAGGAAGAACCCAAGATCAATATTGGAATCAGCTTTTCTGGAAAATCTTCTTTATATCATTATCCATCTACCTTGTTGAATAAACATTGTCGTCAAGGCTAGAATGCAGTTTTGTTTATTTTTTTTAAATCAAGAAGCCATAAAGAGTAAGTATTAATCGATCCCTCCTTTTCCTTTCATCTGTTTTCCCCTTGACTTTTCTATTTTGTGAGCTGGTTGGGCTAACAAACTGAGCAATTCAATTCTCCTCTTAGTCTTCAGATTCAGCATGATTCTTGATCTGTTGGCATTTCTCAAAACAAAATGCCCAAACACCTCAACACTAGGAATGTGAAAAAGATGCCTCTTAACAAAGAGAAACAGCCCAGGGCCTCCAGAATTCAGATAATTTTGAGTGGCTAGTGGAGGGCTTTAGAATTCTGACAATCTTATCTATAACCACAAAGGATACACCTGGATTTCTTTTCAAATGTCACAGAAATTCGTAAGAAGATGCCCTATAGTTATTTAAAACCTATCATCCATCATGAAAGGTTTAAAAAAAAAAATGTGTACCATGTAGCATTTGGTACCATTGTAGAGTCATCCTACTGAGAGAGCATGTGATGAAAGAAAATCACCAGAAAGCAAGCAGTACATGGGCACAAGTCTGGCTACAGGTGACAGTTCGGTGGCTCCTGGAACCAATTAAAGAACATCCTAAGGAGTCCATTTAAATCTAACGTCACTTGGTATAGTTGTTAGTGCTGTTTGCCAAATGTTTCTGGTTCACCCTCTTGCCAGACCCAAGACAGGATTGCCTTTTCTGGCCCCTTTATGGTGGATTCAAGTGACAAGCTAGGGTAGATGACTTGTAAGCACAGGAAAATAAGTCATTTCCAAGAAGGAGCATGTAATTGATAATGCAAGACCTTGAAGACCTCTCTTATCCCTCTGGCACTGTGACCAGAGGTGTTAGTGATGGAGACTGCTCCATCTATCTAGGTCTCAGAGTATTTCTAATGAACAGACCTCCCCGCCAGGTGTAGACACACAGTGAACATATAGTACAAGAAAGACATAAACCTTTGTTGTTTTAGGCTTCTGAGATTTGGGGAGTGCTTGTTGCTGCAGCATTACTTAGCCTATCCTAACTGATACAATGATCCACAAGTTTGGATCTCCTCAGTTCAGGAGGGATATGCACAAGCATGGACTACAACAAGAGACTCCAAGAGTTGGCTCATCATCACTTGGGAATCCTCCAAACCAAGGATTATGCTAGATCTTTCAGAAGGTCTCAAGCTGAATACCCTCACTCTTCAACCCCACATCCCTAAACAGTTCTCTTAAGCCAGAGGTACATTAAAGGGCCTCTAGGCTTTCAAACTATTAAAGGGCCTCTAGGCTTTCAAAGCAGTTTCAACTAAACTGCTTTCATGGGTTGGGTTTACTCCCTGTCTTCTTTCCCCAAAATGTCTTGGACAATAGATTCAACTACAAGAATAAAACAACAAATCCTGCCAAATACCTTGAGGGACTTCAGAGTGAAAGTTTTCTGTAGCTTTCATTGACTAGAAAGTTTGACAGGTTAATTCCCTTTTTAGTACTAAAAATTGACATGTCACATGGTAACATCGTAGTGTAGGATATTTTTCCTCACAAAGCTTTTATTTCACGCTGTTCACAGCAGAATATTCAATAATTATTTTGAAATTATTTTGATGGGGAGGGGAATTCCTTTCATTTTTTGTTTATATTCAGTGTTCATTTATCATAGCACTGGGTCGTCATGATACCTCAAACAGTAGGTCTCCTTGACATCTCACCATAACCTTGGGGGATTTGGGATTTTTACCCACTCTTTCCGCAGATCTATGATGTCAAGTTATTTCAAAGAACACTGAGTGCATTCCTTTCAAAAAAAATTATTCTATCAAATAAGTAGAAACAGTTTCAGAAACCACCACTAACAGAAAGCTACATGAAAAACAGAAAATGAAAAATGCTGATACACTGTTTTCTTTCTTCTTCTTTTTTTTTTTTTTTTAAGCTGATAGTGTGAATAGAAACAACTCAAGCAAGCTAGCCAGGTAAACCTCTTATCCTCAGCAACCACGAGCTTCAAAAAAATATTCTTTAAGTACAGCCATTGGAATAGGGTTTATTATTTAGATTGTTGTTCCCTTCTGGTCTCCTCTTATGGCAGTAATATGTTTTTTAAATGCCTAAAACCTTTCTTAGTACCTAAGAATTCCCCTAGATTTCATAAATTAATGCAAGTGGTAATCACAAGTGCAAATGAGTAATTGGTAGCACAAGTACCCATCTGTGCATGCAATTAACTGCCTTGAGCAAGTAATTGCCTGTGTTTACAAGAGCCCACTTAGAAACTTCAACTTAAGCATATATTTTTTGGAATAATTCTGCCATAACACACAGAGAAACTTTTACTTGGGACAAATACTTTTAAACAAGCAGCCAAACACCCAATAAATTTTAGTTTTATAAAGATCATACCTCAGAAGCCACCCCCATAGTAATTAACTTCAGAAGAGTCTCACACTTCTAGATGTATATGCTCAAGGCATTTTCCAAACACACAGGCCATCTGTCCAGGGGAGCCCAGCTCAGATAATCCTCATGACAATTGCCCTCTAAACACCTCTAGGAGATTTCTGAAGCTTTGGGTAATTTTCTAATTAATTCACTCAACAAGTATTTGCAAAACACCAACCATATACACAGTGTTATGTTCTAGGCTCCATTCAGAATATAAAAATTAATTAGAACATGGTATTTTCTCTTAAGGAACTTACAATTGATCAAGAAATAGAAGACTTGAAGCTAATAATCCATGACCCAAGTAACTTTGTAATTCCAAGGCTGCAAATGTACACCTTAGGTAGACACACCTACCTGGCAAAACAGGCATGTGTTTTAGGTAAAAATTCACAATTGCAACAGAAAGTATCTTTGGATGTGAGCCTTCACCAAGCTATGTCCATGGCCCCCTACTTCCGCAAACTGGCCTGACTGCCTTCCCTTTGCAAGGTCACCCAATCTCCTTGACAGTCATCAACATTTTTCTTCTGCAGCTTTTGACTTTGTTCCACTCACCTGCTGCCAAAAGCGTTAACCCATAGCTGTTTCTGATCCTGCGCCAGCTGCTACTTCCTTGCTATTGCCAAATGCCCTGTTGTTCCTCTCATCACTGCCTCCCTTGCTTTAAATACCAACTATACACTGACAACTTGCAAATGAAGGTTTTCAGCACCAGCTTCTCCCCTGAACTCCAGACTCATATCTCTAACTGCCCTGTCAGCATCTCCACTTAGGTATCTAATAGTCATATAAAACTATTTCCTAAGGCCAACCCAAACCTGCTCCTCAGACCATTTCTCTACCTCAGGGATAGGCAGTCGCAAACCTTATAGTCATCCTTGCCTCCTCTCTTTCTCTCTAACCCATTAGCTAATCTTTTTGACTCTACTATCAGATAGATCCAGACTCCCACCACTTTTCACCCCCCGCCCCCCATCACCATTACCACCCTGGTCCAAGCTACCATCACCTCTTGCTGGATTATTGCAGTCATCTCCCAACTGGGCTTCCTGTTTCCACCATAGCCTCTCTAGAGTTATTCTCTCACTCTGTCATCAGAGTAGTCCTTTTAAAAGTCAAATTATGTCAGTCTTCTTATCAAACCCTTAAATGGCTTCCCATCTCACTCAAGAGTCAAAGCAGGCTTCCTTTCAAGAATCTACAAGATCCTTCATGATCTGCCCCACAACTTCATCTTTTTTGATCTCCTACACCACCACCACCCCTGAATCATTTGGATTCAGTTAAACGGGCTTCCTTTTGCTCCTTGCACACACCAAGCACATACCTATTCTTACTCATGTGAATGCTCTTCCCCACATGTTTGTATACCTCATTCCTAGACTTCTTTCAGGTCATCTTTTCAGAGAGATCTACCATGAACTGACGTAACACAATAATTCCTGCCCACTGCTCACTACCATGCTTCCTAGCCCCTTATCCTGCTTTCCTTTTGTCTATAAACCTTCTTCTATATGATCTACATTTATTTTTTACTTCCCATATTAGAATATGAGCTCCACGGGGGCTGACATTTTGTTCTGCTAAGCTTTCTAGCATCTCAGTGCCTGCCACATAATTCCATGTGTGAATGAATGGATGAATGAATGAACATCCCTTAGGTGGAAGAGGTTCCTCTCCCCATCAGAATTATGATTCTTATAAGGTTTTCAGAGAGGTGTTCTTGCTCTCTGAGTTCTTTCCCCTGTTTTGGGCACACAAAAAAAGAAAGAAAGGAAGAAAACAATATTTCTCAGACTGACACAACTTGGAGAGTTACTCTCAAAGACAGTAAACCAGCATCCTAGGATGTAGTCTGGTTTCCTCAAATCTCTTATCTCAGGTTGAAGTCCTTGCCTTTAAAGCATATCTCCCAAGAAGGTGAGGGAGCTCATTATTTGAGTCTTAACCTCCACAGTTCTGGACCCAAATTTCAGTTACTGTTTTCTTCCTGTCCTCTCCTGCCAACCATCAGTTCATCATGGTAATAAGACATCTGATCAGCCGAAATCTCCTGCCTTAGGCCTCCTCGGGGAACCTCATTATACAAATGAAAAAATAAAATGAGAAAAAGTGAACTCTTTCACACAATCTCAACCTACCCATCAATAAATTCAAGAAGGAACAACTTTAATTAACACTAATCTCAGAATTTTAGATACTCAGCTTCCTCACTAGAAAAATGATGCCCAATCTTCTTCATTGAATAATTGAAGATACTAAGAAAGTGTGACTGAGTGGTTGAAAAATAGAAAGGGGTAAACCTGTAGAATCCAGCTTAAAAAAAAGAGTACAAATGAAAAGGAAACTCTCCCAGATGCTAGGAGGGATGGTTTTTTAAATGTGCATGAATATGTGTGTTACATAGACTCTGCTCTGCCAAAATCAGGTACCAATTTTAAAGATTTAACTTGATTTATTATTTCTAAGGTGGGAAAGTTTGAACCATGATCAAATCTCAGTAAATACCAAATAAATTCAGCATATGACTTTCAAATAAGTTTAGTTTTTAAATTATGATGCAAAAATTTAATTGGAGGGCCGGCCGAGTGGCGCATTGGTTAAGCGCTGGTTTTGGGATGCCAGCGGCCCCGGTTCGGATCCCACATGAGGGCCAGTGACACTGCCCTCTACAGCTAACAACAGCTCCACCTGGAGCTGGGCTGTGCGAGCCCCGGTGATGGTGTGGGCTGCAGCCCCTGCTGCAGTGGGCTGCCATAGGCTACAGTGAGTGGCCCGCAGCCAGCGTGAGCGGCTGGCAGCCAAGCGTGAGCTGCCAATAGCCGCGGTGAGCGACATCCAGAGGCCAGCGACCGATCTGCCTCATCCGGGAAGAGCGCAATGACGATACCAACAGTGAAGCAACATCCTCCGCAACTAAACTGAAGAACAAAAAGACAGCAACTTGTCTGTTCCCCTTCCCCGATTCCCCAACGCTGTTCCCCTCCGCCAATTCCCCAATAAAATCTTAAAAAAAAAAAAAAAAAAAAAAAAAAAATTTAATTGGATGAGCATGTTATTATATACTTTCAAATTCTGCACCAATAAAACTGCCCTCTATATTTTAAAATACATCCAGTAGATCACAGAGCACAATCCTGTTTCATAACAACAAGAGTTGAAGAAGAAGAGAATGGAAATAGAAGGATGAATTATTAAAATAGATAAAGTCACAAAAGTTCTGTAACTTAAATGCTGGCCCTATTGCATGAAAAAAAAAAAAACATGAATTTTTTTTATTAAAAAATCTCTCAAAATGGGGACCTGCCAAGTGGCTTGTTGGTTAGGAGCTGGCTTGGGACGCCAGCTCTGAGCAACAGGGCCCCTGGTTCGGATCCCACATATGAGGGCCAGTGACACTGCCCTCTACAGCTAACGTGGTGAACAACAGCTCCACCTGGTTGCCTCTATAGCTAAGATGGCCGGCGATGGTGTGGCTGCAGCCTCTGCTGCAGTGGACTGCCATAGGCTACACTGAGTGGCCGGCAGCCAGCATGAGCAGCTGGCAGCCAGAGTGAGCTGCCAAGAGCCGCCATGAGTGGCTGGGCGAGCGACTGCTGGAAGAGCGTAGTGATGATACCAACATGGGCCAGTGAAGCAACATCCTCCACAACTAGACTGAAGAACAAAAAAGGACCACAACTTGCCTGTTCCCCTTCCCCAATTCCTCAACGCTGTTCTCCTCCCCCAATTCCCCAATAAAATCTTTTAAAGAGAAAAAAAATTCTCAAAATGGGAAAACAAAGCTATGTGGGAAGAAAAAGAAGGAAACAATAGGAGGTCCTTTTGCAATAAATAACCCTAAGGTTTGGGCTTCTATGCTACAAAATCAGATGGCTGCAATGAGCGCGTGATTACATGGGGTGTTCTGAGCAGTCAAATCACAGATTTTCCCCTTGAGTGCTGGCACTACAAAAAGGACATTAAATAAAACGCCACATGTATGTTCACATTTTCATTTTAATTACCTCTTTAAAATGCTAGGATTTGGGGGACACGTGGGAGTCATGTACATTTTCAATCACATAGGACTCAATATTTTAAATCATTAAATTCTCATTATACCCTCCTGCAATTCACACACTACCCAATCTATATTTAATAGGGTGTGTTTAAGTAACTTGCCTAATACCACTTGAGAAGTTTTTTAAAGAACAAAAATGAGGCCTACAATAGCAGTTCTGCATACTAGCTGAGTGACTTTGGAATCCAAACTTCTGTGGGCCCAAAAAATCACAGCATCTCTTCCAGTCCTCATAGTCAATGATTGCCTATTCTTGATTTTATCCTTGAATTTTTTTTCTCTCTGTTGTGTTTCAATTTAAGACTTTCAAACTTCAATGTCATTTATTCTCTCTAAAGGCATCTGGAGGACAAGCCCCTAGAGTTTTTATATCAACCAACCAAAAACTCCATTCATATGAAAGCTTATTCCTTTTACAATTTTTTAGAAGAATCTTTTGACATCAGTGAAAATGGACACCCTCTCTGCCCACACTATCCAATAACCCATAGTATAACCCTACTATTATGGATTGAATATTTGTGTCACCACAAAAAAAAAAATTCATGTTAAAAATCCTACCCCCCAATGTGACAGTATTAGCAGATGGGGACTTTAAGAAGTAATTAGGTCATTTAAAAGAGGAAACATGAGATCTCTCTCCCTCCCTCCCTTCTTCCCTCCCTCCCTCTCTCTCTCCCTCTCTACCTCCTTCCCCCCCCCCTCTCCTCCGCCATGTGAGGATGTAAGAAGACAGCCATCTGTAGGAAGTGGGCCTCACCAGACACCAGATCTGCCGGCACCTTGATCTTAGGCTTCTCAGCCTCCAGAACGGTGAGAAATAAATGTTTGCTGTTTAAGCCATCCACTCTATGGTCATTTGTTATAGCAGCCTGGGATGGCTAAAGCAATAAATAACCCCATGGTTTCCGCTTCCATACTAGAAAATCAGATAGCCACAATGAGAGCTCAGTTCCATGGGGTATTCTAAGCAGTGAAGGAACCTACCTTCCTCTTTCACCTCTCAGCTTTCACTGAGCTGAATAATGCTGATTCTTCTTGTCTTATCTCCATAGTTTGCTTTCCTACACTTTTATAATTTTCTTCACCCTTTAAATTGCTCATTTTTTTAAAAGCCTCAAGTGGCACAATACTATGGAAGCCTGATTTATATTGTTTGAGTAGAAAATTCCCTTGTACTTCCTACAAATGAGGAACCTCCTTTTTACCCCAATGTAGGGAATGTGGTTTTTTGTTTTAATTAATCATACTCAGCTATATTATTGTCCCTTAGTCAGCTTCATTTCAACATCTCCAACTCTTTCTGGTTACTCTTGTCTATATCCAGTAGCTACCTGTTTTCCATTTTTATAGCTTCATTTTCCTCCAGAGGTAAAATAATGTATATCCAATGGTGGAACAAGGATCTGACCTCCACTGCCTGTTATGAACTGAATTATGTCCCCCTGAAATTCATATGTTGAAGCTCTACTCACTGCCAGTACCATAGAAGGTGACTGTATTTAGACATAGGGTCTTCAAAGGGGTTATTATGGTTAAATAAATTTATTACAGAGGGCCCTGTCCAATATGACTGGTATCCTTATGGGAAGAGGAAATTTGGACACAGATATACACAGAGGAAAGACCATGTGAAGACAGAGAGAGGAGATGGTTGTCTACATGCCAAGAAGACAGACCTCAGAAGAAAACAAGCCTGCTTACCCTGTGATCTCAGACTTCAGACTTCTAGCCTCCAGAACTTTGAAAAAACAAATTTCTGTTGTTTAAACCATCCAGTCTGTGGTACTTTGTTATAGCAGCCCTAGAAAGTCAATATAGGCCCCTCTCCTGGTTATGTCCTTGGAGGAGAGGACAATATTGCTGATCTACCCTCTATACCCACAGCTACCGTAAGGAGGAGAAAGGTGGTGAGTGTGCCTCGTTCCAGCACACACAAACAGTACTGATAGATAACATGGTATTCCACCATCTTCACCATCTTGCCTAGTCCCATTGATAGAGGAGGACAGATTCAGGACTTCCAAGAGAAGAGAAGCACATTTCTTTAGTAAGCTAAACTAGATCTTTAATGCTTCCCTTTATTCTTCATACTCAAATAATTATTAACAGCCTAGTAAGGTCCCAGGTAGGCAGTTAAATAGTCAAGGTTTTTCCTGAGAAAAAGTGAAACCAGACTCACTCTGGCCACCTTTTCCCTAATCTTACCCTGCAACGGCCATTGTACTGGATGTTTTCCCAAAGCTTATGTTCCAAAAGTCCAACTCAGTAATAATAACCTAAGGGAAACCAATCCCTTTTCCAGAGAAGCCTGTATTGGAGCCTGGTATCAAGACCACAATATTCCTAAGGAGAAAGACTTACTCATCAGCTTTTCATTAAACAGCTTAATATTTTAACCTCTTCATTTTTCTATTCATTCACTTCATCAGGAAACATTTAATGAACATCTACTGTATGCATAGGAGCCAGGGCTACAAGTGATAATAAATTCATCAGTATATCAAAAAAGCCATAAGGAGTCCATCAGAAAGCTAGATTGTGAAAGATTTCTAAGAAAAGAGTGAGAAATTACAGAAATCAGAATTTTAAGACTACGAGAGAAAAATATTCCAAAGACCAGATACACCGTTTTCCCAGGAAATGTATAAGCTTAGGAAATCAAAACAAACATATCACGGTGATTGGGCAGATACTCAGATGGGATATGCAAACTAAAGTCACACAATGCCTCACAAAGGGAAAAGATACATGGATCTCTTTTCCTCTGCCTCCCGGACAAATAGGCTCATCCATTCCTTCGCAACTCCCCCAAACAGACACCATTTTTATTCACATAATATAGCCAAATTGTTTTACAAAATGTATTTCAATTTTTTCAACCTTCTAACACTATGCTTTGCAATCTCTGTTACTTCCTTTGAAACGAGTTTCCACTAGGCAGAGGGAAAAAGACCAACACATTGTGCTGTTAGCAGTTTCTCTCTGTTGCCTGGGACAAGGAGAATGGAGGTGGCAGTGGCAGCTTCGATGGCGGGGGGCATGGCCCAGAGGAACAGTGCTGCTTTTTCATGTAGCCCTGTGAGAGAACTGCAAAGACTGCTACAGGAAGGGGGAAGATCCTGAACCCACTCAACAGAGCGCCTCAAGGGCAGTGGTGTTCTCTCTGCAGCCACATGATCAGGAACAAAGGAATCTTTATTCATCTCTTTCTGCTGCACTGCTTTGCTTTATATTCCTTATAAGCAGCTGAAAAAGACCACGAGCAGCCCTTTTAATCAGCTGTGGGAGAGATGAAAGGTTTCCGAAGAGAAGCTGTCATTTCTGAGAATGGTTTATTCACATTATAGAATAATCTTTAAAGAAAAGAACTGTACAAGACTGATCTTTTAATTATAGAGGGATAAATACATCTGTGAAATCCACCAATTTCACTTTGGATTACTCTCTTCTTCAAAGCCAGATATTCAGTAAACAAAGACCTCAATTTGGAAACGGCTTCTCTCTCTCATACATGTCTTCGAGCGGACCCCCTTTCCAAACCCACATCCAAATTCCAATCAGTATTTGAGTAACAGCACAGAGAAAAATATACAACCTTTCAGAGATGGGGTTTGGGGCTGAGATATGTTCTGTTTGCTACCAAGCAATCTCTGGAGTCTCAAAAATCAGATCAACTATCAATTATCTGTGACTACATTTATGATCACATTGTCTTATAGGATTTATTTTTATTTATTCATTTATTTATCCAAAAACCCAATGCATTTCATCACACTCACTCTAGCTGAAGAATACAAGAATCAAATATTAGAGTTTTTGGTGTATCTCCACATTGCTGATGAGCAGATATTCAATAAGTACTTACTGAATTGAAATGACACCATTCACAATGCTGGGAACTCCACCACCCCCAAAATTTAAATCACAGTTTCTTCTAGCTCCTTCTAGGTGAACAAAAAGGAAAGAAAGAGTTCCTGGCCCCTAGCTGGTTGTATCTTTACTGATCATATTTTATATAGTTTCTCTTATTAAGATAGCCCAGAAGCAACTCTACCATCTACGCACTAGTGTCCCAAGGGCTTTCTGAGGCCACTTACCTTTCCTGCTATTTCTGGATTTTGAGTCAACCCTCATCCCTGGGGAGTTCAGCGATTTTTTGCAAGTTTTCATTTCAGGAAATTTCATTTCCATTTATAGTTCTCTCTCTCAGAAAAAAAGAAGAAAAGAATACCTAAAGGAAAAAGATCTTCGGTCTTCTCAAGAACTATGAGGTGTGATCACAAAATACGGCAAATGTTTAAATTTTTTAAATGATTACAGTAAAAGGCATATTTCCATTAATCCCTCTCTAAAGTACTCCCCCTCACTTTGAACACACTTATCCCATTGTTCTTGCCACTTTCTGAAGCAGTTCTGGAAGTCCTCTTTCATGAGTGTCTTTAGTTATGCTGTTGTGGCTGCCTCAATGTCATAAATCAATTCAAAACATTTTCCTTTCAGGGTCATTTTGACTTTGGGGAAGAACCAGAATTTGCATAGTGCCAGATCCAGTGAATAAGACAGATGAGGACACACTGTAATGTTTTTATTTCACAGAAATTGCCTCACCAGAAGTGATGTGTGACATGGAGTGTTGTCATGATGGAGAATGAAGTGAAAGAGGACATTCATGAAAGAGGATTTCCAGAACTGCTTCAGAAAGTGGCAAGAACAATGAGATAAGTGTGTTCAAAGCAAGGGAGAGAATTTTGAGAGGGATTAATGGCAATGTGCTTTTTACTGTAATATTGGGTTGTCAGGAAAGTCATGATGCATTTTTGCAATGAAAAACATAGAAAAATATGTCATGAGTTTTCTAACAACCCAATAAATATTTTTTTATTTAAACATTCACCATAGTTTTTTATCACTCCTCATATTTCTTTTCTGTCGATGTTTTGGTTACTTTCTGTTGAAACCTTTCTCTAACAGGAAGATATATACACAATATTTTAATATCCCTCTTTTGTGTCATTAACTTTGTAAGGAATGAAGATACTTTAATAGGTCATATTTAGATGACTTCCCAAAGGTGGGTTGATTCTTCCTATTTTTTAGCAAACTTTTATTCTGAAGCATCCCCATTTTTATCTATTGGTATCAGTTAAACTGTGTTTCTAAAGATGGGTGCCAAGTTTTGGTTCCTCCTATTTACAAAAGTACCTTCTCCCTGAGTCAGCTGTTCCTGGGGCAGGGAGGACCCAGGCTCTCCAAGCAACACTTACTTCCCTGCCAATGAACCCTGTGGTGAGCGTCTCTTCTGTGCCCACATAATTGCTCATTATTCTCAGATGCTTCCCTGAGCCTTCAGGACCTGGGCTCCAGGAACTATCCTCTCTTCAGAATAATGTAACTAGCTACCAGACAGGTTTTCATCCAGTTTCTTCTAAATCCTCTTCAAAAAAATATTTGACACTAACCCACCCAACTTTAATCCACATAAGGAGAGGAAGAAGAGGAGATAAACGTCAAGAAATTTTCTCTTTATGATAAGAAAGCATAATTATCTTACATGTTGTAATTGTGTTTCTTCCACACTTCCATAAAGCTAGTCAGGCAGGGAGACTCAGAGGCCAACTCTAGGCCAACACAGTCCTATGTTCACTGAAAATGTGGTGTCAGCTCACAGCCCATGACTCATCCCCTCAATCTCCACTCCTCTGTTCTTACCACTGCCCTGCTTCAGGTGATGACCTACACTGACCTCTTCAGCAGGTGGAATTCCCCTGAGATGGAATGGGCTCCATTGGCACAGCAGAGCCCTTGAGAAGAACTGGTTCACGTTCATCATTGCACGTATTCTTGATATTATATTCTTCCACTGGATTACATACATTTGTTTGTAATTGTGTTTTCTCATCTTGATAGGTCATTGCCATAAAGGGATGTCACCTCCTTAAATGAAAGACTATGTTTCATCAATCATGGTTTTCCCAGTGCTTTATATATATTAGAGGCTCATTAAATGTTTACTTAAAAAGTAAATCACTCTTATTGTGGTTTCTTTACAGGGTCATCAGAAACTTGGCAAGGGGACTTGGGACCAAAGGAAATAGCTTAACAAACCTCATTCAAAAGAATAATATTTGACAAAATAAGGCAATAGAAGAGTGTCCTCTGGAATCATCGAAGGAAGAAAACCCTGAGGCAGGCTGAGGAGAGAGGGGATGGTAGAAAAGAGGGGAAAGCATGAGCCAGATATCAGAAATAAGAGGTAAATATCTTAGAAAGTATTGGCCTAAGACATGACCAGACACTCAAATGCCATCTTAGAGCACAGAGCAGCTAAAAATGATATAGAATAGACTTTCTCATTATAGGTCACCCTTCCCCTTTACCCCTACCCTATATCACAGGCCTCCTGGGTGATTGAGGGATACCAGCTATCAGCCTCCTTCTTTTCCTTGTGTCTAAGTGAACCTGCTTTCCTTCCCCACCCCTTATAACCCTTTGGACATACAAGGTCTGACAATTAAGTTTGTGAGCTAACCCTAGAAAAAGTGCTACATACCTCATTGCTGAATATCTCTATGGTCAACTTCGAAGTCCTCCCCTTGGGAAGCTATGCACCAACACCAGCATTTAGTCCCACCCTTCAAGCAATTTTAGAACTCTTTTTCTGGAATCGCCCTCAGAGCTGTCGTTGTATTACCATTGATGTCCTGAATGTCATCAAAATGTCTTCCTTTTAATATTTCCTTTCTCTTCAGGTAAAGAAAGAAGTAATTGGGGGCCAGATCAGGTGAGTAGGGAGGGTGTTCCAATACAGTTATTTGTTTCCTGGCTAAAAATTCCCTCACAGACAGCGCCATGTGAGCTGGTGCATTGTCCTGATGCAAGAGCCATGAGTTGTTAGCAAAAGGCTCAAGTCATCTAACTTTTTCACACAGACTTTTCAGCACTTCCAAATAGTAAACTTGGTTAACTGTCCAATTGGTACAAATTCATAATGAATAATCCCTCTGATATCAAAAAAAGTTAGCAACATCGGTGCAACAACTTCACGAACTTAATTGTTAGATTTGATAGAGTCTTCCCTAATCTACCTCATTCCTTCCTTTGGAAGATAACCAGCCATTTGAAATGGCCTCTTTCTTACCACTCTCTTCATCAGCCCCAAGACCTTCATCTTTGCAGTGGAAACTTAGGTCTACACTGCTTGTTTTACCTCCCTGCCCACCGGCATTTAAGCAGGCGTACTCTATAGGCCTAATCTTTGCTGACCAGCTCTACCCAAGTAACTGATTCAAATAACCTAGATTTCAGTCTCTGGTCTATAAGTAATTTCATGAGAGACCCCAGACACTTCCTTGTTGCTGGCTGCCATGATGAATAGCTTCATCTATTCTTCTGTTGTCTCTCTCTGCATTACACTGATGTGGTGTGTCCTGGAGTCAGGCAAAATAAAAAATATAACATAAAAACATGCACAATCCTGAGGCTATCTTAAAATGAGAGCCATTATTGGAAGGACAATAGCATAAAAGTATAGTGCTCTGATGTCAGCCAGTCTTAGATTTGAATCTCAGCTCTACTGCAAGACTGAACAAGTTACTGAAGTGCTCCCGCATCTCTTGTTTTCTTGTCTGTGAAAAGAGACAATAATACCACCTTCCTCACAGAGTTGCTGTGGGCTTTCAACCACCCTGCTGTCTACTCTACTTCCAATCCCAAATTGCTCTTGGTTCTTCCTTCACTTATCTCCATCAGATCCAGGAAATCACTGGTATTGTGTGAACTCCACTAGCCTAAACAAGATATACTATACTAAGCGAGTTCTGTTGGGGTTTTTAAACCATGCTTAAGTGTATTCGATCAACTGCAGCCTGATTTCTTTCAGAGTCAATGGAATTTCTTTCAGGAAAAGGATTGGCGCTAATTTATATGAATGATACTTAGGGTGAGCATAAAGATTTAGGCAGCCAGTGGTTCCCAAACTGAGGGCTGCACACACTCTGGATGCCTCAAGGGCCACAAATTCATATACTCATTATGCTTCATGTGAAGGCTGAATGAATAATGCTCTATATGCATATATATATACATATATATGAATACACTATTCTAGTATATATGTATATATGAAAGGGAAGCAGGGTTTGCCACCCAAAACATACCTTTTGAGATATTGAATTTTAGCTGGTTACATTTAAGAAACAAAAGACTAAGGAAGAACCTTTATGTCTTTACCTGCCTAAAGGAATTAATAGAGAACCTGCTCCAGGAAGGGAGATATCATTACAAATACCTGTAATTTAATATAAACTAGCATGTGATAGACAGAGAGGAACCTAGCAGACCCATTTGTTCAAAGTCCCCTCTCTATCCCATTGTTAAAGATGGGCCCAGCAAACATTTATTTACCAAACATTTGCTTTTCCATCTCCATGGGAATTGCCTTCCTGCCCTTTGAAATCCCAAACCACAACCCCCTCCTCTTTTCCTTAGTTCCAGAATGGCATACAAGCCTCAACTGCCCGAACTGTCTTTGGGTGCCTCATATTCTTATGGCACACTCACACGTACATCTGTAATAAATTGTGGACATTGTCTCCTGGTCTCACATTCATCGGATTATTAGCCCAGCTAGAAAAACTTAGAAAGGTGGTAGGAAAATTCTTTTTTTGCACCCCCACAATGCCAACAGATATATTCACATATGTTTTTAAATATCCAGTATTGCTATTTTTTAAATGTATATATAAACGCTATTGATTAATAAAATATAAATTTTTTTAAAGCATGACAATCTATAAAAGCTTTTATCATTGTGTTATTTTCTTGGTCAACATTTGTTAATATTACAACATGCAGTGGTTCTAAGTTTTTAAATTTAATATTATTTATATTTTATTATATCTTGATATTAATATTATTAGTTAACATTTGATTGTTAATAACAGCCAACACTTATTATGTATCAGGCACCATTCTGACAACATATATTCATTAAATCCTCTCAATGACCCTGTATGGCAAAACTATTCTTATTGCCAATTTATGTATTAGGAAACTGAATCACAGACAGGTTAAGTAACTTGTCACAGAACTAGTAGGAGGCAGAGCTGAGATTCAAGCTCAGGCAAGCTCTTTGTTTTCACACTCAATCAGCTGAGAACTCAGCTATTCAATAATACATTGGTTCCACTGTTTTCAATCATAAAATTGTTTATGACCTCAACATTGATTTCATTTTTTATGAAAATGGGCATATTTCTAACTGTGTATAAACTGAAATGTATGTATATATTCTGATTTATATTCAACCAGGGACAAAAATCTGAGAAATCTATGGTAACTGTTTTATGAAAAGAATAATAAATTAATTCAAACAAAAAGTAGTAATAATGAAAACACTTCATGCTGCCTGGTCTGCCCATATATGCTCTTGCCCAAGGAAGTCACATGGTCCAGGGTGAGTTTCCATTAATGGCATTTCCTTTGATGGTCATTTCATTACTATCTTGTTGCTTTCTCTGTCTCCATTAGGAAACTAGCTGTCCAATATTGCACTATTTGATTATTGACTAAATTGATTATTTACTAAATTGAAAGGGAACTACAACAACAGAAGCAACAACCATTAAAGAAGCTAAATGCAATAAAAATAGAATGATACATTTTACCTTTTCACCTCTGTACTTGAGTAACATTCACACTCACACCCATGTTCTATTTCACTAATTGAAGATTCAAAAATACTCATGGACTCTGCCATGTACCAGAAATTGTGTTTGAAGCTATAAATACGTGAATGGAACCAAGAATGCACCAATCCTTTTAGATTACAGTCTAAGAGATTCCAGACAAGCCATTCACTCAACTAATAACTACATTGCAAGGCAGAATGTCACCATCAATACCATGGGAGGGACAAAATTCTATACATGTTCTGAGAGTGAGAGATGGATCCAAGAGAACCAGTCATCTGATAGGAAGCCTCCCTGTTAACTCTGTTCCAAGGGCTCTTCAGCACTCCCATAGCCACCTGGAATTCATGTGCAGATCAGAAAACCAAGACCTCCTGCGACCAACTCATTCAGGGTACAAGGTGGCCTTCTTATTCCATGTTCTCTGCTAATTCCCTACCACTTTCCCTCAGCTTTTTTCTTTGATTTATTCAAATTTTTTTGTCTCCGTTCATATTTACCTTCTTTTAATGTATGGCATTTCCTAGGAATACTTTAACTAGGTAACTAATGTCATATTATGTTGATGCTTGTTAGTTACCTCTTCAGAAAGTGGTATTTTCCAACCCTGATTCCAAATTATGAGAAGTTACAGTACTTAGAAACTTATGGCCCCTTAACCATTAAATCTTCTATATTTGATGGTCTTAATGCATCCTTTCTTGTCCTTCTGAATCAGAATCTGAGTCAAAGATGTTGGATAAAGCCAGGTCAAGACTGACTTTAGTAAAAGTCATTCTGAAGAAGAAAGGCACAAACAAAAAAACAATCTCATGAGCTCAGACAGCACAGACAGATGGGATACTGGGACTTTGGGGGGAAATATACTGTGGACAAAAATCTACTTGAAGTGAATAGCTACAAAAGTACTGATCTGTGTTCCTTCCTCCATTAATTCTAGAACTTTTACTTTTCCCTAAGCAACCTAATATTTGTAAATCGTACATTTTGATGGAGCCCCAGTCTTTTGAGATAAAAATATTTGGGCTAGTTTTTGTTTGTTTGCTTGCTCCCCCTGGGATATAAAAGTAAATGTTACATTTAAAGTTCAGAGGAATTTTCCAGCTTAACTTTCTATGCCTTCTTTGAGAGGACAATGTTGATGCTAATTCTTTTACAAACTTGGCAAGGTATGCTTAGAAAGTAATTCTCATTGCTCACTGCCCACCCTTTGCATTGTTTAAAAGACAATGTGATCAAGTGAGAAGGTCATTTAGATCACCAAAGATTTTGTGTTCTAAATTGAGCTTCCTCACTAACTTGTATTATTGGTTAAGTCATTTCACCTCTCCAGCTTCAGTTTTCTCATGAGTACTAGCACATAGAGGGTGTTTTATAAATATTTGTTGAGTGAATTAGTAATATTAACTATCTTGTAAGATGATCATGAAGAGCTGCATTTTAGGCTCCAAGTGGAGTAGGCAAGAGTCATGTTTGCTTCGCTTACCATTGCATTTCCTGACACAGTGCCCTGCATATAGCAGACTCTCATCAAAAACATGGTGAGTTGGGCCAGCCAAGTGGCGCAGTGATTGGGGGCTAGCTTGGGATGCCAGTGGCCCCGGTTTGGATCCCACATATGAGGGCCAGTGACACTGCTCTCTAAAAACAAACAAACAAAAAAAAAAACATGGTGAGTTAATAAATAAATGCACAAAGTAATAAATTTCATAATAGTTGCCCTACTTTACAAAATTACTGAGAATAACTTGACTTTAGGCTCTCAGTGAAGAAAATTATGGTGATCATTCTAACCACTGTATTTCCAAATGCTGAACACGCTGGCATTTGTAGATGTTCAATAAATGATTTTCAATTAGTGAATGCTCAATAAAAATACATGTCAAATTATTTCCAAAAGTACAAAGCATAATACCTATGAATAGATGAGGCATTAAAAATCTCTCCTTTACACACCTTTACCAACAACCTCTGTAGAGAGATGACTCAAAAAGTATGAGGCACAATGATTTAGAAGAAGATGATGTAGAACTTTCTGACTCACATCTGGCGCTCAGGTTGGAAAGAGCCATGTGGTGAAGCTCAAAATATTCCAAGGATATTTAGTGACAGGGGTTACATTTAGAAGCATAACCAAGATGTTATTCTGGGTACATGAGTTATGATATTTCCAGTTGTAAGCAACAGAAAACTCTGATGTAACATGGCTTAGACCACAAAGAATGTTTTTATCCCAGAAAGAGGCCAGAGGTAGAGGTAGAGAGCTTCAAGGTGGGTATTTGGGACTTAACACCATCATGCAAGGCCCCAAGCTATTTCCTTCTGTCAGCTCTGCCAAGCCCTGGGATGTCCTCAGATGGTTCCTCTCAGAATTAAAAGTTGTCTGTCACAGAACTAGGCATCAGTGGATGACACATCTTGAGGAAGAAAGAGAAGGGGGTGTCTTTTCCTGTGACTCGCTTTTATTAGCAAGGAAGCCATTCCAGAAGAACCTCGGGAGAACTCTCCTCACATTTCATTGGCGGGAATCATGTCACACGTCCATTCCAAAACCAATCACTATTAAGGGAAATTAAACCATTATGATTGGCTTAGGCCTGTCATGGTTTATTCCCAGAACTGAAGATAAGGCCAGTCTTCACTGAGTTTTATAGGACAGCTCCAGAGAGGGCAGTAAAGAAGAAAGAGACAGAAAAGCCTGGCAATTAGGTGAGCAATAGTGTCTGCTAACGAGAGAAAATAGCGTGTTTTCAAAATTGTTATTTAATGCAACTGATTAAGATTGATATTTTTATCTTCAGTACAAACTCAGAGGAGAGCAGCTAGAAAAAGTATATGAAACTTATCTAGTGGATAAAATTGCTTTGCTCAGAAGTCATTGTTGCTTCCATTGTGTAAGGCACACCTTCTCCAAGGGCTCTCAAACATCATTGCCCTTGATCCAGTAAAACATACATTAAACATCACAACCTTTATGCATACACATACACTTCCCAACCTTCAGTGACACAACACTTGCCCGTACTACTTGTTAACATATTTATGGTTTTTTTAATCCCATTCTATTTCACTCTATTTTTAACTGTTTGTCCTGGTTTCAGGACCCAGTAATGGGTTGCAACTCCCTGTTTGAAAAACATTGCTCATTCATGCCTCTGGCAAGTCTCATTATTATTTTTTATAAACAACATAACATATCATTATTTATTAAATGCAATTGTGATGCTATTTTCTTTAACCCTGAGAATATCATTAACCCCGTTTTATAGCTGAGAAAACAGACTAGTGAGTGATTTGTCAGGATCTTACAGTCAGTGGGTGCTGGAGGTGGAAGAGGGGGGATGTGGCAGACCTCTGGTGAAGGTGTTCTGATTTTAGATATTTGTTTTAAAAGAAAAATAAATACACTGTTTACTTTAGTAAAGTCTTTAGGTTTCTTCAAATGGCAACTATAAAAAATTAAAAAAGTGTAATTCTCACACTAGCATAATAAAAAATGGCCAAGTGCAATTGTTCATGGCTAATTACCTCTGCCAGACCGAATAGAGAGGCACGCAGTTCATCAGACAATCCATTATATCTAATTAAGGGGAATTATTTCTAGATGACTTTGAAGCCTATTAGAGAATGTTTTGTACTAAGATTTCTAAAATGTTTCAGAGCAGATACAGCTTGTGAACCGTAAGCGAGTTCGCAGATCTTGAACTCTGACCTGGAAAGATTAAAAACACTTGACCTGCCCCTTCTCCCCTCCTCTTCTAATTTCAGGGATCAGGTAGGCCCTAAAGGTTTTCTTTCAGTCATCAAAGTTTCCTTTCTAAATGGCATTAAGGTTATTATTTTCACTACATTACTAAGCAGGAAAATTCCTTTAAGCTTTATATGAAACATTTACTTGTCTGGTCCCAAATCAGAGCCATACATAAATATTGGGTTGTCAGAAAAGTCATTTTTTTCTGTTTTTCTTTGTAAAAATGCGTCATGACTTTTCCAACAACCCAATACATACCTCCATATGTAAATGGCCAGCTAAACAATTGTCAGCCCAAACACACAAAGAATACAAACAATGAACTCTCTGCCTCTCAGATTAGACAACTGGGGCACAACAGGCCAAACCCACATTGTGACACAATGCCCAGCCATGTCCTCTCCATCTCCTTTAAAAGGAAAAAGAACAGAGGCTGTCTAGCATCTTCCTTTGACTAAAGGCAGACATTCAAAAATGACTCGCCCCATCCTCGGACTATCCAGTTTTCAAAGTGTCCCAGGTGAGGAAGCAACCCAGTGAAGGACAATGGAGCAGCTGTGGGAAGCAGAGAGGAGAGGAAGCAGGAGCCAGGGGTGAACAATGGAAGGATCACTCAAACTTTGTTCTCAATGCTCTCTGACAGATGGAAAAGCTGACAGGCCAACAATCATGGTACGGAGGTCACAATGCACCACGATGGACTGTGCCAAAGGCTCTGTTCAGTCCGGGATGCCCTGCATGAATAGTAAAGCATTGTCTTCACCTCAAAGGAGACTGTCAGACTCTCAGTCTATGCTGGCCTCCTTTTCTAAGGAACAATTTTGAGAAGCTCATGAAATCAAAAGGGCTCTAAGCGCAACAAAAGTCCATATTTTCAGAATCGAATATCAGAACTAGAGGTCCATCAAAGGTGTGTGGTTTTGGTTTTAATTTGCATGAAAAGTTGTGGAAGGCTAAATAGATTTCACTGGTTGTGGGTTTAATAAATCACTTTTACTGAATAGAATGAAATAACATGAAGTAGATACTGTCCCAGTAAATCCAGGACAAGCCTTTAGGAAATCAAAATAGTAAAAATTGCCGATTTGCTTCTCTGAAGTTCGAACTGTGCAGTTTAGTGGAGCCTATTTTTACTCCCCACAATTATAGAGCAATCGAAACAGAATCATAGACATGGGAGGCAGGGGGACATAATTTATATTTTCCCTGACTCTCAATTAAAATCTGGACTCTACAGAGACAAATAAAATTTCTACTTCTTTGATAACTTCCAGGATTTCTGACAGTGCCTTATGCAATAGATAGTATTGTGCTTATTTGATGCATTATTTGAGAATAGGGAAGAATCTTTGGGAAAAAAAAACTGTTCCAACAAGTTTCTATTTGTTACAAGTTTTTTATTTATATACAACTTTAGAAATGTTACTTCTGCGTGAAGGGAGATATACCCATCCGTGATTCTGTGAGCCGTTTTTGTCATCATCTCAGTATATTCAGTTCTGTATCCTCTAGAAAAGTCAGAAAACCTGGCATCCCAGGAAACAAGAATTCCAGAAGAATTTAGGTTTCCTATTGGAAGGCAGAGACTATGTAAAGACATAATCAACTAGACTGAAGTTAAGGATAGTCTAAGGGCCCACCGAGTAGCGCGGTGGTTAAGCGCTGGCTTCAGAAGCCAGCTGCCCCGGTTGGGTCCCCATGTGAGGGCCAGTGACACCACACTCAAAAAAAAAAAAAAAAAGAAAGGATAGTCTATATCCCAACACAGTCTGTGGTACTCATCTTTGAAAACCAGTAGAAATACAAGGGACTAAGCAAGATGCCACCTCTCCCTCAGGTTGCAAGTAGGTTAACTTAGGGATAACTGGCAGGACTCCATTCCCATGGGCATCAAACCTGACAGAGCTTTAGCTACATCAGGGGTCGGCACACTGTGGCTCGCGATCCACATATGGCTCTTTGGGTACATTCCGTCTCAAAAGTTTGCCGACCCCTAGAAGAGCCAATCCTGTCTCTCACAACAATTTAAAAATTATTCGAGAGCCATAAATATATTTTTACATAATCACCATTATGTGAATAATATCCTTTAAAAACTTTATAAATGAAACTATGATAGTTTTATTTTCATTTTCAATTTTACTTCAGAGCCTGCGGCTGGAAAGCCACAGTTTGCTGACCCCTGATGGCTCTTCCGTCTCAAAAGTTTGCTGACCCCTGATCTACATCATGAACCTGCTTTGGATAACCTTGTCTACAAAATAACCTAGCACCAGTAGGGGCAATTGGGACATTTCTACTCTGAAGAAGCTAATGCTAGAAAGGATATAATGTACAAACGAGATCCTGGTTCTGGTAGCCTTAGAAATAAGCAAGAGTTCCATGACCTGGGGCTGGGAGGCACAATAAATCAGAGTCTCTCACAAACCTTCTGACTCCGAGCAAGTGTTAATACTGCTAGCAATCAGACGCTATACACAGGCAATAGTATTATATAATCATTGTACTTGTATTAACGCTTTTAATCATCACCACTACCTTATCAGCAAGGTAACCTTTATTATTCCCATTTTGATAAAGTTTATCAAGTTTAAATAAGTTGCTCGAGTTCACAGAGCTATGATGCACAATTCAGAAAATCTGTCCACAGACCCATGCTCTTATCCATATTATATTACATATTTCTACATCTATACATGCCGTATGTGTGTGTTTATGTGTATATGTGTGTGTGTGCATGTGTGTATGGTACAATTATATTCAATCCACACAGTCTATCATAGAAACTGAATTGTTCTAAGGTATATACTTTTAGCAGCAGTGCTTTGGGGTCATAAAAACAATGTCAAGCAAGATCAGAAACAAGAAATAACAAGGTCAAAGGATTGCCATGCCTCAGAGTGGATTAGAAATTCAGCAGATCTCCAGAGGGTTCGATCTTCCCGATAAACAGAATACTTTCCTCCAGAGTAGTTATTAACATTAATAACTGTGAGCATGGAGAGTAATTTTACTTGACCAGTCTCCGTACTGTATAATTCATTTAGCGATGTGGATTGGACTAAGGCACAAAAATGAATTTCAGCTTTGTGGAAATTAGATCACCGATTTCCCTGGTAGCCAATGTTTATTAATAGGAGATCCAAATCCTCTTATTAGGGAAGCAGCTCTCACCACCACCCATCAGATGGGTATGTGAGAAGGGGTGTCAGTGAAGCAGGTGGAGATGGAGCAGATCGCTGAGTACCGCAGCGACTCACCTTCCTGTGACCAGTGTACCCTGCTTCAAAAACAAACAAACTGAGCAGAAGAAGGGCTCTTGATAAACCACCTGATTCTGCTTCATGCCTTCAGGGAGATGGATGCTGGAATCAAGAAGACGAATAATTTTTTGCTACACCTTTTGCATTTCCATGAACAGAGGTGTCACCTTGCCCTTGAGTGATCCATCTAAGTAGTTTACAGCACTGATAGAAAAGCAATTCTATTTTCTGCCCAAGCATAACCTTTAGTTTAAATAAATCCATTTCCCTTGAATGTTCCATGAGCACAGAGAACTGTTTGGTGCCCTCCTTATAGGGGTGCCTATTACCTTTGGCAACATTATTCCTCTGTATTTTTCATCATTTTTCATTATTGCTACATTTCTTGGGGACTTCTGTAAGGCTCCTGTGTAATTTTTTAGTCCATATCAAATGCTTTTTTAAAAAATAATATTGAAATAATACATTTTCATGGTGGGAAATTAGAGAAATACTGAAAAGCCCAAAGAAGACATCTTTAAAAACTTATTATCTCATTCTTAGAGCAAACAACTCTTTTGATATGTATCTTTACAGTCTTATATGCCAATATATATATGTGCTTTGGGAACTATTTTCCCATGTCACTAATTACTACTCTTTATTACAGAGTACTAGCATTTAGGTCTGTCCATGGACTTCACATAGTCCATGAATTCTGTGAAATTATCTACAAAAGTTTATATAGGTACATGTGTGCTTTCTTCCCAACTAGGGAGTTGACTGCTTACATCAGATTCCCAAAAGGATGTATGACCCAAGAACAGTTTAAAAAATGTCATTTAGCAACAATATTTTTAATGGCCACATAATAGTCCACCATGTTAACCAATCTTACTGTTATAAATTATACTGCAATAAACACTTGTGTAACTAAATCTTTTCATGCCACTCCAATGATTTCTTCACAGGAAAAATAATAAATCCTGCAGTTAGATTGCTCCAAGAATATTCACCATGGAAGGCTTTTAAGGCATGTTGTCAAATTGCTCTGTACAAAGGTAGTACCATTCAGTGTCCCAGCAGGAGTGCATGAAAACGTCCCTTTTTCCAAACAAGCATTAACACTGAGTCTTATTTTTTAACTTTTCCAATTTTATTGTCTAAATTAAAATACTAATGTTTGAATTTTTTCCTTTTTAGATTCGGGGGGACAAGGCAGTATTATTTGTAACACACTGGTACGGGTTTGCGGTACTCAGAGCATGGAGGAAGAATCACATTTGTCCTGGCTGTTCTCAGCTCTATTCCCAGAGTGACATGGTGTTGCTGAGTCATCTAATGATCAGCTGGGACCCACAGATCTTTCAACATAATGACTGTCACTAGCCAATCTTGTAATGACTTTTATGGTTTGGTCCTAAGTGCCTACTCTCACCCTTGTATAATTCTGTTTTGTCCTGTTTGTCTATGGCTGTGATTCCTATTTAATAACATTGATTGTCCTGTTGGATGTAGCATCACCTAGAAGCTAAATAAGCACATCCTCAATGTCTCTGTCAAGATATCAATGACTTCATGGATGATAAGATCACTTGACATACGACCTCACACTGATGCCAGATCATTGGAAACTGCTTATGGGAAGACTGTCAAGTAAATTTTCTACCAAAGTGCAGAAACCTGAAATTAGACTCTGGCTGAATGGACATAAAAATCACACTGAAATCAATAGAGATAAGAGTGACCAGAAGGCCCTGGTGGTGAATAAGGGTGAGTTCCTGCAGTTAGAGATCATGATTTTAAATCCCAACTCCCCTTCCTGTTCACTGTATAACCTTGGACAAACACCTCCATGGGTGTAAGCTTCACCAGATGCTAAACAGACTGATAAAGGCACTTGCTTTGTGGGTACACCAGGTGTTGCCATCATATGATTTGTTGAGAGTTGCAGTACTCTTTCTACCCAAGATTTGTAGACTCTCTTATATCAAATATTAACCTCATGCTGCTCTCCTCCAAATACATTCTCTGTTTCCCTTTTCGTGCCTAACCTCTTGCCATTATAGGTCTCATTATCTGATACATGATATATTTGTTTATTTTTCATCTGGCCTCTCTCACTAGAATGTAATCCCCACAAGAGCAGGACTTTTTTTTTTGTTCTGTGCTTTCATGCTAGCGCCTTGGAGAATAAGTGAATAGGGCCATTGTGAGGATTGAAGGATTCAATGTGTCTATATAAGTGTATCGGTTTTCTAGGGTTGCCATAACAAACCATAAACTGATTGACTTAACAGAAATTTATTGTCTCACCATTCTAGAGCCTAGAAGCGCAAGGTGGTGGCAGGATTGGTGCTTCCTGAGGACTATGAGGAAGACTCTGTTACATGCCTCTGTCCTAGTTTCTAGTGCTTTTCTGGCAATCGCTGGGGTTCTTTGGCTTGTAGATGCATGACCCCAGTCTCTGCCTTCATCTTCACATGCTGTTCTGTGTGTGTGTGTGTCTAAATTTCCCCACTTAAAAGAAGGACACATTCATATTGGATTAGGGCCCACTCCAATGACCTCATCTTAACATGATCATCTGAAAGATTCTATTTCCAAATAGGATGATATCCATAAGTATTGGAGGTAAGGACTTCAACATTTGGGGGGAGGGGTGACACAATTCAACCCACAATAAGCAGATAGTATAGTGCCCAGTATTCTGCTGGTGGCATTCTATAACTATTAACTCTTCTTATATAGTCACGTGATGGGATCCCATCTTACAGAAAAAACTAATTTGGTCTAGCATGACAGGTTCTCTGACATAACTATGTAGTAACTATGACATAACCTCTCTCTGGGGAGACATTAATCAGAGTTTCTGTCTCCCCCCACACACACCATGCCTTTGACTCTGAGTAATGGCCCATGGGGAGAAGAGGCAGCTATGAAATCAAAGCTTTGCCATCATTGAAAACCCATTATTTTATAGCCAAAAAAAAAAAGGCTAATAGGCAGTGATTTCTCTGAGATCCTAAAATTAGTTAAAGCAAAAGCTGGGCTACAACACAGACTTTCTCACTCTTCATTCCTTTCCCCCTTTATATAATTCTACCTATATATTTAAAATAATAATTATGATTATGGACACATTCAAAAATAGGTTGATTATAGAAATTTTGCTCATAGATTAGTCTGACTGGTTAAAAAAGCATTGCTTTGCATTCCTCTCTCTCCACTTTCATGTCTTTGATTCAACATTTTCTCTCCTGCTGGTTACTTCTTGTTCCTGGAGGTACAAAACATAAGCTTGGTTTGATAGAAACATCAGGAGGATGTGTTAGGTTGCCTGAGGGGCCTAGATTGACAATTCTGGGTGTCTTAAAGGCTGTTTTACCTATCTTTCCATTAAGCTACATTATACTGAGCCAGTCTAGAAAAGAGAATTTATATAAATAAAATGCTTAGTCCAGTGATGGAAGGGTTATGCTACCATGTTTTGTGGCTTTTAAGACTCAGACACTGTCACACTTTAACACCTCATATTTTGTGAAGTATCTTTCTTAAAATGTAGGCACACATTAATTGGCAGTTTGTTTCTTTTCTAGTGGTAGATAAATAACAGTGCTTTTTACAGTAGTTGAAATATTAGATTTGATTAAATAAGGTAGTTGATTTTGGCCAGAAATGTCTCAATTTTTGATAAGACTATTTTTTAAGGGCAGTTTTATAACAAAATTGAGAGTGAGAGATTTCCCCTATATCCTCTGTCCCCACACATACATATCTTCCCCCTTTATCAACATCACTCACCAGAATGGTTCTTTTTTTTTTTACCAAGAATGAAGGCATATTGACACATAATAATCACTCAAAGTCCATAGTTTACCTTAGGGTTCTTGGTGTTATACATTCCATGGGTTTATACCATTCCATGGTATAATGTCATACATCTATCACTATAATATCATAGAGTAGTTTCACTACCTTTCATCTCTTCTCCTCCCCCCAGGAAACCACTGATGTTTTTATTGTCTCCACAGTTTTGCCTTTTCCAGAATGTCATATAGTTGGAAGCATACAGTATGTAGCCTTTTCAGATTGGCTTCTTTCACTTAGTAATATGCATTTAAGTTTTCTCCATGTCTTTTCATGGCTTGATAGCTCATTTCATTTTAGTGCTGAATAAAATTCTATTGTCTGGATTTTTTTTGTCTAATTTTGTCTAATTTTTGTCTAATATTGTCTAATTTTTTTCATTCACCTACTGAAAGACATCAGGTCGCTTCCAGATCTGCTTTGGCAATTACAAATAAAGCTGCTATAGTGCTCGCTTCGGCAGCACATATACAAATAAAGCTGCTATAAATGTCAATTTGCAGGTTTTTGTGTGGACATAACTTTTCAGCCCCTTTGGGCAAATAGATTATAATTAGTTTTTTGTTTTGTTTTGTTTTGTTTTTTTAAGGATTTTATTGGGGAATTGGGGGAGAACAGCTTTGGGGAACTGTGGAAGGGGAACAGACAAGTTGCTGTCTTTTTGTTCTTCAGTCTAGTTGTGGAGGACGTTGCTTCACTGGCCCATGTTGGTATTGTCATTGCGCTCTTCCCAGATGAGGCAGATCTGTCACTGGCCTCTGGATGGTCGCTCACCGCGGCTGCCAGCCACTCTCACTGGCTGCCGGCCACTCACTGTAGCCTATGGCAGCCCACTGCAGCCTACAACGTCGCCGGGGCTCGCACAGCCCAGCTCCAGGTGAAGCTGTTGTTAGCTGTAAAGGGCAGTGTCACTGGCCCTCGTATGTGGGATCTGAACCGGGGCCACTGGAGTCCCAAGCCAGCTCTTAACCAATGCGCCACTTGGCCTTCCTAACATTGTGGTTAGTTTTATAAGAAACCACCAAACTGTCTTCCAAAGTGGTGGTACCATTTTGGACTCCCACCAGCAATGTATGAGAGTTCTTGTTGCCCCACACCCTCCTGATGTTTCTATCAAACCAAGCTTATGTTTTGTACCTCCAGGAACAAGAAGTAACCAGCAGGAGAGAAAATGTTGAATCAAAGAGATGAAAGTGGAGAGAGAGGAATGCAAAGCAATGCTCTGCCAAGGCAAACACACAGGCAAAGGGAAGTGAGAGAATGACATTTCCTTTGTTGATTCTTGGGAGGAAAATGACAAAGAATTCATCAACCAGTACCTGGAGCTGAGACAACAGCTGTAGAGGTATGATGGGCTCCCTGTGAGGATTAAGAACTTCCGCGATTTGCTCTTGCTGTCTCTAGCCTGGCACAAGACCAGAGCCGCCTCTGGCTGGCATTTACAAAGAACTGGTGAGGGGCCAGTTGGCTGCCAGGGCCATGTTTCTGTATCATTTATCACACACAAAGTGCTCTGCAGCTGGAAAAAGAGTCATGAGAGCTGCAGCCAATCAAGTCCAGCAATAGGACCGACCAGCCATTCCTCCCTTTCTAGTATCAGCCCCTTCCTGAAGCACAAGCAACTGGCCAAAGCCCAGCAGCATTCAATGAGAAAGGAACTGAGGAGGCCATGGCAGTACAGACAACTCGCCATGAGAGTCATTCATCAAGTATTTATTCTACACCTACTGTGTCCTTGGTGGATACAGTGGTAAACAAGACAGCACATCCATTGTGGTATTTTTAATTTGGAATAATTTTGTGCTCTGGGTTCTTCTCATCTACCTCCAGTTGCAAGGGAAGGACATTGCCACAGCTTGTCCCGTTGTTCAGTCTCTTCAACTGCTTCACATTCTCCCATCAGCTCACATTTTCCTACTTGCCCCCTCCCCCTGCCCCCCACTAGCCCTTCCGTAAGATCTGCCAAAGGAATGCCGATTCAGCAGAGCAGCCCAGCTAACCAAAGAAGTCAGCACTTCATCATAACTTTGGAAAATTTGGAGGTGGCTCACAGGAGAAAAGGAAGGATAGAGAAAGGGGGCATGATTGAGATTAACAAGAAACAGTATGGCCTCACAGCCTCCAACCATGTGCTGAATAAGTCGGTACAATTTTCTTGGGAGGATAAACACTGATAGCCATTCAAGCTGACAGTGGGAGCTGGACAGCTGACATTTACAACAATGCAAATCAAGGCACTTGCCCCCAGAAATGGAATTTCATAGATTTATCCTTTGAAAGGTCATTTCTCTCACTAGTCTGGGTCAGCAGTTAAACTGAAAGAGAAATATTTCTATTATTTGGCAGATTTTTCCAAAGCATCTAGCTCATTAAGCAAGAGAGGCCTTTAAAAGTCTGATTTTGGTGTGGTCATCAGGCAAACAGCATGAGAGAACATCAAAGAGCAATCCCATTTCCAGAAATGATTAAATACTTCCTCTGAAGTCCCTAGTGTTCCCAGTTCTGGGGTGGGGGGTGGACCTTGCAGCCCAGGTGTCCTGGCACCGGTCCAGCTCTGCAAATATCTGCAAATAACACGCTCTGATAACTCCCATGGCTTCACCTTGAATAAGCAAAACTTTCCATGCATGCCACTGCCACTTGCTATTCCAGAAACGGATTAAAACCCAGAGCCACTCACTAGCTGGCTGACCTTGAAAAGTCACAAGGCCTTAAGCAAACTTCAGTGCTTTGCATCTGCTGTTCCCTCCACCTATGTAACTCTGACCCCCACCCCCACATACCAGTCAGTGATTTTCAGATGCGCTGTGTTTTATTTTCTTCATAGCACTTAATATTTGAAATTATCTCAATTATTAGTGTGCTTATTTATCACAGTTGGTGTCCTGAGAGCAGAGATTGTGCCTGCCTTAGTCATCTCTGAATCTTTGGTTAAAAGTCTACCTGGTACTTAGTAGATACCCAATAAATAGTGGTTACATAAATAAATGAAAGCCGTTCAGACTATTTGAGCCAAAGTTCTGTAGTAGTAATAATAATAATAATAATAATAAATGACAATATCTGCCTTATAGGATTGGATTAAAGATCAAGTAAAATCATATTAATAAAAGCAGAGCCTGACACATTGTAAGCTGCTCAACAAACATTAATTTAAAAACTATATTAGCATTTCTAATTCCACAAAGCACTTTTCTCAGATGACTTTCCAGAAACAAGAAATCTGAAATAATTTATAATCAGATATGATTAATTAAGAATGGCTCAAGGGCCGGCCAAGTGGCCCGGTGGTTAAGTGCTGACTTGGGAAGCCAGCAGCCATGGTTCGGTACCACATATGAGGGCCAGTGACACTGCTCTCAAAAAAAAAAAAAAAAAAAAAAAAGAATTGCTCAATATATCATATGTATAACATCTTAAGCTACTATGCACTGAAAATGCATTATAAATTTAATAAAAAATTTTTGGGGAAGGAAACACTATATTTATCACTTGTATACCAATTTCAAAAATGTAGAAAAATGAAAACCCTTAAAAATATATATATATGGTACTCCCTGGGAAAAATAAAGCTATGTTTTAGCCCAAATGAATAACTCGCTAATGGTACAATTTCAGGTGGTGCGACTGCGTGGTGGGAAAGATAGTGGCGAGGGAGCCTTCCTTACACCTTCCTGTGATGCTACTTCCTGGCTAAAGTTTCAAATGTGAACAACTGCTCTTGCTTTTAGAATAGGGGGTAAAGAAAATAATGAGCAGTACAATTAGCTCTCAATTAGCCCCAGTAACTGGCATCAGAATATGCTTGACTAGTCAAATACCCTGAGAAATAGATTACTAGAATGCACTGGGTAGAAAGAGAACAGAATAAAGGGACAGCCCCCTCCTTTCACCATGTGAGGGACAAAGATGGAGTTAACCTCTCTTTCGTTAAGCGGAATCACATTTACCTCTTCTCCAATAGAAATGCTCACTTGTGGTTTTTATTTTCTTAGTTTTTTTTATAGTCATCATGATATACATTACATCCCTAGGGCTTATTTACCTTATAACTGGAAGTTTGTGCCTTTTCACCCATTTTGCCCTCGCTTCTTTTAACTTTCTCCCCTTGCTCTTCCAGCACTCAATTCCTGAGTAGTGGGATTAACAGCCTAAGTACAGGATGACAAAAGAACAAAGGTCTAGCTATTCCAGCATCTTCATGATCAGGGCATAACTGATCCATTCCCCTCTCCCTCATGAGTGTCTCGTTTTTTCTACCAAATGAAAAGTACTATGGGCCCATCCATAGCATTTAATGTGCCTCCTCTTTTTCCACTTTCTCACTAACCACAGTCAGCAACAATGGGAGTTCTAAGGTCCCAGAATGAAGGCTGGGCTCCTGGAGAGAGAAGACAAGAGGCATTTTCCTGTCAAAGCCTTGTCTCTGATGTCCATGCTAGAGGTGAATTCCACCCATAACAAGATGTCAGTTTATTTTTCTTTTTAGATCTGCACATAAAAAAACAGAGTTGGACTGGCAGACAAGGTATTTGAGGGATCTAGACCAGGCTCACAGGGGTGCCCTGTCACTTACTGGAGGTGGAGATCACCAAGTCATGGCCTTCTTCTTGCATCTCTTTGTCCCTTCCCTCTCAAATGACAGATTAGGGGAAGAGGAGGGATAGAGAAGAGGAAGAGGGAGAAAAAGGACAAAATTCAAAGTTCAATTTCCAAATGGGACATCAATGTATTTTCATAAGCCATCGGCCAACTCCTGAGTCTGGGGATCCACTGTATTGTCTGAGAGGGCAAAGTGGCCTGGTTCTTGGACAGAATAAAAATAAAAACGGCTTCAATGACTTTTACTCACTGACCTGCATAAAAGCAGGCCCTTGGATGACAGGAGGAATTTCCAAAGCTATGAATCCTGACAAGGAACACTGTTTCTAGAAAAGACAAACCCCAGGTTCAGATGTAAAATTGCTGAAATTTCATGGAATCATTTTGTTTTATTTTGCTTTGTTTTGTTTTCCCTAAAAGGAGTCTGTAAATCAATTGGTTTTTTTTGTGACTTCCTCTGTACAATACGGGGCAGATTGCCCAAAGGGGAAAAAAGCCTCCATCCTTGTCAGACCAAATAGCAGCTTGGGTCTGGGAACCACACATTAGAAAGGGGGCAGGCATTTCTCTGCTCTGACAGCCTTTCCAACCATTCCAGCGCCAGCTTCATGCCCTCAGCAGCAACCTGAGATGGGCTTCCCAGCAGGGCCAGGAACACCTCTGCCTCCCTCTTCTCTAGCTGTACACGTCACCCCAGCATGCATTTCTGATGACACAACCCCACTCCGCAAGTTCTAGGAGCTCTGGAGAGACCCCACTCAGATAACCAGCTGACTAGAGAGCCCGTCAGGGGGTCACCCATCCTGTGCCCTGCAAACTAGTCAGCTGAGAGGCTGCAAAAGGAACAGAGGATGTCACCAGCAGGTTGACTCTTATACTCTTAAATTCTGTTCTGCCTCCAGCCACATGTATCCAACATAACTGAATGCTCTGATCCAGATACAACTTTGTTCCAGGGCGCTCTTGGTTAAGTAAAAATCCCCTTCCGTGTCCATTGGCAACCATATTAGTATGTTCTCACATCTTCCCAATAAAATACAAATGGGTTTTTTAAATAGGCAGGTGACATTTTTGCAAAATGTGATCAGCTAACTCTTAATTTAGAGCAGTGGGGAGGTGACTGTACAAGCCCACTGGCTCAGTGTTAAAAGAGTTGGTACAGATATTTAAACCACTTACTTTAGCTCTTTTAGCTATCAAGTTTTTACTTCTGATCAGGTGAAGGAGTTTCTCTGGAATTGTATGCTCAGTGATTTAAGATCTTATAAAGACAGGATTTGCTACTTTACATTGAACCAAGAAAGCATGAATGCCTTAAATCAATACCTTCAAGCTCTGTGGACCCACTGTAAGAAATACACTACATATCACACCCCAGTACATGCTTTCACACGGATGTGTAACAGAAACAGAAGCTTCACAAAACAGTACTCACCCTTAATATTCTCCATTTAAAAATTTCCTTAAAAAAAAAAATACATACATACCAGGAATACTCTTGAGAGTAAGTGAACCTCACTGAGAGGGCAAAAGATTTTAAAGCCAGCAGCTCTATTAGGATCCTGGTAGGAGATAGTGGGCTGCTGCAAGTTGAAATCCACTCCAGTCATGCACCTCATTACGACATTTTGGTCAAAGACAGAGCTGAAAAATTCCTATCACCAAGTGATGTTGTAACATCATAATGCCATGGCACAATGCATTATCCTTTACATAATTACATGTTTGTGGTGATGCTGGTGTAAACAAACCTACTGTGCTGCCATTTGTATAAAAGTATAGCAATATAATTATGTACAGAACATAATACTTGATAATGATAAATGACTGTTACTGGTTTGTGTATTTACTATGCTATGCTTTTTATCATTATCGTAGAGTATACTCTTTCTACTTATTAAAAAAGTTTGCTGTAAAACAGTATACCATGTTACACCAGCAGCAGCCTCATAATTTCTATTATCATATCTCTTGATTGCACTATTTTCTCTTATGCTTAATTTAATCTCCTGCTGTTTTGTATGGTAACATGTTGCATAGGCTTGTAGCATAGCAGCAATTGGCTACAACATATAGCTCAGGAAGAAATGAAAGAAGGAAGGAAGGAAGGAAGGAAGGAAGGAAGGAAGGAAGGAAGGAAGGAAGGAAGGAAGGAAGGAAGGAAGGAAGGAAGGAATAGTAAAGCTACAACTTAACCATATCACAATTCAGTTAAACTCAGAAAAGTTTTCCTTATACCTTTACTTACAGTGGGTCTTACAAAGACACATGGAACCAAAAAATATTTGGAGTCTTAGCTATTAATAGTTCTTTTTTAAAAAGGAAAAATAGGGTGAAACTAATTTATACTAAAGTGTAAAGTGCGTCCTCAATGCTTTTCTAGAAGTGATAAGGAATAATTAATATAAGTTATGAAGACCACCCAACCAATACCATTTTGTCTAAAATAGCCCCTATGGATTTCCTGCTCCTTAAATCATTTTCATGGGTCAGCCATCCACTGGCTCAATTTCTGCCTCTTCTTTCAATCAAACCAAATGTCCAAAAGCACCCACAGGTAACATTAGAGTTAATTATTTCCTTTCTAAAACTATTTTATGATGTTGGGGGTGGGGAGCAGTAGGCAACCCAGAAAATAGTGATTTAGCAAGGACAACAAGCCAAAACTAAACATATTTTCTAGAGAATTAAACCTAAAGTGAACTCAACCTCTCTCCATTGAATTCCAAAGGTCTTCAAGTTTTCTCTTACTGACACCTTGATGCTCTTGAAGATCTCATTTCAGCTGACTGCCTGCTCTGCTTCTGTCACCAGCATATGTACTAGCAGCCTCTCACCACCAGCCTCTCAACAGGCAGGTACTGTTTTCAAGCCAATCATGAGGAAAGTGCTTAACGAGATGAATCTAAGATAAGGGTTGCACTCACACCCCATTTCAATCATGCAGATAAAACTCAATGTTTGATAGGTTATCAGCAGGGCCCAATTTATGGGATTTTCATCTCTCAGCAGGAACCTGAATTCACACAAGATCACATCCAGGATTCCTTGATGCCAGCAAACTAAGTGAAAAAAAGTATGTGTGTGCATGTGTGTTAGGAGTTCATTAAAAGCTCGGGATCAAAATGAAGCCCCATGGGGCCAGCCGAGGGTGCGTTGGTTAAGAGCTGGATTGGGACGTCAGCGGCCCCAGTTCAGATCCCACATATGAGGGCCAATGACACTGCCCTCTACAGCTAAGATGGTGAACAACAGCTCCACCTGGAGCTGGGCTGCTGTGAGTCCCTGGGGCAGCATAGTTGCAGCCCCTGCTGCAGTGGGCTGCCATAGGCTACAGTGAGTGGCCAGCAGCTGGGGTGAGCTGCCAAGAGCCGCTGTGAACGGCCGTCCAGAGGCCAGTGACTGATCTGCCTCACCCGGGAAGAGCACAATGATAACACCAACATGGGCCAGTGAAGCAATGTCCTCCACAACTAGACTGAAGAACAGAAGGACAGCAACTTGTCTGTTCCCTTCCCCCAATTCCCCAATAAAATCTTTTTAAAAAAAATGAAGCCTCATAGTCCTCCCTAGAAGTTAAAGTGCTCTCTGTAGTAAAAATTAACTTGATGATAAAGAAAAATTGCAAGTTACATCCATGTTCCCATAGAAGACATGCACCAGCAACGTGGCATTTGTCACCTCCCAGGGCACCTCTCTAGGTTAGGTTTTCTCTGAGAATAGCTGGGTCACAAATGTACCACTAGTAGTCAGAAGAACTGGGCTTCAGAACACCAGCTTTGCCCTCTACTAGCTTTGGGACTTTGAACACATCAGTAAACCTCTCTTGGTCTGTTTCCTCCAGCACACAGGAGCGCAGACACCTGAAATCTCATCTAAGAAATGCCAGGACTTGATCAGATAATCTCTAAAATCATTTTCCATTTATAATATCCTATTCTAAAACTAGGAATCATTTGGGCTGGCCGAGTGGCGCGGTGATTAAAAGCTGGCTTGGGAAGCCAGCGGCCCCGATTCAGGTCCCACATAAAAGGGCCAGTGACACTGCCCTCAAAATAAATAAATAAATAAATAAATAGGAATAATTTTAACTCCTAACAAATATGTTTGGGTTAAAAATTCCCAGATTGCCCGAGTTCCATTAACACATTTAAAAAAAAAAAAATGCTCCTTGAGTTTGAAGGTCAATGTCACCACACCAAGGCTCATAACTTCCAAGCCAGGGTCATTCTATCCTGCCTTTATTCAGACAGTCAATAAAATGGATGGACCATCTGCTACATACCAGGAATACTCTTGAGCATAAGTGAACCTCAGAGAGAGGGCAAAAGATTTTAAAGCCAGCAGTTCTATAAGGCGGTGAAAGATGGTGGGCAGAGTAGGGATGAAAAAGAAAAGGAATGTGTCAGCAAACCCCATCCAGCAGACTGGTGCCAACTCTTTCTCACCATAAAGATCTAAAAAGTTGTCGGGGGCCGGCCGAGTGGCACATTGGTTAAGCGCTGGTTTTGGGATGCCAGCGGCCCCGGTTCGGATCCCACATGAGGGCCAGTGACACTGCCCTCTACAGCTAACAACAGCTTCACCTGGAGCTGGGTTGTGCGAGTCCCGGTGATGGTGTGGGCTGCAGTGGGCTGCCATAGGCTGCAGTGAGCGGCCCGCAGCCAGCGTGAGCGGCTGGCAGCCAAGCATGAGCTGCCAATAGCCGCGATGAGCGACATCCAGAGGCCAGCGACCGATCTGCCTCATCCGGGAAGAGCGCAATGACGATACCAACAGTGAAGCAACATCCTCCGCAACTAAACTGAAGAACAAGAAGACGGCAACTTGTCTGTTCCCCTTCCCCGATTCCCCAACGCTGTTCCCCCCCACCAATTCCCCAATAAAATCTTTTTAAAAAAAAAATAATAAAAAATAAAAATAAAAATAAAAAGTTGTCGGACACAAAGTGAAGAAAGGAAACTAGGAGAAGGCATACTTGTTTGTTTTTTTAAAAAAATAGACTATTTTTTAGAGCAGTTTTATGTTCGCAGCCAAATTGAGAGGAAAGTCCAGGGAATCCCCATACACTCTCTGCCCCCCACACACACACAGCCTCCCCCATTATCGACATCCTCACCAGAGAGGCACATTTGTTACAATCGATGAACCTCCATGGACACATTACTGTACTTAACACTCGTCCCTCAGCATCCATGGGGTATTGGTTCCAGGACCCCACTGAGCTACCAAAATCTGTGGATGCTCAAGTCCTTTATATAAAATGATGTAGTATTTGCATATGACCTACACACATCCTCCCATAAACTAGTAATCTCTAGATAACTTATAATGCCTAATAGAATGTAAATGCTAATAGTTGATATACTGTATTGTTTAAGGAATAATGACAAGATACACGTTCAGTGCGGACTCCAGCAATTTTCTTAAGCCTAATTACATAGGACACATCAGCAATGATGTAACTTTTTGTTGCGAATGTGTGGCTTTCAATCTGTGGTTGGTTGAATCCTCAGAGGCAGAACCATGGATATGGGGGGCCTACTATATTTTTGCCACAGATGAAATTTGCATACACACTGATAATCAAAATACAAAACCACCACTTAATCTTTAGGATGTTTGACTAACCTGATTCCTTCTTTCTAACCTAACCTCTCAACCCTTAAGGAACCAGAGAGGAACTAAATAAGACCCAAGGTGCTTCTGAAAGTCTGGTGGTCAGCTTGTTAAACCACAGAGGCTCACAATCAGGGGAGAAAAACCCCCTTGTTAATGGTAAGGACTGCTCATGGAGTCCATGGCTACTTTAGGGTATTCTTCCCCTAACTCCTTTCCTTACACACACACACACACACACACACACACACACACACACAAACACACACACGCACGCACGTACTCATTCTAGCTCATAAAGCCTCTATACAATATTCCTTTGACAAGGAGGAAGGGAACAATCTTTTTAGTTCCTTAGTAATCCTAATTTAGGCCATGACCCCAAGATGAAAACCAACCATTTAAAGACTCCCAGAGCTTGGGAGTAACATACCTCCCTAAGGGATACCATCAACTCCTTGAGGGGTGCTTTTCCAGACTACATAGGCTTTCCACCACCTGGCTCACCATGAGTCAGATTCAGATACACCTGTGAGATGTGCACCACTTTCTCTCCCTGAGAATCACTGCCTTGGGGAAGCCTGGAAGTTAAGTGGAGAGTGGTGGCATGGAATAACAGGCTGAGAATCCCTATACTAGAAGGTAGAGCATGAAAATAAGTTAGCAATACCTCTTCATTTATCTCATTACTCATCCTAACCAAAATTCTTTAATTAACATTAAGTCTAGATATTAAGTTAAAACCACACTAAAAATAACATAATAATTATGTTCTAGTATGATGCCTATGTTTTGGTTAGATCCTTAAATGTGGGGAATTCTGGCTCCTACATTCAAGGAGCCAAGGATTTATTGGGCTGTTGGAAACATCATGACGCATTTCTGCAATAGGAAATCATAGAAAAAATACATCATGACGTTTCCAACAACCCAATATATCATGAATAAAAGCGCTTTTTTTTTTTTTTTAAGATTTTATTGGGGAATTGGGGGAGGGGAACAGTGTTGAGGAATCGGGGAAGGGGAACAGACAAGTTGCTGTCTTTTTGTTCTTCAGTCTAACTGTGAAGGACGTTGCTTCACTGGTCCATGTTGGTATCGTCATTGCGCTCTTCCCGGATGAGGCAGATCGGTCACCGGCCTCTGGATGGTCGCTCACTGTGGCTATTGGCAGCTCACGCTGGCTGCCGGACACTCACTGTAGCCTATGGCAAGTCCACTGCAGCAGAGGCTGCAGCACACCATTACCAGGGCTGGCAGCCCAGCTCCATGTGGAGCTTTTGTTAGCCATAGAGGGCAGTGTTACTGGCCCTCATATGTGGGATCCGAACCCGGGCCACCAGCATCTCAAAACCAGCTCTTAACCAATGCGCCACTCGGCCGGCCCAAAATGCTTTTCTTTTTTTTTCTTTTTTTGCTAGACTCCACCCACCTACATTAAGAACTTTGCTTTATTCATCAGGGATAATTTCCGCAAAGAATCTATTTGCGGAGCATCACTAAGTTAAGAATGAGAAAAGAGGGCTGGCTGAGTGGTGCGGTGGTTAAGCGCTGGCTTAGGAAGCCAGCAGCCCCGGTTTGGGTCCCACATATGAGGGCCAGTAACACTGCCCTCAAAAAAAAAAAAGAATGAGAAAAGGAAGAGCATGATAATATGGGTGGTCCTCTTTCAAATGCTAGCTTATAATTCCCACTCTCCCCTCTTTGCTCTGCATGAATTTTCCCTTCACTCGATGGATAGGTATGGGACAGTGAGGCCTACTGGGGACAATAGCTGTTGTCAGGATCTGAGCTCAGAGCTCAGAACTGGGGCCAAGGCAGGAGAGTAGGTTATAGTCCCAGACAGATAACAAGCTTTGTGACATCGCTTAAGTCTTCACTCCTCTGAGTGTAGAATCCTCGTCTGTAAAACAGAGGTCCTGTATGATCTCTAAGGTTCCTTCCAGCCCTATCCCATGATCTGGACATTTGGTGTAACCAAGTCAACTGGTATACCAACCTGGGGCTTTTAATACTAAGGAATCTTCTAGAGAATTACTTATAATTAACAAATATTTATGTATGCTATCCTAAACAACTAATTACAGGCATACTTTACCAACAGTTCTGGTTCTGACCATCAATCCCTTTTTCGGAGCGAGTTAATGCTCTGATCAATTTGGGGCAGTCCATTTCCCAACCCTGTCCTGCCTCTTTCCTGTTTCACTGTCAGTCATGTCCTTGTAGATCCTAAAGGGCATTCAGTGACTACCTTCTTCAATATCTTTCTAAAAAGGCTCTACTATGCTAGTTGCACAATTTTATAAGCTCTCTTCCTTTTCTCATGCTCTTCTTCTTCTATCTGCTTTCTTTTTCCTTTTGTATGTTTCCCCTGCATTTATGTATTGCGTGCATAGTGTTAGCTTGCTGCTACTGTTGCCCCTGCCTATATATTCTCTTCTAGGAGGCTTTCAAGCAGTGGACTTGGCTCAAGACACTGCACTGACTGAACCTAACACTGCTCTTCTCAGCACTGCCTACCCATTCCCATCCCCCTAACACATATGCACCTCTTATTCTATAAGTAAAGATCTCAGACAACCTGCTTGTAACACGATTTCCTAATTCAGCTCAGATACCAAGACTTGAAGGCCCTGAGGCTAAATCCAGTCCATAGACACATAATGTCAGCCCCCGTCATGTTTGAACATCCGTACACATGTTCAAATGTCTGCTCTTGAAGCTCTGGGCCCCAAGTTCACCACAGCAATCAACAGGAGCTGAGTGTAGATGGGCATCTGCCGTCTAGCTCTCCACAATGCTCAGTCCAGGAGCAGATGCCATTTACTATCCCATTTGGGCTACTGCCTTCCCATAGCAAGCCCCCTTTACACTCTGCCTGACCACTGGAGCCATGTCAAGTTGCCACCCAGTTGTCTCCATCATGGGAGGATTTTGAATTTACCTCAGAAAACTATATTTGATCTATGCAGACCAAGACTGGCTTTCTGGAAAGTGTCACCAGAAATACAATGAGGAACTCGGAACCCAAAGTTCCAGATCTTTATATATTTCAATAATCTTCACAGATGAAACCTGCACTTTTATCTACTGTATGGGCTTATTGAGCTAGATGAGACATCTCTCCTCTTCTATTCATAGAAGCTAGGAAGGGGTAATGACAGCAAAGGAAGGGAAAGAGAAGAAGAAGCAATATGTATAGAGCAGGGGTTGGCAAACTTTTGAGACAGAAGAGCTAATTCTGTCCCTCACAACAATTTAAAAATTATTCAAGAGCAATAAAACTAATGAAATCACCATTATATGAATAATATCCTTTAGAACTTTTTATAAATGAAACTATAATAGCTTTATTTTCATTTTCAATTTTACTTCAGAGCCACATGTACGTACCCAAAGAGCCACATGTGGCTTACAAGCTGCAGTTTGCCGACCCCTGGTATAGAGGACAAGGAATAAGCACCTTATTAGTGATTTCAAAAATGAAGATTCATTAAATTTGTTGAAAATGACATGGAAATATGTAATAAAGTCCACTAAAAATATGGCCTCTGCCCTTTAGTTTTTAACATATGAAAAACAAATTCAGGATCAGATATAGGCAAATTTATTTCCCTTTCCTCTTTCCTAAATCAATATTAAATGAGTACTTATATTTATTAGGCATAAGATTTGCAGGTGTTTCTATTCCTTCCTTGTGGGACTATGGGATACATCACTAATAGGTTGAGACACCGATATACACCCAGCCCTGTAGACCTTCAAATTCTTCCCAATATGATGTGCAGGGCAACCTAACACCTATAGATGATTGGCGAATTGAAGCTCCGCCTCCATCTGGCCCTAGGAGCCTCACCTTCTGAACACTCAGGAATGGTTCTCTAATATGTGTCTTAGCAAAGAGATGGTAGGAGGAAACATTTGAGGAAAGCTAGCAAGGAATGTAAAGTAAGGAAGACAAAGGCAGATATTCCCTGCACCTTTCTGAAAGGAAAGCTAGATGTGCCCTAAACACAGAAGGAACAAACCTTTTCTTAATTTGCCATCCCTGATTCTTGGAGGTAACTGGGTATATGTTTAATTATATTCAGGAAAATAGTTGTCTTAAGTGTCTCAGGTGTCTAGTTGGTGGTTGAAAGTAAGCTCCAGGGTAAGTAATCTCTAAAGGGATAGATTGTGGGACCACAAGGCAGAAAGCCACAAAGTTATAATAGCTATGTTTATGCAATCCACACAGTCTCTACCAGCACATATTCCCACGCCCACCCATCCCTGAGTTGGGGAGCATTTCTATTTAATTGAGATCTGCCTTCAGTGGTAAAAATGTATCTCAAAATATGTACCATGGCAGGCAAAGGTGGGGAGACTTGGTGAGGGAAGCCATTGTTAAACCATACAACAGAGACAATCACTGGCTCCTCCTAAGCTTGTCATGAATGTGGACATGAAAAGGCCAACCCAGTGCTCTGTGAAGCTGCTGATTCAGATTCAACCAACATTTACTCAGATATTATCTGCCTTGCATTGTAGCAGGAGCATTTATATAAGTGATCTTGCTCTCAAAACAGCCCTATGGGCTAAGTTTTCTTAGAGCCATTATTCAGATGGAGATATTGAGGTTACTGGGTTACCAGTCTCAGCATGTCGCAGGTAATTTGGAAATCAACTTCGAATAGAGGTGACCAAACATTTGCTTTCCCATCTCCGTGTGAATTGTATTTCTGCCCTTTGAAGTTCCAAACCACAACTCTCCTTTCTCCTTAGTTCAAGATGTTATATAAGTCTTAACTGCCTGATCTATCCTCAAGCCCCATATTCTTATGGAATCCCCATTATGTATGTAGGGCTAAAAAAGTACTTTTCCTCTCACCGTCTACATTCTTCTAGCTGGGCTAATAATCAAATTAACAGACACAGATTAACCAGAGAAAAATGTCCCAAGTTTATTATAAATGTACATGCTGGGGGGTGGTCATAAGATATTACACCCCAAAACACATTGGACAGTTGAGGTTTGTATGTCATATGGACAAAGGAAAAAGGGGCAGGGATCTGAGATTTCAAAGGTAATACATAATTTACAAGTAGTTGAGAAACAGTGCAACACACAAGGCAGGCAAATTCCCTAGGCAACCCAGAAACAATGAGACACAATGGGTGATCTAGTTAACAGGCCCCTGCCCATAGCTTTCCTACCTACCATACTTCATTCGAATTAGGCCAAGGTTAATATGCTAAGATTTCCATCCTGGAACAGGTCTTTCTAACTGAATCTCTTGGGCAGGCAAGAGGGAGGGTCAAATGTTCTTTATGAGTCTGTTGGTTCTTAATCAGCTTAGACTCAATGTCCCAAAGGCAGCTTTAGGGTGGCAAAATTTTGGTCCCCTTCATGTATGTATGTAATTAATTTGGTTATTTTCTCCAGTGAATATGTCTCATGTTAATTTGATTGTTACTCAAGCCAAAAGAACTTAGAAAGGTGGGGGGGAAATTTTATTTGTAATCCCCACATCACAATCACTCATTGCTTTATTTTATCAGTCTTTCTGTACACTCTAGATCCCGAAAGGGCAAGTATAATAACCTACACTAAAAACAAATTCAAAGAATACTTTTTCCTACTAAATTAGAAAATACAATATATTAAATATTTAAAAATATCCAGAAACAAGGCAGTGTTCAATAAAAACCTCTGTCTTTATTTCCACCCCTCTTCTATGGAGAAAATGATCTGAAAAATAACAAAGAAATATAGCATCTGAGGCATTGTCTTCACATAAGCTTTAAAAGTACTGCTTGATATGCAAAGATACTTTTTAAAAGTGCTATATTAAATGTAAGCAAAATCTTGATCACTGCATATCAGGTGTTATTCCAAAGAAATACAGGAAGAAAGGCTGTAGCTTAAAAAGGACAATAGTTAGCCTATTTGTTCCCTGCTAAATTCTCTGTGTAGCAGCTTCACGAATGATCCTGTAAATAAATTCACCAGCTAGCTGGTCTCAGTCTCAGTCTGCCTTGCAATGAATCCTGCTCATTGGCTAATAATGCTCCAGCAACATCCTAACATTTGTTTACTCATATGCATTAATTCACTCAAAAAGTAATTAGCAGGCCTAAAAGACTCAGTTCTGGGAGTCATGCTGATGTATGTGGTACAGCCAGCCCATATTTTCTGTGTTAACAAACTCTTTTCCACTGCTTCTAGCTGAAGGGATTGTCTGTTCTAATGTTTATGATTCACATAGGAGGCAAGACTGTCGCTGACACAAGTTCTGATGATTGAAATCTAAGCCATTGAACCCCTGGGCCTCCCAGAAGCTCCAAATTTTCTTGTGGGTGCCCCTCCCTCTGGCTATCATAAAATACTGCTGACCCTCTTCCTGCTTAAATATTACTTAAAACTTATTTAAGGATGCTGCCTAAAATTAGCTTTGTGTATAGCAATTGAGAGAGCGATAAAAAATGAATTAAATGGTTTGAATAAGTGCCTACATGAAAATATTAATATATCAGAAAAAGCAAATAAAACTGGAACTCTTTAAAATTTTAAAAGAATTAATTAATTAATTAAAAAAATAAGCACTCCTTCCATACAAACACTAATGAATGCTAACTTTGTCTGGTCTCAGGAATAAGGATTCAAGCTCAGACAAGAGAAGTGTCTGATAGACAACCACTTTTCCACACTAATGGAAACAAGTCAAACTAAACTCTCAGATAATATGAAAGCTCTTTTCCTACCTTTGGGGATATATAAAATACCAATTTGTGGTGGATTCAGCTGTGAAATGATGCTTTGTCTAACATTAGGAATAATTAGTTCACTTGACTGAGCATATGATGACTAGTTAGAGGGTGGGGATGGGGGAAGATATGACAAAACTACAGGCAATGAGGGAAGAAATTCAGTTCAGGATTTGAAATATGCCACAAGTAATCTACAATGCAAATAACTGCCATAAAGAGAAAGATAAGCAAATTGTTGAAAATAGTCAAATTCAGCTAACGATATCAGATTCTGCTATGGCAAAGAGTTTACTAAAGCCATGCTTTTGGTCAGAGTATCAGAGAAGGAAGTGGGTACTAAAGGCAAAATTCATGAAAATATTTTGGCTTCAGTAGGAACAAAAACAACATGCTGTTTAAGGAACTGATATTGTAGAGACTTGATGATATTCTAGGAAATGAACATGAGATTAACGTTTTCAAAATAGCTCCATGATAATGTCAATGAGTAATTTCAGTTCTTATCACAATATTATGTAGTTCATGAACAGTGCTGATATTGAGGCAAGGAAAGGTGTTAGAATGTTTAAAAAAAAAAATCAATCCTTCCTTCCCTCCCCTCTAAAGAAAACAGCTGATGAAAAGCCACTGCTGACAGCTAAAAACCTAACACTGCTCGGTCATGGGGGAAAAAAAAAATCTGAAAACAGGGTTTGTTTCTGAGCAAATACTGAGCCAAAGACCTTCATCCAGTATCCATCAATATACACACGCCCAACTTCATCATCAGAGGGAGTCATGGAAAACAGGGTCCTATATCATTTCAATTGCAAGAGTCTAAAACCCTCTGGCCCATGCCCAAACCAACAGATGCCCAGAGATACTAAGCAACTTACCTCAATTACACAGCACATGAATTGCAGAGTCAGATCTGCGAAACCAGGGCTTCTCCTTTCTCCTCCTCCTGGTTCTATTTCTCCTTTTCTTTTAAAAACAAATAGGTCAGGGAAAAAGCATTGCTGATGCCCTGTTGCAAATCTGTAAAAGTCCAAAAAACTATGTACCCTGGTTCCATTTCCTCACCTTCCATTCATTTCTCACATATTGTAGAGATACTTTTAAAGTTCAGACACTTTTCCACCCCTGCCAACGCTACTTTACTAGTTTCATATCTCCTTTGATGGTTCCTCCTACCCTACCCCACAAGCAAGAGTTAGGGGCTCCTTTGGCTCAGTTCCTATAGCAACTTATTCAAACCTGTGCTACAGTATTTATTACCTTGTTGTTTCTTAACCATCTGATAATCTTTCTGTCTCTTGCCACAACTACAACACTGTGACTTCTTGGAATCAGTAATTTTGTCTTATTTATCTTTGTAGATACCATCATACAGGTAGGCCTCAGCAAAGATCAATACCTGTTCATTGAATGCATTAATGAATGTTGCCAAATGTTTGCCTCTTGAACATTAGGAAAAAGCAGCCAAAGTAAAATGATGCTAATAGAGCTATGCTATATATATTTCAAATTACAAAAGATGCATGATTTGTGCTATATTGTACAGTTTCTATAATTTTCTTTTTTTTAAAAAAGGACTGTGGAAGGGCCTACTAACTCTCTGACAGATACATAGCAAATTATATCAGTGGTACAAAATCCAAAATAGTCTCTCCCTTTCTTCTCATAGCCTCTGTCCCCAATGCTCTTTCCCCCACTTTTCTTTCCTGCCCATTCATGTGCAAGGCTTAGCTCAACTGTTAGCCCCCACAGGGCTCTCCTTTACTACCTGGGTGACCTCAGGGCCCTTTATCACACACCCTTATGTGGGACTCTTAGGAAGTCTCACAGCATTTTATCTGTATCTCCTTAGTGATTGTTCTAGTTATTTAGGTAGATATGTTATCTCCTTTACTTCACTGAGCAACCTGAGGGAAGGGTTTCTATGTACCCTGGAGATGTCTCACATAGAGTCTTTCCCAGGACACGTCCTTGGTATAAAGTTTTTGAATTACTAAAACAGAAGTTTAGATTCCCTTCATAAAGACAGCAAGCTGCAAAAAGACAAATCTTTATCGGCAAACTGACGATGTAATCCTTTCCAGCTGGAACATAGCATGGCTTGGAGAGCCCTGTAAATTAATACTGGCCAGGACTTTGGCTTATCGCAGCTAGATCAGTATGTGAAGGAGGCCAGGGTGAAGCAGTGAGCCTATCACTTTATAGTGAAAGTTCCTGCCCAGGTTCTCCATTAGATTCATTTTATGTATTGTAAGTGAGGTATACAAATTGTACAGTTCTGATTGGTCAGTATAGATGCAAAAAAAGATACAATTTGTGTAATTCTGATTGGATGGGGCAGATCTTCGTCCTGTTGGCTAAAAGGCAAAAGGAAACCAGGGCTTCCCTACAGTGGCTGACTCAGATGGTGTAAACACGTAGGGCATAGTGCAGGACGCTGAGAGTTTAGTCTGAGGTTCTTCCCAATATACAGAACACATGAGAAGTACTCGTCAGCAAATGGCTACCAGGCTCTTATTAGTCATAAAATTTGGGACCTTGGTTGGCCATGGGGAGTCCATCTCATCAGAAAATTCCTGTTGGAGTTCATATCAAATGACTCTTTTTTCCTCAGGGTCCATAGTTGTGACAAAGTTAAATGACTTTTTCCCTAGCAGCATTCAGGGGCCTTGATGTGATAGTGACAAAGTTGCATTGGTATAGGGAAACGGTCTTGAAGGCTATGACAGCAGAAGAGGTACAAGGGATGGATACAATGGTATGACTAAAGAAAAAGCAAAGCATTAAGTCATCCTCTAGTCTAGGCTGGACAGGAAGGCATGTGAAACTATGGAAAAGATTGATAGATGAGGAGAAAAAGGAGCTGGAGGTCCCAAAGAAAAGGCATGGCTGGAAAATGGGGGTAAGAAAGCTGAAAGAATAGGAGTCTGCAGTTAGCAAGCCTGCCTATGGAGTTTAAGATTTCAGTTCTGAGCGTTGACAAGGTCAAGTGTAATTGTAAATGCTTATGAAGTGCCTATGTAAAAAGATGGCTGAAGTGGAATGGAGGTGAAAGTCAAATAGAGTTAAGACGACTATGACATTGTGAGGTTGGGTACTGGATGGGTCCTAAAGGAACCCTAAAATCTCCAATAAAGATGAGCCTAGATTATGAGTACCATAAAGACAAGGATTATGTCTCTCTTTTTAAGTTAATATACAGTCAACATCTAGGACAGTGTTTGGCACAGAGAAGATGTTTCTAAATGGTTTTAAATGCTTAAAGGGAAGGACTATGTGACTAATGCTTTAACTTCAATTCTTCAAGTTCCTACTCCCCACCAGTTAGCTGGTAAGTTGGGAGTGGAAGAAAGGAATGGAGAGAACAAATGAATGAATATGCCCCAAAGCAGATTCATAGGGCAAAAGAAACAACAAAGGGATAAAAAGTAGGATCTATAAGAAAAACTCAGAGGAGTTCACTTTCTCAGTCATTTATACCTGAACTAATGTGTGAGCTGCCACTGAGTTAATAACTGTCTTTGAATGTATGAAGGGTTATTTTAAGAGAGAGGAAAACAAGAGAGGGTTGTTTGCTTAGTGCCCTGCCCGGATGCTGTTTTGCTGGGAGGGCAGGGCCAGGCCTAAGTGGGAGTTGTTTTGGATCACACCAGCCCAAGGTCAATGCTGGTTCAGAAGCCAGTGGGCAGGGCAAAGAATCATGGCTTCCAGGAACCCCTTTAACTCTGTAAGTGAATAAACTTTTCACCCTGCAGCCCGTCTGCCTGGCCAGGAATTTCAGCAACCAATTAGAATTTTTAAGAATATAGTAGGCTCTTCATTGTCACCCAAAAATATTTATTTAGAATATATATATATATATATATATATATATATATATATATATATATATGGCTCTTTTAATTGGGAACATAAACCATTTGTTCATTGTTGATTTATTTAGTCAACAAATACTCAAAAATAAAATCATTTAAATTGAAGAAATGATTTAGAAAAGGCATAAAACTTTTTTTAATCCAAAAAGAATTAGAGATTAAGGGTACAAATAAAATTTTTACGAATAGTAATCTCCAATATTGGGTGAGTTTACCACTGGCCAGAGAGTAAGCCATGAGCTTTATGGAAGTTCTCATGTCACCATCATTGTAGTTCTGTGACCCAGCTATTATTACTAGGATTCCCATTTACATGTGAGGAAATAGGCTAAGAGATTAAATGACTCCCCTGTGACTACACAGCTAGAATGAAACTGAGCCAGGTCTTGCTCACAGTAAAACATATGTTCTTTTTTTTTTATTTATTTTTTCTTATTGGGGAACAGTGTGTTTTTCCAGAGCCCATCAGCTCCAAGTCAAGTAGTTGTTTCAATCTAGTTGTGGAGGACGCAACTCAGTGGCCCATGTGGGGATCGAACAGGCAACCTTGGTGTTATGAGCACTGCGCTCTAACCAACTGAGCTAACTAGCCACCCCTAAAGAACGTATGTTCTTAACCTGTGCTCTAAACTGCTTTATTAAACCCGGTGAAGGACATAATAGAGTGTAAATGCAGCCTCATCTAGACAGACAAGATAACATGAACCACTAGTGGTGGAAGGTCTGAGCCTCTGAGGAGTTAGGAATGTAAGACAGAGGAACTTTTTATAATATCTCCCTGGTCTCTGCCCTTACATTCATAGAATTCCTATTTTCAACAGAGAAAGGAAAGGCTGGGTGGTGTTAAGGTCAGAGAAAAACCTCCCAGAGATCATTTAGGCCACTGCCTTTCAAAGAACAGGAATAAAAAGGGAGGAATTTCAGTCTAAAAGTCCTTGCGTTCCTATTTCCCTGAGCATGAAAGAGACTAGTATGTAAATAAGAGCTTTGCATAAGCCAGACATTCTTTCAAGTCCAGTTTATCTACAGCATGAGTCACTTCCTTTTTTAAAGCAGGAATTAAAAGAGATAGAGGCACATAATCATTACCCAGCACAAACCTTCTTAATGGACCTTTTCTTCTCATCCAAATAGCAAGAAGGTACAGGGTTCCTCCTTTGACAAACAGCAACATCATTTTGCATATACTGTATACACAGTTCGGTCAGTTAATATTCTCATTCAGCAGAGAGAAATGAACCAGTGAGATAAACAGGCAGATGAAATGATAGAAGGGAGGCCACAGGTCCAGTTGGATTAACCTGACACCTACAAAGAAATCTCAGTAACGAAGCTTTTGAATGACTCTCCCCCAAAAGGAAGTTTAACCCCAAGTTATCCACTACAGCAAAGATATTCATAAACCTTTATGCGAAGTCTCAGAATAGCCTTGGGCCAGAAAATGGAAAGGACACAAGCCACAGCCTCATCCATAGATGAGGGCTCTCTCTGTACAGGGACTTGACCTTTCCACTGAAAAACAAATGAAGTTGTATTCTGGGATGGCACAAAAAGTGAACTGGAAGGTGACGTGCCTCTTCCCCAGTACCTACTGTGGGTTTTGTCCAGCCCCTGCAATAGATTTGTAAGGGATGATTCATTTTTCAGGAGTTAAAGATTCTACTTGAAGAGTGAAGCAGGGAAGAGGAAACCAAGTAAGTAGAAATCAAAACACATTCTCCTGCCTTGGGAGCTCCCATACAATGCACATGAAAATGTGTCCAGCATATCTCAGACTCACCCAGCCCCTCCAGAGTCACATGTGCTAATGCTCAAAGCTAATAAGAGCCATCACTGTCAAAGTTGAAAGGCTCTGAGATGCCCTACACAAGAAATGAAATTTTCCTGAGTACCTGCTATGTAGTAATAAAGTACTGCGCTAGGTGCCAAGATTACAACAATAAGCAAAACAGATCATCTCTCTGGATCTATGGCCCAACGGGACAGGCTGACAAGCTGACGGTTGGTTCAATGCAGCATGCTAACTAAGCTCTATAATTGGAGGGTGGGGGGTTGAACTGGTTCTATGGGAGCTCAAGGAAGGGAAACAGTCTTCTAATAGACACACTGTCCAAGCTGAGACCTAAAGGATGAGTGGGAGGAAAGAAGGGACTCAAGGAAGGGAACATGCAGAAGAAAGAGAGAGTTTTGACTGTATATACATAGGAACTGGAACGCCTTAGATCCATTTCATAAAAGAAACAAAACCCATGTCACTGAAGAACAGGGTAGTTTTCTCTTTCAGCGTCTTATCTTATCAATGAGTCCTCCTCATGCCTTCTAAGGAAAACCCTAGCATTTGCTCTCTACTCAGGAATTTCCCCTCACTTTATCAGGTAATTTGTTAGCCTGACTGAAGTAGGACTGCATTTCGGTGATTAGATTTCAGAATATTGGGAAGGATTTGTCCATCCCTAAAATTCTTCCCAGCTTGCTCATTAATGTTTTTGAATATACTGTTACGTAGGATTAGATATGTGATTATTACACACACAAAAATAAGTTTAAAAGCTGAAATAAAATTAACAGAGAGCCTAGATTACCAGAGGCAGAATTATGAAAATAATAACAGCTAACATGTATTAAATCAGCACTTAGAACTTTTTCTAAGTTCTTTGTGTCTCAGTTCATTCACACAATAGCAGGGTCTACTGATATCTGTTTTATAGTTGTGTTAACTGAGGCACAGACAGTTTAAGCAACTTGCCCAAAGTCACACAACTAACAAAATGTAAGTCAGAATTTGGGGCAGCTGGTTAGCTCAGGTGGTTAGAGCACAGTTCTCATAACACCAAGGTTGCCAGTTCGATCCCCACATGGGTCAATGATATGCACTCTCCACAGCCAGATTGAAACAACTACTTGACTTAGAGCTGATGGGTCCTGGAAATTAAAAAAATAATAAATTTAAAAATGTGGTCTGTATTTTAGCTCAGGAAGTCTGACCTGAGTCATGAGCTTATCTGCAATGCTTATCTGTCAAATCAGGGTGAAAATGGAACAAACCTTGCCTCACAGTTTTGCCTCAGGCCAGTTCTGCATGGGCTGGAGCTAAACTGCAAACCATTCTAGGAGGTACACCAAGCAACACAAACTATTGTCTGTTCCTCTTGTTACATCCTAAAGGCTAAACACTCCTGAACTATCCAGACAACTATGTTATTTCCTTTGGGGGTCCCTCTATCTTTTCACAGAAAAAAGCGATTTTTGGTCACGGGGACTGGTGCTTCAGGGTGATCACGATTCATCAGGTTTCTGACACAGAGTCTGCTGAAGTGGCTTTCCTAAGTCATTCCAAAATATCTTCACGTGGAGGAATTAAACTGGCTGGCTGCATTGTGAGAAAGTCATTTTAAAATAATTTGTGTTCTACTCAAAAGAGTCACTTCAAGGAAACATTTTTAATTTGTTTTTTTCTGTAGTAAAAAGTGTTCTAAGTTGAAGGTTTATCCTCCTATCTACAGGGAAACAGAGCCTGTTGAGTTTTTTGGAAGGTACCAGTTATAAACCATATGCCACTACGTGAACAAAATGCTGAAATGTCTCAAGAAATGAGAACTATAACTTTATCATTATTTTTCTATTGAAAATGTAGTGCCATTTTATTCATTAGAAAAAAAGAATCTGAAGAGATTTTAAGAATATTTATCAGTTTGGTTTTGACTGCAAATAACAGAAACCCCTCTTCAAAGTTGCTGAATAAAAGAGAAGCAGCAAGGCTGCTTTGGCTGATGGTTGCATCTAGGCTTGTGGGTTGACTGGAGCCATTAAGAGTGTTTATTCTTTTCTGTATATTCAGCTAGGAAAACATAGTGCTGTTATAATTCTTTTGTTAAGTTGTAGCTGTCAAAAAGAAAACCCTGACCTACTTTCCTCTGCCTAGGAGTCAATAGTTCTCTTATCACCATTTCTATTTTTCCCAAATAGATTCAAGCTGGAGGAGCACCTTCAATAGAGAACTATAGCAATGTTGCTTGTTAAAGGTAGTCCAGCCTCTCCGCCAATATTAAATAACCCCTACAGAATTAGAGCCTTCACTAGAGAGAAAGAAACAGCCCTGAAGGCTGGTAGAGAAGCCAGCAATTGCCCTTATCAATTGGTTTCACAAAATTCGTATTCTAAAGACAGAGAAGCACGACTCACCCTGGGATAGGAGTGATTCTCGAAACTGACACAGTTTGCTGAAGTAGCTTAAGCAAATTTTGTAAGGTGCCATATGCTACCATTAGCCATATGCTACTACATGAACAAAGTGCTGAAATGTCCAAAGAAATGAGAACTATAACTTATCTCTACCATTATTTTTCTATTGAAAATGTAATATTGTTTTATTCATCAGAAAAAAAGAATTTGAAGAGAAAGGTTTTAAGAACACTTACCAGTTTGTTAACAAACAATTTCAAACCCCAGTTGTTTTAAGATGTGAAGATATTTTAAGATCGAAGTTTTTTTTCGTTACTCTTATTCATAATTCCTTACTAGTCAAAAAAGAAACAAATCATAAACATCTTTATCTGAGACGTTTATATGTTTGTCCATTTCTGAGTATTATCATTTAAATACCTGCAAACATACAAGGAATGTCCAGGAAGGTCAGCCTTGAAAATACCAGTAACTATCATGTTGGTTAGTAAAATCATTTTTTTTAAAATTGTACCTCATTTCTATTTTACTTTTAACCAACTCTAATTTATCATTCATGGGAGTATAGAATTTCCCTATTGCTCTTAAATTTTCAATGTATTAACTTCAAAAAAAATTAAAGGGCCGGCCGAGTGGCGCATTGGTTAAGCGCTGGTTTTGGGATGCCAACGGCCCCGGTTCGGATCCCACATGAGGGCCAGTGACACTGCCCTCTACAACTAACAACAGCTCCACCTGAAGCTGGGCTGTGCGAGCCCCGGGGATGGTGTGGGCTGCAGCCCCTGCTGCAGTGGGCTGCCATAGGCTACAGTGAGTGGCCCGCAGCCAGCGTGAGCTGTCAATAACCGCGGTGAGCGACATCCAGAGGCCAGCGACCGATCTGCCTCATGCGGGAAGAGCGCAATGACGATGCCAACGTGGGCCAGTGAAGCAACATCCTCCGCAACTAAACTGAAGAACAAAAAGACAGCAACTTGTCTGTTCCCCTTTCCCGATTCCCCAACACTGTTCCCCTCTGCCAATTCCCCAATAAAAATAAAAAAATTTTAAAAAATTAAAAAAAATTAAACATTCCCTCCTGTCAACTATTAGTTGATACTCAATGTTAGAAACAAGCTGTTAAAGGAACTACTACAATGAAAAGCATCATGCTTACCCCAATTTTTAAACAACTGCCAAGCCCTATTTATGAAATAGATTGGAGGGGCGGCTGGTTAGCTCAGGTGGTTAGAATGCAGGCTCATAACACCAAGGTTGCTGGTTCGATTCCCATGGGAACCAAAGAGCTGCGCTCTCCACAACTAGATTGAAGACGACTATTTGACTTGAAGCTGATGGGTACTGGAAAAACTCACTGTTCCCAATAAAATTTCTTTAAAAAAAGAAATAGATTGGAGAACAAAAGTGATGAATATCCCTTTCTAAAACAACCAACCACTTGTTATTTTCTATCTTACCCACTACAAAAAAACTTCTTGGCAGTTCATTTATGCACATCTCTAAGAAAGAATTTAAGTACTTAACTACAGAATGGGTATCTGAAAAAAGTAAATTATTTCTCTGTCTGTAAAGATTATTAGTACCTTTATTCTGATTTTACATATTGAAACATGAAGACAAATGTTTGGAGCTCATTTGTCATGAGCTTTATTTCCAGCTTCCAGATCGGTTCCTACAACCAGTGCAAATGTATTTCCTTTCTGGGTATCAGGTACTTATTTCTATAAAGGGATCTTACCTGTCTGATTGCAAGAGACAGATAGACTTGCCACAGTCCCAGATCCACGTATCTGTTTGCATTTAAAGCGGCACAGCTTCTCAGGCCTGTCTTTCTTTATGAACAATTAGGACTATTTGAGATGAGGATGCATCTCCAAAACTTCGAAGATGCAACTGTATCACACATAAAAAAGTAACTCAATTCAAGTGGCTCAATATTCAAGGACAAGGGGTCAAATTCATTCAGGCACTGAACATGCAATTCTGACTGAATCTAACTATTTATGGTTCCATTTATTTTCTTTTCTACAGAGCTGAGTTTTTTCAAATCAACTCAGTCTTTTTTTTTCTCCAAACCATTTGTATAGGTAGACATAACTTTTAATGCAAAAACCAGCAAGAACTGTGTATATACAAGACCTGTTCATTGACAGTCAGCAGCGAACTACAGTGAACACTGATTTTTCCATTAAGATAAAATTACTGTGAAGAAATCTCATTCACTCTAACTGCCTTTAAGAGCAAGAACAGATTTTGTGCACTGATTTACATCAGGAAATACTTTTGTTGGCGGTTTACAAACGCTTTTGAAGAATAGAGGTGGGATTATACATGAGGCCGCCTCAAAATAAATGTTGGTGAAAATCATGACTCCATTCATCATTAATCAAAGAGCAGAAGAGAAGTTATGAGAAATATTACTCAGCAAACAATAAGAGGTCACATTCCACTGTCAAAGAGTAATTTTTATGTAGTTAAAACTGACTCATACAAATATAGAATGAAAACACATTAACTCATATTCAGCTCATTGTTGGAGGAGCCAGCAGAATGGTAAAGCTGGTTTCAATTGGCAAAAGAGGATGCATGAAATCAAATTGCTAGATTAAGTACAAAACTGGTTAATGTCCTACAAGGCAATGAAACCATAATCTTTGGGGGTATATTTTCTACCAGACATACGTCTACAAATCAATATGTAACTTCACAGAGTCAAGGCCTTGTTGGCAGTAAATAATGTATGGAACAAAAAGGTACTTTTTTTTGGGGGGGCGGGGGGGTAGTTATATAATCCTTTGTGACCTTCCTAACACCTCCCCAATGTGATATTGATAAGACAGGCTGTCTTTCATCCTTATTTCCAACTTTGGGATTATTTTTCTTGACACCTCTGAAGTTGCGCTTCAGATAAAAATGAGATTCTAGTACTACACGTCAGAAGAGTCCTGATTGAAAAGTAATTCCCAAACCTGGGAACCTGAAATTTCCGGAAATGAACTTTAACTTCATTTCTTCTCACCCCTGATTGGAAACAACGATTCTCTATCCCATGAGGCACTGTGTTTGCCTCCCATCTGATTCTCCCTGTTCCAGCAGAGACCTGAAAGTTGTCTGGTAAAGCCGTCTGTCGGGTTTCCCCTCTGCACACTGACATGCATGACATGAACTGAATTCCTACTTTTAGAAGAAATACCACACTCTGCCACACCGACATCCAACAACTTTCACCTGAAAGAAAAATGCTTCTTTTAAGGGAACATAAATCCACACTCACTTGTCCTCTCCATGCATTAATGACCACCTTCCTTAATAATCACTCTCATTTTATTGAAAAGCCAATACTATTCTGCAAACAAAATGACCACTATACCTTCAACTTTCTCCTTGGTCTTATTTTCCAATTCTCAATTTCCTTTGCGGTCAACGTTTAAACTTTCCTGAATCTGCTAGATTAAAATGCTCTCCTAAAACTCCAATAAATAATTGAACCCAGGGTCGCATGCTCCCGCAAATATTGAAAGAAATGATATTACATTTCCTTTGTCTAATTCCAGTGCCTCTCAGACTGAAAGATTAGACTTCAGTAGTAAATAGATTAAACATAGGTGAAAGATACAAAAACTGAGAAGAGAATTTAAATTAAAAAAACAACAACAAGCAATTGCAGATAAGTCCTAATTGCTTTGGGCTAGGGATTCATCATTTGTTGAATGTGTTAGATTTTTTTTGGTGTTTGAATAACGCTCCATCTTCACTGTAGGAACCCATGGCACCAAGCTAGTAAGCATGGCCGGAGCCTGAAATACACACTCTTTGGACTTCCTCACAAATGAGTTGCCTAAAGACCAAACTCAAAGGAAAGGCCTAGAATGTAAATGTCTTATTAGCCTGGGCTAGCTGCCCAGCTCTGATTGGGTTCCCAGTGACTTCTTTTAGGCTTGAGGCCAGGACTTATTTTTATGTTAGATCTTGAAGAAATTTATTCAGTTCCCACAAACCCCATGTACTTTGAAAACTTGAGATTCATCAGTGGCAGCAGCCTCCAGAAGGGGTGTGAGCAGTACAGTAGCCAGAAGGAAAGAGAAAGACAAAAATGCCACAAAGACACTTAATAGGGTATAGAGCCGTGCTCCTTTTGCTCGGAACAATCCAAGTTTTGATCTACTAGTCAATCTCCAGAGCTAAATTCCCACACCAGCCTGAGATAATTAACCCCACCAGCCTTCAAAGGAAAGCCTCCAGTGTAGGACGCTGAAGGGACGGACAGAGGGCAGTGGACAGGAACTTTCATTGGCTGATCACTAACCACATTCCTGCACCTGGTGCTTCCCCTAATTTTTTTTTTTTTTTTTAAGATTTTATTGGGGAATTGGGGGAGGTAAACAGCGTTGGGGAATCGGGGAAGGGGAACAGACAAGTTGCTGTCTTTTTGTTCTTCAGTTTAGTTGCGGAGGATGTTGCTTCACTGTTGGTATCGTCATTGCGCTCTTCCCAGATGAGGCAGATCGGTCGCTGGCCTCTGGATGTCGCTCACCGCGGCTATTGGCAGCTCACTCTTGGCTGCCAGCCGCTCACGCTGGCTGCTGGCCGCTCACTGTAGCCTATGGCAGCCCACTGCAGCAGGGGCTGCAGCCCACACCATCACCGGGGCTCGCACAGCCCAGCTCCAGGTGGAGCTGTTGTTAGCTGTAGAGGGCAGTGTCACTGGCCCTCATGTGGGATCCGAACCGGGGCCGCTGGCATCCCAAAACCAGCGCTTAACCAATGCGCCACTCGGCCGGCCTGCTTCCCCTAATTTATTCATCAGATCAACTCCATGAAGAATAGGAAACAAGAACCCTGTGCCACTGCGTTGTCAATCCCCACCCTCACCTTTAATTCAATGGACAAACCCAAGCCGTGTGTCAAACAGTACCAGAATTAATTACATAACTTGAAGAAAGCCAGATTTAATTCTTCCTTCTCACTTGACTCCCATTACAGGCTCATTAGTAGGGACAGAAATTCACTGCAAAGTAAACCTCTGTAGGGCTAGTTAGCATTCTTAGAGGAAGAATGGTGAATTCCACCTCCCCCCTTGAATGTCGATGGGTACTGATACCCAGACAACTGTGGCTCAAGAAGAGGTTGGTTTTTTTTAATCTCCAACCTCTGGCCAGACTTGGGTTGAGCACCAAGGACCTTGGTCACATCTGTGGCCTTTACCCCCGCCCCCAAGGAAAGGCTGACTGGGTTAGCTGGGGTGCAGTAGCCAGCCAGTCCTGTTAGGTTAGCAGCCAGGAACCAACCATCCGACCTGAAGGCAAGAGAGCATGCAACAGGGAGCCCAAAGCCATAGGTGATTCTGAAGAAGAGAATATATTTTTCGACATATGCTAACAAACCAAGGATATTGGAAGAACTGGATGGAAATAATGAATTAAAAGCCCTCTGTACTGCTCTCCATTCCTAATGGAAATTTCAATATTCATTCATTCATTCACTCATCCAATAGATAATTATTGAGAGGCTGCTATATGCTAGATATCATTCTAGGACACAGGGCACACACAGTGAAGAAGACAATGGCAAAAAGTTCTTTTACCTTTCTTTTCAAAGTAATATATGCTTACTAGATAAAAATTATAAAATGGAGAGAAACTGAAAATAAAAATCACCTGAGTCCTCTCATCAGAAAAAAAAAAGTTAACTTTATGGGACATATATTCTCATTTTCAATGTATAGAAATTCATATGTATATGCCCTTTCCCAAAATAATACTATAATGTACATAATATTGCATTATAACTGCTTTACTTTTGCCCTGTTAGCCATATTTCCTTACATTGCAGTCTGATTGAAGGCTAATTTCCTCATTTCAAGTAGAAGTAGGAATTTTTTTTTTAAATTGTTCTAACCAGTGAGGAAAACAAAGAGTAAATGGATCCTCAAGCCATCTCCACCTCTGGGTAGCTAGCCAGGAAAGAGTAAGTGCTAACCTCCCACAGTTCCCAGTTGCCAGCAGAGAGGCAGGTGGGCAGCATTCGTAGAGCTGCCAGTACCTACAGGCCATGGTTTATAGCCCTGGGTTCACCTGGTCCTGATAGAGGAGGGATCGCAGTTCCATCAGTGGGTGTAACAACAATACACAGTTCGGAATGCCTGACTTTGTATCAGGTTACCTGGGAGGGAGGCCAAAGCTTAGCTGGGTGTGGTCAGGGCGCTTCTGGAAAACAGCAGGGCAGGCGTGGGCTACTTGGCCCATGCATGAGTAAGCTGCAATCTCTTCTACATTATATGTTACTGAAAGCCAATCCCATTCTTATTGTTCAATTTAACACCTATGCCTAAATTCATTCTGTTGTACCTTGGCAATGTTGCAAAACTTAAGGTCTAAGTCTTTAGATAATTTAAGAGAAGTCTGGTGCCCAAAGAAAGAAAGGCTCCTTTCAAGATGGGATTTTCTTGTGGGCACTGGGCCCACGCAAAGTGGAATTATCCCAGAAACCAACCACAGTCTCATTTTTAGTGACTCTTATTCCATTGTACCCATGCATCCAGGTTTATTTTATCAATTTTCTTTCTTTGAAAAAAATGTTTTATCTTGCAATTTTTTTTTTACTGTAACATTCCTACAATGAACATCTGGTTGCTACATGTTTGTTCATTTGTATTATGGCCTTAAGAGAAATTCTTTCAAGTAGAATTGTCATCTCAAAGGATATCTACATTTTTCTGACTTTTGCAATCAATTCACTAAATTGTTCCCTCAAAGAAGTTATACCAATCTTTATTCTCACTGGTCTTGCACAGAGGTATTTCCTTCCCTATAACTTTCTCTACGTTGGGTATTGCCATAAAACAAAATTGTTAATTTGATATGTGAAAAAATAATTTCACTGCTTTCTTTTGTATTTGTTTCTTACCAATGAGGCTGAAGATATTTTTTTACATACTTGTTTGCTATACACTTCTTTTGTGAATTGCTATTCATATGCTTTGTAAGTGTTCTTTATACAGAAAGGATATTAATCCTTTGCATGTATCTATTTTTCAAAGAATAAGCTTTTATAATTCACATACTATGTATACCTAATCATTTCTGTCCTCTTTGCCCCGTAAGTCATTTAATTTTTTTTGTTCGTGCCTTAGTGGCTGCATTTACAACTTCCCTCATCATATTTCTAACAGATCATGTCATTTTGAAAGAGCCCAATACATAACCCATGATGCAGAGGGGTCACAGGGTGTCAACAAGCAACCCTTTTCAAATTGTATGTTTCAGTCTTGTGTTTCTCAATTCTTTGACTGCCATTGAAATAAGATTTTACATTGTGATCCAGTATACATTCTGTGAATATATATGTAAACATACATATCGAAGTCTGTAAGTAAACATACATAACATATAAGTGTACATGGACAGAAATAAAAGTATTATAAAATACTATCCTTAATACTTGCCTGTATACTGCTATTGTTCCTTTTTTTCTCAAGCTTGTTGACACTTAATTAAATTTATTTCATGAACAATTAATAAGATCCAATACACAGCTGGGGAAACACCCTAATAATTGAAGATGCTCTGAATCTAGGAAGAGATATAGCATAAGTCTTTCCTTACAAGACTCATCCTTATGTTTTTCAAGTCCTATTAATCAACAGTTTATTATGTTCATAGCATTCTTAAGTGCTTATCATGTGCTTATTATTTTAGATGCAAACCCTCACAACTTTTCAGTAAGGTAAAGATTATTACTGTCCCCATTTGACAGATGAAGAAACTGAGGCAGAGAGATGAAAAACCTGCTCAAGTTCTGATGGCTAGTGTGTCATAGAGCCAGATTTTGAACTAAGCAGCCAAATTCTACAAACCCTTCTTCTCAGCTCCTCTGGCCCTTTACTCACTCTGCTGCAGCCAGCGGAAGTCCAGGGGCTCACTAAACCCTAAGGGTGGAAGAAAACTAATTGCCAAGTTTAGAACCAAAGCTATGGAAACTACTGATGGTTCTAATAAGACTGGGAGAGTAAAGGAGATGGGGAACAGAGAATGAGAGGTGAATAAATGTCCACCATCATAGTTGTGGACAATTTGCCAAAAGCCTGTTATATTCCAAAATCATTTCTTTCCAGCCCAAGAAGAAGCAGGTAAAGAAACATATAACCCGTAGAAATCCCATATAAATCAAGAGCAGGATGAATGTTAGGACATCATGGCTGGTTTATCTGTCAGCACTAGACAGAAATTAGAAATGAAACTCCACCTTAAACACATGTATACAGATATTTGTCTATTCTATTTTTTAAAGACAATAAAAAAAAAGTCAATAGACCTTTTCGAGGGTGGAGGGGAAGGGAGCTGAAATCTGAATTTGTGAACAAAAACAGCAACAAAGGCTACTCCGTGCAAAATCTGTTCTTTATGATGTTCCTGAGGCATCAGTACTTTCCTGCTGCCCTAGTCTTAGCAGGGTCCAGTCATAAGGGAGAGCCTCCCAGAATGTGAGTTTTCCTAGGTCACCCACTCCAATCTTCTTTTTCTGTTCTTTGATACTTTACTATTTGTGTTTAAGTTGAAGAATTAGCTTGTTCTAGTAGAGGAGGATGGTTTGTTTTGGTAGCAAAAAGGCACCATCAAAGCAACAGGAAGCTCTCATCATACAAGTCTTTAAAAACAGCCACAGTAATTCAGGCAGCATTTAATAACATCATGACCAGGAAGTCCTTTTTTAGATCTAATCTACATCCATCTTGCTGCAATTTATAAATATACTTTGGCTTCCCACCCCAGCTCCAGAACTGTGGCTGCCCAAGGAAACTTTAAAACAGTAATCGAGTGCATACCAAGCCTACAGGCAAGTTCATTCATTTGCATACAATGCACTGTGATCCTCAGATAAAAGGTGCCACATTTGTACAAAGCCCATTTTTTTTTCACAAATTAGTCCCATAATTAAACTCCTGCTAGTAGTAATTGTAAATACTTACTTCATTACTAATTCCTATTCAGAAAAGAAAAATGCAGCTCATTTACTTATTTTATTGTTGCACAGATAGATACCATGGATCTTTATCTAAAGACACAGGGCGCTGAGCTCCTGCTGAGATGAAGTAGGAACAATGCTAAGATAAATGAGGAATCATGCTTTCAAATCCTCTGCACCAGAGGAGAAGGTGCTTCAGCTGCCCAGGTGTTGGCTGGAGGTGGGAGGACTGGGTTTTGTGGTTGCATATTAACTCTTTGACCTCTACTAGATAGCCAGGTGACAGCTGCAGGTAGATTTCTTTGAAGTGTGACATTCTTGCACCACTTCAAAGGGCCATGGCCCCTGAGGCAGGTATGTTTGCCAGTCACACCTGGTGCCTGCCAACCCCACAACAGCAGCTGGCCAACAGGAAGCCCCTAAGAACCAGCCCAGGACCTCTCTAGTGAAGCCCATCAATTGATAACAGCAGGGAAATGGAGAGCGGGGAGAGCTGGGTACCCAGATGAATCAGGAGCTTCGAACCGGGTCCTTTTCTGGGCAAATAATGCATCAGAAACAGGTCAGGTCTAAACAGCACAGAAAGCAGCATGTATGGTATTTTGACAGGAAAATGCCCTTTGTAACCAAACCTCCTTAACACAGGCCGAGAAGTCTGAACAGGGAAGCTTAGTTAAAAGTAAAATGTGAGTGGAATGCTAAGGAAGCTCACGCTGCCTGGAAAGGTAAGTGTGAAACAACCATAATTGAAGCCAACTGGCCAAAGCTAGCACACTGAGGTCAGAGCTAGACAAAGAAAATAACCCTGGCCTTGATCCAAGGTTTAAAAAAAAGCACTTAGCACATACATTATGCTCTTTCCAGGCCATTGCCAATCACCTAAAGCCATCAGCATTCAGTGGTCCTACTGAGTAGCAAGAATTATCGAGTCCTGGCTACTGGTAAGAAGGTGATGAAAACACAATACTCCTCCAAGAATGCCCAGTTTGGTGAAGATTGTCAGCTGTAGACCTTGTCGGGCATTTGGCTTCTAAAAACAGACATACTTGTGTTTGAATCTGAGCCTTTCCATTTGCTCACTGTGAGACACTGGGCAAATGGCCTTGACCTTTCTGTCTGAGTCCCACCCTCAGAGAGTAGTTGTGAGGATTAAATGAGCGAATACATGTGCCATGACTAGGACGGTGCCTGGCACTTAGCAACAGTTCCACAAATATTAGCTACTATTTTTACTGCTATTGCAAGGAAGCAGGTAAGAAGGTAGGATGTGGCTCCACAAAAAGCCACTGTGCCACCCAGCTTTTGGGTCATGCTGGCAATGAACCTTCTCTGCCCTAATAGCTCGTTTGTTTCTGGGGGAAGAAACGGCCTACACATGTTGTATGTGCTCTGGCGGAGAATACAGTGAACTGAGTAACCAGAGTCCCCACTGTAATTTTCCTACAACCTCTTGCCTGGAAGTGAGTGAAATAAACCCCACCCTGATGAGGCCTGGCAGTGGGCCAGAAAGGTGCTTGTACTAATCTCAGTCCACTGCATGCAGAGTGCTTAGCTCATGGGCTTGTTGTGAGGATGAAATTAGATCGCGAATGTGATGTTCTTAGCAGAGTTCTGTCTGGCACATATTAAGGACTCAATGTTCACTGCTTTTACTGAATGAAATACAGCCATTGTCCCTGGAACAGCAAGTGATTATTTTCTATCAACATACCCATTCATATCACTGAGCTAGCCCATCCACATCAGGAAAGATTCATAGAGGGAAGAAGACAAAGGCAGAGAGTAAGGGGCTTGTTTAGCGTTGGATCCTCACATGCAGTACAGAATACTGGAAAGAGCCTCGGTTTGGAATTCAGGAAGACCTGAGTTTGGATCCTGACTGACTTCATAGCATACTAACCAAGTCAGTTAACCTCTCTATGTCTCAGTTTTCCCACCTCTAACGTGGAGAGAGGGGCTGTAAAAATTAGACATAATGTACATAAAATACCTACCCCAATGCCTGGTTTCCCAGGGCTAATAAGATACATTCATGCCATTAACTTTCTCTATTGCCTCATTTGTGCATTTGATATATTCCCTTTGAGTAAGTGCTTTGTAAATTAGAAAAGCCATGAAAATTGGCTGCAAAAGAAGCATAAGATCACACAGCGGCAAATATCATTGTTTTTCACCAGACAGAATGAGCACACATAAGGGCTAGAAAACCCAGTGTGTAAGCATATCAGCCGTGCTTCCCATACATAAGGCCGACCCCAACCAGAATGGAAAAATGGCAGGAATTTACTTTAATTAACACACACCCTTCCGTTTCTCCCACTAGCTTCCCCCATGACTTTAGTCATCTCTATTACCTTCCAAGCCCTTACACATACACACACACACACACACACACACACACCTGCATTCTTGGATCTAGGCCCACTCTTCTTTATACAGAAGTAAATATGTATTTATTTATAGCACATGAAGCACAGCGTGGTAGAAAAGACCTGAGCTTTGAGGCCAGATACATTTGTGACTTCCCAAATACCAATCTCCTGTTCAGACTGACCCAGTACTCTAAGACCCAACCCCAGTCATCGCTACCTTCTTTCCCAAGGCCAGAGCATGTCCAGTCTCTCATCTAAACTTATTAAAATAGCCCCTATCCAGACTCCCCACTGCAGCACAATTCTCCCCTGGCAATTCTCTCAGTGGCTTCCACAGGAATCTCTACTGACATTCTACTTCCTCCCCCACTGAAAAACAACCCCATTCTTTGAGAATGGAAGCTATTGATGTTAATATTGGGGCTCCCACGATACTGATAGCTTATCTTTATTGAAGCATTGTGCCAAGGGCTATGGATAGATCATTTTATTTCTTCCAACTATAAAGTAAGTATTATTTTTCCAGTTTCACAAATAAGAAAACGGAGACTCGGAGAGCTTAGGTACCCTGCCCAAGGCCATAAATCTAAAATATAGCAGCTCTGGGATTTCAAACAGGTTAGCTCATTCATTCACAAATTTATCAATTTAGTTCCTCAACATTCAATACATAGTTATTGAGGATATACTCTGCCAGGAACAGAGCAAGGTATTGTTATAACAACAAACGAGATGGATGCCTTACGTATCCTAGAAGGATTTGTCTTCAGTCTGACGCTAAATCCTGTTTCTTAACCACTAAATCTATTTTCTCCCAAATTAGATACAAAAGAGCTGTCCTGGCATAGTATAATATACCTTAACGTGGAATAGAACCCATAACCTGACTGGATTACCTGAAAACTAGAGCCTGATATACCAAATCATCACCCATCACAAGCAAAAGAAAGAACTTCTATATAGTTCTGGAAAATTGAGAATATTTTCTGGAAGTGCCACTCGAGCAGGCTGAGACTTTATATTCCAGTTCTACTCCATCTGATAACAGCACTAGCAATGGAGGGCTTTAAACGTCTTTCGCACACAGTTAGTCGATCACACTCCCTTTTCTAGCACAGGGTTCCATCCTGCCTGAGGGAAGGCATTTCTAACAGATACTTCACTTCCTCGTCAGGCTGGCTTTGCCTCACTTCTAGGATTGTTTCTATATTTGTCTCTCCCATGCACAGCCAGCCCCAACAGGTAGGTTCCTAGTTAGTGTTATATAACGTGATTTTAGAAACACTGAGAAGCTTACTCAACAGTCTTTTCCTCCAGGGCCTCTGCACTGCATATCACCAGAAGCACAGGGAATATGACATGGCAGGTGCCTCTCAGAGGGAAGACTCCCCACAAGGCACCCTAAATTCCTTCCATACCTCAAATGCCCCCAAATTCACCAGGCTTTCTTTCTTCACTTAGTGAGAACATTTTAAATGCAAATACTCTTCTAAAAGGTCACTAAATTGATCTTTTTCTGGTGACATTTGGGGGTGGAACTGACAGGGAAGTGGGGGTAGAGTTCCTTGTAGCAGCCAGGATTGAAGGAGAATTTGGAGTATAGGAAAAAAAGTACCAAAGACACCAGAGACAGATGTTGCTGACATCCAACCCCCTATAACAAATTTGGGCCTCATTTTCAAATCACATGTCCCCTGAACCAAGGGTAAAATACATTGAAATATAAGACCCTGCTTTCTTTCCCTGCTCTTCCCTCATAACATGTCCCCATAGATAAAAACCTGACACATTCTAGAGGAAAAAAATATAATTTCCACAGACCCAAACCATCATATATATTCTAGTTTTCAGAAGATTTACTGTAATACTCTGACATGCATATCATTTTGAGGACACAACTCAAGTTTCAGAAAAGAGGCATTCCATGTAAATGTCCATAAGAAATATAGCCTGTCTTCCACAAATAGGATGGCTTTCATTTAATATTCATTACAGTGTGACTTGCTTTCAGCTCATAAATCTTGAAAACAGATTCTGGCCCCCAGTGTACAGTTTTCACTGGCTAAGTCACTTTTTCTTTCCCTCGACACATTCTAGTTAGTGTTCAAATATGAGGCACAGCTGGTTTTACCAGCAGGGGTTTCTGGTTTGGCTTCACAGGAAAATACAGAACAAAAATCCTCAAAGATTTACAACAGGTGTTCTGTTTTCTCCTCATAGTGAAATAGCATATTGTGTAGCAATGAAAAGGGAATGACAAAGGTAACACAATGAGTTACCCACCCTAGCAGGATAAAAACTATGGGACTTGGCTGATTGGGAGTTTCAGAGCAGCTGCCAATTGTAAAGGGTAGGTAGGTACACACTTCTATAGAGGCACTTAGCTTATCTGTCCCCTTCAAAGAAACTGCCAAGGCTAATAATGGAAACATTAAAAAGAGTGTCCAAGTTGTCCAAGTCCACAAATTGGAGAGAAAACGTGTGTGAAAGAGGGATGGTGATAGCAACGGAATTCTTAATGATAGACTATTTTGAAGATATATACCCTGTTTTCCTTTTTGCTCACATGGCAGGTAAGACTAATAATACTCTATGTGGCCTAAAAAACCAACCAAGACAAATTCTTATCAAGCCAGAGAGGTGGAACAGCCAAGGAATTGAGAATAAAGGAAGACTCTTAGTACTTGTGGAAGCCAACCTTGACTTGACATGGGCTGAAGATGGGGCTTAATTTTCAGATAGCTCTTTAAGGGAAATATTAAAAGAGGATGAGGATGATAATGATGATAGCTAAGACTTATCAACTGCTTAATACGGATCAGGCACTGTTCTAAGTACTTTAGTTATAGTACTATATTTAATTCTGATAACAACCCTATGTGCTAGTACAATGATTATCATCATTAGGAAACTGAGGAATGGGGAGTTAAATGACTAGCTCAAGGTCGCACAATCAGCAAGGAACGAGCCAAAAAATGAGTTAAAAAGGGAAATCTTTAAATGGGCTCATAACTAAGTACCATGCTGAATATCTTCTATCCTCTTGTTTAATGTTTTCTGAGGCCAAATGGCAGGAGACATAGGCGATTTGGTAATCCAGGGATTCTCAAAAGTTCTTCAGAAACATTTAACCTATTCCAAAATTTTCAGTTCATCTGCCCACACTCACCACTAATTATAGAAAGTGCCTAATAAAGTTCCTTATGTTCCTTTTACTATTCTCAGTGCTGTAAATGTATTACTCATGTAAGCCTCACATGAACCCAGTGATGTAAGTACCATTATGATCCCATTTACAGATGTGGAAACTGAAGAATAGATAAGCTAAAGAACTTCCCATATTCAGACAGCTGGTATGTGGTTCTCCCAGGGTTCTAACCTGGGCTTTTCTGGGTTCAGAACTCAGAGAAAGGACACACCTGTTTTGTTCACCCTTCTGTCACATACCTGGAAAACATATATGTTGAATGATAATCAATAACTGGTGTCCAATAATGTTTGTTAAACTGAATTAATATTGTCAGACATGAATCTAGATATTCAAAGACTCTCTCATTTCCTGATTACTCATCAATTTTCATCCCTTTTGGAGCTGCAGTGTCTCAACCTAAGAAATAATTCCAAGGAGAATTATTCCACTCTCTATCTATCAGATTCTTACCCTCTTTTCTCTCTGTTGAAAGCCTACTTGTTATTTCAAAGTCTAGTCTTCCCCTCTCTGAAAGATGTGCCTGATCACACTGCAGTGGACAGGCTTAGTCGTTCCCTCCTGTGTTCTCTATAACCAGAGCTCTTCAAACTTTCATGTGTATCCAAACCCCCTGGAGATCCTGTTATGAGAGATTCTGATGCAGTAGGGCTGGAATGGGGCCTGAGAGTCTATATGTTTAGCATCCCAGTGATGCCATGCTCTTGGCCATGGACCACACAGAGGAAAGCAAAGCTCTACATCACTTCATCGGGTATGAGGGTCGGCTGAAGGCACCATTCACCTTGCTAGACTGTGAGTTCCTTGTGGGCAGCAGCCCTTTCTTATTCATCTTTATGCCTAATATGAAAGTCTACCTAAATTATTTTAAAGCACTCTCAAAATCAGAGGAGCCTATTGGCTCCTCACCACAATCCTATGGGATCTGAAGACTAATCTCATTATCCTGATGAGGAAAAGTAAGGCTTGGGGAACTTGAAAAACTTACCCAGAGTCACCAGGTTATCCCAAGCTCTTGTCCATGGTCAGATTTTCTTCCATGATTGATTGGTTCAGGTCCTGCCTTGGCAACCTACCACCATTATTAGCCAGCAGGACACTGGGAAGTAGATGTGGGTGCACATGTTAGATGGTCACAGTGACGGGCCATTGGTTAGCTGGACCAGTAGGACCTACTGTGCAGAATAGTCCAGCACAGTGAAGAACTGTCTCACCCAAAATGCCAATAAATTCACAGGAGATATTTAGTGCTCAATCACTAAGATTATGCTCACATCTTGGTTTGAATCTTCCAGCACGAGAGAGGCAGGAAGACGAGTGGTTCAGAGCCTGACAGGGATCCAGGATCTGCCCCTGTTGGCTCTATGACCATGGCCAAACTAGTTCACCCCTTTTCAGTTCCTTCTGCAAAATGAAGATGTTAATGATAGTATCTGTTTCACCAGATGGCGGGAAAGTTGAAATGAGAAACTGCACGTAAAGTACACAATGAGTTTGTATTAACTACTAAATACTTTTTTACTATCACATTTTTTTGTTCTGCCGGTTGTCCATTTCAAACATAGTAATAGTATGAAATGGTTGAATTATTATCTCCCATCTCAAATTAGGGAAAAGCCATTTTGTCAAAGCCAGCATGGCTGTATCCCCCGGCAACACACACACACTCCCTTTCTCAAGCACCACTATTCTCCTGAAGGGCCCTGCCACCCAGGACCCCCATTTCAGCCCCAAATGTGGGGAGAACCAGAGATGGGACTTGACCTCCCAAAGTTGAATACCCTGTTTTATTTTTCTTTTCCTCTAACAAAACTCACTTAGTATTTCCTCTGAAACTGATGCCATAATACCCTCCCAGGGAACTTATTTGTATTTTGGCAGGTGCCCTATACAGATATAAATCTCACTCAAAGAAAAAACTCAAAAGGTATTGGGGGGTGGGGCTGTTACTAATGTAAGAACCCTCTTTCTGGACAGCTCTTTTCTCCTCAGACATGTGATGAAGTCCTACTCATATTTTAGGGCTAACCTCTCACATCAAGTATTCTGAAGCTTTCACACTGCCAGCTGCCCCCTTCACCTCAGCAGAGATCCTCTCCTCTGCAGCCCCATTACAACCAGACGTGACTCTACTGCTTACATAGTTATCGTTCCACTTCTCCACTTCCATATGTGAGAGTGTCCACCCACCCCACCCCTTCCAAAGCCTTCCTTCTTCTGACATATCTGGGGAAATTTGGGGCACAAGCTGCACCCAGTTTCCACACTCCTGCTTGTTGCCTTTGAGGCACCAGGTAACAGTCTCCAGTTTCTGCCACTTTATTATGCAGAACAAAAACTTCTCTAAATGTCATTCTCTCTGTCCAGATCTCAGCCCCATTCTCTTGGAGAAGAGGAGGCCCATTATTTGCAAAAGAGGTATTCAAGTTCAATTTCTAAGAATTTACCCATCACACCTGGGTAAATTATGCCAACTTGCTAGTGTGAAAATATGGTGATGGTCATTTTTTGTTCCAATAACAATATTTTCCTTCCTTTTGTCCTTACTTGACTGATCCCCAGTCCAAACCACACATAGGTCCTTTGCCCAAACTAGGCCAGGGGTTATTTGAAGGCAGGGATTTTGCCATATTTATTTTCACATCTCTAGGGAAACAGAGAGTACCTAGTACAAAAGTTAGTAGGAGGAAGAGGACTTGGCTCCAAGTCCTTTGACAACCTCCTCACCATACCTCTTTGGCAAAAAATAACCCCCTCAAGTACTGGTCATTCCATCCTCCTGGGAATGTCTACCTGCCAGACCCTGAAGCAATGAGAGATGAGCTGTGCCAAATATGAGAGAAGACATATTAAAGCAGGCCTTGACTTTTACCACACTTAAATAATTACATTTAAATTTTGATTTAGCTCCTTTAATGTAGTCCAAAATGATGTGTGTGTGTGTGTGTGTGTGTGTGTTTGTGCGCGCTTAAATTCTTACGATTTGACCATACTTTGCAACTGTGATATTTATGATCATAGTTTTAAGTTCCTACCAACCAACGATGGTATATAACTTATACATACAGTATAGCGTTTGGATGGGATAATTATGCTACCTATTGAAAAAAACGGAGATGATTTAGGAATTAAGGTCAGAAAGAATGATTTAGTCTTTAGTTCTATTTAATTTTTAAATCCATATATTGCTGTATATTTAAAAGAACAGGATATAAAACTACAATATTTTTGCACTGAGCATTTTTATCTCAAATAATGTTGATATTTTCTATCTGAATTTCCATTGACTTCAAATCTCCATTAGGCAGCCTGTTCTGGTGAAGACCATGGGCTTTGGAGTCAGGCAGACCTGGGTTCAAATCCTGGCCCTCCCGCTCCCTCTATGTGACTTTGTTTTCCCAATACAGATTTCTGGGTTATACCAGCCTGAATAATTCTAATTTAGCACATCTGAGATGGGGCCTAGCAAACTACAGTATATTTCCTAACTTTCAATTTTGAAATAATTTTAGACTTACAACGAAGTCGCAAAAATAGTACATAGAGTTTCCATATATCCTTTACCCATCTTCCCCTAGTGTTAACATCTTGCATAACCATAATATAATTATCAAAATTAAGAAATAAACATTGAGGGGCTGGTTAGCTCAGGTGGTTAGAGCACAGGCTCATAACACCAAGGTTGCTTGTTCGATTCCCACATGGGCCAAGGAGCTGTGCCCTCCACAGCTAGATTGAAGACAAGTACTTGACTTGGAGCTGATGGGTACTGGAAAACAACACACTGTTCCCCAATAACATTTCTTTAAAAATAAATAAATAAACAAACAAACATTGATACAATGCTATACTTACTTGGAGTGATGCCTATTAGGTTTTCACCAGTTTTTCCACTAATGTCCTTTGCATTGAGCTGTCATGTCCCTTAGTCTCCTCCTAAACTATAACCTTTCCTCAGTCTTTCCTTGACCTGCATGACCTTGACACTTTTGAAGATTAATGGTAATTTGTAGAATGTTGCTTAATTTGTCCTTTGATGTTTTCTCATAATGAGATTGATGTTATACATTTTTAGCAAGAATTACTGGTGACATTAACCTTGATCGCTTAGTTGAGGTGGTGTCTGCTGGGTTACTATTAATATTATTAATAGTGTGATTACTATTTTAATTTTTCCAATTAATAAATATCTTCAAGGAGATACTTTGAGATTCTGCATATATTGTGTTTGTCCTTAAAATTTCACACACTGATACCTGCAACAGTTATTACTGTGGTATTCTAACAGTAATTTTCTGTTTCCATCATCCTCTCTACATTTATTAATTGGAATCCTTCTGTATGGGAGAATTGTTCTTTCTCCTCAATTTATTTATTTACTCAATTATTTAATGATATCAGTATGGACTCATGGATAGTCGTTTCATTCTGAGTATTAATACAATGCTATTGTTATTTATTTTGCTATTCAAGATAATGTAATTTTTAAAAAGCTAGTAAAGGTCCCTTTGACTTGGCCTCTCTATTTCCTCATCTGTAAAATGAAAATAATAATAATGTTATTCTTGCAAAGTTGTGACGATTAATAATGTCATGGATATAAAGCCCTCAGTTCATTTGTTTAGCATACAGTAGACTATCAACATTTATTAGACATGTTGTCACTATAGCTACTACATAAAAACATGTGTCAGATACAGAGTGAGCCAGTGGCATAAGTGAAGTTTGTTCAGTTGTGGAGCAGATGTTGAGAAGACAAGTCAGGCAAGAATTCGGTTTTGGAGTCAGAATAGGACCAGCTGCTACTAACCAGCCACTGATTTGGGGCAAATCATTTCCCCATCTGGAACTCGATGTCTCATGGATTAACACTGGAGGTCCCTCCCAGTTCTAACATTGTGTGATACTAAACTATCTCAGATATATGGAAATATTTGGTAACTAGCACAAAGTCAGGAAATAAATCAATAATGCTCCTACTGTGAGTTGGAGAAGGGTCTAATTCACAAAAACATCATCCAAGAATTTGCTGCCAGTATAGGAACAACAAGGAGAAAAGCAAGGAAAATGACATATGTGACTATTTTTTGTCAGGCTCTATCTCCTAGTAAAATCCTCATTATTTCCCTATATCCGAGTGTTACATATGGCGTTTTTTTTTTTAATTACGCCTATGGATGACAAACATAAGCATCTTTTTCATAGCTCCTATAATTACATAATTACGTTTTAAAAGTTCATTGTAAAATGAAATCAATCATGCTGTGCATTTGTACTGTTCAATTGTATATCACCAGGCTCTATTAAATGAATAGATGATTAAATGAATTGCTGATTAAATGAATTGAGAATGAACAAATTCAACATACATATTACAAAAGAGGAAGAAGCATTTTGTAAGAGGAGACGTTATAGAGTAGAGCCTGGGTCAGGGAGAGGATAAAAGGTTGTTGCTCATTGCACATAGGTTAAAAGGTCCCAGAGAGGTGTTGAAATGGGAACTGCCACTGCTGCTCTCTCTCCAACTTCCTCCGCTGAAAAAATGCCCTTTAACACTGGGCCCAGAACCTCAAGTGGTGAATGAAAGCCAATGGCCCAAGGTCCTGGCATCTGTGACAGGCTCTGAACCTCATTCAGGTTCTACATTTAGTGTGACTCACATGTTACCCCCTCCCAAAGTTAAGGACATGGGTTTGGACAATTCAGAAGCACTTCTGAAAATAACTTTAACGTGTTCCATTAATACCACCTCCAGAAAAAATCCACAATTAAATCCCTGCCTTGTCTGTATTCCCAACACGTGCTGCTCGACTGGCCAAACTGTTTCACACAAGCATTTTACCTGCTCTGCTCTCATGGGGAAACACTGGCTATGGGAACCACACTGAGGAACTTTCTTACAGGCAAGAATAAAGTCTTTGTGCTGTTTTGGTGACCACATTTTGGATACGGTTTAGGCTGGAGGAACATTTCACGAAATTCTACCCTGCAGTGAGCAGCAGCATAGCACAGTGGATGGTCCAGGGTAATCCCACTCCACGGTGTCTTTGCCATACTTAGGTTCTCTCACATTAACTTATGATGCCTACTACAGGCTTGGGGCACCAGGTTACAGAGGCAGCCAGACCTGTGATATCAGGAGGCACAGAAAGTGGCCGTGGATCAAACTTGAGCTTCAAAGACTGAACATACTTCCTCCAGCCCTGATGTAGCTCCCATAACCTGACGCCCTTTATCCTATGAGTTCCCACGCTAAGAGCCAGTACTTTTAAGAAGAAAAAATGTTTGGGACTCTGCACCCATTACTACTAATAAACCCAAGAACTTTTCGTTGTGTCTACTAGAAATGAAAGTACTTTAAAAAGTGGTTGCAAAGGACACTTCAAGGTCATCAGGCAAATGAGATGAGAGGCAACTTGATGAAGAAGGAGTACTTGGTTTTGGAGTCAGACTTTGAATTCCTATTTGTGCCCATTTCTATTAATAGGTGATCCTGAATCAATACTTAACCTCTTTCCACTCAGTGGTCTCTATTACAAAATGAAGACAATAAATAATCATCCCATAGTGTTGTCAGTATTTAATAAGATAATGGACTCGAAAGCACCTGGCACAAATTAGGGGTGCAACAAATATTGGTTTTCTTTCCCCTTGTCCACAAACCTGCCTGAGCCAATCAAGGAAGTGAAAGTAGAGAGGGAGGTAAAAATGGTTAAGAATCAGGTTTTAAGTCCCATTCCCACTTTATCTTTTTTTTTCTAGCTCAGGAGAGAATGTGTCAGACCAAACAAGATCAAAGAATCCTTGGGGGGAGTTGCAATTAAGACTGTGGTGAAATAGTAGAAATAGCATGCATGTTCTCAAAGTAGAAAGCAAAGGGGGGACAGTCCAGAACCAGTAAATGGGTCCTTTTCATGCCCAGGCTTTGCAGATTTTAAAAATTACTGGGCTACTTCCCAAGGAACTTAAAAAGGGGGGATCATATGAGGAGAGAAGGAGGGTTTCTATTTCCCATCACAAATTATTTAACTCAACTTGCAGCTGAGAGACCCCAGGAAAGAGACCCCAAAACATTTCATGCTTATTTCACCTCTTCATCGTCATTATTCTAAACATGTGTCGTAGCTCAAGTATTGTTAGTTCACTATGCTGTAAACACTGATAAGTGGTTCTGTGGAATTTTGGGGTGGGGGAGAGAACAGTTCACATAAACAACTTCAGCCCAATGTCATCCCGTGGTCATTACTTAACACAAACGAGTTACAGAGTGCTGCCGGCAGAAGATAGAAGTGATGTTGCTTTAGAAAATAATAACCTAGTATGCATAGGTGGTCAGAAAAGCAAGGAAGTGATTACCACAAAGGTCAGAAGGATGGTTACTTCTAGAAAGGAGGGAGGGGGCGGGGTCTAGAAGGTAAACAAAGGAGGGACTTCTGGGCTGGTAATGTGCCATTTCTTGATTGAGGGCTGTTCATGCTAATTATTCATCATACTATACTTTTATGTTTTCTATTTGTATATTCTATTTCATAATTTTAAAGGGTTAAAAAAAGAAAGAAAATAATATTATCCCTCCCTTCATTAAAAAGACAAAACACTTTACTGCAGAGCTTAGCTATAGGTATTTAAATGTGTTTCTCAGCTGACACCCATGTTCCTCCTATAGGCTCTTTTCCGGGAGAAAATTAGGAGGGTGAGAAGCCAGGAGTAGACTGCTGCCAATACTCCAGTATAGATGCTGTGTATCCTAGAGACTGTTTTAATACTGGAGGATGTCTGGAGTACATTTTTAAGAGTCCAATTATTCTAGAGTCAAAATTCAGTGGAACTCCATAAGATACCAGAAACTTCTCCAAGGGGTAGGCTGCTTTCACAAATGAGAATTGTCAGGCACAAAGAACGGGGATACAAATGAACTTATGAAATCATCGGAAAAAATACACAATTTTTAAAGGAGATATTAAGAAGTCGGTTCCTCTCATTCAGGGCATAGCGGAGCCTCAGGGCCTCTATGTGAAGAAAATCCCTCCTGTGTTTGGCATCTGAGTGACTCACCCACAAAACCATCCACAGCCTGCGTGCAGCAAAGAGGAAATGAATCATGGAAGCTTCTGACCTTTGCCCTTGTCATCCCTGTATAGGGAAACCACCCACAGACAGTCTCAACAGAGCTGGAGACAGGGCAGTCAGACAAGGCACACATAAAAATGATGTAAATCCACTCACAGAGGAGCGGAGAGAATCAGGTCAGGAGAACGCTGCTCAGGGGTTGAGAGTACAGGACAAGCATTGATTTTTATGATACACAAAACTTAGCTGTTGAACTGGCAGTGAGGGCATTTTGGCAGTGTCCACTGGCTTGTTGTCTGAAGCAGTTATCCAAACTCCTTCCACTATTAGTTGGGGTGGGGATGGAGAGAGCAGCATAGAGGAGAACAATGGCAATGCCTCTTGGAATCTCCATCTTATGTTTGGTATTTGAAGAATTTGCTTGGCTGGCTTAGAGGAAGTCAACCGAACTCATGAAACTATGAAAGTTGGAATGAGCGTGATAGAATTATTTATATTGTAGAAGATGGAAACCCAATGTCTGCATTGTGAAAGGGCAATGAGTTTACAATAACTGGTTTGGAGTCCTCACACAATCTGAAAAATAATCTACAGCCCCAGTCCAACACTTCACGCTGTGATTTCAGTTTCAAACAAAATCAGAATACCTTCACAATGTTAATCTGAAAGCTAAATATAATTCATCCAAAAGCCTGTCAGAGTAGGAAGAAAAAAACATAGGGAGGACATGAAGAAAAATCTCTAATCACCAACATTACTGAAAAAGTACTTTCGAGGACTGTACATGGAAGCGAGATTGCTCTCAGCCTCTTGATCACCCATCAGTTGTGAGGGAATAGGTGACTACCTGCTGAGCTGCAGAGTTCAAGGCATTTCCCTCCACTCCAAGGTGAGCTTTTTAATGTAATTTCTCTCCTAAGTCTACAAATGGTAATACAGCTTCCTATATACCTTATTATAAAAGAATATACCATCCCTCAAAAAACATCACCCAAGCCTTTGTCCTCAGGTTGAACTTGGCTAAGAAACTTTGCCCTTGCTGGTTAAGAGTGGGAAATAGGCACTCATATGCCACACAGCTTAATTCAAGATTCAGACCTGTGCTCGATAACTCAGATTGATAGAGGATGTTGGATATCAGATAATGTTCTAGTCAGAGCTCAGAAAGGCAGCTTGGGACTGACCTTAGAACCTTTCCTCTCCCTTCTACCCCTGATCCCTACTCTGGCTACTTTTTGTTTGTTTGGGGTTTTTTGTTTGTTTGTTTGTTTGTTTGTTTTGAGGGCTGTGTCACTGGCCCTCATATGTGGGACTGGACCGGGGCCGCTGGCTTCCCAAGCCAGTGCTTAACCACCGCGCCACTCGGCCGGCCCTTTACTCTGGCTACTTTTGTATTCTCTCTTCTTACCCACTATAACATCATCGTGTTTTATTAAACTAGAGAAAGGAGATTAGTCATTTCCAGGTAGACAGGCAGGACTTGTTGATCTACACCCTATGATTGCCCTCAGCCTTTATGATGGCAATGGAAATGATTCAGTCTTCTCTCCCAGCCCAGAGTTATGGTATGATCCTTGCACACTGTTAAATGATTTACATACAATGGGTATCAGGGAGTCCCCATATTATCTTCCCATTCCCTTTAGGAACATCCATCTTCATGTCTACAAGCATTTTCAACTAATACATGAGTATCTTTTCTGCAATAATAATATTTTTTTAAAAAAAGCTACCATCTATTGAATACTTACCATATGCCAGGTCCTCTGCTAAATGTTTTAAAGACATTAATCCTTTTACTCTTCATAGTAACTGTACTATATAGGTACTGTTTTCATCCTAACTTTATAGATGGGATACCACACATTAGAGAGATTGTGTCACTTGCCCAAAATCAAGCCAATATGTAAAGAAACCAGGTTTCAAGCCCAGAGCTGTTAGCTCCACCATTGAGCTACTCACCACCACACTGTTGGACCTGGAAGGCAGGGGGCAGGAGAAGAAACAAGTAAATTCTATTTGTTGCCACATTGATTTTGGTCACCTTTTTCTTCTGTTCATATAGGTAATCATAGCAGGCAGTAGAGAGGAAACACAATAAAGTATTCTTTCCATGAAAACATCCCACCTGTCATCTGTATATTTTCTATATCTCTTTTGTATATGTAAGAAATGATAAAGGAAGAAACCTAGCAGAAGAATTTCTAGCAACATCTGGCTTGATTTCCCTATTCCTTGATAATGGGGACTTTGACCTTTCTGAAAAGATGATCTTTCAAGCTTGACCAATAAAAGCCCCATCAGAAACACCTCATCAAGCACGCATTGCAAGAGGCCAATTGAGTTCAGCTTCTCATTTGGAATTCATCTTCTGACCTTCTGCTGGGAACAACAGTAAAGATAAGACAAATAACTCTCTCATCTTCTACCTCCATTTTTAACCTGAGCTAACCTAGCTACAATGTACTGAGCATCTGTCATATGCATTAGGATTATAACAATCACAGGAGAATTAGGCTGTGTTTTTCATGAGTGCGTGTTCCCATAGCTTGTCATTTAGTAGCTATTTAGTCTATTGTTGATGTACAATACAGTCAGTTTCTGATTCAGGACTTCCCTATGTTCAAAACAACATTTTTTTTATACTTAACCGCTGAGAGATTCATGTTTTCTTTTGGCTAATCAGGGTTCTGACTCTAGGAATAAAGAAAGGATATTGCACAGACAACTTTTCAATTTCAAATGAGTATCACAGTAGTTGGAAATTTTAGGGAAACTAAAATCTTTGATGGGAATTATCTTGATTCTCTTCTGCTGATGTACCTTAAACCCCATATTGTATCAGGAAATTTTGTCCTTAAAAACACACATTTTAGAACCAGGCAAATCTGGTTCAAACCGGTTTCCCATACTTCATAGTTCTAACTTGGGTAAGTTATTTAACTACTCTGGGGACCAATCTCCATCTTTAAAATGGGCTATGAGAGGGCCAGCCGAGTGGCACAGTGGTTGGGCGCTGGCTTCGGAGGCCAGCGGCCCCAGTTCGGGTCCTGCATATGAGGGCCAGTGACACTGCCCTCAAAAAAAATAAAATAAAATAAAATAAAAAAATAAAATGGGCTATGAGAACTGAATGCATCTTCTATATAAAAGACTAGCAGAATACCTGGCACAGAATAAGAGCTCAATACATGGCAACTGACAAAAAAAAAAGAAAGAAATCCACATTGCATTTTTCCAATCAACCAATTTGAAAACTGTAGATACCAAAGACAGGATGGACTACACAAAGTACAGCCAGCAGCACAATAAAGACTCACCACAAAAATACCGGCTACAAAGCTGATGTTGCTATCAGAAAGCTCTGTTTAGTACCCATCCAAAGGGGGCTTAATGATTATTGAGGCAGTTCTTTCCAAGGAACTTCACCTAATACATTTCCCACGGACCCAAAAGGGAAACCCATTTGAGACACCAGTGGATGAAGACTGAAAATTCACCATTAACTGGAGCAGTAGAGTGGGAATTTGCCAAGATATCAACAATAAATGGCATCAAAGAAAAAAGGCTTTTGAATTCAAACCCAGCAAATTTGGCAGAAAGAGAGGATCAAACAAAGGCAGCCTGGGTAGCATGTGGAACTAGAGTCTGAGTTCCAGTTAGCCCAGAGCTATTAAACAACATAAACCAAGTGACTTGAACCATGCAGATCTCCTACATCCAGATCTCTGGATCAAATAACTTCTTCCCAAAATAAAGCCAGTGGGAAACTTTTGAGTGGGGTTTGATAATCTTAAAACAAAATATCAATGGCAATTGTTATATATCTTATCCCAGCTGGCAGTCTTATCATGAACTTGGCATGGAAAGACTCACCAGAACTTGCCCAAATTGGGTTTCATTATTAGGGAGATATAATTGATTTCGGAATGAAACTGAGAAACCCACAAGTAACATAATGAAGGTTTAAAAAAAAAAACCAAAACCAACTCCATTCTGAGCTTTATTGATTAAAATCAGATAGAACAAAAATGCAAACCAAATCTCAGTATATAACAAGCCATAAGAAATAAAATGAGGAGGGAGGGAGGCAATAAGTAACAAAATATGCCAAAAAGAAAAGTGCCAAGTTCTCACAGAATCTACAGAGAATAGGAGGAGAAAACATAGAAGCTGACAGGAAAAATATTCAAGAAGGAAGCTGTGGGAAAATGTGGAAGTGCCTTGAGGAGGAGCCAAGTTTTAGTGGGTGGGAGAGATGAAATGATAACATCTGCTGGCTGCCTCAGCTCTGAAAGGAAGAATCAGGGGTATCCTTAAGACCCTAAAGCCAGGAGAACGCTCCTGGAGCCTGGCAGGTGGTGGAGCAGGAGGCTGTGCTGCAGATGGGAAGCGCCTCAGTCACATCACAGCAATGGACTAAAGACTGTCATGTTGTGAACATAACAATAAATATAATCATAAGGATTTGCTTCACCCCTCCCTAGAGATTTTTTTTTTTTTTTTTTTTTTTGCTTCTGAGGTGATCTGTTGGGATAGTAACTCCCATACATTTTTCTCACAGCTATTCATTCTGTTGAGGGGAAGTGGCAAGAAACAGGTAACCCACACATGCTACAGAAGACTGAGGGAGGGTAACTGAGAGGTGGTGGCATTCGGTGACTCAGCTAGGTCTTAGCAGCTGGAAGCATGGAGACCTCACATCCAGCTCAGCTTTTCCATCTGTTGCCTGAGGGCTCTGATAGCTTGTTTCCCCTGGGATTCAAGAGATTGCCACACCCTAGCAGCTGCCCTTAGTTATCAGCTCCCGGAGACAGTAGCAATCCTCAATAAAGTCCCCCAAAACAGCCTTCTTGCCCACTCCTCACCCTTGCTTTCATTTCCCTTTTTCACTTGGGTGTAAAGATAGAGTTCCAAGTTTTACTATTTGAAAAGGCATCTCTAACTGCCAACTTGACATTGCCACTTGGATATTTCATAGACATCCCTGACTGAACACAATCAAAATGAACTCATCATCCTCCCCTCCCCCATTCCAAAAAACTCCGACTCCACTTGAAGTTTCCTCCTTTTATTTAATGGCAACACTATCCTTCTTCAGTCCCTTCCCTTTTGCTTGTACCCCACATTCAGTCCACCCGCAAATGCTGTTGGTTTACCCAGACTCGCACCAATCTCACCAGCTCCGTTATCTCTCACCTGGATTATTTGTTTTGCAAACGCCTCCTTACAGGTCTCTGTGCTTCTGCCCTCCTCCTCCAACATATAACACAACACAGCAGGCTAACTGGTTCATTTAAACTTTAAGAACAGTCATAGCACTTCTCATGCAGAGCCTCCACGATGCCCAGTCTTAGGTGGAATAAAAGCTAAAGCTCTCACAGTGGCCTATAAGGCCCTGCCCACTCTAGCACCAATTGTTTCCCTTATTTCACCTGTTTCTACTTTCCCCCTCCTCACTCCACCCCTTGGCTTCCTTTCTGTCCTTCAGATATGCTTAATATACCTAGAGTCGCCAGAATTAGGAAATAAAAATATAGGACTGGTTTTTATAGTCTAAGTATGCCTCAAATCCCCAAATACTGCATGGCACATACTTACATTTAAAACTTATGTGTTGTGGGCAGCCGGTTAGAGCGCAGGCTCATAATACCAAGGTTGCCTATTTGATTCCCACATGGGCCAAGGAGCTGCGCCCTCCACAACTAGATTGAAGACAACAATTTGACTTGGAGCTGATGGGTCCTGGAAAAATACACTGTTCCCCAATAAAATTTCTTTTAAAAAAAATTATGTGTTGTTTATCAGACATTCATACTTCCTGTGTATTCTCTGGCAAGCCCAGTTATACCCCAACACAAGCCTTTTGTACTACTTATTGCTGCTGCCTGGATAAACTTCTCTGATATTTGGGTGACGTGCTCTCTCACGTACTTCAATCTTTCACTCAAATGTCACCTTGGAGAGGCAGGCCCTAATTATATGAAAAATTATAATCTGGTTCTTCATATCCCTTTCTCTTTATTTTTCTCTAAAAGTTATGTATTGTTGGTCTCTCCCGACTAGAATGTAAACTCCATGAGGGTAGGGTTGTTTTTTGTTGTTCTGTTTTGTTCATTGCTGTATCCGTCACATACAGAACATTAGACATCTGCCAAATCATCAATGAATGCTTATTGAATGAGTGAGTGAATGAATGAATGAACAAACAAACCTTTCAAAGCTGTTGATAATAAAATGGACAAGAACAAATTGTCTCTGATTCAAGGACTTTTATACTCTACCCTCCATCTATTTGGGAGTACTAAAATACCACTCCCACCATTGCAACCCCAGGATAAGTCACCTTTCTTGGCTCCCCACAATAGGAATGTCTCGTTTGATATTGCTTTTAGATATAAAAACTCCAAATTTCACAAAATGTCTATGATGCATTAGCTTACTTTGCTCAGTGCTTTACAGCTTACAAAATACTTTTATTACATGACCCCTTTTGAAGGCCTTAAACACAATAGCACCAGATTCACAAGGACCATAGTTTCACAATGGAGAATTTTGATTTCCATCATATTAATTACATTTGAAAAGACAGTAATACCCTACTCGGCCCAAAATAATTCAGCACAATCCCTGCCATCCTCACCCTGCAGAAAATGTTCTCTTTAGAATCTGGCTGAAACTGTTAATATCGTGATAAATCATTTGTGAAAATATTTTAGCAGTGGATCACACATTGACTTTGTGTGTATGTGAGTATGTTGTGTGTGTGGCTATTCTAAGAGACCAATAATGCAAGCCCAATTAAGGACAAGCAGACCTCAGAGATACTGTGGGTTTGGTTCCAGACCACTGTAATAAAGTGAGTGCTGCAATAAAGGAAGTCGTAATCTTTTTGCTGGTGAAGGGTCTTCTATTTAGCTTGTAAAAAATGCAACACCTGTGAAGCACACAAAATGAAGCACCGTAAAACGAGATATGCCTGTATTGAATGTGTGACGGTTTTATAGTCATCAAAGTCCCTTTGGTGTTTATGTTAGGGCATGAGAAAAGTATGTATTACTAAGTGTTTCAGAGTGAGCCAATGTACAGCCCCTCTAACTTTCAATTGGAGAAGAAAAGCCAGTTAGAAGCTTAACTCATTCACATACCGCAAGCCAGTTTCCTTGAGTCCTTCTGGGAAAAGTTGGTGAACACACAGGTGCCTTAGGCTGTTAATGCAGTGGTGGTTTGCAGCTACACATTGGAATCACTTGAAGTGTGTTAACAATTATTTACTGATCCCTAGATTCTATCCTGGAGTATCTAGGGTAATTGATCTGAGGCGTAATCTGGACTCTGGGAGTTTTAAAAACTCCCCAGGTGAGTGTAATAAACAGCCAAGGCTGAGAACTATTTTAAAGTCTCCCAAAATGCACGGTGAAATAATCCCTTTTCAGTTTTCAGTGAGAAGCCACATTTTTCAAGTTTTAAAAGCTCCTCTCCAGATTATAGTGAAGTAGGTGAACTTGGAGGGGAAAAAAAAAAATCTCTCTGATTTTATCTAAAATCAATGTGTACTGTTTGAGGGGGAAAAAAAGTATCCAATGTTTAATATAAACAAAGGAAGTTTCAGTTCAGCAGCCTGGGAAACTCCCCAATTTAATGTAGACTTTCAATGATTCTCATGTGCCATAACTGTAGCAGAAAAAAATAACTGACAATGCACTCTTTATTCACACCAAACACGCCAGTGGACTTCAAAAGAAAATCAACATTTACAGTTTAATTACTGTTTATTCCCTGTATTCAAATCAGCTTTCTTTGGCTGCCCCTCTCAATGCTCAGAAGGGGATTTAATCATCTGATCTAATTCTTTCAAAGAATAGAAAGTTATCATCATGATGACACAGTGGAAAAGAAAACATTAAACAAATGCAAAAGACATTATATGAAAGATAACCACATCAAGTATTTTTTTGAAACCTCTGTAAGATAAAGCAGTTCGTTTTTTAAGACAATAATGTAGGGGTTAAAAAGCTTTATTCCTGGGGTGGCTGCTTAGCTCAGTTGGTTAGAACGCAGTGCTAATAACACCAAGGTTGCCGGTTTGATCCCCTCATGGGCCACTGATCTTAACTGAGTTTCAACCTATGTCTATACTAGCAGAATGAAATGCATCAGTGAAAAATATCTGCTTCAAGTCAATGTGGTATCATCTACATGGGTGTTGTCAAATGGAAATATAACGTAGGCCACTTATGCTTCAGAAACACCTGTGAACTAGAAGAAAGCGTTTTTTCAAACACTGGGATTTGCAATTTTATTTCAGGATCCTGAAAACAGCCAGCCATTTATGTAATTTTAATTTCTAGTAGCTGTATTAAGAAAATAAATAGGAACAGGTGAAATTAATTTTAATAATTTATTTAGCTTTAAACCAACATAGCCAAAATATTATCATTTCAATAAAATCAATATAGAAAAGCATCAATAAGATATTCTACACTTTTTGTACTAAAAAAATGTAGAACCCAGTGTGTATTTTATATTCCTAGCACATCTCAATGCAGACTAGCCACATTTCAAGTGCTTAGTGGCAACATGTGAGTAGGTCCTACCCAATTGGAGAGCGCAGGTCTATATCAACACAATAGCCTGAAAATTAAAGTGAAAATTTTCCCTTCCGATTTTACTTTTATTATTATTATTAGTTTCAGGTGTACAAAACAATGTAATAGTTAGACATTTACACCCCTCACAAAGTGATAAACCCCCACCCCCCTGATTTTACTTTTTTTAAAAAAAATAAATTTCATTGGGGAACAGTGTGTTTTTTTCAGGATCCATCAGCTCCAAGTCAAGTGGTTGTTTCAATCTAGTTGTGGAGGGTGCAGCTCAGTGGCCCATGTGGGGATCAAACCAGCAACCTTGCTGTTATGAGCCTGCGCTCTAACCACCTGAGCTAACTGGCCAACCCTGATTTTACTTTTTGACAGAGCACCTTTAGTTGTGCTAAACATAAATCTGGGCTTCATGACATATGACACATGCTGAGGACTTTCTACCCTTTAAATTTTTTGTGGAGCTTTGCTAGAAATGGAAACTATAATCTGATCCTTTTCTGCACTATCATAATTCATGTTAGCTTTTCATTAGCCAAAAAGAAGGAATCTGATTCAGCCTGGCTCTCAGTGACCCTTGGAAATGAATAGCAATTTTCTCTACCACATGACCTATCTGTGTAGACACAGTTGTTTTAACATCTTTTTTCCCTTTGTTAGTAATATTTGTTGATTACACTCCAATGGGTCACTCTACCTTTATAAACTGCAGTATTTGAAAAATGCTTCCAAAGCACCTGTGAAGTAGGAGCAAGCATTTTTTACATACTGGGATTTGCAATTTCATTACAAGATCCTGACAACAGATTCGGCCTCTTAAACAGTGCAAGGGACTACCATTGTAGACAATGTTTGTACAACACCCAAGACACTTAAGCTTATTCTTAACTTTCAATGACCTATCCAACAGGACTTGTTCAAATTTAACCTAAGTCAACTTCCCCTAATATCTAAAAGAGACCCAGGCAATCTTTATCTAGGCCTCTCTCCACATACTCTTTGAAGTTAAAATTATTTCTTAATCACCCTTCAGCCATTGGTAAACACACTGCCTTCTCCAACTCAAACACCGAGTCTCCATGTTCTCTAGCTAGTGGATGATGTCAGAAGAAAAAAGTGAAGGAAACGTTTATATTTATGCCACAAGTCAACACATCGTGACCTTCACCTCAGCCATTAAGAAAAGCACATCAAATAACTGGAAATAGTATGGAGTTTGTCACAGGAATGGATTTCAAGAACCTAGTTATCAATTTTGTCATTTACTAAGATCACTGAAGTGTAGTCACTGTGAGCTGTGCAAATATAAATTGCCTTCTTTTCAGCGGCTTCATTTTTCCGTGCGTGAAGCTGTGCATTTTAAAGAATGCTTGCACCTAGCAGAGCCATTATAAAAGGGATGAAGAATTCTGAAGGCTGAAGGACATATCTTTCCCTGTTTTCTGAAGAATACAATCTCACCATTGGAAAGAATTCATATTTTGATATATGCAATGTTCGTACAACCAGAATAAGAATCTGCCATGGATGCTATTCCTTAAACACCAAACCTGAACTTTCTCCACTGTCTGACCTCACACAACCCACTATTTTGTCTCACTAGTACTTGTTTTTTGTTGTTGTTTGTTCTTTTTTTAAAGATTTTAGTGGGGAATTGGGGAAGAGGACAGTGTTGGGAAATTGGTGAAGGAAACGTTGTGTTTTTCCAGGACCCATCATCAGCCCCAAGTCAAGTTGTTGTCCTTCAATCTTAGTTGTGAAGGGCGCAGCTCAGCTTCAAGTCCAGTCACCGTTTTCAATCTAGTTGCTGGGGACGCAGCCCACCATCCTATGTGGGAATCAAACCTGGGCTCGCAGCCTTGTTGTTAAGAGTACGTGCTCTGACCAACTGCACCCTAGTACTTGTTTTTATAGAACTTTCCCTCCAGTCAGGATGGTTTCTTTACTGGTCCTCACCCAACCCATTTTACCCTCCACACCATCACATACTTTTTCTTGCCCGCATGTCTTTACCCATTGATTTCCGCATACCTGGAATACCCTCGATCTACAAAGGAGGCCATATATAAATATCGATGAAGGTGCTGCACTTTATACCTTATCACTTCTAGGTTTGGGTTTGCAAGGCTAAAATTTCCAGCGCTTCTTTATCCCCTATCCTAGTAACCATTCCCTGACTTGACACTGTAATCTAATTAGCTAGGATTCCCACAGGAATGCTTGACTGTATTGGAAAAAAACACTTTTTCATTTTAACTATACTTTATAAAACGATCTATTTATTCAAGGAAAAAACCTAATTGCAAATGCATGTATTTTTATGTGAAATATCTGGGAGATTTTATTGTAATAAGATATATGTAATGTAAAATTTACCACTTTATTCATTTCTAAGTATACAGTTCAGTGGTTTGAAGTACAATCACTTTGTTGTACGACATTTACCACCCTCCAGCGCCAGAACTTTTACATCATCTCTGATTGAAACGTGTACTCATTAAACAGTAATATTCTCCATTCCTCCCATTCTGTTTTCTGTCTCTATGAATTTGACTATTCTAGGTGGACCTCATATAAGTGGAATGATCTAATATTTGTCCTTCTGTGTCTGGCTTATTTTACTTAGCATAATGTCCTCAAGTTTCACACATGTTGTAACATGTATTAGAGTTTCTTTCCTTGTTAAGGCTGAATAATATTCCATTGTGTGTATATACCACATTTTGTTCATTCATTCATTCATTCATCTATAGGTGGACGTTTGGGTTATTTCCACCTTTTGGCTCTTGTGAATAATGTGGCTATGAAACTGGGTATACAAATACTTCAATTCTTTTGTATACATACCAGAAATGGAATTACTGGATCATATGATAATTCTATGTTTCATTTTTTAAGGAAACACCATCCTGTTTTTCAGAGTGGCTGTACCATTTCACATTCCCACCAGCATATGCATATATTTTAAAGTTATAGCAAAATACTGAAAAATAGAAATGTAGGACTTCACTCATTGACACTTCACTGATTTCAATCACTCTTTCATTTCGGTCCTTTTTACCAAAAGATGGTAAAAAAAATAAAACGTTACCACTAACCCTGAATCTTTCTCAGAACGTTGGCTCTTTCATAGAAAGAACACATGCATACAACTTTGGTGTTGAACGGGTTCAGGGTGTGTTAGCATTAACTAAACTTGCAGGTAGTTTTCTTTGGTCTTTGCTCTTTTCTTTTCTTTCTTTCTTTCTTTCTTTCTTTCTTTCTTTCTTTCTTTCTTTCTTTCTTTCTTTCTTTCTTTCTTTTTTTCCTTCTTTCTTTCTTAATAACAGAAAGCAACTGTATGTGAGACAAACTATCAAAGAAAAGGACTCATTTACCCTTTGAAGTTTCCTCTTTACAACCTCTGCTTCCCACCTCACTCATGGCAAAGCAGAATTCCCATTATTTATTTAAAAAAAAAAAGTCAGAAGTTTTCATAGCAGCTTGCTATAAAAAGTTCACAAATAGGCCTTTGGAAAATTTGGAGAGTATTCTATTTCCCTGCAAGCTACGCTGCTCAATCTTGCTTCCGCTAACAATGAATTAAATTTAGTTTTAAATCCTAGCCATACTGACTGCTTCTCACTCAGCTTCGGTACAGGACTAGGATGTTACTGAAATCCCACTTGGGAACAGAAATTAATTTCTTGCATCACATGTAAGAAACACTCAAGTCATATAAAGGGAGCTTTTAAATACCTGAGTCCTAACTACTTCTCATTTACATTTATCTCTCCTTTAACTCATGTCCTTTTAAAACAATTATTATTATTATTATTATTATTATTATTATTGGATTTTCAATGACATGTAGCACTTAATTCTATTCTGTATTATTATTGTGTGTGTCATTTTATCTTCCCAGCTACAATATAAACTCCTTCAAAGCAGGTTCTGGATCTTCTGTTTCTTTTTATTCCCTATCTATACCTTAACACAGCACTCTTTTGTGGATCCAGAGAAAATACTTGTGACTGTTTCATTGCCTGAGGCACTTATAGTGGCTCACACTATGGGTTCTCAATAAAACATTATGCAACAATCTCTTTCTCTATAGGTTCCCATGACTCATACTTGAATTTTATACTTTCTTCAAATATCCTGACTCACTAATTCAGCTATCCAGTAACCTGACCACACACAGCGTGACAAGTCAAGTGTGCAGGTGAAGCGTGCTTCTTGCTGTCTTACACCTTGGGTGTGTTGCATTCCTGAAATTATTTAAATAGATTTTTAACCTGTTTTGAAATCAGCAGACAACAAGCAACCAGCAAAAGGACAGCCAGGGAGAGCGAAGATACTTGAAGGTGTGACCAGTAATTCTGTGGGGAGGGAACCAGTTTGAAGTGAGAACCAGTTTTCAACAAGCCCACTTTGTGGGCAAGAAAAGAGGCAGCGAAGCCAAAGCACCAACGACTTAAGTGCATGGAAACTGTGTCCACTTCCATGGCACAATCTATTTGCCCTCAGTGTGGTGAAGCAGTCCATCGCAAATGGAAAAGTTCTCTTTGCTCTTAGGGGATGATGATGATGACTGCAATGGCAACAAGTGACAACCGTGATCATAGCAACTCCTGAGCACTGAATTTGTACAAAGCCATTTGCTAAGTCACTTTCTTACCTCTGCAAATCAGGTATTATAATATCTATTTTATGGATGAGCTTATCTATATTAAATACCATGCCCACTTAATTAGGAGCTGTCCTGGTATTTAATCCTAAATCTAATGGACTCCAAAGCCTGTGCAACATATTTTATCTGTCAGACCAAGCCAGAGGGGCACTGAGAATGTGCTCTAACTTACACTTTTCCTTGTAAGTTATGTTAGCACTGGTCTAATACCATTGAAAATTCTGCTTAGTGGCCCATACCATAAGGGTTTGTCTGAAGTACCATGAGAATACCAATTAACCCTATAACATGACTATATAATTTACCATATAACAAGTCTGTATTGTTTAGGACAAATGTTAAATCAACTTGAGTCACCAGGAAACAAGCATTAACTGGGACTGTCCAAGGCAAACTGAGATCTAGCTACGTATTAGGTTCTCCTTCTTAGTTCAGCTATTTCTGATAGCAACACCATAAATTAAGTAGCCAACTATTTGAAGTATTAAATAGCTAAAGTATTTTTTTTTTTTTTTTGTGGGCAGTGTCATTGGCCTTCACATGTGGGACCGAACCGGGGCTGCTGGCTTCCCAAGCCAGCGCTTAACCACAGTGCCACTCGGCCGGCCCTTAGCTAAAGTATTTTTAAAACTAGGTCAATTGAACTATAATTTACATACAGTAAAAATTGACGGTATTTAGGTATACAGTTCTATGAATTTGAACAACCATAATGAATTGTGTAACTATCATCAAAATCAAGATGTAGAATATTTCACTGCAAACATTATAGTTATTCTTCTCCCTGACCCCAGTCTGTCCCTACAGATTTGCTTTTCCTGTGTATTATATTACACGAATCATATAATGTAGATTTTGAATCTGCCTTCTGTGAGCATAATACTTTTGTGATTCACCAATGTTTTTGCATGGATCCATGGTCCATTCTTTTTTCTTCAGTAGTTTTCATAATAAGAATGTACTATAATTTGTTCACGTGTTCATTAGTGGATTGACATTTGGGTTGTCTCAAGTTTGGGCTGATTATGAATAAAACTGTTTAGTAAACATTCATATGTATGTGTGGATATCTGTCATCAGTTCTCTCGTGCAAATATCTAGGAGTGGGAATGCTAGATTATGTGGTAAATGTAGGTTAATTTACAAGAAATGCCAATCAATTTTTCCAAGTGGTTGTCCTTTTTTAACAATCCCACCAGCAATATACAAAAGTTCCATTAACTCCACATTCTTGTCAGCACTCGGTATTTTCAGCGTTATTTTTAAAGCCATTCTAAAAGGTATCATGTTGTGGTTTCAATTTTCATTTCTCCAGTGACTAATGATGTTGAATATCTTTTCATCTGTTTATCTGTCATCTGTATATCTTCACTGGTGAAATGTCAGTTTAAATCTTTAGCTCATTTTTTATTGGACAACTTTATTGTTTGTTCTCCTATTGTGAATACGAGCTTTTTGTATGTTCTGGATAGCTAAAATATGTTTTGAGTTTTTAAAAAGTATGATTTGATCTACTTCCCAACAGTGTGAATATAGTTAACACTACCGAGTGTTATACTCATAAAAATGGTTAAGATGGTAAACTTTATGCTATAGGTTTTTTTAACAATTAAAAAAAATGTATGATAGCTGAATTTCACTCTTGAAGTCAGATCACAATGTGTGCTTTTCTAGGAAATCATCCAATTAGCCAATTGCTAATATTTCCTCCTACAGTAGGGACAACTGTCTCCAACTTTGGTAAGGCCAGAGATCATGTCGAGGCCCAGCCAAGATGAGCAAGTCTCGGAGAGCTAAGGATGATGAGGTGCTTGGGAAATTCTTGGTGAATGGCACCATGGGATATCCAAGATTGCTGGTGAAAGCAATGTGTGATAGACAAGATTCTTGGTGTGAGGCACTGTGAGGTATCCAAATCCTATGCTTTTAAGAAGTTCATTTCTAGCTGTATATTAAGACATAGAAAGAAAATTAACAATACCAGTTTGCACAAAATGAGTGCTAAATGAATGTTGCAGATAATAGGAGTTCCAGAAGTCAAGAGTAGCAATAGGGACCCCAACGGGCTTTATAAAAACTGTATAAGTGGACAGGTTGGGAAGTGGTGAATAGAAAAAATGTTTACTGGGACTCTGGGAGCTCTTACTAAGTGCCAAATACTGTACCTGAGAAAAGCATTACCTACCACATAGGGTTGTTATAATGATTGGACGCATGTAAATTTCCCTCTGGCTGGCCTCTAATAAATGCTTTCAGAGCATTAGCTATTATTTCATCATTTCTTACAACCCTGTAATGTAGATATTATTTCCATTTTTTAAACTTTTTATTTTCAACTAAATTTACACTTATATAAAAGTCACAAAAACAGTACAGAGAATTTCCTTATACCCCTCTCATCCTACCTCCTATAATGTTAACATCATGCATAACCACAATATAATGATCAAAGACAGGAAATTACCATTGGTGCAATATTCATAACAAAAAACATTCTTTATTCAAATTTCGCCAATTTTTCTACTAATATCTTTTTTTCTTGGTCCAGGATCAACCCAGGATTCCCATGGTCATATCTCCTTAGTCTCTTCTTATGACTGGTCTTCAGTCTTCCCTAACTTTCATGACTCTGACACTTTTGAAGCCTACCTGTCAGTTATTTTGTAGGATGTCCCTCAGTGTGGGTTTGTCTGATGTTTTCTCATGATTAGAAAAAGCTTATACATTTGGACCAAGCCTACTAGAGAAATGCCATTGGATCTTCAATGCATCATATTAAGTTATTGTCTCAATTTTCAAGGTGAAGATTTTGAGGCACATAGGAGGGTACATAGTTGGTGACTGGTAAAACCCGGATGTGAAAACAGGAGTTGGCTTTTGACTGTCACTCACTACCTCTGTTCAGGACCAGGGTGAGAAAAATTTGGAAAGGGACTTTGTGGAAGCTCATGTGGGAAGCTTTTGAATGCTAACCAGATGAGTTAGTGCTCCATTCTGCAGAGATCAGGTAACTATTAAAAGATCATGAGCAGGGAGTTAAGATGTCAAAAGCAGTGTTTGGGAAGATGAATCTGACCACAGTATAAAAAATGGATTAAAAAAGGGAGGTGCTAGTGGCAAGTGAATCAGCAAGGTTATATATAACTAATGAGACAGCCCTAACACAAGGTGAGAAAGGCCCACCAGGTTTTCTCCATATGTGGCAAGGAACAGCCACATCAGAGCCATCATCAAGCTTTTTTAAAACATCAATACCTGGGCCATATAAGAGACCTCTGTTGAACCAGAATCTCTGAATATGGGCTCAAGTATCTACATTTTAAACATGTTCTCCAAGTAATTCTTATACACATTAAATGGTTTAAATAATTACAAATATAAGAAAACAAAATCAGCTAAATCAGGATCAGCAAACTTTTTCTGTAAAGGGCCAGATAGTAAATATTTTAGGCTTTGTAGGTGATATAGATAGTCTCTGTCACCTGGACCACCTACATGAGTTGCAAGGGCCCAGTGAAAACTGAAAATGCAGGGTCCCTTGTTCAAAATTATTCGTAACTTCAAGATGGCTACAGCAGAACACTAAACCAATTACAGGACCTATTGAGCCTGGGACTCTGTGCGACTGCACCAGTTGCATGCCTGTGAAGCTAGAATAGCACTGTCTGTCACAGCTATTTGACTCTGCACCTATTGGACTCTGCCATGGTAACGCAGAAGCAGCCATAGCAGCAAGTAAATGAGTGGGCAGGTGGCAACAGGGTTTGACCCAGGGTGTAGTCTACCAACCACTGAATTAGCATGTCAGCATACGTGTAATGTTTAGAAAACTAATGTTTGAAAAGCTAATAAAAAATAGAAAAAAAAATAAATGAAATCACATATATACTGAATAAGCACAATTTCGAACGGGTTAATTTCACTGGGTAAACCTTTAAGTGAATTTTGTTTGCATTGATACTCTCATTTAATGCAGGGAAATGAACAAGTTGCGTTGAACTGAAAAAGAAGCAGAGGTGCTTAGACACCAAAAGAACATCCTGTAGTTCAGGACTTTCTTGGGTGTGGAGACAAAGATTTGCCACCTTAAAACTGCCTTTTGGGATATTGATTTTTTTTTTAAGCTGGTTATTAAGAAACAAAAGACTCAAAAAGAACCTTTGACCCTTCCCTTTTCATGCCTAAAGTATGGTAGATAGAAATCTCCAAGCAGGGGCCTGTTAAGGGTAGATCACCCCCAGTGTCCCACAGTTTCTGGGTTGCCTAGCAAGGATTTGTCTGCCTTGTATGTTCTATTCTTCCTTAACTACCTGTAAACTGCCTATTTCCTTTGGAATCTCAGACCTCTGGCCCGTGTCTCCTTTGTTCATACTAGCATATAAACCTCAGTGTGTTCCAGGTCTCATTTTTATATAGCATCCCCAAATGTACATTCGTATAATAAACTTTGGACAGTTTCTCCTGTTAATCTGTCTCTGCTAATCTGACTATTAGTCCAGCTAAAAGAACTTAGAGGGTGGTAGGAAAAGGACTTTTTTAGCTCCCACAGATGCAAGCCTTGTTCTTGCTTTATCTATCACCTGTATAACATAACTCAGTTAAAATCTACTTCAAAGAAATCTATAATCTATTAAATTCTACAAGATTATCCAAAAAATTTAAAGACAGTTTTTGTGTTTGAGTCCAAAATCCGATTATAGCAATATGAACGTTTCTATCAAAGTAACTTAAGAACGGTTTAGAATTCCATTGCAAGTGGTAAAAGAAATAGCAACTTCCAAATGGCAATATCTAATCAGCTTTTTCCTTGATGTTGTAGTCCAATTATAGCTTTATATGTGCCCTACTGTGTCTGACTCCATATTACTGTCTTCTATCAGGACATATGTGAAGTCTTAGCCTCTCTCTCTACTAATAAAATTAGAACTATTTTTAAAACCAAGATGGTATATCTTAAACGCGATGACATTTACAAAAAGTAATGAGCTCAGATACATAGTAGGTGCTCAAAAAATATTTGCTGTATACTCTCCTTAACTATAAAACCACACAAAACCAAGAACTCAAACAAAAACATTATCAGTTCATCAGAGGAGGAAAAAAATGCTGGCATTTTTTCCAGTCTTAATTGTTCTGGTGCCCGTGGCCACGACTGTTTTAGTAAAACATATGCTGCACAGCTGCAAATGCAAACCTGATTACCTCTAAATTAATAACATGTAGGAGGCAACACTTGCAGCTGTGAGGGAGAGAGAGCCAAAGAGAACCCCAGTGCAACACAATCTCCCTAACATTTGTAACTGTTTATTTTATTATAAATATCTTTAAATACTCATAATAAAAATCCCAGAAGAGGGGGGAAGTACAACAAAAGCAGTGAAACTCACCACTGCCATTTCTTTGCTCTTGACCAGCCCCTTGCAATAACACTCATCTGAGGCCCAGTTGGTTTTCTTTCTTGGGTCTCTGACTCTGAGAACAGGAATCTTTCAGCAGCTAAAGGGATCACAAAGGAGAGGCTGCAAGTACCTTTCAGTGGTCAAGGATCTAGCATTTCCAGTCTATACACCTCATGTCAAACACGGGAAGTTGGAGAAGAAAAATCACAGCTGGGAATTTCTGCTTAAGCTTCATTTTTCAAGAGCAAAACTAATGTACCATGTCATGGGAGGACTGGAGGAGTGGGGGTGGGAAAGCTTCAGGCAAAGCACAAATACGCCTCCTCAAGACACAGCATTTCCTTCAACATACACCTAGGGGAACAAAAGGAAAAAAGGTTGTAGGTAGCTTAGGGTCTGAACACTCGGGTTTGGCCTGAATTAAAGCTAATGCCAAGTTACAACAATCAGTAAATTCCCCAATAAGAGTTTTGCTAAGCTCAGGTTCAAGTAATCCTGATTCCCCCCACCCTGTGTGAGAACCTTCAAGGGATCCGAAAAAACATATAGAGTCCCCATGCTTGACCTAGAAGCTTTAATTCCATTTTTGAGGGGAAGCAAGACATGTTCTTATGAAATCATGGAGGATTTAGTACCAACTGATTTAGTAAAGACTCTCAATGCAATGGGGTTGGAAGAAAGAGGAGAGTAGTGGGCAAGTTATGACTAAGTAAATGACTTCAGCTTTCTGAATTCAGACTCCTGAAAGAATATAAATGGATAAATAGTGCTCACCTCATAGGGTGTTTATAAATGCAATTGTAAAAGTGACTGACACATAGTAGGTTCACAAGTACTAGTCAAATCTGAACCTGAAGCAAATGTGTGGAGATCTGACAGGGAGGAACATGAGTGTACAAACATGGCACTTTTTTGGCAGCAAGGAGACTGGGCCATTTTTATTGGGTGATTCCATGAGCTTCAAGGGCAGCAGTGGTTGTAGAGCCAGGTAGAGTGGTCTGTAGTTGATCATGAAGGCAGTAGAATTCAGTGTTGGTGTCTAAGCTGGTGTGGCAGAGGCTGCCAGCTCTTCTCATATTTGATGGTCTCCTAATCTCCCTGCGCAAAGGTAGACCACATTCCCAGACTCCATCGCAGCTATGTGTGGCTTTGTGATTGAGAACCAGCCAACAAAACATGGGTGGAAGTAATGGGTTTCACTTCTAGACCTAGCTCATAAAAACCTTCTATACATGTCCTTCCTTGCACTTTTCCTCCTCTAGCTTACCTGGATGATACTTCCATGGGAAACTTGAAAGTTATGTGTTAGAAATGCTAGAGCCCCACCTCCAATCTGGAAATATCCTGAACAGTTACAAGAAAAAATGTTTTCATTGAGCTAATACTTTTAGGTCTTTTGTTACCATAGTTTAAAAATAACAATCCTAGCAAATCTAGCTAGAGTGCCTCATGATGAAAGCATGATGGCATACCTGGGACTGAAGAAGAGATAATGAAATAAGAACTACCATTTATTGAGTACCTAGTAAATGCTTTACATGATGATGAAGATGATGATGATGATAATAGTAATAATGATAAACACTTATATAATGTTTACTATGTGCCAGTAACTGTTCTAAGCACTTTACGTATAGTATGTATTTAATCCTCTGTTCTCTGTTAGGTGAGTACTATTATCCACATTATCCACATCTCACAGATGAATAAACCAAGTCATAAAGTATTTAAATAATTGGCTCAAAGTCACATTGCTATATATAAGATCTCATTTGGTTCTTTTAACAGCTAACTCTATGAGGTAGGTATTATCGTCTAGATTTTGCAGATGAGAAAACTGAGACTGAGAAGACCAAAGTAAAATATATCTGAAGACACACTGCCAGGAAGTTGGAGATGCCGTGCTTGGCACCCAGGAACTTCCGGGGCCTCTGTCCTCTCACCCTATAACTCTCACCCAGAGCATGGAAGTCAGGAAATCAGCTTGGAGTCTTTCTGAGAACTGAAGAGGCTAAAGGGAAGGCTGTATTTACACTCTATTGTCAGAGCTAATTATTCAGTGGGTTAATCTACCTCCCCATCTTTCATTAGACTCAAGACTGCTTTTCAGTAAAATAAATAATTGGATTTCGCCAATTCTTACCAATCCCAAATCCCATGCATGTTACATTTCCTAAGGTGGTCCAAGGCGTCTTGTAGCTTTCTCCTATGAGAATGACTGTAATCAAGACAGGGGCCGCCTCAAGCAACAAATTAATAGAGTAATGGTTCATTAACAAATCCTTAAGAAGCTACATTGTAGTAAATTGCACATTTTTTAATTTGAAAGAAAATTGGTGCCAACAATACAAAAAGCTATCTCAGCCAGGAGGCATAAAAATGTCCCCCAACAGCTGCCCTTTAGGGAGTGAACAGAGACAGTACAAGATACAAATGGGAGGTTTGCATCTACTCTGACATCTCCTTTTCAGCAGCCATATTCTCCACCTAGATTTCCACCTCTTGTCCTACATTTAAATCAGAAAGGATTTAAGTCATTTATTTTCAGTCACACTGATTGATTGCACAGTAATCTAAATGTATTTTAATCCATCACTTCAATAGCATTTATATTTTATAAGGTGTTTGTGTCTAATTTGGTAGCAAAATCCATGGCTCTCGATTAGCTGAATTTCATGTGGTCCCCTGAGGGTACAGAGCTAATTATCTGGAAAGCCTCTACCAGACCTCTCAAGTGACATTTATTGGTTTGTTTATTTATTTATTTGTCAGTGAGTTCATTTGGGGCAGAGATCGTGTCTTACTCAAGTTTGTATCACAGGTCTACCTTATCAAAGTTCCTTGCAAGTAGAAAATATTCAATAAATGTTTGTTGAATAAATAAAATAATGAAACATTGAATAATATTTATTCAATATGTTTTGAACGAATAAATGAAAGGGGAGAGAAAGATGATGAAATAGAAGCACACAACAGTGGTTTCCTGTCCCTCGAGTATTCTCAAATGTACCCATGCACACACATGTGTACAAATAGACACAAACACCACATGCATATACACACACATGCATGCACACATGCCACCACCCACACATACAGCTTCCTAAGAATTGGCCCAGGGATAGTACAAGGAACCACTGCTTGAGAGAAGTGGTGAGAAGAGCCTCTAGTCCTTGTCCCTAAATTCTTTCAGAGGCAGCCAGAACAGGAATCTTCTCCTTTTCTCCCCTCACAGGTAGGAACAGTGCAGGGTTCCTTCCTGCGTCCCCCTAAGCCTCAAGTCAGCTCCAACCCTCCTTCAGCTCAAGACTCTCAGGCCTAGAGTTTGGTTTTAAGTGCACTTAAATTCCCTCCAATTAGCACTGAATGTCTTGCTAACCCTTACTTTAGTCGTCCTAAATTAAATACTGTACACTACCTTTTTTCTTACCCTCACCTCAGGTAATGGAACCTCTAACAAGATGTGGTGAAAAAAACACTGTGTAATTAAGAGATATTGTGGTAACCTTCATAATAAAACTAATGTTGTCCCACATAAAACAAAATAGCAAGAGCAACAGGTGGTGTGCATTAAGCCTTTACTAGGTGCTAAGCCCCTATGTGTACCTCCTTGTTGAATCCCCCAACAATTATTTGAGGTTGGTGGTACTATTATTATTATTATTATTATTATTAACCATCTAACCATTTTGTAGGCAAGAGACTGAGTCTTAGAAGCATTAAATTGCTCACAGTCACATAAAGGGGAAGGTTGGACTAAAATCCATAAAATCTGACAACAAAGTCAATGTTCTGCCTTCTGATAGACCCGTTATTCTGAACATGCCAATCATCTGCGGTAGCAGAGGGAATATTGGAAAGACCCTGGTTTGAATCCTGATTGTGTGACTGTGTGTTTGGGGCAAGGTCTTTGGCCTCTCTGTTTCCTCATCTATAAAGTTCACATAACAATAACCAAGGTTTCCAGGGATTTTGTGGGAAGTAAAAGAGGTAAGACACATGGGCCGGCCGAGTGGCGCATTGGTTGAGCGCTGGTTTTGGGATGCCAGCGGCCCCGGTTCGGGTCCCACATGAGGGCCAGTGGCGCTGCCCTCTACAGCTAACAACAGCTCCACCTGGAGCTGGGCTGTGCGAGCCCCAGTGATGGTGTGGGCTGCAGTCCCTGCTGCAGTGGGCTGCCATGGGCTGCAGTGAGTGGCCCGCAGCCAGCATGAGCAGCTGGCAGCCAAGCATGAGCTGCCAATAGCCGCGGTGAGCGACATCCAGAGGCCAGCGACCGATCTGCCTCATCCAGAAAGAGCGCAATGACGATACCAACAGTGAAGCAACATCCTCCGCAACTAGACTGAAGAACAAAAAGACAGCAACTTGTCTGTTCCCCTTCCCCGATTCCCCAACGCTGTTCCCCTCCACCAATTCCCCAATAAAATCTTTAAAAAAAAAAAAAAAGAGGTAAGACACATGAAGCCTCTTTACCATAGTGTCTGGCTCCAAGAATGGATCAATTAATATGGCCTCCATTTTTCCTACCCCAGTGTTATGGCCCTCATCCAATGACGATGTCAGAGAAAAACATGTTAAATCCTCTGTATCCCAAGAAGAGTAGATCACCTCAAGCTTCCAGCCAGACTGAATAATTTAAAAACAAAAACAAAATTTCTTACCCCAGGGGTAAGCACAGGGCAGAGAGTCTTTACCAGGCACCCTGCAGAAAGGCTGGGAGAGAACCATGGTGTTTGTCCTGCGTGGACGTGGCCCTCCATGCTGGTGAGTGGCACCCCACAGAGAGATTTTGATTCAACTGGGCGAGCTTACACTTCTCAGAGTTGAGGCCTTCTCTGTGATAATTCATCAAAGCTACTGATTCCCCCAACTAAATGGATTGACACATAATGTAGCAAAAGCTAATGATTTTAGACTCCTCGCAGACAGCAAATGATTCCTTTCTGCTTATTAAAGAACCCAGAAATTTTGGATAAATATAAGGTGGCATAAATAAGTTGTATCTATATATAAGAAGTAGAGTCAAGAAAGATTATGTCCCGTATTAAAAGAATTAAAACAGTTGATACCTCATACTTGGATTTCAATTACTTGACTGTTTACATAAAAGCAGATTGCTTTGTTTTGTTTTGTTTTCCTTTTGACCCCTAGGTTTTTAATCCAGCCTATAGAGCCAACTGTCTCAATTCTTAACATCCATGTAGAAGTATAGAAACAGGATTAACACCTGCTGAAATATGATATTGTTTCTTGGCACCAGTACAAATTGCTTGTAAAATATAATGAGTGAATTTCAGGTAAGCAAATACAAACAGAAATGTCAGTCTATTCAAACCTCCCTTCCCTGGCTGAGACTCATATTTAACTAAATTGATATATAGCAGCACACCATTGTATTAAGAATCACGGTTTTAAAAAAAGTCTCCTAATGGAAGTGGTGACCACAAAATGTATATATTCACAGTATTTAACTCCATATCAGCACATGGTAAGCTCTAGCCATAGCTACTTTCCAATAACTGCAGAAATAGAAGTGGTCAGAATAATAGTAAGATCTATCTCCTATGTACCAGACACTAAAATATCTTTATTTATATACCTTTATAATTTCAAAATAAGGTCTATTCATGAAGCAGGAATTATCATTCCCATTTTACAGAGGAGAAAACAGGTTCAGCAAGGCATCAAGTCTACTGAGTGATAGAGCTGAATACTGGCTGTAGAATTGTCGAATTCCAAAGCCCATGCCTGCCTTGCTCTGCGAGACCAGGCTATGGTGAGCAGGATTAACTGGGACATCACCAAGGTCATGTCACCGAAAACCTGCCCCATATAACATCAAAGGAGACCCAGCAACCTGGCCATCTTGGCCTCCTCATTCCCCTTCCTCATGTCCCTGCCATCCTTTTTTCTCAACCCTAGGAAAACCTGGCTGAGAAATGGAGCTCCACTAGGGAGGGGTGTTGTAGGGGCTGGAGGTGGATTAGCAATGGCCCTGGTGGATCAGAACACGTGTGTTTGCTTGGTTAAAGCCAGAACACCCTGGCATAAATGGTGCTATTAGCAGAGAAAAGCCAGGAGGGCATTTTTCTATTTGCTGAGTGGCTGTGGCTGGTATGTATATAAGTCGTTCTTCTTTGAAGCTCTTCTGCTTTGTTTACAGTTATGCCCTAGTCATGAGCCAACAGGGACTTTGGAAGCAGAGTGTTCTGGGAATCCTTGCTGTCAGGTTTTTCCCAGCCTCTCTTTGGAATGCCTCTGCACTCCATTCTCAACGCTGGGGGTGGTCCAATGTGCCCCAAGGGATTCTGCCTTGTGTTGCTCAAAAGGATTCCCAGCACTCAACCTCTAAAATAGCTCAGGGCTTCATGAGACCTCATTGAAATCGTTCTTGTTTTTTTGCTTAAAAACACAAGTCTGGCCTCGTCTCTGCAAGTCACCCATAAAGAATGATTTTGCTACTTAGTTTTTAAATTGTGTGTCACTGTAGGGTACTAATCTGTATGCCAACTTTGGAAACTCTGGGAAATGGGGCTGGCTACTAGGATTCCTCTGTCTGCATGAGGAACCCCTAAGCCTCCCAGTACAAACAGCAAAGGAACTTTGGTCTTGACAGTCAGACAGCTGGGACACTGGGATTAGCCCTTACAAGCAAGGAGGGGAAGGTAGCAAATGCTGCCTTGATTTCCTGGAAGAGCAGAGAAAGGGGTAAGAAAGATGAACTGATTTTCAGGGACCACCAGAGGGAAAGGCAGTTAGAGGCAGGTACTATGTGGGGACCCACCCTGAGGGACACTGATGAACATCACACATGCTGGGATCTCAAATGACACCTGGACTAGGCTCAAGAAAGACTTTCTAAGTTTCTCAGTGGACAACAGGGTTTTCTGAGATCCTGGAGTTGAGTTTAGCTTTTCAAATTTACATCATCATCCTCCTTTCCTAGAAGGCCTAGACAACTCGTTGGCTGCTTGGTGTTGACCCTTTGGTCAAAGCGATTATCAGCCATGACTGCTGCTGTGTATTCTTGTCATAGCCATCTCAGTTTGTCCCTCTAAGGCCTTTTAAGATTCCAGAGTCGAGCCTGGGTCTTTCAATTTACACTGACACCAAGCAACCAACAAGCTGTCTGGACCTTCTAGGAAAGGAGATGAGGAGGCAAAGGTGGTTGGGTGGAGGGGTCAAATAAAAAACTACTAACACTACTGCAGTTATCTCCATGGACAGGGGAGCCTGAGGACACTTGAATTTCTTAACAATACTAGGAGACTAAAGAGGATTGGATCAGCAGCTTCCCCCTATGCGTTGCCCTTCGCCACCTGTGCTTGCCCCCACTCACGTTCCCACAAAGCCTCTGTCTGTTCTCAGCCATTTGTGATTCTGCTTCTCCACTGAACTCCATTTCCATCTCTAGCTTCTCCTCTTGACTGATGACATGCTGTCACACACTCTGACCCTACATGCTCAGTACCAAGGAAGTTAGAGCTACTCCATTCCTGGGACCCTGACCCTCTCGAGTTCCAGGCATTCCATGAGAGAAGCCTCCTTCTGGAAAGTACTGTGAGGACTCTCAGGTTAAGTGGTCAGGCACGCACTGAGAGCTGATTCAGAGGGTGGAGTGGGCAGTGGGAGGCACAGACTGTGGACAGGAGTCAAAGATGAAGGGCCCGTCCACACAGTGGGCAGATGGTCTGGATGTTTAGTATAAGGGCCTGGGAGAAATGAGGTGGCAGGCAGAACAAGGTGGAGGTACTGGGAGGAGTACAGAAACACAACTCTTAAAAAGATGCTCGCTGCTGGGCAAAATGGTACCTATTTTAGAAGGCACAGATAGAACCCAGTAAAAATGTGAGAGCTTCCTCAATACCCTTCTAGGCTAGTTGCCCTTAATCCTGTCTTTGTAGGAGCTGTGGTTTGAGTATGCACTCAAAGCCCTCCTCTTTCTCTTACCTGAAAAACTCTATCTTACTTTTCACACCTCTACCCTCTCTATAACTTCTACATCCCTTAGAAATCTGGTCCTCCTAGGAAAATGTCCTTCACACACACACACACACACACACACACACACACACACACACACACACACACACACTTCAACCTTCCATCTCACCTGCCTCACACACTTGAAAACTCCCTACCTCCTCCCAGTGGGATATGGGGTCCAGGGGGCCCTGGTGACAAGGAGGCGCTTCTCACACCCGAGGAGCAACCTGGATTCCAAGCCTTACCTAAACTGTCACTCTAGACTCAGGCCTTTGATGGGGTGAGGGCACTGCCTTCCCTTCCTGAAGCCCTGAAGATTAGGCCTGAACGCAATCACCCCTAAGGAACCGTGAAGGAGCTAGAGGAAACCAAATTACTGGGCCTCACACTGGTATCACTGCAGCTGGAGCACCCACTCAGGTGTGGGACGCAGTCAAATGGGTGAGCCAGGGAAGGATGGGCTGCAGGTGGGCATCAGGACAGCATCATGTCTGCCATGCCACAAAGATCCTCAAAATGCTGATTTTAAAAAAAGGGGAGAAACAAGAGGGCCAGAAGGGGCTTTAATAAATTACAAAAAAATCAAATAAAATTGAGGAACAGTGAGAATTAGGTGAAGGCTGAGTGGGAGCGGGCCAGCTCTTGAATCTCTGTCTCCCTGCCTAGATTTTAGCATCTTTTTGCTTGTATTCCATGCGGGGGCCTTAGCCCCACTGGCTGGACAGTCCTCCACCAACAGTCCTCCACCAAGCATTCCCATTCACCATGATTCATGTGTTTTCCTAGGATGCAGCCAAGGGTCAGCCTTGGAAAGGTGCAGGGGGTAGAGGGGTTTCTGGGATGACAAGATATTTTTATTAATTCCCTGGGAAGTGACGCTTGTCATTGCAGTTGGGAAACAGGGCTTCCATTCCTTAGAGAGGTATGTGTTTTTCTTGAATAAATGCTAAGTGAAACTAGCCTTTATGTTTTTTTCTTCTTGATCTACAACTCTGTTATTCCATTAATGAAATGATGCCTTTGATGCACACAGGCTGCGTTGCCAGGTGGTCTGCGGAGACAGGCTGCACAGACTGTGTGATGGCCTGTGACACCACACTCTTCTCTGCACAGCTACCCACTGCCAGGCTGCTCCACCCAGAGAAAGGTGAGCCCACATATACTTGGTCTCACCCATTCTGTTAACCCTGAGGGGCTGGAAGTCAGCCTCCCATGGTGTAATCAGCAGGGCCTCTCAGGCTCCCACATCTGCATAATTGCCTTCTATCATAGGAACTTATTTAACTTTCACAAGCTTCTGCTTTCTTATCAGAAAAAGGGAGATAACAACACCTACCTCGCAGCACTGTTATGATAAAGGACCTGCCATAAAGTAAATGCTTGAAAAAATAACAACTATTACTGTTAAACTTTTATTATTTCCTCAATCACTATTCTCTCCAGTTTCATTATTGAAGTAATACACTGGCTCACTAGAGTGTTCAGGTAGTAGAGAATTAATAAATAGATTTCCTGCCTGATACAAGTCTTTCAGAAGCACCCATTTTCATTTCAGGCTGTGGTGTAGAAAATAATTCTAGATCATGGTAGAATGCATTCCAACCTTAGAGAGTAATTGGGTAGTTGGACCATTTTGCATCTTTTATCACCCTGGACAGTAGTTCTCATTGTACAGTTGGGTTTTCATTGGGTAGGAGTTGGAGGAGGTTGAATTGAAGGCATATTGAGTTGTCAAAACAACAAGAACAAAAACAAAACTCTACAAAGTGTCATGTCTTATTGTAGTTCCCTTTCTCCTAATGGTAGGAGGTGGGTAAAGCACAGAAAACAGGTAGCTTTGTAAGCTGATGGAGATTTTTGCTGTGAACTGAAATAAAGAAGTCATGAGTTGGGGGTGCTCTTCAGCAGACAATGGAGACAAACTCTTCCCAGGTGTTTTGCTTGATTACACACAGACTTCCCTGCAGGGAAAGAGGTGTTTGGTGTTGCATCTAAACTTGCTAGGTGAACTGGAGACACCATCTTTTGATATATAGATGTAAGCTGTAAATCCCTTCCGTTCTTGTCTTCTCTCTCCCAATTCAGAGAAGGATGATATAAAAACTCTCTCACTCTCTCTCTCTCTCTCTCTCTCTCTCTCTCTCTCTCTCTCTTTTCTTTGGGTATAAAGTACATATTAAGCATTAAGTGCTGAAAGGAAGGGCTAGGGTATGATAATGACATATTTACTGATCATATTTATTGATCATCTACTACTATACAAAGTGCTTGCATATATATTGCTTATTTTAATCCTCACAATTGCTATATAGGGCAGATTTCATTATTCCCATTTTACAGGTCAAGACACTGAAGCTCAAAATGTAGATGATGTGTGCAAAGTCACACAGCTTATGGGAGGCAAAGCTAAGAGTCAAACCCAGGTCCTCCAGATTCAAAGTCTGTACTCTTTCCAAAGATGGCAACTGAGTCTAGAAGTAACTAATAATTCTAAAATATTATAATTGAAAGGGAGGAATGGAAGATATAGCTTTACTTTAAAGATGAGTCCAGAGAGGCAAAACTAAAGTCCAGAGGCAGGATCATTTGCTTAGGATCACACAGCTCACTAGCAACAATGCCAAATCTAGAATCCAGGATTCTTTCCACAATACTTTGCTGCCCCTTGAAGCAACTCCCTAAAGAATAAAAAGTTCTCAGGACAGAGTAAACACTAAGGTGCTCCTCTTGTTGAACGTGAAAGGAAAACCATCACTTCTTCTAGTTTTCTGATTAGGAGCTTCTCATGGAATCTATGAATTGTGGTGGACATGAGGTCTCTAAAAGGACTGGCTGCTGTAAACACACCAAGAGCCATTGATGGAGACTGTAGCTTCAGGCCTCCAGGTTTCCTCTGAGAAACTTAGATCTTTCTCATATCATCGCTGTGTCAATATGACTCTCACACGAAGGCATGGAGAGCAATTACATATCTCTGTTATAAAAATCAGTTGTGTCCTATTAACATTGTTCAAGTGTAATAATGAACCAATTGCACATCATTACAATGGTACCATATTTGAAAGGAAAATATAAGACCTTAGTAAGAATTGTGAACATGCGTAAAAAACTCTTAAGTTAGTTTCTAAGCATCTGCCCTTCTCTGTGAGAGGTCTGTCTTGTATTTCTATTCCAGCATTTGCTCATAGTCTGCACAGGAATTCAACACAAAGGCAGTAGATAGAGGTGGATAGATGCCTGGGTGACTATCCTGGCCCCGCCATTTGCTGATAAATTTCTTCAACTCCTAATCCTCAATTTCTCATCTACTAATGAGAGGGTGATAAGAACTATGGCAGAGAAAGCTAGTTTCCTTCCCAATAACCATTTTCCCCTTCTTGCTAACAGATCCCTGATTTTATTGTGTTGTTGGAAAAGTCATGACATATTTTTGCAACAAAAAACATAGAAAAAACACGTCATGACTTTTCCAACACCCTAATATTTGGGATGGCAATGTGCCCAGATGAAGGAATACATTTCTGGCCTCCCTTGCAACTTTGGATAGAAAATAAGTGGAAGTCATCCTATGCGGGTTCCAAAATTTCTCTAAAAAGAATTACATATCTAGAAGGTGTTCTCTTTTGCTCTGCTCCCAACCCCTCTTTCTTCCTGTCTATCTGGAACTCTAGCAGCTATCTTGCATCATGAAGATCTAAGCCCTGTCCCAAGGGTGGGGGAAGAGAAAGGTAAAAGAAGTCGGGGTCCATGATGACCAAAACGATACCATACCAGCCCTGGAGCACTCACCTCTGGATTTTTTTGTACATAAAGGAGAAGTAAACCTTTATTTTAATACACTTATTTGGAATTACCAATTATATACAGTCAAATCCCATGCTGACTGAAGTACCTAATGCAAAGATCTTTATAATAAGTAAATAAGATAATTCATATAAATTATGTGGTGTAGGGCCTGGCATTTAGTAAGTGCTCAATAAATGTCAGTGGCTGCTGCTGCTATTACTAAAGTTCTATTAATTACTATGATTAGTCCTACACCACCAATAGTATTATATCTTATCTGCCCCATGCTTCCAATATAAGTTCCTTGAGAGCAAACTTAGTATTTTACTCCTATTTGTATCCCCTGTAGGCCTGCCACTGTGCCCTGCACATATAGTTTTAAAGGTATCTTCTAGTTATGGAAAAAGTAATTTTAAGTTGATTTTTTAGTTAAATCGCTGAGTAGAATCAAACGATAATAAAACCTGGAGAAATAGTTTCAATTTTTACATAGGTACCTGTATTTCCTAATTCTTGTTTTAAATTGTATATTGTTTTATTTATATGTGAATTAGCGGCCAGTTTTGTTAAGGTTAATAAAACATTATCTCTTTTTCTTTTTAACAGAATGTGAAAAAACAAAACAAAACATGGAAAGCCTGGCCACTGGATGCAAAAACCATCACCAACTTCTAGCTGTCTCATTTTATTATTGTGCCTATCCTTTATTGAGCACTTACTATGAACTTGGCACCAGGCTTAGCAATTTCTGTACCTTGTCTGAATTAATTGCTGGTATCAATCTTGTGGGAGAGGTATAATTACCCTCACCCCTTTTTGTAGAATTAGGATCTAGGAAGAAATAGTCTAATAAATGTCAGTTTTTCAAACTCAAACCAAGTTACAGGAAATGTTTCTTAAGAGATTTAAGCCTATAGAAAATTCACAGGAAATTTATTTTCTTTTTCAGACACTCATTTAAAGGAGAAACAAAGTCTTCAAAAGAGATTATTTTCCTCTAAAATAATCATTATTTTAAAAAAAAGATGTTCTTAATCATTAATTAGAAACAAACCAAAAACTGGAATGTCCATAGGCATTTTACATCCTGAGAAAAAGGGTAATTTTCATTGTACTTAGGGGAAGCAGGAATTGAGGAAGTCTTGAGAAAAATACCTCCCCACCCACCCCCTCCACTTTCTTGCAAGATCTCCCTCTCCACTTCCTAGGCCTCCCTGGGTCCCTTGTGCCTATCAGGAGGATGGAATCCTCTTGCCCACTCTTAAAACTCACACCCTATATTTCAAACCTGATTCTTTCCACATTTCTAATGCACAAACACTATGTGTCTCATTCTTGTTCTATATGTTCATTTCTGTGCAATAAGTTTGAAACGAGAATACCGATTCTGTATGTCAAGTTAATTGCATCCAAATAAGAGGGTACCCAGCCCATGACACCGACATCATCATGAATTTGTTCAGGGGCACGGAAAGCCAACTAATCCCACAAAAGCTGATCTGTGGACCTATTTTACACAGTCATTTGGTTCAACTGGGTATTGTTTTTTAAAGCCACATTGAAATCAAAGAGTTTTCCCAGGCTCTTGGAGTGCCCGGGTCAAGAATGCTGACAATCTGCTGTCAGAGAGAGGCTGTCAGCATCACCCCCTATCAAGCCCTCCCAGTCATCACTTGCCTAAGAACAAGCAGGCAACCCGCTGCCTTGTGACAAGGGCTGTGACTCCCGAGGGAGCCAAGTGCTATGAATGAAGCCCTGTGAAAGGTCATTTTATGTAAGAGGAAATAATGGCGTCACCCCGGGCGCATACATAATTTTGAATTAAAAACCTGTTTACTGGATGCTGGAGTACATGTACTTACTAAGGATCCCCTCTCCTTATTTCTCCCCTATCCTCTCATTAAAAGGTATGAGTTCTGAAATCTTTTCCAAGTTGTCAAGTTTGGGTTATTTAATGTACTGGGTAGGTCATACACTGTTATTTATGATTGAATTTTGGACTATGTGGATTACATTCACCTATTTCCCTGGAAGGGAAGAACAAATTTGACCACAACACCTATTGGGATTTCATGGTCACTCATAGATCTATTACCCTTGACACACCGACACACCTTCTTCGGGGAATATTTCTCCTGACACCCACACAGATAGGTGAGAAAAGCCAGTCAGCGACCTACCTCCTCAAGTAACTGTATAAACATTCAAGTCACTTCAACATTTTTCAGCTCCAGAGATAATTTCAACTCCGTGGGGGGGCAGGGAGGAGGGAGGAGGTGGAACTCATAACACTGGAAACATTCCACAAATATTTTAGGAATCATGTGATAAAAATAAGTTCCAAACAGCTTTTTAACCTAGTTTCTAAATAAATGATTTTCAGTTAATTCTTGAAGAAGAATATATTCTAACAACCGTATTTTAAAATATATTTGTTTCAAAATATATATCTGCCTTCTTTCGTGAATTTTCCTCTTGCTTAAGGTTGCTGTTAATCCATATGGATATATATTGGGAAGGTCTAAGTCACAGTCACTTGTTAAAACTGTAGAATTAAACAGTTTATTTTTAATATTTATAAACCCCTTAAGACAGTTTATAAAACTTAAATGAAAATTTTTTACTTTTGGGGGAAAAATATGATGTCTGAAAGCTTTAAGTGATTATTTGCAAGAATGACAACGTTTGAATTTACACAAATTATCTCCCAAGTCGTACAAAGTAGTGGCACAGTGGAAAAAGCATTAATTAAGAATCAAGGGAGCAGGGTTCGGTTTCTAATCCTGTTCTTGACTTTAATTGGCTGTGACCCTGGGCAGTTCACTGGCCCCCTGTAGGTTGATTTTCTTTCTCTGCTAAAAGGGGAGGGATGAATGAGACTGTCTAACCTCCTAACATTCCATTTCCAGCCCTGGTCTCAAACTCACCATTTATACAGGTAGAGCAGAGGTATTATTGCCTACCTTTTTATTGAAGGCAAGTACAAACCAGGGTCCACCAGCTTGAGATGGCCATATAGCTCAGGTCTTCCAGTAGCTACCTGGCCCTTTTTTAGACAATCAGGAATTTAATTAGAACCTCTGGTGGTAATTATAATTATTCTATAGTGAGCCAGTGCATTGTGGCAAGGATCCCATTCATCCTCACACCTGCAAACACAACTCATACTGATAGCCACCTTAAGAGTATCCTTTGCTGTCAGAAACTAAAAGAGAAAGTAAGTTACTAAATTGTTCTCCCACTGGGACTGGAGCCATTCCCTCCAGTGGTGATGTTGAAACAGGGCAACAAGACAGTTACAAAGGGACCTGGCACCACCACAGACTGCTGTTTTGTTAATAGGGGTTTAGGCAGGCTGGAGCTAACCCTCAAAGCAGGATGCTCAAAGCAGGACGTTCAAAGCTCTGAGGAGGCCAGCTCTGCCCAGTGCTATTTCAAACCCTCCAGATATCAGATTCCACAACAAAAAAATTGTCATGAGGCATGAAAGTTACTAGTAAGAAAAGTGAATATATACACAGAGAAAGCCACACCATTCTGTAGATTTTACTATAACCAAGGACAAAATATTGTACTTGTCAAATACCTGAACTGCTGGCTTCAGTAGGAACTGGACTGTGTATGAGCTATCAGCTTCAGGGGAAAGTCAGTGGAGGACAATGACATAATGAAAACTTTCAAACCCCCCAAAAGTCACTTCCTGTTTCTTTCCATATAATAGCTGACTACCCATTTATCTGTTGCTTCAGAAGCTTAGGCTGACTGATCTGAAAAGGCTGCAGCAGCATTTGCTCACTCTGTTATAAATAACTTTGTCAGGGTTTGAGAGTATGCAACATAACCACATCGACTGTTTTTTCAAGTTTCCATTTTCAAGGTCGAACTAAGCATCAAATGCTTCAGGTAAATGCCCAGGTGAGAAGCAACCCACTCCCACATCTATCCTATGTCAGAGCAGTTAATTCTGACTCTGCATCAAGGCATAGCCAAGTGGACCTCTCTGTCTTCAGGTCCTAAAAATCCCTTCAAGATGAAAGCTGGAATCATTGAAAATTAGATTCAGAAAAAGATAAAACCAGATTCAGAACAACCCTCAGACCAAGAAGACCTGCCTACACCAAAAGTCCAGCACACACCATCTAAATGTCCAAAGTTCTCTGGTCCCACCTGCGTCATCTTTGATAACCAGACTCACTTTGTAGGCAAGGAAGGCCAGGGCTCTAGAACACCTACATGGTGGCATTTATTTGCCTTTCTTTGTGATGAGGGTTTCCAACAAGGTCTTTGAAAAAGAAACAAAGCAAGGAAGAATACCTCGCTGAATAAATTCAAATGATCAGTAAGTTCATTATTCACTGTGTCAATAATTCTGGACAGTTGCAATGTTGTGTGCATATAATTCCTTCCACTTTAATAGAAATACAAATTTAGCTGAAAGTCTACAAAAAATAGGAGTTACTTAATGCTATTTTTTTAGTTGCAATAATATCCTGTTTCTTCCATCCAAATTATTTGGATTGGAATATACATTATGCATGCTACATGCATATGTAATACCTATATCTACATAGGTATAATAGAAATATAGATATAATATCTAATCCCTCTTAAAATGGTCTCCAGATAATAATAATGCTTTCACTTATGTAATACTTTACTGCAAGTGAAGTGGTTAAGCGGTGGCTCTGAGACTTGAACTCATGGATATTTCACTGTCACTTTCAGAGTATGTCCATAATAGCGCCTCAAGGCAGGACTATTATTCCCACTTACAAATGAGCAGACTAAGGTGCAGAGAGATTATGGGAACTGCCTAATGTCACAAAACTGAGCAGAGTCAGAAATGGAATAAAAGTCTATGCTCTTTTTGATATGATGTATGCATGAAGATAGTAATTATTGCAGCAGTATTGATAACAGCATAAATATAGAAACTCACTAGATGACAATAGGCAAATTAATGAAATAATACATCAACTCTGTAGTCATTAAAATTATAACTTTAGATAGTAATGATGAGATGACAGCTACCTTGTATTGAATGCTTACTTTATGACAAGAACAGCAACAGCTCTTTATGTGAACTATCTAATTTTGGGTTCACAACTCCATAAGACAAATATTATCACTGTCTGTATATTACACATAAAAACTCATGCTAAAATAAATTAAATCACTTGAACAAGAGAACTCAGCTCAAGAAAACAAGATTATCTGACCCCAAAGTAGGGTTTCTCAACCTTAACACTGTTGACATTTTGGGCTGGATAATTCTTTGTTGTAGGGGGCATTCCTGTGCATTGTATTTAGCAGTATCCTTGACCTGCACCACCAGTTGTGAAAGAAAAAATGTCTCCAATGTCAAATGTCTCCTGAAGAACAAAATCACTTCAGGTTGAGAGCCATTACTCTAAAGCATAGGTTTCACCATTATGCTACATACCTCCTTCCAATACTACCAGCCTTCCCAAGGAAACATGGTGATCTACCATACGTGTGTGTGTGTGTGTGTGTGTGTGTGTGTGTATATATATATATATATATATATATATATATATATATATATATATATACATATATATATATATATATATATATATATATATATATATATAGTCACACACTGTCATAGACAGAATTCTCTGAGAAACAGGTATGAGACTCAGATTTGACTACAGGTGGTTTGGGTGGGAAGAGGGGGAGAAAGAGCAGTATTCTGCACCTGTGAGGGAGCAAGGGAAATAGAATTGGGCGGAGGGAGAATTGACTATTGAGACAGGACTCTGCTGATTCTACAGGAAGCTCTGGAGCTGGGATGGCCCTTTACAGTTGTCCTGATTCAGACAACAGGGCTTGGTCTTTAACCTTTCTCCATAGACCAGTCATTGCATGTGGGCTACCCCCCAAGGGGGTGCGTCCTAGGATGAGCGGCTCTCCCCGAGACAAGGGGAGGCCAGTTCTGAGAAAAGAACTCACCAAGAGTACAACAGCCACCAACCCTACCATACCTGTGGACTGAGTGCCTCTCGGTCCTGAAGTGGCAGCCAGGGTGGAGCACTACAGCATCCTCTAAAAATATATATATATATATATATATGTATTTTGATTGTTTCATTATAACTCACTTAAAATACATAAGCATATGGATCAAGACTGAAAAGTAATAGGCAAGGGAAAATAATAGAACTATAAATAATGTGGGGTTTTTTTCTTTTTTCAAAGTTGAATACAGGGATATTGCCATCACACTGTTCTTACTATTTAAAAGAAATGCTGTGATTTCAGAAAATAAAATTCATAGCTTTAGAACACCATATATTATATATTCACATGGCTATAATGATCCCCAAGCCAGTTTATGTGCTGTAAAATACAGGGAGCTTCTAAGCACTCTTATGTGTACTAATGCATTAAATCTTCTCAATAATCCTAAGGTAGATACCTGTGTAAACTACATTTTATGGAGAAGGAGATTGAGTTTCCACAAGGTTAAGTAACTCAAGATCCATATGACTAGTGGGTGGTGGACCTGGGACTTGAACCCATGTACTATGACTCTCATATCCTGGCTCTTACCAACCATGCTTTACCATCTCCTACATACCTTTACTTCACACAGTACTCGTGAAGTCCCCTCACAATGGTATTAATTTGTCTTTTCATATTTCTTCTTAAAAAATAAACAGAACAAAAACCCTGAAAAAAACAGTAGAGTAATATAACTGTCAATGTAAGACTACACTAAGGGATAAAAAAATTGCCTTCAAATGTTCTATTTTAAAGTCTTTTGAGATTGAAAGACTTTTAAGATGCCAATGGGGATTGCTAGAGTGAAGTTATGCTATTTTCCTTTAAAGGATCAATTCTCTCTTCCGCTCTTAACATAAAACAGGAAGTTGCATATAGATACCGGTTTGAAGGATGATCCTCTTGAGTCAAGGCTTTACCCTCTCAAGAGATCTAGGAGGACGAGGCTTTCTCTGGGACTCAAGAGGGAATTGCCTTCAAGCTAATCACTAGGAAGCATGTCTCATCCTCTGGGGCACTACTGAAAATTCAACTCAAAATCATTAGCATTTGGAAAGGTATTTATTTCTCCAAAGGATCTGAGTGAATTTCTATATGCTATATTCAAAATGCCGAGGTAATGTTTTTAAAAATCAATTTCCAACCTCAAAAATGGTCTTTCTCTTCCCGGAATGGTCATGCCCTTGACAACAGACAAGCCCGCTAAAACCTTTCTCCCATAGAAACACATAGGATCCGGGCCAAGTGAACAAGGCCATGAAAAGGTCCACAGATTGATCATTTCAATACTTTATTTGAAATGCCCTTGACAACAGACAAGCCCGCTAAAACCTTTCTCCCATAGAAACACATAGGATCCGGGCCAAGTGAACAAGGCCATGAAAAGGTCCACAGATTGATCATTTCAATACTTTATTTGAAATGGAATGCATTTTTTAAAATATGAAAAATAAATCACATCTCTCCAAATCCATTTAAGAGACATATTTACACAAATTATGACCACACTAAGTTCACAAATGTGATGGTAAAGCATTTGGTACATGGTAATATTTGTTTTGCAGAAGCTGACATCTGCATACCGAAACTTTAAGCAGAAAGTTGACAGTGGAATGTAACAGACAGTTGTTTTGTCTTTCTTCTCAAAATAAATAGAGTGATCTAGAAGGAGTATCTGTTATTAAAACCTCTTTCCTCGCTACCCCGTTGAAGCTCGCCAACACGCCAGCTTCAGAGCAGGTAGGGGTAGATCTTTCCAGGTTTATGCAGATGCTTCTAAGGACCCAGAGTCCTTCTGCTTCCTTCATTGGACAATAATGCCCTCTCTAAGAAAACCCTGATGGATCTTATACTCCATTTGGCAGATGTCCTGCCAACAAAGTCACAGATCACTTTGTCATCCAATATTATGTAACTCTAGATTGGCTGTTCAACACTGCAGATCAAAAAGTCACCCTTCAAACTGTGTCCAAACTTTCTAAGGTAGTTCTTAAAAACCCATGTAACACAATTTCACAATTGATACACCTTAGGTTGCTTTAGGCAAACAGTGTATTTTTCTTGAAAGAATCACTGATGGATTCATTATCAAGTGCTATAATTTCCAAATTTAAATTTTATTCTGCAGAGGGCATTTTACTGGTAAAGCAAAAACAAATTCGTTTGACATTTTTAAAAAAAGAGAGAGAGAATGAATGCTCAAAGGCCCATCCTCCTCCTACAAAGCTCTATGTTCTGTGGGCTTGCCCCAGTTTCAGTCAAGTCTTAGACCCCTCTTCGAAGCCTGCCATTGAGCATGACATTGTAAACACATGGAGCCAAGCTAAAACCAAGTCACTTTCCTTGGGGACAGTAAACAAGTGATGTGTTTGAATTCCCACACTGGCAACAAACTTGTTTAATGTCAAATGTAAACTGAGGAGCCTTTGAGAGAAATAGAGTGTTTGATATATGAGAGCAGAAAGTTGAAACAGGCCTTTCAATTTAAGCCACACTTCCTAACAGTGTTTATATGTGAGGGGAACTCTTTTAAGCAGAGTTGGGTTTTCTGTTTTGGGGTTTTTTTTAACCTCCATTGGAAAAAATGTTAAGTAAAATTATAAAGTTGGTTCGATTTCTACATCAGAGAATCTCAGCTTCCTCTATGAGGGAAATGTTCATGTTGAAAGGGCCCTTTATAGCCATTTACTGTCTGACATCAGTACTCCCTGTAGGGCATACGCAGATCTATGAGTATGTGATTTCCGCTAAGAAAGTATGCCTAAGGAGCTTTGTCATGTGGTGTAGCCTGATCCAGTATTAGTTGTTCTCAAGGAATGACATGAGAGCGAGTAAAGGAAGTACTTTGTAAGGCAAGAGAAACTATCTCTTGGGTGCTGGGGAGTTACACATTTTTTCCTTCTTTCATTCATTTGTCCCAACAAATAGTTATTGAGCTCATTGTAGGAGGCTTGGTGCCAAGACAAGTTCAAGGACCAAAGTTCAGTTTCCAGATGGGACATTCCTTTTAGTTTTCCAACTTTTTACATCTTGTGTTTATTTAAGGGGTGGGTTTTCTATTAGACCTGCCCTTTCCTTTTCCCTTTTCTTGGGTTAAAAGAAGTATTTTTACCTTTTTCCATGAAGGTGATTTATCAGGCCTCATAATACCTTAGGTGGTTTGCATCATTTTTTTAGGGATAGAATAAAGCACTGATACATTCAATGACATGCATCTGTATTTTGTTTTGTTGAGCATTGTTAAGCATACCTGTTTTTTTGTTCTGGAAAAATTATTAAACCATAATGATTTAAAAGTGTCAAACAACAGAAACCATCCTACTCCTCTGCTTTCTCATGTCTAAGGTTTATGCTAAGAGGCATTCAGACTAGAGAGGCACTAAAACGGGTCAACTCAGCATAAATATCACAGCAGACTGGGACTAAGTGCTGTGAGGCACCATGATTCTGATGGCCTCATTAAGAACCATAGCCATTGTGGAAAAAAAAAAAAATTCCAGCAGCCAGCATAATTTTTTTGATGACACTACCTAGCCTGTATGTAAGCTAACGGCATATAAGTGCCTTTTAAAAACCTTCATGACTCTTCATTTCAAAGGTGCTTAGTTTGGATTTTACCTTTTTTATAGCACAAGCATTTGAAGGAAAAATCATTCTATGTGGGAAAAAAAAACACCTGTGGTTTAACCAGGGTTAGATGATCTACATGTATTAAAACCACGGTAACATTGAGGCATTCTCTAAAAAGTCCAGCAGTGGTTCCAAGGAAGCCAAACCAAACCTGACTTAAAAAATTTTTTAGAGCTGGCTCTCTGAGCTTCCCATCATATATATTATTATACATACATGAGTTTTTAAATCTTGGCAGCATATTTTCACAGCCACAACTTAAACAGCCACTGGAAGTAGGAGTCCACTTAAGTTCTGCTTGCCACTTGCTCGAGTTTCAGTTTTCCCCTCCAACTTTTTGTATTTAGAGGTATGATCTCAAAATGTCATCATTTACATATTGCACTAAAAAGTAATGTGATCATGAAACTCCTTTCTAGATGGAGGGAGACTAAAGGCATCTCTGGCATAAAATTCTGTTTTCATTTTTGGACTATGTAACTTAGCAGAGGCCTGATCCTGACCATGCCAAATTGGATGCTGGAAAAATACTGATCAAGACTTTGTAGAAAAGATAATGGAAAACAGAGACCTGTTAGTAAAGCCATGCAGATAGGAAGTGATTTTCAGCCCCAAGAGGATTTGGTATCATCTATGGCTCGTTTTAAACTGAAGTAGCATCTGCCCTTGCGGATTTTGACCATCCTTTTGATTAACACAGAAGAGGGTTTGTTCTACCTTTAAAAGCACATCCTCCCCCACCCCAACCCCTCCTGAACAAGCGGCTGCTGAAACAAGACTGGGGTTGTTTTCTTACTGAAAATCCAGTGTTTATCCAGTCCTTCCTTTTTCAATTTCTGAGTTTAGTTAACCTAACAACAAAACATATAACCCTCCAATTTCTCACAGAGCAATAAAAAGCAAAATAGTTGGTTTCTCTGATCAACATTATTTCCAGTATGAAAACAAAGTTATGACTCCTAGTCCTTCGAAATATTTATGAACTGCATTTTTAAATGCTAAGATCCTAGAGTAAAGGAAGAAACCGTGATTCAAGTAAAGTATGCAAAGTCCTTGGAGAAGGGTTATCTCTAGTGTGGACAGAACACAACTGTTTTCTCAAACAAGTTGAATGATTCCCTTTTGCCCCTCACTATATTCTTTTGAAATGAAACACCTACTGCATTCATACTCAGAAATCATAGAAATCTCCTTATTAAAGTCTTCAGGTCATATAAGCAAGGCTTTTCTTCTCCTATAGGAGATGCAACCCTACCACACATTCATGATAAGACCCTCCTGCCATCAGCTGGATTATGCTTTAAATATTGTGAATTAGATATCATTAAGACCAATTTTCTTTTAGAAAAACAATTAGATTTTCATAATTACACAATTATGAACATTTAGCTTCTTTAACTTCTAGTCTACACAAAATATATGCCTAAGGAAAAAAAAAACTCGGAAAAAAAAAAAAAGAAGTTATATCACAGAGTTTAATTTCAACCACCTGGCATAACAATGAAAGTGTCAGACATTCTGAAAATGTCCTAGGAATAATGAATGAATTCTTAACGTCTTCCCCTCCACCTTCCCTTTTACTCTTTTCTTTTCCAAGATTAGAATTTACTAGGGAATAGGTTTTTGAAAAATAAAGTTTCTTGTTTGGAAAACGGCCTACATTCAGAAATGTCTAAGAACAAGTATTTTTTTAAAAAACTAATAAATAATCATAAATCAAAATACATTAAAATAAAATTACAGTACATCATCGCTCCTAGGAGGTCCACCATACTAGAAGTTCCTTTCAAAGGTTCATAAATAAAGCCTCTGGACTTAAAATCGTTTCCTGCATTGTGATGAAGAGTATGCAGAAAACTAAGAATCGCGAGTTATCCGTCGGGTGATGTCCAAGCTACTTGGTCTCGTGCGGGGCGGGGAGACTTGTGTTTTCCATCCAAGCGAAGACAATAGAAAGGTGCTCGTCCCACTTCCTTATGTCCTCAAAACCTGGAAAGAAATGACACGGAATGAAGTCGGTGGCTCACAATCCTTCAAGGCCCAGTTCTCTTCGGGCCAGTCCGGTGGACAAAGCGTGCTCGCCAAGACACCGTCGTTACTCCCTCGAGTGCCCAGACACGGTCCAGGGGCGCTTGTGACACGGCGGGAGTAAGGACGCCGCCGGGGAGCTCACCTGTGAGCGCGTGCGGGGCAGGGCGGGCGGGAGGCGGCAGGCGAGGCCTCGGTGCCTGGCCGGAGTGCCCCCCACGCGACCCTCTCGGCCTGGCCTCTCCTGGCTCCGGCTTCTTTTCCTTCTTTCTACCTCCCCAGACACTTGACAACACTAGTAATTTTTCCATCCAAGAGCCAAACCTCTAAACTCCTTCCTCCTCCTCCTAACAGCCCCGAGACCCACTCCTCGGCATGGCCCTCGGAAGCGGCAGTTGCCGGGACCTTACCTTGTCTGGCCCGGGTGCTGCCCCCTTCAGGCAGAGTTGGAGGTGCTGCGGAAAAGCCGGTGGCCGTGCGGCTGCGAGAGCGGTTGTTGGTGCGGGTGCGGTAGTTGATGAGGGTGCGGGTGCGGATGCGAGTGCTGGTGCGGATACGGGTGGAGTTGCTGGGGCTGCGGCTGGAGCTGAGTCTGAGGCTTGGGTTGGGGCTGCGGCTGGGGCTGGGGCTGGGATTGGGGTTGAGGTTGTGGCTGAAGCTGCGGCTGCGGGGGCTGCTGCTGAACCAGGTGCTGCTGCTTCTGCCGCGTGGACTTGACCGCCAGGATCGCCTGACGGTTCTTGTACTGCACCATCTGCAGCGTGATCTCGGCGTTCCAGCCCTGGTCCTGAGGGCACCGAAAGTCGATCTCTTTGCCCTCGGTCATCACCACAGTGAAGTACATATACTTGCCCTTGCGCTCGACGCAGTCCACGGTCTTCATATTGGAAAAGTGCAATTCCTTGAGCTTGACCGGTGGCTCGAGGCTGGCCACGGCGGGGCCTCCGGGTTGGGACGGTTCGGCCGGCCCCTGCCCCGGCTGCGGCGGCTGCTGCTGGTGTTGCAGCTGCTTGGGTGGGATGAGCAGCAGCCCCTCCTCAGTGAGGATGCAGCACTTTTTCTTCCAGAGCTGCAGCAAACCGTCGCTTCGCTTCTCCAACACACCCTCCTTCAGCGCCTTGCAGCCGCTACTCTCCAACATCCTATCGGCATAGGGGGGGCCGCCGCTCGGCTCGGCCTCTCCACTTCCAGCCGCCCGGGCCCGGGGCAGCAGCAGCAGCCGTGCGCCGTCCTCGCCCCAGCGGCTCCCGCGGCCGCCCGCCCGGAGCGCGCAGAGGAGGCTAACACGAAAGAAGCAGAGCGGCGGCGCCTCGGGGTCCGGGCAGAGGGGCAGCCGCGTCCTGGTGCGCCACAAGGTCCCGGAGCTGCGAGCCGCCGGGCCTCTGCCGTCCTCTTGCGTGCGCTTACTGAAGGGCACTGGCCGGACCCCCTCGCGGCGCTTTTGAATGAGCCATCCCTCCCACCCCCGAGTGACACCCAGCGGAAAAGGCGGCTCCTGGCGCCCGCACCGCGGGGGAAAGCCCAGCTCCGAAAGGCGCTCTGCCGCCGGCGCACGCCTCATTAACTTGGGACCTTTCCAAAGCCGCTCGCTTCCACGCCCCCCGCGTCCCTTGCTCCGCCTCTCGCCGCCCACTCGCTTCCGCGCTCCTTCCCCGGGATGGCAGCAGGGACCCAAGCCCCGGAAACTCCTCTCCTTTGCCAGGAGGGCGCCCCAGCTGCCCGGCAACAAATGCCGACGCCCAGGCGGCGCTGACAGGCCATCCCCACCGTCCCGCCTCTCCCCGACCTGCTGTCTGCCATCAGCCTCAGAGATGGAAGATGGAGCTGCGAGGTGGGGAAAGCTACCAGACAGTGCCTGGCACGCCAAGCTGGTGGTCTGCCCTCGGGAACCAGCCCTGGGGATTTGCGCTGCGCTCCGGGATCCCGCAGAGCCAGTGTCCTGGCCAGGGCGAGCAAGGAGGCTGGGGCTGAGGCTCGTGAAGTCCTGGGAAGTGTGCCTACCCCCGACCCTACGTAAATAAACATCAAAGGCCGAGAGGACACAGTGGCATTATACTCACATTCGCTCACGTTCAATAACTGGGTCTTCTCGCAACCGAGAGGGTGATTGTTAAACAACAGCGCTACAGTCTGTCCCGTTTGGAAGAGGTAGAGGAAGATGACCCACTTCAGATGGCACCTCGCCTTCCTTTTCCCTATCGGGAGTGCAGGCTCTAGCCTGTCTTCACCTGGGACACAGCTCTCCAGCTTCCTTCTTGACTGATGCGTGCAGTCTGCAACATCTCACAATAGTTAACTCCAACTACTAACCAGGGGACTGTCCCTTGCTGAGAGACCCCACACTTCAAGGCACAGCTCAGCCTTTCAGATGGCAGATTGGCCTCTGCGGGTCCTTTGCAAACATCTAACGGGCAAAATCTATATTTTGTAATCTTATTGATCTGTGAGCTGGGGAAAGTAACGCTGTGCTCGCCGCTAGCTCTCTCCTACTCCCACATTGAAACAGGCCCCCAAGTATGTACCTTCCCCAAGGATATCAAGAAGAAACATTTAGAAGAAATAAACCAGGGGTGAACAAGTCAGAGTTGGCCAAGGGAAGAGGAAAGGCTGCTGCTTGTGCCCAAGAAGGAAGAAGGGAGAGAGCTTAGCTCATCTGCTAGTTTCATGGGGCTGGAATAAAGAACTCAATAGGGGAAGAAGTGAGTGATGAGCTTGGAGAGCAGAGCAAAAGTCAAATCCTTTGTGCCATGCTAAGAAATGCAAAGATAATCCCAAGGCAGTCGAGAACAAAGGATAATTTTTAAACACAGGAGAGTCCTGAATCTTAATCGAGGGAACCATGTCTTAGCAAACGGAACAATTCCAGCACAATCCTGAGTCCTACTGAATTGTTCTTGGCACGTTCTCAGAGCCTTCACATTGTTAATGGATTAGCAGTCTTTTAAGGGAAAAGGAAATTATTAAACTTATGTAAATATTTCTGGTAAGATTATATATTTTAAAAATTCTGTATACCAATAACCAACACTACACCTAACATCTCAGTTCTTTCCTTGCCTTTGTAGGACAAGTAAGCATTCCAGAGGATTTCTACGTGACCAGCTGTTCATCGTTATAACAGAATGCCATTCTTCAGTTCATTTGGAAAGGATACTTTCTTTAAGTGTGTAATTCAGAGTCCCTGAGGGCAGGTGTAGTTGGGAAAGACATTTCAAATGGAAAAATGATACAATACAAACTTGATGGTAAAACTAAGATGTAATTTGGAAGCCCAAACCATTTCCTTAGGAGAAACTCAGTATATTTGGAGTTTTCTAATCTGCAGTTTATCAAGATGCAACAAATGCATTCTATCTAAATTACTTCAGAATGTCTGAACAAGCACAGTTTTCAAAAGCACTTATTTTTATTATAACTAGAGAATTTAAAAGTCAGAATTTCCATGGGGTATCTGAAGACTTAGTGACCAGTCAGAAGTGCAATGTGCGCTCTGACGACAGTGCACTGATTATTGGCAATCTCAAAGTATACGAATCTTGTAGATTGGTCACAACTTTGAACTAATTTATTTCAACAGTCACCACCAACTCACAAAACTGGTCATATTGGCAATGAGATAAATTCACAAAAGTGAATTATAGGAAAAAACTGTTTACAACACCACAAGTTTAGCTGTAGATATAATGAAAACCTACAAATGTTGCTTAAAATTTACTAAAGTTAGAAAGCTAACAAAATTATTGTGTTAGTAAACAAATTTGAAATGGCCAATTCAAATTGCACATTATGGCTCCTGCACCAAGTTGTCTAGCTGCATCTGACAGTTGATCATTTTCTCCTCTTGGATACAGTTCTTCACTTGACTTCAAGGACATTACTCTTAGTTTTCCTTCTACCTCCCTGGTTACTGTCTCAGTCTCCTCCACAGGTTCCTCTTCTTCCCCCCAACCCTTTATTAGCGAGCCCCAGAGCTCAGTCCTTGGTTCTCTTCTTTATTCACTGCCTTGTTGATATCATCCAGTCTCATCATTTTCATTAATATCTATGTGGCCAAAGACTCCCAAATTTATATCCAACTGCTTGTTGCCAAAGAATAAAACAAAGACCAACAAAGTTAAAAAAAAACAACAATATTCTAGGCAAGGGAACACATACTAGTGAAGACATTCACTGAGTAGTTCACTAGAGGAAGTCAGAGGGGATTGTAGGTCATAGAAAGCAGGATTCATAAAGTTTTGGCTAATAAAAAACCTGAAAAATAACGCTCTGGATAGGATAGAGTCTATAGGTTTATGTGATGGGTTTAAACAAATTCCTGGATGGAACTGATTCAGTAAGGGTCTGGAGTCACTTAAAGTTCATGGTTTTTAACAGTTTTAGCTGGTTAGAATGGCTGTAGTAAAAAACAGCTTTCAGTCTTACTTGATATATTACAGGCCAGTATTGCTGTAAATTGAAATTTTTTCCTTTTACCCTTCTTTACGGTACCATTTGGACATCTAACAGAGAATTCAGATATATGTACTCCTCACCCTGATTGATCTCTACCTGAACCCCCTTCTCAGTTGATGGCAATTCCATCTGTACAGTTGTTCAGGGCAAAACCTTGGGGCAGCACTGCCCTACAGGCCAGAAAGAGGCCTTCACCCAGAGTCCTGAGCTTTAGAATCAAAATGACATGCCTCTCTGGAGCTCATCCTCATTCTGGACTATACTCCAGGTACTTAAAGATTCCAGGGCCGGCCGAGTGGCGCGGTGGTTGGGCACTGGCTTGGGATGCCGGCGACCCCAGTTCGGGTCCCACATGTGAGGGCCAGTGACACTGCCCTCAAAAAAAAAAAAAAAAAAAAGAGGGCCGGCTGAGTGGCGCGGTGGTTAAGCACTGGCCTGGGAAGCCAGCGGCCCCCTGTTCAGTCCCACATATGAGGGCGTGACACTGCCCTCAAAAAAAAAAAAAAGATTCCAAACACCCTGCCTATATGGCCTTGACATTTGGAGGGTATGCATTCCATTCCCAGTGCCTGCACTGGTATGTGGAGGAGAGGGGTTTGAAGACACAGTCCACACAATATGCAGGAGGCCCCTTGCCACCCAATTCTGAGCCAGGGATGGCAAGAGAAGTTGTCAAGATATGAGCATTGAATGTTTTTCACTTAACAAAAATTTCAAATATTTAAGCATTGGTGTCTCCATTGTACTCTTGCCCCAGGACTGCAAATGTTTAGCAGCATACTTATCTTGCAGTAATCCTTTAGTCATTTCCTTCGATACCCAAGCCACAAATTGAGTCTGGAAATCCCATCAGTTAAGCCTTCATACTACATCTATATTCCGTCCATTTCTCCCCACTTCCTGACCGCCCTGATCCAAATCACCACCATCTCACCCCTGAATTACTGTGAAGACCTCCTAACTTGCCTCCCTGATTCTAGCCTTGTGGTTTTAGAATCTATTTCAGTTCAGCAGTTAGGGTCGTCCTAATCACGTTCATCTTTGCTCAAATGTCCTCTCAATGAGGCTTATCCTAGTCACTCTAAATATGGCAACCACCCAATTCCCCTCAATTTTTCCCCATGGCATGTATTACCTCCTGACATACCATTGAGTAATATATTATGTCTATTGCTTATTTCTGTCCCCCAGCCTATACAATGTAAGCTCTTCAAGAGAGCAAGGATCATTGATTCCAATCATCTAGTGTAATTATTTGTACATAGTAGGGATTCAACACATGTAGAAATTTAAATTGAATTAGAAGCTCCTGTCATAAAAGGAAAATCAGTATCCTTAAATGCTTTTGGCAATCTTTCACAATGTATCCTACTTTAAAATTTTTACAAACTGTAATAAGACTATAAAGAAACATCCAAAATCAATATATATTTGGTATAATTTTTTTTTAATGGATAACTACTATACATGCTAGGCCTGTCTCTGAATCTTAAATGCTATCTATTCTATAGATGCTACCTAAAATAAGTCCTACAAACCTTTCCTTTTCAAAGCAACATGCAATTTAACATTGCAAGAGGTATTTACATAAACTATCACCCTATTGGTTTCTAGTAAGAGTAACAAAGGTTGAGCAACACAGTAATGGAACTGAATTCGTAGCAATTTCTCTTAGTGGTTAAGTGGCCAAATACTTGCTTAAGGTCCACTAATCAATACTGCCTTAAAGACATTTAACAGAGCTTGAGAAGTTATTAACAAGTGTTTACTTTCATTTTCAACTTGATTACAAGATTATAAAAACTTTATAAACTTCCCAATTTGCAATATACATTAAAACCCCAAGACAATGATTATTATTAAACGTTTGGATAGAGCGAAGTTCAACTGTCTTTCACGAAATAGTTAAGAGCCAAATAACCTATGAAAATGTCAGGTTACCCCCATCAGCGCATAGACCCACATTCAGACTGCAATGTAGACTTCTTAGCCATTAATTTCATTATTAAATACTAGTCAGTAGAAATACATCATAAAGACTGTAACTTCCAAAATGTCAAGTTGAAAAGGTTAATTCTCTTCAACTGAATACGGAACTATCCAAACTTAGGTGTGTTGGCCAAGCTGCCTTCCTTTGAGACACACTACCTGATGAGCTGATGCCTCCTAGTGATCAACTTGTATAACACAGCTTAGAGCAAGTCAGAAGTAAAAGGTGTTTAGTGCTCCATTCAAGCCTTTTTATAACTGTTATTACAATCCACTTGTAGATCAAGCACTGTCAATCAGCTGTCTCTCCCTTCTCTTCTGCCAATAGCCTAATTCAGGTTCTCATTTCTCTCATTTATGCTCTTATAACCCAACTACTTGAAACCACCCTATTCTATACACTGCCTTGCTACCAGTTCTCTTCCTAAAATGATAGAAAACTTTTAATCACCTCCCACTGTATATAAGCGAACATTCCAATTCCTTACCCCAGCATGGAAAATCTTCCAAAGTCCTACTTGCCTTTACAATTTTAGACTCTCCTTCCACTCAACCCTAAGCTCCAGTATTAAGTGAGCTACTTGTGTTGATAGTTTTGCTTTCCCAAATCCTCTGTAACCTTTTGTTCTTCAAAACCCAGTTCAGATCCCACCTTTTAGTTTTTTTCTGGCTAATTCCTTCCTAATCATATACCATTACTTTCAATCTGATCAGCAATTAACATCTTGGTTGAGTGTTTTCGTCCTTGTACCTAGCTAGTAACACAGTGGATCATGATGGAGATTGTTGATTGACAGCATGTAAATGGAAGTTTAAATGTTAGTTCTGGCTGGAAAGATATTGCTTTTATTCAAAACAGGGTAGGCAGGCTGAATAGACATTTAAGATGTTCCAAAAGTAACTGGGTTCAGGAGAGTCTGGTGACACATTAGATACTTGTTAGGGTACTATTCGCTTTGAAGTGGCAAATGAAAATGAGTGGATAAAATGGAGCAGGGGTTCGGCTCTCTTCTTTTTGCCCTAAGTTCAGCACACAGGAGCTATGAGCAAAGAGAGGAAGTTGGCCCAATGAAGGAAACTGAGAAGAACCAATACTGCGGTGTCACAAAACTGCTAACTCAAGTGTGGATACTGCCTTCTGCATTTTCAGGGGCAGCAGCAGATAAGCATCAGGTTACAATGACGGAGAGCGGAGGCACAGGTGAACTTGTTCTAAGTTTCCTTTGAGCATTGCCATAGCTGAGTAACATCCTCGCCTCCGTACTCCATTCAGAGCCCCAAAGCACCTAATATCCTTTCCTAGGTCCTCTTCTACTCCAGCTAGGTAAATTCTTGTGCTGTCTGCAACTCAAATATCTTATAGATAGCCACTTGGGCAAATCTTTCTGTTTCAGGGACTAGATTCCAAAGACAGCGCTCTCTTGTGCTGTCTTTTGTTACAACATAGCACGCAGTCTGAGAGAACAAACCATTCAATTTGATTATTGATATCTGTAAAAAAAAAAAAAAATTCAGTAAATGAGCAAAGGCATTTTTCTAGGCATTAGAAGAAAAGTAGCAGTGAATATGGATAATTCTTTTCAAAAATTCGAGGATGATATGACAAATTTGCTGGGGTGCCGGCTGTACATCAGTTTACTGCGGAAAAACTCAGGCTTGTTGTTCAAGGATTGGAGTGTGGAGATTGCATCACAGATTTCTGAATGTCAGTGGACTGAAGAGCGAAAGGGATGAAAGAATTCTGTGGGGTAGCCAGCCCCACAGAGGCAGAGGAATGTTTTTACCAAAGATAGAACTCAGGAAATCTATCTATGGCAAGCTTCCACATTGGTTCTGATAAACCTATCGGAAAAAGTAAATCCCCATGTTAGAGACAACAAAATTCGCACTATTCATCACAAACTATCTGATTCAAATAAATCATTGTTATGTGAATAGCTTAGCATCCCTTAACAGCTCAGAAACTAAAATAGTTGTTTCTAATGGGATTCCATTAACACCTGTTTAAGTCATTGTCCCAACCTCATCTGTGTATGCACGGTTCTAGGAAAGGTAACACGCGAAGCAAAAAGCCTTGGACAAAGATGAGGACTCTCGTTAGAACGCACCTTTGGGCTGCATTCTTTAATTATCATTCTGGGGCCCATTTACTTATTTCTGAAATGCAGTTATTTGCCTCATGTGTTCCAGAAAATCCTTCACCAAATAATCCTTTTGTAAACTTCTTCGTTATATGTGGCCCATGTGGTTGTCAACCCCAACCTCCATTATCCAATTCCCAACAAATTCAGCTTCCGCTCTAGATGTCCAGGTCTACATCTACCAGCCTTTTGGGTGCTGTAAGCACACATCATAGGCTTTTTAAAGATGGTTGGATGCCAGAAGTCTTTTGCCTCCTTCCGCCCCTCGTGCTGCCTAGAACCTGTACATGGCAGTTAAAAGGCACAGCAGCCATTTCAGACAATAAAGCAACTGTAATGGTGGAAGCCATATGACGAGGGCAGCAAAGCAGGTGATGGAAGCCTCTTTTTCTGATAACTCTAAAATGAAGTCTGGCTTCACTCTGGTCTCCAAAATAGTTGATATTCTGAAATCTCTAGCTTAAAGTGCCTGTTTAACCACTACTTGTGCACGTAGGAATATATGCAAGGAAGCCAGTGCAGGGGTCTCTCAGGGTGAGTAGGATGGACAGAGGCCAAAGAAATACAGATTCCAACTTGTGGCCTTCAAGTTATTGAACTTCCATCCTTACATATAAAGAGGGAATTATCATCCTCAAAGTATGAAGATTAAATAAAGGATAATTCCTATTATCTTAAGTGGTTAAACACACATGTGGATCTTTCAAAAATGCTTAAGATTTATAATGCTATAGGAGTAGGGACAGTAAAACCGCGATCTGGATGCATGTTTGTTGCCAGGGCTGTGTACCAACCGCAAAAAATGCTTCACAATCTAAATTGGCATTCAAGAGCAAGGCTCCTGACTACAGGTTCAAGATGGCAGAGTAAGAAGATCCCAAGCTCAGCTTTGACACCAAAACTACACTTACATATAGAACAGCTCTCCGAGAATGACCTAGAGACTAGCAGAACAGATTTTCTACAACGAAGGATACAAAGAAAACCACATGGAGATGGGTAGGAGGCGTAGACTCAATCCAGTTGGGACCCACCCTGCCCCGACACTCCCATGTGGTGACCCACAAGTAGGAGGGATATCACAATGTCAGAGGTCCCCCACAAAGAGCAAAGGGTCTGAGACCCAACCCGGGGTACCTGCACTGCACTGGGAAGGGGAATCCCTTAGCATCTAGCTTTGAAAGCCAGTGGGGCTTACATCTGGGAGAGTCAAAGGGTTATAGAAGACCAATGTTGTGCTCTTTCCGAGTCCTAGTGCAGACGCAGCAGTTTAAAAAGAACCTGGGTTGGGCCAGCCGAGTAGTGCATTGGTTAAGAGCTGGCTTGGGACTCCAGCAGCCCCAGTTCAGATCCCACATATGAGGGCCAGTGACACTGCCCTCTACAGCTAACAGCTCCATTTGGAGCTGGGCTGCAAGCCCTGGCGATGGTGTAGGCTGCAGCCCCTGCTACAGTGAGCTGCCATGGGCTACAGTGAGTGGCCGGCAGCCAGCAAGAGCTGCCAAGAGCCACGGTGAGCGACCATCCAGAGGCTGGTGACCGATCTGCCTCATCCGGGAAGAGCGCAATGACGATACCAACAGTGAAGCAACATCCTCCGCAACTAGACTGAAGAACAAAAAGACAGCAACTTGTCTGTTCCCCTTCCCCGATTCCCCAACGCTGTTCCCCTCCGCCAATTCCCCAATAAAATCTTTAAAAAAAAAAAAAAGTTGAACTACCATACAATTCAACAATTTCAGTTCTGGGCATTCATCCTAAGAAAACTAAAAAAGTACATACACCCTTATGTTCATCACAGTACTATTTACAATAGTCACAATATCAAAGAAAACTCAGTGTCCACTGATAGATGCGTGTGTATATATAAAAAAATCTCGGGCCGGCTTAGTGGCGTGGTGGTTAAGCGCTGACTTGGGAGGCCAGCGGCCCCGGTTTGGATCCCATATGAGGGCCAGTGACACTGCCCTCTAAATAAAAAAACAAAAACAAAAAAACTCATACAATGGAATATTAGCCATAAAAAATGGAATCTTACTATTTGTGACATGGATGTACCAAGAGGGTATTATGCTATGTGAAGTCAGAAAGACAAATACTACGTCATTTCACTTAATGTGGAATGTAAACAAATGAACAAACAAAATAAACACTCATAGGTAGAGAACTGATAGTTGCCAGGGAACTGGACAGTGGGTGGAATGGACAAAAAATGGAGGGGACTAAGAGGTGCAAACTTATTGTGTTGTCAGAAAAGTCGATGCATTTTTGCAGCGAAAGACAGAAAAAATACATAACGACTCTTCCGACAACCCAGTATCTCATGCAGGTGTAATGTACACCACAGGGAATAGTCACAGTAACTTTGTACAGTGACAGATGGTTCCTAGACTTCTCATGATGATCACTCTGTAAGGTATATACTTGTCAAATCATTATTGTAGACTATATTTTAATATACATTTAACGTATTTATTATAGAGCTTCACATTCTAAAAATAAAAATGTAATGCTATAAAAGAAGTCCTGCCTAGTTTAAAATACAAACAGTATAGCAATTAAGTTTTTCTCTGAAATTCTCCCTGTATTACAACCTACCTTAAAAATTTGTACTTACTGGTTACTTATACTTACCATTTATGGTTCCTTTACAATCAAACCTCACGTTTTTATGATTCACAATGATGTAATTATGTGTACATTTGGGAATTTCAATTGTGCACATAAATTCAAATAAAAGATTCCAATACGATAAACATCCCCCACCCCAAATATACTTGAACTTAACCTTTCTTGATATTTCTGGTCATTTTGGAAGACTACTGCAGCTTTTGCTCTATCGACACTATTCTAACAAAATTTTGTCCCCCGCAAAAAAATCACAATTTGTGGCCACCAGAAGACTCCATGTCATCTTCCCAAAATCTTACCATTCCTCTAGCAAGCTGTAGAGTTCCCTCCCATTAAACCTCAGTAGGCTTGTGGCTGACTCTATAACCAATAGAATACAGAAGTGATGACTTCCCACGGTAGGTCATAAAAAGGATCCACTTTTGCCTCTTAAAAACTGCCACTGTCCTGTGAGGCGATGTCTAGGTCTCTTGAGTTCTGGCCACATCCCTGCTGAAATTCCCTTTAGCATCACCTGTACACGAAGAGCCTTCAGATGATTCTATTCTCTCTTTCATTAAACTATTCAAGCCGTCAGCAAAATACATCTTGTCAGTTTGAAGCTTTGGTGGTGGTTTTGTCATGCAGTACTGAGTAACTGCAACAATTACTGATACTCTGATAGTCCCCTTGTTCATAGAACAATATCCACAGTCCAGGTTTGTTTTACTGATCTTCTCAATACGAATGCCTCAGTATGTACGAATGTGACTACAAAGGGTCTTGGAGTATCTTGGTTGACCTATGAGGTTGAACTAATGAGTATCATTTAACTCACTGCGAGGCCCCATACAGTATTATGGTTGGTACACTGGAAGAAGTCCAGGTAAATCCTAAGGAATCTACATATACAAAAACTTGCTGTATACCTACCATGTTCAGGTCCGATACTGGAAGTTAGGAAATCCAATAGTGAGCAAGTATCCCTAGAGTCCTTCCTGAACTGGTAGAACCAGTTCAGAGCTGAAGAACCAGAGTGGGTATTAAATTCAATAACAGGTGACTATGTTGAACGAGTATGATATGCACGAAAGACCAGTGGCAGAAAGTGAAAGAAAAGGCAGCCAACCAGAGCTGAAAAGCTAAAATGCAGATTAGACAGGTCAGGTTGTTGATGTGAAAGTTGATTTACAAGTTCTAGGTCCACTTACAAAGCCAAATGAACAGCAGACAGCAGATCCAGCCTCTAGTTTTGAACCATGTATTGATTAGCCTAATCCAAACCTAAAATTACATCTCCAAGACACCTCTCATTGTCTCCCCCTAGATTGTCCTTTCCCAGTGTCCAGGGCTCCAAGTAGCTGTTAGGGATGTACGGAATGGGCTTACTAATCACACGTTGGGTGTTTTGGAGGATAAGCTATCTACATACAACCAGACTTCACTTTTACCCTAAACCTCTTCTGGATTCAGCCCAAGGCAAAGGCAAATAAATCAGCATATGAAGTTTTCAAATGCGTCATAAAAAAAACAAACAAAAAAAAAAAAACCCAGTTGACCTTAGGTAAGGGCAGCAAATTATTTTCTTCAATTTCCATGTTTTTTCCTTTTTTACAACATCAAAACCCTTCAAAATGTGGTATAAGTTTCTATTTATTATAGTCTTAAGTCTCCACGTTCTTTTCTATCCAAATATAGCACCTCCTTGCCAGGAACAATTTTACTTTTTGAACAAAAAAAAAAGCAAAAACTGAAATTAACTGCCAACATCAATTTAAAAAGTGATTCCAACCACAAACTCTAGGTTTTCTTAGGAACCACATTTCCTAAGTGCTCACTTTTATTAATTATAATATGGTTCTATTTATTAAATGGTTCTAAATATTCTGCAAGTACTCCAAGCACTAATATTCTCTGCTTACAATCTTTCACATGATCAAAACATTGTCTGAATGAACAAGTGGTCAATGGACTCCAAAGTGTGTTTAATCCACCTACCACCTAATGTTATGAACTTTTTTATTCCGTCATTACAAATATTCATTTAGGGGTTACAGTTTCAGTATAAAATCTTTTCAGGGCCGGCTGAGTGGCCCGAGCTTGCTCGAATGAGAGCTAAGCTCTGAGCAATGGCAGTTTGATGCCCAGCTGGAGCTGAGCTGCCTGGCTCAGCTAAAAAAAATTATCACATTATATATATATATACACACATATTATATATATATATATATATATACACATTATATATATATCATATATATATGATCTTTTCTATTTTTATTCACTTATACCTATGGAGCAACCCCACCTACATTTCTCAATTGTTCAGCTACTAACTCCACCTATTTGAAGGTGGTTACAAATATGGATAGGGGTAAGACTTGGAATCCTATTGTTGGGTTAACTTCTAAGTATTCAGTGCATGTTGTTGATTCATTTCCTATGCCCGTCACCTGAAAAGGCCTAGAAACAAGGACATCCCAGAGATAAGCTTACCCAGCACCCAGACTTGGTTCTAATTGCCACCCCCAATTAAAAGAACCAGGGATCCTTGGAGACAAAGCCTAAGAAAAGGTTCAAGTCTCTCAGCTGAAGTATGGTTAAGTACTCAAACTATGTTAAGACACCAAAATTGCAGAGGAACCAGCTTAAAAAGGATACCACTGGTCCAATCTGGGATGATTTAAGCATCAAAATATATTGTGATTGCCTAGTTAAGACATACTGATTTTGATTCATTGTTCTGTGATCTAAGAATGGTCTGAGAAACACAGCATTAAAAGGGTAAAGGGGCATGATGCCTGCAACTTTTTTTTAGTGTATATGTATGCGTAATATAAATGTAGCAAAATCAATAAATGGTTAAGTATAGATCACAACTATTATAATTTCAGATTAGTTGAAACCTCAATCAAGGCCCTGCTCCCCCCAATCATGGAATTTGACTTTAAGGGGATTCATAGTAGATAACCCTGAATCCATTATTTTAAGAGGAGTCACCCCTTACTTTTTTTACAAAGTAGACTTCAGACCTAGACTCTAAATAGCCCTGAAGCCTTGAGCATAAATGTATTACCTTCAAATGACTATTATTAGCCTATCATGTCTTAGTTTAAAAACTATCTTCAATAGATATAATATCGGGGGTGGGGGGACAGGGCAAGGGGGAAGGGGTAGTCACTTTGTAAGGGGTGAAAAAGATAACCATTGCATAGTTTTGTACATCTGTAACTTAAAAAAATAAAAACATAAAAAAACTATCTTCATGGAAAGGTCATCCCCACTTAAAATACTCCGAACAGGTGCTTTTCCGTGGTTTAAACTCTTTAAAAGGATTTCTGTGGCTAAGTCTTCATAGCTTGGCCCCTTGTATTTCCACCCATTCTTTCAATACCCTGAATAGTCCTACTTAAGGACAACCTTCATTTGTTCTCTCCAGTACCTTCACCTCAACTGCTCTGTGCTCAGAGGCTCCATTCCCTCACTACACAAATTCCTACTCGTTCTTGAAATTCCAGCTAAAAACTCACACAAAAGGAGTATTCTGGTAGAAACTATTTTTACCATTCTATGAGAAGTTCAGATCCAAACTGCCCAACTTCAGTGTGACAAAATTATGAATATTAATACCATTAACTCTTGCTGAGAACTGTCAGCTTCTGGTACTATCTTGCCACTCGGCCGGCCCTTCTGGTACTATTTTTGATCGCTTGTCTCCAGTTCCTCTCTTTGCTTTAAAGTTTAAAATACGTAGAGAATTAAAAAGCACTGCCTTTTATTTTAAGCGACATTTTATCCTGAGTTTCAAAATCAAACAACTGGATTAAGGATTTATTTCCTGCGATCAATTTATTATTTCTAAATTGTTATACTGTTTCTCATTTATTTTACACTTAAGGTTAGAAACTTTTTTAAACTGAAAAACCTACAAGTACAGTATGTCAAACAGAAGAAACACAAAGATACAAACCACGCTGTATTTTTTAAAAATTAACTGAACACATCAAATTTCTGATGGATAAACACTTATCCTTAAATAACTGACATTCCAATAAAGATGTTTTCATTTCTCTGAAGTGGTCCTTAATCAGTCCAAGAACTTGGTTTTCTAACCAAGTAGAGTTTAATATCTGGATTTTGAAACCAGTATACAAAATCACTATACAAGATTAATCTCAGTTAATTTCACTGTTATCATTTACATTTTCAGCTATTAGACTTTGTGCTTTAAGTAGCAAATTACCTAAATAAGGAACACATATTTTCAAATCAAAATCCAGTTTACAATTACCAAATATATATACAGTGCAGATTTGTTAAAAAACTAAATTAGCATGTGATTTTTCCTTTCTAAGGTTCCTATAAAGAATGTACGCACTTCCTCTAAGCTATCCATTTATTCTGTACATTTAAAATAACATCTGGCTTGATTTAAACAGACAAAAATATAAAGGCTAAAATTTTTATAAGACTAACACATAAAAATGAACTGAAATTCTAAATCAAGCCCTGAAACCATTCAATATCTCAATATTAAAGTTTAGTATTTCTGCATGGTACAATCAAGTTTCCACAAACAATAATTCAAAGTTTAATATTTTCAATGGAAATCGTCTACAACTCAGATAAACCCACAAACTGATACTGTCTTACAAACTGCAGTAATATACTTTAGTTATCTTAAGGGAGATATCGTATACCAACAATCAATGTCATTAACCTATTCACAGAATGAAAATATTTCTATCAAAGCTATTTATTACCTCCTTTTCAGGTGTAATTTGTTATTAAATGAGCTAAAAAGGAAATCGATAGAATCCCATTCAACTTCATACAATTAAGGTATTTTTATCACAAGCACTAATACTGCTTCAGTGAACCAGATCAATTTATGTAACTTCTCAGAATTCTTTTAACTATCAGACACCCATGTTAAACTACAAACTAACGATTTATAGAACTGGTTCTGTTTACTTACCATATTTGAATGACTATAAAATCTCAAAAAAACCACTTTCTTACAGTATTACTTTTTAGGTGATCATATTGGATTTTACCATTTCTTGAGGGGAAAAAAATAAGCGAACTTCTTGGTAGCCAGAGCCTGGGCTAGAGAAAACTACAAACTGAAAATGTAATATAAAGATAAAATTTGAAGTGTCTCAAAAACGTCTATGGTTAACTCAGTAAAATCTGTAGAACCGTGGAATTCCTTTCTAGTCTTCCAGTAACAAACTCCATTTAGCAGTCCTTGGGAGATTGCTCATAATTTGTAATTTACAGGCCACCATGGTCTAACCACAGGAAAGGCCTCTTCTAAAGATCTCTACTCTTTCTTCAAAAAAAAAAAAAAAAAAAAAAGCATAGTCATTTAAAAAAAACAAAAAAAAAAAAAACACCCAAAATATCACCAGTACATTTTATAAAATTAAATGCAAATTTTATTAAGGATTTCAAATTACATATTTCAAATTTCTAAAATGGAATAGAACCATTTTGGAACTGGAGAGATGGCATAGATAGATGAACACTGATAACCCTTGAAACTCCAACTTTATTAAGAGAACAATTCCTCTTCAGACCACATCACCTTTACATAACAAGACGAAACAGTATCTACTCCTTCACTTTGGCAATAGCTATTTCCTAAAGGAATGAAAAAAATAAAAGTAGTGGTTTTGCTACTTTAAGGTCATTTAAAATGGAATTCTACCTTTAAATCTTTCAATTTAAAAGAACTTTTTTTAAGTTCAGCTGTGTTCAAATGAGCTATGGATACCAAAAAAAAAAATACCCAAAAAATCAGCACAGAATGTCTAATCAAAGCAACCAAAATCACTTTGAAAATGAAGAGGAAAAACGTAAGGTGCTATCATGGCCTTTTATCCCTACAAATGATTGCAATTGGTTAAGGATTTCCAGTAGTTAACTGAAATCTCAGAAGCAGAATGGATAGTACTATAGAAATAGCAAAATGTGTTCACATTCTAAGACCTTAACACTAAGTTTTCAAAATGGAAGCTGTATTACCTCTAAAAATGAATCTAATGTAATTTTATTAAGTACAAACTCTAAGCTGTCCTCTAATTACAATTCAATTAGTCCACTCCCACTGTCAAAGTTTTTAAGTTCACCATAAAAATTAACAGTAATTAGCCTGAGGTATTTTAAATGTGACTCCAGTTTCAAATTTAATGGCATTTTTTTCCCCTAAAAATGATCTTATTTCTATTTTAGTCCCATTATCTCTACAATATGGTCATAACTAAAATAACTAAAAACTATCCTTGGACCTTTCAAAATAGTTGGTTATCCATCTACTTGCATTAAAATAGGAGCCACACAAAGGCCAAGAGTTGCCTGACCAGATCCAGAATAAAGTACTTAACTTGTTTTCCAGTTTATTTATCAAACCCTGGTATGAATAAAATGCTGAATATCATACTTGTGGTGCAAATAGGTCCAAATTGTTATGGTTGAGAAACATTTCATAAAATTGAACTTAATGTGCCTAACACATCTGTGAGGTAGTTAAGTAAACAGTATTACCCATTTTAATACATAGTAAACAGAAGCATGGGTAAATAACATACTAATACTTTAAGCAATAAGAACTGGAATTAATCGTAGAGGCCTGGGGCCCTTTCTCATTCTAACTGAAGGAAATAAAACTTTAACTTTTTATCTTTCTTTTAAAAAAACATTACATCATTTAAGATTTTGTCTCTCTTTTTCCTTTCGTGTTAGGAGATGCAGTGCACCTCTTCCAAAGTTGGCACCCTTTTCTTCAATATGGTAAACTGGGTACAATGCTTACTTCAAGCTAGGACTCTGCTTCTATCTGAATTAGTACAAAATTAAGACATTATCTTGTGAGAACTAAAATTATATTTGACATTTTTATTTTAGGCTGCAAAAACAAAAACAAGCAAACAAACAAACAAAAAAAAACTTGAAATAGGCTTGTCAAATGATGAAAAGTCATCCTTTCCAGGGAAGCAGAAGGTAGACCCTACCACAAAGAAAAGATGCTTAGTTAATGGAGGTTAAATTTAAAAGTACAGTTAAAATAATGAAGCTTAACTTCTGAAAATCCTAGGTTTTATTCACCCCTCTGTGATAACCAGTAACCATACTACTGAGTTAGGGTTCTTTAGTTAACTATGTCACCTAAAATACCAAAAATCCATTAACACTCTAAGTTAATAGGTGTGGTCTTACTGGAAATTCTTAACCATATACTTGTCTTGACAAGTTTTGTTTTTGTTTTTTTTAAATGATGAATTGTCTTAGTATAAGCACTGCATTTCTAAAAGTAATGAAAGGCAAAGCTAATGAAAACAAACAAACCCATTTCATTACCAGCTGAAAAAATACTTTGGTTCTTCAGGAAAAAAAATTAGCAAAACAAAAAGTCTGTTTCATTGAACAGTTCTGTTTATTTTCATAGCTGTAATCTAATAGTTACAGGATAAAAATACTCCAGAAGAACCAAACTATGTAGCAATGAATGAAAATGTGTAAATTTCTACATTCAACATATCTAGCAGAAAAACTAAAGTTAAAATACTAGGCAGAAAAAAATTGTGGTCTTTAAAATATCAGTTCCTTTCCTTTAAAAAAAAAATTAATTACTGAGTCTACCAAGGAAATACAAAAACATAAGGCTGTAAGTAAATGGTTGTGTTTAGGCTATTACAGTGCAGGTTATCCTCAAGGCCACATACATCCTGCTTCACTGCTGCTTGCACTCTGCTGGGTTTTGATCCTTCTGTTAAAGGAAAACAACAAGTCAATCTACCTTTTTCTTCCTGCTTCAGTTCATTTTTCAATAGTAATTACCTTTATTCAAACATTAGTAAGTCACAAAAATGCTAAAATAAAGCTCAAATTTACATTGTAGAATGAACTCCATAGAATGAGACACAGAGCCATAATCTTAAAAAATTATATAACCAACCAACTTACGTAAGTCACATTATCCATTAATTTTGCTTTTATACAGAAGTGATTCAAAAACACTAATTCCGTTCATATTTAGCTAAGAGTAATTCATACTTGTTAGAATATCATTTTTAACTACCCTCTTAAGTATCTTCTGAATATTTTATAGCATTTAGCAAATACATGAATGTATTAAAGACAAACCCGAGTTTCAAATGAATCCTGATAAAATGTACTTATGTATTGGCTTGTCAGAAGTCATGACGCATTTTTGCAATGAAAAACAGAGAAAAATACATCATGACTTTTCTGACAACCCATTATTTTGTGGAAGGATAAAGACCTTTATTAACCCTAACATGACAAATTCAAGGATAACAGACTGGGACTGAGAGATGAAGAACAAAGGTCATTAAAAGATCTATTAATAACAGTATTGCTCCCCTATTTCCAAGCACTCCTGCATTCAGATGATTTAAAACCTGAACTTTGTTTATAAGAAAGGTTGTTTTCTCTCCAAAGGAAAGCTAAGACCACAAGCTGTAAAGTAATTTAAAATGCTTCTAAAAAACATTAAAAATGTCCAAGATGGGGCCGGCCGAGTGGTGCGGTGGTTGAGCGCTGGCTTAAGAGGCCAGTGGACCTGGTTCGGGTCTCACATGTGAGGGCCAGTAACACTGCCCTCAAAAAAAATAAATAAATGAACAAAATGTCCAAGATGATGTGCCGTTAAAATAGAATCCTAGGGTTAACTTAGCCTGAAAACTATGACAAATACCAGGTCAGGACCAAAAATAAGTTTTTTAGGAGAGGTGCACTGAAATTGCATGCATGTTGAAATGCCACTGGTGATTAAAAATATATATAATCTCCAGTCAGTGGGCTTATTAAAGACTTTAGTGGACAAAAATAAAACTATATTCAGAAATAGCAATTTTTATTTACCTGCCTTAAATTTAGTAGAAAGCAGCACTAATTCTGCTCACCTTTGAGTCATAGTCTGGATCATTTTCCTCATCTTCTTCTTCCCCTTCCTATATTAAAGTTCAAAATGCATCCATGAAGTAGGTACACAGTAGCAAGAAATGGCTCATAATGTAGGGAGAATACAAGTTACTCTATAGGTCAACAGATTTTCATGATTACAGAGTTTGTGACAATGCAATTTAATCTGAAAGCTTCTAATATGAAAAATTTCCCAACACAACTTGAGACATCCAGACAGCTTTTATTGAAAAGATTTACTGCAGCCAACGTTGAAAAAGTTTACTGCAGCTTTTGACTTCTTCAAAGAGCTGATAACCCTGCAGCAGAACAGAATTATTTGAAATAAAAAAAATGTTCTGAGTTTTGCAATTTATTTATTGAAACCTTATACATACATTGTTTGGCTGTAGAATTCTAAAACCATAGTTTTTCCAAAAATGTTTTTATCCCATATCACAGAATAATGATTATAGCAAAGGAATACATAAGTCACTCAATTTGCTTCTCAATGTATTAAACAGAATTATTTGCTCATTTGGTAAACATTACCTCATCCGCTTCTTCACCTTCTTCATCATACTAAAAAAGGAAAAAGGATCAAATTTGAATGAAGCTAACAAACATTTGAGAACAGCATATCCATCATTGTATCCATTAATATCTAAAAAGAGGAAAAGTACTTTCCCTACGGTACTGATTATAAATCAAAACAAGGACAGTAGCTCTAGGAATCACTCAGCTTGGTGCCATTATATAAACCTGACAATCTGAAAAATTAGAGCACAATAAAATTGTGAATAAAGTGTGATTAAGACAATCATTAGTGTAAATATTTTACTTGCCTGTACTTATGGGTGGAACACAACGCACAAAAAGGACCTAACGCCTACTTGAAAGATTGCCATTTAGCAGTCAAGATATCCAAAACATTTGAGGGCGGCCTAATTTTACCTCAATTACTTAACATTCCTTCGGACAAAAATTCTATGCTTCTTAATAAATATTATCTTAAACACTAAAAAAGTCCTAGGCATGTTTTATTTGGTCAAAGACAAGAGCATAATAGATCTATTAACAGTAACCACACATAGTGAAGTTTCAATACTTTAGAGTAGGTCGTATTAGCAGCAAAATAAAAAACAAATGAACCCAAAGCGGATCTATTTAAAACAATTCAGGAAAATGATCTAAAGGACATCAGTAATGAGCTGTCCTGCTTTCTAAAAATTACATCTATTCATTAAAACTCTCACCAATTCTGACCATCATACCCTCACCAAATGATTGTATTGCAGGATTCTGATTCACTCACATCATCATCATCATCTTCAATAGCTTCTCCAGTAAAGTATAACACTGATCTTGGGATTATACGCTCACGTAAAAAGTGACCAATTTCAAAGTCAGCAGCAAGGATAGCTTCAGCATCATCATCCTATGTTGAAGAAGAAGAAAAGCATAAAATTTAATAACTTTGTAATTTATTTTGGCATATGTGAGAGCCTTGGGTTTAAATCATGAAGAAACTCTCAACTGCAGTTTTAACTTCCCATCACATTTAAACTAGCTTACATGTGTGATCAAACAGTCATCTACATACTCGTATGCCCTATGTTTACAGTACAGGTTTTTAATAAAAAGAAAGTTAGCAGGCCAGTGCACACACTCAGAGAAACTTTGGGAAATAAAAATCAGAACTAGTTATTGCCTTTTTTTCCCCCTGGCTTAAAAGACAAAAAAACAACTCTGTTATATGATTGCAGTTTTCCTTTAAAAGTATTAGTTACCGAAAACATCAAACAAAATAATTTAAGAATCGCAGGCTTTTAAGTAACGCTAAGTATATGGCACATAAAAGACTACAGAGGATCACTTTATACTTCCTAAAAGCAGCTGTACAATGCCAAACGAGGAGACTGATTCGTACTTGATAAAGGCTAAGCCAATCTAGGATTTCTATTTAATGGCAAAGCATAGCACAGAAACAGCACTGACATTATTCAAAATTAAAACAATCCCATTTAAGCTTTATGACACTAAAAATGGACTAAACATTCTGTGAATTCCATATTTATTTTGAATCAACAAAATCTACTAATAAAGCAACAACAACAAAAACACAAAAGGGAGGGAGCAGACTTTAAAAGAAACAATTCTAATCACAAGTGGAAGTATTCTATCCATATCTACTCAAGACTGTTTTGCTACCATCAATATTTGGTAACAGACTAAAAAACACTTGAACACAAACTCTAACCCATCCGTTGGTTGACATAAAATAGTGCGAAACTTGAAAAATGCTCGTAAGTAGTTCTTCTGACCTAAATTCACATGCTGCTTTATATCCCCCATTTTTGTCCAATAAAAGACATTTTGAGCCAAGAAAGTTATTGCTCTTTACAACATACAGAAAAATATTTGCCTTTTGCAGATCTGGTCTAAGCCTTGGCCAAGACTATTGCAATTCAAAAGTATTCAGATAAACAATTTCTAATTCCATATATGTATGAAACTATTTAAATTTAAAAACCTGGCCAACAGAAAACCAAATTCAAAACATACCTAGCCTACCCTGAATGGATAGATTTCATTGAGGTTGTTCCTCATTCCATGCTGTATGCCAGAAACACTTCTCAGGGCTTGGCTATATAGCCATATATTTAAACTCTATTTTCATTGGAATAATAAACAGAGAAAGAGGTTCTAACTAGAATGTGGTTAGACAAGTTTAGTAAATAATATATAAATGATTTTAGTACAGTCTAGTTTCAATAAGGAAGAGAACTATTGTCTTGAAAACTTGAATCTCTCACAGCAATATTTCTAAGTCTCAAAAGAAAAGAAAATTTTTAGCTTTTGTTAGCATTTCCCAGTGGAAGCACTATGAGCATTTTGAATGCAACAATTTTGCAGATGCGTAAAGGTCTTCCCCATGTACTACAAGCCTCAGAACACAATGATAGTAGCAACTGCCCCACTCCCCACTTTTGTGAACCAGTCCTTTAATTTTGTTTATAGCGAACAATTCAACAAATAAATGTAACAATTCAGCTTACCAGATCTCCACTCTCAGGAACTGAAAAATTAAGAAGAGAAATTCAAATGAATAAAAGAAGTAAAGTTTATAATAAAACAATCATCAATACCCACACTAAAACACTATTTACCTTCAGGAGGAGCGAAAAAATTAAAGAAAGAATCATTTGAAACTGTTTTGGTCACAGTACGAACTGTCCCTCGTCCCTTGTGTTTCTGCTTCTTTTTAATGGTTTTCAAAGTGACATTCTTCCCTTTTTTCCAATCTATCTGGCACCTTCCAAAACAAACAGAGGGAAACTATCACAATCAATACATTATTTGCGTAGAGAGCTAAGATTTTTCTAATTAAATGGTATACTTAATTTCAAATTTTAGAGAACAAAATTGGTTTAAATGCTTTCTGTAGCCGTGTAAAGAGAAAAAATTTATTTCTAAACAAATTTTTTCTAAACACATATATTTGCAATTACCACACACTCACAACATAATGTAAATGTGCACTTCTTTTGGAGACATAGCTATAATAGTCTACAGGCCAAGGAGAATTCTAGGAAAATGGATAAGCTCGTCTCAGAAAACATTTTACTCCAACAATGTACATATGTACCAAGCATACACTAGGGAAATACCATCACAAATCACAAGTAAAACAAAAACAGATATACCATTCTATTGAAGCAGTAAAATTAAACTCACCCTGTACAACCCATAATTTCTGGTCCATCAAAAGAAAAGGGATCAGAATCATCTGGTTCTGACCTCATCCTGTATGTCTTTGTCAACACTTCATTTGTGAAATATTCATTGGGCTCAAAGTGAAATTCTAAGACAAAACTCTTTAAAAAAAAGTATAAAAACAAATTAAATTCCTACATCATCAATTTCAATGCTTTAGTAAATTTTAATCTGTGATATTTATAAACATAAAATTCTAAATGATAATCTTTTTCCTACTCTAGGAAATGACCACATAAATCCTCAATTATGTTAAAAACAAAATGAGGCACAAAATAAACTAAATAAAATTTAGTTCACCTTACACTATTTAGTAACATGTTTTCGAAATAGGTTAGGCACACCTGAATAAAGCGACCAAGTCCACCTTCCTCACCAAAAGGACTATGAATCTTACACTAGAACCTGAGCTTGACAGAGAAAAAGCCCAACCTTATGACATGCAATACAAGAATCTAAGCCTATAGTAGAGCTTTGCCAATACTTTAAATCAATCATACTGACAGTTTTGGAGACGCTATGCTCTTTCATAAGGTGGAAGTAGGGGCCCTTAATGGCTTGTTTTATGTAATTCCCAGACACATGCCTTTTAACACAGAGTAAGTATTTTCTTAATTATGTTTTCTTGCTTTTTAAAATTCATTTTTCATCCAAGATCAAGGACTATACTCTGAAAGTAGTTATGTTCAGAGAGAGAAAAAAGAATAAATGTTGCATCACACTATCAACATCCAAACACTTATTTCCTACCAACAATTAAGTGTATCAAGCATCAGTTTGAATTTCTTTTCACGCCCCCATCTCTACCCCTTGAATGTCAAACCTCTTTTAAAGAAGTTCCATTTATCTACCTGTTAACATCTACCATCACAAAACTACAAGTATTTCAAAGTTCTTTTACCATAGGCTGGCCCGCATCTGAGAACTTCACTTTAATATCTTTCAAGTGCTTCAGAATAGGCTCGTCATGTTCCTTCAAATGAAAAACATATTAAAATAAGCATCTCAAGTGGCATTTTAGGGCTATGGGCCGTACACCTTAGGCTAACTAACATTTCCAGTTAACTTTTATGTTACAATGACTACATCGTTATACAGCCGGAATGGGCTGCCGAATACAGAACCAAGTCTAAGGTATGTTTGCTTTAAAAACGTTTCTTCATTGTAACTGCTGCCACTACCCTAACTTTGAAAGTAAAAATTCAACAAGCAGTCATTGTTTTGATAGTTTTTCTTGCCGTTAACTTCCATCACCAAGTAGTACAATGCAGATGGTAGTGGCTCAAGGAATGTTTCAGATTTGGAGAGGCAAAGTTTCCAGAGAAAATGACAGCCATAAAAGGGTTCAAGATATTTACAGTATTCTTTTAAAATGCAAATGTCCCTTGAAATAGTTGTTTCGGACTGAAAAGGGAGGTTTTTTGGATAAGACAACTGAAAGTGGCAAGCCTCTCTCATTCTACTTTCACACTACGCATCTAAAGACAAGGCACCAGGCTATGAGAAAGCACCAGGCAATAATGAGCCATTATCCAAAGGACCATTCATTTCATTACCTAATTTTTGAAAACTAATTATAATTTTTTGATTACATTAATCAAAGCTGCAATTTTCCCTCTACAGATAACAGCTGTTTCAAAAGAAAGCAATCATTCTACAAAACAAAGGTCAACAATGAAAAGACTAGTCATTATGGAATTTAAATTTCAAAGGTTTACTGGGGCAAACTGGTGTTTTAATGAATGTATTTACCTGAACCATATCACTGAGCAAGTCAACGTTCTTAAAAACAGTCAACCAAAATTCAGGAATTCCCTTGGGGTCTTCTTTTTCTTCATCCTTTTTCTCATCTTCAATCTTGGCCTTTTCTTTCAGCTCCTCCTTGTTAAATGACAGCATACATTATTGTATACCTAGATTAGACCTCTTCATGCCCTTATATTTATACATGCCCTTAACTTAAATGTAGTGGCAGTTTAGAAACCAACAAACCCCCAATCACTAACTAGGTGGTAGAGGGGTTCAGCACTTCAGCCCAAACAGATCTAGTCTAATTGTGTAAACACTGCTGTAGACCTATACCAAATCTTACTTGTATAAATACTGCTACTACCATAACCCTCCAAAAAGAACCACCAGGACGATGAGCTGTAGGAAAGCGTTTTAGGCGGGGAAAAAAAATCTTACTTCATGAAAAACAGACTTTTAAACATCATAAACAGGAAAAGTGAAAGAAATATATATACCCTGTCCAATGCCTCACCACTTCATGCTTTTTTAAAAATTAAAATATATTAATTACATTAAAATAGCAATTTTGGAGAAATGGTCATGTAACAGCACTGGATTGTGTCACAGCTCTGCCATTTATTAGTTCTGGGCAAGTCACTTAGAAGCTTCCATTTCTTCACTTGAAAAGGAAACAATGTTTTGTCCATCATGAAGTTCAAAGGAGACGTTTATATGACTCTATAAACATTAAATACTATAAAAATGTAAGGAAAAAGTCAACATGGATATAGATATGGTGCCAGGTTGAACACTGGCTCATTTGCACTCACTACCCATCTTACAACCAAGAAAATATTTTCAAGGTATAAAACACATTAAAGGTGATACCAACCGAAATTTCATCTTCCTCATCTAGTTTCCATTGACATTCTTCTTCTGTAGGTTCATAAATTGCATTAATGATCTCAAATCGCTAAAATGGTTAAAAAAAAAAAAAAAAAAGCTTGCATAAAAACACTGTCATCCAAGCTAAAAACTAGCCACTTCTCATTAAGAATTAATGCATACCACAACTTGAATTGCTATTACTGACAGTTTTCCCAAATACATCTAATAACCACTTGCTGAAAGGTCTAAAAGCAAGTTGATGTTTGTTTCCAGGGCTTTAGGTTCTCTAATTTTAAATAAATAAAACAAAGTAGGAGAAAGCATTACCTTATCAAATAAAGGCTGATAGAGAACAGCATACTTTCTTTCAAGATCGTGAACTTCCTCATAGAACTTGGCTTCTATGTGTGCACATTTAACTTGAAGGTTTTTGAGAGCATTCACTCGTCTTTTAACTACCCTAGGCAAGCTGAAAGGTTAGAAAGCACTAGTTACATAGCATGACAGTACAAGTCACATTTCTTTTTATCTTACTGAAATTGAAGCATAAAAGTTAGTGAATGAGAGGTTTCCTATTTAAAGCAAAGGATAGACTAAGTCAGAGTAATTAAAATTCAAGAGATATTACTACATGTACCTCTTACTGTAAGAGTTCTAAAATGGAAACAACCAGACATAGTAAACTATTACAGTAAGAAAGTGTAAACCATATCATCAACACATTGTTCACTGTACGCAGCTCATATCAGTGCTGGCATCTAAGCTGTAAAATGCAGATTCTAACTCTAAGAAGAACGACCACCTCTGTTTCTTTTAAATATGAATACCTCATCTGTAACCAGTTAGTATTAGAGAAAAGGAGGGGAGCATGTGTATGCTGGGAAAAGGAACAGTACCCTACACCATTATTTCCTAGTTTAGTCTCTATTTAATTTGGAATTTGAAACCATATTAAATAAGAACGTAATGTTTTATGAAGAGGGGACATGTTTGTTTTTTTAATAACAGCTTTATTGAGATATAATTTATGTCATACAATTCACTATTGGGTATAGATTTCTGAAGGGTTATTCACACGTAGTCTGTGAGCCCCTTAAAGAATGTTTAAACATACGAACCCCTCTACCAACAAAATATGTTCACACTCAAACCTAACTTCAGGGAATCTATGCAACAGATTCAGAATCCAATTAGAATTTCCTGCCATAGACAGATTGTTGTAAATCAAGTAATTATCTTAACCACAACTTAATATAAAGCTTAATATACTGTCAAGGTCAAACAGCATGGGCTGCTAGTCTCCTCCTTCCCAAGAAGGAAACTACTAGTTCAGTGTACATGTACGTACATACATGTACATATACACAAACACACCATGGGCAACTTCTGAGTGAGGCTGAAGATGTCTTTAACAGGTACAGGGTGAGCTACCACCTGGGGAGGGAATGGGATGGCCAGAGGGGTAGCAGTGAGGACATCTGGAAGAAAGCTTTTTAGGTTTTGCACTTTCCTTGCAACACTCACTGCTTGTCCCCTTCACCCTTCGCAAAGCCCAGTACCAACGTTCGTAGGATAACATGAAACTGATTGAAAGCTGGACTGGCTCAGAGCCCAGTTTCCTCCTCTACCCCTCCAATCCAGGCACAATGGACTACATACAACCAAAGGAAACTGCCCAGAATTATTCAGCATACTTTGAATCTGAGGTGACTGGAGCTCTCCTTAGCTTAGGCTCATTCTATCCCTTCTTAAAATCCACAAACCAGAATCTGATTTTCATTCCTCCCTCAATACTCATTATTGGAGTAACTTGCCCAGTATTCCTGAACTCTTAAGGCCAAAATAACTAGACACTTGAGGAGTACAATTTCTATGACAGAATGAAATACTTATTATCTGAGGCAGCATTATTAGACTAAGACTTTCAGCAGAATGTAAATATGTTAAGAGATGGGGAAAAAAGAGACAAGACCAAGAAATCTAAAACAGGGTGGGAATATCATGAAAAATACAGTAACTAAAATAACTAACGAATAGGATAAACAAGATAAGGTTCAACTGAAGAAAAAGTCCATGATGTTGAAAAGCTCTCCAGAAAGACAGCAGGAAAGGCAGACAGAAAAGCTATGATATGGATGACAAATTCACCAACAGCTGAGAAACAAAGGGAGGTGGATGGGTGAAGGTATGAGAATTTCTTAAAGCAATATGAAAATCCTTAGTGAACCCTAGACATGTTGAGATTTATGTCTTTCTAAAGAAAATTCTAAGAGTTCAATGAAGAAAGCAAATAACCTGCAAAAGAAAAGCAATCAGACTTCAAAAGAAAACACTATATACAAGAAGAAATGAGGTACATTTTAAAGATAATTAAGGGCTTTGAACTTATAATTTTATAGGCAAATTACTGTTTGATCTGAAGGCAAATAAAAATTATATGAGGTGTATCAGGCTTCAGGAAGTATGCCACAGATACTCATTATATTCATTAAAGGTAATTTTTGAATAAGAAAAAAAAAATCCAGGAGATGCTATATGTAAGGTATGGTTGCTCAAATATCTTGGGAAATTTTACTGTTGTCTTGAAGAAAACAGAAGACTAGGGAAATTATAAACAATACAGATGGGATAATAAAAAATCAATAGGGCTATATATAAACTTAGGTATTACGTTATAAGCCACTTTACCCTAATAACCAAAAAAGTATGCATTAAGTTATTTTATTTATTTCTTTTTAAAAAAGATTTTATTGGGTAATCAGGGGAGGGGAACAGACAAGTTGCTGTCCTTTTGTTCTTCAGTCTAGTTGTAGAGGACATTGTTTCACAGGCCCATGTTGGTATCATCACTGCGCTTTTCCTGGCTGAGGCAGTTGCTTGCCAGCTATTGGACGGCCGCTCATGCGGGCCAGCTGCCAGCCACTCACGGTAGCCTATGGCAGCCCACTGCAGCAGGGGCTGCAGCAGTCACCGGCACCTCACAGCAGCCCAGCTCCACGTGGGGCTGTTGTTCATCACCTTAGCTCTAGAGGGCAGGGTCACTGGCCCTCATATGTGGGATCCGAACTGGGGCCGCTGGAGTCCCAAGCTAGCTCTTAACCAACGTGCCACTCGGCCGGCCCCTGCATTAACTTTAAAACCAACAGAAGACAGACAACTAACTACTTAATGGGAAGGAGAAAACAGAAAGCACTACAAATTTAAAAATAAAAGCTGGGATAGGCATCTTTCTATCAGACAAAACAGAATCTACGATACAACCCAAAACTGACAGAATGACAGGGAGAAACAGATAAATTAAGTAGAGTTTTAAAAATCTTTCCCAGCACTGTTAGATAAAGCAGAAACTCAATAAATAAGCAGAAATAAAAAGAGAACCTGAACAATACAATTACTAAGCTTTAGCTATTGATTTCAACATACAGCTCTTCACACTTAACACTGAACTTTAAAATACCGAGTATTAAGGCTATGAGAAACACAAATTAATGTTTTACAAATTAAACGACCTGGGCATTCACTTAAAGAAATTGGAAAGAGGAACAGAGCAAATCCAAATAAGGAAATAACACTAAAGCCAGAAGAAAGCAGCAAGAACAAAAAAATATGGAAATGAAAAATTACTAATTGGTTCTAGAAAACATTAAGATTAAGACACATGGCAAAATTAATGAAGACTCAAAATACAAAACATAAAGGGAAAACAATAAGATTCTAATATCATGAATTGTATACTAATCAATCTGAAACCTGGATAAAATGCACACATTTTCAAAATATAAAACTCCAAAATTGGCATGAGATTTTTTGAAGAGCTCCATTTCCATGTTTTTTTAAAAAAAAAAAAAAAGGAAAAATTCCCAAAGACTTCTAGTTCCCAAATCCTAAAGGCCCAAGTCAATTTTAAGGAGTTCTACCAACTGTTCAATGAACAGGTAACTCTAATCCTATATAAGTTGTTTTAGAAAACAGGGAAAAAAGTAAAAGCAACCATGTTCATTTCATTAGGCAGTTGAAATCTTGATTCTAAAACCAGGGGATAGAATTACCACCCCTGAAAGCTTTTTTATTATACATACATACATGCACACGTGTATATGTTCATTTCACTAATAAATAAGGACCCTAAATAGATATTAACTACCCAACTCAACGGTGTAACAATACATCATGATTAAGCTTATTCCAGAAATGCAAGGCTGGTTTGATATCCAATACATGTATTTAACAGTATATATATACTTAATAGATTCAAAGAAAAAGTCAAAAAACCAATTTAATTGATACGGGAAAAAAGGGCCATAAAAATCACAAACAGACACAAAATTTAATGGAGATTTTATATTCATCCCTGGTTAAGTTTGGAATTAAGACAAAAATGCCCACTTTAACACTAGTATTTACATAATACTACAAGTCCTGGCCAATGTTATAAAGAAAAACAACAAACACGTGGTATAGTGTAATATGGAACATGAGAACTAAAACTGCCATTATTTGCAAATAAGATCTTTTGCCCATATAAGAAAAAAGCATAACAAATCACTGTTAAGTGTAGCAAGGTTTCTGGATACAAAGTCAACTTAAAAAAAAAAAAAAAAATCAATAGCCTTCCTTCTCTTCATCAAGAACAGCCAAGCAGAAAATACATTAAAAAAATAAAATACTAGGGCTGGCCGAGTGGCACGGTGGTTAAGAGCTGGCTTGGGACACCAGCGGCCCAGGCTTGGATCCTACATTATGAGGGCCAGTGACACTACCCTCTAAAAAATAAAAATAAGAAAATAAATGCTATTCACAATAGCAACACAATAAATGTATACAGGAATTATTCTAGAATAGATTATGAAGAAACTTTGTAATAAAAGACACAGAATATGGTCTGAATAAATACAAAAAATGGACAATTTAGTATTAAAAACAGAATTTTCTACCATGTTAATCTATATTATATATTCAATGTAATCAGAATTTTAGTTTAGAGAACCCTGAGAAACATACCGTCAGCTATATGGTTCAATAAAGATCTACAAATGACTAGATCAACCACAGGGGATGGGGGTGGTGAAAGAAAGCAACTTACCCTGCCAGATATGAAAACATACTATAAAGCTATAGCAATTAAGTGTGACAATGACAAAGAGACAAAAAGATCAATGAAACAGAAGAGTGCTGCTCAAAGACAAACACAGGTGTTTATAAGAAAATGATATGCAAAAAAGGTGGTTCCACAAATAAAGGAGGAAGAACGAACTATTTAGTGAAGTTATAAAAACTAGCTCACTAAAAAAGAAAAAAGGATCTGATGCCTATTTACACCAAATACAAAGATGGATTCTAGACGGATTAAAGACCTAAAGGTGAAAGGTAAAACTAGTCAACAGGAAATGGAGAAGAAACTAGGAAGGACTTCAAACACACCATAGGTCAAAAAATTTAATGAACATAAAAATTAAGGATTTGTTTAATGGAGGATGCTATGGATAGGTATTAGAAATGACACAGTAGATTATTTACAATGTCTAAAATTGGTAAGGGATTAATGCCTAGAATACATAAGAACTTTTGCAAAACAAGAAAAAGACAGTAAACCCCAACAGGTAACCGGCAAAGGGTACAAATGAGCATAATCATTATGAAGAGAAGCTCAACTCAACAGAAATCAGAAAATACAAATAAATTAAGCCTGCATCTCTTTAATGGGTTAAAAACAAAACAAAACTATAAAGCTGAATGATGCCAAATATTGGGAAAGGTCACAGAATAAAGCAACCTCCATGTACTGGATACAGTCATTTTAGAAAGCAAGCTGGAAGTACTTATGGCTTGCAAACCCCTTAACTAGCAATCCCATTGAAAAGTACATATCCCAAGGAAATTCTTCCAGTTCCTTAACAGAACATGTACAAGGATGACCATTATAAACTTTGTGTTTATAGAGTATTCTTGGTGTCCATCAAAGAAAAAAAAAAGCATATAATAAAACATGAAGGACACACATCAGAAGTAGGCAACAGGCTAGAAGATACTAGATACACAGAGGTAGCAACATGAATGGATTTTAAAATCATAATGCCATGTAAAAAAAAATTACAAGAAGATACTTGCACTATTATTAATTTATATCACCAACAAAATAAATAAGAAATCTGTATTTGTAACTCAGTGCATTTCTAATAAACCTCTAAACAAATCTCAGAAATGATAAAGATCAATCTGCTTGCTGTGGAGATGAACCAAAATAAATTTTAAAAGACCAACTCTAAATTGGTGGTACTTAGCAAAACTTTAAACTCCAAATAATCCTATACTAGATAGATACTAACAAACATTAGCTTTCCACTATTATATACATAAGTCCTAGATGGTCTTAGAAAGACAGACCTGCAATGATGATTAGAGAAAGATAAACAAGGGCTATGAAAAAGAACTTGTACCTTTCAATGTATCCTGTTGGTGTTTCTACCAGACCATCAAGTCTTTCTTGGAGAGCTGCAAGAATCTGAGGATTTTGCATCATCTGAACAGTCAGCTGACGCGCTTTGGGGGGGAAAAAAAAAGGGCATCGAAAGAAGGATTTTATGAAAATGTATTATGCTTTTTTAAAAGGACAATCCAATCTTGAGGTTTTCCTGACTAGCCCATAAACACTGGTATGAGTAGACATGAGCAGCAAGCTAAAGAAAATTCACTCTAGGAAAACCCAATGTGCAGGTTAAGTCCAGATTCCTAATGATCTGTAATGAATGCTATTTCCGCATCAACAATATCCTTCCGCTTCCTACTATCTTGTGTTTCACCCATCTTGCATTTGGGGAAGCTCAAAGCTTCACCCAGATGCCTATCTATGACTCTTGACAATCCTTTGAAGGCAGACAATGCATTCAGAAAACTGCAAATATGGTATCAAGCCTAGAAGACAGTGGAATGAGTAACCTGAGTGTTTACTTGATGATTATATATATAATGTGCCTGTGTGTATCTCAATAGAGAAACTAACAGCTGAAATAGTCAAAGGTTGTAACTAAAGCCAAACAAAATTTGATTAATAATATCTAAAAATTATACTCACTCCAAAAATAAGCTAGATTTATGCAAAACAAATTATTTTGCCATCTTATCTTCAATAGACATTCCATAAAATTGCCATTTAATTTTCCCAGTTGTTTTCAAGTTTAACTTACTTCTAATATTAATTTGGTTATTAGATGATATACTAATCTTATAGTTGTGATTACCAAATGTGCCTTTAGAAATATCAATATTGGCCACTAAGGATACAGTCTTTATCTTTTAGGGAAATGTTACAAGATGAAAACTAAATCTAGAAGCAGTAGTCTTTTAACAATTAACATATTTTGCCATGTATAATGCACTCCCATGTATAAGGCACACCCATGTTTTGGGCTCAAACTTTCAGGGGAAAAAGAAAAACCTTTCGTTTTACTTTTTTAATTCAAATTTGTATTTGTTTACATTTAGGTACTTACTTTTTGTATCATAAAGAAATTTTACCCTTTATTTTTTTAAACATATGCTACAAGAAATTTTATGTAACAAATAATTACAAAACACAAGAACAGATACAAGGTACAAGAAATTTTATGTACCGGTAACAAATTAACAATCTTTAAGCATCATAGAAGGAAGGCCAAGGACCCTTGTCACTGGAAGTTTTGGAAGTTCCTTTAAGTTCAACAAAACCAGGCTGGCCGAGTGGCTCAGTTGGTTAAGAGATCGCGCAAGAGTGCGAGCCAAGCTCTGAGCAACAGCTGTTCAAGGCCAGCCCGAGCTGAGTTGCCGTTGAGCTGCCAACAGGTGGCAGGATGGCTCAGCTAAAAAAAAAAACAAAAAAAACAAAAAACAAAAACAAAACCAATTATCGTATTCCAGGGTATTATTTTGCATACGGATATCATTATTGATTTCTAGAGTTATACTTTAATTCATAAACATAAATAAAAGAATCAAAAACATTTATTTATATAGACGGAATTAGTACTACCCATGTATAATGCGCATCCTTATTTTTCAGCTCACGAACTTGCTCAACAAAGTGTGCATTATACATGGCAAACTATGGTAATCTCATTCTGGCTTAAAATTGAAGAGCGGTCATCTGGTACACCTTGATATTCTTGGCCCATATCTACAGGGCATTACTTAAAGCAGTATAATTTCCACCACTGTCACTAACCTTTAAACGTTTTCAAAGAAGTCTAAGCTGGCAGTATCTGTTTAGAGGCACCACCAAAAACATTTCTAAATTCAGATAAAATTCATGGGTAGCTGTTTGACACTGCTGTGTCATGTCACTCTCGCAGTACAGAACACACAGTTATTTCTGAGGGGTCACTAAATCCACACTTTCCTCCCTACCACATTTCATCTCCAGCTCCCTCTGTACCCCCTTCTTCTTTCCCTTCCCCAACACACATACACACATACACACATACACAAACTGTTACTGTTGAGGGATGGGCCAGTGGATATCAAGTAAACAAGGATCCAAACAGAGAATGGTATTTATTACTACCCTCTAGAAAACATGTGCCAGCAATCACTGGCTCCTGAAGAAATTTAAAATAATACCTTTGATTTTTGTTTCTTCACCAGTTTCTTCTTCTTCTACTTCTTCAACATCATCCAAATCTTGATCAAGTTCAGACTGTTCTTTGCTACAATATCATAGTATCACACCAAGGTTCAAATGTACCCAATTACCAAAATATATATATATATATAAAAACTTTAATTTATTTCCTAGGTTAATATGCCTCTTTCAAAAAATATGAACTAGGAAATCCAAACGGTAATTCATTTTTCTAATTTCAAATGTAAACAAATAGGAAGTACTTTAAAATTTCATTTAACCAAGTGGTCAAATATAGTTTAAACTTTAAGCTTTAAAAAATGTGGTTTGATAGGTCTGGTTCAGAGAATGAAATGTCAGGAAGTATGCATTTTCTATTCAATATCTATTGACCTCACTTTTCTTAGTAACAGCACACTAATTTTGAGATGGCAACACACCAAGCTAAAAGTCTATTCCCCAGCCTACCTTTTAGTTAGATGTGGCTATATGACTTATGTTTTGGCAGTGAGATAAAAAGCAGTAGCATAGAACTTAAGAGGAAGCTTCCTTTATAGGATGGTAAACAGCTGGGAGGCCTTTTTGATCTTGCTTCCTCCCTAGAATAGGGAGGCTAGAGCACTGGTAGCCACATTGGACCCTCAGGCATCCTACAGAATAAGAGTCACCAGCTAAGGATGAAGGTGTTTGTCAAACAGAAAGATCCTGCATGGCTGGGGAACAATCCTATCAGCCTGTACCTGCTATCTTTTTGGACTTGCCTCGTCTTCCTTCACTTCATAATGGAGATGGGGAAGAATAGTAAAAGCTAAGGAGAAGGACTGAGTCTACTGCATGCTTAGAGCAAAGCAAGGAGGATGGCACCACTGAAGGTAAAAAGTAGCAAGCTAACATTTTTCCCATTTCATCCCTAAAAATCTAGTTTTTGAACGTGAGATTACGGCCAGCATTAAAAAGGGGAATAAGAAAATTTTTAAGTTAATATATAGATCATCATATAATTCCCTCTGTAATTTTACCTTTTAACATTTGCTTTAGAGATTTCATTGGTTTACATGTATAGAAACAGCATTTGAAAAATTTTCATATGTGGACAAGTACTATCTGATTTTCACATAGGGACAAGCACAGAAAAGGTCAATTGTATTCTGCTAGCAAAATTTATGTTCCTGTCAACTAAGGGGGGGGGGGGAATCAGCCTTCTCACCAGAACCGATACAGGTTATATCTGGAATATCTTTGACTTAATATAAACCTAAGCATACTTAAGAGTTAAGGGTTAACTCAAGGTTACATGGAACAGCTCTTTCTCCAGTGTCACTTCAACTATTTATTAAACATCTGAATCGTAAAGCTTTAAAACGGGTCAACAAACTACATCAAATGGCCAAATCCAGCCCACTCCTATTTTTGTAAGTAAAGTTTTATTGGAACACAGCCACATTAATCCATTTATGTATTGTCTATGGCTGCTTTCACGATACAACAGCAGAGTTGAGTATTTGCAAGGTGCCGTATAGCCCAAAATGCCTAAAATATTTAATATCAGGTCCTTTACAGAGAAGTTTGCTAACTCTTTCTCTGAAGAACCTCCTCTCTCCCCACCCTTCTAGGGCTCACAGGCATCCGAAATTAAATAACAAAAGACATCTATTTTTTTTTAAAATTCAAAAAATGAAGGTTAAGATGGCAGACTGCACATACTCATCCGATCTTAATCCTTCCAGAATCCCCACCAAAATTTTACAATAAAGGGGGTTTTAAACAAACACTGAAGGACAAGGATACAAGAGCAGCAACTTCACTGAGAACTGAAATCTAAGCAGTGGGGAAAGCTGAGAACCCGCCCAAACACAGAATCTTAAAGGATACTTCTAGACCTATGGCTGAGATAAATGTGGATAAAAAGAGAGGACTAAGCAAAATCTGATAAGCAGTTAAATCCTTAGATCCTCTCCCGTACTCTAGCAGAAGTATGGCAATTTCTTTTCTGGAAAGGGCTAAACTAAGAACCCAGACTAGAGGGCCAAACACACACAGTTCAGAGTATCTAAGATATGACAACATACACTCTACATACAGTGCTGCATGGCGAGACCCGCTCTAGCCACCTTCTCCCAATGTGTCTCCCAGAACACTGGAAGCCAGATATTTACGCACTCTTCATTGAGGACGATCTGACCAGACCAGGCAAAGAAGACTATTCCGACGTTGGGGATTTTCACAATGCCCACCCTGACGACCTCACATTAAAATCCCAAATGGACAAGCATCCCTCCCCATCCACAGCACTCAAATTTCCAAGTCCATTTTTTAAAAAGTATTATTCAACTGCCCATCGCCATCCCACCACAATCTTAATAAGCACACAACCAGATTATTACCTCCTTTTGAGGAAAGCTTCTTACATTGAGACCAGAAGACAGAAAAATTTAAGAGCAAACAGATTATACAGGGAAAAGAAACATCCAGAGAAATTACGTTACAATCAATGAAAGAAGAAGAACAAGATGCTATAAAAACAGGAACACAGAGCAAAGGAGAGCTTGAAAAATAATAAAAATTCAGAAACTCAATACAAGAGTTGAAAGATCAAGTTTCGTTAGCTTTGCCTAGAAAAAGCAGAGACAAAGATGGAAAATAATACAAAAGGTAATTACAAGAAGCAGTCCAACATTCAGGAGCTCCAGAAAGAGAAACCAGAAACAAGACAACCAACAAGGAGTATTTCCCAGTACTGAAAGCCATCAAATTGCCAAACACGAAAGGGGCCACCACGGAATGCCTAACATGAGATAAAAAAATAAAGACCTAACAATGTGAAAATTTCTGAACTCTGAAGACCGAGTATTCTCCAGAAATATATATGTTATGTACATTAAAAAAAAAAGTTCCACACACAAATGATCAAAAATTATAATCACTTTGAACTTCAGCACAGCAACATTGGAAGGCAGGTGACAATGGAACCATGCCTTCGAAATTCTGAAGAAAAATGACTCTTAATTAAGAGTTCTACACCTAAACTACCAAATAGTTTAAGAGTAGAAAAGTCATTTTCATTCATGCCATCTCAAAATAATCTTTCCCTTGTACTCGAGGGAAGAAGGTATGAAAGACCAAAAATGAAAACATGAGATATGCAAAAGCACACCCAAGGGGAAAAAAAAAAAAGAATTAAAATAGAGCCACAATAACAATTTTGTAACCAAGGCTAAGAAATCCAGATCAGAGGAATGTGATTCAGGAGACAATCACTTTGAGAGCCATGATCACTAAGTGATCCCCCCAACCCTCCCCGCCGCTGTCTCTCTCCTCCACTGAAGGCAGCATGCATGGGAGGATTAGCCAGATTCTTCTATGTATAGTACCTGAGCGAGCTGTCCTTGTACTCGTTTCCTGCCCTTCCACCTCCATCGTCTGCTTCCCACAGCAGCTGCAGATAATCATATCATACCCCCTCCAACCCTAAGTGTTGTTTGAACCTATCCCGCTAAGTTGGCAGGCTACTGTAAAATTGCAAGCAACAAACAGTACAGCTCATCCCATTTTCCCTGAACGTATTTCTGCAACCCTGCCAGATGCCAACTCCATTAAACCTGTTTTCAGGATGCATGACCTTGCCCAATGGCTTCTCCAAAACAAGCTCTTGAGAAGCCTCAGGAAAGCTGAAGCCAGACTATATGACCCAGATAGTTTCTTTTGACTTTCCAACCTTAGAGCCACAACTAACAGTGGTAGCATTGCATTTTTCCTTACACATCTAAGTTTGTTACTGCTATTCACATTATCAAAATTAAACATTAAGAATGTCAGTGGTAAACCTAAAAAACAAATGAATTAGACAAAAGTCAAGATAGCGCTTACACTTTCTCTAGAGGAAAGGTGGAAGATGCGATTGATAAGGGGCACACAGGGCTTCTAACAGTAACGTTCTATTTTTAAAAACTTGTACACAGGTGTCCTATTATTCTTTAAACTCTACATATATATTTTATACACTTTTTATCTTGTAACATGACACATCACACAATGTTAGTATAAACTCTTTGAGAAACATATGGTAAAAATGAGATCTGCATTTGGTTCATTGTTGTGCTCAGCACTTTCCTAAGAATAAATACTGACAAATGGCTTACTATATTTATGACAGTGATTATATATACTATCATTTTGTCTTGGATACACTGTACCCAACTTTTATAATAGCAGGCACTAAACATTAGTCATTACCATACGTTTTCAAACATAATTATCACTGCTGTTAACTTCATCACAGTACAAAATGATGACAAATCTCTGAAAAAAAGAACTATCTGTCACTTACTTGTCAATGTCTGCCATGTTTTAAGAACGCCAAATATCTATGGAGAGAAATATCAATGTTAAAAAAAAAAAGCACACTATTTAAAACCAGTAAGATAAAACCAAAACCCTTTAAATCAATACTATATTGATAACTATCCCAAGAAAAAAATGAATACTCCCATTAAAACAGGATCAGTATCACAAAAAAGTATGGAACATAGAGACTTTTATACCAAAGTAATTTTTCAGAGAATACTGCTTAAAACAAGCAAGTTGCTAGCGAGCATTTTATTATCTGTCATGTAAGGACTTCTACAGTAGCACTGTTGGTGAAGAATCTAATGTATGCTAGAATCACAGAAAAGGAACAATACAAAAGGTTTTTATGCAAATTCCTGTAACAATCACGAATGGTCAATTTTTGCTTATATTTTTAGGCTACTTAAGTACCTCACAAAAACAAATCCACTTCATTTTTAACAGCATTAATTTTTTACCCAATTCATGTTTAAAAGCCAAAATCTGCTACCTACTATATTCAACAAGCCTCCCTGAAGATCTTTTTTAAAAAAGTTTAATAATTGCCATATCAAATGTCAGCCTTTTAACCCATGTCAAGTAAACCTTACCCATCTCTTCAAATGTACTTCATGTCACAACACTTATAACCACACACCCCCAGCCTACCCTGAATATGCTGGCCCACTGCCAATTACACTCTTGGTTAGCAGTTCTGAATACTGTTAGAACTGATCAGAGCTCATCTTAAGTTCGTTCTCACTGTAAGACGTATTAACTAGAAAACCAAAACTTAAAATGTGTTATATATATTCAGGCAGAAAAAAAATGGCTGAACGCCATAGGTAATGCAGATTATTATTATTATTTTTTTTAATTTTGAGGGCAGTGTCACTGGCCTTCATATGTGGGACCCCAACCGGGGCTGCTGGCATCCCAAGCCAGCGCTTAACCACCACGCCCTCGGCCGGTCCGCGCAGATTACTTTTAAAAAAGAATTTTTTAAATCAAGCTTAGAATCCCACATTAAAATCAAGTTTTTAGCTTTTAAAAATTAAAATCTTAGTCATTAACTCACAAAAATGCTACAAGATGTGATTCCTTATACCGACATGCTTGATAATACACTTATTACTTAGAGTTAAGAAAGGTTCCTTGGGCCGGCCGAGTGGCGCATTGGTTAAGCGCTGGTTTTGGGATGCCAGCGGCCCCGGTTCGGATCCCACATGAGGGCCAGTGACACTGCCCTCTACAGCTGGTAACGGCTCCACCTGGAGCTGGGCTGTGCGAGCCCCGGTGATGGTGTGGGCTGCAGCCCCTGCTGCAGTGGGCTGCCATAGGCTACAGTGAGTGGCCCGCAGCCAGCGTGAGCGGCTGGCAGCCAAGCGTGAGCTGCCAATAGCCGCAATGAGCGACATCCAGAGGCCAGCGACCGATCTGCCTCATCCGAGAAGAGCGCAATGACGATATCAACAGTGAAGCAACATCCTCCGCAACTAAACTGAAGAACAAGAAGACGGCAACTTGTCTGTTCCCCTTCCCCGATTCCCCAACGCTGTTCCCCTCCACCAATTCCCCAATAAAATCTTTAAAAAAAAAAAAAAAAAAAAGAAAGGTTCCTTATTTTAGCAGTCAAGTACTAATATTTGGGGTATTACTCCTACACTACTAACCCTCAGTGTTCACTCTGTGGCACTTCATTCAGAATTCAACCTTTTACAACGAATTCTTTTGATTCTTTATTAAAGAGGATTCAAGCCAGAAGAGGATGGCATTTACTTTTTCAGAGACGCCCTCTCCAACATGCCCATTCTGGATAAATTAGATTTCTTGGTTACACATACTTTTTGGATTTGTTTTTTTTGTTTTTTTAGCTGAGCCATCCTGCTACCTGTTGGTAGCTCAGTGGCTGCTCAGCTCGGGGGCATCGAACTGCTGTTGTTCAGAGCTCAGCTCGCACTCTTGAGCAAGCTCTTAACCAACTGAGCCACTCCACTGGCCCTGGTTTTTTTTTTTTTTTTTTAAGAGGGCAGTGTCACTGGCCCTCATATGTGGGATCCGAACCGGGGCCCCTAGCATCCCAAGCCAGTTCTTAACCACCGCGCCACTCGGCCGACCCACTTTTTGTTTTTTAAAGTAGGCCCGAATCTGTACTCAGATCATTTGGGTTGACACAAACCTTGCTTTGGAAAACTTCTGGCCTTATTTCATCAGAAAAATTAGGTAAACACAGTTCCCTCACTGATCATATTAAGAAGCAAATTCGTGGAAAAAACTTATATAACTTGCTGAGATGATGCTTTAAAACAGGTTCCTTTAGTTCTGACAAATGTGCAGACTGACCGGTAAATGGACCATGGTAATGTTGAGACGATAGCATGAGGGGAAACTGGGTACGGGGCATATGGGAACTGGCTGAACTACCCCCTACAACTTCTCTGTAAATCTAAAATGACAAACAAGTTTAGTTACAAAAGAGACTCCCATACTGGGACTCTGAACCAACAGGTCTGATGGGATGGACCCCAAAATCTGCATTCAAAATAAGAAGCCTAGGGCCGGCCGAGTGGCGCGGTGGTTGAGCGCTGGCTTGGGAGGCCGGCGGCCCTGGTTCGGGTCCCACATAAGAGGGCCAGTGACACTGCCCACAAAAAAACAAAAAAAGCGTACCTTCTGAAGTAAGTAGTCTCAGATAATCAGATCACACTGAGAAACACAAGTTTAGGTTGACATCTATCTACATTACTCATTTTATTGCAGTCAATGTTTAAAAAAATCAGTAATTATTTTACTTATCAAACATGAAATTGCTTTCTGAGAGATATGAAGAATTTCAATTTCTGGTAGTGACAAGCTAGATTATGCTTATAATTGGTAGACCAATTCTACCAATGAAAAATAATGAAAGCACACAATAAAATATTTGTTAAAATCTTAAAAGCATGGAGAATGCTAATAAGATAGTAAGGAATTATTAACCCCAAACTGATAGGAATTACTAACCCCCAACTGAAGGCAAAACAGGAAGCAAAATGATAAGCAGAAGGAAGTCACTTTTGCCCTGAGGGCAACTGCCAACCTCAAATGTGAACTACTATGCGGTGACATCAAATGCACTGGATCTATTCAAAGTGAGGAATCTTTACAGCAACCCTCCCAAATTAAACAGAAACCCCAGTGCTAAATTTCCAGGGATAATAAACCAATTCTAGACAAAAGCCCGAATTCACCTTCTAAGTGTTGCCCTTAACACTTTGAGCAATGAGCTTCAAGTAGTGTGGAGGTGTTCCTAGGCACCTGCACATCCAAATCTCAGGGAGAGGCACCTTCATCCTGGACTGCAAATAATTCATAAAGGTATTCTCAAAAGCAATAGGGGCACTGGTTTTTGTAAGAAAGCAGCCTTACAAAGACTTAGAAATTGTCAACAAGACTATAAATTAACTCATAATTATAAACTAAGACAATAACCGTGTTTACCAAGTTTGAAAATATTGGGTTGTTGGACAAGTCATGATGTAATTTTTTCTGTTTTTCGTTGCAAAAATGCGTCATGATTTTTCCAACAACCCAATACAATGTTTACAGCCTCATCTACAAGGAACAGTCATCTATTAAAGGTGATAGCAAATTTGGCGAAGGACTAAATAGAATTTCTAGAAATAAAAATATGATGGAAATCAAACTAAACAGGCAGGTTTAACAGCAAATTAAACACAGCTGGAGAGAGAATTAAGACATCTGGAAGCGAGTTTAGAAAAACTCTCCCAAAAGTACAGCAGAAAGTAAAGGATGGAAAAGCCTGAAGTTAAAAAGCATTTTAGTATACAATAAAGTCTAAAAAAGATTTAACGCAAGTTTTAGAAGAATGGGGAAAGTATTTGAAGAATAGCTAAGAATTTTCCAGAATTAATGGAAGATAGCCCTACAAATCCCAATCAGGATAAATAAAAAAAGACACCCACACTTAGATAATAGTGAAAAGGCAGGGCACTAAAAACAGAAATCACTTCAAAAGGACACAGAGAAGACTTAGATTAACTTCAAAGGTACAAGATAGCTGTTTTCTCTTCAGTAAGACACTAAAAGACAACAGAATGTACTGTTGTGCTTAATGTGCCTGAAAAATAACTGAGAATTTAGATTACACCCAACTAAAACATACTTCAAAAATGAAGGCAAAACAGATACTTTCAGGCAAAAATATCATTAGCACTCTAATAAATTCTTTAAGTATATTCTTCAGGTAGAATGCAAGTGATCCCAAGTGGAAGATGAGATAAAAGAAATGAAGGGCAAAAGAGATATCTACATGTATCTAAATAGTTTAATAAATATCTTAAATATAAGTTTTTTAACAAGTATTTTTAAAGTAGTAGTATCACCACTGTATATAATGTGTTAAAAATTTTAAACCACATGAAGTCAGTGGTGAGAGTAAGGAGGCAGGAAATGGATTCAAGTATTCTAATGTTCTTATTTATATATGTGAATTGTAATTTCTAGAGTGACCCTCAAAAGATTAGAAACAGAACAGGTAAATTCCAAAGTAGACAAAAAAACAATTAAAATGTATGTATTTTTATATCAACCTATAAGAAAAACAGGATGGACAAACAGCACGAAAAATCATATTTATACCTAAACACCATAGTAATTACATTAAATGCAAATCACCTAAAGGCTCCCATTAAATATTATCAGTGAAATACAATCCTAACCAAGAGAGCTGGTATAATGGTACTAGCCTCAAGAAAAGGACTTTAAGGAAAAGCATTACTAGAGATAAAAAGGTGAAAGGTTCAGACTCACTACCTAATATGTAATATATGAGATCTCAATGTAAAGACATGGTTCATAATGACATCACTGAAGGCATATTTTAACCTGAGAACTTAAAACACAAAGAAAATCTTCCAGTGCAGAAAAAGTGGGAGAACAAGTTACTGATCAAACCATAAACTGATTTTGCGACCTTGTAATAGCTAGATGTCCAGATATGTGCTATCAAATATCTTACCATTCTAGTAAACCTGATTCTAAGTTCTCCTTACTTTCAATGGGAATGAAAAAAAGCTAACAAAAAAGCTTTTCTGTAGGGGGCTATCATAGGCTTTCCTCTTATTTGCAGATAAAATATTAAGCAACTTGCGCAGCAACAAAAGAGAAGAAACTAAGAATTTAAAAATCTGACTTCCGGGCCGGCAGAGTGGCTCAGTTGGTTATGAGTTGGTTTAGAGCACGTGCTGAGCAACAGGGCTGCTGGTTCGATTCCCACATAGGCCAGTGAACGCTGCTCCCTAGCTGAGCTGTCACTGAGCTGCCAACAGGCGGCAGGAAGGCTCAGCTGGGTAACAAGATTGCCTGTTCTATGGTGGGCTATGCCCACCCACAACTAAGACTGAACTCAGCACCTTGAGCTGAGCTGCGGCAGGAATGGCTCAGTGGATAGAACATGTGCTCTTAACAACAAGGCTGCTGGGTTCAACTCCCACATGGGATGGTGGCTACGCCCACCTGCAATTAACACTTGGTAATCGGGCATAAAAAGCTATATGACTCGTTTCCCGCAAAAAATGTGTTAAGACTGAACTCAGCACCTTGAGCTTAGAGGCCACGAGCTGCGGTCAGGAAGCCAGATGGCGACTGGCACCCTCCACAATGAAGACTGAAGAACAACTTGGCTGTTCCCCTCCCCCAATTAATCTTTAAAAAAAAAAAAAGTCTGGGCCAGTCGAGTGGCACAGTGGTTAAGCGCTGGCTTGGGAAGCCAGTGGCCCCGATTTGGGTCCCACATTTGAGGGCCAGTAACACTGCCCTTAAAAAAAAAAAATTAAAAAAAATCTGACTTCCAAAATTCATGCCCAATCCACTATTCCAAAAACCAAGAAGGGGCCTTCCCTATCAGCCTCCATAGATTATACAGTAACAAACTAGTTACTATTCCTTTATGGAAAATTACTACGTCATGGTAAAACAGGCGATCAGTAAAAACTACAAATAAAGCTCCCAAATAATAAAATGTCCCTTCACCTCAGACCTCATATCTCATTCCAAATGCACTATAACAAATCTTTCAGACATTGTTGTTTCATTAACATTTTCAGTGGTCCAGGGTCTCAATATTTTATTTGGCTCCAACACAATCTCATGGTCAGAATATCACATTCTTTGTGCTCACTTTTTCAGTCAACTTACAACTGACTTTTTAATTAGAGTCCCAAACAAAAGAAACTCTTGTTTGAAAACACTACCTTTTGTTCAAGGGATCTCATTATCTAAAGTTATCTGATCCAATGGCAAAGAAACATTTTGGGATAGATCGATATTTGAAAATTCACGCAGCATAAACAAAAATACCCACACAATTTATTCATGTGGAATATATATGACATTTTTAGAAAATGACTTCATAACCACTACGTGTTGTAGCTTTTCCGTGGAACACAGAACCCAAGCAGGAGTGCTTGTGAAGTCCTAACTCACATAGAGCATGACAATTTAAGTTAAGGGAACTCACTTTAAAATCAATACGAAGTACTCATCAATCATCACTGCTCAGTTATGTAACCTTGTTAAATTCTTTACTCTGTACCTCAGTTTCCTCATTAGAATGTCTATAGTATCTACCTCCAGGAGCAGTAAATCAGTTAATACATGCAGAATAATTTAAAACATTGCATGATTAACCACCCAGTAAGTACTGACTACTATATTATCTACCCATTGTGCTCTTCTGTAAATAATCCAAAGTAATTAATAAACTCTTAAGAATTACAGCTCCCTTTCCCAATTAAAAAAAAAATCAATATACAAAGCTTCTGAACAAATAAACATGTATCAATCTATGTAGCAGTAAAAGGCACCGTTGGTAACCACAATCGTACAGGCTACTACCGTCTGTGGCAAGCTCAGTCATGTGACCTAGTGGTCTACTGTCAACGTACTGAACAATTTAAAAGGATGAATGAAAACAGCACTCACCTTCTAACTCCTACTCTGCCCAACAAGGAAAGAATTTATTCAGATGAAATCAGTATGAAATGGGACTTAACATCACCATTGTTACTAGGTTCCATCATATAAAGAATGTTAAATATATCCAAATAGATACTAAAATATTTACTCAAAGAATCAAGTAAAAACACAAGTAATTCAAAATTTGATTAAACTTCAAGAATCTCAATAGATGATTAGTGTTCTAAATTGATCAGGATTCATTCCCTCTAACTCAATCTTTCATTAATATTTCAAATTCACAACCAAGCAAAAAGTGAACAAAGTAAGCAAAGTAGTATTTTGACATTGTTCACGAGAAAACCACAAGTCCAAAATGGCATCACTCATGCTAAAATCCCATGATACCAAACCTAGATTTTATATCTGATCTAACTGCAGTTTTAACCTCTCCCAGAAACATACTCTACCAGTCTGGAATTTTCTAGTCAACACCAATAAGGTAATTTGTCACAGGGACTCTCTGCCATTACCCCATAGAAAGAAGAGTCAATTGCATGATAAAAAAATCCCTGCAGAAAACAATCTTTTCTTTTGTTAATAGCAATCCCGCCTACAGTTTTTCCTATAAAAACCTTCCCTTTGGTACAAACCCTCAATGGGCCTTTCTAGTTGTTGGATACCATGTTGTCCATCACTTAAAAATACCAGTTAGATCTTCAAATTTACTCAAATTAATTTTGTTTTGTGACATCTTCATTACCTTGAAGTTGAACAGATTCTGCCTCTTTAAGTGCCCTTTCTTACAAAAAGACTCTATATTTAATATATTTTGGGATGTTTAGAATCAAATCAGTCAGGTGCAAACTGGGCAAGTTAAGTAATAAAATGAACAACTGGGCCGGCCGAGTGGCGTGGTGGTTAAGCGCTGGCTTGGGAAGCCAGCAGCCCCGGTACGGGTCCCACATGTGAGGGCTAGTGACACTGCCCTCAAAAAACAACAACAAAAATGAACAACTGCATTTTGGATTAAATCAGTTCAGGTACAAGTGGTTGGTTGTTTTTTAGTCTCTAGAGGACAAAGACAGTCAAACGCCACATTTAGTATTAATACTGGGTTGTCAGAAAAGTCATGACTTTTTTTCTATGTTTTTCTTTGCAAAAATGCATCATGACTTTTCCGAGAACCCAATAATTTTGTCAGTAGACCCAACATCAAAAATAGGTACTTTGCAACATGTAAAATTTATAGATTTTCAAACACATATAGTGAATTTTTAAAAGGCTGTTTATAAAATTAACATTGACTTGAAGACAATTAAGTCAAGGTTTTTACATTAGATGTCCACACAGACATGCCAATGTTTAGTTACCACCTACTCTCCACCTTTCTTAAAAAGTAAATCGCACATTTTAGATTTGGCCCATTTGAACTAGGACAACTTTGAACAAGCAAGTGAGACTTACTACTCCCAGAAGATCACTATAAACCTCTTTTACCTCCTGTCAGTTTTAAAGTTATTCTCCATTCAACAAGTTTTCCAATATTGTGGTTTCATTCAATGTCAGAGTTGATGAGATACACTGGCAACTTAACTGTTGTTTATAGCCATTAGCCTATTGGAACAGTGGTTTCCTTATACACCGTTAAGCTTCAAGTCCAAGAACCTATCCATGATGTTGTAAGGATTTACAGTACAAGGTGTTCCCCTCATCCAAAGATAAGGTATATTATTTCCTAAGTAAAATAAGTGCAGAAGTAGTATTAATTCAAGTTGACAACAGGACCTAAACACTAATTTGAAACACTATTTTGATGCTCCCTACTTTCAAAAAATGCAAATTTCGTTTTAAAGCTCTGATCTCCTGAAATCGGGCAAACAGCCACAGTATTACAAAAGTAATCAGATAGTGATAGTCTAAAATACGGGCTCCTCGAGGACATGTTGCACTCAGTTCATTTCTTGTACTCCGAAAGCCTAGCCTTCCCAGATAGGACCTCATTCCCCACCTCCCTCACTGCCTCCTTTTTAAAGGGAGAAGTGGGGTCATTGCTAAGGCAGCAGGTTACAAACTTGGCTCAGTAAGTTTACATTAACTGCTCATTGCAGTCCATAGTTACGCCACCGTACCCTCCCTCATCTTAAAAGAGTTTGTAGTCTCTTATTCTGCGGACCACAATAAAGGGACTAATTTTAAGAAAATATGAGTCCTATAAAAATTAAAGACACTGCAGGCTAAATCCTGTAGTATTGCCACCTTAGAACCGTTTAGAGGATTCCATAAATTAGGATCAATTCCCCCCCCCAAATAGCCTGGTAGACACACCCATCCAGATGCTAACTATACTTGAGCTACATAAAAAAATGCAGCTCACATATGCACTCTACGCGCATTAATTCTTTAAAATGCTACCAAGGATGGCCCCTGCTTCATCACCCATCACCTAACGTTCATCCTTTCCTCCAGCGCCAATAAAAAGATGGAGACCAAAGAGGAGCAGGTATGAATTTGAAACCCAGGGGCTGCATGTGTGTGCTCGCTCTTCATGGTCACATCCCCACCGTCTCTACAACTTTCAGCAAGGACAACTGAAACGGGGGTCTCCCGCCGGTCCTAAGCGGCGGCCACGTGTCCAAGGAAGCGGCCCGGGGTTTCCCCGCCCCGCGCGGTGGCCGCCTCCAGGGGGGCGGAGCCCAGGAGCCTCGCCGCCGCGCCGCCCCGCCCCCTCCCTGCCTCCGGGCCTCGTCCCTTCGCAGCCCCTCCCTCCCATCGGAATTCGCAGCCTCCACCTTTCTTTCCATTCCGCGGCGGCCTCCCTCCGGGTATTAATTTTGAGAAAGCTGGGAACTGGAGCCCAGCCGGCACCCCGGGAGCCTCCCGGGCCCTGGCGGGGCGGCCGTCGCCTCCCAGGGGCGCCTGGGCGCCACCGCGGCCTCGCCCCCGTCCGCGCGTTGAGGCCGGTGGAGCTCCGAGAACCTCGGCGCAGACTGGCGCGGCCCCCGACCCTCCAAGGCTGACCAAACCCTGCGTCTCCTTAGCCCAAGAAACGCGCCGGCCGATCCCGGCGGCCTTTCAGGCGACGGGGTGGACACTCCGCGGACGGCTCCGGCTCTGACCTCTTAGAACGAGCCGAGAGGCCCGGGGCGGCCAGCAGCCCCTGCTCTCGGCTCCCTGTCCCCCATCTCCTCGTCTCTCCCCTCCGCGCCGGCCACCCCGCCGACATTACGTTCCTCCTTCCCTTCCAGGCCCCCATCCGTTACCGGTGGCCAGCACGGGGAACCAGGCGGCCGGAGCTGCGCAGGCAGTGACTCAGGGAAGCGGCGGGAGGAGCAGGAGGCGGCGCCGCGAGCAGATGGCGCTAAAAAAGACCCAACAGCCCGCTGCTCGCGCTCATATACAATTAGCGTCAGCACGTAGGGCCCGCTCAGCCGCCCTCCCCCGGCCTCGCCGTCTCCTAGCAACGCGAGCGGGAGGCGGGTCTAGGGCGGATTGCATAGCAACAGAACTGTCCTTCTTCCCTGGCGACCTCCCACCCTCTGCGCCTTGCTTGGGTTCCCTGGGTTCCTGCCGCCGCCCCCTACGACGTACCCGCCATCTCTTCCCCCATCCCCCCCTGGAAAGGAAATCTCTGCCCCTCGGGTTCAGGGAAGGGCCCAGACCCGCGCTCCTCCACGCTCGCCTAAGAGTGCTGCAGGAAGGGATGAGGGTGGGGGCACGCCGCCGCGTTTGGGCTCGCCGCATCCTCAGGGCGAGTTCTCTTTAGTTCCTGTCCTCATCCCAACCGAATTCCTGCAACTCGCTTTCCCCGTAATCATTGTCTCTCCCCGCCCATTTTTTTCCCTTTGGCAGAGTATTCTACCGGTTTTGCTTCTCCTAACTCAGTAGATCTCCATGGCTCCCGGGGGGGGGGGGGGCTCTGCATTCCTACCCCAACATCCTTTTACTTGACGTGCGATCCCTCATTTCCGCTTTCGTTCTTTTGATGGATACTTTGTGGCATGATTGTGTATTCTCGGGATCCTTTAGAATGAGGAAAGTCGTTTCATATTCCTGAAAAGGTGAACCCTATGTAAATCCTCAGGACTGTGAAACTGCTTGGCTAGTTTTAAATTGATGCTGGATTGACTAATGCCCACTTTAATACTGACGAATGTTAAAACTGGTTCTCAAAGTATGGTCCAAGGGTTCCCAGACCTTTTCTCAGGGGAGGTCAAAAGTATTTCCATAATACTTACTAAAACGTTATTCGCCTTTTGCACACTCATTCTCTCACAGTGGAGGTGTTCAGAGGCTACATGACATGCGATATAGAAACACTGAAAACAGAAGCAGATATTAGGATCCAGTCATCTGCTGTTGTAAACCAGACATATATCTGCAAAAACATAAAACAATGCCACTCTACTTTTTTTGTTTTAGAAAGTAGTTACTTTTATCAAACCATGGTCTTGGCGCCAATTTAATGCCATCTGGAACCCCCAATTTGGGGTAACCAGCATACAGCTCAATCCTGATACAGCATAGCTATAGAACAGGTTAATTGGGGATGAAACAGTAGGATTAGTGAGACCACCTAAGCGGACTCCACTCTCCAGTAGACAGATCTACTCTGTCCTCCTGCTCCATTTAGAGCCATGCTGCAGCACTCTGCTTTTCCCTGGTCCATTTCTTCAGGAGTTGAGCTACAGCCAGCAAAGAACAGTCTTCAATAGAAAGGAAAAGTGCACTTTGAATCAATGGGGAGCTGACTTACAGAGAGAGAAGTACCCATCCCTGATCCCTGATTGGGCCTTTGTCATGCAAATAAGGGCCCAGCTCCTCACCGCTTGATTGGTCCAAAAAGCACTGTCCTGTTTGGTTAAAATGGAGCTGCTCTGATTGGTCAGTGAAGATATGATGGCTATAGAGCTGTGCAGCTTTGATTGAATGGGGACAGTTTCAATCCTACTGGTGACAATAGGATTCCAGACACTCCTTTATAAGGGGTGGCTCAGCCCTCAAGCAGGCAGGAGGCTTAATGTGGGAGCTAAGCAGCTTAGTGCAGACTTAGTGCAGGCTTCTCCCTGGAGCATAAATGAGAGGTTCCTGTTTAGAAATGGCTGCCAGTAGCCCTTCCTAGTAGGTATCTTCTTTTTGGGGTTCACATTTTTCATATAAAAGATTCTTTATGTTAACATTTAATTGGTTTGCTTTTAAATAAAATAACGAATAACTACTCTTTCCAGGACCCATCAGCTCCAAGTCAAGTCGTTGTCCTTCAATCTATTTGTGGAGGGTGCGCCTCAGCTCCAAGTCCAGTTGCCGTTTTCAATCTAGTTGCGGGGGTGTAGCCCACCATCCTATGCAGGCATCAAACCAGCAACCTTGTTGTTAAGAACACCAACTCTAACCAACTGAGCCACCCTGCAGCCCAATGAATAACTACTCTTAAAATCTACTCTTGGGCCGGCCGAGTGGTGCGGTGGTTAAACGCTGGCTTAGGAAGCCAGCGGCCCCGGTTCAGGTCCCACTTATGAGGGCCAGTGACACTGGCCTCAAAAAAAAAAAAATCTAAAAATTTCTTAATTTAAATTCTAGTATGATAAATATCAGTAATGCACATAGATGTTCTTTGTAATCCTGGTTTTCAAAAGCGTAGAGGTCCTGAGACCACAAAGTTTGAGAACCTCTTCTCTAAATGTTTCATTCCTTGAAACTTCAAACTGCCTGGAGTCATCTTTTGTAATTCTCACTCCTATATCTCTTTGAAATGAGTTGCCTTTCCCACTCTACACTACAGATGCTCAGTTTACCCATTCATTTTTGTTCCTTACATGTGATTCTTTTGTTTTTCTCAACCTTATTTCTTCATGTACAACATACCTGACAATGATGTAAGGTTAACAAGGATTATAATAACATCAGTAATGATTTCTCATGAAGAATTCACAAAACATAAACTAGGTAGACCAGTGCCTAACATGAACATACACTTGGCACTAATTTCAGGGGAAGCCTCAAGAGCACTCTGCATTCTAATCAAAGCTATACACAATGCATGATAATTAATATACTAGAAATGAACTAAATAGCTTTCCCCCCCTTTCCGTAAACCTTTTCAGTGGTAGAACTTAGGAGACCAAATTGAGAAGTTAGCCTTCATGATGGTTTCTGTCCCACTCCAGGGGCCCCCACAAATTTCAGGCACTGACCAAAGTCTCCAAATTTCTGACATTTCAACTCCCACGCCCATATTTAAGGGCTTATCATTACCAGTTTATATTGTTTTTTCCCCCTTTTCTCCAGCACCTTCCTTCTTCCTGCTCTTTCCTCCAGCTTCCTCCTCTCTTTCTTTTAATGTATCCTAGCCAAACTAAAAGTGAAACACTAATAAATTGCTAATAATGCATGTCTTTTAACGTGATCTTTTCAACCACAGTTTGTAAGTCTAAACCTCTGCTATTTACGTCCAGGGAAGGCCAATCATTTATGCATTCATTCAACAAACATATGTTGGGAACAACTTGAGACACTGAAAATACAGTATTGAACAAGAAAGACAAGGTTCTTGATTTTATTGAACTTCTGTTCTAGTGAGGTGGGGTGAGTGACAGACAAGTAATGAAACAATTGTAGATATTAGTAAGTGAAATTGCTATGAAGAAAATAAAATGAAACAAAGGGGTAGAAGATGACTGAGATGAAGAAACCATTGAGTTTTGCACGTTGACCCTGCAAGCCACACAATCTAGGTAAGTCATCTAATTACTATAAATGGTGGCACTGGTCACTGATGTTGGACCATGCTAAACTTTTGGTTAAACTTCCATTTTTCTTCATCTCCCATTATTTTCATTGGGTAGATTTTTATAGCATTGTAAAAGCCTCGTGGTTTAGAAATATGGCTATTTGGGAGTCAAAGAGCCCAAGTTCTGTCCCTATTTTGTTGTGAAATTTTAAACAATGTGTAAATTACATAACATGGTATCTGACATTTAATAAACACTCAATAAAAGTTAAACATTGTAAACCTTTTACTGAGGTTTTGTTTTTGCTTTTGTTTTAATTAATGGTTGGAGGAACTTCTCTAAAGTCTTCTAATAGTATCTAACACCATGCTTGTGAAATATTGTATCAAAAGCTATCTTGTCACAAATTTTTAAACAGGTTTTTCCGAGCTGAAATAATCCACCCTGATTATCACAAAAGTACAATATCCTATATTTCTAAATATTAAATAGACACTATAGAGATCACCCAGATAAGACAGTGACAGAGATGATATTTTCTTAATTTATTTATTTTTAATTAGTTTCAGGTGTACAACACAGTGCAATAGTTATATTTTTTACCCCTCAAAGTGACAACCCCCCTCCCCCAATTCACCACCCCACTCCTCCCTGCCCATATCATATATATCTATTACACTTCCTCTGACTCCCTTCCACAGTATAATCCACATCCTGTGACTATCTCTATATATTCAATTACAGTTGGTATACAACCTCTGCTTCAGGTGTACAGTGCAGTGATGAAGCCTCTACTCCATCCATGAAATGGTCTCCCCAACAAGATATGTAACCATCTGACACCCCACAAAATATTTACAACATTATTAATTATATTCCCCGAACTGTCTTTCATATCCCTGTGGCAATATTGTAGTTGCCTATTTTTGCTGTCTAATCCCTTCCCCTTCTCCCTCATCCCCACCCCCCTCCCAACTAGCAACCCTGTTTTCCCTCTATATCTATGAGACAGTTTCTGTTTACATTGCTCATTCATTCGGTTTTACAGATTCCACATATAAGTGAGATCATATGGTATTTGTCTTTCTCTGACTGACTTATTTCACTTAACATAAAAGTCTCTAGGCCCATCCATATCATTGCAAATGGTACGATTTCATTCTTCTTTATAGCGGAGTAATACTCCATTGTATAAATGTACCACAGTTTCTTAATCCAGTCATCTACTGATGGGCATTTCGGTTGTTTCCAAGTCTTGGCTATGGTAAATAGCGCTGCAATGAACATAGGGGTGCATTTTTTTTTTGAATCACTGTCTTGGGTTTTTCGGGATAAATACGTAGGAGTGGAATTGCTGGGTCAAAAGTTAGTTCCATTTTTTGAGATACCTCCATACTGACTTCCATAGTGGCTGCACCAATCTGCAATCCCACCAACAGTGCAGCAGGGTCCCCTTTTCCCCACAGCCCCTCAAGCACTTGTTGTTTGTTCATTTATTGATGATAGCCATTCTGAGTGGAGTGAGGTGGTATCTCATGGTGGTTTTTATTTGCATTTCCCTAATGACCAGTGAAGTTGAACATTTTTTCATATGCCTGTTGGCCTTCTGTATGTCCTCTTTAGAGAAATGTCTCTTCATATCTTCTGCCCATTTTCTAATTGGGTTGTTTGTTTTTTTGGCGTTGAGTTAAATTGCATGAGTGTTTTATAAATTTTGGATATTAACCCCTTATCAGATATATCGTTGACGAATATATTCTCCCAATCAGTAGGCTTCCTTTTTGTTTAATTGATGGTTTCCTTTGTTGTGAAAAAACTTTTAAGTCTGACATAATCCCATATGTTCATTTTTTCTTTTACTTCCCTTGCCCGCAGGGATGTGTCAGTAAAAATATTGCTCTGGGTAATGTCTGCAAATGTACTCCCTATATTTTCTTTTAGGAGTTTTATGGTTTCAGGTCTTACATTTAAGTCTTTAATCCATTTTGAATTTTTTCTTGTATATGGCATAAGGAGGTAGTCCAGTTTCATTTTTTTGCATGTGTCAGTCCAATTTTCCCAGCACCATTTATTGAATAGACTATCTTTACTCCAATGTAAATTCTTGCTTCCCTTGTCATAGATTAACTGTCCGTAAATGTCTGGACTTATTTCAGGGCTCTCTCTTCTGTTCCACTGATCTATGTGCCTGTTTTTATGCCAATACCGTACTGTTTTGATTACTGTAAACTTGTAGTATGTTTTGATGTCTGGTAGCGTGATCCCCCCGACTTTGTTCTTATTTCTCAGGATTGCCGAGGCTATTCGGGGTCTTTTATGGTTCCATATAAATTTTAGTATTATATTTTCTATTTCTGTGAAAAATGCCCTTGGTAGTTTGATAGGAATTGCATTGAATCTATATATTGCTTTAGGCAGTATGGACATTTTTAACTATATTAATTCTTCCTATCCATGAGCATGGTAGGTGTTTCCATTTATTTGTATCTTCTTTCATTTCTTTGTTCAGTGTCTTATAATTTTCTGAGTACAGATCTTTTACTTCTTTGGTTAAATTTATTCCTACATATTTTATAGTTCTTGAAGCAATTGTAAATGGGACTGTTTTCTTAATTTCTCCTTCCGTTAGTTTATTATTGGTATATGCAAATGCCACTGATTTCTGAACATTGATTTTATATCCTGCTACTTTACTGAATTCGTCTATCAGTTCCAATAGTTTTTTGATGGAGTCTTTGGGGTTCTCTATATACAGTATCATGTCATCTGCATATAATGACAATTTTACTTCTTCCTTGCCAATTTGGACGCTTTTTATTCCTTTTTCTTGTCTGATTGCTGTGGCTAGAACTTCCAGCACTATGTTGAATAAAAGAGGAGAAAGTGGACAGCTTTGTCTTGTTCCTGATCTTAAGGGGAATGCTTTTAGCTTTTCCCCATTGAGTATGACGTTAGCTATAGGTTTATCATATATGGCCTTTATTATGTTGAGATATGATCCCTGTAATCCCACTTTGCTAAGTGTTTTTAACATAAATGGCTGTTGGATTTTTTCAAATGCTTTTTCTGCATCTATTGATATGACCATGTGATTTTTATTCTTCATTTTGTTGATGTGGTGTATCACATTAATTGATTTACGGATGTTGAACCAGCCTTGCATACTAGGGATGAAACCTACTTGATCATGATGTATGATCTTAATATATTGCTGAATTCTGTTTGCTAATATTTTGTTGAGAATTTTTGCATCTATATTCATCAGGGAGATTGGCCTGTAGTTTTCCTTTTTTGTGCTATCTTTATCTGGTTTTGGAATCAGGGTGATAGTAGCTTCATAAAAAGAGTTTGGGAGCCTTCCCTCCTTCTGGATTTTTTGGAATAGTTTGAGAAGAATAGGTGATAGTTCTTTTTTGAATGTTTGATAAAATTCATTTGTGAAGCCATCTGGTCCAGGGCTTTTGTTTTTTGGGAGCTTGTCAAGTACTGATTCAATTTCCTTGGTAGTAATCAGGCTATTTAGATTTTCTGTTTCTTCTTGAGTTAGCTTTGGAAGGTTGTATGCTTCTAGAAAATTATCCATTTTTTCCAGATTGTCGAATTTTTTGGCATATAGTTGCTCATAGTGATTTCTTAGAATTTTTTGTATTTCTGTGATATCTGTAGTCATTTCCCCTCTTTCGTTCCTGGTTTTACTAATTTGAGTCCTCTCTCTTTTTTTTTTTTGATGAGTCTGGCTAGAGGTTTGTCAATTTTGTTTATCTTCTCAAAAAACCAGCTCTTGGTTTTATTGATCTTTTGTATTGTTTTCCTGTTCTCTATATTGTTTGTTTCCACTCTGGTCTTTATTACAGAGATGATATTTTAAATGTGCTCGTGTCTGTACTTCAGCCCCTAAGTAATAAGATAGTGCATAGGCTTGAAAGTCAGACAGGCATAGATTTAACTCAATATTCTGTGCCCTTTCACACTTATTTACACACTCTGACCCTTAGGTTTCCCCATCTGTAAAATGCATTAATAATTCCTTTTTTTTTTTTTTCCTTTTTAACAGGGTTGATTTACTTTATTTTTCTTGTATAAACTATGGGGTGGCGACAGCTGGAGCCTGGGTTCTCTACACAGAAACTCTGGTATGGGTCTTTACAAGAGGTCAGTGAATGGGAGACTTGGTGAACATGGTCTCTGTCCAGAGGGCGGGGTGAGATAGCTGTTGTTTTTTGATTTACAGCATCAAAGGTGGCCTTGGTGAAGTTGGCCAGCATGGCAGTGCAACCCCTGGCTGAGGTGTAGCAGTTGACAATACCAGCCATCATTAACAGTTTCTTGGGCACAGGGCCTGAGAGATGCCAGTTCCCCCAGGGGCAGGGATGAGGTGCACCAGCACAGAGTCACAGCTGCCAGTCACTTACAACAGGGAAAGTGTGGGGCTTGCCGACCTTGCTCCCCTTGCAACCTCACTGCACAGGGAGGAGGGAGAGCTTGGCCAGGATGATGGCCCCATCGATGATAGTGGCTACCTCCCTGGAGCACTTAACACTCAAACCCCCAAGTCCTTTGTAGTCCCAAATGACGACAAATGCCTTGAACTGGGGCCTCTAGCCAGCATGGGTCTGCTTTTGCACCAGCATGATCTTCAAAACCTAGTCCTTCAGGGATGCCCCCAGGGGGGAAAAAAAAATATCAGTGATTTCATGGGCGGGCCAAGTTTCGCACTGGTTGGGAGCTGGCCAGCGGCCCGGTTGGGATCCCACATGTGAGGGCCAGTGACACTGCCCTCTACAGCTAACAACAGTGCCACCAGTGAGCCCCAGCGATGGTGTAGGCTGCAGCCCCTGCTGCAGTGGGCTGCCATAGGCTGCAGTGAGTGGCCGGCAGCAAGCGTGAGCTGCCAATAGCCGCAGTGAGCGACCATCCAGAGGCCGGTGACCGATCTGCCTCATCCGGGAAGAGCGCAATGATGATACCAACATGGGCCAGTGAAAAAACGTCCTCCACAACTAGACTGAAGAACAAAAAGACAGCAACTTGTCTGTTCCCCTTCCCTGATTCCCCAACGCTGTTCCCCTCCTCCAATTCCCCAATAAAGTCTTTTTAAAAAAAAATCAGTGATTTCAGATTCCTTGATGGGCAGGAAGAAGAGCTAGATCTCCAGAGACTCAGTCTCCAGGTCCTTGACCAGGCAGCCCAGCTTGTGATGGGGATCCATCCCTTGTCCTCAGCCTTGCCTCCATGAGCACCCCCACACTCTCCACGACCTTGGTCTGGGACGCCGCTGCCAAATTCTCCAGGGGATCCTAGGGGCTTCACATTCCAGGACCCCCCAGGCCCTCCAGACCCTCCTGTTGCACGGGTGTCATCCGTCATTCGGTGTTTTCTCAGAGAAGTAATAATTCTTCTAATAATACCTGACTCTTCATTAGCATGAAACAGAGAAATATATGTAAGGCCCCAGATCAATGACCTGCATTTTAAGTACTCAATAAATGTTTATTTTTTTCACTTCCCAATTAATCAGCATATAAAATGTCTAATGGCACCAATAATAAATTAAAACTGTATATTTAAATAATTATTTTCTTAGTTTTCGGGGTTTTTATTATTATTTTTTTTAATTGGGGAATTGGAGGAGGGGAACAGCGTTGGGGAATCAGGGAAGGGAAACAGACAAGTTGCTGTCTTTTTGTTCTTCAGTCTAGTTGCAGAGGGCGTTGCTTCACTGGCCCATGTTGGCATGATCATTACACTCTTCTCTGGTGAGGCAGATTGGTCACCGGCCTCTGGATGGCCTCTCATGGTGGCTCTTGGCAGCTCACGTTGGCTGCCCGCGGCTCATGTTGGCTGCCTGCCATTCACTGTAGCTTATGGCAGCCCACTGAAGCAGGGGTTGCAGCCTACACCATCGCCAGCAACTCACGGCAGCCCAGCTCCAGTTCGAGCTGCCATCCACCATCTTAACTGTAGAGGGCAGTGTCACTGGCCCATGTGGGATCCGAACCAGGGCCCTGCTGCTCAGAGCTGGCGTCCCAAGCCAGCTCTTAACCAATGCACCACTCGGCTGGTTTAGTTTTCAATCTGTTTGGTTTTAACCTTTTTCCAAATTATTATATAAATGCAGTATAAACTCAATCTAAATTCAGTGGAGAATTGTGGACAACTTGTCTTAAATTTCTCCTTTTACATTTTGGGGGAAAAAAGATTAACAGAAAATATATTTTGCTATCATTTTAATTGAAACTTTTATTGAAATTATTGTAGATCCACACCACACAATTGTACAAAACACAGAGAGATCCATGTAAACTTTATCCAGTTTACCACAGTGGTACAAACAATCCACAGTCTGATTGAGAGACTTCCCCAGTTTCATTTGGATCCATTTATACGTGTTTGTGTGTTCAGTTCTATACAACGTTACCATGTGTGTATGGTTGTGTATCACCACAAGCAAGATACAGAACAGTTCTATTACCACCACAAGGATCCCTGATGTTGCCCTTTTATGATGATTGGGGGTTTTTGTTTCCAATTTACATATCAAATGCAGTCCTACCTTCCCAGATTTTACTTTTTCCCATTGTTTCTCATAAATAGACCACTTTTTCCTTTGTTCCTCACAAATAGACCACTTAGACAGAAAATAGGCCATTCCTTAGAGTGGATTTTCAAGATATCTTACCTGAATTATGTGCAATTGTCTTGCCATTAGTCTCCCTAATATCAATCTCTTATTCTTTTCTAATCTACATTGCCAAAGTTATGGTTCTAAAATGGAAGTCTAATCAAGTTCACTTTGTCATAAAATAATCAATGGCACTTTATGTCTACATGACAAAATAAGGCCTACACAGCCTATTTCAATCCAAAGCCATCCTATTTTTCTAGCCATCTTTCCCATCACCCATTATCATGAAACCCATACTTTATTACTTTGAACTGCTCATTAGACCCTTCACATGCCAAGTGTTTTTATGCTTTCTGCTCTTTCCTTCTTCTTATCCTTCAACTTCTAGTTCAAATTTTTATCTTCTCTGGAGAACCTTCCCTAACTCACAAAGGCATGTCTAGCTGCACACTCTTGTCTGTTTTCAGATAACTCTTTTCTGTGTGTATGTATGTTCCCATGTTTCCTTCTCCTTCAACACACATTCTTCTGGACTGTTAGTTGCTACAGGGCAGTGTCCTTTCTTTTGTATACCCCTTGCTTGGACAGCGACCAGCAAGACAAGGCTTTCAAAACGCTGTCCCAGCAAGACAAGGCTTTCAAAAAACATTTGTTTGACAGAATGAAATGAAAGGAAAAAAAGCAAGGAAGAAAGGAAGAGAGGGAGACAGAGAAAGAGAAGTCATAATGCTTAAAAATAAGCCAGAAGTCATCATGTTTTATTAAATAATCCTTTGTTGAAGACAATTGTGTCAATTCTACATTTATCATAGAGCCTGTTTCATAGAGAAAATCTGACAATCTAGTCTATGCAAGATGATATTTAGATACGGTTTGGATATTATTTGGATATTATTTTTCCTTATCCATGAAACAGCTTGCCAATAAAAAGTAAAGAAATATTAAAATCCTTGAGATTGTAATGAATGAAGAAAATAAATTACATGCTATTATTTGGAGACAATTGGAGGGTGGGTTATTGGGAGAATTGAGAGTGAAATGTAGTAGATGTACACCATAGAGCATCATGCAGCAGAAACATTGATTGTAATATGCAATCATTTAAGATGAATCTGTAAAATGCAGTGCTTGCAAAATATCACCACAGTTAGATATCATTACACACGCATTCGACTTGCTAAGAAAAAACAAAAACAAAAAACACCTGATGGTACAAAATACTGTTAAAGATGTGGAACAACAGGAACTCTCTCATTCATTGCTGGTATGAATGCAAAATGGTACAGTCATTTTGGAAGATAGTCTGACAATATCTTATAAAGTTAAATATACCTTACTATGTGACCCAGGAATCTCACTCCTGGGAATTTACCCAAATGAATTGAAAACTTATGTATACACACACAGACACACACACACACACACACACACACACACACACACACACACACACACCCCTGGAAACCTGGAAGTGAATATTTATAGCAACTTTATTCCTAATTGCCAAAAATCAGAAGCAACGAAGATGTCTTTCCACAGGTGAATAGATCAACAGTGGAACAATGGACTACTACTCATAAATAAAAAGGAACAAACTACCAATAATTCACTCAACAACATGGACAAATCTCAATGCATTTTTGCTAAGTGAAAGAAGCCAGATTCAAAAGGCTATATGTGGGCCGGCCGAGTGGCACTAGTTAAGAGCTGGCTCGGGATGCCAGCGGCCCCAGTTCAGATCCTGCATATGAGGGCCAGTGACACTGCCCTCTACAGCTAAGATGGTGAACAACAGCTCCACCTGGAGCTGGGCTTCTGTGAGTCCCCAGGGATGGCATAGCTGCAGCCCCTGCTGCAGTGGGCTGCCATAGGCTACAGTGAGTGGCCAGTAGCCAGCGTGAGCAGCTGGCAGCCCGTGTGAGCTGCCAAGTGCCGCTGTGAGTGGCTGTCCAGAGGCCGGCAATGGATCAGCCTCACCCGAGAAGAGTGCAATGATGATACCAACATGGGCCAGTGAAGCAACGTCCTCCACAACTAGACTGAACAACAACAACAACAACAAAAAGGACAGCAACTTGTCTGTTCCCCTTCCTTTAAAAAAAAAAAGCTATATGTTATATAATTCTATTTATATGGCATATGAAAGAGGCAAAATTATAGTGATGGAAAACATATCAATGTTTGCCAGGGGTTCAGGAGGAGTGAAGAGTTGACTCCAAAGGCGTTGAAGGGGGAGAGGATTTTTTAGGGTAACAGAACTGTCCTATAGTTTATAGATAGTAGATACTTATATACTTTATACGTATAGGCTTTATCAATTTGTCAAAATTCATATGCTGTATTCAAATTTTAAGAATTCAACCAGGATGTTGAGTGATCCTAGAATGGAATGCAGACTGTGAAAAATTAATCTAATTGTATTACAAATATACAATACAACCTAAGTGAAGGAGTAGGTAAAAAACAAAAATGACTTTGGAAAACAGTGTTTTAACTAATATTAGATACTATAAGGCTAAAGAAGGGAAAAAAGCTATACATAAACATTTTACTCTACTTAGTAAATTTGTTCCTCATAGGGGTATTGGGAATTCCAAAACTAATTTACATGTATATTAGGAAATCTGTATTAGTTTGCTCAGGCTGCTATAACAAAGTACCAGTCTGGGTGGCTTAAGCAACAGAAATTTATTGTCTCACAGTTCTGGATCCTAGCAGCCTGACATCAGGGCATTTGCAGAGTTGATTCCTTCTGAGGGTTGTGAGGGAAGGGTGCTCTAGGCCTTTCTATTTGGCTTATACATGTCCATCTTATCCCTGAGTCTTCATATCATCTTCCCTCTATGGTTGTGTCTCTGTCCAACTTTCCTCTTGTTCTAAGGACACCAGTCATATTGGATAGATTACGGCCACCCCTAACGACCTCATTTAACTTGTTTGCGCCTTACCTCTGTTAAGACCATCTCCAAATAAGATCATGTTGTGTGATGCTGGGGGTTAGGACTTTGGGAGAACATAATTCGACCCATAATACGAGGGTCAAACAAATAAGTAAATAATTGTAGATAATAGGAGCCAGATCTCTCATTATCAGAGAAAAAAATTACAAATAAGCAAGGAGAGAAGGCTAAAATGAGCCCTGTGGTGCTAGATTAGGGGTCGAGATACCAGTATGAATTCATGTTTACAGATACTAGATGGATGTGTGTATATATAGGTTAGTACATATACATATCTTTCCTAGCTCTGTCTATGGAGAAGGCATAGAAGTGGTGGCACTCCAGTGCAATAAGCATGCCCAGCACCCAGGTTTTTATTTCTACATACAATTTACATACATGTACTAATTAAATACACACAGATACATATTAAAGACGTGGCAATCGGAGTAGAAGGGAATGAGAGTGGAGTACAGAAATAAAAGGGAATCAATTTGTTTATCTAAAAGCATCTTCTCAGGGAGTGGGGAGGAGTTGCAGGATAAGTTATTTTAAAAAGTGGAATGTGACTACACCTTATGCCAATGCCAGACATTCAATATCTTTCATTTCTCAATATTTTATCTTTACAGGATCAAATTGTGACTCATATTTTAAAAGCCTACTTCTGAAAAATGGAAGAAAGGAAGAGCAGTAAAATTATATTTGTCCTCAGTTGTAGCAGAGTAAATCTGAGCAATTGAAGGAAACTAGAAATAAAATATAAAAAATCAAGTCAACAGCAATGACAATAAAAATCACTAACATTTCTTAAATGCTTTCTATGTGCCAGACACTGCTCTATAGAGTTTTACAAATATTAGCTCATTTAATCCTCACAACAATCCTAGAGACACTGTATTATTATCCCCATGTTGTAGATGAGGAAATTGAGGCTCAGAGAGATCCAGGGCCTGTCCCTAGGCCACACAGCCTATAAGTGGCAGTCAGGATTTGAATCCGGGCAGCCTGGCATCAGAGCCTGAGCTTGTAATTATATCCTCTCTAGTTAAATGCATTACGATGTCCCAGAATTCAAGGAATTCACTCCAAGAGAAACATATGTAAACAAGCAGCTACAACTCAATGAAAGTGCTAATAATAGAGAAGAGGGTATCAGAAAAGATGTCACAGAAGTGACACAGAAAACATCTTGAAAGCGATATAAGAACCAGCTGTGTGACGAGAGCAGGGCAGCACTCTTGGCAAGAGAACAGCCATATGGAAGAAGTTTCGGCTCAGTTGTTCAAGGTCATGCAGGAAATACATGTGGAATGCAAAACTACTCAATGACTTCCGCTTTGGGCTAGGCACGGGTTTCATACACAGAAAAACACTAGTCAAGTCATGAAATGTGTTGGTATCAAGCGTTTGCCAATAAAGTTTAGGCCGGTCTTTCACACTACTTTCAGTGGTCAAACTGAACCTCTATTTAATTCCAGAAATATCAATTGTTAGTCATGAAAAATATGCATTTACATAGTTTCACACAATCAAGGTTGTGTTCTTTTTTTTTTTTTTTTTAAGATTTTATTGGGGAATTGGGGGAGGGGAACAGTGTTGAGGAATCTGAGAAGGGGAACAGACAAGTTGCTCTCCTTTTGTTCTTCAGTCTAGTTATGGAGGACGTCCGTCCCTTTACTGGCCCATGTTGGTATTATCATTGCGCTCTTCGTGGATGAGGCAGTTGCTCCCCGGCCATTGGACGGCCACTCACAGAGGCTCACGGCAGCTCACTCCAGCTGTCAGCCAGCTCCACTGCAGCCCATACCATCGCCAGCAACTCAGGGCAGCCCAGTTCCAGGTCCAGCTGTTGTTCACCATCTTAGCTGTAGGGGGCACAGTGTCACTGGCCCTCATGTGGGATTCAAACCAGGGTCCTGCTGCTCAGAGCTGGCATTCCAAGCCAGCTCTGAACCAACGCGCCTCTCGGCTGGCCCTCAAGGTTGTATTCTTTACAGGTCAGAAAGCAGATTAAATCTATTTTCCAACAATTTACTTTAGAAAACGTTTTGAGAAATATATTACAAAAATCCAGACGAGCATAACAAACAGCACGGGCTGAGGCAGCCAGCACTATGGCTTACAATGTGTTAGGCATTGTTCTAAGTTACCTACATGTTTTAGCTCACTTAACTCTCACAACAATCCTCTGATGCAGCTAATATTATCATCACTATTTTATAGATGAGGTCACTGAGGTACACAGAGGCTAAGTATCTTATGCAAAGTTGTAAATAGTTTAGTAACTGGTGGAGCCAGGGTTCAATAAAATCAGGCAATTCCAGGGCCAGCCGAGTGGCCTTTTGGTTAAGAGCTGGCTTGGGACACCAGCGGCCCCAGTTCAGATCCCACATATGAGGGCCAGTGACACTGCCCTCTACAGCTAACGACAGCTCCACCTGGAGGCGGGCTGTGCGGGACCCAGCAACGGTGTGGGCTGCAGCCCCTGCTGCAGTGGGCTGCCATAGGCTACAGTGAGTGGCCAGCAGCCAGCGTGAGCTGCCAATAGTCTCAGTGAGCGACCATCCAGAGGCCGGCGACCAATCTGCCTCATTCGGGAAGAGCGCAATGATGATACCAACATGGGCCAGTGAAGCAACGTCCTCCGCAACTAGACTGAAGAACAAAAAGACAGCAACTTGTCTGTTCCCCTTCCCCGATTCCCCAACGCTGTTCCCCTCCCCAATTCCCCAATAAAAAACCTTAAAAAAAAAAGATTAAAAAAAAAAATCAGACAATTCCAGCCTGAATGGAAAAGGGTGATGCTATCTGGTTCTTTACTTCATACTATAAGTGATCTAGTATGGCCTAGATCAATGGTCACAAACTCACACATCTACAGGTGCCTGACAGAGAACACACTGTGTGAAGTCAGCCAGGTATAGGATTCGGAGTGGTGATGACTGGGAGCAGCAGGAGACCACAGGCTTCATTTACAGGGGCAGCTACTCCTAGCTCTAGCCAGGTGTCATCCCATACTGTCTCGACGTTGGGTCTTATCAGATTTTCCAATTTTTCAAGAGAAGCTGATTTTTTTATGAAATCTTCCAATTTGGGAGACATGTACAAAATGATATGCTGTGTTTGAGATAGCTGTGACACCTTCAGCAGTTAGAAATTTGAATGTGTAGCTTCAGGAGAATAATTTGGGGGGCAAGGGTAGATTTAGGAGTTTTCGGTGCAAGAGATGTTGATAAGGAGGCCTATGGAAAAAGAAGAAGAAAATAAGAGGAATTTTCTTATTTTCCAGGGATTCCAGCATTTAAAGAGTTGGCAGAGGAGTCGACAAGCAAGAGTGGCACAAAAGGCAAGAAAGAGTAGCATCCTTGTTGCCCGAGGAAGGTGTTTTTGCTAAGAGTTCATGTACTGATTCCCTTGGGTGGAAGAGATCCCAGACCTCAGTAAGAAGGGCTATTACAAGTTCAAAAAATAAATTTTAAAGTCCAACCAGGCTATGACTTTCCTGTATCCAAAATTAGCACTAGAAAAGGATCCCAGCACTTTCCCACTGCTAATCACTTTGATGGCTCTAATGTAAAGGGCAGAAATATTTTACTTCCATTTTTCCAAGTTTTGTGATATTTTATTAGCATAGTAATTATTATTCCGCTTCGTCAGGCGTTCTTTTAGTATATTTGGGTTGCTCTTGTGACATTTTGAAGTTTTTGAAATACCCAAATTCACCAGAACCACCAATAACAATACTGTGATTCTTTGGGGAAAGCAAATACCCATTTAGATTTATAATGACATAGAAGCACTTTGCATACCTACAAGTTAAAACTTGGTTCACACATCAAAAATTATTTATAACTTTGTTCAGATACAATCTCACAGTGAATTTAGGACACCTTCTTCTACGAATAAGGAATGTATTTATTTGTTGGGTTCCAGGGAACCAGTAAATAAAATCAATTTTCCCTGCCTAAGTTAGAATCAATTGAAAGAGAGATACAGGAGGCAGGCAAATGGAGATCAAAATAGCACCTTCCTTACAGAAGAGTTAGGTTAGAAAACATGGCTTTGTATCTACAGTGGACTTCACCTCTAACTAATATACTCCTCCTTGCAGGCATAGCCCCCTCCACACCCACAGCAAGGCAGAATGCAGACCTGGACAGATGAGTTCTGAAGAAAAGGGGACCCAAGACCAGTTTGGGCTTTGCGTCTCCAGTTCTTTCTCCCAAATACCCCAGTCTGATACATTACTCCTTCTGTCTTGAGGATAGACAATCCAGACTGGAAAGGGTAAAGCAGGTTTTCTTAGAAGAGGTTCTTCCACCCTGAAGCCTGGGGCCAGGGAATTGGAGGCCCCTCTGTAATACTCCTTATGGCCTTATCTCTTCTTAAGCTCATCCCACAAGGATGGTCCTAGCATCCCTATGTAGCTAAACATGGACTCAGACCCAGGTCATAGGATTTCAGATCAGCTACCTTCATACTACCCCAGGATACTATGCCCAGGGGTTTGTGGTTAAATGGAATAATCCCAGTTAAATTCATTGGGTGGGCAGTTCAGGACCAGGCAATAATGAAATAGCCGTCTGTGAAATTCAGGAGCCTTAAAATGTGGTTGCAACAATGTTACCAACTGGTTGCTTGGCCATGGTCAAGTCATTAAATCTTTTGTTACCTAGTTTCTTCATCTGTAAAACCAGTTTAGCAAGTCTTGCCATTCTACAAACCAGAGGATCAAATGAGATATTTCATAAAAGCACTTTGAACCGGCATCATGCTACAGTAAAAAAATAAATAAATAAATAAAAAAGGACTTATTATTTGGGATGAAACAACTATTTCAATCATCTTAAATAAAATAGAGAAACCAGACTTTGTCTTAATATTTACATTTTAAAAGCAGATGCTTTAGAGGCTAGCAGAGGTGTATTTAAAACAGAGTCCTTTAGCTGAGTAAACCTGGACAAGTAATGTAATCTTTCTGAACTTTGAAGAGGTGCAGAATATGCTACCCTAAAATATGCCACTTTGGCATAAGGATTATTTTGAGGTGAAAGCAACTGGAAACCAACAGATGCAGGAAGAGTTCTCTGCCTTCCCCTGATTGCCTAAAAGCAGGATATAAATTTCCCATTGAGGAAGGTGCCCACCCTGCACCTGGGAGAGAAGAGCAAGCAACTCTTGTCATCAGAGATGGGAAGTCAACACTGAGATGAGTTTGCATAAACAGGTCTTACTAAAATAGCCCTTTCCTAGTCATTTCCCCACAATTTATCATCCTTTGAAGCCACATTCTTTTCCATATTTAAGAAGGGTATAAAGCTCCTAAGTATAACTACTTCTTTGAGTTTTATTTTCTGTAAACTCCTGTGCGTGTAAATATAAATTAGAATTGCATACCTTTTCTTATGTTAATCTGTCTTTTGTAAACTTAATTCACAGGCCATCATGCACTGAACCTGAGGGTAGAGGAAAAGCTTTTCTTCACCATAACCTCCTTTTAAATTTGTGAATAATTGTATGTTCTTTACCAAATAGGGTTTTGTGATGATTATGTAAAGCCCCTATCACACAATTAACTCAGCATTAGTTTTCCTCTTTTTTCTTGATGTAATCTAAGGATCGGCTCTACATCCAAAAGGCTTTACCTTCTTATCAAGTGGTTTTTATGTGTATAAACCATTTGACTGAACGATTAAAAAGATGGTTTTTTTTACTAGGTTGACTGTATTTTTGTAAATGCTGGGTAATGGACTAATTAAATAGAAGAAATTAGGAGCCATCTCTGATACCCCTTAATAGCTGTCTTGAGTACCTGGATTTTAAAACATTAGTTCTTATCAAAATAATTAACCTATGTAGGAAGAAGTCTGCTCCTATTTGTTTGTAGTATCAGCATATAAATATATGTTTACCATTAATTTAATCATTCAATTAGTGAAGTTTTATTAAGCAATTGCTATGCTTAGATGTTGAATTTTGTAATGTTGGGGACACAATTTTATGATCTGGTTGAAGATAGATCCCAAATAAACATAATAAAAAAAATGTATTATAACAAGGAACAATATTCTATGATTTACATAACCTAATGCCTCAATTTCCTCACCTGTAAAATGGAAATAACACCGTTGATCCCATAGAACTGTTAACATCATTATATAAGATAATGAAGTTGAAATTAGAAGAATGACCCACACACCCACAGCTCAGTCACCTTGGTGGAGACTATTATTTACCCACTAAAATTCATTCTCCTTTCTCTCTGAGTACATGGCTGCCCTACTAAACTCCTCAGCCTTCTGCACATTGAGGCATGACTTTGCAACAAGTTTTTGCCATAGAACATGAGCAGAAATGACATGTGCTGCTTCTAGGCTTAGATTTTAAGACATTTGATATGCCTTCTCCATGTTCTCATTTACTTTCCAGCTACAGAGCCAGGCTTGGTGGCTACAGCTCAATGAGGACTTGCCCCAGAGAGTGATGGAGAAAACGAACAGCTGCCTTGCTGACCTCTTCAAAATCGTTACATGACAGAGAAATAAACTGCATATTTTCTAAGCTGCTGTAGTGCTGTAGTGTAACAAACTGTTACAGCAGTTTGGTCTCATCCAAACCAATGTAGCCTTGGTTTAAGAATTCAGTTGGGCCTTTACAAGCTTTGACAAGTGTCTTCATGTAACTAGGAGAATGGCCATAAGAAGTGAGTGGCTCAGTGACTAGTCTGCTTCGTATTTCTGACAGGTCTAAGCAGATAAAACTGGAAAGTGGGAGGTAAAAAAAAAAAAAAAAATGAAGGAAAGGAACTAATAATACCCTTTAAGCTACTGTAAAGTTTTGATTCCAAAGTAAGTGAGGCAGCATTGCAAATTATGGGACAATTAGGAAAAAAAAAATGTTTCTCTTCCTCCTTACAAATTTACTAGATGGTACAGTTATGAGAACTAATATTTTCCGTGTGTGTGTGTGTGTGTGTGTGTGTGTGTGTGTGGTGGGGAGTCACCAGTGTTTGTGTGTGTGTGTGTGTGTGTGGAGGGAGACAGAGACAGAGACGCAGAGGCACAGAGACACAGCTAGATCAGAACAGAGAAAGAGAGAGACAGGGAGATTTCAGATGCAAAAGTTAATCTCTGAATAATTGGACAAAAAATTTAAAAGCATAGTTTAAAATTCATTCTGGTGGCGAAACCTCAAAAGGTACGCATTTGGAGTGTGCACATATTGTATCTGTCCTTCAGAACCTGGGTTATTCTCTGCAATCAGTGAGACACCACTGTTACCGGCCAACTGAGCAGCACCTACCCCACCACTGAAAAACTTTAATATTTTCTTTTCTTAGAAATGTTAAGTATAAAAATGTTAAGTTTCCTCCCTAGTTCTTTAGTTTCTTAGCTCTTGGGCTTTGATTGCTTTTCTGACCAGTTTGTGAATCTTGGATGGAAGATCCCCCTTGCTTCTTAATTGCTTTGTAAATTAGTTCCTGAATCTGAAACAATATAAGTCTCCTACCCCTGCTTCAGATAACTAGTTGAAAGCCTGAGACTTCCTAACATCCCCCAGGCCAGGAAGCTAAATGTCAAACCCATTCTGTGCCCAGACAACTGACTCCACCTGAGTGATGGACTGAAGAGCCACGAGTTTCATAACCTAACAGATTTATATTTTTGTCCTCATTCAGGAGCCTTGAGGATGCAGGGGATACCCCAACAAACAAAGAAGCCAACGCGGTCTTCCAGGTGGAGCTTGAGACCCCTTCCTCTCATCTGAGACCAGCTAGGGTAAGAGTTCCGTGAACCCCAATAGGCAGGGACAGCTCTACGCCCCTGCCCAGCAGGAAACAGATACAGAAGAAGAGTCCTCCTGTCCCTCAGCTTCCCATAGAGATTTTATGGGGATCACGACTCTAAAGGAGAAACTAGGCAGGCAGTTAGAGGAAGGCATTGGGTCTCTGCATTCTTGCACATCCCACAGAGTGCAACCGCCTGAGGCACTTACCCTCTCCACCCAAAACTCCCCTGTTGTATTGTAATTACCTTCCCCTGCAGGAAGAGCAAGTGGACACAAAATATCCAACTAGATAAGACCAGTCACTCACACCTACGCAGTACCTCTTGTTAATCACAGGTGCCAATCAAGTGGTCCTACGCCCAGAAAGAACAGCCCATCCTGGAGAAAAAGGATAAAAACCCCAAGTCCTGGGAGGGGAGCCCGGCTGCTACTGCTACTTTTTCCCTGCTCCTTTTTACCACTTTTCCCCTTTAAGCCTCACCTTTGCATGTGCCCCCCTCTACACTCTTTGGTAATGGGCCCTTGAGCCATCCTGTAGTACTCAGGTCTACTTCTACTTTTAAGTGTACTATCTTTTCTAATAAACTACTTATTCTACTGCTTTACTCTGGTATCTCATTCAATTCTTTGCTCGAGTTGCCAAGGACCTGGACTTTGTGCTGAGAAAGGCCCACTCTCCCACAACACCACTAGAGACTGAATGTCTGTGCCCTCACCCCCGATTCATACATTCAAACCTAACCTCCAATGTGATAGTATTAGGAGGTAGGGGCCTTTGGGAGCTGATTAGATCTTGAGGGTGGAGCCCTCAAGAATGGGATTAATGGCCTTACAAAAGAGACCCCAGAGAGATCCTTCACCCCCTGCCATGTGAGGACAGCATGCAGATGGCAGTTGGCGAATCAGGAAGCAGACTGTCGCCAGACACCAAATCTACCGGCACCTTATCAAGGGCTTCTCAGTCTCATGAACTCTTTATTTCTCTTGCCAAATAAACGTTTGTTGTTTAAGTCACGCAGTATGTGGCATTTTGTTCCAGGAGGCCCAACAGGCTAAGACAGACACCACCAACCACACCACACAGACACACACTTATGGGACTTAGAGTGATGAAGGTCATCATTAGTAGCCAAAGGCAGTTTCTGAATGCTATTCTGTACTGAATAACTCAAACTCAAGGGGAGGAATAAGGATCCTGGGCTTGGCTCTATGGGTGGAGGATGAGTATGCAGATGGGTAGACCTAAGAAGAGGAAAAACAGATGAGGCACTAGAGATACCTGCAAAGAGTCCAGAGCTGCTCCATCCAGCACAGTAGCCACTAACCTACAGGTAGCTACTGAACACTTGAAATGTGGCTAGTCTGCACGGACACGTGCTAGGAATATAAAATCCACATCAGATTCCACAGACAGCACAAAGAAAGAGTTGAAGATATTTCATTAATAAATTTTAATGTTAATTTCATGTTGAAATGAGAATATTTTGGATTACATAAAATATATGTACATATTTTTTTTTTAAGAATTTTTTTTTTTAATTGGGCAACAGTGTGTTTTTCCAGGACCCATCAGCTCTAAGACAAGTAGTTGTTTCAATCTAGTTGTAGAAGACGCAGCTCAGTAGCCCAGGTGGGGATCAAACCGGCAACGTGGGTGTTATGAGCACTGAGTTCTAACCAACTGAGCTAACTGGCTGCACCTAAAATATATTATTGAAATTAATTTTACCTGTTAATTTTCACCTTTTTTTAAAATGTGGCTGCTAAAAAACTTTAAAATCACGTTTGTGGTTTGAATTACACTTTTATGGTATAGCACTGGTCTAGACCAGGGGTCAATGAACTTTTAGCCCACAGGCCAAACCCAGCTCACTGCCTATTTTTGTAAATAAAGTTTTATTGGAACACAGCCAAGTCCTTTTGTTTGCATGTTGTCCGTGGCTGTTTTTCCTACAATAGCAAAGTTGAACTGTTGCAAAAGAGACAAACTATTAAAAGCCTAAATTATTTACTATATGGCCATTTACTGAAAAAGTTTGCCAGACTCTGTTACATCTAACATACAGTTTAAAATTATTTTCCCTTGAATCCTATCATGTCTTTTAGTAACCCCAACTTTAGAAACCTGAAAAAACGATATAGGCTTCAATAGGATGTAGGGGAAAACAAATTCAAGACAATAGAAAATGTGAGAAGGCATTTGTGTAGAAGCAGCTGCATCCTATCAAGGAATTTTAGGTGGAGACCAATATCAAAGTGTGTGTGTGTGTGTGTGTGTGTGTGTGTGTGTGTGAAGTGATGTGAGTCCTGTTTGAACTAAAATGATAGGAGGGACTCCATGCTGACAAAGAGTTCAAAAGGAAACTCTTCAAAAGCAAACTTTCAGTTCTTTATAGCAGAGGGCCTCAGTGTGGCTTATAATCGAGGGTGGGGGTGGCAGATGCACCCTTCACTAACAGGTTACACGCGATACACAGGACAGAGTATCTGGTTCAAGAGTGGAGAGGTGTGGGTTTTGTTCTGCCACTAACAAGCAATCCTGCTCAAGAGTTGTGAAGATGAAATGAAATTATGCTGAAATGGTTTGCATAGTGCCTGGAATATATCAAGCATTTAGAAGCTTATTATTGTTTTCTTTTATAAACAAAATACTGGTCAATTTAGAGAGAAAGAAGTAGAAATAGTAGAAATTTTCAAAACAATAGCAGTTTTGGAGAAAACTGGAAGGGCAAGGAGGAGGAAACGTCATTTGATTTTTGTTCTTAAATCCTACCTGACTTAATAATGTATGCGGTTGTGTGATAATAAATGATTCCTTTGCGATTGGCTGATATTTCTGATCTGTCTCTCTGTCCTCCTGCCTGCGACATCTAGGTCTGCAGAAGCAATAGTATGGTGAGAACTAGCCCTACATGGAAATGAAATGCTGCTTTGGGTTTTCCACAAGATTTCCACTCTCTGAATTTCTCCCTCTCCTCCCCTGGCCTCCTGTGAGAGGTTATTCCATTTCTCCTGGGCCTGAAATCCACCTCCCCTCCCCGCCAAAGTTATTTAGTCCAGTGTAATGGACCCTACAAGGTCACTGCCACAATGCATCTGAGAAAAAGGAAAGGAGGAGGCCCAGACATTTATTTTGAGTGTGTTTTGGGGAGGTTTTTTGGTAGTTGTTTTCCTGCTATTGAAACTTGATTTGTTTCCTATTTCTAATTAAATGGTTCTTCCTTGAGGCTTGAGCTATTGCATGTGTGTGTGTGTGTGTCCATCACTGTTAGAACTGTGCAATAGTAGGCAAAGTTTGTTTCAACCTTCTTTCTAGGTATATAAGGCAGGTCTTCTGTCCTGAGTTGTAAAGGGTGCTCAGTTTTGACACTGTTTTTCTGCCCCAGCTCATGAAACATATTGCCCCGGAAACCCATCAGGTTCCCCATGTTTATGAACTCTATCTTGCCTCACAGGAGCCAATGAGAAAGCTCTAGAGTCTTCTCAGATTCAGAGCTACAAAGTTCATGACCCCAAGCAAGGTCTGCATTTGACAGCAGTCCTCACATGGCCCTTTATCTGACAATATTCTTTCCACCCAAAGTTCCCAATCCTCTGTCCCTTCCTTTCTCCAAAAAGAAGGTTAAGTGAAAACAGACTCTCTCTAGGCTTTAGATGAACCTCCTGAGCTCTGAGGATTTTCTGCCATTGTCCTCAGGCTTTTGAGGGAAGCTTCTCCTTTTGTGATACCTCAGTTGAAACTACCAATAGTTCTTTCTCAATCTCTTTTTTAAAACACCGAATTAGATAATAATGGAAAACATTTATGGAACTCTTACAAATGACCAGGCACTGTTCCAAATGTTTCACATACACTACATTTTCACAGCACTTTGAGGTGGCTACTATTGTTATCATTCCCATTTTATAGATGAGGAAACCGAGGCACAAAGAGGTCAAATTCTTTGTTCAAGGTCAGACAGTCACTAACTGTGAGAGTCTGGGTCAAGAGTGTAAAGTGGCTCATAAACAGGAAGCACTATAATGATTTCCTCTAATAGGGAGTCTGAAGAGTGTGCTGAACAGTGCGTAGGGCCTTGGAATCAGATAGCATAGGAATTAAACTCCTATCATCCCCTTACCAACTGAATGATTTGGGACAAGTAAATTTATCATTCTGAGATTTACTTTACTCACCTGCCTTTTGAAAATAATAACACCTCCCTCTTGGAAGGTATTACCGTGTAGGTTTAATAAGAAAAGCTGTGTGTAGCAGAGACCCTGGTAACAGCATTATTTTTGTAATGAGAAATGGTTCTCAGCTGTCAGGACAGAATTACATATGGCATGACATTTATAAGAGGAATCAAAAATTATAAATTTCCGTTGATAGTTGGACAAATTACTCTCCTCTACTCTACCACCTTAGAATGATCTCGGTACTTTATAAGGTCCTAGGAAGCATTCCAAATTGGCAGCCAGTAATTTTAGTCATTCTAGTATAGTGCTGTTCAATACAACTTTCTGCAGTGATTAAAATGATCTGTATCTGCACAGTACAGCACTGTTCACTATGGTGCCACCAGCCACATAATGGCTCTTGAGCACTTCAAATGTGGCTAGTGGGATTGAGGAAGTGACATTTTAATTACAATTTAAATTAATTTAAATTAATTTTAGTTTAGATAACCACATGTGGCTGGTAACCACTGAATTACACAGCTTTAAATGATCTAATCAATTATTAACATCTGAAGAAAAAAAACCCTAGAAAGATCTCTAGGCATTAGAAAATTTAATTTCCTGTCCTAAATGCAGAATAGAAAATAAAATTGCTTAACTATTTACTCTAATGAGCCATATAGGTAGAGCCTAGGTGGAATCAAGGTGTGATCTATTCTCACCCTAAACCAATCAGTGTTTTGAAGTGGCTTTCTTCCATAATTCTTTTGCAAGTTTCAGAAACATTTACTCCTTTATTATCACTACAATGCCTTAGTCCATCACATGGAGAATACAGCTAGGAAGAAAACTTATGTCATAGATCCATTTCATTTTAATAGGTGATGAGAATAAATTCTTTTCTGTTGTAAAAAAAAACAGGAAGATGAAAACTCCTTCATGTTGTTGACCTCACTGTTTCTTGTAGCAAAAGTCGTCCTAAAAAACCGTGAGATCTATTGGATGGTTGACGTCACAGGTCTTGGTAGCCATTACATCTGCTCAGACAGTTGTAGGCATAGGCAGTTGGTGACATTTGAACAGAGCCCTTTAGCAGTACCTAGGCAGGTGGGGGCTGCAGCCTCGACCTGAATCATCTGGCCGTCCAGGATGACAGAGTGTTCTGCTGCCCTTTCTTTGTATGTGGTACAGAACTTGGGAACCTCACTCAAGTACTTATCTAAATGTCTGATAAAAGACTTTGATTATATTCCCAAGTGCTCAGGACTTTTGAACAACTGAGTGGAAATTATGTCCAATTCAGAATATGAGTTGGAATCTTTTACTTCCTTAGCAGAACAAATTTGCTCCCTTCTATCTATTATCTAAAAATGACTCTCTCCTTGGGCCGGCCGAGTGGCACAGTGGTTCAGCGCTGGCTTGGGAAGCCAGTGGCCCCGGTTCAGGTCCCACACATGAGGGCCACTGACACTGCCCTCAAAAGAAAAACAAAAAAAAAAACAACACAAAAATTACTCTCTCCTTAACCATTCACCATCAAATTCCCCACACTTACTAGAAAAATTCAGTCAGGAACTGATGGAGAGATGTCATTCCATAATGCTTACTTAAACCCCTGAGACTGAGAGAAACTGGTTTATCATTATGGTCAAAATTGATTCTTTTAGATCCCACTAGTTTTTGCTTCAATATTGTTAGCTAATAATACTTCCCTCATTTATTGAGCATATACTCTTTGTCAGAGAATTACTTAAATTATGTCATTTAATTCACACAACATATTGATGAATACAAATTAGTGTTACATTTTACAGCTTGAAAACTGAGTCTCAGAGAGAGTGAGTAAATTGCCCAGATCATACGCTTGTATAGGGTGCAGCCAGCATACTAACCCAGATCTTTCTGAATCAAAAATTTAAACAATTAAACACTGTCTTCATTACTGATATTAATGTACTTGGGATATGCAATCTGCTACCCGTGAAAACATTCTCGTTAGTGAAATGTAATGTTAACTTTGAAGGAGTGCCTGTGAAATAAATCATTCGAATAGCATTTGGTTGTTCTGCAAAAAACACAGATGTGGTCATTTCTGTTACTTGGCATCTCTGAGTTCAGTCCAAGGGAAATTGTCTCTTTATGTGCATGCTATTTTTAGTTAGAACAAAAGCTCGATATGTTTTGCTTGAGCCTTAACTGCCAAGAAACTTTTGCCAAATTCATTGCTCAGTTATCACAATGAACTTATCACAGGTGCCTTGTGATATCATTTGTTTATTCAATGTATGATACTTGTATTTATGAGGCCTATAATTATACTGGGAATGCCAGGGGCTTTCATCATACTGGGAATGCAAATCATGTAAGTTCCTCAGGCAGCCCACAGTCAAATAAGGAAGAAAGAGATCATATAAATAGCAACACAAATGATGAACTATAATTGTGATGAGAGTCATAAAAAGTAAATGAAGGGTGTTATAAGCTGACCAGGCAATAGGCCTAGCTTAAAGGCCTAGTTACTAAGAAGAATCTCTGAAAGTAAACCTTGTGATCATTAGTCAGCAATTCTATTGTGCACTGATATTTCATTGTATATAATTTGATAATTAGTACATCAGAAAAAACACAAAAATAAACAGGAGGAAACACCTAATAATTATTCTTGTGCTTATTTTTCTTTCAGTTCTTTTCCAGAATTCCAATTTAAAAAATCCTTCTGGAAAGTATATAAGGCAGTTTTACTGTAATAAAGAGGGAAATTGAGTTGGAATGATGTCATTGCTGTGGACATCTGCATTATTAATTTGGAGAAGACGAACACTCATAGGGTCTTAGCCTTCTGTTTAGAAGTTAAGAATGACAAGCAAAGATCATATACCTTTGTGAAATAATCAGTCCTTACTTCACAAAGTTATACCTGAAGGATGACTGAAAAACCAGCATCTCCTGCCTTAGAAAGCTTTAGTCCACCATCATCAGTAAGAACTGAGATAAAACATATCATCATAGGTTAAGGGTTCTAGAAATTAATTTGAGATGTTCTTTTCTACTTAGAGCTTGCCTGAATGGGGGGTAAATGTAGATTAATTTTTACATGGGTCAGTCAATGATCAGCAGGTACAGGTGTTAGCACATTAACAATGATAGGAAACCTGGACCTAAAGAAGACTCCCATTTTTTTTTTTTTTAAAGATTTTATTGGAGAATTGGGGGAGGGGAACAGCATTGGGGAACCGGAAGGGGAACAGACAAGTTGCTGTCCTTTTGTTCTTCAGTCTAGTTGTGGAGGACGTTGCTTCACTGGCCTATGTTGGTATCATCATTGTGCTCCTCTCGGGTGAGGCCGATCCATCCCCGGCCTCTGGACAGCCACTCACAGCGGCTCTTGGCAGCTCACACCGGCTGCCAGCCGCTCACGCTTGCTGCCGGCCACTCACCGTAGCCTATGGCAGCCCACTGCAGCAGGGGCTGCAGCTATGCCTACACGGGGACTCACAGTAGCCCAGCTCCAGATGGAGCTGTTGTTCACCATCTTAGCTGTAGAGGGTAGTGTCACTGGCCCTCATATGTGGGATCTGAACCGGGGCCGCTGGCATCCCAAGCCAGCTCTTAACCAATGTGCCACTCAGCGGGCCCCCCATTTTTTTTCTTAATATCACTTTCCCTGCCCTTGCCTTGGTATGTTCCATTGAATTTAAGAGAAGCTGAGTGTGCTAATTTATCTTTGCTGACATTTCCCCCTGTGTTTTTCTCATGTTCAGAAGTAGAGAAGAGATGATGATTTAAAAAGAGAAACAGCTCTTGAGGTGTGGCCTCCACAGACTACCTCTTCAGAAGTAAGTAACTTGGAACCCCTACATGCCTGCTCCTCACTGCTACACCCACTTGCCTGAAATACCACCTGATACGCATTTGATTTGTGAGGTATCCTCTTTGCAAATAAAAGCATCCCTGGAAAATTTCTTCCTACCACCTAAAATCAGCCACACAGAAGTAATGAGAATTTTGATGAGTAGGGATTGGAGAATAGAGGATTTTAGAGCACAGAACACCCTGGAATATCAATCCTGCCAGGGCAAAAGCGCGAGCAGAGAGCACAGGACAATACGTGTGCCGTGGTAATGTGGAGAGACATGCTTAGAGCCAGAAAGGAGTTCAGAAAGAAGATGGCTGACAACACAAACCAAAACATAGCTCTTTAAATGAGTTACCTTATATAAAGCATTTAGAATAGTGCCTAGTCCCAAATAATAAGAAAACAACTCCTCAATAAAGGCACATGCACAGAGAACAGGAATCAGGGACCTGCCTATCTAAATGGAACAGGCTATATTTAGCAACCAAAATGTCATCATCCACAAAGGCTTTCAATCAGGGAATCAACATTTAACAAGTTATTTTCCAAAGAAAATTCATTGCAGCTACCAAGAAGTTTTCCTTTCTGAATGGAACTGGAGAGAAATGACTGCCTTCAAAATAAGAGCCCAAGGCACAATTAACCCATTTGTATTGGTGAATATACTGCTAGTTTGGTACATGACACAATTGATTCAACTATAGCAATTGCCTTCAACACTAGGACAGCATAAATGAATATATCAATCATGCCCCAGCTTGCTAGCCACAGGACTCTAAAAATAAATGTCATGGCGGCAAGCTTTAGAAAGAAATGTTATCTACTAAAAAGGATACATTAGCCCTTTGTGTTTTTCCAAAGTCATTATTGAATGACTAGGCCAATTAATATGCCTCAGAACTGCACTGTTTGTATTTTGATCCCTTAGCAGTATTTGGGTTTAGTATTTTGTCTTAGAAGGGAGTGTTAGGAAGCAGCTGGCTTTGGAGTTTCCCAAATTGTGTATGCTTGTCAACTGCACACAAGAGGAAAAGTATTATATCCTGTAGGTAGGCCTCTCAGGTTAAGCTTGGAGACTTTTGGCCTTCAAATTTATTTGATAAACAGCCTTCAGTTCTCAAGAGAGAAGAATTGGGACAGGGTAGGAAATAAGGTTTGACCAAGACCTCAATAGGGCCAGTAGGGACAGAAAGAAAAGCCCTTTAAACATTACAATGAGGTGGAAATAGGATCAGGATGAGCTGAAGGACAAGCGTTTTGTTCATGGAGACTCTTTTCATTTTTTTCTTTTTTTTTTTTTTTTTTTTGAGGGCAGTGTCACTGGCCCTCATATGTAGGACCCGAACCGGGGCTGCTGGCTTCCCAAACCAGCATTTAACCACCGTGCCATTCGGCTGGCCTTCTTTTCATTTTTTTAATTGGGGAATCAGTGAGGGGGCCCAGCCAAGTTGTTGTTCTTCAATCTTAGTTGTGGAGGGCACCAGTGGCCATCTGGCAGCCCCTCGGCAGCTCGTGGCCTCTAAGCTCAATGTGCTGTGTAACAATCTTAGTTGCGGGTGGGGGTAGCCACCATCCCATGTGGGAGTCAAACCTGGCAGCCTTATTAATAAGAGTGCGTGCTCTATTCACTGAGCCATGTGGGCGGCAGCTCAGCTCAAGGTGCCAAGTTCAGTCTTAGTTGCTGGTGGGCAAAGCCACCATCCCGTGCGGGAATTGAACTGGCAGCCTTGTTGTTCAGAGCACGCACTCTATCCATTGAGCCATCCGGGGGGCGGCTCAGTTCAAGGTGCCAAATTCAGTCTTATTTGCGGACAAGCATAGCCCACCATCTAATAGGCAGTCTTGCTGTTAGGAACACGTGCTCGCACCAGCTGAGCCATCCTGCCACCTGTTGGCAGCTCAGCAGCAGCTCAGCTCGGGCGCAGCTCACTGGCCCATGTGGGAATTGAACCGGCAGCCCTGTTGCTCAGAGCCTGTGCTCTTAACCTAACTCTTAACCAACTGAGCCACTCGGCCGGCCCCATGGAGACTCTTTATAGTTACTTTTTGTTGATTAAATTTCCTTTTTAGATAACTATTTTAAATTTTAAAATTGAGTTGATTAAAGGTAAACTGCTTATTAATATGGCATTCAGATATAATCAAGTGTCTGAAGCTGACACTGAAGTGAAGAGGTGACATGTAGGAGCTGTTAGCTTAGAGAAGAGCACTGGTGTTAGAGCCACTTGCCTACTGCCCTGTGGAACCTCAGCGATTCACTTACTTTCTCTGAGTCTCACGATTCTCAACTACATAAAACTCCTGGATGCGAAACACGAACTTCTTGGGGTGATTGTGAGGAATAAATAATAGGTGCTCAATGAAAGGTTACTTCTTTGCCTTCCCTTGGTGAAGTGTGGGAACTGCAGCAAAATTCTCTCTTTCCATGGAACCCCCCTGCTTAGCCTCTAGACAATAAAGCGTGGGCAGGGATTGTTCACATAACCTTTTTTTTGTTTTGTTTTGTTTTGAGGACAGTGTCACTGGCCCTCACAATTGGGACCCGAACCGGGGCTGCTGACTTCCCAAGTCAGTGCTTAACCACCGCGCCACTCGGCTGGCCCCACATAACCTTTTATAACCTTTTTATACAAACCAATATAGGTTACATTGGTAGCTCAATATGTTAGATTTGCAGGGAAGGCAGGAATTAAGTATCTAGTCATTAAGCAGTGTATTCTGGGACCTGTGCCTCACATCTTATTTGCATCCTCAGTGATGATGAGCATAGCGCAGCAGACGCTTAAAACTTGTTTGAAGAAATAATCAAGTGATCTCAGTTCTATTAATTTCTGTTTGTTAATGCTGCACACCGCATCCTGGAGTGGATGCTTATTATTACAAGATTTTCTGTATTGTGGATTTAAGGCCACCACACCGAGGGATGAAACAATGACTGGACGGTGACCATCTTTTCCTCTCGGCATGGTGGCATTTTAGCAACTTAAAATTCCAATAGTAAGTAATTTCCTTCTTAACATTTCTCTAGCGGGATTCATTTCCCTGAACAATTAGTCATCTCTGAGGACAATTCCCTCTTCCTCTCTTTAACAAAACTACAGTGACTGAAAGATATGCAAATGCTGAAAAGTCCACATAAATGTCTTTCTAAAATATTTGTATCTGGAGTCCATAATAACTTCTATTTTTAATTTATGAATTTGTGTGTGTTTATTCATTAATTTATCATGTGTGTATTCATGTAAGTGGTAAAAATTTAGAATTTTTTTTTTTTTTACAAATGTAAGTATAAACCATGTAGTAATTATTGTGTGATCTATGAGAAACTGGACAGACTAACAAATTTTCAAACAAAAGAACCTGATGTAGCTTTCAAGCTGCCGCTGTACAACTTTTATCCTTATCCATAAGTATTTATGGCCCATAAATAACAGGAAAGCAGATTTAAACAAACAAAAAACCCCCCACAGTTGATCCTTGAACAATTTGCTGGGGGTGATTAGGGGTACTGCCCCCAATCCCTCACTGTGCAGTCAAAAATTCATGCATAACTTTTGACTCCCAAAAAACTTAATTACTAATATCCTATTATTGGCTGGAAGCCTTACTAATAACATAAACAGTCAATTAACCCATATTTTTATATGTTATATGTATTGTATATTGTATTCTTACAACAAAGTAAGTTAGAGCAAAGAAAATGTTATTAAGAAAATTATAAGAGAAAATATATTTACATTATTCCATGTATTTATTGAAAAAAACCAACATATAAGTGGACCCATGCAGTTCAAACCCATGTTGTCCAACTGTAATAAAAATAACAAGGAAGGCTAAAAATGTTTAGGTACTTTCTTTGTGCCAGAAACTGGGATTTGCAAGTGTTTTGACTTAGCATTCTTGCAATGAACTCGACAAAATTGTATGTTCTTCTCTGCAATTCCTCTCAGCTCTGCTTTGGGCAGCACTCACCTGGCTGCTGGCCACACTTGGCACTTCTGGGTGTGGTTCCTTCCGTTGGATGCTTCTGTTTCTCTGCAGGTGCTAGGGAATCAGCACGTGGGACAGGTCCATCTCCTTCTTTCTTACCATGTACCTTTAGAATCCTCGGCAACCACATACACAATGGTGTGAACTTCCATGCTTCCTTCATGTTGGACTAACTGAAGAAAATTACATACCAGGAGACAAAAATTTGAAGCTATTGCCTCAAAATGGCTCTTCAGGGTACCAAAGGGAAAAGATCTGATCATTTAAAATGTTTACTGTGATCCCCTTTGGACCAACCCCCCCCCCCGCCCCCCGCAACCCCGCACTGTCCTTAAATTGCTTCTTTGGTCTTTAGGTTTTCATCCTTCTCCCAAAACCCTTCCTTTTTCTTGTCTTCCCTATGTGAATCTCCTTGCTTTTAGAAAAACCCCACACCCTGAACTCAGTTATTGACACTACATGTCCCCCTTTTAACAGGTCTCCGCACTCTCTCTGTAGCCATGAGTTTTCCTGAGTCCGACTCACTCAGTCTGGGATAACATCCTGGGAGGTAGTGTGTTACTAGTACAGTCAGTGTGGTCTACTGGTATCTGCCTCCCACAAAACAGCTTCTCCAAGTCTTGTGATGCCATCTCCAACATGCTTGGACTCTCCATACAAAATTGGGTCCTTCATGGTCTCCTCATTAGTATGAAGTATAGGTAGGCTTGTTGGATCAGAGACCAATTCCTTACAACATAAAGACAGTACAGTCAGGCCTAAGTAAGGAACTAGAAATAAAATGAACTGCAATAAAAGCTTCTGTATGATTATGTAAGTGGTGAGGATGCTGACAACCTTGGGCTCATGTATTAGATCTATAAGGGGCAGTAACTGTCCAGCCCAGCTGGATGTTGCCATAGAGAGGTGAAGTGCTGTATTTTAAAGTTACATTTCTTTGTGTTGGTTCATTTTTTTTTTATTAAAGACACTTTATGGAGCAAATAAAACCTACCTTCAGGTTGGATATGACAAACACTAACACCATATAAACCTGTAGGAAGGAGAAAAATATTGTTTTCTAATTTACAAGTCATCTTTGCCCCTGGAATCCATAGTCTTGTAAGTCATATTTTTGTGCAAAGCAGCATTCTTTCCTTTACCCACCTCCTTCCTTTTCACATCTATTGAGAAGGAGAAAGAGCTATTTTCTTAATAATACAAAATGAGCCTCTGAGATCTGATGACATTCTCTGCCAGCAGCCTCTGTTATTCTCATTTCCATTTGAGGGTCAGGGAAGGAGTGATTTTTCTCTTTCATTGCCACTGGGTAAGAGGCAGATTCCAGTCTGGGAGTCCTTCCTGGGCACTGGAAAGGGCTCTGCTGTTGTATTCACATGGTCAAATAGATTTTGTATAATTTGCAAAAGCTAGATATTTTAACTATAATTGGCTAAGACCATTGTATTTTCCCATTCCAATTTCCCTGTCACATTTTCCCTTATGCCTGATTGGTCTGTCTCCGTGGCTGCAGGCATTCTGGGGACTTGGGTTAAGGAAAGTAAATTGGTAATTTATGATGTTTGGGATATATTTTTGTGGTTCTCATCGCTTTTGTGTGTAGTAAGCCATTGTTAGCCATTCTGGTGGATGAATGGATTCCAGAAGTACTCTCACTGCCAGTTATGCAGACTTAGCAGCACCATAACAAAGGAGTGAAGCCAGAGGCTTCTCACAATAAGTATGTGCCCCTATAGCGGCCAGCACTGGGAGGATGTGGGTAGATTAGGAGAGATATTCTAGAGGCAAGACTAAATTATTTGTCTACTTTTTCTACATGAAGAGGCAATCAATGGGCACATAACCAAAAATGTCAGGAAAAAATTATACAGGCATGTGAGGAAATTAATAAAAATTATATTTTTATGGGTTTGTGATATTTGTGCTATTTGTCCCTTTTTAAAAATTGTATTTTGTTATGATTCCTTTTCTTGTTCTAAATAAATATTTGCATTTACCTAATTTTATACTTGTGATTTTATATTCTTTGTCTTAAGGAGGATTTCAGTACCAAATTGCTTCAGGCCCTGTAAATCTGAATCAACCTCTACTGTGGTGAAGATTTTTTTTTTTTTTTTAAAGATTTTATTGGGGAATTGGCGGAGGGGAACAGCGTTGGGAAATCGGGGAAGGGGAACAGACAAGTCGCTGTCCTTTTGTTCTTCAGTTTAGTTGCGGAGGATGTTGCTTCACTGTTGGTATCGTCATTGCGCTCTTCCCGGATGAGGCAGATCGGTCGCTGGCCTCTGGATGTCGCTCACCGCGGCTATTGGCAGCTCACTCTTGGCTGCCAGCCGCTCACGCTGGCTGCGGGCCACCCACTATAGCCTATGGCAGCCCACACCATCACCGGGGCTCGCACAGCCCAGCTCCAGGTGGAACTGTTGTTAGCTGTAGAGGGCAGTGTCACTGGCCCTCATGTGGGATCCGAACCGGGGCCGCTGGCATCCCAAAACCAGCGCTTAACCAATGTGCCACTCGGCCGGCCCAAGATTTTTTTTTTAAACAAAGGGTTGTGATTACATATTGTAAAAGGTAGGCCATTTCCTACACACAGGAAAATCACTGGTGAAACAAAGTGATGATGGATGTCAAAAGGAACTATTTTAGTCAGAATTCACTCTCTTCAGGGACTCAGCAGATATGAGACAGGACTTGGTTGCTCCATTCACCTCCAAGCACCACCTATGCAAAATCTCATTGATTTACATTTAATTTCTCCATTTACCATAAACACTTAACTTTCCAATTCTATTTTCTGAATAAAATTTGGGGTTCCAATTGTATAAATTGTGTATAGTCTTTTGCTTAAGTTGCACGGGTTGGTTTGTTTCTTGCCTTACCACACAAATGTCACCTTCTTTGGGTTGCATTTTGGAGCAACCAAGGATCATATTGACTTAGCATTCAGTCATCCATTAATGAGGAAATATGCCAGATACTGTGCTAGGCAGTAGTATGAAGGAACAGTGAGAGGAGCAGGAATATAAAAATGAATAAGACATTGACATTGCTTTCAAGAAGCTCACCGACTCATGGTCTAGTGGGAGAACATACCGAAATGCTGTGGGAAGGAAAGATGGAAGATGATTAACTGGGGTGGGGGTGGTCAAGAAGACTTCTTATAGGCACTAAAATTTGAGCTATGTCTTGAAGGATGAAAAATAGCTAATCAGGGAAGTGAATTCAGTGCAAATAGAACAGTAGAGTCATGACAAGAAGGCAGGATTAAATATGGTTTGCTGGGATAAAAGGAGCAGCCGAATAAGGAGTATTAGGAGGGTATCAGGAGTGAGAACAGAGTATGGGCTGGGGCCAGATCATGGATTTTCCAGAAAGGTATTTAAGCAGTGTGTCACAATTATATTTGTGTCTGAGATTATACATTCTAGTTGGTTTTATTTGGCTCCATGAATACAGGAAAACTTAATATGCAGATATACTTTGAGTTTCATGAATCTATGACAAAACTTAGCATTTTTGAACTCAGTGTTGTAGACTAATAGTTGCCAAGACATGATATCCCTTCAATGGAGTTCAAACCTGTATCAGAGGGATCTGATGCACAAATGTATAATTCTTCTGAGCAGTGACATCAGTGACAAGTAGCTTGGTCAAAATTTCAAATTTTCAGAACTGAGCAAAAATTAGGATTATTTCATACTGGTACCCTTTGACCTGTGGTCCACTCACCTAATTCCACCACCTCAAATACACTTGTCTGGTTTTGTACATAGTACTTAAAATCAGTATCATACAGCTATTATGTTACTATACAAAAATTCCTTAGGTTTCTATATTCACAAATTCTATATTAGTTTGCCATTTAAGACAAAATAAATTATATTTCATAAATTCTACTCAGTGAATCCTGAAACAATGATTTGTGTATATTATAAATACATTGTATGTACTTAAAATGTAATCGTGCCAAAAAATTATATCTCTGTAGGTTTCTAGCTTTTTGTAAGTAAATTAGTACAAGATTATGTTTAATTTTGACCTAGTTTTCTTTAGCAAAAAATTAATCATTTAAGTATTTTGAAATGTGTTAATATTATCATGATCTATCACCTAGGCTAAGAATAAAGTTAAATAAAATCTATATAAAAGGTAATACTAAAATAATTTACCAGTATTTTTATGCATTTCTTACCTTGTCTAAAACAAATGCCTTCCTTAATTTTTTATCCTTTACAACAAGTGATAAAAAGCAAAGCCTTATTTATGAGTTAACATGCATCATCAAGTGATGATGGTGAAAAGACACACCATACTTGTGCAGCCACAGAAGACTGAAAATAAAAATAATATAATTATCAGTACTTTTCTCTTTTATGTAAATTCTTGCCCACAACATGTCTAATCTGATTTCTTCACCTTGTCTAAGATTCATGCTAATAATTACAAAATAGAGGCAGAGAAACGTAATCACTACCTACCATCCATGAACTTCCCAAAGTAATTTTGTCTTCTTGGTCAATTTTTAAATAATTCATCCTCAAATCAAATTTGCAAATTAAAGTGAGTGAGGTGTGTGTGTGTGTGTGTGTGTGTGTGTGTGTGTGTGTGTGTGTGTTTGGAAAATTTCCCTCAGATGATTCTGATCTCCCAAAATACACTATTGGATCATGAAACCATAATTTTCAGAAAGTGTATCGAGGAAAGGGATGTTGCTTCTGATTTGTAAAGCTCATGGGGAGGAAGAGGATCTTTTCATTTGTCATTCCTTCCAATTCTGAGGCAAGGGGCCCTGCCATCAACAGCAGAGAAAATTACCTTGTTCTTCCTGAATTTCCATCACCATCACAGAGAAGCCGTAGGCTAAAATTATTTTTTTTTCCCCTCCTCAGACAAAAATAATCTAAATTTAATACAAAAGGATGTTAAACACAGGTGTACACATCCCCAAATCCACTATAATACGACTTGTTAAAAGAGTTATTCTATACTGATCATAATCCTCCAAATGAGGTCTGCTGAGGAATGCACTCACTCAGGGGTGGGCTGCAACCATCAATCTTTGTATCACAGAGCACTGGGCTGCCATTAATCATTAAAACAATCATTCAAAGTGGTTCACAGCACGCATTTTAAAGGCACTGAAAAAAATTTAAAGATTTAAGTTACAAAAATATTGAATTATTTTGATCTGGTAAACTTCATTTATGAATTATTAATGATGATATCTCAAAATATTTTCCTCTCAAAAGCCCAAAAGCACTAAGCAGTCAAATTCCAATTCCTTCTTAGAATGCCTGACTCAACATACAGAGTAGAAGATATTAAAGTGTGTCCATCTTCCATACAGAGAACTCAAGGCACTTGTACATATCTCTTTCTTTATCAACATTTGAACACTTAAAGTGCTATTTGAAAATTCAGTATGATCAGAATATTTTCAGAAGAAACTTTACAAAATATTATGCCCAGGCACCACCTACCATCCAATTATGTGTTCAGACATGGTGGAGATGAAGATGTGTAGTAAAGATGGGGTTAAACTTATTCTTTGTGTGGATTGGCTCAAGTTCTCAGGATTCTTTGGGACATTAAGCTTAAATCCACTGGAACTTCAGATATGTAACAGTATTGAATTCAGTGTATCTATTCTCCAGGTTATATGCCCCAGAGAACAATTTCCAAAGATGGTAGATCTAAAGAACAACATCAGAGAAAAAAGGAGGGTGGCTGTTTAGTGGACACTCATTAACAACCATTTATTAACCTTTTACTATATATTCTAGATTACAACAGGTACTATGAAAAAGGGAGGGTAACTCAGACTATTATTTACCTTTAAACAACTACAATTATAAAATAAGATAGTAAAACACAAGATCACTTCAAGCTTCCTGATTTCTGTATTACTGAGGGTAGAAACCCAGAAGGTCTATTTTTGCTAAGAAAATATCTTCATGGATTTTTTTGGTGGAGCCCTGAGTTAATCTGAATGGGAAAGACTGATATAAGAAGTCTAAATTGCACTGTTTATTCAAATATTGGGAGTGTTTTGTTTTCTCAAGACTGCCTAAGGGACAGAAAGCTTGGGAGTCCCTTGACGTGGAGATAAGAGAAAGGTCCCAGGGCACTGGTATGTACCAGCACAAGGCAAGATGATCAGTGAGAGCTTCCCAGGGATTGGGAGGACTGAAGAAACTAAAGAATTGTGGTAGCTCAAATTCATGTGCTGTAATATCCTGCTCTCTATCAGGCCTGAATGAATGGTGCTCAGGGCTTGATTTTGGAAGTGGAGGTGGGGGGTAACACTGAGAAGACAGTAGCCACAGATGGGAACAGGGGAGGGAGAGCTGAGGATTGAGCTAATTTGACAACATTAATATTAATATACAAGGAACACAAATCCTTTCATGTATTTCTGCTGATGTTTTAGAACAAATGAGCCACATTTTTAAAAGGTCACCGTTAAACTGATATTTACACTGTGCATGCTTCTAATATAAAAATATGCAAGAGGAGATGTGATGGAGGGCATGGACTTCAAATTGAAACAGATTTGGGTTCAAATTCTGGCTCTGGGCCTTAGGTTCCTGATCTACACTATGGGAATACCTGCTATGAGGATGGAATGAAAGACTCTAAGCTCAGCTCTGAGTACATCTGATACATGATAGATTCTCCATAATGGGGGGTCATTACTATTACCTGGCATGAGTTAAGGAGAAATACTCTTTTGATCCAATTCTGAGACATTGGAAGAGTTCTATTGTCCGATGTTCATACTAATACAAAAGAGTACTTTTTTCCTAAAAATATTGTTTTATACTATAGAAAAATAACTATTGTCAAACACTTTATTACTCAGGACTCTTTATATTGCAAGTGACATAAACCCCAATTTATACAGGCTTAAGTGGAAAAAAAAAAAGGAATTTATTGGTCCTAATAAGTGAAAAGACCAGGGCCTCCAATCTGATTGGATCCATGACCTCAAAAATGTCAAGGTTCTCTTCTGTTTCCCTTTGTTGGATCTGGCATCAGGCCGAGAGATGATCAACCACTGTCAGGCGTAGCTTACGCAACGTTGACATTGAGGACATAAGACCTTCTCCCAAAGGTTCTCACAAAAGTCCCAGATTTGAGTCTCATGTTCACATGAGTCATGTACCCATCCTAGAACCAACCCATGGGCTAGAATAGGGGAATGCTCTGACTGGCGTTGCCTGGGACACACGCCCACCTTGAGCTGGAGCTAACCTGAGGTGACTCATTCATAACACATGAGTGTGGGAGGAAGTAGCTCCCTAAAAAAACTAGAACGTTGCCATACACACACACACACACACACACACACACACACACACACACACACACTTACACAGAGGAAACGGATGCTGTACAGGCCAAAAAACTGATATCCACAAAACCCCCAAATGATGCTGTTGTTAGAGGACAAGGACAACAATGATGCAAATGGTTTTGTGTACCACAAACACATAAAGAATAGGATTTGACCCACCCACAATGTGGTAGAAGCACTTTATAATGGCATTACCTAGCCATCTGTTTTATGATAATTAGTATAAAGAGAAAAAATGCATCAATATACCATTACTACATAGTCAATTAAATCCATCATATGATTTTTTTTCTAGGTTTCTTAGTTTTTTTTATTTTGTGTTTCACCTTTGTATTTATTTTTACTTATGTTATTTTAGTAATATCTCTCCAAATGAAGCATAAGTATTTTTAGAGGAAGCTAAAAGAATTTTCTCCACTTGAAGCATAGATTCTTTTCTTTTTTTAACCCCTTCTTCTCTTCACTCCTCATATCTCCATCTCTTCTCCCAAGATATATTCAATGTGTGTTTCGAGAAAAAGAAAGCAGCTGCAGAAAAAAAAAAAAGATAACTTGTACCTTAATCATCATGGAGGAAGTTTCTGTGACATAATAGATTCTTAAGCACCTTAGATACAGAAGCCACAGGCAGTGGGTAGAATTCAAGGTAGGAGAATATTGGTGTGTTTGAAATGTCTGTTATTTTCTCCTGTGATGGCATAGCCCTCTGTGCATTTGCTAGGAATTACTTGTTGTATGGTTATAATACTGAAAATAGTATGTGCTTCAAGAACGTAATTCCAGTACTGTGGAAAGAATTCCTGTCTTTGTAATTCTTCAGGAATCGGAATTCAAAGAGAATGGAGAGAGGTGAATAAGGAAGTTACCTGAGCTGATGGGATCTTGAGTTCAGGGCTGGCCAGCATCCCTAGTTTCTTAAAAGAAACAATGCAGGATGAAGACCTTACTGAAGAACTCAGGAGAAAAGCCTCAAGGGGAGAGTGAGCTTTCAAATCTAGCCAGTGAAACGATATTATTTTAGACACTGAATTATAATAGCCACTGTCATAATATTGAAATTCATTCAGCCATCTCATTAGTTAAGTATTGGTCCCTTTTTACAGGTGAGGAAGCAGAGGCTCAGAGAATTGAAGTAACTGGAAGCAAGTCACAGAGCTGTGACCCCTGAACTCTGACAGACTTGGACGTGAGGCAATGCAGATACACTTGAACTAGAAGTATTACTATTTGTATATACCACCCAGGAAATACATTCAGAAATAGTATTCTTTCTTATGATGTCATTCATTTCATATGCAATTTCTTTAAGAATCAACTTTAATTTTTAGAATATTTTTAGATTTTCAGAAAAATTGTGACGCTAGTACAGAGAACTTCCATGTACTCCACACCCAGTTCCCCTCCCCGTTATTAACATCTAGCATCTGTTACCATTAATGAACCAATATTGATATATTATTAACTAAAGTCTATATGTAACTTTTTTTCAAATATACTATTTAGTATCAGCAGAACTGTGTGCAGGACTCAGGGTTCCCTCTTAATGGCTTAAGTGGTCTTGGGGATGTTAGCTGTTGAATGTTAATTTACTCATCTCTAAAACAGAAAAAATAAAAATAACGATTTCACAGAAATAATAAAAATCATGATTTGCCATACCTAACACTCTTTTCCTTTACCTGGGTCTGGTAGAGGCAAAACTATTTCAGTTAGGATTTCTAAAAACTATAAAGAGACGTGACTTTTATCTGCAGTCAAGTGGTGTACCAAATTCCAGAATAAAACAGATTGACACCACAGAACACACTGACCAGGTAAGGCCTCGGGGGAGTACAAGGGAACAACATGCAGTCAGCCAGGTAATTTTCTTTTAAGGGGAAGAGGAGCAAACTTATGCCCAGTTTCTCCATCAAAAATCTCATCTATCCATTAAAGTCGCTTCCCCTTCCCTGGGGAGAAGAGCTGGTTGGGCAGCGGCCAGGAACATATTAATGGTGATTGGACAGCATTAGAAGTTAGATTTACAATTAATAATTAACCTACATATGCAAGCTGAAATGATTGTATCCAGTATAAGCAGACACAAAAAAGTATTTGCTCCAAATAACTCCTTCTACAATAGATAACGATTTTTGTTTTCCAGCAAACACAGTAATGGTTTTACTTCAGAAAGTCCAGTTACTAAGAGTGAGGAGGCACTCATGTAGGGTTGTAAAAAAAATGTTATTTTGAAATGAAATCTCTTTATTATGACCATAGAAAAGTAGGCCAAATGATTGCATCCCTTAATTGCATTTTCCCATAGTGATTTCCCAAACTGGGTCATCTACCGAGTCGCCATTTCGAAAACACAGAATCCTAGGTACCACTGGATCAGAACATTTATGAGTGAGGCCAAGGTCTTTATATTTTTGAAAAGACTGTAGAAACTCTAATGATCAAAGAGTTTAGGACCCACGGGTACACACTAGAAGAACAATTAACACTGTAGAGGGACATTTAACACTGAAACCTGAGGGAGAAAAACACTTAATTTCTTAAAAAAAACATAGTTCTGAGTTAGCAAGATGTATAAAAATATTAATTTATTTTATAAGGGTTTCTTACTTTGGAAATCTTTTCAAATGAATAAAATTTTTAATCTCAGCAAAACTATTATATCATATAGTTTGCCTGGTGACACATTATAAAGTCTTAGTGGGCAGAGGCTGTTGGAAAAGTGAAATCACCAGGAAGTTTGTGATTTGGGATGCAAATGCTATACCTATGTTTATATCCTCAGCATTTTCTGAGAAGGTGTACTCTCTGAACAGATTAAAATGTACCGATTGAGCCGGCTGAGTGGTGCTGTGGTTAAGCGCTGGCTTGAGAAGCCAGCGGCCCCGGTTCGGTTCCCACATGTGAGGGCCAGTGACACTGCCCTGAAAAAAAAAAAAAAGTAGCGATAGCCACCATTCAAAAATAGAAATATGTTTGAAATTTGCACACTCACACTGCTCCATGTACTTCCTGCAGCACACACCCACAGCCTTCCCCGGCCTCCATCCCTGGCTACAGAACCAGCACAGCTCATTCCCCTTTCCCAAAGAGGCTTCTCTCCCGCTACAGATTAATGCAGGAAACACTGGCGCTGTTTCTGTGTCAGCGGTAATGCTTTGTCCTTCCTACCTCATCCAAGGAGCCCTGGATTCTTTCTGAACTAGAGTTTTCATGAGTCATCCCCATACTTGCATGGGGTGGTGGGGGCAGTCAGTATTTTTTTGAATGAGAGCCAGCATGAACTCAGCAAATTCACAGAGTAGGTCAGAGTAGAAGGTAAGTCAAAAGCTGGGGATACAAATTAATTTCTGCTGCTTTTTTATTAATTCAGGGAGAAAAATCAATTTATCCATTTGCTTATCTCTGCCTATTCAATTTAATAACAGTTTTCTCATCGCTGTGTTCTAATATATATATAAGTATCTTCGCATTCTCATACTCTTATTAGACACCTGACTTAGCAATTATTTGTTAATTTGTAGCATATCAGTTAGCTATTGCTGCATAAGAAATCACTCCACAATTTACCTGCTAAAACAACAAGCACGCATATAGCTCATAACGCTGGGGGATGGATAGGTGGTTCTTCTCAAGGCTGGCTTTGCTGTTCTTTATTGGGCTTGTAACCGCAGAACCAGCTCTAAATGGTCCTGTTCTGTTTAACTAGAAACTGAGTTACTTTTCATAGACAACAGACCAAAGCCGCAAGTCATGCTACCAAAACATGCACAGAAGAAAGAATTTTGACCTCCAGCTGCACCCAGAACCAAATTCTCGCCCTCCCACCAAATCAGTGGATTGCGACATAACCGATCCTGAACCCTAGGACCCTTTCAGACGCTCAGAGTCCATTATCCAGGAAGAACCAGTGCTGATGTTCTTTACCATAAAAGGCCAAGCTCCAAAGACCTCCAATTAAAACTTACCCTGCCAGCACTTCTGCATACCTGTGCCCCCTAAACCCTTAAAAACCCACCAAAACCCTGGATCTGGGAGTTTGGGCTTTTGTGCCATAGCTTTCCCTTTCTGCCTGCTTAGCTCTCTGCAAAGAATGCAACTCTAATTTCTTCACTGCAGTTGTTGGTGTTTAGTGTTTGGCTCTGCTAGCACCAGGTGGACGAACTCTTTCTGCTCAGTAGCAGGCTGACTTCTATTCTCTGTGGTCAGCTGGCAGTTTGACTGTAGCTGGGTGGTCTAGGATGACGTCACTCCCCTGTCTGGCTACAGTAGGTTTTTGGCTGGGGCCTGGCTGGCTAGGATACCTAACATCTCCTCCTTGTGCCCTCTCATCCTTTCGCTGGGCAGCACGGGCTCGTTTACATGCTGATGTTAGGGTTCTAAACCCCAGTTAAAGATCACAAGGCCTAATGTGCAAGATACTTCTTGCTTCATATTTACCAGTCTCATTATCTAAATCAAGTCACATGTCCAGGCTCAGATTCAAGGTGGGGTGAAACAGACTCTACCTCTTGATGGGCAGAACTTCAAATTCACATTGAAGGGCTGTGCCTACAGGGATGAGAGAAACAAAAATGTGGCCATGTTTACGATCTGCCACAAGTACCCAGTTTATAAAAAGCTTAACATTTAAAAAAAAAAAGTATAGATAAGGCACCTGCTGTGGTTTAATGGCTGGAGTTTATATTTTATTTTAGCCTTATGTGCTGATGGAATTGCAAATCAGGTAAGTCCAGAAAAAACAATCCCATTCAGCAACACAAACCCCTACTTATCTTTCACGATTTTAGTTTTAAGATTCCCCACAGATCTTGTTGCTGCACAGAGCCCCTGCAGTTGAGCACAAGTGTGGTGATTACAGATGCACTCTGAGACAACAGGATTCTCAAGAGCATTAAGTAAGTTTTTAACCTTCCATGATGCCAAAATGGGCTAAAAGATGACAGAAACAGAAGGAAAAGAGCAGTAATACTTTATTTTCTGATGAGAGAAAAATAGATGTGGCCTCACTGGCGGGGGGAGGGGGGAGAATGTGTCCATGATTTAGTGAATGGGCATATTTGGTGACTGAAAGAAACGGTATTTAGCTGAAACCCAATCTCTGCATGAGAGATAGAAAGTGAGACAAAAATTGGAACAGTCACAAAGTGAGCTCATGAATCCTTCAGTCTGAGGAAGGTGGTGATTCTAATGAGTCTGGACATCAATGTGACTGACTCTGTTTTGTAGTTTCCTTGTTTATAATGAGGGAGAATCAGGTGGTACTAAGAATCTTGTTTTCCTAGCCCAGCCATTTCTCCTCACCCATGAAGAGATTCGATGGATTGTGGTTCTTAGATAATATCCTGGACTTCCCCAAATGGCCTGCTCATCAAGTCCTCAACCCCTAAGCCAGTAATCATCGGCTATCAGCTGTCAATCACTCTTGGGAAAGTGCCCCTGATGGGCACTGAAGAAATATTTCCCTTTCTGAAATGCAACAAGATTCAGCTTTGCTTGGTATATTCTGAGACAAAGCAAGGTTTACGTGATGGGTACATAACAGTGTTGCCTGCAATGCTGACAAGTTGGCTATAGAAAGCAGAAGAATATAAATATATAAAAGTTACCAGAGAAGAAATCATGAGGCTAAGAGACATTACCCACAGGAGGAAGATAAAACAACGGATGGGAAAACATCAGTGTTTTGAGAACAGTGAGTTTATCAGAATTCACCCTGCAATGTTTATGAATACTTTCAGACGAGAGAATTATAGGGTTGGGGTGTGTGTTTGTGTACCTCTGTGAAGAACTTTAAAGTAAATAACCCAAAATTCAATGGGCCACCTCTTGAGACACTGGATGCTTTGGAGTGAGCAGAGGAGTTTGTCCAGACAATGATGAGCTGGTGAGACACAGCAGGACTGAGGGAGAGGCAGAAGATTTGGAAGTAGGACCAGATACCTCTGTGTTGCCTTTCAGCCTTGGCTCTAAGTTTCTCTTCGTATTTGTAAGTGTTCTTTTTTCTATTAAAATAGGAAACAAAAGGATTGTATGAGAAAATGGATTTGAGACCTATCTATGGCATGCTAAGCCAATTTCTATCTGCAATAAAAAGAAACTGCTTGCTTGTTGTTTTAATGCAAAGACTTTTTTTTTTTTGAGGGCAGTGTCACTGGCCCTTACATGTGGGACCCGAATTGGGGCCGCTGGCTTCCCAAGCCAGCGCTTAACCACCACGCCACTTGGCCGGCCCAAGAAGCAATGTTGAATGTACTGTTTTTCCAGTACACCTGAAACTAATATAATATTGTATGTAAACTGTATTAAATTTAAAAAATGATTTAAAACTGTAAAAAAATAAAATAAAATAACAGTGTTGCCTGAATTTTCCACATACAAGACTTCAGTTTTCCTCTAGTTTTTGAAAAGCCTAAGTGAGAGGAAATAAATATTAAGACAGTACTGGAAGTGAATTTACAGTACATGGATTAATGCTGTAAGCTTAGAAAGGGGCCCTTGTGAGCTATTAATCCAGGTGAGAAGAGCATGACCGAGGGTCATACGCACTGGGCCTCTTGGCCCCTCCCTCCACCTGAGCACTCTGCTCTTATCTGTTTTGTGCATTGGGATTCTGCAAATTATTTCTTTTGATGAAAGATTTCTGATACTAAGACTTCCTTTTGTAGGTAAGGAAACTCACCACAGGAGGCCCGAGGGTGACGTTTCAAGTCAGAGTGGTCAGCAGGCACAGACTTGAGGGCAGGAATCAAGACTCAATTTCTAGCCCAGTGTTCTTCGTTCTAACACATGCCATCTTCCACGTCTTCATTCCTAAGCTGGGCCACTTCTTTTCAATAGATGCTCACTCATCAGAGACTGTAACGATTGCCAAAATGTTTGACACAGATCAAAAGATCAGAAAATACAAATTATTTTTCATTTGAACAATTGCTAACCTATGATATGGGTTCTGGCTTCGAGTTCTTACTCTGCCTTTCATGAGTCTAGTGACTGATTCATTTTCTGTCGCGGTTTCCTCACCATAAAATACAGACAATGATGCTTGACCACTGAGCTGCTGCTCAGCTTTCTGTAAGCAAGCAGATAACTAACATAGAACATTGCTATGATTACTGGTTTATTGCTTTGATTGTCTGAAAAACATTTACAGTTCATGGATTGTACAGGCCTCCACTAAAACGAGTTGTCTCGTAGCAGTTTTGGAAAAACTGAAGGTAATAATCAAAACAGTCACTATTCATGTGGTACATAACTTGAGTTAATTAGACCATGAACAAAGGACCCATGTTCTGTCTGCAAACCATGTACTCAGCAGTGTGATGAGAACTAAGGACTGAGCCTCAAGAAATCATTCAACTGTTCTGAATCTTACAAAGACTAGAGTACGAAAGGAGCACTGGAGAATTCACTCAGGCTGTGTTTTAAATGGTAAACAACAGAAGCACCAATAACCACAGTAGGTCCTGAAATTCTCTGCTTCCCCTTTAGGAGCTACTTCTAAATGTGGCAGCTCTCCCACTGCCTAATTAAAATGCCTTTCCAGAACAGCTTCAAATCTGACAAGATGAATAGTTGCCAATGGGCCCCTTTCTTTGCTGGACCTGTAGATAATTTGCCTCCAGCTAAAAAGAGTTGGCACTAAAAGCCACAAGTGGGGCTGCGTAAGACTTCAGCCAATGGGTGAGGCCTGTTCTGTGATGCTCACATGTGGAATTACACTGTGGTGTGAGCTCAAATTAATCTGCCAGTAAATTGGGCAATTACATGTTAGACAAAGTTATGTTACAAGGTAGGCAAAGTCGTATTTAGATGAACACAACTCTATTTAGTGTGTACGATGGTTTCTAGTTACTTTCATGATTATGTACAACTTCCAGATTACGTCTTCATCTGCAGATCAAAAATTGAAAAAAACCGTAAGGTAAGGGACTGGTATTAGAAGATTTATGTTCAGGTTCTGACCTAGTTATTGAGTATCTTTGCTGGATTAACCTTTGGGCCTCAGTTTCCTCATCTGTGAAATGGATGGTGGGGCAGAAAGTTAGATTAAGGCTTTCTAAAGTACTTTCCAGTTCTTTTTTTTTTTTTTTTTGAGGGCAGTGTCACTGGCCCTCATATGTGGGACCTGAACCAGGGCCACTGGCTTCCTAAGCCAATGCTTAACCACTGCGCCACTCGGCCAGCCCACTTTCCTGTTCTAACAGAGCCTTATTTTATGGCTTAATGTGATAAGGCCCAAGGACTTTCTTTGGGTTATTTAAATTGCCCCATATATCAAATCCCAATGGATTTTAAAATTATATGGAGTCTGTGGTCTATTACCCTTCAATGAAGTATGTTAGGGAAGGTTGGTGTTTTGATCACTGCCTTGGTTAGTGATTCAGTAAAGACTAAATTATGCTGAAAATAACAGAGATCTGACTACTGTTGTTGAAAAACACAAGTGTTACTTTTTTGACATAGAAGAACCCTGGAGGTAGGAAATCCACAGCAGGTATTGTGGCTTTATGAAGAAGTTCCATTGTGTGTGGCTGCTAACCTCAAGGTTACCTCCTAATTCAATATGACTGCTAGGACGCCAACCATTATATCTACATTCCAGGAACAAGGGGAAATAGACAAAGGTGATTTATCCTCTGACTAGGCAATGTTGTTCTTTATCTGGACCCATTGCCACCCCAAATAAAAATGGGGTCCTGTTACTAAGAAAAAAGGGGACCAATCAGCAGGCTCTCTCACAGCCAGTTATCTCAGTGGGATTCCTTGACTGAAGTTCACTTTCTCAGTCCAGAACAGCTTTCTCCCGAATACAAAGCCCAGTGGGCGAGGGCAGGTGGATCTGAACAAACTCCTCTGTTTTCCCACACCTTGAAGCCAGTAGAGGAGACAAGAAACATGTATTCTTTTTTTTTTCTTTCAGTTTCAGGTATACAAAACAATGTAATAGTTAGACATTTAAACCCCTCACAAAGTGATAACCCCCTCCCCCAATCTCCTACCCCTCTGACATTGTATATAGCTGTTACAATTCCATTGACTCTATTCCCTATGCTGTACTCCACATCCCGTGACTCTCTCTCTCTATATATATATATATACATATATATCAATAGATAATTATAGTTGGCATTCAATATTATTCAGCTTCAGCTTCAGGTGTATAGCACAGTGGTCAGGCATCTATACTGTCTATGAAGTGTTCTCCCTAATAAGTCCAGTGCCTATCTGGCACCTTACACAATCTTTACAACATTATTGATTACATTCCCCATACTGTATTCTATATCCCCATGACAATATTGTGACTACTAATTTGTGCTTTCTAATCCCTTTACCTCTCCCTCATCCCCACCCCCCTCCTATCTAGCAGCCATCAGTTTTTTCTCCATATCTCTGAGACTATTTCTGTTTAGTTTCCTCATTTATTCTGTTCTTTAGATTCCTTGGCCATAAAGAAGAATGAAATCTTACCATTTGCAATAATATGGATGGACCTAGAGAACACTATGCTAAGTGAAATAAGTCAGTCAGAGAAAGACAAATACCATATGATCTCACTTATATGTGGAATCTAAAGAAGCACATTTTCTTGATTGAGGGTCTGCAGGACCATTCTCACAGGGGAAAGGAGGAAAATTTGTTCTATTGCAGATGCCACTTGGGAAAGTTGATATTTCTGAATTACTATAATAAAACTGCTTTCCAATTTTGTTTAGGAAATAAACTAATTTCCACCTTCCAAAAAATATCCCAACAACTATTTTATATGACTCTTATTACTATAAATAAGTCTCACAGTTTAGCAACAGGGAAAAGAGGGAGGGGAGACATACAAAACCATTTTTTTTTTTTCAATTCTTAAAATAATAGCTCACTCTGGAGCCTGGATTAGGGAAAACAGCCACTTAAGAAAAAGGACCTCACTTTCTGAAGAGCCTGCTGGTCTCCCTTACCAGCCTCCACAACTGTATGAGTCTATTTCTTAAAAGTTCTCTATATCTCTCTATATGCCCATACACCCTATTAGTTCTTTTTCTCCGGTGAACCTTGACTAATATGCCACACCAACCTTTGGTTCATGGATATTTGTGAGCCAGCCCATTTTTGCTGCTTCTCATTTCTGTAATCCTTTTTTTCAAAGCTAACTGATAAAGGCCCAGAGTGGTAAGGAGTGCGGATTCTGGCGTGAGACTGGGTTGGAATCACAATACTATGGTTATATCCTCTGAGTAAGCTTTTTATCCCTCTGAACCTTAGTGTCCGCATCTGTAGAATGGGTAATGGTGCTGGTTTGAGAATTAAATGGTAATGGTAGTAACGACAACAACTAAAAATACCTACTTTTTCAGAGCACTTACTATGTGCCATGAGAACATGGATTCTCTTTTCCTTCCCACTCAGACTCAGGAGGCAGATATGAGGACACTGAGGTTCACAGAGGTTAGGGAGCCTTGTCCAAATTCACACACCACACACAGCCAGTAAGCGGTAAATGCAGAACCATAACCAGCATTATGCTGCCTCCATAACACATGTTATAGACTCCTCATCTACGCCTGGCTCAAAGCAGATATGAAATATCAATCTGCTTCCATTTTCCTCTTCCACTGCCTTTTGTCTGGTTACTCAGCTGTTTCTGCTAACGTCAGAGCCAGTGAAAGCAACATAGTGTTGTACCATTCAATTTATAGCTGTGTGCGGTCAGGGATCTGCCCCAAGGTGATTCATTCTGCAACTTCTTTGCCAGGAACTGAATCCGAAAGCAGACACTGCCTGTTCCACTACATCACCTTGGCTTTGTGATTGTCTCAGTGTTCACACCTGCCAGTGGTGTCAGGGGAGTGTGGTGACAAACTGGAGACAGCCACTGTCTACACTGCTGGATTCTTCCCCAGAGCCAATCATAAGCCAGCGCGTTTGAAAGCACCCCTCATGCCCTCCACTTTCCTGGTGTAATTTGAAGTGAGAAGGAAGAGTGGACGATGGTTTGACTCTTTCCTCCAGGCTTGCTGCTGCCCAAGGAGCAAGCTGCCTTTACTCATCTGGTTGTGTGGGTGTGGAAACCATGGTAAGAGGCAGAAGAGCCATCCTCGCTCTGTTCCTTCTCTCCTCTCTTTGGAAATCACTACAGAGATCTGTTCTATTAGCTTGAAGAGCACATTTTTAAGTGGTTCTTTGGCGAACCAGAGAGCTGATGAATGACAGGCTACAGACATTTTGTCTGCTTCTATTCATCATCATAAGAGGTGTCCTTACAATACCAATATCCCTGAATGTAACCTCATCTCCTTGAAAATTCATTTTATGTGAGGATGCTGATGCTGGTAACAAGTTATTCTATAATTCTAGGGGAAGAGATTTTGAGAGCCCTCTGTAGCTGGCATAACATATATCCATGCTTGGATTTTGATCAACTTAAGTAATTTAAAGTTCAAGACTATTCTACGAGGACTGGTTTTATTCCAGCTGATTACTTCAGGGCTGCCAGTATAAATGCTAATACAGAAAACATTGTTTTTGTTATTAAGCTATTGCTGTAAAACTTATTTTTAAAAACATGGATGGATCTTGAGATTGTTATGCTAAGTGAAATAAGTCAGACAGAAAAAGTCGAGAACCATATGACTTCACCGATATGTGGGATATAAAACTGAAAACAACAAAAGAACAAGACAAACAAATGAAGAAACATAAACTCATTGACACAGACAATAGTTTAGTGGTTACCGGAGGGTAAGGGGGGAGGGGAGTGGTAGATGAGGGTAAAGGGGGTCAAATATATGGTGATGGAAGGAAGACTGACTGGATGGTGAACACACAATGTGATATATAAACGATGTATTACAGATTTGTATACCTGAAGTTTATGTAACTTTACTAACAATTGTCACTCCAATAACTTTAATTAAAAAAATCTTTTTTTTAATTGAGGACTTATGTATTTTCATGGTCTGATGCAATGAACGAAGTTTGGTCTTTGTTACAACTATATCTACAAACTCACAGATATTGGGGTTTCGATTCCTTTCCAGCTTCCTGTCCCTCCATTCTTTCTTGATGATGGCAACTCCTTCCTGGTCCATGATCATATCATTCTTTTTCACGCTTGTACATGCTGTCTCCTTGGTCTACAATGACTCTCCTGTCCCTCATCCCTCTCCTCCCAATACACTCCACGAATTCCTGCTCATTTCTTGACAACCAGAACAAATGTCATTTCTCTCAGGAAGCCTTCCCTGATTCTCCCACACTACTTCCTTGGATTTTAATATCTATTTATCAGCTAGCTCTTCAAATACAGTTAACTCTAAACTAGAAAAAACTTCAAATACAGTTAACTCTAAACTATCAACCTAACAATCCTGGAAGTCAGGTCACAGCCTGGAATGAAATTCATAAAAAAAATTATCTTTGATCCAATTATCCAGTGATAACCTCTGTTGATGTTTAGTGAATATCTTTGTGTTTTGTTTTCAGTGTATATGTCTATACACATTAGGGTTTTCTCCTGAAGCCACAGAACAACCAGCTGCTTCCACCAAGCACATTGGGTATTGCCTTTCTTTTTTTTTTTTTTTTAAAGATTTTATTGGGGAATTGGGGGAGGGGAACAGACAAGTTTCTGTCTTGTTCTTCAGTCCAGTTGCAGAGGACGTTGTTTCACTGGCCCATGTTGGTATCATCATTGCTCTCTTCCTGGATGAGGCAGATGGGTCACTGGCCTCTGGATGGTCGCTCACCGTGGCTATTGGCAGCTCATGCTGGCTGCCGGCCCCACGTGCTGGCTGCCGGCCACTCACTGTAGCCTATGGCAGCCCACTGCAGCAGGGGCTGCAGCCCACACCATCACAGGGGCTCGCACAGCCCAGCTCCAGGTGGAGCTGTTGTTAGCTGTAGAGGGCAGTGTCACTGGCCCTCATATGTGGGATCCGAACCGGGGCCACTGGCGTCCCAAGCCAGCTCTTAACCAGTGCGCCACTCGGCTGGCCCGGGCATTGCCTTTCTTTAGTAAAGTTTTTATTGCAGTATAATATACACACACACACACACACACACACACACACACACACACACACACCCATGTAACTAGCACCTGGATCAAAAATGAGTATTTTACCAATGCCTTAGAAGCACCTTCTCGTTATTACCCTCCCCTCACAGGTAATCTTTGTGCATACTTCTAACATTAGATTATATTTTGCCTGTTTTGGAACTTTACATAAATATAATCAATCATCTCTATATGCACTTTTGTGTGTGTGCTTGGCTTCTTTCACTCACTAGTAAGTTTATGACATTCACGCATGTTACTGCAGGTCGTTGTAAAGAGTTCATTCACAGATAGTATTAAATTTTATGAATAAATTACAATTTGTGAATCCATTCTAGCATTGATGGGCATTTGGGTCGTTTTTAACATCTGGCTATGAATATCCTTGAGCATATTTTTGGTGTACATATGTATGCATTCCTGGTGGGTTTATATTTAGGAGTAGAACTGCTGAGTCATGAGTATGTGTATGTTCAGCTTTTAGTACATTGGACCCAACAGATTTCCATAGTGGTTGTATTGACTTACATTCCCATTAGAGTTCCAATTGTTCCACATCCTCTCCAATGCTTAATATTGCTTATGCTTTCAACATTAACAATTCAGGTGAAATGTATTTCATCACAGTGCAGTTTGCATTTCCCTGATATCTCCTCTTATGTCTATTGAACACCTGATTATTTTCTTTTGTGAAGCGACTGTCCAAATCTTTTACCCATTTTTCTATTGGATTATCTGTATTTCAGTGGTTACTTACTAGGCATTTGCAGGATATAAATATGGCAAATATTTATATATCTTCTCCCACTATGTGACTATGTCACTCTCTTAATGGTGTCTTTCAATGAACCAAAATTCATAATTTTAATAAAACCAAATTTATTCCTTTTTTCTTTCATGGTTAATGTTTATGTGTCATTTTTATAAAAATCTTAGCTCTCCCCAAAGATATGATGATATTCTATGCTTTCTTCTAAAATCTTGAGTGATTTCACCTTTCATTTTTAGATCTACAACCTAATTCAAGATATTTGTTTTTTACGATGTGAAGTAGGAGTTAACATTCATTATTTTCATACCAATATTTAGTTGGCCAGACCATTTACAAAGAAGTTTATTGTTTCACCAGTGTCATACTTGTCATAAATCAGTGATATTACTTGTATGGATTAGGGCCTTGTCTTTAAAAGTCCACTTTTAAGTGGGTTTTAGGCCTCCTTAATAAAAGGGTATCTGCCTTCCTAAACATTTGGTCAGAGCAAGGAATCAGGTCCCTAAATATGTTTCTTTCATTGTGCTCAGATAATATTTGATAATACAGAATCACTTTCCATAATCCCCTGAATTCAAGATACTAAAACCATGGGTTTAGCTAACCAGAAAGCAACTGAACTGGCACTTAATAAGGTTGCAATAAATGTAGCTATTATTATCACTTTAATAACCAACTTGGTTTCTCCATAATTCTAAAGAGTTCTAGAAATTAGGCCTTTGTTTCAGGCCTACTCCACTCAAATTGATCTAGACTTGTTTTAAATATATATATATATATATATATATATATATATATATATATATATAAACTGGTTATGTACATATATGTATAAAGTGGTTATGGACTTCTCTGTGATTTGTTCCTTAAAAGTATGCATCTAATTCATATGCATAAAACCTGACGTTTCTGGGCCGGCCGAGTGGCGCAGTGGTTAAGCGCTGGCTTGGGAAGCCAGCGGCCCCGGTTCGGGTCCCACATGAGGGCCAGTGACACTGCCCTCAAAAAAAAAAAAAAACAAAAACCTGACGTTTCTATATTCCACATTCAAATAAAACTGTCAAATTAAAATTGTTGGTTTTTGTAATGATTAATATGATTTTAGACTGAGGAAGAAACTGAGGTTACCTACTGGGGTACATGAGATGCTGGGTTATTTTGCATACATAAATGTGCCCAGGATACAGAGAATAACTCACTTCTCTTATGGAAAGTGTCCTACGATCTCTGTGTTCATAACCCAAGTCCTACCATCAGATTTGGGACTCTCTCAGAGCCAGCAAATACCACCATACCACCCTAGGGTCAAGCAATGGAACTTAAGCACCATTCTCATTTGCTCAAACTGGGATTACAATTCAATTCTTTTAAAAATAAAATACAGGACTAACCCAACAAATTATTTAAAGCATGAGAGCGTGATAGGGAACTTGGCTTCCAGGAAAAATTCTAAACTGCATATGTTTAATACGTTTTCCTGTCCAGAAAGTATCAACCAATGGACCTGATGAATCAGATTTAGTTCTAAGAGGAAAGGTGAGATACATCTAATACAAATAGCTAGCTTTTATTAACCACCTCTCATATATGCCAGACACTGGTGTATATACATATCAAGTGCTTTATACAAATGTAGCATACAGTCCTCAGAAGAATCCCAGATCTTATTATCCCCGTTTTACAGTTGAAGAAACTAAGGTGAATCTGCAGTTCCAGATCACCAATGCTTGAGTGGGGCTAGCTGGTGAGGTGGAAAAAGGGAGGTTTTTTTTTTTTTTAATTAAAATTTATTGGGGTGACAATGGTTAGTAAAGTTACATAGGTTTCAAGTGTACAATTCTGTAATACTTCATCTATATATCATGTGGTGTGTTCACCACCCAGGGTCAGTTCTCCTTCCATCACCATATATTAGGACAGTTCTTAAGAATGGCCAGACAGTGGAGATCTGAGGGTCCACTCCATAAGAGATGTTGTTCCCCTGAAACTGGGTGGGAAGGGATTTAACCTCTCCAATGAACATGGAGTGGAATAGATCTCCTTGAGAAAGAGTTCATGCCAGTAGAAGCCTATAAAGGAACCCAATGTTAGATCTGAGGAGGGAAGGTGGGGTGTGATTGTCTGGTCAAGGCATCATTCAGGGACTTTTGTCTCCCAGACTGGCATCCAACTCTCCTCTGGAGCCATAAGCAAAAGACCCTACTAACTCAGCCTAAACCCCTAGCAAAATGCTGAGGAGACCCATGTTCTACGAGCAGATAGTGAGGGAGTTCTCTGTTACCTCCTAGAAATCCACTCCTCTGAGCAGGCCTCAATTATCAGGTATAGGATTTTAAATTTAAATGAATCTTGAAGCAAGGGGATGAGCATTCCTCTTTTTACAGCTCTATTTATGAGACTGCCCTCAGCCCACACCCTTCAGCCTCTACCAGCCCACAGCACAAGGAGGAGAGCTGAGGCCAGTTACAGCCCAGAAGGCTCTTCCAGGACTCAACTTGCCAAGAGGGGAAGGGAAACATCCTTGGGAGCATGATAAATGAAAGCTGGTTTCAAGTGGTGCCAAGACACTGGCTGCAGATTTTCTACTTTGGAACATCCTGTAAGGATTTATTGAGAGTTTGTTGGCACCTCACTAGGATCAGGCCTGGAGAGCATCTACATGGAGAACCACTTCCAGGGTTGAACTTCTCCTGGGCGTGGAGCTGGCAGTTTCTCCCAAATTCCTCAAAGGAATAGATGGTAAGGGACATTAACAATCAACACTGTCCCAGAAAATCAAATATTCCAACTACAGAATGGGGCTTGTTCCCCTGGAGAGAATTAACTGAGTTCACCAAGTCTTCCATGGTGAGGTTCTCTGGAGAACCATTTTTAACAGGTCTGAGGAATAATCTGATGAAGTAGACAAAGGAGGAAAACTGGTGGGGAAAAGATAGTTTTCATCCTTCTTGTTCTTAAAGCAAACTCTCTCTAGTGTTTATATCCCTCTGACTTCCAACTTCCAAGCGAATGCAAATATAAGTAAGGAAGTGAGAGTGGGATAATGGGCATGAGGGAAGCAGTGGTGTGAAGAGGGAGGGAGAGGATGAGGGAGGTGAGAACAAATGGGGTAAAACTTCAAATAAAAGATAGGTTAGATAGTCAAATTATGCTTAAATCAATTAAATTAAAAATAAGTACATTAATAAATTAAAAAGAAATTATGTGAGAAACAATGCTTATTGTAAAATTAGATTTGAAATGGGGTATAGAGAAAACTGAAAGCTGCAAGACAAAAAGGAGTTAAGACTAGATTAAATATTCCAAATTAAGATTATGAGTTGATAAAAATAGAATAAAATACATATTTACAATTTTTTAAAAGACCAAGCGCTGGTGAAATAAGAGATTAAAGTTTAGAAAAGGGAAGCTATAAAATTAAGATGGGGTTAAAGCCCATGTGATGAAAAAAAATGAAGGTAAATATTTTAATACATAGAAGAAAGTAAAAAAATAAGGAACTCATAAAAACAAAAACTCAAAACAACAACCTAACCAACCAGGCCAGTCAACAGAAAGTACGAATGAGAAAGTTATTTAGATAGCCAGGCTTTCCTCAAGAAACAATTCTCTTGAGGCCCATCCCTGGTGGCATGTTTTTTAGTTTAGTTACCTATTTATGTATGCCTACCTCTATTCATTCATTCCATAAAAATTTATTGTGCCAAGACCTGGGAATTCAATGTTGAGTCAAAGAAACACTTCGCTCCCATGAAGCTTACAGTAGTGGCAGTAGGTTGTGGTAGGAGAGAACATGGGTATTGAACACATGAATGCACAGACAAATCAGTAATTACAGAGTAATAAAGAAACAGCCCAGAATGCTATGGGAATATAAGAACTGACCATTGATTGTATGTCTATTGGGGATGGGGATGTGGAGTGTAGGTAGGTGGACATCAGGGAAGTCTTCCATCTTCTGAGACTGAAGGAAATATTAGGAATTAACAGGCAAAGTAGGGGTGGAAGTGGCCAATATATGTCAAAATGCTGAAACAGAAATGTTTTGGTACATTTGAGGAACTAAAATAAAGTTGTGGCTGGAACAGACAGATCTAGCAAGGGAGAAGTGTTCAATGTGGTTGGAGGGAATGGTGGTGGCCATATTAAGAGTTTTGATCTTTATCATAGGAGCAATGAGAAGCCATTTGTTTATTTCCTTCATGGTATTTAAAACAACAACAAAAAGTGCTACATTCATTTGTCTGTTTACATATTTCGTGTGTGCGTAGGGGGTGGGGAGTCCCCTTCCTTTGGGTCAGAGACCATGTCTGTCTTATATATCATTGTATTTCCAGCACCTACAAAGTAGAGAATCATTAACTATTTTGAATGAGTTAATTTAGGTAGGGCCACAACCAATGTCCAGGTGTTCTCTCAAATCCATACTTCTTCCAGGATGCCATATTACTATCTTAGTAGTTTACTTTGAGTCCCATCTGTTCATGAATATGGTAGATATTGGTGTCTCCCTCACTGCTGTTGCTATTAAATTAACAGCTCAACTTCTAAAGCATTGGTTACTTCTGAAAGTTTTGAGAATTGCTAATGAGTTTGCCTCCTCCCATGATGGTAGATGGATGCCATTGCTGGTTATTGGGGACAAACTATGCGAGTGGAAGAAGGAGCTTATTGTCATATACCCATGTGCCCTGGCGTTCTCTTCCTGGACAACCAATATATGTAGTGGCAAATTGCTTTCCCAACAACAATTTCACAAGTCTCAGAGGAAATTTAGCCACACTTTGGCTTCTTAGTAAGGTTTCCCCCAAAATCATGGCACACTTAGGGTTTTTGACACCTGGAGCAGATCAGATTTTAATGGCCTCCTGTTGTAAAAGACAAGGTTATTTTTAGTAATAGTTATGTAATAATCAGGAATATTAATTCTTTTTAAAATTATCTTTTTCAGTTACAGTGACCATTTAATATTATTTTATATTTTAGGTGTACAGCATAATGGTAAGACATTTATGTAATTTATGCAGTGATCCCCCCATTAGTCTAGTCCCTACCTGGCACTTTACATAGTTCTTGCAACATTATTGACTATATTCCCTAAGCTGTATTTTACATCCCCGTGACTATTTTGTAACTCCCAATTTGTATTTCTTAATTCTTTCACCATTTTCACCCTGCTCTCAACCCCTCCACCTCTCTGGCAACCATCAGTTTGTTCTCTGTATCTATGATTCTATTTCTGTTTTGTTTGTTCATTCTTTTCTTGTTTTTTTTTTTTCTTTTCTTTTTTAAGGTTTAAAACAAACCATAATTTGAAAAGAATAAATTTTAGTTTTAAAAGTACTACTTTAAATGCTGCAAACTATTTCATGCATGAACTAAAATTTGCACTTGACAAAAATATCACACCTTGCATTTTGCATTCTTTATCACGATTTAAATTTGAAATACAAATAAGAAAACGCAGAGTGGTCACAGACAACGTCAGAACTGAAGTAAGGCAAATTCAGTTCCTTTATTTTTAAAGTTACTATGCTGTGATTGTTTATTTCAAACCTACATGTTTAAATGAGGAAATACATAGTACCGAAGGGATAGGAGACACAAACTGCACCTGAAGTGAGTTCAAATGTTTCTGAATGTTAGGGACGTGTTCTCACAAGACTTTGTAGCTGAATCTGTCTGGGGAGGAGGAAGGGGAACTCGTGGTGGGAGGGAGGGTGGGAGGATGGGAAGAGGCGCCACTGCATAACTGCAAGTTCTCTAAATTAACCTCCATATCAAATACAATGTTTATTAAAGGATAAGAACAAAATATGCTAATATGAAGCTTACATATATTTACTTACACTCCATGGTAACCACAGTGATTATTCAAATCTTAAACTAACAAGATATTTTTTCAGGGAAGAGTATTTTATCACTGGCATTGCTTAGAATTGCCAGCAAATGATAACAAAAAGCAGAGCAACCTTTTGAATTTATTATTCAAGTTATTCTTATTAAATGCTCTCCTTTATTGCCTGTACCTGTGGAGGACTGCCCCTACCCCTGCCCTTGGCAAGCCAGGGCTCCCAGGGACTACAAAACAATTAAAACAAAAACAAATCCCTATCAAAAATGTTAGATGTTGTTTAAGTAACCAAGGGTTTCCCCCACTTGCCCTCCAGCCTTTAAGGACAATTTTTAGATATTAATTTTCTAAATAATACACTTTGGGAAAATCTCCTATGATCTTCTATTTTGGAAAATTAGGTCGTTGTCTATTTTCCATATTTTGAAAAGCACCTTGGCAAACATTCTTCTGTTTCTTCACTTACTGTTTAAAGTCAAACTCCTAAGTGTGGAATTGCTGGGTGGAAGCATACAAATGTTTCAAGCTCTCCATGCTTTTACTACATATCAGATGAACTAACGTATAAATATGAAGAACAATCACAAAATTCCTATCTCCAGAGTTCCCACTGATACTACCATAGAAACTGTGACTTAAAAAGGTACCACACTTAGGGCTGGCCGAGTGGCGCAGTGGTTAAACGGTGGTTTGGGAAGCCAGTGGCCCCAGTTTGGGTCCCACATATGAGGGCCAGTGACACTGCCCTCAAAAAAAACAACTAAAAAAAACCCAACAACAACAAAAACGAACAAAAAAAGGTACCACACTTAAAAGAATCCTAGGAATCAGAAGTAGACAGGGAAGACCTATGCAGGGCAGGGAGGCAGAGGGGCAGGCACAAGAAGCGACTTCTGAGGTAGATGCCTAGCCGATCTCAGAATAACATGACCATCTCATCTCAGAATAATGTGCCCTTGCTCCCAACTGCTTGGACTTTTCTGCTTTTCTTAACAAGTTCCTAATTAGAGTTTACTATTTTCTTCCAAATAGCTACCTGTAATTTCTACACTGAGCACGGCAAATTTTGATTGAAGTTGTGGTTTGAATCAGAAGGTACATGGGAGTAAGTCCTATGGAGTATCACACTGGGGAACCTGGGCCATGCAAAGACGTTGGGGAGGCGGTGGGAATCCGACAACACTGAGACACAGAGAAGGACAGTGGGGCTGTAAAGACCCCCGATTCACCTATTTCAGAATTGCCCAGACTAAAAGTACTGTCTAGCCTTTTATTCTTGCTTTAGCAAATGACTACTCACAGGACTGTAAACTCAAACTAGCACATTGGTTTCATGACAATATGTTTGACAGATACTTAAGCTTTTTTATATATTTATATATATTTATACATATATGCATATATGTAATGTGGTTTACATGGAAAACTATTATTAATTCTCTATAAGCAATTTATTAATAAACAAATAGGTGAATCACCAAATAAATGCCAGAGTCTACTTAAAGAGCTTACAACAGTACTTAATACATAGGAAGTGTTGACTAAATGTTAGCCATTATTATGCTTGGCTGGCCTCATGGTTATTATTCCAAGTCTCATTGCAAAGGGCATGGACACATGGAAGTCATTAATTGGGACCATCAATGCAATGTATCAACTATTTTGGTGGACTGAAATTCTTTAGTATTGTGTGCTGGGGTGGTCAGCTAGCACTGTGGCCACATCAGGGCTTGCACCACTGGAGCTGACTGACACGCACTGCCTCTAGGGGACTCGCCAAGCTGCGTTGAATCAGGCTCCCCTTCTCACCTGTGGTGTGGATGTGGGTAACTGACTTCACTTTTCTAAACCTCATTTTTCTCACATGCAAATAGAGATAATAATAGTGCTTGGCTCCTAGTATTGTTGTGAAAATTAACAGAGACATAAAGCAGCTAGCATGACACCTGGCCCTTAGCAGGGACCCAGAAAATTTTGGTAATTATGCATTCGGCCTGGCTGACTTTTTTGGTGTTCATTTTTTTTGCTCAGATTAAATTACTTATCTTTTTCAAAATTTAGCAAAAAGAAACATGGCCTAGAAACTAGAGTCAGCTCTCAGTGAGGCACAATTATCTAAGATGGTCGCCTCCAAAGGTATTTCAGTAAAACATTGTATCTGTAGGTGCAGAGACAAGCCTCTCATCATCTGCCTCTATAGCTGTCTCTTATTTTTTCTCTCTTTTGTACAACTGGGCTATTTCATCAAACCTAATGCCCACTGAAAGCAGCAGCTGACAAGTGCCATTGTTGTTTCACATGGTACCTGACAGCATCGTGGGCTCATTTTTCCGCTTGCTGCCAAGCTGAAGAACTCAGAATTCTCCCTTTGTTTTGTTCCAGCTTTGGTTTTTATAGATATGAGAAGAGATGTAGTGAAGATTCAAGGCCAAGCCGATTTTCTAATTATGTGAAGGTTGAGTTTGTAGGTGAATGAGAAGTGGTGAGTGGGATGCCTGGCAAAGGAGCCTGGCAGGGAATATATCACTGGCTTGGTTGCCCGAGTCTGAGACACTCCCCTCTCCACACTAAGCTCTCAGCGAACTGACCCGTTGGACCCACAGTCCAAACTCTAGAGCTCAGCAAAGGGGAACTTACTGAGCCCACGTGGCTTTGCAACAAGTCAGCCACCTCCCAGATCAGCTCTGACGTCAGGTCCCAGTTCTAGCAACATAATCGAGTCCTAGGATTATTCTCCTCTCCTTAGATCTTTCCTGATACTACAGCTCTTCTTTCAAGATTGAGTTCTGACTTGTTCTGACCATTACCCCATGCCTCTAAACTGGGGCTAGAATCCTACTCCTCACTGCCAGCCCTGTGTCTGAATTAGCCCTTTGGCTAATTCATGCCAAAATTTTCCAATGCCAACTGTGACTGGCCACAAGACTGTCATCATATTCTTCCTAAATTTTTGGAACCCCCACAATTTGTTGACTTTGTGGCCAGGTCTCCAGTTTTCCAAAAGAAGGTGTGTGTGTGTGTGTGTGTGTGTGTGTGTGTGTGTGTGTGTGTGTGTGAAAAATTGCATGTTTGTTCAGTCTTTACAACTAATTCATATTCTAACCAAGACTCCAGGCCAGGTTTGGCCCGTGAGTTGCCCATGAGTCTGCAAGTGCTTCCTAATAACCCCTCTGTGTCACAATTCCTCATCTTTAGAAGGGAGAAGCTTTTCTGGATAAAGCCTAGGAACCCTTCCAGCACCAGTATCCTTGTAATTCAGTGAAGAGAGAACCCTGGATAGGAATGGATCATGGACAATTTTCTATCTTTTAAGTAGGAATCAGAAAGTTGTGTAATGGGAGAAAAAAGAGGAAGGGGGCAGGGAAACCAGCTGATTCTGTCAGCTCTCTGTGTTATTCCTCAGCCCTGATTAACTCCATCCCTTCTGTGGCTTCTCTGGAGTGGGTGTCCACCGCTTCACCCCAACTCCAGGGTTCTTTGGGATATATTGGTGATATACCACCATACCCATCAAGGTCTTTCCCTGCAGCTCCTGAATGCCTCAATAAAATTTGCAAAAGGCTGTTCTAGCCACAGCACGGTAATGGATACTTTTAAAGTCATCTTCTATATATGGCTTGGTAGTCAGTTTACTTAATGTGTTTGCTTTTTTATGAGAAAGTCATGGGTTTGTCCCAGTTGACAGTGTTCTATTTCATGGAAAGAGAATATAGCCTTCTCTCACAAACATATCTCAAGTGGGGTTTGTGGAGAGAAAGAGTATGAAGAGGAGAAATCCATCATAGCTACTGGGAAAGCCACTAGATATGTTTTTGTTGTTGTTTTTCTGAATTTTTATAAGAGGTTATTTGAGTCAAACGGACAACAAATGCCAAGGAGCAAGACTGGAAATGCTCCTGGGAATAGCGGTTTGTAGCTTCTTTTATGCATTTGAAATTAGGAAAGGAACATAGTTTTGAGTTCACTCACCATTCTGGGCTCTGTCTTGTGGGATGAAGGCATTGAGCCTGTGGTCACTGGTATAAAACAAGCACCTGAACACTGCTCAGAGTAAGAGGATGTTATTATAGAATAAAATTCTTCCTGCTTTTGTTTCAACTGTGGGGTCAAGATGCTAGATGTCAGACACCAAAATAAGAGACAGACCCTCCCTTCCCAATTAATAATTTAAAAGGAAATGTCTCCAAGAATCTGTTCTGCAATCCTTGACCTGCTCCAAGAGATCAAGACAAGATTGAGGAAGAAAACATCTTCCTCAGATGGTGTGGGGTGAGAGCAGTGGATAGTGCTAATGCCTTTCTAGATCCTCTTGACCAACTGGCTCACCCCCCTTTCCCACCCATAACAACACTCAGCTGCCCCATTCCCTGGAGAATTGTCCTCAGCCAGACAGTACCTGTAGGCTGCACACCCCCACCCTGAGCACCCCAGAAACCTTGGCCCAACTAGCAGGAGGATATAAACTGAATTCCTTGACTCAAGGTGGGACTATTTTTGTGATGTACTTTGAGCTACAGGGCTTTCCCTCAGGGTCCAGATGGAAGCTATTCTCTAGTTGGGGTCAAATTCTTGCTTAGCTTCCCCCCTCCCCTTTTTTCCTCACTCTTCTAATGAGAACATTTCCTCAATAAATCGATTGAACAAGAACCTCCTTTTTAGGCCCTGCCTCTAGGGAGACTGACTTAAGGAAGTGGAAGTCCACCTCCTAGATCGGGATGGGGGTGGGCTGAATCTTGAAGATGAGCACTTCAAAATAAGGACTTGGGGAGCATTGAAGTCCCCCTGCAATCAAGGGACACACAGGACTGATTCCTCCCTCAGATCTGAGAATGGTTAAGTGGCTGGTGAACGGTATCTGACTCTCATCTTGGAGATCTAAGGGCAACTGCCTCAGTGTGGAGCCAGAAGGATGTTGCTGCATAGAAATGGCTTCACCCCAGACCATGGGGAGACAAGGGATGCATGAGCGAAGGATTGACCTCTGTGATCCAAGAAGATCAGTGTGGGGTCTTAGTCTGACAGGGTTTACTGGAGGGGCACAGAGACCTCATCTAAAAGTCTCCTCTATTAGAGGTGTATCTCAGGGTGAAGATGTCGTAGATGGCCACCAAGAATACAGATTAATCATTCCAGGTCAAGGGAGCTGTAAGAGCAAGCAACTCAATAAGAAACCTCTAAAGAACCCACAAAATTCCCCCACGAGAAAAGAAATCAACTGCGGCCTCCTGCGGACCCCATCCAGGGGTTGCAGTTTTCACCATTGCCAGGTTCAGCTCAGTGGCCACATCATCCCTCCCCCCCTTTTTTTTTCTCTCTCTCCCTTTGACCCCTGCCAGAGAGAAATCGTGGGTGGCACAGGTGAGCTGAGAGAGAGGAGAGAACAGAGGGACCCCAAACTCCTTTCCTACTGAAGGCTTGTGAAGCAGCCCATGGCTGGAGAAGGGGTGATGGTTTAACCCCGACTTCAAGTTTGGAGTTTTAATTATTGTGCGAAACTGAGAATATATGAAGCTTCTAAAATGAGCCTGTTTTACAACTAAAATTGACTAACGCTGAGAGTGACGCAAGGCTTTATCCATAGACAAGATAAGTTTATCCCCACTAAATTGAGTTTAAAGTGATGGAGGGAGACGAAAATAATGTTTGGATCACATTCCATGGGTCATGCTTGTACAACATATGGTTACATAAGCACGGAGCGGGAGTACTTCCCACTGCTTTCCGACGAGAAGCCCTGCGCTGATTCAGTCAGCAGCTTCCTCGGTCCTGGCTTCCGGGATAAAAATGTCTGTTGGCTAAGCATCTGAAAGATCAGGTTCTGAAACTTTTGCCTTGGCCCTGTGCCTGGTGACTCAGAGCTGTGTAATATAACCAAATGAGTCACAGCACCCCTATATACGCGGAATCTGCCATCCTCAAAATGATGGCAATCTTCCTCCATGGCCCTGGTTGGAGGCATGTGTATGTTCAGTCATTGCACTATTGAGCTCCTATCAGGTACTGAGGATGAAAACACAGACCTAACTCACAACGATACAGTTTGCTATGTCCTCTCTTTTTGGTGCAGAGGAGAAATGCTGCTATCAGAGGTGGAATGATTTTATCAGAGGTGATGACTAAAGTGAAGCTTGATCTGGGACTATTTAAATCAGTGGATCATAACTTTGATGGAACATTGGAATCACCTGGGATGCTTTAAAAACTACCATGTTCTACCCTTGAGAGATTCTGATTTGTTGGTCTGGGCTGCTGCCTGGGCACCAGGATATTCCTTAAAGTCCCCAGATAATTCTAATGTGCAGTAAAGGTGGTGAACTATTTTAGATTATCATAACAAAAGTAAGTGCCAAGGGACCAATATGATAAGTGTATTAAATTTTTATTTTCCAACGAATAGTTTTAGTAGAAATTTTCATTTGATGAAATGAAAGCCAATAATAGAAATTTTAATGTATGCATGAGTCTTTTGTATTTCTCTTAAAGACAGACAATTAATAAGAGAAACACTAGCATGTTATCATCCACCTGAGACCAAATGTTTTTCAATTATCATTAGAGTAGGTTGCCACTTTTCAATAAAATCTTTTTTTGTCAAGTGACTCTGGTTTCAAACTGGTCTATAAAAATAAATTTCCTATATTAAAATGTTGACTAATAATAATAAGACATATCTATAAATAAAGTAATATTCTGATTTTTCTTAGGGGTTTCAATATCCCTGACTCAATAGCAAAGACTGTCTTTAAGAAATCAAATAATAGCATGCATGATACCAAAACATTCAGATTAGTTCTTCAGACAGCTTGCTTCTGGGTGTCAGTTATGGAAATAAAACATGAAAAAAAAATTCCAACAAGATTTTATACAGGTTTGTTTTCTAAAAACTTGGATTAGAGCTAGAGGTAAAAATTATTCAGTAGTAACTTCTGGGTCCATCATTAGTCATCTAATTTGCCCTAGAGGCAAATGTACAGTGTGAAATAGGTATTTCACTTAACGAGGTACTTAACTCAGGTACTTTAAATAAATTGGTTTTGTATACACACACGGCAGCCACATGTAGGAGTGATTTTTGCCTATTCTATCAGTAAAATATAGGAGTGGGGGTGGGTAGGAAATGAACATGGGGTTTTTTTCTTTCCTTTTTAATATCACTATATACATTGTTTACAACCTATTTTTTAAGTTCTACACATCAATTTTTCTCCCTATCTCCTTTTTTTTTTTTTTTTGAGGGCAGTGTCACTGGTCCTTGTATGTGGGACCGGAACCAGGGCCACTGGCTTCCCAAGCCAGCACTTAACCACTGTGCCACTCAGCTGGCTCCACTCTATCTCTTTTTTAAAAATAGTCATTTCCCTTTAATCTTTTTTTTTTTTTTTTAAAGATTTTATTGGGGAATTGGCAGAGGGGAACAGCGTTGGGGAATCGGGGAAGGGGAACAGACAAGTTGCTGTCTTTTTGTTCTTCAGTTTAGTTGCAGAGGATGTTGCTTCACTGTTGGTATCATCATTGCGCTCTTCCCGGATGAGGCAGATCGGTCGCTGGCCTCTGGATGTCGCTCACCGAGGCTATTGGCAGCTCACGCTTGGCTGCCAGCCGCTCACGCTGGCTGCGGGCCACTCACTGTAGCCTATGGCAGCCCACTGCAGCAGGGGCTGCAGCCCACACCATCACCGGGGCTCACACAGCCCAGCTCCAGGTGGAGCCGTTGTTAGCTGTAGAGGGCAGTGTCACTGGCCCTCATGTGGGATCCGAACCGGGGCCGCTGGCATCCCCAAACCAGCGCTTAACCAATGCGCCACTCGGCCGGCCCTTAATCTTTTTTTTTTGTTCCCTAGGCTTACCTTCTATTAATCGAACTGTATTTTCAGTTATAATAGGCCTGTCCACCCACTTAGTTCACTCATTCATCCTTCAATCCACCATTTGTAATATGATAATTAATTCTATTGTAGTCAACTGTCACACCACAGGTACTAGCTTTGGAAAGAAAGGACAAACTGATTTTTTTATTGATAGACTGAGTAGCTTGCTTCATCACCCAACTTTCTTTGATCAAAGTTTAATAATTAACAGAGCAACTTCTTAGTGGATAATAAACCCAAAAACTAGTGTCTCTGGGCAGTCCCTCTTCACACCCTCCCTCCTCCTCCTCCCACCACCCGCTCAGCCCCTTCCACCAGGTGGCTGCAATGAACCAAAGTAACAGACTCAACTACATTTAGAGGCTGGAGAATCTGAGTCATAAACTCTTCCTCTGCTTTCAACAGTACTTAATTTTTTTCTTCCTTCCTCTCTTCTATTTTGCCTTCTCCTTTGTACTATCATTGTTTTGCTCTTCTATATATGTTTTTTTTTCTTTTCTTCCTCCCTCTTTCGTTCTTCTCCTATATCTACCTATATCCATGGCCAGGGATCCCTAGGCATTGTTGATTGTCACCAGTATCTCTACAGAAAGAACCCAATGCCCTCTGAGAGATACTAAACCAGTCAGTTCTCTCTCAGCTCAGAACAATGGAAGGCTATGACAAGTAAAGAGGTAAATCCTGAAAGTCAGAGAGGTGCCACGAGAGAGGTATATTCTATGGACTGTGACCATACAGGGATGCGGTAGATTTTCTTTACAGTAGTTTGTAAGTCATTTCCAAAAATGAATACCCTAAAGGTTTGGGACATTGGTAATAAAGGGTGGAGCCTCTCAAGGCGACATCTTTCAAAGGGACAACACTAATTTGGATGTGTGTCAGAACAAAAATAATGTATGGAGGCTCCAGGTCATTCCCTTTTCCAATGTGCCAAAGAGAATTCTAACTGGACCAATATGGCTTCCTGTTCCACCCTCAGGTGGGTCCTGGACCTTTCTGATGAAGAATAGGGAGATAACCCGAGACAGAGGGGTATAGGAGCCCAGAGAGGAGTTTGCTAAGATGATATCCTATCCCCCCAAAGGTGACAGTATTAGTACGTGGGGCCTTTGGAAGGTCCCTAAGTCATGTAAAAGCCCTCATGAATGGGCCCACAGAGATCCTATCCTGTCTGCCACAGAGGACGCAACAAAAAGGCACCAACTATGAACTAGGAGGCCAACCTTAGACACAAGGCGATCATGCTGGCCGCTTGACCATGGACTTCTCAGTCCCCAGAGCCGTGAGAGATAAGTTTCTGATGTTCATAAGCTACCCAGTCTGTGGTATGTTGTTATAGCAGCCTGAACAGACTAAGACAAGAAACCACCTTGCCCCAACCCCTTTTCCATGATTCACTAAGAGTACACACAGGAACCAGTATACAGTCTTACTCAAGGCTAAGATCTATTTCAGTACAAAGATACAAAGCGAATTAGCAAAGAGAAAAGAAACACAGGGCAAAGTCTGGAGGAAGCTAGGTGCAAGCTTCCAAGAGTTCTAAATCACACAGGAGGTGCTTAAGCTGTTGTGATGCATGGAAAATGGTGTCTACCAGGAAAGATCATTAGCAACTCAGTGCCCATGGTTTTTTACTAGGGGCCAAGCATATACCAAAATTCCAGGCTCGCCAAAGGCATAAATCACATTGTTTTATAAACAGTTTAGGCCCAGTGAGCCACTCTTAATATTATTTAGGAAATGGAATGGTGGGAAACCTCCCAAAATCTAAGTTCCCAGACACCAGCCAAGGGCCAACCCGGCAATCAGGTCTTTCCAATAAGAGCAGTCTCAGGTGTGCTATAACTCCTCTCTGTACAGTAGGTATGTTTTTATCCCTCCTTTATATGTATATCAATAAAGGAGGCTTAGGGACATCAAATAATAGTTACTTATCAAGTGGTCGCATTAGGATCCAAACCCAGATCTCTGACTCCCAAGCCTGTGCATTAGCCTGTGAATTATAATACACTGGAATTTTACCAAAGAAATTTGAGAGGGAGTCAGTTCCCACAGAATAGGTGGGTACTGAAGGAGTTCAAAACATGTCATTCCAAAATATGCTGCTTGGTATATCAATTGTTTTGAAAAACAGCAGATACCAGTAGGCCACTCTGACCTTCCGTTTTTTCCTCTAAAAGCACAATTTCCATGTGAAAGGTGCCCTCCCAGTAAGAAGAAACATCTTATCACTAGAGACAGGGTGTTGAGGTTTCGAGAAATCTGTACAAGAGACCTTGTTAAAATAGCTCTTAGCTTCCTTTAGTATCTCCTCATATAATTAATGAACTTGGAAATTGATATAACGTGATGTTGATCCTTCTAGGTTTAGGTAGAGATGCCTGTGTTTTCTATCAGTGGGGTAGGCCACAAATTGATTTGATTAGCATACTCATTTATCTTTTGGGTATCTTTATGGGAAAGAGAGTAGGGTTGACTGGAGGCCACTAAGGTTGACACATTAGAAGTATATATTTCCATTTTTATGGTTTATTGGCAGGATTTTCTTTTTTATTTATTTTGAAAATATAGTTATTTTGCATAAACATTTATGTTAACATGTAATAGGTTTGTCATTGCTATTTTAAAGTGATTTAATAAAGAAACCTTTCTAAACTTCTCAGTTTTAATTTCTAATACAGTAAACTCATGTATTTTAATTACTTTTCTATGATTGCTACTCTTTGTTCAATCCAGTATAGAAGCACTGAGATCTAGTCACTTCTTTGGTTCTTTATTTTTGCATGTGTGAGGGCAATGTACATGTAAATAAAACTTATATGCTTTTCTCCTATTAAATCTGTTTTATGTCAGTCCCAGCCAGAAACCCTAAAAAGACAGAGGAAAAATTTCAACCCCCTCTACAGTACATTCAAAGAAGGGCTATATCTATTTTTAAAATCATTGTTATAACTGCTTTTTAATTTAAGCTTGGGCAGCTTAGGAAATGCAAGCCACATTTAATGAATGCAGGGAACTTTGTTATGTATGAGCAAAGAATAAAGAGAGCAGTGTGCCATGCGTATGAGTCCTTAGAAAATACCTGAAAATCACACAAGATCATGGAGCCTGATTTGTCCCAGCTCCTGGAGGTAATAGACAAGGTTCAGACAGGAAAACAGGGCCTATGCATTTCAAGCAGAAAGACATTAACACAGGGAATTCCATTAACACATGGCTCCTACTGTGACTCTCATCCCTCATGACTGTGGTCTCCAATGACACATCCTCAAGATAATGTGATTTCCCATTCTTGGGAGAACAGTCCTGATTTCCCTGATTCTCTCTCCCCACCTTGGTTTCAGTGCCAATCAAGGACAATCCCTATAAGAAAACTATCACTTTTACTCACATGTTCCTTCAAAAGAGTACCCACTTGACTGGGGGTTCTTCCCCTCCTTTCCCACCCCGCTTGTGAATTCTGGTCAGAATGGTACATGTTTTGATGGAGGAAAAAAGAAAGAATCAGAAATATGAGCAGCATTTATTTCCCCCTCAAGCTTTGTTTGCTAAATGCGAGTCTGGAGTGTGGTAAAGAGAATAAAACAAGATGAGACACACAGAGTGCAGCAACACCTCCTTGTTTTCAAGCCACAGATGATGAAAAAACCTCTCTGATGAAAGAGATTCTTGCAGACTTGAAAGGATTCATGGGACTCACATCATGCTAATCTAACAGCTTCACAAGGTGATGCTTCTTCTAGTCAGAGTCAACAGAGGAGGCTGCTAGAACTAGTTTACCTGGTCCTGAGCATCTCCTCCTCTTAACTGCTGTCTGTCTTTTGCTCACTTGGCTGCTTTTAGGGCCACAATAGTTTAAATCTCCCACATCTCCTATGTATAGACCATAAAATTAAGTGACAAAATTGAATACGGAAAATGAAAAAACAAACTATAAGATTAAAGTTTAGGGATGTCTGTGAATGTAATATATTTCTTAAAATGTAAAAACTGGGATGGCCGAGTGACTCAGTTGGTTAAGAGAGCGAGCTCTGAGCAACAGCGTCGCCAGTTCGATTCCTACATGGGCCAGTGAGCTGTGCCTGAACTGAGCTGCCACTGAGCTGCCAACAGGTGGCAGGATGGCTCAGCTGGTGAGAGCACATGCTCCTAACAGTAAGGTTGTCGGTTCCATTCCCACATGGGATGGTGGGCTGTGCCCCGCCCCCCCCCCCCCCCCGCCTCCAACTAAGATTGAACAGGGCATCTTGAGCTGAGCTGCCCTGAGCTGCCAACAGGCGCCCAGATGGTGACTGGACTTGGAGCTGAGTCAGCTGTGCCCTCCACAACTAAGACTGAAGGATAACAACTTGGCTGTTCTCCTTCCCCAATTCCCCAATACTATTTCCTTTCCCAAATTTCCCAATTAAAAAAAAAAATCTTAAAGAAAAACAAACCGAACTTCTGTTCTAAAAATAAAATAAAATAAAATAAAACTATATGTCAGAATGAATTAAATAGTTATGGAATCACTGTCTCCTAAGGCCACATTCAAGAGAGAATGGGTGATATTCAGAGCAATCTCCAAGCCCCGGAAGCTGCTTCTTTTTTTCTTTTTTTTTTAATTGGGGAATTGGGGGAGGAGAACAGCGTTGGGGAACCAGGGAAGGGGAACAGACAAGTTGCTGTCCTTTTGTTCTTCAGTCTAGTTGTGGAGGATGTTGCTTCACTGGCCCATGTTAGTATCACCATTGCGCTCTTCCCGGATGAGGCAGATCAGTCACCAGCCTCTGGATGGTCGCTCACCGCGGCTATTGGCAGCGCACGCTGGCTGCCGGCCACTCACTGTAGCCTATGGCAGCCCACTGCAGCAGGGGCTGCAGCTATGCCATCCCTGGGGACTCACAGCAGCCCAGCTCCAGGTGGAGCTGTTGTTCACCATCTTAGCTGTAAAGGGCAGTATCACTGGCCCTCATATGTTGGATCCGAACCGGGGCTGCTGATGTCCCAAGCCGGCTCTTAACCAACGCGCCACTCGGCTGGCCCGGAAGCTGCTTCTTTTTAACCCAAAGTGGCTGACATTTGTTTTGTTGGTACAGTGAGTTGAATTGTGTCCCATCCCAAATGTTATGTTCGTCTTAACTCCCAGTCCCTATGAATGTAACTTCATCTGGTAAAGGGGTCTTTGTAGATGTAATTAAGTTATGAACCACAAGATGAGACCATCCTGGATTTAGCGTGGGTCCTAAATTCAATGACATGTCCTTATAAGAGGCAGAAATGGAGAAGACAATGTGAGGAAGGGGGCAGAGATTGAAATCATGTGCCTAAAAGCCAAGGAACGCCAAGGGTCACTGGAAGCCACCAGAGGCTAGGAAAGAGGCATAGAATCAATTCTCTTTCATCCTCTTTAGGGGATCCAGCCCTGCCAACACCTTGATTTTGGACTTCTGGCCTCCTAAACTGTGAAAGAACAAACTTCTGTTCTTAAGCCACCCAGTTTTCAATAATTTGTTATAGCAGCCCTAAGAAACTAATACACGTGCTAATTCTTGGTAATTTCTCATTGCTAGAGTTTACTCCCTACACCTAGAGCTGCTACTACAGTTTCATTATAACAGAGGTTGGCATGATTTTTTTTTTCTGTAAAGGATAAATTAGTAAATATTCTAGGCTTTACATGCCATACAGTCTCTATAATAACTTCTCAGCTCCGCCATTACAGTGCGAAAGTAGCCATAGACAATATGTAAATGAATGGACATGGCTTGCTCCAATAAAACTTTATTTACAAAAGCAGGTGGTGGGCCAGATTTAACTTAGGGCCATAGTTTGCTGACCCCTGCATTATGATGTTCTCACCTGAGGTCCTGGTCCCCCCATTTCTTTGCAGTCCTCCTAGAGACCTCTTTACACCAGTTTCCCCTAAAGCACTAGGAAGTCTTCATTCAAAAGGACTTCATATGGCTTGTTTTGATTTTCCAAATTCTCCGATATAGATTTGCTTTTAGTCCCCACTGTCTCCACTGCTCATTTTAAAACTATCATTTGACCCAATTTATTTCCCGTTTCTCAGTTTAAAATATTCCAGTCATGAGATGTCATTTTTCCTTTTCTCCTGACATTACCGAGCCATTTGTGTTTGTGGAACTAATGATGGTGGAATTTGTGACCGTCATTTGTGCTGATTTGTCAGCTGCTGGAGATTGTGTTTCCAAGTGTGTACAAGCAGCTTCAAACACTCGGGTACAAGTAGCCTTACAACATTACAGCTTGCTGAGTGAAGGAAATAACAAGAGCAGAAAGAAAAGGCTGCTTATGGTATGTAAATTTTATTTTAAGATCAAGCACCATAGGAGGGGTGTAGGGAGAGAGAGTGAGAGATAGGCTGATTCTTCCAGAACATTAAATGATTGGAGAGAGGAAATATAAACTCAGCGTGAAGGAGGCAAACAAAAAATATAAATTTGTATCAGTAAGTCAGAATCAGTTAGTCTATAGGACAGCGGAAATTTACAATATAAGCATCAAGGTGAGAGTAGATTTACTTGGATTTAGAAATATTTGGAAGGCCTGTCAAGTGGCGTGGTGGTTAAGTGCTGGCTTGGGAAGCCAGCGGCCCAGGTTCAGGTCCCACATATGAGGGCCAGTGACACTGCCTTCACAAAAAAAAAGAAAAGAAAAGAAAAAGAAATATTTGGGGTTGAAAATGGAAAGGAAACCCGAAACCTGCATCAAAAATCTGAGACAAATAGGCTCTGACCTAGACAGTTTGTTCTCTTTTCTCTTATTTTGTTTAGTCCCTAGCTAGTTTCCTATGGCTGCTATAACAAATTACCACAAACTTGGTGATTGAAAACAACAGGAATTTATTCTCTGGAAGGCCAGACATCTGAAATGAGTATCCCTGGGCAGAAATCAGGGTGCCAGTAGGGCGTGCTTCCCTTTCGAGGCTCTAGGGGAGAATCCATTCCTTGTCTCTTTCAGCTCAGGTGGCTACCTATGTTCCTTGACTTGTAGCCACATCACTGCAACCTCTGCCTTTGTGGTCGCATGGCTTCCTCCTCTTCCATATGCCTTCACCTCCTCTGTCTGTCAAATTTCCCTCTGCCTCCCTTGCAGAAGGATCTATGTGATGGTCTCTAAAGCCCACCCAGATAATCCAGGACCATCTCCCCATCTCAAAATCCTTAATCACATCTGCAAAGATTTTTTTTTCCAGGTTCCAGGGATTGGGATGCAGATGTCGAAGAGATAATTTTTCCAGCATACTACAGGCCCCCAATTTTATACCCAACAACAACAAAGAAAAGCAGTGCAACTCACAGACTCAGCTTCCTCAGAGGGCTGTTTAGCCCAGTAAGCAGGGTAAAGGGGGTGGGGAGCAGGGTTTGGCTCGGTTTATCAAATACTTTTTTAAAATACATACACTATTTCAGCCCCTCCTCAGAGACTGGTTCCCCAGACATCAGCATGGCTGGCCTTTTCTTTAATTGGGCATTGCAATAGGGAGTGAGTATGAAAAAGACCTAACAAATGCAAAGGGTGGGCCATTTTTTTAAATAGGCAGAAACCTAGGGGAAAAAAAATTTCTACAATGAACATTATTCTAAGAAAAAAAGAAAATTCTAAATATGGACACGGGAGAACCTGGACTCTAGGGATGGGACCCATTGTACTGATACATATCCACCCACTTCCTCTCCATTTAAACATACTTACAAAATCATACAAAACCAGGAAGCATTTTAAACTGCTCCTGGGACATTTCCACCTGAATATCCTGCCACATGTACCTCAGATGCATTACTATCGAGACAGAACACAATACGTTCTGCCAGCAGCGTGCTCTTCCTTTATTCATTGTTACAGCTTGAGAGCAGCTGTGTTAACCTGAGACAGGGGAGCTTTGGAATGGAATTCGAAACCCCGTGAACTGTACACAAACCTTTGGACGTATGTGCATTGGTGCCTTTTCCAGGAGAGAAGTCCATAACCTTCATCAGATTCGCCATGGAATCTTTGACCTCAAAAGGGAAATGAGCGTCTGCCTTGGTGTGGCGGTCTGCCAGGTTTACAGAAACCTTTGTTGCACGCTTGCGTGTTCTCAGGAGAGAATCCCCATTGCTTTCTTTTGCATGCATTTGTGTGTTGTTATACATTTGCTGGGTAGCTTGTTGGGGCTTCTCATTCGCTGAGTCACTGTAAAACAGATTCTGCCACCACTCCCTTCTCCCACATAGGGCTCCACGTCCAGGATCAAGAAGAAAAGTAAGGTTTTGACCTCTCTGAAGAAATTAATTTTACCCTTAAGAATACAGAAGCAAGGGATCATAGTGAGCACTTTTTCTGCGTCTAAGGATTATTCTGATATGCCAGGCTACACCTAATAGACCTTCACGTTCTTGGAATGCTTGCCTCCTCCAGCTTTGCCTAATTCATCCTTTAGTTCTCAGCTAAGGTGCTTCTTCCCCCAGGGGAGACTTCCCCCGTCAGCACCCCTGGGAAAAGACCATAGACTCAAATTGCGAAACATGGGTCTTGTTGCTTACTGAATATTTATTCAGGCAAGGAAACTGACCACCAGCTGGAAACTGGAGGCTATCACTTAGGTCTTAACTCTTGAAATAACCCAAGGTTTTCCTGCAACTCCATCCCTTCCCAGAATTGCTTTGGTATCCACAGGGAACGTCAGGCTTGTGCTTATCAGCAAACAAACTTTAATAGGCTATTACATTGGAAACGATGTAAATGGACGTTTTGAAAACAGGGTGAGTTACAGTGCTCCTTTGGAAAGCCAAGGAAGTTTAAGGAGACTATGCCATTGAAAATAGTCATGATGGGTGTTCAAGGGAATAAGGCATTAAGGATTTTTTTTCATTAGCTTTTTAATTTTTAGAAAATATAACAAAATCCTATTGCTCTTAAAGGAGCTAGTTTTCCCTTCAGAAAACACTCATATCAGCCCATGTTTGTTGTTTATGGAATTATCACAGTTAAATAATACATTTGAATAATTTTATGTTTAATGACTGTCTTTTGCAATTGTCCTTGCAGAGCTAAGGGCAGAGGCTGTCTGTCTTGTTCATTGCCTAGGAGTGCCGTGCACATAGTAGGTACCAAAAGATACTTGAGAGACAAATGGATTAATTAATTAATATAGAATTATGGTTGTTTATCTTTCTCAGTGAGAACCATGCTTTGACCATAGGAATTAACTGTCATATTTGATGTGATTCTTGAAAAGCAATTATTCCACATGCCCCTCCTTAAAGCAAGTTTTCTCAACCTCAGCTCAGTTGGCATTTTGGCAGGATAATTCCTTGTTGTAGGGGGCTACCTTGTACATTGTGGGGTGTTTAGCAGCATCCATGGCCTCTACCTACTAGATGCCAGTAGCATCACTCTCCTTAAGTTGTGACAACCAGAAGTCTCCAGACATTGCCAAATATCCCCTGGGGAGCAAAAATTGTCCCCTTTCCCCCAGTTGAAAATCACTGCTTAAAGGAAGAAGAGAATCACAAGACACGTTTTGGAATCTGGGAGAAGAGTCCCCTGGCAGGATGAAGAAGAAGAAAAGAAGCTGGGGCTGAATGCCCTAAAAGCTATGCATCTGAGGTGATCTTTGGTCTAAGCATTTTTTTTTTTTTTAATTTGCTGTAATAAATCTGTAAACCAAAAAATTCCTGGGTTCCTTATTTTGGTGTTTTTTATTATCTCTTATTTTCTTACTGAAAATACCTTTCGAAAAGTTCTACCTTTATCTTTGTTGAACTAAGTAGAAGAGGAATTTTATTATTAGGGTTTTGTAATTCAGGAGACAGTTGCCTGAGGCTGAGAGAGATGGGAATGTAAAAAGATCACAGAACTGGGTCAGCTGGGATGTAGTTCCCAACATACCCTGGCCACTCCACAGGGTGTGTTTGGCAAGAGCTTCTGACAGCTCCCTTCAGACAAGCAGCTGGAACCACAAAGAAAGATAGTGGAGCTACTGAGAGTGAAGTTCTTTAGAGGGTAGGTGCTAGAAATTGGTTAGTAATCTGTTTGAGTTTTGTGTTTTCTCAGTTCTGGGTCTTTTTAAATAAAGCATAAGAAAGAAGGAGTGTTTTTTAAGGAATCATGGTTTCTGATGACATGGGAAGAAATATTTGGCTTTAGAAATGTAATTGTGGCTCTTTCTGAGGGGCTGCAGAACTCATCTCTGTAGGAAACCTGTGCATTTTTTGTTGAGGAATCTATGAAAAATGAAGTTGCAAACTGAGCACAAACTAAAACCCAAATGTACAAAGAACATGTAACTTTATTTTCTATAACAGATCTAATTCTCATGAGCTCCCATCTCACTGGGCAGCAGCCAGGCTTACATCCAGCTTGAGGGGTGGGGACGACACATTAACTTTTCTAATTAATGGCATATTTGACTGAAAATAGTCTGTGTTGGGTACATATTCCAGGTGCTACGCTGAGGACAGGGAGGGGAAGGAGAAACCCAGCTTTCACAGGGAGTTCAACTTTTTAGACTGGAAGTCTAGCCACTAATCCTAGTTGGTCCCCATCTCAACCTGACTTCACAGCAACAGGGTTTCGTTGCCTTATTCCACACAGTGACATTTTGTGGCAAGTTCCCAGCTTGAATCTCACCTTTATTGAGCAATCCCCTGAGGGCATCTGAGAACTAGATTCCTTACATGTAGAAGACCCTAAGGAGTCAAGAGCTCTGCCTCAGGTGGATCTGCATCGTCCTGTGAAACACTTTTCCATCCCACTCCAGAACCCGCATGGAACTAGATATCTCCCAGCATGGCTGTCTCCCTCAAGGGTTCCAACTAAGGAAAAAAAGCCCCTTTGCTATCTGCCCTCTTCTTACTCATTTGATGATCTCTCTCATCCAGGACTCCAGCCCAGAGAGCACAATCATGGAACAAGTCTCACAGCCTCCTTTCTCTACCTGTTCTATAACCTTTGTCTTCTTCCTTCTCCCCATAATCCTTTGGGGTCAGAAGGTGGGCTTTCCACACCATCATATCCCAACCCCCATACCCTTTTGTAGCAGGGACTTTTGTTACCCTGAGTTCTCTCTCCCTGGACTAATACTTTCATTTTTGCCAACTGGACTCTGTTTTTGATATGTTGATAATGGCTCAAGGAATTTAGAAATCATTTCCTCTCTTGAGGAAGACTGGCTTTTAAGACTTAGTTTCTGACAGCACTGGAAGTCAAGAGCTCAGATATTGGTTTCCCCTTCTTTGCATTCCTAATGCTTCCATCCAAACCCTCCCCAAGACCATCAGAGAGTTCTGGCAAAACGGAGGAGAGGACATGTATAGAAATTTATAAAAGATAAAGGCAGAATTTATTATACTAATAAGAAAAAGCACAAGTCAATCCCTATTATTTCCATTTTACCTATTAACAAGCCTTTTAGGTGTGAAAGATAAGGAAGGCCCAGGGCCATACTTTGGAGTGGGGAGATTAAGATAAATTTCAGCAAGATAAAGTCAAAGTGCTTCTCTCTGAGGTAAGGAGTTTTTTTCTGATGTAAAATGACTTTGGGTCTCATCTGGGTAGATATAAAAAGTGGAACCTGTGTAAGAGAGGAAGTGGGAAAAGGAAACCTGAGGTAGGACAAGCCTCAATAATAGGGCAGGAGAGCAGGCCTGGGAGAGGGGTGGCTACCAGTAGGGCATTCCCTGTGGGAATGGAAGCTGAAGACTGTAGGAACGCAGGTGAGGTGCCCAATATCTGATTTCCCCTCCATTTGCTGCCCATTGTCACCCTTGTGATAGCATTGGCTTGGAGAATGAAGGTAAAGCTCTGGGTCTGCTTGGGGAAGAAGTAGAACAGAAAGAAATGGAGCTTTGATAATGAAATAACCAGAAGCAACTGAGAAAAATCTGGGAGTCTGGGGTGAGAGCTGACATGCTACACAAAGACAGTTATCTTCTCCACTACCAACTCAAATCTGGATACTGCCAGGTCTATTTGAAGAGGATTGAGTTTTCTGATGCTAAATATGAGTGTGGTAGATTAAAAATGGCCACCAATTCTTTGTTACTCCCCATGTCAACAAGTGGTGTTTATTTCCCACAATCTTTACTTTGCTCTAGCCCTGGGACTCTTTAACCCAGAGAATGTGATGACAGTGACGCTGTGCCAATCCTGAACCTATGGCTTGAGAAGTCTGGAAGCTTAAGCTTTTCAGAGCCCTGTGTCACCATGTAGCTATTGTAAGGGAGGAAAAATTCTTTTTCCTTCTACTCTCTTAAGTTTTGCTTACCCCAGCAGGAAGCACCTTGACTGACAAAAGACAAATTAACACATGAAAAACAAACAGAAGTTTATTAACATGTGCATCATGCATACACATGGGAGCATTCAGCAATGAGCAACTTAGAGATGGTTAGAATTTGGGCTTATATAACATCTTAGCAAGCGACGAATGCATTTTTAGAAAAGTGACAAGACAAAGGGAAAGGACTTTGAGTTTCTAGGGTAACAAATTGTGGCAAGGTAAAAATATGGGAAACTAATAATAAATAAGGGCTAGTTTTAGCAAGGTTTGCTATGTACAATAGATTCTTCTGGTACAGTTGATAGGGTAAGTGTCTAGATTTGCCTCTGGTGATTAATGGTAGAGAAGGGAGGGGAGACGCCTTTACAAATTCATGTCCTACTTTTAGGCAAATAGGGAGAGAGAAGAATGCTTCTCTTTTACTTGCTCCTTCTTGATTGTATTAAACTCAAAATAATCCTTATATCAGAGTGACATATTTTGAGGTGGCATATTCTGCTACCCTTCACTATGTTTTAGAATGGTCTCATAGAGAAACCACATGCAGTTATCAGGTAGAAAGTGAGAGGCCCTGAGATGACATGGAGAAAGAGAGAGACCTAGCCAAGCCCAGACTTCCCACCACCCTTGCCAAGATGTCATACATGCGAGAGAACCATTGGATATTGCAGCTCTGGCCATGATCCGATTGCACCTTCGTAAGAGACCTCAAGAGAAACCAACAAAAGAGCTTCCTATCTGAGCCTAGTCAACTCACATAAGCATGAGATAGTGGTGCTTTAAGCCATTGAGTTTTGGGGTGATTTCTTATGCAGCAATTGATAAGTAGAACAGTGGGATAAGGCCAAGGTGATTTTTTTTCCATCATGGTGACAGGGAAAGAGAGCATGGAGTGTTGTGTACCAGATCTTACATGCCTCCATCCAGAAGTGACAGATGAAGCTTCCATTCACATTTCATTAGGCAAAGTAAGTCACATAGCCATGCCTAACTTCAAAGAAGTTGTGTCCAGGAAGGAAAGACATGGCAATGTCTACTACCTGACCTTTAGCAGCAAGGGAGGCTGGGAAGCAGAGCAGGTTTGCAATAATTTATTGTGCCTAATCACCACTCATTACCTAGGGTTGGGCACCTTGCAGTTCTGAACATGATTAGTATTCTGTCATCATAGGTGAAGGCAGGAATAGATACTGGGTTTCCCCAACTGGGAGGTAGGTGATCAACAGAGAGATTGCAATGGCTGCCACCTGTACCCTCAGCAGACCTGGCCTCACCCACTAAACTTGAGCTCTCTCTGCCCTCTGTCTTTCAATCCATACATTTGGAATTTAAGTTTGGATGAGTCTGGATGGGCAGAGGAGAGAAAGGACGAAAGGACAAAGGAAAAAGAGGAGGAATGGAGACAAAAGGTGGTGGCTGTGTGCTTGGGTGTAAAGTCAAACAGCACTTGAGTGCTCCTGACTCTGACTTCAGCACCTTCAGGGGAAATTTAGGGGAAAAACATAACGTTTGCACAAAAATGTCAAACAGAAAGACAAAAGAAAAGGGAATGTTTCAAAGAGGTGTGACATGTGTGGCAGTCTGGGTGGTCTGGTTGAAAGAGGAAAAATGAAAGTTCTTTTCAGATTGTGCTTTGGGAAACTCTGAGGAATGTGCTGGAACATTCTGATCTGAGTCTCAAGCCTTGAGTGTTCCTCTCTCTATCCAGGGCTCTAATGTAGATAATTACTTAGTTATTTTCTCCCCTGTCTTCTGAAATTCCCAATTCAGCTCACAGGTTCTTCCTTGTTGGTCAAAATTAAATCCAAAAATATCAACTCCCTGTGTCATTTCTATATTAAGGGCAAGATAAAATTCTAGGAAAATTTTTAACCATTTTCAAAAGATGATACTGTTTTCACAAGAAGTTTATATATCATCCTTATTTTACTTGTTAGAACATCAAGGCTAATAGAGGTTAATTTATCCAAGGTCAGACAATACATCTAAAGCTATTGGGTTGTCGGAAAAGTCATAAGACACTTTTGCAACAAAAAACGTAGAAAAAAATACGTCATGATTTTTCTAACAACCCAATAGGTCTGTTCACCTTTATGGTCTATTAAGTTAACCACCGCAATACTCTGACTGTCAAGGATTTATTTGATGCATTGTTCTTCACTGAACTGAGGATCTAGACATTTTCTGGATAGCTTGGCCAGCATTTGTTGTCCAATTCAGGAATGCAGCTTCTATTTCCCACTTCTGATGGGACTGTCTTTAGTATCCTCCCTCCCACAACTATATCATTTTTGCTTTCCACTTTTATCCTTATCTAAATGTTCGCTACCGCACCCTCCCACCTAACATGGGTTTTCACATATGTGGGTATCTTCTTGACATAGGGTATTAATCTCTCTCCCCTCCATCCTAGCCTGTTTCTTTTAACAAATATATAGATGTAGGTGTGAATAAAACCAACTCCATCTCTGTGTCCCAGATTTCATTTCATTTTTAAGTTTCATGCTGTGACCTTTGGCTAACTTCATTGTCCTTAGTAAGCATGTCAAAGCTTTCTAGTTGATAATTATCTGTGTTCTTTAACACGTAGCCATAAATATTTTTGTTGGCAACAGTGAGAATGGCATGACAACTGAGATAAATATCAAACTGGTGATCATATTGATTACAAGCAATCATCTATCCCAAGACCACCAGGACGTATGGTCCCTGGCGCCACTGCATTCTTTGTCCTTTTGTCTTGTCAATCATTAGTACTCGAGTTATACTATATAAAAAAAAGTATTGTAACAGGGGTCTTGGTAGAGGAGAAGAAGTTGCACAAAACTGCTCGGCTATCTGCCTGCTCCAAACCAATCTTCCCTTAAGTAAATCACCCTATAATGAATTCTGTTGTATTCTATGGAGTTGCCTGCTTTATCTTTCAGTCTGAAGATAGTTTCTCATTATGGTGGCCATTACACCTTTGCTCAACCATCAGACAACAAGTAATGCCCATTTATAGCCAAGTCTGCTTATGATAATTTACCTGCACAATTTTATGATATTTATTAGTTATATTTCTTTCCTTATGTTGAAGCCTTAAGTTCACCTAATTTTGCCCCTGCTCTGCTGTCTCTCTCACTCCAGCCCCTACAAATAAATCAAATCATTCACCAAGACATCTCTGGGCTTGAGTAAAACCTCGATGGTATCACCCTCACTTCTTCCTGATAGTCAGATCCATTACTCTCATATTTCCTGGTTCTTTTGAGCCCTGAACCCAGTTCCTATTTCCCACCTAGTCCTGTTGTTGTTGCTTCCTCAACTTTATCTATACCAATGAATACTTTATTGAAACATCTGACAATGATGAGAACTGCCATTCATTATGGACCTACTATGTGCCCACTTCTGGACTAAATAATTTGTATGTATTATTGCATTTATTCTTGTAGGGGAAGAAAAATAGTTTTCCCTCTACACTGCTGAATTCTCTGCAGGGAACTCTGTAGCAAAAGACAGATTAACAAGAGAAAAACAAACAGAAGTTCATTAACACATATACCTCATGTATACACATGGCATGGGAGATACCCAGGGAAAATGAGTAACTCTCAGAGCTGGCTTAGAATTCAGGCTTAAATACCATCTCCAGCTAAAGACAAAAAGAGAGGGTGTGGAGGAGGCCAGGTATGAGGCTGTGACCAGGAAAAGTATGGTAAACAAGAGTAAGCTTTGTTCCACAGAATAAAGTTGATGCCTTCTCCATTGATGAATTTCTTGCCATTTAGTCTTCTTTCCTTTCCTGGTACACAGAGGGAGACACGCTTACAAATGGGGATTTCCTTATAAATTTAAATTTCCCTTTACAAAAGGGTAATTTCTATTCTGTTTTCAGAGCTTCTCCTGTGTCCGCTATTGCTCAAAATAATCCTTATATCAAAAAGGCATATTTTGGGGTGGCCCATTCTGCCACCCTTCACCCTTCATGAGAAACCTGCAGTGCATTGTTATTTCCTTCATTTTCCAGGAAGAAACAGAAGCAGTACCAGAGCTATGAAACATCCTTTACATTTTAATTAAAGCTCTATCTGGGTACCTGGCACTGTGCTTGGTCCTTTACCTTTGTTATTTTATTTGCCCTTCACAACAGTCTGCAAACTATCTAGACATTCCTATCTTTACTTTTTTCAGAGGATGTAACTGAGGCTCATGGAGGTTAGGTGGCTTACGGAGCAGGAGCAGGACTAGATTTAGACTCACGTCTCTTCTCTAGAGACGCTGGGCTGCTTGCTGGACCCACCTCAGGACCTTTGTCCTAGCCGTTTCCCCTGCCTGAACTTTCTTCCCCATGTCCACACAGCTCCCTCCCTACCTCCTCTACTTTTTTGTTCAAATGCCACCTTCCCAGCCAGGGCCTCCTTAACCCTCCTATTTAAATCGCACTCCCACTCACTGTTGTCTCTCACCCTTTCCCCACTTTATTTTTCTCCACAGCACTTACCATTCCCTGACATACAATACATTTTAGTTACTAGAATGCAAGTTCCAAGATGGCAGGACTTTTTGTCAGTTTTGTTCACTTATATGTGTATATATTCTTGACAATTATTTGCTGAACGAATGGATAGATGAATAAAATCTGTCTATTTTAAAGCCCATTCCTCTTTCACCACAATATACTCAGATCTTTTGTGTCTGTCATATCTTCTTTTTGCCTCTGGGCTATTTTATAATGCTAAAGATTTTTTCATAATAAATGCCCAAATTGAGTATTATCTAGGAAGAAAAAAAATCAAAAAACAAAAACCAGTCCAACCTCTCCGGAACCCGGGAACTGTGCTGCCAGCAGTTCTTGCATTTATCAAAGAACATTTATTTTGTGCCTTCTTGGGTGTGATATTCAGCTATGGACCATGCAGAAAAATTAAACCAAAATGTTTATCCCTGGCTCCATCTCCCCCTAGAATTGTCTGCTCACTGGGAGAGCTAGCCCTGGTGCAGATGAACAAACAGACTACAGACACGCATACAACACAGTCCTGAACCACAGTTAGAAGCCAATACAGACAGAAAAGCCACGGCAGCCTCATTAGTAGACAGATGGGGTTTGCAGAAGACATCCAAAGAGAACTTTCCCATCCAAAATCTTTCTCAAGGGGATATTACCAAGAAGCAGTTTATCTTATACACAGTCAGCTCTCTCTAAAAATTCATGATTTGGTTCTTGGATACAAACATTTGACTGATGGGGCTACAAGAACCATAAAGCTGGAAGAAGAACTTGTGGTATCCCCTGTGCTTGGGAAGAACCCCTCTTCCCTGGTGCCATGCAGATCTGGGGCCTAATGTCAACTCTATTTTTTTTTTTTTTTTGAGGGCAGTGTCACTGGCCCTCATATGTGGGACCTGAACCGGGGCCACTGGCTTCCAAGGCCAGCGCTTAACCACCGCGCCACTCGGCTGGCCCTCAACTCTATTTTAAAAGTTAACTTCCCAGGCTGACCAAGTGGAGCATTGGTTAAGTGCTGGCTTGGGACACCAGCAGCCCCGGTTCGGGTCCCACATATGAGGGCCAGTGACACTGCCCTCAAAAAAACAACCAAACAAAAAAACAGTTAAGTTCCTAATGACATGTGATACCACTATAAACTGCTGGTAATTGGGACAACTGCCATCATTTAGCATTCTTTAAGTGCGCTAAGGAAGCATAGAATTAGAGTTTAACTGCATCCACTTGGTATACCACTTTTGTCTTCCACACATATACTCCAAGTGTGTACATAATGAGACTATCTTATAGAAACATAAAAAATGTGAGCACATTAAGGTAACATGGATCCAGCTTGACTGCCAGCAACGAATTCAGCTACCACCAACACAGCTTTAGAGCCTTTTAGCTCCACACTAGTGCCACGAGGCCGTTTTAATGAAAAGTGAAAATATGCCAAGTAGCATCTTGAATGCACAATTCCAAAATTAATTGTACTCTATTTCTTTAAAAAAATTGGAGAATTGGGGGAGGGGAACAGCATTGGGGAATTGAGGAAGGGGAACAGACAAGTTGCTGTCCTTTTGTTCTTCAGTCTAGTTGTGGAGGACGTTGCTTCACTGGCCCATGTTGCTATCATCATTGCGCTCTTCCCGGATGAGGCAGATCAGTCGCTGGCCTTTGGATGTCGCTCACTGCGGATATTGGCAGCTCATGCTGGCTGCCAGCCGCTCACGCTGGCTGCTGGCCACTCACTGTAGCCTATGGCAGCCCACTGCAGCAAGGGCTGCAGCCTACACCATCTCCGGGGCTCGCACAGCCCAGCTCTAGATGGAGCTGTTGTTAGCTATAGAGGGCAGTGTCACTGGCCCTCATATGTGGGATCTGAACCGGGGCTGCTGGCGTCCCAAACTAGCACTTAACCAATGCGCCACTCAGCTGGCCTGATTGTACTCGATTTTAAGCTCCTGGAGAGCAAGAATAATAATTTCCTTATTTTGTGTCCCACACAGCACCTATTTCAATGCTCAGTAAATACATCCTCTTACTCTAATAAGATTCATTAGAAAAGGGATTTTTTTTCTCCTATGTTCAACAGTATACACAGTTTCTAGCATGCATTTGCACAAGATAACATTCAATACATATATATTTTTTTTAGGAATTAAAAAAAAAAGAACATTGACTTGAATGAATACTGAACTGTGAAAATTAAATTTAACTCAGAATTTGAGTTCTTGTGATTTCCCAGTAAAATAAACCATAAACAAAAGATTGTAGACACAAATATTTTATAAAAAGATACTGACAGATCTAAACAGAAAATTCTGAATCAGATGGTAGAGGGTGGGTGGTTTGGGGTAAGTCATTTATACGTACTGGGCTTTAAGTTTCTTACTCCATCTTAATGAATCTTAGGAGAAAATGAGGGGTTGGGTTAGAAGATCATCTCAACAGTTTCTTCCAACACCAAGTTCCTGTGACTATGATTTGTATAACCCCCAAAGATGTAGGTATATAAACAGATGCTGGCCCATTATCTGGTAGGGTGAATAAGCCATAAACAAAGCCAACTCCAAGATGGCCTCCAACTATCCCACTTCCTAATATTCACACCCTTATGTAGTTCCTTTCCTCTCATATGATACTAAAAGTTGGTCTGTTTGATCATTAGCATACAGCAGAGATAGTTGTACATCACTTGTTAGATTAGGTTAGAAAAATAAAAAGTGAGGACTTGAAAGCTTCTGCCAACAGCTATGTAAGTGAGCCCAGAAGTAGGTTCTCCTTGAAGTCTCATTCAAGCTTTCAGAAGACGGCAGCCCCAGCTGAGAGCTTGATAGCAACCTCAGGATCTAGAACCACTCAGCTAAACTGTGCCTTGGTTCCTGACCCTCAGAAACTATATGAGCTAATACAGTTTTGTTGTTTTAAGTTTCTAAACTTGAGGGTATTTTGTTATGTAGCAATGTGCTTCTTCATCCCTAATTCTTTCCCCCTTCCTGAGGCACATGACCAGTGTCAATTTCACCATTCCTGGAAACTATGCAATTTGTTTGGCAACATATACTTCTCAAGAAAAGTTGCAAGTTAGGACGAGCATTTTTCTTAGCCACCTGGTTTTAAAACTCAGCTTCACTCAAGCCACAATTTTTAAAAAAGCTACATTATTGTATGTAGTGGTGGTCTCATTACGATTTCCATCTCTCCTGTCTCAAGATTTTTGCCAAAAATCTTGGCAAGGTCTTTGCCAAAATTCCCTTCCTTTATGTCTGTGCAGCTGTTGCCTTGCTTACTTCCTGTCATCTTTCTTATTTGGTCTTCCTCCCAATCAATTGATTGCTTTAACAGAAACACATTCACAGTACTTGTTTCTCTTTCAATACTTCTTCAATTCATACATTTGCTCTTTATTTTATGACAAAATAACCTTTGAAGAACTTTGAAGACTGTTTTTATGTCTGTTGCAAAAAAATTCCCTGGTAATTTTACAAAAGAAATGAAGGCAGTGTAAAAAATTTCAATTATGACATAGTGGGACAAAAGAAAGCAGTTACTGGGTATTGTTCGAAAAAAATTTCAGGAACAGTGATAGTGTTATTTATTCTTACTTTGCCACCTATTGAGAGAAAGATATGTCATCTTTCATGTCATAAATAAGTCACTGGGAAGGTGATTACATCTTCTTTTTTTTCCTAGTAGAAAAGGAAATTAGAAATTTAGCATAAAGTACACATTATTGTAACTTAGCAGAACTTTGAGAGCAAAAGGTCTCTTCCAACTGCATTATATATATTTGCTAGTTATGATCTTTTTTTTTTTTTATCAGTTAATAACATTGTCTCTTTACATTTTTTTTTAAAGATTTTATTGGGGAATTGGGGGAGGGGAACAGCATTGGGGAATTGAGGAAGGGGAACAGACAAGTTGCTGTCTTTTTGTTCTTCAGTCTAGTTGCGGAGGACGTTGCTTCACTGGCCCATGTTGCTATCATCATTGCGCTCTTCCCGGATGAGGCAGATCCGTCACTGGCCTCTGGATGTCGCTCACTGCGGCTATTGGCAGCTCACACTGGCTGCCAGCCGCTCATGCTGGCTGCCGGCCACTCACTGTAGCCTATGACAGCCCAATGCATCAGGGGCTGCAGCCCACACCGTTGCCGGGGCTCGCAGCCCAACTCCAGGTGGAGTTGTTGTTAGCTGTAGAGGGCAGTGTCACTGGCCCTCATATGTGGGATCCGAACCAGGGCCGCTGGCATCCCAAAACCAGCTCTTAACCAATGCGCCACTCGGCTGGCCCCAGTTATGATCTTTAACTTATGTGGTCACTTGTACCCCAAGTACATGTAACTAATTCTACCAGTTATCTTTTTTTTTGCATAACAACCACTCATACACTTAGTAACCATTTATTAAGCTGTCCTTGGCTGTGCTCACTCATGACTGTGTGGTCAGCTGCCAGGGTGGCTAAGTGGTTTCACTTCTGGGGACGGAATTGTCTAATGACCTCCATTGGGACAGCTTCCGTCCAGTCTATATAGTCACATGACCTGAGCAAGCTCCCTAAGCTCTCTGATCCTACTCAGGGCTTTTGCACTTGGCAGTTGACTCTTTGTGGCATCTTTCCCCAAAGGTTTATATCTCCCTGAATCTTTGCTCAAAAGTCCCCTTCTCAGTGAGGTTTTCCCTGTCCATCATCCTTTACTTTAAATTGTACATGCACACAGAAACACCAACACAAACACAGAACCCTTTCCTTCTTTAATGCTTTACTTTTTTCTGTATCCCTTAGCACTTTTAAATTTATATGATTTACATATTTATAGTTATTTTTTTGTCTCTCACCGCTACACGGTAAATTCCATGAAGGCAGTGGTGCCTTGATACATTCTTAATTCTTAGACCAGCATCAGGCACAGAGTAGATACTAAGTAAATATTAGTTAAATAAATGATTGTGCCTCAGTTTCTTCATCAGCAAAATGGGTATGTTAGCAATAATAACTACATCATAGGGTTGTTGGGAGAATTAAATAAATTAATACAGGTAAAGTGCTTATCACAGAGCCTGGCTCAGAGAAACCACTAACCAGGTATTTGCTCTCATAATCTCTCTGTTATTTATACTGGTTCTTCTCTTATTACTCAATGAACACCAAGCACTGCCCCTCAAGAGGTAACAATAGTAATACATTGAGAATGCATTGTGTTCTAGCAATGAAGATATACGTAAACATTTGCTGTTTTTATATAATTTAACGAAAGCTCTCAGTAAGTTAGGATCTTGCATTAATTACTACTGGATTTTGGGTGTGCATGTTGAGGAAAGGATGTTCCTTATTCCTGTTTTTCTTTTGGATGCACACATGTCACTATGGACAAAAGAATTAAACTTTAGGTTCTCACCTGTTCAGAGCTAACTGCAAAGGGCAGAGAGATTAACTAAATCCTTATGACTGCCATGGTTCCACATTCCTTTGTCATTAGTTGGATTTAGATGATGACCTTCAAGTCTAGAATCAGCACCATTCCTTCTCAGTTTGAATATTAGCACGACCCGCAGGTCATATTAATCTTATTTCAAAATGTCAAAACTCCAATAGTAAGAGCCTTTAAATAATCCTTCCAGAATACATTTTTAAAAATCTAAGTATTATCATTGGTATTATCCCCATGCAGCATATACCAAATTGAATTCCAGGAAGTCTAGCAAATGTATCCCCATTTTCATATCAGTAAGGCCAAAGGCAAAAAAAGAACTATTATCTGGAAACAAAAACTCAGTGGACAGCCAACCTCAAATTTACACTTTCATGAAAATTAAAGTCTCTCCTGACAAAGTAGGTCAAATATCAGTAATGTGTGACTCTCGGGTGGTCAGATGTTTTCACTCCCTAATACATAGGAAGCACCCCCAAAATCAGTAATATAATAAGTAGAATAATAGCTGTTTGTCTTTTATTAAATATTACCTCCATTATTTAATTCAGTTACTTTAATACCAAGTTTGAAGATGTGTGGTACAGATCATTCATTGCATATAGATACCTAGCCAAGAGGGCAAGTGAGGCTGAAATATTTTTGGTTTTGTTTATGTTTAATTCCAAAGCTTGATTGTGAATATTAAGGATAAAGCCTGGAAAGCTCAGGATATAAAAGGCATGTCATAAACCACAGAACTGGAAAGAATAGATGAGAATATCACAGGAGGGGACAGAGGATGGCTGTGAGCCATATGCTACCAATGTCTAGATAATTCATAAGACCTTTCCAAAAATTTAGATCAGACCTGGGAAACCCTGAATGTGGCAATTTATCTAAAGAAAATAAAGTTTTCAAAAATGACCGAGTTATAATGATTTGGTAAGATTGTGTTTTCTGCAATCTACTCAACAGGAATTGAGAACCTGAGATCCAAATTCAGTTATTAAGCATTTTTTTTAAAAAAACTGACTATGTGCACACCTGAGTAATAAGGTCTGGGATGACAAAATTTACACTCAGCACACTAGGATTATTGAGCTTCTATAGCATTGTGGGTGTTATGCTAAGAGCCTTATACACATGGTCACATTTAGTCATTCCAGGAGGATAAGTAGTCTGAGAAGATGGCTGGATAGTTTCCATCTGCCTCTCCAGATCCTTAAACCCCCTGCTCTGTGCCAAAGAAGGCTGACCGATATGAACCATACCAAATAGTCACCTTATCCGCCTGCTTCCTGTTGAGTTTGGTCAATGGGGGAGCTTGGAGAGAGATCAGGGCACTTATTCCCCTGGCTCTATTTATGCCATATTGCCATGGATTGTTGCCACCTCTCTAGTGAAGGTGACAGCCCCTATCAGGCAGCACTGTCCATATTGGTACTTATGGAATGAATGTTTGTGTCTTTGTGTTTGTGTCCCTCCCCCAACACACACACACACACACACACACACATTGAAGCCCTAAACCCCAGAGTGATGGTATTTAGAGGTAATTAGGTTTAGGGGAGATCGTGAGTCTGGGATTAGTGCCTTATATAAAAAAAGAAGGAGATACCAGAGCTTGCTCTCTCTCTGCCAAGTGAGGCCATAGTGAGAAGGTGGCTGCCTGCAAGCCAGGAAGCCAGGTATCATTAGGAACCGAATCTGCCAGCACCTTGTTCTTGGACTTCCAGCCTCCAGAACTATGAGAAACAGTTTTCTGTTGCTTAAGCCACCCAGTCTTCGGTGTTTCATTCTAAGGGCCTCAGCCAGCTGAGACAGCTACCCTCTCAAAGCTCCAGGAACTGCTTGCTGCTTTCCATTGCCCCTGAGGCACAGGTAAGGGAGGGGTTCGCTGATATTGCTTGTCTCAAAGTACTGCAAAACTCCTGATTGGTTTCCATAATGTCTGCCACAATATTGTCAATAGTCACTTTCCAGTTACCCAGCTGAAATGTGCTGTTTATTTCCTGCTAGGACACTCAGTGTTATAGATGTAGTTGCTAAGGCGAGGTTTCTTAGTGGGGATTTTCCTCATCTTTGGGCTAAGTAATTTTTACTGCCTTTTACAACTGTGAGAGTCTTTCTATGCTGCTTGCAGTTATACCAATATAGGCATTATGTTTTTATTCAATTATACAGGAAACAGCAACATTTTTCTGTAAAACCTCTACATTCTGTTGAGCCAAACCATTTTGTCTATCCTCCCCAAAGCTCTTATTTTGTGACCCCTGTGTTCAATTGAAAAGAAAACAGAATGGAAAAAAAGTAAGTGGCTGTCCAATGTCAGTGCTGGAGGGCAGCCACAATTCAAAATCCCTCAGGACAGGGGCCCTGGAGAGTCTGTGGCCTCTCTGTTCGGGACAGCTAATTAGAGATGGAATTCAGAACCCCAAAATGCTACTCACCAGATGAGGAAGGGTCCCTGTCAACAAGTGCAGCTAGTCACAGGGCTCAAAGCTTTGGTTCCAGGTACATCTTAACACTTTGTAAGCGGGCATTTGAGCTATATGACGAGTTTACTCGTTTCCCGCAAAAAATGTGCTAATACTTCTGAAAGCAGCATATCTTGGTGCTTTCTGAGTATTGAGCTCCCCTGGAGAAATGGAGTCTTGCAAACTCTATGGAAAATATAGTAAAAAAAATAATGAGGAAAAGGACCCAGTGCTTCTCAATCAACTTCAGATCTCTATTTCATCTCCTCTTGTCTTAAATCAGGAATAATAGCCATATTGTTGTTCATGTTGTAATCATGGCTAACAATACCTCGTATGTGTCCAAGACTTTATAATTCATGGAACCTCTCATTTTTATTCTCACAGGAATCTCACACACACAACTGTGAAAATAAATAGGGCAGATATTCTCCTTTATTTTTATTTTTGCTGTTTTGTTTTTTAAGGTCTCTCAATGTCTATCTCTTTCCATTCCAACCCTTTAATATTTTTAATGAGATCTCATAAATGTAGCTTTCCTGGATATGAGTAATATATTAGTATTACTATATGTTCTATATTGTTTGTTACATATTCATTTGCCAACTATTTTCAGTAAGTAGAGAGCTATGATAGGTGCTGTGGGGAAAACTGCAACAGCGATGTCTGATAGAACTTTCTGCTATGATGAAGATATTCTGTACTTATAGTGTCCAATAAGATAACAACTAGCCACACATGTGGCCACTGAGTGCTTGAAATGTGGCTAATGCAACTGAGGAAGTAAATTTTGAATTTTAATATTTAATGTCAATTTAATTTATTTTATGTTATTTAAGTGTCAAGCATTTGAACTTAAGTAGCTACTGTCTTGGGCAGTGCAGCTGTAGAACAAAGGTAGCTACCCATGGTCTGTAGGACCTTAGAATGGAAAGGGATTGTGTTCCAGAAGTGGGTGGGCAGCAAAGACATGGTTTCAGAACAATTGCAAACTAGTGCATAAAATTTAAAACCATACCAATTACGTCTAAACATTAACATCATCTGATGGAGTGATCTGAGTGGGATGACATTAATAGAAGAAAGTCTTTCAGAAAAAAAATGGGATTTCAGGAACTGCTATGATGGAGAAAGGAAGAAAAGAGGGAAATGAAAGAAAAAGGACTGCTTGGAGGCGTAAAAGAGATGCACCAATAAAAAATAGTTAATGAGAAAGAGGTAAGTGGCTCACACATCTTGATGAAAGAATTAGAGGCAGAAGTGAAGTGACTATAGATATTGACCCTGATTAATGAAGAGTGGCAGAGTGGGCCACCCCAAAATATGCTTCTTTGGCATAAGGATTACTTTCAGAAACAGCAGATACAGAAGCTCTGAAAACAGAATAGAAGTTACCCTTCTGTAAAGGAAATTAGTATTTCTAAGGAAAACTTCATTTGTAAGGGTGTTTCCCTCTCTGTACCAGGAAGAGAAGGGTGACTAAATTACAAGATACTCATCAACGGAGAAGGCACCAACTAAATCTGTGGAACAAAGCTTACTCTTGTTTACCACATATTTCCTGGTGAACTCCCACCAACTGGCCTCCTTCACACCCTTTCTCTTTGTGTTTAGCTGATGGTATTTAAGCCTGAATTGTAAGCCAGCTCTGAGAGTTTCCCATTTTTTTTTCCTGGATATCACTCATGTATACATGATGCATACATGTTAATCAACTTCTGTTTGTTTTTCTCTTGTTATTCTGTCTTTTGTTACAGGGTTCCCAGCCAAGAACTTAGAAGGGTAAAGGGAAAATTATTTTTCCCTCCCCTACTTTAGTAACATGGGAAACCATTATTGGATAGTGTGTATACTGTAAGGGAATAATGAGTGGAGAGGAAAAAATAAACAGAGAAGAAAAAATACTAAAAATGTTGAAGTGCTATGACCTCACACATCTTCTGTTGTTTTATTTGTTTCCTAAAAACGGCTTCAAATAATAGCAGGAGATTATCTAACCCATTTGATGGCTTATGAATTTGTTAGGGGAGGGAAAAAATTTTTCCTTCTACCTATCTAGGTTCTGTGGCTGGTATATTAATCAAAATGACATAAGATAGATTAAAAGGGAAAAAAATTTAATTACATATGTGTAGGGGGACCCCATAAAGATATGAGACCCAAAATGTAGCCAGCCAATTGGGGCTTCAAAGGGGAGAAACAATTCATGGGAAGGTGACAGGAGAAAATGTTTGGTAAACAAAGGTTGTCCTGTTAGCAGATAAGTTTCTTAGGTAAAAAAAATGTTACTTGTGGTAGTAGCTGTCTTTCTGGTACAGACTCCTCACTCCTCACCCCACACCTGCCATCCCTCCAGTGTACTTTCCTTTGTAATTGCAGATTTCCCTTAAAAACGGAGAAATTTATTTTTTTAGACAGTTAAGGGAGAAGTACAGAGCTATTCCTGTGTCCTGTATCTTGATTGCCTTCAGCTCAAAATAAGACCCAAGTCAAAGTGCCATATTTGGGGGGTGGGGAGGAGTTGTTCTGAACCCCTTCACTTGCATCATGCTGAGAAATTGTAAGAACAATGCCTAAATACATATGGTCTTTGATTATTAAAGATAAACTCCAACTCTTTTACAAATGATATTTTTTAGATTAATGACTTTCTGCTTTACCTCTTTCCTTTCAATCCTGCACACACACACACACACACACACACACACACACACACACACACGAGTGCGCGCACACACACACTCCATACTACTGCCAAATACCATTTTCAGGACAGTGCTTCTCAAACTATCTGAGGTGAAGAACCAGTTTTTCTTTTCCCAATCCATCATGAACTCACATTTTTATAAAATACAACAATAACAACAAAAATAACAAGAAAAATTGAATAAAAAGACATAGAAATACAATCCAGATTTCTATTCTTCGATTCAACACCTGACATATTGCTTTATAAGTTTCTAAATGCTTACTCTGAATTTACTGCTTTTTCCTTATAGACTGTTAAAAATGATTAAAGAATACAATTGAGGTGATAAAAACAACTTCATGAAGTAGACAGTCTCCTTTTGAAGAACTACAAAATAGGGCAGAAGGCAGGAATCCTTTATAGGATAAAGAATAAAGAATCAGAAAAAGAAAAATAGAAACTACTCAAATGATTGGGGCCACCTACTCAGCCTTGATCGGGGTGAGAAGGAACAAGGAAGTAAGTATGGAGCCCAGAGCTGGTGTGGGGTTTGGGATTGGCTGACTGGAGATGCTGTGTTTCTGGCCAAGTGGTGCCTTTACAGGGACATGAGAGCTAAGTTTCAGTTTGCTGATGTGACACCAGGGCAGGAGCGGCTCCATCGTGGGCCTAGAAATTTATGTCAATGACTGATAACAAATAATTTGCTATTGGGCACCTGCCCATGAACTGCATTTTGAATGGCATTGACTTAGATGCAGGAAGATTCACTGAATATTAAATCTCTATATAGACACAACACACTAGATAGACAATACAGTAGTCCTCTCTTTTCTGTGGAGGGTATGTTCCATATGGGCACAGGAAACTGTGAATGTTCCTGAACTCTATATATACTATGTTTTTTTCCTATCCATACACACCCTTTCCCTTAAAGGAAGCACTTTATGGCTTCTCTTTCGAATATCTGAATTGACAGCATCACTACTCTTGGGCTTTGGGGCCATTAAGTAAAATAAGGGTTATTGAACACAAGCACAACGATATCTGAGACAGTTGTTTGATTACTCAGACAGCTACTATGTGACTAATGGGGGGGTAATGTAGACAGCATGGCTATACTGGTCAAAGGGATGATTCACATTCCAGATGGTGTAAGAGTCCATCACTGTACTCAGAATGCTGCTCAATTTAAATGTATGAATTGCTTATTTCTGGAATTTTCCACTGAATGTATTTTCAGACCACAGTTGACCACAGGTAACTGAAATCATGGACAGTGAAACCATGGATAAGGACAACAAATGTATTATTATCTTTCCAATTTTCAACTATTTATACCTTTAAAATAAAGCAAATCATTTGAAGTTAATGATTAGGAAGTCAGGATTTTGTTTGAAAAGGCCTTTATATTTTTTTTCTCATATTTTAAAAAGTAAGTCTTTCCATGGAGTCTTGAGCTCCAATAAAAATATATTGAAGGGGCAGCTGGATGGCTCAGTTGTTTAGAGCGCAGGTTTGATTCCTGCATTGAGACGGTGGGCTGTGCTCCCCTGCAGCTAGAATGAAAATGGCGATTGGACTTGGAGCTGAGCTGTGTCCTCCACAGCTAGACTAAAGGACAACGACTTGACTTGGTGCTGATGGGTCCTGGAAAAAACACACTGCTACCCAATTAAAAAAATAAATACATATATATAATCCGATCTTCCTGATCTTAGTTCAGAGTGGAACCAAAATAAAAATAAAAGTTTCCCTAAAAAAATACATATATATTTTATATTTATATATGTTATATTTTATATATATATATTATATATATTATATATATTATATATATATATATATATCTCCAAATGAATATCTAGGGGTATTGATCTCTAATACCCAATGTTTGTGTGTTTAATGTGTTTCTTGTTAATAACATGTTAATTCTTGAATAAAATTATAAGACAGATGCCTATAACATTACAATGTGTTGCCATGACACAGAATGAACTATCGGGAAATGACTGTGTTTTCACAAACATCAGTGTTTTACTGCCACACGTGAGGACACAGAAAAAAAAGTTGGACCAAAAGAGAGTTGAGGAAATCAGTATTTAATACTGCAAGGATTTGCAAATGTGCAAAATTACAAATTTGTTCATTAAAAACATGTGAGCACACTGCTTAAAGCTTTATTTACTTTAAAGATTCCCTCATCTGACATTGCCTTTATTTCTTCTAAATTTTAGGATTAATGTAAAGTCATAGCAGAAGCCTACAGAAGGAAAAAACAGATGCATATTATTTAGAGATAACAGCCTTGGGAAAAACCTGTGAAATTAAAGCTTGAAGGTTGTTGGCATTTATTCTCCCCACACTCCCTGAAAATTTTGAAGACTTGGCATTCTTTTTTTATAAAATGTGTTTAGTGTTTTCACAGCTCCACCAGTTACAATGAACAATCTAATTTGACTTCTATTTAAGAGAAAGGCTTTCTTGGTATCACTTTATTACTATACAACATGAAAAACAAATATAATGGGTAATCCTTGATTGGATCCTAGACTGGAAAAGAAAAGAAAACAAAAAAACCCAAACACAAAAGCCCTCAACAGGGCATTTTTAAGACAATGTAGAAAATTGGAATGTAGGCTATATATTAGATAATTTTATTACATCAACATTAAACTTCTTTAGTGTGATATGGTATTGTGGTAATATAGGAGAATGTCCTTGTTCTTAGAAAAACACATGGTGAGGTATTTCAAGGTAAAGTGTCATGATGATGTATGTCTGCAACCTATTTTCAAATGGTCCAGCATTTTTAAAAACAGGCACATTGATATAGATAGATGATAGATAGATTGATAGATAGACAGAAAGACAGACAGAAAGATAGAACAAGCCCATGTGGCAAAATGTTAACTGATATATTTAAGCAGGCCTGTTGCTAACCCTGCATGGCCTGAGGCAAAAGTGCAAATGGAAGCTCTTATACCATGTGTCCAAATATTTAAAGTTAAAGGCAAGCATTTAAAGTTGTAAGGCAAACTAATAAAAAAGTAATATATGTTCTATCCTGTACTTTGACCAATATATCTTCATACTGACTTAGAAGCCAAGTTCAAATTTAGAATTCACAAACCCATCCAAGGTTTACGCTAGAATACAGCAATGCAAGGAGAGGTGGCCCTCGTCTCTTGGCCTGCAGCTTTTCTCTTCTCATCTCTAGGTCCACCCTGCATAATAAGGGGCCTATGCACGTGTGTGAACATCTCAGTTCATGCAGTCAAATACCTTCTGAAGGGTAGAAAATGCCACTCCCCAAAATATGCCACTTTGAGCTGAAGGCAATGGAGAAGAAGCAGATACAAGAAAAGTTCCCTGCTCTCTGTCTATTTAACTAAAAAGCAGGACATAAATTTTCAAAGTTGTCCCTCCTGCTGTCTCTACCAGGAAGGTCAAAAGTGAACCACTGGAGATAACTTTAGATCCTATCTACCTGGAGATGGCACCAGAAGAATCTACATAGCAAACTTTACTGAGCAGATTTTATCTACCATCAGTTTCCCATATATTTGCCTTCCCATTATTTGCTGCCCATAGAGACTCAAAGTTTTTTTTTCCTTTGATTTGTCATTTCTATAAACATTTATTGTTCCTTTACTAAAATACTATATAAATTCAAGTTCTAATGAAATCTTTAAGCTATTCATTTTTTCCTGGATATCTCCAATGTATATATGAAGTATGCATGTTAATAAACTTGTTTGTTTTTCTCTTATTAATCTGTCTTTTGTTATAGGAGTCCTAGCCAAGAACTTAGAAGAAGAGAGGGAAATTATTCCCCCCGCCATACATCCATACCACAACTCCCTACGCCCACAAACAGCTGTTTCTTGGCCACCTTTGGGCCAAGGATATGCATAGTGGATATGGCCTACCCTCAGGAAGTTAGTCCCCTACCCTCCAGAAAAAGATGAAAGTAGCAGGAATTCCAGTGTCTGTGGTAACCGGAAGCATGGAATAAAAATGAGGGACTGTGGGTGGGAGATGAGCTCAGATGGGTGTGCCTCTTGCCCTAGAATACTCTCACGCCTCAGGAAGGAGCAAAGCTGGAGGACGAAAATGATCCTCCCAAGTGTAGGGCGGTATTGGATCTAGGTGAAGGGGTATGGATTGTCAATGAACTTATTCTTTCAATGTTTAACTTTAACACTTTGGCATATTTTTCGTACTATTCTAAAACTGCATCAGAGGTGATTTAGGAAAAACAATTTTGTGACTTTTTTTTTTTAACATATCATTCTAACAATTGTTGGGGAAGAACAGAATTATCTCTCTACCCTCCGAGTTTTTAGCTGAGATCTCTGTTATAAGAGACAGATTAACAAGAGAAACACAAAAATGTTTGTTAACAGGTATGCCTCATGTATACATGAAAGATACCCAGGAAAAAATTGAGTAACTCAAAAGAAACAGCTTTAAGATTCAGGAATAAATACCATCTCAAAAGGGAAGTGGAGGGGGGATGTAGGCCTCTTTGGGGAGAGTGATTTTTAGGAAAGATGAATGGGCCCTTAGAAGAATAGATGGGAGGTAGAATAGTTTGTGACAAAGTCTTTTCTGTGGGAAGAGTCAGTCTTCCCTCCCTGGTTGATGAAACTCCTGGGACGTGATCTATGCCAATTGAGTTCCTTTTGGAGGTTCTGTCTTTAGGCAGGTAAAGGGAGTTCAGAGAAAGCCTCTCCTTGCGTTTACTGTTTTTCAAGTGTCTACAGCTCAAACTAATCAATATACCAAAGCAGTATATTTTGGGGTGGCATATTCTGCTACCATTAACAATAATTATTTACATGATTAAAAATTCTTTGAAAACAAACAAGCACAAAGTCCAATATGGACAAATACAATGTTGAAATTACAGGTTTCTTAATGGAAGCGAATTATCTTGGTTCAGGATGCAGGGTGTCAGTCTGGTTTTCAAGGAAAAATAAGATTTCAGTACCTACACAGAAGAGGAACACAGAGAGCATTCATGTTGGAGAATGGCGCAGGTAACAAGTAGTAAGAATACCTTTGACATAGTTGGGAAGGCAAAACATCAGCTTGACCAATTTCAAAATATCTTCTGGCTATTATCCTCTAAGGTGGGGCAGAGTTTTGCCACCCCCAAATATGCTGGGGTTTTTTGGATATTGACTATTTTAAGCTACTTATTTATATATTTATTAAAGATTTTATTGGGGAATTGGGGGAGGGGAACGGCGTTGGGGAATTGGGGAAGGGGAACAGACAAGTTGCTGTCCTTTTGTTCTTCAGTCTAGTTACGGAGGACGTTGCTTCACTGACCCATGTTGGTATCATCATTGCGTTCTTCCCGGGTGAGGCAGAGCGGTCCCTGGCCTCTGGATGGCTGCTCACAGTGGCTCTTGGCAGCTCACACCAGTTGCCAGCCACTCACGCTGGCTGCCGGCCACTCACTAGCCTATGCCAGCCCACTGCAGCAGGGGCTGCAGCTATGCAGTCCCAGAGACTCATAGCATAAGCTGCTTATTTTTTTTAAGAAACAAAGGATTTAAGGAAGAATCTTTGCTTTTTCCTCAAACTGCCTAAAAGAATTTAGATAGAGGACCTGCTCCAAGAAAGGACCTATCATCATAGACAACTATGGTTTAATATGAACTAAGTGTGGTCGACAGGGAGGAACCTAGCAAAGTCTGTTTGCTGGATTCCCCTCTGTGTCACATTGTTCCTGGGGGGCCTGGCAAGAACTTGTTTACCAAATGTTCACTCCTTCTCATCTACCTGTGAATGACCTACCTTCTCTTTGAAGTCCAAACCACTAGCCCCTTCTTCACCTTAGCTCAAGATTACAAATAAGCCTCAACTGCCCAGTTTGTTCTCAGGTCCCATAATCTTATGGAAACCCCATATCAATATATCTAATAAATGTGGTCATTTTCTGCTGTTAATCTGTCTTATGTCAGTTTTACCATTAGACCAGTCAGAAGAACTTAGAAGTGTAGAGGAAAATTATTTTTCCTCCCCTACACTTCCCTTTGTAACAGATAAGAAAATAAAAATAAACTTCACTCTTGTAATGAGGAGCCCTTCTTGAATTTATGGAAATTGCTTCCCTATGGTTTCTCTGCATTTTTAAAAATGATGACTTTCTTACAAAGGAAGTTCAAGTTACTTATTTTAGTTTAAATCCATGGTGTTATTTTTATATTTGGAGCAGACAGTGACTGTGTGCTATTCACTAAAATTTCCGGAATACATCAGGCCTTAATGGATTTATATTTCAAACCTTCTGACTTCATTTTTTTTACATTGATTTTAGGTATTGACTGAACATATAATCAAGTTGAATGTCAATCAGAGTTGGAGAACACTCAGTGGCTGTCATACTAAATAAAGGCCTTAACCTAGGGAAGTGGAAGTTAAACAGATGACTTTAGATTAAAATATGAGGATTCATGAGAGCGTCTCTGAAAAAATAAAAAAGCTTCAAACTACTAAAAACTGCATTAGCCCTCAGGATGTCTCAACGCAAATACTTTTAGCTAGTGTGACTAGCAGTTAGGCTAGTCGCCAATATTTGCTCCCACTGAGCCAGAAAGTTGAAATAGGCTTCTGATGGTTAGTCATTGATACACATGTGGAAACCTGCCAAAGAATCTTTGAGGAACAGAGACACATGGGTGCTGAAGGCCTCAACTCAAATTCTCAAAGTATTGGGGATTAATAGGACTGCTAAAGATACTATTTATGTTCCTTAGAGACAACATTAGCCCTGAAATTGCTTTTTTCTTTCTGTTGCTTTAGGAAAAAAGCAAAAATAAAAGAAATGTCAGAAATATGTTGCTATAAGTAAATTATTTACCATTAGTGAAATAATCATTTATTCAACAAGCATTTATTAAGCACTGGTGCTAAGTACTGGAGATAAATAATGAATGAACCAAAGTTTCTGCTCTCAAACAGTAGGTAGCTTCAACCAGAGGACAATAATTGCAAAACAATGTTTTAGGGGCCGTAATGGAGGCATGCATAAGAAGTGGGGAGGACACAAAGAAGGAAGCAAGTTTGGAGAGGGTGGTCAAGGAAAGATTTACAGAAAAGACCATTGGGCTGCTTCTCAAAGGGTAAACAGCAGTTTGTCAGTATTGTCAGTATAAGCAATGCTTTCTTGAGAGTGGAAAAAGCATACCATGGCATATTAGACCATACAGGCTTGCAACAAATTTCACATCAATTCAGGTCATAAGCTCTTTTCATAACAGAATGTTTTTGATTTCAAGAGTTTCCCTTTTAATTTACTATTCTTTATGTTTTAGAGAAGGTGTGTGTGGGTGGGGGGCGCTCAGCGTGGGGAGGGCGTATCTAATGGCGGACTAAAGCAATCTCACTATTGTGGAGTCTACAGTACCCAGAAAGACATCTTCTGAATCTATTCTGCCAACCTAGTTTTCCTAAAAGATTCCTGGCAGAACCGTATAAATGAGATCATGAACATTAGAAAAATAGCATTTTAAAATTCTAGTCTTTCTTAAAGAAAAAAAAAAAAGACAAACTGTACTCTTTTCTTTAGCCACATTGTTATTCAGTGAAATAAGGATGAAATTTAGGATGATTAAACCAGGAAAAATAGAGAAAAGGAAAAAGGAAACAACTGTGAAGTTAATTTCTTTTTTAAAAATGAGAGTAAAATCAAGTATTTCAAGTTTCTACACTAATTGTTAATGAACTGAATTTGCCCATTAAAATCAGAAACTGAGTGATTGAAACTTAAGAAACTACCCTAAATGCTGTTTACAAGAAACACTTGAAAACACAATGACAGAAAGGAAATAGGATAGTAACAGAAATTTATAAGTTACCTCAAATCACATATTTGCTCATAATTTTAACTTTTCTTCATCAAACTTCATGCCTCAAGAGATGTTATAAAAGTCAAATTGGACTTCTGATCAAGATGCCAGAGTAGGTAAACTCTGTGTTTACCTCTTCTGAGGACCACATCAATTACCACCAAACCACAGAACAACCATTATTGCCAATTGCCTGAAGTCTAGCTGAGCAAAAGCCCTACAACTACAGACATACAGAAGCTACCTCAAGACTGGTAGGAGAGACAGAGAGGTGGACTAGGCTGGTCCCACACCTGCATGTGACCATTAAAAATCAAGAGGGATATCTCAGCTGTGGAGGTCCCAGTGAGGAGCAAGGGGTCCTAGCCCCTCTCTAGCCCAGGGTTTCAGTGCCCGGGAGAGAAGTCCCTACAACTTCTTGCTGTGAAAACCAGTGGAGGTTGTGGCTGAGTGAGACAGCGGGTGACTACACTTCCAGGTAATCCTCTTAAAGGGACTGCACATGGATCTACTCATCATCAGACTCACTTGCTCTGAACTCCAGCTCTGGGGCAGCAGCTCAAAGGGCACCAGGAATACACAGGGAGGAATTGAATTGACTACCTTCAGGGTGAGGGCTGGAGGGGCAGCTTTCTCCTGAATGGAGGAGCTCCTGGAAGCCATTATTTCTTTCTTAAGCCCTCCCCCTTCCTGCATGCAGACACATGCAGAGGCATATCTGAGTCTCCATCAAACTGGCTATCACCTTTTGTCTGCCCTGCCCTAGTGATTCCCTGAGACCACACCCCACCCAACTTTCAGGCACACCCAACCCACTTCCAGTGGCTACTCCACATAAACAGCCTGCTTTGGCTCATGCTGCAGACTTTTCTAAAATCTCTCAAAGGTTAACAAAACCCAGATAAGCAGTATCTGGCTTGAGCATATCCTGTTCCTTTGACCGAGCATCCCTAAGCCCGGCACTAGTGATAGCCACCTTGGTTTGCAGCTTGGCCTCACAAGGCACCTCCAAGCACAGCGCAGGTGGTGGGAATCTCTGGATTGCTTTGTGGCTCATGCCAGGTGGCCCCAGGGATGGGCATAGACTGTCGCTAAACTTGGCCTGCAGCACAGCCCCTCCCAGGAGGCCCCAGGGCTGGCAGCCCCAGTGGCCAGCTTTGAAATGAACTGGAGCATCACCTGGCCACCTCTAAGGACAACACACCCAAGGGGAACACTGGGTAGGCACCAGATCTCCGCTAAAACAAACCCTGCTCTGTAAGGTCACCACCTGCACCACAGCTCCTCCACTGCAGTCACAGCCAGCCCTCACAACCAATCAGATTGAGGGTCAATACCTCCTATTGATGTTCAAACAGCAATCAAGTTTCAATTACAATAGGAAGACACACACCACTCACACAAGCAATACACCTGGAATACCCGGTTGTGGTGACCAGAAAGACTGCACCACTGGGTCTCACAGCACACCTTCTACATAAGGCCACTCTTCTAAGACCAGGAAACATAGCAGCCCTACCTAATACATAGAAACAAACACAGGGAGGCAGCCAAAATGGGGAGACAAAAAACATGTCCCAAATAAAAGAACAGAACAAAGCTCCAGAAAAATAACTAAAAAATAGAGACAAGCAATCTACCAGATGCAGAGTTCTGACCACTGGTTATAAAGATACTCAATGATCTCAGGGAGAACTTCATCAAAATGATGAAGATGATGATTGAAAATATAAAAAAGAACCAGTCAGAAATAAAGAATACAATAACTCTAATGAAGAACACATTAGAGGGAATCAACATGAGATTAGATAAAACAGAGGATTGTAGCAGAAAGCACCCGATCAGAACAGCAAAATGAAAAAAGAATCCAAAAACATAAGGACAATTTAAGTGGCCTCTGGGACAACATCAAGTATACCAACATTTGCATCATAGAAGTACCAGGAGGAGAAGAGACAGCAAGAAATTGAAAACCTATTTGAAGAAACAATGACTAAAAACTTCCTTAACCTGGCAAAGCAAGTAGATATACAAGCCCAGAAAGCACAGAGAGTCCCAAACAAGATGTACGCAAAGAGGCCCATGCCAAGACACATCGTAATTAAGCTGCCAAAGGTTAAAGACAAAGAGAGAATCTTAAAAGCAGCAAGAGAAAGGCAGTTAGTTACCTACAAGGGACCTCCCACATGACCATCAGCTGATTTCTCAACAGAAACTTTGCAGGCCAGAAGTGATTGGCAGGAAGTATTCAAACTGATGAAAAGCAAGGACCTAAAACCAAGATTATTCTACCCAGCAAAGCTATCAGTTAGAATTGAAGTACAGATAAAGAGCTTCCCAGAGAAGAAAAAGCTAAAGGAGTTCATTATTACCAAACCAGTATTACAAAGAATGTTAAAGGGACTTCTTTAAGACAGACAGACAGACAGACAGACAGACAGACAGAAAGAAAGATGAATAATAATAAAATGGCAATAACTACATATCTTACCTTAAATGTAAATGGATTAAATTCTCCAATCAAAAGAGAGGGTGGCTGAATGGATAAGAAAACAAGACCCTGACATATGAGACTCACTTCAGATCGAAAGACACACATATACTGAAAGTAAAGGGATGGAGAAAAGACATTTCTTGAAAATGGAAAAAAAAAAATCTGTGGTAGCTTTACTTATACCAGACAAAATAAACCTTAAAACACATGACAAAGAAGGACCCAGTAATCCCACTTCTGGGTATCTATCTGAACAAACCCAAAACACTACTTCGAGGTAACTTGTGCATCCATAGGTTCATTGCAGCATTGTTTACAATGGTCAATGTGTGGAGGCAGCCTGGGTGTTTGTCAGTGGAAGAATGGATAGTCCCGGAGGAGTCGTAGTGGTTTGGGCCGGCCGAGTGGTGTAGTGGTTAAGCACTGGCTTCGGAAGCCAGCGGCCCTGGTTCTGGTCCCACATATAAGGTCCAGTGACACTGCCCACAAAAAAAAAAAAAAAAAGGATGGATAAAGAGGAGGTGGTACATATATACAATGGAATATTGCTTGGCCATGGAAGGGAATGGGTTCTTACCATCTGCAGCCACATGGATGGACCTGGAGGGCATTGCGCTGAGTGAAGTATAAGACATAGAAAGACAGATACAATGTGATTTCCTTTATATGCAGAATCTAAAGGACAAAACAAACAAACAAACAAAATGGAAACAAACTCATAGATACAGAGAACATTTTGATGGTTGCCAGATGGGAGGGGGATTAAGGGGGTGGGTGAAAAAGGGGAAAGGGTTAAGAAGTACAAATTGGCAGTTACAAAATAGGGAAATAAGAGGTTCAAATTTCCAGACATAAAACAAATAAGTCTTGGGGATGTAATGTGCAGCATAGGGAATATAGTCAATCATATTGTGATAGCATGGTACAGTATCAGATGGTTGCTGGACTTACGATCATTTCTTTAGGTATATGAATGTTGAATAACTATTGTGTATACCTGAAACTATATATTGCATGTTAGCTATATTTAATTAAAAATCTTTTTTAAAAAGTCAAATTAGCAGCTTTAAGTATCACTAATATTCACCTACAATGCAATTCTCTGATAGAAATATAGAGAGTATATCTTCAAGTCTGTCAGGGTCCAGTCAGGAAAATGGAATTTCACTCAGTACTTTAACAGAGAAAAGTTAATGCACGAGGAGTGGGCCAAGTGGCTCAGTTGGTTAAGAGTTGGCTTAGAGCCCAAGCTCTGAGCAACAGGGCTGCTGGTTCGATTCCCACATGTGCCAGGTGAATGCTACACCCAAGCCGAGCTGTCACTGAGCTGCCAACAGGTGGCAGGATGGCTCAGCTGGTGTAACAAGATTGCCTGTTCGATGGTAGGCTACATCCACCAGCAACTAAGACTGAACTCGGCACCTTGAGTTGAGCTGCCACCCGGATGGCTCAGAGGACAGAGCGTGCGCTCTAAACAACGAGGCTGCTGGTTTGACACCTGCATGAGATGGTGGCTACCTCCCCCCACGACTAAGATTGAACACAGCACCTTGAGCTTAGAGGCCCCGAGCTGCCTAAAGGAAGCCAGATGGCGACTGGCGCTCTCCACAAGGAAGATTGAAGAACAACAACTTGGCCAGTCCTCTTCCCCTAATTCCCCAACGCTGTTCCCCTCCTCCAATTCCCCAATAAAATCTTTAAAAACAAAACAAAACAAAAAACAGTTAATGTGAGAAATTGGTGACACAAGTCTTGGGGGGGATGAAAAAGCAAAAGGAGATCAGTGAGGTGACACAGAGATAACAAGTGCAGGAAATAGCTACCACTACTAAGGTTGGGGAAACAAAAGGAAAGTTGGGGTTATCAGAACCTAGAAGCTTGGAGAAGAGGTCTTGGCTCTGGGGTTCAGGCCTGGGGAAAGGGGGTCGCTGCCAAGCTCATGCTGGCACCTCGGACATGGTGAAATCTGACTGGTCCTGGGGGTGCCAGAAAGAAGCTGGAGTCTGTAACCAGTTGACACTGCTGGGATGAAGTGTTGCTGCTGGATTAATGCTGACAGACACCAAACAGGAAGAAGGAATTCCCTTTTCCCTTCTACCTGCCTTTTTCTAATGTTTCTATTAGCGAGCCCAACAGGAAGCCAGCTGGTAAAGAACAGGGGATTTGGAACTGAGTGATAATAGGTAAATTACCAGCACCATCTACCCTCTTTGACTGATCTGCATTCACACCTGAACACAACACACATACACACTCTCTCTTTCTCTCTTTATATACTTAAACATCCACACCTCAACACTAATATCTTTATGCTTCTACCTGACAAAATGCAAGTATCCTTTGTACAAATGAAGATGCTCTAACACTTTCCCACAAAATATAAAAGCACTAAGTCCTAGGAGTCTTGATATTCATTTATGGCAGGTGATCACAGTATCCGTCTCTGGATGATGTTCATTTTTCTTCTCGTTCAGTCACAGTCCTATCTGACATTAGATAACCTAAAGACTATATTATAAAAGTAACCAATAAGGGGCAAGGAGCGAGGCTAAAAAGATCAGCCAGGAAGAAAATACGCAGAACTGCCATGGTCTTCATTTCTTTTATCTGCTCAAGACCCATATTTGATATTTATAAATTCCTTATTCTACTACATGCTCTATATTTTTACCTAGTGAAATGGTCTAAACATTTACTCCCAAAACTCTGAATCCTCAATTGTCTTTTCTTTATTGGATTGCTGCTATTTTCCATTAACATTTCTTATTGGACCCATTCTCAGGGATGCTCCCAAAGGCCCCCCTTGGACTCCAGAAATAGTTCTTTTTACCCCCACAGCAACCCAGTTTCCCCTTGATAATTAGGACCCATTACCCAGACACTTTGGTACCCTCTTGTTTGCCTGTTGATCTAAGATTCCTGAAAACTTAATCAGTTGCTAGTCAAGAATTAAGTGTCTGAAATTTAACTCTATTTAGTAGCTAACAAGTTAGCTCAGTACAGTTTTGTGGATACTAGAAGACACAAGTCTCCTGGATCAGATGCAAAAGATGTTTTGTTATTTACAACAATAGCATTAGCCAGAGTATCAGCATTTTTCACCAGTTCCCTGAACTCCAATTCCCACAAAGCACCATGAAGAAGACCACTGGATACATGCATACAGAGAAGATTTTATTATAGGAGACAAACCCAGAGATTAGGTAATGTGAACTTTTTATATTGGGCATTGAGCATATTCTTCACTCTGGAGAGAGAGCCATTATCTTTTTTTCTTTTTTCTTTTTTTTTTTTTTTTTGAGGGCAGTGTCATTGACCCTTGTATGTGGGACCGAACCGGAGCCGCTGGCTTCCGAAGCCAGCGCTTAACCACTGCGCCACTTGGTCGGCCCGCCATTATCTTTTTATTTTCCAGAGTTGTGAGAAAATTTGATGTTTGCTCTGAGGCACAGATTATACTTTCCAAAGCTGTTCACTACTTAACAATCAGAAAAAGACATTATATGGAACAAGGGGCAGTTAGTACCTAACTTGCAATAGCAGCAGACACTGAAAGACACTTGGAGAATTGTCTGCCAACACTGCATACTTTATGTCATATTATGAAAGGTATATGTAGCAGGCGTGTTCCAGGAAAATTCACTCTGTTTGTTACCATCCGTTTATTCTTAACCCCTAATTGTGTCCTGGTAAAGAGAATGAACCACTTGGAACCACAGGGTTTCCTTTAATTTAGAGAAATTTCCTTTCAATCCTACAAACCTAAAAGCTGGCCAAGTAGCCTCCTTTAGGACATACCAAAATTATAAGTGTGGCAAAGAAGATCATTCCATTGGAATGGAAAAAAGTATAACCCAAGTGCTCTAGTCTGAATATTTGTGTCCCCTCAAGATTCATACATTGAAATCCTAACCCCCAGGTGATGATATCAGGAAGTGAGGCCTAGGACATGGGAGTGGAGTCCTCATGATTGGGACTAGTGCCCTTATAAAAGAGACCCCAGGGAGCTAGCTGTCCCTTCCATGTGAAGTTACCATGTGTCCTGGCCAGACATTGAACCTACTGCTGCCTTGATTCTGGACTTTTCCACCTCCAGAACTGTGAGAAATAAATCTTTGTTGTTTATAAGCCACCCAGTTTATGGTATTTTGTTATAGCAACCCAAATGGACTAAGGCATCAGCAGAGAAAAGAAGGAAAGGAATGCACTTGGGATTTTTTCTATAGCCCAGAGCAGAGCTGATCTAAGCCATTCCAGGTCATTCCCTAGAAATCAACAATTACAACCTTCTAGGATCTGGACATCAGTACTATATCCTCCCAGGAGAAGACATTTAAGGTTTCTGCACAACTTTTTCTGAAGTCCAGATAATAGAAAACATCTTCCATCAACCCGAATCAAGAAATTCTTCTTGAATATATATATATATTTATATATATTTATATATATATTTATATTTATATATATTCTAAAAATTTGTTTTATAAGAAATAAAAACTTCTATTCTAAGTCAATTTCATCTTATGGTTAAAGGAGATTCACTGGAGATGAGGCTTCTCTAATTTTGCTGAGAGAACACCAGGAAAGGTAGTACAAAACAGGGACTGTCACAATATCGTCACGCATGTGTGCAGCACTTTGGACAAGGTTTTAATTCATTGTAGCGGATCTGTGCCCCCTGAGAGCTGAGCCCTGTGCTGGAAGTCATAATAAGATTACCTGACTTTCTCTGTCCGTGTGTTATCAATCAACCCTGTGGCTGATGAAATTACATAAAATAATCAGATAAGCTTTTGATGCAATGATGATGATGACAAAAAGCGGCGGAAATAAAATAGGGCTAGTACACATGAATCCTCTTGTGTAAAAGTTCAAGGTAGGAAGCTTGTGAACCTAGGACACTGTCATTAAGTATCAGGATTTATCATTTACAACCAAACCATTCCATAAGGCAAATATTTCAAGAATCTCACAGGTTGAAAGCACCTTAAACATTATTAGCTGCAGAAATAACAAGCTGACCATTGGCCAATGTGTAGACATGTTGTGTGGCCCATAGTGTTTTTTTTCCCCCAGTGGAATTTTTGATAGCGCATTTAAGAATCAGAAGGTTTTACATAAAAACAAGAACTCCTGGCTTCCCTTGAAACACAGAAAGATTTCTCAACACACGACCCGTATTCCTGCATAAAAGCTATTGATGCTAAATAACAACTGTGCTCATTAGAAGGCCCCATTACTCCCTATTTCTAATTTAGAGGCTGAAGGCCAGGCACTGTTTATCATGGTGCTGTAACTATTTTACTTGGTGTAAGGGAGACGTGAGTACTTCTTACACTTGTCCTCTGTTCTCATTTATGCTTTTTGCCTGGATTCTGCAGGCATCTGAGTGTGGGACCCTGATTGGTAGACAGCCCCCACCCCACTTGATGCTTTGGGTCCCTATATAACATCTTCTTCAATCTATGCATGATCATAGGGAATTCACCCTCATCGAGGAAGCCAACTCCATCTTTAGTCAGCTCTGGACAATATAAAGTTCTTAATATTGAACTGAAATGCAGCTTCCTGAACAAATACCAAATAATGCAATGATTTTTGCAAAGCACTTACTATGGAGTCTGCTCAATAAATGTTGGTTTCCTCTCCCACTTCATTTTTTTCATTTAACAACTATTTGACAAATATTTGTTGTGTGCCTACTCTGTATGAGGCACTGTACTGGGAGCTAAAAATCAAAGGATGAATAAAACACAGTCCCTGAATTCTGAAACAGATAATGTAGTAGGCTGATACTGATCATTTTATCACAATGTTAGGTTAAAAGTACGTACAGGATTCCCAAACTAGAGTGGGACATGCTATTTGACTTTTGTGGAGAAGTGGGGTAGTCCGGGTGTATAGTTTGAAAATTATTTATCTAATATCTAAAGGCTGGTGTATACTTTGGAAGCAGAATCACACTGCCTGTGGCTCAGTGGGAAAATATAGTAAAATTGGCTTTGTATTCGGGAATTAAGAGCCTAAAGAGACTAGTATCAGTTGGAACATGACTTTGCTAATACTTTCATTTTAAAATCTTAGAAATGTAATAAATTCTGAGGCAGTAGTTAACATAGTGTGCTATAAGAACAAAGACAAAGAACATCTGTCCCATTTTTTTGATTATTTACAATGAACATAAAAGACAGTTTCAAGGGGAGAGAGGCAACAGGGTAGAAAGGTGTAAAGAATCCTTCCCCAGAACTTGGGGTCTGTAGGTAATACTTATAAACTTAAAACCCTTAAAAACTCTATGTACTTGTATCATCTATAGGATACATACATATCATATACATGATACATGTAGAAGTGAGTTTGTATAAACATGAAAAACCACACCCAATAAACCCAGTGAAATGATAATCAATAAACAAAATGTTAATATGGCGTCTACATGGCGGTGGAAGTGGATGCAAGGAGGAGGAGACTACATTTTATGTGCTTCTATATTGTTTGACTTAGCATGTATTACTTTTATAGTTTAAAATAGCAATAATAATAAAGCATTCGAGAGAAAAGAAGAAATTGTTAGACTTAATTTTTGCTTCAGACTCTTCTTGCTAGATCATTAAAATACCATGGATAGTTAAAATACCATCTCCCTAACTCTCTCTCTCTTCCCCCTCCCTCAAACTGTCCTCCACTGTCTCAATGTCTTACTAATTTCTTATTTTTGTGCCAGATAATGAATTGATTCACACTCAAGTGTGAATGATTGATGCCATCCTAACTGTTAATCTTCCCAGGGATGTTTGAATTTTTTGGAAGGGTTGTGGATGTAACTCCATTCATCTGAATGTTTTTCTAATTTTACACAAGGGTGGGGCAGCTTTAGGGAAAGAAGTCCTTCTGGCAGCCCTCACTCCTGGACCCATCACAGACCACTGCCTCCAACCATATATGCCCAGGCCCAGTCATGGGAGAGGGTCCTTGTACCGCCCTCTGATTATTACAATTTCAGGAAACCCCTTTCCATTTCATATTGAAAAACTGAAAAGGGGTTTCCACAGTTACACCATTCTTAGAAACTGAATCATGCAAACAGATTCCAAGAGGACTTATTTCATTGTCGGGACAGCAAAGGTGGGGAGAAAATTTTATTTTTGTTTTCTTCCTCCTTGCTACACATAAAGTTCCTGAATCTAGAGAGAAATCAACGATGAGTTACTTATCTTCCTCCACCTGACTTTATCCTGCAGGGATAGAATTGCTTGGGTCAATCTCGACAACCTGAGGCAAACTATTAATAAAGTTGGCAGTCTCTTTGAAGCCGTAATTCCTCTTACCGTGGCTCTGCCTGAGGTCCTGGAAATCTGGGGTCCAGCTGTCAAGTTGATGTTTTCAACGGTCTAATTTGGGAATTTTTAGTTGCGGTGAAGGTGGTGAGAATGATTCACTCATCATTTCAGATGAAACTCGGGAAGGAAAAGTGCAGCTGGCGAGGATCTCTGACCCCGCCCCCCTCCTCCCCGCTCCCCCCACCCCCGGGGGACTTTCACTGAAGGTCCCGAAAGCACCTGGTGGGCCAGGGCCGATCCAGGTGTTGTTCTTATTTACATTGAACTTAATGTTGCCTTTAACTAGCTCTCTGATGCTTTGCTTATTTCCCCACAACAGAAAACTATTTAACCAAAGGAAGACAAGCAAGAAGAGGGGATGTTATCACAGGACAGTTCCCTGATTTCCTTTAGAGCAGTGGTTCTCAGCGGGAACAGATTTTGCCCCCAGAGAACATTTTTTGGCAATCGGGAGACACTTTTGGTTGTCACAGCTGGAGTGTAGGGAAGGAGTGTAGCTACTGGCATCTAGTTAGTAGAGACCAGAAATGCTGCTAAACATGCTGCAATGCACAGGACGTCTCCCCACAAAGAATTATCCAGCCCAGTGTCAATACTGGTGAGGTGGAGAAGCTCTGCTTTTAGATATTTGATCTCTTGCTCGAGTGTAACTCTTGATTGAAGTCTATGGGGGTACAAGAGCATATTAAGGACTTCTTTGCTCTCCATTTCAGAAACCAAAGTGGCCTCAGTGCCTTTTGAGTTCTATGGCACCAAATTAGCATTAGAATGAAATCCTTGGCAAACATTAGATACATCAACTTTAGAGAATATACATTAGATGCTTCTGAATCTGAATAAAAACATACCTTTTGGTCTTATTGCAGTGTTGAACTAAACAGGGTAAAACAGCATCAACACTGCTTGAAAGGGTAGAGTTTGTCTCCAAGGAGACATCTGTGGGTCTCCTAAATTAGGATCATTGAGAGTGATACTGAAAACGCTGACTCTTGATGTAGTAGATCCCACCAGGATCTCCAGAGGTTACCTGTTGTTCCCACCTTTACCTGTCAGACCCTAACGCATAGCAGTGAGCAAATGCCTATGTAGCACTCAGAATAGTCTGGCATCCAACAAAGTTAATAATTAATATTATTTACCATGATCATTTTGGGGTATAATAAAAATTTGGTGGGCCGGCTGAGTGGCGCAGTGGTTAAGAGCTGATTTTGGGATGCCAGCCGCCCCAGTTCGGATCCCACATATGAGGGTCCAGTGACACTGCCCTGTACAGCTAACAACAGCTCCACCTGGAGCTGGGCTGCGAGCCCCGGCGATGGTGTAGGCTGCAGCCCCTGTTGCAGTGCGCTGCCATAGGCTACAGTGAGTGGCCAGCAGCCAGTGTGAGCGGCTGGCAGCCAGTGTGAGCTGCCAATAGCCGCGGTGAGCGACCATCCAGAGGCCGGCGACCGATCTGCCTCATCTGGGAAGAACGCAATGATGATACCAACATGGGCCAGTGAAGCAACGTCCTCCACAACTAGACTGAAGAACAAAAAGACAGCAACTTGTCTGTTCCCCTTCCCTGATTCCCCAACGCTGTTCCTCTCCCCCAATTCCCCAATAAAATCTTAAAAAAAAAAAAAAAAAAAAATTTTGGTTTTTGTCTTTGATTCCTGGTACAGAGTTCCCAAAACTCTTGGAATTTACTGGCTTTTGTATGCTAATGAGATGACTCATGGAGGGCCCAATATAGCCAGGATGGGGGTTGTTTGCCACCAAAAAACATCTGTGTGATTAGAGGGTTAGAATTTTAGTCCCACCCACACTCCCAGATCTGGGGTGGGGAAAGGGGCTGGAGATTGAGTTCAATCACCAATGGCTATTGATTTAAGCAATCATGTATATATAATGAAACCTCCATAAAATCCCTAAATGATGAGGTTCAGGGAGCTTCCAAGTTGGGGAACACATCAAGGTGCTGGGAGAGAGGTGAGGCATGAAGGGTATAAAAGCCCCACCTCCCCTCCCCTCCCCATGCCTCTCCCTATGCATCTCTTCCAGTGGACTATTCCTGAGTTATGTCCCTTACAATAATCCAGTAATAGTATGTAAAGCACTTTCCTGAGTTCTGTTAGCCACCATAGCAAATTATTGTATCGGAGGGGGAAATTGTGGGAAACTCTGAATTGATAGGCAGTCAGGCAGAAGTGCAGGTGGCCTGGGGACCCCATTTGTAGCTGGAGTCTGAAATGGGGTCAGTCTTCTGGGACTGAGCCCTTAGCTTGTGGGGTCTATGCTCACTCTGGGTAGTTAGTGTCAGAATAGAATTGGATTGTTGGACACCGGTTGGTATCAGAGAATTGGTTGGTGTTGGAAAGATGTATTTGGTGTCATAAAAAATAACACAAAATAACAACAACAACAAAAACCCACACAATTATCTTACCCTAAAGTAACAAAGAAATCAGGGAAAGAGAGTAAATCAGATACCAGGAAAATAATATAGTCTTAAAATCTTAACAAGATAACTTTTCAATGATCTTTTCAGTAAGTTAAACTATTCTAGAAATTTTCTCCAAATTTCTGACTCCACATATATACTGTGCTTAGATATGTTAAATTGTAAAGTATGGACTCCATATTCAAAACAAGACATTTAAAACGTTTTCCACCCCCACAAATGTTCCAAGATATTATGTAAGATATTTATTTACTCAGAATCTATAGTTTATCTAGGAATAATTCTATCAACAATTATTAACTCCCAAGAGATGTCATTGATACAATACTTAGAATATTGCACTGGCAGAAATGAATGGGTGACACATTTTTAGATGTTTCTATCCATACTCTGCACATTATCAGTGGGAGGACAAGGAGAGTCCCCATAGACTCTACTTTATATATAATTTACTTCTTAACGGCAAACTGACAACGTGTGAACAGCGAGAGAGAAAATAGAAGACTCAGTGCTTTAAAAAAAAATAACTGATGCTGCAACTTTGCCATGGGGGCCAAGTCTTAGTGGGTGGCCTGTTCATCATCCATCAGAAGCTACTGTGGTCATCAGTTTAGTCTACTCTTTATTCTCTGAGTATGAAGGTTGCTTTACATTACCCTGACTTTCTCTGGATCCCACTGACTTAGACTGAGATCATTGGCTCCTACTAATGCCGGACCCTGAGAATAAATGCTTACTCTGTTTAATTGTTTTTGTCTTTACCTGTTTATTCTGAGGAGCCAGCTTCCCAGACTCCATTCCAGTCCCTGCCAAAGACCACTCAACTTCCCAACCCAAAGTCTCCTAACCTCCTAGAAGACAGATGCTGCAGAGAGATTGGGGAAGGGCTTTTAGGACATTAGGATTAAAAAATGACTTGTTTTCTTCCCTTTCACATCTCAAACTGTAAGTACCATATGGCCAACTCACTTCACAGCATGTGACAAAGACACTGCCGGCAGAGATGTCTCCCTTACTCTGACCCTTTTTTGGTCTCCTTAATCCTCAAAACCTTTGAGCTTTTTGTCTTCAGTAAAGGAAGAGGTAACTTAAGACGCTTTACAAAGAGATCTTGAGGCTAGGGAAAGCATATAGGTTGTTAATAACCCCTCAAAATGAAGTATTTTTAAATTGTACATATATGTTTCATTAAAAAATGACTAGAAACCTGTAAGGCAGTTCCATTTCATAGAAATATAGCTACATATGTAATGTTAAAGTTTCTAGTAGTCACATTAAAACAAGTAAAGAGAAACCAGTGAAACTAATTTTAATATTGTGTTTCCATACTATGATCCCTTCTACTGGATTGTTGGAAAAGTCATGACTCATGTTTGTGACACATGGCACTAGTACTTTGATTTTTGGAAGTACTAGAGTCATTCGCATCTGTGTTATTCTATGGCATTTGACAGCTGACAGTTCGAGCTTCATTCTAAAAAAAATTGAGCAATTTGGTTGAGTTTTGGAGATTTTACAACAAGTTGAAGATGGAAGACCAAATTGTGCATTTTTGCCATATTTTACTGTTTTACTTCCATAAAGGGAAAAATGCACGTCAAGCTTGTGAAAAGTTGCATAAAGTTTATAGTGACAATGCTCTACAAGAACGTCAGTGCCAACGATGGTTCACAAAATTCCATGCTGGTGATTTTGATCTCAACAGCGCTCCTCGGTCAGGGAGGCGCACTGAGGTTGATGAAAACAAAATAAAGCATTGGTCAAGTCAAACCCACATTACATAACACGAGTGATTGCAGAAACATTGAACATCTATCATTCAAGCATTCACGACCACCTGAAGAAGCTGGAATACATAAGCAAACTCGATATTCGGGTTCTGCATAAACTCAAAGAAGTTCATTTGACAGCATGTATAAACATCTGCAATATGCTCATTAAATGTGAGGAAAACTATTTTTTGAAGAGACTGATAATGTGATAAGAAGTGGATTGTGTATAACAATGTGATGCGCAAATGGTCTTGGTCCTGATATGATGATTCGCTTCAAATGACATGGAAAGCAGACATTCATCAGAGGAAGGTTATGCTCTCAATGTGGTGGGATTTTAAAGGTGTCATGTTTTTCAAGCTCCTATCAAGGAACCAAACAATCAATTCGAATGTGTACTGTTGGTAATTGAACAGTTTGAACGAATCCATCATCCAGAAACGTCCAGAGCTTGTTAATTGTAAAGGAGTTGTGTTCCATCGCGACAAATGAGAGACCACACACAAGTTTGATCACCCGTCAAAAATTATTGGAGCTTGGATGGGATGTGTTGCCACCCCGACCATACTCTCCTGACCTTGTGCCATCAGACTTCCATTTGTTTCGCTCTCTTCAAAATTCCTTGCGTGGTATAACTTTCAATTCAGATGAGGCTGTAAATCAACACCTTATTCAGTTTTTCGCAAATAAAGACAGGTCCTTCTATGAAAGAGGAATTATGAAGCTCACTGAAAGATGGCAAAATGTTATCGAACAAAATGGGCAATATATCATTGATTGATCTTTGTTCTTTATATAAATAAATGACCTTTGAAAAACATAGACAAAATACATCATGACTTTTCCGACAACCCAATATTTAAATCCAGCCTGAAATTTCCCATGTAAGCCTTACAAATGGGCATAAAAGACAAAACAGGAAGCCCTAGTATATGCAGTCAGTGAAATTGGAGTAGACAATTGATGGTGTGATACAGGAAGTAACCGACAGTACCTTGAAGTGATGGCAGATATCTTGTCAGGTAGCTCTCAACATGCCCTGTGGCTTGTTCTGACACCTAAGTCACAGCATTCTGTGATGCCAAATAGACAGCAATTTGTAACCTATATTTTCACAGAACTGTCATTGCACAAATCAGTCCTAGAACAAATAAGAAGAGAACAGTTGATGAAACCTTTGTAGGACCCCTAAGAAAATCTGCCTTCATGATATATTATAGTCCATTTAAACTTAGTGTGAATTTAAACAGTCTTAGGAGTGTTTGCTTTTAGATAACTGTGATTGCGGATTAGATGGCTTCATGTAAATCAAGAAATCTAAGGCACTTGAGAGCAGATGAAGAGCTAATTCTGGGGCGGAAGCACCTTGTCACTCTGTGTCCTGGTAGGGGCCCCATAGGTCAGTGCCTAAGGTAAACAATTACTGTGTAGGTGGAGGGGAAGAGGCAGGTAAATTGTTTACCTTTCAGATTACAAGGCGCACAGGGATGGTTTGTGGTGCTGGGCATGGGTGATAGGGTCGGTGGTGAATATTCTGGAGGTTCTCCAGGCATCATCTCTGGGAAAAGAGACGAGGATCATCATCATCATCAGAAAAAAAAGGTTCCACAAAGCTGCCTCTAAGAAGTGTTGCTCTGTATTCCTTTACTCTCCTTCCTAAGGCTGGTGAATGCGAGGCCCTTGAGCGCTATAGACCAGGAGGAGCTGAGAGGCGCATGCTTGCTGACCTCTGAGAGGGAACAGGCGGAAGGCCACAGACAGACGCAGAGTGACTGCGAGAGGGGCAGGAAGGAGGACTTCTGCTAGGAGTTTCCTTCTTCTCAGAACCATCTTCACCTTCATGGAAAAGACCAAGGTATTTCTACTCTTTCTGACCATTCATGTTAATAACAAAAGCATCAGGGATAGCAGTAGCCACACATTTATTGAGAGCCCGTGCTGGGGCAAGCTCTATTCATGCTCAGTATTTTCTGGGGGTCATTGCACTGAATCCTCACAATACCCCTTGAGGTAAGTACTGTGACTACTATCATTTGGATATGAGGCTTGCCCAAGGACACTCCACTAGGAAGAGGCAGAACTAGAGAAGATAGGAGTGTTGTACCCAGAAGTGCATATGCTTCTGATAGGAGTCCCCAGTCCTGCCTTATTCTTGATGGGTAAGTGGAGGATCTGAGGACCTGCTTGACTCTATGCAAAAGGATAGATGAGGCTGAAGCTGAAATGCAAACATAGCTGAGATGTCTAGACCCCTTTCATAGAGTTCCTAACAGCCCAGGTTTTCTTAGGAAAAAGGAAGCACAAAGGGAGAAACAGCCCTGACATATCTTTTTATTTTTCTCAAATTGTATTATTTTCTGGATGAATATTTCTATAATCCCAACTCTTAAGGAAAGAAGTTATAGGATATTTTTGTATAGGTCAACAGTCCCTTCTCAGAATCCTTTCTGGCTGGATATTTCATAATTTAGAATTGTAAAGATATTTAGAAAGATTATGGATTTTTATGCCATATTTTACATAATACCTCAGTGGAGTCTGCAGATGGTATGAACCAAGTTTTGTCCCCCTAAAATTCATATGTTGAAGCCGTAACTCCCATGTGACTATATTGGAGCTAGGGCTTAAGGTTAAACGATTAAGGTTAAATGAAGTCATAAGATTGGAACCCTGATCTGATATATGCTTATGAAAAAGGAAGAGACACCAGAGATCTCTCTCTCTTTCTCTCTGCTAGGTGAGGACACAGTGAGAAGTTGGCCACCTACAAGCTAGGAAGAGAGTTCTCACCAGAGATCAAATCAGTTGGCACCTTGATCTTGGACTTCCCAGCTTCCAGAGCTGTGAGAAATTATGTCTGTTGTTTAAGCTACCCAGTCTGTGGTATTTTGTTATAGCAGCCTAGTAGAACCCCAGAAGCAAATATATTAATATTTCTGCAGTGAAACATGACTATTCAAATTAAGTGTGCTAAAGACTATAAATAATATTATAGTTCATTTATATAGTAATAAATTGGTAAATACAATAGTGAAATAAATATTAACCAAATATTATTTTTTATTTCTAAGAGAAATAATCAGTAAAATTTCAATTATACACAGATTATAACTAAGTTGAAGGTTTTACATATATAAACATACATATATATAAATACACACACACACACACACACACACACACACACACACACACACACACTTGAAAATCTTGGAGAAGAGGATATATCAGTCATCCGGATACAGCTGGATATCGGATGATAGGTCAAGACCAAGATTCCCAAATGATGAAGCAGCAGGACTGTCCATGGCCATTAAAACACTTGCTCCAACTTCTGCTTTGGCCATGCCATGATGGAGTAAGTGGGTCCTGACTTGCTCCCCTGCTGTAAAAATGAAAACTGGATAAAATATATTAAACATCTCTTTTTGAACATTAGATAGTATTCAGTGCAAGATTGTGATGTCCAAGAGAAGGAAAACAAGTCAGGCGAGCCTTCCAATCCCCCTTGTTCTCCTCCTGGAGGCGCTTCTTGAACAAGAGCACAGGGAGCAGGATTCTAAGTGGAGCATGGTGGTATTGTTGACTCACCTCAGAGAGCTGAAAGTGGCTGGAATTTGTGGATAGGTATACCAGAATGGCGGGTGTAATGCAGAAAAAGAGCTCCAGAAATCTGATTAGGGCTCCCCATAAGTCTGTTGCTGAAGAGTAAACTACAGATACATAGAGTGAAACTCCATGAGGCCAGGCAGAGCAAGACCAGGGGTTTGTAAGTTGAACAATTCCTAGAGCTCACAGAGCTGGGGGACTTTCAAGTTCTCACCAGTCAGAATGAAGAGTCCTTGTTGAACTCCAAATCATTTACCCTAGAATGATCCCATATTAGCAGAAAAACTAAACTAACCTGAAAGCAAAGACTAATCTTTTCTTTTTTTTTTTTTTTAAGATTTTTTATTGGGAAATTGGGGGAAGGAACAGCGTTGGGGAATCGGGGAAGGGGAACAGACAAGTTGCTGTCCTTTTGTTCTTTAGTCTAGTTGTGGAGGACGTCGCTTCACTGGCCCATGTTGGTATCATAACGGCGCTCTGCCCGGATGAGGCAGATCGGTTGCCGACCATTGGACAGCAGCTCATGGTGGCTGACGGCCACTCATGCTGGCTGCTGCCCATTCATGGTAGCTTACAGCAGCCCACTGCAGCCCCACCACAGCCCAGCTCCAGGTGGAGCTGTTGTTCACCATCTTAGCTGCAGAGGACGAAGCATCAACGGCTCATGTGGGATCTGACCCGGGGCCCTGCTGCTCAGAGCTTGTGCTCCCAAGCTAACTCTTAACCAACGAGCCACTCGACTGGCCCAGCGAAGACTAATCTTTAACCCACCATAACAAGGCTTAAAAAAATAAACCTTGAAACATTCAAGCCTTGAAATGCTTGAGCATACCACAAAAATGCTCTTTAACAAAGGAGCCCAAGAAAATACAATTTTACATTCCAACACACAATGTCCATCTACTAACTATTTGAAAAGCAGGGAAATGGGATGCACACCTAGGAGAAAAGGATCAGTCAATAAAAACAGATCTAGAAATGACAGAGATGAGGGAATGAGCATTTGGGACTTTAAAGTAGCTATTCTACATATGCTCAAGTATTTAAAAGGAAACATCAACATAATGAAGAGAGCAACAAAAAACATGAAAAATTCACTGGATGGGATTATCAGAAAGTTAGACATTGCAGAAGAGAAACTAAATGAACTTAAAGATGTAGTAATAAAAACGATCCAAAGTGAAGAGGAGAGAAAAAAGACTGAAAAGAAGAAATGAACAGAGCCTCAGTGCCAGTGGGACAATATCAAGCCAACAGAAATGCAATTGATGTCCCAGAAGGAAGAGAGACAGTAAAATATTTGAAGGACTAATGGTTGAAAACTTTCCAAATTCAATGAAAACTGTAACTCCATGTGCATTAATTTTCCATCACTTACCACAAATTTAGCAATCCTGCCTCAAGATGCTAACATAATAATTCTGGCTTGAATGTCCAGCCTGTTTACCGGCCCTACAGATTTTGGAATTGCTAGCTCCCACAATCATGTGACCCAGTTCCTTAAAGTAAATCTCATATGTATATATTTAAAAAATAATATCCTATTGATTCTGTTTCTTTAGAAAACCTGGACTAATGCAGCTGCCTTCTGATTATTTGCATTGTTATCAATGTTCAACTTTTGTAGTATATTATACCTTGCTTCATGACCAAGAACCTAGTGGTATATGTCCACATCTCCATTGTCAAGTACATTTTACCAACATATAGTCATGATCTGTATTGTTTGTCCTTTGCAATGTTTGCTTACTTTTCTTTAGTTCTTGATCATCACTGTATAGGAAGTCTTCCACAACTTGCCATTTTGGTTTTGTTCGTATATTGTTTATTTCGATATTCTATTTTTCATTAAGATGGACACCATGATATATCTTCTGTAGGAACTTTTCTAACTGCATTATTGATTACAACAGGTACCTTCTTCTTTTCTTCCTTTCCTTCTCATTCGTATTACCTACAGGGGCAGTTTTAACTCTTCAAAGAGTGAAATCAAACCCAAGTTTTAAAATAACAGAAATGCACACAGCTGATGAGATAGTAATGGGTAGGAACTCTGAGACACAACAAATGTCAGGACTGTTTTTGCCACCAAGTGAGTTTTGTCCCTGCTCTTACAAGAAACTTTCTTTTCCAGAGCTTTTGGGAATTTGCAGAGGAAGGATTATGGACCTGTAGCTGCCTCCTGCTAAGATGTCACACATTTGAAATGTACTTGTCCTTGTTTGACTAAGCAATAAGACAGAATGTTCTCCAGGAAGAGAACTCTCTCTGCTACCTCCTTTTGTTACACATGGGACATTAAGAAGGCGACAGTGATCTCACCCTCCTGGCTTGAATTCCTTGGCTGAGCTTCCAAAGCAGTGGCAGTAGGAGCCTCTTGATCCATCAGGCAGAGCTGGCTGATGAGCTGGCCTTGGCTCTCATACCTCTTTGCTGAGCTAGCATTTTAAGTCCTGGGTGAGTTGGCACCCAAAAGAAATCCCTTTTTCTGCTAATACCAAATCCTACAAAAGCTTCCCTCAATCTCTGAGGGCCTCTACTGCCCAAATGCTGGCCCGCAATGAATATGCTTTGTTGGTCCACCAAACCTGCCACCTATTGGGAACATAAGGGTGATGAAGGGGTTGATGCCAAGCAACCCTGCACACCTGAATTCTGTTCTAGAATGAAATGCATGCACAGAAAATGATACTGGTCATTGAAGCATGTTATATTTAGTTGGGCTCTGGCCAAGCCCAAGTGCACACCCATGTAACCTAGAGCAGACCACATGGAATTTGGTGAAAGTATTTTGCCCAGACTAATCTGAACTCTTAGGCTTTCTGTCTTAATTTCTGTCCCTATCGAGAAAAAGGCATTTAGAGCTTACAGCCTGTCCATACCCTTCTGTTTGGGGTGAAATGAAGGGATGTGGTGGGAGAAGGAGAAGCTGTGAATATCTCCTAGTTAATACATTCCCTGATTTTTATTCTTTGAACTATTATCCCATAGACTTAACTTCTGTGCCCATCTTATCTGGCCTTGTGAGATTAAAAGTACCCACTGAAGGGCCGGCCAAGTGGCTCAGTTGGTTAAGAGCTCGCTCAAGAGTGCGAGCTGAGCTCTGAGCAACAGCAGTTCAATGCCCAGCCCGAGCTGAGCAGCCGCTGAGCTGCCAACAGGTAAAAGGATGGCTCAGCTAAAAAAAAAAAAAAAAAAGAAAAAAGATGTACATACTAAAAGTACCCACTGAGTCAGTATCAGCAGAACATTTTCCCTAAAACAGACTAATTAAACCCTTCCGGTAAGACTGTACTCCCCAGAAACCCCTCTCAGTGACTCTTCTTGCCCTTGATCCTGTTTTGAGGAAAGCAAAGGTAGCAGAGAGGGTGGAACTCTGAGCTCCTCATGGCCAACATGGTGGATGTTTTATAAAGTGGTGATTGAATACATGAAAATGGAATAAGACTTCTTGTAATCAAAATCATCCCCTACCTCAGAATGTGGCATAAAGGATGCTGCTCAAGTCATTTGCTTATTTACTACCCTGGAGGGAAAAACAACTTCTTCAGTCTTAGGCTAACGGTGAACTGCGGCAGCAAGAGATGGAAATGCAGTGTATGTTGCATTTGGAAACAAGGGATCCAAATAAATCCCAGCTTCTGTTTCTTTCTTTCCACTTATGTTTCTTTCTTTTTCAGAAGCGAATCAAAGGCATAGAAGATGTTGCACTGCCAAATATATATCAGACCTCAACACATACTCTGTTATAGAGGTCACCCTTTAATAAGAAAGAACCCCATAAAATATTCTCATCCCACTTTGTAAATTAAAATCTTGACCTGATGTACTCATCTGCTTGTGTTGTTTTCATGAGTCTAGACCTGAAATCTAATTATATTGCATATTAGAACACTAATGCTGATATTATTCCATCAAGGTCCATCTTCCTTTATAGGCTATATATATCTTTATGGCCTAGATTCATCTTCATTTAATAACTTGAGCCATTTTGATGAAATGCTCTGGATTAGGCTGAGAGAAAGTTCATTCTTATATGTAGTCAGATCCTGAACTATTCTCAAATCTCATTGGAAACTCACGGATAATATGTAAAGTCATTTGTTGATTGAAATTCTATCACTGATTAGCCACTGTAGTTAGTGTTTAGTACTATCACTGATTAGTGATACTCTTTTGTCAATTATCTTATGATAGTAGCCTGAAACACCACCCTCTATCTAGTTAATACAAAATCCATTTTTGGTATTAATATTTATGCAGGTGAAGGTTTAACACCCTCCATGAATTACACATTCAAAAATGAACTGTTTTAATTTCAGCTTTTTACCTAGATGCCAAAATCTAAAGTCAGAATTTGTCCAAGCCTACTTTGATATTAATTCCATTTTACATGTGAGAACACTGTACAGATGAGGCACAAAGAGGTGCCATAAAATATTCACTCTCATCTAAATAGTACAACTAGCATTTGAATTTAGAGAATTTGCTGACAGAAACTATGTTCTTCACCATTATGTAAAATTACCTCTCACTAATACCCTCTCTTACCAAGGCCCTAAGACCTTCCATGATCTGGCCCCCACACCTCTCTGGTTTCATTTACTGCCATGCTCACTGTACTCCAGTCACACAGGCCTCTTTGCTGTTCCTTGAATATGTCTAATACACCCCTGCCTCAGGACGTCTGACACTACTGTTCCCTCTACTTGTAACCCTCTGTCCCCAAGAAAACTCATGACTCCCCTTTTTGTTTTTTTGGTTTTTTTAAAAAGATTTTATTGGGGAATTGGGGGAGGGAAACAGACAAGTTCCTGTCCTTTTGTTCTTTAGTCTAGTTGTGGAGGATGTCGCTTCACTGGCCCATGTTGCTATTATCATTGCGGTCTTTCCGGATGAGGCAGTTCCTTGCCAGCCATTGGACAGCCACTCACGGCAGCTTAAGGCAGCCAAGCTCCAGGTTGAGCTGTTGTTCACCATCTTAGCTGTAGAGGGCACAGCATCACTGGCCTGTGTGGGATCTGAACCGGGGCTCTGCTGCTCAGAGGTAGCATCCCAAGCCAATTTTTAACCAACGTGCCACTCTGCTGGCCCTCCTTTTTGTTTGTTTTGGTATCCATTCAAATGTCACCTCAACAAAGCAGCATTCCCTAACCATCCTATCCATAAATGAATCTCTTTTGCCCCCTGCCTCTTCACTCTCTAGTACAGTGAGAGTGATGGATATTTACATGCCTGTCTAGAAAAATTGATCACTTTTTTCTAAGATGGATTGACTACCCAAATGTGAAAAGGAAAATAGTGCTTCTAGAAGAAAATTTAAGAGAGTACTTTTATGATTTGGGGCTAGGTAAAGATTTCTTAAGTCACAAAAAACAGCAGCCGTAAATAAAACAGTGGATTGGACTGAATAAAATTAGGAATTTCTTTTCACCAAAACACACCATAAAGAGAATGAAAAGGGAAGCCACAGAGTGGGAGAAGCTATTCGCAATACATACAACAGACCAAGAATTCTTATCCAGAATATATAAAGAATACTACAAATCAATAAGAAAAAGCCAGGTGACCTAATAGAAAAGGGGGGCAAAGACACAGACAGGTGCTTCACAAAAGAGGTTATCAAAATGGCCAGTAAACATATGTTTATTTGTTTTTAAGCCTACCAAGCATGTGGAATTTTCAATTAACACCCAAGGATCAGAGAATCCAGAAAAGTCAAGTGCTATGTTGATGTTGTCGGAGAATCAAGTATAAATAAGACAGGATCAAGTCATTAAAAGACACAACTCAGTGATGTGCAAGGCACAAGGTGTAAAGATAAGATTGAAAGGTCATGGTGGCTACCTAGCTTAAATCTGAATAAAACGAACAAGGAGGCTTCAGAGGAGGTGGCATAGAGTGGTGCCCTGATGGGTGATCAAATGCATGAGCTGATAATGTGTCACTCCCCACTTCAAGGGGCCTTGCAGGTAGCACTGTTGATGGTGCAAGGGGAAGGAGGACAAGGGAGCAAGTCTGAACAATTCTCCCAAAGCGGCACCTTGTCAAGGATTGGTAAGACATGGGAACCAAACCTCAGGATTCACTCCACAAGCACTCGAAGAGAAACGTGATCACAAGGCAGTTCTTTTTTTTTTTTTTTTTTTTGAGAGCAGTGTTACTGGCCCTCATATGTGGGACCGAACCGGGGCCGCTGGCTTCCCAGGCCAGCGCTTAACCACAGCGCCACTCGGCCGGCCCCAAGGCAGTTCATCTTTTATTCACTCACTCTGTCCACCAGTGGAGTACACCCCCCCCCCCCCCGCCTCAATCCCTCCACTCCTGCTTCGTTCTGGCTCTTATGGTAACTTTTTTATTTTTTTAGCTGAGCCATCCTGCCACCTGTTGGCAGCTCAACGGCAACTCAGCTCGGGCTGGCCTCGAACAGCTGTTGCTCAGAGCTCAGCTCGCACTCTTGAGCGAGCTCTTAAACAACTGAGCCACTCGGCCAGCCCTCGTTCTGGCTCTTACTCTTTGCACCCGCAATTCCTTTGCTTGCAGGCCACTGATGTAGAGATTCCTTTTGGTTATTTAATATTTTCTTCAGGGGTCAGGTTTGATCTGTTATTGGTACAACTTGTTTGGGTTTTGTTTCTACATCTTTAGGTCATCAGCCTTTAGCCTCTGGGAGCTTCAGGGCAGGTAGAATATGCACAACTATTTCAGCTAACATTTCCAGGGTGTGGGATACAGAGTGCGGCTCCTTTAAAAGATTGCCAGTGTGGGCTTTCACAGAAATAATGAAAATACTGTCAACCAGTCAGCAAGAATTTCAAAGCAGCCCTTTTATCTCTGGTGTGAAGGCGTGGAGGTCGGCCTCCTTTGCTGTCAGTCATTCCAGCTCAAGGCACAATAGCTTTGCTGTTCTTCTCAGAAAACAGTGAAATTCTCCTGGAGCCATTCGGTAAAGGCATTAAAAAAAAAGAAGAAGAAAAGAAAGAACAAAACATTACATGACTTTCCAGAGAAGATAAGTCATTTGCAAGTAGGTCTTAAATGGAATTGCAGCAACACCCCCTCACCGCAGAGCCAAGCACAGGTGTGTGATACTCAATGACATTTTCGCTCCAATTCATTTCAGTTGTAAAGATCAAGGTAGACTATTTTTTTCTTTTGGTATTTCCTTTTTTTGGGGGGAATCATTATAAATTGTCTAAAAAATAACAACTCCCTTCCTTAAAATTTCCTTATAGTTTTGTGTAGAGCAACGGGAAGCAGGAGAAAATGACAAGACCTAACAAAGGTTTGAATTGGATTTCTGAGGAAAAAGAGAACCTTAAAAAGTTAAAGAGGGCCGGCCGAGTGGTGCAGTGGTTAAGGGCTGGCTTGGGACGCCAGTGGCCCCAGTTCAGATCCCACATATGAGGGCCAGTGACACTGACCTCTACAGCTAACAACAGCTCCACTTGGAGCTGGGCTGTGTGAGCCCCGGCAACGGTGTAGGCTGCAGCCCCTGCTGCAGTGGGCTGCCATAGGCTACAGTGAGCGGCTGGCAGCCAGCATGAGCTGCCAATATCCGCAGTGAGCGACATCCAAAGGCCAGCGACTGATCTGCCTCATCCGGGAAGAGCGCAATGACGATACCAACATGGGCCAGTGAAGCAACGTCCTCCACAACTAGGCTGAAGAACAAAAGGACAGCAACTTGTCTGTTCCCCTTCCCTCATTCCCCAACGCTGTTCTCCTCCCCCAATTCCCCAATAAAATCTTTAAAAAAAAAAAAAGTTAAAGAAAGTGTCTTCAGTTCTTCAACAAACTTTCAAAGCAGATTAGAAGATGACACATGGGAAATAGTATTGGATGGCTACAATAGTGGGGTGAATAGCAATTCAGCCTTAACTTACACCATCAGTCTATGTGCACATTCTTTAGATGTGTGGTTTTCATACTGTGTTCCACGGAACCCTAAGATTTTCCTAGGGTTCCGGGAAGACAGAAGTGTCTCGGGGTAGAGGTGCTGAACTCGGGACATCGATGAGACTCTGAATCCTCATGTGTCAATTCAAACAGTGTGATCCAGATTTGTATCTGTTTTACATATTGGTGTTACCTGTAAGATTTGTTTGAAAAAAATGTATATGTATATGTTTAAGAGAGGAGGAAGTAGAAAGAAGGGTTTGGTATGGATCATTTCCCTTATCATCTTCTAAGTCTCTTAAATGAACCTCCATCTCTTCAATACAGTGTGAGTCCCTTAAAACCCCTTTAGACCTGGACAAGTAGGGCACCTGCCTAAGGCCCTGTCACATGGGGGGACTCATGTTTTAGAAGGCCTTCCTTGGAATTTTCTACATTTTCATGGCCCAGGATTGGCTGGTTCCAGCAGTGCCGTCCAGGTGAGGCACCGCTACCCCACATAGTTCCTGGCCCCTGGTTTTTCTCTCCAGGGTACTTTCTGAAACTCTGCCCGATATGGGTAGTCCTCCAGTTGCCCCCAAGGAGATGTGGAACTTGCCCCTATGGGTTGTTTGGGGGTCCTGTGGCTGGGCCCCAGTTCCAAGAGCTCAGTCTGTCCCACAAATGGTTTCTACTGACCAGTGTGGCATTTCTTTCAAAGGATTGTGTAAGATTGGGCTGCTAGAGAAATGCTGAGATTCTAATTTGGGGTTACTGACACTCACAACATAAGAAGAAATCAGGGCTTTGGGCAGCTGACAGTCCTCTGCCTGTCACTGGACCTGAGCTGCATCTGTGGGTGTGTGCATGGGCTCATAAGTCCCTGCTCCCACTGCTGTGCCATCTCAGGTCTCCAGCAACCAGGATTATTGATAGCAGTAGAGGGCGTCCTTTACCTCAAACCCCTTGCCGCTGGCACTCAGGGCAGTCACCAGAGTCCTTTTGCTGGCTCTCCACTGCATGGCAGGGAGCCTTCTAGGAGGGACCAGACCCACCTTCTCCAAGGGCTTTTGAGACCATTGCTGTGCAATGGCAGCAGGGTCTCTGATCAGCCTGCTTTCTTTTCTCTGGTTGATATGGTGGCATTGTGCTCTCTCAGGTTGGTCTCAAGGTCGGCCAGACGAGGGATGGATGCTGCTTGAGTGGATGGGACTCTTCCCATTAGGCCCTCAGGCTCTTCTTGCATCCTTGTTGCAGGTGGTGAGGTGGAAGGCAGGGCTGGGTTCAACATTAAAAGATGGTATTCTAGGAATGCAGTGATTACGTCCTAAAGAGTTCCGAGAGAAGGCATGCTTGGAATATGTGCTCTTTACAGTTCAGGTGTACAGTTCTGAACAATACATTTCCCATGGGTAGAAAATGAATTATTGCTCACTTTTCCCTGCATAGCCCGGGCGAGGCTTGCATCTGTGGTCATCATGAGTGCACACCATAACCACCTGTGAGGGAATCGCGGGAAGCCAATACTCACAGGCAGCATGAGGGATGGCCCCACATCATGACCGATAAGCAACCAGCATGAAATAACTGGTGTTAGGGAATTGCAAAAGCAAAAAGATCTATACTGTTGCTATACTAACAGCTTACAAAGAGCCGTGGCACTGCGAGTAATAACAGCACTGCACTTATTTGTCTTTCAGTAGGAGATATAAATTAGCCAGGAACAGTATATTTAAAAATCAAGAGCATGAGGAGATATTTCCTGGACCTGAACAGGAACAGCTGGGGCCTGGATACTGTGAAGAATCTTTGCAAGCACTGATTGGATAGAAAATAATTATAAGTACCTTTCCTCTACTTATTTTCTAAACCATCAGTTAATCATATTTCATGGGCCCATAAGCTTTGCAATACATTTTTAATCAAAAATGTTATATAGAAAACCCCCCAAAAAATATTTTGTCTAGGGGCCCACACGCCTTGGGGATAACCCGGCTAAGACCCTCATCATGCCTTGCCTGATATTTTGTAATAACCTCCTCATTGGTCTCTGTTTTGTTCATGTCTAAACTTTCCAGGGCATCTTCCAAACTGCCAGAGTGCTCTTTCTAAAATGCATATCCAATCAAGTTTTCCCTGGTCACAACCCTTCAATATCTAGGGGATTAAACCGAAAGTCTTTGGCTTGGCATATAGTTTCCTTCGTGATCTGACCCCTCCTGTCTCTTTTAGTCTCATCGCCTATAAACCCCAAGAGCTACTCTATGTTCTAACTTCACAATTGGCAATTTTCAAAATCCTCAGTACTTTTCGATGTTCTACTCTCTATTGGGATTTCCTTACCATCAATTGCCTTCATAAATGATTCCTACATGTCCCACAAGACTCACTCGGTCTCCCACCATTACCTCCCTGAATGCCTCCTTCCACCCCACTTCTCCCAAGCTGAAGGAAAGCAAGGGGACCAGTGAAGCCACAGAGCAGTGGGGGAGGGAGGAAGGGAAGATGGAGTTGAGGTCAGAGGCTACGGGGTACAATTTACAGAGATCTTCAGATGATTTTATTCTGAAAGACATGAGAAGCCATCGGATGCCTTCCAATGACTTACACCTCCTAATATTCACACCCCTATGTAGTCCTTTCCTGCTCTGAATCTAGGCTGGCTGTATGACTCAGTTTAACCAATACAACAAGGTAGAAATGACATGGTGCCAACTTCAAGCTTAAGTTATCAGAAGGTATGGCCGCTTCTGCTTTTGTGCTTTGGAAATCCCTGGGTGCCATGTAAGATGTTCAACTGCCCTGCTAGAGAGACCATGTGAGGAGGCCATATGGGAAAGGAGAGGCCTGAGACTACACACGGAAGCAAGAGACCCAGCTATCAGTAGCCCAGCTGCGTCCAGCTCCCAGCTGTCCTTGCCAAGGGGCCCGACTTATGAATAAAGCACCTTGGATGTTCCAGCCCCATCCACAGCTGCGTGAGGGTTCTGTGAGACATCCACCTGAGCTCCAGTCAATCTTGTGGAATCATGTGAAATAATAAAAAGTTATACCAAGCCCCTACGTTAACTGATGGCTGGACCAGAACTTAACAGGTAAGAATTGGTCTTGGCATCAAGCATCGCTGAAAGAATGTTGGGTGGGTGATGTATAGCAAGTGCAGTTAGCAAATCCCACGTCTGACATCATGAAGCAGGGCTTGGGGATTGCATGGGCAGGCAGGGTGCAGTAGTAGGCACCCAGCAAGGCCATACCCACACTTGTTGATCTTTCACACTCTCTATGATGCTCAATCTGTCAATCCCACACTTGATCAAGAGAGACGAAGCCTCAAACAAGTTCAGTGTGACATCTATCGATAGCTGTGCCAGGCAGTAAGGCAAGGTGACCATCCAGCTGGCAGGAAGCTGAGGACAGGAAGCCAATACTTGATTAGATGTTATAACAGAAATGACTGAAGCAGATTACCAATGAGTCCTTTGCTCTTCTGGTCAAGGGCACAGATTCTACCCCAGTTAATTTGGCTTTATTCCATGGCCACAGACTGAACCTTTAACCCAGCCAGCTGTCCAAACTGGATTCCCTCCATTCATGTTGGAAAAGATAGGAGGAGACACCATGTCCAATTCACAGCTTTTCTCAGGGAAATGCTGTGTTGTGAGTGAGTCCATCTGTAACAGAAGCATCATCAGAAAAATAACTGGGTTCCAAAACTCATTTGCTCAACTCCTTCCTCCCCACATTCCAGCCTAAATTTGTTCTTTGAGTTCACTATGTACGTTAATGGGATTAACAGTCTCCACTCAGTCCCTCAGGTTTAAACTCTGACATCATTTTGAAGTCTGTCTTATCTCCATGGTGTATACTCAATCTATGCCTTTGCATCACTTCTGCAATGTCTCTTAACTCACTCTCTTTTTATTCCCACGGTTCTAGTTTAGGTACGCATAACTAATATGGAGGGTTCTAGGGACTTCTTAACGGGTAGTGTAGTTTCAACTCTATTTTTTCTTCTTCTCCAATCTATGTTTCACATCTCTGCAAGAATAATCTTCCTAAAATATGCTTTGAGCATGTCATTTTCCAGCTCACAATCCATCAGTGGTTCTCTCATTTTTGCAACAGAACTGCCAACTCAAATGCCTTCAGGTGATTTAGGTATAAGATGTGACTGACTGCTCGGGGCCACTGGGAGCTGTGTAGACCTGCTGGCAAGTGGAGACAATGGATCCTGCTAAAGGCATTTACATTCCATATTTGTAGAACCGCTGTCCTGACCGAATGAACCTCAAAATCCCAGAAAATAAAGTCCAGACTGTTTGTTCTAATATTCAAAACTTTCCATGACTAGATTCCAACCTACTTTCCTAAACCCAGACTTCTGATGCCAATGTGTAGTTGAGAGATGGAATGTATATGGCGCATGGCCATTACTCTTCCGTCCCTGATCTATAGTACACATTGCTACTGACTGTGGCCTTCTTTCCAGTTGGCTTCAGGTACAGCCTCAGGACCCTGCTCAAAACAATGCTCCAGAGAGCAGCTATGAGTCAGCTGGATCTAGTGTTCCAGTTAAAACGTCTTTGCCATTGTGTGTGGCGTATTTCTGATCAATCCCAGCCCAGGCTGAATCCCCTAGGTTCACTGTACTTATCATGCAGAGAATTTCAGAATTTTGACATAAATAGCCTGTTTTAGCATTTTTCCTCTGGCTGACACTCTGGGCTATCTCATACACTGCTATGCTCTAGACCAGGGGTTGGCAAACTTTTGAGACGGAAGAGCCAATCCTGTCCCTCACAACAATTTAAAAATTATTCAAGAGCCATAAAACAAATGAAATCACCATTATGTGAATAATATCCTTTAAAAATTTTATAAATGAAACTATGATAGTTTTATTTTCATTTTCAATTTTACTTCAGAGCCACATTTATGTACCCAAATTGCTGCATGTGGCTCGTGAGCCGCAGTTTGCAGACCCCTGCTCTAGTCCCATTTCAAGTGAGTTGCCCCACTGGTCACAATAGGTCATGGAAGAAAACTGATCTTGATCCTGGCAGTTTGCTCCAGAGAGAGTCTTAGATGAGGTTCCCCATCTTAGCAAAAGAAAATTTCTTGGAAAGTCCCCCATCCCCACATCCCACCCTTGCCCTTGTCGGGGGTGAATGGTCTCAGAGAGAGCAGACCCACAGTGATGCTGCTGTTTGAACTGGACTTGCTCACAGCATGGCTGGTTCACAGTATACAGTCTGCTCGTAGATCACCTGTTAAAATGGTGTACATAGATTCAAACTCTTTAGAAGCATCATAATTTAGGCTGCCAGTTGGATTTGGCTCAGTGGTGTGTTTGGTTTGTGGGAGATGTTTATACTACGATGTCTACGTCAGACTGAGTCCAAGACTTCTCCATTGAGGAGTTTGTTCCATTCTGTAACCATTGCTTTCATGAGTCGGGGTCTGCTTCATTTTTTTTTTTTTAATTTAACTGGGGCCTGCACATTCCAAAGAGCCCCGTTTTGGCAAGATGCTTATAAGTGCCTTTATTCTTTGTCCTAAAGGAGAAAGTGAGATGGCTGCTAATAATAGCATGCAGACCAACTCAAAAACCCAAGGAAGGGGAAGGAGAAGAACCATTTATTTCACAACATAGTTAATGGAGCCCATTTGTCTTCGTTTATGATCCTCCTGATAGGATCATGAGATACTGAGAAGCCTTCAGCCTGCTATCTGCTGTGTGGGACATCACACCTGCTCCATGTGGGCACTGTGCCCTAAAAACAGGTGTGGATATGGCAAAATCTGACAGAACAGGAGGCTTTCTTCAAATGTCACCCTAAATTCTACTCTGATTGCCTATTCAGGTTGACAGGCTTCCCGCAGAGCCTTAGTATGATCAGGTCTTTGGGGGCACCCACAGCTAGCGATGCAGCAGTTAGGAGGGTGAGTGTGTGTTGGGGGGCTAAGTGCTGCTTGGCAACTGGGACCCAGGACCTCAGGGATTCCAAAATCCCATGGCCTCAGCCCACTGAGTATTTTTCATCTGTTCAGAGTTTTTTGTTGTTGTTGTTTTTCATTGTATGTGTGTGTGTGTGTGTGTGTGTTGTTCTGTCTTGATTTTTTGTGTTTTTGTTTGTTTGTTTTAATTCTTTTATTGTGAAATAAACAATTTTTTAAAAAAATTAGTTTCAGGTGTACAACATAGTGCAATAGTCTGTCTTGATTGTTTTAAAGTTAGGGATAAACTCTGTTATGGACTGAATGCTTGGATCCCTCCAAATTCATATGTTGAAGCCCTAATTCTCAACATGACAGTATATGGAGGAGCCTTTGGGAGGTAATTAGGTCATGAATGGGCTTAGTGCCTTCACAGGAAGACACATGAGAGACATGTCCTCACCAGACACTGAATCTGCCTGTACCATCCTCTTGGTCTTCCCAGCCTCCAGAACTGTGAGAAATAAATATCTGATGTTTACAAGCCACCCAGTCTACGGTAATGGTTATAGCAACCCAAGCTGACTAAGATAAACTTCCACAAGTATTCATTATATTTGAAGAGAAGAAAAGAGGTAAAATCATGCTAAGGACCACTTGCCAATGTATCTTCCAGGGAGAGTGATTCTTTCCATCAATTTCATCTATACAAGAGAGAGGCATTATATAGTCAGAATCCCCCCACCAGCATGGGAATGTGTTAAAGTCAGGTTTTTATCTTTAATAAAGACAAAGATACCAGTGACCCTGTTTTTGTCACTGAGGTGGCTTCATGGAGATGGCAGAACTTGATGGTCCCTGAGGAAATGAACCCCAAAACCACCCATGTTTCACCAAAGCTTGTTCATCATTGGGAGTTCACCTCAACTGCAATAGTAGAATTAGCCCAGGCCTGAGTAGCTAGGCCTCCCATGTGGTCCCTGCCCTGGCTTGCGGGACATATACTGTCCTGTGGATCTGAAGTCCAGGCAGAGGGGGCGCTTTAGCTGTAAGGTCCCCGGTGCCCATGGAGTTGTATTTTGTGAAAACTCCTGAAAGATTTTTAAATAAATGCTTATATTTTATTAGCCATTTTTCCCAATCACTTTTATTGTGTGTAAAGAAAAAAAATACAGTTTTACCAAAGAAAGACACTATGTCATTCTTACTCCCACCTGCCCACCCCCACAACTCTTTGTTTGATTGTTGACAGAGTGACTTCAAATTAATGTAATGCACCACCCAGTAAGGAGTCACATGCCAGAAGCAGCCTCCCAGCTCATGATTTTGGGCCTAAGGATGACAACATGGCTGGTAAGGGGAGATAGGGACCTGTGCTATTCAACAAAATGTATGCAAAACAGTGAACGAGTAAGTACAATGAACGAGTAAATATGTTGAAAAACTGACAAAATTATGTCCCGTTCCTGATCATCACAGGGATTGTAGGATTTTTTCATAGTTCAAATTTTATCAGGAAATAGGAACACTCAGAAAAACTGAAAAAAAAAAAAATCACAAGATACCATGAAGAATTAATTAGGAAAAAGCATGGAGAGAAGGCTGTAACAAATAAGAGCAGATACAATTTCTCTCATTTGCATCAACAGTAGATCTCTTGATACTTCTACTTTTCTCAAAGCCACCTTTTATTTTTGTTATCCTTCAATTTATTTCTCATCAAATATTTAGGTTTCTTATTCATTGCCTTATATATAGTTAATAGTATATCTCCTGCATTCTGTCTTTTTTTTTTTTTCTCTCCCTCTAAATGCTGTTTGAAATGGCAGGTCAGGGTATAGGGTGTCTGATGTTCCCTGAGTTACCAGGATTTCTGGGCTGTAAATAAATCATAAATGTACCACATCATTCATGAATTATTCATTTTCACTTGTGGTTTCTATAGAACACTATGCATCAAAATAGAATCCAAAATACTGAAATCTTAGGTGGTTTGAGTTTACTAAAATAGCTGGTTATTCAGCCTTGAGGAAAGATTTTTCTAAAACAGATCTATTTCTCTTTAAAAATTCTTACCAACTGAAAGAAGTACACTTACCAATATCACAAAGGTAATGCATTAGACCACAGAGAACACAAGCGGCTTAAAGATATAGAGTCCTAATGTTGTAGGGTATATATCTCAATTTTTTAAAGTTAAAAATGGTGCTTTCCCATAATGTGTATCCTTTTCAGTCTCTGGGCTTGCAGCCCGATTCCCTGACTATCTAAAAGGATATTTTCTCCTCTTCTACAAATGGAACACAGGCTGTTCCCAGCTTACTAAATTCCAAAGCTTCATTCACAAGTTGTTTAGTTGGGACAGATTAAACATATTATTCCTAAAGAAACGAGATAAGTGGTTCTGTCCCCAGGTGAGCTCACAGCCTATTAATCCACAAGGTACCAGAAATAGGGACCTAATGATAACCTAGAAACACGCTTCTGTGGAAAATCATGTTTAGTATTTCAGCTTGGGATGGAAGAACAGATCTCTTGTCATTCCTTCTTTGTTCCTACATCCCTCAGCTGCTATGTCACAGAGGTCTGAGGCTGTTCCAGCCTGGCCACGTCTGGGAAGAATGGGAAAACAACAAGTAGAGGGTCAGGATATATGGGTGCACCCAATGTGGAGGGTTGATTCTTAATTCTAGGGATCTTCAAATTCAAAATTACGTTTCATGCATATGTGTACATATAAACATGTATTTTCTAGCAAGATAGCCTATTCCTGTCATTCGATTCTTAAAAGGATCTCAGACCCTCAGACTCAAAAAAAAAAAAAAAAAGAATTAAAAATCACCACTCTAGCAGATATGAGCAAAGAATGGGATGAGACTTGCCAGCACATCCCCTCAGCAGCATTCCTTCATCCTAGGCAATCTCCCAAGACATTTAGAATAAGTGAATAGGGTCTCCTGCTCTCTATGCTCCACTAATATCTTATTTTTACATCAAAGTTCCTCTTCTTTCTGGTGCCCGAGGAAACAAGGCCTCCTGTTCTGGAAGCAGATTTTAATATTATAGTTTTTGCTGCCTTGTGTATTTAATCATGGCAACCGGGGCAAGAGGTTTCAAGGAAACCACAAGATATTTAACCTTGGCTCTAAGAGATTAGGTGTGATATCCAGGTACATGGATCCTCAGTCCAGGCTGAATGCTTCTGCTTTATCCTCTCCTAGGCTTGTACTTTGGGCACACTTCTACATAGCTCAACACATCACTTTCTTATTTTTATATATTGGCCTTTTCCCCCTATACTTTGAGATGTATGATTATTGTATCCCAGTATTTTGCATAGTGCCTGACATTTAGTGTATACTCGCTAACGTTTGTGGAATGAATGAAGACACACTGCCCGCCGCCTCCCAAAGAAAATACTTTTGACCCTGGCCACATACATCTTGTACTTCAGCCTTCATAGAGACCCTACGGGCAAAGGAGACCAGAGAACAAGGCTGGGTGCAGCAATCACTCCAATTTTATTGTCTGCTGCCCTAGCTCTAGGAAAAGGGAGATAAAAGTAATATTAACGAAAGAAAAAGAAATATATAGAGAGAAGCAGGGAGGGAGAGGGGAGGAAGACCAGGCCACAGACTTTCAGGACCAAACATACATCTATCTGTTGAGAGGCGCTTCCTCTCTTTTCTCACAGCTGAGGTAGCATAGAAAACAATATTAAAAATGGTGCCTGGGGCTGGCCGAGTGGCGCGTTGGTTAAGAGTTGGCTTGGGACACCAGCTCTAAGCAGCAGGGCCCCAGTTTGGATCCCATAGAGAGGGCCCGTGATGCTGCCCTCTACAGCTAAGATGGTGAACAACAGCTTGACCTGGAGCTGGCTTCCATGAGTCGCTGGTGACAGTATAGGCTGCAGCGGGGCTGCAGAGGGCTGCTATAAGGTAGCATGAGTGGCTGACAGCTACCATGAGTGGTGCGCTTCTGTGAGCTGCTGTGAGCCATTGTGAGCGATGCAATGACCAGTGAGCAACTGCCTCACCTGGGAAGAGCGCAATGATAACACCAACATGGGCCAGTGAAGTGACGTCCTCCACAACTAGACTGAAGAACAAAAGGACAACAGACAAGTTGTCCTTTGTCTGTTCCCCTTCCCCAATTCCTCAACTCTGTTATCCTCCCCAAAATCCCTAAAATCTTTTTAAAAAAGAAAATAGTGCCTGACCCATCAATGCTATTTTTGTAAGGAAGAATGTAGAGTGTGGAAGAGAGGCTAGAACATGTGTGAGGGTGTGCGTGAGAGAGAAGAGTGAGGGAGCTTGCAACTGAGCAAGGCAGCATGCATGAGAACTAAGAAACTGAGTATTAGAGAAGACAGAAATGGGAAGGAAGGAAGGAAGGGGGGAGGGGGGAGAAGACATAATTCATTAAAATAGTTTTAAAATAGCATTAAAATAGTTTTAAAATAGCATTAAAATAGTACATAGCATTAAAATAGTTTTCTCATTATAAACACAAGCTATCAAAACAAAATAAAACAACAACTCCATAAAGGATATAAAGCAAACATCTCAGCTACCCTTGGATGTGGGATGTGGCACACTGAGCCCACCTGGGAACCGTGGTAGTGAGATATACCTGGGTCACTGGCAATGTTGCTCTTAGACCTTGACCAATGGGGTCAGTTCCTCAGAGCAGCCTCGGATTTGAAGCATCTGGAATTTCTTTTTTTTAAAGATTTTATTGGGGAATTGGGGGAGGGGAAGAGCATTGGGGAATCGGGGAAGGGGAACAGACAAGTTGCTGTCTTTTTGTTCTTCAGTCTAGTTGCAGAGGATGTTGCTTCACTGGCCCATGTTGGTATCGTCATTGCGCTCTTCCCGGATGCGGCAGATAGGTCGCTGGCCTCTGGATGGTTGCTCACCACGGCTATTGGCAGCTCACATTGGCTGCCAGCCACTCACGCTGGCTGCCGGCCACTCACTGTAGCCTATGGCAGCCCACTGCAGCAGGGGCTGCAGCCTACACCATCACCGGGGCTCGCGCAGCCCAGCTCCAGGTGGAGCTGTTGGTCATCTTAGCTGTAGAGGGTAGTGTCACTGGCCCTCATATGTGGGATCTGAACCGGGGCCGCTGGTGTCCCAAATCAACTCTTAACCAATGCGCCACTCTGCTGGCCCTCATCTGGAATTTCTTTATTGTCTCTGTCTGGTGATTGGGACCAACCTGTGCTAGCAATGCCATCTGGACCGGGTACAGCAAGCCTGCATTAGACTCATGCCTCTGGGGTATCCCAGGATGCTTTTGCCAGGCTTAATACCAGAAGGGCAGCTTGGTAAGCAGACGTTTCTCTCATTATATAAGACTGGTCCACCAGAGTGATGCTGACAAGCTAATTTGGGCAGGTTCCAAATTTTATACAGATGGGCCCCATACACAGGTAGGATGGCCTACCCACTAGTTTTGCTCTTCCATGATTGTGTTATTCCCAAAAAAGAAAGGAAGGCGGGAAAGTCTACCTAACTAGCTGGGAAGGGAATTATTGAAATAAAGGAACCACATTTCTGGGAGGATATTGTAAGACTCTAGAAATATATCTCAAGTTTGGGGCAATAAGAATTCTAGAATCTTGCAGAGAGAATATCCTAGTTGTGGAGTATATCTTAAATCAGCCTTGGCCAGAGTGCAACTGATTCAAAGACATGAGAGGCAAACTGAAATGTTTCCCTATAAGTGGAAACTTAAGCCCTCTGTTTGACTCAATAAAACTATGATCTCAATGAGTAGGAAGTGGGAAGAGCAGAAGATAGAAGAAAATGAAGGAAAAAGAGACAAAGAATCAGGGACTAGTAGGGAATAAAACATGATACTATTTCTGGAAAACGTGTTGTCAGGAAGGACAGGAAGTTTAAATTGGGGGCTTTGGTGGTTTTGTTACAAGAAGATGAATAGCCCTGAGCCAGACAACCTCTCCAGAGTGTCTGGGCCAACAAGAAGAATATAGCCTACAAGGATTCTCAAACTTGAGAGGTGGGTGGCTTGTTGAAAATGTAAATTTCAGGGTCCTGATGCTTTGGTTCTAATTGTAGTCTTACCTGGGGCTCAGGCATCTGCACTTAAACATGCCCTCAAGCTGACTCTGATACAGATGGTCCATGGGCCACACTATGGGAAACAGATAGTCATGACTGGTTTTTAATGATTCAAAGGAAAATATGTTACAAATACAAACACAAGGGCCGGCCGAGTGGCGCAGTGGTTAAGCACTGGCCTTGGAAGCCAGCGGCCCCGGTTCGGTCCCACATATGAGGGCCAGTGACACTGCCCTCAAAAACAAAAAAACAAAAACAAAAACAAAAACAAAAACAAATACCAACACAAGCACTTTCTCCAGGTCACCAGGTTAAATTCCAGGCCCCTGCAGAGCCCACCTTTGGGTTCCACTCACAACTTTCTGCCCATCCCTCAACCTGAGGTCTCAAACCCTCTCCTTTTATGGGCTCTCCAAGCCCACAAGCTGCTTGGATGGTAAGGAAGACTGTCTAAATCTAAAGGCTATTTTCTCTCATGCAAACAGTTCTTCTAAACACTGTGTAATTGTTTTTTTTTTTTTCATGGAGACATAGAAAATAGGTGAATGTGATCGTCTTTTTACTGTGTTCAGAAAGACAGCAAGCAGATGACCAGTACTTGAGTCTAAGAAGAGCTTAATTTTTGCACATGTACTGCAACTTAAAACAACAACAACAACAAACATTTAAAAAATACTTTCCCCAAGTAGTTGAAATGTAATTACTTATGCCAACATTTGCCATTAATAAATTAAAATGATCAAGAAAAGATCTTTCATAACTGATCATGAAAGACTATTTAAGAGGCTGCAGAATATACAAACAGCCCCTTTCCAATCCTGAGAAGGTGGGAGACAGACAACCTGCCTAATTTCACTTGTGCTCAGAATATGTTTAGAAGGATAAAGTCCGTTTTCTTTTTTTTTTTTGTCAAAAATCATTTTCTTTAATTTTTATTTCTCATTTATATGCACAAAGAAATGAATGGGTTTGAAGGAAATTTTATCCAACAGGTATTTTCTGTTGTCTCAGAATTTCAGCTGAAATCCAAAGCTGAAAACAATAGCTAAGGAGGACTACAAAGTCTAAAGAGAGGCATGTTGTACACATGTACTCCGGACTTGTTAAGAGAGGACAGATGTGATCATGTGACTCTCAGCCTATCACCCATCTTCAGCTTATCAAAGAGAAGGCTAGAAATTTGGTGGAACAAGGAAGCTTTCTTTGAAGAGAGTTGCCAGTTAGGAGAGCAGGCTCTGGACTGCCCTTCTACCCCAAGCCAAGTGAAGGAAGCAGCCAGAGAACTTTTTGGAACCATGGGTATGGTTTCTGCCACAAGAGGAAAGGGACAGCTCACCCAGTCCTCAGCTAAATGCACACTGAGGTGTGCCATTTCTCCTACCATAGCCAGGAATTCACATGGGTTTACAAGAATTTGGGTGTGTACATAATGAAGACAGGGCTGCCCCTGGTGGCCCCTGATGGCAGGTCAAGGACAGTGACCTGATCTTCTAAGTTTCAGTGGGTTTGAAGGGCAAGACAGGCAAGCTTGCATAACGTGTTCTAGGGAGCCAAGTGGACACTAGGGAAAGAAGTTGGGCAAGGAGAAAGAGTTGTGTGGAAATTACTCAAAGAGTGCATTTGACAGAGTGAAAGTCTGGACATGGTCATGGAAAATGTCGTTCAAAGAACCCACAAATGTTTGTCACAAGAAAAACAAGCTAGCCTTTGAGCTTTTTCAGAGAGAGAGAAGGCAATTCCAGTCAAGATGGCAGGGTCGCTAAATGCTGTGCTTACCTTCACTCATGACCACATCAAAATTACAACTAATTACAAAACAACCATCATTGAGAATCACCTGAAGTCTAGCTGAACCTAAGCCCTACAGCTATGGACAAACAGAAGAAGCCAATTCAAGACTGGTAGGAGGGGCAGAGACCTGGAAGGGGCTGGTCCCACACCCGAGTGTGACCATGAAAAATTGGGAGGGATATCTTGGCTGCAGAGGTCCCCCCACCCTGAAGAAACAAGGGGTCCCAGCACCACACCAGGCTCCTCAGCCCAGGGTGAGAAGTCCCTATAATTTCTGGTTGTGAAAACCAGTGGAGAAGGTGGCTGAGTGAGATGGAGTCCCAGGTGCTCCTCTTAAAGGGCCTGCGCATGGACTTGCTGAGAGATTGCTTGCTCTGAGCTCCAGTGCTGGATAAGCTTCTGAAGAGGCAACAGGGACATACAAGGGTGGGAGAGGGAGGGAAACTGGTTTGTCTGGCTTCAGGATGATGGTAGAGGGACAGCTTTCTCCTGGACACAGGAGCTGGCAGAAGCCATTATTTCTTTTTGAGCATTCCCCCTCTCGGTGTACAGATGCAGCTGCCATATATGAGTTTCCATCAACATGGCTAATGACATTCATTCACCTCACCCTGGTGATTCTGAGACTATGCCTCATCAAATTTTCAGGCACAGCCAACCTGCTCCCAGTGGCTATTTTGTACAAACAACCTGCCTTGGCTCATGCTGCAGTCTTTCCTAGGGTCTCTCAAAAGTTCATGGAACCCAGACAAGCAGGAGCTAACTTGAGCATGTCCTGTACCTCTGGCTGAACAGCCCTAAGCCTGGCACTAGTGGCACCCAGCCTTGGTTCCCAGGTTGGCCTGTGGAGGAACTTCCAAGCACGGTGTGGATGACAGCCATCTGTGGGATTGCTTTGTGGCTCCTTCCAGGTGGCCCTGGGTGGGCACAGGCTGCAGCTAAACTTGACCTGTAGCAGGCTTCCTCATAGGTGGCCCTGGGGCTGGCATGTGAAATGTCCAGGTTTGAAACGAGCTGGAGCATCACACAGCTACCTCCAAGGATGACACACACAAGGGGCAGATTAGGCAGCCTCCAGAGCCCTGCTGAGGCAGATCCTGGTCTGTAGGGTAAATCTCTGCATCACAACTCCTCCACTGTAGTCACAGCCAGTCCTCACAACAAAAGAGCCTGAGGGTCAATCCCTCTCATTGATATGCAGACAAAAATCAATGCTCAACTACAAGAGGAGGACACACACAAACCACACACACCTGGAGTGCATGGCTCAGGTGACCAGGGAGACTGTGTCACTAAGCCCCCCAGCACACCTAGTATGTAAGACCACTCTACTAAGACCAGGAGACATAGCAGCCTTACCTAATACACAGAAACAAACACAGAGAGGCAGCCAAAATAGGGAGACAAAGAAACATGTCCCAAATAAAAGAAAAGAACAAAGCTTCAGAAAGAGAACTAAACAAAATGGAGTTAAGCAATCTACCAGTGCAGAGTTCCAAACACTGGTTATAAGGATGTTCAATGATCTCAGAGAGAATTTCAACAAACAGATAGGAAACATTAAAATGGAGATAGAAAACATTGAAAAGAACCAGCAATTTAGAAGATAAGGTAGTAAAAAATACCTAATCAGAAAAGCAAAAAGCAAAAAGAATCCGAAAAAGTTAGGACAGTTTAGGGTCCTCTGGAACAACATCAGCCATACCAACATTCACACCACAGGGGTACCAGAAGGAGGAGAGAAAGGGCAAGGGATTGAAAGCCTATTTGAAGAAATAACGACAAAAAACTTCCCTAACCTGGTGAAGGAAACAGATATTCAAACCCAGGAAGTGCATTGTCCCAAACAAGATGAATCCAAAGAGCCCAGCAAGAGGTGTACAATAAGACACATCATAAGTAAAATGCCAAAGGTTAAAGACAAAGAAAAAAATCTTAAAAGCAGTAAGAGAAAAGTAGTTAGTTGCCTACAAGGGAGCTTCCATAAAACCGTCAGCTGATTTCTCAACAGGAACTTTGGAGATCAGAAGGGATTGGCACAAAATATTTAATGTGATGAAAAGCAAAGATCTACAACCCAGCAAAGCTATCATTTAAAATTGAAGGACAGGGCCGGCCGAGTGGCGCATTGGTTAAGCGCTGGTTTTGGGATGCCAGCGGCCCCGGTTCGGATCCCACATGAGGGCCAGTGACACTGCCCTCTACAGCTAACAACAGCTCCACCTGGAGCTGGGCTGTGCGAGCCCCGGTGATGGTGTAGGCTGCAGCCCCTGCTGCAGTGGGCTGCCGTGGGCTACAGTGAGTGGCCCGCAGCCAGCGTGAGCGGCTGGCAGCCAAGCGTGAGCTGCCAATAGCCGCGGTGAGCGACATCCAGAGGCCGGCGACCGATCTGCCTCATCCGGGAAGAGCGCAATGACGATACCAACAGTGAAGCAACATCCTCCGCAACTGAACTGAAGAACAAAAGGACAGCAACTTGTCTGTTCCCCTTCCCCGATTCCCCAATGCCGTTCCCCTCCGCCAATTCCCCAATAAAATCTTTAAAAAAAAAAAATAAATAAAATAAAATAAAATTGAAGGACAGATAAAGAGCTTCCCAGACACGAAAAAGCTAAAGGAGTTTATTATCACCAAACCAGTATTACAAAGGTTCTTGGAGGGACTTCTTTAAGATAAAAGACAAACAAACAAAAATAAATAAATAAAAATATGAATAATAAAATGGCAATAACCACATATTTATCAACAATTTCTTTTAATGTAAATGGATTAAATGCTCCAATCAAAAGATAGGGTGGCTAAATGGATAAGAAAATAAGACCCTTACACATACTGTCTACAAGAGATTCACTTCAGATTGAAAGACACACACAGACTGAAAGCAAAAGGATGGAAAAAGTTATTTCATGAAAATGAAACAAACAGAAAATCCTGCGTAGCAATACTTATACCAGACAAAACAGACTTTAAAGCAAAGGGTATAACAAGAGACAAAGAAGGACCCAGAAATCCTCTTTTGGATATTTATCTGAAGAAACTGAAAATGCTATTTCAAGGAGATATGCTCATCCATACGTTCATCACAGCATTGTTTACAATGGCCAAGATATGAAGCTAACCTGGGCGTCCCTAAATACATGAATGGATAAAGAAGAGGTGGTACAGATATACAATGGAATATTACTCAGCAGTAAAAAGAATGAAATCTTGCCATCTGAGACAACACAACAAGGATGGACCTAGATAGAGGGTGTTGTGCTGAATGTAGTAAGTCTGACAGGGAAAGGCATGTCCTATGATTTCACTTATAAGTAGAATCTAAAGAACAAAATAAACAAACCAATGAAACAGAAAAAAACTCATAGATACAGGGAACATTTTGATGGTTGCCCCATGGGAGAGTGTTTGGGGGTGGGTGAAAAGGGGGAAGAGATTAAGAAGTACAAATTTATTGTTACAAAATAGTCATGGGGATGTAGGGTACAGCATAAGGAATATAGTCAATAGTTTTGTAATAACTATGATGGTTTCAGATGGATACTAGATTTGTTGGGATGATAGATAGAAGGGGGATTGAGGGGCTGAGTGAAAAAGTGAAGGGGTTAAGAAATACATATTGGAAGTTACAAAACAGTCAATGGGATGTAAAGTAAAGCACAGGGAATATAGTCAATAACATGGTAGTAACTATGTATAGTGCCAGGTGGGTACTAGTCAAGGGGATCACTTCATAAATTATATAAATGTCTAACCACCATGTTGTACACCTGAAATTAATATAAAATAATATTGAATGTCAACTGCAATTGAAAAATTAAAAAGGGGGAAAAGATACAGGGGAATAAGAGGTTCAAAATTCCAGGTATAAAACAAATAAGTCATGAGATGTGATGGACAGCATGTGGAATATAGTTAATAATATTGTGATAGCATGGTACAGTGTCAGATGGTTCCTGGACTTATGGTGATCACATCTTTAGGTAGTTAAAAGTTTAATAACTATGAGGTACACCTAAAACTAATGTAATATTGTATGTCAGCTATATTTTTTTAAAAATCTTTAAAAATTGAAAAAAAAATACTTTCTAATAAGAAGAGAAAGGAGAGAGAGAGAAAGAGAGAGAGAGAGAGAGAGAGAGAGAGAGAGAGAGAGAGAGAGCACTGAATGTCCAAAAGAGATGTTCAAACACTGCTGGCTAAATACTCACATTTTGCCCCTTTTTCTTTCATCTGTCCTCCCCTACACCCTTGCTCTGAATGTGGAGGGGTCAATAGCATCCTGGAGGACATGGAGTCAGAATGGACCACAGTCCTCTTCTTGAGCATAGGTTAGGTGTAAGGAGGGGAAAAGGAAGAAGCTTTGAACTAGATGAGAAAGCAAAGGTCTGGCATGAGATTGAGTTTCCTAATTACTGACAATAAGAGTGTTCTCATACTTGGACAGGTAAAGCCAAGGGGTCTGCCTGAGATCTTGTCTGAGAGCAGAGAAGGAAAAACCAACAGGATGTCTGACATTAGTGATGGGGGAAAAACAAAACAAAACAAAAAATGTTCATTTCCTTATTCAGTCCTTCTGAGTCCATTTATTAAACCAGAGGGCTTTACAATGTACCCTGGCAGCAAGGGATAGAAACAGGAGAGATGGCTGGCTGAGTGGCGCAGTGGTTAGGTGCTGGCTTGGGAAGCCAGCGGTCCCGGTTCGGGTCCTACATATGAAGGCCAGTGATACTACCCTCAAAAAAATAAAAAAACAGTTTGCTTATAAAAAACAAACAAACAAAAAAACCAGGAGAGAGACTATTGCTGTCACCAGATACCTTGGACAAGGGCAGCAGGGTTCCTTACTGAGCTAGGAACTTGTCATTTGTTCTCTGTGATTTTCCAGCCTCCCCCAGGCTAAGAAGATCGCTGGGCTCACAGGCTCTCTTCGCCTTAGGGAAGTTTGTGTTTCAGGCCAGAAAGCAGAATTATGTGAAGACAATCTCTCCTTCTATCTTTTGTGGAAGGCTTTATGACTTTTGTGAAAATATTAGGTATTCAGTCATTGGAGGGAGAGAAAAAGGAGTACCTTTGAGGGATAAGAGAGGAGAGAAATTTCCCTCACATGGAAAGGGAATAAAATTCAGCTGTGTCTGAGGGTAGCTGGAGCCTGCCCTTTCTTCCAGCAGCACCATAAACAGGGCAGGGTTTAGAGGGAAAGAGAGGACCATGGAAAGACGATGCGTCCCAGTCAGCGGGCTCCGCTCAACGGACCGAGAAGGCTTGGACAATGAGATCAAACAATGGGCTGGAAACGAAAGGCTCAGAGCCCTCACTGTCTGGACTACAATTTAGTGAGTACAATTTAGCCTCAAGTTCTCATTCATTCCTAGGGAAGATTGAATTCTCAAGTAATCTGGAGACACTGGGACTCAGAGTCAGATACAGTATGATTTTTGAATTGACATTTACTGACCACTTAAATTTGTAGTTGTAAAGTCATATCCACTGTGTGAGAAAAGAAATAACCAAACTGTAAGTGTCTTGATACATGCCACAAGAGAGGTATATGGTAAGAGGCTCAAGGAAGGGGCCACCAGCAAATCACTTTATGGAGGAGGTAGGATTTGTGTGAGGTGATCTTTGCCTGATACACAGGATTCCAAATTGCAGTAGGGCCAGAGGGATGAGTACAAGTCATTCCAGGGTCAGCAGATGCATGGACATGGAAAAGTCAGAGGGAAACAGCATAGAGAAGCCCTTTACTGTAGGTACTCATAGAAGATGCTACACAGGGGTGAGAAATGAAATTGGGTGGGGCCTGCATAGGAGTCTGAAGATTTGTATTTATTTTGGCAGCAACAGGAAAACATTGACATTTTTTAGGGAATAATGTGACATGATCAGAGCAGAGCTTCAGAAAAAAATTCATCTGACAGAGATCTATGAGGTGGAGAGAAGAACAAAGTGATTAAGATGGGATGGGAAACAGGAGGTTATTGCTGGAACCCAGGTGAGAGCTCATGAAGGGCGTGACAGCAGTAGCCGTGACCTTCCTTTGTAGGGGAGGCCGTGACAGACCTTGAGGAGGTAGTCTCAGACCTCCATGGGGGTGAGATAAGAGAGGCTTCTAAGCATCACATCAAACCCAACTGATGGGAAACTTCATAATGCCACCACAGAAATGGGATATAGTGGAAGAGGAGCTAGCTTGCAATTGACAAGTTCTAAACTTGAAGTTCAATTTGATATCTGGATTTACAAGTAGGTAGAGATGTCAGGAGAGAGAAAGGGACTAATGATGAAGAGTCAGCAGTGCCTTTGCAGCGAAGTTGCCATTCACCCTCAGGGGATGTCTCAGAATGATTGGGGACAGGAGAGCCTGGGCTGTGGCAACGGAAAACCAAAGTGCAGAGCAGGGCGAAAATGTGGCTCAGTCCAGATACTGAACCTGAAAAGAGCTGGTTTGAAATCATTTTCTGATTTATTTGGGACTTCCCCATTCTCCCCAGTGCTCTCTTTAGCCCTGGGCCCCTATGTATTTCCCAGCACCTGTCAGGCTTTCTGTGCCATGGACTTTTCTCAAAAATGGGATGAGAGCCAAATAGACTTCCTGAGTTTGGAGAAGCGCTGCCACTTTTGACTTGGTGGACCTGGGGAGCATTTCCTAACTTCACTTGGTCTGTTTCATAACCTCCCTCCAAAATTATTTTTAATTAAAAAAATGAAATTAGTAGGTTCTTTTGTGGAGAAGAAATGAGATAATGCATAATACAGCATCCAATAGTGACTGGTAAATAAATACTAAACCCTCAACAAACATTCCCTTCCTTCTCTTCGGCCCTGCACCAGTGAGTAGTATGTGCTGGTAGAGATCAGGGACCCTGAGTATAACAGCACTGAATTCGACCTAGAAGAAAGCACAGAGACCTACAGCCCTGTTCAGCTCCGTGGATGGCAACTCCATCCTCTACTTGCAAAGGCCAGACCTGGAAGTCCTAGCAGATTTCTCTCACTCTCATATCCTACACGCATCCCTTCGGCAAGTCCTTTTGGCTTCACCAAGGAAATGTGCTCAGAACCTGACAGCTTTTCAACTCCTCTGCAATAGATATACACCCGTCCACAAGTATCTCTGCCCTGGATTATTGCAGTAGCCTCCTAATTGCTCTCCCAGCCTCCACTTTGTTCCCCACAGACTGTTTTCTGCACGGCAGCTGGAATGATCCTTGTAAAGTATAAATCAGATCGCATTCCTCTTCTGCTCAAAGCTCTCCAGTGATATGCCATCTCACAGAGGACCAAATCCAAATGCGTGGCTGTGGTTGACATGGCATGCATCAGCTCACTTCTGGCCCCTCCCTGCATCTCTTCCCACCAGTGTTCAGCCCCGCTGACCTCCTGGCGGTGTCTGGACAGGATGACCCCTCGCTATTCCCTGACATTTGAATGTTCTTCCTCAGATACTGCACAGCTCCTCCCTTCAAATCTCTCTGAGATATTTCCCAATCTCTTTTTAAAACAGAAAATGAGTCTTCAAATCTTACTTCATCAGGGAAAATTCTCTCTCTCTCTGCAGTAGTCAAAAGAGCAACCTCCCCCTACCCTTTTACTCTTTTCTGTTATCCTGCTTTACGCGTATTTTTCCCTCCTTAGCATTTACCATCACCTGCATTATATGTTTACTCATTGAGTTGTTTTTTAAATCTCTTTCCACTAGACCATACACTCTATGAGTAGGAAGTTTCATTTTTCTCCTTACACCGCTGTATTCCTTGTGGCTAGATGGGCAGGGTGCCTCATTCCTTTTTAAACAAGAAAAATATACCTGGATATACCCCCAAAAAGCCCCTCCAGGAATGCTCTTGCCCTAGTTTTTCCTCAAGACACCTTGGTTCCTTTTCACCTGTAGGATTTACTTAGTGTCTTCCCAGAGAACATGAGTGCCACAGTCCAGGTAGGAAGTTCACTTTACCCCACTTTGTTTTTATACATGACCTACATTAGTACCTGTTTTTGCTAACAGAAAGGAGTCCAAAGCGGTTACTTTTACCAAAAAAGGGATGGTGTGAAAATAACATTCAGCGTTTGCCTTACCATGAGCAGCAGGCTTCCAGAGCAGCCAACGTGACCTTACCAAGCTCCTTCTCTGGGAACCACACTCAGCACCTCAGCATCAAGCCACCATTGCTTTGAACTGTATCTGTGAGCACTTGTGCGTTGGCTAGATTTATTTTGTGGATCTGTTAGCAAGATGTGTCCTAAGGTATCAGAAAAGCCCAAGGGAGCTCATAAGGGTGTTATCGCTTAGCCTAAAACTGGCCATAGTAAAGCATATTTGATATGATTTGGTAGGTTATTTGGGGGCTCTGGGAATGCTCAAAACTTTTTTTCATATATTAATGGTCATTGCTTTCTCACTGTTCAGTATTTCAGATTGCGAAAGGGTTCACAAGAATGCTCTACTTTTGGATAGCGGGGGAAGCCTATATCTATTTCTTTCACTACAGTCCTTTATGATTAGCAATTTCTATTTCATTGATCTGCCACTCTTTTCAAGTCAGTCTTCCCACTGGAATGTGAGTCCCATGAGGGCTGGAGCCGGTCGGCTTCACTCAGGCCTCGCAGCTCTGACAGAGTGGCTTGCACACAAGAGGCTCGTCATAAACGACAGTTGGGTGGATGGATGAAGAAATGCATGTGAATGGAGTGCGGAGGGGAAATTGCTGTTGCAAGCAGACAAAAGAAAATCTGGCTGTAGATGCTTCCAGCTTTTTCAGAGGTGGCATATTCTGGCATATTCCTATTAAGGAAGAATAGACTTTTGCACTGCTCCCTTCCCACTTAGGGAGACCGGTGTGCCAAAGAGTTTGATCTCATTCAAGGAAAGACCAATTTCCCAGCTTCTACTGGTACTCTATGCTATGAACGGGCAGATATCCTGAGAGAATGGCCTTTTGTTTAGAAGAGAGCCTTAATGAGGTTAAGGATTTACCGAGGGAGGCTTTCATGAGTTCAGAGCAGTGAACTGGAAAATAAAACTCTACTACATTAAAATGAGCGGTGTATTGGTTTGCTAGTGCTGCCATAACATAGTAAAACAGACCAGGGTGGCTTAAACAGCAGAAATTTGTTATCTTACAGTTCTAGAGGTTAGGAGTCCAAGATCAAGGTGTTAGCAGTGGATTTCTTCTGAGGCCTCTCTCCTTGCCTTGTAGATGGCTGCCTTCTCCTTCTCTCTTGCCATGGTCTTTCCTTTATGGGTGTCTGTATCTTAATCGCCTCTTCTTATAAGGATACCATTAATATTGAATTAGGGACCACTTTAATGACCTCATCTTCATTTAATTACCTCTTTAAAGACTCTACCTTCTGTGTGACTGACTCATTTCTCTTAGCATGATGTCCTCCAGGTTCACCCACTTGGACCTGGATTTGGTTGTTGCATATTGTAGGATTTCCTTCTTCTTCAAGGCTGAATAATTCCACTGTATGTATATACTACATTTTCTTCATTTATTCATCCTGTCAGTGGACAGTTAGATTGAGTCTATATTTTGGCTATTGTGAATAGTGCTGCAATGATCATGGGAGTGCAGGTATCTCTTTGAGATTCTGATACCAGCTCTTTTGGATATATACTCAGAAATGGAATTGCTGGATCCTATAGCTGTTTTATTGTTTTAATTTTTTTCGAGGAACCTCCATCCTATTTTCCATAACAGCTATACCATTTTACATTCCCCCCAACAACAAAAAAGGGTTTCAATTTCTTCACATCCTCACCAACACTTGTCTTTTTTTTTTGAAGATTTTATTGGGGAATTGGGGGAGGGGACCAGCCAAGTTGTTGTTCTTCAATCTTCGTTGTGGAGGGCCACCAGTCACCACCTGGCTTCCTGTTGGCAGCTCGTGGCCTCTACGCTCAACGTGCTGTGTTCAAATTTAGTTGCAGGTGGGCGTAGCCACAATCCCACGAGGGAGTCAAACCTGGCAGCCTTGTTGTTAAGAGCGCATATCCTATCCACTGAGCCATCCGGGCGGCAGATCAACTCAAGGTGCCCAGTTCAGTCTTAGTTGCGGGTGGGCGTAGCCCACCATTGAACAGGCAATCTTGTTATTACACCAGCTGAGCCATCCTGCCACCTGATGGCAGCTCAGTGACAACTCAGCTAGAGCGCAGCGTTCACTGGCCCATGATGCTCAGAGCACGCACTCTAAGCCAACTCTTAACCAACTGAGCCACTCGGCCGGCCTGTCTTTTGTTTTTTTGATAATCATCATCCTAACAGGTATGAGGTGATATCTCATTATGATTCTACTTACATAAAGTATCTAAAATAGTCAGACTCACAGAAGCAGAAAGTAAAATGGTTGTTACCAGGGCTGGAGAGAGGCAGGAAATGGGAAGTATTTCAATGGGTATAAAGTTTCAGTTCCACAAGAGAAGTAAGTTCTAGAGACCTGCTGTACAACACAGTGCCTATAATCAACAATACTGTGACGTATGCTGAAAACTTTGTTAAGGGGGTAGATTTTCAAGTCACCTATTTTTACACCCCATATACACACATACAACCGGAGAGGAGAAGGAGGAAACTTTTGGAGGAGATGGATAGTTTATTACCTCAATTAATGGTTTCTGAGTGTTTGCATATGTTCAAACCCATCAAATTGTTTAAATATGTACAAGGTTGTTTTTTTTTTTTTGATGCCAATTATATCTCAATAAAACTGTTAAAAAACAAAGGACCCTATCTTCAAATCCAGTCACAGTCTGAGGTACTTGGGTGTTATGACTTCAACATATGAATTTTGGGGAGGGACACAATTTAGCCCATAACAAAGAGGTATCACAAAGACGTGGGAAGCTGAGAATAAGAGATGGATAAGGGAACACGGAGGCCCCATCCTGTGGTGGCAGGCTAGGGATCCTGTGGAGGGGGACACACAGTGTAGTGGAGACGGCCAGGTGTTGTCCTTTCTTCCAGAGTAATAGAGTTTGGCTGGGCAGATGGCCACCTGGCTATTTCCTAGTCACCCTTGTGGCTAGGTGTGGTCATGGACTATGCACTGTGCGTGAAAGTGATGCATGGGATGTCTGTTCACTTGCTCAGAAAAAATGTGATTGCCTTGCATTCTCACCCTGTGTGTAATCTGTGAGTGGGAGCACGAGCTTGTCTGCAGCCCAGCTGTGACTGTGCAGTCCAGGACCAGGTCCTAAGGGGAAGGTGGGGAAATGAATGGAAGGAATTTGGGTCCCTGCATGATAATGTGGAGTCATCCCATTCACTCAATTACTCCCCTCAAGACTGTTATGTGAGCATGAAATACATTTTTTCATTGTTAGTCCCTGTATTTGGGAGACTCTTTGTTATGTTCATTATCCTATCTAACACAGACAGCAATATATCTCTTATGGTCCCATGATTAGTGAATTCTTAACAGAAGTTTAAAGAAGAGGGATATTTTATTTTAAATTATCTATTATGCTGCTTGAGGCAGTGTAAAACTATTGATTGTTTCAAACTTCAGCTAATGTCTACCATCCATGTACTTCTTGCATTGGTGAGGAATCAGAGAAACATGTGCTGTTTTTCCCTTGTAAGGTGACAATGGATGAAGGGAATTGGAATGTGAGGTGGATTGAGAGTTTAGTGGGACCAGGAAATCTGAGCAAGAGGTGAGCACAGCAATAGAGGCAGCTTGGGTTTGCAGAAATCTTGGGAAAGGCACTGAACTCTCCACAAAATGTACGATGGGGACTCAGCCATTTTTATTTAAACATGAAATATAAAAACAACTACACAGACCAGAGGACTTAGGAACACCAAGGTGAGAGCCAACATGTGTTTGGTATATACATGAATGAAGAGATGGATGAAAGACGGAACCTAATGTTGTTGTACTATTGGGTACAACGCCATCTTGGGTATTTGAACACTGGAGGGAGGACTCTCCTAGATCAAGGGGAAAGCAAAATACAGTAAAACCTTGGATTGCGAGTAACTTGGTTTGCAAGTATTCCACATGACGAGCAAACATTTCTAATACATTTTAACTTGGTAAACGAGCAATGTCTTGCAATACGAGTAATTTGTTTCTGGAACTAATTATGCTCGCAAACCAAGGTATTACTGTAAATGGAGCACACCTGTATGCTGGGCCTCGGCCTAGAATTTTAAAGGGTGCTCCTTCACCTGGGCCTGTACTGAACCTTCACTGGGCTTTGCCTTTGCAACTACTAACTCTCAGCTTCTATCTCCACCTCTCTCACAACTATGATGAGGGTTGCTGTCTAAGAGGTTGATCTTCCACCTGCTTGTTCAGTCTGTGAGGTATTCAGTTTGCTTTATTTCACCGTTTTGTTTTCTCCCAGTCAGGAGTAAATCAGTCCACTGTGAGCTCTGAGGACCAATCCCACCAGACCGTGACTATTTTTGTTTCTTGGTCCCTTACAGAACCAAAACTGTGTATCAAGCTTTCTTATATAAGAAGTCAGCATGGGGCCAGCCGAGTGGCATGGTGGTTAAGCACTGGCCTGGGGAGCCAGCGGCCCTGGTTCGGGTCCCACATATGAGGGCCAGTGCAACTGCCCTCAAAAAAAAAAATCAAAAAAAATCAGGGTTCCTATTTGGGCTGGCCGAGTGGCGCATTGGTTAAGCGCTGGTTTTGGGATGCCAGCGGCCCCGGTTCGGATCCCACATGAGGGCCAGTGACACTGCCCTCTACAGCTAACAACAGCTCCACCTGGAGCTGGGCTGTGCGAGCCCCCGTGATGGTGTGGGCTGCAGCCCCTGCTGCAGTGGGCTGCCATAGGCTACAGTGAGTGGCCCGCAGCCAGCGTGAGCGGCTGGCAGCCAAGAGTGAGCTGCCAATAGCCGCGGTGAGTGACATGCAGAGGCCGGCGACCGATCTGCCTCATCCGGGAAGAGCGCAATGACGATACCAACAGTGAAGCAACATCCTCCGCAACTAAACTGAAGAACAAAAAGACAGCAACTTGTCTGTTCCCCTTCCCCGATTCCCCAACGCAGCTCCCCTCCGCCAAGTCCCCAATAAAATCTTTAAAAAAAATAAAATAAAATAAAATAAAATAAAATAAAATAAAATTGAAAAGAGTTTAAAAAAAAAAAAAAGAAGTCAGCATGAAATATCGAAATGTAAATACTGTGTGTCTGGGAAGTAGGTGGGGGCCAGAACACAGGGGTGCTACTTTAAAGTATTTTCTTCATGCTTTCCAGGCTTTCCTAATTTGGGGTACAAGTCCATATTCAGATATTCGGTTTTGTCTGATTTTGAAATCTTAAATCTATTTCCCCCTCTTACAGAAAGCCTAGTTTCTGAGAATGCACTCCATCTGCACGTATACTTCAAGGTGGGGTGCCAGGGCTTGTCATAGGGTTTCCCAATGAGCTGGGATGAATTGCCCTAATTAAAATTAACGGGAAAACTAGAAATTTCGATGGTTACTGTGTTGTCACAATGCCCACGAAGTGGTTTTGGGGACTGTATGAAAATAGAAGAATAATTTTAGTTTGGCGCAATTCACAGTGTCATGTTTGGCAGGAAATGTCTCAAATTCAGCTATTCAAATCTCACTTCTATTTTAGCTAGTCCATAGAGCCTGAGTAGAGGATCGGATTGTGCTGATGAAATTCTTGGCCGAATCTCTGGAGAAAGGACACTTCCAGGATTAACCGATTCTACAGAGGTCTGTGTCTTTCATTATCCTTGACTATTTTGCAAGTCTGTGGAAGCTGAAGTTAACTGTGCAAGGCAGATGGTGATGCGACTAATTCTCATTCTTAGAAATACAAATGAATTTTGTCAAGTGAAAATGCATCCATTTCCATTCTATGGAAGAGTCCAGTTTTGCATCAGTCAGCAAATTTAATTCAGAATTCCTGATTACCTATAAATGTGTTTTTTCTTTGGATTCGCTTTTGAATCATTTTTTCCTTCTTACTGGTTCTGTCATTAAATAGTGAGTGAAATAAAAATCTTTTACACATTCATTTTGTATTTGTATGAGAGTCACAGTTTTGAAAAATTACTTTTTGGTACCCTGATCTCTAGCAACTTGGTGCATCTCCAAAGGTAGGGCTGGCAAAGGCTGAGGAGGGAACCCTGAGATTCTTACTGAGCATTTACCCAGACGAGACTGGTTGAATGAGTTACTTAAAAGGACAAGATAACGTTTACCCTCATTCCTGGATAACAGAGGCTCTAGATTTGGGTGCTTTTCAGTATAGAGTTATAAAACGTTATATGTTTGCACAGCTAAATTTGAGGACTGCTGTGATTCTCTATTTTTTTTATCCTACATTTTAACTAGTTCACTTACATAACAACAAAAAATGGTAATAACAGATGTTATGCTGGCCTTAGAGAAATAGGATGGAAAAATAAACACTGTTGGATCTCTGTCTCTCTCTCCCTCCAGCACTTATCTCTTCACCTGTTCCCATGTTAATTTCATTATCCCATGCTGCCTTCTCCACAAGTTTTGACCTACTGGCTGCTAGCATTTCAGCATCTCTTACTCATATCCTTTGTGGAAAAAAACAAGAGAGCCATTAGCATAACTCTTTTTTTTTTTCAAAACTGTCAGCATGAGGAGCATTCTAACTCGGAGAGGAGGGTGGAATTTTTTATAGGGCTTTAGCAGGCAGGGTCAGCTGAAGTTCAGCTAGTTTCAAGAATATTTGTTCAAAGATGGTTCTCAGGAAAGGGAGGAATTATTCCGACTAATTAGCAGCCATTGTTTGGACAATTTGGATTTACTAAGAGGAGTGGGAGGAATGGGAGGGGCTGAGGTCATGTGCAAATGGGGGGACAAGGCACAGAGAACCACAGGGGAAACTTGTCAGTTCTCAGGCCATAGAGACCCTTTCCCCACATTCAGTTGGCTAAATCCTAGGGAAGGATTTTCATTGACCTGAATTGGAACATGTGCCTATCCCTGGAGCGCTCACTATGGTCCAGGAATAGGACCAAGGACAAAGGGGCCGCTCCCCAGCCGACCCAAAAGCTAGAGCAGGGGGAGGGGCAGCTCATGAAAAGAGCAGCCTAGACCTGGCCAGAGGGCATCACAATGAGCAGGGCGGCCCTACCCCTTCTCTCTGTTTGTGTCCAGGAAGCCCTCTTTTTCCTTCTCCCAGGTGAATGTCTCAACTTTGCCTTTAGGGGACAAGCCTTAGGGGAGGGCCACTCAAAGAACTCTGTCTAATGAGTGTGAAGCTGTGAAAGCTGCTTCTGGGCACAGCCCCCCACTAGACCTCCTGAAGGCTGTACACAGCCATTGCATCCAGATTCCTTCTTCTGAAATCCTTAGTACTTTCTAAATGATCACCATGGTCATTTAGGGAAGAAAAGCAAGTTTGATTTTAATAAACATCTCAACATTGGCTGTGCTCTGTGCCTCTTCATTCTTTCCTCTCTCTTGTTTTTGACTGCAAAACCCCTTCCAAACATCCAGTGCCCATTAGCCCTTGTTTCCTATAAAAATAAGACAGATCTACCCTATGAACATAGTTACAAGTGAATAAAAATTAAGATCCAGGGGAATGTAATATCTGTCCTTATCATTTATATTTTGCTGGAAGAGTAAATTGGTTACATATTATGGACTCTACCGTCAAAATCCCCAGAATTTGAATCCTGACTTCCCACTGGCTTGCTCTGTGACTTTGGGCAAATACTTAACCTCAGTAAGTCCCAGTTTTCTTATTGAGAAATGAAGATAACACCTAGCACAAAATTTAAAAGAACTGTGGGTGTAAAGAACACACCATTGTATCTGAAATATATTAATATCCAATAATTATCATTTTTGATGATGAAGATGATGATGATAATTATGAAGGTACTAAACCCTGCTCATCTACAGGTTCCTCCCTCACCCTGATATTCTATTTTAAAATAGAATTTTAGGATTAGAAGGGAACTCACAGATGACATTAGCCAGTGGTCAAACCTCCCTGAAGAGATCTCAGTTGCTCCAGGGCCAAGAAGGAAGAGAACCAGGTGGGAATTTATGGTGGGGCAGAATAAACCTCTGCCCTGCAGAACGAGGCAAGTGAGCCAGGGACAAAGGGATCCTCATTTTAGAGAGTTGGGTCCAGGCTCACTTTTTGTCTTTTAGTGTGTGTGTGTGTGTGTGTGTGTGTGTGTGTGTCCATTTGTGTATATGTTTGGATCTGTGTATGTTCATGGGATGTGATGATTGAACAGTATGTGACATTAAGAAATGATTAACACTGACACTACTTATAGGTCAGCATCTATAATTAGCAATGTAGAAAGGGGAAATGAAATTTAGCTTAGCTGTGAAAAAGTAATACTAATTATAGTCATTCACATGAGCCCCTTACCATTATGCTTAATTACCATGCAGCACAATCATAATCATATGTATCATTAAATATGTGTCCAGTTAAATTTCATGTAAGTTGTCTTAATTAGAGTCATCGTCTCTGCTTCACTTAGACACCTGCTCAGAGACACATCGCTTAAAGTCCCTGCTACTTCAGGGGCTATCAAGAGAAACTGAGCCCCTGAAGTTCCAGAACTGGCTGCCAGGTTGTACTGATAGTTAGTCTAGTTTGAGAAAATAGTCCTCTCAAACATATCCCAATGCAGGGGAAGGCACGAAGAATCTGAGGTCTTTCCCCCTCATCTTTTCCACCAGGTCTTCAGGGAGCCCAGGGAACTCACCTGGCATAGCTTGGGTGTGTGTGTGTGTGTGTGGGGAGAGAGAGAGAGAGAGAGAGAGAGAGAGAGAGAGAGAGAGAGAATAAAAGAGTGATAGAGAGATACAGAGAGAATGGAGAAAGAAATGAAGGCCAAGAGACAAGGAGAGAATCAGAAACAGACAGATTCAGAGAAGCAGATAGAGGTGGAGACAGAGAGTCAAGTAGACAGAGAGAGGACATAAAAAGTTGGGTGGAGGCACAGACACGGAGGGTCAGTCAGTAAGGAGAGAGCATTCAGAGGCCTTCATAGTGCTGGTTGTTTTTCTATGATACTTCACCGGACAAAAATATTTCCCACAAGCAGAGCCAGTCAATTGTAGGGTGTCTCATTGTCTTGGATGGTGAAGAAACAGGAAGAAGGGGATCAAAAGAAAAGGGGAGGTAGGCAGAAGAGGGGGAGATAGAGCAACAGAAAGAGGGACTGGGAAAGACAGACATGGAGGAGTCAGGGCAAGGGAAGAGGGGCTGGAGGGGGTTAGTGAGTCTGCTGGACGCTCTGACAGTACCCACCTCGTTAAAGGCTGTGGAGACAAGGAAACTTGGGGACACATTCATGTCTTCCTTTTGTTGGGATAAAAGTTCCAAGTCCTTAATGATCATTTATTGGGCACCTATGATGTACCTGGAACCAGGCTAAGTGCTTTTACCTATACTGACTCATCAGCCCTCAAAATGACACTATCTGGCAGATACTGTCATGATGCCCATATTATGGCATATAACTTGACCAAAGTCAGCCAGGTAGTAAGTGAGATTCAAATCTGCCATCTGGCTCCAGATCTTGTGCTTCTCAACCACAATATATCACCAGCAAAGCCAGTTATGTAATAAATAATAGTTAAGGGATCCACAGTTTAAAAGTATTCTTTGTGTGTGTGTGTTTTAGTTTTCTTTATGGAACAATGGACGAAAATATATATAGGAGAGGTATTTACCTGTAATAAACTGGCCCCATGGGGCCCTGCCTTGAAAAAAAAAATAGTATTCATGCTTAATTATAATTTATTTCTAATTAATTTAATATGCAAGTCAATCAACATTCCCAGAATAAAACATTTTCATTTCCATGAAGATTTCAATACCTTATCAGCTTCACAAGAGAAGCAAGGACAGAGTTATAGAGCTGTGGTTAACAGAGAAATAGAAGCCCTGAGGAGTTTAGTTGCTTCAGGACTTTCACACAGTAAGCTGGACAGATCCCAGTGCCCCCCTCTGTGGGCCCCACTTCCTACACTGAGTCTGCTTCTGTTGTTTTTCTGTGGAGAGACCTTAACGGGACTGGAATTTGGTTCCTCGGTGACTCCAATTTCCCCCGTGGAAACTCATGCAAAATCTCTTCATCCGCTTTCTAATCTGTTAATAAATAATGATAATTTCTAAAATAAATCATTTGGTTATCATCCTTGGAGATTAATTGGGTAATTAATTCTAGCTAAGTGCTTCTGAAGTATAAAGTGCTTCATGCGTCTTAAGGATTTCTGCTCCCGTGTTCTCGGGATTTCTGCTCCCGTGTTCTCGGGATTTATGCTCCCGTGTTCTAGGCCTGGAGGGCAGGGATTCTCTGTGAAATAAGAGGCTGATTATGAATGACCCCGACCAGGGCTGACTCTCATGATCACACCAACCCTCTTCAGAGAACTCATGGGGAAGGCAGATGATTGCCAGGGTCATATTTCCTCCCCAGACTGAAATGCTGAGCACTGAATTGCAAATCTAAAGCAACTGGCAAGAAAGAATTCAGCTTCCTCATTGCTTAGCTGCAGGTCGCCCATGGACTGTATTAATTTTGCAGCAGGGAGAGTCGTTTTGGTGAGTGGTAGGGATGCAAAGGGTTTCATATGCCAACCCAAGGATCTAGGGGACACTTGTGCAACTGAAGCCTGGGCTGTGTTTCTATAGTTGCTGACTTTTGGGCCAGCCGAATGGCTCAGTTGGTTAAGAGCTCTCTCAAGAGTGCAAGCTGAGCTCTGAGCAACAGCGGTTCGAGGCCAGCCCGAGCTGAGTTGCCGTTGAGCTGCCAACAGGTGGCAGGATGGCTCAGCTAAAAAAAAAAACAAAAACAAAAAACAAAATCCTTCTATAGTTGCTGACTTTTGAACATATTGACAACTAACACAAAAAAGGGCAAGAAGGTGACAGTATGGGCTAGTGACTAAAAACATGAACTTTGGAGTCACACAACCTGGGTTTGAATCTGGCCTAACTGTTCACTAGCTACACGTTCACCACTTTAACCATGACTTCTATGCAGATAACTCCTAAATTCAACTTATATTTATTGTATAAAAATGACTATGCTAGAACGTTTAGAGAACTTGGTGGCTAGAGTAGACTGAGCCAAAAAGATATGCTTATATTCTAATGCCAAGAACCTGTATATATTACCTTATATTGCAAACACACACACACACACACACACACACACACACCACCTCCACCACCACCACCACCACCACCAAAAATACCCAACAACAACAACAAACCCCCCCAAAACGTATATGGCAAATGAAGTGATTGCAGTAAGGGCTTTTTGAGGAAGCGTGTATCCAGGAGTACCCCTGTGGGCTCTAAGTCCAATGACAAGTGTCCTTGAAGAATGAGGCAGTGGAGATTTGACAGAAGAGGAGGAGGCGATGTGATCACAGAGGCAAAGAGTGGAGGAATGTGGCCATGAACCAGGGAACTCCTGGAGCCTCTAGGACCTGGAAGAGACAAGGGACAGATTCTCCCCTACAGTCTTTGGCGGGATCACAGCTCTATGGACACCTTAATGTCAGGCATCTGGCCTCCAGAGCTGTGAGAGAATCAATTTCTGTTGTTCTAAGCCACTCAGTTTGTGGTAATTTGTTACCGCAGCCCCAGGAGGCTAATATAGTGATTAATTGGATTTGGGGAGTAAGTAACAGGGTGGGCCTGAGATAGGTGCCAGTTTCTGGTTTAGGTGACTGGGTTGAAAGTGGTATCCTTTTTCACCAAGACTGAGCAGACGTGCAGGTCTAAGGAAGATGTTGGTGAGTCCTGGTTGGACATGTTGACTGTTGGAACAGACATTTCTCCCCTGGGTCTCTTCACACCTCCAGGTCTCACTGAGTATGCTATGAATGCAAGGCCCTGACTGTCTCAACCTGCGCCATTTCTCAGGCTTGTTTTTGCAGTGAGTAATCTTGAGGGACACCTACCAAGATGAGGAACAGGCTTGCTCACTGCTTGTAATAAAGCAGCAGGTTCCTAAAGCTCAGTGTCCCTTTCCTGTCACACAATCCAATGTGTGTACAGGCAAGTCACCTGGCCCTCCATTGCACTCTTGCAGGATTTGGGGTGCAAGGTACTGATGTCAACATGCTGATGCTCATGCCTCCTGCTGTGCTGTGATTAATAAGGACCTTTGTCTCTGAAATAAGAGTCTCGTTTCTTTTGATTACATCCATAAAAATAGGCTAACTTACTGGCTTGAAAGTAGAGTGAAAGCAACCTTACCCGGACTCCAAGTCGAGAATATCTGTATGGGTCCTTCTGGAAACACCAAATAGGGAGCTGAATAAATTAGTCAGCAGCTCACCAGAGACATTTGGGTCAGAGATAACAGATTTGGAGATTGTCAGCTGAGAACTCGTAGTCAAAGCTATGAATCTGAATCACATGAGCCTGGAAAATTTTATGAAGTGGGATGGGAAGGGGAGGGGAGGAAAACTGAGAAACACTGATATTTGTGGGGTAAGGAAGAGAATGCAAAAAGTAGACAAAAATGATGCAAATATTTTCCTACTTAGTCTCTGTATCTCAGTAATCTTTTAGTTGCTATCTTTACCTTGGACTCCTTCCTCTGCCATCTTCTCCTGCATCTAATTGGTTTTTAATTTCAGTTAATCTTTGACTCACACTTTGTCCCATACCCATCCTTCTTTGCATTTCTAGCTGACATGCTAGCCTAGACTCCACAACTATTACACAAATTCTTTGTAACAACCCCCTAATTGGTCTTTTTGCTTTCTGTTATACCAAAACAATCCATCCTACATCGTGCTGCCAGATGAATTTTCTTAAAATGTCACTTGGATTGACTCATTCTCCTTGGTTAGAATGAATCCATAGCTCCCTAGTGTGTCTGAGATTCCTATTCTTTCTGTGCCCATTGACTCTGATTCTTTCACAGAACAGGAATTGGCATCAGAAGGAATGAAATTTAATCGTGAGAGAGAACTAGCAAAAGGATGGATGGGGGAGAAAAGTGAAAAGGACATACTTAGGTTGTGAGGAGGAGTTGTCTTTGTGGGGTATTGGATGGGTCTCATTCTGGGCTAAGCAAGTTATAACCTACAGGCCAAATTGAGCCTGCCCCAGTTATTGTAAATAAAGTTTTATTGGAACACAGCCACAGACATTCTCTGCATATTGCTTAGGGCTGCTTTTGTGCTACAACTTCAAAGTTGAGTAGTTGCGGCAAAAACTATCTGGCCTGTGAAAGCCTAAAATATTTACTATCTGGCCCTTTACAGAAAAAAGTTTGCCAATCCCTGGTCTAGTTACAGCTGCCATATGTGAGATATCTGACCTCACGGAATGTAGAAAAGGATATTTTAGGAAGTGATACTAAGGATTACCATTTGGATGGATCCCTGCAGACAGCCTTTGAAAGGTTCCAGTACATATATGACTTGCTTTTAATGCTGGACAGTTTCTCTGACTACGTCTTCTCAGAGACTGAGCCACAAGAAAATCCCACTTAAGTCCCCTTTGTGTATTGATCCTTCTGCATCTTTGTTTACACTAGTAATCTCTCTCCTGAAATTTCTCTTCACATTTCCACGTCTACTTTATTCCTTTAAATTCCTTCCTTCAAATTCCAACTCAAGTTCTGTCTCCTTTGATAAGCTTTCCCTGACCTTTACTGAACAGAGTTTACCTTGCATGCTAATAGCTGCATTTAATCAGAGCTCCCCCCATTCAACCATATACTGCTATGTATTTTTGGTTAATCTTTTCGTGGTGTGGAGCTATCTTCCTATAGATCACAAGTTTATTGAAGCCAGGGACTGTATCTTGTCTATCTTTTTATCCCCCCACAGCTTCTGGCAAAGGGACTTGAATAAAATTGTGTTTGAGAAATCTGCTTATAAATAGTGAAATCATGAGAAATACTAGAAAACAGATCTTCCAACTTCCAAGCCCTACCAAAATGCCATGCACAAAGATTTTCATACATTAACATCCGGGTCAGTTTTTAAGTAACTGGATTTATTGTGTAAAATTCCAAACCTTATAATGAGAAAGTAAGGGTGCCTGGGCTCTGATATATGTCACCTCATCGATTGCTAGGCTTGATTTGGTGTCCCTTAGCTCCTTAACCCCTCCCTGAGTGTTGCCTCCTAAAGCCTCCTGCTCAAAAAAGGGGTCTTGGGGCCAGCCAAGTAGCTCAGTTGGTTAAGAGCGTGAGCTCTGAGCAATAGGGTCGCCGGTTCGATTCCCACATGGACCAGTGAACTGCGCCAGAGCTGAGCTGGCACTGAGTTGGCATTCACCAGCAGGATGGCTCAGCTGGTGAGAGCACATGCTCCTAACAACAAGGTTGCCAATTCAACGCCCGCTTGGGATGGTGGCTACGCCCACCCATAACTAAGATTGAACACAGCACCTTGAGCTGAGCTGCCCTGAGCTGCCAACAGGCGCCCAGATGGCGACTGGACTTGGAGCTGAGCTAGCTGTGCCCTCCACAACTAAGACTGAAGAACAACAATCCCCCCAATTCATCAATACTATTCCTCTTCCCCAATTCCATAATAAATTTTTTTTTTAAAGGGGGTCTTCTCAGACAGGAGGACAGTTCTGTGGTCACACGTGCAGTAGCCTTCCATCAGAGCAATCTGTGATCGTGGTGAAAATGTGGGCTAATATCCCAATTTTCTGTTTTCAGACACGTCTCCATATATTTCTTTTTTATTTTAAAACACTTTTTACTGAAGTATAACATACATACGTAAAAGTATACTTATCATAAATGTACAACACAGTGAAAATCACAAACTGAACACACCTGTGTCACCAGCTCTCAGATCAAGAAACAACATTATCCATACCAAAAAATCCGTATCATACTCTTTCAGTGGCTGGCTCCCCGAGCCCTTCTGCAAGGGGGCTGCTCTGCTGAATTGTAACAGCATTGGCTAGTTTTGCCAGGTGTGGTGCTTTATATAAATGGAATCATACGATATGCACATTTGTGCCTGGCTTCTCTTGTTTGTGAGATTCAGTCACAGTGTTGTGTGTAGTTGTAGGCTATTGCTGTTGCTCTGCAACGAGTAAATAAATAGTAGTGCATCTGTACAATGGGATACTATCCATTTTGTTTTCATTAATGGCATCTTACATTGGAAATCTCAAGAGCTCAGCTGTTGAAAGTGAAGCCCAATGCTGCAATTAACACAGTGTTATTCTCGAATTTTTAATTCACAAAAGCTCAATGGCATCAGTGTCTTGGACAGGCACTATATCAGCTTCTGAGCCAGGAAAACCTGTTTTGCTTCATATCTGTTATTGGTTTGTAACAAACAGTCTCTTAAATTCCATTGTTAAGTATCATTGTTGATCTTAGAACTGTATTCATACAGCAACATTTTTTTCAGAGTAAAAATAGAGCAATCAAAAAAGTCAACATGTGCTTTAAGTAACTTGATTCATTATCTCTGAAAATTTCTCCTCTTCATGCTTTACATACTTATGTAAACATCTTACTTTTAATGACAAAAACTGTATTATATTTAGTTTGCTTTGATATGTGTTTCTTCCTTCCACCAAAACACACACACACACACACACACACACACACACACACACCCCTCACTCTCACTGACTGTAGACATTTAACTATAGCACCACTAGTGGCTTAAACTTCATTTTGACCATCTGTTTGGAAGAAATCCAAAACCCGTATTATAGGAAAAGTCACAATGTTATGGTACTCTCCGTGAACATGCCTGTGCAAAAGGTTTACTGAGGTATAATTTACACAAAATTCACCCTCTTTATCGTTCTATGCATTCCTCTACCACAATCAAGATCAGAACAGTCCATCATCCCCAAAAGTTCCTTCATGACCACTGTTGTCAATTCCGACCCTCCACTCTACTCCCCGGCAAACAGCTATTTCCTAACAGTGTATAAAATGGCTTCCCCTTCTTTGTCACACAGAAAAGCAGAACAGAGCCTGGCTCCTTGCTGCCTCTCCTGCCGTGACCCACAGCATTTCTCCTGTGCCAGCCACACCGGCCTCGTCCAGCGCCTTGTCCTCTCCAAGCTTCCACTCACGAATCTTACCTGTCATCCCTTTTACCTAGAACACTTTTCTCTTCCCTCTGGACCCAGTCAACTCCTACTCATCTTTGAGATCTCAGTTCAACATCATTTTCTCAGAGAAACCTTCTACGTTGCACTGTGCATGTGTGAAGCAACGGTTTTATTGTACATTGGTTTATGTATTATCTGATTAATGTCTATCTTCCCATTAAACTGTGAGCTTCATGAGGGCAGGGTTTTCTCATGATTGTAGGCTGAGCATGCAGCACATAGTAGGTACTCAATAAAGACTAAGTAGATGAATATATACTTTGAAGCCAGCACTGTTCTATGTGTTAACCTTTGATTCTTTCAAGGGTGCAGTAAAATCAATATTATTATTTCTGTTCTACAAGTGTGATGACCTTAAACCATAATTTTTTTGCCACTCCTCCCTCCAGAGGGTGGACCCTAATTCCCCTCCCATTGAATGTAAGCTGACTCAGTGACTCACTTCTTATGAATAAAAGAATACAACAGAACTGACAGTATCATAAAGGCATTGCACTTTCTTCTCACTCTCTCTGGGGGAAGCCAGCTGCCTTGTCCTGCAGAAACCTCAGCCACCCTATGGAGAAGTCTGTGTAGAGAGGAACTGAGTCGTCTTGCCAACAGCCACATGAGTGAGGGAAGTGGGTCCTTTAACCCCAGTCAAGTCTGTAGATGACTGTGGCCCTGACCTTATGAAAGCCTCTGAGCCAGAACCATCCAGCTAAACCACACTGATTTCTGACTCACAAAAACCCTATGACAGAATAAACGTTTGCTGTTTTGAGCTACTAACTTTGAGGATACTTTGTTATACAACAGACAACGAGAAGAACTGATGAGGAAAGTAAAGCACAGTTTAAGTTGTTACATGTCACACAACTAGTAAATGGCAGATCCAGGATCCAAACACAGGTCTGTGTAGCTCTAAAACCTGTTTCTGTACCTTGTCATGCTACCTCCTAAATCTGCTTAGTGTGGGACAGAGGTCCAAGATGGAGGATTAGGTAAATGCTAAACTATTGCATGCCAGGATTACACCAAAATTACAAATAAATTATAGAATCATCTGAAGACCAGCTGAAAGAACCCCTATAACGAAGGATATAAACAGGCCACATCAAGACAGGTAGGAGGAAGGGAGATGCGAAACAGGCTGACCCCAAGCCCTTGGATGGTGGTTGAATACCGGGAGGGACACCTCAGTGGCAGAGGTCCCCCATGAAGAGGAAGGGGTCCCAGCCCCATGCCAGGGCCCCCAGACCAGGGGTCCTATGCCAGGAAGGGGAGTTCCCACAGCATCTGGCAGTGAAAATCAGCAAGGACTCTGTCTGCCAGTCCCGGTGTGGTAAAGGGCTCTTATAGGGCCAGCACATGGACTCGAAAACACTCACCTGGTCTCTGGCGGAAGGGCGGCAGCTCGGGAGGCCCAGGGTCTGATGCTGAGGGAAGGAATTAGTTGTGTGGCTTCGGAGCGGGAGCTAGAAGGACGGGAGCCATTGTTGTCCATGTGTGGAGTCTGACACACCTGTGGCCTAGAGGAGGGCGCCATCTTTTCAGGGTTAAGCCCGCCCCCAAAGGACGGGGTCTGGGACTGCATTGGTCTCGTGGAATCCATGCATGTGTGCACTGCCTTGGTGACGTCCTGGGTCCCTGCTCCCCAGACAGCTGGTGCTACATTGCCCAGGATACTCTTGACTGTTGGGCTGCTAGCCCCACCCCACAGACAGCTGAAGCCTTTTAGCTATGGTTGCAGGCCCTCCGCAGCCCAGGAAACATTGCTAGTGGGCAGTAACTCAAGACCTGTGTCATGGCGTCTCTTGGGCAACTCCCAAGACCACGTGGGCTTGAGACAGGAAGCAGCTGGCAGCGGTACTCTCTGGCATTCTTTCGGGGTGCTTGTGGGCCCAGCACAGTTGCATGAGAGCTGAAACTGCATTGACTTTGTAGAAACCACCAACCACAACCCTGAGCTCCCTGGAACCCCACCCCGCCCAACTGGAGCTGCACTGCCAGGGGCACTCTGGGGGCCTCGGTGGCTGGTCCCACTGCACAAGCCATGGAGGCCTTTTATAGCAGTGGACAGCAGGTGACAGCCTGGGGAGATTTGGGTGGTGGGTAGTGATGTGAGACCTTTGCTGCAGCCACTCTTAGGCAGCTCTCGGGGATTTGAGGCAAGGCCGTGGCTGGTTGCAGTGTTCTAAGGGAGTTTCATAAAGTGATCACAGGCCGGGTGCAGCCCCAAGGTGAGCTGTTGGCTGGTTCCAGTATTCTTGGGGCACTGTACGAAGTGGTCACAGGCGGGGCACCAACGTAACAATTGAACCTGTGTTAACTTCGTGAAAACCACCTGCCATGTTGTGTGACTCCCTGGGACTACACCCCACCCAGCTAATGCTGCATCTCCAGGGGCACTCAACACTGGGCCAACCAGCCCAGACTGCACACCTAAGGAGGCTCTTTCAACAGCTGGGCCTGACAGGCAGCTGGCAGGTGGCAAAAGACCTAGGGAACCATGGGCGTTTTGCTAAGCTACCTCAGGCCAACAACTAGTGGCAGCCGGCCTCGGTTCATGACGAGGCTACCCCCACATGCCTCCAGGTAGCAGCCAACCACATATAGCTCTGTGGCTCCTACCAGGTAGCCGTGTGCAAGTAATAGGCAAGGCTGAAATTGGCCTGCATGGGGAGCCCCTCCCAACGGACTCCAGAAACAACACACCCAGAGGCCAGCTTCAGCCCAAACCAGAGCACTATCTGCTTAGCCTCACAAGGAGCACATCGCAGGGGGGCGGGGTTCTCAACAGACACCAGAGCCCATGGGGGCGAATCCCCCTTCAAGGGGTCAGCGCCCACATTGTGGGCATTTCCAGTCCTCACCACCAGTCAGCCTTGGAGTCAATTCCACCCACTGACATGCCAAAAGCAATCAAGGCTCAGCTACGACAGAACCCACACAACACACTCAAGGGACACTCCTGGAACACACGTACAGATTTGGGAGACTGCGCCTGGTATTAAAGCAGGGATACCTGAATGAATGAAGTGAGGAAGTGAGCCGTAGAGGGGAAGAGTGTTCAAGCAGACGGAATAGCAAGTGGAAAGCTCAGAGGCTGGGATGAACTTGTGTATGTTCAAGGAGCAGAGACTATTTTTGTACTCATTAGTGCTGTTTGTCAAATGTGCTGGTTGTCTCCTTCCAGGCACAAGGTAGGATTGCACTTTCTGGTTCTTCTATGGATGGTTAGGCCATGTGATTAGCTCTGGACAGTGAGTCCTGAGCAGAAATGACATGTACCATTTATGGAGAGAGCCAATGAAAAATCCTGTAGAGCTCCTTTTCTCTCTATGGCATGGTGATTAAAATGCTCTAGCTAGTGGCTGCTCCATCAGCCCGAATCTGAGTGAGGGAGAAAACAATGTGGGAACAAATCCCCAGCTGATACCTCATAGACATGAATGTGAGCAAGATATAAATTTGTTTCAGGCCTCTGAAATTTGGAGGTGTTACCTCCGTATAGTGTAATTTGTCCTGACTGATACAGTCACGGTAACTGGTGGAAAGCTAGAGAAAGGTGGAAGGAGATCTAAGGGACAGGCAGGGGACAGATCATGCAGAGCCTTCCTTGTAAACAATAATAAATTTAGATTTTATTCTGTGTGAAGAAAAACTGTTGGGGGACTTTCCACAAGGGGAATGACATATGATTTGCATATAAAAAGAATCACTCAGTCATGTCTAGGAAAGTCCTTATTCTTGGGAAATACATATTGAGGTATTTAAAGTATAATGTCTACAACCTATGTTCAAGTTGTTCAGTAAAATGTGTGTGTGTGTTTACAAGCACAATGGGATAAAATGGTAAATGTGGGCGAATGGTATTTGGTGTACATTGATTGTCCTCTTTATCAATTTTTTTTGTGGTTTCAAATTTTAAATAAAAAATTGGGAAATCACTTTAGAGAGCTACAAAGACCATAAGGAAGCTGCTGTGAGATATGGTTTAGGCTGGAGTAGTAATGGTGAGAAATGGGTGGATTTGAAATCTATTTTATATGTGTAGCCTGCAAAATTTGCTGATAGAGTGGCTGTGAAGCAAAGAGAGGCGTCAAGGTGTCTCTTATGTTTTTGTCCTGAGCAAGTGGAGACAGGTGATGCAGTTAACTGACATGGACGGCAGGGGAAGCACTAGGTTTATGGGATGGGAAACAATTCCCATTTGGACATGCTGACAGTGAGCATCCAAGTGGAAACGGGACTGGCAGTTGGATAAATGAGTTGGGAGTTCAGAGAAGGGGTTGGCTGGAAATACAAAATGTGTTATCAGCATGTAATGGCACGTGGTACTACTGGACAGAATCCCCTAGGAGGCAAGTGTAAGTGGGGAAGAGGGCCAGGACTGAGTGCTGGGCAACTGGAGCATGGACACACTGGGAGGAGGGCCATGAAGTGAATTTGATTTTTCTTGTTCTGATGCCATGATTACTGGGCAACCACTTGATTGATTATTTGACTTCCCACCCATACAGGAAGTTTGGTCAGATGAACCTGGAACATTCTAATTCCTGGGACATTTCTTATTGTAAATAAATTGATCACACCCTGAGACAGCTCTGTTCTCAATGTGCTGACAAAAACCTGATGGTGCGTCTGCATAAGAGGGAGCCAAACTCAGAGCCGTGGAAATTTCCTAAGAAAATGAATGCCACACTGCTTGCTGGCACTCTTCCTTAGCTCACAGTAGCCTGCTAAGCAAGAATGTTTGCAGAACTGGTGAGAAAACCCCAAACTAGGTATAGTTACGAGAATACTCCCTTTTTTGGTTACATCCCTTTTCTTTTGTCAAAGTTTTATTGATTTGTCACTATGTCTGAAAGTTTTTCTTCCATGCTCATCTTGCATTTCTTCATATCAGGATCACTATTACTTTATTATTATTTGGGGAGTAATCTCTATGTGTTTGTTCTAAATCTATTTTTAAATTTTTATTTCATTTTTGGATTGTATTCAAGTAGTTCAAAACTCAAAATGATATATATACTGAGAATTCACCTTCCCACCTCTTCTCTACGCATGTTTCCCCCCAAAATCGCTGTCCCTCCCCATTTTAGTTTGTGTATCCATCTAGAGTTTAGGTTATCAATCTCTTGCTATTACAAAGTTGCAATGAATAACTATATATATGGTTTCTGAGCTGTAGTTTTTGTGTTCTCTGCTGTGCTGTCATGGAAAAGACATATTCTATTACTCTGGGAGGGGATGAGTAATTTCTGATAAAAGTTCATCTCAAATTGCATTCCTCTTCCCTTTCTCTTTGTCTCAAACATGGATGCCACATTTCCAGTATAAAATGATTAAATAGCTCCCCCTAGCTAAAGCTGTTCAGGGATGTTCAACTATTTACTGCCTATTGTTCTAGGGATAAAAATGGCTTGTACTGACCAAATGAGAAGAAAAAAAAAGGTTTGTAAAGATTATTGGAGAATATGTGTTTATGGGACATGAACTGACATGAGACTTCAGAGACCAATAATAAAAAACTCAGCAAGGTAAAGCGTTTTTGTCCTTTTCCCTCCCATGGTGTAGCAGGTTGTATTTTCCAAAGATAGCTACCTCAGTATATCTCATCCCACATGCTCTTTGATAACGTGACAGTGACACTCTTCCCATTGGGTGGTGGGGCCTGTGTTCCTCCCCTTGAACTTCAGCTGACCTTAGTGATTGCCTCAACCAATGCAATACAGTGGAAGTCCCAGCTAGGTCCAAGAAACTCCCAGAACTATGAGAGGTATTAACAGTGATTCAAATCTAGTTGAGTCTTAAGGTTCTTCACTATGCATGAACAGGAAACAGGAACATGGTCTTGACTTTTAATCAATCGTCTACATTTTCTTTGGTCTTGATTCTTTGATTTTTATTCAGATTTTTCTATAATTTTGTCTCTTCTTATTGCAGGTCTCCTTAGATTGTTTGTGGAAGATGGTTTAAGCACAATGTAATTACACGGTAAAAAGTGCTCTCCTATCTAATCCCATGGTGTAAACTCCCTGGTGTTCTGTAAATGGTAAGGTTAACTCATGAATGCATGACTTATCACCATTTTTGAGGGATTTTTCTAATTAAAAGAAAGGTTGCTTTGTGTTCACCTGTATACATTTTCTGCTTCTCCCCCAAAACAGATCCTTTGTCCATGAAAGTTTGATAGAAATAATTATGACATCATCTATGAGGACCAAATCACTCATTCAACAAACATTTATTGGTTACTACTGTGTGCCAGATATTAGACCAGGTGCCAAACATACAGTCTCAGTCCCAGCTTACAAAGAGACTCCTGAACCAGTGATTATGTATAGCTATAAAACACCTACAATATGCAGGTCACTGGGCATGTCTGCAAAAAGTCTTCCAATGCCTTCAGTGATGGAGGGGTATTTCAAAAAACAACAACAAAAATAAAGCAAAGCTATCAAATGACCTGACAGGCAATTAAAAAAAAGTAAATAGAAAACATTATATACAATTTTACAGTAGATTCATATATCTATGAATTCATATAAGTAGAGGTAGTTTATTCTCTCCACAGTCACAGAAATGAAATAATGTTATCATATGGCATAAACCTTATAAAAATGAAATTATCTGTGGGTAGATGCAAAGTATTATTTGCATTTATAAACCTTAAAAAATATACAAACAGACAAAAAAATACAAACATTTTGAAATTCACATTAGAAATAAATAAGTCTTAAATTATTTGTTACTACTGAATTCTGGTTATGCACCAAATACAAGAAAAAAACAGCAAATACATGAATTATTTTTACAAGTTCTTAGGGGCCAAGAGAAAATCAAAGTGTGAATTTCATATCCTTTCTGGAATTAATTTTTAACTACAGACACGAAAATAAGTTCACAATGCACAAAGTCATATTTTTGGTGACATATTCAACAGAGTATGGATGCTGAGAATGCCTTCAGGTTTTTCCACATGAAATGGAAATAAGGGCCATATAAAGTAAAAACCAATTTTATTTATATGCTTTTTGAGAAAAAAAATCAATTTTTTACTCATTGCTTTAGATATTACAAGTAGGGGAAATAAATTATTTTAAATGAAGCAAATAATATGTTTTGTATTATAGACAATTAAAATAGGATGGTATTTCCAGACCCCAGCCAAATCTGAGATTAAATGATTCTATGAACTCACAGAAAGGTGAGAGATTAAAGATGAAGAGAGTGAAAAGATAAAGAGAAGGGGCTTTAAAGAAATACCCTACCACCACACAGAGACTAGCACAGAGGTGACACAGGGACACTGAGGAGGAAGAACATACTTAGTCAGATCTTGGCTTCCCTCATCTGGAAGGCTTCCTCATCAGAACTGCTCCATTACAGTCTAATTCTTGTTGTCTGAATGTCAGCTGGCCTCTTAGTGTACTTCTTCTGAAGATGTTAAATCAGGCTGCTCTCCTAACTACACAGAATGGACTTGACAGTCAGACGTCACATGACTGCTTTACTTTATGACTTGAATTGGATTATAACTTTAGTTAATGAAAAAAATTCCAATTTTATAGTTCCTCTTCTGAATCTTGATCATAAATTTCCTGAGGTTGTCTCTTAATATTGATTACCAAATCAATGGTTAAAATTTTGGTCAAACACTGAAGAACTGAAGTTAATAAATGGTATTTACCAGATACTGATTCCAAACCTGTCTGACTGCTTACCATAGGTTGATTGGTTTGAAGTGCATGGAGAGCTCTTATATACATTTGTGGAAAGCTGTGAATTCCTTTCTTAGACGTATACAGGATTTTGGGAATGCTTAAAAGTGCATCAGCTATTATCACACCAACCATGGCTGCTTCTGACTGCGAGCATTTTTTGGCATAGTTAAGAAGATAGTAATGTAACAAAATCTCAAAATTACCACCTACTGGCAAAACACAACCTGCTGGGATAGATGAGAAACAGTAATTCTGGGAAGTACCCATCTCCAGTAACTTATATCTCACTGGTAACATACACCCCTTTCCAGCAATTTTTGTGACCTCTAAATTTTCATAAGAAATTTCTATTCTGTTGTTTTCTGTTGTTGAATTAGTAGAATTACTCTCAATAAATGGATCACGGTCATCAATTATACTGGTTTTGTTGGTAGATAAACATCTCAGTTTTTCATCTGTCTGATATGTATCTGCTGGTGTTGAACATGGACCATATGTTTCTAATTCTACACATGGAACTACCAAATATGAACATTCTTTTAAATATGTTTGAGTTTTTTCCAATTCATCTTGGTTCTTTACAACAGTGCCCTGATATGGCCTTTGTACTGAGCCATTAACAATTTCTGGTAATTGATTACTTTCTCTAGTATTCTTATAAATAGAACTTGATATAAAATTTTGGTCACTGACTTGTGTCATATAATTTAGATCAAGGTCTTTAAATAACTGCCGAAGCATTTTAAATGCTCCATGTAAAGCATCCTCATGTTGTTTAACAAGACCCTGCACTGGTCCACAAAGAACTACACAGTGTGGTATAAATGGACATGTGCTAATCAAGCCAAGATGAACATACCTTTTGGATCTAAGGATAAGGGGCTCACAAAATTTCACCAAAGCAGTGTTTGAGATTTCACACTGTGAAGAGGCCTGTGGCAGTACAAGGGGAGAAAGATCAGTGATCCTCTGAATAAGAGTAATTTCTTCACATGTTAAACACTCTACCACTGATATGCTATTCAGTTCAGCATAATAAACAACTAAGTCTGGTTGTTTCACACTAGACAGGAGCAATTTTACATTCTGACTCTGTAAATGTTTCATTATTGCTTTTGTCCTTTCCATAATCCAAAATTGAGATGTCTGAAACTGTGCCTCTGAATTTAGAATAAATTCCATTCCAGAAGTTGAAAAGACAGGCTGAATAGTTTCTGTCACTAGCACAATTCGTACGTCACCCTCTGCTGGACAGTACACAGAAAAGTCTCTGTGAAGCACAAGCCCGGCAATGATCCTGGAATCTGAAACGGGAAGGCCGGTGACACCAACATTCAACTCTACAAAACAGTCATCCACGAATTCAAATACTTCTTCAAACCCACGTTCACAAGGCATACACCTGAAAAAGTAGTCACACATCAATTGTGAAATAAAGTTGTGATTATTTCTTCCCACTCTTCCACAAAAGTATGCCCTTAAGAGCAACTCTAAAGAACTCCTACACAATGTTCTCTTCTTAGCGGATGAAGAAAAGATGGACAAAAAGTGCCTACTTAAGTGTTGGTCCATAACGTAGTCTAATATTTGTGTCTGAAACGTTAGAAGAGCTTGGGAAATAGATTTCCACTGACAACAATTTTTCCAATGTCGTCCATGGGTTTGAATATTTTTGGAAATGAAAGAATCTTTGTCTTTGTCTGTGACAGCATTAAGTCCTCTGAGCAAATGGCAAAGAAGGATAATAAATGTCTTAGCACCATCTCCTGTTTTTCTTAGATGACTGGAAACACACGCCACCATCATCCTAGACAAAAAAGAAACAAAGCAACTCAGATTTTCACGCCTTCTTACATGTCCACTCAGTTGAAACCATGTTTTCACAGCTATAAGCATAAAATGAGAATATTATCTCTTTGATATGTTTTAGTTTTAGTTCTTCCGTTTCCAGGTTACTTGGTTCTGTTCCAAGATTCTAGGGTTGGGTGGATCAGGGAGAGGGGTGAGAAGTGTTCTTAGGAGTTGGTACGATTTGATGTGCAAGTGTGTTCCCTCGGGCAGAGCTCTAATCTTGAGCATACACTGGTCTCATCCAAAGTTATTTTCCCCAGGGCCGGCCGAGTGGCGCGGTGGTTAAGCGCTGGCTTCGGAAGCCAGCGGCCCCGGTTCGGTCCCACATATGAGGACCAGTGGCACTACCCTCAAAAAACAAACAAACAAACAAAGTTATTTTCCCCAAGAACATAGCCTAAGGGACAATAAGTTCAGAGAGACGGCCTGGGATGCCCGCCTATAGTTGCCCTAATGGGCTGGAGTGCGGGACGCGAGTACCTGGCTAAAGGATGCTCTAAATGTAGCGCCTGCAGGAGGCGGCCTCCATCCCGGCTGAGCAGCACCTCACCGGTGGGCTTCGTACACAGAACCTGACGACCGTCGGGCCCCACGCAGCAGCTCACGATCGTTTCCAGCACCTCCGCGACCTGTAACGCCGCCTTCACAGACCCTGCAGCAGCCATAATCCCCCTGGTTCCGGCCGGTCTCAGAATACCCGGACCGCCGAGAGGGGCGGGGCTTGGCACGGCCGGAAGCGGAAGCGGCGGGGAAGGAGCCGGAAACCGGGCAGCTCGGCTTCTTGGTTGGGCGAGGGGGCTGTCCATCCGCTCAAGCTAAAAGCCCCGCTATCTTATCAGTGGGCGCTAGCGCGGTCCAGTATCTAGCGAAGGTAGGAAACAGGTCAGGACGTCCCGGGAATTGTCGGTGGAGCGGAACCGCAAGCCCTTCCCCACGTCCCTCGGTAAATGCATTCCCTTCCAGTAGTTGCCGCCAAATCCCCCCGTGCTTTCTGAACCCGGCACTATAGCGGAGCCCAGGTGGAGGAGGGAGTTGACCCCGCGGGTATAACTCGGCTCTTTCCTCGCTTCCGTCAAAAGCTCCTCGATTCGTAGCACAACCTCTGCCTTGGACTCATGCATATTCTGCCCACTCTCCATCAGTTGCTCTCCTTCCATTGATGGAAGCAGTTTGGGGACGCAGGATAGATGGGGAGGGCCTGATCAGAGTCACGAGCTGCAGGCTTTATGCTTTTCTCAGGGGGCTTTGCCACATTTCTTGGGCTCAGTGTCCTACTTGTTCTTTAGCAGAGGTGATAGATATGCACACTTAGTCATATTGGTGGTCAAGAGCAAGTTTTAAAAACAGTGGCCTAACATTGGATACAATAGAACGGCAGAAAGAAAGACCACATACCGTTAGGCAGCAAGTACATAACTTTTATATATTAAAAATACACTCTCGTAAGGATGAAATGGCTAAGATTGTGGGCTTAAGATTTAGACCTGCATTTGTTCTGCCATTTATTTGTGACATTCAGCAAGTAGCCTCTTTTGTCTTCACTTCTCTCATCTTTTAAAAAAAATGGGAGATAATAGATATGTAAATGAAAATCTCAGAAGGCTTTAGGGAAGGGGAGCATGTTTACAAAGCGCTTTATCTTCATGGTGCCAGCTATATACTAAGCACTCAACAGTCAAAAATACAGCTCACCCACCAAATTACTGTGACATTTCACCACTCTATGGGCCCACTATACAATATACAAGAAAGGGAAATTTTGTAAGGCGCAGAAGAGTGGAAGAGCATAACACAGGACACTTATTAAGAGTGTGGTCAATATTAGTAAGAAAATTATCTTGTAGATGTTTCATTGAGATTGAACAGTGAGGGGCTGTTTTCCTTACCCCTTATTTGTATGCATAAGGCAGGAGAAATTTGTAAGCTCTTCTCTTCCCCAATTAGACAGAACTGTTTCCCCGAAAATAAGACCTAACCGGAAAACAAACCCTAGCATGATTTTTCAGGTTGCTCGGAATATAAGCCCTACCCCAAACGTAAATCCCAGTTAAGATCGTCAGCCAGACCTGACTGTTTGAATAAATATAGATTTTTGTACATAAATACATGAATAAATGTAGATTGTTTGAACAAAAATTAATATAAGACTTGGTCTTATTTTGGGGGAAACACGGTATTAGCCAGAAGCAATTGCACCCTGAGGAGAAAGCAAGAAAGCAAGGGGAGGAGGATGGTGGAAAACCAGAGGAATAATTTCTTGGAATTCACCTGATGTTGACTCAGTATAAACTAAATGGTTATTTGAGGGGAAAAAAACTTTTTCATATGGATTTTGTGTATATGCTTGTTTAATAGTAAGGTTTTTATTTTTATTTTTCTGGTTCTACCCACCACAAAAGGATTACATTACTTAATATAGATTCGAGCAGCAGATTATTACAAACATTTAAAAGTGAAGTGCTGGGGTCAGAGTTCTATTTAAGTTTACAATGGAAAGAGAATGGACATTGAAGTCAGACATAGATTCAAACTTGGGCTATAACTCTTACTACGAAGCTTTTGGAATCATTTAACTTCTCTGAGCCTCAGATTCTTTTATCTATAAAATCGGGCTAACTTCCACTTATCTTAAGAGTACTCAAGAAGAATGAATATAAAGCACCAAGTAAAGCATACATTAGGGATTCTGTTAAATCCCTTCCAAGTCCTACACCACCCTTCACAACTACCCCCACACAAAATTTATTTTAATTTAAAAATTAGGACTAAGTAATTTAGTCACCATATGTTATAATCAAAGTCATTTGGTCACAATTTGTTCTTTTTTAAAATTTTATTTAGAATGCCTACTTGTAGAAGTTAGCATAATTTTACAGATCTTTAGAAAAACTCAATTCCTTTGTCTGCAAACATTTATAATAGGTTAGGAATAAGAGATTAGAAATGTAATACATTACAAAACAGTTGCCTAGGACTATCTATGTTACGATGCACCTTAAGGAAAAAACTCTGACAGTGAGCTGTACTTACACTGCAGATAACATACTTTTATTCTATTACACAAAACTGACCAGTGGTAGTATTTGAATTTATAAATGGCCATCAATCAGGTTATTTATCTTAGATGTATATTTAAGCATGCTAAAAAAGTGGAAAAATTTTCAACTGAAGTTCTGTGGCTCATCAGTTCAAATATTTCGTGGCATTTTTCTTTAAATAAATTTCAATATTGTAATACTAAAATAATTTTACATGATAAATGCAGAAAGAAAAAATTTCTAAATATTTTAGAAGTATATTCACATTCATTTTGTCATGGGTTTCTTGTGGCTCTTCTAAATATGTTAATCATATTAAGGAGACACTGGTCCTACACAATTATAACAGTCCATCTTCAATTAAAAACTGTAACAAAACAAACAGTATGTTAAGAGTAACAAAAAGTAAATATATTAAACCCACACTATAGGTAAACAAAATGAAACTAAATTACATAATAGTGGCAGATTATACATTTTAAAGAATCTCTTTTTCCATATAGTCAAACAAGATAGAAGTTGAAATGTAAAGATAGTGATTTGTGTGGGGTCCCCCTCATTGGTTCAAATTAGAAAATTTGGATTAAATGCTAATTTTAATATTTTATTTCTGTACATTTAACATAATTCAAAATAATCTGCAGTGTCATGTATGGCTCATAAATAATGCCATCATCACTTATGTAAAAAAAAAATATTGCTCACTAGAAATGCTAAACACAGGAAAATATGGAATTTTATACATTTGTTTTCTTAAATATTTGACTAAGATATTCTTTAAAAAGTTAAAACTGCCTTTCACAGAATTTTGTGTGTATATGGCACAAGTTGACACCCAAAACAGTGTGAATTCCATCAAAAAGGCACTGTTTACAATACTCAGAATAATCTGACAAGTCTACTTCAATGATGTGTGAGGGTAAAGAATATACTTGAAATAGGTAAACAGACAAATGCTTGTAAAAGTACAGCATTACCAATTTAAATATACATAACTATATAAAAAGAAATAAGGTGACACAGATAAATGACCCTTTTACGACAAGTCTATAAACACTTTGAATCATATAATAGTTCTGTAACACAAAATGACAAAAAGTATTTTCTTAAAGGCACAAAAGCGTGAATACTACATGAGGGCTGTATTTAACAAGGCCAGCTTTTTCAATGGAATGGTGACAAAGGTTACACTGTACCTTTATAAGTGATACAAAAAAAGTACTGACATGAAATACAAGTAAAATACCTATTGCTGAAACTTACTTATTTTACATGTCCTATTGTCTTTTCCTGGGTCAGCTACATCTCATTGGTGAACAACTGAAAGCATAGCACATTTAAAAACTACAATAGAAATGCACATTTCAATAACTCTTACCTAAATTTTCATGAGAAAAAATAAATTTTTGATCGAATGAAAAACATAGGTCATAAGGTTCTAGGTTAAATCCTAGAAACCATTATGAGGTTCTCAGACAATTAGAAACTGTAAATCACAATTTTTATGAATCCATGTGTGAAGGAAAATCTCTAGTAGAGATCATTCAAAGTCAATTACATATATGGCTGAATACAAAGTTAATTGTGAGTTTTAAAGGATTCACATTGTAAGCCTGGTATAAGCAGTAATCTAAAACTAAGCCACCAGTTCCTGAGTTTTGTGTTCAGTTTGCTGAAAGGAGCTGCTCACACAACTAAAAGCCTAGTAAGATTACTTTTGTAGATTATTAGATACATGCTTTTAGTGTATAAGAAACAGTGATGAGTAACCCTGCTCTTTCTCATGAAATAGGTTTTGACTCCTTGGGTAATAAGTTCCCATAATATCTGCCCTAAAAAGAAAATTAAAAAAATAAAGAAAATAACTACCTTTCCAATCTTAGAAGGTATTCATACAAATAAAATACTATTTAGAGCAAATGAAAATAACCCACAAGTGGATAAGTCTAAAACTCCAAAGTGGGGTTACAACAAAAAATTCTAAGTTTTCAGGGTTTAATGATGAAATGACTTTTGTGATCAGCCAATCAAGTTATATATAATATAAATACTAATTTCAACCATAAAAAGATCAAATTGTACAATATTTACAAAATATATATCAGTGAATAGGCAGTTGAGCATAACACTGGAAACAGAAAGTGAGTACAAAAATTGTATTGATAAGTATGAAATAAAAATGAAAAATCTCCATTTGTTCCAGTGTAGCCATATTATGCCTATACTTATACTGGGTGTAGATACATCTTATTTACGTTTTAATCAATTTAAAAAAATGTTTTCACATGTACATAAGGAATATAGATAGCATTGTTTTGCCAAAAATACTATGGGAAATGGCTCTTCATAAAACCGAAGGATACTTAAGATAGCTACATTGGTTAGGCAAGAAAAAAGCAGGCTCTTTTTTTTTTTTATCATTTTCAATTTTCATAATTTAGCAACCATTCTTTGATTTTATATTTATCATGGCATTAAACAGCTGATTATAATTTTACTAGTATCTAAGAGTCTCTTCTTAGTCAAAGGCAAATGTAGCCAGAGCAATTATTTTGACCTTCATTTTCATTAATAACCATTTTAAAACTATACTTTCAAGGATTCTAAGATATATCTTAGAATAACATATTTCTAACTGTAACTTACATTTGCAAATATTGCTTTTGAGGACTATAAATATGTAAAAACATAAAGTAAAAATATTAAATTTTTAAAAATTAGGAAATAGTTTGCCTGAGCCTGAACAAAAGAAAAATCTTGAAGAATTGTGTTTTTTGCCACAGAATGAAGTTACTAAGAACCAAGGAGGATAATAAAAAATTAAACTTCAAAACCTGATGCCCTTCTTAAATGCTCAACTTATTGCACATTTTAAAGAAACCAATTTTAATGTACACATAAATGCCACGACACAAAGCATCTTTTCTTATCACCTTTCTTGTATTTGGCTTTTGAAGTAAAATATCAGTTATAATTTCTTCTATTCTACTTATTCACTGAACACACTAGGGTCTAAATGAAACCTAAAATAAGTTTTTCATAATGAAAAAACATGAGTTATTAGCATTTCATATGCCCTATAAACATCTCTAGAACTTGGCCTGTGTTACTGGACCAACTGAATTAAAAAACAAAAACAAGAAAAAATGACAACTAATTTTGATCACATTTTTTTTAGCAAGTGCTTAAGGTGGTATTATATAGATATAAGAAAGATATAATCAATGGATCCAAGTAGCTGCATACCATTTTTTTATGTTCATATACACATACGTGCATTTGTACCTGTATCTATCAATATTAAATTCTAGGCGTTAAAAAAATCTTGTGTAAACTTTAAAAAAAGCAATTTGCCACCTTGTATCTCTCAATATATCAATTTTAACCACACTTTGTCTTGCTGTTTCTGAGAAGACAATTAAGCTGGGTACTTTGGAAATGATCTTTTTTTTAACAGTACAGTGTATTGAACTATTTATGATATGTCTATTATTCTATCATTTCCAATTTTTTAATTCCTTATTAATAAGTTCTGTGCCTGTTTTATGAAAACAGATTATTATACATATATTTATAATATTGATAGCATTTTTGTTATGAATGTTAGTGCTGTACCTCAGAACATACTATAGAATACAAAGACTACTGTCAGGTATACCTAAGACACAACTGTGTATACATGTGCATTTACTATACTCACATGTAGACACATTCTCACAAAAGCTAGAAATGTTCTGGCACTTAACACATAGTTCACTTTAATAACCAAATACAATAGTTCTTGTTTCAGGTTAAGGATAACAGGTATGAAAGGTCAACACCTCTACATTTAAATCTAAGGTTTTGTTTCTGAAATATTGTTATGTTTTAATAAAGACCAAACCAACTTGAACTTTGGCCCCAGGCCAAAACTGATCATTCCAGTTCACTGATTCAACTGTAAAGAACTTCTATTTAAACATGAAGTTTATTATGACTTGAAGCAAGATCAGGAGGAAAATGATGAAGTAGTCCTTTTGTTGCAGAAAATAATCTGTGGCAGGTGTGCTTGAAACTAAATGATTTCGAAGAGCCATAATATTTCTACAAAAATAAGCAAAAATAAATTTTAAAATTATTTGTCAAAAATGTTAGCACAGAACCCATACTTTGACATATGGTCACAGAGAACTTAATTACATAAACAAAAGTAACTAGTTCAATTACTGCTGCCTTGACAGGATTATGCTATGTGGAGCCATTATCAGGTCCTATCTAAATCTACATTCCACCTTGTACCACATATATTACTTAATGATGCATCAAACATAGTTGTTCAAGTTTGATAATGTAGAAATATATCACCTTCTCTGTTATCACAGTGGTTTTAAAACAAAATTTTTGCTTCTTAATTGTCCCACTAAGATTCTTTTATCTTTATGTTAGGGAGATAGAGGTGAAATTGGAGAAAAATCCTAAATTACCCAGGAAAAAAATAATACAACAGTTTTCATGACATTCCTAACTTGAAGAATGCTCTATAGGCATTTCATGTGCTAATAAAAATGTTAATTTAGTCTTGAAATGAGCTTAAATTATCCTCATGTCACCCTAACTGCTTTTGGCTAAGAACAGCTGATTAGTGAAGACCTTTTCTTCACCAGGCAAAACTAACAAGTAGGCTCATTAATTTATAAATGTAATGAAATCAGAAAACTAGCACTTTATATAAAAGGAGGTGCAGAAGACACACCTCCTGCTCTAGAGGAGTTCATGGACCAATGCAGGGTAAACAGACACACAGTAACAACTCTGTAGCTTAGTCAGCACTTAAAAGGAATATGTATGTAGAGGGAGCTAAACCAGCGGAGTGGAGGGATCACTAACACTGCAGGGCAGGGTGAATGATGAAAAATATTACAGAAAAGGTGGCATTTGCATTACACTCTGAGGGATAAAGAGATTTTCCTGACAGGCAGGGTGGGAGGAAGGGCAGTATGGGCAAAGATCAAAGATGAGAGTGCAGTGTATTGTGGAAACATGAAGAGTTGCATAGGACTAGAGCAGGGGACAGGTGTAGGGAATGGCAGGTGAGGATGCAGATGAAAACAGCAACTCAATATGAATCATAAGATTGCCATGAACAGAGAAAATATCTTAAAAAAAAAACCCTCCAGAACCTCTAGCACTAAGTGCTGAATACACAAAAGGTGGTTAATATTTAAAAATTTAACATCTGATATAGCAATGAGAGGCAACCAATCTGAACTCATGCTAGCCTTCGCAACTGACAGGATAAGGAAGGACCCCTTTCCCTCCAAGGAGCCTTCGTAGGTATTAATGACCTTTATTTTAGTTGCTGGATCATGGGGAGGTGTGTGTGGGAAAAGGTCTGGGGCTCTAAGTGGAGCACTCGAAGGTCTCAGGGTGGTGGCTACTTACCCACTGTTAGGAAAGTATTTCAAAATTTCAACAACTGGTGCCTTGCAATTAAATATTAACCATATACCAAGGGGACTGCAGAGGCCTTTGTTGATTTTCTCAGAAACCACTCCACTTCCACATGCAACCCAGCTACATTCCTAGTATGCTACTGCAATAAGATAAATAGATTCCAATTCTACCCTCTCAGATGAGAAAAAACCACCTCTCCTCACCCCCAATATTTTAGTGCTGAAAGAATTTCATGTTTCAGTCATCAGATGACAAAAGTGAAGGTTCTACTTTAACTTAGAAATGATATAAAAATGTAAAGTTTGCATATGATTTCCTACGAAACTACTCCTCTGGACTAAAATGAATAGTCACTTTCAGTATATATTACCTTTTAATTTCTTCCTGTGTTTGTTTTATCGATTCGATGGAATTCTGAATGTCTCCCAGTTCTATCCCTTTCTTTCTTCTTGTGCTTGGTTTTACTGATTGAGCTAAAACAACATTTAGAATGAAGTGAAAATAGTGAACATATTTAATTATAAACAATCTTCAGCTTATTGATTCTCATGTAATAAAAGTTTTCCTAGGCATTATTTTATGGCTTAGAGATTAACATAATAGTAATACTCTGCATTTCTGAAGTTTTTAATCATCATTTCGTAACTAGAACACTACAGGTATATTTGAAATAACCATGAATTAATTGACTTTGGATGGTATCAGTTTCATTTTTTAACAAACTATACAAAAATAGTTAATTAAAAATAAATATTAATTTGGAGGAGGTATCACTCTCTTCTGTCTCTTGTCCATTTGTCTACATTTGAAGAAGTCAGCTTTTTTAGCCCCTTTTCATATTTTTATTAATTGTTAATATTATCTTTATTCCCCTAGTCACCCAAACTTTAAGCCTTTTCAATTGGTTTTGATACCTCTTCTACAAATTTTTATTGTTAACCAGAAAACTGTTGTTTTTTTTTTTTAATTGCCCTCTCACATCTGTTCCTTCCTTTCCTTTTTTTTTACGATTTTTATTGGGGCATTGGGGGAGGGGAACAGACAAGTTGCTGTCCTTTTGTTCTTCAGTCTAGTTGTGGAGGATGTTGCTTCACTGGCCCATGTTGGTATTATCATTGTGCTCTTCCCAGATGAGGCAGATCGGTCGCTGGCCTCTGGAAGGCCATTCACAGCGGCTATTGGCAGCTCACACCAGCTGCCGGCCGCTCACTGTAGCTTATGGCAGCCCACTGCAGCAGGGGCTGCAGGCCTACACCATCCCTGGGGACTCACAGCAGCCCAGCTGCAGGCTGAGCGATTGTTCACCATCTTAGCTGTAGAGGGCAGTGTCGCTGGCCCTCATATGTGGGATCCGAACTGGGGCCGCTGGCGTCCCAAGCCAGCTCTTAACCAACGCACCTCTCCGCTGGCCCCCTTCCTTTCCATTTTTGTTCAGATCTTAACTTCTCTCTCCAGATCTCAGCTTTGTCGTTTGTAAAATAGGGATAACAATACCCAAACTTCATATGGTTGTAATAAGGTATGTTTAACATCCAGTTTGGCACATGTTAAGTGCTCAATAAAAGTAGGCTGATACATATAGGTAATACAGTAGTGCAGGGATAAGAGAGCAAATTAAGGAGCCAAAATATCTGTATGTACAACATATATACATGGGCTTGGGCAGATTAATCTCAGTTTTCTTTTCTGTAAAATAGATACAACAGTGTAATTCTCCTTTCTGGCATACTGGTGTCGTGCAACTCCTGCTTTTAAATCTGTATTCTTTCTATTGCTCTTCTATTCCAGTAGTCTGTGTCCTACCTGCTTCCTCAAGCCTAGACTGCTGCAGTCCATTACAACTCCCCAGGGCTCCTCGAAAAACAATCCCTCAAACTGAATTCAGCTGCCTTTCCTTTAGACGCTTTACCATTTTCATCTACTAATTTCCTGACATTTATCATTTATTCACGTCTAGTGTTATCTCTGTAAAACTGAGCTCCCCAGTTCAGTGTGAGCTTAAAGACTATGGCATTAAAATAATTTATTTTTTCATAGTGTCTCAGACAGTGCCTTAACCTTTTCTTGATTATATCGATATGTAGTTCAACACAGTATACACATTATTTGACTTAAACATGAATGGCACACTAGTTAATTTAGTCCATAATGTTGATATAGTTATGTTTTTACTTGTTTGTGACCTTTTTTTTTTTTTTTTAGCTGAGCCATCCTGCCACCTGTTGGCAGCTCAATGGCAACTCAGCTTGGGCTGGCATCGAACTGCCATTGCTGAGAGCTCAGCTCGCACTCTTGAGCGAGCTCTTAACCAACTGAGCCACTCGGCCGGCCCTTGTTTGTGACTTCTGAACACCTCAATAATTTATTCTGAGAATGAAAAACTTTTTTGAAGTGTGGAACTGAGCTCAAAGCTCAAAAATGCTTCCTGCATTGAATCTAGGAAACTATCAACAATTTTTCAGAAGCTAATAAGGCATAAGAACCATAATACAGTGTGGTTCTTGATTTGCATGTTTCCCCTTTTTTTAATCCCCCATACCCTTACTTGTGGCCTGGTCTTGAAATTTATCTATAATTGTAAAATAGGGGTTCTTTTGCATACTAACCCTGTCCCCACCAAAACTCTTATATATCTTCTTAAGTTAATATGAAAAACCATTTTGTTATATCAAACATAGCATAGTAATATCCTTTTAAAAATTTAGACTCCTATAGTGAATTAATCTGCAATAAATATTTTTACCTTCACTTCCAGATGAGTCCTGGATATCAGGTTCTGGGGAGGAATAGCCTTTTGCCACTTTCTTCTGTTGCCTGGTTGGCTTATGTTTCATTTTTGGGACGCTAACCTGAAAAATAAATCATGCCATTGTGTGAATTTGCACTGAATTTTTTAATTAAAGACCAATGTTGTAGAAGTGTCAAAACTATTTGTTCATCAGCACAATACTTAGAGATATAAAAAAGATGAAATAGTCTAATTGAAACTTAACAAATAAGATGTGATACACTTACATAATCATATTATTTTATTTAATTTTAATAGGAAATAATTTGGCACAAATATCAAAAAGCATAAAAAATATACGATGAAGAGGTTCCCTCTAACTCCTGATCCCTATCTGTCCAGTCTCCCTACACTAAATAGATACTTGCTATTTTTTTGTATATCCTTCATATTTTTAAGCACAAACAAATATGAATAAAGACTCCCCTCCTTCCCCCACTCTTCTAACTCCATCAGTTAGTACCTCTAGTTCAATATTAAATAACAGTGGTGTTCTTAATCATATTTATCTTATTCTCAAGATAGAAACATTTCCACTGAATGATGTTGGGTTTCCAATAAAATTATTTACTTTTTCTAATATCTGGATAATGGAGAAAGCATCTTATAATAAATGAAAACGATATTATTTTGCAGAACATGATTTAAACTTACAGAAAGCATCTGAGTGCATGCACAAGATTCAAGAGCATATCAAACCATCAACTAGGACTAAATTTTCCTAAGAGCAATAAGTTTAGACTTTAGTCCTAGTTGATGGTTTGATATGCAATTTTGGAAATAAAATCTTAAATTTAAAAACTCCAATGCAAAAGAAGAAACTAGAATTAGCAGGGCAAGGTAATTTACATACTTAGAAAAACAGGGAACCAGTGGTCATACACCTTTAGCTCTGTTTTTACCTGTTTATTGTTCTAAATAGGAATTATCCCCAATAACCTACTCCTTGAAAGAATGTTGCAAAGTATTTTTCATGTGCTTAAAATTAAAATTTCTATAATTTCATTATAGAAAATAGTAAGGCAGGTTCTGTATTCAAACTACACTGTGCCTTCCTACTTCATATCATGGAGATTTAAAATTTTATAACATTTAGAATCCAAATCCACATTCTTCGAGTAGGCTCAAATTGGAGCTTGATGAAGACTTGTGAGAAGCTATTTAAAATGACAAGTGAGAAGCTATTTAAAATGACAAAGGGAGCCAGCAATCCAACTCTTGATATACAAAGATTTCTTATGATCAGTGAACTATACCTTAGGAGGAAATACAGATGTCCTGTGTGTCTCTATCATGCTACTGGTATTACAAAAAGAAACAAAATTTAAATTTTTTTAAATTTTTTAATTGTGATAACATATCTGTGTGTGTATAAAGTAAATTTTGCTATTTTAAGTGTATAATTCAGTAGTATTAAATACCTTCACGATATTTTGCAACTGTCTCTTCTACATCCAAAACATTTTCATCATCCCAGAGAGACTCTCTAACAATTCAACAACTTCACATTCTCTCCTTCCTTCAGTCCCTAGTAATCTCTAATGTTTCTATGAATTTGCATATATTTTATACTTTGAGTAAATCATACAATATTTGTCCATTTGTGTTTCACTTATTTCACTTAGCATAATATTTTCAGAGTGTATCCATGTTGTAGCATGGAGCAGAACTTCATTCTTTTTATGGCTGAATAATATTCTATTGTACGTATATACATTTTGTACATTTTGTTTATTCATCTGTTGATAGACATCTGAACTGTTTTTACCTTTTGGATATTGTGAATAATGACCTTCTATCTAGATGTTCTATTCATTATCGACAGTGGTATACTTAAGTATCTATCTTGTTATAGAATGGTCTATTTCTGTCTTTATTCTGCTAATGTTTGAATCATATATTGGGGCTTCACTGATTTATATATAAGTAGTTGTTATATATTCTTCATAAATTGACTCTTTTATCAATATATGATATCCTTCTTTGTCTCTTATAACAGTTTTTGACTTAAAGTCTATTTCATCTGATATTAGAATAGCCATCCCAGCTCTTCTTTGGCTACTATTTGTATGGAATAACTTGTTCCACCCTTTCATTTTATTCTATTTGTGTCTTTGGATCTCAAGTGAGTCTCCTGTAGATAGCATATAGTTGGATCATGTTTATCTTAATCCATTCTTCCAATCTGCCTTTTGAACAGAGTTTAAGCCATTTACATTTAATGTAATTACTGACTAGAAAGCACTTACTTCTGCCATTTTACTCTTTTCTGCATGTCCTATACTTGTTTTTGTTTTTTATTTCCTCCATTACTCCTTTTGTGTTTAGCTGATTTTTTTTGGTAGTAAAATCATCAATTCCCTTCTCATTTCCTTTTGTATATACATTTTAGATATTTTCTTTGTGGTTACATGGGGATGACATTTACATTTAAATTTATAACAATCTAGCTTGAACTGATACCAACCTAATTTCTATAACAACACAAAAACTTGGCTTCTATACAGCTCCATCCTCCCTCTCTTTAGGTCCCTGTCACAAATTACACCTTTATATACTGTATGCCCAGTAACAGACTTGTAATTATTATTCATTCATCTTTTAAATACTGTAGGAGACAAAAAGTGGAGTTATAAATTAAAACTACAATAACATTGGGCTTTTATAACTCCCTTTAGCATATTTTATAGGGCAGGTCTAGTGGCAGTGAACTCCCTGTTTTTATTTATCTGGAAGTGTCTCAATTTCTCCCCAATTTTTGAAGGGCAGTTTTGCCAGGCATAGAATTCTTGGTTGACAAAAGCTTTTTTCTTCCAACACTTTTAATGTCATTTCATGCCTTCTGGCCTCCGTAGTTTCTGGTGAGAAATTGGCTGTTATGCCTACTGTGGATCCCTCATATGTGACAAGTTGTTTCTCTCTTACTGCTTTCAAGATTCTTTTTGTCTTTTGAGTTTGCATATAATGTTTCAGTATGGGTCTCTGAATTTATCCTATTTGGAATTTATTGAACTTCTTGGATTTGTAGATTCATATCTTTAATCAAATTTGGGAATTTGGAGGACTTCTTTCTTCAAATATTCTTTTGTCTCTTTCTCTTCCTCTTCTATTTCTGCGACTCCCTTAATGCATATGATGATCCATCTGATGGTGCCTCATAGATCCCTTAGGCTCTGTTCACTTTCCTTCATTCTTCTCTGTTTCTCAGACTGAATAATTTCAGTTGTCTTGTATCTGAATTTGCTGATTCTATCTTTTTTTTCTTTTTTCTTTTTAGCTGAGCCATCCTGCCACCTGTTGGCAGTTCAACGGCAACTCAGCTTGGGCTGGCATCAAACCGCCATTGCTCAGAGCTCAGCTCGCATTCCTGAGCGAGCTCTTAACCAACTGAGCCACTCGGCCGGCCCTAAAACTGATTCTGTCTTCTGCTTGCCCAAATCTGCTGTTGAATATGACTAGTGAAATTTTCATTTTAGTCATTGTATTTCTAAGCTCCAGAATTTGTTTGATCCCTTTGTATAATTTCTCTTTATTGATATTCTGATTTGATTTATACATCTTTTCCTTGATTTCCTTTAGTTCTCTGTCCCTTTAACTCTGAGCATATTTAAGACAGTTGTTTTGAAGTCTTTGTTTGATAAGTCTGGCACCTGTACTTCATCAGGGATGGTTTCTGTCAATTTATTTTATTCATTTTAATGGGTCATACTTGCCTGTTTCTTTGTATGCCTTGTAATTCTTTGTTGAAAACTAAACATCTGAATATTATAATGTGGTAACTCTGGAAATAAGATTCTCCACCTTCCCCAGGGTTTGCTGTTTTCTGGGTTGCTGAATTTGTTCAGTGAATTCCCCAATCTATTTTTGCAAAAATTGTATTCCTTGTTGTGCATTGTCACTCATGTCTTCGTTCCTTAGCTGTTCAGTTAGTATTTTGACAGAGATTTCCTTGAACACCAATAGCTAAACAAACAGACAAAAAGGGCAAAAACAAACAAACAAAAATACTCTCCCAGTCTTAGTAGACTGGCTATAGGCAGGGACACTCCTCCAATACTTAGCCAGGCTTGCAAAAAGCACAGATATTAGCTTGAGGTGAAAGCTTAGGGTTTGCTTTCCTGAGCAAAAACATCCTGCCTTGGACATTTATATGGCTTTCAAAATTTCCCTGAACACACGGGGCTTTTCAATGCCCTAGTTTGCCAAAGACTCTCTCCCCAGCTTTAGTTTCTGTCTAGTGTATGTTTCAATGGTAATCTTTTGCCTCAGATGTCTGCAGTTTGTTAGTTTGGCTTGTAGCACTTCCAAACATTGACTGCAGCCTTTCTAGCTGAGCTCTGAGTTAGATGAAACAGAGATGTGGGCCTTGCATAAATTCTCAAGTAGCCCCCAGATAGGTTACAATTGATGTACAAAATAATGTGTGAGCTCTGCTCTGTGTCCTGTGGAATCACAGCTCAGGCTGTAAATCTGGGAACCCTTCAATGTGATGCATCAAGAAGGGGTTGGTGCAAGGGCATTAATAATGCCACAAAGCTTTCCTACTGCTTTGAAGTTATCTCTTTCTTGATTCTATGTTCACTTAATTGCTACAAGCCTCTAACTGCTTTCCAGATTTCTGGGAAATTTGGTTTTGGTAGTCTGCTTGCTTTTTTATGTTTCTTTTGGGGGAACAAGAGCTTAGAGCGGCTTACTCTGCCATTTTGCCAACCTAAAATTTTAAATTTTGAAACCAAATTTTTTTTTAGCTTAGCCATCCTGCCACCTGTTGGCAGCTCAACGGCAACTCAGCTCGGGCTGGCATCGAACCGCTGTTGCTCAGAGCTCAGCTCACACTCTTGAGCGCGCTCTTAACTAACAGCCATTCGGCCGGCCCTGAAACCAAATTTTAAATGTTGGTGGCCAAAGATATAGTAAGGATTTAAAACATTTATATGCCTAGCAGATCTAGTTACTTTTTTATTACGTACCATTGGAGTGCGATGTTTCACTTTGGTCTGGATAACACCGTCTTTCTCAAACTGTATCATATCATTAAGTGGGTCCCAAGGTCGAGTACTACATAAGTGAAAAAAAACACCATTTGTTTAATGACTAAACAAAACACTCAAAGATTTTCTCAAAGTTTAGATTAGATTTTCATTAGTAATTATAAACTGAGTTGTTAGATGAAGATTTGTTATATCTAATCTTCTGATTCTCAGCTTATTTTATAGGCTATTATCATGAAGTCAAATTAATAATGAATGGAACATCAAATTTACAATCTCACACTAATTTATATATCTATGACTTAATAAAAAACTGTTCCAACTAACAATAAAAGTTCTTGAAATGAAGGCAACAAGCTATGCTCACATAGTGTTTTAATATACTCTCTTTAACTACTTACTCTGCGAACTTGTAATGCCATTCTCCTGAAAGTGGATCGAGTTCAAATAAATTGCAAGTCCACTCTTCATTTTTTGTTTTCCGACCTCTGGCAGCTTGTCTTTGAGCTTCTTCTAAAACACACTTCTCTTGTGTAGCTTCTGTTTGGTCTTTGGCATTTATGGCTCGAGTTACCCGCTGCCAGAGTCTAATACATGTACAAAATAGTATTTAAAAAACAACAGACAATTAAATCTACATTTAATACGTTTGAATCTACTTCAGAGAAAATGATACCCATGTGGGTTATTGGCTTTGACAAAGCTTATGTGCAGATACTTAGAAATGAGTTAAGATATAATAAGTGGTGCCTTGAGCAAAGTGACACAGCGGAGACAAATTTTTTTTCTTGGCAAGAGAAATTTATTACATGGGTTCTTAAACACATGGCAATGAATGGGCTGACCCAAGATGACAGGAATGTAATGAAGGCTCAAGAATATACATTTTTAAAAAATTCCCTAGATTATTTGTGTACATACTGTTTAAATCCACTGGCCTCAAAGATCCAATAGTGTAATGCCATGGTTTCCAACCTTGAATGCAGGAATTATCAGGGAACTGTTAAAATCAGAATTTCTGGTAGGCCCAAGTGTTGGTTTTTAAAAATGTTTCCCAGGTGATTTTAATGTTCAGTCAGTGTTGTGAACCACCGATATAACAGAAAAGAATACTGAGGTATAATCTTTTTCCCTACTAAAGTTTAGATTTTTACCAGATAAATAAAACTATAATACCTATATGCCACCCATCTAGGAAGACAGCATATTGGGACTGAAAGAATAAAGGCTTTGGAATTAGACCTGGGTTGAATCCTAGATCTGTAACTCCTTGGCTGGGGAATTTAAAGTTACTTATCCTGTCTATGACTCATTTTTAAAATATGTTAAATTATATCCACACTTCAAAAATTGTATGCCTTTGCAAAGCTTCACTTTGGATGAAGAACATTGTGTGATTACAGATGAAACAGAATTTTTAGAACTGGGGCATATATATTCTTCCATCTTTGACAACCTCAATTTTGAGTGTAGAAGGAAAGTACATATAGACTTGAGTCCCATTAGGCAGAACGATAATGATGTGGGAACATGCAGTGAGGACTAAATTGCATAATGTGTATAAAGTACCTAGTATGGTGTGTTTTACACAGACGCCCCCACCCGACCCTTTCTCCTAACACAAAGAAATATAGGAATAATAAAATTGGGTAATGTATATACAACATTTTTGTTTAAAAGTATTACAGATCTAATAAGATCTAATGAATGACAGAAACTATGGCCTTAATTACCCAACTGATGTAAGTTCTCTAGAGCCTGCATCCCCAGGGGTACATATTTTTTTGCATTATTTTTGTATTTTAGAAGGTGAAACAAAAGGAGATTTTGTACTACCTCCTTCACCGAAAGTTCTACATGACTCACTCAGGTTAGAAAAGAGCTACCAGATAAAAAACCCAAGAGTCATTAATTAGTCCCATAATTTTATGAAAACATACTAGAAGTACTTTTTTATCTTAATGTGCACTGGAGTAGACAAGAAAAGAAAGGAAAAAAATGAGAAGCTTTAGTTTTGAGCTGCGGAAAAGCAGTATGATTTGTATTATTAATATATTTATTTGACATTTACATAAACTACAACAGAATCCTGTCACATCCCACAAATGTTAAACTATTTTGCTGAATTAAAATATGACCGAAGACAGAGAAAAGTGCCCACACTATTGAGGGACTAAAGAAAAAACACGCTTTATCATCATAAAATTGGCTGAAAAATGGTAGACTTACTTCTCCGATTCAAAGTCTCCCTGTTCTTCAAATTTTACAGTGTGCCTTATTAATCTCCACTGCTTAATGTCTGGTGTTGGATTCCAGAACACCTCTGAATTATCAGTCTTTTTGTCATTAATAAAAACTTCACTATCCTGTATTTAAAGAAATTAAAAATTAATGTAGAGAATTCTTTAAAATTATCTTTATTTAAAAAAGGATTATATAGCATAGCAATATAATAATACTTTCTTCCTGATGCTTAATCCCACAATTAAACACATTTTTACAACAAATATAACTAGCACTTTTCTAAAAGCCCCAAATCTCATTTAAATAAAAATATTAAAATTAAATAGGCAATACTAGTGATTTTAAAATTCAATTGAAGATCGTGAGATCTCACAAGTTTTACTTTAATAAGCAAATTTCAAATAATTACATGCAAAGCCTCAACCACCATCTCTGAACTGCCAGTGGAGTTTGCTGCAGCCATAATGAAATGCAGGGGACTACTCATACAATCTATGTAAAAAACCCTGAAAGAGCCTTATCTTAGCATTCAAAATTTGAGCACTCTGATATGGGGGGCAGGAGTGGGAGGGAAGAATTGGCGGAGAGGGGTTGTCACTTTGAGGGGTAAAAAGTATAACTATTGTACTTTGTTGTACACCTGAAGCTAATTAAAAATATATATAAAGAAAAAAAAGAAAATGTAGATCAAAACCAAAAAAAAAAAACAAAATTTGAGCACAATCTTAGAAATTTAAAAAATTAAAAAAAAAAAAGACTTTTATGTTTTTTTCAAAACGATATTCAGAAGTAAATTTTAAAAATTACAAAGTGTATGTGGCCTCTTAGTTGAGTTTCTAGGGCATTTTGTTTCATTTTTTTATATTTCTCATCATTTTCTGCTTATTATAATGCAGAAAGTAGTATACAGTCAGTGTTCACAGTAAGAGTGCATCTAGGCAGTAGCATGATATGATCCTTTTTATTCATTTAAGCTTGTCTTAAAATTATACAAGTGTGAATTTAGGTCAGCAGAGAGGTAAATGAAAGCCATTGCTCTCATTCACCACTATATACCTTCCATGTTCCTCAAAAGGAAATATAACTCTAATTGGAAATAGCCCTTCCTTTTAGGTGAGAGGCAGTATACTGCTGTTCATAAAAGCATAGCCCTGGAGCCAGAGTACCTGGGCTGGAATTCTCACTCCACCACTTACTTTGAGCATATTATTTATATTCTCCATGCCTCAGTATCCTCTTCTGTAAAATGGAGACAATAACAGTACCCACCCCTCACAGGATTATTATATTAAATATTAAATGAGTTAATATAGGGAACATTTTTAAACAATGCAGTACACAGTAAGTAATATATAAGCGTTAGCTGGTTTTGTTGATTTAAAGTTTTGGAAAGGTAAAATATCACGTAAAACTAAATATTATTGATAATACAGCAACACCAAAATACTTGTTAAGCTGAAGCTTATGTTAAATAGTGACGCTTTTATCAATGGAATAAGTGAGCTTATAAACTGTGATTAATTTTTTCCCACAGAATAAAATTCTTTTGGTAAGCTAAAATAAAAAATACTTACCCAATGGCCTTCCAAAGTAGCTAGGACTTCTTTTCCCAATTTAAGTTTCCCTGATATTTGATTAACACAGTCACTGCTACCTAGGAATGGCTTTTAAAAGAGAAAATGTTAAAGAAACATTTTGCTTTTAATTTATATTTACATACAATATAGACAAAAAAACAACAGAAAAAGTCACTGTATAGTTAGAGTGCTGTTGAAGGCACAAATGGTGAAATACCAACTCAAATTTTAGTCAGAAATGTTCAATATAAAGTAATGTGAATTACTGTGGAAAAAGGAAGTTAAAAACAGTACATGAAGTCCAAATAAACATATTGAGAAAGATCACACTGATATAACTGACTCAAGTTCTGTGCTCTGACTCAAAACTGTATTCTTTCACTGTTGCAATATATGAAGTAATAACAACTCAGGAAACTTCAAGGACTTAATTCATCTATTGAAAGAAATAATGCCCCTTCCTTCAAAATAAAACAGTAAAACAATACTCACTCAAAAATCCCTCCAAAATATAAAATTAGAAGGAATACACTTTATTATGTTGCCTTACTGATGCTTCTTCTCAGTGACAAAATTCTGATACTCCAATCTAATCCTTAAAGGTATCATAAATTACTTATCGGATCTCTTTAGTCATTATTTTCAAATGCCATTACCACCATGCAAAGAAAAACATGGTAAGATAAAAAAAAAAAATCAAAGGGTACTATAATAATACTTAAAAGAGATCCTTTTTATTAGAGAAAACTTGCTGATGAGCTGGTTATCAACATAGGAGCTATTAATAAATATTAAATAGTTCAGGGAAGTATTTTTATCTGAACACAATGTACTGTCTTATAGAAAACACTGTGGAAAGGTCTTAAATTCCCTTCACTCTAAGCCAGAAAGATGGTCTTAAGCATACTTACCCTTCCCCCTTCTAGCCCACATGCTAGAGACCAAAGAGACCTTACCATCCTCCTCCTCAGAGAAGTGGACTCTCTATACCTTCTCCCTTGAATTTGGGTGGATTTAAAGCTCTTCAACTAACAGAGGATGGTGCAAGTGATATAATTTGATTTTTGACGCTAGGTCATGGACGGTGCTGTAGGGTTCGCCTTGCTCACAAGGACAAAATTTTATAATATATAGGACAGTTATTCTAATATATAGGACAAGACTTAATAATGTTATGGTGGGATTGTAGGTTAGAATAGTTGTTATTCATCCTATGTGGGCGATTGAGGAGTACGCTAGGATTTTTCGTAGTTGAGTTTGGTTTAGCCCTCCTCACCCTCCAATTATAATGGAGAGGATGGACATGGTGAGTAGAATATCTAGGTTGATTGAATGGGAGATTTGGGAGAGGATGGATAGTGGGGCTAGTTTTTGTCATGTAAGGAGGATCAGTCCGGATGACAGTGGGATGCCTTGTGTTACTTCAGGCACTCAGAAGTGGAATGGGGATAGTCCTAGTTTTATGGTTAGAGCTAGGGTTATAATGAGTGAGGCGGTTGGGTTTATGATGTTTGTGACGGTTCATTGGCCTGAGTATAGGAGGTTGAGGATAATGGCTAGCATTAGTAGTATTGATGCGGTTGCCTGGGTAAGAAAGTATTTGGTGGAAGCTTCTATGGCTCGAGGGTTGAATCGTTTTATTAGTATTGGGATGATAGCTAGTATGTTTATTTCAAAGCCGATTCATACGAGAAGTCAGTGAGAGCTTGAACCTCTGGCTATAAAAGCTTAAGTTTTATGCAATTACCGGGCTCTGCCACTCTAGCGATAGCCCTTTTCTAGGGCGAGAGTAATTGGGTTGCTAGATTGAGATTAAATCATCTGTTTGTCCGAAGGCGCTTCCGTAAAGTGGGCCTTGCTCTTCTTATCCTTTCGTACTGGGAAGGGCCTAGAATAGATAGAAACCGACCTGGATTACTCCGGTCTGAACTCAGATCACGTAGGGCTTTAATCGTTGAACAAACGAACCCTTAATAGCTGCTGCACCATTAGGATGCCCTGATCCAACATCGAGGTCGTAAACCCTATTGTCGATATGGACTCTTAAATAGGATTGCGCTGTTATCCCTAGGGTAACTTGTTCCGTTGATCAAATATTGGATCAATAAGTGATGTGGTGTTTTGGCTAGTAGGCCTAAACTTTAATCACTCGGAGGTTGTTTTATGTTCCGAGGTCACCCCAACCTAAATTATTAGCTCATATAGTCCAAGGACACTTGCACTAGAGCCCTGAGCTGCCAAGTAAGCTGCCATGCTGTGAGGAGGCCAAGCTACATGGCAAGGCCATGCTCACAGGTGTTCAGATCAGCAGTCCTAGTCTTTCAGTCATCCCAGCCAGGCATGAGACATGTAACTGATGAGCCTTCCGATGATTCCAGGCCCACCTGTAAGTCACTCGTAGCCTGCAAGTCTTCCTAACTGAGGCCCCAGACATTACGGAGTAGAGATAAGTCATCTCCAATGTGACCTGTCCAAATTCCCGACCCACAGAGCCCCTAAGGATCTGAACGTGGTTGTTTTTAAGCTTGTGAGTTTGAGAGTAAATTGTCAGGCAGAAAAAGCAACTAACACAACTCTGTCAGCACACAGCTATAGCTCAAGCTGATTCACACTTTTTGGTATTTTGTAAAGCAATGCTTTAATTTACTGAAAACTTTCTATCCATTCACTTTTTAAATCTCATCTCCTTTATAATGCTAACTATTTTATTAATTAAAATTAAAAATAACAAAAATGATGGTTTTGTGTTGATTTGGTTCTTCCAAGGCTGCCCTTACAAGAATTCTGTATTCTTATATTTAGTCTTTAATTAGGAACTGAACTGTACTCTTTGTTCGGTGATAACTCCTATTAGGTGATACCTATTATTTTCCACTAACCTTTAGTTTGAATTCAAGTATTGCACTGTATCCAGTTTTTTGACATGTAATATTGACTGTTCCACCAAGCTCCAGTGTCATTGTGCCATAAAGAATTCCTAAAGAAAAAAACAACTTTGATAAAAGGCTGATGAAAGAGAGACAATGGCTAATAACAAGCAGCTTTTATCTAAATTTGTTCTAGGAGAAACTAATCAGGACACGGTGTTCTGTCCCACTCAATAATAGTCTATAATGAAACACATAAAGTTGGTTCTGTAGGATTTAAATAGATAACAGTTGATCTACATTATTTGCAGATTCCATATTTGTAAATTCACATACTCACTAAAATATATTAGTAATCCCTAACTCAATACACAGAGCACTTTTCATGGACATGGGCAGAGTGGTGAAAAGTTTGAGTTGTCCAATGTGCACATTGCCAGCTGAGGTTGAACAAGATGACACTCTGCGTTCTTGTTTCAGCTCTCAGATGGTAAACAGGTGTCTTTTCTTACAGTATAGTTAGCCACATTTTTGTGCTTTTTGTTGGTGATTTTACTGTTGAAAATGGCCCCAATGTAGTGCTGAAATACTGCCTAGTGTTCCTAGGCACAGAAGGCTGTGATGTATCTTACGGACAAAATACGTGTGTTAGAGCTGGGTTCTGACATGAGGATATAGTGCTGTTGGTTATTAGCTCAACGTTAATGAATTAACAATACTCGTATATATTAAATAAGGTGTCTTTAAATAAAACCAATGTTATGTATTGGCTAGTTGATAAAAATGAGACAAGAGGCTGACAGAAGTGTCTCCTAGGAGCAATGGTTCAATATTAATTTAGTGTTTGTGGTGAATTTATAGAACATTATTGCAAATAACAAGAATCAACTATATAAGACAAACAAAAATACCCCAAAATAGGTTCTGTAGCTAAAAGCTGGAGAAAGTCTGAGTCTAACAAAGTTAAACAAAAATTGTGTGTATCTGTTCTTGGAATAAGCCGTTAAGGCAGCTTTAATATGCAAATACACAATGTTAATTTCCAAGAGAGGAATAACTATGCAATGTTTCTCATATTTATGTAGCTACGGAACTCTTATTCTGTAAAACAGTTTGTGATACTAGTGATTTGGGGAACATATCTTAGAAAATACAGGGTACAAAATAATCATTTCCTATGCTCATTTACAAGGGGTTATAATTGCTTTTTTTCCCCATGGAATAAAAACAATGCTATGAAAAATTTTCCCCTGTTGCTAGTTGGGTATAGCATTGGGTATCTACATGAAATATCATTTTATTTATTTCAAGAGATATAACATTTTAAAATGTATTTCTTATCAATTGAATTCCTAATTTCCGATATTTAATTTCATGCCTATTTCAAGGACCATGTGTGAAGCTTGAAGAATTATCTAGCTTTAGGCCACAAGTTGGCCCCTCTTGTACTCAGTATTGGGTTCCTGGCGCAGTAAATAGGAGTCAGTAAGACTAGAGTTTAGTCTCAGCACTCTTACTGACTAGCTGGTTTAGCCTTGGGTAAGATTCTTAATCCCTACTCCCCCCCACCCCCGTTGTCTCATATATGAAATAAGGTCATACTAAATAATTTCTGTTTTCATGAATCAGTTCCTAAAATAGACAATGATTACCAAAAAAGGTTACTTTTAAGAAATTGGTTGGAAAGGAAGGTACAGATAATGGCCAAGCTGCGCATTTAAGCTGATGCTCTATAGCACAGTCGTCAGGTCGCAGAGATCTTGACCCTCCCACATCCTAGCTGTGCAATATCAGGCAAATTAACCTCTTCATGCTCCTTTTCCTTGTCCATAAAAGCGCGGTACTACTACTTACTTTACAGGGCTGCTGGCATGACTGGGTTTATAAATGTAAAGCATACAGAATAGCTGGGGGGCCTGGTCTGTTGTAAATGACAGTTATTATTTAATATCTTTACCTATATCCGAAATAATAGGAAAAAAACCTGTAATACATTAACTTTTAAGAATTTGCCAAATGAGGATGAAAAAGACTTTTAAAGAACTTGGTACAATGAAAAGCAGTAAATTAAAAATTTAAAAAGGGTGGTGGTACAAGAAAATCAAAGTCACTTTTAAGGATTCTGAAATAATAGGCCGTTTCATCAAATTTTAAAACTTGCCCTTAAGCAAATGAAATTCCATTATTATAATCAGCCTCTTCCAACTAAAGTATGTGTCATGAAGAGTCCATTGTTGCTTAATTCACCACAGAAATATTCAGCAGATGATAGCAATAATCTAAGTATCTGTAAACCAAGCACACTGTCAATCAAAAGACTGACTCGTATCATTCTCAAAACGTAACAAATTACAGCCACATATTCATTTATTTAAAAAGAAGGTTTAAGGAATATCTAACTCAAGTATGGAAACTATTTACCTTTACAATGAGCATATGGCATTGTCATTACATAATCTTCACCTCTATTCAAGAAAGTCAACCGTGCTTCTCCATCTAATATTGCAGATAATGAGTTTCCTAAAATAAATAGTTTATTAAATTTTACAAAACTAATTTAACCAATTTAAAACAAACAAGGTATATTTAGGACACCTACCAGACATCTACAGTGGAATGTCTTAAAAATGTCTCAATCTTAATGTGCCCAGATATATATTTGTTATTTTATATCCAAAACATATTTGGTCCATATTCCCATCCTTACAAAATGAGTACTTTTAAAAGTATAGCTACATTATTATGTTATTTTATATGAGGCTCTTAAGAAAAATCTTAAACATGTAGAACATGCAATGAAACATTGACAGTTTCACTGTATAGCTTAATTTACCCATTTTTGAATAAAAACATTATTTCTTATCCACCATCAGCCACATTACTTACTTAAGTCCTAAGCTTTAAGTACTTATAACTGTATAATATTGGGTTGTTGGAAAAGTCATGACACATTTTTGCAATGAAAAACAGAAAAAACACGTCATGACTTTTCCGACAACCCAATATTATAGATACTTTAGATGAATAAAAATATGCATAACCTATAACCCATGCAATCAATGATAATTTCATGGTATTTTCTTCTAGTTTTTCTCCCATGAGTACTTTTCATTCCCCCAGCACCAGTTTTACTGAAGTATAATTTACACATAATAAGTGACCTACTTTAAGTGTGCAGTTTAATAGTCTTGGAAATTGTATGCAGTCATGAAACTACCACCATCACAATCAAGATGCAGAATTTCCCAACATCCCAAAAAGTTTCCCTTCACTCCTTGGAAGTCAATGATCTCCTCTAGCATCACAATCAAGATGCAGAATTTCCCATCATCCCAAAAAGTTTCCTTTCACTCCTTGGAAGTCAATGCTCTCCTCTAGCCCCAAGACACCACTGGCGTGGTTTCAATCACTGTAGTTTTACCAATTCTAGATTATTGTACAGATGGCATCATAAAATATGTAGTTTATTGTGTCTGACTTTTTTCACTTAGCAAAATGTTTTTTTTAGATTCATCCAAGCTATTGTGTCAACATTTCAGACTATTTTAACAATATTAAGAAATCTAATATATGAAGATAGTGTATTTTTCCATTTGTCTTCTTTAATTTTTCTCAACAGTGTTTTGTAGTTTTCAATGTACAGGTCTCACATATCATCATTAAATTTATTGCTAAATATTTCATTTTTCAGACACTACTATAATCAAAGTTATTTTTAAAATTTCATTCTGCAAGTGTTCATTTCTAAAATATAGAAACAGAGTTTATATTTTGACCTTGTATCTGGTAACCTTATGAAATTTACTTATTCTAGTGGTTTTTTGGTATATTTTTTAAAAGATTTTCTATAGATTAGGTATGTATTTGGTTTAACTTCTTGCTAATCTGTATGCTTTTTAGCTTGCTTACTGCACTGGCTAGGACTTCTACTACAATTTAATGCAGAAGTAGTGAGAGTGAACATTCTTGCCTTGCTCCTGATTTTAGGTAAAAATTATTCGATTTCCACTTTAGGATTATGAAGTTGGCTAATATTTTTCATAAATACATTTTTTAAAAAAAGAGTTTATTGGGGAATTGCGGGAGGAGACCAGCCAAGTTGTTGTTCTTCAATCTTCGTTGTGAAGAGTGCCAGTTGCCATCTAGCTTCCCGTCAGCAGCTCATGGCCTCTAAGCTCAAGGTGCTGTGTTCAATCTTAGTTGCGGGGGGGGGGGGGGGGTTGCCATCATCCCATGTGGGAGTTGAGCCAGCATTCTTGTTGTGAAGAGGGCACGCTCTATCCTCTAAGCCATCCGGGGGGCAGCTCAGCTCAAGGTGTTGAGTTCAGTCTTAGTTATGGGTGGGCATAGCCACCATCCCATGGGGGAGTCAAACCCAGCAGCCTTGTTAAGAGCGCACGCCCTATCCACTGAGCCATCCGGGCGGCAGCTCAGCTCAAGGTGCCAACTTCAGTCTTAGTTGTGGGTGGGCATAGCCCACCATTGAACAGGCAATCTTGTTGTTACACCAGCTGAGCCATCCTGGCACTTTTTGGCAGCTCAGCGACAGCTCAGCTAGGGCGCAGCATTCACTGGCCCATGTGGGAATCGAACCGGTGGCCCTGTTGCTCAGAGCTTGTGCTCTTAAGCTAACTCTTAACCAACCGAGCCACTCGGCCGGCCTACTTATTGTTTATTTTTAATTCTATTTCATTGAGCTTGCAGAGCATACTCTGTATAATTTTCAGTCTTTTGAAATTTATGGAGAGTTGTTTCATGGTCAAACACATGCTCTATACCAGTGAAAACAGCATACATGTATCTGAAAATAATGTGCATTCTGTAATTGTCCACTGTAAAGTTCTAGAAATATCAATTAGGGTACGGTGGCTGACAGTGTTCCCCAAGGTCTTAAGTCACTTACACTATAGTGGGAGTTTGGAGGGATGGGAGGTATAGTAGGGATGGAGTAACATAAATATATGTAACTTTAGAGGAAAACAATCACACTCTGAAACAAAACATGAAACTAGGCCAAAAAATACAAAAACAAAAATAAAACCCAAACAAAACTAATATTAAGGGAAATAAAAGACATCTTGAAAAAAATATAAAGGGATATATCATGTTCCTGGATCAAAAACTATCAGATTTTCCTGTCACAGACTTATCTATGGTTCTTAACCCTCTCAGGTAACCAAACCTTTGATTTCTGTTGACATATTTTATTTTTCCTATTTTACCATAATTATTTTTTCTCTGAAGTTTAAAATTCTTCAGCTGAAATTTAATTTGTTGATTTTTCTCCATTTAAAATTTAATTTTAAAACCCAAATAAAAGCATTTAAGATTATATGTTTTCTACTGGTGTATAACTGGCCATTTGTTTGGATTGTCACAGTTCTTAGATTAAGTTTCCTACTGGAACTGTATTTCTCTATTTCCCCTTGTACTTAACAAAACCTGTCATTAATGTGTTATTTATAAATGGGTGAAGAAAAAACACTATAGAAAGCTTTTATCCAAGTAAAAATGATACTTAAAATGACATATAAATTCCTGGCTGAAAACAGCCAAAGACACTGTCTAAATAAAAGCTCACTAGAAAATACTACCTCCCAGAAAAGGGAGCCGAATGAGACAAGAGGAAACTCACCATAGAACTTGGACTTAGCCAGGATACTACCACTAATGCAAAAGCCATCCTTTCGGTTACTAACATAAAAGGCAGATATTGGTGGATGATGAGACACCTATTGAACAAAAGAAAAAACATAGAATATAATTAGCATATTAGTGTGCTATTATCAAAAGTTCCCTTTTTAAAAGTATACTCTATTAAGGGCCGGCCCAGCGGTAGTTAAACACTGGCTTGGGAAGCTAGCGGCCCCGGTTTGGTCCCACATGAGGGCCAATAATACTGCCCTCAAAAAAAAAAAAGTATACTCTATTAATGAAGAAGAAGAACATTTGGTAAGTAGTAAAATCAAATATTGATGATTGTGGTAATCAGCCTCCAAGATGTCTCCTCAGGAAACTCACCTTCTGGTATTCACACTATTTAGGTGGGCTCCTCTTTACATTGTATTAAAATTGGTTTATGTGGAATTGATAGTATGTCGCTTCTGAAATGAGGTTACTCATATAATGCAGGATCCATTTCTCCTTCCTCTACCCCCTCCACACCTCTCTTTCTTTCTCTCTCCCTCCCCCACCCCATCCCCACCCCAGATCATTAACTCTAAGAAGCCAGCTTCCACCTTAGGAACAACCCTATGTAGAGGCCCATGTGGTGAGAAACTAAGTCCTATTGTCAAAAGTCATGTGATGAGCTTGGAAGTAGAATCTTCTAACTCAGTTAAGCCGTCAGAGGATTGCAAAGCTGAGAGACATCTTGACCACAACCTCGTAAAAGACTCTGAGACAGAACCACCCAGAATGGAGCTCCCAAATTCCCGAACCTCATTGTATCAAATAATAAATGTTGTTTTAAGCAATTCAGTTTTGGCAGCACTTTGTTGTAAATATAACTAACACAGTGGCTAGTCTTTAAATAGATTACTGAATAGGCTGTAGGAAACTAACAAAAGCTTTGACAAACATATTATTTTAATAATCTAACACTTTAAATATAAATATATCTTGTGTTTTCTGAAATGACATAAAGCTAAAATTATACTCTTCTCAAGCATCTCAATATAGTGAAGAACTATAACAAACTAAAATGCAAGGTGTTACAATTATTAATTGAAAAAATTAATACAAATAAATGGTTTCAATCTGAGGAATACATTAAAATCTTCAGGGAAGAGGAAGGTTTTTCAAATGCCACATGGTCTCATCCTCCTTACACTCCAAATGAGAATTATAATAATAAGGATCCACTGTTATTGAGAGATAATGTCATATTCTTCAGGTTAGGATGAGGGTGGAAGAAGAGTGACAGTTGTGAATATAGGTGCATGTAAGTTCAAATTAATGAAACATTAAAACTAAGAAATATTTTATGGCTGCCTACCATGTGCAATAAAATTCAATTAGGGAAATAAGTGTTCTGTAAAAAGTTAATACAAGTGTTAAAATAATAGCTTAATGGATAATCACAAAAAATAATACATAAGCTTGAGAAGAAAAGTCACTAGGAGCTGCAGTCATCTGGACCATGAAAGAAGAGGTCAGGGTTTGTTTAAATGAAGAACGGCTGAGAAGAAACACTGGGGTGGGAGAATTAAATGTAAACATACAAGGCAAAGAAGTCCAGTATAAGGTCACTTAACTGTGAATGCACAGGTGTAACTACTGTGTAGGGCTCAGAAAGACATATAATTTGAGGTAAATTTAAACGATATGGGGGCTGGCCTAGTGGTGCGGTGGTTAAGCGCTGGCTTGGGAGACCAGCGGCCCCAGTTCGGGTCCCACATATGAGGACCAGTGACACTGCCCTCAAAAAAAAAAAAAAAAATTAAAGATATGGAAGACCTTGGATGCCAGATAAATATTGGGTTGTTGGAAAAGTCATGACGCATATTTGCAACAAAAACACAGAAAAAATATGTCATGACTTTTCTGACAACCCAATAGATGTAAGTTTGATTTAGTAACTGGGGAAACACTGAAGAATTCTGGCAGAAAAGATGTGCATGTGTGTGGGGGAAGAGGGGCGGGACACATGGTCACAGGATTCCATGACTTTAATAGTAAGACTTATGAGTATGGTATTTAGTAGTACTCAGTACTAAAAGGTAAAACGCTTACCAAATGTTCACAAATAAAGGTTAATAAACAGTGACTTTAAAGAGTTAATATTTTCTATAAAAATATCCCAGTAACTTCTAATTCAGTTTTGTTTCAGTAACATGCATTCCTAATACCTGTTCAGCAATATAAAAAGTTTTGCTGTTTGTTCTGGGATGAATCCACAAGCAACGGAAAGTCTCACCAAGTATAGGATTATAAGGTTTCTTCAGTCCCTAGTAAAAAACATACAAGTTTCAAATTACAAATATGGAAGATTCAAAATAGTTCAAACCAGTCAAGAAGGGTTTAGCTGTATCATCTGGGAGCTTATCCTTATAAAATTTCACAGCAGTGACATGAAATAAAGTTAAATTACTTTAATCATAATATAGGTCTAAATGATCAAGTATTTTGCAATTTTGTCAACTCAAAAAGACCCTGCAAAACAATTATTAATAAATAATATAAATAGAACATAAAAAAATAAAGAACTCATATAAGGCTAAAGAAAGCAAAATACAAATATTACCTTTGGCTTTTTATAGAATCCTGACAAATACCATTTCACTACTTTTTTCAAGCGGAAATAAGGATTTTCCTCAAGAGCAGCCCTAAAAAACAAAATAGGAAACACAAACATTTTACAGAATATATCACAAATTCTCCCTCATATTTATCAAGTCAACAGTTGAGTATGAGATATGATTGGAAAACATAATTCATATTTAAAATAGATGGCAAAAACAGCCACGTACATCAGCTTGCAAGAATCATTTTTCAAAATCTGGTTACTTTTCTCCCTATTTTTCCTATTCTTTGATGTACTGCCCAGGTTATTGCTCAAGTAGTTTTTGGAAACTCTCCAAACCAAGATTTCTGGAGAACCCTAGATGTTGCTAGGGGTTCTGTGAGACTGTAATTGAAAAAAAATACACATAGATTTTGAGATTCATACCCTGTTTGATGCCTAGCATTTGCGATAATGGGGCCGTGGCCAAGCAGCGGCATTAACTTTGTTAGAGGTTTGCAGCCCACATGTCAGAGAAGGACATGTCCACTTGATTTAGTCTCTTGTCAGTTGTTAATTAGAGGAGATGCACGGTAAATGGTGAGTGCTGTAGCACATGGAGAAGGGACAACAGGATCACATTAGCCTCTCCTACACAACTGCCTCCCTAAGCGTATAGGACTACATGCCTTTTTTGTTCCTTGTGTAAAACACAGACCTTTCAAATCACAAATATGGAAGATTTAAAGTAATTTAAACCAATCAAAAGGCTTTAACCCATTTTTAGCTTTTAACCTCCCCTATGTGCTACTAAATGATTTTCCAGAGTGAACAAACTATTAATACCAGTATAACAGGTAATCAAAGAATAATTTTCATTTTAAAGAAGAAATTTTTAGAAGCCATGACTCACTGCCTCTTTACCCTTTTGCTGCTGACATCAACATTGCGAAGCATTGACTGTGTATGTCAGAAGTGAATTCTACTGAGAAGTTAGTTAATTTATTATTTATTTTACAATTTAACTATTACACTCTTCAAGCATGTCTGATGGTCCAGCGTGGTGAATTTTGAAGATGATGTGTAAGATAGGGGAGGCTAGGCCTGCCTAGGCTTACTGATAATTAGGCCAAGTTGGAAAGCTGTGCTTTTCAGGAATTACACCCTCTGACTGTTCTCTCCCTCTCCCGGTTTAAATTCTCTTATTACAATATTTTATTTTAAATTTTACACATATATAAACTACATAGATAAAAACCTCAAAGCAATATAAAAAAGTCTTGGTATTGCCCCATCTCTCCATACTGTTATGTTCTATAGGCAACATTTTTTAGCTTCCTTTTTTTAAGAAACAATTTTCCTTTATGCATAAAGAATATACATATGTAGTCTTTGTTTTTTTAAAAAAAGGTAGCAAACTACACATATTCTTATGTACTCTGCACTGTTCACACACACATATATCCTGAAGATCCCTGCATATCAGTTTACAGAGCTCCTCCTTACGTGTGCGGGCACCATACTTAATTTAACCAGTCAACTGCAGGTGGATACTTGAGTTATCTAATTTTATACTACTACAAACCCTACTGCAATAACCTTGCATGAATGCCATTTTGTATATGTGGAGCTATGTCTGTAGGGATTATTCCTAGAAGCAGGATTACTGGATCAAAGGATTGAATGAAACTATAATTCTGGTTCCTTCCCAAAGTGTGGTGCTAGTTTGTATCGCTCAACAGCAGTGTATGAGTGCCTGTTGCACACAGCCTTGGCAGTAAGTGCAAGAAAAGTGCAAATTTTCAATTTGGGAAAACGGGCATATCTTAAGATCTTACTGTGATTCATCCACTCTGAAAGAAATGAATCTCTAGACAGATAAAAGAATGAACTATAAGACATAAGGCCAAACTGGGGTATAAAAACTTTTGGACTTTTGGTCAATGTAATGGATGAGTAGTAGTATTTTTTTTTCAATTAGGTTGTTGATCATTTTTATTCACTTTCTAAGAGTTCTTATTTTAGGGGGATTAACATTTTGTATATGATTTAATTTGCAAAAATCTCCCACAATTTTGATTAAGCTTATGATTTTTTTTGCAATGTTCATTAATGCAACGAATAGACTAATAATGCAACTAAAAAACTAAATACATATATTGATGCAGAAACTAAAAACCAGGTCATAGGGTCAGAATATAGTGTCTTAGGAAACACAATGCCTTGAAACACACGGCTGCTAAAATGGGGATGGCAGGTGAAACTTGGAAAGGCAATGCATAAAGTTGCTGTCTTTTATTGGTTCTCCAAGCAACTCCTGGAACAGAGGTGGAGAGTTCCTCCTCTACCTCCTTTATGGCCTGCCTGACTTTTTCTGAATTGTACCCAGGATCAGCTGGAAGGAAGAAAGGTAAAGGTAAAAGTGGGGATTTATGCCAAGAGCCAGCAAGTGGCAGGGCGTTCTGGTTCTGGTGAGCTGCTTGGGCCTCACAGGCATGCAGAGAGAATGAGTATAAACAAAAGCACAAGCCCCAGCATGGAACCTGAACAAGGGCTGAGGTGGAAGAACAAACAGTGCCAACCACCCGTCCCAGTGTTAGGTCAGAAAACAGTCAGGAAGCCTGTGATAGCAGTGCTGTCAGGTGAGGGGTAAAATTCCCATCCTCCTCAAGCTTGTGATCTCAGTTCCACTTCATATCTGAAAACATTATGCCAAAATGTTAAACATGCTTCTTATTAAGGTCCACTGTAGAAGTGGTGGAGAAGAGAGGGAGTATCTCAGTAGAGTACAATTTTGGTAAGGCATAACCATTAAACAGCACTCTGGAAAACAATCTCTGAAGCCATGAAGTACCTTCTATTTTAAGAAATGAGAATCCACTTACTCAGACAGGAAATCTGCATGATAGTAGTAATCTGAAAGTTTATCCAGGAAAGAACGAGGTTCCAAGATAAATGTGGGCAGAACCACCCTGGACAGGTCCATGCCAGGACGGACTTGTTTCAGCAGTGTCCAGATAAGGCTTTTGTTTTCTTCAGACACAGTTTCTGTTTGGGAAGCCTCACCTGCCTTTAGCAATTAACAAAAAATAGCGAAGTATTATATTTATTTCAGACACATAGGTGCATAGAAAAGATAGCTAATGTTGAAATCTAGAATTCTCTATTTGACTATTCCAAGCATCCCTAAAATGTGGGAACAACCCATTAGGTAATAAAGTCTATAGCTATAAAATTTATGTAAAAAGGATAGTTGCAAGAGACATCAAAGTGAATGATCTATGCAAACAATCAATTACCAAAAATATTATACTCATATTATCTTTACTTCTATGCACAAGCAATAACAGAGTTATACACTCATGTTTCCTTGCAGTTCACTTTGTACCTGGTAATCATCAAGCAGTATTCTATTTTAAAAGCAAACCTGAAGAAAATGTAAACTTTCAATTTAACAGAATATGTCATATTTGTATGAGTACTATATATTTTTTTTTATTTTTATTTTTTTAGCTGAGCCATCCTGCCACCTGTCGGCAGCTCAGCGGCAGCTCAGCTGGGGCTGGGCATCGAACTGCTGTTGCTCAGAGCTCAGCTCGCACTCTTGAGTGAGCTCTTAACCAACAGAGCCACTCAGCTGGCTCTAGTACTATATGTTTTTAGCTATTTATAAATCCTGATATATTTCATATGCATGCAACTTTTAAAATACAGTAGGTATCATAGAAATATTCTCTTTTAGGAAAGATAAGCAACAGGTCAAACAGATAATATATTCAACTGCATTTAAAAATTTCCAAGAATTAGAAAACCCGAACCTCTGAAAATCACAGCCTTTTACCTCTCCGAGCTCCTCATGGCTCTGTTCAGTGTAGGTGGTCTCCTTTAAAGGCTCGACAGGCTCAGGTTCGATATATGAGTCATCTTGCCTTTCCGATGTATCGGTGTCACTTTCTTCACTTTTCCCCAGCACCTCATTGTCTGACTCATCATGCTCTTGATCATTTTCTTTATCAGATTTATCAGAATACATATCTTGGTCCTTAAAATGCTGTCGTTCAATTTCACTATCATTTAACCTTAAGGGAAAGAATTATTAGGAGGAAGAATAAATGGAGGTTAAGCATATTCAGTTTACAAATAAAGATGACACTTAACATTTGTTGAGAATTTACTATGTGCTGGGCACTGTTCTTAGTGCTTTATATAGTTTTACTAATTTAATCTTCAAAATAACCCTGTAAAATACGTAATGATTCTCACTTCACACATTAGTAAACAGCACGGAGAAGTTAAGTAAAAATCTGGGCAAATGTTACAAGATGACACACTGAGCTCTTTGTCTCTACCACCTGGGGCTAAAAATCTTTCAAAAGCAAAATTTTACACTGCCTCCTGCTTATTTTCTTAGTTTTGCAGTCATCATCATTGGAACCAACCTCACTGTCACTTCTGGTCTGAAAGAAAACTTCAACTCAAGATCATTGGATCCTGAAGTGCACACATATGAATTATGACTTTCCACCTATAAATGTATCCAAAGTCCCTCAAAATTAAGTTCAGGAATAAGAAGAAAATGTAAAAGATAAGTAATTATATGTATTTAATACTTGACCAATAGGCTTAATCTTGAGGAAAAAGAAATCCAGGGAGAACTGGAAATGACAATTTCAGCTTAAGGAAATGAATCTATAGCCTTAAATTGACAAACTGCTATACCCGGCTCTGTTTTTATTAACCCTAAAGTGATTAGGGTAATAATATGTACAAAAGAGAAGATTTAAAAAAAAAACACAAATCATTGTCAGAATAAATATTTTTAAAATAAATTTCTTATTTAGGAAAGTGAGTTTCATTTGCTATAATAAACTTACAGGGATGAACACTGTGTATTAAAAAATGAATACACAGTGCCATTATATTTTAACAATGCTGAGATAGCAACAGAGCAAAAACGTTTTATTTGATTCCTATATTAGTCTCTTATTTTTCCAAAATCTTCATTTGAAGGGATTTTAACCAGAGAACTTCTAATAGAAAATCATTTATATATATATATATTATTTTCTTTCTTTCCCTTTATAACCATATGATTTTATTTTTTTTCTGTGACAGCTGCGTTACAATAGATTTTTATGAAGAATACTATAAATTAAACTCCCTATGCAATTTTATGAGGTCATATATTTTTGTAAGATTTTCATTAAAAATATAGCTAACATACAATATTATATTAGTTTCAGGTGTATATCACAGTTATTCAACAGTACTGGCCTGGCACTATACAGAGTTATTACCACATTGATTATATTCCCTATACTTTACATCCCTCTATCATACATTTTAAAATAGTCTGAAATTGCTGTCTCTGTTTTCTTACCATCTATTCTCCCCTTAACCACTCATAATCTGGCTTTCACTCCCCTAAATCCACTGAATTTGTTCTCTAAAGGTCACTAACGACGGCTTAGCTGACAAACCCAAAGGCCTTGACTAATCTTCGCCTCCTGTGACTTCTCTGCAACCCTGATTTTTTTTTTTTTTTTTTTTTGAGGGCAGTGTCACTGGCCCTCATAAGTGGGACCCGAACCGGGGCTGCTGGCTTCCCAAGCCAGCGCTTAACCGCCGCGCCACTCGACCAGCCCTGCATCCCTGATTTTGATGATGACTATTTTCCTTGAAATGGTCTTAGTGATTGGGTTCCACAAAACCATCGTTCTACTTTTTAAGCTCTCTGATCTCTCTTACTTCCTTCTGTCCTTAGATATTTTCATCTTCGTTGGCCCTTTTTTATTTTCTATATCCTCTCTCTCCTTTGCCAAGCTACCCCATTTCAAGGCTTCATCATCATCTGTATTTGATTTCCAAACTCATTCATGCAGGAATAAGCTTTAGACTCATGTTTTTTATTTTAAATGCTTGGCTGACATCTATATGTCCTGGGATCATTGCAGCCACAACATGTACAATATTTAATAAATTATTATCTCCCAAACATGGTCCTTTGTTTTATTATACCATTATCTTACCAGTCACTCAGGCTTAAAGCTTGGAAATCTTCTTTAACTCACACACACCCTGTCCCTTATAGCCAAGCAGACTCTTAAGTCTTCGAGCTCCCTGCTCATTTTCCATCAATAGCCAAATGGACATGTTGATATGTTGATTCTACCTTTGTAAAAAACCCTGTTATATTGATCCTCTTCCTGACTGCCAAGCTGGATGTTATGTTTTCAACCTCTAACTTTTCATGATCTTACATATATTACCCTAAAGCATCTCTCCTGTAGTTGTTTATGTCCTTCTTTTCTTCCTACTATTTATAGTTGCCAGGCTTTTATAGGTTTCAAACAAAACAAAACAAAATATCTCTCCAGGATCACACAGCTAGCAAACTGTTATGATGTATTTAGGATCATATCTGATTCATCTCCCTATTAACAATGTGATGAATTATACCGAAAAATGTGCGGTATCTTCTACAACAAAGAGGTTAAAAAATTTTAACGAGTAAATATGTGAAGCAGATGAATTTTTAAGATCCCCAAAGTTACAAATTACTTGGTACTCAATAAAAAACAATGAATAGTTTACAGCTAGAGCTTGAGGGAAAAATCTCGGGAAGAGGCCCCAACAAACACCCATTTTCCTGTATAAATTGTGTCCCACCCCCTATCCTATCCCATTCAGGCTTCCATATTCAGGATTAAAATAAAACTCTAGATTATAAATCTGCAAAGAAAGGGTGTAAAAGTCCAGGTAAGTGAGGTTTGTAAAGAGAGTGAAGAAAAGGAATCAAACAAAAGGATAAGAAAAAACACACAAAAAAACGTTCACCTCAAGTTATCGGAGAAGAGAGCAGCGGTCTAACCTGGAGGAGAGTAACCACAGTGCTGACAGGACTAAGTGGCTGTAGAGCAAAGTTGAGCACTGGGGTAAGGGAAGAAAAGGGGAAGTCTAATATTTTTCCTACAAAGCTCCAAAAGAAACATGAGCCTCAACAAACCACTGAACCTCAAACTAAGTACTTCGTAGTTTCCCTGAAGAAATACATATATATATTAGTATTAACTATAATAAATGCTGCAGGGACTAAAACCACAAATAAAACACAATTCCAACTCGAAACACTTACAATATAATAGAAGAATTCCAGAAATACCAGGTGGAATAAGTCAAGTGCCATTATATGAAAAAAAAAATGCTATAGAACAGCAATAGAAGGGCAGATTACATTTCATGGTTATGAGGCAGGAAAGTCCTCACATATGATGTAATATTTGAGCTTGGTCTTGAAGAATACATAGGATTATAACTGGAAAAAAGAACAAGGACTAGAAATCACTCCTAATGAAGGGAACACAATGCACAAAGACAAGATAGACAGCATAATTGTATTTGGGAAAGAAGTCATTCACATTGGCTGGAATCAAGAAAATAATATTCTATACTTTAGTAAGTAAAAAAATTTCAAACCAGGTCTTGGCCATATAATGGGAAGAAGACAGCCAACTTTCAATCCTAGAAACACTACAAAAATTCTAGGCCTGCCAACTAACCTAGTGAACAATGTGGTCTCTAAAATAATCAGCAAACTAGTGGCAATATCTACTTACTGAAAGTTGTCGCCGCTGTGGAGATTGTTAGCACGTAATAAGCCATACAAAGTCACATGTGTGCTCTCTGACGAAATGCTTAGGTCGTGTTCCTTTCCTTCTCTGATCATTGTACGTTTAAGAAGACTAGAACATTTCAGAGCCAACTCCAAAGCATCCATCCAGCACCTTCCTAGAAGAACACAGATTCATAAGGAGTATAATTCAAGAAACTAGAAAAACTAGCATCCATCTTAATTAATACTGTTAGCCTTTAAGCATACTATTATCTCTTTGAGAAAAATGCACTAGAAAAGTTAAACATAAAATCTTGTAAGGGTTTTCTTAAATGCAATTTTTTAGTTTAACCAGTGCTTTTTACGTACTAAGCATATTGAAACCACTGGTAAATGATTAGGATATAGCACGAATTAGAAAATCACTTAATTACAATAAGTGTACTTTAAAAAAAAATCTTAGAACATTAACATGTAGTATAATTTGAAGGTGCTAAAAAGTACATAAAATATGCTGAAGGGGTTATGTTTCTAATACAAACACACTATCTAAAGTAATGCTTTGTTGTTGAAAACAGGTCTACCCCCAGGTTTAGCATCTATTCCACTTACATGTTTGGAAATTTTTAAGCAAGGAAATGCCTGTACAACACTGTCATTTACTGCAATATTAGTTAGTAGAAACACTAGTAACTTCGTTTTTTGAATTGAAATTTAGAACTGTAAATAGCAGGAAAAAAATGTTGATTGCTCTCAAAATTCATATACATTTGTTTCAAGATCTGTTGAAAATATCAGCCAAGTAAAATACTTTTACAATGAAAGTTTGTGCCTATGATATTTTAATTTTAAAAGTAATCATCTGGTAAAAGTAAATTTGGAAGGTTACAAGATTCCTTAGGCTAAGCTAGTCTATAAAACATAAAAGTAAGGAAGAAATCAATCCACTATGGATTATTAAGGTTGTAAAGTTACCTCACTTTCAGATAAATAAGTTCTACTTTCCCTCTATTTGCTTCAGAAATTAAGTATTAACTGACTGAATGCAGTTTGTACTTAAATGTCTTATGTAAAAAACTCAAAACAGTTTACCAATGTTAATATTTATTGGTAAAATGTAAATAGTATTAAACATACCTCTAAAATGTTAAAACAGTAAGTTACTATAGAGAACACTAACCAAGTCAAAAAGGTGTTAACATGTCAATAGAGGTGAAGAAGAAAAGTCCAGGCTGCTAACTCATTATCAATTACCCAATGCTTCCTTCCTATCAGATTTCCGTCAGTATACCAAGTTAACAATATATTTATGTTCTAAGTAATTTAGGTTTACAGTACCTCTGCTGTTAATACCATAGTAAAGACAGATTTTCTCAAAGGAAAATACACAGTGGCATATAAAATAAACACTTAAAAATGAGGACCCAAATCCAATCCACCAAAACCTGTATTTACCATCTGACTCTGAAGTAGCTCGGATGATCAAATAACTGCTAGGTAAGGGCTGAGTTATGGATCCAACTGCTTCACCTTTTGGACCCTTAATATAAACAAATAAAATAAAAATGAGCAAAATAAATGGTTTACAGTAAGCATTATGAGATCTCAATTTTATATTATCCATTATTATCGGTAACAATCCAAGTTAGGCATGGATTATAATTTAACAGCAAACAAGCTTTAATTTCATGCTTCTTGACAAAGCAAATGTTAAGTATTAAGGAATATTTTCCTCTTCCAACAAATATACCTCCCTACCAGAAAATGGAACAACTTATAGTTAATATTAGTTAAACATTATCTCTGCAAATTAGTCACATATTAAAGAAAAACCTAAAATGTACTGTAATAGGCCAAATTTTAATTTAACTGAGAATTTCCATCTCATATACACTACTAGATGAAAAATACTTAATTTCTAGAAGCCTATAAAGACACAGCTGGAAATACAGTTATAATTTATAAGAAAAAGAGAAAAGAGTTTGCACTAGGTCTAGGGAAAAATAAATCCCCATTCTATAACCAATGATATACTTGTTTCTAAATACCAACTATAAAACCTTATTTTATTTTTCCAGGAACAAGAAAGAAAAAGGAATTTTTTTGTTGTTGGTTAGGATTATTTGTTTTAGAAGTACACAACAGCAAGAGCTCTATGTAATTAGCATCTCAAGGATAATCTTAGGTGCACACAGGTCTCATCTGGAAAGAGAATCTGATGACTGAAGTTAGAGTACAATTTTGACAGAAAAACCATAACTTTTAAGTTGTCAGATCACACAATAAAATGGATTTTGAGAAGCATAAACATTAGAAAGATGTAGATTCAAATGAAAAAATTACAAAAATCAATATGATTTTAACAAACCCTATAATATCCCTTGGGTATTTTCAAATAGCTTTATAATTTAAGGGCAGTTTCTACAACCAGTATAGAGTAGGATCTAGAGTCAGACTGCCTAGGTTTCAACTTTGGTTCCGTGTTAGAAAAATTATCTAAGTAATTCTTCAGGCCTCAATCTCTTTGTCTGGTCAATAGGGGAAAACTGTATCCTCCTTAAAAGAATGAGAATTAAAAAAAGATTCCATGTAAAATGCTCAAGAGAGTCCCTGACACCAAGTAGGAACTCATAAACATTACCTTTTCCTAATCATAGACACTGACTTTGAAGCTGTTTAAACAATGTCCCAAGCAGGTTTTGCTTGTGTAGAATATTCTGATGCTCATATAATTGCACAAATTTTCCTCCCACAAAATATGGAATTAAATAAATTTGACATTAAAACATTTTTAATGATTTAGAAATTCATAATTCTTTCAATTCCTAAGAGTAGTAGTAAAGAATAAATGCTATACAAAAAAGGTTTTGAAAGTAATCTTTTCACTTGAGAATCTCATGATATATAAATACCACAGGTTCTATGGGTTAAATTCTTTCCCCTGTGGGAAGTATCTAATTCCAGCATGGAACTATCCTTGTAATCCTAAATTTAGTCCTGCTATAACTCCAGGCTACTGAAATAAAGAAAAACGGTCCAGGTTTTTTTCTAGGTGTATGTATATTGCCTAATTAAGCAATACCAAAAAAATGTAAAAGCTGGAGCTACGTTTAGTTAGCCCTAATCTCAACTAGGTGGTTTTCCTTAAAGGAGGTGTTCTAAATCCTTTATTAAAGTATAATTAACCTTCTTATAAACTAAAATCAAAAAACACTTTGCAAAAACTTTAAATAGGCTAATTTATTCAGTTAGCATGTATACTGCATGTCTATTTTTTTTATAGAATTCCTTGATGACTAATTAAATAAGGCATTTGTATTTTCCTGATTAAGTTTCTGCTGTTACAATACAGGGGGTGACCACAGTAATGCTTTTTAGTTGTAAAGCACTAGAGTTCCATCTCAAAGAAAGCTGCCTCTTAAGAGTAAAAAGGATTGTGTCTGCTTATAGTCTTCTTATCACATATTTACATCACTGCAGGAAAAACCACAAAAATAAATGGCAGCTTCTGTTCTAGGGGATCTCACAATTTTGATAAAGAAAACAACATGGTAAACATCACACAATACTACAAAGCAAAATTAGTAATTGTAAATTTAAAAAAAAATTACCAACTGAATTCCCATTGCAAAGAATTAATAAGGTACAATATAAATTAGGAAAACATTTCCTGAAGAAATTTCAAAATTAGGCCTTAAAGGTAAGCATGGAGTTTTGGTGCGCATTTCATTATGGGTAGAGACAGAAAGCGGAATAATGTGCTTGAAAACAAATTTATAAGTCTTGTCAGAGAAAGACAATCATTAGATTAATGGATTTATCTCAGTTCTACTCACAGATTGTCGTCTTTACCTTTTACCTATATAACAAGTGCTCTTACCTTCACTGCCCAAATAGACTGTTCCAAGGGATGAAAAAGTTTGAAACAAAAGCCATCCTTTTTTGATGGGCGCTCAATGATTTCACAGGCATTCAGAAGAACTGTTCCTACCCACTGACCATTTTTTTGGGTTTTATAGATCAGTAGCACCCCAGGTTTCAACACACACCACAACTTGGTCCAGCTCTTCAGAGTACCACGAATCTACAGAAAGATAAGGTTTTTTTTTAAAGCTCTGTTTTTTTCTCTTTCTGCTCCACAAGATACAAACTGAATAATGGCAAATGGGATGCTTTAATCTAAAATTTCCAGAAAATGTGCATGTTAGACTCCATAGTTTTTTTTTTCCAAGCTACTAAATGGCAAGCACTGCTAATAAACATAAACATAGCAAGGCTCCCCTGCTTCTGAGGCACTGAAGTTCTAGTGGGAGGCTGGGTCCACAGTTTCAAAATACTATACCAAGGGGCCGGCCGAGTGGCGTGGTGGTTAAGTGCTGGCTTGGGAAGCCAGCGGCCCCGGTTCGGGTCCCACATATGAGGGCCAGTGACACTGCCCTCAAAAAAACCCAAAAAGAAAATACTATACCAAGTAGAATGGTTTTCCTAACCTTCTGGGCCAGGTCAAGGGCTATTAAAATATACTTTCTAGTGCCAAGCTTCTCATCCTCTTAGTTCAGTTCTATCACAGGTATAATTTTATTTGTGTAAGTGTAAGATTATTTTACCTCTTAAGATTTTTCTCCCCTTACTGCTGCATCAGGAGTGCTGAAAACACTGCTAGCACACATCCGGCATTCCCTAAATGTTTGCTGAGTGGTAGAAAGAACCTCCTTCTAGCCCTTAAGATTATCTTCTCTAAATTACCTTGTTCTTAGTAATTATATGAAGTGTGCCATATAAATTTCTTGGGGAATTTAAAACATGAGTTACACAAATCTCTCTCTCGTCTCATAAAATGTTCCTCATCCTAGGGTTTAATGCTATGTCAACAATAAGTCTATAACTAGTTTTTCCTATTCCATTTCTACAATCCATTAAAAGTGTTTATATGCAAGTCACTGAATTCAGTATACTGAAAAGGAAGCTAATATAATATTGAAATTAAAAACTAGGAACCATCCTCACTTTTATTTACTGTTCTCTCAATATACTTACAAGAATTATGAAATAAATACAGGGATCCCTAGCCCCTCAAATAGGCATACCACAGTAACTCTAAACAAGAAAAATTTAGAAAGGGGGAACTTGGAGCTAGGCATGAAGAGAAAATCTTCAAGAAAAAGATTTTTAAGATTTACATGTGTGCCTGTAAAAGAGATGAAAAGAAAAAGAGCTATCCTGAGATAACATTCTGGATCTTGGAAATGTGACAGTAGAAAATGGGTGGCAAATTATCAGAATGAAGGTAAGGTTTAGAAAGCCAGTCAGGGGATGTGTTGGGGGACTTCTGGGGAGTTGCTTGAGAAAATTCAATGTCGAAAGACAAGAGCAGGTTTAGCCATGACAAACCCAAGTGAAATCTGGAGCTTAAAGACTTCTAAGCAGAGCCCAAATTAGTCAGAAGGCATTTTCTGCACAACACTGACAAAGACCTGGCACTATCTGAACTACTAGGGAAACCATCACTAGACTCCTGTGCTAGTGAGAGAGCTTCTATGACAGATCTCATAAATATGTTAGGCTGGAGGCTGTACCAACTCTTTGGCAAAGTGAGAGCTTGCATGGTTGGAGTGAATTTCAGGTCAATGCCAGGTACTAAAGCTTCCTAGAGCAAAGTGTCTCACAAGATCATTTTTAAAGTCAGCATTAGTCTGAAAGATAACTATCAAATATCCTTTAGATGAGAATGAGAAAGAGGACAGAGTGACTGAGGTGATAGAAAAGGAAATGAAAAGAAGTGGAAATAACCAGAGGCCAAAAGACTAAGGTACGGAAACAGCAATGTGTACGTTTCTCTGAAAATTAATCCTTTTCAAAAGATAAGTTGCATTAACTTTGTCTCCCATCCTTTCAATAATGCATATACCAAGTCTACAATAATATTAAAGAATTTGAATAGCAAGCAAAATATTTCTTTACAGCATATTGATTACACTACATAATGTCACACAAATCAAAAGCCTTTTTAAAGAACTGTTATAAATATTTGATGTTGTCAAGAGAGACATTAAGGCTCCTTCTCACCATTAAGACCGGAACACAGGACCTCTGGGATACAATTATTGGTTTGTCAGTGAAAAACAACCATCTTAGTACTTGTTTTTATTTTGTAAGCTTTAGTGCAGTCTGGTTCTCCTATCCCAGTAAGTAAACATTCAGCAATGTGAATTCAAAATTTGATACAAACTGACCTTCAACCAATCAGCCATAACGATAACAGAAGGATCTGTGATTGTACTGAGTAACTCCTTTGTGGCTCTTTTCTTTTCTTCTCGGTAATTTTTCTTTTGTACCTATTTTACAGAAAAAGAAAAATTAAAAATTCATTAGTAATGCACAATTTCTTTTCAAATTGTTTAGATTTATAGAACATAGAGTATAAAATTTTAAACCTCTTTTAGAATTCTAGCATCTTAAGCTAAAACACCTATTTTTAAATTTTGTTTTCTTTTTAGAGCTGGTAGAAATTTTTAGAGGTTAGAATCTAGTTTTTCTGATCACTAGTCTAGTTCTCTGTATCTTTTAAAAGAATTTTACCTTTTTAAAAATTACAGGATAATACATGAATATAATCTCATGGTAAAAATTTCAATAAAGCTAAAAGCCATCTTTATTAATACCCCATTCTATTTCAATCCCCAGAATTGACCACTGTTAACCTTTTGGAAAACCACAGGCCTTTTCTATGTATAAAACCTATAGAAATATATAGCTTTTGTGTTGTTTGGATTTTTCAAACACATAAAAAAATGTTCTCTCATTCAATATTTTTTGGAGTGTTTCCATGTCTATCTCATTCTTTTAACTGGTCCATAGAATGCCTAGTATGAATAACAGCTAACATTTACTCTGTGTACCAGTCATAGTTCTAAGCACTTTACATGTATTACCTCATTTAATTCTCACAATAACCTTCAGAACGAGGATTGTTAGTATCTTTATTTTAGAGATGAGAAAACAGAGACATGGAGTAACTTGCCCAGAATTATACAGCTAGCAAGTCATGGAGGCAGGATTCAAACAGAGGCAGGCTGGCTCTAAAAGACATGCTCTTAACACCACGCTATGCAGCTTCTCTAATTTTTCTCAATATATTCTCTGACTGATAGAAATCTCTGCTACCATTTTTTTTTTTTTTTATAGCTAAGCCATCCTGCCACCTGTTGGCAGCTCAGCAGCAGCTCAGCTCGGGCTGGGCATCGAACTGCTGCTATTGCTTAGAGCTCAGCTCACACTCTTCTGCGAACTCTTAACCAACTGAGCCACTGGGACAGCCTGTTATCATTTTTTTTCCGTATTACAAACATGCTGCAGTTGCTTGCAACTGACAATTTTGCTCTTTCCTAAAACTAATACGTAAAATATAAATAATTAAAAAACCATAACAATGAAATGAATTCATTCAAAATATCAAAGTTTTACCATCATAAGTCACTTCTGAGATAATCTGGGAAAGCAGCAATTAATGTAATCTTATTACTGCTTGATTGTTACTATGTGATGAGAGAAAACCTTATTTGATAATATTTTTTTAACTATAACACAAAATCTTCCTAGTTTCGCTTAATGGTAAAAAGGCTACAAATAACAAAATTTTAATAATTCTACAGCCAAAAGTCTTTAGACCTTTTGTCTTCATTATCATGCATATTTGAATTAACAGTAGATTTAAATGATATTGCAAATGCATACAAGATCAAATATGGGGGAAAAGGAGTAAGATACATTATGCAGGGATCAGAGTTAATTGGAAGGCATGTATTAGGCTCCATGATCTGTGGCCAATCTGGAAGACAGGCCCAATATGGCAGTTTCTTAAGAGAAGTTGGAAATCTGGACTTGTAATTGTTGGCTCAAATTTTAAAAACATCATGTAGGTCAAAGAAAATACAGCAGGTCCTCAAATAATGTTGTTTCAGTCTAGTTTATATCAGTTAGCTTATGGTAAAACTGGCTTCCTTATGCGTATTGACAATGTTAAATGAGGAATTACTGTGTATCTACCCAGGAACCAAATTCAGCCTATGACCTAGCAGTTAGTAAACTCGACTGTCAAAGGGCACAACCAGAGCTTCCCATTGGGTGCTCACAACACAGTGATGTGCTTGACTTGGGTACAACTCTGCAGAGATACATCTAGCCCTCAGCCAGAAGTCACCAGTTGAGACCTGAAAGAGCTCTGGGATAGTCATTAAGTAGCCTATTCAGTTGACTCCAGAATGCCCTTCAAATATTAACATTTTTAAGTGTGCCTGTCTAGATTTTTTTTCTTTTAGGAAGACACATTTATTTCTTTATCTTAGCCTACTTTCAAAAGCACATACAAAGCATATTAGTTATTAAATGACTGTGGAAACTAACCTTGAGAGATTCCTTTTTTGTGAGCTTGCTTGAAGCTGAACTATCCTTCTCCGAGCCATTATAAAGTTTAGATTCAGACTGAAATCACATAGGAATGAATAAAAAAGAAACAATGAAAACCTTCACTTATTCTACACATATGGCATATAAAAATTAATGTTAAAGCTATGTTTCCCATTTATTGCTGTGAGTTAAGCAAATATCGATTTTCAAATAATGATGTTCTATGTAGTATAGTATTGGGGTTTAAAAACTAATTCATGTTGAACCCACAAAATCACAAAAATAAAAACTAATCAATAAATTAATCTATGATGTGAGGTTAAATAAGATCATTTATAAATTTTTGCATTCTATTTTCCAGAGTATTTCTAAGAAACATATGCAATTACTTATTCTTAGGACAAAAGTACCTAAAGCAATATAATTTTTTAACAGTTGAAATATTTTAAATAAAAAAACAATGTACAATCTAGCAAGCTGCTGCACACAGTAATTGCCCTGTTGCTACACAACTCCAATGGAAAAACATACAAACATCTTCAGAAACTATTAAAACACTGCCTTATTTGTACACTGTTTAAAAACCAATATTCCTAGCATCTACTTCTTCCTATTTATCCAGTCAGTGCCCTTAAATTAATATGAATGTCTTAAACTTGTTTCCAGACTTTGTTTATACTTCACATTTTCATTTAATCTTCATAAGAACCTTGAAAAATAGACATCACAAGTGGTTTTATCTCCATTTTACAAATCATGAAAGAGAGGCTTAGGGTGGTCGATTTTCTAAACTAACGATCAGTAACATAGCAGGGATCAGAACCTGGGTCTCTTAATTCAGCATACTTTTAAGGAGACTACATTCTTTCATCAGACTAAAAAGCTGCCTCTATTCCTGAAACAATAAAATTAAACATACTCCTTCAATGTCCTATGATTTTCATTGTTACCTACTGTTAGACACAAAAGGTGTTTAAAGTTCTTAGCATTACTCCTAGTGCCATGCAAGTATATGGGGCTTGATTCATACAGTGGCTTTCAAATGGTAAATGGCCAGATGTGCATAATATCACTACATGTGATCAACGATAAAAATCTCTGGGTATACACTCCATCACTCAGTTTTAAGATCCATGAGGGCAGGGACTGTTTGTTTACCAGTGATACCCAGTTATTCCCTGGGGAAAGGGGCTCAATATATATATATCCAATGAATTAATAAAATGAAAATCAAGCTAGAATTTGCAACTCATTTATCTCATCTAATAACGCTGTTAGTTGGTGCAAAATATGGGTTATTATGGTCATGGTAATAAGTGGCTGAATCAGAAGGAAACTGCAAACTATGATATCAATGGCGATTAGCCTACTTAAATTTTTGTTAAAGGTATTTCTTTGAGAACTGGACTGGAAACATCACATTCTTATGACAAGGGTTATATATTGTGATACCAAAACAACTTCACAAGATTTTTTGGGCCAAAGAGGTCTCTCTTCTCCTTGCCCTGGGAACTGAAAGATGGCCAGCTACTGTCAGTAGAACATAATGGTTTCTATTTCTCACAGCTTAATGGGAAAATTTGTATTATAATACACTTCTTAGATACCACTAAATGAAAACTACTAATAGTATTAAAGGTTAATGAAAATTAATGTCTGTGTACTCTTTACCAAGTGCAACGCTAAACACTATGTGTAGCACCTCATTTAATCCTCAAAGCAGCCTGATGAGACAGAAGTACAATCCCCCTTTTGCTAATGAGAAAATGAAGACCAACAGATTAAATAACTTCCCAAAGTCACCAAACTAGTAAATAGATGAGCTGGGAATTGTACTCAGGTCTAGCTAATTCCCAGTCTCATGCTCTTACTGATTTCTCACTATGCTGATTTCTCACTTTTTAAAACTATTCCTGTAGAATCTCAGTAAGACTCAAATTTGACTTATCTTCATGAATAATAGGAAATCTGTTTCTCTGACATGACAAGATGTGGCTTGTACTGTGATTCCTAAAAGGTTCCAGAACATAAGGGACCAGCAGGCCAGATGGGTGACACATGAGCTTGATTAATTAGAGCACACATACTTTAAGAAATCCTTGCCATTATTGTAAAACTAATTCTGAAAAAAATGATGATGCAGTGACCAAGTTCTACAAGTCTTTTTTAATACATTACTACCTAAGATTTCTGAATCAACAATATTTTAAATACCAAAAATCATAAACTATTTTTGTTAGAGATATTTTACAAAATTTTTCCATCGTTTATAACCTCACTGACTACTATCTTAAGAATGGCCACAGGGTTTAACACACAGTACTGAATGATTCTTAGTTAAATGGCCTCAGAATGCTCTCAGCCTGTTACATACTGTTGCCCCCTGTGGGTTGTACAAGTCTGGGAAGATATTCAGTCTCTTCCAGTGTTAGTCTCCTCATTTAACAAATGAGGAGGGTTACTCTGGGAATTAAATGAGGTAGTGTGCGTGATGTGCTTAACATAGTATTGGTATATACTGTGTTTCAGGTTTGGGACTATCCTCTAGATTCCAAGTGCTGTCAAAAATCTGACCTTTACATAAATAGGACATTAACATATGAGAATACTTCTGACTTGCTTTGAAAACGGAAACACTAAAGATATAAGGAATAATAACAAGTTACATGACTATAACAATATTTTATTTGGTAAGGTTTTTTTAAATATCCAGATAAATATATTTTCACAGCAAGTGATAGATGACTCAGCAAACCTACAGGTAAGCAGACTGACGGCTGGAGAATCGCATCAAGAGATCTGGGTTCACAAACCCTTGAACCCACCAGACAAATTACTCATGCTAAGAATTTCTTTCATTGATATGGATAAATAAAAATTTATTTTAAAATGCTGAAAGGAAGATGGAATGATTTGATTAACTGACTTTTCTAATTCATTCACATATAGGATGTGTGAGAAACAGGAAGTGCATGTATTTTTAAAAATGGAAAGGGCAGTCAGGAGGGTGTATTCCATTGTGCTTACTGGTCTCAATTATGTATTTTAAGAAATAACACTTAATCCCAAATCTTATGACCAAATGACATTACTGATACTTTTTGCACCAAGTTCATAAAGGATAAGGTTAAAATTATTTGATGGTCTCAGTTAATGCAGATCAACCATAGAAGGAATAACAAAATTTTGTTTCCCAAAGTTACTTAGGTAAGAATAAAATCTTCTGAATTCCATGAGAATGATGTTTAATGATAAATGTGTAAATTTTAGGACTGTTCTGAAAAACAACAGAGTAGGTTATGTGTTAAAATAGTTAAGGATAAACTAGTGACTGCATCTCTTAAGCTAACAGAATAAAACAAGATTAACTCTAAAATAGAATCAGTTAAGTTTCAGCTCTTGGAAAAATGACAGGATGAGTACAATTTTATGTATACCAAATAATTACCATGTTAAGAATTCCACTTTCACTGTAATTATTTATTCAATGGAAGAAAATGAATTCTTAAACACTTAATTTTAACCAGGTACTCTGTCAGGCACTTGCAGCATCGCAGTCTGGGAGGCAGATCTTATCTTCTCTGCATAGATTAAAAAAAAACTGAAGCCATTTTGAATTCTAGCTCTACCATTTTGACCTGTGGAGTTATTTAATTTCTCCAAGCTTCCGTTTGTTTACTTATAAAATGGGGCCAATAATACTTGTCTTCTAGTATTGCTAGGAGAATTAAAACGACACATAGCAAGCTCTTAATACAAAGTAGCTATTAATATTGTAATTAGTATTAGTATTGTAAGAAGTCACAGGTAACTATGAGACTCAAGATGCAAACACACTTTTTTGGCTCTAACGTAGTGCTGTCCAGTAGAACTTTCTGAAGGACAGAAATGTTCTATGTCCGACTTGTCCAATATGATAGCCATCTGCCATATAAGCACTTGAGTTGTGGTTGGTGTAACTGAGGAACTGCATTTCTAATTCTATTTATTTTAAATTTAAAGAGTCATGCATAACTGGTGCTATTGTATTCAAAATACAGTTCTAAAGCCTATGCTTATTGTTAACATTAAGACATACTACTTCATGAAGGTATATAAACCTTCTTTTCAGGCTCCCTGTGGCCCATCCTCCCCATTTAAAGACCATATATGGGTAGGTGGCTGTGGTATGTAGGATTGGGGTTTAGGTGTCTGAGCAGGAATATCATTAACCATACATTCACCAGTTCTGGTATTAACTGCTGAAAATAGGTTTTTTAAATTCTATAAATTTCATTGTATTTCTAGACACAGTAGATCCAAGCTAATTATTTCCTCTTTCATTTTCTTTAATTATGCATCTCATATAAAATGTCGGGGTATTTCTCATGTATGGGTTATATACACAAAGTACTATTAAACTTCCATCCTAAGTACTTTTACACATATAAGGTGGACCTTTATGTAATGAATACTTGAAAAGTTAAGTGCAAATAAAATTTTTGTAAAATTAAACACTAAAACATATCATGGAATCCTCTTAGTCTCTCCCAAGAACAGGAACAAAAACGTAGTTTTAAATGCAAAACCCACTGCTGAGAATAGCAGAGAATTTAATAACTTAAGAAATAGGTTTTCTTACTTGAAGTCATTGAAGTCTAATTCCACAAACTGAAAAGTTTCTCCTCCTACTAAGCCTGATCAGAAATAACAAAGTGAAATCTCTTCACAAATTATGGAAATCTAGTGAACTACAAACCCATAGGAAAACCAATGCATCATATGGTGTTCCTCAGTTTCTCAAATAGGTACCCTAAAAGAAAAAAATTCTCAACAGACCTAAGATTATGTACAAGTATCCCAGTTTGAGAATTACTAATTTAGGGAAATTATTCCAAGAAAATATCTTTGAACTGTAGGTTATCATGTAAAAGATCTTCGGCCTTTAACTGGTAAAATGTACATATTTTGATTGTCATTCAAATAAACTGAAAACACTTAAGAATTTTTTTTTTTTTTTTTAAAAACCACAAACCCGAGAATTTCTCTGAATAGACTCAGACTTCGGTTTAAGAAGTATTGCTGTAGCAACCATACCAAAAATCATCCCCAAAAACTCTAGAGAGGACAATGGTTACCAATAGGCTGTATTTCCAAGTAAACAATAGCAATAAATCAGCCCCAGAAGAACTTCCCTTTTTTCATACACACTACATGGTTTAGATGTACCAACATAAAAACATCTCATAAAAAATCTGATAGGATTTCGGTGTTGACTCCCTCATCCTCAATATTAGAAAAAGGTGATAATTATATATTTGGGGACAACAATATGCTTACCTTGCTCTTTGACATAGAAAGTGAAGAGTCATCTTTATTTTGAGAAATGTCTTCCTTTCCTCTTTCAAAACCTTTAAAAAAATTGTACTATGTCAGTATTTCTACTTTTGATCAAATACAGGCATTAAAAAGCATATATACGCATTAAAAAGCAAATGCATATAAGTCATTCAATTTCAAATACACATTATATCTGATGTATTATAAATCAGTACAAGAAGTCTAGACTGAACACACAGTTTTAAACTATTGTCAGTTTAATGAATTTTAAGGGATCATCTCTAGTACAATAATTCTTTAAAATACATTAAGGCTTTCAGAGGCAACGAAAGTCTTTCCTTGAATCCATCAAAGTCCAGTTAAATCTCTTTTCTGTGCTCCTAGAGCACTTCGCATGAATTCAGGCCTCATGGAGCTTTTATTCTAGAGAGCTGTTTTCTAACACAGAATCCTAACTGACAGAACCAACACTTTTTGCCAAACTGTAAAACAATTCCAGAATTGGTAATAAGAGAAGATTAGGGAAATAAATCTAGATTGAGGGACACGCTTAAAAAAAAAATCCAATAATGTGCTTATTGTGAGAATTAAATGAGAATGCACAGAAAGCATTTAGCATAGTATTCTGTACCATAGTATCCACTCAATTAATGTTGACCCTCAATATTATCATTATCACTGACTACTGCTATATAAATTCTAAAAGGATAAATCTATAATACATGAGTGCACTCGACTAAACATGCACACTTCTCTGCAATTGGTAACACATTAATGTAGCAATATATGAAAAGAAATGAACAAATTAATGTTATAAAGAGAATTAGAGAAATGTTAATATTACATTTATGTGGCAGCCACAAAAGGAGGAGTACTCATTTTAATGAAGTTCGTACTACTTTTGAAGGCAAGTAATATTAACTCTTCCCTAAAATTATTTTTTCTGAGTCCAATAAAAGCCTATATTAAAAATAGATATACAATTATTCATAAAACATCACTTAAAAAATCATGAGCAGGAACAGTGCCTGAAGCATTTCAAAAATAATTTCTAGCATATCAATGATACTATTTATTCTGTCTTTGGTTTATATTATATGCTAAAAGCAAACTCATTCCATTTTCCTAATCCAGAGATTTTATTGGTTTTTTTTCTGTGATATAAAGACGGAATCTTTTCGCACCCTCTCTGGTAAGAAGACAGATCACTCAATACCAATATTAGGGGAAAAAACTGTACCATAAATTCAACACGGAATGAAATGAAAATAAAAACTTATCAGAATTTCAAACTTTAGTATAAAGCAAACTAAAGTTACAGAATTCTGTTTAAAAATTCTAAAATATTTATTTAGAATAATAAACATATTGTAATAAGTCATTCTCAATACTAACGAATATAAATTACTTCAAAGATCTTCTAAATGTATGTACAAGAGAACGAAGAGTTTTCTAAAAGTATGTATTATACATATAAAAAAAAGATGTCTTTTCTCACAAAAACAGACCTCAATTTCTCAAGTGACGTCTTAGTTTCTGCTGAATCTAGACCAGTCAATCCATTTATTAGATTAAGAAAACCACCACTCCACTGTATCTACATTCATATATTATTTTAAAAAGAGAACATTAAATTAAAACAAAAGTAGAAGTTGTAGGTATGAATGGACTTTTTTAAACACAAAAATATGCCTCGCAGAAAGTTTCAAATGTTGTAAAATGACAATCATAATCCTAGGTTGTATATTACCTGTCAAACCCAGTACACAAATGGCATTTTAAAAGATGCTCCATATTTTCAACTTGCAAAACAAATCATTATTTTAAAAGCTGGCCCTGATGATATCCAATTTATTTAAAACTATAGAGGGATAAAACAATAAGTCTGGTCAAATTCTTTGAGTTTCTACTAAAGGAAAAAGTAGACTAGAGCATAAAATATAAAGAATATACAAAAATGTTCAAAAGCCTTAAAAATAAAATATTGCCATATTGTAACTAAGTTTTCAAGGGTAGTTCCAAGGTAAGAAAAGCAAGAAGTGTCATAATAGGGCTTCTTTTTTTAGATTGGATAAAGCTGGTTTCCTAAAAATGCGCACAATAATCTTTTTTAATAATTTTTTAAATTATTTATTTATTTATTTATTTTGAGGGCAGCGTCACTGGCCCTTATATGTGGGATCCGAACCAGGGCCCCCTGGCGTCCCAAGCCAGCTCCCCAACTACCCCGCCACTTGGCCAGCCCTTATTTTTTATTTTTTCAGCTGAGCCATCCCGACACCTGTTGGCAGCTTAGCGGAAGTTTAGCTTGGGCTGGGCATCAAACTGCTGTTGCTCAGAGGTCAGCTCACACCGTTGAGCGAGCTTTTAACAAACTGAGCCATTCGGCCAGCCCTTAATCTTCATTTTAAAAAGTCAGTCACTAAAATATATTTATTAGAAGCCAAATGGCTCCACCAAAATACTTCTTAGGCTTCTATTTATTTTCCACCATGTGTGGGAATTCAAAATTACATTAAAATTACTCCTTTATTTAAAAAGTGATATTTGTAGATATAATCCTGAAGCCTACAACACTTTATTGACCATTATCAATAATGTAGAATAGTTTCAGATCATGACTTTTCACCAAGTTTGCTTGTTAATGATTTTAGGTAGTAAATTCTTTTCCTACTGTGCTCCACATTGCCACAATGAGATGGAAACCTACATCTCCATCAAAATGGATAAATTAAAAGGATTAACACCATCCAATTACAGGTGAGAATGTGGAGTAACTGAAACTCTATTCTTTACTGGTGGGGTATAAAGGGCACAACCACTTTCTAAAACTATTTGATGATAGTATCTACTAAAGCAGCAATTCTGATTCTAGACATACCCAACAGAAATGAGTGCATATGTTCATCAAAAGACAGGTACAAAAATGTTCATAGCAGCTTTATTCATAATAGCCCAAATCTGGAGCCAATTTAAATGGTTATTAATGGCAGAATAAATTAATATATTATAGTATATTTAAACAATGGAATGTTACACAGCAATGGAACAGAACCAATTACTACACAAAAGACATAGCACTGAGTGAATGAAGCCACTCTCCCCATCAAAAAAGGCACATACTGAATGATTCCATTCATATAAAATTCTGGAACTGGCAAAACTGTTAGAGGTTGGAATAGTGGTTTGCCTTTGATGAAAGAGGAACTGACTGGGAGGCGCATGAGAGAATGTTCCGGGATTTGGGAAGTAGTCACACATGTGTACACATAACTAAAAATTTGAAAAGCTGTGCACTTAACTATACGTAAGTTACGCCTCAATAAAAAGGAACTAAAAGCTCAGATAGCCCTCTCTATTCTTCCATTAGACCTGTCCTGCTTTGACATTCTTGCTCACTTAGTCTATGTCCCTTAACCGATTCTGTACCCATTAATTCTGATTCATTCATCAACAATGATGATAATTCTAATGATAATTAACATAATATTAATGAATAGAATAAAGCATCCAATATCTATTTGTAGAAACACTTGTGATTGTAAGATACTGAGCTAGATGCTTATTTTCTAATTTTTAAAACAATGCCACAAAACACCCAAATAGTAACTATATTTTATACAAATGAAAAACTGAGGCTCATAGAAATTAAGTAACTTGACTAATTTCAATAAGTGACAGTATCAGAGCTGATTCAAACTTAGGTCTAACTTTAAAATTCATGCTGTTTCTAGAATGCCAAGGTGCCTCTCAAGATGCGAAGCTATTATCTTCTGGGAGGCCTTGCTTTGGGGTAGGCATAGTTAGCTGTCCTTCTCTCTGACACACACACAGCACTTCATATATATTTGTACAACCGAATTTATCACAATATACTTCAATTATTTGTTTTCATGTAAATGTTCCATACTTGACTTGTGAGTTCCTGAAAAGAAGGGTTTCCTTCTTTTCCTCATCCTCTCAAACACAAAAATTTGATACACTGACATAAAAATTATTGGAAATAAAAATGGACTCCACTTTTACTTGTAATGATTTTTTAAATATATGCAATATAGTATACCTTCAGAAAAATGCATAAATATAAATATATACAGTTAATATTTGCATAACCACCGCTCACATCAAGAAATACAGAACTGTCAGCATGCCATAAGATTCCCATGGCAGATAAGTAGATATCTATAGGTAAGTAGATATAAACTCAAAAAAAAAAAAAGATTGCACTATGAGTACATGTGCAGGGGTATCATTTTTATATTATATAGTGTCTTATAAATAAAAAGGCCATACCAATATACTCAGGGTACAAGTAACCAAAAAATAAATAAATAAAAATTTTCCTAAGGACAACAAATGGAAAAAGTGTTGTGCTCAAAGTAGGCAAAAATTACCTTTATATATCACTAATGTGGAATCTTTCCTTCTTTCATGGTGTGAGATAAAAACAAATGCACTTAAAATTTTTTTCAGTACAATGAAATGACCAAAAGAAATTTATTTTTCTACTTTTAACTTTAAAAACAAACATAAAAAGCCATTTTTCTAAGTACCTAGTTCCATTATACTTCTTAGCTGATAAAATAAAACCCATTGTAAAGAGCTTTTTATCATGGCTGTTTGTAATACAACTGTTGGCTGTATTAAGTGGAATATGGAAGCATCCCCAAGAATATGATTTTCTCTACTTCAAGATTAGAAAACAAAGCCAACAATTTACTTTTCCATTCAAACAAATTGATCCCAGATGACCTTCAGTACATTCTTTGGTAAGATTAACTGACAATTCTGTCTTCAATAAACTACTTAAGTAAATACCAAACTTTTAAAAAGTGAAGTTTTCTATTTTTATTAGGGTCACATGATTATTCTTTTTATTCAGTAGATTCAAGGCATGAAGGTCAGCAAGCCTGTGCTAGCGAGCTTGCTGGCTTAAAAAAATAACAAGGAGCCAGAGACAAATACAGGAATGCAAGTCACATTGTAAAAGCTACTAGAGTATTTAACAATGCTAACAAAAAAATTTTCTGGATATTGTCTTTTTCAAAGCCACTTCTGAAAAAAGACAAATACTAAAATTTATTCCATTTTGAGAGCATAAGAAAGACGCATAACAGTAATCATGCTACACTACGAAGACTAAATACAGGTTATGAATGCTGTTTAAAGCTTACAATACTTAGGCAACAGTTCAGGACTATGGTTTCAATTCTTTTCAGAAACACTATTAGAAAAGAAAATGAAGTCAATGAATTTAATATAATTTAATTAATTGCCCAGGTAACACCTCTTTTTAAAATTATTTTACTAAATTAAGCGGGGTGGCAATGGTTAGGAAAATTACATAGGTTTCAAGTGTACATTTCTATAATACATCATCTATATATTGCATTGTGTGCTCACTACCCAGAGTCAGTTCTCCTTCTATCACCATATATTTGACCCCCTTTTCCCATTTCTACCATTCCTTCTCACCTTCTGTATTTCTGTCTTATAAAAGAATGTATATACCACTATCAGTATGAATAGTCACAAAAAGCCAAGAATAAAGGTTAGTGTGAAAATAGAAAATATAATTCAGATTTAACAAAATATGTGTTAGAAAAATATATAAATGGTTAAAATCAATATTTCTTTGCCATGAGTATTAAAATAATATTTTTATTTTAAAAGAAAAATATAACCTTAAAAATGCAGATATAATTATGTAGTAGTTTAAAATTCTGTAAAGAATACAAAAAAGATTGTTTATACTTTAAAATATATATCCATGTATTTGTCACAATAAATCTTTTTCAAACAATAAAAGATCAATTTATAACTACTGCTCATTGACCAATTATTTAATGTCTAAATCACAGCTGTGAAAAACCTAATTTTATTTAATATTACCCTAAAAATAACATAAGTAAAAAAAACTAATCATACACAAATATCTAAGAACAAGAAGTAAGGCATTTCAAAAATTATACTTAAGCAGAAAACTTCACTTTAGTCAGGACTTGAGCTATTAAAGTTTAAACTAAACATCAATTTAAATATAGGTACTATTCTACAGAAAATAGCCAAACAGTTATCAATATTAAATGTCTGGGTTTCATTTACAAAAATCTCAGAGTAATTTGTTTACTTATAGAATTTTACATTTATCTCCAGTGCAGAAAAGGCCTTAATTTTATCAAAGGGTCATCCTATTCTTTTACGTAATTAAAATGAAAATTCATGCTATAAGCATTGAAGATTCATACTTTACTGAATCATTAGTTCTCAAGTTTGAGCTTAAGAGAGAGACTGTAAAGGGAAAATATGGCAAAGCCAAACCCCATAGCAGCAGTTACTAAAACCTAACCTTTCAGATAGAATTGTTTTTTTTTAAACCCAAGCAGTTTTAAGATGTTAAAATGTCTATTTTAATGAAAACTGCAAAAAATTAAGAAAAGAATGTAAGACTGAAAAAACCAACCTGGCAAGGAAGGAGAAAGTTCATTGTATCCTCCAAATGAAGCGTTCCGGACAAGCTTTCGGCCATCAATTCGTGGAGGAAATAAAACAGGCGAAACCACAGTACAGGAAGAAAATCTACGTTGTTGTGAGCTCTCTTCTTTCATGGCTTACAAGGTCTATTTAATATATATACTCACCCAGAAGGCTAATTAGACCAGTATGGCAATGACAGGCTTTCTCTCACATCCAAATGTAGCAAAATCCACCAGCACAAACAAAGGACACACACATTTAACAGCAAAGGAGTAGGACCAGAGACTGTCAAATCAGCAATAAACAGATAGAGAAAGAGGCTGACTGAAAAGGCATTAAGCCATGCTGCTGAATTTTGTGAAATGAACTGATAAACAAGAAAGGCTATTCCATTAATGTTTTACCTTCCAATAATGCACTGCACTGAATTGCTGCTTCAGGAAAACAAAGCAAGATCAATAAAGAGTCAGGGTGAAGTAATACAATCAGTTTCTCTTCTTAATCACAAATGCAACCCTTTTCTCATATCCATTATGTTTTTGTAGTATCCGTCACACTACCCACCTCTTTCAATTCTTACCTTTCCAGTTTTTGCTTACTTCAAAAATGGACATAAACATAACACTGTTTATCTTTCCTCAAGCCTCTAGATTTATATCTAACCCACTGTTTGCCTCAGCCATGATTAAAATTCATAAGGAAAGATACTCTTTCAAGTACAATTTTAATGGATTCCAACAGCTAAAGTAGAAAGCAAACATTTAAATTTTACCTCTGGCAGGGATATGTGAGTCATTAAGACAAGACTAATTCAAAACAATCAACAGAGAAGATTAAAAAGATACCATAATAATACTGTATGCTCCAATACACGTTCTTTTGAAACAGATATGAGCTGCTACAGTTCTTCATTACATTTAAATTTTCAAAATATATAATCTACCAATGAGTATTTTTGTATTTAGAACTATTTAAAAATGCACCTTTATCATCACAGTGACAAATGGAATGGAAATCTCCTTCTTTACTAGGCTAAAACTAGGTGACTGGTATAAATCCCACATTATTAAATCTATCAAGAAAGTACCTATAGCCAAAAATGGTAACTACATCATCTCTTTATACCTAATTTTAAAATTCTTTTACCTTATGCTATCTTAATTGAGTGAAAAAGCTCTAGTCGATTATTTTCTTTCCATTTCCTAGATTGATTTTGGCCATCACAGTTCTTACTTTCAACCTGGAAATACACTCACTTAGCTGACAACAAAAAAATTCAATTACAACTGACATAGTGGTTCATTTTTATAGATACCTTACTATAAGATCTCAGTTTCTTTCCTCATCTGCATACAATTCAAGGCTGGTTCTCCACTCACATAAAACAGGATTCCATCTAGTTTAATAAGACTTTCTCTGTACTAGAAAGGACATTTAAAAAACAAACAAACTTTCCTGTAAAGAACATATTCTTTCTTGGGCAAGGGCATTTCAAAATCAATTAGTGATAAAAGTAAGTTTATGGTTGATACCCACAGCCAAAACAGGTTTCTTTTTTTTTCTCTTATCTCCATGTCATGAAATATAAATTAGCATTAATTATAGACAACAGAGAAATAATTATAATTAATTCATGCAATGGTGTTTGCCTCTCTCAAGGCATAAAATCACAAAAGGTTTAATAGTATAACGGTTAAACAGGATTTGAAACTCAAACTGCCTGGGTTTAAATCCTACTTCTATATTAGCTGGATGCATTTGAACAATTAACTTAATTTCTCTGGGTCTGTGTTTCCTACTGTATAAAATGCTAATAATATTACCTATATTATGGGATTATTGTAAGGATCAACTTTGATAACATGTAATATCTAGAAAGGTTCCAGGTTAAAACAGCAGGATGAAGACAATGACCTACTGTGTTCCCTCCAAAAGCTCGACTAAAATTAAAAAAAGGAGTGTTTTTAAAAAATTACAAACAAGTATGGGTATGTACCCCACAAGTATGTGTCCACAACATAAATTTAACACTGGAAAGCATGAGATAAACAAGTAGTCACTGGTTTGCACATCCAAGAAAGTCAAATCACAAATCAGCAGTGGTAAATATTGAGAACCTATTTATTCCCAAAAATAATTTTGCATGTAATTCACAGCACCAAGTTCCTTTAGATCAGGAATCAGATAAGCTACTGACATCAACAATAAAACTGAAATCAGGACAAAAATATAAGCAAATGCCTTCAAAACTGGAAGTAAAATGACTTCCAATTTAGGATTCCATACCCAGCCAAACTATCAATTACATATTAGGGTAAAATAAAGATATATTTAGATATGGAAGATCTCAAAAATTTATTTCCCACGCATGTTTTTAAAGAATTTGCTAGAGTAGCCCTTCTCCCCTGGTGGTTCTACAGTAGAATTAGGCCTAATGCACTAAAACATCCACTTTTCAAAATGAATTAACTTTTTCTCCTTGTGCATTCATAATGGTTCCCACTATGTACCATACCCTTGGGAGAACTGAGAAAATATTCACTTAAATTATTTTCTATAGGCCTTACTTCCCTTACAGTCCCCAGTTGAGAAAGGCTGTACTAGGATATATACTCTATCAAAAAGTGATAGCAAATTAAGAATGCTTGGGATACTGGAAACTGGGCACTCAATACAAAATAGCTGTCATCACCGAATAGTCCCCTACTACTGCACAACCTCTTTTTAACCCAAGGACAAATGGTTTGGGTGAGCTTTGCCCAAATTCTTTTCTGACTTTGGCTTGTCTTGATAGTGTGCTAATGAAGTTTCTTCTCTTTCTCTCATGCCCTGATGTTTGGATAAGCTGAGCATACTTCCAATACAATGAAGTGTTAACTCTCTTTTTAAAAGTCTTTCTTTTTAAGAACAGTTTTAGGTTCACAGCACAGGTGAGAGGAAGGTACAAAGAATTCCCATATACTCTCTGCCTCCATACATTCATGTCTCCCCCATTATCAATTTTCCTCACCAGAGTGGGACGTTTGTTACAACTGATGAACCTACAATGACTCATCATAATTACCCAAAGTCCATAGCTAACCTTAGGCTTCACTTTTAGTGTTGTGCATTCTATGGGTTTAGACAAATGTATAATGACATGTATCCATCATTACAGTATCATAGAGTATTTTCACTGTCCTAAAAATCTTCTGTGTTTTTTACTGTCTCCATAGTTTTGCCTCTACCATAATGGCCATGTAAGTGGACTCATCCAATATGAAGTTTTTTCAGGTTGACTTCCTTCACTTATTAATATGCATTTAAGGTTCCTCCATGTCTTTTCATGTCTTGATATCTCGGTTCTTTTTAGCCCTGAATAATATTCCATTGTCTGGCTGTATCACAGTTTATTTTCTATTCAAATACTGAGGGATATCTTGGTTGCTTCCAAGTTTTAGCAATGACAAAATACTATACATATCCTGGGTAGGTTTTTGTATAGACATAAGTTTTCAACTCCTTTGGGTAAATATCGAGGAGTGTGACTGCTGGATCATGTGATAAGAATATTCTTAGTTTTGTAAGAAACCACCAAACTGTCTTTCAAAGTGGCTGTACCATTGTGCATTCCCATCAGCAATGAATCAGAGTCCCTGCTGCTCCACAACAATGATGTCAGTGTTCTGGAGTTTGGCCATTCTAATAGGTAGGCAGTAGTATATTAAGTCATTGTTGCTTTATCTGCATTGCTTTTCAAGAGCTTATTTTCCACCTGAATCTCTTCCTTAGAACTCTATCTTTCCTACCTCATATGAATGATGGCGAAATAAATATGGTACTCATATTTACACAAACTTCACAAAGCTTCCATTAACATTCTCTACATTACAGATTTTAAAATACTTGGTAAACTCAAAATACTTGATGAAACTACTTGGTAAACTAAAAAAGGCATTACTTCAATTAGAACCATTGGAACCAACACTAGGAGCTAACATTTCTGGGTCCTAGATCTGGCTGAATTATTATCTACCATCTGCCTTGCCTCCACATCATATAATTACAAGGATGAATATAAACATACATGTATATATATAATGTTTTGATCAATATAAAGGGCTTTGTGAATGTAAAATAGTAATAATAACTTACAATTTTCAAATTAAAAAAAACAACCCAACGTATTACAATGATCTTAGGAAAAGATATAACAAACTGATAAACATTAACTGCTAAAGGAAACACAAATACTCTCTTTTTCAATAATGGGGAAAAAAAAAACACTTTTAGAAAACAAATTTTTAAAGGCAGCTGCTAATTTAAAACCAAAATCTAGGTTTGTTAATCTAAGAACCAAAGATCTATTTTTAAAACATTTTATGTATCTCTTATAGTTTCAAATTAATTTCAGAATTACTTATAGTCATTACAGATTTCATATCAATTTTATGGTTCAAACTACGCTCAAAGCCTGATTTACCTCGCTTAAAGACCTAGAGTGTAATCACACTTACTGGGTCATGCTGACTACATTCCACTACTGTAAAGTTTATGCAAGGCTGAACACTCTTACAAGATATCTGGATTAACATCTGAATCTACCCCTTCTCCCATTTTATATTACATTATCTATGTATGTAAACCAGTAAAAATTACAGAAAAATAATGTTGCCCGATCATTACTTTTCAAAGTCACATAAGACATTTATATTAGAAACAGATTTTGACCTATGGATAAGCTTACTATTTAAAAATGCTTTTCAAAATTCAAATTATCACCTATTGGTAAATTGAAAAATCAATTTAGTAGGTCAAAAACAGCATTTCTAAAAATAAAATAGAACTGGCCAGGACAGGAAATATTATTAGAGTGCATCATACTTTGAGATTAAAAGGCAAGTTGTTTCAACAATCATTTGTTTTAGGCATTATATAAACATATGGGTCATGGTCAAAATTGGAAAATATGATGTAAACAATATTATTTCTTTTGAAATTCCCTATTAAAAATAATTAATTATAAAATATTATTACCATCTTGCCACTTAAGAGACCAGCTAAATATATTATCTCTTGTCTAGTGGCTCTTTCCATATTAAAAAGTGGTAGACATTTGTGCAGAGGCAAAAGCCACAAAAGGCCATAATAGAAAGATTCTCTACGTTCCTGCTTTATGTCCAAAGAAAATGCCCAGCCTTAATTTCTCTTCTATAGAGCTAAAAGATTAAGACTGGAGAAGGCATCTCACTATAATATTCAGAACTCTAATGAGTTCTCTGGGCAAATTCCAGGCCATCTCTATTTTAAAAACAAATGAATGGCAAACATAGCTGATATTTTGAAATAATCTAATTTGGCAGCTGGAAAATCCATTTAAATTCTATAAAGCTTCATATGCACACTCATGATAAAATACATTGGTTTAAAATGGGATGAAAGTATTATAAGACCTACATGCTTTGTCTCGAATCCCAAGATAATAAAATTAGGCTTTAGGAGATTTAAAAATCCGTAAGGCAGAAAAAACAGTTGGAAAAAGATCAAAATACTGAAAACAAAATCAACCAACAAGAATTTTAAAAAGTACTATGTCGAAACATGAAGAAAACAACTATCCTATAAAATGAATTTAAGTATCTGAAGATGGTACTATCCAAATTCAGCAGTAAGCTGCCTTACAGAGCATGCAATTCAAATAAGAATATAGTTCACACAGTGGAGCAGCTCAGGCTTAGCAAACACGTCTATTATTAATAACCTTTTAAAGGATATATACATTGAGATAGGTGATAATAACCTTTGCTTTAAAATACAAAACACAACAATAAAGCTCCATGCCAATTTCCATCCTCCAATATAGCCAAGTAATTAGTAGATGTAATTAGTACAATCTCGTTGATGATTATATGGCTTGAAAATGATCCAAAGAAATCTTATTATCCTGTACTTCCTCATAAAATAACTCTGCAGATTCTCAACATCAGATATGTTCTTAACATAAAAGCACATGCAAATGCATAAATAAAATTTAAAGGATGGCTTAAGATAATTTTAGACTGAATAGCACTCTTGTTTATATATTCATATTCATGGCAATCAGGAGTAGAAGAGTACTTTCTTTGGATGACAAGTTCTTTATAATTAAATGTATATTATATAATCATTCATTCAATAAAATTTTAGTGAGCACCTATTGTGTGTTCAGAATTATGTTAAACACAAGATAGGTATGAACATAACTGTCCCTAGTTTGTGCTCTTATTATTAAGCGTTCAATGTGTGTGCGTGAATACATACATGTTCATTAAAAGTTGATTCGAACTCAGAGAGTCTAATGCCACAAAGGAAATGTTAAATGAGGTGTTTGGGTTTATAAGTCTGTTCACAAAAATCTATTTAACTGAAAATGTACTAAACTAATACTACTTATGAATGTAACCACCAAAATACTATCTCATAATTATACAGTAATTATTATCTTTTCAAAAGTGTTTTCATATATCGTCTTCATAGATTCAAATAACAACAATACCACATACGAAAGGAATATCCTGGTTTTTGTCAATAAGGTAATCAGGTTCTGAGAGACATATACTTAAGGTCACGTAGTAAATGAAAAGAAGCGAGATTGAGAATCCAGCCATAGGAGCAGTGTTTACTTTCCCTTCTCCTCCTCCTTCTCCTTCCCTAAGCCTGTCAACACACAGATGCCAGCATCAAGCAGTTTTGTGTAAAGTGAGACTCAAAGACCAGGGATAAAAGACCTAGAAAGAAATGAGTCTGCTGAGCTTTCACTGTTTCATTCTGAAGTAAAACTTACATATGTTCAAAGTTACGACAGCCAAGGAAATGGAAACAACCAAAATATTCCCAGGTGTGAGCACTGCTTATCTTCTCTCAAAAAATGTACATATGTTACTTGGTAACTTAAATTGATATTATCTTGCCATATATTTATCAAAAATACAGAAATCTTGCCACTACATGTCACAAATAAGAAGAAGAAAATTGCAGCAGTCAAATCTACAGGCGAAATTCTCATCTTACCACTGTTGTTAAGGAGGAGTTAACTGCTCAGACTTTGGAAACAAATTGGGGACAGTCACATTAGTAAAGAGCTGAGAAACTGGTGCATGCAATATTTAATAACTCTTTAATGTTAGCTTAAATAAAAATATATATATGATGTTTATAGGAGAAAAGCATCCTTTAGTGTTCTTAATATTCGTCTTACTGCTTTGTTAAAGTAGCAATTAACAAGGTCTGGCAAGGATCAGACAGGCTCCTCTCATCTTTGCAAAGATGCTTAAAACAAAGCCAAATGATTCATTCTCATTTTTCAATAAGCTTTCAAAGTATTTCAGTTTCCCCTGCAGAAGCATAGGAACAGTCGAAGAAAATAGATATTGACATTTCAGAAGAGAAATTTAGAAAAATATTTTATTCTTATTTTTTTAATTAAAAATATTTAATTCTTATTTTTTAATTTGCCAAGGATTATATTCTCTTTTATTATTTAGTGGGTACTTTCATAGCTCTATGAAGCAACTACCCAAACACAAGGAAATTCAAGAGAGAAAACAACTGTATCTTAAGAAGTAACGTCAGAAATCTAACCTATTGAGTATTCATAAACTCAGAAGAAAATTAATATGAAGTCTAATTGATATTAATTCTAAAGAAAACCACCTAAGGCTATAAGCCAAAGCACAGCATTTAGGGAAAAAAAAAAATAAAGATAGTGGGGTCGGGGTAGGGGATATAAATTCAAATTCTCTGATAAAATAATTTCCATGAACTATAACATATATTCAAGAACACATGTTATGTGTTCCATGCACATATGGTTTCATACATGTTCAGAATTGATCCTAGAAATGTCTTACCGAGGAAGAAGGAACAGCTTCGGTTCATGGGGGAAACTGACTCCCAGGTCTCCTTTGGTCTCTGAACCATTTTAATGAAACTATTGGGTGTTAGTCACCTGAGGTTAACCCAGCAATGTCTACAACTGTCACCCTGAGGAGGCTGGTTGATCTTCACACTGGTTAATGCTCTGTCAAAGAGATTCTCGATATAGATGTACCATGTCATGTTTAATGCTGCCAGAGCAATCAAGGTGAAGGGACTTTTCAGGTTTAAGAGAATTTACTAAAAGAGAAACAGAGTACTAAGTAGAGATATTTTAATTCAAGCCCAGATAAACCAACCATGGTCTAAATTAATTTTAATAACACTGATTAAGCAGGTAAAACTTATAGTTTCAAGTTTTTAATTAAAAATTTTTTTTATTAAATATATTGGGGTGACAATGGTTAGTAAAGTTACATAGGTTTCAGGTGTACAATTCTGTAATACATCATCTCTACATCACATTGTGTGTTCATCACCCAGAGTCAGTTCTCCTTCCATCACCATATATTTGACCCCCTCTTTCCCTCTTCTACCACCCCTAAACGTTTAAACATTAGTTTGAAACGGACTCACTAAGTTTTGGTAAAGCAACATTCATATTCTTTCACAGAGCATTAAAAAAAAAAAAAGAAGCATGCAGATTAGCTTTTTATGACCAAAGAATGAAAGGGTAGCTACAAGATAAATTATATATATATATATATATATATATATATATATATATATATATATATATTTTTTTTTTTTTTTGAGGGCAGTGTCACTGTCCCTCACATGTGGGACCCGAACCGGGGCCGCTGGCTTCCCAAGCCAGCGCTTAACCTCCGTGCCACTTGGCCGGCCCAAGATAAATGATAATAACTCATCAAGCTTGATAACAATCTCAAACATGATCCAGAGGGAATATACTACCTATCCATGAGATGAGCTATAATTTAATCTCCAGAGTCTCTTGGCATTGTCCATATTCAAAAGTAGAGGGGAAATAGGAGACAACTACCTAATTAATCTACGTCTTTCTTTCTTGAAAAACAACTGAAATACATTAAGCTCAAATGAGTCACCATAAAACAAATACCATTCTATTTAAGAGACTGTAATCATACTTAAGTTAAAATTATTTTGAAGTAAATAGGTACTTAATCTTTGAATAAGGGAGAAAGTCTGGTGAATACACAATTTTTGGAATAATCTGATTTGTCACCATAATCTAAACACATAACAAATAAAAGATGATGTTGATGTGTGTGTGCTTTAGTGAGAAGAGTCAGTCTCCAAAGGTCCTCCAAAATAAGAAAATTCTAAAATGATGGAAGGAAACCATACTGCAAAAAACAAAGAGAGTTGTTTTTAAGGGATAATGACCTACATTAAATTGGTGTGAATCACTGAGCCTGAAGGACATGCAGCCAGAAAACAGGAACAATGAGAATCCTTGACATTCCAAGACACTGGCGAAACAGAAATTTCTAACACGTTGGCATTTGTATAAAACAAAGCAAAACAACTGCTGACACGTAATTTGCTTCAGTATATAGTACAGTAGTTAAGACTATGGGTTTTGACAGTCCTGAGTTTGAAATCTGCCTCTGACATTTACTAGTTTTGCGAATTTGAACAATTTTTTTTAACATGCCTAATTCTCAGTTTTCTCACTTATAAAGCAGATACAGTAACTGTGCCTATTCTTGTTTTTCAAAAGTTAAACATAATTTTGCACATACAACTTTTAGCATGATAGCCAAACTCAGCAGATAGCTCAACAAGTGGTAGTTATTAGTATGAATCCAACAAACATCACCAAAACAAACACATACATTATTTTCCTGCTGCATGGTCATCCACTTGCTAGTAGGACTCTTTCTTTAGCAAACACAAGAACAATATTTCATGTGAGGCTCATGTTAGAGAACAGCTTCCCAGCACATGAAGATCACCCCACCAAATTGCATTTATTCATTAAAAATTGAGACTGTAAGCTTCAAAAGAGCAGGGACCAGGACATAGCATGTGCTCAATAAAGACATTTATTTACTTACTAAATGCAAAAAAAGTACCTATTATGTTCCTAGTACTATGCTAAGCATGGGACTTTTTTTTTTTTTTAACAAGAGAGACATGTCTAACCACTATGCTGTGCACCTGAAACTGACATAAAACAATCCTGAATGTCAACTGTAATTGAAAAATAAGAAAAAAAAAATTAAGAGAGAAATCTGCCCTGAAGAGTTTACTGACAAAGATATTTACTTCCTGCTTTCTTCCTTTTACACTAATCCCAAATTATTTTATCAGTTCAGTGTTCATCTGTAAGAAAGCCCTTGCCTCGGCCCCCATAACCACTTACACAACACCTGTAAACCGCCCAGTGACTCTGACATTTCCTCTTACAGATCCCACCTCCTCCACCAGAGCAATTCACCATACTCATCCATTGAACCTCCATTCCCTGGCCAGCATCCCTCGCCCACTCTGCCATTCCTCTTGTGGTGCACATCTAGTAAAGCGTAACCTGACAGAAGAAAATCCCACACTATGGTAGACTAATACCAACCTCTGCTGAGACCTACACACTACTTGGCATCCCCACTATCATGGTTCCTGCACTTTCCAGCTGATTCTAGTCCATTCCATCCCTTCACCTTCACACTGGATCCCATCCATACTGCCTTCTCTGAGAACCTGCCCTATCAATTCCCTTACCTTTTCCCTGTATTTTGTGTTTCTCTTTCTGACTTTATCCTGTCATTTTTTTTTTCTTTTTGGAAAATGCTCAAAAATCTCTTATCTTAAAATAAATCTGCCCTTTGCCCTTTCTTGAGCTACCATACACTTTCCTCCCCTTTAAGGGCTTAAGTCCTAAAAGAGTTTGCTATCTTCTGGGTTTTTTCTATTTTTATGAGGGCAGTGTTACTGGACCTCACATGTGGGGCCCGAACCGGGGCCGCTGGCCTCCCAAGCCAGCTCTTAACCACTGTGCCACTCGGCCGGCCCAAGAGTTTGCTATCTTAAATGTCTCCAGTTCCTTATCTTTCTCACTCCTCATCTTACTGCCATCTAGCTTCTACCTTCATCACTGTCTCCAAACTTATTTCACAAAAGTTAACAATGATATCTTGTCAATAGACCATTTTTCAGTTGTCTTAACTAGCTTGAACTTTGAGTTGCATATACAACTATAGGTCACTCCCTGTCCTTCATAAAACCCTCTGTTTCATTCTTCCGGGATACAACACTGCTTCAGAAATCTCCTTTGCCAATCCCTTCTCCATCAGGTCCTTAAGTGTTGGCATTTCTTAGGACTGTATTCCAACTCTCTTCTTTTCTCAAGCTGTGATTCTTTCTAAACTTTTCACAACTCACAATGAGAAATACATTTTATTTAAGATTGTGTGTGTGTGTGTGTGTGTTTGTACACATATGAGTATCAGATAAAAATTTCACCGATCAGATAAGCTCTGATCTTTTGATCCTATTCCATTTCTTTAAAAAAAAACAACCCATAATAATGTCTGGAAATCACTCAAGTGATCTACATGATTCTTTTAACTCTGTCTTCAATTACTCTATTTATGCTGACAACTTCCAAATCTACAGTTCCAGTGCAGATATTTCTGCTAAATGCTAAACCAATAAAACCAGTTTCTCCTTAATAACTCCATGTGGATAACTCTAAAGTACTTCAAACTCATCATATCCAAAATTGGAGTTCTCAGCATCTTTCTCCCAAACATGCTTTTCCTCCATACTTCCCTATGTAAACTACTGAACTAGTTTCCCAGGCAAAATATCTAGGAGTCTCTGCTGATTCTTCCTTCTCTCTTTCCACTTCACTCTCTACCCAATCAATCATTCATCCCTAAACAAATTTTCCTCTAAATAGCTCTCCACTTTTGTTTTATTCCCACCACTGTCACTGTCAGCCAGACTGTACTCTGCTCAACTGCATAGTACAGACTAGTAATGAGTCTTCTCACATATATTGTACTCTTCTGAATTTATAAATGCAATTCTAATCATTTTGTGTTATCTACTATTAGTTACATAGTACTATGCAATAAGCCACCTGAAACTCAATGGTTTAAAACACTACAATTATTTGCTCACAATTCTGCAATTTAGCAAGGTAAGGTGTGAGTGGGGGTGGGGAAGTCTTGTCACTGATCCAGCATCTGCTGGAACACGCAATATGGCTTCCTCACTCCATGTCTGGTACTTCAGCTGAGAAGAACAGAAGGGCTAGGGGCTGGCCAATCTGAGCTTCCACACAGCATGGTAGTGTCTGGATAGTGAAGCTTTTTACATGGAAGCTGGCTTCCTCCAATATGCAAAAGCAGAAATTACCAGGTCTTTTTAATGCCTGGTCTCAAAAGTCCTAGAAAGTCATTTCTGCCACATTCTGTTTGTCATAGCTGTTCATGGCCAGTCTAGATTCCATAGGGATAGAGGTGAAGGAGGAACAGACTCCATTACTTGGTGGGCAAGTTGCAACTACACAGAGAAAAAGAGCACATAAAATAAAATGTTATGTTGCAGTGGTCTTTGAAAATGAAATATAACGTAGTCTACCTAATTCACAATCCTTCCACATGCTAGATACACCCAATACACTACCCTTGCCCCCCCCCCCAAAAAAAAAAAGATATCCTATTACAGCACTGCCTGTAAAGCCAGGATCCTGTTAGCCTGAAATCAGATGCAAGTGCAGATTGTACTCCTTGGGTTTTTAATTCTTCACATATAGCTCCTTAGATACAACTTCTCTTAAGCCCAAATCCCATCACCTCAAAAGATAATTTATCTGCCCTACTGAAGTAAGTCGGGGATAGGATTGTAAGAGACACTTGAGTTCAAAAGTTGTAGGGGTTGGGGAGTTACCCAGAAGGCACAGAGCAGCGCCACAGCAATTGTGAAACCTGCTTGGCACATGTCATCAGGAACTTGACTGGAACAGAGTCCTGCTCCCTGAAAAGAGTCCTCGGTGGCCCCTGACTGCCCCCTGGGCTCCTGGCTCTGACTTCTGAGTCATTCTTCCCTATTTCAGAAGAAAGAGTCCATGTTTCCAACAGTTAGCTTTCTCAGCCTGCTTCCTGCCCATACAAGACTGGGATTCCCCATACACACGAAGGCTCTTTTTAGTCGAATTGTGTCTATCCATTTCTGTCTATACTAGTGGTGCTTCCTCCATTAGGACCATACTTGTAGAAAGTTGTGGGTTTCCGATGACTTTTATTGAAATTAATTCCATTGGACAGATGCCACATCCACAAATCTCTTTGAGAGAGGCCACTCTCTACTTTGGCCTGAATGTCATGGTGCTGTGGGACAGAAAACAGAAGAGCCTTAGAAGCTTTTTGACTAGCTGAGACATTTTGAAAAGGTATGTGTTTAAGGCTCTTAGAAGCCCTTTTGTCTAGCTGAAAAGCTCTAAGAGGCATTTTATTAAATCTTTCTGAGGTCTCAACAAATAATTTTACAGAATTATTCCTGATCTGATCCTTACTCTGCCATTTTGTACAGACAGCACTCTGGGATTTGAGAAGTATTAGATAAACAAAGGGAAGGGAAAGGATATTCCACAGTGGAGGACCAGAATAAATAAAAGCATAGTCTCACCGGGGAATAGTGAACAAAGCCATCTAGCTGGGTTCATGACGAGGTAACACAAAATAAAATTGGAAAGGTAGAGAAAAATCAAACATACTAAGAGCTCTGACTACCAGATCATACAATTTTCAGTTTATGCTCTCCACTGCAGGTCCAAAGTTGGTCCAAATGTTGCTAACTCAGATACACTTAAGAGAGCTTTATAAACACACAGCCTCCCCCTAGAGATTTTAAAAATTTGGAGTAGAATCTGTAACTAAGCAAAGTTCCCAAGTGATTTCTCAGACACAGCCAGACTTAGGAGCCACTGCTCTAGGCGACAGCCAGTTGCTGCCTTTTTGAGAATGGGAATGACATAAATGCAGGCATCTAATGAAGTTTTCAGTTACAAACTTGAATAATAAAGAGTGGTATTTTCATTTACAATTTTCTACTTGTCTTTATTCATATTATTTCCCTTAGAGATCTACTTCATAGGATCTGTGTATTCTCTGGCCATATACATCTGTAAAAACCCTAGTCTCTTCAAAATCTCACCTTAACACATAACAATAATTTTCTGTTTGGTTGGGCTGTTTGTTAAAGAAGGTAAGCTTGAGATACTGGAGAGCAAGGTCCAAATAGAAGTTAGGAAGCTGTGTAGTAGGTAATGCAGGTATGAAATGATAAGGACCTGACCTAAGATGGTGATGGTAAGAATGAAAATGAAGAGAGACATCAAAGCCTTGACACTTTAACACTTCTAAAAAAAAAAAAAGTCACAGAACATGTTGAGAATCACAACATTTACCAAGCAGCTCTAAGATGATTAAGATCTCTTCATCATAGAAAAATTTCAGTCACAAATGTAAAAAGAATCACAGAATTAGAAAATCATCGTTTTTAACACCTAGTGTCGAGACTGATTCAATGATCATCAAAAGATGCTGACATCAAGGAGGCAATTAAACAAATCCAGAGAATCCAACACTGACCCAGTTTCTCAAAAAGTCAAAGGCACAACAGAAAATGAAAGTAAATATGGAGACTCTTCAGGATTAAAGAGGAGATACTGACATGACAATCAAACACAATGTATGAACCTTACTTAGATCCTAGTTTCAACAAGTCTACTGTAAAAAGACTTGGGGTCAACTGGGGAAATTTGAATATGGACTTGGTATTAGGCTATATTAACTAATTATCATTAATTTTGTTAGGTGTAATAAATGTGGTTATGTAAAAAATGTTCTTAATTTTTAGAGATACATTTAGTATTCTGGGAAAACATCATGAGGTCTATAATTTACTCTAAGTATTCCAGCCCACCTCTAAATAAATGATACATACAACAAAAGGTCAATAATTTCTTAAGTCTACATGATGGGTATATTGTGTTTATTAACTATTCTCTTAAATGCCCTGTTTGCTTAAAAATGTTCTTGATGGATACGAATGAGGGTAAATTATTAGTAAGTGAATTCTTCTGTTACTTCATTAAGTCCCAAGTTAAAGAATTCCAAATATCCTAGTGCACCAATATATGAATCAGATGAACCATATATATGACAGTCAAAATTATGGTATACAGAATGGAAAAAGCAGGTAAGCTGCATCCTTTCATAATTTTACCTTAATGAAATTTACTTATACCAGTGTGTATTATATATGTATTTTCAGGCTTCAAAAAAGCATTATAACAACAAAAATTCTACCTTTTCAAAAATATATTCAACAACTAAGCAATAAATGCTAATTAACATAGTACTTATTTTTATATTGGTATACAAAGTTTTTCCAGTTTAACTCTATAGAAAAGTGTTTCCATCTAACACTTGATTAGAAAAAATTTTACACTGAAATAAGGTAGAAAATGATGTTACTATTTACCAGTTAATACTTATTTAAAAAGAAGTAATTTAAAAAGCCTAATTTCACAAGATAATTCATAAGCCAATACCAAAACCTGACTAATTATACAGACTGTATATGATGTAAAACTAAATTTAATTTTTAAAAATACTCGATAAATTAAATATATGTACATTAGCTTTCAAACACCAAATTTAAGTCCTCAATTTTAAAAGAAATTATTTCCACCACAGCTATTAGTAGTACCACAGGAGAGTTCAAAGCATTCCATTAAATCACCTTTAGCTAAGAAGCAGAATCCAATATACAAAACTTATTAATTAAGAATTAGGAAGTGAGATTCATGATTCCGGGAGTCCGCAAGACTCTTATAAAGGGTCTACACACTGGTATAAGTAAGCTTCATTAAGGTAAAATTCTGAAAGGATGCAGCTTACCTGGTAAAAGTTTGAAACTGTTTTGTAATACTTTTTCATTGTGTTGACATTTCCAGTGATGGTCCAAAAGCAATGTTGGGTAAAATTGCTGGCACCTTAGCTCAAATCAAGTCAGAGGCACCAAACTATAGTAGCAGTCATTGTTTCTTCATGCCATGAACCTGAAGTAAAAGGCCAGTTTCACTTACAAATGTCAATCTTAAGTCTTAAGTACATGTGGTTTAATATTCTGTGTGATGAAATGAGAGGTATGTATAAAGCACTTCTTTGTATTATATAAATATATATTTTAAAGATTTTATTGGGGTATTGGGGGAGGGGAACAGCATTGGGGAATCGGGGAAGGGGAACAGACAAGTTGCTGTCCCCCTGTTCTTCAGTCTAGTTGCGGAGGACCTTGCTTCACTGGCCCATGTTGGTATCATCATTGCACTCTTCCCGGATGAGGCAGATTGGTCGCCGGCCTCTGGATGGTCGCTCACCATGGCTATTGGCAGCTCACGCTGGCTGCCAGCTGCTCACGCTGGCTGCTGGCCACTCACTGTAGCCTATGGCAGCCCACTGCAGCAGGGGCTGCAGCCTACACCGTCGCCAGGGCTCACAAGCCCAGCTCCAGGTTGTTAGCTGTAGAGGGCAGTGTCACTGGCCCTCATATGTGGGATCCAAACCGGGGCTGCTAGCATCCCGAAACCAGCTCTTAACCAATGCACCACTTGGCCGGCCCTGTATTATATTTTTAAATGTGTCAGCACTTGGTAGATCTACATAGTTCAGAGGGCAACTGTTTTCCAAATGACTAATGCATGCATGAATAAAGAGCCATTCAAAGTTCAAGATAAATCAATAGATTTTAATTCAACAGAGTATGAAAAGCTTACTGATTTCGTTTCAGATTCCATACTGCAACCAACATTTAAGAAACTTGTCAAGTGTTGGTGTAATATCAAAGAATAGCCACAATTATGTATAAAAGCAATTAATGTAATCCTCCCTTTTCCAATGACATATATGAGGCTAGATTTTATTCAGGCAGTTCTTCAATCAAATCATCACATAACAGACTGACTACAGAAGCAGATATGAAAATCTAGGTGCCTTTTTTAAAGCTAGGCATTAAAGAGATTTCCAAAAATCTCTTTAATTTTGGTTGGTAATTCTCACTCAAAGATGATTTTGTCCCTCAAAGGACATTTGGCAATGTCTAGAGATAGTTCTGGTTATCACAACTGGGGAAAAATGCTATTATTGGCATCTAGTGGATAGACACCAGGAATGCTGCCAAACATTCTAGAATGAATGCACTGGGCAGCCCACACAACAAAAGATTATTCAGCCCAAAATGTTAATAGTGCCAAGGGTCAGAGACCCTGAGGGGAAAAAATACCATACTACTCACTGATTTTGAGGGGTGGGGAGGGGAGATATAGGTATTTTTCATAAAAATATGGTATTCATATTCACAAGTAATGGGTTTATTATTGTAACATTAAATGAATTAATAATAAACAATTTAAAAATTTCCAGTTTTAATTTACAATACAATAAATACCAATAGGCTACCACATATAAACAAAAGTTCTTTGGGGTTGTCAATAATTTTTACCAGTGTAAAGGAGTCCAGAGATCAAAAGTTTGAGAATCACTGAATTAGAAGAGTGATATAACTAACCAAATATGTTGGAGAATATGAGAGGATTTAAAGGACCCTAAGGAATAATTTACTTACTTCAAGAGTATTATGGATGACCAAAACACAGGAAAAAACCCTATACCACTAAATAGTTCAAAAGAAAAAATGTCATTCTCCTTTCAAAAACCCCCAATAACCAAAACAAAACAAAACAAGGAAATATTTAAACCACAACTCCTTACCCTGGCTATGAGGGCTTGCTGGACTAAAAGATGCCTGATGCAACTCTTTGGTTGGAGTTGGAGAAGCTTCTTTCCCTTGGCGCTGACTCATCTTTCCTGGTGTCAGAAGTTGAGACTCGTCACTGTTTGCTACCACAGCTCAAGGAAAGAAGGGAAAAAGAATTAGTATTTCAGTCCTAGATTTACATAATGTCATAGTTAATAACATGGAAGAGAATGACTGAAATCACCTCAATGGTTATATTAATTTTACCAATTCAATAATTTAATAAATGTGCATAATTGTTTTAACTTTAGTTCGCTATAAATCCAAAAGAGATTCACAGGTATGCATGAGTAAAATAACACAAATTACAGACATTAAAAAAATTAAACTACCTAGTCAACTGATGATTAACAAGTACTCCAAGGTTTACTGTGCTATTAACTCTATATTTGCCAATAGAACAATAAGCAAAAGACAGTCATTTCACAGAAGAAATACAAATGGCCAACAAATATATGAAAAGATACTCAAACTCATTAGTAGTCAAAAAAATACAAATTGGTAGCATTAAAAAGTAACATTTTACATTCATTAGAATTTGTACTCTAATTTCAATTTTCATAGATAGTAGGTATAATTCCTGTTTTAGAGATGGAGAAACTTGAGGTTCAGAGACTGTCTTACCTAAGATTAAGTAATAGAGGTAACATTCTAACTCAGGACCTTTTGGTTCCAAAGTCTGGCTTCTAAAAGCTTGCTGCCCCAATAATCAATTTAAACAGTGTTTAAAGCTGCAGCTCATCCACTTGACCAAGCTATTAACAGAGGAAGGTGATGCCCAGTTCCAGAGAGGACAGAAAATAGAAAAATACTCAATGAAGAAGGCAAATCGTGAGCAAGCCCATAGTGCCCTAGGCTTGCCACGTTCTTTCATATTATAGTTTTTGCACTTTCAGCTTACAAAAACCTTAGTTTTATCTTGAGTAAGAATGACTGTGTCTTCATGTTAGACTTAATTTTTCACTTAACCAGAACTTCACATTCACATTTTTATCACCATATCTTTTAAATCAAATTGCTTTAACATATTTCCTGTTGTGCTAAAGTTTTCAAGATTATACGTTAGCTCCTTAAATTCAAAGGTAAACATTCAAAAACTCTTTATCTTCCAAGTAGACATAAAAGACTTATTTTCCTATCAAAGCCGTTAAAATAAAAAAGAATCTATACATTGATGATTCCTAAATTTATATCTCCTAAATTCAAACTCACGTATCCAATAACCTGCTATATAATCATCTCTAATATTTAACAGGAACCTCAAATTTATCCAGATGTAATTCTTGATTTTGCTTATCTTCCAAACCGGCCTCTCTCCTGCCTCAGTAATTAGATCACTATACCCCTTCCCCACTTTCTCAGGCCAAAAACTTAGATGTATTCTTTGACTTTTCTTCTTTACACTTCACATCCAATTTATCTCTGAGATCTTTACACGTATACTCTACCTTCAAAATTTAACTGAAGTCCTTCTGATTCTCCCCCCTTCTACAACTACCACTCTGTTCCAAGCCACCATTACCTTTTCACTGGGTCACAGCAGCAGATTTCTATCTGGTCTCCTTGCTCTACATGGAAGCCTGAGCAATCTTGGTAAATCATAAATCAGATTTGCATCATGCAGAAATATCCTCAATGGCTCACTATTATACTTGCAATAAATTCCATAGCCTAAAGATTTAACAGTGTCTGGCCCCTGCTTATCCTTCCAACCTCATTCTCTACCACTCTTCTCACTTGGCTCCAGGTTTCTTGGCCTTCTTGATATTCCTCCAAACACACCATCTTGTCCTAGTCTCTGGGCCTTTATATCGCATTCCCTCTATCTGAAATACTCCTACCCCAGATCTTCTCATTATTAACCCCACTCATCATTTGTTATTTGTGTTTCAATGTCATCTCTTCTGAAAAGCCCGTCATGGTGCCTTTTGATAAATAAGCTATTTTAATATAGTACAATTTAGCATTTCTTTTGGATTTTTTTGGTTAGAGCCCACTCCACCACAGTTATACACTACCACTTTACATGATTTTTATTATAGCTCTTATTACTATCTGAAATTATATCACTTATGTCTGCCTTCTTCACCAATCTATAAATTCCGTAAGACAAGGGGCTTTTGTCTGCCTTATTTTTCCATAAATCCTCGAGTCCTGGTATAGTTCTAGCATACTGAAGGTGTTCAATTAGAATTTTCTTGAATGAATCAATCAACAACTTTTATATTTTATGATACTTCATTTCACAAAGTATATAATGGTTCCTTCAGTTATTAAATCAAAGATCCATATAACTCCTAAAAATTATTATTGAAATTAAAAATGTACTGATGTAAAGAGAGACAGATTGACCTAAGGAACAACAGAGAGCTCTCAGAAAAAAACCCATGATTATGTGGAGCATAGATATACAACAGAGGTAGGAAAAGAAAAGGCTATTCAATTACCAGTACTAGAAAAATTGGTTATGAAAAATAGGTCCCTATCCTTATACCACACACAAAGAATAGTTCTATGAAAGTTAAAAACAAAAATGTGAAAAGCAAAACTTGAAAACTTTTAGAAGAAAACATGAAGAGTATCTCCATACACTTAGGGTAAAGAATGATTCCTTTAAAAGACAAAACAGCTGGTGACTGGTGGTCAGGCAGAACTGGTTCATGCCTTGTGTGGGAACGACAGTGGAGCTCAGGGCTCCCGGAGACGCACTGTGTTACAAAATGGTAGAAGACAAACTAGCATTGTTAAACAAAAAGCGTAAATGAATTTTGGAATAAATTCAAAAGCAACATCAGTGACATCTCCTGTCAGATGGTGGGACTAATATATCGACAAGGACAGCAAACATTTGCAGAAAAGCTGTCTGTGAAATTAAAGGAAGAAGAATGAATGGTTCAGATGTTTCTGGAATATTAAAATCAGATCTGCAGGCAGAATAAGTTCATTCAAGGAAAAAAAGATAACTTGTTAAAGTTGACTGTTGAAGTACAAGGCCAAAAGCAGGAACTGGAAGTACTGATTGCAAATGTCCAGGATCCTAAGGAAGAATATGCCGGGAAGAAGGAAACTATTTCCACTGCTTAAAAACCTAGTGAAGAGAGGTTGAAAAGGCTACAAAACCTGTAGACTTGTATAAAGATCGACATGGGCTAGAAATTTGAAAAATTTATGATGATAAATTGCAGTTTATATTCACTAATATTGACCCTAAGCATCCTGATAGCCCATTTATGTTGTGTTACACCGAAAGGAAACAAGGCACTAGGAAGTATCAGAGAGTGCTGCTTATTTGCGTGCCTACCAGAATTTCAAGAGAATGTCAGGAAGACATTTAGTTATATACTATAACTAAAATGGTACATAAAACTGTTTTTCTTCCCTAGCATGTACCTCTTTTAAAGAGAATTCTCCTTATCCACTGTTTGTCTATAATCTCTTTGTATTTTTTAAATATTTCTGTGTGGTATATTCTTTAAAGTATTTTAATTAATATCTTAGGAAATTTAAAAAAGACAAAACAAAGCAATAATCATAAAAGAAAGAACTGATAAATTCTGCTTCATTAAAAAAAAAGAAAATTGGGTGGCCAGATAGCTCAGTTGGTAAGAGCTCGAACCCTAAACAACAGGGCTGCTGGTTCGGTTCACACATGGGCCAGTAACGCTGCACCCTCTACAGATAAGATTGTGAACAACAGCTCAACCTGGAGCTGGGCTGCCATGAGTGGCCGGTGATGGCATAGGCTGCAATGGACTGTCATAGGCCATTGTGAGTGGGCGGCAGCCAGCATGAGCGGCAAGCAGCCGGCGTGAGCTGCCGTGAGCCACTGTCCAATGCCCGACGACCGATCTGCCTCACCTGGGAAGAGCACAATGATCATAATATCAACATGGGCCAGTGAGCTGAGGCGTCCTCCACAACTAGACTGAGAACAATGGCTCGGAGGTAGGAGAGGGGAAGAAAAGGGGGAAGGGGGGAAATAAATAAATGCAGAAAAAAAAGAAAAAAAATTAAAAATTATCAAAAGACACCATAAAGAAATTGGAAAGAAAAACACACACAGAAGACACTAGCAACACATGTAATTAATGAAAGGTTAGTATCCAGAATATATTTTTTGTAAAAAAACTCATAAATTAATTAGAAAAAGACTACCCATCAATATAAAAATGGGGTATGCATCAAAAAGAAATACTATGGAATAAATTTAACCAAGGAGGTAAAAGAACTGTACAGTAGTCCCCTTATCCACAGTTTTGCTTTCCATGGTTTCAGTTACCTAGTTTACCATGGTCTGAAAATATTAATTGGAAAATTTCAAAAATAAACAAATCATCAGTGTTAAATTGCATGTCGTTTTAGGTAGCATGAGGAAATCTCACACTATCCCACCTAAGACGTGAATCATCCCTTTGTCCAGTAATAACCACACTGTATGTACAATAAAATTTTTTGAGAGATTCCAGTCACATAAATTTTATTACAGTACATTGTTATAATTGTTCTATTTTATTATCAGTTATTTGTTGTTAATCTCTTATGTGCCTAATTTATAAATTAAACTTTATCATAAGTACATATGTACAGGAAAAAACATAGGGTTTTGGTATTATTGGTGGTTTCAGGCATCCACTGGAAGTCTTGGAATGTATACCCTGTGGGTAAGGGGGGACTACTGTACACTAAAAACCATAAGACAATGATGAAAGAAGTTGAAGACACAAATAAATGGAGAGATATTTCAAGCTGATGGATTGGAAAAATTAATATTGTTAAAATGTCCACACTACCCAGAGCAATCTAGAGATTCAATGCAAATCCTATCAAAATTCCAATGGTATTTTTTACAAAAATAGAACAAATAATTTTAAAATTTGTATAAAACCACATAAGACTTTGAATAGCAAAGCGGTCTTGAGAAAAACCAAAGCTAGTGTCATCTTGCTCCCTGATTTCAATCAATGCTATAAAGCTAAAGTCAAAACAACAACAACAAAAAACAGTGTGGTATCGGTATATATAAAAAAAGACATATAGAACAATGGAATAAACCCAGAAATAAGTCCACACATATATGGTCAATTAATGTTATGACAAAGGAGCCAAGAATATACAATGGGGAAAAGGACAGCCTGTACAATAAATGGTGTTGGAAAAATGGACAGCCACATGCAAAAAATTGAAACTGGACCACTGACTTACAATATACACAAAAATTAATTCAAAATGGATTGAAAACTTGAATGTAAGACCAGAAACCATACAACTCCTAGAAGAAAACATAAGCAGTAAGCTCCTTTACATCAGAGTTGAAGACAGTATTTTTGGATCTGATACCAAAAAAAACAAAGACAACAAAAGCAAAAATAAACAAGTGGGACTACATCAAACTAAAAAGCTTCTGTACAGTGAAGGAAATGAAATGAAAAGGCAACCTACTGAATGGGAGAAAGTATTTTCAAATCATATCTGATAAGAGGTCAATAGCCAAAATACATAAAGAACTCACACAACTGAATAGCGAAAATACCCCAAACAATTCTATTAAAAAATGGACAGAGTATCTAAATAGACATTTTTTCCAAAAAAGACATATAAATGGCCAATAAGTACATGAAAAGATGGTCAACATCACTAATCATCAGGGAAATACAAATCAAAACCACAATGAGTTATCATCTCATATCTCTTAGAATGGCTATTATCAAAAAAAAAAACACCAAAACGTGTTGGAGATAATGTGGAGAAAAGGGAACTGTTGTACACTGATGGTGGGAATGTATGGTGCAGCCACTATGGAAAACAGTATGGCAATTCCTCAAAAAATAAAAGTAGAACTACCACATGATCCAGCATATTTCCATTCCTGGGTATTTATCCGAAGAAAATGAAAACACTAATTCGAAAAGATATATGCACCCTCATGTTTACTGCAGGATTATTTACAATAGCCAAGATATGGAAACAACCTAAGTGCCCATCAATAGATGAATGGATAAAGAAACTGTGGTACAGGGCCGGCCGAGTGGCGTGGTGGTTAAGCTCTGGCTTGGGAAGCCAGCGGCCTCGGTTTGGGTCCCACATATGAGGGCCAGTGACACTGCCCTCAATGCCCTCAAAAAAAAAAAAAAAAAAAAAAGAAGAAACAACTGTGGTATATGTGTACAGTGGAATATTATTCAGCCATAATAAAGACAAAAACTTAACATCTGCAAAAACACAGATGGACTCCAAGGGCATTATGCTAAGTGAAATAAGTCAGACAGAGAAAGGCATGATCAGACTTACATGTAGACTCTAAAAAGACTAACAAACAACAACAAAACGAGTTCAAAGATACAGAGAACAGACCGGTGGTTGCCAGAGGTGAAGAGGTTGGGGGTTCAAAATGGGTGAAGGGAGTCAAAAGGTACAAACTTCCAGTTATAAATGTCATGTGGATGTAATATACAGCATGGCGACTACATTTAGTAATACTGTGTTGCATATCTGGAAGTTGCTAAGAGAGTAAATCTTAAAAGTTCTTATCACAAGAAAAATATATCTGTAACTAGGTACAGTGATAGATGTTAACCAGACCTACTGTGGTGTGGGAAGCCGAGAGCCCCCCAGTGTCTGACAAGGCCACATTGCCCTGCTCAGCACTGGATATTAGGGGTGCTGCCTTATGATTGGTCATGTAATATCTCCTGCCTCTATGAACCCATATGCCTTTCCTCCTATAGGAGACAATATACTCACTGCATTTATGGCAAGTTCCTGTGATTCCCCAATGAGCTAACTACGCAGCCAAAGACGGGTAAGATCTCCTAAAAGAGGGGAGACAACCTAAGCCAGGTGGTAGTTCCATGGGGAACCCCTGAACTGAGATATTGGGGACTCAAGCCCCTTTGGAAACTGAGGCATAGGCCTTTGGCCACATAGGCCTAAAAAAGCCAGTCTGTGAGAAACATACAGCCTCTGTGAGAAACTGGTGCTATCGTTCATCTTTGCCTGTGCAGCTGTGAAAGGTTTCCTTGGAGACCAGGAGACCAAGGTCTCTCGGGCATGAAAGTTCTGATAAGAGGCAACTTACTGACCATAAGTTATTTTAATTAACAGCCTTGTGTAAATTCCTTCGTTTAGTGCCTTGTTGCAGCAACAGATACTAAAGCTTTAACTAAGAAACAGATGCAGCCCTCTGTAGGATAGAGTGGTGTGAGACCCCTTTAGTTGCTAGGTATTGTATTTACATAGGAATAAAACTTTAGATGCTTTTACCCTAAAATAAGATAACAGCTAGTCTTTTAGTAATAATTCAAGTATACTCCCTGAGAGTCTAGCTGCTGGAATTTGGGATAATGACTAGGTAGTCATGGTAACCATTATTTAGGAGATATATACAGACAAGTCTATCCTTAGCATAAGATAGTTATGATAAATATTCTTTGGATGACAGGCAGAGACTGGGTCTGAGTCTCAGAGGTTATCACAGTGTAAAACAAGATAAATCCTTTAATGGAAGAGCAAGTCACAGTGCACCCTGGAGAGAGCACTTACAGGGGAGTAGAAGACTGTGTAAATCCTGAGAACTACAAACCACCAAATGCTTTGTGATTGAGGTAATGGTCAGAAGCCCCTATAAAAGGAGCTAGGCTTTAACAATAAAACGTGACACTCCAGAGAAACTCTTTCAGGTGTCTCCGCTTTCTTTTTTTCTGCCTTTACTGTAATAAAAATTTTCTGTCTTTCGTATTGCCGACGCCGTGTCCACCTTCTTGAGCCCTGGTCAGCGGAGGCTGGTCCCCCGCACTGTGGTGATCATTTTGCAATATATGTAAATATCAAATCATTATGTTGAATTACCTGAAACTAATATAATGTATGTCAATTATAAGTCAATAAAAATTTTTAATACAAAAGAAGAAATATGGGGAAAACATGAATGGTGATTTCTTGGAAGAAGAAATGCAAATGGTAAATATACAAAAAGATGTTCACCCTCTTTAGTAATCAGAAAAATACAAGTCAAGATCACAATGAAATAAATATTTTACACTCAGTAAATTGACAAAAATCCATGCCTGATAATAGCAAATAGATATAAGGATGGATCAATGAGGCATTTTAAGCACTGCTGATGGGGTAGAACTTGATACAAGCAGTTTGAAAAACATTTTAGATCTGTCTTCTAAAATTGAATTTCAGCATATCCTATGGGTCCAACAATTCCACTCTTAGCTTTAAAACTTATATGTGTATATACACCAAGAGACAAGAATAAGAATGTTCATAGCAACAGTTCACAGTAGCAAAAATCAAAAAAAATTTAAATATTCATCAATTGAAAATAAAATGGATTAAAAAAAAGAAAATGGATTAATATATTGTGTTATATGCATATAATGGCATAGTATGTTAGTATGTAGCACTGAAAAGGAATGATATACATCTACACCCAAGAATGAGGCTGAATCTTGGAAATAAGATGTTAACTACAGAAAACAAACCCTAGAAGAAGACATACGAGTATATAGTGATACCATTTTTATAAAATTAAAAACCAGGGGCCGGCCGAGTGGTGCATTGGTTAAGCGCTGGTTTTGGGATGCCAGCGGCCCCGGTTCGGATCCCACATGAGGGCCAGTGACACTGCCCTCTACAGCTAACAACAGCTCCACCTGGAGCTGGGCTGTGCGAGCCCCGGTGATGGTGTGGACTGCAGCCCCTGCTGCAGTGGGCTGCCATAGGCTACAGTGAGTGGCCCGCAGCCAGCCAGCGTGAGCGGCTGGCAGCCAAGAGTGAGCTGCCAATAGCCGCGGTGAGCGACATCCAGAGGCCAGCGACCGATCTGCCTCATCCGGGAAGAGCGCAATGACGATACCAACAGTGAAGCAACATCCTCCGCAACTAAACAGAAGAACAAGAAGACAGCAACTTGTCTATTTCCCTTCCCCAATTCCCCAACGCTGTTCCCCTCTGCCAATTCCCCAATAAAATCTTTAAAAAAAAAAATAAAAATAAAATAAAATAAAATTAAAAACCAAGCAAAACTTAGTGATACTTATGTGACTTAAAAAATAAATAAAAATCTATTTTTTTAAAAAGCAAAGGATTATAAACAAAAAAATACAAAGTACTCATCACCTCTGGGAGACACACAGAGGGACAGAAGACAGAAGCACATAGATGGATGTGATGTATTTTTAAGATTAAATTTAAGTGGTAAGTTCAACATGTACATACTGTGATTATGCTTTATATTTACATATGCTACATTTTTTGTAGTTTAAGACAGTACATTTAAGGCTAATTTAAAATACATTATGAGAAGAACTAACAGAATTAAAGTATGCTTTAGTATTCCATCAGTAAGACATCTATGTCTTGAATAACTTTACTATTAATACACAAAAACGGAAATAGTTTACAAAGTATAAATTGAGTACTATTCACCCCTTTCTATGATGTTGATATCCTTAAAGTGAGAGGGTTTGTAGAAGTAGTAATATACAGAATATATACTTCTATTTTTCTATTCTGTTTTTCTTACTCCATTCACAAATATGAACAACTAACTATACAGACAAGAAAGGATCTGCATTATATAAAAATCACTGTGATGTCCTACATCATTTGCACAACAGTAGACTAATCAAATGTAAGCTTAAGAAGGGCAGTGACTTTGTTTTTATTTGTATCACTTGGCATAAAAGTGGCAATAAACACTTGCTAAATGATTGAATAAATATTTCATGAAAGAATCCCTGCATGATTAGTGTAGTTTCTGACATTACAATTAATTGCCTCGCCTACTAAAGATAGCATTACAGTGCCCTCTCCTGGTTGTGCTTTGTACTGGAAGTGAAGTAACCAACTTTGCTATTCACGTCTTTACTATCTTAAGTAGAAACCACTGTAATTAACAGTAATATAATTAACATACTAGCTGCAACTTCCAAGGAGAATATGATTCTATGCTACCATTCTTTACTTTCTGAATTCAGATAATCAATATAAATCTGAAGAATTTTATAAGCTTCAAAGTCTACTGTTTGCCCTTAAACTAAGTGAAAGCTAAGATAAAATGAATTATTTTAAAGTCATAATCTTTATGTAAATCCAAAGTCTCCCCTTATATAGATGGTATACCTTTTCTCAAATACTTAAAGAGTTTAAATATGTTGGTATATATAATATTAGAGCTTTTCCTTCCAACAGTAGAGATCCTAATAAAGTACCATATGAAATTTATTTTCACCCTAAAAGATATATGGTCTCTAGGAAATAATTACACAGTCCCCTTTTAATAGTTCGCAGAGTGCAATATAAGCTCATATCTTGTATATTTTTATTTATATATGCTTAAAATATATAACCATAATAAATTTCTTCTATTCCAAGTAAAAATTAAATACTTCCATTTATAAAACCTAGTTCCTAAAACAGAACTATTTCAATTGATATTAAAAATTAACTTCCGGGCTGGCCGAGTGGCGCAGCGGTTAAGCGCTGGCTTGGGAGGCCAGCAGCCCCGGTTTGGGTCCCACATGTGAGGGCCAGTGACACTGCCCTCAAAAAAAAAAAAAAAATTAACTTCCATTTGTAAAATTCAGCAGTGCCAGTTCGTCTCCGCCATCATCTAAATATATGAGGTAACTAAAATAACTGAGAAATACACTGAAAATATCTGCCAGGTCTCACAAGTAAGGCTGAACAAGAAAACATAAAAATATTTTGGGAAGTCTATGCTTTTTCCTACTTTAAAAATTTCTACTATTCTGATAATGCTGGTTGTATAATAAACAATTTTTAAAATACTATGAATTGTTGCAGTTCAAATAGGAACTTTAGCATATTACCTTAAATCATCTCTTTTTAGAAAAAAATTACATACATATTATAAGCAGTATTAGAGTCAAATAGCAACTGTTCTAGATCAGAATTTTTCAACTAGAAGAAACCTTGCATTTTCTTGCTCAGTCCCCTCCTTTAGCCAACTGGGGCTGGGGAAAGGGCCCAAAAGTGGTAAACTGACTTGCAACAGTCAGATAACTATTTAGGAATAAATACTAAAATTCTCTAAATCATTATAATGCCCATATTGCTCTTCAATACAGTTTAAATCTCTGTTTTATTCACAATGCAATAATATTTTAATTATTCGGTTAAACTTGAATTCAGCAAACTGATAGTTTCATTCTGATTTCTCAAAACCAGTAGAAGACACACTGGGCTAATAACCAATTCTAACTCCTTGAATATTTCAGTTCTTTGCTTCAGGATGTTCATCTATAAAATTAATGCTTTTTAAGATGCTTTTTAAGATGACTTCTGAAATTCCTTTCACTTCAGTAATTCTATGATTTTTAATACAAAGGTTGCCCCTTTCATAATGCTTTGAAATGATCTATTCTTGGGTATAACTCCTTTTGGAGACTGTAATGATCCTTACGGGCAGGGCACATGTTTTATTCATTGTGTATCACCCAGAGCTAGTGCAGGGGATGTCTTCTAAATTCCTAGGAAGACACATGTTTCACTTATGAAATCCCCAAAGCATAAATAAAATTTTTTTTCATAACCAAATTATTGGTTACATAAAAATTCTGACAAAATAGTAAGTAGTTTGATCTATGCTTCGTAATGAATATAGAAAGGTATACTATGAAGAAGAGGTCCTAAATTATGAATTAGGTAATTGGCTAAATAAATAATCTATCTTTAGATAATCAAGATGTAAATATACAAATACTACCAATCTCAGATGGACACTGACAATAGAGGGGCACTGAATGATCATTTATATGCTTTACTTAGTATTTCAATGCCTGGAAAGAAAAGTAGGAGACTTAACAATCAACACAGAAATACCAAATGCCTTTTATAATTACACATCAAACTATTATGTCTCCAAACGTGTCATTCAAACTTTAGCTACTTACTTGATTGCCCAAGGACATCTTTGCTATCACCAAGAAGCTTTTAATGCACGGTAATTGAGCAGCAAACAAACACAATCCAAACGAGGAAGAAGCAAAATGCATCAGGATTGAAGCAGCAGTGAAACAAAAGGACAAGGAAAACAAGATTAGTTTATAAGTAGAAAGCACATGCACATAAATCCTAATAGTCACAATTCACAGGAATTTCCTTTTCCACACACATTTGTTTTATTTTGGAAAATGAAGGCAGAAAGAGGAAAATGAAGTCACCCATGTATTTTGTTTTGAAAATTACTCTAGTCAAAAATTACTTCCAATTATAATTCAAGATATGGGTTAGACGTGGTAAAAATTATTTAGAAGTTTAAGGGACAGCCAAAAGTTATTCATTCTTTAAGTGGTTTAAAAATATATAATACCCATGCACTACTAAATATTAGTTCTGCATGCCATGAAAGCACTTAACACTAACATAGAAATTCAGTCTGTTTCTCCTACAATGGGAAAGGAACATTTACTGCTTATTATGTGCCAAGCACTGAGCAAAAAGTTTTTACAAAGACATCAACAAAGTAGAACAATTACATTTTCAAATGGCAAAAACAAAGAGAAATATAGATTAGAACGATATATTTTATTAAGCCACACAATTTCTTAGGACCTACTAAATATTAAGCATATTATCTGGAGCTACTGGTCTTTAGGAAGTTAGAAAACCCCATTCTTAAATGGATACCTTGCAATCAACTAAAAGAAACAGAAAAAAAGACTGCTGACCTTTTGTCTAGCAACTATTTGTTTAACAAACATTACACTAGATGTTGCCTGTGGACAAGTGTTCTGATCTCCCTTGGTAGGAACAAGATTCCCAGTGCTCCTTCATTTCCAACCAAGTATGGTAATATATCAAAGCTAAAGTAACAAAAACAAAAGATTCCCACTGAGTGCATTATTATTTGGTCTCACTTAAAGGGAATGAGGGAGGGCTGGACAGGTGGCGCGGTGGTTAAGCACTGGCTTGGGAAGCCAGTGGCCCTGGTTCGGGTCCCACATATGAGAGAAGGCCAGTGACACTGCCCTCAAAAAAAAAAAACCAAATAAAGGGAATAAGGGAAGCTCAATTGGCATGACCAGAAAAAAAAGGTAGCAGCTGTTTGCCTCCTCTGAAAAAAAATCTTGGCCCTGTTACTTCCCTGAAGTGATGGTTATTTCACAGTGCTTGAAATTATGTTCTAATGCTTTTTAAAGGCATGTGCTTTTTTAAAAAAAAAAAAAAGGTATTTGCTCTATTCATTTTTCTGTTGTTGCCCATGTAAGCTCATTAAGCTCATTCTCCTATAAACTGATTTCAGTTTCACAGGACAAGCTAAAAAAAAAAAAAAAATAGTAAGAAAAAGAAAAAATACAGCTTTAGTGACAATGAGTTAATTGTGCTTATTACCATATTAAAACCACTGGCAAGCATGCGGGAAGGGATTAAAGTATTGTGGTGGACAATCTCTAAAATGGTTCAGTGATCCCCACTTCTTGCGGCATAATCCCCTTTCTGAGCTTATGGTGGACTTGCTGACATCATTTCTTATAAACAGAATATGGCAGCAGGAAAGGGATGTTACTTCCAAGATTAGACTGTAAAAAGATTAAGATTTCCATGTCGTTTGCAGTCTCTCATTTTTAGGTCAAGGAGTGTGTTTGCGTGTGGGGGTGGGGGTGGGGGGATTGGGGTGGGAGGCGGGGCAGCTGCCCTAGGCAGCCTTGTCGAAAGGCCCACCAGATGAAGGAACTGAGGTCTGTCAACAGCCCCGAAGTGAGCTTTGATCCTCTCCAGCTCCTGCCCCATCCACCTGATGGAGCTTTCAGATAAGGTGGCAGCAGCCTCCTCCCCAGTAGCTTGACAGCAACCACAGAGACTTTGAGCCAGAGACAGCTAACAAACCTGCTCTTGGATTCCTGACCCACAGAAACTGTAAAAGAATAAATGCTTGTCATTTTACATTTAATTTTAGGATGATCTGCTATCACCAATAAATAACTAATACTAGTATAACACTGGAAAACTGAAAGAAGTTCAGAATCTGACAGATAAATGTGGCAAACTACAAATGCTTCATAAACATCTTCGTTAAAAATCTCCCTGCACTGGTATGAGTAATTACTAGTTTCCCCAGGAACTTCCTCAAGGAAAGCAATGGTTCTAACCATTTATACACAGTTGGGTGTATTAGTTTCACAGGGTCAGTCATATTGGAAGTTTTCTGAGTTGGCCTTCTACTTAGGAAAAAAGATTAAGTTTGCTTTCATTGTACATTCTGTTTTTTTCCTCAAATTTGGTTTATTAACACAGCACTACGTCACCTTCTGTGCAGCTGTAGTCCTTGCCTGTTCCTCCCAGAAAATAAGCCCTAACAGATACAGTAACCTCCTGAATGTTTGTTCCAAATTATGTTGGCTTTCAATGTTACATTGTCAAGCATGTTTGTGTCATATAAATCTGATTCTATTGAATTAATCCAATATTTTTTCGATTGAGGCACTGAATTATAATCAAAATAAAGAATACTGTCTATTCCTATCATTGATCCATCCAACCAAATTAGTGTCTACTATATAGACAGAATCATTTTAGGCCCAAGTGATACAGTAGTGAACAAAACAGATAAAAATCCTTCCTTTGTGGTAATTATGTTCTAATGGGGGAGATGAACAATAACATAATAAACGAAAGTAAAATTTTGTTATACATTATATAGTATAAATATTAAGGAAAAAAATAAGCTGAGAATGAGGATATATAAAATCTTGGGGCAGAGAAAAGGGGAATCAAAGTGATGTCAAATGTTGAGATCTGAGCACCTGGAAGGATGGAACTGCCATTATCTGAGATGTGAGACAGTGAGAGGCAGTGAGAGGAGCCAGTTTGCAGGGAGAAATATAAGCAGCTCAGTTTGAGACAAGTGAAGTTTGAAACGCCTGTTAGACACCCAAGCCAAATGTCACGTAGGCAGTTGGATAGAAATCCTGTACAGGGAAAGGTTCAGGCTGGTAAGAAAATAGTGTAGAGTATGATGTGTGAGACTTAGGAGATATGACCTGAAAGGCTTAATCACAGTAGAAGAAATAGGTACCAGAAAACATATTATAATGAAAGAACAGAACTAAGAAGCAAGCTGAAACACTCCAAATAAACGCAGTAACAGAATGAAAAATAAGCACGGCCTCAAAAACCTTTCCCAGAAGATATGGATACAAAGGCATTAAACTGGGATGCAAGTGAAATCCTTCTCCCAGAGTTGCTTGCAAGTGATGCTACTGGGAAACGGGATATATAAGTAACTGAAGATGACACATTAATTTTACCACGCTCCTGACATCGCCGAGGTCTTCTGCACATGGCTAAGCTGCACACCGCTGATTTCTCCCTCTTACCACTTTCAGGACCTGGGTCTCATTTGTGCAGTTCCGTGTTGTACACCATATAAAGACCATGTGAAAGCACTCTACACAAAGATCTTGTAAAATATTTTAATTAAACCAAAAGCTAGCCACTCTTCTTGGCTTTTATTAGTGAACCAAAATACTACTAGAATCTCAAAGAATCCAGGAATTTCTCCTCAGCTTGTTCAGAAAAAGACCATTAAGATACATCAGATATATTTTCCCTAGTTGAGTCATTTGTCATGTTTACCATTATCCCTTAGGTAATGTCCACACAGTCACCTCAATGTCTTTATCATAGAAATAAATTCTCTATTTTAGAAGAAGGTCTGGGCTGAAAATTGTAAAATAATAGTAACATGCCAGTATACCACCAATGTACTTTAATTAAAAGCATGAAATATAGCCATTATCTAAATCTTTACTGATTTTATGCTACAAATCTCAGAAAAAGAACATGCAAAAAAAAAAAAATGTGATCTTATTTTAATGTACTTCTACATATTTGCCATGCCAGGCATACTTAGCATAAGACTTGCAATCTTTAAGAAATGTAAAGGAATTGGTAGACGTTCACAATCACCCCTTGTCCTGGGAACCCCCCAGCCCTGAGCAATCCAAGACAGACAGCCGCCCTATGACACAGCAACAATCCCACAAGAGCCACACAGGAGCTACATCCCATCGCCTTTACCACAGCTCCTCCCTCTTACCATACACAGTGATTTGACTGAAGTCATCTTTTGAGCTTAGCGAAGCACCAAGAGCTTATCAAGCACTGATATGAGTATAATCAGAAAATAAAGTTTCATTCAAGCAGGTGGCACCTCTTCCACCAAAAACGTTGATGGAGTTGTACTTGCAGAAGCAATCCTGCTGCAGCTGGCTCTCATAAGCCACCAGTCAGAAGCAGAGTTGCAGAAAACACCTCGAGTGCTTAGTGTTATCTTTGGCCCTTTGCGAGAGGCGTCAGGGAGGGGTATGTACTGCAGCTGAGACCTGCTCATTCTTCGACAGGAGTCACCAGTCTACACTTAACTGACTTTTTCATATTCCTGCAATTGTCTGCAAAACACCCATGTGTACATTTTATTCTTGTGTTTTACAGGAGAGATTCTAAGGCAATGCTTTTCTGGGAACTAGAGCTTATCAACATTAGAGAGAAGAGTATGATCTGGCCAGCCAGGCAGCTATTTTAAAATAACCTAATCACATGTTTGGTCCCACTTTTGATTCCGTTTCTAAGAATGTATACGGTTTTTTAAAACAGTATAATTTTGAGGTAATCATTCAAAACGTTCAAAAAAATGTGTCCACAGATATGTATCACATCATTTATAATAATCTAAAACAGTAACCCATTTAAAACCAGGTATTAAATAAATAATGCACTTACACAATGAAATATTATGTAAGTTCATTAAAGTTTTTTTTTTTCCATTGACTGAAAACATCCATTATATATTGGCTTTTAAAAGTACGTTATAAAAAAATTTGTATGATATGACTTCACTTTTATGAAATTTCATATGTAAGACATACAAATATGAACACACTTTGGAAAGTTGCTACCAAAATATTGACAGTGATGAGTTTTTTAGGTATAATTTTTCTTTTCTTTTTTGTTTTTTTTCAGGGCAGTATCACTGGCCCTCATATGTGGAACGCGAACCGGGGTCACTGGCTTCCGAAGCCAGTGCTTAACCACCGTGCCACTCGGCCAGCCCTAGGTAGGATTTTATTTATTTTTTTGTGTTGTTTAAACATGCCACATTGGCATTCATTCTTTTTGTAGTAAAAAAAGATTAAACCAATTTACATTTTTGGAAAAAATGAAAACAATTTCTTAAACTGACCTTTTCAGTCTACATTAGCTACTTCTTATAATGACAAACTCATCTATGATTAAATATAATGAATAATATATTTTAAGAATCCAACTTGAAATCCTCAAAAAATATTAAAATGTTAACATTTCAACCATAGCACCATGTATTACTCACTGTCTCTTGAACTTCAGCAACTTCTGAATATGGCAAGATCTAAAAAAAAAACAAACGTTCTCAGGCAAGATTTAATCTTATATACCTGAACTTGAATCTAGAGAGCACGCACTGTTTATCAAGTGAAGTAAGTGGTGCATTCCTCTTTTAAGAAGTAGCAAGGAAAAATAAGTGCAATAGTACGTTTACACTGGAAACAAAATCCTTTTAAAAAACAAATCCTGAGGGTTTAGGACATTACAGTCAATCTGCCAACCTGTGAAGTCCTTTCTGGAATGTTTTGGGGCTGCTGCTGCTGCTTTTTTTTTTTTACTACCCTGGCTATCCCCCTTTACTCATCGTCTCAGAGCCATGGTGGGAGGGTGGAGAGGGGTGGGCAGGGCCTTCCTGGGACAGGGCCATAAACCTTTTATGGCTCCCTAAAATGTGACACATCAAGTTGACATCACCTGCCCACCTTCATTCTTCTCTCCCTCTATCAAAAGTCCATCCTCTCAGGCCTTTGGTGCCCCTACCAGCATATCCCTTGGGGGAGGATTGTACAAAGATCCAAGGGTTCTGAAGTGATGTGGGAAATGAAGTTCTTAGTGGAGGTCTCCCCAGGGGGAGGGGGTAATAGATAATTCATGGAACTGCAGACTGTGAAGGTTACCTTGACCTTGACTGTGTGATGAATATGACTGGAGTTAGGTATTGAGCCTGCTATTCAGTAAAGCAAACTGCTTTTGCTTTTTTCTATATTTTAAACTCATCTCCAAACCCCACTCTGAATAACAGTCCCCCTCTTTTATCCCCTCTCCCCATCACTTGTCTCCTAACCTGGCCTCCTTGCCAGCCTGTGGGTCCCCAGTGCCATTGCCCCTCAGCCCCCCGCCTCCCCATGCCTGGCCTCCTGGTCACCGACACTTGGGGGAGGGGAGGAGGAGGATGCAGTTACTGAGGGACCAGGACTTAGGGTCACCTGGAACGGAGGGCCGAGAAGAACCAGCACCCTGTCTAAACTGAGGGGGTGGTATGGGGTGTGTACTGCTGAACTTTGTGTGGACCTGAATAAGTCCTTAAATTTTTAAAAACAGTCTCGCTGTATAGAGAACACTGGAACTTTTAAGTGTGAACTTTCCAGAGTGAAACTCCAAACATTAAGAAACTGTTGCTTTTGGCCGGCCAAGTGGCACGGTGGTTAAGCGCTGGCTTGGGAAGCCAGTGGCCCTGGTTTGGGTACCACATATGAGGGCCAGTGACACGGCCCTCAAAAAAAAAAGAAATTGTTGCTTTGTTTTGATTCGTTTACATAAATTTTCCACTTCATGGGGGGAGGGAGGTGGTAGGCGGTAGGCTTGTGGAATCCCTAAATAACTTTTAACAGAGCGAAGCCTTCCATATGGCAAGCTCCTGGACGCGAGAGGCGTCTGGAGGCCTAGGTTCCCGTCACAGCCCTGCTACCCACTGGCGGAGCTACTGGGGCACCTCGCTGTTCCTTCTGGCCGGCGTTAGGCAAGTGGACACAGTGTGTAATAAGGTGGACACGCGCCCCCCCCCCCAACACACCTGGGAAGGTGAGACTGGATGAGCTGTCCATACCAGTAAGAGATATGGGACTGGGGGCTCCTTCACAGTCCGTATCCTCCCTGCATGATTTAATTCTATCAGCCTTTTCACCAAACAAGCCCTCGCCTCCCTTGGTTTCTAAAATATTCCACTGCTCTGGCTCCCCTTCTCCTTTTTTCCTGTCTCCACTTTGTCCTCCCATTCAATAAATGAGTGGCCATACCCAGTGCTCAATCCTCAACTATTTTCCCCAATCTGATCAAGTCATTAAGTTCTGATGATTTTTAACTAGACCATGCGTATCTAAGGTCTAGGCCTTTCTTTCAATTCCCAGTGATGACCTAGGCCAGACTCACATCATCTCACTTCTGAACTTTCGCATCTCCCTTTCCATAGCTGTCCCTGCATTCAGTGCCACCTCACTCATTCATTTGCTCTGTGAGGTACAAGAATTCAAACACACGATAAAGACGTGGCCCCTACTGCCAAGAAGATCACCGTCTATTGAAGACTGTATATATCGTACAGTAATTTATTTGACATCGAGATCAGTTATTGCTAGTCTTCCCAATATTACTCATTCTTCAAGCTAACCCCATCATTAACAGGTCATTTGGCTTCTCAGAGGTTTATTTACTTCTCTGTGACTACATAATTATAAAACCTTACAACATTTCAAAATTGTATATTTTATAGGTTTTAAAAAAAACACAGTATATAGACATAAAGCAGAACTACTCAGCAGTACAACAAATGACAAAGACTAAGAAGGCACCAAGAAGGGAATAATTATGTATCAAGTGGATTCCCTACACTATCACTTTGGCCATGTGGCTTCTCCACTTAAAAACAGTTGCTAACACCGATTCTTTAGAAAATAAGCTCCAAACCCCGATAATTAAATCTTCTGCAATTTGGTCCAGTGATTCATTCCACAGAAATGGTGTGATCACCTATGATACAACCTTGCACCTCTAAAACTCCATCTATCTAAATTCTGTCTATCAAAATTGATTGCTCAGAGTGATATGCAATTTTATTCCCACTTTCTTTTTGCTTCACTGTCAATAACTCCAAAGTTCCCAGACCCTGAAGGCTCAACTCAAATTGCCAATTCTGCTACCAAAGTTCAAGGTGAAATGATCTTTCCCCAACTCTGACTTTCTAATATCAGTTCTTTGACAAATGCAAAGTTATAGTACTTTCTCAATTGCTATCATAAATAAATTAAAAAATTAAACTATTGCTGATCTTTTCCCTAATATCATAATGGTCTAGTACAGTGCTGTCAAGTAGAACTTTCTGCAATGATACGAAAATTCTATATCTGCACTGATCAATCAGGTAGTTACTAGCTATAAATGGCTATTAAATTCTGGAAATGCGGCTAGTGAGACTGAGGAACCCAATGTTTAATTTAGTTTTACTTTAAATTGCTTTAAATGTAAATTAGTCATAAATGGCTACCCTATTGGACATCTCAGGTCTAGTACCACCTTACCTTTCCCCAGCTCAACCTAACTGACCATTCTCCATCATTTGCCACTGCTGACCATTCCTTTTCTCAAAACTCTTCTCGCCCATTTCTTAGTTTCCCAGCTATTTTCTCTGCTTTCTCTTCTTCCCTCTCTCTGCTTGGCTCCTGGTCCCCTTTTGGCCTCTCATGATAGTTATTCCCCAAAGGTGCATCAAGTTAGTTTCCCACCTGACCTCTGAGCTCCATCCCCTTAAAGCCATCCCAGTCACCCTCCAGGTGCACTCATTCTTCCTAACTCGGAAAAAATATAACATCCTTGGTTAAAGGCTTTCCTGACCTCCCACTCCAGGCATAACAAAGGGATTCTCCATCTGGATTGTCACTGGATCCTTCTATCTATCAAGCAGAACTGCAGGGAAGAGCCTACAGAGTTCTACTGTTTCTAAGAACACGTCCCCTGCACCTCCATCTTTCTGACTAAGGAGGTGGCAAGACCCCTCACTCACCTTCTCCCCAAATCTCAGCACCTACAGCCTAACCACAGGTCTGCCTAACACACCTGTGAGCTCCACATTTGGCCCTTATCTCTGCCTAGAAAACTACTTTTAGGGCTCCGTTCAAAAGTCACTTCATCAGAAGACTTCCACAACATTCCCAGAAAATAGCAGCACTCCTCCCCCCCCGCCCCCATTCTGGTACTGTCTGTCCTTCTTACCCTGCTTTATTTTTCATTATAACAATCATCACATAACACAGTATATATTTATGCCTTTTTTTGTCTTCCTCCGCTAGAATGTTAGCGCCACTGGAGTAGGAACTTAGTCTATTTTGTCCACTGTTCTATCCCTTAAGATCAGAACAGAGCCTGGCACATGGTAGACACTCAACAATATTGAATGAATAAATACATACATGAATGAAAAAAAGGCTTTATCATTATAATAACCTTAATACCTAGCAAAGAATTTCTTATTTGTAGTTCACTGGAACTCCTCTGTTCATTAAGTGAATTAGTTTAAATTCTCTTATGGCAAAAAAAACCCAAACAAGTCTTGCTCATCCTTGTACTTTCCAAAACTTAACATTCTTTCCATATGCTTAATATAAATACATAAAGAACTAATATAGACTAGAATCATGAAATCTGAGTTCTAAGCCTAACTCTACAATATTCCCTGAGTAAACCTGAATAAATATCTTGAATTTAGTTTTCTTATTTGTCCATGAAATCTGTTACATTTCTAAAATTCTATTATACAGAGAAAATTAGCTCAATCCTAAGAACATCCTTAGTTGTGCTTAAAGTGTATTCATATTTTCTTCTACTATTAGTCTTTGGCCATAATATACCCAAATTCCATTGGTGGAAATTCCCCCATATTTTCTCTTAAATAATTCTGTCCTTCATAAATAACATTGGTACAGATTCACAACCAGTTTTTGGTAATGGAGCATAAATTATATTTCTTTCAGTACTGGTGGTCTATTGCCATGATACACCAATCTCCTTCATCAAGGTCTTCACATACAAAGAAAGGTCAAAATCAATCAATATGGTGATAATTGTAACTTACCTGGTGAGACTGCTGGTGATGTTTGTGATTATGAAATTTAAAAAGTTGACTGAATTAAATCCATGACCTTGGCCTTTGACCTTATTAACATTCTCCTTATATCTGACCTAAGCTACCTGAAAAGGTTATGCAATAATAGCACAACAGAAACCACGTTATCACAAACAATCATGCCAGGTTAGGTATGACAACCGGTTATATGAGATAGCTCATGTACACAAATATTACAGTGTATGATGCTTAATCTTATGATCTAAGTAATTTTGATTTTCAGTCTTAAATAAGAGCTTATGTTACTTGGAATTTTATCTTGTCCAATTCTTCACACATATACATGAGCCTACATCCTATATTTAATCATGACCAGGATCTGAATTAAGACATAAGGACTACATAACAAATACTTTCATTCTGTCTAGAGTTCTATTTTAACATATGGCTGCTTCGTATATCATGTTATTCAGTATCAAGCCAAAGACAAGCCTGCCAATAATATTATAGAAATATCAACCTCCATGAATCATAATATCTACCACATATAAAAGTGCAGTTGGCAATTGCTGGTCATGTTTCAGCAATTATGTGTTGCTTAAATGCCAAAATATTCACCCCAGATAGAAAAGTAAAAATTAGTTACAAGAGAACAAAGCTTTGGGTTAAAGTAGATCAAGTATCATACACTTTTTAAAGTATACATTAGGTAATGCATATAAAAACTTTAAAGGGAGGTTTAAAAAGATATAATATAGATAAGTTTATAATATAAACACATTAGTCTTTACATTGAATGACAAGAATAACAGAATTAGAGTATCTATATTTAAATCCTAACATGGCCCACTGACTAGCTATATGATCATAGGAAAATCACTAACACCCTCAGACCCTCAGTTTCTTCATCTCTAAAAACAGATACTTCACAGTATTATGGAGAGGATAAATGAGAAAGCATGCAAGACATTAAACTGATTAGGGCACATAGTAAGTGTGCAAAACCCATATTTTTTCTCTCCACATAAATACAGTAACCCATATATGGAACGTGAAGGTTCTAGACACCTGGAGTGAAAAGCTAAACCCAGAGGGATCTACTTTCTACTCTGTTGCTGCTCCTCTACAGGTTTTCAATGCCTTTTTCCTAGATGACACAACTGCATGCTACCTTGTTTGCTGGGCTCATCACCTTTTTTCTACGGTTCTTAACCTTAGTTGCATAATGAAATCACCTAGGAGACTTTAAATAACAGTACTGATGTCTGCGTCTCACTCTGTGAGATTCTAATTCAGTTGAACAGGTGCGCAGCCTGAACACTGGGATTTTTCAAAACACCCCAAATAACTCTACTGTTCAGTTAGCTGCCCCTCCAATATTCCATAATTCTGCCAAGATAATTTTCCTAAGCCACAACTCTGAACAGGTTGTTTCTCTGCCAACCCCCCCCACCCCCCCCACAAAAAACAATGGTTTGACATTACCTTAAAAACAAAAAACCCAAACTGTAAAATCTGTATAATCTGATTCTAACATAGGAGAGGTGCAGTCGTTAGGAAAATGATTAAATCTTGGACTCTGGAGGAAAAAATGTATTACAGGGTCACAAAAATGTGTGACCCTGAGCAACTTATTTATCTTTCTGCGTTCTCATCAATTAAATGAGGGTAATAACACTATCTCATATGGTTATGTGAAGATTACGTAAGTCTCTCTGCAAAGCACTTGGAATAGCTCCTGGCATGTAACAGAAATTTAATAAATGTTATTTGTTACTCATTTCCTCTAGCTTTGTTTTCCACCAATTCCCCTAAAGCCGTAAACAATATTGCCTGTGAGACCTAAAACCTGCTCTGAACATTACATAGTCATAAACCTCGCAAGGTACTATGTGTATAGATGTATAGTCAATAAAGGTAGGTTAGTTTGTTAAACTCATTATGTTTGAACAAAATTAAAAATAACATGCACACATACACATAAATATAAATTCATATACATATATACACACATATAAAATTCATTCCCTCTCCCAAGCTCTTTCTTGCTCCGTTGCAGCTGTTTTCACTATATTAAATTTAATGTGACTTCTGAAATCATTGTCAGTTAGTGAAAATATACTAAAATGACCTGAGGTCTGGATAAAAATTCTTCTTCGCTCTACTTCTCACTAGACAGTTGGGCAGGTGAAGATTTTCTTGAACTTTTAATCAAATTTTACCCTCACGTATTTTCAACATGCTAAAATCCTTATCCTTCACATAAAACCTCTTTCTCAGGTTTTATGCAACTCCCATTTTATTTTTTTAACAGTAGGGAGAAATTTATTTTGAGATTCTTAATGCATGTAATTTTAATTCAGAGTTAAATGCAGAGCGGTGGGTGTCTTGGCTTTAATTATATCCTGCTTACAAGATGCACCTGCAGTCTTAAAACTAAGGAGAAAACAGCAAGTGATAATACTTATGACAAATCTTTAATTCGTACTTTAAAAAATTGAATGATTGCATTATTTATGGACATAGGAAGAAATAATAAATCTTTAAAGCAGGTTTTCCTCCTCAAGTCTAGTTTAGCAAAACAAAAACTTTCTACTGGGCAAATGACCAACTATTTACTTGGGAATTCCACTCTTGCTATTTAAATTGTGGGCACGTCCAGCTGGCAAAGATCTTAATATGAATGAACTGCCCAAAAGTGCTGCTGTTCTTTTGTATCTCTGGTCCATTTTCAGCCACCACCTCAGCCATTCTAAATGCTGGGAACACAAAGCCAAAAAGAAAGTAACCAAGTTCTTTTGCAAATGGAAACTGTTGCTTACTAGTGAAATAACTAGCACCTTCCCGTAAACCCATTTCTAGGGATGGATTGATGGGAGAGCAACTTTACCACAGAGGGTATAGTACCACATGGAGGAAAGGTCAGGGGGCTGGGAGCAGGAGGGAGGGCTGGGAAGCATCTCTCTGTGCCCTTTTCTCTTTGTAATACTGGACAGGTCACTGCCCATCCTGTTACTACCAGAGAAGAAGATGATTTAATACCAACAGAGGCAATTAAACACAGTTTGAAACATTTGTTTTTAAACTGTGCACGTGTCCATCTGTGCATGAATATAACAAGTGCAGGCAAAGAGGCTGACCCCTACCTTTCCCCCAAATGAGCAAAGTGAGTAAGGAGGCAGTTTGTGGAAAAGAACTATGGCTCAGAGCACAAATACAAAAAAGACTCCTAAGAAACAGAACATAGGAATTGAAGGGGCAAATGCGAAATGAAGAAGATACAGTTTTAACAAGAGATGCTCTACCTTAAGACATGTATTCCCTGGATTGACCAAAAGAGTCCCTGGGCTTTTACCTAGGACAATATGGGGCAAGGCAGTTAATATCCCCCCCAAAACTAAGATTGAACACAGCACCTTGAGTTGGGCTGAGCTGCCCTGAGCCGCCAACAGGTGGCCTGATGACTCAGCTGGTGAGAGCACGTGCTCCTAAGAACAAGGTTGCCTGGGCCAGGTGGTGGGCTACGCCCGCCTGCAACTAAGACTGAACTCAGCACCTTGAGCTAGCGGCGCGACTGGACTTGGAGCTGACCTAGCTGCACCCTCCACAACCAAGATTGAAGGACAACAACTTGGCTGTTTCCCTCCCCCAATTCTCCAATAAAATCTTTAAAATAAATAAATAAATAAATAAATAAAGTTCATTATATTAAAACAAAACAAAACAAAACACTGCCTAGGAAAAAAAATTAAACTAAGAAAATCTGAAAACAAGAATACATAAGCACACACTGTGTTGGCCAGCAAAGCAGTGATGGCATCATATCTCATGCAGTCTCTGAAAAAGTACACTGTACACTCACAAAAGAATGAGAAAAAAGCCAAAGAACATCAAATACCATCCTATTACCACAAAAATAATTTTGACCTCCCGAATTCTGTGAAAAGATCTTTAGGAGTTCCATAGTCCTGGGAACACAATTTGAGAAGATCTCGAAGCATAATGGAAATATAAAAGATTTCAAAGATTTCTGGCTTGCAATTCTGCTGATATACTATATAAACAACTGGCTATTTCTTTTACTTTTTCAAAATTAACTCTCTCCAACCTAGCTCCCTAAATTTATTAAACAGTTCCATCATATACCAGCAAAATTTTTACATTATATTATTCAAGTCTCTAATAAGAACAACCTCTAACAAGTCCAAAAGAAAAAAAAAATGAAGCTATTATAATAAAATAGAATCTAAGCACCCATACAATAGGAAATACTGAGTGTTATTTTCCCACTATGATAATTCAAACATTACAAATATCTAAGTATTACTAATTTGTAACCGTCAAAAATTAATATAACATAAAGTATAAAAATCAAATTGTTTTATCTTTTTAAAAACATGTCTCCCTTTAGTATAAGGTTCCATAAAATTGTAAAATGACAGAACAATTAATAGTCTAGAAGACAAACACCTAACCAAACGTGGGTTGACTGGGTTGTTCGTCTTAAAGGTAAGGAGTAGTCATAGTCATTCTCCCCAGCCAGTTAGGATATTAATTTACACCTCTCTTGAATTAATAGATCTAGGCGTTAATAACATAGAGAGACAATCAGACAAATTATATGTCTCTTGATGAGAATACACAACACCATCAATGAAGTATTATTGTCAAAAAAAAGAAAAATTGAACCTGAATCCGAGCAAGCCTCTAATTCTAATGACCAATATGCACGAAATAAAAGTGACTGAAGAACACATTAAAGAATTGCCATGGGGGGCCGGCCGAGTGGCGCGGTGGTTAAGCACTGGCTTGGGAAGCCAGTGGCCCCGGTTCGGGTCCCACATATGAGGGCCAGTGACACTGCCCTCAAAAAAATAAAAAAAAAAAAAAAAATAAAAAAAGGGAAGAATTGCCATGGGGAAAAATCCAGACTGTGGGAAACTCTACAGTGTATTTTCTTTAATACACTGAAAAGAAAATTTAAAAATTGAAAAATAAGAACAGATGGATGGAAGACTTAAAAAAGACTTAAGTGACTTATCAACCAAGTCCAACACAAAGACTATAAAAAGAATATTTATGAGGCAATCAGGGATGTTTAAGCATTGGCCAGCTATTTAATTAAAGAATTACTGATTTTGGGCCGGCCGAGTGGCGCGGTGGTTAAGCGCTGGCCTGGGAAGCCAGCGGTCCCGGTTCGGTCCCACATATGAGGGCCAGTGACATTGCCCTCAAAAAAAAAAAAAAAAAAGAATTACTGATTTTTAGGATAATAATGGTATTTATGGTTAAAGTTTTAATGAAAAGTTTGTATTTTAGAGATATATACTGAAATACTAATGAAAAAAAAATGATATTTTTGGGGATTTGCTCCAAAAAATATGGCATCAGAGGGTGGGAATACAAATAAAACAAGACTAACTGGTGAAGATGGGTGATGGGTACATTAGGATTAATTATATTAGTCCTTTTCTTTTAATATATTTAAAATTTTTCATAATAAAAAGTTTAAGAAAGAACTTATATTTAACATTCTTGAATATGTGGTTAATATAAGCTGTTACAGTTAGCAATTAGCTATTGGGAAGATGAAGCTATTTTAATATAAAGGAGAATGAGCACGTAGATAATAAATTGGTGACTGAAAATTCTAGTTATTTTATTACTTTACATAGGAAGATCTCTGCAACCTAAGACTTACATAATGTAGGCCCTCAGTTCTAACTGGTAACGCCCCTGGTGAGATGCCCCATCAGACCACAGACTTCAGGTTATCCAGCAGTAGGAGCAACTCCACTAGCCTGGGAAGCACCAGAGGCTAGCACTATGACCGTGGTAGGCAGGATAACAGCCTCCCACAGATGCCCACATCTTAATCTCGGGAACCTGTGAATGTTACCTTACATGATATAAGGGACTCTGAAGGTGTGATTCAGTGAAGGATCTTGAGATAGGGCAGTTATCCTGGATTATGAGAGTGGACCCAACATAATCACAAGTGTCCTTGTAAGAGGTAGGCAAGAAGGTCAAAGTGAGTAGTATGAGATGTGACAACAAAAGCCAGAGGTTGAAGTGATGGGAGGAAGGGACCATGAGCCAATGAATGCATGCAACCTCTAGACACTGATAAAAGGAAATGGATTTTTCCCTTAGAGCCTGCAGAGGAAGCACACATGCTGCTTTTACACTTCTGATATCTAGAACTGAAAGATAATAAATTTGTGTTGTTTTAAAGGACTAAACATGTGGTAACTTGTTACAGAAGCAATAGGAAACTAGCATAATGACAAACTGTGAAATTTAACAGAAACCTATTTCGGTTCAAGTGCAATGATTTCAGCTGCCTTTAGAGACAACGAGTGACCTGTAACTACTTGTGTTTATGAGGACGGTAGATGACCAATTGTCGGGGAATATTGTAGATAGAATTCTTCCCTTAGGCAGATCATCAGACTAAATAATCTCTAACCTTCCCACAAAGGTTAAAGGGGAAAAGGCAGCCACAGGACTCTGAGGTTTGCAAAAGGCTCTGCTGATTGCATAATCATTGTTAAACAAGAAGAAAAGCAAACAAGCCTCTGCGGAGACAATTCTGAAGTACTTAAGCATTAGCCAAACACTAATAGGCAGGTCGCCAAGTATACTCAAATAATAAAAGAGAATATGCACCAAATTTGGTGGTCCTCCAACTTTGACTAAGGCCCTTTTATTACAGATGAGACAAACTTCACAGCCCTTCTTCATTTTCACTTTCGGAGGGTGGAGAGAAAAGAATCTAATTTAAAAAAAATGCCACTGTACAACAATACTTTAGGAAAACTGGTAATTAGCATATAATTTATAATCGACTTGAATGCATAAATGGCTTACAGTTCAGTCATTGAGAAATTGTGCACCCAAAATACTGTCATTACAAATATGCTATGACTAGCAACGCACATACTAAATCAATAATGATGATGATGAAGCTAAACTAACAATATTTATAACAAAAATAGAAATATCTTAAAACAGTAACTCACTCAAAATAATACCTGAAGTTACCCAAAATTGGGACAATTCCATTAGTTTACATGCCCATATATAGCTGTACAATGTTACCAAATGGTATATATAGTAGCCACCCTTCTTAGAATATGATTTAAAGCTCTCAATAAATTCTAATAACATACCAATTTTTTATGAGCACCAAATCACAGTAATCATGGAAAACTTAACCTTAGTATGTAAAAAAATCAAAGTTTCAAGAAGTTGGATCATCTCTAGGCCCATCAGGAAGACATTCATTTACTACATTCTGAGAATTAAAACTAAATCATCTTTGTAGTTCCTTCCCTTTTAGAAAGCCTTTCATTCAGTTCCCAATTTAAATTAGAATCTCAAGAAAGATTTCCTCAATTCAGGACCCTTTGTAATACTACCAAGATTCACACATATTTTAAAAACTTTTACTCTCTTCTAAAGAGTCATTTATACAATTAATTTTTAATAAAAAAAGATTCTGACCACTATTGTAACAGATATAATACATAAGACAGTCAAAAGAGATAATGATTTTCCTTAAGGTAAGAAACATGTTCAATTATTTTAACCTGAAAGGGTATTAACTTAGTCTACCTCAATCTATTAATAAAAATTTGACTGCTACACTTTAAGCATTTATTAGTGGTTGATTTCTAAAGTGATATAAACTTCAGACTTTTACAAAATATTTTAAGATATATATTCAGTGTACCTTTGTGTCCTGAAGTATATTAGTACCACAGATAGAGGATTCAATCCATATTTTTCAGTATTTATACCTAAGACAAACAATACTACCATAAAAATAGAATTATAGGCAGCTGGAATAATGAATGATCAAATAAATTTTTTTTAACGGAAAAAGTAATCTCATATAGAAGAAGAAAATTAAATGAATGGATGCTAAAGCCAGAACCCAAGCTTTTACAACTTCATGCCAAGACTGCTATAATAGTATCTTAATTAATATCTTTATCTCTCACTGCTCCAAATCTTTTTATAGCCCACTTCCTGATTTACCTTATCCAACTCCATAAAGGTATTCAATGACATACCACTACCGAGAGAGTCAAGTTCAAAATCCCTGGTCCAGCATTCAAAGCCTTCCATAAATATGGTCTCTATCTGCCACATCAATCATTATTCCTGTAAACACTACTCTCTTCCAATTTACCTTAATTTTTCTACTCATTTTTCACTGGATAAACTTTCAGCAATTAAGTCCTCATTTAGCCTTGCCTCTTGCTATCCTCCCTTCCTAGAACGCTCTTCCTGTTCATTTTCAATCCTATTTCCTGTGCTATTAAAGATTATGTTCTCTTAAGAAAGCTGCTCGGCCCCAGTGTACAATAGCCCAATTTTCACAACTTGTAAGGTATTTCTTGTTTATGTTCCTCACTTAACACTTACTAAATGCTGTTATTACCTTATCTATCCGTCCCTCTATTTAATCTTTTCAAAATAACGTAATTCAGACAGACTTCATTGTGTATCTCTCAGCATCTCCCTCGCCTGTCACAGTAACAGTACTTTGTACCAAGGTTGCATTTAAAGAAAGTATACTAATAATATTTTTAAAACCAGTGCCTGCAATCAGCTTTTTAAAAACTTTACCACCTCATACTGACACATTGCTTTACACAGTCAAAGAACTTCCTGGTTTCACTATCATTCTGTCCCTATCACATAGGCAGGATGAGTATTCTTGTCTATATATTTTTTATTGAAATAGAATATTTGCCTCAATATTTTAGGTAGAAAAACTGAGAATCAGAGAAAATGTAAAGCCAATGCCAGCAACACAACACACAACACAACAGAACACACAACTACAACACACAATGGACATACCACACAAAACACAAATACAACACAAACAACACTAACAGCACACATCATACAACACACCACCAAAACACTCACAACACACACTCAATACAAAACACAAAACACAACAGTACACATAACACACAATATAACCACACAAAAAATACACATCACACACAAAAATAAACAAACACAACATACAAGGCAAAACAAATATACAACACAACTCACAACACAACACACAGCACACAACAGCGCACAACTAAGACACAACACACAAAAACACAACACAGCACACAAAAACATGCAACATACAACACAATACAACACAAAGCACAGAACACACAACAAACACACAACACAACGTACAACAAAACACAAAACACAACGACTGAACAGCCTAGGGCTTTTTTCAATGTTTTATTGCCTCTCTGGCTTTCTAATTATTTATCTTTTTGAAAAGAAGGTTTAATATTAATACTTGTATTAATAATAACAATAGTAGCTTTTATTTCTTGGCTGTTTACAATGTTCACAGCTTTGTAATAGGCACTTTATAATTATATTATTTCAATTAAAATTCAAAACAACTATGGGAGGTAGATATTACTATTCTCTTTATTTAATTGATAAGGAAATTGGAAACCTGGAGAATTTAATTAATTATCCAGGTCATACAACTAAGCGATATGGCTCAGATTTTAACACATAGTTAAATGTCTACAGAATTCATGTTCTTATCCCACTTTCCCTAAATTTAAATAACTAGCTTAGCCTATGCAGTTCAAAGGTGATATTTTATAGATAAATAACTCAAAAGTGGACCTCCAGATTAGTTTCAAATACAAAATATTTCAGTTTATACTGAAATTATTGGTATTCTCTCTAAAATAAGCTATGTCATAGAAGAAACTTAATGAACAAGAAAAAAATTTTTCTCACTGCTTTTTAAATAACTTGCTCCAACTCTCCATATTAACGGAACTTAGGATACAAAATGATTAAGACTTTATTAATACAATATTCTGGTATAAAATTTACCAGAATAAAAGTAGATAAAATAAATATCTAAGCAGATATTTATTTTAGAAGGTAATAAATTTTAAGCAATTCTATTCAGAAAGACAAGTATGTAGTCAACACCTTAGTGGCAAAATAAAGTATTCAGAGACAGACGGACCTCAATTCCACCACTTAAGCTGTGAGCTCTTAGAGAAGATACTAAACCTTCCTGAGCCTCTTTCCCTACCTATAAAAGTGAGGATAAATATCTACCTTTAGTGGCTCTTATGAGGATAGTCTGACAAAGTATACACTTAGAAAATAGCAATTGTCACTATTACTGGCATTTTTATTATCATTAAGAGATTAAAAATATTTCAGCTAAAAAAAATTAAGAAAGTCCATTAGCTTTAAATAAGAAGCTATTTTTGGAAAAGTAAATATCATGTTCTAAGACAACACTTTAACTTTTTTTCTGAAATTATACTGAAAATAAAATAACCTACCATCAGTTTTCCATTTATAATCACCACGATTATAAATGGTGTCATTGCCATGTCCATTTTATTCTGTATAAGTTATCGTTTTAAAGTTTAACTTTTTATTTTTTTGACCATTTAAGAAACTAAAACAAATTTGAACCAGAAATTCAAGAAAGGTTGGGACCAAGTTAATACAAGTAAGCAAAATGGCATTGTGCTATCAATCATTAGACTGTTTCTGCATCTAAGCCTGAACAAAGGACTTCAAGTTAAAATTTACAAACACCTCAATATAATAGTGACTCGCAACTTCATAGCAATGTGAAAGATAGATAGTTGGCCTCCACATTATTCCAACATAAATTTGTCAAGGAATCTTCTACATAAAATATCATAGAACTACCAGCTGACTACATTTTACACAGTAGTACCCTTATTTTAGGTAACAGAAATATTCCTATAATAATAAAAAGTCTATAACTCAATAGTTAATGGAATATCTCAAAAAGCAAAAAGTAAATTTAAAGTGAAATTATCATGGGACAACATCTTTTTGTATAATAACAAATCATCACTTAATCTACCCAATCACAAGGCAGGAATGTTTATTAAATCTTTATACTTTTATAGACAGACTATATGTGGTGTCTGCTCTCAATTCTTAATTATTTTAACTGTTTCATTCCCTCCACCTGCTCATAACTCCACATGATTTGAGATTTGGAGGCATTTGATTTCCTCAACTTGTTAACATCCTCTTGATTTCACTAAGACAAAAAGTTTTTTTGGCAAAAACAAACACAAACCATTACATCAGTATATCTTACACTACATCTGGGAAGGCATGGGAAGAGGAGGAGACGGAGCAAAAATATCAGAAAACTAGATTATGGTCCAACAGGCTTTAAACTATCTGTAATTTTTACATTATCAGAGGAGTTACAATCTTATTTAAAATACTGGGTTGTTGGAAAAGTCATGAGGTAGTTTTTCCGTTTTTCATTGCAAAAATGCATCATGACTTTTCTGAAAACCCAATGCTTTTTTAAAGTTTGCTTTAAATACATTTTAAAAATAAAACCATGGCTTATATCATACACTTTATAGCTGTTGATGATAATACCTTATTATGCTGTATTTGAACCACTCACCAAAGTTCGGTCAGGTTCTCCATCTGACAAACCTGCCTCCATAGTGAAAGAAGATAGGCTTATGCTTTTCTTTCCATTAATATTTAGTCATTCTGTAGATGTGGAAATCCTAGAAGAAGAAAATTGTATATATTAGGACTGATATGAAATTGTGATAAGTGGAAAATAAAGCATTAAGTACATTAGAAGGGAGAAATCATTTTAGGCTAAGGCTACTGTGGAATTAAAAATGGAAAAAACAGGTTTTGACAGGGCCTGAAGCATGATAAAAGTTCAAAGGAAAATGAAAAAAGAAAATATTGTAAGTGAAAAGAAATAGCAAGAGCAAGATAAAAGGCATGAGATTGTTCAAAATTTGAAAAGATGCTTAATCTTAAGCTTTTAATTAACAAAATAAAATTAGATTCCTTTTTTTTTATTATGACACTGGCAAAACTAAAAAATGTACTAACATTTGTGAGAATGTAGGAAACAGGTATTCTCATACACTTTTTTTCTTTTTCTTTTTTTTGAGGGCAGTGGCCCTCATATGTGGAACCGAACCGGGCCGCTGGCTTCCCAAGCAAGCACTTAACCACCGCGCCACTTGGCCGGCCCTTTCATACACTTCTATGATAAGAATATAAATCATAATTTTTTGGAGGGCAATGGCAATTTAAAATACATATGCTTTCATCCAGCAATTTCTAGACTAGGAATTATCCTATACATATACTTGTACAAACGCACAAAGATATATAAATAAATATTGTACACTCAACAAAGTAATAGATATGATAGGAAAAACTGGAAACAACCTCAATGCCCATCATTAGCATCTTGCTTAAATTATATTACAGATATAAAATGGAATATCATGCAACAATTTTTTTTTTTTTTGAGGGCAGTGTCACTGGCCCTCATATGTGGGACCCGAACCGGGGCCGCTGGCTTCCCAAGACAGTGCTTAACCACCATGCCACTCGGCCGGCCCAACAACAATTTTTTTAAGGAGGTAAATCTATATACACTAAACTAGAAAGAAGACCACAAGTTAGGCAGAAAAAGCAAATGATAGGATGTTATATATAAAACAGTCTTCATGTTTCTTTATTTTTCAAGTTTTACAATGAACATGTATCATTTTTATAATTATTTTTATTTTGAAAAGTCTTAGGCAAATATGTCTTTTTTTTTAAACTTTTTTTTTTTAAAGATTTTATTGGGAAATTGGGGGAGGGGAACAGACAAGTTGCTGTCTTTTTGTTTTTCAGTCTAGTTGCAGAGAAAGTTGCTTCACTGGCCCATGTTGGTATCATCATTGCGCTCTTCCTGGATGAGGCAGATGGGTCGCCAGCCTCTGGATGGTCGCTCACCGCAGCTATTGGCAGCTGACACTGGCTGCCAGCTGCTCACGCGGGTTGCTGGCCACTCACTGTAGCCTATGGCAGCCCACTGCAGCCGTTGTCGGGGCTTGCACAGCCCAGCTCCAGGTGGAGCTGTTGTTAGCTGTAGAGGGCAGTGTCACTGGCCCTCATGTGGGATCCGAACCAGGGCCGCTGGTGTCCCAAGCCAGCTCTTAACCAATGCGCCACTCGGCCAGCCCTTTTTAAAACATTTTATTGGGGGAGGGGGACAGAGTTGGGGAATCGGAAGGGGAACAGTTAAGTTGCTGTCCTTTTACACTTCAGTTTAGTTGTGGAGGATGTTGCGTCACTGACCCATGTTGGTATTATCATTGCGCTCTTCCAGGGTGAGGCAGTTGGTCGCTGGCCATTGGACGGCCTCTCACACCGGCTGCCAGACACTCACAGTAGCTCACAGCAGCCCACTGCAACCCCACTGTAGCCTACGCCATTGCTGGAAACTCACAGCAGCCCCGCTCCAGGTCGAGCTGTTGTTCACCATCTTAACTGTAGAGGGCGCAGTGTCACTGGCCCTAATGTAGGATCTGAACTAGGGCCCTGCTGCTCAGAGCTGGCACTCCCAAGCCAACTCTCAACCAACATGCCACTCGGTCAGTCGCTCAAGTATGTCTTCATTACAAGTCTTTTTCTTTTGAACTTTTAAACTAACAAAACTTCCAAGCCGAACTCCTATAGTAACTATATATATTCCGAAATCTCTAATAACCTCTTTAATAATTCTTCCTTAAAATAGCTGACTAACAGATCAAAAGCCAGTACATCAGACTTCCAGCCATTTCTTGGAGTTCCAAAAACATTTCTTTTTTCTGCAAGCATAAAAAGCTGCACTGACACGTAAATGCTGGTGAAAATACTTTTTTAATCATGCTTTGGAGGGCTGTCCTTAGGTTTCTCTGATATAACCAATAAGATTAGCCCAAGCTAAGTTGACTTTCAACTTATAAGCCTTATATATACTTCCTCACTGTATGCATTGCAATGCATTGTAACTATTTGTTCTCATGATCCAATTCTCTTCAAGGGCAGAGGTTAGGTTTTATTGGTCTATCCAGCACTAGTTTATGGTAGACATTTCAAAAACATTTTTTGCACTTAATACTGTCAACTCAGTTTCCTATATGATTAAAATAACAATAAAAAAAGCAGATGATACAAAAATTATATGACTATTGCTATAATCCAAGCAAGAGACAATGGTGGCTTGAGCCAGAATAGTAGCAAGGGATGTGGTAAGACTGTAGAATTCTTCAAATACTTTGAATATGGAGTCAAAAATATTTGTTAATGAATCAGATATAGGAATTTTTAAAAAGGGAGGGAGAGGCAGGAACTTAGGTTTCTGCCCTGAACCACTGGAAGAATGAAATTGCCATTAGCAGATATGCAGTACACTGTGGGAAGTCTTTGAGAGGGAAGGAGCGCCTTCTAGACATATTCTCTTCGAGATACCAGTTAGAAATCTGAGTAGAAATATCTAGGAAGCAGTGGGGAGTGCAGACGGGAGGGGGAGGAGGAGAAGTCAAGCTAGAGATAGAGACTGGGAGTCCACGTACAGATGGAACTGAACACCATGGGACTGAATGAGATCTCCTTGGGAATCTGTGCAGACAAAACAGAGGATCGAGTTCAGAGCCCTGGGGAACTTCAATATTAAAGGACTGACATTTATAAAATGAATGAATGAATCCCAATTTTTGGTTTTCAATTTTCAGAATGACATATAAGTACTTAAGTAAAGACAGGATCATTCTATATGAAAAGCAAAGAACACATACACCACGTAAAAATCCAATTATAACAACTAAATTAAAAAGGGAGCAGTGAGAGGAAAGAAAAGATCAAATTAAGGATAAGTGCCCTAAGATCCTCACCTTTGATAAAAGGGAGTTAATATGAGACACTGCTAATATGTCAAGAAATAAGTCCTTAGTATTTTCTTTGAAGCCAAAAACTAGAACTAAAAATGCATAAAAACAAATCCTGGATAGAGTGGGTGATCCGATGCTAAAAAATATAGGCACACTAATTTCTCCACCATTCAGAGGTGAAAGTCAAAAGACATTTAAATAATAAATCTGGGAATAAAATGTATTTTTAAAAAATAAAACAGTAATTAAAAATAAACAAATGGAACTTGATTCTAGGAAGTAGGTTTGAGAAGAAAGGCAGTCCTCTCTGCCACTTTAATTTTTAAAACATTGTATGTTATTCTATAACCAAAGAGAATGCCTAATAAATTTTCTTGTAAGAGTACAGTGTATCTCAGTCCTGAAGATTTGTTTCTCCAAATTGTCAAGCTAAAGCTAGGCCTGCATCCTAATTTACACATAATTGCTAGTTGAAGTCACATTTAAAGAAAACTGTTCCCTCATTTGTTCCTTTTGTTGTCAGTACTCTAGACATGGTTGAGGAACTGGTGCCTATCTACAAATTTAAACTTACAAAGTTCCTGAAGAAAGTAGTTTTATAAATATTCTTCTCTTATTTGGGATTAAATTGTTATTTCAGTCACAGAGAAAAGGAAGGAGCACTTATAAGCAAGGCCAATGCTTTTAACACATGCTGTTTAATCATTAACCACCTTATGATGCTTTATTGAGTGATGGCTGCTCTGAAGGCAGCAGCGAGTTGTATGTGTTTAGTCTGTGGCTATGTAAAGAAAACATAATGCTCAAAAGCAAGAGTGCTTATCAGTGAACACACCACACTTCTAAAGTATAACCTCTTATCACTGAAAATTGAATTAAATTCAGTAATTTTAATCTCATTGCCAATTTGACCAAAAAAAAAATTGATTGCACATAGGAACAACTTGGTTAAGCTAGTCTGAACTAACCTACAGTATTTATACTAGGTCAAATCCTAAAGGAAAGCCTAATATAACGAGAAATTAATTATACAAATGTGACAGTTCCTGAAATAGTACCAAAATCTTATTCATAAGCACTTTGGGGTAAAAATAAAACCAACTAAGTGATTGCTTGATTAAAGCAGTCTGTCTACCCAAATAGATTTCATCAAAATCATTGCAAAATTGGATAGTATATACAAAGGATAATCCTTTGGCACCTATGAATTATGTTAAGATTCCCTTCATGGACACTGCTGGGCAAGGGGGAAGTGGGATAGGAAAGTGCAGGGCTGGGTATCTTACTGTGGCTGTATAACCAGAGGGAGATGAATTAGCAAGACATCCAATCAGGGAGACAGAGAGAAGAAATAGACTGAACTAATCACACCAACTCTTAGAGGAGCAAAAGGCATAGTAAATGACCTAAAGATATAAAGGTGAAAAGGGCAAAAACCTAGATGACTCCACTTATCTGGCTTTCTCTGGAGCACCGAGGTATGTATGCATACCTATACCTACATGCTCCAGAGCACTACCCCTTTCCAAAAAACCCTTGTAAAAAAGCACTTCATAAACATTAAATACACACTACTGTACCTATTTCACAAAGTCATTCTACTCTAGTTTACGTTAATTTAATAACTACTTGACAACACATTAAATCCCAATAAATTACTTAAGCTCTGAACTAGAAGGGTATCCAAATACCTTTTACATCTTCAGATTAGGCAAATTCATTAAGATAGATGTATTGTTAGATAGATATATACATATGTATCCATCATCCATACAAGTGGCAATGGTTACTAATAAAAAACACCAAGAAAAATGTACTCAAGATTTCCTTTATTTGTTGCTTTATAAAAAACACACTACTTATGTAGAGTCCATCCAAAACAATATCATCAGCACTTTGCTTGGGGGAAAAACATCAGGTAACTTAGCATTAGCCTAAGTTCAGTGAAAAATAGGAAATCACTTCTACCAAACTTCTGGCAAGGCACAAAACAAATTCCATTTCCCATTATCTCTGGACCAAGCATTAATACACGTTATTCATTAATTTATGGTTTACAAACCTTAATACATATTGTTGCTCCACCATCAATTATATGTCCTTCGTAGGGCCCAAAACACATTCATCAAATATTTATTTACACCTTGTCATGTAAAAGACACTGGTTTAGATTCTGAATATAGAGAACAATAAACATCATTGCTGTCATAGCTGAGAGGCAGTAAAATAAACTGGCCAGTATACTACAATGGAATGAGCTTTATGACAAAGGTATGTACTACATGATGTTACCTACACAAGGTAGGTATATAAGGATATTAAACCCAGACTCCTGGAGGTGGGAGAGTGAGAAAACCAGCCCCACACCACCACACACACACACCCAGACGGGGACACATGGACAGATGGATGGACACGGACACACACACACACACACACACACACACACACCTAAACAAACCACAAAAACCCTTGCAAAGCCTCTTTTATGTATCTCCCCATAGATACATAATTCTACAAAAGAATAAAGAAAGAACGAACTAATGCAATCTCAAATTACTATACAGTTCATAATTTTTCTTTAAAAATGTGTGGAAAAGGAATAGATTAGAAAGATCATTTCCTAATTTGAAAATAAACTTTGATTACAGAAAGATCCTATCATATATATATAAATTACTGAACATGTTACAGAGTTGGATACAGAGAAAAAGTATTTATGATAGACTATAACTCACTTAAAGTATAAGTTTCCCTAAAGGTATCAAGCCAACCTACAGAAAAGTACATGAGACCTCTCTTACTATACATTCATACTTCCCCTTTGAAACCTCAAGGGAAGAAAAAAAAATCATTCCAAAGTGAAATATATAGTTCTACGTATTTGAAAAGAAATAGCAAAAACACGGAAACAACAATCAATCCAGTGGCAACCAGACCCCAGGGCCCAGTCTGTGGTCTCTAAATACCAATCACTCCTCATTAAAAGACAGCAGGGGCTTCTTGGAAACGTGACACATTCCAGGTCTCAGACAACAAATGTACAAGGTGAGCCTACAGTATCTTGCATTCTAGGATTTTTCATATCTAAGCAAAAAGACTATCAAAGACTACTGGAGTCATATAAGAAGACTTAGGAGTCAACCTAAAGAGGCCAAATGAGACAAAGATGGGACAACATTGCAAAACAAATTTATATCTATAAAAGGCATCTTAAAATCAAAGAGCTAATCATCTATGTCAAAAAATTAGAATGAAAAACAAAGTAAACCTAAAAAAAGTAAAAAGAAGGAAACAGAGCAGAAATAAAAGACAGAAAACAATTAACATGTGCCTGATATGTGTGCCAAACATTGTTACCCTCTAGAGAACCAAAGTGCGCAAAACACACAATGACCCATACCCATGACCTTTATGTGAGGTCATGGGAAGCTTCTCATAGTAAGTGATATTTCAATGTTTTAAGCTGAGACCTAAAGGATGAGGGCAGTTAGCTAAACAAAGAATGGCAAGAACCGCATCCCAAGCATAATGCATGAGCCCTGAGGCAGGAAGCCACTCCTCCATTCCTCTGTATTTCCGGTAGCCCTACACCTGGCACCACTGGTACATCAGTGATAACGAGATGATGAGGCAGGAGGTGTGAGTGGCTGGAAGAATGGAAGAGAAAAAAATTAAGTCAATATAAGATCAGCCCTATTTCAAAATACAACTTTGTGTATTTCGAATGTGACAATTCACATTTAAACATACTATTTAATCAGACCATTTTAAGAAATGGAAACAAACAACTGGTGAGGGTCCATTCGGCAGCTGCTTCTCTTAGTCACAATAAGGTAATGTGGAAAAGAAGCAAATACAGCGTGTAAAATGTTGATGTTCCTCTACTCCAGGACAAGAAAGTTCTCCAATGAATAATGTGTAAAATAGAAAAAGCAAATTTGTTTTCCATCATTTTACTTATCTGTTTTCTTCCTAAAAGCATTTCTGGTGCTTTAAGAATCCAACAACAGGGTCCAAATCTCTGTTACACCCATTAAATCAGCACTTAACATAGTGTGAACGTAATATCCTTAACTGTGCATAACATACACCTTGGGTTTTCACAGTAGCCAAAACTGTGGATTCCTAATTATGCAAACCTGTTACAATTGTAAAGGAGTGTGAATAATAATACTAATGTTTCTGACTACCAAAAGAAGTTATTAAAACGTGGTGTGGGGCAATGTGGAGAAACTGGAACCACTGTGCACTGCTGGTGGGAATCTAAAAGTGTACGAGAACTGTGAAAAACAGTATGGTGGTTCTTCAAGAAACTAAAAACAAATGATCACATGATCCAGCAATTACACCTCTGGGTATATACCCAAAAGAACTGAAAGCAGAGTCTTGAACAGATACTTGTACACACATGTTCACAGCAGCATTATTCACAACAGCCAAAATGTAGACATGTCCACTGATAGATGAATGAATAAACAAAATGTGGTATACACATACAATGGACTATTACCCTTTAAAAAGAAGGAAATTCTGACACATGCTACAACATGGATGGGCCCCGAGGACATTTGGCTAGGTGAAATAAGGCACAAAAAAACACATACTGTATGACTCCATTTAGATGAGGTACCTAGTCAAAATCAAAGACACAAAGTAGAATGGCGGTTGCCAGAAGCTGAAAGGAGGGTAAATAGGGTGTTACTGTTAAATGGTATAGAATTTCAGTTTTATAGAATAAAAAGAATTCTGGAGATGAATGGAGGTGATGGTTGCACAACAATATGAATGTACTTAGCTGCACTGAATTGTAACTTAAAAGTGGTTAAGATGGTAAGTTTTATAGTATGTGTGTTTTATCACAATTTTTTTTTTAATTTTGGGGAGGAAAAAGTGGTTTGCATTTTTCCTATTTATAAATACTATAATTAGAGATCAGATTCAAGACATACCAACTTTTCCTCAATAATGACAAATTTGTCTGGTTCTGTCTACAAATAAATCAGTTATGATGGCACCGTGATCCTTTTCCATGATGCACTAGTTATTCAAACTGAATCATTTAAACCTGATGAGTTCTTGTTTCATTTGTGACAAATGACCCTGACCTTCCTATAATAGGTTAAATCTTAAATCTTTCAAGTAAGCTGGACTATGCTGCTTAAGGACTGTCCATAAATTAAGTAGTTCTAGAACTATTAATTTTTTTAAAGAGAAAAAAGTGCCTACATAAAATCCAACTATAACACCTGTAAAAAAAAAGTCACATGGTTAAGGCACATGCACATGGTCCCAAGCCAATACTTGATTTGCTTGAACTTTAAAATGTCTACTTTCAAAGTAAAAAATAATAATAATTCAGGACCACAACAAAATTAATTGCACATTAAATAAGACAAATATTTTAGGTCAAATTATGAGGGGGGTACTGAAAATGAAATATTTACTAATGCATGAAGAAATAACTTATCTTTGAGGATGCGTAAGAAATATAGAAAAATGGCCAAATGTAATAACATTTTAAGCATTTGAAAAAATAAAAATTATAAAGAAAAAAGCAAAAGTATAAAAGGAAAACTACAAGGTTAATAATTATAAGGTACAAAGAACCCCTTAAAGCATTTAAGATCTTAAGGCCTCATTTATTTTCTACACTAATATTTTTCAGCACATTCTATGTACCAACCACTGTTCTAGCTTAATAAGAATTAGAAATAAGTGATTATCCATATTATCATAAGGCTATATCAAGGGGAATACTGACCAGAAGAGGGCATGAGAGAACTGGAAATGCACAACAGCTTGAGGAGTGGTGGGGACTTTACATGTGAACATTCATTAAGCGGCACACTATGATTTTAGTCTATGTAAGTTGTACATCAATTTTTTGTGTGAAAGCTCATTCGTGTTGCCTTCCATTGTTGCTAACTGTTCTTATATATACTACTCAAATTTGAATTCAAAGAACCTTAAAACAAATTTCCGGCATAGCCAAAGAGCATTACATGTCTCACTGTGATGATAGATGTTTTAAATAACACAAAGAAGAGAAAAGAGATGCATATATTTTAAAACATTACCATTAATAGGCAAACACTAAATTAAATAATTGGCTTCTATTCATCAATATATAGCTCAAAAGTATTACCTGAATTTTCGCCAAATGCTCTGTAAGCCACATAATTATGCTGCCAGATATGAACTTAACAATTTTTTCCATGTCAGCGTTTCTCAATATTGACCGGTGTACCAACTTCACAGTTTTTGGCAGGTACTACCAGCATACATGTACTTACTTAACTTTTTTAATTGCCTTTACCTTTAATTAGCTTTATCTAATAAATTCCAAGAATTTACTGGTTTGAGTAACAGGTTCCATTTTTTTCTAATACACATAATATACAGCATTCAAAACTGTTCATCAATATATCAGTTGAAGTCATATCACACCACCAATCCAAATATTGGGAGACCTAGCCACAAATCGTTTCATCCCTTTGAGGCTTTGACCATTCTCAAGGCATTCACTTTCGTATGTCCTGACATAGCAACATGAGACATAAAGAGTGTTTGTGAATCTCATTTCAAGTCCACACCTCTACTGAAAGTTAACAGTGAACCTTTAGGCAAGCTATTGTGTATCTCTGGACCTCAGTTTCCTCATAAGTAAGATTGTTAAACTAAAACGGCCATTACTGAGATTCCTTACAATTCTAATATTCTACAATAGAACAGCCAGCAGTTTTACCACTTGTCTAAATATTGCTGACATAATCACTGCAATGCAAATGAACATAAGTTGTGTAAGGTACCATCTCAACTTCAGGTCCATATTGGCACATGGCTGCAGAATAACACATTAAGGGGAAAAAGTAATGAAAGGCAACTTAACAATAACCACAACAAATCAATAAAGCACACTATATTTTTCTAAGTTTATTTAAATTCAGGGTAAAAGCTTTTTGCCCTACATGATCAGTATAATCAACTCCTAAAAAAAGTCACTTAGAGGATCAAAGCAATCTGTACATATTTTAAATATTTTATTACAACTGAAATACATATACTTACACGCACCCCTCCACTCTTTTGATGGAAAGGCATTTTCACTGAGTATAGACCTGCAAATTAGAGTTGAGCATATTCTTTCTTGCTTAAACCACAGCTTTGGAACATCATCTGAGATTTAGTTTAGTTCTTTAAAATGAAGCAAAACTTAAAAACACTTGCAAAGCCATCAATTTAGAAAACCCTCCTAAATGCTGACCATTAGTTTCCCTATCGTTCCTAGCCATCTAGTTACCGTAGCCACACCACATCCCTGGGGAGCCATGTGCACAGGCCCAGATGGATGCCTAGAGAAGCAGCGGGGTGTAAAACAGAAGAGCTCTGAGCTAGGAGCCCCATTCGTTTTTGTAATGGGCAGTAAGCAAACCTGTCCTTCCCTGGGGAGAAAGACACTATCTCTGTCTTCCAAAGCTAGTCACTATACAAACATCCTTGAAAAGACAGTCCAGAACAAAGGGCAGTTAGTGTTTTACTTGAAATATATGCAGAAACACAAGATACCAAGAGAGAACTGTCTTACAACAGCCTGCTCATCCAACACCCTGTAACATTTCACTTCATACTATAGAACTGTTATTGTTAATAGGTCGAATCATCAGTGATTCACATGCCTAAGAGCACTTTTGTAAATGTCTACTGAGTTGTGTAATTAGCAAATTCTTTTCTATCTGCTTTTAAACAAGTTGAAGACTCTTTTTATATAAATTACACTTTGTCAAGTCCAGTCTTTATTACCAAATGCCTTCTGCAGCAGTTAACCATCACCCAAAAAGATTCAGGAACCAACACGGCAGCACAGGAGTCCTCAGCCTCTATTCTCCCACGAAGATAATAATTAGACGGCTATCCATGAAGAAAAACAGCTTTAGGAGAGATATGCAGTCCACTTAAGAAACTTCAGCAACACAATGGAACGAAAAGAAGGAGAACTGCTGCACAAAGAGGGAAGGAAAACAGCTACATCTTGCCTGCATCATATACACACACACAGCTCAGCACCAAGAAGGAACTCCCCAGCCAAGTTCTCCATGCCAGGAAAGGAAGGACAGAGTGAGCAACCAGCTTCCCCAGCCCTTACAGGCACTGCATGAAGGGACTACTTCCACTTTGCCCCATGCAGAGAATGGCAAAGCTGAGACATATAGACAAGGCTAGGAACAAGGAAGAAAAGCAAGGGCTACTAAGAGCAGCCACACGGTGGGAGCAACCAGTCCAGTGACCTGACCTGCTCTGTAGCAACTCTCTACACTGGGAAAACCAGCAGCCAACACAGCTACCACAAACTCTCTGTAGGTTTCTCCAGCTTTTGCCCCACAGGTACATATTTGCATTCACTCACACCAGTTTCCTGAGTCCTGCCCTATTCTTTCCCCTCACCTGCCCCCACTGGAGTCTGGGGATCCACACTGGCAGCCAGTCCAGGCCTCTGCGATGGCACATATGCCAGCCTACCCCTCCACTGCTGTGTGTGCGCGCAGGACTAGCCTCTCCAGCTATGTACGTGCATGCCACTGGCCTGATGCCCGGTACCATCCTCCATGCTGTGTGCACGTTCAGGGGGAGACTGTGCAGCCATGGAAGAGCAAACCAACAGCCAGGGCAACTGGAGCCGCATGTAGGTCCAGATCAGTCCCTACCTTCTACTACTGCCCTGTACCACTGCCCTCACCTGAAGCTAGCCCCTCCAGCTGTGCACCTCCATGCCCCTGGCCAACCCCCATCGCTAGCCTCTATGCCACGCACCCCTGGTGAGAGGCAGCGGTCATCTACAGCCAAGGCCCCCACAGCTATCTGCCTGCTCTGATTCCCACCACTACGCGTATGTTTGCAACCACACCTGCACTACACAGGCGCTTGTAACTGGACCCCACAGCTGAGTGTATGCACACCACCAGTTTCACCGCTATGTGCCCTGAACCCTAGCTGCTGGACCTGGAGGTGACGAGGACACCAACAGCCCCAGAAGCCTCTGTGGAGCCCCTACAGTGGTAGCTAAACACGACATAGTTCTTGATGTTGTGGATTCCAATGGCCTGAGCCAGTGAGCCATCGGGTCCCTTAAAAACCCAGTGTTGTCACACACCCCACGCTTGGTACCCTACACCACTAGATTAAGGGTCACAGCACGTGTCAGCATGCCCCCACCTGCAGGTGAAAGTCTTCCCTTACTGGGGTGGGGTTTATTGCTTCTTCAAATGCACAGACACCTACCCAAGGTTATAAGGATCACAAAATATCAGGGAAATATAACTCACCCAAAGGAATACAGTAAATCTCCAGTTTCCGGCACCAAAGAAATGGAGATCCCAGAATTGGCCAACAAAGAATTTAATAATTCTAAAGATGTTCGGAGAACTAGAAGAGAACAGATAAATGATTTGACAATATAAGGAACACACTACAAGAAGATGAGAAGTTCACCAAAAAGATGGAAAACAAAAAAGAAACAAAATTTTGTAGCTGAAGAATACAGTAACTAAATCAAGGAATTCAATAGTGAGTATCAACAGCAGACTAGACCAAGCAGAAGAAAAAAATCAGTAAGTTCAAAGACAGATCTTTTGAAATTAACCAGTTAGAGAAGCAAAAAAGAAAATACAATGAAAAGGAATGGAAAAAAACCTACGGGTCTTATGAGACACCACTAAGAGAAATAAGGTAATTACCAATGGAATCCCAGAAGGAGAAGTGAGGGACAAAAGGATAGCTTTCTATCCTTTTGAATACTTTTGAGAACTTCTCAAACCTGGGGAGAGATCTGGGCATTCAAGAAGCTAACAGGTCACTCCTAAATTTCAATACAAAACAATCTTCTCCAAGATACATTATAATACAATGGTATAAAATCAAAGACAAAGAGAGAATTTTAAATGCAGCAAGAGAACAAACATTCTTGCATACCAGGGAACTCCCATAAGTCTATCAGTGGATTTCTCAGCAGAGACCTTACAGGTCAGGAGAGAATAGAATGATGATATATTCAAAGTGCTGAAAGAAACTGCCAACCAAGAATACTTTACCCAGCAAAGCTGCCCATAAATGAAGGCAAGAAAAGGACTTGCCCAAACAAAAGCCAGGGGAATTCTTCACCACTAGGCCTTCTTTACAAGAAATGCTGAAAGGACTTCTTCAAGCTGAATCTAAAGGATACTAACTAGTAACATCAAAACTTATGAAAATAAACAATACACTGGTAAAGGTAAGCATATAGTCAGATTCAGAATACTCTTACACTGTAATGCGGTGGTGTGTTAACCACTTACCTCTAGCATAAAGGTTGAAAGACAAGTATTAAAAATAGCTATAGCTACAATAATTTGTAAATGGATATACAATATAAAAAGATGTAAAGTATGACATCAAAAACAACAAATGTGATGTTGGGGAATAAATAAGCAGAGTTTTTTATGAGACCAAAGTTAAGTTGTCATCAGCTTAAAACAGACTGCTATATCTATAAGATGTTTCAAGTAAGCCTCAGGGTAAACACCAAACAAAAACCTACAGAAGATATAAACAAAATAAAGAGAATTAAAATATACCACTATGGAAAATCATCAATGCACAAAGGATAATAGCAAGAGAGGAAAAAAGGAACAAAGGAACTACAAAACAGGCAGAAAACAAGTAACAAGATGGCAATATTAAGTCCTTTCCTATCAATAATTACTTTAAATGTAAATGTATTAAATGCTCAATCAAAAGGCATAGAGTGGCTAAATAAAACAAAAACAAGGCCCAACTATATGTTGCCTACAAGAACTCACTTCAGCTTCAAGAACACACGTAAGCTCAAAGTGAAGGGATGGAAAAAGATATTTCATGCAAATGGAAACCAAAAGGGTGCAAGGGTATTAGGTATAGTTATATCAGTAAAAATGCACTTGAAGTAAAAGCTGTACAACAAAGAAGATCATTATATAATGATAAAGGGGTCCATTCAAGAGGCTATAAAAATTGTAAATATATATGCATCCAACATTGGAGCACCTCAATATAATAAGCAAATATTAACAGATCTGAAAGGAGTATTAGACAGCAAAATAAAATAGCAGTGGACTTCAATATGCCACTTTTTTTTCTTTTTAATTTTATTGGGGAAGTGGGCCAGGGGAACAACGTTGGGGAATCTGGGAAGGAGAACAGACAAGTTGCTGTCTTTTTGTTCTTCAGTCTAGTTGCAGAGGACGTTGCTTCACTGGCCCATGTTGGTATAGTCATTGCGATCTTCACAGATGAGGCAGATCGGTCGCTAGCCTCTGGATGATCACTCACCGCGGCTATTGGCAGCTCATGCAGGCTGCCGGCCACTCACGCTGGCTACCAGCCACTCACTGTAGCCTATGGCAGCCCACTGCAGCAGAGGCTGCAGCCTACACTGTCGCCGGGGCTCGCACAGCCCAGCTCCAGGTGGAGCTGTTGTTAGCTGTAGAGGGCAGTGTCACTGGCCCTCATATGTGGGATCCGAACCGGGGCCGCTGGCATCCCCAAACCAGCTCTTAACCAATGTGCCACTCGGCCGGCCCAATATGCCACTTTCAACAATAAATAGATCATCCAGACAGAAAACCAATAAGGGAACATTGGACTGAACTATACTTTTGAGAAAATGAACCAAACAGACATATACAGAACATTCCATCCAACAACAGAATACACATTCTTCTCAAGAGCACATGGAACTTTTTCCATGATAAATCATATGTTAGGTTACAAAACAAGTCTTAGCAAATTTAAAAGACTGATATCATACCAAATATTTCTTTTAACCACAATGGCATAAAACTAGAAATAAATAACAGGAGGAAAATTGTACAAATATGTGGAAATTAAACAACACACTCCTGAACAACCAATGGGTCAAAGAAATCAAAATATATCTTGAAATAAATTAAAATGGAAATACAGCAAACCAAAACTTATGGGATGCAGTAAAACCAGTGCTAAGAAAAAAGTTTACTTTGAAGAATGCCTAAATTAAGACTCAGGAAAAATCTCAAATAAACAACCTAACTATGAGGCTCAAGGAACTAGAAAAACAAAAACAAACTAAACCAAAAGTTAACAGAAGAAAGAAGCTAATGATCAGAATAGAAAGACATAGGGCCGGCCGAGTGGTGTGTTCATTAAGAGCTGGCTTGGGACGCCCAGCAGTCGCGGTTGGGATCCCACTTATGAGGGGCAGTGACACTGCCCTCTACAGCTAAGATGGTGAACAACAGCTCCACCTGGAGCTGGGCTGCCATGAGTCGCCAGTGACGGCATAGCTGCAGGCATAGCTGCAGCCCCTGCTGCAGTGGGCTGTCATAGGCTACAGTGAGTGTCCGGCAACCAGCGTGAGCGGCAGTCCACCGATCTGCCTCATCCAGGAAGAGCAAAAATGTTGATACCAACATGGGCCAGTGAAGCAATGTCCTCCGCAACTAGTCTGAAGAACAAAAGGACAACTTGTCTGTTCCCCTTCCCCAATTCCCCAACTCTGTTCCCCTCCCCCAATTCCCCAATTAAAAAAAAACAACTTTAAAGAAAGAATAGAAAGACATAAACTAGAGAACAAAAAAACAATGCAAAAGAACAACAAAACTAAGAATTGGTTTTTTAAAGATAAACAAAATTTACAAATCTTTAGCTAGACTTATCAAGAAAAAAAGAGAGAAGACTCAAATAAATAAAATTAAAAATGAATAAAGAGACATTACAACTGATACCACAGAAATACAAAGGATCATAAAAGACTACAATGAAAAATTACACACAAATTGGACAATCCATAAGAAAAGATAAATTCCGAAAAAATATGCACCCTGCCAAGTCTGAATCATGAAGAAATACAACATCTGGATAGACAAATAACAACTAAGAAGCTTGAATCAATTATCAAAAACCTGCAGCAAAGAAAACCTTATAAGACCAAACACTTTCATGGGTGAATTCTACCAAATATTTAAAGAATTAATACCAATGCTTTTCAAGCTTTTTCAAAAAACTAAAGAGAGGGGAGCACTCCCAAACTCATTTCCTGAGGCTAGCATTACCCGGATACTAAAGGCACATAAGGATACTACAAGGAAAGAAATCTACAGGCCAATATCATTGATTAATTTAGATGCAAAAATCATCAACAAAAAACTAGCAAACAGAATTCAATAGCACATTAAAAGGATCACACACTATGATCAAGTAAGATTTATTCCGGGGATGCAAGGGTAATTCAATATATGCAAATCAATAAATGTGACACAACACATTAATAGAATGAAAGACGCAAATTATATTGCCATCTCAACAGATACAAAAATTTCATCTGACAGAATTCAACATCTGTTCATGATTTTGAAAAACCTAAAACCTCAACGAATTGGGTATAGAAGGTATGTATCTTTTTTTTAAATTAAAGTTTATTGGGGTGACAATGGTTAGTAAAGTTACATAGGTTTCAGGTGTACAATTCTGTAACCCATCATCTATACACCACATTGTGTGTTCACCACCCAGAGTCAGTTCTCCTTCCATCACCATATATTTGATCCCATTTACCCTCATTTACCACTCCTCTCCCAGAAAGTATATCTCATGATAAAGACCATGCATGACAAACCCACAGCTAACACTACACTCAATGGTGAAAGGCTCAATGCTTTCTCCAGAAGACCAGGAACAAGAAAAGGATGCCCACTCTCATCCCTCCTATTCATCATAGTACTGAAAGTCCTGGCCAGAGAAATTAGGCAAGAAAAAGAAATAGAAGGCATTCAAATAGGAAAGAGTAAAAGTGTCTCTGTTTGCTGATGACATAATCTTGTATGTAGAAAATCCTAAAAAATGAATCAAAAACCTATTAGACCTAAGCTTGGGAAGCCAGAGGCCCCAGTTCGGGTCCCACATATGAGGGCCAGTGACACTGCCCTGAAAAAAACAAAAACAAAAACAAAAAACTATTAGACCTAATAAACAAATTCAGTAAAACTACAGGATACAAAATCAATAGACAAAAATTAGTTGCATTTCCATGCACTAACAATGAACTATCTGAAAAAGAAATAAAGAAAACAACCCCACTTACAACAGCCTCAAACAGAATAAAATACCTCAGAATAAATTTAAACCAAGGACATGACAGACCTATACACTGAAAACTATGACACTGAAGAAAAAAATAGAAGACTGCACAAATAAATGAAAAGATATCCCATGTTCATAGATGGGAAGAGTTAATATTGTTAAATGTCCATACTATCCAAAGCCATCTATAGATTCAGTGCAACCCCCATCAAAAACCCAAAGGCATTTTTCACAGAAATAGAATATGGAATGACAAAAGACCCCAAATAGCCAAAGCAATCTTAAGAAAGAACAACACAGCTGAAGGCATCACATTTCCTCTTTTCAAACTATATTGCAAAGCTACAGTAATCTAAACAGTATGGTAATGGTACAAAAACAGACACATAGACCAATGGAACAGAACAGAGAGCCGAGCAATAAACTCACACATGTATGGTCAACTAATATTTGGCAAACAAGCTAAGAATACTCAATGGGGAAAGGATAGTCTCTTCAATAAATGGTATCGGGAAAACTGGTCTCATGCAAAAGAATGAAAATGGACCCCTATCTTACACCATACACAAAAATCAACTCAAAATTAAGGACTTAAATGTAAGATTTGAAACCACAAAATCTTTTTTTCCTAGAAAAAAAATACAGGGAAAAAAGCTGTTTGACATTGGTCTTGGCAACCATTTTTGGATATGACACCAAAAGTACTAACAACAAAAGCAAAAATAAACAAGTGGGACTATAAGAAAGTAAAAAGTCCTGTACAACAAAAGAAACAGTCAACAATATGAAAAGACAACCTGAAAAAGAGTAGAAGAAAATATCTGTGAACCATATAACTGATAAAGGATTAAGATCCAAAACATATCAGGAACTCATACAACTTGATAGCAAAAAAACAAAACAAAACAAAACAAACCTGATTTAAATATGGCCAGAGGACTTGAATAGATATTTTTCCAAAGACATATATATGGCCAACAAGAACATGAAAATATGCTCAACATCACTAACCATCAGGAAAATGCAAGTCAAAACCACCATGAGATATCACCTCACACCTGTTAGAATCAAAAAGACAAGAGATAACAACTGCTTGGTGAGGGTGTGGAGAAAGGAGCACTTGAGTGCTGCTGGTGAGAATGCAAACTGGCGCAGCCACTATGGAAAACGGTATGGAGGTTCCTCAAAAAACGAGAACTAGAACTTACCATACAACCCAGCAAGTCCACTCCTGGGTACTTATCAAAAGTAATGAAACCATTATCTTGAAGAGATAACTGCCTGCACTCTTGTGTTTACTGCAGATGTATTCACAAGAGGCAAGACACGGACACAACCTTAATGTCCATCAACAGATGAAATAGGTAAAGAAAATGTGGTGTGTATATACAACATAATATTATTTATAATAATATTATTACAAATAGAATTTATAATATATTATTATAAAAAGGAAATTATGCCATTGCAACAACATGTATGGAGCTTGAGGGCATTATGCTAAGTGAAATAAGTCAGACCAGAGAAAGACGAATACTGTCTGACTTCACTTGTATGTGGAATCTGAAAACGTCAAACTCATAGAAGCTGACTGTAGCAGGGTGGTGGCCAGGGGCCAAGGGGAGAGGGAGACAGGAAGGTGATGGCCATATGGTACAAACTTCCAGGTGTGAGATAAACAAGTTCTGGGGATGTCATGTACAGCATGCTGACTATAGTTAACTGTACTGTATTACGTACTTGAAAGTTGCTAATAATAGAGTGTTAACGTTCTAATAACAATAAAATGGTAATTAATAATGAGAGGAAGAATGTGTTAACTAACCTTATTGTGGTAAATATTTCAGAACATATGCATTTACAAATCATCACATCATAAACTTTGAATTTACACAATGTCTTATGTCAATTATATCTCAATAAAGCTCGCGGGGATGCATATTAGCTTTTATTGTTGAAACCTCAGCTTCTTACGTAGTACCTGGCACACAGCAAGCACTGAAAAAAAAATCTATTAAATGAATAAAGGAAATAAAGTTTCTTAAAAGTAATTATGTCTAGATAGTTTAAGTCATTTATTCACTTCACAGTCTGAACAAAAGACAGGAAAAGCAACTGAAGTGTAAAGTAGACCAGTCTTCATGGGCATTTAATAAATGCTATATTATAATCATGGAAAATTTATAAAGGCTGGAAGGTTTGGGTTCAGCCAAGAAATAGTTAATATTGTGTTATAAGATTAAAGAAATAGTACATCAGCCTGGAAACTATACCAGTAGTGGATTTTTATTTCTAATCTGTCCACATCCACTGCCCCTTCCCGTGATAACATGCACCTTGATCTTCCTTTGAGGAGAGCAAAGTTGCTCAAGTGTCAGTTCTTTATAAAACTCAGGTTTTCAGCTTTTACTTTAGGAGTTTGAGCTTATTATCCTGGTAAATTATTTGATTTAAGTTAGCCATTAAAGTATCCTAAATGGACATAGATTCTATTTCAGCCATTCATTTACAACCAAAATAAGTGACCTTTGAAACAAAATGAAAGTTAACTTCAAAATATTAGTAAATGAATTTACAAAAGTGAAATCTACGTCAGACCTAGAACATAAAACACCATATGCCATCATAAGGAAAAAAAGAGTGCAATATTCACCCATGTGTTTCTAGCTAGGTGTTTTAATTCCATTAAGATTTATCATATAAACATCACACAAGATCAGGTTTTGATCAGAATCATATAAGGAGAAAAAACCATGTTTAATTATAAATGTAATCTCTACCTCACTTTTAGTTTGGATCTTACTGTCCAAGGTGCTTCCTCCGGAGCTCCTGCTTCCTATCTTCTCACTATCAAATGAAGGATTTATGGGTAACTGATTACTTAACACATTTTTTGCGGGAAACGAGTAAACTCGTCATATAGCTCAAATGCCCGCTTACAAAGTGTTAATACTAAGATGAGAGACATGTCTAAAATTATCTATTTGAGCAGCTGACTGGCAGTTGCACTTGTCTCACTGACCTTATAATCTACTGCAGTCTTTATAAAGCAAATACAGGAACAGACACAAAGTGATGGCCAAACTTTTAAGGCCCTGGACCATAACCAATTTACACTATTAACTTACAAAGGGGAAGTTATTTACCCACCTCTACCTCATCACCTACCTAGTTTTTAAAATTCCAAGTTGTGTCAAATGCAAAGCTTAGAAATGTCTTTCAAAAAAGAAATGTGATTTGGGGGCCGGCCAAGTGGCGCATTCGTTAAGAGCTGGTTTTGGGATGCCAGCCGCCACGGTTCGGATCCCACATATGAGGGCCAGTGACACTGCCCTCTACAGCTAACAACAGCTCCACCTGGAGCTGGGCTGTGCGAGCCTTGGTGATGGTGTAGGCTGCAGCCCCTGCTGCAGTGGGCTGTCATAGGCTACAGTGAGTGGCCAGCAGCCAGCGTAAGCTGCCAATAGCCGTGGTGAGCGACCATCCAGAAGCCGGCGAGCAATCTGCCTCATCCTGGAAGAACGCAAGGATGATACCAACCTGGGCCAATGAAGCAACGTCCTCAACTAGACTGAAGAACAACAAAAAAAAGACAGCAACTTGTCTGTTCCCCTTCCCCAATTCCCCAACGCTGTTCCCCTCCCCCAATTCCCCAATTTTTTAAAAAAGAAATGTGATTTTAGTAGGAAAAAAAAAATGTGTATATTTCTACTAAAGCTTAGGACTTATTGATTATATCAATGAAACAGAATAGGGAGTCCAGAAATGGACCACACACATATATGGTCAATTAATTTACAACAAAAGCACCAAGGAAATCCAATTGAAAAGAAAAATATTTTCAATAAAAACTGGATATTAAAAGAAAAAAACCCTTGACTCTTAGACTAAACACAAAAATTAACTTGAAATGAATCATAGACCTAAACATAAAAGCCAACATTTATAAAACTTCTAAAATAAAACAGGAGAGAAAACCTTCAAAAAATTGCGCTGGGCAAAAATTTCTTAGGAGACTATAAGATTTACCCAAGAGAAATGGAAAATGTCCACTCAAAGACTTGTGCATGAATTTTTCATAACAGCTTTACTTGTAATCGCCAAAAACTAGAAATAAATCAAATGTCTATCAACAGGCGAATGGATAAATTGTAGTATATTCATTCATACAAAGGAATGATCTTTCCTTTTAGTTGCCAAACACAAGTACATATTCTACAATTTCATTTATATAAAATTCAAAAACAGACAAACACAGTCTATAGTGGACAGAAGCCAGATCAGCTGTTGCCTGGGAAGAGCTGGGATTGAGGGAAAGGAGAAACACTAAGTGGAAAAGGGTACAAGAGGTTTTGGAGACTGATGGAAATGTTCTATATTTTGATGGTGGTGCTAGTTACCTGGGTGTACACATTTGTCAAAATGCATCAAATTATATTATTTAAATGGATGCATTTTACTCTATGTAAATTATATCTGAATAAAGTAGTTTTTTCTTCACACATTTTTTGCGGGAAACAAGTAAACTCGTCATATAGCTTTTTATGTCCGCTTACAAAGTGTTAAGTGACATAGGTAGGTTATGTGGTAGAGAGCAAGAAAGGAAAGACGACAGATAGGGAAAGGCAGGATGACATCATGAAAGCAATGTTTTTCAAATTATGAAAAAAGTTAAAATTCTAGCACAGCTAAAACTAGGATTGTAACAGGGTATTCATTTAATTCCATTTGTGAAATGGGAATAACTCACAGGATAGCTGTGAAAATGAAATGAACTAGTTAAACACTAGGTACATCACAGTCTCACCACTCAGATTAATTGACTCTATCTATCCATGTTAACTGTTAAGGTAAAACCAAGAAAATAAGTAACAGTTTCATGGGGTAAATCACGAAAGAGTTTCTAGAGGGAATGACTTTAGATACCAGTTTTAAAAGGAGAAAAGGAAATGGATGGAAAGGAAGGAGTACTGCAGGTGGTGGGAATGGTACCGTGCAGAAGGAGGCAGAAAGGAGCAAGGAGTGTGTAGGAGATGGCAAAATTAGCATGCCTGTGGCAGCAAGCCCATAAACGGAAAGAACAAAAGAACCAGGGTAATCTTCTCATATGATGCAAATATTCATTTCAATTTTACAGTAGGGTCCAAAATAGTAACTTCACCCAGTTGATGCTCTGACACAGGTAAATACACTCAACTGTTTAAAATAAGAACAAAGAAAAAGTTCTGTCTTTCTGTAGAAAAAATATGAATCCTTACAAATCAGCTTCAGTCTCTTGGAGATGAGCCATAGTTCTTTCCCCAAAGAAAAAAATTATTACAATATAATTATAGCTAAGCAACATATGGACTTGCTGTGCAGCTGTCACTGCACTCCTGAAATTATGAAAGCTTTTACATTTTCCAGAATCTGAATTCTATAAGTGATTGTTGTTTTGGAAAGTAAAATATAAAAAAATCTCCTCTAAGAACTATTCAGCTAAAAGAATTATTCATGGCATGCTACTAAAAGGTGTCAGAATGCTAAAATTGTATTTCAGGAGACTTAATGTGACCAAGATCAGGGTACTTGAACATTTATAATTTTGAAGTCTCTTTACATGTATATATTTAAATGTATTTAATAAAAGAATGCAAGTTTAGCATTTTTATGGCATTCAAACTAACTTGAATCTTCATTAAGATGTTACATATTTGGCAGAGTAATGCCTTTCTATAGTTTATATATGGAACAGAAAAGTGCCATTTCAACATCTGTTCTCTGGGAAAAGATAGCCAATACAGCTAGTAATAACTTAAGCTAATTTAGTTCCCAGAATGAGAGAACTGTAGAGAAATGTAGAATGAGATGCACAATGAGAGACGAAATAATAAAGGGCAATACTAGTGACCTTTAAATAGTGGAGCAGCAGTGTAGCTATGGCGAAGACAACAAAGCTAAAGGATTAAATTCTTGTCTCTTATTAAGAAAGGATGTTATGTAGTGACAGTCAGCTAACAAGGTTTTATCTGTTCCGTCTAACATCAGAGCAATATCCAGTTAGAGATGGATCAGAATAGAAGATGTAGAGGCTACAAAATGACCTTATCTACTTTTGTTTTCTTTGGGCTCATATGTTACATATTAATGTAATAGCTGAAATATTTATGAACACATCAAAGATTATTGATGTATTATCATTTAGAATCATAAACCGTTTTCCATTTAAAAATGTCTTTTCATGATAGCATTTTATATTACAAAATACTTTTCAAAGTTTTTCCTGTATACATACACTAAAAAGAAGTTTCTATTTTAAGAAATATAAATTAGAAAAAAGTTTTTAATAATGAGATTAATAATACAATATTAGTTAAGACCCACCACTGTTTTTTGTTTCTGTTTCTTGTTAAAAGGAGATTTTAGGAGACCAATATTGTTAAAGATTATTTATTGTTTTTAAACTGAAAATTGGAAAATTTTTTATATCAAACACCTTCAGGATGACAAACAACTTGAATGGAGTCCCTGTAAGTATAGCTGAAAGGCTTTATCACTATAAATAAACTTATTTTATTAGAGGTGGGAAATTTGCCTATGGTACATCTGCATTACTCAGACTAGAGTTTTTGAGGAAGAGGCTCAAAATGTAAAGGAATAAGAAAATCTCTTATTGAGAAGCCTGAGAGCTACTATTGGATAAGTGGAGGGGGGGAAAAAGTATCCTGAATCTCTTGTAAGAAGAGTTGAATATATTTGAGGCTATTCACCTTAGAACGATGCCACCCAACAGCCATGTCCATAGGAAAAAGAACACACACATATCAATAAAAAGTAAATTTAAATTAAAGCTCTCCCTGGGCAAGCCACTATTGGAATCATCAGTGTTCTCAATTATTCTCCTTTATACTTTTTTGTGTCTCTGCCTTAATAAAATCTTATTTGGAAAAAAAAACCAAACAAAAAAAAACTACATTTAAAAAAATGTTTAAGCAAAAAATCAAATGAAAAGGGCAAAAAAATTTAAAATATATAAAGGATCAAGAAAATACTAGAAAAATAGAAGCTAAAGATTAGGAATAAGAAGAGTACATAAATATTAGTGGATAAAAATATTATGGAAAAAGATTAAAATGACTAAAAACATAAAAATAAAAGGAAATCAGCAATTTAAGACGCTGAAAACAGGGAAACAAAAAACATCTTTTAATAAATGTACCATTAATAATAACATAGCAATTCTAATTCAAAAGCTGAATGAATACCATCACTGAAAGATTCTTCAAACACTGCTTTGCCTTCTCAAATGTTTCATAAAAACTTTATTTAGCAAATAATCTCAGGGTGGAAAGCCAAAGAATAGAGAGAGCATAGCTCCCGGACTCACACCCAATGGCTCCTATCCCTAATGCCCTTGGCTTTTTTCTAAGACACTTAAGTGAGAAGATGACACATTCCTTAAAGAATGCTGAGCAGGCTATACAAGTCCATTACTCTTACCTCCCAAGAGCAGTCAATGAGTACAACTAAACATAGACCCACCCATAGCCCATACCCCTCAGCCCCCCTAAAAGAAGTGGTGTAAATTTTCAGTCAAAAAATGCAATCGGCTCTAAGAAAGTTTTTGTTTGTTTGTTTTTGTCAGTGATACCCTAAAAGTAGCATGTAGGCCTACTGAATACACTAGTAAATGATGGGAAATATTTTTTTTGAATCTTGTTTCTAACAAGCTTCCTCCCCTCACTATTGTGTTAAGTTGGCAAGAACTCATCCCTGTAACTGTTCATCAGTGGGTTAAGATAACCACTTTCCAATAAAATTCAAGGAAATGTATGCCCTTTAAAATCCTAGCATTCCTAAATAAACTTTAGAGCTATTACAAATCTTCATATGGACCACCCGCCATCTCTGAATTTGACAGATGAAGAAACTAAACACAAAGGAGTTAAGCAACTTGCCCAATATCATGAAGCAAAAAGAGACCAGAACCCAAGTTGCTTAAGTTCCAGCCTAATGTTCTAAGAGCAAACTATAAAGTGACAGGAAGAAATTGTTAGGATTTAGCCTTTTAGATTTAAGATGTGTTCATTGGTGAAAATACTGAAAAACAGCATTACTTTATAATCCCAGCACTGCTTTTTAAACAATTATACATACAAATATCTATCTATGTATATACAGAGAAAGACATATCTAGAGTACCAAACTGCTAATAAGTGGGCTATTTTGGACATAAAGCAGAATCTACTAGCAACAGAAAATAACTTTATGAGATTCTATAGCTGTTGAATTTTTACAGTGAGCAGATGTTGATATAAAAATTACATTTTTTCTGATGAAATACTGCCATTTGCAACAACATGAATAATCTTGAGAGTATCATGCTAAATGAAATAATAAATCAGAAGGAAAAGGACAAGTGCCATATGATTTCACTCATATGTGGGATATAAAACAAAGCAACAAAACAAACAAATAAAACAAACTCATAGATACATACAGCAGTATGGTGGTTACCAGAGGGGAAGAGAGGTGAGGAATGGAGGAAGAGGATAAAGGGAGTCAAATATAGAGTGACAAAAAGAAGCTAGACTGAGTGGTGAGCACATAATGCAATATACAGTGCTGTAACAGAATTGTACACTATAGGTTATTATATGTTATTAACTTACATGTTATTAACCAATGGTACCCCAATAAATTTAAATAAAAGGAAAAAATTACATTTTCTCGTATCAAAATTTAGACAAGAAAATACATATTTCACCCAGAAAAGAAAATGCATCTCAAAATGGCTTAAGTCTCAGTTTCCGTCTCTCCCCGCTCACTCGTGTTTGTGCCTATGCAAGTGTGTCTGCACACGCATGCACACACATGTGCACACGCACACACATGCACACCTGCACACTACTTCACAGATATTACTATGTAATTGGGGTTGACCTTGAAATTATCTTAATTTGTCTTCCCATTAAATGTGGTCTTCCCTTGAGAATAGCATAATATTAACATGTTAGAATAATTCAACAAACTAGGGTTATTTTAAAAAGTAAAAGTCTGAATTATAAAATGCATTTAAAGACATTTTCTTTTAGATACATAATAGTAACAGAAATTTAATTAATGTATTTTAATGAATAAGAGTCCTTATAATTTAAAAGTTATTTTTATATAAATACATATTGCTAACGTGGTTTTAATCACGTTAAAAACAGCATTCTTGGGACCGGCCGAGTGGTGCGGTGGTTAAGTGCTGGCTTGGGAAGCCAGCGGCCCCGGTTCGGGTCCTACATGTGAGAGCCAGTGACACTGCCCTCACACAAAAAAAACAACAAAAAAAAACAAACATTAAAATTAAAAACAGCATTCTTGGTAGGCTAAACACCCCCCACCTCCTTTCCATAAATTTAATTATTACATTACAGCATTCCTTGCAAGATGGTAAAAACAATGCTAAACTTGAGTTCAGTTCTCTACGTAAATTATGAATTTCAGAACAGGTCCAAACAACGAGATTTTATTATAGCATTCTCAATAGACATACTGGTTAGCTGCCCCTCAAGGTTATTTATTTTGATTGCTCATTGTTTCTGAATATTAAGTATCTATACAAAGAGTAAGGGATGTTCTAAATGAGTAAATATATTTCCTTCACGCTTTCTCTCCCCATTTCCTTCTGAAGCTGTGCAAAGCTGCTGCCTACCTCTGGAATTCCACTACAAATACTCACATAGAGATAATTCACTGCCAAATTTAATGCTTACTTTGCCATGCCCTAATTCACTGACTCTCCTGACCTGGTCACTCTACCCAATCCTTTGTGGATTCTTTCCGCTAGCTCCCTCATTCTGTCCAGGCCTTTGACACTAAAGTGCCTCAGGGTGTCACTCTATTATAGCCTCCTCCCTTCCTCTCACTTTTCAACTTCCACCTTCCTGCAGTTACTGCCTATCCCTATCACCACCCTAGAACTTTTGTCTACATTCAAAAACCATACATCTAATGATAATGACCTGTAGCAGAGGTTCAAAAACTTTAGGAAAATCAGAATCACCTGGAAGGCTTGTTCAAAATCAGATATCTGAGCCCCACCCCCACAGTTCTGAGTCAGTAGGTCAGGGCAGAACCCAAGAATCTGCATTTCTAATAAGCTCCCCTATGACACACACTTTGAGAATCACTGGCCTACAGAATTCTCCCTTGGAAAAGCCACAGGTACCTTAATTTCAACACAACATAATGGTCTCCCAGCAGGAACCCTGGTCGCCTCCAAACCATACAGCATCCAGAACGATCATTCTAAACCTGATCATTTCATGATCCTTTATTTAAAGTATTCTAATCGTTTCCAAGGACCCTTAAAGCAAATTAAATCCTTAACATGGTTTATCCAGCCTTGCATGACCTGGTCTTTGCCTACTGCACGACACTATTGTTTTGTTTTGTTTGTTTTAACACTCCAGCCACAGTGAACTCTCAGATTCTAGCAAAAGCCAAGTTCCTTGCTGTTCCAGGATATTTAAACAAGATGCACTGCCAGAAATATTCTTTTTACCTCAGCTCAAGTCACCTTCTCGTCTCCCCTCCCCCCACAAGTCTGAAAATTCTTATGGTACCCTGTATTTCTTCTTCTTCTTAGCACTTTCCACAATGGTGATTACACAATGAATTGTGCAATTAGCAGTTTACTCTCTGTTCCTCACCCTTTCCACACACACAAGCTTAAAGAGGTCACATGTCTATCTAGTTCCCATTGAATTTTCAGCCCCTTGCATACTGACTTGCACTCAAATTATCTGCTGAATTAAATATCTGTCCACTAAATTATTTTGAAACCTCAATAAAAAGACATTATTAAAAAGGGATTCGGGGTGTTTTTTAGTATTCTTTAATACTTACAAATGAGGAAGCTTTATTAAACGCCAATATCTGGAGTTTTAAATCAAGAAAACTAATACCTTAAAAAGATAAAATGAAATCTTTGTATCACGAGTTCCTCTGCAGTAAGATTTACAGGTAAGTTATTGTTTATTATCTGTGCCAATAGAGCACAGCACTGATGTTCAAAAGCCGTTTAGCAATAATAAGTGTATAAGGCAGCCTAAGATAATTTTTGCAAAAAATAGTTTTTACTTGTAAATCTGCAACAAAGAGTACACTCAGTCTTAGCAACCAGAAGTGGTTTTCATTCATGCTAGGAAATGAGATGGGGTAGCTATCTGGAATTAAACCTAAACATGGATAACCACAAATTACATAATAAATAAGAATTAACCAAGAATTAAATTATTATGTAAGCACATGCTCTATAGATTCTGATCTCCTCTAAAATGGAAGGAATACCTGCTTCTATAATTACCCACCAACTTTTTCTCTAAAGTGCATGCTAAACCAGTGTAGACCTGGCCTAAGTGTCAAACAGACTAACAGGTATAAGTACCTTAACATGTAATTTTAACTAATATAGCATAATCTACATACAAAGTTCATCTTCATTCAAAATAGTCATTTTTGAGACCATTTCAAATTGTCACCACACAAAACAACTTTAGAACTCCTCTTCCTCTTTTCTAATCCCTTTCTTAGCTGTCTTATAAATGACACAAGAATAGGTTTCATCTCTCTGGTTACTGCTTATTTTTAACTAAAAATGGCATTCCTCATTTTGATACTTAATTTTAAGTCTGAAACTTAGTTCAGAATGACTTCACACTTCCCAAATATCAAATTTGTTCTCAAAAGATGTCATTTGCCACCATAGTATGTAGGTAGGCCACAAGAATGAGGCTGGAGGCACCAAAGAAATGACAAAGGAATCAGTCCAAAAGTGGTTTGCTTTTGTTTTTTAAAGATTTTATTGGGGAATTGGGGGGAAGGGAACAGACAAGTTGCTGTCTTTTTATTTGTTCTTCAGTCTAGTTTGCGGAGGATATTGCTTCATTGGCCCATGTTGGTATCGTCATTGCGCTCTTCCTGGGTGAGGCAGATCGGTCACCGGCCTCTGGATGGTCGCTCACTGCAGCTATTGGCAGCTCACGCTGGCTGCCAGCCACTCACACTGGCTGCCAGCCACTCATTGTAGCCTATGGCAGCCCAGTGCAGCAGGGGCTGCAGCCTACACCATCGCCGGGGCTCACAGCCCAGCTCCAGGTGGAGCTGTTGTAAGCTGTAGAGGGCAGTGTCACTGGCCCTCATATGTGGGATCCGAACCGGGGCTGCTGGAGTCCCAAAACCAGCTCTTAACCAATGCGCCATTCGGCCGGCCCCAAAAGTGTTTTTTGAACAGTGACGTTACTGAAATAAATTCAAGATAACTTTGAACACACCAATCATCTCTTAGACACATTAAGTTCTAGTATGTTTATTCAAAAACTGGTCTCATTTGGGCACAACTCATAGGGCCTGACTTCTGGTTTTCCTGAATAAAAGGTACTGCAATGCAAAGCCACATTTATACAAACTACAGACTAAGAAATAGAACAAGTTTTAAGAATGGCTTTCTATCTTGAACATGAAAGAAAAAGAATAAAATCTGGTGGTCCATTGTAGCAACATGGCTTGGAGAGGCAGTATAGTATACTAAAAAGAACACGGCTGTAAAATGAAATACCAAGGTTCAACCTTCTTGCTTGGTCTCTTAGTAACTATATGACTGAGCATGTTACTTGAACATGGAGTCTACAACATGAATAACGCCATCTGCAAAATGGGAATAATACCATCTATTTCAGAGCTATTATAAGGATTATATTACAGAAGATATTCTCTTATTGGAATTCTAGCCCCTAATATCTTCAAGGAATCCTCAAAAGAACCTAAGAGGCTTTCTGTTCCAAACTCTCCATTTTACTAAGACCCACAGAGATTAAGTGCTTTGCCAAGGTCACACAGTTAGTTAATAGGAAAGACAATACTTTTGGCAGGCTCTTTATTTTCCCAGTACACCTGTTTACTAAATCAGTTGGTGTTTGCAATTCTAGGTTGCACAAGCATGTGATAGAGGGTCTCAAAGAGGGTTTCTGAGACTAATTAACCATGGCCACTTAAAAAACAGTGCTTACACATATAATACTGGCAATCATGCAGTAATAATTTAGTCCTATACGTATATTAAATGTCTCCCTTGGATTATAAGTCTGTTTTTAAAGTTAGATATTTTCATTTGCAGCTAAAACTACCTGATTCTGCTTAAATTTTCAGTTTTCTTGATAGATCCTTTTCTAAGGAAAATATGAACCTTGTTTTAAATCAAGATACTAGAAAATAATGTGTTTCTCATTTATTAAGTACAATAAACCAAACCAAAAGAGTTACCGAGTTTCCTACAAGTAAAATTTATACCCATACTTAGGCCAAAAGGTCTTTATTAAGGATCAAAGCTTGAAAGGCAAAATCTAAAGTTAATTCAGAACCTCAAGGAATTTTATTATTGATTTTCTTACTGAATCCCAAAAGCAATTTCTTCATATTTTGATATAGATTATGAATGGCTTTCTATCTTGAACATGAAAGAAGAATGAGTATCTGAGTGCCTCACTCTCGCCTACTTGCTTCTGGGTTTTGAATTCTAGGTATAAATTACCACAACAAAGTACTCATCATCTTTAATTTATCCTGTAAGTAACCAAGATACATAATTACACTTCTGCATGCCAATTCAAAAAGGATCTATGAGAACCAACACAATTTTTAATACTTGAATTAAGAATGATTACCAAAATGAGAATCTACAGAGATAACTCATATTGAAAGTCTGTTCCTAAAAGAAAACTGATCAATATAACACTGAAAAAAATCTTGAGACTACCAAAAAGCATATATTTTCCAAATTTAATTATAATCAATTGGTCTGCTAGCCACAAAATATGTCAATGATTACTTTCAACTTTTGAGTTTGAAGACACTAATTACTACTACTGTGAATGAAGAAGCCCCAAAAGACAAATGAAACTTAGCTAGTTAAAATGCTAAATATGCTAAGTAATCAATCTCTTAACACACTGTATGCGGGCATTTGAGCGATATGATGAGTTTACTCATTTCCCACAAACAATGTGTTAAGTGAATCTGTTTTTACAAAGGAATTGTTCATCAATAAATGACAGGGAATTGTTTTGTTTTATTTTTTTAATTCTTACATCCTAATCATAAATTATTGGCAAAATAAAGAAATAAAAAACATAATTTTCCAAATAAAAATTTGAAAATAGTCAAAATATTATCTATAAGTGCTGAAGATGCTATTTTAAAATTTCAAGAACAGTGGGAAAAAAGTACCAAAAACTATAAGCATAATAGAAATAAGCATAGTAAAGGATATTGTAATGAGGCAGTCGAGAAAGAAATTAACCATGACAACAGATATCTGAAAGGGAAAATGCTTGGAATACATGAAAAAGGTAAGGCAAGAGACATATAACCACTATCTAATCCAATTTCTGAATTCCAAAATCAAGAGTTTCACAGAACACAGAGAAAGTTCACAAAACAATCAGTAAATAGATGTCAACTACATTAGGAAATATTTACAATTTTGACTTTTCTTTCTTAGGCAAATAAAGAAATTGCACAAGAGCCAATGTATTTTCTAAGCTTCTTTCAATTTCAAATAAGTATGTTCTACATAGGTTCCATAATATCTTATGTAATCAGGTCAAATCTGGGAGTTTAAGCCTTCAAAATCACAACGCTTCTGACAAGATTTCAGCTTCAAAATAGTCAGTATTTTTAAAGTATGGATTGTAAAAACTTCTCCTTGAAGAACTATAATTCTAATCATAGAAGACACACAGTCTAGCAGTTGAAACCACAGCTGTAGAAGAAAGAACTACAAAGTCTCAGGAGAGAAGAACTGAACACGATTAACAGGGTAGGGTCAGCTGAGTGGCATGCTGGTTAAGAGTTGGCTTGGGACGCCAGCTCTGAACAGCAGAGCCCTGGTTCGGATCCCACATGAGGGCCAGTGACGCTGCACCCTCTACCGCTAAGATGGTGAACCACAGCTCAACCTGGAGCTGGGCTGCCATGAGTTGCTGGCAACGGCATGGACTGCAGTGGGGCTGCAGTGGGCTGCAGTAAGCTTCCATGAGGGGCCGGTAGCTGGCGTGAGCTTTCGTGAGCTGCCGTGAGCCACCATGAGAGGCTGTCCAATGGCTGGTAAGCGACTGCCTCAACTGGGAAGACTGCAATGATAATATCAACATGGGCCAGTGAAGCGACGTCCTCCACAACTAGGCCGAGGAACAAAAGGACAGCAACTTGTCTGTTCCCCTCCCCAATTCCCCAATAAAATCTTTAAAAAAAACCAAAGAAGACTAACAGGGAAATGTAGCAATATCATAGAAAAGGGGCAAAAATAGATGTTTAAATTTATTTGCCCAAGATAATTTATGGTCAACAAATATGGAGCCTGAATATTTAGGAAAGAATACTGAGAAATAAAAAACAGAGTAAGTTAAAATTTAGAACAATGCTAGGAAATTGTTATGAATATAAAATCAAAGGAGGTAAAAACTGAGGCCTTCAATGAACTAGCTAGGCAATCCAAACTCAACAATTAAAGTGCCAAAGATTATAAGGCAGAAAAGGAAAAGTAATAGAGAAAAATATCAATAATTAACCAAAGTAGCTATAACAATTAAGGCAGAGAAGTAAATAAAGAAAGTAACACCTCATTTGTCTGGACACAATTAAGAAACAGAAAATGAGTAATGACTTCTGAATTATCAAAATGTCACAAGAGCCATGGGTTTGAGGGTGACATGCCATTTTGCAGAGCAAAGTCACGATTTTATGCTCAAATCTAAATGGTGTCATTCAGTTTCCAAGTACAAGCAAGAAATAGCATGAGAATCATACTGACAACATACAAGCTGGGGTAGATGACAACAAGAGGGCAAGCAGAAAAACTAAGAAGCAAACAAGAATTCAAAACAACACAAGTTGTAGGGCCAACTGGCATAAAGATACAGACAATCTATACAAATCAGTGGTGAAGGAACATCACTGTATTTTAACACAGCATCATGATCATGATTTGTATGAATGAACCTGCATTAAAAATAAAAACAGTTTGTTCTGTACCTTCTATTTAAGAAGCTAGAAATGGATTCTAATAAAAGATGGTGGACTAAATATAAAATTTCCTGCCAGTTACTACAATATCCCATTGCAATAAAAAGTCATAAAGAAATAAAACCATAAGAGCAAGGAAATTAAAATTAGGGATAGGGATAGACAGGGAACTCAACGAATTTCTGAAAGATCAAAGTAGATGTGAAATAGATTGATAAAATAAGCAAAGAAAGCCACAGCCTCATTATATTCTTCAGGATTGATGCAAAAGGGTGGGAACCCACAGGTCTGACAAAACCCCAGAGAAGCATGATTGCAAAGTAAATGGTAGAGCAAAGGCTGGGAATACTGGGGCTAAAAATAGGAGAATTAAATATTACTTGACTAACTGTATAAGATACAACTACATTTCCCATCTCCCATCAAACAGCATCTAAACAACTGACATTTACCCCAGGGCAAAAAGATAGTTGGCTTTTCTCTGAAGAAAGTGAATGACAACTAGGGAAAGATAAGTAGGGATGCTGGGACAGAGTAATTAACCCTTTTCATCTGTGTTTAGAGGGCCCACAGCCTAGCTCCCTACCTCTTACCCTAAAACAATGCTTGCCAATACAAAGGCCCTACACTGTACTGCAGGGCCTACTCAAAGGAAAAACCTACTAGACAAAACAGGCCAAGGAACACAGGGTGGGAGGGGTGACACCCAGACCAGAAACACATCCTTCTTTGTGAAACATGAATGGAAAACCAAGAATCATGAGGCATACAAGAAAAACTCACCATGAAAATGAATGATTATATAAACAAAGATAAAAACTGACAAGAGGAGAAAAGGAGATAATTCAGGAAACAAGGTATCTTTTAAAAATCCACTTTATATATTCTGAGGCTAAAGACAGTGTTACAACATAAAGCAAGAAAAGAATGGTAGGACACAAACAAACAAGAAAATTCACAGATTACTCCCCCCACAAAACACACACACACACACACACACACACACACACACACACACAAAATCAGCCAAAAATCTAGGTGGGGGGAAAAATCCTCTGAACACAGAGCAAAAAAAAAAAAAAGACAAAATATGAAAGCAAAGATAGGATGAGAATCAATGCAAGAGAGAAAACATAGGCTGACTGAAGAGCACAAGCAAACAAGGAAGTGAAGGGAGGAAAGAATCAAAGATATAATAGAGGAGAATTTCCTAGAGGTGAAGAATCTGATTCAGACAATAAGAGCAACTGAGTGCCAAGAACAAGTAACCAAAACAAAAACAACCTATACACCTCATTATAACTTTGAAGCAGAAACATCAAACGAAAGGTCCTAAAAGGGCCTTCAGACAAAATGAACAAAACGCCTTAAAAGGATAGTGGGTTAGACAACATATGACTTCTAGTAAGCATCCATCGATACTAGAAGACAGCCAAGCAATGCTTTCGGGGTTCTAAAGGAAAATTATTTGCAGCCTACAATACTGTACCCAGCCAAATTATCAGTCTAATGTGAGAATAGAATGAAGACATTTTTATACATAAATCAAAAAGTCTGCCTCTCAAACACACTTTTTTGAGGACATACTCCAGAAAAAAAGATCAAGAATATTTAAAAGATAAGGAAGCTCTATAATAGAATGGATTCAATTCAAGAGTACAGTGAAAGGAAGTTTCAGAAAGAGACCTAAAAGGCAACTAGTCCAAACTGAGGCAGAATTACAGGCAATTCAAGGTAAATAGGGAACACAGTGCAACACGTATTATGCTGAAGAGTGTGTGTGTGCGTGGGGTGGCAGTGGGGTTGAGAGACTATGATAAAGGCATACAGTATAAGAAAGGGGGGCAATTAGAAACACCAAGAAAACAGGAAGCCATGTCTAAATTTTCACTCAGTGGCTAGATTTTGAGCAATTGATAAATAGAATGCACTGGAGTTTGATGTTATCAACATTTTTCCTCGAGTGGCCCAAGGACTGCTTAATATTATCTGTAGAAATCATAATCTGAGCATACTGCCTGGCCCAGCATTAAATAAATTTACATATTCATAACACCAAAACTATTTACTGGTTTTCATCATTTAGAAAGAATCTATGGATATGACAGCTGGAATTATTTGGGTGGGGAGCGGTGGAGAGGGATATGTTTATCTAGGCAACAAGTACACCTAGCCAGTTCAGAAGGAAAAGAAAAAATGGAAAATTTTGATGTCCGAGTTGATAATAGAACTGTGGATCAATATTAAATGGAAACTAATGTGTTTCATAAAAACAACATAGCTTTGTTGCATATTCAAAAACAAACTTCCTCTGGAACTCCACCCATCTTCTAAGAGGAGAAAAAGTACTTCAATTAAAGATAAGTTTCTTTCAAGTTTAGAATTATTTATTTCAGGTTAACTCAGTTTTTAAGGCAGTGGTTCTCTACTGGGGGTGATTTTGTTCCCCTGGGGACACTGGCAATGTCTGGAGTCAGTTTTGGTTTTATAACTCAGGGAGGTGCTACTAGCATCTAATGGGTAGAGGAGGGGGACGCTGCTATACATTCTACAATGCACAGACCAGCCACTCACAACAAAGAATTACCTAGCCCAAAATGTTAATAGTGCCAAACTGAGAAACCCTGCTTTAAGGACGCTTTTCAGACTTTTATAGAAAAATGTGGTAGTTTCTCTCTGTTCCTCATTCTTACAAGGGTATTTGGGCATAGAGAAAACTGGTCTGAATCCAGACCCATGGACTGCCCTCTGGGTCCTCAGTGGCCTCTGACATTTGGCCAATGGTCCTCACAGAGTCATAACGGCATATGCTGATGTGTCTGTTGGACCAGTATCCAGCAGATCTAATTGGCCCCATCTCAGCTCCTGCTGGTATGGATATTTTATTTCTTCTTTTTTTTTTTTTGAGGGCAGTGTCACTGGCCCTCATATGTGGGACTGAACTGGGGCCACTGGCTTTCCAAGCCAGCGCTTAACCACCGTGCCAGTCAGCCGGCCCTGGGTATGGATATTTTCAGGACGTCAAAGACCTCCACTAGGCAGCCCATGCTTATAATTAAGGCAACACCAGCTGCGTAACAAATAAATCCCAAATTTTTAGTAACTTCGCACAATTTCTTAGTAAAATTATAGACTGGTGTGGGTGCTCCTGTTTGGTGCACATGGTTACTTCGGGACTGTATTCTATATCCTTTCAATCTTATGGCTCTAACGCCCAGTAAGAGCTCCAGCCTCTGCATATGGCCTGTGATGGGAAAAGAGCAGGTGGAGGAAGAACACCTGCTTTTCCGCCACCTCAGCCCAGAAGTTACAACATCTCACTTCCATTCACATTCCACTGGTGAAAACCAGTTTTATGGCCCCATCTCACTACAGGGAGGGAGGATGGGGGTCAAGGAGAGAATGACTGAGAAATGTGTTCCTGGCTGTGCAGCCACTTCCCACTTAACTATACTACAGAACACAAGCTTCGGTGGGCATTAAGCTGTATCTGCCACAGCCACGCTCCCACAGACTCTACTGCCTGGTCCTCCCTCCCCCATCATCCCACCCTGCCTCATGACAAGCTTTCTGGCTCTCACTCTGCTAACTTCCAGTTCCTTCACTAGGATATTATGTGAGAACTTCCAGATCTCTTTTATACTACACAAGAACCATGGAAAACTCACAAGGTGTATCTCTGGCCCCTCCCTCTGCCCAAATACACCATTTTCTTTCCCTAAGGCCACCTTATGTCAGCATAGTAAGTGTCTGTGCAGGCTATGACCTTAAGCAGTCTGGTTTCAGAGCCTGTGCTATTTTGCCTCTCTGTATTTCTAAAATGATCATGGAAATCCCTTGCATGATCATCAATGAATATTTATAAAGCATCCACATCTTACAGAAAAACCGAGAAATTATTACAAACTCCCCACTATGATGCACAGCACTGTTTTTCTTTACTTCTGGATTGCTGACCTTCAATGTTATTATAGTCAAAACAAAAGGCGAAATTATATAGTAAACAAAGCTAGGCTTCAGAAGTCCCTCACCCTCCTCTCCACTTGAACAAGGTACCTGTGCTCTCGTGTCCAAGGCACCCCCCCATTACTCTTACCCAGTAATAATGTTATGTAGACCAGACTGCTCTTTCTCCAGAGCTACCATACTCCCATCCCATCAAAACATATCTACACCGACTTTCTAATTTCCACAGGTACCTGAGCCTTTTTGTAAGAAACTATGTAATCTGACAAACTACTCCTGTTAACATGTGGCATTTGGCAGCCAAAAAACAAGTTACTCTAATGGTGGAAATTTCAGCAGGAGATGGATTAAATACACTTAAATAACTTAGATTGGTCATGAAAAAAAAAAAAGATAGATTTCAATTACATAGATTTGTGTCCCTCAAATAACTACATAAAAACCATCCACACCGATTCTATACATCCATCTTATTCATAAAAAATATTTAAGTGAGTTTAAAAAATTATAACAAGTCACCTTAAAATACTGTATCAACCGTGTTCTTATATTTCCAGTAAAGTCTGGAATTTCACAGTGGGAAAATAGCAACTGAATGAACAATAAATAATTTGCCTTACTGCAAGTATTTTTTTAAGATTTAAATAAAAAAAGTCAAATATACATGAAATGAAAAAAACTGAGGCTACACACCATCTTATTACTAAGTGTACTTTTCATCAAATCATACAGTCAAAACAGACTCACAAAGATCATGAAGATCAAGGGGCAACTGAAACTATACAAGGCAGTATACCAGTTCAGACAATTAAGTTCACGAACTCATCCTAGAAAAAGTGCTCCATACTTCACTGCTGAATATCACTACAGCCACATTCGAAGTACACCCCTTAGGAAGCTATGCACTAACACCAGCGCCTAGTCCAAGCTCCAAAGAAATTTTGGAATATTTCTGGACTGGCCATCAGAACTGTTGTCGTACTATACCTGATGTCCTGAATGTCATCAAAATGTCTTCCTTTCAATATTTCCTTTGTCTTTGGGAAAAGAAAGGAGTCACTGGGTGCCAGATCAGTGAGGAGGGAGGGTGTTCCAATAGTTATTTGTTGACGGGCTAAAAACTCCCTCATAGACAGTGCTGTGTGAGCTGGTGCGTTGTCATGATGCAAGAGTCATGAATTGTTGGTGAAAAGCTCAGGTTGTTTAACTTTTTAACTCAGCCTGTTCAGCACCTCTAAATAGTAAACTTGGTTAACTATTTGTCCAGTTGGTACAAATTCATAATGAATCATCCCTCTATCAAAAATGATTAGCAACATCATTGCAAGAAGTTCACAAGCTTGTCAGATGTGTACTTCAGTGGTTATAGGGAGAGGCTCTGAAACCAAAGGTCAAGTTAAACTTCAAATTCAAATCCTTTTGGTAGGCTCCACTAACTACTACTTAATCTCTCAGTGCCTGAGGTTTAAAAAAGGACAAGAAAATAGTCCGATTTGGGGGGGGGGGGGTCACTGTAAGGAATAAAACATATGTCAAGTACTTTTAAAGCAGCACATAGTTAGCAGCCAAGCATATTAGCTATTATTACTATTACAGCCAACCACTTCTAAGACACCTTTGGTAGCTATAACAATCTCCCTCTGAATCTATCAAGTTTTTAACAACCCTAAACCAAAAAGTTTTCAAGAGGCTTCAAGTTCTAAAACCATTTCCGCTTTTTTTCCCAGTCCTTCATGAATAAGGAAGATGGTGGGTAAGTGACTTCTTTATCATTTGAAGACTTAAGACATTTTTTAGTCATTTTAAAATAAAATTCCCTTCCAAATATTATACAAAGAACGAGTGCTCCACGAATTGTAAACACTACAAAGACTTCACAAAGTATAATGAAATTCTATCTTCATAGAAGAACAAAGAGCTACTAGAACAAAAAGCTTAGTAAGAAATGATGCAGAAGTCTATTAGCATGCTCAAAAAATATTGAGTTCTAAAACAAAGCACAGCAAGCAGTGAGATCCTTCATGGTTTATAATCACTCAGATCACTATTAAGCAAAGGATATTTTGGGAATTTTTTTTTTCCTTAATAGCAGGAAAATCCCATTTCTTCACAACAATGAATAGATACATGGCATGATAGGTAAGGGTAATTTCTTCAAAAAGAAATTCTGTACAGGAGAAAAACCTAATGGCTCAGATTTTCAGCCATACATATCCCTTACTTAAAGCTTTAAAAACTTGAAGCCTCCTGCATTCCTTGTGGAAGTAACACAATTAAGCCTCATTTCTATCAAAAAATGTTATGCTTGACTGAGAGAAAACCAAGCATCTAAAATTTTGATACTGATAAACTTCAAGGTAATACCATGGATCAACTCAAAGTTCAAGTAGGTATTAAAGTTCATGATAAATACATGAAAATATATTTTAAAGATCTAACGACAAAGAAATGTTTTAAATAATTTAATGTTTGTTGATTTCTCCTATGTGTGAGGTAGGCACTTTCATATACATTATGTAATTTCATTTTCCCAACAATCATATGGGGTATTATCCTCCTTTTACAAATGAGAAAACTAAGGCCCAGTGATTTGCCCAAGGACTCTTGCTTGTATAAGATGCAATCAGAAATCCAGTTCAAATGATCTCACCCCCAGTTCAGTGCTCTTGCTTTCACTGTACCATTGTCACTTCCAAAACTCAAGTATTCTGAATCTTAGCTCTTATAAGGTATGCCAATGTTCTTACCTGGGAGAAGCAACAGTTGTGAGAAGAAAAATTCTTCATAATGTTAACAAAAAAGACTGTGTTTATCCGATATAATTATCCAGTCTGATTTAAATGCATTGGTTCATGCTGTCTACCCCCTTAGAAAACCTGTTTATCTTCAGATGTACAGCTTTCAGCAAGACCTAACTGAAGAATCACCTCCTCCAAGGAAGTTTCCTAGATTAAATGACCTGCTCTCTACCTCCCAAACCACAATCTTTCGTTTATCACCTCACTGCTTGTATCTAATTTACCCTACATTATCACATACTCCTCCTTGTTTTCCAGTCATATATCAGGAAACACAGTTTTTCATTCAATAATTATTAAGCATTTGAAGTGAGCAAAACAGAAAAGGTCGTTGCTATCATGGAGAGATTACATTGTTTGCAACTTTAGCAAAGATTAAAAAAAAAGAAAAAAAAAGTGTAGCGTTCCAAGACAAGGATTCCTTCCCTACAAGATCTCTGAAGAAGGCCTTCAAACTTGATAACATTTTTAGGAGGAAAAATCCCTTCTATCATGTCTTCCGAAATAAGACCTTCAATTTCATACCTTGCTGAAGATATACGTATGAGGAGATGGGAACCAAGGTGGAAAGACAGATCTAAAATCTCTCAGTGGTTTCCCAAACACTGACATGAAATCTTCACACATTAGTCCAGAGACCTGGGTCTCATCCACAAGGAAACTATACTTCAGCCACAAATGCTACAATGAAGCATCTCCATCAATCTCCTGTACCCACCTACCTTCATGAATGAAGTACTCAGAGCCTTTTAAATTTAACTTGTATTTATATGTTATTTGTCTCATATTCATATAAAGAAGATAGGGTCTATATCTTCTACTTTTGAATCCCACAATGCTCCAAGATAATTGCTATAAATGTGTTCAGGTTTGGATATTATAATATAAATATTGAAATATAATACTTCGGGTATTGTTATCAGGATAAGATTTTCCAAATAAATATTAGAAGAGTACATCCAAGTATCAATTCTTCATTTTGTTGTTCATGCTTTAACACAATAACCTGCTCTTGAAGGTTATTTACAAACCAAGCCAAGTTTAAATATACTAAGAGCATTCACTAAAGAAATTCTGCAGTTTGTCCTTTTAAAAAGCAGATTTTAATTCATAATTTTATCACTTTTTTCTTAATTCAAACTAAAACATAACTGCATTACAAAGAAGTGTATATTTCTCCCCAAAGTATACTTTAAGGTTTTTCAATCTGAAATGAACCAAGAAACAAGACATTGTCAAATTTATAAGGGCCATAAATGTGTAGTAAGAGACATATTTGATTGCCACTAAAATGTAACAACATTCTAATTGAAATAAATATAGCAGCATCTTGCACGGGTCATGGATATAATAAATATTATGAAACAGTGAAGAAGAAAAAACCATGATCATTTTTAATTAAACAGGCATTTCTAAACACCTGTACACAATGTATTGCAGCTCAAACAGTTCACATGAAATTTGACCGCAAGGACTTAATCTCCATAATTAAAGACCTAAAAAGTAGTTCTTATGTTTCACCTATTCCCTTTCCCAGCACTTTCAACAGTCATATTGTAGTCATACCATACACAGTTGCTATCAAAAAAGAGGTAATAAATATTTGAAATTAGTTGTACTTTCAATAGCGGGCAATTTGCATGTGCTTACTTTTCCTTGCCCAACCTTAGTAATGTCAATGCAAAACAGGTTCTAGCAAGCACAGAAATTGACCATAGTCTCTCAGCGTGATAAGTTTAGATGACCCCTGATGAGATGGAGAAACCCAAACAAGCAATTTACCCATGTTCCTCCACATTCCTTGTTCTCCTTGGAATCCTCAGGGGTAAAAACACACACACACACACACACAAAAAAAAACCAGTTTTAGGTGATTATTTGAAAAGACCTAAAGTGGTACTAATTTGAGGCTAAGTTTCAGGGGAAGTTAATAAGAACTAATATCCCAACCATACACAGCGCATTCTAATACTACACAGGCGTCATTTAACGTCTTCCAGCATCAGACAAGCAAAAACTCCATTAAATCGTGTATTTAAAGCAGATATGCTTAATCATCAGTTAGGTAAGTTGACCCATCTGTTTAAGTAGGAGCCCAAGTAACCGATTATTCCAGACAGCATTTAGATAAAATGAAATTAGGCATGTTCCCCCAGTGCAGATGTCTCATAAAGAAAGAGTGTTAAATGACTTTTGTGAATGGAAAATCTGCATATACAGTTGCTTCGCCGGGCTTAAGTGGGTGATTCCATGAACCAAAAGCACGCTCCAGGTGAAGCTCATTGGAACCTTCGAAAAGGGGCTTCGAAACACACATGAAATTGAAAAGTAGGGCGAAGGCTTCCCCTCTCTTCTACGCTACAAGGCCACAGGAACTGAGGTTTAGAGGAACAACACCGTGTCATTCGGTTCTGCCAGGGCGGGTGCCGTTCTGCGGTGCGCGGCACAGCCTCGGAGCTGTCACAGGAAAACCGAAGCTCGCCGAAACCGCACCAAGGGACAGCACCCGCTCTGCCGGGCGCGGGGGCTTCCGCCCGAACTTCGGAAGCAGCCCCCCGCCCCTGCCGCGGTTTTGGAAGGGTGCGGACGCACCCACTGCGGGCCCCCAACACTCCGCCCACGCCAGCCTTTGAAATCCCCCACTCCAATAGCGGACAAAGGCGCCCGAGGAACTCCCCGGCGCGGAGTCCCCGCCCGCCCGCGCTCAGAAGGTGGAGACGGGGAGGTGCAGGCGCCCGGAGGGGTGCGAACCCTCCGCCCCCAACTCAGCGACCCGCGCGACACTCACTGGTGCGGAGCCCCCGGAGAGGCGGGGCGCAGGGGGCCGGTTCCTCTGGGTCCCCGCACGCGGGCTGTCCGACGCTAACTTCTCTCCGCTACGGTCGCCGGCGGCAGCTGGGGAGCGAGCACAGTCCGAGGGCGCTGTCTCGCCACCACGGAGGCGCTGCCGGCTCGGCCCGCGAGAGGGGCGGGAACTCCGGCCTCGCAGTCCACCGGCCAGGGCGGGCCCCCACCTTCCCTCAGTCCGCGGGGTACCGGTGGTGGTGGTGGTGGCTGCCACGGCGAAAGCTAACGCTGCAGCCGCTTGGGCTGCCGCTACCGCCCGGCTCGGAGCGCGTCGCGGCCTAATGTTGTCATCCGCCGCGTCGCCGCCTCTCTGAGTACCTAAAGCCTCCAAGATCCTTCACATTCGAGCGCCCTCCCCCTCCGGGCCCCGCCCACCAGCTCGCGGGCCCGGCCACACCCCTCCCCGTCACGTGACGGCCCACGGAGGCGTCAGCTGGGAGGCCTGCAGGCCAGGCTGCTACCGCGCCCGCGCATTTGGCAATACCTTGTTCTGCCAGAGTCTTATCGCCTCCCAGCCGCCTGCACACACCCTAGGGCGGCCGGGAGATGCGAGCCCAGCGCCGCCTGTCCCACGCATGTGATCTGCCGAGGCGAGGCCTTCCGGACCGGTCGTTCTGGGCGCTACCCAATCTAAGCAGACTGCACAATAGAGCTCCCTACTCAGGGTTCAGGACCCCGCGCCCTAGCGTGGGACCCTTCTCCCCAGCCTTGGGCTTGGCTGAAGTTTTAGCCAAGCAAAGGTTAAAAAAAAAAAGAAAAAGGCATCGTAATGTCTGGCTTGAAAAGCAGTAACTACTTGTTCCTATTTCTAGCAGCACGTTAATTGTGACGTTTAATTCGCTGTCTTCTTCATTAGAGGTTTTTATTTTTAAGGAAAGGATAGTGCATTTCAGTCACTCTGGGATGAAAATAGCCTAGCAAACTTATTTTTGTTCCTAGTTATGTTCAGGATCCGTCGTGCCAGTTTTACACTCATTAAGTTTTGCAATGTGTTAGGTTGGTGGCAGTTTAAACAAATAAACGCAGAAATTTGGCATTTCGTTCCATTTTAAAAAAAAAGCCTCACTATTTTATTAAGTGCCTTAACTTTTGGACATAACCTTTCGCATCCTTTTTAACCATGGTCGAGGAACACTTCCCTGTCCCCCGCCCCGTGCCCCCCTCCGCGCCCCCTTCCCCACGTTGATGAGAGGAAAATAGTAAAATGCTAGTCACCAAAAGAAACACAACAGAAATAAGCGAGGTAGAAAAGCAGAAAGATCCTAATCAAACCTGTTAACAAGGAAGGCACATGAGAAACCTTTCTATAATAACTAAACTCATTTTTTCCTTCCAGCCCAGAATTAAGGTTTTATTTCTTAAGCAGTTTTCATCTCATTACGTTTTCTAAACAAGGTATCAAAAAGCTTTCTGATCAGCTGGATACTCTGAAATTGATAAGCAATAGCTTGGCCTATAAAATTCTTATTATTAATATGTTTCATAGAGACTAAGAAATCCTGGATTTTAAGACTTACCATTATTTCATATTATCTAAGAAAGAAAAAAACTGCCAATTAAATTGTGCCACACCACTGATTTTTTTTTAAGACAGCTTAAATTCAGGTATGTTACAATGTGAAAAACAATGAGTCTTAGAATCTGTGAAATATTGTAATGAACTGGTGGTGCTCCAATGAGGAAAAGATTTTGCAGGTTCTGTTATGAAGTCTTGAAAGGTGGTACTTGTAGTTCAAAGAAATATGAAGGAAATTTATTCTGTATATGACCTTTCAGCAAAGCTAGTAACTTTGCAGTTTGTCAACAGCTTGAAACCTGTCTCGTATTTTCTAGAGTAGTTTTTTTTTCCAGTATGACTCAAAAATCCGCTTGATTTTTTAATGAAATAGGCTAGAATGAAATAGAATCAGAGTGCATATCTAGTAAAAGCAAGAATTGCTTTGTGAAACTTTCAGTTACAGGGGAGGATGAGAGTGTGTCCTAATTTGTGATTTAAACTATTTCTTATTGTGAGTGATAATCAAATAGATTTGATAAAGAATGTTCCTAAAGCATAGATAACATGCGAAATATACCACCTGGGCTCTGTTTCTCTGGTGCTTTTGCTTTACTTTGAAATTAAGACTTAAGAATGGAAAAAGACAAATTGCCTTGCCTCTCCTACCTCAGCCTCACTTTCTTATATTGGCTGTTGAAAATATGTGATCATTTATTGGAATGGGAAGTACTGTACTGGAAGCAAGGAGTCCTAGGTTATAGATTTAGCTAATTAGATGTGTGACTAGATAAATTACTCTGTACATTTCAAGTTCTGATAAAAGTAGGGAGTTGGACTACATTCTGTAAGGAATGGTACTCAACCTTTTTCTCCAATAGATAATATTCACATTTGAAACAAACAGTCATGGTATACCTAGGGTTATGCAAATTCTTGTCAAACTAGTTGCAACTGCTTTCAGTCACACTCAAAAAAAATTGGAATGCAGGTAGATATTACAGAAAAACAAAAGTAAATATATCTTGCACAATCCTCTGTATTTTAACTATTGCTAGTAATAGTTTCTTATGAATAACTAATGATTTTGACATACCTCACAACTGACTGTAACAAAATGATGTACAGTAATCTACAGTTGAAAAATATATGCTTTTGATATCCTTTCCAATTGAATATCCTATGATTTCAGATCATTCAATCTAGCATTTTCAATGTAATCACAACATAAATAGAACTGTAACATGTAATACTGCACTGTAACAAATATCTGATAACTCCCATTTACTATATTAAAATACTTTATAAGTTTGCTACTTTTGTTTTGTTTTGTTTGTTTGTTTTTAAGATTTTATTGGGGATCTGGGGGAGGGGAACAGACAAGCCACTGTCCCTCCATTCCCCATTTCAGCAGTGGAGGACGTCGATTCACGGGCCCATGCTGGCATTATCATTGCGCTCTTCCCAGGTGAGGCAGTCAGTCTCGGGCCATGGCCACCAATGGCAACCCACGAAAGCGCTGGCCAGCTGCCAGTCAGCCCCCCTCCCCCGAGCCCATGCGGCTGCCCGCAACCCACCGCAGCCTAGCTCCAGGCCTAGCTGCTGTTCACCATCTCAGCTGCAGAGGGCGAAGCGTCACTGGCCCCCATGTGGGATCTGAACTGGGGCCCCGCCACTCAGAGCTGGCATCCCAAGCCAACTCCCAACCAATGTGCCACTCAGCTAGCCCACAAGTTTGCTATTCTTAAAATGATTTTAAGGCAAACATTTTAAAAGGAAACTTTTTATTATAATTATCAATTGTAACTGTAATGAAAATTCATCTCTTTTGCCTAGTGTTTAATTATTCATTTCTAAGCATGAGACGGTTTTTCTGTTTGGTTTTTCAAATCAGTTTAAGCACTGACAGGCATGATAATCTTTCCCACAGAATATATTTCAACCCTGACCTAGAGTGAGGGAACTTTAGCTTGAGGTTGTTGTTTTTTCTTTTCCCCTTTAGCCTGTCTAGACACTTACATTGTCAAAGGTTGCTAATGAGGATTTTTCTCAGAGAAGAGTGAGAGCAACCTCAGACATAAATAAGGTATTCAACACAACTATGAAGACAGTAATGGATTGTATTATTACTCTTGGTCATGTCACTTGTTCTATCTAGCCCATGGTTGGTGAGCATATGTGACATATGCTAAGTGCTTTAAATCTGAGTGCAACGTTCAGCTCAGTCAGTGTTGTGCTGCCTGCCATGAGAAAGGCAGGCTCCAAACAGAATCTCTGAATCAGAAAATACGTGGAGCAGACCTAAAATTGACCTTTACCCTGGATCAGTCTGCAGCAGCTGACCTGCAGCAACTAATATGAAACAAGAGTAAAACATAAATATTTGATGTTCTAAATCACAGAGATTTTTAAATTGTTATATAGCATAATCTTGCAATTCACTATAGTGAATCTGAACCAGCAGATAAGCGTTCGAAGGCAAAGTGCACTAGAGAACAATAACATTTAAACTTTTATTTAGTAAAATAGAATAATAGACATATACAAAATAGTCAACCAAATACGTGGTAAACATCCAATTAATATTTAGATTAAAAAGTAGTGTATATATAAAATCTACAGATTTGCTTGCAAAATATTTGCATATTGATTTTAGGTATTTCTGTTTAGTATTATTTGTTTTAAAGAAATATCCTCCAAGGAAAGTTTAGATTATAATTAACAAAATATAAAGAATATATGCTTCTGTTTCTGGCCATATCATGGACCCAAATCAGTGATCACACTGAAAACAAAAATTCTGGAAAAAAAATTTATTAAATCTTACTAAATATATTGATTAACTAGAAATAAAGTAAGAAATTGTTAGGTCAAAAAATGAAATGAAGGCAGAAACCTAGAGAGTTGAGCAGAGCCTAAAAGTCAGCTTTTACACTAAAGTCATTTGCCAAACCCAGTTTGGTTTTCATTATCTTGTAAGAGACAAAATTCACTACCTGCCACACACACACACACACACACACACACACACACACGGAAAATTGTGTTTCCAAGGATTATTCATTCAGCTTAAAGATGTACTAGAAATAAACTTGCCCCTTACTAGCATACACACCCCTCCCTACAAAGAAAATGTACTGTCTTAAACCTTGGCATCTCGTGGACAGGGGAAAAAAACAAAATCATATCTGAGAACTTCCAAGTTCTCACACAAAAATGTAACTTGAATTCATACTACCTGGGTGATTCCAAAACACCTTAAGCTGATAATTAAGAATGATTTTTGAATGATAGTGCTCTCAGATCTCTGGCAGAAGCAAACACAAATCCTCTCTGGAGGAACCCATCTCCACCTTAAGCCTTCTGGAATGACTGTAAACAAAATTCTGAGGAAAATCAGCAGCTCACATTTTTTAAAATAAGCACAGAAGAAAATAAGGCACCACTAGTGAGAAACAGTATAAACCTAAGATGACAGGAACAGATTCAAAATTAGTCATTTCAGATCATGAAATTACTAGGCACAGGCTATAAAATAATTATATAAAATATGAATAAAGGAATAAAAGACAAGCTTGAAAATATATACAAAGAACAATAAACTATAAAGAATGAAGATATTTGGAAAAAATGGAACTTAAATAATTAAAAAATATAAATTATTAAAATGTAAAACTCAGTGGGTAAGATTGATAGTCTATTTGGCACAGCAGAAGTACAATCTAGTGAAATGGAAGGTAGAGATGAAAAAATTATCCCAAATGCAATAGGAAAAGAAAAAGAAATTAAAAATATGAAAGACACTTTAAGTGACACCAAAGACATTGTGAGAAGATCTAAAATTAACCAAATTATAGCTCCAGGGAACAGGAAAGAAAATGGGGCAGAGGCAATATTTGACAAGATAATGATTGAGTATTTTCCAGAACTGATGAAAGACTCCAACCCATAGACTTAAGAAGTCCCCCCAATCCTAAGCAAGCTAAATAATAATAAATCCACACCACTTAGATACATCATATTGAAACTATAAAACACCAAAAACAAAAAAGAAACCTTAAAAGTATCAGAGAAAAAAACAAAACGTATTATCCTCAAAGGGTCTGGTAACTGACTTTCATTAATAACAGTAGAAACCAGAGACGGAATATCTCCAACGGGCTAAAAGAAAATGACCATCAGCCTAGAATTTAATACCCAGTGAAAAGATCTTTCAAGAATGAGGCCAAAATAAAGACATTTTCAAGCAAGCAAAAGCACAGTTTGCTGCTAATATATTATCACCAATAGAAAGTCTAAAGAAATTTGTTTCTTTAGACAAACCAAATGATCCCAAATGGAAGGTCTGAGAGTTGAGACTAGAGGGAGAGCATTGAAAGTGGTAAATATTTGCATAACTCTAAAAACCACTGGCTGTGTAAAACATTAAGAATTGTTAAAATTATTTAAATAATATTTTTAAAAGAGAAAAAATAACACTCATATGCCTAACATCAGAATAAGTCCAATAAAATTCTCACTTTATACCAACCTCATCAGACCAATTATTATACCTATTTGTATTATTATCTGCATCTGGTATATGCCTTTAAAAGCAAAAACACTAAACATTTGTATTTATTTTTCTTGCTCTTTTCTCATCCATATAGGCAAAATTGTATTAATATTTTATTGGTATTCTGTTTTTATGAAGATGATTTATTAATAATCAGACAAAGAAATTAGCATATATTTAGGAGGTCGTGATTTAGAGTAATAAAAAGCAGAAATATGTACTATTTTTTCACATAACTATGAAGCATTAATGATTTCTACCATAGAAGTCTAAAAATGAAAGTTTCATCATAGTGAATTATATAACTGAGTAATCACAGGGTAAGGACAATTAAGTTATTGAAAAGTTCTGCCTACACCCTGCCCACATTGCCTATTCAAAATTAGGTACATGCTATGACTTTTAACCATCTCTGGAAATAGTTAGAAATTTATGCACAGGGTATAAGAATTGATTCCTGAGTTTTAATTAAGCTCAGAGGGCATTCTAAACTCCAAATAAATTTTAAAAAGAAGAACCCATTTCTAATAGCTACACAAACTACCCATTCCCAATTGTAAATATTTTTGTTGTTTCAATTTCATGAGAGTGTATAAAAAGTTGTTTATTATAATTATGTAAACATGGGAAAGATGGAATACATAATCCCTTAAATTTCTAAAGTTCTAACCATAGTGCAAACAAATTATACCTTACATATTTTTTACCAAGCATTACTCTCTTTCTTTCCCTCAACCACGAGTTATTCAAAACATACTTGTGTAGTATTTTCTTGATAAAACTAAATCTATAATTTCACTGCAGAATGTCCACATGACTTTTATGTCTTTATATCATTTAATATATAAAAGCTTATATATTACTAGTATAGATTATTCCAGCTAATTTTGTCTTACCAGTATTTAGACATCTATAAGCTTTCTGAGAGGTCACAAGTAATTCAGTTTATATAAACTAGATTGTACATTAATTCTTTCAGTTTAATAAGGTAAACCGTTTCTGCTGGGTCTGAGGCCCATCCTGTGGGAAACAAAAAAAATGATCAAATATCTGTAGGTTTCTCCACCTCTTTCCTGAAATGAATACAAAAACCAGCAAGAGGCCCTGCCCTATAAACTAACAACGTTTCAAAACTGTCATTTCTACTGTTCACTGCTGGGAGTGAAGGTATCATATACACAACATTATCAGGTAGCAGCCATCTATCACCCCTCCCAACAATGACATTTTCCTCCTACATGCTTTCTGCCAGTGCTCCTAGGTATTTGGGGTCTTTCTTACCCCTTCAGAACACTGGTGCCCAGAGGTGACAAGGTGAAAAAGAAGGAACTACCCTATATTCCAAAAAACATTTGTTTACTGTGTTCCTATCAAGTTCATCCCTCTGTTCCTGACCCTGTTGATATTCTCCCCTAGTTGTTTTTAGTCAATTCCTATGGGAGACTTTTTTTTTTTGTCAATTATAGTTTGCATTCACTATTAATTTATATTAGTTTCAGATGTACAGCTTTTAGACATTTATATAATATATGAAGTGATCCCCCTGATAGTCTAGTACCCACCTGGCAATATACATAGTTACTACAATATTATTGACTATATTCTCTATACTTTACATCCCCATGATGATTTTGTAACTACCAGCTTGTACTTTTTAGTCCCTTCACCTTTTTCACCCAGCGCCTCGACCCCACCCACCTCTGGTAACCAACAGTTTGTTCTCTGTATCTGTAAGTCTGTTTCTGTTTTGTTCTGGTTTGTTTGTTTGTTTGTTTTGTTTTGTTTCGTTTTTGTTTGTTTGTTTGTTTTTCCTTTTAAACCAAGCTCTAGCCAATTTTATTAAAGAAAAATTTTGCATGATTTACTTTTCACCAATCTGTTCTGGCATGCTTCTAATGACATCAGAATCCCCTGGATCAATGACAGCCAGTGTGCACACTCTGTAGTATTCCCACACTGCCCAATTCAATATTATTGCCACTGTAGTAATGGCTACCCGTCCTGGCCAACATAGTGTAGTACTCTGTTTCAGATTTCCTCAAGGCTGGGCAGTTGTTGGCAAGGATGACCAGTTTCATTTTGCCTTGTCTGATCATTTTCAGAGTCAGCTTGTACCCCAGGTTGTACTTTCCACTTTCCATAACAAGTTGGATCCTAGAGTTGATCGACTCCAGCAACTTTTTTGTCTTCTTTGCGACCACCATCTACCTGCTTGAGGTGCCGGATGGCCCCCAAGCAGGAGCAGCTGCCAAGATGGCTAGGGAATGAGAAAGGTATTTCTAGGTTTTTGTTTGTTCATTTGTTTGTTTGTTTTGTTCTTTAGATTCCACAGATAAGTTAGATCATATAGTATTTGTCTTTCTCTGTCCGACTTATTTCACTTAGTATAATACCCTCTAGGTGCATCCATGTTGTCACAAATGGAAAGATTTAATATTTTTATGCCTGAGTAATATTCCATTATATATATGTACTACATCTTCTTTATCTAGTCATCTATTGATGGGCATTTAGATTGCTTCCATATCTTGACTATTGTAAATAGCACTGCAGTGAACATAGGGATACATATATCTATTTGAATTAGCATTTGGATTTCTTTGGATAAATACCCAGAAGTGAAATTGCTGGGTCATAAGGTAGTTTTATTTTTAACTTCTTGAGGCACCCTGAAACCATTTTCCATAGTGAGTGCACCAACTTGCAATCCCACCAACAGTGCATGAGGGTTCCCTTTTCTCCACATGCTCACCAGCACTTGTTTTTTGATTTATTGATGATAGCCATTCCAACAGTTGTGAGGTAAAACTATACTACAAGGCCATAGTAATTAAATAAGTATGTTATTGGCATAAAAACCGACATAGATCAATGGAACAGAATAGAGAGCCCAGAAACAAACCCATGTCTATATAGTTATTTAACCTATGACAAAGGAGGCAAAGATAAACACTAAGCTAAAGACAGACTATTCAATAAATGGCATTGGGAAAACTGGACAGATGCATGCTAAAAAAGTGAAATTGGATCACCTTCTTACTCCATATACAACAATAAATTCAAAATGAATTAAAGACTTAAATATAAGACTCAAAACCGTAAAACTCCTAGAAGAAAACATAGGCAGTAAACTCTTAGACATTGCTCCTAGTAATATGTTTTCTGATTTATCTCTTTGGGCAAGGGAAACAAAAGAAAAGATAAACAAATGGGACTATATCAAACTAAAAAAAGCTTTTGCACTACAAAGGAAACCATCAACCAAACAAAGAGACAACCAACTAAATGGGAGAAGCTTTTCACCAATGATACGTACAATAAGGTGTTAATATCCAAAATTCATAAAGAACTCACACAACTCAACACCAAAAAAACAATCCAATTAAAAAATGGGTGGACGACCTGCATAGACATTTCCCCAAAGGGGACATACAAAATGCCAATAGACATATGGAAAGATGCTCTACATCACTAATCATCAGAGAAATGTGAATTAAAGCCACAATGGGAGCCTTACTTTTACCTGGTATTCATACATGCACAGTTGAGTTCAGATTCCCAAATTCCCCCAGTTGTACTTCCTAAAACACCCTCCTGGAAATGGGCTGGAGTTGGCACACCTCTATTCAAGACTTCATCTTTGAATGTCAGCTCCTTTCCAGAGATGGTCAAAGACTTCATCCCTGATGGTCCCACATTGTTGATTACTTCTCACTAACTTCCTTTTTCTGTCAGCCAATAGCCTTGGACCTGACATCATTTACACCCTAACAATCCTTCCTTAAATTATTACAGAAGTATATGAATACAATGATCTAAACTAAGAATGGAAAATTCTAGAAGAAAATTACCTTTATTCAACAAATAAAGGCAAGGGAAAAACAAAGGAGGGCACTGTGATATATTAAAATAAACTCATCAGACATAACAAATGTAATGTGTGGACTTTTTTAGATTCTGACTCAAACAAACCACTTTTATAAAAATACATCAGTGAGGCAAACGGGAAATTTTGATTCTGACTGGCCATTACACAATATTAAAGAATTATTGTTAATTGTCTTAAGTATAATAATATGGGATTGTGTTTTTTTGATGTCTTATTTCTTAAAGACATATACTCTGAATCATAACTGTGTCTCTGCTTTAGATAAAAAGCTTCAAACATGTTACTTTCTTTTCTGTACCTGTAGGTCAGGTCCATGGGAATATACTCTACAACTTGTTATTTTCTACCCTTACCCGTGTATAGTAATAATTTTCTCTTTATCATGTCTATATATATTTTTTTTACTAAAAGTATTCAAAAGCAACGAATGCTACCTGTTATTTACTCCAAACTTCCATTAAGCACCTATGAAAGGCTAACATCACATGACATGTGGTAAATAAATCAGATTAATAACATTAAATTGTTCAAATTTATATAAAGCTTTCTGCAAATACAGATTACTCTAGAGATGCTAACAAGCAGATGTACTGATCTCCTTGGCATTCACATGATTCAGTTACAAATAGAATTTGAACAGATTCCAAATGCACAACTGTCAAATTCATAAAAAGCAGCAAAAAATGTCAAGTGAAAGTTTAGGCTTTGCCTTGAATAGCACTGACTGTTATCTGAAAACAAAAATCGAAAATATTCTGTTAGTTCTTCAGTGCTAATATTTGACAAGAGCTAAGTCCTTTCATTTCATGCATAGATGTCCCCATTAGGTTAGCAGGGATTACTATTTAGATCCACAGAACATCTCAAAATCACTTGAATAAATATTACAAAGTTCATTAATATAAATCTGACTCAATGAAATGGTGTAATATAGAGAGGTTAAGCTCCAATGATAAAGTCAGATAGATCTCAATGTTAATCCCAGCTCTATCATTTACTAGTTGTGTAACCTCACCAAGGCTCTTTTTTTCATCTGTGAAGTGGAGTTTTAAAAAAAAAATCTATTTTGTGTTGTTACAATAATTAAAGAACTCAAAAAGCAAACTATTATGATTACTATTTTGGGCAATATTACATTCTACATGATATTACTAACTGTATTTTTACTCCACTCAGTTATAAGAAAATTATGCACAGACTATACACTCTACCAATCTTCCATTATTACCAAGGCTTTTGGAGCAACTGCCCCAATTCTTAGAATTACAGAATCACAGGTCATGAACACAGATTTAAGAATTTATACAATCCCCAATTCAAATATCAGGACCTCACGTGTGATGTGAGAGTGAAAGTCACTGCTTCAGCAACTAGGAGCTAGATTCAATTTCTGAGTTGTGTTTTCCGTTTCAGCAAGGCTTCCAACCAGACCTCCTTTGTAATACGTGGAGTCAATATTCTAAACCAATCCACTCTTGCCAAACTTACTAAGTACAATAAATCAGAGTAAAACAAAATTTATCTCTAAGCACAGTACAGTAATGCATACATTTCCTTATTCTTCTGCCTTCACAGTGTTGCTTAGCAACACAGAACATCTCTAATTTTTGTAAATGTAAAACTGGCATTTTGAAAACTAATATCTTTGAAAGAAATGTAAAGGCTTAATGGATTCAAGTTAAACATTTTGGGCTGGAATACTTCCATGTGATGTAATATATTTTTTATAATATATTTCATGCTGTTTGATTGATGCACAGTTATGTTTAGACTGGTAATTGAATTAACGATAAGGCAGTCTCATACCTACTTTATAAATTCCTGACTAGGAAGTAATTTGTATGGCATTATTTTGATACTATACAGATGTCCAATTTCCCTTCAAACATAAACCTCATTCTTTAACACCCGTTGAAAACCTATACACAAGTCAACAATTTCAATGAGAATTGAAAAATAATTCTAATTCCATAATTCCTTTTATATTGTGACTTTCTTCTGCAAACTAGAGCTTGCCTTTATTACCTGGAACTATTTGTTTACCTTAAAATATGGTTCCTACAGAAAAGGAAACATAAATAATAATTCTTTATTTTTAGCTACTAACTTTCACAGTACAGATATTTCAGAAAGTAATGGGAAAATCTGAATTTGGGTTTTAGATAAAATGAAAATGTATTGACTTCAATGGAATTTTTTTAAAAAAGTAAATAGGTTACAAAACTTTACATTAAATATGATAACACTTTGGTTGAAAAATACATATTTATGTATATATGCATATATAGTGAAAGATAAAGATACAGAAAAATATACAATAAGCTGTTAAGAGTGGTAATCTCTGAATAAGAAATATGGTTGTTGTTATTTTTTCATTTTGCTTCTATATAGTTTCTGACTTTCTACTATGCATATACTACTTTTATAATAACAAAAGGTTTTTTTCTTTTTTAATCACTATTTCCTACTGAGCCCACATTTTGCTTCTGAATCATCATCATCACAAGCCTGTATATTCCCGCAGGGAAACCTACAAGTGCACCAGCCTAGCCCGTTACTTCTGTAAAGCCTCTCTTTGTCTGCTGATTCCTTTTGACTACGCATCTTACCCAAGGGCTACCTTAGCACTATATCCACATAACAGTTACCACAAATTGGCAACTTCTTTGTGTGTTTCTTGTTTGCCTTTGGGCAGAAATTCTCTTTTTCTTCTGTTTTTCTGTCATCTATTCTCTTAGTTTTCTTCCTACTTTCTGACTCCTTAGTCCCCTTTTCAAATTTATCTTTCTCTGCTTTCTTTAATTGCTCCAAATTCCATAGCAGTCCTTTTCTCTTTTCACTCTACATCTTCTTCCTAGAAAAAGGAAGAGGAAATAAACCTTTTGTTCTTACTCTTTTTAGTCTATCATGTATATCTCTAGCCTAGTCCTCTTTTCTGAGCAGCATAATTATATGCCTAATCACTAATTATTGTAACCTCCAGTTAGACATTTCACCACAAATATCTCTAAAACTTAATAGCTATTGAATGTCTTCTGAGAGTCAAATTATGCTAGGAACTGAATATATGCTGTGATGAGTATAATATGCGTGGCTAGACATTAAATTGAAGAAGTAAATAGAGGGCTGGCCGAGTGGCTCGTTGGTTAGGAGTTGGCTTGGGAGACCAGCTCTGAGCAGCAGGGCCCCGGTTCGGATCCCACATATGAGGTCCAGTGACACTGCCCTCTACAGCTAAGATGGTGAACAACAGCTCAACCTGGAGCTGGGCTGTGGTGAGTTGCCGGCTCCAGGGTAGGCTGCAGTGGGGCTGCAGTGGGGTTGCAGTGTGCTGCCGTAAGCTACCTTGAGTGGCCAGCAGCTGACGTGCACTTTTATGAGCTACCGTGACCCGCTGTGAGCGGCCGTCAAATGGCCGATGACTGACTGCCTCAGCTAGGAAAAGCGAAATGATCATAATACCAACATGGGCCAGAGAAGCGACATCCTCCACAACTAGACTGAAGAACAAAAAACAGCAACTTATCTGTTCCCCTTCCCTGATTCCCCAACGCTGTTCCCTCCCCCAATTTCCCAATAAAATCTTTAAAAAAAAAAAAAGTAAATAGAGGTCAGATCCTGTAGGAGGCTAGTGGCATGGTTAGAGTTGAAGATTTTATTCAGAGTGCGATGGGAAACCAGTGTTGTTTATAGCAGAAAGTAACCTGACCAAACTTGCTCTTTAGAAAGATCACTGTAGCTTCTCTGTTGGGTACTAGAAGAGGACAAAGGGGGAAGAGGCAGAGAGACAGAATATTAGGGCTGAAGTCCAGGCAAGAGCTAAAATGTGGCCTTACCTAGGATGGAGCTATGTTTTGGAGAAAGAATTAATAGGTTTTGATGTTAGCTTGATTTTGGAGTTGAAGAAAAAGGGAAATATATATATTTGGTTATTATATGGTTATCAACAGAGTCTTGATGTATTTTTCTATGTTTTTCAATGCAAAAATGCGTCATGACTTTCCCGACGACCCCGTGTGTGTGTGTGTGTGTGTGTGTGTGTGTGTGTGTGTGTGTGTGTATTTAGTTAGTTCTCTTTCTCTGGAGAACCATGATTAATACCACAACCTTAAAATTAGTTTCTATAAAAGAAGATTAGGAAATTATATTTTATTAAATTTTAGGTTAAGAACAAGATCCGGTACAAACCCTATTTACTTTGATCTTAGAATGTTGAGTAAAAATAGCAGAATCCTAGAATAACCTATGAAAATAAGTTAATAGTTATTATATTTCATATAACTTTTAAAAAAAATACTCACTGGTTATAAATTGCATAGATTTTTGCAAAGAACCTTGTAGACAACAAAAACAACCCAATCTGCCTCATATAGGCCTTAGACTGTGGTTTTATAATCTATCTTCTTAGGGGAGTGTTCTAATTATCTTCACAATTTTATTGTTGTGAGAATGTGTGGCTAGGCGTTAATTATCATTTTGGAAGGAATTCAGTTCTCCTACCCAACTGAGAATGCTAAGTTTCCAATTTTAATTTATTCTCCTGTACACCATGCTGTTTCTGAAGTATTTAGTTGCCCCCTGCTGGTCACACAATTTTAGAAAATATATAGTTCTCAGTAGATTGCATGTGATGACAAACTTCTATAAAAGATGTATTAAATTTTTTCATCAAAAAAATTCATGATGGATTTCTAGTGCTCAATTGGCTTATGTAAGCTAACCCAGAATTCTTCCTAAACACAATCCTCTGTCATGTTTGATATCTCTTCAAATCCTTTTCAAACCATGTAGGAATAACATCAAATTGAGAGGAGGTGGTGGAAAGGACTTGTTCAAAAATCTAAAAAATTGTATTTTTGTTCTGTCTCTGCTATCACCTCTCTGGCTAATCTTGGACAAGACACTTTAACTTGTTGATACCTACTTCCTCATCTGTAATATGAAGTATAATTGATAGTCAATAAACTACAGATATTTTAAAGGTAATTTGAAAAGTCTTTTGTTTTTTGTTTTTCTTTGAGGGCAGTGTCACTGGCCCTCATATGTGGGACCCGAACCGGGGCCGCTGGCATCCCAAGCCAGCTCTTAACCACTGCGCCACTCGGCCGGCTCTGAAAAGTTTTTATATGTGTATACAATGGTGAAGCTATCACTACAATAAAGATAGTGAAAATATTTATTACTCCCTAAAGTTTTTGCTTGCCGCTTTTTACTGCCTCCTGCCCCTCCCAGCCCTCTCCTATCCTCAAGCAGCCACTGATTGTGCTGTCACTGTAAATTAGTTTGCATTTTCCAGAGAAGAACGTGAATTTTAAGCTCACTAGTAAGAGACTAAAATGAGATATGGAAAAACTTAAATTCTTTTTAAACATTAAAAAAATTGTTGTTGAGATTCCCTATCTTGAAGCCTGAGGCAGCAATGTGATGTAATCATTAAAGGCCTTAACTTTAAGTCAGTGGCCAGGAGCTTAGGTCTTGGTTTTGGCATTTACTAGCTATGTGACCTTGGTCAAGTTACTCAGCATCCTGAGGTTAACAGTTTTCTCATACTTAGGGAAAGGATAATAATAGCATCTATCCTCATAAAGATGTTGAGAAATTGCATACAAAACAATCAAAGTGCTGGGCCTGTACATACCATACACTCAACAAAATGGTAACCACCTGTCTATAGACATTTCAAAGAGCACCAACCCAAAGAAAAGGAAATGAGAACTCTGACCATGTAGCCAGATCAATCTAAAGGCAATCTTTTAGAAGTTTTATGTGAGGATTATAATAATGCGTTGTGCTTGATGATTTGGACTCGAGTCTTTCTTCCTAGCCAGATAGTTTTCCTTATAACTCTTTTTTCTGTGTCATGGTTTCCTTTTCTTTGTGATTCCATCCCTGCCCTCACCCCCAAACATATTACCTGACAGTCATCTCATTTCATCTTTATGGTTTGACAAACACCTTGGCCAAAGTAGAGTGAATGATAGTCACTCAACCAGAGTTGAATGAATGATAATCACCACTTGAGGTGATAAACCATGAAAATAGAGATAACCAAAGGCACAATATTTTTGTGACAAATGTTCTTTAATAATTTTCTCCTTTATATTCAGATAGTTCTGTTGCTGTTTTTGAGCTGTCCAGCTCTGGCAGGTTCATATTTGATAAAGCCCTCTCTCTATAACAGGAACTAATTGAGCTCTCTTGCCAGCCTAGCACCATCTAGTATTCAGGGCAAGTTCTGGCTTTATGAAGGAGAGAGTTAAGATACTGTATCTTGGAATCCTTTTGTATGCTTTCTTCCATGGAATTTTAGCATTGCTTCATTAAAGATAGTCTAGAGAAATAATATGAGGAAGAGGGGTGAGGCATAATTCTGTCGGGAGGAGAACCTTCTGCTTAATACTCCTCCTATTTTGTAATGTGTCATTTATACAGGTTTATTCACTCTTTCTATCTTAACTTCCCAGAATTTAGAGTCTGACATGGTAATTTGTGTGCAGGCAAAGGGATCACAATGAATAAGAGTAGAGAAATGGGAAACTAAAACATGAAAGAAAGGAAAGCCAATTCAAGAGTACATTATCAATTTAGACATTGCTGTAGGCTATTAGGCCTTGCTTTTCTAGATCTTTGATTAGTTATTTAGAATTCATCTAAAATTGTCTTCCTGAGTGAAAAAGACGGCGGGGAGCATTTACCACTAGTTTCCATCCTTCATTGTTCAGGGTGGCAGATAGATCCTAAGCTAATTCCCAGTGATTTCTGCCTTCTGGTATTAATGCTCTTCCTTAAGCTCCTGGATATAGGTAGAGCCTATGAATTGCTTCCAACCAATAGACTATGGCAAAGGTAATGGGATTGTTATTCCCATAATTGCATTATATTATATGTCAGATGGGATAGGATACATCACCTCCATCATTGTTATATTATCTAAGAATCCATTCTGCTAGCAGAATTGCTTTTTCTCACTTTCCTGCTGGCTCTGAAGAAGCAGGCTGCTATATTATTAACTGCCTATGGAGAGAACCATGTGACAAGAAACTCAGATAGCCTCTAGAAGCTGCGGACAGTCTTTGGCTGACAGCCTGCCAAAACCTCTGAAGCTTGCAGTCCTACAACTGCAAGGAAATTAATTCTGTCAACCACCTGAGAGAGTTTGGTAGCAGATTGTTCTCATTCAAGCCTCCAGGTGGGAACTTAGTCCAACCAACACATTTAATGTTGCCTAGAAAGACCCAAAAGTGGAAACCCGAACTCAACTGTGCCTGGACTCTTGACCCACAGAAACAGAGATAAATGTGCATTATTTTAAGCTGCTAAGTTTATAGGATTTATTACACAGAGATCGAAAACTAATACAGATTTTGGTACCTAGAAGTGGGGTGCTAGTGTAAAAAATTCCTAAAAATATGTCTATGGTTTTGAAACAGGTTTTGGAAGTGGAAGCTAGAAGAGCAGTGAAGAGCATAACAGAGAAAGCCTAAGTCACCATGACCAGATTATCAGTAGAATTATGGACACTGAACATTATATGCAGATGACAAGATAATATACATAGAGAACCCCAAAAAGACTCCATCAGAAAACTATTGGAACTGATAAATGAATTCAGCAAGGTAGCAGGATACAAAATCAATATTCAGAAATCAGTTGCGTTTGTATACACCAATAACAAATTATCAGAAGGAAAAATTAAGAAAACAGTCCCATTTACAGTTGCTTCAAAAACTATAAAATACTTAGGAATAAATTTAACCAAAGAAGTCAAAGACCTGTACTCAGAAAATTATAAGACACTGAAGAGAGAAACTAAAGAAGATACAAATAAATGAAACACCTACCATGCTCATGGATAGGAAGAATTAATATAGTTAAAATGTCCATACTGCCTAAAGCAATATATAGATTCAATGCAATTCCTACCAAACTATGAAGGACATTTTTCACAGAAATAGAAAATATAATCCTAAAATTTATATGGAACCATTTGATGAAGACTTTTATGAAGACTCCAAATAGCCACGGCAATCCTGAGAAATAAGAACAAAGTCATCAAACTATATTACAAGGCTACAGTAATCAAAACAGCATGATACTGGCATAAAAACAGGCACATAGACCAATGAAACAGAATAGAGAGCCCAGAAATAAATCCATTCATATACAGTCAATTAATCTATGACAACAGAAGCAAGAATTTACATTGGGGTAAGGATAGTCTATTCAGTAAATGGAGCTGGGAAAATTGGACTGACACATGCAAAAAAATGAAATTGGACCATGTCCTTACACCATATACAAGAACAAATTCAAAATGGATTAAAGACTTAAATGTAAGACCTGAAACCATAAAACTCCTAGAAGAAAATATAGGGAGTAAATTTGCAAATATTACCCTAAGCAATATTTTTACTGCTATATCCCCAACAGGTAAGGGAAGTAAAAGAAAAAAATGAACATATGTGATTACATCAAATTTAAATTTTTTCACAGCAAAGGAAGCCATCAATAAAACAAAAAGGAAGTCTACTGAATGGGAGAAGATATTTGTTAACAATATATCTGATAAAGGATTAATATCCAAAATTTATAAAATACTCAACTCAACAGCAAAAAAACAACCCAATTAAAAAATGGGCAGAGGATATGAAGAAACATTTCTCTAAAGAGGACATACAGATGGCCAACTGGCATATGAAAAAATGTTCAACCTCAGTAACTATCAGAGAAATGCAAGTAAGAACCACAATGAGATACTACCTCACTCCTGTCAGAATGACTATTATCAATAAATCAACAAACAGCAAGTGCTGGTGAGGTTGTGGGGAAAAGGGAACCCTGGCGCACTGTTGGTGGGATTGCAGATTGGTGCAGCCACCATGGAAATCAGTATGGAGGTATCTCAAAAAGCTGGAAATGGAACTACCTTATGACCCAGCAATTCCATTCTTAGGTATTTATCCAGAGAAACCCAAGACACTAATTTGAAAAAATATGTGCACCCCTATCATCATTGCACTATTTACAACAGCCAAGACTTGGAAACAATCGAAATGCCCATTGGTAGATGACTGGATTAAGAAACTGTGGTACATTTACACAATGGAGTATTACTCAGCTATAAAGAAGAATGAAATCGTATCGTTCACAACGATATGGATGGACCTAGAAAACATTTTGCTAAGTTAAATAAGTCAGTCAGAGAAAGACAAATACCATATGATCTCACTTATATGTGGAATCTAAAGAACTGAATAAACGAGCAATGTAAACAGAAATAGTCTCAGAGACACAGAGGAAAACTGATGATTGCTAGATGGGAGGGAGCAGGGATGAGGGAAGAGGGGAAGGGATGAGACAACATAAACTGGTAACTTCAATATTGCCAGTTTGGGGAATATAATCAATAATGTTTGGGGAATATAATCAATAATGTTATAAATACTTTCTAGGAGGCCAGATGGACTCATGTCTTTTTAGGGAGACCACTTCATGGACGGTGTAGAGGCCTGACCACTGTGCTGTACATCTAAAGCTGCCGTTGAATAATATCAAATGTCAACTTTAATTTAATATATATATAGTCACGGGATGTGGAGTACAGTGTGGGGAGTGGAGTCAATGGAATTGTAATAGATACGCATGATATCGGGGGTGGGGGGTGGACTGGGGGGGTTGTCACTTTGTGAGGGGTGAAAAGCATAATTATTGCATTGTTTTGTACACCTGAAACTAAAAATAAAAATTTATTTTAAAAATCAGAAAAAAAAGAAAGAAAGAAATATGGACACTGAAGACACTGTTATTGAGGGTCAGAAGGAAGTGAGGAACATGTTACTGGAAACTAGAAGTAGGGGAATCCTGGTTATATAGTGGCTGAAAACTTAGTGAAATTATCTCCTGCAATTATGTTGAAAGCAGAAATTTTAAGTGATGAGCTTGGTTATATAGTTAAGGCGATTTCCAAGTGAAGTGTTGAAGGTGGCAACTGGTTTATTCTTGCTACTTATAGTAAAATGAAAGAAAAGAGAGACAGTTTAAGGACAGAACTGTTAAACAAGTAAGGATCAGAACTTGGTGATTTTGAAAATCTTTACCTTCCCCAGATGGTAAAAACTCTGCTAGGACATAACTTCTGGACACTGTCAGGAAAGCCTGCTCTAGAGAGAAGGCCCAGGGTGTCACTCCATAACCTTTCATCAAAACCTCAAAGAGATCTAAAGGTCAGCGTGTTGAGTCATACAAGGGGCCATTTCAAAAGATTAAGGATATTGCTCAGATACTCGGAATCAAACCACTGGGCCTCTAAGAAGTTTAAAGGTGCTGTTCCTCAGCTTTCTGCTCTCAGCAGGAGACAGAGATGGGATTATTTTGAAACAATCTGTGGATTGTGTGGTTTTTGTCTAATGGAGTAAACCCCATTGAAATACACGAAGATCCAAAAAGTTCTTGAGAAATTTATTTCAGTAGAAACAATGTCAACTTGGAATGAGAAGGACAGAGAGAGTAAACAAAAGGAGTCTGTCAGACCACAAAATTTACCAGCAAATAGTAGGCTGATAAACCTACTCATCTGTGAACACATGCGACCGTCCATAAAAAAGGAAGGATGACTCAGAGGGCTGAACCAAGAACCCAGAGGGCAGAGCTAAGAGCAATGAGGATGATTCGCAATCCAAAGAACCTAATCAAGGAGCTCCCAACATTCACGTAGTATCTCAAAACTGCTGTGGACCAGGGATTCCTTTTTACCTTCCATTTTCCCCCTTTTTGAACTGGACTATCTATAGCCATTATACTATTATATATCAGTCCCACCATTGAATGTTGGGTGTGTTGGAAGCTGGTAACTCCCATTCTAGGTAGTGATATAGATTGTGAGAGTTTAGACCACCTGACCATCTAACTATAGTGAAGAAACTTGTAGTTTTATTAACTAGGAAGGGGATGATTCAGCAGAACAAGTTTCACAGGTCTGTAGATAAACAGTAATTGTACCCAGGAACTATCTTCTTTTCTGAGTCCACTGAAAACTGGCAACCTTCCAAGTCACCCAAGTATTACATATGATGGTTCACCATGCCTCTTTTTGAGTGATGAGATGCTTCTCCTTTTATTCTTCCCTCCAATCTCCCACCAGTGCTTTCTATTGTCTGAACCTAACCAGAAGTCAATTGGCAAAGTATACTGAGCTACCTAGTATAAATTGGTCGTGTCCTGCAATTCAAAGTAGAGCAAGAGAAAGACTAGGGATAATGGACCTGACAGCACATTGGCTAGTAACCACCACAGAGTCTCAATGTAGAGTGCTTTTGACACGTAGAGATTTGCTACAATTCAGCCCAATTTGGCCTATTTCTCTTAAGAAAGATTGTTCCTTCCTTCCCATTTCTATCCTGTTTGTAGCAGTGTCTTTTTACCTTTTTGGTCAAATTTTCTTTTTCTTTATTAACTTTGTCTGATTAAGAGGACCATTGCCTACAATCAAAACAAATAATTTCACCATTTTTCCTTTTCATTGCTGAATTCTCCTATAACAATAATATAGCCCTCTACTTTTTAATGTCAAACCCTCCCTTTCACATAAACTATGTTTTCCATGTCCTTCATCTGTCTCACTATACTGAGCCATGCACAACTAATTTGGGGAACTAGAAGCCATTTAAACTGACGTATAGATGCTCATTCATCAAACTGAAGCAGCCCGAAAAGTCTAATCCAATTTAGAGAAACTCTTTCAGACAACAGACTAAAATAAACTTGAGGCTATTTATGAAATCTCATTCCTAAAACTCTCTAAACATTATGTGATCTCTTCTTGAGCTCCCTTCCCACCACCAAAATCAGAAAACTGCGATTTCTCTCTGTTTTCTATGTCTACCTCATATTTCACCAAATTCTCCTCTTTTAAATCAGAATAAACACCCTAGGCCCTTGCAGCCCATATTCTCCACTCCCATTCTAGTGAATGATATATTGGGTTGTCGGAAAAGTCATAACGTATTTTTTCTGTTTTTCGTTGCAAAAATGCTTCATGACTTTTCCAACAATCCAATAGATTGTGGGTTTAGGCCACCTGATTATCTAACTATAGTAAAGATACAATAATTGTAGTTTTATTAACTCAAAAGGGTATGATTCAGGAGAACAAACCTAGGACCACAGCACTCAAATCTACACATTGCAGCTAGTCTGGGGGCTCCTACTGATATTAAGCCCAGGCCTCAGACTCTCTTCCAGGGGCTACTTTGGTGGAGGCATCAGAGCTCTGATCCACCAAAACAGAAGTTTGAATCAGACATCAATAAATAGAGGATGCAGGTAAATCTAACATCATCTGACTCTCAGATTATCTGCTACTTAGGCCCAAAATAGATTTGAATAATTTCTGGGCCAAGAAAACAGAGCCACTCACTCGTATACAGGGGAGCTACCCCTCCGTTTCCCAATAGACCTAAGAAGGCTTCCTGGAGAAGTGCTGTTAGGGCTGCAGTCCTTAAATGTTTGGTCTCAGCGCCCATTTACACTTTTAGAAATTATGGTGAATTCCAAAGAGCTTTTGTTTATGTGGATTACATTCGTTGGTATTTATCATATGAGAAATGAAAACTGATCCTTTTTTTAAGTTTATTGATTCCTTTAAGAATTTTAATAATAAACCCATTATATTTTAACATAATATATATTTCATGAGAATTAACTGTATTTTCCAGAATAATTTAGTGAGAAGAGTGGTAATGGTTTCACATTTTTGCTAATCTTTTTAATGTCTTGCTTAATAGAGGACTGCTCAATTCTTATATCTGTATTCAGTCTGTTCTGATTCGTTGTTTTGGTTGAAATAAATGTAGAAAATCCAGCCTTACACACATATGTAATTGGAAAAGGAAGTAGCATTTTAACAGTATTTTTTTAAAGATTATTTTGAATATTGATCTTTGATATCATACCACCAAAATCCTACAAGTGGTCGTTTCTTGAAGGTTAGTAGCAGGGTGAAATCTGAAACCATATGGATAGACACATTTGTATTCTGTATTAAAATCCATTGGTGTATTGTAGTGTACCTTGAACTTTGAATGGGCTTTTTACCCAGGCATTATTTTGTAATGTCATACATTGGTCATTTGGAAAATAGTGGCTCACCGAGTTATATATATCTTCCAAATGCTGATGCATTTCATCTTGAAATATCAAAAGGTCACATTCATTAGTATCGCTGCTACTCTCATCACACAAGCCCTTAAGAATTGGAAAATTGTCAAACTCAGGGATGGATACAAGTTTTCCAAAAGTCTAAATTTTTCTTGGAAGCTCAAATTTTATCCTTAACAACAAATGCTGTAAGTTGTTTTCATTGAAGTGATAGACTTACTTCACTAACTTTTGAGATAATGTCTGCCCTACACCCAAGTCTGAATAACTATAGTTTATCTGTGATTCTTTTAAGTAAAAATAGTGTTCCATGCAAAAAGTGGCTTGTTCTACTCACAACTCAATCACATACATTCTTTTCCTTGAGACAACCATTGTGTTTTGTATGTAGCAGGAATGCTTTATGCATTGTGTCTCACAGAATTTTTAAAAGACATGTAATCAAAAGTTCAGAGTTAATAAAATAAAAAGTATTACTATTTGATTGAGCATATTCATAAATGAAACTCCCTTTTCTTTTCCCTGTGAGTACATAGCAATGAAAAATACAGTGACTACTGGTACAGTGTGGTATCACTGCCATGATTTCTGTGAAGGCACCATCAATTTTACCCACCATTGTTTTTGTATCATAGTACAAATGTCAACACAGTGAGAAAGGCAAATGATGTTTTAGTATTATTGTAAAAATAGTGTTGACCATTGACCTTGCATATACTTGAAAAGTTCCCAGGGACTCCACAGAGTCTGCAGACCACATTTTGAGAATCAGTGGTAGTAATCCATTTTTTCACCCAGTTTTCCTCTAAGAAGAGTTTGTGCTGTTAAACCTATCCTGGCCTCACTGCTCTCTCATTGACCTTTTCCTCTTGCTGATAATCCTGACCTACCATATTCTGTTTTGGGTTCTAGCTCAGTGTTCCATTTCTAATACTCCTTTCTTATTGTCAAAGTAAAGATTCCTTGCCTCTTTTTTTTTTTTTTTGAGGGCAGTCATATGTGGGACCTGAACCGTGGCCGCTGGCTTCCCAAGCCAGCGCTTAACCACCATGTTCCTTGCCTCTATTTTTATCTACCTAATCAAACACCACACCAATCTTCTAATGATTCCATTTTAATTCTTGATTTTGTTGCCAGCAATCAGCCTGAAGGCAGTGCAGAATTGTATTTCTTTCATTTATATATTCATTGAATGATTGATTTAATTAATGAATTAAATTCATTGGTTTAAAAATGAATTTTCTGCAAATCAACAATTTCATTTGTTAGACTGATGACATTTGCCTTTGGCCTTAAAGGATGATGTGATTTGGGCAAGTGAAATGAGAGTATAGGCTTGTCAAAGTATAAGAAATAATAGATTTATGGAGGTCAAAAAAAAAAAAGGTTAACATCTTAGGGAAAGGCAAGGAGGATGCAGGTAGTAGAGTAATTAAAAACAAGGCCAGAAAAGCAGTATAGGGTCATCTTGTGGAAGTGTCGAATGCCTGGAGTTCATTTGGTAAGCAATGGAGAGCTACCAGAGATGTGAAACAAGCTCAATAATCAAAGCATTGTTTACTTAAGATTTATTTGGCAACTACAGAAGAAAATAATTTCATGGAGAAAAAAAGACTTGAGACAAGAAAACCAGGGTGGAGGCGTGGACTAGGTCAGTGGCCCTAGAAATGGGGGTGGATGGAAATAGATTTTGAGAACAATGCGGAAGCAAGATCAGTGGGTGGTGGTGCAGAAGAAGTGGTTGAGAAAAAGGATGAGTTTCAGGGGCCGGCCGAGTGGCGTGGTGGTTAAGCGCTGGCTTGGAAGGCCAGCAGCCCCAGTTCGGGACCCACATATGAGGGCCAGTGACACTGCCCTCAAAAAAAAAAAAAAATTTAAAAAAATGGTGAGTTTCAAGCGTGAGTTACTGGGAGAATGGTGATGCTATTCAAAGAAATCAGGAAGTCAGAAAAAGGAAAGGTTTGTGTGAGGCAAGATGATGAGTTCAGTTCTCTACTTGTTAAGTATATAAGTGGCTAGCTATCCTCAAGGTGGAACTAATTTTATACCACTTAAAAAACTGGAACCTAACAGATATTACTACAAGATTGTGGTTATATCTGGACTGGCTTTATACTCTCTCTTTGCAATAAAATATAAAGGGGTAAATGAAAAATGCAGTCAGTATTTTAATTATCTGTGCAGTTTCTCTCTAGACAAATCTAGCAGGGATCTGTAGTTTTTCTGTGTTCCAAATACCACAAAGACAATTCTTATAATTGATATATATGTATTTATATTTATATATTTACTGAATGATTTTTGTGTCTTATTTCTTATGCTAAATTTTATGTCAGTTAATCCTCACAACAGTTCTTAGATATTATTATGTGATTTTTCATAAGAAAAATCGAAGTGCAAAGAGGTTAAGTAACTTTCCCCAAGGTCAAACAGAAAGTGATGGAATCACATTTGAAACCAGGTTCTGTGTGGTTTCAAAGTCCTTGTTTCTTCTACTCTCTCTATCTGGCCAAAGTATTTACTTGCCTTCCTCCCTTTTACTTTTCACAGAGTAAAAAGGAAATAGTACTGCCTTTTTTTTTTTAATTGGGGGAAGGGAACAGTGTAGGGGAATCAGGGAAGGGAACAGACAAGTTGTGGTCCTTTTTTTTGTTCTTCAGTCTAGTTGTGAAGGATGTTGCTTCGCTGGCCCATGTTGGTATTATCATTGCGTTCTTTCCGAGTGAGGCAGATCGGTCGCCAGCCTCTGGACAGTCGCTCATGGTGGATCACGGCAGCTCACAGCAGCTACCGGCCACTCACACTGGCTGCCGGCCACTCACTGTAGCCTATGGCAGCCCACTATAGCAGGAGCTGCAGCCCACACAGTCACTGGCCATCTTAGCTGTAGAGGGCAGTGTCACTGGCCCTCATGTGGGATACGAACCAGGGCCCTGCTGCTCAGAGCTGGTGTCCCAAGCCAGCTCCTAACCACTGTGCCACTTGGCCAGCCTAAGTACTGCTTTTTAATAGGGACTATTGGTCTTTACAATATGATGTATCCAGAGTTTGATTTAATGCCTGCTTAGGAAATCTATCTTAGGAAAGGCTTGTGCTCAGGGGCTCCTTTTTTATTCTCCCAGTTTTTTTGAGATATGGCCCCTGTGTAAGTTTAAGGTATACAGCATGATGATTTCACTTACATATATTATGAAGTGATTACTGCAATAAGTTTAGTTAGCATTCATCATCTCATTGAAAAAAATAAAAAGAGAAAGCAAAAAAAGAAAAAATATCATTTTCTTTGTGATGAGAACTCTTAGGATTTCCTCTTAACAACTTTCCTATATATTATGCAGCAGTGTGAGCCATAGTCATCATGCTGTAAATTATATCCCTAGTACTTATTGATCTTGTAACTGAAAGTTTGTACCTTTGACCACCTTCCTCCAATTCCCCAATCCCACCCCTCACTTCTGGTAACTATAAATCTGATCCTTTTTTTCATGAGTTTTTTTTGTGTTTTTTTCTTTTTAAGATTTCACATATAAGTGAGATGATACAGTATTTGTCTTTCACTGTCTGATTTATTTCACTTAGCATAATGCCCTTAAGTTTCATCCATATTGTGTACAAATGGCAGGGTTCCTTTATTTTTTTATGGCTGAATAATATTTTATTATATATATCATAGTCTCTTTATCCATTCATTTGTAGATGAACATTTTAAGTTTCCATATGTTAGCTACTGTAACATATGTAACATAGCAGGTATCTTTCTGATTTAGTGTTTTTGTTTCCTTTGGCTATATTCCCAGAAGTTGAAATGCTGGGTCATATAGTCCTATATTTAATTTTTTGAGGAACCTCCATACTGTTTTCCATAGTGGCTGTAACCAGTTTACAATCTCAATGACAGTGTACAAAGTTCCCTTTTCTCCACATCCTCGCCAGCATTTATCTCTTGTCTTTTTGGTGATGACCATTCTGACGTGGGAGGTGATTTTGATTTGCGTTTCCCTAATGATAAGTGACACTGAACATCTTTCCATGTATCTGCTAACCGCTTGTATATCTTCTTTAAAAAAATGTCTATGAAGATCTTTTGCCCATTTTTAATCACATTATTTGCTTTTCTTTGACTATTGAATTGTGTGAGTTCTTAATATATTTTGTATATTAATCCCTTATCAGATATATAGTTTGCAAATATTTTTCCCATTCCATAGGTTGTTTTTTCAACTTAGTTGATTGTCTTTTTTTTTTTTTTGCTTTGCAGAAAGAAGCTTTTTAGTTTGATGTAGTTCCACTTGTTTATTTCTCTCATTCTATTGCTTGTGCTTTAGGTTCATATCCAAAAAATTATTGCCAAGACCCATGTCAAAGAATTGTTGTCCTATGTTGTCTTCTAAGAGTTTCATGGTTTCAGGTCTTTAATCCTTTTTGAATTAATTTTTGTGAGTGGTGTAAGATCGTAGTCTAGTTTTATTCTTTTACATGTGCATACCCAATTCACCCAGTACCACTTACTGAACAGACTGTCTTTTTTTCCATTGAGAGGCTCTTTCTTGGGGCAATTACTTTCCCCCATTGGAATGAGAATTCCTATCCCTTATTTAACCCTCCATTGGGAGCAACTGATCTCACAATTCATTGCACATAAATTTTCAAGTATCTAACAGTTAACTCATCGCTTCCCTATCTTCCCCCTTTTCTGTAACCTATCGCCAGTCATGTTTGTGACTTAATACAGTAAATATGTAACTCATAGCGGCATCTTTAATCTCACAGATTCATTGTTTCTGTTTGAGATACTTTTTATATTTTCTCAACAGATTTTTTTGTATAGTACTATCCTTTCAGACATTCCAGAAAGAGACTGTAGGTATCGTTTTATTATTGAAACTTGTTAATTAGGTAATCTGACAGATTCATTGTGCCTGTTTAGAATTTCTGTTGATTTTTATACTGAATTTATGTAATAAACATATATTGTTTTTACTTTGTGGCAAATTAAAATTTCATTCTGAATAAATGATAAGCATGCTTACACATTATTTTCATTCATTTTCAATTTAAATAAATAAATGTCATACATGCATCTAGTAGATGCATTGCGCCCAAACTCCTAACTTTTGCATTGTGCCCGATGGAGGGTTAAGACTGAGAGAGAGAGATTAAGTAATAAAATTAATTTAACTGAAATACCACAACCTAAAAAGAGCAGATATAACAGTTTTGAAATGTAGCCATAGTAAAGTCATTAAAAAATAAAGAGCTATGTAAGCTCTTAGGAAACCACTTTAAATTTAGGAAACCAGCAGAGAATGCCCTTAAGGGCAAGTCTGAACATTCAAATGTGAACGTCTTCCTCTACATAAAGGAAGAGAGGGGATGACTAACATTGCAGTTGGCTGTTCCCACAGAGTGCCATGAGCAGAGATCTGAGAACATGCCTGTGCTATATACTATATCCCTTACATGTTGTGCCTCCTGGCACTTGGTGAGTGTTCAATGAATGCTATGTCCCTTTTCCTTTTGCATTTCACAAAATATTTCCATACATCTCATTTTGTTTATACAGTAAAACCTTGGTTTGAGAGTAACTTGGTTTGTGAGTGTTTCTCAAGATGAGCAAATATTTCTAATACATTTTGACATGGTAAATGAGCGATGTCTTGCAATACGAGTAGTTTATTTCTGGAACAAATTATGCTCACAAACCAAGGTATTATTGTATATTAAAAGAAAATCCCAAAGAATAAACTGTTGTCATTCTCATGGTACTGATACATCACTGAAGCTGAGAACAACTGGATAATTCTGCAGTTCAGTCACTTTTGCATGAATGTTCTGGGTTTCCATGCTCCCTGTAGGAATGGATCATGTGTTCCTCTGGCCATTCAGTGGTGATGATGAGAGAAAATATTCCTAATACAAAAGATCTTCCTGCTTGGAGTCCAAACTGAGCATGGATTCCCACATAAGTAAAAACTAGTGACACTTTTTGTGTAACACCACTGAACTTCCCTCATGCTAGATGAGGACACTGCTGTTAATCCTTTTATCCCTATGGTTGAATGAGTGACATTTTGTAAGGCAAAAATATGCCAGTTGTTTAATTTCACATAGTTTTCAAAGACAGTTCTGTTCTAATTTTTATTATTTTCTTCCTTCTGATGATTTTGGATTTCATTTGTTTTTCTTTTCCTAGTTGTTTAGGATGTAATGTTAGGTTATTTAGTTGGGATTTTTCTTGTTTCTTGAGATAGGCCTGTAAGGATATAAATTTCCCTCTTAATACTGCTTTCGCTGTGTCTCAATAATTTTGATACAATCTATTTTCATTCTCATTTGTTTCTATGTATCTTTTGATCTCTCCTTTTATTTCTTCTTTGATCCAGTCATTCTTTAAAAGCGTGTTGTTTAATTTCCACATATTTGTAGTTTTTCCTGCTTTCTTTTTGCAGTGGATCTCCAATTTCAAAGCCTTGTGTTCAAAGAATACACTTGGTATGATTTCACTCATTAAATTTGCTCAAGTTAGTTTTGTGTTCCAGCATATGGTCTATCCTTGAGAATGTTCCATGTGCACTAGAAAAGAATATATATTCTGATGTTCCAGGATGAAGTGCTCTGTAAATGTCAGTTATGTCCATTTGCTCTAAAGTGTCATTTAAGGCTGACATTTCCTTACTGATTTTCTGTTTGAAAGATCTATTCATAGCTGTCAATGACGTATTCACGTTCCCTACTATAATTGTGTTTTTGTCAGTTTCTCCCTTTAGTTCTATTAGTAATTGCTTTGTATATTTTGCTGCTCCCTGATTGGGGGCATATATATATTAATACATGTTTTTTCTTCTTGTTGTATTGTCCCCTTTATCATTATTTGATCTAAGTATGGCTACACCCACTTTTCTCTTGCTTGGAGTATTGTTTTCATACCCTTTTACTTTGACTCTTGTCCGTGTAGCTGGGATGTGTCTCTTGGAAGCAGTATATGGTTGGGTTTTGTTTTTTAATCCAATCTGCTACTCTGTGACTTTTTATTGGTGAGTTCAGTCCATTTACATTTAGGGTGATTATTGATATATGAGGCTTTCCTATAGACATTTTATCTTCTGTTTTCTGGTAGCTTGGTGTCTCCATTGTTTCGTTGCTTTTTTGTTTCTGTCTGTTATTTGAGTTTGGGGGTATTGTATGGTTTTTTTCTTCTGTTTCCTCTTTTTGTGTTATGTGTCTCAGTTCTTGACTTTTTTTTTTTGAGTGGTTACCATTAAGTTTATGTAAAAGAAAGTTTCATATATACAGTAGTCCTTTATCTTCAGCATGCTTTCTATCTCCTTCCCTTTTGCAAATTCAGACCTTTGTTACCTCCACTTTGATGTTTTTGTTGTCACAAATCATTCTTGTTTATGCTGTGAGTTGATTTCTGAGTTGCAGTAGCAAATTGTCTTTTCTTCTTTTTTTTTTTTATGTTTTTATCTCCTTTATCCTTTGTGTTATGTTTAAGTGTATAGTGTCTTATTCTGTGTAGGGGTTGCCATTTCCTGCTCTGTCTGTCTGTTAGTAATCTTATGCATACTTTTGCATCCTTTTGTGTTTTTGTTTCAAGTAGAATAACCTCCTTCAGTATTTCCTGTAATGCAAGCTTTGTGGTTGAAATTCCTTCAGCTTCTGTGTGTCTGGAAAGGTCTTTATTCCATCTTCATATCTAAAAGATAACTTTCCTAGTATATTATTCTTGGCAGATAATTTCTTTTTTTTCAATAATTTGAATATTTGATTCCACTCCCTCCTGGCTTGTAGTGTTACTGTTGAAAAATCTGATGATAACATAATGAGCTTTCCTTTGTAGGTTACTGTCTTCTTTTATCTGGCTGCCTCGAGAATTCTTTCTTTGTCAATAATTTTAGGCAGTTTCAATATAATGTGCCTTGGAGAAGGCCTTTTTGGATTGAGGTAATTAGGTGTTCTGTTTGCTTCTTGGATTCTAGGATCCAGTTCTTTCCACAGGTTTGGGAAGTTCTCATGAACTATTTGTTTGAATGGGCTCTCTGTGCCCTTCTCCCTCCCTTCTCCTTCTGGTATACCCATTATTCTTATGTTGCTCTTTCTGATGGAGTTCTTGTAGAATTCGTTCATTTCTTTTAGCTCTCAAGTCTCTCTACTCTTTCACAGATGTCATTTCCAGATTTCTATCTTTGATAAGACGAATTCTTTCCTCCATTTGGTCAGCTCTATTTCCTAAGCTCGCTATTTCATTCTTCATCTCTTTTATTGAGTTCTTCAGCTCCAGAATTTCTTTAAAAAAAAAAATTCAATGTCTTTGATAAAATATTGATTTTGTTTGTTCATTTTGATTCTGAGTTTGTTAAACTGCATATCTTAGTTTTCTTCCATCTTGTTGAGTTTTTTTCAGAACTGCAACCTTGAATTCTCTGTCATGTAAGCCACATGTTCCATGTCTTTAAGTTCATTTTCTGGAGATTTTTCATTTTCTTTCTGAGCCGTCTTGTTACCTTGGTTCTTCATGTAATTAATGGATTATTTCTCTTCCTGGGCATTACGGAAGTGAATTCTGCAGCAGATTGATATGAAGAGGTCTTTCTTCTGTTTTTCAATAGGTGGCACTGGAGAGTTTTATTTTTCTCTTGCCCTGTGCTGGCTTCTGGTGGAGGAAGATTTCTGGAGGAGGTGGGCATCTCCTCTGTGACCAGGTCCCTTCATCTCACAGCACCACACCTGTGGGAGGATGTGGTGGGTGATGGGGTCCTGAGCCCCTGAAACCCCAGGGCTGCCCCTGGAGCCGGATGCAGAGCTGTGCACCTCAGCAGCCCTGATTGCCCCTGCTGGGATCAGCTGAGAAAGGTGGGGGTGGGGTGCACTGGGAGAGGCTGCTGGTGTGTTTGTGTCTTTGTTTTCTTCTGAGTAATGGCGACTGCCAGACCACAGATGCCTCACCCCGTTTGCTCTTTTCTTGTCAGTGGAATTATTCGCAGTGTGCATCTGCCACTCAGAAACTGTCTCTCCAGCTCTCAGGGCTGTTGATATTCTGCTTTAAAATCGCACCATGGTACCATTTTTTTCTGGGGCCTGCTGCTAGCCCTGGGAGGGTGTGAGGGAGCTGAGCTCTGGAAGGTTAGGGGAAGGCAGGTAGGCACCATGGCTTTGTTTTCTGCCTGGCAGTGCAGGCTGTTAGACCATAGTTGTTGCACTTCTGGATTCAGTTATTTCCCTGAGGTCTCTGCCCTGATTGCTGGATTCAGTGGTACAATATGCTGATCACCCAGTCAGGATTGTTGGGTCCACAGAGAGTGCACCTGCAGCCTCAATACTTCTCTCTCTGGGGGCTGCAGTGAGCTCCAGGCTGTGTCCTGAGGCTCCGTCTCTGCTCTTCTCCCTTCCTCCTCCCCTGTCAACCCCAATTCACCCACCTTTAGAAGTTTTGTTGCATGGATCTCTCAGACATGTTTGTGTGTTGTGTAGGGAATCCTTTATTGAGTTATAGCTGTTCAAATTGTAACTTCAAGGGGAGAGATCAAGGGGGGACCTCACATGCCACCATGTTTCTGATGGCTGAAGTTTTAAGATTATATATTTTGAGTATAATGTATCTAAGAAATATTTGGTTATCGAGAAGGGAAGAAATCATTTACAAGTAAAGCCACCTAACCTTGCCTAAGACATGTTCTTATGCCTATATTTCAGGCTCCTTCATTTTGTGAAAATGAAAGGGGAGGTAATCATAATGGCTGAGTAACTCCGGAAAACCACAGACCTCATGTTCTCTAAAGGAGAGTAGGAAGAGTAACCTCCAAAACAGTACAGGTGAACTGTTCTTCCTTCAGTTAGTAATTGACAAGAATCCTAGAAACTAGGAAATTTTCCTTACTATATTAAATTCAGACCCTTACAAAATCAAAACCTATGTGTCATGAGATGGTTGAATAAGCCTCCTAATTTCCTTCATATAATCACCTATAAAAAACAGAATGGCATTCTGGGTAAGCCAGAATATCTGCAAAATAAATTTAAAAGAACTTGTATTGGGTTTAATATCTATATATACCTAACATCTATATTCTATTTGTTCATTCAATAAATATTTATGAATTCCCTACTATATGCAGGCACTGAGGGTACAGTATGGATAAGATGGATATGACCCCTGTCCTCATGAAACTTGTAGTCTCCTGGGGAAAACAGGCATTAAATAAATAATTACATTCATTTTTATCTGTATAACTTTGTAAAAATAATGAACAAATATCTTCTGTGGTATGATGCTAATTAATTGTAGGAGATATAGTAAAAAGAGCCATCCTCAAGGAAATGAAAGTTGAATCTACATGGCTGTGAATGGATTACATTAGTAAAATGTTTCCAGTTGTCACCCTTAATATCCAATGATGCTGTCTCCTTTACCCCCTACCATGCTCCACTCAAATCTCCTTTCCATTCAAATCCTGGTCTTACTCTAGTTGCACCAATGATAGAATACTATCACTTCTTACTTCTGAATGCTAATCAAAGGAGCCTGTGAATCTTTCCACTAAATGGAATTTCTCTGCCATGCTGCACCTCAGCTGACATGAAACAGGCCTACTCATCCCTGATTCAGAAAGCAGAAACGTGCTTTTTCTTTGATCTGAGGGTTTATGGAACCTATAAAATCTGAAAGTCCTGTTTTAGAATATGGCACAGTACAGAACTGAACATAAAGCCCCTGATCCAATAACTTTATATCTAGGACTTGTCCTTACGTGTTAACAAGCGATTTGGATTTAAAAAAGTGAATTCCTTCATGTTTATGGGTTAGGCCTCTTTAATGCAATGTAACTAGAGGCAAAGGTAAGCTGATCACATCGCCCTCAAAAAACATCAGAGGGACTATTTCTGAGTCTTCAGACAAATACAATAAAAACTCTCCTGAGTCCATCCCTTTAAAAATAGACTAGGAAAGTCTTTAAGCATGTATTTCTCCATTGGTGTGTATATAAAGCTTTTAGATTTCTGAGTCCTAATTTTGGAGCTATATTTGTATAGTTTATTCATTGCACCTATAGCTGACAGTCATTATCACAAGAAATCCAAATGCCAAGGCTGATAATGGTTCCACTAAGACTGCAACAATTTGAGATCTACTACTTTTGTGTAATAATTTTTAAATGAATAACCTTTTAAAAATTCACTTGGGCTCCTCCAACTAAAAGAAAAGAAAAATATAGGGCCGGCCGAGTGGCGTGTTGGTTAAGAGCTGGCTTGGGACTCCAGCAGCCCCAGTTCGGATCCCACATATGAGGACCAGTGACACTGCCCTTTACAGCTAAGATGGTGAACAACAGCTCCACCTGGAGCTGGGCTGCTGTGAGTCCCCAGGGATGGCATAGCTGCAGCCCCTGCTGCAGTGAGCTGCCATAGGCTACAGTGAGTGGCCAGCAGCAAGCGTGAGCGGCCGGCAGTAGGTGTGAGCTGCCAAGAGCTGCTGTGAGTGGCGGTCCAGAGGCAGGCGATCGATCTGCCTCACCCAAGAAGAGCTCAATGACGATACCAACATGGGCCAGTGAATCAATGTCCTCCACAACCAGACTGAAGAACAAAAGGACAACAACTTGTCTGTTCCCCTTACCCGGTTCCCCAACACTGTTCCCTGCCCCCAATTCCCCAATAAAATCTTTTTTAAAAAAAAGAAAAAAATATAAAACTCAAATAGCATTTCCTAAAGGATTCCATGATCTCCAAAATTTTGAAATGTGTATTTAACTGAAATAATTTTTTTAAACAAGTGTTTCATGGAATGACTTTTTTTTTTTAATTGATGGAATCAAGAGAAAAGAGATACACTGTATATGCATGGTGTACTGGTAAACTGGTTTTCTGGAAAACAAAACAAAAGAAAACTCTGATTTGAAATCTTTGTTGATTTCATTAGTACAAATACTTCTATCATGACCAGTTTCGAGCTACCAACCTGAAGTCGCTGAACACAGAGTTGAAAAGAGAGATGCACAATTGGCTTTCATGAGCCTGTGTAAGTCAATTCTAGCACTGATTGGTTGTTATTGGGGAGGGAATACATATTAACTTATTTTCTGTTAAAGAATCCAAAGACTACATCTTCTCTGACATAGTTCCCAGCAAAACCATTTTTTGAAATTATACTTACATTTGGTTTTATTACTTTATAAAACTAAAGATTCCTTTTCATAAACCTTTTCAGTGCTGCACACTTTGATGTCATTTAGTTTTAAACATGGCAATCAATTTTCCCTAATGAGAAATATAGATGAAAATGTAAGTGTTTGTTTGTAAGTGTTTAATGATATTAAAAAGATTTGTGTTACTCGTCTTGTCAGTGATGTTTCTATTCCATTGGATGAGATAAATTTATAGTACTCTCCATGCCTGGCCACCAGATGGCAGACATTTCACAGCAACCTTACAAATAAGGCATGTCATTTCTGCAAGGCTGAACATTATTTTTGAAAATGCTTAAGGAAGTAAAAGCACATTTGATTAAACAACAACAAATATGGAGCACATTACAAACTGAACTGTACTCTTATTTTTATTCCCTTCAGCTCATTTGGGGTTCTTTGGGCATCATCATTTGCTCTGTCATTCATGGAAACATCTGCATTTGAACATGGCTAAAACTGAACTTACGATCTTTCCATCCCTTCCAATTCCACTCCCTTTTCAGCCTTTCTCCAGCTGCTCATCCCAGAAATCTGTAAATTACCCTTCATAATTTCACTTTTCTTAATCTTCCACATCTAATCCATCAACAAATCCTATTGATTCGTATCCATCATCTTTCCTTGGGATTACTGTCGTAGGATCCTCACTCATCTCCCTTCTTCTAGTTTCTGTACAACAGTAATAGCATTGCTTTAAATATATAACTTAGAACATATTATTCTTTTATTTAAATCCTTCAATGGCTTCCATTGATTTAAAGAAATTTTTTTCCTTTACTTTTGATGTTTTTCCTTAATTAATTTATTATTTCATATAGCAATGTCTCAGAATAAACTAATAGATGTGAGTAGATAGAAAGAAAAACAATAGACCACAATATTCCACTGGATACAGCTTTTGGTTCCGTTAGCCCATGCTCTCCCAGAAAATAAATTGTTACTTTAGTGTCCTCAGAGTCATAATCTATATGCCACCTACCACAGGAAAATTATCCGCTGGTCTACCTTAGGGAGGTTACAGGTAGATCTTCAGATCTTATTTTGAGAGATATAAGTCTCTTGAGAGAAACTGTGAAGGGAATTTTGGGATGATGTTTCGAAAATGAATAGGAAGTGCTTCTGACAAGAAAATATTGAGATACATTTGCCTCAGTCCTTTGGGAGGATTCTTCAGTGTTCCAGTAATCTATAGCTGTGTAACAAACCTCAACTCAGCATAGAACAGCATTTTTTAGTATTATCTCTGCTGGCTCTGGGGGCTGACGGGGCTCCACTAAGCCCAGGCTCTTGTGCTTTCAGTAAGACTGTGGCTGGGAGTGCAGTCATCTCAAGGCTTCCTCATCCACATCTGTACAGGAAGATGTGGGCTGTGGGGTTTTGGGCTGGAACACATACACATGGCCTTTCTGTGTGGTCTGAAATTCCTCAAAATAACTGCTCAATGTGGGAGCACAAAGGTCTAGCCATCTTGGCCCAACCTGGGACAGCTCTGAAGGGACCTTGCTGCTCCAGAGCTCCCCATGGCATCGTCCAAGGCTGTCCCTGGAACTGTATCACAACTTGACTTCTCTCTCTGTCCCCTTCTGCTTTTCTGCTCCCTTCCTATCCCTTCCCTTCTCTTCCCTTCCCTTCCCTTCCCTTCCCTTCCTTTCCCTTCCCTTCTGTTTCCTTCCTTCCTTCCTTCCTTCCTTCCTTCCTTCCTTCCTTCCTTCCTTCCTTCCCTTCCCTTCCCTTCCTTTCCCTTCCCTTCCGTTTCCTTCCTTCCTTCCTTCCTTCCTTCCTTCCTTCCTTCCTTCCTTCCCTTCCCTTCCCTTCCTTCTCCTTCCCTTCCACAGGTACTAATCCCAAGGAACTCCTTAATGAAGTTCACACACACTAACTCAGTCTTAACTCAGTCTTCTAGGGAACCCAGCTTGCAACAACGTGGGAACTGTAAATTCAGTAGGGAAGGCTGGCTAGTGAGAGCTAAATGAGCTGTACATATGCGTCCATCAGTATTGGTGCCAGAATGTCCATTTGGGCACAGTGGGTGCAGCATTCTCTTGTGTGTGTGTGTATCTGAGGATACTGAGTAGGGGAAGGGAATTCACTTTATGGACTTTGAAGTTGCTGGTATACAAGTACACTATGACTGAGATTATATGTTTATTTGTGGGGCTTGTCCGGGCACCTGATGCAGATATGGAGATGAGAATTAAAGACCCTGCATGCACAGACCATCCCCCCCACTGCCCCCCAAACACATACCATAGCCACTGTTAGGATGGACATCTAAGGTTGCCTGCAAGAGTTGTGGCGTGAAAGTCATGTGAAGAACTGAGGCACTTAGCATTGTGTCTGGTGCTTTGTGTCTGAAGATGAGCAAGAACATAACATTGGGGGTAGAACCAGGGCCTGCAGTGGCAGGGCTGATGGAGGACACAAGAACCAGTGATTCGCTGCCTAAACTAAGAATCTTCCTGGAGGAAGATTCTCTTAATGACTTTTAAGAAGTTTGTTGGGGGCCAGCCAAATAGTGCATTGGTTAAGAGCTGGTTTGGGACGCCAGCAGCCCCGGTTTGGATCCCACATATGAGGGCCAGTGACACTGCCCTCTACAGCTAAGATGGTGAACAACAGCTCCACCTGGAGCTGGGCTGCTGTGAGTCCCTGGGGACGCATAGCTGCAGTCCCTGCTGCAGTGGGCTGCCATAGGCTACAGTGAGCGGCTGGCAGCCAGCGTGAGCTGCCAATAGCCACGGTGAACGATCATCCAGAGGCCGGCGACCAATTTGCCTCAGCCGGGAAGAGCGCAATGATGATACCAACATGGGCCAGTGAAGCAAAGTCCTCTGCAACTAGACTGAAGAACAAAAGGACAGCAATTTGTCTGTTCCCCTTCACTGATTCCTCAAAGCTGTTCCCCTCCCCCAATTCCCCAATAAAATCTTTAAAAAAGAAGAAGAAGAAGAAGAAGAAGAAGAAGAAGAAGAAGAAGAAGAAGAAGAAGAAGAAGAAGAAGAAGAAGAAGTTTGTTGGGCCCATTTGGTAATTAACCAAAATTCAGAGCTTCAAAACCCATTATCTCCCAAATCGGAGCATGGCTTGCTCCCTTCATTTCCTTTAGAGTTTTGTCAAGTACCACTTTTTCAAAGACTCTTCCTTGACCATTTACTCTACTTAAACTAGCACCTCTTTCATTCTCTCCCTTTATAGTGCTTTCATTTTTTTATATTGCTTATCACCACCTTACATAATTGTACATATTTACTTGTTTATTGACTATCACTCCCACTAGAATATAATCTCTGAAAGGGGAAGGAATTCACTTTTGTTGATCATTGTATACCAAGCACAGACAATAGCAAAAACTTAGTAGATGTTTATTGATTGAATTAGTGAATAGGCATTTTCTTGAGTAATCATAGTCTCTCCAATTGTCTATACTCTGGTAGAATTTCAAACTCTCCCAGAGATGGAACCATAGGCAACAACTTTTTACTGAATGTTTCCTAAATAGCTTTTATTGCATATCAGTGAAATTAAGAGAAAAGATTACTAAGATATAATAGGTAGAAGAAAATAGATCACTCTGGTGAAAAGCACACACTCAAGCTCTAGTATAAATCAGTACTCAAACTTTGGTGAATTGGTCAAATGCCTCTTCCTCTAGTTCTAGCCCTTAATTCTCCCCATTAAGCAAGATAAAGCCAATGCTTCTCGGTGCTTACTGACTTAAAAATACACTTTTAATTTTTTAGTGGAGAATATGTGGGTCAGAATTACACATTTTCATATGAACTTGTTTGTTCCAAATAAATCAGTTAAAATGGGAACACTAATTTATTTGAGTGGGGCTTTCAGTGCTGCCCTGAAAACACCAGCCATCACAAATACACTGATAAGAAGCCTGAAAATATTGATAGAGAGACATTGTATTTCCAATGTAATAGGGTGACTTTCCCCACGAGATATATTTTGCAAGAATTTGCCTGTGAGTTGGAGATGCACCCATTGTCTGCCTGGTGTGCCCTGTCCTCCAGCTTCCTGGGAACTGCTTTCTTTCTCCATATCCCAGGAATTTGGGGTTCACCTTCCCAATCCATGTAAAAATATATTCTTCCTAAACTGTGGTACTTTTCCTCGGGGATAGATTCTCAACCTGGGGACAAAGCCGGGCCAAGGACACCCCTCTCTTGGAGATTTGGAATTTGGAAACCAAAGATTTCTACAGTCTAGAATACAGGAGAGATAAAACCTAGGAAGGAGTTTATTAGTGGTGGATATTTTCTGCCCATGGTCTGGAGAACAGCGACAGCCAGTGTTCAGGGAGGGACAAGAATGCTGACTCGGAGAGGAAGTGGAGACCGGGGATGGAGGGCCTCTTCTGATTTTCGATGGTGCTTGGGGCCCTGGTTCCAGTTGACTGCTGAGGTCCTGCTCCATCTCGGCCCTTGGGTTCTGTGAGACAACCTCATTCCTCATGATAGATTAGCATTTCCCCACTTCATGGAGCTCATTTGCGTCTCTACCAATGTCCACCAAAGATTCTAACAGGCATGCTTTATTATTTTTTTTAAAGATTTTATTGGGGAATTGGGGGAGGGGAACAGCGTTGGGGAATTGGGGAAGGGGAATTGACAAGTTGCTGTCTTTTTGTTCTTCAGTCTAGTTGTGGAGGACATTGCTTCACTGACCCATGTTGGTATCGTCATTGCGCTCTTCCTGGATGAGGCAGATCGGTCGCCAGCCTCTGGATGGTCGCTCACCGCGGCTATTGGCAGCTCACACTGGCTGTCAGCCGCTCACACTGGCTGCTGGCCACCCACTGTAGCCTATGGCAGCCCACTGCAGCAGGGGCTGCAGCTATGCCGTCCCAGGGACTCACACAGCCCAGCTCCAGGTGGAACTGTTGTTCACCATCTTAGCTGTAGAGGGCAGTGTCACTGGCCCTCATATGTGGGATCCGAACTGGTGCCGCTGGCATCCCAAACCAGCTCTTAACCAATGCGCCACTCGGCCGGCCCGGCATGCTTTTCTTTAATAAGTTTCCTCCCTAACTGCCCTGGAACATTTTCAGAAAAGCCAAGAGGAGGAGGTTTTTCTTTCTTCCCTTCCAGGAAAGCAGACAGTGTTTGGCAGCATAAAGGCTTTTCTTCTAAAGGATTGAATCTGGGATATTCACTAAAGTACCAGCCTCACTTTTCTGTTCAGTTTAGGACACTTGTAGAAATGTATTAATCTGTACTGTTTCTGTTATTATAAAGCTCTCTCTGAAAGATATTTGTACAAAAGAGTCTTGAAGACAGCCAGACTTGGAGAGAGATTGTTGCTGAGTACCCTGCAACCTCTAAATGTCTGTAATTCTAACTGGTTATCTTAATAATTTGCTTCCCTGCTAATTGTATTAAAACTGTCATCTCTACCTTTCAAAAGGTAATTAAATGTTTGTGAGGTTTCTTTGTTAAGCCTGAAGAAGAGTTTTAGAATGCCTTGTTCCCTCTTTGTGCCCAAATGAATAGCACACCATTCCCACCCTCACCCCCATTCTTGGCTTCCTTATTCAAACAAATAGGTGAGAGCTTTTGTCTCATTTACTTGGACCAGTCTACTTCCCATTTTAAACCCATTCCTATCGCTATCACGCAATTTATTTTCATGAATTGACCCTCTCATCTTAGTAAAAGTATTTCAATTCCATGGGTCTTTATTTCCTATTATTTCCCAAACAATATTAAAAGATGAGGGTTTTCATTTCTGTGGTATCAACTGACTGCTTATCAGTATCCTAGGAGACTGAGCATGAGTGCTACTGGAAGAAAAAATCATTTGATTTCTGTGGACTCTTAGGGAAACAGAAAACTCTCTGTAAATTCATTTTGTAAGAAAAGCAAACTCACTTTGGGGTGCATGTCCATCCAAATAATAGTTATCTTATGTGCTTGAATGGTATCTCTTAGATTTTAGAGATCTGCTTGGTTTTGTGGTTGTTTGATATATTCCAGGCCTGGGAAACATAAAGTGAGGAAGGGGGCTAACAAGTTGCTGGTGAATTGGGGTCTTGTATCTTTGATGAAACTGGGCCAGGCAATCCCTTAAACTGAAGCTGCCTAGGGTTTCTCAAGTGCTTTTTTTTTTTTTTTTTGCCTGATTTGTCCAAAGAATAGGCTTTGCCTTCTCCTTCTCTCTTCTTCATTACTCTTGGTCCATACTGGGTGATCTACCTATCTCATTTCAGCCAGGCAGTTAAGGCACAAAGCTACTGTAACATATGTGGAGAAATATTGGTGCACACATTGTATACACAAAGATAATTTGATTCACAGGCTCAAATGTCTTCATTTCCTTCCAGTCCATATAGAGAACTCTCTTATTTTTCCTTATTTCTTCGGAAATGAGATTTCTTTCCTTCTTTGTTTCTCTAGCTTACCTTGGGTTCGATATGAAGTTTATTTCACAACAGCTTGTAACCTCCAGTATATTTATGTCTTTTTAGTCTCTCACACATTGAAGCTCCTCTTAGCCAGTTCCTCTTTTCCTGGGCAGGTAGACCTGGACAATGCCCCTTATTTTTCCCCCCTTTAAAAAGAATTTCCCAGTTGGATTTTCAAGACCACCTGATTAGTAGATGAGGAAGCCAGAATTCAAAACCAGGCCGCCTTTTCCTAGAGCTTGGACTCTTAGTCACTGTGGAATATTTCTAACAAATGGACCTGGGATGGGGATGAGATATAAGACTGCAGATAGGTGAGAGGTTCCTGTGCAGTAGTTTCAAGGCTCCTTTTGAGAGTGGGTGGGGTACTATAGTCAGGCTGGCTTAAAAAGAAAATCATGGGCAGGGTGGATACAGTTTTTGTTTCATCACTGTCTTTTAGGATGTATTATCATGGTATACTGCGAACCTTAATGTCAATCCCAAATCATTTCAATACTTTCTTCCTCTAGACCTTTGAGTCCTAGTAAAAATGGAATTCCTAAGTAACCTATTTTTCCAAAGTTTCCAAAGTAAGGCATGAAGATTGGTACCCACTCCGCAACCTGGCACACACACTCATGAGCATGGACACACACACACACACACACACACACACACGCACACACACATCCATTTTCTATATGACACAAACTGTAATTAGCTTTTTAAAAACTATCAAAGTGCAAACTTCTCTCATTTTCAGGTCTTTCCTTCCCAGGTTTTCTCAGTCCTTGTTTATTTCTTCTAATAATACATATGTGTCTTTTCCAGTTACAATTGCTCTGGAACAAACCACCTCCAACTTAGTGAAGACAACAATCACTTGATTATTTCTTATATGCGTAGTTTCTATGCGTCAGGCTCAGGGGCTCTCCTGCTAGTGACATCAGACAGTGACCGGAGCTGTAACAGTAGATTGAGGCAGGGAGCCAGGAGGAGAGGAGCTGGGGGCTGCATGGCACGTCTCCCTCTGCATGGTCTCGGTTTCTCCATGTGGTCTTTCTGGATGATTTAATTTGTGTGTTTTCACAGCACGATGGCCTCAGGATATTTGCATATTTTATATGGCAGTTCAGGGCTACAAAGGAGCCAGGTAGACAGTAGCTGCATCACATTGAATGACCTAGCCTCAGATGTGAAATATTGTCAGTTCCATTGTATCCTGTTATTATAAGAAAGCCACAAGCCTGCCCAGATCTGCTATCCCATTGCTTTCTGCCATTCAGTTGGTACTAGAGTAATGATGGAATCATAGGTGCAAGGAAAACCTTGTCAGCCACGTGGTACAATCCCCTAGCTGATACAATGACTAATCTCTGCAAAAAAATCTGTTATTTACCTTGACTTTCTTTTCAAATTCCAATCATTTTTTAAAAAAAAAAAAAACACAAAACATGAACTGGGCCGGCTGAGTGGCGCATTGGTTAAGAGCTGGTTTTGGGATGCCAGCGGCCCCGGTTCGGATCCCACATACGAAGGCCAGTGACACTGCCCTCTACAGCTAACAACAGCTCCACCTGGAGCTGTGCTGTGCTAGCCTCAGCGATGGTGTAGGCTGTAGCCCCTGCTGCAGTGGGCTGCCATAGGCCAGCATGAGCTGACAATAGCTGCGGTGAGCAGCCAATAGCTGCGGAGAGTGACCATCCAGAGGCTGGCGACCAATCTGCCTCATCCGGGAAGAGTGCAATAACGATACCAACATGGGCCAGTGAAGCAACGTCCTCCGCAACTAGACTGAAGAACAACAAAATAGCAACTTGTCTGTTCCCCTTCCCCAATTCTCCAATGCTGTTCCCCTCCCCCAATTCCCCAATAAAATCTTTAAAAAAACAACAACAACAACATGAACTCTAACATGTTTTCAACTTTATTTTTATTTATTTATTTATTTATTTATTTATTTATTTAATTTTATTGGGGGATTGGGGAAGGGGAACAGCCAAGTTGTTGTCCTTCAGTCTTAGTTGTGGAGGGCGCAGCTAGCTCAGCTCCCAAGTCCAGTTGCCATCTGGCCACCTGTTGGCAGCTCGCAGCCACTCAGCTCAAAGTGCTATGTTCAATCTTAGTTGCAGGTGGGAGTAGCCCACCATTCCATGCGGGAGTTCAACTGGCAACCTTGTTGTTAGGAGCACGTGCTCTCACCAGCTGAGCCATCCTGCCACCTGTTGGCAGCTCAGGGGCAGCTCAACCCCGGCACAGGTCACTGGCCCACGTGGAAATCAAACTGGCGATCCTGTTGCTCAGAGTTCATGCTGTTAACCAACTAAGCCACTCGGCCGACCCAACTTTGTTTTATTTTTAATTATCATAGGTTTTTGCCAAAACTACCCCAAAACCCAATAATACAATAATATTTTTTTTCAAGTTGATGGTTTAGATGAAACAGGATAACTAAATGCACAAAGAAAAAGCCAAGCATAGGCTCATATGATAAATAAGTGCTGAAGATAAGGGAAGTATAGGAAGCAGTTAGTCAGAAACCTCTGCTGGGTGGTGTGGTCTTTAAGCTTTCCATTAAGAGAGTGGTTCAGGGCCAGCCGAGTGGCACATTGGTTAAGAGCTGGTTTTGGGATGCCAGCTGCCACGGTTCGGATCCTACATATGAGGGCCAGTGACACTGCCCTCTACAGTTAACAACAGCTCCACCTGGAGCTGGGCTGTGCAAGCCCCAGCGATGGTATAGGCTGCAGCCCCTGCTGCAGTGGGCTGCCATAGGCTACAGTGAGTGGCCGGCAGCGTGAGCAGCTGGCAGCCAGTGTGAGCTGCCAATAGCCACGGTGACCGACCATCCAGAGGCCGGCAACCGATTGCCTCATCCGGGAAGAACGCAATGACGATACCAACATGGGCCAGTGAAGCAACGTCCTCCGCAACTAGACTGAAGAACAAAAGGACAGCAACTTGTCTGTTCCCCTTCCCCGATTCCCAACGCTGTTCCCCTCCCCCAATTCACCAATAAAATCTTAAAAAAAAAAAAGAGAGAGTGGTTCAGTTGAAGAGATGGAATGGAGAACGTACTTTACACAGAGATGGGACAACCAGATTTAGACTCAGAATGGAAATAAGAAAATCATGAATGGTGAAGGGTGAAAAAATGGGATTGATTCTCACCAAAGTCTATATTACTCTGAAAGGGAAGAAGAGACAAGGATCCAATAGTCAATTTCTAATTTTCCAGAAGTATAAGAAACAGATTTGTAAGGAATAAAAAGCATATGGATCTGGGGTTTAGGAACTAGAAAGCACCAATTTATAGGATGGGTGACAGTTATCTGTTCCGGCTTTGCCATTGAATTAAATTCCAGGTCTTCTTCCCATTAGCTATATAACCTCAGGAATATGCTAACCTCTCTCAGACTCTGTTTCCTCATCTGGAAAATTGCGCCTGCCTCATCAGTTTATTGTGAAGATTAAATAACAGGTTTGTATTCAGGGCAGCGCCCGCACAAAATACATGCACAGTAAATGGTAGCTCTTATTATTTTCTCTGTGGAAACCCCAAAGTGTATCAAGATGGGACTTTTTTTTTTTGCCTACCTCCACAGAAAATCAGTGGGGAAATGTCTCCCAACTTGTGAACTTTTGTTCTTGTTATTATTAATTAGCATTCATATTATTTATTTATTTATTTATTTATTTATTTATTTATTTATTTATTTTGCTGAGCCATCCTACCACCTGTTGGCAGCTCAACAGGCGGGGCATCGAACTGCTGTTGCTCAGAGCTCAGCTTGCACTCTTGAGCGAGCTCTTAACCAACTGAGCCAGTCGGCCTACCCAATGTGTGATTTTAATCCCACTCCTGATAGAAGGTCGGTGCTACAGCAAAACAGAACTAAGGAGAGCAGGATTAGAAGAGCATATTAATGAGATAAGTAATTTGAATTACTGAACATAATAGTCCTCTGCTGTGCTGTGTGAATCTTACCAGGTCATTTACCTCTCCCGCCCTCAATGTCTTCATTTGCAAAATGAAAGGTAGGAAAGTTTTCGGTAAAAGCAAGTTTAAAAAAAAAAAATCTTCCCATTCCTATACCCACTAAAAGGAACTGAAAGAAGCTAATTAGAGAAGGAAACTCTATCTATACTGAACCGAGAAAGGCCCTAACCTCATACTACAAACTCTGAATAATACTATTGACAAAGAACATCACTCGAGGTAAGCTAGCAGAGAAGCCAGGCTCTGATGCAGGGTTCCCTTGCTCCTGGACAGATGCAAACTATGGGGATGAGATTGAGGCACCTCAACTTATATCCAGTTTAGAGGAAAGAAGGCTTCAAAGGATAGGTGGGCTTCAGGAAAGACAGCAACCACCCTGCTTCGAGTCATTTTCCTGCTAAAGGTCTCCAGGAGGCAATGGTGTGTCCAGACATTCTATTTAGATTAGAGACTGCAGACTGGTTAGAAGAGAAGACTTAAAGCTGATTTTGCAAAGCCCTTTACATTAGACTGAGGGCATGTTAAAGATCAATGTCAAAGAATTGAGGAGGGGACACTGGTGAAATGATGGGACCAGCAATCCTCAGGGACCCGTTGGCTCTGCCATTGCCAAAAAAGAATGGGATAGGAGGAGGTAGCCCTCAATAAAGGAGAACTTCATTTTTTTTCTTCCAAACTTGGAGGGCAGTAGTGGGAAAATACTGAAGCCCCAAGCTCAGAGCAGCTGACAGCTGTGCCATCCTTCCTGTCTCACTCAGTGTCCCTAGCATGACAAAAGGAGTGGGGAATTGGGCCCATGAAAGCCTAATAGTCAACCCGTCTTATAGCTAGCTCCCATCTAATGGCTAGACAGGAGAGCTTTGCAGGTTTTGGCATGGCTCAACAGAGTAACTGTTACTGGTCTGACAAAGAGTAAAGCTGGAGTTCCAGCTCCATCAGAGTTACCCTTTGGCGATGGGTATGAGGAACAGCACAGCTGTTTCCCTATTTCTGGCTACAGCTGTGGCTTTGTAATGAGTGAAATGAACACAACTCTCTTTCTCCGTGGGCGACCTCTGGACACCCAGCTGAAACTTGTTTTGCCTGAGGAAACCACAGCTCTGGCTGAAAACCAAGATGAAGAACCTACAAGAGCTGTCCAGTGAGTGTGCAGCCTTCTCTCAGGGGCCTACAAATACATGCCAAGGGCTGTAGGTCTACCTGGAGGGTCATCTTGGGCTTTGAGCAGGAAAATCAACACCTCTGACAAAAAGTTGCATCTGAGTAAGATCTGTTAGGAGAAAGTAGAGTCTGAACTGAGATCCAACTGCACCACCATTCTGCAATTATTGGATAGGTACTTAATAGCCAGTTCAACTAATCCAGAAAGTAAAGTGTTTTATCTGAAAATGGAGATGACTTCTGGTAACTTTGTTGCACAAGGTGACTATCAAAAACAAACTATAGATAATTCCCAAGGAGCTTCCCAAAAGGCATTTGATATAAACACTGAAGAGATGTAACCCATGCACCCAAGCTATCCACCTTGGACTGGCTCTTGGCTTTTCTCTACTTTACTATGAGATCCTTACTAGCCCAGAGCTTGCCTGCACACTGGCTAAAACCACTCTTGATGAAGCCATCACGGAAGTTAATTCCTCATGCCGGTCAACAGGTGGCATTAAAGTAGTTTGGATGCCAACTGGAACAAAGGGTGGAAGTGAATATTCAGGAATAAAGGCAGCCTTTGGGTGAATGTGTGGGGAGACAATGCCACTGGTTATTTATATTTAAATATGTCTTATCTCTCTTCCCCAATTGTTGACTCCTTGAAGTGAGGAACACTTCCAGAAAAGTTGTACTGAGCCTTTCTGTGCCTCGGTTTCCTCCCTGTAAAATGAATATAATAGTGATGTCTACTCCATCGAGTTGTTGTGAGCAATAATGAGTAATATATAATAATATATTATATATAATATATAATAATATAATGAGTAATAATGAGTGAATGCACGTAAATAAAACAGGGCAAGTTACAGTGTAAATGCTCGTAAATATCAATCATTAGGGCTCTGCATAGTGACCATGAGGCATGTAGTAGGGCCTGTAACACCAAAAGGTATCAGTGGATGCATCATTGAATAGGATGTTCACAAGCCTAATAGTTATCACTCAGAGACTACCGTCATTAAAATATCCATGAAACAGATTGGTAGGACAATAATCATTTACACTGGTAATGTGACTCTTTTAAAAAGCTGATACCCTTAAGAGTTCATTGAAATGGTATCTCTCTGAGTATCATTTAGGGTTAATGTACCTGTATACTTCACTGAGTCTTTCCAAGGAGATATTATCCTCGTATCACTATTTCAAAGCTAGAAATGTCAGTCCCTACCATGTTCAGCTCTGCCTAGACATAACTAATAAAGGAAGACCTTCAGCTTTATGAGCTCAGTTCTGTCATTACCAAGAAGGTCATTAAGATGAGCAGAATATTAGAAGAAAGGACGAGAATTAGTTTTGCTGCCCTGATAATCAGAGGGGAATTCTGGTCAGCCACGAAGCTGTATTTTGCCTTCCGAACTTTTGACTCTGAAAGTTCATGTCTTACAGTGGGGCTTCTACCCACCTTCCTGGTTTTCATGTCAACTTTTCCTGAGAACGTAGCTCAGTCCTGGGCCCCAGCCAGGGCCTTGACAACCAGCCTATCCATTTCTCATCCTCTTATCAGACTATGATACTCAGATACTCAGACTATGCTAGTGTTCTCAGATGCTAGATGAGCTTCTGCTTTAAACCCTATTGATCCCTCTGGAACAAGTATCACTGCCCCGCTGACAAATACTCCTATAGTCTGGGAGGCGGTAATAATCATCACATCCCATCTTGGCTGTGGACCCCAGCCCAGATTAACCGTGCATTGCCCATACCACTTCAGACACTATTGTTGGAAGTACTGACCAGGCCAACAAAACCTGGTCAAGCTGCTGGGTCGTCCTTCCCGTCCCATTCCCATTTCTATCTTCCTTTCTCTCTTTCACTGCTGGCTCATTCATGGCTGACAGGAAGGGAAGATTGGAATGGAATAAGACAAAAGCAGATATTACAAAGAAGAGGAGTGATAAAAATACTTTTAGCTCCAGAGATGTAAATGCAATGCATAGGAAATGGAAAATAAAGCGATTCTGAAATTTTAACATGAGGGGGCAAATATAATTCCATAGAGGCACTATGGGCGTAAAATGAGATTTAGCTTCGAGTCTTGCCTCTTCCACTTACTGGTTATATGATTTTGTGCAAGTTCAAGCTCTCTGTGTCTGAATTTTCTCATGTATAAAATGGGGGTTATAACAATGTTTATTTTACAGGGTTGTGGTGAGGACTAAATAAGATAAGACATGCAAAAGTGTTGCACTTTTGGGTGATGGCTGCACTGCCCATGAACATTCTTAGATAAGAAATTGAAAAGTAATACCTTGTGGGCTGGATTTGGCTCAAAGATAAGTTTGGTTTGGCCTTTTGTCCCTAAGGCTATCCCCAGGTTTCGTTGATCACTAGAAGGAACGATAGCACAAAACATATAGTTGTATTTATGGCTGCAATTTATTATGGCAAAGGATACAAAGCCAAATCAACAAAGGAAAAAGCACATGGGGCAAAGTCCAGGGGTCCCATGGAGTCACACAACATGTGTTCAGTTGCCCAGCAATAAGCAGTGACAACACATGTGACATGCTGATCATCAAGAAGCTGAACAGACCCTCAGTACCCAGATTTTTATCAGGTGCTGATCATGTAAGCAGGCACATGCCCAAATCCCAGACTCCCAGGAGGAAAGGTGCTCAGTGTAAATCATGTTGCTTGTACAAACAGTTCGGCCCAGTGAGTCACTCTTATCAGTTCTGGGAGTGGTGGGAACTCTCCCAAATTTCAAGTTCCCAGATGCCAGCCAAGGGCCAACCCTGAAAGTAGGCCTTTCTGAGAGGAAGCAGTTAGGCCTGCTATGCTAACCATTTTTGCACAGGCCTGCACAGGGTTTGCCCATACAATTTTTTTTCATTATTATATTTTACTTACTTAGTTGCTATCCTTCAAAAATTAAGAAATTTCACTCACGGTTTTTAACTTCTTGTGAAAAGTCAGATATTGTGACAAAAGTAGATCCATATTCCCACATGACAAAATTGATAATTCCCTTTAAATAAGACTTAAACCCACCCTAGTCTCCACCACCGTCATAGTCTTTTCCCAGACTGAGCTGAGTGCCAATTGCAACTTAATATCATGCTTTTGTGACTCTGGCCATTGGGCTGTGTGAACCAGGAATGGCCTATTGACCAGAGGAAAAGAGAAAGCACCAGGGATGTGGAATGCCACCGAGTCACGACAATTAACAATAATAGCAATGCAAAAGGGTTGTGCTATTGAACTCCTGCTGTTGAAGTCCCCAGAAATACCTTGAATCCAGAACTTCTCTCTGGCATTGCCTATTATAGTAATTACTCATGGGTATTCTTAGATTGATATCTGTATTGCTATATACAAATCCCTTTTATTTAAGTTAGCTTGAATCAATCTTTGTTCCTATCCACCTAAAGATTATTAACTGAAATAATGATAATATAAATAAAACATTGGATGTATTGTCAGTACTTTATCCCTCGAAGTCATTATTATTATCATCACTGCCAAGACTTGTCGGAGTGGACTAAACTATGTCAGCAGAAAGGTAAATCTAGTTCAAAGGAAATAGATCCAATGAATAGTCAGAGTGGTTCTTCACATCAAGTATTCCAAGAAAGTACCTGGGAAGTGGAACAGAGATTATTGGGGAGGAGGTGTAGTACAATTTTGTATGGGGTTATCAGAGAAAGCCTTACTGAAAAGAGGACATGTGAGCCAAAGCAGGTGAGAATGAAGTCTGTAGGTATCTGGATAAAGAGGGAGAGGAAACAGCAATGTATATGTGGGTTTGTACTTTGCACAATGAGCTAGAAGAGAGTGGGAGATGAGATCAAAGATTGAAAAATGTCTTGTAAACTATTGACTTTAATTAGAGCTCCAGCAGAGTAGTGACTTGAGCTAGCTGATATTTTAAAATGTAGACTAAAGGGAGGAAATGGGATTAGGTAAGAGATTAATGCAATAATCCAGATTAGAGATGTTAATAATGTAGACCAAAGTGATAACAGTGGACTTGGTTAAAAGTGATGAGAACTGGGCCAGCAGAGTGGCACGTTGCTTAAGAGCTGGCTTGGGACGCTAGTGGCCCCGGTTCGGATCCCACATATGAGGGCCAGTGACACTGCCCTCTACAGCTAAGATGGTGAACAACAGCTCCGCCTGGAGCTGGGCTGCTGTGAGTCCCCGGGGACAGCATAGCTGCAGCTCCTGCTGCAGTGGGCTGCCACAGGCTATAGTGAGTGGCCGGCAGCCAGCATGAGCGGCCAGCAGCTGGTGTGAGCTGCCAAGAGCCGCCGTGGGCAGCCGTCCGCAGGCCGGCAACCAATCTGCATCACCCGGGAAGAGACTGATGATGCCAACATGGACCAGTGAAGCAACGTCCTCCACAACTAGACTGAAGAACAAATGACAGCAACTTAGACAAGTTGCTGAACTTGTTGTTCCCGTCCCCCAATTCCCCAATAAAAATCTTTAAAAAAAAAAAAAAAACTTATCAGATCCTGGATACCTTTTGAAGATAGTGCCACCATTATTGAATTGGAGGGCTGGAGTTTCCATTAGCTGAGATGGAGAAAACTTGGTGGAACCAGTTTGTAGGAGAAAAACAAGAGTTCCATTTTAGACATACTAAATTTGTGAAACCTGTTATGACTCAAAGTGGAGATGTCATAGGCAGTTGAATATATGAGTCTGGAATTCAGGTGAGAGTTCTTAGCTGGAGAGTTATTAGTATGTAGATGGTATTCAAAGCCATGGGACTGGATGAGATCACTGAAGGAGAGGGAGCATAGAAGATAAGAGTTTCAAGAATGAGGTACTTCAATGTTTAGATGTCAGTTTGATGATACGGAATCAGCTGAAGAGACAGGAGGCTGAGAAGAGGTAGCCAGTGAGATAAGAGAAAATCAAAGAGAATGAAATAGCTTGGAAGCAAAGAGGATAAAGCACTTCAAGGGGGCAGGGTTCACTGTCAAATGAAGAGGACAAATGAAAATAAAGACTGACCTTTGGGTTTCAGTATGTGACAAGAGCAGTTTGAATGGTGTAAAGGTGAAGAATACCTCACTGGAGTCTTTCCAAGAGAGACTGAGAAGAAAGGAATTTGGAGACTACAAATATTAAATAACAACAACACAATTTATTTCTAGATGTTTTGCAATAAAAGGGAGCAGAGAAATGGGGAAGTAGCTAGATGAGGGATGTCAAGAGGAGATTTTATTTAAATGGGAAAAAAATGATGCTAGAATGATCCAGTGGAGAAGGGAAACTGCTGGTGTAGGAGCGTAAAGACAGTTGATGGAGCAGTGTTCTTGAGGAAACATGCAAAAACAACAGACATTCACTATGAAACATAAGGAAGATGTTAGAAAAACAGATTTCTAAGAGCCTATAGTAAAGATAACTATTGTCTTATGGTCAGATTATTAAATATGGACAACACAGATTTCTAAGAGCCTATAGTAAAGATAACTATTGTCTTATGGTCAGATTATTAAAAATGGACAACAGGGGCCAGCCAAGTGGCGTGGTGGTTAAGAGCTAGCTTGGGACGCCAGTGGCTCTGGTTCAGATCCCACATATGAGGGCCAGTGACACTGCCCTCTAAAAAAAAAAAAAATGGTCAACAGATTAAGAAGGATGAGAGAGACCGAGGGATGGAATTCAAATGGATTGGAGGACTGGGGCTTGAACCTAAATTTTAATCACCATTGGCATTCACATGTGTCTGCATGGGTAGTATCAGGGCATAAGTCCTCCATTGCTGTGTCTGAGGAAAGGAGTCTCCTGGGAAAGGATTCATTCTGAAGGAAGAGAAAGCAGGGCACTTATGTTTGGACCAATAACTGGCCAGAGGGGAGGGGCAGTCAGTACACCATGATGTCTGTCTCAGATTTACCCTCTGGCTCAGCCTCTATAAACCCATGTTAGAGTCCTGGGAAGAGGGGAATACAAGAAATAAAATATCTTTTTCAATAACTATGTAAGATACTACTATCTCACAATAATCATATTTTGTTTTTTCAGCTATTGATGCTAACACACAAAGGAGAAAAGCCCTAATCCCACTTTGGGGTAGCATGGCCTCAGTTCATTAATGACCCTAAAAATTACCTCCCCTCAGCTACATTGGAGAGCAGCTCTAATAGAAGCCAGCCCTCATCATCCTGTAGCAGTGGGAACCGGTTCCAAGAGTAGGAGAGATTTTTTTAATAGTTTGTATCTTCAGGAGCCAACACCCTTAGCGTGGAAATCCCCTGCAGTGGTGGCCATGGTTGGGCAATCTCAAATGACTTCATGGGAAGCAAAGGCTTGGGTGTCAGGTATCACCAAAGGGGACCAGGGTAGGAGAGACTGATGCTGACACAGGTGACAGCTGAGGTGATTCGTTTACGTATATAAGAATCGGTGTCATACTCCCTTAGAGCCTTCTAAAGACAACTGGATGAGACTTAGCAGGTTGCTAGAAGGCCCATGACAGAGTTTTGGGGTGAAAGAAAAATGTACTATTACTGTTACTATGGTACTATTTTATTGGTAGGTTGGTGTGGCTAGGAAACATGGGTTATAAGAAATTACAATCACATAAAGCTGGTGAGGAAGAAAATACTAAAGAAACACAGGTGGCTGAAGAGAACTGAGTAGATGCTGATGACACAAAGCAGCATGCACAACTGAGGACACATATGAAAGAAAAAGCTCAGGAAGGATACAGTGCAGAGCCAGCTGAAATTGTGGATCGCAAAACAATTGCAGTTAAAAAAAACTCAACAAAACAAAGCTATGTTTGGAGAAAGAAAATGATGTAATGCTGACAGATGACAGATTGCTTTACTTCTTTTTTTTCTTCTTAAATCAAGAAAATGGCCATCAAAATGAGAAGGAGAAAGCCAAACTTAAGCAGAAACTGATTTGGATGATGTGATTATGGGTAATTCTCTGCATTATTCCTATTTTTCTCTGTTTTCTAAAAGTTTTAGAATGAGTATTACTTTTTTACTTAGAAATTATTAGTATGTTATTTAAAACAAGGAATTAAACTTGGACATACATAAAAGATTTAGTGAGAGTTCAGTTTAGCTGATGCACAGTCCACAGCCCTGATGAATTATATTCTGAGGCACTGAGAGAACAGATGTGATGGTGGCACAACAGCTGATCGTCTCTAAGGCATAATGGAGATCAAGAAAGTTGGCAATAGATTATATGTATAATTTTTACAGTTTATAAAGCAACTTTACATGCCTGATATTAGCTGCTATAATCTCCTACATACTAGATATTATGCTAGACTGGGGGCCTGCAAACTATAGCGCACAGGCCAATTTAAGCCTATGGCCGGTTTTCGTGTTAAGTATGGGAAACGAAATGGTTTGGAAAAAATCAAAAGAAGACTATTTCATGACATGTGAAAATTATGTGAAAATTGAACTTCAGTGTCCATAAAGTTTTATTAGAACACAGCTCCTTTATTTATGTATTATCTATGTTGCATTTGTGCAACAATGGCACCGTTGGGTAGTTGTGACAGAGAGATCTGGCCTGCAAAGCCTATAATAATTACTATTTAGTCTTTTACTAAATAATAATAATAACAATAATGATAATAATAATTTGCAATTCCTAGGCTAGATGCATATTTGAAGTTAACTCTAATCCATGGCAACTATGAGAGTTTGTATTTCACTAGGTCCTCTCCAGATCCTGCCCAAACGAGTTGGGCTGGGCAGCCACTATTATCCCTGTCATAAAATGGAAGATCAGTGCATTTAAGTGACTTGCAGGTGGTCACACAGGTCACGTAGGGCTCATGTTGGTCTTCTGCTTGCAAAGTCCACACTCTTTATACCATGCCATACAGCTAGAAGACTAGCGATGTAGACTGATGTTTCACTTTTGTTTTAAGATTTTTATTGGGGAATTGGGGAAAGGGAACATTGTGTTTTTCCAGGATCCGTCAGCTCCAAGTCAAGTTGTTGTCCTTCAGTCTTAGTTGTGGAGGGCACAAGCTCAGCTCCAAGTCCAGTCAGCTTTCAATGTAGTTGTGGGGGTTGGGAGGGGGAAGTGGAGCAGCACAGCCCACCATCCCATGTGGGAGTTGAACCGTCAACCTTGATGTTAACAGCATGCACTCTCACCAGCTGAGCCATCCAGCTGCCCGTTGGCAAATCAGCAGCATTTCAGCTCAGGATTAGCTCAGGTTCAGCTCACTGGCCCATGTTGGAATCGAACTGGTGACCCTGTTGCTCAGAGCTCACACTCTTAACCAACTGTGTCATCTGGCCAGCCTCGCTTTTTTTCTTTTTTTAAATGACAAAAACAGTACTCCAGAAATTTTAATCTAGTGAGTTTTATTTTAAATAAAAAAATTAAAATACATTGCTAAATGAGTGGCTATAAAATGTAGAACAAGGAAATGAAATTCACCAAGAATACTTCCCTGCTCTGATCATGGTTCTACACCACAAAACATTTCATATTATATAAATGTATTAAGATATAAGAGAATAAAATGACAGTGCTCTACAGATTTTCAAAGCACAATTATTAATACATGTGCTACTTTGAGATCACAGCTCTGTGAGTTTGGCAAGTCAGGGACGGTGAGCGCCATTTTGCAGATGAAGCTCAGAAAGGTCAAACGGCTTTTGTAAAAGTCATAAAAAAATTAACGACGGAGTCAAGACTTGCGTGCAGATCTTCTGACCTTCAATTCGGTGTTCAGGATATAATAAAATAACTAATGTTTATCACGCTTTTAATTTGTGCGAGGAGCTGTTCTAAATGCTTTACCGATATTAACTTATCGTGAAATATGTTCTATTATTATTCTCTTTTTACAGATGAGCAAACGGAATCACAGAGTGATGCAGTCAGTTGCTCCAGACCACAGAGCTCACAGTAGATGGTGGAGTCAGGACCTGAACTAGACTATGTGGCTCTAGAGCCAGAGTGTTTAACCCCAGCAAACTGCTTGCTCCTGGAGCATCCGACAGCATCCCAAAATACGGCTCTGGGCCAGCAGCAAACCTGTGTGCTGGATAAAATGCAGGTAGGTGACTACCTTGTCTACAGAATAACAGTTTAAGAGTAGTAAATAAAGTTGTTGGTTTTTTTTGAACTTCAAGGATTTTTTTTTCCACTTTGTAAAAAAATTAGTTTCAGGTGTACAAAGCAACATAACAGTTAGACATTTACACCCCTCATAAAGTGATAACCCTCTCACCAAGCAGTTTTGCAGTAAACTGAGTGGATGTTCCTCAAAGCAAAAGGTTTGTTAGTGAAGCCTTAAGTTGTGTGTTCATTTTTTTCTTGTTGCATTGTTTTGTGGGTTACAGATGCAGGTAGTGGATTTACAGGTTCTCTAATCTGCTTTTAACTGAGTAATCCTCTCAAAGTGAAAGGATTGCCTGACAGGACCCATACAAAGAAACTGTGTACGGTGAGCAGTTGATACCAGTATATATATATTTGCATGTTCTAATAATGCAAGCACAACTAACAAAAAGATGGAAGAGCCACTACTTGAAAGTGAGAGGGGATCCTTTGTGAGCCGCAGTGAGATAAAGTAATTAATAATATGATCAAATCTAACATGTAATCTCATTGCTCTCTCTAGAAATAGCATTCATAATATACAAAATGAGAGAAAATCATTAATAAAAATAATTTTGCAATCAAAACAGTTGGAGCCCAAGGACATACATACACAAAGTAAAGCTGAACGCTTTAGCAATGAGCTGGATCACTTATTTCAGTAAATACCAGGACCATTCAGATAAATGTTTGGGGCATGTGACGTGCACAATTTCTATTTTCCTCTTGGTTTTGCAAATGTTACAGAATGTATAATTCAGATAGTGTAAGCATGTCCCTGGAAGTAGTCTGCAATCATTCAAGCCAGTGGTTCAGAGTAGGGTCCCAGGACCAGCAGCAGTAGCACTGCCTGGGAACTAGTTAGAAGGGCAAATTTTCGGCCTCCAGCCTAGATTTACCAAGACAGAAGCTTTGCTGGGTAGGGCCCAACAACCTGTGTTTCAACCAGCTCTCCAGATGATTTTGTTTATAATTTGAGAATTACATACTGCATATGTCTAGAACAGTTAAATTAGAAAGAGCTGGAAGGATAGAGAGACATTTCTCAATACTGAAAGATAATTAGTATTGGACAAAGGCCATTGAAAGTGCCTCTTCTTAAACTACAATTTTACAGTCTTGTGCAAAGTCAGGTCTGGAGACTAACCACCCCAACAGACTGGGGAGTTCGTCAGAAACACAGAATGTAAAGACCCTCCTCTCCCCTAGTTGAATCGTAATTTGCATTTTCACAGGCTTTCCATGCACACTAATATCTGAGAAGCTGTGTTATGGAAAATAGTTTTTAAAATGTCTGATTGGGAATTAACTTCTAAAATGCTGATATTTGGGCTTTTCTTTTGGACAAAATCATACAATAGTGTAATAGTCTCCACCACTTTATGTTTGACTTTTGTAACAAAAATAATTTGAGGGCTTTATTATTTTTCAAAGGGCTTCTTTTCATCTTTGATAATCAGATCATTCTTTTTTGAAGTGCTTATCATCATCCCTGTGTATTTTCTCTTAGTATCCGCACATCATGTCTGGCTCTTGCTTTTTCCATGGCTTTTTCGTGACTCAGCAGTTTCCAATGTTATCTTTACTGACTTTATGAAAGATATCTTGTTTTTAAAAAAATTCCTAGTCCACTTCAGATTTAACTTCCATTAGATGTGTGGATGTTTACATCCAACATTCAGGGAACAGCTGCCTGTCGGGCACTTCCACAGGATGGGTGCGGATGGAAGTTAGCATTAAGCTGTGGGATGTTGGGGTGGAGACTATTTTTATAAGCAGTCAGATCACTAGTTGAATAAGTTCATATCATGATAGCTATTGATTTCTTGAGTTGCCTCATAACTGGAATGGTGGGATAATGGAAACCCAGAAAATAATGACCCAAATATTAAGGGTGATTATATCTGAGCAATAACAGTCCAGTAATTTTTATTTCCTTCTTTGTGCTTATCTTTATTTTCTAAACTTTCTAGAATGAGTGTGTGTTATTTTTGCAATTGGAAAAATACCCTGCTACTTAATAGCTTTTCAAATTGAAATATAATTTGCATTCAATAAAATGCACAGAGATCTTGTGTTCAGTCAGTTCACAGAGTTACGACAATTGTATACAACCCCATGGCAAACAAGATATGAAATGTTTACATCACCAAAGTTTCCTTTATGCCATTTTTAAACCAGAAGTTAGCCTAACAGAGCACTTCTCCTGTAATAGACACACTGCCTCCAAGGCTTTCTAATCTCCAGGGTAGTTTTAGTGTGTTATACCGGAACAGCACACTGTGTCCAGGTTTTAGCAAATATCTTTCTGTTGGCCTCAAGCACAGAACATAGGTATACAGAGTACTCAACGCTGCATTCTGCATTTCTTTTCATCTATTCCCCTTTGTATCTTTCTAGCTCATACTTCAAGCAGAAATTGAGAAACATGTTTTCCTCCTATTATTTCCCATCCCCCACAGCCATTCCTTTTTCTCTTTTTCCTTCCTGCTTTGAAACAGCTATTTACTGCACTGCCAGCAGAGGAGTCTATTAAGATGAAAGCTTTGTCCTTGCCAAGGCAGACAAAGGGCTCTAAATAGAGACTGCCTGCAGGGGTCTAAGAGAGAAAGAGCTGTGCTGCAGCCCTTTCTCCTGTGCTATGCCCCCACTGACGTCCACATCTGCCTCTCAAATGTGTCTTTCTTATGGCTCTGGTTTATGGTCACAGTAAAAGCAGTAAAAATAATGCTGGTTGAAAGATAAAGTTTAAACACAGAAGGAACATTTTCATAAAGGTTATCTCATTTTATTAGGCTCTCCTGCAATACCTTTGAACTCTGTGGGGAAATACTAGTATTCATTAATTCACCCCTTTGTTCATTCACACAGCCCATTTATATATATTTAGGTAGGTACTATGTGCCAAGCAAAACACTACGAGACACTAAGTAACAATGGCAAAAAGAAAAAGGAATAGTCCTGTCACAGAGCTTATTGTCTAGTGGGGGAAACAGATGAGTGAATAGGCTATTGTGACTCAGGGTGTAACAGTTTATGTAGTAATATATGGAACCCAGGTTAGTTACAATATAATACTGAAAAGTTGGGAACAACGTAACTATCTTAACAATATATGTTAAATTACTGCACATCTGCTTAATGGAATGTTTTGTGGCCGTTAAAAGTTAGTTTTTGCAAGTATATTTGAGGATATAGTAATTGACATGTGATACTTTTATAACCAGATTAAAAAAATTGTAAGGTGAAAAACATAACATTGTTATAAGAGTGCCAAGGTACTAGCCAGCATCCAGTGATAGTTATATTTATCTAGCAAAACCTTAAGTTAAAATGTATTTTATAATGAAATTTTTTTTTTTTAACTTTATTGGGGAACAGTGTGTTTTTCCCAGGACCCATCAGCTCCAAGTCAAGTTGTTGTCTTCCGATATTAGTTGTGGAGGGCGCAGCTTAGCTTCAAGTTCAGTTGCTGTTTTCAATCTAGTTGTGGGGGGCGGGGGGAGAGCGGCCTGCAGCCCACCATCCCATGCGGGATTCGAACCGGCAACCTTGTTGCTAAGAGCACAGCTCTAACCAACCGAGCCATCCGACCACCCTTCTAATGAAATTTTAATTTTTAAATGTTCCCTTCTAACTTTTCTTTTAATAGACTATCTATAATTAGCTTTTTGGCTTTAAAATCTAATATTTAAAGAAGAGTTTTAAATATATACATATGTTTATATAGTGTTTACGGTTTCATACATTTCACTTACTTGACATTAATCCTGTGAGGCCAGTGTCATTATTGCTGTTACAGAGGGAAAACAGGCTCAGGGATGTTAAGAATCTAACCAACATCAGAGGTAGTGGGCGGCACAGTCAGGACTCCAACTCTAGTTTTTGTTAACTCCAAATTCAGCGTTTCTTGCATTTCACGTTGGTACCTTACTAGTATTATTTACATTCCAATGGACTCCAGACATTTCAAGCAAGCAAGGGTGCTTGAACTAGCATGGTATATCTATGCATAGTATAGTATATACAATACTATAGCATAATATATATTTCAATGTTGCTTCTTAGAATTAATTATTAAAATAATAACAAGTACTAAGTGCCTAATATGTAGAAGCAACATATTGAAACATATTTCAGAGAATCTAACTCATCTCTTCTTTAAGTATTTTCTCAAAGTATTTTCAGTATGTATTTGTATTTTAGTAAATATTTGTATTTTCCTGATTATAAAAGTAACAACTGTTTGTGTAGAATTTGTTTCTAAAATTAGGATTATTCTGTCATGCGGGTTTAAAAATTTTTCCCCCTTCAGGTGGGTCTGTTATATAGCTTTTTTTCCCCCAAGTTTAATGTTTGAATTTTTATCAAAATAATACAAAATAAAGTCTGAGTAAGCTTTCAGTGAAAAAGAGCAGTCCCTCTTCTATCCCTCCTTGTCCTAATTCCCATTCCCCAACAGATAACTTCTTTTGAAATATTTAAGCTGCTTGGGGGGTATGAACTTTGATCATCTGAATAACATGTGAGTACCACTATTTTCTGGGTTTTTTGTTTGTTTGCTTGTTTGTTTGTTTTTTAATTTCAGATTTAGCTTTTATGTGTTGATTTCCACTGGGGCCCTCCATTTCCTGCCCTAACATGTCCTCGTGGAAGATGCCGGGGTAACCCTAACACCATCCCCTCTCCTCCCTCATACCTCCTCCAGGAAGAAGAGACTCACCTGGCTATCAAGAAGGCCAGCCTCAGCCCCTTCCTTTTTCTCTTGGAAGCACCTGCCTGAGGCATGGTGCCTTCTCTTCTGCTCTTCCATTCCATGAGTGGATTGGGGCAGAGTCTGCCCTGCCCACCAGGCCAGTGATGAAGCAGCTAAGTTCACCAAACTCATAGTAGAAGTATTAGGAAACTCCCCCGCCATACACACACACACCCATGCTTCATTTCAGCTCCTGTTTGACAGAGCAGCTAACGCCCCACTCACTCCATACCTACAGCTACCTCTAAGCTACGTGCCTGGGGTTGCAGTGACAGCTTCCATCCTGCTAACAGTCCCTGCATCTCTTTGCTTCTCCACAGGGGGAGGGATTTCTCTGGCCCCCCAAGTTGTACCCTTGGAATCAGAGCAGAAGCACAGAGGAGTCAACACCATCTTCAACTAGTGGGACCAGCCTCCCCATTCCTTGGTGATACAGTTCTAGGGTGGGTTTCTCAGAAGGTCTCAGGGGGAATGAGCTCATTGACTCAAAAATCCTTTACTAGCATTTCTCTCTCCCCGCTCTCTTTCGCACATCTCACTCTACTCCCTAGGATCACTTCCTCCCAAATCTTCCTGGACCCAAATCTTGTCTCTCAGTAGGGAAGTTGATACTTTGATCTTCATCTGTCTGACTCTGACATCCATCTCTTGATTCTAAATAACCTCCTGTTATAAAGATGAGAATTTAATCCTATCTCACCACCCTGCCCTCCCCAGTCACAGATAAAGCTTTTCCAATTCTCCTGCTTCAGATATAATTTTGTAACATGTCTTAGATTAAGTTAGTATTTATTGGCAATAACATTAGATCATTACATAATTATGGCCATAAATATAAATCTTATCTGCTCTATAAACATACTGTATTATTTTTCCTTCCTGACAAAACTTTGGTCTGTAAAACCCCTCTGACATGATCAAATACATCTGACAATCTATCAGTCCCATTTTTTTCCTGCCTCCTGCTCTAGCCTAGACTGGTTGTTGTCTGACCTATGCAGACTTAAATTTCAATTTTCTCTAGTCTGCTAAGTCAATTACCACTCATACATATTATTTGTAACAAGTGGAAGATTTTTCTCCATATAGTTGTAAGATTATTGACATCACTCCCAACTATCTCATTAATAATGACATGATATTTGCATAAGGTCTTGTAGTTTATGAGGTACGTTCATATATGTCATCCCATGTAATCCTTCCATTAATTTGGTGAAAAGGGGTTTATTATCCTTATTTTGCAGACTCATTTAATATACTGTAAGATAGTGACTTCTTAGTGCCAAGCACTGACAAGCCAGCTTTATAAGTAACTCATATAGTCCTCAGAACACATTCTATATGGTAGGAACTTACCATCCCCATTTCACGGATGGAAAAAATCAAGGCACAAAGGTTAGGAACTTAGCCAAGTTCAATCAGTCAGTAAATAGTAGAGTTAGAATCAACACCGCCTGGCTCCAAAGTCCATGATCTTTAAGAGTATTTTATGCTGCAGAGGAGAATATTAAATAACAGACTCAAAAAATTAATTTTCTAGACTCAGCCAGTCAATAAGGGTCAGAGCAAAGACCTGACCCCAAGTTTTTTTTTTTTTTTTTTAATAGCTCCATGCCTAAAATGTTCCTCAGATTGCTATGCACGACGGCCTTCAGACTGGAGTTTATTATTTATTTATTTATTTATTTATTTATTTTTTGAGGGCAGTGTCACTGGCCCTCTTATGTGAGACCGAACCAGGACTGCTGGCTCCCCAGGCCAGCGCTTAACCACCACGCCGCTCGGCCGGCCCCAGACTGGAGTTTATAAGACAGGCACGTCAGGAACACGAGCTGCCAGGACCCTGCCTCTTCTGACATTGCTGTGATGAGTGCGTTGTTAGGGAAAACTTGGACTCCACCTGCAACTGTTTTCTTAGAATGGAGTTTCAGAAGCTCCATTCTATATTATTGGATATGATATGAGGATATAACCTTTTTAAGAACTTTATAAAATTTGCTACATAATTTGTCTGAAAGGTAGTTTCAATTTAAACTAAGTATGGTATAGGAACCACACCATTGTGACTGTTGCCTGTCTCTCTTTCTCTCTCTCATTTTTAATTCACAGGTGAAAAATTGAAGTTTACCTTTTAAAAAATTTGCAATAGATAGATAGACTACTTTTTTGGTGCTTATCAGCCACTAGTACTTTTTGTTTTAAAATAAATCTTTCACAGTTTTTTGTTTTTATTTTTTTTTAAAGGTGAGAAATTAAAAAAACAAATCAGAACAAATACTAAAATGGTCTTCTGGTTCAGAGAAAAAGTTAACTTCTTAACTGGATTTATCTAAAGACTTCTGATACAGTGAAATATAAAAACTTGAAAATCCTCCAATTCAACCAAACTAAGATTTTCATTTTTTCTTCTAGCAGATTCCAGTATTCAGAGTCTATATTTCTTTTACAGAAGAGAGTAAGTTCCCATGAAATGCTTCTTACTTCAATAATTACTACCAAATGTCCTATAAAGTTTCTGGACTTGTGCACAGCCAGTAGAATTATTCGGTAGAGCCCAGTGTTTACTGACGAAACAATCCGTTAGCAAAGCAGCCACAGGCAGCCTAAGTAAAAAGGAGCAAGTGCTTGGCTTGAACTAACAAAAATTACCCAAATAACTTCTGGCAGCTCCATAAAGGGTTATTTTTGAATTGTAAAGACCTTAAGAAGGTCAAAAAACAGCTGGAAACGCTAAAAGGACATTTATAGGAGAGTCCTTAAGGAGAATATTGTCCACGGGTGACTGCCACCTTTCTAAAACAGTGAGCAGTCTGAATCTGGTTAGTGGGTTCCAAATTTCTCACCTAGTGACTTGGCCTAGTGGTCTTCCTCCTCTTGGGAGATCCTGGAGATCTATATTGTTGGGTGTGTCTTAAGTATCACTGAGACAGAGGCCCCAGTCAGTTTATCGCCCCAGCAACTTCAACCAGTCTCAGCCGGATCCCACCGAAGGCTAGCAGATGATGCTTCATTTATGAAGCTGACTCCCAGAAAAGACTTTTCTTCTTGCTAAAAATAACTTTTTCTGCACTAACCAGCACATGGAGGGTGCTCAGTAAATATTAATAGAACTCTGAAAGGATTTCAAGGCACAGAGAGCATCAGGAAAAGTAGTTGGGGATAATTTTTTTATAGGTGGATAGAGGACTTCAATGCGTAGTTATAAACGAAGTATTTCAGCAGTATTTGCCAGTGGGTATTACATGCCAGGGGTATTGAGAAAGGTCCCTGATAATTGAAAACAGAGGGTTAAGAATTTGAGCTCTGGAGTCTAACAGACATGGATTGAATTCCAATTCTACCACTTACCAGGGACAGCCCGTTGGCAAATTGCTCAATCACCTTGTTTATTTTGTTCATTCGTATAAAATGCAGATCGTAGATATTAATACCTCATAGAGCTTTTGTAAGGATCAAATGAAAGAATGTATGTGAATTTTAACACACTGATTTTCAAGTCCTGGGCTCAATAAATACTTGGCCAAACCAAACTCATTGTGTCTTTTAGTCTATATCCATTTATGAGGATGGTCATACAATTACTCAAAACTCTAGCCTTTGAAATACCAAGAGAGACATATGGGTGACTCAGATGACTTCTTCAGAGAAATGACAGAAATACATATTTTGCTTGTCTCTTTTAAACATAGCAAGTCATCAATCCCAGCTTGTGAATCACCATCCTAGATTCCACTGTAGAACAGAGAAACTCACTTAGCAATAATTAAAGCCAAAACTCACTTAACAATAATCAAAGCCACCGTTTTCAAAGCTTCCCTGAGAGTGGGTGGTTCTTGTTTTTTTCCTTGGAGTACACTGTCAGTGACCAACCATAAGGAAAAATCCTCAGGATTCAAAAACACAATATGAGTAATTAAAATAAACAGGCAACAGAAGTAGAACAAGTTGGTTCTGAGTCAAACTGACAGGAATGGATACTGAAAAGTCTTTTTCTATTATTTTATTATTTTGAAATGTGTATGTTTTTTTGTCTGGTCTCCCTTGCCTTGCCCTCAGGTTGAGGTAAGGGAACAGGAAGATATGGCAGGAGGGCCAAAGGAGAACCTGAAATTGTAAGGTTCTTTGACATGGTTGCTTTTTGTTGTGTAGAGGGACTTCGGTAAAGCTGACATATTGTCGCCCATCTCCCTCAAAGACAGAGTCAGATAGGAGGAAACCTGCCCATTTTTATTTTTTATTTTTATTTTTTGCTTTGGATCACGGTCATTTGTTTTTGACTCATCCAACAGCCCTGACAGAGTGAAGAAATAAGAATCAAGAAGTGAGAGTCTCTCTTCCTGGTTTAAATAGTAGCATGTGAAGTAAATATAGATTGAATGATAGAGATCTTCAATGCAGAACATTTACGGGCTATGCGGTGAGGCAAAAGACTGTGGGCCTTGTTTGAATGTATATGCCCCCCAAGACCCTAGTTTTACTAAGGCAGGTCCATTTTTTTTTTCAGCCTTTAACTGTAATTGCCTTGGGGAGAGAAATCTTGTATATATATAAACCAAATTGTTAGTTCCATGTCTGGGTGCAGCATAGCACAGTGGTTCAAATCCAGTTGCTAGGTGTATAATTTTTGGCAAGCTGTTAAATATCTTAGTATAATACCTCTGTCTTCTCATCTGTGAAATGGGGATGATAATATCATTTACCTCATAGCGTTGCTGTGAGGATGAAATGAGTTAATACGTGTAAAGCACTTAGAATATTATTATCCTTGACAATCTGGCATGTGCACTTGGCATATACTATTTTTGGAAGTCTTCATAACAACCCTATAAATAGATATTATGAATTCCATTTTACTGATGTAAAGTACTAACCTTTGGGGCCTGAAAGATGTTGATTTGAATTCTATCTCTTAGATGTTTGGCCTGGTCAGGATATTTAAAAATAACTGAGCTAATATTCAGGAGATAATGCCTACCTTCCAGGAGTCTGATAGAATTGATGAGTTGATAAATGTAAAGCACCGCGCTGACAAATGTTAGTAGGCCTGCTACATTGCACATTTCTAAAAAGCATTGTTCATGTTATATTGTATGTAAATGGATCCCAATTTCATTTCTAACACAGAAATCCTTATATCACATTTAACCTCTTCTGAATAGTTTTTAGTGGTGAAAAACTCGTTACTTCACTACATGGTCCATTATGTTTGAGGGTTTTTAATTGTTAGGTTCTTCATTTTGATGAACTAAAATCTGTTTATGAACCCATTGAGCCTACTTCTGCTCTTTTGAACAGCACAGAGTGAGTTGAATCTAGGGCCCTTACAATCCTTACACAAGGTGGGTGAGGGGAAGGTTGGGGCTAGGGATATTGATGCAGAGATTTCAGGAGTCTATGAACTTAGTTGGGGAAATTTTTTTTTTTAGCTGAGCCATTCTGCCACCTGTTGGCAGCTCAGCAGCAGCTCAGCTTGGGCCAGGAATTGAACTGGCAACCCTGTTGCTCAGAGCGCACACTCTTGAGAGAGCTCTTAACCAACTGAGCCACTTGGCTGGCCCGGAAAATGATATCTTTATGATCACTTATCTCTAACTAAGTTTAGATATCCTTCAATTATGAATGGAGGCAACAAACCACAGTCATCTCAACAGCAGTCCCCATGATTTGGTCAACAACCAAAATCACACATATTTTTTATATCACACTCCAGTTGTTCCAGAAATCTTGAAATAACACTGACAGTGTAACTTTGCAATATCAGAGGTTATTAGGCCTGTTGCTACCTCTTGTTAGTTTTGTGTTAATAAAAAAAATTATGTATGTTGCTACATCACAAATTTGTTTATAAAAATATTTTGATAAATATATTTCAATATAATTAGTTTCCTTGTAATCCTATGTGTTATAGTTTGTGAATTTAAAATCGTTATTCTAAGAAAGTTTCCATAAATTTCACTGACATAAAATATTTAGAAACCCTGGTCTAATTCCCAAGTCTTCAAGTATTAGAAAACAGTTCTGTCCTGCATGCTTCCTCTTTTCCAGAAAAAGTTCCTAGTATCCTATTTCAGGACATAATTTGTCATCAGGAAACTGCAGCCTGGGAGGAGCCAGCACAGGAAATGAGACCCCCTCACTGGAGAGATGAAGCAGACAACACGGAAACAGAGCCCGCTGTCCATGCAGGATGCAACGCGGTTCTACAGTAGAGCACCACGCAGTGGAGAGAAGGTCGACAGAAAATGGGTGGTATTTCAAGAAAGTAGCCTGTGTGCCTGGGTGGGCATGGAGTGGGAAGGCAGTAGTAACACAAAAGAGCACAAGTGTCCCAACTAGTGGACAGAGCTCAGAAGGGGAATGGAAATAACATGTGTCAGGCATCATGCTTGCCAATTTGCAGACATTATTGGTTTTATCCTCACAGCAGACTAGTATGGTAGATATTATTTCTTCTGTTTTATATGTCGGCAACTCGAAGTTCGGTAAAGATTAAATAACTTACCCATGTTCATCCAGCTGTCCAGAAAACCAGGCAGAAAAGCAGGCAACACTTAGGAAAGTCAGTTAGCTGGCAAGCATGTTCTGGGGTGTGTTGGCTGGATTTTAGCTATTTGGGGGTGCAAGTGGAGCTGTCAAGAGCCAAGCAAGACCTTAGCTCTAAAGTGACTGGGAGTATTAGGCAAGATACCAAGAAGCACGCAGGTACCGCAAACAAAACAGCAACCATTTATCAGAACTGGTACCCAAAATGGCACCTGGGTCTCTAGAACACAGGGAAGTATAACTGACCCTTTCACCTCTGTGCCCTTGTTCATGCTCTTCCTTCTGGTTGATTCCTACTAGATTCTTCTCTGTGACATCCAAACCCCATCTTTTTCTCCATTAGATAGACCAAATGCCTGTCAAGTGATTATCTGTCTTCAGGGGCCTCATCCGGTTTATAACACCTTGCTATGCCTTTCACTCAGGTATTTTCCCCTCTCTGCCTAATAAAGGCATGCAGAACCAAAGCATTCTTCTTCAACTGAGGTTGCCAATTTACTTGTAGAATCACAATTAAATAACCAGCAACAGTACCAATGAACATATTTCTATCTGAGTCATTCATTTCAAGAAAAGTATCATATTGATATTTAAAGCACTCGATGAAGTTTTTTAAAATGATGGAAGTTTTCATTATGTACGATGAAGTTTTTTAAAACAATGGAAGTTTTCATTATGTACTTTCCCCTCCAGTATTTTGAAAACCCCTTGTGCATGCTATTGTTTAAAAAACATAGTATTAATTATTCTTTATGCAAAAGATTTATTGGATGTACACTAATGTGTCTGAAATGGTATATAAAAGACAGAATTCATCCTATTATTAGTGTTTGGATGCACCATAATAGTGACAGAATTAATTTCCATTCAAGAAGCATTTACTGAGAAATTGCTATTAACAAAAGATACCCACTCTGGGAGATAAGTGAGTGAAGAAGATGTGCTCTCTTTCCTCAAAGTGCTTTTCATTTAATGGCAGAGACAGACATACAGAAAGGCTGATGGAGGCCTACACAAAATGTTAAATAGCCAAACTTTCTTTCTAGCTAGAAATAAGGTTTTGGAGGACAGGACTGTCCTTTTCTTTCCTTCCTCTTCTCCTTCCTCTTTCATTTTATTAACTTTTAAAATCATTCATGTTATCTAAAATACATGTTTCCTACAAGAGATTTTTAATAAATTTCAGGTGGATATGTTGAACTCAAGTGTTTCCATTCAAGATTTTGAGATTGTAGGCCTTATAATTAGGCACTATGTGGTGTATGTCTACATGAATGCAAGGAGTAATTCTTTTTGCAAATTGATTTGTTTAGTCAAACTAAAAGTTTTCCTTTTAACAATCTCTTGGATGGTGATGATAACGGGTTTTACCTTTAGAGACAGTCTGAGTGTTATAAGTCAGGTTGGTCCTCTGAGCTTTAGTTTGTAAATGACATTGCTGGGCTAAATGACATCCAAAGTCTCAAACAGCTCTAATATTTCTGTGCTTCCTTGGCACCTATCCAGAGATGCCCATTTTGCTTATGTAGTCCATCACTCAGTTTTATAATGGTCATTCAGTTCTATAATGGTCACAAGATCCGTGGAAGAGAAATGTCAAGATGTTTTAAGTAGAACCTTATAGCTTGATTCAGCATTAAGAAAAGTCTGTATGTGTGTTTTGCTAGACAAACCAAAGTTTAAAAATGCACACATAAAATAAAAGCCCTCTATAACTTCATTGATTGATTATGCTGGTAAGTGTCTTTTTATGTAATACCAAAAAGACTTTTGTTGAATTAAAATTAATTCTCCTGCTTGTATTAATATATGAACTTTCAACCACATTAATGGAAATTACTTTTATGTGTATTTTTCCACATACATGATGGAAAGAGATCCTTTAGTTTTGAAGTATCCGTGGCTTTCGTCTTCGGAATATTTCAAAGTACATTCTTAAAATGTGAATTATGAGTACTTTGAAAACTGGTTTCTTTTTAAAAAATTAATTTCTTTGGATTAAAATATCAAGCATTTTAGAATAAAATGTAATATATACTGCACACTTAAGGAGATTTATTCTTGAGTTTCACAGAGCTTTACAAGTATGAAATAATATAGAAAAGCATTGATTCTTGTTATTTATGATAACGCTCTAAGGTAAGGTAAAAGAATAGCCTTTAGGACATTTTCCTTTTAAAAAATTAAAGTTCTTCAATTATTGATATTGAGCATTTCAGTTAAGTGTCATATGTTTTGGTTCCATCTTTACCTTTCTTGGAATGCAAGTAAATTTTAGAGGAACATGTATACCAAAGCAGGTAGCCCAGCTGAGATGTGTAATAGTGACTGAGTAAATGACAGAGCAGTAAGATATGAAGATAGCTGCAGAGGAAATGCTCAGGCCACTGAAGCTTTTCTCACTCCCATACCCAGGTTCCTTCAAGACTTCCTCTCCTGTATTCAGGAAACTCTGATCCCTATGAAAACACCTACAACCACCAGTGCCTTAAGGGCTAAGTCCTGTGCCTTTTAAAGAGTGGTTATTTGAAGCTATAAAATATATAAATGGATGATGACAAGAAAGTGTAATTCACTGATGTGTGAATATGCCCTAGGCATAATAAAAACTTAACGAGCTACAATCTCCACCAGAACAGTTCTTTAAGACTTGCACATTTTTTACCATTTCACCCCTTGCCGTTTTCCCAAGCACCCACCAGAAGAAAGAACCAAAAAAGAAATCCAAGTGTTGTTCAAATAATATTAATATTTAATAATCATTAGTAGAAATAATAACTCTAAAATATCAGTATGATGTTAGATATCCCAAAGGTACTTGCAAATGCAGTGTGAATATCAAACTTTCTCAAAATTTGGAGTCCTAGTAATAACTACAATATAATGTCAATTGAAGTAGATAAAAATAGCAGCAGAACCCCCAGCCCTGTTTGTAGGTCAGTGCTCACTGCTGAGTGTGCTGTAATTATGTACACTAAGTGAGCTGCAGCTTGAGCTAATCATACTGTACTGAGTGCTAGAAAGCTGTAATTATACAACGACATAGTGTATGCTTGGCAAGATTTTCAGTATTGGGGAATCTACTGTCAAATAGTATCTGGCAGAGTTAAAAGTCCAACTTGGGGACCAGAATAATTGGTCTAGACTGAACTAATTCAGGGCACTGTGGCTCTTAGCAGAATAAGTCACATGTCCATGAGACAGACAAACCCAATGGTAGTGAATATATCTAGAAACAGGGCAAAGTCTTACATTGCATTACTTTAAAACATGAGGAATTTCTAAGAACGAATAACTGCTACATACATATGCACTGTGCCGGCACAGGAGATTTTAAAAATAATAATAAAACAGGATAGGAAAAGAGAGTTCCTGACTGCCAATTGCTTGTGATTATGATGTAGGGTAAATTTGTGTTTTCATAGAGAAATGTACAAAGTGCAATGAATTGACAATATCATTGACAGCTCTACTGTCTTTAATGATGACTTACATTAAATCAGTACTCTAGTGTTTAGTTAAAAAAATATTTCCTTAAATTTCTTGTCCTTCTCACATGTTCTGATAGAATTACACAGGATCACTTTCATAAAAATGTTTCTGTCATGATTTTCTTTCTCCTTGCTAAGCCATTATATTTTACATTGAGTCCTGCCTACTCCAAGGGCAGCTAAGATTATCCCATTGTTACAAATTTGTCTTTCTGTCTGTCATCCAGAGAAATCTGTTTTCTTTAATAAGATTTCTTAATAAGATAATCTTAGTGTTTTTTTTGTATGCCTTAGCACTGAATTCCATTTAGCTTACAAAAAGTTTTACGTACAAATCTATTTGGTGACATTTAAAGTACATATGCTTAAATTTTGCCAAGTGCCATACTTCTATTCTGGTAGAAATTATTTGTTGGCCAAGCAAGTTCTTGGAGTTTTTAAGTGGTAAAGCAATTTTTCAGTCCAAGTGATTTGATCATTTTCAGGAACTTGCTTCTAAAAGCATCTAGATTTCTTGTGAATATTTTGGGAAATTTCCAGCTTCTACAGTCATGTGTTTGCATGGAAACCTTGTCCAAGGTTTTTATAATAGAGCATAATTTTACTTTGTACATATTGTTCAATTTAGGGAACGGAGTATATTAATCTCTCGAAGCTCTTATTAAGCAATGAATTTAGATCATCAGGGAAAAAGATCACTTTGAAATGATCACTTAGCCAGTTTTGATAGGTTATCATTTAAGTAACTATTCAAGAGATTTTTTTTTCCTGCTCTAATACATGTGCTTACATTTCTTCTCGTTGTGATTACCCGTGAGGATGATCAGAGGTTATTAATATTAAGTATGGTTATTCAAAGAAAGCCATAGAATACTGATTCCTACCCTGCTCACTGAGATAAAGCAGTACAAGTGCTTCCACACTTTTGGAACATAATATATTCCTGAAATTCATAATTATACCCCCTAAAAAGGGTTGAACAAATAAATAAGGAAACCAAAGGTAATTCCAAAGGTAATTATAGGTATTTATTAGGCATAATTGAATAAGCTGATCATTGAAATGCAAAGCAGAAATTACCTGTGCCATTAAATTACACCAGCTGATTATCAGTGTGCTCCACTATAAAGGATATAAACCTGAATACCTAATATAGGAAGTGATGTTCAATTTCACAAGTATTCAGAAAATGGAGCAGAGGTTACGCTCATTGGAGGAGAAGAAGTGATGGAGCCAAAAGGGTGTTGAAAGGATAATCAATACACTGATTTCTTCAGAAAATGAGAGGGAGTAATGTAAAGTTTATAGATGATTACAACAAGAAAGGGTTATCTGATAGTATAAACTTCATAGAGGGGTATTTAAGGAGGAGAGAGAAAAAATTGCATGAGATCTCCAAGGATCTCACGGTTCTGCATGTCTTGTGAGCAGACTGTCTGCTATGGACTATCTTTTCAAGGATGTTTGTATAGCAAGAGTTTGGGAAGATTAAAAAAAACAAAGGGCAGATGTGTTTACTGTCCATTATAATAAAAATAATGTCCCCTTATATAGTAAAGATTAGGCAGACGTATTACCCATTTTACAATACTCCCTAAACTCCGGGTTCTTCTCCTATGATGCATCCCCATGTGTGCATGTGTCACCTGACCTTCTTTGTGTCACCCTGCAAGAATTAGGCTTTAGGGAACTGGTACGAGAAAAATGATGATACTCTGGCCACTGCTATTGCTGTGAGTAATAAACTGTACTTTGTCTCTGACCCAGGAATCCTGTATCTTCTGCAAACATCCATGAACCTGTGGCAAGTTAACTGTTAGTTTGCAAGTAGGATAAATCTCAGTCTCTTCACAGTTCTTCACATGAAGATCCTTAGGCATCTCCAAGCCCAGTGGTACAGGTATGTGGGCCAGAAAACAAACAAACAAACAAACAAACAAAACCTACAAGGTTTATAGGATTAGCTCCACTGTTCTGTCTACAGGCAGATTGTGGTGAGTGAATGTGGTGAGGTAAGGAGTGGGAATCTTTTCAGAAGCCTACAGGGGTCTGAGAACTCCTCTTTATTCCTGGAACACAGGATGCTCTTTTCTTTCTTTTTTTTTTAAATTGGGGAATTGGGGGAGGGGAAGAATGTTGGGGAATAGGGGAGGAGGACCAGCCAAGTTGTTCCTCAATCGTAGTTGTGGAGGGTGCCAGTTGCCATCTGGCTTCCCGTTGGCAGCTCGTGGCCTCTAAGCTCAAGGTGCTGTGTTCAATCTTAGTTGCGCGTGGGTATAGCCACCATCCCATGTGGGAATCTAACTAGCAGCTTTGTTGTTAAGAGCACAGGCTGTATCCACTAAGCCATCTGGGTGGCAGCCCAGCTCAAGGTGCCGAATTCAGTCTTAGTTGCAGGCGGGCGTAGCCCACCACTGAACAGGCAACCTTGTTGTTAGGAGCACGTGCTCCCACCAGCTGAGCCATCCTGCCACCTGTTGGCAGCTCAGCAGCAGCTCAGCGTCACTGGCCCATGTGGGAATTGAACCAGAAGCCCTGTTATTCAGAGCTCACACTCTTAAGCTAACTCTTAACCAACTGAGCCACTCAGCCAGCCCCCAGGATGGTGTTTTCATTTCAACATATTTGCTATTGACAATGAAGCTGTAAAAGTCAGGGGAATGGGGTTCTGTCTAAATAATGTGGAACTCTGGGTCCTCTCTATTTACTTCTTTCATGTAATTACTTTCCATAATTTGGAATATACAAATTACAAATACAGGCAAAATAATACTACATATTTTACAAGGATATAGACACATTCATGACGTGTATTGCTTATGCACTAGGATGGGTCCTTATAATGGAGAGGGCAATAGGGCGGGGATCAAGGAGGAAGGAGGAAAATCAAACAAAACCAAATAAAAGAGGGGCACCTGCAAACACTGATGATAGTAGCATGCCATGAGTATCTCAACTTTCCCCACTGTAGATCCCAAACCAAAAAAACAGTGTAATATACATTATGTTTTACCACATTCCCGCAAACAGCCTGAAATAGTCTGAGGTCTGTGAACCCTAATACTAAGCCTGGTGACAGGCCTTGCCTGAGCCTGCCTAACTCCCAATTTGACTTCTGAATTCTGTATCCTTTTTCAAAACTATAGATTTATCCAAGGATATAAATTGCTTATACATTAGAGTGGGTCCCTAGGATGGAGATGGAAATGGCGGTGAAAAATCAAAAATGAAAAATGAAACAAAACCAAATAAAAAGGAACCCTTGCCCAGACTGATGTTAGCAGTATGCCATGAGTAAATCAATTCTCTCTACCTCAGGTTTAAAGCCCAAAACAACAAAATATAGATTTGATCACATTACAGCAAGCAACTTGTAATGCTCTGAGATGTGTGAACCCTGATTTCAACTCCAATCTGAATTGTTTTCATTCTGTTTTATTATGATTATCCTTGAGCTCTGTTGCCTATTTATGATGTCACTTTTGTCCTTAGAACTAGTCATTTGACTTTTTGTTCTCTCTAATTGTGACTTCCAGACACCTAAAGCCATCTGTCCCTCTGGCAGTGGGAGAGACTGACCACGACCAGGAAGCAAACTGTCTACCTGCCCTCTGCAGTGACCTCTCCTGGAGGGGCTTGGGATAGAGGGAGGAGGCAGGGCATAATAATCCCTTTTTTGGTTTTGGTGCTGGAACCTATGAGCCAAATTGTATGCACCACAGAGGTGGGGTCTGGTCACAGAACTGGAGACGCGTATGAGAAGCTACCACAGTCTGTATCCAGAATGAGCCTTTTTCAAATCTGTGCCAGAAGAGGGCTCCTTTTTGTGAGGCTCTGCAGTACTTGAGATGGGATTGGTCAGGTCACAAATAAAATAATAAAGCAAAGAGGATTGTAATACTCTGTTCTTCACAGCACAACACGGAAGTTAAGAATATGGTCTTTGGAGCCAGACAGCCCAAGTTCAAATTCCAGTTGCGTGGAATCTAGAGCCAGAATGTCCATATTAAAATTCTGGCTCTGCTACTTATTATTAACTCTATGACCTTGGGCTAGTTACTTAACTTTCTGTGCCTTTATATGTCCATCTGTAAGATGGGAATAATCACTGACTATCTCCTTGGCTTGTTATTGAGAATTAAATTAGTTAATATACATATATGTAAGGCACTTAGATGATGCAGGGCATGAAGTAAGTGCTGGAAAAATGTTCGGCTTCTCCTTTCTGCCAGCTTAACTTAAACTTCTTGTGTAGGTGGCAGAAAGCACATACAGCTAGTTGAAGGAAAACCAAAACAGGTGATGGGGTTTATGATAAGATTAAAGGGGCAACTTGTGAAAACCTAAGGACAGGAATGCAGAGGAGCCTCTGCTGAAGAGACAGGGACTAAGCTGCCATCAGAATATTTTTGTCCAACTCCCTAAACACTCTAAGATTTTGCCCTTTGCCCTCAAAGTTTATAATCTGTGGTCGACTTGTATGTGTGGTATGATCTAAAAACATTTTTTTCCATTTGGTTGACCAGTTGTGTGAGCCCTACTCATTGACTATCTTATCCTCTTCCCACTGAACTACAATACCACCCTTGTGATATGTCAAGAGCATAGACATGTGTGGGTCTACTTCTAGGTTCTCCGTTTTATTCCATTGGGTGGCTGTTTCCATACCAGTATCACATAGTCTTAATTAATGGTTTTATAATTATCTTGATATCTGATGATAAAAATTTCCCCAGTTATTATTTTTCCAACAGTGTCTTAGCTACTCCTGCGTCCTTCTTCTTGGGGTTAGTTTATATTTTTTATATTTATTTATTTATTTATTTATTTACTTTTGAGGGCAGTGTCACTGGCCCTCGTATGTGGGACTCGAACCGGGGCCACTGGCTTCCGAAGCCAGCATTTAACCACTGCGCCACTTGGCCGGCCCACTTGGGGGTAGTTTAAAAATATAGCTGTCAATTCTGTAACACTTCCCATTGAGAGGTGGGATGTATGTTTCTTCCCCTTGTCCCACAGCATCACTTCTGCTATACTCTATTGGTTGAAGCAGTTGCAAGCCCATCCATGCAATGTGTGGTCCTGGACTAGAAAAAGGGAATTTGCAAAAACAATTGGTGAGGATTGAATAAAGTCTGTAAATTAGTTAATAGTATTATATCGATGTTCATTTCTCGGTTTTGATAATTGTACTGTGATTATGTAAAATGTTACATTTGGGGAAATACAAGAACCTTAGAACATCATAACTCTGATCACCTCCCTCCTGACTTTATAACCTTTTGTCCATTATTTGCCTTTAAAATAAACTGCAAATTAGATAATATTTTTTTTACAGATAATGCTTTGACTTATCTAGCTGTTTACTAGTTTCTTTGTTTATGATTTGTCTTGCATGTCAGACTCTGGGATCATTTTCTTCTTTCTAAAGAATAATTTCTTTGGTGTAGGTCTGTTAGAAATAAACTCTCTCCCAGTTATTATTAGCTTTGTCATTTCATCCTCAAGATAGTTTTTTTTGGGCGCACATTTCTAAGTTAGTAGTCATTTTACATGATCACATGATTCACGTGATCATGTGTTTTTCTAAAATGGGCAAAAGTAAGATATTTAAACCACTGTTTCTTTCCAGTCAGACTTTCCATCTGTTAGACTTTACCTAATATCAGATGACATTGGAATGGCAATGGGCATTTTTAGAATCCAGCGAAGGAAAGTTGAGTGGGGAATATGTCACTTTAACCGCAATTTAGAAAGACATTTGGAGATGTTTCAACAAAACTAGTTAGAAATAATAGATTTTTAATTTGGAAATATATGAAGGCTACCTTCTTTTGTTAGCTTTAAATTTATTAAAGAACTGAGAAAAATTCTGGTAAAATTTTAATGGAACATGAAACAAAAGGGATAAAGAAAAACAGTAAAACCAATGGAAATTATTCTGACATTGAGGGGCAAATGATACTTTTTTCAGAACATGACAAAAGCAATAACTGAAAAAGGAAAGCAGACTCTTGGATTGTTTAACACTCTGTTTAACTAAAGAGGTCAATCACATGGAGAAAGATTTAAATTTCATAATGACTTGACATATGTGTAGTTATTGATGTGCTCGCTTCTTAGTATCAAATCACCCTTTTTTGGCTGCTCTTTGAAAAATGGACCTGGGCCCTTTAATTTTCTTTTCCCAGATAGCGCTCAGACTTGGTCAATAGAGGGTGCTAGAGGAACGCTGCAGGAGAAAAGGGTTTCGCTTCCTGATTCTGGTGGGCTTCCGCAGGTTCCAGCAACATACAAGACTTCGGTTCACCACTTCTCCAGCCCTAGACTCCTGCAGTGTATACAGTTCCTCCAGCGCCCTGCAGTGTATACAGTTTGCCCAACGTCCGGTATCCGGCTCCTGCAGTACTCGCAGCTTTTCCGGTGCCCAGCTCCTGCAGTGCACAGCATCCTGTGGTCCTCCCTGCAAGCCTTTTGCACAGTTTCCTAAAGGAGTGCCTCAGGTGAGACATCGCCCCATGATCAGGTTTCACCAGCACTACATATTTCCAGCAAGTTCCACCCATGGGCACCATAGCAACTTCTCTGCCATTCAACGAGTCACAGCCATGCTCTGTCTGAATCTCAGCTCTGATTGTGGGTGAGGAAGTTTGGAGCATTCTATCTCAGCCTGAAGGTGGTAGCGGTACCTACTATCTGTTATTTCTATATTCTATATTCTTTTCAGTTTATTTGCTTTATGTCTTTTTATTAAACTTTTCCTATAAATTCCTGTGTCTGTCTTTCTCCTGATGCAACATGAAATACTGATATCTATGAAAACAACACATCTCATTTCATAAAACTGCAGTGAAAACATTTTTGATGACAAACTGGTTAATGGTTCTCATCATTTTAAAGGGTGTTTAAAATTAGGCATTGCTCAAGAAAACTTAAATGCCCCGGGAAACTTACATGTCATACATGAAAGAAACTTGATAGAGGGAGTCCCAAATTGGACAACAATCCTAAAAATATATACAATTTTACTAATAAGAATCATAAAACTGAAAGAAGCTTTTCTAAACGATAATAAACAAACTTGGCTCAGCCATGATGGAGAAAAGATGAAATTACCTTTCAATTCTCTCCAATTAGAAAATATAATGAAATTATCATATGAAGAGGTGATTAAAGAGTATGCAGTCAAAAAAGGTAGGAAAAAATAATAGAAGTTTGTCAAGTAGATAATAAGACTATGATGATTGTTTTGGATTTTGTAATATTTGCATTATTTATCAGTTTTTTAGAATCTGTAAAGTGTTTTGATTTTTTTTCTCATTATAAGTAGATATTTGCTTGTGTACCGAATGTTTTATTCATAATTGTGCATTCTTTTTTTTAAAAAGATCCCCTAGTGATAGAAGGTTGTCCACAAGCTTGGGTGGTCTGGCTAGCTCTCTTTTCTCATCTGAGGAAGTTCGTTGGATCAGAGAATCTCCACTGAGGACATTCATTCCCATGGCCTTGACAGATTGTATTGATAAGGTGATTTGTACCTATGAATAGGTGATTTGAATAGTATGGGACAGGAGGAAAAATTGACCAATAGTCCTGATGAATTTCACTTCCCAAATTCTAAGATCCTAATGACGTCTTCTTTGTAGAAATGTCCTCGCCAAATATACAGGAGGAAAAAAAAAGTAAATTCGCCCCAGATGTTGGGGCCATTCAGCTGCTGCTCACATGTTGGCCCAGGACCGGCAGGCTGTGCTGGGCCACGTGTGCAATGTGGTATCATGTTGGGACCCCTCCTCCTATGCTCCCTCCCCCACAAAGGTCAGAACCACATTTGTATACAGTCTCACCACAGTGACTTTTCAGATCCCTGGAGTTTGAGGCATCTGAAAATGTCATCGTGGAAGACAAAGCTTTTATTTCTGCAATGAATAATAAAGCTACAGATAATAATAAGACACCAATACTCTCAGGGAAATGTAACCTGTTAACTGAAGTTCACATCAAAGTGCCAAATGACCGCAATTACATCCTTCTTTTTTTTTAACTTTGAGAAATAATTGACAAATATAATTGTATATATTTAAAGTGTACAATGTGATTTGATATACATCTACATATACATTGTAGAATGGTTACTAAGATCAAGATAATTAACACATCCGCCATTAAAGTAGTTAACTGTGTGTGTGTGTGTGTGTGTGTGTGTGTGTATGGAATGCTTAAGATCTACTCTCAGCAGCTTTTAAGTATACAATATTGTATTATTAACTATAGTCACCATGCTGTATTTTAGATCCTCAGAATTTGATCCTTGTGTAACTGAATATCTGTACCTTTGACCTATATCACCTCATTTCCTCCTCCTTGCAGCCCCTGGCAACTACCATTCTATTGTTTGTTTTTATTAAATCATTTCATTTGGATTGAGGCAAGGAAAAGGAAGTAAGGATTGGAAAGCAACTCCAGTGAGTAGACTTTTCTCTGTAAAAGGGGCAGTAAGGACACTGGAGATGAACCTTTTCCACATCCAAGTTCTGCCTGAACCCTGGTTGGAGAAACTGGCCAAAGGACTGGGAACATTTTTTTAATAAGAAAAATATGCACAAATGTATCCATTATGGAGAAAAATAGACATGGATATGCAAAGGGAGAAAGAAACCCATCAGGAAATAATTGCCAGGAACATGAGATGGAAAATTATAATGAGTTTACCACAAACTTCCCTGACTCAAATACATGAGTTTTCTGAATTCTTTCATATTGACTTGTATCTTTGGTAATGTTTCAGGGTATCTCATTACTTTATTCCTTATTTCTACTCACAGGGAGGTGCATTTGTGGGGGGAGAAGGCAGTATTTTGGGTTTTATCATTTTGAGAAGAGACATGTATTATAACACTGTCCCTTTTATATTTGGCAAATGTTACATGGACAACAGCGTTTTATGGGAAAATTTCTAATGCTGAGATATCAAGTAAGGATCTCACATTGCTATAGAAAGATTTCAAGATATGGTATGTGTATCTTCTATTGCAACTGTATTTTCTGATAGGATATTACAATATTATAGAGAAGTGATATAGACAGAAGGGCCAATACTTCAATAATGAAGTTTGATCTGAATGTGAGTATTATTTTACAGCTAGAAAGCACTGCCATAATTATCCAGTTTAAGTACAAGGAGATTGAGGCCCACAAAAATTAAAATATTTAACCACTGATAGCAAAGCTGAAATTAGAATTTGAATTGGTTGATTTATAGTCCAGGGATCTTTTTACCATACCAAGTTCTTTTCTGGATCTGCCTTATTGTTTAAGTGAGCATGGTAATCAGTTATCACACATTATTCATAATATTTGAGCAAACACTCCTTGATATTGACCAGTGTTCTCCCATTTTGCAAAATATTTAGCCAATGTAGACAAAATAACACTAATCATAATACCCTAAAGGAAGGGCATTCTATTTGTTAGGAATATCCAATCTTCACAATTATTCACAGTGACCTAGGAAGTACATATTTCTATTTTAGTAATGAGAAAGATGAAGTCAGAACTGGAAGTTGAACCTAGTTTTTTGGACTCTCAAACCTGCCATTTTAAGGAAGCATGCATAGCTATGAATCAATGTTATAAGCAGTTTTACTTGTCTTGTTTTTAGTGTTTAGAATTTTTATGATTTGCTACTTTTTACTAATACTCAAATGAATACTTTTAAAATCCCAGCTTTCTCCATAATTTCATATCATCAATGAGACAACAAGAGTGTTTTGACTTATAAAATTATTTTACTTTAAAAAATAAATTGGGTCATGTCACAGCTCTGCTCAGAACTTTCCATGGTCATAAAATCCAAGGTATTAATCATTGCTTGTAAAGCCCCCATTCTGTGCCCCTTCTCACTCCTGTCAGGCTAAACTGGCCTCAGGACCTTTGCATTTGCTGTTTTCTCAAACTGCAATGTTTTTCTCTTAGATATACACAAGGCTGGTCTCTCATTTCTTCTAGGTTTCTGCTCAGCTATCATGATAACAGAGAGGTTTCCTGAGAACCTTATTTATTTGTTTATTTATTTATTTTTAGATTTTAAATTTTTTAGCTGAGCCATCCTACCACCTGTTGGCAGCTCAGTGGCAGCTCAGCTCAGGCTGGGAATCGAACTGGCAACCCTGTTGCTCAGAGCTCGCGCTCTTGAGCAAGCTCTTAACCAACTGAGTCACTAGGCTGGCCCTCTGACCACCCTATTTAAATAGCTGCATTCTCTTTCACTTAGCCATTGTACTTTATCTTCATATCCTACCATATTTCTGTACATAGAACTAAATTCACACCATGTGTTTTGTAGACGTATTATATGGTTATTTTATTTATTTGTTATTGCTGCCCCGCATTAGAATGTAAACTCCAAGGGGACACTGAACAAATATTTCTGAATGACCAAAGCAGAAATGTCCAGACTGGGTTGCTAGGCAGTTTTTATGTGCTTGGTGTGTCTCATAGTCCATCTATTTTAGAATCACAAACGAACATCTTAAAAATACAGATTCCTGGGTCCCACACCTACAGATTCTCTAGGTCTGAAAGTGAGGATCTTTAAATTTGTATTTATCCTTTAAGGACTACTTGCTAATAGTTTGTATATTTCAATTGATTCCTTTACTGAAAATTCCTTCATACTTAGTGTTATATAGAAGGCAACATATCCTTGTTCAGTTGTTTGCATGATGTGGTAAGCAAGAAAAGTTGGATCAGATAGTTCTACTAGGCTAAAAACTTCCCCTAGAGATGGTACCCTGTAGTCAGAGATATGCCAAGAAGGCACCAGCATTCGACATTATTGTTTTAAATTGGCACACAAGCATGTAGATATCAGAAAAGTGCTGGAGAAAAGGCCTCCAGAACTTCCTATGTGATGTTTCTTCTAAGTCTCTTCATGCTGGAGAGTCTTATAACCATGAATATGTCAGCAGTGAGTGCCCCAGCAAGTAAAGTAGTCTGCAGGCATTGGCTGACTACAGGATGATCAGAATCTTGAGTTTTAGGTCTTGGTTCAGTACAGCCCAGTTGAAAAAGATGGTATTAACTACCTAGTGTCCCATTTTCTTCTTTTACTCGGTCACCTAATGTGCCGCATTTTTTGTTGAGATCTTCTTTATCATCAGTCAATGTCTAGGTGTCATTTTGTTGCTGTTGTTCTGGCTTTGGTTTTTAAAGTCCTATACCCTAGAATCTAGACAGCAGGATTAGCATGGGGGACTAGAATATTACCGGGACAATAGAAATTGTGGACTGAATGCACTTATTTTAGGATGTCTCTGGATGATAGTTTCTGTCTGTATTGGCATCGGCACTGCCTCTTTGTTTGCTATTAACTTGGGAGAGGTTGAGTTTTATAAAGTCCTTCCTCATGAGCACATTCAGTAATGATTGGATTGGCTGTGGTAAGTGGAGATAGATGAAGCTCAAAGGCCTTCTTCCCCGTATACTTGCAACGAGGGACCTGGAGGATGGATGTGCAGGATGTGCCCTACACAAGGACAACCAGGCCTGGCAGGATGCAAGTGGAGGCTGACATCCAACCTGCGCTCCGGTCCTCAAGCAATGCCACGGGCAAGAAAAAGGATGCCAACACACTTCCGTAGTCCTGTGTCAGACTTCAGTTTATTACCATGGCAATTCCAGTAGACTTCTGTGTAGGAGCGACTAGTTCTAGGACCAGATCACCACAGTGAACAAACAAGACATTCAAGGAACCAAGAAACACATTGAATCATAATATGTACCCTTGGCAAACATAACTCTCCAAAATGCCTCTTTTCATATTCATTCTTTATTGGTTCAAATTAGATATCAAAGAGTTCAGATGGGACAGTAATTACATTCATATAACGAGAGTGGAAAAACCTTTTAGTTAAAAATCAGATCTTAATTATGGATACCATACAGGAGTAAAATATTATGATTGTAGTAAGTATGGGTAAACCTTCAATTCTAATTCATATTTTACGTTACACCAGAAAATTCATGCTGGAAAGAAGAGAACATGAATGGTTTAGATGTGATAAGTCCTTCAGCTGGTCAAATATCTTTCATCACCAGAGAACCCATACCCAATTAAATATGTGGGTGTGCAAATTAAATATGGAAACATGAAGATTTAGCAAAATGGAAGATTTCCCATTTGGATTCAAGATCCTTTATTAGATTTTTAGCTCTGAGCCCTTTCCTCATACCTTGCTCTATGTATCTCTTCCATCTGGCTGACTGTTCCTATCATATATGTATATCATAGGATATATGATATAAAGGTAATCTAGTTAGTAAAATGTTTCTCTGAGTTCAGTAAGCCTTTCCAGCAAATTAATTGAACCCAAGGAGGGGGTCATTGGAACCTCCAATGCATAGCTTGTTAGTCAGAAAGACAGGTGACAACCTGGACTTGCAATTGGCATCAGAGTAGGGGGAGGAGCAGTCTTGTGGGACTGAGCCCTTAATCTGTGGGATCTGATGCTATGTCCAGGTAGACCGTGTCAGAATTGAGTTGAATTATCAGACATCTTGCTGGTGTCAGAGAATTGCTTGATGGTGTTGGGAAAACCCCCATAATTTGAAAGTGGAGGCAGAATCCTTAGTGAAAAACAAAGTTAAAATTTGTGTCATAACGGGAATGTTTTGAACTTGGAGAAGATAACGTGACATTCCTGAAATTTAAGCACAATCTGATGAGTTTTTTTTTATAAGGATACCATTATTATGACCTTCATGAGTACCTAATCTTCATTGATATGTAAAATCACAATAGGTGAAAATGGCGTTGTCATACACTTGCCCACATCAGGGCATTAAAATTTTAGGCATCAATAAATTAGACAAGCATAACAAGATAGTAAATGTTTTATCAATTAAGGTTTAAAGGAGTCTTTAGAAACATGAAAGCTTTACAACTTTCTGAAAGATGTAATGCCCCATTAAATCAGTGAAGAAGGAAGTAATGGAAAAAGTTATGGACAACATTATCAAAGGAGAGCTATTTACTTTAAAAGGTTCCAGAAATGAGTAGATAATTTGTTCTTTGTAAGCAAACTAAATGTGAAAGGAAGAGTCACCCAGTCTATTTGACCTACATGCAAATTTTACATCGGCAAGAAAACAAGGTTATCCCAAATTAATATTCCAGTTTCCTTTTGAGAGTAAAATAGAGAGAAATCATGTCATGAATGATATCAGTTGTGGCAGACAGGCTAGCTGGGCATTTAGCTGGGCAACAATTCCCAGGTTCCTTTGCAGTTACACATAGCAGGGTTACTGAGTTATAGCCAATAAAATGTGAGTTAAAGTGATGTGTGCCTCTTCCAGAACTGATCTGTAAGACCCTCCCATGCTCTTTCCCCTTCTTCTAGTTTAATACAGTATCTTGGACATCATGTATTGAAGATGAAGGAGCCACAAGATGGACTGGTACTTAGAGGAGAGCCATCTGCCATCAGGAACATTCATTTTGGACTTAAGGTATGTGTGAAATAAATTTCTGTTGTGTTTGAGCTATTCTACATTTTGAGGTTTGTTTTAGCAGTGTTACCTTACCAATATAACAAGGGTCTGTAAATCATTTCTTAGTGACAATGGCACACTTCAAACTAGGTTAACCTAAAGAATCCCCTTCAAAAACCACTGCTATATCCCACCTTTATCCAGTTCTCCACTACAACCCATCCCCAATATTGATAAAAGCCTTAGCTAAGGGTGCAGTTGGGTAGGATATATTGAATATCAGGAAGCCTTGAATCAGTTAGCCTGAGTTGAATCCCACCTCTGCAACTTATTAACTGTATGGCCTTAGCCATGTTACTTAACCTTTCTGTGCCTCAGTTTCCTCATCCATTAAATGAGGATAATAAACCTTCCTCAGAGTTTATTGTAAAGATTACAAGAGATGAGAAATAAAAATCTCTCAGAACAATATCCTAAATGTTTAGTAATTAGGTTACCTACGAGTAAGATCCTGAGGGGAAGAAATGTCCTTACATTTTGCATATTTTCCCCCTTTGGGTTCTCCTTCCCTCTTTGTAGTTCTCTTTTTTGTATTCCATATTAGAATCTCTGTGAATTATCTCTCATGGAACCCTACGGGGCTAGTGCCATAAATTGGGCACAAGAGGCCCCATCCTTTCCTGCTAGCCCATAGGAAAGTAGACGTCGCTCAAGCTACTTAGGCCTTCCTCCAATCCAGACAAAAGGAATGATTTTGGTTTAGCCTAAAAGCCAGGTTCCACTGGAGCTGAGATCAACACCTCCAGAAAGGAATATTGAATGATTTGGAGACCTAATAGTGGCTGTTGTGGCCTTGGTATGTAGCTGGTTCAGGATACCAAATTTTGGGTGTCATGCTGTCTATTTCCACCTGGAAGACATGACTATCGTTCAGAAATATCCAGTTTCAACCTTGGTGATTTCAGCTTCAAGGAGTTAGACAAAAATGTTATTTTAATGAAAAAGACAAATACCATATGATTTCACTCATATGTGGAATCTGAAAAACTGTATGAATGAGCAAAGTAAACAGAAACTGTCTCATAGATATAGAGGAAAAATCAGGGTTGCTAATTGGGAGGAGGGTGGGGATGAGGGAGAAGAGGAAGGGATTAGACAGCAAAAATAGGCAACTACAATATTGCCACTGGGATATGAAAGACAGTTTGGGGAATATAATTAATAATGTTGTAAATATTTTGTGGGGTGTCAGATGGTCATATGCCTTGTTAGGGAGACCATTTCATGGATGGAGAAGAGGCTTGATCACTGCACTGTACACCTGAAGCTGAGGTTGTATAATATTGTATACCAACTGTAATTGAATATATAGATAGTCACGGGATGTGGATTATAATGTGGAAGGGAGTCAGAGGAAGTGTAATAGATATATATGATATGGGGGGGAGGAGTGGGGTGGCCAAATTGGGGAGGGGAGGTTGTCACTTTGAGGGGTAAAAAGTATAACTATTGCACTGTGTTGTACACCTGAAGCTAATTAAAAAAAAAAAAAAAGAATAGCTGGTACCAATTGAAAATTTACATGTGCCGGGTACTACACTAAGAACTTTGAGGTATCCTTTATTGCTTGAGAAAAATGGGAGTGTTTTCTCCCCATAATCCATATCTTTTCCAGTGTTCTTTGTACATGTCTCTACTGTTGACCTAGGTGTTCATGTTAAAATCCTGAAATCATCCAGATTCCTTACTTTCATTACAACTTACATCCATCAGCAAATCCTGGAGGCTCTACCTACAGAATAAAAAATTTCTTACTATTTCATGGTCACCACTCTAGTCTAATAAATAAATTTCTTACTATTTCATGGTCACCACTCTCTAAATCTCTTACCTAAGCTACTGCTGTAGCCTTTTAACTGTTACTGCTTCTGTATTGACCCACTTGAGTGTATTCTTTACATAGCTGTGACAGTGATCCTGCATTTTAGCAAATCCTACCACTCTTCCTCCTTACCCACCTTGTGGCCTCCATCATGCATTCCAGTCTTCTAATGTGCTTTCTCATTCTGTAGGGACTGGAAGATGAAAGACCACATTTCTTAGACTTGGTTACAGCTCTGGCTTGGACACATATGAGAAACTAGGAGAGTGGAAGTGGGGTGGAGGCCATGTTCTGGCCGCTCTGACTATTGTAGCAGATAATCACGGTCTCAGAGACCCTGACTGGGGTGGTGTGGGTGTCAAAAGATGGTTTGGTGGCAGCAGTGAGGACTTCCTGTTTCTTGGGTCATGGCCATGGTGTCTGTTCTCGAAATCGCCAGTTCATTTGCAGTGTCTTGATTGGCCATCTTCCTGACTGTGCAGAGGTCGCAGCTTTACTGGCAAGCTGGTTTGGTGAGGTGTTCTGGGTCTCATTCCTGAGGACCAGTTAGAGCTTGCTCGTCTAACCTTTTGAATGGTTTTATGAGCACCCAAATCTCTTTCTAATTAAATAACGAGAGTCTTTTCTGTTTCCTGTGTCTGAAGTTTAACTGGCATGCTTCTAATCACACTTACAATCAATCTGAAGTCCTTACCAAGGCCTACAAGCCCAGGTGGTCTGGCCCTTAGCTACTCTTTCTGGGCTCTTGCTTGAATATGCTAAGCTTGGCCCTATCAGGGCTTTTGTTTGTTTGTTTGTTTGTGTTTTTTTTTGAGGGCAGTGTCACTGGCCCTCATATGTGGGACCCGAACCGGGGCCGCTGGCTTCCCAAGCCAGTGCTTAACCACTGTGCCACTCAGCGGGCCCGGCCCTATCAGGGCTTTTGGACCTGTTATTCTAATTCCCCTTGATCTATGGCATGACTCATTTGCTCTTTTCCTGTTCCTGCTCAAATGTCACTTTCTTAGAGAGGCTTTCTCTGACCACCTATCTAAAACATCACTCCCTATCTTTCTTATTCCTTTCTCTTCCTTTATTTTTCTTTATTATACTTAAAAATTTATCATTATAGTAACTATTTGGTTAAAGTGTGCCTCCCCCATTGGAAATAGGCTCCTGTTTTGTTAATTTCTCTATCCTCAGAGCGTCAAACAATTCTTGGCACACAGTAGGTGCTTCATAAATACTTTTGAATGGATTCCTATTTTACAGATGGGGAGACATGAGGCAAAGAATGTTTAAGTGACATGTCCAAGCTCACACAGGAGTGGTAGCCTGATGTGGGAGCATTTGCTCTTAAGCCGGACACCTCACTGCCTTCCCAGCATAACCAGTCTCTAGTTGAGGACTCTGTGTAAAGAAAGACTGTTGGGAGATGGGAGGCCGGTGCAGCATGAAGGTTGAAAAAGAAAAGGAATCAAAACGCTTAAGTATTTGCCTGTTTGAGAGAGGGAAGTTCTGACCCACAAACATAATCGCCTGCCTGTGGGGAAGGTACATCCCTGTGGTGGGGCCAGATGGCAAAACAGAAGAATAGAGATGGCTCCATGCCCTGCCTGGGATACCATTCCACTAACTCCCCAGCTTGATTCTAAAATCACCCATCCCTCTGCTTTCCAAGCTCCAGATGCACTGAAATGCCCTAAAATCACCCTCGCTTTAGTTAGCACCCAGGGATTCTCTAGGTTGATGTGGGTTTCCTTAGAATTTACAAGGGCTGGGTTTTACTCTTCTTTATTCATTTGTATCTTTTTACCCTTCTTTCTCTTTGTTCTTTTCTGTTCTCGCCTTACATTTTAATAAATAAAAGCAGTCCAATGCTAATTGTTTAAGACATACATTTAAATTCAGAAATAATAAGAGTTAACTCATTAACATTTCCACTTTGGGCCACCAGAGAGACAGTTGGTGGTTTTTGTATCATGGGCTTCTTTCATCACCAGCTTGGGGTCAGGGTCTGCATCATTTTCTCTTATAAGAAACCTTACTTCTGGGAGTCACTGTAGCGTGATGGAATGAGTCAAACTCTGGAGTCAGACAAACCTCCGCTCAAATAGTGGCCTGTAAGTGTCTTACCTCTCTCAGCCTGATTGCTTATCTGTAAAATCGGAACCAAAAACTCTTCCTTGCTGAGGTTTGTGAGTATTGGTGATAGTGTACATCAAGAACCTGGCACAAGCGAAAAACATAATCAAACTACCAAAGTCAAGCAAGCACTTTTTTCTTTTTTCCCTCACATTCAAGTATAATAACATGGAATGATTATTCTGTGATTACACATAGAATTAATCTGCACAATTCATTTCCTAAACATATATGCTTTCTACTGGAGATTGTACATACTTCGTAATTTTTTTGTTCAAGTGCCTGTTGCAAGATATTGTCTTTTAAATATGATTTAAATTGATACTCGATTTCCTTCTGTATTTTCTAAATTTTCTAAAAGCTAAGACTTTCTTATAGATAATATACATTTTTTTGGTCTGAATTTAAATTTGATTGTGTAACACTGCTAGCATAGCCCATTTTTACCAGGGGTGCCAAAAAATGTACACATTTTAAGAGATGTAATCTATGTATTACATTCGAAGTTGAATTATGTAGCATTGTATAGTATGACATTTACTCAAAAGATGGAGTTAATAAAGTGAATGCTAGCACCATTCATTATATTACAATTTTAATACAGTTTTTTCCTTTCTTAAAATGTGTATACACTTTTTTGACACCCTCTTTTTATTTAGGCTGAAACGCTTCATTACTGCCTTCTCCCATAGTGAAGGCAGTCTAGTCAGAATAACATTGTTTATATTATTCTAATGATCTGTTCTGACTTCAGTGTGTTCTATAAATAATTTTTAATTGTTAATACTTGGTATTTATTAGAGTGCAGGGGAATGGGCACTCTTAAACATTCTTATGGAAGTATAAATTAAAGCAATCTTGAGAGCTACTTGGCTTAAAAGAGTTCTTTAAAAGGTCTTACCCTTGGGTCGGCTGAGTGGCGTGTTGGTTAAGAGCTGGCTTGGGATGCCAGTGGGCCCGGTTCAGATCCCACGTATGAGGGCCAGTGACACTGCCCTCTACAGCTAAGATGGTGAACAGTAGCTCCACCTGGAGTTGGGCTGCTGTGAGTCCCGAGATAGCATTGCTGCAGCCTCTGCTGTGGTGGGCTGCCATAGGCTACAGTGAGTGACCGGCAGCCAGTGTGAGCAGTTGGCAGTAGGTGTGTGCTGCCAAGAGCTGCTGTGAGAGGCCAGCAACCGATCTACCTCACCCGAGAAGAGCATAATGATGATACCAACATGGGCCAGTGAAGCAATGTCCTCCACAACTAGACTGAAGAGCAAAAGGACAGCAACTTGTCTGTTCCCCTTCCCCGATTCCCCAACACTGTTCCCCTCCCCCAATTCCCCAATAAAATCTTTAATAAATAAATAAATAAATAAATAAATAAAAGGTCTTACCCTTGATCTCACTAATTTCACTCATAGAAATGTATTCTAAAAATATAATAAGATGTGGTCTTATATTTTGGAACAAACATCACTTCATTAAAACATCACTTTACAGTAGAGATTTGTAAATATCTAAATGCTCAACAAGGAAGAATAATTAAGTAAGATAAATATTACATATCCATTAAACATCACTTTGGAGGAAATGATTTAATGGTACTGGAACATTTTTAGAACATAGTTATAAGTTTAAAAAGTAGGACAATCTATACTATACATATATATATAACATGACAATATAAAATAATATATCATATATACACTACAATCTCAATTTGTAAGGAAAAAACTGTATATAATACATAGAAAACTGAACAACAAGAAGTACAGAAAAATGATAACAGTGCTTATACCTGGGTGGTACATTTTTATTTTCTTCTTTATAATTTTCTGTATTTGGTAAATTACCTTCAATAAAAGCATATCATTTTGATAATCGTGAAAAAAGCTATAGAACAGAATAAAAAATAAATTTAAGGGGTTTAATTGAACACCTAACTACAGAATATAAAGCATCAAACAGCAGGTTGAAGCACCCCACTAGCCCTGGGTAAGGCCTATACTCACTGCAACTGCTTCCCATCACATCTTTTTGTGAGGAGGTAACTGGTTCCTGATATCATCAAGCCCAGGGCAAGATGAGAAAAGCAAGAGTGCCATGGAGTTAGTCCTGGCCTCTTCTAGACTTGAAGCCCCAGAGAGCACCATTCCTCACCCTATATGCCCAATTGAACGGTATATCATATTTTCTACTATAGATTGAATGTTTATGTTCCCCCCAAATTCATATGTTGAAAACTAACCTCCAAAGTGATGGTATTAGAAGGTGGGACCTTTCGGAGGTGAATTGGTCATGAATGGGATCAGTGCCCTTGTGAAAGAGACCACAGATAGCTCCCTTGCCCCTTCCACCATATGAGGACACAGTGAGAGGACATGTCTATGAACCAGGAAGCTGATGAGAACCAGACTCTGAATCTACTAGCATTATTGACTTCCCAGCATCTAGAACTGTGAAACAAATTTCTGTTGTTTGTCAGCCACCTAATCTATAGTGTTCTGTTACAGTAGCCTTAATGGACTAAGATATCTTCACTGACTCCTTGATGCTTTTAATTTCCCTGAGATCCGCTAGTGTCAGGCAACTGTGCTAGGCCCTGGAAGTATGAAGATATAGTTGTTGCCTTCCTGGAGCTCTGCTGGGAAAAACAGTAAAACAACGGGCTAACTGCTATAAAGAGGTAGACCCAGGATGCTTCACGGGCTCAGAGGACACCTCAGCCCAGCCTGTAATTACCAAGGAAGGCTTCTTAGAGGAGTTGATGTATATTTCAGATTCACTCGAAATGCATGTATATCTCTAACCCCTGCGGCCCCACAATATAGCTTGAAAATTCTTTTACTTGTCTTTAGTCAATTCCATCTCTCATTCTACTTGGAAAGTTCCAAATCTTTCACTCTTTCCTCACCCAGCTTACAACCTCCTTTCCCTCAGCAGTCAAACACCTTTCCAGAAAAATTTGATTCTTCTTTTGTGTGCTAAGCAGAATTACATAATTGCCACATTTCCATTTTTACCTTCGCTACTAGGAAATTCTCAGTTATGAAGTTCAGTTGCTGTTTGATCACGTATTATCTGCTTTCTAAATGAGTTATGATTTTTAATAACAATATCACTTTTTATTATTAAGACTGAGGCCATTATATTTCAAGTACCTCAACTGTTTTCCAAACCCACTACTTTTCTAAATCTGTACCCTCCTCCCTTTCTGTCCTCTAGTCTCAGATGAATGCACTCAAATATTTAAGTACTGTAGGTGACCTCTGATGGAGTTTCTTCGTTTGGCTTCCAGCCCCTCTATAACTTTGCCATAGGACTAACTCTTGTCTACAGACATGCAAATAACTTCTGTCTGGTGGACAGACAACGCTCCTCTTTCCTACTCCCCCAACCACCACCCCCATTCTCCCATCCACATGGAGAAAGCCAGTTTTGCAATTATTTGTTAAATTCATGTCAATATTCTTTTACTCCATATACATGTGTGGTGCTTGTAAATCTTTACAATTTCTCATTAAAAATGTAGAATAATTATCTTTCACAGGCCTTCGCTTTACATGAGCTCTGATTTTACCTATTTTGAAAATGATTCTTAACACTTAGATAAGCTTTTGAAAGCTGACGTCTATATTTTCTACTTTTACTTTTTACTTACCCATTGAAATCTTTTTCACTCTACCCCCATATATATGTATATATGTGTATATATATATATGTATATATGTATATATTTTACACTTGTCAACCTTATACTGAAACCATTCTGAAAAAGATCAGAGTGAACACTTTTCGGTTGCATCTTGCTGTAAATTGCTGCATTTGATACAGCTAAATCAAAGTGATATTTACTTGTGGGAAAGACAAAGCCTCCATCTCATGGCCCCATGTGTGCAACCAAAACTTCCAGCCACAGATGTTCCTGACCTTGGTTTCAGTATTTTATGGCAAGGCAGAGCTCTTTGGAAAAGACATTAATGCTGGGAAAAATAGAAGGCAGCGGGAAAAGAGGAAGACCAAGTAGGAGATGGACTGACTCCATACAAGCAGCCATAGGCATGAGTCTACCGGGGCTGACTGAGGATGGGAGGTGTTGAGGACAGGACATGGTGGACATCACTTATTCATAGGGTCACCAGAAGTTGGAGCTGACTCAATGGTACATTACTCACTAAGGGTCCTCCCAACTTCAGAAATCGCATTTTGCTAATTGGGAGTTGCAGAGAAGATAGGTAAACGGTAATCTATAGGACTCACACTTACTATAGGGGCAGGAGAGCAAAGATAGTAAAGAACCTTGAACTCTTCAAAATACAACCAGACAAACTGTATTAACAAACCAGAATTCAGTTTATTCGAAATCACTGCAGTCAGGGAAAACAGTGCCTTAACAGAATCAAGAGAGTGGAGTCAGAGAATTATACAGGTTTTGGGGGGAGTCTTGGCTCAACGTGTTTATGGCAGATATTTTAAAGTGGGGAACAGCCTGGGATTGGGCAAGCTTGTGATATAATAGTTGAGGGTTGCTGGACATAGTAAGGTGAGAATCTTGCAATGAGTCTTGTTAAATAAACCATTGTTTGACAAGGGAAACTGTTGTCTCAGATAAGCTGATTTGCAGGGGTTTCCTAAAGCAAACAGTGAAGTTATTTATTGGCTTATGTTTTTGTCTTCCCTGGGCAGTTTCCTTGAACAAATAACTCAGTCATGTTGACACAGGTGGTCTCAGGTCTTAGGCCTTCCAGCTCTATCATATTGATGCAGGTGGCCACAGCTCTCACGAACTTGAAATGAATATAGAACAAAGTAGCCAATAGCAGTGACATGTTTGATGAAATCTCTACTCCTGGCCTCTCTTGAGCTCCACACCCATCTATTCAACTTCCTACTTGACATTTCTTCTTGAATGTAGTACATATTTCTCAAATTCCAAATAGAACATATAACAAATTCCAAAGACTACTTTCCTTGTTAGTCTCCATTTCAGTGAATAGCACCACTGTATCCAGTTATTTAAGGTAAAAAACCTAGGCAGTTCTCCTTTCCTCGTCCCCCCACATGCCATAACTAGTTTGTTGGTAGGACCTCCAAAATATGTGCCAAATTTAACCACTTAACATCTTCAATATTAGAACTCTAGTTCAATCCATCATTATCTCTTGCCCAGGCACAGTGTCATTACAATAAACTATGTCCACACTGTCTTTCCTTTTTCTAGGCTAGAAATGTTTATTCCTATGTCAGGTTTCCCTGTATCACTATGCCTCCAGATTTTTCCATACCTTTACCATTATTGAGATCTTTCCATTGAGAGCCTTTATTTCTTCAGAGAGGACTTTCCTGAATCATCCTAACTAAAGTTGGCCTCTCTCTGCCCATCACTCTATCCCATTGCCATATTTTATTTATTTTATAGTAGTCAGCAATTTCTGAAACTATATTATTTTATACTTTGTTTCCTTATTTCCTGTCTGTCTCTACCCTGTGAATATAAACTCCATCCCACCTACTAGGTTTCAGACCCTGTATGTCCACTGCCCTGAACAGAACCTAAAGCATAGTAGAGTCTCAAGAAATAATTATAAAATGATTCAAGAAGGATTTTTCAACAACAAAAAAATAGATGAATGTGCAGATCGAAATATGGATTAATATAACCTCCCCAACTTAATAGTATTTATTTATGCAGAAGCTAAATGTTAAAATAACTTTCTGGGGTTTTGAAAATATATTTAAAATGATGTTTCTTTGTTTCAGAATAGCAAAATTGAATTTTAGTGGTTAAAATCAAATATACTCATTTTTATATACACTGTACTCAGCAACTTAAAAAGCGGTTTTCAAGTGATGATAGGGAGGGGCTCCCCCAGGCAGTTCTCTGGGATGTAACCACTAGCTATGGACCAAAAAAGGGGTTCTGTGGAAAGTAACCTCACAGAGTGATCTGATCATCAATTCCTAACTGGGCAGTTCAAGGTGGGTGGTTATGCCCCAAGCATATAACTTTTTAGTGAAAGGTTTATATTTGACCTTAAGCAAGACCGATCCATTGTTTCGGTGCATTTATGTTAACACACCTTTGAAATAAACTGTAACCACCCTCAGGAAAGCACATAACCTTATTAACTATCCTGTAATCCAATCCCTGCCTTACTTTCTCCCACCTCCATATAAACTTCCTCCTTAATTTCAAATGCATAAAAGAAGCGGGCAAAATTATTATCATCTAGGGCATTTGAGATCTTGCTCCCCAGCATATCTCATCAGTTTGGCTCAGATGATCTCTTATAAAAATTCTTAACAGGTTTGCACATTTCTTATATCAACAATTCTAGTATCATTGAGTTGTATCAGTCAAGAAAAGTTAGTGCCAGGGCCAGGCCGAGTGGCTCAGTTGGTCTAGAGCGAGTGCGAGCTGAGCTCTGAGTAACAGCAGTTCGATGCCCAGCCCGAGCTGAGCTGCTGCTGAGCTGCCAACAGGTGGCAGTATGGTTCAGCTGAAAAAAAAATTAATTAAAAAATAAATAAAAATAAAGTCTATTAAAAAAAAAAAGAAAGAAAAGTTAGTGCCATAGTTCAAGGAAGCGAACGACAGTGACGGTCTGGGAAGCAAGCATAATGATGAGTCTGAAAGAGCTGCTGGAGAATATGGGAAGCTTGTTCACTTCATATGAGCATCAATAGATTGAGAGCATATTTTTTAAACCACAGAACTAGGCCCCAAACTCCTTAACAAATAGTAGTTGAACACCTACTATCTTCCAGACACTGAGCTGGCAATGAGAATATAAAGATTTTTTAAAAAATGCTACAGTCCTTGCACTTCTCACTGTTAAGTGACTGTACAGATGGAGATCTAACTAGTGTCCAAATCACCTAAGCCCTTTGATCCCAACCTTTGAGGTTTCAACTTCATTCTAATTACAGAGAAAAGCTGTTGAAGGGTTTAAGTGGCAGAGTGGCATGATTAGACTTTCATTTCACAAAGAAGAAATTGGTCTGTTGGAATTTTAGAGGATGATGATGGATAGGAGCTTGGCAGTGAAGGGTAGAGGCAAAGAAACTGAGAAACCATTTAGAAGGCTGCTCCAGTAAACCATGCAAAGAGAAGATGATAACCAGAACTAAGAGCTGAACTAGAGATGGAAATACTAAGGAAATGGAATTGACAGGACCCCTGAATCGTTCGATAAAAGGAAGTGGATAATTAGGGAGAAGGAGTCAATGTTGAAAACTGGTTTGGCAGACAGAAGATGAAAAGTTCATCAAAAGGATTTTGGATTTTATTTTACGTTTTTTTTTCACGTTTTACACCCTGAAGATTTTTGATGTGACTTTTTTCCAAACAAGCATTTAAAAAAAATCTCTACTGTATAATTTCTTCCAAAAAATTTGCTATACTATGAATTGTGTTTGTGATTAGAAATCAGCAGAGTCAGGAAGAAACTTTTCTTAATTACAAATTTTCTTAAGATTTGGAAGTAAATAATTAATATGTCTAACAAAAAGACTGGTAAAGATACCTCTACTTTGTGTATCTAAGTAAACTCTTCATGTTATTGGCAAATGTATGGTTCTCAAATTTTAAATTTGACAAGACCACCCACATTGGTTTTATGTGGATGAACTCTAAATTATCCACATTAGAAATGTTCTAACTATAATCTTTTCTAATTATCACGTTCCAAAAAAGTACCCTTCAAACAGTCAAATAATTACATTCAGTCATTCTTATGTACATCAGCCATAAAGCAGTTTTAATAGTCTCTAAAATTAAAATTTTTTTCTTTTTACTTTTCTTAAAAAAAAAAAAAGCAAATGATAGAAACTGGCCTTTCTATTTTATCTATACGTATAGAAAACTGATCATTATTATTGTGTCAAATATTTCCCAGTGGACTTTCTATATCAAGACATGGTAACTCAAAATAAACCTGTGGTTGCATCTATTTACATTTTTAGCAGTGTTTCTACAGCTTATGAATGATTTCAACTGATGTTTTATAATGCAAAGACTTTACGTCTTTTCTCATTAAAAGGATTTTCTAAATAAATGTGCATTGACATAAATGTTCATTATGTGGGTTAGTGTATAGACAATACATTAGGGCAATGGTGAGGTGAAACACATAAACTTGGAAATAGAGTTTCATTTAATTATTAATTTATAAAATGTAAGAAATGGATGTACTTACAAATATGCAAAATCATCTTAAAATATGGGTTCATTGCCTGAGGAATCCCTGGTTAGGGTCTAATAGATTCCATTAATATTTTCCCAAAAAAAAAGAATTAATAAACATACAAAAACTTGACAATACAGGCAAGCCTGGTCCCAGTATTTGGTTTTTCTCAATCCATGGAGAGTGGGAGCCTGTACACAGGACTTGATCTGGGGACAGACTTTTGGGCAGCTCCAGAATTTCCTGTGACAGGGACTTTGGATGGCAACCCCTCCACCATGAGAAACTGCATTCACAAATAAGCATACTGTTTTCACTTGAATTTCACTGTTACTTAAATTATTTAGGAGTGCTGAGGAGATTAGGGGAGGCTAAAGGGCTCTCAAGCCATCCTCTGGTGCTCTGTGGTAGAGCTGGCTGTCTCAGGATATTTTGGGGACACTGAGATTTAAGAAATCTGGCTTTGATTTCCAATACCAGGTATATTAGTTATTGGCATGGTCCTGGCGTAAATTTACTCAATCTTTTTGAATTTTGTTTTGCTTGTCTGCAAATGGGAATAATAATATTTTGATCTTGGCGTGGTTATTCGGATCAAGATTGAATGTGTAAAAATGCCTAGTATATAGAAAGCAATGAATACATGCTAGTTAGTTATCATTGTAATAGCTTAATGCATTAAATACTTGTCATTTTGTCGCCCCTGCCCCAATACTTCTTTATAACTGTGTTCCTTTCATATTGCTGCTATAACAAATGATCACAAACACACTGACTGAAAACAACATAAATATATTACCTTACATTTATGGAGGTCAGAGGCAAAATTGGGTCTCACTGGGCTAAAATCAAGGTTGACAGACTGTATTCATTCTGAAGTTCTGGGGACATTGATTCCTTCTTTTTTCCAGCTTCTGCATATTATCCTTGATTTGTGGCCCCCAGCTAGCAATTATGTCATTTGGACCTCTGCTTCTGTCATTAGGCCTGCTTCTGTAACTCTGACACTTCTGCCTCTTTTATAAGGACCTTTGTGATTACATTGGGCCTACTGGATGATCCCAGATAATCTTATAATGTTCCTTTTTCAAAATCCTTAATCTAATCACATCTGCAAACTCCCGTTTGCCACATAAGTTAATACATACACAAGTGTATTAGTCAGGGTTCTTCAGAGAAACAGAAACAATAGTGTGTGTGTGTGTGTGTGTGTGTGTGTATGTGTGTGTTTGTAATTTATTTTAAGGAATTAGCTTACGTGGTTGTCACTGGCATGTCCAAACTCTGCAGTATGGATCGGCAGGCTCAAGACCCAGGAGAGAGGATGGTGCAGGTCAAGTCCAAATGCAGTCTTCTGAAGAATTCTCTCTTGCTCAGGGAGGCTAGTCTTTTTGTTCTATTCAGGCCTTCAACTGATTGGACGAGGCCCACCCACACATGGAGAGCAATCTGTGTTCAACCATTTAAATGTTAATCTCATTCAAAAAACACCCTGCTATTTGACATAAAATTAACCATAACAGCAGGTTTTAGGGGTTAGGATTTAGAAACCTTTGGGTGCTGGGGGTGATGATTCTGCCTACTACAAATAGCTATCCCTCCATATCCATTTATTGAGATCGATGCTAACCTCTAAATCTATAAAAACAAGTTATCCCCATTTCTGCTTTTAAGGAACTCACATTTAGTGGAGAAGACACGTAAATTGATAAGTACAATGCAATAGAGTAGGTGTAATGATACAGTTATGCACAGTATGCTATGGTAATACAGAAGAGAGAGAAGCAATTCAGCTTGGGAGTGGGAAGTGCAGGTGGAGAAAATGGGGGTGACAAAGAAAGCTTCTAGAGGGGATGATGCTCAAGCTGAATTTTAAAGGATATGTGGGAGTTAAGAAAGGGAAAAGGCATCGCAGTCAGAGGAATCAACCAGAGCATAGAGAAAGAACTACTCCAATACGTCTAATTCTGCATTCACCTACTAGCTTTCTCATTGTAACTTAACTTCCCTTGAAAGATTTGTTTTTCCTTTTGGTTTTCCTATCAGGAAAGAATATGTTGACCAGAGAACTCAAGTGCCCAGTTCTTTTCACAATAATATTTCCCAGTGTAAATGAATAACTTGGCATTTAGGTATATATGAACCATCTTTGGGGTGTGGTAGGTGCTGTTGGTTACTGACCAAACAACTGTCTTCCTGTTCCCCGTCCTAACAGAAATCCAATTTGTTCAGAAATTTGATAGCAATATATTCAGGCAACGTGAGTCCCTTCGTAGACCCAGGGGACAAATTATGAGTGTTTCCTGTTCAATGGAAATATCTGTTGAATTTTTAAAAACTTTTTATTATTATTAAAATACAGTTAGTGTTGTGAGTCACGATTGTGCATCCTTGCATTATATATTGATACATAGCACATGTAAGTAGCAATTATTCTCACTGCTATGAAGTGCTTGTGCTTTGTTCACTCAACAGGCAAACATTTCAAATTACAGTACATTAAGATGTCAGTGACAAAAGGGAACGGTCTAAAAATAAAGTGATTTTTAATCATTTCATAAAATGACTAACTCCTTTTACACCTGAGCACATACTCTATGTTCTTGCACATTCTTCTTAGAATTATAAAGCCAAGCGACATACTTATGATTTTTCTTTTTTGGTAATTTAGTTTCCAGAAAGTGTCTCCCTGATTCTCCAGCATTTGTTATCAGAGAATTAGACTTGCTTTTCAGGCAGGGATGAATCTTGCCATGCACAAAGACAAACTAATATACACTTTGTTGCTCTTCTTGATTACTTCTCATTTCCATTTTTGGCTCAAGCAGTATATGGATCTGATATCTTCAGGCAAGACAAAGTGATTCTCAGTTCTCATTCATGAAGTGAAGGAAATGTTTAAGAGTACTGCTTCTATGTGTCAATAAAATCAATTGGCCACTTCCTTGCCCCCATGATAGCCTTGAAAAAGTGCTTTGAAGGGCCTATGTATGAGTCAGGGATTTTTTGAGTCTTCTAAAGTCTAATGGACTTCATAAAACACTCCCTTTTCTGCATGGCTAATGAAAATATTGTTTAAGGCAAGTCTGATGCCTGGTGAGCCCTACTTTTTTGAATTGCCTTACTCAGCAAAGAGCTTTATTCATTTATTCTTTCAACAAATATTTATTGACTGCCTGTGATGGGATGGATACTAAAGGTATATCAGTGACCAAGATAAAATTGAATCTCTGCTCTTCTGTGTTTCCACCTGGAGGGAAAGGGATAGGAATGAATGAACATGTGAGAGAAAGGAAACAGCTTGTATTAACTGAGGGAATTACTACTGCCTAGGTGGGATCACATTTAAACTGCACACAAACCCGATGCAGAAAATATTTTTTTAATTATCCACATTTTACAGATGAGGAACTGGGTGACAGGAATATCTACCTTGCTTAAGACTGAAGAGTTTATAATCAGCACAGCCAGGCATTCAACCCTTTTGCCTGAATTCAAACTCTGTCCACTTAAATACTAGGCCGAAATGCCACCCTTTTACCTCATGGCGATAACTACCAATAAAATAAAAAAGACTTTGTTTTTATTTCTCATTTGAAAATAAGATGTTTTCCTTTATATTTGAGTTAAAGCACTTTCTCGATGTGTGTGGCTCTCCAATTAATGTCTTTGGGCCTAAGTACTATCCTTGAGCCCTGGGCAAGTGGGTTGTTGTCTTAAAATAAGCCAAACAGTGAGTCTTCTGGTATACACATTAGATTCATACATATATTCATACATGTATACATACATGATATAAGGGATATGTGTGTACGTGTGGAATTTTATATATATAGTGGAAAAGTCAACAACATGTATGAATAAATGGAGAAATTTAGCAAAGATGGAAACTCAAAAGAATCAAGTGAAATGCTAAAAATGAAAAATATATTAGCTACAAAGAATTCATTTCATATTCTTCAAAGTGCCTGGACACAGTGGAGAAAACAGTCACTGAATTTGAAGACATTTGGGTCAACAGACATCTTCCAAACTAAAACACAAAGAGTAAAGGGAGATTAAAATAAAAACAGATTACAATATCTAAGACCTCTGGAGCAATACTAGTGATCTAAAACATGTAATTGGAGCCCAATAAGGAGAGATGAAAGAGAGGGGGAGTTTTGAAAATTTTTCCAAAAATTTTTAAAGACTTTACCTCACAGAACCAAGAAGCTCAGCAAGCTACTAGAAAAATACAAAGAAAACATGCATATGTATACTATAGTCAAACTACGTGTACATCTTTAAAGTACTGAAATTAAAAAAAAATAGTCAACCTACAATATACCCAAATGATTTCTTTGCAATAATTACAAAATACATTTTCAGACAGATAAATGAGAGAATTTGTTGGCAGCTGATCTAAATTACAAGAAATGATAAAAGGCAAAAAAAAAAAAAATGCTAAAAGAAATTTTTGTTCTAAAGGGAAATGATATCAGATCAGCAAGATGGAATAAAAACATCAAAAGGCCTAATATATCTTTTTAATGTTCTTTATGTATACAATATTATATGTGTTATATATAATATTATATACGTGTTATATATATTATACATGTAATATTTACATATATTTCATACATACTTAGAAAGATAGGTATGTAGGTAGGTAGGTAGATGGATAGATAGGTAGATAGATAGATGGATAGACAAATAGATACAGATATAGATTCCTATAACCTGCAAAAACTGATGGGACTATTATGGGAAACAGGGGTTCCATTTATAAGGACAAGGAAAAAAACACGAAGTAATTTATAAAATGCTACTAAGAGTGGTATAGAGTTATTATAAATACATTTAGGCATCAGCAGGAGTGCCCTCACCCTGGAATTCTGAATTCCAGATATGATTGGCTTAAATCCCACATCTCTTCTCCTCTCTCTCATGCCCAGAATTCTTGTTTTATTCTCTGCATGTTTGTGTCTATTCCTTTATCTCTACCATGACATTAATGCAAACTAGGGCCTTCCCCATGTACTCTGTTCCCCTCTCCCATCCGAGTCATCTTGAATAACAAGGCAATATCGGAAAGCAAACATTTTACTGAAGATCGATAGGAGCTGCATATTCTACTTCAAACAACAGAAAATTGCTTGTAGAACGTTTTTGTTCTAAAATGTCCCTTGTTCATCTCATTGGTAAGGTTTTCTCACTGGCTACTTCATCCATGTACTACTTTCACCATCACATGAGCTTCTCTTTTTGTCCTGTCACCTTTCTGATCCTTTTTTCTCTTCTCTCTCAAGAATGAAATGAAATTTTCCCCATGTTCTCATGCAGAGAAACTTAGCCACCCCTCTCATTGCTTTGGCTCCTGTCAACACCCCCACCTTCTCACCGGAACTGTTTCATTGCATAACTCGAGGGGCCTCACTTACGTTGTAGTCCATGTAAATGAGACTCCCTGGAATTGTGCAGTGCACAGACTGAGCAGCAGTATGGGGCGGCGCTACCCCTACTTTATTAAGATATTTTCCTAATCAAAGACGATTCTGGTGTCAGCTATTATGCTAATAATCTCTCACCTATATTACATAAAAAGACCTACAAAACCTATAGGAGATTGAAAAAAGACAAAATAAGTGGAAAGCTATACTATATACTTGGATGCAAAGCCTAATGTAAAAATGTCTATTCTTTTCAGATTCATCCCTGGTGTCATCAATTCTAATTAAGATATCAACAGGTTTTTCTTTTTTTCTGGTGACAATAAATTTTATAATACATTGAATAATTGAACATGAGAAAATGACAATCATAAATGTTTTGGAAAAAAATGAGAACAAATAGTAGACCCTATAATTATTGCGATCACAAGTAACTGTAATCCATATAGTCATCTAATTAGCTAGTTTCCCATCTCGCTAGCTAGCTATCTTTGATCTAACTTTTGTGGACATCTGAAGTATATCTTTTCTTTTAATAACATTTCCCCTTCTCCCAGAGCAGAGCATCACCCACACAATGCATCCCACATGGATTTTGTGGAGCTGCCAATCATAGGACCCCACTCCCTGGCCTAAAGGTGGACAAGCAATGTAGGCAGGACCACTCAGACAGTAAAACTATCTTCTTGGCCCTAATGACTGTCCAAGGATAAATTAATGACTCAGGTCCCTCAGAGTTTTCCCTGGAAATATTCAAAAGGAAGCTGAGAAAATATATCCCCTTCTGGGAAAGATAACCGGGATGATGTAAGCCCAAGACTGCTGGCAGATATATTTTCTGCCAGTGGAAAAAGACCATCTGTTACAGGAGAGAATGAAGCCAAGCAGAAGTAAGTAAACATGAGAGATGGAATTAGCAAGACAGAAAATCCTGGAGGTCTTGAGTTCCAGTTTGAATTTCTGAAGCTCTAGAACCTACCTGGTTCCTGAAGGTCTTCTCTGAAATCTCAGTTTTCCTATTATGTTTCTAATAATTTAGACATAGAGATAGAGATATAACTGCAGGGATTATTTTTCCTTTCTTTGCCCACCACCTTCGTGGTTACCCCACCCAAAGGAGAAAAAGAGGAGAGATGCCACCCTGGTTAGTCAGGTTTCCAGACATGTTTTAGGGTTGTGATTTACTAATGGTAAATCATAGATTTAGGTAAACTTTAGATGATGATGGTGGTTATGGTGGTGATGGTAATGGCAGTGATATGTGTGTCAGTACTTGTAATAATACCGGCAGCAGTAGTTCTGCTGTTGGGTGTGCCAGATGGTGCTTGAATGTCCTGGAGTTTCTCCAGGTATGTTTTACCTCTGGGGTTGAAGTGGGGCTCAGTGGCTTGGGAAAGTAGATGATAGAGCGGCCATCATCGGTATAGAGTAATAGAATCTGAGCAGACAAACTCTAAGGGAGTTTGCCAAAGGTGGAACTCTCTGAAGTTCTCTGCTAAGAACACTGCATTTCCCTTATTGGGGAGAATCTGAACACATTTCATCTTAGCGTTAAGCCATCTGACTTGTGTATTTCTTTGGATTATCCTAGGTTACCCAAGGATCATAAGGTCACCAAGTGTACCACATCATTGAGACAGCTTGAGGTTCCCATTTTAACTCTTTTTTGTTGTTTTATTAAATTTGTTGTGGTGACAATGGTTAGTAAAGTGTACATGTCTATAATACATCATCTGTATAGTGCACTGTGTATTCACCCCCAGAATCGGTTCTCTTTCCATCATCATATATTTGACCCCCTTTACTCTCTTCTACCAGCTCCCTCCCCACTTACCCTCTGGTAACCACTAAACTGTTGTCTGTGTGAGATTTTGTTTGCGTTGTTCCTTTGTTGTTTTCAGTTTTATATCACACATATGAGTGATGTCATATGGTTCTTGACTTTTTCTCTCTAACTTAGTTTGCTTAGCATGATAATCTCAAGATCCATCCATGTTATTTAAAAAAAAAAAATCCAATTCTAACTCTTCCTGGCCTGCTTTTCCACCATTACCTCTCATTCTTGTTACCTGGATGTTTTTTTCTTCTCTCTTATTTAAGGAGTTTGTACAACTCTCTAATGAGTCTTTCTTCTCCTTGGACATTCATTCATTGAGCCATCTATTTATTCAAATATGTATTTAATAAGTATCTACTATGTGCCACTCATTATGCTAGTTATACTCCAGGAGTTTTTAGCTTGGTAGGAAGTCAGACATGGACACACTTTAATAAACAATTGCCGAACCCAGCCTCATTTTGCAAAGCATTGGTGTGGTCGATCTAATAACCTTTCCTCAGTACCTCAGTTTCCTGACCTTTCTCTTCTGTGTGATATGCTCATTCTCCTCCCGGAGTATAGCTGGGGACACTTGGTTCAACCTTCTAATCATAGGGCAGTTCTAGCAATTCCTACTCTTACAAAGCAGGGGAAGGACTGCCCCAACTATCCCACGTGATGCCTTCCTCTGTAGGCATACCATAGTACCAGGGCTGCCAGCCATAGTTCCAAAGGACCTGGGTTTTTCTAGGGCAGGGATACGAAATGGGAAATTTGCATATCCCTCATCCTACAAAACAGTTCCTGCAGCCCTACCAGAGATGTCAATGGGAGGGCAATAGGAGGAGATATGGACTGGAAGACATGGGGTAGAAGTAGCTTCACTGTTGGCTATTGAAAATATAATTCCATACAATAAACTTTCTCTCATAATATAAAATAGAATTCAGTAGTTCATTTATATTAGTACTTGTATTATCTGTGTAGATTAAAAAGTGACTTACTTTTAAATACCACTTTTATACACTTTGTTTATTTTGCTCTCATATTTCCATTTATTACCATCTTAATACCACCTACCATGACATTGCTTTAGTTACTGTTTAATTTTATAGCAGAGTGTAATTGTGTTTTCTACTGTTTTATGGATTGTGTAGTGAGGATAAATTTTGACTGAATTAAAAAATGCATTTTATTATAAAAGTAGTGAGTGCTGCACAAATAGAAATAGTTGTGAAGTAAAAAAAATTTACCCTGTTCTTTTCTCTCAAATTCCACTTCCCATAAGTTGCATTATTTTGTTTAAAAATCTATAATTTCCCCCCACAAAGCCCATAAATGAGCTTATACCTACACACACACACACACACACACACACACACACACTTTATACTTAACTTTCTCCACTTAACAATTTGTCCATGTCATTATAAATATTTCATAGTATGAATGTACTGTAATACACTTAACTGTGTATCTGTTAAAATACAATTAGAATGATTTTAGATTTTTTAATGATTACAAACACTTAGAATTAAAAAAAAACTTTTGTAATATATATTTTTGCATGCTTATATGCTGTATCTGTAAGGCAAATTTCTAGAAATGAAATTGCTGTGTCAAAGAGGAGATACATTTGAAATTTAGAGAGACACTATGGAAATGCCATCCAAAAAGGTTGTACCAGCCTGTGCTCTAACCAGCAGCATGTGCTTAGAGCATCTGTTTTCAGTCTTTGCCAACCTGGTAGCGAAACATGGCCTATAGCATTGTCATTTTAATATGCCTTTCTTTCATCACGAAAGAGATCTAGCATCCTATCATGTATTTTTTTACCATGTGCATTACATTTTCTCTATATGTATTCTTTTTATGCTGGATTTTTTTATATTTCAGATAATTTCCAAGAAAGAGGATACATGTTTTTCAGTTTCACATTTAATGACTCTGAAGTTTTTAAAGCATACAATTAAAATTAAAATTAGATTGGTGCCAGGGTCATATGCAATGAAATAATGATTTTTGTTACGAGTAAAAGACATCCAGTCCATCTGGGTCCCCGTGGAGCTTCCCCATTTACACAGTTCAAGGCAGCAGTCTACTTGCATTTGCACTGTCATTCATAACACCAGGATATGACAGTCTCACATCCTCTTTCAAAAGCTGGACAATATGGCTTATTGTTGCCTCAAAAATTGTAGCTCAAAAATATAAAAATCATGGAGGATGGATTGGTTCCATACCAACCGCACAGAAAGCAGCCTTTCAGAGGTTATATAAAAAGGGGGTAAGAAATGAAATGATTCTGCCATGTGTAAGACTAAAAAGCTGGAATAGGTCCAGATCTCAAGTGCAGCTGTCAAAGTAACAGGAGGCAGTGGTCAAATGCCAAGGAGAAAAGCACTAGTACTGGAGAGAGTCTGAAGAACGGAATACCACACAAAAGTTAAGCAAAGGACCCATTTATCGTTGTTTAAGTGGCTCCCTAACAGAGGGAAGTCCCCGAGTAGGACAAACCAACTGTTTTAGTTAGTTAGTTAGTTAGTTAGTTAGTTAGTCAGTCATTGTTTCTGGTTGCAAGGACAGGAGCCTGACCTAAACTAGTTCAGGCTAAAACAATTCCCTGGTTTCTGTAAAAGGAAGTTGAGGATTAACAATTTTCTAGCATCAGTTAGTTCTGGGCTGGGATAAATCCTACTTGGTTGTGGTGTATAATTCTTGTTAGATATTGTTGGATGCCATTTGCTAGTATTTTGTTGAAGATATTTACATCTATGTTCATGAGAGACCTTGGTTTATAGTTTTCTTTTCTGGTAACATCTTTGTCTGGTTGTGATATTAGGGTAAAGTTGGCCTCCTAGAATGAGTTAGGAAGTATTATTCCCTCTGCTTCTATCCTTTGAGAGAGATTGTAGAGAGCTGGTATAACTTCTTCCTAAAATGTTTGATTAAGGTACATTTGTAAAGCCTAGTTTTCATCTGGAAGTTGTATGTATGGTAGCTTAGGTTGAAAGAGCTCAAGTCCTAAGCAGGGTTTCCTGACTTATCATGACAGGAAAAGGAAGCACTCAATCACCTAGAAACCTGCCCTTTGTTTCAGAGCATTCTTCTTCTCCTGATTTTCAGACTAGCTATTAAAAATCTACTATATGACAGCAAGCATTGGCTAGGTGATTGAAAAACAAAGAAACATACATGCATACACATAGATACACATATGTGGATAAATAAATATGTACCTATTACTTTTGTTTAAAATTAGTTTTTTAAATTTTTTTTTTTTATTTTTGAGGTAATTTCAGACCTTTGTTGTAATAACTGTACAAAGAATTTCCCCATATCCTTCACCCAGGTTCCTCAGACATTAACATTTTATTATCATTTTCTCTTTGAGACATTCAGACATGATGTTCCATTTGCCTTAAGTACTTCAGCATGTATTTCCTCAAGGACATTTTTTATATAACCATAATACAATGACCAAAATCAGGAACTTAACATTGATGCAAAAGTATTGTCTAATATACAGACATGTTCAAATTTTGCCATTTGTTCCAATAATGTCTGCTATAGGAAAATAAAATTCTGGGTTTTATGTTGTGTTCAGCTTTTATTTAATTTGGAAGAATTCCACCGTTTGTCATGGCATTGACATCTTTTTTAGGAGTACAGGCTATAATTTTGTAGAATGTCCCTCAGTTTGGGTTTGTCAGATGTTTCTTCATGATCAGATTCAGGACATGGCTTGTGGTAGGAATATCACAGAAGTGCTATTGTCTTGTGAATGCATCACTTCAAGAGGCATATAATGCCAATTTACACCATGTCTCCATTTTTAAAGTACTTAGCATCTAGGATTGGTGACAGGCACACAGAAGTAACTGTGATATGGGCTGATTAGCACAATATGAGAAGTGTACGTGTGTGTGTCAGACATCGTTTATTCCTTCCTCATATCCTCTTAGCACACTTTTTGCTCCATCCATTGCTGCCACAGCCAGCTTCGCTCTATCATGGCCCTGCCTCAAGTGCATGGAGCATCTCTTGCTTTCTGCAGTAGGGCTTCTCTGCCATGACCATGTGGCATGCCCGCAGAAGTCCACCCAGCTGTTTTGGCACAAGCACAGACTGGGGAGTGTGAGGGAGTTGATACTCACTGGGGCAACCTTTTACCACTGAAGAGTAGAGCCAGAGAATCAATCGTCTCCTCTTCTGTATCAGATAATTCTGACAATTCTGAGGCAAAATTCACACAGCTGTCAAAGGACTCTCAGCAGGGTTAAACCCCAGGTGCCCACAGGGTTGACCAATTCAATAATGCACCCTGAAGTTGGCTTTCTTTCCTTCCATTTACCATCCTTCTCCGGACCTCCATTCCTGCCCCCTGGAATCACTTCCTAAAGTAAACGAACTGCATCCAAGTCCTTGTCTCAAACTCTGCCTTTCGAGGAAACCCACAATAAGACAATTGATATCAGAAGTACACTGTACGCAAACACCCAGGAAGAGGTTCTAGAGCTGAATGCCTCACCACTCAGACACTTCCGCTGCAGATGCAAAGTGTGGGAGGTGATAACCCCTGGCCTGACTCAGCATCACTGAGACTTTCGCTGTAGATGATTGGGAGGAGGTATACGAGTAGATGGAAAGTCAAGCATTTGCGTATGTACTAGTGATGGCCTTTGAACAGTTTGAGGACAATGTTATTTATAAGACCTAGGGATTGGTTCAATTTTGTTAAGGGCTCTTGAAGACTTTTAAGAAAAGAAAAAAAAAGAAAAGAAAAGAGAATAGGCTCAAGTGACTAACTTTCAATTCTAGGCAGTCTGTGAAACTTGAAAACATTATTGAAAGGGATGCTTACCTTTTGCATCCATAGAGCAAACTGTGCTGATAATCAGACTCAGGATTGAATTGTAAGGTAGCATAGCTACAAAGGAGACTGAAAATGCTGCTTTGACAAGTCTTCTATGCCAAAGGGCCCAGGTAGGGAAAGAATGGAACCCTGAGATTTGCAATGGTATTTAGGTGGACAAACTGAAGAAATTTAAATCCCCTGGTTCTTCTGAATTCTGTGTTGCTTCCCTCTGCTTTGTTTGAAAAGAATAGCCTTCCCTTGTCCAGAGACTCTGCAAAAACCTCAGATAAGGCAATCGCATATAAATAAAGAATTGTAAGACCTGGTTATTATTACCTGAAGGAAACGAGGATATAGGCATACAAGTGAATTTTGAAAGTGCTGTGGCAGGGAGAGCAGAATATAAAGGTGAATAGGAAAGAATTTATTGACGTTGAAAAACACTTGGAATTTCATAACATAGCAAGGACATTTGGAGTTAGTCCTAATAAATCGGTGGAATGGCTCCCTAAAGCTTGGGTAGGATGAAGACCTATCGCAAATGAAGGAGAGATTTTAGAAGTGCCTTGACTACCTTGAGGAGGGTGTCAAAGGCTCTGGGAGGTTAGAATGTTAGAATAAATATATGAGACCTGGGGACCTACCACCTGACTATTTTTCTTGTAAGGGCCCATGGGACATTCTCATCTCTTGGGCAGTAAGAAATGCAGTGGTGAAGGTATCACTGGCATGTTTGAGAAACTCAGTGGTAGCTGTTTGCCTTAGTTGATGTAAGAGGTGCTGCTGTGGAACCAGGCTCTCTAATATCAGTTGGATTGATAAGAATCTCCAATAGCAGAGGCCAGATGGTAACATTTGACTGACAGAAGGAAAGTGTACATAATTATGATAATGGATTACAAAGCCAGAGGGGCAACCAGAGTGTCTTCACCCATGGGGGTCTGTGATAATGATTAATAGACCATGGTGTTCCTCAAGGCAGCTTACATGGAGCTTCCACTAGGGTGTTACTTGACCTATATGTATAACTAGAAAAAATCAACAGCTGGTGAACAGAATGCTGATGCCAGCAGTCTCAATGGAAAATTACAACCTCTCCCCAAGTTTACAGGTTTAAGTTAGTGCTCAGACCCATAGCCCATCATCTGAAAGGGAGACTGAAGACAGACCCAGAAATACTAACACAAGTATACATACTACACATTCCTCCAATTGTTCTCCAAAAGGACATACACCCACTTATGGAGAAACTGTACATTAAGAAAAGGGACACAAATAGGCATTTCTGTTTTTATTATAATATTTATTGGGATGACATTGGTTAATAAAATTACATAGTTTTCAAGAGTCCAATTCTGTAATACATCATCTATACATTGCATTGTGTGTTTACCACCGAAAGTCAAATATCCTTCCATGTATTTGACCCCCTGTACATTCTTCTACCAACCCCTCACCCTCTTTACCCTTGGTAAACACTAAACTGTTATCTGTGTCTGAGTTTTTGCTTGTTTATTTTTCTTGTTCATTTATTACCAACAGTTTTATATCCCACTGTGAGGGAAATCATATGGTTCTCGACTTTTTCTGTCTGACTTATTTTGCTTCACATGATAATGTCAAGGTTCATCTATGTTGTCACAAATGGCAGTATTTCATCTTTTCTTATGGTTGAGTAGTATTTCAAATATATATATATATATATATATATATATATATATATATATATATATATATATCACTTTTTTCTTTATCCAATCATCTATCGAAGGACACTGATTGTTTCCATGTCTTGGGCACCATGAATAATGCTGCAATGAACATAGGGGTACATATATCTTTACAGATAAATGTTTTCATATTTTTGAGTAGGTATCCAGAAGAGGGATTGCTTGGTTGTATGGTAATTCTATTCTTACTTTTTTGAGGAAACTCCATACTGTTTTCCATAGTGGCTATACCAATTTACATTCCTAGCAACAGCATATGAGGGTACCTTTTTTTCCACAAACTCTCCAACACTTGTTATTACTTGTCTTGTTGATAATAGGCATTCTAACAGGTGTGAGGTGGTATCTCATTGTGCTTTTGATTTGCATTTCCCTAACAGCTAGTGAAGTTGAACATTTTGTTCATATATCTGTTGGTCATTTGTTTGTCTTCTTGGGAGAAGTGTCTGTTCAGGTCCTCTGCCAATTTTTTAATTGGATTGTTTATTTTTTTGTTGTTGAGTTGTATGTGTTTTTTTTACATATTTTGGATATTAGCCTCTTACTGGAGGTGTTGTTTGCAAATATCTTCTATTCAATTGATTGCCTCCTTGTTCTGTTGATGGTTTCTTTTGCTGTGCAGAAGCTTTTTAGTTTGATATAGTCACATTCATTTATTTTTGTTTTACTTCCCTTGCTTTTGAGGTCAAATTCATAAAATTCTCTCTGAACCCAAGATCCATAAGTTTAGTACCTATGCTTTCTTGTGTGCAATTTATTGTTTCAGGTCTTATGTTTCGGTCTTTGATCCATTTTGAGTTAATTTTGGTATGTTGTGACAAATAGCAGTCTACTTTCATTCTTTTGCAGAAGGCTTTCCAATTTCCCCAGCATCATTTATTGAAGAAGCTTTCTTTTCTCCATTGTATGTTTTTGGCTCCTTTGTCAAAAATTATCTGCATGTATATATATGTAGGTTGATTTCTGGGTTCTCAATTCTGTTCCATTGGTCTGTGTTTGTTTTTCTGCCAATACCATGCCGTTTTGATTATTGTCATTTCGTAGTATAAATTGAAGTCAGGGAGAGTGATACTTCTGGACTTATTTTTTCTCAGGATTGCTTTGAATATCCTGAGTCTTTTGTGATTCCATACAAATATGATCATTTTTTCTTCTATTTATTAAAAAAATGCTATTGGAATTTTGATGAGGATTGCATTAAATCTGTATATTGCTTTGGGTAGTATGGCCATTTTAACTATTTTGATTCTTCCAATCCATGAACAGGGAATTTCTTTCCATTTCTTTGTGTCTTCTTCAATTTCTTTTAAAAATGTCTTATAGTTTTCAGTGTATAGGTCATTCATATCCTTTGTTAATTTATTCCTAGGTATTTTATTCTTTGTTGTAATTGCAAAAGGAATTTTTTTTTTCATTTCGTTTTCTGAAATTTCATTGTTAGTTTATAGGAATGCAATAGATTTTTGTACATTTATTTTGTACCTTGTAATTTTACTGTATTTTTTTATGGTTTCTAATAATATTTTGGTGGAGTCTTTAGGTTTTTCTATAAAAAGAATCATGCCATCTGCAAAAAGTGACAATTTGACTTCTTCATTACCAATTTGGATGCCCTTTATTTCTTTCTCTTGCCAATTGCTCTGGCTAGGACTTGCAATACCATGTTGGTAACAGTGGTGACAGGGGGCATCGCTTTTTCCTGATTTTAGAGGAAAAGCTTTCAGTTTTTCACCATTAAGTACGATATTAGCTGAGGGTTTGTCATATATGGCCTTTATTATATGGAGGTACTTTCTTTCTATACCCATTTTATTAGGTGTTTTAATCATAAAAAATGTATATTATCAAGTGCTTTTTTTGCATCTATTGATATGATCATGTGATTTTTATCCTTTATTATGTTTATGTGGCATATCACGTTGATTGATTTGCTTACGTTGAACCATCCTTGTGCCCTTGGAATGAACCCCACTTGATCGTGATGTATAGTCTTTTTAATGTATTGTTGTATTTGATTTGCTAATATTTTGTGTAGGATTTTTGCATCTGTATTCATCAGAGATATTGGTTTTAGTTTTTGTGTGTGTTTGTTATCTTTACCAGGTTTTGGTATCACGGTAATTTTGGCCTCATAAAATGAGTTAGAACATATTGTCTCTTCAGTTTTTGGAAGAGTTTAAGGACAGGTATTAAATCATCTTTGAATGTTTGGTAGAATTCAATAATGAAGTCACCTGATCCTGGATGTTTGATTTTTAGGAGGTTTTTGATGATTGTTTCAATTTCCTTGCTGTTGATCAGTCTATTTAGATTTTCCAGTTCTTCATGATTCAGTCTAGGAAGGTTATATATTTCTAAAAATTTGTCCATTTCTTCTACGTTATTGAATTTGGTGGCATAGTCTTTCGTAGTATTCTTGTATGATCTTTTTTATGACTGTGGTATCTGTTGTAACTTCTCTTTTATTTCTAATTTTGTTTATGTGTTTCTTTTCTCTTTTTTCTTTACTGAGTCTAGCCAGAGGTTTGTCAATCCTATTAATCTTTTCAAAGAACTAGTTATTTGTTGCATTAATTTTTTCTACAGTCTTTTTGTTCTCTATTTCATTTAATTCTGCATAATTTTTATTATTTCCATCCTTCTGCAGACTTTGGGCTTCATTTGTTCTTCTTATTCTAGTTCTTTAACATGTAATGTTGTTTATTTGGGATTTTTCTTATTTCTTGAGATAGGCCTATAGTGATATAAATTTCCCTCTTATTACCACTTTTGCCACATCCCTAAAGTTTTGATATGTTGTATTTTCATTCTCATTTGTTTCTAGGTATATTTTGATCTCCCCTTTTATTTCGTCTTTGACACAGTCATTATTTAGTAGTATGTTTTTTAATCTCCGCATACTTTTGGTTTTCCCACTTTATTTTTGCAACTCATCTTCAATTTCAAAGCCTTGTGTTCAGAGAATATGCTTGGTATTATTTCAATCTTCTTAAATTTGCTGAGGCTAGTTTTGTGTCCCAACATATGGTCTGTCCTTGAGAATGTTCCACGTGCACTAGAAAAGAATGTATAGTCTGGTGTTCTAGAATGAAAGACTCTGTAAATGTCAATTATGTCTGTTTGCTCTAATGTGTCATTTAAGGCTGATATTTTCTTCCAGATTTTGTTTGGATTATCTATCCATAGCTGTCAAAGATGTATTTAGGTCCCCTACTATAATTGTGTTTTTGTCAGTTTCTCCCTTTAGTTCTGTTAGTAGTTGCTTTATGTATTTTTGTGCTCCCTGACTAGAAACATATATATTGATAAGTATTATGTTTTCTTGTTGTATTGTCCCTTTTATCATTATGAAATGTCCATCTTTGTCTCTTGTTACCTTTTATCTTGAAGTGTTTCATCAAATATAAGTATGACTACACATGCTTTTCTCTGAATGCCTTTGCTTATAGTACTGTTTCCTATCCTTTCACATTGAGTCTGTATTTGTCCTTGCAGCTGAGATATGTCTCTTGAAGGCAGCATATGATTGGGTTTTGGGTTTTCATCTAATCTGCTACTCTGTGACTTTTTATTGGTGAGTTCATACCATTTACATTTAGGATGTTTATTGATATATGAGGCTTTCCTAGATCCATTTTGTCTTTTGTTTTCTGGTAGCTTGGTGTCTCCATTGTTTCTTTGTCCTTGCGTTTCTGTCTGTTATTTTAGTTTGGTAGTGTCCTATGATTTTTTTTCCTGTTTCCTCTTTTTTATGTGTCTCAGTTCTGGTTGTGTGTGTGTGTGTGTGTGTGTGTGTGTGTGTTGCGTGTGTGTGGTTACCATTAAGTTCATGTAAAAGCAAGTTTAATACATACAGTAGTCCTTTTTCTTCTGCATGCATCTTATCTCCATTCCTTTTTGCAAATACAAACCTTTACTCCTTTCCCTTTTATGTTTTTGTTGTCACAAATTATCCCTATTTATGCTGTGAGTTCATTTCTGAGTTGCAGTAACAAATTGTTGTCTTCTTTTTTTCTTTTTTTTGTTTTTAATCTCCTTTACCCTTTATGTTATGTTTAGGTGTATAGTGCCATATTCTGTGTAAAGGTCACCATTTCCTGCTTTTTTTGTGTCTGTTAGTAATCTTACCCATAGTTTTGTATCCTTTTGTCTTTTTGTTTCAGGTAAAATAACCTCCTTCCTTATTTCCTGTAATGGAGGCCTTGTGGTTGAAAGTTCCCTCAGCCTCTGTATATCTGGAAAGGTCTTTATTCCTCCTTCATATCTAAAGGATAACCTTCCTGGGTATATTATCCTTGGCTGGTAATTTCTGTTTCAATAGTTTGAGTATTTTGTTTCCACTCCCTCCTAGCTTGTAGAGTTTCTGCTGAAAAAAATCTGATGATAATCTAATTGCCTTTTCTTTGTAGGTGACCATCTTCTTTTCCCTGGCTGCCTTGATAATTCTTTCTTTGTCATTCATTTGAGATAGTTTTGATATAATATGCTTTGGAGAAGGCCTTTTGAGGTTGAGATAATTAGGTGTTCTGTTTGCTTCTTGGATTGTAGGATCCAGTTATTTCCATAGGTTTGGGACATTCTCGACTGTTCGTTTAAATAGGCCGTTTCCTTCTCACTCTCTTCTTTAAGCATACCCATTATTCTTACATTAGTCTTTTTGATAGAGTCAGATAGTTCTTGTAGAGTTCTTTCTTTTAACTCTCAAATCTCTCTATTCTTCCATCTGTATCATTTCCAGATTTCTATCTTCAGTATCACTAATTCCTTCCTCAGCTCTATTTCCTAAGCTTGCTATTTCATTCTTTATCTCTTTTACTGGTTTCTTCAGCTCCAGAATTTCTATTTGGTTCTTTTCTAAAGTTTCCATTTCTTTGGTAAAGTATTTATTTTGTTCATTGGTTTTTATTTCTCAGTTCATTAAACTACTTATCTGAGTTTTTTTTTGCATCTTGTTTAGTGTTTTCAAAATTGCAATCTTGAAATCTCTGTTATTTAGCTCATATATTTTTATGTCTTTAGTTTATTTTTTGGAGATTTTTCATTTTCTTTCTGAGCTGCCTTGTTACCTTAGTTGTTAATGGTATTTAATGGATCGTTTCCCTGCCTAGGCATTTATGGGAGTAGATTGGTAAGAAGAGGTCTTTCTTTTGTTTTCCAGTAAGTGGTACTGGAGCATTTTATTTTCTCTTGCATTGCTCGGGTTGGCTTCTTGGCTGTCTACTGGTGGGTGGAAGATGACTTGTTTTCCTTGGAGAGGTAGGTGTATCCTCTGTGACCAGATCACCTGCATCTCAGGACACCACCCCTGTGGGAGAAGGTGTTGGGCGATAGGTTTCCAAACCCCTGAAATTCCAGTGCTGCCTTGCCTGAGCAGTCATAGGTACCCCCACTAGGATCAGCTGTGAAGGGTGGGTTTAGGGTTATCTGAAGAGGCCACTGGTGTGTTTGTGGCCCTCTTCTCCTCCTATTAATGGTGACTGCCACACCTCGCTGCCTCGCCTCTGTATTGACATCCTTTGTCACTGGGATTAGCTGTAGCGAGCATCGAGCATCGCATCGGCTACTCAGGAACTGTCTCTTCAGTTCTCAGGGCTGTAGATATTCTGCTTTGTAACCTGACACTCACTGCTACAGTTTCTTCTGGGGCCCACTGCCAACTCTGGGAGGGTGGCGGGAAATGTCCAGGTTCCATGGCATTGGTTTCTGCCTAGTGATGGTGGCTGCTGGACAACAGCTGTCACACTTTTGTATTCAGTCTCTGCCCCATTTCCCAGGTTCCACCATAATAAATGCTGATCACTCAAGCAGGAATGCTCAGGCCCACAGAGAGTGCACCTGCAGTCTGAATTCCCGCCTCTCCCAAGACCTGCAGTGAGCTCCAGGCTGTGTCTGTAGCACCCTCTCTGCTCTTCTCCCTTCCCCCCTCCTCCATCCATCCCCATTCGCCCACCTTCAGATGTTTTGATGTGCAATCTCTCAGGGAATCCTTTGTTGAATTATAGCTGTTTAAATTGTAACTTCAAGGGGAGAGATCAAGGGAATCTTTCCCCATCCTCTGACGTCACTCCCATTTCAAGGCTTGTTGGATACAGGGTCTGAGCTGATGTTAATACCAAGAAGCTAGAAGCACTATATAGCTGCCAAGTAGAGTGACAAACCAGATGGCCTAGGTTTCTCTCACAGTGTTCCTGTGGAGTCACAGACCGACCTTTGCTTATATCTCTGGTTTCCAAGTGAACAATCTGAATGGAATATGCTTAGCAACGGTCAGAGCCCTCACTTTGTTTTCTTCACCTGGGTAGTAAGAATTATTAATGATAGGAAGGACCAATGGAGATCCCCTCAAACTGCACATCCTTACTAACTAAGATAGTTAATTGGAAGGAATACAAAATCCTGAGTGGAAATATATGGCCACTAGTGCCACCATCAAAGAACTAAAGCATTTAGAGCTGTTAGCGCCCATCTTCTCGTGTTCCACTCACCTATTTAACCTGTTTGGCCTCTGCAAAAAAACCAGATCCATCATAGAAAATGATGATGGACTACTGTAAACTCAACCTAAGGATAGCCAAAATCACAGCTGCTATAGTGTATTTACTAGAATATAACCACACAATATTTGGCACCAAGTACATAGTTGTTGCTCCAGGGAATAGAACCTTCTCAATCCTCGTCAGTAAAAAGGAGCAAAAGCAGTTAGTGTTATGTGGGAAGGAGAGCAGTACACACTCACTGTCTTTCCCCAGAGCTTCCTGCTCTCTGTTACATATGTGTACATATATGTAGTCCCCAAGGACATTGATCAACTTGACATTCTATAGAACATCATGCTACACTGATGACATTATGCCAACTGGACCTGCTAAGCACTAAGTAGCAAGGTGCTTCCACACCCAGTCCTTAGGGCTTCCACATGCAATGATAGCCATAGAAGGACAAATGCAACAGTCCTTACCCAATCAGGCCAGGGCATCTAAGGGCTCTGGCCTCTCGAAGACAAAGAGCTGGGTAATCCATCAGGAAAACAACGTAGATCAAGAGAGAGGATGAATTTGTTACTTATGGCACTGAGACCAATTACAGCTTCAGGGGATGTTGCTTGTTCCTCTAAACTCCTGTATTGAATTTTATGTAGGCATTGCTGTCAGCTACCACCTTGAAAGTTCTGTGACAGGCTACATATATTGCAGGCTACTAATAAATTTGAGGAATACACATTCTGGAATATGTCAGACATCTCTTATGCCCATTTCATACCCAAAGCTACCAATTGAGCTAAGGTGACACCTGACCACTGCACCAGGTATCTCTTACTTTCTACCCTCAGGCTTCTCTGCTCTGCAAACATGTAAGTATGAAAGAGTGAACACTTTCTGGAGCAACATATAGTAATAGGGGATGACATACTCCCTTCTTCTGTGTCTCAGCAAACACTTTTGAACTCTGGCCCCTCAGAATCTCTCCAGCAGGGCAGAACCCCCATTGCCAATAAAGGTAACTAAATCAATAATATACCTCTGTATTGGTTTTCTTCTTATTCTGTTTTACTCCTAGTCCTCTACCCTTCACTCTTGTTCTCTGGGATTTTGTCCCCAAATAAATGAATGTGAGGAGCCCTTGTCTCAGGTTCTTCTTTTTAGAGAACCCAAGAAAGTCAACAAAGTATGATAGAGCCTCATATGGGGTGCTATAAGGTGTTTTTTTTTTTGAGGAAATAAGTGAGTTATGTCTTAATGTCTCACCTTAGAAATTTTCCATGTGGACAAGAGGGAAGAGTGTTCAGATAGAGGTAACAGCATGGACAAGAGCAAAGAAGCAGGAAAAGACTAAATAAATTCAGGAAGCTTTAAGTGTTTCACAATGGGAGGAGCAAGAGTCACGTGCTGGAGGTGGCAAGGGATGCTGCAGAGGTAGTAGGAGTCAGATTCAGAAATTTTGTGTGCTATGCTAGTTGGGGCTTCTTTTCATAAACAATGGAGAGACAATTGCATTAATTCTTATAACAAACCTTCCGCCTAGCCTAAAGCAATGTGAAAACCAGCTCACTTTCCAACATTGAGATATGAGTTGTGTTTACCCGTGAACATTTAAAGATAAATCTGTTCTGAGAGAGCTGACTGAAATTTCTAGGTAACATAAAACAGACATTGTTGATTACCTAGTCAAATCCATTTCTTCCACCCCTTTCCTTTCTTGCTTAGAAGAGCCCGGATTTTGTTTCTGCTTACTGACCATATCGTCTGGTGTTCAGGCCTCTGGTGATAGTCTAAGTCAGAGGTTGGCATGCTTTTCCTGTCAAGGACCAGGTAGTAAATATTTTAGGCTTTGTGAGCCATATGGTCTTTGTTCCAGCTATTCAACTCTGCTGTTGTAATGTAAAGAAGAGTCTTTAAAATACTTAAACTTTATTTATGGACATTGACTTTGAATTTCACATAACTTTCCTATGCCACAAAATATTATTTTTCTTCTGATTTTTTTGCAACCATTTAAGACTGTAAAACCCATAGCTCACGGGCTATACAAAAACAGGTAGTAGACCAGATTTGCCCATAAGCCACAGTTTGCCAACCCCTTGTATAAGCTAATCAGGGTGGTCTTGTTTCCTTTGCCGAAGATTGTCTTTCACATGACAGGTAGTCAAATCCTGACCAATGTGACCTGAAGGGTGGTATTCTGCAAGCTTTCCTTGATTTAAAAAAGGGGCAAATGAGAAGGAACAGTCCTTTTACTGCCTGTTGATACTGCTAAGTGCTGAATAATCCTAGAGCTGCTACAGCCATGTTGCGACGGTGAGGTTTCTTGTCTTTTTACTGAGAATAAGAGAGTAGAAGGAAGGAAACTGACTGAATCTTCATAATAGTACTGAGCTGCTGAGTTAACCTGGAAAATACTTGAATCTTCATGAAATTACCGAAATGTTGAATTAACCTGATTCTAAACTTCTTGTTGTAAGAAATTATAAAGGTCCTTATCATACAAGCCACTTTTAGGCAAATTTTCTGTTACTTAAAGCCCAAAATATTCAGTATTCCAACTGATATACAAGGACCTGGGAGAATATTAAATAAGCTATTAAATAGAATAAAATAGAACTATAAATGCTGCAATGGAAATATTCAAATTTTTAAGTCAAAAAAGCACATATTATATATATAAATTTTAGGAAGACTTTGATTAACCATGATTATAACTCTGGGAAGTGTTATTGGGATGAATAGGAAGAAAAAGAGACTTAATTTTAAATTGCAGATATTACTTTTTTACATTTTTAAAAGAATATGAAATTATTACTTGTAAAATTGAAAAGCTGATTGAAATAAAAAAGGAATATTGTTCATTTCTAGATAGACAGGTATTTCAAATAAGGATTCTGCAGGAGCCTGGGGATGTAGAAACTCAATATTGATGCCTAAAATGGAGTAAGGCCCTAGATTCAGATAAATGATTTCACTGCTATTTTTGCATTTCTTAATGTGGTATCTTTAGCTATGCCATCTTCTCTCTGAGTGAAGCTTAGAAGGGTATAATTTAATAGAAAAGAGCAGGGAATGGCTCTCTTAGATACTACAACAGTTTAGCTTCTCTTATCTAGGAGACAGACTATCTAATGAACTGCCTTTGGGTGTTAGGATGGTGTCTTGTCTCAGTTACCATGTGCATTAATGATTTAGAAGTGGGAAAAGGGTACTTAGTGATGGCAGTCCTTCCTTAGGTCTCACCAGTCAAACTTTACCTGTTTGGGAATGATTTAGGTAAGGAAGATAAAAGGAAATATTAATCAGATTGAGAAGAAAATAAAATGGAAAAGGACTACGGCATGAGAGGTTTAGGATAGAAATCAGGAAGACATTTCTGGTGGTAAAAACTACCAGAGACAGAACAGAACAGGGGTTAATTACAGACAGTGTAGACTTTTCATTCTGACAGTTAAAAAGGAAATTATCATCTGTTGAGGATGATATTAGTACAATTAGAGTCATAAAGATAAAAGTTTAGAGAGCACCTATTACAACCCCCTTGGTTTTATAGATGACAAAACTGAGGCTGACAAATTAAAGTGACAAAGATCATAATAGGTGTTAAGCCAGAACCCTTATTCGGTTTCTTGTAATAGTCATTTTTCTATACCACATTTACTGAAAATTATTTTGTTTGAAGGTACTATGATAACTGGAGTTCTCAAAGTCCTTTATAGGTTAAGGACATTATTCCAGAATTAAAGCTATGATTTATAATAATCAGGGTTTTTTTCCCACATGGGGTCCGTGGACTCTGCTCAGGGAGTCCTGAGCCCTCCAATATTTATGCAAAATTGTGTGTATGTTATGTTTGGAATTCCGTAGTTCCCAGTACCTTCTAATGATAGACTAATCTAACAGCATATATTCCAAAAGCTGAATTTGAGATTAATCTCACAGAATTAAATTAGGAAAAATCATGCAATAAATGAGGTAACCAGTTATAGAAAGAACCTCCACCCCTAGTGAGGGGTGGAGGAGTTAAGGGGACTCTCAGGTTCAGTGATATGAGAATACTTTCTACATCTGATTATATCAGCATCTGATTATATCAGCATATCAGAAGCTGAGCAGGTGTGAAGGAAAATTCCTATGTGTTGGGGTTTTTTGAAATGTCCAGGTAGCCAACTAAAACTGCACTACAGATTTTCTAGCCTTAATACCTGTTCAAAAAAAGATCTAGAAAATTCACTAATTCAGCTATACCCTAAAGTTATAATAAAGAAAAAGTTAGCAGGCACACAAAGAACATCACATTCTGAAACAGAGCAGAGAACTACTGGGCTTTCTTTTAAAAAAAAAAAAATTTTATTGGGGAATTGGGGAAAGGGAACATTGTGTTTTTCCAGGACCCATCAGCTCCAAGTCAAGTTGTCCTTCAATCTTAGTTGTGGAGGGCGCAGCTCAGCTCCAAGTCCAGTCACCATTTTCAACCTAGTTGCAGGGGGCCCAGCTCACTGGCCCATGTGGGAATTGATACACAAAGGTGTGACAACCAGATGAAAATCTTTGGGGGACCTCTTAGTAGGTGGCTATCACACATGTCAAATTTCATATATTTCCTTTAATTCTCCAACTGTCTACATCAATGATTCATACAGAATATGAGTACAAAAATATTGTACTGATTTCACTTACAATAGGGTTGTTGAGTATTGCTATATGTGCTTGCTTTCTTTTGTAACAATAGCAACCCTTTGCCCCACCCCAGTTCTAGGTAGTCAGCATTTTATTTGGTTCTAGAGTCCACAATTCTAAAGAGACATAGAAATTTATGAAATGACTTATAGGAAAATCTTACAATTAACAGATTTGATTAGAATTCTAAGAACTATCATTACTGAACAGCATTTAGCTAGGTCATACAATCTGAGTGTATCAAACATTATCTGTGTTATGGTGAGTCATTCTAACGTTTACACAGAACAAATGTTTAATAATTATTAAATGAACCAAATAATAATTCATTGAGGATAATTACAACAGAAAGTACAGGGGGTAGAGGCAAGAGTAATAGATGGAAAAAAGTCAGGAGGCTTCTAGACATGGTTCAGCAACCACTTAATTCTGTGACTTTAAGCGGCTTTCTCAAACTCCCCAACCATCATTTCCCCACTTGTGAAATGTTGGAGTTGGACTAGAACTGGACCTCTAGTGCTGTCTGTAGATCCACATCGGTACAATAATTCCCCATTCCTTTCAATCTGTTTGCTTCTAAATCCATTTCACAATTCTTTTTGTGTTTTATTCCCTTCCAGCAATTATTCTGCATGCCTCCATAATTTTATGCTCTTCTTTTGCCAGTCTGTTCACTGACATGTCCACTGTCTTGACTGTCTTTTACAGTACCCAGAATATATTATCTCAACTCTGGGTGCAGTAAAGAACTCTGTAATTACCAAGATGGCCTCTGATTTTATCTACAGTGTTCATTTTCGGCTACACTGAACCGTCCAAGCCTCAACTTCAACATATTTTCGCAAGAAAGGCTGCTCTTACTCCAGGTTTCTTTCTTTCTTCATTTAATAACTATTTATTGCAGTCTTACAGAAATAAGCAAAGCAGATACAGACTCTAGTTGTGTTGTTTAAACTTTTTCCACCTAATTTTAGTATTTTCTCTATGTTTAAGTTGTAGAAGTCTCAGAAGTCACAAATGTCTACAGCAGCCAGGCCACCAATGAAAACGAGTGAAGCAGATTTCTCATGTTTTCCAGGTAAACTAGAAATCTAGATTTTAAGATAAAAATCTCTTGATATATTGAATTTTGGTATCTACTTAAAATATATTTGGAAAACTACCCTGTGGGCCAAATGAAACATTTTTGCTGGCTGAATTTGGTCCTTGATGCTTTCATTGAGGACCTCTGTGAGCCTAGGATCAACATCTTCACTGTTTGAAAATTCCTCATCATACTTCTGCTTCCATGTTCTGAACACATAGGCACCCATGAAACATCCTTTCCTGTTCTCTTCACTCCACTACCATTCAATACCTTCTTTACCCCATCTCCCAATTTTTCACCATTTTCCTTTCTTTTGTCCCATCTTCTTTCTATTCCCAGTAAAGGCTTGACATGAGGCTAGGGAGGGACAACATGAAACTTGAAGCGAAAATAACTTCTGTCCATGTTAACGTGTGTCTGAAAGCAGTTTGGAGATCCCAAGGCAGATCTCTAATTCTGAACTAGATCTCTAATTCAATGCATCCTGGGCGAAAGAGTAAAAACCAAAATTCTTGGTTTAGGCCAAGAAATGGAAATCAGCTCAGATTGAAATGAGAAGCAGCAGCAGTGCTGGGAAGATAGACTCACAGATAAAGTCAGATGCCAAGGTAACAGAGAACCCTGTTTTTCCCCTTGCCATGCAGCAGCTGTAAAATGCCATATCCACCCTTCTTTGAGTGATATTGCTTTCTTACCAACGACATGCGAGCCCACTTTGCTATTTCATTTATTACGGGGCGAACCTAATTACTAAATGGCCCTCTCCCCAGGCTAACATCCCATTCCTGGTTAATCTCCGCGTCTCCTAATCCCGCCTCTGAAACAGCATCCAATCCAGAACAAATCCCCGCTCTCCCTAGACGCTCCAGATTCCTTTGGCGGGAACCTAAACCTTACAAAAGACGCCCCATCCCCTCGTTTCCGTGGTATCCACACTGCCTCAGGCGCGCCCTTCGTCCTGATATACAAATAAATCGGGTGTGGGCGAACTTCTGGCGGCTTCCTGGATGTCTTTGGCTGATTTGGCTTTAACACGAGACAGGTTACTGGGTCAGGATCTCCAATAGATCATGTTTCATGATCTCTGCTCCATTTTCCTCCGAGCACTGGAGAGTTACAATTTTTTAACAGCTAAAAACAAAGATAAATGCTTTCTATAACTGTCCCATTCTAGGAAATCCCCCCTCTCCCCCCCCACACACAAATACAGCCCTAATATCCGTTTAAAAGTGGCTTTAGTCATTTTCTGGTTCGCATTTCAGCGAATTCACTTTAAATCACTGAATTCCTGAGTTTATATTAAAATGTCGTAGATGGGGGTGAATGGGCCTTGAGGGCGTCAAGCTTTTACGTGGTTACTGTTCATTCAAGACCAAGAACAGGTTGGGATCATTTCAAAAAAAAGGGTTCTCTTAGGAGGAATCCCTAGGCATTAATCCTCCTTTTTTCCCGGCGGCCCCTGGGGGCATACATTTCGGGGTGACCTTCTTGATCGAGGAGGAAAGGGGTGCGTCTTTTGTCTTCAGAAGAGAGGCACGTCTGGATTCCAGGCTGAGATCCCAAACCTTGTAGCTGGAGCCGGGTGATGGTTTCGCCCCGGGTCTCTTAAGAGGGATCCCGGGGATCTTGGGGCGCGACAGTGGGGCTTGTGGTCGGGGGGCCGCCTCGGCTGCTTGGTTCCTCCGACCGCGGCGTCGCGGCTCCGGAGCTTCATTCTCGCTCCCGCGCCGCCGCTGGGTTTCCCACCTTCATGACTCCATTGCTCCGGGGCCGGTGCACTCCCGGAGCAACCAGAGGCGCACATCTGCCCCAGGCCCTGGGCCCGCCCCCAGCAGCAGCGCCCACGCCCACAGCCTTCTGCCCGCCAGCCCCCGCGCTGTGCCGCAGAGCGCGCTCCCGCTCGGGGCCGGGCCGGCTCGCGCGCACGCGCGCAGGGACCCGCGCCCTCCGAGGAGGAGGAGGAGGCGGTCGCGTCGCCTCCGGCGGGGCTCGCGCTCGCCCTCGCGCTCGCCCTCCGCCTCACCCGAGCCCCGGGAGGGTGAGACGCTTTCTCCCGGCATGCAGTGGGAGGAGGGATTTAACACCAAGATGGCGGACGGCCCGGATGAGTACGATACTGAAGCAGCCTGCGTGCCTCTTCTACATCCCGAGGTGAGGGACGGCGCCGAGTGCATTCCTGGCCCTGAGGCCCCGGGACTTTTGTTCCCCAGACTCGCGGGAGGCGGTGGCGTACGTGTGTAGAGTAGTGGAACCTGCCGGAGTTGGGGAGGGCGGGGAGGCAAATCCAGGCCCGAGCGCGGCTGCGAGCGGATAACGGGGGAGGAGATAGCGGGGCGGGCCCGGCCGGGGCGGGCTCTGGGACGCAGCCCCTGGCGGTGCATGGAAGACAGAGGTGGAGAGGTTGATGGTTGTGCCCTGTGGCCGCACCGCTCGCGGGCGCACAGGCTGCGAGGGCCTGGTGCTGGCTTGGAACTGAAGTCCTGCCCCAAGCTTCTCCGGGGCGAGGAGGGAGCCCATCTAGTTTTGATTTCTTCTCCTCCTCCTCCTCCTCCAGGACGCATGACGCTCTCTCTTCTCCGTGCGGGTGTGTAGGGTAAGAACAGAGTTTCTTGGGCAAAGTGATGTCCTTTCCAGGTTATGCCATAGTCAGCACCTTGGGCACCGTGTGGGATGCCCTGTTTGAGCGTTTGTCCTTAAGCGGTTAAAAAGACAGGTCAAAACTTCTGGTAATAGACGCAAGCACACATCAGCTCTCGAAAGTACCGTTGTTTTTTGTTTGTTTTTGGAGCCAGGGAGGATAGTGTAACACGTTTCCCATCACGATTATCTTCCCATGGAAGTAAATAGTGCCCTGCTCCAGGATCAGTCACATAATATACTTGCTTACATCTTAGTTTGTAGCAGAACTAGTGGTCGTGCAGGCCGGGAAGCAATTCTTGATGCATTCCTTGTTTTTGATGATCCACAGGGATGTGCGGCTGGGCAATGGCAAAACTTCCTGAAGAACTCCTGTAGTTTTTATGAGGTTAAAGGATGCAGACAATCTTTGTATTGTAGTAGGGTGAACAAACCTGGAAGTTTCTACCTGGCTATTGAGCATTAGAATGATTCTGTTTATCTCTGGATTTTGATTGGTAGCATGCTTATATTATTTAGTAAAACGTGAATAAAGACAAGCACTTACCCATGTTATATATTAGTACCCATCTACGCCCTCCTTCATCGCTGTGATTTATCAAAAACAGATAGGAGAGTTCCTTAGGAAGATTCTTGGGTCAGTCTCAATAGAAAAGGCTACTTTGGATTTCTGATGAAGAAACTGTACAATAAGAATAACATTTTCTTTTTAACAAGGTGGTAACATTTTCAGAACTAGAATTGGAGACACCTCTCTTTTAGTTCACACTTAGGCCCTAAAAATATGTGAAGAAATAGACAAAGTAGTTTTCAGATGATGCATTGAGAATGTCATCAAGGACTATTTGTAGTCATCTATTCCTGTGAAAGTATTTCAAATACTTAAATGTTGATTGTATGTGTATTTTAACATACTGTGCTCTCTCCATAAACTTTCGCTTTGCGAAATAGTACATTGTTTGGTATTTTAAGAATAATTTTAACTGGTAACAAATCCAGAGATTGCTTGGTTTAATGGAATGGTCTGTAGGCTTGAAGTTTAGAAACCAGTCTTCAGGCTGGCGTTTAATAGAATGTTACTAGAAAATTGACTTCCTCGTAGTTAATAGTGGAAGTTTGGATAAATGATATCTACCAATCATTTACACCCAACAGTTACAAGTGCTGATTAGTTTAGGTGCTTAGCGTCTTAACTACAGAACTAAAGTCTTTCTGCATTTTTCCTGTGGTTAGTGTTGCATCCACAGCTTTGCAGACCCAATATAGTTCTGCTTTCTTGCACTGCATTCTTGGGCGAGGTACTTCTCTGAGTTCTAGCTTCATCATTTATAATAGTGGGATGAAATAATAATTACTAATAGGCTATTGGGAGGGTTAAGTGAGATAATGTTTTCTTTTTTGTTGTCACGCAAGCAATGTATTCAGTTTCCTTTGGAAAGAAACTCATTCTCTGCCTTAGTGAACAAATACAATAATAGTATTTTTAATCCCTTTTTGGAGAGATCATAGACTTTTGGACAGACAGATTTGGGTTCCAGTTCTGGATTTCTAGTAATTAGCTAAATAACCTGAGACAAGTACTTAATCTCTTAAAGCCTCAATTTGTTCATCAGAAAGTGGAGATGTTGCCTACCTAGTTCACTTGGCTGTGAGGGATTGGGTGAGACTATATGGTGTGATCAAACAATACAATGAATGTTTACTGTTGTTTTTTTTTGTTTTTGTTTTGAGGGCAGTGACCCTGGCCCTCATATGTGGAACCGAACTGGGGCCGCTGGCTTCCCAGGCTAGCGCTTAACCACCGCGCCACTCGGCCGGCCCTAATACAATGAATGTTTAAATAAAAAATTATCACAGTAAAAGACACATTGGCATTAATCTCCCTCAAAGTACTCCTTCTTGCTTCCCATCATTCTTACCACTTCCTGAAGCAGTTCTGGAAGTCCTCTTTCGTGAGCATCTTTAGCTGCACTGTCATGGCTGTCTCGATGTCCTGCATCATTTTGACTTTGGGAAAGAGCCAGAAGTAACACGGTGCCAGACCCAGTGAATAAGGTGGATGAGGACACACGGTAATGTTTTTTATTTGACAGAAATTGCCATATATCGGAAGCAATGTGTGACAGGGAGCATTGTCATGATGGAGGATGATTGACAGCACACTTTAAAACACACCTTCTCCCAGCTGCAGCTCACACCCATCTGATTGCACCCAACAAGTTGAAGCTTGTCACACACTCTTACTAAGGTTCAGTGTACCTCTTCCCGTATTGAAGATCCCTGTCTTTCCGTTGGATGGCATTCGGCAGCAGCATTCACCATATTTTGTGATCACAATAGAAAAGCTCTGTGTCACACATTATTTCTGGTGCGGCAATTTCTGTCAAATATAAACATTACAGTGTGTCCTCATCCACCTTATTCACTGGATTTGGCACTGTGCGATCTCTGGCTCTTCCCCAAAGTCAAAATGACCATTAAAAGGTAAATATTTTGAATGGATTCAGGACACTGAGGCAGTCAAAACAGCACAACTAAAGACACTCACGAAAGAGCACTTCCAGAACTGCTTCAGAAAATGGCGAGGACGATGGTATCAATGTGTTTGAAACGAAGGGGAGTATTTTGAGGAGGATTAATGGCAATGTGTCTTTTACTGTAATAATTTTTTTTTAAATTTAAACATTCACCATGGTTTTGGATCACACATCTGTGTGTTCCAGTTCAAGAACTGACATATTGTAGGTGCTCAGTGAATATTACTTTTTCCTCTACCAGAAGAAAGAGGGAACTGTTACACATTTAATTTGGTTTTGGTGGATGGTTTAGAAACTTATCTTGAGTTTTAATTTAGTGGAATAGAGCCTTGCAGGAACAAGTTTTATTTTACTGTTCATCTTCAAATTTAACAGTGTCAAAAATAGTTTCTCACTAAATATTAGTTGAATAGATGCATTGTTTGTAGGATAAAGAAATTTGCCATTCCTTAAATCTTCTGTTAGTATGCAAACTGCTCACCTGTAAAAACTTCCTGAAGGGATTATATAATTAGATGAACAATGAAACCCCCCTTTTTTTCGTCTTTTTTTTTTTTTTTTTTACAATGAACCCTTTTTTAGAGGTATTCACTGTGAGAGAACCTTACTTTTTAATTAATTAAATAATCCATTTGTTTAGTCAGCCATTTAAACATTTATCTTGTTTGGGTCAGGCACTGTGCTGGATGGACTCTTGAGACTTTGGGATTTTTGTGGTAAACTCACTGAAAGGCAATAGATAGGGTACTGGTTAAGAGAGCCAAGGCTTTGGTGACAAACTGAGAAACTAGGTTCTGCCTTTTACTATGGTCATGGCCAAATTACATTTTCTGCATTTGTACAATTGGGTTAATAGTACCTACCTTGAGAGTTATTGTGAGTATTAAATAGAGAAATATTTATAAAGCAGTCAATACTGATCTAGGCACATAGGCTGCCAAGCAAAGCTGACTACTAAAACTCTTGACATAGTGAGTACTGGTGCTGTTCCTTTGTTTTCTGAGGAAATAGGTAATGATTCATTTCATCATAATGGAAGAAATTAGAGGCTATTTGGAAAAGGATGAACTGATTATCAGGGGATTAGAGTGGTAATCCCAGATTTGTGACTTTAGGCTAGTGGACATTTAACTACTCTTGGTTTCTTTGCTTTTAAGATAAAGAGGCTAGACCAGATGATCTCTTAAGATTTCCTCAGACTCTAATGGTCTGATTGAATGTTGTGATTTTTCAAGATAGATAGGCTTGAGCATCTATTTACTAGATGCTGAGCACTGTGCTAGGTTATATGGGTAAAGGAAAATAAATAGGATAGCTTTTGCTCTCCAGAAGTTAATGATTTAGTTGACAAGATACATGCATATGAAACACTTTAACAGAATTCGAATAAGTGCTGAATTGAGTAGTGCAGCCTATGAACTGTGTCATATCCCTGTTGTCCGTCTAGAAGGGCTAGAAGACAGACTTCAGCGGAGAGATAGAGACCATATGTTGGTTTACAGGTCCAGCTGATTTGCTGTCCACAGTCTTCCTGTCTCACCCACTGGTGTGTCCTCAGCAAGCCGCCTCAGCTCTTTCCAATATTGAGGCCGCATCTCGCTTCTGCCAGAGCAGTATTACAGGGGCTCTCTGTTTCAGCGAGATCTGATTCAAAGCTTTGAACTGGATTGCCCAGATTATCGAGGACTTTCATCTCTCGCTTGCTTCCTTTTTGTTTCAATTTCAAAACTATTATTGTATTTTCTCTAGTTTCTCATTTTTTTAAATGGTCTCATTTTTTGCTTCAGATTAATTTTGTCCATATTTGTGTCTCATTTTTTTGTTGAGAGTATTGAACCGAAGTATTACTACATCTCTTCTCTTCACAGATTTTATAAGTGATTTTTGCCTTTTTCCATTACTATATTTTTGCCCTATTGTGTAGAGAGATACACATGTGTATACATATATAAATGAACTCATTTGCTTTCAGGAAGCAGGTATAAAATTACTTTGAAAGTTGTTTTTCTCGTTTTGATAGGTTACTGGCACACTCTTTCCCTTCATAATAGCGTTCTGGCAATCTTGAGGAACTCATGCGTTTTTTTTTTAATTCAGCAAAATGCTGTTGGTCATTTAAATGTAATTTAGATTCATAAATGCTATCTATACCTTAAGCACAGTAACTTGAGTCAATATATATAAAATGAAGATAGAACTAATTGGTTACCTCAAAGCCAAAGTTGAAAATTACTGACCTATAGAAACAAAAAATTATATTTGGTTGTGAGAAGTGCCATTTTACTGTTTTGATTTCTTTGTTTTATTTTGCTATTTTTTAATTGAATTTGAGAGAATTATTCCAAAATTATTTATTAAGAGTGGACTGTAGAGTCGGTAGATATAAGAGCAGATAGGTTAAAAGTATGAGTGCTAGTGTTTGGCTGCCTGAGTTCAAATTCTAGTTTTGTTACTTACTAGCTATGTGATCCTGGGCATGTTATTGAACTGTGTGCTAATTTTCCAGACTAAAATGGGGATAAATAGCACCCACTTAATGAGGTTGTGAAGATTAAATGAGATAATATATACAAAGTTCTGTGTCCGGCATGTAGTAGCACAATAAACGTTAGCTATTAATGTTGTGGTGAGAAGTTAGTAATATCTCAAGCAATGGTAGTATACATATATTAGATATGTAGACAGCTGACTAAGTAGGTAAGATAATTATAATCAGTTGTCTGGGTATTGAGGACAAGATGGGCAGAGGACTCTATTACAAGCCTGTTTTGCACTATTTTCTTAAAGATGTGTGCTATGATTTGAGAAGTGTTTATTGAGCATCTAAGTATGGTCTTGATGCTTTGCTAGACTGCAGAGTAATGGGGAAATACAAAATAGGACATTGCAAAATAACAAAAGATTAACTGTAGGTCTATAGATCCTTCAGGATAGATAAAGGTGAGCGTGTGTGTGTGTGTGTGTGTGTGTGTGTGTGTGTATGTGTATACATGCACATTTTGTTAAAAATAAAAAATGCACGTGGACCTCCTTTCCTCCAGAGAGTACCCTAAGAGTATGTTGGGGTGGTTAGGGTTAGTCAGTCAGTTATGGGGTCTTGATATAATGTGTTTTGAACAGAATCCTCACCAAGCACATAATCCAAAAATGTGTTATTTCAATATCAAGGTTATGTGCAATTCTCTTTCAAAGCATCATCTAATTCTAGCATTACTTTATGATTAGATTTCATTACAGATGGGTAATTCAAGATAAAATATCAAATATATTAAACTTCCAAGTTTGAAAAATTGATTCAGGCCAAATTTCGTATTTATAAAATATGCAAGTAAAATTTTTACTCAATGTAATAATTATTCAATCATTGGATAATATCTTCTATTAGAAAATCTTTAAAATAAAGCTACAGGTAGCTAATTTGAAAGTACAATGAAACTTTAGCATTTTGTAAATGAGATATTGTAAAAAACTTAATTTCCCAAGTTGTAGAGGATTAAACAGAATATTTTTGGGTTTTGTATCAAACGTTGAAAATTTGCCAAATGAATTAATTAACTCCATTTTCTAGGGTTATTACATACTAAATATGATAGAATCTTTCTTTGGTAAATCAGAATCTGAGGCTCATCTTTTTTATTACCAGTGAGTGTTGTTGAGGAGACGGAGATGATAGGATTAAATGTACCTGAAGGTTTTTTGTTTTTTGTTTTGTTTTTGGTATATATGTCAAATAGCTTGTGTTTTTTAATCAGTTATTGTATGCTAGAAAAAAATCAAGTGAAAAAAATAACTACTGATGGAGATGGTACTGTACTAAACCCTTGTTCAGTTTTTAAAACTTTCGGATTATGAACATTTGTTAATTTATGCAGGATTTAATGAGGGATGAACAGAACTGGTGACCAAAACTATCCCCATTCTCATGAAAAACATAAAATAAACCCTTCTGTGAGGTGAAGGCCGAAGTCACTTGTGTTAGAGTCCTTAGATTGCAAATGTTACCAACCCATTTAAAACTTACTTGGCTAAAAAAGGGAATTTACTGGCTCACATAACCCAAATTCAGGATGCCAAGGGTGCAGTTGAACTTAAGGATAACTGGAACCTGAGCTGAGAATGTCACTGACTCTGTCTTCTATCTCTTCTTATCTTTGCTTTTTAACTTCGTCTTCTTCTGGTGTAGAGTAGCTTTTTCTTCTATGTAGTGGGGCTATGGATGCCAGCATATGTTTTGCCATATATCGCAAATCTCAACTAATCATTGGAGAGAATCCACATATCTTCCTTATTCCACATTGAAAAGTAGGATGGAGTTGTCCTGATTTAGGTTATGTGCTCACCCCTCTGATCATGGGATAGGCACTGTAATTGGCCGAGATCTCTTGGAGTTAGGGTAGGAACAATTTCCTTAAAGAAGGAATGCTCGCAGGCAAAACTATTTCTGTCCTTTGTACTCTTATGTAAATACTTGGTTATTTGCTTTAATTACATTGGACTCATTCTTAACACTATATGTTCTAGTTGGGCTACTGAATAATATTCTATATAAATACCCTAGACCGGGGGTTGGGAAACTTACTCCATAAAGGCCACATAGTATTATAAATACTATTTTCAAGTTTGTGGGCCATATAGTCTCTGTAGCAGCTACTCAACTCTGTGGTGATTGTATGAAAACAGCCATAGACAATATAAATTGGCGTACTGTGTTTCAATAAAACTTTATATATAAAATCAGGTGGTGGGCCATATTTGGTTTGTGGGCTATATTTGCCAGCCACTGATTTAGACAGTACCTAGAAATTCCAAGAAATTTATATTAAAATATGTGGTATTTCAATATATTGAATCTCATTAACCACTAATGTACAATAACTTCATTAAAACTGGATTTGTGGGGCTGGCCAAGTGGCATGGTGGTTAAGCGCTGGCTTGGGAAGCCAGCGGCCCTGGTTCGGGTCCCACATATGAGGGCCAGTGACACTGCCCTCAAAAAAAACACACACAAAAAAACTGGATTTGTGTGAGAGATGGGTTGGATGAATTAAGAACGTGTGTGTGTGGGCATGCGCACGCGTGCGCGCGTATATTACAATCTTGGAGAATGTCGTTAGAATACACATGCTTCCATATACACCTCTCCAAGTTTCTAATTTAATATGTAGGTTTGTGGTATGTGTATTTTGAAAATGTTCCAGAGGTGATTCTGATAAATGTCACTCACTGTCTGATATGTGCTTGATATGTAGGAAAAGTTTTACAGGAGGATTTTTACAAATCCATTAATTTGACATTTAATGGATGAGGCATTGTATGGTATGCTCTTCTTGTGTCTCCTCAATGTGATAATAAATGTTAATTGCTAACACTTATCAAATTATAACTGTTAGGTAGGCACTACCCAAAACAGTTTTACACATATATTCAGTTATTTAATTCTGTTTTACAAATGAGGCTATTGAAGTGTAGAGAGGTAAGTTGCTGGTAAATGGTGGAACTGAATTTGAACCCAGGTTCCAGCTGCTTACGTGCAGTTGCCTCTTTTTTATAGCGCAGCACAATGTAATAGTTGATATAGAGCAGCTATAGTTGACTGAATATCATTCGTCAGATGATGGCTAGCTGTGGTTGCAAATATCCTTATTCATTTAAAAATTTTAAAAAAAATTTAATAGACTTTATGTTTTAGGAGTAGTTTTAGGTTCACAGCAAAGTTGATCAGGAGGTATAGAGAATTCCCATTTACCAGCCGTCCCCACATTTACCAGCTGTCCCCACAACCTCCCCCACTATCAACATCCCGCCTCAGAGTAGTACATTTTTTACAGTCGATGAGCCTACATTGATTGACACATTGTTTTCATCCAAAGCCTGTACTTTACATTAGGGTTCACTTTTGGGACACGGAGATCCATCATAATGCCTTTTAATACCCACACTAATCTTATCTCCCTCCTGTACCCATACTAATCTCTTCTTCATTTCTAATAATTTTATAATTTTAAGAATGTCTTTAAAGTGGAATCATGTAGTGTATAACCTTAACGGGATTGGTTTTTTTCATTCAGCATAATTCTCTGGAAATTCATCCAGGTTGTAATATGTATCAGTAGTTCATTGCTTTTTATTACTGGGTAGTATGTCGACGTATCACAGTTTGTTTAACATTACCCATTGAAGGACCTATGAGTTGTTTCCAGTTTGGGGGTATTAAGTTGCTTTAACCACTTGTGTACAGGTTTTGTATAAACAGAAATTTTTATTTCTCTGGGATAAATGCCCAGGAGTGCAGTTATTGGGTCATATGGTAGTTATATGTTAATGTTTTTAAGAACATCTTAATGTTTTTAAACAAACTATCAAACTGTTTTCCAGAGTGGCTGTACATTTTACATTCCAGTATGAGAGATCTGATCTTTCTGTATCCTTACCAATATTTGGTGTTGTCACTTTTTAATTTTAGCCCATTTTAATAAGTATGTGATGATACATCATTGTGGTATTAATTTGCATTTCTCTAATAGCTAATGGTGCTATTATTTCATGTGCTTATTTGCCATCTGTGTATACTCCTGGGTGAAATGCCCCTTTGTGTCTGTGTTAGTTTGCTGGGGCTGCCATCACAAAATACCACAGACTGGGTGGTTGAATAATGGAACGTTATTTTCTCACAGTTCTGGAGGCTGGAAGTCCAAGATCAAGGTATTGGCAGGTTTGGTTTCTCCTGAGGTCTCTTTCCTTGGCTTACAGGTGGCCGCCCTGTTGTTGTGTCCTCACATGGTTTTCCTTTGTGCACATGTGACCTTAGTGTTACATGTCTAGATTTTCTCTTCCTTTAAGGTCATCAGTCATACTGGATTAGGGTCCACCCTGATGGCCTTATTTTAACTTAACCCCTTCTTTAAAGGGCCTCGCTTCAAATACAGTCACTTTCTGAGGTACTGGGAATTGGGACTTCAATATATTTGGGTTTTGGGGGGATATAGTTCAGTTCAGTGTCTTTTGGCCAGTTTTTAAAAATTTATTTTACTGTTGAGTTTTTTTGTTTCTTTTTCCTTCTAAGAAAACTGGTTTTATTACTTGCATTAATGTGAGGAAGAATTTTTTGAAAGTGCATCAAGGGTGCTTGTAAAAATTTTTAAGTATAAACATATTTCTGTAATGAAATGTAAACAACGTAGATTGTTGTAAAATGTAGTAACATAATGAAGTGTAAGTTTTGACTTCCAGTAAGATGGCGGAATAGACGGACGCTTTCCCAACTGCCTCCCAGGATCACATCAAAATTACAAATAATTTATACAGCATTTAACCTCGGAAGTCCCCTGAACATTAGATGAACAGAACCACTAAACGAAGGACCTAAAGAGGAGGCTGTGTCGGGTCTGGTAGGAGGGGTGGAGACGAGAGAGGGCGAGCCCCGTGAGGGAAGCCCCAGCCGTGGGGAGGCATCTCCGGTTGCGGGAGAGACCCTCCGGCCACACACCGAGCTCACCAGCCCAGAGTTCCTTTACCGGGAAGAGGAGTCCCACGATAGTGGGCAGTAGAAATTAGTGAGGATTCTCTTTGCTCAGCTCGGTGAGGCTGAGGACGTCTGGAGAACCAGTGGGGCCGGCGCCCGGGCTTGCTCGCCGGTGAGCACTTACCTGGTTCCTGGTGGAGGGAGTGGCCGTGTGAGTCGGACCCGGGATCCTGTGGGGACGGACTGAACTGAGCACCTTTGGTGCAAAGGTCGGAGGTTTTGGGACCATTGTGCCCCTGGTGTGGAGCTTGCACGCCTACTGTTGAGTTTTTATTTTTCTTAGTAGGGAGAGACTTTATTTGAAATGATTATTGCAAGGGTGGAAAGAGCTATTGCAATAGGGAGAGGGAAGCTTTTGCCATGGGAGAATGCTCTGACCATAATATTTACACATGTCACAAGCATTGGGCAAAAAAGAGTTTTTCTTTCATAGAGAGTGGTAAACAGAGCTAGAAAGAACTGGTTGGAAGGAATTGAGATGACCAGGAGTGGCATGCTGGGACAATAGGTCAGAGGATGTTTTACTCTGAAGCCTGCCTGTTTTCAAGAGGGGCTGTTAAGGAAGGGTTGTGTGCTGGCTTTACTGTTGAGTTTAGAAAGTTTTTCATGGGAGGATATCACAGACACCAGTCCTTTGTTGTGGTTTGCAAATAGTTTTTCTCAGTCTGTAGCTTGTTTTCCATACTCATAACAGGATCTTTCTCGGATCATAAGTTTAAATTTTGATGAAGTCCAATATTTTAATAGACACACACACAGACACACACACACACACACACACACACGGTGCCAAAAATATATACACATTTTAAGAAAGGAAATCTGTATTAAAATTGTAATACTCAATGTATACCGATAATAAAAGATGGATACTAATCGCGTTTGACTTCTGCAATTACAAGAGGTGCTCAGAGTGGTTACCATCAGCGTCCAGACACTTCTGATTACAGCGAACTAGTGCTTGAGCAACACTGACCAATGTGTCCACTTGTATACCTTTTTTTTGGCACCCTGGTACACACACACACACACACACACAGATACATAGATACCTAGATCTATGTGTATCTGTGTGTATCTGTATATCTGGTGCTTTTTGTGTCAAGTCAGATCTTTTTGCCAAAACCCTAAACATTTTCTGCCGTTTGTTTTTTACAGTTTATAGTTTTACATGTAATATTTAAGTTCAGAGGTCAGTATTGAGTTCTTTTTTATGTCAAGTGTGAGAATTAGGTTGAGGCTTGTTTATTTGTTCATTTTCCTATAAGATATTCCACTGCTCCAACACCATTTGTTGAAAAGCTTATCTTTTGTGCATTGAATTGCTTTTACATTGTTGTCAAAAATTAGTTGAACATATTTGTTTGTTTTTATTTCTGGGTTCCCTGTTCTTTTCATTGACCTATCTGTCTATCCCTCAGCCAATACTATAAAATCTTGATTACTGTAGCTATATAATAGGTCTTAAAATTGAATAGAGTGCTTCTTCCTACTTTATTCATCTGTTCACAATTATTTTAACGTTTTTAACAGCGTTCCCATATAAATTTGAAAATAATGTCTATGTCTATGAAAAATCTTGCTGGGATTTTGATAGGAATTGTGTTACACTTGCATATCAATGTGGGGAGAACTGACATTTTTACCATGTTGATATTTCCAATTAATGAATATGGTATGTCTGTCTATTTATATAGATCTTCCATGATTTCTTGCATCAGTGTTTTGTGGTTTTCATCATAAAAATACTGCATATGTTTATTTATACTAATTTCTATTCTCTCATGCCCATTAAGGCATCTCTCCAGCAGTTCTGTATTCATACTCCTACATCGTCAATTTTTGGATCTACCAGATCATTTCTGCTAGAGATCATTTCTCCCATCCAAAAAACAAAAACAAAACAAAAAAAAACCCCATAAATTACAAATATTTTTCTTTGATCCCACTTCTCTTTTGTCTATTGTCCTATTTGTAGCAAAACTCAACAGAGTTGCCGTAATTGCTGTTCCCAGTCCTTCCTTCTTTTCTTTAATCAGTTTTTTTTAATCAGCCCTCAGTATAGAACTGGGCTTAATTCCAAATACAACAAGGACAATTGGGGACTTAAAGCCAACAAGCAGAATGAGGGGTCAATGGATGCAAAATACTAAGAGGAGACATCAAGGATAGGGGGATCCTTGCTAAACCAACTTTAACAGGGTTCCTGCTGAAGGCAGGCCAGGGTGACCATATAACAAGGATGGGAAATTCTCTCTAAACTCACCAGCAGGGTTCTTGCTGAAGCTGGACTGCGCAGTGCCAGTGAGGAGGGGGACCAAGGTTGAGGCCTAGTTGAGAAGAGAGCTCAGAGGAATTGCACTAAAGTTTGGTCAAAAGAGAGTCTTTGGGACCGGCAGAGTGGCGCGTTGGTTAGGAGCTGGCTTCTGACGCCAGCTCTGAGCAGCGGGGGATCCCACATATGAGGGCCAGTGACACTGCTCTCTACAGCTAAGGTGGTGAACAATAGCTCCACCTGGAACTGGGCTGCTTTGAGTCCCCGGGATGGCATAGCTGCAGCTTGTGCTGCAGTGGGCTGCCATGGGCTACAGTGAGTGGCCGGCAGCCAGCGTGAGCTGCCAAGAGCCGCTGTGAGCGGCTGTCCAGAGGCCAGCGACTGATCTGCCTCACCTAGGAAGAGTGCAATGATGATAGCAACATGGGCCAATGAAGTAATGTCCTCCACAACTAGACTGAAGAACAAAAAAAGACAGCAACTTGTCTGTTCCCCTTCCCTGATTCCCCAACGCTGTTCCCCTCCGCCAATTCCCCAATAAAATCTTTAAAAAAAAGAGTCTTTGTTCCCATGGGTTTTATTGCAGAATTCTCAAAATGCTTTATATGAGAGAGCCGACTGTTGATATTACCAGTGATTGAGGGATTTTGATAGATTAGAGAAAATTATATAATATGAACTTTGTCCCTTCTCACTTTTCCACCTTTATGTCCATCCTATGGTAGACAGAATAATGGCCCCCCAAAGATATCAAGTCTTACTACCCGGAATTTGTAAGTGTTACCTTATAAGGGAAAGAGGTTTTATGAGGGATGATAAAATGAAGGGTTTGGGATGGGAAGATTGTCCTGACTATCCAGGTGGACCCTAAGTGCAATCACATGTATTCTTATAAGAGGGAGGCAGAGGGAGATTTGAACACACGCGGAGGAGAAGGCTGTATGAAACAGACCAGAGCGATTTGAAGATGCTGGCCTCCAGTATTGGGGTGATGTTGCCCGCCACAAGCCAAGGAATACCAAAAGCCCACCAGCTGAAAGAGGCAAGGAATGACTTCTCCCATAGACCTTCCTGAGGGAGTGTGGCCCTGCTGACACCTTGTGACTTTGATATTTTATTTTGGACTCTGACCTCCAGAACTATAAGATAATGCATTCCTGTTGGTGGTGGTAATCTATTATAGCAGCAATAGGAAACTAACGCATAGACTACCACAAAGCACTATAATAATTTGTTGGTGTAGCAGTGGGAACAGAACAGGACTGAGAGAAAACAAGGAAGGCTATGGTGACATTTGATTTGTGAATTGAAGGATCTCTGAAAGTGCCAAACGTGAAATGGAATGTGCCTTCTGAACAGAATAGCTAACATGAGCAAAAAGATACTGAGGTTTTTAAACTACATGACTTCTTGGAATGGCTGGTGTACACGTCTTATGCTTAGAAGGGAACAGTGCAAAAAGTAAATTGGGGCCAGTTCATGTGAGTTCAGTGGGATCGCTGAAATTTTCTCATTTTACCCTATCTGCATGATTTTAAGGATTTTAAGCAGGGGGTGTGATTGGAACAGCAGGGTGGACTGCAATGTGTTGAGAGAATATTATAGAGTCAAAACAATAAAGGACTGATAAGGACTTGTTTTGAGGAAAGAAATATTAAGACTTGGTAACTAATTAATTATACCTGAGATTTTTGGGAGACTGAGTCAAAGTTGAATGAGTTTTTAGCCTGGACATTTGCTAGTTGAAAATGTGTTTAGTAAATAGTACAGGAAGGAGGAAGAATATCTCAGGGTGGTGAGGAGGAAAAAACTATTAGGTTATCCTTTAAAATTGCATATCCAATCTTATTTCCTTGCTCAAACAAAATTCCCTGATTGATTGTCTGTTGCCCATTGAACTAGATGCCAAAAGTGCCTTTGTTTATTCTCAGTTGAAGATGGGATTTGTACATTTCTTCTTTTAGAATTTTTAGTGTTTCTTTGCCATCTATATTTGCACTTTGGTAATTAAATTTAAGTAATTTGTGTGTGCACTTGATCCATACGGTTAAAGAAAATAGAACAACTTACAACTCCTAAAAGGCACTTCCTCAGAATTTTCTAGGCATGGGGCATTCTGTGTCTGCCCAGATTCCTGGGCATAGATGGAAATGTGGCCAGGACTCCAGTTAGGGCTGTTGGTAAGAAGAGCTGACTGTGTGTGAAGAGTAGGAGGGAGGGAAGGTGACTTCCATAAGCAGTCCAGCTAGGAAATATATTAAAAGAATGCTAGTCAGAATCCTGTTGAAGGATAAAACTGGGAATTAATAAGTGAAATATGAAACTGGACATATTCTCTAATGCAAAGGTGTGGTGGTCAAATGAGCATTTACATCCAAATGCAGTGTTAGTCATTCTTTGGAATGTATTTGAATAAGGACAGTTGAACAATTTTATGTATAATGGAGAAACAAAAGCATTGCCTTTTTAAAATGGAGAAAAATATAAAGAAATACGGATGTACTGTTATCATTATTTTTTTTAACCAATATTGCGTTTGATGTTTTTGCCAATAACATGAAAGGAAAGACCACATTTATTTGCAGATTTGATTTTATTCTTAGGCTATTCAAAGAGATCATCAAAAAAAATCAGATAATATTTTTACATTGTGTCCAGATACAAGATAAATCTGAATATTGATAGTATTCTCCTGTACTAGTTATAACCAGCTCCAAATACAATGAAAATGATTTATGTAGATCTCCATCTGCATACTACTTATCAAATTAACTCTCAGAGTTGTATAAGTCACGATAAACTAGGTTTTGCTGCAGTAGCAACCCTATAATCTTAGTAGTTTAAATGTTAGTGGTTGAGCACACATGCGTTGTGGGTTAGAGAGTGGCTGCTCTTGGACCCGACTGGTCATCATCTACTGTCTGGAACATAGCCAGTTTCCTTGGCAGAGGAAGAGAGTGAGGAATTGCATTCTGGCTCTTAAAACCTATTCTCTGAAAGCAACCTGTCTCTTACTTGTATTCTATTGGTTAAAAACAAAAGTCAATCACTTGGACACACTTAACTTTCAAGGGACCATGGACATACAGTCCATGTGCTTGGGAAGAGAGCTGGAAATATTTGATGGGTGACACTAATGATTACAGTAGTATTTAAATATAAAAGTTAAGATAAATAAAGCCCAAGAAGAAGATTAATGTATGTGATTATATATAAAAGATATATTCCTTGAAGCATATTGCTAGCTTAAATATTTCTAAAAATGGAACAGAAATCTTTAGATCAGTATGAAAAAGGTTAATATCCTTCTATATACATAAAAGTCTGATTCAAATATAGTAAACCAATTTCGGGACTCAGAATAAAATGGCCAAAGGATAAGAACAGAAAATTCTCAAAACAAAACAAAAAACAAAACAGAATAGGAAAATATATTTAAAGTTGAAATTTCTGTTTAAATTAGGGGCGAATTTAAAAATACCTAGTGCCAGTGAGATTATGGGAAAATGGTTAATCATCTATTGTTAGTGGGATTATAAATATAACCCCTTTGCAAAAAACAATTTAGATATCATATCAAGAACCATAAAAATATTCATACCCTTTAACAATTCCTGTCCAGGATGTATGCTGCAGTTACAACAAAGAAATATTAAAGTACTTTTTAGTGAGGAAGAATTAATTCCTTTATTCTTACATTTCATTTAAGGGCCCTAATATCATGCCATGCTCTGTGTGTGCTAGGCAGTGGGAGTACACACTTGGTTAAAGCAGGGTTCTTGCCCTGTCATATGTATGGCCTAGTGTTGAAGAGAATGTTAGGGGAAGACAATAGAAGAAGAACTCCTGAGAAATCACATGAGTTTAGTTAGGAAACATAAAAATAATATAAATATTCAGTGATTGGGAAATGTTTCAGTACATTTCAATGCATCAGTTTAAATATTTTGCAATGGTTAAAAGCAGCATAGTACTTATAAAAATTAATGTAATGACATGAGGACATATAAAAGGGAAGAATATAAAATATATGAGCACTATGATTACATATTACATAAAAATATATTAACATTTGGCAAATAAATATTGTATAGCAATGTTGAAAGAAATTTCCAAAATTAGGTTACATTAAAAAACAATGCTTCCTCCTAAAAACACATAATTCCAGTCTAATAATGAAAAAAAAAAATCAGGCAAATCCCAGTTGAGGGGCGTTCTACAAAATACTTGACTAGTTCTCAAAACTGTCAAGCTTATCAAAAACAAGGAAAGTCTGACAATTGTCATAGCCAAGAGGAGCCTGGGGAACCATGATAGTTTAAATGTAATGGGATATCCTAGATGGATTCTAGAACTGAAAAAGGCCGTTATGTGAAAACGAAGGAAATCTGAATAAAGCATAGACTTCAGTTAAGAATAGTGTATCAATATTCTGTCATTAATTGTGACAAGTGTAACATTAATGTTCGATGTTAATGATAGAGGAAACAGGAGGTGTGGAATGTGGTGACTCTGCATTGTTTTCTTAAATCTTAAACTATCCTAAAAAATAAAGTTTTGTTTTTAAAAAGATAGGATAGGAGAGGGAGAAAAGATACATATAGGCGTTTGTTCACATGTGTGTGGAAAGAAAAAACGTATGCCAAACTTATGCACAATGTTACAAATATGTGTGTTCATACGGATTAATGCCAGAAGGAAATCAAGAGAAAACCAGTTTTTAAAGATGCTAGAAGGTAATGAACATTTTCCTAGCCTAAAATTTGTTGGAAACAAACAATGTTAATTTGATAGTTTGGATTGAGGCAATGGTGATACTACACCATGAAAATAATCTTATTAGAAGCAACACTCATATACTGTTAGCCAAGGATCAGGGACCACAGCAGAATAGTAAAAGATCAGTTGCTTACTGAAAAAAATTATTTGAAATTTTTCCATTATATAACCACATAATTTCTGTTCAATCTTCCCTTAAAGAGGGTGCATCAAGTTGGTTAGTAAAGGATTCTGTCTTTAGTGTAGTGCCACCTGCTGGCACTTTTAACTAAATACATTTTTAAAGGAAGTTATAATTTTGTGTGGCTAGTGGTTTTCCTTGTTCATTTGGTTATATGTTTTATACTTATTCTGTCTTTTCATTGTATGTCATCAATATTCCTTTTTAAGAATCCTTATGGTATCCCTAGAATGTAGTTAACCACTCCCTCCCGATTTCAAGAAGGCTTCACATTTGGCTCATTGATTTTAGTTAGGACTGAGAAATGAGTCAAGTACAGAGACCATTTTTCCTTTCCTATCTTCTTGTTAGCAACCCTATATAGTACTCTAATTTCATCTGATACATTTAATGGAATTAAATTTCAGCAGCTCAAAATTATATAATTAAGTACAGTTAGCGTCTTAAATCAGAGTCCACCTTGTTAGAATGATACCCAACAGCAGATGTTTGCACAGAGTAAGTCGTAAGTACACGGTGAAGCCCTAATGGATTGCTAATTCACCTGTTATGTGGGCTGTGCCCCAAAGGCACGCAGGTGTCTTGTGTTTTGTAGGTAACATGTATGTGCCTTAGAATTTTACTGATTTCCTCCCCGTTTTTTTGTAGTTTCGAAATGCATTTAATTAATTTAGAATTATGGCATCTCATTTGCCATTGTATATTGTCCTCTTTGAATTGCCCTCATATCCTTTGCTCATTTTTAAAATGTATAGTTATTTATGCTTTTCCCAAAGGTCTTTTTTCATTCTTTCTTTTTCCATTAGAACTGTCTTTGCCAGTATTCCTATACTGAAACCTTAAGTCTGGCTGGAAGTTACCTGATATAAGTTGTGGAAATCTGTAGGAAGAGTGCTTAGGCGGACTGAGGTCTGGTCCCACCTGGGTATAGTTATGTCTCTGGGAAGCCTGGGAAATTGATTTTCAATTTACCTTGTCTTCCAGTGAACATTGAGAAAAAGTCCTGGAGTGGTTTTGAACAAATTACTTAGACCTGATGAACAGCAGGCATATGGCCTTGAGTCCAGGGGGGGGCACTAAGACTCCCCAAGAGCAGGAGGGTGTGCCTGCTTCCCTCCCCGGGAGTGGCATAGGCATCTCTGTGTTCTTGTGGGGAGTGTGGCTGCCCTGGGCATCCTCCACCTGGCATCCTCGTGTGGCCCTGTTATTCTCACACTCATTTCAGTATCTCCTGCCGTTAAAGAAATTATAACCTTGGCTGTATTTGTTGGCATCTTTCCATCAAGCACATCACCCCTTTATGTTCAAGGGGGCTGAATTTTTTTTATCCCAAATGGCTAGCCAATTGTCCATTTATACTATTTATTGAATAATATATCTTTCTCTCCTGATTCTAATTCTCATTCTTCAAGGTCTGTTCCATTACTCTGTTTATAACTGCACTGCCCCTGTTTTTACATTGGTTTGCGTTCCAATGTATTGTACTTGCTGGTGTGGCAGGTCCCTTCCCTTCCCCTCCTTTCTGAATATTCCTGAACTTACCCATCTTGTATATTTGTTTTCAGACATACTCTTACCATACAACATACCCTTGGAGAACCTTCTCTGATAGAGCACTTATTAAACACCTAGATTTCATTGGTAGTAAACTTAGAAGCACTGGGTCAATAGTGGATTCTTTGATTTAATGGGTCTACCATTTAAAACAAGTTAACTACATTGCACTAGGTTGGTAACTAGTTGATTGATTTTATAATTCTTCCCTGGCATCTGAATAAATGTATTGTGGCCTCTGTGATCTGGACATACAAGCCAGCATTTGCCTGCACCTGCTGTATGAGTTTGAGTCTGGACATGCCGATTTCTCCCAGCAATAGTGTATAGCAGCTGAGCTTACCCCAGCCCCTCCTACTCCTGTCTCCTACTTCCCAGCAGATTCTGGAGGTGCTTTCTGTCCTTACAGTTCTCAACAACAAACAGCCAGGGCTGTAAAAACCTCTGGCTGTCACCTGGGTACTTTATGACTCTTTCTAGTGGCTGTAATTTCTATATTCCAGTATGTAATATGTTACCCTTAGAAGGGATCTTGGAGGACTTCAAATCAAATTAGTTTTTGAACTTTAAAAAGCATCTGAGGGCCGGCCAGTGGCGTGGTGGTTGAGCGCTGGCTCAGGAAGCCAGCAGCCCCGGTTCGGGTCCCATATATGAGGGCCAGTGACACTGCCCTCAAAAAAATAAATAAATAAATAAACAAACAAATAAATAAAAGCATCTGAATCTTTAAAAAAAAATTAAATCTGATGGGAAGCCCCAGGATCAAAAAACGGTAAATAACAGTACTTTGTTTAAGAAGGGAATTAATTAAGTGGGGCCTGAAATCTTCCAGCTCATTGATGTCCTGCTGTTGATCCCAGAAGCAGCTCAGAGATACTTGATGCAGATCTTATTCATCCTCCTCTTTTTACAAATGAGGGACCTGAATCCTACAGTAGTTAATTAATTGCCTTGCTGGATTGTAGCCGAGATAAAAGAGTGGCAGAGTTTCAATTCAGTAGGCTCCTAGTCAAGGACTTTTTCTATTACACCAGGCTGTTTCTAATGGAATTACTGCATTTTAAAAAGTTATTATGAGCCACATATGTATTTTAAAATTATTATTAATTTTCTTGGCAGAACCATCAATTAAATCTTAGTTCCGGTTAAAATCAAGGAAAAACTATAGAATTTTAGAGTGCCATTAAATACTGGGGGTTCCAAAAAATTGTACACATTTTAAGAGATGTCATCTATGTATTACTTTTCAAAGTTGAATTATGGTAGCAATGTGTAGTATGATGTTTGCTCAAAAGATAGTGCTAGCGTTATTCATTGTATTACAATTTTAATACAGTTTTTTCCTTTGTTGAAATGTGTAATACATTTTTTTGGTACCCTCTGTATAATACCAAATTCGTAATTAAGAAAATTAATATTATGATCTATGCATTTTATTTACATGGACACAGTATTTTTTTAATTTATGTTTTTAAAGTTTAAAAACTACAGTTGTTATTCATAGGCCTAGTGATAGTGCTGGTTATCTTACCAGACAGTTTTGGCATTTGTCAGGGTACTAGTTCTAGACATGAACCAGTTTCCAGTCTATTTAAAAGTGAGAAAAAGAATGTAAGTTCTGTATTGTAAAATTCTTTTTGATAATAAAGCAGGTTGGCGATTTGATTAAACACCACTTCTAATTTTTAGTGGCAGTAACTCTACCTCTGGAATTATTCTAAAGATACGTTTAAGGCCATCATTTAAAAAATCATTTCTTTTTTCTAAAAAGTAGAAACAAAAACATTACAGATAGGATAAAATAGATGATACTGGTATAGGTTTAATATAAAAAGGTTACTAGAAAAACTAGTTATTTTTAGTATATTTGAAAGATTATATTTGGCATTGTCATTGAGACAAAATGGACTGTAGAGAAACTGAGAATTCAATTCAATCATGTGCAATAAGTGAGGTCTTTGGGGATAAAAATGAAATTAAAGCTCAAGAAAACATCACAGTAGTAAACCTTAAATATAAATTAACTTTTTGTTTCATGAACATTTGTTATTTGTAATAGCAATATATGAGGTGTGACAATTAGTTCGTGAACTTGCTGCAGTGCGCTTACATTGGCAGCACTGTATAAATGGCTCAGAAAGGTTCCATAACCTTGTATATCAGTGTCTCACAGCTGTGTTTCTGTCAGCATGTGGTGGTGTCTTGCTGAGTAGCATTCATTATTGTTGCATGTTTTTGTATGCCATCTCAGAATGTCTGAGCTTGAATTAGAAGCAACGAACAAACATTAATTTTATTGTTAAACTTGGCAAGAGTGGAAGTGAAATCAGGGACATGTTAGTCCAAGTTTATGGGGATAATGCCATGAAGAAAACGGTAATGTACAAATGGATTAAATGTTTCTCTGAGGGGAGAGAACACGTCACTGATGAAGAGAGGTCAGGGCGGCCAGTAACGAGCAGAACTGACAAAAACATTGCAAAAATTCATCGAATTGTGTTTCAGAATCGTCGGCTGACTGTGAGAAGCATAGCAGACCAAGTAAACATCTATAGAAAAACAGGAAAATGTTTTATTCTTTATTTTTCTTTAGCTGAGCCATCCTGCCACTTGTTGGCAGCTCAGCGGCAGCTCAGCTCGGGCGGGGCATCGAACTGCTGTTGCTCAGAGCTCAGCTCGCACTCTTGAGCGAGCTCTTAACCAACTGAGCCACTTGGCCAGCCCCAGAAAAAATCTTAACTGAAAATCTTGGCATGAAAAAGGTGTGTGCAAAAATGGTCCCAAAGGAGCTCACCGATGAACAAAAGCAGAGTCGAAGTTTGCCAGAACCTTTTGGAGAGGCAATGTTTTATGCCGTGTTAACACTGGTGATGAAACATTCATGTACCAATACGACCCTGAAACAAAGCGTCAAAGTGCACAATGGAAGTCAGCCAATTCTCCACGACCAAAAATGTTGTACTTTACATCCTCATGGCTGTTTTTTAACTGCCAGTTAGTACTTCTTAATCCCTTGGCAGGTTCTTGTTTCTAATATTTGACGTATATTTCTTCTCTGCTTTGTCCTTTCACTCTGGATTATAAAGCCCTTGCGGACAAGAGACCATATTCTGTGTATGTTTGCAGTGCTGCTCCGAGCCACAGTGGAGCAGGTTGGAAATGGAAAAGTCAGCAATACTGATGCTGTCTGTATTTGAAATACTGATTTTGGGGGTTTTTGATTTTGTTTTTTTTTGCATTGGTTATTGAGTCTTTTGGTACCCTCTTAAACTTTGTACTGGCCTTATACTGCGCTGGTCTGGCGTCCCAGTATATAGGAGAGTACTTTATGAATAGTAGCCTCTCAACACATATTTTGTCAGATATACTGTATTCGTTTCTGCTTGCAAACTACAACCAGTTTTTATTTCCCTTCAGATTTCTTGCAGCATTACAGAAGTCAGAATCGCAAGTTTAAAAAATTGTTTTCCCTCTGGAAGGGGAGAATAAAATCAGAAAAGAAAATTTAGAAAGAAGTAAGTGTTACTGGTCTAAGAAGTGTCTTCACTTCACCCCATTGAATATAGAAAACAGAGAAGTTGAGAACTGTAATTCAGTGGAAAAAGTTGATAGAAAAAGTTTATAAGTATCAAATGGCTCTTATGTATTGGTTTGGTTTGCTTCATCAGTTATTTAGAATGTTGCACATACCCAAAATGCTATTATACTTGCCAAGTTCAAATTTAACTAGTTCTATTTTAAAGGAGTCCAAGAACAATCTCTCAAAAAATTGTGTGGTAAACTCTATGTGCTTATGTATGTTGTGAATCTTAGCTAAAGACTGACATCTGTTTTCTTCTGATTATGTGGATTTATGATTATTAATGTGGTATTTTAATATTAGCTATAGCATTTTCATAAGGAACTAAGCATTTATCAGTTGAAAGGTTATATTCTAAGTAGAATTTGCTTTTGTGAAACTTTTTAATTCCTTGTACTTGAAAATATTCAGATTTATAGTCTTCTAAATTTATGGTTCAAACAAATTAATTTTGGAATTTCCCATTCAAATTGAATAAACTAAAAATAATAGCCTTTTTCCTCCAATAAAATGCCATTAAATTTGCTTTATTAAATATTAGTGGCCAAGAGAGCATGAATTCTTCTAACGATTCCAGTTTTTCCAAATACTTTGTTATGCCTTATCCTTTTATTTATATTTACATTTGTGTGTGTGGGGCTGGGCGGGGGGCGCAGGCGGAAATACCAGAATCATAGAAATTTGAACAGGTGATATTAGAGCTGAAAATGCTCAATTTTTCTGTCTGCATATAAAAAATGTAATTGTATCTTAGTGCTGCAGTATATTGAGCAAGCTGAGTATGCATAGTAAATTTTGTAATTTTAAATAGAAAATTGCACATAGCATATAAGCTTTGAATGGAAGTAATATTATATGAAACTGTTGTTTAATTGAATTTTTATATAAAATGTTACTTTCTTTAAGAGTGTTGATGTTTTTAGAACTATTCAAGTGGATTTACATTTTTTTTTTTTTTTAAGATTTTATTGGGGAATTGGGGGAGGGGAACAGTGTTGGGGACTAGGGGAAGGGGAACAGACAAGTTGCTGTCTTTTTGTTCTTCAGTTTAGTTGCGGAGGATGTTGCTTCACTGTTGGTATCATCATTGCGCTCTTCCCAGATGAGGCAGATAGGTCGCTGGCCTCTGGATGGTCACTCACCTCGGCTATTGGCAGCTCACGCTGGCAGCCAGCCGCTCATGCTGGCTGCTGGCCACTCACTGTAGCCTATGGCAGCCCACTGCAGCAGGGGCTGCAGCCTACACCGTCACCAAGGCTCGCACAGCCCAGCTCCAGGTGGAGCTGTTGTTAGCTGTAAAGGGTAGTGTCACTGGCCCTCATACATGGGATCCGAACCGGGGCCGCTGGCATCCCAAAACCAGCGCTTAACCAATGCGCCACTCGGCCCGCCCACAAGTGGATTTACATTTTATGAAAGCTACCCCATTTTCCTTATTCACCTAATGGTAGGTGCTTAAGAAGTTCTAGGATGAAGGAGTATAAGAAAATGTTCCTATCTCTAGGACCTTAGAATTTATTTGGCATGTGATGAAGGTTTTTAAGTAGGTGTTAGGGCTAGGGATAATGCTAGGGTGTTAGGGCTAGGGATAATGCTAGACTAATAGAAAAATTGGTCTGAAAGAATGAGAGTCTATTTGATGAAGAGATAAGAGCTTTATGGAGCTGAAAACGAATTTCAGTTACCAATTTCTAGTCTTGTAGCTTTTCTGTTTTGAGACTGTGTATAAGGGGTAGATCTATTTGAACATGCTTTTTCTCCAAAGAGTACAGACTTCAGAAAAAGGTAAAACTTAATCATTTCAATAATGAACATCCTTCAAATAGTGCAAAAACAGTAGAAAAATATTGAAATGTTTTCTGTATCTTTTTCTCAGTTCTTGCCTCTGTGATTGTCTCTAACAGGAAATCAAACCCCAAAGCCATTATAGCCATGGATATGGTGAACCTCTTGGACGGAAAACTCATATTGATGATTACAGCACATGGGACATAGTCAAGGCCACACAGTAAGTTTTTGTTGTAGTTGATTTCTTCTTTGACATCCATATTTTAAGTGAAATATGACCACGTAGTTTTTGTCTTCATTGGTATTCTTTATTTGGCGAGACATTGTTTTCATACTTTCCTTTAGCTCTTTAGACATGGTTTCCTTTAGTTCTTTGTACAAATTTAAAGTGGCTAATTTTTTAGTCTTTGCCTAGTTCAATGTCTAGGATTCCTCAGGGGCAATTTCTGTTTCAGGTACCCTCCACCCCCTTCCTTTGTATGAATTATACTTCTTGTTTCTTTGGATGTCTTATAATTTTTTATTGAAAATTGGACAATACAAATAATATAATGTGACAATTATCAGGTTCTCCCACGGTTGTTGTTGTTTGTGACATTATAAAACTAATTTTGTAAAGTCTGTGTGTTTGTCTTGTGTGGCCAGTGAAGTCTCTACTTGGTTAGTTAGTTGTCAGCTAAAGATTGAACAGAGACTTCTTAAATCCCTAGAATCAGTAAGTCCTGATCTTCGTTGAGGGATTCTTTGTGCATGTTGGGACACTCGGTACTTAGCCAGGCAGCTTACAACTCTGGTTTAGCCTTCACTTTCTGCTCAACCAGAGCCTCAGGGTCATCAGAGGGGAGAGCCTGGGGCCTTCTCAGGTCTTCCTTGAACATGTGCACACAACCTTGTACATGTGTATGACCTAGATTCCCAAGGAAGAGTATGTCCAAGCTTTCCCAGCCTCTGTGGATGTCTCATTCCTCAGGCTTTGCTCGGAAGCGTTCTGATTTGTCTGTTGTCTGTCCCAACTGTTACCCATTCTCTCAAGCAACTGTAATATTAAAACATTTGACAAACACACCCCAGGGAGAAGCTTTTAATGAGTTTGGGCGAGGTCTAATCAGTAAGCCTTTCAAGTAAACTTCCAGAGAACGGCTGGACAGGTCAAATAATGACTCCTCTTCGGGAATGAAGCTTTGGAAGAACTCCATCCCTGTCATGCTCACTGCAGTGCCAGTACCAGAAATGCACACTTATTTTTCAAGGGTGCTGGGGAGCAGTGGATGGGACCATGAAATGCTAAAATGTCACCAAGTTCTCTGTTCTTACTGAAGTTCAGTTGTTTTTCTTGAATAAATGTCCCTTGGATTGCTGAAAGCAATTTCCAGAGTTCTGAAAAAGTTGATTATGATATTTCTGTTAGATTTTTCATTACTTTTATAGAGAGGCAAACTATCGAATGTCCTTAGGCTACTGATGTCACCCTGCTTTCTGGAATGCTATCAAAAATCAAAGTACGTTGTGTCAACTGTATTTAGTAAACAGATTTTCTGATCTACATTAATTTTTCTTCTTGAGACTTTGCTCCTTTTGATACCTCCTTTCTCTCCTTTGTCATTATCCTCTTTCACCCTACCTAATGCATCATTGCCATCAGCACATGTATTTCAGCATCTTTCATTTTAAGAAAAAACAACCACCTTTCTTTATCCCTCACGTATTCTTTTAACTGTCCTATTTCTTGAAAAGTGTCTCAAGTATGCTGTCTATATTTTCTACCTTTAAAAACATTTATTTAAATTTTTGAAACATTTCAATCCTGCAGAAAAGTACAGAGGAGAACAATAACTCAGATGAAGCAGATTCTAACATTTGGCAATAATTGGTACAGGTTTCTCACTGTGCTCTTTCCCGTGTCTCCCCCAAGGAAACCTCTTGAAATTGCTGTGAATCATTCTTATGAACATTCTTATATATTTCTACAAATATCTATAAAAATGTGCTATTGTATGTTGTATTATATAAAAAACTATATAGCTTTTGTGAATTATCATTGTTAATAGATACAGACCTAGTTTATTCCATATAACTGCTCTGTAGTTATACGGAATAGTACAGTAGACCCCCCCCCCCCCCAATCCATAGTTTCACTTGCCACAGTTTTAATTACCTGCGGTCATCCAACAATCCAGAACTATTAAATGGAAAATTCCAGAAATAAACAGTTCAGAAGTTTTAAATTGTGTGCCCTTCTGAGCAGTGTGATGAAATCTCGTGCTGTCCCGTCTGGGACATGAATCATTTCTTCATCCAGGACATTTGTGATGTGTAAGCGCTGTTAGTCAGTTAGCTGCTGTCTTGGTTATCAGCTTGAATGTCTAGGTATCGCAGTGCTTGTGTTCAGGTTACCCTTATTTTACTTTACAATGGCCCCCAAGAGCAAAATTAGTGACGCTGGCAATTTGGATATGCCCAAGAGAAGCCTTGAAGTGCTTCCTTTAAGTGAAAAGATGATAGGCCTTAATTTAATAAGAAGGATGAGTACAGTACAGTAAAATATTTTGAGAGTGAGAGAGACCACATTCATGTAACTTTATTACAGCATTACAATTTTTGTATTTAATTATTGTTAATCTCTTACTGTGCATAATTCATAAATTAAACTTTATCATAAGTATCTATGTATAGGAAAAAACAGTATATATAGGGTTCCATACTGTCGGCAGTTTTGAGCATCCACTGGGAGTCGTGGAATGTGTCCCCTAGGGATAGGGGGGGACCTACTGTATTCAATCATTCCTTCCTAAGGGACACTTAAAATCCGTTCTACTTTTTAATTATTGCAAACATTGTGTCAGTGAATGTCCTTTCACCTGTTCCCCGTGCACATAACCAAGAGTTTTTCTAGGAAATTCAAGTGGAATTTCTGGTTTGTTCAGTATGTTCTTTTTCAAGTTTAGCAGTTATTCCAAATTGATTTCCAAAGTTGCGGTGTCAGTTTATACTTCCACTGAAGGAATAGAATTCTTTCACTACATTCTTGCTAAACCCCCGTTTTGTCACACTTAATTAAATTGTCAGTTTGATGGTTGTGAAATGGTTTTTCCCTGTTTTGATTGGCCTTTCTCTGATTACAAATGGTGTTGAATATATTTCTTGTGTTTATTAACCATTTGGGTTTCTTCCGGTGTGAATTGCCTTTTTAAATTCTTTACCCATTTTGAGTTCTTCTGTCTATTTGTAATTGACTTGTAAAAATTCTTTATGTATTTAGACGCAGTCCACTATGAATATAGTGGGATCGGTGTCCCTTTAGTACCCCCTGAGAGTCCTATCTCTCAACCTCCCTCCCAACCCCCTAGTCATGTAGCTCACAGTTCAAGTACTCCTCTCTAGTGGGTCCAGACATATATATTTTTTCTGCAACAATGTGTTGGAACTTCTGGAAACCTGAGGCTCCCTCATCTGAGGGTGTTGTCAAAGACAGTGTTTTCCAGAGCTACCATACCACAGCGGAGAGGGGCTGGAGCCAGCTCATGGACCATTGCAGGGTCTGCAACTGGGACTGAGGTCTGTGTGCCTATTAACCAACACAAGAATGGGCGACTCTGCCCAGCTCCCTTGGCACGTGGTGCTGGATTCCACAGCTCCCACCCGGGCATTTTTTTTCTGGTGATGTGTGAGTGTGTGTATACGGTATGTATATATGTGTGGAGGAAGGACAAAATGAGTGGTGTTTTAGGCCACCATCATGCTGATGTCACTTGTGGTCCATTTCTAAGTACTCTTTTCTCTTCCATTTGTTTAATCTCATGCAGTTTCACGTTGTTTTAATCATTTCTTAGTCTTCAGAATTGTCTCAGCTGCTCTTGGCCTTTTACTCTCACAAATGAATTTTAGGGTTCTACTTGGGAAGTTCATGACATATTCACTTAGGCTTGTAATTAGAATTTCATTGAACTTGTAGAGTAATTTGGGGGAAATTGGTGTATATATTTTATGTATACATTAAATACATACTTTAATGTTAATCTTATTTACAGTGAGAGTAGTATAATTAAATATGCTTCCACATTATTATTTTATTTCATTTTTTTTTGAGGGCAGTGTCACTGGCCCTCATATGTGGGACCTGAACCGGGGCCACTGGCTTCCCACGCCAGCGCTTAACCACCGCGCCACTCGGCCATCCCCACATTACTATTTTAAATGGTTTAGTATTTTATGTTACAATGATATGGAAATCGGATACTAAATTGATTTTTTTTTTGATACTTTGCTTTAACGATTTTTTTGCTGAAGGAAGGAAAGCCTCACAAAGATATGTAATTCCCTAATGGAAGAATTATGTATGCTGCATTTACTAAGTTACAGTGATTACTTTTTCAGTATTATTCACTAAGCAAAGATTTTACTGAACTTTACCTTGTAAATATCCATTTTCAGATGACAGTTCTTGCAAACTAATCAGGTATTGGCATTTTTGTAATTATGACAAATGGGTTCACACATGTTAGAAAATTGTATGAAATATTTTTAGTCTGTTAACATGAGAAGGTTTTTATAGGTGACATATTTAGGTCTTTCAGAAACTATATTATATCATGATGGAAACATTTCTGAAATAAAAATAGTTAACTTTCGTACTATTGTCTAAAATAACAAACTAAATATCTTTACCTTTCTTAAGAATATGTGGCTGATAGCATACTACTCAGCAGTGATTTGCCATCACTACTCTTGTCCCTGCCCAAAAAGCCAGCAAATTTGAAACACTTGTCTTTTTTATTAAAGGGAAAATGCATATTCACTTTTATTTATTTTTTAAAGATTTTACTGGGAAATTGGGGGAGGGAACAGCATTGGGGAATCAGGGAAGGGGAACAGACAAGTTGCTGTCCTTTTGTTCTTCAGTCTAGTTGTGAGGGACGTCGCTTCACTGGCCCTTATTGGTATTGTGATCATTGCGCTCTTCCCGGGTGAGGCAGATCGGTCACTGGCCATTGGATGGCCACTCATGGCAGCTCGTGCCGGCTGCCGGCCACTCACAGCAGCTCACAGCAGCCCACTGCAGCCTACTTCATCGCCAGTGATTCATGGCAGCCCAGCTCCAGGCCAAGTTGTTGTTCACCATCTTAGCTGTAGAAGGTGCAGCATCACTGGCCCATGTGGGATCCGAACCAGTGGCCCTGCTGCTCAGAGCTCCTGTTCCCAAGCCAACGAGCCACTCGGCTGGCGCCATACTCTCTTTCAAGCATTAGGAAAATAACCAGTGATTCGCTGTATGGTTAAAAAGATTATCGTGTTCACTTACCAGCTCATTCAAAGTGTGAGGTAGATTCTGCTCTTTATAAAGTAATATGCCTAGTTTACTTACCTGGGCACATGTAAACAATTTTCTGAAAAAGAACAAGAACTGAAGGTACCACTGTCATCTCCTGTGCATTGTGGGACTCTTGTTCTTCCCTTAGGTTATACCTTGTATGTGCGCGTGTGTGTGTGTGTACACTAGTACTACAGAACTACTGAGGACAGCAATGGAAGGCTGTATTAAATATTAGTGAAGCTTAATTTCTTTATTAACTAAGACATGAATATAGTTACAAGTTTCAATATTTGCTTCTAGTGTTCCATTAATGTGCCACTTCTGTCCCAGCCTCACTCTGGTGTGCCTTCCCCATTTTGGAGACCTTTCTGGTTAAAAAATTACAAATATAACCAAAGCTCATTTAAATTTGTTTTTGTGTCTCATATCTTTAAGGAACCAATATTTTGTTTAGGATACAGTTGATGGTTCTTGAGGCTCAATGATAGAGTCTTGGTGGTTTATTGTACCATTCTCTCTACTTTTGCTTATGCTTGAAAACTTGCATAATAATTTAAAAAAATTTATGCTGCCTCTCTGTGACCAAAAGAAGAAAGGGAAAGGATCAGGCTTTTTGCATGTGCCCTTTGTCATCAAATTAACATCTTTCCTAGAATTCTCCCAGTAGACTTTTCTCTTCTGTCTCATTGGCTTGAACTCATAAGACTTCCCCTACCCACTGGACCCCCACTTTCACATGTCTTTTTTTAATGGCCTTCATAAATATCAAAGCTAAATTTGTAAATAAAGAATCTTGGGGACAGTCTAGTGGCTCAGTTGATTAAGAGTCTGCTTCAGAGTGCGAGCTCTGAGCAACAGGTTGCTGGTTCGATTCCCACATGGGCCAGTGACGCTGCGCCGGAGCTGAGCTGCTGCTGAGCTGCCAATAGGTGGCAGGATGGCTCAGCTGGTGTAACAACAAGATTACCTTTGATGGTGGGCTATGCCCACCCACAGCTAAGACTGAACTCAGCACCTTGAGCTGAGCTGCGGTCCGGATGGCTCAGAGAATAGAGCGTGCATTCTTAACAACAAGGCTGCTGGTTCTACTCCCTCATGGGTTGGTGGCTACGCCCACCCTCAACTAAGATTGTAACACAGTATCTTGAACTTAAAGGCCACGAGCTGCCGTCGGGCAGCCAGATAGCGACTGGAGTCCTCCACAACTAAGATTGAAGAACAGCAACTTGGCTGGTCCCCTCTCCCCAATACCCAACATTGTTCCCCTCCCTCAATTCCCCAATTTAAAAAATAATAATAATAATAATCCTGGGGCTTGTAAAACGTCCAAACATCCTTTCCTCTTGATTTTTTAAAAATAGCACTATACATTATATATATGTAATACAATAGTTAGGCATTTACACCCTCACAGAGTGATAACCCCCCTACCCCAATTTACTACCCCTCTGACATCGTATATAGCTGTTACAATTCCATTGACTCCATTCCCTATGTGGTATTCCACATCCCGTGGCTATATGTATATTAAATAATAGTTGACATTCATTATTATTCAGCTTCAGCTTCAGGTGTATAGTGCAGTGACCAACTATCTTCTTGACGTTCTTATAAATCATTGATATGTTCTTTATTACTGCTTTTTTATGTATTTAATAATATTTAACACAATTGTATATATTTTTATAAGCTGCCTCAAGTGTTTTGTGGAATAAGTGGTGATATAAATAAAAACAAGCAACTGATAGATATTTTATTTCTGGTATCCTCTTCCACCTAATGAGATGTTGCATTCTTATAGATGACACACTTAAAATGTAGAATGGATTAGTAAAAGCTGTTGGAATGTTGATATATTAAAAGTAACATTTATTTTGTTGAGAAATCCGTTTTAATTTCCAGGTATCAAAATGAAGCATTATTTTCTTCAGAAATGTTATTTTCAGCTTTAAATTTCTTGTCAAATAGTAGTAACTGTCTCTTCTTTTCTTTTCAAGATATGGAATATATGAGCGTTGCCGAGAATTGGTGGAAGCAGGTTATGATGTACGGCAACCAGACAAAGAAAATGTTACACTCCTCCATTGGGCTGCCATCAATAACAGAATAGATTTAGTCAAGTATGTGTTTTCTGTATTGTTAAGTAATTAGTTATGATAAAAATGAGCAATTTCTAAAATTCTTAGCTTTTAAAATGTAGATTCTGTGTACCCTTTTTCCTTAAAAAAATTGTTTTTAACATATATTCAATGGTTATTGTGTGCCAGATACTGTGCAGAGTGTTTTTCCATGTGTATCTCCTTTAATCTTAACTCTTGAAGTATAACCCTGTGTGAAAAATGACAATTACTGTTATCCTGCTGGTGGGGAAATTGAAGCATAAAGGGGTTAAATATGCTATTAATGACATACAACTAATAAAGGTTGGAGTCAGGACGTTAACTCCCGCAGTCTAACTTGCACCTCACATTCTAAGTACGAATTCTGTGGGGAAAAACTACAAAAGGAAGGAGGGGTTGAAAAGATAATAGGTAATAAGAATCTGAATAATTATTTATACCAGTGTAAGTGATGAATACTTTACATACTAACTGTAAAATGATTTTTATTACTGTTAATCTGCTTGTTTAGTATCAGTGAGAGGTAGTTAGATAAGCAAGAGTCAGATGGTAGAAGTCTTTCTTAGGAAATGTAGTTTGTAATCTCTGATAACTTGGACGCAGGATATTTAGATAAAGACCAGAATCTGAAATGAACCACTTGCGGATGTGCAGTTAAGTACACAGCACACGGAGTCTACAGGCAAGTAAGATGTTAATGCCAGGTAAAAGAATTTGCCCTTTGGGCTCTAAAGTTTAAGCAAGTACAATAATATCTAAAGCATTGAACTCCATGAATTACTTTTTTTCAGAGAGCATATTTCCATTTTATTTGTTTCTTTTTACCTTCATTTATCTCTAGCCTTTCCCCTGCCTTCAGGATGGGTCTCCTGATGTCTAATTCTGTTTTGCTTGTTGCAAAATGTTTTTTATTTCATCTTCATTACTGAATAAAATTTTCACATGGTATAGAAATCTAGGGTGGCAGTTTTTATTTGTTTTATTTTTGTTTTTTACCCATTGAAAATATCATTCCACTGTTCTCTGGCTTCTTTTAGTTTTGAGAAATCAATCTGATAAGTACTGTACTTTTGAAGCATCCCCCCCCCCCCAGCTGCTTTAAAGATTTTCTCTTTGTTTCTGGTTTTCTGCAGTTTCATGATGATGTATCTAGGTGTGGATTTCTTTTTATTTACCTAAATGAGATTGCAAGGAATTTTTGATTCTGTGGATTGATGGTTTCATCAGTTCTGGAAAAATCTCAGCCACTATTTCTTCAGATATTACTTCTGCCCCATTCTCTTTTTGCACTCCTTCTGGAACTTCGGTTTAACGTACGTTTGACCTTTTCATTGTGTACTGTATCTCTTATCCTCTCTTCTGTGTGTTCTATCCTTTTGTTTCTGCTTCATTCTGGAAACTTTTTCTGGTCCATCTTGCAGTTCATTTATTCTCTATGTATAATCTGCTGTTAAAGCTATTTAGTGTTTCTAATTTTATTTTTCAGTTCTGGAATTTTTCTTGTGTTTTTAAACATGTGTTACTTATATTATTTGTTGCTAAAATTATCAGTCTAGTCTTGTATTCTTGAATATAGTAAATACAGTTATTTTTTAATCTGTTTTTGAGAATATAGCATTTGGAGTCTGTGCGGGTGGGTCTTTTTACATTGTTCTTTGTGTGCCTGATTATCTTTGAATATGTACTAGACATTGTTTGAAAAATTATTCATTGAATAAATGGTGGCCTAGAGTGATTTGATCTAACTTTAAATTAATTTTAAGGCCTAGATTTTTTGGATCACTAAGGTGGCTGAAGACCACATCAGAACCAGTTTTGCCTCAGGCTCTTAATTACTACAGCTTTTTGGGGTCCCATCCCGTATTTTGCTTTTGTCTGCTGAGCTTGCCTCTTGGCCAATTCTTCTGCATCACCAAAATGTCTCTAGGGCATATGGTGTCCATGTAGATTTCTGACTTCTCTGGGTTTTAACATTCTCCTGACTCATGGCCTGGTAAATGCCCTTACTCTTCTTAGGCTTTGGTTTTTAGGAAATATTTCGTATATTTCATGGAGGTTTTTTAGTTTTCTTTAATGGGAGGATTGGGTCAAACTGTCTAGCCTTCCACAGTCTCTCTAGTTTTTTCAGTTAATTTATTTTAATCAAAATAGTACATAAACAATTTGAAAAATCAAATTGCACTTAAAGACTTACAGTGAGAAATGGCAATCCCTCTCCATTTTTTGGGTAATGTATCGCCATCACTTTTTTTCTTTTTTCTTTTAAGAGGGCAGTGTCACTCACTGTCATTTGTGGGATCCGAACCAGGGCTGCTGGCGTCCCAAGCCAGTGCTTAACCATCGCACCACTGGGCCGGCCCTGGGTCATGTATCTCAAAAGTAACTATTTTCAATACTTCAGCTGTTTCTCTCAGTATTTACTCTTTTTTTTTTAATTATTTTTTTTATTAGTTTCAGGTGTACAACACAATGCAATAGTTATACTCTTTACCCCCCATAGTGAAAACCCCCCTCCCCCAGTTTGCCACCCCACTCCCCCCCATATCATACATATCCATCACAACTCCCCTGAGCCCCTCCACAGTATATTCCACATCCCGTGACCATCCACATATTCAGTTGCAGTTGGCATACAACACCATACAACATCAGCTTCAGGTGTACAGTGCAGTGATCAAGCCTCTACTCCATCCATGAAGTGGTCTCCCTAACCAGACATGTGACTATCTGACACGCCACAAAATTTTTACAACATTATTCCCCGAACTGTGTTTCATATCCCTGTGGCAATATTGTAGTTGTCTATTTATGCTGTCTAATCCCTTCCCCTTCCCCCATCCCCACCCCCCTCCCAACTAGCCACCCTCAGTTTTTCCTCTACATCTACAAGTCTGTTTACTTTGATCATTCACTCAGCTCTTCAGACTCCACACACAAGTGAGATCACATGGTACCTGTCCTTCTCCGACTGACTTATTTCTCCCAACATAATAGTCTCTTCACAACATTATCAATTACATTCCCAGAACTGCCCCCATATCCCTGCGGCAACTTTGTAGTCCCACATACACTGTCCAAAACCTTCCCCCTCTCCCTCTTCCCCACTCCCTCCCAGCCAGCAACCATCAGTTTTTCCTTTATATCTGCTTGATATGACTTCAGTCTTCTTAAATTGTCTCTCTGGGTTAGCTTGTTTACCCCTTTCTTTTGTTTAAAAAAGCCCTTTTAACATTTCTTGCAATGCTGGCTTGGTGGTAATGAATTCCTTAAGCTTATTCTTTTCTGAGAAGCTCTTTATTTCTCCTTCAATTTTAAGTGATAGCCGTGCTGGGTAGAGCAATCTTGGTGGTAGGCCTTTATTTTGTGTCACTTTGAATATCTCCTGCCACTCCTTTCTGGCCTGCAGAGTTTCTGTAGACAAGTCAGCTGTTAGTCTAACAGGAGTTCCTTTGTATGTAACCTGCTGTCTTTCTCTTGCAGCCTCTAGGATTCTGTCTCTGTCTTTAACCTTTGCCATTTTCACTATGATGTCTTGGTGTGGACCTGTTTGGGTTCAGCTTGTTTGGAACCCTCTGCACTTCCTGGGCATGTATGTTGATTTCCTTCACCAGGGTAGGGAAGTTTTCAGTCATTATTTTTTCAAATACATTTTCGACCCCTTCTTCTCTTCTCCTTCTGGTATCCCTATGATTCGAAGATGGTTGCGCTTCACCTTGTCCTGTAAGGCTCTTAAACTATTTTCATTGTTTTTTATTCTTTGGTCTTTTTGCTGTGCCAACTGGGTGAGTTCTGCTCTTTTATCTTCCAAATCGCTGATCCGCTCCTCTGCTTCATCTACTCTACTGGTGATTCCTTCGAGTGTGTTCTTCATTTCAATTATTATATTCTTTAGTTCAAACAGGTGGTTTTTATGGTTTCCCTATCCTTCTTTATGTCCTCGCTAAGTTCCTTAAACATTCTTATCATCAGTGTTCTAAATTCTGTCTCTGAAAGGTTGGCTCCCTCTGTTTCATTTGGTTCCATTTCTGGAGATTTCTTCTGATCTTTTACTTGTGACATGTTTCTTTGTTTCCCCATTCTGGCTGTCACTCTGGGATTGCTTTGATGTATTAGATAGATCACCAGGAGAGCCCTGGCTGGATCACGCAGGCACACAGCTTACGGCCCAGCACTCCCAGGAAAACTCCCAGTCTCAGCCTGTCCCAATCAGCTGCTTGCAGATCAGGCCGAGCAGCCCGACAACCAGCCTGGCTACTCTGCAAGCGCAGTGTGGAGAGCGGGACCCGAGGCGGCTTGCGCACTCCCGCGTCTCAGTGAGCAGCTTGTTGGAGCCAGATCACTCCCACTAGACGTTTCCCTGGCAACGCAGCACAAGTGGAGTGGAGGGTGGGGATCCGAGGTGGCTTGTGCACTCCCGGGTCGCAATGAGCAGCCTGTTGGAGCCTCAGGGCACCCGCCCTGTGTTTCCCTGGCAACGCAGTATAAGCCGGGCAGAGGGTGGGGATCCAAGGCCGCAGGCACGCACGCGCGCGCACACACACATGTACTTCTGCTCCAATTCCACCAGACCAAATAGGTCTTGGACCTGATCCTCCGTGGGAGAGCCCAAGCCCGACAAAATGGAGTCCTCCCTACACCACTCGTGTGCAGGCTCCGCACCACGGGAACAACAGTCCAAAAACCTCCAGCCTTTGCACCAAAGGTGCTCAGCCCAGTCTGTCCCCGCAGGCTCCCGGGTCCGGCTCACACAGCCACTCCCTCCACCAGGAACCAGGTAAGTGCTCACCGGCGAGCACGCCCAGGTGCCGGCCCCACTGATTCTCCAGCCGCTCTTAGCCTCACCGAGCTGAGCAAAGAGAGTCCTCACTAATTTACTGCCGGTTATATTAGAACTCTTCCCAGCTAAGGAACTCTGGGCTGGTGAGCTTGGTGTGCGGCCGGAGGATCTCTCCCAACCCGAGAAGCCTTTCCACAGCTGGGACCTCCCTCACGGGGTTTGCCCTCTCTCATCTCTGCCCGTCCTACCAGACCCGACGCGGCTTCCTCTTTAAGTTCTTCGTTTAGTGGTTCTGTTCCTCTAGTGTTCTGGGGACCTCCAGGGTTGAATGCTGTATAATTTGCTTGTAATTTTGGTGTGATCCTGGGAGGCAGTTAGCACAGCGTCTGTCTATTGCGCCATTTTACCAGAAGTCTCTCTCAGTATTTACTCTTGATTTTACATATTTGTATTCCTACTTTTACCTAGAAAGTTATTTTCTTTATACAAGTGATACTGAACACTTTTTTGCTTTTCATTTAATTTATATATCTTGAGATTTTTTATATCAGTACAAATAGAGCTGCATCATACTTTTTAAAATGCTGTATAATATTCAATTATATGGATTTAATTTATGTATTGGTTTCCTTATTTATAGACATTTGGATTGATTTTGGTGCTGTTACTATTACAGACAGTGCTGTACTTGTTCATATATCATTTTTCTTATGTTCATATTTATCTGTAGAATTCTTAGGAGTAGGAAAGTTAGTAAGATGAATTTTGAATTTTAATGTTGCCAACATTTGTGCTGTTATTACCTGATTAATCAGTTATTATACTTTGCCTTTCTATTTTGGGATAACTAGCTGTCCTGGATCATCTCACCACTAACACTTCTTCCCCCATCTTTTATTATAGTTTTAGTTCAATCACTATTCAAAGTTTAAATTGTTGATAGTATGTAAATTCTCACTGCTTAGCCCAGAAGTGTTCTATGATTATCTCTTCTTTCTTGTAGAATTCTGATTTTTCTTTGAAGTTAACAGTTGCTTTGTTTTTTTTTCTCATTTGTTTAATGTTTTATATACTGTAACTAATTCTTCCCATAATCTTGGAATTGTATAACCCCTCTGTATGCCAACAGTAACAGATATTTATCAGTCTTTTATAGTGGAGGAAGGGTATGAAATCGTTCCTGGATGGCTCCAGCTTTCTGCTCCAGCCTACACTTTGCTCTTTAGAGCTGCTGTACAACCATTGTCTTGGGACTTTCCTTCACCATCATCCTGGGCAATCCCTTTGCTCCATGTTGGTCTTAATTTCCTGGATGTCAGGTTTTTGTGTAATTGTTTTTGTTTTGTTTTGTTTTGTTTTCAGCTGAGCCATCCTGCTACCTGTTGGCAGCTCAGTGGCTGCTCAGCTGGGGCTGGGCATTGAACCGCTGTTGCTCAGAGCTCATCTTGCACTCTTGAGCGAGCTCTTAACCAACTGAGCCACTCAGCCGGCCCCAGGTTTTTGTTTCTGATTTTAGTAGAGCACATTTTCTCATAGTTTTACAGAGAGAAAGGGTGCTTGGGAGGTAAATGTTTTGAAGTTACAATCTCTTCTGTTCTCTCACTGTATTGTTTGTTGGGCTGAGCGTAGACTTCTAGATTAAAAATAGTTTTCTCAGAATTTTAAAGCATTACTTTGTTATTTTCTTCCTTCAAGTCTTAGAGTTGAGATATGTTTGATCTCATTCTATTGATCAAAAATTCACATTTGTCTTGTGTTTAAAAATAAGAAAGTATAAAACAAGAAATACAGACAAAAAGTCTTGATGTTGTCCACCTTACAAATTGTAAGGCCACTTATGAACTTAGTGAATAAAGTCAGTAAACTATAGAGTAAGTTCATAATCATAGTGTCTGTGCATATTATATCTTCAGGTGGGTAAACTTAATTTCTTACAGTGCATAGTCAAGTAAGTTACTTTCCTAAAACAAACGTGGTGAGTAAATGCACTTTTCAGTAACAACTGGTATTCATAGCTTTAAGATTAATTTTTACCATTGGGTCTGGAATTACACCCTACAACTCATTACTATTTCTTGGATGCTAGTAGAAGATACATGACTCAGGTAGACACAAAGGACTTGATTATTCATAGTGTAGCAAATGGCATGAACATCATATTTGCATAGGACCCTCCTGCCCCCTACGTGCTATGGGAGTGGCTTAATATATGGTCCAGATGGATACAGCACACACAAGGGTTTTTTGTTGCAGCTTGGGGAATTCAGTGCTTTTATAGTAAATGCTAAGTAGGCTTGCTCTTTGTCCCAGAGGAAGACATTACCTCATCTCTCAAGGTTGTTCGATGCAAACACAACTCAGAGAAAAGGCCTGTGTAGAGTGGTCAGGGGCTTACGTTTTTGATTTACCCAGACTTGTGGGAGCACGAGAGACCCATGGAGCAGTGTTTCTTTTAACATCCATCAGGATGTATTAAAGGATCTTTCTGCAAGCCAAGTTCCGTATTTGCTGTGTATAATGTACACTTTTTTGCCCAAATTTGTGAGGGAAAAATAAGGATGCTCATTATACATGGGTAGTACTAATTCCATTTCTACTATATAAATGTTTTAAATTCTTTTATTTATGCTTATGAATTAAAAGTGTAACTCTAGAAATCAATAACAATATCTGTATGCAAAATAACACCCTAGAATACAATGATCGTTTTTGTTGAATTTGCTACAAACTTGCAATGATGAAGAGTTCCTGGCCTTCTATGATTTGTAAAGATCGTAAATTTGTTACCAGTACATGAAATTTCTTGTACTTCGCATCTATTGTTGTGTTTTGTAATTATTTGTTACATAAAATTTATCATACCATAATGTTAAAAAATAGATGCTAAAATTCCTTTATAATACAAAAAAACAAGTATCTAAATGTAAACAAATAAAAATTTGAATTAAAAAATTAAAATGAAAGATTTTTTCCCCCTGAAAGTTTGGGCCAAAAACATGAGCACATTATACACAGGAGCACATTATACATGGCAAAATACAGTAGTTGGGTCATTTACATAATCAGATATAATGTAAGTATAATTTAAAAAGGAGGAGACCTTCAGCCTTGATTTGGTTTATACTCAAGTGAAAGTCTTTCAACTATTTTTCAGCTTTTACCCTAATATAAAATAGAAAGGATTAGCTCAGCCTCCTGTCTTCACGTCTCCTGTTACCCTTAGGTTCTTCATTAACAAAAGCTAAGAGTGCATGTAGTCTCTGATTTCAGTTTGATTTCAAGTCAAGGCTTTATTAAAGAATATGGCCTTTATTAAAAAATATGGAGTTATAATTTTCTGCGAACATACTGCTTGTGTGGCTTATTCTTCTGGCAACATGCAAGTTTTTTTCTTTACCCCCAACTTTGTGAAAGTTTATGGTGCATTGATAGTGTTCTACTTATTTATTTTTAAAATTCAGTTTATGACCATTAAGTTGCCACTTTTAGTCTGGAAACTTGCCCTTTTGTTTTGGGAAGTGTTCTTGCATTGTGCTCTCAAGGGTGCCTCACTTTCATTTTCTTTTCTTTTTTTTGCCCAGGAATTCTTATTTGTCAGATACTGGAACTAACCAAATTGGTTCTCTCTTTTTCTTAGCTTTATTCCAACTACCTTTTATCTCCCAGTATAGCAGTTGTACTTTGGGGAAATTTTCTTAGTTTATCTTCTAATCTTTCATTTGAATTTCTAATTTTATTAATATTTTCAATTTTCAAGCATTCTTTCTTGATCTCTGTTACCCCCTCCCTTTTTCTTTTAGGTATTTTGTTCTTATATGATGGGTATGTTATCGTCTCTTAATTTCTGGAGGATATTAGTTGTAATTTTTGTTTTGTTTTTAAAGTTTTCTCTATGTTGTCTGTTTATTTTAGACTACTGCTTTATTTTGGTTTCCTTCCATATTTGAATCTTTACTCAATTATCTGGTCATATTTGTCCATTCAATTTAGGAGAGATATGTAAAGTGTGAGACTTAGAGAGTTCACAACAGGAACCTGCCAAATGTCCATGTTTGGAGGTTTTTCTGTGGGATTGTTCAGTTTCTCTTAGAGAAGAATCTTCTAACCTCTTTGTGGGGAGGTGCCGAACATCTATCTGTCTGCTAGCTAACCTGGGCAAGGAAAATGGCCTGGGGTTCTTGTTCATATGTAAACTTTAACTGAATTGCTATATAAATTGTTTTCATGTGGTTATCTGATTAGTCCCCTGAGTCTCAAACTTCTCTGGTAAAGGTGAAGGAAACACACTTTTTGGCAAATGCTGAATGGTTGAATGTTCAAGTCAACATGAGCCTGAGGCTGAAGCCCAAATCACCGTCATACTATGAAATTTAAGCTTGCAAGAATGAATCTGAATTTTAAGAGTTTGAATTATTACTACAATAACATTAAAAATTTGAGTAGTCACGTTTTAAGATTTAATATTACAGTACACAAAGTGTACAAAAAATACTTTTCTGTCACTGCCAGCTGCTTGATTGCTTCCATACCACTAAAATGCCTATTTGTGATACTAAATAAATACTATCTTTCAGTGAACTTACAAGGTACCAAGCAACAAATTACCAGCACCTTATATTGACTTTGAACCAGCTTTTCTATTCACAGCCCAGTTTCTTACTACTTTTCTTCAGAGGTAACAATTGAGTTTAATCCATTTGCTTTTTTAGGGTTTTGTAACATATTCTGGTTTGCTTCTCATTGGCATACATACCCCCTGGAGACTTGAGTTTTAGCTATTTGCTTTTCATCTTTCAAATACTTGATATCTCTTGTTCATTGAAGGCCCCTTCTCAAAAGCTGGGCATCATTAGTACCTGCAAGGGCATTGCTTGATAATAGCCCTCTTGTATTGCAGGGAGGCTTGAGTATAAAAATAAAAAGTATATTATCTTCTCAGCAGCTTGTAGTTTTGAGCTAGGCTCTTAAAGCTACAAAGAATAACATGTTATACAAAAAATAAAAATAAAACTTCCAGGAGTTTACAATGAAAAGGTAATAGAAGGGGGAGATATATATATTATATATATATATATACACACACACACACACACACACACACACATATATATACACATATATATATACACACACATATATATACACACATATATATATATATATTTTTTTTTTCTTTTTAACATGCAGAAAAATTTCCCTTATCCTTGTGAAAAAAACTTGTACTTTAGAACCAGGGAATCACTCGTTACCAAAGCCCTGGCATGTATTTGAAATGTAGTAGAAATAACTCTCAGGAGCAGATATGTTGACTATATACAAATTGGAATTTTTAGGAAAGTATTTCCTATCAAAGGTGTTCTTTGGCTGAGCTGTATTTCTCTTTGGGCTCAAAAAAGCATTTTCAATTATTACATAATGTCTACTGGGTACCTTAAAAAACAATTTAGGACTAGATAAATGTTTGTATTCAGACTCCATTCTGTATTTTTTGTTCAAAATATGCAGAATTAAAAATTGTCTGATATTTTGGACTGGAAATACAGTCTGGAAATACTTTAAGTTACTTCAAACTGTTTTACATGATAGAGTTGGGTCCTTCATTGCATAATGCTTTAAAAGCACCAATTTAACAAATATTTATATAAAGCAGAAAATTTCTGAATAAAGCATGTAAGTATGCATATGTTAAATGTTTAGAACTGTGCACATTAAGAGTGAATGCATTTGGGCTGCTGAGTGGCTCCGTTGGTTAGGAGCTCGCTCAAGAGTGCAAGCTGAGCTCTGAGCAATAGCAGTTCGATGCCCAGCCCGAGCTGAGCTGCCGCTGAGCTGACAATAGGTGGCAGGATGGCTCAGCTAAAAAATAAATAAATAAAATTAAAAAAAAATTGAATGAATGCATTAGTGATTTAAATCAGGAATCACTTAGAACAGTTTAAGAGCCTCGGTAATGTACATCAAGCATTTGACATCAAATGTCTTAAATTCATTTATATTCAAGAATCATTGCACTGATTATTTTCAAAGGAAGCATTATAAAAGGCAGCTAGGTTCTGTTCACTTCAGATGATATCAAGATGTTATAACATTAAAACATTAAGCAATGAGGTTGCTCATTCTTTTTCAAGCAACAAATCTTTAAAGGCATAACAAAGAAGGCATCATAAAGAACCTTTATGTTACACTTTACAATTTATAAAACTTTTACATATATTGTTTAATTTAATCTACAGTAATCTTGTGAGGTAAGTGAAGCCTAAAAAGCTGAGCTTCTACCCATGATAGAGAAAGTGGCTTATTCTACAACTATTCTAATTCCAAAATTCTGTCTGCTGCTGATTTCTGGAGCAAATCTTGGTGGCTCTGACAGCCTTCTTTTTTATATGATTGTTATTTGGCATGCTGGGTTTTTTTTTCGGTTTTTTGGTAACTTTAAAAGATTATTTGCCTTTTACTTCTAGAATGAAAGACAGTGACGTGTTTGATATAAAATTCTGCAAAATATATTTTTTAACTATCACAAAAGATTGTTTATCTTCAACGGCATCAACTAGCATGAGATCTCAAATGGAAAATATTTTTCTCTTCATTTTTCATATAATTTGTTAAAATTGAAAGTGAAAGTTGTTTAAAATATTTAAAATTTTGTCTTACAGATACTATATTTCGAAAGGTGCTATTGTGGATCAACTTGGAGGAGACCTAAATTCAACTCCATTGCACTGGGCCACAAGGTTTAAATTTGCTTCTGGATTGTTTTTCCATTGGTTTCTTTATTAACCAATAACTAAGCAACTTTTTTTTTAATGATATGCTAATATAAATGGGAGAACTTATTATCCCAGTAGTTAATATCATTAATATACTAATGTATTGCTGTCCAGTGTTACCTGTATTAGAATCAAAGTTTATTGTCCAAAGTGTCCTTAGGGAATTAACTGTACTTACATTAATTGTTATAAGATTAGGTTAAATTTTGAATTTGTAAATATAATACTTTTGCAGCCTATGTATATTCACAGTTAAAGAAGTTGTCCCGTTTGTGGGATGATTGAGATCATATTGGAATAGGATTAATAGAATATAGTAACCACTTACTACCTATTTAGAGTTACCAGAATCTCTAAAATTTTAAGGACTGTTATTCCAGTTATGGACTGGAAAACCCTGAATGGATCTTGACATATGCCTATTTTAATATAACTTAAAAAGATATTTGTATAATCTTTTCCACCATTACCCTATTTTTTAAAAAAAAAGATGTTTCTGGAGGATAGTGTTTGAAATAACTATATATCTAAGTGTTTATTCTTTTATGTTTTAGACAAGGCCATCTATCTATGGTTGTGCAACTAATGAAATATGGTGCAGATCCTTCATTAATTGATGGAGAAGGGTGTAGCTGTATTCATCTGGCTGCTCAGTTTGGACATACCTCAATTGTTGCTTATCTCATAGCGAAAGGACAGGTAAAAAGATCACAGTGGTGTGGATGTTCTTCATGGTTGAGATGCCTGATATGGTTGGTGTTACAAGGGTAACGAGTTGGTGGTATTTAAATAGTACTTTCTGATGGACGAAGAGAATAAATTATTACATAGTTCAATATTGAACTATTTAATATTAATGTAGTTAACATAAAAATATTAAGTTGGGCTTTTTTATTTATGAAAATGAGAGATGAATTCCAGAAAGTAAGGGAGAACATTTAGATAGTTTTTGAATATATCATCTGAATTCATTTAAACTTTTTTGAACATATTACTGGTTATTTTCCATATTAAGTATCTCTTGAGAGAGATGCATTCTTTAAGACCAGCTTTTCAGTTTCTCCTATATGAAATTATGCTGCTGCTTACATGTCAGAAAACTTCTCGTGATTTAAGTAGTTCTTCCTGATTTTTCCTGAATGTGCAGTGAGTATAATCATGTTAAATATTACCAGTTTATATGTAGCATATTTTTGTAATAAATGTATTTTGTAAAAAGTGATGTCATTCAGTTTTTCTTTCATGTGTTTTCTCTGGTTATATTTAAACAGTTTTACAGCTAAGGATCTCAACATAAGGCAGATGATTTTAATTCATTGCTATTAACATATTTGTTATTTTCATTTAAACTTTATGCTGATTTAGAATTTGAATAGTATTTTATGAATCCTTTAAGGTATTTATTGACAGTGTGAAGCAATGACAGTTGTGTGTTGTTCATTAGGAAAAGAGGCATAAACTGGTTAAGTTAATTGCTGGAAAGGGGAATTTCTTATCTATTACTGTGTTAACACACAACCCCTCAAAATCTAATGGCTTAAGAACACCACCACCCGTTTATTATATTTCACAATTCTGTGGTTTGAGTGGCCTTGGCTGGGTGGTTCTTCTCTTTGTAATAATGGCTGGGTGCGGCAGTCGTCTCAGGACCCAAGTGGGCTAGAGGAAAGCTCCGGTAAACTTGTACCTTGGTGGGAATGGCTCAAAGGTTGGGCTCAACTAGGGTGCTGGAACAGCTTGGCCTCTTTTTCTCCTGCAGTCACAGAACTTGTTTACAATATCCCTCCACGTAGTCTCTCCAGCAGGAGAAGTAGACTTCTTACATGGTGGCCCAGGGCTCCCAAGAACAAAAGCAGAAGCTGTTCTGCCTTATTTTAAATCTTGTATCTTGAACTGGCATGTCAACATTTCTCTATTCTATCAGTTAAAGGAAGTAACAATGCCAGAGACCATGTTCATGGTGAGAACACAGGGTTTCAATACCAGGAGGTGAGGTTTATTGGTGGCCATCTTGAAGTCTAACCACCATAGGGGATTATTATCCTTGTTCCCCCGGCAGTTTCTTCTAGTCCAGTGGCTGAAGCCATAGACGGTTCTGTAGCACATAACTGGAGCTTTAGTGGCATGACATTCAAATACAGTATTCATGATGAGGGACTAATGACGTCTAGACGTGTGTTCTGGTTTGTCTAATGTAGTGATTCTTAGCTTTTTTCCTGCCTCAGTACACTTGGATAATGTTCACATTTGAGATCTGTTTCCACAGTAATGGTGGTTTACAGAGAACCTCTGCATAGTGATATGAAGTGTTTTACAGTGTTGTCACTATAACTCTGTCCTCTCTTTATTGACTGATAAATTAGAGAGCACAAAGGATTAGAATTTGCAGATGTACTGTAACCCAGAAATTGGGGAGAGAAGATATAGAAACTTAATATTTATTGAACGTCTGTTATGTTTCAGACTTTGGACTAGGTGCTTTATTCTATTTAATTATCACAAGGGTCTTGTGAAGCCATCATTTGTATTTATATTTTTAGCTGATGAAGATGAGGCTGAGAATTAAAGTAATTTTGCCAGTTTTATAGCTATTAAGTGGTGGAGTTAGGAATTCAAAACCATGTCTGTCTTATTTTGAAGCCTATATCTTGCCAAGCCTGGAAGAGTAGATGGATAAACACGTCTTCTTTAACGAATGGGTTTTGATCATCCACTCTGCTGGGTACTGCGAATATACGAATTTAATGTAATTTTGATCCTCAAAGAACTGTTGTAGCTAATTTGACAGAGGCATGTAGGATAATCAGTCCAGATTGGAGTGGATTAGGAGAGAGAATTTTAGGGAAGTGAAACTGATAGAATCCTTGAGACAGCAGAAGGTCTTGAAAGTAGATTTGAATAACTGGGGAAGAGTTTTGGTTGAATAGGTGTTGGTTTTAATTCTAATTTGCTAAAAAAACAAAACAAAACCTAAGCAAAAGAGGGGAAAAAGGCTGTAACAAGTAATGCAAAAAGTTGGATAGGGGAGGAAAAGTAATCATGGTTTACTACATGATTTTGCTGGGAATAGTATTCATATGTATTTATACTAATGTAAATATCAGATATTTTAGAATCCCAATTACAATAGATCACTTGAGAGGAAAGGTGAGGAAAGGTGCATACTTTTGATGCGGCCAGGGAAGGAAAGACAAATTCTCATTTTGCGTACTGAGGAGTCTTAGAAGATAATGTCTAAAATTGAAAAATCAAAAAGTAGCAATTCAGATATTTTATTTTTAAGATTTGGAAGTAAATACCAAAGTAATGAACAAAAAGATGAAAATAATTGGGAGTAAGGCAGAGAATTGCTTTATCACATTTCTTTTTCACTACAAACTTTGCAGAATTATTTAATTCTAAAAATGTCCAGGCCTAATGATAAAATGAAAAATAAACACTAAACTCTTGAGTTTGTTAAACAAATAGGTCATTTATTCTGTGTATTGTAATGCCCAGGAATAAACAGGGTTTCATTATTCCCTTATCATGAATTACTATCATAAGTAAGTTTTTCAGAGACCTAGATTATTTCATGTATGCCTTGTGGCTGAAAGATCAAGAGTAGCTCAAGCTCTTTAAATGCAAAACATGGAAAGGCTGACTGATGCATCTTAAAAGGGAAAACTAAATATATGTCATTTTATATGTCAATTAATTATATACTCATTAATTAAAATATTTAGTGACAATAGTTTTATTTTAAAGTTAAGACCGAAAAAGTTTCATAAATCACCCGTGCTTGAGTAGTATTATATTGGCTTCTCCTTTGATGTGTAAATTAGATTTTTTCCAAGTAAATTTGGTAGGAACTTAGAAATTTTTACTGTTTGGCTTTCCCACTCCCCCTCAGGATGTAGATATGATGGATCAGAATGGAATGACACCTTTAATGTGGGCAGCTTATAGAACACATAGGTATGTATCCATTATAAAATACTTAATTCAGATCATTTGCAACATAATAAAATGAAAAGTTAGTGATGAGAGAAAACAGTTAATGTTACTGATATTTGAAATTTTGTTATGAATACAAAGTATATAAGATAAACTACCTTTTTGGTTGTTTGAGTCTCTATACTTACCTTTATCTTGGTAATTGTAGTTTCCTTAATCTATTTTCATTCAACACTTTACAAGAATGGAAGAAGATGTTATCTTTTTTTAAAAGACAGCTAATTTTATCATATGATTTGCATATTGGCAAGTTTAATATATTAATTAAGGGCCGGCCGAGTGGCGCGGTGTTTAAGTGCTGGCTTGGGAAACCAGTGGCCCCGTTTGGCCCCGCATATGAGGGCCAGTGACACTGCCCTCAAAAAAATAAAAAGAAATAAAAGTGCTGCTTTGGGCCGGCTGAATGGCGTGGTGGTTAAGCACTGTCTTGAGAAGCCAGCGGCCCCGGTTCAGGTCCCACATATGAGGGCCAGTGACACCGCTCTAAAAAAAAAAAAAAAAAAATATGTGTGTGTGTGTATATATATTAATTAGGAAGTTGCTTAAATTACTTTTGGAACAATCCAGATTTAAATTAAAAAATATAATTATTATATAGATATTAATGATATTGGCAAGTTGAAAAAAAGCAAATATTAGGAACAAGTATGCTTTCTTTTAGAACGATATTACTTTATATGGTGTTGTGCATACTTAATACTTCATATTAAAATGTTGTCTCATTAGCATTTATAAAATTGTTGAGTATAGGTTAGAATAGAAGTGGTCCAAGCTGGAATGCAAATACAACCACAATCAGTTTAGTATCTGTAATGATTTCTATAATTGAAATTAGGGTTGTTGTTGTTGTTGTTTTTTTTTTCCTTTTCAGTGTGGATCCAACTAGATTGCTTTTAACATTCAATGTTTCAGTTAACCTTGGTGACAAGTATCACAAAAACACTGCTTTGCATTGGGCAGTACTAGCAGGGAACACCACAGTCATTAGTCTTCTTCTGGAAGCTGGAGCTAACGTTGATGCTCAGAACATCAAGGTAAAAATATCCTATATTGATTATACTAAGATGTGAATAGCTCAATAAAACATAGGGTTTTTGTTTTTTTCCCCATAGAATGTTGACAATGGAAAAAACTACTTATTTAAGCTCAACCCTTAACTTCCATGAAAGAATTTGTTTTGAAAGACTCTGTTTATTTACTTTCATTTTTTAGTATTGAAGTAATTTTCAGATTTTGGTGGCCTTTTCATTAGTGAATTTTTACTTTTGGAAATTAAATGATATGATCTGTATTTTTATAGTTGAAGGGAATAGTTTTCTGGTTTCTTCAAGGTCATTACAGAGAATCACAATTTTGTAGTTAAACCACATTATGTATAATTTTTAGTAATTTTTTAATTAGGTCATTTGTTGTCTTTTCTTGAAAGGTCATGACCTTTAAATTTGATAAACACCTTTGTGATGTTTTAGGAGAACCCCTATCCTCCAAATGATGGACTAATCCATGAAAAATATACAAAATTATCTAAGAGCAAAGCACAATTAATATTTATACTCTGAACATTTAGAAATTTGTAGATATTTTATGAATACCTACAAGAATATTCTATTGGTAGTCTTAAAATTCGGGTAACCATTCTCATTTTTAAAGCTTAAGGATCTACCATGTCTTTCATAACAGATTCTTTCTGTGAAATGACTTTAAAATTTTAAACATCATCTTTTAGTAATGCGCATTCTTAAATAACTTGTTCCAATGACAGATGTTCTTCAATTTTGACTATGAACTATAGGATTTTCTGAGTCATGTTTTTTTTTTAAATTTGTTTTTTTGTTTTACTATCTAAGGGATATATGCTAATTAAAAATGAAAGGAGTTCAAGCCACATAATAATCTGGAATGGTAATCAAAAAGTTGGTTATAGGCTGCTGGATCAGGGCATCTCTTTATGTTTCAATGAGTAGTTCTTTAAAAAGCAAAGGTAAAATTACTAAAATAAATAGATTAGACTAGTTGTAAGGAGCCTAATTTAGTTAAAATTATAAACAGTATTTAGAAGTGAGTGTAATTAAAAATATTTAGTTAAAAGTAAATATATCTGTTTGGAAACTTAAGAAATTGAGAAAACCATACATTTTCTTTATCTCTCTTTTTCTTTTTCATTTCAAGTCTTATCCCTACCCAGAGTGATCAGAATGGCCAAAGTGCCTGCCACATGATGGGCACTCTTAAGTGTCTGTCTACTGACTGAATGAAGATTTGTGTAGTCTTGAGCTTTACCACTAAGTTAGTTTTCATGACTCTAGTAGTATACCTCTCTACCACTTCTGAAGTTATAGAGAGAAATTTTTGCTTTTCTAAACGTTTTTAAATAGGAAGCTCTGAAAAATTCATAACATTGTAATTAGTAAATTAGGGCCTAGGGCCTAAAGGATAAGGAGGGAGGAGTTTGACTAAATCTGACCAATATCCCCATAAGAAAAAATTAGTGAGAATACCTATGTTTTATAACCTGAATTGCTTTAGAGTGTTCTTTTTTCTTTTCTTTCTTTCTTTCTTTTTTTTTTTTTAACTACCATCTACTCCTAAAGTGATCATGCTGCAGGAATACATTTCAAGATATTTAGTGTTACATTGTTGAAAAGATAGAACTAGTTAGTTTCACTATGGCAAATAGTGAGTCTCCATAGACTGCCAGTATTAGTATATTGAAACTGCGGTAATACCTAAGAATTATGACAAGATGACTACACAGTATTGGAGTTGAAACTAGTAGTGTATATTTTTTGAGCATTTGAAAACATATTTTATATTCACATAAAATTTTAGATAACTACTCTTTGATTATGACCTTTAAGTATTTAAGGTGTGGTTTGTAAATTTAATGTTTTTTTAAATAATAGTGAGCACTTGCACTCCACATTAACCATTGCATAAAAACTTTTGACTTGATTTAGTAAAAGAAATAATCTATAATGAATTTCAACAGAAAGGTAATGGTAAGAGTACAGATACTTGAAATGACTTAAATGGTTTGAACCTTATATTTTTAATGTTTTGCAGGTTCAGACATGTTAATTATTTTGTACCAAGATAGGCTAAACTGGAATGAAGCTTCCTTAACAAGTACAGTTCATGTTAATACCCATTGTGCTTGTAGGACTTTTATTTAAATTAATGGGTTTTTTTCAGTCATTTTCTTTCTATGACTGTTTTAATTTTATCTGACACATATAATCGGGATTGTCTATTGACAAAAAATAAGTCATTTTAAATGTAATTCCCTGGTATCTTTTGCAGTGACAGTATTTTTAATGAAAATAAAGTCTAAAAGAGTTGCTTCAGTTGCTCAGGGAACATTCATACTTTCAGAGTAAAAGTAATCTTTTTATCCACACTGGTGAAAAAGTAGAGTTTTGTTTTAAAATGCACTTTTTATTAATTAAAAGAATGAAATAAGTATCAGATACCTTTTTCTCCTGGAATCGGGCATTCCTAAGATGCTGAAGTATAGTCACCACATTCTAATGAAAATCATTTATTCATTCATTAAATAATGTTCAGTGCTGGAAAGTCACAGTATTTAAGACAGATGAAGTCCCTATTCTCTCGGAATTTACATTGTATTAAGGAAATAGACCATAGTAAATTGAACACAAACATGCACACGCGCGCGCGCACACACAGAGTCAAATGTGGTAGAGTGATGAGGGGTGAGGGGCTACATCATGTGAGAGTGGTTTGTGAATGCCTCTGAGGAGATGAGATTTGCTGTGAGACTTGTCTGATGAGAAGGGATCAGTTATATAATGACATGTGGGGGGAAAAAACTTGCCATGTAGTGAAACCTGCAAGTGCAAGACCCAGGAATGAGCTTGCCATGTTAGAGAGGCAGAAGTAACACCTGGACTGAGAGCAGGTAGCAAGGGGTGTGTGATGTCACTGAGAAGCAGGGGCCAGGTAACACAAGGCCATGATAGGGAGCCAAACTGCTTATATAGCCTTTGTGTTTTAAATATTTTTTAAAAGATTATTTGGGTTTATGGAGAATGCATTAAAAAAATTAAGAAAATAGCAGGGATGGATGAAGATCAGTTAGGCTATTACTGTAAATCAGGCAAGTGATGATTTAGTTCAGTCTATGATTGTAGGAGTAGAGATGGAGAGAAATGAACAGATTGGAAATGATAGTTTTAGAAGAGAAATGAAGAGGTAGATTATATATGAGGATGAAAGAAAACAGCATTGGTGACTTGGGTTTTCTTTTGAGAAACTGTAAACCTTGTGATATATACTAAGGTTGTGAAGACTGAAGGAAAAGGACTTTTTTTGGGTGAAGGTGATAGGAATTGGTTCTGTTTTAGTCGTATGTAATTTGTGGTGGTGTCTTTTAGGTATGGAGAATGCCAAGCTAGTACAGTAAACTTAAATTGCTGCAAATTTTGGAAGGGAAACATTTATTAATTAAAAAAGCCGAGATTCTTTGTCCAGGAATTTGACAAATAAAGTTGATTTATACCTGTATATTTTTCCATTTAAAAATTTTTAAGTCTTAAAAGAGTCTGGTGCTAATCATGAATTATAACAAAAAGATGTAGCCTACAAATCTGGATGGCTTTAATAACTAGTAAAAGTTACATTCTTCAAAGAATATGAAAACTTGCACCTTGTTACAATATAACTATTAGTTGATCATATTTCTTCTAAAGTAGCTATTTCCTAAGTAGGATAAAGCTTAATTTTCTTAGAAATCTGTCTTTATATTAATTATTAACCCTCATAAATTAGTTATTTGAGTAAGAAATTAAATTCTTTTAATGTATAAACAAATGATTCTTTTATCAAAAGAAGACAACTTATTTTGGAGACAATATTAAATGGTAGGTAACTTTAGAATGGCTTTTTTTTTTCTTTTTTCTTTTTTGAAGGCAGTGTCACTGGCCCTCATATGTGGGACCCGAACCGGGGCCGCTGGCTTCCCAAGCCAGCGCTTGACCACCATGCCACTCGGCCGGCCCTAAAATGGCTATTTTGATCCTTAAAAGGGTAGGGCATGGCTGTATACCCTAGATTAGAGTTTCTTAATCTGGGGCCCACCGGTGGATTTTGGTCGAGTGGTGGGGTCCATGGACCTCTGAAATGGTTATTAAAAATTTGCATGTTTCAGCACTTTTTTAGGAAGAGGGTTGATGGCCTTAATCAGATATGAATCAAAAGAATTTTAAAACCATAGCCCTCGATAATCATTACATAGAATAAATTTGAATTTTAAATAATAGTGGAGAGGTGATTTGGGATACTAAAAATTTTTTTAAATGACCTATGTAGTTATCCTTTTTATGGTAGCATCTCATTTGTGAATTTTTTTGTTTGTTTGTTTGTTTTTTTGTTTTTGAGGGCAGTGTCACTGGCCCTCACATGTGGGACCCGAAACCGGGCCGCTGGCTTCCCAAGCCAGCGCTTAACCACCGCACCACTCGGCCGGCCTGTGAATTTTTTTAAAATAGTATTTTACCTTGCACAAGTTTTTGGTTGTACAGATAAATATAGATGAATTTAGTTTTGTGGAAATGATTAATCTCTGAGTGATGCCCAAGCATTTGTAATTTTTTTCCTAAAATTATCAAAGGACATAATTTTTAGCTTGTGCAAAATGTGAAATATGAGACTTTGTTAATTAACATATTGGAAGAATCTTATATAGTTTTTTGAAATGAGGTGAGAAACTGTTTTCAGCAAATAGTTTTCATTACTTCTTAAGCATCTGACCTAGATGGTCTCCAAGGAATAATTTTCCTTAGTTTTAATAATGGAATTCAGCCTTACTTAGGGAAAATATGATCTTCCATCTTCCACCTTCCATAATGTTTATCTCACCAAAATTCTTGAAGAATTTCTTTTATTCCAGTGCATAGTTCATAATACTCCATGATTCTTATTGCTGTTGCTGTTGTTATTATCATTTACTATTTTCGCTAACACATGGAGTCATCAAATATAGACTTGATTCAGAACCCTGACTTTTAAAAGTACAGTTCTTTAAATTAATTGCTTGTTTATTTTACCAGCTGAATAAAAGAACTATACAAAAGTATAGTCAGATGACTAGAGGAGTAGTTGAAAGATTTCTTAAAGCTCCCTCCATCTTTTTATCTAGGCAACCCTTAGGTGTCACATGGCCCTCTAGTGGAAGGGATGCTCAGCTGGACCGAGGCAACTGCAGGATATTCTCTGGGAGTTGTTACTCAAGGGATTGCTTTTATTCAGGTAATCTTTATAGTTTGGATTAATTAGTTGGTTTGGACAACTTAGGTGATAGAATCTTGGAATAGGTAAGAGATATTTTAAAGTAAATATCCCTATTTGTGGAAGAAACTCCTACCTAGATTAGCCCATTCACATTAAATACTATTGACCTTTTTATTAAAGGATTGGTTGGGCTTTTTGCTGTTAATTGTTGTGTTGTTAATAGTTGTTGCTATTGGTGGTAGTGGTGTGTTTTGTTTATTTTATTGTTTGCTTTTTATTTTTCAGTTTTTTGAAAAAATAAACTGTACTCCATACTTGATAATCATCCCTTTAAGTAAAGCACCCCAAGACTCTTTATTTATTCATTTATTTTCATTCATTGAAATAAAATTTCAATATGTTTTTTTCTTTAAAAGAAATTTGGATCTTCATATATTCTTATAATTTTGATAAAACTGTTAATTTCACTTTTCTCTTTAAAGAAATAAATAGTGAAGAATATTAAATAGAATAGATATGTAGGCGCCTGACTTATTTAAATGAGAAATAAGATTTTAAATTATAAAGGCAAAAAGAAGCATAGATCTAAAATTAGGGAATCTTTTTCTTGTTTCTTATTTCCTTTAAAACTTTTTGGTTCTGTTCACTTATATTCTGTGGCATTCTTTTTCTTGAGATAAAAGGGAGTTACAAGTCCATAACTTGATTTTCACTTTTTTTTGCTTAGTGCTCTTATTCTGTTCGGAAATTTCTGAATGGGTGAATAAATTCAAGGTGATCAAGAATGCCAGGACAACAGTAGAAGTAGAAGTTGACTTTTTTTCTCTTCCCTATTCTCTTCTTCAGACTTTAGTCATCACTGAAATTAAACTGAAAGATTCCTGGCAATTTGGCAGGACACTATGTAGCCATAACTACTACTAATGAAACCTTTATATAATATAAAATAACTGATTAACTTCATGATAGCCTCTGATCCAGCAGGTGCTGAAATACCTACTTTTTGACTTACCAATATAAGTCAACATGCAAGCAAAAAATAGAATATATATGAATAAATACATTTTCTGATTGTACCTTGAATGGAAAAGCATAATAAATAACATGTAATGATTTAGATTATTTTAGTAATTGACTTTGCCCAGTGTAAAAACAGTATTAATGAACTAATAATGCAGTCAAATTATTTTTGTGGGTGTGCTTTAAAAGTTAGTAACTAAAATATTCTACTTTTTATTTTTAATGTGAATTTCTCCTATTTATATATCATCAGGGTGAATCGGCACTAGACTTAGCAAAGCAGAGGAAAAATGTGTGGATGATCAACCATTTGCAAGAGGCAAGGCAAGCAAAAGGATATGATAATCCATCTTTCCTTAGAAAGCTGAAAGCTGATAAGGTAAATTCATGACTGAAGATTCTCAAATACATAGTCTTTTTAAGAGATTTATAAGCCTACTTTTTTATCATGAGTATTTACAACCTGTAATTTTGGGATTGGCCAGTGTAATTTTTTAAATATTTCACTCAGGATAAAATGAAGGTAGATACACCAAAGTTTCTTGGGCTTTGCTTATTTGGTCAATGGCCTGTCTGTGATATCTGATAATTACGAAGAGCATGTGTGAAATTGTTTAAATTTCCATAGTCTGCTAACATAAATTTGAGTTCATTGATAAAGCTGGCCTTTGTTAAGTAATAGAAAATACAAGTTTTTCTTGTTTAAGTGCATTTGTTAGTATGGTAATCAATTGTGAAAAATCTTAGTCCTAATACATATCTTTTTAAACTACTCACAACTCTAGTTCTAATTAATTTAAGCTTTCCATTTTTTGGTGATATGTGGTAACTTTTTTTAGAGAGGAAACATATTTTTCACTTCTCTGTGAAAGAGAAAGCCCATTTCAGATCTTCCCTATACCTTCAATTATAAATTGTGTGACTGTTGGCTTAATTGTTTAATTGTAATAATATTATTTCAAAACTAAGAGCATCTCTCCAAAAGAGGCGTCTGTATTCCTTAAAAATTTCTTTCCTTAAAAAGGGAAAAATGAGCTGACCGACAATTTCTTTATATACCTAAATAATTAACAGGTTATTCGCTAATGTCAATAATCACATCTTGAATGGCCTTAAGCCCTGAATATCCTCTTATGTATGTCTTCCCCAGGCTGTTCCAGTGGTAATACTATTTGTTTAAAGTTAACATTGATCTATTTGTTACCAAAATAAAATGACAAGTTTTAGATAAAGGGAAACACACTTTAAAGCATGTTTCATTTATTTATAGGAGTTCAGGTTTCCTTAATGAGCTGAAAATGACAAGTTCATCGGTCCATTACTTAGACATCAGAAGAATTAGGTTTATAGTTTATAAACCTGCTTATCTTTAACCTTGTAGTTGAGAATAATGAGCAGTTTTTGCATGTTATGTTAACTCTTTTAGTTCACATTAAATATGATATAAAAATGGTTTATTATTTATTTACCTTGATGTTGCTCCATCCTCCAGGATTTAGAACAGTTTTGCTCCACAGAGCGAAAAAGGCTAACATCTCATACTAACTAGGCTCCTAATAAAAGTGTCTTATATTACTTTGGAAAGTCCCATAATCTTTATGCTTTCATTTTGTTTAATGTAAATTTTCTAAAGTTTTTAAAAAATAATATTGTCAAATAAAAATGATTGTAAATTCTAGGTGTTCATTAACATATAAAGTTACTTTACTGTAGCAATAATGAATTGTATATCAGGTTTATGTGTTTGGATATGATTTGTTTTCGAAAGAGCTGCATTAAAAAGTCTAGAGCAGTTTTATTAACATTTGTATATTGTGATCAGTTCAGAAGTCAAGAATTGTGTTTCTGTTTTGTTCTTTTTGAATTAGTAGCTTTAAATATATATGTTTTTGGTTTTTTTAAAATTCTATTTAGAGATAGGGCCTATAAGTAGGTTATTAAGGTTGAATGAGCCCATGGAGTAGAGCCCTGATTCAATAGGATTATTATCCTTGTAAGGAGACACACCACAGCACACAAGCACACATTCTCGCTCTCCCTCTGCCATGTGAGAAGGCATTCTTGTACAATCCAGGAAGAGAGCTCTTGCCAAAGACCAAATTGACCAGCACCTTAATCTTAGACTTTTCAGCCTCCAAAACCTAGAGGAATAAATTTCTGTTGTTTTAGCCATATAGTCTATGATATTTGTTATGGCAGCCTGAGTAGATAGATACAGATTTTGATCCTTGGAGTGGGATGCTGCTATAACACATTAAACATGGAAGCAACTTTGGGACTGGGTAATGTTTAGAGACTGGAAGAGTTCTGAGGTGCATGTTAGAAGTATGGATGTTAGTGCAATTCTAATATGGTTTCAGATGCAAATGAGAAACATATTATTGAAAAGGTGGGGAAAGACAATCCTTGTTATAAAATGGCAAAGAACTCAGCTGAACAGTGTTCTAGTATTTAGTGGAAGGTAAAACTTGTAAGCAACGAAACTGGATATTAACTGAGATTTCTAAGCAAAGTTTTGAAAACGGAGCTTGGTTCCTCTTGACTGCTGGTATTAATTTGTGAAAAGAGAGAGATAAATTGAAGAAGGAATTGTTAAGCATAAAGGAACCAGATCTTGAAGATTTGGAAAATTTTCAGCCCATTCATATTGCAAAAAAGTCTGTTTTTTTTATAAAGGTTTGTAGATAAAGATATATGATGGTTGGGGGCTTTGAAATCAAGTATTTGTAATATGGTAGACTGTTCTTTTTCCATCTCACATTAGAAAAACTTAAATCAGGTACATGACTTGATTTGCTAGTCTGTGAAGTATGTTCTGTATTTAAAACTAAACAAGAAAAACAGAGGCACCTAGGACTCACTAGTATTTACTAAAAATAAGTCATCCCAAAAGGAAAAAAAAAAAATTTTTTGGACAGTGCTAATAGACAATTAGATATGGAGGGAATCCTGATTTCAGAAAACTGTATTAAAAGCTATTGGATTTTTTTTTAAATTTTTTTTATTAGTTTCAGGTATACAATACAATGCAATAGTTATACTCTTTACCCCCAAACTGACAACCCCCCTCCCCCAGTTCGCCACCCCACTCCCCCCCATATACATATCCATTACAATTCCTTTGACTCCCTCCCACAGTATACTCCACATCCCGTAATTATCTATATATTCAGTTACAGTTGGCATACAATATTATACAACATCAGCTTCAGGTGTACAGTGCAGTAATCAAGCCTATACTCCATCCAGAATTTTTACAACATTATTATATTCCCCGAACTGTGTTTCATATCCCTGTGGCAATATTGTAGTTGTCTATTTATGCTGTCTAATCCCTTCCCCCTTATCCCCACCCCCCTACCAGCTAGCAACCCTCAGTTTTTCCTCTATATCTGAGACTGTTTACTCATTCATTCAGTTTTTCATATTCCACATATAAGTGAGATCATATGGTACTTGTCTTTCTCCGACTGACTTATTTCACTTACCATAATAGTCTCTTCACAACATTATCAATTACATTCCCCGAACTGCCCCCATATCTCTGCGGCAACATTGTAGTCACCCACCTACGCTGTCCAAAACCTTCCCCCTCTTCCTCTTCCCCATTCCCTCCCAGCCAGCAACCATCACTTTTTCCTTTATATCTGCTTGATATGAGTTCAGTCTTCTTAAATTTACTGAGACTTGTTTTGTGGCCTAACGTGGTCTATCTTGGAAAATGTCCCATGTGTACTTGAGAAGAATGTATATTCTGTTTTTTCAGGGTGAGATGCTCTAAAAATATCAATGAAGTCCAGCTGGTCTAAAGTGTCATTTAAGGCCCCTCTTTCTATGTTGATTTTCTGTCTAAAGGGTCTGTCCATTGGTGACATTGGGGTGCTGAAGTCCCCTACTATGATAGTGTTACTGTTGATCTCTGTCTTTATGTCTGTCAAAATCTATTATATGTAATTAGGAGTTCCTATGTTGGGTGCATAGATGTTTATTAGGGTTATAGTGCCCTTCTTTGTCTTTTATTGTAGTCATTTTAAAGTCTATTTTGTCCAAAATAAGTATTGGTACTCCAGCTTTTTTTTTTCTCATTTCCATTTGCATGAAATATCTTATTCCATCTGTAAACAGCATATGCATGTGTCCTATTTTCTTATCCACTCCGCCACTCTCTGTCTTTTGATTGGAGCATTTAGCTCATTCACATTTAAAATGATTATTGATAGGTACATATATATTGCCATTTTGTGATTTGTATTCCTGGTCTTCCTGGGTTAGTTTGTTTACCCCTTTCTTTTGTTTAAAAAAGCCCTTTTAACATTTCTTGCAATGCTGGCTTGGTGGTAATGAATTCCTTAAGCTTATTCTTTTCTGAGAAGCTCTTTATTTCTCCTTCAATTTTAAGTGATAGCCGTGCTGGGTAGAGCAATCTTGGTGGTAGGCCTTTATTTTGTGTCACTTTGAATATCTCCTGCCACTCCCTTCTGGCCTGCAGAGTTTCTGTAGACAAGTCAGCTGTTAGTCTAACAGGAGTTCCTTTGTATGTAACCTCCTGTCTTTTTCTTGCAGCCTCTTGGATTCTGTCTCTGTCTTTAACCTTTGCCATTTTCACTATGATGTGTCTTGGTGTGGACCTGTTTGGGTTCAGCTTGTTTGGAACCCTCTGTACTTCCTGGGCATGTATGTTGATTTCCTTCACCAGGATAGGGAAGTTTTCAGTCATTATTTTTTCAAATACATTCTCGACCCCTTGCTTCTTCTCTTCTCCTTCTGGTATTCCTACGATTTGAATGTGGTTGCGCTTCACCTTGTCCCATAGGGCTCTTAAACTATTTTCATTGTTTTTTATTCTTTGGTCTTTTTGTTGTGCCAACTGGGTGATTTCTGCTATTTTGTCTTCCAAATTGCTGATCTGCTCCTCTGCTTCATCTACTCTGCTGGTGATTCCTTCGAGTGTGTTCTTCATTTCAGTTATTGTATTCTTTAGTTCTAACAGGTTGTTTTTTATGATTTCTCTATCCTTCCTTATGTCCTCACTAAGTTTGTTAAACATTCTTATCATCAGTGTTCTAAACTCTGTCTCTGAAAGGTTGGCTCCCTCTGTTTCATTTGGTTCCATTTCTGGAGGTTTCTTCTGATCTTTTACTTGTGACATGTTTCTTTGTTTCCCCATTCTGGCTGTCGCTCTGGGATTGTGTTGATGTATTAGATAGAACACCAGGAGAGCCCTGGCTGGATCACGCATGCACACAGCTATTGGATTTTTAAGGTTAGAAGATTTTAGACAGGCAGATTTATGGTTAAATAAGTAACACTTATTTAATAAGAAGTGAGATGGGAATCTCTAAATTAGTATTTCTCCACATTTAAAAACCCACGACCCTTTTTGTTAACAGTGGAAATCTCACATGTTTTCCTTATTGATTATCTGAAAATAAATCTGGGAAGATGGTGTGGATGTGTTACCTCATTCCTCCCTGTTAAATACTACTGAAAAACCTGGACACTATGTCCAGAACAAATGTAAGAAGACTCTGGAAGATGAAGAGAAGAAAGCAGCAGAGTGACTAGGAAGCTCAGGACCCAAAGAAGGACATGGTGTTGAATTTCCTGTGTTTTGTTTTTTTTTGCCTCGTGTATCCCAGAAGAGAAGCTGACAAAGCCAAAAACCCAGAATCAGGAATGGATGTAGAAAAAAAAGGCCACAGCCAAAACCTGCTCTCTAGTCAAAGGACCACAATACAAGGCAGTTTATCAAAATAGAAACTTTTAGAAAATAACTTTCTGCTATAGCCAAACACTATAGAAAAAACTGTTCTCCCCCTGATGCACACCAGCAAAGGCCTGGACTTCTACCCTTCACTTTCTCTCCAGGTGTGGTGTCAGAGAAGGCCTCGTAGCGAGTTGGGACTTTCATCTTCACCGACTGTTAATGAGATTACATCCCCTGCTGTATCATTGGAGACCACATAGAAAACAGTAATAAGGCGCCCCTAACCCCTCGAGCCAGGGAAGTATCAGGAGAGGTATAGTGGAGGTGCCACCTTTGCCCAACAGTAATGAGGAACCCCATCTTCAAGTGTGAGTGGAGGCTTAAGTTGGGATCCTGGACTTCCACTCCACCTGGCAGTAATGAGAAGATGCCTTATGCCTTTCCCCCTGCCAAGTTACAGAAGAGGACTCTTGTCTGAAAAAAAAAAGGTTTAAATAAGATCCTGTGTCTCATAATACTCCAAACATCCAGGTTTCAAACAAAAATTGCTCATCATATTAAGAACCAAGATCTGAAACAGTGAAAAGAGTATCAATAGACGCCAACAATATAGCACAGATGTTAATATTATCTGGCAAAGGATTTTTAAAGCAGCCATCATAAAAAGGCTTCAGTGAGTAATTCTGAACATGCTTGGAATGAATGAAAAGAAATAGCAATATAGAAATAGAATATAAAAAAAGAAGCGAATGGAAATTTTAAAACTGAAAATTACAGTAACTAAAGCAGAAATCCCAGTGGATGGGCTCAACAGCATAATAGAGGGGACAGACGAGAGAATCAATGACCTTGGAGATGGAACAATAAAAATTACCCATTTTGAACAACAAAAGGAAACAAACTGGAAAAAAAAAAGAACAGAGCCTCAGGACCTGTGGTTATAACAATATATAACATTAATATGATTAGAGTCCCAGAAGAAGAGAAAGAGGGTGAGGCTAAAAAAGTACTCAAATATAAAATGGCCCAAAATCCCCCAAATTTGGCAGAAGACAAAACTACAGATTAGAAGCAGAATGGACCCTAAACAGAATAAACTAAAAGCAATCCTCACCGAACACCTCACAGTCAGACTTTTAGAAAAAACAAAAATCTTGAAATTCTCTTACCAACAGGATTAGAACAATTCAAATTACAGTGGATTTCTCATCAGTAACCAAACAGCCCCGATGCAACTGGCACATTTTCCAAGTGCTGAATGCAAAGAACTGTCAACCCAGAATTCCATATCTAGTAAAATATCTTTCAGGAATGAAGCAGAAATCAACACATGCCCAGACAAAAGGAGAACTAAGAAAATTTGTCATAAGCAGACCATGTTAAAACAATGGCTAAAAGAATTTCTCTTAACAGAAAGGAAATGATAAAAGAGTCCTGGAACATATAATCATGGTAAGCAAAATTATGAATAAATACAGTAGATTTTCCATCTTATGTATTCCAAATTTTGCGTGACAGTTGAAGCAAAAATTATATTAATGTCTGATGTGGCTCTAAATGTATGTAGAGACTATATATGAGGCAAGTTATAACATAAATTGGGAAGGTAGAGGGACATAAGGGGAGGTAAATTTTCCACACTTCACTTGAAATGGTAAAATGAAGATACCAGTACTCACCGTGATAAGTTATGTTTATATAATGTAACATTTAGAGGAACCACAAAAACTATACAAAGATACATTCAAAAATATTGTAGATAAATGAAAATAAAACTAAAAAGCTTTCTTGTAACCCACAGGAAGACAGGAAAATGAAAACAGATAAAAAACAGAGAACAAACAGAAAACAAAAAATAAAATTATAGACTTAAACCCTAATATAACAATAATTACATTACATATGAATGGTCTAAATATACCAATTAAAAGGCAGATATTGGCAGTGTGGATTATAAAGTATGACCACACTATATGCTAACTATAAGAAACTCAATTTCATATATAAGAATGTCGAGTTGCTTATATAGGTAAGATACAGAAAGGAAATGATATGTTTCCTTGATACCAAAACCAAACAGACAGTATAAAAAAGAAATCTATAGAACAACATTACTCATGAACATAGACTCCAAAATGCTTAAGAAAATACTAACACATAGAAGCCAGCATATATAAAAGGAATTAGGCACCATGACCAAATAAAGCTTATTCCAGGTATGCAAGGCCCACTTAATATTAAAAAATTATTTAATACCAGTTAGCATACTAACAAAAAAGAAAAATCTCATGATTGTATCAGTCAAAAAAATTGAAAAATAGGAATGAAGACGAATTTACTGAACTTTATAAAGAGCATGTATTAAACCTTTAATTAACAATATATTTAATGGTGGAAGACAGAAGGCTTTTCCTCTAAGATCAAGAAAAAGGTAAGCATATCCGTCTTACTGCTCTTATTCAACATAGTGCTGGAAGTTCTAGCTAGTGAAATAAAGGAAAGGAAATTAAAAGGCATGTAGATCAGAAGGGAAAAAAATAAAAATTGCCCTAATTTTGGTTGCCCTATAGTTGTCTATATAGAAAATCCCAAGGAATCTCTAAAATAAACTCTTAGAACTAATAAATGAGTTCAGCAAAGTCATAGGATATAAAATAAATTTATAAAAATCTGTTTTATTTCTATATACTTGCAAGAAACATGTGGGCACCAAAATTTAAAATAATAAAGTACTACTTAGAATTGCTTTAAAAAAATTTGAATACTTAGGTATAAATCTAATCAAACATGTAAGTCCTTGTATTTTGAAAATTTTAAAATGTTAGTGAAAGAAATCAAACATGATGTATATAAATGGAGAGACATACTGTGTTCATGACTTAACATAGTAAATGTCAATGGTCCCAAAATTGATATACAGATTTGATACGATTAAGTAAAAATTCCAGCAATTTGTTTGTTTATATAACCAGGGTTCTACAATTTTATATGGGAAGGCAATAGACCTAGAATAGCTAAAACACCTTTGAAAAAGAAAAATCACTATATAATTTCCAGACCTGCTCTGTAGCTATAGTAAATAAGACTGTATGGTATTGCTGGAAGAATAAACTCACAGATCAATGAAACAGACTGGAGAGCCTAAAAACAGAACCACAGAGATATGTCCACTCACTTGACAGAAGTGCAAAGGCAATTCGATTGAGGAAAGATAGCCTTTACAACAATTGATACTGGAGCATTTGTACATGCATAGGCAAAAAATAACAACCATACTCAAATCTCACACCATGTTAAAAAAACAGAATGGTTCACAGACTTAAATGTAAAATATAAAGCAATGAAAGTTTTAGGAATGAAACAGAAAATCATCAGAATCTAGGGCTAAGCAAAGTGTTAGACTTGACACAAAAAACATGATCCATGAAAGTAAAATTGACGGATTGGACTCATCAAATTAAAAACTTTAGTTCTATGACCCTTTTAGGAAGAAAAGACAATCTACAGACTGGGAGAAAGTATTTGCCATATATCCAATAAAGGACAAAATATATAAAGAACTTTCAAACTCAAAAGTGAAAAATCAAAAAAGATACATTCTTTCCAAGTATGAGAACTACATCAAAAAAAAGAGTGAAAAATCAAACAGTCCAATTAGAAAATGGGTTAAAGACATGAAGAGCTATTTTACTGAAGAAGATAAAAAAGTAACAGATAAGCATATGAAAAAATTTTCAACATCATTAGTCATTAGGGAAATGCAAATTAAACCCACAGTGACTTACTTTCATGCACCTATCAGAATAACTAAACTAAAAAGTTGTGAAAACACTAAATGCTGGTGAGGATGCAGAGACTGGATTCCTCATACATTGCTGGTGGGAATGTAAACCAAGATAGCACCCTGGAATACAGTTGGGCAGTTTAAAAAAGAAAACAAAACAAAAACTTAACATGCAATTACTATACAACCTAGAAACTTCATTCTTAGACATTTATCCCAGAGAAATGAAAATTTGTGTTCATATAAAAACCTGTATGTTTATAGTGAATGTTTATAGCAGTTTTATTCATAATAGCCCCAAACTGGAAACAACCCCAAAGTTTGTCAGTAGGTAAATGGTTAAACTCATACATTTGTACCATAGAATATTTCTCAGCAATAAAAAGAAATAAACTTAATGGTACATGTAATAAATAGGATGAATCTCCAGAGAATTATGTTGAGTGAAAAAGCCAATCCTATAAAGTTACATACTGTATAACTCCATTTATATAAAATTCTTAAAGTGACAAAATTATAGAAATATAGAACAGGTTAGTGGTTGCCAGAGGTTAATATGGAGTTGAGGATAGGAGGACAGTTGCTATAAAGGAACGACATGAGGACTCTTGTAGTCATGGAAACAATCTGTATCTTAGCTGGATCATGTCAATATCCTGTTGGTGGTATTAAACTACTGTTTTGCAAGATGTTGTTAGTCGTTGGGAGAACCTGATTCAATGGTACTTGGAACCTGTCTGTGTTATTTACAAGTGCATGTGAATCTAGTTATTTCAAAATAAAGAATTTAATTAAAAAATAGATATGAATTGTAGAAGGTAGGTGGTGGATATACAAGTATTCCGTGTAAAATTCTTTCAAATGTACTACATAAAAAGGGTGCCAAAAATTGTATTTTAAGAAAGGAAAAAACTATTAAAATTGTAATACTCAATATATATCGATAATGAAAGATGAATACAAGTTATGTTATGTTTGATTTCTGCAATTACAAGAGGTGCTCAAAATGGTTACCATCAGTGTAATTTTAATACAGTTTTTTCCTTTAAAATGTGTATACATTTTTTGGCACCTTCTGTATTTGAACATTGTACATAATAAAATATAAGAAAAAATAAATTTCTCCTAGCTACAAAAGCAGTGCATCATCATTAGACTTTCATTGATATTACAGTATGTACGATAAATGTCAGTTCGGAAAGAAAAAAAAAATCTAGAAATCCCATGCATATGCATTTATCCAAGTTAAATGAACTTATGTTACATGAAAACATGTATGCAAATGTTTATAGTGGCTTTATTCACAATCATCAGAAACTGGAAACAACCCTAAATCTCTCACTTGGAGAATGGAAAAAAAACTGTGATGTATCTTACAGTGGAGTACTACTCAGCACTGAAAAGGAACAAACAACTGTTACACATAGCAACATGGATGAACATCAAATGGCTTCTCTGTGTGAAAGAAGCCAGACTTAAAAGACTGCATTCAGAATGATTGCACTTATATGACATTCCTATAAAGGAAAGAGCATAAGGACAGAAACCAGATTAGTGTTTGCCAGGGGCTGGGACTGAGGCACAGGGTTATTTCAGGGTTTGACAGACTGTTCTGTCTTGATTTCCATGCTAGTTACCCAACTGTAGATGTTAATCAAAACTCAGAGAACTATACACAAAAGAGGGTGAATTTTACTATATGTAAATTGTATCTTCATTTATAATGAAAAAATGTGGTTATTGCTGAGGGAAAACAAGTATCTTGACTAAAGACAAGATCAATTACAGATAATTTAGAAAACACTTTTTCAAGTGACACATGTCCACCTTCTCTCCCACCAACACCCATCGTTACCCGGTGCACATTCTTTCCTCCCAGTTATAAATCTTCTCTAATGTCTTGATACAAAATTCACACGTACTAGAGATGCAAAAACAAATTGGAAGAATGAGTTATTTTACTACAGCATAACATTATACTCTGAAGTTGATATGTTTAATTATTAATCTAAGTTAAAATTGCACATTTAGTTCAGAAAATGAATTACAATGGTTGAATTGAGGAAGACGTAGCCATTTATATGAAAAAGTATTTATTTCACTAGAAGCCAACAGTATAAAAGGGGTGCTAAGAGAAGTGTAATATAACCTTAGCTTTCAGAAAGGTAAATATTCAAGGAGGAAAGTGATATTTATTTATACTCTGAGCTTTGTTAAACCACAGCTGGAATATCTTAAGGGAACTCAAGAAACTTGATATCTGCTTATAAGTTTGTGAAGGACTGTTACAGGGAAGACACATAGACTTACTTTGTGTTGCTCTGAAAATACAGTTGTAGTAGATGTTACAAAGAAGTAGATATGTTTTTTCTAACAACCAGACCAGTATAAAAATGAAATGGAACTACCTCTGGAGTATTAAATAGTACTCTGCTTTGATGAGTGCTCAGAAGCGCATAACCTCTCTATTCTGTGGAGTCCAGTACCCCATAGATTGATTTTATCCTGTATCTCATTTTATGGTTTTGATATACTGTTTATACATATCATTCAAAAATGTCTTCTCCAAGGCTAAGCATCCTTAGTTTTCTTATCTGATAGAGTTCTTAGACCATCAGCCGTTCTGGTTGTCCTTGTCTCTAGTTACCACTGTCCCTGGTAAAATGGGATGGAATTCATCATAAACCATTTTCTAGCCTATCCACGTGTTAGCAGGTGGTACTGCTCTCTTCTATAAGGTGAATACCTAGACCCAGTTCTATAACTTCTGTTCTCATTTTCCACATTTTAACCAAGTACTTTAAAATTATTTATTACCTGTCTCCAGAAGACAGAGGCCAACACCTTGAATAGTACCTACAGATAGTAAGCATATCTGAATGAATAAATTTCATTCTCTATTGCATGTGTTCACAAAGGTAACTTAAAAATGTTTCACACTGAGGTTATTTGAAACATATAAAACTTTCTGACCAATTGTTTTTTTCTGTACAGGAATTTCGACAGAAAGTAATGCTAGGAACTCCTTTCCTAGTTATTTGGCTGGTTGGGTTTATAGCAGACCTAAATATTGATTCTTGGCTCATTAAAGGGCTAATGTATGGTGGTGTTTGGGCTACAGTACAGTTTCTTTCAAAGTAAGTGAATTGTTTTTAACTGTATTTTTAACTGAATATGAAAGAATATAATTTGGATCTTGCTATATAAAATTAATGTTTTGCATGTTAGACTACTGCCATTATGTAACATGTTCCATCTTAATTTAATGTTAAAGAATTTTGGCAAATTTATATGTGAAATATTTTAAAATTTTAACATTGTTAACCTGATTCTAAAGGTGCTTTCAATGACAGGCTAACATCTAATTTTTAGGGCAAAAATGTAGTATACATATTGCTTATTATTTCTAGGTAAATATAATGCTGAAGCTTACTTTTCCGTAGAAATAACATTTTCTTTGGTCATAGGCAGTACGCAGAATAGGATTTGATTTTAGTAGCAAGGTAAAGTAAGCATATAAAGTAGGCTCAGTTTATTACTTTTTAAAAAATCTCTCTTTTTTTCTTTAAACATTGTGATCATTCCTTTTCTTCTGTCCTTAGATTTCATTGCCCTACAGTTGCCCATCCAGCAAACCTAGATACAGAACTTCCCACCTAACTGCCACTCCTTTAGTATTTGGTCTTCATCCGATTTTCAAAACAAATAATTTTGAAAATAATTCACACAGAGAAGAGAATGGCTAGTAATACACTAACTTATTAACTCTCAGGAAGGGGCTTAATTGTAGATAATTAATCTCATTTTAGTGTTTCTAGTAGCTTTGAGGGCTATTGTAGATGGGAATTCACCAAGACTTTCTAGTTAGCCTACATGGAGGGTTATCCTGCTTACGGTAGATAAAATTTATTAATATTTATTTTTCCTGAATTCTAAATACTGTAAAGAATGACTTTCGATTTCACTGAATTAGCAATTGAAAAGATGTACCAAAAACTTAACAGGAATATGTAGGTAAGGAAAAAAAAATAATGAAACAGAAAAATTTGAGGATTGTTTTGTTCTTAATTGTCAAAATTATAATACATCTTGGGTGAATATATAATAAGCTGAATCATAGAGTTACTATACTAAAGTTAAATTTTGATTTCAAAGCATAGGAGTACACTGAAATTTTGAAATTGAAAAGTAAGTGGAATATAATTTTAACTTTTGGTGAATTAAAAGGATCTTCAAAGTCTTGCTCAGTCATTCAGCTGTGAACTCATTTATTATTGATTAGTGTGAAAACAGTCTTGGTATTTAAGCATCTAGACTTCTGCATTTTGGGCCGGCCGAGTGGCGCAGTGGTTATGCGTTGGCTTAGGAAGCCAGCGGCCCTGGTTCGGTCCCACATATGAGGGCCAATGACACTGCCCTTAAAAAAAAAAAAATTTCTGCGACTTCTGCATTTTCATTAAATCAGAGTTTACCATACAAAATGTGTGTTATTTTCATTTAAATATGTAAATACTTATCTTTACAGTGAAATATAGCTTTGAAATTTTGTAAAACTTGTGTTTTACAGATCCTTTTTTGATCATTCAATGCATAGTGCGTTGCCCCTTGGAATCTATTTGGCAACCAAATTCTGGATGTATGTGACGTGGTTCTTCTGGTTTTGGAATGATATCCTTTGGTTATAAAGGTCGTATCTAAAGCAGTTTTTGTTGGTTAATTTAACTTTAGAACTGAACTACTCATGATTAGCTACAGTAGAATAGTATTTCTAGAAAAATAAGTATGAACTAATGAAATATTGTTTTTAAAGTGTTTCATATTGAGGAGATTGCTTTTGAAAGCTGCTTTTAATAGTAACAAATAATAATAGCTGCTATTTATTGCGTGTTTCAAGGGCATTTTCTTAAATACTATGTACTGATTGAATACACATTTTATATGTTAGTATTGTTTATTTCCATTTTAAAGTTGAGAAAATTTAGGCTTAAATAGGTTAGGCTGTTATCCTTGCCCAACGTGACACAGCTAGTCTCTGGTAAAGTTGTGGTCAAATACATGTGTGTCTGATTTTATAATACATATCCTAAATCTTCTAAACTGTGATTTTTATGTTTTACAATAGTATCAAACTATTTCCTCTGAATATTTTCTTAATTTTAAAACTCATTTTGCTATGGTAGGTAACAGTTTTCTCTTTTGCTTCATGAAAAGCATATATGCTGTATCTTCAAATATTTGCCAACGTAAGCGAATTATTTCAATGTAGTACGCTTTTAAAAAGTAATATAATTTCAAATTGTAAAAGTATGTGTGCGTGTGTATGTATCAAAGAAGTAAGGCCAATGTCAATTTTTGATATTTTTACGTAGAAAAAGTTCAGTCAGTAAGACAGTCTGAATTATTATAAAGGCACATGTTTCAAAAGTGTCTGTTCATGCATTTTTAAAACATTATCATAAAGTATATAAGATATGTTTTAAGTGAGATCAGTTTTCTGTGACTTATAACTATGCCTGAATGATTTTAATTAATAGTTAGTTTCACTTCACAGTCTTGAATGTTATAATACCGTATTCTTTTTAAGTTGTCTCATATTTTAGTTGAAATACAAAACATGCTTATTGTTGAGAATAAGACACAATTGTAGTTTGTAATTTTTATATTTTTATAGCATATGATTACTTTGTAATTCACGTATTTTTATAGCATTATATGATAACTTTCAGAAAGTATAGCACTTTTAAATACTTCTTAGCATAAGTACCTATTGAAATTTTTCCATGTGGCAGTTTTCACTGGCTTATTCTGGCCTTGTATTATACTTTGACATAAAAATTGTTCTTCAAAGATTAAGCGTTAGAATTGTCTTATTGGGACATTTAGTATGAGTAGAACAGCTTGCTTGTTTTCATTACCTCATCTATTTTAAATTTATAAAAAAGCACTGACCTGAAATAACATTATTCCAGGCATATTTTCTAACTTTATTTCCTAAATTAAACAGTGAATTGTGTAGAAAAAAATTTAGATTCTCATCTCAAAATAATTTTAGACTGTTGCCAAACTCTTAATATGTTCTACATGTAAGTGGAAAAAAAGCAGGAAAACTAATAAATTAACAAATAGTGAAAACTTTATACCAGACAGTTTTATATAGTATACTTTGAAAATGTTTTTCCTTTTCTTTATTTGGATATAAAAAATAAAAAAAATAAGTGTAAATTTCCAGAGCTGGGGTGTTGAGACTGAAGTAGCTTTTAAAGGGACAGCCAGAACTATCAAGTCTATTTAACTGTCCTGTTTGAATAATTCTGCCTTTAAAATAGATTGTTATATAGTTCATTTTTAAATACACTGGATAAATTGGACATGTGAATTTTCCAAATAAAAATTGTAGTTTGAGTAAGAATTTTATATTGCTAAGCTTTATACTTGTTTGCAAAGGAGGGATGATCATAGTGTTTCTGAGAATTCTTGAAAAGATCATATAGTTAAGGATATACCTGACATGTAAAGAGTGCTAAATAACTACCTGTTGTTATTTATATATGACCTTTTAAATCTAAGTTTGTGTCTCAGTGAGCTTTAAATGTGTATTTACATATTTGAATGTCTGTGTACATGTGTCTGATACTCATGGAATGTGAAATGAAATCACAAACAATTTTAAATTCTGCTTATGAAAAAAATCATTTTACACTTCTCTGCTATCGAAGAACCATCTCTCTAGGTCCTATATGATTTTAGAGCTGCGTTTTTTATTTTTCAGTATTAAATGTCTGAGGCCAGAGAGAGATACTCAAGAAACCTTTAGGAAGGGAACAGTAAAGAGTCCAGGTTATTTTATAATGGACACACAACGGATGTTAGACAGGACAGAGCCGTGAGGCTCATGATACAAGGTAATGATTAAGGTACAGAGATAAAATGGCAGTGTTGTCAGGCTACCTCTTTTGCTGAACTCAGTCTCCTTACTGTTGTTTCTACGGTTTTCCTCTTGCAACTAATGACTATGTATGTAATTAAAGCTGATGAGACTAGTTTTAAAAAATAGAATTAGTTGGTTTTTATTATTCATTAAAGTCACTGTGAACACCTGTTGCTCCTCCAGGAAAAGGAAGGCTAGATTCCTATAAGTAACTTTTTTTTTTTTTTCCAACTAATCAGTACCTAATCTTTTTTTACGTGCGTTTCTGTTTAAACACCAAATTTAGTATTTATTGTTGATTCATTAACCTTGAACAGCGCTCTAACCCATGCCTGAACAAAGCATATCTAATACATATTTTCTCTGTAAGGCCCATCACAGGCTTCTTGCCCTTAGGAACATTACACAGCACTTCAGCACTATACCTGGAGGCCATTTTAAAAGGCAGAATCACCAACAAAATCACAAAAATGTGAAAAATATGGCATTAAATAGACGACGGAAAGGACACTTGTTTATAGAGTATGAGAACTGAAACAAGAAGGCAGAGTATCACCTTGTTCAACTCAGCTGGGACTGGGTGTGTAGGGTGACTCATATTATGTGCCACTGTGTGCATATTCATAAACGATTGCACAAACACTGAGTATTAACTGGGGGTTACAAGTGAATTTGTGTGAGTAGGCATGATGGTCATCTTTATTTTACATCCTTCATAGTGTGATACCCAACTTAGTAGGTGTTTTTTTTGGTGATATTGAATTTTATATTGCTATAAACTATTCTAATAAGTTCTTATTCTTTTTTACTATCATTAAATAATTATCCCCCCATTATGCACCTTATATTTATTCAGTGCTTTTGGTTTATAGGTCTTTGATGTTATTTTACTTGGTTCTCAGAACAATTCTTTGAAATAAAAAAAAAATCTCAGAATTATATTTATAGTACTATTTTTCTAACTGATGGAAATATTAAGATTCAGAGAAGTTGTGCCTCTTGCTCAAAGTCACATAGGTAGGTGATTATCAAGAGTCTGATGTAGAACCCAGACTTTTAACCTAATATGGTGTGTCCTCTAGTATCCTCATACTCTGAATATAATGTTAAGTTTGTAAACTTCCCTGTAAAGCAATTTGGCATCCTCTATAAAGAGCTTTAAGAATATCCTTTGATCTCTTAATTGTTCATAAGTAAGTAATCAGAGATAAGATCAAAGATTGATTTACTAGGATGTTTATTATAGTACTATTATAATAGGGAAAAATGGAAACAACCTGAATACAGGAATGCTTTTATCAGTTATACTGCATATGGTATGGGATAAAAAGCCAGTAAGACTTAATGATATGGGCTGATCCTTAGGATATAATAAGTGAAAAAACACTAAATTATATTTAAAGAGTGATTCTAATTTTAAAATGCACAAAGGTTATGAACTGGAAGAGAGTACATGTAATTTTAGCAGTGGTTATCTTTGGGTGTTGGTTCATGAGTGATTTAATTTTTTTCTTGTCTCTTTATTTATTTGAAAATTTTATACCTTGACCATGCTGCTTCTATAATAATCAACTCTAAGATTCATTGTCATAGCCAGTATACTCAACTGTGGTTGGCACCACTTTTGAAATATTGATGTATGTTATTAGAAATTTTGTGTGTAAAAATAAATTATATTTTCAATCACGTTTTAAGTTCAATTAAATTGTTAAAGTAAAGATAGATATGAAGAACTTCTAGAGCCTGGGATGATTACACATGTGAAAATGAAGAGAGTGCAAAATGATCATTTTTACTATTCTATGCATTTTCCTCTTAAGCATTTTTTTCTATAGTTTACTCTTAAGACTTCTTCAGTTTTCTGTGTCTCTTTCCTAGTTTCCTTCTAATATCCTCTAAGTTTTTTAATACCTATCTTCAGGTATCCAATCATCAACTTCTGTGAATTCCAACAGGATTGCTACAAATATTCTTGTATATCTTTTTTTTTGTGAACATGTGCAAAAGTTGCTCTGAAGTCATCTAAGATATTTTTTACTTCAGTTCTTATGTATATTTAAGTGCTTTGTATAATGAGTGATGTGAGAGGAGGGGTTGGTCTCTTCCATTTTGCTTGTAGAGAAGTCATTGCCTTACTCAGTTGCAGTATCAACCTTGGTATTCCTGGTTTACCCACAGCGGCCACCTTCTCCTAGGTCCTCACATGGCAGGAAGAGAACAAGAGATCTCTCTCTGTCTCTCTTCCTCTTAGATGGCCACAGTTCTGACATATTAGGGTCCCACCTTTGTCACCTCAGTTACCCTTAATCATCGCTGAAGACCCTGTCTCCAGATGTGGCCACAGTAGAGGTTAGGGCTGCACCATAGGAATTTGGCATAAGGATAGATGAGAATTCTGAGTTTGTCTTCTCTACATTTTTCATGCTACTTAATACAGGTGGAGGTGGGGTTAAGAACTTCCCCGGGCAGCCTGCTTCACCAGAACCTTCTGTCCTTGAAGTCTAGTTTGAGCTTTATGGTATAGTGTGACTTGTCCCCTTTCCAAAGTTGTTCCGGTATTTTGTGGGGCAAGTTGGTTCGACTTACTGTTTTTGGTTCATTTTGTGGGGTATTGTGGTAAGTTAGAGCTGCAGTTCACAGCAGGCATCCGAATAACATTCAAGTAGATTATAGTTAAATGTGAAAAAAAGATTTTATAAATAATTAAATGAAAATATTGATGACAAATATTTGTTTAATCTCTAGTTGGAAGACTGTTTAAGCATAAATGCAAATTAAGACAATAAAATAACACTTTTGCTTCTAAAACAGCAATATTTTTTTCTTCACTTAGTGCTAATGCAAATGTAATAGTAATCAAGAAATATGTGTTGCTAGTGGGGTTATACATTTGTTTGTCGTGAATAATCTGAAAATATAAAATATATATCCAGCCTTAAAAATGTTCACACCCCAAAACATTGTTTCCATAATATTTAATGATCTAGGACATTCTTCTGAGCACTGTGGAGAGTCAGAATAGCATAGATCAGGGGTCTGCAAACTTTTGAGACGGAAGAGCCGCCAGGGGTCAGCAAACTGCAGCTCGCGAGCCACATGCAGCTCTTTGGGTACGTACTTGTGGCTCCGAAGGAACATTGAAAATGAAAATAAAACTATCATAGTTTCATTTTAAATTTTTTTTTTTTTTTTTTTTTTTTTTTAGCTGAGCCATCTGGCCACATGTTGGCAGCTCAACGGCAACTCAGCTCGGGCTGGCCTCGAACCGCCCTCGAACCGCCGTTGCTCAGAGCTCAGCTTGCAGTGTTGAGCGAGCTCTTAACCAACTAAGCTACTCGGCCGGCCCTCATTTTAAAAGTTTTAAAGGATACTATTCACATAATGTTGATTATGTAAAAATATATTTATGGCTCTCGAATAATTTTTAAATTGTTGTGAGGGACAGGATTGGCTCTTCCAGGGGTCGGCAAACTTTTGAGACAAAATGTACCCAAAGAGCTGCATGTGGCTCATGAACTGCAGTTTGCCGACCCCTGGAATAGATAATAAGAGTCTGGATTTTAATACCCTGCTGTACCTCTAATCCACTCTAATCTTGGACTACCAATTAACCTCTGCCTCTGTTTTATCATCCGTAAAGTGGGGATAGCAGGATTTATCGTTAAGTTCTTGTGTAGCTTAAATGGCACATAGTTGATAATTAATGTATTATTTATTTTGTTAATGTTAATAAATACACTGTGATCCCAATTGTAATAAAAAAATGCACAGTGCCCCCCTCCCCCAAAAGTTACCTCTGGTGGAATTATTGGTTTTGTCTTTATACCTCTTAGTGTTTTCTGAATAAGGGTTGTTTTAAACCTTTACAAAACATAACCATGCCATTTATAGAGTGCCTGATTCAGTTAAACTTTAAAAATTAGCTGGTCTGAACTATTGCTAAAGCTAAGTTCAAACTGCCATTTGAAGATATCTCTTTACCTTTAAAAGAACAAGAAAAGAAACTCTTGAAGTTCATTTTTTGATACTTAATTCCTGAGTATCCCTTTTAAATGTCTGTAGTCATTTATTGAGCTAGTAGTTAGTCTCCTGCAAATTACATCCAGACTAGAAGATCCTGACCTATTCATTACATGATAGCAACTTTTTGAAAGTAGGATAGTAAGTAAAGTTACTGCCCTTGAAAAATGCCAGTGTTCAGCATTCTTTTCACACACATTTACCCAGCTTTATTCCCAAGATATTTTTAGCTGTTGGAAGAGTTGAAAATTTGACTTCCTATTTACTCTGTGTTGTGTGTACCAGTGCATTTTCTGAAATAATGATGAAGAAAGTTGGGAGATACTGGGGACTGGAGAAAGATCACTTAACGTGTGTGTGCAGGTGATGAATTACTCTTTTTCTTCGCCTTTTTTTCTCCTGTATTTTAAGTGGTTATTTAGTGTTTTGGCATTTACCAAACATATATAGGATCATTTTATTCCAGAAGCTGTTCTTTTCCTGTGCTTCATAAGAAATGTAAACAGCGTGTATATGGGATAATGTCCAAAATTCTTACAAAATTGTTTGTATCCACATAAAATCTTATAAATGAATTCTTAGCATTCCAGGTATTTTGTATCTCAGAAATGTATTGCTCTAGCAACACTGCCTTTTTTTCCTAGTGTTACTTAAAATAGTCTGTGATTCGACTCTTGTATTTATAAATGACTAATACATTTCATCTATTTTTGTTAGCTGGAAAAATGTGAATGTAGAAACTATTTCTATTTTAAGCAACTTTATAAACATCTTCTAAATTTAAGGTCAACTTGAATGTGTTCAAAAAAGGCAATGCAGAGAATTTAAAAGCAATATTTTAAATATGTGGCTGTGATATCTGAAGTGTTTGATAGATTTATAAAGATTTTAATGCATGTAAATAAAGTAATAAGTTAATAACTTTGAACATGAAAAGTCCCTTCATTTTTGTCAAAAGAAATAATGATCATTTAAAAATGATGTATTCCATGAATTTTAATGTGTTTACTGACTTCTAAAAAATGAGACAAACCTACATGATATAAATTTTATAAAGAATTCACATTTTTACTTTTTACATTTAGTTCTGAACATATTGAAAAATGTGTCTATTTTAATGTAATAGGTAAACCAGCTTATCTATTTTGATGTAATAAATAAACCAGCTTGTGTAGTAGATGTAATCTGTATTTCGATGTAATAGTAAACCAGCTTGTATACTAGATGTAATCCATTTTGATGTAATAAATAAACCAGCTTGTATTTTTTGATTGGTAGGTGTTTTTTTTTTTTTTTGTGGTAAAAGTTTATGAATTGTAAGTTTACCTATAAGAGTACATTTATCATTGGTTCTTTAGATTCCTTAACTTTAGGCACATCTCAACTTTTTATTTATCCATCTTCCATTCCTTGCCAATAGTGTTGCACTTTTCTACAATTTTGGGAAATCTTGGAAATCAGATCCAGGGATAATTAAAGCTACAGAAGAACAAAAGAAAAAGGTAGCAAGATACCATCTAAATAGTCATGTATTTTACTGCCAAATTATCAATATTTATAGCGGATATTGGAGTACAAAGGAAGAAACTCTTACAGAATTTAAAGAAGTTTCAAACCAAATAGATGATGTACAGTTGGTGCTCACACTTGGTGCTATTGTGATGCGTGTCTTTACACTCCCATGGCGTTTTACAGGTCTATGTTTCTCTTATTTATAAGGCTGTGTGATTGCTTTATGGGATGAATACAGTGTTTTATACATCTCTGTAAACCCTCAGCAAATAATATGCATTTAGTAAATGTTTGTTGAATGACTGTGTAAAATTGAAGGCCAGTAAATTGGCTGATGCAGCAGATATATTCCTCCAATAACTGAAATAATTGTATATATATATATATGATCCAGGGCACCCCTCACCTATAACACAGGTACTTAGGAAACCAAATGTATAATCCAAAGATATCAAGTAAGTAGAGAATTGAACTAGAGGCAGTTAGATTACTTTAAGAGCTATTTTATCGAGTTTCTGAAAGCAAAACAAATCCTGATGAATTATTTCTGTCTACAGACTAAAACAGCTGGCATGTTCTTATGGTCTAATCCCCCTTTTCCAAGCTACCTAGAGATTGTTGCTCTTACATTACAGTATTCTTCAGACATTACTGTTAGTTGGTTTGCCAGGCTTTCTTCGTCATAATCCAGTTCTTCATTGGACTTAGTTTTATTTTCATGTCTTAATTATCAGAACCTATACACACCAGTGCTTAGGGTAGGTAACTTAGTTTTATTCTCAGGAATATTTCCATAACTAAGTTTAAGGTTGCCTTTTCATATATCCAAGAAATAAATTTCTGTATTCATACTGTAATGAAATAGCAGAAGTAAATGAACAAAAGGTTTCATTTGATCTGAAAACATCGGTTAGTTAAATATGAACATCGTGTTTATTGATTGATATTGATGACACAATAGTAGGTGAACATTGTTCAGTTTTGAATAAAATATATTTTTTTAATTCACAGACAATAGTTGAACTTGCAGAGACAGGAAGTCTGGACCTCAGTATATTCTGCAGTACCTGTTTGGTAGTATTTTTTTCTTTATTTTTCCCTCTCTCCTCCCCTAGCAATGGCATAACATAGAGGGTGTGGGGGACAAGGAAAACAGTTTCTTTTTAATTCAGGGTGGGGAACAGTGTTGGGGAATTGGGGAGGGGGGACCAGCCAAGTTGTTGTTCTTCAATCGTAGTTGTGGAGGGCGCCAGTCGCCATCTGGCTGCCCGTAGGCAGCTAGTGGCCTCTAAGTTCAAGGTTCTGTGTTACAGTCTTAGTTGCAGGTGGGCATAGCCACCATCCCATGTGGGAGTCGAGCCACCATCCCATGTGGGAGTCGAACCACCAGCCTTGTTAAGAGCACATGCTCTATCCTCTGAGCCATCCGGGAGGCAGCTCAGCTCAAAGTGCCGAGTTCGGTCTTAGTTGCGGGCGGACATAGCCCAACACCGAACAGGCAGTCTTGTTAGGAGCACGTGCTCTCACCAGCTGAGCTATTCTGCCACCTGCTGGCAGCTCAGCTGCAGCTCAGCTCAGGCGCAGTGTCACTGGCCAATGCGGGAATCAAACCTGGGGCCCTGTTGCTGAGAGATCGTGCTCTTAAGCTAACTCTTAACTAACCAAGCCACTCTGCCAGCCCGAAAACAGTTTCTTTTGCTGAGCATATTTCATGCCCACCAAAAAAGAGGTAGACGATGGTCCAGGAGGAAAAATGGTAAAACGATGTCTCCTTCCCAATGTACTTATTTCTCCCTGATGGTAGAACTTGACTATAGTTCTGATTCAGAAGATGCCATTCATTTGTATTCATTCTTACTTTCTCTCTCTCTCTTAAAGTATAATTCAGCAAATAAAAAACTAAGTAATAAAATGATAAAATCAAAGATTTAGTATGATCCCTAATAACACAGTTTTTCTAATTAACATTTTAAGAAAAATGTATTATATTTAAAGGTCATAGTGGAAAAATTCATTACACAGCTTTTAAGACAATGTAGCCACTAAACTTGTTCAATCTGTATTAGGAATGTTTATGCACCTTTGAGCATTGTTTCATCATTGATATTAAAAGTTGTCATCTTCAACCAGATCATAAAGATATATATGAAATAAAATAGCATTTACTTATGGAACCAGGTATAGTAATATTGATGTTTTATGATTATAGACATCGAATTTCTATAGAATAACACTGTTTAGTGTTTTCATTATTTTCTGTTTAATTTTTATAATTAGTTCTTGTGAAAAATGAAGGAACTACCACAATGGTTACACCATGTTTTTATACATGAAAATTGAAATAACTCAAATCATACTTGAAGCTAAACGCTCTTTTATACCTTTGTTATGCATTGCAACTGAACTGGTGTCTTAACATTTGAGTAATAATAAAATAATTAGGGTTATGGAATGAGTTTTTGAAACTGAGCTCCAATGCTACAGATTCTTTGTTTTACTTAACGTTTGAGTAAACAGTCATGATTTTGAATATTCAAAATATATACTGCTTTACTCTTTGTAGCAACTTTAGTGTGCTGACTAAATTCTTTTGTATTTTCTAAGCATTCTTTTAAAAGGTTTTTATTTCTATACTTTACAGTGCATAATTTACATGATTGGCATTCTTAACATTTAGAATGTTTTTATACTGTGGTATTCTATGGAAATATTCTGTCTTTTAAAGTCAAGAATGCATTGCTGATGTCATATGCCAAATTCTTTATAGTCATTCAATACAGTTGCATTGTTAAATATTTAATGGCAAGAACAAGACTATTTTTGTTGTCACAACATAAACGTATGTTATTGTAAGCTGTGTACTTCTGGATAATTTAGCGTTGTAAAGAGCATATCCTATTATAAAATGATTCAGACAGAAGTATTTGTCATTGTTTGAGTATTCTTCACTTTGATAAATAGACAAGTCCCTAAGAAGACACGTGTAAGTGAGCTGAGGAGACTTATATTCAGGAGTCTCGTGTCACCCTGTAGTTCAGGATTCACTGATAAATGAATTCCCAAAAGGGCAGTGTAGCTGAGGGTTGGCAGTGGGAGTAGAATTTGTTTGATACATCCTGCTGCTTTGTCCTAAATAGATGTAGTCTCATAACTGTGGTGAAGAATAACTTGCCCTTTTCTTTAGTCCACAGTTCATTTTAGTACATGTAAGAAGTACATAGTCCACTTGTGCCTTTTTCTTAGTACTGTAAAATAGCATATAACCTTGTGCAAACTATTAGGGAAATGGCAGTGCTTTTGTGGAAGCACCAATGAAGGATATTATAAATTTTGTTTCTGGCCCAGGTTAATAATTCTCATTTTTGTCATGAATCCAGCATTGGGACCTACCAGTCCTTTGAAGGTCACTATTGAGTTCTTTTATTCACTGGGCTGATTTAGAGTAATGTAAAGTAAAACGTTTCACAACATTAAAATGTTAAGACATCATAAACACGAATTCTTTATTGCCTTCCAGGAACTCAATAATGCATTTATGTTTTTTGTTTTTGTTTTTTGGGTTTTTTTTTTGCAAGAAATAGGGACTACCTAAATTTCCTAAGCATGTTGTACTTTCTTAGATATGGCCGTGCATTTCTGCAGGGTACATACTGTACCTTAATCTGAGTTCACAGGAGGCACTGGAAAAGAAAAATGTGTGCAAACTAATTTTATGCTGGATGTGTCACTTTGGGAAGACTCATATATTAAATAATTTTGAATTTTAAAAGCTTTTTTTATTCTCTTCTGTCATCACCTTCCTTTTACTAAGGAAAAAATTTCATTTTATTAAAGAGCAATAAATATCATGACCATTAATCACAATAAATTTTCATTTAGAAGCCTGCAGAGTGATGTTTTATTATTCAGAAATTTGAGGGATGTGAATTAAATATAGTACCGTTCATTGAAACAGAAAATTGGTCTTTGATTCTTAATCATGTTTGCAAATTGCCAGTTATACTCCGTTCTTAAGAACTTATATTCTAGAGTAGAGTAACCTTATCCTTTTCTTCTTCGTTGTTTCAGTTAAAATTTTGTTAAATAAAACAATAGTGATTTTTGTTTGTTTTTTTCCCTTTGGAAACATTTGTATAAATCTTTCCAAAAAATATAGCTTCATTTTTTTCATAATTGTATTTTGAGAAAATAATTGTTCAGCTTTCCTTTCTTGGGTATAGTGCCTTTCATAATCTTTTACATGCCTATTAACAGATACGCAAACCTGTGAGGTCCAAACATTGTGGTGTTTGCAACCGCTGTATAGCGAAATTTGATCATCATTGCCCATGGGTGGGTAACTGTGTAGGTAAGTTTTATTAGTAATTTCTAAATATATTGTTCATTTAACTTATTCTAGGTAATTAATAAAGTATAACATTAAAGCAGAGAGTAGAAAATTTATTCTTGTAACCTACCACACCCTCCCATTCCCCTAATTATCTTCTGGTTGACAAAGCAGCAACTCAGTTGAGTGAGAGGAAGAAAAAGTTATAATAAAATCAGAGTCTAGAAAAGATTGATAGCATTTCTCCCAGCTTTTTCTCATACCTACACTTTCCTGTTTTCTCCGTTGGATAATAGTGGAATTGATAAGGAGGCAGATAGTATTGTTTTTTAGTTAAACTAGAGAGAGTGAAAAATACCTGAAAGGATGTTGCGTACACTCAGAGAGGAATGACAGCTAAGAACTCTGCATACCTCGGTGTTCAAGAATAGTGTAATCTGAGATGAACTAAGTGATCTGAGAGATGGCCCTGAGAATTTTAAGAGGTGATAGTAGGGAAATATTACAAAGATTGTGTGACTCTGATGGGCAGAAGCCTTTGAAAAATTGGATTATAAACTTTATAAAAGTAAAGCTAAAATAGGGTTATTTTAAACGTCACAAGGTAAACAGTAGAATTAAAGCTCAGAATATTGATTTATTTGGTTCATTGGGATTCTTGCCTTCAGTCTCATAACGTGTGCGTATAATTTGTAAGCATTCTTATTTTAAGACTTTTTAAAAAATATTTATTTTCGTGAAGAATGTTTTCTAAAATAATTAATGCATGTGGTATTGTCCAAGTTCTATTACACCTTTTATGACAATCCCCCCCGACCTCACCCAACCCTCCCTGGTGTATTTCCAGCTGTTTTTTTCTAAGCTGAAAAAATTTGCTTCTGTATTGTTCTTTAGGTGCAGGCAACCATAGATATTTCATGGGCTACCTATTCTTCCTCCTTTTTATGATCTGCTGGATGATTTATGGTTGTATTTCTTGTGAGTACAGTTAGTTTTCTTCTTAAAACACAAATGTTTGCATACTCATGTTTACCATATGAATAAAAAATATGATGACAAAAGTCTTAACTAAAAATTATGGTTTGGGGCACTTCACTGTAATGAAGCATAAAGAAAAAATAGATAATAGAAATATCAAACATTTTCAACATACAGCATAAGCAACAGAATGATCGATCAGTTAACAATTACCTTTTAATACGTGTTTCCCCTGAAAAACTTATTGACTTTATAGATTTTGAAAAGCTTCTGGATAAAATACACCAACGTTTTTCACATCACTTGCTTGCTTTACTCTGGTAGTTTATAGGTTTTTATGGTTGTGCTAGTTGCTTTTTCTTACCAAACAGTTGGAAAATATAGTTGAACTTCAGTTTGCACAGAACTTAAAATATTTTGAAGACTCAGGCATAACAAGTATTGCCTATTAGTGAATATTAAAAGGTATTAGAAGTTACTCTTCTAAAAATAAATTGTCTTTCACTTGATCATATGGGTTTAGTATATTAGATGAAATGATGGGTTTTTATTGCATTGAGATCATAATTTGGACTTTAAATGAATATATTAGTTACTGTGCTTTAGGACTTGGTGGTACTTAGAATAAAGATGTATTATCCTAGCTTAAAAATAAGCCTTGGAAGGGTGATTGCCTGGTACTCCTACTCCCACAGATATTAAGAATAATCCCTGTTATTTCCCTAATGAAAAAGGAGGCTACATCCTCAAACTTAGGTATGCAATACCCATCAAATAAAAACTATATATTGTTATAGTACAATTTTTTGTTAAGATTGGCTGCTTTTTCCATTGCTGTCTTTGATATGTTTTTCCCACTAATATGAAATGAGGTTATTTCAGAGTATAAAAAAATTGCATTGAAAGTCATTTTTTAAAGCTATACCCTTGTATCATGTTTTTAACTGTTGCCTACCACAAATACCTACGTGGGATACTTGGATGATTACTGAGTAAATGTGAGTACTTCTGTTCTGATTTTAGACTGGGGACTCCACTGTGAGACCACTTACACCAAGGATGGATTTTGGACATACATCACTCAAATTGCCACCTGTTCACCTTGGATGTTTTGGATGTTCCTGAATAGTGTTTTTCATTTCATGTGGGTGGCTGTATTACTCATGTGTCAGATGTACCAGGTACGCCAACTACATTATTTAATCTTTGGTGTGCTAATTGAAAACTTAAAAAATTCACTCCTTGCTTAAAAGATAATCTATTCTCTTTCTAACCCCTCTTACTTTTCAGGGATTAAAATTTTAATTTACTTTTCCTTCCTACCTTTCTCTTTACTTCTTCCTCTCCTCCTCCTTCTTATATTAGGAAATTTTGACTCTGAATACTACTCTTTGACAGAACTTTTTATTTCTATTTTTCCTTATTCAAGTACATCCAATTGGCTATAATTGTGAGCTTAGAATGACGGTGCAATTAATTTTGTTTTCTTTTTAATATTGATGGTTTTATTACCCACAAATATTTATTTTAGTCTTTTTTTTTTTTTTTGAGGGCAGTGTCACTGGCCCTCATATGTGGGACCCGAACCGGGGCCGCTGGCTTTCCAAGCAAGCGCTTAACCACCGCTCCACTCCACCGGGCCTCTTTTTTTTAATTGAAGGATTTTTTTAAAAAGCTCATTCTTAAATGGACTTATGGAGATTGTGGCCTGTGTATATTGTGTCCACTTCCCCACATACACAATGCCAAGTTACCTATTTTTAAATATTTTCCCTCATTTAACTAGCTACTTTTCATGGACTCGAAATATCATGTAAACTGGCTTGATGATCTCCTGATGGAAAACAGGCTTCATCATTTTTCTTTCCATCCTGGTCCTCTTGAGAATTAACTTCTTTTACATAAAATATTCAGAGAGTTAATGGTTTGCTTTCCCTTTTCTCCTAGATATCATGTTTAGGTATTACTACAAATGAGAGAATGAATGCCAGAAGATACAAGCACTTTAAAGTCACAACAACATCTATTGAAAGCCCATTCAAGTACGTACATATTTATAAATTTAATATTTTCCCTTGGCATATACATTGCCTTACTAAACCACACTCAGCAATTATCTAGTGAATACATCAAAGAGAATTGTTTTCTTTAGGTATGGCTATAGAATATTAAACAGGAGATATTTCTTTTACTTAGCAATATGTAAAATAGCTTACAAATCCTACTGAATTCTAGATACCTGCCAGTGTAGCATTGGTTAGTTTACCATAACTTTAGAATTCATCACATTTACTATTTCTAAATTTGAGATACTTTTTTTTCTTAATTGCACAATTCAAACTTTATTGACCTTCTAACATTTAGTATTTTTTTAACCTTTCCATCAATTTACAAATTTTCATTAAAAAAAGAATGTATCCAGAGAAGTGAAATAAGATTTTTTGAATTACAGTCAGTTGAAATTCATAATTAGGGAAATTTTCCACACTGTAGAGCAGCTACTTTTCAGTACAAATTATTAGTATCAGGTATACGACATAATGATTTTGATATTCATATACATTGCAAAATGATCACTGCAATAAATCCAGTTAACATCTGTCATCATATGTAGTTAAAAATTTTTTTCTTGTGATGAGAACTTTTATCTACTGTCTTAGCAGGTTTCAAATATACAACACAACATTATTAACTATAGTCACAATGTGGTATATTACATCCCCAGTACTTATTTATTTTATACCAGAAGTTTGTACCTTTTGACCCCCGTCACCCATTTCACCTACCCCATACTCCCTACCTTTGGCAACCACCAAACTCCTCTCTCTCTATGAGCTTGGTTTTTGTTTAGATTCCACAAATAAATGAGATCGTATGGTATTTGCCTTTCTCTGACTTATTTCACTTAGCATATTGCTCTCAAGGTCCATCCATGTTGTCACAAATGGCAAGATATCCTTCTTTTTCATGGCTTAATATTCCAGTATGTGTGTTTGTGTGGTATGCATACTACATCTTTTTCCATTCATTCGTCAATGGACACTTAGGTGGTCTCCATATCTCATATCTTGGCTATTGTAAATCATGTTGCAGTGAACATGGAGGTACACTTATCTTTTTTAGTATTTTTGTTTTCTTTGGATAAATACCCAGAAGTGGAATTGCTGGATCATATAATAGTTATTTTTTTTTTTTTTTAAGATTTTATTAGGGACTTGGGGGAGGGGAACAGACAAGTTGCAGTCCTTTTTTGTTCTTCAGTCTAGTTGTGGAGGACATTGCTTCACTGGCCCATGTTGGTATTGTCGTTGTGCTCTTCTCATGTGAGGCAGTTGCTCGCCAGCCTCTGGACGGTCGTTCACAGCGGCTGTTGGCAGCTCACACTGGCTGCCGGCCACTCACTGTAGCCTATGGCAGTCCACTGCAGCAGGGGCTGCAGCCCACACTGTCGCCGGCCATTTTAGCTATAGAGGCAACCAGGTGGAGCTGTTATTCACCACCTTAGCTGTAGAGGGCAGTGTCACTGGCCCTCATATGTGGGATCCAAACCGGGGCCCTGCTAGCTCAAGCCAGCTCCTAACCAACACGCCACTCGGCCGGCCCTAATAGTTCTATTTTTAATTTTTGGAGGAATCTCCATGATGTTTTCCATAGTGACTGTATTAATTTACAGTCCCCCCCAGCAGTGCACAAGGGTTCCCTTTTCACCACTTCTTCACCAACACTTGTTATTTCTAAAAAAATTTTTAATTTTTAAAAAAATGTTTTTAAATTTTTTAATAATTAAAAAAATTTTTTTTTTAATTTATTTAAATGGAGCTGATGTTCTACTCCTTTCTTAAGGGTCATTTATTGAAGCAAAAATTTTGTTCTGGAACTATTTTAACTTCCCTTGAGGTTGGCCTAGCTATTGTCAAGCCACATTCCTCTGACTTTTTTTTTTTCATATTTAAAATAATTTTTAAAAATTTTCAATCACAGTTGACATACAGTATTATATTAGTTTCAGGTGTACAACATAGTGATTAGACACTTATATAACTTACGATGTGATCACCCCCACAAATCTAGTATCCATCTGACTCCATTCATAGTTATTACAGTATAATTGACTATATTCCTTATTCTATACCCTACATCCCCATGTCTGTGAAACAACCAATTTGTATTTCTTAACCCCTTCGCCTTTTTCACCTAGTGTTTTTGATGATAGTCATTCTAAAAGGTATAAGGTGATGCCTCATTGTGGTTTTGATTTGCATTTCTCTGATGATTAGTGATCTTCAGCATCTTTTCATGTACCTGATGGTCATTCAGATCTTCTGCCCATTTTTTACTTGGATTGTTTGGGTTTTTTTGCTATTGAGTTGTAAGAGTTCTTTATATATTTTGGACGTTAGTCCCTTATCAGATGTATGATTTGCAAATATTTTCTCCCATTCAATTGGTTGCCTTTTCATTTTGTTGATGGTTTCCTTTGCTGTGCATAAGCTTTTTAATTTGATGTGTCCCACTTGTATATTTTTGCTTTTGTTGCTTTTGCTTTTGGTGTCAGATTAAAATCATCATCGCCAAGACCGTGTCAGGGAGCTTGCCGCCCAGGTTTTCTTCTAGGAGTTATATGTTTTCAGGTCTTACATTCAAGTCTTTAATTCACTTTGAGTTGATTTTTGTGTATGGGGTAATATAGGGGTCCAGTTTCATTCTTTCGTATGTGGCCTATGGGATCCTCAACACCATTAGGGATCCTGAACACCATTTATTGAAGAGACTGTCCTATTTTTTTTTTTTTTTTTTTTTTTTGAGGGCAAGGTCACTGGCCCTCATGTGGGACCGGAATCGGGGCTGCTGGCTTTCCAAGCCAGAGCTTAACCACCGCGCCACTCGGCGGGCCCCTATTCTTTATATATACATTATGAAAGTTTGAATTCAGTTTGATGCTAAGAAATAGCAGTTTCCTAATTATATGAAATTTTATGGAATTTTACTCAAGCTACTTGCCTATCACCTTCAAGCTTTTGCAGTACTATTAATTATTGTGTGCTTCTGGAAAGCAAGCAAACCTTTAACGTAAAGCAAAAATAAGAGTCAATAGAGTAGTTTTGAGAATTCTCCCACAGGCATAGTAATTATATAAGATATAAAACTGACTACTTTTCTAAAGGTGTTCTTGAAATCCTAAAATTCCCTGAACTTATCCTGGACATTTCCTTTTTTAAGGTACACTGCTAGATTCAGGTTATTTATAATGTTTTTATCTTTTACTTTCTCAATTTTGAATGTAGTTTGTCACCTTTCCAAAGAGCCACCAATCAAGGCAAGTTTTTATCAAAAAGTACAAATGACACAGGAATGAAATACAAATTTGAATAGCTTTAAAATGTAATTGTATAACCCACTAAATTAGCAAAAGAGAGAAGAAAAACCAGGGTTGGGCAAGCTGTGAAGAAATATGAATGCATATATATTTTGTCGAGTTATACACAATTTCTTTTCTGGCAAGTAACCCGAGTTTTTAAGTTTAGAAAAAAATATATATTTAACACCAAAGTTATATTAAACTCATATAGTAAATCATTGTCCTAATAGACTTTCTCTTTTTCTCTTCTTTTTTTGGTGGGGTTTTTAGCCATGGATGTGTAAGGAATATCATAGACTTCTTTGAATTTCGATGCTGTGGCCTCTTTCGTCCTGTTATCGTGGACTGGACCAGGCAGTATACAATAGAATATGACCAAATATCAGGATCTGGGTACCAGCTCGTGTAGCAGCACCTTTATCTTATGAAGCATATTGCTGAGTGGTGCCTGAAAATTGTGTCTGTCCGTGTCTCTCTCACACTCGAATCCACATCCTTTGAACAATAGCATGCTATATGTAGGGCTAACAGTGAATTTTACAGTCTTTTTTCCAACACTTTTATTAACAAAAGTAAACATGGACAGAACACACTGCCACTTCTGGGAAAGGTAAAGATTTCAAAAAGAATTTTAATGGTTCTTAATGTGGGAATTCACAACATACTCAACTTTTTGGTTTTGTTCTCATAACATTTTTCACGAGAAGAATGAACTTATTCTGTTGACGGACATGGTATACTAATCAGAAACATTCGAGTCTAGCTAAAGCTAAATTAATGGTATATTGCTAAATTTTATGATGCAATGAACTGATAGTGTTGCATTTAATTCGACGACAGTTGTCTTAAATTGATTCAGACTAGTATTATGTATGTTTTAGAATGTACATGTACATAATGTAATGAAAATCATGTGGTTTTCTTAGGGATCCTATAATGTGTCTTCAAAGGCACAAGAAAATAATGTTCACAAAAAATGTGCTAACAATATTTTATTGCTCTCAGCTGTTGCAGTGCTGATATATTTCTAGTTCAGTGAAATAATTTGTAGTAACCTTGCTCTAAGGTTTTATGGTCTGATAATAAAGCACTTGCATGAGTATAGTAAGTCATGTTATTTTGTTCAAATTTATAATCCCTACTAAGTGCATGATACACCTCATGGAATATATGCTAGCACATACGATCCAGTAAAGCATAAATTAGAATTTAATTTGATGTGCAAACAGTCCAATTTTTAAGAGTTGAGGTATTTTCAAGAAAATGCAGAATAAGTTAATGTAAACATTCTCAGTCATAGAGATAAATCGATATACTTTTAAAATTCTGAGCAGCAAAATAAATTATAGACAGAATAAGAGAATCTGGCTAAAGATGGAGCATGATCTCTGTATATAGCACATGTGAATAAAAGAAAAGCTAATGGTATATTCTGGTTTTAAAAATACGACCTATCAGAATGAATTTAATCCCCAGATTATTTTAATTTTCTCAACTTTGAATGTTTTGAAATTTGTTAATGTTGTTTGAAACAATTTCAGAAAGATTTTATTGTTAAACGTGATGCACTGATCAATTTTTGTTGCAGCATTTTCATACTCATGGTGAACTATTAGTCACTGCTTCCATAAATATTGTTTACAGACCGGGACTTGGTGTAGTCCTGTGAAGTGCTGTAGCAAACTGTGGTTCGAGCACCTGTGAGAAACCTGTGAGAGCGATGGGCTGGGGGAGGGTGGGAAAAGGGTGGTCAGACTGATGACAGATCCTAGACCAGTGTAAAGATTGTGTATCTGTATATAAATAATTTATCAAATAGTTTTCTCTCTGTGTCTGTATGTGTTAGTGTGTTTAAAGCTGCTCATTTCATTTTATCCAACCAAAAAAAAAGGGGGGAGTTAACTAATGAGCTTCTAGTGATGTTCAATATTGCTGTTAATAGGCATTCTACCCTGCAAGTTCACTGCATGTCTGATGCTTGGTAAAATTAGTATTCTCTGTAAAATGCAGATTACAGGTATTAAAGCAATCTAGTGGTATACCCGCCCCTTGCCTTAGTAAGAGGAGCAGTGAAAATGTATATAGTTGATGTTCAGTATTTCCAAGTACCATTTTTATATAGTAGTTTCTTTGACTGTAAGTCACACATCGAAAAGATTACCCTTAGTATATGTGAGTGTTTTAATATTAGAAAATTGGCATATGTACTTTATTTTTGAAAAGGGAGGAGTTGGGTGTGGGGTGGCAATAGCATTGTGCCATTTTGTCATAGAGTGTAAAAAACTGGTTAACTTTACAAATGTCTCTGCTAGTTTTGACTACTAATTGGGGGAAATTTTAGATAATTTTTAAATTCAAAGTTATTTATAAAAGGCTAGAATTTGTTTTAATTTTTTGTATTTTGAGCCACTTCACTTGAAGACTCTGTTGCAATTTTTATTGAAGACATTTTTATTAACAGGCAAATACAACAGTGGTTTTCTCAGTTTGGATGAGAGTATTGTTACCATGTTCTTTCTTTGTGGTACAATATTTTCAGTGCAAAAGATAAGTCTTTCAGTTAAATAGAAAATAAAAACCTCTAGATGTATAATTACATGGAAAATATTAGCAATGTTATGCTTTAGTACTAACCATCCATACTACCAGTGAAATCTATAACTCAGAAACGGTCAGATGGTCAGGAGCCGACTATGCAGCACTGTACCCACTGTTTAATTATTTTGTAGGTCTTGTGTGTGGAGACAGCTTAACCTAGTCCTTAAGCTGTGTATGAAGGTGATCCTTTGGGGAATAGTTCATATCGGCTTACTTGGATACATTTAATAAACAGGAACTTGTTTCTCCGCTCTGAACATGAATTTCTTCTTTGGAGTTTTTTTTCCTTTATATTTTTGTTGTTCCCAGCAATTTATTTCAAATATTAATAGGCATAAAACAGCATCATTATACTGAAGCTATGAATATTTTTATTTTATATTTTCTTTATTTATAACTGTGCCAAGTATTATTTTGCTACTTACTGTGTTACTCTGTGGAAAGGAAAATCTGTAAAGTGTTTAATAAATTAGCTCTCCTTACATAAATTAAACCTGTCAAAATTTTGTAAAATATTAATCAGAATAAATATTGACTCTTAAATGTGTGCTTGTTTGTTATTTCGCTCGATTCGCTTCAAGAAATTGATGAAACATAGTGCTACCTATATGAAAAGATTTTTCTATATATGTATATCTGGGTCAATTAGGATTCAAGTTGCAAGACTGTAGAAATTTGCAAAAGTAAAAGGTGGTGGTATTCTAAATTCCAATTTTGTGTGTATTTGTGTGTAATTATTTTTTTAATAAAGAGAATACATTTTTCTGTAAGAATTTTGGATTCCTTGGATAATTAGAATCCTCAAGGACTGTATGAATCTCCAAGTTTTAAATATTAGTATGACTGAAGACACTGCAGTAAAATACTGGAAAATGAAACCTACCAAACATTGATATTAGTTACTTGAGAAGCTAATGCATGGCAAAGCTTCTTTATTGGGACATTTTAAAAAGGAAAACTTATGAAGGAACCCTTTCCTGGGGTTCACATAATTGGTTATGGTTTGAGAACCCAGTAGTATTAAATATTTTCATATTGGATTAATACTCATTTCATAATTATTTTATAATATTGAAAGTAATGCCACCAGAGCTATGTAGAGCTCAAGTAATAATAGTTTGAACAAGTATATAAAGTAAAGCAAATTGTACAGCAAGCCATCAGTTTTCATTCCAGTTAGGTACTTTTCTTCATTATCTACTTGTTCTCATCATCCCCCACCCCAAATCCTTCCCAGATTGATAGATTGTACTATGATGTGGATGTCTGGTTCTAAGAGTTTACAGAGGTAATTGGAAATGAGTGTTACATACCAGGACAAGAAATCTTAGCTTGTCAGAAAGTAAACCTTCAATTTCATAAAGTTCTTGGTATAAGAATTTTCTATTAAATATCTGTATGTGACTGTTAAGATAGGAAAATCTGTAATTCCAAGTGGAACATTCAGAATGTCCCAGAATGTCCCTTGATCTTGGTCAGCTAAGTACAAATAAGGAAACCAGCCACATCTCTTAGAAAATTCTTTCCCATTGGAGCGTCAATGTTTTGCTCAAATTTTACCAGAATATCTGTCATCACACCATTACTTGGATGGAAAAATCCTTTTTAATAGACAGCAATGTTTTTAGTACTCAGAGAGGGACTATTTCCTTTCAAAGCATGAGAAAGCCTCATTGTTGCTGCTGCTTGGATCTGTATATTTATAGTTTTCATCAAATTTGGAAATGTTTTCAGTTATTATTTCTTCAAATATTTTTCCTTCCCCCTTTCAAGAAATGCCAGTTATACATGTGTTATGCCACTGGAGACTGCCCCCACAGCTCACTGATCAACTCAGTTTTTAAATCTTTTCCCAGTGTTCATTTTGGATAGTTTTTATGCTTTTAAGGTCACCTAAATTTTTCTAGACTGTGTTGTTAACCATTTCAGCGTATTTTTCATCTTCCACATTATTGTTTTCACCTGCAATATTTGATTTGGACCATTTTTATACCTTCCATATTTGTACTTTTGAAAATATGGAGTGCAGTTATAATAAACTGTGTTAATAACCTTACCTGCTGATTTTCACATCTCTGTCAGGTTTTCGTTGGTTTTGATAGACTTCTTTCTTACTATGGATCGTATTCCTGCTGCTTTGCATACCTGGTAATGTTTGATTGGTGATATGATGATACCAGACACTATGAAGTGAGTGCTGGATAATTTTGTATTCCAATAAAAATTCCAGAGCTTTATTCTAGGATGCAGTTATTTGGAAACTGATCCTTTCAGGTTTTGCTGTTAACCAGGATTTGTAGTGTTCAGTTTAGGGTTAATTATTCCCCATCACTGAGGATGTGTACTCCATCCAGAGCCCCATGAATCACGGTTCCCAATCTCACTGATAAGAATAAGTGCTATTTCCAGCTCCATATGAGCACCAGACAAGTCCCTGTGTTTTTCAGATGGGTTTTTTCCATGGTCTTGGGTAGTCACCTCATGTGTGTGTTGTCAGAACTCAGCTGAAGACGTGCGAGGTGGGGGTTTGGCTATGCTCTGCATATTTCTGGAGTTCTTTCTCTGTGCAGTTTTCTCTAGTCCCCCAAGTCTGGCCACCTGAGTCCCTCTGGACTCAGCATTATCTCCGTAACTCAGGATGCCTTCTAGTTCCACCTGTGTCCTCCCCCCTTGCACTAGTGTGTGAAACTCAAAGCAGTAAACTTTGCTTAGCCTAAGACTGACCTTATTTTCCCCATAACTGTCCTTTGTCTATTCTCCAGTGTCACAAAGACATTTTTTCATGTAAATTTGTGTTTTGGGGTTTTTCAAGTCAAGGGGTAAATCTAGTCCCTGTTCAACTTGGCTATAAGTGGAAGTCTAAGGTTATTTATATATATGTATATGTACATATGTATAAAATTTTAATTTTGTCTAATTTCTAATATGAAAAATCATGGTAGATACAACTCATAAACAAAAGCTCTTCGGGGCCCTCAATAATTTTAAAAAGTTAAGGGGTCCCAAGATCAGAATGTTTGAGAACCAGTGGTCTAAACCAGCATTTCCCAGTGTTCCCAGAGATATTAGTGGTTCCATGGACAGCTGATTTAGTGTAAAACTTTCAAATTAAAGCAGACTTCCCAACCACAGGTCTCAAGGCCGTCAGCATGCTCGTGCACACTAGGAATCTACACAGAAAGCAGAATACAGCTGCAGCACTCCCTAAACTTAAATCGGAAGGCGTTTGGAACCAGAGTTGCCAATAGTCCTCCATAAATACACCAAATCTCTACAAGCAGTGAAAATATCCCAAATGGGTCTTTTTTAAAATAAAAATATGTATATGTTTACCATGCAGCAGTTTAACATTTGGATTACTTTGGGGCTACCCTGTGAATTGACATCCAAATGATGGAAGTAATTCCTCCCAGAAGAGTCTGCTCAAGGCCAAATTCCCTTCCCCACTCCTGAAACCACTGGAAACGTGACAGTTTTGGAGTAGCTGTTTTGCCATGACTCCCAACTTAAGAGTAATTTTAATTATGAATGGATGTCGACATTGTTTATCAGGCAGAAATCTGAAATTACCAGGCACCTGACAACTTCAGAGTGTTTTCCTCTGGGACATATCCTAGCATCTCAGATACAACATGGGGGGCATAGTAAGTGAGGAAAATGTGGGCTCTGTGTGTGAACCAGTTTAATATACAGAGGGGGCCAATAAAATGTATATACACATTGTGAGAAAGGAAAAATCTATGAAAAGAATGAAAATTGCTAGCATTCATTTGATTAACACCATCTTTTGAGTGAATGTCATACTACACATTGCTCCCGTAATGCAACTTCAAAAAGCAATACATAGATAACATCTCTTAAAATGTGTACACTTCTTTGGCACCCCCAATATATAACATTCTGGGTATCTATTGCTGCCTCAAACCACCTCCAAATTGAGTGGCTTAAAATGGTATTTCTGCAGTTTGGTCAGGACTCAACAGGAATAGCTCATGTTGTTCTGAATGGTGTCAGTGGGGATGGTTCAAAAACGGGACACCAATAATCTGAAAGCTCACCCCCTCGCATGTCTGATGGTTGATAAAGGCTGTCGGAGATCTCAACTGCGGCTATGGCCATCCTACCACATGTGGCTTCCCTGTGTAGTCTGGGCTTCCTCAAAGTTTGGTGGCTGAGTTCCAAGAGTAAGTAAGCATCCTAAGAGAAAGGCAGGCAGAAGCTGGATTGTTTGTTTTTTTTTAAACCTAGCCTTATCCATCAAATTCTGTTAAGAATGAGTCACCAAGGTTACCTTTATTGAAAGGGAAGGAAATTAGTCTCCATCTTTTGATGGGAATGCCAGAGAATTTGTAGACATGTTTTTAAAACTACCACATGTTAGAAGTTACTCCATAATTATCTCCTTTATTGCCGATTAACTTGCCCGGCCTGCTTAAGGAAAAGGCCCACCCTTCTCCCACAATGGCATTGATATGGCGTGTGGAAAGAGTGAAAAGCTCAAAGCTCTGATGTAAATAAGCATGAATTCTTTCACCAGCTACACCCTTAGTCGGCTTCTTCCCACTAAGGATCTTTTTTTTTTCTAAATTTGTTTTTGGTGTAACACACTCACTCCCCTTTCGCTTTTCAAAATAAGCAATATAATGTGTTAAGACAGGTTTTGGAAAAGATTAAGATGTGTTCACAGAGCAGACTGGTTCAATTTCACTGAAACAGACTGATTTCACTCTCTGCCCCTGGAAAATACAAGGTTGGATTAAGTCTCTGGTAAAGAACTAAAACTTTCTGGGGAAATAATGAAAACACTCCTTACATAGTCTAAGACTCCTTTTCTACCCTGGAAAATACAAGGTTGGATTAAGTCTCTGGTAAAGAACTAAATAAAACTTTCTGGGGAAATAATGAAAACACTCCTTAAATAGTCTAAGACTCCTTTTCTACCCTGAGCCAGCTGAATGTGCCAGGTCAATGCAACATTCTTTGCTACTGATGCAGAATTGAAATGTCTGAGAAAAGCACTCGTTTCCAGGATTTAGTAGCAGAGGGGGGAGTCTAAAAAGTCACCTCAAGCCTCAGATTCTGTGGTGGTCTTTAGGCAGTGGTTTGTAGTAATCCTGAGGTAGAGAGAAATCACTGGAATGTTGAAGTGTTTTGTTTCAGAGCGTGCTCAGCCTAGGTCAGTGCACCTTTCTGAGGGGCTTGTTAGTAGGGCCTGGGCCTCGCGCCTAGAGATTCCACTTCCGGTGAGTCTAACGCCAGCTGTATAGGAGCCATGTTTAAGCAAACTGCTGCAGAGAGACAAGAGTGACCACCAAGCTACCGGAGGTGCCTGATCTGAGGAGTCGGAAAGGTGAGGCCTGTTGCCTAGTAACCCACCCTCACTCTTGAGGCGTACTTGCCATCTAAAAAGAGACCTTCTCCAACAGCAGTCACGGAGACATTAACCTAGTGAGTCAACTGGGTAAGGGGATGGACTCTGTTTAACGAATACAATTCAGGCCAGGCCCTGAAGGATTCTCCACTAACTGAAATCACAGTAGCTCTTCCAAAACGGTTAACTGCAAGACACTGAACACCCAAATCAAGCTGCAGATTTATTTAAAATGTAAAAGAAATGATTCTTGAGAATGCTGATGAATAAAACCAAAGGATACAGTGCTCTCTTCCTACTAGTCAGCCAGCCTATCCAAGTACAGGGCAATATACAGTACGTAAGTGCTGGCAGAGTTTCACAGTAGTTTGGTGTTAGATTATCTGTGCCTAGATTATGTAGTGATTCTCAGTGTGCGATCTGGGTTGCGGGTTCACACCGTTACTGAGCGTGAACAAGGGCTCCTGCTCCTTGGCCGTAGCCAAATCCTTTGGGCCCAAAGTTCTTTGCATAGCACCCTACAAAAGAAGAGGGAGAGTTAGTGCAAGTCCATTAAGCTCTGCTAGCATTGCTTAAGACCCACGCAACAATAAACCCCCATAAACTAAAAAACAAACTGTTGGCTATGCCAAAAAGAGTTCAGCTTATTAAAGATGTAAAAATGTGGCATGTAGTAAACATAGCTGCGAAGGCCAAGTCCAAGTATTCCGGTTCCGTAGTCTTCAGCTCATGGTCCCTCTGAGCTACAAGCATGAAGATCAGGCCAGGTTAAGTTAAATATCTGTCTTCTTACCTTATATTTCAAATACATATATTCCAGATATATATATTCCAGATATATATATTCCAGATATATATATATTCCATATATATATATATATATATATATATATATATATATATATATATATATATTCATTCCTAGGCTTTGCTTAAAACGAAGTTGAAAGAAGACTTATTTGTCATGGGGCTTTTATTTGTTTTTATTGGTAGGGGGGTTTTAAGTGATCAGCAACTTTATTGTATCATTTAAGATTGTTCTATGGTTTGCTGTCATCTGTAAGCATCTCTAGATCTTTTTTTTCCAAATAGCCAGTGACTCTATCCCTCCTTTCCCCCATTTTCAGAGTTCTTTGTTCCTTTCTAATGCTGGCAACATCTCATTAACCAAGGATGGGACAGTCATATGGAGAGCAATAACTGAAATTAATTTTACCTTTACAATAGATTTCACCTTCTTTCTCTGTCAGAGTCGTTGATTCCAGACTCTTCCCACACTTGGCACATCGGAAACAGTTTTTGTGCCAGGGCTAGAAGACACAAATGAGTAAGTTAGAGAGGCCAGTTTCCTGCAGCACCATTTAAATGCTCAGGAACATCAGCCCAAAGTGAGCTGACTTCTGCGGACCAACCTGCCTCCCCAGAAGGCTGGACCTGACCTCCCAGGGTCTACGTACTTGGTCAGCTACAAAAGGGCTGAGCTGAGACTTCATTCTTAGAAGACTGGGCTGGGAGCTGGACCATGAAAGGTCATTTTCCTAAGAGCAGTCTGAGACCTGCTCGCAGTCCTGACCTTAAAAGACTGTCTCCTTTACGGTGAAGAACACCGTAGCTCAGGTGAAGTGGAAGTAGCTTCCAAGTCTACCCACCAAATCATCACCAGCCATCTGGACTCTGCTTCACTGCTTTTTTCCCCCACTACGTTAAATAATCTGCAGAGTCCACAGATTTCTTAACAGCCTGGTCTTTTAACAGCCTTCAGGAGCGCCCCCTATGAAAACCAGTTTCTTTTAGAGAGAGATGTGATTTGTCGTATAAGGGCAGCACTTCGATAGAGTAATGATTCAGATGGAAATGCAATTAATAACAAGTTTAATCCAAGGCCTTTATTTATAAGATGGAGTGCCTGAGGGGGATGTGGAGGGTGAAAGGGAGACAAGGAACAGAGAGTGGCCACTCACTGTCATTAATGAAAAACATAGCAGCACTCTACCTTTCCCGCACCAATTATCTTCTCGGCAGCATAAACGGAATCCCCACATCTGGAGCACTTCTCAGCACCTCCATATTTCTGAGCAAATTTAGAAGTATTTGGATTTGTTGTAGGTCTGTGAGGTTGAACACTAGTGGAAAGGAGAAAGAAAAAAAATAGATTTTTCCAACGAGCCCGTATTAAGTCCATAAAGCAGGCAACAAGGGAACTCGGGGGCTTACTGTTCTATCATCTCATGGCTGGAGGCCTTCATGGGCCAGCAGAGGGGAAGGAAGAACGAAGAAATAAATCTCAGGTGCCAGCCAGAGTTACTACTTTAATCTGTTTATGGACTCATTATTGTTAAAAAAAAAAAAAAAAAAAGACCCAAACTTAAATATCTGTCCTTCTAAATCTACACTCATCAAAATTCATTTAATCCCCAGGGCTAGCCTCACCACCAAACTATTATTACGTTATGCTTTATAAAACCCTATTACAGGGCCGGCCCAGTGGCGTGGTGATTAAGCGCTGGCTTGGGAAGCCGGCAGCCCTGGTTCGGGTCCCATGTATGAGGGCCAGTGACACTGCCCTCAAAAAACACAAACAAACAAACAAAAAAAACCGTATCACAGCACTTATTTCTAACCCAGTCATATTAGTACCACAAGAATCATATCGAGCTTTTTACTTCACATGAGACTAAAAAGTCAGTGTTAAGTTAAGCAGCTTTTGCTTAGAGGTCAGTTGATTTAAGTAGTCTATAATCAAGGAAGTTAAGCGTGTTTTACAAATTAATTTTGCAATATACCTTCAGGAGAGGAAAGTGTGAATATACCGCTTTGTGGGAGAATATTTTAGAAAATTTGCCTATTACTATGTGATCAATTTATCTTTACTTTTTCTCTGGATTGAATGGTATTTTTGTCACTATTACAGGTGGCTGTATTCAGTATGTAGGTGCACTCACCTACTATGCCGAACACCATTCTGGGCTCTCAGAAGATTTAAAGGCCCTTCTAAAACTTTGTAAGTTAATTGAGCAGTAAGATACAACAGTTGAACTTCAGCAAATGGTATCTAATTATCAATTTTTCCTACTGGGAAAAAATTATACGGCATTTTTTTTTAACCATGTTTGATGTGGCCACTGGAAATTTTATTCTAAGCAACAAATGCCGCTTCACAGTACTAATTCACAGTATTGGTTTTTCCCACTGTCCCTAGTGTAGGCATATTTCTTAAAATGTTTCCACAACTTAACTGTATATACTTACTTTTAAAAGCTATTCACAGTGATATCCAACACTTCCAGTTAGGAGTTTCCCAACAAAAATGTCCAAATCTGTCACTGATCATGTTAATAAGAACGTCACACACATTATCTCCCGCTTGCGTTCTAACAACTTTGTAGGGTGAGAATAAGTGTTACCTCGTATTACAGATGAAGAAATGTTAATTTGCTGAAGGGCTAGAGACTTAGTAAACTGGTGAGCCTGAACCAAAAAATGCAGGTTAGCCTCAGTGAAAATGTTCCTGACCACTCAGGGTGCCTCTCCAGGAGATCCTTCGGGAAGTGCTTGGTCCCCATAACTGTGCCACTGGGTGGTCCAGGCCACAGATGCTCCCAGAGTATAGTCACAGGAAGTCTAGGCACAGGAAGTCCCTACACATGCTCCTAAAGAGCAAGCGGCCTGTGGCCAGGCTGAGGAGGGGAAGGGGTGAGGGCACCGGCTGAGACAGGCCAGCACCGAGGGCTTGCCAGTTAGTGTTGAAGGAGTGGTAGAAAAGTGGAAGGTCCACTGGTCATGGTGACATGAAAACTATGGCCACAAACTGACCTACTCTTGGGGTCACAGATGAATTTGATTTTGTTCGGGGGAAGGTGCATACATATATGTTTTGAAAGGTTTGAAGTAAGATCTTGGGAAATGAGTGAATTTGAACCAGTTGGAAAAGGAGAGCAAAAGAAGAACAACGAACTTGAACTAAGACAAAGGTTAACTGGGCTGCTGCCAGTGATAGCGCACAGCAATGAATGAGTCAGCCCTTGTACAACTGGTCACAATAAAGCACCATAGTTCAGAAACCCTGAGTGTGGAAAAAACCCCAAGAACAGAGAGAAAGGTGGGCTCCACGTAGTACACACTACAGTAGAAAGACTACAGGTTTGGGAGCCAGATGGACACAGGTTCAAATCCTGGCTCAGCCACTTATCTGTGTGACCTGAGCCTTAGTGTCCTATCTCTAAAATAAGGACAAAGTACTTAAACTCAGAGTAACTGAGGATTATATATAATGAACATAAATATTCGGCAGACGAGGTAATCAATAATCATTATTTCAGTCATGCCATAATGTACCATGTTTAAGATCATGAGCTTTGGAGTTACTTTAGGTTAAGTTCCAGGCTCTACAATTAACTAGCAGTGTGACTTTAGGCAAATCACTTAATTCTCACTGTCTCAATTTGTTCTTGATTATGATGGGAAACGATGCTTTGCAGGGTTATTGTGACGTTTTCATGAGCTAACATATGTTAATACTAGATGGTGTCCAGCCCACAGGCAGGGCATGCTAACATCTTGTCCAGGGGAAGGCCACCTTATTGGAGAATTACATCAGTTTTGGCCTCTTCAATATAAAATGGATGTGAAAAAATGTGACGTTCAAGTGAAGGAATTATTGGGTCAAAACAAAAATGAAGAGGAAATTCCCAAGGAAGAAATGATGTAGCATGATCATGAAATACTAAGTGAAGTTTAGCAGACTTAGCACCTCGCTACTTTTGTACTGAAGCCTTTAAAGTTTAACACGAATGTCTCAAAGAATCAAAAATGGTAAAAATTCAATTCTTCAGTAATTTTAAGTTAGAGAAAAGTAATTTCCTGATGAGATATTCTTACATGAAAGGAATGACTGAGGAATCTCCACTGTTCACTTAATTGCACATGAGAAATGCATTTCATGATTCAGATACCACATTTCTTTATCATTTGACTTCATGACATCTGGTCTCCAAAGTGCTGGGAAATGGAATTAAATTTAAACCACTTGACTGTGAGAACATCATAACTCCCTGATACACCTTGGAATGCTCTCAAATCAGGACTAGAAATCACTGGAAAAATCACTTTGTGAAGTCCAAAGCTGTCAATATTTTGAGCTTAAAGAATAGTCACTAGCTTATACTAGAAAATCTGAGTCCTTTAGTTTATTTAATAAGCTAAAAATCTGAAAACTCCCCAGATTCCTGTTCACCAAGCAACATAAACTGTTACAACTCATTTCTGAATATGACAGACGTGGTCCTCACGCACCTCTCTGGTTTGATGCCCAGCCTCTCGCCCCGGTCCATGTTGAGTGTGCCAGCGCCCTGGCCATAACCGTACCCTTTTGGCCCATACTTCTTTCCGTAGCAGGATTTGCAGTAGATCTCTTCATCATGAATTGCCACTGTGGTGCTATCTAAATTTTTCCTGCAAACCACTGAGAGGGAAATAGTGAGAATTTTAAAATGTGGCCAAGATACCTTTTTCCTGAAAGCAATGGTCTACAAATGGTACAAACCCAAGCTGTCCCATGTGCCTAGTTTATCCTGTGGTTTCCCAAAAGCCATGAGGCACTGTCTAGACGGGTCAGCCACATTTGACAACTATTTGCCTTCCTCTATGGACATGACAGTTGTTTCAGAAATACATCAGAATTTTAACATCCTGAAGTCTAGATGTTTCTCAATATGATTTGCCTCTGGCAGGAGGGAGAGAAGTTTGAGATGGCTGTAATTACACACAAAAGGGACAAAACTAACACTCTGCTCCCAAACTCAACCACTCAAATCTTTTCAGCCTCTTCATACCAAATACTGTTAAATCACAACCTAACAAAAGGGTGGCTGAGTGCCTTGGGAGAATTGCCTCGGCAGCCCCATCTCCCCCATGGGATAAAAACCATTTTCAAACCAGAATTCTAGCTTTCATCACTAGCCTATAAGAGAAAAAGTATTAGTCTTTCCTCTCTCCACCAGCTTCTCCAGAGTGGTAAGTATGTCTGAAAATCATCAAGTGGTTTAAAGTCAGCTTTGTTTTCCCTTCCGTCCCAAAGGAGGACACATTCTTTCTTGATGGATTTCTTGCCACAAGACACCTCCACAGATCCCACTTCATAAAATTGCCAAATGTCATCATGTTTTATCCAGACATTATTTCACTTTCTAAAACTTCAATTAAGCTTGAGAAAAAACGGAATTGTGAGGGAGCTCATTGGGAGCACAATCGGGCAGCCAGAAATCCAAGATAAGTGTAGTAGAAAAGGGGATCTCCCGCCCTCATTTAAAGGAGGAGGAGAAACGGAAGGATGAAGGAAAGAAAGAGATGGTAAGGGAAAGGCAATTATCTGGCTGAAAACAGGTTAATTATGAAGTTTTTATGAGACCAAAGTCTTCTCAAACAGAATGACATCACCTGCTCTGGAACCTTGCTGTGGAGACTCAAGTACCGACATACATTTGTTGAAAGACCTTACTTAACCTAAAACCTTACACTGCTAAGGAACAAACATCCTTAACAGACAGAATAAATATAAATGAATATAAAAGCTATTCTGAAAAACACATCTATTAGCCAAAGCAAATTTAAGTATATGAAAATTTTATAACCACCTCTCCTTCCCCCGGTCCTCATTCGTATTCAAACTACTCTGACTTATTTTCTTAATAGGCTTTAGTCAGCAAGACAAATGTCAAGAAGGAGCAGTAAAAATGACCAGGAAAGAACTTGACATTTCATAAACACGGACTTTATTATGGCGGAGGCATCATGGCTTAACCTAGATGTAACTAAGAACAATCTCTAATCATTTGCTCTGTGTTCACATACTCTTGGCTACAAACCTACTGAAAAATAGATTCCTCAAACAAACAAATAAAAAACTTAGAAGAAACGGTTAAACCAAGTCTGAGAAATTGTAGCTACCATGGAGGCTTACATAGCAAACACTCATATGTTGTATTTTTATTCTTTGTAGCTGTGACTTTCTATTGTCTATTTCTAGTTCTCTGCTAAGCAGTTGCAGAAGTTTTTTCTAAAGATTATTTCTAAGTGTAACCAAATTTATTTTGAACATGGGCAGTTTCTAGCTAACTTTCACTGTGCACAACTATAGATATAGCAAATAATTGCATGTATGGGTGGGTTCCTCATGTATCAAATCCTTCATTAAAGAAAATTTTGTCATTTGAATCAGAAGATGATTAATGAAAAGCTTTCTGAAGTGGCTACTCTCCTGTTTTAAAACTGAAGACTTAGGGGCCGGCTGAGTGTCTCAGTTGGTTAAGAGCTCGCTCAAGAGTGTGAGCTGAGCTCTGAGCAACAGCAGTTCGATGCCCAGTCCGAGCTGAGCTGCTGCTGAGCTGCCAACAGGTGGCAGGATGACTCAGCTAAAAAAAAAACAACTGAAGCCTTAGTTGTCATTCAAGGAAATATGCAGGGGCGAGGGGGCTTCTCTCATGTTTCTGTGTCTCTCATTATCAGGTATTTACTGTGTTCCAAGCATATTGGCATGTGCTGTTTTATGTCCTATTTCCTGTCTGTGTTAGACACGCTACTTAATTTTCCATCTATAAACAATGGTAGTTCCCAACTTGCCTCAATGGGATTTTCATATGCTAAATTCCTTTCCCTCAAATTTAGGACATCAATAACCAGAAACAACTCTGAATAGTCACTACCAGAGAAAACAGAATTTGAGCTTCTAGAGAAACTAAGCTTCTAGACTTCTGAATTTGAACTAAAAATGTGCTGAGATGCAAGCAAGACAGTTTCAAAGAGAAGGAGCCCAGCCAGGAAGAGAAAGCTGGGGTGGGTGGAGAGCCATCTTGTCACTCAGAAACCAGAGCCAAGCCTATATAATGTGCCAGAAATTGTGTTGGGTGCCAGATGACAGACCACAGTGGATGAAGTGGGTGAGACAGATGTGATAATAAATAAATGAAGCACAGTAAATGCCAAGTGGAGGCTGAGAGCTATGAGGACACAGAAGGCCAAGTGTCTTGGGTCACCCCACTCTCCTTGCTGGTAGGTTGAGCACTTAACAATGTCTAGGAACAGACAAGTAAAAACCACTGGTGCTTCTAAAATCATCTTCATGAACAAAACCCACAATTTTTCTTGTAAGTAAACGGAAGCTTCTTCCACATAATCTCTGTCACCGGCCAAGCACTGGGAGGTACTTACTGCACAGAAAGCAGCAGCGGTGGAAGCTTCTTCCGTCGCACTGCACCTCTTCCGCATGGTACACGGTCCTCCCACAGGCCCCGCACTTGTTTCCACCTCCCCAGACGGGCATCCTGAAGGAATAAAGGACTCATGAGAATGTCCCCGTAACCTATGCTATGTCTTCCAGGCTCCCCGCAGGGCTGCTTAAACCCAGAGGACAGCTGCAGAGTTTGTTGCTGTATGAAATGCTCTAACCACATCTTTAAAAGGCCCACGTACCTCCAAAATAACCTAATCTCCTCTCCTAAATTACAGGTTTCTCGTGAGGAAGCTCTGGCTTGTCATGCTCCAGTTTTTTGTCCCTACAGGACAAAGGACCTGCCTTGAGTACAACAGTACAGGTCACCAGCCACAAAACAAACGACGCCCCTGGTATCCACAGGAGTTAGGAAAGAAGAGTGGAGAGTGGAAAGGCAAACACGGCCCCCCACATACCCCAGCCATCACACAACTCAGCCAAAGAACTCTTGGGTGGAGATTTTTATTACGTTGTATTTATTGTGACACCACCCAGTTCTTAACATTGAACATACACGAACTATGACACAGTTTCTAGGGAGGAAGAAAGTGTTGTATTGCTCTGCAAGAACAAGTTTTATATTTGCCTACTTAAGTTATGTGAGATTATAGCATACATAGTTGTATCTGTGACTAGCACGACGGCATGTATGGAGGCTCGCTGTAACCACAACAAACACCCATCCAGATGGCTACATTTAAGTTTCTGTGCCTCCCTAACCCCAGGGTCCTCTCGTCCAGCCAACAGTTGGCTTTCCCTCTTGGACTGGGCTATCAGTCGGTACAGAATATGCTACCAAGATCCTTTCCCCGCAAAGTGACTTATTTGTGGAGTGTGTCAGCACGACCTCCGAGCAATGAGGCCAGATGTGGTGGTAGCTGGCAAATGAAATCCCCGGCCATCTTGCTGTGAGGTACGGACAACACGTTCTTCATCTCTTTCTCAACGAGATGGTCTACCTGGACCAAGTTTAAATGCTTAGTTCTGAATGCCAAGGGACTCAGGGGCCCTTGCTGGGACAGAAGGCTGTCCAGCAAGGGCAGTGTGTTGTGTCCACTCCGCCCTGAGTGGAGTGTAAAAACACTGCAAAAAAATTCCTTTTTATCCCACCATCATTTTCAGATTTCCCTTCTGTGAATGGTATTTGCAGCCCCTGCTTATTACACCTCCTCAGATGAGTGGCTTGCCTCTCTAGGAAATAGCTGGTTAAGAAAGCTGAGACCTCTTTACTAACTCAAACCTGACTAGAAAAAGAAAGGAAAAGGAGGGCTTCTAAGCCTAAACTGAGGAATCTTCAATCCTTAAAATAAACGGAGGATGGTAAGTTCCCATCCTAGAACATTAAGACTTCCAGAACCCGACGACTTCCCAAACATGTGATGAGGCCTTTCCAAAAGAAAGATTTATAGATTGAATCACTGTGTTGGGCATCTTTCTGGCACACAGCAGTCATTCATTCTCTTGTTCCTCTTCTGGTTACTGCTTTCCCAGATTTTCTTTAGGGAAGCAACCATCTCTTTCTCGGCCCATGTGGTTTATAGAGAAGTACTTATTAAATGTGGTCTCCTGGTGATGGTCCACCATGCTTGATACCAATGCATGACAAAATTCAGGTAAGTTTTATATAATTTTATGTCACAACAATCAAGGGCATGACTAGTGAACTGGTCTTGTTGAAGAGTCAAAGAACCAATCTGTACTTGGAAATTAAAACAAAAAAATGTTCCTTTACCACAGTTTGAAAAGCATTGGTTTAAATGGTATTGACTCTACCTTCAACTCCAGGGCTGGGCGTGTGACAGCCTGGCAGAGTGACTGGTTTAGAAATGGGCACGTGACCCAAGCCAGTTCAATGGAAGTTACACCTGGGGCTTTGGTTTAGAACTGTGTGAATGGAGTTGCTAGCAGCTGTCTTAGCCACTATGAGCACCTAAGAATGAAGCCAGCACAGAGTGAAACAGAAAGATGGAGAGACTAGGTGTAGACACTTTTTAGCCATGCCTCATCTCCTACACTCTTTCAGTTATGTGAGCCAATAAATCCCCTTTTCAAGTCATTTGAAGATGGAGCTCCTGTTCCTTGAAACAAACAACAACAATCACACGCACATACACACACAAAGGGACCTAACTGATAGGACTAGTTATCACTAAACTATCAGTCTCGACTTGCAAACAGCCTCCTTCCCTTATTCAGACAGGAACAACGTAATTTCAAGGGCCCACGAGTGTTACCAGGCTACTGGGAAAGCATCCACATGGGATCAGTATCTAGCAACGACAGAGTATATTTGCAAGCTTTCCTCTAGTAGTTGCATAAATCTCTTATTCCCTTCCCTAGAGACAGGTGCTCCATTGTTGAAATCCACAGTGAAACCTGAGCCTGACTGTAAAACCTAACACAACACCTTGGCTCCAGCAGCCAGCACTGGCTCAAGTTTGGAGTGCCACTGGTGATACTGACTTTGCCCCCTCGCTCCAAGGTTACCAGTCATCTGGGGCGAATGCTCGTGTAAGCAACAGACATCTGCTGGAAGTACCTTCGTGATGCCCGAGGACACCAAACACCAAATCCAGGCTTGCAGGGTAAAGATATTACAATTACTAAAACTGGATCCCAAGCATTAATAGCCCAGCTAGCTTTTAAAATATTGTTATTGTCTAGGCATTTCTCATCATATTATAATAGAAAATGTACTGCTTGATGTCAACCTGGTTGCTTACATTTTCACACACATTTATTGGGTTGTTGGAAAAGTCATGACGTATTTTTTTCTATGTTTTTCGTTGCAAAAATGCATCATGACTTTTCTTGTGGGTTTTTTTTTTTTTTTTTGAGGGCAGTATCACTGGCCCTCATATGTGGGACCCGAACCAGAGCTGCTGGCTTCCCAAGCAAGCACTTAACCAGCACTTAACCACCACGCCACTCGGCCGGCCCCATCATGACTTTTCTGACAACCCAATATTTTGGCACAATCACCAATAAGGCATCAGATTTCTATCAAGACTTACGCTATCCTGAGTTGTTTCTGAATGACATTTAAAAATACATTTTTCAAAAACTAACTCATCGCTTCGTGATTCTCTATTAAAAGAGTAGCTTGGACTTTTTAAAAGAGGAGAATATCTGCCCTTTCTCTATGTAACTCAGGGTTACTTAAATTTACTTCTTGTAAGTACAGAATATTTTCTATTGTACATCCACACCAGCCAAATGTGCATGTGTCCCCTTTTCAGGGAATACCTATCAAAGGTCTACATTACATACAACATTGAGCTTACTATGTTATAAGCTTCTTCCCCTTGGGGGAGGAGACCACACCTCTGCATTTCCCATCCCATCAAACAGAGTACTTGGTACATTTCAAAATACTACTTCATTTCTATTGTTTTATAGAATCCTTCCCTTTTCAACCTGTTAGTACAATTCCCAGTTAGATTTTATGCTTCTCAAGACAAAGGTAGCACTGTCCTACTTCTCTTTGTCACATTTTTGGATTCTAAGTCAGATTTCTAAGTCATTAACTTTGTAAAAGTTCCATCCAGTTTAAAAGCTTTCCGAAGGATTTGAGAAAAACCCTCTCTGTCGTTCTGGCAAATGGTGTAAAAGAAAGGGCATCCTCAGAAAGCTTCAGCTGGCTTTATGTCTTATGTTTTAAGCTGGATCATGGGTAGCTGGGTGTTCCTTATATTCTCTATTTTGAATGCCTGAAACATTTCAATGGAAAGGAGGGAATTAAAGAAGAAGGGAGGGAGGAAGGAAGGAAGGAAGGAAGGAAGGAAGGAAGGAAGGAAGGAAGGAAGGAAGGAAGGAAGGAAGGTTCAGATAGACCTGGGTTAACTTGACTATTCTAATCGTTGTGCAGCCTTGGGCTTACCTGTAACATAGATAAATTTCTCACTTATAAAATAGGGAAAGGTAGCTCTTTCTACCTCTTAGACATTGTGAAGAAAAACCGAGGTAAACAAATGCCTTGGGAGATACCCATAATTTAACTTTAGCTTGAAATGGAGAGGGCATCTCACACTGTCAGCCCTGCTGTCATTACTCCAGTAGGAAAATAGCACCTGTGGAGCAAAGCTCAGAGCAACAAAGAGGATAAAGAAACAAACTTATCTGATTAGCCACTCATAAACCTTCCTTTTCTGGGACACTGAAACACATTGTAACTATAATGATAGCTCCACTTGTGACTAAGAAATAAAGTTCAAAATTATACTTTTCGATTGAGCTCCTATGGACATTTCCTGCATTTGGCAGGGGAAAGTGTGACGAGCTTCTATTTCTGTCACTCTTGGCATTGCTATGCATAAAAAAAAAAACACAAAAAAAAAAACCAAGGCTTCATTTTTCATACACGCATTTGGCTGCACAACTTCACAACAGCTGACATTAATCACAGCAGACTGGGTTTGCACTGAGTAGTCTGGGCTGCAGGCCTCTCCCCAACCCCATGCATTAATTTACAGAATGGTAAGAGGAGAAATAAAATCCCACTTTACACACATCTCGCAAAAGAGTCCAAACCCAGGCTTTTTCTTTCTCAGTCTTGTTCTTTGGTGTTCAGTGTCTGAAAGAGTTTCAGCATGAGGATGTATCCATTGTGTTAAGATGAAAAGGTTTGCTTTACATCCGAACATCTATGTGCAATTTCTCTTTGCGGCTTCTCCCTCATTAAAGACATCATCCCCAAGTGCCTAAGACCTACCCCTGCAAGAAAATTACTATAGTCTAACTCTGAGTCACCTTGTGGTAAAATTACCTCATTCTCTAGATACCCAAAGAGTGGCAAAATGAATGCATGAAACATTCTCATACCACCTGTGCTGCGTTCATTGTCTTATTTTAGAATCTCAATGACTTGAGTCTACATGTCGCGACATGCAGTTTAAGTGATTCATTCTAATACCAAAAGTTTGGAGTGAATCCATCTATAATCCCAGATTCTAAATGCTTCTAGAAGCTTTGGCAATTTATTACCACATACGGGGCTTTCTTATTACACTAGAACCTGGTTATAATCCAATTTCCCAAAAGGGAGAATTTATTATAAATTAGTTTCATCATGAGCCCCATCCATCCATCCAGAGGGGTCACTTGTTAATGAATATGTAGGTTAGTGGCATTATCCCCAATTACACTTACAGTGATTTTTAACGAGGCCAGAGTTTGAGAGCTGTCATTAATTAGAAATTAAGCTTGACTCAATGCCCATTCTAAATTTTTTTTTCTTCTGCTACCTAAACTACCTGCTTAGAGTCTACTTCTCGTATCTAAGTGGTAATGAACCAAGGACAGACTCCATGTTCCATTTTGTGCCTTCTACCAAAGCCAAATACTCAAGCTGGCCTTTAAGACAGTTCAGGCTAAGAATGAATTAAGAGCACGGATTTTGGAGTCAACAGAGTCTCATTTTCCTCATATGAAAATGAAGATAACAGTACCTTTCTTATAAAGTTATTAAGAAAATGAGATGAGAAAACATTTATAGTAGGCACTCAATTATGGGTAGCCTGTATCATCAATATTTAGTTTAGCAATGTTCAATTTTTGTTATCAGCACTCATCTTTCCCTACCCACCTCATATACCCATTCCTTCTTACTTCCCTAATCCTGCCCCTCAGGGCAACTGATTTACCTCCCTCCCTCATCCAGCTAATTCCTGACTTCCTTTCTGTATCTCAAGTAATTTTCCTAGAGTAAGGGCAGCTAATAAACAATGTACAATGTTTTACTGTTTATGAAGCTCTCGTATAATGTATTAACTCAACCTTTTATAAATCATATCCTGGGTGAGGAGCTGAGAATAAAAGGGTTATAAGGACAGGTGCCTGTTTCTCAAGGCGTTCTACTGCGGTGGCAGAAATATGTAAACAAACCACAGTCATCCAACAATGAAATGACGTAGAGGTGTGTGGAGAGGCTTCTGCATGGTCAGCTTCTACAGAGATGGCAGAGCAGTTCCATCCTATAGATCCACTGATAGTGGGTTCCTGCAACTATGTTGAAAAAGATTCTAAAGTTCAATCAAGGTTTCATATTAAAGAGTACTGCAATTACTAATGTCTGCCGTGGAAATGGCACTACCCATGCTTCCTCTAAGACATTCCTGGTAGAAGAGAAAGAGCGTGGAACTTAGAATCAGACAGACGACATTTGAAAGTCAGTTATCAGCTCTGTGATCTTGGCCAATCTCCTTCACCTGGGAACCTCCACTTCATCAGCTATAACTTGGACATGAACGAGAACTCTCTCACAGCGTGGTTGTAAGGATCCAATGAGATAATGTTCATGAAGTACCTGGCAAAGAGCCTGTGCTCCACAAATGTTGGTTTCCTTTTCCTTCAGTAGCGCTACTGGCTAATTACTGAGTTAGTCTGAATGGCTAATTTAGTCGTTAGGTGACCTGCTAACGTCACTGACCTCCAAAGAAGCAAATCCAGGTTCAACCCACTCGTATATATGACTCCAGAGCCATAAGCTGTTCCCAAAACTCCCATATCTGATTTAAGGGTTGAGACCATTCAAGTCACCTGAGAATTTCTAATCTCTGAGTTACCAAATTACCTACATACAGGAACACCTCCCCTTCTGCCCAGTCTTCATCTGTCTTACTAGTAGGTAGTAACGCTATGTGCTAATCTCACACCCAAAAGGTTACTTTTAACCAAAAAGTTCTCTACAGCTCCTCTCTCACCTAAGTCTATCCTCACTACAGAGGGAGAATCTCCCTCCCACCCAGTAAACTGTCTTGTGGTCACCCCAGCCTCTCACCATTGATTACTAATTCTGTATCCTGTTACCACTTACATCTTCAACTTGGATTACAGCAAAATCCTTGACAGTGATTTGGATACTACCTGCCAAATCACATATTGTAATTAGAATGCAACCATGCTATAAACTCGGTCACTCTGACCTCCAACATCTGCCATAGCAGTTCACAATCAGTATCAACTACAAGGTATTTAATTATCCAAACAATGTTTGTGTGATTCTTGCATGGAGTCGGACCAAGATTTACATGCCAAGACCGCTGTTTATTTGCCAAATGATCTTATTTAGGTTGGTTATTTGATCTGGTCGTTTTCTCATTTTAAAAATGGAGATATGCTTATTTATATCATAAGGCAATTCCGAGATTAAATATATGCAAAGCACTTAGAATACTGCCTGCATATGATACATAAAAATAATTAGTACATTATTATTTACCTATTGTAGTATATTATTATTTACTTACATAAAGCTTACTATATGCTTTACTTATGCTAAATAGCTTACTGATAGTAACTTATTTAATCCTCATAAAAACTGAGGTAGGCATTTTCACTATCCCCATTTTATGGGTGGGGAAGCTAAGGCACAGAGATATTAAGTGGCTTATAACTATGAAACCAAAACAAAATTATTAATTCAGCTTAAAAATTAATACCAATAAAATTCAAATGAACTACATTGAGTTTATTTGACTGATATTTCACTAAAACTAAACCACTGCTAGCAACACAAATACAGTACTGGCTTCTATGTCTCTAGCACAGGTTCTTTTTAAATTGGTTATTTCCTGTACTGCTGTGTGCTGGATGAGGGTTCCATTCTCTCTTCACTTTTCTCTTTTGGGAGAGAGGCCACCATGAAACCTTTTATTCCTATAGTGAACTGAGAAGTCCTTTGGCCCTAATGTATTACATGGTATGTTTCTTCTTCATAGGAGTCAAGGACAATGAGTAGTACTGTTGGCACAATGAGATGGTAAGAAAAAAAGCAAGGAACCTGATGATATCCTTTACAAGTGATTCACAATATACTTCTATTGGTTGTCCCTCTATGACTTACACCAAAACGTAAAAGTTTTAACAATCAGAACTTGTGCCCAGCTCCTCCACATTCAGTTTGAAAAAACTCCCCTACATCAGGGTTCTGAACCCAAGGGTTCACAGGTCCCTTGAAATTCTGAGGATCAGTGAACTTGGTACCATGTACTTTATTTTATGCATCTAAGAACATTTGAAAAGGGGTCCAGAGACTTTTACCAGACTGCCAGGAGGGTCCACGATACAAAAACAGTTAAGTAGCACTATCCTAGGTAATCAGGGTCCCCATGGAGTCCAGGGGTTTTCACACACTGGAACTCAAATATCATGCAAACACCGGCCCAGGAAATGGAAATGATGCGGTGCCTTGAGGAAACCTGTGAATATCTGCAAAGGAAAGAGAGCTGGCCTCCAGGCAAGGTGGAGGAGATAGTGTTCCCATCGGAGTCACAGATCTCTTGGAAGAGGCTTTCACTAATAGCCATTTCCACATAGATTCAACAAAGCACAGAACAATGTCTAATTACAAGGAACCTCTCAAGGCTGGTGTGTGTGTGTGTGTGTGTGTGTGTATGTGTGTGTGTGTGTGTGCCTTATGACAACTTTGCAAGGTCTGTGATATTATACCTATTTTACAAGATGAAATAACTGAGGTCAGAGAGTAACTTGCCCAAGGTCATGAAACCAGCGAGTGCTGGAGCTGGGATGTAAATTTGGTCTCAACCGGCTTCAGTCCTGCCCTTCTCACCATGCCACAAATTGGCAATTGAATCAGGACAGAGCTCCAGTGAGTATGCTGTCAGCACAGTAGCTAGCAGATACCAGTATCAAGTAATATTTGTTAAATACATTTGGAGGAATCCATTAAAAACTTATGATAGAAATCTGAGATCAAATCTGCTAATGTATATATTGCTTGAGTCCAAGTTCATCTTTGTTAGCCACAATTGCAGCCTTACTCATTCCTTCCTTCATTCATTTAATCAACCAGTGTTGGCTCTGGCCCAACAGTGTTTAAGGCACCCAAGCAAGCACTGTGAGTTTAAAGGATTCATGGGATACAGATGCTGTCTCTATCTAATTTCACTTTTACAGAGCAAAAGAAACTAGAAAACAGAGTAAAAGAACCTTGAGAACTACTGATAGAGTATCAGTGGCAATCAACCCGAAAGCGGAATGACCAAGAAGACTAATGGGGCGAGACCATGGAGGATTTAATAAAATTGATTATAGTTTGGTATGCAGTTTTGATATTACATGCAATTCACCCTTTTAGAATCTGTTGCCCATCTTTTTCCTGAAAAATTTGAGTCAAATTATGGCCAACTTTGTGGTTGTCCTGCTTGAATTCTTGGCATGTTGTAGGCAGAGATTTAAAACAGGTTCATCAGAAAAGTTAAGAGCTAAGGAGACCATTCTTACTGTCGCGTATAAAACGTTGTCCCAAATAAAAGACATTTGTAAAATGAAAATGTGCTTGATCTGAAGACTGCCAATAAAACAGATTAAACGTTTTGGGTGGCCATTTAAACAACTATCCTTCAACAAACGTCCTCGCTTGTGGGGACTGAGGTGGGTGTCTTGGGAACTTGGAAATCCACCCTCGCCCTGGGGTTGCCTGCATGGAGCCTTGAAACCCACGATATGATTTCCAGGACCTGCTGCAGAATATCACAGCCCAGCATTCTTGCTTCCCTATTTGTACCTGAATAGTAGAAAGTTCGGGAAAAAGCTAGGAGAGTGATCACTCTGGCGATTCACTGCTTTTGCCTTCCACATTTAAGGTTCGGTGCTTGATAGGCAAAGACCACCACACAATGGGGATGCCAGGAGCTCTGGCACCGCAGCAGGGGACGGATTCTGGGCTGTGCGGGCTGTGGGAGACCCGCCTCACCCCCAGGGCTGCGAACCAGCCACTGGGAAGGTCAGCGCGCACCACACTCCGGGCAGGGGAGACCTGCAGACGCGGCTCCCGCCCGAGCCTCCGCGGTAAGGGAACCGGCCTCTGGAGGAGGGGGTGCAAGGCCACTAAAGGCGGAATAGCAGCCACGCGAAACTCCCGACCCCGCCTCTCTCCCAGAAAACCCGGGGGGACAGACGGGGATGGAGGGCACGCGCAATTATTTATCTGCCCCGCGGGCCCAGGATCCGAGGACAAAGCCGGGACGGCCGCGGGGAGTCGGGCAGCTAGGCGGAGTCCCGGGAGTGGGGGCGAACCGGGGAGCAGCACTGAGGAGGCTGGCTGGAGACTTAAACGGGGTCGGTGACCGGGATGTCAGAGGAGATGTTGGGGGCGCCAGCAGGATGGCCAAAAGATCCCTCCCTCCCCCGGGGTGGGCGGAGACGCCCCCAGCGCCGCTACTCACTCGAATCCCAGGCAGGACCAAGCAACGCGGGCGGAGTTAACGAAGTCAACGCGGAGGGAGCGCGCTGGGAGTCCGAAGGCAGGGGAGTGCCGGCGCCTTTAAAAGACCCTCTGGTGGGCGTGGCCAGCGCGAGCCCCGCCCCCAGCCTGCCGCGCCCCGCCCGGGCGCGCTGGGCCAGTTCCAGGAGCCGCGCTAGAGCGCTGGGGGCACTGGCAAGAGGGTGGGCTGGGCGTCTGCGCCCCTCTGCTTACAGTTTAAAGACCGAGAGACAAAAGGCAGGAATCCCGCCTCTTCCTGCTGCTTCCCGCCCACCCGACCACTTCCCAAGCCCAGGGACGGCTCCCGCCGCCTGACTCCCGCCCTCCCTATCGGGACCCTGCAGTTTGCAGAAGTCAGGAGGAATCCGAAAAGGAGACTTCCTGACGGTGCAGAGGGGCCGGGCCGCGGGACGGTCCCGTCGGGAACTAGCCGCCGCTGCCCTGCGACGTGCCCTTTTCGGGCGCCAGTTCTCCTGCAGGAGGGAACCATCCGAGGTCTAGAAGGCTCCCGCAGCAGACAATCGGCCAGATCGGGGCTTTCCACCACCCTCTCCCTTTGCCTTATCCTTATAAGTAAAAACGTGATTGAGTTGCCCAGTGGACAAATATTCTCTGGTTCGATTTCCAGCTTCTGGGAATCTGAACCCTTCCTGTTCTTAAAGAGCAAAAGTTCTCATCTAGACTAAATAAATGACGTTACGAAAACACCTCATTCCTCAAATGTTTCGCTTTAACCACCACGACGGCACGGCTGCACATGCTGCTGTGAGGGAAGAAACCTAAACCCAGCCAGGAAGCCCGGCGCCGACGTGCGTAGGTTTGGGTTTCTTGATGTCAGAAAAGTCCAGGGATGCCAGTGACATTAGGGGACCTAATGCCTGAGCTACACGATGATGTGTTGTTTTAAATGAAAAGAATAATAAACAATGCCGTCTCCATCTGGTTCACACTTTAGGCCTATTGATCTCTGTGCCAAAAGCTATGCTCTCTGAGCATTGATATTTGGGTAAATGGGGAGCTCACAAAAGAGGGGGAGCAAAACTATCCCTCAGGCCACACATGCAATAGTCTCCTCTGGTCCAGAGCTTCCCAACCTCTATACCATCAACGTTTGGGGCTTGGTAATTCTTTGTTGTGGGGGCATGTTCCCTGCATTGGAGGATGCCACCACTCACTAGCTGCCAATAGCACCCCTTGCTCCCCATGAAACAATCCAAACCTCTCAGATTGCCAAGTGCCCTTTTGGGGAGGGAGCAGAGGGCATTGGTTGATAACCATCACTGCCCTGGTATATATCTGCATGACAAAGTGTAGAACAAGCTTATAATAGTATTGTTTTATTTCATATGTTGGGGCCAATCCAGGAAAAACTCATTATAATAGCAGCCTTATTCTCTGCCTCCCAAGTACTGTGCAAAATCACACAGTGATGATTGATGTCTCTTGAGAGTGTGGCAGGAGTCTGGAAGTATTCCTGCCTGCTGTGAGCTTTTCTAAATATGGGCAATCTGTATTTGCATAATATCAGCTCATGTAAAAATGATCTGACTCCTGGGGCTGAGTCAGATCTTTCAGGTTCCACATTCACTTTGGCTTTGCTGTTTACAGTATTTTTTTCCTGCTTAGGTTGATGTAGTATTTCTACTGAATGAAACCGTGAATTTCACTGCTGAACTGGTTTTCAGCATTGTCCTTTCTCTCCTACTCTTGGGTTCTTGATGCCTCCACGACCTGACCTGTTTGCTTTCTGACAGGCCTATGCTGTCTCTACATTCCATAGGTCCTGTCATTTGAAGCGGGGCTTGCTTTTGACCTAAAAGTATTTCTGCTATCTGTCCCTATCTGTAATTGTCTTAGTACATTTTACGGGGAGTCTGGGGATAATGCACATTTGATTTTGAATAATTCTGTATTTGTATTTAGTTATCAATATTTTAAGTATTTTATTTTCCTTTTCTGTAAACATATCTTTAAACTGTTGACACTCTTTGCTATAAATGTTAAGAAATTCTTTCCGTTTGTTTAGACAGAATGGTGCAAAAGAAAGAGTGGGCTTTGTAATCAAACAGACATAGTTTCAACACATAACTCCACCTCCTAATAGCTCTGTGAGGTTGGCCAATCCTTGACTTTTTTGCACATGTTTCTTTATCAGATGATACTACACACCCCATAGACTTGTTGGGAGGATGAAATCAGATAGGGTCTGTAAGATGCCAAGCATTACCTGACACATGGTAAATACTCAGCAGATGATGGTTGTTCTTAAGCAAGGATATCTTGATGCCCTTTCCTGTCTTGAGAAAGAAAGAGAAACTATGTTTTGCCCAGCATTCATTTTATGTTGCTTGCTGAAGGTTTTGGGAGTAACAAGGTATTAAGTGTTTTCCAAAACCATTAAGAACCTTCCAGGAGAAAGTAAATTGTGTGCCTAGGGAGGAGCTAGTGGGAGAAATTTCGCCTCTTGGAAAAGAATAAGCCCGTCTTACTTCCATATGGTCCTAGTCTGTTTGATTTCAACCTTATAAAAGGCAAAATTAAATGTTAACTGTGTCCACCAGTTTCTTTTGCCCCCCAAAATGCACATTATACTTGTAACAACTCCTTCATTCTCTGGAACCCATTAACCAATTTCGAATCAAAGTCATGTCATGGTCACTGTCCTAAGGCAAGGTGAACCTAGATTGCCTTTCTTCATGACCCTGTGCTCCAAGTTCAGATTTTTCAAATGTTTTTAATATTTTTATTTCATGCTACTTTGTCGTAACAAAACCTTGAACCAGATGAGTGAGAATATAAACGTAAGTCCTCTTTATTTTATTTTGGGGCAAGAAGTCCTGCCTAGACGCCAGTGAGGCTACGGTGGAGAGGAATTTTTTAGTATATGTTAAATAAAGGAAAAAAATAAATTCTTACTCTGCTAATCTACACAGTTTATAATAAAAAGCAAACAAACAAGCAGCTGTTCCAATTTATTTCTTAGCCAAGATTTGGTAGCAGTGGTAGGAATTAAAAATCGCCCATACTTTACACTAATACTCTGTGATGCATTTTGTGGCAGAGAAAAGAATAATGTAAGCAATATATGCTTAAAATTTGAAAGGTCGATTAGAGTATTTTGTTCTTGATATTTATCATAGTTTCTTTTAAAAAAAAACTTGCTTTAAACTCTCACTTCCTTATAAATTGCATTCTTTCTTAACCCTTTTCTGCAATAATTACTATTTCCCTTCAGTGCTATCTTCTATTGCAGCATTATTTGTTTTCTACTAGAGCTTCCTAGCTTTTCTAGTTCTGTTTATGCTTTCATCTTACAGCAGAGTTATTCTAGCTCCACTAGTATGAAAAAGACTTTAAACTCCAAGACAATCTATCCTCGCCATCAAATCTCAAACTCATAAATGATCTATTTCACTTTTTTCCCTTATTTTCAGTTGGTGACGTTACTTTCTCCATTTACATTCCTAACCACCAACCAACCTTTCAGCCTCCCTCCACTTTGCCTCTAAGCATCTGTATTCTCTCCCCTGTTTACATTTGCTGTCCCTGATCTCAGTGGAACAAGTAGTTCTCTGGTTCTGGGAATATCCACTCAAGAATGTATCCACTCTGCCTGTGCTCTTGATCCACTTCTTTGGCATTCTTAGTTATATTCCCTTGCTCTTCTACTTCTCTGTCTCTACTGCTTCCTTCCTTTCCGATTAAAAAAATGCTGCCTACACCATATTAAAAAAAAAGCTGACAAAACGTCACTGACTTTTGTAGTAGGTATTTGTGGTTGCCTCTACAGCACCCATTCCTTTTTCCCCAGAGGCCCAGGTTTCTGTTTGGGGTCCATTTCATTTCAGGGAAGTGCCTCCACAGCCCTGGTTCAGGGATGGAGCACTGGCACCAATCAAGGCCTTCCAACCTCTGGTTCGGATTCGGGGAGGGGAGGTCATGTGACCTGAACCCATCCAATCAGAGTGACTCTCTGAACTTTGCTGGGGTGCTGAGACAGAGCCATGCTCACCTGTCCTGGAAGGTGCTGTGTTCATATATCAGGCTGGAGTTGCTATAGTCATTTTTGTTGGTAGGAAGCCAGCCTGAGGATGATTCAACACAAAGAGGACCAAGAAATGGCGCCAGAGCTCTGAACAAACTCTTCACAAAGTTTGTCTACCTGCAGGATCTTTTCATTTGGAAGCAAATGAATTCCAATTGTTGTTTACTCCGTTTTGAGATGGATTCTTCTGTCCCTTACAGCTAGGACTCCCAATTGACTGTGGTGGTTTAAAACTATGTCCACAGAGTCGCGGATACTCCTTCCTTCATCAGGTGGACTTTAAGTCCCCTCCCCTTGAGAGTGTGCTGAATTTAATGACTTGTTTCTAGAGAATTGAATGAAGTGTATGATTTTAAGACTAAGTCAAATAAGGCATTGTGACTTCCTCCTAATTTTCCCCACCCCGACTTCTCTCTCTCTCTCTCTCTCTCTCTCTCTCTCTCTCTCTCTCTCTCGTCCCCTCCCTCCCTCTCTCTCTTTCTCCTTCCCTCCCTCCCTCCCTCTCTCCCTCCCTCCCTCTCTCTCTCTGTCTTTCTCTCTCACCACTTGCTCTGGGGAAGCCAGCCGCCATGTCAGAAGTACACTCTAACAGCCTGTGGAGGCCCCACATGATGAGAAACTGAGGCCTCCAGCTAACAGCCCCAGGGGAGCTGAAGCCTTCTGCCAACAAAAACTTGAGTGAGTCTGGAAGGAGCTTCTAGAGTCTGGTCAAGCCTTGAAAAGACTCCAGCTCTGGCTGACACTTTGACCACAACGTTATAAGAGACCCTGAACCTCTCACTGTGGTCATCAGAGACCCTCTAATTCCCAAACCAATTACCATTTTTCAGTCCTTACCCTACTTGGATTCATGGTTATGGAACAACATTGAATAAATAGGTATATAATTGTATGTGCATACACAGAATGAAATTTTCTAAGAAAGGTCACACTTAAGAAGTTTCACACAAATGTTAACTTCTGTCCTACGATACTGTTCTGATGAGAAATTGAAATAAATTTTCAAAGCCACAACCACTAGGAAACTTATTTGTCCTCCACAAAAAAAAAACTGTAATATGAAGAACAGAGCATGCTAGAGGGTATATTAAATAATTTTTATTCTTTCACTTGTGATGAGAAACACCAGACATATCCAAGAAAATAAAAAATATATATTCAAATTTTTACATAGAATTTTTTTCTTGCTACAGATTGTATTAAAATGTATATATTTATCGACCAAATACCAAGAAAAATTTTTGAATTTGCATTAGAGCTTATCAAACAATTTTGATTTTCCCCTTGTTCAGAAAAAGACTAAGTAGAAAATTACTCTAATTTGAGATTTAAAAATTAGTATTTGGGTTGAACAAAGCTCCAGAGAAAACCTCACAAAAATTTCCAATTAAAAAACTATACATATAAAATGCTTCTCCAAAAATGATGTAAGGAAGGTTAACAGGATTTTGGAAACAATGTACAATGTTATAATTGGTAGGCACTTAATTATTTATGGCATATGCCTGCCAGGATTTTGTGTAATCCTCACATATGGGATTAAATTCGTTTGTAAAATGAAACTTTTCTTGTAAAAAAAAAAAGAAAACTGTCATTTTCTGCAGCTCTCACCTCATAAGAAATGTGTTGAGCTATAGAAAAAAGGTTAATACTTAAAAAAAAGTAGCTCCTATAAATTCTATATTTATATGTTTATAAAGACAACTGACTTAGATTTTACTTTAACCATTATTGACTTACACTGTTTCAAAAAGATTGTGGGAATACCTAATTCCCATTCCTAGTTCTTAAATAATGTCATGTGTGAAAAGACTCAAGCCTTTGATTTATTTGTCCCTAAGTTCACTTCAATAGAAAACTTGAAGTGCTACAGCAGAGCCAAACTCCACTGATCTGTTAACGGCTGGGTATGAGCTCAAATGTATATGTTGACATGGGCTTGCAAAACCATCTGAGTCCTCTGTGAAAGGACACTGGGCTACTTGGAATGATCTTACTCTCCTGTCCAAATTCAGCTATAAAAGTGTAAATGGGGAAGAGCCAATGTACACACCATTGGCAATTCTTCAAGCCAACAGCATATATTACAACCCAAGAACAATAACTGTTTACTGATTGTTCCTTGCATGTCAGACATGACAGGAATATTTCTTCTGATCCAAACAACAGCCTTATGAGGTTATTAAGGTTTTTTTCCATTTGACAGATGAGTAAAGTGAGACTCATGGAAATCAGGTCACTTGTCCCACAGCTGCATAGCTAGTAAGTGGCAGAACTGGGGTTCAAATCTAGTCAGGATCCAAACCTCACAGTCGTTTCGTTACTGAATGGGGCCTTTCAACAGTGACTCTTTCCTGTCATGCTAGGAGATCAAAAAAAGTACCTGTGCTTGACAACACTAAAGGCTGTTGGCTCCTTGGGAACGAGTCTTCAGTTAGGCAGACCAAACATAAACCTTTGCATAAAACCACACCATACCTGACTGGAGTGAAGGCTATGACAGGAAGTGGTAACATGAATAAGCCTAGCTGGTAGTCAACCAGGAGAGCAGGTCTGGGAACGGGGCCTGTGCCAGGGAAGGTAGATATGAAGAGGAAGCAAACACATTTAAAAAAGCATCACTCTCGGACTATCCTCTTGGGCTAAAGCCCTCCAGACGACAGATAAGCACATTATGCAACACAAAAAACACTAAAAGTTTAACGTGGGACAGGCATTTTTGTCCCATCACCCCACTGGGACACAAGGATGCAATAAATTCCTTATATAGTGAGAACAAGGAGACTTACTTGTGATCCTGCCCCCACAATTATCCATCTGAAGAAAGGGGTGAATTATTTCACTTCTTTGAACTTAATTTTCCTAAGTCCAGCTGATCATCTAGGTCCCATTTAGCTCTAAAATGATATGATAGTATAGATAGTATTTTTTTTTTTGAGGGCAGTATCACTGGCCCTCATATATGGAACCCGAACCAGGGCCGCTGGCTTCCCAAGCCAGTGCTTAACCACCACGCCACTTGGCCGGCCCGCAGATAGTATTTTTTGACATGGAAAGGTGTTCGCATATATTCATGAGGGTGTTTAGTTGCAGATAACAGGATTTCCAAGAGGAGCAGGGAATCAAGTGATGCTATAAAGCCAGGATTAATGCCTAACCCAAGTATGGCATAGTTTTACAGGAGACCCCACTGCTGCCCATGCCTGCCTCTCCACATCTATTGGGTCTCTGGAAAAGTCATGACGCATGTTTGTAACAGATCATTTTTGGAAGTGCTAGAGTCATTTTCACATCTATGTTATTGCTATGTCATTTGACAGCTGACAGTTCGAGCTTCATTCTTTGAATAAATGAGTGATTTGGTTGAGTTTTGAAGATTTTACAATAAATTGAAGATGAAAGACCAAACTGTGCATTTTTGCCATATTTTACTGTTTTACTTCCATAACGGGAAAAATGCACATCAAGCTTGTGAAAAGTTGCATAAAGTTTACAGGGACAATGCTCTACAAGAATGTCAGTGCCAATGATGGTTCACGAAACTCCGTGCTGGTGATTTTGATCTCAACGAAGCTCCTTGGTCAGGGAGGCCCACCAAGGTTGATGAAGACAAAATAAAGCATTGACCGAGTCAAACCCACATTACACGACATGAGAGATTGCAGAAACATTGAACCCGCATCATTCAAACATTCACGACCACCTGAAGAAGCTGGGATACATAAGCAAGCTTGATATTTGAGTTCCGCATGAACTCAAAGAAGTTCACTTGATTGCACATATAAACATATTCAATATGATCATTAAACATGAGGAAAACGATCCTTTTTTGAAGTGACTGATAACTGGTGATGAGAAGTGCATTGTTTACAACAATGTGGTGTACAAACCTCTTTGGTCCTGACATGATGATTTGCCTCAAATGACATCAAAAGCAGACATTCATCAGAGGAAGGTTATGCTCTCAGTGTGGTGGGATTTTAAAGGTGTTGTGTTTTTCGAGCTCCTACCAAGGAACCAAACAATCAGTTCGAATGTGTACTGTCAGCAATTGGACAGTTTGAACGAATCCATCATCCTGAAATGTCCAGAGCTTGTTAATTGTAAAGGAGTTGTGTTCCATCGCTACAATGCGAGACCACACACAAGTTTGATCACCTGTCAAAAATTATTGGAGCTTGGATGGGATGTGTTGCCACACCCACCATACTTGCCTGACCTTGCGCCATCAGACTTCCCCTTGTCTCGCTCTCTTCAAAACTTCTTGCATGGTATGACGTTCAATTCAGATTAGGCTGTAAATCAGCACTTTGTTCAGTTTTTCATGAACAAAGACAGGTCCTTCTATGAATGAGGAATTATAAAGCTCACTGAAAATGGCAGAAGGTTATCGAACAAAACAGGCAATATATTGTTGATTGATCTTTGTTCTTCATATAAATAAATGACCTTTGAAAAACATAGACGAAATATGTCATGACTTTTCTGAAGACCCAATATTATGCTAGACCCCAGCAGAGGACTTTCTACCTCAGTTACCAAGAGATCTGCTGTCCCTATCATGGCCATCAACACATGTTACTCAATTGCCTTCCAAATCTGCTCCAGGTATGTATCTTCCATCAGGGCTTAGTGGAAACTCAGTAACATGTGGAACCCAAGCTGCAAGGGAGTCAAGGAAATGTTTAGCTTTCCAGCCTTTGGAGGACAGGAAGCCATGTTGGAAGTGTGAGTGGGTGTTAAGTGAGCCTGTGTGTAGTGCATGCCATATTTTGTTACATTGCTGAGTGCAAAAAGGGGGGGGGACATATGTACATCATGAGCCCTTTTATATAGGTATATAAAGTACTATACAAAAAAGTCTCAAAGGTTGTACACTAAAATTTTAGTAGTGTTTTGCTTTGATCAGAAGTATTATATTCTTTTTGTTTCTCCATATTGACTGATATTTCTACCATGAAAGAGTATGACTTGTATAATTTCTTCAAAGAATGATGCATGTTGTTTATGTTTCTATAATTTTGTGTGACATCGAAATAGTGTCTGCCATTTTGTGTCTTGCAGCTGTCTGTCTTCAAGATACAGGCCACAGACTTGACCTTGGAAATAACTTTGAAGTGCATGTGAATCATTATTTCAGTTCAGATAGTGTTATCAGATTTTTAGATATTTGAATCAATTTCTTAATGAAGACTCATAGACAATAATAATGACAGGGAAGCAAAAGTGGGGCCTGAAGAAGCATTGTCTAAAGGAGTTGTTTTCTTTTTCCCTCATATATCTCCCATTGCCCATTTTAAAACAATGAGAATTTTTCTTATGAAGTGAGATCTGTGGTATTATGCAGTTTTGTGAACAAGCAAAGGTAAATTTAAACCACACGTCATCTGCATGAAAATCACACAACTGTATATACAGCAGTGGTGAAAAAGAAAGAAAGGTAAATCTGGAAAGGGAAGTGAGAGCCAAACCATATGGGGTTTTGAATGCTATGTTAAAAAATAGGGGCTCAACTCAAATCATGTCCCCTTTAATTCCCTCAAAGGTGCTGACTTTTTTAAACCAGAAAATTAATTAAAGTATATTTAATCTATCGCTTAAATTTGAAGCCTCATTTTGAACTTGGAACAGCTTCTGAGATTTCTAAATCAATAATTATGATTCATGAAAACATTGCTTAAATAATTTGATATACTTAGTGCCCCAGAGAATGCTGTGAACCGATTAGGTGTTAGATTTCTGTAATGCCTTTTTTCTAAAAACCCTCAATGTGATTACTATAGTCAATTAATCTAGTTTTTTAAAGGCACCTGCTATATACAAGGTACTTTGTTAGGCTTTGGGGGACATAGCATTTAAAGGGGTTTCTGTTCTCAAAGAGTTTATAGTTTAGTTATGAGAGCCAAGACATTTACAAAACCCTGCAATAAAGAGCATAATGTGAGACACATTACAATCCAGAAACACAGGAGCCCAAATGGGAAACATATTCTGATACAAGGCTGCAAGAACAGGGAGTTTTCTTCGGAAGGAGTAGGAAGGAAGGTGAGGGAAGAAGTGAAACATAAGAGAAGGTGACTGACATAAGATGGGTTATCAAGCCAGTCACTGCTGTGGTCAATGGAAACATGGAAATGCTATGGATACAACCTCAGAGTTACCCCACCCAAGGAACAGAGACACTGATAATTCACCAATGTTATGGACTGAACATTGTGTCCCTGACAAATCCATCTATTGAAGTCTTAACCCCAATGTGATGGTATTGGCAGATAGGACCTTTGGAAATTAATTAGGTTTAGATGAGGTCATGGGGTGGGGTCCTCCTGATAGAGTTAGTGTCCTTATAAGAAGAGACACCTGGAAGCTTGCTCTCTCTCCCTCATGTAAGAGCACAGCAAGGAGACTACAGAACTGCCTGCAAACCAGGAAGAGAGCCTTACTAGGAACCAAAGCAGCTAGCACCTTGATCTTGGACTTCCTCACCTCCAGAACAGCGAGAAATGAATTTCTGTGGTTTAAGCCACCCAGTCTATGATGTTTTATTATGGCAGCCTGAGCAGACCAAAACAACCAACTTCTATCCATCATGGATCAGGGACTTTTCTAGAGGTTATTTCTCCAGCACTCTGGCCTGCCAAACAAGTGGGCAGAGCAGCCTTCTTTAGGTGGGAGGAGGTGCTCAACCAAAGACATGTCGCTACTGGCAGTGGAAGTTCACCTATAAACATGAAGATAAAGATAAAGCCATGTGGGTGAGCATCTTCTAGGAGGTTATTTCTGCGGATGGAAGGTTATGGAAGCCTTGATACTTCATAGAGGATGTGGTGCTTCGAGCCTTAAAGAATAAGACATCAATAGACACAGGCAAAGGAAATCCCTTCAAACACAGGGAATAGTTGTAGCACAGATCCGCAGAAGGTAAAGTTCAGGATACTTTAGCTAACTAATACATTTGGTATAATTCCATTTTATTTGTTTTTCCCTCTTGACATTATTTAATTCCTGTGGGGTTTTTTGGAGGGTGTAGGGGTGTGGGTACCAAAATACTTTATTTGAAAGAATGATACTGTTACGCAAGGCGGGAGGAAAGAGTCGTGGGAGACAAAATTGGTCTATTAGAATTTATTTGGCATGTTTGAGCTGCGGGAGGTCAGGCTAGAAAAGATCATAACCTCCCCAAGCAAAAAGGGGTATGGAGTTTTATAGGAGGGGGTTAACCAGGGTGGTCCCCTTCAATGCTTCAGTGGTTCTTCCTTGCATTATCTCTCGCAACAAAAAGTTTAAGGGCATGACCAAGCCCTCCTGTTCCACATACTGGCTCCCAGGCCAACATCTAGACCACCAGGGTTTGCTGATCATAAGCCCCTAGAAGACAAACACAAGCCAGCAGTATAAAGTACAAAGCAAAACAAGATGGCTTTTAGGGTAAGATGGTTTCTACATTCCAGGTGACTTCCCAGCCCTAAGGCAAATACAAGCCAGTAGGTTCAAGGTACAAAGCAAGAAAAGATGACTTTTAGGATAAGGAGGTTTCTGCTCCTGGCCTAAATATGGCCTAACAGATACAAAAGAAAGAATTTAAGTAGATGTTTTGGTATAATGAATAGAAAAGGTAAAGATAACCCCAGCATACATGCACTTCCTTAAATAGCCGCGGAAATCACCCTTATGGCTATGGAAAGCCTGCCAAAGGCTTAGCTTTCATTATCACTGTTTCCGAGGGCATGCTTGTCAAGGAAATACTCTGCCAGGTAATCATGCCAGATTCAGTGACCCCCATCTTGTGCAAGTTGGTTACATGGTCACCTAATTCTCTGATGGATTTCACCTGCTCCTTCAAGGAATGAGTCTCAGTAAAGTCAAACAAATAGAGGCCATTTTTGTCAGTGGCTAGTTCATGCATTTAATAAGTTAATAAGCTTATTTTTTTTTTTTGCTGCTTAATATTTCATTTTGTCAACTCTTTGCTTAGCATTCCCTTATTTTTAAATGTCTAGGTGGTCTTCAAACTTTATTATAAGTAATACTCATTTAATCGGTAAATATGTATTCTACAATACAAAGATGAGCAAGACAGATCAAACACCTGTCTGTGTGGAGTTGATATTTTATTAGGGGACATTGAAACACAGCGACAGATCAGTCAGGCTACAAGACCTCCACCCCCGCCCCCCTGAGAATAGGAGGTGACTCATGTGACTGCCATGAGCTCCTTACAGGTAGGGAGAGCCCTGGTCTCCTTATATTTGAAACCCCTGGAACTATTGTTTACCACCTGGCACTTAGTAGATGATGGGTAACACTGGTTAAATTGTGGGAGAAAATTCCTAAGCAGAGTGTGAAAGGGATAATAGGAGAATTTGAGTTTAGGTTCTTATATAAGAATCCTTGTGAGTAGCAGCACATTTTTTTACGTACAACTTTATGCACATCCTGAGACATGAAATTTATTTCTCAAATATTTTCTTCTGTGAGGTCTTTAACTTAGGGTGAAATATATTCCTTGGAATATGGTTAGCTAAGGCCATACCTCCCTTGTTAACATCATAATATGCAAAGAAAAGTTCTTCTTTAAATTCTAGAAGTAAACTTTATTGACTTACTATATGAGTGTCTTCACCTCTTGTGGCTTTACAGAAACACCTGCCCAGACTTCTGGCATTCTCTCCCATTACGTTTCATTAGCAATTGCATTCATAATGTTTTATCTTGCTAAGTTTTGCCTCTCACCAAAACAGTTCATGTATCACTTCTTATGCAGGTTACAGGATGAGCTCATTTACCTATAGATCCAAGTCCCTGCCAAACTAGGAGACCACCTTTAAAATGTATCCCCAAGCTTTTATTTTCTTGCTAAAAGCCTGCTTTTTAATATCACCTCCACCTCCACCTCTAACTCCTTTTTCTTCTTTTAATTTCTTTCACAAAAGTCAACAGCTGACATTTTTTTTTCAGGGCCCTTTGTACAAATCAAACAAATATTTATTACTACACAAGCTACTGCATTATGAACAGCAAACTAGGAAACCCCATTAGGGTATATATTGCGGGCAATGGGCTGGGCTCATCCATTAGCTGAACAACTCACACTCCCCAAGCTCCATCTTGCTCTACTCTAGCTGAATCAAAAATTACTACGGCAGTGAAATTTCTTCTGACAAATGGCTAACATTGAAAATAGTAAACTTACAAACTGCCAAGGGTCTGCTCCAGTATTTTCCCCACTGGCTTCCAAGGAGTGTTAGAGTTCCTCAAGTTGCTAATAGATCTTTTGTAAAATAAAATGGTTCTGTGGTCAAATACATTTGGGAAACACTTCATGTTCTATCTTCCTTTTAGGAGATTCATAAAATACTTTAACATATTACAAGTTCCTAACCCTATTTGACTATAGAAACCTTTCACAAAGCACCTATTAACAACTAACAGAGTACTATTGTTCTAAAGAATTTTATCATTTGGGAAAGTTTTGTCAACATGATTTCTATGGAGTTTATTTCCTGGATTTATCAGATAAGAGGGCATGAGCAGCTTTTTAGTTCTTGTTGTATGTGTCTCCCAATGGATTCAAACAACAACATGTAAGTGCTTATGATCGACAGGTTTTGTCTTAATTATCAGTGTGGTTCACACTATGTTGTTGATTTGCAGATGAATATCACCTGAGATATTCTTAATTGAATAGTTTAACACAATGGCTCTCAGTGTGTGGTCCTCGGATCAGTGGCTTTAGCATCATCTAAGAACTTGTTAGATATGCAAATTTTCAGGTCCCATACCTGCTCACTTAGAAGTTCTGGGGGAGGCTCCAGCTATCCTTGTTTTAACAAGCCTGTGAGTTAATTCTCATGCCCACTAAACCTTGAGAACCACCTATTTAACACAGTTTAAGACGTCTGTTTTCAGTTCAGAAGGGTTAACAAGGACCAGGTTGTATCCTCCTATCTGAAACAACTAGACAAAATCTGTGAAACAATGGTTCTCAGACACTGGACATCAGGCAGCTCAGGACAGTCATCCCTGAGAAATGGAAAACAAATGAAAGGACCCCTATGACTGCTCCAGTTTACTGCCTAGAAATACTTTCCAGGTTGAAGTCAGGGGGAGGGATCCTAGACAGGCCTGGCCAGTTAAGAAGATGGAGTTGGGAGTTCAAAGAGACCAAGGTGGCAAGCATTTTCAGGGCAGAGTACCAGATAATAGAAAGCTACATAAAAAAAGGTGCAGAGAGCTACAGAGGGCCCTCTCAAGTCTTAAGTGGAGTACTGATCCGGCCATGAGTGCAAAGAAACTACCTGAGGCAATGGAAGGATCTGCCCAAATGCAGCAGAGGACACAATTCCTGCAGCAACCACAGGGCCCACTAGGGATGGCTGTGTCCCCACCAGCCAGAGAAGAACATCTAGTTCACAGAGCAGTGGTAGAATCCTCAGAGGGTATTGCTTTAGTAATGGGGCAAAGTTATCCGTCAACTAAAGTTATCCGTCAACTGCCCTTGTCCTGATTAATAAAGCTTAAAAGCAAGTCTTGAGAGGATCAAGCTGTTTCCAAATAATGAAACTGAATCCTAGAACAAAGCCCTAGAATATTGACAGGAAAATGTACAATGACCAGGTTTGCAAAGAAGCAGGGAAATACAATCCATAATGAGGAGGAAAAAAATCAATCAATAGAACAGGTTCAGAAATGACACAGATAATAAAATTAGTACAGAAGGACAGTAAACTAGTTATAACCATATTCCATGAGTTCATATGGTAAAGTAAAGAAATGCTTGAGTATATAAAGTAGAAACATGGAAAATATTTAAAAGACCCAAATTGAACTTCTAGAGGTAAAAGATATAATGTCTAAGGTGAAAACTGCAATCTGTTAGACTCAACAGGATAAAAGATTAAATAACTTAAAGACAGCAACAGAAATTATCCAAAATGAAACTCAGAGAAAAAAAAAAGACTGAAAATAAAAAGTATGTAGAGTATTAGCAAAATGTGGGACAACTTCAAATGACTTAATAGATGTGCTTCCAGTCTCTAAAAGAGGCACAAAGAATATTTCAAGAAATAATGACTAGAAACTCCAAATTTCATGAAAACTTTAATTACTAAATCCAAAAAAATCAACAAGTTCTAAGAACAAGAAACATGAAACCTATACCAAGACATATCATAATCAAATTGCTTAAAACCAGTGATAATGAAAAATCTTAAAAGCAGTCAGAGGGAGAAATACCACAGTATACACAGAGGTGGGGGGGCCCCCACAAGGGAGGGTAAAAATGACAGCAGATTTCTTGTGGGAAACGATGAAAGCTACAAGACAGTGGCACAATATCTTTAAAGTACTGAAAAATAAATCTGTCAACCTAGATTTCAAAATCAAGTGAAAAATATCTTTCAAAAATGGAAATTAAATAAAGTTCCTTTCAGGCATATAAAAGCTGAAAGAATTCATCACAGCATACTTGAACCAAAAGAAATTTTAAAAAGATGTCTTTCAGGCAGATGTTAGAAAGAAATCTGGAGCTACTTAAAGAGTGCTATAAATAGAGAGGTACACAGAGAGGTAAATACAAAAGACTTTTATTATTTTTAAAATCTGGTAAAAGATAATTCTTTAACCAGAAAATAAGGCAACACAGGCAATGTATTGTAGGGTTTATAACGTATGCACAGGAGTCTCCTCTTACCTGCAGCTTTGCCTCCTGTAGTTTCAGTCACCTGTAGTCATCTGTGATCCAAAAATATTAAATGGAAAATTACAGAAATAAAAAATTAACAAGTTTTAAATTGCTTGCCATTCTGATGAAACCTTGTGCTGTCCTGCTTTATCCCACCCAGAATGTGAATCATCTCTTTGTCCAGCATATCTAAGATGTAGACACTCCCCACCAGTTATTCACTTAGTAGCCATCTTGGTTGTCAGATTGACTGTCATGGTATCACAGTGCTTGTGTTCAAGTAACTTATTTCACTTAACGATGCCACATTCACATAACCTGTATTACAGTACATTGATATAAGTGTTCTATTTTATTTTCAGTTATTGTGCCTAATTTATAAATTAAACATTATCATTGGTATATGTGTAAAAGAAAAAATACATACAGGGTTCAGTACTATTTGTGGTTTTAGGCATCCACTGGGTGTCTTGGAAGTATCCCTCATGGATAAAGTGGGCCTACTGCACAAATTAAATATTTGACAATAATGGCATAAAGGCCTGGAGGTGGGAAAAGGAAGTGTCCTATTGCAAGGTTTTTATGCTGTATGTAAAGTGCTATATTATCACTTGAATGTTGACTATGATAGATTAAGGATGTCTATTACAAACCTTAAAGCAACCGCTAAAACAAAGCAAAACAGTTACAGCTAACAAGCTATCAAAGGAAATACAATGGAATCATAAAAATACTCAACTCAGAAGAAGAAAAGCAGAAAAATAACAAAAAAAGGAACAAAAAAAACAGATGGATGAAACAGAAAACAAATTGCGAGATGATGGATTTAAACCCAACCATATCAGTAAACACTTGGACAAATAAGCAAGATCTTTTTTTGGCTCATATTCTTAAGCAAATAAACAAGTCAACTTTGATCTTCTCTCAGCATTGAATCTCTCTCAAAAAGTTGTGCAGCAAAAGATTAGAAACTTGAACTAATCATGATGATAACAGCAAAATGATCTTGGCAGCGATTCTTTTTCTAACTTGAGCATATCACAGAAAGATGTCTAATAAGTTCAGCCAAGAGACACTGTGCTGAAGGCACTTTTCATTTCTTTCTCCACAGAGCACTTACATAACTCACATTGCTATAGTGGAACAACCCAGGCAGGGCATGTTCTAAAGCCATTCTTCTTTTACAAGGTGGGGGGGTGGCTAGGAAATGACTTCCCTTTGTCCCCCTGAGACTCAAAGAGACTCTTTAAACTTTTTGGGCTAAACTCTTCTGTTTGGCCATTGGTGTCTGCTCTTTTGCCTTCCACTGCTTGAGACTTACCTGACTTACCCCTCAGCCTCATCCTGTGTCATGCTGCCCTCATTCTTTACTATTTCTACCTTCCTCCTGGCTCAGGGTCTTGTCCAATGGTGTGTCTCCTTCCCCAAACATTTTCTCACCTGCCAAACCCACTCAGTTCATTCTTCTTCATCCTTTCAGTGTGAATTCAAAAGTCCACCACTGTTCTCCTGACCCACACCCCAGATTCTTATTACATTTTAAAATGATAGACTGTGTGGAGTGTGATTATTTGGATAACAGAGATGGGAGAAAGACATTGTAAGCACTTATACAGTATTTTTACCTCTTCAGATGAAAAAAACTCCAATCTTTTGTGGCCATTTGGTCTCTCCCACCCTCACATTTTAAGGTTATTTCTGGACTTTATTATGCAGGTTGGGGTAATCGGTAGAGGGAAAACTTGAGAAACACATAAGCCTAGAAGATCCACCCTGGGGAAGAAAAGTGCTAGAGGTAATGGAAAAGTGGACCCAGACAAAGGGATATGATGTACAATAAATGAAGGAAGGACAGCAGGGATGTGAGGAAGAGTTGGAGGAATTTTGACAGGGGTTAGATAATAGGGTACGCAGAGAGGCACGGGACAATATGGGACATGAGAGATATTGAGAGTGAGAGGAAAGGGAAAAGAGAATAACAAGATGTGTGTCTGTGGGCTCTGAATTGGATCCCCTTTGGCAATTTTTGAGAGGCACCATTAAGGATTTGGTTTTAGTGGAATTTTGGTTGGTATATTTATCTCCTGGTATAGAAGGGCATAGAGAGACTGGACCACACAGAGCACTGCAGTGGATGATGGCTAGAGCATTTTGGCTGCTAATGTCCATTCCCCCTCCTTAACAAAAGGCAAGATATCCCCAGTTTCTTCTGGGGAACCCCTATTCCCCTCTCCCAATTCACAGTCTTCTCCTGGAATTGGCTCCACTCCCATGTCTAAGGATAAACATGTGACTTGCTTGACCAATCAGAGCACCACATTCTCCCCCCTCCCACATTCCCCCCCCCCCCCAATTAGTTTAGGTGATCTGTTTTGGACGAATCAGAGTCAGCCCAGAATATTCACTGGGAGAAGAGAAACACTGTTCTTATATCATTGGATTTGAACATGGAAATAAAATCAAAACATAGGTTAGTAGGGCTGAAGTAAGGAGAGGCATCAGGTCTCAGTGACATTGTTTTAGCCCCTATACCAACCCATGCCTCAGTGAGCCATCAGCTTTTTAACTATGTGAGCCAATCAATACCCTTTTCTTTTTTCTTTTTTTGCTTAGGCCAATGTGAGTTGAGTTTTTGGCCACTTGGGATTGAAAGAGTTCTAAATTATACAGCATTCAATTTATATCTGTGTTATATTTGATTAAGGCCTAGATCTATGAGTAACCTTTATAAGGTCAGGCCTGTGTCTTTTTGTTCTCTACTGTATCCCCACCACCTTGTGCAGTGTCTGAAATACTTTTTGGACAAATGATTAAATGAATCCTGTATAAACACATTGCTTTGTGACTGGTTATTGTTTTGTGACTGGTTTCTCCGTTAGATTTTAAGCTCTCTGAGGGCCAGGATTTTTTTTTTGACTCATCTTTTTTTTGAGTCATCTTGAGCTCCCAGCTTGCAAAATATTAGCAGTCTCATAAATGTTGGCAGAATGAATGAATGAACAAATAGAAGAAAATATATGAAATCGAACCAGAGGAAGGGATTACAAAGCCCACCATGAAAAGGCCAATTAATTTGGTTTATGTAAATTGATTTCCCAGATGTGTGTGTGTGTGTGTGTGTGTGTGTGTGTGTGTGTATGTGTGTATGTTTTCAGTGACTATGAAATGATATCTCAGTTCTTACGACAGATTTGGAAAACTGGGAATGAATCAGACAATTTTAACTACTATTCTTTCTTCTGAATGATTTTATATCACCAATAGGGATAATAACCTTTTACTACAATACTAAACTCTTATACTTGTTTGACCTAACAAGGTCTAAAATCACTGTATAAGACTTTAAAAAAAGAATAGTGGTTCCCATATCATTATCGTACAGTTTATATATTTGCAGTGTCTGAAGAAAAATGGTTGAAACACTATGGTAGTTACCATGTCAAAAGTTAAGGCAAAAATTCAAGCTATATGAGCTATATTTCTAGATTATTTAAAATTCTAACTTATAAAGGACAAAAACAAATATATCTGTAAAGACCCTAGAGAGCCCAGAAATGAGTCTAATCCCCATTCATGGACCCATGGAAGCACTGAGTCTATTTTGAGAACAAGAAGAAAACTTTTTCATCATTTCCTCTTGCTGTTTAAGTATTACATATGATACAACAAAGAAAATTGAATTTTCTGAAAAAGATCTGGATGATGTGAGTTCCCTAAACTATCCCCAGTGGGTGGAAAAAGATGTAATTTCAGGAAAATGGGGCTTTGCCAGAGCCATCTTTTTTTTGTCAGCACAGTACTGGTGAGCAGGCTTTTGATATGAGGGGAAGCTTTCCTTTTTTCCAGCAAGACCAAACCAAAACCAAACGCAAACCTCAGAAACAAGAAACAAATAGAGAACCAACAGGACTTCCCTTTGCTAGTTTATGACAGTCTTCTATCTAAAAACATGTTCCACATTTTTTTAACCCTCCTAAGTGAAATGACCCATTAAGTTCACAAAGTTGAGCACAGCATGCACAGGAATCTCAGATGGCTTACGTTGATTTTATCAATTAATTAATGCAGTGTTGTTGGAAATTGTGGTAGCTGACTTCCATTACAAGCAGCTTTAGAGGATATACAAAATTTTAAAACAAGAACTTTAGTCTTAATGGACTCATGATTAGAAAACAGGTCTGAAAGAAACCATTAACACATTTGCTTTGTGGTGAAGTTTACAAGGAGAAAAGATTGAACTCAGAAAGAGAGAAATGCTTTCTTCTTTACCTTAATGTCTAGAATGTGGATTGGAGAATTTCTACAGCCAAGGAAGAAGTGAGTGATTCTTTAATACCAGGACAAAAGAAATGTGTGGCTTTCAGCTACCATCAAGCTTGACTCTCTTCTACAGGAAATAATTATGAACCTGTAAAGAAATTTTTTTTTTAAAGAGAGACATGAACAAGTATTTACTGCACAACAGGTAGAGTGTATTGTGATCAGATCAATAGCACTCTGATGTTGTGGGCATTTTACTATGATATTTATATATCTGCTATATAGAACCTTTCTTCATAATGGTGTTTATTATAATGCAATGTTATTTGTGCTATTAAAATAATATAGTACCAATCATTTTAATATTACTTTATATATAGCCTAAATAGCTAGTATACCCTGAGTACTTAGTATTCATTTGTACCAGACATATCGTAAGTGCTCATTAAGTATTGAAATAAAAGGATAAACTATTGATTTGTTTTAGGAAGTATCTATTAAATAATTCCTCTAAATTATTACCTGGCTTTTTTGGTAACAATTACCTGATATGATTTAATGTGTTTACTTCTTCCCAATGATGTACGTAGAGATCCTACAAATGTCTGGAATCCATTTAACAGCCTTCTTAATGTTATATTTAAACACTGATTAACTTACATTACAATTTTAATAGCCTTACATGCCAGAATTAGTCACAATGATTCTTCCCCATGTCACTTTCTCAAAGAGAGTTTTGCAAATTAAAGAGGAAAACCCCGATCAAGTTACTTTATCATCAACTAATATTTTTAATGTAGTTCACAGAATAAACATTGGGGAAATTAGAACATTTGGTTATTCAATCATCAGTTCTTTTTTACTAAGCTGCATCATTGAGACATATTATTTTTAGAGAGGATTGATAATAAAAGATCTTTTCCCTTAAAGTTACAGTGGCCCTGGAAATTTGCTGTCCCTGATTTTAACCATGCAGATTAAAGGTGCAAGGGGGCTGAGCTACGTGGCAAACTGCATCTTCCAAAGATGGTCACTACAATATATCTCACCCTTGCAATGGGATGTTGATAGTCTCCCTATCAAATGGTACATATGATTCCTCTCCTGGAATCAGATGACCCTATGTGAAAGTGACCCTATGTGACTTCTAAGGCTAGGTCATAAATGGTGAGATAGCTTCTGACTTGAGGGACACTTTATCTTGAAACTCAACCACCATGGGATGAGGATTCCCAGGCCACATAGGGAGGCTGTGTGTAGGTGTTTCTGACCATAACTTTGGCAACATCGCAGCCAATCGCCCTAATCAATGGGCCATGTGAGTGACAAAACTTTCAAGATGACTCCAGTGCCCCAACCTGACAGACTGTATGAGAAAAAGACTCCGAGAGAGAACTGAACCCCTTGAGCTGAGAAAAACTTCAGAATTGTGAGAGTTAATAATAATAAGATGATTATTGTTTTAAGCCACTAAGTTTTAGGGGCACACGTTATGCAGCAATAGATAATTGCACAAGATAAAATGTTCTCATCAATTACCTGAGTAACCTTTGGTGGTCTAAAGAATTCATTGCATTCTTTTTTTTTTTTTTTTGAGGGCAGTGTCAGTGGCCGTCATATGTGGGACCGAACCGGGGCCGCTGGCTTCCCAGGCCAGCGCTTAACCACCGCGCCACTCGGCCGGCCCTCATTGCATTCTTATAGCATCGAACTATGGAACCAGAAGTCAGACTGGACAGCCAATTAAGTAGCAATCTGTGCTCATCTTTCAGTTCAGTCAAGACTACTGGGAAAATCATAAAAGCCTGATGCAACAAGGGGGATACTTAAACTAGCATACAGAAAAAGCCAATTACAAACAATGTGAAAAATAGTCTCATTTTGGTTTCAAAACAGGTGTTTTTTTGTTGATGGTGGTGTTTTTTTTGTTTTGTTTTGTTTTGTATATAGCTAAGCTTACTGAGAACACAGATTTTGTCTGTTTCATTCATGCTGTACCTTCAAAGCCTAGAATAGTTGAGCCTCCTGGCACAGAGGCGCAATAAAAATATGTTGAATGAATGAGTGAATGAATGAATGATTGAATATGAATAAGCACCAAAATTTATTTCTGGTGCATAGAATTATGTGTGGTTTATTTTGTTTCTTCTTTGATTTTTCTAATTTCTCCACCTTGATCATGGATTACTTGTATACTGTGCTTGTAAAAGATTATAGTGTTTTATTTTAAAACAATAAAAGCTTTTAAATACCAACATATAGACATATATTCAAATAGTTTTTTAAGCAAAATATTCTCATAGGGGGAAAAATGCATTATGATAAATCTCAAGAAAAGGCTTTGTGTTGTATGGACAGAGCCATTAAAAGATGCAGATTTTTTAAGTTACTGTATGGATTCCCTACAAGTTATTATAGAAACACAGATTTCTGTCAAGATTGAATTAATTATTTCACTTATTTCACTGTCTTATTATGATCTCTTTATTTAGCCCAGCTGGGTTCCTTTTGTCTGCCAATTTAAAAACACGAGATCATCACTTTATGCCAAAAAAAAAAAAAAAAGGCCCTGAGACAAAGCCTCTTGCCATTATAATTGTTTGTGTTTAGGATGGAAAATAGATTTCAGTTTGTGCATCACGTCTGATTGACAGTACTGGTGATCATCTAGTACAGGGGTTGGCAAACTTTTGAGACAGAAGAGCCAATCCTGTCCCTCACAACAATTTAAAAATTATTCAAGAGCTACAAAACAAATGAAATCACCATCATGTGAATAATATCCTTTAAAAATTTTATAAATGAAACTAGGATAGTTTTATATTCATTTCCAATTTTACTTCAGAGCCAAATGTACATACCCAAAGAGTCTCATGTGGCTCGCGAGCTGCAGTTTGCTGACCTCTGATCTCGCATGTTGTACAGAGCAAGATCCTAAGGTTACAATTATGCCTGTTTGATTAGCAATGTCTGCCATGGATCAGGCATAGAGGAAAGGAGGCATGATTGCCTTGTGCTTGCATGACACAGTTAGTTACTATTATCTTAATCTGTCTGTATCAGGCCCTACTTCTTTACAAACTCTTGATCTTAATTAGTTTCTCAGGGTGAGTTCAAATGTGATAGGCAGAATAACTCCCCCCAAAGATGTCCACATTCTATTCCCTGGAATTGTGATAATAGTCAGTTTTAACTGTGAGCTAAGGGACAAGATGGTCATTGATTGCAACCTAATTGGCCATGTAGTTTGACTTCTCTTTCCATAGTTTGTTTCTGTGTGAATATGTTATGCCACATGGCAAAGGGAAATTAGGGAGCAGATGGGATAAATTGCTAATCAACTAATCATAAACTAGAGAGAGCACCCTGGATTATCCAGGTGGTTGCATTTTAATCACAAGCATCCTTAAAAGAGGAAGAGAGAGGCAGGAGAGAGAGTCAGAGGAGATGTGAGTACGGAAAAGGGAATAAGAGAGTTGGCAGAATGAAGGACTCTACCTCATTCACCTTGCTGGCTTTGAAGATGGAGTAGGGGGCAGAGTGTCAAGGAAAGGGGACTTTAAAAGCTGGACAGGGCAAGGTAAGGGACCCTTTCCTCAAGCCCCCAGAAAGTAATGTGCCCTGCCAGCACCTTACTCTTAGCCTTGAGATCCATGTCCTATGTCTAACTGTAGGGAAGGAAAAAAAAATTTCTTGGCTGAGATGCTCCTGTAATGAAAGACAGATTAATAAGAGAAAAACAAAAGTTTATTAACACCTATGCCTCAATTATTCATGGGAGATAGCCAGGAAAAATAAGTAACTCAAAGATGCAGCTTTAGAATTCAGAATTAAATACCATCTTAATAGGAAAAGGGGAGAGGGGCGATATACATCTTAGGGGAGAGGAAATGATTTTTTATAAATGATGAATGGACCCTTGGAAAAATAAATGGGAGGTAAGATAGTTTGTGACATCAGGGTGTGATGTCGACTTCTAATTTCCTATCCCACATTAACTATCTTACTTGGTTAATGAAACTCCTGGGAGGGGATTTATTAAGACACTTGTGTTCCTTTTGGAGGTCCTTTCTTTAGACAGATGAGAGGAGTTCAGAGAAAGTTCCTTGCTGCATTTGCTGTTCTTCAAGTGTCTACAGCTCAAAATAACATACCAAAGTGGCATATTTGTTGGGGTGGGATGCATATTCTATTACCTTTCATAACATACAGAACTGTAAGGTCATAAGTTTGTGTTGTTTAAGCCATCAAGTTTGTGGTAATTTGTTACAGCTGCAGTGGGAAAGTAACACTCAAAATGTGTTATTTTAACCTTTAAAAATGAAAATGCTATTCCACAACTCCCTCCCCCAAGTGCTGACTCATTGATTTTCTGGATATCATTTTAAAATTCATGGCCTGTTTCTTTCCACAATTTTGGGGTCAAGTCTCTCAACGTACTGTATTAAATTGTGTGAGGAGCAAGCAGGTTTTATCATTGCTGATAAATGCTCTGTTTAATGTCCTTTTCTTCCAATAATTCTTGCCTATCCAGTAAGGCCACATTCATTGAACAATTATAGAGCAATATAAAATAAAGCATTTGAAACTGGAGTGCTGTGTAATGTAAAAAAGGAGAGAGATTAATATTAAGAATTATTGGCTAGGGCTTTGAGGAAAAGCTATAATCACTGAGTATTGAATTTTAAAAAATCCATTTTTTAAGAACCACTTTATTTTAAGAACCATTTATTAAAAACCAACTATTGCTTTTATATACATTTTGTCATTTAACTTTCAAAACCACCTTCAGAGGAAATACTTATTTATAAACAAGGTTATTAACTCCATTTATAAACGAGGTTATTAAGGCTCAGCTCAGGAATTAACTGTCTGATTTCAAGTAGAACTGTAGAAGTTCCCTTGATGGATCAGATAACTTTCCTTTTGGGTAAAAAGATTTGCCTTCTGGCCTCCTATTGGGCTGTCGGAAAAGTCATGACGCATTTTTGCAATGAAAAACAGAAAAATACATCACAACTTTTCTGATAACCCAATATTTTTTAAAATAGTTTGATGACATGATGTACCTTTTTGGAGGAGATGTATGCCAACCTTCTTTCTCTGGCTATGTGGATATATGGAGGATTTACTTTACTTTCAAGAACTACCAGTGGCTTTAAGTGGCAATAGCATTAACATTTATTATAGTCAAAGTGATATCTATAGCAGTACTTCTAAAATTTTGTCACATTTTAGAAGTACCTGAGGGACTTTTAAAATCCTAACGTCCAGACCACACTGCATATGAATTAAATTCTAAACTCTTGGAATGAATTTAGACATAAGTACTTTTTTTTTTTTTTTTAAGCTTCTGAGGTGATTCCAAGTTTAGGAATTCCTGATCTGAAACCAGGGACTTCACTGTGGTCATTATATCCCCAGCATTAAATTAGTTTGTGGTATGTAACATTCAGTGACATGAGCGCACACTTCTTTTTAACTAGTTTATTTTGAGGGTTCACCATAAAATTAGTTCCTCAAGATTAGAAGCTTATTGAAATTCAAGTTCTGTTAAACTACAGATTCATTTTAATGAGTTTTGGATTTCTGAGTCTGTTGGTGAAATTTTCTTCTTTCTTAATTTGCATATTTTCCCCATTCATGATTCTTCTAATGCCTTCACTCTCTGTACCTCCTCTATTTATATCACTGATACATGTTTAAAGAAGGTATCTTTCTGGTCTTGTACTATTAAAGTGTTCATACTATTATTGACATTAAGACAAAACCTCAAAATCAGGAAAACCTTTAAAATGTGCTGTAAATAAAGGAAATCCAAACAAAGATACTACCAGTCTTGTGGTCTGGGATGGAAAACTCATGTCCCAGTGGGGCCAGGCAGGAAATACAAATAAATGAAATGGACTAGTGTTGTAAAGGAGAGAAAGAGAGGGAGGAAGGAAGGAAGAAGGGGTGGGGAGGAGAGAAAGAACAGAGAGAATATAGGGTGTCCACTGTTGTCAGATCTCCCAAGTTTTAAACAGAAACCAGAAATCAGGCCTTTTCTTTTTAAGTGTCTGTGTATTTTTTAAATGTCTGCTCAGAACAATTTGAAACAATGTTATGCAAACAAAACATATCTGTGCTTTGGGCTCAGCCTGTGGGCCTCCTATTTGTAAAGTTTTAAGTGCAGGCAATGGTGGATAGTTAGGGACAAGTACCCTCAAATGAGTTTCCTTGGAATCCAGCCTTAGATCTATCATTAGAATGGATCTTTGAATGATAGTAGATGGTGCAATTCTTTTTTTTTTTTTTTGCTCTCTAGAGATAAGATCATTAGCTCCTGGACATTAGTGTTAAAAATAAAGATTACTAATGTGAACTACATTGGAGCATGACAGAACACACATTTTCTGAAATATTACTGTTTGGTATTATGATCAGGACACAATTGTTAAGACTGAATAATTCTGTATTAGTATAATTGACTGGAATACTGTTTTTGTATGTTCTGCATAGCTGATCTATATTATTTAATAACAATATTGATGAATAAAGAATTAGTGAATTCAGATTAATCCATGGCTATGGAAGGTCTCATGAAATGGTAGCAACAGTGGCTTTGAGACAGAAAAAGTGTTGAGAGAGAGGGCTTAAGAGTGAGCAAAGGGGTTAAGAAGCCAGTCAAATTTTTATCAGCCCCTCAGGTAAAGAACCAGCCCCCTAACAATACTAAAGAATGCATACCATGATTGACAGATGTATGCACCCAGATATAGATACACACCTAAGCATACAAATATGAATGCATGAAGTGTAACTATGATGTAACAGGACTGATTAACAGAAGAACAAAACCAAAACTTACTCTCTTCAAGGAAGTGACCTATACAACTATAGGTAAAGCTCTACAAGTATTACATTAAAGCTGCCATTGCTAAAGCAGTTTGAAAATTCTTTTTTGTGAATGGCTCTGATTGAAGACCTGTGATACTTTCTTTTGAGTAATTCCCAATGACAGGAAAAAGTTAATCTTTAAAGACAGATTTGATTTTGGGCAGGAACCAGAAATATTTGGGGACCAATCATTTTAGTTTACAAACAAAATGTGAAGGAAAACTAAAAATGTTTCAAAGTAGGGAGGAGGTTGTTGGAATAAATGTGTCTAATTTGAAAAAGACATTAAGTGTGATTACTTTGAGGGAGACATTTTATTTGAATAAACGTCTTGATATATTTGCTGTAAGTCTGTTTCATTTATGCAAGGTAACACTTCTTAATTTCTGGCTAGACAGATACAGATTCTTGGAGACTAGGGGTTAGTTGCTTAGAGATTCATTAATTTTAGTTCCTTTTTACCTCATTTCTAACAAATTCTACTGAGACAATTCTATCCTTTCATTATTGATTGTGGCCTTCAATAAGGAACTTTTTAGATTCCCTCCTGCTCACCACCTCCAGCTCTTTCCAGAACCTGGGACCATATTGAAAGCTGATAGAAATATGTCTCACTGTAAGGATCCTGATAGTTTATGACATTTTCACATTTGGCCTTTTTAAAGCACCATGCAGTAGACAGAGTAGAAATTATTATCCTGTTTTACAAATGATTGCGCTGAATCTCTGAAGGTATAGAAATAGATACAAGGTTATATAACTGTGACCCAGAAACCATTTCCACGGTTTCATTTAGATTCTCTAGATTCTCCAGAAGGGTATTTTGTGAAAAACTTAGAACTTGGGGAAAGTGCATGTCTGATTTTAAGATTTGGGCTACTTTTGCCATGTTTATCACAATTTACTCAAATAACTTCAAGAGTTTTGCATGTTTGTGTTTTACTGTTTACGAAATCATGTAGCTATTTTTAAATGATTTGGTTATTTATTTTGGACTCAAATCCAGATTTTGTTCACTACGGCAGTTTGCCTTTGGCCAGCTCCTTCTATGTTGTTAGTTGTTTATCATGACAATGATCAGTTTAGGAGAGATTTGAGGAGGACAACTCAGTAATGATTGGTGTTTTTGCTAGTCAGCATTTGATAGATTGGTTTTCAGGAATAGTTAAGGAGATAATACTACTGATGAACATGCCACTGAAATTGCAGTCTTTCTTAAATCACGGTCTTTTGTAAATCCTTCCTTCCTTCTTTCCTTCCTTCCTTCCTTCCTTCCTTCCTTCCTTCCTTCCTTCCTTCCTTCCTTCCTTCCTTCCTTCCTTCCTTCTTTCTTTCTTTCTTTCTTTCTTTCTTTGACACAAAACAGCTTTTCTAGGGCTGGAAAGTATAATTTAAGGCTCTGACTACTACTTTTTATTTTTCCAAAGCACTTCCACATACGTTATCTCTACAAAAATCTGCTGAGTGAGAAGATTAAGTGTAATTTCTTCAGTTTTCAGATTAGGAACAAGAAACGCTCAATTTGCCCAGTGTTGTAGATCAAGAACTCCCAGTTTGCCTTTTGACCATGCTTTCTACATGTTGACATAACAAGAGCAACGATTGCAGCCAGTTAGCGTTTTAATGTCTGAGGAAATTAACAATTTGCATCCTTTCCTTCTGTGCCAGCTACAGCCACTTTCTATCTTTGTCAAAAAAAAATTAAAAAAAATCCTTGAATCTTAACTCTTAGGAGCTCCTTTAATTGAAAACATTGGCTATTCTCTTGTCAGAGTCCTCATTATCTGTAATATGTAATCTGCCACTTGGTTGATATTTAATTTAGCTTTCTAGTATGCCATTTCATGTGTTTTCTTTTTTTAAATGTTTCATGTACTTAACCCTAGTCTTGCCAATATAACAAGGTTTTTATAGGCAGGGACTGACAAATTTTTCCATGTGCATTCTTGAATTCAACTACCTGTTCTATTTTTTCTTTATGTTGTCTTGAGTTTGGCTTTGTAAGATATGGATTAAAGGGAAGATTATTTCCCCCCTCCTCTTTCTCATCAGTTAGTCATCTTCTCCAACAGGAAGTATAATCAGAAAGGACTGCTGCCAGGTAGTGGCTTATTTTCATATGCTACATTTAAAATTTTCTTCCAGTGAAAGGATTTCCTTCTGTTTCAAATTAATATCCAGATTCAAATGATAAAGCTTCAAGTGAGTATTACTAGGTCTAGCTGCATAATTTGTGGAGCCCAGTGCAATATGAAAATGTTCAAGAAGTAGGAAAAAGAGCCATTAAAGGTCCTAAAATATAAAGCTGTCTACTTTAAAAATATTTTATTTATAAAACATAATAGGGGTAGTGATGCATGAGTAACAACAATATAAACTTATAAATTGCAAAAAAAAATATTTGGGGTGTAATAATTTTATATACTAAAATAATGCTATATTCATGTGATATCTTGATTGATCATACAAGTTTTTCTGGCTCAATTTTCTGTAAATTCATTTATTAGATCATTAAAATTTATACTTTCCCATCAATGTATTTAAAAGTGATGTCAGTCACTCTTGGCAAATGCAAGATTGCAAATAGTTTTTGACTATTTATAATTTTGAGAAGGATATTTCTGCTAATGTAACTGTTACTGGAGCTCTTAAGAGTATTTTATAGAATGTAACAACAATGGGATAAATTTCTGATGAATTATTTTGATATAAAAATACATCTAAAGGAGATGATTCTTGAAATAATTTTTCTAAAAAAATGTTAACTTGACACAAATCAGTTTTGTGTAAGTCTGAATTTAATTTTAAATGTAAATTTATACAATGGCATTTTAACTTTTCCTTTGGGATTTCCTGTAACTTGGGGAGGTCGTACAAGAAACCAAAAGAGGCCTTATGATCTGTATATTATTGAAACCACTCATTTATTAATTCTATGGGATATCTTCAATTACAAGAGCAAAAGTAATTTGTTTTCCTTGTTAATATTTGGTTTAGCCAAATCTTCATAAGAAAATAGTGCTTTCTTATTGAATGTGACAATTTTAAAATCTTATTTCTAAGCCTATAGAGATTTGCTTTGCAGTATTGTAGCAGTTTTCAAAATCAGAGTTTCTAAACGTTTTGAAGAATTCTAATTCCTGGGTATGCTTTATTTCCATGTCCATGTGTACACTTTTATTTCGTAATAATTTACTGGCAAAGTTTACTGCCTGAGTGCTGGCAGTTATGACCTCGGCACTCCAGCCAGAGAGAGTTAATATTTGTGCAGATATGGCAAGGGCAGGCCCTGGGGATAGATGGACAGGTTCTGGGGACAGACAGGCAAGCTGGTCTTTGCTGCTACACCTGATGCTGCCTCTGTCCAAAGCCCCTCCTCTCTTCTGTGGCCATTTCTGTTGCTGCTGTTGTTTGTTACCATTGCCAGTCTAGGTCCAGACCTCAGCCTGAACGCCCCCTCAGCCTCGGTGGCACCCCAGACTGCTCAAGACTACTCTGTCTGCCTGCTGCCAGCCATGCCCATGGACCTGAGCCCTTGTGTGCCGGGATCAACTGCTGGCACGCATGGCCACCCAGGTTTCTCATCTGTTCATGCCCATGCTTCATTGTTCCAAAACACAAGTTCAAAAATAAAATGTTAGGAATGTTCAGGCAGCAGAATAAAGCATTAAACCAAGGGCAGCCTTGTGCAAATGCACAGATTACATGGCTAGGGAGCCAGTCCTGACTATTAGGCTTTTCTGAGCAAGTCCTCCAGCTCTGAAATCAGATCACGCAACAAAGTTAGTACTCATCAGCATCTGTTGTCCTGCCTAGCTTTTTGACACAGTCCAACATCAGCACCACCTCCTCTCTTCTCCAGACCTACCCCAACTAGGCTTGAGTTACCTTGCTTACCTGCTAACACTGCTTGCTTTGAGGATATTGTCCCCCCACCCTCTCCCCTTTATTAGTTAGTCCTGTGTATTGCCTTTCCTCCTTTCCTGTTTCACTAGTTTTTGTTTACTTCACTCCTCTTTTTCCCTGGTTCCTGATGCCTGACATCACTTTGCAAATAAACTACCTGAATGCATGCCTTGCATATGGAAAACTGTCTCAACTGGGTACCACAAACTTAGTGTTCCCAGTTCTTTCTCCTGGTTTTAAAATAATCCTAAGTAGATTTTTGTATACTTTTTTTTATTTGGAAAGATGTTCAAACTTCAGTCCTAATGTTGGTATGACAGTGATTTTTCTTGATTTAGAATGTTTTTTGAAAAATTTATTTTTATTCAGCAAAAAAATGTAAATTACATATGCAGTTGTCTTTGTTCAAAAGAGACCTTCTATTTATTAGTAGAAATACTTTACATCAATCGCTGCCTACATTCTTTGAAGACTAGCTTATGAAGTCTCAGACATAGATATTCCCATTGTTTGAAAATGCATAATTTCAACCCATTTGAATTTGCATTTTGATTTTCTTTCCTTTGTTTTGTAATCAAATGCTATTTTCTTGTTAGCCAAGTATGTAAGTGAAATCTAAACCAAATTGTTTTAGCTAAGAGATATGACATGAATATAACATGACATTTTATATGGAGTCAATTATTCTCTGACAAAATTAAGTCAGGATGGCATAAAATTAGGTTTCTGGGTCTGCAGTCAATAGTGTTTTGTTCAAAGTTTTGAAGATTGTTTGAAATAAAGTCACAGAACCATTCAGGGCAGGCATCTTTCCCAGAACTCAAAACAAGTGCTGACAACAAGCAATGGACAAATATTTATTCATTCAGGCACAATTCAACTTGTATCACCTGCTCTTTGTTTATCCTCTATCCACTCTTCCTTAACTTTCTATTCCTCTATTAGGCTTCTGGTCATTTCTTCTTTCCTCATACTCTGCTTCCTTCCTCCAAGCCACCTACCCTTAAAAGTCCACCCAACTGCTGTTGGGGTGAGGGGAGGAAATAGGGTCCATGTTATAGGCTAGACAACTTGTTCCTGTTCCACCTGTTCTTCCCCCAAAGCCCTGTCTAAATGGTACAACACATTCCCCAGTGTCCAGAGAACTTTTCCACAAGAACAAAATGTTCTCTTTGGGCCAGATTAATGACCTGTGAAATCTGCAATGCAAAACATTTAAAAAAGGGTGTAAAAGTAACCAATGCACTTTGAACAATTATACTTCAATGTAGATGTTGAAATTTATTCTAGCCTTAGTCTCACTACTCTCAACTCCGTGAGGGTAGGGGACCAGGTCTTTGTTATTTGCTTTGGCTTCCCTAGCAGTAAATGAAATGCCTAGAACATAGATATAGCCCTCAATAAATGTTTCTTGAAAAGCACAGAACAAACTTTATACAGAGTGATATTTTTAAGTCAAGATATTTAGTTTGTCGAGGATGTACCTGAAAAGACCAAGTGATTCAGGAATTGACATTGGGAAGTTCTTGAGTCTGTTGGCTAATATCTGTCAAAAAGAACAAATCAGTACCCAATTTGCCCAAACCCCAAAAGTCTGGCAAATGGCCTGTAGCACTCAGGTGGACTGAATAGTATTGGACCATTTCACGCAACAGATCAAATTTATTTTGGTATGTAGAGGGAAATTTGGTAATCAACTCATCTTGGTGAGCTCATAGGTTTGGAATTTTATTTAAAATAAAATATTTAATTGCAATTGTAGTGTAGTACACATTGTTCTTCTCCTCCTCTTTTTTTTTTTTTTTTGCCCTAGAACAATCATTCAGCAATCGTCTCTAACTGCATCTTGTTTTTGGTTAATGTGCTATCAATGCCTAATCCAGCAGTGAGTTTAGTGAACCACAGCATCACATTTCCTGGGCCATGTTTCTTGGACTAGGGATGAGTTCATGAGATAATTGGAGCCAATAAAATGCAACGATACATCTTCTGAGACACTGGGAAGGAGGTCCTTTCCCTTTTGCTCCAGAATATAGTTGTGTTGCCCTCCGAGGGGACAGTCTGTTTGATAATAATAAAATTAACATGGAGGAGAGTAGAACTGAGAGAAATAGGATTGAATTTGGGTCATGGTAATATTTAAACCCTGAGGAGTCTATACTTAAAGCCATACCTATCTCTAACCTTTTCTGTAATATGAACCAATAAATTCAATATTTAAATCAGCTTATGTTGTTTTTAATCCTTTATGACCTAAAGAATTAAAACTAACACATATGACTAAAAATCTACAAAATTCTGTTTTTATTCCTAATATATTTGTGCCTTATTTATTTATTTTTATCTCCCAATAAAACTGGCCTGGAATCTTTGTTTGTTTTCTTAGATTTAAAAAATTATCAACTTTTGTTTCTTGTGAGTTTTCTAGTATTTCTTTTTCCCTCTATTTTAATAAATTCTTATTTCATTAGTTTCTTACTTGTGCTTTCCATGGCTATGCTGTTTTGTGCTTTTTTACACTTCCTATGTTGAAAGGTTAATTTTCAGTTATTTATTTTTTCTAGTATATCCATTTAACAATGTAGATCGCTTCTAAGTACTACTTTAACTGCATCCCATAGATTTTAATATATAATATTTTACTTTATTTAGTTTTATAATGTTTTTCAATATCTATTTTGATTTGCTTCTTGAACCACAAACTCTTTACAATTATATTTTAAAATTTCCAAATGTGGGTATTCTGGGAAATGTCTTTTTGTTAATATGTTCTATTTTTAATGACTTGTGAATAGGCAATGTGGTGAATAATCTGATTTTTTGGGTAGTATTGAGATTTTTCTCTGATTTAGTTTAAAGCCACATTGTATAAATATTTTATGTGTTTGGAAAATTTTTGTGCTCAGAATTCATATATACATATATTTCCATTGCATCAAGCTTCATTATTTGTTTGAGTCCTTAACAGTCTTTGGGTTTGTTTTATTTATAAATTCCTGAGAAAGAGATGATAAAATCACCCGTATGATTAGAGACTTGTAAATTTCTTATTATAATTTTGTCTGTATTTTTAGCATACATTTCAGCCATGTTGTTAATTAGCTACATGCTCAGGATTGTTATATCTTTTAGGTAAATTGTTTCTTTATCATTATGTAATGTTTTTGTCTTAAAATCACATTTATATGATATTAACATAGCTGCATCAGCTCTCTTCTGCTTATTATATATTTGTTATATCCTTTCCAATCCCTTTTCTCTGAATTTTTCTATGTCCTTAGGTTTAAATATTTTCTTTTGTCAACCATTTATATATGAAAACAATGATAAATTTTATCTATTAATAAGATAATCACTAAAAGAAAGATAAAAGAATATATAACTGAAAAGCCAATAAAGGAGAAAATGGAATAAAAAAATACTTGATTAATCCAAAAGAAGAAAAGAATTGAGGAATAAAGGAACAAAGAACAAACAGAACAAATAGAAAACGAATAGTGTGATAAAGAGATTTGAACCCAACAATATGAATACTTTTAACAAATTATAATTTACATTTCAGTTTAAAAACAAAGATTCTCAAAGTGGATTTTAAACAACCCAACTAGATTATTTCTCTTTATCAAGTGACATCACCAGAAAGCTCAGTTTGAACTCTTACTCTAGTCTAGAAAATGCTTGCTTTCATCTGAGTTATAATATTACGCTGTCCACTTGTAGTGTTGGTTGATATAAAAAATGGCCATGTAAGGAATTTTTCTGTATTATCTGTAGACTCCTGATTAAAGACTCGATGTACTATGTGGTTCAGTGTCTCATATGAGGTTTTGTACAATAAATTTCCCCTAGAATTAGAGCTAGGAAAAAGTTTGGTTTCCTGACAAACTGAAAGCTTTCTCTTATTATTAGAGTTCTATAAAATCAACTTTTCCTTTCCTGTCTTGTGTGCCATGAGCTTAAGGGTAAATCTTGTGATAATTTTTAGCAATTGTCCTTGGTCTCAGTTGTCAATAGAACTCTTTCTTCCTCTCAGTTCACCAGACAAATTGATTGAGCACTAAACCTGTTTGGAGAGTAAGGAATAAATGATACTAAGATTTACAAAAATGGTAAAGGCAGACATATAAACACATAATTACATTATAATAAACTAAGTGCTGTGATAGAGATATGTACAAAGTGCTATGGGAACGTAGGTGGAAATGATTAATTTTACCTGGACTGGGTGATCTGGGAAGGTTTCACAGAGGAGCGGCATCTAAAGTAAGATTTTTAAGCACAAGTGAGATTTCATCAGAAGGAGGAAAACATAGATGAGAGCAGTGCTGTTTGATAGAAATATAATGCAAGCCTCATAGGAAATTTTAGATTTTCTAGTAGCCATGTAAAAAAAAGTAAAAAGAAACAGATGAAATTAATTTTAATAATACATTGCATTGAACCCAATATAGCCACTATATTATCATTTCCACTATATTGTCCATTATATTACGAACATGTAATAATTTTTAATAAAGCATTGAGATATTTGACATTAACTTTTGGTACAAAGTGTTTGAAATCCAGTGTGTATTTTACATATACATACATCTCAATTTGGACCAGCCATGTTTCAAGTGCTCAGTAGGCACATCTGGCTAGTGGCCAAGTGGCCACCATATTGGGCAGTGCAGGACTAGAGCATTTCAAAGACAGAAAAGAGGCAGAATGTCTGGGAAGCTACAAGCAAACCCGTGTGGTTAGAGCTGTGTGTGTGTGTGTGTGTGTGTGTATGTGTGTGTGTGTGTGTCTGTTTGTCTGTCTGTGTCTGTGTTTTGGAGAGGAGCGGTAAATGCGAAAAAGGTAGATTGGGATAAGAATATGAAAGACGTTTGACTTTATTACAGTGGAACCATTGACAGTTTTCAGCAGGATTACATTTTCACATCTGTATTTTAAAATTCTAATTCTAGAGGCAGTATAAAAAATAAATTTAAAGAGGGTTGGAATTAGAAGCCAATGAAGGGACATAAATGGCCGTTCATTCAGGAGATGATGAGAACTTGCGTGTGTAGTTTTGAGATGCATGAGGAAAGAATTTAATAGCTATTTTTTATTAGTATTAGCAGGACTTGGCAAACATTTGGATGTGGGGAGTGAGAAAGAGGAAGTGAAAACGTCATTAGGTTGGAGCATGGGCAACTGTTTGAATAACATTAAGTGAGAAGAAATTGAAAAATACAAACAAATTTTAAAAGGACAATAATTAGTTTGACCTGTTTTGTGCATACTAAGTTGACGTTTGTAAGAGACATTTGAAAATACTGAGCAGTACCATGTTCAATAATGGGAAAACTTGCATCATAAGATTGATAATCTCTATGCAATTGATATCCAAATTTAGTGCAATTTTAATCATAAGTCCCATTTTTTAAAAAAAACTGACCAGATCAAATATTTCATGTGGAAGAATGAACATGTTAAAATTTCCAAGAAAACGTTGAAATAGTAGGGTGATATTGAAGAATAAGAGTAGAAGAATATCATAACCAGATAGTAAAATGGGTATATGTTAAAATATATTACAACTGCCATAATCAAACTGTATAAAATAGGCACAAGAAAAGACAGTGTCTAAAAACAGAAGGCATACCCAAATGAGACTAGAACGAGCATTTAGAGGAGTGTCTGTTTATACAGGTGTAGGCAGCATAAGAGGATGAATAGGGAGGCTGAGGCACTTTGGTGACAAAGGAAGGAAAGATGGGGGGAAAATATTCCAACCTCTCTCTCTTTATGATCTCTCATTGGCCAAAACCTATTTAAAATCAGAAAGCAAGAGGGCCTGAATGATGTAGGCCCTAGGGGTCAGTTCCCTGGGATGCAGGGCTGGGCAGAGAATGAATCTGAGGGAGTAAAGTAAGGCTATCTAGCACACAGGGAAAGTTAATAGATGATAATTCGTTAGGGAAAAAAGTCTTTAAAAAGTTGTTCTAGCTATCCCTTGGAAGACAATTGTTGAATCATATAAATAAAAAAATAAATTCTAGATGGATTAAAGATCTAAATGTTAAAAATAACATTTTTTTCTGACTCCTGGTTGAGGGAGTCCTTCTTAAGCAAGAGGGGAAACTATAAAGAATAAGATGAGATTATTTACATATATATGCATATATGTAAACAATAATATAGCTATATTTAAATAATAAATATATATAACAAGTTACATTGTATATATAAACCAAATTCTGGCAAAAATTGTAATAGGGAATATCGAAAGGAAAACAATAGATTAGGAAAAATATTTGCAATATATATGAGAGACAAAGGGTTAATATGTTTTATATTCAAAGAGCTACTAAAAATTAATAAGGAAGTTAACCCAATTTTAAAAAATGGGCAAAGGATATAGATAGACATTTTATAGAAGAGGAAATGCAAATGACCATAAAACATGAAAAAATTTTTCAACCTCACTTTTGGTCAGGGAAGTTCAAAGCCAAACAAATATAATTTTCATCCATTAGATTGGGCAGTGTTTTCTCATGATTTTTTTTTTAATTGAAAAATGACTAAATCCATAGGGTAAAAAAGTCAAATGCTACTAAGCTATATAATGAAACAAGCTTCCCTCTTATTCTAAATCACTTGTTCCCCAAACTCTATCTCCAGGGGCAGCCACTATGAAGTTTTCTTGTGTGTCTTCCTAGAAATATCCTCTATATCAAGTATACAATGAAAACATATATAATAAAAACAAAAATCACAAAAAGGACCATGCCACAGCCATCATTCTGGCCACTGGTTTTTCATTTTGTATGTCTATTATATTTTAGAGCTATATAGTATTCTATCCTTAGGATGCACTGTAATTAACCAGACCTTTAAGCTCTTTCTAAACTGTTGCTGTTATAAACAACTCTACAGAGAACATCCTGTGTGTTCAGATATACCTGCAAGAGAAATTCAGAGATGTGTAATTGCTGGATCAAAGAGTGCGTGCATTTCAGATTTTATGGGTATTAACAAACTGCTTTCCAAAGTGGTCACACGAATTTTACTCCCAGGAACTGTAGATGTTGAAGGATACACATCATGATGTTAACACAAGTTACCTCAGGGGTTGGAATGGGTGAAAGGCAGATTTTACTTTTCTTGTTTATATATTTCTGATTTGTTTTGTTATAGCACCCAGGAATTACTTTGTAGTTACTATTTTTAAAAAATAAGTATCAGGAACCGGCTGAGTGGCTCAGTTGGTTAAGAGCTCGCTCAAAAGTGTGAGCTCTAGCAATAGGGTCACTGGTTCGATTCCTGGCCCAAGCTGAGCTGCTGCTGAGCTGCTAACAGGTGGCAGGATGGCTCAGCTAAAAAAAAAATAGTAAGTACCAGTCTGACATTCAGTGAACATATAGGAGAATGGGAAGAAGACAAAAATTAACTAGACAGCTGGGCATAATGAAAAAGCCCTATTTAAACAAATTTTTTTAATTGTCAGCCTTTTTGAAAGTAAGACCCCTACAAAAGAATTTAAGTATGGCTAAATGGAAATTCTAGAGTTATCTTCACTTAGATGAGCCCCTAAGGGGCTGAAAGCTCATTATCTTCACCGTTTACCTGCCTAATTTCTTTCTTTCTTTCTTTCTTTTTTTTTTTTTTTTTTTGCATACCACTAAAAAGCTGGAAAATGTTAGTGCCTTATGTGCCCCATGAACTCCTCTGGAAGATGGTAATTTATCTGGGTCATTAACAAGAAAGCACTGCTAACTCTTCCTCATTAAATGCAAATTCTGTTTTAAAGGTCTTCTCACATGGTTACCTCCATTTTCAAAAATTTCCCATCCTTTTGCATTTTCTGCTGGTGGCCCCTCTGCAATATGGTTCTGCAGGCTTGTGGAGGGCTTAGCTCTGAAAGGCGCAACACGGAGGGCATTGCTTATCAGGGGTTTTGTGAGCAGATGTCTTCTGTGCATTCCTGTCCTTCATGGCAAGTGCCCTGCACTAAGGCAGACCAAGGAGAGCCATATGGCTGTGGATGGGCCCCTGACTTTAAGGAAAACAGGGAGTTTCCCGTAACCTTGAGAAGGAAAGAAAGCAGTACCTGGGGCTTTTGAGAGAAGATGGTAGGAACTAATGGTGACATTGGACAGGACTATGCAGAAGAGAAATAAAGCTAGGATGCAAAAGGATTTCAGAAAAGAGTCACATAATAGAATTTTATTTTAACAAATGAAAAAATTGAATACATTATTAAAGACTCTAAAAGCCAAATTTGCATTTTAGACTGGTTTTTGTTTGTTTGTTTGTTTTCTTCCTGAAAGTTTTTATGTGTACAACATCATTCCATTTGGACTAAAGGGGAGAGGGAGAAATTTCCTTTTCCCTATAAGGGAAAAGGAAAATTCTTGTTACCTGGGTGTACAAGACACTTCACAATATTCTCCCTTTACTGAAGGCCAACAATTATCAAGCATAGGAGAGATTTAAAATGAAAATATACATTATTTCCTCAAAAAAGTTTGTCTATTGGGGAAAGTAGAATTAAAGCAAATGATTATGATATATGGAAGTATAACAATGGAAGCCACAGAAAACAGCCCCAAAGAGGAGTAATTCATTCTAGTTGAGGGTTAAGGACAGATTCCTCAAGGTGGTGACATCTAGGTGGATTTGTTCGTTTTTGTTTTTTAATTTTATTGGGGAATAGTGTGTCTTTACAGGACCCACCAGTTCCAAGTCAAGTAGCTGTTTTTAATTCAGTTGTGGAGAGTGTAACTCAGTGGCCCATGTGGGGATCGAACCAGCAACCTTGGTGTTAAGAGCACTGCGCCCTAACCAACTGAGCTAGGTGGGGTTTTAAAAGAGAGCCAGAAGGCAGACAAGGGGAAATGCAGGGAGAGCATTCCAGGCATGTGCAAAGGCAGGGCAGGGTAACACTGCTTGATGACTACAGGCAGCAACACAGTCAGGCACTCCTCTTGGAGAAGAAAGTACAAGGAGGAGTAGAAAAACACAAGGTTGCTTCATTTGTCCACTTCCTCTTCATTTACCTCTCTTTCCCTGGTTAACTCCTAATTGTCATACAAGATCCTGCTCAAATGTCACGAGTTTGAATTCTTCACTGCTGAATGCTGCATATATCCTTTATTAATCACACATTATTATAATTATATGTGCCGCAAGGCCACCTCCCTGAGGTTTGCCTATTTGTACTTTGGGAGTCAGATGTGTCTGATAATCCTATGGTGCAGGCAAAGCTTCCAGAGCTGTGTTTCTATAAGGAACTGAGGACCCTTCTGGGAGAAAACTCTTCTTTAGAGAAGAAAAGCCAAGAATAACATCCTGTGACAAAGCCTCAGTTGTAACAAAGCAGGGCAATTTGAGGACCACATTATGTGCCTGTGCTGATTCGTAAGCTCTATCCCTCACCTCCAAATCTAGGTGTTCTGTTTGCTCTGTGATGCTGGTGCTGTGATTCTGCTCTGCCCATAGAAAGCACTAGAGGGAGATGGGGACGCAGGAGTGAAAAGAGACTTGTTCCTCCCTGTTTGCTCTCTGTTTGTGTGTCTAAGGGATAGTGCTTCACCTGGGTATAACAGCTGCATACCAAATCCCCTCCGAGGTGCCAGTGGCAATTGGGTGGCACCCCTCCTCAAAGGTCGAGTCCCAGCTTTGCATGCTTTCTTCTCCAAACTTCTAGGTTACAAAAATCCCCAAATTTCCCCTTTCTGCCCAAGCCCTATGGGCAATGGCTGTTTCCTACAGCTACTTTCTCTGGATAACCCTGATGTCTCCTTTGCCTTTTTTGGTCCTCCTATGCCTGTTTAACCAAGTCACTACATTGAATTCTCTGTTAAAATCACCACTGTGGCTGCTATTTTCCTACTGGACCCTGACTGATATACACTTCCTTCCACTCAGTTCTCCACAGACTTATATCTGAATCTTACGGGATGTAAGTAAAACACTGAAAGATAATTTTCTGCAAAAACAGTATTGTTTTGTATCCCTCTTAGACAGCGTGGCTCAAAAATGAACATGTTCTTATCATTTGGCCATGAAATCTTTCTAATATTCTTCTGCAGAAGAATTCTCCTTTGGGGCTCCATGGAATCATTGAATTTGTAGGGTTTCATACAATGGTAACCAGTTGAAAAGGTCAGGGCTGGAGGAGAGGAAAATTTGGCTGATGGTCAGGCAGGTAAAGTAAATGAATAGTCGGTGAGGGCAGGCTGAGTGATGCGGTGGTTAAGCGCTGGCTTGGGAAGCCAGCGGCCCAGGTTCGCGTCCCACATATGAGGGCCAGTGACACTGCCCTCAAAAAAAAAAAAAAAGTCAGTGAAAGGAGAGGCGGGCCATTGGTAAAACAGAGACCAATTTCCCTTATTATCAATTATCAGTAAGGGAAAAACGATTTCTTAGTTCCAACCTATTACTGCTATGTGGGAATGAGGGGTCTGTATCTTCTACATTTTCATGAAAGTTCAAAATTGAGATTTTTTAGGTAAAATTAGTTAGAAACTAATTCCAAGTAGAAAAAATAACTATGCAAGTTAAACAATATCTTTATCATTATAAGCCATTGGTCGCTACTTCTGAAATCCTCGGGAACTAATAAAAGTTATTCATGAGACTTGTGGGAACTTTAGGAATACTTGACCTTGGGAGATATCTTCACAGGGCACTTTGTTTCTATCATTGCAGATGTGGGTAAGAACCAGTGACACACTGTTTATATTTATTCAAATATCTTCTTCCTTATTAGACTGGGAACCTCTGGGAGTCAAAGATTATGGTACAAGGATTACAGGGGCAAGGATTATATCTAATTCATCTGTTATGTCTAGTCCCTGGCATAATGCCTGGAATACAGTAGTTTCAATAAGTTTTAACAAACGGATAAATTAGGTATTAGATAACATAATGTGCAAAATACAGCTTGGAAATTTGACCTGTGTTCTACTCCTGGATTTACCATTAGCTGTTTGACTTTGGGAAACCACATAATTTGTCTGAAATGAATTTTTTGCATCAGTAAAGTGGAGATAGATACTAATACCTACCTTTCAAGGTTTTCTGTTTTTATTATTTATCAAAAACTTCTCTCCAAGGTTATATCAATTTATCCTCAATTTATTAAGATAGCAAAAGTGAAAGTGACTTGTGGAGGCATTAGCAATGAATGGGGGTGGGGGTGGGGCTTCAAATGCTTTGTCTTTCAGTAGCTTGCTCTATGTGTGTAGCACAACTAGGGCTAAAACTCTGATGCAAAGTATCCTAGTCCAGAGATATTTCACCTATATGTGTTGACAGTCAATAAATATGTATTGGGAGAGAATTATTTTATTCACCATTGAATTGCATTTCCCCCAAAACAACTCTGCGCTCTGCTGTGTTGAACATTCACCCACCATTCAATGAGGAAAACCGCCCACATGACCCACATTTATGCAGCTCAAATTTTTTAAAGTATTTTTAAAAGGATGTATCTTTAATTAATTTTCCTTTTCTGGAATATCTAAGGTTATGATTTGAGAAAATAGCCCTCTTATGAAATGTACTTTTTGGATTTCTTCCCAGAAGTCACTTTTCCTATTCTCAAATTATTTGAAGTAATAACTAGTGATTTTTTGTAGTGCCAGTATTTAATGTGTTTGAGGTGTTTATGTGATGAATTGGATTCTGGATGCCACCAGACAGAAAGCTCCTCCCACCTCATTCCCTCACTGTTAACTTTCTGTTGCCTCTATCCAAGGCCTCCATAACATCACCATTAGATATGACCTAGAGGTCCCTCTCTTTTGTTTCTTCCTTGTGCCTAACTTCGCTGTCAATCTTCAGGCAAATGTGAGTTTGGTCATGTGACAAGGAGCACAGGCTAATTTATTAGATCTTGGGAAAACAAACTTCATAGAGTTAGACTAATTATACATACATATGTTGTTGTTTTTTTATCCAATTAATTCAGCTTGACCTCACTTGGTATAACTGTTAAGCTTTTTAAAAATATGTTCTATTTTACTTCCTACACTACAGATTTTGGACTCATCAAGTCTCCACAATCATGTGAGACAATCCTTAGAATAAATATTTCTACATATCTATATATGTAGCTATAGATATATAGAGGTAGAGATAGATAGATATAAAACCAACAGGATGTATGTATGTATAGGTATATATAGAATGAACAGGATACAGTCTGTTGGTTTTATAGCTATCTATCGTATCTATCTATCATCTATCTATCTATCTATCTATCTATCTATCTATTCACACACATATATTCTGTTGTTTCTATTTCTCCGGAGAAACCTGACTAATATAAAACCATAAAAGAAAAATGTATAAATTAAATTTCATCAAAATTTAAAACTTTTGCTCGTCTAAAGGCACCATAAAGAAAATGAACGTTTTGCCACAGACTGGCAAAAATTATTTGATATGCATGTATGAAAAAGGAGTTGTATTCAGAATATATGAAGAATCTTACATATCAATAAGGCAATAAATAATACATGACTAAGATATGAACAGGCACTTCACAAAAAGAAGATAGGCAAATGGCTAATAAGCACATAAAAAGATACTTGACATTATTAGTGTCAAATATACGGAAAGCAGGACACTAGTTAAAGTGGGGAGAACAGATGTATTCAGTAATAACTACTGCAATAGGGAAAAGAGTCCAGTGTGACCCGTACTCAACATTTATTTATGTGGAAGTGATTAGGTGTTTTAGAGGGAGACTGAGGGAATAGGGAGGGGAGAACAGTGGGTGCTTGAGTAGAATCATGGAAGTAGAAATTTACAAAAGTCAGGAAGGGGGGTTAGTTAAAAGTGACCAGGACATATGGGTTTGTTAATCAGCATTTATCCGGAGGAGAAACAAACTTCTCATATCTTTATGACCGGAGACAGTGATGTAAATTAGGGCAAGGGATCCTATGAAGGTGGGCCCTTACCTTCCCACAGGAAGTGGGAACAAGATGAGAGTTATCTCCCCAAATGCTTACATTTCAAAGAGATGACTCAGGTTCTCAAGACAAGTTTTGGGTGATATATTTCCAAGGGAACAGAAAGTGTTTATAGTTCAGAAGTTTTTAAAGTAACTGTTCTTAAGAGGAGTTTCAGGGGCCTATCTGCCTGTTACCATTTTAAGGGGAACTAAGGTCATTCTAGGGATGAGGCCTTGAGCTGTTTGAAACTATGCTAGTGTTGGTTCAAGTCTCTTAGTTTGGGTAGACAAAATCATTTAGACTAAGAATATGCAGTTTTTATAAGTGAAAATTGAGGCCTAGTCGAGAAAGAGCTCAGAGAAACCTGACTAGAATTTGGTCAAGGAGAGAATCTTTGTCATGAGTCATCCGGAAAACTACAATGAGATAACATTGCACTTCGAGAATTGCTTTAAAAAAAAAAAGCAACTTAACAATAGCAAGTGTTAAGGATGTGGAGCAAGGATTGCTGTAAATACAAATACTTTGGAAAACAATTTGGGAGTTTCTTGTAAAGTTAAGCATTATAGTTTCGCTTCTACATATTTATCCAAGAAAAGTGTCCATCAGGAAGTGAATGGGTAAACAAACTCTGGCATATCTGTATAATGGAATCCTACTCAGCAGTAGAATGGAACAAACCATGAATAGGTGAATCTCAAAATCATGCTGAGTGAAAGAAGCCAGACAAAAAAGTATATGTGCTATGATTTTATTTATCTAAAATTCTATAAAATGCAAACTAACCTATGATAACAGAAAGCAGGTCAATCTTGGGAAAGAAGTGGAGGGAGGGGTAGATTTCAAAGATTCAGGAAGAAACTTTTGGAGGTGATAGAAATGTTTAGTATGTTGGTTGGGATGATAGTTTCATTGGAAAACTCATAAATCATTTACTTTAAGTATGTGCAGCTTATTGCATGTACAGAATAGTCTAGTGATGTATTAAAAATTGAGATTTCAAATATACATTATGCAAACATTTATTTAACACCTTTATTAAATTGAGGAAACAGGAAACAACTTTGCTTGTAATAATAATATCTAGATCATAGGTTGCCAACTTTTTCTATAAAGAGCCAGGCAGTATATATTTTAAGCAGGACACTTGCAGTTTCTGCAGCATATGTTTTTTCTTCTATTCTTTTTTTTTTTTAAACACTTCAAAAAATGTAAAGACTATTCATACTTTGTGGGCCAAACAAAACACGCTGTGTACCAAATTTATTTCCATCCAAGAGGGCTAACGCAACTATCATTTTATTCATATTTATTTTATTTTAATATTGGTTTTTCAAGATGGACTCACCTTCCTGATCTTATTTGATGAGGGTGAATACATTTGCAAGGCTGCTAGGGATGATAGATCTCATCTTACCACTGGGGGGAAGCTAACTACTGGGGAGTCTGAGTGGATTTCCAGATGGTCAACCAGTGCCACCAAACTTTAACTGGCACATTCCATTTTAAGGAAGATGTAATAAATTGGAAAGGAAATATAAAGACAACTAATGCTAAAATGGCACCTTCCTAGTGAGAGGGGATGGTCATATTTATTATGTTTTTAATCCTCCCAGGAATCCTATCAATTTTGTTGGGCAGAAAATAAACATTTATAGAGACTTTATCACTGACAAAACAAATTCACTTATTTTATCTAATTATATCCTCACAGTAAATCCTAGCCTTGGTATGATTAAAATCTAGTTGTTACCCCAGAACCTTATTATTTATACCTTGAAATAACCTAATCTTTACTTCTTTATAAAATGTATTTGTGATCATCAAATGAATTTGTAGACAAGCCAAATTTAAAGATATTTTTCATATTCAATCCTTATGGTATTTGAACTGTAGGAAGCATGTCTAAAGCACTGCCTTGCTTTGTCTATGTCACTGAACAATTATTTTTCAATATGAAATTCCATAGTACATGAATACCATCTGCAATGTACTCCACTAACATGGCCTAAAACTTTATATTTACATTAATCTATTTTTGATAAAAGAAGAAAATAATCATGTAAAATATCTTTAATGTTCCCTACAAAAATTTAGATATATTTAATATGCTTTCAAACCAGTTTTTAAAATTAGTAAACAATAGAATCAGACTGCATCTTTTAGTTAGAAAATTAGAAAATTTGAGTAAAAGGTTGTTTTTCATTCTGGAAAATGTTATTCATAGATAGTGAAAAGAATGTTTAAAAGTTACACAAAAAACGACATACCCCTCAATAAAGTCAATTATTAGATGTGCTTACTTTAAAACCCAGTGTAATTTTAAAAAGATTTCTTGTTGATCACCTCCCTCAGACAAAAATATGAAAATCAAAATCACATGTTGGAAGAGTGATGAGTTACATTATTTTTTCCTATTTCCTGGGTATAATTTACTTAGGCATGTACATAAACTAGGGATGATTTATCTAGTTTATACAGAATAGTAATTTCCCATGTAATTTTACCCAGTTTTTGCAGAAACTCATTTTGGGCTAACAGCAGTAGTTAATAAATCATTAGAGGGAATTTGCTTTGTGATAGGTATAATTAATAATCAAGACTTCTAGACTTATTCCCTCAAAGCCTTCTATATTAATCAAATTACTCACGTTTCTAAAGGCAGCAGTAGGCAGCATATATATTTTTGCAGGAAATATAAATTGTATTAGGGATAAATATCTTGGAAACATAATGATGTCTTTTTAAATAGTTTTGCTGTGGTAATTTACTGTGGAAATTGAATTAAAATGTTGAGGATTTCTTTGAAGTGATTTAATTCTAAAGAGAACAAAACAGGAAAAATGGCAAATATTGGAAAATTTTGAAAGAAGCTTCTGAGTTTCAGTCTTTTATGGAAAGGACAAAAGGGAAAGTGTACTGCAGGATATTTATTGGGCCATACTTTGAAGAATCTTGTGGTTTCAATAATTCTTTCAGAACATACATTTTAGAGTCTCGTAGGAGAGCCAGTACTTCAAAATGCATTAACTGTCTGGAAAATTGGTGTAGGGCAGACAAGGTGTCCTTTTCGTGATAAGGGTTGATTCACATCTCTCTCAGACCTTGGTTAGTCTTAAGAAAATTTATAACAAAGACATTCCGGTGATAATTCTGATATCTCTTGTGTGTCAGACTGTAGACATAGGTCCGCTGCTACTTAAACCATAGTTATACATGTACAAACCACATTGTATAAATGTGTAATTCTAGCATATGAAAAACCATTTCAGATGTCTGTTATCATCCTCAGGGCTCTAGACTGTCTGAGACCCACCTCTTCCGGTGCTGGTGGAAAGAAGCCAAGTTTCCAGACTGTATAGCAGGGCTTGTAAGGTGGATGGCCTCTGCTTCTGAATTTGCTTCTTGACTCAAAGCTACCGAGGCTGCGGAGGGCATCACTGGCTCACAAGGAGACTCTCCATTCCTGCTAACAGTGTTTCATTCACTATGCCTTGGTGTCTTTCAGAAACAGGAGGCTTATCAGATAGCTTGTGTCACCAGTAATTTTTCAAGATATTCAGTTGTAAAGATATACACATACACATCCACATTCACACACCCACACATGTGTGCACCCACATGCACACACTCATTCACTCTTTTCCATCACCTCATAATGACAGAAATTTTATGGGTGCTAAACAGATATGAGGTTATGAAGGCAGACTTGATTACTCACCATAGTTTTAATTAGGCAGGAGAAGAAATAGCTGTGGATTCAAATTTTAATGCAAGAATTATGTCTACAAGTTAAAAACAAACAAACAAAACCAACAAACATAGAACCTTGAACCAAACATTCCCATGCTCAGATTACAACTGGATAAAATGATAACTAATTTCAACAGGTGTACAAGTAATTAAGGATCATAAGTCAGCATGTAAATTTCTACATCACAACTCTCACGCAGGAAAGAATACTGCAGACAGTTGACCCTAACAGCCATCTGTGGGAAGTTTATAACCCTGGCATTCAAGATCACCAGACTTGTCAAATGGGAGAGTGGCACTAACACATTTGTCCTTTCGACTCAAATATCTGTTTCTTTATTTGCAATTTAAAATATACTGTGGTATTTCATTTCCATCCACACAAATGTCAGGGCTTCTGAATTGCTTCTTCTTCTTCTTTTTTTTTTTTTAAAAATAATGCTCCATAAAAAAGAATAATGATATGAAACAAATTGTAAGGTGGCCTTGAGAAAGACTGAGAACAAATTCTCCCCACCCCACCCTAGTACATACTTTCCAATGCTTGACTAATTTTTTTTTTGCAGTAACACAGTGAACAATGCAGGCATTGACAATTCTGGCAAATGTCTTCAAAAGCTGCTGTGGGGTCAGCATATGATCCTGTGTAAATGTCAGGTTCAAAATTGCTGCCATCCAGGGTGCCTGGGCCTTTGTCTAAGCTGCCCCAGGCCCAAAACTGGTGGTAGCTGGCCTTGGTTCACAGTGAGGCCATGCCCACATGCCTCCAGGTCTAGTATAGCAGTCAACCATATATAGCTTTGTGACTCCTACCAGGTAGACACGGGCCTGTCACAGGCAAGGCTCAAATTGGCCTGCATGGGACTCCCTCCCAAAAGACACCAGAAACAATATACCCAGAGGCTAGTTTCAGACCACACCAGAGCACTACCTGGTTAGCCCCACAAGCAGCACACCTAAAGGGTGGTCTCAATAGGCACAAGAACCTGCTGGGACAAATCCCCCTGGGAGGGGTGAACTCCCACACAGCAGCTCATACAATGTGTGCATAGCCAATGCTCACAGTTACCTTGGGAGTCAATCCCACTCACTGATGTGCCAAAAGCAATCGAGGAACAACTACAACAGGAGAACATACACAACATACACAAGGGACACTCCTGGAACACATGCACAGCAGATGAAGGAGAAGATGCCATTGGACCATATAGGACACATACTACACATACTACATAAAGATACCCAGCAAAGACTGAGAGACATAGGAGACCTACCTAATACATAGAATGAAACACAGATCGGCAGTCAGAATGAGGAAACAAAGACACATGTCCCAAATAAAAGAATAGGAGAAACTTCCAGAAATAGAAATAAATGAAATGGAGGCAATCAACCTACCTGCAACAGAATTTAAAATAGTAGTTATAAGAATGCTTAAGGAACTTAGTAAGAATTAAACGAAGAGATAGTAAGCATAAAGAAGGACATAAAAAAGAAACATAAAAAGAACCAGTCAGAAATAAAGAATACAATAACTGAAATGAAGAATACACTAGAAGAGATCAACAGCATATTAGATAAAGCAGAGGATCAAATCAGTGATTTAGAAGAAAACACCCAATTGGATCAACAAAAAGAAAAAAAAAATAATAAAAAGAAGATAATTTAAGGGGCTTTGGGGACAACATTAAGCATAGCAACAAGCACATCCATAGGAGTACCAGAAGGAGAAGAGAGGGAGCAAGGGGTCAAGAACATATTTGAAGAAATAGTGACTGAAAACTTTCCTAACCTGGTGATGGAAATAGACACACAAACCCAGGAAGTGCAGAGTCCCTAACAATATGAATCCAAACAGGCCCACATAAAGATACATAATTAAAATGGCAAAGGCTAAAGACAAAGAGAGAATCCTAAAAGCAGCAAAAGAAAGACAACTATTTACTTACAAGGGAGCTCCCGTAAGACTATCAGCTGATTTCTTAACAGAAACTTTGCAGACTGCAAGGGAGTGACAGGAAATATTCAAAGTAATGAAAAACAAGGGCCTGCAATCAAGGCTACTCTACCTAGGAAGGCTATCATTTAAAACTGAAGGAGAGATAGAGACAAGAAAAGCTGAAGGAATCATCAATCCAGTATTACAAAAAAAAAAAAATGTTAAAAGGACTTCTTTAAGCAGAAGAAAGAAGAAAACAAACAATGGTAAAAAATATGAATAATAAAATGACAATAACTACATATCAGTAATCACTTTAAAATGTAAATAGATTAATTGTGCCAATTAAAAGACATAGGGTAGCTGAATGGATAAGAAAACAAGACCCATGAATATGCTATCTTCAAGAGACCCACCTTAGAATGAAAGACACATATAGACTGAAAGGGATGGAAAAACATATTATACATAAATGTAAATGAGAAAAAAGCTGGAGCAGCAATACTTAGACAAAATAAACTTTAAAACAATGATTAGAAGAGACAAAGGACATTACACAATAATAAAAGGATCAATCCAAAACGAGGACATCACCCTAGTAAACATTTGTGCACCCAACATAGTAGCTCCTAAATATACAAAACAAATATTGACTGACATAAAGGCAGAGTTAACAGTAACACAGTCATAGTAGGGAACTTTAACACCTGCCTCACTGACACCAATAGACAGATCTTCCAGACAGAAAATCAACATGGAAACAGCAGCCTTAAATGAGACACTGGATCAGATGGATTTAATTGATATTTGTAGAGCATTTCACCAAAAACAGCAGAATCTACATTATTTGCAAGTGCACAGGGAATATTTTCCAAGATAGACCACATGTTAGGCCACAAAACAAGTCTCAATACATTTAAGATTGAAATCACTTCAAATGTCTTCTCCAACCACAGTACTATGAAGTTAGAAATCAATTACAAGAAAAAACTGAAAAACACTCAAACACATGGTTGTTAAATAACATGCTACTAAATGATGAATTCACACTGAGATCAAGGAAGACATCAAAAGATACAGTAAGACAAGTGAAAATGAAGACACAATGACCCAAAATCCATGGGACACACAGAAAGCAGCCCTAAGAGAGAAATTCATAGCATTAAATCTCAGTCTAACTTTACATCTAAGGGAACTAGAAGAAGAATAGCAAACAAAGCCCAGAGTGAGAACAAGGAAGGAAATAATAAAGATCAGAGTGGAAATACAAGGTGTGATCAAAACATACAGTGAATGTTTAAATTAAAAAATATTACAGTAAAAGACACATTGCCATTAATCCCCCTTAAAATACTCCCCCTCTCTTCAAACACACTTATCCCATCATTCATGCAACTTTCTGAAGCAGTTCTGGAAGTCCTCTTTCATGAGTGTCTTTAGTTGCACTGTCATGGCTGCCTTGATGTGCTGAATCCATTCAAAACGTTTACCTTTCATGGTCATTTTGACTTTGGGGAAGCGCCAGAAGTCTTACAGTGCCAGATCCAGTGAATAAGGTGGATGAGAGCACACGTAATGTTTTATTTGACAGAAATTGCCGTATCAGAAGCAATGTGTGATAGAGAGCCTTTCCTTTGTGATCAAGAAAAATGGTGTATGCTGCTGCTAAATGCCATCCAATGGAAATCAGGGATCTTCAGTATGGGAAGTGATACATGGAACTTTAGTGTGTGACAAGTTTCAACTTCATCAGTGCAGTCAGTTGGGTGTGAGCTATGCTTGAGAGAAGGTGTATTTTTTTTTTACTTCTTTTTATTGTTTTTTTTTCTTTTTTTATTTTATTTTAATTAGTTTCAGGTGTACAACACAGTGCAATAGTTATACATTTTACCGCTCAAAGTGACAACTCCCCACCCCCAATTCACCACCCCACTCCCCCCCCATATCATATATATCTATTACTCTTCCTCTGACTCTCTTCCACAGTATAATCCACATCCCGTGACTATCTATATATATTCAATTACAGTAGGTATACCACCTCCGCTTTAGTAATACAGTGCAGTGATCAAACCTCTACTCCATCCATGAAATGGTCTCCCTAACAAGACCTATGATCATCTGCCGTTCCACAGAATATTTACAACATTATTAATTATATTCCCCAAACTGATTTTCATATCCCAGTGGCAGTATTGTAGTTGCCTATTTTTGCTGTCTAATCCCTTCCCCTTCTCCGTCATCCCCATTCCCCTCCCAATTAGCAACCCTGATTTTTTCCTCTATATCTATGAGACAGTTTCTGTTTACTTTGCTCATTCATACAGTTTTTCAGATCCAACATATGAGTGAAATCATATGGTACTTGTCTTTCTCCGACTGACTTATTTCACTTAACATAACAGTCTCTAGATCCATCCATATTGTTGCCAATGGTACGATTTCATTCTTCTTTATAGCGGAGTAATACTGCATTGTATAAATATACCACAGTTTCTTAATCCAGTCATCTACTGATGGGCATTTTGGTTGTTTCCAAGTCTTAGCTATTGTAAATTGTGCTGCTATGAACATAGGGTGCATAACTTTTTTTGAATAGGTGTCTTGGTTTTTTCAGGATAAATACCTAGGAGTGGAATTGCTGGGTCAAACGGTAGCTCTATTTCCAGTTTTTTGAGATACCTCCATACTGACTGCCATAGTGGCTGCACCAATCTGCAATCCCACCAACAGTGCAGCAGGGTCCCCTTTTCCCCACAGCCCCGCCAGCACTTGTTGTTTGTTGATTTGTTGATGATAGTCATTCTGACTGGAGTGAGGTGGTATCTCATGGTGGTTTTTATTTGCATTTCTCTAATGACCAGTGAGGTTGAACTTTTATTTATATGCCTGTTGGCCATCTGTATGTCCTCTTTAGAGAAATGTCTCTTCATATCTTCTGCCCATTTTTTAATTGGGTTGTTTGTTTTTTTGGTGTTGAGTTTCATGAGTGTTTTATAAATTTTGGGTATTAACCCCTTATCAGATATATCGTTGGCAAATATATTTTCCCATTCAGTAGGCTTCCTTTTTGTTTTATTAATGGTTTCCTTTGTTGTGAAAAAACTTTTAAGTCTGCTATAATCCCATATGTTCATTTTTTCTTTTACTTCCCTTGCCCGTAGGGATGTATCAGTAAAAATATTGCTCCGGGTAATGTCTGCAAATGTACTCCCTATATTTTCTTTTAGGATTTTTATGGTTTCAGGTCTTACATTTAAGTCTTTAATCCATTTTGAATTTGTTCTTGTATAAGGCATAAGGAGGTGGTCCAGTTTCATTTTTCTGCATGTGTCAGTCCAATTTTCCCAGCACCATTTATTGAATAGACTATCTTTACTCCAGTGTAAATTCTTGCTTCCCTTGTCATAGATTAACTGTCCGTAAATGCCTGGATTTATTTCTGGGCTCTCTGTTCTGTTCCACTGATCGATGGGCCTGTTTTTATGCCAATACCAAACTGTCTTGATTACTGTAGCCTTGTACGTTTTGATGTCTGGTAGCGTGATCCCCCCGACTTTGTTTCTATTTCTCAGAATTGCCGAGGCTATTCTGGGTCTTTTATGATTCCATATAAATTTTAGGATTATATTTTCTATTTCTGTGAAAAATGCCCTTGGCAGTTTGATAGGAATTGCATTGAATCTATATATTGCTTTAGGCAGTATGGACATTTTAACTATATTAATTCTTCCTATCCATGAGCATGGTAGATGTTTCCATTTATTGTATCTTCTATGATTTATTTCTTCAGTGTCTTATAATTTTCTGAGTACAGATCTTTCACTTCTTTGGTTAAATTTATTCCTAGGTATTTTATAGTTCTTGACGCAATTGTAAATGGGACAGTTTTCTTAATTTCTCTTTCCATTAGTTTATTATTGGTATATGCAAATGCCACTGATTTCTGAACATTGATTTTATATCCTGCTACTTTACTGAATTCATCTATCAGTTCCAATAGTTTTTTGATGGAGTCTTTGGGGTTCTCTATATACAGTATCATGTCATCTGCATATAATGACAATTTTACTTCTTCCTTGCCAATTTGGATGCCTTTTATTTCTTTTTGTTGTCTGATTGCTGTGGCTAGAACTTCCAGCACTATGTTGAATAAAAGAGGAGAAAGTGGACAGCCTTGTCTTGTTCCTGATCTTAAGGGGAATGGTTTTAGCTTTTCCCCATTGAGTATGATGTTAGCTGTAGGTTTATCATATATAGCTTTTATTATGTTGAGATATGATCCCTGTATTCCCACTTTGCTAAGGGTTTTTAACATAAATGGCTGTTGGATTTTGTCAAATGCTTTTTCTGCATCTATTGAAATGACCATGTGATCTTTATCCTTCATTTTGTTGATGTGGTGTATCACATTAATTGATTTACGGATATTGAACCAGCCTTGTGCACTAGGGATGAATCCCACTTGATCATGATGTATGATCTTCTTAATATATTGCTGAATTCTGTTTGCTAATATTTTATTGAGAATTTTTGCATCTATATTCATCAGGGAGATTGGCCTGTAGTTTTCCTTTTTTGTGTTATCTTTATCTGGTTTTGGAATCAGGGTGATAGTGGCTTCATAAAAAGAGTTTGGGAGCCTTCTCTCCTTCTGGATTTTTTGGAATAGTTTGAGAATAATAGGTGATAGTTCTTTTTTGAATGTTTGATAAAATTCACTTGTGAAGCCGTCTGGTCCAGGGCTTTTGTTTTTTGGGAGCTTGTCAATTACTGATTCAATTTCCTTGGTAGTAATCAGGGTATTTAGATTTTCTGTTTCTTCTTGCGTTAGCTTTGGAAGGTTGTATGCTTCTAGAAAATTATTCATTTCTTCCAGATTGTCAAATTTGTTGGCATATAGTTGCTCATAGTAATTTCTTAGAATTTTTTGTATTTCTGTGATGTCTGTAGTCATTTCCCCTCTTTCATTCCTGATTTTGCTAATTTGAGTCCTCTCTCTTTTTTTTTTTTTTTTGATGAGCCTGGCTAGAGGTTTGTCAATTTTGTTTATCTTCTCAAGAAACCAGCTCTTGGTTTCATTGATCTTTTGAATTGTTTTTCTGTTCTCTATATTGTTTATTTCTGCTCTGGTCTTTATTATCTCCTTTCTTGTACTCTCCTTGGGCCTCTTTTGCTGTTCTTTTTCCAGTTCTCTTAGATGTAAGGATAGCCTGTTGATTTGAGATTTTTCTTCCTTCTTTAGGTAGGCTTGCACTGCTATAAACTTCCCTCTTAGGACTGCTTTCGCAGCATCCCAGAGATTTTGGGTCATGGTGTTTTCATTTTCGTTTGTCTCGAGGTATCTTTTGATTTCCTCCTTGATCTCATTTGTGACCCACTCACTATTTAATAGCATATTGTTTAGCCTCCATTTATTTGTCAGCTTCCTGGATTTCTTCTTATAATTGATTTCTAGTTTCATAGCATTGTGGTCAGACAATACAGTTGAAATGATTTCAATCTTCTTAAATTTATTGAGACTTGTTTTGTGGCCTAACATGTGGTCTATCTTAGAAAATGTTCCATGTGCACTTGAAAAGAATGTATATTCTGTAGCTTTGGGATGAAATGCTCTGAAAATGTCTGTTAAATCCAGCTGGTCTAATGTGTCATTTAAGGTCGCTGTTTCCACATTGATTTTTCTGGAGAAGGTGTATTTTAAAGCCACAAATCATGGATCATAACACAATGCATCAACATGAAATAGGCAAATGGTTTCACCCTCCATCATGACACACTCCATGTCACACATTGCTGCTGCTTACTGCAGCGCTATTCATAACAGGCAAGATATGAAAACAACTGAAATGACCATCAATATACAATTGGATCAAGAAATTGTGGTATATTTATACAATGGAGTATTACTCTGCCATAACAAAGAATGAAATCTTACCATTTGCAGCAACATGGGTGGACCTAGAGGATATTATGCCGAGTGAAATAAGTCAGACTGAGAAACACCAATACCATGTGGTCTCACTTATATGTGGAATCTAAAGAACAGAATAAACAAACAAACAAAACAGAAATAGACTCATAGATGCAGAGGACAAACTGATGGTTGTTGAATGGAGGAGGACTCCCTGGGGGATAGGCAAGAAAGATGAAGGGATTAGGAAGTACAAATTGGTAGTTACAAAATCATCACAGGGATGCGAAATACAATATGGGGAATACAGTTAATGATGTTGTAAAAACTATATATATGGTGTCAGACAGGTACTAGGCTTATCAGGGGGATCACTTCATAAATTATATAAATGCCTAACCACTGTGCTGTACACCTGAAATTAATATAAAATAATATTAAATGTCAACTATAATAAAAAACATATATATATTTTTTTATTATAGTTTTATATATATATATAGTTACAGGATGTAAAGTACAGATAGGGAATATAGCCAAATTGTATTGTAATAGCTATGTATGGTATCAGATGGGTAGTAGGCTTGTTGGGGTTATTGCTTTGTGAGGGATGTAAATTGTCTAATCATTATGTTGTTTTGTACACCTGAAACTAACAATTAAAAAAATATTGCTGTCACCCAAGATAAAGGTGTGTGGGTTCTCCAGAATGATTTTTTGTTTTTCTTAAAATCAGGGATAGTTCCTTGTGTGTTCCCCACCCATCCGGTTCAATGTACAAAACTTTGCTGTAGGATATGAGACATTTAATGCATATGACCATATACAGCTAAACTAAGTCACATTGTGCTAAGTATAAAATCCAGAATATTAAAAAACCTTTAATCACTTCCTATTGTATTTAGAATACATTTAAAAAGAAAATCTCAGCAACTCCCAAGCGTGGCCTCCATGGGTCTCCATTTTTTTTTTTCTTTTTTTTTTTTTTTTTTAGCTGAGCTATCCTACCACCTGTTGGCAGCTCAACGGCAACTCAGCTCGGGCTGGCATCGAACCGCTGTTGCTCAGAGCTCAGCTCACACTCTTGAGCAAGCTCTTAACCAACTGAGCCACTCAGCCAACCCTCTATGATTTTTTTCATGTTCACCTCTCCCTCCTCACCTTGTCCATCTTCTTCCCTGTGCTGGAGCAATACTGGCTTTCTTTCTGTCCATGGAACATACGACGCTCGTTCTCACCTCAGGGCTTTGGTTCTCACTGTTTCCCCTTTTCCTGATCTTTACTTGCTTGGCTTCTTTTCATCATTTAGTTCTCAGCTCAAAAATTACTTCCCAGGAAGGCCTTCCAGACCACCATAACTGAAGTAGCTAGCCCTCCTGTCGCCTTTCTCAAATTACTCGATGTTATTTCCTTTGTAACACTTTTCATTATCTAAAATTAATTATTTTTTAGAAACTTAATGTCTATCTCCAACTCTCCTACCTGAACCTCTTGAATATAAGACTCATGAAGTCAAGGACTCTTCTAGCTTCTTATTGTTGACCCCAGCACCTAAATCAGTGCCTGGTGCGGACTGAAAGTAGGATAATTGAGTGAGTGGAGGTTTGCTTCATTCAGTGAACTAGGCCAACTTCTAAAGCATTGAATGGTTTCAGGGACACTTTTATCATTCATTTATCAGTCTACACAAGCTTCTTCTAGGCCCTAATCCTAAGCCATTTGTAGGAGCCTGTATCATTAAGGTAGCACTACTAGCTGCAAAAGATAAACTCCACAGTCTCAGTGGCTTACAGTAATACAAGTTTATTTCTCACCCATGTCACAGTGCTATGTGCGATTTCTGGTTGGTTGGCTTCCGTGTGGTCCTTTAGAGACCCAGGCTCCTTCCATCTGTGGCTCTACCTACCTCTAGCAATTTGGTGCTTTCTTCATTTAGTCAGCAGATGGGGAAGGAGACTGGGGAGAAGATATGCATGTGTTTTAACCATTTCATAACGAAGTGGTACCTATCACCTCATTCTCATTCCATTGGCCACATTCATCCATGCAGGCCACATTTAACTGCCAGAGGGACTAGGAAAGCAGTCCAGCTGTGAGCCAAGGGAAAAGGACATGGGATTTGGTGAACTTGAACACCTTTCAATTAATTAAATAAGGAGGCCATTAAATGGAGATGGCTCTACTGCCATGATGGTCTACACAAACAAACTAAAATCTAAACCTATACATGCCTCAAGGTTATGAAATCAAAATGCTAAGGACAACCAGTCACAAAGAGCCAACTAGATTTTAAGTTATATCCAAATGATTTCCTCTTTCTTTCTGCATTTTCTCTGTAAGTCTGTCACCTGCTCCTGTTGGTGACACTTCTATTTCCATTTTGGCACTGACCCATTGGAATTGATTTCTGCTCAAGTAAACTCTTGAACCTTTCTTTCACCTCTGGTTGTAGGCTCTGATTCAATCAGCTGGTATTCCTCTGGAATGCTCCCCTTACTCCCCTGAAATCCTGTTTTTGTTTAGCCAGGTAAATGTTCATTTTATTGCCTCTGAGACTCTGATATTGATTCCCTTAGTCTTGATCCACTTCTCCTTGGTCATAGGTTCATCTAATAGCCTGTGCCTTCAATCTGTATTTTCTCATATCCCTGATTCATTATACCCAGGTCCGCATCAGCTTTGCACAGCTCTGTCACCCCTCTGCTACTCTGTACCAGATCATTTGCACTCAGTTGACAATCCTCTTGGCAGTATCTCCATTGGGGGATTTTCCATGCACTTCTTCATATCAACTGCATCATCATTTCCCTTAGGAAGTCCAGATAGTACTTTAACATTCTCCTTTGCATTGTAGCATCATTTTTAGGACAGTGGATCATCACACTTTGGGGAATTTCCATAGCCTGCTCTTACACTAGTAGTGTGGTAAAATTATGTAGGGGAAATAGCATGTGCTTTGGGATTAAATGGATCTGAATTTAGATCCATATTCTAATTTATTAACTGAATCATCCCATGGAGATGGTGATAATATTGTTGCTCAGGTTTATTGTGAGGATTAATTAAAATATGACTGCTTAGCATATAGTAGTTTCTCAATAAATATTAATAGATAAACACCCTACCTTCATTTATTCCTATTCATAGATGGGAACTCTGGAATAGATAAAGCAATGTCTGGCAAAATGGATCAAATGACTAATTTAACTTTATAATAGCAGGGAGTCTCTGGGTAGTGTTTTGCTTTGCACAATGTGAAGTGGAGACTCAGAAACTGGCTTGTGAAGTCTGCATTCTGACAAGTAGTAGACTAGGGAAGGTCTGAGCCACCACCCTGTACGACTGCACAGGCTGCGCACTGCACAATTCAATGGGAGTGCCATTCTTACAGCTAATGATGTGAATGACCCCTCTGGGAGCTGTTCAGGGAAATAGTCCTGGAAAAAATTGATTGGATTTGGTTGAAATAACTTTCTTGATTTCTTTTTTTTTTCCAATTAATTCCTTTAATCATTGTATTTTTTTTTATTTTCTTTATTTTTTTATTTTTATTTTTTTTAGTTGAGCCTTCCTGTCACCTGTTGGCAGCTCAGCGGCAGCTCAGCTCGGGCCGGGCATCGAACTGCTGTTGCTCAGAGCTCTCACTCTTGAGCGAGCTCTTAACCAACTGAGCCACTCAGCCAGCCCTTAATCATTTTATTTTCATTTCTCCAAATTTACAATCCAGTGATGCCTTTCTTGAATGTTGTTTATAGTATACTACTTCAATAATTTTATATAAATTAATTTTATGGATTGCTGCTACTTTTTTTAAATTTATTTATTTATATATATATATATTTTTAATTAGCTTCAGGTGTACAACAAAGTGCAATAGTTATACTTTTTACCCCTCAAAGTGACAACCCCCCTCCCCCAAGTCTCCTCTCCCACTCCCCCCCACCCATATCATACTATCTATTACAATTCCTTTGACTCCCTTCCACCGTATAATCCACATCCCGTGACTGACTATATATTCAATTACAGTTAGCAAAGTTTATTTATTTATTTACTTTTTTTTTGAGGGCAGTGTCACTGGCCCTCATATGTGGGACCGAGCCGGGGCCGCTGGCTTCCTAAACCAGCGCTTAACCACCGCGCCACTCCGCCAGCCCTTCTTGATTTCTTTCAGTACGATTTAGAGACATAAGGTTTTCTAGGTATATGCTTTAAATTACTCAAACTCCACTTGAATTATTTTTGTTCTAGTTTTAAAAATATAAAACAGATCATAGTAATAGAGGAATAAAAAAGTTAACATTTAAATGTACAAGTGATTGTAAATATCATTTAACTTAATTTAATTATTTTTCAAATGTGTAGAGTAGACTATTAAGTTAATACAAACTCACTGTACAAGTGGGAAAAAAATGAGAGCATTTTTGTTCTTCATAATGCTTACATGCTTGATATTCTTTGAAAACAAGAAATAGAATGGTTACCATGCAATATCTGGTTCAATAAACAAAATACAGTTTTCTGCTCTTGTCTGCTCTTTCTAACTTTAAGTGAGGCTCCCCTATCGAGTACATGTGATTTCCCAGACCTGCTTAGACAAGTGCCATAACAGGATATATTTCAGATTTACAGATATTAGTGTACTATAAGTACCATGGAAAAAGGCAGTTTTTATGTGAAATTTTAAGTTCTCACCAGAATAACTGGTATGGATTTGTATAGTACTGTTCCTGATACCATATGGCTATGAATGTTTTACAGATTTTTGATGTAATCCAAAGAAGACAAATTACAGTAATTCCCTCCTGTATTGTCAATTTGGTAAGCAGATGTAACTGCTAAGAGGCAAGGTCTTTGGGGAGCCATTGCCTGTGTTACCAAAACTAAAGTTAGGCTGCATGTTAGCAGATCCCTGCTCAAATTCCCTAATTACATTTACCAAAGAAAATCATTTAAAAAAAACATAATTGATGCTTTATTGGTAAATATTTGAAAGATATTATCTAACAATCCATTAAGGATGAAGGCAGAATGACTAAATGTCACTTACTATGATTCTTGCGCTTCTTTAGGTGTCAAGTTTCCCTTGTTGGGGGGATGGGGGTGGGGAGTCATTACTATTTTAATTTTCTCAGTCCAATGAAAATCAGCTTGCTCCTAGTAATGCTGGCTTTGCTATTTGGCTCGTCCTCTGATATTTTTTTCAACCCCCAGCTGTCTTTCAGATTCAATTTAACTGGAGAAGATATGAAATAACTTGAAGATGGCCTCATTAGCTTCAAATTAATTAGGCTATCAAATTAATAAAAGGTCTTGTCCCTGTGTGTTGCCCCTCTCCCTGGTCCCCCACATTTTTATTAGGAATGAGGAGTTCTTTGTCTGGCTTGGATTCATGCATGCCCTGGCCTCGGCCAAGCTCTCTTTATTTTCTAAATAGAAACTTAATGCACATAAAATTAATGACAAATCTGATTATGGTGATTTGCATAAATTAGAAGACATTTTTATTAATTGCCAAGGGCTTGTCTGTACAAGAGGGGAAATATAAATTTGGACACCAATCAAGCCAGGATTGCCTTTGTTAATGAATATAAGCATGCATTAGGCTTTTTAATGAAGAGGAGGTACACTCGTGGGTGTTCTCCAGAACAAATAAAGCAAAAAAGTCAGAGACATCTTTTGAAGAAGAAAGAGGGATTTGAAAGGAAAAGGATGTTTCTGTTCCTGATAAAATAAAATTAACATGAAAACTAATTCCAAGGAGAAATCACTCACATTCTTAACTGAGTCCTGGGTTACAGAGATCATGCTCTTCAATTGGCCTTAATTTCTGATATACTTTCTTCTGTGTTTCATCTGCCCTTGTAATGGTTTTTCAATATTATTGCTCATCTGAATTTTATTGATGCTAAAGAGAGCCATAGAAAACTTGGAGCAGGTCAAAAGCAAAGTCATTCAGGAAAATTATAGGGTATAAGAAGGGATATGGGGATAGCCCAAAACAGGATTTGGAAGAAGGTAAAATTTACCTCTAGGATTGAATCGTTTTCTGTACTTTACTTTTCCTTCTTTTGCTTTTCCTAAGTGCCCAAATGTTTTGTCTTCTTTCCACATTTCTATCACCTTCTTTCTAAAATATTTCTTGTTTATCTTTAAACTCTAACTGGGAGTCACCCTGTACTCTGAACCTCTCCCCGTCTCTTTCCATCCATCAAACCTACTTGTTCTGCAGCCCAGAGTTTGTGGGTAACCTTGTCTGGTGGCTGGTTAAGCTGATGAACAGTTAGAGCACGTATTAGTGATGAGAATGAGTTGGAGTGAGTTATTCCCTTAAAAGTAGCAGCACATTGTCACACTATAAAACACACAGGCTTAAGTTTCATGTCAAAGTCCTGCCTGTAACACTGTCAAGAAATTGTGACTTTAAACAGTCATTTAAATTTTCTAAGCTCCAGTTTCTGTATTCATAAAATTGGGCTAATTGAGAGATTCAGAGAAAACCAAATGATAACTGATATTTTAGGGCTCTATGCCAGGCACTGTTTCAAGGGCTATTCATTCATGAAACATATCACTGACTACCTAAAACAGTGAGCATTACTATTCCGTTTTGTAGATAAGGAAAAAAAAGCATAGAGTTATTGATGACTATAAGCTATCATCTCTCTTGCCTGCACTATTTCAATAGATTCCTGACTGGTCTCCCTTTCCCCGCCTTCTCTCTGTTCAGTCTGTTCAAAGACACCACGGCAGAGTGATCCCGTTGAAACTTGAGTTAGACTTGTCCCTCCTCAAACCCTTATAGTGGCTTCCCATCTTACCCAGAGTAAAAACTGAAATTCACAGGTGTGAATTTCTCTCTGTCCTCACCTTATTCCAGTCCTTCTCTTGCTTCCTCCAGGCCAGTTTCACTGGCCTCCTTGCACTCTCCCTTTCCTCCTAGTTTAGGGTCATCACCCTGGCCATTTTCTCTTCCTGAGTGCTCTTCCCTCAGTTATCTTCATGGCTCCTTCCTTCACGTTTTTCTCAAAATTCACCTTCTTAGTAAGCCTTCCCTAGCCACTTTATCTAAAATTACAGTCCTGCTCGCCCCATACTTCTAACCTTTCTTCTCGCTTTATATTTTTTTCTCTTTAGTACCTATGGTTTAATATACGAGGTCAGACAATTAAGTTTGCAAACTCATCCTAGAAAAAGTGCTACATACCTCATTGCTAAATATCACTATGGTTACCTTCAAAGTACTCCCCTTGGGAAGCTAAGTACTGACACCAGCATCTAGTCCACCCTTCAAAGCAATTTTGGAACTCTTTTTCTGGAATGGCCATTAGAGCTGTCATCGTATTATCCTTGATGTCCTGAGTGTCATCAAAATGTCTTCCTTTCAAGATTTCTTTTATCTTTGAGTAAAGGAAGAAGTTATTGGGAGCAAGACCAGATGACTAGCGAGGGTGTTCCAACAGTTATTTGTTTTCTGGCTAAAAACTCCCTCACAGACAGTGCCATGTGAACTGGTGCATTGTCATGATGCAAGAGCCATGAATTCTTGGTGAAAAGTTTAGGTCGTCTAACCTTTTCATGCAGTCTTTTCAGCACTTCCAAATAGTAAACTTGGTTAACTGTCCAGTTGGTACAAATTCATAATGAATATCCCTCTGATATCAAAAAAAAAAGGTTAGCAACATTGTTGCAAGCAGTTTGCGAACTTAATTGTCATACCTTGTAAAAATATCCCTTAGTTTTCCATTGTGTACCTCCCCCACTAGCATATTAAGCTCTCTGAGATAGGAAGGGACTTTTGTTCATTGCTATAGCTCTAGAGCCTGACACATTATGGCTTGATAAATATGTGCCAAACAAATGAAATAACTTGCCCTGTGTCACACAACTAACATGTTTCCCCCAAAATAAGACTGGGTCTTACATTAATTTTTGCTTCAAAAGACGCATTTTATTTATTTACTCATGTACAAACATCTACATTTATTCAAATACAGTCATGTCTGGATGATGATCTTAAATGGGGCTTATTTTGGGGTAGGGCTTATATTACGAGACCTTGAAAATCATATTAGGGCTTATTTTCCAGGTAGGTCTTATTTTCGGGGATACATGGTAATAAGAAGTAATATTGGATCTCAGGTTGTCTAATTCCAGAGCCTTAACCATGAAGCTTTATTGTTTTTAAAACTGTAAACTATTAAGTAAATAATAATTCCTGTGTGTTACTTTGTGAGATAGTGGTGCTGTATGGGAAGAGCACATATCCCACTTGCTTAAGTTGAGAATCTTGGAGGATTTGATTCCCTGTCTATTACCAAAGCACTGATTGGGGATATAGGACTCACAAAAGGATAGACTGAGGTTCCCTCTAACCACCACTTTTTCTTTTTTAAAAAAAAGATTTTATTGGGGAATTGGGGGAGGGGAACAGCATTGGGGAATTGGGCAAGAGGAACAGACAAGTTGCTGTCCTTGTGTTCTTCTGTCTAGCTGTGGAGCAGGTCCCTTCACTGGCCCATGTTGGTATTATCATTGCACTCTTCCCAGGTGAGGCAGATTGCTCACGGCGGCTCTTGGCAGCTCACACCAGCTGTTGGCTGCTCACACTGGCTGCTAGCCACTCTGGTAGCACAGGGCAGCCCACTGAAGTCCCGCTGCAGCCTATGCCATCACCGGTGAGTCACAGCAGCCCAGCTCCAGGTTGAACTGTTGTTCACTATCTTAGCTGTAGAGGGCGCAGCATCACTGGCCTTCATATGGGATCTCAACTGGGGCCCTGCTGCTCAGAGCTGGCGTCGGAAGCCAACTCTTAACCAACCCGCCACTCCACGGGCCCCACTATTTTTCTTTTATAGCTCTGATATCCAGTCACATACAGAATGGCTTAGGTGAAGTCTAGCCCAGGGGAAGACCAGATTTTGAGTTGTGGATGCTATGAGAAAGGCTTACAGCAATTAGAGCTGCCACTTCTGACTGTGTTTCTATCCCATTGTTTTTTCTCTATCTTCCCCTTCTCTTACTTTCCTTTTCAGCCAGTTTTCCTGGATCTCCAGCTATCCCATAGCTTTTAGGTGATACTCCTGGTTTTTGCCTTTCTCTGTTGGTGGTGCCCAAGTGAGGAGACTGTTGATCTGATCTAGTCTGGGCCAGATCAACCTTCCCTAAACACTTCCCAGATCTGAAATTATAGATCTGAAATCTAAAGTACTTCTATATTAATAAATTGCTGTGTTCATACCATATGGGATTTTAGGTCTCAGACTCAAGACTGAAACCAAGGGAGAGAAAGGAAATTGGAGGGGAGGGGAAGGAAGAAAGAAAATTGGAAGCCCAGAAATGGTCCAGAGGTGGAACAGATTAAAGACTGTACAACTAGGGGCCAGTGTTGTTTTTCCCATCACTGGGTGGTCTGCTTCTCAAAAGACTTACTTGGAGCCCAGAGGCACTCAGTCAAAAAGAGCCTGTTCTTATTCTTAGGGATCTACTGAAACATTCCTTTGTATCTCATATTTCACTCACTGAGGATTTCCTCTCAGGCTTAAGTTATCTTATTAGGGCCCTTTTTCCAGCCTGGTATAGATGACGCTATGCACCTGCCTTCAATTGTTTACCCTTCTGGGTCCCAGAGCTTGCTTAGTGGACATTTTTGGTCTAGCTATTCAACAGTCTGTAAACCATTAACTACAGTTATATTAAGCTTTAAGAATGAATTCCTAAAATTTCAACAAAAGGTTTATTTGCAACTGTTGCAAGTTTAGGCATTTTTAGAAAAAAATGTCTGAGACATTTTTAGGAAATCAGCTCAGATATTTTAAAGGGAAAAGGTTCAGTTGTAGCAGCATGCAAAATAAAAATTCATGGCATGCCCATATGCTTTTTAAAAAAAAATGAATTCACTTGGTGTATTTTAAACATCAGGTAGAGAAAGAAATGATCTGATTTTATTGTTCTTAGAGAGTGGGAGGCCTTTTTCTTTGTGACCTCTGGTTTTACTTTTAGCCTCCCTCGGTGACAATTTCCTCTCCAGCCACAGAAGGCTGGCTGCTTTGGTTCTCTGGAAGCCTCGCTCCATTTAAGAGTGGCATGAACGTTATTTATTGGCCATGGAGTGAAGTCCTGCTGATTTTGGTGATGATCCAAGATCATGCACGTTGTATTCATCTGATAGTATTTTTTTCCCATTGCCTATAGGCACCTCTTGTTTCATTTTTTGACCTCTTTGAAACGAGTCTTCTTAAAAACTAGAAGAAGAGTAGAACAACCAATTCTCACTCATAGTTGAGTGCGGATTAGGGTAGGGAAAGAGAAATCATTAGAGTAATTTCTATGATAGCAATAGTTAACAGTTTTGAAATTTACAACATGCCAGGCACTGTAGCTAAATACTTTATATGCATTATCTCATTGATTCCTCATATTAACTCACCTTAAGGATGAGAAAACAGACCCAGAGATGTTAAGTACATTCTCCAAGGTCACCTAGATAGCTGTTTTTCACCTAACAAAAAAACTGATTTGATTGATTGATTGATTGTTGCATTCTTTCCCTATACAAAGCAGCAAAACTTCCTTTGGGCTTCTTGTTATATATTATGGAATTCCAGGGAAATTCCTGTCTAAAGAATTTTTTTCTTTCAGCCCTGTTTGTATTGTATTCACCTCTTTCCTATTTTTCTCCACTCCCTCTTTTCCCAGGCTACATAGTATAGGAGAAAGAGAAAAGATTTTGGAAATGGGCCAAAGTCATTCCATTTTTCACTATGCAACTTTCTAAAGGTAAGAGCTGAGGCATATCCTTAGTCCTTTGAGTCCCCAGTCCCCACATTAAAAAGAAAAAAACCAGCTCTTTCACAGAGTGGTTGCAATGATTAAATAGGGTAATGCATGTGAAACTTGAATATTCTGATCTTTCCTAAGTTGCCTAAAGTTTCTGCTTTGTATGGCATTTTATTCAATAGAACATACCTCCATTTCCAAAAGCCCTAAGAAATAATACAAATCATTATTGAAGTGTTTAATAAAGAAAGGAATAATCCCGTTCAACATTATCAAACTTCCTAAAAATTTTCTTCCCCCCAAAATTATGGTTCATAATGCAGCTACTCAAACTCTGTCTAAAAATATGTGTCTCCTCGCTGCTGTTACTCCCTACGCCACTGTCATTTTATCTGGTTCTGCAGAATGACAGTTCTGTTGTCTGAGTTATGATAAGGAAGAGTTGCTTCAAATTACTTCTAAAGAAGATTTACGGGGACAAATACATGCAACAGCAAAAATATTCCCATTTTTTCCCTTTCCTCCCCACTTCCCCCCCCATCCATCTCTTTTGTTTCAATTAGTCCCAGACAGAAACACTTTACCTTCCTCAAAGCTAATAGTGCTGTGTTGGAGCCTCTCTAATAGCATTTTCTTCTTTGTGCCTTGTGTTTTGTGGTTGTCTGGGTGCAATTTTTCAAATAGACTGTGAGTTCATTGATTTAGTTAGGAATGCTTTAGGCTGCAAATAACAGAAATTTGACTCAGGGTGGACTCAACAAAGGTTGTTTTTCTTATGTACAAAAATGTCAAGATGGGAGAAAGCAGCCGCCAGTATTGGTTTAGCAGCTAGTTCTTTGCAGAGCCAAAGCCTCTGCACTAGCTGTCTTTCATCAAGAAAGCTTTACCAGAAATTGAAGCAAATATTTTCTTATATCTCACTGGCCCTGAACTGTATCATAATGGCAACACCCACCTTTAGGGAACCTCAGGAGCCTTGGAGCTCCATAAGGAATATGAATAAGAGGAAGGGAACTAGGAGTAGGCCTTGAATCTGCCCTCCTCCTTGAAGACAGAACACATATCTTGTTTAATCCTTCCTCACTGCCTAGTGCCACCCCTGGAACATAGAAGGTACTCAATAAATATGTCAAACTGAGAACATAAAAAAAATGAATGAATGGATGAATGACTTTTTAGCTGACAAGGGCACATAAGGCCTCGCTCTTTGTAAGACTGGACTCAGAATGTGGTGCAGAGAACTTTCCATGCTGAAATGAGGAAAAAAATGGTTTAACTAAATCATACTCTGATTTTTAGAAACAATTCAAAAGGCTTAGAAAGGTTCAAAATTATCATCTTTGATAGTTGTATGATAGTTGTACCAGTTGCAGGATTAGGGAAAATACTTCTAAAGAAATGTGGGAAAGTCAATGACCTGAAAATGATGAAATGATGGCTTTCTATTGTCTACTGCATTTCAAAATGTATTTGTTTTTAATCTAAAAGTCTTAAAGTCATAGAACAGATAAAAAAAAGTGGGAGAAAGTTACCACAAGGTGAAGGCACTGCTGACGCAATATCAACCCCACTTAGCTTTATTCTATGATGTCCTTGAATCTTAGAAAAATCTCTTCATGCACAGGCAGTACCCATCTTGCAAGGATAGAGGCACACCTTTAGTGAATTAGCCTTGTTCCCACCTATGTTGCTTTCTCTATTTTTTTTTCTCACCTTATTTTGTGTATCTTTAGAAGGGGTCTTAAATTCGTCACGAATAAGGCAGCATGTAGATAAACAAATAGTCAGTGATGATGCATGTCACTATTTTCTATGCCCATTTCTGAAATGAAAAGTGGTCATGACTTGTGCTTTTAAATAACTAAGCATATTGGGAAACAGCCACAACATTTGAGATAGAAGTGATATCAAAGATGATTGAAAGTGTTAAAGATTGCACTTGAAGACATATCTAGGCTTCCTTGAAATGTGACCCATTGTAAATTCCGAGGTGGTTTGTCATGTAATTCAGGTACCTCATACGTGTCCATATTTATGATGGGAAAATCTGTTGTGTTCACAATTGCCACCCTCCCCTCCCCCAATACTCACCGCACTATTCCTTGGGAGATTAGAAAATGATGGTTATAATCTCATTTGAAGTTTTGCCTTCGATTAGATACATAGGAAAATAAAAAATCTTTTCTTTTTGTAGGACTTGGTTGGAACCTATGAAACAAATGTGATACAACTGCTTGTTAGATACGCTGTGAATCTAGCCAAAGCCTTATTTTAAAAACAGTTAGTCTTGGAAGTAATTCTCATGTAGTATAAACTCTTAGCCTGTGTTGTGAAGTGAGCAGTGCTGAAAGCTTAACAAGTGGCTTAGCAGTTGATGCCCAAAGGAAAAGAGCCATCACAGCACCTTATCTGCCGGCAGATGCCCTGGGCAGGGGCATAGATGCTGCTTTTGCTGTGTAGTGCAGACTTGGCTCTTCGTGGCCAGCGATTTTTTTTTCTTTTTGACAGGACTGTCTATAAGTGAACCCAACTGATTTTTATTTATGACAAGAAGAATTTCAGCTTGAGGGCAGAATAAGGAAGAAAATGAGAATTGATAGAAATAGAATGAGTCGATTATTCTTTTTTAGTGAAGCAAAGGGAATGTGATTTAATAGTGAGCACACAGGCAATGACATCGGAATTCCAGAAATCTGTTTCATAGATTTTGTAGAACCCACTCTGGAACCTGCATTCAAATGTCCCTATTTTCAATGTGGGCACCAGCCTTTGGGTATGACAGTTCTGCTTGTTAATGGGATTTATCAGTGGATTTTGAAACAATTGGGAAGCTTATCTCAGACTAGCTTGTAAAGCTGTGTGGATTTCTCTTCCTCACTCCATTGACTCAAACCCCAGAGTGTTAGCAAATGTATGGGAATAAGAAATACTATTCGCCCCCACCCCTGAATCACAGAGGAATATGAATTCTTTTAATGGTGTTTGTTGTAAGCCTCTAAAATATAAATACAAACCCCTAATGAAATAATGAATGTAAGCAATCAGTCATCTTCAATGATTGCCCCTCAAAAGGGGCAATAGAAAATCATGTGACTCTTCTTGGAAGTTTATAGTACCATCTAGAAAGTATTTTATTTAAAAAAAAAAATCAAAGTTTTATCAGACCAAACTTTAGGTCTAACCATGAGTTTATAGTGAATAGAAGGGAAAGAGGAGAAATATAAAAACGCACCATAGAAACACAGAATGTGAGAAACTCTATAGGACAAACAATCTGGTTTCTTTGATAAGTGAATTACAAGGAGGAAAAAAGGAGGGGTAAACTATAACCGAAAAGAGACAATAAATACCAAACAAAAAAAACATGTGAACCTTCTTGTTTGGAATCTGATTTGAACAAGCCAAGTTTTTTTTTTTTGTTTTGTTTTTAATGTAGTGGATACAACTGGGGAAATCTGAATGGTAATTGGTTATTTGATGATACTAAGGAATTATCAGTGATTTTAAAATGTGTGCTGACGGTATTGAGATAAAACTTTAGAAATATTACCTTTTAAATTGTACAATTTGCTTCAGATTAATTTGGGTGGGGGAAGATGGATGGTTTAAATGAAATAAGAGATTGACTATGAGTTGGCAATATACTTGGTAGTGGGGGTTCATTGAACCCTTTTGCTACAATTATGTTTACATTTTCCAAAATCAAAAGTAAACAAACAGATTTTAAAAATCCCTACAACACTAACACACACATGAAAACACACACCTTTGTAAGAACTCTGATTCTATTCTGACAATTTCAAACCTGGGCTCTGAGTGCCCATTTCCCTTGAAGCTTTTCTTGATGGCCTCAGACTGGATTCCCAGGCCTTCGTCTATACTCACCAGTGCTCTGGGCTTCTCTTGTTTTTGACCTCATGTTGTAATTGCTTAGTCACCTGTGGAGTAGAGTAATATTTTAAAATTAGTTTTTTTATTGATTCTTACCCCTTAGCCTTGACCCCATTCAACCCTCTAAATATTTTGTGTCTGTTGCCTCAGGGAAGGAGAATATGGTAGACATACAGAGACAAAAAAATGAAAAAAAAAAAAGAGTTGATTCTTGACCCTTTGAGTTCCAAAGCCTAGGTACCATAGGAATAAGAAGAACCCATGAAGAGATAATAGATTTGAGACAAGATGTGATAAGTTAGAGAAAAGCTAACTCAGGCAGGATTCCCTGAATGGGAGTATAAGGGACAGAGAGGAAATCAAGATACATAGCCTAATGGGAGACAGAGATAGGTGAAATCTAAGATGAGGGACCAGGTCTGGAGGGTTCACACACACACACACACACACACACACACACACACACACACACACACACAGCTTCAGAGCATCTCCAGAGACAGCTTGTCCACAATTGACTATCCTCTAGAGTGAGTGTTGCTTGGCACCAGCACCAAGGAACCATGTGAAAGCCAAGTTAGCAAACAGGTGGTCCAGTCGCATTCCAGTGTGAGTTGTGTATCAACTCAGCTGGCCTTCTCATTAGTGCTGGGGTCTGTTAATGTGGGAGAGGGATGGAGATGGAGGGAATATAACCTGGTGGGAGGTAGAGACAGGTGGGATCTGAGACAGTGGGACATGCCTGAGCTCCGAACCAATTCAGAAATAAAACCAAGAAGTAGCAAACAAGAGCCACACTATCACCCTTCTTATTGACAAATCCTAGGTTGGCGATATAGAATATGGATCACAGAACCCTAGATGAGATAAGTGTACTTCCTGTCTCCACAGGCAGTGCTGGATAAGGGCAGGATCTCCCTCTGGGAGACGATGGAGTGTCTCATGAGCTGTTGGCAGCTCCCACTACTCATTCTGCTAAGCAAGTTTGCTCCTGAGAGGAAAAAGGGAGATGATATGAGCATGCTCAGTTTAGTCTTCCCAATTTTATCAGATAGGGAAATATCTATACTTACCTATCTGATAAAAATTGAGCTAGAAAGCCACAGTATTACATTAGCTGTGCTTCTCCTGACATTCAAGGAAATACCAGGAGTGAGGAAGCAACAAATACATCATTTATTATCATCTGGCAGACAACTATCCATCGGCACAAGACTTTGCTCAGTACCCAATTAACTGACTCAAGTGGGCCAACCACCATATTAAAATCCCAGGACCTGGGCCGGCTGAGTGGTGCATTGGTTAAAAGCTGGTTTTGGGATGCCAGCGGCCCTGGTTCAGATCCCACATATGAGGGCCAGTGACACTGCCCTTTACAGATAACAACAGCTCCACCTGGAGCTGGGCTGTGCGAGCCTTGGTGACGGTGTAGGCTGCAGCCCCTGCTGCAGTGGGCTGCCATAGGCTACAGTGAGTGGCCGGCAGCCAGCGTGAGCAGCTGGCAGCCAGCGTGAGATGCCAAGAGCCGTGGTGAGCGACCATCCAGAGGCTGGCGACCGATCTGCCTCATCCGGGAAGAGCACCATGATGATACCAACATGGGCCAGTGAAGCAATGTCCTCCACAACTAGACTGAAGAACAAAAAGACAGCAACTTGTCTGTTCCCTTTCTCTGATTCCCCAGTGCTGTTCTCCTCCCCCAATTCCCCAATAAAGTCTTTAAAAATAATAATAATAATAATCCCAGGACCTTTGGAAGTGCCACAGTGGGGAAGTGAACACTAACCCCCCAAGGAGCAGCGGTGGCTGTAGATAAAATCTTGAACACTCCACTTGCCCATGAAAGTGGTGAAATACATTTCCATCAATTTTTTTTCCTTCACCATAAATGTATAATATTTTTGAGGGCAAGGATCGGGATTTGTTCAAAGTTGTATTAGGGTCTGTCAGAAATTAGGGACTCAAATATTTACCGAATTGAGTTATAGTAACATCAATCGCATTTTTAGCAATCAAACAGATATCTCAACTGCTCAGATCAAGTTCATTTGTTTCACAGATTAATCCCACAGACAATCATAGTTCCACATCTACTCTCTTCTAGATTACCATCTATTACTAATCTTGTCAGTAAATCTTCAAAGCAGATACTGTCTTGCACTGTTAACAATGACCTCATTCTTCTAAGTAGTTGAAATAGTTAATGGAGGCTATATATTTATCAGTATTTCTTCCCTTCCATGCCCTAGAGTTATGAAAATGAAGCAATTTAAGTGTTCTAACCAAGTTTCTAATTTAACACAGTATTAGCCAATAAATCAATCCTTAACTATTCATGTCACTCTTAGAGCTGCTATACAATTTTCTTCACTGTGCTTAACTATTCCATTTTATAGGAGGTTTCTTCTTTCTAAAGTTTAGTTTTCTCTTTTCTTCCAGTTGTGGAAGGTCTCATGTATGCATTTCATCTGGTAGTAGACATTAATCAGTTGTTGGCCACTCCATCAATACCCTTTCCTACCTGCACTTTGACAGTATTTAGGGAAACTAGTTCACTCCATTGTGTACAGTGTCAATATGGTGGTAAACCCAGGTATTTCCTCTGTCATGATGGGCTATACCTGGAGTCTTCTTCTATCATATCCTTTTTCTTATCACTGAAGAGCCATCAAAATGCAGCACATGATATTATCAGAGTCTCATGTAACTTGGCATAGTCATGCAATGATACAAGTTTGGAGGAAATTATTGGAGCTCCTGAATACCATTGGTAACATCTGGGGAAGGTTGACAGCAGTTTTTGCTGCAAAGGCTTTCTGAAGTCACATGCTTCTGTCTATTTCAGGACTGGTTTTTCATCTCTTCCTTCCAATTTGTGGTTCTCCCATGTCCTTTCAATGAATCCTTCCTTTTATGTTTATGTTGGCCAAGACTTTCTGTTGCGTGCTCCTGTAAAACTGTAATGGATTCACAGGGCTTGGGAAGGAAGCATCATGAAGTAGAAATCACCCTTTGCTAAGAGTCATGGAACATGCATTACAGCTGTGGCTTTGCAACTAACTTGCTTTGATACCCACGAGAAATCCCCTAACTTCTTTGACTTTAATTTCATTATCTATGGAGGCAATAGGCCAGATAACTGTGAAAGCTCAGTTTTAAAAACCAATAGTAGTCCCTACCAATAGTTATAAAATTATAACCTTATTGGTAGGGACCACTATGAAATAATAGCAATGTTCTAATTAAAATAAGAACTTCTGAAGAAGTTTCACTTGATGTTTAAACAACCAAAGTGCTGTGAATATCCCAGATATGTTCATCCTTGAGTGAGCATTTGCTCTGTAGGTCATCTCTTGGGTGGGGTGACCAGATATTGGAATAGACTCCTACAATAGAGTAAAGGGGCATGTAACTGCCTGTTCTTGGAAAATATTACCTCAGCTCATTGGGGTGTTTATGACACAGCTAAACTCAAAGATGAGTGATGGGATTGGCTTTAGATCCAGAGAATAGGAAATGCTGACACATTACATTAAAATGAAAATTAAACCCATTCAGCAGATATTTGCTGTGAGTAAGCCACCCTGCCTCTCAGAGGGTTTGAACCTCTTGTCAAACTGAGGTACACATACACAATCTCTGATTTGAGAGTGGTTGTCACTGAATGTTTCCTAACATTTCTAAGCTTTTCCTTATTTCTGGTTTCATCAGATATGTCCTATTCCAATGTGGATGAACAGGAGTAACACATTCAGCGACCCATGAATGGTAAAAACACCAACTGCTAATTGCTTCAGATTTTACTCAACTTTTGCAGTTGTTATACCTGACCTACATGTATTTCATAGCTTGATAACTCAGTAAATGATACTAGAGCAACACATCTAAAGGAAGTCTGACAAATTACCAGAAACTTCAAATGATTTCTACAATATGAATACTATAAAATACCTGCAAAATTTACTCAGATCACAGTGAATGACCTGTATATAGTTTACTTGACTACCAAGATCAAAGTATACCCAGTTTGTTCCTTTGACCTTGTATATATACTTAGTCTTGTAGAAGTTAATGGACCACTTGGCTTAGAGTCTAATCTGAGACATTTACTTCAACCAAGCTGATGATTTTTTACTTCTCAGCTTCCTGCAATGGTTTTCTATCTCATTCAGAGTAACAGTCAAGGGTCGGCCGAGTGGCGCGGTGGTTAAGCGCTGGCTTCGGAAGCCAGTGGCCCTGGTTTGCTCACACATATGAGGGCCAGTGACACTGCCCTCAAAAAAAAAAAAAAAAAAAAGAATAACAGTCAAAAGCTGTAGAATAACCTCTAAGACCCCCATGATCTGGCCCTGTTGCCTCTCTTTGCTTCACATTCTTTCATTTTGCCTTTTTTTATTCCACTCTGGTCCCACTGGCTATCTTGCTGTTCTTTGAACCTGCTGAATTCTTGACTGTCTCAGGGACCTTGCCTTGCCTGAGTAAAGAGGCCTCTAGCATCCTCAAATCTGTGTGAAGGAGTTCTTTACTGCCACTGGAGCCTACCGTCAAGCACTGGATCCTGCTGCTATGGAAACCAGAGGGCCTGATGGTGGGTGGAAGGCAGATGGCTACCAGAGGTTTGGTTGCTGGAGTCCTTGATGTGCCAACATTGTCTATGAATCATCAAAACCAGCTCCATACTAGTTTGCTGTGCTGAAGCTGAGAAGCCACTTGCACTGTTGCCATCTCCATAGGGCAGAGTGCAACATCATTGGCCATTAATGGTAGTAGTGAATATTTGTTGAGCACTTACTATATGAGGTCTGACAATTAAAGAAAAACACTGCAGTCTAAATTTTAGTGTAGTTTGAAAATATCTGCATTTGGTAGTTGACCCTTAGCTATATCTTTCAACGAACATATGAAGTCTGACAATTAAGTTTGTGAACTTGTTGCAACAATGTTGCTAACATTTTTTGATATCAGAGCAGTTATTCATTATGAATTTGTACCAACTGGGCAAGCAGTTAACCAAGTTTACTATTTGGAAGTGCTGAAAAAACTACATGAAAAAGTTAGACGACCCAAACTTTTCACCAAGAATTCATGCTTGCATCACGATAATGTACCAGCTCACATGGCGCTGTCTGTGAGGGAGTTTTTAGCCAGAAAACAAATAACTGTATTGGAACACCTTCCCTACTCACCTATTCTGGTCCCCAATGACTTCTTTCTTTACCTGAAGATAAAGGAAATCTTGAAAGGAAGACATTTTGATGACATTCAGGGCATCAAGGATAATACGATGACAGCTCTGATGGCCATTCCAGAGAAAGAGTTCCAAAATTGCTTTGAAGGGTGAACTAGGCACTGGTGTCAGTACATAGCTTCCCAAGGGGAGTACTTTGAAGGTGACCATAATGATATTCAGCGATGAGGTATGTAGCACTTTTTCTAGGATGAGTTTGCAAACTTAATTGCCAAACCACGTACGCTAAGAACTTGACTCAACAGCTCTGTAATATAGCCACTATTATTATACACATTTTATAAATGTCCATAACAGAGACTTAGAAAGGGGTTAACAATTTTATATACAGCTAACAATTATAGAGCTAGATTCAAACCAAGGTATTACGGTTCCAGAAGTCATGGATTTAATGGCTCCAGAATCAACCTATGATGCTGGGTTAAAGTGGGAAAGAACACTTTCTGCCCCTGTTTTGTTGTCTTAAGCACAATGTATTCATGTAATTTTCATTTAAAAAATATAACTGTAATTTTGCTCAGTTTTTACTCACTGCACCAAGGGACAGTCTGTCAGACTCTGGGCTAAAATCAGAATCAAAACTAGCTAGATACCACCTGGACATTGTAATTAGAGTTGATATCACATGTAACAAAATGTGGGAAAGCTTGCCTGTCTGTATGATCTAAATTAAAATAATGATGAGGATGATGATTACTTTTAAGAAGCAATTCATGGTTAAGGTAGGAACAAGTACAAAATCAGCTGCCTAGGCCCTCCCTCTCACCACCCCTGTTTGAAGTGGAAAGTACCTCTATTTTTGTCATTTTATTTGTTTTACATTTTGGACTTCCTAGTATGCTGTCCTTTGAAGGAAAAATTCTGGTATTAAAAAGAGAGAAAATCCCAAATCCAGGGAGCCATTATTGATGTTTCTTCCTCTTCCCCTCCTTTTTTTTTTTTTTTTGGTGGGGCATGTTTGGGCCCAGTGAGAACATAATTCAGGCTATGGCTTCATAGAGATTTTGTCAACAAGAATAGTATATTTTGACAAGGACCAACACAGAAGCCCTATTCCCTTAGCCTTCTGGACAGAGGTTGACTTCCTGGTAAGGATGCCTTTGAAATATTTTTTTCAGGTTTCTCTTTTGAAGTACCAGGATAAACAAAGCCCTCCTTTAAATTCGTTCTATTATCTTTGAAATTGTTTCTCTTTCCTCCATGGATAAAAATAAAAATAAAAAAATAAAAAAGACACATATGAGGGCCAGTGACACTGCCCTCAAAAAAAAAAAAAAAAGACAAAAAATCAAAAAGAAATTCCAGCTATTTCTGATATTTGTAATTTAAAAGGCTCAAGTGAGTCCACGCAGAGCAGTTCCATGGTTACCGGAGCCACATGAAATTCTGATTTGCCAAAGGGATTGTGACTAACTCTAAAGTCCTGCCACGGCTTGTAGATTTAGGGTGGTACAAGGGGTGAGGAATTCTGCTGCAACAGCTGCTGTGCTTTAAAACTGTGAGAGCAACATTACCTTACAATTCCCATAAGCCTTCTCTCCCATCCCCATGTTAGCTGTGAAAACTGTCTATAACAGGGAAGAAATGATGTGCAGATATGAAATGGAAATTGTTCTCTCTCCAGGCTAAGTATTTTTTCAAATGGAGCATTTTATGAGTCCAAAATAAAATGTAGTGATGCAAGGGTGTAAATACCTCTTTACATTTAAAAATAACCATCTCAACAGGTATCAAGTAAATGTTGCATAAAATATAACATTAGGAAAAAGAACTTTCAACATATTTCAGATCATAAAACACTGGAGAAAGTTTGCTTACATTTCATCTATTGGAGTAGTAACTGAAAAGTTATCCCATAATAGTGTATCCTGTTCCCACGGCTGGGTTGTCTTGCACAGGACATAATGACTGAAATGATCTTTTTATGGTTCTGAGTTGATATCCAGTAATTATTGGGCCACCAGTTTCTTCTTATTATTTTTACACTATCACTCTTTTTGCAGACTATTTTTTTTCTTCAGAAAGGTAGAAAATGAATTTCTCAGTGTCTGGCCCTGTAATGACTCATAGTAAACGCTAGAATAATGTTTGCTGAATAAATAAATGAATGTAGGCATTTCACAGTACACTGAAAATGAGCAGGTTGAAGCATTTATTTGAAGTCCAATATATCAGTACTTTTGAAATAGAATTCTATTTTCTGAGTTTGGTGACCTTTTAAAACTCTGGATAAATACATAAATTCTCACACTTTGTTCCCATTAATTCCACTGAATTTGTGGAAGAACGAACAGGTTATTTTGGCATAAACCATAAATCTCTTGAGGTTTAAACAGAGATAAAGCTGAAATAAGTCAGTGCAAGCATACAATATCTAACTTGCTGTATAATGTTTTTCCATTTGTCCAGTTTGAAGTGTGTTTACTTTTGACTTAATGCTTTGGGGCTCTACATTGCCCCAGTAGGAGGTAGAACCCTTCTCCCTCACTTTCTATGGGAACGATCACTTTGAAATAGGAGCCAAGCTGAAGAATTTATCCCTTCCACCAGATGTCTATTGCTGGAACACAGCTCTTAAAGAGATTATGTTTCTGGTGGGGACCAGGCTGCAAATATTATTTCTAACTTCAAAATATGTTAACGATAAAAATAGTATTCAACATATGGAGCTGAGCTTAGTAGAGCAAGCATAGAACACTTTCATAAGGAATGACCCATCCTCCCAAACCACTATTAAACATAGGTTATGGTATATTTACTTAACACACTGTAAACGGGTAATTTGCTTGATCAGTGTTAGAACATTAACCTTAGATGGGATCTCAGAAACCTAGTTGATGCACGAATTCTTGGAATCTGTATCCAACTTCTTCCTAAATTACTGCACTCTAACTTCTCCTTATGAGATGCCAAATCCAAATTTAGGATAGCTCTAAAAGTTGAATAGTTCTTTCTCATGAGGAGATGAAATGTCCTTTCTTTACTTCTGACTGGATGTTACTTTGCAGAGAAACCTTTTGTAGGAATCCAAGGAATGGAGCTAGGACTGGTGGATAAAATTTACAGAGAGGCTCATTTTTTTTTTTATTAAGAAGAATTTTTTACTGGTCAAAGTGGTCTTGGCATAGAATGGGCTGCTTCATGGTGGTGGGGGAAATAAAGTACCCATAATTGGAAGATTGGAAGGTTTTGAGTTAGGCTATATAATCAATGAGCAGGGATATTATGGGGGAGATTCAAGCATCTGATGGGTGTTTAGGGTAGATGATACTGATAGAATTCATCCAATCCATCTGTTCATCCTGTTATGATTTATTTTATGATCCACGTCTTCAGATGTCTCTTCTGGACTTCATTCGTGTATATCAAACTGCCTACTTGACATCTCACTTGGATGTCTCAAATTTGACATTACTAACCCCAAAGCCTTGATTTCTTCTTCCAGCCTTGTGCACTGAACAATTTTCTTCATATCAGTAAATGGCTCCTCTACACAGCAGTCAGAATACTTCTATAAAAATTATCCTACAGCTTCTCATTTTACCTCCTGTTTACTTTGCCTGGAACATTACCCTCTTCCTCCATATAACTGTATGACTCACTCTTCATTTCCTTGGGCTCTGTTCAAATTTCACCCCTGAGAGGGGATCCCCTGCACCACAGCATCAGACATAGCACTCCCGGCCACCCCTCCTGGTTGTTCTCTGTCCCCTTTACCTAATCTGTTTTTCTATGAAAAATTGACATTACCACATATGTTTTTTTATTTAATTATTGTCTATCTCTCCAACTAAAATTTCAGCTTCTTTAAAAAAGAGAATTTGTTATATTGACTGCTATATCCTTGGTGCTTGGAACCATTTCCAGCCTCTAGTAGGTATTCAATAAATGTTTATTGAAATGATGTAAATGAATAATAATAGAGATTTAATTTAAAATAAAGAATAAAATATGTTGCATGAGCTATGTGTATACAGGGCAAAGGAAGAGTAATAAGGCTTCGATGCCTGTTTTCAAAATTATGCTCCCAAAGCAGCCCTCTTCCTATGAACCTCACATAATCATTAGTGCACATATGTTCACTCTTAGCCTTCAAAAGAAATGGAGAAATTGCAAACCTTACCAGCGTTGACTGTGATTAGTTTTTCCAGAGAATATGGATCCTGAGGCACACCAAACATCAGAACTGGTTGATGCTGAGTAGTAGATGTCCAGGGGTGAGGAGCAAGCATTGAGTTTATCTCAAAATCAGCCTTATAAGTGGTAGGCTTAACCCACCTTTTATATCTAGAGGGCAAATAAAGCTTCCTTATTTTCTCTTCCCGAAAACTGGATCTTGTACATGCCAAGCCCCTTGGGTCTAGGCTCTCTAACTTGCACAAATGTTAAGTTTCAGGGTCTTTGTTTAAGCACAACAAACCTTCTATCTCAAATTTGACGACAGAAACACTTTCAATTTTGTCACTAAAAATGGTAATTTCTTCCCTATTCTTTATGGTTTGGTAAAATAGCTTTTGTCCTGAATAGTAACTGATGATCTGTACATTTTTCTAAAATTAATATTACTATATTTTACATTCACTTTTCAGTTTCTTTAATAACAGAGAAATGGATAGTCTCAGAGTGAATGCATTTTGAGTCTTTCCTATGTAACAAGAGTTTTGAATGCTAGTAGGAAAAGCAATTTTTATTTTTTTGAAACTGAATACATCATCTTACTACAATCACAGAATTAAAACTTGTAGAGAACATATTTTGTGGGAATTGTTTATTTTAGTTCTTGGAGACACTTGTATTTTAATAAGAAATGTTATCAGGGAAAATAAAGAAAAATATTTCTAGATTCCTCCAGGAATGAAGTTATTTTTTTAAAGTCACATGGAGGGCTATGCACTGAATGGGGGAAAGGATGCTGTAAATCCATGGCCCATTCTGGAATGTAGTTTAGCAACTAATAAAATATCAGACTCTTTGACCCAGTACTCCCACTTCTTTGTACTAAGGAGATAGCACATAAGAATAAAAAGATGAGGCACATGAATGTTTCTTGTAAATCGATTTTTAATGGACAAAAATTGGAAACATCCCAGACATCTATCAGTAAGGGACTGATTAAGTAAATTATTGCACATTAATGTGATAAAATTCTTAAGCCATTAAATTTGATGTAGCTTAATATTTATTGATATGGAATGATGTTTGTGACATAATGTTGAGTGAAAAAAAACAAGTGAAAAATGCTCTAAGCATGATTCCATTTATGTAAAATTATGTCCTTCTCTTTACAAAGACAGTCATTGAAATGTTATCTATGGTTATTAATGAATAATGGGATTTTGGTGATTTACTTTTTCTGGGCATTTTTTTTGGTTTTATTTTTAAGTTTCTATTGTGTATATGCATACTTTTAATAAAAAACAGAACAAATTCATAGATGAATCTAACTGTAGTCAATTTGGGATCAGTTTGTTTCAGGTAAGAAGAAAATTGGAAACAATACTATATAAAGAATTTCTTCATGAAAATAAAAATTTAAAAACCATTTAGAAGATGGCCTAAACATGATGATATACTATGTCATTTAAACCCAATATGGGAGAAGACATATTTTCTTTCCTTTTAAACTTTATTGGGAAACCGTGTGTTTTTCGCAGGACCCATCAGCTCCAAGTCAAGTCACTGTCCTTCAATCTTAGTTGTGGAGGGTGCAGCTCAGCTCCAAGTCCAGTTGCCATTTTCAATCTAGTTGTGGAGGGGGTGCAGCCCATCATCCCATGCGGGAATCAAACCGGCAACCGTGTTAAGAGCATGCGCTCTAACCATCTGGGCCATCCAGCCCCCCACTGGCAGCTCAGCAGCAGCTCAGGTCAAGTAGCTGTCTTCAATCTAATTGCAGAGGGTGCAGCTCACTGGCTCATGTGAGAATCAAACCGGCAACCCTGCTCAGATCTTGCGTTCTAACCATCTGAGCCACCTGGCTGTCCCAGAAGACATGTTTTCTTAAAATAATATTCCTAGAATTCTAAAGATCTTTCAACTTTCAGTACCTTCTCATGAAAATAATCCTTCACATGGATGTTTCAGAGCCTGCTCATTGGATACTAGCAATGAACTGAGGAGACCCTGGAAGCATGTGGAGGCTCTGGTATTGGGGCTGATGGAAATCCCCAGCACTAAACCTTTTCTGATAGTGAAACAGTGTTTGGCTGCACGATAACCTTGCTCATCTGATCACCACTGATTGCTACACATGCTCATTATGTACATATTTGGAAGCTCTTAAACTACACAGTTTTCAATGTAAAGAAATGGATAATCTTTTTAGTGACTGGTTTCTATAGGTAAAAATGGAAACAGTTGCTACTATGCTTTTAGCACAAACAACCAGGAACATTCTCATGAACTAAGAAGTTTGAGAAATATTAGTTGAGAAAAGTTAACTCCAGTGATGAAGCCAATGAAAGACATATACGTTCTATGAGGATTCCATGATACATTCAGAACTATTTTCTTGAAAACAACAAAGGTACAAGACAAACAAAAGAAACAAAAACTCATGGACCCAGACAACAGTTTAGTGGTTACCAGAGGGTAAGGGGCGATGAGGGCTGGTAGATGAAGGTAAAAGGGATCAAATATATGGTGATGGAAGGAGAACTGACTCTGGGTGGTGAACACACAATGTAATATACAGATGATGTATTACAGAATTGTACACCTGAAACCTATGTAACTTTACTAACAATTGTCACCCCAATAAACTTTAATAAAAAAAAAAATCAAAGAACCTGATACCATAAAACTCCTAGAAGAAAACATAGGTGGTAAGCTCCCTGACATGATCTTGGCGATGATTTTTTTTGAATGTGACACCAAAAGCAAAAGCAACAGAAGCAAAAATAAACAAGGGGGACTGCATCAAACTAAAAAAATTCTGGATAGCAAAGGAAATCACCAACAAAATGAAAAGGCAATCTACTGAATGGGAGAAAATATTTGCAAATCATATATCTGATAAGTGGCTAATATCCAAAATATGTAAAAACCCTATACAATTCAATAGTAAAAACAATCAGATTTTTGTAAAAAGTGGCAGAAGTTCTGAATAGATATTTTTTCAAAGAAGACATATGATTGTCAACAGGTACATAAAAGATGCTCAACATCACAAATCATCAGAGAATTTCAAATAAAAACCACAATGAGATATTACTTCCTGCCTGTTAGAATGGCTGTTATCAAAAAGACAAGAGATAACAAGTGTTGGCAAGGATGTGGAGAAAAGGGAACCCTCATGCACTGTTAATGGAATGTAAATTGATGCAACCACTATGGAAAACAGCATGGAGTTTCCTCAAAAAATTAAATATAGAAATACCATATGACCAGTAATTTCACTTCTAGGTATTTATCCAAAGGAAAAAAAACCCACTAAGTCGAAAAGATACATGCATTTCCAGGTTCATTGCAGCATTATTTTCAATAGCCAAGATATGGAAACAACCTAAGTGTCCATCGATGGATGAATGGATAAAAAATTACATATGTATGTGTGTGTATAATTATATATAATTTTATATGTATATAATAGAATATAATTCAGTCATAAAAAAGAATGAAATCTTGCCATCTGCAACAACATGGATGGACCACGAAGGTAGTATGCTAAGTGAATCGAGTCAGATGAGGAAAGATAAATAACCACATGAACTTTCTTATACGTAGAATCTTAAAAACAATAACAAGCTCATAGATATAGAGAACAGATTGGTGGTTGTTAGAGGTAGGGGGTGGGGGTAGGAAAATTGGGTGAGGGAGGTTAAAACAAAACAAAACAATAGAAGATTGTCATAAAACAAAGCTATCTATATACTTTCCACACAGAGCAAAGTATTTTTCTATATTTGACAGTTCATTAACTATTTTCCCAGTATGTGATTCTATTTTAACATACAAATCATATGAGATATTACATGTTAGTGATTAGAAAAATTAAAGAAGATGCTTTCATTGATTGATTCATTCACATATTTTGCTGGTGTGGATCTATAGCAGGTACAGTGTGGCTCTGGAACTAACAGTTGCAGCAGCGCTTCCTAGATGAGCTTGTTCCTGGAGCAGTATCCGCCACAGCAGTTTTGATTGGCAGCTTCCTGACTGTGGCTCAGATACAAGTTCTGCAGCCTTCCATCTAGGTACTTCCTAAGGTAAACCATTCTTGGAAGTCCATCCTATGTCTGCCCCTCTAGTTCTTCCAGTTTTGGTGTAGACACTTAAATCCCTGTATTAGATACCTTTCTGCAAAACAAACAAACAAACAAACAAAACCAAAAAATTCTATTCTGGCTTTGCTGTTTATAATTGATTTTTAATTATATACCTCAGTCAACCCAAGTATTTTGGGGAGGAGGCAATTACATGAGAAATGTAATTGTTTCCCACATATCTTGACAGAGACATTGCCACTGCTTACACAGAGATAATCTCTGACTCCTTTTACATCTTCTGTGCACCTCTCTTCCAACTTTAACGTGCTTTTGCTTTCAACCCTCTGAGCTGACACTTGTCCTCACAGGACTGTCCTCAGGCTGCTGGAGTAGCTTTGCTCCCCACAGACAGAGACCGGGGAGGGCCTGGGTGTTTACGATGCCCCAGAGTAATGCTTAGTGATCAAACCGTCCTGTCGAGAGTTAAAAGTCCAGCTCTTTGCCTGGGGCATGACAGCTCTGAGGCTGTCATTTATACTGCAGAAATCTCCTGTGGAATCAGGCTGAAACTGCTTTCCCAGGAATTCGCTGAAATCAAAACCTTCTTTGTTCCCTTTCCTTCATTGTTGTGCTTCTCCCTCTTGCTTCTGGGAGCACTTCCTTGCACACCAATCCTCATCTCAGAGTCTGCTTCTGGGGAAACCAACTAAGACAATACATCAAGCATTGCTTCCTAAAGATTCTTAATGATTTCCCAGAGTTGATTCAACAACATAATATCCTTCTGCTGTAGGCTAACAGCTCTCTGCTCTTTGAAGGCAGGCAGGAGTCATGGTTGATTCTGATACTTTATCTTATTCCCCATTGAACCTGAAATAAGGTTTATATCAAGTGAGCTAATGTGATGTGTAGTCAGTAATTTTATTTGGGATTGCATCTAGATGTGTTAAGTGAAAATGTTGTGTCTCTCATTGTAATTCCTGTGGATAAATTAATCTGGTATCTATCCCCAGACAAAAGCTTCTTTACTTCTTTTTATAAGCCACTATTAAGGGCAAAGATGCATTTCACCTTGAAATTTCTTAGTTCTAAAGAATTAGATGAGTGGGACAGTATTGCTTCTTTCCTCAACTATGATAAATTGCCTTATCTTTTATATTGTGTTAGCAAGGGCGGAGGCTGTTCTTTTTGTTGTTTTTAAATTTATTTTTATTGCATAGCTCTTAAAATTACAGGACATATGTGGGTTGTAGACATCAAGCTTGTAAACTTGTAATCAATGTAATATAATGATATGTCATCTAATTGAGGCCTATCTAGTCTTCCTTTTGTACATAATGGAGCCATGGTAGGTAATGTGGATATTAAGTTAAATGGTGAAATTTTACTATTCAAGCCTAGCATGACAATTTCCCATTGATGTGATTTAGTTCTGTGCATCAGGAAATAGGTAAATAAAAAAAGAGATTACAGTATTAATTAAATATAGTTTTTCCTGAGCCATTCATCCTTAGAAACCAATAAATATTTATTCAGTACTCTGTAGTAAAATGAAACCTCTCATCAGATAAAATTTTCATTTTCCATAAGCGATTTTCATAGCCCCACTCTATATTTTCTGTTCAATGATAAACTGGTCAGACCCATATAGAGTACAATTTATCTAATGAGTTTACTGTAAATGGAAATGTAATTTAGATTTTTATTCCTGTTTGCGTTTTTTTTTTTTCACATTTATTTTCCACAATTTGGTGTTGTCAAAAAAAAAAAAAAAAAAAGGCCTAGCACAGCAAGAACTCTTTCCTGTCTTCCCTAAGCTTCAGTCAACAACTATGGGATAAATTAAAGATTTTGAAACTTGTTACCACGTCTAACAGAGAACCTGAAACACATCTCCTCTGAAGGTTGGTCATTGAGATCGGACTCTGCCAGGTGACACAAAGAGAGTGGTCCAAGTCCTCCAAAGGCCTGTCATACACAAAATATTTGTTTTCTCTTTCCTTCAGCGTTCTTGGATTACATATCCTTTCGGAAGTTCCAAATACAAAGTGCTTAGAATAGCTCCTAGAATAATTTAAGTCCTCAGTAAGTACTAATGATGTTATAGGCCAATAATTCCTTTTGTGGAACTCTTGGAGTCAGATGTATTTTGGAACTGAGAATTTTTTTAGATTTTAAAACAGAAATAAGGTAGCTATATTGTATCTCGTACAATGTCTCCAGTACTCCCAAATCGAATGTACTAATATTTCTGCAGTGAAACACAGGAATGTGCATATAAAGTATACTGTAAACAGTCTCATGTTAATTTAGGTCAGATTGTGCCACAGAAAAAATTATTTTAAAACTTTTGGGTTTTAGAGTTCTTTTGATTCTGTAACCAAGCATACGGGATTATGAGCCTATTTTATTATCATCATCATTATGTTTTGTTTGTTTGTTTTTTTTAAAAACACATTTCATTTTTTCAGAGCAGTTTTGGATTCACAGCAAAATTAGGTGGAAGTTACCTTCTGTCCCCACACATGCATAACCTCTCCATTATAAACATTCTTCGTCCCCCCCACCACCAAAGTGGTACATTTGTTACAATTGATGAACCTGTATTGACAAATCATTATCACCCAGAGTCCATTGTTTACATTATGGTTCATTCCTGGTGTTATACTTTGTATGGTTTTGGACAAATATATGACATGTATCCACCACCATACAATGTATTTTCACTGACCTAAAAATTTTCTGTTCTCCACTTATTTATCCTGTCCCTCCCCTAACTCCTGGCAACCACTGATGTTTTTACTATCTCCATGGTTTTGCCTTTTCAAGAATGTTATATAATTGGAATTATACAGTATGTAGGCTTTTCAGATTGGCTTCTTTCACTTAGTAATATGCATTTAAGTTTCCTCCATGTCTTTCCATGTCTTGGTAGCTCATTGATTTTAGTGCTGAATAATATTCTGTTGTCTGGATATAGCACAGTTTGTTTATCTATTCATCTACTGAAAGACATTGTGGTTGCTTCCAAATTTTGGCAATTATGAATAGAGCTGCTATAAACATCCACACGCAGGCTTTTTAGTAACCATGAGTTTGCAACTCCTTTAGGTAACTACCAAGGCGCATGATTGCTTGGTTATATGCTAAGAGTATGTTTAGTTTTGTAAGAAACTGTCAGACTGCTTCCCAAAATGGCTGTACCATTTTGCATCTCACCAACAATAATGAATGCTCTTGTTTGCTGCCCCACGTCCTCAATGGCATTTGATGTTTTCATTTTCATTTAGTTGAAAATATTTTACAGTTTCTCTGGAGACTTCGTCTTTGACCTATGTTATTTAGAAGTGTATTGTTAAATTTCCAAGTATTTTGGGATTTTTCCAGCTATCTTTCTGGTATTGATTTCTAGTTTAATTTCACTGTGGTCTGAGAACAGACATCATGTGATTTCTACTCTTTTAAATTTGTTAATGTGTGTGTTTTATGGCCTAGAATGTGGTTTATCTTGGTGAATGTTCTATGTGAGCTTGAGAAGAATGTATATTTTACTGTTGTTCGGTGAAATGGTCTATAGACACTCATTATATCCAGTTGATTCATGTTGAGTTTTTAGTTCAACTATGTCCTTATTAAAATTTTCTGCGTGCTGGATCTGCTTATTTATGGTAATGGGGTGTTGTAGCTTCTGACTGTAATAGTGAATTAATCTGTTTCTCCTTGCAGTTCTATTATTGCCCCATATATTTTGATGCTCTATTCTTAGGTGCATCCACATTAAGGATTGCTATGTTTTCTTGGAGAGCTTACCCCTTTATTATTATGTAATGCCCTCTTTATCCCTGATAACTTTCCTTGCTCTGAAGTCTGCTCTGTCTGAAAATATTGGGTTGTCAGAAAAATCATGATGCTTTTTTGCAATAAAAAACTGAAAAAAATATGTCATGACTTTCCCGACAACCCAATAATATAGCTACTCTTGCTCTCTTTTGATTAGTGTTAATATGGTTTAGCTTTCCATATCCATTTACTTTTAATTTTTATGTGTCTTTATATTTAAAGCCTAGGTGTACTTTTCTTTCCTGCCTTGACTTCTCTAAGCTTTCTGGATCTGGGGTTTGGTGTATTTCCATTCCTCCAGGTCACTTAGGCTCTAATAAAAGTCCATGTTCGGCTCTGGTTAAATAGTTTCCCCTGAGAGAAGACCTTGTTAAGAAAAAGAGAATGTTATGGTATATTTGAAATGGTTCCTTTTCCTCTCCTCCTACCAGAAGCTTTTGGGATTTTTCTCTGATATTTACTATGGGAACCTGGAAGGGCTCTAGGAGGTAAAATTCACATAAGTGTAGGAGCCTCCTGATGACTGGCTCCCCCTTGAGTTTTTGTCTTTCATATTTGTCTACTCTAAGCCTCCAGAAATTCATCAGTTACACTTCAGGTTTCCCTGTGCCAGTATAGAGATAGAAGATGAGTGCAAGCAAACCAAAGCTGGAGCAATTTGTGAGACTAAGAATGATTTGATCCTCAACTAATGGTAAACCCTTGTTCGAAATGGCTAAAACAATAGTAAATGATATTTTCTCATATTATAAGATGCCCAGAAACAGAGAGAGCTCCAGGTGCATTACATCATACCTCCATTCTTCCTCTGCTTGCCTGCAATCTTTGGGTTCTGGCTGATTCTGTTAGCTTCGTCTTTAAACCTGTTTGACTTGATAACATCCAGAGAATAGGAGGAACCTTCTCATCCAATTCTCTTTTTAAGCTGTGGATAAATCTTTACCAGAAATCTCCCCTGCCACCCCTCAGTGCAGATATTTACTCACTTCTCATTGGCTTGTTGAGATTCGATGCCTATTCCCAAACCAAGAAGAGATGAGTTATCTAACTGGTTAATGCTGATCATAGGAGGTAAATAGATATTAGAAAGTCAACAACTGTGACCACTGTAGGAAAAGCATAACCTTCTTAGGATTTAGACTAGGAAGGTGTTGTTCATGTCATTTTTCTTCATATAAAACAATTATTTGTGTCATCTTGGTGGTTGGTGAAGTGGTTTGAGCTTAAAGAGGAACAGAGATCTGCAAGGAAGTACAAGACTTGCCTCTGGAGGCTACCTCTCCACGATGGAAGTGCTCCTTGGACTATTCTTAGTTGCCATAGAATTAGTGACCATTCCATCCTGTGCCAGTCCTAACTCCAGCAGGAGGACTGCCGCCCTTCATGAAATTCGTATTCATTGAGTTAGTCTCAGTCAGCTGGAAAGCTTGCCTTCACCCCTCATTTATTTTAAATGGTCCAGCAAAATTTCACAAAAATAAATTGGGGAGGACAAGAAAATGATATTTTGGTTACAATATTGGCAAGTCCACTTGCTGTTGCTCAAGTTGGCATAAGCTTGAAAGTATTTTAACTCTAAATAATTATGGAAAAATTATAGAAGTAGCAAAAATGACTGGATTTGGATGTAGAATCTGGCCTTGCCATACCATGGAAAACTCATTTACTAATGTGGGAAAATCAGGAGGCTTGAGGAACTAGCAAAGATAAGTTTTAGTTGAAATTTAACTTGAAAACTCCTTTTTTTATTTTATTTTTTTAAAGTTCAAGTGCTTCTGTCTAAAAGCCTTAATGCACTTTAACAGAAAGAGATTTTTTTTTATGCTCAAACTTTAATCAGTTTACTAATCTCTCTAATCTTGTTTATATCAATTAATTCTGCCTAAGAGTTGGGTAGAAGAATAAAGTGAAGATAGAAAGAACCTCCATTATTTAGATGTTCTATCAGAGGAGTTAATTTTTTCCTTTTTGGAAATGATTTGAGGGAACTGGTAGGAAATGATAAATGGGCTATCTTGTGTACTTTGATGTTCTCAAGCTCTTCCAAAATTTCAAGCACGCGCTAGCATAAAGGGCAAACTTTTGGGAGCATTAATTATTTTTGAATGGTGACATTTATCCATCAATTTTAATATACACCATGTTCTAAAATAACATTGACCTGGCTGTTTTTCCAAGCTTATAAATATCAAATAACCCCCTTAATCAGAAACACAAGGGTAGAATTAATGTAATAACACCTTCCGTTAATCAGGTATATTAGAGCTATAGAGTTTTTTGTTTTAAAAGATTAAATATAAACTGAAAAAGTCAAGTGAACCAAAAAAATATAAAATATGCTTTGACTTAGAGGTGCTCTCTGGCCAGGGTTTAGTTAGGTTAAGGTTAAACTTACACAGGAAATGCTCACACCTTATACACTGAGTATTTAACAATATGGCAGATATTGTTCTAAGCATTTTCTGTGTAGTAATTCATTTAAGTATAACAACCCTATGAAGTAGGTACAGTTATTCCCATTTTATAGATAGAAGAACTGAGATACACCAAGGTCAAGTAAAGGATCACATAACTGAAAAGGGATGGGGCCAATATTTGAACCCAGACAGATTGCTAGCAGTACTCGTAAACTCCTACACTATATAATTTGACCCTGGATGTGGTGGGATAGTTGTCTGACGAGAACAGCTCCTGCTAAACTCAGAATCTTTAGTAATGTATGTGTTGTATTAGATGCAGGACTGCTTAGAATTTAGGCGAAAGCATGATAGAGCCAGACCTCTTTCACTTAGTGGCCAAGTGACCGTGGGTAGGTTACTTAACCTGTCTCTATACCTCTGAGCTATAAAACTGGGCTAATAATTGCATCTAGTTGTTCCCCAAATTTAAAGTGCATAAGATCTCCAGAAGGTTGTGATTCAATCAGACTGTGGCAGGGCCCACGCATCTGCATTTTAAGCAAGTACCACAAGTAGTACTGATGCAATCTGTCCTCAGAAACCCTTTGGGTAATACTGAATTCTATCTCACAGGGAGAGGTGGGGAGATTGGCCTGTGAAACGGCCCGGACACAGTCCTGCCACATGACTGATGGGCAGAAATGGCAGCTCTTGTCTATTTTCTTTTACAGAGACAGACCTAGGTCAGGACAAAAGGAGAGGTGTATCTTAGTTCTCAGATGATATTACAGATGAAGGGACATATTATGCCAGGAGGATGCTGATCAGTATTCTTGTACCCTCTGTTATGGTATAGGTATCATCAGCAGGAGAAGACAGGCAGGTTACCAGTTCCTCTTGTTCTCATTCGCCAATCTCCTTAAAAGGACCTAATTAAGTTTGCTCTCAGCTTCAACAAAAGAGATCTACTTTAAGGGTTCCTGTGCTGATTTTCCCTCCCTATTTCCTTACATACTTGCACGTGCCAATTTCCTTTCCTGGGAACAATCTTCCACTCTATAATTTGATGTGAAACACAAAATGCAAATGTCTAGATGAGGTAATGTTTACTTTGAATAGGTTTCAGCAAAATGTCATTAGTCAACCATTTAACAAATGCATATACCCACTTCATAAATCCTTCGTTGTTTTGATAGGATGAGGTGGTGAAGGAAACTGGAACGTTTACTGTATCTGAAACAAAGGAAGGAAATCCATGAGCATGGGGAAACAGGATAAGGTGCAGAAAGAGGACTGAAGATAAGATACTATGTACTGTGTCTGGTTTAGCTTTGATTGACTTCATTCTTTAAGTTGGGATGGAGCCCTTTGGAGCCACATAGAAAGGTAGTTTGGTCACACAGTTGCAAACACAGTTCTTTTGCATAAGTTGTGAACTTTTCTTAAACTCGTATGTCTTTTCTTCAGAGGATTTTCGAATGAAGGCAGCATTATATTCTGGTGTAATGTCTGGGCAACAGACAGGTAGTCTAAGAATAAAGGTACAATCTATCTTATCATAAATAAATGTTGTAGATGTATTTTAATACTAATGTAACAATCCTCACGATACCACTAAAATGTCGTAAAGTCGAACACTCATGAAGTATACTCTATTTCTTTGGTGTATGGTGAAAAATCGCAGTACACAAACATACTTTGGAAGCCCTCAGGGACAGAAGGCAGTGTCCATGCCCCTGGGAGTTTAGCATGAAATTTGGAATTAGTGGAACAGAAAGACTGGCAGAGCCTAGGACACTCATGTAATCACTGAGTAATTAGCCCCAGAATGCTTACCTCTGTACCTCTTGCTATACCACAAAAGTAAACGCTTATTTGTTTGTCATGGTAGTTTGATGTCTGTTACTTGCAGACAAATACATTCCTGTCAACTAGTAAAGACTAAACAGTTCTGGGTTAGATAAAGAAAGTTTCTTCCCTTGCTCTAGAGCAGGGGTGAGCAAACTTTTGAGATGGAAGAACCGCCAGGGGTCAGCAAACTGCGGCTTGTGAGTGTGTGGCTCTAAAGTAAAACTGAAAATGAAAATAAAAATAAAACTATCATAGTTTCATTTATAAAATTTTTAAAGGATATTCTTCACATAATGGTGATTATGTCAAAATATATTTATGGCTCTCGAATAATTTTTAAATTGCTGTGAGGGACAGGATTGGCTCTTCCAGGGACAAACTTTTGAGATGGAATGTACCCAAAGAGCTGCATGTGGCTCGCGAGCCACAGTTCGCTGAACCCTGGTCTAGAGAACAGGTGACTCAGCTGACGAGGTAGAATAAGGCTGAAGCTAAGTAGACTGGGGTCATTAAAACTCAAGAGACGAGTGGCCAGACGATCTCTTAAGAACTATACTGCCTGTTGTTCAAAGATGTTTGCAGTGTTGTATCATTGTCAGTAAAGCCTAGTAACCTTATTAATATTTTGTGAATAGAATCTTGTGGAAATTAGAGAAAGGTTAAATTTCTCGCCTGGATCAAAATGATGCATAACAGAAAGAGCATCTGCGGAAGTAGGAGTCCCAAGGCCTAACTGACTTTGGGAACCAGTCCATGTGGAATTCACAGAAATTTAGGAGCAGGCTTTACGCTTGGAAAGGTTGTGGTAGTTAACTACCTCACTCTGGTCAGAATGGCTATCATCAATAAATCAACAAACAACAAGTGCTGGCGGGGCTGTGGGGAAAAGGGGACCCTGCTGCATTGTTGGTGGGATTGCAGATTGGTGCAGCCACTGTGGAAGTCAGTATGGAGGTATCTCAAAAAACTGGAAATGGTCAAAACTACCTTTTGAGCCAGCAATTCCACTCCTAGGTATTTATCCCGAAAAACCCAAGACACTGATTCAAAAAAATATATGCACCCCTATGTTCATTGCAGCACTATTTACAATAGCCAAGACTTGGAAACAACTGAAATGCCCATCGGTAGATGACTGGATTAAGAAACTGTGGTACATTTACACAATGGAGTATTATTCCGGTATAAAGAAGAATGAAATTGTACCATTTGCAATGATATGGATGGACCTAGAGACCATTATGTTAAGTGAAATAAGTTAGTCAGAGAAAGACAAATACCATATGATCTCACTTATATGCGGAATCTGAAAAACTGAATGAATGAACAAAGTAAACAGAAACAGTCACATAGATATAGAGGAAAAAGTGAGGGTTGCTAGTTGGGAGGGGGGTGGGGATGAGGGAGAAGGGGAAGGGATTTGACAGTATAAATAGGTAACTACAATATTGCCACAGGGATATGAAAGACAGTTTGGGGAATATAATTAATAATGTTGTAAATATTTTGTGGGGTGTCAGATGGTCACATGTCTTGTTAGGGAGACCATTTCATGGATGGAGTAGAGGCTTGATCATTGCACTGTACATCTGAAGCTGATGTTGTATAATATTGTATACCAACTGTAATTGAATATATAGATAGTCACGGGATGTGGATTATACTGTGGAAGGGAGTCAAAGGAAGTGTAATAGATATATATGATATGGGGGGGACGAGTGGGGTGGCGAATTGGGGGCGGGGGGTTGTCACTTTGAGGGGTAAAAAGTATAACTATTGCACTGTGTTGTACACCTGAAACTAATTTTTAAAAAAAGGTATATACACATTTAAAGAAAGAGAAAAACTGTTATTAAAATTGTAATACTCATATATACCCATAAAAAAAGATGAGGTGCTCAAAGTGGTTACCATCAGTGTAATTTTGATACAGTTTTTTCCTTCCTTAAAATGTGTTGGGCCGGCCGAGTGGCTCACTTGGTTAAGAGCTCACTCAAGAGTGCAAGCTGAGCTCTGAGCAACGGCGGTTCAATGCCAGCCCGAGCTGAGTTGCCGTTGAGCTGCCAACCGGTGGCAGGATGGCTCAGCTAAAAAAAAAAAAAAGTGTATATTTTTTTTGGCACCGTGTGTGTGTGTGTGTGTGTGTGTGTGTGTGTGTGTGTGTGTGTACTGGGTTGTTGGAAAAGTCATAAAGTAATTTTTCTGTTTTTTGTTGCAAAAGTGCATCATGACTTCTCCAACGGCTCAGTGTATATACACACATTCATGGGGTGTAAAGTACAGCATAAGGAATATAGTCAATGGTATTGTAACAGCTATATATGATGACAGAAGGGTAGTAAATCGGGGAGGGGGTGTTATCACTTTGTAAGTGGTGTAAATGTCTATTATATTGCTTTGTACACCTGAAACTAATAAAAAAAGAAATAATCACATTTAAAAAAAAAAAAGGTTGTGGTATTTAGGATTGGAGTTCAATCCAGTTTTACTTGGGTATTGGAATTGGAAGGCTTCTGGATGACATATCTTTAATCCAATAACATTACAGCAAATTAGCCAAATTGAAGAATACCAATAGTGTACTTTTACTACTTATAAAAGAGATCAGAATGCTTTTAAATACATTTTTTTCTCTTCTCAATAGGGGAAAATCTAAAGATAAATCTAAATACAAAATGGTGAATTAATTTTTATCATGTTATAAAATTATGCAAATGATAAAGAATGCCATTTGCACTAGGTACTACACATTAACTCACTCGACCTCCATTTCTTCCAGTTGGAGCAGTTGAAAAGTTAAAACTGCATTTTCTAGACTCCCTTTCAGTTAGGTCTCTCTCTGGATAGTCATTTGATTCTGTCAGTTAGTGCATTTAGGAGAGATTTAAATGGTAGAAATAAGGTAGAAACTGCCTTCCTGTAGGTTCTTGACTATTCTTGCTGCTATGTAAGGTTATTGAAGTGTGAACCTTTTATTTTTTTATTTTTTAAGATTTTATTGGGGAATTGGTGGAGGGGAACAGTGTTAGGGAATCAGGGAAGGGGAACAGGCAAGTTGCTGTTTTTTTGTTCTTCAGTCTAGCAGTGGAAGATGTTGCTTCACTGGCCCATGTTGGTATTGTGATCATTGTGCCCTTCCTGGGTGAGGCAGATCAGTTGCTGGCCACTGAACAGCCGCTCATAGTGGCTCTTGGCAGCTCATGCTGGCTGCCGGCCGCTCATGTTAGCTTTAAGGCAGCTCCTCTTGTGAGCCGGTGACTCACGGCAGCCCAGCTCCAGGTCGAGCTGTTGTTCACCAACTTAGCTGTAGAGGGCACAGCATCACAGGCCCTCATATGAGGGATCCAAACTGGGGCCCTGTTGCTCAGAGCTGGCATCGCAAGCCAACTCTTAACCAACATACCACTTGGCCTGCCCGAAGTGTGAACCTTTTTCATAGCAGCTTCCTAGGGTCCATCCTAGAGCTTCTTGGGTGTTTAGTAGCATCTGTAACTTCAGCAAAAGTCATTCCTATTTGTGAGGATGATGTCCTACTCCAGATGTGGGCTCCACACATATCTTGTGACTTTGTCCCCTTCTAAGGATCATGAAGAGCTTGTGAAAAGGGAAGAATTCTGGGCTCCACTCCTTGTGGGTCCCAGAAGTGTCCATTTCAACAAGCACCTTCATGTGATTCTAATGCAGATCACACTTTGAGACATGGCTCTGGTTGGTTGTTGGGCAAGTCAACTGAGATGTCACATGGAGCAGGACTATAGCAACCGTTGTCTACCGGTGGAAGCAGAGAAAAGTGAGTCTCTAACTTTGGACAAGTTGGCATGAAGGAGAAGAAGAGACAAGAGACAAAGAGAGAGATGTAGAAAGAAGGAGGGAAAGATAGGGAGGAACAGAAAGGAAGAGAGAGATGGTGCCTTGGTTCTTCATAGCTCTTGTTCTCAGATAGATCCTTCTGAGCCTTGGCTACACTCCCTGACCTTGTATATCATGTTACTACCTAGTTTTTAAGTTCAGTCATGTGCCTCATAATGAGTTTCAGTCAACAATGGACCACATAGATGATGGTGGCTCCATAAGATTATAATGGAGCTGAAATATTCCTATTGCCTAGTGACGTAGCTGTCCTAACATAGTAGCACAACACTTTACTCATGTGTTTGTGGTGATGCGGGTGTAAAATGTACTGCACTGCCAGTTATATAAAAGTATAGCACATACAATTATGTACAGTATGTAATAATAATAATAATAATAATAAATGACTATTTTACCAGGTCTGACAATTAAGTTTGCAAACTTGCCACCAAGCGCTTACATTGGCAGCACTGTACAAACAGCTTGGTAAGGATCCAGAACCTTGGTATACCAGTGTCTCACAGCTGTGTTTATGTCAATGTATGGCAGTGTCTTGCTGAGTAGCATTCATTATTGTTGTGTGTTTTGGTGTGCCATTGTTAGAATGTCAGAGCTTGAATTAGAGTAGTGAACAAAGATTACATTTCTTGTTAAACTTAGCAAGAGTGGAAGTAAAATCAGGGACAAGTTAGTCCAAGTTTATGGGAATAATGCCATGAAGAAAATGGCAATGTACAAATGGGTTAAACATTTTTCTGAGGGGAGAGAATGTGTCACTGGTCAAGAGAGGTCAGGGCAGCCAGTAACAAGCAAAACTGATGAAAATACTGGAAAAACTTGTCAAATTGTGCATCAAAATCATCGGCTGACTGTGAGAAGCAAAGCAGAACAAGTAAACATTAATACAGAAACAATTAGGAAAATCTTAACTGAAAATCTTGGCATAAGAAAGGTGTGTGCAAAAATGGTCCCAAAGGAGCTTACTGATGAACAAAAGCAAAGGAGAGTTGAAGTTTGCCAAGGCCTTTTGGAGAGGCAAGATGATGTTTTGGGCCATGTAATCACTAGTGATGAAACATGGGTGTACCAATACGACCCTGAAACAAAGAGTCGAAGTGCACAATGGAAGTCAACCAATTCTCCACAACCAAAAAAATTCTGTCAGTCCAAATCAAGAGTCAAATGGTGTTGCTAACCTTTTTGATATGAATTTGTACCAACTGGACAAACAGTTAACCAACTATACTATTGGGTCTTCAGAAAAGTCATGACGTATTTTTGTCTTTTTCAAAGGTCATTTATTTATATAAAGAACAAAGATCAATCAATGATATATTGCCCATTTTGTTTGATAAACTTTTGCCGTCTTTCAATGAGCTTCATAATTCCTCGTTCATAGAAGGACCTGTCTTTATTTGCGAAAAACTGAACAAGGTGCTGATTTATAGCCTCATCTGAAATGAACATTATGCCACACAAGGAGTTTTGAAGAGAGTGAAATAAGTGGAAGTCTGATGGTGCAAGGTCAGGTGAGTATGGTGGGTGTGGCAACACATCCCATCCAAGCTCCAATAGTTTTTGACGGGTGATCAAACTTGTGTGTGGTCTCATGTTGGCACGATGGAACACAACTCCTTTACAATTAACAAGCTCTGGACATTTCAGGATGACGGATTCGTTCAAACTGTCTAACTGCTGATAGTACACATTCGAACTGATTGGTTCCTTGGGAGGAGCTCAAAAAACATGACACCTTTAAAATTCCACCACACTGAGAGCATAACCTTCCTCTGATGAATGTCTGCTTTTGATGTCGTTAGGGGCAAATCATCACGTAGGGACCAAGACCGTTTGCACAACACATTGTTGTACACAATCCACTTCTCATCACCAGTTATCAGTCACTTCAAAAAAGGATTGTTTTCCTCACGTTTAATGAGCATATTGCAGATGTTTATATGCACTGTCAAATGAACTTCTTTGAGTTCATGAGGAACCCAAATATTTAGCTTGTTTACGTATCCCAGCTTCTTCAGGTGGTCGTAAACATTTGAATGATGCGTGTTCAATGTTTCTGCAATCTCTTGTGTTGCGTAACATGAGTTTGACTCAATCAATGTCTTTATTTTGTCGTCATCAACCTCCGTGGGCCTCCCTGACTGAGGAGCTTTGTTGAGATCAAAATCACCAGCACGGATTTCATGAACCATCGTTAGCATTGACGTTCTTGTAGAGCATTGTCCCTGTAAACTTTATGCAAATTTTCACAAGCTTGATGCGTACTCTTCCCTTTATGGAAGTAAAACAGTAAAATATGGCAAAAATACAGTTTGGTCTTCCATCTTCAACATGTTGTAAAATCTCCAAAAAAAACCAAATTGCTGAATTCATTTTTAGAATGAAGCTCGAACTGACAGCTGTCAAATGACATAGCAATAACATACATGTGAATGACTATAGCACTTCCAAAAATGAACTAGTGCCATCTGTTGCAAACATGATGACCCAATATTTTCTGAAGACCCAATATTTGGAAGTGCTGAAAAGGCTGCAAGAAAACGTCTGATGAAAATGACCTGAACTTTTCACCAGCAATTCATGGTTCTTGTATCATGGCAATGCAGCAGCTCACATGGCACTGTCTATGAGGGAGTTTTTAGCCAGTAAATAAATAACTGTATTGGAACACCCTCCCTACTCACCTGATCTGGCCCCCAATGACTTCTTTCATTGCCCAAAGATAAAAGAAATATTGAAAGGAAGACATTTTGATGACATTCAGGACATCAAGGGTAATATGACAACAGCTCTGATGGCCATTCCAAAAAAATAGTTCCAAAATTGCTTTGAAGGGTAGATTAGGTGCTGGCATCAGTGCAAAGCTTCCCAAGGGGAGTACTTCGAAGGTGACCATAGTGATATTCAGTAATAAGGTAGGTAGCAATTTTTCTAGAATAAGTTCAGGAACTTAATTGTTAGATCTCATAAGCCTCATAACCTTCTTTTAAGTGTGTCTCCTCTGTGTCTCCAAATCTCTCTCTCTTTGTAAGGACACTACTCATTGAATTAGTGAAGAAAGAAAGACCAAGTGTACAGAAAAATTTTATAAGCTTTTATTTGTGCCAAACCTGAAGGCTGACTCAGAAGCAAAATCTCAAAGGACTGGGAAAATGCTCTTGAGAATGGCAGTTTTGCAGTGCTTTGTATGCATTTAAAATCAAAGGAGAGAATGTAAGTAAGTTTACATGAAATCCATTGGTGATACATTAAAGAAGCAGAAGAAAGGAAAGTAGAGAAATCTCTGGGATTGGATAAAAAGTAAAATGGAGAGACACAGTTCTTTTACATCCATGGGTACAGGATAGTTAACATTAAAAACGTACAGTAAATAGAGATGGTATTCAGGTAACAAGATAACAATGAGGACTTTTGTGCTCTTGTGCTTTGTTGCTGGCAATTGTCCCTCTGAGGGGTCTGGAAAAAAATTACTCTGGCATTGCAAAGGTATATTATCTTGGATGCATAAGAACAATGGATAGGATGCACTTAAGGTAAAAACTGACCTTGGCTAAGGAAGCGATAGGCCTGAGGCATGACTACCCACCATGACTTACCCAGTTAAGAATTTATGATTCCTAAATCCTGTGTGGTTACCTTCAGTCACTGAGCTTGTCTGGTCTGTTGTTATAGCCCCTTTATGTTCACAGGGTTTAGGACCTACCCTAATTTAGTATGACCTCATCTTAACTTGATTACATCAGCAAAGAGCCAATGTCTTAAATAAGGTCACATTCACATGTTCTGGATAGACATGAATTTTTGGAGACACTATTCAACCCAGTACAGAGGGGAAATCCTTAGTATAAGCTGCCATCCAAAGGAAATCATCTCTTGCGTCCCATCCCCAACCTCATACAAATTGATTCATTTAAAATCGTTCATCTACAGCAGACATCAGAAAGTTTTTCATATAAAGGACAAATAGGTAAATATCTTGGGCTTTGTGGGCCATCAATTCTGTTGTTGCAGTTTAAAAGCAGCCATAGACAATACAGAAACAAATGAGCATAGCTGTGTTCCAATAAAACTTTATTTACAAAACCAGGCTGCAGGCTGGATTTGCTGGGGTTATTATTTTTTGCCAATTCGTGATCTGTAGCTTTGAGAAAATGCTAATCAAGATTTTATATATATATTCCTATAAAATTTGGTAGAAAGTCTAGTAACTTTGGTTTAATTTGTGGTTCTGAAAAAAAAATTACAGTAATAACATTTTCCAAAGACTTACATCCATTTGTTTGAATAACTTTCACTTTCCCTTCTACCTCACATATTGAAGAACATTAGAATAGAAGACAAGGAGGAAAAGGCTTAGGTGTGCCAAGCGCACTGGAGTTAGAGTGCTAGCTGAATATTATTACTGTGAACACAATGTGGTTCTTAGTACTTTGCAATAAAGTAAATGTTGAAGTTATTCCAGAAAATACTGGAACTGTCATACATCTGTATTCAAGTAGCCTTGATTAAATGAAGTAAAAAATGGTGCATTTGAGGACAATTTAATGTGTTGTGGAAGATTTTCATGAACTCGGAAGTATGGTTATGACCATGGTGACTAGACCCAAGAGAAGCCAAAGGAATTTTACTGGGTACTTGAAAATATAGAATAAGAGCAAGATTGCCTTAGGAATAATCAGCACTCCTATTTATTGTGCTATTCAGTTTATTACAATAACTTTTAAGACAAAGCAAAGTAGAAATACTTAACATTAAACAGTGAGGGTGGTACTTGGCGGGGAGTTTTTGTCTATGGAGAATTATGTACAACCAAACACCCTGAAGAAGTCTGGAGCGAAAAATGTGTAGGAGGGAAAAAGGCAATGGGAAGGGGATAAAGAAATGATTTAACCCTCCTGGCCTACTGTGCAGATTACTATACAACTGCTGTGCTCCAGGATTCTAGCAAAAATGAAATTTGAGAACAGGGAGGGAAGTGTTCAGGATCCAGGGACATTCTCCTCATGACAGCAGATGCCTCAGTGAGGGGAGACATGCCCCTTAGAGGTCATCCCTCTGGTTTTGGGGTGGATCCCAAGACTCTCACCTTGTTAGGATCAGTGAGGACGGATGGCAACGTTACATCCTTCCTCACGTGATGTAGGGCCACACAGATGGTGTCATTGCATTGGCTGATTTAGAAAATTCGAATGAGGCTATCCTCCAGTAATGGACAGTACTGGTCAGTTGTAAATGGATCAGAGGGTTCTTTCTACTCTGTGGAATACCTAAGCTGGCCGGTGGAGATATTCTTTCTTCATCTGGGTTTCCTCCCACTGATATGTGGGCAATATTAGCCTAGAATTTAGTATCTGTTATTAGTGCTTGGGGCTGACAGTACAGTGAGCATCAGAACTTGGAAACAGGCAAAGAATGTTCCTCTCTTAGAGTGAAATTAGTAAAATAACACATGAAGAATGAATACCTTAAAAAAAAAAGTGTCATAGGTCAAAGGAAGCATGGCAAGGACTGGAAATCAAATCAAACCTAGATAGAAAGTGAGAGAAAGTGGTACCCTAATTAATGTTACTGTTATATCTGAAGAACTGCCCTGAGAACAAGGATGAGGGGAGATAAGTTTGAGACGAAAAGGACAGCCTGAAGAGTAAGAATTGTCAACGTGTCACCAGCGCTGCCCTTTGGCAAGTGTGCTCTGACCAGCTGGTAGGAACTTTCCCACCCAGTTGGCTGTTATATTGATAGGATTAGAGTTGTGCTGAGCACTTTATGCCATAACAGCGTTTAATCCTGACAAATCTTAGGTGATTACTATAATCCCCACTTTACCCCTGGGCTCACCAAGGCCCAGTGAGGTGAAGTGCTTGACCTGCTATTTCACAGCTAGTTAGTGGCGGAGCTGGGGCTCGAGCTCAGTCTGTCTGCAATGGAACACCATGCTCTTAACTCCCTGCTCTACTGCCTCTCCTGTATGTTTTCCTCTGGAGGTGGGGATATTAGGCATGACAGATTGATACTACTAGCTTTTAACATCATTCAACTAATATATTCAGCTTTTAATTCTGTACCTGTTAACTGTATTGGTTGGGGTACACCAAACTGCGATACCAAACAAGACCCCCAAATACGGTGGCTCAAACATAATAGAAGTTTGTCTCTCGATCAACAACCAGAGCAAGTGACTCTTTTCCATGTGGGAAGTCAGCAAATCAGGTCCCATTTCTTCGAGTCTTGTTTTGATCTGTAACAAGCTGGTGGAAAGAGAGAGGAAGAGCATGGATGAGGTTTCTAATCAGATACATTCTCGCTAAAAGATGAGCTCTGCCATTTGCAGGCTTATAGCCTGAGCATGAAACCTCTAAACCTCAATTTCTCATCTGAGGTTTAAATGAGATGTCACATGTTTAGTGCTGTGCTCAGCTCAATAAATGTTAGCTGTTATTTATTATGTACTTGGCATACTTCTCTAAAAATTACTCTGTGGCATTAGAATTGTCCCTATTTTACAGAGGAGGAAACTGAGGTCACACAGCAAGTAAATGGCAGAGCTGAGACTGGACTCGAACACCCATTGTCCTCATTGAACCAGTGAACAATAGTTTCTCATAAATTAAGCATGGGAATGATTGGTCTCTGCATAAGAGAACTGAGTTCGTTACTCTCTATTTAAATGTTTTCAATATTAACTAGGCCTAGAATGGAACAGTCAAATCACGTTCCTTTTTCTATCTACCCTAGGTCTGAAGAAAGGCAGGCTGCCTTCAGTAAATTGTATGGCCAACAGCCTGCTGGCAAACAGCATATGGAAATACTTGCTGATACAGACCCAAAGTGAACTTGAATAACTTTTTATTTCCAAAGGACTCATTTAAAAATACTTTCTTTTAGTGAGTAACCACCAGACAAGGTTATACTTTAAGAAAACAAGTTTGGATGGAGAAGATAGAGTTTTTAAAAAATATTATTATACTTTTACAAGTCAGAAACCATATGGAATTTCCACTCTCACATAGTTCATAAATGACTTTGCCTGGTTTTCTTGAAACTTGATCCTCCAAACTCCAAACTCAGCAAAGTCTGAAGATGTGTTCGTGTCTGGAACTGATATTTGAAAGGCTAGCATTTACTTAGTTACACAGGATGAGTCGTTCAGGAAGGAAAGAAGACTATAGACTAAGAGAAATGAGAACATCTTTTTCAGCCATCAAATTTTGACCTGATCTTACCTCTCAAATTCCTACTAATTTTTCTATTTCTGGACTTAAAAAGTACTCTTCTTGCTTTTGATGTTTCCCAAGGAAATGGGAATGATTAGAACACTTCCCTAAGAGCATTTTTTTTATGCCATGATCTATACACAAAGCAGGCAAAGGTGAAAGAAACACAGAGGCTCCTTGGCAATCTAATTATTTGCTGTGTTTAGGATTACTATTTTTAAATATTTGTTCAGCATTCATTTAATTCGGATGTGGTTGTGACTGAGAAAAGTAGTTATTATTTTTCATTTAAGGATTTTTGGCAGAAACAGGAGCAATATACATTTTGCTAGTTACATAATAAAGCTGCAGAAACTAGAGGGAGTTGGCATATATTTCCAATATATTACTGTAATGTTTGGGTGAATCTTTATGGATTGATCCTCAATATAGTTCTGATGCAAGACTCCCTTTGTACTGTTAGCAACTTGTGAGTTACAATTAATTCCAAGTGTAATGGACTAAAATAATCCTTTATTATCACTCACTAGTCTATGCTGGGCAGGCCGGCTGACCAGGGCGGGCTTGACTGACATTTGATGGGCTTGTTCTTAGGTTTCCTGTGAGCTGCCTGGTTTGGAAATGTCTCCCCTGACATGAATCACCTCTACACTAAATGGTTTCTCATCTTCCTGCTGGCTAGCCCAGATTGTTTTTCTCATGGTGGAGGCAGGAGTTCAAAGTAGAGAAAGCCGAAACACATGAGGTCCCTTATGGACTGGCTTCTAAGTGGTGTCATCATTTTTTGCTTCATTCTGTTAGCCAGAGCAAGTCACAAGGCCAACCAGATTTCAGGGAAGGGGATAATGGACTCTGCGAGCTGGTAGAAAGAACTGCAAAGTCATATTGCAATGGGCCTGGGTAAAGGAGGGTAGCAGGTGGGTGGAGCATTGGCACCTTATTTATCAGGAGCATTGGCACCTTATTTATCAATCTACTATGGCCAGTTTGTCTTTGATAAGGCACTGCTCCCTTTCCTATAGCATACACGGTCTGATAATTAAGTTCTCAAACTCATCCTAGAAAAAGTGCTACATACCTCATTGCTGAATATCACTATGGTCACTTTCGAAGTACTCCCCTTGGGAAGCTATGCACTGATGCCAGCACCTAATTCATCCTTCAAAGCAGTTTTAAAACTCTTTTTCTGGAATGGCAGTTAAAGCTGTTGTCGTATTACCTTTCATGTCCTGAATGTCATCAAAATGTCTCCCTGTCAATATTTCCTTTATATTTCAGTAAAGAAAAGTCATTGGGGGCCAGATCAGGTGAGTAGGGAGCGTGTTCCAATACAGTTATTTGTTTACTGGCTAAAAACTCCCTCAGTGGGCCAGCCAAGTGGCACATTGGTTAAGAGCTGGCTTGGGACGCCAGCAGCCCCATTTCGAATCCCACATATGAGGACCGGTGACACTGCCCTCCACAGCTAAGATGGTGAACAACAGCTCCACCTGGAGCTGGGCTGCTGTGAGTCCCCAGGGACAGCATAGCTGCAGCCCCTGCTGCAGTGGGCTGCCATAGGCTACAGTGAGTGGCCGGCAGCCAGAGTGAGTGGCCGGCAGCGGGTGTGAGCTGCCAAGAGCTGCTGTGAGCAGCTGTCTTTAGGCTGGTGACCAATCTGCCTCACCAGAGAAGAGTGCAATGACGATACCAACGTGGGCCAGTGAAGCAATGTCCTCCACAACTAGACTGAAGAACAAAAGGACAGCAACTTGTCTGTTCCCCTTCCCTGGTTCCCTAATGCTGTTCCCTTCCCCCAATTCCCCAATAAAATCTTTTTAAAAAAAAATAAAATAAAAAATAAAATAAAAACTCTCTCACAGACAGTGCCCTGTGAGCTGGTGCATTGTCGTGATGCAAGAGCCATGAATTGTTGGCAAAAAGTTCAGGTTGTCTAACTTTTTCATGCAGCCTTTTCAGTACTTCCAAATAGTAAACTTGGTTAACTGTTTGTCCAGTTGGTACAAATTCATAATGAATAAATCCTCTGATATCAAAAGAAGGTTAACAACAAGTTCACAAATTTAATTATCAGAATTTTGTATTTTGGTTGGCAGGTTCAAGTCCCAGTTCTGCCATTCCTTTTGGCAAGTCATTTTGCAACCTGAGAATTAATTTGCTTGTCTTTAAAATTATGTGATGACATCTGTCCACCTGCCTTCTGAGTATTTTTTGCTACCTAAGCTCTCATGTGTTTAATAAATAGGTTAAAAAAAATCACAACCCCCCCTCTGTCCACCCCTGATGCTGGTTGTTGGCCTCTGAAGCCACTCCTCCACCAGCACTACAAATCCTGGCCCTGCATCATGTAAATATCTGCTTCACTTAGGTTTGTCTGTACAAATCCATCCTCCCACCCTGGTCTGGACCTTCCCCAATTCTCGCTTTATTCCCCCCATCAAAAGTTAACTCTCCTAATTTCTTTTTCTTGCCTTGAAATTGTTTAGCTAATTTGATAAACAACTTCAACCAAAAATGATACTAATTCTAGATAAAATTGTGATGATTTAAAATCATCCTTCTGAGGCAATAGAATTCTTTCCACATTTCTGTTGAGCTCTGCTGGGCTCTCAAAGCACTTTGTATGCACTTCTTCCATAATCTCAATCATTGCTTGAGCACTGGTATGGGTTTTGGATACATTTCTCCTCATCATCTTGACTAGATATCAAGAGCCCCAGCCCTGCCATTGACTAGCTGTGTGACTCTGGGTACATCACTTCACTTACCACTTTATTTTCCCACTTTAGAAGTGAGAAAATTGGGCAAATTGACTTTGAGAGGCCCTTTCAACTCTGACAACCTATGTATGATATTCTAGAATATTTATGAAGTGAAACACAGAGAATGCAATATGGTTTCAAATATTTATCTTGTGGTTTAGTAAATCAAGAATTTTGTAGCCAATGACAACTTAAAAAAGAGGAAATCATAATCATAATTAAAACAGTTAATGTTTACTGAGTAGACCTAGATTCCTGCTTGACAAGAATTTGCCTGCTATAAAAATCGTCTCTAGGGCTGGCCGAGTGGCGCGGTGGTTAAGTGCTGGCTTGGGAAGCCAGAGGCCCCGGTTCGGGTCCCACATATGAGGCCAGTGACACTGCCCTCAAAAAAAAAAAATCATCTCTACTCTATTTTACTGCTTTCATGTCAATTGAAGAGTTGTCATACTGTAGTCAATAGTTATATACAATATGAGACATATTCTATATATGAGACATATATAGAGGCATGGATGATGGAAAGAGAAGAAAAAAGCAAGAGAGAAAGGAAGGAGGGAGGGAGGGAAGAAATTAACGCTCATTGAACTCTTACCATGTGTGTGATAAGAAGCGATTACAGAAACAGGCTCCTTGGCTGATATTGTTAGATGTTCTCCAAATTCTAAATCCTTTTCTTCTTGGAACTCAGCCACACTACATTTCCATCTTCTTGCAGATGGCTATGCCTATGTGCCTGAGCTCTAGCCAACAGAATGCACATGGAAGTGTTGTCCAACCTCCAGGTCTGACTTTCAAAAGCCTCCAAACATGTTTCTCCCATTCTTTCCTGGATGGAGATGATGCCGGGGTGATCTTGAAAGTCTTCTGTTGAAGATAACAGAACTGCAATCACCCTGTGAACCTGAAGCAGATGGATGCTGCCCATGAGCCATGCCTGCCTTAGCCTGCTGTGTGAGTGAGAAGAAAACTTGTGTAATGTTTGAGTCATTATACATTTGGGAGTCCACTTGTCACAGTAGTTTAACATAACCTGACTAATACACACATTAAATCATCTTTATGAGGTAGACATATTTATTTATATTTTTATAGAGGGCCAAAATGAGGAGGTGACTTTCTCAGGTTATATAAGTGGCAAAGCAAGGTTTGAACTTGGGTCAGTGCAACTCCACTCACACAGGCTGTAAACATTCCATTCTTGCGTGGAGAAGAGGCTACCAGAGTTTTATTGTAGAAATTCTAATCATAATTTTCCAGGTAGGACAAAAGGACGCCTTTTTGTAAATGAATGAGCTAAGATAGTAATTCCTATAACACGTGGCACCCAACGTGAGCAAGAGGCAATGTGCCATGATGGTGCGAGAGTCTGATGGAAACTAAATCTGCCATTTGCTGGCTCTCTGACTGAGGCAAATCATTTAACTTTTATTGGCGTCAGCCTTCTGATCAGGAAAATTAAAGTAAAAATTAAAATAAAATAAAAATTGCTTGGGAATCACTGGTGAATGTTGGCCAGAGATTACTAAGGCTGGCAAGTTAATCAGTTTTATTAATTACTAAAATGATCAGTTTTTAGACATTAATACAAATGGAATTTGAAGATACAAAGGAAATTGGTTCCCTCAAAAGTTATTTGAATGTATACCTATCCCTTAAAACTCTTGGCATATCCCATACCGAAATTGCTGGTTTATCCCCAGTGAATGGTTATCTATCAAAATTTTCTGTTCCCACTTCCCTTTTGTCAATAACCTTTTCTGAAAAAAAAAAAACAGCATACTTTGCACCCAACAGAATCTTGTGAAGTGACTCTGTCTTGGGATGTAAAACCCTTCAAAAATAGGGTTGAATATTAAAACAATTAACATTTTGAAGATTAAAAGAAAAATAAATGTGAAGCAGAGTGCCTAGCATCCAATGGATACTCAATAATAATGCAATCTTTCTAAAAAGGCAAAATGAAATCTGTGTTTGGGTATCGTGTTCAGAGTTGCTTGAGAATTCTGGGTTTTCTTTTCCTGCGTTTACCTATTGGGATGTGGGTTGTCTTACTATTAGCATAAGTCATAAGCACTGTTCTGTTTTTCAGGAAAAGAAGGTAATTTGGACTGTAGCCATGTTCTCATTAAAGAAAATTACAGCAATTAATGGTTAGTGTTCAAGAACAACAAAGCACTTTTAGTTGCCTAGCAACTGAAGCTGGGGGGCAAGGCAGAGACCATGTAAGCAGCGGGGAAGAGGAAAGCAGACAGCAGTGTAAAAAATGATTTTAATGTCCGGGTCATTGCCAGGTGGGTGGAAAGAGATGTATATAGTCCTGGTATTTATAGCTATAGCTTATCTGTTACATGACTGGAACATTTAATGAAATAGTTTGAAATTCAGCAGTGGTAAGTCTCAGTGGACATTTATTGTTCTAATGCAATGTGTAAAGTGTTTATTTAACAGTGCTGATTACAAATGAAATATGGGAAAGATTTAGCAGTCCTCTAGAGTTGGAAAACCCTCTTTCTGCACATACACTACTGCCACCGTGTGGACAATGCTGGGAGCCCACTGGGAGCTGAAGGATGAGGGACAGGTGTGAGAGGGAGTAAGGCAGTGGTCTGCAGTCGTTTTGCTGGTGTCCCTTTCTCGGAATAATTTGGAAAAATTCTAGTACATTTTTAAGCTGGTATATAAACATTTATAAATTTAAATAACTGTAAGAAATATCTCCTTTGTTTGTGAATATTGACATTTTAAAATAAAACTGCTATATTACTTCTTTAAATTATATAATGCACTCCAAATGGAATCTAAAGGATTTTATATATGCCATCAGCCATTTTAAAATTACATGGGCAAGCTCTTTTAAATGAGTAATTTTCACATAATTCCTTTTCCTCCAACTTATATTTGAATTCCACTTCTCCAATAGATTTATATCCTAATGTTTTATACACATATATATCTTATTTATGTAAGTATATAATGTTATACATATAATGCTATATATATATCATATTTTATTCATGTATTTCTCTGTAACAAAAATAAGTATATAAATTAGAATTTAAATTACAAAACTTTCCTGTGACTATAAGGCTATAGTTATCTATATTTTCTGTACACAATTGGTTAAAAACACAAATATTGATCAGTAATTATTAAACACTAAAAAAGCAGTGCTTTATTTGGAAATATACCTCTTAGTGAGATAAATAGGGCTTTTAAAAAAATTTAGTTCACTTATCTATGATGAATATTTATTATTGCTAGAATGAGAGAAGGGTCAGCATTGGCAATGGTTTCTATTTATCATTTTTTTAGTTGTAAGCCTCAGGAAGCCTCATTCACAAAAATAAGGAATGGAACTGGAGGAAATTTTTATAGGCAATGTAGCTCAATTATTTGAATGATTTCTGAGTTACTTGCCAAATATGACCAAGTACTCTTCCAAAATGTATATTTTTAATGACCATGATAGCATAGAGGACAACTGCTTAGTTTTGCATCAATTATATTGAAAATAAAAGAATTGGAAGCTACCTGACGTGTCAAAAGATTTGGTACCCAATCAGAATCATTTACTTTCTCAGCACAGATATCAATATTTAAAATTGTCCCTATGATGGACATCCCACAGATTTCTATAACCCAAACAGTGTGCCTGTTTGTGTAACCTTCAGTTGTGTGGGAGGTAACCTCTTCTTTTTTAGTGGGATAAAGTGTAGATGGGAACAGAGTACTATAACAACACAAAACACAGCACAACAGTTACACCAGCATAACACTTGGCTAGCGATTACCAAGGCTATCAAGTATATTAGTTTTAGTAACTACTAAGATTATCAGTTTTAGAAATCAATACAAATGAAATTAGAAGATACAAGGAAAGCTGATTCTCTACAAGTTATTTGAATGCATGCCTACCTACCCCTTGAAAACTCTTTGCACACCCCAAATTGAAATCACTGATTTATCCCCAAAGCCAGTATAAGATGAAACTTTTCCTTAATCTGATGCCAAATTGGGCTGTGGAGGTAGTGGCTAAGGGAACATAGTCAAGTTCAATGTGTTGCATTTACTGAGTTTAAATAACTCTTTTTTTATTTTCCTATAATGTCTTTTGCATTAAAAAAAAGTGGTGCTAGGATCTTAATGACTTTGAAAGCCCATGCTATGTTGAGCCCTCATTTATTATGCTTTTTAAATTGTGTCAGTTAGGACAGCCTAAGTCAGGCTAAGGTAGTAAGCAACCCCAGATCTCAGTGATTTGAGAACAAGTTTTATTTCCACTCATGCCACATGTTCATTGCAGGTTGGCTACATCACTGCTCCTTGCTCAACCTAGTGACAGAGCAGCACCTCCCTGAGACATCTGATTTCTTGGCAGAGGAAGAAACAGGCATAGAAAAACAGAGGCTGTCTCTTAAAACTTCTGCTCCAGAGGGACGTGCATCACTTCCGTCTACAGCCAGCAGGAAAAAGCAAGTTCATGGCCTTTGTGAGTTCCACACAGTGAGGATGTACAAACTTCCTCCAGGAAGGGGCAGCAGATATCCTGACCAATATTACAACTTCCCACACTTAGGAAAACCCGAAGTAGAGGAACCATTGATTTATAGTAAACTGAGGGTAATCATTTTCTAAAATTATTATATTAAAATATGTTTTAATTTTAAAATTACAGAGTATTTCCAACATAGAGATTAGTACAGAGATTGGTATAACAAAGACATGAGTACTCATATTCTAGAATTGCCAACTGTTAATTTAGCATCAGATCCCTTTGTTAAAAAAGAAATAAAACATTGTAGATGTAATCGAAGCACCCCACCAATCCCATCATTCCCTTTTTAATCCCTATTTTTCTAGAAGCAACCCTATTCTGATGCTAGTATGTCTTCTTTGTTTCTATTCTTTTATATATTTATTACAAAACTGCTTAGAATATTTTGGTTATGAAAAATGAATAAGTTCTGGGGATTTAATGTACATCCTGGTGACCACAATTAACAATATTATATACATGAAATTTGCTAAGAGAGTAGATAGGAAGTGTTTTTACCACACACAGAAAACACTGGTAACTATGTGAGGCTAGGAGTATGGTTATCAGCTTGATTGCTATGATTATTTTACAATGTATATGTATATCAAAACATCAAGTTGCACACCTTAAATATACACAATTTTTATTTATCAATTATACCTCAATGGTTGTGGGAAAACTACAATGTAATACGACTACATACCTATTAGAATGATAAAATTCAAAAGACTCACCATGACAGGTAATATCAAGGTGGTAGGGAAACTGGGAATGCCAAAGGTGCATACAAATTGGAAAACATTTTGGCAATTTCTTCAGAAGTTAAATATACACATATCAGATGATTTAATCATTCAACTCCTAGTTATTTACTCAAGAGAAATAAAAGCATATGTTCACAATAAAACTTATACACAAATATGATAGCAGCTTCATTTGTAATAATCAAGAACTACAAATGAACCAAATCTCTATCAACAAATACATTGGCTAAATGAACTGTAGGATATCCATTCATACAATGGAATATTATTCAGCAATAAAAGTAAACTTTTAATCACATCAAAAAAGTGCTTTAGAAATAGACATAATGTAAAATATACATATCTTTTGACAACTTACTTTCCCCATTCAACGTTATATATTTTAGACATAGCCATGTTGATGCATTTGGATTTAGTTATTTCATTTAAAGTATTCAGTAGTAGTATGTGATATGAATAGATCACAATTTATTTATCCATGTCATTGGTACTTTAGTTTGTTTATAGCTTTTTTTGGTTACACAAATAGAACAATAAACACCTTTATATGTTTGTCTATGTATGGGACAAGAGTTTCTCTAAGATTTACGCCCTCAAAATGATTGAAACACTTTACCAGAGTGACCTTGTAGGGTTGAAAAATACCAAGTTGAAGCTTTACAAATGGCTGCTCCAAAGGGGCAGACTTAACACAAAATGAGACTGTGGTCATCATGTTATCGACCAACCTTGGTGGGTACTTGGTGAGTCACGTTTAGAGAAGCCAGATTCCAAGGCAACATGTTTTTCATAGAAAAAAAAAAACAGATTTTTATTCATGAGGCAGCCAAAAGAGAAGATGAGGAGAAAGGCCAAAACTGTCTCCCCAAGTAAAGATTTGAAACAAATTTAAGAATAGGGGTGAAGAAGGGCTATGCATATTTATTCTAATTTAGGGGGTCTGATTGGATAGTCTTGGAACCAGGCCACCTAAGGTGAGGAACGTGAAAGAGGGCGGGGAACAAAGTGATTTCAACCTGGCAGAGTTTGATTGGTCAGTCCTGTATGTGTCCATATCTGATGTAGGTACCAGATCTTTCTTACTGATGGACTTCTCATTTTTTAAAGTGCCTCGGGTAGTTACAGCGGTGCCTCTGTTTCTTGAATTCTAAAACCTTGGTTCTGCTATGCTTGTGAGGTCAGCTTAGGGTCATTTGGCTGTTCCTGATCAAGCCCACTGGGACCAGTTTGCTCTAGTTTTGTCTGGTGTTCTCTGGAGCACTGTGAGGAAGCCTATTTATCTGCTGGAACACACACACGCACATACTTGTACACACAGTACACAGTAACTAGAGAGGAAAAAGAAAAAAAAACTATTAGGACCTGGTTTCAGTGTTAAGGCCTGGTTTCCATATTAGGACCCAATTCCAGTCTTACCTGAGACCATCTTGGCAGAGTGAATCAGAGACAGCCTCATGAGACTTTCCTGGGCCCCTGGATTGTGTGAAAAGCAGTTGAAAGATCATCACCCTAAAAAACTAGCATTTTTCCTTGGGGCCACATGTGGCGAGAAGCAGCAGACTCAGAGACTCCATGTGGTTGGGTGAGGAAGGCCCAGCAGGGGATACCAGGTGACTGGACTTGACATCCATGGAAATCATAGTAGCTGTCAAAGGGAACATTGGCATCAAAGAGCAGAAGGAAAAATGTAATCTCAGCTAATGTCTATTTGAACACATAAGTATGGAGAACCAGTTTGCCGTTCCCCTGGCCTAATGCCACGTAGCTGCAGGGAGAGAGGGTGGGGCTACAGTGAGATTACTGTTGCTAGCCAGAGTCTATTTCCTGCTTTTTCCATCCTAATAATCAAAATTTTGTTCAGGTATCAACTGCTCCCCTACAGAGTCCATGTCCTTCAGTTCCAGGTAGGTCTAAAGGGAATAAAGGTAGTCCTATATACCTTGTCAGTGGTTGGTCTAGAAATTGATACGTGACACAATTTGGGCCAATAAGATCTGAGGAGGGATTTTCTGGGGAACTCTGAGCAAGTTCTTTCTTACTTTGCTGGAAGAACTTTCAAAGAGTTGTTTTTTTCTTGTCCTTTGATCTGTGGAGCTGTAATTGCTGCAACCTGTGGATAAAACTGACATATGGAGTAAGGCAGAACAAAGAGATGTAAAAATGAGTAAAAATGAGCAGGAGTCATTGTCCTCCTCTGTGCTTCTGGTGATGTAAGCCAACAAGGCCTCTTATTGTTTGAATTATGTTTTTAAATACTTGCCACTAAAAGTCTGCTTCTAGAGAGTGTCAGGAATTGTGTGTGTGTGAGGGGGGAAAGGTGGTGGCTGAGTTGACTGATGTGATTCTGAAATGACTGAAATTAATTTATGCTACAAGATAGAGTGAGGGCTTAAAATAAGAATTTATTTCAATCACAGGGTATATACAAACAGTCCTTGCTTTGCACAGTTTGGACATGCATGCATGTCAGTTACCATGGTTTATTTAGTTAAATAACACCAGAACCCAAATATGGGTTCATACTTCAATTACCATGATATGAGATATTAATTGAGAATAATTGCACAAAAGTAGAATTCTCGTTGTTTCAGTGCATAAATCTCTACAAAAAAAAACAAAACAGGGGGGGTAGGGGGGAGGGCTGCCTGACAAACATCTGTCTGTGGGAATGACATTGGGGAAGGTTTTTATGTGCCTTTTTGTTTTTGTAAAAAGGAAAACTCGGAAAGACTGAAAGAATACATTTTATATCTGGATTTTTACAAATAAAGATGGCTATTATAATGGAAAAAAAAACAAAAAAAAAACAAAAAACAACAAAGCAAAAACAAAACAGGTGCCAATCATGACCAATGGCTAATCAGATCACTCCTTTCAAAGTTTGTTGTTCGTGCAGTCTGTTCATGCAGACAGCAAAGCATGTAGTCATGTTGCCTCTTTCCCAATGATGAAACACATGGCATTTTAATAAAGTGAATACTGTATTTTTGATGCGCAGTTGGGTAGCCAAATACGTTGAAGGCCAACTTAAATTAGACTTAAGTTACACTTGGGTTTTTGATTGTGTGGGTGGTCAGTGCCCCTAATCCCCGCCATTGTTCAAGGGTCAACTATACTTAAAAGGGAGCCTTGGCTAACCGAGATGAAAGTGAAGCAAAGAAACAAACAGAGATAATGCTGGAGGTGGAATTTTATTAAAACAACTATAATTAGGAAGAAATAGTTGATAGTGGGGATGTTAATACTGCCATCATTTGAGAGACTCTAAATATGCAGGGGAACCAAATGAACGCGAATTTATCAACCTAAGTGAGGAAAGTGATTGTGATGAAAAGAATGAAAATGCCCAGAGAAAGTGATGCCTGAAAAAACATTACATTAAACAAACTTGTGGAGATATTTCATGGAATTGAAAGGATAAAATTTGAAAGCTGACCCAAATTTAGAAAAAATGTAACAATTCATCCCTGACCCAGACAAGATGATCAGTACATATCCAATTTATACAATGAGAAGACAAGCACTTTTCAAACTATTCTTGATAAGATATTTACAAAGAAATAATGCACTTTAATTCTCAATGTTTCTACTATTTTGTTACATAAATAAGTTTTGCTGTTTTTTTCATTTCCCTAAATATTTATAGTCAACAGTAAGAGTTTTTAATGTTTTGATAAAATTTTTTTTTTTTTTTGAGGGCAGTGTCACTGGCCCTCATATGTGGGACCCGAACCACGGCCGCCAGCTTCCCAAGCCAGCGCTTAACCACCGCGCCACTAGGCCGGCCCCCCCCAAAATTTTAAAGATCACAGAACAATTGCAATTATGTGTCCATGCCGTTGCATGAGTCAGTCCCTCTGCCTAAAATGCCCTCCTCCCACCCCCACTTCTTATGTTCTACCTGGCGATCTCATATGTGTCTTCCCAGACCAGCTCAAACGTTAAGATTACTTTGCACAGTTGCAGCTGGCTGTGCAGAGAAGACTGACTGCTTGTATGGTAAAATCACGCTTTTCTGCACCCCAATTTAGTGGTCTATAAAATTCATACATCCTGAAATTTGGATAGGTTTATACGGACGACGTCTTCAATATTTTTAAAACAGGTTTCGCTTTAGCTTGCTAAGTGGCATGGCATAGGGACAAATTTGCTGAAGTGGGACATGGGGAGTCTTGTGTCCTGGTCTCAGCTTTGTGGTTAAGCAGTTGCGTGATCCAGGGCTAGTCACTTAACCCCTTCGTTTTGATTTCACATCTGTAAAATAGGTGAGTGTACAAGATAATTTCAAAGTTCCTTTGGTCACTATATTTTTCTAATTCTCTACCATTAAAAAAGAGAAAAGGTGGAATTCCCACCATGACTTCTGTTTGCATAGTACCAGTGAATGTTTACTGAGTGAATAAATGATTAGCATGATTTTGGGAGGGTAGGGCTATGCATGATTTGATTCTGGTGAGAATCAATGAATGTCTGATTTTGATGAGAATCTACAGTTTACTGTACTCACTATTTTCATGTTGGCATTGCATATTAAGCTACAGCTACCCTCCTAACTTGGGGTGTACTATTATGTATCCTTTAGCTTGGTTGACCATTTATTCACATACTCATTGAGCACAGTGCGAGGCTCTAGATGAGAAAAACTTAATTCCTGCCTTGGAGGATCTCACGGTGTGGTGGGGAAACCAATTTATTCTTCCTGAGGGAGGGACATTTAAACTCGATTTTGAAAGATGCATATGAGATAGCCTGATAGACAAAGAGAAATGAGGTGAGAGGTGGGCATTATAGGAAGAGGGAATGACTGATGCAAAGGCATGAATGCATAAAAGAATGTGACAAATAGGAGCACTGAGAGTGAAGTAATTGATAGAGGCTAGATGGAGAAGAATAAGGAATGAGTGGTAGAGATAAGACGCCTGGGTTCTGTGTAGAAATTAGAAAATGCTAGGTATTTCTAGCGGGAAGGTTTTAATACAGGGAATTAGGTGTTTATAAAATCGCTGGAAGGGAGGGAAAGTGGAAGTCTGTGAGCTGTTGTGAAGCATTTAGATCATGTTGCCACGGCTGCTAACCAGAGGTTGGAAGGGTTTTGTTTCCTCCTGATGTTTGGGAACAGTATGAAACCACTGCCGACATCACAGCTGGTATATAGTCCTGGACTAGATGGTAGAATAAAGTATGGCTGCTGCAGAAACTCAGACTGCTGCCATCTGTGCATGAGTTGCTCCTACTGTAAGAAGAAGAACAGGCTCAGCTTCCTTTTTCTCTACCAAATGCTGCATGAGTGTATCTTACGGACAGAAATCGTATCTAGTACCTGATATCAAGGGAGTATGGGAAATGCAGTTTCAAGGCTTCCAGCCCCTGTGATAAAGAGAAGAATTTAGGAGAATGAAAATGAATGCTGAAGGTCAATGGACAATATCTAGCAAAGCTGAGAAGACAACGGGGAACCAGACTGTGAAGAGGGTAAAAAGGCATGCTAAGGAGTCTAGAAAAGGTTTCACGGAATGCCACGAAAGTTTAAAAGCAAGATTGTTACAATTAAATTTGTTAAAGAAACATCGGTGGGACTGCAAAGGCCATCCTTCTAAACTTAAAAAAAAAAAAAGAGCTATACAATTATTTATTGAATAACTATTAAGCACCTAGAAGCATGCAATGAAAAAGTCCTCTAAGGTTGTTTAAAAGTTTTATTTGTGCTATCTCATCCATCCAATATTCTTCCCCCCAGTTTCTAATTGGGTGCACATTTTGTAGTAGGCATTGTGAATACAGATATAAATCATCTATGGTCTCTGGCCTTAAGAAGCTAATATTGATCCTTCGTGTGTTTTTTTTTGGTGTTTTTTTTTTTGAGGGCAGTGTCACTGGCCCTCATATGTGGGACCCGAACTGGGGCTGCTGGCTTCCGAAGCCAGTGTTGAACCACCGTGCCACTCGGTTGGCCCAATCCTTTGTTTTTTTCAGTGAAGTCTAAGAAAGTTTCACAGGGTTTTTTTGGTGAATTAATTCATTGCTTCTCAGGGTACCACCTGGCAAACCCTAATCTTGTAAAATGCTCTAAGAAAGAAAAAAAGGTCTCACTATCAAACCAGTTAAAATTTTTTCGTGTATATATTTCCTTTTGTGAAGTTAAGCCTCTACTAACTCTTGTATTAAAACAAAATTAATTTTATCAGGATAACCCACTTTTATTTGACTCTTCATATGTATTAACAATTGAGTTTCTTAGGGCATACTTGAGGAAAGATTGGATGCTTGTATAGAAGAGCCAGTTAAATTGAAGACTACCATTGGGCTATATCCAAAAAAGGATTTAGATACAAGGGCATGAGAAAAAGAAAACTGTTTCAGTTTCAGGTATAATTTCTTAATTTCAGAAGTATTTTCAGATCAGAAAGGACATTGCATCAAACCGAACTTAACACTAAAAGCAAATTAATAGGTATCAATATTTAACTTTCTGATGCTATGACCATACTTAGCAATAGAAAACTAAGAACAAATTCCATTTATATTCTGTATCTACTTCTTAATGTGGCTTTGTGGAAACAAACAAACAAACAAAAAAAAAAACCTTTACTTTTATAAGGATGAGATAGTAAGCGCCATAAAAATCATCTAGAAAAATGCATATTTTGGACAGTGGAAGTTATAACTATTGTAACAGGATGTTCACTAGTGAGCTTGGCTGCAGCACCAAATTATAGTAAATGCTGCCTCCAAGGAATTGATAGAGGAAGCTTTGCAAACCTGTTACACAGCTATTGAATCGCTTCACCCTCAGGCCTTGAAAGGTTTGAGCAAATGGAAAAAGAAATGGATTTTGTGATTTCTTTGGAGTTAGGCTGTGGTTCCTCACCTCTGCCTCCTTATTAAGGGCAGGTGTTGCCTGTCACCTCTTTCTTGCAGTTGGAAGTATGTTCTGGTGTCTGACTCTGGTCTGGATGACCAGGGGGATGTGGGGATGCTGGCAGCTTTGGCAGTGGAGGGAGGAAGAGGCAGCTAGGAGTTTGGCCGGACTTTTTCTCCAGGAGTCAGGGCAAAGGGCACTGATGTGAGATGATGGCAGAGCCAGACTGAGGCTGTTCTAAATCGGCCCAAAGGTCTGTGACCTTGCTGGGGTTAGAAATCTAGGCAGGCTCGCTAAGGAAAAATGCTAGGCAGAGACAAAGGACCATGCTCTTCTCTCACTTTGTAACTGGGCCCCAGGTGCAGTAGTTTTTTTTTTTTGTTTGTTTGTTTTTTGTTTTTTTTTGAGAGCAGTGTCACTGGCCCTCATATGTGGGACCGAACTGGAGCCGCTGGCTTCCCAAGCCAGCGCTTAACCACTGCAACACTCGGCCTGCCCCAGAAGTTTTAAATACTACTCACTCCACATAATGAATCGACCCTGTCTTTGTAACTTAAAATGACTATAATACCTCTACTTAGAGTAAACCAGGGAAGTTACAGCACCTAACCTAATGTTCTCACACAAGGGCAAGTTCACACTGAACAGGCTTAAAGGGACACTGGGAGACAAGTCAAAGTGGCTTTCATGATTATTCCATGAGTCCTGCTTGTTTAGTGCATGGTTTACGCTGTTAAAAACAACAAAGACGGGACATGTGTGAGACGATATTGGCAAATGCCTACAATACAGCAAGATCCTCTTATCATGTAATGCGACAAAATATATGCTAGTAAATATGCTAATCCGGATGCGTGTGTAGAAGATTGATCCTGGGTTATGCCTTGTGAGGCTAGAGACTGGGGCAAGAAATAATGAGTTAGAAGGAAAAGGTCATTTATTCTGTTCTTTAGATTCCACATATAAGTGAGATCATATGGTATTTGTCTTTCTCTGACTGACTTATTTCACTTAGCATAATGTTCTCTAGATCCATCTATATCATTGCAAATGGTAAGATTTCATTCTTCTTTATGGCCAAGTAATACTCCATTGTGTAAATGTACCAGTTTCTTAATCCAGTCATCTACCAACGGGCATTTCAGTTGTTTCCATGTCTTGGCTATTGCGAATAGTGCTGCAATAAACATAGGGGTGCATATATTTTTTCAAACTAGCATCTTGGATTTCTCTGCATAAATACTCAAGAGAGGAATTGCTGGGTCTGTTTTTTGAGCTACCTCCATATTGATTTCCCTAGTGGCTGCACCAATCTGCAATCCCACCAACAGTGCACCAGGCTTCCCTTTTCTCCACAACCTCACCAGCACTCGTTGTTTGTTGATTTATTGATGATAGCCATTCTGACTGGTGTGAGGCAGTATGTCGCTATGGTATCTATTTGCATTTCTCTAATGATTTGTGAGGTTGAGCATTTTTTCATGTCTGTTTGCCATCTGCATGTCCTCTTTAGAAAAATGTCTCTTCATGTCCTCTGCCCATTTTTTAATTGGATTGCTTGTTTTTTTGGTGTTGAGTTGAATGAGTGTTTTATGAATTTTGGATATTAACCCCTTATCAGATGTATCATTGACAAATATCTTCTCCCATTCAGTAGGCTGCCTTTTTGTTTTATTGATGGTTTCCTTTGCTGTGAAAAAACTTTTAAATTTGATGTAATCCCATATGTTTTTTTCTTTTACTTTCCTTGCCCAAGGGGATATATCAGTAAAAACATCACTCAGTGTGATGTCCGCAAATTTACTCCCTATATTTTTTTCTAGGAGTTTTATGGTTTCGGGTCTTACATTTAAGTCTTTAATCCATTTTGAGTTTGTTCTCATATATGGTGTAAGGAGGTGGTCCAGTTTCATTTTTTTGCATGTGTACTGAATAAATAAACAAAGTAAACAGTAATAGCCTCAGAGCTATAGAAGAAAAACTGATGGTTGCTAGAAGGGCCTGGAGTGGGGATGAAGGAAAAGGGGAAGGGATTAGACAGCATAAATTGGTAACTACAATATTGCCACAGGGATAGGAAAGAGCTTGGGGAATATAATCAATAATCTTGTAAAGATTTTGTACAGTATCTGATGGACACTTGTCTTATTAGGGAGACCACTTCATGGATGGTATAGATGCTTGACCACTGCAGTGTACACCTAAAGCTGAATAATATTGTATGTCAACTATAAATATATATATATATATATATATATGTCACAGAATGTGAAGTACAGCACAGGAAGTAGTCAATGGAATTGTAACAGCTATATATGATGTCAGAGGGAAAAATAGATTGGGGGAGGGGGTTATCACTTTGTGAGGAGTGAAATGTCTATTACATTGTTTTGTACACCTAAAACTAATAATAATAAAAAAATTAACCATACCTTATTTGTATTGGGGAATTGGGGGAGTAGAACAGTGTTGGGGAACTGGAGTTGGGGACAGACAAGTTGCTGTCCTTTTGTTCTTCAGTCTAGTTGTGGAGGACGTTGCTTCACTGGCCCATGTTGGTATCGTCATTGTGCTCTTCTCGGGTGAGTCAGATCGGTTGCCGGCCTCTGGACGGCCGCTCACAGCAGCTGCCGGCTGCTCACTCTGGCTGCCGGCCACTCACTGTAGCCTATGTATGGCAGCCCACTGCAGCAGGGGCTGCAGCTATGCCGTCCGGAGTACTCACAGCTGCCCAGCTCCAGATGGAGCTGTTGTTCACCATCTTAGCTGGAGAGGGCAGTGTCACTGGCCCTCATATGTGGGATCCGAACCAGGGCCGCTGGCATCCCAAGCCAACTCTTAACCAATGCGCACTCGGCCGGCCAGAATTAACCATATTTTAGAATTAAAAAAAAAAAAAAGAAGTCATAGTAACGTAAGGGAGGCACAAACTGACTCTAACTGAACGCTCACAAAGGGAAAAGCCCTACTGTGGGATCCTAGAGGTCCCCTGTCCACCATTTTTGGTACTGGGTACCAAGAACTGGGCTTGATATTGGGCTTTTAAAGTTGTTTTCCCTAGCACCTCACAATTTAGCAGGGGAGACTGACAATAATGCAACATATCTGACTCTGGAGATAAAACAAGCTTGTGGAAACCCGATTATGTCAACTTCGAGGCTCATTTAAAAGTGAAGGTTAATAGAATTTGGCTTTGAACTAAAAGGTGGGTATTTGCCAGACGGAGAAACATTTAGCCTTGCAGATCTCATGAGAAGTTGGGGAGGTGGTCTGCATTCACCTGTGCTTCTTGTCTTGGATAAGCATTAGAATCTTCTAGAAGGCCCACACCTCCAGATTCTAATTCAGAATTCTAAAGCTCAGGAGCATTGTCCCTCAACCCTCCCCAGCTCCCTTGCAATTCTGACTCAGTAAGTTTTGGTGTTTGAGAACCACTGGAAAGTCACAGCAAAAAGATCTGACTTGGGTTTAAGAGGGCCCAAGTTGATTATGTTGCAACTATGAATAGTTTTCCTGAAAATAGCACACACACACAAATCCACCAACAACCAACATCTCTTATGAAATGAATTTAATTTTTATTGCTATTTTATAAAGCTTAATATCTTTCTAAAAGAAAAAAATACAAAACCAGTTTACATGTAGTAAAGCTACAAGTAGATAGCTATAGATAAATACAGCCATTAAGAAAAAGAGCAGAACTAAATGTGAAAACAAAAGCAGAAAGCAGCAATAAAATTAATACCTACATAAAACTAGCAGTGCAATAAGCAGAAAGCAGCTTTACACTGAGGGGGGAAAAAAGTTATTTAAACACAGAAATAGCACCTTACGAAAAGGAATAGAGACATGTAAACTTGGTCAGCAGATTCAAGTATAAAAGTTATATCCCCAACTCTTGTACCAGAAGGGTTTTACAAACCCTGGACAGTGTAGAGCACACACCTTCCTCAGTGCCAACTCAAAGCTGCATTTCCTTAGCAGGATCACTGACCATTGTTTTTTAATTTTACTAAGTTATACAATTATAAGACTCCAGATTGTTGCTGCGGTGTTGCGACCCCAAACATCCAAGTCTAACTCAGCAGCTTTTCCTTCCATCAGTTGCTCTGTAAGAAAGATTCATCATCCTGATGGAAACAACTACTGTTTTTATTTTTACATATCCTGCAGCCCCATTAAGCGGGTACTAAATAGAAAAGGAATTTTGTTTTTAAGTTTTCTGTTGCTAAGTAGCATCCCAGAGTCATAATAATCTTATGGATGAGGTTGCTTCCTTACACCTCTCAAGGACTGTGAATTTCTTGAGGTTCATGTGGTCCGATTAGGAACAGAATTTTTTAAAAAAGAAAAGCCAAGAAGTTGACTTGAAGCCCATCTAAGGACAATAGGAGAAAAATCAGTTTGTGTTTTCATCTACATATAGACCTCTCAAGTGAAAACATTTTGTGGAGGGTCTTAAACAGTATATTTAAAATGCATGTACCCTGTAAAGGTTTACATGCTGTGTGTCCCGTGATCTACTTGAAAAAGGGCGTATGTATTTTTATTTGTTTTGCTAGGGAACCCATCATATTCAAGGTAATCATTACCAGAGAATGATTTATTTTTCATCTGTTTAACTCTAGAGAAGATTGTGATACAGGGAAAAAAATACCATCTTGTAAACTTTAAAAGTTTAGTGTTGATAAAAATTTTATATCATAGCAAGTTTATTTAAACTGGCTACTTACCTCAAGTTTCAAAAAATCTTGTGGGGGTAATAAGGCTAATATTATCCTGCAGTTAATATAAAGCTACTTTACTCAGACTCCCAGAGTCTCTTAAATTAATATTTTTATTCTTTCATATAACATTTTACTGGGTCCAAAAATAAAAATAAAATCAAACCCTACACCAAGATTCCGAATCTAAGATAGAAATTTTTTAAAAGAGAAAGGAATAAAAGGAAGGATGGGAGGGAGGGAGAAAGCCATTTCTTCTGAAGAGACAAGAATGAGGTAAATATCAATCAATCTAGTTTGGCTACTTACTGAAACCCCAGAGTACTATGGTCTAACAAAGGGACATGGCTAACAGTGTCCAGACTGTAATCATGCTAGACAGTAGACCCTTGCATTCATTGTTCTTATTTTTCAGAGATACTCTGAAAAATAACTATTGTGATACTGAACATCATGTATCTGTTTTCCCTCTTACCCTCCCCAACATGAAGCAAAAAGTGAAAGAAAAAAATAATTGCCTCTTGTCCTATATCAATTTCTACACAAACTCCTCAGAATTCTATCAAAAGGTCCAATCCAGGTTCCAATTTTCCACATAATTACTTTCTATCATCCTGATTTATTCAATAAAGAGCAATTGTTAGAAGGCATCCATACCTGATACTCTATAGTTATCATTTAAATAAAAACCACAGGGGCATGTAGTGAAAGAAACTGAGCATGATACAATTTTTTTGTCTGTACAGTTATTTGAGAAGCAGCTATTAGGCTGCTAGAGTTCATCTTCGTTCTCATACCCAGATAGGGTTAGCACAGTTCGTTTACAGCAAGGTGTGTCATTCACAGTTATTTTGGTCTTGACATTCTGTCATGTATATACATTCACCCACATTATTACTAGGTTGTAAAGTAAGTGCAGGGCAAATCATAGGGAAAAAGTACAAACATTCAAGTCGTCATACCCTGAAAAACATGTTTTTTGCTGCATTGTAAACTTTTTTGCACTAAATCCCATTGCAGGAACAGAATAAATAAAACCATTGGATTCACAACTGAAGCTGGCTTCCTGGTGAAGTCTAAAGAAGCAGTAGGTTTTTTTAAACTGCAGAAAGGAAGTGTCTCTCACCACAGATCTACTCAGGGCGAGTGGAAATACATGCCAAGAACGCTCCCCCTAGTTAAGTGCTAGACAGGCCCCAGCTTCGGAGAAGCCACAAGGCTCCAGCAGCCTGTTTAAGATGTGCTTCCAGCAACAAGATGATTCTTGAGGCAAAACCACAAGTTAGGCGGCGCTTTCACGGTGACACCAGGCCCAGAGTCTAGACATTAACCAGGATTAAACACACAATTAATAACAATTACTTTCAGGAAAATGGACGATGATTCATGATGATGGGGAGTTAACATTTGAACTCGTGGATGAAAGAGAGGAAGGATGCACTCTGAAGAACCGACGGTTTGCTCTCTGGCTTTCTGCTCAGCATGAGGACATGACCTGTAACGCAAGGAAGTTCAAGTGGGTTGATGCCACTCCTGCCTGACAAAGCGTCAGGTTAGTCAGCCCCACCGCTGGATATCTCAAGTCTCCTCTGTGCGGAGCTGGTGTTTCGAGGTTGTTTGCTTTCCCTTCGAAGGACGGGGTCTCCGAGGCTGCCAGGTGTCTTGAAGAATGTCTCACAATGTGTGTGCTGGATGCTCTTGGGGGTCACAGGAACTGGTGACTACATGAGAAAAAAAAAAAAGTACAAACAGAGGGGAAGTCAAATTGTTCTCAGTCTCTGAATTGAAAGCCTAGACCTGTGTCATGATGATCCCTAGGCAGGTGTTCCCTCCTCTTTGCTTTGCTATCACACGTATCTGATTTATCGCCTTCTCAACACTTAGCACAGGGGCTGGCTGAGTGGCTCAGTTGGTTAAGAGCTTGCTCAAGAGTGTGAGCTCTGAGCAACAGGCTTGTTGGTTCGGTTCCCGCATGGGCCAGTGAGCTGTGCCCGAGCTGAGCTGCCACTGAGATAGTGAGAGCATGTGCTCCTAGCAAGGTTGCCTGTTCGAGATGCTGGGCTACGCCCGCCCACAACTAAAGACTGAACTCAGCATCTTGAGCTGAGCTGCCACCTGGGTGGTTCAGTGGATAGAGCGAGCGCTCTTAACAAGGCTGCCGGTTCAACTCCCGCATGGGATGGTGGCTACGCTCACCAGCAACTAATCGAACACAGCACCTTGAGTTGAGCAGAGGCAACTGGACCTGGAGCTGAGCTAGCTGTGCCCTCCACAACTAAGATTGAAGGACAACTTGGCTGTCCCCTTGCCCAATTCCCCAACACTGTTCCCTTCCCCCAATTCCCCAATAAAATCTTTTAAAAAAAAAACCCAAAAACAAAAAAAAACCACTTCGCACAACTAGATATTAACTTAGTTATTATTTTGCGTGCAGAAAGGCAGCCTAGGAAAGAGGTTATAAGTGTGGCACTTGGAGCCAGGGCCTGGGCTCTGCCATCACTAGCTGTGTGACGTTGGGCAAGTTAACTAGTCTGTCCCTCAGTTTCTTCATCCATACAGTGTGCATGATACAAGTACTGACTTCTCAGGGTTCTAAAAATTAAACAAGAAAATATTGATAAAGTACTTTACAGTATGCTAGAAATAGTAAGTGTATATATATTGTTGGCTCTTTTTTTTACTTGCTAATATTTATCCCCTTAATGTGCCCTAAAAGAGCAGGGACCATTACTGTTACATGCTCACTGCCAAGATCAGTGCTTGGCACATCACTGGTGATCAAAAAACCAGTTATGTTGTAATCACCTTGTTTTAAAACTAGTATGTTTATTTCAACGTCTAGTAAACTTCTGAGCCTGAGTAACTTGTCTAAAATACTTTTGGCCACAGTATAACTCTTTCTTTGGGAAATTAATCACCCTGAACAATGCCTAACACATGATAGGACTTCAACAAATACTTATTGACTGAAGAACAAACAAAGTTTGGGTGGGGGGAAATACAGTATTAATTTATATTGATTATATACATTGATATACACGCATTTGTATATACTTTGAGAGAGAGAGAGAGTGTGTGTGTGTGTATCCACTGCCTCCTAAACACTGCATTTTAAGAAATGACAGATGTTAAAAATCTTTGCATAGGTTTTAAGACTTCTGTTTCCCTTGATTGTTTCTATAGCTGTACAATTAAAATTCAGGGTAGTCTCCTTTCTTGACCTAATGAAATGAAAGCTTGGAGAATATGAATATTCAGCATTCATCAGAAATTCTCTGAACTATGCCTAAAATGAATCCCTCTCACTTTAAGAAATGGGATGACAACTAAAAAATACTGGGTTGTTGGAAAAGTCATGATGCATTTTTGCAACGAAAAACATAAAAAATACGTCATGACTTTTCTGACAACCCAATATTTTTGTCTTTAAAGCACAGGATCTCCCGCCTTAAATCTCCATGCTTTATAAAACGAGCAGACAGTTCTAGGCTGACACTGGAAGTTGGGTAGAACCTGACCTAGAGCCTCTGATCTACAGTCGTCTGACTAAAATTGAACCTCATTAAATGCAGGCATACCTGTTACAGAGTGATGAGCTTTCTTGTGCCAAACTGAAATTAAATTTCAGGACTCACCTGTTGTAATTTTACCACAGAGACTGGAGGTCCTCCATAAATGGGCGATTCCGGTTGGATGACGTTGTGTGATCTTGACATCACAGGACTAAGGCTAAGTGAGCAGGGGCCCTGAAGCTGAGGGTCTGGGGAAGGGAGTGTCGATGATTTTGGATTAACCATGGCTGCAGGGCTGATGAGAAGATGAGCCGTTGATCCGAAGCCAGCCAAGCCAAAATTCATAGGTCCTGTGTTTGGGAGAGTGCCAGGAGTAGAAGAAACTGGCCCGGCCATTGTGGGAGAGTAGAGAATAGGAAACGGGCCCAGTGCTGAAGATGGTAAGACCATGCAAGGAACACTGAGGGATGGCAGCTGACCTGCAGATGGCCCCACAAAAGGGGGAGTCTGATTGCCAGATAAGAGCACATTGAAACCATTTAATCCTGTAACAAGGAGAACAAGGCGAAAATCAACACAACAGGAAGGTATCATTCAAGCTCACAGGCCTTGTGACCTTTTCAAATGGGAGCCCACAACAAATCAACCCATCTGACCAGCTAAACCCCGTTTCTGTGCTCTCCCAGCCCCATATCGCTTCTTCCCAGCAGTAGCTATGAATGAAATCCCATATTTCCCTGTGTGAGAATTTGGTAGATGGCCACGTCTCCTGAGAGGGTTTTTAAATGTGAGTTTCACTGAACCCAGAGTGAGGAGAAAAGCGAGCTTGGATGGGGAAAATTCTATCTTTAGTTTCAGGCACTTCTAGCTGAAAAATTATATTTCTCTCCATTAAGATCACAGGCAACAAATCACAACAGTACTAATAGTACCTTGACTTGGTCACGAGTAAAAAACACAGATATATTCATAGACTATTACAGCTATGGCAGATTTCTTAATAGACAGTTTAGCTCATCACAACTTTGAAGTTATAAGAGTATTGGACTTGCTGTCAGATCTCTTTATTATTATAATTAAAAAATTTTTTTTTCTAACTGCATTTCAATATAATTGGCTTCTTTTATAATCCTATGTTCTGTGCATTCGGAAGTATACCGAGAAGGAATCAATGGGATGCTCCACCAGAAGTAAAGGATCCACGGCCCAGAAAACACTAACAACCCCTGTGCTGGGCTGTCATTTTCATTCAGCAGGGGGTGCTTCTGTTTTTTGTTCATCCATGTATCCAGAATACTGGGTATCATGCTTAAATTATACACTCAAGAAATATTTGCTAAAGGAATAAAGAATGTTTTCCAGATGACTGAATGATAACCATATACCTCACTAACCTGTGAAGCGAACAAGGAATTGAGGCAAATCAATTTAAGTCTCTGCATCAAGGCTTCATGTACAGCATGCATATATAGCACATACATCTTAAAAACTAGGTATTTGTTATATTTCAGATTTATTTCAAAATACTAACAGCATTTATTGAGTCTTGCTGTCAGGCACTATTATTCTAAGGGCTTTAGATGTATTATCTTATTAAATTTAATTCAATTTTCATAGCACCTCCCACCCCCACCGCCAAGAAGCAGATGCTATTATTATTGCAGTTTTACCAATGAGACGAATACTCATCTCAAGTTCATGCAGATATTATGTGATTTTAATGTCCAGTCCTGTTATTCCAGCCCTGGCAAGATCAGTACATAGCAGCCAATTGGTTCATATTGTGATACTGAACCCATGGCCAAACTAAGCTGAATTATAAAAATGGAGTCATGTTTTGAATTTGTTGGGCTTTTTTTTTTTTTTAGCAAATAAAGTGTTGTAGGCATTTAAAAAAATAAATCACCTGCCCTAATTATTTTCCCATCATCCTTGAGGTTGGTGAAAGTGAAAGCAGCCTCTCCCTTCATTTCACTGATGGGATAAGCAAGAGGTCTGGGAGTAAAATGACTCAGAGGCTACAGACTGCAGCTCATCAATGAAAGGCTTTGGTCAGGTGATATGAACAAAGATTCCAAAATCCAATTTGTGGTCTGACTATCCCAAGAGAACTCCAAGCCAGTGTCATCCCTTACCAGGCGGTGACTGCACATAAAGATATTGCAACAAAGAGGGCTCTTGGGTGCCTTCGTTGTCTCTTGAAGGCTTTTCAATCTCTATACTTCTTGAAGGATTTCCCCACTCTGAAGAAACAAAGCCATTTGCCGTAGTCTTCCCTGAAACTTCCTTTGCAGCACACAGGTGGCTAGTCAAGTGTATGTCTTCGAGGGGCACAGGTCCTCTGTTATCCAGGGTCTTGGGAGAGGCAATGTGGGTGGAGTCTGAGGGTTTCTAAGCACAACCAAACCAGGAACCAGAAAAGCAAGTCAAAATCCCAGCAGCAAAATTTAATAACAGCTTTCTCAAAATAGCTAACAGAAACAAAAAGGTCAAACACAGCCATGCACCACACTGTGTATGTCAGTTGTTTCAGTCATATTTATAGAATAGTCTGAAAATCAATGTCTCAGGCATAGAAATGATGGCTCTATTATTAAAATTTAATAATAGAGAACCGGCCATACTGTTTAGATTGGGGAATAAATTTCTGAGATACTAACACAGAAAGGGTGTCGATACTGCAGCCTTTTTGGGGCCTGATAAGAACTGTGGGGAAGCCCAAAGCCATCTTGGTTGTCTAAAGCATATAACAGCCAGTTTTTCACTTCTGTTCTGCAACCCAGGCTGTCTGCCAAATTAGGAAAATTCACTCCGGCAAGAGAAAGGAATAAGGGAGAAAAGGTCTTAATGGACTGATTTCCATGAAGTGTGCCTAGCTGACCCACTACAAACTGCTGTAATGACAGTGATTCTGCTTTCTCAGAGCTTCACTGGTCACATCTCATTAACCTCTGAATGGCTACTAAGCAGGATATGTGGACGGCTTATATTTTTGCTCTTTTCATTTTGTGTCTAGGGATATGGGACCTCTGAGCAAAGGTGAGAACTGACCATGCATAGACACTGAAAGCCAAACAGCACCCAGTCCTGACTCTGGAATTCAGTGGCATCTTAGATGAAGATGATGATTTCGGCAATCTCAACTTATTTTAAAAACGAAAATATAGAAAAAGAACTGGGAGGAAATATACAAACATGTTAAGAGTGATTGCCTCTATGTGGTGGTTTAACAGTTAGGATTGTTTTCCTTTATACTTTTTAGCATTTTAGACACAGTATGACTTTTCTAAAAATAACTTTTCTTACAGTACTACTTTATGGCAAGATTTTTTTTTTTTTTTTTGGAGAGCTAGTCTAGGGCTTAATTATACACATGACACATGGAATACTTTATATTCCAGACTCAGTCACTGATGACTCTGTGTGTCCTTATTAGGAAGAAGGTCTGGGTTAACGGGCTGTCATTATACACATCCATGAACTCCCTTACCTTGGGCATGACAAGGGACAGAGGGCCATCTTCACAGTCCCTACTTTGTCGTTTAGTGGCTGGCTCCTCCTCCCCCTGAGGCTTTCTCTCCTCACTCAGGCGTTTCTGAACTGAGGGTGTGGACGACTGCTCTGCCGCTGCTGAGACCTCCGAGCTTCTGCTCTCCTTCTCGGACCCTGGGGCTGGGCCATCGGGCAGGCTCCCATAGAGCATGAACAGCGAGGTGGAGGGCACATACAACAAGGGCTGGCCGGCCAGTGGGGCTCGCTTCAGGCTCTCCAAGTCCGGGGCTGCAAGTGAGATGCCTACTTGTCCATTCAGACCACTCTGTACAGAGAGGGCCTGCGCATCTGTCTGAGGCACAGAGAATACTTGGTGGGCTAAAGGATTAGCACAAAATTCTGAGTCAACAGGGTGGACAGGGAAAGGAGCCGTGGGGTCCAGGCTGCTTGGCGGGGGCATCACTCTCTTACTCTCAAAGGCTTTCTTCCTGTAATAAAAAGAAACATAACGGGTACTGTCAAATTACCACATTCTACACACTCCTGGCTCTCTGCTTTCCTGAAGAGAAATGTGTACTAAAGGAGGAGTGCGATAATACTGCTCAGGCTGATATTAAAATGTACTCCCTGAACCTGTATTAGCTCACCTAACACAGAGACAGATGACCAGGTGTAACCGGGATGGACGGTTAGGGATATGTGGGGTAGCTGTCTTGGAGCTCTTGGAGGATCTCAAGGTACCCAGCATGTACCCCTTACCAGGCACATAGATGCTATAATGATAGCATCCTATTATCATAATTTTACATAATTATTATAATGTTGATAGCTATTCTCATTTCCCCCAGTTGATTAGGGAAGAACACTGAAGCTCAGAGGCTAAGCAGCTGACTGAAGGTCACCCAGCTGGGCCTCATACTCAGTCCCCATGAGAGATCCTGGGCATTAGAGTCTGGACCAGACTTTGATTTAAATGACACATTTAATTTCTCTCAAATCTACTATGAGATCAATGAAATGGGCAGTGAGTGGGGAAATAATCTCATCTTCAAAATTATTATTTCCTGGCAGTCTTGTCCCACTTTGTTCAGTATTATTATAAAACTTTTAGGCAGCACACATTTAAAATCAAGGCCCATCAACATGGAGATTTATAAACAATGTCTGTATCTTTTATACAGAAAAATTTCCAAATATTAAAACATGTTTATGTATTTGGTACATTTTAGGAGAGATGAGGAAAATCCTTTTAAGATGCCTTTAGGAACTACTTAGTAAACAGCACAGGAATTTCTTGCAACCTTTCTGATGGAATCGCTGAGACCTATGTTTCCCACAATCTCACTCTCCACTGTGCTGTGGGAATAAAATGGAGTGTGCCGCCAGGCTGCAGAGGTGAGTAAATGTCTTCAACCCTAGACCCCTCTGTATGGGTCATCACTATTATTCAGCTCTCTGAAATTCAGTGTGTCCGCACTGAGTATATCACCCACCATCCTACCTCTAGCTATCCACCTTCAATCTCCCCATCTCCACCAATAATATCATCATCATCATCTGAGACCGAAGAGTTCTTTGTGATGCCTTTTGACTTCGGTAGGTCTTGCTGACTCATTGTCTTACACTGATTTCCATCTCAAGCCGACCCGGCTCAGGCCTGTACGGCAGCAGACCAGAATGACTGCAAATGCTCTGTTCTGGGGTCTGCCCACCTGGATCCCTTCTCTACTTCCAATCCCACCTGCTTAAAGCAGCCAGAAAGGTCTTCTCCAGTGAATCTACAATGGTTCTTTAACATCTGTCTCATACATCCAAACTCTTCTACCTGGATTTCAAAGCTTTTGCTAACTTGACCTACTTACCTCCAACACTCCAAGTTCCTCTTATGAAGAATATTTCCTTTCACTATCTTATTTGGACAAATCATTATGGCTAATCAACTTATTATCCCCCTAATCCCTGACCCTGCCTCAGAATCTGTTTCTTCTCATGTCTGTCATTAAAAATCTTTCGTTTCCGCTTTTGTATTCCCTCTGCTCTCTCTGATATGTGATTTCCTTCCAAATCTAACCCAAAATTTAAGTCAGATGGCCTGGGTTTGAATCCCAGCTCTGTCACTTATTAACATTGTGACCTTGGGCAAGTTAAACCTCTCTGGGTCTCAGTTTCTTCTCTATAAAATGAGGATACCAGTACCAACCTTAAAAGATGGTTGTTATGATTAGATAAGTTAATATGCACAAAACTTTTGGAACAGTTACCAGGTAGTTCATATGTTACAACGAAAGATTCATGGGACTAAGATGCATCATTTCTTAGTGTCATACCAGCAGTGATTTGTCCTTTTTCAGTGTTTGTTTTTTAATTTTTTTTCCTATAAGCTTTCATAGCTTAGGGGATAAATTTTTCATACTTTTGTGTCCCTGATGCTATTATATTCTGCACAGTGTTGGGGATAGAGGGAAAACTTACAAAATTCTAAAGAAATGGCTGACTTATGAACAAGATGGTTAAAATTTATCATTTGATGGGTGGCGTTTCAATTTAGTCAAAGTTAACCCCCAGAAATAGAAAAGAATACACCAGGAATTTTTATAGACAACTTACTGTGAATTGTTTCCTCTTTTCTGTTGGTAAATAGCTGCCAGACTTCTGATTCCTAAGGTGAAGCCACCTGATCCGGAAAAGGAAAATGAAGGTCTAACAAATATAGCAAGAGACTTACACACACCAATTATATACTGCAGGATTCATTATTTACAGCTCATGGATTATAAGACAATCTCAAATCTATTCTGGTCTTTATTCATGGAGAGAAATTTCCAGAAACTAGCTGTTCATGGTGAATTAAGGCCTCATCAAGAATTATAAGAATAAAACACAACAAGTGTTGCTTTGTAAGTTGGATGAAACTTTGAGATGTATCAAACAGGCCAAGTTGGATGAAACTTTGAGATGTTTCAAACAGGCCAACCATGGCAAGCTAATGGATTTTCAAGGCTGACTAGGAGCAATTTCAGGCATGGAGCCATCCATGTTCATACCCTGTGAAGTCACCAACTCTTACCCCTCATAACTGGTTTACTTCAGTGAAAAAACAGGCAGGGCCTAGAGAGTCAGCTCATTTAAAGTGCCAGTGCATGGGCAGGGCTATAATTACATGGAGATTGATGGAGTCCAGGGACTAAGTAAGGGAAGGCAGATACCTTGTTCTTCTCTGCAGGGGCTGCTGGGTTCTGAGTTCACTTTCCTCTGAATCCTCCCAGAAGCCTGAACTCGGTTGAAAGAACCATGTCGAGCCAGCTTCTTTATTGCACGGACTTGAAACTGGCCACGGGCTTCTCTTTTCAATTCTGGTAAGACAGATGCAGAAACATCCACTAGTTCTTCATCTAAATAAATGAGAGGATTTGGTAGTGTTGTTATACACAGCTATAATTCAGGGTAACTTTAGCCTATTTAAGATATGGGTTTGAGAGCGTATAATTCTACCCGATAAATTAAAAACTAAGACATAGGAATTTTATGAGCCTTGTCTACAACTCCAATTTCTTTTGATGTACTCAGTTTTTTTTTTTTATACAGTTAGTGGATGACTATAAAGTGAGACTGAATCCACATATATTCTAAAATTATCTAAACTGCAACAAAACTAGAGCAAGATGTTCTTCAGCCCAAATTAGATCGGACATTTTAGAGACTTTCTTTGGGCAAAGAGTATCAAAGGAAAACCCAACCAGGCTCAACCCTTGCATATTTCGAGATTTTAACATTAATTGAGATCAGCCTCTTATTCCACAGCTCTATGGCAGTGAGTCTAAGAATTTCTATTCTCTATTATACTTTATTATTTCTTTCTTATGCAATAGGAGGCTCAGTTACTAAGTGACCAAAGGAAAGGTCGGCAGAAACTTCATGGTTGAAATGCTGCAGAACAGTCACAATAATAAAAGGCTGGGTCTTGGACCCATTTTGTGTTTCAACGGGCCTTTGTGAAGTCAGGAAGAATTTTCTACATAGAACCAGCCTATATTTCTATATAGAAATAGATCCTGTTGCTCTAACAGTTCTTGTTGCCCTGTTCATATGTGATATTTTTTTCTAAGCTCAAAGCATGCATTTTTAATAAGACTGATTTAATAATTGGAAAGGCCCGGCTACACTGACATTCTCTAAAACACACAAAAATTGAAGAAAAAAAAAATCAGCTTTATGGTTTTTGTATTTCTTATAACAAACACCCAATACATATTCTTTTTAGAAAATCAGAAATTACAGAATCAAAAGAAAAAAATGGGTCAAGACAGTAACAAGGATCATAGTTCCCCCTCCTTCCTGAAATAAAATATTAGACAAAATATGTAAGATGTTGGCTCTGAAGACACTGAACATTAGGACATGAAGGATAGTGATCCTTCGAGACAGGAATAGGGAGGTGAGCTCTCTGATTAACTGCCCGGGGACTGTTTCCAGGTTGGGGTACAGAGAGGGGGACCTACACAGAACCTGGAAGTGTCTTTAAGTTGAAGATGGAGCTGGGAAGTCGGAAAAGCCAAAGCAGCCATAGTCTGTAGGGAAAATACTGGAGAGGAGAGCGGTGCAGAAAGAGATTGCAGGCGATCTGCAGAGTATTCAATACAGTACTCACGCATGTGAGAAAACTACCCAATGCAAGGGAGAAAAATCACTCAAAGGGAGCAGAAGGAATAGTATCTGCTGCTCATACAGGGGGCTGAGAAGAGTTGCCAATAGCCAGAGTGGAAAAATCTCAGAACTGGTTAGAAATCTCTCAGTGGTTAGAATGTTAAAAAGCGTGTTGTAAGGCTGGCTGAGTGGCGTGGTGGTTAAGCGCTGGCTTCGGAAGCCAGCGGCCCTCCTGTTCGGGTCTCACATATGAGGGCCAGTGACACTGCCCTCAAAAAAAAAATTAAATTAAATTAAATAAATAAATAAAAAGGGTGTTGTCTCAGTAGTGGGGACAATGTCCTTAAGACTAAATGTTGATAGGGTCTTGCCTACCAAAGCCTAAAAGCAAGACCTGAAAGGATCATGTTTCTAAATAACTTCACTGCATCCCAGAACAAAGTTCAAGGACATTTTTAGGACTATAGAAATATCTACAATTCTCGGTGACTGGAATATAATAAAAAATTAGTAGGTACACAAAAAAGCAGGAAAATATAACACACAGTGAGGAGAAAAATCAATTGAAATGGATTCAAATGTGACACAGATGACAGAATTAGTAGACAAGCACATTAAAACAATTATTATAATTGTACTCCATGAACAAGAACTTGGTGGAAAGACTGAACGTTAAGTCAAGACATTGAAAATATGAAGGCCCAAGTCAGACTTCTAGTGATAAAAATGACAATGTTGGAGATGAAAATAATAGTGAATGGGATTCATGGAAGATTAGATGTTGCAGAAAAAAAATAGAGAACTTGAAGAGACAGCAATAGAAACCATACAAAATGAAACACAAAGAGCAAAGAGATGGAAAGAAATGAATAAAACATCAGTGAACTGTGGGTCAACTTCAAGTAGCCAAATATAACTGTAACTAGACACTCCAAAAAACAAAGAGGGGAGGGGACAGAAAAAATACTCAAAATAATGGCTGAAAATTTGCCAACTATGATAAAAACTTTAAATCCATAAATCCAAGAGGCTCAACAAACCCAAGCATAAGAGACATAAAGAAAAGTACCAGGTCACACATAATCAAATTCCTTAAAACCAGTCATGAAGAAAATCTTCAACCAAAGGGAAAAAAAAGGCACATTACATATGGAGAAACAGGGTGACACATTTCTTGTCAGAAACAATGTAAACTAAAAGATAGTGGAGCACCTTCTTTAAAGCACTGAAAGTCAGAAAAATCCTTCAACCTAGAATCCTTTACCCAGTGAAAATATCTTTCAGAAACAAAGGTGATAGAAAGACATTTTTAGACATACAACAGCTGGAAGAATTCATCACTGGCAGACCTGCACTACAAGAAATGTGAAAGGAAGTCCATCAAGCCAAGAAAAATGAGACCAGATGGAAACTTGGATCTATAAAAAGGGATGATAAACACCGGAAATTGTAACTACATGGATACATATCAATTTTTTCCCCTATTAAAATCTCTTTAAGAGACAATCAACTGTTTAAAGCAAAAATAGTAGCAATGCATTATTGGTTTTATAACATATAATGTTCAGCAACGACAATACAAAGGCCAGGCAAGAAGAGATGAAAGTATATTACTGTAACAAGTAAACATGAAATCAATGAGGGTATAATATTAGACAACACTTCAGCCAACTTGACCTAGTTGTCATTTATAGATCATTTCATACAACAAAGCAGAATATACATTCTTTTTGAGTGCACATGGAATATTACCAACATAGACCATATCTGTACCATAAAACAAGCTTCAGTGAATTTATAAAGGATTCAAGTTATACAAAGTACATTCTCTGCCCACATGGAATGAAATTAGATATCAACAAGAAACAAAAATCTGGAAAATCCCAGAATACTTGTAAACTATGTAACACATCTCAATAACTTATGGATCAAAGAAGAAATCAAAAGGGAAATTGCAAAGAACAGTAAAACCTTGGATTGCGAGTAACTTGGTTTGTGAATGTTCCTCAAGACAAGCAAACATTTCTAATACATTTTAACTTGGTAAACAAGTGATGTCTTGCAATACAAGTAGTTTGTTTCCGGAACAAATTAAGCTCGCAAACCAAAGTATTACTGTACTTTGAACTGGACAACAATGAAAACACACATCAAAATTTGTGATACAGAGACAAAGAAGTACTTAGAGGAAATTTATAGCACTAAATACCTATCAGAAAAGAAAAAAGGTCTCAAATTAATGACCTCCACTTTTCACTTAAGAAACTAGAAAAACAGCAAATTAAACTCAAAGTAGAAGAAAAGAATAAAGAGAGCACCTGAATAGCCCTATAGCTATTGAAGAAATTGAATGTTATCAAAAACCTTCTCACATAGGAAACTGTAGGCCCACATGGCTTTACTGAATTCTACCACATCAAGACATGTACATGAATATTCATTACAGCTTTACTTGTAATAGCCAAGAAAAGAAAATAATCCAAATGTCCATCAACAAGTGTATGAATAAAGAATGATAAATCCATACAATGGAGTATTCCTTGGCAATAAAAAGTACACTATTGATGCATGAGACAACATGATTAATCTCAAAATAATTATGCTGAGTGAAAGAAGCCTGGTAAAATGAGTACACACAGTACAGTTTATTCTTGTTATTTGTGGTAATTATCTTTATAAAGTCACCATGAACACTTAATTAGCAAATGCTGAAGCATCACTCCTAGGGGAAATATAAGGTTAGGTTCCTGTGAGCCTCTGGTCACAATTTTGTCAACGGTTCAATATATAAAACCCTGTTTTATGTGTTTCTGTTTAAAGGCACCTTATTTAATATATACTGTTGATCCATTAGCACTTAACTCATAGCCAACAGCACTAGACTTAGCCTGAACGAAGCTCCTCTAAAGCATGTAATTTCTCTGTAGGGCCCATCCCAGCCTTCTTGCCCTTAGAAACTCTAGGCAGCACTTCACTACAGCACTTGGAAACTGCTTAAACAGCGAAATCACCAACACAAAACACACAAATGTGAAAACATGGCACTAAAAAGACCACGTAAAAGGCCACTTGTTTATACTGTGAGGTGAAACAAGAACGCTGAGCACTGCCTTGTGAGACCTCGGCTGAAAGCATGTCTTCGGCAACTCAAAATTTTTACCACTCTTTGCATGTCCCTGAATGACTGAGAAAAAGCTGCGGGTATGATTTTAGAGTTCCAAATATGTTTTAGTTAGTAGTTATTCACATATGGAGTCTGTGAATAAGCATGGAGTGTACTTGCTTATAAAAGGTGCAGATCAGTGGTTACCCTGGGGAGGGCAGGAGGGGCAGGAAGGAATTATGAGGGGACAGGAGGAGACTCAGGAGGGCGACGGGGTCCTCATCTTTGGAGATTGTTTCACAGGTGCATACAATGCAAAAACATATCAAATTGTAACTTGAACCACTTGCGATTTATTGTAGGTCATCACATATCAATAAAGCTATTAAAAGGAAGAAACAGCTATAATAGTGGGGAGAAGAGGAGACATCTCTGAAGTTTAACTGTGAGGAACTGCTAATCAAGGAACAAAGAAGAGTGAATTAAGGAATCAAAGGTAACCTGACATTCCAAAATTGACTGCTGGGTTGATGATGATGGTGTTGTCGGTATGAACTAGGAGATAACAGGAAGATGATCAGCTTTCTGAATGGTAGAGAGTGGAAGTTCATATTGAGCTTCCTGATTTGGTTCCAAGCCCTTCTCCCTCATTAGATCAGAGCTCTCCCAGCTGCTGTCCCACCGGTTATGCAGATACATGAACCCCCTAAGTTTCTCAACACCAGCTCATCTTCCTGCATGACGCCACCACCTTTGAGTCCTTCCTCTCTCTGTCTCTCCATCTAGAGACCGCTTGTCACTTCAGTTGATTACATTTAGTGCAAATTTTTTGGTTTAACTTTAGGGGCCCTCGTAAAGGTTTCAACTAATCACATTTCATTTCTCATTATTCTCTATCCTATGCCCTCCACTTAAATCAGGGTGGCTGATTTCTCCAATACAAACTAGGTTTGTTCCTTGGTATCAATTCCTTCAACTAAAAAGCTCCCCATCCTTCTTAAACCTAACAATCCATCAGAACTTAATCCATATCTTCTCTGATTTCCTACACACCCAGTACCACCACGTGTAGTGCTTAATTATTCTTTAATTTTCAAATGTGTGCCAATTATACACCTTCAATAGAAACCCATTAACTATCTAAAGTGAGTAAGGCATTGATCTGGGCACTATGGGTAATCAAAGATGAATAAAAACCTCTTCTGCCCTCAAATGGGCAGAGCAGGGACAATGGCATGACATTAACAACACCAAGTACAATAGCACGATACCAGATTGCAATAGTGCAGATGAAACACGCTTTACTCTCGGTGATCATGGAAAGTTCCTTGGAGAAGTTGACATTTGAGCCAGATCTTGAGGGTTGAGGAGATATTTTCATATCAAAAAGAAGAAGAGGGCTTCACAAGGGAAAAGTATTAAGAGAAGCCAAAAGGAGTAGAAAATGGCCGAGTTGTATATTTCCTATATGCAGGGGCGGCATAAAATACGTCTTTAAATCTCTCATGGCATTTCGTATAGTCATTGTGCGCAGTCCACATTCACTAAGTACTTGTTGGGTTGCATTAGTTATACTAGATTTTAAGTGGTTTCATCTAAACCCTAAGTGAATAATGTGTTACAATGAGGTAGAGAGTTGAGCTTTTATAAGCCTAGGTTAAGTGGTAGGAATTTATACGACTAACACCAAAATTGGAAGGGTAATTTAACAATAACTTTAATGGATTTTTCCAGGCAGCCTAGTTATATATAAAGTAACAGGTACAGTAGAATCCAGTCCCCAATTGTGCAGATATTACCTGGGAACAAAGTAGAAGATAATACCCTGTTTTGCTCTAGTTTAGTAAAATTATGAATTTCTAACCTTTTAAATAAATTACAAAAAAGGTGTTCCTTATATCCATACTATATTTAGAAGCCATCTTACCACATATTAGTTTTATGATAGTAATTGGTAAATTTTTACATTATCTGGAATTTCAAAGAAAAATGTTTTCTTCTGTTAATGTAGACGTAACCAGAGTTCATTCATAAGAAATGTCATTTGTAATCCTCAGCCCTGAACTTTCAGGAAAATCTTTGGAACAAAATATAAAAATGCTAAAGAGCTGTCATTTAATAGTTACAGAAAGTCCCACATTATATACTGTCAGTGTTTCCCTTCCTATTGTGTGTGAGCCGACCGGCATAGGCCATTTGTAGATGAATGCTCACTGTCCTAAGAGTGACATCAGTCTCATTTCTGAATAAGACTTGGGTAATGAAAAATGCAGAAGATCCATCTCACGCTGTAGCAGATATATGACTTGGAAAAGGAATTGGGGGATTATAAATGAAATAGGTCCCTAACAAGTGCACGCCTTACCGCCAGAGCTGAAGTCCACAGGCCCGATCCATTTGAAGGCTGGTTTACGGCCTCGCTCTTCCGTTACATGCACCTTCTCGATCAGAGCCAAGCTGGTCAAAACATTGGCTATGTCATAGAGGCGGCGTACCTTTGCTTGAAGATATAAAACACAATTATGATCATGCTGCCTGTGACACCATCACATTTCAGTTTACGCGACAGGTCGCTTTTCTTGGCCACCGTATAAACCTCAAGGGGAAAGCAGTGGGGTGGGATGAAATGACCAATGGCTCTGTCATGAAATCACCCAGGATTTATGTATCTGAAGATGCATACTAAAGGACGGTCAGTGTGTCCTTCCATTTCCACAACTTCACACCTTTTACACGATAAGCCGGCAGTGCTGCCACTGCAAAAACACCCAAGGGAGGGAAATGGGCTATAATTAAAGGCTTAGTAAATGTGATTCTGACATGTGACATGTCAAAAACTGGCCCTGTGTTTCTCCCAGCAGGAGGTTGTGGCACCAGCTCTATCAGGCACTGGGCTGTGAAAATGACAGGGATTCCCCAAAGCCTCCCATTAGGCTGCACTCCTGGACACACAGGGTGTTCAGGGCTCAAGGTTAGGAGGTACAACTGTGCTGAAGTCTGGTAGTTCCGCCCGGAAATCCTGGCCTTCTGGCCACCCTATGGGGGACGAGTGGGATGAGCAATCCCTGTCTTAAGAGGGGTTCGGGAAGATGTTTCAAAATGCACGTACTAGAAGAGGGATAAAGAAGGGGGAAATTGATTTACAAGTAGGAAACCCACTAGATCTCAGGGGCAAAGGAGCTTTGATGATCATCCAGAAATGTCAAGCATTCACCCCAGATGCAATTTTCTTCCCAATCCTAATGAAGTTGGATTTCATCTAGTTATTTCTCCCACAAGATGGCTATCATTCCAGCTGGAAACAATAACAAAAAAAACCTACAGAATGTTGAGCTCATGACTTCCCAGGGCTTGAAAAGGCTACCAGCAGCTGAGGGCATTTGGCTCATGGCCCATGTTTGACAGATACACTGAGTATGAAACTCGGAAACATGCTCCTTGTCCGGCAGCCATGGCCCACCCCCTTACCCTACCCTGGTCATTCCTCTGCTTCTTACCTGTAGACAACTTTCATCTCCACCCATCAGAAGAGTACGCAGTGGGTGAGGAAAAAAGGGGAAACAAAACTCAGATACATGTCTTGGATGCAGTGATACTAAAGAGAAATGCAAAATACTTTACACCCTCCGTGACCTGCATCTGTGGATGGCAATCAGCTTCCATTGTCCACTCTAAGTGCCGAGAAAAAGGCATCTGACAGAACTTCAAAGAGAATTCCAGTATGTGACTTACCTCTCACAGCACCAAGAACCTTTATGAGTGTGCTTCTCCAAAAAAACATTAATTCTTTTAATTTCAGAGGCAGAAAATATCAATGTATGAAATCCCACCCTTTTTGTGCTAGGTGATTTTAGGTGAAGGTGCTTACTTTTAAATTTACTATGGTCCGGTGTATCTTGGCTTTCTTCTATCAGTATTTTGGCAGCCACATCAAGAGTAACAATCTTGGTTTTAGAGACAAGGAACAGCATGACGAATTTCTGGCTCATGATTCTCAGAGACTTGTCTTTTCTACTGTTTGCAGATGCTACAAAACAAAAGCACCAAAATGGATAATTAACCACAATCAGGACAACACTCATAGTTTGCCGGAACGATCTAACTCTCCTAGTGGATGGAAAGATCGCTCTTGTTACAGACAGGAATATTTTCGGACACATGTCCTAAGAGATGGCTCGTAAAGAAAGAAGAGGGATTTTCTTGTGGCTCATGAAATTACAGTAGGCATAAACTCTGAAATGCGTAGGTTAAATCACTCTTATGCTTTATACTCATACTTCATGGAAGACAATCTATAAGGTAGTTTTCCTAAAGCAACATTTTGACAGGATTAATGCAGAAGGAGAACAGGATAGGGTAGGGATTGGGGACTGTTTTCAGAACAACGGCTTCCCCTCAAACGTAAGGACTCCATCTTTATTTCTCTGTGCACATAATACAGGCATACCTCCTTTTACTGGGCATCACTTTAGTGTGCTTCACAGATACTGTTTTTTACAAATTGAAGGCAAGACCCTCCACCAGGAAAAAGATTATGACTCGCTTTATTGTGATACTGGCTCTATTGTGACGGTCGGCAATCAATCCACAATGTCTCCGAGGTATGTCTGTATCTAGAATATACCCTGAATATATTTAATAGGGGCCCACCGCTTCCATTTCTTTTCAGAAACAGGTGAAGAAATGAACTATACATAAATAGGAGACACTGCTGTGGATGGCAGGCAGACCACCCCTGACAGAAGGCTGTCTGTCTCCTCTGGTTATTAGGATAAGTACTGGCTCTTGGGGTAGGATTAAAACGCATGAGGCAGTAAATCGAATGCAAACCAGGCCCCCCTTTCCATTCCTATTTCTTATATTTACAAGTGAAATGTGAGTGATACTTGCACTTTATCGTCTTAGCAACAGGGAGTAGGGTGAGAATGATGAAGATCAACGGTTAAACCATGAAGAGGATAAACATGAGTCCAGAGGGGAAGAACAATGTAGGTATATAAGTAAAAAAAAATTCTGCATCAAATGGAAGCAGCGTGGTCTATCTAATCAACATTTTCTGCGAATGGGGTTCTTTTCTAAGTAATCTACTGCACTATATAATTTAGAAAGCTGAATTCCTTGTAACCATAACTTCTTTCAAAGTACACTTTCCTTAAAACCTCACAAATAGAAATCAGCATGGGGCTATCAATCTGAAATGGGAGCTGTTAGCGATCCACGGTCCAAACACACCAAATACCAGGTGAACTGCCACCAGACAAGACAGGCGTCCAGTGAGGTCGACTGGGCAGCCCAGTTGGGGAGCCATCTGTCTCCCTTTCTTCAGTAGAGAGAATAAGAGGACACCTTCCTCCAGGGTTATCAATCTGGCACTTTCCATCTTAGCAGTGGCTCTCTTCAGAAGAGACCATCACTCTCTCTATGCTATTGCTGATATGGTTACAATGGACTCACAAGAGGGATAGTCGAGCTCAGAGAAATCCAGTAACGGAGGATCTGGGTAGCCATCTTTTTTACGTTCTCCAAATCTGTAATCCATTAAGTCTAGCTCTCTCTGTTGGAGGTGTGCCATCTGCTCTTCATATTTCTGCTTCTCTCCTAGTCTCTGGAGGTTCCTCAGGGTTTTTGGCAGGCTGTGCCGTCCGTGCCAGCCATACTGATTCTTGGCCACCCGGCTGACCAGATGCAGCGACTCCAGCACATTTACAATGTCATAGATACGTCTCCTTTCAACGCCTGTTTGGAAAAACAGAAGCCAGCCATCATCATGCAGAAAACCATTTTTGAGCATGAATCCGAGGGCTTGGGCCATGTCTGGGAACTACTGTATATGAGGCCCAGTGTAATGCCCAGCACATGTGGAGGCTCCACAAATTCAACCTGCAAGGATGCACGCAACAGAAAACATTTTCCTTTCCTTTTTTTGGGACCCAACCCTTAGTAAGATCTAGGATCAACATCCACCTGGAGGTGGATGATAGTTCCATCTATAACACAATGGATGATAATTCCATCTATAACACACAGTAGTATGTCTTGTCTTTAGACCTGTCAGGCAAACATTTCAGCATGTTAAAATGGGTGGAATGGAGCTACACAAGGCCCAGGATGCCTAATGGACACTTGATGAATGCCGGATGGTTGATTTTGACTTGTAGTCCTCACGTGCCCAATAACTGATACCTTGTTTAGACAATACTATCCTTCCCTGGAGTTCAAATGATGTGATGTGAAGGAATTATCTTGTTAACTCTTTTAACAGTCCAGTAATGAAAACAGTAAATATTTTCTTATTTTGCACTGAAAATTCGGTATTCAAGAGCTAAGGCATCTTCTCAAGTTGCTGGAGGAAGCTATAGCCAGGGCTGGAACGAAATGAGTACCCTACTGCTTCTCATGGCTATTGACAACTCTCCCTGTGCTCATTCACCGTATCCTGCCAAACAGCCCAATGGGGGAGCACAGAGGCTTCAGGCACAATACAGATGGACCATTGGGTTCATCAATTTCCTCCCCCCTTTCCCACTATTTCCCCAAGAGCTAGGATTATGAGCTATTCAATTTACCAAAGATATTTGTGATGGTTCCGCATGGGAACTTTGGGGTCAGAATGCCTGGATTTGAATCCCTGTGCTGTCCTTGACCCATCAGGTGATCCTGGGAAGTTACTTAACCCGTCGTGCCTTAGTATTTATCTCATAAGATGATGAGGATGAAATGCAACCATCAACATACAGGGTCCCCAGTACATGTTAACTTTATCTGTTTGGATATAATTTTGCAAATATGTCCTGCATGGCTGGGGATACCTAAGATCTGTGCTAGCATGAAAGGTCACTGTAGAAATAGCTTTTAAAAATCTCTTATCAGGGCCAGCCGAGTGGCTCAGTTGGTTAAGAGCTTGCTCAAGGGTGTGAGCTGAGCTCTGAGCAACAGCTGTTCGATGCCCAGCCCGAGCTGAGCTGCCGCTGAGCTGCCAACAGGTGGCAGGATGGCTCAGCTAAAAACAAAAACAAACAAAAAAAATTCCAATGCCATTAAAAGTTTCTTGTCTGTGACTCATCCTGCTATGTAGGCTTTTGGAACCCAGGGCCCCTTTGCTTTCATTGAAGTATCCATAACAGACGTCTCCAGGCATCTCCCAGAAAACCAGCACAGCTACAAAGATGCCCTCTTTCTGTTCGCTTACCAGCGGCTGTTATATAATCTGGGCAGACTCAGTGAATACAGCGTTTAGCCCTTCAAAGGTTTAGCAGGATAAGTCCAACGAATTACAATGAGAACTCCGGAGCTGAGAGGATGTTCTATCACACGCATGAAGAGGCATTTCACAGTCAATCAGAACATTCCAGCTCATGACCCTGAAAGGCTCTTCACCCTCAGAAGCTCCTACTTCAGTGCCAGATGCCTGCTGGAGGGTGCTGGCAGGGGCAGTCAGCAGTCCCTTTGTCCAGATCCGCCTTGTTCCTTATTCCAGTTTGTTTTCATATCTTAACATATCTTTTTTAGAGTGTAATATTCTATAAACCTTCCCATTAGAAATGTCATGTGAATGCAACTGAGACACCCCAGGGCCAGCCTGTGTTGTTTTGTTATTGGGTACTAGACACAAGCTGTTAAGTTTCCATCTAGTGGCTAGACATACCAAGAAGGGAAAATAAAGACTCTGACCTCTTGGAGTGTAAGATGATGCTGAATATGCACAATAGATGTTTAGTAGGTAGGTTGGCCAAAGCCAGTGTGCAGCTGCTTGCCTGCATAATCACTCCCCTTTTCAGCCTGGATTGAGTTTATCTGTACTTGGCTGGGGAACTAAAAAGTTCCATTTCATGGGTCTTAACACATGCAGGTTACTTTGCTCTCTCAGGAAGGTTTTCCCTGGCACTCAGTCTTCATATCAACGCACACCTGTTAATCCTCTTCATGGCGTTAGTTATTCCCTCAAGGATGTTACCAGGCTTCCCTGAATCCCCAGGGAGCTGACCAAGAACATCTCTCTCAGCCCAGTAAAATAGTTTCTTAGGCTGTGCTATTTTCCGGTTAATAAGTCACTCCCAGTTCTCTAATGTCTTGCCTATAACATACATGTCAAATCTACCTGGGCCCAGGATCTGAGAAACAGTACAGTTTGAATGTCCTGCACATCCTTGGTTAAAATATGGTCTTATAGCTTGTGACCTGGGAGGTAGCAAAGATTTTAGTTTCAACCCAAAGAGATAGTCACCGGTGAAATAACATTCAGGAAGGGACCTCATTTTTTGACCTCACATGAAGAGAGATGGCAAGCTCATTTGGTAAATGATTCCATGCTGATGAAAAAATCTCTGGAGTTCTGCTCTGGGTAGTTACAACATGGGGATCTGCAGCCATAAAAAAGTAGGAGTCCACTTCCCTGACCTCCCTGGGACTTGTAATACCGCCTGCCAACATCTAATCTTCTGTCTTCTGCACTGACATCAGGGCAAGACCCCTTGATGGAAGTTGGGTGTATGGAGGAAACTGGCTTCATGAACCCCAAAGAGAAGGACACTGTATGACTTACTGTTTTATCCTCATCCTCTATAAGAATAGTTCCCAGGATGCTGTGCCTCACCTGGGTTTACACCAAGCCTCTATCCAGCTGGGTCACTTTCCCCTTCTTGTTTCATTGCCACTGATGCCAAATACGGTTATTCTACTCTGGGTTTCAAATGGCCCCCTCAGCAAAGGATCCTCTTTGTAACTGTAGAGGCTGAAATGACAGCTTAGGGAAGGGGGCTACAGCCAGTAAGAGCTGAGTAAAACTGTTCCATGTGACAATATGAGTTACCCATGCCAGGCCCTGAGTTAGGCATTATCCCAGCTTTGCCAAGTTTCTGCAAAGCAGGTGCTATAGTCCCTATGTTATAGATGAGAAAAGGTGAATTAACTTTTTACAGCTCCCACACACTGTACATTGGAGAGCTGGGCTTTAACTCCAGCCCTATCTGACCCCAAAGCCCAGCCTACTTCCCATCACAACCTACTGCCTCCTCATTATCTCAGTTTTCAGAAAATAAAATCTTTTTAGCCATCAGTTTGAATAACTCAGATTGACAATCATCCACTGGGGCATATTTCTCTGGGCTATGGGAATAAATAGAACTTAAACAACCTAAAAATATAATCTGTCATAAAGCCTTCTAGATGATTTCTTTGGGACTTTTTCTTTTCTTTGCCCATACATAAAACCTCATGTTTTTGAGACACCTCACACCTTCAATTCTTTGTGGTTTCTGCTTATTTAATGATTGTCAACTCTTAGGTTCATCCTGAAACCAATTGCAATCCATGTCCACTAGGGGTCTCTACTCTGAAGTTGCTGTATACACATTTATAGAACATACGCCATTATAATGTGCACATTATCCATGCCCAGGCCATGTGAACACATGCATTCCTCTGTTATAAGGGTTGGCTGTTTGAGTTATGTCCAGATGTGCTTCTAGTTTGGCAGGCGTGCTGTGAATATCAGAGCACAGGGCTTCAATGCTCCTGCTCTTCAATCTTGCTTTATAATAGAAACACCACCAGTTCTGAACCCTTAGAAGCATTATTAAAAATCAACAGCAGGGTATTTCTAAATATTTTTGGGGGTCTGTCTGAAATAAGATGAAATGAAAATAGGAGATATTACTTTGGAATGTGAGTCTTCTGTCAAAATATTTTCTAAGGTTAAGAAAACCAAATTTCTGTTTTGACGCTCAGGCCTAGAAGGCTCCCTGGAATTCTATGTATAATGACGAGCAACTTGATAATGGCAGAAGGAAGCTCTACCCTGCTCCTCTGTCCTCACTCTCTCGGAGGGCCCACTCTTTCCTTAGTAAAAGAAGTTATCTGAAGCCTAAATCCTGCCCGAGGAAACCAATTTCCCACTGAGCTGGAGACAGGCCTCCAGGTAACCTGATACATACCAAGACTGACAGCGACTTCATCAAGGGAGATGGTAGTTTTCTCAGTTGACAAGGGATAACTTGGATAGCGAGCTAGAAACTTCTGGCACAGGAGTCCTAAACTTTTCTGTTTTCTGCTTGGCCTTCGCTTTTGAAATATGTCCACAGCACTGTCCCCAACATCAAGCTACAGAGAGTAGACAAAAGGGAGGGGGAGATGTCACAGTTAACATCCTAATGGAGAAACTGCAATGGCCAGGATTGGCAAATTGGGGGAACATCCTAATCCGTATCTATGATGCTAGTTGAAATACATTTCCTAATCGAATTTTCTTAACATTTTACCTATGGCTTTCTCTGGACTTAATTTTTTCTTCTTTGCAATTTGAAGCTAAGTCTGCTGGTTAAAAGCTTTAAAAATGAACAATGCAGTCATTTATAGGCTGCTACACTCTTGCTAGTAATGTGCTCGCTGGACAGTAGATCAGCATCACCAGGAGCTTGTTAGAGACATAAAATCAGGCCTCATCTCAGACCTGATCTATTAGAATCTGTCTTTTCATAGATCCTGGGTGATTTTTATTGACATGAAATTTGAGATGCACTGGCCTCTGTGTCATCAAACTTTTATTTTTTTTACAGTTGACCAAGGGTTGACAGAACTGAACAAGGGCAGCAAAATCTTACCCTTCCTTATTTTTTCTTATTGTAAGTACACCAAACTGGTGACCTTGTCTCATCAATCCACATCTCAATTCTAGTGCCGTGAAAGTAAAATGTTTTTCAATGAACATATTCAAGGAGAAAAGTGATATGATGATCTCAATAGCCTCAGAAAAAGCATTTAATAAATTTAACACCCATTCATGATTTTCAAAAATGCCCTTAGAAAACTAGGAGTGAATAACTTCTTTAATAAAGTGTATTCATAAAAACCAACTGCAAACATCTGTCTTAATGGGAAAGAAAACCTTGGAAGCATTCTCTCAAAATCAGGAAAAAACTGATAAGGACACTCCCCTTCTACATCATGTTGGCGATCCTAGCCAGTGCATGAGGACAAGAAAAAGAAACAAAGGTACAGAAATTGGAAAAGAATAAATAAGCAAAACTTTCATTCTGCAGAAGACATGATTGTTTATATAAAAAAACTAAGAAGAACTTCAGACAAATTATTAAAAAAAGTAAGAAAATTTAGCAAGGTAAGACAAGACTATATTTTGAAAAGTCAGCTGCATTTGCTATACAATAGTAACAGAAATTGAATTGAAAAGACATGATTTATAATAGCAAAAAGAATGATAAAGTCTTTACAAACAAGTCTGGCAATTATTTGCATAAAATACTAAAATTTACATCTCCCAAAAAAGTATTCTTAAAACTTAGAGAAATATACTTACAAACTTCATGGATGGGAGGACTCAGTATAAAGAGGTTAATTCTTTAATTAATCTATAATTAATCTATATGCAATACAATTACAATTAAAATCCAATCTAAAGTGAACATGGAAGAAAAATGGGCAAAGGATAGCACACACACTCTAAAAGAAAATAAATTGAGGTTCTTGCTTTACCTGATATGAAGGCTTATTACAATGTAGTATTGGTATGGGAATGGAAAAACTGAAAAGAGCCCAGAAAAGATTCACACACAAATGAAACTTTGATATATGACAGAGTAGAAATGCCAGTTAAGGAGAAGAGGAAGGACTGAATAAGTGATACAGGGACAACTGATTAGAAGAGGCAACACGAAGGGAAAAGTCAGGCACCAAACTGAGATGTAACACGTATAACTGATAAAGGTTTAGTTTCATAAATATACAATAAACCCTACAAATCAATAAAAATCAGCAAAGAACATGAGAAGGTATTTCATAGAAGAGGGGAAAGCGGTGGGCGGTAAAGATGTAGAAAGAAGCTAACCTCATTAGTAACCAAAGAAAAAGCAAATGAATACCACAATAGTATATAACTGTACACCCACTAGATTGGCAGAGATTAGTAAATTTGAGAGTTTCAAGTGTCAGAGGATGTGAAATGATATATGTTTACACATTACTGGTAGAAGCAAACAGCACTTGGGAAAACAATTTGGAGTTATCTTGTGAGTATGTGAATATCCAATAACCTAGCAATTCCAATACCAGGTGTACATCCTAGCTTTAACCTCCACGCCACTCGGCCGGCCCAAATCCTACAATAGTAGTTCTCAAACTTTCCGGTCATAGGATTCCTTTATATTCTTAAAATTTACTGAGGAATACCTTTTTAAAAAATTGGTTATTACCTTTTGATAGAAAATTTGGTCGTATAAAATATGTTAATCACGTATAGAATGACTTTGATACACAAGACTCTACCTCCTAACCTCCAAACCAGAATACTATTAATTTATATTGGTCTACCACACAGAGTAACCTCTCTCCTGAATTTTTTTTTTTTTTTTTTTAGCTGAGCCATCCTGCCACCTGTTGGCAGCTCAACGGCAACTCAGCTTGGGCTGGGCATCGAACCACCATTGCTCAGGGCTCAGCTCGCACTCTTGAGCGAGCTCTTAACCAACTGAGCCACTCAGCTGGCCCTCTCCTGAATTTGTATTTATCATTTCCTTACCATTTTAAAATCACTGTATCACCTATGTTTGTATTCCTATACATTACTTAGGTTTGTTTTGTTTGGGTTTTTGTTTTCTGGGACTTGCTTTTTTCAATCAACATACAGCAGGTCCAATAATGTCGATTAGTTCAACAACCTTTTGTTATAATGTTGATGAGATGCTGCAGGAATTTAACTCTCGTTTATATCAGGCTATGGTAAAACTGGTTTCATTATCTGTCATTTCGCTTAAAGTCACAGAACCTATCAACAATGTTAAGTGAGTACTTACTGTATATACATAATTAAGATTCACTCATGTTCTTGCATGTAGCTATCGTTCTCTCATCTTCATTGCTGTATGATAATCCATTGCATGAATATACCACAATTTATGTATCGATTCTCCTGCTTATAACCACTTGGGTTGTTGCCAGTTTGGGCTAACAGGAACTGCTATGATATTCTTGCTATGATATTATGTCTCCTGGTATACATAAACAGGAGTTTCTCTAGGGCAGTGGTTCTCAAAGTATGATCTGATTTGTATTCAGTTACATGAAAGAATCTGTTAGTTTTACCACTGCAATTAAGATGCAGTTCATTTTGTTCTATTAATTTCAAGTTGTAATTTGGGACATCTTTTTCTCTTCTCTCTTCCCAATGTATTCATTTTGGTAATTTCTATAGATTAAAAAAAATCCCAAGATGAAAAAACATTCAAATCTGTAACTTTTCTTAGCAAGTCTGGGAGAAAGTTTGATGCGAGAGTGAAAATACTGACCACTGATTTTTTTAAAAAGTATAGATATGCTGCTTATTCAATAGCTCTGGCTCCCCATAGTACATATAATTTAAAGATGACTTAACTTCAAAGCCCCAAACCAATGAAATGAACTTACATGACAATGAAATTTCCCAAGTCAAAAATACTTAGATTAATATTACTCCTCAAATTGCAGCAAAATTAAATTCACAGCAGCATTTTTAAAATTCCAAATTCCCTCATTAAATCAAAGTTATTAAATATTATTGTTTTAAAAATTTATTTTTAAATGTGTACTGGTCACAGAGGTATTACAAAGGAAAGCATTCATAATGAAAAATGAGATACAGAATGAGAGTTCTATTTCAGCTATATACTATATAAAAAGAATTTAAGACTGCTTTTGGCCCAATAGTAGCTGCAGAATTGATAATTCTGATGTTTTAATAATCAAGTAAAAATTTTAAACTCTATCAGAGCCCTTGGGAGCACATCGTGTTTACCTGCACAGAGTCTGGAAACGCATTATCCTTGTTCTCAATCGGTCTGAACAGTCCCTTTTTCTTCTCCCGGTCTCTTATGTCCGGGCTGGCAGCGCTAATAAGCATTTTCAGGTTAGCTGTGGGTGTCCATGGTTCTGCCTGTTGTCTGTCGGCAAGCTTTACTGGAGTAATGGGATGCCTTTCTGGAGTGAAGATTTTTTGCAATGATAAATCAATCGGCTCATTTTTGATTGGAGTCTTTGGGGCCATCCTTGATGGATCAAGAAATATATTTTCCTATTTATAAAAAGAGACCTTTTAGCAAGAATGAGAAAGGGCAGCTATCAGCTAAGAGGACACTTGTTCCTACCATGAAAATACAAACAGACCATATGTTCAGGGCTGAAAAATATTAGGACAGGACTAATGAAAACAGATAGAAGGATGCATGGGCATCGAGGAGAGGCTCCAATGAGAAACATTATAATCTGCTACTCCTGTTATGCATATTTTTCATGGCACCTCCGTGATAAAGTCACGAGTGCATCTGTCACTGGTGGATACTTGTAATAGTTGGGGATGAGAAGAGCAAATGTGAGGTGATGCCACATGCTCCAAAGTACTGTAGTTTTTTAAACACTATGTACAAGTTCGCATAAACTAGTGAAGAGCATTATGCTTTTGTAGTTCAGTGTTCCCCCGTGCTAATATAGCACTTAGCAGGGCCAATTAATGGAAGTGCACCCAACAAAAATGCCACATTTCACACAAACCTGCAGAACTGTCTTATGTTACTCACTCAGTGCGGTGTTTCTCAAATCATCCATGGAGAAGCACTCGAGTTTTTTTATTTTTGAATTCCCAGATCCTGATATGTGGTCTCACCTCATAGGACTCATATACAACCTCCACCCCATGTGACTCTCCACTTGAGTTTGACAATCAAACTGATCTCCAGCCAGTTCAACAAGAAGAGACCACTGCTCACAGGTGTAGGCGTCATGAGGTCAGTACCAAATTGTTACAGAGGTTTCTAAGTGCTTAAGTCTCTAGTTCTGCTCTTACTTTTTTGCAGCTTGGTAGTACTTTGTGGAATAAAACCTGCCCTCACATCACACTTCGAGTAGAATATTGATAACTGTAAGAAAAGATTAACGATGGGTCCATTATGTCCACCAGTCGGCTGTGAAAAAGGACTGCATATAGAGAATCTACACTTGCATATAGGGAATTACCAAGTAATTAAAACAATTTTTTTTCCCTTGAAACCAGGTTTTGGCATTCAAAATCAGAAACATTCTGCTCTTCCTTTAGCAGAATTCACCTCGAGGCAACAGCGTCTAATATAAGTATGAAGGTGGGTGAGTTAAAGATTTGTCACTCTTTTTCCTGTGCATGTATCTATCATTCACTCTATAGCTACTGCATACTTGGATTGTGGTTGAGCAGTGGTTTGAAAAAAAAAGTGCTTTCTTATTAAATGTGCAACATTTGAAAAGAGAAATGATGATTTGGGAGAAACTGGAGTTTTTGTTAGCAGGCCGGCTCCTTGGATTAGCAGAAACTGCTAGCTAGCCATGGTGAGGTTCTATCCTAGTGTAACAGGAAGGAAGGGGGTGGGGATGGAAGTGACGGTTCCTCACGCCACAGCAGCAGTATGCATCCAGCCTGGGGCACTGCACCTACCGACACCTCTTAACAAGTTGCCACTAGCATGCAGTTCTGATGGTCTTCTACAAGAGAACTCTCGGGAAAGGATTGAATGTTCCCTATGTGCACACCATGTCTCATGGACTTTACATATATTAATTCCTCATCTAATCCTGTGACCTAGGTACTATTAATTTTCCAGTCTACAGATATAAGAGACTGAGGCACAGAGAAGTTAAATAACTTGCTGGGAGTCACATACAATCTCATTTGTATAAAAGTAACTGGTAAGCAAAAAATTCAAATGCAGAAAGCAGGAGTTTCTGAAATTTTGCATCTAGAAATAAGCTTGTCCTGGGTGCGAGGAGGGCAGGAGTTATCGTTTTTACCGCTCCAACACAGAGTACCCAGAAGGCCCCACTAGCATCTATGGGGAGGCAGAATGAGGAAGAGTTCTGCACACAGACTCTAGGGCCAGTTTCCTTGCCTCTGCTACTTATCAGCAGTGTGAGGGAGGGCAAGTTCCTTCTTGGCACTAGACTTTAATTCTCTCAACTGAAAATGAAGTTCATAAAAATACCAACCACAAGGGTTATGTGAATAGTTCCTGGCAGGCAATGAAACAGCTATTATCTTTCCCCCTCTTTCCCATTTTTTATTACCATTCATCCTGATGCTCATAGCTAATATATGTAACTTCCTGGGTATATGTCTTGTCTCATTAACGAGACTGTGCACTTCTAGAGATCAGGGAGCAAATTCCATGTCTCATTCCTCACAATTTTTGGCATAATGCCTTGCCCCCTATAAGATGCTCAGAGAACATGGTGCCTTGGTTATCTAGTTGTTTGAAAAGGTATCCACACAGTAGAGGGTGTGGCCCAGGCTTCACTACCTTCCATGGTACCTTATTTTTTCCCTACCGAGGAGCAATTCAGATGGATTATTTCCTCCAACACTTTGTTATATTTTCACTATAGCTTAAGTAATACAGATGCACCTCGACGTATGATGAAGTTATGTCCTAATAAACCAATTGTAAGTTGAAAATATCGTTCAGCCAAAACTGCATTTAATATACCTAACCTAACATCATAGCTTAGCCTAGCCTACCTTAAACGAGCTCAGAACACTTAAATTATAGGAATGCCGCAACACAGTACCCTGCGGAGTATCGGCTGTTGATCCTTGTGATGGCCTGGCTGACTGGGAGCTGTGGCTCACTGCTGCTGCCCAGCATCACGAGAGTAGCCTACCACTTATCACTAACCCAGGGAAAGATCCAAATTCAAAATTCGAAGTACTTTCATACCATTGTAAAGTTGAATGATCGTAAGCTAAACCATCATTCAGGACCAACTGTACTTAAAGTAGGGGAGTGAGGTTACCTGGTAGGTTGTGACTGGATCACACTTCCACATCAAAAGAAAAAAAAATGCTGAGTAAATTGTTTTACAAGGTCTCAGGTGGGCAGAAAGTCAAATGCTATCTAGCTGCACCCTGAGCCATCCGCGTGTCTATCCTGCAATTCTGAAGCTGCATAATGCAGTGAGTGGAAAGGGGATTAGAATGAGAATTCAGAAACCTAGTTTTTGTCTCAGCTGTGTATCCTTTTGATGCTAAACAAACTGTTCATTCTGTTTGGGCCCAAGTTTCCTGATCCATAAAATAAGAGGTTCAGACTAAAGTCTCTTACGTCCCAGGCTTTCCAGCAAGGCTGCCAACTGTGTGGTGAATGCTGGGACACACTCAGATCTGTTCAGGAATGAATGACAACTTACTCCAGCTGCTGGAAGTAATGCCACAGGAAGCCTCTTCTTGCCTTGGCTGAAGAGTGCTGACTCATCTGGGATCGTGCGCCCCTCTCCGGGAAGCCTGTACTTCAATGGCTGGTAGAGGTAGCCCTGACATGTACAAGTAAAAGCCTGGCCCCTTTGTCCTAACTCAGGACTACTCTGAGGGGTTCATCCTAGAACTCTCTGTAGGGTAAACTCAGACTTCTACTGAGATGGTTGTAGACCCGTTTCTCCCTCTGCAGTTGTTGCCCTCCCTTCCACAGGCACTGATCCTCAGAGCACTCCTATAAATATCCTGCACACTAAGCTCCATATCAGATCTGCTTACCTGGAAATCTAAGCTGCAAAACCCTGGAAATCACTTCCTCCTTTATGGAGAGCCTGGAGAAAGTACCCATGAAACGGGTTGTCATATGTAAACGGAGGTAACACACCTTGGCTTACCCGCCATCAGTTGCTGTGAGGATCAGATCAGATAATGAAGCTGAAAGCAGTTTGTATTCTGTGAAGTACTATACAGATGTTCACGGTTATTATTAATTATACCAGCATTACGACTATGCTGAATGCTGCCACAGAAAGGGCTTTGTAGATAAAAGATCTTGGTTTCAGTCTTGCTTCCGTTGCAGACACAGATCTGATTATGTTAACAGATATAGTCATCAGCCTTGTCATGGACCTGGGCACAATTTTGCCAACCACTTTTCGAGTTCCATCTCATGCAGATTCCACATTCTGCCCTAAGAGTTCACTCGCTTTTCTTAAACCTGCCTGCACTTTATCACATCTGAGCTATTGTTCATTTATTCCCTCACCTGGTCTTTACTGCCATTGGCTAAGCTTTGCCCATTGAAACCCTACCTATTAAGGCTCACTGCAAAGAAGACAGGCTAGAAAGTGTCTTCTAGTTACTAACTAACAACTCTCCTTCCCTTCAGTGCACACTTTCTAGAATGGGTAATCCACACTGAGGGCCCATGTCCCAGGGGTTCTTCAAACTGTCAGTGTGTTCTGATCCACTGCTTCCCACTTAGGTCACCTCTCAGGGGCTAAATCAACAGCAAAATACCTCACTTGACCTCGCTGCAGTGGTTAACACTGTTGACTGTTCTTTGCTCTGTAAAACTGTCAGTCCTTCTGAGGTAGCTGTTTCTGTTGGTTCTCTTCCTACTTCTCTGACTGCTCCCTCTCAGTCCCCTTCACTGGTTCCTCTTTTCCATGCTTACAAAGCTCAGACCTCCACTCCTCTCAGTTTGCTCTCTCGGGGCTAGTTCACTATCTCTTGTACATTGCTTTAAAACCAACCTGTACGTTGATTACTTCCAAGTTTATGCCTGGCTAGCACCTTCCAGGAATTCCAAAGTCAGGCAACCAGCTGCCTCCTACACATATTTATTTACCTGTAATCACACAGGTACAGGTACATATTTCAAATTGAACTTACCTTCTTTCTTACCAATTGCACTTCAAAGAAAAACGTCTAGGCGTTGTCCCCAAATACACCACATTCATTTCTACTTCTTTACAAATTCCCTTCTTCTCTACTTGCCTAAGTCTTAACCTTCATTCCTTCAAGTCCTAGATCAAATGTTATCTCCTTCACAAAGCCCTCCCCACAGCTCAGTCCTTACTGTGCACCTCTTCCTCCCAAATCGTCCATTTTCTACTTCCGTTGTGTGCCTAAATGCATTGCAAACAACTTATAAGGAATTTTGTTTATAATCCCACAACTGGGCATAGTAAATTTGGGTAATGAAGTTGAAAACTCCTTTATGTTTTAGAGAAAGTTTCTCTATGAATAGTAAGAAGATGCCTGTATAATACAAAACTTATATAAGAGTTCTTGACTAGTCAAAAAAGATAAATGCTCTAAATGCCAACTGTTCCACAGGACACAGTAGCAGGCATCCCTCAGAGGGTTTCAAGAAGGAACAACTCATCACCACAGGCTTCTGATCACTCTGGATCCCTTGAATATTTCTGGAATACATACCCCTCATGCTGTTTCTTCTGCTTAAAATATCCCTCTCTCACTCACTCTTGTTTTCTTATCGTTTGAACATCCTCAGCCCAAATGTTAGCACCTCTGTGAAGCCTTCCAACTCGACTCCCCATGGAGTTATTTCTCCCTCCTCTGTTCTGCTGGGGTCACTTTGCTCCCACTCCTATTATAGCACTTACTAAAACTTAGTACAGTTGGTTGGATTTACATCCGAGTCCCTGAAGTCTCCCAGGTAACCGAGGGCAGGGTATGCACTATATTCATCTTTGGCCTGTTAGTTTGTGTGCAAGTGTGCACAGTATGTGTGACTGGGCGCCTTACAAAAGCCCAAAGGGGGAGGCGCTATCTATTAGTTCCAATTTATGGAAGAAAGAAACAGGCTTAACGAGGTTAGGAGACTTATTAAACCACTGTACCCCCAGCACCTGGATCATAAATATTTGTTGGAAGACTGAATAAATATATCAGTTCGAGGTTCCGTAACTAATAAATGGCAGAACAAGACATCAAACCCAGACCTCTCGGGCTTCAAATCCCATGTTCCCACCATCCCTAGGAATCCCCTTCCTTTACTTCACAGTAATGAAAAAGGACAAAGACTGCTCCTACTATCTGGGCAGAAGCATTCTGTTCTCATCCCTTGCCTTCTCTTTGAGAGGCGAAATAATTCCTGCTCACACATTCCATTTCAAACATTTTAATCACTTTCCCAGTCTGTTTGGAGTCACTTGAGTTTTTCTCCACACCCACTAGAATGTGAAAACTCAACTGGATGTAGCACTTGCTGATTCTAACTAGAGTAGAAGTGCCCTTGCTGAAGACACTTGATAAAGTCACTGAAGGAAAGAAGTGGACACTGACTTAGGCTTTACATAAATGTATACATATTCTTTCATGGCTGTTCCATCCGAATTATAAAGGAAACAAAAAGTTTTGCTCTGAAATTCCCAAAGCCAAAACTCTGAATATATACTTTAAGGTTTGGGCATTTCCACCCTCATATGGCTTAGGTAATTTTTTAAAAAGTCCTCTTTAAAACAATAATAATTTGGAGTACTTGTTTTCCTAACAAAAATAAATCAAATACGGCGTGGGGAGGGGGAGTACTTGGAAAAGCATACAACTTCACACCTATCCAAAATTAATGGTTGTCAAATGGTCTTCAAAGGTGCTTTGCAATCAGGCAGTTTCATTCATTGTTGATGCTAAATCTAAAATTCAAACCAAGATCCTAGAGAAATTCAGTGCCCAAAGAAGTTGCTATGCTCAGATTTATATCCCAAGTTTCTAAATCTGGGCTTGTTCGAGCTATTTGCCTTTGCCTAAAAATGCTTAGATGTTTGCTACTAAAAAGCTATTACACATTTTCAGTAGAGTACTGGTTGATGAGTATAACTGTGTTGATGTGGGTATGGTGATAGTTTAGATATTGCTATGGCCAGATTACTTGGTAATATTCCTTGAAGACACCACTATGGCCTTACAAATCACAAGGGGTGTAAAAAAGGAGAAATGAGTCAGTGCAAAAGCAGACTAGCAGTGGTACTGTAAAACATTCAAAGAGTATGTTGGTGGGCTCAGTTACTTATCTCCCTATATGGCAGGCATGGGTCACAATCTTGGGTGAATGGAACAGCCTCTAGGAGCTGATTAATGTGTACGAAGAACATTTCACGGCATTTTAATAAGGATTTATTGCAAAGAGTCTATTTTCCGGGCAACTGAGGCTTAACATTCCTGCACAGCGTTAGCTAATTCCACTTTTGACAACTACAAGTATTATAAATTTTTGATTGCAGCGTCCAGCATATCTTTGATTCATATAAATTGTTTCCAGCATTACATCTAACCCAGCCTCTTTCCACTGCATGGTGACTGAGAAACTCAATAAATTTGGATGCTTCCATTAAAAAAGTACATTTCTATAATGTTCATCAAAATTAATTAGGTATATAAGAGAAAAATTAATTAGGTATATAAGAGAAAAATACAAGTGGCATATCGAAAGGCTTAACTGAATTAGACATCACCATCCTAAATATTTTAGAGCTTAAGATATTTAAGTGCACTTACCTTTTGTGCATTTTCTCCATCTTTAATTGCAAAATCTAGTCTGGGCTGCCTGGGGTTGATCAGGTCTTTTAGTGTTAAACAATTTACCTCCATCTGTAATGCACAATTACATTGGAAAATGATTTTACCATTGGATGTTCTATCCTCCCACCAAAATATCTATTACTTGTTCGTGAACATGAACTTCGCCTCCCTAAACTGATCCTGGGAATTGCAAGGAGCGTAGCCGCCCCCAACTCTAAAACGCACAGGATTAACACAAACACTTACTAATTACTGAAAACTTGGGAAGAATAACAAAATCGACAAAAATTGATTTTTTAATGAAAAGTATCAGAACAAAGTAAAGTTACCAGGTCAGGAGGGTGTAGGGCAAATCTGTCTACAGGGTCTCCTGGGTCAGTTAATTTTGGCGCAAAGAACTGGGAGGAATTCGGCTTTGAGGGGGTTTGAATCGGGGGGGGGGGGTGTAGAAACCTGATCGCTAGACCAAACCCACTCAACGCTTAGAGCAGCCCCTTCTCAGGCTTCCAAGCCGAACCGAAGTTTAAACTCTTCCAATGAACCCCCCAAATCGTGAGTTAGGGTAAGTCCCCTCTGCTGCCCGGCCAGAGGGAGAGCTGGAACCAGACACCCCACGCACGCCTGGTCTGGCAGCAGAAATTCCTCAATTCTCCGCCAGCCGGGAAGTGGAAGGGTGGCAGGCTGGCCCCCGGGACGGGGGGGGTCCCCCTACCCCCAATTCCCGCCTGCCCGCCAGCGCGGGGGCCGCACGCCACTTACTCCGGCGTTGCGAAGGCTTCCTGCCTCTATGGGGACCACCACGGCGTCACATCCGAGCGGGATCAGCGGGGCGAGGCGATCAGCAGCCGGGCGGCGACATGACGCAGGGAAAGCCAAGCGCGCAGACCCGGGTGCCGAATGCGGTGCGCTGGCTGGGATCCCGCCGCGCCGGGACAGCGCCAGCGTTCCGACACGCCGATCGCCTCTGCAGCCCAGGAGCGCAGTCCCCGCTAAAACACCTCCTCTGGCGCCTTGAGACCGAATTTGAGAATCCACCAATCAGCGGCGTCAGGGGGGGCGGCCCCGGCCAATCGCGCGGCGGCACAGCCCGGGCTGGCCGCCCCTTGGAGCCTTGGCGCTCCTGGCCGCGCGTTTCTCCCGCACCCGCCCAATTGTTGCCGCTTTGGCCCCCTCCCCCTTCCGGGTACCTGGAAACCTTGGGCCTGGGAGCCAATTCCTGCGAAGGACGCGGACCCGGGCGGCCGCGGGAAGCCTAGGTGGGGGCGGGCGGGGCGGCGGGAGGAGGTGGAGGAGGGCTCTTTTGTTATGCATAGAAGACCCGCTCAAGTTCCCTGGACTTGCCGCGCGGGGAGATCGCGGGCACAGTCAGGGGAAGGGGAAGCAGATGGAGTTTGGGAAAACGATATACACACTCTGGATGCTGCTGCACCCCCCCCAGCCCCCACCTCCTACCCCCAGCAACCTGCGCTGAAGCCAAGTTGTCCAGGCTTGTTGGGGCAAACTTCCTAACACTGAAAGCTGGTGTGACACGTGAACCATGGTTACCACTCCGCTGCTGCGAGCAGATGGCACGCCAGTTAGCCCTGGAAACGAACGAGGCTGCAAGCAGAACCAGCTGTTTTATTTTTTCTTTTCTTGCAAGTCCGGGAAAGTTTCTTGGTGGTGTTCCCATTTCAGAATATTGCCAATAATTAGGGGGAGAAAAGGACTTATTAAACAAGCCTTTGCGATATAGACTAGCATTCCGGGAAACAGTCGAGAAAATTTCCTCAACATTACCGATTTGTATTAAATGTTTCACTTCCTCAACTTCAGTTTCTTATTGAAAATATGACTATTGATAGAGACAGCCTTGTGTGTGTTTCAATTGACATTATTTTTTAGAGCAGTTTCAAATTTACAGAAAAATTGACAAGCTGGACAGAGAGTTCCCGTATGTCTAGCAACCTATTTCACTCATTTGTTAACATTTTACATTTGTATAATATTTTTGTTAAAATTAACAAACCAATATTGATACATTATTCTGAACCAAAGTCATTATTTCATTCAGATTTCCTTGATTTTTACCTAATGTCCTTTTTTTCTTCCAGGATACCATATTACATTTAGTCTTCATGTCACCTTAGGCTCCTCTTGGCTGTGACAATGTACAGTACTTTCCTCATTTTTGATGACCTTGACAGTTTTGAAGAGTACTAGTAAGTCATTTTGTAGGATGTCCCACTATTGAAATTTGAGACAGCCTTCTTAAAGCACGTCTACAAACGTTTTCCTATAAACCATATACTTTACAGCAAGGATATCATTCTCCCTGTTATCCTTTCTGTTCCAAGTGCTCCATTCTCCACCCCTTATCATATATATATTTTAAACGGACTGCCTGCAGGATTTAGAATGCTCAGTTAAGTCCTTCACTTTGTACTCTGTTTAGATTGCTGATAAATACAGCCTAAAAAATAACTGCTAGGTCATATGTTAAAAAGATCCCCCCCAAAAAAGGTATGGGTACCTTAAACATAAAGAAAACAATGGTAATACAAATTTGTCATTTTTATATTAGAAATGACATTTTGAACTGAAATCTGTTTTGCAGGGTAGAAGCCTAAGGCAGTAAGTATAAAGAATAACATTGCAATTTATTAAATTTTGCACTTATGTGGAAACAGAAAGTTTCAATGAGTAAATGTTTCTTTCCAACTGTATTAATTTACCATGGCTGCTGTAACAAATGATCACAAACTGGTTGGTTTAGATTAACAACAGATACAGTTCTGAAGGCCAGAAGTCCGAACTCAAGCCCCACACTCCCGAAGCTCTAGAGAACTATCTGTTCTTTGCCTCTTCCAGCTTCTGGAATCCTCACTCAGATCTCTGAGATCTCTGCCTCAGTGGCCACATTGCCTCTTCCCCTTCTGTCTGTTAAATCTCTCTGTGTTTCTTATAAGGATACTTGTTATTGAATTTAGGTTTCACCTGTATAATCCAGGATTATTTCATCTCAAAACCCTTAACTACATTATATCTGCAAAGACCCTTTTTCCAAATAAGGTGACATTCACAGGTTCCAGGGATTAGGACGTGGCTATACCTTTTTCTGGGGACCATTATACAGCCTTCTGGACCCACATTCTAATGATTAAAAGTCTATTAATTTCTCTGATATTTCAAAATAATAGTGGTTGTTTCTTTGAGGTGAGGCAGTGTTACGTTACAGACCTTTTCCTAGCTTTTTCAGAGTATTTTTCTTCTATTTCAATTCAAATGTAGCCACTATTCAAAACAAGAAAACCTCAATATGTAGCTTCAGACATTGGTAATTTCATCGATTTTTTAAAGTAAGATTGATCTTAGATTTGGAGGAAAACTGGAAAATGAATGTTTTATGGGCAAATTTAGAGACATTACTTCAACACTCCTATTTATATTGATATTCCCAAGTCCTAGAATTTATAAAGAATCAGTCAATCTCTGTTATTTAATTTACACTGATGGTGGTTGGGAACTCGGGCGGGGCACTGAGTCCCTGCATGTCATTTCTCCATGTGGCCTGATCTTCCCTACAACAGGTGGCTAATATAGACTTACATGGTGGCTCAGGGCTCCGATAGTGTCCCAACTCACAGGGTGGAAGTTACGTTGCCTCAGAAGAAAACATTAATTCTGCCATACTTTTTTAGATGAAAAATCAAAGATCTACCCATATTCACAAGGAGAGGACATACACCCTACTTCTCAATGGGAGAAGTGTCAAAGAATTTGGGACCACATTTTAAAACTGCCATACCAGGTTTCATGCTAAGTGACATATTTTACAGTTCTACTTCAATAATCTCTGCCTGAAATGTCCTTAGCATTGGCACAGTGTAGTATTACCCATAGGGCAACAGTCCCCAGGGCTCTGTATCGTGCTAGGCCCATGGTTCTCAACCTCATCTAGGCTTTAAAATCACCTGGGGAGATTTTTAAAAATACCAATACCTGAACTCTAGGGATTTCTAGAATTGGACTTGGGTATTAAGTTTTTTGTTTTTTTAATGCTTACTGTCGTGTTCCTTAGCATCATGCTTGTTGTATGCTATTCGTTGATTCCTTTGGATGCTTCTGACTCAGTAGTTTTAGAAATTTATTCTCGTCTCATCAATGAGAACTGGAAGAGTTGGGCAGGTGTGTTAACCTCAGGAGTGGGCACAGAGGTTTCAAAAGGCTGGATCTTGCTGGTGTGTGGCTATATCACTGCTTTTTGGCAGGAGTTGAGGTTGTAAATGAGAAATCAGATGGGTGGGCTACCTTATGGAGGTATAACAGAAGAATGAGCAACAAGGGCTGTGATCAAGATAACACACACAGATGATGTCTGACATTTCTCAGTGCAAAAGACTTACTCCACAGCTTCTTAAACTTGGAAATAGTTTCTTACCTTTTTGGGGTCCCATACCCCAAGATTTATCACACTTCACAGGAAGAATACATACAATATAGGGAAATTTAATTCATGTATAAGCTTCCTCAGATATTGTTCTTTTCTTCCACTACTGCAAGCACAGTCATCTTGATGTAACATCTGTTCACAAAAGTGCAACCATAGAAGAACTCAGGTTCTATTTCCCACAGAGAGACCTTGGTATCACACTTTGGCAATTTTAAAGTCTCCTTGCGTGGGTCAGTTTAACAGTTCTTCATAAACTGATGGCTGTCATTTAACCTGGCCTTTGTCTTCAGCCATTTATGAGTCTGGGAATATGACATGTTGGCTTCTTTAACTGCTAGCAAGTTCGGAGAAGGCAGAAAATTTATTCTTGACTGACCCCAAGCCATGTCAGAAGGAGTCCATGATTGGTTCCTGCTCATGGCGTTAGCAATAATTAAAAAAAACAAACACAACAACAGCAGATCAGATTAATACCAAAGGGCAGTTATGGCTCCTATCTCAAATGACATCCAGATGTCCAGCTGTTCAAAGGGAGATGCCTAAGCTGTGATTCCATGTCCCAAAGGGAACTGAGGGAATTCACTCTATATCTTCACAGACACTTGGTCACCCTTAGCACTATGGAGCAACGTCAGTTTCCTTAATGATTGTGTCATTTGCATTCTCACTAAATGAAAAGATAGTGTATATGGTGTGTATGTTTGTGTGGATGTATGCATGTGTATTCTTGTGAGAGCATATTGAAGGTAAGAATATGGGGAGGGGTTTATGCTGTAACAAATATTCTAGACCACAGATGAGAGAATGAATTTTGAGCTGGGTTGGGTGTTTCTTGGAAGAATGAGATATTAGAGAGTATATCATGGGGCATCCCTTTACATGGTGCCACTTTTATTCTGCAGGGTTGGGCATAGTTCTTTGGAGGGACCACAGTGGTTGGGACAGTAAAAATGAAGACTGACCACTGTCCTGGAACTGAAATTCTGGAGAGAAAATAGGGGACAAGCTTTTTCTTAATATCTACAGTCTTACCCAGAAGGGAAGGAATTAACTTGAAGAGTAGAGAGACACAGTCCTAGATCAGGGGTCGGCAAACTGCAGCTTGTGAGCCACATGCGGCTCTTTGGATGCGGCTCGCTAGCTGCAGTTTGCCAACCCCTGTTCTAGACTAAGCTTGGCCATGAACTTTCTGGGTGACCTGGAACCAAACTTTTTGCCTACTTTCACCTCAGCTTTCTCTTTAAAGTGATAGGTCTGATGTGGAAGACCTCTGAAGCAGCTGTCAATTCTGTCATTCTAAATACTCATTGGATACTGAGGGTATCCTCTTAAAACTATTTTCCACTGACTTCTAATCACTTAGTGTGGATGTGTAAGAATGTTGCTGACATTTTTATTTGAAAATGAAATCACTTTTATGTTCCCATATTTGGTGAAACCGAACATATCTCTACTCATTACATTGCATATGTACATACATACATAAATAATGAGAATGATAAAAAAAAATCAGGTCAAAGACTGACCTTTATCACCTTCATTTTTCTAAGCTTAAAATTAAATGGCTGAATATAACTTTTTGTATCTACCTAATCGCATTATTTTAATAGCATTTATGTATTGTAATACATTGTGGGACTAAATGAAAATGTTTTCATTGTGCAGTGGAAAGAGGACTTTGGGTTTGGAGCTCAGGGACTGAAACTTAAGTTTAAACACCGCAAATATTACCTTTTCCTAACCCAGAATCACCTCACCTATAGGGCCTTCCACCTTGAAAAAACTAGAGAAGTAGAGTATTGAGCCCAAATGGAGATACATTAGCCCAGGCCTTCACTAAACAATCAGGGGGGAATGTTCATGTACAAAAGTTAAGGCACTGGCTATAGGAAGTCCCAGTTAAATAATAGACAGTGCCTACAAGGAGTAATCATTGTAGTAATCAGGGAGTAATCAGGCAGCATATTAAGACATCTTTCCCCAGACCATACCTGGGGGTGAAAATGGGATTAATTTTAAAGCATAAATAAAACACTGTGTCTCTGTAATACCTTCAGTAATACACCGAACTGCCCAGTTTTATTCAAAGATACCCCTGCCACCCCAGTGAATTTCTGGTGTCCCCAGCCACACATCCTCTCAAACAAGTCCTTTAACCTTTCCCTGACACCTGGGGCCTCCACTGCCATATGTTGGTTTCTTTCTGCCCCTACTGGTGATGCATGACATCAGGTAGTTCCATATATCATGGTTACCTCCTGTCAACGAAGCTGTCAGCACTCAGAAGGTCAGAGACGCTCTGTGAGGCCACTTTACCCTCCCCCGAGGATACTAGCTACTGCTGCTGCCATCAAGTAAAGCCAAACCTGTGTCTTTGCTGTCTCCAGGACGCGTGTTTCTGCTGCAAATGGCTCTTCAGGTTGCAGTTGCCACAGAGTATGGAAGATAGCCTTGCCCACCCTCTTGCTCTCTTCCCACCCTCCAGCAAAGTCATGGCAGGCCAGTGCCTCTCTATTTTGAAATAGGGAGGCAGAGAACAATCTCATTTTGTTGGTGGTTATTTTTCAAGTCTTATCCCTTTTCCTAAGCATTCAACCATGGGGCCTGGGCTCGGGGCCAAATCTGGGTAGTAGACACTATGTTATACTAATAATTCCTCTGCTTCCCCAATGGCCGAGACATTGTAATTGGACCAAATTTTGATCTCTTTGGATGAATTATTTCCTAAGATGCTCCTCTCTACTTCTTTAGACACAAACTAAAATGGCCACTTCTTGTGCATTCAGTCGGGTCCTCACTATACAGATAAGTTTATCAGTATGGCTGTAGAGTGTGCCTTAAAGTCACAGAGCCCGGAGAACAGAGAGCTCAGGGTTGGCTTAGATGAGTAGGGAAGAGGTGAATGCAATTGGAGACAGGATTAGAGACAGGAGTTGTTCCTTCCTCCAGGAGGAAGACTTGAATGGGGTTCACTCTACATCCCTAATGGAATAGGAACGGAAAGATTCAGAAAGGAGTGTGAAAAAGGTGTGCATGACCTTCTTAACAGAATTGCTTGGGATACCTGGATTATCATTCTTGTCAAAGATGAATAACATCTGTAGTGGCTAAAATTTTTAGATAGAGCATACCTACTAAATAAATTGTCACTTCCAAGATGGTAAAACAGAGACTTTTGTTTTATTCTTATATTCAAGTACACACATACAGTATGTATATAAAGAATGATACTATCTAGCACAGGGACCTACACTAATTAGGACATATTCTTTTGGTCTATATTTTATTGACATACTTTAACTTTTTTTTCTTTCTTCTCCAGATGTCTGTTATAAAAGTACCATAGGAAGTGATTGTGTTTTGGCCAAAAGAAATACCAAAAAATTATTTATTTTGTTTAATGTTATTTTTTTAAACTTGTAGGTCTTCATATACGAGAGTATAATTTCCTTTATATTATACGTTACGTAGTTTGAATAAGTAAAATATGAATATCTTCCTATTCTTTATGTGTTTTGATTATTTGCAAAATATCTAATATTTTCTTGCATTTATTTCTCTTCTCTTATGCCTACAACTATTTAGTATACTGGTCTAAGATCCTTTGTGTATGTATGTATGTCTAATTACTCTTTGTTTCAGTTATTCAACATTTTTTTTTAGCTGATGAAGTTAAATTTTGCCCAGCCTTTTGACTCAAGGAGGATTGCTTTCTGTTTTCAATACTCACTTTTACTGGATTTGTTATTGTTTAATTGTGTTCCCATAAGGCCTCTTCTACTATTTTCTTCAGCCTGTTGAAATTTACTCTGGAAATTTATTTTTTGATTTTTCTAATTTCTTTACTTGTCTCATGGTTGTTAAATATTTTATTGATATTTGAATTATAGTGGCATAATGCTGAAGTAGCCACTTAGGGTAATTTGCGTTTGCTCTTTTCCTAAATTTTTTGTAATCTTGTGATTTTTAAAAAATAATTAAAATATCAAAAAAAGTCTACCTTAGTCAGTGTCAGCATAAACCAAGGAAAGTTGCTAGTTGAGGAACAATACAGTTATGTAAACTATTTACTTTTTTTTCTAGTGATTCGTCTAATGGAATAAAAAATTACAAACTCAGCTGAAGCATAACTGGGAACATATGATAAAGAGAGGAAAGCAGACAATATTGCTATGGGGGAATACTCCATGCTGTAACTACAGGGCTAAAATTAGTCTCTTGCTTTTGCAAGAGATGAATTAAAATTTTTACAGTGGTAGAAAATAATTTTATTCTCACTATTTTCTAATAATTCTCTTGTTAAATATGCAATTAGAAATGAAGAGAAGGAAACCTCCATAACGGTCTGTAAGGCAAGTTTCACCGAATTTCCTGGCTGTAAAACTGACATTTCAATAGTTTTCCTATTTAAAGAGGTAGTCCGATTATTTGGTTGTTTTGTTTTGAAGCAATCACAGTTGGCTGTTTGAAAGGACGCCAAGCAATCTTGTCTCTCAGGCCAATGACAATCTTATGGTTAATATTAAATATGGCACTGAAGATGAATATAGTTTAATAGCATTAAATCTCAATGAAAAGTTTTAATGGGCCGAGTCACTCAGAAAGCATTTTTAAGAGTTTAGGTTAGTTTCATTTACTTTTTACACATTAATTATTAACATCTATAATGAAACAATGATACTATTATGCATCGGTAGAGCCCATTTCACTACAGAGGACACCAAGCACTTTATGAGCTGCTGGGAGCCAGTTTCTGCTCTTGATGCATTTGTAGATCTCTGACTTGAGCCAGCCAGAACATGAATATTATATATGCCTGAATTTCAGACAATGTGCTTTTAGCACTACCTTAATAACATAACTCCAGACACTGCTTACACCTCTACCACAACTTCCCGATTCCAAGCCACCCTCATCTCTCCCCTGGATTGTTTTAATCGTCTCAAAACTGGTCTTGCTTTTTGTTGCACCTCTGTAATTTGTTCCTAAGCATCAGCTACAGTGATCCAAATTAAAATGTCAGATCCTGTCCTCCTTCTTCCCCCAACACGCCAATGGCTTCCCAACTCATTCAAAGTAAAAGCCAAAGTCCTTACAATGGCCCACAAGGTCTTAAGGATGTGGCCTCCTTTTACAGCTCTCACCTTATCATCTTCGACTTTCCCACTTGTTTGCTTTGCTTCAGTCCCACTAGGCTCCTTGCTAATCCTTGGACACACTTATTCTCCTGCCCAAGGGCCATGCATTTTCTGTTGCCTCTGCCTGCAATGCTTTTTGTCCAGATAGCTGCATAGCTCTCTCCTTCACTTCTTTCAGGAGCATATTAATTATGGTAGTGTTAGCTTCTATGGCAAAGAAACCTTAAAATTTCAGGGCCTCGACAAAACAGAAGTTGTACTTCTTGCTCATGTAACAGTCTGATAATGGTGGTCCTGGATGGCAGGTGGCTTTCCTATATGCGGCAACTCTGGCACCCTTTCATTTGTGGCTCTGTAATCTCTTTAGACAGGCCCTGAATTCTCTATTTGTAGTTAGTGGAAGGGGAAACGGGCAGGAGACCAAGCATGTATCTCTTCTCACATTCTCTTGAGAGAACAACTAGTCACACAGCCACACTGGATTGAAGGCGAGCTGTGATCATAATCATTGGCTCGGCAGCACATCCCAGCAAGAGCCTAACTCTACGGACAGGGAATAAGAACTCATGGGGCAGCTGGCCATTTCTGCCACAGCCTGCCCTGTGGCCACCAAATATCTGTGTGGCTTCCTCCCTAAAAGAGACAATCCAAAGTCCTCCCAGGTGCAGCACCCAGGATAAAGTCCATGTGCTTTGGGCAATGTGTTCCTTTGATTCGGAGACCGATGAATTCAAAGACAAATTGCCCACTCCCCTCCCCCCGCCTCCCAAGCAAAACTCATATAAAAAGTATGGACCAGGAACAGGATAACCACAGTAGAAACTCCTATTGGGAAAAGGGCAGACGGGGTGATAAATTGTGGTAACTGGTCTGCAGCAGTGAGGGATCCAACGGGGCAGGCGTTAGGAAGGCTTTCTGCCCTGGAGGTGGAAGATATTCCTCCGTTAGACTGTGGTCCTTCTCCGTGGGTGGAACTTGCTTGTTCAACATTCTCTGTGGTCCTCAGCCCTGCCCCCTGGGATGTTGTTTCTTATTCATTATCCTTTCTGGTGATATCTGAGGTCAGCAGTAAGGAATATGACCTTGGAGCTTGCATGGCTTTCACAACCTGCTTCTTGCTGGTGGTTATTTGAGGTCCCTGGGAGGATGTTTTACAGTGACGGGCCTCTGAAGGCCCACGTCACTATTCTTTAGAAACATTATTCCCTTGATTTTTCTAGTGTGTTCCATGTGCCAGTAACCATATCCATTAGAAATGATTCTTAAGTTGGCTCTATTTCTTTCCCTCTTTGCTCCTATGCTTCTCTCTCTTAATTTGCTTGGGCTAACTTGAGGCCCTGTGGTGATAGGCTTGGTGGGGAGAGACTAAGTTATCGCAGTCTGTGTTTCAGGCTTGCAAACCTCTGCATAACCAGAACAACTTAATGAGCTCTTTGGCTCAAAGCATTTCAGATCTTATTTCTTACTGCTTGTTGTCTAGAAGCAGTCGGCTTTCCAAACCTCCAAGGCCCCAAACCCACCTTGATGTCTAGATTCTCTGTATTGTCTTTCCTATTTGCTTGGAAACCAGCCAGTTCTTTCCAGAACACATTTCTTTCTGATCATCATCTTTGTTTAGTGCAGAGTGAAGCATTCGGCACCTTTGATGGACTGCATTTCATCCCCCCAAATTCTTATGTCAATGCCCTAACCCTCAATGGGACCGTAATTGGAGACTGGGCCCTCAAGGAGGTAATTAAGGTGAAAGGAGATCATAATTGTAGGACCCTAATCCAACAGGACTGCTGTCCTTATAAGAAGAGGAAGAGACACCAGAATATGTATGCACAGAAAAAGGGTCATGTGAGGACACAGCAAGAAGCTGGCTATCTGAAAGCCAAGGAGAGAAGTCTCATCAGAAACCAAACCTGTGGGCACCTTGATCTTGGACTTCCAGCCACCAGAACTGTGAGAAAATAAATTTCTGTTGTGTAAGTCATGCAGTCTGTGGTGTTTTGTTATGGAAGCCCTAGTAGACTAACGCAGCATCTGTAGGCATTCTGGATCTTTCAGACTACTTACTATAATGCTATAGGATCACTAAGTAGGTATTAGTTCTGTCTTACAAGCATGCACAGGTAGTGGCTTTACCACTGCATGACATAGGTCTCTGATTTGCATCTTCTAATGTCTATTTTGTGCTACATATTTATTGATTGCTAAGCCAATACTGTATATTTTAGCTTTTCAAATTTTATTTTAATACAACACTTCAAGGAATCAGTTTCTATAACAAATGGACCTCAACTTTGGAAGATTGACACAAAAGAAGCTTATTTTTCTCTCATACACTAATAAAATGTGGGCATTCCAGGTTGATGGGTGGCTGCTCTCCATATGGAGATTCAGGGACCCACCTCCTTTCATCTACCATATTCCATGCCTGCACTATCCGATGTGGTACCACATGTGGCTACCGAGTCCTTCAGTACCTCTTCAAATGTGCTGCAAGTATAAAACACATAGAGGATTTTGGAAAAAAGAATATAAAGTATCTCAGTAATACTTTTTATATTGAACATGTGTTGAAATAATTTTGGGAAATAGTGGGTTCAAAATGCATTATTAAAATGATTTTCACCTCTTTCCTTTTATATTAATAAAATCATGGTTATGTTAATAATGATATTTTCATACTAATGTGGCTACTAGAAAATTTAACATAACATATATACTCACATTTCTCTTGGGCAGCACTGTTCTAAAAACCTCAATCTTCTGCTTCAGTTCGCGTAAAGGGAAAGAGACATTGGAAGAACCATATCAGATTCATAAAAACCCCAGCTTCGAGGTAAGATAAAGCACACATCTTCCGCAATTCCATTGGTGTGAATTGGCTGTGTCTACATGCAAGAGGGGCTGGGAAATGTAGTTCTGGTTCAGGCCACCTCTTAGTAACAATTCTACTCTAAGAAGAAGACCAGGAATGTTTGTGGACAGCTAGCCCTGTCTTATACAAGAACTTTGCTCCAACATCATCTCCTCTGTGGCCTTCCCTGACCACTGCTACGATCCCCCACCCCCAGCATTCCCTTTCTGCCTTTCCTCTTTTGTTTTTCTCTAGAACACTTCCACCCTTTGGGCATGTCTTTTATTTTATTTTATTTTTGTCTTTCTCACTATATGTAAGCTCCTTAAAGGAATTTCCTTTTTCAGTTTTTTTGTTGTGGTAAAATACACATAACATTAAATTTATCATTTTAACCATTTTTTTACATGTACAGTTCATTGGCATTAAGCACATTCACGCTGTTGTTCCACCATTACCATCATCCATTTCCAGAACTCTTTCATTTTTCCCAAATGAAACTCTGTACTCATTAAACACTAACTCCCCTGTTCTCCCGTCCCTGCCCTCTATCCCTGGCACTCACCACTCTACTTTCTGTCTCTATGATTTGGCTACTCTAAGTATCTCATATAAGTGAAATCATATTTTCATTTTTTTTGTGACTGGCTTATTTCACTTGACCTAATATCATCAAGGTTCATTCATATTGTAGCATGGGTCAGAATTTCCTTCCTTATTAAGGATGAATAATATTTCATTTTATATATATATATATATATATATATATATATATATATATATATATATATATAAAATTTTGCTTATATATTCACCTGTCTGTGGACACTTGGGTTGCTTTTACAGTTTAGCTATTTTGCATAATGCTGCTATGAACATGGGTGTACAAAGCTCTCTTTGAGACCTGATTTCAATTGTTTTGAGTATGGACCCAAAAGTGGAATTGCTGGATCATATGGTAACTATGTTTTTAATTTTTTGAGGAATTACCAAACTGTTCTCCATAGCAACTGCACAATTTTACATTTCTACCAACAATGCAAAACAATTTCTCCACACTCTCTCCAACATTTATTATCCTTTTTTTAGTAGTAGCTATCATAGTGGCCATGAGATGATATCTCATTGTGGTTTTAATGTCCATTTCCCTGGTGATTAGTGATATTGAACACTTCATGTGCTTATTGGCCATTTGTATTTCTTCTTTGAAAAAAATGTCTATTCCAGTCTGAAGGCATTCATTTTTGTCTGTGTATTCAACGCTGTGTCCCCACTGCCTGGAACTGTGCTGCCGTGTTACTACACACTCATGGATTATATGCTGAACAAATTAACGACTGAGCCTATTGGCCTGCTAAGCCACAAAAGAGGAATGAGGAAGGAATTTAGGGTATTTGAGGTGATGTAATATAGTCAAAGTAAATGATGTTATCATATTGTATTAGTACATAGCTATGAGCAAACAAAGTTAGACATAATAGCAATGTCAATTTACAACACAGATTTTTAAACTTGACCTGCAATTTTCCTCCTGGTATTTTGTTTGCTCTGTGCAGGATTGAAAGAACTTTTTTTGGAGGATTTTTATTTTTTATTTATCTAGCATTTTTATTAGTGCTTAACTTAAAATTTTTGAATATTTTTATATCAAAAATAATTAAAATTTCACTTTTTTATTCTCCTGTTTTTTGTTATACACTTTCTTTCTACTCTTTTAGTGGTTGTTCTTTAATTTTATCATATCAGCATACCAATAATAATTATAATAATGATAATAAATACTTTGTGGAGTTAAGAAGAGAGAACCTAATTCTGGGTGACAAATCTATGTAAGCCAGGAGGGAGGATATCAGAGTTAAGATTCTAAACTTCTTGCAGTGTTTGGAGGGAGTTAAAAATCTTAAATGTAGACTTGTTAGTTATTATGAATGCAAGATATTATTTAAAAGATAATCAATAATGAATAGATGTAGAGTCTGTAATCTTCAACCAGTAGAAGGAAAAAAATCAAATAAGAAAGCAAACCACATTTTCACTCCCAGTTATATACCCAAAATAATTGAAAGCAGGGACTTGAACAGACATTTATTTATCCACCAGTTTTCATTACAGCATTATTTGGAATAGCTAGACAGTAGAAGCAACCCTAATACCTATTAACAGATGAATAGATAAACAAAGGCGGGTATATGTATACATATGTATCTATGTGTGTGTGCATATATATATATTATATATAATATATATAATATGTGAGTATATATAATATAATATTATATATATGTGTATATATATATATATACATATATATACACATATATATATATGCACACGCACACAAACACACATAATTGCTATATGTGGATGAACCTTGAGGATGTTATGCTAAGTGAAATAAGCCAGACGCAAAGGGACAATGAATGTATGATTCCACTTATGTGGAATATAAAAAATAGGAAATTCATACGGACAGAAAGTAGATTAAGGTTAATGGGCGGGAGGAAGGGAGGAATGAGGGAGTTATTGCTTAAACATTACAGAGTTTCTGAGGTGATGAAAAGTTTTGGAAATAGTGGTGATGGTTGCACAGCACTGTGGATATAATTAATGCCACTGATTTGTACTCTTAAAACTGGTCAAAATGACAGGTAGTACATTATAAATATATTTTTTACCTTAAAAATAAAAAAAGAAAGCAAACTAACAATTTGCTGAAGAAAAATAAAAAGGTACAACAAAGAGAAAAAGCACAAGCAAGATAGAAACAAGTCTAGAAAATAATATTTGTAAATCAGCTGAACTCATCAGCTAAGGGAGATTATGAGATATAAAAATGCAAAATCCATTTGTATATTTTTAAGAGACACACCTGAAACATAAGGGACTAAGAAAGCTCGAAAGTAAAAGAATAAAAAAAAGATATACCAGAAAAATACTAGCCAAAAGAAAGCTGGGATTTCTGTGTTAATAGATTTCAAGACAAAAAATACTAAACACAGAGTCATAATGTAATGATAAAAGGTTTATTTCAGCGTAAGTACTAATAATTCCAATTATACAGAACTCAATAAAAAATATAAAATACACCATGAAATTTATAAAACCTCATATTATACGGATTAAATTAATATAACTACACAAGAAGTGGACAAATGCAATATTCAAATGGAAGCTTTTGACACGTCTCTCAACTATTTATAGTTGTGTAGACAAGAAGTTTAATGAATATATGGAAGACTTGAGTCACACATTTAACAACCTTGAGTTAATATAATAGATATTTATATGGACCCAACAATTAAAGAATACATACATAGATATGTATATGTAAATATATAATATGAAATATATAGTTTTATTTCTTTCTTTCCAATCTATAGACCTGTTATTTGTTATTTATCTTGCCGGTTGTAACAGCTAGGATCTCCAAGAAAAATTGAAAAAGGGTAGTAAAAGCACATATTCTTGCCTGTTCCCAGTCTTAGAAAGAAGAGATCCATCTTTCACTATTAAATATGATGTTAGTTGCAGGTTCTTCAGACTCCCTTTTTCAGGTGGAAGAAGTTTTCTTCTATTGGGTTGTCGGAAAAGTCATGACACATTTTTGCAACAAAAAACATAGAAAAAATATGTCATGACTTTTCTGACATCCCTATATTTCTAGTTTCCGAAGCCTTTTTTTAAAAAATTAAAGTTTGACTTCCGGTAAAATGGCGCAATAGACAGACGCTGTGCTAACTGCCTCCCAGGATCACACCAAAATTACAAGCAAATTATACAGCATTCAACCCTGGAGGTCCTCGGAGCACTAGATGAACAGAACCACTAAACGAAGAACTTAAAGAGGAAGCCACGTCGGGTCTGGTAGGTTGGACGGAGACGAGAGAGGGCGAGCCCCATGAGGGAAGCCCCAGCCGTGGGAAGCCTCTCTGGCTTGGGGAGAGACCCTCCGGCTGCACTCCAAGCTCACCAGCCCAGAGCTCCTTTGCCGGGAAGAGGAGTTCTAAGATAGCCGGCAGTAAATTAGTGAGGACTCTCTTTGCTCAGCTCGGTGAGGCTGAGAGCGGCTGGAGAATCAGTGGGGCCGGTGCCCGGGCTTGCTCGCTGGTGAGCACTTACCTGGTTCCTGGTGGAGGGAGTGGCTGTGTGAGCCGGGAGCCTGCGGGGACGGACTGAACTGAGCACCTTTGGTGCAAAGGGTGGAGGTTTTGAACTGTTGTTCCCGTGGTGCGGAGCCTGCACACAAGTGGTGTAGGGAGGACGCCATTTTGTTGGGCTTGGGCCCTCCCCCAGAGGATCAGGTCCGAGACCTAATTGGTCTGGTGGAATTGGCGCACAAGTACGTGCGTGCCTGCGTGCCCCTGTGGCCTTGGATCCCCACCCTCTGCCTGGCTTATACTGCGTTGCCAGGGAAACGCAGGGCGGGTGCCCTCTGGCTCCAACAGGCTGCTCACTGAGACCTGGGAGTGCGCGAGCCACCTCGGATCCCCACCCTCCGCTCGGCTTGTGCTGCGTTGCCAGGGAAATGCCTAGTGGGAGTGATCTGGCTCCTACAAGCTGCTCACTGAGACGTGGGAGTGCGCAAGCGCCTCGGTCCCTGCTCTCCGCACTGCGCTTGCAGAGTTGCCAGGCTGGTGATTGGTTGTCGGGTTGCTCGGCTTGATCTGCTAGCGGCTGATTGGGACAGGCTGAGACTGGGAGTTTTCCTGGGAGTGTTGGGCCGTGAGCCGTGTGCCTGCGTGATCCAGCCAGGGCTCTCCTGGTGATCTATCTAATACATCAAAGCAATCCCAGAGCAACAGCCAGAATGGGGAAACAAAGAAACACAAGTAAAAGATCAGAAGAAACCTCCAGAAATGGAACCAAATGAAACAGAGGGATCCAGCCTTTCAGAGACAGAGTTTAGAACACTGATGATAAGAATGTTTAAGGAACTTAGCGAGGACATAAAGAAGGATAGAGAAACCATAAAAAACAACCTGTTAGAACTAAAGAATACAATAACTGAAATGAAGAACACACTCGAAGGAATCACCAGTAGAGTAGATGAAGCAGAGGAGCGGATCAGCGATCTGGAAGATAAAATAGCAGAACTTACCCAGTTGGCACAGCAAAAAGACCAAAGAATAAAAAACAATGAAAATAGTTTAAGAGCCCTATGGGACAAGGTGAAGCACAACCACCTTCGAATCATAGGAATACCAGAAGGAGAAGAGAAGAAGCAAGGGGTCCAGAATGTATTTGAAAAAATAATGACTGAAAACTTCCCTAACCTGGTGAAGAAAATCAACATACATGCCCAGAAAGTGCAGAGGGTTCCAAACAAGCTGAACCCAAACAGGTCCACACCAAGACACATCATAGTTAAAATGGCAGAGCTTAAAGACAGAAACAGAATCCTAGAGGCTGCAAGAGAAAGACAGCAGGTTACATACAAAGGAACTCCTGTTAGACTAACAGCTGACTTGTCTACAGAAACTCTGCAGTCCAGAAGGGAGTGTCAGGAGATACTCAAAGTGACCCAAAATAAAGGCCTACAACCAAGATTGCTCTACCCAGCATGGCTATCACTTAAAATTGAAGGAGAAATAAAGAGCTTCTCAGAAAAGAATAAGCTTAAGGAATTCATTACCACCAAGCCAGCATTGCAAGAAATGTTAAAAGGGCTTTTTTAAACAAAAGAAAGGGGTAAACAAGCTAACCCAGAGAGACAATTTAAGAAGATTGAAGTCGTATTAAGCAGATATAAAGGAAAAACTGATGGTTGCTGGCTGGGAGGGAGTGGGGAAGAGGGAGAGGGGGAAGGTTTTGGACAGTGTATGTGGGACTACAATGTTGCCGCAGGGATATGGGGGCAGTTCTGGAAATGTAATTGATAATGTTGTGAAGAGACTATTATGTTGCGAGAAATAAGTCAGTAGGAGAAGGACAGGTACCATGTGATCTCACTTGTATGTGGAGTCTGAAGAGCTGAGTGAACGATCAAAGTAAACAGACTCGTAGATGTAGAGGAAATACTGAGGGTTGCTAGTTGGGAGGGGGGTGGGGTTGGTGGGGAAGGGGAAGTGATTAGACAGCATAAATAGACAACTACAATATTGCCACAGGGATATGAATCACAGTTCGGGGAATATAATAATGTTGTAAAATGTTGTAGCATGTCAGATGGTCACATGTCTTGGGGAGACCACTTCATGGATGGAGTGGAGGCTTGATCACTGCACTCTACACCTGAAGCTGATGTTGTATAGTATTGTATGTCAACTGCAACTGAATATGTGGATGGTCACGGGATGTGGAGTATACTGTGGAGGGGAGTCAGGGGAGTTGTGATGGATGTGTGTGATATGGGCGGGGAGTGGGGTGGCGAACTGGGGGAGGGGGGTTTTCACTTTGGGGGATGAAGAGTATAACTATTGCATTGTGTTGTACACCTGAAACTAATAAATTAAAAGAAAAATAAAGCACTAAAATATCTATTAAAAAAATTAAAGTTTATTGGGAGTGACAATGATTAGTAAAGTTACATGGGTTTCAGGTGTACAATTCTGTAATCCATCATCTATATATCACATTGTGTGTTCACCACCCAGAGTCAATTCTCCTCTGATCATCATATATTTGACTCCCTTTACCCTCATCTACCACCCCTCACCTCCCTTACCTTCTGGTAATCTCTGAACTATTACAGATTGTGATAGTTATAAATTGTCAAAACTCTTCTAATGGTATACTTAAAATAAGTTGTAGTTTATTGTATGCAAATTATACTTCAATAAAGTTGATTAAAAAGATGACAAAAAGATCAATGTCAATGTCAGATCTCCTCAGCTTAGTTTAGCACTGCTGCTTTGTGCTACCAGCGGAGACTATATTCCTGGAAATATGGCTGCTAATTTGGGTGCGACAGTCAGGGAGGCTTTGAAAAAAATTGGAGGAGCTACTCCTTTCTAGAAGTTTTTGTTTTTAATGCCATCTGTTTTTCTTTTCAGTGAATATAATACCTTCTAAATTATCTGAAGATACTATCTGGAATTTTATAATGGTTTTCTCCATTCTCTGATTTATCCCTATTTCCTCTGTGGCTATAAGGATGAGTAAAAGGAGTAAAGCCCTAACTAGTCAGGATTCTTTTTTCCTTTTCTCCTTTCTTCTGCTATTTAAGACCTTGCCTTGAGATTAATGATGAAGAAGGATCCCAGATAGTCTTAGATATTACACTTTGATTTGGAATATAGTAATTGTTTCTATGGTCAAATTGTAAATCAGATTTCAAGTTCTAGGAAGAATAGAGGTTATTAGAAAGCTAAAAATGCAATATATTTATCACTGCATTATTAGTGATTTTCTAGAATGAATCACAATTATTTTATTTTTATTTGAGCTGGTCTGGTCTGATTTTTTTCTTTTATCCTCCACCATTGCATTTATAATTAATTTACACTTAGTTATAATATTCACAAATAATTTCCAGAAAGGTCTTGCCAAAATTAATCATGAGAATATTTTCTCCCATTTTAGTTTGTTTCCATTTTGTTAAAAAGGTGACATTTTTAGTTTTAACCTTTAATATTAATTCTGCCAAGAGTTACCGAGTGTCTGCTATTTGCTGTGCACTGATACTGGAACTGGAAGAGTCAAGATAATAACTGGACCTGTCCTCACAGCAAGAGAGATATATAGAGGAGAAATTTAATAAAACGCAGTCCCACATCATAGAAGCATATTTAAAAGGCCATGGGAACCCACTGAAAGAGAAATTGATTCTGCTTTTTGAGGGAGAACTAGAGAGAGCAAGTGGCTGTCAATAGTTGAATTATCTAGAAGCAGAAGAGAAGAAAGGGCAGTTTACATAGAGAACGATGGCATATGAGGCTGGACAAATTCAAGAACTCATCCTAGAAAAAGTGCCACATAACTCATTGCTGAATATCACTATAGTCACCTTTGAAATACTCCCCTTGGGAAACTATGCACTGACGTCAGAGCCTAGTCCACCCTTCAAAGCAATTTTGGAGCTCTTTTTCTGGAATGGCCATCAGAGCTGTCATCCTATTATCCTTGATGTCCTAAATGTCATCAACATGTCTTCCTTTCAGTATTTTCTTTTGTTTTGGGGTAAAGAAAGAAGTCACTGGTGGCCAGACCAGTTGAGTACGGACGGTGTTCCAATACAGTTATTTGTTGACTGGCTAAAAACTCCCTCACAGACAGTGCCGTGTGAGCTGGTGCATTGTCGTGATGCAAGAGCCATGAATTGTTGGAGAAAAGTTCAGGCTGTCTAACTTTTTCACGCAGCCTTTCCAGCACTTCCAAATAGTAAACTTGGTTAACGTCCAGTTAGTACAAATTCATAATGAATAATCCCTCTAATATCAAAAAAAGTTAGCAACATCGTTGCAACAAGTTCGTGAACTTAATTGTCACACCTTGTAAGTGAACACTCAGGGTATTTTTGCTCCCATTGTTTGGGAAAGTTGAATCAAGGAACAGATTATTCCAACAAATGTTCCGTGATCTTTTCAAATTGCATTCTAGATTTTCACTGATATTCATGAAATCAATACCTCCTAACTGGGCTAAAGAACACAGGCAAGAGGATTCTATAGCTTATGAGTGGGCTTTCAGAGCCCCAAAGATAAGCCCAGGTGAGTGTGCCACTCCTCTGAATGCCAGTCACCAGGTGCATCCTAATGGAAAATGTAGACATGAGGATTAGAACATCTAGACAGTAACTCAAAGCACTGTTGAAATCACAATAAAGGGAAACATTTTATAATGTGGGGAAAACGAAAGAACGTGCACACTAAGGGACTGTGAATAGGACAGTATAATGAGCAGTGCCATTGGATTTACGTTTTTTCTTCAAGACCCGTACTTCTGTGGTTCTTCCCAAAGATGAAAAAAATGCATGGGTCTCTTCTGAAGGATGGTTTAGATTCAGATTCTGAACATCACATTGCTTGCATTAGTTACAAGGGTAGCACAAGCCTGGGCAAGCAGTTCCAGACCTGAGCATATGCCTAAGAGAACAAGTCACACCCAAACCTAGTGGCTTAAAGCCACAACAGTTTATTATTTCTCATTGTTAATTTAACTTCAGGCAAGGCTCAGCTGTACTTTTTCTCTGCCCTAGATATCTGGGGTCATTCATGTGGCTGAATTCAACCTGGAGCTTACCTGGAATTGGGACATGCATGGCATTTTGTCAGGGCCACTTTTCACATCATTCATTGTTTAGCTTAGATTTTCTTACATCACAGTGGTTGGTCAATGGTTGGTTCATCTTTTCATCCAAGTGTTGTTTATCCCTCTGTGCGTTCCCTAAACTCTAAAGAAATGGGTTTCGTAAGACATGCTCATGGTGCGCTTTCTTGCCCCTCTGCGTACCCTCTCTGCCCATTGAAATCTTGCTCATCTTACAATGCCCTTGTCCACTACCACTTTCCCAATGAAACCTGTGTGACATTTTTCTTTTCCACCTGTTATATCCATATCCTCTGATAGTAGCACAGCAGCTTCTTCCGAGCTCTCACAGAATGCTTTGTCATTCTGTCTCATGTTTGTTCAGTTGTTGAGTCATTCTGAGAAAAGCGTGGCAATGTCCTTGAGTCCTTATTCCATGGAACTCTTTCATATGGTCCTGAGGTGTCTTCTCTTCAGACATATGTCCTATTTAGATGTCTCAACTTTCATAGATGTCTCTATATTTTGACTGACCAAGGAGACATATGAAACTGAGTATTGTAAAATAATTTGTATTCCAAGTTCTTGTCAGAGGTTATAACCTAGAAGGCTCTGCTGCCTAATACCTATCAAGAGCTAAATTGTGAAAAGTAATATAAATGGAGAATTGCCTGAAGGATATGCAGCCCATCCATTTTCTTGACACACTCAATTTTACTCCTGGATTAAGCTAAGCCAAGTGAGAGCTGCAACCTGAAATATTTTTGTTTTTGTTCCCTAGAGAATTGTTTCTACAGAGTTGCCCTCGGCATTATGCCAATGGTTTTTATTTTGATGGACATATGAGGAAAAACCTCTTTAACTTTTGCCATAATTTGAAAATCTAGATGGAATTGGTGATTTTCTGAAAAACACAAAATGATCAAAATTGACTCAAGTGGAAAACCTGAAAAGACCAATGACCAAAGAGGTAATTGAAAAATGTTGCCGAAGATTTATTCCCCTCTACAGCTAACCCCACTTTTTTTTTCTGAGTGGTTATCTATTGTGTTTATTTACCTAGCAATTATATCTCTCCTTATATCTTTCTCTCTTTTTCCTTATATTAGTCAGTACCATTCTTTCCTTTGGTAATGGTTCCTCTCCCTAGCCAGATTATATAATACTATGATAGTAGGAAATCATGGTACACTGACTCCTGGCCACAAAAGTGAACCCCTCATGTCAAATCATATTTGCATATATCCTATATATATTGATCCAAAGTGGTGCATGGGACCCAAACAGAGTTCATCAGAGCCCTTTCCTATGATTATATATTCATATCTGTGGGGAAAGTTCTATTCTTCTGGGTTGATAAATGCAGCCTGGAACTGGGTTTATGGTCCCAGATCCCTGTCCCACATAAATTAAACCTGTGGTACAGATAGACACACATTCAGAAACTCTCTGAGATGGAGACTTAGGGAGACAGTCACACATATAGACATACAGACATAGAACTCAGACACAGACATGTAAATAAAGGAAACGAGAAGGGAAAGCTTCCAAGATAATTTGAGTTCCTAGTGGTACGCCTGTCCCTCCTATATGTAGTGGAAAACATTTCTTTAATGTATATATATATATTTTTTTCTAAAGATAGTTTAACTTGGGTATTTTTCAATTGCAAGGGAAATACTTCTGATCAAAATGGTTTTATAGGTGAACTTAAAAAAGTAATTAAGGGACAGATAATTCCTTTCTTTCACTATTCCAAAGCACAGAAAAACCATAACCCCACAAAATTTGTCCCATCTATTTTACAAGGCTAGCATAACTCTGATAACAAAAACTGAAAAATCATAGCACTAAATGAAAACAGTGAATATGTGTGCATATATCCTGAATGTAACCCAGAATATCTCTGTCTTCTTGTCCTCACAGGATGATTCTGTTTGACCTTGTAACATTCAGGGCAGAATTCACCTCCTTTCCTGGTTTACTCAGAAAACCCAATCATATTATATCTGTCAGTATAGACAAGGTTTTGTGTGGTAATAAATAACCTCAGATTCTTAGTGGTTTCAAACAATGAAAGCTTATTTCTTTCTTACTCTACTGAGGGTCAGCTTGGGATTTCCTCACTTGGATACAGGCTTTCAGGTTGTCAACCATTTGCAAAATTACGTAGGAACTGCTACCAGAGGAAGGAAACATGGGGAATCGTATTCTGTCTCTTAATGTATTGGCACAGAGATAATATACATAATTTCTACTTAGTCAAGGCAATAATAATTGATCAAGGCAAGTCACATGTCTTCCTCTAACTTTTAAAGATTCATTAGAAACACGGGCCGGCCGAGTAGTGCGGTGGTTAAGCGCTGGTTTGGGATGCCAGCGGCCCCGGTTCAGTCCCATATATGAGGGCCAATGACACTGCCCTCAAAAAAAAAAAAAAAAAAAGATTCATTAGAAACAGTCCTACCTTAATCCTGGAAGTCGAAAGGACTAGAATATGGCAGAGCTTGCTATTGCGTTGAGTATACACTATTCATTATGAGGAAGGGAGCTGTAAAAACGTAGAATTCTAGGATATGGGTTTTATGCAAAAATTGATATCGCATATCAAAATTTAGTTGCCAAATAGCTACTGACTTTTTAATTTAGAGACAATAAGCTTTGTTAAGTCAATATGGCTGCTACCCAGATTGTGTGATATTCCAAGCTCTGAATTAAAACTCGGTAAGATGTAAGTGTGATGATGTACTATACAAAATGATTTTTACAGAAATACCTGATTACTTGGATTTTCCCATGCCTCTCCATGGCCCAAGAGTTTGAATCCCATGTGAAACATTAATGGATTTCTATATTTCACTTAAAAATTCTGAGAATTATTATAACAGCAAAGTGACTGTAGCTATTAATAGGTATTTTCCTTAGCTGCACAACATGAAAGAAACTAATTTTTTTTTAAAAAAGTTAAAAGAAAGGCAGTCAAGTATACTTGATATTCTTTGTTTTATGAAAGGATACAAACAAGTTCAGGGTTTCTTCCCCTGGGATGTTAGTAGAGTTGTTCACACAGTTCATTCCCATGAAAGAATTGGATGTCCTGCGTGTCTAATTAGAACTGCTAATTTATTAATGCTTTAAAAACCCATGCTGACACATTAGACACTCACTGGTGATGTGGTCCTCTTCTTCACCCCCTCTCTCCTTCTTCCTCTTTCAAATAAACAGAAGTTTCCTGGAACAGGTCACAGAATGGTTAACACCGTGGCAGCTGCTACTGTTTTTGTGTCGGGAGAGGTTTCCATGTCTTCAACATTTCAGACCTGCTTTCCAGGCTTGATAGCCCAACTCTGGCATCTAGGTGTTTATTTGGGGGATGGATGGATATGAACTTTTCTCCGCTACCCCTCATCTCTAACCTTTCTCCAAACAATAAATACCAGAGTGGCTGTTAACTTCCCATCTTCTCGCTCTAACTGCAGTTCAATTTTCCTCTGCCTGGGTTCTCCCTCCCTGCCTTCTCTACAGAGGTGTTACATGTAGACTGCTTAAACATCGTCTGCTATCTTCCAGAGCCCATGGGTTTCCAAGGCAGCGCTGGACTGTCTCCGATATTGCCATTACCCCAGGCAAAGCACCTCTCTTTTGCCTTTAAGCAAACCCCCTTTTATTTTGGACTCCACCTCCAGTTCATACCACCACCTGACCTTGTTCTAGCTGCTATCCCAAGAGCACTCCTCATTTGTTGAGGGTTTTCGCATCTGGATCAGTCTTCCAAGTCATGCCATGATCCTGGGTGACTCTGCTATCTCCATGGATGATAAATTCAGTACTTTAGTCTCAAAGCTTCTTGACTTTCCCATATTCCAGCTACCCACATGGCTACCTGCTGGGTCCAGTCAGCATCACCTGTGAAATCTTTAATTCAGTCTTTGCCCCTACCCTTCAATTACCCCAAACCTTACCCACTGCTTCTTATTGCTTTTGCCTGCTTTTATAAAAATATATCCTATTCTCTCAATTCAGTTTTTCCCTGTAGTCTTAAAATGCCCAAATCGCATCTAAGTCAAATTCCTCATTTGAATTACCTTTATTTTCTGCCCTGACTCATTCTTTAAGAGTCAGGCAACTGATTTAACCAAGGCAATGAAACTGCCATTTCTGGCCATCGCTTCCTAATTATCCAATCCAGTGGACTGTTTTCAGACTTCATCGTAGTTAATTTCTCTGCAGCAGTTGACCCATATTTAACTTCCCTTCCTTGGCTTCTATAACACAGTTCTCTTAGGGTCATTTCATGGTTTCTTTCCAGTCTCCTTTGCCAGGTACTCCTCTTGTTCCCACCCTAAAATTAGAATCATCCATTTTTCTCTTCTTTTTGTATGTGCTCAATGGACATTTGTCCTCCTCTGTGACTTTCATTTATAGGCAGAGGACTCATGAACTCTAAAGGGAAGTGAATGAGTGAATGAATGAATGAATGAATGAATAATTGCTTTCTAAACAATACATTTTGTTACAGGAATGATTTAAAACTGCTAATAAGGACACAAGAAAATCCAGCTGAGTAGCACCAAATAAGTACAAGGCAAAAGGAACAAAGAAAAATGAGGGACAAAACAAAATCTCACCCAGGAGGAGTGAGGCTAAATAAATACCCACATCCATCTGTTACACCTCCTTACACTTCTGTCTCTTTCTCTGCTTCCTAGCTCATTGCCACTGTTTGGGTTCAGTCAGGACTTTATCATCCCTTGCTTGAACCACTGCCATATTGTCCTAACTGGTTTTTGGTTCTGGTCTGGACCTTCTTCCTCCAGTTCAATTTCCATCTCATTCATCTCTGTATCTCTTGCATTTACTACAGTGATTAGCACATAGCAGGCAAGGAAGGTATTTTTATTGGATGGATTCATGTGTGGATGAATGGATTTATACACATGTGGATCTCATGAGGGGCATATTGTAATGCTGCTTTGTAATACCAGAAGAGTTGTATCTATGCTCATTCACATTCTTTCAGGATTAAGGCAAATGATTGTTTAGAGTGGTAAGAAACAAAGTGTTGTTTCCCAGATTTTGAGCCTTCTGTTTATCTTTCCTGTGGAGCAGACCAAAGAGCTCCCTTCTCAGATTATTTTTAGAAGAAACTCCAGGAGAAGCCTAAAAATAAGGAGGAGATGAGCAGCCTTGTGGCAGTTGTGCGTCCACTAACAGCCTGGGGGAGGGATGTAAGGAACTAAGTCAGTAAAGTAGGCAAGATTCAACCAGGCCCAGTTGTGGAGATGCTCATGTGCAGAGAAAAGGGGAAGAAAGCTCACTTGTAACTGGGTGGTCTTTGTTGGAAGAGGATAAAGGGAAGGGATTTACAAGTATATGAATGTTAAGAACATGTGGGAATGTGTGAGGGAGCCCATAGGAAAAACTGTAAGGTAAGCACATGAAACGGAAATCGGTTGAGGGCATAATGGCATTAAGGGAGTTGATAGCTACAGTCCATCATCGGCTAGAAGTCGGTTGATTGCTATTGTGCTCACATCCAAGTGAAACAGTGCCATGAGCTGACTAATTGAAGAGAGCTAGAAATCCATGCAAACCCCTCATTTTGGGTTCATCTCTTCTCAGTCTGTGTGAAAGAGGAGGGAATGAGCAAGAGTCAGTGGTTTCCGTAAGCATCACTTTATTTATGATGCTGGTGCTGGCAACTCAACAGGAAGCCGTCCTTAGTATTGGTCTTACCAAAGGACTGAGCTATGCAGGAAAATAGATTTCATCCTGGGTAAACTCTCGTTAGATAGCAAGGTTGTGACCTGCAGCACAGGTTCTGTCCTACAGGAACTGTGCACTGATCAGCAGAGAAGTTCTCCTGGAGGAAGAGTGTTTACTTAAGTCTTCTGAATCATGGAGCGACCCCTTACTACTTCAAGGTATATTGCATCTCTTCTTTTTGGCAAAGAGAGAGGAGAAAAAAAAAAGAAGGTAAGGTTACTAGCTTATCAAATATTTAATGATAGTAATAAGCACATGAAGAGCTTATTTTAAATACTCATTCTTTAGAGCATTGGTCTCAGTGCTTTCGTTGTATTATTTATTTAATTGTTGCAACACCTTTGGGGTAGATACAATTTGCTGTTACTGGGACATCCTTACAAGGCAATGGGACATCACAATTGTGGAAAGATGGGATTCCAGCTGGTCACTGCTTCTGTGGGTCATTGGGTGATCTAGGAAAGACTGCATTGCTTAAAGCCTTAGTGTGCTCACCTGTGAATTGCAGATGTAATCACGATTTTCAAGAGTTGTGTTGGATTAGATGTAATACTATATAAAGGGTCTGCCATGGTGGCTAGCATTGAGAAAGTGCAGGATAAAAGGGAATTAATGTCAGGTCCTCTCTGATTAAACTCTTTTCTGGTCTCCTATTTTAAAGTTAAAATCAGAATAAAATTCATTATTACTATTTGCTTCTCCAAGCTCAGCTTTATTTTATTATTTTTTTTTAAGTCTCAGAAAAGGAAATCCTGAAACAGATCAACAGGCCAGCCCATAAAGAGAATGAGGAGATAATTCTTGGCTCTGGTTAATAATTTTTAGCTATTTCTGTTCAGTAGTAGCCAAATTTGGAGCCCAAAGAGTTAATGTTGTAATCAGGTATTTCCAGTTTTTCACAAGGCCATGCCTGTACATCTAGTAGAGGCTGAATCAGAAAGAAAACTTCCAGAAATCTGGGACTACGCCAGGTCAGATTATTTTCAGTTAATATCTGGCCTTCCAAACGTAAGGGCAAAACACAAATAAAAGAGAGATCATGTCATGGGCAGTCCCAACCACATATTTTCCCCAACTAGACTCAGGTAATTTTAGTAGAATGAAGTGGCATAGATTGCTTTTTGATAACTTCAGATGGTGAAGGGGTATTTGAGTGTTTTCAGGAAAACAAAAGGCAGAAGTGATAAGCAGCAACAGACTATGAGTGTGGTTCGTTAAAAAAGAGTAATACTACCAACTTCTGTCATTAGCATCCGGGAGAAGCGACAGAATTATTTAGGGACTTGGTCTTAATTATCGCTTGATTTCATTTGCTCGTCATAATCTCTCATTCTTGTTTTTCTTTCTATACACTCACTTTGTTTTTAATCATTGTTAATATTCCATACTTAATATGCTCAGTACAGCAGCTGAGCTCTTCAGAGGGAAGATTATAGCTATCCCACAAGTAATATAACTAGTTATGAGGGTTCTAGCTTTACTGCCGCTTGTCCTATTTTTATGGGCTACCTCTGCTCAGTGAAAGGAATGAGCAGGGCTTTCAAGAGAGGCAATGGGATATCAACACCAGTTCAGCTACCGATCTCCTCTTTGCTTTAGCTTTGTTAAAATTATCTTTTAGGGTTTTAAGATTTTTATTTTAAGGATATCTCTAAATAGCTTGAATGTATTGCTATTTCTTGATTCTCCAGTGTTAGATATTATTTACTGCTCTCCCACTGTGGATGGTGAAGATTTAGCTCTTTAACTCCATTCCTCCCCAGCACACACTCCCCATCCATTCATTCTCTCATCCTCTCAGTAAGGTTTGATAGTACTGTATTTAAAAATTTTGTTGGATTCATATTCCACATTTAAGTGTACAGCTTGGTACATTTTTATAATCTATACCCAATCAATGTATGAACCAAAACATTTTGATTATACCCAAATATTTTCTTGTGCTCCTTTGTAGGGCTTCATGGTATATTTTTTTCATCCTTTTACTTTTAATCTATTTTTACATTTGAAGTGGCTTCTTGTATATAGCATCTTTTTTTGTTTTATACAGATCGATAATCTCTGTCTTTTAATTGGAGTGTTTAGATAATTTTCATTTTATGTAATTATCTAGTTGGGTTTAAGTCTACCATTATGCTATTGGTTTTCTATTTGTTCCATTTAATCATTGTTCACTTTTCACATTTTCTGGCTTTTTTGGTATTAATTGAGTTTTCCTTTTTTTTTTTTTTTTTTTTAGTATTCCATTATATTTTCCCTGTTGGCTTATTTCTGATAACTCAACCATTTTTTTTGTATGTTTCAAGAGCTCTTTATCAATTTCTAAATATCCTTTTTTTATGCCATATTATTGTTTCATGGACGTATTTCTTTTTATTTCTGTGAGTGTATTAATACATTTTTGAGGTTTTCTTACCCAGTGCAGTCTGTCCAGGTTACTTTCCTCTGTCTGTTTTGCCTGTTTTTCATATTGGAGGCTTTCTTCAAAAGGTTCATAACATACCACAGGTGGATTCCATTTTGAATAATGACCTAGTAACCAAATTGGATCCTCTCTCTCTTTGGGAATTTTTAAGGTGAGACACAGCAGAAGTAGTGGCAGTGGCAGAGGGAGAACAGAATTGAACACGTGCTGAGACAAAGGCGAGCTGAGTCATAAGAATGAGTCAATAGCATTTCAGGTGATGACAAACAAGTTATCTGCAGAGTCACTGTAGCTGTTGATGTCTGCTGTTTTTTCCGAATGGGGCTGAGAGACATACCAGGTTCTTGAGGTTTAACTGAGTGGCTATTGAAATACTTTTCTGGATCTTCCATTTCCTTGTGCATCCTTACAACCAACCCTACTACCAGGTGAAAGTGAGAGTGCTTGTATCTTGTAGCCTAAAGGGCCTTAGCACATACTCATAAAAGAAAGTTTAATTATCAGAAAGAATATAAAGTGTAAAATCTGAGGGTTATACATTTTAGACTAAAAGCTTCACAAAATCCTCATCCTGTATGTCAGCGAAGCATATAAAGACTAGTCCTGTGTGCTCTGGTCAAATCACCCAGATTTCACTCCTGGCTGTGTTACCTTGAGAATTGTCACTGACCTTGTCAGCCTTATTTCCTCATCTATGTGGTAATAATCAGAGATAGATTCAAAATACTATTTAGAAGTGGCTTCTACTGGCATTCTGATTGGAGGGGGAGTTTACTCTGAGTTTGCATAGCACTTTTCAAAAAAGGTCAATTGTACATATCAAAGAAGGAGAGTGGCTGATGGTGTTGGTTGTGTGTGTGTGTATGTGTGTGTGTATGTGTGTTAAAGATACCCTTTGGCACTATCATTCCTAATACCAATGTTGGTTTATTGTGAGGGTTAAAGAAAAGGACATATTTTTAAAGTTTAACATAATGCCTAGTCATAAATATTCCATACATTTTGAGTGATAGTATTAAAATATTAAAATATTTTTATTATCAGGCATATGAAGGGAGGGGGAAGAGCTCACTATCTCATAGGAAAGAAAAGACAAGTACACACATAACTACACATTAGTCTTACCAACAGCCTTCATAAACCTCTAAACCTGGAACTGAATGAGCGTAGGTCTGTTTGCTGTACCAAATCCTATCTCTTTAGCACTGCAGAGAGCGCCTCTCCCGTGGTTACTGCTGTGGATGAAACTGCTTGCTCAATCTCCGCTTTATTACTGTCACACCCTCTTACAACTGCATTTCCAGGGAACGCTCTATATTGAATGCTGTAATTTGCTCCCCAAAGATGCTGCTGCTGATTTTTAAATTTGTGTTCCTCAGCAAAGTTCAATTTCAACTCCTGGTTGCAGGCATCCATTTTTTCCCTGTAGGCTATTCCCTGCATCAAGCCTTTATTTACTTTACAGATCTCATCATGCCCATATGATGGGGCTGAGACAGTGCATCTGAAAACACAAGCCTGAATGTAGATACAGCGGTAGATATGGTGTGGCTTTTACAGAGGCTGTAGTTGAGGGTACAGTGAAATCATACTGTTAGTCAAATCTTTTTGAAAAATTGAACTATAATTGACATACAATATCCTTTTAGTTTCAGGTGTATATCACAGTTATTATATATATATAATGGAATGATCACCACAATAGGTCTAGTTACCATTTGTCAGCCTACAAAGCTGTTATAATATTATTGACTATATTCCCTATGCTGTACATTACATCCCCATGACTTATTTATTTTATAACTGGAAGTTTGTACCTCTCAATCCCCTTCACCTATTTCATCTACTTTCACCCCAGATGCTCCTCCCCTCCCCGTCTATGTATTTCTGTTTTATTCATGCTTATTTAGAACTTCCTATGAATTCTTACATAAGTTGAGACATAGTTTTTAAAAGCCATTGTTTCTGAGGTTTGCGAAATTACATGCTCTTTGAGATAGAATTAGAGCATCCTTTTGCCAGCTCCTGCTTTTGAAGATAGCTCAGGATCCCCTTTATCCAAAACCTGAGACCTAAATTTGCTTTGAGTCAGTCTCCTTCCTCACCACCCTCGCCCTAACATTTGTTAATTTACTTCACCCTTTCTTCTTGCTAGTTTGATATTCTTGCTCTGGTTTGGATTGTCTGAATGGGTTTTAACTCAGTTTGTCCCTTCATCTCTATGAAACCTTTAAATGGCACTTCTTTGTATAAGGGGGTCCACAACTCTAACTTTACCTCATTCTCTGACCCTTTTGTGAGCCCTCCATTCTTCCCCGGGTCTGTATTGGAAGTGGGGGATTGGACATCCTACAAGTATTAAGGACTTTGGATATCATTAAGATCACTGGTTCTCAACCTTTATTTTTACTAACACCTATGAAGAAGTACTTTCACACAAACAACTCCCATAAGTGCAGCTGGATTTTGTGAAATTCCCAACACACTAGTAATATCTTCATTCGATTTTCTTTCACTCAAGAATTCAACTAGAATATTATGAGAGTGACATTATTAATGGGATTCCTTTATTTTTATTATTTTTTTTTTTGAGGGCAGTGTCACTGGCCCTCATATGTGGGACCGAACCGGGGCCGCTGAATGGGATTCCTTTAAATCCACTATCATTTATGGAAGATTTATAAACTCCATTGCTTTATGATGCGTGAATAACAAATTACTGAAGTCACACTTGATCAAGACACTTCAGTGAATTTTAAAGCTCTTCTTTCTTTTAAAAAATTTCTTAACTGTAAAATTCTTTTTAGCAGCAACCTGTATCTGAAAGGCCCAACATGTACACAAATCTAAGAAGCAATTTCACTGACTGGATTAGGGTAGGGGCCCAGAACCCATTCTCTTCAGTGCTCTTTGGACCCTAACGCCTCTCCATCAAATCCTTCGCACTTTCTACAGCATATTTTGAAACCTGATGCCCTTGATTGCATCTTAAACTACAAGCAATAAATGATTCTATGAAATTGAACCACAATGAGAGTTCATCCAGGGTGAGGCACCTGGGGAAGTGTTATTTTAGGAGAACACTATTTGGAGGGGAACAGCGTTGGGGAATCGGGGAAGGGGAACAGACAAGTTGCTGTCTTTTTTGTTTTTCAGTCTAGTTGTGGATGTTGCTTCACTGGCCCATGTTGGTATTGTCATTGCGCTCTTCCCGGATGAGGCAGATCAGTCACCGGCCTCTGCATGTCACTCACCGTGGCTATTGGCAGCTCACGCTGGCTGCCGGCCACTCACTGTAGCCTATGGCAGCCCACTGCAGCAGGGGCTGCAGCCTACACCGTCGCTGGGGCTCGCACAGCCCAGCTCCAGGTGGAGCTGTTGTTAGCTGTAAAGGGTAGTGTCACTGGCCCTCATACATGGGATCTGAACCGAGGCAGATGACATCCCCAAACCAGCTCTTAACCAATGCGCTACTCGGCGGGCCCTAGAACACTATTGAACTCAGATGGTGAAGTACCATTTGGAATGTTGGGACTGAACTCTTATGTATTGTTCTTTCACTGTATCATTACCCTGTCTCTCCAGGCAATTTGGTAATTTTCTGACTCTTGTTACTCATGACTATCGCCCAAGAAATAAGGGTGTATGGCCTGCTTCCTTCTCCCAAATCTCTATCCATCTAAACCTCACCTCGCCTGGCTCTGGTCTTACTGATTGCCCATCTATCCACTTCACTGTGTCCTCTGAAACCCCTCTTCCATTTTCAATACATTCCATTACATACTCCATGCCAAGTTTTGCTGTTTCTCCTCTGTTCCTTTATCTTGGTTAATGACTCCACTCTCCTCTTCTTGCCCTCTGAGTCATCACACTGATTATTCCCGCTTACATACCATCCACTTCATATTAATCACCGACTCCTGTTGTTTCTAGGTCGAAAATACCTCTCCATTCTGACATCATCATAGCCTCTGGGCTACTAAAATAACGTTTTGCACAGAGCTTTAAATATAGTCTATACTCAAAAATGTTTGCAGAGTGCAGTATGTAACAATTTTTATCTTTCCCAAATGTCTGTGCCACATTATTTGCTGACCCCACCTCTCCCCACTTGTTGTCTTTTTCCTGGCTTCAATCTCATATTTGGGTAAAGATATCTAAGATTTTTATTTTCTTTTCAATATTTATTGTGGGTTGTCTTTTGAAAGACTAATAGTTGTAACTTCAGGGTAGGATTTTCATAACGTATATGGCAAACGTTAGCTATTTTATTCAATTTTAGTATGTAGAGCAGCAGTTTCCAACCCTTGATTTTGTTTTGATTAGGTATTTTCAGAGATCAATGAGAGAAGTGAAATAACAGCATGCTTGGAACTGTGCATTATTATTCAAAGCCATTTTTACATTGCAGTTGTTAAAAATCTGAGTTTGGGAGTGTGATATGTTTGACAATGTCATCTGATGTGTGCAACTCAATCTCCCAGTGTTTCAGTTTACTAATCTGTAAAGTGGGTGTTTTAATGTTACCCCGTCAATGGTATCTAGATGATGGGAATACACATTTAGTCATATAATTAATGCAAAGTTGTTAGTATAGGTCATTGCTCAAAGTAAGCCCTTGGGACCCACGACTTATTACAATCAATCCAGAGGAGAGATTTTTAAGAAACTGACAATTAATAGGTTTCATTCGACCCTTAGATATATTTAGTTTGGCTCCCACAATGTTTTTGTTTCTTTTTAAATGAATGAGCTCCCCAAAATTAAAATTTTGGAAGAGATATAAAATATATGTTTGGGGCTTCTTTTGAAAAACTGGAGGATTTGACAGCAAAGCTTGATAGTGGTCAAAAACGCTCTGAAGTTTATCCTAGTTACTACTGTTTTGTATTGTTTTACACCAAGGGTGCATCATTCTTTCACTACCATCTGGTTTCCAACTCCTGGACTAAGTTTGGGTGGACCTGTCCGGCTATTGTAGGGATTTAAAAACAAGATTTTAGGGCCGGCCGAGTGGCACATTGGTTAAGAGCTGGTTTTGGGATGCCAGCGGCCCTGGTTAGGATCCCACATATGAGGGCCAGTGACACTGCCCTCTACAGCTAACAACAGCTCCACCTGGAGCTGGGCTGTGCGAGCCCCGGCGACGGTGTAGGCTGCAGCCCCTGCTGCAGTGGGCTGCCATAGGCTGCAGTGTGTGGCCGGCAGCCAGCGTGAGCTGCCAATAGCCGAGGTGAGTGACATCCAGAGGCGGGCAACCGATCAGCATCATCCGGGAAGAGCGCAATGATGATACCAACATGGGCCAGTGAAGCAATATCCTCCACAACTAGACTGAAGAACAACAACAACAAAAAGACAGCAACTTGTCTGTTCCCCTTTCCTGATTCCCCAACGCTGTTCCCCTCCCCCAATTCCCCAATAAAATCTTAAAAATAAATAAATAAATAAATAAATAAGATTTTACCTGTGCTAACTTTTGCGAATAATAGTGGTGTCTCTTCAAAGCAGGAGCATGAGTCCCAGTCTTCTCATGGCCTTTCCAATGTAGTTTAAAGAGTTAGGGAACTGCTAATACTCACTGAACACCTACTATGTGAGAAACTGTGGTAGGTATGAGCTTCTCCTTGGGAAAACCCTGATTTTGCCTTTAAGGAGCCCACTATCTCATAGGAAAGAAAAAACAAGTACACATGTAACTATACATCAAGAAATAATGTGATTGGTTAATCCAATCAGAGAGTTACAGAGGGCTGTGGGGCCACAGAGAGAAGGGAGATTTCTTAGGATTGGATTTGGGGAGAACAGTGCAGGCCTCATGGAGGGATTCATGCATTCAGCAAATACATTTATGGACGCTGAGTAGAGGAATTGGTGGTACGTGCTAGACACACAATGCCTGCCTTTACAGGACCTGAAGTCTGATGGGGGAGATATGAATAAGTGAGATCAGCAAGGTGGGATACAGAAGGCCTGCCAGGGGTATATGTGCTGGATAATTTGGTGCAGCAATCAATTCAACCTGAGGTTAAGGAGGTGGGGACTCAGGCATAGGGCGCTTCAGATAGGGAATAGCTCCCACATTTGGAATTTAAGTGGTAGTGTGCACTCAGGTGATGAAGACGGGATAAGAGGGAATTTCAGGTAGGTTAAGCCAAAGAAAGTATGACTTGTTCATTGGATTTTACAGAAAGGATAGTGTTTCAGTAGTTAAAAATGGAAAGTGGGCAATCAGGTGAAGACAATAGCAATAACGAAGGCATGAGGTTTAGGCCATGTTCAGGACTGATCAATAAGTTTGTTTGGCCTCATAAATGGGGGAATGAGAGAAAAGAGTGGAAAGACAGACGGGTTTCAGATTATGAAAGGCCATGAGAGCCACAGTAAGGAGTTTAACTTTAGGAAATGGGGAGTCCCAGAATATTCTCTAGCATGGAAAGACAGGACCAAAGCTAAACTACAAGATAAGAATTCTGGTGACATGAATGAGGAGTTGACTGTAGGGGGGACAGACTGGTGGGGGGAGTGACCACATCTGAGACTGATAAGTCTATTAATGATTTGATAAAAGTGAACTGGCATCTTAAGATGATTAACCATAGAGCTGGGAGGACTATGGGTGGAGCTGGGCCCCTTGTTAACTCTCTAGTCCTGACTTCCTGTTAAACTTTGTGGTAACTTCTGTGGGAGGGATTCATATATATAGAGAGGCCATCTTGGGAAGGCTCTCCTTTTTTTTTCTTTTGCATGTGGGCGGCCGGTTGGAGTCCCCAGCCTGAGGTGTATGTTCACACACTGCTGGGGTGGTCTTATTTCTTTTTCTTTTCCTGAATAGATTGCTCTTTTGGTGGATTTTCTGGAGAGTTATTTTGGCCAGTCGACAGATTATTGAAGGTTTTGATGGGTAACACCCAGATGTTACCATAACCTTATGTTCTGCTTTAGAATAAAAGTATTATGAGAAAAGACAGGAAAAATGCACAAATAAATGTTGTGGAGGGCACCCTACAGTTTGATTTTTTGAGGAGACTGTTTTTGCTAATGCTCCTTGCCTGCAGTGAGGCTATGAAATAGGAGGAGAGAAGCTGGTGTGGGGAATATTTATACCTGTTACAGCACCTACATGATCACCTAAAAGATTTATATAATTTCTTCCCCTCACCAGTGATCCTTCAAGCGACTGGTATCTGTAACAAAAGGGAAACTATTCTGGAAGAAAATTTAATGAAAATATTAGCTAGGCATTTCTTTTTTTCTTTTTTTTTTAGCAAATTTTTTAAAATTTTATTTATTTTTAATTGGTTTCAGGTGTACAACACAGTGCAATAGTTATACTTTTTACCCTTCAAAGTGACAACACCCCTCCCCCAATTCGCCACCCCACTCCTCCCCCCCATATCATATATTTCTATTACACTTCCTCTGACTCACTTCCACAGTAGAATCCACATCCCGTGACTATATATTCAATTACAGTTGGTATACAACATTATACAACCTCAGCTTCAGGGTACAGTGCAGTGATTTCTTCACAGTATCCATACTTGACATTTATAGGTTTTAACTCATTTAATCCTCATACCAATGCTATGTGGCAGATTTTTTTATTCCTATTTCACACTTGAAATAGCCAAGGCTCCGAGTGGATAAGAGTCCCATGCAAGGTCACAGAGTGAGTAAGTGACAGAATGAAGATCTGAACACAAGAATATCCAGACTCAAAGCCCATTCTCCCTCCAACAGTGCAACATGCTGTTTTGCATTTTGTATTATCTTAGAAATAGTTTTTCTTCTCTTATGAAATATGGTTGTTAATATATGTCTCCCAAGTTGACATCACATATTTCAAATCTGGGCAGTAAGGAAAGGAGCAAATTAAGGATATACATAGCAGCAGACATACCCTTTTCCTCTTCTTTTAGGAAAGTTTAGCTTTTACACACTGCAAAGCCTGCCATCATGAAATTAGCCACCAATAATTGTGATACTTTGTTCTTTTTCTTGTGAGATTGCCAGAGCCAATTTCACCTAAGATTAGAAAATATTTTGGTGCATCACCTCTCACAGGAATATAAAAAGTTAAATTGATAAATTTATGCACCATTGTGAATTCATTATGATGGAGTTGTCAGTGTTTTCCTTTAGGCAGTGAACCAAGTGGGCAGAGTGCTTTATGAGGCTTTGTGGTTTTGAAGTTTCAAAAAAATATAGCTGTAGGTATGGTTTCCATCACCAAAGAGTTATAATCTAATGAAGAAGATGGACAGAATACATAAGAATAGAGGAGAACAAGAGCACATATATAACTCTATAACAAGCGATCATGCATGCATCACTGTGAAACAATGAGTATAACAATGATAGATACATGTGTAGAGATTATAAGAATAGCCAGAATTATAATAAGTGGGAGTGTTCTTCATAGACTGAATATGGTAATCAATTCTGTGAAGAGTTTTGAAGAGATTTTATAAAATTATACACCAAACAAGTCTGTTAAATTCCAATGCTTATTAGACAGTTTCATAATTTCTTGTAAGCATTATGACTTTTAGTTTTTCTAGGTTGTACAGTATGTGACTAGCATGTGATATAGAAGAACTTCAAATGAAACACAGTACCCAGAATCATCAGGACAAATATTTATGATATTATGATAAAAGTTGCTCATATTAACTCCTCATTGGAATATTCATTGGTTTGAATTTAACAGTAAAATAAGGTATCAGATGGATGTTATACATCAGTGAAAAATACACTGAAGCAGCAACTATTTTCTGGGTCTTTTGCAATTTGAATATACCTTTGAATAATTACTGATTAAGAACTAATAGTCAGAGGGTAAATGGGGTCAGATATATGGTGATAGGAGGAGAACTGACTCTCTGGGTGGTGAACACACAATGTGTTATATAGATGATGTATTACAGAATTGTACACTTGAAAACTATGTAATTTTACTAACCATTGTCACCTCATTAACTTTTAATTTAAAAAAATCAACTAATAGTCACATTCAAAATAGCTGAATCTACAGTAGTGATGGTATATGATGATAATTGTATATATGATTCGCATTAGTCATCGAATGCAACATCTTTGGAATTAAGGTTTTGAATTTTGCATGTCCTTAGTTGTTACAGCTCCACTGTATGTATTACCAGAAAAGTAATACTTTATGTTTCTCAGGGAAAGCCTGATACAATGGCTCAAGTACTAGATGAAAAGAGAGAGAATTTTGGTTTATTTCTATTTCTAGCTTCCAAACTTCCTAACTTCCTATCTTTGTTTATGTTTTTTGTGTTTTTTTTTCAGCTGAGCCATCCTCAGCAGCAGCTCAGTTCAGGTCAGGAATCGAACTGGCAACCCTGTTGCTCAGAGCTCACACTCTTGAGTGAGCTCTTGATTAACTGAGTCACTCGGCCAGCCCACTAACTTCCTATCTTGAACAAATATTTTATATCGTTGAGCCTTGATTTCTTCATTTGTCCTTTAATCCATTCAACAATTTTTTTATGAGGGCCTAGAATGTGATTGGCCTGGTTATAAACTGATCAAATCAGAAACAGCCTTTGCCTTATTAGAATTCATGTGATGGGGGAGAAAGAAGTAAACACAAATCAAAATATAACTTCATATTGCAAAAGGTCTCTAAAAGAAAATAATAGGATGCTATAAGGGAGAACCAGGGAGCTGATGGTGAACCAGTTTTAGCTGTGTTGGTTAGAAAATTCTCTCTGAGGAATTGACATTTGAGCAGAGACTTGAAGGTTGAATAGGAAATGGCCAGTTTCTATTTTTTATTTTTATTTTGGTAAATAGTTTTTTAAAAAAATATTATATTATTTTTTATATTAGTTTCAGGTGTACAAAACAACGTAATGATTAGATTTTTACACCCCTCACAAAGTGATAACCCCCCCAATCTCCTACCATTCTGACATTGTATATAGCTGTTACAATTCCATTGACTATATTCCCTATGCTGTACTCCACATCCTGTGACTATATATATATATATATATATATATATATATATATAATTATAGTTTATGTTCAATATTATTCTACATTAGCTTCAGGTGTACAGTGGAGTGGTCAGGCATCTACACAGTCTATGAAGTGATCCCCCTGATAAGTCCAGTGCCCATCTGGCAACCTACGTAATCTTTACAACATTATTAATTATATTCCCCGTACTGTATTTCACATCCCCATGACTATTTTGTGATTACAAATTTGTACTTTCTAATCCCTTCACCTTTTTCTCCATCCCCCAACTCCTGCCCATCTAGTAACCATCAAATTTTTTCCCTCTGTATCTCTGAGTCTATTTCTGTTGTGTTTGCTCCTTTATTCTGTTCTTTAGATTTCACATACCAGGTGTGATCACAAAATACAGTGAATGTTTAAATAAAAAAAATTATTACAGTAAAAGACACATTGCCATTAATCCCCCTCAAAATACTCCCCTTGCTTTGAACACAGTTATCCCATCGTTCTTGACGCTTTCTAAAGAGGACTGGAAGTCCTCTTTTGTGGATGTTGTTAGTTATGCTTTTATGGCTGCCTTGATGTCCTGAATCGATTCAAACGTTTCCCTTTCATGGTCATTTTGACTTTGGGAAAGAGCTGGAAGTCGCACAGTGCCAGATCTGGTGAATAAGGTGGATGAGGACATGCCGTAGTGTTTTTATTTGACAGAAATTGCCATATACCAGAAGCAATGTGTGACACGGAGCATTGTCATGATGGAGGATGAAGTAAAGACTCTAATGAAGAGGACTTCCATAACCACTTCAGAAAGTGGCAAAATGATGGAATAAGTGTGTTCAAAGCAAGGGGGAGAATTTTGAGAGGGATTAATCGTGATGTGTCTTTTACTGTAATAAATTTTGACAAGGGTGCCAAAATTATTCAATAGGGAAAGACAGTCTTTTCAACAAATGGTGTTGGGAAAGCTGGATATCTACATGTAAAAGAATAAAGTTGGACTGTATATCATATGCAAACATTAACTCAAAATATATAAAAGATTTAAACATAAAACCTAAAGCTCTTAGAAAAACAGCACAGGTCTTCATATTGGATTTGGCAATAATTTCTTGGATCTGATTCCAAAAACATAGGAGACAAAAGAACAAATAGATAAATTGGACTTCATCTAAATAAAAAGCGTTTGCACATCAAAGGATTATATCAACAGAGTGAAAATGCAACCCACAGAATGGTAGAAAATATTTGCAAATCATATATCTGATAAGGTACTCATATCCAGAATATATAAAGAATTACCACGACAATTCAACCAAGAAAAACAAACAACCCATTTGAAAGATGGACAAAGGGGTAGGCATTTCTCTAAATAAGAAATACAAATGACCTATAAGCACATGGAAAATGTACAACATCACTAGTAATTAGAGAAATGCAAATCAATACCACAATACAATACCATTCTATATGCTTTAGGATGACCATTATAAAAAAACAAAAACAAAAAAACAGAAAATAACAAGTGTTGGTGAGGATGTGGAGAAATTGGAACCCTTGTGTATTGCTGGTGGGAATATAAAATGGTGCAGCCACTGTGGACAACAGTATGAAGGTTTCTAAACAAAATTAAAATGGAATTATTATATGATCCAGCAGTCCTACATCTAGATATTGACCTTAAAGCATTGAAAGCAGGGACTTGAACAGATATTTGTACACCCATATTCATAGCAGTATTATTCACAATAGCCCAAAGGTGGAAACAACCCAAGTAGCCATGGACAGATGAATGGATAAAAAAGTGTAACGTATGTATACAATAATGTTATTCAACCTTCCAAAAGAAGCAAATCCTGACACGTGCTACAACATGGATGAACCTTGAAGACATTAGCCTAAGTGAAATAAGCCAGTCACAAAAGGACAAATATATTGTATGATTCCACTTAAATGAAGTAGTCAAATTCACAGAGACAGAAAGTTAAATGATGATTGGCAGGGCCTGTGGGGAGAGGAGAATGGGCAGTTAGTGTTTAATGGTTTTGGAGTTTCGATTTGGAAAGATGAGAGTTCTGGAGATGGATGGTGGCACAGTATGAATGCACTTAAGGCCACTGAACTGTACACTTAAAAATGGTTAGATGGTAAATTTTATGTTATGTGTATTTTAGAACAATAAGAAAAGAAAAACAGGCAGTGGGCTGGATTTGGGCCACAGCCATAGTTTGTGAACCCCTGATTTATGTGAACCCTTGATTTATATCAATGCACTAACAGTGTGCCCATGTGCAAATTAGTTACCCTAAGTTGTGGGATTTTTTTTTTTTAAGAAATATGATCTGCCTTATAGAGTTATGGTAAGATCAAATGAGATAATGCAATATTTACCAAACTCCCTGATAATAAGCATCCATAGAGCACTGTTCAAAATACAAGGCTTCCAGCTCCAGCACTGACCCCATGAATCAGAATCACCCTGGAAAGGGATCTGAGAAGCTAAACAAACAGTAGGAAAGATTGGGAAGCACTGAAAAAGTGCATGTAAAACCCTTAGCACGCTCTCTTGCCATAGCAAGTGGTCAGTAAAAAAAATGTAGCTTGTTTTTTCTTTAAATTCCTAACTCCTTGACCCAATTTCCATATTACAGCCTTTTCCTATTATGCTCCTTTTATTATTTTTTTCCTTTTTGTCTTTCTAAAGTCTAGGGTGTACTTTGACTTTTCACAAAAGGAAGTGCATTCTGCAAACTGTGGGACAGTGAGTGATGCCCAAGAAAGATTCACTAAGACACGTTATCAAAGGTGTCAACTGGAATGCCCTCTGGGGCCAGGCAGTAACTTACATGAGTGAAGCAGGGCCTGGCAGAATTATGGAGAGCTAAAAAGCCTGCCTTTTGGAAGGGAGCATTGTATATCCATTGTATTCCATAGTATGGAACACATTGTATGTATTTCACTCAGCTCCAGCCCTTTATTGCTGTATACAGCTTTCCAGGACAGAAATCTGAACTTTTGAAATGTTATTTGCATGTTTTGATGATTTTTCTGAGCCTGTTGGCCTTCAGGTTTTCACCATGGACCAATTTGTTCAATGATGGTTAAGCTCCCATTTCTCTGGCTGAGTCTTAGTGATGAATGACCTGTGAAAGAGAAGCCCTGGTTTCTGCAGGAACCCCAAGGCAAGGGACCGGGAGATCGGGTCTGGCACTGGTAGACCGGAATTTGAGCTGGTGGTAATGGTGGTGAGTGTAGTGGCAACACTACAGAAAGACTGTTCCTCAGTTAGAAGATGAGCCTGCTCTGTTCAGCACAATTTTCTTGGTTGAAAGATGTCCTGATACATAACCCAGCCCCATCTGCTTCCCTGGACAGGGCCCTCCCTCTTTCCTTCCCTGCATCCCTCCCTCCCTCCCTCTCTCCCTTCCTTCTTTCCTTCCTTCCTTCCTTCCTTCCTTCCTTCCTTCCTTCCTTCCTTCCTTCGTTCCTTCCTTCTTCCAACAGTTGTTGGTCTGACTTATCAAAATAACTCAGTGGTCCCAATGTGTCTGACTTTTAGGCAGACATTGAGTAAGGTCCCTCGTATTAGCCTTTCAAAGAAGAGTAGAACTGTTAAATTTTGTAATAGGAGAAGCAGCCTTCTTATCAGAGGCTTGGATGGAAGTTAAACAAGACATACTCACCAAATTTGTAGATAAGGTTTGGCCAGATAACTAACATATTAGGCAATGGACTTGATATCCAGATTTCTATAGAATGAATCCTGAACCTAACAGAATGGACTTTATTGAAGACTCCTCCATTCACGCTGACAACATGAGCTTCATGAATGGGCCATGCTGGTTGCTCTACCAGAAATATCTTCTTGATCACTTCCCCCCTGCAGTTCCCTTGGCTGCCTACCTTCTTCTTGTTCTTTGAGACCCAGGCGAGGGTTGCAGTCACCTGTAAACCACTTTTCAACCTCTCCCCCATCCAAGCTGACTGAGGAATCTTTGCTGAACTCCAGTAACACTCTTGTGCTTGCTTCTTTTATAACTCTCATCACACTGTGAGAAAATCAGGTTGTTTCACTGGTCCTCTCTCCCCATCTTCTTCAACAATGAGCTTTTTGAAGTCAGAGACCATTCCTTTCTATGACCTTAGCACTAATAAAAGCGGCAGATGAAAACAGGTATTTAATATCTTTGTTTGATGTATGAAATGACCTATACCTCAGTAGAAAATAAAACTGAAATGAAGAAACAAATGACACCCAATTGTACAATCACAGGAAAAGGGAACTATGGCTTAAACATAGCATGTAAAATTTCATTTATAAGGAGTGGCTGGGAGGGACGGCCAAGTGGCTCAGTTGGTTAAGAGCTTGCTCAAGAGTGTGAGCTCTGAGCAACAGCAGTTCGATGCCCTGCCCGAGGTGAACTGCTGCTGAGCTGCCAACAGGTGGCAGGATGGCTCAGCTAAAAATAAATAAATAAATACAAGTAGTGGCTGGATGTCAAGGAGACTAATGTAAACTCATCTGCATTAGTAAGGATCACTGTGTTTAGAATGATGAGGAGAATAAGATTTCTCTGTTCTGGTCAGACCCCCCACCCACAGTCACATTATAGTCATCTCTGTTCACCATGCCTTAAACGAGATGGATCAGTTGGAGTGTGTTCAGTAGCTTGGAGACTAGATGACTTGGGCAACTTGATAGCTAATTTCAAATATTTGAGTAACATCTTGAGAAAAGGGAATGGACTTCCACTTTACATATCAAGAGGCAGTGTTGGCACCCACTGGTAAATATGGCAGGGAGGTAGATGGTGGTTCCCAGTGAGGCCCGGAAGATGGGGGTTCATGACTTCACTAGGGTACCACTGTCTCCAAATTGTCCTGTCTGTAACAGCTCAGCATCCCAGTTGTTAGGCTGGACAAAGAGGATCTAGTGATTGAATCAGCATTAATATTTTTAAGGGATGGATGTAAGGAAAGAACTAAGATGTTCTTTAGAGATATTGACAAGAGAATTATCAGGTTTTCCTTGTGGCCAGAGGGCAAAAGAAAAGTAACATGAAATTCAGGGATTGTAGCAACAAAATATTCCTTATCCCTTATTGTGATAGAAAACACAAAATTCATCATTTAGGTTACAAATCCATTCCAAATAGCTGCTGTTTTGTATGTGAAGGGCATTTCTGTATGATAGAGGCTGCTCTGACTTAGCGCTGGAAAAAGCACCAAGTTCCTTAACATTGTTGAATCCGTCCCTTTATAAAACAGGGACCATAGTACCTACCACAAGAGGATTCTTGAAGGTCATATAATATTTTCTATACTGAAATGCCTATTATTGTGACTAGAGCTCTGTAGGCTGTGAGTAATAATTTGTTGAATCATAGAATTGCTGCTTTGAAAATAGCAGGTATTATGAGCCTCAGGAAATAAACTCATACTACCTTTAGATTTCTCATTTTTAAGTTGATAGTTTCTCTCATATCTTGTGAAATTCCTTAGATGCACCTTCTTTGTTGTAAACCTTTTACTCTGAAGTAATTATAGATTTACCTGCAGTTGTAAGAAATAATACAGAGAGATCCATATACCTCTGACTTGATTTCTCCTGATGTTAACATCTTACAGAATTGTAGTACAGTATCACACACAAATGGGAGACAGCCATTGGTAAAATCCAGCATCTTACTCATTTTTTGTCAGCTGTACATGCACTCATTTGTATGTATGTGTATTTAGTGCTATGCAGTTTTATCATATGTGTAGATTTGTGTGTAACTACCACAGCCAAGATACAGAACAGTTCCATCCCAAAGATTCCTCATGCTACCCTTTTATCACCACATCCACTTATCTCCTTCCTTCAAGCTTGGTGACCACTAATCTGTTCTCCATCTCTCTATTGTCATTTCCAGAATGTTATATAAATGTATTCAATAGTAATCTTTTGAGCTTTAACTGTTTTCCACTCAGCACAATTCCCTCCAGAGTCATCAGTTATTGCATATATCAGTAGTTCATTCCTTTTTATTGCTCATTAGGATTGAATGAGTTGGGTATATCATAATTTGTTTCTCTTTTCACTTATTGAAAGGCGTTTTGGTGGTTTCCAGTTTGGGGGCTATTAGAAAATAAAGCTTCTATGAATGAATATTCATGGACATATGTGTCTGTATGTGAATCTAAGTTTTAATTTACACTTTATTTTTTTATTTTGATAATCATTAGTTTGAATTAGTACTTTTAGCTAATAAATAAGGAACATATACAAATTGGCAGTGAATAGAGATTCTGTCTTTGTTGGAGGTATTCCTCTTTGCCAAAACAGGAATAACTTTGACATTTATGTCAGTGGAATATAATTAAGTAATATAGCCTGATATGCAGGAGCTTGTATATTGCTTACAGATACATGTATTAACACCATGTATCTATGTCAGCTGCTGGTTAAAATTCATGGCTGGATTTACACAGGAACAATATCTATATGCCAATAAAACATATTTGCTTGTAAACTATCTCCTAAGCAACATAGTCTTCCAATTGTGACATGTAGTAGAATTTAATGCCTTATTACAAATAAATACAAGTACTTGCACAATTTCCTCTATGCATCTCCCTTCCCCAATTCAGAATGCACAGAATAAATAAATCAAATTTATTTATGTGTTAAATAAATCAAATTCTTGACACACACCAGGACCACATCAGTTCTTACTCATGTGGTGTTACTAAATGAGTTCTTTGCATAGGTAGTGATTGGTACAGTAGCCAAACAATTGTTAAGTAATATTAGCAAATCTGTGTATAGTGCTTACTATATACCAATCACTGTAATATGCCAATGTTGCTTATTAATGTGAACTAAAGTCACTGAAACCCTATGGTATATGCACTATTAATAAGCTCATCTCATAACTAGGAACACTGGGGCACAGACAGTAATCAAGTAACTTTTTCAAGGTCTCACATCTAGTAATGGGCAGAACTGAGATGGATCAGACAGTCTTGTTCCAAAGCCCATCCCTTAACTACCGTACTCTTCGCAAGATTGGAATTGGTAAATCCAAATAAGGTAACATCCCAAAATAAGACAATTGGATTAAAAATGGGATTCTGGATTCTTCATTTGTCAGAATGAAATAAGAACTTATGACTTTCCTTCAACTAAATTAAATGATTAAAGAAATGTAGTGCGGTGGGCATTTCCTGCTAACACCTTAGTGCTGTCCACCTTAGAATCAGACATAGTAGGGCAGGTTCACTCAGCGTCTGTTTAGGAGGAGGTCTGAGAAAACTCTTGAGAATGAGTTTATTCCAAGAGAAGAGAGAATTAACAAGCTTGGCAATTAGAACTGAGGACCAATTTGGAATATAACATACTGTCTGCTATTGAAATTTGCTTTTCAGCATGTTGCTCATGAATTCATCTCAAAGAGGCTAAAGGCTGAAGATAAACATGGAAAACCAATTTTAAGTAAAGACAGTAATATATGAATGCATTAGTCAGCATTGCATTGGTTCTCATTAAAAAAGAACATGGTACAAAAAACCTGGAGCAGTGAATCAGGTGGGTACAGGGAATATGAAACTTTGATACATTTAGGGCACTTACATATTAATAACACTTGTAGCTTCAGCCAAACCCTGCTTACAGCGCCATGGGAACACTCAAGACCTTTCCTGGAAGCACTTGGAAAAATCCAGTATCTGAGTCTCTGACCCTGATGTCTGGGGTCAGTAGCTTCATCAGTGGCATGAGGCAATTCTTTGTGTCATTCAAATACAGTGCCCTTGGCACAGAAATCAGCACCATGGACAGCTGATTTTGGCAGCGTGATGGGGGCACCATCCTCACAGGGTTACACAGTTAATGAGAAGTTCAGCACTAGACACCCCAAAAGGGTGCTGAAGATTTGTGGGGGAAACGATGGGCACCAGGTGGAAGCAAAAATAACATGTTCACGAATATGCTCATTTGAGAGGGACCTCAAATGGGCTTCTCAGAAAAATTAGGATATAGGAAAGGGGAGGTTTTAGAGAATAGAGGTTCTATAAAAAAAGATAGAGCTACAGCTATAGAGATGCTGTTTATTATTAATGTGATATTATTATTATTTATGTGACTTTGGTACACTGATATTAGTAAGGGAAAGCCAGGTTACAAATGTAATTCCCTTCTTTAAGAATAACTTAGGAAGTTTTTTGTCTTGTATGCTTTTAATGTAGTCTTGACTAAAGATAGTTTAAAGAAAGATGTATTTTAGATTTAGAGCTCAATGATATAAGGAATGAAAAATGTGCTTAGATTCAGGAATAGCACTCTACTTTCCTTTTATTTTTGCCTAAAGTAGGAAAGAGATGCAAAATACATACAATCAGTATTTTCCATTTATTTATTTATTTATTTATTTATTTATTTACTTACTTACTTACTTACTTATTTATTTCCTTTGTTGCTTTTCAGATTAATCTGCTAGAATAAGTCAGTTGTTGCTCATATGTATTGCAAAGTTATTTTTACCTGTTTATCATTATTTATGCATCACTGATGAATGAAAATTCTTAATTTTTACGAATTTTAATTTATTTTGCTTTTCCTTATGGTTAGTGCTTCTTCTGATCTTAAGTTTTGTTTTTTTTTCCCCTCTCTCTTAAGGTAACAGATATTCTGTATTACTTGAAGGGAATAGTGAGGGAAAGAGGAAATGAAGGCAATTAAAAGGCAAGCAAAAGGAAAAAAGTTTTTTGAAAAAATCTACATTTTATAAGTGTGAAGGAAAGATTTTAAATATTCATATACCCAAAGATATTTTGTATAGACATATTTGTATCAAAACTAATTGAAGTGAATGCCAAATTATGTTAATAATTTTTCCTAATATCCGTATTATTCTAATGAAATAAGAGTGATTAAAAATAGTTCATAACAGCTTAAAAACACATTGAATGTAATATTTAGAATAGCTGTTTCTGGAGTCAGATAGATCAGTATTCCTTCCCATGATTTAGAGAATTCTTTAAACGATGGTTAAGTAGCAGGAAGAGCTCTGGTTGTCTATTGCTGCATAACAAACAATTCAATCTTAGTGGTATTAAAAAAACAACCATTTAATTATTGCTATGGATTCTGTGGGTAAAGAACCCAGACAGTATGTGGGCAGATGGCTTATGTATCAGGTAGGATTCACCAGAAAAACAGGACCAGTAGGGTATACATACAGTAAGAAACGTATTGTGAGGAATTGGCTTACATGGTTGTGGGGTCTTGCTGTGCTAGTCTGAAATCTGCAGGGCAGGCTGTCAGGAGGGGCAGGCTGGAAATTCTTGGGCAGAAGGCGATGCTTCAGCCTACAGGTGGAGTTTCCTCTTCCTCAGGGAAGCTCCAGTTCTGTTCTAGTCTTAAAGGCTTTCAACTAATTGGATAATGCTAACCCAGATTAGCTAGGATAATCTTCTTTACATCAAGTCATCTGATTGTGGATGTTAATCATATCTACAAAATTGCCTTCATAGATTGGTGTTTGATTGAATCACTGAGTACTGTAGCCTAGCCACCCACATTTGACATGTAAAACTGACCATCCTAGTTGATCTCTGCTCTGTAATGTCAGGGAATGCAGTCGGGGAAGCTCAGATGGCTGGAGGGATCCAAACTGCTGGGGAGCCATCAGGAGGCTTCCTCACTTATAGGTCTGGTACCTCACTTAAATCCTGGGCTCCGCTGAAGGTGTCATCTGGAGCCCCTCCATGTGGCCTCTCCACCTGGTTTTGGCTTCTTAGAGCATTGTAGCTGGCTTCTGAAAGGGAGCAAGCTGAAGGGAAATGCCCTGAGAGGAAGAGTGACAATAGGACCAGGCAGAAGCTGTGTGGCTTTTTCTGACCTAGCCTCAAAAATCATGCAGAATTGCTTCTGTATGTTTTATTAATTAAGAACATGTCACAAAGTCTGGCCCAGCTCCAAGAGTTGGGGAACTAGATTCTGCCTTTGACGAGACAGTGGCAAGGTCACATTTCATGTAGGATGGAGGATATTGTTTCAGCCATCTAGGAAAATACCAGCTGCCACTAAATGGGAAAGTCAACAAAGTCTCTGCCAGTTGGAATAAAAGAAACGTTTAGAAATTCAGTAACTATTCACCAACTCACCTCAGACATGCAAAAATGGCAGAGTTTAAGAACATTAGAAATTGATCTCTGTAAACATATTGCTCTTTCCTCACATTCAAAGGCCTATCAAGTTAGAGGCTTGTTATTAAAAATGTGAGAACTGGGGCTGGCAGAGTGGCACATTGGTTAAGAGCTGGTTTTGGGAAGCCAGCGGCCCCGGTTCGGATCCCACATATGAGGGCTAGTGACACTGCCCTCCACAGCTAACAACAACTCCACCTGGAGCTGGGCTGTGCGAGCCCCGGCTATGGTGTAGGTTGCAGCCCCTGCTGCAGTGGGCTGCCATAGGCTACAGTGAGTGGCCCGCAGCCAGCGTGAGCGGCTGGCAGCCAGCGTGAGCTGCCAATAGCCGCGGTGAGCAACATCCAGAGGCCGGCGACCGATCTGCCTCATCTGGGAAGAGTGCAATGATGATACCAACATGGGCCAGTGAAGCAACATCCTCCGCAACTAGACTGAAGAACAAAAAAAGACAGCAACTTGTCTGTTCCCCTTCCCCGATTCCCCAATGCTGTTCTCCTCCCCCAATTCCCCAATAAAAATAAATAAAAAATAAAAATAAATAGAAAAATAAAAAATAAAAATAAATAGAAAAAGAAAAAGCTGGGATTCTTGGCTTTAAAAAAAATGTGAGAACTGTACTGTACATCTGAAGCTGCCGCTGAATAATATTAGATGTTAACTATAATTTAACACATATATAGTCATGGGATGTGTAGTATAGTGTGGAGATGGAGTCAATGGAATTGTAATAGATATGTGTGATATCGGGGGTGGGGGAACCGTGGATGCGGGAGGGGTAATCACTTTGTAAGGCATGAAAAGGATAACTATTGCATTGTTTTGTACGTCTATAACTAATAATAATAATAATAATAATAATAATAATAATAAAGGCATTTAGATAGTTGCTGAGGATAGTTTAAAAAAAAAAGTGAGAACTTGGGACTAACTCACCAAACTTCAGTTACCTTTGGGAATGAGACAAATATTGGAAGCTATATTAAAATCCATGGCTGTGTAACAAATTACCACAAATTTAGCAGCTTAAAACAATACACATTTATTATCTCATAGTTTATCTCACACTCTGTGACCCAGGAGTCGAGGCATAGCTTGCATGGAACTTCTGTTTCACGGTCTCTCACAAAGCTGCAATCCAGGTCATTGGCCAGGGTTGGGATCTCATCTGAGACTTGAGGAAGGGGCCCCTGCCAAGTTCACATGATTGTTGTCCTGACAGCTCCTTGTGGGCTGTTGGACTGAGAGTTCCAGCTTCTAGCTGACTATGTGCCAGAGGCCACCCTTAGTTCCTCATTACATGGGCCTCTCCATGTAGAAGCTTGCCTCATCAAAGCTAGCAAGCGACGGAGTCAATGGAGAGAGTCTGATAGCAAGATGGAAGCTACAATCTTATGTAACAAAATCAAGGACTTGGCAGAGCATCACCTTTTCTGAATACTGCTGGTTTCAAGCAAGATATGGTTTCCACTCCCACTCAAGAGAGGGATTACACTCAAGAGAGAGATTACACACAGGTGTGAATATCAGAGGCAGGGAAAATTCAGGACAACCTTAGTGTCTGTTCATCACGGAAACATTAGATGCAATTGCTGGAGCTAGGTCTCTGCATCAAGAAGCATTCGATATAAAGGTGAGAGTGGGAGTCCAGTCCAAGATGATAAGCAATTCCCAGCTGATCGGTGAAACACGATAGTGGGAAATATTTGTAATCCAGGTGACCAGGCAGGTAGGCAGTCAAAAAATCAGGCTAATAGGTCAACAATCAACTTCCAGGAAATGTTTCCATAACACTTGATGGAGACTAAAAGCAGATTCTGGTTCCTGGCAGGACACTGACAAGAGTAAGCCAGAGAAACAACATTTTTATAAGAATGGTGGATCTGAGTAGGTTACTAAAGGAGAAACTTCTCTCCAGGGGAACAAAGCAAAGTCCCATTTACCAGAATTGCAGAGTAAAGGACTTTTACAATATCTGAGTTCCCACCTAGGCTTAGCATTCTGTGAGGCCAGGGAGAATGTATCTATGGATGTACCAATAAATACGTTAATTGTTGATTGTAGGAGGTGACAGAGTGGGGAACTTGCACCTTTCTGGGAAGGGAAGCACCTATGGGCTCTCTGCTTATTGCCACTGGCTGAGGCCACCCAACTATGGCTGCCCAAGGAACCTGTACAGTACGTGCGTGTGAGGAGTCATGGTGGTCAGATATGGGAGCAACTGGCTGCTGCAATGTGTTAGCTACCCATGGAAGCATCAGGTAGCCAGAAAGCAATGCCTAACTCTGCATCTTCTCAACTCATATCTCTTCGGTATTCCTACTGGACCACCAGCTGCAGGTGGCTCGTTTGGACACCAATTTTACCATCGAAATGCACTGATCTAATGTTGATAGTTAATCTGGTTCTTATTTTTGAAGATAAAACCTGTTTCAATATAAACTCTTTCCTCAGACCAGAAAAACCCCTAGACTAAGCTGCCAAACTATTTTCTGGCACTTTGAAAGGCACGGAATTTTCTATGCAGTTCCACTCTGCATCAGAACACGAAGATGAAGCCCTGGAATGTCTTCTAGGTACTCATATGGTGGAAATTTTTGTAAAGGGACAGAGTTACCAATAACAGAATCCAGGAATAGCCTTCAGTAGCATCGGTCCAAAGTATTCATGCGGCTCTGAAACAAAATGAAAGTGAATAACAACTCCTAGGTGACGTCAGCTGAAAAAAAATGGTCTAGAACCACTTTCAATTTTGTCTTTCTTTGAAAAATAAGCTTTTTTTTTTTTTTTTGAGGGCAGTGTCACTGGCCCTCATATGTGGGACCCAAACCAGGCGCTTAACCACCGCGCCACTCAGCTGGCCCAAAAGTAAGCATATTTTATAGAAAGAAACTTTCTAATTGTGCCTAAGTAAAATTTTGACATAAGTTCTTTGTGGTAGTAAATAATGTGTATGCCTTCGTTGGTAGATCCCCAGTAATTTATTGGTAATAGCTTTTAAGGCATGTATGCTGAGATACCTAGTTTCTCAAAATTGTTTATTTCTCTAAAATGTAGCTTTCTATTTATATCCCTTTTTCAATTGTAAATAATACTATTTTCTATTTAGATGTAGATGTTCTGTGTTCCTTTTTTTGAAAGGATTTTTTTATTGAAATATAACATGTATACCAAGTATTATATATATGTTATATGTATAACATGTACAATATATGTTTGCACTAATTATAGAAGTACAGCTGGACAAGTGATTGTAAAAGTGAATACCTCCAGGTAAGCACTGTTCAGATCAAGAATTAGAATTTTACCAGGATCCAACTGTTGCACCTCTTTTTCTAAAAGGAAACCACTATCTGCACTTTTAACACCATGCGTTTGTTTTGGCCACTTTTGTACTTTAGATACGTGAAGTCTTACAGTATGTTTTTTTTTTTTTTGGCATTTTTCATATAAAGTTTGTTTAGAAAATTCATCCTTGTTGCTGTGTGTAGCAGTAGATCACTCATTTTCATTGCTGTATAGTATTCCATGGTATAAATATAATACACATTATCCATCCATTCTATTATTTGATAGAAGTATTAGTTATTTTTAATTTGGGGATATTATGAGTAATACTGCTATACACATTCTTCTGCATGGCTTTGATATACAGTTCTGTGATGTATATACCTAGGGGTAGAATTGCTTGACTATAGGGTAGGGATAGTAGCTTTAGTAGATACTGCCAAACAGTTTTCTAAAGTGGCTGTGCTAACTTATACTCCCACCAGAAATTGCTTTGAGAGGGAAATTAGGGTCATCTCTCCTTGCTTTCCTTCTCTCTTGGATATTTGTCCCTCAAACTCTCACTGTCTTGAGAGCTCTCATATGCCTTCATTCAAATCCTTAAAAAACATTTTTTCTACCTCTTTTAGTTCCCCTCCACCCCAGCATAAGGTTGTTCTGCAACAGTGACTCCACTATTACTAAAAACGAAATCCATTATGGTTGTCCTTTGAATCTCAGAAACAGTTAAGAGTTAACTTTTATTCTACTTAAAAAAGAAATGAGGAGGGCCGGCCGAATGGCACGGTGGTTAAGTGCTGGCTTGGGAAGCCAGCGGCCCTGGTTTGGGTCCCACATATGAGGGCCATATGAGGGCCAGTGACACTGCCCTCAAAATAAAAAGAGGAACCCACCGAGTGGCGCATTGGTAAACAGCTGGGTTGGGACCCAGCAGCCCCAGTTCGGATCCCACATATGAGGACACTGCCTTCTACAGCTAACAACAGCTCCACCTGGAGCTGGGCTGTGCCAGCCCTGGCGATGGTGTAGGCTGCAGCCCCTGCTGCAGTGGGCTGCCATAGGCTACAGTGAGTGGCCGGCAGCCAGCGTGAGTGGCTGGCAGCCAGAGTGAGCTGCCAATAGCTGTGGTGAGCGGCCGTCCAGAGGCCGGCGACAGATCTGCTTCATCCAGGAAGAGCGCAATGATGATACCAACATGGGCAGTGAAGCAATGTCCTCCACAACTAGACTGAAGAACAAAAGGACAACAACTTGTCTGTTCCCCTTCCCCGATTCCCCAGCACTGTTCCCCTCCCCCAATTCCCCAATAAAATCTTTAAAAAAGTAAAATAAAATAAAATGCAGAGCGGTTAAAAAAATGAATGAGTAAGAATTAAACAGAAAAATGAGAGAAACAGAGAGAAAAATAGGAGGGAATAGCATATATAAAGAAAACAGCATAATGTATGCAAGGAATCGTCAGTAGTTTAGTGTTGTTGGACCATAACTTGTAAGGTGGTAGTAGAAAGATTATAGAAGCCCTGTTATAAAAGACCTTACTGCTATACTAAAGCGCTTGGATTTTTATTTGAAAGCTATGGGGGAGGGGGCATTAATCATTTTATCAGTGCAGGAAATAATAGGATCAGGTTTTAATTTTCTAACATTTATGTTGAAAGCAGTATGGGAAGTATTTGAGGGACCAAGACTGAGCTCTAGATAATTAGTCTCACAAAAAGGTAAAAAAAAAAAAAAAAAAAAAAAAAAGGAATGGGGCCTAAATTAGAGAAAAGAGAACAGATTCAAGATATGTTTGGATGGCCCCAGATCTCTCACTTCTGCCCTCCTTTTTTAACCTGCACTGCCAGTGCCCTAGTCTGGGTCTATATTCCCCCACCCATAATCCCCATTTTCTCCTCTGGCATAGCCTGTGCTTGTAACTCAGTGGATCGGCTGCATGGGCTACAAGATCAGAGACAGATCAACCCAAGCTGGAGGGAATCCACATGTCATAGCCCTGCCTTGAAGAGTTTTGGCAACAGTCCCGCATGTGTGTTGAAGGAAGCACTGTCAACCATGCCTAATTCCAGCCTGTGCCTGTTACAGGAGGGAGATAACCAAAAACATTGGGGTAGGAAAGGAGGCCAAGCAGGGCAGTGGATCTCCCTAGGTCTCCACTCAGTGCAGAGCCTTGAACAACTACAAATACAGCCAAGAGCCAGCACTGACTCCCAGCATCACAGGGGTGGGGGGTTGGGGGCTTGGCAAGGAAGGATGGCAAGAACCAGGCAGATCCAAGGGTCCAGCCAAGAAGTCTGTCATCCCAGCACGAACATCAGTGCCAAACAGGAAATCAAAGAAACTCAGAATTATAGGCCAAGAAAATATAGTGAGGGTTGAGGCAAGGGTGTCACTCAGCTCACATGCATGCTCTCACCCAGGGCTTGAACTGTAGTGTGAGTTTCCTACCTGCCCGGAGGTAGGTGTGAAGCTACCAGCGTGGCTCTTCCTACATCAGCAATGGATCAGGAAGTGAGAGCTACTGAGCTGGGCCTGCTAGTGGAAAGCAAAGAAGCTACAGCTGCTCAGGGAAAAAGCGGTTACAGCTGCCAAACTGCCATTCCATTCACTGAAAAACTCCCATCGCTCCTCCTACATACCCACCACCACCATCATCATCAAAACTAACAGTAACTGGGCATGCTTTACGTCTGAAGACATCACCTACAACCATTCTCCTCCCTGCTTACTATTCTCCAGCCTTTCTGGCCTCTCTAATGTTCTTTGAACAAACCAGGTAAGTTGCCACCCCAGGGCCTTTGCACTTGCTCTTCCTTCTACCTAGAAGGCTTTTCCCATAGGTATCCCCACCAATTTCTCTCTCCTCCATCAATCTTCCTCCTTCAATCTTCACTCAAATGTCTCATATATTTAAAATTATAAATCCTCTCTCCCAACACCTCACCATTTTGTTTTTTCCTATCTTTATTTTTCTTCAAAGCACATATCACACTGACATTCATGTTTTATTTACATATTTGTTTCTGTCCCCTTCACATAAGCATATGTGCTGAGAGTCTAGAAAGGGTAAATCCACCTTCCAGAGAGAAAAAGGGATAGTACAGGCAAAAGCAACAACTGCCCATGAGGTCCTCTTCCATGGCCATTTGCTTCCTGATCTTCAAGATCTAGGATGAGAGTCCTCCAAGTTTTTCTTTGTGTCTCTCTGCTTCTCTGGTCTCCCCTTTTTCCATTCCCACAGCATTGTCTATTCTGTGTGAACTTCACACTAACCAATAGCACCTGCCTCACTGGGCTACTGGAAGGATTAAATGAGTTAGTTCATGCTTAGAAAAGCACTAGGACACTGCTAGGTCCTGGAAAGGAGGCCAAGTATCACTAAACGGTAGCCATTATTATTTATATATGTCTCATGTATCACTTATACTGATTAAAATCATATTTCTACAGCTAAATTGTAAGCAAATCGAGGGCAGAGATCATATCCTATACTTTAGAATCCCCCAGAATACTTAGCACAGGTTTTTAATAATTAGTTTCCAAGTGATTGAAACATAGAATTTCAAAAAAAAAAAAAAAAGATATGTTTGTAGAAAGAATGAAGAGGAAAAGTAAGAAATGACAGCCTGGTTTCTTGCTTGGGTAACCAGGTAGGTGATGGTGTCAGTAGCTGACATAGAATACAGCAGGAGGAGGTCTCTTGGGAAAGGGGGAGGCAATGATAAATTCACTCTGGACAATGTTGATTTTGAGAGTGTCTTTGGGAAATACAGACACATGTGTAAGTATGGAGCCTGAAGATATTGTTAAGGGCTGGAGACAAATATGATTTGGGAGTTATCAGTCTGTGATAGGTGGTTGTAAAAACCATGAGATCAATTAGATAACTCAGACAAGACAACACATGTAGGATGAGAAGGAAAGTAAGCCAAAGAAAATGCATCACCATACGAAGGACAAGGAGAGGGATAGGGAATAAGAAAAGAGATCAAGAAAGCATTGTCAGAGATGTGGGAAAGGAACAGGTCAGAGAAAACAATCAAATTAAGGGGGGAGAGATTTCTGAGATAATAAACATGTGTATTATATTTGGACGTTAGAACTCCATGTCTTCAGTTGAATAGCAGGGAAAGAAGCCATATCATAGTGGTCTAAGAAATGAATATACCTTACTCTTGAGATGTGTATATGAGAAGGAAAAGAGAGAAAAATTATAGGGCTAAAAAGACACTGAAGAGTCAGAGGATATTATTTAAATTATAAGTGATGTTTGACAGCACATGGCCTTGAGAAGGTAGGGTTGTAGAGTGGAAGAATGACCTGGGCTGATCCAAAGGAGGAGAGGTCAGAAGAGGGTTAATAGATTGAGAAAATTAGAAACGGTAGTTAGATATTTTAGAAGAGTAGCAATTCTGAGTAATTGTAGGATTCTTTGCTTTCTATCTGATGCTTTTCTGAGATATGTGAATTTTTATGATAGCTTGCGTTATTCTTATCATCAGAAAAGCAATAAAGATTAAAATAAAGATGCAATGAGGCATTGGATTTTTTGTGAAGATTTAAGATGATCAAAGTAAGAAAAGCCCTCAACATATATAATTAGATATTGAATATTATTCTCCCTGTACTATTGTTATTTGAATGAAAAACACTTATTTGAAAACCAAGAATATGTGCTATTTGTGTGGGGCATCATTCTTATTTTTGTAAGTTAACAAAGGAACATTCCTTTGGGGAGAAAATAATTTCATGAATATCTACATCATATAATTCATTAGAAAACACTGTCGTAGGAAGATTGCATTGAGGAATTTAATCATCTATTATGCTCTTTCTCTGAATAGTATTGTGATATAATTTGTATCATAATTTGCTTGCTTTAATACTGTGTTTAATATTTCCAAAAATAACTGATTGATTCAGGCAAACACTTGACAAGGGAAAGGATTTGGCAGAGAAAGATGAGATACACTCAATCATTTCCTTCCCCTCCTTTGTAGATTGTCCCTTTTGGTCCAGCTCAGAAGCTAGAAAATGAAGAATGACAAACTACTTATTATAACCGAGTGATGGAAAAAGCAAAATGCTCAAGTCACAGAATATTATAAATTCATGCAAAACCCTTAGGACTCCTTTCCTTCCCTCTTTCCTGCACTGGGTGGAATTAGGGCAGAATATCCAATGTATTACTGAGCTGTGTGCTAGGAAACCTGTACTAGGAAAAGTCAGAAGTAGTCAGGTATGGTGCAATCTGATCCAATCTTTGCTGTTCTGAGATGGACAGTGTGATTCCTCCATGTTTCCTGAATCCAGGATGACAAATAGGCTTCATTTTGGCTGCAATTTTGATCAGTCAGGGCACTGTAATAAATGGGCTGGGGGCAGAAAAAGTGTTGTGATAGAGGTACTATCTGCCCCAGACAGACGGGGTGATGGTGACTTGGAAACTGAAAAGTAAAAATGACAGAGCCACTGCCCTTGAGGATGGCACACAGTGGGGATCTTGCTCATTGGAGCAATGCAATACTTCCTGGGCACCGCCTGAGAGGTTTAGGGGTCAGGTAAGGAGTGTGAGGGGGGGCTTAGTGGGTGGGAGAAAAGGTGATGGAAAATTCCCTGGATTTGGGGTCAGCCTTGGTGCTGCTGCTTTCCAGCTCTGTGACCTTGGGTAATTCATTTATTCTTTCATCAGCAGTAATGAAGGAGTGTAATAATTCTATCTTTTGTATCAAAAGGTAGATAAGAGGATTAGTTTATCCTATATAGAGATGAGACATGACTCTCAAGCACTATTCCAATTTTTAAAAATTGATTAGTAATGACTTAGATATAACAGGATTACAAATAGCATTTATTGTATTTTGCATTAAATGATAGCGATAGGTGGGTAATGTATCAAGTGCTGCAAGGGAGAGATTATTTCCTGCTGCAGAGACTGAAGAAGGCATCATGGAGGAAGCAGCGTTTCAGCTGGGCCCTGACGGTGAGATGGGAATTTGGTAGTTGGAGATAAAAAGACTCATCCAGGGGGATAAAACAATGGGTGAGCCAAGGCCTAAAGTGAAGAAAATAAAATATATTGAAATAATAAACTCTGCTGTTTATGGTGCCTTATGACTTATGCGTTCTCACTGATTGGATATACCAATGAACGCTGTAGCATGGGGCATGCTATTGAGGTTGGAGAGAGAGGAGTTTGGAGTTCCAGGTGAAGATCATATTTTTGAAGCAGTTGAATGCTTCCTTAAGGAATTTGCCTAGAAATGAATATTCTAGGTAGATAAAAAATGGAGTCAATAGGGATTCCAATTCTAGGTTGTCACAGTGGAATATATGAGTACAGTATGAATTTTGTGTGTTGATAGGTTGTATGATTGATAGCTTTTATTTATTTCTCTTTTCTGGGACACTTTCTTATAACTCTACCCTTAATACTTTACCTGGATAATTGTACTTTTTACCGGGGCACGTTGCTTCCAGTCTCTTCACTCAACAGTCCATACAGTAAGGAGCTGCCAGGGTCCTCTCACTGCTTTGATCCCTGTTCAAAATCCCTCGGTGATTTTGCATTGCTTTCTGGATAAGATTCAGACTTCTTGAGCGTGGCATTGAACTCACCTGGCTGCAACTCGCCTTTCCAGTCCTATTTCCTGTCCTATCTTCTCTGACATATGCCCTACATTTCAAACATTTCCTTTGTTTCTCTAAACAAAGTTTGAGTATTCATGCCACTTTGACCTGCCTCCACATTCCCTTGCCATACATCCAAATCGTACCTATCATTCATTCAATGGTGAACTCAAATACCAGTTCCTATACAAGATTTCCCTGGCCCTCGCATCTGGGAATGATCACACTTTTAAATCATAAGAGCTAACACTTACAAAGCTTGCTGTGTGCTAGGCACGCTCCTGAAATTTTTACATCAAATGAACCATTGCATCCTCACAACATCTCCCATGAGGCACCCATAATTATTGGTCCTATTATAAAGATGAGAAAACTGAGGCATGTCCTTATCTCGCCCAAGGTTCCATAGTGGTGATTTGAAGTGAGGCACTTTGGTACCTGTATTTGTGCTGTTAACTGCTGTGTTATGTTGCCTCTTGTGCAGTCTTCATAATATTTGGCTCTTTTCTTATGGCACTTAGGATTTCTAATTTGATTGCTTGTAGATTTATCCTGCTTGTCTGCTCTTCCTCATCCTGGGCCTTTTGTCCTGGTGAACCTTCCTATTGTATTTGGAAGTGCATCTATTAGGAAATTTCTGAGTGTCCGGTTTCTTTTTTTTTTTTTTTGAGGGCAGTGTTACTGGCCCTCATATGTGGAACCGAACCGGGGCCGCTGGTGTCCCAAGCCAGCACTTAACCACTGCGGCACTCGGCCGGCCCAAGTGTCCGGTTTCTGACAATAGCCAAAGTCCTTTTGACTTTTTCCTTGGTCTTTAATTCTTCCTCCATCACTACATTTACTTCACCTTTGTCTTTGTTTCATGTTTTGGCATTTGTATTTGCTTCTTGGGCCTGATGACAAGTTTAACTTGTTTTTCTCTATTTCTTTTCCTTGCATACATTTTGGCACCTGTTTTGGTCCTCCTGGAGTTGTTGCTATATCTGGGTTTCAGCCCTCAGATTTCAGGCTGCCAGGGACCCACACTGTGGGCTGGCACTCCTCCTCCAGCTTTTCTGGGGAGAAAGAGTGAGAAGCTGCTAATTATAAGTTCCTTAAGGCAGAGATTATGTCAGCTTTAGCCCACTAAGTATGGTGTCTTATACAGAGGACTCAGTAATCTTTTTCTGAATAGAAGGAGGGACCACATTCAGCACAGTTGTCCTTGACTGTCAGTTGTGCCTTCTCTGATGACTTTTCCTCTTCACCTATTTCTCACACTCCCTTATGTCTAATTCAGATTCAGCCTCTGCTCTCCAGATCTCATGGATCGTGCTGTGACACAGCTGAGTTAAAATAGCAGGTGCTTATTGAGTGCCGCTATAGGCAAGGCAAAGAGGAGGTGTAATGGAAGGTGCAGATACTGACTTGAAAATAATTCCGTTATTATTGTCTTGTTAAGACTGAAATGTATAAAAAGTTATACAAAAAAATGCTAAGTTAACAGTTTGGGACAAAAGTAGTTGTTACAAGGAGGTACATGACTAAGCAATAAGAAATAGGATAGACAATAATTTTGGAAAGAGAGTGGGGTCACTTCAAGCAGTGATGGCTAGCAAAGGATTTCAGAAGAATATAGGATTCTTGAAAGTTTATTCTTTAGTTGTGCTTTAAAAATGACATGAAGGTGAAATGATACCTTCACCCTTTTAAAGTGTAGGTTGTTTTCATGCTGCTTTGACACAGATCTCTAGGACTTTTTTGGATTGCAAAACAGAAACTCTAAACCTATTAAACAACAATCTCTCATTTTCCCTTCCTCCCCACCCCTCGTAACCACCATTCTACTTTCAGTTTCTATGAATTTGACTACTTCAGATCCCTTTTATAAGTGGGATCATGCAGTATTCATCTTTTTAAAAAGAATGTAGATTTTGAGTGACATCTTTAGGTAGAGATGAAAGGGGCTACAAAGGTAAGTGTGAACAGGGTATGTTTCCTTTCCATGTACTGAGATAGGTAGAAGCCCGTGCATCATGTTCCTTATTTATTTTCTTTGGGGCAATTTTCTCTTAGGTTATGCATATTTTAGCTGCTGTTCACTGGGTATGTCTATACCTGACTACCTGTAGTTCTCAGCTCAGGGAGGATCTTTGGACAAAAGTTACGTAAGACTCTTAGAGACCTAATGTTTTTCACCAGGTCCTTCATGATATTTCCTGTGTTTAATTGTTCAGGGTCATTATTATTATTATTATTTTATTGGATAACAGTGTTTTTCCAGGACCTGTCAGCTCCAAGTAAGTTGTTGTCCTTCAATCTTAGTTGTGGAGGGCACAGTTCAGCTCCAAGTCTAGTCGCTGTTTTCAGTCTAGTTGCAGGGAACGCAGCCCACCATCCCATGAGGGAATCGAACTGGCAACCTTGTTGTTAAGAACACGTGCTCTCACCAGCTGAGCCCCCCAGCCACCCGCAGGGTCATTTTCTCCCTTTTACCCTCTTTAGCAACATGGAGGAGCTTGCAGGTTTGGGAACAGGCAGGTTCTCTCTGACATCTAGTTCTATGTACATCCTATTTTTTCTGCCTGGAAAACTCCAAACTGCCTCCCTTCAATGGCCACTCTCACCCTAATTTGTTCCATAGGATTCTTCTAGGTGTTATTTTGCTCCTGGAAGTTGTTCTAATCACTTTATGGCAGGTGGTTGTCCCTGCTCTGTATTGAATAACCTTGTGCTTGTTCCACTAGTAGCTGTTGTTACTCTGCATAGAAATAGCTCTTTTGATAGTCTGTCTCCCTAATATGGTGAGTGTTTTGAAGGCAGGTGTTATCTCTCACTAATTAGCTTAAGTCCAGCACATAGTACAGTGCCTGGCATAGAAGAGTCCCTCAGTAGATATTTGTTGAATGAATAAATGAATGGATGAATGATGCACATCAGATTTATCTTGGGGGTGGCTGAGTGAAGCTTCTATTGTGGTCCATAAACTATGTTCCTGTCTCAGGTGAGTGGAGTCAGGCTCTCTGGTCCTAGCTCAGCACAGTGGATAAATTACTGTGTCTTCTTCTAGCTCGGAGGCCATATATATACCATTTTGTCTCTCAAGAGTATTACCACCCAGAAAAGTAGGGTTTCTTAGAAAATAAGATTTGATAGCTGGCTGTAATCCTCAAGGTCTATAAAGTCAGTGGCTGTGCATATAGAGAAAAAAGGTTGACTTTGGAGTCAGACTAAGTTAGGTTTACATATCATTTCTTTTTCCACTTTTTATACTTCAGTTTCCTGATCTGTAAAATAGGGATAAGAATATATGTCCTGTAAGAATTCAGCAGTATGGGAAAGGGGTTAGAGGTAGTATGCTGAGTACAACGTCATTATATGGTAGGTCCTAGTCAATGGTCGCTATAGCCCACCAAAGACAATCATAATCCTGTGCTGGCCACACTAGGGAACCCCAGTGTCCAGGACGGATCACAAAACAAAGAGGCTGTCGGAGTCAATTTAATGAGAACACCAACTGCATCATAATAGCAGCAACTTCAGAGGGGGATTGTCTGCCCTGTGGGATTTCCCATTCTTAGAAGGGGTGAGGCACACATACACAGCTCTAATGGTCTCATACACACACTTTAATGTATGGGTCTTAGTTACCTGGGAACAAAGCATGTGAATCCATGGATACAACTCCCCCCATGCCCAACCTCCGAGAATTTCTCTTATTTAATTTGTTTTTCCTTAATTTGACATTGTCTTGGAGTACATGAGACAGGAAAGACTGATGATTACTAAGTCAGGTAACATTTTTCTTCAACAAAATAGCACTGGATAGGTGCTGATGGTACCCCCAACTTCTCCTTGGTAATGAAATTTACCCAGGCGGTCTAACCACTTTGAACAAACCTGTTCCTTTCCTGGTGGCTAGCCTGAGGCTGGGGAGGAAAGTATTATAGCTGTTTTCCGTGGCTGCCAATTTCCCTAATGTCTTGGGTGCCACAAACTGATATTCCTCTGCCAGCACATTTAGTTTACAAGATGATCCTCGCATAAAACACTGCCAATTACATTTATGAGAACATGTGCAAAATGAAACCACTGACCCAGTAGTTACATAAAACTGCCCATAAATGACCAAGCTTGCTTTTTGCTGTTCTTAGACAAGCCCTTTGTCCCTTAATTATCTGAAGAATACACTGTGACAAATTGAGTTTTATGGATCCAGAAGGGGGTGCAAGCATCAGAACTGTGACCTACCATTGAGATCAAAGGCTCTCCCCCTCTGTTAATTGAACACAAGCTAGGGCTCTCATGTCTGGCTCTATGAACAGGCGTGGCATCCATGGCAGCACCTTGGGGCATTACTTGGTAAATCAGAACCCTGGATAAATTGGACATAAGGCCTCACAATAACTTGGACTTCACCCAGGCAAGCCTCAGGTAAAGCCTGTTCCATATGGTGACTTATGTTAAACAGATAAAATGCCTTATTTGGAACCAACAGGAGTCTCTGTACCTCTTCCTGGGAACACAAATAAAGAGCACACATGCCAGTCAAACTTCTATTATGATACTATAGGGAAGAGAGAATAGGAATATAAAATGCATAGAATGTATTTCATAGGCGATCCTGTCTACCAACCAGATTTTTCACAGGACTTCTAACATATGACATAATTTTAGGATTTTACCATTCTGGTCATCTTTGGAGAGTTACTGTGTTTGTTGTTATCATCATCATTATTATGGGTCACCTAATGAGCTACCTGTGAGGCACAATGGCAGGTGCCATGGAGGATCCCAAGAAACAAGTAGATGTAATCCTTGCTGGCGATGACATGCTCACATGGAAATGGTCAGAGCTGACTGAGCGCGGCCTTCAGGGAGGAGGTAGGGAGAGAGGGAGTTCATTTGCCCCTTGAACTCAGATCTTTGGAGATTTTGGTACATAGAGGCCAGACAATTAAGTTCTCGAACTTGTTGCAAACATGTTGCTAACGTTTTTTGATATCAGAGGAATTCTTCGTTATGAATTTGTACCAACTGAACAGGCATTTCCCCAGATTTACTATTTGGAAGTGCTGAAAAGGTTGCTTGAAAAAGTTAGGTGACCTGAACTTTTCACCAACAATTCATGGCTCTTGCATCACAACAATGCACCAGCTCACACAACACTGTTTCTGAGGGAGATTTTAAGCAGTCAACAAATAACTGTATTGGAATACCCTCCTTCCTCACCTGATCTGGCCCCCGATGACTTCTTTCTTCACCTGAAGATAAAGGAAATATTGAAAGGAAAGCATGTTGATGACATTCAGAACATCAAGGGTAACACAACAGCTCTGATGTCCATTCCAGCAAAAGAGTTCCAAAATTGCTTTGAAGGGTGGACTAGGTGCTGGCGTCGATGCATGACTTCCCAAGGGGAGTACTTTGAAGGTGACTTTAGTGATTCAGCAATGAGGTATGTAGCACTTTTTCTAGGATGAGTTTGTGAACTTAACTGTCAGAACTTTGTATCTCCAGGAATCCTTTTGACACAGAATAATCAAATTTCTTTGAGGAACTGAGTAGGGAAGAAGGGAACTTTGGCCCTGGTGAGTCAGAGCCCCAAGCCCTTGATTATTTCTGAGACTGGTAAATGAAAACCAAAGTGAAACAATATCTACAGTGTAAACCTATCATGCGTATATAGGTTTGCCCATGTATGGCACCCAGTAGGAAGTTACATTTTGGTATTTGCTGTCATCTGAAAGCCTATGCTAGGTGGTTACAGAATGGCCTTTTGCAAACAGTGCTTTGATTATGGGTCATTTTCAAGATGTCCCAGGGCCCCCTTTTCTTGTTTTTAATTTTCCTTAACATATCCTACAGTTCTCACTGGAAGATGGAGACCTTCAGATCCTTTTACTGCAGGGAACTCAAGTGCTCAGGTATAATGGGGAACCTACTGCAGCTTTTCTCCCCTAGACCTGACTCTGAACGGACAACTTCCTCATTTGTGTTTTCATTGCTTCTATCTCTGCACGGATAATACTTTGTTGCACTTATGAATTTAAACTTCTCTCTACCAGAATAGAAGCTTATTGAGGACAGGAATTACATCTCTTTTCACTTCTGTATACCCAGGGCCTAGCTCAGTGCCTCATACAGGGAATGCCCCCATTCAATATCTCTGAATCAGAATTTAGAAAGCCATTCTAGATTTGAAAGGATGAGCTCTCCCAACCCTGATTCTTCTTGATAAATGGTGATTTCTACAGTATGACATGCAGTTAAATATCAGCATAAACTGAGGGAACAGGAATGCTGTGAGTCTAAAATGATTATGATTATGTCTCCACATACATTGGCCATAGCACTGCTTTATGTTCATATATTAAGCTTGATTAACATTAATACCTCTGTAGAATGCATTTTAATCAATGGAAGGGGAAGTGACTCTCAGTTGTGTTGGATGAGGGACTATCCAGACTGTTGTTTACATTTCAGTTGAAGAGTTTACATGTGGTTGAAAATCTATCCTATGTCTGCCTTGATAGAATACATGTTTATTATTTTCAGTATTTATTGACCGCCTACCGGATGCCAAATACTCTCTTGGCAGGATGTTTCCTGAGTGAGTTCATAATTTACTTCAGGGATTCAGCTATGGGTGTAATTTAACATGACTGGACAGAAAAATGACTCCATTAATCACATTGATATATTTGTAAATTAAAATATATGAATCAGAATGTATGCTTCTATAGTACATTTATTGTTATAAATATTGAATGTCTAGCACTCACTTTGGCAGCACCTATACTAAAAATGGAACAGTACATTGAAGACTAGGATGGCTGTTGTGCAAGGATGACATGCAAGTTTGTGAAATGTTCCATATTTTAAAAAATATGAGAAGTCTACATCTAGACTACATTAATGCTTTAATAAAGAAAATATCATTTAAAAGATTTGCTTTCAAGTTATTGAGCTTATAGGATTTGTCCTAAGTCTACCCATAATTTGAGAATGTATTTGATGTGTAGGCTATGTTTTCTTTGGAATTTGACTATTGTGTAAAATGATTATGCAGTAATTGAAACAGTGCAGAGCTTCCTTTACTTTAACGTGAGTGTATGTTAGGGTAAGTTTCTGCTGAGATAGTTCAGAGTGATTATTTTCTGTGTTCTTCGTGTGTTAATACTGTAGAATCTTTTTCATTCAGTGAAGCTGGTTGCAATTTTAGCTGTAAAACTGGCAAAGAAAAAGTTGCAGTGAAAGACAAAATTCTCATCTACTGAATTGACCAAAAGGAGGCTCCCTTCCCCCTCACTGTATAAGTTAGCCTAGAAGCTTCCAAAATTACTTCTTCCCAGGCAGTTCAAATACTCCCCAAGCCTTTTTTCTTTTATCATTGGTAGGGGTAGAGGCGGCACTCTGAAAATGTCCCTGGGGGAACAGAATTGAAATTTACATCACAGTTAAGAAGATTTCAGTGAATATAATGTGCCCTTTTCTTCCACCAGCTCGTTCATATATTTCTCTCCTAGTTGAATACCAATTAACAAAAATGTTGGGATAAAATTCTCCTCATTAACTTGGGATCTCTTAATATTCCATAGCTTAATTCTTGTGGCTTTGTTTTCTCTTAATAGTCCTTGAAATTTTAATACAGTATTTGAAAAAATTCATATTTTGAAATGAACCAGTAAGGCATGTGGGACTTTTACAAAGCATGTATGGTTGTTGCCTCTACCTACCTATCCATCTTAGTCTCTCTGCATCTATAAGTAAGAGACACGTGTTTAAAACAGAGGCTAATCACAGTTCACCCCAAATGCTCTCATTAAATTGCATTTGATAATGAAGAAGCCACTAGGAGATTCAGAACAGAAACAAAAAGCCCAAAATCTTTGGAGAATTAAGAGGGGTGTGATACAGCCACCACGGTAGGTGTATTTTGAATCACTTGATTTTCATTCAGGTGGTTCTCCTTCATTGTCCAGGAAGGCAGTTTCTGTGGTCAGCGCAAAAACAGCATAGTTGCTCTTTTGAGAAGGCTTGCCCTTTAATGATGGAACAGAGCTGATTATGAAATAGCCAACTGTGACTAATTTTGGAGGAGTAACATCTCAAATAAATTGTTTCCTGGAGATGCTACTGCAGAATGGTGGTGAGTTTATCTGTGTCAATGTGGCCTTTGAGGTTTTATTCCTAAACAGGGCACAGAGTAGATTGGTGCTATTTGTCTAACCTCTCCTTGGCATGAAGATACCAGTTTTGGAGAATTGCAGTGGGCAGAATGATGGCCCCTGAAGGTGCCCTAGTCCCTGGATCCTGTGGGCTTTGTTTTGGTACATGGCAAAAGGAGTTTGCAGAGGTAATTAAGGCTATAGATATTAAGATAGGGAGATGATCATGGGTAGGCTCAGTCTAATCACATGATCCCTTAAAAGTAGAGAACTTTCTCCAGGTGGAGGAAGATGCGGCAGAAGGAAAAGTCAGAGAATTCCAAGTGTGAGAGGATTTGATGTGCTGTTGGGGGTTCTGAGATCTAAGGGGTCGCGTGTGAGGACTGGAGAGAAGCCCTCAGAGCTAAAGATAGATCCTGAGTGAGCTGTCCTTGATGACCTGCAGGGAAATAGAGACCTAAGTCTTACAACCCTAAGCAACTGAATTTAGCCAACACCATGAATGAGCTTGGAATTAGATCCTTCCCCAGAGCCTCCAGTATGGAGCACAACCCTGCCATCACCTTGCTTTAGGCTTGGTAAAACCCATGTCAGACTTATGCCCTACAGAAACTGTCTGATATACATTTGCATTGTTTTAAGTCACTAAATTTGTGGTAATTACAGCACCAACAAAAAACTAAATCACGGCACTTGTGTTGCACTGTTGCTTTGGTGGTAAATTGTCACAATGAACCATGCTGCCATGAATTCAGTCCAATGACCTTGGGCTTTAGCCTTTGGATACTAACAAATGGGATAAAAACAGAAGCTTCAAGTATTAGTTTTGTACGGCTCTTTTAACAGATTCCACAAATTCCACAAATTGACTGGTTTACAACAAAACAAATATATTATCTTATAGTTCTGTATGTCAGAGGTGTCACTGGGCTGAAAAATCAAGGTGTCAGCAGGACCACATTCCTTCTGGAGGCTCCAGGGCAGATTCCATCTCCTTGCCTTGTCCAGCTTCCAGAGGCTGCCTGCATTCCTTGGCTCCTGGTCCCTTCCTCCATTTCAAAGTCATCAGTATAACATGTACAAATCCCTCTTACCCCTGCCTCCCTCTCATGACTCTTACGATTATATATTTGTTCCTCCTGGATAATCCAGGCTAATCTCCCCATCTCAGGTTAACTTAATCACACCTGCCCAGTCTCTTTTGCTGTGTAAGATAACAGATTTACAGGTTTTGGGGATTAGAGCATAGATATCTTTGGGGAGTGGTGCCATTATTACACGTATCACAATAAATGTTTGAATTCTGGGTGTATGCTTTTCTTTTTATTTTAGATTAAAGTTTATTGGGGTGACAATGGTTAGTAAAGTTACATAGGGTTCAGGTGTATAATTCTGCAATACATTATCTATACATCACACTGTGTTTTCACCACCCAGAGTCAGTTCTCCTGCTGTCACCATATATTTGATCCCTTTTACCCTCATCTCCCTCTTTCCCCCTTACCCTCTGGTAACTGCTAAACTATTGTCTGCGTCTATGAGTTTTTGTTTGTTTGTCTTGTTCCTTTGTTGCTTTCAGTTTTATATCCCACATATCAGTGAAATCACATGGATCCAAACTTTTGCTGTCTGACTTATTTCACTTAGCATAATAATCTCAAGTTCCATCCATGTTGTCACAAATGGCACTATTTCATCTTTCCTTATGGCAGAATAGTATTCCATTGTGTATATATACCACATCTTCTTTATCTAATCATATATTGAAGGACACTTTGGTTGTTTCCATGTCTTGGCCACCGTAAATACCACTGCAATGAACATCAGAGCACTTATATCTTTACAGATAAATGTTTTCAGATATTTTGGGTAGATACCCAGGAGAGGGATTGCTGGGTCATACGATAATTCTATTCTTAATTTTTTGAGGAACCTTCACACTGTCTTCCATTGTGGGTGCACCAATCTGTATTCCCACCAACAGTGTATGAGGGTTCCCTTTCTCCACAGCCTCTCTAATACTTATTATTATTATTTTTAAAGATTGTATTGGGGAATTGGAGGGCAACAGTTTTGGAGAATTGGGGGAGGGGACCAGCCAAGTTGTTGTTCTTCAGTCTTCCTTGTGAAGGGCACCAGTCACCATCTGGCTTCCCGTCAGCAGCTCATGGCCTCTAAGCTCAAGGTGTTGTGTTCAATCTTAGTTGTGGGTGGGCGTAGCCACCATTCCATGCGGGAGTCGAACCAGCAGCCTTGTTGTTAAGAGTGCACGCCCTATCCACTGAGCCATCCGGGCAGCAGCTCAGCTCAAGATGCTGAGTATAGTTTTTAGTTGTGGGTGGGCGTAGCCCACCATTGAACAGGCAATCTTGTTGTTATACGAGCTGAGCCATCCTGCGACCTGTTGGCAGCTCAGCGACAGCTCAGCTAGAGTGCAGCGTTCACTGGCCAATGTGGGAATTGTGGGAATCGAGCTGGCGGCTCTGTTGCTCAGAGTATGTGCTATAAGCCAACTCTTAACCAACTGAGCTACTCGGCTGGCCCCTCCAACACTTTTTATTATTTGTCTTGTTGATGATAGCCATTTTAACTGGTGTGAGGTGATATCTCATTGTGGTTTTTATTTGCATTTCTCTGATGATCAGTGATGTTGAGCATCTTTTCATATGTCTATTGGCCATCTGTATGTCCTCTTTGGAGAAATGTCTATTCAGGTCCTCTGCCCATTTTTTAATTGCATTGTTCGTTTTTTTATAGTTGAATTGTATGTGTTCCTTATATATTTTGGATATTAGCCCCTTATCAGAGGCATTGTTTGCAAAATCTTATTCTGCCGGTTGCCTCTTTGTTTTGTTGATGGTTTCTTTTGTTATGCAGAAGCTTTTCAGTTTGATATAGTCTCATTCATTTATTTTTGTTTTTACTTCCCTTGCCTTTGAGGTAAAATTCATGTAATCCTCTTTGAACCTAAGATCCAAAACATAGGACCTATGTTTTCTTCTATGTAGTTTATTGTTTCAGGTCTTATGTTTAGGTCTTTGATCCATTTTGAGTTAATTTGGGTACACAGTGACAGATAGCAGTCTAGTTTCATTCTTTTGCATGTGGTTTTCCAATCCTCCCAGCACCATTTATTGAAGAGGCTGTCTTTTCTCCATTGTATGTTTTTAGCCCCTTTGTTGAAAATTATCTGTCCATGTTTATGTGAGTTTATTTCTGGGTTTTCAATTCTATTGGTATATACTTTCCGAAGCTCATTCTTAGAATGTTTCTTCCTGGAACCCAATTGCTATTCTCTGAGAAAGTCCATGCAACCATATAGAGAAGCTTCCATGAAAGAGAACCAAGGTCTCTGTCCAACTCTCCCAACTCAGCTCCCATCCAGCAGCCAATAACCAGCTCCCTTTCTTGTGAGCAAGGCCCTTGTAGCCCTTGCAGCTAACCCAGTGCCACAGCCATCACCACAGAGCAGAACTGCCTGGTCAATCCAGAGAATCATGAAAGATAATAAATGGTGGTTGTTGTTTTAAGCCCCTTAAGTTTTGGGGTGGTGTGTTATGCAGCAGAGGATAATTGAAATCACACTGTAGTCCCTTTTATAACTGCCTACCGGAAACTGAAGGACTCAGACTACAGGAAGATGGGTTCTTCTATTAAGTATTCAAGATGACATAGGTCAAAATATATCAAGTCCTTAGCTCAGAGCCTGGCACATAGTAGGTGCTATAAAAGTATTTAATTATCTTTTTCCAAGTAGATTTTTTGCTGCAGACATTGCTACCAGCCTTCCTAGTAAAAGAAAAAATGGTTTCTCTCTGTTAGAGAAACGTATTTAATATGGCACATAAAAATCTAATGGATTATCCGATAATTTTGCTTGCTGGTCCATAATTTCAAGCTTTAAAATCTTAACCTAAACGATGTCTGTATTCATCCCAAAAATATCATTTCTCAGAAAATACAGCATCATAGCTAAATTTCAGAATATGAAGTAGAGTCTTGCAGTTCATATTGTTTAATTGTGCTGTCACACAGGAGTCTTAGAATTTTTTTGTAGTTTGTTCACTTGCTGTAAATGACTTTTGAAAGTAATGCAATTATAATTTGCAAAAGGAAATGCATTCATAGAATTCATGGAGTAAGCTAAAACGAGTTGATTACCATTTGAAAACAGTTAATGGTATAGCTGATTAAAATACATTTTGAAGAGTCATGATTTAATTTCATATCACCTAGAATAATCGGATGCCATGAGTGTTAATGGCCATTTTGGAGGCATAGAATTGACGAGTTTTTCTGAGCTAAGGGATATGGCTGTGCTGACTCAGCAAAAAACTCACATTTCAAAACACATGAAGTAAGTTATACCGTGAAGCCTTATATGATTAAATTCATCACCTGAGTATTAAAAATGTGAGTGAAGTGTACAAGTACGGTTTAAACTCATTAAATGCTCTGTGAGAGTTGGGTGGAAATCCAGCTCAGTGGAGGCTTTCAAGATTTCACAGCAAACTACTTGAATGGATTATGTTCAGTTTGTGTTCAACCTGCTTTCCTTCCTCCCCACCTTGGAATCTCCACGTTGAAGCTCGAGAGATTTAAAAAAACAAACTCCCACATTGGTTGTGTCACTCCCCTGCTTAAACTCCTTAGTGGCTCTTATTGCTGCTACATAAATACTACCATCCTCAGCCCAGCATGCAGGGCCGTGTGTGATCTGCTGCTGCTGGCTCTGCAGCCCTCTCCCTTGACAGTTTTCTTCGCCTATGGATCCAGACATGGAGAAGAACTTGTAATTCTTTCTTCTGTAGGCCACTTTTAGCCACATGGCCTGCCGATTTCCTGCACATCCATAAAGCCTTGTTTCACTGTCACTTTATTTTGTCAGCCTCACTCCACCCCTTTCCCCAAGTAGCCTAAGGGCAACTCAGTGTGCACCTGTACACCTCAGTTTTACTCATTCAATGACACTGATCAAGCGATATCCCAACTGCTTGTTTAATTGCCAGCTTCCCTCAATCAAGCATAAGTGCCCTGCAGGGAGTACTGTGTCAGGTTCATAATGGAATCGAATGCCAAGTTCAGTGCCTGGCATGTGGAGGAACTCAGTGCAAATGTGCTGAATAAACAATGAAAATATTTGTTGAAAGTGAGCAGAATAGAATATAAAGGAACTGTTATCAATGCCTGGCATTTAGTAGGCACGGAGTATATGTTCATTCATTTGCTCCTCCTGGATCAACACCATGGGATTCATCATTAGGTGTGTGCCATTTCCCACTGGTTTACCATGTGTTATTTACAAAGGAGTAAACTGCTTGACTGTGTTAACATCTTATGGAGTAATGTTCTTGGAATAAAATAGGCTGAAACTGGAGTTTCTCATTTTTAGACCTTCATGTGTGTCTTACAACCTTTGACATGCCCTAGTTCAGGTCTGGCTGGCTCCTTCTTTTCATTTAGGCCTCAGTCCAGATGGTTTATCCTCAGAGAGCTTTTCTTGACCACTTTGTCAAAAGTCTTCCCCTTCTCCAGTTTCCAGGTGGAAATCGTCAGTAACTATCGCACTGAGTAGCTTTTGTGTCTTCCATTACACTTGTCACTTCATAAAATTATCTGGCAGTTTATATTGTTTAATTGTGCTGTCACACAAGAATCTTAGACGTTTTCTTAGCTTGTTCAGTTGCTGTAAATGGCTTTTGAAAGTAATGTAATTATAACTTGGAATGGTAAATGCATTCATAGAATTCATGTAGCAAGCTGAATATCTAACTGTTCATTTGAAAATGAGTTGAAGACCATTTGAAAATAGTTAATGTAAACAGTAAAATTATCTTTTACTTATGGACGCTAGCCACCTTCCAGAGTGATAGTCAACAAGAACAGGGTTTTGCTAGCTGCCCCAGTACTTTGAACGCTGCCTGGAATATGGTGGGTGACGGCATGCATGAAGTGACCTTATCAGGGAACTTCCTCCAGCCTTAATATGTGGGCCAGTATCTCTCAGGGTCACTCCAGCTGCCATTAAACAAACAAAAAATCTCACTAGACAGATATTCAAATGCACGTGAGAGGTGATATACTTGATAAAATTTGCATCTCCTATGATGACTCTCTATCAAGTCAATAGAACAGATGTCTGATTTTACTATCATACTTGTTAGTGATTTTCACTAGGGAAGAAAAAGAAACTGGCCAACTGATCTTGTGTAATCGATTAATTTTGTAATCTATTTGTGGCAAAACAAGAGTTTGTTTTAAAGAACATGATGTGTTTTTGTTTTTTTTCATTATAATAAATTTTCACAAAATTAGTTTCTGGGGTAATGGTCATCTTTTCTTTGATTTTCTTGACAGGGATTGTGCCCTAAACCCTGAAAAGAGGGCAATATTGAAGGGAAAAATGTCCTGATTTTCTCTGTACCCCTCACTAGTATTTTTCTCTGTGAAGGAGAATGACATCATTGATCTATGAGTTGGGGTCAGGAAGTCATTCATTGGCGCATGGTAATCAGTGGGTAGGTCACCATGCACACCCTCTCTCTCTGGCATTCCACAGCGGGTGTTACAGTCTGTGATGCTCTATGCAGGTGTTTGAGTGAGAGAGCCCTGAAGATTATTCACTCCCCAAAATAAGCCCCAAGGTCTAGATTTGGGGAAAGAATAGGACGTGTATTAGGGAGCTTTATTATTGCTATATGTAGCCAACAGCAGAGAATGCTAAGTATAATACATTTGATAGTTTATTTTGATCCCCATCTAGTCTCCTTTATGTGTTTTTCAAATTCATTGGAACTCATAGGAGGAAGGATGAGAAAGTTTCAGAACCCCCAACACCAATAATTCCACTTCCTTCCATGAATGAGAACATTTCTTTGGTTTGTTAGATGAGGAAAAATTTAAAGACAATGAGAATGACATGTTACTACCATCAAAGAACAACAGTAGAATAATAATTTTTTAAAGTATATATAATGTGTGGCATTTAGAAATAGCTTTTATTCAGAACCTGAAGGTCTGACATTTAAATGGTACGTGTAGCTCTATGTTATTTCTACCATGTGAAATCTTTTACTGAGCCAGGCTCAGTAAAACGCTGTTATTTGACTAGAATGAGCAGTGAGTTCATGAGCAAACATTTATGGCTGTCAACTATTAAACGGTATACTGTTTCTCTTTACTTTTACTAATTCTAAACACTTCTGCAATGTAGTAGTAGAAGATGCTTGTGATAATTGCTGTATTTCTACATTTGTTTTAGGAATAGGACTCTTCATAAACATCAAAGCGCTGTTTCATAGGTACTATGTTTCTATATGTCTAGAAACTTAATCATCTTTATTATCACTTGATATTCTTTATAGAGAAATGGGATATAAAATAGGATTGTCTCTTTGTTTTCACTTTAATTTCACTTTAGAGTTTCACTCTAAACTCCTAGGACTCTTACAATCTCATTTGACTGTAATTCAAATTTACTTTTATATTTAAGATTATAATGTAAGAACCTATTGTACGTTGACATTAAATTCTTTTTGTTTATGAAGATGTTCAAGGAAAAGTACCACTTAACCAATGAAGGGGCACTCCCAGTAGGAGATGACAAAGGAACAGAAAGTGGCATATGTTACCTTGTCTTAGCAAGAAGCTACTGATCATTTATATTTTAAGAACGAGATATACCAAAAGTTGTCTAAAATTTTGGAAAGCAAAAGATTTTAACATAAATCATGGTCTTGATTATTTTAGTTCAGCCTGTGGCATTTCTTACATAACCTTTAATTCTTATTATCTACTGACTGTCATGCACCAGGGGACTGATAAATAAGGGTGCAGATCTTTGTGTGTCATTTTTCTAGGCTTACAGAATCAGAAGTCAAACCTGCCTATTTTGTGATCTAATCAATTTTCTTTGGTTTAACACCAAGACGAATGCACCCCTTTCTTAAGCTCTTCCAGCTCCTCTGAACTTGGAGTTTTAGTCATTTGTGTAAAGCCTTTCATGCCAGTTTTATATTTGAAAATGGGTCCCAGCTGCTCTGGCTTTCTTAATCTGTCCCAGAAAGGCGTATGTGACAGCATCTTCCCCAGGGAGACTGCAGCTCCAAAGCTTTCTCTCCTAGGTAGGGAAAATGCTAAGCCAGACACTATTATCATGCTTACTTCCCCAGCTGGCTGATTAGATCAATATATGCTTTATATTTGTTATGAATAGACATAGAGATATAAGAATAGCATTTATAAAATATATTCCGGGGATGCCAAAAAAATGCACACATGACTTGTATTCATCTTTTGTTATCGGTGTATATGGAGTATTACAATTTTAATACAGTTTTTTCCCTTCTTAAAATGTGTATATATATTTTTTGGCACCCTCTGTATTTTGATTGGAAAATATCATTCAGTTCATATTTTTGAAACTTCTTTCAAGTCCTAGCATGTAGGAAGGGTTTAAAATATGTTGAATCAATGTGTGAAGAGATAAAGGTATGTGAAGAGATAAAGGTACTCAGTAGTGAGCACAAGGAATTCTCTGAATAAGTTTAAAAGTTTCACGATATTTTATTTTTATTTTTAAATTTTTATTTATTTATTTTTTAATTTTTTATTATTATTATTTTTTTAGCTGAGTCCTCCTGCCACTTGTTGGCAGCTCAGCTCGGGCCGGGAATCAAACTGGTGACCTTGTTGCTCAGAGCTCGCACTCTTGAGTGAGCTCTTAACCAACTGAGCCACTCAGTTGGCCCACCATATTTTGTTTGTAAAACAAGGTTGAAAAATGTTAAGTAGTTGACTTAATTTAGTTTTAATTCAATCAAAGAGCTAAACACTTACGGGCTTGTTCTCTAATTCCGCATAATTATATAACCTTAGTTTTGAATCTGCTCCCTAAGAATTTTTAAACTGTTATCTTTTATCTATATTTGCGAAATCATTCAATTTCACATTTAGAAGTTTCTAAGCCAAGGAACTCATAGGACTGATTTTTAATTTGAACACATATCTCTCTACCCATGCCGTACAGTGATTTGTTCCAGAACAAAGGTTTAGTAACAGACTCCATTTCCTTATTCTAGATTACATCAGTGATATATAACAATATATCCTTTACTTATTCTCAGAGTAGATACTTATATTCTTCCAATAATATGGAAAATATTAAAATAATCAATTTGGAATAATGGAATTGAAATTCTTTTTTTTTTTTTGAAGCTTAAAGATACCATTGGAAATGGCCCATAGTAGAAAATATGATTTTGAATGGAATTTATTAAAACGTAAGTAAACATTCTGAAGTGTTAAATCTACTCCTGAATTAATGAGAAGTAGGCATTTTGCCAATGCTAATTCATCTTACTCTATGATTCAAGGTTTATCGGACTTTCTACTATTTCTTCTAGGGAGGTCATCAGTGGAATGGGGGACTAGTGAAGCCTTAGTCCAGATGATGCCATCCTCAGGCATCACATCACATACTAGCTGCACTGCTTAGACAATGCAGAACCTAAAGCATCTTTTCCAAAAATCTTTGTAAAAGCTATCTTTCCCTATGTATAGCACTTGAAACTTGTTTCGTATAATTCTCCTTGGTATAATTATAATCAAAACTTTTCAATGTACTCTACTACTTTAAATACATTCCTTCATAGCCGAAAAAAATTTCCCAATTCAACATAATCTTAAAACTTAGTCATCTTTTCTTTAACGTTTTGAATGAATAACAGATCATTGTCCTTATTACTACTTATTGCTGTCAGTGTCTCATTGTACACCCTCTTTAAGCACATTGTTGAATGAAGATAAAAAGAAGTGTATTATATTTGTGCAATAAAGGCATCAGGATATTCTATGTTCAAGAGAAAAAAAGAAATTTTTGAAGAGAAATGGAGTGGCGATCTCGTTTTTCATCCTTATTATAGGCTAACTGTAATCACCGTGTCTCCATGACCGTCTGAGCAACTGATTTAAATCCCTCCTTTATCACGTTTCTTGCCTTGGTTCAATGACATAAAGGGCATTTGTCCAATTCATTGCTCTCAGGAGAGTTGGCTGCCTCCTTTCCCTGCAGTTAGAATCACCAAATCTTGCTTTTTTATGTTAACAACATCTACTAAGTGTCAATACAAAACCTTTAAACATAATGCTTTGCAGAAGAGGATTTTAGATACAGTTTGTAGAGTTTAAGAGAAGGTAGCTCTAGACACCCCTGTACAAAAGTTTACAGTTGTTGCTTAATCCAGCTATTGACCATGGTTTCATTTTACTTTAGTAAACTTTAGATGAGAAAGGAAAATAATTTGACATGCTGACGTCTCATCTCTTTGTGTGTTTTTCAAATGGCTTAAAGAAGGGATGTCTGTTCATTAGTGCAACAAAATGAATAGAACAGCAGGGTCACAAAAGTGCTGAAAAAGGAGTTCTTATAGCATCTCATTGGGGTTGAAAATAGGTAATACTCCTTCACTGAAAAAGAAACTAGGAGATCATGAAGTTTACTGTAGCCAGTTGGAGGTATCAATGAATAGTTTCTAGTACTTAGAAATGTAATTAAATGTTTGCTTTGAATGGGTCCCCAAGCAATTGGAAAAAAAATTAAAATTATCCTCCGTTTCTTCAATATCCAGATAAAGGGATAAACCACTGTTTTCTCTTTTTTGCTGGTTGAGTTGTTTCACTAGAGAGCAGGCTTGCTTGGTTCTTACCCAGTTTATTAGATTTTCACTTTTCTAATGGAAGGCGCTCTCTTGTGGTAAACAGGGAAAACTGTATCTTTATCTTTAACCAAACCAGGTGGAAGCTGAATAGAACAACTCTGATTATTCTATTTTTGCTAGGTAGTATGTGTAGGCTAAAACGAGGGATAGCCAGGATTATGGTAAACGCTGAGAAGGGGTGGACAGGGAGGGAAGGACAATCTGAAATTTCACTGACTTTCTGTATTATTGTAAAACACAGGCTTTTAGAATCACACAAGATTAGAATCAGGTCACTTGGTTCAACCCACTGATGGTACAGAAGCAAGTCTGGATCCCAAAAAGATTAAAGAAGGGGCACTCATTCAAATGTGAGTGAAACCGGCTGTTGGAGGCTGGAGGATAGAGGCAGTGCCCTTTTCTGGGCTCCAGCTCATTGTTGATAGGCAGGAAAATAGAACCAGTGCTATCGGATCTTGAAGTGAAGCCAGAAATCCAGATTTTAATGTGAAATCTCCCAATTTTTAAATACTATTATTGGGAAATACAAAATTTTGGAATTATTAAGCCATGCAAATACATATGTGGGTCTCCAGTTTGTAACTTTTGGGCGAAGATATGTAATGTAGTCCACAAAATTATTCTTTAGTCAACTATAAAAGTGAAATAAATGTTTTGAAAAATTATAATTCAGAGAACACCTGTTTAGTATGTGCTGAGTGCTTGCATTTTGTTTGATGCTATGGAAGATACGGAATAAACAATTCTAGGGGATTATAATTTAGTTAGGGAGAAGCAACCAAGTATTCATGAAACAAGCAGAAAACATAAATGAGCATGTGCTTCATGACTTGGAGATGAGTAGTTATCTTGCCTACACTTTAGGAAAAGCCCAGCTTAATTCATTGAAGTGCTCAGTGATTTTAGGTATGCCATCTTTAATGATGTAAACTGCAAAGGTCTGGTTCTCTGTCTTTTCCGCAATACATATACTCATTACATGCAGTCTGCCATCATGGGTACCAAGGGCAGGCCCAGTGTTGCTTATATGCTTCAAACCTACATATTGAGAGGTCTAGATTCACATATTCAGCTCTCTCACAACATGAGACTCAGGTTTCTTTGTTTCCAAAACCTGTTTCCTTCCCCTGTTATTTGAGATGCTTTCTTACTCAAGGAAGAACAACTCAAGCTGATTTAAACCATAAGGGGATGTATTATCTAACACCTCTACTGGTGATGGTCAGGCAGATGGGGAGGGGATTCAGGGCTATTTGATTTAGCAGCTCTGTGATATTACTGGGGGTCCTATTTCTTTCCCTATTTTGGTCTTTCACCCTCATTGGCTTTGCCCTCAGATTAGTCTCCCTCTTGATCATAAGATATCTGCAGAAATTCTAGCCATCACATCCATTCAGAGGAAAAAAGGGATTGTTTCTTTCTGTGTCTCTGTCTTATGAATAAAGAAACTTTTCATGGAAGCTCTCTACAATATTTTTCCTCATGTGTCACTGGTCAGGACAGAGTCCCAGGTCTGTTCCTAACTCAATCATAGGTGAGTGGAATGGGATTATTGTAATGGGCCTGGGCCAGGATTTATCAACAGGGGTGTATTGGTGCTTCCCATAGGACAATTAAAATCTTTGTTGGTGAGATTGCCCTGTGCATCTCAGGATGTTTACCATTCTGGGACCCTGAATGAAAAATACAAGTAACACTTCTCAGTCACTAGGAAAACCTCAAACTTCCCCATCTCACATTTCCCAAGAACCCCCAGCAGGGAGAACTATGCCCTGTTTACAACTACTGGTTTAGATTAATTGTTTTGAAGGAATGAATTGGGGAATTAACCAGGAAGAAGATGACACTCTCTCTTTGTGTGTCCCCAGTTAAGCATCATTTCCTTTGTTATTCAAGCCAGAAACTGAAATGGCATTCTTTAAACACGCATCTTCTCCTCCTACAACATCTAATAATGACCAAGTCTGCTAATATAAACCTTAACTTGATCTACCTCGCTTGATCATTTCTGTCATCATCGTAGCCCAGGCCACCATTACCTCTCACTCAGACATTGGTAGAGCTTCCTAACTGGTCTTCCTGCTTATAGTCTTGCCCCTTGTTTGCCCAACAGCAGACAAATATGACCGTAAAACATAACCAGTGTATGTAACTCCATTAAAAATTATTTAGTGAATTCACACTGAACTTAATTATGTGTTTACTTTTTTCCCTCTCACTTGAGCTCATGAGCATACTGTGATGCCTTTATAGTAGCTTGGATTATTTTTTCCTAATTCTTCTCTTCCTCCTTGTATAAGAATTACACATCCATTCTTTTGCCATGTGAACTTTTAGCTCCTCCCACTAGAGTAGGCAGATCTTATTTCATTATTGAATTGATGTTGGGCTTGGCCACATGCCTTTCGTTGGCCATTGGAAAGTGGGTAGATGTGACTGGTTTTGGAGCAGGACTTGAGAGACATGGTATGTTTCCTTTGGCCCTTCTTTCAGTTCTGTGTGTGAAGATCTTACTAAGAGTAGCTTCTGGTCCCAGAATGAAAACATTTGGCTCAAACCAAAACTCAACACAAACCGGATTCAAGCTCAGCTGAATTCCAGTAGAACCCCTCGCAATCTGCAGAGCCATGGACAAGAAAAATACATATTTGCTGTTATAAGTAACTGAGATTTTGAGTTTATTTTTCTTATGCAGAATTATGGTACAAATAGTTGACTAACTATAATTAGCAATAATTAACAGTCATTGATTAATCTTATTCAGAATTTCAGACTAGTAAATTGGCACACAGTAGGTATTAAATACCTGTTGAATAAATAAAAATACAAATGGTTAAATTCGTTTTATGATAGGTAACTACATTATTCAAACTGTTCCTCATTTGCTCTTATATTAAGCCATATTAAATTTTTCCCCAAAACTGTTATTTCTTTGATAATATAAATCCTTTCAGAAAGTGGGATTCCAAGACTCTTTTCAATTAAATTTCATTCACATTTTCAGGTCTATAACCCCAGTGTTAATGAAATAAGAGGTGTAGTTTCATTACAGCTGTTGGAAGTCTGTGAACTGGTTTGTTCTGCATGAAAATGAATTCATGTGGAATGAAAGAGGAGAAGTGACAACAGATACTACAGAAATACAGAAAATTTTAGGAAAATACTATGAGCAACTATATGCTAACAAATTCGACAATCTGGAAGAAATGGATAAATTTCTAGAGCATACAATCTACCAAGTCTGAACCAAAAAGAAACAGAAACTCTGAACAGACTGATTACTGCCAAAGAAATTGAATCACTAATCAACCATCTGCCAACAAACAAAAGTCCTGGACCAGATGGCTTCACAGGTGAATTTTACAAAACATTCAAAAAAGAATTAATACCTATTCTCTTGAAACCATTCCAAAAAATACAGGAGAGAAGGATCCCAAACTCTTTCTATGAAGCCACTATCACTTGATTCCAAAGTCAGACAAAGATATTACAGGCCGATTTCCCTAATGAACATAGATGCAAAAATTCTCGACAAAATACTAGCAAACCGAATTCAGCATCACATTAAAAAGATCATACACCATGATCAAGTGGGATTCATTCCTGGTATGCAAGGTTGGTTCAATATCTGCAAATCAATTAACATAATACATTACATTAACGAAATGAAAAATAAAAATCATATGATCATATCAATAGATGCAGAAAAAGCATTTGACAAAATCCAGCAGACTTTTATGATACAAACTCTTAGCAAAGTGGGAATAGTGGGATCGTATCTCAACATAATAAAGGCCATATATGATAAGCCCACAGCAAACATCATACTCAATGGGGAAAGGCTAAAAGCTTTCCCCTTAAGATCAGGAAGAAGACAAGGCTGCCCACTTTCACCACTTCTATTTAACATAGTTCTGGAAGTTCTAGCCACAGCAGTCAGACAAGAAAATGAAATAAAAGGCATCCAAATTGAAAAAGAGGAAGTAAAATTGTCATTATATGCAGATGACATGATGCTATATATAGAGAATCCCAAAGACTCCACCAAAAAACTGCTAGAACTGATAAACAAATTTGGCAAGGTAGCAGGATACAAAATTAATATTCAGAAATCAGTAGTATTTGTATACACTAATAATAAACTATCAGAAGAAGAAATCAGGAAATCAATCCCTTTTACAATTTTTTCAAAAACAATACAATATCTAGAAATCAATTTAACTAACGAAGTAAAAGACCTGTACTCAGAAAATGATGAGACACTAAATAAATGGAAATACATACCATGTTCATGGATAGAAAGAATTAATATAGTTAAAATGTCAATACTACTTAAGTCAATATATAGATTCAGTGCAATTCCAATCAAACTACCAAACATTTTTCTCAGAAATAGAACATAGAATCCTAAAATTTATATGGAACCACAAAAGACCCCGAATAGCCAAGGCAGTCCTGAGAAATAAGAACAAAGTGGGAGGCATCACACTACCTGACATCAAAACAAGGCTACAGTAATCAAAACAGTATGGTACTGGCATAAAAACAAACACATAGACCAATGGAACAGAATAGAGAGCCCAGGAATAAACCCATCCATATACGGTCATTTAGTCTATGACAGTGGAAGCAAGAATTTACATTGGAGTAAAGATAATCTATTTAATAAATGGTGCTGGGACAATTGGACTGACATGTGCAAAAAAATAAAAATGGACCACCTACTTACACCATATTCGAGAACTCAAAATGGATTAAAGACTTAAATGTAAGACCTGAAACCATAAAACTGCTAGAAGAAAACATAGGGAGTAAGTTTGCAGACATTTCCCTGAGTAATATTTTTACTGATATATCCCCTCGGGATAGGGAAATAAAAGAAAAAATAAACATATGGGATTACATCAAACTTAAAAGTTTTTTCACAGCAAAGGAAATCATCAATAAAACAAAAAGGCAGCCTACTGAATGGGAGAAGATATTTGCCAATGATATATCTGATAAGGGATTGATATCCAAAATTTATAAAACACTCATGAAATGTAACACCAAAAAAACAAACAACCCAATTAAAAAATGGGCAGAGGATATGAAGAGGCATTTCTCTAAAGAGGACATATAGATGGCCAACAGGCATATGAAAAAATGTTCAACCTCACTAATCATCAGAGAAATGCAAATAAAAACCACAATGAGATACCACCTCACTCTGGTCAGAATGGCTATCATCAATAAATCAACGAACAACCAGTGCTGCTGAGGTTGTGGAGAAAAGGGAACCCTGGTGCACTGTTGGTTGGACTGCAGATTGGTGCAGCCATTATGGAAATCAGTATGGAGGTATCTCAAAAAATTGGAAATGGAACTACCCTATGACCCAGCAATTCCACTCTTGGGTATCTACCCAGAAGAATCCAAGATGCTATTTCAAAAAAATATATGCACCCCTGTTTATTGCAGTGCTATTTACAATAGCCAAGACTTGGAAACAACTGAAATGCCAATCGGTAGATGACTGGATTAAGAAACTGTGGTAAATTTATACAATGGAGTATTACTCCGCTATACAGAAGAATGAAATTGTACCATTTGCAACGATATGGATGGACCTTGACACTATTATGTTAAGTGAAATAAGTCAGTAGGGGAAAGACAAATACCATATGATGTCACTTATATGTGGAATCTGAAAAACTGAATGAACGAGTAAAGTAAACAGAAACAGTCCCATAGATATAGAGGAAAAACTGAGGGTTGCTAATTGGGAGGGAGGTGGGGATGAGGAAGAAGGTGAAGGGATTAGACAGCATAAATAGGTAACTACAATATTGCCACAGGGATATGAAAGACAGTTCGGGGAATATAATTAATAATGTTGTAAATATTTTGTGGGGTTTCAGATGGTCACATGTTTTGTTAGGGAGACCACTTCCTGGATGGAGTAGAGGATTGATCACTGCACTGTATGCCTGAAACTGATGTTTATAATATTGTATGCCAACTGTAATTGAATATATAGATAGTCACGGGATGTGGAGTATACTGTGGAAGGGAGTCAGAGGAAGAGTAATAGATACGTATGATTTTGGGGGGTGAGTGGGGTGGCGAACTGGGGAAGGGGGGTTGTCACTTTGAGGGGTAAAAAGTATAACTATTGCACTGTGTTGTACACCTGAAACTAATTTAAGAAAAAAAATGTTTATTTCACAATAAAAGAATTAAAAAAAAACAACAAAAGAATGAAACCTGATCCCCCAAGCCCTGATTACAGGTAGGTGTGCTGTGGTGAGGCTGTGCCTCTTATATGAGACATGTGTGCTCTAGTTTGCTGCTGTTCGTACCTGGGTTATTCCCTTACTTGGCTCGCCTTCTTTGCTTCTGTAAGCACTGGAGCTGGGGATTCCTGTTTTACAGTATATTTTGATAAATATTTCAAGTTTGCAAGACCGTCTATGATCACGTATTATGTTTATTTTGTATTAGTCTCTCTAGAATGAGATTCGATTTTTCAAGTTAAATTCCTAAGTTTTTTTTAAGTCATTTTCTTTATATGTCCTTTTAATAAACATTTTCCCATTAAAAAAAAAAGAAAATGAATTCATGTGGGAGTTTCACCAGTCAGCATGCCAATTTGTTAGTACAAATTATATACCTCAGTACAGACTTTGGTGGACGCCTCCATCTTTTGGCTTTAAAGATGATGGAATGAAGACCAAGCATGCATTCAATTCACAAACATCTCATTGAGGATGGAGTAAATACAAACTGTGTGTCTCTGTCTGGCCTCAACGAGAGCTTAAGTTTCATGGACAGTGAGACCAGCACCCAAGAAACCATTATGAACAATGCCAGACAGTTTACTTGCAAAACAAAACAATCTGCTTTTCACTTGGGTGCAGCTTTTTAATGTGTAATTCTCATCACCCTAATGCTGATGGCTTTGTTTCACAGGGCCCACTGTGTGGATGGCTGTCTTGAAGACATAGTCAAAGGGATTTCCCTATGTAATGTTTACCCTGATGCTTACAGATGGGGTTCCCTGCTTCAATGAGGCTGTTGGGAATTTTGTTCAATTGACTCCATTCAGGCATCCTTATTTTCTAATTGAAGGATCAAGGGAAACTTCGCCCAGAAGAAAGAAGACAGAGGGGGCATGGTAGCTGCTATTGAGTATTTTAAAGCATGTCATGGAAGATGGACTGAATATGAGGTCGGGAGACCAGACTGTGTGCCAGTTGTGTTCGTCATAGATTCAGCATTGCCCAGAGTGGCCTGGAGGCCTTTATGGGGGGTGCTGCCGGTGTCCATCTGTAAGAGTATAATCATGGTTTTCACTCCTCTCTGCCCTTAGTTTGGAGGACACCAATGTTCTGAATCTGGACCCAAGGTCCTGGAATTTCTCACCATGTGTCAGGTGGTACAGATGCTCTGACGCCTCCCACCCTCCCTGTTTGGTGTCCAGGAGTTGCAGGGGGCAGCCTATTTTCCAGTGCTGAAAGATGATGATGGGGTGTGACCAGACAATCTGTGAGGGACAGATTAGAAGCCCTATTAGTTGACTCACCTTTTTGAAGCTAGGGTGCAGGGATCCGTCTTCTGGGCTGACCTCAGCCGGGGTCACTGCAGCAGCAGCATCTTATACATGGCCGGGATCCCTCCCATACCCTAAGTGGATCCCAGAACTGGGCTGTCTGCTGCCTTTCAGGCTCAGAGCACCACTCCCTTTTCTTTTCCCTGTCTTATTCCCTGGGTACCAGCGTGCCACCCCTGATCAACCTTTACTCATAAGCAATGCTCATGGTAGCTCTCTTTTCTAATATTTGGTCTGTTTATAAAAAAAAAGCGCAGACATTAGAAAACATACAAAGGCTTATTTATCCTCCCCCTTGATGGGATAAATAAGGGAATTTCTATCACTTCACCAGTAAGCAGGGAGAAACACAAGGTAAGTCTTTATCCAGACCCCTGCTCCCATGACATGAGGAATTCAGGTGCTTTGGGGAAAAGAACTCATCCCTAGAGAAGATAATTGAATTATTGACAATTTCTTAAGGGCAAGAGGATGTGGCTGGGAAAATTACATGGGAGGCTTAACAAGAAGGCTCCAAGGTCTATACTTTAACAAATTACCTCAGGTTTTGTCCCATGGGTTGTTCTGTGCCTCAGTCTCTCTAGACTCATACTTAACCCCTTTGAGATAGAAACCACAAATTAAAAAAAAAAAGCAAAAACTACCTGAGTTTCTCCTGTTATTAGCTGTATAGTTCATGTAGAGCTTATGAATCAAGAGTTAACCTGGTGACTGCAGATTTAGGATCAGCTGCTCTCAGCTGGCCTGGCTCATGGGGTCTATGACAGCCATGTTGACTACGGGCTGACTGATCCAGGGTTTTCCTAGCTGGGATGGTCTTGCCCTGCTCCAGGTGCTCTCTCATGGATTCCAGGTGAGGGACCACACTGGTGCAAGGTCACGACTGTTATGATGTTATTTCTGACACACTCCATTGGTCAGAGTAAGCCACAAGGTCACCCAGATTCTAAGGGTGGAGAAATATACTTGATAGGAGAAACTGCAAATTCACATTGCGAAGAGTCACAGATACAGGGAAAGAAAAATTGTGGCCATTTTTACAATTTGCTACAGCATGTTATAGGCACTCTGGTGCTTTCATTCACATTGTCATTTATGATTCTCCCAAACAATCCAGTGAGGAGAATGGTACAGGTATTATAATTCCCTCTTTACATTGGAGCAAACCAAAACCAGTGAGAATGAGAAATTTTCAATGGATCACAAATGCTGGCAGTGGCAAGAGCTCAAATGTATTTTAACTTTTTTTTTTTGAGGGCAGTGTCACTGGCCCTCACATGCGGGACTGAACTGGGGCCGCTGGCTTCCCAAGCCAGCACTTAACCGCCGCACCACTCGGCAGGCCCTCAAATGTATTTTAAAAAGCATATAAATTACAATGATCAAAGGGAGGTTTTCAACACTTTGTCCCATGCAGACTCACTGAGCATTATTTAAATGTCTTTGAGGAATTGGGACAATCATATGTTAAATCTTTCTGTAAATATTGTCTAACTTTAAATATTAACAGAAGGGGAGTGGTGCATTGGTTAAGAGCTGGCTTGGGAAGCCAGCGGCCCCGGTTCGGGTCCCACATATGAGGGCTAGTGACACTGCCCTAAAAAAAAAAAAAAAAAAGAGCTGGCTTGGGACACCGGCTCTGAGCAGCAGGTCCCTGGTTTGGATCCCACATATGAGGGCCAGTGACACTGCCCTCTACAGCTAAGTTGGAGCTGGGCTGCTGTGAGTCCCCCCGACGGCATAGCTGCAGCCCCTGCTGCAGTGGGCTGCCATAGGCTACAGTGAGTGGCCGGCAGCCAGCATGAGCAGCTGGCAGCCGGTGTGAGCTGCCAAGAACCTCTGTGAGTGGCTGTCCAGAGGTTGGCAACCCATCTGCCTCATCCGAGAAGAGCGCAATGATGATACTAACATGGGCCAGTGAAGCAGTGTCCTCCGCAACTAAACTGAAGAACAAAAGGACAGCAACTTGTCTGTTCCCCTTCCCCAATTCCCCAACGCTGTTCCCCTCCCCCAATTCCCCAATAAAATCTTTTTTTTAAAAAAAAAGTGTTAACAGAAGGGTATAAATTCAAGTAATGGAGCTTTCTTGAAGTCCAATATGGGGATATTGTGAGTTCTTTTAAGGTCCTTTGACCAATCCACTTTATTTCTAAATGCAATATTTTTCTTTACAACCTCCTCTCTTGAGCTGTGTGAGCAAAACATTTGAAAAACCCACTCACTAGGTGTTTCCTCAGCTGTATTATTCTGTTAAAGATTGATAGGGACGTTGTAGTGGAGACAGAAGTGAAGAAAATCTCCACGTCTTTTATTCCCCTTAGAAGCAGCTAAAGTCTATTCATAGATACCTATTCTTTGGGCTTTTAAAAAAATATTTATTCATTACATTATTTGGGCAACTGTAAAGTCCCAAATTCCTTCACACAAGATTTTACAAAAATTGAGGGGAAACAGAAATGTCAATAACTGGCCCAAATTTAGGGCATACAAACTGAAATTCGATCTCTAGAAATTTATTTCTTTTTGAGTAATTAAATAATTTATGTGAAATCCCTTAACACACTTCCTGATAACATACCAAAATTTTCAAATGTTGCAGGGAAAGTCCATCTTTCAAAACATTTTCTATTAATAAATGTTCTCATTAACCACCATATTTGACACACAATACTGGGATATCACTCATTTGATTTTCATGAAATTGCATTTTGAGGCGTATATTGATTTCATTTTGTGAAAGAGAAAATTGGACTTAGAAAGAATAGGTACATGTTAGGATAAGCAAGGAAATGATAGAGCCTGGACTGAAATTCTGATTTCTTTGAATCTCAGACCCATTCTCTTTCCTCTCTACCACAATCCACAACAAAGAGAAGGCAATGAGATCCAAGTTGAGTGTTTGGGGAAGTAAAGGCAGGAAAGATATTGAACTTGAGATTTAGGGGTCAAAGTCACAACGTTCAAGGGTCAGCCTGAGAGGGACATGGACAGTTACAGTCTAAGGTTGGAAGAGCCTCATTTACATTACATGAAAGTGGTAAACAGGAAATTAATATACTTTTCTGTTTCTCCTATGCAATGAGAGCTGCCTCTTACATTTTCTATGTATCCCAACTACTCAATCTTTCACAGAATCTCTTTTAATAAGGGATTATAAATCATTTACCTTTTTTGTCATATATTCTCTACCTGTGTACTTGTATGTGTTGGTTCTTGACTTTTATAAAAATTTTTTTTCATTGTTGTTGTGTAGATTATTTAAGTTATTTTCTACAATGGTTTGGATTCCTAGCTGTGATTTCGAGATATGTAGATTGTTTTAGTTCAGCTGTTGGTTACCTTAAAATTGTGACCAATTTACATGTGGAAATGTTGGGATTGGTGCTTTTATTTATTCCTAATCAATCATCGTTAATTAAGTTGGTGTTATAAACCTAAATTCTTGCTTTCTGTCTGCCCTTTTCAATGTCAGTTATCTGTTTAACACATTGTGTTTGGTGATCAGCTTTGTGTATATCTAAAACAATTATTGGTATTTAGCTGTATCACTGTATTTCTAACTAATTTTAATGTCAGTTCATGTTTCCTATGACAATTTTCTCATAGTTAATCTTTGATCTCTAGTTCCTGCCCCATAGATTTTTTTTCTGGAAGGGTATTTGGGTGGATGGTATATTTTCTGAGTCCTTCCATATCTTAGATTGTCTTTTTGCTGCTTTCACATATGAATGACAACTTTGCCAGATGTTGAATTCTAACATCATTTCATTTCAAGTTATAATAGTAAAGATGATGTTACATAGTGTTCTATGCTTATGTGTTATTGAAAGGAAACTGTATGCAATTTTATGCCATTTGGGGCCATCTGACTCATTTATTTTTGTAACTTGCAATTTGAAAATTATACTAAATATGACTTTATTAATCAAATTTTCTTAGGACATGAAGTGCATTGTGAATTTTCAGACTCTGGCCTTTCTTCTTTTTATTAGCTTTAATTTTATTTACATATAATTTACATAGAGTAAAATGCAAATATCTGTTGATGAACATTTGAGTTGTTTCCAGTTTGAGGTTATAATGAACCAAGCTTCTAGGAACATTTTTAAACAAATCATTTTATAAACATACATTTTTATTTCTCTTGGAAAAATACATGGGCAGTGCATAGGTGTATTTTTAAATTAATTTTTTAATTTAAGTATAGTTGGTACACAGTCTTATATTAGTTACATTAGTTTCAGTTGTACAATATAGTTATTTGACATTTTTATACCTTATGTGTGATCATGCCACTAATTCTACTAATCATCTGTCACCTTGCAAACTAATCACAATATTATTGCCTATATTCCCCTTCCCCTTCTTACCCATCCCCTTCCGTTGGTAACCGTCCCATTGGTCTGTTTCTATGAGTCTGTTTTTGTTTTGTTTTAGATTCCACAAATAAGTGAAATCACATGGTATTTGTCTTTTCAACATTGTAAGAAGTTGCCAAACTATTTTCTGAAACAGTTGTACCATTTTACACCTCCATCAGAAATATATGGGAATCTTGCACCATATCCTCAGTGATATTTGGTATTGTCAGTATTTTCTTATTTTAGCCATTCTAGTATGCAGTGTGTACCTGTTTGGTTTTATTTTGCATTTCCCTAATGTTTGATAATATTGAACAAAATTCTCTTTCTCATTGGCATTTGTGTATTTTATTTGTGAGGTGTCAAAGTCTTTTGACCATTTTTGTTGTATTATTTATATTTTTAGTTTGAATTGTAGGTTATATACTATGGATACACATACCATGTTATATATTATTATTGTGGATATTTTATTGCACTCTGTGGTTAGCCTATCCATTTACTTAACTGAGTCTTCCGAACAGAGGTTTTACATTTAGATGAAGATTAATCTTTAATTTTTTCTCTTATGGTTGATGCTTTATAAAAAATTTTGCTCACCTCAAATATACTTGTGAAAATGTTCTTCTATGTGTTTTTTGTAGAAGGTTTATAATTTTATCTTATAAATTTGGACCTATAATCTATGCTGAATTATTTTGTATATCGTATGGCATGTAAGAATCAAGATTCATTTTTCCACATGAATGTTGTTATTTTTGCTCTATTTGTTGGAAAGAGTCTCCTTTCCTCCCTTGAATAGATTTTTTTTTTTACCTTAGAAGTCTTTTGAACAAATAAGGTTGAGTCCATTCTGCACTCTTCATTCTAGCCCAATGCATTACTATTGGTCTATCCTTACACCAATACTACTCTTGTAACTTTATAGGAAGTTTTTTAATCAGGTAGTGTTAATCCTCCAACTTTTTTCTTTTTCAACATTTTGGGGGGCTTTTTGGATCCTTTGAATTTTCATATAAATATTAGAAATGGCTTGTCAATTTCACAGAAAGTCAGGTGTTGTTTTTTTTTTTATGTCAGCAAATTTTTTTCTCGATTATTGCTTTGATTATTCCCTCCTTCCCTTCCTCCATTTTTTCCTTCCTTCGCAAGATTACTATTAATCATAGGTTGAAGCACCAGGATCTCTCTTTCTCTTTCTCTCTCTCCTATTTTCTCTCATAGTTTAACTGTTTTAGGACTTTGGAGTTCAGGATAAATTTCTCAATTTTATCTTCCAGTGTACTGATCTGATCTTCTGTTTGTAGCTACCTTTATTGAGGTTTTAATGGAGTGATTATGTTTTCATTTCCAACTAATTCTTGCTCTTTGATTTGTCCCTCTTACCACACTATCATGGTAGTGGTCCCTTGAATCTTGCTGATACATAGATTAGACATTTTGTAAAGGTTTATTTAATCCTGTTAGGAAATCAATACCAGAGACAGCCAGCTCCTTCCTCAAAACAAGGAGATATCAGGGCTGTTTTGTTTTTTCTTTTTAACCTAGCATAGTGCCTGGCACATGGTAAGTGCTCAGAAAAATATCTGTGGAGACAATGGATATATGTAATTTTTCTAAGTGCTTCCCTTCATTTATACTCCAGAAATTTTTAAGTTTCATGACTTTTCAGTTTTCTTTTACTTCCAGAAGGTTGCCTATGCTTGCCAACCTTTGTAGGAGTTGAGTGGGTTCTGTTAGAAATTGGTATGCTTCCTGTTCTCCTCAAATGTTACACAGAGGTCCTTTGAGTCTAGACAGAAGGAAGTAGGGAAGAAGCAAACAACCAGATCAACAAAAATGTCACAGTAAATTACCAGTATGAGAGGATCAGAGTGGGAGATGATTCCGTGGGTATGATGGCACAGAGCTGTCTCTGTGCCATATTATGGATTGCTTCCCACATCCTATGTATTGTACTCCCATGTCTGCTTTCGTTCTCCCTTTTCTAGAAGCAAATCATAGAACCTTCCAGTGTTGGCTGTGGGGCCCTGTACTGTTAGTCTGCAAAGGCAGGAAAGAAGAAATTTACACATGGTCATGTTTTCTGCTCTGGTCTCTGGATGTTTCCTTCCTTTAATAAGGCTTGGTTGAAGTATCTTTTTACTATTGTCTAATATTTAGCATTCCACCCTTGTTTATTTCTGATATGGAGTAATGCAGATCTCTTTCAGTGTCCAGTGCTCAGGGAACATTTCCAGTTTGAGTATTCCATTAGACGCTTCAGTGAGATTTTGGAAGGAAAGGTAGACTTTGTTCTCATGTAGTCATCTTTCCCCAGACTTTGAATGCTCTGGTCCGCCATAGCATCTTATTTCATGACTTGATATCAAAGTGTAATTAATACTCTATTTCTCTAGGGTCTCCGGTTCTGCCAGAATGACTTAAGGTTTTCCTCTGCCTCAAACCTAAAAATATCATTCTCCTAATGATAAGGCTCATGTTTCTAACCAAGTATTGTCCTGGGTTCATAGCTTGAAATGTGCCCTATTAAATATTTTTTTCTTTCCACAAACTATTATTTTACTTCTGAAAACACAGATGTGGATGAATCAGTGACCTCTGTCACAGAAATGTACATTTAGTGACACGTGTCTGGGAAAGGAAATGGCATCCTTTGCTAGACTTCTCTAGTCAAGAAAGATTGAATATCAGAACATTGGGGTTCTAGCTCTTTTTCTGACTTTTTAGCTCTCTTAGTACATCTGTGACTGAGGCAGTAGGAGCAGCAACAACAAAATAAAATAGCTGTACTTTGCATGGAAAGAAAATGCCCTGTATAGATTCATCATAGAGAACAATAGATTGGTTGCCTTGTAAATTACTGGATAAGATCCTGTTTTTATGCTGCTATACAACTTCTGTGTCCATCAGAGATATTCCTGAGAACAGATTAACTTTATTACCAGTTTCCAACACCAATAACTTTAAATAATTAGAACTTAAGCTAGCAATTTAATTTCCTGACAGCTAAAGAAGATTGCATATTGTAGGGAGACCAATATATCTATTTTATGTGGCAAATGGGTGGTATTATTCACCATGATTCATTTACCTGCTGTTTTGTGTGAACATTCTTTTGTCAAATTGATGGGTGACACAAGCTGTTCCACTAACACCGAGGAGAAATTACTGTTTTACCACAATATTCAGTGGCAGTGTTTGTACTTTGTATATGCAAAATTTCATGCAGGTAAAAGAAAGATCAATCAGTAAATATTTATTGAGCCCTCTGGTTTATGTTTGACTTGCTAGATTCAGTGGAGGAAGCAAAAATGCATAAAATATAGTGCTTAAAAGTTAGAGAAGAAATCATTTAGTCTGTGTAGCTTTATCTGTTCTAACACATTTGAAAAAGTGAAGTTCAAATCTAAGTTGAACTTTATCAAAGACTTTTTTTTTTTTTTTTTGAGGGCAGTGTCACTGGCCCTCATATGTGGGACCCGAACTGGGGCTGCTGGCTTGCCAAGCCAGCACTCAACCTCCGTGCCACTTGTCCGGCCCTATCAAGGACTTTTAAATCTCTTTATCAAGGACTTTTAAAAACCCATAGTTTGTTTGTCTGGCCAGACTTTTTTTAAAAGTCTAGGGAGTTTAGGGAGAATTGAACATATGTGTTTAACAAATAAATGGAACCGATTTCAGTTGTGGGCTAGTCCTTGTTAAAACTAGTGAATCAAGTATGGTCAGGCATGGTAGTGGGTAAGTAATCCCTGCATACTATTTTAGTGAGCAAACCAACAAGTCAACCAATAATTACAGCATGAAAATAGTTTAGTAGACATCTGCAGATATTTTTCTATGGACACATCACCTAAGTTCGTTTAGGGAATCCTCAAAAGCAGGGATAGTTGAACTAGCAATGTCTTGGAAGTTGAGAAGACTGTGCTCAGGCTTACATTTACGAGCCACTTCTGGATCTCAGGTGCTTGGACATAATCTGGAAGAAACCACCTAAATCCTTTTGGGGCCCTCTAAGACCATCCACCTGTTGCCTTAGTAAGCTCCTCCATTTCATTGTCAAACTTCCTAACCTGCCAGAGATTCTTCACTTCAGCACAATTTACTTCCACTTCTACTATTTCATTGAGTTGCCCGTGTCAAGACCACCAAGGACCTAAAGACTTCAAAGGACAATATTCAGTTTTCACCTTCCTTGAGCTCTCTTTAGTTTTTGGTATGTTTTATCTGCTCCTTCTTATGATAAACATGTTTTTTCCCTGACGTCTATAAAATGAAGATTCCCTGATTTTCTTATCACCTTTTTGGCTACTGTTCATTTTCCTTTGGCAGTTTCTTACTTTCCCTCCAGTCTTGAAATGCTGAAGCTCCTTAGGGCTGCATCTTTGGGTCCTCTCCTTTTGTTTGCTTGGGTGATTTCATTCCACTCCAAGGACCTCCCATATCATGTCTATGTTTAAGACTATTTCAGACTTCTCTCCTGAGAACTCCATATAATGTCCAAGTGCTCCCTTAACACCTCTATTTGGATTTATTATAGGCATCTCAAATGATCCTGTTCAAAACCGAACTGATGATCTTCCCCTTGAAATCTATTCTTCCACTACATTTTTTGTTGTTGAAACAAATGGACCATACCCTCAATTTCTCAAAGATAAAACCTGGGATTCATTTTCAATACTTCCTTCTCCCTTACTTCACACAGCTAAACAAACATCAAGTCTTGAGGATTTTACATATAAAATATTATTTAAATCTATCCTCTTCATCTAGTGTTATAGTTTCTACCCTTAGTTTTAAATTCTTCTTCTGCCTACATCTCCACAGTAGCCTTCTGAGTGGTGTCTTTGCTTCTATTTACTCCACTTCATTGTCTTCACAGAGGAAGTGTGATCTTTTAAGAAGGCAAATCAGGTCATGAACTTTAACTTGCATCATATACTTCACTGAATACCCATTGCGTATGGTGTTCCCACGATCTGGATTTGCCCCTAGTCCTGCTCTCTCTGTGGTGCTAAAATACCCAGGGAAATGTTACATCTTTCATCCAGATTTTGATAAATAGAACAGCAAATGGTCGGATTGAACTTCTGAGGAACTTCCTCTAAAATTTACATTTTGGCAATACCAAGAGGTACTTGCTATGTGGTTTCACATTCCTATGCCTTTTATTATTTGCTCTACCAAAAACCTTCCTCTTCTTTGCCTGGCATCTTCTCCCCAGGAAGTGTCCCTGTAACTTTCATATGTGGCAAAGTTTCTCGCTTTTGTGTTTCCAAAGAACTCTGCATTTAAAAAAAAATTCATCACCACTCACAGTTATTATTTATTCTAACCAGGATTTATTGTAACTGATATAAATATATTTTCTCATTTAATCCTCACAGTAGCCCTTTAAGGCAGGTACAATTATTATTCCCATTTTATGGATGAGGAAATTGATGCATTGGGAAATTAAGTAACATATAAGTATATAATTGTCGACGAGAAACATCCAGCCTAAGAGGAAGCTTACAACAGTTTGAGTCAAACTGACGACAGTTGCCAGGAAGCAAAATCTCAGTGGATTGAGAAAATGCTCCACAAAATGGCGGTTTGCAGCTTATTTTATACATAGAATCAAAGGAGGAGGGTCACATGAAATCCATTGGTGATAGATTAAGGGGGTGGGAGAAAGCAAAGTGGGGATATCTCTGAGACTGGATAAAAGTAAATTGGAGAGACAGGTATTTCTTTCACATAGATGGGTGCAGGATAGTTACTAGTTCACATAGAGATGTTAAGGGACAAGACTAATAATGAGGGATTCTGTACTTTCCTGCCCTGGTCCAGAAAAAGGGGTTACTGACATTCCAAGGAAGTCATTTTAGGTGCAAAAAGATAATAATCAGGCCCACTTAAAGGCACAGATTAACTTTATGAAGGAAACTGAAGTTGTGACTTCCCACCATGGCCCACTTAGTTATGAAATTTTTTTATGCTCACACCATCTTATGTGGTTATTTTCAGTCTCCTGAGCTTTTCAGGTTTAATATGTGGCCTCTTTTCTGTCTACATAATGGAGTTAGAATTTGAAACCAAGCACTTTGATTACCTGTCTGTAGGAACTTTGACTACATGTATGTGCTGACCACTGTGCTTTTCACACAGTGAAATGATCTGTTTCAGGGTCTATAATCACCATAAGACTATAAGCATGTAGACATTCAGAACTATATCTTACTCACTGTTCTAGCCTTATGTATCCTGGATAAACATGCTTTTTCCTTGGCTTCCCTACTCTACTGCCTGGCATATAGAGAGTACTCTTAAGTACTTGTTGAAATAATGGAATCAATTGGCTGTCTTAACATTTTATTGACAGGATTTCATTTTTCCTCTTAGAGCTCAGTGGGTATTTAGTGGTAATGGAATTTATAGCCATTATGGAATGTATGTGGTAGAAGAAACTCTAGCATCCAGAGATTATGCATTCTTTGTGAAACATTATCCATTTGGCTGTGGTTTGCGTGCCCGTGTTCAAAGGTCTGTGATCAATCTCTGTGCTCATCTCTTAGGCTGCCTTAGGCTAATACTACAAGGACTTTAAAGCAATCATCTTTGGCAGCTGAGCTCTTAGCAGGTCATCTTCATGCTATTAAGAGGTACTTGTCCTGATGAGTGTCAGAACAGAGGGAAAAAGTTATCAAATTGCATGGATTTCTAATCCATATGGAAGGAAATTGATATGGTTTAAGATGTCTCTGTGACATGTGTGATATGTGCTTGCTTGTTTTTTTTGACAATTTCAACTTACTTAAAAACTTTCTAGTATTTTGGGTAGATAACAAAAATTAACATTGTAGTAATTTTAGCACTTATAATTACTAATAACTTGACCCTGAAAGCAGTCTATTTTTACACTGTTTCAACAGAAATAGGATTTCTTCTTCCCCTACCCTCAGCTATAGAACATGATCCACAGATGGGAAAAGATTCCAGGTTTTTCTTTTTACTCCAAAGGAAATAGAAATTTAGGCTGACTAAAACACCCATTACAAAGCACTTTGGGTTAAATCAAGGTTCTAACACACACAGTCATTTGTTACAGTCATTAGGTTTTATTTGGATGTGAATGTTATTGCAGTCCCATAGTATCAGGGCAGCAATGGCTTCTCCACATACCAAAATGTTTAGCAAAACCACTTGTTTCCCTGCCCCTTTATTTTATGCACATGGGAGTGGTCAACTGTGAGCTGAGAAAAAATTAAAAAAAGGAAGAACCTCATAACTGCATCGTATTTGACTTCCTCAATTTTAATTTGTGGAATAGAGATTATGTTTAATTGGAAAAAGAGAGACATACTTTTGGAACATTTGTTCAGTGTGATTAACGAAAATAACCTTAACTGCAATTTTGACAATAACAAATGTGAGTATCATAAACCACAACACAGGTGTTTTATTTTGTGCTTCTATTTAGGAAGTGTGGCATAAACCTCAAAATGAAAACCATCATGACAATATGACTTAAGTACTACTGAAAGGCCTCATACCATTTTTCAAGCAGCATGGAAAGCATGACCTTTTCGTGCTCCTTAGAATGGGCCATGTTTCTTCATGTGATGCTGGGGCTTCCATTTTTGCCCTTGTAGCAGAAGTGGCTAAGTAATTCCTTGTCTTTTTCTTTTTTTTTTTTACGTCTGTTACTGTTGAGTAGCTATTATTATATTTGGCTAACAAAGTGATTGAATTTCAAAAAGCTCCAGTGGGAGAAACATGAAGCAATGTTTCTCTTCTCATGAGAAAGTTTCAACAGAACCCAAAATTGAGGATGACTAGCAAGAAGCTGTGTAATGTCAAAAATACTGATGGCCACATTAGTTAGAATGTAGGTTTGGTTGTGCAACGAAGTCCAAAATAACAATGGCTTAAGAAAAATAGAAGTTCATTTATTTTTCTAGTAATGGCCCAAATGTGAACAAACCAGGACTAAAGGCTATACATCATCCAGGACCCACTCTTTCTACATTGTTGCTCAGTCATTTTTAATTTGTGATTTCCATTTCATGGTCTAAAATAGATGCTGCAACTCTCATCATCATGTCTACCTTCTAGCCAACCATAAGCGGAGAAGGTGAAGTGAAGAGAATGCTACTTTTATTTACTATCATGACACAGAAGTTGTAACAATCATTTCTAATTACATGCTGTAAGCCAGAATTTAGCTACATGAACTAACCTAGCTGCAAAGAAATTTGAGCAATGTACTCTTTTGTTGCATGGTCATCTGACTAGCTAAAATCAAGGATTTTACAATTAAAAGAAAAAGGGGAGAATGGATTTTGGGAAATAGCTGGTAATGCTATGATCACTGCTGGTAAAAAGTGAGGGAGGACCGGCCCAGTGGCACGTTGGTTAAGAGCTGGCTTGGGATGCCAGTGGCCCCGGTTCAGATCCCACATATGAGGGCCAGTGACACTGCCCTTACAGCTAAGATGGTGAACAACAGCTCCACCTGGAGCTGGGTTGCTGTGAGTCCCCGGGATGGCATAGCTGCAGCCCCTGCTGCAGTGGGCTGCCATAGGCTATAGTAAGTGGCCGGCAGCCAGTGTGAGCTGCCAATAGCCGCAGTGAACGGCCGTCCAGAGGCCAGCAACCCATCTGCCTCACCCAAGAAGAGGGCAATGATGATACCAACATGGGCTAGTGAAGCCACGTTCTCCACAACTAGACTGAAGAACAAAAGGACAGCAAATTGTCTGTTCCCCTTCCCCAGTTCCCCAACGCTGTTCCCCTCCCCCAATTCCCCAATTTAAAAAAAAAAAAAGTGAGTGAGTAGAGAAATAATGTGGAATGGGGGTAAGTAGATGATCATTCGTTAACTCTGGTAACGTGTGAGTATATAAAACACAGAGAGTAATTATGATTAATTAAAGTTGAAAAGATATTTGCTGGCTAGATATCATAGAATGGATAAAAAGTTTAAAGAACCAGACACAGGACTAGGCTCAAGATAATACAGCCACAGATATATGCAAATCCCACTAGGGAATGGTCCACTTATGGTGATGTGACTGGTGACATCACTCCTTAGACTCAGATTCTTGATTCTGTTGCCAATATCATCATGAGAAACCAGGTATGATGCCAAAGCTAGAAATGAATTGAAACCTGTCTCTCCTTCTTTGAATCCTCATGCCAGACTTTAAATCTGAGGTTAGGAAAACAGATTTGTTGAGTTTAGCACAAGAGCCTGCCTCCCAGCTGCCAGAGCTCTGAGAGTGTAAGTATCTGCCCTTCTAGGCATTGACAGTGGGTGGCGAAAGTGTCTTCACCAAAGATTGATGTACACAATTGTGGACCCAAAGCATGGAAAGGGGTTCAGTACAATGTGATATATAGATGATGTAGTACAGAATTGTACACCTGAAACCTATGTAACTTTACTAACCATTGTCACCCCAATAAACTTTAATTAAAAAAAAAAGAAAGGGGTTCATTTCTGAGTTGACGAGTTTAAAAATGCCAACAATGTGCACTATAATGACCAACATATTTTTCAAATTGGGCAAAAATAACATAAATGTGTGGTTTTAGAGGTAGAGAAACCTGGGTTCTAGTCATTGTTCTGTAAAATCGAGGTATTTATAATGCCCACCTCCTAGGGTTTAGTGGACGATGTATGTAGAATAGATGCTTAATAAATTGAGGAAAAATGAAAAGATATACATACCAACTTTTAAATATAGTTTGAAGATTGTAAAATATTTTCTTCCTATCTAGGTAGTCTGAATATTATTGGTCCATCCATATCATTAACTGATTAGCCATTATTTCAGTTCAACTAGCTAATAAATATATGCTGATATTCTAAAATTAATTTGAAATCCAAATATAATAGCAAGGTTGACAATTGGGCCAATTTGGTGCCCACTTTAAACTTACCCAGATTTATAAACTAGATGAAGAAAATATTGTATATTACTTTTTATAGTGGATTAAAGAGAACAAACTTATCCCTACAGTGTATAAGTACAAAGAGTAACATCTCAAATATGTATTCCAATAATTGTTCTCTGCAGATATTAAGTGAATGGCTTTTCTTTCCTTCTCTCAGGAGTGCATTCTCCTTGACAGCACTTTTGCACTGATAAATAAGCATTTAAAACTTGATCATGTCTACCAACGACTTCAAAGTTTCTTGTCTAAAAAACATCTTAAGCAGCATTATGAAGAATGACAAAGGCAGGCTTAAGTACCTCCGCAGGATGGTGTTCAGCACCTGGGAAATTCGTGAAGACCATATGGACTGTCAAAAGTTCAATGTACTAGAGAAGAAAACTCGGTGCGGTGACAGCATTTGAATAAAAAAATCATTGTAAACAACAGCTCTAGGGGATTACTGTGATCGTTGAAAGAGTTGCAGGTTCTGCTGTTCACAGAGAAACTGTAAACTAAACTATAAACTCAGTTGTGGAAGAGGCAACCAGATGAAGGGACAGAACCATAAAAAATTTTTTGGGCAAATGAGATCAATGTCCCTTTACTTGACCTTCGTTCTCAGGAGTCTCAGGTTTACATATGTATTATGTCCATGTATGTTAAAGGATGAAGTCAATGTAGTGAAATAAAAGTAAGCTGTTTTTGTTTGTTTGATTTCTATTGTTTAAAAGGCAGATCAATTTGTTAAAATTTCTATATCAGTAAAATTAACACAAAATGTGGATGACCTAAATTATGAAACTATTTTAAGGTAACACAGTTAGCTTTTTTAAAATTACAATTTGTGCACTGCTATTTGAATAATTGTTTCTGAATTTCCTGGAACAAAAGAGTAAGCTCTATGAATATTCCTTTTATATATTTCCAAGATTAAATTAATTTTATTCATTTTCTTAAGATTCATTAGATGAAACTTGCCAAGTGATATGGGAGATCTATCTACCTACCTATGTATTTATTTTTCTTTCCAAGTTCTGCATGATGTTATTAAAAAACTGGAATATATATCTGCTTTTGTAATTTTGGAGAATATAAAAAATATTGTAATGTCAGATACTGGCTAAGTAAACCTAAGATATTATTGTAATATTTCTCTGCCATCAAAGAGTAAGCAGAGGAAAAATGATGAGAAATTTATAAAGTAAAAGATGAAAATTATAAAATGAAAAGAGGCAACATGTATAATTTGTTAAATGAGGGTAAAAAAAAACCCAAAAACTTGATTTGTAATTGTCCCATAGAGGAACGTTAATGTTAGATTTAAAGAAGAATCTATAAGGGCCGACCGAGTTGCACGGTGGTTAAGTGCTTGCTTGGGAAGCCAGCTGCCCTGGTTCGGTCCCACCTATGAGGGCCAGTGACACTGCACTCAAAAAAAAAAAAAAAAAAAGAAGAAGCTATAGTATGAGTGTGTGTTGTTAGAATGCTAGGTGCTGTATTTATTTTAGTGAAGTCGCCAGCATCTTATCTTTCTTGTATTCTCACCATAAGGCATAATAGAAGCTTTGCAGAATGCTAAATAATCTTCAAAAGATCCATTATAGGACACTGTTACCTATAAGAAACTCAGCCTCAGACAGTGAGAAGTGAGTATTTTTCAAATTAACTTTCTTTTTTTCAAGTATAAAGATAGCACATTCTAATTGTTTAAAATGCAGAAAATAAAGACGCAAATAAATATCACAGTAAATTTGCCATTCAGAGTTAATCACTATTAACATTTTGTTTCACTTCATTCCAATCTTTTTTTTCTTTTTTAGGTATACATATAAGGATGCAAAGCACCCATTAAAATGTTTGTGAAGAGGGGCTGGCCGAGTGGTGCGGTGGTTAAGCGCTGGCTTGGGAAGCCAGCGGCCCCGGTTCGGGTCCCACATATGAGGGCCAGTAACACTGCCCTCAAAAAAAAAAAAAAAAAAAAATGTTTGTGAAGAAATTTGGAAGGCATGGGAAATTGCTTGGAAAAAAATAGACCATTTAGAACTATATGAACAAGCTATTCTGGAGTGTTTTTAATATTTAGTGAACATTAGGCAGCAGCAGGTCTTTACTTACATGCAATCAGCAGGGTCCTTTTTATTAGGCATTTCCATTTTAACAAAACAAATGACTTATGGTAGCTGTTGAGTTCCTGTATTGCTATCTGCTCTGTGATGGTAGGATTATACAGTCATCAAAGAATGGGGTACTTGACACTTTGGGGAGTCAAAACCACAACTCATGACACCAAAGTGGGACAGATTAAGTATTAAAATGTGATATTGATTATTTGTGGGATAGTAGCTCACAAAAGTGAATATTCGTTGTGGACCCAAGTATTTGAGAGAAAGCTTTATGGTTGAAGTAGAGACTGAGCTGGGCCTAGAAGAAAGGGAAGATTTGGCAAAGAAAAGGCCAAAGAAAATTTTACTGGACAGATGGGCAGGTCAGGGCATGTTAGATTATGAAGGCTTAGTTCCAAAAGGAATTTGGATATAGTGTTGTAACTCTAGGATGTGAAATGGGTTTCAACTTGCATGTAAACTGTTTGACTGGTAGTAGCTGTCAGGTGGGGACCTTGCTGAGAAAGATTCTAAGCATTGTCAAGGGCTGAAAATCCAAGATACTGTGATTAGTGATGTTTGCTAAGGGCATGGGAGGGGCAGGTTTGGCACAAATGCTATGAACTTGTCTACTATCCAGTAGGCTACAAAGCAGTGGATTTTTTTTATAGCCAAGTCACCTTTAAATATGATTTTAAAATGTACATTTAACAAACAGTTTATTCCTATAGTATTTCAAGTGTAGAAAATGAGGATATGAACAATGTTGATCAATACCAGTACTTTTGAACATGATACAGTGAAGATCAAAATACACCTTATATTTCTTTAGTCGATCGATATAGGAAATTAATTTGAACCAAAAATTTTTTTTGGGGAGGAAATAGTTTAGTCGATAATTCTAAAATAACATAAACAATCTCATTTAATTCATCGTGTATGAGGAAGGTGATTTTTTTTTCCAAGCTTTATTAGCACAAGATATTTTTGTATTTATTTATATGATATTTATATATCAAAAGATTAAGTATTGAGCCAGCCAAGTGGCACAGTGGTTAAGAGCTGCCTTGGGACGCCAGCGGCCCTGGTTCGGATCCCACATACGAGGGCCAGTGACATTGCCCTCTAAAAAAAAAAAAGTGAAGTCCTATTTTAGCCTCTTTAATTAGTGGAGCAATCAATTGGGAACCGATGTTGTTTATTTTCCCAAATAATTAATTTATTTACCGTAACTTCTAATTGTTCTTTGGTAGTATGTAGAAACTTGATTGATTTTTGTATATTGAATTTGTATCCTGTGTCCTTGCTCAGTTCAACATATTAATTCTAGTAGCGTCCTTTTCTGTGGATTCTTGTAGATTTTATATGTAGGCAATCATGTTTTCTGCAAATTAAGACGGTTTGATTTCTTCTTTTCAGATCTGTATGCCTTTTCTATCTTTTCCTTGCCTATTGCACTGCCAGGGACCTCCAGTATGATGGTTGAATAGGAGTGGTGGAAGGGGACATGCTTGTCTTTTTCCAAATTTTAGGGAAAAAGCATCCAGTCTTTCACTATTAAGTATGATGTCAGCTGTATCTCTATTCATTTTGCATTTAATAATCCCATTGATCGCTGAGGGTTGTTGCAATCTTTAAAATGTGGATTTGTTATTTCTCCTGGCATTTCAAAAAATTACCAAATGTAAGATGATAATGACCATTTGTCAGTATGAATCTATTCAGAATAGAGACCAACAGGTGAAAGATTGGAACATTAATTTCCATGCCCTTTGGGTTCCTCTGCTTCTTGGGAACATATTTGCTGACATAGAGCTTGACATCAAGGCCACCTGAAATAGTTCCTTCTCAAATGACAGGAAAAAAGCCTATTATCCTGCCCTTTCTGTGTGCTGAATAGTAATGCCCTCAAATATCAATACATCCAGGGTAACGTAGGGTTTGTGAGCATTCTCAAAAGACTGACCAAGGTCAGTGGCAGACCAATAATCAAAGCATGATCATCTTTCCCAAAGAGAAGGCAGAAATTAAAACTGGGTGCTTTTTTTAGGATGAAGCTTTTTTAAGGAAAAAGTTAAAAAAAAGAGAGACAATGTCTTGCTACAGATCCTCAGAGAAAGCAGCAAATGTCACTGTTGTGTAAAACAATATTTGTTTGAGCTTTTTATAGTACTTGTTGTTTTCTCACTATAAAAAAGTACTGATTTTGAAAAGTATAAGTATTTCACATTTGTATATAAGTGAAAAAGTAAAACTACCTGTAACCTCACTATACATTGATAACCACTGTCAATATATAATTCCAAATTTTTTCCTCTAGATCTACGTATACATCTACATCTCCTGCTACATCAAGCTCTCTCTAAAGTTCATACTGTATATATTTTATTACATTTTCTTCTACATAAGGCGATATAGTGAAATGTTCCTCCATTGCACCAGAAAAGGCTAGTTGAATTCCAAAGATCTGAGCTCTCGTTCCACAGTGTAGACGTGTTGTTGGGAAGCAGCTACCTGGCTGAGGACTGCATATCTTAGCCCTTTTGTAGTGATGTGGGGCCCTGTCACTGGTTTTGGTAAAGTGGAATAGGAACTAAAGTGATATGCCACACCTGGGTCGAGGAGGCTCAGTGTCTGCCTGCCTTTCCCATCCTTTCATTCACATCCAGGATGCACTTGGAGGCCACTCATTCATTTCTTCTATTGCCAAGAGCAAAACATGACCTCAAGATAGCCTGCTGGTCCCAGGAGGAGAATAAAAGACACATGGAGCAGAACCACCTCAGCGTCCCCATAAAGCTGACTCAGAGTTGCCCTGGATGACTTGCAAACTTGTGATTGAGAAATGAGTGATTGCTGTTTTTTTTGCATTTAGTGTGTTTCCCAGAAGTTGATGTACACGGAGTACACATAATTGAGTCTAGAAAGAGATATTGTCTCAGAAAGAACGAGGGATGTGGTTTTTGACAAATGGCCTTGATTGGAATGAAATACATGCAAACCCCCCAAAGTCTTTGAGAAAATTGTGTTGGCAAACCGACCTAGACTGCACTAAAAGGGACTGAGACTATATGATATATGAAAATGACCTCTTAACATTCCATAGGCAGGAAGCAGGCTGAAAAGGCTACTCAGGATTCAAGAATGGTGTATTTTCTGACGTCCTTTTTGGAGAGTCAGGGAAGAGAATATAAAAGGAAGGACCTCCACCTCACCCACAGAGGGCTTTGTCAACAGACCTGGAGAATAACGGGTTAGGAAGAGACTTCCAGGGATCAGAACTTGGGCCAAATCAAGGAACATTTCCCTCAGAAAAGCATGGCACACATGTACAGTGCACTTATAGAATTGCTATGGACCTTTGATTGCCAGGTGCCTCTCATTCTTTCCTTTTGCAAATGGGAGTGTTTATTGTGATTATCCTGTCCTTGTTTCATTATTGTATTTTGGATGAGATATGGGAGATGATTTGTCCATTTAGATCATGGATCTCTAAATCAAGAGGAGGCACATTTAGACTGGAAGTAGGTCAGGAGATCCTGGACTTCAAGTCTGATGTTATCAGTGGATGTGATTTGGGGGAGGACTTGAGATGGGGGTGAGTATTTTGAATATGAAAGTAATACTAATATTTGTAAACAATAGGACTATGATAGATTAGATCATTGTTCAGAAATATTCACTTTCCTCCCTCACCTCCACCTTTCCATATGAGAACGTACTTCTCTGCACTTTAACTTTGGGCTTGGCCATATGACTTGTTTTAGCAAGTGCTATGTTAGCCTCCATGATGCAAGCAAATGCTTAAAATGTGCTTAGTGGCTCTTGCCTTTTTGTGTGCCTGCCGTCTTCATGAAAAGGACAAGCTCCTGATAATCCACTGGTCTCGGGAGAAGAATGAGTCAGGTGGAGGAGAACCATTCCAGGGACTGCCACCTAAAACAAAGCTGTCACACAGGTCACCAACAAAACTGAGCAAGAAATACATGCTCATTTTTATATTGCCTGTTAGTTTGAGGTTGTTTTGTGAGGTATCTGTATGATTTGTTTCTTACCCTCTTCAAACTTCTGCCAAAATGTCAACTTCTTTTAGCAATGACTCACCATTTTAAAAATGACAATCCTCTCTCTAGTTCAATACATCCTATTTCTTCCCTCTCTCTTCTTCTCCATAGTGGATGCCATCTTGTAATATACCACATAATTTACTCATTTTGGGGGGTTTCTCATCTGTCTTCCCCAAATAGAATATAAGCTCCATTATGTAGATATTTTTGACTATTTTCTTTACTGCTATATCCTCAGCACCCAGAACATTGCCTGCACATAGTAGGAACTCAAAAATTTTGGTGAAATGAATGCATTAATCAATTTATGCATAGACAAAGATTAAAAGAAGTGTGGAAATATTAACAGTGGTTATTGCTGGTTTCTGTGAATATGGTGATTTTCATTTTCATCATATTTTCTGTATTTTTCCAAATTATTCAAAACAAATATACGTAATATATTTAATGAAAACAAAAACAAGTTTCCAAAATTGATTTGACCAGCCAGAAACTTCAGGGTTTTTTCAACTTATTGTAAGATTATCGAGATTGTCCATTTATTAGTATGCATAACTTTTGTCCTAGAGTATATTGTGACATAAGGATCTGTGGGCAGAAGACAACTCAAAACAGAAGGCAAGTGGGCCAAACAGAGAAAGTTGAGAAGCTGAGAGTGTTGAGAATTGAGACTGGATAAAAGAATCATATCCCAGAAATGCATCCTGTAAGTGTATGAATCTGAGCAATCTTCACTTTTTTCATCCTCCTTTCTCTCACAGTAAAGTGTTGCCAAGTGGTCCTGTTTCTAATTATTCTAGAACTTTCAGTCAAGTTCAAGTGATGCCTCTTTTTAGACATTTTAATGAATTATTTTACTGCACCTATACATTTACGATAAAAGTACATTAAGGAATTTCATAAAAAAAACCCTGGTTAAGAAATGTCACTGTTATTTTTTGCATGGTACCAGTCGATATACTGGTATAATCATAGTAGTAACAATATTAGTAGGATGGTCTGGTTTTTATCAGATTATTAGGCTCCATTTAGAGGAGTTGGAGTAACTGCATGAAGTTTTTTCTTCTAGGTCCAATGGTAACTTCAAGCCTGAGATGACCATGCAAGAGAAAGATAGTGGCCATGCAGGATGAGAGCTGTTGGATGATGTTGTTTTCTCCACACACCTACTCCCTGTTTTTCTTCCTATCTTTACCACATTTGGAAGACTGGAGAGGCTGAGCAGTAAATTCTGAGACCCAGTGCCAGGTAAATTTTTCTAAGAAGAAAGTGATCTATCTTGCTTAATATAAGTTTCTTGTGATGCACATGGTGTGCCAGGAGTATGGATGAAAGTGATAGCATAGGGATAAAGAACATGGGAGTTTGGAGAAAGATGGAATTTGATTTGAATTTCAGCTCTACCATTTACTAGCAGTATTCCCTTGTCAAGTAACTAAGTATTCTGGACCTCACTTGTATCATCTGTAAATGGGAAAAACAAGGATTAAATGAGATACCATTTGCAAAATGCTCAGTATTGTATATAATCACTATCAAGTATTTAACAAATTAAAGCTGCTATAATACTATTACTACTTCTACTACTGCTATAATTTTCTTACTAATACCTGTAGTTCACCAGTAGGTAGGCTGGCAAGTTTGTCTTCTGGAGAATGAAGAGAGGGGAAACTTGTAAAAAAAAAATTTAAAAAGAATACGCCTAAAGTTCCCAGCTTTCCACTAAGTGATGGTTGTTTATTGCATTTTCGTTTTGAAATTTAATAGCAGAGCTTCACTGTATAACTACCACAGTGTCATTTAACTTGGTACATCTTGACCTTGAATGATGCTGTTCTTTGTTCTAGAAATCAATACATGTGCTGAATCTCAGTCATGGTGATCAAATCTATATATTTTATTTTTTCATGGAAAAAAAAAAAAAGAAACTAGAGCATCACCAGGGTGGAGGATTGCAGATATTTTTCCTGTTAAGTATGTAAAACATAAAGTTCAGTGGATGGGGTGACCAGTTAGCTCAGTTGGCTAGAGCTTGATGCTGATAACACCAAGGTTGCTGGTTTTGAATAAAAGCAGAAAAAATTCAGCGGATGGACAACAAAGAGTTATGAAACACCACCGTAGACCATGAAAAACAATATCAGGGGAGACGCTTCCACATTCATATTATACATTTGCTTCTCATCAACGTTCCCTCTGATTAAAAGTATGGTGATGAGTACCATAAACATTCATGTGATATTAAGGAATCAGCCATCCCTCTCTCTAGGGTGGGCCTTTGCCACCCTACTGCTCTTTTCATGTTTTTGAATCTGGTCTCTTTACATTAATAACTCAAAATCTTCTCAGGCATGTTAAAAATAGATTGTAAGAGAACTGAATGCAGCGTTTCCCTTCTCCCTCCCACTCCTTTTCTCGACTGTAATATAATGGCACTCCAAAGAAACAGTCCACGGAAATCAGGATTTTCTCAGCAGTTTGTGTGGGAAGTGCAGACTATTGTGAGCAAGTGTTACAGCCCGCTGCCTGACAGGAAGTCGTCCTGGAAAAGTTAACCGAACAAACACCTTCCATTGTCTATAGAGCTTGAAAGTCCAATGAAATCTCCTTAATTCTATCTCTGAGCCAACTTCGTGACTGTTAATACATTTAACCCTTTTGATTCTAGAGTCTCAGGTGTATTCAAGGCTTTTTTCCTCAGTGCTTCTTAACCTTTTCAGATTCTTGGACTCCTCTGAGAATCCAGTGGGATTGAACAATAAATCCATGTGCTCCTTTTTCATGGGAATCCTTGTTTTTTCCCCACTCCTCTCCCCCATGTCGAATTATTCTGTAGCCATTCTGAATAGTTAATGGTCAAGGGAAAAACTCTAAAGAAGAGAATGTGAGTCTCCCTTCTCTCATGCAACTCCATTGCATATTCCTCATCTCTTTCTTTGCAAGTTTTGAAAAAACATGGCTGAGCTTCTTATGGCAATTTTTTAAATTAAATTTATTGGGGTGACATTGGTTAATAAAATTATATAGATACAATTTTATAATACACCATCTATATATTGCATTGTGTTCACTATCCAAAGTCTAATCTTCTGTCACCATGTATTTGACCCCCTTTTCCCTCTACCTCCTTCGCTCCCCCCTCCCCTCTGGTAAGCACTAAGCTGTTGTCTATGTCTTTGAGTTTTTGTTTGTTCATTTGTTGCTTTTGGTTTTGTATCCCACATAGGAGTGAAGTAATATGTTTCTCGACTTTTTCTGTTTGATTTAGCATGGGAATCACAAGATCCATCCATATTGTCATAAAATGGCACTATTTCATCTTTTCTTATGGCTGAAAAATATTCCATTGCACGAGGTCTGACAATTAAGTTTGAGAATGTGTTGCAACGATGTTGCTAACCTTTTTTGATATGAGATGGATTATTCATTATGATTTTGTACCAACTGGCCAAACAGTTAACCAAGTTTACTGTTTGGAAGTGCTGAAAAGACTGCATGAAAAAGTTAGATGACCTGAACTTTTCTCCAGCAATTCATGGTTCTTGCATCACGACAATGCACCAGCTCACATGGCACTGCCTGTGAGGGAGATTTTAGCCAATAAACAAATCACTGTATTGGAATACCGTCCCTACTCACCTGATCTGGCTCCCAATGACTTCTTTCTTTACCTGAAGATAAAGGAAATATTGAAAGGAAGATATTTGCATGACATTCAAGACATCAAGGGTAACACGATGACCATTCCAGGAAAAGAATTGATGGCCATTCCAAAAAGAGTTCCAAAATTGCTTTGAAGGGTGGACTAGGCGTGGTTGTCAGTGCATAGCTTCCAAGGCGAATACTTTGAAGGTGACCACAGTGATATTCAACAATGAGGTATGTAGCACTTTTTCTGTGATGAGTTCACGGACTTAATAGTCAGACCTTGTATATATGTACTACTTCTTCTTTATCCAATCATCTATCAAAAGACACTGGTTGTTTCCATATATTGGCCACCATGAACAATGTTACAGTGAACACAGGGGTACATATATCTTTATGAATATATGTCTTCAGATTTTGGGGTAGATACCCAGAGGAGGGATTGCTGGGTTATATGGTAATTTTATTTTTAATCTTTTGAGCAACCTCCATACTGTTTTCAGTAGTGGCTGTACCAATTTACATTCCCACCAGCAGTATATGAGGGTTCCTTTTTCCCCACAACCTCTCCAACGCCTTTGTTATCACTTGTCTTGTTGATGATAGCCACTCTAACAGGTGTGAGGTGGTATTTCATTGTGGTTTTGGTTTGTATTTCCCTAATAGCTAGTGAAGTTGAGCATGTTTTCATATATCTGTTGGCTGTTTGTATGTCTTCTTGGGAGAAGTGTCATGACAACAATTTTAAAAGCTGTTAATTGCTTTTATAGCCTCAGTTATCAAAATGACAACATGTAGGCTTAATTTTCCCCCCACCATAATAAAACTAAACACATTAACATTATAAATGAGTATACAGAAGAATTAGAATAGGAAGGCAGAGAAGGAACAAACTTGGGCATGTTTGTTATAACACTGTCTAAATGTTTGAAGGGCATTGTAGCAATATAGCAGCCATAGAATCATCATTCTATCTTGCTTCAGAGGGAAATTGCAAAAGAAGGATTTTTTGTTTTTTTATTTATCAGGCTTTGGTTAAACCTAAGATCCTAAGGGTTAGCTGTTCAATCATGGAACTGGCTGACTTAGAAGGTAAGGAGTTTGTCATCACTGGGAATATTCAAGTGAAGGATGCTACATTATCTGTTAGGAGTATTTGTAGAAGGCATTTCTGTTCTCTGTGGCTTGATAACCTCTATCACACCTTTGCACTAAAAATTCTGCAAGTGTCCAAAAAATATAGTTGGTGCATGAGAAGAAAACTTTTGAGATATCTGTTCTTTCGTTTTCTTTTTCCCTGTGCCTATGCCCAAGAGAGTAATTTTGATTGGTGTTGAGATGGAGTTCCAACTCTCTGACATCATCTATTTTCTGTGCTGCCTTAGATATCTATGATGCTATTACGTGAGAGCTACAACCGTTTTCCCAATATCTTGAAAGTAACAAAGTGACCTGTTATCCATTGGGTATTGATTGCTTTCATCTGGGAAGCATGAAATCACACTCTGACCTTCAAGGGAACAGTACATCAGATTTAACTGTTTCTTGAGACATTTCTTTTCTCAAGCATTTTCATTACTAGTATTTGAGAGTTTATATATAAAATTATTGTTTTTGTTTTTCATCTAAGACCATATCATCTGTTGTTATCTGTGTTGAGTGTATAGGCTGTGAATTGTCAGGTTGAGAAAATATGATGGCATTTGGCACTCAGGATTGTTTTCCAAATGGATTCCTCATGACCGAGGCTCTGTGATCTCTGAAATCCCTGACCCTGAACAACAGAAATTTATTTTCTCACAGTTCTGGAAGCTCAAGTCTGAGATCACGGTGCCAGCTTGGTCAGTTTCTGGTGAGAGAACTCTTCCTGGCTTGCAGATGGCCACCTTCTCTTTGTGTCCTCACACGACCTTTCCTTGGTGTGTGTGTATGTGGTATAGGAGGGAGGGAGGGAGGAAGGTAGGGAGGGAAGGAGAGAGAATTAAATCAATAAGCATTTTTTAACTGAGTAATTGCTAAGTAGCCAGGTGTGATAAAAGAGGCATCTTCCTTTCCCTACAACAAACAAATGAAACCCAGAAAGACATTGACTTTGCCCTCGGAGGTTTGGAATTTATTTGAGGAGATAAGACTGAATCAGTGTACAAATAAAAAGTATATTAAAAAGAAAAGCCCATGTATATTAAGCATTGAGTACTTGGATTAGGTAAGAGGTACAATTAATGTTCAGGGGATCATCGTAGGGTGAGAAGATCTGTGAAGATTCTGATCTTAGAGGATACAGGATGAAGGATGAGCTGGGCAGTGACAGAAGTTTAGGATTTGAGGAGATCAGAGAAGGCTTCCTAGAAGAGGTGATTTTTTAACAGTTAGGGAAAAGAGAATGGGGTGAGGGAATCGGCATGTCAAGCAGAGAGGCTCAGTGGCAAAAAAGAGCCCACAGTGGTGGTGTGCGGGTCGGGGGGAAACCTTGCGCAGTTACTGTAGCTGGAGGTGGAGGGCCTGACACCGAGTGGAGAGAGAAGAGGTCACGAGTCATATCACTAGGGCTCAGTGGGCCATATTTCAACCTGAAGATCACAGGTCTTCAAACCGCAGGTTGTTTCCTTCCAATGAAAATTTTATGTGGAGGCTTAGCATATATACCAGAGGTGGGCAATGCTGCTGTAGTTAGGGCCAGGGTGGGACTAGAGCCCTGCCTCCTCAGCACTGCCTCTGTATGCTGTCATCCGACAGTGACCCGTGCAGTTCAGACTGGCGTTCCCTGTCACCTGGATTACAGCAACAGCCTCCTCTTCCAGTCTTGTCCCTTCTCTCATCTACCCTCCATATGACACCAGAGAGTTTTCTAAAAGGCAGGTCTGAGTTTTCCATTCCTCTGTTTAAATCCCTGTAATTGTTCCTAGCTGCCTATGAGAATATGCCTAAATTCCATAGGCCCCACCTACTGCTTCATTTTCCATTCTTGCCAAGTTCTTTCCATCACACTTGCACTCAGGTTGATGTCCTAGCTACACCAAAAGCTTGCAATTTTGTCTTGTCCAGCTCTTGGTTCTACCGCTGCCTTTGTCTGGAATGACCTCCATACTGCTCTCTCAACACACTCACCTTTAAGCCCTAGCTCAAAGATCACCCTCACCACAAGGACTTCCTAACCTCCTTTGCCCTCGAGTGGATCGGTCCATACTCTTTTTTATACCTACCTGTAACCATAGATATAAATCCCATGATTGTAGCCATGTATGGGGACAGATACAAGACACAAGAAGTTTGAATCAATAGGATTCAGTCAGAGACCAGATATGGTGAATGAAGGATTTGGAGGAGTCTGGGCCGACTCCCAGGTTTGTCTCAGGATTGGCATGTACTCTCACGGAGAATATAGGTACGAATGGTTTGGAGAGGGAAAGACGAGTTCCATTTTGGTGAAGTTAAATTTTCATTGCCTATGGAGATCCAGATTGAGATGAGCAGCAGACTGTTAGCTATATGAGCCTGGAATGCAGGAAAGGTCTGGAGGCACACCTTTGGGAATCAATAGGTAAATAGTTGGTATATCGGTAGGAATTAATAAAATTATTCAAGGTCAGACTGTAGTGGAAGAGGGAAAGAGAGATGTGAATCATGTGATTAAGGAAGAAGGTAGGCTGGGAATAGATGTCCCATATCATCCAGGTTCCATTTTCCCCATGATTTCGGTCCCTGGGACCACAAAGATAATCATGCAACTTCATAAAAGCTTTGTAAACAAAAAAGCTGTGTTTGTTTTCTATGGCCTTTGCCACTCCAATGTCCAGTGAAATATTTGATGGATCTTATAAACTACCAGATAATGTATCCTGATGACTGCAATGAGGGAACTCTCTCTAACCTCATCCATCATCTGTGATTACATACAATACCAGTACAGTTATGATTCAATATTTAGAAAAAGAAAAATTGGTAAAATTATAACAGGACTTTGAGTTTTAGGATATTTCTGGTTATTAAAACTCGATTCTTTAAATAATTTAGAAACTACTAAAGGACTGTCTCTGAACATGGCTCTCAGATGTTGTAATAGATTCTCACCAGAAATGGGTTTTCCTAATTAATATGTCACAAACACATAATACATTTTACAGCAAGAGAAAATTAAGCATGGACATATTATTCAAACGATTCTCTATTTTCTTCACTAAGGGGAAAGAAATATCTTCTTGGTCACAGGAAGAGAGAGAATAATAAATGCATGATTATACTGTATAGATGAAGTGACTTCATCTTGTGATAAATGAAGGTGCGTAGAGAATTCCCTTGAGTCGAGTGCGTGGTAAGTTCAATCATGCAAGCCATCTACAATGGCCCACATGTGACTCATTGCAGGCATTTCTTAGTGTTCACATTCCTCATGTCCTCTCAGACTTACTCAAACACTGCAGAGGACCTCCTTACCAGCACAAGAGGGCTTTTTAGCTTTCTGGAGTACTATATTTCACTTAGTATTGATCAGCAGAAATGGCAGTACCCTTTTCCACATCTAGAAAGTGAAAGCTGGTCTCAGTTGTCCAGGGCACTGGGCAGGGGCCCGCTTTCCTACATGGGTCAATGGGCAGGCAAGAGAGAGGGAGAGGGCAGCTGTCTCTCTGCCAGAGCAGCTAAATCAATCTTGGCAAATTGAGTAACGTCCTGACCAGGCTGCTCTTATCTCTATGTGGTCAATTAGAGGAAGATCTCCTGAGGAAAGAAAAGAAATAAAAAGAATGATGTAATTTCTTGTATAGCCTTCTTGGCATGTTTCATAAGAATATTTATAATGACACATGGGACATATATGCATTGTCAGATCTGGGCTTAAATGTAGAGGCACCTTTGTAAAGAAAGTACACAGTTCAATATGTACTATGTATTTGTCTTAAGGAATTATGAAATATTCAGAGCTCATATAAATTTGGGACATAAGCATATGTCAAATTGTTTTCAAATGTTTATTTTCTACTATATACCCGTAATTGTCTAATTTTGGCAGTAATGTTTTTGTGTTAAAGTGAAATAATGTTTTCAATTCAAGTGAAAAATTATGTGCAATAACTTCCAGTTACTTTTATAATAAGAAATATATGTTTAGCATTAGGTGATATAATTTTTAAAAATAATTTTTTTATTTTTGTAACTAGAACTATATAAAAACAAAAGGCTTATGATTTCACCTTCATTGAACTGTTTACCTGTTTATTTGTATAAAAATGAAGATTTTTCCATGTCACATTTTCAGATGTCTTGGGGGAAGAGGTTTTAAACAGTATTTTAAAGTATTCTTAAATATGTAGCAGGCCCTATTTTACATATTTTTAAAATACCTATTTTACTGATGAACAAATTAAATAGGAAAAATTTAAATGACATTTCAAGGTCAAAGTAAAATTAGGAAGACGATTGGGACTTACTTTTCAGTTCTCTCTAGTCCTGACTCTCCTATTCCAGACATATATGTGAGCTCCACATGGATGTTTAACATCTCTGCATATTAATATGTTACAAGTAGAACATCTTTCTCTCGTAAACCTATTCCTTCACTACTTTTTTTTATCTTAGACTGTGGTATACCAGCAATCCAATTGCTTGGGTCAAAGACTTGGTTTCATCTTTATTTATTTATTATTTATTTATTTATTTATTTTTATTAGTCACAGATGTACAAAACAATGCAATAGTTTTCCTTTCCACTCCTTACAAAGTGACTACCCCCTCCCCCCTCCCTTGTCCCCCCATCCCTGATATCATACATATCTATTACAGTTCCATTGATTCCATCCGCACACTATACTCCACATCCCATGACTATATATGTGTTAAATTATAGTTAACATCTAATATTATTCAGCAGCAGCTTCAGATGTACAGTGCAGTGGTCAGGCCTCTACACCGTTCATGAAGTGGTCTCCCTAACAAGACATGAGTCTATCTGGTCCCCTAAAAAATATTTTCAACATTATTGATTGTATTCCCCAAACTGTCTCTTCTATCCCTGTGGCAATATTGTAGTTACCAGTTTATGTGCCTCGTCCCTTCCCCTTCTCCCTCATGCCCACCCCCATCCCATCTAACCCTCATCAGTTTTTCCTCTGTGTCTCTGACTATTTCTGTTTACATTGCTCATTTGTGTTCATTTTTAACTTTCCTTCCTTCCTTCATCCTTAAACAAATTCTGGTGGTTCATACTCTCTCTCTCTTGCTCTCTCTCTCTCCCCATATATATGTTTTTTATATATATAATATTTACATAAATAATATTTATGTAAAATATATATATATTTTATATTACATATAAAATATATATATTTAAAATATATATATTATATTACATATAAAATATATATATATATTTTATATTACATATAAAATATATATGTAATATAAAAATATATACATATATGTAATATAAAAATATTATACATATATAAAATTATATATATTTTTAAAAATTATATATATATATATTTTATGTATATATAAAACTTTTTACTATTGTATAATATCCAACCTAGTCCTAGGCAACATTACCTATCACTGAGATCATTGCAGTAACCTCCAACCTTACTGAAGGAGGGATACAACCTTACCACTTGTGTGTGATAAGTTACATCACTGAAGCTCTCAGCATTATTTTTGCTCTTTTACAATCTATTTTCTACTCAATGGCCATGTGATAGTTACTGAAACAAACTCACAGCCAATCACTGACCTATGTAAGAACCTCTGCATTGAAAGAAAATGCAAATTCCTTAACCTGGCCTACATGCCTGTGTGATTTGTCCTCTGCTTATCCTCTCTGCCCTGACCCCTCCCATTCTCCAGCTGGAACAAGTCCTTTCTGAGTTGTTTATCACTGTCTGCAGCAGAGTGCCCGCACCAGTGTAGACACACGTTACATTTGTCAAATGGATGAACAAATATTTTATATATTTTCCTGAGCCTGAAAAAATTCTCCTTTGGTTTTGGTGGTAAGCAGAGCTCAAACTGAATCCTGAGGTGAGCATTCCTGTGAGATTTGGGGAATGAAAATTTAGGGCAGTCAGGGCCTGCTTTGCAGCCTGCACTGTGGCCCTTCCTTGATGTCTCCCTGTAGGCTTAGCTACATCTGGGCTCTCTGAGGCCAATACTGAGTTAAGAAATGAGCGATTCAAGGATCTGTCTTTTTTATCAGCAGGTGACTCAACCTGATGGTGCCTTAATACCAGGCCAACTCTAACCACATGAATTTCTGCCTTATTTCTGTGCCCGAGTTCATATCTTGATTCTCGTCTTGGTACCTGAATTTCTGCCTGTTTCCTTCTGCCTCAACAACTGCTCAGTAATTCCCTTCTTCCCTGTGCAGGACCCACTGGTACTCTTATGTCCACCTCAGATGACCTGCGGCCAACATCTTACCATATTGGACACTATCATAGGCCTCTTCTAAAACTGATTTAGCATTCCAGTTGAGACCTGATGGTATCTAAAAGAGGTCTCTCCCTCTCTCTCTCTCTCTCTCTCTCTCTCTCTCTCTCTCTCTCTCTCTCTCTCTCTCTCTCTATATATATATATATATATATATATATATGGATGAATGAACAGTCATTTCTGCCATCTATAAGAGAATGAATGAACAGCCGTAATGTTGGAACTAAGCCTTTATAAAACACCCAAAGCTATTAATGCTAAATCTTAAAGCAATTAAAAAACAATTACAACAAAATCCCCATGGCATTCCACATTTGCATAGTCCCCAAATATTTCTGGGTCCTTTAAAAGAAGAGAAACTAGAGTGGGGAAAGAATTCAGAGCAGCTTTCAACGTTCTGAGAGGTCAGTGCTGGTTACTGGTCAAGATTGCAATGCTATCAGTAACGTTCTTGGAAGTTGCTCTATCAAGGAGAAGAGAGTCTGGCGCATAGTGGGAACCCCATAAATCAAAGGGAATGAATGAATGAGTGAATGAATGAATGACTTAGTCTCCTAACACTGAAGATCTCCCTAGGTGGACTGAGGATGGAGACTGACAAAAGAATATACTTTTTGAGGATTAACTAGGATCTGATTTTGCTATGGAGCATGGCACAGAGATATGAAAATAGCTACTCAGATACAGTTATTTCTTAAAAGAGCATATTCAATTAAAATGACTGAAATATTTCAAGTGAGGTCTTTCACCCCTCCAGACTGAGTTGATGGAAATGTTCCAGAATTTTTCTTTTTTTCAAGTAAGGCCTTGCCCAGTTGCCTATGTGGTTTGGGGAGTATTGGCAGGATCCTTTCTGATGAAGGTAGAAATCTGGCAACAACACCTCAAAAGGAACCTGGATGTAGTTCATAAAACCACCTCTATCTGGTACTTACGGCTGGTCATTTTACAACATCTTTTGGGTGTCAGTGTTTCTAAAATATGTGATTTTAAAGATGACTGCATCATTCTTAAGTGTGAGCTTATTTAGAATCCATTTGAAGTCACAATCTTTGATCTTTATTATTACAGCTGAAATCAGATGGAGCGGAGAGGGATCTTAGGCAGTGATTCATAACTTGTCAAATAGAGATCTCGATTGTCTTTATCAGAGAATCTAAGTCCCACCATGATAGACTACATCTCATTCTTTTTAAAAAGGGTGTTTATTATATGTTTAGAAGCATTTAGAAGCATTCTACTATTGGAGATATAATTTATGCCTTTTATAGGAAATAAACATTCCAGTTACTTGTTGGTAATTATTGGTAAACTTTAATATGCAAAGAAACCAAAACAGTAATTACATTTGTGTTTTAAAATAGAAATAATATTTTTGAGTATACAACTGAATGCTCTGGTGACTTCGCAAACACAAAGACAATAAATTACAGTGCTAAAATTGGGCATATATTTTACTGTTATGGTATAAATATGAAAAAGCACACATTCAAAAGAGAGTAAATTTTATGAAAGTTCTTCATTCCATCTAGTAGACTTCACATTATACAATTGATAACTTACCATCAGCTGAGAACCATGGGTCTAAGAATTAAGTTAGTGTTGTGTGCTGAATTGTGTCTCTCTAAAAGATGTTGAAGTCCTAGCCCCCAATACCTATAAATGTGATCTTATTTGGAAATTAGGCTATTGTAGGTGATTAAATTAATATGAGGTCATCAGGGCGGGCCCTGATCCAATATGATGGGTGTCCTTGTAAAAACAGGAAATTGGGACACGGGGTCTGACAGGTGCACAGGGAGAATGCCATCTGAAGACAGGCAGAGATCAGGGTGATACAAGCCAAGGAATGCCAAAGATTGACAGTAAACCACCAGCACTAGGACAGAGGCATGGAACAGATCCCCCCAGCCCTCAGAAGGAAACAACCCTGTTGACACCTTCACCTTGGACTTCTAACCTCCAGAACTATGAGATTAAAAATTTCTGTTGTTTAAGCCACCAAGTTTGTGGTACTTCGTTATGGTAGCCCAGGCAAACTAATAAAGGTAGTTATCTAGCTCTTAGATTAACAGGCTATCTATCTATCTATCTATCTATCTATCTATCTATCTATCTATCTATCTATCTAATCATCTCCTATCTATCATTGATTTACAATTTTACAGCAGAACTGTTTCTTACCCAAGTTTCTAGCTGAAAGCTGTGTTGGTTATCTTCTGCTTGCCCCTTCTGATTCTCTTATTACCCTTTTCCTCCATGCCCTGGATATCAGAAGGCACCTCTCTAAACAAAATCAATGGACTCCCTCGCCTTCTGGTTTTCACTTGGGTTCAGCCAATGGGAAGCAGCAGGAAGAGATCCAGACACAAAGAGGAAAGTGAGGTTGAGGCATTCTTTTTTTTGTTTCCTCTTCTGCCTTCTGGCTGTGTCTCCTCTGAAGGTCATAGTTCCTGTCAGATGTTCTCCGCATAGTACAGTTCTCTCTGCAACTACTCCCTCACTCTTGCCCCTTCAGGCCCAAGCACTGCACTAAACACCATAGGTTTCCACACATGATTAAATCGTCCTCAAATTATCCCTTCTTCAGTAAGGCTTTTGTTTCCTGCTGGAAAGCCCAGTATATAAAATAAATAAAAAGTGAAGCTGATTGGTTTAAAGTAAGGCATATGATCTGGAGCTCAGTTACCTGACCTATCAACACAAATGCCCTTGAAGCTCTATAGTGGTCCTGTGTTCTAGATCTGTTAAGCCTGGAATTATAAACTCAAGTGCCCAAGAGGGCCGGTCAGGTAATGAAAATGAGTAGTGTGATTGGCAAGGGGAAGGACATTGGAGACTTGGAAACAAGCTGTTCTCAAGGGGCACCAGCTACCCATCTCCAGCTCTTTTCCACTTGGGAATGTAGTACTGATATTGCCAAAATTAATTTTTTTAAAAAGAGAAGCCAGAAATCAAGATTTTTATGTGGATGCTCTTGGTTTCTCAAAATTGGCAACTAGTTTGAAAAATATTAAAACACAGCATGCCAAGAAAAATACCTCTGCATTTCAGATATGGGACACAAGCCACGCATTTGTGACCTCAGTGTCAGCTCTATCTTTGATTCGTCTGAGACCGCCAGAAACTCCTGGACCATATTACTTCAGACCCTCCAGAGGAATGACAGTGTAATAACATATCTAGGTTTTTAGCAAATTAAAGGTTGAGATAGAAGAAAATATCTCTATCTTTTGTAAAATCCACTTTTGTAGACATTTTCCACTAGATTGTTGTTCTTTCTTTAAAGCGGCATGAAATGAATTCCTCTCAAGAATTTAGCTCCAGGACAAAAAATCTATATTGCCCTTGAAAAGCACATACACCTTATTTACTGGTTAAGGGAATAAGTAATGGAGTGGCTTTTATTTTGGGCAGCATACTTGATGTTTTATTTAGAGTAGGCTAGGCTCCTGCTGTGGTAGTAGATAGCTCCGAAATACCAGTGGCTTAAAGTTTATTTCTCACTCCTACAAAGTCCTCTGTGGGTCAGGGGATGCTCCAAAGTAGCTGTTTCCTTTGTGACCCAGGGTGCCTGGACCTGATGAGTCCACTCAGTCATGGGATATCTATTTTTTTTTAGCTGAGCTATCCTGCCACCCGTTGGCAGCTCAGCGGCAGCTCAGCTCGGGCTGGGCATCGAACTGCTGTTGCTCAGAGCTCAGCTCACACTCGAGTGAGCTCTTAACCAACTGAGCCATTCAGCCAGCCCTTTTCCACTCAATCAGTGTGAGCTCTGTGGAGGGGTGCATGGCTTGGTACTGCCTCACCTCTGAAGTGACACATGTTGTTTCTGCTCATAGTTCATTGGTCACAGTCTCATTCCCCTGCTCATCTGTGAGGGGGTTGAGAGATGTATTTTCCTATGTGCTTAGGGAAGGAGTGGAGATTAGGAATGGTGAACACTAGTAGTGTCCTCTATTGGATATTAGAGTCTGAATACTATGAAAGCCATTGCAGCTCTTTTGCTTTGACTGTAGGATGCTCAGAGCTACTAATTGTTGACTAATTTTTTTCCTAAGTATCCTCTAGATATTTTTCCTTCTCCCTTGCTATATCTGATAATGGTCTTTCTTATTTTAGTGGGGCCCTATTGTTTCTATACTTTTTATTGTAAGCTGTCCATGATTCACAAGGGAAGAATAAGGAGGAAGAATAGTAAGTGAACTAATTAATGGAAATAAACAGGAAAGAGTTAAATATACAGATGTTTGCTTTACAGCTGTAACTGATCCTGACCCGAGCCACTTCAGACTAAGGAGAGGCAGATCATCAGGGGGCATGGGCAGTGACAGTGGTGATCATGCACCCAGCAGGGCCCTGGCCCTCCCCACACCTTTCCTTATCGGAGATGGCTCATGCTAGCTCAGCATCACAGGTCTGCCTCCTCGTGGGCCCCCTTGGACACAGGGAGCCATTGCTGCTCCCCTCCCGGGTTATGACCTCACACTAGTACCTTGAAATCTTCATCCAAACTCCCCATTCCTTCTTTTCCCAGGTTCCCAAAGATAGTGGCCTCCTTCTGAGAGTTTTCTTGTAGCTTTTCTTCTGCTAGAATGATTTCCAATAAGCATCTCCAGAGGCTTTTTGTCACCCATTGGTAAAGATCTCTGGGAACATTTCAATTGTTTTATTCTTTATGGCCAGGAGTTTTCTTTCAGTTGTTTCCATTTTCCAATCCTGTCCCACCTCAGGTGAGTTCTTTAACTACAGAGGGTGTTCTTCTGGTGACTTTTATTCTCCTTCTTTGAACTCACTGCCAGTCCTAAGAGATTCTCCCAGGGGACCATGAAGTTTGCCTAGATATGGAGGAAGAGACTGGGTAACTACCACCAAGTGGTGAGTGTTTGTGGCAGAACAATAATAAAGGTATTATTGTTATCATTACTATAACTGGTAGTGACTGAATGCATATTATGTGGCAGGAGCTCTTCATATGTTATTTAACCTTTCACAATGACCTATGAGATTTATAGTGTAACTCAGTTTCCAGGTGAGCAAGCTGGCCTCAGAGAGGTGAATTCGCTTATAGTTAGACAGCTAATACTGTAGCACAACTTGGAAATGAACAGCCATCTGTGGAATGTCTAAGAGTGTGCTATTTCATTGCTTCCCTACTTCCTTGCCTCCCAGGTCAAGGAGTAGGTGTGCAAGGTAAGCCTTCCTCTGAAACTCCAGATCCATGGCAATATATTTATTCCATTTGCAACCATTAACAATAGTCCACTATGGCTTTTTTTTTTTTTTTGGTAAGTTGTCAATAAATCAAATTTCTCAAAACCTCCAACTTCAGGGCATTAAAGAAAAACTGATTTTAATGAAGGTGCATTATTTATAAAAAGCTGTTTAGCAAACACATTTATCTTCATATATAATCCTTTTATGCATGAAGGAAACCCTACTTCAAATTTCTTAGTCAGTACCTTCTCTAATGGTACTTCCTTTATAGAAATAAGAACTTAGGAAGGAATAAAGTCAGGTGTCCTTCTGATACTGCAGCTAAGATTTCCAGTGTCTGCAAAGCATTCTCAAGCTCAGCAGGAAAATATTGAAGTTAAGTTTTTCGATCTCTTTTGAGCCTTACCAGATTTTCTTGCCACAGAGAAATTCAGACATGCTGGAGAGACAGGAATAAATGAAAAGTACCCTTTGGTGAAGAGAAAGAGCGATCACTCTTAGTACTATAGTTTTGTTCTTTTCTGTTGATAAAAACAACAAAAAAGGCTTGTTAATGTGTAGGTAACCTTTGTGTCATAAGGGAAACATGGGATTTGATTTGCTTATTCCAAAAATAAATGAAGCTCTTTTTATCAACTGCTGACTTTGCTATTTAACCCTATCATTTAAAGTTTTTATCCATTTTTTTTTTTCCTTGAGAAAAAGAATAGGAACCACAAGAAATAACACTTTGGTGCTTGTAGTAGTCTGCTTGGGCTGCCATAACATAGAATGGGTGGCTTACAAAACAGGAATTTATTTCTCACAGCTCTGGAGACTGGAGGTGGCAGCAGGGTCAATACCTGGTTAGTGAGAACTATCTCCTTGAGTTGCAGACACCTTCCTTAGGTCCTCACATGGGTTTTGTTTGGTACACGTGGATGGAGAAGGAGACAGACAGAACAAGCTCTCTGGTGTCTTCTTATAAGGACATTAATCCAACCATGAGAGCCCCACCCTCATGACCTCATCTGAAACCTAATCACCTCCAAAAGGTCTATCTCCAAATACCATCACATTGAGGGCTAGGACATTAACATATGAACTTGGGGTGGGGGGGGGGTGGGCAGTCCAGTCCATAGCAATGCACCTCTGGCTGCCTAAAATACACGTCCTTCTGACATACAAAATACATTCATTTTACACATATGTACAGCCCTCAAAGTCCTTATTTATTTATTTCAGCATCAACTCTAAAATCCAAAGTCTCATCTAAATATCATCTAAATCACATATGGATAAGACTTGCTGTATGAGTCACTGTGAGGCAAAATTCCTTTTCAGCTGTGTTCTTTTGAAGCTAGACTCGTTATGTGCTTCCAAAATGCAATGGTAAGATGGGCATAGGATAGATATACCCTTTCCAAAAGGGTAAAAGAGGAAAGAAGGAAGGGTGACAAGTCTCAAGCACGTCCAAAACCTAGCAAGACAAATCTTACTGGATCGTAAGGCTTGAGAATAATTCTCTTTGGCTTAATTTCCCACCTTTCCCACCTCCTGGGTTGGCAGTGTCACCCCCCATGGCTCTGCAGGGCAGCCCTACCTCTTTGGCTTTTTCATCTCTGATAACATGTTCCTCATTTCCATCTGAGACTTCACCCGAAGTACTCTTACTGTTCATGTTTCTAGCATGCACCTCCCAACTCTTAGCCACTATCCATTATGCAATTCCCAAGCTACTTCCTCATGTTTAGGTATTTGTTACAGCAATGCTCTGTTACATAAAATAATTTTGTGAGATCTTTTGATAATGGCACCTGGGAATTTATTATAATCAAGATAGTTTTAGAAAGCTTCCTATTATTTATTTGTATGTGCCCAGAACCTAGTGAACACAGAAAGAATAAAATTAATCCAAATCTGAAAAAACATGGATTTCAAATAAAATATTTTCCCGCCAAGTAATAGGATCTATGCCTTCAGACTGATATAAAATTGGGGCTACAAATTCTTCTTTATTTCCTTATGGACTAACATTTAAAAATCAAATTTATATGTGCACACGGTTGAACTAGTCAATTAATCCTGTGAGATTTATTAAGACAAAGGAAGGCCTCAGTTCTCGCCCTCAATTTGGGGAAAACTGGTTATGTTAATAGATGCTGACAGATGATAAAAGAAGGCAGAGCTAGTTAATTCCTGTTTTGTTTCTCTTTTCTCTGATATAAACAGGAAAACATTTATTAAGGGATATAAATAATAAATCTAGGTTTTTATAGGTTAAGATGTAAAGAGAAAACAACTTACTTTAGAAGAGCTCAGATGTTCAGGCTTTAACAATTTGAGGATACTGAAGAAACTTTTTAGGTTCTTTTTAGAACACTTTGAAATCCTAAGCAACCACTGAGAACGAGAGAGTGAGAGAAATGAAGAATGAGACAATGTCGAAAATGGGTTACTGTCCTCTTGTTTTTAAAAAGAGAAAAGTCTGGTTAAATTCTAAGGAGGATTTTCCAAAAAAATAATTCATTCACATTTAAAAGCAAATGGAGTAGTTGCTGAAAGCCAATCTGATTTTCTTCTCTATTCAATGTATAGGGGAGTATAGTGGTGGCATTGCTTCCTTTTGTCTGCTCAACACCCTAGCTGTCAACATCCCTTTGGCTTATTCAAAGACTTCTCAAGAAAGCTCCTTGAAACAAGTTTGGAAACACATGCTGCAGTGATGACATAGCGTAGTTTCAGTAAACCAGAACATCAGAATGTTTTTGTGAATAACATGGAGAAATGTAGGCAGAATGATAGTATGGTGCAGTGGTCGTGTGTTTGGTTGAAAAGCGCTACCTCCCCTGATCCTCCTCACTTCAAAAGGTTACAATGGGAAAATGTCAGCCATCGGCGCCAATGGGTGAATCATGACTGTTGAAATTTCAGGCATCATGGAGGAAATAGGGAGATGTTTGCTGCAAGGATATTTTTGGCATCCCCTCAAATAATATCAAGTTGGCAACTTCTTGGTTGTAGTTCCTGAGGATAGTCTCCCTTGAGTAAATATTTTTAAAGCCACAAAATGAGCTTTGCAAAGAATGAGAAAAGCAAAACAAAGGACTGTTTCATATTTAAGATTTAAATCTCTGTTCTTGGACCAGTGCCTCGTTCTATCAAAACAGCGATATCCATCCAACAAATCTGTACAAACTTTCCTATAGTGAATATCTACAGAAATACTGATTTCCAAATCAAATTATTAATCTGTAATTGAAATGCTACTTGATTCTTCTTATAATTCCTTTAAAGATCTCTTTACAAAGTTAAATGTATCATTTAAATGTCATCTCAGAAAACTTCTCATTTTTCCCATGAAGTGAAGAGGAAGATGATTTTAGTTTATTGTAATGTTTTTACAAATGGCAAATAAAACCCTGCAAAACATATGAAATGACCCAGATGATTGAGGGAAGAAACTGGTAGGAGATAAACATTTCTCATCTTCTTTTCTTGTTTCTCTCATTAATTTCATATATATGTATATATGAAATATATATATTAATTTCATATATATATTAATTTCATATATATTAATTTCATATATATATATATATTATATAAAATGAACATTTCCCTTATAGAAAATACATATTGGTGGGATACTGGTATACAGAATGCTTTTTCACCGTGATATTTTGTTTGATTTATAGAAATCTTGCATCTATGCTCTGATGATTTCAAAGGAGAGGAAAAGGCAGTTATTTGGGTTCATGGTTTAGGGTGTTACTTTATTTGGTTGTGCAGCTTTAATAAATCCTACCATGTCATGGTTCAGCTTTATTTAGTTTTGTGCTCACCCAAACTCTTGAGAATAAACCAAATCGCGTTTTTTCTCTAGTGCTGTATTAGCTCTGTGCCGTGAATGAAAATTAAATGCAAATGCTTTCATTGTAGTAATCCCTTGTTAATTTATCACATGTTTAAACACAGCAGCATATTGGAAAACCTTGTTATTTCGTAATCTTCAGATTGTTTTTTTTTTTTTGCACAATGATATTAAGAACAGAATAATGAGTAAAGATAAGCCGATGGGAAGCACATGTCTACAGGGCAACTGGCAGCGGTCCCACAGCCATTAGTCTGTGGTATCTGGTGAAATGGCTGGAGTCAGCTTGCACTCCAACTGCATGACAGAGAAAAAAAAAAAAAAAAAAAAAAGAAGAAAGGAAAAAAAATATCTCCAGAATTAGAGGAGGTGAGTGAAGCATCACTATCAAGCCTTGGTTATGCTCTCACATAGTTTATTCTCGCCTTAACAATGTTTTGGTAAAACTCATGCCCTGCAGCAGATATTTAGTTGAAAGTTGATAACAAATAATTAATGACAATGATAAAAACAATATAGAGTGCCAACTTCCAGGCACGGATGAAGTTAGAGAAGTGGCTTTCAGGGTATTGTATAAGAACTCATACCAGAGAATACCCAATAAATGTTGGTGGACTCGACTGATGGGGTGTGAGGGCAATGAAGGGAATTAAGCTGTTTTTTTGTTGTCTTGATATACTGAGTGTAGAAATTTTAATCATAGACAGATGTTGGTGATCATCTGGGGTTAAATTCATGGTTGATACCTCTCAGCGCTGTTGTGAGACCAGTTCTTAGGTAATGGGGTTCCCCAAGACCGAGCCAAGTAAGGTATGCTATCAAATACCAGGACTACAAAGGTGTCAGTAAGTGTCAGGTGGAAAATGTACAATGCAGTTTAGGAATGAGACAGGAGTGTCTGGAGCTGAGAGTCTCATAAAAATGGAAAGGTGAAATGGGCCGGAAACGAGATAAACAAAGGCAATAGGTAGTCAGACTAAGGCTGTCTGACACGAGGTTGGCAGGTAGAAGCCTGTTCAAGACCTATCTGAACACATTCAAGCACATGCCTTTTAAACTGTGCTTGAAACAGCCAAACCACATCAGACAAAATCTACCATCCGCCTTTTCTGGCATTTCTCATTTTAAAGTGCACAGTCATCTTCTCCCAAATGTTCTCACTTTCAAATCTGAAGGTTAGAATCATATCCACAGCTTCCTTCTAAGAGTAAGACTCAGGTTCAGATTTCACTAACATGACTGAGTGTCAACTACCCGCCAGACGCTGGGCTGGTCCCTTGTACCTATAGATCTTTTAGGGATTAAATTGTCATCTTGGCTAAGGCAGAAGTTCACATAAATAGCTTATACTGCCACAGTTTAAAAGCCATGTGTAAATTTCCTAAACCCTCTTGTATGCAATATTTGCTTAATAGTTTGTCTCATCTGGAATATTTGAAAATTTAGTCCTATATGATTTAGACGTGGTGTCAGAGGAGGTCTTCACAACTAATTTTCTTCTACGCAGAGAAAGGACACATCTAACATCATATAACAAGTCACATTGCCAGGGTAAAAATAAATTGCAAGCTATAAACAGATATGAAACCAAGTCATAAAATGAAAGAACATTGGAAATGTAGCCAAACACTCTGATTGTCGAGAGGCCTGAGCCTGGCATTAAATGAGGCAAGTGGGTGTTTGGCTGTGGTATGCAGGTGATTACCGCTTCCGAGACCGGCATTCCCACCTGCATCATCCGGGTCCTTAAGGCCCTTCAGTGAGCTAGCAGGGTCAGAGAAGTATTTTCAAAACTTTAAGAACCAAAAGAACATCTTACACTTATTCCTCTGGGACAAAGCTTTCTTTGCCCTTCACATCATTTTCCAACTGCACCATATGATTTCTGACTGCCTTGTCTGACCTTGAAATGTCAATATGTTTCATCTCTAGTCTCAGCTCTGCCTCACTTTTCCAGTAGGGTGGATGCTAGTTATTTTATCATGAATGAGTACTGTGTTTTCAAACCAGAACGTATAAGTGAATCTGTGGTTACCCACTACATGGTGTAGACTCCCTATCGTAGCCCCACCGGGAGTGGGCCTGGTCCTCTGGAGAGATGAGGTGGGCAGGGAGAGCAGCCAAGTTTCCCAAGCCTGCATGCCAGGAGAGGGAGCACTCCCTATTTCTCATTCCAAGGTTCTCCAGTTACCTCCCTGGAGGTGATGCTGCTGTGTACATCAGGTGAATCCATATAATAGGCAACTGCATGATTCATTTATTACTTGACCAGGACCAGTTGGAGAAACAAAGTTCCCATGAACTCAGAAACTCGGATGTGCCCAGCGTATGAACTCAGAAACTCGGATGTGCCCCAGCGTAAGTTAATGCCTTTATATAGCAGTCATATTCTACCCTTTCAGGACAACATTCTTTGTCTCGTAAAAGCTTCTCTTAGAATAGTCCCAAGACCAGCAGTTTTCAACTTGGGACTTAGAATGAGCTGAGGAACTTACCAAAATCCACATTTAAATAAAGCTCCGGGTAATTCCAGTGTGTGGCCAGTGCCACTGCTTGGTCCTTTCCCCAGGGCCCTGCTAACAAGCTCAAGGGTAACCATGCCTGTAATGATCATCTAATTCTCAATTTGCACTTTCTTAGGGTAACAGCACTACAATCGGGTGGAGGCCACCAGGACTATGCACACTGAGCTTAAGGAAGGTCTTTTGGCTTCTCCTTGGGGAAACTGTGTTCTTGGCTGCTCTCATTCTTGAGGTTAGAAGAATGCAAACCACTCCACATTTCTCTCGGTTAGCTCGTGTTTTGTTCTTCTCCCTCCATAAGATCTGGCTCTCTTTCCAGAAAATTCTGGCTGATCTACAGAATTATCCAGAATTTACTGCTTAATGCTTTGATGCCTTTCCCGCCTCTTAAATACTTGATTTCCCTCTCTTCTCAATAGTGGATGATATTTTACAAAGCCAGGTCTGATGGGGGAAAGAGAATAAAAGAGATTTGGGGTGATGAAAGGGTTGGCGATTTAGAAAGTGTCTGTACTTGGTCAGTGATGGAGGGTGTTATTACCAGGTGTTGAGAGTTGAAGGTAGCTTGGGCCTGCTGCTCAGGACTGCAAACACTGCTCCCTGGCCTGAAATTTCTGCTCAGAAATGTGTATCAGCACTAATCAGGACCTTTACCAGAACTGGCCTCCAAACCCACAGACCAGGCCCGTGTCCCTGAGAGGGACTGGCCTGCTTTGACCTGGTGATTTCAAATTACGTCATATATTGCTGGCTTCCCAAAGCCTCCAACTATATCCAGGAGATCAACCACTATTCATACTGAAGCCACTTGCACCAGAATTCTCTTTGAAACATCACTGTTAGCTCATCCCTTATGCCCCAGATATATTCATCTCTATGATTATCTTTTGCCTGGCGTCAGCATCTGTGTTCCTCATTATGAAAAAAGGACCCAGACTTCACTGCTTCCTCTATCCAAGTTTCATCCTACAAAAAATCAGCTCTCCTACATCCTCACTTTTTTTTTTACCGAATGCTCTGGCTTCTTCTTTACCAGAACTAAAATATGGCTTTTCCATGAATGTGTCATTTCTGCTGCATCTCCTCAAATGCAGGGAACCACAGAGTTAAAGGATGTTGTCAGTTTACTGCCTTTTCTACAAACTGGCATCTACAGTTCCACTTTTTGTTTCCAACTTTATGAAAAAAGATTCTGCCACTCTGAGGAGTCTGCCATCCAGAATGGGGTCCTCCTCTTTATTCTCACCATCTACTTTCTTATTGGGTAGTCCTTTGTGTTCACTAAAAATGTGGGCAACTATTTCACCAGCACCCTGACCAACACAAATCCTGCCATTATCTTGGCTATAGTTGCAAAGACATTTTTTTTTGCAAGCACAAAAGGGTGCCAATTTATACACTACATTTAACGTGCAAAAACTAGAGTTTTTTTATAATTGTCCTCATCTTGCACTCTAACCTCCATTTCCCTCATAGTGAGAAAAATAAAACCAGAAAACAAAACCCTTCAAATCTTGTTTATCCTCTTGAAGTAGGGAGTCTTTCGAACTTTAAAAAACATTGTTTGTGTTGTTTCAGAGTCATCATTTGGATAAAAGATCATTCAAGTCAAAGTTATACTCCTTATCAGGGCAGTTTCTCCCCCTTCTTATGAGGAGCTCTCTCTTCTTTTAAGAGAATCTGGGTATAAGGAGATGTTAACAGACCCTCTGGCATGGAGGCAGGGGCTCCTGTTTAGAGATTTCCCTGGGCCATTGCTAGTTTTGGATGCAGAGTGGCTAAGTTGATCTTACCCCTGGGCATGGGTGTTGGCTGGGGTGCAGCTGATCACATCTGGTCCTTTGGGAAAGGTGTCCTGGTATCTGTGTAACTCAGTGGCGCCCCGACAGATTCCATTCCTATGGACCTTGCATTCTGTGGTCTCTCGTTCCTCCCCAGGCTCACTTCTGGTTCACTGGTTCCCTCAGCACCTCTGTGTATTTTTTGGGGAGCACAGCAGGGAACCCTCAGGTGCTTACTTTGCACCATGCCTGAGTGTGTGTTGCTGAACTTCTACTTACCTTCCTCAGCCCTTTCTAATCGCTTGTCACGGGTCTCCATTCAGACTTCCAATCAGAAGATAGAACACAAGCCCCCTTATGCTTTTTAACTTGCCTTTCAAATCCTCTGATTTCTGCCTTTGCCATCTTCCTTTCCTCTTACCTGTATTTTTCAAAAGTGTGGCTTCTGCTCCCACCATGTTACTGAGACTGCCCTTCATAAGGCCACAAGTAATCTTCTCACTGCCCAAACTTTTTAATATTTTCAACATTTTCTTACTGGACCTCTCCACTTCATTTGACACCCTGATCCCCTTATTTTCCCAAACACTGTTTCCTGGTTCTGCTCAAAACTTTTTGTTTATTCCCTATATTGTTTTCCCTTTCAATGATGGTGTTTGTGGAAATTCTGTTCTTGAATTGTTTCTATTCTTATTATAGTTAAATCCAGGAAGAGAGGGCATTCTCCCTGAGTGATTGCTTTTATTCTCATATAAAGAAGTTCTTTATACTGCTGCTAAAAAAAAAAAAAAAAAACCCCGAAACCCCAAAAAAACAAAAACAAAAACAAAAGCCAAAAAAACAAACAAAAACAAACAAACAAAACAAAACCAACCAAACACTCTATGTCTAGGTCAGAACACTACTCCAAGCTTTAGACTCATGTATTTAACTACCTGCTGGATATTTCCAGGCCTTTCATACTCAACAAACTCAACATGTATAGACTGAACTCCTTATCCTTCCCTGCTTCTCAGGCTGTATTTTCAGTCTCACTGGACACCATCTTTTCCTCATTCACAGGAGCTAGAGAACCTGGGAGCCATCTTTAGTTCCTCTAATTCTTTTATCTCCTACATGTAACGAATCACCAAAGCCTGCCAAGTTTCTTCCCATTCTATACAGTAGTCCCCCCTTATCCATGGGGGATATGTTCCTGAAACCCCAGTGGATTCCTTAAACCACAGATAGTACTGAACAGTATATATATTGTTTTCTGCTGTACATACGTACATACATACATACATACATACCTTGTACAGCCTCTCTTTAGCATACCTGCATTGCTAGCATCACTACTCTTGCACTTTGGGGCCATCATTAAATAAAATAAGAGTTACTCGACCACAAGCATTGCAATTCCATGCCAGTTGATCTGATAACCAAGACAGCTGGGGACTAACTAAGATCTGATAACCAAGACTAAGGGACTAACAAGTAGGTAACACATACAGCAGGGATATGCTGGACCAGGGATAAGCTTACATCCCAGGTAAGATGGAGTGGACAGCATGAGATTTCATGAAACTACTCAGAACGGCATGCAATTTAAACCTGATAAATCGCTTATTTCTGGAATTTTCCTTTTAATATTTTTGGACTGCTATTGACTGTGGGTAACTGAGACCCCCAGAGAGTGAAACTGCAGATAAGGGGGGGGACTACTGTACCAATTTGTCAATGATCTGTCAGTCATCGGCTATGTATATATGTATCTATCATTATCTATCTATCATCCACAATCATTTGTCTACAATTAAAATTGGTCCCTCAAAGTTTATACATAGTTAAATGGTTAAATGTGAATACATATAAACATTTAGGAATAGGGTAAATATACATTTTCTAGAAGGGGAAAAAGTAGTAAATATGTAGTTTGTAAAGACTCACATTGGTAACTTAGTGGCTATAATTAAGCCTCAAATTTGTTACCAAACTTTGGGTAGCTAAAGTGAAAATGAGACTAGGTCAGTTACCCTGTTCTTTTTATAGAGAAAACAAAGGAATTTTCATAGTTTAAGTGATAAACTCTGATTAGCTGAAGCTTTGTGTTGATAAAGCTTCACTTATCTTTCCCTTTAACTTATAGATCACCTTAAATTGACCCTTTTAACCAATTTTCTCTCTTCTAAGGCAATCTGCATTAAGCACTAATGCTCCTTGAGCATTTTATAACCTCTGTTTGTGAAAAAGATCCTTTTCAATTTTTCCTAGTCTGGCTGTCCCAAGCCTAGGACCTCTGCTTATGGTAAACCCTAGTCCTCCTATTTGTCCCACACTTCTGTTGTGTATACTTGTCTCTCTTAATGCTCAGGTTTTTTTGCAACTCAGCATTTTAAACCATCAAACTAGATTTCCTGCAGGTTTAGATGTGTCAGGGATTTCAGCTGGGGTCTAAGTTGTGTTCCCTTTTGGAGTCAGACATGCCCAGACAAATTCATGGGTCCACTGGGGCTGGTTCACCAGGGCTTTATTTCATTAAATAATGGAGGGGTCTGTGATAAAGAACTGTGCTTGCATTAGTGCCAGTGATGGGATGTGCAAGTGCTATTTCCAGTTATGAGTTATGAATGCAGCAAACATAGTAGTCTTTGCAGCAGATTCCTAGCCTACACCTCGACATAGAAGAAGATAGCAACGTCTCCTGACATTAAAGCAAGGAGTCCATGCACACAGCATTTGCCACAGCTGTGCCATCCCCTCCCCTGGGAACAGAGTTGGCTGTGGCATGCTCTTAAGGAGGCCTCTCCGGATGGTGTGATGTGGAAGCCCAGGCTGGGGTGCCAGACACAGACCTGGATTGCAATCCTCCTTCCTTATGTATAGGTTTGGGCAACGTTCTTCACTTCTCTGAGCCTGTAGTTCTGAGAATTAAAAATAAGTATTTGACATAGTACTTGGCATATAGTAATTGGTCAATAAATGGCAGTTGATATCATCATCATCATATCAGACATCACAATAGAAATGAGGAGCAAGGGAGGAGGAAAATGATGAGCTACATGGGGGATAAAAGGATGGCAGGATGGCTTTGGGGACCTCAGGTGAGACACACTCTAGGGGTTTGTAAACTAACTGCGGAAAAAATGTTTGAGGAGCTGTACAGAAAGCTGGAGAGCCTGTGTGATCTCATTTCCTAGCCACAGGCTCAGGGGCTATAGTAGTTGTTTCACACACATTAGGTTGAAAAAGCCTTTCCATGGGCTCTCTTCCACCTTTGGTAGAGTCGTACCATGTGGAGTCTTTTTGTTTGTGTGTTTGTTTAGGTTTATACTGTTTCTGAGTTTAGGTTTTATCCTGAGAATACTGTATAATCTATTAACACTGTACAACCATACTTGACCTTTTATAATATGTTACAGAGTTGACCATTCTTGCTTTCTTGACATTTTCTCCTCACTGGACTTCTATAAAAGCAGTTTCTCCTGGTTTTCCTCTTAACATTCAGGTCTTTCCTTCTTGGTTTTCTTCCTAGAAGCTAAGATTTTTCCCCCTGGGGTTTCTCCCTCTTTTATACTCCTAACCATCTGTATTTCTGGTACTATGTTAGCTCTTTGGTCTTCTCACCTTTTCATGAGCTCTGATATATTCAAAGCCCATGGCTTAAAGCACCTTTCATGGGTGTATGATTTGCAAGTCTCCTTTTAGAGGTCAGCAAACTGCGACTCGTGAACCACATGTGGCTCTTTGGGTACGTACATGTGGCTCTGAAGTAAAATTGAAAATGAAAATAACACTATCATAGTGTCGTTTATAAAAAATCTTAAAGGATATTATTCACATAATGGTGATTTCATTTGTTTTATGGCTCTTGAATAATGTTTATATTGTTGTGAGGGACACGATTGGGTCTTCCATCTCAAAAGTTTGCTGACCCCTGGTCCAGACCCTTCTCTTGAGCTACTGGGTCTACATACCCCAACATCGCAGCTTTGGCAAAGAAGCCATAGGCAGAACTGCTGGGACAGAGCTGCATGTATTGAAACAAATGTGGGGATTTCCATTCACACAGGTTCCCATTTGGCTCCTAACACGTTTAAGCTGCAGGTCTAGGTGAAAGCATCTTGGTGGAAAAAGTACAGACACTAATCCTGAGAGATAGGTCAAATGATTTCTACAAAGTTGTGTAATGTTAGGAAGGTACTTAACCCCAGAAAGTCTTCATTTTTTTCATCTTTTTTTTTCTTTGTTTTTTTTTTTAAGAGGGCAGTGTCACTGGCCCTCATATATACGTGGGATCCGAACTGGGGCCGCTGGCGTCCCAAGCCAGCTTTCAACCACCGCACCACTCGGCCAGCCCTCATTTTTTTCATCTTTAAGATAGGGAGAATGTATACACTTTTAACTTCTTTTAGCCTCGTAGCCCAATGGATACTTACAGGATGTACATATGAGGTCAGACAATTAAGTTTGCAAACTCATCCTAGAAAAAAAATGCTACATACCTCATTGCTGAATATCACTATAGTCACCTTCAAAATACTCCACTTGGGAAGCTATGCACTGACGCCAATGCCTAGTCCACCCTTCAAAGCAATTTTGGAACTCTTTTGCTGGAATGGCCATCAGAGCTGTCATCATATTACCCTTGATGTCCTGAATGTCATAAAAATGTCTTCCTTTCAATATTTCTTTTATCTTCGGGTAAAGAAAGAAGTCATTGGGAGCCAGATCAGCTGAGTAGGTATGGTGTTCCAATACAGTTATTTGTTTACTGGCTGGAAACTCCCTCATAGACAGTGCCAAGTGAGCTGGTGCCTTGTCGTGATGCAAGAGCCATGAATTTTTGGCGAAAAGTTGAGGTCATTTTCATCTAACTTTTTCATGTAGCCTTTCAGCACTTTTGAATAGTAAACTTGGTTAACTGTTTGGTCAGTTGGTACAAATTCATAATGAATAATCTCTCTGATATCAAAAAAGGTAGCAATATCATTGCAACGAGTTTGCGAACTTAATTGTCAGACCTTGTGTGTTCTGTTGTTATATTTTTTTAAACTTTTTTTTGTTGAGTTATAATTGACATACAACATTATATCAGTTTCAGATGTAGATGATTCAATATTCTTATATATTGCAAAATAATCAGCACAGTAAGTCTGGCTAACGTCCTTCACCATACATAGTTACAGAATTTTTTTTCTTGATTTTTTTTTTCTTGTGGTGAGAACTTTAAGTTCTACTTTCTAAGCAGCATTGAAACATGTAATACAGTATTATTAACGTAGCACCATGTGTTGTGAGATTTTGTAAATTTTCTTCTTGGAGTATTTTATTTTGAAAGAGAGAGGGCTCTGTATACAGTTATGACTGTGTTGAGTAGTGTGTTTTTTTGGCACTATTTCATTCAAAATTGCCTCCTCCCTATGGGTTTAATCCAGCTTTCTAGAGCACGTATTGTTCAGTAACCTTGGAAACCCAGCCTTCACACCATTGGTTAGAATGTCCCACGGTTGTCCATTATATTCCACCACCTTCTTACCCTCAAGAAAGCAAGTATCCAACATGTTAGAACCTCTAGCAATTTTTTACTACACTTTAAAATTTAGTGTGGTTTTTTTTATTCCTAAATTGTCTTATAGATTTTTTTGTTTTGTTTTGTTTTTTTGGCCTAGAAGTAGATTTTTTTCCTCCACAGTTTTTCTCTGATTGCTTGTCTTTGTGGTTTTTAGTTTTTATGATCAAGAAATGTATTTTCTGTTGATAAAAGAAATAATCCAAAGGTGTTCCCTTCTTTGCACCATGTTCGCTTTAGTAATTCAAGGTGCGTGGAGAGACTGTCCCTCTGGAGTTGCTACTTTGCTCAAACAACAAAAGAAGTTGAAAATAGAGAGTTTTAACCTGCCATCTTCAAATGAAATAAGTCAGTTTTTCTTTTCCTTACCACTCTGCCTTCTTAGGGAGTCTGATTTCCTTGACCTCAGTAAAAAGACGATGATAGCTTTTCAAATCCTCAATATTAGCCACCCTGATGCTATTCATTGTTAAATCTGTTTGTTTTCTCTAGCCCTAAGCTCTACAGATATATGGTGGTCTACTGGTGTACATGTCTACCTCATTGCCTTTGAGAAAATCACTTTCTTCACTCTTAATTATTGCTTTATAAAAAGATAAATATTGATAAACAAAATAAAACACTAAATTAAAAATAATGTCCCATTGGGATATACCATTGAATCATGTTAAAATTACAAATATATCTATTCTTGTTTCCTTGTGAGTATAATCTACTCAGTGCTTTTTTCTAGCAATCTTTTTTTTCTACATGATCATATAAGTTAATCTACATATATAATAGTCTCCACATACATCTTTTAGTTTTGTACCATTCAGTTACCTTACATAGATATAAAGTTAAGTCATAAAAATGTTACTTAAAAGGCTACTTAGATGGATGATGTACATGTGATATTTATAATACTCTAAGCCAGATTCTTTTATTGGAAAAATGAAGTAATACATAAATGTAATGTAAGACATGCATACACAAATCGCAGTTGCTTTCTGCATTATCCTTCCCTGTAGTCTAGAGAAGAGAGTCAGTGTGGTGTCAGAGGAAGCATTGCTCCATGAGTTGGAACATCTACCTGATCCCAGGCGAGCCATGTACCAGCTGTGTGATTCTGAACCATTTACATCACCTTCACAGGTCTCAGCTTCCTCACTTATAAAATGGGCATAGATTAATAACACATTTCGTAATTACTGAAAGTAATACTATGAAGATTTGATGAGGAAAATTGCTTTAACTCAATAAGAATATGGAAGGAAATAAGAAATATTGGGTATAAGCCAGATCATGTAACGAAGACTTTAACATGTTCAGGGAAGAATTAACATATTACCCTTGCCTTGAAAGTTTTCTTATTGTTCAAAGAGAAACAGAATGTTGCTGGAGCTAGCCTACATGTATTCTACCATCAGCATCTCTACTCTTCTCAAGCATTAAGCAGCTATCTCATACCCTTGTGAAACACAGAGCTGTCTTCTGCTTGCTTTTCCCTTTATGGGTGGCTCTACCATGTGAGGGGCAAAGGCCCTTTTCATTTTTGCTTGTTCTCAGCATTAGTTGGAGAGAATTTTTCCATGTTATATGTTCACTCTTTCCTACTCTGTACACCTAGATCCACACTTGGAAGGGAGAGTGATTCTGTGAAAAGAGCACTAGACTGGTTGAGATCCAGGAAGCAAGTTCTAGATACATTTCTAGCAGTAACTAGCTTATTAACATTCACATGTTATGTCATCTATCTGTGTCTTATATTTGTTATCTTCCTCTGCTTTGTATATCTTGTTCAGTCTAACAGCATCCTGGTACAATTTCACTTAAAAAAATCTTGAATTGAATTGAAATAAGGACTGTAAGAGCTCAGTGAACAGGTAAGTTTAGTTCTGAAGGAGCAGAAGATATAAATATCCTAGGGTGATGTTATATTTTTGGAATTGCAAAAAAGAAATCAGGTTGCCAATTTATATTCTTCATTTTTATCAGTTGATTATATATAGCACACCTCGGTCAATTTTGATCATATTTGAAGCCAAAATAATTCATTAAGTTATGTTACAATTAAACATTAAATTATGTTAAATTAAAAATAATTACAATTCAGTAATTATAATTTTCCACGTTTGTTTTCTTCACCCATCATGAATGGTTATTATAGCATTTCTTAGGAATCAAAGATGCCTAGTGTTGATTCTAATTGACAAAATTCCTTTCAACCTTTTGCTTTAACATTTGTAGAAATAGCAGTAGGAAAAGGCAGTGTGAAAATAGTACTTACTAATCATTATAATCAGCTTCCATGAGAAAACTAAGCGACATCTTTTATTTGTGGCCAAAGATAGCCACAAAACTAGGAAGGTTTTCTGTATTTAAAACTATTCTTACATAAAAGACTATATTTCAAAATATATTTGAGTGATTATCCAGTAAATAATAGAAGGGTACCATAGAAATGATGAGGGATACACAATCTTCTTTAAATTCTAGATCCATGAGAGTTTGTGGTAAAGTATCTTCATTTTCCCAGGAATAACTCTTTGTTCCAAATAGAAAAGATTATTTTTTGAAGAGCACTGAAGAAAATACACTGTGCTGGTCAAATTGAATCCCAATAATGACTGTTTTGAGCATGTGAATAATCCTTTTCAAGTCCTCAGTGCTAATTGTGCTGTGATCTTTTTAAATACCTGTCATATGACAATAGTCCACAGTAAATAACATGAAGACTTTCCTGTCTTAAAGGCAGATACTAAAAGTAGGATCTGATATACAGTTAAAGAGAAAGAGAGCGAGAGAAACGGACAGATCTTTATGCCTTGGCCCTCATCTTTTCCTGTTTTCCCTTTAATCCACATCCTACCTCCCACCTTCCTGTCATCAGGGATTGGTCTGGCATGGGCCCAGACTGAGGCCCCAAGCAGGATTTGTTCTGAAAATGAATAATTGCTTGTATCCAGTCTAGCCAGTGATCACCCTTCCTCAGGACCTCTGGGAGGCTGGGGTATTTCATTCATTCAACAAATATTTATTAAACACCTATTATGTACCAGATACTGTGCAGCCTTAGGAAACAGGAAACTTTATGTAATGGACCTACATTATTGTGGGCTGCCCAGCATTCCTTTATAGCTCTTGACAGTGTCATAATTTTATTTTGGGGAATTACATCTCTCTCGTGGGTGTAGTTTTTCAAGGCAGGAAAATCCAGATTTATCCCTCTTTCTGTGGAGCTCAGTGGGGCTAGAGGCTCTTCTCATCCTTGTTTGCCCCAGAGAAGGCATGTGAACTTTGTTCATCCAGCTGGAAGGTCTTACTGTACTGGCCCTTTGAATCTTAATTGAATCAAACAAAGAAGTGATCTTTGGTGCTCACCCTGTGATGACGTGAATATCCCTAATATGAGGCGACTGCTGAGTTTTTCTTCCTCGTCCTCCAGACTCTCCCCTGTCCACAACAGTGCCTTCTGCCAATTCTGTAAATATATTAATGATACCTTCATATTCTTTCAATACATTTCTTATGTTTAAGTTAGGCAGAATTTGTTTCAGCCAAGGGCCCTCACTAATGCACCCCAGCTCAGAGTTAGTGACTTCTGGCAGCCCAAAAGCTCCACGTACAAAGCTTGGCTTCAGATTGGTTTAAATAACTGAAGATCACCCTGGTTTGTAGTCATACCTGAACATACCCAAATTGTACCAGACTTTGGGTGGTGAGGGCTCAGTTTCATTGACATCCTAAGAACTTAGGCAAATTCATGCAACAACTTGTTTTCAATAAAGATAACAAGGGGATAGGAGACTCCATGCCATTAAAAACTACCAGCTGAGGGGAGGAGACAGCGGTGGAGATAATATACCTTCCCAGCCTGTGCAAAACACAAGATTAGCAAAACCTAGCTCAGCCTCAGGATGAGAAAGGCCGTAGGAAGTTAACACAGACATTGCAATATTTTCCAGATTGGGAAAGAGAGAAAAAGGGAAAAATGAAATTCCCACAAGTCTTAAGAGGATTGTGTGGGAATATATAGGAGATAACTGCCAAATTCAGACAGTGATATGCCCAAGGCCTTATCCCCGGGGAACCCATGAGCCAATTATCAGTTGTGCTTTCTTGGGAACCATTGTCTTACACAAAGGCTCCCCTTATCTGCCCACACACAGACATGACAGGCCTTCCTTGTTCTAGGCCAGACCCTACAGGGGTTGTAGGATAGGGCCCTTCCAGAAAGACCCAGAGAGAGGACTAAGCTTTAACTTTTCAGGACTTCAGTCTCCTCAAGTCATCCTCTTTCCCTGTCTCGCTGCCTACCTGATTATTTTCTCTGTTACTTCAATCCCAATATATTTGCCTCTTCATTTAGCTTCTATCTCCAGACCTTTCCTTTTACACTTTTTTAAGGGACTTAGACAAAGTCAATTCTTGCTCATTTCTTCTGCCAGCTAAGTCATTAGCCTAATATGCTAGTTGGTGAGAAAGCTATTCTGGAAATCGAATTTCCCTACCAAGAATTGCATAGCCAATTTGGGAGCTTCAAACATCTGTAATTCTAGGAAAATTTTAGGGATTAAAGAAATTAAAGTGTAAAATTTTCAAAACCAAAGTGACTGTCTTCTCATTTTAGATATTTTTATCTCTTCAGTGCAGTTTCACAGTAGCTTTTCCTTACTATTCTTTTCAGAGTTCTTTTTTGCAGTTACTGATTTTTAGTCTTGGTGTCTTTTCAAAGATGCCTTTCTGGAAGCTGTTGATTTCAGACCATTTCAATCGCATGAGTTATGCAAGTGTGAAAAGTTTTTTCACGCTAAAAAAGATCTCCGGCCTATTTTTTGTGTTTGTAATAAAGGCAAAAGGATAAAGCATGAAGTTGGGCATTGGTGGAGCCTTTGCAAGAAAATGAAGAGCTAAGAAAATTTGTATCCCAAATCAATATCACAATCAAAGCTAGGAATGAAGGACTGACAGCAAAACAGAGCTTCAAGTTGTTCAGAGAATTACATTTTTATTTATTTGTATTTACATTTTTTATTAGCATCACCCTTTTTTGGCTTCCTCAGATATTTAAGGAAACATAAAATGTTATGCTGAGTAGAAGAGTTATATGTTATAAGACGACTTAGATAATACAATGTATCTGTAGTATAAAATGAATATTTGAGTTTTAAAGTTTCCTTTTGTTCAGTTAAAATTAATTCTCCAGTAAGCACACTGCACTGTGGACACTCACTGCCTTTGAGAAATTTAGAATCTAAGGGGGATTTAAAATTTAACTGTGTGTATCTCAGTGTGTGGATGTGCGTATACACTCTCATATATTTATTTATTTTATTTTATTATTTTTTTATAGCTGAACCATCCTGCCACCTATTGGCAGCTCAGCGGCAACTCAGCTCAGGCTGGGCATCGAACTGCTGTTGCTCAGAGCTCAGCTTGCACTCTTGAGTGAGCTCTTAACAAACTGAGCCACTCATCCGGCCCTTCACATACTTAAATGAAACCGTAAGATGTATGTGAGTCTCAATATATACGAACTATCGTTTTGGAAATTTCTAGGCATTACTACCTCTTGAAACAAAATGCCTGTTTCTAGTAACCTTATTGATATAAATGCCAATGAAACAAAATGTCATAGGCAAGACATAGAACTGAAGAATTCGTTGACTATTTTACCAGTGGTGTTTCCATCTCTGGTATTGCTTTTACTGATGAAGAACATGTGCCCTCTCACGATTGTAGAAAACTTCATTTATCAGAGGTAGAAATCGCACAAACATGTACCCCTGAACAGGGATTCCCTCTCCTTTGTTCATCAGAACTTTATCTCTTGATCTCCTCTCACTCCTCATGGTGGTCATCACAAAGTGCGCAGTGACTCTCCAGCCATAGAATCATGGAGTCCTTTTTCTTTTACAATCTAAGTCTCTCTATCAGTTCCTACTATTCAGTTGCAAGTAACACAGTTCTCAACCAAGAGAGACTCAAAAATAAAACCTTTAGTTTTCTTACACAGAGAGAAGTCTGGGAGTAGGCTGTTCTAGATTTGGTGAAGAAGCCCAAAGGTCATATCAAGGAAATAGGAGTTTTCTATCTTTGGTCATTCCCAACTTGTTGATGTTTTAGTCCTTAAGCTACAAGATAGCCACTAAGGAAGCATCATGGCCTCATGACATCATGTTTGACTCTACCCCAAATCTAGACAAATCTACCCCAGAGGCTCCTTATTGGACTTCCCTTTGCTACTCATTGGCAAGAACTGGATCGTAGTTCCCACTTCCTCACAGCTGCACAGAATATTGGCCACATGATTAACTAGCAGAGGAGAATAGGACTGCTATAATTGGATTAGACAAACCAGAGTCATCTCCTGGGGTTGGGCACACTGATGCACCCTCCTCCCTTTGGCAAAGAAGGAGAGGGAAGGGCTGTTGAGTAATTGAGTTTTCCCAGTTTCCCAGGCTGATATGACACCTCCCTCAGTCTGGGATAACTCAGCAGGGAGAATCTTCTGGGTGTTGACTTTGGATTCTAGTCCTCCAGGGAGAAAACCTCCTCATTATTGATTCAGAGAGAAAGGCAGCTATAACTCACCATTCTAGAGCTTGCGACACATAATCCCCGACTTTATATTTCTCTGCTTTCTCTGATCTCTTTTTTCATTTTTCTTTTTTTAAACCTAAGAGGTTCCAGCTTCAAAATATGTCTTTGTCTTTTTTTCTTTCTCCCTTTATGGCTGTTTCTATCTGGTACAAAATTGAATGGGAGAAAAAGTCTATTTATCTGGTAACTTTGGTTATCTCCTCTAATTTCAATACTTGTGGGCCTCTGCCAGGGTGTAGTTTGTGATGTAGGGTATCTGTGCTCTCTTGTTTCGACTTTTAAATGTTTCCCATGAATATTTAACTAATATGTATAATGATGCTGCCAGAATTGATTTTTCATTATAGAGGTCATTTTTCAAAGAGATTTGTCACTATTTTAAAATCCTATTTTCTTGTGTTCATAAAAAAAAGTTCTGAATTCAATTTTGTATGACAGTTTCTTCACAGACAGAAGAAAGGGTTTTTGGGGTGTTTTGTTTTTTTTTTAGATATTTCACATTACTTATATGTTACTGATAAGTTGGAAGGTTTGAAGCTATCCATTTAGACTTTATTTACATTTTAACATTGATTTATAAACAATTGAAAATGCAGATAAACTGGTAAGTTATTCATGTTCAAGAATGCTATGTGATGTTTACAAATTAGTAGTTTCCCACCATTATAATATATTCCATCTAGTGACTAATCCCAAATATTCTTGCAATCCAGGATGAAGAAAAATGAGATGTAAATGAAAATTAATGTGTTAGTTTTGAAATGGGTGCTTTTTTAAATCCTTTTTTTTTTTTTTTAAGGGCAGTGTCACTGGCCATCATATGTGGGACCCAAACCAGGGCCGCTGGCATCCCAAGCCAGTGCTTAACCAATGTGCCACTCGGCCAGCCCTAAATCTTTTTTTTTTATATTAATGGTCTGTCTCATTTGGATTTTCATTGTTCTTTCTCCTCCCATCATTTATTTATCTTCAATTTGGCTATCATTTCTAAATGAATAATTTACTGTCATATTACATTGTGTCATTGTTTTGATCACCTGAAATTAAGTGTAAGTGTTATATTGGGTTGTTGGAAAAGTCAGATGCATTTTTGCAACAAAAAACATAGAAAAAATATGTCATGACTTTTCCGACAACCTAATAGTTGGTTATCAGTTGGGAGGTTCAGATGGTTGGTGTTGAAGAGAGAAATGACTGTAGAAAAAGATCCAAAAGTGCCCTCTATGATAATTTGATTCCATATTTAAAAATATTAAGGCACTTTATCCCCTATTCATTCACAAAACAAAACAAAACAAAACAAAACAATCAAGAGGACTTCCAGAAAGAAAAGACAGCAGTTATGCTTCCTTAGGCCCTAAACCTTGTCTGTAGATCTTTATAATGAAATGAAAGAGGAAAGAACAAGTCATTATTTCTTTGCCTTATGTTCTTGAGAGCCATATATCCCAAGATATCAAATAACTTAGCAAAATAGCTTGGATACTGATTGAAAAGTCAGACTCAGAGTCTAGAAATGCAAAATAACAGCCCATATGCCAAACCACATGCATTAGAAGGCTTGCTACTGCTGAAGAAAGATTTAAAAGGTGACAAAGAATTCCAAATTTGGAACTCACAGAGACAGCTGGTATCTTAGAACTTTCCACTCTCCCTTGGCAGATATTTCTGCTAATTTTCCCACCTTGGTCAGAATGTATAATTCTCTCTTAAGCTTATTCCAATTTTAACATCTTCTCTCTCTTCCACTGTTACAGTGAAATGGCCCTACTCTCAGGACCAACCATTTAGTTTTAGCACTTAGATCATTTAGCAATTCCTTAGAAGAACAAAATAGGAGGGGTAGAATTTAATTAACATAATGGGTACACCATCAACTTTTTTTTTGGTTGGTAACATTTATGCATATTTTTAACACTTGGTCTTCAAACAGATGCGTGGGGGGGGAGGAGACAGATGAATCAAAATGTGGAAAAAGCATTGCATTTCAAATGGTGTGTCATCAGTGTGCAGGTGGGAGCTCTTCAGTACCTAATAGTGAGAACCAAAAGCATCCTAAGTGGTGTCTTCATTGTGCTGCTTGCTTTTTATAAACCAGCTGCTAGGAGTTGGTCTATGTCTACTTGAAGAATTCATTAGTTAGGGTCCACATGTGCCCAATGTGGATGGTAGGATGGGATTGGGACTTGAGTAGACTGATGAGGCTCTGGGACAGTTACTATGAAGAATGTACTAAGGGGTACATACAAAGGTTATTGAAGAGCAATGAGGGCTCAGTTGAAATTTTATAGTATGACTATTTAGGAGTATCAACCATCCCTATTTAATGACACTAAGCAACAGTATCATAGAATTGTGTTCATTTTACAAAGGGACCATTATACTGAACTCGCAACTGCCAGATGAGGGAGCTGAGGCTCAAATAAGCTAAATGAGTTGCCCAAGTCTACACAGCAAATGCCAGAGCAATTCTAACTTCTAGACCAGATATAAGGATAGTATTTATAGGGATTTGAAAGTATGAATAACTTTAAAATAATTGAATTTTGGAATTTTCCATGTATTCTCTTCTCTTCTCTTCTCTTCTCTTCTCTTCTCTTCTCTTCTCTTCTCTTCTCTTCTATTCTATTCTCTTCTCTCTCTTCTCTTCTCTCTCTCTCTTCCCCTCCCTCCCTCTCCATCCCTCCTTTCTCATTCTTTCAAAGAAAAGATCTTGCTAGAATTTGATCAAAGCAATTTCTTGCATTTGTAATAATCATTTCTTGAACTATGTGTCAAGTCCTATCAGAAGCAAGAAAGAATGGCAAACATGGAAACGTATGTGCCATCAATCCACCTGACCAAAGATTTATAATTAGTAGATAGGGCCGGCCGAGTGGCTCAGTTGGTTAAGAGCTCGCTCAAGCGTGTGAGCTGAGCTCTGAGCAACAGCTGTTCGAGGCCAGCCTGAGCTGAGTTGCCGTTGAGCTGCCAACAGGTGGCAGGATGGCATATCTATATCTATATTTTCCTCAATCAACCAATTGATAAATTTAATTTTACCATGTTCTCAGTTCATTTACAATTTTTTTTCACTTTCCTAGGAACACTTTAAGAAATGGAATGAAGAGTTAGTAATGTCAGAATCCGTTAGACCACTAATTACCACCAATGCCACTGGCATAGCTGCAGTACCCCTGACTGTGTGCATTTATTTTATTTAATCCTCACTGTGAGAGATGCATTTTATATTCCCTATCTAAACAATAAAGGAACTAAAGCTCAGAGAGGTTAAACAGATAAGTTTAATGGCTAAACAAAGTTCTTTCTTACATAGTCTAATTTTGTATGCCTATATCCTAAATAGATTATATATCTGACCTAGTAACTTTTAAAGAATAATGTTGAGGATGCTTTAAAAATCAAAAACAGTTTAAGATCAATTTGTCTAAGGAAGCTTTCATCGGACAAATTGCAGTCTATGCAAAAGTCTTTCGTGCGGTTGGCTGGCCGTTGTTACCAACTGATTACTTCTCTGGAGACATATTCATTCTGAAGTAGAATTGACAAGTCATTTATCTGACCAAGTTATTCAGGAAAATGAGTCAACATAAACAGGAAATAAGACAGGTATCAGCTTACACCTGGATATTCCTAGGGGCCACCTAAAATAGTCCTTAATGGTTCCTGGCTCAAAGTGTAACTACATTTTGCTACATTAGTAGAATATTTTCCAGTAATGCCCAAATGGACAAATGTACCGTTAATTAAAATAATGAAGATCGTGTTTGAAAGGCATGGTGACCACATTCAAGTATTGTTGAAAAGTCTAAGCTTGCAGAGCTGTAGAATTGTCCCACTGGAAACTTCTTTTTCAGCAAATTTTACTGAAATTGTACTTATGCTTCTTATTCAAAAGGAAACAGCATAAAGTTACTGTTATTCAGATTTTATCTCATGTTATCACTAGGTAAAGCAAAGGTAATACTAATTAGCTTCCTAGGTAAGGTAGGTAAAAGAAATATTGGTCTCACTTTCCCCACAAATTTTTATGAAGTCAGCTACCAATTAGTAAGGATTATTAGTCTTAAAATGGCAGGGGTTTTTTTTGTTTTGTTTTTTGTTTTTTAACAGAACACTTTTGGGAAATCTGCTTTGTTTGGCCTTTTGTCCTTCCTAAAGTTTAAGAAAGCATTATAATCAGACAGTGTTGAGGGCCGTGTAGCCCAATATTGAGGGGCATGCAGGTTGACTTTAGTGGGCTTGGTGAATCTGAAAGTACTGTTGATTAGACATGTGTTCCTCAAATTTGTATTCCCTTGAAGCTGTGTTTTTATTACAAAATGTATGTTTTGTTAAGGTTTGTGATAAGTCTTGAGAGAACTTTAGGTACAGTTAAGCCAAAATTAAATATCAAAAGTGAGATTCTCTTTAGTATTCACACCCAGGATTACAGATTATGTAGACACTGAGTCTGGGTCATAAAGAGATTATCATAGATGGGATTATAGAAAAAGTCACAGTGTGCCCTAAGGAGAACAATTATAGGGACTAAAGGTCTTAAGAGAAAAATACATCAAGACCATGTGGAACTTAAACTTGTAATTGGATAATGGTCAAAAGTCCCTATAAAAAGGACATGTTATTGTAATAAAGCGTGACACTTTTCTCTTTAACTCCCCCGGTGTCTCCACTGTCTCCCTTCTTTATTTTCTTCCCTCATTTTCTGTCTTTTACTGCAACAAACAGTTTCTGTCTTTCATTTAACCGCCGACGCCGTGTCCACCTTCTTGAACCCTGGTCAGCGGAGGCTGGTCCCCCGCAAGACAGGTATAAAGACCAGAGAAAATACAGGCACTTAATGCCTTTTTTTCTTAAATCTGGCCTCTTCATACTTTTACACCACATTTTTGAGCGCTGGTAGACATTAGAAACTGTCTAGTGTGGCTGACCTTTGGATATGAAACCCAGTCCACTCTAAAGTGTTGTGCTCTGGGTCAAAGTGATGGTGATCAATGCTGCATTATGATATGACTCAGAGACTCTCTTATAGCAACTCTTAATAATATGGAAGGATGCTTTCAGTGTGAAACACAGTTTATAAAATAGACATTCCATGCAATATCTTTTTAATTAAAATTTTACGTTACTAGTTATTATTTCTGGGTCTTGAGATCACAGTTATATATATTTTATGTATATATTTCAAACTTTCTACAAAAATGAGTCACATTTTAAATTCAAAACCACAAATATTCATTTCATTAAAAGAGTAAAATAATAACCAAGTAACTATAAAAATGAAAGCATAAAAAAAGGAAATCTCTTTGTTCAAGGTAACAAATAATAGTAAAACATTGTGGCTCAGTCCTTTTTCCAGCAGGAACCATGGAGGGTGCAGAGAGAAGAAGATTCCTGCTGTGCCTGAAACCCTTAAGAAAAAGCAAAGAAATTTCGCAGAACTGCACATCAAGCACCTGAGAAAGATTGCCCAAAAGATGTTTTGAAAGGCAAGAAGGAAGCTTATCTGTGAAAATATAGCTATCACAAAGAATATAGGCAGATATATAAGACTGAGATTTAGATGGCTAGGATGGCAAGAAAAGCTGGCAACTTCTATGTACCTATGGAACCCAAATTGGCATTTGTCATCAGGATCAGAGGTGTGAGCCCAAAGGTCAGAAGGTGCAGTAGCTTCTTTGCCTTTGCCGGGTCATCAGAGGCACCTTTGTTAAGCTCAACAAGGCTTCCATTAACATGCTGAGGACTGGGGAGTCCCTAGGCATGGGGGTAGCCAAACCTGAAGTCAGTAAATAAACTGATCTACAAACGTGGTTATGGCAAAATCAACAAAAAGTGAATTGCCCTGACAGGCAACACGTTGACTGCTTGATGTCTTGGTAAATATGGCATCATCTGCATGGAGGATCGATCTGTTTCATAAGATCTTACAGTTGGAAAATGCTTCAAAGATACAAACAACTTCAAACTGTCTTCACCACGAGGTGGAAGGAAGAAAAAGACCACCCACTTTGTGGAAGGTGGAAATGCTGGCGACTGGGAAGACCAGATCAACAGGCTTATTAGGAGGATGAACTAAGGCATCTACCATGGGTATTTTTGTTATCTGGTCAGTTAATAAACAGCAACTGTTTTCAAATTGAAAAAACAAAAAGTTGTGGCTCAAAAAATTTGCATATTTTTAAAAGAGCGATAGTGGTAAAAGTAACTTTATACTTTTCTGATGGGTGTTAGAGAGTAGTAAGAGGAGAATAACAACTAAAAAAATGCACAAACAAAAAGTACACTACAAATAATTTTAAGGATAATAAGTATTGAATATTATCATCTATAATGATAACGGACTTCTAACATGGAAACTGAATTGATTCTGTACTTTCCATACATAGGGAATCATCAACAACCTAAATATCAGATATATGACTAAAATAGAGTAATACTTTACATTTATGAAGTCTTCACTTGTCTTTATTATTATTATTTTCTCACATAGGATGGTTTAAACAGAAAGTGTTTTTATAGGTAGTATCCCATTCTGTACTTATGGTACTACAAGATAGGCAGAGCAGTTACTTGTAATGCCCATTTAATAAAAGAGGAAGCATACTTCAAGACAGCAAACAAGGTGCTAAGGCTGAAAAGGTAGACTATTGTCATTTTATAAGTTGATGGTAAAAGTACCTGTTTTATATATTTGTGAATAGATTTGTATTTTCTTTTCCTCATTGTCTTCCTGTCAACTGAAATGTTACCCTTATTCATGATATATTTATGTTTCCAAATCCCACTTTATTATTCAACCTCTTTTGATTAAAAGCAAAGGTAATATTTAAAATACTATTATATAATAAACAATTAGAATAATGTGGGCAGCAACTGATCAAAATGGTTGTTAGAATGGGCACTTATAGCCGGCCGAGTGGCGCGGTGGTTAAGCGCTGGCTTGGGAAGCCAGCGGCCCCGGTTTGGTCCCACATATGAGGGCCAGTGACACTGCCATTAAAAAAAAAAAAAAAGAATGGCTACTTATTCATCAGGATGTCCCACAAACAAATGACATGACTACATATAGGTGTGTTTTAGCTAAATATCAGTCCTGTGGCAAAAAGCCCAACTCAAATCTTTGTAAAGGATTGAGGGTAACTTCTGACATACATTTCTGAGCTGTCCAAAGGTGGGCTGTTTTTAGACACAACAGGACCAAGAGCTCAAATGATGTTACGTTTCCTTCTATCTCTTAGTTCTTTTCTGTGTATTGACTCCATTTTCAGAAGGGCTCTCACCTTGTGGTACAAAATGACATACAACGGCTTACGATACACATTGTATTTTCTCAGCAAAAATGACTGTCTCTCTGTTGGTTTCCCAGTAAAAGCCTTGGGACTAACTTTGAATTGGCTCTGGTTATCGGCTAGCACTGTGGCATAGGAGATGTAATGCAGAAAGATCTGCACTGGGCAGCCAGCTTCCCACCCAAATCGTTAGACTGAGTGGGGTAGGAGGGTTTCCGAGGGAGGGGCTGCACCAAAAAGAAGGTGTAAAAGTAACAATCAGTAACAAAGCGGAAATGTCCACTCCACTCTCTCTGTCCTCTGAACTCTCATACAACTTTATTACTTTAAATATTTTTCTAAATCATAAAGAAATGTACTCTCATTTAGGAAACTTGAAAGATAAAGTAAAATCTAAGAACAAAATTTATAAAATAAAGTATAAACATAAGACATGTTACTAAGTCAGAAATGAAGAAAAAAATATTTTAATGTCTATAGCATCATGATTCACTGAAAATAGTGAGATATAGAAGAATTAGACAACTTATTATAACTTACAAACAGCCAAATTGATTTTATTCTACTCCCCTTCAGCTTTAACCTTTTCTTCTATAAAGCAAATTAGAGCCAGGTTTTATCATGGTGTTGTAAAATGAGACCAATAATTACAAATAATTTTCTTCACAGTGTTACCAGAACATATTGATAATTCTTAAAAGAGAAAATAAAGTAGGATAAAGTGTAGAGTATGTGTACTGAAATATTAAGTAAATATGAAGTTATATATAAAGTACATATTATTACATGTTTTATATAATATATGTATTAAAACAGAACAGATAAGTTGTATACAAAAGAAAGTTGGTTTCTAAAATTTCAAGGTATCGTTAAAGTCTTGGAAATTGTATTGCCATAATCATACACGTCTTTGAAAAAAGACTTTTGTACCAGATAAACCTAATATTGATCCATATGCTAACTCCGTTGGCCTAACACTTAAACATTTTAACCCAAAAATTTGGACTTTAACCCAAATGAGTAATCCTTTTGATGGAGTCTTCAGTCAAAATGAACAGCCATGAATGACCAAGAACTTTTATCTTTGACAATTCACTACAGCATTGTTCAATAGAAATATAGTGAAATCCACAAATATAAACTACATATATCATTTAAAATTTTCTAGTGACCACATTTAAGAGAAACAAGTGAAATTGATTGTGATGATGTATTTTTTTAACCCACTGTGTCCAAAATATTATAATTTCAACATGTAATCAATATAAAACATTTTAATGACATATTTCACATTCTTTTTTTAATATTAATTGCTAAAAAAATCCAGTGTGGGTTTTATACTTATAGCACATCTTAATCTGGACTAACTGCATTCAATAGCCACATTTGGCTAGTGGCTCCCTCATTGCACTGTACAGAGCTACAAGAATAGGTCACAGCTCTTTACTCAGTAAGCCAATATTTATTAGTATTATTGTTATTGTTGTCTTACCTGAATTCTTAATATATTCCTTGACAATTTTTGTCTTCAGACTGACTACCTATAATTGGACTGACTGTATGAGATTTGACAAGATTATCTGTTGAGGTTATATAAGCAGGCCACAGGGAACCTTGGCGTCATTGTAAATTACTTTCATGTATATTACTTATCCCGAATTTACACATCAGCTTATACTTGTAAACTTCAGAAACCCACCATGGTTTTAGCTCAATGTCCTCACCCTTAATCCCAAAGCATGATGGTCTAATGTGAAGAGAGTTATTCCTGACGCATCTAATAACAGAAAGGGAAAGTTCAAGGTCTTAGGAGGTCAGTAATATGCTTCAAAGTGGTTAGTAGGATGTTGTTTTCCTGGTAGAATGGCACTTCGTAAAATTTATAATCAGTAAAGGTACAGTTAGCGAAAGGCTTCCACATGTTGGTTTATTTTAAATGTGCTCTCTTAACTCTTATTTTATTCAAGTCATAAGAAAAGAATTTTAGTATAAACCCCTACCCTAAAGTCCTAGCAAGGAATGAGCTTGGTCTTGCATCACAGGAAACCTGGGGAAGTATAAGGAAGCTCGGATAGAGATACAAGTTGGTTTTGCGTATTTTAAGAAATAAACGTAAGGCAGTTAGGTGGATCAATTACTTAAACAAATTTCTTGGTTGCACTTTAGCTGTATTAAGTGGAAATTAAATGAGACAGGCCTATATTTTAACCTAATTTATAAAATCAATAAATACCAAGTTGTGCTGAAAAAATGGGTTCTTGGTGAAGGTTGCAGGAAAGAAAGACGCACTGAAAAAACCAAGCAATCGGTGAATTTAGCAAAAGAAATAGGATAGGATACTTCCAAGATGGTGGAAGCAAGCAGGCCAGAAGAAGAGCAACTGGCCAAAGAACAAAGAAGCCCAGGAATTTATTATTTTCAAAATGAGGGCATGAAATATTCAAGTTTTTTTTTTTTTTTTAGGGGAGAGGGAGTGTCATAGGTGTTCCTAGGAGGTCCTCAGTGACCACGCCTTCTTGTTGGGAGGAGGGATTCTTTTATCCTTATTTGGTCCTTGGTGGAACTGTCATGGAGACACAAGGGATAGAGATTTTTCCTTGCCTGAAATGCTGATAATTTTAGAATCTGTTATAATCAGCTGAAGTTCACCTTGAGGGGCAAGATGGCATCCTGGCTTTGCTTTCTGCCACCGAAATCTAGTTCTGGCTGGTCAGGTAGCTGTACTTTTTCTTAAGAATGACCTCATTTCCTTCCTCCTCTGTCCCCCTACCTCCTCCTTCCCCACCTTCCTCTCTCTCCCTGCAGCCTTATCCTTTCTGCCTATGGTAACAAACTGACTCTTCAGCCTGAATGTATTTGTAATGTAATGACCACATGTTCCACATTTATCAAAGTGATTCTCATTCAAATATTCCTACTCCATTTGTACCTTATTTTTGGCTTAATAAAGATATTCCATGTCAAAAGTATATCTCTTTTTTTTTTCCTGAAAAACAAACAAACAATACAGCTTAATCTTATGGAAAGATTTCCAGGATAGGCCCAGAGGTCATGAAAATTTTCCACATAAGATAGAATTTGGAACCAAGAAAAAGTGTTTGTGTTTGACAGAATTTTCTCCCCAAAGTGTAGATTTAGATTATTATCCATTAACTACATGAGAAAGTACATAGACTTCATTTCTGTATTGGGAAAGGCATACCACAAGTGCTGCATGTGACATGCTATCATTTATCACGAATACTTGAAGTTTCCTTAAGAAAACCATTTATGACAGGAATCAAGAATGCTGGATATTGTATTGACTCACCTGTATTAAGCCTCAATAGAAACAGAGAATACTTGTAATTTGTGGTACTTTCTGAATGTGAGAATGAAAACCAAGAATCTTCACTGAGTGTGGAAAATTTTCCCCTCTTAATTAAATGTTGCTTCTTTTCAATTATCTTTATTTTCTTCGTCTGGAATTCCAGTACACATACTTTCAGTATTTCCCTCTCCTTGATTTATTCTCTCTTCAGAGTGTGTTGGTTCTGCATTCTGGATAATTTAATCATCTAGATTTCATCTGCTAATCCTTTTATTTCAGCTCTTCTTAATCTACTGTGCAACCCATACAGTTTAAAATAAATATCTGTGAAGACCCTATATGCTGGGTTTGTTATATGGTATCTTATTCCTTTTCTCTTTATTTAAAAAGTTATCATGAAATATACATACATACATATGAGTATATATCTTACTAATCAGACTAAATGTATTTTTCAGTGAGTTTCTTTTGGGTACTTCTTTTTCAATATGTAATTATTTTCACATACTTTCTTATGTTTAGAAATTACATGTCTCCTGGATAATCATTTAGTGGTTACCACACACACACACTTACCCATACCCATACACATTTAATTGTGGTAAAATAACATTAGATTTGTTGTCATAATCTATTTAATCACCACTGAGTATTTTTTATTTCAATTATTGTATATTTTACTTCTAGAGGCACTGTTAGGTTCTTTTTGGTCATTCTTTGCTCATATATTTAAGTTTCTCATTTGATTCTTTTTTTTTTTTTTAAGATTTTATTGGGGAATTGGGGAAGGGGAACAGACAAGTTGCTGTCTTTTTGTTCTTCAGTCTAGTTGCGGAGGATGTTGCTTCACTGGCCTATGTTGGTATTATCATTGCGCTCTTCCCGTGTGAGGCAGATCGGTCGCCCGTCTCTGAATGTCGCTCACCGAGGCTATTGGCAGCTCATGCTGGCTGCCAGCCACTCATGCTGGCTGCCGGCGACTCACTGTAGCCTATGGCAGCCCACTGCAGCAGGGGCTGCAGCCGACACCATTGCAGAGGCTCGCACAGCCCAGCTCCAGGTGGAGCTGTTGTTAGCTGTAGAGGGCAGTGTCACTGGCCCTCATATGTGGGATCCAAACCGGGGCTACTGGCATCCCAAAACCAGCTCTTAACCAATGTGCCACTTGGCCGGCCCTCTCATTTAATTCTTTAAATAGGTAATTATAATATTTTTAATATTCTGATATTAGTAATTTCTGATATCTTCAGGGGTTTGTTTCTGCATCTTGTTATTATTACTTGTTTTCACTCATGATACTTTGTTTTTCTAACATGATGGTTAAATGTAAGCTACATTCTTCCTGGAACTTTATCTGTAGGAATATTTTGAGGCTCAGATTGAAGGTGAATTCTTCAAAGAGGATCCTCATTTGCTTAAGCCAGTCACTTGGAAAATATTAACCGAGGACCACTTCAAGTTTGCATTTAGGGATTTTTTTTATTTTTTTTATGATATAAGTATATGAATTTGCAACAAAAACCCACATGTACTCTGGCTTATGGATATACATGTTTAGGAGAGTGTTTTTTTTCCTGCTCCACAATTGTCAAGGCTGAATTAGGGAAATTTCCTGGCTCCCTCCTTCTATGTGATGAGTTTATTTCTAATTCATTATTTCTAATTACACTGAAGGGGTAGTCTGTGGAGTTGCAGCTTACCCAGGATTCCTTATTAGGTTCCTAACTCAGGTGGGCCTAAGACTCCATCTTTTGTTTCTCATGCAGAAACTGAAGGTAAACTTGACCATTTTCAGGGGAGCATCAGAAATCGTCAGGGCAATTGTCAGTTTGGATGTCCCTTCTATTTTGGGATTTCAGTTTTCATTGAGTTTTGAGGACCTGCGGGTTCTCTGCTTTTGTGACTGTGTGATGATGTGCTGAAAATATTTTCTTTATATTGTATCCAGCATTTTAATTCTTTCAATCAGTGGATCATTCATTGTATCTTGTCTGCCGTACTCTTAGGAAACAAAATGATCTTTTATTCTTTTCTGATGTTTTCAGTTGCATATTTTATTTCTCATATATTTTCAACATAATTATTTTACAGTTTGTGTACAGTAATTCTGATATATGAAATTTTTGACAGTCTAATTCTGTGTGTTGTGCTTTTGTTGTTTCTTGACTCTTGTTGGGAGACTAGTTTTCTCTTATGTTTTGTAAGCTTGGACTGTGAAGTCATGGTTACTGGAGAAGTCTTGCGAGGGAGCCATTCTTCCATGTAGGATTAGTATTTTCCTCTTTTAGGGAGCTCAGTCTTTTACCAGTCTGGGGCCACTTTGAGTTTTGTTCGTTTGGGGTTTGTTGTGTAATTTCAAACACCAAACTCACATGAAAAGGCCTGTAGTCATTAATTCTTTGACTGAGTGTTATACTTGTGATCAGAGCTCAGGATGGGATACAGATATTTTCTTGCCTTGTTTTGCTGGTAGTAAGAAGTTTTTTCTTTTGATCCATGCTTCCTTGAGGATATAGCCTTCCAGGATTGTGAGGTGGTACCAATAACAAGCTCCTCCTGGGTAGGTCCCAAGGCCTTGCTTGCTTCCTATCCCTCTGGTGGCTGCCAAATCTTAGCCTCTTGGTTTCAAGATCAAGAAGAGATTCAAAATCAGCCATAGTTTCAGGATCAGGTCAGCTTGTCATTCTGCTTCCTAGTAACCTGGTCTTTGAGGCCTTCTAGTTCCCTTCTATTTCTCATTGTTTATTTGTTCTGTATTTATATTTAACAAAGATTTGTTTTACTATTTTTATCCAAGACATAGCCTCTTAGGCTTATTTTTTTATTCCATTGTTTTGCTGTATTTTGGGTCATTAATTTTTGCTTTTAGCTTTATTTTTTTATCCTGCTTTCCGCTGATTTATTTTGTTTTTGTTGTTGTTGTTCTTTGTTTTTATTATATATTATTTCGACACTTTCACTTGTAAGCTTTCTTCATCTTGCTGTTTTGGATATCTTCTGATAGCGTATATTGTATATCTTTAAGTCAACAAGTAGTAGAGTTAAAATGTGATATATACTTAAAGATGAAACTAATTAAAAGAGTTTATGTCATAAAATATTTAAAAAGTAAGTGAAAGGACTCATAAAACCTACTCTTATTGAAGGGAAAAAAATGTATGTGTTATTTTTAATTTTTTAAAAAACATTTTACCTTATGACCCAGCAATTCCACTTTTGGGTATTTATCTGAAAAAATCCAAAACTTTAATTTGAAAAGATATATGCAGCCTTATGTTCATCGCAGTGTTATTTACAATAGCCAAGAAATGAATGCAACCTAAGTGCATATAAATAGATGACTAGATAAAGATATGGTACATATATATGATGGAATATTACTCGGCCATCAAAAAGAGTGAAATCTTACCATTTGCAAAACACGGATGGACCTAAAGGTTATTATGCTAAGTGAAATAAGTCAGGCAGAGAAAGTCAAATACCATATAATTTCATTATATATGGAATCTGAAGAAAAAATAAGCAAATAAAAACAGAAACAGACTCATGGATACAGAAAACAAATTGATGGTTGCCAGATGGGTGGAGGGCTGGGGGCTGGGTGAAAAAGATGAAGGGATTAAGAAGTACAAATTTGCAGTTAAAAAAATAATCAAGGTGTTGTAAAATACAGCATAGGGAATATAGTCAATAATATTGTAATAACTATATATGGTGCCAAATGGGTGCTAGACTTACTAGGGATCACTTCATAAATTATATGAATGTCTAACCACTATGTTGTACACCTGAAACTAATCTAAAATAATATTGACTGTCAATCATAATTGAAAAATTTTGGAAAATCAAAATATTTTTAAAATTTAAAAGAAGAAAAAAGGATTTATTATCTACCAATTATAGATAGGGAATGATTTGAACCTTTATTATTTATTATAGAAGTTTAAGTTACTTATATATATTTATACCTGACATATTTCATTATTTTTGTTTTTTGTTTTCATTGTTGCCTTGTTACTTATTTTGTGTTCTGACTTTTGTTGTTAAAACTACAGTTTTACTATTTAGACTATAATTTGTGACCAAGTCAAGAATATGAACATTTTAATAAATATTCACTTGACACTTAAAAATAAAGATTTTTTACATAGCTAACTATATAAGTATTTGTTCAATGTAGTTAATTGTATTATTCATTTCCATATATTATTTCCTATGTTTTTACATATGTCAGAGGCAGGAAGAGATATTTTAAAGACTCCCTCAAAAAATATGTTTTTGTGTTCTTCTCCTTTATCTCAGTTTTTGGGGTGTGTGTGTGTGTGTGTGTGTGTGTGTGTGTGTGTGTGTTTATGTGCATGTGTGCATACGTGTGTATTTATGTGCATGTATTTATGTGCATATGTACATGGGACCTATGCATTCTGACAAGGTTTATGATTCTTATATCTTTATTGAATATTGTATCTTTTTTTTTTTTTTTTTAGCTGAACCATCCTGCCACCTGTTGGCAGCTCAGCGGCAGCTCAACTCAGGCTGGGCATGGAACTGCTGTTGCTCAGAGCCCAGCTCGCACTCTTGAGCGAGCTCTTAACCAACTGAGCCACTCTGCCGGCCCTTGTATCTCTTGATTTTTAAATCTTGAATTCCATAGGATTTTACCTAAAACATTATTTGACTTATATTTATAGCCAATTATAAATGTCAAAATAAAGAATCTCTTATAAATTTTCCTTTTGTGAAATGAGTAACTTCATCTACTTTTACTTGTTTTCATTCATTTAAATCAAAAAATTTTGAATACCTGTCATGATTTCTTAGGCAATGTACAAGTTGTGAAAAATAAGGATAAAAATCCCTGCCCTTTTGGAACTTAATTCTAGTGAAGAAAGGAAGGTCATACACAATAAGGAAATGACCATATTTCATTTATTCAAAGAGGTACATTTTTTCACAATTCAGCATCTTCAATATCAGGATGCCTCTTACAAGTAATGTGTATCATGCTTAATTGGCCATGTTTTTTTTGGTAGAACATTTTTTAAAAATGGTGAGCCTTATAATTAATGATGATTACATTAAATTAAATATTGTATGTCGAATGGTGATAAATGCTGCAGAGCAAAGGATGGAGAAGGGGGATGGAAATTTCCAGCGAAGAATTGCATGTTTAAGTAGAATGATCCAGGGGTGCTTTCCTGAATAGGAGGCTTTTGAGCAAAGACCTGAAGGAGATCAGAGAGTGAATAGGATCACTGCATGCAGCTGTACAGGTAAAACACTGCTTCAATTTCAAGATTGCCATTCATATGTGTGATGTGAAGAGCTTTACAACCGTGGTAGTGTCTGTGGGAGGGAGCCATGTCAATATCAAGGAGAAGAGGTGTCTAGGCAAGAGTACATCAGATGCAAAGATGCTGAGGCTGGAGTGCAACTGGCATGTTCAAGGCTCAGAGTGAGCTTGGGGAAGAGTCGTAGATGACATCAGAGAAGTAAGTAGGAGCCAGCTCTTACAGGATCCTGTGGCCACTGTGGGACTTTGACTTCTATCTTGAGTGATATGGGAAACAATTTGAAGATGTATAAAAGGCAACTGATAAAATCGGACTTGTATGTTCAAAAGGACCACACTGACTGCAGTGCTGAGAAGAGACTGCAAAAGCAGGCAAAATAGGATATGGCAAGATGGGTTAGCAGGCCTATTGCAATAATCAGCTGTGAGATGAAGGGGCCTTGGTGGAGGAGGTGAGAAGTAATCAGGGTCTCGGTATATTTCTGAAGGTGCGTAGGGCCAACAGGATTTGCCTATGGATTAAATAGAGTGTGTGAGTGAGATAGGAGCCAAGGTACTTCCAAGTTTGGGGGGGGCCTAAGCAGTTGCTCTCACTCTTACTGTTTATTTATATAATCTAGGGTTTCAAACAAATTATACATATACAATGAATTTTTTTTTTTAAAGATTTTATTGGGGAATTGGAGGAGGGGAACAGCATTGGGGAATCAGGGAAGGGGAATAGACAAGTTGCTGTCTTTTTGTTCTCCAGTCTAGTTGTGGAGGATGTTGCTTCACTGGCCCATATTGGTATCGTCATTGCGCTCTTCCCGGATGAAGCAGATCGGTCGCCGGCCTCTGGATGGTCGCTCACTGCGGCTATTGGCAGCTCAAGCTGGCTGCCAGCCACTCACGTTGGCTGCCGGCCACTCACTGTAGCCTATGGCAGCCCACTGCAGCAGGGGCTGCAGCCGACACCATTGCAGAGGCTCGCACAGCCCAGCTCCAGGTGGAGCTGTTGTTAGCTGTAGAGGGCAGTGTCATTGGCCCTCATATGTGGGATCTGAACCGGGGCTGCTGGCATCCCAACACCAGCTCTTAACCAATGCGCCACTTGGCCGGCCCTACAATGAATTTTTAATAACATATATTTTTGTTAAAGTACTTGCATTGATATTTATTTATTTATCTATTTATTTATTTATTTTTAAAATTTTTATTGGGGAATTGGGGAGGGAAATAGTGTTGGGGAATTGGGGAAGGGGAACATTGTGTTTTTCCAGGACCCATCAGTTCCAAGTCAGCTCCTTCAGTCTTAGTTGTGGAGGGGCACGCTCAGCTCCAAGTCCAGCCACCGCTTTCAATCTGGTTGCGGGGGCAGTGGTAGGGGTGCACAGTCCACCATCCCATGCAGGAGTCGAACTGGCAACCTTGTTGCACACTGAGCCCTCTGGCCTCCTGTTAGCAGCTCACCCACTGTTCAATTCAAGGTGCTGGGTTCAATGTTAGTTTCAAGGCAGCAAAGCCCGCCATCCCACGTGGGAGTCGAACCAGCAACCTTGCTGCTAAGAGCACGTGCTCTCACAGGCTCAGCAGCAGCTCAGCTCATGCAAAGCTCGCTGGCCTATGTGGGAACTGAACCAGACCCTGTTGCTCAGAGCTCATGCTCTTAACCAACTGAGCCACTCTGCCAGCCCTCATTGATATTTATATTCAGTTTTGTAACCAAATTTATTATGCTTACATAGCACTCGGTTGAACTGGTTTTAGTTCTTATCTGTTTTATTATCATTCTTGAGTTCTTGATTTTGAGCTTGAGCTATTTCCATTCCCGACCTCTGTCCACCATATTCTACTCTGTACTTTGGTATTTACAATTTCAAGTTGGATATGGGATAGGACATGTAAGCAATGAGAAAAGGACAATGACGCTTTGATTTCCTCTGTCTATTCATCTGGTAGAAAGATATAGCTGCTTAGTGTTGTCTGCTTGGTATAAACTTTGTGTTTCTGAACCAGGGGAAAAACAGGAGAAGGAAAGGTGTCTGTTGACTTACAAGGAGGCAGGCCTGCATTCTTCTAGTGGTGTAACAGGGTAGGTCACTGGTTTGATCTTTCAATCTGATTCTGTTGACCTTGGCAGTGAATAATTTTCCCTGATTCTGGAAGCTGAGTGATTATCAGGAGTTGTTTTGGGTGTTTCCATTCCTTTTTTTCTTATTCTATACCTTCAGACAATATAGTGTGACGATCGTACAATGTGGTTCAGGGGTAGTTTGTTAGGCATTATTTTTTAAGTGGGCATTCAGAGGCTTTAAATTTAAAGCCGATATAACAAGATGCCTTAGTTGAAGACGGCATCAGCTGAGAATAAGTTAACTTGTAAAAGAATCTTTATCTCAGCAGGGTTCTGATTTCTTATAATATTTCAAAATGACACTATTACCTTCATATACAATTATCTAATGGAGCATTTGTGTGAAATGATGTCTTTCTTGTATGACATCGTATATAACACCTTACTCCTTTCTGCTAAATGGACATTCAATTTGTGTCTGGTTGAGCAGAATTTGAAAGCAAAATCACTCCTATATAGGCAAGACCACAGCTTGAATCCTAATGGAGGTATATTGCTTTCATGTAGACCCAGAGAATTAAGATAACTCAGAAATTTGAGAGGTAACATTTGAACTGTGTGATAATGTGGCTTGTGGACAACATCCTGCTCTGCCTCGATTATTCTGTGCGTTGTCACATTGTGGTGTATTTATAGAAACTGCCTGTATCAGAGCTTCTTACACACTTCAGTGGAACAGCAAAAAAAACTAGCTCTGTGCACTCCCTAGAATAGTATCTCTAAGAATACAGCTTCTATAGCATATATATATACAGTCAGTTCCTATATATTTTGTATGTCTTTTTATTCCTATATTATATATAGGAACAGTAAAGTATTCTGGTGTGAATCTATATAGGCAAAATAATATTGTCTCTTTTTAAATGTTGGACAAGGCTAGTGCCAGCCCATCAGCAAGGCCTGAGAGCCTAGCCATCTGTCAGCAGAAGGAAAGACGAGTACCAACTGAAAGAGAAATGGTCTTTGACTGAAGGGAATTTTTCTTAGGATATACTAGTCATACTTTGTGAGGTTTGCTTCATTGAAAAATAAAAACAGATGCCATTTTGTATACTTTGTCCTACTTTAGCATGGCTCCATGATGTTGCAATGAAGATTTTCTTTTAGGGGCTGTGGTGGGTTGTCAACAGTCTACTGAATGATATTTTAACATACTTTAAACTTAATAGGGCTAGTCAAGTTGTAGCTGTAAACCTAGCATTGTTATTCCCAGCATAATGTTAAGAAAATATTTTCATATCTGATGGAAATAACAAGTAGTCTATGTTAACACTGTACATAGCCACTCATCTAGAGAATATTAACAGTGGAAGTTGAAAAAGTTGTAAAAGATAATAATTTATTTTTATTTCTTTACTCTTCCCCAGGAAAGGGCATGTGATAAAAAAATTGGGCGGAGGGCCAGGCCAAGTGACTCAGTTGGTTAAAAGCTCACTCAAGAGTGCGAGCTCTGAGCAACAGGGCTGCCAGTTGGATTCCCGGCCCAAGCTGAGCTGCCGCTAAACTGCCAACAGGTGGCAGGATGGCTCAGCTAAAAATAAAATAAAATAAAATAAAAAATTGGTGGGTGGTGTGGTTTTAGAACAGTCTACAAAATTGTTCTTTCTTTTTTTTTTAAGAGTTTATTGGGGAATCAGGGAAGGGGAACAGACAAGTTGCTGTCCTTTTGTTTTTCCATCTAATTGTGGAGGACATTGCTTCACTGGCCCATGTTGGTGTTGTGATCATTGTGCTCTTCCTGGCTGAGGCAGACCAGTTGCTGTCCATTGGACAGCTGATCACGGCAGCTCATGGCAGCTCATGGCAGCCCACTGCAGCCCACACTGTCGCTGGTGACTCAGGGTAGGCCAGCTCCTGGAAGCTGTGGTTCACCATCTTAGTTCTAGAGGGCGCAGTGTCATGGGCCCATGTGGGATCTGAACCTGCGGCCCTGCTGCTCAGAGCTCACGCTCCCAAGCCAACTCTTAACGAATGAGCCACTCGGCCGGTCCTGAAATTGTTCTCTTGATTCAGCAATATTATTACAAATAAAGGTATTATTTGTAAGCACCTTGTATTACTAATGCTCTTTTTTAGGTATTGTGAAAAATTAAACAAAACAAATCTTATAATAGCAGGGGAAATGTCATGTTCTGTCCAAACCATAGTAGAAAAGAATATGAATCAATTTGCGTTATTGTTCCTGTCTGGTTGCTATTTTCTCTTGTGAGAATGTGGGGATTAATGTTTTATAGTCTTTCTACAGAATATGATTAAGTTTCTAAAACTAAAACAAAAACAGTAAACCTAAATATTAGTGTTATAGATCCCTCAAGTACTTTTATCTTTATTGCATTCTATAAGCAATATGCATAATCATCCACAAATGCCTTTTAACCTCTGTATCTTTAAGGATAAAAAGTTGTTACATTTTACTATTACACACTTTAAATGCTTCAAGCCTAATGAATAATTCCACTCATGAGAACACTATGGACATAGTGTTCTTTTGTCAATATTAATTGAAAGTGTTGCAGAAAGGGGGTAAATTTAACTGGATTTTTTTGAACAATAGAATTTATAAGACTAAATTGCATTTACCTTCGGGAAGCATTGAGGTACATGCTTAGAAAACAAGTCCATTCATTTCTCTGTTCTTTAATTCAAGTCTCTGATGGTGCTTTCCCCAGCTTTTATGTCTAAGCATACTGCTGAGGTCTCAGGTGGAGAAGCCACAGTTGTCCAGCTGTTCTAGATAGCCTGCAGAATTCATTACTTACCTGCGGGCATTGTGGATAGCCATCTTTAAAGAAAACCTAGGTTACAGAGGCAAACTCACAAGGCAATCTTGTAGATCATTATTCACACTATAGGGTGTGTGTGTGTGTGTGTGTGTGTGTGTGTGTGTGTGTGTAGTGGAGGCAGATTTGCAAAGGGAATTCCCTGAGATTCCTGCCAAATCAATCTCTCATATGCAATAAAACACAAACAGACTACCACAATTTTTTTTTAACAGAGTTTTCAGGAGGACTTATTAAGAAAGTGAGTAAATGGAATTCTTTCTAGTCATTTTTAGGGAGGGACTTTTTACTGTAATTGAAATTGTTTTCCTTAGTAGTTTCCTGTCACTCAGATCTTGGGCAGGAGTTTTAATTCCAGATATTAAATATTTATTAATAGTCATTCCTCTATTGAATTGCTTTCATTTGCAATTTGCTTACTGCCAAAGAATGGATTTTTGTCCAGGAAAGTAATCATTACAGCTTTTCAGTGGAATGATTTACTGGTTTATAATATGAAAAGAAGAAACCTGTATAATATTGGGTGGTTACTCTTAAAAATGTTACTTACACCTGTAAGATATTTTGCATTTCAAATTGTAAGTACTTTTATTCTTTGTGTTCATGGGCTTGTGTAAGCACAAGCTCATGCGTGTGTGTGTGTGTGTGTGTGTGTGTGTGTGTGTGTGTGTGTTTAGTTATTGCAGTGGGGATAACAATGCTATATTTCCTCAGTTTTAAAAAAAATAAAGGGAGGGAATTTTCATATCTAAAACTTTAATATTCATATAGATGAGGTATACATATGGGAATATGAGCTATAAAATCTTTTATTAGCAGTTGCTAGATTGGAATGCTTTCTCAAGCCAAGTTCAGATCTTTTCTACTGCAAAGAAAGTTATTTACCTTTAGAAGCTAACGCACAGGTGCTCAGTTAAAGGCTGTTTGCTGCACAAATAAATGTTAATGCAATGGAATGTTATTTGTGTCAGTCTACTCCTAAGTACATTAATTTTCTCTTTTGCTATTCCAAATGCTCAATTAAATTCTTCAACTTTTTTTTTTTCCTTCAGGAAAATTGCTCAAACATAGAATTAATTCCATCTGAAGCAAGACTATATTAACGTGTTATTTCTGGGCTGCATTTGTATATTTTACATACTAATTTTAAAATGATTAAATAATGAATTTGCAAATCACAAAATAAAGTAATCCTATTAATGCACTGAAATATGTTTTAAATGAGTGCTGATTTTTAAACCAGGATTACCTTTGCTGGTTTATAATCAAGTTTTTCCTAACTATACATTTTTACAGTGTCTTTCTTTTCTGAACCTATTTTCATATGTATTTATGCTACTCAAAAGAAACTACACTAAATGAAAAAAAAGAAAAAAAGAAAAAAGGATGTAACCTAAAGACCCAGAGGTAGGGCTATGCAGATTGAAAATATAAGAAGACAGAGTACACGTGTCTTTTTAATAAAATGGTATGGAGTTAGGGTTTTATTGTGCTTTCATTTTATAACTAAAAGTAATGTTATCATTTGGATAGTACTTTGGAAAATGCTTACCGTTTGTTTTTGAAATGTTCATTTTCTGCAATATTAAGGGTTAACAGGTTTATGTGACAATAACGGAGTAGAAAAATAATGTAATGAAGAGCCATCTATCATTGAAATAAACTCTCCTTTTGAGAGCTCATATTGGAAAATCTGAGAGTGATGTGAACAATATCTATAAACACTAAATTTATTATAGAAATGGTGAATTTTCATTTTTATGGAACCAAAATCAAAGGCTAAGAAGGGAGAGCTTGAGGTCAGCAAAATCAGGGCCACTGCCTCATATGCCCACCCAGTTTAGACAGTTTGTGAACTTTATTCCTTTTTTTAGTCTCTGATGAAAGAAATTCAGTGCTTTAATAGGAATTTGATGCTCAATGCAACCATTAAATTCTTATTTATATATAAACAAAGCAAAACGTCTCTTTATGATTTATTTGTGGAAGGTAAATATTTAACAGTAATGTATGTAGTTATATGTAAGTTGTTATTTAAAGCAAAAATACCTACGACGTTTAAAAGAGTCTTCAGAGACATGTGATATGTGGACTTTGTATGGATCATCATTCAAACATCCAGGTATAAAAGGACATTTTTGAGATAACTGGGCCTGAATTAGATTGTAGACAGTGTAAATAAAATTTTGTTGATTTTGTAGGTGTAATAATAGAATAGCGAATATGGTTTTTTTATTCCTTATCTATTATAGATAAATACTGACATATTTCTAGGAGAAATGATATAGTGCCTGGAATTTGCTTTAAAATACTCCAGAAAACAATTGGAAGGAAGTTGATGAAACAAGAACAGGAAAAAGCTGATAGTTGCTGAAGCTGGGCAAATTTCTTCCATAATAAAGACATGGGGTAAAAAATTAAGCACCCATGTCAGAATGTACACATTCATGGGAGTGTTATCTTAAAAGTAGTCATCTTGGAAGATAGTATGCTTAACATATACTTATTCCAAAAGTGACACCATGAGTTAAAATAGCTCTGAAACCCATCTTTTGAAATTATGTCATTAACAGTAGAATATCAGCATGTGGGTCCCATGGCTCATGTCAGAGTTTGGCTTTCTGGGGGAGCAAGGTAAAGTAGGGAGTCCTTTGTCAGAGAAATATTCTAAGTCAGAGCCTGGAAAAATAGCAGTTCAAACATTAGGGAAATCATTGCTTGCACCTGGTTCAAAGAACTAGAAATAGAATCAAGCTCTGGATTCAAGATCTATGAGTTGAGAGTAGGGTAGATTTTGAGAAAAGTTGAAAAATACTGCTGAAGTCAAACAAGCTCAGTAATCTGGTATTACTAGATAAAGACGAATGCTGGTAGGGTATCTATTGCTCCATTAGGTGTGCTGGTGGGTGGGCAGGAGTGTAAGCTGAGAAGCCAGCAAAGAAAAATCAAGCTCACTATTGCACCTCAGTTTGGAGCCCAGATTATATCACCTGGTTTGGTCTTCTACTTTGAGTCACTGAATTTAGCTCTGAATGACTTTTGTCTATTTTCACAAATCAGATACATGCTGAAGAGATGAAGCTTTGCCACTCTGGACAATATTCAAAAGAATACATCACAGGTTGTGAAGGCCATTCCAAAATAAGAGTTTGCCAAAGACTGGCTATTAGAATCCTTGAAATAAGCATAGAGGACAAAACGTATTTATATAGTGTAAAAATTCCATTATGTTAAAAATTCATCCATATTACTTTATAGTTATAGCTCCGCTCATAAGTGTTATTGATTTCTAATTGAGAAGTGTTAAGATTGAATAACATAACTAAATTGTAATAATTCACTGGAAAAGGAAGAAAGGAGGGGGGGAGAGAGAGAGAGAGAGAGAGAGAGAGAGAGAGAGACCTTTGCTTCTGTCTCTGAGCAACCAGGCAGGTCTATCCCCTTCCCTCTTACTCTAATGTAATCTATCTTGGTTCTTATAACAATTGACTTTGCCATCGATTCCTGTGAGAAGCATCACTGACTCCTCTAAAAGGTTGCCGTTTCATTTATTAGATGCCATTTGCCTTCCCATACACCATGGCATGAGAGCACCTTACCTGACTATTAGGAACACTGAGAATAAATACAATCCCTTCCTTTCCTTCTCTGGGGGGCCTTGACCACTAGCCAGACAAAAATGAGAATGTACCTTATAAACAGACATCTTTTGCAGATACACACTCCGACTCGCACACTAAGCAGATATACAAGACCACCTAAGCAAATGTAGTCCAGTCAGAAATCGTTGCAAAGGTGCCCTTGATCCTCCAGGTTCCTCTTGTGTCACCACCTGTATGAACTGAAGAGTTCTCTGATCATGACACCTACCATGGGGACAGGAGAGAGGAAGACATTAACACATGCTTCTTTTCTTCTAAGTAGTCCTCAGTAGTCCTGTTGTGCACCTGACATCTGGCAATGAATGCATTTTCAAGTCATTTGTCCTGTCAAACGTGGTGACTGTATCTCTGTTAGTCAGAGCTCTGTAGAACGGGAAGAGAAGCCGGTAAGTGTTAATGGAGTTGCTTTAGGCATTTCACAACCTATCGGTCCTAATTAGACTGAAAAAGGGTTGCTATAGACAACCTGGAAACTTAAATAATGCAGCTCATCTCGTATATCCTTCTTAAACATATCAGCAAGAACCTAGAAAAGGAGGGAGAGAGGGAGAGAGAGAGAGAATGATAGAGAGGTCTCAAAAACAATACTGGATTTTTATTTTTCAAAAAATAGGGCCAAAACCCCACTGAGTTTTTATTTGCAATTGATAATGTGATTTAAACCTTAAAATAGTATTTTGAGTATAGCATATGCAAGGAGCTTACACCAAATGTCTCCCAAACAACATGGTTACAGCAGAAATTTGACTGGATCACCAGAAACACAAAGGTAAACTGTAGAAAAGCACAGAATCTCCAAACAAGGGGCGGGGATGGGAACTGAAACCAGCATGGGTTCCAGCTGTGTTAAGCCTGGAGAAATAAGAGCAGAGGGGTCATTTGTTATAGGAGCTTTAATGAGCTCTGTGTAGCAGCTACAGTGGAGGTCCTTTGAAGTACCCAGAACCCTCAGAAGACATTTGGAGAGACACATAGGCATTTGCAATAATCAATAGGAACAGTGGCAAAAGCATTAATTAAAGCTGCTGTAGTTTCTTGCAATCCAATGAAGTTGAGATTTTGGATAATTGTAGTAAATGGAGTAAAGAGACTGAAGCTATTTGTCTCATATGCAGGCCAATTTTCCATGCACAATCAAATTTTAGTTTCTATTCCCTAACAGCTGCTCTAAATCCATGGAGGGTTTGGAAGTCATTATACAATATTAGTAAGAAAATTAGAGTGGTAGCAGATCATAAGTTGCTTTCTGAGCAACACAGTAGGAGGTCAGTTAATATTAAATATCCACAGCCCATGCACACACTCACATTCCCTAGGAGAGTCTAAGCAAAATACAGCCTTCAGGGATACACACTTAGTAGCTTTGCATAACAATAACCGAGATGCTGATACCAGCTAATGAAGTTGTGCGGCAAGCAAGAAGGGCCCCCAAGGCTCAGAATAAAGCCCTCTAGGGAAACAAAAATAAACTCCTTGTCTAAAAAGTAAATAGGCAATGTCATTTGTTTATTCATTCAACATATAGTATTTATTGAGGTCCTTCTTTCTATCACTTTGGATATGCCCTGGAGATGTCACAATGAGAAAATATAGACTGTCCCTGACCTCATTGAGTATAAAACGAGAAGGAGACAGATTTTAATGAAACAGTAATATAACTCAATGTATATTTAAAAGCTATGAAATTGTTTAGAAGTGAAGCTACCTGGTGCTATAAAAACATATAACAGAGGTAACTGCCCTTGACCAGGGAGGGTGATCAGAGAATATGAGGGATGACAGGAATTACAGAAGTAGAAATTAAAAGAGCACTTGTTAGAAGGGAAAGTATGTGCAAAGGGCCTGAGGCCTGAAGGATAGTGCTTTACAAATATTTGGAGGGTAGAGAGCAAGGAGCAAGATATGAAATGCGATTGATACACAAAGGCAGACACCGTAACTGGTATAGTATAGGTACATTTCTGGGCATACACTGAGTTTGGGGTAACTTTGATGCATGCAAGTGGAGATTTTTGACTCCAGTTGGATATTTGGGTCTGGGTCCAAGATAAGAAGTATATAAATTTGTGTGTCATTGATATAAAGCTGATTAAAATTGAAGCTATGGGTGTACATGACATCATCAATATAAAAAGCAGCAGTGAAAAGAAATGACTAAGACGAAGCCTGGAAGAGCTATAATATTTAAAACAATGGCTCTCAAAGTGTAGTGTCCAGATCAGCAGTATCGGAACCACCTGAGAATCTATTGGAAGTGCAAACAGACCTAGTGAATCAAAATTTCTGGGGGGTAAGTCTCAACAGCATGCCCAACAAGAGGTCTTTGGATGTTTCTGATGCACTCTCAAGTTTGAAAAGCACTGATAGTGGAAGGGTGGAGGAGGTGTTTGCAGAGTTTACTGAGACTGAGCTGCTTGCTGGGTGGTCAAAGAAAAACCAAGAGTCATTTGAGTCATTGGGGAAAGGGAAGAAAGTAGTTCAAGGAAAAGGTGAAGGTCAACAGAGTCAAAGGTAGTTGAGAAATCAAGGGAAATAGAGATCAATTTTGACTTCAGAGAAAGCAGTTTCAGTCAAGGACTGGGATGCAAATATACTGGAGAGTACTGAGGAGTGAGTGGGAGAGGAAGAAACGGGTAAGTTCTAACAACTGTTTTTTGAAGTTTGAATGGGCTCTGAGTCTGGAGGAGAAAGTGTTTTAAGATATTAGTGATTGCAAAGATCAGCTTGCGAGAGAATACAGAGGAGATAGATGTCATAAATCAGCAGCGAGGACTCCTGGGAAGGGAAAGGCAAAGAGTTCCAAAGCCCAGATGGAAAGACTGCTTTCATATTCACTCTCATAGCTTAAGTAGATGGGAAGTAGATGAATAGAGGACCCTGTCTCCGACTGTCCTCCCCCTTGCTTACTCTGCTGAAGCCACACGGACCTGTTCATGTTGTTGTTCCCTGAACATGTAATACACTTGTCCTTCTTCACGACCTTGGTTCTTGCTTCCCCTCTTGATCTTCCCATGGTTGACTTGAGTTATTTGAGTCATGACTCAAATATCACCTCCTCAGAGAGGCTTTCCTTCAGCACTGTATCTTATGTTGTCCCCCTCACTTACCATTTCCAATCCCAGGGCCTCCGTGGGCTGGCACCCCCAGGAGCTCGCTGAGATTAAATTCTAAACTCTCCCTCACCCCACCCTGCATACAGAGCACAAGGAGAGACTGAAGAAAGAGAAAATCCCACTGCAGATTGGTAGGTAGCAATTCAAGGGAACACTTACATACAAGGTTTGTCTTGGGCAACCTCAAGGTGAATAAATCTACACAGCCACCTGTCAAAAGCTGATTCAGTCGCATATCCAGTCCAGATAGTCTCAACAACACATCACTCCCTCAGGGCTGCGTTCTTGAAATAGCTCCTAGTGTGGCAATGGTGGACAGAATGTACATTCCAAGGACAGGGGGAGGGGGTGAGGAGCCTCCGGTTGCCCAGGTCCAGCTCACAGGTCAACCGGTGGTCACATCCTCTTGCTGACCTCCTCCAACAGCCTAATCCATTGTCCTATCTTATAGTCCTCACAGTACTTTTCCCTCTCTGAAATTATTGTAGACATTTGTTCACTGGTAGGTAACTCTGTGGGACAGAAGAACTTTGTCCTCTTCATAGCTATAGCTCTAGTTTTCAGTACTTGGAGTGTTATAGGCATTCCATAAACATTTGTTGAAGGGAAGAATCAAAGAATGGGTACAGATATATCTATCAGTTTGTACATTCGATGTAAGGAGGTAGAAGTCTTTACGTCCACTAGATTTTATTTTTTCTACACGGAATAAAAGGCAGGTGATCTAAGACTAAAAGTCAGGGGAAATCGGGGTGTTGGTTTGCTGAGGAGTAGAGAAGGTTTCTACTTCAGTTGACCCTTGAATAACACAGGTTTGGGGCCAGTTGAGTGGCGCGGTGGTTAAGAGCTGGCTTGGGACGCCAGCGGCCCCGGTTCGGGTCCCACATATGAGGGCCAGTGACACTGCCCTCAAAAAAAAAAAAAAGAGATGAACACAGGTTTGAATTGCATGGGTCAACTTATACACAGAATTTAATACATAGTATAAATGTATTTTCTCTTCCTTATGATTTTCTTAATAACATTTTCTTTTCTCTACCTTACTTCATTGTAAGAATGCAGTATATAATGCATATAACATACAAAATACAGAGGGTGCCAAAAAATGTATACACTTTTTTTTTAATTCTTTTATTGTGAAATATTCATTTTTTTAAAAAAATTAGTTTCAGGTGTACAGCACAGTGCAATAGTTATACTTTTTACCCCTCAAAGTGACAAACCCTTTCCCCCAATTCGCCACCCCTCTCTCTGTATACACATCTTAAGAAAGAAAAAAACATTAAAATTGTAACAATATACACCGATAACAAAAGATGAATACAAGTCATGTGTATACAAGTTTTGGCACCCTCAGTATATGCTAATTGACTATTTCTGTTGATAAGGTTTCCTTCCAGTCAACAGTAGGCTATTAGTAAAGATTTCGGGTAGTCAAAAGTCATACACAGAGATTTTCAACTGTGTGAGGGTTGGTGCCCCTAACTCCTGTGTTGTTCAAGGGTGAGTTGTTGTTCATAAGGTGGGAGAGTAAGCATTACATAGAATGCAGAAGAAATTCCCGGTAGTATTGAGCATCCATTTGAGGATGAGAACCATAGACTGGTGGTATAAATTGCTGCTGAGTGACTTTCTCCAGTGATGCTCAGACAAATGGACGAAGACATGGAAAAAACAGATGGTTGGGTGCCACAGGATTGATAATTTTGCATGTAGTACAACAAATATCCAGGGGTAGGAGGCTCTAGAGTACTAGCAAGCATGAGTATCAGAGACTTCAGGGTCTGACAGGGTTAGAGAGGCAGAGCAGGAATGGTTCAACAAAACGTGTGCAAGGTTGGAAAGTCATATACAAAGAGCAGGATGACCAAATTGGAGATGTTCTCAGTCACGGCATCCATGAAGACAGGAGGGATGTGTGGTTGGGGTGGTGGTGGAAGAGGCTGTTAGAAATGAAGGTCAGTGAATTGAGGTTTTCACTTCTAAAATGTTTTGAGGGCCTAAAATGTCTTATAAACCAACCAAACATTTTAAAACATAACATACAAAATACTGAATTAAAAATAAGAACAGATAAAAATTGCCTTATAAATCCCAAACCATGAGTGTAATGTCTTGCTGTGAGTGTAATGTATTACCATGATGGCAGCGTGTCATTTTTGCGCAGGCCTTAGGGTTGCATCTCTCAATTATGAATGATCAAGTGAAAACTCATTACCTCATTACACTAATTAAGAATTAGTGATAATTTGGTTACCAGTGGGACTGATATTGTGTTTCATTAGTGAAGAAACTATAGAAGAAGAAGAAATGGGTTTGCATATTTACTCTGTCACTTTTCTCTGGGTGTGTGGCCCTGGGCTAAGCTGCTTAACTCTACTGAGCCTTGGTTTTTGCATCTTTAAAAAGGAGGGAAAATTAGATGTCTCACAGCATTATTGTGAGGTGTAAATGAGGATATGTAGGTGAAAGAGTCTATAAATGATAATCCCCATACAAATAAAAGGCCTTATAATCTACAGAAAATATATTTGTTAAGGAAATAAGCACCATAATAAGACTTCAAACAAATGCTTATCTTATTATAATTTTAAGACATCTTAGAGGCATCATTTACAAATAATCCATAAAATTACAATCATTCTTAATTATAAAATTAAAGTGACCCCAAAATAACTGCCTTGTTTCCCAACTGTATCTGAAAGTAATGAAAACATATGTTTAAAAAATAGTTTATAGGGGGCTGGCCGAGTGGCGCATTGGTTAAGAGCTGGTTTTGGGATGCCAGCGGCCCCGGTTCGGATCCCACATATGAGGGGCAGTGACACTGTCCTCTACAGCTAACAACAGCTCCACCTGGAGCTGGGCTGTGCGAGCCCCAGTGATGGTGTAGGCTGCAGCCCCTGCTGAAGTGGGCTACACTGAGTGGCCAGCAGCCAGCGTGAGCTGCCAATAGCCACGGTGAGCGATCATCAAGAGTCCGGCGACAGATCTGCCTCATCCGGGAAGAGCGCAATGACGATATCAACATGGGCCAGTGAAGCAACGTCCTCCGCAACTAGACTGAAGAACAAAAAGGCAGCAACTTGTCTGTTCCCCTTCCCCCTCAACGCTGTTCCCCTCCCCAATTCCCCAATAAAATCTTAAAAAGAAAAAATAGTTTATAGGGCCGGCCGAGTGGCACATTGGTTAAGAGCTGGCTTGGGACGCCAGCGGCCCTGGTTCAGATCCCACATATGAGGGCCAGTGACACTGCCCTCTACAGCTAACAACAGCTCCACCTGGAGCGGGGCTGTGTGAGCCCCGGCGACGGTGTAGGCTGCAGCCCCTGCTGCAGTGGGCTGCCATAGGCTACAGTGAGTGGCCAGCAGCCAGCGTGAGCGGCTGACAGCCAGCTTGAGCTGCCAATAGCCGCAGTGAGCGATCATCCAGAGGCCGGCGACCGATCTGCCTCATCTGGGAAGAGCGCAATGATGATACCAACATGGGCCAGTGAAGCAACATCCTCCGCAACTAGACTGAAGAACAAAAATACAGCTACTTGGGCCGGCTTGGGTCCCACATATGAGGGCCAGTGACACCTCCCTCAAAAAACAAAAAACAAAAAAGACAGCTACTTGTCTTTTTATTCCCCAATAAAATCTTAAAAAAAAAAAAAAGAAAAGTTTATAATCCTGATTTTTCCTGATGTCAGAAACTCTCTTCTCAGAATATAAATTTATTTGGTTATTTAAAAAAAAAAAATCAATTCTAGCACCACGAGTGTGTGTGTGTGTGTGTGTGTGTTTGTGTGTTTTATGTCTAACATACCTGTCACTTCTGTACCTTTTATCTTTTCAGTTCAAAATTGATACCTATAATATAATTATTATTTTTACCTGGACTGGTTTAATTATGGAGACATCAGTTTAATAGATCAATAGATTGCTCAGTACCTCTTGGCTACTAAAGTCTACGGCATGACCAGATATTTCAGATCATAACATTAAATACTTAAATGAAAATAAGAACACAGCCTGATTATATAAAATTTGCATAAAACATTTTATTATATTTTTATAGTACTCTTTTTTTCCAGGAAGACAGAAATTGACCCAAACCTACTGTTTGGTGTTGTCAGCAGAAAGAAACAAATGGAAAAGGTGATTTATTTATTTTTTCAAGAAATGAGGGTAAACCTCTCATTTTTACAGTATATTCAGTGATCATAAAATAACTCCAAATCTATTTACTGATTTGATAACATCTCTATTCCTCCCCCAAACATTTTTTAGTTGGTAACTCAGTGGGGGTGCAGTTGAGAACAGGCTAATTACTCCTGTGTGTGAAAAATTACATCTGTGCTTGCTCTCCGGAGTGTGTTGTCTAGGCACACTGTCAAGGGAAGATGCTACTTGAAAGTTCTATGAATCTGTGTTTTGATTGCTTACATCTAGGTTGTCTCACACTATTAAGAGAAGGAATCTGTGTTTCTTTCCACATCAACTCACGAAAGTCTGAGCTCATCTATCCAACAAGTGAAAATGGTATTTAAATGGTGGCTACTGAGAAAGTTCAATGAAAAGTCACCAATACGATTTCCCATGCTGTGGATGGTTTCTGAATTGCATTCTCCAGGATGCTAGCAAATATGAACCAATTTTCAGCAAACCTTCTGTTGTTTTAAAATGCTTGGTAAGGAAATTCTTAATTTATGTTTTTTCCTTCACTTGTTATGGAAAACCTCACTCAGGACAACACTAATAATTGTACCATAGGTAGGAGTAAGGGAAGTAGAATATTTACATGTTGTAATAAGGGAAAAGCAGGTCAAACAGAATAATATTTGTAACAATGATAAATTTTTTTTTCCTTCAAGTTGGATACAAAGTAGGAAATGTAATTAGGCAAACTAGGTTAGTTTCCTTTTACTGTTGCCTCGTGATTGAAAAAAAAAAAGCAATGATTTGAATTCTCTTGCATGTTTTTCCATTTTGTTTTGGGAGATCCTGGAAGCCAGAGCTTGGCTATATGGTTCAGAGAAAACATTCTACCCACACTCCTTTCCAAGGGAAAGGTCGAAACTGACAGCACAGTGCAGGTGCATACATGGTTACATGTCAACCCCTGAGTAGCACAGCATGGTGTTGTGTCGTATTGATGACAGCTGGGTACTATTGACCAGTCAATGGACGGGAGTGGACACTTCAGAAACTCACCAGTCGAATGGATTGGTGTTAAGGCAGAGCAAGAGCCAAACAACAGAAATCCCAAATAATATCAGGCATTCTGCATCCTTGTCATTGCTTTACTCACCACGCCTTTCTCATACCTTGATTTTCAGCCACATGGAGCTTCTTTCACTTCTTAATGATGTATCTGGACACAGAGAGAGAGAGTAGGGGAAGGGGCAGTGGGAACAACTGCTGTCCCCCAGCACATTTCCAAAAGCAGAGCCTTTTCAGGCAATCTAGGGGAAGGAAGTTTGAAGAGTGGTTCATATCACCTGATAGTAGACCCTGACTACAGGTATGATTCAAAGGGGCCATTTGCTTTTTCAACCTCTCCCTTCTGTCTGTCCACATGCCACTTCCTTTTTTCCTATTCTTCCCTTTTCTCTTGGATAACTCTCACTCAGATTCCAGGCCTCCAGTTAGACATCACTTGCAATAGAAAGCCTTCCTCCATCTTCCCCAATCTGGGCTCTGTACTTTTTTTGTTTATATCCATTGCCTCATTCTATAGCTCAGCAATCATCACACTGTGTTGACAGCCTGTTGACTGGATCCCTCACTAAATTGTTATGTTTTCTAAGGAAATAAGAAACTTTATCTGCCTGGAATATTCAGTGTCTGACATCCCTACTGAAACATAGTAGGCTTGTAGTAAATATTTGTGAAATGGATAAATGAATAAGTGAATGAATGAAATGCATCTCAGATAGATATGAAATATAACCTCATTCTAATTTTCAGTCACATCTATCATCTATGTAAATAAAATATCAGAGCTATAATGGTAGGGGAAAGTACATGTGTTTTTGTTTTGATATAAGCCGATGTCATAGAGTACTCACCTGTCACAGCAGGTGAGTCAACAACCTAACTGTAACCAGAGAACTTAAAAATAGAAAGTAAAGAAGTTACAATTAAATATATGCTTTAGAACAAGGCTCAGCAAACTATGGTCTGCAAGCCAAAGTCAGTCCACTTCGTGTTTCTGTATGACCCATGAGCAAGATATTATTTATATTTTTAAATGGCTGAAAATTTTTTTAAATAATAATATTTCAGGACACACGAAAATTAGACTTTACAGATTGATCTCAGTTGAGTGATTAAAAATATCTTATATAATAACTTCACTATTATTTATAAAAGAATAGAATGTATATATGCACGATGGTATAAGTTAATATTTATGAAGTTCCAATTTTCAAAAATATCAAGTATTTGTGGCAATGAGTATAAGTTTTGAAACAGAACAGTTTTTTTAAAGTCTGAAAGAAATAAGGCCATCAGAGGATGACCATGTGTCTGTCATGCTGCTTGTATAAGAGGGGGTGTGTAAGACATGTTCTATAAATCTTATTGCTTAAGACAAAACAGGAGAAATTACTGCTGAGGATCAAGTTTGGACTTAAATATAATAGGTGAAAATATATGTTGGTAAAGCTCAGAGGGACTAATCATAAAGAATTTGAACCTCCCTGGTAGACCCCCAACAAAGGTTTGATAATATAAACTTTGAATGGGGCAAAGATTTTTATTTTAATAGTTTGCCGTACACATAGAATTTTGGGCAAAGGACCATTCTCATATTCTACTATGACTTCGGTGCTTCTGTTGGAATGAAATTTCTCATTTGTGTTAATTTCACTAAATAGTTCTTTCATGTACCCCCCTTATGGCTTACCCCACTGCTACAAACTTGGTTTGGCCCCTCTGTCTCTCTTATCTAGACCCTTGGGTAGCCTTGTATTTGGCTGTTATTTGATTCTGGTCTTTTCATTATTTAGTAAGCTTGCTGCATCCATTGAGGTAATAAATTATCTGAAGCAGGAGTTGGCAATCTCTTTCCATAAAGGTCCAGACAGTAAATAGTTTAGACTGTAGGACATACAATCTCTGTTGCAGCTATGCAAGAGCTATAGACACTACATAAACGAATAAATGTGGCCATCTTCTACTTTCTGTGGGCACTGAATTTCATCTAATTTTCATGTGTCCTGAAATATTATTATTTAAAAAAGTTTTCAGCCATTTAAAAATATAAATAATATCTTGCTCATGGGTCATACAGAAACACGAAGTGGACTGACTTTGGCTTGCAGACCATAGTTTGCTTAGCCTTGTTCTAAAGCATATATTTAATTGTAACTTCTTTACTTTCTATTTTTAAGTTCTCTGGTTACAGTTAGGTTGTTGACTCACCTGCTGTGACAGGTGAGTACTCTATGACATCGGCTTAAACTGTACAAAAGTTGATATTTCTTTTTGTGTAACAGTCCAAGTGTAATTAGTCCAGGACACTTGTGGAAACTCCATGGAGCTGGGGGGCCAGACATCTTCAAGCTTGTTGCGGTCCATCCTGAGGGTGCTGCTCTCATCAGCATGGTTCAAGTTGCCTTAACATCACTACATTTGTATTTCCAGTAGGAAGGGGAAGAAAGGAAGGCAGGACAAGCTCCTTCTTTCTAAGAGCATGACCCCTCTGCACACGATACATTGCTCACTTCCCATTGGCCAGAATTTGGCCACGTGACACATAGCTATTAAAAGAAGCTGTCAAATGCATTCTTGATTCTGTACATTGATGTGTCCAGTTTAAAACTGTGAATGCTAATATTATGAGGAGGGAGAAAGAATACAAGGGAGAGGGCAACTAGCAGTGTCTGTTCTTAACTCTCCTTTGTATTCTGAGCAAATAATCTGCCTTTATTAAACTGGCTCCTTTCCCCATTTTAGTCCAACTTCCCAGTACTTCCTAATTGGAACCTGAGTTCTAGTTTAACATAATGTCTAGTACTTTCCAAAGGCAAGACCCCTTCCTGCTTTTTCCAAAGTTCCTTTCTTTGCCTGGAGTACACTTCCTGCTTCTTTCTCACCTGGTAAAATGCCTAAATTATTTTCAAGAATTCAGATGTTATTTCTTCTAATAATTCTTCCCCTATCTTTCATTTTTTATTGCATTATCCCTTTCTAGAATACGAGCTGCTTAAAACAGTATTTTTCCCCAGTCTTTGTATTCGTAGCATGCATCATTTAGTAAAATCTCAATCTATGTTTGTCGAGTAAATAAATGATGGGATGCTTTTGCCCAGTAATATTAAGCTGGATTTTACTGCCTGTAAAGAGTCAATTGGACTGCATGAAATGAAAAAGAGGGAGACAGGGAGTGATAGATTGAGGGATGGGATGGGGGGATTGCTTAGGGTCCTGTGGTTGAAAGGAAACAAAATTCAATCTCAAAATTTAAATAAGCGGGGGTTTACTAAACTATACTAGGGGGCCGTCCGAGTGGCGCGGTGGTTGGGCACTGGCTTGGGAAGCCAGCGGCCCCGGTTCGGGTCCCACATCTAAGGGCCAGTGACACTGCCCTCAAAACAAAACAAACAAACAAAAAAAACTAGGGAGCTCACAAAACCAAAATAAAGGAAGCAAAGGAGCTCAGGAGATCTTGGAGAACCCTGACAATGGATGCCCCAGTCCCAATGTCTTTAGTTCCTATAGGTCTCTATGCAGTTTTCAGAAACCTGGGAGAGAGAAGATGATTGGCCTAGATTGAATCAAAGAGGACATTGTGGGTACGATATAGTGGAATATTATCAGTGATAGTTCCAATAGGATAGCATGGAGTGAATAAGAGGCAGTTCCTTAAAGAAAGTGATACCTTGCCTCATTATATTAAAAAATGCAATGGGGGGCCGGGTGAGTGGCGCAGTGGTTAAGCTGGCTTGGGAAGCCGGCGGCCCCAGTTCGGGTCCCACATATGAGGGCCAGTGACACTGCTCTCAAAAAAAAAAAAAAAAATGCAATGGGATAGGAGTGGAAGTGATTTGCATACAACTTCTTGGTTATGACTTCTTTTCTCCTTTCTCCAACCCCCCCCCCCCCCGCCATCACCACCACCACCAATTGGTTGAAATATGGGTGAATGGCAGGAGCTGGAGTAGCCATCTGTGGCACACGGAGTATGGGCCACCAAAGATGTCCATGTCCTAACCCTCAGAACCTGTGGATGTGTTACCTTCCATGCATAAAGGACTTTGCAGATGTGATGAAGTTAAGGATTTTGATGGGGAGATTATTCTGGATTATCTAACAGAACTCAGTATAATCACATGAGTCCTTAAAGAAGAAGAAGGAGACAAGTGAGTTGGAGTCAGAGAAGAAAATGTGACCACAGAAGCAGAGGTCTAAAAGATGTGTCCAGGAGTCAAGGAATGCAGATCTTTTCTAGAATGTGAAAAGGCAAGGACAGGATTTTCCTCTAGAATCTTCAGGTGCTCTGCTAACACCTTTATCTTAGCTCTGTAAAACCCATTTCAGACTTCTGACCACTAAAATTATAAGATAATAAGAATGTGTTGAGCCGGCCGAGTGGCACATTGGTTAAGAGCTGGTTTTAGGATGCCAGCAGCCCCGGTTCGGATCCCACATATGAGGGCCAGTGACACTGCCCTCTACAGCTAACAACAGCTCCACCTGGAGCTGGGCTGTGCAAGCCCCGGCGATGGTGTAGGCTGCAGCCCCTGCTGCAGTGGTCTGCTATAGGCTACAGTGAGTTGCTGGCAGCCAGCGTGAACAGCCGGCAGCCAGCATGAGCTGCCAATGGCCTCAGTGAGCGACCATCCAGAGGCTGGCGACCAATCTGCCTCATCCGGGGAGACCACAATGACAATACCAACATGGGCCAGTGAAGCAACATCCTCCGCAATTAGACTGAAGAACAAAAGGACAGCAACTTGTCTGTTCCCCTTCCCCGATTCCCCAACGCTGTTCCCCTCCCCCAATTCCCCAATGAAATCTTTAAAAAAAAAAAAATGTGTTGCTTTAAACCACCAAGTTCATATTAATGTTTCAGCAGCAATAGGAAACTAATACACCATCTTTGGTCATGTGATGGAAGTTGCTTATTGAAGATGGCAGAGCAATAAGATGGAAAGAACCTGGGTCCCCAGTATTGCTAAGTTGCCATACAAATCTTTGACCACCCCTTTGGAATTTCATGTAAGAAAGGAATAAACTGCATTTTTAGGTGTCTTTGTTGTTTATACCACCTAACCTATATCATAATTAATATGTATCTGGCAATGACATGGGCCCTGGGAAATAAAACATATAATGCATGTGGTAAGTGTGGTGTCTGAGATATGCCCAGGAGAAAGAAGAAATGGATGACTATCACAAAGGTTTCTGGCAGCCATAACATATTTCTATGCCACAGTGCTCTTTGGAGGCACTGTTCTTCCTCTGCTGTAGCGGTAGCATATTTGTCTTGATACTCCGCTCTGTGGTCATGGCATGGGGGCCAGAAGGTAGCAGAGGCCTTTCTCTCCTATAGTCTGTCATACATGTCTTAGCTCGCAGTGTTGACAGGCTCTGTTCCTGTGATTCTTGCCAGGAGTAGAAGGGCAGAATAAAGACATGGGAAAATCCCTGATGACATCCCAAGGTTCCAAGGAGAGAAGAGAAAAGCAGCAAGAAATGCAGGCTTTGCTTTTTGTTTTAGTAGCTCTTCCTGGATCTAATTCTGAATCATTCATTCACCTTTGAGACTGGGCAATTTCTCCCACAACGGGAATGGAGATCGTATTGAATGACTTTGTTTTTGCCGCTTTGTGGTTGTTATTGTTATTCTTTTTCCATAAACCCAAAGCAGAGGGATCTATTGTAGAATTTGTATTCACCCAAGAGAGAAGAGGAAAAATATAACTTCATAAAAATTGCAGAAAATATGTATCATTAAATATCTAGAGCATAAAAGTGGTATCCGGGTTGAGACAGAGATAAGATTTAAGTCAGAATGCAACAAAAAGCATCAGAGGATACACTGAAATTAGAAAGATCTGCGAGAGGAAGTACTTTGACAAAGACATCCCTAGAATTCCTTGGATGACACAACACTGGTTGTCGAGCTTTGGAGGGGACCGACTCATCCAGAGGGAGAATGTGAGCAGACTGATAGGAAGTCACACTAGGTGTAGCAGATACAGGCAAATGGACTAGACAGAGAACAGTTGAGTACACTGAAAAATTACATGCAGTGTCATACATTGCATCAGTCAGGGTTCAGTATGAAAACATTCTATGATTTTAATTAGGGATGAGTCTAATACATGAAATTTTATGCTTGTAAATTATTAGAAGGAAGAAAGAGGGCCGGCCGAGTGGTGCGGTGGTTAAGCGCTGGCTTGGCAAGCCAGTGACCCTGGTTCGGTCCCACATATGAGGGCCAGAGACACTGCCCTCAAGAAAAAAAAAAAGAAGGAAGAAAGAAGTGGCTTCTAAGATAGGCCTCCAGGAAAGACCTCCATTCCAGAAGTTCTTCCTTTACTTAGGGGATCTACCAACTCTAACACTACAAAGGGTGTGATGTGTTCAAGAACGTGGCCCCCCACGCCCATAACTGTGGTCCCAAGATTAGTCATTTATGATAGAGGAGGTCTGTAATGAAGCTGCTGCTGTGGACAACTTCCTCTCACCACCCAGGAATCTGCAGAATGGGCTCATTGCTGTGATCCAAAGATCAGAAAGGCTGAGGAAGCTGACACAACCATTTCCTAACACCTAGACAGCTGGTGAACAGGCTCTGGATCACTGCTGCAGAAAAGCAACTTTTATTTTTATGCATTGCTTGCCAGCAGAAACAACCAAAAAGAAACAGGACAATTCTTTCACCTTTCTTTGTGTCCCAAATTTTACATAGGTGCAGTCAATTGGCATAACCTAATTTACATTGAGAAATTTAGTTTCAAAGGAGCCTAGATATTTAGTTTTAGGCTTTCTAACCTCTCCAACCAGAAGGAAGATAAAATGGAGATTGAGAAAGCTAAAGTTAACCTCCAATATCCAGCATATAGTCGTATGAGTGGTGTTTGTTTTTGTATGTGTATCTGTGTCATGTAGATGTATCATGTATTTATATATTTGAACCATGTAAAGCATAATTATGCATTACATATATGTACTGTGTGTGTGTATAGCACGTAATTAACGTTAACTGAAATGATAAAGTAGGCTTCAAGCTCTTAGGAAAATGATACCTATAGGAAGAAAACATATATTTATAACTAGCTCTACTTGTAGCTAAAGAGGAAGTAGGGAAATGAGGCACTCAAATTTGACTTTCTGTGTGGCTTAATAATGAATGCATTTATATAACAAACATACGCTAATTTTTAAGACGAGTTTCCGAAACTCACTAGCCTCTACCTTCAGTGGTTCTTTGATTCATTTATTTATAGATTTTTCTTTCCCACTTTCTTATTTTGCCTTTACATCACAGGAACTGTGGTCTAACATAAAGTGCTTGATCTTTACAAAATATCAGCTTGCCCTGTAGTTAGCCCTCCCTGTTATGCAGCAATATAAAGTGAATACAACCACAGCGAACTAATTTTTACCTAATTTCCTTCTCTCGGAAATGAGAGAGGAGAATGTAGTTTTGACCTCAATGAAACAAAAATGTATTATAGGCATACGAGAGACTATCCATTAAAGTCATTTCAGATGATAAAAACAACAACAACAAAACTGTTGAGATTTTCAGACCATGTTACTGTTTTTAATATAACATAATTTTAATTTTCTTATCACTGAAATGAAATTAAAAGTGCGGTTCTGTTTTCATTTCTCTGGTTGGAAAAAAAAGTGTAAAGGTTTCCGTTAACCACCCTCCTGAGCCGAATATACATGAATGCAAGTGAAGCGGTGCTAGGGCAATTCATGCAGGAAACACAGATTCATTTGAGGCTCTTCTTTAGCAGCACTTTTTGTGCCTAGGGAATCAGTACTTTGGATAAGGAAGAGACATGCTTGAAGGGAGTAAAGGTTCCCAGATGGTGCAGATAAAAACAATTAAACAGCCATAAATACTAGTAACTTTTTGTAAAATGAAGCAATAATAGGATTAGGAACGAATGCTTTGTGGTTGTTGCAACTGAGGGGATTATTAATGGTTTCTTTTTTTACTCAATGGAAGATAAACGCCATAGTTAGCTACCTTTTTCCTGCTTAAGAAGATGTTTCAAGAATGGTTTACTCACTGTAGGGCATGAATATGTATCAAGCCGACTCATGACAGAGGGTTGTCAGAGCCAGGCAGAGAAAAGGCATTCTGGGTTAATAACCAATTCATGGTAAACATTGTACAGAGCACACTGGTTAGAGAAAATGTACTTAGGGATAAGAAAATCGATAAGTAATTGTAAGCAAGTCCATAAATGGAGGCTGAAATGATATTCTGAGGCAAAGACGTGATATCCTAGAACAAGGCAATGTGGGGCCAGGAAATATGGCACACTGTGGCAAGAACTGGCCTCTTCCATGGTATTTTGCTTTTTGAATTTTCCCATCTTAATTTTTGGCTTTTCACATGTTATTAGTCCCTTTATATTATGATGCCTACTTGAGTAAAACAGCTCGGCTCACTTACCTGTGCCTTCTAGGTTTGAGGTATACAAAAAGGATGATTATTGGTCCTAACTTGCCTTAAAGGCAAGTTAGAGGAAAATATCTTTCATACACAGTTTGTAAATGTTTTTTTTTTCTTTTTTGAGGTCCAAATGTAGGAGCAACAATTGTGCTGCAGACATTTTTGAATGTGGCTTTGAACTTTTGTTGCTCGAGAGGAAGAATGAGTCATTTTTATATAAATGACTGAGCAAACACCAGGAATCTTGATATAGAATCACCAGATGACTATTTATACAAGCCTATCTCCCCCCAATAAAACTACACAATTTGTCTTCTTTAAAGCCGATATTATTTAGAGTTCCCTTTGACTTCTAATAGGGCTCTCCTCCAATATCTTTACTGGAAAGAGGCATTTTTTAAAAATGTATTTATTTTTATTAGTTTCAGGTGTACAACACAATGCAATAGTTATATTCTTTACCCCCCAAAGTGACAACCCACCTCCCCCAGTTCGCCACCCAACTCCCCCCCATATCATACATATCTATCACAACTCCCCTGACTCCCCTCCACAGTATACTCCACATCCCGTGACCATCCACATATTCAGTTACAGTTGGCATACAATACTATACAACATCAGTTTCAGGTGTACAGCGCAGTGATCAAGCCTCTACTCCATCCATGAAGTGGTCTCCCTAACAAGACATGTGACTATCTGACACGCCACAAAATTTTTACAACATTATTATATTCCCCGAACTGTGTTTCATATCCCTGTGGCAACATTGTAGTTGTCTATTTATGCTGTCTAATCCCGTCCCCTTCCCCCCATCCCCACCCCCCTCCCAACTAGCCACCCTCAGTTTTTCCTCTACATCTACGAGTCTGTTTACTTTGATCATTCACTCAGCTCTTCAGACTCCACACACAAGTGAGATCACATGGTACCTGTCCTTCTCCAACTGACTTATTTCACACAACATAATAGTCTCTTCACATCATTATCAATTACATTCCCAGAACTGCCCCCATCTCCCTGCGGCAACATTGTAGTCCCATCTACACTGTCCAAAACCTTCCCCCTCTCCCTCTTCCCCACTCCCTCCCAGCCAACAACCATCAGTTTTTCCTTTATATCAACTCTTTCTGTGTTGATTTTTCTGTCTAAAGTGTCTGTCCATTGGTGACAATGGTGTTGAAGTCCCCTACTATGATAGTGTTATTGTTGATCTCCGTCTTTATGTCTGTTAAAATCTGTTACATGTAATTAGGAGTTCCTATGTTGGGTGCATAGATGTTTATTAGGGTTATAGTGCCCTTCTTTGTCTTTTATTGTAGTCATTTTAAAGTCTATTTTGTCCAAAATAAGTATTGGTACTCCAGCTTTTTTTTTTTTTCTCATTTCCATTTGCATGAAATATCTTATTCCATCTGTAATCAGCATAGACATGTGTCCTATTTTCTTATCCACTCAGCCACTCTGTCTTTTGATTGCAGCATTTAGCCCATTCACATTTAAAATGATTATTGATAGGTGCATATGTATTGCCATTTTGTTATTTGTATTCCTGGTCTCCCTGGGTTAGCTTGTTTACCCCTTTCTTTTGTTTAAAAAAGCCCTTTTAACATTTCTTGCAATGCTGGCTTGGTAGTAATGAATTCCTTAAGCTTATTCTTTTCTGAGAAGCTCTTTATTTCTCCTTCAATTTTAAGTGATAGCCGTGCTGGGTAGAGCAATCTTGGTTGTAGGCCTTTATTTTGTGTCACTTTGAGTATCTCCTGCCACTCCCTTCTGGCCTGCAGAGTTTCTGTAGACAAGTCAGCTGTTAGTCTAACAGGAGTTCCTTTGTATGTAACCTGCTGTCTTTCTCTTGCAGCCTCTAGGATTCTGTTTCTGTCTTTAAGCTTTGCCATTTTAACTGTGATGTGTCTTGGTGTGGACCTGTTTGGGTTCAGCTTGCTTGGAACCCTCTGCACTTCCTGGGCACGTATGTTGATTTCCTTCACCAGGGTAGGGAAGTTTTCAGTCATTATTTTTTCAAATACATTCTGGACCCCTTGCTTCTTCTCTTCTCCTTCTGGTATTCCTATGATTTAATTATGATTGCGTTTCACCTTGTCCCATAGGGCTCTTAAACTATTTTTCATTGTTTTTTATTCTTTGGTCTTTTCGCTGTGCCAACTGGGTGATTTCTGCTCTTTTATCTTCCAAATCGCTGATCCGCTCCTCTGCTTCATCTACTCTACTGGTGATTCCTTCGAGTGTGTTCTTCATTTCAGTTATTGTATTCTTTAGTTCTAAAAGGTTGTTTTTTATGGTTTCCCTATCCTTCTTTATGTCCTTGCTAAGTTCCTTAAACATTCTTATCATCAGTGTTCTAAACTCTGTCTCTGAAAGGTTGGCTCCCTCTGTTTCATTTAGTTCCATTTCTAGAGGTTTCTTCTGGTCTTTAACTTGTGGCATGTTTCTTTGTTTCCGCATTCTGGCTGTTGCTCTGGGATTGCTTTGATGTATTAGATAGATCAGGAGAGCCCTGGCTGGATCACACAGCTCACAACACAACACTCCCAGGAAAACTCCCCGTCTCAGCCTGTCCCAATCAGCCGCTTGCAGATCAGGCCAAGCAGCACGACAACCAATCACCAGCCTGGCAACTCTGCAAGCGCAGTGCAGAGAGTGGGAACTCCAGGCGGCTTGAGCACTCCAGTGTCTCAGTGAGAAGACTGTTGGAGCTGGAGCACGCCCACCAGGCATTTCCCTGGCAACGCAGCACAAGCCATGCGGAGGGTGGGGATCCGAGGCGGCTCGCACACTCCCGGGTCTCAGTGAGCAGCCTGTTGGAGCCGGAGGGTACCCGCCCAGTGTTTCCCTGGCAACGCAGTATAAGCCGGACAGAGGGTGGGAATTCAAGGCCGCAGGCGCGCGTGCACGCACACACACACTTCTGTGCCAATTCCACCAGACCAATGAGGTCTCGGACCTGATCCTCCGGGGGAGGGCCCAAGCCTGACAAAATGGCGCCCTCCCTACACCACTCGCGTGCAGGCTCCGCACCACGGGAACAACAGTCCAAAAACCTCCAGCCTTTGCACCAAAGGTGCTCAGTTCAGTCCGTCCCCGCAGGCTCCTGGGTCCGGCTCACACAGCCACTCCCTCCACCAGGAACCAGGTAAGTGCTCACCGGCAAGCAAGCCCGGGCGCCGGCCCCACTGATTCTCCAGCTGCTCTTAGCCTCACAGAGCTGAGCAAAGAGAATCTCACTAATTTACTGCCGGCTATCTTAGAACTCCTCTTCCCGACAAAGGAACTCTAGGCTGGTGAGCTTGGAATGCGGCTGGAGGGTCTCTTCCTCAACCAGACAAGCTTCCCACAGCTGGGGCTTTCCTCACGGGGCTCGCCCTCTCTCGTCTCTGCCCGTCCTACCAGACCCGATGCAGCTTCCTCTTTAAGTTCTTCGTTTAGTGGTTCTATTCCTCCAGTGTTCCAGGGACCTCCAGGGTTGAATGCTGTATAATTTGTTTGTAATTTTGGTGTGATCCTGGGAGGCAGTTAGCACAGCGTCTGTCTATTGCGCCATTTTACTGGAAGTCCAGGAAGCATTTTTTAATACATTGGAACTGTCCTTGCTCACAGTCTTCCTTACTAAAATGGGCTTTATGTTCTCTATGTAGATTACATTTAGAAATTCAGTTTCTTGAATAAATATATTTATTGAACACTCTGTGCTAGGAGGTGTGCTAAGGACCACAACAAAAGTTACGTTTTTGCCTGAGAATGCGGATGATGATACTTTGCAAAGAATCACATAAATAAATGAAAATGACAAACTGGTTAAATATCATAAAGGAGAAACACATGACAAAATGGTAAGTCAGCTGAGCGACAGCTTTCCTGAAAGACATGAGAACAGAGCTGAAATCTGGAGGAAGCAGTCGAGTGCCCAAGGGTACCCTTTTGAAGGGTAAGGGACATCTAGGGGTAACAGGTGGAGATAGGTTTCCAACATGTCTGAAGTCTCTGGGGTGGAAGGAAGCAAAGACTGTTGGGAAATTGGAGGAAAGGGTGTACAGTGGATCACACAGAGCTGGAGGTAGAAGGGTTGGAGGCCCTGGAGAGGAAGGCACCTGAGACACCGTGAATTAGCAAAGGGTGATGGCAGGGTTGTTTTTCTCCTGATAATAATGAAAAGCCATTGACATAATTAAGGGACTTATAGGTGGAGGGTCTATTTAAAATGGTATAATTTGTCTTTAGTTTGTTTTCTCAGTTCAAGCTACCACTTGTGAGAACATTAATTATAGTATTTCCTGTCATCACGTACAGTGAAATATACTCAAGGACCCAAATCGGTGCTATGCCAGACTTCAAAATAGAGTCAATTTTACTCTCCACAGGAGCAAGAGTATTTCCTTTTCAGGAACAACAAGATTCTGAATTGAAGAATGAAGACACAATGTGTATATACTGAAACCTTCCCAGAAGCAGAGATAAATCAGTCCATTCTAAAGGTATTAATTGCTTACTTGAAGGACCTTTGAGGTCTTTTCATTATCATCTTGGATAAGATCATTCAGCTTGATGGGAGATTGAATGTTGTGTCTATGAAAACACTTTGAAGATGGTAATATTATATTCCCAGTGGATTGAAAGCTGCAGTGTCCATTAAATTATGTAAAATATATCAGAGAAGCTTACTGTTCATGGTATCTATGCCCATAGATTAAGTTTTGTTGATATTTTTTCAATAGAGTAAAAAGATGAACTAATTAAGTATTTATTGGTATTTCACATATTTCACTTGCCTAAGTGTCTGGACTGAAAATGTAAACATGGTCTGGAAAGGCAGGATGGGCATGATTTCTGCGCAGAAGACAAAGTGGGGGGTTTCATTTCTTTAAGAGTTTCATCCTTAGAAAAGAATCCTTGGCTGATATTAGGGAAAACAACCTAGCTCAACTAATATCTTCAATTTAATGCCTACTATGATACAAGGCAGGTGGCAGTGCTCTAATGCTCAGGACATCATGGCAATGAGATTGACCAAGAACCACAGAGAAGAATATGACACTGTTAGGGACATTGTGGAGTTGTATGTATGATCAACAGATGATAGGCGTTTCTTATTTTTTGAGTGTTGATTTATGCATGGTGCATAGTTTTTTTTCTCTTTGTGTTGTTCCCCAAATTGATTTATAGTTCTGGATTCTATTTTTTTTCCTAGGACACTGTTATTACATATGAAAATAAGTTGCTTGTATTTTTCATGAAAGTGACTTTTCCAGGACTTCTGTCACCCCACCCAAGGTGAAAATCTGATATTTGTGCTGTTTGAAAACAGGGATGTATTTAATGTCAGCTCTAGACAGGCTCTTAGTTTCTTGCCCAATGTCATGGATGTATGACTCATTACTCACAGTAGATACCTCTCCTGCATTAAAAAATTCAGATCGCTTTCCCTCTCTGGTAATTTTAAGGTGTTGTTAGGGAAAAATACTGGTCCCTTTCCTATAAGGCTTGAGTGAAGTGCTGACACATGGAATCCTAGCCTTTCTAAATTGAATAAAATCTTAGAGTTCACCTCAGCCAGCCTCCAGTTTTTAAAATTGGAGGAAAATAAGGTTTTAGTATATACTGCCTAATAAAACGACTCCTGAACTTGAAGCCAGAAAGCTTGTTTGTAATCCTTCCAATCACTGATTCACCAGGTACTCTGTGCCTGGCCTTTAGTCTATGCGATGTTTGGCAGTAAGGCTCTTAAGGGAAGACAGTAGGAATCTCTAGTCTCCAGAAGCCAAAAACTAAGAAAGGAGAAAGACACACTAATCTGTGTGATCCTAGACAAATTCTGTAAACAGAGACTGCTTCCTCATCTTTTATTTGGCAATAACAATAATGAAAAACAATAATAATCTCTTGGGGGTCATATTGGGGAGGAAGAAAAAACAAATAAGGTGGACAGCAGGTCCTTTACAAATCCCTTATGTTTCTAAAACAGGGTATGGAACTGAAGAACAGACCTGGGCAGGGTCAGCAAGGGAGACCTGAGGGTCTCTCGCTCCCTTTCTGTGGTAAGTAGAGAAAAGTTGGCCATTGCATTTCGAATCTTGCCTTCCTTAGCCTCTGCACTCTTGTTAAAGCTTGGTTTCCCCCAACGTTGTGCTTTGGAAGATTTTTGGGAAAGAACATTGGTTTTGCTGTAAAAGGAGCAGAGCTGAGTTTGAATCCTGAGTGCTCCTCAAAAAAAAATAAGTAAATAAATAAATAAAAGTGTCTTTGGGCTGGCTGAGTGGCATGGTAGTTAAGTGCTGGCTTGGGAAGCCAGCGGCCCCGGTTCAGATCCCACATATGAGGGCCAGTGATACTGCCCTTAAAAAAAAAAAAAAAAAAAAAAGTGAATCCTGAGTGCACTTACCAGCTGTTTGGCTTTGGGCAAGCTTTGATATTTCCTGAACTCTGTTTTCCCATTAGTAGAATGGAGTATTAGAGCAGCTGTATGCTTGGCTCGAAGAAAGAGATGTATGACTTATTTTTTTCCCATGCCCTTGTCAACGTTAATCTTTTTTATTCATCTGAAGTTAGTTGACTGTTGTGATTTGAGAGAAGGCCTAAAATATCATCTGATATTTCTCAAAATGCCACCAATTGTGGAGTATAAAATGATACAAACATTGGAAAACTCTTTTCCTATAAAATAAATATACACAGACCTATGGCCCAGATTGCCCCAAATAATGAAAACACCTGGGGTGCCAAAAAAAATGTATGTATATGACTTGTATTCATCTTTCGTTATTGGTGTATGTTGAGTATAACACTTTTAATACAGTTTTTTCCTTTCTTAAAATGTGTACACATTTTTTGGGGCACCCTCTATGTATATCCCCACAAAATTTTCCTCATGAATGTTTAGCACAGTTTTATTCATAATAGCCCCAAACTAGAAATAACCCAAATGTCTATCAAAAAGTGAATGGATAAACAAACACACAAACAAACTGTAGTATAACCGTGCAATGGAATCTTACTCAGATAAAAAAATAAAAAAGAATGAAGTACTGAATGCATTTGCAATAACACAGATGAATCTCAAAAACAGTATGAAAAGTGGAAAAAGCCAGACACACAAAAAGTATGCACTATATGATTCCATTTATAGGAACTTCAAGAACAGCCCGAACTAATCCCTGGTGATAGAAATTAGAACAGTGGTTGTTTATGGAAGGTTAGAATTGATTGGAGGATGACATGAGGAAACTTTCTGGGCTAATCTTGAGTGGGGTGGTGGTTACATGAGTGTATATAATATCAAAACATTTCAAATTTTACATTTAAGACCTGGGTATTTTACTGTATGTAAAGTTTATCTCAATAAAAATGTAGCTATCAATTAAAGATCCGTTCAACTTGGCAAGTTAAAGCAACTTGGCAAGTTTAAGAAGAGTTAAGCTGGATGCATACAGATCATTCTGTTCTCAGTGTGAATTAGTTTATTGAGAATTGCTTTGTTGATCAAGGGAATGTTTAGAATTTGAAGTATTTCTGTTGAGGGTAATCTTGGAGCTGGGGAATCATGCTGAAATTCTGAAAACAAATACAGTATTTTCCATTTTATTTGTGTATGGCTCTAAAGATCAGCCTAAAATATGTTTGACGTGATAGACCCCATCTGAGATGGCGCGCGTATGCCAGGACAATCTCTGAGGACCGCCAATTACAGGGAGCATGATTGACTGAGGGCCCCAGATGTTAAGCTCTGAAATTCATCACCAGGTATATGCTGAGGCCACGCCTTTCCTGGCTGCACTCAGCTAATGACTGAGCACTCCTGGGATACCAAGGCAGGCCTGTCTCTGGGAAATGTGGGACAATTCTGACAGGCAACTTTGGCTGGACGGCTTTCTACACACCCTCCTGTGGTGACACTCTCCCCAAACCGCACCTCCCCTGGCCTCATCCAACTTTCCTTAGAATGTACTTTAGAGTAAAGCAAGCCCATCCAACCTCCCTCCCTCTCTTCTCCTCTCTCCCCACTCAGGCATACCTGCATCAAGGTCTTGCTGCCCTTCCAGCCTGTCCCCGTTTTCTCTTACAGGTAGGTTTGTAATCAATTTCTTAAATATGTCATTCTGTCCTCGTGTCTGCTTCTTGAAGCATCTGACTAAAAACATGTGTTATGTGCATGTGTGAAAAGAGAGAGAAAATCAGAATTGTGCAACATCTTCTAACCATACCCAACCCCTGGCCCGCTCTGTTGGATACCCACAAGGTTACCTAATCTTTAGGCTCAGACACCTTGACAATATTAGAAAACATCCACTAGGCCCTGTCACGCTCCTTTTTATAATAAATCTGTAGCAGAAGGCAAGGAGAAGCTGTAGCTAATGAATAGTTTTTATGCCATTTGTGATATTTAATCAAAGCTAAACTTTCACCTGCTTTAAATCTTGCCTAATTTCTTTCAGGCCTTGTGTTAGCTTCTGTAGTTGTAGTGTAAGATTTTATTACGATCTAGCATAAATCTAAATCAGTCTTATGTGTACCTCTAGATTTTTTTTCCTTAATAGATAAGCTTATGAACAACCTTTACCCTTAAAAGAAAAATCAAAGAAAATATAAGGATTTAGTGATTCCTGGGAATATATATTAGAGAAACCTGGGGATATTTTATTTTTGAAGCAAGAGATGTGTTACTTGAAATTTGACTTTAAGAAGTTACATTATTTCTCTGAGAATAAAATTAAAAAGGCCCTTGTAGTAGTGAGCTGATTATGGTATACAGAACATTAAGGGTAGGGCTTACTAAGGATTGTTCATTCACATAATTTTAAAAAAAATCTGTTTCTTTTTCCAAGTTGTGAGATGATGCCTGCTGAGTCTAAAGACTTGATTAAGTCCACTCAGAAGACTCGAAATAGGTTGGTGTTAATTCTGGCAGAGGGCGTGGCCTGAAACAAAAATGTTGAACACTCTTACTAAGGAAGAAAAATTTGCGTTTTAGTAGAAAGAAAGGGCTTTCTTTCAAAGGAGACTTGACTATATGTAAAATCGTTCTGAAAAGATACACTCAAAGCTATTAATATTGATTACTTCCAAGGAACAGAGACCTGGGTTGGATAAGTAATTTACACTTTGCGTCTTGTACCCCTGTTTGCTATTTCAAAACAATTGCAACCATGTGAATATATTAGTTTTTAATAAATAAGAAAAAAATGCTCAAAATCTAGGACATGCAACAAAGGATGTAATAAAGACATGATTTTGGTGAATTCAGCACAGTTGGAAACAGAGATCAGAAGAACAAGTGTGTGACTGGCTATCTTCATGCTAACCTTTAGAAGAAAGAGTATGACTATTGCAAGTTAAATCAAGAAGAAGGCTATTCAGTTATGATATATTCAAAAAGGCTTTTTATACAAATCATGGTTGTAATGTTATAACTTAGTTATTTGGTGTCTGCTGGTGATTCATAACTTACTGGCTACTCTGGTTAAAATGTCAACATCGCTTAGAATGAAAATGCAGAGGTATCCGAAAAAGAAATGCAATATTTTGGAGAAATCAGCAGACCATTACTCTGTGACTGAGCTCTCTTAAATGAGCATGATCTCATAGTTTTTTTGCAGAATCAGTCTCTGTCTATGAGTGTGGTTGATATTGTGTATTTAAAGGCAGTGCTCTGTATTTCTGTTTATTGCTCTATAACCACAGATTTTATTTATTTTATTATTTTTTATTTTTTTAAAGATTTTATTGGGGAATTGGAAGAGGGGAACAGCGTTGGGGAATCAGGGAAGGGGAACAGACAAGTTGCTGTCCTTCTGTTCTTCAGTCTAGTTGTAGAGGACATTGCTTCACTGGCCCATGTTGGTATCGTCATTGCTCTCTTCCCGGGTCAGGCAGATTGGTCACCGGCCTCAGGACGGCTGCTCACAATGGCTCTTGGCAGCTCACACCAGCTGCCAGCCGCTCATGCTGGCTTCTGGCCACTCACTGTAGCTTATGGCAGCCCACTGCAGCAGGGGCTGCAGCTATGCTGTCCTGGGGACTCACAGCAGCCCAGCTCCAGGTGGAGCTGTTGTTCACCATCTTAGCTGTAGAAGGCAGTGTCACTGGCCCTCATATGTGGGATCTGAACCAGGGCCCTGCTGCTCAGAGCTGGCGTCCCAAGTCAGCTGTTAACCAACGCTCCACTCGGCCAGCACAGATTTTATTTTTTAAATTTACATGCAATATACAAAAGGATGAATTTTAAAAGATACTTATAACAGATTAACAAGCAACTTTATTAAATGGGGTTCCATGTTTGTTTTTCTTTCATAAAGTTCCAGGAAATCTTTTTAGAAATCTACAGCTAATAAAAAAAAATCAACAAAAGGATCTGAAAAATCTTGCTGTGTTCTCTTTTGCTTTTCAATTTCCCTCCAGAACTCAACGTAAGTTGTATGGCTCATAAAACAGGATGAAATTAATCTGGTTCTCTCAACCATCCTTGGGCAGATCCAATGGGGAATGCTTTAGACATGGACTAGATTAGTTTCATAAATCTGTAACTCATTGACTTTAGCTTCTCTTTGTGCTACATTTTCTTACCTGCTTCTATTTTCTAGAGCATTTGTGAGATTAACAACATGATAAATGATCCAGAAAGTGTTTTAGTGTTTTAAATTCTTCGGAAAAAATATGCTTTGTGACGTGAGTAGAATGGTAGTCCACCCAAAAAATATATCTATGCAGAACCTGTGAATGAGACCTTATTTGCAAAAATGGTTTTTTGCAGATGTAATTAAGGATCATGAGATGAGATCATCTTGGGTTCTCCTTTGGGCCCTAAATTCAATGACAAGTATTGTTATAAAAGACAGAAAAGTAGAGGTCACAGAGAAGGGGACCACATGAGGGTGGAGCCAGAGATTGGAGTTGTGCAACCACAAACCAAGGGACACCAGGAGCCGCTAGGAGCTGGGAGAGGCAGGGAAGGATTCTCCCAGGAGCCTTCAGCGGGTGTGTGGCTCTACTGACACCCTGACTGCAGACTTCTGGCCTCCACAACTGTGAGAGAATGGCATGTCTTATTTTAAACCATCAAGTTTGGGATACCAGAAACTAATACCCTCTGATTCTAAGTTATCATTGTTATCTGACCCACAATAAGATGAGTAGTCATATGAGAAATATTTGAAAAAATTATTAAAGTGCTACTATAAAGGTGACATGATGTATGACAGGTTCTCAAGATGTTTGCCCCCCACCCCGACCCCCACCCCCAGGGACATTTGGCAACTTCTAGAGGTATTTTTGTTCACAGCTGGGGCAGGGGTACTATCGGTATCTAGTGGGTGGAGCCAGGGATGCTGCTAAACATTTCACAATGCACAGGACAGTCCCTGTCCCCAAACAAAGAATTATCCAGCCTACAATGTCAATAGTGCTGAGGCTGAGAAATCCTAAAGAATGAGAAAGCTTAGCATTGTGAGAACAAAACCTTCACACTGCTGCTGCCGTGAATTTAGGAGCAAGACCGTTTATTTACCCCAGGCAATAGGCCTCTTGAAGCTGTAGTTCTCTCATCTGTAAAACACAATGATGTTAATACTTGTCAGAGTTTTATCAAGTTGCAATGAGAACGTTGGTCAAAGAATTTCAGACTTTGAGTTCTTTAATAGTCATGAGGAGGTTTTCATTATTATTATTATTATCCCTATATTTCTTTATTGCAGACAGAAACAAACCTTTGATTTTTAATTAATATAGTAGGAAGTTCACAATGATTGCATCACTAAGCCACAAGGGAATCACTTTTATGTGTTTATGGTTATTATTGCAAATAGAAAAGTTCTCAGAAATTTCATGACTATTACTGTTTAATGATGTTTTTCAGTGGCAAGGACGCTCTGAAAATGCTCATACAGTTTCTCTGAGGAGTTTATATTTATCTCAGATGAATAACAAAGCCAAGGCCAAATCGAGGGCTGAAGGGAATTTTAATGTCATGAGTATAATAAAAGCAGAGATACTACTATGTAGTCTTTAGAGTGCTTTGGGGTATATTTTTGTCCTAATGATCATTACCACAGCCTTGTGAAGCTAGTTGGACAAGTGTATCTTCATTTGATTTATGAGAAAACTGAGGATTGGAGGAGCGATATACTTAGTCAGCAAAAGGCAGGGCTATGATTAGAATTCTGACTTTCTCATTCTGAAGTGTCTGCGAACAACAGCCCATTAGAATACCGCTATGATAATGATCACTGATGTATGTCAGGAAATATGAATATTTACATGAGATTAAAAGGCAAGTCAGTTATAGTTATAAGACAGAACATAAGAACGAAACTGTTTTGGTAGCAGGTTGGGCATATTTCTATGATGCTCTTTGTCCTGGATCTTTACCAAAGAACTTTTTTTTTGTTTCTTTTTTTGAGGGCAGTGTTACCGGCCCTCATAGTGGGACCCGAACCAGGGCTGCTGGCTTCCCAAACCAGCTCCTAACCACTGCGCCTCTCGACCGGCCCGTTTACCAAAGAACTTTTATTGAACACCTAAAGTGTAATGAAAGATGTCCCAGGCACTGTGCGGAGGGCAGAGGATAACGAACTAGACATAATCTGTTATTCAGAGGGATATATGCTAAGAAGAAAATAAGTCATTTAAGTCAATTTATTCCAAAGGGTGATGTGGTATAGAGAAGAAATACATTCAAGGGAGTATTTTTCAAAAATAAGATTCATGAAACACTAGTACCTTGAGAGAGTTCTTTAAAAAGTGAGAGATCCTTTGGTTAAACAGGTTTGGAAATAACTATATTTCCATTGATTCTGAGATGAAGTGTGTATGTGTATGTGGGTGTGGGTGTTTCAATTTTAACATCTTTGAATTCAAGATATAGCTTACAAATTCCATCAGCCATGTAACAGGTGTGATGCATCTGTCTTTGCCTACACATGGGCTAACTTAGTTATTATTCCTGGTACCATTAACTGGAAAATGGCAACATTTGGATATTTGAGTCAATTTATGGACCATTTGAGTCTGTGACTAGTCTCTGAAAAATTTTTTGATGTCTTCTGATCAAAAAATGCCAACATCAAAACTTTCAGAATAGGTGGAGGTGGCTTGGAAGAATATTCTAGAGACAATAGTGATATACTCTTAAGAAATATTTCATCGTTGGTGGCACAGAGGAAAATATTGTATGGAAAAACCATAATGACACTCAGTTGAAAAGTGACTCAGAAGACACAGACTCTGAAAGTGAAGAATGCTATTATCAATTATCTAACAATGCTATTATCAATTATCTTACTTATATTTTCCTTTTTATATATGCATGTGGCTGATATATGATTAAATCTACCTATAAACCTATAAAAGCTCAGTCAGTAAGTTTTTAAAAAATCATAAGTAACTCAGCAAACATTGTCATAATTAATTGGCATGATTATTTTCTATTTAGTGGTACCTAAAATGATATAACTTAACACTAAATTGCATTTTAGATTCAATGAAATATGACATATTTCCCTCTTGGCATATATAGAACTATATATACATCTACCTATTAGCATATAGAGATTGTAATAATTAGCATGTTATAGAGTCTATGAAGTTTTACAGTAAAGAAAGTGGTTTAATTATCACATACATTTTATAATAACCTTCCTTTTCTTATGAAACTTATAATGTCTTGGATGACTTGATTTTGTCTTTTTATACTAGTTCATAATATAATTTTGATAAAAACGTGCAATGTAAGCCTCTCTTAACTTTTAAAACTGTGATTTTGAGATAAATATTTCCTTTTTAAAATAAGGATTGTTTTTATTACTGCTAAAGGTAAGCACCACAATCAGTCAAACTACTTGTTTCCTTAATTTATTATGGGTCAGGCTTTCATAATAAACTAAAGGTTTGAAATAAATTCTTTGGAATTATTTTAGATTATTAATATTTGGCTTAAATAAAGAACATACATGTTACAATAGCAATAGTACTTGTGATCGTTAATTTTATATGTCAACCCGACTGGCCATGGGGTACTCAGATATTTGATGAAACATTATCGGGTGTGCCTGTGAGAGTGTTTTTTTGCATGAGATTAACATTTGGATCGGAGACTGAGTAAAATAGATTGTTCTCCCTAATGTGGGTGGACTGCATCCAATCAGTGGAAGGGTGGAACGGAAGACTGATCTTCCCACCCTAAGACCGAGCGCCTCCTGCCTGACTGCTGGAGCTGGGAGATCAGTCTTTGCCTGACTTTGGACATGAACTGAAACACGAGCTTTCCTTGGGTCTTGAGTCTCTCAGGTGTTCAGCTTGCCAACTGCCGATCTTGGGTCTTCTCAGCTTCCATAATCACGTGAGGCAATTCCTTGTAATAAATCAGGTTCTCCCCCTCTCCCTCTCTCTTTTCCCCTTTCTATATATATATATATATATATATATATATATATATATATATATATATATATATATATATATATATATCACACACACACACACACACACACACACACACACACACACACACGGCCGGCCGAGTGGCACATTGGTTAAGAGCTGGTTTTGGGATGCCAGCGGCCCCGGTTCGGATCCCACATATGAGGGCCAGTGACACTGCCCTCTACAGCTAACAACAGCTCCACCTGGAGCTGGGCTGTACGAGCCCCAGTGATGGCGTAGGCTGCAGCCCCTGCTGCAGTGGGCTGCCATAGGCTACAGTGAGTGGCCGGCAGCGGGAGTGAGCGGCTGACAGCCAGCGTGAGCTGCCAATAGCCGCTGTGAGCGACATCCAGAGGCTGGCGACCAATCTGCCTCATCCGGGAAGAGCGCAACGATGATACCAACATGGGCCAGTGAAGCAACATCCTCCCCAACTAGACCGAAGAACAAAAAGACAGCAACTTGTCTGTTCCCCTTCCCCAATTCCCCAATAAAATCTTTAAAACACACACACACACACACACACACACACACACACACACACACACGCCCTATTCGTCCTGGTACTCTGGAGAGCTCTCACTAATACAGCACCCAACCCTGGTAATTGTTTTTAGATTCTTGCTCCTCAAAGTGTAGCCCTGGATCAGCGGTATTGACATCGCTTGGGAGCTTATTAGAAATGCAGAATCTCAGGTTCTCAGGCCCCAACTCAGACCTCATGAATCAGAATCTACATTTTGACAAGCTCTCCAGGTGACTTGTGTGCACATTAATTTTGAGAAGCACTTCTGAGGAGTATTTTGAAGTCTTTGCCTATAATTTGTGTTAGCGAAGAAGAGTACAAAAGAACCTTATAATTATTTGACATTAATACTTCAGGAGAGACATAATAGGGAGAGTGTAATAAAGGGCTTTAAAAAAACTTTTTTTTCATAACATTTGGTGAATAATTTGGCAATCACAAGAAGAAAATAGTTATCTTTGAAATTTGTATTCCTAGAAATTTTCTAGATTTACTAGTTTCTAAATGGTAACATACTACAATTGACAACTGATTATCCTTAAGCATTAACAAGGAGATTTCTGAAATTTATTTTATAAATGAACTTTATGAATATCAACACAAGCACCTCCAAACACTTTAACATTTATTTAGAGTGGATTTCATAACTGTCTTATGATAAACTGTGTTTAATAGTAATGACTATTTAATAATAACCTCTTGGATTTTCTAATGCTAATAATAATATTTATATAGCACTTTGTAATTTTTAAAGTAAGTTTACATACATCAATAGTTCATAAGATTTTTTTCAACAAGCTTGTGAAATAGCTATAGGGGTATTCTGAAATATTTTTATAATTATTATTTCATTGGCATTTTCACCTTTTCCAAGTTAGAAAAGTCAGTTCGAATTTAAATTTAATAAATATTTATTGACACAGGTTCAATAATTTTATTATTTTTAGTTCTAGTGCCCAACCAAGACTAGGCTGGTTGGTTGTTGTTGACTGAATTTTGCTCTGCTTTATATTTTATGTGGCAATGAAATCAAGAGCTACCGTGTCTTTTCAGGCCACTTGCCTCTTTTCTGAGTGCAGTTAGGAAATACCCATGTGTGATTCATTTGACAGTCTCTGCTTTTTGTTTCCCAGGAAATAACTCTACTTAGTAATCATCACTCAAAAGTGGCTAGCTCTTGGGCAGAGATGAAGTCGCTATTGTATTTGCATGTCTAGGATAAGATTTAATTGTAAGGGAAAATGATATCCTATCACACTGAAATTTTATCTTGCCTGAGGGACATTTAGGCATGGGAGGTTGGCCAAGGGATGTCAAGGGGACAGCTGATGCAGCTGAGACTGGCTCTCGGTCCTAGAGATCTGAGCTGCTAGCGCTTAGATGAATGAAAAGGACTAGAAGGAACTTGTCCTTTGGTTTAGATAAAACAATATTTTACACTGAATACAAGAAATAAACTGCCAATTTACAATATTGCATTATAATTCCTGGTATTTGGAAGCGCTTAGTAACACAAGAAATAAGGAAATGACTTTTTGGTAGTTTTTCTACTTCACAGATACATGGATGTAATGTCTTATGAGGCAAGATGATTTGGGGGGAATAGGAGTATCACTGCTCTAAGATAAAGTCTTTGGAAACAATTTTATTCTCATAAATTATGTGAGCAACATCTGGTTGTTTATTACAGAAGGTTGGAAATCCCCTGGTGGATTTTTAAAAGAATTTATAAATGTATGTTTGGGTCAACAATTAGACTGATTACTCAAAATTTATATTTATTTGTAAAATGAGTTTAATTGTTCACAAGTGTATAATAGAATGAAAAGAGTTTGTTTTTAAGAATGTAAAGCCATAAAAGTAAAGGGCAGGAAGACAAGAAAGCTGATACATAAACACAGACTCATTCCATGCATAATTAAACAAAATGAACTCTTTGATAGATAACATAAAATTGGTAATTATTGCTAATTAATGTTAAAACTTCAACTTTTTCAATGTTTATCGTTGCAATCACTTTCCTTCTATCATATCCTCTCCATTCTCTCTCCCTATAGGTTTTTTCCTCCCTGCTTTCAAACAAGTAGGATTTGCTGCATATTGATACAAGAGAATAAAACAAAACAAAACAAAATTCCAACTTGACCCTTCTATTTCCCACAGGCACTACTTTGTGCTGCTCAGTTTTTTTCCTGCCCAAATTCTCTCTTTGGTCTCCACACCCAAGGACACTGCTGAACAGTTTCTTCTTGAAATATTTCATGTAAGTAAAAGCACCTAGCACATAATTGGCACCTAAATATGTGTACCTTTTCCTTTGTATAAAATCCAAGGCTTTTTTTCAGACTCTTTGTCTCTGATCTTTCCATGACATTTAATATTGTTGACTTCCAATGGTTGAATTTCTCTCTAGGTTTTCCATGTTATCTCACTTTTCAGATCTCTGTGTTATACTGACATTCATTTCTATTTCCAAGGCAACATTAACACCACTATCTTTTTGACCATACTTTCTTTGATGACTCATCTTTTTCAGCCCACTCTTTACCCTTAATGAGCTCATCCAAGAGGTTACAGTCCTCTAAGAAGTGAAAGACTCCCAACTCTGGATTGTAACTTCTAATCTCTTAACCAAGCTCTATTTATTTTGTTAATTTCAAATCATCCATTAGACATTTCCATTTGGATGTCTTACTGTTAGTTCAAATCCAACATTTCTCAATACGAATTAATCTTCTTATATTTTAAATTAGCTACATTGTCTTAATTCTCAATTGCTCATGGCATTAGTATTATTCTCATTACTCAGATTTAAAACTTTGTCTCACACTTAACTTTTTTTTCCTTTTCCTATTTTACGTTTTGGTCTATTAAGAAGCCTAATCAGTCTCTAGGGTCAGTCAACTTTTTCTTGGAAAAGGGCTCTAGTTGACATTTCATCATTTCCATCCCCCAAACCAATGTTAATACCTTTTCCACATCTTTGTTAGATCACAATGACACCCACTGGCAGATAGGAAACACATTTGAATTTTATTAATCTGTGACTAGCAGAATATAGCAGAATATCCTATCAGAGTTTACTTTTTTTTTTTTTTTTTTTAAAGATTTTATTGGGGAATTGGCGGAGGGGAACAGCATTGGGGAATCGGGGAAGGGGAACAGACAAGTTGCTGTCTTTTTGTTCTTCAGTTTAGTTGCGGAGGATGTTGCTTCACTGTTGGTATCGTCATTGCGCTCTTCCCGGATGAGGCAGATCGGTCGCTGGCCTCTGGATGTCGCTCACCGCGGCTATTGGCAGCTCACGCTTGGCTGCCAGCCGCTCACGCTGGCTGCGGGCCACTCACTGTAGCCTATGGCAGCCCACTGCAGCAGGAGCTGCAGCCCACACCATCACCGGGGCTCGCACAGCCCAGCTCCAGGTGGAGCTGTTGTTAGCTGTAGAGGGCAGTGTCACTGGCCCTCATGTGGGATCCGAACCGGGGCGGCTGGCATCCCAAAACCAGCGTTTAACCAATGCGCCACTCGGCCGGCCCTACTTTTTTTTTTTCTTCTTAATCTCAAGAAAAGTGCCAGAACTTTGGAACCATTGAAAGGATCATTGACCTTCATCGTCCTCCAAAAACACAAGGGTTGGTCAGTAAAGAGTAAAACTTTCTGATTCACAGAAACATTTGTGTTTGGAGAATATAACATCAGTAACTGTCTGGCACCCTGGGGATGGAAATAAAAGTGATCTCTGGGGTTGACATTGAACCAATTCAGATCTCCAAATGTTGAAAGCTAAGAGCAACAGCTTTGGGAGCTCAATGGAGGGACACTTTTATCCTTAACACTGAGTTAGTGGACTCCTCCTTTGCAGAGCCACGGTGGCCTGAGCTTGGATATGGATTATCAAATCATTATTTCAGCAGTGGATTGGCACTGACTCTTGGGTTTGTAGAATCCAGCTTCAATGGGGCCAACCACATAGGAGCGAGAAGAATGCACAAGACTCCAGTGTTTCCCTCGATTGGATGCGTGAGTGGGCTGTGTGAACACTGGAGGTTTTGGTTGATGAAGGGAAGGTTCCAAAGAAGAAGGCACAGGACTATCTACTAATAAAGAAACTAGGGGCTCAAGATGTTACTTGGAAAAGTGAGGGCTGGCCGAGTGGCGCATTGATTAAGAGCTGGTTTTGGGATGCTAGCGGCCCCAGTTCGGATCCCACGTATGAGGGCCAGTGACACTGCCCTCTACAGCTAACAACAGCTCCACCTGGAGCTGGGCTGTGCGAGCCCCGGCAACGGTGTAGGCTGTAGCCCCTGCTGCAGTGGGCTGCCATAGGCTACAGTGAGTGGCTGGCAGCCAGCGTGAGCTGCCAATAGCCGCGGTGAGTGATATCCAGAGGCCTGCGACCGATCTGCCTCATCCTGGAAGAGCGCAATGACGATACCAACATGGGCCAGTGAAGCAACGTCCTCCGCAACTAGACTGAAGAACAAAAAGACAGCAACTTGTCTGTTCCCCTTCCCCAATTCCCCAATGCTGTTCCCCTCTTCCAATTCCCCAATAAAATCTTTAAAAAAAAAAAAAGAAAGAAAAGTGAAAGACATTTCATTGTATTAACATTCTGAATGTTTAGGGCATGTTATACCAGTTTCATATACAAGCACACTATAATTTATAGGGTAACACAGGTTTGCTCAGGATAGTCTTTGTTTACACCTGTTACCCTGGAATAATTTTGGATAACTTTCTTTTTTACTCTCAAATGTGTCCTCCTCGTTTGAAAGGTATATTATACTGTTACCCTTTCTATAAACCCCAATTCTGGGGTCTTGGGTTAAAGAGGCGGCTTTTACCTCTCATGAAGAATCCAGATCTTGGGACTTTGATCCTCAGACAAAATAATAAATAACAAATGAAATAACTCTGCATAGTTTGAATCTACTTGAACAACAAGAAGCTACCTAACTAACAAGCTTCTCAACAAGGACCAGGAGGCTACCTCACATGTCCGTTTTTCTGCAAAGCACAGAAGGAGGACACAGGTTTCCAGCTTTCTCTACCTACCACCCCTACCCCACTTCCATGGTCAGATGTGTAAAATCTGCTCTCATGTGTTTACTCTGCAATCCCAAGAATACATGATGTGTCTTCTTCAGGCTCTGGTTTTCTAATTGGTGTCCTCATGCCTCCCTTCTGATATGTCTTATATCTGATCACTGCAAATGCGAAACCGAATTCAGTTGAACTTCGAAAGCCCTTTGCTATCTGTACTCAGCTTCTGATTATAACCTTACCTATTTTGTTTTTTCAGGCCAAGATCAAGGATTACTCCCTCCATCACAGTACAATCTCAAACTTGATGGGCATATGATGGATTTTGGGATCCAGTGAAAATTAAGATTAAGGCCTGAGATTCTGCATTTGTAACTAGCTTCCAGGCAAAGTGTTTGCTACTGGTCCTTTGGACCACATTTTGACCATTAATGCTTTATAAGTTCTCATTTAATGCCTGTTCAGTTTAACCCCTCTTCTTCAGAACAGCCAAATTATGATTGCAAAATTTGATTATTAATGACAGACTATCATTTGAAGTGTATATTTTCTAATATTATTAGTTAAATGTTTCGTCCTCATATGCTTTCAACCCAGGTAGACAGAAAGCTCCTTTAGTGTAAGATGGTTCTGAATAACTTTTGTAATCTCTTACAGTGGAGTTACTCTCCCTTGCACATAGTATATCCACTAAATGTGCTGATTGATTAATTATTCTTAAGAGATTCCTTCTTACTTTTCTATCATATGAGAACTCCTGAGACACATTTAAATTTTAAGTTTGGGAAAAAAATGTTTTAAATGAAATTATAAAATATCTTGAAGACAGGAAATCTGAACCATCTGAAGAAAATGCTGTATTTGAATTATTAAATTACATTGTTAAAGCAAGAAGTAAAGGTCTTTGCTATATTAAAGACAGTATAAATATGAATAGGCTTTATGAACCATATTAGGGAAAAATATGTGTCACTGTATTATGGCTTTGATTACATGTATGCTGGGAAAGTCACAAATCACAAAATTATAGGTTATAATACTGACACTTATTTTCAAACTTATTTTTAAAAATTGGATTTCTTGGACACAAATATAATCAACTTGTATGGGTGGATTACAAGTTATTTACATCATGGAGTTCCTGTTAAACAATTTGAAGGATTTCAAAATTTGATCTAGAGAAATAACATGCTATAAACTCTCTTCTTTTCAGAACTTTGAAACAGACTTGGAAACCTCCCACAGACATCAGGATGTAACAGCCTGTAGAAAGGCTGGTGAAAATTTTACAAATAACATGTAGTAAACTGGTCATAAATCCTGATACAGACTCTGGATCTTAGTTTTCAAATGAATATATTGATTGAGTCGTCTCTTAATACTCTGAAAAGAAATCAGTTGCTTCCAAATTTTATGCATATATATAAGGTTGGACAATTTAGTTTGCAAACTCATCCTAGAAAAGGTGCTACATACCTCATTGCTGAATATCACTACGATCACCTTCAAAGTACTCCCTTGGGAAGCTATGCACTGATACCAGCACCTAGCCTATGCTTCAAAGCAATTTTGGAACGCTTTTTCTGGAATGGCCATCAGAACTGTTGTCATATTACCCTTGATGTCCTTAATGTCATCAAAATGTCTTCCTTTCAATATTTCTTTTATCTTCGGATAAAGAAAGAAGTCATTAGGGACCAGATCAGGTGAGTAGAGAGGGTGCTCCAATACAGTGATTTGTTTACTAGCTAAAATCTCCCTCACAGACAGTGCTGTGTGAGCTGGTGCATTGTTGTAATGGAAGAGCCATGAATTGTTGGCGCAAAGTTCAGGTAGTCTAACTTTTTCACGCAGGCATTCCTGCACTTCCAAATAGTAAACTTGGTTAACTGTTTGTCCAGTTGGTACAAATTCATAATGAATAATCCCTTTGATATCAAAAAAGGTTAGCAACATTGTTGCAACAAGTTCACAAACTTAATATCAGACTTTCATATGTGGTTCATAAGATGTGGTTTGCCAAGGTTTTGAGCTTGCCTTTGAGGGAACTTGCCTTCTGTAATCACTAAGCTTTCCCTCATGTAAATTTTATCACTTAATGATTTCATGGTTCAGGAAGTTAATTCTAAGGATAATACCTTTTCTCAGCCTCTCTATATCATTCATTCTCAATGAGATTTTTGCTCAGTTTTGCTTCAGTTTTAAATTAATGAAATATCTTTGGGAAGGACCAGCATTCAATTTATATTTCTCCATTCATACCCTACTTAGTAGCATTGTTAAGAAAGAAATTGTTCTTATCTAGATGTTTCTAGAGATATTCATGCAATTTTCTTGTGAAGGATATAATCATCGATTTTCACTACCACCAGCAGCATCGTTCTAACTGGATACTAAAGGTGGGAGACTTAAATTTTGATTCTCCAGTAGATTAATGATAAGTAGTATTAACACAGAACAAACAGAGTGAGAAATAGTAAGTGTCACCCTTTTAGGTAAGAATCCTGATTAAGCTGGGAATAAAAATGGCTTTATAAATGCTTGGGACTTCAACAAGTTTATAAATTACTAGGAAAACTTCACTAGTCTACAAAATATCAAGGAGACAGACATTAGCATTTCACATCTGCTCTCTTCTGACAGTTATTACAGAAGCTGAGATATGACTCCGCTTCCCATATCATGTGATTCAGTCCCTCTCCTTCCTTCCAGAATCTCGGATTGCAGATTGTGACTGAATCAAGTGTTTATGCAGAAGAGTTATACAATGAATGAAATGTCAGGGGTTTCAAAACAAAGTATCTTGGTTTGTCATAAACAGAGTTGTGGTCCTTATTAAGCTAATGACATTTTAAGAAATGGCAAATGTTTGAATCAAATTAAAACTCATGCATACATACATACTCTCTCATACACATGCTTTTGATCCTGTTTAAGATGACATTAGGCAGCACTTAAGTAGTGGATTTTAATGAAACAAATAAATCAGAAATATGCCAGCTCATTCTCATCAGACATGTAGACTGAACCTCACATGCAATATATTCGGAATTCTGAGGTTTTAAAAATTTTATGCAGGGCTGGCTGAGTGGCGCGCTGGTTGGGTGCTGGCTTGGGAGGCCAGCGGCCTCGGTTCGGGTCCCACGTGTGAGTGCCAGTGATGCTGCCCTCAAAAAAAAAAAAGAATTTATGCAGTAAATGAGACTTACATTATAGATTCAGATACCTTTATATCTATCTATCTATCTATCTATCTATCTATCTATCTATCTATCTATCTATCTATCTCTATCTACCTATCTATCATCTATCATGTCTATATCTATCTATAGTAAATGAAATATAGTGTGTGTTTTTGAATTGCAGCTAGTGATATGTAGATTTAAATTAGATGAAGTTACTGGGGAAAAAGCTGTGTGTATGCTATTATGCTATTTTTAACTGGCATTTTGCCTGAGGGCTGTACCTTTTTTTTTTTTTTTTTTTTTTGAGGGCAGTGTTACTGGCCCTCAATGTGGGACTGAACCAGGGCCACCGGCTTCCCAAGCCAGCGATTAACCACTGCGCCACTCGGCCGGCCCGGGCTGTACCTTCTATCTGTCCATTATCCATATTATTTGTAAGCAGTTGACTTTTCTATGATTGAATTCCCACACTCACTGTTAAGGGATCATCCTATTCATGGAATAGGCTAATCAATAAGCTGGTCCATGCTGGGGTTTTAGTTCTCATAAGCATCTTGTGAGACACTAGGAAGAAACCAAGAACCTACAGATGGAAGTTTATGGAATTACTCCCCCAAACTGGCCCTAGTCAATCCCTTGGTATGAGAAAAAGGTACACCCCTGTCACTGTGCTTGATGGAAACAAATGAGTAAAATTTCACTGATGTCTACCCACCCCCAATTACTACAAGAGTTGAAGACTGTTCCCTTACTCTCCTGTTTCATATAACTTCCAGTTTAGGACTTGGAACTTTGAATACATAAAAATAAACAGGACTCCTTTTAGAGCAGATAAATTTTACAAAGACCTGTTAACTTGAGGAACAAAACTATCCTGTTTCTGAACTTTTCACATACTCATTTAGACTCTCTACAGGGCTGAATAACTGAGGGGGTGACATTAGCTTTCCACATATGACTTATCTTGTACTTGTTGAGTGTCCTTGAGAGTATGTCTTCGTATTCACTGATAAGGACGACTGGATGTGTAATTCTTCTCTCCCTATATTGAGCTACTCAAATAGAAGTTCGCTTACTTGATTCTTTATTTCTGAAAGGAAAGGAAAACATTCTCTTGGTGTCTCTACCTACCAAGCACATCTTCAATTTTCTTCTTCTAATTAAAGTTTATTGGGGTGACAATTGTTAGAAAAGCTATACAGGTTTCAGGTTTACAATTCTGCAATACATCATCTCTATATCACATTGTATGTTCACCACTCAGAGTCAGTTCTCCTTTCATCACCATATATTTGATCCCCTTTACTCTCATGTACCACCCCCTCCCTCCCTATCCTCTGGTAACCACTAAGCTATTGTCTGTGTCTATGAGTTTTTGTTTTTTCATTTGTTTGCCAAAGTGTCCTTTGATAGATGATTAGATAAAGAAGTTTTGGTATATATACACAATGGAATACTACTCTGCCATAAGAAAAGATGAAACAGTGCCATTTGTGACAACATGGATGGATCTTGAGATTATAATGCTAAGCGAAATAAGTTAGACAGAAAATGTGAAGAACCATATGATTTCACTGATATGTGGGATATAAACCGAAAGCAACAAAGGAACAACATATCTTGAATTTTGACTTACGCTGTCAGTGGCAAGACTGATTAACTTTTTCTCACTTTATCTTTTCTCTATATCCTCTGGCATGTGGAAAAAAAATCACTCTCTGTTCCATTTTATTTTCATGCTAGTTAGTTCTTCGATTTTTGCTTGTTTTCCCCAAAAGATAAGAAATCTGTGCAAGTATGCGTTGACCACGTCCTGGAAATCAAAATATTTTGTTCTCCCCACTACCTAGAAAATCAGGATTCTTCTCACAGAAATAGAGCAGGTACCTTGAAGAAATTGAATACACCTGGCATATTTTGATTTAATTTTGTTTTGGTTTTTTTTTGGTTATTTATGGGAAAGTGTGTCTGCTGGGAAATTCTAAGTCATAAAGCTTAAGGCAGGTGCCAGCTTCCTCTGGGTGTGACTCAGGGGTAGGGATTGTTTGTTGCAAGGATGTTTAGAGGAAATATAGTGTGGGTCAGTGGAATCCACTTCCGTGTAAATTTAGCCTAAGGAAGGACATTTTTATGGGCAAAAATAATTCATGTAAATAACAAGTAAAGGTGATTTAATGATAGAAAACATATATTAATAATCTGGATAGATCATGGTTTCAAGCGTTATGTGCCCTCTACTTTTACTAGAGGTTTATAACTCTGCTGTCATAGTTTGTAATATAGAAAAGTATAAATCTGCTGCTACTGGCATTCAGCTGACTACTCTGAGGAGCTCACGCAACTGCTTATAGGTCTTAAACCTGTTCTTATAGAAGGTTCTTGATGCTGCTGCTCAGCAGACTAACAATAAGGGTTGTCATGAGTCCTCTGGGGGAGAGAGAGAAAGAGAGTGAGAGAGATGTGATGCTGAGCACTGATGAGCACAGAAATACAGGATTCACAGCTGGCCAGTCTTGCTCATTTTCTTCTTGGTAACCAAGGCTATAAACAACGGGCAGCAGGAATGGCCTGGAAATCAATTTGCGGAATATTAAAAAGGTCACCATGTTGCAGAGTCGTGCGGGGCATTACTTGGAATATATGATGTGCTAAAACGTGTGTGCCACAGCTCTAATGCAATAATTGTGATACAAGAGGGGAACATGTCACCAATATCCTGTTAATGGTTTTTAGAACAGATTGAAACCTATTTTCAGATTCTCATTGTAAGCTCTTCTTATATGGTGCCTTTGTGTAACTTACTTTGCAGCAATTTTATAATCGATTTTTAAACTTTTTACTTTGAAAAACATTTTAAACGGCAGAAAAGTTACAAGTCTATTACAATTCACCTATATACACCTTTCATTAACATTTGTCACATTTGCATCCTCTTTCTTCATATATATATATATATGCGCATATGGAGACATTCCTTTTTTTTTTTTAGAAATATTGTTTTTATAGGACTTGTGGCAATCAGAAATTTACTTTATATATAAAAGACAACTACATTAATTGATTGGAAACTAAAAAATTTCAGCATGCAATTCTGTTTTTCTTGTTTTGATTTTTAATTACAAATTGAATATTGTCTTACTTGATAAATTTTTCTGTGATTTGGTCATTTTCTACTTAACTATTGAAAGGCTCTCTTACAAAGGCAAAATATGAATTGGCTGAATTATACAAATAGGACAGAGAAAAACCCTCACCCACTCCTTCATGTTTCAGTTTCTGTTTCACATGGCTCTTAAAGAGCTACCCAAGATCCTCTTATCATCTTATAACCCCTTGTCATTTAGAGGGTAGCAAACACCCCATCACTTTCATATCATATTCTTATTTGTATATAAGAATAAGAATCACACACATCCTTATTCTTATATAAGCATTTATTATTTTTGTGGCCATTTCAGGGCAATTTCAGCTGAAATCTAAGAACAGAGACATTCTCTTATATAACCTCATTTCTACTTTCAAATTCAAGTAGTAATCTATTTGTAAGAGTCCTCTGAATTTGAAAATTTAGCTTATTAGTATTTTTTTTCTGAGGATGTGGGCTCCGTAATGAAACTACCCCAGGTGTCTGTTTACAACTGACACTCCCAATGAAGGCCACCATGCAACTCATAGCAACTCTCCCAGTTATTCTTATTCTTTTCATCTTTATGTACTGCTTGTTCCTTTTATAGTTCCCTCTCACAGCTGATATTTTTAAAAGGCCACTTATTGCTGTTCTCTGTTTACCTGAGCAGCTTAATTACATTTCTTAGAGCTGTATGGCTTATTTATGATATATGCCTAGAAAAAGAAATTGAGGTGACCTTTGGCAGCTTGGTGGTGATTTGTTATTTCCTCCAGTTTGGGTAGGAGGAAGCTTCATTCATACTGTAAGGCCGTCCTAGAGTAAGTAGTTGAGTAGCTGGTGTGATAATTAACATGATGGCTATTTGAAATAGCACAGGCAAACACAGGCTGGTAGACCACTCTTAGAAAGCCTTTTCTCTTGTCAGCAATTCTGCACCTGATGTTTTGGCTGGCAAGTCAGAGCTCTTTTAGGATCTTCTCCCTGGAGTTCTTATCTGTTCAAGCACAGAAATGCCATTGATCCTAAAGAAGCCTCAGAAAGGAAATGCAGCTTAGCAGCCCATTTCAGAACTTTTCGAAAGCAATTGCCAAGTGGAGGCAGGGTCTCATACTATTTAAAAAAAGAAAAAAAAAAGAGAGAGAGAGAGCTTATCCCCTAAAGATCCTCCCTCAAGGATCCAGGTTAGCAGCCTGAAATCAATTCAAGCAGCTAAAAGGATGAAAGGAGATTTCATGGTCTGGGGTGTCTGCTTTGGAGTGCTCTGGTTGGGGGTTTTCTTTGGCTGCTTGACTAGAGGCAAAGATTAGTGACACAGGGCTTGCTTTCAGGATCTGTGCTCCTCTGCTTTTCCCTGGAAGGAAGCCCATGGTGTGGGAACCAGGGGTTCCTTAACATCTGTAGTTTAGGACTTATAGGATTTACATAGCTACATTCACACCAAGGCACCACGAGGAACTGTATTTGGCTTTTCAGAATGACAAGGTTTTCTACCTTCAAGCAACTACAGGAGGAAGAGAAGCCTCTTTGCTAATGCAAATGAGGGCAAACTCTTCACCAACTTGTTTTTTATGCCCTGGATCTGGTGGCTGGGTTGGAGGAGAAAATGGATCATCTTTATTTTCCTGAGGTTTTTCTGCAACCTAATCCAGTAAAGGAACTCTTTACAAATCACATCCATAAGAGCCCCCTCAGCTTTTAGTTCTGAATGCCAATGGTTTTTATGACCAAGTAAGTCAGAGTAGGTAAAAAAATATATCACACACACAGTCCTTCCATAAATTTACTTTTGGGGATTAGATTCAAGAATTTTCTTTTTATAAGCTTGATGGAACCACAACACTTTGCTTTTATTTTGGGATGGGTTCCTTTTAAAAAATGGAAAAAGTAAAACAAATCTCAAGATCGTTTAACACTTAATCCAGGGCCTGACACATGATAGGACAGTTGTTTTCAAACTGTGATCACTGGATCTGCAGCAGCCACCTTACCTGGAAACTTGTTAGAAATGACTGCTCGAACCACCACAGCAAGAGCTCAACAGATGTTTGCTGGAGATAATGCTGACTTCTTAATTCTAATGGAGAATGATGCCACTAATACCATGTTGTAAGGGAGTGGTTCCCAAACTGTAGTGTACATCAAAATAATCAGGAAGACTTGAAGTACAGAGTGCTGGCCCTAACCCCATCGTTTCACATTCAGTAGACCTGGGGTGAGAGTGAGAATTTGCATTTCTTACATCCCAGATGATGCTGATGCTGATGCTGTTGCTCTGGGGATTCCACTTTGAGAACCCTTGGTCTAAGATGGTGATTCTCAACCCTGGCTCAACATTAGAATCACTCGGATATGCTTTTACATATAGAAAAGGCAGGGCGACATCCCAGACCAGGTAAATCAGAACCTCTGTACATGGGTATGGGTATGGAGCCTTTAAAATTTCCCAGGTGATTTTACTGAGCAGCGAAGTTTGAATTCTGCTGCAGATCATAGTAAAGAAGTGGTCCTGAATCCTGGATGCCCATTAGAATCCCCTGGATGGCTTTAAAAACCCTGAAGCCTAGATACCAATCCTTGAGGTTTGAATAGAATTGGTTTGAGGTGCAATGTGGGCATTAAGATTTTTGAAAACTACCCAAGTGATTTTCATATGCAGCTAAAGTTAAGAAACACTTCTCTCAGAGGTCCAAGATGGCAGATTAGCTGAATACTAAGCCTGCTGCATCCCAGGATCACACCAAAATTACAAATAAATTTTAGAACAATTAACCTCAAGAATCATCTGAAGACTAGCTGAACAGAACACCTATAACTAAGGATATAAAGAAGAGGCCACATCAAGACTGGTAGGAAGTGGGGAGATGCAAAGCGGGCTGACCCAAATTCCATGGGTGGTAGTTGGACACCAGGAGGGACACCTCAGTGGCAGAGGTCCCCCTGGGTCCCAGCCCCACACCAGACTCACCAGTCCAGGGGGCCTATGCCCGGATGAGGAGTTCCCATGGCATCTGGCAGTGAAAATCAGTGAGGAACTCTGTCTGCCAGTCCAGGTGGGGGGTGGGGGAGGACAGCTGGAATCCCAGACACCCTCTTCCAGAGCCAGCACACAGACTCGCTCACTTGCAAACACTCACCTGGTCTCTTATGGAGAGGTGGCAGCTTGGAAGGTTCAGGGACGTGCGGGAAAGGACTGCATTGTGTGGCTTCAGAGTGGGAGCTAGAGGGACAGGAGCCATTGTTTCCCTGTGTGGAGCCTGATACATATGTGGCCTACAGGAGGACATCATCTTTTCAGTATTAAGCCCGTCCCCAAAGGGCCAGGTCTGGGACCGCACTGGTCTGGTGAAATCCAAACGTGTGCACTGCCTTTGGGACATTCTGGGTCATTGCCACCCACACAGCTGGTGCTACATTGCCATAGAAAAGAACCAGTCAGAAATAAAGGATATAATGACTAAATGGGCCGGCCGAGTGGCACGGTGGTTAAGAGCTGGCTTGGGATACCAGCGGCCCTGGTTCGGATCCTACAAATGGGGCCAGTGACACTGCCCTCTAAAAAAAAAAAAAATACACTAGAAGGAATCACCAGCAGATTAGATGAGGCAGAGGTTCAAATCAGCAATTTAGAAGGTAGAAGAATACACCCAATTGGAACGACAAAAAGAAAAAAGAATAAACAACAATGTGCATAGTTTAAGGGACCTGTGGAACAACATCAAGTACAACAACATTGCATCATAGGAGTACCAGAGGGAGAAGAGAGGAGGCAAGGGATCGAGAACATATTTGAAGAAATAATGACAGAAAATTTCCCTAACCTGGTGAAGGAAATTGACATACAAGCTCAGGAGGTGCAGAGCGTCCCAAACAAGATGAACCCAAACAGGCCCACACCGAGACACATTATCATTAAAATGGCAAATGTTAAAGACAAAGAGAGAATCCTGAAAGCAGCAAGAGAAAGACAACTAGTTGCTCACAAGGGAGCTCCCGTAAGACTATCAGCTGATTTCTCAACAGAAACTTTGCAGGCCAGAAGGAGTGACAGGAAACACTTAAAGTGATGAAAAACAAGGGTCTATAACCAAGACTGCTCTACCCAGCAAAACTATCATTTAAAATTGAAGAAGAGATAAAGAATTCCCAGATAAGAAAGGAATTCATTACCACCAAGCCAGTATTACAAGAAATATCAAAAGGACTTCTTTAAGCAAGAAGAAAGGAGAAAACCAACCAACCAACCCATGAAGATTAAAAAAATATGAATAATAAAATGGCAATAACTATATAACTATCAATAATAGCTTTCAATGTAAATGGATTAAATTCTCCAATAAAAGACATAGAGCAGCTGAGTGGATAAGAAAATAAGACCCATGCATATGCTGTCTACAAGATACCTAACTCAGATCAAAAGCCACACAGAGATTGAAAGTAAAGGGGTGGAAAAAGATATTTCACACAAATGGAAATAAGAAAGAAGCTGGAGTAGCAATACTTACATCAGACAAAATGGACTTTAAAATGAAGCTTTTAATAAGAGACAAAGAAGGACATTACATAATAATACAGGGATCAACCCAACAAGAAGACATTACTCTAGTAAACATTTATGCACTTTACATAGGAGCAACTAAATATATAAAGCAAATATTGACCGACATAAAGGCAGAGATGAACATAACACAGTCATAGTAGGAAACTTTAATACCTGCCTCACTGACACCAATAGACAGATCTTCTAGACAGAAAATCAACATGGAAACAGCAGCCTTAAATGAGACACTGGATCAGATGGTTTAATTGATATTTATAGAGCACTTCACCCAAAACAACAGAACATGCATTCTTTTCAAGTGCACTTGGAACATTTTCCAAGATAGACCACATGTTAGGCTATGAAACAAGTCTCAATAAATTTAAGATTGAAACCATATCGTGTGTCTTCTCTGACCACAGTGGTATGAAACTAGAAATCAACTAAAAAAAAAAAAATTAAAAACACACAAACACATGAAGGCTGAATAATATGCTACTAAATAATAAATGAGTCAACAATTAGATCAAGGTAAACATCAAAAGATACCTTGAGGGCCGGCTGAGTGGGGCGGTGGTTGAGGGCTGGCTTTGGAGGCCAGTGGCCCCGGTTTGGGTCCCACATATGAGGGCCAGTGACACTGCCCTCAAAAAAAAAAAAAAAAATGTTATTGAATCAATAAATGAATAAATGAATCTCCTTTAAAAAAAAAAGAAAAAAGATATCTTGAGACAAATGAAAATGAAAATACAATGACCCCAAATCTATGGGACACAGAGAAAGCAATCCTAAGAGGAAAATTCATAGCATTGTAGGCCTACTTCAAGAAACAAGAAAAATCTCTAATCAGCAGTCGAACTTTACACCCAAGGGAACTAGAAAAAGAACAGCAAACAAAGCCCAAAGTGAGTACAAGGAAGGAAATAATAAAGATCATAGCAGAAATAAATGAAATAGAGACTAAAAGAACAATACAAAAGATCAGTGAGACCAAGAGCTATTTTTTTAAAAAAAGATAAATTAACAAACTTTTTATCAGACTCATCAAGAAAAAAAAGAGAGAGGTCCCAAATATATGTGTGTCTAAATATGTGTGTATACACACACACACACACACACACACACACACACTGGGGGTGCCAAAAATTATGTATACAAGGGGACACTTTGGTCAACGTTGCTCAAGCAGGAGTTTGTCATAATCAAAAGTGTCTGGATGCCAATGGTAACCACTTTGAGCACCTCTTGTAACTGTAGAAGTCAAACATGACTTGTATTCATCTTTTATTTTGGTATATATTGAGTATTACAATTTTAATACAGTTTTCCTTTCTTAAAAACGTGTATACATTTTATTTTTGGCATTCTATATGTATATCTGCATACACACACATATATATGCACTTCTCTAAAGATATCCTTTTAGTTATAAGGATTTTATGATTTTAGCATAATCCTATGTAAAGGACACAACATACAAGGAAAACAAACATTCCTATTGAGAAGTATTGATTTATTATACAGTCATTTTATGGTTTCCAAGTTTATCCTGAACTGATTTCGTTAGCTATGAGAGTTCGTATATTTATAACAATTAGCTAATTTCTTAATTGAAGCCTTATCCCAAATATCCATAAAATCCACTTTCAAACATACTTGTGATATTTGTTGTTGTTTGGACAAATACCCAAAGGGAGCAGGAATAATTTTATTTATCATCCTTTCAATTTATTCACATATTTTCTTACCAGCCAATGTTGATCTCTATTATAGTAAAGTGTAGTATAATGGAAATGTAGATAAAAGTAAAGGACTCTGGCCCTGTCACTATAATAGATGTTTATTTATCTGGTTTGGTTGGTGGGTCATAAATTTATATAGCATTAAGGATACGGTACATAGATGGAGCAAGACTACGCAGAAATGACACTCAGCAGCCAGGGAAGTCCCTCACATCAGTGGACTATTGAGTCAGGAAAGTATCAATAAAGGTTTAGAGGCCTCTACCCTCGCCTGTGTGGCAGAACCCCTTCTGGAGGGGAGTGAGGGGTCAAGTGATATTTATCAGAGTAACAAAATACTCGTGAACATTAACAAGATACACATTAAACTTATTTATACCTGTGGAAAACTGCCTTTGTGATACTTACAGTAAAGTATATCTTCCCTCCCTTAGCTCCACAACAGCCACCAAATAGCTATGTGATATTGAGCAAATGACTTTACTTTTCCATGCCTTAAATTTCTCATATGTTATGCAATATTTGTCTTGCAGGGTTACTTTGAAGAATAAATGAGGTTTCATCACCTTAGTCTTTTCAAGTTGCTAGAATGGAATATCACAGACTTGGCTTCAACAACAAACATTTATTTCTCATAGCTCTGGAGGCTGGGAAGTCTGAGATCAAGGCACTGGCAGACTTGGCATCTGGTGGTGTCCTCACACGGAAAAAGGGGCAAGGGAACTCTCATTTACAAGGGCATTAATCCTATTTATGAAGGCTCTACCTTCATAACCTAACTGCTTTCCAAAGGCCCCACCTTCAAATACTATCACATTTGGATTAGGTTTCAACATACAAATTTTGAATTTTGGGTGACACATTCAGGTTATAGCAAACACACATTTTAACGTGGTATCAGATACATGTACTATGAGTTTAGAAATATTAACTGTTTTTATTCTCTGTCCTAATATTATTACTAGGTTCCCTTGTGTTACTCTTTCCTTTGTCTTTGATCATCATTACAGTCATCAACAACCAAAAGTGTCATCTCTCTTTCTCTTCCTCTCTGATTCTCTCCCTTTCTCTCCCCATCCCCTACTTATTGAGCTGCAATATCTTGGCCAATGTGCCAGGCACTTGGGGATGCAGGGATAAATAAGCTACAGTTCCTGCTCTAGTGATGAAGCAGACAAACATGTAAATATTATACCTAAGATGTAAAAAGTGGTCACAGGGGCACTACGAGTGGCACTAAACTCACAATATGGTGGTGGTGGTGATGGTGGTGGTGGTGGGGATACGTGGAAGAGTACAATGTATACATATGTGCGGGTGAGTGCATGATGTGTGCTGGTTGAGAAAGCATGGCATAAGTTAGTAAACTGGACCTGCTTGGGAATTGTAGGGCAGATGTGAGGGATGAAGGAAGGGAAGTAGGCAGGGGCCAGATTATAAAAGATCCATGCCAGTGATTCTCCAAGTGTGGGTCCCAGATGGATAGCATGAGCAGCACCTGGAATTTTGTTAGGAATACAAATTCTTACACTCCACTCTAGACCCATTGAATGGGAAAAGTTGAGCATGAGAATGGGGCTTAGAAATCTTTGTATTAATAAGCCGTACAGGTAATTCCGATGCATGCTCAAGTGTGAGAAACACTGTTTTCTACCATAAGAAATTTGGCCATTATCCTGAAGGCAATGGGGAACTATGGAAGGATTTTAGATAAGACTGTAATTGTCTAAGGCTTACTCTGATAACAAGATAAAAAACAAGATGGATGCATGGAGTAGGTGTGAGTACTGGAGGTAAGTCTGTAGGGAAATTTAGGGCAGAAATTTAAGACACTGGAGTTAGAATGTAGCATCTTTGCTTTGTGTAGGGCTCATAAAAATATATAAGATCTAAGATACAGAATAATATGTGGTTCCTGCCCACAAGATGTTGATAATCTAGATATAGAATCATTCCTTCTCAGAATATATTCTTCCAATCCAATAAAGTGCTGTCCACATTTATGGAGTGTCTACTACTCTATGCAGGAATGAGTGTGGTGTCAGTTTTCTTGATCTAGACAAGAGCACAGGGAGAGTGCCCTACTGCCTGCCCCTGCCCTGGAAAAATATGGGTTTGAATGAGAACCACAAAGAGGCTGTTTAAATATATAAAGCAGTAAAAAGTGATGCTTACAATAGGAAAATAAATTGGTTGGAATCATGATTTCTGGTACTCCAAATAAGTGTGGTGGCATTAAACCATGTAAATTTATAAACACATTCTATTTGGGTTTTATGTTGGGAATAGCACAAATCTGAGCCTTGTTTGTAACAGTAGTGAGAGAACTGCCAATTGAAAGCTGCTTTTTCAGCTAGGGATTAAAATGGGCCAGGCTAGATGTTTCTTTCTACTAGATTCTTGCTTATTCCAGCAACAGAAGCAGCTTCTATTCATAGCTGTGGAGGAAAGGTGCTTGCGGCGGGAAGGTGATGTGTCGGCTGATGCTGGAGTAGAGGTTGGAATATACCTTCCAGCCTGTTTCTCTACGAGTCGGAGGGAAGAGAAAGGAGATGCTTCTGTGGTGTGAGAGAGAGAGAGAGAGAGAGAGAGAGATGAATTGACAGCTGTATCCTCCCGCCACCACCTCCCCCCCAAACCCCCGTGTCTCTGCTTAGACTCTGACATAAAACAAGAAGTGAACCCCATTTGTCTCTATGTGGTTTCAATGAAAAAAGTCGGTGCACAAGAACGGAAACGCGAGTGGCTGAAAAGAGGTATATGACTTGTTGAGCATACAAATCATTCCCCCACTACTCACCAAGGGAGGGGGAAAATGCCTCTTACTCTCTCTTTGCAGATTGTGCTCTGCATTCGGGAGAGGAGTCTGGGGTTGGCCTTCACGTAGGAAACTTTTCTCACAGGGCTGGGTGGGGGTGCATCGCTCTCGGACCCACACGGTGGGCGTCGCGCGTGCTCCTCTGGCGGACAAGGGCCCCAGACCCCAGGGCGCGTCTGTCTCTTTAAATTCCAGCTGCGCGGCTGGGAAACAGCGCCACTAGCCGCCCAGGCCGGCTGGCGGCTGCGAGCTCGCTCGCTCGCGCTCCCGCTCCCGGCTGCGCGCCGCGGAGGGCTCGCTCGGCCCGCGGGCGGCTTGGCGGCGACGGCAGCGGCGGGGCGGGGAGGCGCGGCCCGGCGGAGGAGGGAGGACGGAGCACGCCGGGCCGGGAGAGGCGCCGCGCCCGGTCCCCGCGCCCGGCGGCCCCAGCAGTTCCCTTCTGGGGGACGAGGATGTGCCTGGGTTGTGAGTGGGTAGGAGGCGTTTTTCCTCCCTCTTCCTCTATCAGACGATTTCCATAGTAACCTGATCAAGTGGCTTAGTATCGCAAACCTGAGGATTTCCGCGGCCCGCCCGCTTGACCTCAGTCAGGTAAGGCTGCGATCTCGCCTTGTGCCATTGCAAACCGCTGCGCTCCTTCCAAACTTCCTTTTGTGGAAAACCGCCCAGCCCCACGCCGCCCGGGGTATTTGCAAACGCGAGCGTGTTCCCTCCCAGGTGTCTGCCTCGGGTCCCCTGCCCTGCGGATGCCCCAGGACCTATGATCACATTATTTAAAAAAAAATTTTTTTTTTTTGGTTGCTCCTCCTCCCCTTTTTGAATTCCCCATCTCTGCGCTCTTCTCGGCTTTTTCCCTGAGACTAGTGATGGGGGCGCGGGGAGAAGTCGGGGGCGGGGGTGGGAGGCGAGCGTGGTCCAGGGAGTGGCGGGCTCCGATGGCTTGGATGCGGTGGGCTACTTTGGGCATCTCGGCGTTGCCTGCGCGGGGCTGTGGTGTCGGGGAGGGCTGTCAGCACCGGGGCGGCGGAACCCGGGAGCCTCGCGTCTCCAGACGAGCGAGCGAGGGATCCAGGCTTTGGGGTGATGGAGCGCTCGGCTGGGTGGCTGGCGAGCGTCCATACATCATAGCTTTCCAGCCTGCTCCCCCGCCCCTCTTCGGTTTTCTCTCTTTCTCTTTCCCCGTTCTCATTTCTTTCTCCCTGTTCATCACCAGCTCCATCCTGTTCCCTCCCTTCCCTCTTTTTTTTTGTCCCCTCGTTTCCCTTTTCCCTCTTAAAATAAAAGAAAGGGGAATCGTTTGTAACCCTTTGGTTCTGCCAGCATGGGAAGAGCTGTGAAACCTGCAGCTTGGCCACCTCAACCTGGTCGCTTTCAGACTCCGTCCTCATCCATCAACATATTTGTTTCCTGAGCCTATTGATCTCTCTCGATTCTGCAGAAATGCGTTCTGAGCTGGGCGACTGTATGTCAGAATCCCAGCTCCGCAGCTCGCTTCCGTGCTCCAAGTATGACATGTATTGTAAGGGCTTCATATGTTTTGAATCTGTATCAGCCATGGATATAAATAAATTTATGTTTTAAAAAAAAATCTACTCTAATTCTAGGGAAAGTTCCTCTTAAATTATTCATGTACTCTTGCCCTTCTTTGAAATTTAATTTTAGGGGACTTGGGAGACAGTTATTTTCCTCCAGTTTATGAGGAACATGCAACTTCTTACCTTAATTATCTCCTCTTGGAACCTCATTCAGCTTTGCACTGCCCAGTCACTGGAATGAGATCATAATTAAGGTTCAGAGGCTTGCTTCCTGAAGTCCAAGCTGGCTGAAGTGGCAGCCTGTGGTAGAAGGTGCTGAGAGAACCCTGGGGACCAGACAGAGCTCTCCACGAATAGATAAGGCAGAGCAACTCTTGTGTGAAATACGTAACTAGATTCAGACTTTAGTACTGAAGATGTGAAAATGCAGTAAAACCAGGCTTTTTGGGTTTTGGTTCTTAGCCTGCGTGTAACTACACTATGTAGGTATAAGTTAATGCTTACTTAAAAACTGAGCTACTCTAGTGTAGAACCCAAGCCTTGTTTGTGTTGACGCTTCTTCACTGGGGTTTTATTTTTCTTTGAAACCTAAGATGTTTGTATCATGAAAACAAAGGGATAAAACAGAGGGTGACTTCTATTTATCCAGAAATGGGATTTAAAGTGATTTTTGTTGGTTTTGTCTCTCAAAAGGTCTAGTTGTTACGCTCTCAACTTTTCCTGGGGTCCAAATATTTCATAGGTGAAAACAATACTAATCAATTATTTTCCTTCACTCTCTATCAGTGGTGTATACAGTATATATAGAAAAAAGTGTCAGTTTTAGAGAGTCCCCCCCCCTTACCTCCTTGCCTTTGTCTCCATGTTTGTGTTTAAATTCAACTATTAATGTAGAATAAAGAATCTTGGAGCGGAGACTGAATCAGGAAGAAGAGAAACCACAGGTATAATGGAAAATGTACCCAAACCAAGACAAGATAGTTAGTGCCATGCATTCCCACACTGTTGTATTTGTTTTTAGCCAATTAAGAAGCTGTAGGTTTTCAATGTGTTTTCATCTTCTTAGTTGTATACCTAATACTTTCTAGACTGGAAGTCAGATTTATCCAGTTCAGGTGAATATTTGCAATAGATTTAAAATTCCCTTGCCAGGGAAATCCAAAAAGCATGTTTTTCTTCCAACATTGTCTTCTTTTTTCTAGTGAACAGTGAGAGTAGTAATGGTCCTTCATTATTGTTTTTACCTGATTTCTGATTTTGGTGTTTTCTGGATGTGTGGGTTTCTCTTGACACATTTACAAGATGCTCTTGGCAGGCTGCATGGGGCTTGAATGCACAATTGCTTGTAGATGCAGTAAAATGTTCATTTTTCTTGTTCTTGGTTGAAGAGATGTCATGCCCTCCTGGACATTTAATACTTTGGTGTGACTGCTCCTTTTTCTGTGTGTGTGTTTGTGAAGGATTTAACAAAGTCTATTCTGATTAAATCTTGTATGATGTGAGGTTAAAAGCTATATTAGTCACAAGCCATAAATTATTTTCTTATTTATAGTACATTGATCCTGAAACTGTTTTCTTTCCCTACCTTGTGATTGCATCTGTATATGGATCATTTAATGAGAGGCTGGTAATGATGAATTATCTATTTTATAAAAGAAGAAAAGCCCCTCGGGTTTACATTCAAGTCTTCATTTTCATGCAGAGGGATTAGCAAATGTTTTTGATCTGATATTTTAATAGACTGTATTGCTGAGCAGTGCTAATTACCAAGAATATATTTTGTTAATTCTGAAATGGGTATAAGATAAGACATCTCTCAAGTTGTCTGGAGGGCTCCAAGTGACTCATCCTTGTAACCCATGGCAACAGGAAATGGTTGTCCAAGGTGCAAGCTCAAGTGTGGACACAGTTCTACACTTGGTGATCCTTCAGGCTCTTAATATGAAAGCATGCTGGCTCCTTTGTATAGATTGGCGTTAACTTTTTGACTTTTGTCAGAACAGTGACTCCTAGCCTAGTTTTACAGTTCCCCTCAGCTCCTCATTTACTTGAGAGTTATAAAATGCTGAGAAAACATAAGTTTAATGCTACTTTTTTAATAGAAAGCAATTTATAGAGAGGTGTGCATGTGCATCTGACTTAGCATGTAGCTGGGATAATTAGGGTGAGAATATCACCAAATCAAACATGAGGGGTTGTGTCAGCTTTAGAAATAAATGTTGGGAGTCAAGGAGCAGTGTATGGAAGAGTCACGAGGCCAAGGTTATATTCCTACTTTTCAGTGCATCACAGTATTCGTGCGGTGGGCTCTTTATTCACAGATGTCACTTGGCTTTGTTTTTTCTAGAAGAAAAATGGACATAGTAACCTTTTCCTTTTTCTAGAAGAAAAATGGACATAGTAACCTTTCCCTGTATTTGAGTTCTCAAATATATATGAATATATGACATAATCACATACACACAGGTATACATAGGTAGCAGTGTGAATACTAAAAGACACACACACACACACACATTCAGAGGTAACAGACAAGTCTTCTGAATAGAGAAAGGAAATCTTTCCTTGTGTGATTGACAGGTGGGTAATGATACTGACTATTTCTTTCCATTCATGAGCAGGCAAGCATATAGTATTATCTGTATTCTGTGGGTATAGGTAGTAGGTAGATGATCAATGACTGATCATGTAACATAATATGCAGAACAGAATAATCCCAGCAGGTATCACTCTTTTACTTCACTTGAATGCAAGTGAGGAATAAATTTCTGTCGCTTTTTTTTTGTTTTGTTTTGTTTTAACCATTTAAGTCATCCTCCTCCCTCTTCCCCATTTTGTAAGGGAAAGTAATTGTCTGTAAGGTTAAGTGGACTACAGGGTAGGGAAAATCCCCAAGGGCTATCCTTCTGCTCAGACTTCATTTTTCCTCTCAAGCCCTACTGTCAACAATAATATCTGATATGAACCTCTGGTGGTGATATTTCCAGAGGTCATCATCCTTCTCTGTCCCAGATGAAGTCTCAGGACAAGCAGTGGAGTAGCATAGATTCTGAGTTGAATGCATCATTCAAGTTGGTTACTAACTCAATGGTCTTGTAAAAAAAAAGAAATAAATAAAGAAAAGGAAAAGCTCCAGTTCTTTAAAAAGCACCAGGTATTTCCTATTCTCTTGTTTTAAAAACAATTTTACAGTGTTCAGAGAAAATAAACCTGATCCCTATAAGGATTTAAAAGGAGCTTGTTCATATCATTAGATTTTACAAGATTTGTACAATGATACTTTTTGTTAATCTATGCAACATTTTCATAAAAGGGATAGCAAAGCAGTTGGGACAATTGCCAGTCATGTTTGTTTGGGTAAGTACTTGAGCTAATGGGGATCTAGAGATTTCAAGGTCTAGAAACACTGCCACTGACATAGAGCCAAAGTTTTCTTGAGAATAGAAGGGAAGTCAGCCATTGGACAGGAAGTGGTTTATAACACTTCAGGTATAGTCAGGAAGATTTGAAACAAACTTTTAAATTTCTTTCACTTTGCTTTGTATATATTTATATGTGATATATCTATCTATATCTATCTATATCTATCTATATCCATCTATATCTCTATCTATCTCTATCTATCTCTATCTATATATATCTATATATCTATATCTATCTATCTACATATAAAAGATATATATATATATATATATATATATATATATATAAAAGATATATATACTATGGGCCTCATATCCATCTTCCAGTTTTCTCTACTGGAGAATATCATCTAAGTCCCCAACATTACTTTGTGGCTTTTGGTAGGTTTATAGGCGTGACATTGAGGAAGAAATGGTAACTTTTATATTCTAATGTTGCAAATACAATTATGACCACAAAGTCATACCATTGGGAGTTTTTTTTTTCCAATCAAAAGAAGCATTTATACTATTGAACACCTTCTTATTTTATCTTATTAAGATGGGATCAAATGCCATGGTTGTCTGATTTTATTGATCCATTTTAACACAGTATTGGAGAGCACTGAAAGATACAGCATCTGGGGTAGACTGACTGAATTTGAATGCCAGCTCTGCCACTTAATATGTAGGTTATCTTTGATAATTTCTTAATCTAAGTCTCAGTTTCTCCATCTTTTAAATTGTTGTTGAGAATGATATTTTTGTGAAGGTTAGGTGACAGAATATATTATATTTTTAAGAGTGTTCCTGGCATATAGTAAATACTTATTGCATATTCACTACTATCTATTATTGTTGCTGTTGCTGCAGCTGTTGAAATGTATCAGCAGGCTGTACTTATTTTTCTGCTTAGATTTATTTTTCCTTCCAAGTTTGAATGTGAGCCATAGAAGCTGTGCTACTTCCTTTCTTTCCCTCCATCACCACCCTTAGCTTCTCCCAATAGTCTCAAGCTGAAAATAATGACCAGGTGCCTGGGAGATAAGAATATATTTGTTTGGATGAGGATCCATTTTTGCAGTTACCAGAAAATTTTATCTTAACTTTTTTATAAGCAGTATCAATATTATCCATGGATTTTTCATTTACAAATTGAACCTCTAAATCAGGATTAGCTGCAGTAGTAATAGAATATGTCAGTTTAAAAAAAACAAAAAACTGACGAACAATACTCGCAGCTTTAGTATTGTAGTTTTGTTTACTCATAAGCTATAACTGATTACTATTACCCTAATGCAATCTTTTTATTAAAGTTTATTGGAGTGTCAATTATTATCAAAGTTACGTAGATTTAAGGTGTACAAATCTGTAATGCATAATCTATATATCACATTGTGTATTCACCACCTAGAGTCAGCTCTCTTCCTATCACATATATTTGTCTTCCTATCACATATATTTGATCCCTTTTACCTTCATCTACCACCCTCCTCCCCGCTTGCCCTCTGGTAACCACTAAACTATTGTCTGTGTTTATGATTTTCTGTTTCTTCATTCGTTTTTCTTGTTCTTTTGTTATTTTCAGTTTTATAGCCCACATATTAGTGAAATCATATGGTTCTTGACTTTTTCTGGCTGACTTATTTGGCTTAGCATTATAATCTTAAGATCCATCCATGTTGTCACAAATGGCACTATTTCACCTTTTTTATGGTAGAATAGTATTCCATTGTGTGTATATGTGTGTGTGTGTGTGTGTGTGTGTGTGTGTGTGTGTGTGTGTGTGTATCTCACAACTTCTTTATCCAATCATCTATCCAAGGGCACTTTGGTTGTTTCTATGTCTTGGCCACCCTAAATAAAGCTGCAATGAACATTGGAGCACATATATCTTTATGGATAAATGTTTTCAGATTTTTGGGGGTAGATACCCAGGAGAGGGATTGCTGGGTCATATGGTAATTCTATTTTTAATTTTTTGAGGAACCTCTACACTGCCTTTCATAGTGGCTGCACCAATCTGCATTCCCACCAACAGTGTATGAGGGTTCCTTTTTCTCCACAGCCCCTCCAACACTTGTTTTTGTCCTGTTGATGATAGCCATTCTAACAGGTGTGAGGTGATATCTCATTGTGGTTTTTATTTGCATTTCTCTGATGATTAGTGAGGTTGAGCATTTTTTCATATGTCTATTGGCCATCTGTATGTCCTCTTTGGAGAAATGTCTGTTCAGGACCTCTGCCCATTTTTTTAATTGGAACCCTAATGTAATCTCAAAACTGAAAGGTTTTGCCAAAGAAGGTTGCTAAATAAGTTTTTGTGAAGTCACTTGGTATCTTATTCATGAGATGTCATAAAAAATGTGAGGTTTCATCCTTGCTTTTTTTCTCCTTTGTGAGTTCCAATATTAAGAGCTGCATTGAATAGGTAACTCTTTTTACATATTGCAAAGATGTCCTCATCAGCAAAATGAATTTATTGGGTTCATATACCTCTTTAAAATTTGTTTTATCATGCAAAGTTCTGAATAAACACAAAAGTAGATGGGATGGTATAGTGGATTCTCATGGACCCAGCATTCAACTTCAACACATTCGGCAACCTCTTAAGATCCCTAATGATTCTGTGATTTTCTGACTATGTAAATTCTAATTCACACTGGTGTTTAAGGATCTAGAATATCTGCTTTTCAGAGAAATTTGATACTACCATGAATAATGTTGACAATCAGATAATATAGTTATTAAATTATGACACAGGATTTAATGGCAAGTCAATAAAATAATATACACAAAATGATATATGGGAAATGTGTTAGAACTCAACCAGTGCAATGTCAGGGTTAAAAAGATCTGGGAATAGGGCCAGCCGAGTGGCACATTGGTTAAGAGCTGGTTTTGGGATGCCAGCGGCCCCGGTTCGGATCCCACGTATGAGGGCCAGTGACACTGCCCTCTACAGCTAACAACAGCTCCACCTGGAGCTGGGCTGTGAGCCCCGGTGATGGTGTATGCTGCAGCCCCTGCTGCAATGGGCTGCCATAGGCTACAGTGAGTGGCCAGCAGCCAGCGTGAGTGGCTGGCAGCCAGCGTGAGCTGCCAAGAGCTGCGGTGAGCAACCATCCAGAAGCCGGCGGCTGATCTGCCTCATCCGGGAAGAGCGCAATGATGATACCAACATGGGCCAGTGAAGCAACATCCTCCGCAACTAGACTGAAGAACAGGGGGACAGCAACTTGTCTGTTCCCCTTCCCCAATTCCCCAACGTTGTTCCCCTCCCCCAATTCCCCAATAAAATCTTTAAAAAAAAAAAAAATCTGGAAATAGATTAGTTCAACAAACATTTGTTAAACGGCTCCCCCACAGAATTTAGAGGATGTCATCAGTAGCTGGATTAATGCCATATTATCATATTTAAGAATAATTTTCTAGCAATTGGGCTACAACAAACAGTTCTAAAACTATATGGAATGTTGTCTTTCTTTCACTTGGAAGCTTATTTCAAGATCGTAATACCCACCCTCCAAGATGTTCCCCAGTGATCCCTGCCAGTTGCTAGCATCCCCTTGTGCAATTCCCTCCTACATTATATCAATGGTTCTTTGTGATCAATAGAATGTGGTAGACACGATGGTGTAGGAAGACTGAGACTAAGTCATAAACGAGATTGCCACGTTCATCTTGCTCTCTTGGATCACACTCTGGGAGAAGCCAGCTGCCATGTTGTGAGGACAGCCATCCATAGAGATTCATGTGGCCAGGGAAGTGAGGTCTTCTGCCAACCAAAGGAGCCATCTTCTTTAGCCCTGGTAAAGTCTTCAGGTGACTGCAGTCCTGGGTAACACACTGACTGTATCCTCTGAAGAGATCACAAGCCAGAATCACTTAGCTAGCTAAGCTGCTCCTGAATTCCTAATCCACAGGAACTCCGTGAGTTATTACGTATTTATTGTTTGAAACTGCTAAGCTTTGGAATAATTTGTTATGTAGCAGCAAAACAAATACTTTAAACTCCCTTAGGGCTGTTATTATAGATACTAGTTATTATTTTTATATAGATAGGTAGAAGTGCCAGTTAATAGAGTTCTAGTTGACAATGCTGTTTAAATCTGCACTTACCACAGTGAATTACTGGCATCCTAGCCTTTGGTGCTTTTAACTCCTCAAAATGATTCTTCTGTGGATATTAGCCACAATTAAAGAAAGGCAGAAGACACGATGGCCCCCATTAGTTGCTAACCAGAACTAATCGCCACCCTTCCTTTTGACAATGTTTCTGTTAAAAATTCAACTATTTAGGAATTTTGAATGAAAGTAGGGACCTGGTGGTGAGGGCTGGGACATATTGGGCTTGATACTTGGGGAAACTTTGAGGTAGTATCATAGTTTATTTTCAGGTTACCCCCAACAGAGTACCCCCACCCCCAAAACACATACACAGAGAGAGGCCTTTGTGAATTAGGCTTTCCTTGTTATAGAAGCTGTTCTTTTGTCACTCACTAAACTAGGGAAGATTAAAGTGCCCAAGTATGCCCACATGAGGCCCTGGTAACGTTGCCAATATAGCCATTCTTCATTAATTTGCACTTCGGCCTTTTGTGAATGGTTTCCCTTCTTCAGCGTGGCTTTAGATTGTATATATGAGTTTCTTTTTCTCATTGTTATACTACAAGTTTAACAAAATCTAAAAATTGGATACTATTGAAGATAGAATAGTTTCTGTATAAGTATCAAGTTTTGGTGTATCTACAATGGTTTGGATCAGAGAACCAAAACAGGACAATAACTTCACTTTTTACTTCATGAGTCTGTTTAATTTTATCTATATAAATTACTATCCCGTACAAATTGAAAAGTGACTGAATTATATATATATATATATATTCATTCATTCTAGGAACCTTGGAGAATACTAACAAATAAGGTTTTTCGAGTCTTTAGATTGGTATGAATATTTGGTCCTTTTCATAACTGATCAACTAGTCTTATGGTTTGGAGTGTAAGGTTTTAGTACTTTTGCTATTTAATTTGTTTGGTAGGGTAACAGGATTCTTGCCCCCGAGAATTTTTGCAGATCCTTGGTTATCTTTGTATAAAGCGGTGATGGTATTCACTGACCTGTACCAATATTATGCTCTTTGGGAATTGAAATTGATTTTTTTGTTGTTGTTGTTCTTAGCATATACATTTGCTATTTGAACAAGCATGACCTGGGAGGACTCAGGAAAACCAATAAGCAGTCATTCAGAAATTTGTTTCTAGGACATCACAAAGGAGTTGCATCACAAGCCTCAGGAGAAAGTTAATGAAGTCACTGGTTCTTGTTGATATTTTTATGTTTGAGCACAGTGTGCCATAAAAACTATCTTTAGAATTGAGGATAAACAACACAGATCCGATTTTTCTGTTCTTCGTGAAATAGGTAGAAATGAAACCACTCATAGTTGCTGATGAAAAGATTATATAGAGACTGGGAGTGTTTTCTCAGATGACTTTGAATAAACACGCTTTTGTTTATTTGTTGGATGATGTGTCAGTGTGTCCCATCTTGTGTGCTTGCTTTATGTGCTTTGCACATTTGGCACCACATTAATCTACCCCATGACATTGCCATGATGTGTACACATAAATAGAGTTTATAGATACATTATTTTCCTTCTACATTGTGATGAGGATAACAGGGGCACAGAAATGAATAAGAAAGGTTCTGGCCCTGGAGGAATTTGAGTTGTATTTAATTTAAATTTTTTATGTATTCATTTTTTATTTTTCAGAGTGTTAATAGCACTAGCTAGATTTTACAATTTATTATGGTCTGGCTGCTCTCAACACAAGACTGTGCTGACTTCTGTTACCGTAATTGAGAGTTATCCTGGGCTCTGCACTGTTAACGAATGCTAATGCTCTTTGGAAAGTCTCCTGTATATGGCCTCCATAACCACAAAGGCCTGTCTGTCTACAGCAGAAAAGCTCTCGATAATGTCCCAGGAAGTGGTATTAGAAATTATGCCATCACCTATAGCTTTTTTCTTTTTTGCCCACTAACTAATAATGTCTGTTCAGGGTATTCCTTATGGGGCAAATGCCTGTACCATACTTGGGAAGCCTACTGTTCCTTGTGGAAAGGCATTCATCAACTTTTAAGTGAACTTCCTGATACTTGTGATTGCTAATTGAATATTTTAAACATAGAGGTGGGGTTTTGATAGTATTTTAGGATCCCAGAATACCTGAATCTACTCTGCCAATCACCTCTATCCCTGTGCAGAGGCCCCAGGGAAAATATATGTAGGAGATGGCAGCCAAATGGTAACCAGAGTGCCACTTTATTAATAGCTTGAGATGGTGCCAGTTACCCCAATGCAGGGCTCTTTGGAAAAAGGCGGTTTAGAGCGCATACTTTAGGCTTGAGTCCAAATACGTATATTTTTAGTCTTGATATATTCTTAAGAAGGAGGTCCAAAAGAGAAAGAAATATTCATGTCCCAAGAGGGGTTCTAATTTTAACTTAACTGTCATATAAAAATAGGCATTTGAAAGAGAGAGAGAGGGAGCAGGCCTTGGATTTTTGCTCTTTAAAGCATGGCCTACCCTGCCCACTCATTTTTTAAAAATTTTTTTTAGCTGAGCCATCCTGCTACCTGTTGGCAGCTCCGTGGCAACTCAGCTTGGGCTGGGCATCGAATTGCTGTTGCTCAGAGCTGAGTTCACACTGTTGAGCGAGCTCTTAACCAACTGAGCCACTGGGCCAGCCCCAGCCCATTCATTTTTAAGGTCCAGTCATTGTTTTTGGATCTGACATATTAATAGAGCAATTACTCTTTTGAAGGGGTGGACAGAGGTGGTTCTGGTGAGGAGGGAGAGATGTAGCTGGTATGGATAAATCATTGTCCACCTCACAGCCTTTCATCTGAAACCCTGGAAATCAGAATATTTCAGAATTTGGACTTTTTCACATCTTAGAAAAAAAGGGTGTGCGCGTGTGTGTGTGTGTATGTGTGTATACAGAGCGTGCCAAAAAATGTATACACAATTTAAGAAAGGAAAAAACTGAATTAAAATTGTAATACTTAATATATAAAGACAACAAAAGATGAATACAAGTGACATTGACCTCTGCAATTATAAGAGGTGCTCAAAGTGGTTACCTTCAGTGTAATTTTACTTCAGTTTTTTCCTATCTTAAAATGTGCATACATTTTTTGGCACCCTCTCTATATCATATTTTAGAAAAACAATAGCATGTGTACATGTATATCTATTGGGTTGTCAGAAAAGTCACAATGCATTTTTGCAACGAAAAACAGAAAAAAATACGTCATGACTTTTCCGACAACCCAACATGTGTACACACACACACACACAGTATATACATCATCACTGTGGCCTGGGGCAGCATCTTTTGGTCAAACATACCACTATTTCTATAAGAAAATCCATGAATAGTCATAATAAGTGGGGTGGTAGCCGTGACTACATCCCAATCCCTGGCATCTGTGAATGTCACCTTTCATGGCAAAAGGAACTTTGCACGTGTGATTAAGATTTAAGGATTTTTGAGATGGGGACCTGAACCTGGATTATCTGGGTGGGCACAATCTAATCACAAGGGTCCTTGAAAACAGAGAACCTATCCCAGCTGAGGTCAGAGGAGATGTGATGATGGGAAAAGGTCAGAGAGATGCTACCTTGCTGCCTTTGAAAATGGAGGAAGGGGGACCTGGGTGAAGACAGTCAGGTGGCCTCCGAAAGCCAGAGAAGGCAAGGAAAGAGATTTCACTACAGGCTCCAGAAAGGGATGCAGCCCTGCGGACACTTCGATTTTAGCTTACAGCGACCTCAGTTGGTCTTTTGAACTCCGGAACTGTAAGACAATAAATTTGTGCTATTTTAAATGTTTAATTATTTGTGGTCAGTTATTACAGAAGCTCTGGAAAACTAAAACAGTGCAATAAAGCCTATAATCTTATTTTCCTTTTGGTCCAGTTACGAAAAACCTCTGGATTTTGAGAGCTTTTTGGATTATGAATTGCACTTGGGGATTGTAGACCTGTAGAAGGAATCAGGAATTTAAAAAAAATTTTTTTAGCTGAGCCATCCTGCCACCTGTTGGCAGCTCAGTGGCAGCTCAGCTTGGGCTGGGCATCGAACTGCTGTTGCTCAGAGCTCAGCTTATAGTCTTGAGCGAGCTATTAACCAACTGAGCCACGCAGCCGGCCCAGGAATCTTGATATTTTAATTGGATGACCTTATGACATTTGGATTTTTAATTTTGGGATAAAGGGCTCCTTAAAAAGAAGCCTTTTAGTTGTTACCATCCTAATACTTAAGGCTTTGCTGATTTCTTGTACTCACTTCCATTGCATTTATGGATCTTATACCGGTTGATGATGACACTGGTTGAGTTGGCTGACTGCAGACCCTGGTTCACTGTGATCAGATGAAGGTGATACATGTGAAGGGGCTTAAACTCTAAAGTACTGTGCAAAGTACTCTAAAGCACACTGGTCCCTGCTGATTATATTTATTGAGCAGCTATCTCCTGACCCTCCTTCCTTCTGGTGCATTTGGGGGTTGGAGGGGAGGAAACACTGCAGGATGATTTTGTGAATGTGGCTGTGGTAGTGCCTCTTCCTTATGGTTGCCAGAAATCTTTTCCCCAAACCCCAAGTCTCAGCACTGTGTATGGCTCCAAGGGAGGTGACATCTGTGGTGACATGTCTCACCATAGAAAGGCTGGATACCCTTGGGCTCACCCATACACCTCATTGTCAACCATTTAATTACATTAAAATTTTAAGTGAGAAAAAAATATCCATATCCTGCTACTTCTCATGATAAAATCCAGGGAAAAATTTACATACGGAAAGTTTTCCAGAAAACATTCTACAAAGTATAAAGCATATTTTAGAATACAGGGCAGCAGTTGACACTAAAAATACATTATGTGTTTTCTTATGATGCTGTGCTATTGTAGAATATTCCATTATTACAAAATGGTTGTAGTTGTCTGACTCATGTTTGAAGGTTATGTTTTCAATGAAGTATTTCAGAATGATAATACTTGCACTGATTCAAATGAAAATTCTCCCCTTGAGCATTCACCTTGCACTGTCCTTGATCTGTAGCTGAATCTTCAGAAACATCAATTGTCCTATTGATTCTTTCCATGTTCAAGTGCTGGGAAGGGAGTCTTACTCGGCCTGGCACTTCAGTGTGTGTTGTTGTTTTTCCTTCATTTTCTAGAAAAATTGGTAGGTATTGAGGTGTAGTTTATGATCCAATGTGTGAATCCAAACATTTTTCCTCACTGTAGACCCATCTCCTCTTTGCTCCAACACCCATATTGCCTCCACCCAGAATACCATACTTTTCTTCTTCAACATTTTCAGTATGATACTTTTGAAATCTTTTCTTAGCTTTTGAAAAAAGTGATTGAAACTCAAATACACCTTTACAACTTGCTCTAGACAAGTGACTGTTTTGAGAACTTGTATCTATGTAATCAATAACAAGATAGCTATGTATGTAAAGTTTTAAGTAGATTTATCTAGATCAGGACCCAAGTGAAAATCTAGCATCTTGGGAACGCTGAGAGATTTTCTCATTTGAAATTTATCCTGGAATTCCTATGGAACATAATCATACATTTATTTTTAACATTCATTGACTTGACTGAATTTTAGTGGAAGTATACATTTAAAATAGTTTCAGAACCTAGAGAGTTCCTTATTCTTTATACCATAATGTATTGGGCTCTGTATATTCTGGGGGACAGTGGAGGGAAAAAGAAGATGTAGAATTTGCCATTAATGAATATATGTCTAGCAGGTGAGGTAAGACTTGTACAAAGGAAAAGGTGGCAAGTTCTGTAGACAAGTCCAAGTATCCATTGAGAGGAACAGATAAAGGAGGGTTAGGCTTCTTTTGGCTTGGGAACATGCAGAATGCTTCATGGAGGAGGTGACATTTGAACCATGAAAGGTGCCATTTGAACAAGGAAGGGTAGCATTTATACCTGCAGAGATGGAGCATGGGTATTCTAGCTGGGCAGCAGGGTAGTAAACTAAGCAAAATTCAGTCTGTCCCACGGCACATGGGCCTCTAGGATTTGGCCCTGCCTGTTCTTTTTTTTTTTTTTTTTTTTAAGATTTTATTGGGAATTGGGGGAGGGGAGCAGTGTTGGGGAATCGGGGAAAGGGAAAAGAGAAGTTGCTGTCCTTTTGTTCTTCAGTCTAGTTGCGGAGGACGTTGCTTCACTGGCTCATGTTGGTAACGTCATTGTGCTCTTCCTGGCTGAGGCAGATCAGTTGCAGGACTCTTGACGGCCCCTCACGGTGGCTCTTTGCAGCTCACACTGGCTGCCAGCCGCTCACGTTGGCTGCTGGCCATTCACTGTAGCCTATGGCAGCCCACTGCAGCAGGGGCTGCAGCCATGCGTCCCCCGGGACTCACAGCAGCCCAGCTCCAGGTGGAGCTGTTGTTCACCATCTTAGCTGTAGAGGGCGGTGTCACTGGCCCTCACATGTGGGACCTGAACTGTGGCTCTGCTGCTCAGAGCTGGCGTCCCAAGCCAGCTCCTAACCAATGCGTCACTCTGCCGGCCATGAGGCCCTGCTGTTCTTGCATCTGACCATCTTCATCTCACATTCCAGCTGTGTTGAGCTATATGTAGTGTCCTACAAGTGTCATAATCTTTCCACTTTCTGTACTCTGCTATCAGGTATAGCTTCTGTACAATGAGATTTCCATGTTGAGTTTTGTTTTTTTTCTTAACTCCTTTAAAGACATAGAAATTACTCTCCGTAAATCTCATTTTCATAGTTGTTGAGTCTTGCCAGCCACAATATCCTAGAATTCCAGAGCTTGTATGTAGGGAATGTTGGGTGTTCAACTCCACTAATGCCAGTTACACGTGTTCTTTTGTTTATTCTTGAATCGTGTCTATTGAAAAGACAAGAATGACAGACAGAGTCATTGTTCTTTAGGAGCGCACTGTGGGTGAGAGGCTGACAAATAGTTGTAATATGAAACTTTTATAGTCAAATGAAATGTGTGAAGAAGGTGCCTAGAAAAGTAAAAGTGGGAGTGGCCATTCTGCCTGGAGGCTGGGCTTCAGAAGGGAGGAAATGCTTGAACTGAGTCATTCAAGATGAGTGTGAACCTGCCAGATGAACAACATGGTATAGGATGTTTTAAGATGTGATTCTGCAAGTGTACAAAGACATAAGGGAACATGAAAAGTTTGGGAACAATCAGTCCCCACGAGCAAAAATGTGTGCACAGGACAGATACGACAGGATGAAGCTGGAAGAGTAGGCCACCCAGAAACTATACATTCTAGATCAAAGAGTTTGTGTTTTACTCTGGAGGTAGCAGTGACTATTGGAGAATGTTAAACAGGGGTGCTATATATATATTTCTTTTTGAGAGCAGGATTATAACATCTTGGTATAAAATCATTCAAGGCTGAAGCAATACCATGTGTGAGCTAAGAGCTGAGTCTGTATAATATGATAGCACTTCTTATAATCCGTGTGCGGACAATTTATGTAACTCTCCAAATCTCAGTTTCTTCATCTGCAAAGTGTTAATGATAATAGCACCTGTCTCAGAATTGATGTGAGAATTAGGTGGGCTCTTGTTGCTAAAGAACCCAACTATTATAGGAAACATATAGGAATTAAGTATATGTTTACTATGCATTTTGATTTCAATAAGAACAGAGACTAGATGTCCAACAAGAAGTTGGCAATAGGGGAACTGAAAGGGTCCTTAAAACTCAATTGCAGTGTGTATTATTTTAACTTCATAATAAAGGCCAAAAGCCATAAGCTGAATTTCAAATATTCCTTGAAACTTGAGATTGCCTCTTTTACTTGCCTAAGGAAAGATCATTAGAAAATGTGATATGGTAGAAATTAAAAATGAATTGCTGGTGTACCAAACAGCATGTGGGGAACCCTGACTGAGATTAGCCAAATGTGGGCGAGGTTATTGAAATCCCACCCCACAGTTAATATTATTGTGTCTCAATATAAGCAAAGGTAGAGTCATCACATGAGGCAATCTACAAACAACAGGTAATGTCTGGGAGTGCCAGAGTTTCTTCTCTTGACATGACTCAGTTGAGCATGTGAGCTGTCCAGAGCTGGACATTGCATGCCCAGGGCAATGTGAGCTGAGGCCTGGGGCACCAAAATGGTGCAAAGGTTTGCTATGGCTTCTGCTGGCCTTGTAAGGCTGAATAATTATCAGGGAAATGTAGAGAGCCAAAAATCCATGTGTGGAATATTCACTTGAAAATCCCTCACATACCGTAAATACTTAGACATTATGGCTCAGCTGTTAGTAACCACTTATATGTAATAACAATTTTCAGAAAAAGAATGAGATACATTTTAGTGCGTCAACTGGTAAAAAAAAAAAAAGTATGTATTAGTGAGTACAAAGCATTTCACGAACAAAAACTTTCTAACAATATGAGAACTCTTGTATACCACGATGTATTATATATATATCTCGGTGTATATAATATTGTATTATATGTATATTATATATCTCTCATTGGTCTTTCTGTTAGTAAAAAGTGAAATAATTGTGTGTAAGATGGAAAGATAGAGGAATATTTCATAGCATATCTATGGTTTTATTAATTGATAATTGTTTTCTTTGCTGTTAAGAAAAGTGTTTTGAATTAGCCCCCTATTACTGTAGTAAGATTTTTAAGGCAATAACCATGATGATTTTTTTTTTTTTTTGGTATGGAACTGGTTTTAATTCAGTGATTTTCCAAATTAATAGTGAAACATCCTATTTCATCAGATTAGTTTAAATAGTAGGACTTTTAAATATTTGCAACTTCTCATATAATCTGTCAGATGTAGTACAGAGGTGAAGTCAGCGTTTGGTCCCTTTTGCTGAGCAGTTACTGAAGACTTAATGATGAATAACTGTTACTCTCCCAATCGTGTAGATCACGAGCACCTAGATCACGAGCACCAAAGGAAGGCACCGTCTGGAGAAGTTTTTAATGATGTGCTGGTGCCATTAGTGAAAAATAGTGGGTGGTAAATTATAGACCTGCGTCTCCCAACATTAACCTCTAGCACATATTACCATTTAATTTTTTTTGTAAAGCAGGTTATTGTCCCCTCAGGGATTTTCACATTAGAAGAATCCTTCTTTTGTGTGTTGATTACCCAAAAGGAGCAATTTCCCAGTGGCCATGTTATGGTCAGTTTTCTCATTTGCATTCTGAACTCCCATTGAGGGCTCTTGTTAGGAACCTGTACAGTATAGATTTATTTGTAAAGCAGGATGCATTGAATTGGACCTCAAGATTAAATGAATTCCATGACTTAGAAAGATGACCTTGCAGACAGAAAAAGATTTCATTGTAGGTTTTCTCTGCTTTCAGTGTAATAGAATTTGTGTTGTATGCCTCATGTTCTGTGTGTGTGTGTGTGTGTGTGTGTTTGTGTGTGTGTATGTGTGTGTGTGTCACATCGGAAGAATACATTGACATTCAGCACCCACACAGTGGACAATAAATTGACTGAGTTCTAATTGTGAGGATTGCAGTCCTACATCTTACTTTTCCTCCTGTCATTCTCAGCAAATAAATAATCCATTTATGTTTCAGCCTCCAAAGGTACTTACATCTTTGGGCACGATGGAAATAACATGTGGGCAAATGGTTTTATGGTTAGAGTCCTAGTTACACAGATTTTTTATTTCTTGTGTGTGTAGCCAAAGAGTGTAAAGTCTGCTTTTGTGCAGGTATGAAAGCTTTGCTGGACTGAAGAGGATAAAATAGAGAGGGATGAAAGAATTGAATTGCCAGGGTCTGTTTCTTGTGGAAACACAGTTCACAGCCCTATGCTAGAATGGAGAGGCTTTGGAAGCTTCAAGCCAAATCATCAAGCCAAATGGCTAAATTCTAACAATTTACTGCAAATTGATTAGCTTTATGTATAAGGAGGTACAGTTACATGCTATTCCAGCCAACTGCCTTTTTTTTTTTGTAAGTCTATCTGACTTTTAAACCAGATTAATTCGCTGCCAGTTCAATGTGGTTTTATTCTTCACAAGGGCCTGATTGATTTGACCAAGGACTGAGCCTCTATGATAGCTAGTTGTGACAATGGGGGGTAAATTAAAATAGCCTACGGCTAAGGTTAGACCATCTCTGAGAGGTAATAGAAGTATCCCAAAGGCTTGGTGACTGAAAGTGCTCAAATCCTATTTTCTACTCTAGTTAAAACAGGTTAAAAAATGGTAGCAGTTAAAGTACATGAGATGCAATAAATAATTTCTTCTTTCTCCAAATTAGAAAGAATCTCTAATGGAGACAAAAATAGGATATTTGACTGCATTTTAATGCTAAATAAGAAAGACCTGTTTGGTATTTATTGCATTGTTGCATTTACATAGCCCTTTTGCTTTTTTTTCTGAAGTACTTTAGCATATGATGATTTCGAGTTTGGAAGCTACATAGTAAATGTCTTAGCCCCCAGTTAACAGGTAGCTAAACTGAGACTTGGAGTAAAGTCAGTGGTTTATTTGAATTCACAAACACAATCAGTGGTAGAGTGTGATTAGAACACAATTCTAATTATGTCTAGACTGTTGAATTGACATCTGTACTTAAGAAAGGTGTACAGCTGGTCAGGCAGTGGAGCGGGGAGTGTATTACTCATTATTCCTGGGGCATTCTCAACCATGTTAGGACTTAGTTATACCTCCCCAACATTGAGGGAAGTCATACATATTTTAAAATCAGTAATGGCAGTTGAAGCGGGACAAAAACATGATCTCTTTCTTCTTTTAGGGAGGCATGCAGGGAAGGAACTCTCCTTGTGCAAAACCCTTCATTTCTCCTTGTGTTTTGAGGTCAGTGTGTCTCGTCTTTGGCACAGACTTCTGAAAAATCAATAGCGGTGCTTTCTCCCTTCTATATATCATAACTGTATCAAGTGTGGTAGTGTTCTCACTGTAAATGATCATTGTGGATAATTTGATCATGTTTCTCAGGAGTGTATGAATTAAAGTATCATCATGTTATTTCATTCTCAAGAGGGACTAATAAAATATGCCTCTAGAATAAATAAATACTTTATTGCAGGTGTTGAATTATTTAAATAGGAATAGTTATCCCTTCCTCCAGTAAAAATATATTATCCCCAACACAAACACTGTCAATCGAAGGGTTTGACTGTGTCCTTCAATCAGCTCAGTGTGGCTTTGTATAGCTAGGGTTCAGTCAAATACCACTTTTAATCAGCTAATTACATAAAGCAGATCAGATTTCCCTGCCAAACAAATGACTGGGGAGGAATAATTCTATGAGTACAGCCCTGAGTGTTTTTTTTTTTTTCCTTTTCCTTTTTCACCCAACAAAATAGCCCTTTGAGGAAACCATACTAATAAGGTTAAAGTTGTATATGCCTTAAATTTTTAAATAGTTGCTTATTACTTTAGGATGAATATGGAAACATTTGATTATATTTAGGAAAGAAAATTGGTGTTGCATTTTCCCTTATCTCTGCCATTACATCCTCTACTCACCATGTTTCCTTTCATGCATTAACCTTTTTTCTCCAAGTCTTCCTGGTGTCCTGAGGGTCAGGAGGCCAAGGCTCAACCTTTCTCCTTGGTGACATCATCAGTTTGTCATAGGGATAGTTTCCTTTTAGAAAAGAGTGTTCAACCTTCTGATGGTCCTTCTTTAAAGCCATATATTGTATATGGCTTTACATATTTCTAAAAGGCTTTAACTTACACAGTGCTACTAAGTTAGCGGTGTATACCGGGGGTGCCAAAAAAATGTACACAAGTGGACACTTAGGTCAACATTGCTCAAGCAGTACTCCACCATCATCAGAAGTGTCTGGAGGCTGATGGGAACCACTGTGAGCACCTCTTGTAACTGCAGAAGTCAAACTTGACTTGTATTCATCCTTTATTATAGGTATATTGAGCATTACAATTTTAATACAGTTTTCCTTTCTTAAAACGTGTATACATTTTTTTGGCAACCTCTGTATGTTCTCCTCATTGAGGCCCATTGTAGCTAGGAGGCTTGCACCCCCAGGCTAGTGTTGGAGTGGAGACAGGAAGGCAGGTCTGTTTCCTTCCAGCTTTTTGCATTTAAACTAGGAAACTCAAAAGTAATGCAACTGCCAAGGTGGAATAATCTATTCATCTTCCTCCGTACAGTGTAGTCTCAGTTACAATTGGAAGTCATGTCTCAGGCATCTATTACACTGAGCACATGCAATAAATATTTTTTAAAGCTGCAAGAGTTGAAAAATAGCATATTGTTCCAATCCAGGGACTATTGGAAAATACGCTATAGCTTTTCTCATCGCTTTTCCATTGTTTATTGCCTACTTCTACTATTTAATTTTTCTCCTGTCACCAGAAAGATTTCATCTGAGCATTAAGAAAATAGTGGAGATTGACAAGATGTTCTCAAGCTAACAATTTAGCATATTGCTGGGAACCTGGGTGCATAGAGGATTGGGAGTGTACTAATAAGAGGCTTGCCATAATCCTGTTCTTTTTTCTCTACAGTTGGATTTTCTAGGCAGGCCTCTGGATGTGGAGGCAGCATGGCTCTACTGAGGTGACATGGCTGGGTCACCATTTCTAGGCAATGCAGAGTCTCATTTTGAGTGACTCTCAGAAGTCTCTCTTTCCCCTACCTAGCCAGAAGTCTTGTTTGGATGTTAATGGTTCAAATGGGCCTTGGTCCTAAGGATTGGGGGAAAGGCAGAGCCCTTTCCAGAGAGGTACAAAGTAAGTAATGCTCTGTCAATAGACAGGGTCATATTCTAAAAGGCAATGACAGTGACTACTGTGGCAGGTCAGGGCTGTCAGCCATAAAGAGTTGTCATGGGACACCTCCAGTGATGTTTATCAACTCACGGTACCCTAGGCATGGAAGAAGACCATAAAGACACACCCTAAGGCTCATAGGGATGGTTTATGGAAACAAGTAGGAAACTGCTCTGAAATCTCACATATTTAAAATGAATGTAAATTTTGCATTCCACTTTATCAGTTTTGTGTTGCTGTTTGCCTTTTGTGTTATTATTTGCCTCTCTGTTACTATTTATTTACAAAAATAAGTAAAATTGAAAAGCTAGATAAAAGGATCGCATTTATACTGGGGATTCTCGTATCCTCTGGGACATGCCTCTGGGTCATTTTCAGACAATTTTTACACCGCAATTTAAGTCATAACTCTAGTGAAAAAAAAAAAATCCAACAGTCTAACAGAACTTTTCAAAAGGATCATACAAACAGGCTGTATGGCATTTCATTAATATCCAAGGCAAAGAATCAGTGTAGTATAAAGTAAGGAAAAATGTCCAGTCACGTTTAAATGTTTTCCATGCATGTTATTAGGTTACAGTGGTATTCTTTCCCCTGTGGGTGAAACAGATACAAACAAAAAGCAAATAAAACATTTCCCTTCTAATATGGGCGTAGCACTATGTACTAGGAAGACTCACAAAGTACTTTCTGGTACTGGCTGAGCCACCTAGGAGTGCAGGGCCTTAGGCAGATTGTAACCTCTCTAGCTTGGGTGACTAATACAAGTATTTATTGTTGCTTTGGGGAGGTGTTATTCAAAATGACAATGAGTGATCAGGCTTAAATCCCATTGTCCTGGGCACACTGGCTGCTCTCTCTTCAGTTTTTCATGTTAGTAAAATTAGATGGTTGGATTAGATTAGATGTGTTTTTCTTTTTCTTTTTTTTTTATTAGTTTCAGGTGTATAACACAGTGCAATAGTTATACTCTTTACCCCCTAAAGTGACAACCCCCCTCCCCCAGTTCGTCACCCCACTCCCCTCCCCCATATCAGACATATCTATCACAACTCCCCTGACTCCCCTCCACAGTATACTCCACATCCCGTGACCATCCACATATTCAGTTACAGTTGGCATACAATACTATACAACGTCAGTTTCAGGTGTATCATGGATGGAGTAGATTAGATGTTTTTAAGCACTTTTTTTTCCCTTCAAGAAGCCCAAAATGTAAAACCAAAGGCAAGTTGAGTTTGAAGCATGGGCAGGGCAGGATTCCAGTTCCACACCCTTCCTTCCACACACACCCCACCCAAAGGTCCTGAAGGATCTCTGGAGCACAGTTGGAAAACTCAGACATTCCATGAGTGTATTCCACCCATCACTTTCCTTCAGCTGGAGTCCCATGCCACATCTCCATGTCCAGAAGGTAGCAAGCAATTGCAAGTCCTAGCAGAAGAAAAAGGATGTCATCTGACTCTAGGGGATAGGCATTCCTTTGGGGTTCATCTTCTTGCTTGTGCCTTTCCTTTTTTAACTCAGATTTTGTCTTTCCACATGGAGTATAAGCTTGGGTGAATTTTATCTCTTCTAACTTTTTTACTGTTTCTTGTTTGAAAGACTTGAACTGAAGATTATAAATTTAGAAGTGGAAACATAGATTTTGCCTTTAAAAACAGACATCAAGTCAGAAATTCTTCTGTGTGTTTAAGAAAGTGATCAGGTTGTTCCCTGACCCTCCATAATCATCAAGGAAAACATCCTGTTTGTACACGATATAAAAATAAGGCTGTTTTCAAGGAGGTAAATGAAGGTGCACAAGAAGTAACAGCTGTGACTTGCCTATAGATTTTCCTGGCGTGCATAATCAATCGATTCTATCGTTTGTCCTCTATCTCCTTGTTTCTCTGCTGTATTCTTTTCCCTTTCCAGTCTCTTTGTTGCAGATGTCCCATCCATCTTGCTGCACGTGATTTGGCAGTGTTGTTCCCAAGTTCACCCTAATCGCTGTGTCTGCATAGTTCTCTCCAAGGAAGCCTCCTCTCCTGTAGGTCTGTAACATCCAGGCAGCAGGAATCCAAGCTCCTTGCAGAGGGAGTAGAATGAAGTCGACATCCGCCACCCACGTCATGGATATACTGGCAGACACACTGCCAAGAGCAATTGTAATCCTCCATCAATACTGGACATTAGCTGGAACCGGCGAGAGGAGAAACCATCTTTTATGACCTCCTAGTTTTGTGTTTTCCCTTATTCTTGACTGGAGCAGGCTCTTGAGTTTTTGTGTCTCAGCCCTTCTCCGTGATCATCTAGAGGTTCCTCGTCAATAGATGCCATCAGATATATAGGCTCAGTGGCCTTAGACCTCACCTGAGGAAAATAAACATGCTTTTTGTTATTTCTTTTCGAAGCACTACATTTTCTTCAGCTTTGAGTTATAAGTCTGCCTTGGGCTCATTATATTCCTGTCTAGGTTGGCTTATCTTTGGAATTCAGCTGCTCTCTGTGGATGGTACCTCCCTTTGTGGATCATTTAGTTATTTCAGGTGCAATTATCAGAGAATGAATGATTAGAGGATCATATCTATCTGTAACTGTTTGATATGTGGTAGGAAGCATATAGGTTGCTACAGGTAACAGACATTAGCTCACATGGAATACTAGATAACTGATTTCTCTGAGATGCTCAAATCCCTAGTCACTGTCAAATATAACTCATCAGTTGTCGTTTATTCAGTGCCTACTATGTATCATGCATTTTTCACATACTTTCCCCCTTAATGTTTTGATAAGGTAATATATTAGTATCCTATTGCTGCTCTAACAAATTGCCACCAATGTAGTTGGATTATAACAACACAATAAATTTGTTACAGCTATAAACTAAAAGTATAAATTCCTTACTGTTCTGGAGGTCAGAAGTCCTAAAATCAAGGTGTCAGCAGTGTTATGTTCTTTCTGGAGGCTCTAAGAGAGAATCTGTTTTCTTGTCTTTTCCAGCTTCTAGAAGCTGCCCACATCCCTTGGCTTTTGAGCTCCTCCTCCATCATCAAAGCCAGAGATGTGTCATCTTTAAATCTCTCCCTCTGATCTCTGCATTGGTTGTAATCACATCTTCTCTGACTCTCCTGCCTCCCTCTTTCCCTTAGGGCCCTATGATTACATCAAGTCTACCTGGATAATCCAGGATCATCTCCCCATCTCAACATCCTTTTCTTAATCACGTCTACAAAGACCCTTTTCACACATAAGGTAACATAGTCACAGGATCCAGGGAATTAGGATGTGGCACCTTTAGGGGACCATCATACTGCCTACCTTAGGTAGTATAACAAAAGTTCCCAACACCATGACATTAGCAATAGCTAACCTGTATTAAGTTCCTACTATGTTCCAGTCAGATCTTACTTTCTCTTCACAACTTCTATTGGGGATAGGTCGTATTATCCTTATTTTACAGTTGAAGACACTGAAGCTTAGAGAGGTCAAATAACTTGTCTACAGTCACGCAGCTAGCTAATTGGCCACAGACCAAGGATCACAACCCAGGCTGTTTGATGCCAGTGCTTATACTTTTAACCACTATGCAGTTCCACAATTATTACTTCTTCAGTACCAACAGGCCTAAGTGAAAAGAGGGTGCTTTCTCCCAGCCACCTAGGTAGTCAGTCATGGGGCCACATCGAATCTCTTTGACTCCAAGTCTCAGCCTGAAAAGCTGTTCTGCATGTGCTGGTGATATGAGACCCCAATTCTAACTCAACAGTTTTGCTTTCAGCTGTGGTTTCCATGACCTTTGTTTTGTTTCTCTTTCTGGATGGTGCTTCTTTACTGATGAAGTAAGGTGGAGAAGGTTGTCACTTAGATCACAGTGTTGCGGGGTTGAGAGTTCATGGGCGAAGGCCTTTGGTCTGGAGCAGGTGAGCTGACCTGGATTCTGGCTGCTACCCTGCTCAAGTGGAATTTGTTCTCGGAGCGGCTGATTGTCACTTGAGGTGACCACTGCTGCCTTGTTTGGAGCAGAGACCCTGACTCATGTTGAATTTTAAACATAGTCCCTGCAATGGAAAGCTCATGTTTTATGGAAGCGGCCACAATTTAGTTACCATAACAACTCGGTAATAGTCATTCTGTCGTGGCTTACTGTCTCAGAGGGTGATGGACAGCGGTCATTCTGGCTAACTGAAATGGATTCTCGCCTTATTCTTGTGAGGCAGATTGATAAATAGCTCTGTTTCATGACACACGCTTCAAAGTCATCTTTTTTTTTAAAATGCTGTTGACCTTCCCTTAAGCTGCAGGTTGTATAAAGAGAAACTTCTGGATTGACTGTGATTGTGCTGCTTTTTTATTCCTGAGCTATTTTATCATGAAATAATAAAAGGGCGGGTTAGGAGAGAAATAAGTAGATGGTTGAGTCCATATTCTTGGACCGGAATATCATAGTATCATCATAGTATATTTATGTCATCCACAAACAAACAAACAAACAAAAAAGCTTGAAATAATGTTAAATTAAATTTAATCTCACTCTTTATGACATACTCTGGGAAAGGTGTGGACAATACAATCAAAGAAGGGATTCCTTTCTTTCATTCAAGCATTTTGTGTTCATTAAACCATTAATGTCTAATAGTTCCTTGATGATAAGTAACCTGTAATAGAATTTAAATTTTGTAAATGGGGAAAAAGATGGTGGGAATTGGAGGGAAAGCAGACATCAGGACTTTGTTTTGTATTCTAATAGTTAGGAGAGTGGTCCTTGCAGTTTTAGGAAGGGTTAATAGGTATTCCTTGGGGAGGGGGTTGGGAGCGAAAGGCAGGGTAATGATGCATCCTTTATCCTTCTCTGAGAGGTACAGAATCTATATTCACATTCCAATACTCTGAAAAGTCCAGCCGAAGAGAAACCTATTTAATTAACTGTTTCACTCAACCCTGGGGGCCATGGGGACCCCTTTTCAGCAGAGCATCTGTGAACATCATAGAACACTGTTTGGGAAATGGTTCTTCAAAGCAATAATGATGAAGAGGAAGCCAAAGTCTGGGTTTCACCTTTTGTTCCTGTCTCTGTAGTGGTTCTGCTATGGGACAGGCTCATGCTTTCATTCTTTTTTTTTTTTTTTTTTTTTTTAGTTGAGCCATCCTGCCACCTGTTGGGAGCTCAACGGCAACTCAGCTCGGGCTGGCATCGAACCTTCATTGCTCAGAGCTCAGCTCGCACTCTTGAGAGAGCTCTTAACCAACTGAGCCACTTGGCTGGCCCGTCATGCTTTTGTTCTTTATTGAGAGTGGATGCATTTCTTCTGCATCCCTCCCCAAATGTTCAAGTGGCATTTTTTTGTGATTTGTGTTATTTAGGATTCCATCTATGCATATATTTTGTGCAATTGTATTCAGTCTCTTTTCCTTCTTTAAATATGTGAATGTATTGCAAAGGAAGATTATGAAGTGTCCTTTGGAGAATTTGAAGGAAAAATAATGACCATTATTTTTATGGAATGACTAGAATTTAGTCTTCCAGGAAACAGGAATATGTATGCTGAAATCTGTATTGTTTTCAACCCAATTATTTCATTTAAAAATATGGAAGTCTAGTGCTTAATAGTACAGAAAAATCTCAGCTCTTTGTGTATATTGGAGGGAATCTTAGAAACAGTTATTCTCCTCTTCTTCTAATGAAAAAAACTCATGTCTGAAGAAATGAGTTACCCAATGTTACCAAGTGAGAAAACTGGCTGCTGAACTTGTATCCCCTGACTCCCTGAGAGTACATCTCCAAGATTTGTTATTGGTAAACTTAAGAAATTGAAGTAAGCAAAAATATTTAGGAAAGGAAAGTTATTAAACTCACCTTAATGGCATCCCTTTCAGAGGCAAGGTGGAAAGATCTGTGTCCTCATTGCTTTCGGCTCTCTAACGCATTGACTATTTAAGATACATACCTCTTACTGAGGAATGAAAAATTTAAAATGATTATCGGTGTACATGCCTATCTAAGATCGTATCTAGTGTTAAATTGTATGTGTGTGTGTGTGTGTTTTCTAATTCAAAAGAGTTCGAAGAAAGCATACTTGAGTAACTGGGTATGCAGAAACAAAGTCTTTGACAATTGTTTACTTCATAAACATTCTAAGATCCATTTCTGGCTCAGCTGGCTTGCTGAATATTTGACCACAATCCCCTGAGTGCTAGTGGTCAGTGTATTGTATGCGATTTAGCAGAGTCAGTAACTTTTCTAATTCGGAACAGCCTTTGTGTAGTGTGTTGTCTACCCATATTTCACATTATCCAAGTAACAATCCCATGCAGTGATTCTGAGGCAATTGTTAATTACTCTCTGATGAAGCTTCCCCATGTCCCATTTGTTAGAGTTTTTTTTTTTTTTAAATTACAGTTTATTGGGGTGACTATTATTAGCAAAATTACATAGATTTAAGGTGTGCAGTTCTGTAATACATCATTTATAAACCACATTGTGTGTTTGCCACTGAGTCAGTTCTCTTTCCATCACCATATATTTGATCCCCTTTACCCTCATCCACCACCTCCCTCCCCTCTTACCTTCTGGTAACCACTAAACTATTGTCTGTGTCTATGAGTTTTGTTTCTTCATTTGTTTTTCTTGTTCTTTTGTTGTTTTCATTTTTATATACTACTTGTGGTATATATACACAGTGGAATACTATTCTGCCATAAGAAAAGATGAAATAGCACCATTTGTGACAACATGGATGGGTCTTGAGATTAAAATGCTAAGCAAAATAATTCAGACAGAAAAAGTCGAGAACCATATGATTTCACTGATATGTTGTTAGAGTTTAATGTGCCTCTTTCTTTCTTTCTTTCTTAAAGATTTTTTTTTTTCCTACAACAACATTGTCTGAAGTTTTGGGGTAATTGATTTTTGCATTTACATTCTGGTTAGAAATTGTCTGTAATTCTAAGCAAGGGTTTGGATTCAGCCATCTCTTCTATATTGTTAGCCAAAAGAATTGTACACTGGGATAGCTTGATAATGGAGCACTGAAATGTATGCTTTCATTTAAGTTTTTCAAGTAATTTCTTCTTTAGTGATAACCAAATTAGAACTAGTCGCAATTAACAGGTAATTCAAAGTGTTAACTCAAGATGTTTAGAAATATTGGGCTATTACACAGCTCAGGGACAAGAAATAAGTGCTCATGTGTTTGTTGAAATGCTGACTGTTTATTTACAATAAACATAATTAGTTTCATATGGGAACATAATTTCATAGAAGAAATTAGGAAGAACTGGAGTATGGTGCAACATATATAAGATATCTATATACCTATATATCTGTATCTATATATCTATATATTAAACATTATATTATCTCCACTAAAGTATACTTTCTGGTACACACTCAATTTTTATTTTTACGAGGGAAATCAGATAAAGACAATGTGCTAAACATCCTTATTGGCTTCAGAAATGTTACTACTTTGTATGTTTTCTTAGGTGCAGTTAACATGTTTACTCATTTCCTGGAATGTTGTGGTGAAAGTATGTCTTTATGATGATTAAAATGAGAAGGAAAATGGATGTAAGGATTGGGCTTTCTGAAAATTATCTCCCAAGGCAGGGCAGACAAAGAAAAAAAACCATCTATGTTCCTTCAATGAAGCTATAAAATTAAGACATGCTGTGGGCATAAATAGGATCAGAATCCAATAAACCAGTTAGATAAAATAAAGACAAGAAGAAATTAGTTAAGTGTCATTTCACATGCTTTATTTTTATCGTATTTTATTTTTATTTTTTCTGTTCTAATTATTTGCTGGGCTAAAGACTTTCTCTTTATGTCATTTAGTCCTTGGTTGGTTAGTATAATTTAGCTTCATCAGTCTGATCAACATTTTTCGCTGATGGAATTGAGCTATAGAAGGACCATACCCTGGACTGTGGTAAAATTCATTGATTTTAAAGTGTGCCCTTTGTCTGGACATCCATTCTTTCCTATTCAACACCCCACACTCCCCAACTGACTTGCATAGAATGGGCCATGCACTATGGAAGTATGAAGAGGAAATGTCTACTTTTTGGTTGCCATTCATGATAGATAGTGGCTGCTGGTAGGGGATGGTTTGTGTCATAGAAGTCTTCAGAGGAAGAGATATTTGAGTTGAGTCTCTTAGGATTTTAAGAGTTTGCAGGAGTTACAGAGAGGTGGAGTAGCATTGCATGTGGAGGTGGAGCAGGGTACTGAAAATATGCTGGGAGAGCAACATGTCTGGAGCCTAGCATACATGGTTGGAAGGGGCCATAGTTAAGTGTCCAAGGGCAGACAGGGGCCGTACCATACAGGGCCTCACATGTTCACAGGTGTAGAACCTTGGGCACTGGAGAGAGAGTGATAAGTTTGCATTTTATAAAGATAAGTGCTCCAGCAATGTGGGGGATGAATTAGAAGAGGGCTGAGACCTGAGAGTCGAAATTTAATAAGGAAATACATTCAGCAGTTTATGTTAAAGGAGATGAGGACCTAAGTTAATGCAGTGACAAGAGGGAATGGCTCATGAGAAATTTAGGTGCTATGATTCTCAAGACTTGGTAATGTATTCGAAATGGGGAGTGAAAGATTTTAGTGGGCATTAAATGCGATAATATATTTATAGTGTTTACACAGTACATGTTACCTGGCACATACTCGTAGAAAGCATACTTACAGTTGTTACCCACATTGAGAATATGAAACATTCGGAGATTCCTGTTTGTAATAACAATTGAGGACTCCCCTTGGTATAGCTCCCATCTCCAAGTACACTTCCTGGTAGATGTCATACTTTTAGATTTTGCCTGTTAGGGAGACTGGCCAGCTCGTGTTCATGTTACGTGATGGGCTGACTGTAATATTGAAGTATTTTGTAATTGTTAACAGTATCTTAATTTTTACATGCCCTCACCCAATGACCTGATACATGTTTTAAACACAACTCAGATGTGGACCACATCTGTTTACCTTTATGCTGTCGTTAAGGGAGAAAGGCCCAACCCTCAACTCACATTTGATTATTTGTTTAGGGTTTTAGTCTACAAGTATTTCCTTTCCCTCAGTGTCTTTACAGCCATATTTCAACCCTTGTTTCAGATACACTGTTTCTTCCAATTTAGTAAGGTAGGAGATCTTAACTGTCTTGGTAATACCAGCACACATTTTTTTTTATTATTATTATTGGATATATTTAGTGTAAAACTAGTGTATTAGTCTACTCGGGCTGCCTTAACAAAATGCCACAGACTGATTGGCTTAAACAATAGAAATTTAGTTTTGAAGGCTGGGAAGTCCTAGATCTAGGTATCCATGGATTCTGATCCATGGACCTCTTACTAGCTCTTGGACAGCTACTTTTTCACTGTGTCCTCACATGGCAGACAGAAATCTCTGTTCCTCTTCTTAGTAAGCCATTAATCCCATCATGAAAGCCGCACCCCCTGACCTCATCTTACTGTAATTATCTCTCAAGTGCCCCATCTTCAAAAATCCAACAACATTTGGATTTTGGCTGAACACAGTCCAGTTCTTAGGAACTAGGGTGGAAAAGTGTGAATTAAGGTATTTGCCATTTTTATGCCCTGACTTACATTCTACCGTTTGTATTAGTCTTGATCATTGTCTCAAGCTGGTTGTGTTGGTTGTTTCAGATCTCTTGAAGAGCCATTCATTAACTGATTCATCAACCACAGAGCTTGGATTTGGAAGTAAATAAGATAATTTTGCCCTTAAAAGCATATAAAGCACAGCTGTAGTTCCTTAACGGGGAGGAAAAACAAACTCGTGTGCAGATTGTTATGTGAGTAATTGTCTCTTAGGGAATGGGAATCAGGGAAGGTACAAAACCAGGGCCTGGCAAAAAGGATACTCTACAATATTCCTTTCAAAGCCAGGATGATACTTTCTGTGCTGCGGACATTGATGTTACATTATGCTGTCGTTCTGTCCGGATATGAAGTTAATGAGTGAGTTCATAGGCATGATAAAGATGGAAAATTTCCCTTCAGGTATGGTTGTGTATTTAATGGAAGCTGTTAATGTAATTACTTTTGGTGAGTGTTATTTTTCCTAAATTGCTAAAACACATTTTTATTCACTTATAAAACCTTTGAAATCAGGATGTCTTGCAATTAATAATGCATCTTGGTCAATTGGCAGTCTTTTTGTTTTCTTCCGTAGGATAGTGTATTATTTCTTATGTGTTGTCAAATTTTCTGATTATAACATAGTATAATTGTATATTTTACAATTGTATATTTTACAATTGGTGGCACGGAATGTTCCATGAAATAGAGTAGTAGTAACTATGATAATATGTACCTGAGTGAGTTCTTCCCTTACTGTCTCATTTAATGCTCATAGGGACTCTATTATCATGTTCAATTTAGAGAAGGCTTGGTTGTATTAAGTTACTTGCCTAAGGTTGTTTTTTTCCTAGTGAGCTTCAACTACTTTAATTCCCCCATGAAATAAACAAATACACATTTTTGTTTTTTTTTTTAGTCAGCCAGGCCACAAATCTAATAATTCTCTAAGACTGTATACTTTAGAGGAAACTATTGATGAGTTTTGCTCTGAATTCCATATGAATTTAAATCAATAATTGTAGGGAAAAATTCTTATCTTTTTGTATTTGCTGATGTTCCATATGGAATATATAGTTTTGTCTTTGAATCTATTAGAAGATGAAGAGTTCTTTTAGGACAGCTGAAATGAGACCCTTGGATTCCTGGCTCCCTCCAATTTAAAAGTTGAGCCTCCTTAGCTCTTGTTTGCAGGTCTAATTTCGTCCCTCTCTGAGGAGGAGCTTTCTTAGAGGGAATTTCAGACACCCAGGCAATTATCGCAATTGACTTAGCATAAAATTAGTCATGCTCCTGGTCCTGCTTTTTATAATGTTTGGGTTCTATTTCCTGCATTCCCTTGTGAACAAACTTTGAATCTAGTGTCGGTTCCTGTGTCCATGTGATCTCACTGCGCTCGAGCCTGTATCATGGTTCCTTGCCCAGGCCTTCCAGGACCCAAGCCCTGCCTGTCTTGATTCTCCTGTATCTAGACCTGCTCTCTGATGCCGTACACTTGGATCTGTGTTCTGATTTTCTTTGAGGGATTCCTTAGTGAGCCCTGCTGACGTTACCTGCCTATTCCAGATGGGGTCTGGGTCCTGTCTGTGGTCTGTGTTCTCTCTAATCTCAGACATCAGAGACTGTGAGCTCAACCCAAGGCTTGGCTGAGCTCAGCCTTAGCCTGGCGTTCAAACTCTCCGAAGTCGGCCTCTAACTTTTTGTTCAGCAATTTTGCACTACCCAGTATTATCAAACTTACTGTCCCTAAGGTAATTTTTTTTACTGTGTTATGATTTTTGTATTTGTGTATTTGTCTAATCTTGGCTAGTATACTCTAAGCCCCTTGAACATGGAACCATGTCTTTTATCTTTAGACCCCGCTATAGTAACTTGCATGTAGTAAACAGAATGAATGGTAGAGCTCATGCCTATTAGGTCGCCAGTGCTTACATGATGGTTAAAGGCTCGTAATAAACAGAAAATCATTCATAGAAAGTGGGTGGGCTCTGGTCACAAAATCTGTGCCTGATGGGTCCGTGTGTCTGGATTTTGGAACAGTGCTGTTTAGTTTTTGGATATTTGGTTACATATTTTTCTGATTCATCTAGTGTGTGATCTATTAACACTTTGTAGTAATGTGATGGCTTTTTTTTTTCAGCTTCTGGGATCATTTTACATATGATTTATGCATGATATATATATATATCATACATAAATAGTATATATAATATTTTATATACATATATATAATATAACCTTTCATATAATTGAGTTTTTCATAGTTCAAATACATGTTTAATTGTGTCGCTAGAGTATATGCTCAGGAGGGCAGTGACTTTCTTTTAGTTTATTTCTGTATTCAGTTCCTAGAACAATGTCTATCACCTAGTAAGTGCTTAATAAATATTGGACAAATGAATAATTATAACACTCTCAGCTTTCACGGAGAGAGGAAAACTATCAGTATTTTAACGTTTATTTTCAGGTGGGTATATTGCATGTAGTTTGATTCAGCTTTAATTTCCAAGTTGCATGAGCTTATAGACTCTTAGGTTTGGAAGGGAACTTAGATGTATGGAGTCTCATTTCTCTATCATAGAACAACTAACAAGTGAGTATCATACATTTTGGTGAGTGGAGTATTAATTCAGAAAGTGTTAAAGGAAACATGACTGAAACACCAGTTAGAAAAGACTGATTCCTCAAGCACTTTTCCCCTCAGCCCACCACTTAATGGATTGTTTATATGGGAACTGCAGAAAATTACATTATATTCAAGTGATTTTTGATGTCAGCTGAAGGGGCACAAGAGCAGCTTATTGTTGATTTGAGAGATCAGAACCAATTTTTCTGTTGTGTTTATTCAGTCTGTTTCTGTTCCATCTTCACTTCCACTGGAAAATGGCCTTGGAATCAGAGAAGGAAGGGAAAATGAAATATGTCTGATGCCATATTGAAGGTCTAAAGCATTTTCTTGGTTCATTGGCTTTGTCCTATTTTGATTAAAGCAATAATTTAAAAAAAGGAAATGAATATTAATAACTTACATTTTGTAGTTGACCAGTTGCCCTGGGCAGCAAGTAGCTGGATAGCTAATTAGTCCTTAGAATGTTTCAGAGTAGAGTCTCTTGGTTTTCTATTCTTGGTTAATAACATTTCCAGTGATCACATATCATAGTCTATCTGGTCCAAAAGGACTTGAATGTTAGTCATTTTTCTTGCTTGAAATTTCTTTATAGCCTCCTTTTCAGGTGTTCTTTGTAGATGATCCTTACATACTAACTTACAAAGCTTTTTCCATCTTTAAATACTGCTGATGTTTCAAAATAAAAATTTCCCTTTATTTTAAGTTGTCCTCTGTTTGCCTAAACCTCCTACTTGTTATTACTAGTTTAATATCTGGTGCCATCAAGAGCACGGCTAATTCCCCTCACATCTATACCACTTCTCAACTTAAGTCGGTTTCCCCAGGTTAAATAGCCACAGACCTTCCATAGCTTCTCACGTGCCGTTACTGGATCCCCTTAGCATTCTGATATCGTTAGATTAGATGTATCTGTTTTGTTACATGCTATTTAAAAAATGCCTGGACAATATCCAAATTATATTCTTGGATATACTCATAGATGCTTTCTCTTGGAATAAGTGAAGTCTTGTGCATTGTGAAGTACAAGTTTTAACAAATGAAACAAACATCACTTTTCTTCACTAGGCCTCTGTATGTCCTTTTATGATCATGAGTTCTCGCTGAAATATAAACATTGACAAACAGAAGCTATGTAATTGCATAGCTGAGACCTAACGCTAAAAGGATTATTTAATAATGTATTTAGCATACATAAATGAGATTAAAAATGAGAAGCTATATCATGTGCAGTTGCTGCAGCCCAATTCTTGTTCATTAAAATGAAAGACGGTTCATTCTGTTTTGGAGCATTGCCATTATAAAAATAAATGTCAATATGTTTCGTACTTGCAGAATTTTAGCACTTGTCTGCAAAATGCCAAAGGATGAGTACACCAGGACTTCCGGGTATGTTCATAGTTAGAATGAGATTGATTTTAAAAATGTAAGGTTCTGCTCTGTCTTAAGGGAGTTGCTTAGTTGCCGAGGTTATTTAATTATACCCAATGCCTTCCTGATTGGTGAATTCTTAGAAGAAAGATAGGAACAGTCTCGTTGAAGTATTTGGTGGTTTTCTCTCTACCAATTGCTATCATCCAGTTCCTATGCTTTTTTTCATATTCCCTGTGGCTTTTCTCTTTCTCTGTTCAATCATTTTTTTCCCCTTGCCTTGCACTGAGCAGTGTGGGCATTACTTTGTCCCAGGGTGGCACAGGGATTTAATAAGATTGCTGACCTCTGGGCTTGAAAGACTTTTGCCTGGCTGACAGTTGTTAACTCCTAGTGGACTCTGTAGGTAAGAAAAGTGAAGCGATAGAATGTGCAAGTGCTGCTCAAACAGAAGGTGTTGGAGATTGGGGACCTCTTTCAACACCTTTTAAAAAATCTTTTTCTTTTCTAGCTCTGGGTCAGGATGGGTGGTGATCTAATTGGTTTAGAATTAAATGACAGGAAGGTCTTAGTAGATTTGCATTCTATTTTGCTTTTAATCATATGTCTTCACTCTACTCCATGCCTTAATGAGGCAGAGGGGAAAGAGAATGGGGTAAAGAGGTGCTGTAAAACCCAACTGTCTTCCTTGTCCTGTCCTGAGAAAACAGTTTCTGGTGGTGGGGGTGGAGGTGGGGCTGCCGTGTTAAGTGATGTGGACTGGGACCTAGAAAGTGGGTTTGGATGACTAGGTTCTAAGAACATTGGGGCTGATGCCTTTGTTTCAAGGACATTAACCGAGTGGAAACCTAAAAGAAAAAAAAACTAGTTTACTGTTTGCATGATTAAGTTCAAGCCAGCTTAGCAAATTGTGTCTTTGCCTAATTTATTCTTGTTTACAGAACTGCTATGAGGCATATAGAAAAAAAATCCTCTCTAACTTTCGGACTACTTAATATCAAACAAATGGGTACAGTTTTTTTAAAGTAATAAAATATTCCATTTTAGATGTTGATATCCTGTGACTTCCTAATACATTATTATATGAATTGTCTTGTGTATTTGATTCGCAATAAAAAGATATTAATCGCAACCTGTTCTTATATGAGGTACCTGTGCAATCCTAGTTGTAGGAACAGATAGATCAGATTCAATTAAATAGCTTGCTCTGTTCACTGATCTGGAACAATTTATGATGAAGAGCTGGGGGGCGTAGTGGGTAGGTGAAGAGTTTTCTGTAATCTATTGGATTTTCTTTCCCCAGTACAAAATCAAATAGCTAATCTAAAGCAATCAATTTCTGCCCATCTTCCTGCACTCCACCAAATGTATATACAGAGGGTGCCAAAAAAAATGTATATACATTTTAAGAAAGGACAAAACTGTATTAATTGTAATACTCAATATATACCGATAACAAAAGATGACTACAAGTCATGTTTGACTTCTGCAATTACAAGAGGTGCTCAAAGTGGTTACCATCAGCTTCCAGACCTTCTGATTATGGCAAACTATCTATGCTTGAGCCTAGATAACATCTCTTAAAATGTGTATACATTTTTTTTGGCACCCTCTGGTACTTGACTTGACTAGGACATAGGATTTAAATTTGAAAATAGTTCCTGAGACCATTCTGCAAATATATGTCTATTCCAATTATTTGAAAATGAGAGGGTCTTTTGAGTTAGCTGATCTTCCCTGCCACTCAATCTAAGACATAATATGACTTAGTATCAAGTAAGACCTTGGCTAAGTCAGCAATGATTTATGGCGAGCACATTAATGTACTGCACAGAAAGAAATTGTACAGATTTGATGAATCAACAAAGCAGGAAAGAGAAAATACATTCCTGCCTCTGGGTTTTGTGAGTCAGGAAGAACACATCCATGGCTGTGGTTATGCTTTAATATCAGTCCGGTAAAAGAAAAAGTAAACTGGTGTCCGTTTGTGCTGATCTATTATGCTGTGAAAACACTGTGTGTGTTTTCACCCTTAGAAGGCTTCTGCAAACAAAGCTCTAAGAACTGAATATAAATGATTGTGGAGATTGTTTTATTTTTCCTAAAAGCAATATCCTTCCTGTCAAAGCAAAGGATTTAGATAGCAGAATCAATAACTTGGTAGCTGTTTGGGACTTGCTAATACAGAAATTAGTGCATGGTGCTTATGAGCTTGATAAGCTTGAAAGGCCACATTTTCTCAGTATTTAATTGCCTTGCAGCCAAATGAAAGAATAGACAGAAACAATGTAAGGAAATGAAATAATATATATCATAATCTTTCTAGGATTTAATTCACCTGTTCAGTGGCGACAGCTGACATCTATATACTACCTAGCTGTGTGACGAACTTCTGTGATAAATGTTTGGTATTGTGTGTGGTGTATTTTCCTAAAGCAAAAATCAGATAAAACCTGGTAGTTTTTTTTTTTTTTTTTTTTTTTTTTTTTAAATAAAAGCTCATCATCCTTTGGCATCCTTTCCCCCTAGTTAGGGGAAGCATTGGCAAATGGACACCCGGCTGTGAGATTTATTCCCTGAAATGCTCTTTTCAGGGTTCCGTGTGAAAGCGTTAGCTGTGTCAATTAGTTGAGATGAAATGACATAATTTATTGACTGGCGGTGATAACTTTCTAAATACATTGAATGTTTGGCGCCACATCACCGAATGCTTTACTAATTGCTCAGACGCATACCTCCTTTAGTAATCAATGCGCCCCTTGGGCTAGCCTCAGCAGGATTTATTGCCTCATTTTCTATGTCAGACTGCTTAACTATTCACTGGGTGGCATCTTGGAAAATGACAGTCCCTGAGGAGAAGAATCCGTGTGTCAGAGGCCAGAGGTCTCTCTTTTCCATGGCTTTGGAATCACTCTTTCATATTCTAAGAGGATGGCCAAGCTGGTAATTTGCATTTAAAGCACTGCTCTCCAAGGTTACGTTTTGTTGAGTGTATCTTGCAGATAGTGGACATTTATCACAGGGTAGCTCTCAAATCTGAAATAGCTGCTAAAGGTATAGCTGGAGAGCCATCACAGTCCTGGGGAACAAGGTAATAAATTAGAAGCTGCCACATGATCACTATGGTAACCGTCAGGCCCTGTCACACCACAAGCATTATTGAAGGGTAGGTACATTGTTCAGCTCATCAAGTGTTTATGATCATCATAAACCTGTTGACACTATAGATTTGATATGACCATATTATTGTCTTTGTGAATAGAAAGGCACTGCTATCAGATCCCATTTGGGGGGGAAAACAATATCGTATTTAAGGGAACATTTTACGATTGTAGACTTGAACTTGTCTTCAGTGTCAACTGGCGTAATGCAGTAGTGTGTGAGTTTTCTTTTTAAAGGTTAGACCTAGATTTTCAACACTATGAAACTATACATGTTTTTCCTGAGACATTTCATGATGAACTGAACATGTAGACATATGTAACTATATTTGTGTTGATTAAAATCACTTAGTTCTAACATTTTAACACAATATTCAATACTTCCATTTGACACAATTTCTTTATAATTTTTGAAAATAGAGATGTGGGATCTTGAGATAATGCTTTCTGCCTCTTTTATTTTTAAATAGAGAGGGTGCCAAAAAATGTATACACATTTTAAGAAAGGAAAAACCTGTATTAAATTTGTAATACTCAATATATACCGATAACAAAAGATGAATACAAGTCATGTGTATACATTTTTTGGGCATCCCCGGTATATGCACATAATTGTGTTTTGAAATTTTATAACATGATATTTAGATTTGGATATCAGTGGCATCTTGGTAAAATTGTTGATGAATTTGTTGTGAAGCAACTAGAATATAAGGCCAAGACTATGAAAGGTAATATTTCTGATTACAAGAACTATGCATTCTCAGAATTATAATCACAACTTCGGAAGTAAAAACATATGTTCCCAAAGAGCTAAGTTCATATACCCAGCACATTTTATATGAATGTAGTGAATAGTAGTATTTTCAGTTACATTCACTTATAATGGAAGGTAGATCCCCAAAAGACTTCTGATATGTCATTGTTTCGCATTTTATTAAAGCACATATATTTAGAATCAGCAGGGGAGGCGAACCCCACGTTTAGTATTATGGTAAAATTTTTAGTATTTTCGTAATTATTATTACATTGAACACCTTTCTTCCAACTGACTAAATGTTACTAAATGTTAATGGCAGTAATTGGTAATCACTTTGTGAAAGAAAAACCTCATTATGATCATTATAGGGTAGCCCCTTTTACACATTCCTCTTCAGGATTTGAATTTTCTTCCTTTTCCTCTACCTTCTTTTTTTTTAAAGATTTTTATTGGGGAATTGGGGGAAGGGAACAGCGTTGGGGAATCTAGGAAGGGTAACAAACAAGTTGCTGTCATTTGTTCTTCAGTCTAGTTGTGGAGGACATTGCTTCACTGGCCCATCTTGGTATTATCATTGTGCTCTTCCCGGGTGAGGTAGATCCGTCATTGGCCTCTGGATGGCCGTTTATGGTGGCTATTGGCAGCTCACTTCGGCTGCTGGCCACTCACGCTGGCTGCCAGCCACTCACTGTAGCCTATGGCAGCCCACTGCAGCAAGGGCTGCAGCCTACACCGTTGCTGGGACTCACGCAGCCCAGCTCCAGGTGGAGCTTTTGTTCACCATCTTAGCTGTAGAGGGCAGTGTCACTAACCCTCATATGTGGGATCCGAACCAGTGTCACTGGCTTTCCAAGCCAGCTCTTAACCAACGCATCACTCGGCCGGCTCTCCACTTTCTTTTAAAAGCATGATCCAACATTAAATTAGCAAGCGTACATCCATCATTACCTTCTCTGAAATGTCATGTCCAGCTACAGGCAGGAATAGTACATTGTCAGGTTTGCACTGAGCATAGTACTTTGCTGTCTCAGGGTTGGGAGGCAGGAAAGAAGGCAGGAAGGAGTGAAGGAAGGAAGGGAGCCCTGGAGTGTTTCTGATCCCCTTTCAGGCACACTGCATGAGTTTTAAATCAATACCTTTAGTGACTAGCAGAGGAGGAGGCACAGCCACTATTTAGCAGCTTTCAGAAGGTTTCTCCCTCTAAGCCTTTTTATTTGATTGGCGGCCTGCAGCAGGGGCCTGTTGCTGTTATGTAGCAAAACTTGGTATTAGGGCCTGGCCTGCACATCCCAGTCAGGGGGGCCGTGAGTGCTGCTGTTTCATGTGGGATGCTGAGCAGCCGGCAGATAGGGAAGTACTTTATACTGTTTATGGGCTAAAAGCAGGGCAGCAGGCTGGAGAGGAAAAATAGGGGGCCTGCAGGGAGTGTCTGAGGCTCTGTCTGAAAGAGTGTTTGTAAAGGCAGCAGTTATATGTTACTTGTTTTACTCACCCAATTCACTGTTCCTTGTCTCAGTTTCCATTATTCATATAACATTAGATTCTTATTTGGAAGCACTTGCTCTAGCATTGTTATGTAAATTATGAAGAAGTCCAGGAAAATTGTACACTGTAAAGGAAAGGTACTAATATTTGTCCCTCACATGCTGTGTGCTAGGTACTCTGTAAGTATTTACATATATACTGTGATGCTGAGAGCAATGCTAGGAAGTGTTACGATTCCCATTTTACTAATAAAGGGGCTGAGCCTAAGAACGATTTCAAAGTCTAGAAAGTGGCTGGGGTTTTCAACCCAATTCTCTCTGATGCCAAAGTTGATGCTCCTTCTATTTTTTTCTGTCCTGCTGGCATGAATGTGCAAGAAGGCACAATTTCTTCTAGTTTCTTTCTTTTTGTTATTATAGTAAGAACGCTTAACTGTGAGAGCTACCCTCTTAACACATTTTTAATTGTACAATACAGTATTGTTGAACTATAGGCACAATGTTGTACTGCAGATCTCTAGAATTTACTCATCTTGTATCACTGGAACTTTATGCCCATGAAATAGCAGCAGCTCCCCATTTCTTCTCTCTAACCGCCCCCCCGCCCCCAGCTCCTGGCAACTACCATTCTCTTCTCTGCTTCTGTGAGTTTGATGACTTTAGATAACTCATATAAATGGACCGATGCAGTATGTGTCCTCCTGTGGCTGGCTTATTTCACTCAGCATAATATCCTCCAGTTCATCCATGTTATTGTGTATGGCAGAATTTCCTTCTTTATTAAGGCTGGATAATTTTCTGTTGTATGTCCATATCACATTATCTTTGTTCATTTGTCAGGGGACCACTTAGGTTGCTTCTATGTCTTGGTTTTGTGAAGGATGCTGCAGTGAACACAAGAGTGCAGGTATCTCTTTGAGATCCTGATTCCAAATCAAGTTGTCTTTCACTCTGTTGATTGTTTCCTTTGCTGAGAAGAAGCTTTCTAATTTGATATGGTTCTACTTGTCTATATTTGCTTTTATTGCTTGAATTTTTTGTATTATATCCAAGAAATCATTGCCTAAACTAATGTCATAACGTTTTCCCCCTACATTTTCTTTGAGGAGTTCTAAAATTTCAGGTCTTATATTTAGATGTTTAACTCATTTTAATTTGATTTTTGTGTATGGTGTAAAATAAGGATCCAACTTCATTCGTCTGCTTGTAGATATCCAGTTTTTCCAACAGTGTTTGTTAGAGATTATCCTTTCCCCATGGTGCAGTCTTAACGCCCTTGTAGAAGATCAGTTGGCATATATGCCAAGGTTTATTAAAAATGGTCCCCAAGGAGCTCACTGATGAACAAAAAAAAGCAAAGGAGAGTCGAAGTTTGCCAAGGCCTTTTGGAGAGGCAAGATGATGTTTTGGGCCATGTTATCACTGTGATGAAACATGGGTGTACCGATACGACCCTGAAACAGAGTCAAAGTGCACAGTGGAAGTCAGCCAATTCTCTATGACCAGAAGAGTTCTGTCAATCCAAATCAAGAGTCAAAACGATGTTGCTAACCGTTTTTGATACCAAAGGGATTATTCATTATGAATTTGTACCAAGTGGACAAACAGAAACCAAGTTTACTATTTGGAAATGCTGAAAAGAATGCATGAAAAAGATGACCTGAACTTTTCGCCAACAATTCGTGGCTCTTGCATCACGACAATGCACCAGCTCACATGGCACTATCTGTGAGGGAGTTTTTAGCTAGTAAGCAAATAACTGTATTAGAACACCCTCCCTACTCACCTGATCTGTCCCCGCAGTGACTTCTTTCTTTACCCAAAGATAAAGGAAATGTTGAATGGAAGACATTTGGATGACATTCAGGACATCACGGGGTAATACAATGACAACTGTCATGGCCATTCTAGAAAAAGAATTCCAAAATTGCTTTGTAAGAGTGGACTAGGTGCTGGCGTGGGTGCCTAGCTTCCCAAGGGGAGTACTTCGAAGGTGACCGTAGTGATATTCGGCAATGAGGTATGTAGCACTTTCTGTAGAATGAGTTCATGAACCTAATTGTCAGACCTCTACTTATACTGGTGCATTTCGAAGGTGATGGGAAAGAGAGGAACCTGTCTTCTTAGCTCTAATGGAGGCAGATTGGGGTAAGAAAATCATGCTTTAGCAATCCTCCCCGCTTTTCTAACCCGTGGCAACCACTGATTTGTTCTCTTTCTCTATAATTTTACCTTTTTCTGAATGTGGTATAAATGGAATCATATGCAACCTTTTAAGTTTGGGTTTCTTTTTGTCACTCAGTATAATGCATTTGAGATTCATCTCAGCCATTGTGTGTATCACTTATTCTTTTTTTGTCAAGTAATATTCCATTGTATGCATGTACTATAGTTTTCGCACCCATTTACCAGTTGACACATTTAGGATATTTCCAGTTTTTGGTCATTATGAATATTTGGGGTTTGATTTCAGGCCTTATCTCGTAGTTAACTCTTTAATTTTCCACTAACGACTTCACCTCCCTGGACCAGTTCCCTCATCTATCGGGAAGAGATGGTAACATCTACCTCACCATATTGTTCTGAGGATTGAAGGAAAGAATGGACACCAGGGACCTGGTGCTGAGTAGGAATGGCTTATCTTCATCCTTACTTGCTGACACTTCCAATTATAAAACAGATAAAGGTTTAGGTTAGAGTAAGCCAAAAAATTTTAGGTCAGGGTCAGTATTCATTTTCATGCAACTTCACTGTATATAATATAGTCATCCCTGGTATATGTGACATTCATACTCATGATGTGTGTTTATATCTTCTTATTAGAGATTAATTTCTCTCTGCATTTATATATTTGAAACTGAGCCATTACCTTGACCACTGGAGGCCAATGTGGAAGAGAAAACAAGAAACACAACACTCCCCAACCCTAAATCTGAACCGAGCTCCAAGCGTCTCCCATCTCAACTCTGGAAGCCTGTGCAGAAGACGATCCTGGCAATTAAAACCAGAAAGGCAAATGCTAGTGTGCCAATCCCTAGCAGTTCTCCAGGACTGTGCTCTTACCTCCCTGTCTGCTTCTATTGATTTCCCCTGCCTTTGTTTTCCTGTCACTCCCACTCTTCAGAGCAACATTCTCGAATTTATATCTTTCATCTTCTCTTCTAATGAGGTGTAAACCTTGCTACCCAAGGGCGGGCAATTGTTTCATTTCATCTCATTTGTTGTTGTTATGTTGGCCTTTTGAATGGTAGGTCGCTGACTGTGCAGCTACACACCTGGGCAAATCCAGGTAGAGTGTAAATAAACGCTCCTCTCTCCCTGGTGTAGAAGGGTAGCCGGCCCAGTGCTGCCGAGGGCCTCTATGGCCACGACGGCTGCATTCTCAGTTATGACCTCACGTCACTGCCAGACCGATTCCTATTTTGCAATAACAATCTTTTGATTAACTGAAAAGAGCCTCCTTATAATAAAGGGTTTGTATTAAAATTAAAAGGTTTCAATTATGTAATCTTTCCTCGACCTTTATTTGTTCAGTGCTGTCCATTGACTGTGATCATCTATCTTTTGGAGTTTTTGTTTGTGTGTGCGTGTGTGTGTGTGTGTGTGTGTGTAAGATTTTTATTTCAAAGGCTTCTGGGTATGTGAAGAAAACAGTAGAATTCGGTAGGTTCTGTTATCTCAGGTAATGCTTAAAGGGGGATTGCCATGGTAAGACATGTTTGGGCAGAAATTCTGATGGCATTGACTTTCCTTCTATCATCCCTGTTCAATTTGAACAACAGGCAGTAGCTTGAAATCCTTGTTTCTGTTAGATGAAAACTCACCCTTTTACTGGAATGTTTTGTTTCTCTTGGCTCTGCTTTCCCAATGGTAAACAAATAAGCATTACTATTTCCAGAGCTAGACTGAGATTAAAACAGACCTTCATATTTAAGGGTCTTGATCCTGGTCATACTAGCACATATATTTTGCTTCACTGCTTTCTAAGAAATCGAAATGGAAATGTGCATAATTGATGAACCAAGGAATTCTATGACTAAGTGCTTGGGGTGTGTGTGTGTGTGTGTGTGTGTGTGTGTATGTGTGAGCGCGCTCACGTGCGTGCATGTACTTGCTTATTTATTGGTTGTCTCCTTCCAAAAGTGATTGCTGCATTTTCTTATAAGGTTTGGGAGACCTGTAGCTGAATAAAAGGCAACAGGAGACTTATTGAGGGTATAAATGTTATTTATTTATTTATTTATTGCAATTTATATATGTAAAAAGTCACTTTTTTGATGTATAATTCCATGAATTATGACAAATGGCTTGGGTAGTGGAACCATCAGCATAATCAAAGTTTACAACAATTCCTTCCCTTTAAAAATTCCCTCAAGCTGCCCCTTTGTATTCAAACCCTCTCCCCACTTCTAGCCCATGGCCACCACTGATTTGTTCCCCTTCCTGTAATTTTACCTTTTGCAGAATGTGATATAAATGGAATCATATTTACCCTTTGAAGTTTGGGCTTTTTTTCCCCTCCTCAGTATAATGCATTTGAGATTCATCTAAGTTGTTGTGTGTATCAGTGTTTCATTTTCATTGAGTAATATGCCATTGTATGCATGTACCATAGTTTACTCATCCATTTACCAGCTCAGACATTTGAGATGTTACCAGTTTTTGGCAATTATGAATAAGGCTGCTATAAATGTGCATACAAGTTTTAATGTGAACATAAGTATTTATCTCTCTTGGATAAATATCCAGGTGTGGAATTATTGGATAATATGGTAAGTGTATATGCGTATTTAACTTCCTAAGAAACTGCCAAAATGTTTTTTACAAAGTGTCTGTAACATTTTTAACTCCTCCCACCAGGAAAGTATGAGTTTCTTAGTTGCTTTCCCTCCTTGTCAGCACTTGGTGTTTTCTTTTTTTTAAGTTTAGCAGATCTAATAGGTATGTAGTGGTATCTCACTGTAGTTTTAATTTGCACTTGCTAATGACTAATAATGTTGAGCATGTTTTCATGTACTCATTTATCTGTGTATCTTCTTCAGTGAATTGTTTAAACTTTTGCACATTTTTAAAAAGAGGAGAGTTGTTTTCTTATTGTTAAGCATTCTGCATATAATCTGGATATAAGTCTTTGTCAATTTTGTGACTTGAAAATATTTTTTTCCCACTCTGTGGCTTGTCTTGATTCTCTTAACAGAGGCTTTTGCAGAACATAAAGTTTTAAATTTGAAGTTTAGTTTATCCTTATTTTCTTTTTGGGGTCATACTTTGGTGCTATCTAAAGACTATTTGCCTAACCCAGGGTTGGAAAAAAGTTTTTCCATATTTTCTCATAAAATTTTTAGAACTTTATGAATTATATTTAGACCTATGATCCATTATCAGTTAATTTTTATAGGATGTAGAGTATATGGCTTTTGTTTTGTTTTTGGTTTTTTTTTTTTTTTGGTATGTGGATGTTCAATCCTTCCAGTACCAATTGTTGAAAAGGTTTTTGTTTCTTCATTGAATTGCCTTTGCAACCTAGTCAGAATTAACTGACTGTACTTGTGTGTTTTTACTTCTGGCTTCTTCATTCTCTTTCATGGTTATATATGTTTGTCCTCTGACAATACCATATTCTGTTGATTACTATAGCTTTATAGATATTGCGAGTACTCCAATTTTGTTTTTTTTGTTTTTTAAATTGTTTGGATATTCTGGTTTCTTTGCCTTCCCATACAAATTTTAGAATCAGCTTGTTGATAGCTACAAAAAATTCCTCCTGACATTTTTATAGGAGTTGCGTTGACTTTATAATGCAATTTCTACAGATCAATTTGGGATTATTGACATCTTAATAATACTAAATGTTTCAATCCACAAACATGATGCATCTCTCCCATTATTTAGATCTTATTTCTCTTACATCAGGGTTTTGTAATTTTTAGCTCATATAGATACTGCATATTTTGTTAAATTTTTACTCATCTAAGTATTTTGTTTGGGGGTACCATGTTTAAATGGTACTTTAAATATTTTATGATTTCTAGTTGGTCTTTGTTATTTATAGAAATATTATTGATTTTTGCATTTCTACTTGTTTCCTGTGACCTTACTAAAAGTCACTTACTAGTTATAGAAGCTTCTTATGAGGGTTTCTTGAGATTTATTTATATAGGCAATCATGTTATCTACAAATAGGAATAGTTTTATTTTTTCCTTTCCAATTGTATACCTTTTTTTTTTTTTTTAATCTTATTAAGCTGGTTATGACTTTGAATGAGATGTTGAAAAGAAATGGTGGGAGCAGATATCTCACCATTTTTTCCAATTTTAGGGGAACACATTCAGTCTCTAATCAAGTTTGAAGTTAGCTGTAGGTTTTTTGTAGATGCACTTTATTAGGTTGAGAATTCCCCTTTGTTCATATTCTGCTAATATGATTTTTTTCTTAATTATGAGTGGGTGTTAGATTTTGTTAAATGTTTTCTTCTGTATCTGTTGATGTAATCACAAGATTATATGATGTTTCTTCACTAGCATTTTAATATGGTTAATTAGGTTTATTTTTGGAATATTGAAGTAGGTTTGTATTGGTGGAATAAACTCCAGTTATGAAATAATATATGTATATGTGGTGTGTGTGTGTGTGTGTGTGTGTGTGTATGTATATACAATTATATATACATACACATATCATATGCTAATATTTTCTTGAGGATTTTTGCATCTATATTCCAGAAGAATATCTGTTTGTAGTTTTGTTTTCTTGTAATGGCTTTAGATTCAGTGTAATGCCATACTCATAAAATGAATTGGAAAGTGTTTTTTCTTTACCATTTCCTGAAAGAGATTTTGTGGAATTGATATGATTTCTTCCTTGTGTATTTGGTATAATTTCCCAGTGAAACCATCTGGGCCTGGTGTTTGCTTTGTTGTAAGGATTTCAATTATGAATTGAATTTAAAAAATAGTGGTAGACATATTCAAGTTATCTGTTTACTTCAGTTTGATAATTTGTGTCTTTCAAAGAACTATCTATTTCATCTAAGTTGTCAAATAGGTTGTTCATAGTGTTACCTTATTATCCTCTTAATGTTTGTAGGGTCTGTAGTGATATTCCCTCTTTTATTCCAGTTATTAGTAATTTGTGTCTTCTCTCTCTTTTCTTTATAAATCTGTGGAGAGTTTTATACATATTACTGGTCTCTTTCGAGAACTGGCATTGGTCTTATACATTTTTTTTCCCTCTGTTATTTTCTTATTGTCAGTTTCATTAATTTTTGCTTTTGCTGTTTTTATTTTCTTCTTTCTGTTTGTTTTAGTGTTATTTATTTATTTATTTTATTATTATTATTTTTTTAAATTTATTTTCTTTTTAGAGGGCAGTGTCATTTGCCCTCATATGTGGGATCGGAACCGGGGCCGCTGGCGTCCCAAGCCAGCTCTTAACCACCCCGCTACTCAGCCGGCCCTGTTTTAGTTTTTATGTGCTCTTTTCAGGTTTCTTTTTAGTGAACTTTTTCGTATATAAGCATTTAATCCTATAATTTTCTCTCTATGCACTTTTTTAGCTGTGCCCCATGAATTTTGATATGTTATGATTTCATTTTGTTTTTATTTAGTTCAAAATACGTTCTAATTTCCCTTGAGACTTCCTTTTTGACGTGTGGATTATTTAGAAATGTGTTGTTCAATTTCTAAATAGTTGGGCATTGTCTAGATATCTTTATTGATTTTCAGTTTAATTCTATTGTGGTCAGAGAACATACTTTTGTAGCATTTAATCTCTCTTATATTTGTTTATATTTTTTTTATGGTTTATTATGTTGTATATTGGTGAATGTTCTATCTTCACCTGGAAAGAAGAGGCATTTTGCTGTTGTTAGTATACTGGAAATATAGATCAAGTAGGTTGGTAGTGTTTAATATCTACATTTTTGTTGATTTTTTTTCTGTGTATTATTTCTATGAGTTCCTGAGAAAGAGGTGTTGAAGTCTCCAAGTGTAATTATGGATATATCTATTTCTCTTTTCTGTTCTGTCAGTTTTTGCTTCATGTAATTTGGTGTCTGTTGTTAGATGCATAAAAAAACAGTTAGCTTTTTTATTATGTCTTCTTGTTGAATTGATACTTTTGTTATGAAATGTTATTTTTCATCCTTTTTTTTGTTTTGGTTTTGATAACTTCTTCATCTGATATTAATATAGCTTCCCCATCTTTCTTTTCATTTCAGGTTGCATGATATATATTTTTCTTCCTTTTACTTTAAACCCACATATTTCATTATATTTAATGTGGGCTTTTATAGACAGCATGTAGTTGGGTCTTTGCTGTTGTTTAGTCTCACACTTTATCTTTTAATTTTTGTGTCTAGACCATTTGCATTTAGTGTAATTACTGGCAAAATTGGATTCTAGTCTAGCATTGTATTATTATTTTATTATTGTTTTTTTCTTTCTCTGGTGCCCCTTCCTGCCTTCTTTTGTATTATTTTTAGTTTTTCATTTTATCAATTTCCTTTTGGCTATATCCACTTATATTATTTTATTAGCAGTTTTTTTGGGGGGTAGTTGGGTGGGTTATAGTGTCTACTGATGACTTTTGTAGTCTGCCATATAGTTCTTTCTCTACCTCACTCAGACCGTGCTAGACTTTTTGATTTCATGTGCCATACATATTTTTAAAAACTTTGAGGAGAAAAATAACCTGTTTACCAAGGTATTTATTATTTCTCTTGCTCTTCCTTCATTCCTGATTATCTACCTTCATTCCTGATTATTTTCCTTCAGTGTGACGAACTTCCTTAAGCATTTCTTTTATTACCATTCTGCTGGTGATAAATTCTATTTACTTTCCTTTGTCAGAGAATGCCTTTATTTTGATTTAATTCCTAAAGCATATTTTCACTGACTACTAATCTGGGTTGATAATTCCTTTCCTTTAGTACTTTAAAAAGTTTGCTCCATTCTCTTCTTGCCTCCGTGGTTTCTCATGAGAAATTCAGTCATTTGGTTCCTCTTCTTTTGTAATAATGTTCCCTTTTCCTCTGGCTGCTTTCAGCCACTTGATTATAATGGGCTTGGCATGGTTTTATTTGAATTTATCTTATTTAAGTTACACTGGGCTTCTTGAATCTATAAAGTAATGTGTTTCACCAAATTTGGGATGCTGTAAGCCATTAGTTCTTCACATTCTTTTTTTCTGCATCATTATTATTCTTTCCTTTTGGGAATTCAGTGACGCAAATATTAGCACTTTTGATATTGTCCCATATGTCCCTGAGATTATGCTCATTTAAAAAATATATCATTGCTCTTTTGCTCTTTAGATTGTGTAATTTCTATTGATCTTTCTTCAAGCTTACTGACAGTTTTATTTTTTCATCTCAATTCTGCTGTTGACATAATCTGCTGAATTTTTAAATTTCAGAATTTTAAGTTTCAGTGTGTGTGTGTTTGTGTGTGTGTGTGTGTGTGTTGGGTTAAAGCAAGGAGATAAAGAAGGAAGAAAATGAGTAAATTTGCTCTTTTTTATGGTTTATCTCTGCAGAGAACTTTCTCTTTCAATTCATTTCAAGAGTATGTTCATATTAACCATAGTTATAATTGCTACTTTAAAATCCTTATTAATTTTGAGATCAGGGTCATCTTGGGTTGGTCCCTATTGTTTGTTTTTTTCCTTATGAATTGGTAGAATTTCCTGGTATTTTGTATGTTGAATGAGTTTGGATTATATCCTGGACTTTTTAAATTTTTTATTTTTTTACGAGACTGTGAGTCTTGTTAAAACCCTCTTGAGAATGTTGATTTGTTTCTTTGTTTTAGCAGGCAGTAAACTCATTGAGGTTTGTATCCTTATTGGGTGGGCTGCCCAAAGTCAGTTCTGTTTGCTAAGCCTTTGCTCTGCCACTGTGGGACCACTTTGTGCACCCCCCACTCTGGGGTTTATTTGGGATCTCAGTGGTGGTTCTGGTCATAGCTTACAAGCTCTCAAAGCCTCTGCTGCGTTTCTTTGTGTCTGTGTCATACAAGTGCAGGTCAGAGTGGATGTGAGATTGTGTTGGTTTATACACAGCACAAGAGCCCATTCTGCAGCTCTTTTCTCCAAGGATTTTCCCCAGTACTTTCTGATTCATAGGGGTCTGTTTTGCTATTTCTCTGGCTACAAACGCTAGTGTGTCTCTCAATGTAGTACCTTATGCTGTTGTATAATTCTGCCCATCTGGTTCACCCTTGGGATGGAGCAACTGGGAGTGGGAATGGGGTGAATGATGGAGACAGAAAGAGAAATGCTGATAGCCTCACATTCTTCAGACAACTCGGGTTCATTTGCCCAGTTCCTTTGAACCCAGAGATGGGGTTTCTCTCCAGATTTTAAATGCCTGTGTCATAGCTGCAGTCGTAGTGCAATGTTGTGACTGCAGGTAGCCTGTGGGCAGGAATGGGAGAGGAAAAAAATGGATTTCCTCCACCCTCTCATGCTTGCAAGGGATCCCTTTGCCAAGTACTCTGTAGAGAAAAATAGAGCCTTTCTCTTGGATTTTTCTTGCCATTGGTACCCACAATGCAATTCTGGGACTCAGGCCCCAACCTTGAGTCAAAGCAATGATGTAAAGGAGGAACAACAACAACAAAAATCTAAGAAACCACCATTGTATAAGTTGTTCCTTAAGTTTTGACTTTCGTCCCTAAATCACCTGCTTTGTTTTGTTGTTTTTTTTCCCAGAGTTTTCATGTAGTTGCCTTTTGTGTTTTGGGAGAGAGAGAGAATATAGTGGCTTACTTAATCTTGGCCATCATCAAAAGTTCAAAATAGTGTTATTAAAGTTAAATATTATGCTCATATTTTATTTGCCAATAACAAAATACACATTATAGAAAATCTGGGAAATACAAAATTATAATTATGAAAAAAACTACCCATAGTCTCACAGCTTAAAATTAAGTACTCAGCATTTTTATATCTTCCCAGTCCACGCACTTTTTAATGTACAGGTAGCTATTTTTTTTTTTGAAGATTTTTTTTTTTTAAATTGGGGAATTGGGGAAGGGGAACATCATTGGGGAATGGGGAAAGGGAACAGACAAGTTGCTGTCTTTTTTTTTTTTTTTTGTTCTTCAGTCTAGCTGCGGAGGACGTTGCTTCACTGGCCTATGATGTTATCGTCATTGCGCTCTTCCCAGGTGAGGCAGATTGGTCGCCGGCCTCTGGATGGTCGCTCACTGTGACTATTGGCAGCTCACACTGGCTGCCAGCCGCTCACGCTGGCTGCCGGCCACTCACTGTAGCCTATGGCAGCCCACTGCAGCAGGGGCTGCAGCCCACACTGTTGCAGGGGCTTGCACAGCTCGGCTCCAGGTGGAGCTGTTGTTAGCTGTGGAGGGCAGTGTCACTGGCCCTCATATGTGGCATCCAAACCTGGGCCGCTGGCATCCCATAACCAGCTCTTAACCAATGCGCCACTCGGCCGGCCCACAGGTAGCTATTTTTAGAGGTGATCATATTATATATAATTTTACACCTTGCCTTTTTTTTTCACTAATTACAAAGAAAGCTTTTTTTGGTGTTATTAAAATTATGGTTACAATGAGTTTATAATGAGTGTGTAATAATAGTTCATTGAATAAATCCATTAGAGTGTATTCAGTCATTCCCCTATTGTTGGATATTTTTTGTTCTAATACTTGCTACCCTGAAATTGCTGTGATTAAGATCTTTGTGTATAAACATTCACCTAAATTTAAATTATTCTTTAGGCTATCTTTCCAGATAGTTACCATGCCAAAGGGCGTGAATGTTTTTTAAGGGATTTGTTGCATGATTCTAAATTGTATGATATCTTCATCTTACTCACATACTATGCCATTGGCAATGTGTAAAGAGTGCCTAAATCCTGGCAATTGAGGTTACTTCACACACCTTTTACGTATTAGAAGCCCTTATCCTAGTCAGGGTTCTGTCTATTCCCCTGAGCCCAAGGACTCAAGGAGGACTCTGCTCACCACCCAGAATTCACATTCTGATCACCGTGTTGCTAAAGATGTGCAATTTACAAGGTTGATCATGTGTTGACCTAGTGCTAGAACGACTTGTGCAGGGGTTGTGCTCATCATTTGACAAGCACAATGATGACCACTTCCCTGTTTGAAATCTCCTATTGCTCTCCATTGCCTGTGGGGAAAAGTATTCTTAACCCAGCATAAAAGGTCCTTCACCACCAACCTCATCCACTTGTGATTGTGATGCTCATTTCTTTTTCTTTTTTTTTTTTTTTTTACAGCAGTGTTACTGGCCCTCCTATGTGGGACCCAAACCGGGGTCGCTGGCTTCCCAAGCCAGCGCTTAACCACCGCGCCACTCGGCCGGCCCTGTGATGCTCATTTCTTACCCCTCTTGCCTCACGCTTTTTGCTGTAGCCATACATGCTGTTTCTTGCCTTCATATCTTTATTGATGGCCTTCCTTCCCACGTCCTCCCTTCCCCTTCCTTCCTTTACCCCGCCACACAATTCCTCTCCTACACAAACAGAAACAGACACACACACCTGCAAGTTCCTATGTCCTTTATGACTTAGTTGAAGTGTCACTTCTCCATTTAGAGTCTTCTTAACTGAAGGTACGTCTGTACTGCGCCACTCACCACAGTAGTATATGCATTTGTTTTAATTGTATTTAGATTGTTTGCCTATGGATCCCCTGATAGATTATAAACCCTGAAAACTAGAAATGTTTCATAGTCCTAGAACCCAACACAATGCCTGACGCATGCTAGGACTTTAAGAAACATTCGTTAGTTGAGTTAATGCATGTATGTGTGAATACCTCTGAAACAAATACCTCTGAAATGTCCTTGCTTCTGCTCATTTTGGAAGTGCTCGGGCCTTAGAGCAACATGTTATTTGTGTTGTTTGTTTGTTTTCCAGTGCAAGTATCAGTTACTGGGGATGGTGGTCAACCATGCACAGAGAGCTCTCTTAGCACTGCTACATTATGAGCAATGGTTCTTGATTCACAGGGTTAAAATGGATACTGTTTCACATGGTTGGAGCAGTTATTCCGGGCTCTGAAATATGATAGCAGAACATAAATCTGCGTGTACTTTATGTTAACTAATGTTGTGTGCCATGGAGGAAATGCTTTTTTGTCTTTCTCTTTTTTCTTCATTTCCCCCACTACCCTTTCATTCTACATTTTGTGCGTATAAAACCTTCAATATATATGATTGGAATGACTTCACAGTTGGCTAGTTAAGAACTCTGAGAACCACTTGTCTTCAGTCTTGTAAAGTAAAAACAGATTAAAATGATAAAATGCGTAAGTGGTTACTTTGGGAGAAGGGCCTTTGAGGCAGTAAAATTGTTCATCTATAAAAATATTGCCATAGCTTTCTGCTTGTCTCTCCCCCAACTCATGAGGACACTTTCAAACTCAGTTCAATGTAGACTTCAATGATTTCCAAATAGGTATGCAGTTTAAGGTAAACAGGTCATGGAATAAAATGTAGGCAAACAGGTAAAGCAGACTATAAAGAAAAATCTCACCTGATTATCCAGCCACATGTATTTTCTTTGGATCTTAACCCATCCATGTGGACTAAAAGTTATGTCAGAATTGTCATTGTTACTTTCACCTTGTTTTTCTGGTATTGTTTTCCATTTTTCCCTATTAATAATCATCTTTTCACATCCTTTCCGAAGTGCCATCATGGGGCCAACATCCACCTTTTTTTTCCTACCGTTTCCTAAAATATTTGTGCTAGTTTCAGTTGTGCATAGTCTTTAGGTGGCTCTGGATATTTTAGGAGGTGACTGCAGCTCATGCTTGGGATGAATTTAGGTTTAGAATCTGCCAGGTGGCTTAGCCCATATAATTCATTCAGTCCAAAAAATGATTGAGTGCCTAGTATGTGCCAGGTACAGTACAAGCATGGAGGATACCTGGTGACAAGACAGTGTCTGCTCTGAGGGAGCTCACATGGGAAGCAGCCCAGTGATGAAGCGACCAAGTCAACAGGCTGTTGCAGACCACACTGTCATGTAAAATGTACCAGGATAAGAGGGAATGAAAGATTCTTTGAGGCCATCGGTTGTAACCTTGGTGGATCAGGAATAATTTCTTAGAGGCAGTGAGAATGTAAGCTGTTGATGTTATGGCATTATAATTGGTGATATTTAAAAGGCCTTCTGTCCTTCTGGATATGGGTATTTAGCTTTTAGCACTGCATTTCCAAGTATGTCCTTCCTTCCTTCTCTATACCTTACCATGCTAACAATCTGTGCTTTCTCTTTCTGCCATTGCACCTTTTACTCCATGGAGCATCCAAAGAACTCTTCTTGGGATCTCTGATGACATCCATAGAGCATATGTATTCAGGGCACCTAGTTTTATCCCCTCCCTCCCTATATCTTTAGGCCAAGTGGGACCAGTCTTGCATCAGTGGTAGCTGAGAGCAATTGCCAGAAGGAGTATTGTTGTAGGAGGCAGGTTGTTAGGGTGAGGTTATGTGTGGTCCACCTAACTCTTTGGCTATTGACAAATTGTAGTTTAAATTACTCAGGGGCAGAAGAGGGAACTTTTGTCAGCAGTTCTGAATAGAGGCAAAGTGTTGTCTCTAGAGAAACGATGATTTATAAAGCATGCCGTTTTCCAGTTTGGAGCTGGTCCTAGTAGCTGTGTATATTTTCTCGTCTTATCTGGGTGAATGTCACTGCAGTGCTCCAGCAAATTGGAGTGAGTCTCTTGGACTCAGCTCTTTGGTTAGAGCTGAGTAACTGCAGGTGCCATGTTGGCTACACATCCTCCTCTGAGAACCATACATGGACCATGCATGCACAGTAGGAATTCACGTCACAAAACAAACATCTGCTGGTTTGGTGAAGCACTTGTAAAATAGAGCCTTTATTATAATTTTTTTTTTGAGGGATACATTTAAATAATTATAATCTGTTTATTGTTTGATATAGTCAATAGTAATGTAGACTTTAGATCTAGATTGGGTTCAAATTGTGGCTCTGTTTATCCTTGTTAAGCCAGTTAACCTCTTTGTACCTCAGTTTCCTCATGTGTAATATAGGAACAGTAATATTTAATTCTTACAGAAAATGATTAATATGTAGGTAAAATACTTAGAACAGTACCTGGTATGGAAAAGTACTTGTGCTATTAGGTATCATTAAAAAGTAAGAACACTGAATGATATGGCATCAAAGAGAATGATAGAAGTAGGAATGATTAGGGTTTCTATATAAAGATCTGGATAGCCATGGAGTGTTGCTTTGTGGGGGGCATAGAATATGTAAATTGGAAACAAAACAAAACTGATTCTGATAGCAATTTCTTTCACTGCTGTTTTTTTCTTTTTTAAAGATTTTATTGGGGAATTGGGGGAGGGGAACAGCGTTGGGGAATCGGGGAAGGGGAACAGACAAGTTGCTGTCTTTTTGTTCTTCAGTCTAGTTGTGGAGGATGTTGCTTCACTGGCCCATGTTGGTATCATCATTGCGCTCTTTCTGGATGAGACAGATCTGTCGCTGGCCTCTGGATGGTCGCTCACCGCGGCTATGGGCAGCTCACGCTGGCTGCCAGCTGCTCACACTGGCTGCTGGCCACTCACTGTAGCCTATGGCAGCCCACTGCAGCAGGGGCTGCAGCCTACTCCATCACCGGGGCCGGGGCTCGCACAGCCCAGCTCCAGGTGAAGCTGTTGTTAGCTGTAGAGGGCAATGTCACTGGCCTTCATGTGTGGGATCCGAACCGGGGCCGCTGGCATCCCAAAACCAGCTCAACCAGTGCGCCACTCGGCAGGACTTCACTGCTATTTTTCAGGTTTTCACCTATATCCTCCCTGCGCCATATCCAAGGGAGCACTTTTGTCCTCTCTGAAATACCTCATTCTTTTGTCACAGTTAGGAATCTTACAAGTTAATTTAAATCACCCTTGAGGTTTTGAAGTCCATCTGTAGCTGTGGCAGCCTTTTTGGAAGACTCAGCTTAAATGGGTTTTATAAATAAAGTTTGTTTAGTAGCATCTTGGTTTGTTTGCACTTCCTTCATGTTATTTATTTACTTACTCTGCTATTTCTTTTGAGTGCCTTTTCCTTTTTCTGCTTGAACTTACTGTTTAGTGAATTGAGGTTCTCCCTTGGTTTATAACATTGTTTTGTGATGCGCTTTGTCCTTCTATTTTTTTTTCCTGTTTCACTTCTTACCACTGGAGGAAGAATTTTCTCTCAGTAATAAAATGAAAGCCTCGAGGTGAATTTAATTCAGTTTCAATATTGTCTTGTGTTCGCCTACGAGCAATGAGTGAATCTTAGATTCAAAGGCAATTGTTGCATCCCATGCAGCATGCAGTTTAAAAGCTGTATAAAGGGCAGTTTTCATTTGGTGAAATTTGACTGCCGTTTTCATTTCTACAAAAGTCACTTGGGTTGGTTCTTTCCTGAGTGCTTTGTTATATATGTGGGTTCTGAATCTATGATAAAGCTTTTAACATCAGCCTGTCTCATTATACATGTTGCCCAAACTAAAAGGAACTTTTTATTATGTCTTATTTTAGTCTCCATTCAGGAAAGACCAGGAAATATGCCTTTGGGTTGGCTTAAACGTACCTCATGTCAAAGTTAGTAAGCCTTCCCTGAAATGCCCTTCCCGGAACATGGATGGAAAATCTCACTTAAAAGATAAAAGGATGTAGCAGCTGTTATGAAATTTGGGGCAAGGGGTTACTGTGTAGGTGTGATCCAGTCTTATTCTTTTCTCCATTTATGAAACAATTATAAACATATTTTCCCCAAAGTTTTCAGGTACTTTTTCCTTACATATAAATGTAATATTCCTCTGTGGCATGGGTTCCTTTGGTGTGGACTTTTTCTATTGAGTCCCCTTAATTTTATGCCTCTTTTATTGATCTGGCAGCTTTGAACACACTCAGCTTGTTTTGAATGATCTTTGGTTCCTCTAATTTTTTCTTTCCTTCCTTCTTGAGAGTCTGTATAGATATTGTTACTGAGTTGTGAGATATGGGCTGTTAAACTGGAAAGTGCTTTGTTTTGCTGTTCCATTTACCTCAGCAAACATTTATTAAGTGCCTATGATGTGCCATGTTGAAGATACCCAAATATATACAAGTAAGACGGGTCTCTCTTTGAGGTTCAAAACAGTGGTGGGGATATTGGAAAAGGTATCATGTCTGTACATTGTGGTAAGTTAATGATAGAAGCATACATGGGGAATGCAGTAAGAGCTCAGAGAAAGGGCACACAGGTTGGCAGGCTGGCCAGCCAAGAGATTCTCTCTGGATGAACTGAGGCTTAAAGGAAAGTAAGATTTAGCTAGAAGAGGAGGAGTGACCATGAGCCTAAGAGGCAAGGCAGAACGTTAGCCGATGGGAACAATTTTACATGGTTGTACAAAATATCAGAGTGTATGTGATCACTACAAGATATAGTCAGTACTGATATAACATGACACAGGCATTCCTAAAAGTCACTATTGCAAAACTGCACAATGAAAAACCACAAAGCTTATGAGAAAAGGGCGGGGGGTTGGGTAAGGGTGGTCAGGGGCAAAACACTTGAAAACTTGGTAAGTGACATCAAAAAAAAAAAAAAAAGATAGGAGCCTAATAAGCATGATAGCAAAGTTTTACGCATGTTCAAGGTTAAGAAATATATAAATACTAGTACAAATATGAGTATGGCACACTGCTTTGAAAAAGATTTGACATTTGTCTGTTGGAAGTTGGCATCAGAAAGGTTGTAGCTTGTGAATTATTGTGAAGTGGTGGTTGGAGGGTTTTCTGAAATGGGAGTGAAAATTGTAACTCCAGCTGTAAATGGGGATGGCTCATAATACAGTAGCGATGAGAGCTGGTAAATGTTGACACGTGTGTGTGTGCATGCTTTTGGTATTCCTGTGTGGCTGGTACAGCCGAGTGCTGTTCTCTTTATTCACTTAGTCTTTCCCAAAGACGAAATTGCACATATGCAAATGAAAAATTCAGTTATGCTTAAATTGTTTCCTAATATAATCGATCATGTTGGAACAAATTTGTGTTTCCAAAACAAGCGCTGTGGCAGAATTAAAACTGTTGTAACAAGGGACTCCCAGAGTGGCAGGAAATGCAGGGTGGGTTCCAGTGTGAGGCCTCCAGCTCCATCACCATCCTTTTCATACTTTGCCATTTAATAAGGTCACTATGATTTCTTTAAATCTCTAGCAAGTTCATTTGGTTTTTCATGACCTTACTGATTTTTCTGTCAATTCCATTCTTCTCAGTGTTCCTCATTGCACCTTGGTGGGAATTTTCATTGTGGTTGTCATGCCTGTTCAAGACCCTCATTACTCTTGGGGGTTGCCGTCTCTGTTGTCTGTGTCCCGGCTTTTCCTTTGCCTTCCGTCATCTCCTGTCAGGCCTTTTCTGCATTCATGCATTCATGTGGGGGCTGCTAGGAATTCAGGTGTATGCTTCAACTGCTACCCAGACCCAGCTTTACCTCGAGTGCCTACCATGCTGAGGTTGGCTTTCTATGCAAAATGGTCACTCTTACCCCTAATATGTTGCTGCTCATTATACGATTAGATGTCGTGCTTTTAGAAAATTACCCTGAGGTGCTCATTGTTTGACTCTGTTTAGCAATGAAAGTTCTGAGAGTTAGTTCTTCTAAATCATTTACTTGTATAGAAAGAGTAAGGCCTTACATATCTCTCAGATGATGATCCTTTAATTGTAGTAAGTAGATGCTAATATTTCCTGAGTGTGTAGTGTAATATTAGGCACAATATTACATAGTTTACCTGTATTATCTCATTTTACCCTCACAGTGGTCCTAGGAAGTAGGTAATATTATTATCTTTATTTTACACATAAAGCAAGTGAAAATCAGAAATTTGAATGACTTGCCCAAGATCGTGGCGTGTCCATCAGAACCTGGATAGTTTGATCCAGAGCCCATGCTTTTAACCATCTCTACATAATAGATAATTTCTTTCAGACACTATTATAAGCATCTTGAGCTTGTGGAAGAAGGCGTACCTCAGTGTGAAAAATTATGATGTTTGGATTGTTTTTAAATCAGATCAAATAACAAAGTCTCTTCCCTTAGCTACATAAATGGATCATTCATCACATTATATGTTGGGCATTCATTCAGAATATTTCAGTAGTACTTGAATAGATGTCAGTTAAATTTTCCACCCACATTTTTGTTAGTTTTTTTTTCCTGTTGTTGTAGTTATTAGCTAAACTTGCCGGTAAGTGGTAGTATAGATGGGGAGGGGAGAAACATGAACCCTTCTTCCTTCCTTGTTACGGGTTATGGAATCTTTCTACATATCAGAATGTAAAGTCCTAGTGTGTATGCTGGGGAGGGAACATGTGTGCAATACATCTATGAGAAACATGCTCAAATATGAACGTGTGTGACTATAAACAAATCAAGTCAATTATTTGGTTCTTTGGAAATTGAGAATGAGGAAGCTCCAGCGCCATCTCACGGAGAGGTGGCCACGGTTGGATGCCACCCCTCCCTTCGTGCTCCTGCTGGTGGCACCTGGTGATGGGGCATCACGACGTGGATGGGGGGTTTTGATGTGCTTGCTATTAAGCAGCAATGTTTCTAACCGAATGTTTGGCCTGTAACAATCAGACATGGGTGAAATTGGGTACCAAGCATAATGGATAACCTTGACAGTGTACAGTGCTTTTCCATATGTGTTGTTTTATTTATTGCATTTCTGTAAGACAGGCAGGGAAGCTGTTATTCTCATTTAATAGGTGAGAAGATAGGTATCCTGAGAGGGTTAATTAAGTTGCCCAGGGTCACAACCAGTAAGTGATAAAGGCGTGACTTGAAATACAGTCTGCTCTGTCCTAATCCAGGGGATTTCTGTGCCCTGCTGTGTTTTTCATAATGTAAGAAACTGTGTCATGTGCAAGCAGCAGCTGTTTCTTCAGACAACTGCTTCCACAGCTTCTTTTCTTTACTTTGCAGTATTTTGATGCCTCTCATCATTTTCTTTGTGACTGGAAGTCTGGGATCAGAGAACTTCCAATTTTTGTCAACAAGGCCCTGAGCCTATTTTCTTTAGAGCTGGGTGGATAGAAAGTGACAAGTCCTTATATAGACCCTTTGCTTGGAATTTGTCATCAAATGTTGTTTAGTGGAGACAGAGTGCTTTCTATCTGAAAGAGAGAGAAGTTTCATTGTGGCTTTTAACAGAGCAGAGGACTCAGCATTTGGTTAAACTATGCTTTGCACTGCACTGGGCCTACTTCAAGGAAATCAAAATCTCTTGAACAAAGAAAGCTCTTGTTTCTGCTTTGACCTTGGGGACAGTAGGGGTTGGTTGGAGTCTGATGATAGAGTCTTATGTTGGAGATTCTCTATGCCCAGTAGTTTGTTTGTTGCCTGAGATCAAGACACCTGTCTGTCTTCTTCATTGCTGTGTTTTCAGCTCTTAGGAGGCACTCAAATAATTGAGGAGTAAATGAAGGAATTTTTTTTTTTCTTTTTCTTGTATCAATACTCTGATCCATTAGGCAGTTAGTGTGTTACAATGGTTAAAGCTAACTGCTGGAGTCACACAGCTAGGTATGAGTCGTAAATTTGGTTCTTTTCAATTACTGCCTTATCTCTCTGAGCCTGTATTCTTAACTGTGAAATGGAGAGTTTAGAATGACCACATGATATTGTGCATGTAAAAAATTTAGCACTTAATTTAGCACACAGGAAGTTTTGAATCAACATTAGTTGTTATTGTTATCAACATCATCATCTGGATTCATTTGGACTTCCATACTTTTCATAGGATGGGCTGAAAATCCCAAGGGTATACTTCCTGCTTTTGTTTTCTCTCTCTCTCTCTATTTTTTAAAGATTTTATTGGGGAATTGGGGGAGGCGAACAGTGTTTGGGAATTGGGAAAGGGGAACAGAGAAGTTGCTATTCTTTTGTTCTTCAGTCTAGTTGCGGATGATGTTGCTTCACTGGCCCATGTTGATAGCGTCATTGCGCTCTTCCCGGATGAGGCAGATCGGTCACCAGCCTCTGGATGGTCACTCACCGCGGCTATTGGCAGCTCACGCTGGCTGCTGGCCACTCACTGTAGCCTATGGCAACCCACTGCAGCAGGGGCTGCAGCTATGCCATCTTGGGGACTCAGCCCAGCTCTAGGTGGAGCAGTTGTTAGCTGTAGAGGGCAGTGTCACTGGTCCTCATATGTGGGATCCAAACCGGGGCTGCTGGCATCCCAAACCAGCTCTTAACCAATGCGCCACTAGGCTGGCCCTGTTTTCTCTCTTAATATGGATGCAGTTCTTAAAATTTTGGTGCCTCTCCCACCCATAACTCTTCATCTTACCTGGTGAAAGACCTATGTTTGATCGTTCCTGTGGTCATGTACCATATTTTACAGAAATCTAGGCCAGAGTTTCTTAACCTTAGTGCTATTGGCATTCTGGGCTGAACAATTCTTTATTGTGTGTGGCTGATCTATATCCTGTTATGATCTTGAGCAGCATCCTAAAGATGCCAGAAGCATTCTTCTCCTACAAGTTGTGACAACCCATAGTGTCTCCAGATTTCCCAAATGTTTCCTGGAGGACAAAATCACCCCTGGTTGGGAACCCCCAGTGCAAACCTTATTAGGTTTGTTTCCTGCTGGCTTCTGCCTCCTTCTATCTAATGACTAACTCTTCTCATTTATTACTTCCTTTCTCGTTGTCACTCATTCTCTCAGCTCCTTCCTTTTCCCTCTGAGAGCACCTGCTTGTTTGGGTTGAAGGAATCACTGAAATCCTCTATGTGAGTACAAAGGTTTAGCGTCAAAACTGTTTCACAAATGCTCAATGATGATGAAAGTCTCAAGGGCCACAACAATCCCCCAAAAGTAACTGTAGTGTTTTTGCTCCTATTTATCAAAGGAAATCCATCCTTTGAAGGAAGGGTATGGTTTTGTCAACACTGTGAGGCAAGTGATATTTGCCTTGCTTTCTACTCTTTCTTTTCTTGTCCTCTAATGCTCCCTTTCCAAAATTTTGCACTTACCCCTTATTTATCCTCTATAATGCAAAACTGTCAGTTATCACTTTATAAGGAGTTCCATATGTTTTGGATCTCAGCTAATTTTTAGGGGAGCAAGATGATCAATTAATTTTTTTTCTGTTTTGATGTAAATTAAAAAAATCAGTTACAGTTGACATACAATATTATATTAGTTATTATATCAGGTGTACAACAATAGTGATTAGACATTTATATAACTTACAAAGTGATCACCTCGATAAGTCTAGTACCCATCTGATACCATACATAGTTATTACAGTATCATTCACTGCATTCCCTATGCTGTACTTTACATTCCCATGACTGTTTTGATAACTGGCAATTTGTACATCTTAATCCCTTTCCCTTTTTCATCCATCCCCCAATCCAAGATGTGGTACATATATATGATGATCAATCAAATTTATTTGAAATTGGAAATAATTCATAGAAGTCACTGTATTGCTTCTCTTAGTATTTGCATTTTGTTACAAGTAAAACTTTCCAACTTAAAGAAATAAGTCTCATGGTTGTACCACAGTGAAATAAAGAATTTTCAGGGCCGGCCGAGTGGTGCGGTGGTTAAACGCTGGCTTCGGAAGCCAGCGGCCCCAGTTCGGTCCCACATATAAGGGCCAGTGACACTTCCCTCAAAAAAATAAAAAAGAAGTTTCAGCAGATGAGCAAGATAGTTGTAGGCATTAAGAGTCTTTTTTGAATCTAATAAATCATGTCTCCCGACAACCACTTTTTGTATAAAGTAACAACCAACATTTATTTCAAGAGCTTTTGTTAGAGGTTGTTCCACCCTCTTGCCATCCTTGTAGTTCCTTGTTATCTTCTGCTATTGGGTATTATCATGTCTTCTAACTATACTGATGTTACTGGTGTGGTGGTTTTTCCATATTTCTGGTCGGTGAGTCCTTGCTGAGGACATTGAGCAGAGGGACAAGTTGTGCACTGATGCAAGCTGCTAGAAGAAGGCAACTAGGTTTAAAAATTATGTGTGAATTCTGTGGGAGGCTTTGTAGAGAATGGTGGTGTCATTCTGGTTGTGGGAAACAATGAAAGCATTCTGAAGAATTAAAAAAAAATTAAAGGAGAAAGGGCAGCTGGAGAAAAATGTATACGTGGCAAAGATGAGGACATTAAAAAGAAGAAGACTGGGGGAAGATTAGAGAGACTGTAGAAAAAACATTTGATGTCTTGCATGTAAGAAGAGAGCTATGAGGATTTATTTATTATCTGTAAAATGAGAATATTGGCTGGCTCCCCTCCAACTCTAATACTCAGATATTACTAGCTGACATTCTTGAGAAGCTGAGAAAGTGACGATGATTGCTATTTAAAACAACAAAAAATGCAACGGAGGGTTCTCCTCTCTTGCATTTACAGTGAACATCCTGTAACAGAGACAAACAACTGCAGAGAGTGAATTGCTTTAGATGAAGACTTTGGTATATTTCCTGCTTTCCTTTCAAACTGGAGCATATTCTATGTTCAAAAATTTAAGACTCGTGTGTATCTGAGTTACATTCAAAAGTGAATTTGTCATTTAAAAGATTTCATAGGATTAATTGGGCTTCTTAGGTGTTACTTTTTCTTTTCTGGATGTTACAAACTATTATAAAATAATATAGCCCAATTTAGGGGATCAAAATTCCCTCTTATTATGTCTAAACTGTGTATGGGATCATCTTCAATAACATGTCAACAGAGCCATTATAGATGCAGAACATTAAAAAAATAATTTCAACAAGCCTTTATTAAGTGCCACCAACATGTGAAGCCCATTGCTATGTGCTGGGGTTGTAAAAAAGGAAACAAACAATCAAACAAAACACAACATGAAACATTTCCAAATTATAGTTTGCCTTTCTCAGTTAGCAAAAGCCTGGTGATTAGAATAGAGCCAGTACATAATACTGCAGACCCACAGGCTTGGAATACAAATGACATGTGAGGGCCTTTTGCTTCAGACATCTATCTCTTCACATGGGGCCAGCTGCAGAAAAAGTTACTGAAGGCGGGAGGAGAAGCACAAAATGGTACCTCCATGTGAGGGAATGACCTCGAATGCTTCTGAATTAATTTTCTTTTGTCCTGGGTGGATCCTTTGAACACCCTGCCCTATTTAAGTTTTTCTGAAAGATTGATATATCATCTAGAGGCAGTGCAGCTCTTAGATCTTTTCTGCAGTTTGGGATTCAACACAAAACAGGTGGAAATCCTGGGAAGGCTCTACTTTCAAGTAGGGTCCTCCCACATACAAGTGGTTAACTTGCATGCTTTTGCTTTTGTGGATTCTTCAGGCTGGATTCCACCCTCCTCCATCATCTTCAGGGAACTTTTGAGGATCCTAAATGGTCCAAGGCTGAGAGAGAGCCTCAGCATGGAAGGTTAGAGGTAGGTGGTATACGATAGTTTAATGCAATCAATTATTATCTTGGTATTGTAATCCCCCCTTATCTGCGGGGGATAGTACATTCCAAGACCCCGGTGGATGCCCAAACCTGCAAATAATACCAAATTTAATATATACTACTATGGCTTTTTTCCTATGCATACATACCTGTGATACAGTTTAATTTGTAAATTAGGCATAGCAAGAGATTAACGATAACAGTTATAAAATAGAAGCTATAACAACATACTGTAATAAAAGTTATGTAAGTGTGGCATTATTAAGTAAAATAAGTGTTACTTGAACACAAGCACTGTGATGCTGCTCCAGTGGGTCCGATAACCTAGTTGGCTACTAAGTGACTAACATCATAACAGCATGGATACACTGAACAAAAGAATGATTCAAGACCCATGGAGGACAGAGGGGGACATTGAGAGATTTCATCACGGTTCTCAGAACTCCACGTAATTTAAAACGCATGAATTGTTTCTTTCTGGAATTTTCCATTTAATGTTTTCAGACTGTGGTTGGCTGTGGATAACTGAAACCGTGGAAGGTGAAACCTTGGAGGGCAGGGGGGACTACTGTAGTAACTCCTAAACGGCAAAGGGATTGAGTTCTACCTTTTGGCTTGTAGCTCCCTCTTGATGTTTGTTGGTCAAGTCACATTTCTTCTCAAGGACTCTGTTTCACACCTATAAAATGAGGGAACTGGACTAGATAATTTCTATAGTTTATCAAAGCAGAAATTGTCTCTAATTGTATGTCTTCTTGCTATTTCTCTTTTAAGTTTCTTTTTTTAAAAGAATAAGATGGGTTTGCACGCCATCACATAGGACCCTAGTTAACTGAATTTTCCTTGTAATATTCTTATTTCTTTGCATTAAAGAAAGTAGGCTTTTTAGGATGAGAGTGAGTACCCCTCTTTTGAATAAGACACCCCAATTAGTCCTACTTGAAAGGCTAAGATGGATTCTTCAGTTTACCTATAGAACCAAGGAAGAACAGTGGTGATGAAATGGGAGAGAAAGAACTGATTAATTATTAATGCTGGCTGAGCAGACACAGAAATAGGGCCTCAGAGTTCCTGGCTGCCATTTGTTACTATCTTGTCATTTTTGACACAACTATAGACAAAATGCAACCAAGCTACGAGGTATACACCCAAGATAGAGATACAATAGTTACCCTTCAACAGATATTACTTCTGTGTGGAAATATAAGGGTAAAAAATGGGGTATGGTATGCTACTTCAGAAAATTCAAGACTGATTTGAAATTAAAACATCATAATATCCAGAAAAATGATTATGTATGAACAGCACATCCTGACTGAATTTGTCATCAGTCAGTGTTTGAGTCTCACATCTACCTCTTTTACGGGAAAAATAAAAGGTAAATACACATTGCTTTTACCATCAAAGAAGCAATCCAAACCTAAAGAAAGAGTTGAAATTTTTTTCTTGCATTATCTCTAAGCTGTCAATGATGTAAATTATGATTGCAGAACTTCTATTATTGTGGCAGTATTATCAGCAGGAAGAATATAGCAGTATTTTCAGATCCCAGGTGGAGCATGTCTGACTGGCACATCCCAGATTTTGATTTATAAAAGCAAGAACAAAATCATGAAGGCAGCATAAGTGTAGCCCCACCTAATCTGTCATTTTGTTGAGTTGCATCCAATTTTATAACTTCTTTTAATAAAGTTTTTCTTCTTTCCTCTTATTTACAAAAATAAATGCAGTGCTGTTGTTTTTTAGAAAGTAGATTCTAGAGTTTATTGTATTTAGAGAAAATTGTGAGTGCTTTATTTACATAAGTATGAGTTTCCAGAATAGTGATTTAAAATGTTTTAAAATTCTAGATTAGAAATGTGGGGATTTCCTTTTCAGCTAAACATTCTTTAAAAAATTACAATTATAGGACTCACAGGAATCAATTAAAATTAGTTCATTTCCATTTTTTCTCCTTTCTTTAGGGAGTATAAACTTTATATGGTGTGATTTTTGAATCCATTTCTTTTTACTTGCAATCAGAATGACAAACACTTACTGGTATTGAAAAATGGTAGCTCTTCCTAACTTAATGTAGTTGAAACCATGTCTGAGAGACATATCTCTTATTCTCGGATGAAACCCAGTTTTACTTCTACCTTCTTCAGACTGCTAAGTTGAAAGTAGGCGATTTAAACAGGAATGGAGCATATGGTAATCATGAGTAATACTTCTCTGATATTCTTTGCTGGAAACATCTGGAATATGACTAATGGTCTGGGAAATAGGACCTATGTGTAACAGTTAACAGGAACTGAAAATTATTTTATATGTAGATAAATAAATGGTGATTTAAGTACAGAGTTTAAGTTCATGAGGAATAGTTGGAAGGACAATAAATGTCACCCATTCTTAGAAATACTAAAGAAGATCATATATAACAGAGAAATTTGTGGATTTCTTTATTAGGAATAAAGATGAAGACCTGTGGGAATGGCCCTGACAGACTGCAAATTCAGTTCTGTAGTGCATTAGAAAAAGGATAGTTACCTATTTGTGAAGTACCATGATTTTGGGCCCTGGATAAAGTCTCCTGCAATTTTTTTTTTTTTTCACTTGTCAGTGAAGTGGTAAATATACTCCCATATTTAATATTTGTGTTTCTTGTATCCATTATTCTTCTAAAGTTTGATGAGGATCAGGTTTTCTTGGAAGCTAATCTGAGCTACATAGAACTTGTTTTAGAATACAAATTTCAGGAACTAGAGATTCTGCTGGATTCTCTGAGTATGTTGGAGGTATTCTGGCAAGAAGCAAACCACCACTAAGCTGGTTATTATTTGAAGGAGTCACTAATGTCATGAGAAATGAAAATATGTGACTAGGGAGTCATAATTTGATGTAGAAGAGTTATGGGCAAAGAGAACTCATTGGTTTAAAAAATAGCATTAAAAAATGTGTACTTTTTTTTTTGTCATCAGACTTCCAATGCAGAAAATATGGCCCAAATTAGGGGCTCAATTAAAATGTCGCAAGAGCAATGTATTAGACGCAATTTTCATATTTTTTGAGAAAGTGTTAACTACGTTGAAGGCATTTCTTGATTCAGTGGCATTTTTCTTTGTTTCATTTTTTCTTCGACTACTTTATGATATATTCTTTAACTCAATAAGCACCTCTTCCTGTATGCTTTTGTCTGGGATTGAAATAAAATAAAAACTTTAGAGCTATGAAATGCTGTCAGGCCCATCATGAAATCGAGCTTTATTTATGTGTGCTGAGAGGGTTTAGAGCAGTCTGAGTTGCTAACTGTGGTGTTAAACATTGTTTGACACTCCCCTCCCTTATATTCTTTGAAAAGAGCTGATTTTTTTATGTTCATGCAAAAGAGCTCTTAGAAGATAGTGAAGGAGGTGTGTGGTTGGCTCATACATGAGATTATCTTACTACTATATAACCTGTCGATTGTTACTGGAATCAGCAGCTGTGGGGCAAAGTAATACTGAGATGTTTCCTATGTGTAGAGTGCATTCCAAGTGCTCCACCATGTAGGAAGTTTATGGGTAACCTTGGTCATACTTATAGGCTTCAGTGTTAAAAACATGTGACCAATGTATTATGGGATAAATGAGATCATACCATGAGAATTGAGACCTGGATTATATCTCTTAGTGTGTGTATCTCACACAAATTGTTTTGATTTAAATAACTTTCTAACTGTAGATGATAATTAGGATGATGACTTTTTTTTCTAATGGGGCTTCATGACCCATAATTATCTGAACTGACTTTTTCCATGGAGAATAGCTGTCTTGGTATTATGTAATCATAACCTTATGTTTGTATCAAGATGTTAACTGTGTGGGAAGGGACCAGGATACCTCACATTTAGCGAGAGGAATGTCCACACTGAAAGAACAAGTGAGGCCTATCAATTAGAAATGTTAAGGTCCAGGAAACTAAGAGGGATGTGTAGAAATGTGCTATTCAAATGAGCAACACCTGCAACCTAGGCATCATCTGGGAGCTTGTTAGAAATATGAAATCTGAGACACCACCCTGGACCCGCTGATTCAAAAATCACATTTTTGTTTTTTTAAAATTGGGGAATTGGGGGAGGGGAACAGCGTTGGGAAATCGGGGAAGCGCAACAGACAAGTTGCTGTCTTTTTGTTCTTCAGTCTAGTTGCGGAGGACCTTGCTTCACTTGCCCATGTTGGTATCGTCACTGCACTCTTCCCGGATGAGGCAGATCGGTCGCCGGCCTCTGGATGGCTGCTCACAGTGGCTCTTGGCAGCTCACGCTGGCTGCCAGCCACTCACTGTAGCCTATGGCAGCCCACTGCAGCAGGGGCTGCAGCCTACACCGTCACCAGGGCTCGCACAGCCCAGCTCCAGGTGGAGCTGTTGTTAGTTGTAGAGGGCAGTGTCACTGGCCCTCATATGTGGGATCTGAACCGGGGCCGCTGGCATCCCAAAACCGGCTCTTAACCAATGCGCCACTCGGCCAGCCCCCCAAAATCACATTTTTAACGGGCCTGAGGTTGTTGGTCTGTGCTGTATAGACAGAAGGGTATGTCTCCCACACAATTCATATGTTGACACCTAACCCCCAATGTGATGGTGTTTGGAGGTGGAGCCTTTGGAAGGTGATTAGGTCATGAGGATGGAGCCCTCATGAATGGGGTTCATAGCTTTATAAAAGAGACCCAAGGTGTTTCCTCACCCCTTCTGCCACATGAGGACACAGAGAAGACTTCCATCCATCTCCGAACCAGGAAGCAGATCCTCACCACACACTGAATTTGCAGCTGCTTTGATCCTGGACTTTTCAACCTCCAGAACTGTGAGAAATAAATTTCTGTTGTTTATAAGCTACCCAGTCTGTGGTATTTGTTATAGCAGCCTGAACTAAGCTAAGGGATCTTGAGACAGGGAATCTCAATTACATCAAAGAATTCAGAATCAAAGGAGGGTATATGAGTTTGGGTTTGTTTGTTTTAGTGATGGGAGGGTAGGGTCAGGGAAAAAGATGGTTGGTATTTTGAGTGATGGCCAAGTAAAAACCACCATTGTTGCTTGACATTTGGCTTTATGGAGTATCCATAGGATGACCTTGTTTATGATAAGGGGTGAGAAATACACTGGATGACTGTGGAATCTGGAGCTAGTAAATGTAAAACTAAATCAGAGACTTGGAAATCTAGTGAAAGTGGAAGACCGCAGCTGAGTCAAGTCTGGGGAAAGAAATGTTGTTGGCTGAAGGTGAGTCAGCCTCTTGAACGTAGAAAACCAATCAAATCTTGCTCCCAAGAGGAAAACACATTTTATTGGTAGGGTGTTTGCTGAGTTTGGTTCATCTGTGTTCCTCTCTCAGGTCAGAAGAGTTACTATTTCATGCACATGTTCTCTCCAGATGCCGGTGACCTAGGACTTTGGGGACAGACCCAAAGATGGAAATAATAGTAAAAAAGCGTGAGTTTTTGCTAAGCTGAGATAGGAGAATCAGTAAGATATACATTCTCTGCTGAAAATCAAAGGAAACTACCCATCTCACAGTTGGAGAAATGTCAATAGATATTTTTTGTTAATTATGTTTTTAAATTTAATTAAAATTTAATTTTAGTGTTTATTTTTGTTAATTTTAGTTTTAAAGATGCACACATAGTAATATAAAATGTTAAAAAAAAGTATAGAGTAAAAATTTAAATCAATCTGTACTATAGTTAAAAATATTTAGTGGGCTGTACCTCTTTATATAGACTCCTCTTAATTTCATTTCCTTTTTCTTCCTGTTGGTAACCATGCTTGTGGCTTGGTATGTATCCTTAGGAGGAAAAAAGAATCTTCCTCATGATAGTATTTACATTTTCAAAAAAGAACAAAGCATATTTTAGTAACAACAAATCTTTGGAAGAAAAATTGTATAGGGCTTTTTAAGACTATATATATAATAAAGACCAAATGACAAGATCTTTCTTTGAACTACTAGCACTGTAGGCAGGAAATGATGAGATGGGTTGCAGTATATTTTGGTCTGTGCCAATTATGTCACTGAGATCAGAGGTATGTGTAAAATATATTTTTAGTGGTTGCACAGCACTTAAGCTGTGGCAATCCTCATCCTACACTCCCGTGGTTTAACTTGGCAGATCTGAGATAGGACAGAAGCCGCAAAGTGCTATGTTTTTTTAGCCATAATGAAGTCATAGATTACGGTAAAGGGTAGAAAGAGAGAAAATCAACATTTTCCAACAGCCAAGCTCTGCACATTGATGCTTCATATACATTTCACTCTTTCTGTATCTATATCCTATTAAAACTCCATGAAGAGTGTGTTAATCTCTCCGTCTATAAGTTTATGGAACTAAATGACTTGTCTTTGTTCATGTTCATGTCCGTGCTATGCACAGCCCTCCAAAGCAGTGATCTGTGGCTCTTCTCAGTACACAGTGGGTGGTATATGATCATATCTTTTGTTCACTGGTATTTTGTTGGGTTCCCATGGTGTAACTTGTTGACGTTGTAACTAGTGAGTAATTACTGAAGTCATTCAATTGACTGGAGTGGTGAGTTTGGGTTGAGAGGTAAACGTAGAGGAGAGAGGAGACAGTGTGGATAGACTCCAACCTGATGTGGGAGGATGACACTTAGACCATTCACGACCAGGTGGCCAATGGCCAACCTCCCTGGTCCTCACTACTTGTGATGCCTGAGTAGGACATGGCATAAGACCCTGCATGACTAGGAAGACTTTGGTCTAAGTTAATATTTCCAATTGGACATTACCATCAGCATGTAACCATCCCTGGTAAAAGAATGTTTTGTTGAAATAAGTTAATCTTTTCTGCAGTTATTACCCGTTAAGTGTTAGAATGAGAACATGTGTGATAATATGAAAACAAATGGGAATGTTCATCTTTTGGTTGCTTCCATAGTGTTTTCCATTCAGAGTCATAATTATGCCTTTGTTTCTGGCATCCACCTACATTTTAGAAAAGCTCTTAATATGAATCCCTTGTGGAAAAATGGCTACCTTGAACCGTTTTTTTAAAATGAGAAAGCATAGTGGTCTTTTTCAAGGGATAGTTTAGTTGGTATAAAAATGCCTATTTATTTTCTCCTTGAAAGTTTTCTTGTTGAAAGTGTTTTCTCCTTGAAAGTTTTTTTTTTTAAAGTTTCTTGTTATTTTAGCTTCATTTGACCCAGTAATCTGTGCATTTATGTATTATTCCTTCTGATTTGGGGGATGTAGGCTTAAATCAATCTCAACTGTATACATTTATTATGGGTTCCAGGAGGGGATCTTGAAACTGTCCTCTGAGTAATCCAGAGAGTTTTCTGTTGTTTTTTTCTTTTTAAAAGCCACTGAAGCATTTCCTGAATTATCTCCACTAAGACTGATTTTGTTTCTGAATGACCATAGATAATTGAAAACTAATCCAATTATTATTTAAGGATGAGTTGTTAAGATTCACCTGGAGATATTTTTCTAGGAGGAAAAAAGTCAGCATTACAATTTGATGTTCAAGTAGCTAACATAAGATTATATTGCACATCAAGTACGATGTAGTATATGTTATGTGTTGAAATTCATAGACTAATTCATATGAATGCATAGTAGATGTATAATTATTTTATATTAATACCTCTGATTATTTTTGTGTGCATGTCAAGCCATTGTTCTTGAATCAGTTAGTTAAATGTATCTTTGGTTTCTAGAGGCAGGATTTTTCATGGGAGAGGCAACTTTTTGTCTTTCGTAAATGAATTCATGGAATGCATTTTAGAAATGGATTTTCTGTGGCAAGACTTTATCCCACACATTGTTAAAACTTTTATTAGTCAGGCCTTATCAAATTTCCACTTAGCACATTTCCCCCTCCATTTAAACACCAGCACATGAAGAGAATTTAAATAGCCTAGAAAATTTACATGTAGCTATTTATGGAATCAAAATACTTCCTTTGAATTTTTTATTTTCACTTTGTCATGAAAATTATGTGGTGAAGAGTGATAATTGTTAGTAAGACAACGTGAAGTAATGGAAATAAATATTAGGCACCAGTGCCCAGTAAAAAGAGTAACAGTTTTAATGTGGATTTATTTTTTAGAGGGATAGTTTTTAAGGTCCCATTTTTAAAAATGCCTTGACATTAGCTCTTATATCAATTATATTCCTGCCTAAAAGCCCCAAGTGTAATAATCAATTAGCAAGCCAAGCTGGAGGAAACTTCAGTGTGTGTCAATACAAAGGGCTTGTGCTTGTTTGTGTGCTGACTTGTAAGCTGAGCTGAGGAGTGTGTGTGTGCATGTGTGTTTGCCTGGGAGTATTGTGTATGCGTGTGTGTGCGTGCGTGCGTGCGTGTGTGTTGGGAGAGATGGTAAGGTCTTCATTCCTGAAGATGTTTTGTAAATGCCTTTTGTTTTCATGTGTTTCCCTTTCCCTTTGTCTGCAGTCAGTTGGATTCTCCTCTGCACCAGTGCCCTAAGTGACAGCCACTGGCAGTAATGAGGCTGCACGCTCCACTATAATTGAACCCTGTCAGCGCTGCCCATTAGGGCTGTGGTGTGTATGCCAGCTCATTAATCCAAAGCCCATTTCTTCTCCGTCATTTCCCTTTTACATCATGGCACTGTTTCAAGTCCCGATCCCTCATTGTGCATGTGGGGGCTTAGGAATGGAGAGTAATTGGAGTCGTTGCACCCATCCTGAGGAATAACCCTGTTAATAAAGACACATTCACATCTGCACACCAAGATCATTGTGTCATGATTGTGCATTGTTTGGGATTCTTGGATAGTCCGTTGGAAGTCAGCATTTTTTTGTGTGGATTCAGATTAAGCATCTCAAACTCTCATAGTCCAGTGATGTAAAAATGGGTCTTTATTATTTAAAGCACACACAGATGTATGTGGGGTGTGTGTGTGTTTGTGTGTGTGTGTGTGTGTTATATAATTATGATTAAAAGCACACACATATATGTATGTAGTGTGTGTATGTATAATATGTATAATATATATAACATATATAATTACAATATATATAATTTGCTTTCATAATAAAACTAATTATAAATTGTGAGATCCCAATATAACGTAAAACTGCAAGTGATCGTTAATTTTGTCCCATGCACAAGCATAAAAATAATGGTCTTCATTATTATCATACTCTTGGTTAGTCAAAATTTCAGAGAAAAACTACCTGCAGATATTTTTGTTAAATGTTATGATAGTAACATCAAATTAATAGCAGACTGATGCCAACATGCATTCATCTTCATCACTTTTTTATAAAATGCATTCAAATCTTATAATTGTTTTCATTTTTGTGCTTTGCATATATGATTTTTTTGCATGTTCAAATTCTGTGACAGTACAAGCAGAACTGACTTAATTATCACTTACATGGTAAAAGGCTCCTGACATTATTATCTGTAACTCTGCTTAGAGCCCCTCTTTCATCTCATCACGTTAAATACACCCCTTTTTGCACTAAAAAGTGTAATTAAATGAAATCCCTTTTTGAATAATTTTGAATCTGTAATCTAATTGAGGCTTTTAAAAAAATATTCTTTCTAAGTAGGAATCAAAGAAAAAATACTGTGGTCCTTTGTAAGGAAAACAGTTTCACTCAAGGAATCACCTAATTGAAATGTAGAAATGTGAGAATGGTCCAGCCTACAGATAGTGGATGAGGGAAAGGGTGTGGGAAAGTAAATAGGAGGAGGTTTTGACAAAAATAGTTTAAACATTCAGATAAGTCCCTAGAAATTAACAACGCTAAATGAGTCAAATTGATCAACATTCTCACTTTCTTTTAGATAACTTGGAAGTTTTGTTTAAAATAATGAAGTTGGGAACATTGCACAATGAATGGAAATTCTTGATATTTGTTACTTAAATTATTATCTATTAAGATATTTTGTTAGGTGGGATAACTTGGCACTAAATATCCACGGATTCACTTTTTTATAAAAATAAAAAACAAGAAAAAAGAACAAATATAAACTTAGTAGGGAAAACAAGTAAATTGTAACTTACTTCTTCAGGGTGAGGTTATATTTTATTCATTGTTATATATTTGCTGTTTAGTTCAATATCTGAACACAGTTAAGTTTCCCTTCAAAATGCAGCACAAACACTGAAAATTTGTCTCTTTTTGTCTCTGTAGTACTTCTAGTTTTCACAATGGTGCCTGTCACAGGGGAAGTGCTCAGTAAATACTTACTGAATTCATTCATTAGTTAACTTATAATACGGAGAAAAAGATTACTGTTAAATAAGAGTTTTCAAACTAGCTTCTCAATGGGATTTAGGACCAGGGAAAGCAAAGTGTACATAGGCTGTAGCAGGAAACCTAAAGAAAATGTCCTTTTATTATCAAGAAAAATATGTATCCAGCATCTCCAAAGCAAGCTGTTAATCTTTCCTCAACCTGTAGACTGTAATTATTTCTATTCTCATAATCAGGTGTCAAAATTATTTGTTTTGTTTTCAATTGTACATTTTTCTGATAATTTTTGTGTTTGTTTCATCAAAGGTTTTCACCTATGATATATTTTTTAATGTCATAATGGTATAAAATCAAAATTTAGTTATTTAATCATTTTTAAAGGCAACTCAGCATGTATCTTGATTTCTCTTTATTTTTAGAAAACAAAGTTCTGAAAAGACTCTTTAAGATTATGCAATTTATTTGAGCTGTATTAAATTGGCACATTTTTAGATCACATCTACCAATTTGTATCTTACTTCCAGGTTATGAGATCAGAAGGTACTTGAGTTTTTTATTTTCTCTTTCTGTGTGTGTGTGTGTGTGTGTGTGTGTGTGTGTGTGTGTGTGTGTGTGTAGGGAGTGGTGAAAGAAATTTGAACGTGGAACATGGAATAGAGAGCACATGTCATATAGTTCTAGATAAATTAACCAAGAAACAAGAGTGCCTCTTGTCCTAAGAAGGAATCCTAGGTGGGTGTGAGAGTCACGTGGACCCCACCCTCTAATTTCAGGGCTCCCATTGATTTGGGTGCCATTAGCAATTTGATCCTTGATGATAACCATATATAATGAGAATTTTCATCAAGATATAGAAGTGATCCAATGGCTTTTTATGATATCCCAATTATAGTTAAAGGAAAATGAACGTATGTTGTTATGCCTTGAAAAATGCTTGAAGAATTTGTCATCATGGGAGTTGAGCACACAGGTTAAATGGAAGCCCAGTATTTAACCTGTGGTGTTTTGAATATCTATGTGAAAGGCGACATCAGCAGATTATTTTCCTGATTTTCTTTTTCTGACATTCATTCTCCTCCACTTTTATTCCCAAATTTTGGAAATCAGCCACTATTGTACCTCCTGTAGATGTCGTATTATACAAGGCCCTCACATAAATGGGTGTTTCAGTCTTTAATAGTAGCGCTATTTCGTGTACTCAACAAATGACTGCCTGTATAGCCTTTGGGAACCATACACTGTGTTTTCAAGGGTTGGGTGTATTCTCTCATGGGCAAGAGCCATTGCTCTTGTAGACAAGATAATTAGGCTTAAGAAACAACAAAAACAAACAGAAAACTGACCTACCTACCCCTTTCCCTGCCTTTCATTTAAGCTCAAGCAGATTAATACCAGCAAGTTCTCGCTGAATCCCAGTTCCTAAAATTCTCATCGTATTCCTCTTAGACCCTCACTCCCTTAATACATTGGTGGCCCCCAGATCAGCAAATGGTTGTATTTTTAACAACAACAAAAATGTAACTTAATATTGGTTCCGTTAAAAAGGTCTTATAAATCAGAATGTAATTGCTTGCCAGCAATTTAGTTGGGGTGGGGTGGGTGGGTGGGTTGGGGGGAATCAAATGTTAATTCTGTCAGAACATGACTGATAGTGCATGCAGTGGAGACGAATAAACAGATGTGAACAGGTGGAAATTTGTGTATCATATCCTAAGAACAATCATGCCCATCGACATGAGTCAGCTCAATGTCTAGTGGATAAATTTATGCCTTAAAATTTGATGATCTTACTGAACTTTGTAGATGCTTGAATCCTTTTGTTTATTAGGATGCATGTTGCCCATTATATGAATATGATATGATTGTTTCTTGATTTGTCCATGTTCTAACTTATAATGATCTTCTTTGCTAAGAGCATTACCCATGTATGGCCACATGGATACCGTCTACCTCAGGGAATATGGAACATATTGCCTTTTTCTCCCAAGCACCTCATCTTTACTCCTTAAAATATTACATAGAACTTGATTCTTCTGTGAGATAAATCAGCACTTTTTCACTGTTTTACTATTTTCATGCTCTCATTGTCACAGAATTAACAAAATTCAAATTTTACCTGATAAAATTCATTCCTTTATTCTTAGTGTTTCACATTTGTGGTATTTTTTTTTTTCTATATAGAGCCTCTGGGATTATTTTATTTTTTATTTATTTTTTGCCTTCTATATACTTAAGGACAAGTTCTGATATTGTTGGTTTCCTGAAAGAAAGTTTCGATTTTTAAAACCTCTTATTGTGGCCAGATTGTTACTTAATGGATACAGTTTGTTGATGCTGGGAAAGAAGGTGAAAAAGTGGCATTCTCCAGTCATAGCTGCTGACTTGTAGTTAAAACTGTGAAGATTAGCCTTCTGTACTGCTTGTTGGGGTGTGAGAGTTTACCACCGATGTGAAGGATAGTTTAGAAGTGCATAACAAATGCTTTAAAATGTACGTCCTTCCAGGAATATTTTCTAAAGGAACTGTTAGGGATATGCTCAAAGCTTTGACCAAAGGAGTATCTTTTTCCAGACAGAGAGGAAAATGAGAGGGGAGGCAGGATAATTTGAGTCTTCAATAGCAGAGCCATTTCTTAAATTTCATATATTCATGAAATGACTGCCTATGGAGCTGTTTATAATGAAGCGGTGTATTTTTATTTCATACTGATAGCATTAGGAAAAATGTAGCATTGAGTATGATTTCATATTTATTGAAATAATAAGTGTTTTAAAGTACAGGCACTGACATGCAAATGGACTTTAAAAGTAAACCATGAAGATTATGGATAATTTTTGCTTTGGTCATTAGATTCTATATTCTTTTTGTAACAGATGAATACTCTATTCGTATTAAGTTGCTTTTCATATAAGAGCCCCGCACAATTATTAAAACCAATTTGTTAATTGCTTACTATCTGGCAAACACTGTTCTAGATGCTAAGGGTGTACTTGTGAAATAACAGCCAATGTTCCTGAAGACATCACATAATGATAATGAACTTGCTGTACCGATTACCAGTCACTCCCTAATAAACAAACAAAAATGCTATTACTTTTACTGCCTTGCCACAGTGAACACGGGTGTTTTACAAAACTTGTAGTGTTTACAGCTGAAGTTATTCCTGCTGCCAGTGGTGGTTAAAAGAAAGGATGTTGAGGACCATCTTCCATTTTTAGTGTTTTATTTGTAGATTTCAGCCTCATTCTGTTTGTTCTGAAATTCCTTTATGCGTAGAGGTAAAGTTTGTTAAGAAATTGAAATATACATCATACCCTCTAACTTAGTCACAGTTGATACTCTAATTGCTTACAAAGTAATGTAGTATGATTTTGTAAAAAGAGAACTCCTGCCTAATTAGTAACTTTGTATACCAAGTGGAGTGGTGATATTTCATTATGAATTTTTTTTTTTTTTTTTTAGTGTGAGAGGGAGATTTACAATAGCAAGTCTGTTATCTAAATTAAATTCCAAATTAGCCTTATAATAACATTGTAAAAAAGAATGCTGTAAGACCCTAAAATATTGTGATATCATATCACTGTTTTTCAAAATTTAAATTATGTTTCATAGTGATGTATTTAAATGCCAAAACAACCATTCTGCTGTTAATAGACCAAGTCTCATCTTAGAGAAACAAATAACTTTTGCAAATTAAAATTGCTTGAACTGCTCAGGATTATGGTAATATATACCACAGGTTAATTTTTATTAGTATTTAATTGGTATTTTTCAAATGGCTAAAAAAGTTAGATACCTTAATTAAATCATTTTGGAGAGTGATTTCATACCATGGTATTCTACAAGGCACTATTTCTTGAGATGTGGTAATACTGGTGGTATAGGATGTGGGGTTTCAATACCCAAAATAGTTGGGAAACACTATATGCTGTGTTCTCTTGCATATATAAGACACACAAGCATATTGAAGGCTCTGAGAAGTCCTGCAGTAAAGAGGCCCGTTCAACTTTGTTTAACCTAATGTTTCTTAAATTTATTTAACCAGGAAGTTTTTATATTTCCTAATATCCACACCCTAGTAGTCTATGAACCCTCATTGGACAGGATGGTCTGTGGTTTAGAACAATGCTTCTGAAACTGCAATGGTAAAGCACCAACTTTAAAAATTCTAATCTGTCATGGTAGTTCATTAGTGATGATGAGTAAACATCGCGTACCATAGGAGTCTGACAGCATTCAAACTGGCCTGTGTCCTGTTCAGTGTGATGGGTCCAGTGATCGTACATTTGGATGTTGCAACAATGTCAAATAACAATAATAGCTTCATAGTTTCTAAACTACTCATTCTTAGTTCCCTCAGTTTCTGTACCACCGTCCTTCTGGACTTGGTAACAGACACTTGCAGTCCAGTGCTGGTCAGTGGAGCACACTTAAGTAGCACATGTCCAGAGAGGCTTCTTAACTTCACGAGGGATCACCTTTGTTAGAAGGCAGCACCTTAAGCCTCACCCCAGACAAGCTGAATCACGAGTCTGCATTTTATCAACATCCCTGGTGAGCTCTGTACACATGAAAATTTAGGAAACATGAATCTAGAACCATGCTGTCCAATAGAAATAGAATGTAAGCCACATATGTAACTGCATTTTTCAATAGACTCATTAAAAGAAGTAAAAAGAGGTGGAATTAACTTTAGTATATCTTATTTAACTTAGTATATCCTAACTAATTACCATTTCAGCATATCTGTATAACATTTTTATAAGGTATTCTGTATTTGTAAAAATAGGTCTTTGAAATTTGGTGTGTATTTATACTTGCAGTGTGTTTTAGTTCATTTGGCCACATTTGAAGTATTTGATGGCTATATGAAGCCAGTGGCTATCATACTGGACAGCTTAGAAAATAGCATAATATCTGGCACATAGTAGGTGTTTAGCAGATACTTATACAATGAAAGTAGTTGGGGATTAACATTTATTCAAGGCCAGCTATGTACTAGCTATGTTACCTCTTCACAATTTGTGGGGTAGGTCGTTTTGGTGGAACAGTGCTTAAAACTAGGTTCCTGACTCCTAGGTCTGACGTGTTCTATGTACTTCTTCACTGCTTTTTTAATTTTAATTTTTTTTTGTGTGTGAATCTAAGTGCTTTAAGTAGAACTTTTTATCAACTATTTAAAATGCCACTTTCTAAATGTTCCTATGTCTATTTTAAATAGTTTCTGGAGAAAGTTTATCTGTAAATAGATAATCAAGACTGAGTACCTACTGTGGCTTTCCCCCTCTGCTAGTTCCCTGACCGTTTCTCTGTTTCACTTGCTGCAAGTTGTAATTTAAATCCACTCTAAGAAAATTGGTCAGATATGTCTTCCAGTCTAGAAATTCTTTGTCCAAATTTGATGAGAGAAGGATGAGGAAATCGAAAGCAATTGGTCAGATTAAACAAACTAGAAATCATAGCACTTTTCTATGTAGAGTGGAGCCAATCTGATAAGTACTGTTGATTCCTGACATTTAGGAGATGTAGAACCTCATTGTCCTTGTACAGTGAAGCAGCCACAATATGCTGAGCTTGTGCTGGACCTGCAGGTGTCATTACAGGTTGAGAGAAGGTGGGCATTCAGGTCTTGTAACACAAAAGGGCAAAGGGCACGTACTTAAAAGTTATTTTCTCCAAAACGTGGCTAGGTTTTTTAAAGACAGAAAATAAAAATATTTCTCATACCACCTCCTAACATGTCGCCTTTTGAAGCTAATGAAAATAACATATTGACTCTGGGCACCTCAGACATTCTGAGGCCATTGTTACATCTGTCATCTACTGCTTACCTCGTTCAGTGACACCGCCTCCCAAGGACGCCGGTGGGACAAGTTCCCAAATTTTAATTAAGGACCTCACTGACTCACATGGGAACTTAATAGACTGGAAAAAAGCTTGAATCTAGAAACTGGGCTTCCCAGGTTTTAATTTTGGTTTTGCCTCAGCCGAAGTTTTCTAAATCTCAGTTTCCTCATCAATTATGATGAGGATAATATGACATTTTTAGAAATGTGTTGAGAGGAGTAAATGAAACAATGTGTTTGTAGATGCTTACATGAAGTTGGGCTAACAGAAATGAGATATCCATCCTTTTCCCTGAGTGAGGGCCTGGAGAAATAGTAAGTTTCACATACTAGTGATAGGTAAAGCTTTCATTAAGAGCAGTTTTATGGAAGGCAGTTTGGCAGTTTTCTGACATACCGTTGTTGCCATTCCTGTACTTGTGCAGCCATAGGATACTGTGGGCTGTATGAACAAGGGTGCTCACGATAGCATTGTTTCAGAGAGCACATCTAAAACTGCCAAAAAACTAAAATGCTAATAAATTAGGAACTGATGAAATCATGGCAAATCCATAGAATGAGATGCACAGGAATTACAAAGAATGACTTAGGTACTCTTGGGAAGATGTCTAAGACATAGTAATTGGGAAAAAAAAATTGTAGGATACTCTTTATACAGAGAACGCATAAAAGAATATGTAATAAATTATTAAGTGGGTTACCCTTCAGAAGTAGAAATGGGGTCTGGAAGATAGGACTGTCATTTTTTCCCCTTTTGTGCTTACTGAAATTTTTGTCATGAGCAGGCATTGCTTTTCCAAGTATTTATATCAATATTCAGAGTAAGCAATGTATTCCTTCTTAGTGAACTATTCTAATTTTGGCATGGGAGAAAAACACTTGGGGAAGGGGGCTAGACCCGTATTACAAAATCATTTCAAAAGCCTACAGACTCTGTGGAATTGGATTCAATGTGTCAAGTTTGGTCTAGAAGTGATTGCTCTGGTGCTTTTCTATTAAACAATCCAGTGTTCTTTACTGGGATCCAAGCGTTTCTGTAACAGCTTAATTTGATCATCTGCAAGGATTCAAAAACTTGAAGTGGATGCGAAAAATGCAGCCTTGAAAAAGTCACATCGATTCATTGCCTCTCCACCCATCAGTTTAACAGAAACTAATTCAGTCTGGCTTCATTTTACTGGGGGAGATCAGCTTTTCCCTTATTTGACTTGCACTGCCTAAAGAAACATGAAAAACAAAATACATTCAAATTGATTTATTATAGGAGGGGCCTATTCTGAATGAGTTGAGTAAGTAGATACTAAAACAAATGTGATTTATAAAAATCATTTGGTAATGTAAGGGTTTTTGCTAATCCTGATTAGATTTTAAATTGTCCCTTCACTAGTTTGCATAATGATAAGGCGCTACCATAGAATGAGTAACAATAACAAATAGCTCATTAATGCCTGTGTGTCTTTGGCATTGTTTCAGGGCATGCCCTTGATGTTTGCAGGGGAGACAGTCTGTAGCGTTTCTCTGTCTGATACGGAACATCAAAGATTGCTTGGATTTCTCTGTGCTCAGACATTCCTGATTTTGTCTGAAGTGGTAATATCCTGAACAGCCAATAGCAGCATGAAATTTAAAAGTATTTTGGCACTTTCAATTTCTTTTATTATTTTCAAATGTAGTGATATTAGAGAGGTAGATTGGGATTTCTTGGCTTTTAAACAAAGCAAATGAACTACTACAAAATCTTGTTTTTGATCCCAAGGTTATAAGGTAATTACAGTACTGATGATGGAACTGAATTGCTTTGCAGAACGAGGTTTTAAATATCCACCACTTGTAAGCCTTAGTGTTTGTTTCATTAGCATTAGGGCATTTTCACTGTGGTGTCAAGACATGAGATATGCATCCCTAATTAATCATTAATGGATGTGGAATCTAGAGTATTGGAATTTTACTCTTTATTGTATAATATTTTTCAGTACAGGTTGTGCCTAGTTAGAGTGTATCTGGAAGTAACTGTATATATAGCTGATGACTTGCAAATACTTATAAAGTAAGCTGTTTTATCTTAATATGGTTAAATGACTGACAGCCTCTAGGGTTTAGACTGATCAGTTTCACTTAAAAAGAGGGGGGAATCCTTTGATATATGAACATGAATCCAAATGTGGACCTTAAATTATGTATTCTACTTGGTTCAGACACTGTGGAACCAATCAAGACCCTCTTCTAGTGGTTCAGTATGATGACACGGAGTAAATGTTAAGACAATGTTAACCGATTAGCCATTTAACATACAATTCTTAACTGTTGTTTCTTACTGATAAATGCTTAATTTATCAGTTTGAACCACTTTGTTAGAAATAACTATTTCTTAGATCTCTGTATTTAAAAAAATATTCTTTGGCAGGTTATGGCTACTTACATTTCTTTTTCTTTTTTTTTTTTTAACTATAGCACAAAGAAATTTGGACATTCAACAAAGATTGCATAGTTCTTAAATTTTTATGAGGTAATGTATCACACTGAGATAATATATACATGTTTCTATGTATTTATGTATATATGTGTGTATATATATATACATAATACACACACACTATATATAGTATGTTTACACAATAAGTATTAGTATTAAATTAGTAGATTAGCAATTATAATTTAAAGGTGTTAGGATGTAGCTATTAGTTGAAAATTTGTTTTATTGAACCACTGGAAGAAAAAATATATCCCCTTTCAAACATTTATAATAGCAGTGAATACTGCACTTCGATATTTGTAAAATCTATCCTTGAGAGTACAGAAAATTGCTCTCTGTGTGCCTCAAACAGATGTCCAATTCACCAGTCTCCTCTGCCGCATTTCCAGACACCATGGTTGTGGGGCTGAGCAAACTTAACCCAGCAGGGCCCTGGTTGTTGCTGTCTTCCCTAAGGCTGGAGGTCTCCACTTCTGAGATAAGACTAGGAAGACAAATGCTGCTCTTCCTGACCATACCTGAATACATGGAAAGGTAACCAAATTCCAGAGGTACTTTTTCTTATGGGCCTCTTTATTTCTGAATTGTAGACTCAACTTTTTGTCCTGAATACATGGGTCCATGGATCCATCAGTTACAATGAACCCTTAATGGCTCCTGAACAACTCTAAATCTCAGTTCCTCCTGTGAGCAATTTTATTGTGTACATTAAGATAGCTAAAAGAACTCAATCAATATGCAGTAATATCTCTTTGGAATCATATTGACAATTTGAGTTTCAAATACATAATTATATTACTCTTGGGACCACAACTGTTTGGTTCAAAACAAACTGATTGATCATGCCTAGGATTTCAAAAAAGGATGATTCTACCAGTATTCTGCATAGCTATATTTTCTGAAATGTCCATTGTTGCATATGGAAAGACAAAATGCTTATATAGAAATTTTCCAGATGTGGAGAGCATCAAGAATAGTATATTCAATAACAATGTCATGATACGAGATCCTTTCTGTAGAGTTTGTCCATTTCAGAGTAAAGTTCATCAGACATTGATTTTAAAAAAAATCGTTTTCCTTTTCTTCCCTTCATTGTCCTTGATTTGTAGACTTCCTCCAAAGGATATGGATTTGCTGAACGAAATCTAAAATTTAACTTGTAAAATCAATATGGAATGAACCCATTTTTAAAAGATGCTATTATGGAAAATAATTAATTACTGACCTTGTTGACTATATCAAGCCAATGTATAAAAAACAGAAATAAATTATGTGTAGATGTGCCATCTATATTAGTTTCCTAGAACTGCTATAACAAAGTATCCAGAACTGGGTGGCTTAAAACAACAGAAATTTATTGTCTCACTGTTTTGGAGCCTAGAAGCCCGAACTGAAGGTGCTGTAGGGAGAGTCCTTCCTGGACTCTTCTAGCTTCTGGCATTTGCCACCATGCTTGGTGTTCCTTGGCTTCGAGATGCATCATTCCAGTCACATGACTATCTTTTCTCTGTGTCTTTACATCATCTCCCCTCTGTGCTTGTCTTTCTCTTTGTGGAAAATTCTCTTTTTATAAGCACACCTGAGTCGTACTAAATTATGGTACATCCCAGTGACCTCCTTTTAACCCTGTTTTCAAATAAGGTCATTTTAAGCCTCTTTCCGAACCACCTATTACTTGTGGTTAAGATTTCAGCATATCTTTATTGGAGGATATGATTCAACCCATAACACCATCTGATGTTGGGAATGTGGAGGATGTTCATTCCCATAGAAAATGTTTACTGAAGTTATGGGATGTGGACAGATAAGCCAAGTGGATGCAAACAACCCTCCGAAAAACCTCTATCATTATCCATTATTTATTCCATTGTTTAAGTGATTCAGAGAGATCCCATGGATTAAAACAGCAGAACAGTTGGCGGAAAAGTTAGTTTTAGGGATACTGGCACTACAGACATACTTATATGAGAAAAGATATCAAATGAGAAAAGATTTCTGTGGTTAATAATTGTACAAAATTCTGGGTTAAATAGTTAAAAAGGGTTCTTGACTACAAGACTTCTCAAAGCCTTGAATACATATTGTACTTTGAGAAAGTCCAGCAGGAGGCCACAGTGTTCCCCAAATTTACTGGACCATATAACTTCTTTATATGCGTGAATCATTTCAAGGAATTATGTTCCTGTGAAAACACTGGAAATTAGTTTAGTGTCAAACCATATGATCCTATTTAAAATGTCACTACAGAATTCTGAAGGTTGCAAAGATAATTCATGGCCTTTGGGACTGGACCAGAGCTTCTCAGAAATTTACAAAACTCTCATGTAGATATAGTCAGTCCTCAAGAGAGTGCAAATTTCTTTCATGGTAGATGCAAGAACATACTGATTTCGTGGACTGAATTCTATGTTTTATCCAGCAAATTTGATTTACTTTGAAATCTAGTTAAAAGCAAGGACTTTTAACATACTATTTATTACCATATTTGAGACACAAGGAAGCATTCTGAACAATGGATGTTAAAATCTGCCTGATATCCTCTGGGGAATTTTATACCTCATAACGCTTTAGAGAAATGTGACACACAGATATTATTCTGGTCCTTGAAAACATGTACGTCCTGTATACTTTTGAGACAATACCACATAACTGATTATACATATCAACTTGAGGAAATGTGAAGCCCGGTACCAAATTATATTAGAAAAATATCACAGTAAATACACTTGGATTAACATTTTTGAGCTGGAACAGTATCCAAATCCGTTTTCCCTATGAGAATTCTGGAAAATGAGGTGGTTGAGTGGTGGTCTTAATAGCATTGAGAACCACAGGGAAGCTGAGATGCTTGCATGAGTAACCCTGCCCCACCTAATTTGGATGGGATATGGAATTGGCCAGGTTCTAGCTCCTGCAGAGAGGAATAGTTTTATTGTGATTATTTGCCCTATTTGGAAACCCATTTGGAGTCATGAAGTTATGGCCATGTCTGACTCCTTGGAGACTCGTAGACCTGTTACTCTCCCCAAATGTGGAAACGGAAGTCAGAATTTTTCCAGCTTTTAGTGACAGAGTCCCCCAGGAATCAATAAACTGCCGTGCATGTAATTTCTTAATTTTAATTATATGGCCCTCCTCTTAGTTTTTACCTTCAGAATGCTGTGCCTGGCCATAGTGCTCAGTGGTGCCATCCACCTTTGTGATCCACAAAAGAGGAGATGACTTCATGCCTTTTCTCTAACCATGGGTCAAAGAACTGTGCAGGGATAAACATGCATGCTTTTGATTTCAAGTCCCAGAATGATGATTTTCCATCCTTCTAGATTCAAGTATCTCAATGGATGTTTTGAGTTTTGTGAATGTTGTTGGCACAGAAAAAAAGGATTTGTTCTCATTGATGTTTGTTTTGCACTTAACAGCATAATACCCAAAACCTTATCCGTGCCTGGAACAGTGTTTATTGAGTTGGATGAAAATGTTCCCGATGTGTAGATTTGTAGGAAAACGGGGTGCTTCGTGGAGCAAGGCAGCAGTTTGAAAGGTGACAATGTCCTTCAGAAACTGAAAGCCGTGGTTCTTGGTCATGGTTCTTGGTCACCTTCCTGGGGCCTCTGTTGAATCGTGCAGCATGTGGTATCCTTTGGTTGCAGAGTAAATTTGCAGGGCTTGCTGAATTCCACTATCCTGCCTCAATAATGGTTCCATTTCAAAATGGATGTGGATTCCTGTATTTCTTAAATATTTTTCCTTCTATTCAGATGAATAGCAACATAAAAATGTAAAGCAGTGTATTATTATTATTATTGATTATCATTTCACTCAAGGCCACTCCCCCTAAAGAGAGAAAGCCAAGAACTTTCTATTCATTTAAGCTTACTGGAAAACAGCAGAGTGCTGGACAGCAAGGGACTCTCTGGGATGGAGGCAAACTTTCCTCAGCGGTGGCCAACCAGTGTTTCCCCTCCACTGAGCTCCACCAACAGATGTTCTTAATATCTGGCTGATGAAGGGAAATGCAGCTCTTCATTTAAGAAATACACATCATTGACCAGTGTTCAAGCAATAGTGTCTGGGTAGAAAATTTTTTACACATTGAAGACATTTCCTGACATTTTGGAAAAGAAGCCAGATTTGAGGGTATATTGAAGAATGCCATTGTGGTATGTGTTCAGCTTTTGGAAGGAGTGACCATGCAGTTGATTCCATCCAAACATGAATCCACAAGACACTGTTGTTTTTATTGAGATCATATGCAAAAGTTTTTGTTTACTTAAATTACCCTCATTTAATTGGAGCAGTGGTGGAAATGGATTTGGTTCACTCATTGACGCTCAGAACAAACTTCTCATTAGAAACCCCATTGAGGGCTGGAATCGCTCCTTTTCCCTGGAATCAGGACTTCCAATTTTAAAGACAAATAATTAAACTGTGATTTTCAAAGTCATGTCTTCTATTTTGTAGATATAACTCATTGTGACCCAAGGCAGTTGTTAATCAGGCAACCACATGTTCTTTCTTTGGGCAGCTGGTTAAGATACTTATTGTGGGCATCTGGACACGTCTGCTGCCCAATCCAGAATGTGTTAAAGCGTCCCCAAGTTACTTTTGTGGAGATGGTAGCAATCTAAGTCTGACCAAATTGTGATGTAACATTTTTGTTTGGCAGGATGAAAACCATGTATGCATATAGAAAGGTTTACCAGAAAAAAATTTTTAATGTCTTCTATAAACATATTAAGTGGATAGAGAAAAGGAGCTGACCATATAACATTGAAATGATTTGTTTTCACCTCCGGGCCATGAGTTGCTTGAGGACAGGGATGCCTCTCAACAGCTGGTGTCTCCGACCCTAGTCATTACCTGGCTTATGTAGTTCAATCTGAGCAACATTCTCATTAATTCCTCAATAACCAGAGAAGTGAAGTTTTACATTTGATTTATTACAGCTTTAGAACCTTAGTTACGGATTTATAGGATATGAATATAATTTGGCTGTGATGCCTCTCACAATCCCGGGAAGGAGGAAAGACATATTTTCATCTCTTTTTTTTAATAAGAAGAAAGGTACAGGAACAAAGCAGCTGCAGAATAGTCTCTAAAAAGCCTTTAATTTTTGGAATTACCTGTAAATTATGGGAATAAATGAATTCTGTTTGGCTTATGAATTTTCAATGCACTAAAACTTGGAAAAGTTGAAGTTTAACATATTAGAATTTTATTAAAATAAATGTTTTAATTTTGATAAATTGACTTAATTATGTATGAATTTGATTAAATCTTTTTATATTTCTACCCATTTCTACCTGTGAAGTATTTGAATGATAACAGTTCTACTTCATTTACAGAATTGAAGTAGATAAAATATAATATATATCAAAACAGTTGGAAAAATATAAAGCATGTCAACATGTCTTATTTCTGGATGATTAGGACATTGATATCTCTTATATTAGCTTTTGCACTTCTCTGGATTTAAACAGTGTTCCCCCCACCCCAAACTGAAGAATAAAAAGTAGAGCCATATAAGGCATTTTTATTATTTAAAAAACTTATTTAGGTACACTGCGCATATCCTAAAAGCCACCCATTGCAGTGTACGAGTCAATGATTTTGAATACATTTGTAGAATTTTGCCACTATCTCTGCAATTACATTTTAGAAAATTTGCATCAGCCTCTAACTTCCTGTGGAGTTTATTCAGTCCATCTCAGTCCAGGCAATCACTGAAATGCTTTCTGTCTCTATACATTTGCATTTTCTGGCTATTTCATAAAAATGTTACCATAGACAATGTAGTCTTTTGTGTCTGGCTTCTTTCACTTAGTATAATAGTTATGAGGTTAATCTACACTGTACCAGGTATCAGTTATTCATTCCTATTTTATTGCTCATGTTCCATTTTATGAATATGTCACATTCACTTATGTGTGGACATTTGGATTATTTCCATTTTTTTTGGCTCTTGTGAATAATGCCGCTATGGGCATTGGTGTACAAGTCTTTTTGTGAACATATGTTTTCCTTCCTCTTAGTTGGATTCCTAGGAGTGGAATTGATGAATTGATGGTTCTGTTTAATTTTTAAGAAATTGATGATCTGTTTTCCAAAGTTTCTAGACCAATTCCGACCAGAAATATATAAATCATCCAGTTTCTCCACAACCTGATCAACATTTGGTATTGTCTGTCTTTGATTTTAGTCATTCTATTTGATGTATAGTGGTATCTCATTGTGGATTTTAAGTTTTATTCCCTGCTGAATAATGATGTTGATCATCTTTTCCTGTGTTTATTAACCATTCTTTGGCAAAATATCTATTGACTTGTTTTGCCAATTGTAAATTCTTTGTCTACTGATTACTAAATTGTAAGAATTCTTTATAAATTCTACATACAGATCTTCTGTCAGATATATGATTTACAAATAATTTCCTCATAGTCTCTGATTTGGTTTCATTTTCTTATATTGGAAGTGGAAAAGTTTTTAGCTTTCAGTCCAGTTTATCAACTTTTTAACTCTATATTTTGTGATCTTGGTGTAAAGGTATTATTAAGTGGTATTATTACCATAGTTGTTTAGTTCAGCATCCCTACTAACTTTTGACAATTGATAAATGAACCTTAACAAAATAAGAAATGAAAGATGTCTTTGGAGAAATTTTCTTTATAGAAAATATCAAGGGAAAGAATCCTGAACTGATTGTTAAGGTATTTGATTGTGAACTGTGTCCAAGGTGGTGCCCAAGGACCATCTTGGCTTCTTGTAATGACTGAGTCCTCATATGAATATTGGTTTACTTGTTAAAAATGATAAAACCTCTATGGGAGAAACACCCACTATTATCAGTCATTCATAGCACTAACACCTTATGTTCTGGCTCTAACACATATAAGCTTACTTTTATAAAAAGCAATATATTGAGTTTAACACTTTGCATAGATTATTCTGATAAGAATGTATTTCCAAGAAGTTTGTATTTTAAAGGTCTTTAGGCTTTGTATTGTTTACTTAGTTATAAAACACAAGGTAGCAGAGATTAATGATCCATGAAACTCCTTTTCAAAAGCAAGGTCTCATGTAATTTGATCTAACTTCCCTTACTGCATTTCTTGCACAATGTGGCACTATGCTGTCAATTTCTTTTCTCTTGCATTTACCAGCCCCCTGGTACTAATGTCAGGATTGACTGATGCCTGTGATAGTCATGTTAGAGAGGTGTGCTGTCACAGCATGCTGTGGGGAATGCTGCAACTGCAGCGCTGTTAGCACCAGGAAAGTGGTGGTGCAGGGAAGGAAAATATCTGTCTCCTCGTTGAATACTCCACCTTTTTCCTTCCATCATGGCCATATCGCAGCTTGTTTGATCTTTTTGTCTCTGGGGGAGGACTTAGAGATAATTTTGATTTGATTTCTAGCTCTTCTGGCGACTAGCTGAGTGACCTTGGGCAAGCCTATTCAATCTTGTACAGGCTGCAATTTCATTGCCTGTAAAATGGGATTTAATATTTACCCGCACAGGATTGTCTTAAGGAGAGAAAATAGGCATAAATTACCTAACATGGTGCTTAGCATAAGGTCTATGCTTTATTGGAGATGATTATTATTATTGTGAATGTTGCTTTATTCTCTAGATTCTTTATGACCCAGAGAACTTTTATATGTACAAATATGAAGAAGGAAAAACTAATGATCATATTGAAGGTAAAACAAATATACTGAGAACTATAATGAAACTTCAATTTGAAAAAAAAAGATGTAGTGTTAGTATTTTCCTAATGTTCTGGATAGGAGTTTATGCCTTTCTCTTCCCAAGATATGTATTCCTTCTTTTTATATCCTCAAAAATAGAATCTCCAAAAAGTTTAGTTGGAGACAAAAACACCCTAGCATGAATGTAGCATGTACCTTTGAGATATTTGAGCTTGAGTCTTCTGTAAAAGCTGTGGAATACTATAATGTCTATGGAATCCCCCGATTTTAGTCATTTTTTTTCCTATCTGAGGACCCTCAAGATTTTCAAGGTCACAGGAGCCAAGACTCCAGTTTCTGCCTTCTTTGAAATATCACTTCTTTTCTGACATTGAGCATGCAGCATTTTTAAGCCTAAACATGAAACTCTGTCTCTCAATTCATTATCAAAAGGTGCTAAAATCTTAGAGCTTCAACATAAAATCAAGTTAAAACTCTATTATATTGTAGTAGTCAAAGTTCAAATATCATTAGAAACCCTAGACATTAAGTGAATAATTTCTCTCTTGATATGTATCATTAATTATTAAAGCAAGTAATTTATTTATTAACAACTGCTCAAAAGATTGATTTTTTTGTGTCTTTTAGATTGATTTTACTGGAAGTGGAGAAAACTGTAAGATAAAATGACTTTGCTCTGTGTGTATTGATGCTTAAAATTCTTAATTTCCCTCCAGCATATATTTCCCCTGATAATTACACATGTAAATTTCCCAGCTCAAGTACAGATTGATCCATGCTGATAAAAATAAGAATCTTTCCTTTTTCTGAATTATTGTCTTTTACTAGGCACTTAATAAGGCACTTAATTAGTTCTCATATCTACTATTAAAAATACTGCTAAGAAAACTTGATGGCTAAGCCACATTATGTGTTAAAAATATTCTCAATTTGTATGAATTTAATGTATGTACAAGTCTTAAGTATTAAAATTAGTTATTGGGGCCGGCTGAGTGGCGCTTTGGTTAAGAGCTGGCTTGGGACGTCGGCTCTGAGCAGCAGGGCCCTGGTTCACATCCCACATGTGAGGGCCAGTGACACTGCCCTCTACAGCTAAGATGGTGAACAACTGGTCAGCTGCCAGGCAATGGTGTAGCTGCAGCCCCTGCTGCAGTGGGCTGCCATAGGCTACAGTGAGTGGCTGGCAGCCAGTGTGAGCGGCCGGCAGCCGGTGTGAGCTGCCAAGAGCCACTGTGAGCGGCCATCCAGAGGCCGGTGACTGATCTGCCTCATCTGGGAAGAGCGCAGTGATGATGCTAATATGGGCCAGTGAAGCAATGTCCTCCACAACTAGACTGAAGAACAAAAGGACAGCAATTTGTCTGTTTCCCTTCTCCTGTTCCCCTCCCCCAATTCACCAATAAAAAAAATCTTAAAAAAAAAAAATTAGTTATTGCAACATGCAATCCAGATAACCGGAAACAGACCTTGTACAAGTACCAGTCTCTAAATGGGGTGAGAGTGTTACTTGCCTGGTCTACAACCTGGAGGGACAGCATCTTAATAGTAATTTTCTTTTGGCTCCACCTGGCTGAGGTAGCTTTCCTTAACAATATCTAAAAGAGTTACTTTAATATTGAAAAGGAAGGGCTCAACATTTATTAACTACAATATATAATAGATGTGCTGAATTTGTTTTCTTTTCTTATTTCACTTGTAAACATGGTTAAAATAATTAAACCCACATCTGGTATGGTAAGGAAGTATGCTAAACAGCTTAAATGTGAAAACATACTTACAAAATTAAAATGAGAACATAGTGTGATTTTGACATAGATTCAGTTCCTTCTTCTCCCTAAGAAACTGTGATCCCCCATCTCCCAGCCTCATTTGTGTTCATATTTTTTTTTTCCCCTTATTCACTTGCTTTGTATTTCTCATTCATTCTCTGTATCATATTATCTTATGTTTCCATGGTGAGGTTTCCTAGTCTTGCATGGTCTGATATGGTTACCATTAGCCCCATGTGGCTATATGAATAAAATCTTAAAATTTTCAAATTTAGATCCTCATTTGCACTAGTCATGTTTCAAGTTCTCAGTAGCCACATGTGGCTACGTATTGGACAGGGCAGAGGAGAACCTCTTTACCATCACAGAAAGTTCTGATGCACAGTCTTGCTTTAAGCCAGCTGTGTTTTGTTAGACCTAATGGACTAATTACAGAATAGTTTTAGTTCCTCTTCCTGAAATTGATCAAAGTTTAGATGCTGGTCTTTATTAACTGGTTGTTTTATTGTCTTGCCTGCTGCTGTATGTATTTTACTACTGAACGACTTCGTGGAATGCTAAGCAGTTAAGGTTCTTCATTCCTCTCAGTGCATAAAATATAATTGCTGCCATAGAGCTTGCTGTGGCTTCTTCAGCAAAACATGTCTTTTCCATTGGCCAGAAAGATCAAACCTTTGTTTATTCCTTATAACCCAAGTCTGACTATCCTTCCATTGAAGGACACTTTTAATATTTGATTTTTTTCAAAGTTAATTTTTTAAAATATTTAATACTCCAAGCAAAAGAACCAGGATGTCATGTCATATATTCTTGATTGTAACAGATGAGACAAAGACAGGAGAGATGTTTGCTGTTGTAAGTGGGGTAATGGATAGTGCTCTTTCTTAATGTCTCATCAGCGGCAATTATAAAAATTACTTAATGCTCTCATTAACATATAATATGAATAATATAACATGTCTGCTTAAATACCACCTGGTGGATATCAATAGACCGCTGATGATCCATTGACCATATTTTGATTGTCACTGCTTTAGAACTTCAAATGCCTTGGAAATGATACATATGATTTTATTTTGATTTAAAAATATTCCAATGAGCTATATAGCTGCCTGCTATATTTGCAAGTAGAATTACTTTCAGGGGTGTTTACACAAATAGGAAGCCATTCATATTGCATGTTTAATCCTGAATTTTGCCTCTATGATATATTTGTTTTTGGACTCTAAGCCTAAGATTTTTCCAGTTTCTTCTGCATGATCCCATATGCTTAGTTTCGTCTATTTGACAGTACTGTGTTGGTTAAATTCTTTTAAGTTGACTTCTGAGAGAATTCCAATGAGCTAAAAACTGAGAAAACTATGCAATGAATAACATTTATGACATAGCAAAATGTCACCAAGAATGGCTGTAAATGCTTTCTATGTATTTGTCCCTATGCAGCTGAGATTGAAATAGATCAAGCTGAAGCTGGAATCACTGCTACTTTAATCATTAAACTTCAACATGCTGATGCCGCTCTATTAGGTATCCTTTCAAGAGGAGACATCCAAGCTATTTTTACACTATCAAGCCATTTTCATATACATAGAAAAAAAGAGATTACTTGAAACTATTGTAAGATTAAGGTGTTTTGTTAAAAATGGCCTTCATGGAGCAAACAATAACTACAAATTTGAATGCACAAAAAGATAATATAGGAGTGTAAAACAATGTCCTATGTTGCAAACTGTCTCTGGCAAGGCAATTTAAAACATGGTAGGCAGGTAAGTCTAACCTTTAGGGTGGGGGGAAAAAGTATTAGGGAACTAACAAGATTGCCTCAAAATGAGGTTCATGGTTTAGGGAGATGTTACTATTCCAGTCTTGCTTTTGGAAGCAGAATTTATGTACTTAGAATTTATTTACCCTATTAAAATATATTTTTCAGAAATATTCCCTAAATTTCTCCAAGTCATTTTTGGAGAAAATGTCAATGCTTCCTTGCAAAGAAAACACCACTTGCATAGGGTGTTTAATAAGTACCCTCGGGTACTTATTAAACGTCAAGTTTGATAGGTTAACTAGGTAACCAGGATGGCTGTTCTTCCATTACACATTGTTCTCTAGGCTATGCACAGGAACAGAAAATAAGCAAAAATCCCCCCGGCATTTAAAAGAGATGCTTAAACCCAGTGCACCTCTTCCTCTTTCCCCAAATATGGGCTCCTAACAGTTCTAGGTTTTTCTACAGGCAGTTCCAGGAAATGTAAAGCACATTATACATTTCCAAAGAAACAGTGTTTTCAAAGGGTGTTGCATTTTTAAACAAGGACTAGGTAGTTGTAACAAACAAAAAGGTGTAACATCAAGAAGTTCAGCTTAAAATCATTATTGTCTTCTAAACTAGTAAGATTATGCTTTAAAGTCGGTATATTGAATTTTAAAATACTATATGTCTATTTCATATATAAGGAATTCTAATACATTATAAGTTAAATACTGTCTTAAAATTTGACATACTTTAAATAAATATGGCAGGTTTAGGTGTTATAGGAAACATTGAATTATCATTAATTTCCTTGTCTGAGAATTTAGAAGAATGTCTATATTGGGAACGGTTTTAATTGCTCCTCTGAAATTTCTTTCAAAATTGATCATTTCCATGTAGTCCCACATATTCACATTATTTAAATTTCACAGCCACCAAGTGAGACTGTTTTAATCCATTTCCATAGTTTGGGAAACCCAGGCTCAGAGAATAAATCACTTAAAGTGCCCATGTTTTAATCAAGATATTTTTAATTGCAAGTTTTTTTGTTTTTTTTTAAGCCCTCTTGATCTAGCATAAATAAAGAGATATTTGTTATAATGCAATCTCCTAAATGTTGAAGGCTTTAAATTGCAGTCCATTTGGACCATATGCCACCTGGCCTTGCAGATTGGGAGCTGGTTGTCTGAAGTCATTTTGGTATAAATATGAACCATTTGCTTGTCACAAACATAGCTGCACTCTCACAGGGGTGGTAAATTGGGGCCATTCCCAAAAAAAGGGTGTGGATAGCATTGGCATCTTAAAATGTAGCTGCTACAGAGTAGGACCAAAATCCATACCCAGGCCTTCTGATTCCAAGTCAAGGCCCCCTGTACATGTGGTGAAAGTTAGTAATTACTTATTCATGTTAAATACTTGTAATAATTTAAGGATCCTGGAATTTTAGGTTTTGATCATCATTTTAAATAAAATAGAGAAACTAAATATTTGAAAGCTTTCAAGATTTTTAGGTATGAAAGTTTGGATAAAGATTATTTTTTTCTTTGACTTTCCCTCTCCTCACAAATGACATTAATGAAACCTAAGAAGGTCAAATTAAAAAAAAAGAAAAATCCAAGATGAAGAAAGAGTCAGGGAGGGAATCATAGTATTGGCGGTAGGTCATGTGTGTATATTGGGAAGTGGGTGATAGAACTGTGGGATGATGTTATATTGATTAACCACCAAACTTTAGACTCTGATAGGGACACCCCTATATCAGTTGACATAGGCTAGGCCAGGGGTCTGCAAACTTTTAAGATGGAAGAGCCAATCCTGCCCCTCACAACAACTTAAAAATTATTCGAGAGCTATAAAACAAATTAAATCACCATTATGTGAATAATATCCTTTAAACATTTTATAAATGAAACTATGATAGTTTTATTTCCATTTTCAATTTTACTTCAGAGCCACATGTACGTACCCAAAGAGCTGCATGTGGCTCACGAGCTGCAGTTCCTGACCCCTGGGCTAGGCTATGCTGTAATGACAACCCTATCATCATATTAGATAATACAAATAAAAGTGTATTTCCCACTCAGAGAACATTTCTACTGTGATTCCGCTACAACACTATTCCAGATTTTCTTCAGTCAATTCCCAGGCTGAACCGCAGTAGTCTACTTTCAGTCTGTGACAGAGAAATGAGTTAATGCACAGTATACTGGTTCTTAAAGCCAGTCGTGGCATTCATCACTTCCACCTACATTTCACCGGCAAATAAAGTCATATAGCTATGCCTGAGTTAAACTGGGTGGGACGTGTAATGTCTGCCAGGAGGAGCATCACTGAGGGTGCCATAGAATGAACATATGGGTGAACAGAAATCCAACCCACCAGAACCCTCTTTTAACATCTTCAGGTGTTTCCCAGAATCACCAGAGACAAGGGGCCCTGCATTTGTTAATTTATGTCAGTCAAAAATAATACACATGAATATATAAAATGTATACATAGGTAAATACACATGCATACATGTATATACACATGCAGATGCATGTGTACATATGCATATACACGTATACCCATACATACATGCAAACATACTTATATATGTGTGTATTCACACATGTGTCTGCATATGTATATATTTATACATACACATACACTTTTAACAGCCCCCATTTTTTAGATTTTATTGGGGAATTGGGGGAGGGGAACAGTGTTGGGGATTTGGGGAAGAACAGCCAAGTTGTTGTCCTTCAATCTTAGTTGTGGAGGTCGCAGCTAGCTCAGCTCCAAGTCCAGTCTTGCCACTCGGCTGAAGGTGCTGTGTTCAATTAGTTGTTGGTGGGTGTAGCCACCATCCCACGCGGGAGTCGAACCAGCAGCCTTGTTAAGAGCATGCACTCTATCCTCTGAGACGCTCGGGCGGCAGCTCAGCTCAAGGTGCTGAGTTCAGTTTTAGTTGCGGGCGGGCGTAGCCACCATCTCAAACAGGCAACCTTGTTGTTAGCAGCACGTGCTCTCACTTGCTGAGCCATCCTGCCACCTGTTGGCAGCTCAGCTCAGGTTCAGCTTACTGGCCCATGTGGGCATTGAACCGGCGACTCTGTTGCTCAGAGCTGTCACTCTTGAGCAAGCTCTTAACCAACTGAGCCACTAGGGTGGCCCACCTTTTTTTGTTTTGATATCTCGGTTTCTCATCATCAAGACCTATTGGTTTCCATTATCGATATTGGTTGGGCATATATAGTGTATCAGGCACAATAGAATATACTGAAAATATTATCTCTGCTTATTCTTAAAAAAAAAATACACCTCTTGTTTTTAAAAAATAGGCTTTTTAAAGAGAAGTCTTAGGTTCATAGCAAAATTGAGGGGAGGTAGAGAGATTTCCCATTTACCTCCCTCCCTGCACATGCATTGTCTCCCCCCATTAACAGCACCTCACACAGGAGTGGTACATTTCTTAAAACTGAAGGACCTACATTGAAACATCATCATCACCCAAAGGTCATAGTTCGTATGAGGATTCACTCTTGGTGTGCATTTATGGGTTTGGACACATTTATAATGCCATGTATCCATTTTATGGTATCAAACAATAATTTCAGTGCCCTAAAATATGTGCTCCACGTATTCATCCTCCCTTCCCCTAACTCCTGGCAACCACGGGTCTTATTGTCTCCATAGTTTTGCCTTTTCCAGAAGAGCATATAGTTGGAATCATACAATATATATAGCTTTTTCAGGTTGGATTCTTGCACTTGGTAATATGATTTTTGTTGTTGTTGTTCTTTTTTTTTTTTTTAACTGAGCCATCCTGCCACCTGTTGGCAGCTCAACGGCAACTCAGCTCGGGCTGGCCTCGAACAGCTGTTGCTCAGAGCTCAGCTCGCACTCTTGAGCGAGCTCTTAACCAACTGAGCCACTTGGCCGGCCCAAGTAATATGATTTTTGTTTCCTCCATGTCTCTTAATGGCTTGACCACTCATTACTCTTATAGTCTTGAATAGTATAGCCCTAACTAATATTCCATTGTCTGGATGTACCACAGTTCATTTACCTGTTCATGTACTGAAGGACATCTTGTTCGCTTCCGAGTTTTGGCAATTACGAGTAAAGCTGCTATAAACAACTGTGTGCAGTTTTTTGTGTGGACATCAATTTTCCATACTTTTTGATAAGTACCAAGGAGCATGATTGTTGGATCATATGATTAGGCATGATTAGTTTGTAAGGAATCACCAAACTGTCTTCCAATGTAGCAGTATCATTTTGCATTCCCACCAGCAATGAATGAGAGTTCCTAATGCTCCACACCCTAGTGTTGTCACTGTTCTAGATTTTTCCATTCTACTAGGTGAGTAGTGGTATATCATTGCTATAGTTTGCATTTTCCTGATGACATATGATGTGGAGCATCTTTTATATGCTTGTTTGCAAAGTATATATATCTTCTTTGATGGGGTATCTATTAAGATCTTTGACTCGTTGTAAACTTTTTAAATTGTTGTATATGGTCCTTTACCAGATGTCTTTTGCAAGTATTTTCTCTATGTCTGTGGCTTGTCTTTCCAATCTTTTGACAGTGTCTTTTGGAGAACAAAATTTTTAAATTTTAATCAAGTCCAGCTTATCCGTTATGTCTTTCATGGATCATGCCTGTTCTATTATATTTAAAAGGTAATTTGCTACATCCTCAATCATCTAGATTTTCTCTTATGTTATCTTCCAGGAGTTTTATAGTTTTGTATTTTACATTTAAGACTGCGATCCATTTTGAGTTATTTTTTGTGATGGATGTAAGTTCTTTGCCTAGATTTATTTATTTATTTAGCATTTATTTATTTATTTATTTAGACTTTATTCCCTGGCACTGGAACCCTGGGCTGGGGAACCTGGTGTGGGGCTGGGATCTCTGGCTATTCCAGGGCTTGGGGGGACATCCGTAGCCGAGATATCCCTCCCAAGTTTTAATGCTCACACATGGGTGTGGGAACAGCCTGTTCTGTGTCCCTGCCCCTTCTACCAGTTTCAAGGTGGTTTCTTCTGTATGTCCTTAGTTGTAGGGCTTCAGTTTAGCCTGACTTCAGGCAATTCTCAATGAGGGGAGTTCTGTGGTTTAGTTTTAAATGATGTGGTCCTGAGAGGAGGCGAGCACAAGCATTTACCTTCTCTGCCATCTTGACAGAAAAAAAAAAATTGGTTTTTTAAAAATCTTTCAGAAAGTCTTTCAAACTAGAGAAAATACACATTTATTATTGTTATTGTTCAATAAACTATAAAAAATTTCTTTACTTTGGGTTGAAATTGCAGCAAATTCTTTTGAAATAAAAGGTTTGGGGGGAAGGTAACAAATGCGAGGTCCTTGATGGGGAACTATGAGATGAGACTAATAATGCTTAAAGCAGGAGTGAGGAGACACCACATGGGGGTGAACTCAGCCTGTAAAAATGTTAGTTTACATTAAACATGGTTTTGAAAAATCTTCAATTTTGGATACCTGTGGCCAATATGTGCACTTACCAGCCCAACTCAGTTTCTTTTCTTCCTCACTTCCTCCTCATTGAGTGTGTGCTCCCTGGTCTACAGATGTTCTCCAGATTAGTTCTCCAAAGTCTTTGTTAGTGTTAGTGTTTCATTCAAAATCCAGCTTTTCTTTTGACCTATTTTTCATTTACAAAACTTTCTTGAGACAATATAGCTTTAAATATTATATGTAGTATTTGGTTATATGTAGAAAGTTGTGTTCACTGTACCTCTTTTGCATATAATATGATGAACCAATTTTTATTATGGCCAGCCAATACGTTCAATAATGGTGATCTTGGGTCCTATAAAGATACCCTACATAAGATACTTGAATTCTAATGAAGCTGGATAATTCATTCTTTATTCTGTCAAGGAACTGTTCCTGCTGGGTCTTGTTCATCATCAAATTAGTTTAGTAAAATGGAAGTACAGCATTAGAATTCATAAACACAAAAGAAATGTTTACCATTGCATTGTTCATGATGTGTGCTTTGATTTTTATGTAAAAGTCAAGAGACTTTGACAGCATTTATTCCTTTCCTCACCAAGCGTTTCGAATATCATTGCCCATTGAATGTTATCACCTACTGGAGGGAAGTAAGACTGTAGATGTCAATATGAAATGTGTATTTCAGTGCCACAAGTATGATATATAAAGAAATCACTGAAAAAAAATCATAATTTTAGTTATGTTTTAAGATATTAAGAAATAGTTTCTTATACCTTGTTTAAGCTTTGACTTTATTGTAGAAATGTTACTGACTAGCATTTTGGAAGGTGTACTTTCAGGAAAGATGTTGGGAAGTAAATACTGAACAATTGCAGTTACAAATAAATTTTAAAGGTCAGTCCTATAATATGTTCTTATGTGATTCTTCAGTTGAGGAACATTAGGTGACATAGGGATGGCATTGAGGGTGCAGTTGAGAGGCAGCGTGGGAATAAGGGTACAGACTCGAGACCCGCATTGCTGGAGACTGAATGCTGGCTTGGCCATTTGCGGTCAGTGTCTGTGCCTCAGTTCTTTCAACTGTACAGTGAGGATAATCACAGCACTCCTCCTGTAGTTGTGGTGAAGTTAACCTGAGTTAATGTATAGAACTGTTTTAGGAAAACGCCAGACACTCACATATTAAGGAAAGTGTGAGTGTTAGCTTTTATCATTAATATTACTCTTATTGAGAACATCCCTGATTCTCTGTACCAGAAAAAAAGGTAAATAACAAGTACCCATATAGTAGAAATTAATTTATTTTCAAATTCCTGGTATGGAAGAGTCTTTAGGAAAATAACCTCTTCTGGCCTTGAGGACCTTGCATTGAGCCAGCCCCAGTTATTCATGACCAAGTTGGACCATCGCCATCCACATTGAGTTCCCGGTTTTTGACTGTGAATGCATTACCGTCCATCCCATTCAAGGAGTGCTCACCTGTACTCTGAAGGCTATAGCAAATGATTGAGTCTTCCTTATTTTTTTCCTAGCATAATTAGCTTTTCAGAAGTAACATTTGATGGCAAAATACTCTACAGTTGTTTTCACAAGTGAATGAAGAGTGAATGTAAAGATTTTCACACTGCACGTGTTGGGAGCACTGATACACTCCATGGCACAAAGTGTTGTCATCATTCTGGATGGAAGGTAGGTTTACAAAGAGTGAAAACATTGTCAACTTCTGCAGGTGTTCATTTTTTAATGGTAATCATTGCCTAAAGTTTGCAACACGTCTTTTATTTCACTCAGTACATCTGGAGTTGGTGATTGCAATTAAAAAAAAAAATTTGGATTCTGGCTGTTAAGACACTGAGAAGGGTATACAGTCTAGTGAGTTCTGCCTCCTGAGGATCGACAATACTCATTACACATTTCTGCAAAATCCCTAGCCTCCTGTATCACCGTAATTGCTCTTATACCACAGCAGTGCACTATGGTTTGCTCTGGTTATTTGTAAATCAGTTCGATATTTACTTTGAGTGGGAAGAATCCATGAGTACTCTTCTCTCAGCCCAGGAGAGAAGAGATGGGGTGCTGTTAAATAAAACAGAAATAGAGAATAAAGTGGGAGTTTCCTGGCTTGTGTATTCAATGGGGGAAGTAAAACATTTCAGACAGAAGTTAACTTTTCTCTGGTTCTTTTGTATCAAAAATCGAGGCAGCCTGCGTGATAGGGCGGGGGGCGGGGGGGAGCTCTGTTTCCACCAGCTCCTCCAGTTTCTTGTAGGCTCCTTATAGAAGAAAGAAGCTCATTAGGATTACATTTGCTATCCTTTGCATTCCCCACAGGCACCCTTTGGGTGGAGGAAGTGAGAAAAGCCAGGAAAGCAGTGAAAATAACCACTATTAAATTAGCTGAAATCTGGCATTAATACACATTTAAAATAAACTTAGAATGTTATTTTTCTGTCTGTTTCTGTGGTTGGAATTCTCTATGAAGGACTATGAACATTTGTTGCAAGATTTTTTGGTATTCTAGTGCAGCTTGTGTGGGAGCAGATAGGTTAGTGTAAACTTTGACAACTTTGTAATGCTCTCACAGAGTAGAAACTATATTTTTTAGAGTAGTTACTGTCTGTGAGGCAATTATTTGCACTTCATTACCTAGGAGCTTATTCCTTAATTGTTGTTGGCCTTGTTTCTTCTTGCATCTAGCAAGATGTTTGGAATAAACCTTGTTAACATCCTGAGGGGTGCATAACATGCCTTTGACTTATTTTGCATTCCCTACATGACCTAGCAGTCCTAAGCACTTTAAGTGGTATTCAGTAAATACTTGATGAATCCATTACACTTTCTGACTTTTCCGTAGGGAATAAGGATAGCTGTTACCTTATAGTTACTCTACAGAGAACTGATTGTTTCCTAAGATCCCCATGGTAAATGAGGTTCCCATCTGCATCTGTTGTTTGGGTATAAACCATTTGCTTGTGATTATTAGTCTTTAGTAATTTAGAAATGATTGGACTTTGTTCTTTCCTCACAGTTTTGTGGTTGCTGGTCTCAGCAGAGGCGGTACAAGGTAGTGGCTAAGAGTAGGGGCTAATCCTGCTTTTGCCACTTATTAGCTGTGTGACCATGAAGGTTGTAATAGTACTTGTTAATGGGAGTGTTAAATAGACGTGCATGAGTTAGAAAAGAGCCTGTTAACAACACTAGTGGTAGCTTTTATGAGTAGCCTCTTTTTTTTTTTTTCCTGATACTTATACTAGTTTTTTAAAATTAAATTTATTGGGGTAACATTGGTTAATAACATTATAAAATTTTCAGATGTACAAGATTATAATTTGACATCTGTGTACTCTATGACATGCTCCCTACCAGAAGTCTAATTTCCTTCCATTACCATATATTTGACCCCCTTTACCCACTTTGCCTTCCCTCTACCCTCCACCCTCTCTGGTAAAAATCATTCTGTTGTCTGTAGCTACGAGTTTATTTTTGTTTGTTTTTATTAGTTTATTTTTGTTTTATATTCCACATATGAGTGAAATCAGACTCTTTTTGTCATTTTCCATCTGATGTATTTTACTTAGCATAATACTCTCAAGATCCATCTATGTTGTGGCAAATGGAAATATTGTATCTTTTTTGTGGCTGAGTAGTACAGAAGGTGCCAAAAAAATGTATATACATTTTAAAAATGGAAAACTGTATTAAAATTGTAATACTCAATATATACTGATAACAAAAGATGAATACAAGTCACGTTTGCCTTCTGCAATTACAAGAGGTGCTCAAAGTGGTTACCATCAGCATCCAGACACTTCTGGTTAAGGCAAACTACTGCTTGAGCAACGTTGACCAAAATGTCCTGTTGTATACATTTTTTGGCACCCTGGTATTTTATCGTGTGCGTGTGTGTATATGTGTGTACTTGACATTTTCATTACCCAATCATCCGTCAGTGGACAGTTAGGTTGTTGCCATATCTTGGCTCTTATAAATAATGCTACAGTGAATATAGGGTACATATATCTCTATGAATAAGTGTTTTTATATTTTCAGGTAAATATTCAGGAGAATAATTGCTGGCTCATATGGTAGATTTATTTTTAATTTTTTGAGAAAACTCCATATTGATTTTCATAGTGCTGTACAAATTTACATTCCCATTAATAGTGTAGGAGAGTCCCCTTTTCTCCACATCCTCTCTAACACTTATTTCTTTTTAATAATAGCCATTCTAACTGGTGTGAGATGGTATCTTTTTATGGTTTAGATTTGCATTTCCCTGATTAGTGATGTTGATCACCTTTTCATATCTATGTTGGCTGTGTCTGTATGTCTTTCTTAGAAAAGAATCTATTCATGTCCTCAGCTCATTTTTTTTATTTTACTTTTTAAGATTTTGTTGAGGAATTGGGGAAGGGGAACAGCCAAGTTGTTTTTATTCAATCTTAGTTGTAGAAGGAACAGCTAGCTCAGCTCCAAGTCCAGTCACCATCTGGCTGCCCATCTGCAGCTCGTGGCCACTTAGCTCAAGGTGCCGTGTTCAATCTTAGTTGCTGGTGGGTATAGCTACCATCCCATGCAGGAGTTGAACCGACAACCTTGTTGTTAGGAGAAGGTGCTCTCACCAGGTGAGCCATCCTGCCACCTGTTGGCTGCAGCTCAGCTCAGGCACAGCTCACTGGCCCATGTGGGAATCGAACTAGTGACCCTGTTGCTCAGATCTTGTGCTCTTAACCAACTGAGCCAGTCAGCCAGCCTCTCAGCACATTTTTTTAATTGGGTTGTCTTTTTGTTCTTGTTGTGGAGTTGTGTGAGTTCTTTATATATTTTGGATATTAGCCACTTATCAATGGTATCCTTTGCAAATATCTTCTCTCATTTGGTTGGTTGACTTTTTGTTTTGTTGATGGATTCTTTTGCTGTGCAGAAGCTTTTTAGTTTGATGTAGTCCCATTCATTTATTTTTGCTTTTACTTCCCTTGCCTTTGAGGTCAAGTTCACAAAAGCTCCTTTGAGACTCAGGTCCATAAGTTTAGTGCCTATGTTTTCTTCTATGTATTTTATTGTTTTAGGTCTTACATTCAAGTCTTTAATCCATTTTGTGTTATTTTTTGTGTATGGTGTAGGTGGTAGTCTAGGTTCATTCTATTGAATGTAGCTGTCCAATTTTCCCAAAGCCATTTGTTGAAAAGACTTACCTTTCTCCACTGTATATTTTTGGCTCCTTTGTCAAAAATAAGTTGTCCATACATGTGTAAGTTAATTTCTGGGCTCTCAGTTTGGTTCCATTGGTCTGGATGTGTGTTTTTATGTCAATATCATTCTGTTTTGATTACTGTAGCTTTGTGGTATATTTTGAAATCAGGGAGTGTGTTACTACCGACTTTGTTCTTTTTCTCAGGATTCATTTGGCTATTGGGAATCTTTTTTGGTTCCATACAAATTTATGATTTTTTTTGGTTCTATTTCTGTGAAAGTACCATTGGGATTTTGATAGGGATTGCATTAAATCTGTATATTGCTTTAGGTAATGTAGACATTTTAACAATGTTACTCCTGATCAATTAACACGGAATATCTTTTTGCTTCTTTGTGTCTTATTCAATTTCCTCAATGACTTGTAGTATTCCATGTACAGATCCTGCATCTCCTTTGTTAAGTTTATTTCCAGGTATTTTTTTTTTAATTGTGATTGTAAATGGGATTGTTTTCTTCATTACACTCTCTGATATTATTTTGTTAGTATATAGAAACACAACAGAACTTTGTGTATTGATTTTACATCCTAAAACTTTACTGTATTTATTTATTGTTTTAAATAGTTGGAGTCTTTAGGCTTTTCTATATATAGAAACATGTCATCTTCAAATAGTGACAACGTTACCTCTTTCCCAATTTGGATGCCTTTTGATTCTTTTTCTTGCCTAATTGCACTGGCTAGGACTCCCAGTACTGTTTGAATAACAGTGGTGAGAGTAGGCATCTTTGTCTTGTTCCTGATTTTAGAGGAAAAGCTGGTAGTTTTTCACCATTGACTGTGATGTTAGCTAAGTGTCATAGATGGCCTTTATTACATTGAGGCAGCTTCCTTCTGTACCCATTTTATGAAGTGTTTTATCATAAATGGACGTTATATTTTGTAAAAGCTTACTTTTTAAAAAAGTGAGTTTAGCTACATGATTTTTTTTTTCTTTTGAGGGCAGTGTCACTGGCCCTCATATGTGGGACCCGAACCAGGGCCGCTGGCTTCCCAAGCCAGTGCTTAACCACCGCGCCACTCGGCTGGACCTAAAAAAGTGAGTTTGGGACAGTTTTTTAGTTTCATGATATATGGAAATATTTGAAGTTGACACACTGTCTGGAAATGCAGCCACTTGATTTACTTAGACTAGTTAGTAGTTCCTTGTGAGTTAGGTTTACTTTCATTGACTTGGGCTTCATTCTTTATCATAAGCTATTTTCTTAAAGATTTTACTCCCATAGAAGATAATTTTGTCAGGAGGAGACAGGCTAAATTACAGTTAGAATATTGCTTATTTCTACCAGGTTTCTGCAGTGCTAAACTAATTATAGGTAGTCTCTAATAGGTTGATAGGACCCTTCATAATACTAATGCAGCCAATTTAGACTTTGAGATTTTTCTTTGATGAGAAGAATGTTTGAGGTTTTTTTTTTTTTTAGCTTTAACGATGTATTTTTTAAAAAGAACTGTGTAACTTGCTCTTTTTTTTTTTTGTTAAATACTTTTAGACTATTACATCTTTCTTAATTTTTTATATTGAGGTATAAAAGTATTCTCCTGGCTTTAGCAAATGTATTGGATTGTCATAAAAGTCATGACGTATTTTTCCTGTTTTTTGTTGCAAAAATACGTCATGACTTTTCTGACAACCCAATAATAACATTGAACTGCAGAAAGCCATTAAACATCACTCTCTAGAGCCTGTAGGCCATTAGTTGAATATTTTAAAAATTGATCTCATAGGTTGATTAAGTAACTATTTCCCCATTGGATCTACACAGATTTAAATGACCTGGTTCTGATATTTTGTTATTTTTGAAATATGTTTATTCAGATCCATTATGAGGACTAGGGTTTGTAAGTCCCCTCTCTTAACTCCAGAGAAATTGACCTAATATTACCGCTCATCTACAATTCCAAGTTATCAATTAGCTGTCAAGTTTGCTGCTTTAGAGATCAAATAGGCTCTAAAATCCAACTCTAAATCTCTATAGATTTATTTCTAACCACATCTGAATCATGGTCCACTGTTGTAAAGTGCTGAATTAAATCAACCAGATGCTATTTCTGACCCTAGTTCTTACTGTCAAAATGAAACTTCCAGTGGATCAATTAGGAAACATTGATTTTTTTTTTTAAAGGCTCTTATGCTAGATAGAACTTCTAAACCACAAAAGTATCTCTGTATATTTACGTACAGATTTGATCAGTAACTCAGATGATCTCCTAATCTTAGCCAATATGATGTTGAAGTACAATTTGCAATGAACTACGGTGTGTTTTATAAATGAATACCCATAAGTATTCATTGCTTAATGCAAGCAGGAAATATGGGCACCACATTTAGAGTGTGTGTTTCATTTTCAAGGATGCATTTTAACACTAGAGATGGTAAAGATTTTGAAATCAAGCCACTTTGCTTACTTAAAATATTCTGTATTAGTTATTGTCAATTTTGAGTAAATTAACTCAATGGGAATTTTAGGTTACGCATACTACAAATTAGAAAAATTGGGGGTGAGGATGAGGGAGAAGGGGAAGGGATTAGACAGCATAAATAGGTAACTACAGTATTGTCACAGTGATATGAAACACAGTTTGAGGAATATAATGTTAAAATTTTGTGGGGTGTCAGATGGTCACATGTTTTGTTAGGGAGACCACTTCATGAATGGAGTAGAGGCTTGATCACTGCACTGTACACCTGAAATTGATGTTGTATAATATTGTATGCCAACTCTAATTGAATATATAGATAGTCACGGGATGTGGATTATACGGTTGGAAGGGAGTCAAAGGAATTGTAATAGATAGTATGATATGGGGGGGAGGAATGGGGGGAGAATCGGGGGAGGGGGTTGTCACTTTGAGGGGTAAAAGTATAATTATTGCACTGTGTTGTACACCTGAAGCTAATTAAAAATAAATTAATTAAAAGAAAATAAAAAAATAAAATGCTGAAAAAAAAAGGAAAATAAATCCTGTGTTCTGTGATAGTATTTACCAAAAACTCCTTCACAAGCATTAATAACCCAAACAGATTTACAAGTATTTAAATTAAAATATTTATTCACGAACAAACCTATACATAGATAGAACACAACTGGATTGATTCCATTACATATTATTTGTATTTCACAGATGGTGATTCTAATTAGTTGCTTTTTCACATTTGAGCTCTGGCTTTATGTAATACAACTATTTTTATAATGAACTATCGATAATAAAATATACAAGTGAATATTGCTTTAAAATAATCATCATGTGGGAGGTTATAAACTTATTCAGTAATTGTTACTACTATCCCAAACATTTTTGTTTCTTCTGTTTTGAAATTACATAGGAAGATATGGAATCCAAAGATAAATTACCTTTTCCTGCAATGGCTGTTTGGTGTAATTTGACAATTGAAAATATTTATTGGGCCAGCTGAGTGGCGTGGTTGTTAAGCGTGGGCTTGGGAAGCCAGCGGCCCCGGTTCGGGTCCCACATATGAGGGCCAGTGACACTGCCCTCAAAAAAAAAAAAAAAAAAGGAAATATTTATTAAATGCCAAATTGTCCCAGTTACTATTAAAAACTCTCATAATCTGGGAATCTTCTTTGTTGTCATATAATGAAAATTTGAGGATGTAAACATGTAAATTACAGTACAATAGCTAAATACAAATATTTATGAGAGTAGACGGCATTTCATAATTTATTGATAATACTTTACATTTATTTTGTATTTTACAGCTGTCAAATTACTTCCATGTACATCATCTTAACTGCTTTTCACAATAACCAGGAATACAGGCTAGATATTATCATCATTAAATAATGATAAATAGGCTAGAGATTAGAAGACTTATATGAGGTCATAATTAATAAATATAATTCCAGAGGTAAAATCAAGATCATTAAAAAATACACTCTAGGATTCACACTGATATATATATATATATATATATATATATATATATATATATATATCTATGAAACGTTTTTAGGAATTGGAATATAAAGTGGGTCTTAAAAGAAAATACAGATAGGACATCATGGAAAAATACAAATGAGAAAGTCCAAGCAACATTCTAAGACTACAGAGACCTGAATTTTGCTAGATCGGAAGGTTTGAGTAGGGGCCTGCTGGTAGACAGTTCCTGGAAAAGTGGTTTATGGATAGATTTGATTTCCAGCTACGGGTGACATTTGGCAATGTCTGGGGACATTTTTGGTTGTCACAACTGAAGAGTTAAGGGGGTACTACTGGCATCTAGTTGGTAGGACCGATGTGCTCCTAAATATTATACAACCCACAAGACCGCTCTACACAGGAAGTAGTTTTCTGGTCCCAAATGTCAACAGCGCTGAGATAGAGAAACCCTGGGCTAGATTGTAGAGGGCGGAAAATGTGATTCAAGGTGCTACAGTTGAACTAAACACTGTATGCATTAGAAAGCCAGCGAGTGTTTTGTTTTGTTTTAAGGAGGGAGCACTTAGTGGAAGTAGGTCAGAGATGCTAATCTGTAAAGTCAATTTGCCCTTCTGAGTTCTTTAACAGAAATAAAACACCAAACTGGTACCTTATGCATATAGGGAACTACAAAATTTCTTTGTGATAAGTTTTTCCGGAGCTCCTGGAAATGAAGAGGTGGGCCTGGAACGGTACTGAAAGCTTTTAGGCAAATCCTTGCACATTGTGTGAGATAATGAGAATTTAGCTTGCAGAGAGATGGAATGGAACAGCCAGTGCACATTTCTTTTACCTAAATGACTCGGGAAGCTCCTGTTTCACCCGGCACAGCTAGAAGGGCACAACCAGACTGCCGATGCGTATAAATCACAGAAATGGTTTATAGCAAGGGCAGAGTGTGCTGATGTGATCCATGCTCTCCAAAGCATCAATGGGACATTCCTCACCATGATGAGATGTGAATGCTGCCAGCAGTGATGACAATCTTGGATTTATCCGACCATCCTCAATTCTGAATAGCTCACCCAGTGCGAGTTTCCTTAGCCCCCGCCCCCAATTTTAACCTCCAGCTGCCTGAGCTTTCAAATATATGAGCGACACATGATAAAATTTAGAGGTGAGCATGTGCTGATTGTGTAATCATTTTTCAATTGCTTTTCAAGCTTTTTACTTCTCACTTACATAATGCTAGTTTTCCTTGAGTTTCATGTGCTGAAAGCCAGTTCCCTCTTCTTTGCTGTTACATGTACTTCTCTAAAAGACATTCTCATGTGAGAAGTTACACACTAACAATGTAACTCTGTTGCTTTGGTGGGGGTAATGAAAAATGAAAGATAAATGCCAGGTTATCATTTGATAGTGTGCTTGTGACCAGGATTAATGAATGGGTTGCCAGGCCTGCTCTCTAGGAAGAATATGATTAATGTGATGCAAATGTCACCCAATCTAAAACCTGTAGGTTTTCAGGTATCTGGGATAGGCTATTATATGCTTTAAGCAAAAGTGCATGTTTGCTGCAGCTGTAAACTATATTGAGGGCCAAGAGAATATCAAACCATATAGATTGCTTCTAATGAATTCAATCCTGAAAGAAGGTCGGTCTGAAACAATTTTACTTTGGTTTTCAAAATCACATGGCAGAGAGTGTGTCCTGAGACACACGCATGAGCTCCAGGGCTAAGCCAAAGGAAATAAAACATGCCTAGGAGAAGTCCTAAAAATACTCAAAAGGCTTGGAGTCTTTTTTTTTTTTTTTTTGAGGGCAGTGTCACTGGCCCTCATATGTGGGACCCGAACTGGGGCCGCTGGCGTCCCAAGCCAGTGCTCAACCACCGTGCCACTCGGCCGGCCCTGAAGTCATTGTGATGATACTTGTCAAAATATTGCTTAAGAGTCCTTAATGAATTTTATGGCACTAGGCTTGATGAGAAAAATAACAGAACTCAGGTTATATAGCTCTCAGGTCGTATTAAATAATATATAATGTGATTGGTTGCTAAATACCTTGACTTTTCTGCACTTTAGAAATTTTTATGCTATATAGTACTGAAAATGGTTAAATATATTATTTATGGGTCTTTCTATAGAAAACATAGGCATTTGAACCTTGAACTTAAGTGTAGTCTCCAATTATAAAATAATGTTCATCTTGCTTAATTTATGTTTACAGACCTTTCTTTAGAGAAGCAATTAGCTAAAGGTATGTACAATGATTTTTCCTTTTGACTTTGGTTTTGGGTGCTAAGATCCGGAGTTATAGAAGAGATCAATATACCTAAACCATGTTGGCTTGTATGGTTTAAACCAGGGGTTGGCAAACTGTGGCTTGCGAGCTACATGCTACTCTTTGGGTAGGTACAGGTGGCTCTAAAGTATAATTGAAAATGAAAATAAAACTGTCATAGTTTCATTTATAAAACTTTTAAAGGACATTATTCACATAATTGCGATTTCATTTGTTTTATGGCTCTCGAATAATTTTTAAATTGTTGTGAGGGACAAAATTGGCTCTTCTGTCTAAAAAGTTTGCCCCACCCCTGGTTTATACTATAGAAAGATGGTCCAGGGCTATTAGATAATAGATAATTATCTATAGATCCCCTATGTGTATTGTAAGAGTCATTAAATAAATGAAAACTAAATTTTAGGCAATTCATGCCTGTTGAGACATGACAACTTAGTTATTTATGCATTAAAATCCAAATTATTATCACCATCCAATGTAGATAACATTCCATCTTTCACAAATAATAGACTTTCATATCTAATCACTTGGTAAATGATATTTGAATGTTTACTAAAATGGAAGTCAGTTGAAATGATAACCTTTACCCATGGAACAGCTTGGTTTTTCTTTGAAAATTAGCTTTTCCCTGAGAAATGTTCTCCTCGTGTATTTCAGTTTGTGTAATAAAAGAATCGTGATGTTATAATCCTTGTTGATAGCAATACCGTAGATATTCGAAAAGTGGAGCCTTGACCGTGAGTAATAAAAATAAGCGATTGTATAAATTTCAGCGCACTCTGCTAGCATACAGTAGATACACAATAAAAAATGTTTTGGTTTATTTAAATTCCACCTTACTACAGCCTGGTTTAAACATCCCTGTTGCCTTTTTCTGTTTAACTTCACCCTGAGCCCATCCTTGTAAAATGCCTCTCTGCCTACATACAGCTAGCCACCAACTGGCATTCGACAATACCGCTTTCCACAGGCATGACTGGATGAATTTTCTATTGCTCCATAACAAATGACCACGGACTTAGTGGCTTAAAACAACACCCATTTACTACCTCACAGTTCTGAGGGTCAGAAATCTGGGAACAGTGTGGCTCAGCTAGGTTCTTTGTTTCTAATATCACAAGGTTGTTATCACAGAGTTAAGTGGCCTTGTTCCTTTCTGGGGATGAATCCAGTTCCAAGCTCATTCTTGCTCTAACTGAATTCAGTTCCTTGCAGTTGTAGGAGAGGTCCTTGTGTCCTTGTGGGCCGTCAGCCAGGGGCCAGTCTTTGCGTCTGGAGGCTTATCTGCATTCTCTTAAGTGCTTTCTGCTTTATAAGCGTCTCCCCCTCTCAGCCCTCAGCAACAGTGGGTCAGGTCCTTCTTACACTTCACATCTCTCTAGCTCTAGCCAGAGAAAGTTCTCTGCTTTGAGGAGCTTGCATTATTAAATTTGGCTCACCTGGATAACCCAGGGCCATGTCTCTGTTTTAAAGTTTGTAATGTTACTACATCTGAAAAAAAGAAAAATAATTTTTAATTGTAATACCTAACCTGAACTGATGTGAGGCCATTTGTAGTCTTCATTCCAGTTCATGTATGTTATATGCTTCACTACAGGATATTAGTGTGTTTAATTATCGCATGGTACTCTAACCTCTCAGACAGAATAATATATGAAATATCACCACATTACCTTCCTAAAATCTGGAAAATTCTGAGTTCAGCAACAATCTGACCTCCATCATTTTGGTAATGACAGCTTCCTGAGTTTTGGAGTCCTGCATTCCATTGATACGCCATATGGTTTTATGACTGTCTTTCCTTCTTTATGATGTTAGGTGTCAAATAGTATTTGTTTAAAATTAAAATGAATCATATTTGGCTGTGTTTTGTTGAAAGCACTTTTGAAAATCGCCCACCCATTGTACTAATAACACACATCGCTTTTGAGAACTGATGTCACACAGCCAGGCCAAAGAAACAGGCTCCAAGAATGTGTTGCCAAGACTATTGAGAAGCAAAATGTGTATTAACCGTGTAGGGAGGAGACCTCTTTCTTTCAGGGATATGCTTGGTTTTCAGTTAACAAAAAATTCTGGGCATTGCTCCAGAATTTAAATTTACAGCATTGATAGCAACACATGAATCCGAAAGTTGGAAGATTATGTTAATCGTGGCGGATTCCCATAAGACACCCTGGACCTCTCCAATGCTAGATGGGGAAATTTTCTGTGTATATCTAGCAGCCTTGCTAATTTACTAATTTATTTAATTTATGATGCTAAAAATATTGCTTTTCTTTAGCTTATTCTTTTATTTTGAATTTAGCTACTGCTAACAATTCATCTAGTAAATTTCTTCACTTGATTTTTCAAAGGCTTAAAGAAAGCTTATTCAAAAATAAACCTATGGCTGACACAATGAATATTTAAACCAAGAATCTCATAGGTTGGAGCTGTGAGTGTGTTGACCTAGCCTTAAATATCTTCCAGAAAAAGGGGTGACTGATAGATGAAAATTCCCTGCCTCCTTTTCTATCCTTTCTGGGGTTTTATTAGATAAGCTCCAAGTTACTTATGTTAGTTAGCAGTAAGCCTTGGGCTCTTATATTTCTGTCAGGAGTTATTCGGATCAGGCTCAGAGAATGTTGCTTGGTACCCTGAAATGTATGCTAAGAGGATGAAAAAGGGCTGTGAACTTGTTCTTTATTTCTGGTTCTCTGTGTGCTCCCCAAAATACCAAAGGGTGATGATGGTGTGTTTGCTACTGTTGCTGCTGCTGTTATCATTTTCATTGGCTGATTTCTGGATGAAATAGCCTTACTTAGATATCCAAATACTCATTTAGTTAAAATATATCTACTGTGGTGGATGAGTGTTCCCTAAAATATGACTGATTCTGTTCCATCCTCAAGTTCTGTAACTGCATTGCAGATGCTTTGGTATTTTGACTTTGCTTTCCTTGGCAGGTGTACCTCTTTTTTAAGAAGTAAATAGTAGGTAAAATGAAGAAATAAATATTTCTTTCTACTTGTCCAGCATATCTTCACTTGTTTTGGGTATAGGACATTTGAGAGTAGAAGATGTATTTTATTAGCCATCATGAGTTTATTATCTACTACTATTTCAGAATCCCTTGGATCAAAATTATCTAATTCATTTAAAATATTGTTTTCACATTCTATTATTTATTCAGGATTAATTATCTCACCTAATGATAAAAGTAACACTTCCTTGTTTTTGTCCAAAAATTTTTATGTTTTAAGTTCAAGGTGAGTGTGTGGGTTGGGTGGAAATTATAGTTTTGATGTTCTTTAATTTGATTAGTGTTCAGATGATCAGATAACTTTTAACCTATTTTTATGTAACATTGATACGCTTTTGACCATATTCTTCTTCAGCTTTTGAGAATAAAGAATACTCCCTTTACCAGTAGCTCTCAGACATTTAGTCTGAGGACCCTTGGAGGTCCCCCAAATATTTCAGGTTTCCACAAATTCTTCCCTTTTCCGAGTACATACCTGTGTGAGGTCAGAATCTTTATTACCTTCATGCAAAACAATATATCTCAAAAGAATCCAGCTAGCTTTTATTAAGCCAGGCAATAAAGAGATTAACAAAAATGTAGAACAATTCCACTCTTCTCACTAATTTCTTTTGTTTTAGAAAGTATAGTTATTTTTCATAAAAGATACATATGCAATGGATCATAAAAGATGCAATATATTTAATATTGTTATTTATAATGCTGTAACAAATATTTAAACATTTCTCAGTTTTAATTGTTCATAGGTAAATGTTGATAGATACAACCCATATAAATAAAAGATCACTGTGGTCCTCCGTAATTTTTAAGGGCTTACAGGGGTTCTGAGACCAAAAATTTGAGAAGACATGCCTTTCATAAGGCCTGCTAAACTTGCATTTCCTTGAAATCTTTTCTTTGAGTGCTAACACCTGGCTCCAAGGGCTTTATAAATATTTTATATTTAATTACTGATATTTCTATTTAGTTTTCCGATCTAAACAAGATCAGAAAAGCAATGCTATGTTCTGATATTTCTCCAGGGACATGTAACTGTTTTAGGGACTGGCAGCCTGAGGTGGGAAGCAGAATGTTGGGTCATGTACTCTTGAAGTCATCAAAGAGTAAAGGGAAGAGAACAGTGAGCGGCTGCATACTTATCACTCAGCTTTACCAAATCTCAACATTTTGCTGTATTCGCTCAATTTGACCCTGACCTTCCTACCTCTTCCTTCTTCTAAGACCCTTTGTGATTGCATTGGCCCCACCTTGATAATCTCCCCCATCTCAAATCTGCAAAACCCCTTTGCCACGATATGTAACATACTCACAAATTTCAGGGATTAAGAGGTAGACATCTTTGGAGAGGCCATTATTTTGCCTACCAGGGGTACCTATCTGTTGAAACTTGATTAGTTGTTAACACGTAACTCTCCAAAGTTGTTTCATTAACTTTTTCTTCCATCAGCAGTGCAGGAATTACTCAACTTCTACTCAACTTCCTTATCAACACCTGGTATTATCAGACTTAATATTTTTACTACTTTTAAGTATAAAATACTTTGTATTTTCTTTATTATTAGTAATGTTGATCATCTTTTCATTTTTATATTGTAGCTTTTCATAATCATTCTCTTCTTCCATTGGTTAAGAATATTTGCTCACCTTTCTTCGTTTCACATAGCCTTGTGCAGTCCTCTTACAGTTCATTTCTGTGGTTGACAATTTACCAGCCAGAAATACTTAGCATCATCTGCAAAATGAAAGACATCTATCAAGGTGTAAAATAAAACCAACGTCAGACTTAATGGTAATTAAGATTAATCCAGAGATTTACCAGAAAACTACTTTTGTATATACTGCTATTTTTTGTAAGTGTATCCTTGGTGATTTAAAAGGTATACACATTCATAGACACATTGTGGTTATACATGGTAGTAGTAAGGACATTGCCTATTGGTTTTACTCAGTTGGAACTTTTTTTCCTGAGCTGCCCAATAGGGTTTAATTTAAGTGCTGTCTGTATTCTTTCTATGTTGGGCCCTTGATGTATCGCTTACCTGATTTCTCTTCCCTCAGTAGCATGTACTGTCTGTCCATTCTGTATTACAGTTCTGGAGCCAGACTCATTTCTCCAAAGCATACCTTGAGAAAAATCCCACTTTTGGTTGCTCCCAATAGATTCCACAACCTTTCTTCATTCATGGATCCCTTTTAGAATTTAAAGATAGTTATAAATCCTTTTCCAGTGTGTATGCACACACACACACACACACACACACACACACACACACACACACACACACACACAGTAGTCATAGTTTCAGAGTGTTCATTGACCATATCTGTGGTCTCTGTATCCCGTATTAAAGCCTCTGACTTACAGGATTAAGTTGAAACTAGTCAGCCCACCCATCAAATCATGATGCCATTCATCATCTGATTCCTTAGATACCTGCCTCTCCAGATTAATTTCCTATTAGTATATCCTGCATAAGCATTCCCCTACTTGGAACATTCTTCAACCATTTTATGCTCTTAATAATTGAAGCTGGCTTTCTGAGCTTCTGGCCACAGGATCCTTACATCTAGAGTAATACCTTGGTTTGTGAGCATAATTCATTCCAGAAACAAACTACTCGTATTGCAAGACATTGCTCATTTACCACATTAAAATGTATTAGAAATGTTTGCTCGTCTTGCGGAACACTCACAAACTACGTTACTCGCGATCCAAGGTTTTACTGTATTTCTGGATGTCTGATAACCATATTCATAAGTAGAAGACTGCTCATGCCTTTGCCAATTGCCTTAGATGGCTTTCAGTGGTTTTTCTTTCCTCCATTTTTACTTTTAGTTATTTATTAAATTTTCATCTTTGAATAGCTTTCATGCCAGAAGCCATGTACAAGGGAAGACATTATTTCTTCTTTAAACAAACAAAGAAACAAAAAACTTTGGGATAGTTATTTGTTGCTCATAGTCTGTCCTCTCTCTCTTTTTAAAAAAATCCCATTTCTTGATTCCTTGCAGCATTCTGCAAGTTGTAGCTTTTTGGGTGTCTGATAATGGGAAAAGCGAGAGCTGATATAGTTAAGTGGTTATGAAGATGGATTCTAAAGCAACATGAACTTTCTGTCAGCAACTTAACAATTGCAAGTGTTAGAAAATGCATTGCAGATTCATTTAATTCAGGGCATTTTTTGACTCAGGTAACCAACAGTCCGGTAATATGTTCTCTTCATGTAGGGTTTGGTCTCAGCTCCAGCACCACTTGTCTGCCATGATCTTTTCCATGTCCTTCTTCTTGAGCTGTCTTTTCTTCAGAATACTTTCTCTCATAAGAAAGTGGCTGTCCTAGTTCTAGGCCCCATCCCCTGTATCCCATCATCCCAAAGTGCACACAATGCTTTCTCAACCCTAGAATAAGAACCTTAGAATTTCCTTTATTTGGAACCACTTAGGCCACATGCTAACCCCCATGGTTCAGGAAATCTCATGTACTTACTAGTTGGCTTGTAAAGGGGTTAGTGCTCATCCATAAAACAATTGTCTTTAAATAAATAAGTAAATGTAGCATATTTAAAAATGAACGCCTGGAACATAGAGTCTCCATACATCATACCTGGATGCATAACACTTAGATCCACAGCTTGATTGATCAAACAAATTAAATGACTAGTTTAAGACACCACCCTTAACTTGGCAGAACCTCATCTGAAAAAATCTGTACCCCAGAGGGTTAGGAGTGTCAAGAAATGTGAAGAGTTTGAGTTTTTATCCTACTTTGCAAGCTAATAAGTTAGCCTGCCACAATTCATGTTTGCTGGCTAAAGACACAAGATTCCTGATTCATATGCAAAAGACATCATTACTCACACTAGCAAATGAAGAGTAGATGTATTTGCACTAGTTTCCCCAGTCCTTGTTCCCACAGGGCAGATGCCTGCACGTGCGTGCACTGGGTTGCATTATAGAAAAGACACGCCCAACCAAGATTAGGGAGGCTGAATGTTTCATAATGTCCTCTAAGCAAACCAGCCTGACCTCTGCATCCAACAGAGTCATTATTTTTGTTATATTGGACAGTAAACAAGCTTCCCCTTTGTTCCAGAGAGAGATACTGTTTCTTCCAAGCCTGCTTGCTACACAAATAATCTTGAAAAGCTAGCCCAGAACAAAGGATCTTAGGGCTTCTGCTTGTAAAACATGTGTAAATGTGAGGCACCTGTTGAAAATTGTCTCCCAATAATACCTACCCCTCATTTCTACTCCATCTTGGCTTCTGGGGAATTTTCCCATGAGTATGCCATGCCACTGGCCACTCTAATTCATGTGGCTGACAGGAGCTGCATCAAATCTGATGAATTGGTCTCATGTAGTATTTAATGAAGATCACTGCCTATGGGATTCCAAACAGCATGATGAGGCCAACCTCATCCTCCAGGGGCTCCACTGTCCCCTCCCCCAGGCTCCCAAACCTCGCTAACTGAACAAATCCCATAACACATTAGGGTCAGCCTTAGAAAACCTGGTGGCTTTCTCCTTAGGTTTCTGTATTGACCTTTCCATTTGGGGCAAGGCATTAATCCAGGCACAGCTGGATGTATTAGTGATTGTATGTACCCTGGCTTGGCCCAAAATGACTAAGTCTAAGGCACTGCTATCACCCATACCAGCTCTGGCTGGTGAGCTAAGTCTGACCTGAATGCCTTCCAGAGTAAGTGGTGTCATTGATCACTTCAGCTAAATTAAAGTCAGGGACAAATTTCATACCACCTTTTCTAATTAGATGGCTGGCAGTTGTAGGGAAAACTGCCCACGGGGTGTGCATAAATAACAAGTCAGTTATGCCTCTGGGAAGCCCCGGATAATAAGGGTAACTTCATTTTATAAGGATTTCTGCAATTTCCAGAGAGCTATGTGGTCTAATGGTAGTGTTTCTAGAAGCAGGTCTAGGGTTGATTTAAACCTGTGTTAACTCATTTAACAGAACCTACGGGTGCCTGTGTGATCGGGCCTCTGTCCACCTGGCCAGCTTTATTTTGTCCTAGCCTTCCCCTCACTCTGCATCCTTCAATCCCCTTAGGTTCACCGGGCTCTCTCTGGCCACGAAGCCCTTGCCCAAGCTGGGACCTCAGTATAAATGCTTTTCCCATCAACCTCAGCCTAATTAATTTCTATTTACTTTTCCTTGTCTTATCCTCTCCTACCCTCATATCCTATTGTACTATATCTTGTATTTTTGAGGTATTTTTATTGCTTCATGGCACTTATCAACTTATCACAATTTTACTTTGCATCTACTAGAATTGTTTCATTAGCATCTATTCATTGCTAAACTGTATGCTCTATTTTGGCTGGAGATGCATTTGTTTTTGCTAATCTTTATATTCCTGCACTTTCCTTGCACAGTCTCTGGAAAGTAGCCAGTGTTTAGTAAATACTTATTAAATGAATTAATTTTTTTAGTGTATTTAAAAGTATGTGTTTGGAAAGGATATTAGTGCCAGGCCCTTGGGCGGTCATCTCTGGTATGTCAGACCTGGCTCACCATAGCGGATGTAGCTTGATTGACCAGGAAAGGAGATCAGTGGTAAGACAGCAAGTAAAATACAGGATGGTGTGAATGGCGAAGGAAGCGGAAAGTAAGGTGGGCCAAACAGAGTTCTGAAGCACTTGGGAAAGCACACCTTAAGGCTAAAGTGTGTACTATTCACTGCCTGGAAATCAGTCCCCCAAATGGGTAGGCAATAGATAAGCAAGAGGCAACTTAATTTGTAAGCAAACCGAAGGCTGCTGAGACGGCCTAATGGAGAAGGCCTTCAAAGGCCCGAGGTAGAGGAGGTTGATGTCAGATGGTTTGATTCCTTAAGGAGTGGAAGGTGGGGTAGGCCTGAGGACATGACTTCAGCCAATTGAGTGTAGTGTTCACAGGAAGCTGCCATTCCAGATTTACCTGGGAGTTCTTTTTCTTTCACTCGTGCTTTTCATTTTTCATTAAGGTCTCCCTTATAAGGGTATATTAGGGTAGTGAAAACCCTCAAAATATTTACTTCCAATCATTTTCCCACTTGGCCATAACTGCTCAAAGTCAGGTACTCTACTTATCCTCTGCCCAATAACCTAGCCCCGTGCCTGGAAGGTACCGAGTAGGAACTCCGTGAAGTTTTGTCCTATGGCCTCTGAAGAGAGACCAAGCTCTGCCTCTTCTGGCTGTGTCACCTTGGAAGTTTACTGCATCTCTCCTGGCTTCTTGTCCTCGTGGGGGATAAATAAGGCTCAGAGGATTCTTGGGAGAACTGTATGACATAATGTTCAGAAAGTGTCTGGCCCTGTTTAGTGCTCACTGAATTTCAGATTTCATTTTTAGGATTATAACATCACACCCTCCCTACATTTTGATAGAGTTTGGAAATCTCAAAATCAATTGAAACATTAATAGCTATGTTAGTACAAGTAATTCATGGTAATTGCCAAAGTTGAGAGGCTCACCTGGGCTGTTCTCCTTCCACTAGTGATTCAGGGATTCAGAATTCTTCCCTCCCATGGTTCTGCCTCTGCCCCAGAGCCACCTTGGAATTCTCAACTGCATTCCCCCATCCAGCTGGCCAATGAGTAAAGAGAGAGAGGACGTAGGATCAAGCAGGCAGTTTTAGGGGCCACATCTAGCAGTGATATAATTCCCTTCTCCTCCTGTTCTATTGGCCAGAATTCCAGCCCAAAGCTCCATATAGATGCAAGAAGACTGGAAAATGTCATCTCTTGTGTGCCCAGGAATGGTATGAGGATTTTATTCTAACAGATTTCATTGATGGCTGCCAATTATCCACCATCAGCTTAAAATACTAGTTCATTGCATTTAATGTAGTTGTATCAATGTTGTTATTTTCATCACATTTGTTTTTGCAGTTTGCCTGGGATGGCCACGTCCTGCCCATGGATAGATTCAATTTGACAGGTGGAAGAGTTGTAGGAAAGATGGAAAAACCAAGAGACCTACTTCCAAACAGGCACCTTGAAATTGTTAAAGCTGTTTTTGTCTTGGAAACTGAAAGAACTTAAAGAGTTTTTGTTTGTTTGTTTGTCTGTTTGTTTATGATATCTATTGATTTCTCATTAAACTCCCTTTTGATTTATTTGTAGGTTTCAATAGGTCCCATTTTAAGCTTCGGGTTCTAGTCTGTCTCTGACTTTATGATTCTAGTTAACCTAAAGCTTTTTGTATTACATATTGGAACATATTTATGGTATGTCTTATTTGCTAGCTATGTGATAAGCTTTTATCAGTTATTTCTCAAGAGACTCCTGTTCCATAGTTCAGACATGATCTCTATTTCACCAAGTTAGAAGTATTTAACTCTTAACACTGAGGCAGTTGGCCATGTCAGTTTGTCAGTTTGGCAACCACTGGTTCTTCGGTGTTATTTTTAGTTATTCTTCATTCTCTATATTCTTAATTTATTCCATGAAGTGGGTTTTGGATTCCCCACGCTAAGAAACAAAAGTGGTTGAAGTGTCCTCCTTATTGCTTTTAAACCTGAGGGATTATCAGATGCATTACAACTCCATTAAGTTCAAGGCAATTTAATAACTTGCACACTCCAGATCATAAGAATGTATAAAAAACATCTAGGACACTAACAGCTTAAGTAGGACATTTCCTTTCTAAACACTGAGAAGTAGCAGCATTATACTGAGTTGTAAGAGAATTAAAACTTTACTCCTGCACCTTGACCTTGGCAGTCATTTAAGATATGAAATTGTAGTGATTGGCTAGTTTACTTTTGACTCTTTATCAAGAGCTTTTCTTGAATATCATCAAAAGTGTATGTGATATGCTGATGGTCAGGGTTATATGGGGGAGACTTTAGATCTGGGTTTTGAGGGTATGTTAATACTGCCCCTTTGGCTTTTGCTAATACTGCTTCCAGTTGCAGGACTTCTGCTCTGGGAACAAAAGGTACTAGAGGCGGTGTGATCCTTAAGGTTTCTCCTTGATGTTGAGAGCTTTAAATCTAGAAAATAAAACTGTAGCATGCCTGGTGGGTATCCTTGCGTGAGGATTCATGATAATTGGATGAAAGTCTCATATAATTGTATACATTGTCCTCTAAGCCAGATTCTTTCATATATTCTGTCCCAGGAACTCCTGAAAAAGGCTTCCGTTGAAATTTAAGCATCATGTTTTCTATCCCTGATTTCCAAGTAGCTCTTTATTCAGCTGTACTTAGTGACCACATCCAGGAGCTGTTGCAGTTGACTGTGTAACAAAGATTGTCTTAAAGGGATTTGTTTAGCAGCATGAAACTTTCACCCTCCAGTAAGATGTCAAGGGCATATTTTTGTCAGTTAGACCTTTCTGGACCTTGGCAGGAACCTGGGGATTCAGAAAGAATAACAATGTTGTTTTTCTTTGATTTGCTTTTTCTTTGACTGTTGTAGTTTTGTGTTTTATGTGTGCTTAGCAGTTCTCTGCAGTTTTATTGACTTCCAAACTAAGCAAATAGTAGAAACTATGGTGGTACACAGTGCTAAGTGAATGAGCCGCAAGGAGCACATTATGCCAAGGCTCTTCACTCCCTGGGCTCTGGCTGCCAATTTGCTTTCAAGTGCAATTCAGGAAGCTGGTTATGGTCTATCAAGCCCTAAATAAACCCGGCCTTATTCACCTCAGAAATTAGCTTCTTTCTATACGATCGTCGCAATTCATCATGGTCCATCTTTCTCATGTCATAGGTGGGGAATTTCAGCAAATATTTCCTTTGACAAACACTTCCTACACCATGTCCCCCTTGTTTATAATGAGTGGCAATGTAGAGGAGGAGTTAGGAGCTGGACTTTTTTTTGAGATTGGGGCTCAAAATTCAGTTTTATAACATAATAGCTTTGCAATGTTGGTCAACATACTACAATCAATGGTACTCTTAATTAGAACAAATTCAGAGTATTATATGTGAGGTACTGTTGTAAATTTTCACAAATGTTCTTTTCAGTTCTTTCAGTTACTCCCAATCCCACCGTGAAGGTAGTTTTGTTTCTCTGTTTTTGTAGGTCAAGAGACCAAGAAAAAATACTGAAACTCTGATGCTCACATTCCTCAACTGGAAAATCAGAGTAACAGTACTAATGTAATAGGAATGTTGTTAGGATTAAATGAGATTTTATATAGAATAGTACCTTTTATTATATATGTGCTCAATAAATGTTACCTATTAATATTAACTATCACAGTTGTATTAGGGTTTATCAGGGAAACAGAACCAATAGGAGACATATACATGTATACATATATACATATAATTAGGATTAATTATAATATAATTCATATAGTTAGGATACAGCAGGTCCTCGAAGTAACAATGTTTCATTCAGTGTCATTTCATCAGAATTTTGATGAGATGCTATAGAAACTTACTTAATTCTTGTTCATATCAGACTATGGTAAAATTGGTGTAATTACACATTGTTTCACTAAAGCAGAACATTTCGAAAATGTTAAGTGAAGACTATCTATCTATCAATCTATCTATCTCCACACAAGTTTATTACAAGGAATTGGCTAATGTGATTATGGAGGTAAGTCCAAAATCTTCCCGATGAGGTGGTGATATGGAAGACCCAGGAGAACCATTGTTCCAATTCAAAGGCTGTGAGGCATTAAGAGTCAGTGTTGCAGATGACATTCGAAGGCAGTTCGCTGGAGAATTCTCTCTTACCTGGAGGAGTGTTGGTCTAGGAAGGCCTTCAACTGCTTGGATGAGGCCCATCCATGTTATGGTGGGTAAACCTGCTTTACTCTAATGATTAAAATGTTAGTCTCATCTAATGTTAGTCTTCCCATTAAATGTTAAGCTCACACAAGAACACCCTCATAGAAATACCCAGAATAATGTATGACCAAATGTCTGGGCACCCCATGGCCCAATAAAGGTGACATTTAAAGTTAACAATCACAACAGTATATCTGATACAATAATTAATGTGATAAATATATTAGGTTGTTGGAAAAGTCATGACACATTTTTTCAAGGAAAAACAGAAAAAATATGTCATGACTTTTCCGACAACCCAATATTTTCCAATGAAATATAATCTTAGGAGAGTGATATTTTGGTCTTTATTTTCACCTGATATAATACTGAGATAATATAAAATTCTATGTATGGGGACAGATATATGTACACACACACACACACACACACACACACACACATACACACACATACACATAGACATATATATTATATATATTATACTTGTTTATATATAATATATATATCTATGTATATATATATTATATGTATATTGATATGAAATCCATTTTATTCATGCAGATAAGTACATTGTTTTTGTTTTGTTTTGTTTTGTTTTTCTTATTTGGGGGAAAAAGAGTATTCTTGGATTCCTGGGAATTTGGGCATCCATAAGGAATTTTGAGTAGTACCTCTGATTTTCTTCAGATATGGCTGTTGTCAGGTGGGGATGTGTCTAAATGTTGTTTGCATAAGTGTTTGTTCTAAGGCTGAGGCCCAATAGAACACCCTTGTATTAAAAGTATATTTGACCAGAGGTGATTTTATAAGTTCATCTTAATATTTAGAAAAACTCAGTCTAAATCCACAGTTGTAATACTCTTTGCAATTTAGTTCCTCAATTTTAGTTGTTAAAAAAAAGGAATAGAAATTATACGTGTTTTTTTGTTTTGTTTTGTTTTGTTTTGATGGCAGTGTCACAGGCCCTCATAAGTGGGATCTGAACCAGGGCTGCTGGCTTCCCAAGCCAGCGCTGAACCACCATGCTACTCGGCCGGCCCAAGATACTTTGTATTTGTAAAACTCTAAATGTTTTACGATGCTCTTGTCACTGCAACAGCATTTAGTTATTTCTAGGCCTTGACATAGACCCTGGAAGATGTGATTTAACTGGCTTTGTGTGTAAACATCCAGCAGCCATAATGAAATCAATGTTTTGTCTGGTCCTCTATAATCACATGGTAAGATGTATCTTTGTATGAAATTGGAGTAATTTGAAACAAAACACCACTTAATCAGAAGACATCTGATAATTAATCATTTCCTGTATCTAATTTTTTTTCCCTGTAGACTTGTTTGCAAAAACTAATGTGCTCAAATATTCACTTTAACTTTATTTGGCTCACTGCCTAGTAGCACATTTTTAATGCTAAACCTGCTCTTTAACTTAACCTTTTATGTAATAATTCATTTCCTTCCCCCAACCTGTTTTTGGACCTTCTGAACCATACTAATACTGAAATTACTGATTGTAAGAGAAAAGTCAGAAGAAGTGTTGAAATATTGAAAATTTGACTCCGTACAGCAGGTTGGATCTCTACGAAAAATAACAATAGAATGTGATGAGTGGGAGGTCACTATCTTACTTTGGGGAGCTAGGATAGAAATAATATGAAGAGAAGCCGAGAAAAACAAAACCAAACAAAAAACAACAGACCAAAACAAAACTCCACAAAATCTTAAACCAAGGGCCAGTCATCTTCTTTCAGTCTCTATCTTATGCAAATGAACCTGCCTAATCCTCTTTAAAGATCTTGTCAGTAAATAACTCTAGGAATAGAAAAGGACAAAAAGAAAATACCAGTATTAAAGAATACTCTAGCATGCATAATGCTCAACTTCACTTTCTTAGAAGCAATACAGCGTTCTTGGGTAACTTTCTCTGTATGACATGATAATCAAAAGATTCCCTATTGATTCTAATTTGTAGTTGGCCATAAAGAACATTACTTTCTTCCTTTGAGACTCTGGTGAGATGCAGGTTTACAGACACAATGCCTGATGACTGTTGGGGGGATGCATCTAGTAGTTGTCCTTTTTGGCAGTGACTCTGGAAAAATGTAGCGTTTATCAGTATTTCATTGTGACCCCTTAATGATGGCACCCTCTGGTGTTCAGGTCCATAGTCTTGATTAAGGACTAATCTACATGGTTAAAAATGAGCAAAAGCTAAATAGAGTAGATTCAATTTTTATTAGTCCTGCTTTTAAAAAAAACAAAAACAAATCTGGATAGAGTATGACCCTATAAACAATTTAACAGATTGACTTCTGCTGTTAACCTCAAAAGCCTTCTTGACAACCATCTCTAATAGTCAACTTTGGGGAAACTTTAATAGTCTCTGCCCCATTATTTGCTTGCAAAAAGTCCCAGGTCACCCATTTTATAAACTTAAATTCAGTAGGTTCATACCCACGAGGTGGAGTTGTTGCAGAGGCTTGAGATGGAATAAACACCTTAGCTCATTTTGTACACCCACTGCAGTAAAGAATGATTGTGCTAATTGATGTAAGTTGACTGAGACTTCTGGCTCTACATATAGCAACAAGAAGCAGGAGCCTCTCCCTGAGGATTTGTGCTGCATATTAACAAAAGAGTTTCTGTTGGTACCTTCTCTCGTATGATCATTCTGGGAGAAAAACTATTCCAAACGTCCCTGAGGCTCCTTTCTGCCTTAGGGCCTCTGAACTTACTACTCTCTTCCGCGGAAGCTCTTGACCTAGATCTTGTCTAGGTAGGTGACTTTCTGTTGTTTGGAAATCAGCTCAAATATTTACTTTCCAGAGACTTCTTTCCTGGCCCCAAACTAAAGCAGCACTCCCTGTCACTCTGTCACTACAGCAGTTTTAGTATAACACTATCACTGTTTGTGTTTCTACTGTCTATTGCTCCCATTCGCCACTGGATCTCTTGGATGAAGGTGCAGGACAAGGAGGAAGCTTTCTTTTATGCTGTATGTTATATAGATATAGATATAGATGATATAGAGATGTAGGGATACAGAAATATAGATATAGATGATATAGAGATGTAGGGATACAGAGATATCTGTATCTATATCATCTATCTATATATTTAGATCTCTATTTCCAAAAAATGTATGCACATTTTTAGAAAGGAAAAAAACCAACTATTGAAATTGTAATACTAAATATATACTGATGACAAAAGATGAATACAAGTCACATTTGACTTCTGCAATTACAAGAGGTGCTCAAAGTGGTTACCATCAGCATAGTTTTAATATGTTTTTTTCCCTTTTTTTAAACGTGTATACATTTGTTTGACACCCTTTCTATACATATATGTATATGTAAAATTAGGTACTTTAAAAATATTTATTGAGTGAATTGTTGACACTCAGAAAACAGAGCCATCTTATGGTTTTCATTTCATTCATTTTCAGCTATTTATGTGGAATGATAACCGCAATAACAACAACACTATAACGCATTTTTAGGGCTGTGTGCCAGACATTGCGCCTCAGAACAGTGCTTTCACTACATCTTCTATCAATGTCCAAATAATATTAAAATGCAGACACTCTTGTTATCCCTATTTTATCGATGCAGAAGCAGGTTCAGAAAGATTCCTGCCAACTGACGAAACTCACATAGCTGTAAAGCGATAAAACTGGTGAAATGCAGGCAATGGGATTCTGAAGGCTTTGCGGCTATGTATTTCAGGTCCAGAGGCGTTTTTCTCTGAAACATGACACAGTTACTGAGCTCTACTTTTATATGAATAATTAAGAATACTGGGTGCTTGGCAGTATGATGTGCCATGATAGTTTCATAATTCCATTCTGAGTTATATTGAATGACAGAGTCTCTGAAGGTGACTTTTTTTTTCATACAGTCTCTACTTCCTTCCGTGTTCTTAACCTTTTGCAGACTGTGCAATTGGTAATTGTTATTGTTCAAGACATATATGAAGCAAAAGTATCCTGTCTTCTATTGCGTACTACATTTTTTTTTCTGCTTGCACATATAGTCATTTATACAACAGAATGCTCCCTTTCTCTTTTGAGGCTTTTAATAGTGTTGCCTAATTGGCTAGAAATTACTTTCTGGTCATTTTAATTGTAAAATTTGGCTCAGTCAAGGGCTTTAGGAAGAGTGTACTTGTGATCTAAATATGTAACCAAACCAGAGGTAATATGAGGTGTGACAATTACATTTGCGAACTCATCCTAGAAAAAGTGCTACATACCTCATGAATATCTCTATGGTCACCTTCGAAGTCCTCCCCTTGGGAAGCTAGGCACCCACGCCAGTCCCTAGACCACCCTTCAAAGCAATTTTGAAACTCTTTTTGGAATGGCCATCAGAGCTGTCGTCGTATTACCCTTGATGTCCTGAATGTCATCAAAATGTCTTCCTTTCAATATTTCCTTTAACTTCAGGTAAAGAAAGAAGTCATTGGGGGCCAGACCAGGTGAGTAGGGAGGGTGTTCCAACATAGTTATTTGTTGACTGGCTAAAAACTCCCTCACAGACAGTGCAATGTGAGCTGGTGTGTTGTCATGATGTAAGAGCCATGAATTGTTGGTGAAAAGCTCAGGTTGTCTAACTTTTTCACGCAGCCTTTTCATTACCTCAAAGAGTAAACTTGGTTAACTGTCCAGTTGGTACAAATTCATAATGAGTAATCCCTCTGATATCAAAAAGGTTAGCAACATTGTTGTAACAAGTTTGTGAACTTAATTGTCAGACCTCATGTATTCTGTTAGAAATCGCTCATTTCTCAATGGAGAGGCATTTGCTACACTTGTCATATGTAAGTATTAGAGCCCGACAGTGGTGACTACATGTGAATGATAATATGAAATGAAAAATGTACCTTCAGTTGACCCAAAAAATCATCAAGCGCCCTAATCTTTTGTGAAGCTAGGATGTAGAGGGATTAACATGGCAAGCATTTGACTTAGACAGACTCTCAGAAAAATATCAAAGTAGGTAGCTAGTCTGAATCACCATCCATAAACTTAAGTGTATGGGAAATACTGCATTTCTTCATATTGTATCTAACAGAATTCCAATTTGCAGAACACAGTGGTATGGTGGAATTTCAAGCTTATTTAAAAATGTTGTGTGCTCTCCTTCCTCCATGGTTGTGCAGAGAGGTCCCAGTGTAACGCCAACCAGTAAAATGGTGGTGCAGTTCCTACTGTCACTCTTCATCAGGGCAGTGCGGGCAACTACGAGGGGTACTCTCATTTCCAGGTCAGATGTTTCCTTGGGGTCCGCAGTCCAATTAGTTCTATGCTACTACAATTTGGGCTCAGGAATCTTAGGCAAAGTTGAGAATCCAGGAGCGGTGGTAGGCTGGCCCACCTCTCCTTTTGTGTCCTACACAGCAGTTTCCCTATGTGGCCCTGCCCCTTCCTGATGCAAGACAGCGTGCTAGCTCGTCCCCAGACCTCTGTCCTCTTTTTAGTCCCAGGAAGTCGTCCTTACCTGCCTCCTGTCTTCTCAAAATGACCTTTAATGGTCCAGTCCAAATCTCCAAAATAAGTAATTACAAGAGAAGACAAACAATTTAATATTTCCACAGATTTTTGTCACAGCACATTGAACATCTTTTAGAAAATGAGTCCTGGGCCAGCCGAGTGGTGTGGTGGTTAAGAGCTGGCTTGGGATGCCAGTGACCCGGGGTTCGGATCCCACATATGAGGGCCAGTGACACTGCCCTCTTAAAAAAAAAAAAAAAAAAAGAAAAGAAAATGAGTCCTAGGAAGTCATGTGAATTATCTATATCCATGTACTTTCTAACAAAATAGCCTTTTTGAAGATAAGGTCTAGGCCTGGGTGATATCTCATTGGAGATCATATTAAATGTTTACCCAAAATTGTTGAGAGCAGGGTTTGAGATACTGTCTTAAAAGTGCTTTTGTAAGGGGTGACCGGTTACCTTGGTGAGAGCATGGTGCTAATAACAGCAAGGTTACCAGTTTGATCCTCTCATGGGCCACTGTGAGCTGTACCCTCCTTAAAAGAGACAACTATGCCATTGTAGTATGAAAGCAATGTGTAGCCAATGACCATGGCTGTTGCCCAATAAATTTAAAAAAAAAAACTTAAAAAATGCTATTGTATTCAGAACTCTATTTATTCTCATCATGAGAGAAGTTATTATATTGGGTAGCAGTAAAAAGCAAATGAACAGACCAAGAAAGGCACTGGATGTCTACCAAGGAGACCTTTGTGGCTCACACACTATTTTGGCTCATCGTCCTTTCCATGAAGGAGCAGACAACTAAAGATGCTAAAGTGGTTAGCATTCCTCATTAACAGTGGACCATACAACCCCTCAGCTTGCATCATAGAGCAGCTGGCTGGTGAGGGAGGAGCTCCCTGGCTTCCTTAAGAAGACAATACCTTGGAGGAGCAATTTCTTCCATTTGGATGGTGGGAAAGGCCAGGCTATAGATATTTAATAATTATAATCTCACAAATACCAGTTGGCCATAGACAAATGGGAAATAGACCTAGAAAGATGGCTTTCTAGTAGTATAGGAACGTCTGTTTTTTTTGTTTTTGTTTTGTTTCTTTCTTTTTTTTTTTTTTTTAGAGACATATCTTTTTTCTCTTTTTTATTACTTTCCTTCTAAATGTCCTCAGATATGTTTGGCACTTGGATAAAAATCAGTATCATCCACATTGTTTACTTGTGGCAGTTCTCTTGCCTTGTTTCAATTATTATTTAAGCTTTATTTCTAATTTCACTTGGGAAAGCACATGATAATGGTGTTAATTTTGCTTTGATCTGGGGCCTTCTCTGATGGCTGAATACTATAATTTACCCAATGCATTGACTTTGATGTTTTTCTTTGTTAAGCATACATAGGTTTTACCTGTCACAACTGGTGGGCTATACTAATTTTACTATTCACTACATGTCAAATTAAAAATGTATATGAGATAGTTAAGGCTCCTATCTCATTAATTATTCTCTTGGGATTTCTGAAATCATTTGTTAATGGGCTGAAACAGTTTGAAGACCAAATGCCTGAATGTTTTCAAAGGGAGAGGGAAAAAAAGCAGCAAAATGGAAAATACACATGAAGTTGAGTAAGATAAAAATAAGTAAACATGGTGTACTTGTTTAATTTAAAAGTTTTTTTTTGCAAAGTGAAGATTTGAGACCAGACAGTCTCAATCCATAACCTGCACTCTTTTTTTAAAAAAAAAGATTTTATTGGGGAATTGGGGGAGGGGAACAGACAAGTTGCTGTCCTTTTATTCTTCAGTCTAGTTGTGCAGGACGTTGCTTCACTGGCCCATGTTGGTATTGTCATTGTGCTGTTCCCAGATGATGCAGATTGGTCACCAGCCTCTGGATGGTCGCTCACGGCAACTATTGGCAGCTCACACTGGCTGCCAGCCACTCATGCTGGCTGCCAGCCACTCACTGTAGCCTATGGCACCCCACTGCAGCAGGGGCTGCAGCCCACACCATCACCGGGGCTTGCACAGCCCAGCTCCAGGTGGAGCTGTTGTTAGCTGTAGAGAGCAGTGTCACTGGCCCTCACATGTTGAATCCGAACTGACGCTGCTGGCGTCCCAAGCCAGCCCTTATTCAATGCACTGTTAGGCCAGCACTTAAAATTTTTTAAACGAGGCATTTGCCCACTTTTAGGCATGAAGATCACTCTTGCTATTAATCGAATCGCTTCGTGTGTCAGTGGCTAAATGTCATGTCATTGACAGCTTTTCTCTGCAAGAATAGATCTTGCATCTTCCTTGGAATTCAGTGCATGCCACCTGGCAGAAGAATGAATGAGTGAATGAATGAATAAGCCGGTAGGTCCTTTAGTCTACTGCTCTGAGTCTGTCTTTAACTAATTGAAATCTGTGATTCTAAGAAAGATCATGAGCTGTGACATCAGAAATCCTGAATTCTCTTCCTTGTTCCAAAACTAGGGCAAGTCATTTACTTCTCTGAACTACCATGTCATTATTTACAAAATAAGAAAAAATGATTCCTATTTCCTAGTGGTTGAGGTATGAGTGGTGTATTTACATATAATTGCTATGTACATTCTCAAGTGCTGTGCAGTTTTTTGTGTGTTTTTTGTTTCCACTTCTCATTTGGCTTCTTTGAATACTGTTGCAATTTCCCAGCAGTCCACGGCCATTCTGATTTAACTGAGGGTGCCTTGTAGAGTGTGTTTATTTTGTGTGTTGGCGACTTGTCCAGTTCATCAAAGGCCAATCTGAGAATTGCTTTTTCTATTATGGTGTATACATAGTTATTGTGAAGAGTAGCTTTAACAATTTATTTTTCAGGGAGCAAAAAAAATAGGCTGGAGAAAAGAGTATGTCATAAGAATTCCAAAGACATTATGGAAAGTTTGAGTTTAGTAGTCATGGTGATAGGATTTTTCTGTGAGTAGCCAGGTGGTCCCACATGGCAGAGGACCACTCTAAATGAAAGCTTTATTTTTGAAACTGCAAAGAATCTTCATTTTTAATCTTCATTCATTTGATCGTGTGAGTCCCCAAAAGCTTTACTCAGAAATTTGTAGATTCCTAGGCTTGACTGGATTTCTAACTTATACAGAATTATTATATGTAGCTTTATTCTGAGAATAAAGATTGCGAAGGAGTTGCATGATATAAGCTGTATTTACTGTTTCAGGAGCGGTGTAGATTTTCTTTTTTTTTTTTTTCTTTTTTTTTTTTAGAGGGCAATGGCCCTCTAAAAAAAATGTGGGATCCGAACTGGGGCCACTGGCGTCCTAAGCCAGCTCTTAACCACTGCGCCACTCGGCCGACCCTAGATTTTCTTTTATCTCATTTTATTTTTATGAACTCTGAAAGTTAAGTAAAAGCAAAAGGATGGTAGAAAAGTTATATGCGCTAGGAGTCGTTATAGGAGCATGGGGTAAAAGCCGACAGAATCTTAGATATCTGTAGTTTCTTTGATGAGTCTTTAAATGAGATATTAAAGAGTTAGACAGTTAATGAAATTTGAAGAAACTTGAAGACACTTTTTGCATACTCTGCATTACTTGGAAAGCAGAGCTAGCACATCTTAGAGTTCAGTTATGTTTTGAATATCCCTTAGGGAGTACAGGCTGCATATGTTCTAGCATGAACTGCCTTTTAGTGACATTAAGTTACATCTTTAAGCTCCATTGTTGCCTCTCTGGCATCCCCCTTTCTTTAACTTTATTTTGTTTAAAGATTTTTATTTTTATTTATTTATATTGGGGAACAATGTGTTTTTCCAGGACCCATCAGCTCCAAGTCAAATAGTTGTTTCAATCTAATTGTGGAGGGCGCAGCTCAGTGCCCCATGTGGGGATCGAACCAGCAACCTTAGTGTTATGAGTGCTGCGCTTTAACCAACTGAGCTAACCGGCCGCCCCCCCCCCCCTTCTTTAACTTTTAACTCATGCTAAATTTTATGTAGCTTGGTGCGCTATCGGAACTTTCATCTTAATCTGAATATGAACATGCAGTTTTTTTCTTCCATCATTTTCAAACATGTCTGGAAACATTTCCATATTCTTACTGTCTGTTGAAATTGTGATCCATTTGAAGACAGATTTTCCATGAAGCTACCGAAGCTTCAATTTCAGGGTCCCTCATTTGCATGAACCCTTTCTTAGGCATTCATAGGGTGTGGGCTGCACTATTTTGTAATCATAATTTTGTTCTTTCAAAGCGGATGCTTCCCCCAAATCTGAATTTTCCACAACCTCTGTTGCCACTCACTACTGAGATGTTGCTAAAAGTTTCAGTAACTATAGGTTTTAAGATTTGCTTAACTGTACTTCCTTGTATGTAACACTATTTATTAATCTCTTTCCCACAAACATCTCTTTTGTTTGGGTCCTGCTTTTTCCCGTTTCTGTGGGTTTTTGAAAGTTCATCCTCATTCCAGTTGTAGGCTCTTGTTCCATCATCTCTATTGGTGTTAGCCAGAGTTCCATTTTTAGCGCACTCTTTCTATTCTGTTTACACTTTGCATGTAATATACCCATTCTTGTCTTCAACTACCCACCCCCCACCTCCTGCAGAGTATAAAACAGTAACCACTAGTCACATACGGCTATTTAGCTCTTGAAAGGTAGCTAGTACCCTGTCCTATTTTGGTTATATTGGTAAAATATAATTTCATTTGTTTCTTTTTGCATTTTTAAATGTAGCTACTAGAACATTTTACATTTTATCTATGAATTGTATCATATTTGCTCTTGAGAGCCCTAATAGATGCCGATGGCTGCCAAGTCTGTCTCCAATCCAGACTCCACACTGGAATTCCAAAGCATGAAAATCCTGCTGGCTATCCACCTGGGCATCTTATGAGGCTGGAGACTGAGCCCATCATATCCTTCATCAATTACTTCTCCTGTTTTCTTTATCTCAGTAGGAAGAATCCACTGTGTACTAACTCTAGAGCAGAAACCAGGTATCATACCTGATTCCACCCTCTTGCTCATGTCTAATCAATAACAAATCCTGGTCAATTTTATTTCATAATCATAGTGCAAATGTATCCTTTTCATCTCCACTGCATCTAACCTGGTTTGAGCCGTCATAATTGTTTTGTTTGTTTGTTTGTTTGTTTGTTTTTTTAACCTGAACTACTGTAACAACCGTCCAAGTATTTTTCCCATTTGGTGTCCCTCAGATATATTCTCTGGTGACTGATGATTTGTATAGGAGAGGAAATACAGGCAGATTATGAAAACAAAACACAAGGCTTACCAGGAGACATGGTCATGGCTTTATGAGTGGAGAAGTGCACTGTTCTGGTATAAAGCGGCTGCCTTGGATATGTCGGGTGGCTTGCTGTATCACATCATTAATCTCTAGCACCAAACTGCCATCCTAATGTGAAGATATGCAGGAATCTCAAATTCCACGATCCAGTAAAGTGACTACAATTGCATTTTCCCCCTTATAAGACAACTAATAAACATTCTTCCCCAACTTTACTATTCACTTTGACATATTCACAGTAAGTAGGCAGCTGCTTATGTAAAATTGTAACCATTGTTTTAATACTCCTCTGTTGCTACTCCTCCATGATGTCTTTTTGGGGGATTATTTTAGATTGTAAGCGAATATAAGAAGTGAATTTGCTTAAACAACCTGGTGCATGTTGGAAATTAATAAATTTATTTTAATTATGATGATGATGTTACATTAATATTTATCAAGGCAAGTGCTAAGGAAAACAAACATTTGAATCTTCACACATTGTATGCGGGCATTTGAGCGATATGACGAGTTTACTCGTTTCCCACATTCACATTGTAAGCAGGCATTTGAGTGATATGACGAGTTTACTTGTTTCCCACAAATAATGTGTTCAAATGTTATAGTAGAAGGTTCTTGGCGAGAAAAAATAAGTAACCAGATTAACCAGATATCTTCTTCTAATGGTTAATTTTGTTACATTAAAATTCCCTTCTTTGGCGTTATGTGAGTTCATCAGTACCTCTTTAGTGTGTTCGTTTTTTTAAATAAAATTGGTACCTGGTATCTAGTGATTTAAACTTCTTTGAGGTAGAAACTCTAGTGATACTGCACCATCTCTACTTGACTTGGATGTTTTATTCATAGATGCCCAGCATAGCAGAAACATGAAAAAAAAAAAAAAAAGAAAAGGAACAGCCATCTTAAGTTGATCTTGGCTATATGTCATGAATGCAATGGTACATAGTTGCAATCATGTTTTGTCCTTTAAAGGTATAAAGGATCCCTGTTCTCCATTGATGTCCTTCAACTTTGGTGTGACTCATTTCAATTTAAATTATTATTTTTTTTATAAAATATGCATTCAATTATTTAGACTTCAATACAGTTTAATAAATATTCTTACTAACAACATTCTCTATCATGAGCCCTTCAATATTTCTTCTGTGCTAAACCAGGTTTGCCGGGATGATTACATTAATGATACATTGCTATCCAAAATTATAGTGCGGAGTAGGGAACTTGCTAATAGGTTCCATTGATTTCAACTTGGAAATGGGTGCAAGCAATCAGAAAGCAGGTGCAAACCTGACTAGCATTGAAATACTCTGAGAACATTGGGCCAGGATTAGTGATAAGATTCATAGCTGTGATATGAATTTAAATGATGTTAAATATTATGATGTTAGAGCAATTCAATAAAGCCTCTGGGAAAAATATGAATGCTTCCTTTTGGTGGCTTCGAGTGGTAAAAATTTCTAAACTCTGTCTTAGGAATTCTATTGGTTTTCTTTTATTTTCCTTGGCATGAACCACATATAGATTCACTCTCATTTTAGTTTTCTGAAATTTTCAGAGATGAGGGTAAGGACATAGCTCAAGATATTGAAGCATCATAATGTGCTTTCATTATGTACTTTCACCATGTACTTTCAAATTAATTTGTATTTAGTTTCAACATATGTAAAACTGCTGTGTCATTAAGGCTAATTTTGTAGTTCAATGTATACTTCTTTGTATTTACTCCTTTATTTCTGGCCTTAAAATTTTGAAAGAATTGATGATAATGTATATAAATAGTGATTTTAGAGTTAGGAGGAGGAAAGGGTCTCTTAAAATGCAAGGCAACAACTCTAGTAATATTCCTAATTTCTTTTTGGTATTCCTCAATCTCAGTTTCTCTTCTTTTTGAAGTCTGTCCCTTCTGTTTCATACACACACTTTCAGACACTGTACTTCTTGATGGTCCCATGTATATAATAATTCAAATGATTATTATCAGGAAACTTCAATAAAACACAATAAAACTTCAGTAAAACTTCAAAAAACTGATTCATTTACTAGAAACTAAGAGGCTCATTTGGTTTCTTGAAGCATTTTACAATGGGGGATGGAAGGAATAGGCTGAAAATGTCACACCTGGCTCAATGGGTATCACCTTTGGAATCTGGAACACATGCTTAGAGTGAGTCTAGGCAGCCTGAGCTTTAATCTCTGCTTCAGCTACTTGCTAGCTGTTACATTGTATCACAGTTTCTCAGTTAAGAAATGGGGCTCCTATTTATACCTACGTATAGAGTTATAAGGATTAAATGAGTTAATTCACTTAAATCTCTTGGAGCAATGCCTGGTACTGAGTAAGCACCCTATAAATATTAACATGTGCTATTGTTGCTGTTGTTATTGTTGTTGATAATCCCTGTACCTATTTTCCCAAGAACGGCCTTACAGCACTTGTCGCTCCCTATTCACACAGTTCCCACTGTCATTCATTCTAGCGGAATCTCTTTCTTTTGCATTCCTTGTGCAATATTGTACTACACCTAGTTTCTTATTGTTCCTGAGAATTGTGAATTTGGCTTTCTGACCCTATCTACCAAATCCTTAAGAGTGGGTGGGGACAGTGCCAGAGAATGCATTTTATTCCCTTGGTTGAATGGGAAGGCTGCTTTGTCTTGAGCAAGGACCTAACCGACCTCAATGGCTGATTGTTATACTGGGGCTGCTGGAAGTATGTTCAGAGAATAATTTGGTCACAAACTCATTCCAGAGGCAGCCTCCTAAATCTTTTCAGGTATTATTTTACTGGTATAATTTTAAGCTTTGGAAGGTCTTTTATGTACCTAAAGAATAGGAAATCTCTTTGGTTGCTCATGCCACTTACAATTGATGCGCTTTTAGTCAAGTATCGTCACCTCTCTGAGGCTGTTTGCTCATCTATAAAATCAGCATAAAAATAGTTTCTACTTTATAGGACTGTAGCTAGGTTTTACTGATTCAGTGAACATGATGTGCCTTGTACCTTATATAATCCTAATAGATTGTCACTCTTAACCCAGAAACATCCTTTGTAGTTAAATTCTTGGCGAGATTCTGACAGGTCCTTCAGACCTGCTGCTGACAGTAGCACTCAGCTCAGTGGCATTAGAGCCACAAGTGGGAAATACACATAGGCCAGCCCCAGACTGAAGTGGGCGCAAAGCCCATTCTGGGGGCCACACCTCCTTCCATTTGCCACCTCTCCAGCCACCTCCCCACTTCCCTGTGGCTAAGAATGGTCCTGATCCCGTCTGCTTTCTTTACACTTGATTATGAATATTAATTTGTTCATAATCTCTCCAACTATAAGCATTGGTCTTAGTCAATGCTTAGTCTTTGCTTTCTTCAGAAAAGGGAAATAAAATTTTAATAGGAAATAACCGGAGGAAGAGAAATGTGAAAAGTAATCTTAACTGAAAGGGTAAAAGGCAAGCTTGACACATGGTTGCCAGTCATCGTCTTATTTGTTCCACCAAAAAAATAAATAAATAAAAAAATAAATAAAGAGTAGAGAAGCTGGCTCTCTCACAGCTCCATATTCTTGACTAATGTCCAATTCACGACTTGAACCGTCCAGGTAAGACATTTCATGAGATTCTCCTGCCTATTTTACCTGCTGATGACTAAAAGTGAAGACATTGAGGCCTGAGTTCCTGTAGGAAATTTTGACTCTAGCAAGGAAAAAGCCAGGTATCCAGCCATTAATTCACTGTAATCAAATTATTCTCTTGTGAATTTTGTCCTCTATATTGGAACGTGCTTAGTGCCATTATTGAGCATCTTATGAAACCCTGGATTGTTATTTAATTCATTTGATGGTAATGGTCATTAGAGAGTTTGTGAGGTGTAGATTGAAGGTAAAATTATCTGTTGTTAAGTTGCCAATACACATGCCATGACTTTCAATTATGTAGTAATTCTTCCAATTATTCACTTTAATTTTCTGAAGCAGGGGTCACGAGAACACATTTTCCTTGCATGAACAAGCACTAGGGAAATAATTTGAGGCCACTGTGTTAAAATAAACAGTAACGGTCCATTTTTTCTACTTGTGCAGAGAATCCAAGAAGCTTTGGGAAATAAATGTTTGCTTTTATTCTGAATATCTGAAAAAAGAAAAAGATTGTCGCATATTTTCTTAGCTACATTTGGGAAAGAAATTCAGTTTGGTTAGTTATGGATACCTATACTCTGCAGAAATATTGTTGCTTTCTTATAAATTAGAAATTTGTAGACATATCCTTAATTTTGTAATACCACAGTGGATTAAATGAAATTGTGGAGAATGCCTCAGTAAGCTATAGCCACTATTAGAAAAAATATGCATTACATGACTGTATAGGTACTTATTTCTAATTTTACTCTTCCTATCATCAGTGTGTGTGTGTGTGTGTACGCGTGCGCGCGCGCGTGTGTATTTGTTCTATCTCAATCACTTTGTCTTGGATTCCCCTTCTCACCTACAATTTAATTCAGGGAGCATCTCTGTTTTCTATTGATATTTGCTTATGTGCTTTCCATTTTTGTGACTTCACTGGTGTTTGTAGTATATGTAGAAAGTGTCATAGGCTAAATTAGTTTTCCTTCCAAATCATTCAATTAAAAATATGAAACAGATCCAAAGCAGATTTGCTGGTGAGCTAATGATTGCTACAGGAAACAGATGTTATAAAATTGACTTGCTGAATTTTCCACCCTCCCAGCCTCCACTCCTCTTTACACCCATTGATCTTCAATTTAGAGTATGTCTTGGGAAAATTCTGTGCCTCGTTGTCCAGGGGCAAGGAATTACATTGTACAACACAATTAGTAGTTTTCAGTATTTATATTATTTAAAGAAAATTCAGGCTTCTGTACTTTGGTATGTATTCATCATTTATTCATTCATTCATTTATTCATTCATTGATCTAACAGACAATTATTGAGTACTTGTGTGTTATATAGGTATTTTGTAGGTAAAATCACATTTATGGAGCTTGAAATTCACTTAATATATCCATTCTAGATTTAATTTGCCTTCAATGCAAATACTTTTGAGTATATTCTGATGTAGAAAAAATATAGGAGTTAGAATACATAAGTATTAATATAGAAAAATTCAAAATTCATATGTATAGTAACAAGTAATAAGATACTCTCACATTTTCTTATTTAACAATTTTTTCCAATACGTACATACAGGGTATTGTTGAGATTGGTGTAAAAGTCTCACATTTATATATTTTGAAAACTGGAAATAATTTTTTTCTGTACTTTTATTTCCCTCTGTCTTATTTTTATTTATTTATCCTGAAGTATCGAAAGTTTTCTTTTATTGCAGCAAAAGTTTATAGTTCCTTTTAGATGAGTAGCTATCTCTTGACAACTACTGTTTCATTTTCAAGTACATAGATATAGACTCTACTCAGACTCTTGCAGATATTTCTAAGGGAAATAGTGCAAATAGGAGATGATGTGTGAAATGCTGCAGCAGCATTGATTGCCCTGCCACACGAACAGGAACAAACTGAATTACTGCCAGTATCCACGCCTTTTATAACTATGGGCGAAGGCCAAGGTTAAGCTGGAAGGTGAATTGCATTCAGAATATTATGTGACATATGGATTTTTCAGAAAGGATGGAGCTTGAAGACTTGGAGAGATTGCGAACTTTGTCCTGTTACATGGCACACATTTGTTAGACCAAGATTAAAAATTGGTTTTAACAGGCAGACATATCTCCTTGTTAAATGCCTTTGGATTGTAAACAAGTTGGTTAAAAAATCATTACCTAAAAAAGCAAAACAAAAAAAAAACAAAAACACACCGTTGGTAATTAATATGCATCACTGACAAAAGTTTGTGAACCAGCATAAGTTGACCAATTTTAAGATATACCAAACAAAACACTGAGAAAATAATAGAAAATGTAAGACCTACTTGGGTCTTATAGCAGTTGGAACTCTGGCTTGTAGCCTTCTAAATTTTAAGTTAAACATTTCTAGTTTTCTTCTTTGAAGTTTCCTCAGAATTCTTTTCTTTTAGTTCTTGGAGACCTGAATTCTTAATGTATAAACATTCCATTTGCTTGAAAGCAAATTTTAAAAATCTTGAGTTTGTATGTGACCATATGACATCTGAGATAATATCTAAGTCATTGCTTCCAGTCTCTCAAATGTTGAGCTCAATGAAATATTTTTATTTTATTTCTTTTATTTTTTTATTTTTTAATTGAGGAATTAGGGGAGGGGAACAGTGTAGGGGAACCAGGGAAGGGGAACAGATAAGTTGCTGTCCTTTTGTTATTCAGTCTAGTTGTGGAGGTTGTTGCTTCACTGGCCCATGTTGGCATCATCATTGCGCTCTTTCCGGGTGAGGCAGATCGGTCGCCAGCCTCTGGACGGCCGCTCACAGTGGTTCTTGGCAACTCACACGGGCTGCCGGCCACTCACTGTAGCCTATGGCAGCCCACTGCAACAGGGGCTGCAGCTATGCCGACTCGGGTACTCACAGCAGCCCAGCTCCAGGTGAAGCTGTTGTTAGCTGTAGAGGGCAGTGTCACTGGTCCTCATATGTGGGATCCAAACTGGGGCCGCTTGGGTCCCAAGCCAGCTCTTAACCAATGCGCCACTCGGCCAGCTCTATTTTATTTTTCTATACATCAATATCCGCCACCCCCCCTTTTTTTTTTTTTTACATTTCAGTCAAATGCTTTGGCGCAATATAGAAATAGCCTTGTTGACTCTGTGGTTCTATCAGTGACATTTAAGATGGAAAACTTATTAGGCAATAATTTATACTTTGTTTTTGAAAGGAAATCTGTATGAGCTGTGGTTTTGGTCCATCCCACACATTTCAACATTTGATTGCATTCTTCCTTTTAATTCTGTCTTGTTGTTTTATATTTGAATGTCTTATCTCATACATGGTGGTATAATACTTCTTTAGGCAGTGTTATCAGATTTTCTGAGGTCAGTGCTTCCTACTACAAATTGTGTCATGCTAAGGAAAAATAAGACAGAAATGAAAGAATACTAAATCCAACAATGTTTTCAAAGTTCACGTGGCCAAGGATTGAAGGGGCTTTTGGGGTAGAAATATTCCCGTCTTCAGCTGAACTATATTGGCAGGGACTGATGGGTAACATGGCCGGGAGCAGACAGTGATGGAAGAAGATAAGGAAACATAGATAAGAGAAGGAAGGTATTAGTGGTAGTAATGGAGGAGGAAGGAGACAAGGCAGTGAGCGATGGCAGTTTTTCACATCCATACATCAGAAATGCACTGTAAGTCAGGTATTATTGCCTCTAGGTGGAAGATTATGACAAACCAAATGTATTGCAGGACTTGATATGGAATGAATAACTATTGATTTACATTGTCTAGACCAGCGCTGTCCGGTAGAAGCATAACACATGACACATATGCCATTTAAAAATTTCTAGTAGCTACCTCTCAAAAATAAAAAGAAACAGGGTATTACCATTGCATCTTCTAATCAAATGAAAATTATTAATGTGATACTTTATATGTTATTGGTACTAATCTTTAAAAATCTGGTTAATTGACACTTAATGCACATTTCAATTTAGACTAGTCACATTTCCAGTATCTCCATGTGGCTAGTAGTGATTGTATTGGACAGAGAAGAAATAGATTTTTTAAAAATAAAAAGCATTCTTTCATATCTTCTAAAGATGGACATATATGTAGTTTCTGGCATTTCTCACATTTGTATGTCATCCTTTGAAGTCTTAGAAGAATTCCTTCATGTATAGTGTGAAAGCCTTTTTAGAAATTTTAACAAAATAGTCCCTGTGTTATTAAAGTTCCACTGTGTCCTTGGGATCTTATCCTGGCTATGTATAATTAGGAACTCCGGGAAATTGCTGAAACCAGAGGTAAAATTCTGTGTTTGTGTGGATGTATTGTGTGTACACCCACCGGTTCCCACATGCTTCTCTGGGAGGAGAATCTATGTGTTTTTACCTAATTCTCAAAGGGATCATGACACCCTTACTCCCCCCACCAAAACAACAAAAATAAAAACACAAAAAAACCCAAAGAGGCTATAAAAACTTTTACCAGTGTTTATTTCCTTTATGAAAAAAGCCCAGAAATTAAAATAAAGTTGGTAGAATGGAAAGCAGGATATAGTTACAAATTGACTAGAAAGACTGTCACAATGACTCAAATACAGATTATAGCAAATACCTAATTAGGAGTCTGTGTTTGTCTGATGCACAGAATGAATGAAATTATGAAATTCTACAATGCTGTGTTCATTCAAACATGACAGGTTATTGTTTAAGTCTTTACAGTTATTGATGAGGTATTTATATAACTTACAAATGACACTTTAGTATAACTGGTCCATGGGCTCCATAGTTTGATTCTTTAATGACCCATTTCTGGCAAGGCTTCTATTCAAAGTGTGATGCAAATAACTTCAGTTCATCCAGGATATTTTATTTCTGGTTTAGCTTCTACTATATGATTTTCAATCTAACTTTTCTGTGGGAGGAAAAAATAAATTCTCTAGTTCTATGATCTGTGCTTTACAATCTGTTATTTTGTTTTCAAAGAGATATTTTGTTTGTTTAGAGAGATCAGAATTACAATGCAGTCCCACCTTGACATATTTGGTGTGATGAGAAGTCTATATTCCATTATTATGTACAAGAGGTATCAAGTGATGAAGCTTTCTTTTCCTTTTTCCTTTATAAAAAATTCTCCATTTATGAATACATTTGAATTGCAGCAGCTGGAAATTTTTTTTTTGTTTTTTTTTTTAGCAATTTGTAATTATCAATTGATTACCTCTGTATTATACCAACTCCCTAGTGACTTGTCTGGAGACAACTGTAATAAATCATAGCATTAACATAAATTAATCATTGAAGAAAATAGGAGATATGTGAAGAGCTGAAAATAAGATTAGAGGTGACATTTCCTCTAGAAAATACAACAAAAAACCAAACAGAATGAAGAGTTTTTAGGGAGAATAGAAGTAGATAATCTCACATGCAAGGAAAAATGAAAAACGAAGAACAAAGCATTGGTAACACTAGTGTGAAGAATGGTGGAGTAGGGAGAAAAAGGTCTGGGTTGTGTGAACAGGCTGCGGTACGATAGAGGATAGTGAAAAGCCAGTTAGTGGGTCAGAATGTGAGAAGTCAGGTCTAATAGAAAGCAATTTGAAAAGGATTACAGGGTAGGAAAGACTACTGTAATAGAGAAAAAAGGAGGAAATTACACAGAATAAACAAGAGAAAATTCAAGAAACAGGAGCTAAGACCCAGAGCTTGGCAAACCTGGCTCTCTGGAAGCAGAGCTTGGTTACGTGGTATTGTTAGGGCTCTCTTAATGGGCATGTGTCTCTATGCCTTCTTTGAGGGACGGAGGCCAAAGTCATGGTTGCGATGAGAAGAAATGGATTTGGAGGAGTATTTGTTTTTTTAGTCTGTCCAGGCTGCTATAATAGGATACCACAAACTGGGTGGCTTATAAACAACAGAAATTTTTTTTTTACAGTTCTGGATGCTGAAAAGTTCAGGATCAAGGCAGCAGCAGATCAGTGTCTGCTGAGGACCCACTTCCTAGACAGCTGTCCCCTTGCTGTGTCCTCACGACAGAAGGAGTGAGAGAGCTTCCTGGGGTCTCTTTTTTTTTTTTTTTTTCAGGACAGTGTCACTGGCCCTCATATGTGGGAACCGAACCAGGGCCACTGGCTTCCCAAGCCAGCGCTTAATCACCGTGCCACTCGCTGGGGTCTCTTGCATCAGGGCACGAATCCCACACATGGAGACTCTGCCCTCAGGACCTAATAAGCTCTTACAGGCTCCATATTCTGTTATGATAGCATTGGGGAATTATTAGGTTTCAACATATGAATTTTGAGGAGACATAAGCATTCAGTCTATTGCAATTTGCTATTTTTCTCCTTGTACTCAAAAGGTTAACTTTGAAAATCACTTTGAATACATGGACACATATAGACACACACACTGTGTGCACAAGCACGGGATCGTCTGGGGTTGAGTGGATTTGACATGTCCATCACCTCGGTAGTGCTGCCATGCCTGCATCTGACAGATTTCACCAGATTGCAGGAGATGATGGGGCAGGGCCTTCCCTGTAAGTCATGCGAGAGGTTTGTGGAATGTGGGCTGTGGATAGGAATTTAGCTTTAAGGTGGTCAGAATTATTAACAAGAAGCTAGGATTAGATGATGGTTTAAACATCCTCGATACCGTCACAGTTTCTCCCTCACTGACCCTTTCTGTGTGTGTGTGTGTGTGTGTGTGTGTGTGTGTGTGTGTGTGTGTGTACATGCATAGAGTAAATAATGGCTTGGAAAGGGAAATCAGTAGTATATATGAAATGAGCCAACACTTAGACAGGCAGATGGACAGTCTGCCTGGGTGTTGACTTATTACAAGGGGTTTAATGGGTCAGATATACATGTTTTTATAGAAAAGGCTGATGTAGTTGAATGATAGCCAGAGAAGTCTGGGTCCAGGCAGTTCCTGCAGGAGTAGTCAGAAATGGGTGCTCTCTGCTCCAGGGCATGCGTCAGGGAAGGCTGTGGTCAAAAGCTCTAGGGTCCATCAGGGATCTGAGTAGATTTTCTGCAAATCTGTCCTGAAGGTTCTCCTTGGTTACCTCCTCCCTCTGCACGATGACCGTGAGCTTCTTCTCGAACTCATGGCACCTCTAGGATCCCAACAATAAGGCTCATGGCACCTCTAGGACCCTAGCAATATGGTTCAGAGAGTCCAGGTATGTAGTAGATAACCCGTTACAAGTCTCTCGGACATTAATTGATTCAGCTTCTAGAAGATTCTAGAGACATTTGTATTCACTTAGTTTTATAGTTGTACATCATTAAATTTTTGGTTCCTTTTTTTTCTTTTTCAGCTTTATTGAGTATAATTGACATAATATTGTGTAAGTTTAAGGTATATAACAATATGGCTTGATTTGGGTTATTTCTGTTGTTTACCTAATTTTTATAATTACAATTTTTTTTGAACATGGACTCAGCATATTCTGGAAGGTGGAGGCTCATTAGATTGCCTAATATAAGATTGACATACCTTCCCCCCCTCCCACACCACCACCACCATTTATATATTTGATTCAACATACTCAGGGATGGATGGTAAAGCTGCATTTTATTTTTATCTACAATCTGGTATTTCAAGAGAGAAAATGTGTGCAGATGAAGTCTGTAAAATTTCAAAACATAACAAAGTAAGTTTCCCATAATAATAACAAGAGTGAACAAGTTCAGATATTCTGGTACACATAGAAGTAGAAAAGCTACTTTTGTCCCTGGTCACAAAGCCTGATGTCACCAGGTAATGTGCATAATCTTTAAAAGGTGATGTAAGCCATAAAATGCAAATCTGCTCATACTACCTTTAATGTCTAAGGTACTGAGTTAATGCAATGGGATTTGTTTTCTTCCTTTTTACTTGGTAAGTAGAATCTGAGTAGAATATAACCTTGTGTTAATAAATAAGATTAATGAAAGCTGATAATCAATTTATCCTACTCTGGATAATCAAGTTTGACAATAGAAAATGTTCTCTTCAGTAACCTTGTCAAAGTAATATTTATTAATTTTCCTCATACATGTGGTGTATGCTATGGAAAAAGATTTTTTGCTCAATACTTCAATAGGCATATTTTCTACTCAGCATGTGGTATATTTTAAGAGAATATTGGTTTTGCTATTTTAAAATATTGTGTGTCTATAAATAGCATAATCTTTCAACTTGAGCCAAATATTTGCATTTGAGAAATAGCCCATTTGTTTTATTTATTGTCTCCTGTTTCTTCCTGACTGTGTCTGGTTACTTATAAGCTCTGGAAAAAAAAACAATAGTAATGGTACCAAGGGCTTGAATATGACCTACTCAATCCAGTTTGATTTGTGTCCATTTTACAGTGCTTTAGGCATATTGTGTTCACATGCCCAACTGTAGAGAATGGATTGAGAGTAATTTTAAATTTGGCTAGTATCATTTTACTTCTAATTGAGATTAAAAGTGTGCTCACTTGTGCAATTTTCCTTTCACTGAATAAGGGAAAAACATATTGACTTTACTCAGTATCTGAACAACTCTTCATCAGAAAAAAGTAAAATAAATTCACATTTCCCTCTGTGTTTCCAGATTTTTTTTTGGACACTGTGTATTGTATTAACCATTGTACCCGCTGCTTTAAATTTAGAGACACTTTATCCAAAATGTTTTCTATGAGTAGAAGTAAAACATATTGAGTATATTATATTTAAAGAATGTAACTAACAAATTTTAAAAATAAGTTTTTCCTATGTTTTCTGACTTTTCAGATACCCTGTGTGTGTGTGTGTGTGTGTGTGTGTGCAAACTCTACTATTTAGGCAGATATCAGTGGTAAATCTAAATTGGAAAAATTAGCTGTGAATATGTTGTAGACTGGCCAACAGGCTGTGTGTTGGAGAGAGTTCAGCTTTGGATTAAGTTTTGTAAGGTCAGGATAGAATCTAGAGGGATGGTTCCCCCGGACCGCCTGCTCATACAGTTGCATCCATATTTTATGTGTGTTCTATTCAGTACTGCACAACTCCCTACCATGGGATGCTTCCAGATCCGCCCATCTGTGCTTACTAATGACACTCCACTGATCTAGATATGTACATACTCATAGAACGCCCAACAGCAAGACATCCAGCCGGGCAACTTTTGTGGAGCCAGAGAGAATTCAGAAAAAGAATATATAATCCGAAATTAAAGGAACATCTTGTCCATCAAGCATGATGTTTTTTATGTCCCTCCTGAGTCTATGTGTGTGCATACACACACACACACACACACACACACACACACACACACACAGTAAATGAAATCAGTACCTCAAGAGATACCTGTGCTCCTATTTTTGTTGAGGCATTATTCATAATGGTCAAGGTATGGATACAACCAAAGTATCTGTATATGGATGAATGGATAAAGAGATTGTGATATGTACATCATATTTCATCAAATATGTATATATATATTTATATATATTTGATGGGAGATATATGATCAAATTTTGTATATATATGAAATATATTGGAATATTATATCAAAGTTTTTATATATATGTATATAGTATATAAAATGAGTATTATTCAGTCTTAAAAAAGGAGTTCTTGCCATCTATGAAAACATGGTTGAACCTGGAGGACATAATACTGAGTGAAATAGCCCAGGCACCACCAGACAAATACCGCATGTTCTCACTCACATGTGGAATGTAAAAGCGCTGACTACATAGAAGTAGACAGTCATATAGGGGTTGCCAGGAGTGGGGAGAGTGAGGAAGTAGAGACATTGGTCCAAGGGTACAAAATTACAGTACTGTAAGATGAGTAAAATCTAGAGCTATAATGTACAGCATGATGACTATAGTTAATAATACTGTATTGGATACTAGAAATTTGCTTAGAGAGTCCTTGAAAGTGCTCTCACCATACACACAAAAAAGGTAACTATATGAAGAGATGGGTAAATGAATTAGCTTGAATGCAGTGATCTTTTCACTATGTATTGGGTTGTCGGAAAAGTTGTGATGCATTTTTTGCAATGAAAAACATAGAAAAAATACGTCATGACTTTTCCGACAATGCAATATATCAAAACATCATGTTGTATACCTTAAAAGTATACAATTTTTGTTTTAAAAAAAAGTACAATCCTCTAATCTTACAAAAGACAAACAAAAACAAAAACAAAACATTGAAGTTCACCAGGAGTCTGTGAAACAAAGTTGCAAATCATGGCTAATAATGCAAATTGCAGCTCCAGCCACAGGGCAGGGAACCGCCCCCCTGTGTCCATCATCTAGATGTATCTGTAGATCATACAAAAAACTCTTGGACTTCACTACATTCTCGCAACTAATGGCAACATTTCCAATAGAAGATAACTGAGGTTTGGAATCAAGATGAATCAAGATTTTTTCTTTATTTTCCATCTATTGTCATTTTTAAATAATAGAAATATTTCTTGAAGCATGATTAAAAAATATTTTCATGTGTTGTCCATTATCCCACTGGGGGCCTTCCGATGTAGAGGCTAATATTAAAATCAGCAACCTGCAGGTCAACTGGAACTTTGTAAAATGACATGAACAGAGTTTGCTTAACAGCATTTGGAAGAGGGAAGGTAAGACTTTAGTCCTACATCCCAGCTAGTTAGGTCAGTGCATTTCTAGCAACCAGACAAATAGCAAATGTTGTTTCCACTATGTTAAATAAAAGGAGATCTCATATAGGATAAGGCCAAGGAGTGTATTTGATACCTTTTCCAGAAACAAAAACCCACACCAAATCTTTTGTATTGATGTCTAGTTGAAGACATAGGATACTTATCCTTTGAGATGATACTTGGTTTGAATCAGACTTTGCAAACTTGAGGCTATGAGTCCCAGTTTGTCTTCAGAAGATATTGAGAAGAAAAGCAATTTTAAGTTGATATTGTAAAATTAGAGATATGAATTTAAATACTTGAGTGTCTGACTTCCTGGAAGACTTAGATCAACCATCCTGACCCTGCATTCTTACATGGCAATATTTTTTCTAAGATTCACTCTCACTGTCACTTTTAAAGTAGACATGTTTTCTCTACAGGCCCCATAACTTTCTGTTGTCTCTGTAAAACTGAAGCCATGTGCAGTGTTGTGCTGGTCGATGTTTATACTACGTCGCTCTCCAGAAAGTAAACTCTGATTTGTAGCATTGGATTATTTCCCACCATGGTCAATTGCTATTTTTTTTTTCTTTTTTAATTGGGGAATTGGGGGAGAGGAACAGCGTTGGGGAACCGGAGAAGAGGAACAGACAAGTTGCTGTCCTTTTGTTCTTCAGTCTAGTTGTGGAGGACGTTGCTTCACTGGCCCATGTTGGTATTATCATTGCGCTGTTCCCTTCTGGGGCAGATCAGTGTCTGGCCTCTGGACGGCTGCTCACAGTGGCTCTTGGCAGCTCACACCAGCTGCCAGCCACTCACGCTGGCTGCTGGCCACTCACTGTAGCCTATGGCAGCCCACTGCAGCAGGGGCTGCAGCCGACACCGTCACCGGCCATCTTAGCTATAGAGGCAACCAGGTGGAGCTGTTGTTCACCACCTTAGCTACAGAGGGCAGTGTCATTGGTCCTCATATGTGGGGTCCTAACTTGGGCTCCACTGCTCAGAGCTGGTGTCCCAAGCCAGCTCCCAACCAACATGCCACTCGGCCGGCCCCCACCATGGCCAATTTCAAGTTACTAATGTGCTGTCTTTGAACTAGAAATAGGGAGGACATTCTGCAGTCTGCTCTAAGCTGGTTCTAGCATACCTCAGGCAGTATTCTTTTTCTTATGATAAAGAAATATTTCTCCATCCTTTGCTCTGTCAAAATTGGATACATGAAGGACAAATCAGAAGACCACATGTTCTGGGGAAAAAAAAAGAGAAAATGGGAGGATGTTTACTAGTTTGTGTTCCCTGTCCAGGTCCTCTGGGTATTTGTTTGCTACTTGTGGCCTAAAGGACTCTGAGGACAAAAGAAAGGATTTTGGGAATTTTAAAGAAGTTGTGCTGTAGTGGAAAGAACACCAGACAAGCTCTCAGCAATTTCGAGTTTCCATCTTCTGTTGCTAACTTGCTGTTGAACCTCCAACAGGCCATTAATTCTACTGTGATGTTTTGAATCATAGCCCATTAGAATTAGAAGAAGCCTAGGATCTCTGTACTGGACCCACCTCTGTGCCTCCCCCTTGGTAACTTGCCTAATGGAAGGCCTTGCCACCACTTCATTTCGTAACATTCTCTTTTGGGGTGAGCCTTGGCCACAATGGCCCTGACACCTGGTCCAACCTCCAGGTCCAGACTAATAAGACTCACACAGGGTTCTCTTACAACTTCCAGGCTTAGAAGAAGTGCTGTCTGCATAGCATATAGGATCTGGCTTGTGTTCCAGCAGTTATGCAGAGGGCAGGATAAAGAAAACAGGCTATATTAGAGGGTTACCATGACATGGGACTCACTTTGACAATGAGGGAGCCATTACTGGAAGGAGTATGTAAATAAAACCCTCTCCTAAATGATTGCCCCAAGATGTCATGGTTCCACATGGCCTGTCTAAGGAAACCCCTGCTGTGTGCCTCAGCTTCCACCTGTATTTTCTTGGGAAGCATTGTAATATCTCCATACTGTATTTTCCTTCCGTTCTTCTCTCTTTTCCCCCTCTGACTCTTGCTGCCTTGGAATTACATCTTCCATTAAAGCCTCAGCCTATAATATTTGCCTTAAAGTTGGATTTTTAAAGAACAGGACCAAGATATGAGTCATTTATCAGAACAGGAATTTTAACAATCAGGTGACTTTTTGAATAAAGAATTACTGTATTCTAAAAATCAATTTCAATTTTTAAGGAGTTGGGCTCTCAAGAGGTATATAGAATAAATGCAATTCTTCTTTACATGTATTTAAAGGTAAAGGAAATATTGCAAAAACGGTTAAAGAGTGGGAACAATTGGAATCAAGGAGATCTGAGATCAAATCCTTCCAATACTTGAAGGTGTTTGATCATCGGCAAATGTACAAAATCTCTCCCAGCTTCAATTTTCTTAAAACATAGGCCTGCGATAATTTGACTTTGCATCCCTGGTCTTTGATTGAAACTGCCATAGCCTTGGGGACTGTCTTTCATTGAGTAGGAGGGAAGGGACTGGAGGTGGTTGGTGATGTGGGGTCTAGCTTCCTACTTTGCATTCGGCATCAGTCAGATGGGTTCAAGTAGGAAGACGATCTGACAGCAAAATCTGTACTGAGGACTAGAGGAAAAAATAAAAAAAATTGCAGTCAAAATTAGAAACTTTAGCTGTGCTCTTCAGCTCTTCAGCTGAAAAACAAATAGGTTAGTGAATAGCATCCAGGAATGAAGATAAGATTAGATGTGACAGCTTTGCCAGGAGGTCTTCTTGGGGCTGTGGAAAAAGTACAAATAGAAAAACATGTTTTAGTTTCTCTTCCTTCTCTTTTAGACGTAGCCTGGGGATAGCCTGGATGTTAGAAACATCACCTCAAATACTGCTACCTGTGTTTTTCCAGACAATTTACTAATCACTGTTTTTATTTGGAAAGGTTAAGTGTTTCATTGGAAAATATCCAAAATTCTAAGAGGATAAAAGAGATGAGAGAAAAAACTACTTCAACACAAATTCATTTTCCTGGCTAGCTGATGTCAGTTAAAAGGAATCTTTTTGTTTGCGAAAAATTACCCATTGCTGTATTTTATAAGATTATTAAGTATTATGAAATTCGAGCTTTTGTGACAAGATATATTTTAGGTTAAAAATATTTTTCAGAAAATATATTTTAGGTTAAAAATATTTTTCAGAAAATCTATTCCTGTGTATATACACACACATATATATATGTAAACAAGTTTTGAACTGTTCTCCATTTTGTAGTCATATCATTTCACAAAGAAGGAAATATTGAGCTCTATTGATATTTATTGGTTCACAGTACTAGAATGTGGGTGATATTTGGCAGCCTTCTTAGATATAAATCTCAGAATCCATTCTGGCAAAAGGAATTTATGATAAGATATCTGGGGCCCATAGAACACTTGAGCAGCTGGAGACAGAGAACGTCCTGGGACAGTGAATGAAGTCGAGCTGCCCAACTGGCCTATTTAGGAAGCAGCTGCACCCAGCATTAAATGCCAGAAGCTTGAACTTGTTGCACTGATACCTCCTGAACATGAAGAACTTGACCTTGCAGCACCTGAGGCCCCAGGAAACCAGATGCCCTCCACTCCCAATGCCAGCAGTATGGAAGCTGCCCACAGAGCCTGTCTCCACACATTGTTCACTCCTGAACTGACGGCTTGGTGGACACATCTGATTAGTGACACACAGGTCACATGTCTGCTATTGAACTACAGTTTGAGTTTGCCTACAACACTGGGGACATGGGACTGATTACCTGGGAGGACTCTCAAATGTGGACATGTTATTCAAAGAAAGACAGACCACTGCAAATATGCCCAATTTAATACAGTTGGGGAATGCTAATCTATCCTGTGTTTCTGCTCCAGCTCTTGTGCTCTTAACCCTGAAGCCACGTCCTCAACACTGCCTCTGTCTTTGCCAGTGCTTCTCAAGGTGTAGTTCCTGAACCATTAGCATTACCTGAATAATCATACAGGATGCAAATGCTTGGGTAGTATCGCAGATCTACTGAATAGAGAGTCTGCCTGAGACCCACTACCCTGTGTGATTTGCTGTTTTCCCATAGCTTCCTCTTTAGGGACTTCGTACTTTTTGGAAGCTGAGGGGAAAAAAAAACACAATAGGAAACCAACAGAATTAGAAACCATGGTCAACCATTAGCATACTTTTCCATATAGCTCCTTTGTGATTCTCACTCATAGGCAGATGATGTTTTCATTGATTAGGGCTCGATAAAGTCATGGTAACTTAACCATTGTGCAAATATATCAAATGGACAGATTGGTGGAGCTGAGCTTTTAAATGAAGATGATGACATGCAAGAGACTTTTAATTCTTTATATTGAAGACCAGAAGTTTCCCATATAATTGCACTTTAAAAGTTAAATCTTTTAATTTTGCATAAACCCTGGAGGAATTCCTTGGGTTGGCTTCTCTCAGGTGTTCTTTTAAAAACAAAGGGTGCTTAGTGCCAGCCAAATGGCTCAGTTGGTTAAGAGCTCTCCCAAGAGTGCAAGCTGAGCTCTGAGCAACACCAGTTCGATGCCCAGCCTGAGCTGAGCTGCCGCTGTGCTGCCAATAGGTGGCAGGATGGCTCAGCTAAAAAACACAAAAAAACCCCACGTGTATACAAAAAAAACAACCAAAAGCAAAGGGCACTTGCCTCCAAGGGTGGAAATGTGAATAAGAGTTGGAGTTAAGCAAGCCTCTCGTACTGATCTGTGTGTGCACTTTGGTCTTCATAAACTTAGAATTGCTGGCTTGTTATAAATTCTTAGCCACATCTAGAATGAATGGGAGAGAATATAAGAGAGCAGATTGAAAAGTCCTCAATTATTCATCTGTCCATCCATCCATCCATGCATCCACCCACTATTTATTGAGCAAGATGTATTTGGGAAGTATTGTTCTAGTGGCAACCTTCACACTAGAATTGAAAAAAGAAATATTACAGAATTGAATTACCCCCTATGTATTCTACATGACTTGATGTTCAAAGAGTAAAAATCAAGTAAAATACTTAACACAGAAATGAAGAACTAAAAGCTTAGTCCAGCCTTACTTTGTGGAAAAGAAAAGGCAAGCATAATTTGAGGGGCCCTGTAGTTACTGAGAGTCTGCTTTGGGCTGAACTCTCTACTCGTTACTTTTTCAGGCATTGTTTCATGTATTCATTCCACATAGTCCATGTGAGGTAGCTGTGCTGTGTGGCAGCACTGGTAGAACAAGGTGATGAATTGTCATCTATTGTCATCCTCAAGGAATTTACCCTCTAGTGAGGACAGGCATATAATTTCAGTATGACATCTGAATCCCACAGGGATATTAATCCATACCTATAGATATCTGAAGTGAAGGAGGTCACATGCTCAGCCCAGGCCCGGTCAGGGACACCCTGTTTCAGCAGAGTTGATGTGTGCAGGGCTAAGTCATTCGTCCAAGGTCAGTGTCTCAAGGGGTATTCTGCTCTTTGGATACTGGAGGATGAGAAACTGGGGAGAAGAGGTACAGGTATGTTATTCAATATCTGCTAAGGGGATGACAGCGCCGGGTCTGGGTCAGCCAGGGGGGCTCTTTATAGCCTTGGGATAATGACAATGTTAATGTTAGCATGCATTCCAAGTACAGTGGAAGTTAGTTATAATGGGGTATCTACTTACCAGGTTTTTTGCAGTCAAAACTAGTGAGTAAGCATCCCTGAGACACAGAGATGCAGTGAGTTGACAAAGGTGACACAACCAGCAAGTGGCAGGGCTGGGATTAGTTTAGAATGCCTGCTCTTAGCCATTATATCAAACTGTCCATTTAGTCACCAACATCATCCTATACCCATTTTGCAGGTAGAGGGCACTGAAGTTTAGGCAGATTAAATAAGACCTCTTGTTGGGGGTCTCACAGCTCTTAACTTATCAGAGCCCACTGGGCTTAATGCCGCATTGATTTTACTCCAAAACTGTACCCCACTTTGGCTAGCTATTGGCAAGAAAATCTTTGTTTTTTGCTTCAACTATGCCAAGTGTGGATGATTGTTTTTGGCATAAACTGTCCAAATTCACATGGACAAGTTTAAATCTTTTCAGTGGCGCAGCTGGGAAGACAACTTGAGTGTCACTTTGGGGGCTAATTCATTCTGGCAGGCCTTTCAAATGGTGGTATTGTGTGCTGGAGTGGTAATAAAGGATATTAACATTTTCCTTGCCCAACTCAACGTTTTTATTGTGTTCTCTGATACAGAACTATATATTCTCCTTTTAGTACTGGTTTCGTTACTTGCATGATTCAAACGTTTGTTCCTTTAGAAAAAATTTGGCCTTTTCTCCTAAACCATCTTGGCAACCTGTTGAAAGCTGACATAACCTTTCATCTGGGTGGAATCAGATACCACAGTTTTCACCATAAAACGTCTGGTTGTCACTTCCCTCTCTTGTTTCTTTTTACTCTCCTTTCTGTTAATAGTATTATGTTTGTACTTTGGTCACTTATGAGAAAGTAAATCCTCCATTTACTGCTAGGTAGGTTACGTTGAACACAATGATGCCCATACTATTTTAGGTAGGATTGGCTGCCCAGTACAAAATGAAACAATTGTGCTTTTTCTTTTTTATTAAGAATTCAAGATGATGATCAGAGGGGATTAAAATTCAAGTGTGAGGCCCTTCTGAGTGCAGGGCCGTATGAGCCCACCCAGGTCACCAATCCAAGAAGCTGACCCTGATTTTAGAAAAATAGTGATTCCCAAATTTCTGGTGCTAGTCTGTAACAAAGCTGTCATGGATTGTGGCAAATAGGAAAAAAGAAAAAAAAAAGCCCAACTTTTTTAGGACTATGCAGTGATCGTATCATATAGTTCATAAAATTTACTAAAGGACTAACCCTTTATCCTAATATAGTCTACTTTTTTGCTATTCAGAATAGCCTTTCTTTTTGAAGTGATTATGATGATGGACATAATAATACACGTATCTGACAACAGTAACACTTGACAACTCCTTCTATTTATATTCTTTTTTCCTCTGACCTGGAATTTTACTCCTTAGACATTCCTAATGTCTTAGAACTCCAAGTCTAAAGTACTTAACGAGAGAATTTCATTGCTTTTCCTAAATTCTTCATCAGCTGGAATCTTGAGGAAGCAGCGTTTTATTTAACCCTCATGAAATGATTTATTATGTTGTCCTTAGTCTTCATCAAACACTGTTAAAATAAATGGCCATAAGAAGGCAGTTTTGCCATTCTATTCTCTAAATATATTTTCCATTCCATTTTCAGCAGCTCTCATATATAAGAATCCACAAAATCCACTTTTCCTAGGATTTAATGTCAGCAATATCTGCCTCTCAAGCAGACAAAGAAAACTGTAAATCCCCTCACAAAATTTTAGCTGAGTGCTAAATTGATCTCTGATTGCAAAACGATTTTATACCATTTTCCTGGGATCTCTCTTCCTTTCCTCTAAATGGTTTCCAATATCTTTGAGAAATTAGTATTTTAACTGCTCTCATTCTGTTGTAAATGTTTTTAAAGTAAACCTTTTCAAATTTATTTTTTTAAGCACTAGGTTGACTACGTGTTGTAAATAGTCAAAAATACTATAACCTGAGTGACAAGAGCTGTTAAGTGTAGAGACACATTTTGATGAGCTTGTGGAGCTTATGATCCAGAAGAGGTAATATTCAAATTAAAGTTACACACTTTTCTTGTTCCCCTGACACCCTCTGTGTCTGTCTCATTTGCATTTTTCTCATATGATTGTGCCACTTGGCAGTTATAGAAGGAAGGTGATGATGACTCAGCTTCTCGGCCTACATGTGTGTCAGTGCCAGGTTCTGCAACATGGACAATGAGGCTGTCGTCCTTTTTCCTCAGGTGTGTGGTTGGCATCCAGTATGAAGTATTATCAATAGTTCTTTCTTCTCTGTACTTTAAGCTGCTTCTCCAAATTGCAATTTCCAACATGAAGGGTAGTTCTATGTTTAGATTGAAAATGCAAAAATTGATGTGACTTGATACTCCTGCAGAAGGGAGCCTTTCTTCCCCAGGCTGGCATACCTCACCTACCTGCATCTTCAACATATGACTTTACAAATGGTTCCTTTCATTGTTTAATGGATACATTATAATTAATAGATTAAAATTCAGTAAACAGTGCTCTGTATTCTTAAGAGAAGCTGATGCACATTTTTACTTTTATTTTCATGGTGGATGACAGTGTGATATCTATTAGGAAATATTGTCGAATGATGGCTATACATTCTAAAAGAGAGGGAACTAACTTTATTGAGTAACCTACTATACTACTTGTCAAGAATTTTCTGTAAATTATTTAATTTTCATAACTTCATGAAAATGGACTATCTTTGTTTTTCATATATTAGGAAAATGAGGCTCAGAAGTAAATCGCCTAATATGACACATGAGTAGTTTGCAGAACTAGTATGTGACTGTGTATCTATCTGATTTCGTCCAATTCCAAAGACTGTACACTTAATCCCTTGAGTAAAGTTGCTGTAACCGAGTTGGATACTTGAGGTCTTCAGGCAGCTTGTAAGGAGGGCACTTGGAAGTTGATGGTGTTGGCTGTTGCATTACTGATCCGTTGTCACCATGCCCCACTTTACTGTACAAAGATTTACTTACGCAAGCCAGCCCAGTTGTCTTGCTAGAACATTCAGAGCTTCTTGGAAACTACAGTGGCCATCTTTGACAAAAATGAAGTTAGGAAGCCTCAGGTTTTAAAGAAGGCCCCTTGCTCTTATCCAAAGGCCTATAGCTGTGACACCTCATTTATACATTAGTGTGACAAAAAAATATTCTTACTATATGCAGAGTACTGTGCCATATCACTGTCCAAAAAGCACATGGTCTCATTTGTCATGCATTCATTGTTTATTAGAATACATTGATAGTAACCTAAGAATCACACAAATAATTCATAATTTGAATTGTGACAAATACACAGTGGAGACATACAGGATATTAAGAATGTGAAAAAAAAAGAGAAGTAATAACTCTGAGACGGAGTTGTGGTCAGCTTAATGAAGGGGGTGGGATGGGCTGAGCATTCCAGGCAGAGGGTTGAGATAGAATGTAGAATAATCAGATGGAAGGAAGCAACATGTAGGTTGCAAGAGGACAGAATAAGATGATTGTGGTTACATCAGACACTTCCAGTTAATACTTGTGGTAACTCTGAATTCCATCCTTACCCCAAATAATTTTGTAGTACGCAGTATAAGCTAGCACAGCACCTACATAGAATAGGGATCACATGTGTTTTCTCTGAATTTTCAGGTTGTCTCCTGCTGTGTAATAAACTGTTCTCAAACTTAGTGATAAGTGATTAATAGTGATTCTCTCTCATGGTTCTGTGAATTGACTGGGCTCAGCTGGGTGGTTCTAAGAGACTCACATGGAAGCTGCAGGGTACTTCTCTGGCTTTGTTAAGCCAGAAGTTCCTAGAACTTCACTTCCACCATATTCTCTTGGTCAAAAAAAATAACTAAGGCCAGCTTAGATTCATGGAGAGGAGAATTGGACTTCACCTGTTTGTTTCGGAGTGGGCAAGTCACATTGCTGAAGAGCAGGGAGGCAGGAAGATACTATTGCCACCATTTTGTAGAAAAACACAAACTGCCATGCTGACTAAAGGAATTAAATGCTAGTCAGGAGTGAGATGCACTCAGGAGGGCTTGTTTGTCTGCTCTTTGTGGTCTCAAGTTTCTGATTTGATTGATATTTTAGGAACTGCCAAGATTAGATATGTCTCCTTTCTCTTAATCAGTCCTTTCCCTGATTCATTTCAACTCTTTGAGATGATATTGCAGAATATATCCTCATCAAGTATTTTTGGTCAACTTATGTTATTTCTCTAAGTTAAAAATAAAAATCTAGTAAAAATCTAGACTGTAAAAGCTTCTTTATCTGCTACATTAGGTTGTGGTGAAGTTGTCAGTGATTCATTCATTTAACAAGTAACGACAGCAAACACTCAGGGTGCTTACTAGAGGTCTGAAACTATTCCACTTTTCTAAGAACTATATATTAAATGGACTTTAATAGCAGGACTGAGGGCCAGCTGTGTGCCAGGCAGCATGCTCTATTCCAGAGATGGAAATACTAGTGCCCTCATTGAGTTTCTAGTATAAAGAGGGGTTAAATGTTCACACAAATGTGACCCTCAGACAAAAAATATATAATGAGAATAACAACTTTGCTTAACCAAGATACACAAGTACCTCCTCTGTCAAGCCTGGGATCATTTAAATCAGTTGATGCTAGTTCCTACTATGCATGATGTGTGAAGGTCATTACTTATGTGAGTGTGTTGAAGGGTTTGGGAGTGACCTGAATAATGGTAAGCTCCTGGCTAAGTAAACTTTAGAAAGAAGCTGAAATACAGATTTGGTGATGAAGAAGTTTCTTTGAGTGCATTTGAAGAGTTTGCTCCTTGTTCTATTAATTTGAATGAGCAGATGTGAAGGAAGAGTGGTGCAAATTGCTTAAAAATAGTGTTCCTTGCAAATTCTGCCATATTTTTTTATGACAAATATGCCCACTTCCCTCCCATCCACCCCCAGAAAATAAATAAAATAAAAATAAAGATGTCTCTCTGGTTCCATACATTAGAAAGAAATGCTTCCATTCTATAGATGTTATAGATATTTCTTCTGGCCTTTTTGCTAAAAATACTTCTGATTATTCTCTAGAAGGCACAGTGTTCCAGTTTAGAAAGCCAAAACCTTTATATTTTGAGTTAGAAAAGGGTGACTTTGAATTTAGTTCTGCCTTGCACTAACCAATCATCCTCGGGTGAGTCACTTAGCGCATCTGAGCATCAGTTTCCACATCTGCAAAGTATCTTCTTATTATATAAACTGCAAAAACACTTGTAAAGCACTGTGCCATCCTTATAATTATCATTTAATATTATTTGGTAGCCACTGGGACTGCAGAATATGCTGTTTCCAGCTTAAACAAAAAAACTTTTATGTCTCATATGTAAATTCTGTTAGAGTCTAAGATTAATAATTGATTTCAGAATAATATTGGGCCTTGCTATCAGCTGTTGTTTCTAGGGTTGGTGGCTGTTTTGTGTGTGAGATCACAAGATCACCTTTTATGTAGTCCTTTGAGTAATTTACTGGTATGGTTGTCTGTAGTTTAGTGACTAATCGTCTCATTCAGCTGCGTGATAATATAGTGTTAGAGTAATACACTGAAAGTCCTTGTTATCCATTTATAAACTTGGGAACAAAAATTGCTATAATATGAAGCTTTTTGTTGACATTTACCTCAAAAATTAGTCTCCATTCAAACATCTCTTACGATATTAGTAAGAGGGCATCTTGTGATGCCATCTTTCCCTGAACCTGTATCAAATCTACAATGGGCGGTTGCTTGCTGAAATGTAGCACAAATACAGTGTGATGCACTGGAACATGAAGTGATCCTTTTTTTTTTTTTTTGAATGAATCAGAAATAAAGTGAACAATGTCTTATGTTTTCATGCAAATGTTTCTGAAAAATAATGCCTCTAACATTTATATTTGATTGATTTTTGGTTGACTTAAAAATAGAAAATATTTTTTTCTTATTTTTAGTGCTGTTTTCAAAGAATGCAATTTTCTCAATCATTTATTATAAGATTACAGCCACCCTTAAATCAACTGCTTTTTGGTACCTTTGTTCTACCACACAGAGCACCTATTGTGTATTAAATTAGAACCTGGCATTCAGGTTAACCGAAAGTGTGGAAGGAAGATGATAGAAATCAATAAAATAAATTAAATTTTGAGGGCTAAAGTTAATTTCGTGAATTTTAAAAAATGGATTTCTATTGTTTATTTGTTTTAGGTTATTAGTACCAAAAAAGGAAGCTTCTTAAAACTAGTTATTAGTTCCATATAAATCACTGTTAATGACTTTGGATTATTAGTTTAATAATAATCAGTATTCTTCTGTTGAGATTTGGGATTAAAAGAAGCAATGCTAATTTGAGGAAGACCCAGGGAGGAGTGGATAAAATATAACTCTTAGTTTTTCTTCTAATTCATTTGACTTTCTTATACTTTTTCCCTTGTTGCAAACATTCCATTTAAATTGCACCTTGATCACTATTTATTCTGATCAGTGATTCACAAAAAAGATTCCAAACTTTAGAATCACCTGGGGAACTTTATAAACGTACTAATACCCAGACCCCACTCAGTCTAATTAAATCAGAATCTCTAGGGGGTGAGGCCCAGGCCTGGCTAGTTTTAAGAATTGTCCAAGTGACTAGAATGTATGACCAAGGCTGAGAACCACTGACACAGTTGACCCAGCGGTCACTCAGAATTGGGCGTGGGATGGCAGTTAGCCAACCACCATCTCCTGGAACCCAGTGATTCAGAAGCATCTGCAGCCTTATTCTGTTCTCTCCTCTCAGTCGTTTCTCCCATTGCTTCTATTTAGGAGATGTAAATATCGTTATTTGAGCACAACTGGCCCCAGGATGCAGTTTTAGCAAGATTTCAGCTTGGCTGCCCTGGTTGACTGGAATTGCTTTTCTATAGAGCCAAGCCATTTTTCTCTCAAACAACTTTAAACTTAAACCGTTGATTGGCAAGGGTGAAACAGCTGTCTAACTTTCTTGATATGCTCTGACCCTTGTGAAGCTTTTAGCTGTTATATATTGCCCTTGAAATGGACCAATACAAGATTATGTTTGGAATTTGCTGATTACCTTAAGGAGTCGCCCAGACAGGCTGTGAAGTCAAGAGACCCAGCTGCTGAGAAGAATGAAGCTGCCAGGAACAGTTTTGGTGCCGGAGCCTGGGACTTTGCCTGTCTTGTTCACGGCTGGGTCCCTGGCTCCTAAAACATTACCAACCGCAGAGTGGGCACATGATGAAAACTTGTTGAATGAAGGCATAAAGCATGAAAAACATTAAGTGCTGGATAGAACTGAGAAAGACTTTTAAATACCTTCCCTCTCCTTCCACCCACATGACTGAGTGCTGACATGTGTCAGACATTGCACTGAAATACACACATGCTCACACACGGACACATGTACATGCACCCGTAAACACACATATTCTTTCCTATTTAAAACTCATAACAACCCTATTAAGTAAGCACTAGTATTATCTTCATGTCATAATTGGGGCAACTGGGACTTTGACAGTTTCCACATTTCCAAAGTAACACAGCGAATTCATAGCATAATTGGCATTGAAAGTTGCTACTGGCATTTGGATGGGAGAGGCTGGGGATAGTTTAAGCACCCTAAATGCACAAGATCACTGCCCACAGCAAAGAATTACCTGGTCCAAATGTCAATAGTGCAGACATTTAGAAAACTTTGTTTTAGAGAAAGTGTTCTAAAACCTCACTCTAATTAATATATAGTAAAACCTTTCAGTGACTGCCCTCTGCCAATAGGGTAAAATACAGAGTTTATAGCATAGCACGTGGGATATAAAATTATGATTTGCTTCCTCCTTCCTCCTTCAGCTATATTTCTCGCTCTTCTTCCAAATGTGCATGAAATTCCAAGCAATTGGTGTGTTCTCAATTCTCAAAAGCTTTCTGTTATTTCCTATTGTTCGCTTGTTAAAACTCATGTGCAAGCTTCTGAGATGTCTTCTTAGGCTATCCTAAATACAGTCATTCAGTAAATATTGAGTGAGCCCATTGCCACTCTCTGTGGGCTCTATGTTAGGCATTGCGGATACAGCAGTGAATAAAGTGAACACAATTCCTTCCATCTTGGAGCTTCCTGTATTCACCTACTATAGTTAATTTAGGATATAGCAATATAATGCTGAGAGATAGCACTTGTCATTAATAGACCACTAAATACCATTCAATTGTGAACTCCAAAAAATGAGCAAGAATCACATAGGGTCATTCTCAGTTTATGTTCAAATTCAGTATACTGATTTGTCTAAGAAATACGTGTGTGTTTTGAACAGTTGATTTCTTCAAATCAGGTTTTAAACAAGATCCATTCATTGCATTTGATCATATCCTTTAAGTCTCTTTTAAGCCCTTTCGGTTAACTTAATCTAAAAACCAACTTCTTTCCTTCCTTCCTTTCTCCTTCCCTCCTTTTCTCTCCCTTCCTTCCTTCCTTCCTTCCTTCCTTCCTTCCTTCCTTCCTTCCTTCCTTCCTTCCTTCCTTCCTTCCTTCCTTTATCCCTCCCTTCCTCCTTCCTTCCTTCTTCATTTTCCTCATCCCTTTCTGCCTTCCTTCCTTCTTCCCTCTCTCCCATTCTGTTGACTTGCAGAAGCAGTCAGTTGTCCTGTTGAAAGCCCCACATTTTAGACTTTGGACTTTTCTCATTATTCCTTTGTCCATGTACTTAATTCATTGCCCTATGTTCACTGTAGAGTGGAAGTTAGACAGGAAGACTTAATTAGATTTATGTATATCTTTTTGCAAGAATCAGTCATAAGTGGTGCTTTGTATTTCACATTTTATCACATCGGTGGTTAGCAATGTCTGGTTGTTTAATATTACTTAGATTGGGTTCAGGTGGTGACAGATGATAGCCCGATCTCTGTTGTAAACCTTCCCGTCAACTTTGCACATAATGATTTTCCCACTCATTAGCTATTGCATGAATCAGTTATTTTATTAGACATGGAAAAAGGGTGCCAGTCTAATTCTTTTTCATTAATTTTTATTAAATTTACTGAGGTGGAATTTTGTTAGTAAAATTATATAGGTTTCAAGTGTACAGTTCTGTAATACATCATCTATATATCACATTGTGTGTTCACCACCCAGAGTCAGTTCTCCTTCCATCACCATATATCTGACTCCCTTTTTCCTCTTCTACCACCTTCATCCCCCCGACCCTCTGGTAAACCACTAAACTGTTTGTGTCTGAGTTTTTGTTTGTTTGTTGTCTTGTTCCTTTGTTGCTTTCAATTTTGTATCCCATATGAATGAAGTCATATGGTTCCCGACGTTTTCCATCTGACTTAATTTAATTCTGTTTGCATTTATTAAGTAGAATTCCTTTATATAGAACTTGCCTCACAGTTACTGTGAAATATAATTTGAACAGTAACAACAGCATAGTATTAATTTTTTTCTCTATAATCATTAATTTTCATAGAAGTATATTGGTACCTTAACATTCTGTGGTGGTAGCCACTTAGTTTTATTTGGTTTTTCTCTTTATCCTTCCTCTTCATTTTCCCCTGTAAGTATTATTATGAACTAATGGCCTTTTTATACCTATTACCTCTTTTAAATTCATGAGGCTTTGTTATTTAGTATAAATTTTTGCACATAAGCAATGAATGTTTCTAGTTTTTTCTGATCATTTTTGAAATAATCTTTGTTTTAGAATTCGGGGAAAATTGTATTAGAAAATGCAATGAAATAGCTGTTGTTACTTAACGCAATAGATTTCATTGTGGCCTACTCCCTGCGTCCCCCCAATGGGCACCTGTTTGAGCACTTCCTATGTGTCAGACACCAGGTAAGACACTGTTTTTGTCACAGATTTACTTGTGATCATGATATCTGTGAATTATTTAGGGTTACGTACCGTTGGAATATGCAATTTACTAGATAATTTAGAGAAATCTTATCCTTTGAAGGAGGCCAAGGGACAATTATGGATCACACTGGAACTTCTCTAACGTGTATATAATTCCCTTGTGTGAGCAGGTGTTAGATGTCCATGGACAATGAGTGACATTTTTAGAATGCTGCTGGTTAGAAAGGGCTTAGCCAAGTTAAAAGAGGACCTTGAGTTTAAAGTAGTGTTTCCAATTTTGTTTTGTTTGTCAATTGATTGCCTAGACTATCTTGATCATATCTTTAAATTTTCGTTTTCCACAACTGCTTCACATTTAACAAATGGTGTTTATGCCATTTGTCTTCTTATCTTTCAGAGGTATGGTGTTACTGAATCAGTGTTATATAAAATGCCTATCTCATCATTGTTTTTCAATATCCTTTTCCTATATATATATCTTGTTGCTATATAATTTTACCCAGCTGATATATACTTGGGGTTTTCCTGTGCTGTTAGTAGACTGTTATAAAGTTGATTACAGCTTAAATTATTTCTCATTATTGGAAATTGAAGCAAAAGTAGCAAGTTAGTTTTTTTGATTGTCACATGTCAATTTTAAAAATTGTTATGAATATAATATCTATATAAACCAACAGTAATATTAGAATCATTGCTTGGTGCTTGTCCTTTTCTGATAGCTTACACCAGTGACACTTTTTTGATATCGCTAGTTTTTCTTGATTAAAATGGACTATATCTTTGGCTTATCTGCTTTAAAATATTTTTAAGATTTGAAATTTATTGGTTACTTAATATGTGCTGGGTTCTAGGATACTGTGCTGTTTTATAATATACCTTATATTATCTAATTTTTTTTTCTTTTAAAGATTTTATTGGGGAATTGGGGGCGAGGGAAACAGCGTTGGAGAACCTGGGAAGGGGAACAGTCAAGTTGCTGTCCTTTTGTTGTTCAGTCTAGTTGTGGAGGACATTGCTTCACTGGCCCATGTTGGTATCATCATTGCGCTCTTCTCAGGTGAGGCAGATCGGGCGCTGGCCTCTAGACGGCCGCTCACAGTGGCTCTTGGTAGTTCACACTGGCTGCCAGCCATTCACTGTAGCCTATGGCAGCCCACTGCAGCAGGGGCTGCAGCTATGCTGCCCCAGGGACTCACAGCAACCCAGCTCCAGGTGGAGCTGTTGTTCACCATCTGATCTGTAGAGGGCAGAGTCACTGGCCCTCATACATGGCATCTGAATGGGGGCCGCTCGCGTCCCAAGCCAGCACTTAACCAAGGCGCCACTTGGCTGGCCCTATTATTTGATTTTTAAAACAACCTAATGGGTTTCCAGAAGACGATAGGGTCTTAATATAGGTTGAATAATTTCCTAGTGTACCATATATAATTAGAAGTAAAACTGGAGTTAACTGAAGTCTGCCTGACTCCAAAGTTTATGCTCTTAACTGTGAGCTCTGTCACTTCTAAAAAAAGACAAATTCTTTTTCCATAGAGAACCAAATTCCTTTTCCAACCATGATAAATGTTGTTTATGTAAGTGAGCATATATTTATAAGTATGCACATATTATGTTACTCTTAATAACCTAGAAACTCATTACTTAGTACCAGAGCAACATGGCATGTAAGAGGCAGAGTTTATAGCTCAAAATAATTAGAATATATGTTTTTCTTTTTGAGTGCTCTGATCTTAATCAGACTTCAAAAAAACCTAAAGGGCCGGCCAAGTGGTGCATTGGTTAAGAGCTGGCTTGGGACTCCAGCGGCCCCAGTTCGGATCCCACATATGAGGGCCAGTGACACTGCCCTCTACAGCTAACAATAGCTCTACCTGGAGCTGGGCTGCTGTGAGTCCCTGGCAACTGTGTGGGCTGCAGCCCCTGCAGCATTGGGCTGCCGTAAGCGACAGTGAGTGGCTGGCAGCCAGTGTGAGCTGCCAATAGCTGCAGTTAGCAGCCATCCAGAGGCCAGTGACCGATCTGCCTCATCCGGGAAGAGCGCAATGACGATACTAACATGGGCCAGTGAAGCAACGTCCTCCACAACTAGGCTGAAGAACAAAAGGACAGCAACTTGTCTATTCCCCTCCCCCAATTCCCCAATAAAATGTTTAAAAGAAACCAAAAACCTAAAATACATAGTTGTCAATCAGCATTTATTAAACTTCCCTTTTCTCTCTCACTCCTCTTGTCTCTTCAGATTAATTTCCTCAATTCCTTTTCCACCATCTGCCTTTTAAAAATATCCCCTTTCTCTTTTTTAAATTCATTCAATTTAGGAAAGAATTTTTCCTATTTAGGAAAGAGGTAAGGGAAAATCAAATTTGTGATTTCAGCAGTGGGTTTCACTTTCTTGAGTACATATAATAAATGAAAAATGTCAGAAAATAATGCAGTGAACTTTAACATTTCTATTTTATTAGATTCCATTCCATTCCATTTTCCTCCCTTCTCCCTATTCAAAAATTTTGGTTATGACCCATCTAGTTGATTTTATGATTCATTAATGAGTCATGTGCCACAATAAGAAAAGAATTACACAATTATCTTTGATTGAAGAAAGAAAGAAGTCTATGACCATGGCTAAATTAAAAATTTTCCTCCTATCACCCATATAAATGCATGGTACATTAATTGCTTTGCTAAGAATTACTTTAATGGAAACTTACATTTTTTAAAGTCATATTAAAGTAATTAGTAATGAATTAAAAAAGGCAATGATTAGGTCAGAGAGGAATGAAGTAAAACCCTTTCAAAATAATATGATTAAGTGGATTATGGATTTAATATGTTTTGTGTCATTTAAAATTTATAGAGTTGTTTGGCAACATAGGAGTTTCACATGGAAAGGAGAGCAGAAAACAACAATTTTAATAAGGACTATAAATGACCCACAGAAATTATAAGTTTAGAAATACATGTTTTAGGACAGACTGATAAATGTTGGTTGTGAATGTGGAAAAATTGGAAACCTTATATATTGCTGGTGGGAACATCAAATAGTGCAGCTATTTTGGAAAACAGTTTGGCCATTCTTCGTAATATGAAACATAGAGTTACCATTTGATGCAGCATTTCCACTCCTAGGAATACATCTGGGAGCAGTGGAAATATATGTACCCCCAAACTCCTACACAAATGTTCATAGAAGCATTATTCATAATAGGCAAAAATTGGAAATATTAATAACCAAATGGTCATCAGTTGATACATGGATAAACAAAATGTGGTATATTACCTCGATCTAATATTACTTGGCAATAAAAAGAAAGGAAGTGCTGATGCATGCTACTTCATGGGTTAATCATGAAAGCTTTGTGGTAACTGAAAGAATACATTCACAAAGAACCACATGGTGAATGATTTCATTAATATGAAATATCCAGAATACGCACATTTATAGAGATAGAAAGTAGATTGATGGTTGACAGGGCTGAGGGTGGGATGGAGCATAAGGGTAGCTGCTAATGGATGTGGGATGACAAATATGTTCTAAAATTAGAGTGTGGTGATGATTATACAAGTCTGGTAGTATACCCAACTCCACTGAATTGTGCATTTTAAATGGATGAATTTTAGTCTGTATGAATTATATCTCAATAAGGCTGTTCAAAGAGAAAATGCATAGTTTAGGATTGAGTGAAAGTATTAAATTAGTGCTGTCATTTGATGAACAAAGTGATAGTCTGTGTTTTGCATACAGTAAACATGTTTGCTTTTCGTGGTAGACTCCTTGCCCCAGGTATCTTCATGTTCTTAAGAGCACAACTAGCGTAGCGATTTGGGTCATTTGTATAACATTTGTATCCGTAAGATAGAGTCAGTTGATTAATAAGTGATATTTTCAGAAAGACATCTAGAACTAAATACAATAAAATGGCAAAAATAGCTCAAGAACAGAGGGAAAGAAACTATGAACAAGAGTTTTTACAATGAAAGCAGTAGATTTCATTTGCTAATTTTGATTAGAGATTTTTATAAGTGCACTTCAAAATTCACCTTTTATTGTGTTCTCATACTAAAACTGGGGACATGATTGCTTTTGTTTCAGCAGTTATTTAATTACAATTTGAAGTAATTCAGAAATACACATCAGGGTTCTCATTTAATTTCTTTTTTTGAAAATAACTTTATTTTAAAATAAACATTGTATATTGGATTTATAGGAAGATTGTGAAGACAGTAGAGTGTTTCCTTGTAATTCTTGCTCATTTCCCTTAAGTTAGCTGTGGTATATTAGTCAAAACAAGGAAACCAGTCTTATAACATTCATAGTAACTGAACTCCAGAATTTATTATGGATTTCACAAATTTTCCTACACATGTCCTTTTTTCTGTTCAATGAAACATTGCATTTCATCATCATGACTTCATTGTCTCCTCTGATCTGTGATTGTATAGTCTTTCCTTGATATTTGCATGACATTCACATTTTTAGTGACACTGGTCACTTATTTTTTAGACTATTCCTCACTTTAGTTTTACCGGAGGTATATATTAGACTTGAGCTATGAGGATTGGGGAAGAATATCACAGAGCTGAAGTTCCCTTCTGCTCGCTTCATATCAGGAGGTACATGGTATCAACCTGACTTATTCCTGGTGATATTAACATTGATCATGTGGCTGAGGTAGTGTTCGCTGGGTTTCTTCACAGGCATATTACTATTTTCCCTATTTGTATCCTATTCTTTGGAAGCAAGGAGCATAATTTTTTTTTTCTTTTTGAGGGCAGTGTTACTGGCCCTCATATGTGGGACCCGAACCGGGGCCGCCAGCTTCCCAAGCCAGCGCTTAACTACCGCACCACTCGGCTGGCCCAAGGAGCATAATTTTATATGACAAAAAGAGTGCTACATTTTGATTTTATTCTTCTATTCAGACCCAAATTCATCTTTTGAATCAATGCATAAGTATCTCTTATCTTTAATTTAAACATCTTATCCTTCAAATGACAAATTCTGCTCCTTAATCAAGTTAATTTTGATTTTCATAACAGACCAAAGATTCCACTATAGGTTAGTAGGCTTTTAGGGGTGACAGTAAAGATGCTAATATGAGATGAAAATTCTTGTACCAAAAGAAAATATTTTTAGGGCAACCCAATAAAAAAGCTCTTTCATTGTGTTGTTTCATATAAACAATAAAAGGAAAATACTATACCATAAATGGCATTTTATGTTTATCAGGGAAGATATATGGCTATACTTTTCATGCATTTGTCTTTCCACTTATGAAATTCTTTTTGCTCTTGGAAATATGAATATCTTAGTTTCACTCACTTCATATACTTTGTATGTTCTACATCAAAAATTGTAATTTTCCCTTAGATACCCTTGCTTTAATTACCTCCAAGACATCTCCTATCCAAGGCTAATTCCTCTTGGTCCAGTTCCCTTCTTTCCCCTTCAAGAACAGATTCCTTCAGTTAGTTCCTCTTTTAATTTAGTTTTCAACCTTTCCTTCACCATAGGTTTTTTTTTTCCCCAAGACTAGAAACATGCTGTCCGGCTCAGCTTTCAAATGAACATGTGTGCGAGGGTGCCCATACGTGTGTATGTGCACACAGACATCCAGGCTCACACATTCTTGCTTTCTCAGGCAAAAACACACAAAAACCTGAAAGTTCAAGGGCTCATGGTCTGTATGTCTCTACGTCTTTCATTCTTCTTCAAACTCTCTTAAAATACGAGGTTACATTTACCTCTCTTATGCCCCCATTTGCCATCTTTAACTCAATTTCATTGTGTTATTTCTCTACTGAAATTTCTCTATTGAAATCAGCTCTAATTTTCAAATCAAATGGACTTTATTTTACTAGAGATTGATAGTCTCTGACACACAGTGTATATTTAATAAATATCAGTTTATTGAATGTTGAGGGAACTTTGAATAATGAATGAAATACTGGCCTACATAAAAATCTTTCGCAGTATTGTGCTTTCTTAATTTGTTTCATTTACGATAACTGGTGACTTTTCCCTTTCCATTTCTGTTTGGTACCTACTTAAGTTTCTGAATGGAGCAGAAATGTCTGGTATAGTTAGACATTGTAATAGTTTTTGCAATGTATATATGATTACTGTGTATTTTTAGTTCTCCATTGAGAATTTTAGTAACAGGTTTGGGGCCTGTTTGGTCGGCACATGACCTAGTTTTCTCCAACCACAGTATACCTCTCCCAAAATAGGCTACTTGTTCTCTTCCCTGAGAAATGTCAGATGGTCACCTGAACGAAAGACATATGTATTTAAAAATGGGAGAGTAGTCCTATTCCCTGGTCATATAGGGGAGGTAAAAATTTAAAAAAGGTGCCAGAGGCAGCTTTTGGTTTTTTTAACCATAAGAGGGGAAGAGTTTTGAAGCAATGATAAGGGAACCTTTCACTGGTCAACTCTTAACTTCAGAAATCTTTTCTGAATACCCCAAATAAAGACCCACAAGAGGACACTTCAACATCTTTATATAAAGCCAAGGTGCTTTTCACAATGGAGTTGTTGTATCTATGCTTGTGGGGCCCCAGTGGGTCTGTCCAGTGGATATATCCGTTTCTTATCTCATAATTATACTTTCATTTAAACTTCTTTTATTTCAAGACACATTACAGAGAGCAACAGAATAGATGTTCCTGTTGGAGAGAGGGGCCTACCTTTTAGCTCAATATTGTCAAAATTTGTCCAGGCCCAGAATAATACTAATAAATATTAATAAGGGTGAGCTTATTTGTAACCATTTATTGGGCACCTGCCATGTAATTGCAAAAACCATCCAGGCATTTTGCAAATATTCTATCCAGAAGTCAGGGATCATGTCTCTCTTATTCACTGCTGCATCCCCATCCTTGACAGAGTCAGTTGGACATCTAGGTAGTTAATAAGAGTTCATTAAATGAAAAGATTGTTTTACTCTTCAGAAATACTCTGAAAAGATCTATTATAGATGGAAAAGCTGAAGCTTACAAATAAGTAACCTGAACAAAACCATTTAACTAGGAATTGTTAGTATCTAATTTGAGCTCCAGTATATACAGTTCCCAAGCCAGAAATGTTTCCACCATACCATGGTGGTGAGTCAATGGATGGATGAAATAATGAAGGAGTGAGTGAGTGAATGAATTTCTTTAGCCTTATTGTATTTCGTACTCATCCATCCTTAGGCTGCCTTGCCTATGAAATACTTTTCCTTTGACTAGAATAATAGAAATGCTCTTTACACTGGGAAGAAGATGGCTTTGAATTCTGCTTCCCTGTTCTCAAAATCCGAAGAATATTTGGAGGTCAGAAAAAGCCAGTGGTACCAGGTTCCCCAATGTCCTAATACTATGGAGGCCAGCCTTGCTGGAGAGCTACAGGTCTCCAAGTTTTCCCTCTCTACACTATATGAGAGCTTGTCACCAAAGATGGTCAGCGGTGTTTTGTCACCAAGAACCTGCGTGCGCACGCGTGTGTGTGTGCGTGTGTGTGTGTGTGTGTGTGTTGTGTATGTGAATAAATGATTATCTGTCATCCGCCTTCTGAGTTCAGGTTCCAAATATGTAATTCTTTTCTGTGCTTTGCCTGGCCCAGAATCTGGTTAACTGTTCAAACCTGGGGAGCTCACAAATCAAAACAATCAATTCCAAGAAGAGTGGTCTATTTAAATTCAATTCCAGGAAGGTGGTGGAATCAGAGGGGGTCTATCATCGGGCAGGTTAGAGCAGAAGACTGAGATGGGCAAGGCCAGGGGAAGAGCATTCCAGGCAGAAAGTAATGTAGAACTGATCACACTTGGTTAACTTTGAATTTCCACCCTTTTATTTCTCCTTTTCACTTTACCCCTAGAAACTGCAAAGGAAATTGGCCAGATAGTAGAGGGGAGAAGAGGAAAGGCCGTAAATTATTTACGAGTTTCGTAATTCATGTCTGGGCAGAAAATTTGCTTAATTAAGTTATTAGAGATTTACATGGAATAAACTATGAAAGCAAAACTAAAGTAACCAACAACACTCATAGACTGCTTTTGAATGATCTATTCAGTAAAAGGCAAGCTTTGTGTCTCAGAATCTTTTGCAAATTTCCAGCTGAAGAGTTCTAGTGGTAACAAGATGTATCTAATATTACTACCTGTTTGTCAGAGGGGTGTAGTTATTTAGCCGGAAAAATAGCATTTTAGTTGCTAGGCATAATGTATCTGTTGTAAACAATAATGCCTTTATATAAATGTATCCGAGATTTTGGAAAAAAAATAAATTCAGCTGATCCTCATTTACATTTCTAATGCATGCCTTTTGACTGTGCTGAGTCTGAAACACTGGTTATGACTCTGTGTGATATTGTTAATTTATGCAGTAGCACACTGTTTATAGACTGCCAGCTTCTGGGATTTGAGGCAATTTGAAGAAGAGCATACTGCTCGTCTTTCTGTAACCTCTTGTTTAAAACAGTACAATATTTTGAGATTACTGAAGTAGAATGTTTTGAAGATAATTGAGTTTACCTTATAGGGTATTAAATCACTGGTACTTATATTTATTTTTGTATCTTTCTTCACATATGAAACAAACACTTGAGGAAAAAAGCATTCTCCTGAATTTTGTTTTATGTCACTTGTATATCTATTCAACTTAACAACTCTATAAAAATGAAATAAAGCTATTTCTTTTATGGGCTTAAAGACCTCATCAATAGTGTTTTGGTGAAAAGTATGTTCTGAAGATGTACCTTAGGATTTTTATCCTACTTTATCATTTACTAGGTGTGTGATTTTTAAGCAAATGATAGACAAACCTTTCTGTGCCATAGGTTTTTCAACTTTAGCTGTAGATTATAATACAGCTTTAGCTGTAGATTATAATAATAAGTTGTAGATTATAATGTTCTGAGAATTAAATGAAACCATTCTGAAATTGTGCTTACCTAAAACCATATCTGCACATAGTAAACATTATTTCTATAATAATTTTTGTCTTTGAACTTTTATAATCTCTATATAGTTTTGATTGATAATTATATTTCTAGTAAACAGAATATTTGAATTTGTGTACCTGATTCTTCATCAGGCGAGTTTTCATTTACTGTATTTACTTTGGGTTCTTATTTTAGCAATTTGTGGAGAATATGCTTTCAGAGAACTCAGATATTGTACATGGGAATCAAATATAAATATATATGAGTATATAATATATAATCATTTAGCATTATTGTAAGACAAATGTTGGACTATTTCAGCCTATTTTATCTATTTGGAAGATTGTCAGGTTAAAGTGCATTACTATTTTGGAAAATCTTGTTAAAACTCTATGCTGTACTGTTTTCTTCTGTTCCTCATTAATCTAAGCAATGTTCTCAAAAGATGGGCCCTTCAAAATTATAAAATCACTGACGTATAATGATTAATCTTTCATTGTGGTAATTTATGTCTTCATATTTATGCCCCTCCTTTAGAGGAATATTAGGAAAATGAGTTTTATATTTGAAACTGTATAGAGTTTATTTATTTTATTTTAATAAGACATAGAATACAAAACTCTGAGATATGGTAATACCTTGATTTTCTGACATGTTGTCAGGAAATGATGTATTCCAAACAAATTCATTTTTCAGGTGATTTCCACCCCCCCCCCCCCCCCATAATGTAGTGCTTTCTTCCTTGTCTTCAAAAGCACTGCATGGTGAATATAATATAAATTTGTCTTCATAATACAGGTCATTATGGGGAATTTTTATTATTATTTTAGTCAGTGACACAATACTTTCCTCAGGATATATTGAAACATATAGCCCTGCTTGACCATGTACAAAATGTATCCAGACAGCTGTCTTTTTTTGAAAGCCCTTGTCTGCTGTTATTCCTCACCACTGGCAATGTGCCTCCTTCTAGAAAACCAATCCTCTTTATTTGATTATTCTGGCTGCAAGCTATGCTTGCTGGAATTATGTCTAAAATAACACTAGTATAGAGCTGGAGTGAGGACTTGATGTCTCCTCCTCAAGAGCATTTCAGGGGACAGGGAGGTGATAGTGGATATAAATGGGCTATTGGCTCCCTTACAGAGCTTTGCTGTAGGAACTATTTTGGATTTCTGGTACACTATTTTCATATAAAGCCAAAGGACGTATATATTTAATGTTTTTAATGTATACCCAAACAAAGAATTTGAGTGTAAATACTAACATTATACAGATATGATTTGGATTGATTGACTAAATCTGTAAAAAGGAGGAATAGAATTCTGAGTTCAGAAATCAGACATCTTGACTATAATTATGATTAAAATAGGAACAGAATACAATGCAGGTCGTAGAGGAGTGTACATCCCTGGAGATATTTCACAGCGTAATTGAAGAATGACTGTTTTTAGGCAATATTTTGGTAGTGGACATTTTTGTGGGCCAAATGATCATTTGGAAATTCTTTGGCTTTGCCTCTGTTTTCTACTTCGGATATAAATATTGAATGGATTGGTTAATTCAACAATTATTTATGAGTTTTTTTTTCTCTAAATTAAAGGTACTGTGGAGTTGAACAAAGCAGATTTGGCACTTGCGCCCCTCTTCCCAAAAAAGAGGGGAGTAAAATAATTACAAATAAATGCATATTATCAATTGTAATAAACCCTATGAAAGAAAAGGTCTGGGTGCTGTGAGTTTAAATGTTGACAAGAGGAGGTAATTTCGATTTTGAGTTCAGAGATGAATTGATGCTCCAACGAGATCTGAAGAGAAGGGAAACTAGAAAAAAGAACCCTCCTAAGTAGCATGGGGAAATTCTTAGAGATGGAAAAGAACTTGGCACATTGTAAGAACTAAAAGAAAGCCAAGGTAACTGGAATGCAGTGAGCAAGGAAGAGTGTGTTAAGAGATAAAGATAGAGAAATATGTAAGAAATATGTATGCGCCTAAAAGAATCTTGGAGGCCATTGTAAGAATTTTGCATGTTTTGTTCAGAGTGTAAAGACATTGAAGAGTTTTAAGTAGGAGAATGACATAATCAGAGTTGAATTTTAAAAAATATTTTCTTCTCTGCCATTTGTTGATTAATGGAAATTGGAGAAGGAGTGGAGGTAGAAGTGTAGAGATTGCCTAAGAGGTATTGAAGTGTGATATAAGTGTGGTGAAAGTGATGATGGGCAGAAGTGGACAGAGCCAAGATAAACAGACCAAGCCCTTAGTTTCATTTTTCTATAAAATGGGGATAGTTGTGTTTGGTACAAGATTAATATCAGTAAATATTAGTTATTGTTATTATTTATATTGTTGACCTTAAACAAATAGACAGCCAAATATTTCTACAGCAAAATGTATTTATTTGGGAACAACAAAGAATTGCAATTCAGGAATTGTGGTCTAATGGTGAACCATGTGCAAGTCCAGAGAAACAAAGAAGGGGAACACTCTTTTATGGACTTCGGAGGGGCTGTTGTAAATGAAGAGTCCATTGGAAGAAACTCAAAGTTTGAAGTGTAGTGACTTTTCATTGGCTAAGTTATGGCAGTCTCCCATTGGCTGAACTGTTACTGGCCAAGGAGGAATTTTTACTTCCTCCTGCTGAGGTAATAATGTAGCATCACTTCCTATTAGAGATGTAAAGTACTTCTCTTCTTATTGGGGTCAATATTATGTGTTGAGTGACAGGTGTGTGAGTCTCTCTTCTAGTGTCCTGACTCCATTTTAAATGAGGTTTCTGTTCATTAATTTTCACGGGATTGTTCAATGAATTTTGTACTACTTGGTTAGTTAATTGACAAGCTGGTTAAAGAAGGGAATTACTAAATACTATACACAGTTTCTGTGTTTTATGTTAACTTAAAGCATATAAACATCACCAGACTTTTGATGTAGTGTTGGAACCATTTGTTGAATGTGAATATGTCGGTTGGAGTTTTGAATTGATTTTGTTTGGTTTGGTTTTATATAAACCATATCCATAGTTGCATCTTATATGATTTCTAGTTATGGTTCCCTTAAAGTGAAGCAAGAGTTTAAAGGCATTTTTGAATGTTTTAATGAAATAGGGACAAGAATGAGAGCAAAGAACTGTGGGTTTTTTTTTTTTTTTCAGTTGTGCGTATTGTGTGATTAAAAAGTAGTTCATGTATGAATTTTTTTTCTGGAGGTGTTTCAAAACATTCTACCTAGTTTTTGTAGAGCCAAACTTTAAAATTCAAATTTTACCAGTTTATGTAATATTTAATTGAAATATATCATTAGGCAGGTTTGGAAACAAATACAACTGACTTCTGACATGGGTGTTATTTGACTAAAGGGAGTAAAACTGTACGGTGATACTAGAAATTAACTTTGTATTGACTGCAAGCATTCAGTGTGCAATGGTCATGCATCAATGTCTTTTTATAGATGAAAAGGAAAATATCAGTTAATCTAGCAGAAAGGTAACTGGTGAATAAAGAGTGCTTTTTACTGAGTTTTGGAAGTAGAATTGATAGGGCAGCCCTTGATGTGGGATGAGGGAAAGGAGAGTCCCAAAGATGTCTCCCATATTTGTGGTATAAGCAACCATAGGAAGAAAGAATTATTTGTCAAGATGAGTGGGAATAGGGAGATAGGATGCAAATGTTGTTTTAATTTTAAGATGCTTGGATGGCATTCAAGTGGCAATATTAAGTAGTCCACTGGCAGTAAGCCCCAAAGTTTAGGGAGGTAACGACTAGCTTTGGTGGAGGAGCTGGAGGGCTTGAACAAAGATACAGCAGCCCATGTGCGCCAGACTGGATCATACAGAACATGCAGTCATGGTGGCTGGAGGCCATGTGGTGAGAGGGAGGGTCTGAACCGTGTGCTTGAGGAAGGAGGGAGAGTGATGTATCTGCAGAAATGGCACCAATTGTCAGGTACAAGAGTCAAGGTGAAGCTCCAAATGCAAAAGCCAATCAGGAAATCAGAAGTATACAATATTAGGAGATTGTAACGTATGGCAAGAATCTGATTAAGGTGAATGCTTCAACAGTAACTGTGTAAAATGCCAGGGGATGAGAACGACATTTTTGTATGGCACTGACTGAAGAAGGTGTAGGCCAACGTGAGAGTTCCTGATACACAGTCACTCAGGCACAAATGTTCATTTTATTTCCTGGAACCGTCAATGGACTTTTCATAATACCGCCATGATACAAGGATACTCTTGTAATTAGTGTCCTGAATTTATGGACAGCCTTTGTTAGGGGTGCTAGGCTAAAGAAAGCAATTGAATTCCCTTTTATGGACTTAGCTCCTGACTTTGGCCTTTTTAACATTATTCTATAACAAAATAAACGAACTCTGATTCTACCAATTTATCATCTGCATGCACAACAATACAGACGTCTGTTTTCACCAGTGCCCTAGATTCATATTGATGTGTGAATGATCCAATTGTGTTGGAATTCATATTGAAAACACAATATGTTCAGAAACTGGTGGAAATTATAATTAGATCTGAAAGTATTCTGTCAATCAAAACGAATATTGTTGTTTTACCCAGTTGAATTAAGAGGCAGATTGGGGTAAGGAAGAAAATGTTTATTTTTGGTTGGTAAGTATAGCTAATCTGGACCCTCAGTGTCGCGGTGTTGTGCTGTGATATGAGAGATAATATGGCTCACTGGTCATGTGGTGGCTGTTGTGTAATTTCAAACACACCAGACTGAAGATCCTCATTGATTTCCCATTTCCTGAAAGTCTCTAGAGAGCTGAATCTGAGTATCTTTTCTTTTTGAAGAGGCAGTCTCTTAAAGCATAGTTTCTTCCTTCTGATGGGAATTGAATATTATAACTGAAAGTTGCAATCATTGATTTTTATGGAGGGGGCTTGATCCCTCTCCCACATAGTGAATTTCTTAAGTGTTTTAAACTTCAGTGCCCAAATATTTGATGCTTATTAAATTTTTTTTCCTTAAGTATTTATTTTTAAAAACACCCTTAGAGAAGTATTCTTTTATATGAGAGATCTGTCAGTTTTTCATGTTTATAATACAACTTTTTTTCATTTTATATTTAGAAGGAGCCAAACATTTTGTTATGATTTACCATATCCTTCCACCAGCTGCTGTGCTTTTTTATTTCTTTTCTCAGGGTCTGGTGCTACCATTCAGTCCTTGCCAAAGCCAAAACACTGGGCTTCATCCTTGACTCCTACTTTTCTCCTTCTTACTATACAGCTCATTCTAGAATCTGTTTTAGTACTCTCTTCCTCCATAGCCACTACCTAATTCATCCCACTGTCTCTCTTCTCAAGATCATTGCAGTGGCTTTCTGCATTCTTTCTGCAACTATTTTTCTTTTCTTTTTAGAAAACTTTTATTGGGGAACAGTGTTTTTTTTCCAGGACCCATCAGCTCTAAGTCAAGTAGTTATTTCAATCTAGTTGTGGAGGGCACAACTCAGTGGCCCATGTGGGGATGGAATCAGCAACCTTGTTTTTATGAGCAATGCGCTGTAACCAACTGAGCTAATCGGTTGCCCCCATCTGCTACTACTTTTCAATTCATTCTTCCTACTTTAGTCAACATGATGTATAATCATGCCATCTCCCTTGCTTAAAACATCAATGGTCTTGCTCGTGTGATAAGAAGTAAACTATTTAGCATGTTGTAAAAAGTGTCTCAAGGCCTAACTTCCTCCTACTTTTTCAGCTTCAGACTCACCAATTACTCCCCCGAATTCTAAGCTCCAGGCACTCAGAAACTTAATTTATGTTCTTAAATATTACATAGCTGTATGGTCTCCTAGCCTTTACACATGACCTTCATTTGGTTTAGAACACCATCTTCCTACCTTCCAGTCTTCAATGTAGATGCCACTACGTAGAGGAAATCTTCCCTGAGCACCACAAGTTAAGAATAGGTGTTCATGGAGCCATTTTATCATCTTATGGCACATCTTGATTCTTTATTGCTGTTGCTTATTTACTTGTTTGAACTCCCCAATAGACTGTAAGGGATGAGCCTATATCTCAGTTCTGATTCTCTAGTGTCACATATTTTAGGTTTGTTATGGAGTCAAAATCTGGTCCAGTTACTATTTCAAAAAAACACCTCGAACCTTAGTGGTATGTGCTTTGTATACCAGCGATCATTTTGTGTGCTCATGGGTTCCATGGGTCAGAAATTTGGACACAGCATAATCCAAATGTGCGGGTGGTTTGTCTCTGCTCTGTGGTGTCTGAGGCATGAATTAGAAATACTAGAAGGGCAGAGACTACTTTAGTGGCTAGAAGATGGAATCATTTTAACTTCTTTATGTTTGATTAAGTCCAATTATCAATTTTTCCTGTTGTTGCTGGTACTTTTTTTGGTGTCATATCTAAGAAACCATTGCCTAACCCAAGATCATGGACATTTACTCCATCAGGTTAATGTGGTGGTGCCCACATACTGAGTCTCCATCCACAGTTTTTGTGCAGGAAAACAACAACAACAACAACAACAACCTTGTAACTCATTACTTTTTTTTATCTTCAAGTTGAAAACATAAAATCCAGTTCCTTTCATGGTTTTGGTCTCCACCACGAATTCATATTCCCTTGAGAAATGTTAGGAAAGCAGCTTGGCTAACAGTCCAGTGCATCTGAGGAATGTAGACTTGTGCAGAGCTCTATGCATGTTAGTTAGTAAGATGGTGTTTTCCAGACAAGAAAACGTGTTATAATACCAGTGATGTGAGAAACCACCTGCTTGCACAAGCTCATCAAATCAAGCAATTGGGTAATTTGTGTTGACCCAGCTATTAAACAGATTCTCTGAGAAAGCTCATCTATTTTCATTCATGGAGAAATCATTCCAGAAACAAGATCCAAATCTCTAGTGATATCTTTGTAATTGACTATATAAGTTAGGGTTCATCTTTTTCAAAAAAAAAAAAAAAAAAGCCACTCCAGCAAATTGCTATGGCTAGCTTAAGCAAATCAATGAATTTATTTGAAGTTTATGGTGTAGTTTCCAGTAATGAAAGGAATACTACAAATCAGGCTTTAGACAGACCGGAACCAGGCCTATCTATGTGCCTCTTGGGAGTAGGGACGTTTTAATCTTTCTCTGGCAGCTTCATGGGATGTGAGAACTCAAATTGCTTACTTTGCCCTTGCATTATCTTGCTTGAATTTCTAAGAGCCAGGATTTCAGGTTGAGCTGCCCACTCCCCACTCCTATCCTGTATATGGATGGCAAGAGAAAAGAACCCATGATAAAATCTTTAGGCTCCCCTTGGGAATGTGAAGTGGAAGGGAATAGCACCTGGATTTACTGCTCCACCAAGATATCACATAGGGAGGGAATGTTGTCTTCTAAAATGAAACTGGGTACTGTTAGCAATGCAAAAGCCTGTCAGGCAACTCCAAGGCAAGAGCTATCCACTATGCTGGTATTTTGCATAAATGTAAAGGCTTAAAAGCAGTCTGGCTTTGCATAATTAGTCCTGCTCTTGCTCATAGATCTGCTTTTGCTCAAAAACCTTAGCAGAGTTTATAACTAAATGAATATAGAGAATATAGACGTTTTAGAACTTCCTTCATAGTGTTGTTGAGAACAGCCAGTGTGATGCTCTGTTTAGCATAGTACGTAGCAAGTAAAGATTAGATTTTAAAACAAGCATTGTCTTTGAAATGAAAATTGATTTAGATTTGCTACCAGTTTAAACAGTGGACTTGGGGAAAGAACCCCAAGAAAATCTTATAGAAATGAACTACAACCTTAAATCTAATGCTAGTGGGAGAATTAGAAAATTCAGTTACACCGTCAACACGTATATGTTTGCCTTTAAGAAGCAATCAAGTGTTAAGGGTGCCAAGATAATTCAATGGCAAAGAAGAGTCTTTCCAACAAACGATGTTGGGAAACAAGGTAGCCATATGCAAAAGAATGAACTTGGGTCCTACTTAATACCATATTCAAAAATTAACTCAAAATGGATCACAGGCCTAAATGTAAGCGCTACAACTATAAAACTCTTAAAACCTAGGAGCAAACTTTTATGACTTTGGATTAGGTAACCTGAACTTTTCACCAACGATTTATGGCTCTTGCATCATGACAATATGCCAACTCACACAGCACTGTCTGTGAGGGAGTTTTTAGCCAGTAAACAAATAGCTGTATTGGAACACCCTCGCTACTCACCTGATCTGGCCCCTAATGACTTCTTTCTTTATCTGAAGATAAAGGAAACATTGAAAGGAAGACATTTTGATGACATTCAGGATATCAAGGTTAATACAATGACTCCTCTAATGGCCATTCCAGAAAGAGTTCCAAATTGCTCTGAAGGGTGGACTAGGCACTGGTGTCAGTGCATAGCTTCCCAAGGGGAGTACTTCAAAGGTGACCGTAGTGATATTCAGCAAGGAGATATGTAGCACTTTTTCTAGGATGAGATTGTGAACTTAGTTGTCAGACTGCATATGTGCATATAGGCACCCCACATACATGAGAGAGCCAGAGACCCCACATACATGAGAAGCTCAAAGACAGCAAGTTAAAATGAGGTATACATGCATTCTGAGCTAAGGATGAGGTAAGGGCCTTGGAACTTCAGAGGGGAGGAAGGTCATATGCAGTACATTTAGAAGAGCAGATGTTGAATAATTAGAAGTTTGCCCTGCCATATATATAGGTCATAAAAAATTATTTCTGGTAATAACTCTTATTATGGGTAGGGCCCCAGATTTAAATTCTTTAAGGGAGAGGTAAAAGTTTCACATTAACCCACAGGGTCTCAATTGCCTTCAGCTTAAAATAATTCACTTGTCAAAGTAGCAATGCTTACGGAGGTCAGTCCTGATCCCCTTCAGTTGTGCAACTCCATAAATATTCTAGATACCACTGACTTGTATGCTTTAAAAGGGCGAATTTTGGGCCGGCCTAGTGGCGCATTGGTTAAGAGCTGGTTTTGGGACACCAGCAGCCCCGGTTCGGATCCCACATATGAGGGCCAGTGACACTGCCCTCTACAGCTAACAACAGCTCCACCTGGAGCTGGGCTGTGTGAGCCCCGGTGATGGTGTGGGCTGCAGCCCCTGCCGCAGTGGGCTGCCATAGGCTACAGTGAGTGGCCGGCAGCCAGCGTGAGCTGCCAATAGCTGCGGTGAGCGACCATCCAGAGGCCGGCGACCGATCTGCCTCATCCAGGAAGAGCGCAATGACGATACCAACATGGGCCAGTGAAGCAATGTCCTCGGCAACTAGACTGAAGAACAAAGAGACAGCAACTTGTCTGTTCCCCTTCCCCGATTCCTCAACGCTGTTCCCCTACCCCAATTCCCCAATAAAATATTTAAAAAAAATGAAAAAGGGTGAATTTTATCATCTGTGAATTATGTGTCAATAAAGCTGTTTTGGAAAAAAATAGAGAAGACAAACATGCAATCAGAATCTGAGCATGTTTATCTACTTGATTATGAGAGAAAGGCATTTCTGGCCTTAATTTTCATGAGTTATGTTGTTTCTTGGCACATAGAGTGATTTGGGCCTTGTGCTACCCTTTGGGCATGATGCATGGAAGTTCTGGGCCTTCTTTCTCATTCTGGAACCATGACCAAAGGCAGGAAGAACAGAATATCACTTAGCAAAAATCTGCATGTGGTTGAAATCAACAAGCATTAGTTGAGCACCTAGTAGATGACAGACCATGCGCTAGACAAAAGATGAATGAAAACTGTGACGCATTTTCATTATTCAAGAAACTCACTTGTTTAGAGTCTCAGTTCCCACATCTGTTGACAAAATTGCTGAGGTCAGAGGAGAGGGAGTACCTTTTCTATTCTACGTGGAAATTAGATGGCATTTCAACAGATATACTTATGTGCATAAAAACAGCTATTAATTTCCATATTAAAAATAACCTTATTCACTTAATTTGATGATTTAATGCTATAATTTTATTTATTTTTTTTAAAGATTTTATTGGGGAATTGATGGAGGGGAACAGCATTGGGGAATCGGGGAAGGGGAACAGACAAGCTGCTGTCCTTTTGTTCTTCAGTCTAGTTGTGGAGGATGTTGCTTCACTGGCCCATGTTGGTATTATCATTTCATTCTTCCTGGGTGAGGGGCAGTAGCTCGCCAGCCATTGGACAGCCACTCAGGGCGGCTGACGGCAGCTCATGAAAGCATACGCCAGCTGCTGGCCAGCCTCACTGCAGCCTATGCTGACGTCAGCCACTCTTGGCCACCCAACTCGAGGTCGAGCTGTTGTTCACCATCTTAACTGTGGAAGGCGCAGCGTCACGGGCCCTAATGTGGGATCCGAACCGGGGCCGTGCTGCCCAGAGCTAGCATCCCAAGCCAACTCCTAAGCAAAGCGCCACTCGGTTGGCCCAATGCTATAATTTTTAACGTTGCAATAGCTAGGGGCTTCTTTGCTACTTAGAGTAATGCAACAGTAGTGAAGAACATTATTTTTTTGTCTACTGTATTTTGCATATTTATTAATAATATAAATAATTTATTTCTAAATATTAAAAGTTATGGTCTGTTTTTAATCTGCATGTTCAAAATAGTGTGAAGATAATTCTATATTGGAATAAAATTATAACATTCTGTTGTGTTTTACTTGGGAGTAATTAACATTATCATGCATTTCAATTTAATTCAGCGAAAAGTAGAAAATGTATTTTCTTCATGTCTATAATTGCTTCCTATTCTCGTATTTCCCTCTTTTGGGGGAAAAAATATGTGCACTGTTGCTAACATACAAAGATATAAAAAGTGAGGTATCAGTAGAATATTTTGACATATGTCTTCATTAAAAAAAAGTACAGTTGTCAAGAAAGGAAGTTAAAGCAAGGAGTGTAAATGAGGTCAGTGCAAAGTAGAAAGAAAGAGGTACAGTAAATGTACAAGGACACATGTGGGGGGCACTTTCATATATTTTTTATGTCCTTAGTGTTTTCAATCACTATTTCTGCTAATGGAATTTGGTAATTTTTTTTTTTTTCCAAAATGATATCACACAATCTCCTTTACAATCTCCCTGTTCAAACCTCTGGACTATATATTATTATGTGGAATATACCTGCACTTTCATAGCTTGTGCCTTTGTTCACATTGTTCCTTCCATTTATCTTCCCTCCTAGTGTACTCTGTGATAGGTAATGAGTGCGATAGGAGGATACAAAGATGAATAACAGATCTTATATAGATCGTAAGCTTCCTGGAGAAAGAGGAAGCATGGGCTTTGGAGATAGATAAAGCTGGGGGACTGAATTACTAGCTGTATGACTTCGGGCAAGTTCTTAACCTGAGTGACAGCTTCCTGATGTGTGAAATGAGAATAACATCATCTGCCTTGGAGAGTTGCCAGGAGATTTAAATTACACACACACACACACACACACACACACACACACACACACGCACACGCACACACACGGTGCAAAAAATTGTATGCACATTTTAAGAAAGGAAAAAAATATTAAAATTGGTCATTTGAGTATTTTTAATTCATGTGTTATATAATTTCTTGCATTTTGATCATAGCAATAAAGTATCACAAAATGTTTTGTAGTGAATAGTTCGATTCAAAAGTATATCTAATATTTCTCAGCATCAGTATACATGCTATGAGTAAATGGAAGGAGAGGCAACGGCAGAGAGAAGGAATGGAGAAGAAGAAACAAAGGGGCAGAGGAGGAGGAGAGGGATTGATTTGATTTTGCTAATCTGCATTTTAGAGTTTAACATATATTTATTCAACATGAGGCTGTAAGGTTTAATATATCTTGAAAAACAATATATTTGGTACACTGTTTAGTGTAAGCCAAAAAATCTATTTAGTTCAACCAGCTATGTTCTGGAACATTTATGTTCAGTAACACCCAATATAAAAATAAAAGGGGAAGCTAGCATATTCTTATCTTTGTGATCTTTGTGTTTGTTTTATCTAGAAATTGGCAGATTATTGGTGGGAAAAAGAAGGCACACTATCACCTGTTTCACTGCATGCTATAAAGAAAAACCTTGTTATGCCATGACTCAATATCTATGCCACAGATTTGCATGATATTTGTAACTAGAAACATGGAGATTGTAAAATTTTTGATTACTCAACAATACATTAGTAAATTGGGATTCATACACTCAAGATTTATTGGGGCTCTAAAAGAATTGACAACAGTGCCTCCAAGAGATATTTGCACACCCGTGTTCATTGCAGCACTACTTACAAGAGCCAAGTAGTGGAAGCAACCTAAATGTCCATCAATGGATGTATGGTTGAAGAAAATGTGGTATACAGTTGTTCCTTGGTAGCCATGGGAGGTTGTTCCAGGACGTCCCCTGGATATAAAAATCCTCAGATGCTGAAGTCCCTTATATAAAATGGTGTAGTATTTGCATAAAAATCTGTATTTGTATATAGGCCACAACAGCGTATGTCTACATGGCACTTCATCAGTTTTGATTTTGGGGACTTCCTGGGATTTTTTTTTTTTCTCTCAAATATTTTTAATCTGTGGTCAGTGGAATCTGCAGATATGAAATCTGTATAGGTGGAGGGCCAACTGTATACATACAATGGAATAGTACTAATCTTTAAACATAAAGGAATCCTTTCATATGCTAAAACATGAATGATCCTGGAGGATTAAGTGTAGTAAGCCAGTCACAAGGAGGACAAATACTGCAGGATTCTGCTTAAATGACATATCTAAAGTAGTCAGACTCATAGAAATAGAAAGTAAAATGTGCTTACCAGAGACTTAGGGGGAGAGAGAAATGGAGGTTGTTCAATGGGTATAGTTTCCTTTTTGCAAGATGAAAAAGTTCTAGAGATCTGTTGCACGATAGTATGCTATTGAGTTAACTACTGTACTGTATACTTAAAGATGATTAAGATAGTGAATTTTATGTTACGTATTTTTTACCACAATAGAACACCCTAAAAAATAAACCATACAAGGGCCTGCCAAGTGGCGCAGTGGTTAAGCGCTGGCCTTGGAAGCCAGCAGCCCCGGTTCGGTCCCACATATGAGGGCCAGTGACACTGCCCTCAAAAAAAAACAAACAAACAAAAAAACATACATACTGGACATACAGAAGTAGCATGACATGATATTTAGACCCTATCTTTTTCCCAGAGGTGGATGCTAGGGAAATTTTCTCCATAAATTCGGATAAATTTTACAGGTGCATAACACAGATGATCACCTGAATGAAGCCTTTATTATGAAAATTTAGAAGTGAAAATTTTGAGTTGGAAAAATTTTGCTTCATAGAATAATTACCAAAAAGTAAAAGTATCTATGCAGTTTGCTTCTCCAGGAAATTTTTCTTTTATTAAAATTTGATTAATAAATAATATCTTTATTTTTAAAATGTTGGCTATGGACAGACAGGAGGAATTCCAGGATGATTCCATCTTGGATAACATACTACCTGTGGTGGGAGACAGATGCCTAAATAAATAATGGTCATTACAGGCAGTACAAGTTGCTTAGATAGAGATGTAGTGAGGGAGCCCAAAAGGTGGAGTGCCTGACTGCCCAAGGAAGGAAAAAGGAGTTTTTAGAGAGGAGCTGGGATTTGAAGGATGAGCAGTCACTTCCATGGTGGAGAAGAGTGTCTCTAGGTAAAATAAAGAGCCCAACTAAAGCCCTGGAGTCATAAAAGAAGAGCATGCGTTGAGGATGATGAGAGGTTCCACACGTCTGGGGTTTGAGGTGCATAAAGTGAGAACATTTGGAGTCAGATTATCATGCCCTTTAATGGGGAGTCCTATGAGGTTTACACTTTATTCTCAAGGAGATGAGGAGCTGTGCTAAAAGTGATTATAATGGCCACTATTTATTGAAGGCTAACCGTGGGCAAAGTATTAAGTTGTTTGCATATGTTATCTTTTTCTCACTTGGTAGACAAGGAAACAAAGGTTCAGAGAGGTTAAGTAACTTAATGAAAGTCATAGAGCAAATGACTGGCAGAGTTGGGTTTGGAGCCAGACAGTCTCAGGTTTCAAAGCTTATGCTCTCAATGTAGTACTTTACTGCCTTCTGTGATGGTTTTTTAAGAGGGGACATGTAGGTCAAAGTGAGATGTGTTTAAGGAAGATATTACAGCAAAAATGTGGAGGAATGCAACCCTCTGGAGGAAAGATGGGCTCCAGTGGTAGTGCAGGTGGAAAATCATGAGTCTCAATAAAAAGTATTGGTGGGAAGTTGTTGAATCTGAAACTGTACTGATCTGAGATGGTACTCTACTAGTAAGCTAAGAAGCTCGCTTACCATGGTAGTGTGTGCATATATTCCCTAACAAAAACATGAGACCTCTGGATCAGGGAACAGGCCACTTACAGAGCATCATTCAGCACTAATTCCCCATGGGGCAGGGCAATGTGGACTAGATATATCTGTGCATGCAGGAACAGCACCAAAGGAGAGGAACCCCCAAATTATGGAACTCAGAGCTTATATAGGACAGCAAGCATATGTACCCTTCTCCCCGCCTCGGAGAGAGAAATCCTGTCTGGGGAGGGGAAGGAAAGGACCCTAAATTATTATCCTTAACAATTTTAATGATTACCCTTAAAAATTACTGTGAGCAGTGTCTGAGGAGATAAGCCCTTAAATCTCTAGAAAAATTCACTATCTTTAACTTCCAAGATGTGGTTATCATTCAATCATCTGTTAACCCAGGTTTCTAGTAATTTTTACTGTAAAAGTCCTGACTGCAGAAATGTGAAAATATTCCTTACAGTGGTATGTCCAACCTATTGAAAGTGGATAGAATTTCTACACCTTCTATAAGATGCTGGAATCGATCTGTCACAAGCTTATAATGTCTGCTACACAACTTGAAGTGGACAGTTGTTGAGGCTTAATTATAATACCTATAAAGTTTAGTTTGAAAGGTATTTCTTAAATAAATCATCTGGAGTATTCAAGTGATATTTCTGATATGTATGATCTTATTTGGAGCTCTAATCAAGTACGTTTGAAAAGAATCCTATTTATTCTGTGCTTTGAAAGTCTCTGAAGAAATATTGATTAACAGGCAACAGAAGGACCACCGAGCCATGCTATTATTCACAAATCCAGGCTATTATCACAATTTTAAGAATACAGAAACTTATCTCAAGAATAAATTCCATGTAATAAAAAAAAAAAACTACATGAAGTGTGAAATTAAAAAAAAATAGTTTTCTTTATTTTAGCTAATAATGTATGTAAGCTTTTCTCTAGAACATAATGGCACTCCTCTGTTTTCCTAAAAAAAAAAAAATATGAAAATGAATTTTTTTGTGTGTTGTATAAGGTTATCTAGGGAGGTACCGAAAAGGAGAAATACAGTAACAGTGTTAAATCAAGAGCACATTGAACCAAGCTGAGTCTGACATTTTGAGAGTCAAAAAAAGTAGTTACCAGTTTTTAATATAGTACCATAACTTTTCATTTCCAACATTTTTCTTCTGATTATTTTGTTTTTTGTATGCAGATTTTGGTCAGTGTATAGATATAGGGAGAATAGGAAATAAGGCTGGAACTTCCAGGAATCTTCACATGCGGATATTTGAGAGCAAGTAATGTTCTCAACATGTTACATACAAAATGAAACTATTAGGGTTAGAAAAATATTTCATTTTCATGTTTTGCCCTCATCTCATTGCCAGGCATGATATTAGCCTTAATTCTATCAATTGCATCCTAGAGAGAAGGAGGATATCAACCATATAAAAAATCAAGCAATGCATTTTGGTTGAAGACCAGTCTTCAATGTATAGGTATCATTTTTTATATTTTATATATTTCTGGAAATGATAGCAGTGAAAAGGTGTTTTAAAATAAAAAGTTCCACTGATCTGCCACTATCAATTTGCTTTTTTATATTACCTTATATTATACACACACAGCCAAGTTTCAGTAGGTATTAAGTAATTAATATATCTTTCCTATGAGCAGTATACTATATTTGTTTGTTTATTCAAAGAGGCATGGAATGCACAAATCAGAAAACTAAAAATATAAGTCAGGTATAGTGAGTCTTTTTTTTCTTTTGCTTTAAGTTTGCTAGAGTAACCCTAGGCTAACACTAGTCCTGCTAGTGATAGTTTAAAACAGTGACAGGGATAGAATGATCTCTTGTCATAGCTGTTTGGAAAGATAGGAGTGCTGATTTCACATTTTTATGTCGCTAACCTCATCATAGTCATTTCACAAGGCCATGTAAGCTTTACTGTTGCTTCATCAAAATTATTCAATTTATCATTTCTTTAGAATATCAAGGGCTAGCTGAATGGCCTAGTTGGTTAAGAGCTTGCTCAAGAGTGTGAGCTGAGCTTTGAGCAACAGCAGTTCGATGCCCAGCCTGAGCTGAGCAGTCACTGAGCTGCCAACAGGTGGCAGGATGGCTCAGGTAAAAAAAAAAAAAATCAAATTATTTTGCATGCATATTCATATATCCTTAATCACCATTTTAAGAGTATTGATTTTGTTACATAAGTCACAAGTTCCTAGAAGTGTTAAATGCACTTATACATCTTAGTATGTATCAAATCAAGTTTCAAACTTTGTTGTATATCTGGGGGTGCCGTTTTAAAATGGAGAATCTCTGAAGAATCTGGTTAATGGGTCTGATGTGGGATCTATTAAATTTATATTTTTTAAATGTGCCCCAGGTAATAGAGATGCATGTGGTTGTTGGACCACATTGAGAAAATATCAACTTATAGTTCGTGTATTTCAAGTACTTAGAAAACAGAGATGTAAACTGTGGGCCGGGGAGAGGAAGTGAAGAAGAAGGCTGCAGGGAAAAACACAGCTACAGGCTGTGTTAATAAGAAGTGTTACTGGTTCCTGTAAGAGGAAATCCAGTGGCAAAGTGGGCTGCAGGTATGGCTCAGTGAGGACCCAGCTGTGTTTGTTTTTGCTCACTGAGCTTTTCCCTTGTCCTTGTGTGATGTGTCACCCTGCTCACTTCTGCAGTAGAGCCATAGTTGCAAAGGCCCTTGGAACTGATTATGCCTCATTTATATTCAGCAGCCACTTCCTATGCCTCTCTTAAACCTCCCTTGTACTTCCCATCTCATTGGCCAGAATTGGATCACAGATTCATCTCTAAAATAAGTGCTGACAGAGGAAATGGAATCACCGTGATTGATGTAGACGAATTCATTTCTATCCTTGGAGCTGGAGGCAAATCTATGATCTGCCTTGCCTGCTACTCAATGGGCGAATAGGGGAATAAATGTGGTAGAATTTGAAAGCTACAATGTATTGTTTAAGAAAAGGAAGAACTATGTTGAATTTAATTTTTCAGTTATGTAAAATTATCTCTCTTCCATAAATCTTTTCTGTTATTATTTTTCTTCCCCACCCAAATGTTATGCTTAGCATCTTATTCTAGGATAATATTGTAAACTCCAAACTTTAAAGTGTTTTCAATATGTAAAAAAGCACCAGAGAGCAAGTTTTTATATTATGACATAATGAAGGTTCTACTAGGAAATTTAATTAATGTGTTTCATTCATGTCACACCGGCTTGCTATTTTCAGCGAGTCTCATGCCTGACTATACACTGCTGTGTCGGAGACCATGTCAGTGCTGAGACTATGGTGTTGAACCCAGATTGACAAGTCCCTGTGTATGGAGAGTGCTTTCCAGCTATGGATTCAGTCATATGCAGGCAATTACAATCTTGTCTTAGTTCAGGGTGCTATACCAATAACACAGATTCGGTGGCTGAAATAACAAACATTTCTGGAGTGTGGATGTTTGTGATCTGGTTGCCTGCATGGTCAGGTTCTTGGTGACAGCTCTCTCCCTGGTTATGTCCTCACATGGCCTTTCTTTTGGGAAGAGAGGGAGAAGAGAGGGTAGGGTAGGGTAGGGGAGGAGAGGAGAGGAGAGGAGAGGAGAGGAGAGGAGAGGAGAGAGAACTGAAGTATTTTCATCTTTTTATAAGGGCATTAGTTCCAACATGGGGCCTCTGACCTCATCACCTGCTCTAAACCTAATTACCTCTCAAGGGCCCCATCTCCAAATACCATCACATTGAGGGTTAGGGTTTCAATATATGGATTTGGGAGATGGCGACAGAAACATTGAGTCCATACCAAGTAGAGTGTGATAAGTGCTGTGATAGGGATAAGAACCAGGTGCTATGGGAGCTAGGTTAGGAGAACTCTCTTAACAAGAACCTGGCAGAAGTAGCATGTAAGCGAGATTTGAACTTTGAGCAGCAATTAAAAAGGGGTAGAAAAGAGAGTTTCCAGAAAAGCAAAATCAAGGAAGAACATGGCTGAAGGACCCTGGCATTCAGCAGCATTTCAGTGTGTTTGGAGCAGAGATGGCTAGGTGAGGTACAAAGCAGCCCATGGTGTAGGGGGAGAGACTCCAGTACCAGCTTCTTAAGTCTTGGCAAGTTATACTGCAGAGTTGGGACTTCCTTTGGAGGCAGATTGGGAGCCAATGAACGGCATTCAAAGAAGGAATTTTTCTTAGGGAATCTGTACTTTCAAGGGGTGGACTCTCTGTGTGAAAAATGGATTTCAGAAGGGTCAAGTAAACAATTTGAAAAGCTCTCAATAATCCAAATGAGGAATGAAGGAGGTTTAAGGCCAGGTAGAGGCAGCAGAGCTATAAAGAAGTCAAGCTGGGTTGAGGAAGAATTTAAGAAGTTGAATTGGTGGGGCTTTATGTTTAAGTGAATGCAGTAGTTTAGGAAGCTGGAGACTTCCCGGATTAATGCGTAGGTGTCTGACTTGGAATGCTGTCCAGTCGGTGGTGCCAGCCTCTGCGATGGCCATAAATCGAATGCTTATGCACCCTTTTCAACCCAGTAGTGTCTCTGGAACATGAAGATAAACATGCTTGAGCCTGGCAGAGTGATACATTTTACATAATCCACTCTTTTGTCCTTAAGTTTTATGTTTTAAGTTTTATATCATGATTGCTAATACGCTTAAACATAAAAAGTTGTTTATACATATCGAAGCCCTCCTGATTTCTTTCATTTAAAAATTATTAACTTCTTCTTTGGCATTTATAGGTATATGACCACACAATTACATGAGTTTTGACTTATGTAAGAGTTTTACTTATATTTCCATGTGTCTTTGTGTTGTGCTTATTATAATTAAGTACTTGGGGAGTGCCTTCTATTTCTTCTGTATCTTACTGAGATATCTGGTTTTGACAGATTAAAATGCCTGTCACATAAAATGTAAATGTGGCTGCCAGCAAGGATAAACATTCTGTAAAGTCAAAACAACAAGCACATACTCCAAGTCTAAAAGGTTAGCTGTGCTGGAAATTATTTCTATTCTCATCATTGATGTCTAAAGAAACTACCACAAAATTACTACATTTGTAATCTTTGTTATTTACCAACTCTATGCAGGGCACCAGTAACCGATTGAAGTATTTATTGATAAGAGTTTTTACACAGTAATTATTTTCTCATTACTGTAATAGATAGAGCTTTCTGAAATAAAATATAGTCAAGTCTGTATCAGAATTCCAAACCAATCAGTCTCATCTCATTCAAGTGTTTCTTATTGCTCATTGGTGATCTCAAAATTCCTTGCCAGCTGCAGAAATATGACAACTATAGGAAGAAAATAAAACATGATATTTCTTGAGTTTTCTTAGTTGAGCATATGGGGTGCCAAAAAAATGTATACAAGTGTACACGTTGGTCAGCGTTGCTCAAGCAGTAGTTCACTGTCATTAGAAGTGTCTGGATGCTGATGGTAACCCCTTTGAGCACCTCTTGTAATTGCAGAAGTCAGGCGTGACTTGTATTCATCTTTTGTTATCAGTATATATTCAGTATTATAATTAATAGTTTTTTTCTTTTCTTAAAATGTGTATACATTTTTTTGGCACCCTCTGTAAATATTGACAGAGCTTACAGTGTGACATACACAAGCTCTTTCATGCAAAACATATCTGGTTTAGTATTCAAACACCCAGTCTTCTTAAGTTCTCTTAGGTTTTGCAGTTTTTTCCCATAAAGGATCTATTTTTTTTATTTATGTTATTATAAGGAGTGTGGGGTTCCATTGTAGTTTATGGTCTTTAAAGTTTTTGACAAAATAATTAAGTAAAAGGAAAGAAACTGAACACTTACTTTCATATAAGACCTATGAATATTTTCATTTTTAGAAAAATTTGCTTTATGGCTCAGTGTTTAAAATTTTAAGCTACAAATTCATACTTGGTATCCTTTTTATTTATTTATCTTCTGTAAAATATTATTACAGAGCAAATGTCTCTGTAATGATTATTTTTCTCTGTCTTTTCTTTGCATGTATCTTTATTGGAAGCACTCTTTAATCTGAGTTAGCCCCATTATACTATTACTAATTTTGATGTGTATTTGCTGAGTCTTTTTCACTGATCATTCAGGTTATTGTTTAGCTCTAATTTTTTAATATATTGGGTAGGTTATTGTATTTATTCTATTTTTCTTAGTCTCTTCATCAAGAATATACCTGTCATCCATATGTTGAAAATCAACTATCTTTAAATTTATCATCAGCTTTCTTTGTTGTAGTCAACTTTAGTCTTTTTCTTTTCCACTATTGGAAAGCCTGTCATATTTGGACCATAATTGCTGATTTGAATTTTTCATTGTTTATTACTACATCTAATATTTGTTTGAATCCCACCCTGGCTTTATAAATGACCTATCATTCTTTTATACAACTCCCTTAGTATATTAATTGCTATATTAGCATTTATACTATTTTCTGTGTTGTGGGGATCAATCACCAACCCTGAAATCTCTGTAACTCAATGAAACAAAAGTATATGTTTTTCAAGCTACGTATTCAACTTAAGGTGATGTGTGATCTGCTCCATGAAGCCACTCAGGGATCCAAGTTGATGGAGCCCCATTGTTATTTGCTGGCGGCATTAGGTGTATGTCCCATGTTCAGTCACAGCACTGTGATTTAATGTTTCTGACTCATTTGGCCAGAAGTAGTCACTTAGCCCACCAAGCTGTATGTACCTGCAAGGAAAGAAGAATGAGATATGCATGAGCACCAGGAATCTCTACCAGAGCTTTCATGAAATCAGTGGTTATTTTGAAAAAATTGTTTTGAGAGTTTAAAGCAGATGCTATTTAAAGGCCTGTGTTTCTGGTGGTAAAACTTTTTCAGATGTATAATTGTTCTCTTCCTTTTGTTTGGCAAAATCTAGAATTCAGAGCATCAGAACATAATGCTTTAATTGTAGTGAATGTATTTTATTGTAATACACTGAAATACAATTTATATTATATAAAACACTCATAGACATCTTACATTGTTTTCCCAGACTGAATACTATCCAATTGCCCCTGTATCACTTATTGGGTATTTCTTCTCATCACTGCTTTGAATTGAATGATCATCTTTGTATATACTAAACTCTTATGTTTTTGTATGTAAGTGGTAGGGAAAAGCATTACCTTTTTTAAAAAAATTATTTAATATTCATATATATTTATGATCATAACTATTTTTTGTGGAACCAGATTCCTGGGTTCTAATCTCAGCTTTGCCAATTAATAGCCATTTGACCTTGGGAAAATACTAGGCCCTGTGTCTCAATTTCCTTATCTGTAAAATAGGGATAATAATATTGCCTACTTTATAGGGTTTTTATGAAGATGACAGTGATTAGTATTTGTAAATATCTTAGTACAATGCATGATTTGTATTAAGTTTTATATTAGAGGTGTTTTTTTTTAATAATCAACATTTAATCTTTTTTATTTTTATTTTTTTTGAGGGCAGTGTCACTGGCCCTCATATGTGGGACCCGAACTGGGGCCTCTGGCTTCCCAAGCCAGCGCTTAACCACCGCACCACTCGGCCGGCCCTGTATTAGAATTTTTAAATGTAAATATAAAGTAAAACACATAATGCTGAGACACAATATAAATGTGTGTGGTTTTCAAGAATACTGTACAAAGAGAAATGTAGTTGTTCATATAGGAGGAAGAAAATATCATGTGAATGTAGGTAGCATCATTCTTTCTGGTGTTAGTTGTCAGGGTGGATGAAATGTCACTGTACCTAATGGATTTATGAGGTCATCTGAGATTAAAAGATTTGATATTCTTGAAGGAACATTAAAATTCATGTCAGGAGACCTATACATTTTTGGGTAAAGGCTATCCATTGCCCACCCTGAAAGCATTGTTCCTCATAGTAAAGCTCACTTTTAAAAACCTGTAAGTACTCATCTTTAGCAAAAATAAACATGTAGGTTGTGAATTTTTTATTTTTAACCAAAGATAGCAGTTCACTGAAAAAAAAAAATTAGTGTGAGCAGTCATACATATTATTCTGAATGTTTTACTTTTATGTCTGTTTATTAGGGTATGCCAGAAGTTTTATGATAGTAATGCTGTTTGAATGTAGTTTATTTTTTTAAATTAGAATGTATATTTGAAGAGTAATGAGATCTGTAATGAATAGCAAGATCTGATAATGTCCATTATAAATTAATAGTAAAATAAGGAGATGTACGAGTATGACTTGAACTATACTATTTACATCGCCAACTGAAACATCACATGGATCATTTCATTTTAAAGTGTTAAGAATCTTTTGTCTTTCACTGAAATAGCAAGAAGTACAGGAGATAAACTATTATTGCACTGCTAGCACAGAGCAATATACCTTTTTTTATTACAGAATCAGGGAACAGTCCTCTGAGATTCTTATTGGAAGTAAAATGGAATGAATTTTTATTGATTTGTTATTTCATTTAAAACATCATTTTGCCCTTTTGCTCTCTTGTAGTATGAGTGTTCAATAAATAATACACTCTTTCTTGTACAATTGCCACCTAAGAATTTGTTTGGCTTAAAATCAGCCAGGTGTTTCCACAACCCACTGTCTGGCTTCTTTATGGTTTTGCATCACAGCTGGAAGGACTGGTCTTTTTAATTATTTTATGTGATGTGAATTCAGGTTGTGATATCAGGGGTGGTCTGGGGTCACCGTCTGAGTGTCCCTTGCCGACTACCATGTTATGGACATGTGCTGCTCATATTGTCCCTGCTTGATGGGTGATGATGGCAGCTGACCCCTGCCTGTTTTGTGTGCCTGGTAACCGATCGAAAGAATCCACCTTGGAATGATGATCAGTAGTTGAGCCTGTGAGGTTGATAACAACCAGATGTAAAAGCAGTATTGCATACAAGTAAGACACTCATTTCATGGTCTGATTCAGCAGGCAGCATGGTTGTGATATAAGCTACATTTTCATAATCAGGGAAACATGACAAGACATGTCTTTTCAGAGAGGGTTATTTATATATTTTATCAATGGTTTCCTTTGTTTTTCATTAAATATACTAGCAATCTCACTTTTAGATTGTTTTAGTAGGCATAAAAAAGAAAGACAGAGGATACAATTTTAAAATAGCACATAGTAGGATTTCTGTGAGTGGCTAATTGCACTCAGAATTAAATTAGAAAGCACCTTGAGTTATTTCCTGAAATTCATTTCTCTGTGACACTGCTTGCTGTGTTACAGTGGAACTGCCTCGATGGGAATGTATTGAAATGGGAATATCACACCTTTTCATCTGTCAGTTTTACTGTCTCCCCGCTTCAAACCTTTCTTTGGGACGGGGCTTTGATTATGGAGAAGATGTGATTTGTGTTACATTGATTGCATTAAACTAGAGGTTAGATTTTTGCTGTCTGTTGACAACTTTTTGGAGAGAATATGTTCATTTTTATTCTTAGTATCTCACTTGGTCCTTCCCTGTCACTCTTACAAGAATTCAGTTTATTATACTCTGTACTGGATCCCTAGCAGACTCTGGCCCAGGCTGGAAGAGTAGGATTGAATACAGTGAATGCACATCTCTTCAAAGATGTATTTATAATGGAGGGCTCTCTGGGACCCTCCTTATTACAGATCACCCTTCATGTCCCTATGGGTAGCCATTGTTGGATTCAGGTAATAGTTAAAAGCTCATTTTACTTCCTACTTCATATCTCAAATTTAATATGATTCTTAGAGAGGCCACGGCATGTTAACTTTTTAAAAAATAATGTATATTTCAATCCCAAATAGCGCTTTTAAACAAAGCATATATTTTGAAGGTACACAGTGAATTGTACGTAAATTTCATTAGGTTTTAAATTAATAATTCCTTAAGTCATGACTCCTTCAACATTTGAATTCTTTTTGAATTGCACAAAGGACTTGAAAATAGATGCTAACACATGCACGGTAATGCAAAAGGAAAGGGCAGAAGGAAAATATACATCCAGGTATTGAGGAAGAAATCAGTATCTTTGTTGTCAGTGTACATCTGTATTCTATGTGTTGTTTACCAACAGTTTAAAGGCCTCCACACCCTCCCAAACTGTGAACACACTGAGGTAAAAAGATAACTGAAAGAGGAAATGTTAGTAAGAGGCCTCCAATGCCAAGTCAGTAAGTATCATAATCATGATCTTTTGTCTTTATTACTATTGGTTTACAATTTCAATTTAGCCATTAAAGGTTTCTTGGTCCTGCCTTGGATTCCATACTTATATTTGATAGAATTTATTATTGCTAATATAAAAGAAATAGTCATCTTAAAAACTTAGGGAAATACATACAATAAAAAATAATGGCAAGCATTTGTAATGAAATGGTACATGATGAGATTTGCTTCAAAATAATTTTGGGTGAAAAAAGAGGTGAGATGAAACTACATTGGCCATGATAAGTTGTGGGTACACACAGGTTCATTATTCTATTCATTTCTGTATCCTTTGAAAATTTCTATAAGTAAAAGAAAAAAAGAAAAACACCCTTCTGAGTCCTGTTTCTCAAAGATAATGATTTCTTTTACTGCAAATACGCACATTCACAAAAACACACTTACATGTACTTGCATTTTTTTATTTAAACAAAATTGGACCACCCACAGGTGGAGTGTCCAATAGAGACTCCAGTGGACTCTCAGATCGGTTTCTCATCTAAAATGCCCTTAACAAGCCCATATTCAGAGTGTCCTTTAAATTTGTTGACTTGTCATTGGATGGTCAGGCTGAGTGAATAAGCGAAGCCATGTGTATACTCATTTTCGGAGATTCAGCCCCCAAAAAATTAACTACTATGTACGTTGACACTAAACTATGGCTAAAACTTAGAATTTGCTTCTGTTTGGTGGTGTGTTTATTTTATTTATTTTGGGGGCGGGGATTGGGGCAGGGCAACAACGTTGGGGAATTGGGGAAGGGGAACAGACAAGTTGCTGTCCTTTTGTTCTTCAGTCTAGTTGTGGAGGACGTTGCTTCACTGGCCCATGTTGGTATCTCCATTGCGCTCTTCCCGGATGAGGCAGATCTGTCCCCGGCCTCTGGGTGTGGCTCACTGCGGCTATTGGCAGCTCATGCTGGCTGCCAGCCACTCACTGTAGCCTATGGCAGCCCACTGCAGCAGGGGCTGCAGCCTACACCATCACCGGGGCTCGCACAGCCCAGCTCCAGGTGGAGCTGTTGTTAGCTGTAGAGGGCAGTGTCACTGGCCGTCATATGTGGGTTCCGAACCGGGGCCGCTGGCATCCCCAAACCAGCTCTTAACCAACGCGCCACTCGGCCGGCCCTTTGGTGGTGTGTTTATATCCAGTTTGAATATATTCTGTAGGATGAGATGTAGGGGAAAAAATTGAAAAAGCAGGGGAAGCCTCCCCTTTCTCATCCTCTCTTTTTGTACTGTTTACTTCCTCTTCCTCTGAAAGAATAAATGGAGGGAAAACAGAGTAGAACCTCAGGATGGTTTGACTCAGAGAGTGAGGAATGAAGGAACTGGATGGCCGCTTGTCTTCTCCTAGCCCCTTCGTATCTTCTACCCCAGGCACAAGTGTGTGTCAGATTCATTCGCATAAGTTATTTTTCCACACCCCAGACAATCCCAAAATATTTAATTAAAAATAAAATTCCCAGGACAGATTCTGAGGTAACATGACTCGGGATTCTCCAGGTGCTGCTAAGTCTTCTAGAATGATAATTCCTATACAGACATTTAATTATAGACCTCTTATTTGCTTCAAAATATCTAATGTGTTTTTCACTTAGGTACTTAGTAGAAATTCACACATGATTTCAACTGTGCATGAATGGCTGTATCCCATAGCGGTATGTGAGAAGCCTTCTTGGTACAGTTGGCCCTCATCTACACTAATTTTCAGAACATGAGAAGACAGGATAGGCCCAGGTATGGAAAAGAATCACATTGATTATGGGAAAATTATTTAGATTCTTGAAGCAAATGGCTGCATAATTTGAAAAGCATTTCTCAGTACAACCCATGTCCCTAATACTAGCCTTGCTTTGCATGGATAGTCATTCTTGAGTAATTGTTTTAGTAAATTAGGCAACTACAAAGCTGTCAGCATCCAAAGTGTAGCATTCTGGATAACACGTATTCTCTGCATGCCTATTTATTTTAAGCATTTATTCCTTATCAACACTGGAGTGTTATTTTATCCTGTCCACACCATAATAATAATGAAATGTGATGTAGCACTTGTGAATCCATTCTGGGCACTGAGCCCTGGTGGCAAGACAAAAGAAGAGAGGGAAATGTGATGCTAAGCAAACTTAGTCTATTCTGTAAATGTATAAGTGAGTTAGTTGTATTGTAGCATCTTGGAGCAAATGGATTTTTTGTATATTTTTAACAGTTGACCCATGTTCATTCATGGTATAGGGCAGGAATTTAGAATATTTTGAATAATAGCAGAATATTTTAAAGCCTAACCTGGGTTTTCACAAGCTCTGTATTTTAAATGTTAGATTTATTATGAGTTGTACTTTCAGGTTAGTTGCTGGCTTGGTTTTGTGGATGTGACTATTCAAGAATATCACTGCACAAACATAATTTGTGATTAACGATTGTTTTCGTTTAATGCCTACTTTAAAAACCTGTGCTTTGTTGACTGCAAGTAAGAAATGAGTGGTTTTAGTTTTAGTATTCCATCCTGTTTTTATATTCTATCCTATTTTATATTTTTTTTCTATAAGTATGTAAAGTGTTTTTCCAATATCAGAAGATATCTCAACATTTAGTAAGATTCTTAATATTTCTTCCAAATATCATTTAATATTATAAATGTTTGTCTACTTGTATTTTGATTCTTCAATTCAAAAGCTCTAAGAAGTTAGTAAAATTGTCAGGTGCTTTTAGGTTTCAGATGTAAAATAAATTTGTTGAAATTTTTCGTTGATTCCTGGATCCAACGTAAAAAGTAGCAATAATTTTTTGAAAAATATTGCCAAACCAAAGCAAGCACTCTTTTAGCTAGTTTCTGTGAGGTCACAAAGCTACTACTCCCAACATTGGTAGTTTGTTACAGTAAATGTTTGATTGAATTACTCCTTGGAGATAAGGAATTCCCGTTATTTCAAAGAGAATGATATTTAATCAATGTCAAATTATACAACATATTTTCAAAATTCTGTGCTTGACTTCCATGAGTTTGATTTCTCACACCAAGTTTCCTTTTACTCTTTCCTTTTAAATTTGATTTTCCGTTAACAAGGGGAAAAGTTTTTGCTTCTAGATTAAATGTTAATCTACAAACCAGAATGATTAAAGAACAAAGACTTCCATTCCTCCAAGTTGGCCAAGAGAACTTCTTTTATTTTCTAATATTTGTATCAACGAAATATTTTGCTGCTTTTATAGAAAATTGGACATTCTCATTTACTGTGGAATTACCTTCTAGTCACCTCTTTTTTTTTTTTAATTTGCTCAGACCCGGGAAAAGTGTTTACTGAGATGTGGAAAAGTACCATTTGTTTCTTAAAATTGCTTTGAGTTTCCTTGTAAAGGTAGGGATTTGTGGAGTACTTGAATTACTTCCCTCTTCTGTCTGTGACAGCAGAAGAGCAGATTTATTTACCTGTTAACCTATACTCTGAACACATCTACTTTCTGTTAAATTTATTTTCTAGACCTCAAAGGTGCAGACAGCCTCGACTTCCCTCCCATTCTTTTCTGTCCTCTCCACCATCTCATCACTCTCTCCTCCCTGGTCTCTCAGGCTGCTTGTTTTCTTTTCTCTCTTTTTCTTCCTCTCTTTTTTTCTCCTCCCTTTATCCCTCCTGCTCCTCCCCCTCTCTGTATGCTATCTACCTCCTTCTACCTCCTTCTATCCTTTCTGTCCTAGAATGTGCAATTCCAAAACAATAGTGACTGAGTTAACACAAACATTACATCATTAAAGGCCATGGCCTCTTAAGTCACTGCAAAGAGTTGAAATCAAATGATGAAACTACAGATTTTAAATATGAGACTACTAGGAGTTTACCCTCTCTTCCTGTAGCAATTCACTTTTGTGGTCATACATTTTAATTAGCATGGTTTCTAAGGAAAGAGCTTCAGTGGAAGGAGAATTAGGGCAAATATGTGGGATCATAAGGTCCTCGCATATGAGACAAGCTGCTTCCCTTGTTGAGGTTTTAAGAGCTTCATAGCCCTGTTGAGACTGAGACATTGCTGAGTGGTTCCAGGACACAGCCAGCCAGCATGGTCTGGGGTGATCTAGAGTGAGACAGAAAGAATATCAGGTCAGATCAGGGTTCTAGGCTATGTCATGCCAATGGACTTTTATCTAAACAAAACTGGGAAAGAGAAATGTGGTTAAACTTTCTGGTAGTGGGGCTGGTGGGACTACAGCAGATTCAAATCCTGAATGAGACAGTCACTTGGATACTCTTAGGGATGTAACATGGAGTAAGGGTTGTATCAGTTAAGGTATAGTCCAGGCCAAGTTGCTGATAAAAATAATTCTCCTCACCCGTCCTAATGTATCTTAAATAAGAGAGAAGTGTCTTGGAGTGCATGTGTGTGTTCACATGTGTGTGTTTAATTCTTATGTGGCAGTCCAGGGTAGTCCAGAGCTGGTGTGTTTCTGCTCACACAGCCATTCAGGGACTCGGGCTCATATCCTTATGGCTATGTCCTTCTCAGCATGCAACTTTTACATCATGGTCCAAGATGGCAGCTCTAGCTCTCATCATCACATATATATACTCCAGGTAATGGGAAGAGGAAAGGTCAGGGGAGCATATAATCATTTCTCCTAAGAGTATGGCACACATCAGTTCTGCCTAGTTTTTATTAGCTAGAAATGTGTTATATGGTGACATCTAGGTTCAAGGGAAATGTCTTTAGCTAGCCAGTTGTTTATCTATTGAATTTGCAACTTTTCATTTGGGATTTTTGTTATTAAAGGAAGAAGGAGATAATGTATATTCATGAAGGTCAGTGCCTTCTTCCGAAGGTATTTTGTACAGCAGTCAGCACATGCCTTGGATGAGCCTAAGCTACTGGTTCTGATACTCATTGTGCCTGAGGAATATCGTTTTATCATCTGCTATAATTGGCAGGCAGAGAAGGACTGTTTTCCTGAAAGTCGGTATTCTCTTATGAACTTGACATGGGGCTATGTGGGGAGAAACAGTAAGGATTGTCACCCCCCTACAATGTGAGTTTCTTGAGAATAGATTCTGCATATTATTCATTTTTATATTCTCAAAATTTAACACAATTATTATCCTATATTTTAACTAATAGATAAATACTAAATGAACAGATGAAAATGTATCCATTAGGAGGATAAGAAAGAAGGGATGCCATGTAAAGAAAAGGACACAAGGGCTTAATTTATTTAAATCATCATGTCTTTAAAGAAATGTTTTATGTTTTTGTTTTCTGATTTTTGCACTGGAATTTTCCTTAATATTTGAAATTGGTGGTCCAAGACACATACTTTCTCTCTGAGCCTTGTGTAAGGCTAAAACATAAAGAGTTATGGCAAGTGCACCATTTTCTACCCAAATATAAATGTAACCTAATCTATACATCTGAATATAGCCTAAATACTTTCAACTCTGACATCGATAACTTTGAAACCATTCTTCAAATAGCAGACACTCTACCTTTTTATTTTAATGCATATCTAATGACAAAGTTGATTATTGTACCTTCAAAGTAAATTTAAGGGTTTGCTAAGCTTTCACAATGCAGAGATATAATTCTTAAATTATATTGCATGAATTCATTTTTGTTTTCAATTACATCTTCTCAGAGTACTTCAGTAAACAGTATTACATTTTTAAAAATCATGTAGTATACGTAACTAATTGCTCTTTGTGATATCCAGGTGTCTTTCCATTCTCAAACATATATTAAAGCATATATAAAATTTATACATATATAAATGAAATTCAGACTCCGTGTGTATGTGTATATATACACTGTGATGTGTATACTGGGGAATATAACTTTTGAACCTTTAAATGTAAAGTTTACTTAAGTTTATTTAGTTTAATTGTTTATATTGTTTATTTAAGTTCTTTTGTTCTGGTATACAAATGAAATATATTTCTCCACTAAAAAAAAACAACCCACATAAATAGGCAAGATAATTTATAGAAAAAGTTTAAATGTACCCAGTTTGCCTTAATTATAGTCAGAGCAGGACATTTTTTTTACAGGGCAGTGTCACTGGCCCTCATATGTGGGATCCGAATCGGGGCCGCTGGCATCCCAAGCCAGCTCTTAACCGCTGCGCCACTCTGCCGGCCCCAGAGCAGGATATTTTGAGTCTATATTTATTCTTAAAGCAGAGGCGTGTCTCTTGAAGGCAGAATATGGTGTGGTTTTGTGTTTTGACCCAATCTGCTACTCTGTGCCTTTTTATTGGTGAGCTTAGTCCATTTACATTGATACACAATTATTGATATATTAGAATTTCCTATAGCCATTTTATTTTTTGTTTTCTGGTAGCTTGGTGTCTCCATCATTTCTTTGCCCTTGTGTTCCTGTCAGTTATTTCAGTTTGGTGGTATTCTATGATGTTTTTCCCCTCTGTTTCCTCTTTTTTATGTTATGTGTTGCAGTTGTAGATTTTTTTTTTTGGTTTTTTGAGTGGTTACCGTTAAGTTTATGTAAAGGAAAGATTCATATATACAGTAGTCCTTTTTCTTCAGCATGTATCTTATCTCCATTCTTCTTTGAAAATTCAGAGCTTTACCTCTCCCCTTTTATGTTTTTGTTGTCACAAATTATCCCTGTTTATGCTGTGAGTTGACTTCTGAGTTGCAGTAGCAAATTGTCATCTTCTCTTTTCATTTATTTATGTTTTTATCTCGTTTACCCTTTATGTTTGTTTAAGTGTATAGTGCTCTGTTCCGTGTTGGGGTTGCCATTTCCTGCTTCTGTCTGTTAGTAATCTTACTCTTAGTTTTGTATCCTTTTGTCTGTTTGTTTCAGGTTGAATGACCTCTTTTACTAGTTCCTGTAATGCAGGCCTTGTGGTGGAAAATTCTCTCAGCTTCTGTATATCTGGAAATGTCTTTATCCCTCCTTTACATAAAAGATAGCTTTGCTGGTTATATTAGTTTTGGCTGGTAATTTCTTTCTTTCAATAATTTGAAAATCTGATTCCACTCCTTCCTGGTTTGTAGAGTTTCTGCTGAGAAAACTGATGATAATCTAATGGGCTTTCCTTTGTAGGTCACTGTCTTCTCTTCCCTGGCTTCCTTGAGAATTCTTTCTTTGTTATTAATTTTTGACAGCTTCAATATAATGTCCCTTGGAAAAGGCCTGTTAGGATTGAGGTAATTAGGTGTTCTATTTGCTTCTTGCATTCAAGGATCTGTTTTTTTTCCATAAGTTTGGTAAGTTCTGATTGACTCTTTATTTGAATAGGTTCTCTGTGCCCTTCTCCCTCTCCTCTCCTCTGGTATACCCATTATTCTTATATTACTATTTCTGATGGACTCACATAATTTTTGTAGATTTTTTTCCATTTATTTTAATTCTCAAATCTCTCTCTTCTTTCATCTGCATTACTTCCAGATTTCTATCTTCAATATCGATACTTTTTTTCTTCCATCTGGTCAGCTCTATTTCCTAAGCTCACTATTTCATTCTTTATCTTTTTTATTTAATTCTTAAGCACCAGAATTTCTGTTTGGTTCTTTCATTTTGGTTTGAATCTTTTTTGGTAAAATATTCATTTTGTTCATTGATTTTATTTCTGAGTTCATTAAACTGCCTATATGAGTTTTCTTGCATCTCACTAAAGTTACCTGAAGCTGCAATATTGAATTTTTTGTTATTTAAGTCACATATTTCTGTTTCTTTAAGTTTATTTTCAGAAGATTTAAAAATGTTCTTTCTTAGCTGCCTTGTTATCTTGGCTATTCATGTCAATTAATGTATTGTTTTCCTTCTGGGCATCTATGGGAGTGGATTTTGCAGCATGTTGATATGGAGAGGTCTTTCTTTAATTTTCAGCAGGTAGCACAGTAGTGTTTTATTTTCTCTGGCCTTGTTCTGGCTTCTTGCAGTGGAAGATTTCCTGGGGGAGATGGGTGACTCCTCTGTGACAAGGTCACATCGGTCTCAGGGCACCACCCTCATGGGAGGATGTGGTGGGTGATGGGATTCTGAGCCCCTGAAATCCCAATACTGCCCCTGCAGCAGATGCAGAAATGTGTACCTCAGCAACCCTGGGTGCCCCCACTGGGATCAGTGGAGAAAGGTGAGGACAGGGTGCGCTGGGAAAGGCGGCTGGTATGTTTGTGTCTTTTTTCTCCTACAAGTAATGGTGACTGCCAGAGAACAGAAGCCTTGCTTTTCTGGAATTAGCTGCAATGTGCACCTGCCACTCAAGAACTGTGGTTCCACTTCTTAGGGCTGTGGATATTCTGCTCTTTAATCCAATACTGCTACCATTTTGGGAAAGGGGTCCTGCTACTAGCACAGGGAGGGTGTAGGAGAGGTGAGCTCTGAGAGGGTTGGGGGAGGCTACAAGGCTTCATGGCTTTGTTTTCTGCCTAGCAAAGAGGGCTGTTAGACCATAGTTGTCACACTTCTGTATTCTGTCTTTGCCCCGAGGTCTCTGCCCTGATCAGTTCTGCCTTATTATATGCTGATCAGTTGAGCAGGATTCCTGGGGCCACAGAGAGTACACCTGCAGTCTTAACCCTCCCCTCTTCTTCAGTGAGCTCTGGGCTGTGTCTCACAGTCCTGCAGCCCCTATCTTTACTCTTCCCTTCCCTCCTCCTATGTTTGCTCTGAAGGTGGGGCACCTTCCTATGTTTCGATGTGTGGATCTCTCAGATGTGTGTGTGTGTTGTATAGGGAGTTCTTTGTTGAATTATAGCTGTTCAAGTTGTTGTAACTTCAAGGGGAGAGATCAAAGGGGAACCCTCATGCAACCATGCTTCTGATGTCACTTGGAAGGAGTACTTTTTTGTTTTTTAAAGATATTATTGGGGAATTGAGGAAGGGAACAGCACTGGGGAATTGGGAAAGGGGAACAGACAAGTTGCTGTCTTTTTGTTCTTCAGTCTAGTCGTGGAGGATGTCGCTTTACTGGCCCATTTTGGTATTGTGATCATTGCACTCTTCCTGAGTGAGGTAGATCGGTCATTGGCCTTTGGATGGCAGTTCACGCCAGCTGCCTTCCACTCACACTGACTGCCGGCCACTCACAGTACCTTACAGCAGCCCACTGCAGCCCCATTGCAGTCTACCCCATGACTCACGGCAGCCCAGCTCCAGGTTGAGCTGTTGTTCACCATCTTAGCTGTAGAGGGTGCAGAGTCACTGGCTCTCATGTGGGATCCACTCTGGGGCCGTGATGCTCAGAACCGGCACTCCCAAGCCAACTCTTCACCAGCTCGCCACTCGGCCTGTATGAAGAAGTACTTCTTAACTCATTTTATGAGGCCAACGTTACTCTTATACCAAAGCCAGACAAAGACACTACAAGAGAATTACACACGTGCACCGGCTGGAGTCACAGGTCCCGGAGAGACGGAGAGGGAATCTAAGCCGCGTCGCAGTGTGCGCGCAGTCCCCTAAATGCCGGCAGACCATTTGGGAGAGCAGCAGGAGATCCGCACGGGCGCGCCGGCTCTGAGGCAGAAGCCTTAAACCCGGGAGCAGGGGAAAAAGAAGACTCACTCGGACACGCAGCGCGCCGGGCGGAGACGCAGATCCCTGAGAGATGGAGCCGGGATCTTGGCTACACAGTAGGGTGCGCGCAATTCCCTAAATCCTGGCAGACCCTTTGGGAGAGCAGCAGGAACTCCGCTGGAGCATAAGAGGCAAAGGCCTTAGCTTAAAACAGTGTTGGAACTGTGGCTTTATTTTTATGTTGTTTTTTTTTTTTCCTTTTTCTACTCTTGAACAGAAAGCAAAAAAACCCAATAACCCACCCACTCCCACAAACTTTGCCCCCCCCCCCCCTCCCCCCGTCAAGACAGTCTTAAACTGACTCCTGAATAGAGCAATAGGGGCAGACTAGGAAGATATTCCTACCTGCAGGGGGTTGAGAATTTCCACCCCAGTAAAGGCTGCAGAGTGAGACTACCTACCCCGCCCCTACCTTTTAGGCAAGGCTTGGGAGGCAGGGCAGGCTCACCTACTGAGGCACTAATTAACAGATTCTTAGCAGCAGGCTTTTGGTAGTGAGGAATTCTTTAATTCTCCACAGCTGTCAACCGAAAGGGTGCCCAGAGACACTCATTGAGCCTTTGAGGGTGCAGCCTGCCTTGGGACAGGCAAAAGCAAAAAGGCAGTGACTTTGTAAAAACCACCAATCACATGTCACAACCACACTCAAGTACAGCAAACCTGCAGTGCCAGGATCACGCTAGGCATCAGGTGGCCTACTCTGTTCCCACAAGACGCACAGGAATTTTTGTACAGCAGACAAACTGAAGAGAGCTTGGTGGACTTTAGCCTAGACCGGCACGGGTATTTTTGGTTTGTTTGGTTTTATTCTGTTTTGTTTTTCCTTTATTGGCTGCTTATCTTGGTTGTTTTTGGTTTTTATTTCTATTTTATTCTTATCATTTTGTATTTTTTAATATAGGCATATATATAGGTGTATATAGGTGAATATATGTCCATATATATGGGTGTGTAGACAAATATATATATACATTTTTCTTTTTCTTTTTTTTCTCTTCTTTTTCTTTTTTCCCCACCCTCACTTTCTCTCTTATTTTATTCATTCTTCTCACTGCTATATTTTTCCTCTTTTCCTTTTTTCTGCAAATTTTATTTTTTTAATTTTTATTCTTACCTTTTTATTATTATTTTAGTTTATTTTTATTTTTTATTTTTTAGGTATAGCTAATCGGTTTCTCATGTTTATTCTATTTTTTATATTAGGATATTGTATTTTATTTTGTTTCGTCTTCTGTTATTATTGTGTGTGTGGTTTTTGTTTTGTTTCTGTTTGTTTTCTTCATTAGTATGATTGATATTTCTGTACAAGTTGACTGTAGTTTGATGGTTGTTTCTTTTTACTTGTGCGAGCATTTGGTTTCCTTTGGTGGCTGCAGAGATTGTTCTTGTTGATCTGTTATGCTCCAAAATCACTCTGCAGCCTTGGTCCAAACAAACAGACACAAGAATCATCATACCCGGAGGCCAACTTTAGATAAGACCATAGCTTTTCTGGGTTTGACATACAAGAGTCACACCCAAAAGGAAGTTGCTACAGGTACTAGGGCCCATAGGGTCCAAGTTTCATCAGAGGGGTCAATCCTCTCACAGCAGCTCATAAACTGCAGACGCTGCTGATCCTCACAGCTAATCAATCTGGGAGTCAATCCCACCTACTGACAAACCAAAAGTAATCAAAACTAAAACTTCAACAAGTGAGGACACACTACACAAGGAACACCTCAGATACAAGCACAGGAGAATAGGGAGACTGAGTAATTCAAATATAAAGGACACACATCATATAAGTTTACCCAGAAAAGACTGAGAAATCTGGGGGATCTATCTGTTATATTGAAGCAAACACAAAGAGTAAGCCAGAATGGGGAGACAAAGAAACACAACACAAATAAAAGAACAGAAGAAACTTCCTGAATCAGTGGAAATAGAGGAAATAGAGGTAACCAACCTATCGGAGACAGAGTTCAGAACACTGATTATTAGAATGTTCAAGGAAATTAATGAAAATATAAAGAAGGATAGAGAAATCATGAAAAGCAACCAGCTAGAACTTAAGAACACAATTACTGAATTAAATAACAAACTTGATGGAATCACTAGCAGATTGGATGAAGCAGAAAATCGAATCAGTGACTTAGAAGACAAAATAGCAGAGATCACCCATGCGGAACAACAAAAAGAAAAGAGAATGAAACACATGGAAAATAGTTTAAGAGAGCTGGGGGACAACATCAAACGCAGTAACCAATGGCTCATTGGAGTACCAGAAGGAGAAGAGAGGGAGCAAGGGATTGAGAATATATTTGAAGTAATAATGTCTGAAAACTTCTCTAACCTGGCAAAGGACATTGAAATACAAGCTCAGGAAGTGCAGAGAGTTCCAACCAGGATGATTCCAAACAGGCCCACTCCAAGACACATTATAGTGAAAATGGCAAGGGTTAAGGACAAAGACAGAATCCTTAAAGTAGCAAGGGAAAGGCAGCAAGTTACTTACAAGGGTACCCCCATAAGATTATCAGCTGACTTTTCTACAGAAACTTTGCAGGCCAGAAGGGAGTGGCAGGAGGTTTTCAAAGTGATGAAAAATAAAGGCCTACAACTGAGATTACTGTATCCAGCAAGGTTATCATTTAAAATCGAAGGCGAGATAAGGAGCTTTGCAGAAAAGAATAAGTTAAGGGAATTCATTACCACCAAGCCAGCTTTGCAGGAAATGCTAAAAGGGTTTCTTTAAGTAGAAGAGAAAAACAACCTAAGAAAGACTACGAACACAAATAACAAAATGGCAATAAATACACACCTATCAATAATCACATTAAATGTAAATGGATTAAATGCTCCAATAAAAAGACATAGGGTGGCTGAATGGATAAGAAAGCAAGACCCCAGCATATGCTGTATACAAGAGACTCACCTCAGATCCAAAGACTCATACAGGCTGAAAGTAAAGAGATGGAGTAAAATATTTCATGCAAATGGTACTGAGAAAAAAGCTGGAGTAGCGATACTTATATCAGACAAAATGGATTTTAAATTGAAGAATATAACAAAGAACAAAGAAGGACACTTCATAGTAATGAAGGGATCGATCCAACAAGAGGACATAACTCTAGTAAACATCTGTGCACCTAACATAGCAGCCCCTAAATATATAAAACAGATATTGTCAGACATAAAGACAGAGATCAACAGTTACACTATCATAGTAGGGGACTTCATCACCCTGCTGTCACTAATGGACAGATCCTCCAGAAAATCAATGTGGAAACAGCGACCTTAAATGACACATTAGACCAGCTGGATTTAACAGATATTTTCAGAGCATTTCATCCCAAAGCTACAGAATATACGTTCTTTTCACGTGCACATGGAACATTTTCTAAGACAGACCACATGTTAGGCCACAAAACAAGTCTCAATAAATTTAAGAAGATTGAAATCATTTCAACTGTATTCTCTGACCACAATGCTATGAAACTAGAAATCAATTATAAGAAGAAATCCGGGAAGCTGACAAATAAATGGAGGCTAAACAATGTGCTATTAAATAGTGAGTGGGTCACAAATGAGATCAAGGAGGAAATCAAAAGATACTTCGAGACAAACGAAAATGAAAACACCATGACCCAAAATCTCTGGGATGCTGCGAAAGCAGTCCTAAGAGGGAAGTTTATAGCAGTGCAAGCCTACCTAAAGAAGGAAGAAAAATCTCAAATCAACAGGTTATCCTTACACCTAAGGGAACTGGAAAAAGAACAGCAAAAGAGGCCCAAGGGGAGTACAAGAAAGGAGAAAATAAAGATCAGAGCAAAAATAAACAATATAGAGAACAGAAAAACAATTCAAAAGATCAATGAAACCAAGAGCTGGTTTCTTGAGAAGATAAACAAAATTGACAAACCTCTAGCCAGGCTCATAAAAAAAAAAAAAGAGAGAGGACTCAAATTAGCAAAATCAGGAATGAAAGAGGGGAAATGACTACAGACATCACAGAAATACAAAAAATTCTAAGAAATTACTATGAGCAACTATATGCCAACAAATTTGACAATCTGGAAGAAATGGATAATTTTCTAGAAGCATACAACCTTCCAAAGCTAACGCAAGAAGAAACAGAAAATCTAAATACCCTGATTACTACCAAGGAAATTGAATCAGTAATTGACAAGCTCCCAAATAACAAAAGCCCTGGACCAGACGGCTTCACAAGTGAATTTTATCAAACATTCAAAAAAGAACTATCACCTATTCTTCTGAAACTATTCCAAAAAATCCAGAAGGAGGGAAGGCTCCCAAACTCTTTTTATGAAGCCACTATCACCCTGATTCCAAAACCAGATAAAGACATCACAAAAACGGAAAACTACAGGCCAATCTCCCTGATGAATGTAGATGCAAAAATTCTCAATAAAATATTAGCAAACAGAATTCAGCAATATATTAAGAAGATCATACATCATGATCAAGTGGGATTCATCCCTAGTGCGCAAGGCTGGTTCAACATCTGTAAATCAATTAATGTGATACACCACATCAACAAAATGAAGGATAAAGATCACATGGTCATTTCAATAGATACAGAAAAAGAATTTGACAAAATCCAACAGCCATTTATGTTAAAAACCCTTAGCAAAGTGGGAATACAGGGATCATATCTCAACATAATAAAAGCCATATATGATAAACCTACAGCTAACATCATACTCAATGGGGAAAAGCTGAATCCATTCCCCTTAAGGTCAGGAACAAGACAAGGCTGTCCACTTTCTCCTCTTGTATTCAACATAGTGCTGGAAGTTCTAGCCACAGCAATCAGACAACAAAAAGAAATAAAAGGCATCCAAATTGGCAAGGAAGAAGTAAAATTGTCATTATATACAGATGACATGATACTGTATATAGAGAACCCCAAAGACTCCATCAAAAAACTGTTGGAACTGATAGACGAGTTCAGTAAAGTAGCAGGATATAAAATCAATGTTCAGAAATCAGTGACATTTGCATATACCAATAATAAACTAATGGAAAGAGAAATTAAGAAAACTGTCCCATTTACAATTGCGTCAAGAACTATAAAATACCTAGGAATAAATTTAACCAAAGAAATGAAAGATCTGTACTCAGAAAATTATAAGACACTGAAGAAAGAAATCATAGAAGGTACAAATAAATGGAAACACCTACCATGCTCATGGATAGGAAGAATTAATATAGTTAAAATGTCCATACTGCCTAAAGCAATATATAGATTCAATGCAATTCTTATCAAACTACCAAGGGCATTTTTCACAGAAATAGAAAATATAATCCTAAAATTTATATGGAATCACAAAAGACCCAGAATAGCCTCGGCAATTCTGAGAAATAAAAACAAATCGGGGGGAATCACGCTACCAGATATCAAAACCTACTACAAGGCCACAGTAATCAAGACAGTTTGGTATTGGCATAAAAACAGGCATATCGATCAGTGGAACAGAACAGAGAGCCCAGAAATAAATCCAGGCATTTACAGACAGTTAATCTATGACAAGGGAAGCAAGAATTTACACTGGAGTAAAGATAGTCTATTCAATAAATGGTGCTGGGAAAATTGGACTGACACATGCAAAAAAATGAAACTGGACCACCTCCTTACGCCTTTTACAAGAACAAATTCAAAATGGATTAAAGACTTAAATGTAAAACCTGAAACCATAAAAATCCTAAAAGAAAATATAGGGAGTACATTTGCAGACATTACCCAGAGCAATATTTTTACTGATACATCCCTACAGGCAAGGGAAGTAAAAGAAAAAATGAACATATGGGATTATATCAGACTTAAAAGTTTTTTCACAACAAAGGAAACCATTAATAAAACAAAAAGGAAGCCTACTGAATGGGAAAATATATTTGCCAATGATATATCTGATAAGGGGTTAATATCCGAAATTTATAAAACACGCATGAAACTCAACACCAAAAAAACAAACAACCCAATTAAAAAATGGGCAGAAGATATGAAGAGACATTTCTCTAAAGAGGACATACAGAAGGCCAACAGGCATATGAAAAAATGTTCAACTTCACTGGTCATTAGGGAAATGCAAATAAAAACCACCATGAGATACCACCTCACTCCACTCAGAATGGCTATCATCAATAAATGAACAAACAACAAGTGCTGGAGGGGCTGTGGGGAAAAGGGGACCCTGCTGCACTGTTGGTGGGATTGCAGATTGGTGCAGCCACTATGGAAGTCAGTATGGAGGTATCTCAAAGAACTGGAAATAGAGCTACCGTTTGACAGCAATTCCACTCCTAGGTATTTATCCTGAAAAAACCAAGAGACTTATTCAAAAAAAGTTATGCACCCCTATGTTCATAGCAGCACAATTTACAATAGCTAAGACTTGGAAACAACCAAAATGCCCATCAGTAGATGACTGGATTAAGAAACTGTGGTATATTTATACAATGGAATATTACTCCACTATAAAGAAGAATGAAATCGTACCATTTGCAATGATATGGATGGACCTAGAGACTATTATGTTAAGTGAAATAAGTCAGTCAGAGAAAGACAAATACCATATGATCTCACTTATATGTGGAATCTGAAAAACTGTATGAATGAGCAAAGTAAACAGAAACTGTCTCATAGATATAGAGGAAAAATCAGGGTTGCTAATTGGGAGGGGGATGGGGATGAGGGAGAAGGGGAAGGGATTAGACAGCAAAACTAGGCAACTACAATATTGCCACTGGGATATGAAAAACAGTTTGGGGAATATAATTAATAATGTTGTAAATATTCTGTGGAATGTCAGATGATCATAGGTCTTGTTAGGGAGACCATTTCATGGATGGAGTAGAGGTTTGATCACTGCACTGTATTACTAAAGTGGAGGTGGTATATCTACTGTAATTGAATATATTTAGATAGTCACGGGATGTGGATTATACTGTGGAAGAGAGTCAGAGGAAGAGTAATAGATATATATGATATGGGGGAGAGTGCGATGGCGAATTTGGGGTGGGGGTTTGTCACTTTGAGGGGTAAAATGTATAACTATTGCACTGTGTTGTACACCTGAAACTAATTAAAATAAAAAAAAGAGAATTACACATCAATATTCTTTATGAACATTGATGTAACAATCCTGAAAAATGAAAAACAAAACAAAATGAAAACTCACTAGAAACAGAATTCAGCAGCATATTAAAAGGATTATACACTATGACTAAGTGGGATTTATTCCTGGAATGCAAGAATGTGTCAATATATGAAAAGCGATCAGTGTAATATGCTACATCAACAGAATGAAGGAAAAAAACCCAAATGATTATCTCAATTGATGCAAAAAAAGCATTTGGAAAAATTCAATACCCTTTCGTGATAAAAGCACTCAACAAACTAAGAGTAGAAGGAAACTACCTCAACACAATAAAAGTAATCTATGAAAAATCCAAAGCAAATATACTCAGTGGTGAAAGACTGAAAGCTTTTCCTCTAAGATGAGGAATGAAGTAAGGGTGCCCACTTTTACCACTTCTATTCAATATATTATAGTACTGGGAGATCTAGCCAGAGAAGTTAGGCAATAAAAAGGAATAAAAGACATCTACATTGCGAAAGAAGTAAACTTATCTGTTTGCAAATGATAGTGTTTTATGTATAAAACCCTAAAGATTATACACACTCACACACACAAACACACACATACACACACACACACACACACAGAACTAATAAATGAATTCAGCAAAGTAGCAAGATACAGAGTCAACACATAAAAAGCAGTTGTATATATATATATATATATATATTTTTTTTTTTTTTTTTTTTTTTTTTTTTTTTTTTTGGGTAGTGTCACTGGCCCTCATATGTGGGACCCGAACCGGGACCTCTGGCTTCCCAAGCCAGCGCTTGTACTTATATTTTTGAACAATGAACAATCTGAAAGGAAATTACAAAACGATTCCGTTTGCAACAGTATCAGAAGGAAAAAATTACAAATTAACTAAGTTGGTGAAAGTCTTGTACAATGAAAACTACAAATCATTACTGAGGGAAATTAGAGGACATAAATAAATGGAAACACATTCTTTGTTCATGGATTGGAAGACTTAATATTATTAAAATGTCACTAATACTGAAAGCAATATGCAGATTCAGCACAATCCCTATCTAAATTCCAATGGCATTATTTGCAGAAGTAGAAAAATCCATCCTAAAATTTATATGGAATCTCAAGGGATCCCAAATAGCCAAAACAATCTAAAAGAACAAAACTGGAAGATTTTCACTTTCTGATTTCAAGAATGACTACAAAGCTATAGTAATGAAAACAGTGGTGTTGGTAGAATAATAGATATATACAGACGATGCCAAAAAATGTATACACATTTTAAGAAAGGAAAAACCTGTATTAAAATTATGCTGATGGTAACCACTTTGAGCTCCTCTTGTAATTGCAGAAGTCAAGTGTGACTTGCATTCATCTTTTTTTATCGGTATATATTATTACAATATTTAGTACAGTTTTTTACTTTCTTAAAATTGATATACATTCTCTTGGCACCCTCTGTAGACCAATGGCATACAATAGAGAGCCCAGAAATACATCCTCATGTATGTAGTCAAATGATTTGTGAAAGGGTGCCAAGGCCATTTGTTCAGTGTGAAATAGACAGCCTTTTTAACAGTTAATGTTGGTAAAACTGGATATCTACTTTAAAAATTACTGGGATTCGTCCCTTACCTAATACCATATATAAAAATTAACTCAAAATGGTAGTCTCATTCATTTATTTTAGCTTTTACTTCCTTTGCCTTTGAAGTCAAATTCATAAAATCCTCTTTGAACCCAAGGTCCATAAGTTTAGTGCCTATGTTTTCCTCTATGCAGTTTAGTGTTTCAGATCTTATGTTTAGATATTTGATCCATTTGAGTTAATTTTGGCATATGGTGACAGATAGCTGTCTGATTTCATTCTTTTGCACATGACTTTCCAATTATTCTAGCACCATTTATTGAAAAGGCTGTCTTTTCTCCATTGTATGTTTTTGGCTCGTCAAAAATTATCTGTCCATATTTATGAGGGTTTATTTCTGGGTTCTCGATTTTATTCCATTGGCCTGCATGTCTGTTTTTCTGCCAATACCATGCTGTTTTGATTATTGTTGCCCTGTGTAGTACTAGCTGAAGTCAGGGAGTGTGATACCTGCAGCATTGTTCTTTTTTCTTAGGATTGCTTTGGCTATTTGGGATCTAATGTGGTTCCATACAAATGTGATGATTATTTGTTCTATTTCTTTAAAAAAATGACATTGGGGTTTTGATGCTGATTGCATTGAATCTGTATATTGCTTTGGGTAATATGGCCGCCTTAACTATGTTGATTATTTCCGTCCATGAACACAGAATATTTTTCCATTTCTTTGTGTCTTCTTCAATTCCTTTTAAAAATGTCTTATAGTTTTCAGTGTATAGGTCTTTCACATCTTTGGATAAGTTTATTCCTAGGAATTTTATTATTTTTGTTGCAATTGCAAAAGGACTATGTATATTTTTTAATTTCTTTTTCTGAGGTTTCATTGTTAGTATGTGGGAATGCAGTGGACTTTTGTACGTTGATTTTGTAGTCAGCAACTTTACTGTATTTGTTTATTGTTTCTAATAGCTTTTTAGTGGAGCTATATCAAACTAAAAAGCTTCTGCACAGTAAAAGAAACCATCGACAAAATAAAGAGGCAACCAACCAAATGGGGGAAGATTTTTGTAAACAACACATCTAATAAGGGGCAAATATCCAAAATATATAAGGAATTCATACAACTCATCAACAAAAAAACAAACAATCCAATTAAAAAATGGGCGGAAGACCTGAGACATTTCTCCAAAGAGGACATAAAAATGGCCAATAGACACATGAAAAAATGCTCACCATCATTAATCACCAGAGAAATGCAAATAAAAACCACCTCACACTTATTAGAATGTCTTTCATCAACAAGACAAATATAACAAGCGTTGGAGAAGCTGTGGAGAAAAAGGAAACTTATTCACTGTTGGTGGGAAAGCAGATTGGTGCAACCACTGTGGAAGGCAGTATGGAGATTGCTCAAAAAATTAAGAATAGAATTACCATATGACCCAGCAATCCCTCTCCTGGTTATCTACCCCAAAAAATCTGAAAACATTTGTCTGTAAAGATAGATGTGCTCTGATGTTCATTGCAGCTTTATTTATGGTGAACAAGACATGGAAACAACCAAAATGTCCTTCAATAGATGATTGGATAAATAAGATGTAGTGTATATACAAAATGGAATACTATTTTGCCATAAAAAAGATGAAATAGTGCTCTTTGCGACAACATGGATGGGTCTTGAGATTATAATGCTAAGTGAAATAAGTCAGACAGAAAAAGTCAGGAACCATATGATTTCACTGATATGTGATATATAAAACTGAAAACAACAATTGAACAAGACAAACAAATGAAGAAACAAAAACTCATAGACACAGACAATAGTTTAGTGGTTACCAGAGGGTGGGAGGGAGGGGGATGGTAGATGAGGGTAAAGCGATCAAATATATGGTGATGGAAGGAGAACTGACTCATGGTGGTAAACACAGAATGTGATATATAGATGATCGATTACAGAATTGTACACCTGAAACCTATGTAACTTTACTAAAATTGTCACCCCAATAAACTTTAATTAAAAAAAAAATTAACTCAAAATGGATCAAGGATCTTAATGTAAGACCTAAAGCAAAACCCATAGAAGGAAACATAGGACAAAATATTTATGTCATTGGATTTGCCAATGATTTCTTGGCTATGACACTAAAGGCACAGGAAACTAAAGTAAAAATAGACAAATTGAACTTCATGAATTATTTTGTGTGTGTGCATTAAAAGACACTGTAAACAAAGTAAAGCAAAATCCACAGAATGGGAGAAAATATTTGCCTATCATATATCTGATAAAGGATTAATATCTAAAATATATGTGTGCAATTCTTTTTTTTTTCTTTCTTTTTTTTTTTTTGAGGGCAGTGTCACTGGCCCTCATATGTGGGACCCGAACCAGGGCCCACTGGCTTCCCAAACCAGCATCACGCCTCTCGGCCGGCCCTATATGTGCATTTCTTAAAACTCAACAACAAAACAATTGGATTAAAAAATGGGCAAAAGACTTGAATAGACATTTTTCCAAAGAAGATATATGAATGGTCACTAGCATATGAAAAGATGTTCAACATCACTAATCATTAAGTAAATGCAAATCAAAATGACAATGAGATACTATTTCATACCCATTAGGGTGGCTACTATTAAGAAATAAACAAACAAAAAAACTAATGGTGATGAAGTGGCGAAATTTGCACTCTTGCACTCGTGGTAGAATATAAAATGGTACAGTCACTGTGGAAAACAGGAAGGGGGTTTCCCCCCAAAATTAAAAATAGAACTACCATATGATCCCGCAATTCCACTTCTGGGTATATACCCAAAATAATTGTAAGTAAGACCTCAAAGAAATATCTGTTCCTTCTTATTTATAGCAACATTATTCACAATAGCTAAAACATGGAAGCAAACCAAGTACCCATTGACAGATGAATGGAGAAACAAAATGTGGCATATACACACAATAGAATATAATTCAGCCTTTCAAAGGAAAGGAATACTGCAATATGCTACAACATGGAAAAACCTGGAGGACATTTTGCTAAGTGAAATAAACTAATCACAAAAAGTCAAATATTATATGATTTCATTTATATGAGATGCTTAGAGTAATAAAAATCATACAAGGCTGGACAATTAAGTTCGCGAACTCATCCTAGCTAAAGTGCTACGTATCTCATTACTGAATATCACTACCGTCACCTTTGAAGTGCTCCCCTTGGGAAGCTATGACTGATGCCAGTGCCTAGTCCACCCTTCAAAACAATTTTGGGACTCTTTTTCTGGAATGGTCATCAGAGCTGTCGTCATATAATGCTTGATGTCCTGTATGTCATTGAAATGTGTTCCTTTCAATATTTCCTTTATCTTAGTGTAAAGAAAGAAGTTATTGGGGGCCAGATCAGGTGTATAGGGAGGGTGTTCCAATATAGTTATTCGTTTACTGGCAAAACAACTCCCTCCAGACAGTGCCATGTGAGCTGGTGCATTGTCATGATGCAAGAGCCATGAATTGTGGATGAAAAGTTCAGGTCCTCTAACTTTTGCATGCAGCCTTTTCAGCACTTCCAGATAGTAAACTTAGTTAACTGTTTGTCCAGTTAACCAATTCATAATGAATAAACCCTCTGATATCAAAAAAGGTTAGCAACTTTGTTGCAACAAGTTGGCGAACTTGATTGTCAGACATTATAAATACAAAATATATGGTGGTTGCCAGGGACTTTGGACTGGGGAAAATGGGGAGTTATTGATAGGTATAGAGTTTCAGTTTTCCAAGACAAAAAGAGTTATAGGGATAGAAGGTTCTAGTCATTGCACAACGATGTGAATGTGTATGTAATACCACTGAACCGCACACTTAAAAATGGTCAAGATGGTAAGTTTTATGTTACATATGTTTTATCACAATAAAAACAAAAATGATGAGTGATGTTCAAAGGATACAAGAGCCAACCTAAAGGAGTTTGCAGTGGTCCAACCTGGAACAACGTGAATAAGAAAATAAATAATGAGAGTACTGGATTATAACTCATAGAATAAAACAAATATCTCTACTGATATAAATAAATAACTGCATATATAAATTATGGAGAAAAGACAGCTTTTCCTTATGAGGTAATTCCATTAAGTCCTTTCGTAAGCCCTTTTAGACCATTTGTAGAGAAGTCTGTGTATTTTTAGTGACATGGTTAAACCATTTGTTAAAAAAGAGATGAATAAGTTGTTCCCTGGGCGTCATATCTTCTGAGTTTATCTGATTAATCTGCCACTGAAGAAATGAAATATTAAGGAAGTGTTTGCATGGGAAATTAAGTGTTTAAGAGTAAAACGTGATTCCTGGATACATAAAATGGGGGAAAAGAATAAAAAACAAAAGTGCATTAGCTGGAGTGGAACAGCTGAGAACTTTGCAGGAAGCAAGACTCTTGAATTCGCGTTCCTTCCATTGGGCTCACTACATGTTTGTAGGTCCTGGAAGAACACTAACTAGTCCTTATAAGCATACCACAGAATTGCCTTTTTTGAGATAACTAAAGAGTTTTTCTGTACGATTGCTGAGCCAGTTGAGTAAGAAATTGCCTCTATGAAATCCATCAAAAGAAAATATATGTAATACCTTAAGCCAATATAACCAATTTTTGGTTAGTCGAAAATGGTAGTCTACGATGTGAACTAATGTTGTTGAAATTATTTATGTAAATGGAATACGTCTTTGTATTTTAATGCAGATATTTCTACAGCGTTTTCTGTTTGCAATTTAAGGCAGTAAGATATGCTGTCCATTGAATCCAATATTTTTTTCCAGAGAATAGCACTGAGGTCACTTGTTTTTGCTTGTTCTTTGTCTACTTTGTTTTATTTTAAAATGGTATTATGCTGGCTGCTCTCTATTACTTGATTGTCAAAGTGAAAACTGTACCACTTAATAAGGAGAGTGATGGCTTCATTCTTCATGAGTAGATCTAAATCTATGCAAAAATTAACATGATCCACTCCTGCCCCTCAAACAAACCTAAATCATTATCCCTGGACCCAGGGTTTCTATTGGAAACTTTTCCTCTTCTCTAACTTTCAGAGTCAGGTGTTGTTACCTCGAATGTGTTAATCACGTTTAGGGAATAGGTAATTATTATAAATATTTGTGGTGATTAGTTGTAATATGATAGCAAGTAGAGAGGCTTATAGCAAATTGAGAATGCATGTTTTGCTTAATAACAAAACAAATAAAAGCAAGAAAGTAAAACCCTAACATCCACTCTGACCATCCTACATCCCCAATACCCACTCTGATGTTTGAATTTCTGGTTCGGGAGAATGTCATAAGCCCTGCTGTATGCCTTTTTATTTCTTTAAGAATAAGCTGAAGATTTATCATTCTTCATGAATACTTTCCCATGATCTTATTTTAAATTTTGCTACAATCATTTAAACAACAATTTCAGCAACATTTTGCTAATATAGATAGTTGGGATCAGGATTAGCGGGCCATTTTTCAAAAGTCTCTTTTCTAGAATATATTTGAGAAAATGCCATTTTCTTGTGCCCTTATAAAGTAAAGTAGAGTTAATGTTTGGTATTTAGTGGTTGCTTAATGCATATGCATTGAATTAAGGAATATCTGGCTTGCTTTCATGAATAATAAGAGCCATTTGTAATTAACACATTCATCCCTTGTAAACAAATTACATGTAGCTGAAGAGCTTTGAAGCACCTAGTGCTTATTGAAGTATTGATTTGCTCTGAAACCCTTTTCAAAACTAATATGAAATAAAAACTAAGTACAATATAATTCTAATTTCTGAATATATATTGTGCTAGTATGGATGGATTAATAGTGATTCAGATATTTTAAAATATTTCCCCATTATTAGTTTATTTTTGTTGTCCGATATCTTTATATTATGTAAAGAGTGAGATTATCAGAAAGACAAATGTAGGATAATCCTTCACAAAAAAATTTTCAGTTTCTTTTACTGGCTGTTATATCCTCTTTCTTCTCTTCCATCCTTTTTCCTTTTGTATTTCCACAATCATTTGTTAAACTATGCGCTGAGATAACTTACTTCTGAAGAGTAAAAGCAAGATAGTCTGAACTGTCACTTAAGTAACTTATTGCTAGAGAGGTACTAGAATGCATGTGAATATATCTCATTTGACTGTGTTTCACATTTCTCAAGTTACTTTTACTCAATTTATCATGAATGTTTAAACCTAAAAGTTTATCTTTGTGTCTCATTTTTATGACTTGATACCAACATTGATGAGCATATTAAAGCAAATTTAATAATGGTTGAAAACTTTTCCATAGTGAGATTAGGACTCAATGTAAAACTCTAGTCCATGTGGAAAGTGATCAACTGCATCAAACATACCTTACATCTTCGTGAATACCCTGTGCGGTGGTGTGTTTTATACACCAGCCTTAATGGAAATAGAAACCATTTTTGTGCTGTTTTCTTTATTCTGACTTTGTCAGTTCAACCAAATTCTATATGTGTGTGTGAAAACAAAAGAAAAAGGTTTTCATCGTGATGGCAACATCCCAGTAGAGAAGAAGACAAGACGTGCAATGCTGTGGGGGGTATCGGGCCAAGGGGTCTTGTATTGGTCAAGGTAACTGTGGTAAGAAGAAATTTCAATTATTGGTGGGTTAACACAACACAGGTCTATTTCTCACTTGTATCACTGACAGATGTGGGTCAGGCCACTCTCCTGGCCACTGTCAACAGTAACTCAGGGATTCAAATTGCTTCCCTTTGAGTTGCACAGATAGGAAAGAGTGTTAGGAGCTCATACTCACTTATTTAACTGTCTAGCTCCCGAGGTGACATCTACTTTTACTATTTGTGAGAACTAAGCAATGTGGTCCCAACCCCAAAGAAAAAACTAGGCAGTAAGCATGGTTTGTACTGGACACAAAATACTATTGACTGTTCCCCAAAGGGCATCTCCTCACCCCATACTTTTATAAATCTTACTACATAAAGGAATGACCTCCACTGCGTGCTTGTCTTTCTTTAATTTCTCTTCAATGTATACCATCAGTCTGTCCAGTAGAAAATTTCCAGTTTTATGTGTTGACCAGACTTTGAATTCTCTACTTAACATGTGTTCATAATATTTAATAGGTAGCTTTTGCTCCTTTGTGCTGCATGAGTGCTCAAATGTTGGATATAATACAAAGTTAAGGCATAGACCATTAAGCTATAAAATGGTAACAAATGATGATCTGGAATCAAGGAAGGCTGAGAACATCTCCTAAGGAGAATGTGTTTCTTACTCATTATCTGTATATTGCAGTGTACTGATTTAGATAGTGAAGCACATTGGCTAAGAAAGTGGCAGAAATTAGGAGGCATTATATAAAATCTTAGAATATTAAAGTTGTAGGGATTTTTAAAAATGTTGCATTTCACTCTTGTATGTGGAACATTGGGAAATTGAAATCGTGATGAATTACACATAAAAGTTTTTAAAACTTCTAATTTCAAATTCATGAATTCCAAATTGTTTCCTTTAATATGTCATCAGATTTTCTTTCTTTTCAGTATTATGTATTGCTTCAATCATATTGTCTAACTTCCCCCTTTTTCCTTCTCCTGAATTCAATATTTTAGAACAAGAAGCATTTATTTTCTGGTTAATGGGTCAGCTACACCTCAGCTGGGCTTGACTGGGCTTGGCATTGTGCTGTTGGTTAGATTTAGGTCTTTTCTATATACTTTCCCTTTTTTCAAAGACCAGTGGCTACCCATGGTGTGCCCTTCTCATGGAGGACCATAGGAGGGCATGAGGACAAGCCAATTTAAAACCTCTTTGTGTATTATTCCACTCTTTTTTTTTGGACAAGGCAAGTCATATGGTCAAGTTTCAAGTCATTGAGGCTGGGAAGATAGAGTATTTACTGAAAATCATCCTGTCTATCATGTTCTCCATCAGGACAAGATTTTTGTTTATGGTAAAGGCTTTTCTGCTGTAACAAAAGAGTACTATGATTCAAACAACATGGTAGTTATTTTTCACTCTCATAACAATTTACATATTTGGGGAGAAATTAGCATGGATAGAAATCCTTCCCCTTAGAAGGATTTCTGTAGAAAACAGTCCTTTCACAGGAAGCAAACGAGAAAAATTATAAAACCCTTTCTTAGCTCACTAATTCTCAGTATATTTACTTTTATGATTACCCAGCTATGATGATTGTCTATTTGATGTTGCCACAAGAAATAGCCATGTGTTCCAGTTCTCCCTTATGGGAACCTGTATGCTTTAAATAACTGAGACCAAATGCAAGAATCTGATCCAATCAAAAGTTTGATTAAAATTCCATGATACGGCCCTTCATGTTTATAAGCATTCATCATAATTTTATCAACATAATATATGCCATATCAACTGGGTTGTGACCTGAGTTATTGGAAATACTGTGTATGTTTTTCCCTTTTCTTCAGAGCGTGGAAACTCCATTTCAGAACTCTTACTGAAGATAGAATTGATGTCAGCGAGGAAACTGCAATTTCCTGTCACTTGGCCTTGCATTACTACAATGAGTTTTCGGGCAATAAACAAATTTAGCTAAAAGATGCAAGCTTTTTTCTACTTATCATTAGTACCTAAGAATATGTATGTTTTATTTTCTTCCATCTCCATTACACATACAGTTATTGGCTCAGAATGATATTCAAACCTCCTTTCATCCTTTTATCTTGAACTAATCAAGTCCAAACTTCCTGCTGAAACCCCGTGTATGTTCTTGTAATTGTGGACTGCAGAGCCAATTTATCTGATAAAGGCAAATAACCTACCATTTCCAGTCTGCAGAAATGAAGCAGAGTGGCAGTGTTGCAGGGAACATAATGTTTTCCCCTGCTGTTATTATTTCTCCTGCCTGTCGCAGGTGGGAAAGATGGAGTTTTACAAGAACTAAGTTTGTGAAATGTGATACAAGGCAGTTGTTTTTTCTTGTATGTTTGTTTGTTTTTTTAAAAATATTTTTCCTGAATGCTTGACATACAAGAGAAGTTGTTTTATTGGACATGATTAGGTTGAAGTTTTCTAAAAAGTAACTCAAAAATTTGTGTTACGTGATTGTTGACTTTCTGGTTGCCAAGTTCTCTATGATACCACAAAGAGAGAGAAATTTATGTAGGGAGGTGTTTATGGAACAACCAATAGCACCTAGGCTCTGTTGACTTGTATCAGATGAAGCATAATTTCCTGAGGTTAATTTGAGGGAGCCCAACTCCTTGGTTGAGGGAATGAGCTGGGAACTCAGCTTAGAGAGTTGGGTGCAGGGCAGAGCCTTATGCATTTTTTTCTCTTCCTGGTCCTAGAACAATCTCTGAGATGTAGGAGGCTCTAGAAGAAAAACAAAAAAATGTTATTAAAGGAAGAATCCTAAGGAAGAGGCCATAGTCTCGTGGTGAGTGTTGCGAGCTCGTGCTATGGTTAAGTCAGCCATGTTCCAAGGCTGCTTGGACAGACCTTGTCTGTCCATGAGAGATCTAAGTTCAAGCTTTCCTTGTGCTGGATTGTACCAATGTATTGCAAGACGTTTATTGTCCTCCCCCTTCCTCTCAATAAATGCCAGCAGTGCTGTCCAGTTAATATGATAATTAAGTAGAGACCGCGACTTGGTACATTGTGAAATGCCACCTATGGGGCCTAGCTCTTCAGAAAACCATTTGCTGGAAGTCCCATCATTTGATATTGGTTGCTTTATCTATTATAAATACTTTTACATTCTATAACATCTCACTTTTTTGTTAAACATTTTCTAATTTCTCCTGTGAACTATTTCAAGTGCTAAGAAAAGCAGAGTGAATAAACAGAGAGAGTACACAAAATTAACTTTTTGTAGTCAACAGCTAGCTTTGCCACATTTTCACATTTGCTGTAGACATTGTTTAAAGACGTGGAATACTGCTTCGTTATGAAAGCTCCCTTGGTAATCCATGCCCTCACCCCAGGAAAAAAACCTGCCCTTCCGATTTCAGATTTATCATTTCGTGCATGTTTTATGCTTTTACTATCTTTATATGTATTTCTGCATGGTATTTCCTATTTTTTTATATGTTTTTAAACTTCTTCTAAGTGATATCATACTCTATTTCTGTGTAACTTCCTTATTTGATGCATAATTATGTTTTTAAGATTTGTCTAAGTGGGTATGTGGAGGTTTAGATCATTCGTTTTAAATGCCGTAAACTATGTCATACAAGTATATGCCACAATTTACTTATCTAAATTTCCGATACTGGATAATTAGAATGTTTCTGTTTTTTTTTTTGTTTGTTTGTTTTGATCTATGCCAAGGATTCATATGCCTATGTTTGTCTTGTAATGTGTAGATTTCTCCTTAGGAATTCGACTGATGTATCTGAGGGTCTGCTCCCCAAGTATTCCCTGTAATACTTGCCCTATACCCTCACAACAGTTACACCCACTAGCTGTTCATGAAAGTCTTAGCACCGTCACATCTTTCCCAACAGTTGCTATTGGTAACATTTAACATTTGTTAACAATCTGTTAAGTGTGGGAGGTAGTGTCTTTTTTAAAAAGTTGTATTTCCCCCATTACTACTTTTCATGTGCTTGTTGGCCATTCATGTTTCCTCTTGTGGGAGTTGCCTGTTCATATACTTTGCTCCTTTTTCTACTGGGTTGTTTGTCATTTTTGTTTGTAGTTTTCTGGTAAGAATTCTGTTAGTATGTACACACATTTATACACATATGTACATTGTAAATACATTTTCCCAGTCCTCCCTGGCTTTTCTTTTCTATGGTATTTGCTCACTTTTTGTTGTATAGATGGTTGTAGTCAATTTTATTAATAATCTTTGTTAGAGCTTGTGATTTTTTTTTTTTAATTTTTTTACTGGGGGACAGTGTGTTTTCCAGGACCTATCAGCTCCAAATCAAGTAGTTGTCTTCAATCTAGTTGTGGAGGGCACGGCTCACTGGCCCATGTGGGAATCAAACTGGCAACCCTGGTGTTATGAACCTGCGCTCTAACCACCTGAGCTAACCAGCCATCCTAGAACTTGTGATTTTTATCTATAGTGAAAGAAATCTTTTTCTACTAGTCACATTTTTTCCCATGTGAATAACAAGTTGTTCCAAAATTATTTTTTAAAATCCTCAATTCTTTCCTCATTGGATTGCATGTTAATAGTCAAGGTGGATGTGTCTGTTTCTATTTTTGAGCTATACACTATAGCTCAATAATCTATTTCTTTTTCCCTTTGTCCATGACCGCTCTATCTTAAATATCATTGTTTTATGTAAATCCTGAAATCTTTGAAAGCATGCAGTTTTCAAATTTGTCGTGGCTTGTCTTATCCCTTTGTTCCTACATATGAATTTAACAATCAACTTTTTCAGTTACATAACAAAGTTATATATTGAAATTTTGAATGTAACTGAACTGACATTATGGAGCAATTGGAAGAAGACAACTGATGTCTTAATGAATCCTCCTACCCATGAACATGTTATATCTCTTCACTTACAGTGACTTTTCATGTCTTTCAATGAAATAAAGTCCTTTCTATATAAAGATCTTAATATATTTCTTTAGTTTTATCTCTATAGTCTATCTTTCTTTTACTACTGGAATTCATTTTAAAATTGTGTTTTCTTTCACTGATTTTATTGTCATGGCTGGTATACATTTTGCTGGTGTATTATAAATGATTGTCTTGTTTATTACTTCTAAATAATTTGTTTATAAATGTAATTAAATGCTATACTCAATAATACTCTATTCAAATAATTTTTCTCCTTTTCCTATCCTTGGATTTATTTATTTTTTGTCTTATCATGGTGATAGTTTCCTATAATACAAATGTTGAAATGATGTAGCAGGCATCATTATCTTATTCCTGACTTTTAAGGGATTCATCGTTTCATACATGATATTATACTTTATTATATTTGTCTTCATTTATAAATAATACTAATGATTTACATGTTTTAAAACTTCATGTATTCCATACATTCTTCTGATTGTTCACCATTAAATATGATGTTCTCTGCTGTAGTTATTTGACTTCCCTCTATTTCTATTTATTTTTTAAGTTTTCTTTTATATTTAAATCATGAATGAGTAGTGATGTTTACAAATTTTTGAAACACTTTTTAATGATAGTCATATTATTCCAATGGTATTCTAATATTTTTACAGTGGTAGAGTCCTTTATTATATGAAACAGTGGAGTGTTGGGTCTGGGACACATCGGTGGGATGGTAAGTGAAACTTCTGTCCCCAAAGCCCTCTTCTACTAGAGTGACTTCTTAACCCTTCCCATTTGGGCCTGGATCCTTTTCTTTGCACATTAGAAATACTGATCTAACCACATAGAGATTATTTGTCAATTCAGTATCAGAATTCAAAGAATAAACAATGACTATTTCACATCTGACTGATGCAGATTCCAAAAGAAATTTCCAGTTATTTTTTCATGTTTTCTGGATCTGTGATTTGTTATTTTGTCAACAGTCCGGCCATAGGAACTGTTGATTCTTGTGTATTCTCCTTTTGACTTGAATAGAGGTCACAGAGCCTGGGAGAAATATATGAACTAAAGCAAACTATTTTATTTTCTTCATTTGTAAGCATAAAGAGTCCAAAGAGCCTGAGTTAGGATATGGATTTCAGGATGATTAAAAATCATCCTGTGTTGAATTGGGCTTTATTTTGGTCAATTATGTGAATTGGGACATGTAAGCACAACTATCCCCTCTATAAGAGCAAAAAGAAAGGAATGAATGAATGATCGCAACTTGAAACTACACAGATGGACTCTCCAGGTTAAATGCTGAAAAACAGAAGAAGCAAATGATTTCAGTTAGTATGAAGTTTCAAAAACAGAGAAAAGGGCCGGCCGAGTGGCGCATTGGTTAAGCGCTGGTTTTGGGATGCCAGCGGCCCCGGTTCGGATCCCACATGAGGGCCAGTGACACTGCCCTCTACAGCTAACAACAGCTCCACCTGGAGCTGGGCTGTGCGAGCCCCGGTGATGGTGTGGGCTGCAGCCCCTGCTGCAGTGGGCTGCCATAGGCTACAGTGAGTGGCCCGCAGCCAGCGTGAGCGGCTGGCAGCCAAGCGTGAGCTGCCAATGGCCGCAGTGAGCGACATCCGGGGGCCAGCGACCGATCTGCCTCATCCGGGAAGAGCGCAATGATGATACCAACAGTGAAGCAACATCCTCCGCAACTAAACTGAAGAACAAGAAGACGGCAACTTGTCTGTTCCCCTTCCCCGATTCCCCAACGCTGTTCCCCTCCACCAATTCCCCAATAAAATCTTTAAAAAAAAAAAAAAAAAAAAAAAAAACAGAGAAAACAAATCTATAGTGACTACCTTCAGGAATATTAAGGGAGAGGGAGAATGAGGGAGTTATTTAGAGTTTTATAAATATTCTATATCGTCATATGGGTGGTGGTTAACTGAGTGTATCATAGGCTGTACAGTTAAGATTTTTGTACTTCATTGAGGCATGTGACACCTCGGTGAAAAAAAGAGTATGGCTAAAACTCTAAGCCCAGAAAGAGCCCTTTCTAAACTATACATATGTTTTTGGTAGAATGAGACAATTTTGGTATATCGCTTTTAGGTTTATAGGAAATTATTGGTGAGAGAGAGAAAGAGAATCTCGTGTTTTCTCAAAATCACGTGAATCACTTAGTGAATGCTTACCAGCGACCAGGTGTTGTGTTATACCTTGGAGGTTCTAAAAAAGTATTTAGGGGCTGACAATTTAGTAGGGGGACAAGTAACTAGGTAAGTGTGATAATATGGGGGAAGTATACAGATGCTCATAGAACACCGGGGAAAAGGGGCCTAACGTATCTGGAGTGGGGTTTTGGACATAAGGAACAGGAAGCCTTCGGGCCGGCCGAGTGGCTCGGGTGGTTAAGAGCTCAATCAAAAACGCGACCTGAGCTCTGAGCAACAGCAGTTCGATGCCCAGCCCCACCTGAGCTGCCGCTGAACTGCCAACAGGTGGCAAGATGGCTCAGCTGAAAACAAAACAAAAAAAAAGTGAAGCCTTCAAGAGAGGAAATGGATTTCAGGAGACTTTTTAAGGATAAGCAGAACTTTGCCAGTAGGATTGTGTGGTTATGGGTATGTTAGTGCTCGAGATATGAAATGACATGTTATATTCAGGAATTCCAACTATTTTTATATCACTACCATAAAATATAGAAGCTGTAAATGGTAATATATGAAGCTGGAAAGTTAAAAATATATCATGTTATTAGTGTTGAGTGACATTCTAAGGAATTTTGATTTTTACTTTTTTTTTTGACTCTGTGTTAGGGAACCATTGAAAAATTATAATTAAGTGGTAATGATCAAGTTTGCATTTTTTGAGTTGATTTTAACAATACTACCTAAGTCAATTTGGATCTTCCCCCCTGGACTTCTGCCCTTGGTGGTTTTCTCACCCTGTGTAACCTCCATAAGGGATGTCCTCTTTAGGACATCTAAATCTCTATTCCAAAATTCTCTCCTGTTTCTTCAGACTTCTTAATAGAATTAATTGTTTCTCAGTCCGTGGATATAAATTTGGGTTATTTCATGTTTTTGCTCACTTTTAGATCATATAAGCTTTATGATCAATTTAAGTCACAAAAAAAATTCAACTCACAATTCAGAATATTTATTTCAGTATTTTTATTAATACATCTGTTTTCAAAAGCTTCTTTCCCTTCATCCAGACCAAGCTGGGCACCAGTCCCCCTCTGTATCACACTTCAGTTTCTGAGGAAGGACATTCTTTTTTTTACCTCCTCCTCCCCTACTCATAGAGTCTTGTAGGGGAGATGGGAAACAGAGGGGAGCCATGGAGGTAGAAAATTTCTTGTCTCATACTGTTGTAAGATGGTGGCATTCTTTAGGTTTGGGGGATGTTTAAAACTGACTTTTTTCATGATTATTTGCCTGAGATGTTTGAAGATTTTTTTGTTGGGTCCCTCTGATATCACCTCCCTTGACCTGGGTAATGACCTTTCCTTGAATTGGACATTTCAGATCTCTCCTCACCTTCTCTGCTCTGCAGTACCTACTGTTTCCTCCTGCAGAGGACGCCTTACCTTGGCAAATTACTCTTTTGACCAGACTCCCTTTTATGAATGAATTTAGGCAAACATTCCTACTACAAATTCCATATCTTGTCCCTAAGAATTATACATCTTTGATATACCATCAGAGACAACCTCAGTTTACTTCTCAGATAATCAGCCTACCCTAGTGCCACAGGCCACTTTACCTTGTTCCGTACTGGGCTTCCATGTTCCCTCAACTGCAGGGAACATGCATCTAACTCTCTGAATAGTCCCCTTAAAATCAATCTCAGAAGGCTGTGTTAGGAAGTAGCATACACCCCAACCACTCAAAAATCCTTTCAAACTCCCACTTTCTTGATCTTTTAAAAATCCTTAATATGAGTGAGGAACTTCTAAGTAAATTGGAACAATATGGAAACCTTCTCTTAAACTATGGAAAAAAAATGAAACTATACGTGTGCATAAAGTGATTATATTTCACTGCCAAATCCAACATCTGAATTATATAGTGAGGAAGAGTGGCAGACGATTAATATTGGCATATTGGCAATTACCTTCATATGAGACAATAACTTTCAGAATCATTATAATATATATAAGTTCACTCTTTTTCTGCCAGCTACTTTAGAATTTTCTTATAAATGGCTTTTATTTCACAAGAGTAAGCATAGGTCATATTACATCCTTTATGAATTTAAAAGGAACTGAAATCATATTCAATTTTTTTTCTTTTTTTAATTAGTTTTTTAAATTAGTTTCTGGTATACAGAGCAACATAATAGTTAGACATTTAAACCCTTCATAAAGTGATAACCCCCTCCCCCAACTTACTATCCCTCTGACATCTTCTATAGCTGTTACTATACCATCGACTATCTTCCCTCTGTTGTACTCCACATCCCGTGACTATATATACCTATATACTTAGGTACAGTTGATATTCAATATTACTCTACTTCAGCTTTTCAGATGTATAGCTCATTGGTCAGGCATTTACACTGTCTATTATGTGATCCCCCTGATAAGTCCAAGGCCCATCTGGCATCTTACATGATCTTTACAACATTGTTGATTATAGTCCCCATACTATATTAATTATCAATTTGTATTTCTTAATGCCTTCACCTTTATCACCCTGCTGCTAACCTCATTCCCATCTATCACCCTGATAGATTTAATAGCTATCTGGCACCATACCTAGTTATTACAATATTATTAACTATATTCCTTATGCTATACCCTATATCCCCATGACTACTGTGTAACAACCAATTTGTACTTCTTAATCTTTTCCCCTTTCACCCATCTTTTACCCCCCTTCCATCTTAAAGAAGTTCCTCTAAGATTCCTTGTAATATTGGTTTGGTGGTAATGAACTCCTTCAGCTTTTTGTTGTCTGGGAAGCTCCTTATCTGTACTTCAATTCTAAATGACAGCCTTGCTGGGTAGAGCAATCTTGGTTGTATGTCTTTGTTTTTCATCACTAGGAATATTTCCTGCCACTCCCTTCTTGCCTACAAAGTTTCTGTTGAGAAATCAGCTGACAGTCTTATGGGGGCTCCCTTGTAGGTGACCTACTGCTTTTCTCTTGCTCTTTTTAAGATTCTCTCTCTCTCTCTCTCTCTCTCTCTCTCTCTCTCTCTCTCTCTCTCTCTCTCTCTCTTTTTTGAGGGCAGTGTCACTGGCCCTCATATGTGGGATCTGAACTGGGGCCGCTGGCTTCCCAAGCCAGCAATTAACCACCGCACTACTCGGCCAGCCCAAGAGTTTCTCTTTGTATTTAACCTTTGACATTTTAATTATAAAGTGTCTTGGTGTTGGCTTCTTTGGGTTTATTTTGTTTGGGACTCTCTGCATTTCCTGTGCCTGTATGTCCATACCCTTTACCAGGTTAGGGAAGTTGTCTATCATTATTTCCTCAAATAGGTTTTCAATTCCTTGTTCTCTCTCTTCTCCTTCTAGTACCCCTATAATGAGAATGTTGGTTCACTTCATATTGTCCCGGAGGCCCCTTAAACTCTTCTCAATTTTTTGGATTTTTTTTTTCTTATTGCTGTTCTGGTTGGGTGTTTTCTGCTACCTTATCTTTTACATCACTGGTTGGATCCTCTGCTTCATCTAATCTACTGTTGATTCCCTGTAAAATATTCTTCATTTCCATTATTGTATCCTTTATTTATGACTGGTTCTTTTTTATGGTTTCCATCTCCATTTTTATGTTTCCTGTCTCTCTGTTGAAGTTCTCCAGGAGATCACTGAGCATTCTTATAACCAGTGTTTGGAACTCTGCATCTGATAGATTGCTTATCTCTGTTCCACTTAGTTCTTTTTCTGGAACTTTGGTTTGTTATTTTATTTGGGAAATGTTTCTTTGTCTCCCCCTTTTGGCTGCCTCCCTATGTTTGTTTCTATGTATTAGTTAGGGCTGCTGTGTCTTCTGGTCTTAGTAGAGTGGCCTTATGTACAATAGTAGGTGGGCTGTGGGGTTCAGTGGCACAATCTTTCTGGTCACCTGAGCCTTGCGCTCCAGGTATGTCCCTTGTGTGGGTTATGTGAGCCCTCCTCTTGTAGTTGAGCCTTGGTTGATAATTGAACATCAGTGGTAGGGACTGACCCTTGAGCTCACTGGTTGTGAGGACTGGCCTTGATTACAGTGGAAGAGTTGTTGTGCAGGAGATGATCTTATCGAGCAGGATCTGCCTCAGCAGGACTCTGGAGCCTGCCCAATCTGCTCCTTGGGTGTCTCATACTTGGATGAGGTTGGGTGATGCTCCAGCTCGTTTTGAATATGATGGCTGGGGTTGCCAGCCCCAGAACCACCTTTGAGGGGATCCGCCCCACCCAGGGCCACCCAACAGGAGCTAGAAGGAAATTTGCAGATGGGTGCCACCTGTGCTGTGCCTGGAAGCACCTTGAGTGGCCAAGCTGCTAACCAAGGCCAGCTGCCTCTTGTGCTGGCTTAGGGCTGCTCAGCCAGAGATACAGGACACCGTCTAACCAGATGCTGCTTGTTTCTTTTCCATGAACCTTTGAGAGACCCTAGGAGAGTCCGCAGCTTCAACCAAGGCAGGCGGTCTGCACAAAAAAGCCAATGTAGGCGGCCTGGGTGTGCTCGAAAGTTGGGTGGACCGGGTCTTGAATCACCAGGGCAGGGAGAATGAGCAGGAGAGACTCAGGTATGGCGCTGCCTGTGTTCACACACCAGGAATGGGGAGGGTTCAGCAAAGAAACAATGGCCTCCACCAGTTCCTCCATCCAGCAGAAAGCTGCCTCTTCAGCCCCTGTCCCAAGCCAGACAACTCAGTTCCTTACCATGTGTCCCTGCTGCCTCTCCAGCTGCTGCCCCAGTGCTGGAGCTCAGAGCCAGTGATTCTGTTGGTGGGTAAGTCTACACACAGTCCCTTTAAGAGGAGCACTTGGGAGTACAACTGTACTCAGTCTCACTCAGTCACAATCTCTGCTGGTTTTTACAACCAAAAATTATGGTGACTTTTCTCCCTGGCACTGGAACTCTGGGCTGGGATCTCTTGCTCCTCTAGGGATCCCCATGGCTGAAATAGCCCTCCTGATCTTTTTTTTTTTTTTTTTTTTTAGAGGGCAGTCTCACTGGCCCTCATATGTGGGATCCGAACCAGGACCACTGGCATCCCAAGCCACCTCTTAACCAATGCACCACTCGGCCGGCCCTTAACAGTTTTATATACACTCATTTGTGTGCGTGTATTCTCTGGAGTTTTACCACATGTATAGATTCATGTAACCATGTCCACAATCAAGATACAACTTGGTTCTGTTACTAAATGCTTCCTTGTACTCTCCCTTTTAGACGTACTTACCCTATCTCCCCATCCCTAACTCATAGCAGCCACTAATCTATTCCCTATCTCTATTATTATTTTTTGGAGAATCTATTCAAATATTTTTGTCTGTTGCCTGTCTTTTCTTGATTTTTGGGTGTATTGACATGAGTTATATGTACAAGTACCTTTTTCTACTCTGTGTGGGTTGCATTTATTTTTCTTATTGGCAAAATTTGATAAATAAAATTTTTTTATTTTAATATCATCATAGTTACCATTTTTTCAGTGCTTTTGAACTCTTGTTTAAGAAACCATTCCCTCCCCCAAGGTCATGAAAATATTCTCTTAGAAGCTTTATTGTTTTGTTACATGTGGATCAACAATCCACCTGGAATTGATTACTGGTGTGAAGTAAAGGTCAAGTTTCATTTTTTTCCCCCCACTTGGATATCCAGTTGACCCAGAACTCTTTATTAAAAAGACTTTTCCCCCACAGTTTTGTGGATTTTTGCCTATGTGATAAATCAAGTGAGCATATATGTTAAGAGCCTCTCTGGGCTTTTTGTGTTTTATTGGTTAATTTACCTATTCTTGCACTAGTTAATACCGTTTTGTTTATAGTTGGTTTATATTAATAATGTGTCTTAACATCCGGTAGAGCAAATAGTTTAACTCCTCTTTCACCCAAGTGTCTTGGATTTTCTTGGTCTTTTTTATTTTCATATATATTTTAGAAGCATATTCTGCAGTTATGAAAAGAAAACTGGGGATTTTGATTAGTAATGCACTGAATCTATAAATCTTTTAGGCATGCATTGGCATTTCTACAGTATTGAATCTTACAATCTATAAATACGCATAGCCCTCTATTCATTAAGATATTTACTTTTTTAATGATGTGTTATTGCTTTATCATAAAGTTTTTACTATCTATTATGAGATTTATTCCAAGATACTTGATATTTTTAGTGGCAATGTAAATACTATCCTTTTAAAGTTTCATTTTTGTAAATATTTGTTGCTGTTATAAAGAAATATAAAGGAATGCTATATATTGATTTTGTATCCAGGAAACTTGCTAAAATCACTTATTAATTCTAGTAATTTATCTCTTGATTCTTTAATATGTTCTATATATATCATCATAATATTTGCAAATAATAATAGTTTTATTTCTTCCTTTCCAATGTTTATACTGCTTGCCTGCATCTTCCTGCCTTCCTCCCTCCATCTTTCTCTCCCTCCCTCCCATTCTTCCTCCCTCTTTCCTCCTTTTCTCTCTCTCATTTTTTTGTCCTACTGCAAGGCCAGCAAAATACAATATTGAATAGAAGTCTTGTTAGCAGTTGTTCATGTGTTTTTTCTGAGCAAATGAAAAGTATAGCTTATCACCAATAAGTATAATGTTCGCTATAGATATTTTGTGAATATACTTTATCAGATGAAGTGTAAGGTTTATCAAATAAATCTCATTTCCTAAGAACTTTTTTTCATCATGAATCAATACTTAATTTGTTAAATTATACTTGTGCACCCACAGAGATGAGTGTGTCATTTTTTTTTTTTTGCCTTATTTTGCTGATGTGAATTACACTGATTGATTTTTAAAGTTTAAACCAATCTTTATCCCTGGTATAATACCAACTTGGAATTGATGTAAGATTCATTTCATACATTGTTGGATTCCATTTGTTAATGTTCCTTTAGAATTTTTGCTTCTATGTCTATCAGTGAGATTGGCTTGTAACTTTCTAGATTTTAGCAAGCTTCTTTTGTTTGCTTTACAAATTCTTTTATCTCCTCCTGTCCAAAGTGGGATTTGCTGCCTTTGATAATGATATCATCATCCAGATGCTCATGGACCCTTAAACCACACATCTACACTCATACTCATATCCAATCAATTATCAATTCTGTCAACTCCACCTTTTAAATACCATATCACACAATGTGGTCATTCTTTCCATCCCATCAGCTCCTACGCTAGTTCAGGATGCTGTTGCCTCTTTTGTTTTCACTCCTTCCCATCTATTTTCCATATTGCAGTTAAGATAAACTTTTAAAGTTATAGAGTCTATTATGCTGCATTCCTTCTTAACATTTTTCAGCAACTCCTCCTTGAATTCCTTTCAGTTCCTCAAATTGGCCATGTTTTCTCTCATATCCAAGCCTTTGCCCATACTGATTCCTTTTCTAGGAACATTCACATTAGTTCACAGACAACAAATACTTACATAGCAGAGCTGAGAGGTTGAGAAGGATCAGTGGTTGGCAGAAGGATGGCTAGACAGGAAACTGTGGAGAGGTACAAAAGGCAAATCAGGCAGTGAGTTTTCAAACACTAGTTGTCTGCTTTCTCATCTATTTTATGCTTGGCCTGTCATGTTTTGTGGGACCTGGAGGTTAGTTTTTTTTTTTTTTTAAAGATTTTATTGGGGAATTGGTGGAGGGGAACAGTACTGGGGAATCGGGGAAGGGGAACAGACAAGTTGCTCTCTTTTGTTCTTCAGTCTAGTTGCGGAGGACATTGCTTCACTGGCCCATGTTGCTATCCTCATTGCATTCTTCCTGGATGAGGCAGATCGGTCGCCGGCCTCTGGATGGTCGCTCACCATGGCTATTGGCAGCTCACGCTGGCTGTAAGCTGCTCACGCTGGCTTTGGGCCACTCACTGTAGCCTATGGCAGCCCACTGCAGCAGGGGCTGCAGCCTACACTGTCGCTGGGGCACGCACAGCCCAGCTGCAGGTGGAGCTGTGGTTAGCTATGGAGGGCAGTGTCACTGGCCCTCATATGTGGGATCCGAACCGGGGCTGCTAGCAGCCTAAAACCAGCTCTTACCCAATGCACCAGTCGGCCAGCCTGGAGGTTAGTTCTTAAAGGGAGCATGCTGTGCCCGACCCTTGTGGTCTCTTCTGGGTAGCACAGGTTATTGGTCATGTGAAAAGGAAAGCCCTTCTAAAGAAAGTAACCAGGGTGGCGAGGAATTGTTGAAGGTGCTAGGGATGGTTAACTAGGCTAAAGTGATATCTGAAGAACTGTCAGATAAAAAGGGAAATTAAAAATGTTTTGTGTACAATGATGGCTACAAGAACTTAAGTAATTATAAATGTTCAGAAATAGTCAGGAATGCAGACTTCATCTCCAAATTAGGAAGAACAATCTAAAGACAAGAGCTCCCTCAAAATGGAAAGAGCTGCCTGTGAGACATTGTTTCCGCTTGCTTAATGTATTCAAGTAGTGATTGGTCAGTTATGCAAAAGAACTATATATAGTGTTAGGACAGTGGTTCAAAGAGTCAGATCATATCCCAGTCTATTTAAATACAGCTTCTGGGGATTGGACACAAGAATCAGTAGTGTTTGAAGCTTCCCAGGTGATTCCAAAATGCAGACAAGTTTGGAAGTCCTGCATTAGACGGAGGTTTCAACTCCTTAGTTGTTTTCCTGTATCAGAGTGTCTAAAAGAAATGAAAAAGAAAAATACAAATTTCAAAGCACTACCGTGTAGCTTCCAAATTAGCAGTGCTGGGTAGACCCTAGGAATATATATGATTAAGATTATTTTCAAGTAGTTCAGTTTTCTAGGTGGGATCGCTCACTACCAGGTTATCTGGCCTTTTAGGAAAATGTGTTTTGCATTCATTACCCAGCTAGCTAATTGACAAAGTGATTTATGTTATCCTGGGGACAAAATATGCAATATGAATTGAGACAAGTATGTCTAGAACAACCACAACAACAAAAACGTTTTGGTTCAAAGGTTTCTAATTGTACTTCTGTTTTTTACTACTCTTTTTACTAGAATTACAAAAGTTTTCCTACCCTCTCAATCCCTTAATCTTAAAATAGAGTAATCACAATGTCACAGATTACTTTTGAAGTTTAAATACAATTCTTTTTGAAAAGTATCACACTAGCATTGAGTCTACCTATATCGAGCTCTTGACGAAATTCTGTTGTTTTCTGAATGCTGTAATTAATAAGTGGAACCATGGAGCATATACATCTATTTGATGAATGTATTTGTATTCTCAGCTGAGATTTAGCTTCTGTACACTGTGAATCCCTGGTTTTAATATTTGTTTTGGTTCAGGTATTACAATTGGTATTTTGACAGCAGTGGAGGGAAGAATGATGCCTTTCACTTGCTATTTTATGTGAAGTATAATCTGTGTCTAATTTTTTTTTTTTTTTAAGATTTTTATTGGGGAATTGGGGGAGGGGAACAGCATTGGGGAATCGGGGAAGGGGAACAGACAAGTTGCTGTCTTTCTGTTCTTCAGTCTTGTTGCGGGAGGACGTTGCTTCACTGGCCCATGTTGGTATCCTCATTGCGCTCTTCCTGGATGAAGCAGATCGGTCTCTGGCCTCTGGATGGTCGCTCACCGGGGCTGTCGGCAGCTCATGCTGGCTGCCGGCCGCTCATGCTGGCTGCCGGACACACACTGTAGCCTATGGCAGCCCACTGCAGCAGGGGCTGCAGCCTACACCGTCACCGGGGCTCGCACAGCCCAGCTCCAGGTGGAGCTGTTGTTAGCTGTAGAGGGCAGTGTCACTGGCCCTCGTATGTGGGATCCAAACCGGGGCCGCTGGCATCCCAAAACCAGCTCTTAACCAGTGCGCCACTCGGCTGGCCCGCCTAATTGTTTTTTAAGTTGGACATTTCAGATAAGAATTTTTTGTTAATTGTACTATAATGGTGGGGGAGATTTATTAACTCTGTGCTTTTTTTTTTTTTAATCACAGGTTTACAGGAACTGTGTAATTATTTATTAAAATGGAAAACTGTGAAGAAAGAAAAAGATAGCAGTTTGGAATTAAAATTCCTGGATGACAATTTTGCTTTTGAGACGTCAGCAATTAAAAACGATATGTTGATTTGGAAAGTCCCGGGAGTAAATTCCAAAATTCATTTTTTCCATTCTATCAATGGATTTTTTAATCATTCCTTGGAGTTGATGAAATTCAGAGATGGTGTGTGATGAGAAATGTGGCATGCCAGTGTTTTCCTACTGATTGTATCTTGGATTAGTTTGCTGCTTTTTTGAAGAGATTCCATTTTGAAGGGTAAGAACCTAATGTGATGGATTTATCTTCAGAGATGAACAGACATGGGAAGAATCCAGTGAGTCATAAGCTAGAAGATCAGAAGAAGGTAAGACAAATACACTTCCTTTTACTTGATCATTTTTGTTTATGCTTAAAGAGAATATTGTAAGTTGAAAATGAACGTGTTTTAGGAGATAAAATAACATAATAATTTCATGGAAACAAATCCTGCCATATAGCCAAATGCTGCTATGGGTCTGGATTTCATCACCCTTTGGTGGTTTTGTTTCTAAAGTCTTCTGAATTCATCCATCCACTGGTTTGGCAAAGGATTCCACGTTCTCTCACTCTTGGCTTCATTCTGGTGACCTTCTAGCCTGACCTCATGTGAACAGTTTTCTGAGATCTATGGTGAGGTATGACTTTTCTGAGATCCAGGGTGAGGCGTGAGTCATGGGGCATGTCTGGAGCAATGGAGCACTTTAGAGCTATCCTACAAGAGAACACCTGCCTACCTGCCATTAGAAGCCATAGTTGGCATTTGAAAGTCTCCAGTTTCATGTCCTTGGGGAACATCAGTGTAAGCCTTCTCATTTTTACAGCTGGTCTGGAAAGAGAGTCATGAGGCAACTGTGAGCTTTTGTTTGACACTTGAAGTATGATGTTGAAGGAACTAGTGGAAAATACCAAGAAAGGGCTGTGCTAATATATTTTTTAAAAACTGGTTTAGAGAGCTTCTGCGTAAGAAGCTGGGAATTGAATATTAAGGGTTGCACTTAAGCCTTATTTTTCTACCTTTTAGAAACTCTTACCTGCCAAACTGCTGCACTGCAGTGAGAACCATCTAGAGAGCACTTATCAGAAGGGTCAGAGATGGTGCCTGGGAGAGAAAGCCCACTCATAATGAAATATATTATCATTTGTGGTGCTTTCATTGACTCTATTAGTACAGGAGAGGTGTGTGGGGACCCAGTGGCTCAGCATAAAAGTGAGGTATAATGAGATAATAGAAAGGAGATTTTTAGTTAGACCTGGGTCTAAGGGGCATGATTAAGGTTTGTTTTCACATCTTAGAAATTTTTTGCACTAGTCACTTTGAACTCCCCTAAGCCAACTAGCTCTTTCACAGTTTTGGAGATGAGAAGTTTAGAAGAGACCATACAGAGTCAATAGCTTATTAATTTATTCTAACATGATAACCAATGCCACTAGACTGGGTGATACAATGACCTCTTTGCATCAGTTCAGAAAAAAATGGAGGGATTATTTATGTCCAGTTTGGGCCATTCGCTGTGTTTACCTGCAGTATAAGTAAACCTCAAAAAATACTAAGTACCATAAAATCCAAGATGCCTGAAATCAATTTTCACTTCAATCTGAATATGAATTTCTACACAAATAAGTATGTTACCAAGAATGCTGGTGGTGTTTCAAATGGTCACCATTTTTTTTTTTCTCCTGCCAGCCTAAGGGTGTTAATGCAAAAAGAGATGGCAAGATGAGTTTCTATCTGAAGCATTTCTGCAATCTCTTAACTACTGAGGAGTCATTTAACTACTTTTCTCTATCTACATTTTTAAACTATCCTTGACTCTAATGGTAATTTGCTTGTTGGGTAAATGAAGAGGGAAGTGGGTACTAGGTCGGCAATTAATATCACAGGGTTATAATTCTTGATTGAAGTTCTGTTTTTTGGCAGGAAAAAGTAACTCTGCAGGTGTTTTTCTTTCATTTCCTGAATAAGAGATATTTTCTGCGAACACAGAGGGATTGCAAGCTGAAGAATGAAATGAATTCTAAAAGTCATTCTGAGAATTCTTTGTATGGGCCTTTAAACAATGGTCTATAATGATGGTTAGTTTCCCAGGCCAATTCACAAAAGACTATTCAGCTCTTAAAGAATAGTAGTAGAATTTAGACAAACTGTGGTGAGCCATGATTCTGTGGGAAAATTAAAAGAAAAAAAACAGTTTGGTGTTGGGACAAGAGGATCTCATTCTACTGTAGTCCCACCTTCTAGTTGGTAGGGAGATAGGGGAGACATAGACAATTTCAGTGAGCAGTAGCAAGAGGGAAAATGGAGTTCTAGTGATTTCCTGGCCACCCCATTGGTATGGGCATTCATATGAATAAACCAGAAACTCAGGTATTGATGGATCGCTTGATCAATACTTCAGGTTCAAATTTGTTAAGTGTCAGCAGGACACCTAGTCTCAGTGACAGTTTTGTGAGTTTGTAGTAAGGAGAAAAATGAAATTTAGTATCATAAATCTTTGTAAGCTAAGCTCTGGGCACAGCCCTGTCACTACACAATTGCCAGCAGAGGTTATAAGATCATTCGTGTAATTACTTCAAGCATTTGTACTCTTTCATGATGAATTAATTTAACAGGCACAGCGTTCTACATCACTGAAATAAAATACATTTATTGTAACACATGACTTAATCCTGAGGTGAAGCATCTTTATGGTATTACTGAAAAATGTGTTCTTTTCACAGTGTTTGACATATGGCAGACATTAAAAAAATAAGATGCATTGAACTGGCTTTAATATAGGCTCCTATTCTGAACACTGTATAACTGATTTCTTGTTCGGTCCACAATAGCTCACTGGCTTTTGTTCTTAATTGAAAATACGTGGATTTGTACTTATGTTCTGCTTCTAAGTAGAAACTGTTAGGACACTGAGCATGTGAGTTTGTGAGTATGTGTTGTACTGCAATGAGTAGGTGGATGTCAGGGAAGAGGTCATTTATGGAGTACTTGCTGTATACCAGGAATATGCTTGCTCCTTTCCGATTTATTAAGGAGGTATCTTTCCACAAAGATAAAAACTACTTTTACCTCAAGAGATTTGGTCTTGGAAAAAAGAATATATGTACTATTACTCAAAATTAAAGAGTTTAAAAGTGTATGTGACTACTTGGGCTTCTTTTAAATGATGCCTTATCACCTTACTAAATCTGAACAGAGGAAAACATACTTGAATGCTCAAAGGTATCCTATAACAAGTTGTATCTGTGTTCTTCAGTATGAGTAAACCAGAGGTGTGAATTTTATAGGAGTTGAATAGAGTTCTAAGAATCTCAAATCTACTTGGGTTAGTGTACCGCTAGGTGGAACTCAATTACGTATTTGATTCCTGTGATTTTTATCAGAACTTTCAGTTACTTTTAGCCCTGATGGATTATTCCTGTTCTTGGCATTTGGCTTCTGGACTGTACCAGATGGGAGAATTGTGCTGGCATCTCAAAGAACCTGAATGCCCATAGTGTGTTTTATTTATGAAAACCTGATCTTGTCATTCTTATTTGCTCATTGATGCCAGTGAGGTGGTTATATTGCTTTCCACTAATTTTTTGCTTTATGAGATTATTTCTCCAAAAGCCCCTACATGGTGAAAGCTCAATAGGTACAAATGTCACTACTATATAATTAATTGTGACCTTGAACTGAAAAGCAGAGCTCAGTAGGTTTTACTGTCAGTCTAACTGCAGGCAGTTTGCAATTCAGACAGCCCTGAGACACTGCTTTATTGCTCCACAAATATTTTGTGTATTAAACCAAAGCATTTGTCATAGTCAGCAATTCACTAGGTACTGCTAAGTGCAGCAGGATACACATTTTGAAATTATGGCAATGATAATGCAGTAAATATTGGGTGACATGTTGGAATTATTTTGTTTCTCTGTTCTCGAAACCAGAAAGAGATAAACAGTATTATTGCATATATGCAGACATATTTACTTTTATGGAAATATCTAAGATTGATGCCGTCTCTGTTTTCCACTTCCTAAAATCATGTCTTTTACATGTTAGTCAGCATTATTTTCACACTACCATGCAAAAAGCTCAAGAATAATTGCAACACATCATGTCTTTCTTTCTAAGAGATGGCAATTGTTTCAGAAGTGACACACTCTGGGGATAATGAATGAGAGTGATTTAAATGTGGAAAATCATATAAAATGAGAGACTGATTGTATTAATTAATAGAAAAGAGGATGCTGATGTGGAGAAAGCCTATTTTTTAAATTAAGTTTATTGGGGTGACAGTGGTTAAAAATGATATAGGTTTCAAGTGTAAAATTTCATGATACATCAAATATATACCACAATGTGTGTTCACCACCCAGGGTTAGTTCTCCTTCTATCATCATATATTTGATCCACTTTTTTCTCTTCTGCCTCCCACCAACCCCCTTACCCTCTGGTAACCACTAAACTATTGTCTGTGTCTATGAGTTTTTGTTTCTTTGTTTGTCTTGTTCCTCTGTTGCTTTTAGTTTTATACCCCACACGTAAGTGGAGTCATGATTCTTGACTTTTTCTGTCTGAGTTATTTTGTGAAGCATAATAATCTAAATATCCATTCATGTTGTTGCAAATGGCAGTATTTCATCTTTTCTTATGGACGAGTAGTATTCCATTGTGTGTAACTTGTATGTACTGCATCTTCTTTATCCAATCATCTATCTAAGGACACTTTGGTTGTTTCCATGTCATGGCCACCATAAATAATGCTGCAGTGAACACTGGGGTACATATATCTTATGGACAAATGTTTTCAGATATTTTGGGTAGATACCCAGGAGAAGGACTGCTGTATCACATGGTAAATCTATTCTTAATTTTTGAGGAATCTCCGCGCTGTGTTCATAAGGTCTGCACCAATCTGCAATCCCACCAACAGTGAGGGTTCCTTTTTCTCCACAGCATCTCCAACTCTTGTTATAATATTATTTGTCTTATTGATAATAACCATTCTACCTGGTGTGAGGCAGTATCTCATTGTGGTTTTGATTTGCATTTCCCTAATAGTTAGTGAAGTTGAGCATTTTTTCATATAGCTGTTGGCTGTTTGTATGTCTTCTTGGGAAAACTGTCTGTTCAGGTCCTCTGCCTGATTTTCTTCTTTTTTTTTTTGAGGGCAGTGTCACTGGCCCTCATATATGGGACCCGAACTGGGGCCACTGGCTTCCCAAGCCAGCGCTTAACCACCGCGCCACTCGGCCGGCCTCTCTGCCTGTTTTTTAATTGGAATTTTTTTCTTGAGTTGTATGAGTTATTTAGTCTCGTAATATAGACAGCCTATTATTTTAAGGGCAGCCTCTGTGATATTATAGACTTAAAATCAAATTTAAGAGGGAGGTTAGAGGAAGCATCGTGTGCAGGCGACAATGAGTGCTTCATCAGTGTTTATCCACATAGACTAGTTTTATTCTTATTTTTTCAACTGACATCAAATAGAAGTGCTTTCCAGGTACATATCTACATATGACTTTGTTAGACTAATAATTTTTTTACAGAATAAAAATACTTTAGTGATTTAAAGCTGGCATAATCCTTATTTTACTATTTTTAGTGTGCTGATTTTTTTAACAGTAAAATTTCCATTTTATTTTTTCCCCCAGAGAAAATATTCCTTCAGTTCTTAAGGACTTAGCTCCTTATATGGGCTTTGGCAGAGGTTGTGGGGCAGCACCTGCAGGCCTAAATAGGGGTGGGGGTGTCTCGTCCTTCTGGGCTTCATGCAAATCGGTGTGGAAGACACTCCCTTTGGAGATGTCCTTAATGGCTGCAGCCTCTACCATGTATCCAGTGACGATGATCTTAAAGACCTCGTCCTGGGGCATGCATTGATCACAGTTGGTGCAACTGGTCCCCTGCACATGGCCTCCACCCTTTTTGGCACAACCATTGTTTCTTCTTTTCTTTGTCATCTTGGAAGCGAGGACCCGAGGGTGTGCTGATTCTTTTAATTTAGACTATATTTGTTGCATTTTCTTGGTAAAATAGCATCATGTAAGAGACAAGAAATGTATTGGGATTATTCACACAGGTCTTGAGAACTACTTAAAATTATTTATGTTGGAAACTGATTGAAGACCTGTCTTCTTAAGAGAAAATATGGAGAAATATGTCTTTTAATTTAAGAGAAAATATCATGAAAAAAGGGAGGGCTTAGGATAGATTCAGCCATCTCATTCTTTGGTCTTCTTGAAGGATAGCCTCATTAAAAGGTGATTTATTTTTAAAAACATGCCAGACTTCTTTTTTGTTTCTTTGTATGAGATATGTTAAAAGAGCCATGAGGGAGGATGAAGTAAACCCATATCATTTATTAATCATCTGACCTTGATTAATCATGGCTGTTAATATGAATGGATTGTCTGGGTGTTTCAACAAACTTGGTTAGTCATCGAGTTACTAATTATCCAAACTTTTAATTTTTGAGATGAATTGAGCAGCCATTCTGCAGTGTTATTATACAAACCTAGAATATATGTCCAAACACAAATATGGATGTCAAAATCACAAAGAAGCTAGTACTGGAATTGTGGCATACTGTGATGCCAGTTAAAACTGCCCCTAATTTCTCCCTTTGTCCCCTCTTCTTTGATAAAAGAATGCTACAAATAGCTGCCTCCCAGCCACTTTACCTAGAATTCTCTAAGGATAAGTTAGATTCTGTGAGCTCTTTTTCTGCTCAGAAGTGATTCTAGAAACTTCTTTCTCAGATCTGAACATGGGTAGAATCCCCTTTAAAACTTCCTTGATCATATTATAAGTAGTTCTCAGAGTTATGAAAGTTTATATGGCCACTTCCCTTTTTGTTCCTGGCAGCAGACATTTTCAATGTCAACAGGTTTGGGATAACAGAAAGGTCTGGAAATAGATAAAAGTGAATATATATATACCGTGTTTCATGGTTTTACTCCTTTGTTAAAAACTAGACCTTGTTCTTTTTCCTGATTGGTGGATTTAAGATGTCCAAAGATATAATGACCATATAAACTTCATATAGATGAATAGACAAGCCTGAGATACATGGTACTTGAATTATGTGATATATATGTTTTGAACAATGGAGGGCAGAATTCCATGTAAATTGTTATCAATGTTAATACTTATCATTAATTATGTCAATGATAGTGTTAATCATGATTACTATTATACATGGTTTAGTAAGTTTTAAATTCTGTTTCTTCTTAAATCCCTTCCTCAGTCTTGGTATTAACATGTGTGTTTTTCTGGCTTTTATCATTTCATCAAGGAATGACTGAGACTAATTTTTTGTTCTAAAGTATATTTTTAAAATGTGTATATACACGATGCAGAAAACTTGGAATACACTAATCTACCAACCTTTCTATGCCTACATTATTAGATTTTTATATATTTATATCTAGCATACACACATACACACACACACACACACACAAATGTGTTTGCCTATCTTTTCAAAGCAAATATTATAATATTTTATGGCCTGTTTTTTTTATTTTTTTTATTTTTAATTAGCTTCAGGTGTGCAACACAGTGCAATAGTTACGCTTTTTAGCCCTCAAAGTGACAACCCCCCCTCCCCCATTTGGCCACCCCACTCCTCCTCCATTTCATATATATCTATTACACTTCCTCTGACTCCCTTCCACGTTATAATTGTGGCCTGTTTTTGAATGGCTATCATATCATCGTCCATTTCTCTTTTAGATTGTATTTTAAAGGGTCTGGGATTTTTCTCTATTTCACCATATAAATATATACATAATCTTTTTAAAACAACCATTCAACCATGTCTAATTTTTTCTCTTGAAGTTCCAGGTGAGCCTAAGCACATGGACCGAGATTGCATAAGGCTTACCCTGAGGCAGCCGCATGAATAGGAACCTGAGAGCTCATGCAAGCATACTGTTAAAAAGTGCTGAGTGTCAAAATCAGGAAAATAGACATTTCATTTCCAAGGGCTAAAGATTTAAGACTAACTACAAAAATTAGAATGTGAGTTGGCACTGAATGGAGTGGGGAACAGGAACAGGTGTGTAAGGAGAGGACGAGTCAGAGATGAATTGGGAGTAGGCTGACATGCCTAATTCGTTTCTGTGCACAGGGGTGGTGGGGGGACTACCTGCCCGTGAGAAGAGCCACCTAATTTAATAGCGTCAGGACAGGGTGAACAGAAGTTTTTGTGTCTTCCTTACATAGGAAGTGACCAAATTTCTCTGAGACTGATGATATTCAATGAATACACAATGCCTGGAATAAGAGTTACATGAAACAAAGCAGATGTCATGAAATGTAAGCAGCAGACATAGGAAATTCTGTCAATTTTATGTGCAAATTTAATTAGCACATAAGCAGAAAACTATCAACATCTTTGATCTTTAAAGTGTGTGTTCTGAGGAGCAGCCGCAGCTTTCTTATCTGGGAGTATAGAAGTAATGCAGAGTCTCAGGCCCCACACTAAACCTACTGAATCTCAGTGGGTGTTTTAACAAGACACACAAAGTGATTCTAATGCACAGCAATCTCTGAGAAGCCCTGCCCAAGAGAACATGTCTGAGAGACCCTCAGTGGGAGTAAGCTTTAGTTACACACTGTTGCAATCAAATGTCCTTTATTTTCTATCTTCAGGTTCTTATCTCTCTTCCTGACTCACTTCCCTTTATTTCCTGGAATCATCAACCAAAGAAACTGCTTGCACTTGAGTCATTGGTCCATGGTCTGGTCTGGTGCAGCCTCAACTGAGACATTCGGTACTAGAATTCTGGAATCCATACAGTGTATTTGTTTCTACCAGCTAGTGTTAGAGCCTATGTTAACACAGCTGTCTGGAATTAAATTTTTTTTAAGGTTTCTTGTATCCTTTTTATTCATTCCTATTTTATCCTTGGATCTCCTGAATACATACCCAGACAGATGATAATGTGAACACTTGTACAGTATGGCTGACCCTGACTTATAAACACTCACTGGACAGGTGACCCACTTATAGGACAGCTGCTGCCACCACTCACTGCCACCCCATTGTCGATGGCCTCTGCAGCTGAAATTACCCTAAGCAGTTGCTGAAGGATCTGCCAGCACCTCTTTCCATCTCTTGCCTTCACCCCATTCACTAAAAAAACATGGACAAAACACAATTAGGAATCATTGGCTCAGTCTGGTTTTGGGACTTGGGATGAATTTTTATGTGAAATACTCCTATTCACTCCTCTTTTCTTCTAGGGTTCTTTGCTGAGGAATCTATATATACACAAATCAATGACTAAATAGGAACAAAGCAGAGTATGTATAAATGCTCCCAAACTCTCCTAAAAATAGACCTTCTCCAGAAGTCAACTCTGGGTTTTCTTGTCCCTCAAAGTAGAATCACTGCCCTACTTAGATGCCCTGAAAATAGCAGCCAAGTTGTATGGATGACGATGGACAGAGAGAGCCTGCCCAAAGAGGAGGACCCTGTTAGGTGAGCTTATTGTGAATGAGCAATACAGTGGGGAAAAACTGGTGATGGCTGTGACCCTACCTTTAGCAGAAAGAAACACTGCCCAGTAATAAAACATGGCCCACTATTTCACTCATGATCTGACCAATCAGGTGACTAATGTCCTTGGGAGGACGTAGTAAAAAGGAGCATTTAGTAAATAATTAAGAACAAAGAATCTAGAATAAAGCTGAGTTTGATTTTTGGCTCTGTTACTTTGTCAAATTGTGCAACTTGCCTTCTACTTTCCCCATTTATGTTATTTCATAAAATGGGAGTATTGAAAACAATTATTTGTAAAACCTTTAGAACAATGCCTTATGCCTAGAAAACGTGGCAATAACTGGTAGCTCTTGGGGGTGAACTACGGAAATGAATGTGCTCTCTCCTCTGTGGGCAGAGGCCAGGATGTGAACTGAAGGGAAGAAGTGTTAGTCTCCTCTCATCATTTGATTTCCCATGAGGCCCCAGAAGTGCAGGTGCTGAATGACTTCCAGGGTATCTCCAATCACAGCTGTCTATTGTAGACTTCTGTCTACCATCTGTGTTTAACAATTTAAGTACTCTTTTTGCCAGGCTCCCCCACAATGAAGGACTTCTTTACTTGGAGGTGGGGACAACTCTCTCTCTCTCTCTCTCTCTCTCTCTCTCTCTCTCTCTCTCTCTCTCTCTCTCTCTCTCTCTCTCTCTCAAATGGAAGTGGAACCAATCAACCAATCCTGGATTATGCTCCCTTTCTCCAGGGTAGAACTTCCCTGTGGGTCTGTCTGCGCATTCTTTCCTGATTTACATGGGATGTGGTATTAGTTGTTCATCTGAGGCCAAGGCTCAGCTTGCATGTTTACTGCAGTTACAAGATACTTGGTGCTCAAGATATTTTATTCTTAAAATAGGGATATCAAGTCAACCACATGTGACTCGAGCTCAACCCTAGAGTCAGTCAGAAGAGAAATCTGAGCATTCAAAGACTTATTTCCTTTAGGTTGACAATTTTGATAAACCAAAATATTATCTGACCATGGCATGTTGACAAGTACAGTAATGTGTAATTCATGGTACATGGACTACTTCATGGCATGCTTTATCTCTGTCCTTTTCAAAGTGAGATTGAAAATGTAAAAATTATGTATAACAAAGATGTATGATAAAGCATATATAGTAAAATGTTACTTGTATAGTGGCAGGTTTATGTAGTAACTATAAAATTCTGTCAATGTTGCTGTATGTTTGAAATATGTATAAAACAACATGGAGCAATATGTGGAAAAGATGTGATGCTTGCTTTGAAGATATTTTCAATCTAATAGCATATCTTTAGGTTTTCTGCCCTGTCTCCCTGAGTTTGATCCTCCTCCCCAATGTAACTTGTGGCTCAAGAGACCTTAGAGGATTGTAGAAGAGTTAAAGGGGACTGACTCAGGATTGCTAATACTTGTCTTTTGGCTACACAAGGTAGTTTTTCTCAATGGGCCTAAGATCCTAAGCAGGGTTTTTTACATAATATATATGGCATGTACACTCACAATTTTCTCTTTTGTATTTACTATTTTTTTTATTTTTAATTGAACTTGTTCTGGTAACAATGGTTAGTAAATTTCAATAACTGACTTAAAAATCACTTTTAGGACTCCATTCCATATGTATGTATGATTTTTCCTTGAGTTAAAAATAAATTTTGTATATTCAGTCATTTCTATGTTTTATAGAAGAACATGATGATTGTGCTGCAATTTGAATATACAGTATCAGTTCCAAGCATTAATGTAATAAAAGTAAATACCTTTTTATCATTTTTGTAGTCATTCTCCATAATAAAATTTTTCTTATTTCATAGAATAAACTGTCTTTTATAAATACTTCATGACAAATATTACACTAGACCATGTAATTATTTAAGTAAAATGTGCAATGTTACCTTGCTGTTTTAGAAGCAATTTTTTGTGAACATTTTTTGCATAACAATACAGCAGTTCCTTAGTGCCCAGTGGATACACTTCTTGGCTAAAAATGTTCTACAGTATATTTAGAAGGCTCAGCATAATGTCTGCTATCTTCCATTTCACTAGCCAAACTTTGATAAGCCATTGTTTCAGAGATAAAGATGGAGGTTAGCAGGTTCAGGTTAGTGATGCTTCATTTAGTTTAGTATATGCTGTATTTTCATATAATATTTTGTTTGAAGACGAAAATGATCAATTTGAGAATTGAACACAGATTGAAATGATACAATATTTTTGCTAAATTCAATGTGTATTTGTGTTTTTATGATGCACTTACTACTGCTCTGTGGCAGGTAACAGTAATACATTTTACGGTAACACACTTTATCTGCATTGCTAATAGTTTATCCATTTATGTCCATCACCTCCCCCTTGCATAGGAAAATGGGTTAGGCTCCTAACTCATATTAGAATAGCAACCTATAGTTTACAAAGCATTTTTTCTTGCATTTCCATCCATACTTACAGCTCTGTGGAGATGTAGGTCAGATATCCTTTATGTCCAGTGTAGGGACGGACGTGCCCAAGGATAAAAATCTGACCAGATTGCTTGTTTTTGTTTTGCCTAGTGATCTATGATCTTATTGTACATTTTTGTCTACCTGTATTTCAGCATGTTTTCTACGTGCATAGAAATTATATATCAAGTCGTTTCTTTCTTTACAAAACATCTGATTTATTAATGTGTTGTTAAAAATCTGTTTGAAGGCTATACATCCACAGAAGCCTTTCTAGTTTTTCCCTTAACTTTTATGCTACATGAGTCTGAATATGATATGCCTCCTTTGAGCAAATGTTTTTCAAGAGCTACTCCCAACATGATTTTGAAAGGTGTGAAAAATGAGAGTCCAGAATTGGCAAACTGCTGGTGCTCTTTGTTGGCACTCAACATGGTTTAGTCACATTAGACTTGTCACATTTGGGAACTTAGATTCAAGACTCTCTGTCTATCTTATTTAAAGTGACTGATTTCATTAAATCATGTTAGGAAGCTTCATTTCATTATTAGGAAAATACATTGTATGGAACACAGGTCACATTTAAATTTGATAGACTACCCAGAGGAAAATAGTCCATCCTCATAAGTAGGGCCACACTCCATCTCAGCTTCTCAGTTTTGCTAGCTCGTCAGCCACCAGATAACATACAAAGGTTGGCTACCTGGTCTCCTGCCTGTGCCAATGACACATGTGAGTACACGCAGCTATATGAGCTGCCGTGCTCTCCTGTCGTGAGGCAGAATGTCCTGTTGGATCACATTCACATTTGGAATTTGCTCACTATGGTGGAAATGGATGGGAAGTGGGTCTGCCCCAGAGGTAAGCTGGCTAGCCATTTCAAAGCATATCCACATCATTTTTGAGGGGATATTAAAAAATAAAATAAAATGGATATGTACCCATGCTTGGATCTATTGTGCGGTACATTTGACTTGTCTGATGTGAAATGAAGATGAGAACAGTATTCTGTATCAGTGGTCGTTTTGATTTTCTGCTGCAGTAAATACCTTTAAATGATACTATGGTTACAAGCATCGCATTTTTCTAACATTGATATTTTCACACATGCCAATAGCTATAGGATGCTAATCAAAAAATGTGCATATTCAGTTCTGAGGCAAGGCTGCCTCATAAGAGTATGACTGCAGCCACACAAGTTCTCCTGCTTGCTTAATATTTTACTGCTGGTAGTTAATTTTATACTTTATATTTTTTCATTAAAATTAGATGTTCTCCTTTGAAACTCTTACCAGCTGTTTGACTAAACAACACTCAAGTACACTGTGGTAGTTGTAACTCATGCTATCTCAATAAGAAGGGCCTCTATCTTTTAATAGCGGCTGGTATTGGCACATCATAATATTTACAAATAATAGATAAATAACACCTTGTATGTATATGTTATTCTCTAACACTAGGAAAGGATTTAGGGTGAAACTCTAAAAACAATGTAAGCTTCATAATTAATGTCTTAGTCTACTTTCTCTGTAAAATAATTTATATAATTATAAACTGATGCAGTAATTTCCACATTGCTTTTGGGGAAAAGTGCAAAATAATGTTAAATAAAAATGTGTCTTAGCAGTTCTGTTATACTTGCCATTTTACAAATGTCTTTCAGATCCTTTACCAGTAGTCTCCCTCTTGTCAACAGGGGATTTTCCCAGATCCCCAGTGGATGCCTGAAACCGTGGGTAGTACTGAATCATATATATACACAAACAGAGGGTTCCAAAAAAATGTATACTCATTTTAAGAAAGGAATAAACTGTATTAAAATTGTAATATTCGATATATTCAGATAACAAAAGATGAATACAAGTCATGTTTATACATTTTTTTGGCACCCCCAGTGTGTGTGTGTGTGTGTGTGTGTGTGTGTGTGTGTAATATTTTTTGTATATGTATATACCTAAGATAAACTTTAATTTATAAATTAGGGACAGTAAGAGATTAACAATGAAACTAAAGGATGATTCACGTCCCAGGCAGGACAGGAACAGGGCAGTGCAAGATTTTATCTCACTACGCAGAACGGTGCACAATGTAAAACTTAAGAATTATTTCTGGAATTTTCCATTGAGTATTTTCAGACTGCAGTTGACCATGGATAACTGAAACTGTAGAAAGCGAAACCGTGATTACGGGGGGCACAACAGTACTAAATTAATGGTACAAGTAAATATATGACACTAAGAGCACTCACGGGTATAACAATGATTTTTTTAAAATACACAGTGCATCCAGGTTATCACCCATCTTCCTAAAACCCTCCCATGATGCTTCAGTGCATCGGCAGTGCAACCTAAACTCCTTTACGTGGTCCTTGGGGCCCTGCATAATCTAATGTTGATTCCCCCTCCAACCTCATCTCCTGCCACTCTTCTTCTCACTCATTCTGTTCCAGCCGTATTGATGATCCATTTTTAAGTTCTTTGAACAAATCAAGGACTTTCTCACTTTAGGTCCTTCGCCCGGACTACTCTTTTTTTTTCCCCCCCTGGAATGCTCATTGCTCTACTTTTTGCATGGTTGGCCTCTCATCATTCAGGTATTCAGTATCAATGTAATTTCCTTCAGAAAATGTCCGCCGGCTCCATCATTACATTCTGCTCTAGCACCCTGTTGATTTCCTTCTTAACAATCATTTCAGTTTGTCCCATTAGTCAGGTTCTTGCTTGCTTGTTTATAATCTGCTTCTGCGAGGTCAGGGATGCTGCCTGTCTTGGTCATCATTGTGTTGGGAACCTCGTCTGTGACACAAACTCAAGAACTGATGCTATGGAACAAAGGAAAATCTATGTGAGTAAATAAATGATGATTTATGTAGCAAATGCTTAATGAACACTGACCAAATCGGAGTCTCATTTTTTATAAAAAGTTAAAGAAAAAATAGGAGAAACACACAATTTGTTCCAAAGAAGCTCTCAGGCTAATATATCATTAAATAAGAAAATAGAAAAACTTTAACTCATGACAAGGACTTTGAGGATAGAGTAAATGCTCATGAGTATTCTCTTCCTTTACATACCCTTGGATCTGTATTTCCCTCTATGAGGGAAGAGTGGAACTTTCAAAGCACATTTGTCTTTGCAGCCTCCTGTGTTTTCTACTGACTCTCTGAAGTCTTCCAGCTCTCCAAGGTGAGAGAAATGACAGGCTTAAAAGTTTTACGATTTTCATTGCAGATTATCTAGCTACATTATTTATTTATGAATTCATCCATGGTATTTTCTAGGCAGAAGTGATGCCATCTCTCATATTTAAAATTGTTGGACATTGACTAATACAGATATTTATGTGAGATTGGACTCTCTTTAGAGGCTGCATCAGAAATTAAGGCTAAAGTTATTTCACACTTAAGATTTGATTGTTTCCCCCTACAAATGTACAATAAAAGAATGGTCAAATATTATTTAGGTTTTGAAATAATTACCGTTGCTCCCACCTACCATATTTGCACAGACACTAGTATCAACTTGAGTACTTTGATGATACACTTGAAAATAGAGAAGGATGGTGAGTCCTACTCACATATATCTAAGTAGAGATAAACCCCAACCTCATCAGTTCATGACATTGTTTTTTGTTGTTGTTTGTTTCTATATGGTGCTGACAGGTGTTTCTCCATAGCCTGAGCGGTTATGCCCATTTATTGCTGGTCCAGAATGTTCTCTGAGAGAATATAATCCTGCTTCCTAGGGCTGAGCTGGACTGCACTTTTGCTACTATAGCTGCAGTCTTCAGTGCCCCTTTTTTTCAGGTCACATACATACCCACTTCCCTTTATATGCTTGTTTTATATGGCTAGATTCTTCCCAATATTCAGAAAGGCAAAGGGCCCATTAGCACACACTGTTATTTTATTTTTTTCTTAAAGATAATGGGCTTTTCATACTCTTGTTTACAAACATAATTAAAAATAGGCTTTTGCAGAGAGGAACTTAATTCTAATAGAACGTTGATTAACTGAAGTGTTATTTAGTTTTTTTCTAAAAGCCTTAGAGAGCACCTGATAGAAATTTAGGGTTATTTCTAGGAGAAGGTAAAGGTAAATCAACTATTACAAAATAGCAACCAGAGCTTAGAAAAGATTTGAATGCTCTATGTGTGCTTTCTGATACAGTATGCACTAGCCACTGTAGCTATTACAGTTTAATTAAAACTAAATAGCCATATTTTAAGTGCTCAATCATCACAGATGGCTAGTGACTTCGAGGTAGGACAGGAAACATACACATTTCCATTGTTGCAAAAAGTTCTGTTGGGCATCACTGATGAAATCTTGTCATGGTTGGAAGGCAACGTAGACTAGGAAGTTAAGAGAATCTGAGTCACAGTTAGACCAATGAAAGTCAGAACAAGAGAGGCCAGGGAAGATATTTTATATTCTTTTCAGTGCACAAATTTTGGAATGGGGGGCTATCCTTGTCCTGTGGAAAAGAGGACAATGTCCTTTTTTCCCACCATAAGTTTAGTGGAATCAAGTATTTGAAAGGACCTTGAAGGGCAATTAGACCAATGACCAAATTAATATCTGAACTGTTAATATTGATTATTTTTGCTTGCATGGAATAACCTGCAACTCGCTACCTTAATAAACAATATACATTGAGCAATTGTGAGATAATCAGTTTGTATTATATATAAAAATGAATGATCATAAATGATTATCCATAATAAATTATTTGATAATAAATTTTCACTGCTGAGCCAACAGGAAGACTTTCCAAGTGCTTTCCATGATCTCACAGGCAACTAAATGCTGTTTCAGATCTTAGAACACAATAAGGTCAGCCAACAAATTAGTATTAGGGAAGAGGTATTGAGGTCAAAAAGAATTCTAAAATGCTTACAAAAATACATGCCTACGAACTATTTCCCATCATTTTAGCAAAAGACTTAAAATCATTATTGCATCCATGTATTTTGTAGTTCAACTCATCTGCCATATATTTATTGTCTTCTTGCCAAATGATAAGAGCAGAGCCATATGTTTCTTAAGCTCCTCTTGGACAGAAATTTTTACTAAAGTTAGAACAAGTCAAATGTTACCTGGTCAGCAAAGACATCATTAGTTAAATTTGTGTTCCAGGCAATTTTGGTCTAAAATATGTATTATGGAAGGTCATTTATTTTTTGTGAGTTAGTATCAGACCACTTTAAGTACAAAATGTAAAACCAAAGGGGCCCCAGAAAAGCACGGTGAAACCATTATATACATTAAAAGTGAAAGAGTACTAGGGAGTTTAAATAATCATGCAATAAGATATATGAATACTTAATTTATCAGGACTGTTAAGTTTACTTAATTTATTTTTTTAAAATGTATTTAATTTATTTATTATTATTTTTCTTTTAGCTGAACCATCTAGCCACCTGTTGGCAGCTCAGCTCAGGCCGGGAATCAAACCAGTAATCCTGTTGCTCAGCTCACACTCTGGAGAGAGCTCTTTACCAACTGAGCCACTTGGCCAGCCCGATAGGAATGTTAAGTTTTAGTAGCCTGAAGTATGTCTTCTTTGTAATAGTTACAGAATTTTAAAGCCACAAAGAACTTAGAGATCCTATAGTTCACTCTGAGATCAATGTGAGGCTCAGAGGGTCTGTGTAACTTTCTCAAGGTCACACTGCTGGATAGTGTCAGAGTTGGGATCAAAAATGCATACATAATGGTTTCAATTCCATCAAGTAGAATTTATTTATCTTCAACTCAGGCTGTCCATTATAATGTTTAACAGTTTATAATTTTCACATGTTTTTTAAACTTAAATTTATATTCACCAATCATTCCCAAACTTAACACACTCAGATAAGCTAGCCTTAATGGTACGAGCCAATATATATTTCCTGTTACATTTTGTTACATCAGTGATAGGATGGCAAAACCCAGTAGTGCATTTGAATAGAGCTTCAGTTAGCTTTTCCTAGGCACTTTCAGACACGGTATTCACACCTGCCTTGTGTTGTAGTTCTTCATGGATCCCTTTACTTGTAACCATAAGGGTTCAGGCACTTCAAGCCCCAGGTTTTAAGCACCTCTGTATCCCCAGTGCATACACTTGGCCTAGTGAACACTACCTATCATGTTTATTGAATGAATGGATGAATGAATGAATGATCATAATCCCCTATCCAATAAAGATCTTATTTTGGTAAATACTTAGAAACAAAATTAATTCACATGAAAAGTAGAGGTCTAAATCATAAAAATACCCTTTTTTTCTAAAAAAAATATATAACTGTAATGCAATATTGCTATTTGACGAGATAAAATAAAATTAGGTAACTTGGATACTCTTTTTTCAAATTTGAAATCCCTTTGAAATGGTGCTCTGGATCCTGAGCAGTAGGAGATGAGGGCAGTGGGCACAGTACAGAAAAACCTGGAAATGACTGGTAAGAAAAGCTGAAGAGATCGTCCAGATGTGGATATAGCCCAGCATCCCAGAACATGATCTACAGGTAACATAGGAGCAGTAAGCCCTGTCAAAGCCAAAGCAGCCTGGATTAACTGAGGCTGGACATAAGGGATCTATAAATTGAGACAAAGATTGTTTTAGGAAGGAAATATTGTATATATTTTTTCCCCCGTAGGAAGTACTTGGTAGCATGAAGTAGTGGGAAAAATACAGGCTTTGGAAGGAGAAAGGCAATCATTCAAATCCTGTTCCCCCATTTAATAGCTCTGTGAATTTGGTTCCATTTCTTATCCACACTGCGCCTCAATTTCCCTCATGTGTAAAATGGATTTGGAATGTTCTGCTTTCTAGAACATGCCCATCTTGGGGACTACTAGTCAGCAGGCATCCTCTGACCTAAGGAAAATGTGGGTGCTCCTTTAGAATAATTTTTATTATCTCTATTTTGTAGATGACATAAGCAACACCAGGGGCTCCAACAAATACATTGGACATCATCTTAGTAACAAGGAATTGTAAAAGTACACTTTCTTAAAAGAAAATTTGCAAATGATATCTGTGCGTGTTCAGATCAACAGAGTATGTGTACATACCCATACACCATAGGAATCCAAATGCGAATATCTAAAAATGACAGCAAAAAAGGTAATCAGAGACAAATCATATATAACAAAAATCAGTCTATTGATTTAAGAGATAAAAGTATTGACTTATATTTGGGTCATAGTTCAAGAGAAAATTAAAATTATACTTTCTTAGAAATCATTTCCCAATGTTTTTATGGAGAGAACGTCTTCCTGTTTCTGACTTTTGCGACATTTAGTTCAGTGGCATGTGAGATGGTGAGAGAGTGTTCCTGCTAGTCTTATAACTTGGAAGAGATTAATTGTCCACAGGCCACTGAGAAGGGCCACAGAACCATTGTCCCTGGCAAAGATGTCCGTGGACTGTGGAGAATTGAGTTTTAACTCTAGTTGAACAGTTTGAACTTAACCCTCAAACTCTATAGAGTCCTTTGCTGCTGAAGCCTTCGTTTTTTTTCTTTTCTTTTCTTTTTTTTTTTTTTTTAAGATTTTATTGGTGAATCAGGGAAGGGAAGCAGACAAGTTGTTGTCCTTTTTGTTCTTCAGTCTAGTTGTGGAGGATGCTACTTCATTGGCCCATGTTGGTATTATCATTGCTCTCTTCCCAGCTGAGGCAGTCAGTCTCCAGTCATTGGACGGTTGCTCACGGCGGCTCACAGTGGCCCACTGCAGCTCACAAAAGCACACGCCAGCCCCACTGCAGCCTACACCATCGCCTCACAGCAGCCCAGCTCCAGGTCGAGCTGTTGTTCACCATCTTAGCTGTAGAGTGCACAGTGTCACTGGCCCTTATATGGGATCAGAACCCAGGCCCTATTGCTGAGAGCTGGCATCCCAAGCCAACTCCTAACCAACGCACCACTCGGTCGACCCTGAAGCCTTCGTTTAAAATGATTTGCTTTTCACATAGAAACAATAGGAAGAACCATAATATGGGACAGCTTAAATTGACCCTGAATTTAGTTGTCCACCAAGTATGCTTTACAGAGACTAGAGCTTATGAGCACATGCTCAAGAGTCAGTCAGACTGGGTCTAAAAACCAGTTCTGCTCTTTTCTGGCTGCATTACCTTGATTCAATTACTTAATCTCTTCATTTTTCAGTTTCCTCATCTGCAAAATAGGGACAATAATAGTTTTTCCTCATATGGTTGTTGAGTACAGTAAGGGAGATAACACATATAAGCTTGGAATAGAGTGAGATCTAGTTCAGATTAGATTTATTGACTACTGTAATTCCTTAGTGATATGAAACTAAAACAATCTTCAAGCTCTACAGGGAAGAAAAAGCTGTGTAGGCTTAGAGAAGATTAATCATTCCATAGGATAAATAACAAGGAATTCCCAGAAGAGGTGGTGTAACTCAATCTGCAATGGACACTCCAGATCAGGTGATGGCTGAATATGGACAGCTGGAGGACAACACTGTCCATGGTTCATCAGTGATGGGTTAAGCTTCTCACCTGCCATTTGCTGGGGCCCTCCATGATTAAGATGAGAAGAATCAGCAGCAGATTCCCCAGTGGGAGGAAGAAAGTTAAGACCCCACCCTCGTGGTTTTAATTATTCACATCAATGTGCTCATTCTTGGAACTTGATCATCGAATGTATACACAGAATCTTGTATGGTATTTGTGAATAGACACAATTTTATAGCGATTAACAAAGAAGGTTGTAGAGTCCTACAGATCTGGGTATGCATGCCAAGATTACTTCCTCCTTTCTATGCTGCCATAGACCATGTAGCTTCAGTTTATTCATCTGAAAGATGGGGATCCCACTAATCCCCACCTCATTAGATAGTGTGATAATGAAGTTGATAGATATGATGGCATAAATTCCATTGTACAGTACTTACTGTGTAAGAATGACTCAGGGAAAGAAGAGGAGGAAATATTATTATAATATCAGACAGACAGGGCTGACTTATTGAGTTGGTCCCTTCAAATGCTGCTAATAATCATTCAACTGGAAATTTGGGGAGAAAGAAGGAAGTATATGACATAAATACTGTTCTCATGTGTATAGTTATCTTACCTAAATTAACTGCTCATTAAGATTACTGTCTTCCTAATAAAATCTCTCAATGATTTGTTTTCAGTTTGAACTCTTCTTAAAAGGAAAGTTGTGATTAATTAAAAACATATTACTTCCATCTATCTCAATTTCATATTTGTATACTTTATTTATTCTTATGGACAATGGGATTCATCTTACCAGCCAGATTTCCTTTTTAGATTTTTTAGGATTGTATCCTGTTGAAACTTTACAACATGGAAACTGCATGTGATGTTTCTTAATTATTTTGTACAGAACCTGAAATTGAAGTTATTTCTGGAAATATTATATAAATTATACTATCAATAGTGTCAACTCTACACAAATGAAAGAAGCTGGTGCTTGGAGAATAACTAAGTTCTTGAACCAGCCAATATAGATGAATTGAGTGATCAGAGAACCTTATACATAATATCATAACTTTTTGATCTGACATATTCAGGTATGCCAGTTGATTTCAAAACCATTTAAACATATAGCAAGTTATTCTAGATTTGCATATCTAAAATGAATGGTGCAGGATGCAATTCTATATAAATATAAAATATATGCACATTTAGATTTATTATGTTTATTATGTGTGTTTATAGGTATGTGTGTGTGTATATATATATATATATACACACACACATATATATATATATATATACACAAATATATATGTATGTGTATAAGTAAAAAATCATATGTATTGTATTATTGATATATAAGAAAGTCTACCCAATTTCTAGCAAAATGTAAAGAATGCTATGAATTTCTGAGAAGGCTTGGGAGTTATGAAATATACTTTTCATTCTTTTCAAAGCTTCTGAAATAGGATTCAATGGTAGGTTACTACCTTGTTGTTGGAAATGAGACATTCTGGGCCTCTTGATGGCAGGCACTGCCGGTGCTTCGCGCAGTGTCTGGCTCCCAAACCTGATTTGGATCCTGCCTGGCTCGTTGGGCTTTCCTCCCAGGTTTCCTGATCAGAAAATTGAAGGCCAGCTGCTGCTTGTCATTAGGAAGCTTAGTGAAAGTCAACATGAGGCTAGAGGCTGGCTGGGGGCCGATGGGGCACTGTCCACACTCTCACTGCAGAGTCACATAGAGAGGGGTTCTGCTCAGGCCTCTTAGGACTTGCTGTGTGGTGTTCGTGTTCTAAAGCAGCCCCGGAAAGGTAACAGATCAGTTTCAGGAGATACTATTGTTTAGACAGATGTCGTAAGTGGAACATTTTTAACAAGGTTTAGAATAAGAGAATGGCCATTCTTTGCTCTCATGAAAGCCTTATTATGGCTGAATTGAGATTCCCTGAAGCTTTAATTGCAGCAATTCCCTGTCCTTTTCCTTTCTGACAGGGGTCTACTCTTGCCCACCTCATTCTTTTTGTAACACAGCGAAGTCTCAAGGGCTGATTTATTTTCTGACCTTCCTTAATGAAGATAATCAGATTATGCCCTGTAGCCTAACAGTTGTTCCTAGTCTTTGGTCTGATATCTTGGTTGGTCCTGCTGCATATGCCCTGCTGGTTCACATACGCTAAATTGCTAAACTCTCCTAAATTCCTCTAAATATTTTGGCTGAATAATTCCTTCTGGCAGTTGCTTACTCATGTTGCCCATATACTGGGTGTTCTGAGTTTGTCCTACTTTTATCAAGCTATTTCATACAATGTCATATTTTTGTTTAGCAAAGCCTATTGAATGAAAAAAAAAAACAACTGCTGACATTTGAATAGAAAGGCTAGAGGGCTGAGGAAATGCCAGAGGAGTTCTACAGTTATCCTTTCTCAGTGGCCTATACAATTGGGATCCAATTCTTCTTGGGCAGCAGATGGAGATGGTGAAAACTGAGCTTCTAAATGGCATGAATCTCTGAATTAAAGGGCTTGGGTGTATGCCATGCAAACAGCCCTGTTTTTTTCCAGCCTGCAACCAGGATGGACGCCAGCTTTCAGAGAAAACTGGGCCTTTCAGAGAAGAGAGAGACCCAAATTGCCCTTGGGTGTCTAGAATTCATCCCAGTTCAAAAAATAATAGATCTGTTGAATTGGAATGCCACTGTTAACACCAACACTATTAACGCTCATTAACTCCATGGAGCATGTGTGTGCATGTGCACGTGCATGCATGTATTTTTATCACTTCGGTTTTAAACAATATAAAGCTGATTATATCTAATTCTAACACATTTAACTACTCTCTCTCTCTCTCAGTCTTTCTCATCCCTTCTTTCTCTCTCCCTGTCCCTAACTCTTTCCCTCTCTTTTTCCTCCTCCTTCTCTCTCTTTCCCAAACAGCAAACATATATTTTGTGATTATTTTAGGGGAAGGCCATATTTTGGATAGAAGGAAGAGAAATTAGGTATTAATAGCTTATTAAATTGTCACATGTCTTAATGCCCTTTTCTCAATATTTTATCTCCTCTCTAATGTCACGTGACTTTTTACCTTTACAGTCTTAAGCATGTGAACTTACATATATATAGCATAGGCTCTGTCATATATTTAGTTACTAATTTTTGAACAAGTTTTTCATAATTTATATCTCCTCATTTTCTGTAGATCTACTTAATGCCAATGACTGACAAAATCATAAAACGGAAATCTTACTGAGACCCCATACGGTTGGAACAACAACAAAAAAGATGCTAATAAATTTTGCCTTTTAGCAGAGGAATTATGGGTCTTATCTCACACATTCACATTTGCAGACACTTTATTTAATAATTCATATTGCCCGAGGGGGAGGTGGGAGTCTGAGGAAGTGACTGGTCTACTATATTGAAAATATTATCATGGAGAAGAGAATATCATCCACTCAGAATTCTATAATCATCTTCTATTATCATCTGTACTAAGAAAACAAGAAAAATAGCTTAGTCCTTCTTCCAGAGTTTAAATAAATGTGCCCAATTATCTGAATCAGTTTCCACTGACTTGTCAAAATCCTTGTGTATAATAATGGTCTACCAGCAGCAAGACTGGACAGAAATACTGTACAGTAATTGATTTTGTTAGTTGAACATCTGGCAAAACAGCCTGGATATTTACTTGGAAGGAATGTTTCCCAATGGGAATAAGTGTGCTGTTGGGTTTTAGGGCACTAAAGTGCCAGATCCGGCTGCTCTGGGCATAAAACACATAGATGGCAACAGGCAAGTGAGTCAATGAAAGAAAATGAGGAAGAGATGAGACACATTTCACATATGGACTGAAGGTTAGATGCTATTTTTTCCAGGACTTCCTTACTGGAATTAAAAATGGAAACCAGGCAATATACAGTAGGATAATTGTTTTACTTCACATCTGTTCTAATTAGCTCTTCTTTTTCTTAAATGGAATTTGACTGTAATAAATGCTAGTGAGGAAAACCCAATTATGAGAAAAAAATATTGGTTTTCAAAATACAATACTTGCAAAGTGTGTCTATGGTTCAAGAGCCTACTGATAGGAATGCAGCACATAATAAGTACTGTCATTTGGCTTGTTTCTTATCTATGAGCCTGGCATGTGTATCTGTATGTAAGGTGGTTTAATTGTTTTTCTCATAAATGTGTGATTTTGACAACAAAGTGTATCTCTCTCACTCTGATTTCTCTAAGTGAGCTGTAAGTTACGGATTGTGCTTGGGACAATAAAATGTTCCTGTGGATATTTTTGTTGTGTAGTTCATTCTAAGGATCTTGTGGTAGCATTTTGTTTTTGTTTCGGCGGGACATTAAAAGAAAAGTTTTACCAGGAAATGGTCAGTTGTGCTAAGCAGGAAGAGCAAATTATGTTGGCATGACCCCCTTATATATATTCCCCAGTTTGCAGCATTATTTCTTTGTACCTCCTAAGACTGATTTCCCAATAGACAGAGATTGCTTTGTGGGTGAGAATCCTACCAAATTTTACATTCCATCCCAGCCACTGACATATAGTAGATATGAAGTGAATAATTATCGAATAAATGGTGCCATAATTTACATTTGTTTTCAGCACATCTTTTATCATGTCAAACACAAAAATGGAGGAAATGAACCACCATCTACAGCTGACTCTTTTTTTAAAATTTTACTTTCTTCTTATTATTATTAGTTACAGATGTACAAAACAATGCAATAGTTTTTTTTCACCCCTTACAAAGTGACTCCCCCCTACCCCCTCCTCTGCCTCCCCACACCCCATATCATTCATATCTATTACAATTCCATTGACTCCATCCCTACACTATATTCCACATCCCATGACTATATATGTGTTAAATTATAGTTGACATATAATATTGTTCAGCGGCAGCTTCAGATGTACAGTGCAGTGGTAAGGCCACTACACCGTCCATGAAGTGATCTCCCTAAAAGGACATGTCATCCGTCTGTTCCCTAAAAAAAAAATATTTACAACTTTATTGATTATATTCCCTAAACTATCTCTTCTGTTTCTGCAGTAGTATTGTAGTTATCAGTTTATGTTGCCTCGTCCCTTCCCCTTCTCCCATCCCCATCCCATCTAGACCTCAACAGTTTTTATTTTGTGTCTCTAAGACTATTTCTGTTTACGTTGCTCATTTATTCAGTTCTTTAGATTCCACATATAAGTGAGATCATACGGTATTTGTCTTTCTCTGACGGACTTATTTCACTTAACATAATGTTCTCTAGGTCTATCCATAACGTTGCAAATGGTACGATTTCTTTCTTCTTTGTAGCTGCGTAATATGCCATTGTGTAAATGTACCACAGTTTCTTAATCCAGTCATCTACCGATGGGCACTTCGATTGTTTCCAAGTCTCGGGTATTGCAAATAGCGCTGCAATGAACATAGGGGTGCATATATTTTTTTGAATTAGTGTCTTGGGTTTTTCAGGATAAATACGTAAGAGTGGAATTGCTGGGTCATATGGCAGTTCCATTTCCAGTTTTTGGAGATACCTCCATACTGACTTCCATAGTGGCTGCACCAATCTGCAATCCCACCAACAGTGCAGCAGGGTCCCCTTTTCCCCACAGCCCCGCCAGCACTTGTTGTTTGTTGATTTATTGATGATAGCCATTCTGACCGGAGTGAGGTGGTATCTCATGGTTGTTTTGCAGCTGACTCTTGAACAATGTGAAAGTAAGGGGTTCCCACCCATGTGCAGTTGAAAATCCACATATAACTTTTGACTCCCCCAAAACTTACCTAATAATAGGTAATACTGTTGGTTGGAAGACTGGTAAACAGTTAATTAACATATATTTTGTGTGTTATATGTATTGTATCCTATTTTCTTACAATAAAGTAAGCTAGAGAAAAATGTTATTAAGAAAATCATAAGGAAAATGCATTTACAGTATTTATTGAAAAAATACATGTATAAGTGGACCCACATAGCTGAAATTCATATTGTTCAAGGACCAACCGTAGAAATGTGAAGTATATTTGCTGTACTATGTATGCGAGTAAGTTTAACTTGCATATTTGTCATATTCCCATAGTTCTAATTAGCTCTATGAGATACATTTGTCTGATGGGTAAATAGTAAGGAAGAGGAAAGTAATGCACTGAATTTTAAAATTGTCTTAAGGAGAAATTTATCTTAAGAACATTGGAGATACCCTGGATTTATAGTTTTTATTAAAGTGTCTGACCCATTCTGCCATCTCTGGGCAAGATATTATTTTAGTCATATAAACAGCGACTAAAAGGTTGGGCTCTGGGGCCAGGGAAGCCCAAAGAAATCTGAGTCCAGATCTCAGATCTACGACTTTCCTGGCCATTTGACATTGCACAAGAGCTTGATCTTTCTGAATCTCTTGTACTCACTGGGAATAGTAAAAATAATACACATGAGAAAGTTGGGAAGATAAATGAGGCAATGTATTCTATAGCTTTTACCAAGTACATGATGAGTGATGAGTACTCAAAAAATGGTGATTTTTATTATCGGAGCATATCAAGCTAACTGGTTTCATTTGTGTACAGACTGGATTTGATCAAAGTTTAGCTTTCTATTAAATCTGTTTTAATATTTATTGATTGGTATATGGAGCATAAGTACTCTTTAAATAACAGTAATATAAAAATTTTAATGTAATGTTACCAGAGTATGTAATTCAAAGTTCAGATTTCTAATATTCAGTCAAATTGCATAAAATTTTATTCTCAGACTTATTTCTGATAACCACGTTAGGCTAGTTCAGGGGTTGACAAACTTTTGACATGGAAGAGCTGCCAGGGGTTGGTAACCTGTGGCTTGCAAGGCTCTTTGGGTACGTACATGTGGCTCTGAAGTAAAATTGAAAATGAAAATAAAACTATCATAGTTTCATTTATAAAATTTTTAAAGGATATTCAAATAATAGTGATTATGTAAAAATACATTTATAGCTCTTGAGTAATTTTTATTTTTATTTTTATTTTATTTTTTTAAACATATGTCTCCTGTATCTTAATTGTCTTCTTTTTTTTTTAAATTGGGGTATTGGGGGAGAGGAACAGCATTGGGAAATTGGGGAAGCGGAACAGACAAGTTGCTGTCTTTTTGTTCTTCAGTCTAGTTGCGAGGATGTTGCTTCACTGGCCCATGTTGGTATCGTCATTGCGCTCTTCCTGGATGAGGCAGATCGGTTGCCGGCCTCTGGATGTCGCTCACCGTGGCTATTGGCAGCTCACGCTGGCTGCCAGCCACTCATGCTGGCTGCGGGCCGCTCACTGTAGCCTATGGCAGCCCACTGTAGCAGGGGCTGCAGCCGACACCATTGCAGAGGCTCGCAGTCCAGCTCCAGGTGGAGTTGTTGTTAACTGTAGAGTGCAGTGTCACTGGCCCTCATATGTGGGATCCGAACCGGGGCCGCTGGCATCCTCAAACCAGCTCTTAACCAATGTGCCACTCGGCTGGCCCTTGAGTAATTTTTAAATTGTTGTGAGGGACAGGATTGGCTCTTCCAGCGGTCAGCAAACTTTTTAGAAAGAACCTACCCAAAGAGCTACATGTGGTTTGCGAGCTGTAGTTTGCTGACCTCTGGTCGCCACTAGTTTAAACGTATTATAAAGTAAATAAAAATACTTTAGCATGTCTCTGTACTTTCAAATTAAATGTTAAATAACCTAGTCATGAAACATTCACTTCCAGATGCTACACTAGGTGCTGAGAATGGAGCATGTAAATGACATTTTTTCAGATTTCAAGGCACTCAGAGGCTAAGAGAAAAATATTTTAATGGCATAATCAATGAAACAAGAAGCTTGTATAATGTGCAGAGGTAACAGAGGATGTGATGATTACCAATGGAGGTCGGGACTCAGATAGCTTTTGGGGTGGGGGAAGAAGGCGGGGGGAGACAAACTTATGCTTGTATTTGAAGGTACAGAGACCTGAACTAATTTCGTGTGTTCAGGTGTCCACATGCAGTTTGATGTTGCCAGAAAGTAAAGTTGAGGGGTGGGATAGAGAGAGGTAAAATAAACTTGGTAAAAGTGAGATCATGAAGGGTCTTACAGTCAAAGGATTGTGACTTCTGTATGCATCCATTGATCCCATTACCTGCCCATTGAAGAGCATGGAAAGACTATTACTTCAACTCAGAGGGCAATGTACTGATAGAGATCTGTGCTCATCATTGATATTTTGGTTAACATTTGCTAGACTCAAGGTAGATGGTGATTTCTAACGTGGAAACCCCGAGGAACCCTTTGAAGGTGACCATTAGTAAGAATTAAATGATATTTATGGTCTCAAATAATAATTCCTTTCTTTAGCTTGTTCTGTGTTTGTTGGAAATTTTGACACCACCTGTAAGATAAGCTGTTACTCATATCTCAATATTTCTTCAGCAAATTGCACGGGCCTCTTTTCATTATTAGTCATATGATATCAAATGACTTGTTTCTGTGCCTCTCCTCTCCACTAGGCCTTGAAGTCTTGGTATCCCCAATGCACAGAGCAGCTGCTCAATAAATATTCAAACTCTTTATTTTCTAGACTTAATAATTTTCAGTGACATTAAGAAAAAATATCACGTTTTTATCAATCAAATTGATTTTGGCTACCATAGTGATTATGTATGTGATTAAATTTTAAACCATCTTGTTACTCAACTGTATTTTCACAGAAGAATTTTGATGGACTATTATTCAAAATTAATTGAATATTGGATATTGGGCTCTGTCCTAAATGTTGGAGATATAAAAATGAAAATACATGCTTTCTGGTCTCACATAGTTTCCAATCTCTGTCCTTGGATACATGCAAACAATTGAAATACAATAAGAAAACAGAGGTGTGTAAAAAAAAAATACAGTAGGTAAAGCTGTACCCAGCTCAGCTTGAGATGATAGTAAAACTTTGACAGGGGATGGAACATTTGATCTGGTGTCAATATATTAGTTTTCAGGCAAGTAGGAAGGGGATCGATTGGGAGTTTTATGGTGGAGATAGTCTTGGAAAGGAGAAAACCTCCTTACATCTCTAACAATGTAGAGGTGGAAACAAGACAGGTATAGATGAAATAAATTTATGAGGAAAGCTGTAAGCACTGAAGAAACACATGCTTGGTAATCAGTATATTTCAATGGTAGAAAAATTTGTGCCACCTTCCTATAAGTAGCTTAAAATTAAAAAAAAAATAGCCATATATATATTCATTATGGAAAGCTAGACCATTCTTTCCAGAATGTTATCTTTGAATATATTTATATGTACATTTTAAGCAAATTTGTGATATTATACTTGATATTTTGTCACTGGAAATTTTCATTTCATGATAAAGTGGCCACTTTACAAATATATGAGATTTTTACAACATCATTTTAAGTGGTTAAATAGTCTTTTAATTAATGTATCCCAATCTATTAACTATTGCATTATTTTTGTTTCTATTTTTATTTGCAATACATCATGCCATTGACGTCCTTGATAACTGAACATTTGCTAAATGTTTCAACATAACCTTTATTTTTAGGATAAATTATGTAAGTGGAATTGTTAGATGATAGTGTATGTATGTATTTGAATATTTTGAAATAGTTTCGAGTCATCCTCTAGAAATCTAGTAACAATTTTAAGCATGGCTCCCTTTCATTTCTCTTCTCTTTTCTCTTCTCTCTCCTTTCTCTTTTATTTTTTATAGGTATAAAACTATTTATTCAAGATAAGTGTGGTTAGGACCTTGCTGATTGGTTAGTAGAATATAGTTGAAGGTGTTACACATTTCTAAGGATACTCAGATAATCATTTCACCATCAAGTGTATGTGACATCTTTCTGACTGCTCTCCTTCACTTTTTAAGAGTTTTCTAAACTTTAAATTTAACTACTTCATTAATTTTTTATTAACTTCAGGTGTACAAAACAGCATAGTGATTAGACATTTATATACCTCACAGAGTAATAATCCCAATAAGTCTATTACCCATCTAACACTGTACATAATTTTTACAGTATTATTGGCTATATCACCTATGCAGTACTATATATCTCTGTGACTATTTTTTAATTTTAATTGACATTCAATATTATTTTATATTAGTTTCAGGTGTACAGCATAGTGGTTAGACATTTATGTAATTTATGAAGCGATACCCGAATACGTCTAGTACCCATCTGACACTATACATAGTTTTTATAATATTATTGACTATGTCCCCCATACTGTAGTTAATTATCCATGACTGTTTTGTAACTATCAATTTGTGCTTCATAAACTCTTTACCTCTCTCAACCAGCCCCCCAAATTCCCTCCCCTCTGGCAACCATCAGTTTGTTCTCCTTATTTGTGGGTCTGTTTCTATTATGTTTGCGCTTTATTTTGTTCTTTACATTCCACGTATAAATGAGATCATATGGTTTTTGTCTTTCTCAGTCTGACTTATTTCACTTAGCATAATACCTTCTAGGTCCATCCATGTTGTCATAAATGGTAATATTTCATGCTTCTTTGTGGCACAGTCATATTTCATTGTATAAATATACCACAATTTCTTTATCTAATCATGTATTGATTGGCATTTTGGCTGTTTCCATATCTTGGCTATTGTAAATAGCACTGCAGTGAACATAAGGGTGCATATATCTTTTTGAATGAGTGTTTTGGATTTCTTTGGGTAAATACCCAGGAGTAGAATTGCTTGGATATAAGGTAGTTCTATTTGTAAATTTTTGAGGAACCTCCATACTGTTTTCCATAGTGTCTGCACCAGTTTGCAATCCCACCAACAGTGCACGTGGGTTCCCTTTGCTCCACGTCTTCATCAACAGCCATTGTTTGTTAGTCATTCTGAAAGTAGTGAGGTGGTATCACATTGTGGTTTTTATTTGCATTTATCTGATAATTAATGACATTGAGCATATTTTCATATGTCTATTGAGCATCTGTATGTCCTTTTTGGAGAAATGACTATTCAGATCCTCTTCCCATTTGTTCATTGGATTGTTTGTGTTTTTAATGTTGAGTTATGAGTTTTTTAAAATAGATTCTTTATATTCAAGATACAATATTTAATATTTTGATAATAGTGATATATATTTAAGTATTTCAACCACTTTTTTCTATCATCAGCTATTATATTCCTCTTAACAATTATAATTTACAAAGTTTCAGTATTTTCCTTAGCTTTTCTTATTTCTTCAAATATATTAGTGTTACTAAAAGGAGGCTTAAATCAGGTATTCTTTTGCAATTGTGTTGTGATTTATATTTGAGAGATTGTAAATTTTTAATGTGGTCTGTTTTCATTTTATAAGAAACTAAACACAAATTAAAGCCAAAATACAGAGCAGGAAGGCACACTAATGATTATCCAGCTTTTAGTCCAATCCTCTCACACTGCGAATAGAAAGTCTATTTGCAGAAAAATTTTGCTATTAGGCCAGTATAGCAGCTTTTTAATTATTAAAGAAGCCTCTCAGATCTTTGAAAATCTACACAACATCACAGATTTTTTTCTCCTTTGTAGCCATGCTCACTCTCAGAATATATTTAGAAACATTGATGCTTAAGCAAATGTGTAATACATGTGGTCAAAGCAATGCAGCATAAGTGTAAGTTTGCCCCCGGGAATGAAAAACTAGAGTTTTGATGTTTGTGCTTAAATATTTAGTACCTAGGCCAGCTCTAGGCAGAATTGGTAAACATATCTTTGGCATTTTCATCTTCTTCTAGCTCCTTTCTATATGAGACTACTGATGTTCTTGGTCCTAAGTCTGTGATCGTCTACTGACCACTGCCCTCATTACATCTCAACTCTCTTTCACTGAAGTTTCCAACACACATCCTTTTGCCCTCCCAACTACCTTTTCTCTCCAGCCCGTCTTTCTGCCTTCAAGTCTTCTCCAAGCTTCATATTCAGTATATGGCATAGGAATTGCATAAGACAATGGGCTATTCAGACTATGGGGAAAAGCTACAGTGTTGAAATGTTCTTGAAAGTAGACCAGAGACAAGAATACTTAGTTGAAACACAACCAGCAAGTGCATTATATTAAAAGGAATAGAAATGAATCATAGATCAGGGAATGATTATGTGAATTGGGAGCTAACGGAAAAGCATCCAGTGAATGGCAAAACTAGAGAGAAAAGTACAGAAATTTGTTTGGAGAGATAAGTTGAGTTCACCCCAGGACAAATAATATGAATGACCTTTAGATAGTGATGAAGGTCTAGTTAAGGATCAATATAGCAGACATTGCACTCTGGCTTCCAGTATTTTTATAGGTATCTTGACAAGCATTTTTACATATGCTGGGCTTGAAAGTGGAAGACATCTTCCAGGCATCCTATAACCCTTGAAATTCAATAGCTAACTTATATAAAAATTAGCCAGTTTTACAAATGTATCCCTACTAGATAATAATTAGAAAAGACAGGGCCAGCTGAGTGGCGCATTGGTTAAGAGTTGGTTTTGGGATGCCAGCGGCCCAGGTTCGGATCCCACATATGAGGGCCAGTGACACTGCCCTCTACAGCTAACAACAGCTCCACCTGGAGCTGGGCTGTGCAAGCCCCGGCGATGGTGTAGGCTGCAGCCCCTGCAGCAGTGGGCTGCCATAGGCTACAGTGAGTGGCCGGCAGCCAGTGTGAGCAGCTGACAGCCAGCATGAGCTACCAGTAGCTGCGGTGAGCGACCATCCAGAGGCCGGCGACCAATCTGCCTCATCCAGGAAGAGCGCAATGATGATACCAACATGGGCCAGTGAAGCAACGTCCTCCGCAACTAGACTGAAGAACAAAAATACAGCAACTTGTCTGTTCCCCTTCCCTGATTCCCCAACGCTGTTCTCCTCCCCCAATTCCCCAATAAAATCTTTAAAAATAATAATAATTAGAAAAGACACAAATAATTAACCATTATTTATTCACAAAAGTCATCCAGGACTCCCCCTTGCCCTTCCTTGTACAGTTTCCTTTTTAAAATTTGTAATAAAAGCTAAGCCTTATAGAGTGCTTCATGTTACATTTCTGTTTTAAGTGCTTTATATGTAAACTCATTTCATATCCAATTCATTTTCCATTTCATTATATATAATGACATTTACAATTTATTACATATCCAAACTCATTTTTTCCTTACCAATACCTTAGGAGGTAGGAACAATTATTATCCTCATTTCAGATGAGGAAACTTAAGGGCAGAGAGGGCACATGACACACCCAGGGTCACATAGCTGGTGAGTGGCAGAGGTAGGATTTGAAACTAGGCACTGTGGCTTCAAAGCTCTGACACTTTACGAATATTCAGGCTACTGTCTCAACTAATGCTTTCCCCTTTTGTAACCAAAGAGAGGGATGATTGTGGTGGAATTCAGGATGAATTATTAAAGAGTGTTATCACCATAGTATATTTTCATACCGGTAGGATGCTGCCTTGCATTCATTCAGTCTTTTTGTACGTGCGTGGACTTTTGAAGTTATTCAACAACTACTGTCCAATACATGCCATCGTGATAGAGATACAAAGATGAGTATGAAATTATTTTCATCTTTTAGAAATTGAGAGTGAGTTAGATATGAAAACAGGTAAATGAAAATATGATGTATTACTGCTGTTACACAAGTATGGGCCAATATAATAGAACACAGATAATAGAGCAGTAATCTCCACTGGGAGATTTCTAAGAGTGTTCCTTGAAAACGTGACATTTATACTGGGAATTAAGCATTAAGGAGGTGTTTTTATGGCTAAGAAGAGGGAAAGGGACATTTCAACTAAGGAGCTTCTATGAGCAAGGCAAAGCATCATTAAAAATCCTGAGATCATTTTGGAAATAATGGGGACTTATGTGTGGCAGGAGCATGTGCTGCATGGTGAGGAATGGTTAAGAAGTGAGAAGAATTTCAAAGAGTATGTATACCAAGTAGAGCAATTTGTATTGTATTTCGTAGATACTGGGAGGTTTCCTTTGGACATTTTGATGCAGAAGGGTGATATGGAAATTTTTATTTGATGGGAAGATTCTGCTATAGGTTGTTACAGAATGGACTGTAGTGTAAGAAGCATCAGATAGGAGACTTAGGGAATTCCAAGCCAAATGTTTTGACAGCTAGAACTCAAATAGTGTTCATGCAGTTGGAGAAGAGGAATTGAATTTGAGATTTGCTTCTCAGATAGAATCAAGATTTGATAAATGACTGCAGATAGGGGATGAGGTATATTGAGGAGCAGCACCTTTGAAACTTCTAGCTTGTGAGATGGATTGTGTATTATTTACAATTCTGGTTAGCTGATGTACTAAAAATCCAATTTGATAATAGTTCAGACAAGGTAGGAGTTGATGAATGACTGGATCAAGGAAATGTGATAGGTATATATACACCATGGAATATTATTTATCTTCAAGAAAGAACGAAATGTTGCCATTTGTGACAACATGGATGAACCAAGAAGACATTATGCTAAGTAAAATAAGCCAGATTCAGAAAGACAAATGCTGCATGATCTCAGCTATGTATGGAATCTAAACCAGTCAAACTCATAGGAGCAGAGAAAAGATGATTTCCAGAATTTGGGGAGTAGGGAGAAAAAAATTGGGAGATGTTTGTCATGGGCTACAAAGTTTCAGTTACAAGATGAACTTATGGAGAACAACAGGATTATAGTTAACAGCACTGTATTGTATACTCCAGTTTTGCTAAGAGGCTAATTCTTACTTGTTCCCACAACATTTGGGGGGGAAAAAAAACAGGAAAGAAAAAGGAAAAGGTAAGTGTGAAGTGATGGATATGTAAATTAGTTTGATTGTGGTATATACTTACAGAGGGTGCGAAAAAAGTATACATATTTTAAGAAAGGAAAATTGTATTAAAGTTGTAATAATCAAATTATACCAATAACACGTCATGTTTGACTTCTGCAATTACAAGAGGTGCTCAAAGTGATTACCAACAGCATCCAGATACTTTTGATTACAGCGAACTACTGCTTGAGTAACATTGACCAAAGTGTCCACTGGTATACAGTTTTTTGGCACTCCTGATATGTGACATACATCAAATCATCAAGTTGTACACCTTAAATATATATATATATATTGAACTGTCAGTCATTCAAAAAATAAGGCAAGCATTTATTTCTCTTTCAGCCAAACAATCCAGGCTTAGCAGTCTAGAGATAATATGAGGTTCCCTGGTATTGTGGATCCAGATACATTTTTCCTGGTTGCTCTACCTTCCCTCAGGGTGACACCTTCATTCATATTGTTGAACAGTTCTCATCACCAAGGTAGTTAGTTCTACAGTCCATCAAATAGGAAGGAGCAAAAGGGAGAAGAGGTCATCAGGAAGTCTGGTCCCATTCTAGATTGGCCAGAACAGTCACATAGCCATTTCTAGAAGTAAGGAAGGCTGGGAATTGTAGTCTTTATTCAGGATGGCCATGTACTCAGCTTAAACTTGGAGGTTATATTGTTAAAGGAAAATAGGAAGAATGGATATTGATGTACAATTAGTTCAGCTATAGAATACCTGATGACCAAATGCATAGCAACGGAGGAGGTAGCACAGATTTTGGGAGATAATGAGTTCCAGTTTGGATATATTAAATTTTAAGTGTCTGTGAGACCATCTGATAGCTATGTCCAAAAAGCAGTTTGAAATAAGGGTTTATCATGACAGATAAAATTGACAGTCATCAGCAATTGAAGCTATGTCAAATGAACTGGGGAGAGCATTGATAACGAAGACTAAAGACTAAGAATAGAATCTAAAAAACAACAACCTTGGAAAGAATGGATTGGAGATACGAGCAGAAGCCTAAAGTGTTAACAGAGCAGAGGAGATGGGCAGAGAGATAGGGAAGAATGACATTAGGATTCTCCTTCAAGGTCCTGAACCCTATTTCACTGCTGCCATAGCAGCACTCGGCAGCATCACTGCATAGATTACCATGCCCGTAAAAGTGATTCCACTCTACAGCCTTCTACCTATCAGGAAACAGCTTCCAGACTCCCTAGGAGTCCAGTCACAGTGGCCTCATGCCAATGGCCCAGGTGGAGTTAGAAACCACCAGTTGTACAACCAATCTGCATAGATGATTTTCTTCAGCAACACTTTGCTTTACAAGCATTCAGGACAGAATAGATACTCCTGTTGTTCCAAAGAGATCAATGGGTAAAATTTGAGGTTCCAGACTAGCTCAGAAAGTATGTGCAGTTTGGAACAAACACATAAAAGTAACAGGCAAAGGATCAACATTCTCAGAAAGATGACAAACACTTAAAACCATACATAGTGATATCTTAAAACTATGAACAGACGTGCTGATATAAAACCTAAAACAGAGTACTCACAAATAAATACTCTTTAAATAAGTGACTAGTTTTCCCTCTAGGAACCATCAATTTATTCTTAAGCAGGTTTGGGGGTGGGCATTTCTAGGGGGTGGGGATGGAAATAGCTCTCTAGGATGCATTTGAGATGCAAATAGGCATTGGATTATGTGTTCCTTTTTCTTTGACATTTCTTCCTTTTGAGCATTTACTAGGCTGTTTAGTTTGTGCTGCTCAGTTCAGTTGTTTCTTTTGACCTTATTTAGATAGATGGATTTAAACTTTGTATATGAATGGAACTTATTGGTAAAATTTCATCTAGCTTGGGGATGTTTAGGTAGTTTATTAAGAAGGTTTATTTACTATCTCTCACATAACTGGACTCTTGGATTAACACTGCACTATGTGCAGAAATAAACTTTGTGTCTTTAAAGTCTAAATAAAGACTTAACTATTTCAGGTGGTGCACTTAAAAAAAAACAGATGGAATACTGTGAAATGGTTGTTTGCTTGAGTTTAACTCATGTTGCCTTTTTTCATTCAACATTTATTGAGAGCCTTGTATTTAAATTAAACTGTGAAAAATGGACTAAAGACTTAATATCTAGGGAACAGGAGAAGAGGGGCTATATTATCAGTAATGATGAATCATTTCAAAAGCAGTTCAATTTTCCACGCTGTAAAAATGTCCCTCAGCTTCAGCAATTCTAAATAATGTAATTATGAAATAAATTAGAATCATGCCTTGCAAAATGCCTTATAATCATTCATTCAGTCAAGTCATTTACAATTTCATAGTCACAAATTCCTTGTTTGTAAAATGAGAATAATTATTCAAACATGGTAGTTATAAGAATGAAATCAATAGCACTTATCCTATAATTATTACCTCTAAATATCAGTTTTCGTGCCCTATTCCCTGTTCCACTAAAAGAGTTAGCCAATTAATTAATTCTCATAATATTCTTTTCTCAATGACAGTCAAGGGACTGTCCAAACCATTTGGTTATATTTGTTCAAACCCAAGTAAGAAGAGTAGGATAACAGTTCTTTGTTTCAGCATATTAATTTTCATTGGGACTGCTTTAACGTGTTCATTTTGTCCTCTAAAGTATATAATCTTTTTTAGAGGTAAGTACATGAAATAGTAATCCTTTCTCCATCTCTGATTATAATAAAAGTGTGCACTCCAGAAGAATGGCAATAACTGGCATTTATCTTGAATGCTTTATAATCTTTAACTTGCTCTCATATCCTTTATTGCATGTGATTCCACAGGGAACATTTTGCTCACACAGGAATATATTTTAACGTCCAACTGCTATTTTATCACCTTGGCTTTTTAAAATAACAGTTAACTTTTGCCTCACTGAGTTTGTTGACTTTCAGGTCCCCAGATATTCCTTATAAAAAAAACCCCACAGGTAAAAATCAGTTACCTGGTAGCAGCCTAATAGTTCATACTTTGCACTATGTACACTGGAATGTCTTTATCATGCCCACAATAAATAACAATTTGTTTCAGGAATGAGTTGGTGATTTCAGGGGCTCATATTGGGAGAGTATTAATATTTGGTATTTAAGCCACAGACATTTCACATTGACTGTAAAGGAACTAGCCATGTTATTAACTGTAGATTAACATACTATATAAAATATTGATGTGGTTTAGTCTGACTTTTTTTTTAATTAAACTTTTTTGGTGACATTAGTTAATAAAATTATATAGGTTTGAGCATACAATTCTATAACGTATTGTCTGTATATTGCATTGTATGTTCACCAACCAAATACTTTCTTATGGCAGAGTAGTATTCCATTTTGTATATGTACTACATCTTTATCCAATCATTCATCTATCAAGGACACTTCAGTTGTTTCCATGTTTTGGCCACTGTGAATAATTCTGCAATAAACATAGGATACATATATCTTTATGAATAAATGTTTTCAGATATTTGGGGCAGGTACCCAGAAGAGGGATTGCTGGGTCATATGGTAATTCTATTCTTAATTTTTTTGAGGAACCTCCATACTGTTTTCCATAGTGGCTGTACCAACTTACATTCCCACCACCAGTGTCTGAGGGTTCCTTTTCCCCGAAATCCTCTCCAACACTTGTTATTATTTGTCTTATTGATGATAACCATTCTAACAGGTGTGAGGTGGTATCGCATTGTGGTTTTGATTTGCATTTCTCTAATAGCTAGTGAAGCTGAGCATCTTTTCACATATCCATTGGCTGTTAGTTTGTCCTCTTGGGAGAAGTGTCTGTTCAGGGCCTATGCTCATTTTTTTTTTTTAAGGATTATTTTTTGTTGTTGTTGTGGTAGTGGTTGCTGAGTTGTATGTGTTCTTTATATGTTTTGGATATTAGCCCCTTATTGGAGACGTTTTTGGCACTTATCTTCTCCCAGTCAGTTGGTTGCCTCTTTATTTTGTTCATGGTTTCTTTTGCTGTGCAGAAGCTTTTTAGTTTAATATAGTCCCATTCATTTATTTTTGCTCTTACTTCCCTTGCCTTTGAGGTCAAATTCATAAAATACTCTCTGAACCCAAGGTCCATAAGCTTAGTACCTATGTTTTCTTCTATGTAGTTTATTGTTTCTGGTCTTATGTTTAAGTCTTTGATCCATTTTGAGTTCATTTTGGTATATGACGACAGATAGCAGTCTACTTTCATTTATTGCACGTGGCTTTCCAATTTTCCCAGCACCATTTATTTATGAGGCTGTCTTTTCTCCATTGTATGTTTTTGGCTCCTTTGTCGAAAATTATTTGTCCATATATATGTTGGTTTATTTCTGTGTTCTCAATTCTGTTCCATTGGTCTGTGTGTCTGTTTTTCTGTCAGTGCCATGCTGTTTTGAGTATTGTCACTTTGTAGTATAAACTAAAGTCAGGGAGTGTGATATCTCCAGTCTTGTTTTTTGTTTTTTGTTTTTTTTACCCTCAGGATTTCTTTAGCTACTCGGGGATCTTTTGCAATTCCATACAAGTCTGATGATTTCTTGTTCTATTTCTTTTAAAAATGGCACTGAGATTTTGACTGGGATTTCATTAAATCTGTACATATTGCTTTGGGTAATATGTCCATTTTAGCTTCCAATCCATGAAAATAGGATTTCTTTCTATTTCTTTGTGTCTTTGTCAATTTCCTTTAATAATGTCTTATAGTTTTCCATATATAGGCCCTTCATGTCCTTTGTTAAGTTTATTCCCAGGTATAATTCTCCTTTGTTGCAATTGCAAAAGAAATTGTTTTTTTTCTTTTCTTATTCTGAAATTTACTTTTTAAACTTATTATTATTATACCAGTGCTGGATTAGGTAACCTTCTTTCATAATGTTTCATTATCTTCTGTTTACCCTTTTTAATTTATTATCACACTATATTGGTTTAGTCCTTTACTTTTCTGCTAAAGAGTTAGCAACTTCAGAATAAAATTATGTCTCATTCTTTACTGCTGTCCTAGAACCTAGCACATATGTGCTCAATAGATATTTACTGAGTTCATGAATCACATGTATTTAGTTTCAGAAAAAGGGAAACCTGCGAAAAATTCCTTGAATGATAAAGGAATTCAACTTAATACTTGAGACCCAATCTGAAGAAGATTCTCACCTCATCTCTCTGAAGATTTTTTAGCTCTTTCACATCTCCAGGTTAAAACTTCACTATTATGCTGGCTTCCCCCAGGGAGCAAAAAATGACCACAACATGTGCCCCCAAATATTTAGGGCAAGAGACAGGGTCTGTGTCCCAAAGTGCTAGCAACAGCTCTGAATCTCATTCCAATTGAACCTTTTGAGGTCACATAACATCCTTGAACGGATAACTTTGGCCAGGCATAGAATATGCCGATTAGCTTGACTGAGAATATGTGTTCTGGCGCCCTGAAAACTAAATACAGTTAGGAGACAAATGAGTGCAAAAAAATTATTAAAAAAAAATTCACTAAAGTTAATGAATGGTATTCTAAGTCTCTAGTGCGTTTTAATAAAGTGTAGGGAAATGAGACATTTTTTTAAAATTTGTTTTAAATCTGAAAAGTATCACTCTAATAGTTCAAAAATTTTTGCACACATGTTTACACAAGTATATTTAAATCTGTTAGTAACAGTTCTGGTTGCATACTGAGATCCAAGACTTAAGTAAAAATTATGGTGGGCAACTAGCTTTATATTGTATGTACAGAAAATCTTCTACCACCTGCACACCCTACCAATGTATCCTCTTAAATCTATGAGGAAGTTTAGCCTTCAACATTGTATATATTTTTGATAATAGGAAAATGAGTAAATAACTGGATAAAGGCAAACAAACAAAAAAAAGAAAATGAAGGGAACGAAATTTTACAGAATCAGTTTTGCCTAGAGCCATCCCTGATGTTTCTGACTTCTTAAAAACTTGAAGTTGTGTGCACATTTAATTTACATTTTGAAGGGATATAGATGACTGAATGAAATATCCAAGAGGGAAAATTGTAGCAAGGGTGCCAAGACCAATATTATGGGGGCAGTGCTAAATGCACATACAACTTAAGACATCTTGTAGAATGACTGTTCATCAACTATTTACCTTCATGGCAGTCCTATTTCCGTCTTTTTCAACCCCATACAAATCTTGTCTGATCCTTCTTTTCTTACTCCCATACTGCCTTGCAATATCATCTAGTTCTTTTCATTTGAAAACTTGTCTCCTTAACTGAATGTAAACGTTCTGAGAGCAAGAACTTCGTTTTGTGCTTCTTTGGAATTAACCCCAGCATTATGTGAAGTTGCTCAGTAAATAATTGGTGCCAAATAGATACTTGTGGGAATTGGGTCAAGTGATCTATTTAACAGAAATTTGGGTAAACATGGTTGAACCACAGTGATGTGTTTGCCTAACATTTTTTTTTCACTGCAAAACAGATTGAAACTTAAATACTGACATGCAAAGTAAAAAATCCAATAAGAAAGACTGTTGAAAGACTTTCAATGGAAATAGAACCATTTGAAATTATTTTCTTTGCTTTTCTGATGCCAGGTTTCTAATGACTTTCAAACAAACAGATAATAAAGGAAGAAATTTTATATGTGTGTCACTGCATTTTTATGACTTGCATAAAATCTATAAAAATGTGAAGAGATGTACATGCTATAATGTTATTTAAACATTCTTCTTACATAGATGCAGAGAAATGGAGAGGGTGCAGTGTCATTATTGTTCCCATATTTTGTTGTTGTAAACAGTGAAGTCCTTGTCTTTTGTGAATTGTCAGCTTAAAACATTCTGCCAAAAATCTGCTAAAGCAAGTCCTTATTAGAATTAATCACAAGTGTCAGTTGAGACAGTGTTATCATTTTCATGTAATTTAAACAGACCATTATATCCTATGTGCAGAATATTTGCTTTCGTTTTAGATGTGGAGTGGGGCCATAATGAGATGCTAATGAGAGGAAGAGAATCTCTTGGCCTTGCTGAGACTCAAAATGCTAAGCTGCTGAGGTCACACCCTCTTGTATGTAGTGAAGATATTTTTTTGATCTCTCCTTTAATTTGTCTAGGCTGGCAGCAGCCTTTCCCCATCACATTGACCCAAATAATGGGGGATGGGGCAGGGCGGGGGGAGGAAGGGACTTTTCTGGAACTTCAGAATTTTTTCAGGTGGTCTAATAATTACATCTCCATGTGACAGACTAACAAGAGATAATAACCAAATTTAATTACATATGTGATATTGGAACCCCACCTACATGAGAGAGGTAGAGACCCCACATACTTGTACATGAGAGGTTCAATGACAGAAAGCAAAATGAGGTATGTATGACATTCTGAGCTAAGAATGAGGTAAAGTGTCTTGGGTCTTCAGAGTTGGGAGGGAGATCATTCGAAGGATGATAAGAAGGGCAGATGTTCAATAATTAGACATTTGCCCTGCCCTATAGTTAGGTCATGACAAAGTTATTTCTGGTGATAATTCTTATTATGGGCAAGGATCCTAATTTAAATTCTATGAGGGAGAGGTTAAAATTTTTCCTTAGCTTGCAGGGTCTTGATTGCCTTCAGCTCAACATAATCTGCATCCCACTGAGGCACATTTTGGGGTTACTCATTCTGAACCCCTACACAAGGATTCCAGACTGAACTGGGGAATCTCTATTTTATTCTCATCTAATCATTTGTCAAAGCTTGTAAATCCTTCCTTTGAAAATCCTGGCTGTATCCATTCATGGCATGCAGTGAAATATAGGAGAAACATCCCTGAATTGGAGGACAGAGAGCTTGGTGAGGTTTTGCTCTTTCTCTAGTTGTATGTATGACCTTGATAAAGTCACCTAATATTTCTTGGCCTCAGTTTATCCACTGCTAAGGCCCTCCCAGCTCAAATTCTGTGAGTCCTCTGCAGGCATTCTTCCTGTCTTTTGTCTTATCACACTTGAAGTTGGTAATAACCTTTTATCTGGTGCTTCTTGAATCTCACCTCCTAAGCCAGGGATCCTGACCACTGGCATATAAATCTTCCTGAAACATTACTTTACCTGCTCCTAAAACCTTCAGTCCTGTTTCTTTTGTGATAATTTATTGAGTTTATAAATACATATATGATTTGTGCACATTTCTATACACAGGTGTTCTATTTCAATGAAAAGGTTAAAAAAAACGAACAAACACACACACTTAAATGGCTGTCTGTGACCTCTCCCTGAAGAATGACTTATAAAATTTGAATTTAAGGCTCCCCCAACCATCTGGCTTCAAGATAAGTTTCCATTTAAGCCTCTACTACTTCAGTACTGGTTTCTGAACCTCGCTACATAGCAATATTCCTTGGAGAATTTTCTCTGTAGATTGAGGAACTTCAATGTGGAACTGAAAAGTATTTTTTTCTCTATTCTAGATGATTCTGACTCTGCTAATCCACTGTTAAATGTTTGAAAAACATTGTATTTGCCTCAGTATGCCTTTCCTTAAGACAGTGGTTCTCAAACTTCATTCCATGTGAGAATCACCTGGAGTGATTATTAAACTTTAGATTGTGGTGCCTATTACCAGGGTTTCCAATTCAGTAAGTTAGGAGGTCAGCCTGAGAATTTGCATTTCTTATCATTTCCCACATGATGCTGATGCTGCTGGTCCAGGGACCACACTTTGAGAAGCATGGAGCTATGTGAGTACCTTGCTCTGGAATGCCACTTCCTACACCATCTATACCTGCCAGTGTGTTACCATCATTCTGGTATTGCTTTCAAAGAGCAAGGTCCCAGATGGGCAAGATCGCTTTCCTCCACATTCTGCCCAACACTTTATTTCTTCCTGTGCTGTTATTTTTACACACTTCAATCAAAATTAGACAGTAATCTCCTTGAAACTTTATCATCTTTCTGTAAACATCCTATTACCATATCTGTGGCTCTGTGATTTGTACAAGAGAGAGAAATTTAATATACATTTTTGAATGAATGTCAACCACTTGAAAATTCCTTTTCATTTTTTTTCCCCCTACATTTTACTCATGGCTTTACACTTCCCCTTCCAATGTAACTTTTTTTAATCGCACAAATCATTCTTCGAGTAATAGTTCAGTTTAAAGTTTTAAAAGGCTCTGCTGAATACTGTTTTCAGGAAGATAAACTAAGCCACTGATTGCGTGATTTCTAAGATATGCTAATTCTTGCCTACCTTAAAAAAATAATCTTCTCTTAGTCACTGTTAATTAGCCTCAAGCGCCGTTACTTCAAATACGTTTTATCTGAAATTATCTTTTGCAATGATTCTTTTGCGGCTTTATTTTTATTTATTTATTTATTTATTTATTTATTTATTTATTAAAAGATTTTATTGGGGAATTGGGGGAGGGGAACAGCGTTGGGGAATTGGGGAAGGGAAACAGACAAGTGCTGTCCTTTTGTTCTTCAGTCTAGTTTTGCGGAGGATGTTGCTTCACTGGCCCATGTTGGCATCGTCATTGGCTCTTCCTGGGTGAGGCAGATCGGTCGCCAGCCTCTGGACGGCCACTCACCGTGGCTATTGGCAGCTCACGCTGGCTGCCGACCACTCACTGTAGCCTATGGCAGCCCACTGCAGCAGGGGCTGCAGCCTACTCCATCACCGGGCCGGGGCTCGCACAGCCCAGCTCCAGGTGGAGCTGTTGTTAGCTGTAGAGGGCAGTGTCACTGGCCCTCATATGTGGGATCCAAACCGGGGCCGCTGGCATCCCAAAACCAGCTCTTAACCAATGCGCCACTCTGCCGGCCCTCTTTTGTGGCTTTATTTTTAAAACTACCCCTCTCATTGCATCCCCGCATCCTACTTGTTAGGTGTCCTGGTAAATAAATGGCTTTGGTATTGTATGTATTCTGTTCAATTTATTTGCTAATAGACAAATAGAAAATAGCCCCCACTGACATATTTCACTCAGAGCCAGAATTTTAAGTGTTGGAAGATTTCTGTCAGTATGGAACACATTTCATTTTACATTTCTAGAGAAATAGGCTGAAGCCAGGTATGATGAAAGACTTGTGCTGCTCACAGATGGAACTGTGACGGAGCTGTAACTCTCTCTCCAGTTGTGATTTCATCCTGAAACTCTGTCTGGAATCAGTTGGACTCCATTTATTGAAACTCAGAAGGGAATTTCAAAGAACATCTCGTATGTGCTTGGAACTGTAGGACTCCCTACCTCCGGATGGCACTAAAAAAAAAAAAAAGAGTCAAGTTCTGTTGAAAGGCCTGAGAATGGGAGCCCAGAATTCATGGACTCTGAGAGAAGCAAAGCATCTCTTTTTGTCTTTTTATTTGGAAATGGGAGATTTTAAAAGCCTACGTATATATGATCAAAGATGTGTGTGGTCAGTATCCTTTTAGCAATATAATAGACAAGCAAGTAAGATAAAAGAGAAATAAAAACTATATCTGTGATAATGGAGGATGTCCAATTTTTAGATAATTTTCAAAAGCTCTATATTAAAAAAAATGTTTAGCTCTGCTTGATAGTAATTGAGCACTTTAATAATTCTTTTTCTTTTTAAATGTCAGTGTGAGAAGAGTTTAGTCTTATACCTAGTAGCCCATATTAGAGGGTAAAAATAAAAGTGCTTTAATAAGGGCACCATGAAAAGCAACACTTCCCAGTGAAATCATTGTACTGAGAAAGCAATTTTGTTTTCTAATTTTCCATTTATTTTAATAGTCCATTTTGTTTATCTTCTCCTGTCAGAAAGCTTTTCTTTGAGTTCGAGAAAGTACATTGCAATGCCTAGATTTTTATGCCTTTACTTTCTGGGGAAAAGGATTTATAATTTCAATCGAGTTTGATGAGACTGGGCAAGGGAAAAAATGCTAAGTGTAGCTATTTATTCTCCTATAAATTATTATTTTCTTACTGTGAAAAAGTTTCAGCTGTCTTTTAAAAGAAATAGGTGCACATAATAGAAAATTCAAATGCATAAAAATATATTAAATCAAAACTCACCTGTAAATCACTAGTTCGACTCCCCTTTGGCAACCACGGTTAACAGGTTTTTGTGTACATTTTAATTTATAACACACACACACACACACACACACACACACACACACACACACACACCCCAGAACTAGAATCGTGCTCTGTGTATCATATAAAAGCCTTGATTTTTCTGAAATATTTATAAAGTGCATACTTAGGGCCAACTGTGTGGCTCTTTGATTAAGAGTTGGCATGGGACTCCAGCTCTGAGCAGCAGGGCACTGGTTCGGATCCCACATGTGGGTCAGTGATGCTGCGCCCTCTGCAGCTAAGATGGTGAAGAACAACTCAGTCTGGAGCTGGGCTGCTGTGAGTTGCCAGCGACGGCGTAAGCTGCAGTGGGGCTGGCCGGCAGTTGGCTTGAGCTTTCGTGCGCTGCCATGAGCGGCTTTGAACGGCCGTCCAATGTCCAGCGAGCGACTGCCTTAGCCAGGAAGAGCGCAATGATAATACCAACATGGGCCAGTGAAGCAACATCCTCCACAACTAGATTGAAGAACAAAAGAACAGCAACTTGTCCGTTCCCCTTCCCCGATTCCCCAGTGCTGTTCCCCTCCCCAATTCCCCAATACAATAATTTTTTTAAAAAGTGTATACTTAAAAATGATGAGCAAAACTGATATAATAAAAAGAGAAATAAATGAGGATAGTTTATCATATATTTATATATACATACATACATACATACATACATACATACATACATATACATATACATATATATGAAACAAACTAACAGTACTCTATCCATTGGGAGAAAAGGGAAGGAGCTCCTCTTTATGTTTTAAAATGTTGATTCAGGAAGCTGATATTCATTTACTCAAAGATGTTTGCTACCATTCATTGCTTTTTTATGACCTATAAATGCTGTTAATTAGCTAGGAAGATAATGATCCCAGCAACATCATATCAGATATTTTCAATGGTATTTATTGTTATGATTTTATTGCACATTTCTAGTGTTGCTTCTTAATGAACTATAAAAAGTAATTTTTGGAGTGTTTGCCAGACTAGATCTCATGAGTGCACAGTCCCTAATAAAGTGTGTGATAGACTTCTAGAAGTAGAATTGATGGAGAAATTATTTTATATTTCAATATTATTTTAAATACACTGTACTATGTGAATTGGATGGAAATACAGCTAATATTTAACCCTGGTTGTGGAAGACTCACTCTTCAATTAATCAGATGGCAGGTGCCTACGGTAATGATCTGTACTTATAGAAAATATGAAATTTTGAGTTTTTATAGAAGCGAGACTAAATAGCTGATCCACTGTTAGATAAATCTGTAAGGTTGATAATTACGCCTTTCTTCCTGGTAGAGGTTGTTACGTGAAGGTAAATGATGTGTTCTCTCAGGTAGGGAGCTTGTCAGCCTGCCCTTGCTCTTTTCAGTCTCCTGTCCTCTGAATTAGTGTTTTCTCACCCACTGGGGAGGTGGGAGGCCCCAGGAAAGACTGGGTGTCCCCTTGGTAGTACCAGTGTTGCTTTTCCAGTGTAACTTGGCTTAGAGAGCATGATCTATCTAAACCTATCACTACTTCTTGTAGGTTGGGAAGGCACCCCAACACATTTTAGAACAAGGGGATATATTTCTCTAATGCTGCTTTATTACTTTATAAAATTGCAGTTTTCTAGAAACAGTTTTGATAACCTGTGTTCTTTCTTTTCATTTTTAAAATGCCAGCCCCTGCAATTAGAAAGGAGTCTCCTTGAGTGGCAGTGCTCAGTCTCTCATTGACCTCATTTGCGTTGACCTCATCTTGCGTTGGAAGCAGAATAAAATCGATTTGATGGATTTATTTATTGACTAGCTATTTGCATACTTGGCTCAGAATAGAATTCTCAATACTGCAATGAGTGGATTTTGTGCACACCTGAGTCCTCCACTACTTTATTTTGTTCTTTGATTTAAGAAGAATCCAACAACTTTCATTGCCCTTTACCAGTGCTTTTGGTGTCTAAGGAAGTTGATCATAGTGGTGCATAGCTTAGGAGTATTGGAGCCCTGCAGTAAAGAAGTAAATCTGGGAAATCCAGAGAGCCACCTTTAGCCTCATGGAGGGGTCACTGGCCTTTTTACATGAAAACTGTGCCTCAGGTGCCCTCTGTCCTTGAAGTGTACCATCCCACTTCCCATCCTTCTCTTTTGCTATTATTTGCTGTTCACATTGCAGAGAATGATGGAGGGAAGTTCTTGGTATTCCAGGCAGCCAGTATTGTTTCAGCACTTGAGCCTGTGAGTTAGAAAAGAGTATTATTCTTCTCAGTATGTTTTTTGTGAGGCTGGAAGAGTAGTATGTGGAGAATAAATGGCCTTTTCACAGTAGACACCCACACACTCTGTCATTTGTTGTTATGTTTCATATTGCTATTTACTGAAGATTTTTTCTTCTCTGGGGGTTGTGTTTTTGTCTGTTAGAAACTTCAGGTTTTTACTTTCTTTTTTTTCCAAAGAAACCATTTATGTAACTCCAAACCAAGTTGACCTGACAGTTATTTGTGGATTTAATACATGTGAAGGTGACCCAGGAGGCGTGGTTTTCTCTTCCTCCTGGGAGGCTTCCTCCATGTAACATTAAGTATTAAGTGTGTAATCATATGAAGTGGGGGAGTTGGCTTTGGACCAGGCATGTGTAGGCCTGGGCTTTGCTTTTCATTGAACCCATGACACCAGAAAAATCACTTTGCCTGTCTAAGACTCAGTTCCTTCTTGAGCGAAGAAACATCATGGGGTATTGTCATGTTTCTCGATTCCTACCTAGCCCACGGCCTGAACCAAGTAGGTGTTTTCAGTAAATAACTCTTCTCCCCACCAACCTTTGCTTTGTATGTTCTAGTATTTTCTGAGGTCAGTCTTCATCTTTCTAGAAGTCAGCATTTTCCAAAGTCTTGGTATCTCTTTTTTGACCTTTGAAACTATGTTTTTGTTTTACTGCTACTTAGAATTTAAAACGTTATGGAATTTGGAAGTTAGGGGAGATTTCCTAAACATTAGTAAGTATATTAAATTTTAGGAGAAAATATATATTCAAGACTAGCTTGGTCTGTACCACTACTAACATTTTGGCCTAGTGATTCTTTGTTGTGGGCGGCTGTTTACGACACTCTGGGCTGTTTAGCAGCATCCCTGGCTTTCATTAGATGTCAGTAGCTCCACCTTCCCAGTTGTAACAACCAAAAATATCTCTAGCCATTAGCAAATGTCCCGGGTAGGGCAAAATCACCCCTGATTGAGGATTGCCAGTCAATAGGGAAAGGAAGACTAGACATAGATGCTTTTTAAACATATAGCCTTTCATAATGCAAATGTCATCCTTTATTGTGACATTAGGAATTTGGTATCTTCTAGAAACCTCTTTTCTCATTCTGATTATACTAGAGAGTAGAAACTTTTATTAATATTTAAAATATTTATCACTATAATGTATTTTATTTATTTATTTATTTATTTATTTATTTATTTTTTTTTAAAGATTTTATTGGGGAATTGGTGGAGGGGAACAGCGTTGGGGAATCAGGGAAGGGGAACAGACAAGCCGCTGTCCCTTTGTTCTTCAGTCCAGTTGCGGAGGACGTTGCTTCACTGTTGGTATCGTCATTGCGCTCTTCCCGGATGAGGCAGATCGGTCTCCGGCCTCTGGATGTCGCTCACCGCGGCTATTGGCAGCTCACTCTTGGCTGCCAGCCGCTCACGCTGGCTGCAGGCCACTCACTGCAGCCCATGGCAGCCCACTGCAGCAGGGGCTGCAGCCCACACCATCACCGGGGCTCGCACAGCCCAGCTCCAGGTGGAGCCGTTGTTAGCTGTAGAGGGCAGTGTCACTGGCCCCCATGTGGGATCCGAACCGGGGCCGCTGGCATCCCAAAACCAGCGCTTAACCAATGCGCCACTCGGCCGGCCCACTATAATGTATTTTAAATCATTAATTTTTTTGAAAAAAAATGGAGTTGAGCACATATGTGTCCTATGTAAATGAGTACTTAAAAATAAATAAGATAAGGCAGTATTCATTTAAAAGTTAAGAACGTTAAGTCAGACTGCCTGTGTTCAGAGGCTGGTTCCGGCATTTCTGACTATGTGACTTAAACAATGAGCATCTCTTTTAATCATTCATAAAATAATAGTACTACTTGCTTTCACACACTTGTTGATAAAATTAAACACAATCACACATATGAAGCACTTCATGCAGTGGTTGATGTGTGATAAGTACTTAAAGAATATTAATTGTGACAGATGTTATTATCTACATCAATAGCATTGCCATGAAGGGAACTGTGCTCACTCAAGAGAACAGCATCTAATCCTGAGTGGAGGAGTGGCAGCAACAGCAGCAGGCTTTCTGGAAATGAGGAGCTCTGAGCTGAGCCCGGTAGGACTAGGTCAGCCAAATAATAGCAAGATGAAGACGCAAGGGCAAGGGCATTCCAAATTGATCTGGGATATAGAAACAGATAAATATATTTGTTTCTTTGAACTATTTAAAAGCACAGTTATTGTTCAATCTGTATTTCTCAGGTCACAACTCGTACTTCATAAGAGTGTATTTTACTATTAAAAAAGCTTCATAAGATGTTCTTTATACCATTTTAATGACACATTGATTTTAAATGATCCCTGTATTTTTCCTTGAGAACTACATGCTTATCTTGTCTAATCTTAAGATTCCTTCTTGTCACAGACCAAGGGAAGCCTAGCTATTTTCTACTTTCTTTTGCTTCTTTACAAATAATGTTAAAGCAGAAGTTTTAATTTAATGGTGGTTTTCTGTCTTTTACTTCCATGTTAGCTACCGTAATTTTACTAGAGTAGGTATCTAATCACCCTTGGGTAGCTCCCAATGAATGCTTAGCTGCCCTGGTGAGTAAAGTGTAATATTCAGACACCAGCCATGCTCCTTTTTAATACAAATGACATGGTGCTATCTCTATCATATATGTAGGCTTCTGTGAGCCACAGAATAAGCAATGGGGTAGCTAGGACAAGTTTACAGGTGAGAAAACTTATAGGCTCAAAATATTTGTTACTTAGCTAGGTTGACTCAGTAAATATCAGAACTAAACAGGGAAACCAGGTCTTCTGACTCCAAAGCCTTCTATTTCTACTACATATACAATTGTGTATTAGAATCTACCCTATGAGGTCATAACACCTCTTTTCAAAGACCTCTTATTAGCTGTGTAGGTGGAGTGATGTTCTCCAGAAAAGCTCAGCATCTTTTTCATCTGTTTTATATTTTATAATCCTAAACTACTGTGAATAGACTACTGATTATTTTAACTTATAACTAGTTTCACTTTCTTTTATGGTTCAAGAAGACTGTATTAGAATCCGTTACAGCATTTACATGATTCTAAATAATCACATATCTTATCTATTCTTGTGTGCTTTCTGAGGACATCTGTGACTTTATCTTTGACACATTTTACAGTTTCTCTCACTGAATTCCACACCTATTGGAAGTTCTTTGGACAACTGACTACTGAGTTTGCTAGGGTGGACCAGACAATTCTTTAATTTTGACCATTTTATAAGATAGGTGATTGTAGTAGCCAGCTTCCAGATGCTCCACAGTGACCCTGCTCCCTGGTATTCATGCCCTTGAGAAGTTTCCTCCCATTTGGAATAGAGATGACTTGTATAACCAGTAGGATGTTGCTGGGAAGACAGAGTGTGACTTCCAAGGATAGGTCATAAAACCCACTATAGCTTCCGTCTTGTTCTTTTCTATCACTTGTTCTGAGGGGAAGCCAGTGGCCATCTTATGAGGACACAGGCCTTTTTTGAGGAAGCTCTGTGGAGAGGAGCACATGATAAGGCACTGAGACCCTTTGTCAAGTCATGTGAGTGAGCCACCCAGGAAGTAGATCCTTCAGCCTTCAGATGACTGCAAACCCTGGTTAACATTTTGACTGTAGCACCATGAGAGACACTACTCTAGAACCAGCCAACTAAACTGCTACCAAAGTCATGACTCAGAAAATACAAAATAATAAATGCTTATTGTTTTAAGCCCCTAGGTTTAATTTGTTGAATTGAACAATAGTTAATATAGGACTTATGTGGAGTAATTTTCAAATTTTTATTAGATACTATTAAAACACATGATATGTTAAGTGCTCTGCATATTGTTTTGCTATTTGAAATAGAATATACATTGATCATCTATACCCAATATAATTAAATGATGATCCTAATAATTGATTTTATAATCATTTAATGTTTTAAATTTAAAATAAATGTGATAAATGGAAAGCATTTGTGAAATAGCAGTATTAGGCAATTGTAAACTATTGAATTAATCTCTAAACTGTTGCAGTATATTTTTAACATGTATGTAATTTCTCATAATATTAATAAAATAGATTAAAGAGATTTGTTCTTTAAAAAATGGTTGTAGGGCTGGCCGAGTGGGGCGCGGTGGTTAAATGCTGGCTTGGGACGCCAGTGGCCCCGGTTCGGGTCCCACATATGAGGGCCAGGGACACTGCCCTCAAAAAAAAAAAAAAATGGTTGCTGGAGGGTCTGTTGCCATCATGAACGATGTGGTAACTATCCGGACCAGGAAGTTCATGACCAATAGACTACTTCAAAGGAAAAAATGGTCATTGATGTCCTTCACCCTGGGAAGGCAACAGTACCTAAGACAGAAATTTGGGAAAAACTAGCCAAAATGTACAAGACTACACCAGATGTCATCTTTGTATTTGGATTCGGAACCCATTTTGGTGGTGGCAAGACAACTGGCTTTGGCATGATTTATGATTCCTTGGATTATGCAAAGAAAAATGAACCCAAACATAGACTTGCAAGACATGGCCTGTATGAGAAGAAAAAGACCTCAATAAAACAGCGAAAGGAATGCAAGAACAGAATGAAGAAAGTTAGGGGGACTGCATAGGCCAATGTTGGTGCTGGCAAAAAGTGAGGTGGAGATTGGATGACAGAAGGAGTAAAGATTCGTCAGTGACTTTGTGGTGACTGAGCAGATTTTTCACGAGAGGGTTAATAAACTAAGAACTTTTATGTGAAAAAAAATTGTGGTAATGAATGTTACCTTTAAGTTAGTATTTTATAAAATTTATTGATTGATTTTATAGTGCCTCCGAGAAATAGACAGAAGGAAGAAGAAAGGAAGAAAGATAAGGCAGTAAATATTATTAGCTTTTATCTACAAACCAAGAATTGAAAGCACATGATGTCTAAATAAACTGTCAGTAGTCTTGTTGGGTTTCTTTTTGTATTAAAGGGGCTTACGGTTTTTTTTAGTGTATTGTCAGGATAGGTTTGTGTTACATAACCAAGAACTGTAGCTTTGAAATCTAAGGGACGTCAAGATTCAATCAGGAGATTTGCTCTCAAAATAGAAACCTTGATGTCATAATCATTGAAAATACGTCCTTATAAACCAGCTTAGTAGTATAGTGAATACTTTTAGTATAATATGCTTCCTTTATAAAATAATTTTATTGTACTTTGCCATCTTTTGAAACAGTGGTTTATTTCATTGGCATAACATAACGATCACTGCCAACCATGATCCTTCATGCTTCCTCAGAAAATAAAGCTGTCTCCTTGCCCGCCTGAAGTTTATGAATGCTGTAAAGCTTCACAAAGCTTCCTGAAATATTTAAGAAGAATGCATATCCATCAATAATATTTTTTAGATTCCATAAGCTTCTGCTGATTAAGGTTGTAAACCATATCAGACAGATCCAGAAATCAGACCCTAAGTCTTTTCTGCTGGCCACAGCAATTGCCTTTCATTATTTCCTCTTACTTTGACAATTTACTCCATCAGTAAAGTAAATAAAATATATATATATTAGAAATATAGCTGTGAATCTTAGCACACTTTCTTGTGTTGAGCTTTTATGGCAGATGTGCTTGGCCTTGTAAACAGACATTCCATAGTCCTGCAGATGGTGTGTCCTGTCGGTTGGTTTACACATGATGTGTGGCGTTCATTGGTTTTGTACGATTGAAGGCATACATGCTTTGGCTATCACAGGGAACATGTGGGCAAGAGAAATGAATAAGTAGAGTTGTCATAGTGTGAATTACTGTCTTGAAATCACCATTTTTCTTTATGTGTACCCCTGTTTGTTTGTTTTTTTGGAAGGCAGTGTCACTGGCCCTCATGTGGGACCTGAACCTGGGCCGCTGGCTTCCCAGGCCAGTGCCTAACCACCGCGCCACTCGGCCAGCCCCCTCTGTTTTTTTTGTTTTAAGGAACACGAGGAAGCATTTTATTTTCAAAATGACTTTGGAGTAGATGAGTTTTTTAAGGGAGGAGAGTGGAATTGAAAGTTTGAGTAACGAATTCCTAATCTCTCTCTCTCTTTAATATCACACACACACACACACACACACACACACACACACACACACACACTTGGTTTGGAAGCTTTCAAATATTTAAAGATCCTATTTCGGTAAAGGGTTTAATAAAAGCTTGTGAAAGGTAAAGATTTCTGAATTGATTTCTGTTGTTAAAATATAAACACATTGTCTTCATTGTAAAACTAAGGATATTTTTCATTTGTTGTAGAGTAACTTTTAGACCAATTCATAAAAATATGGGTAGTTTTGGGAAAGGCTATAGATGATGCAGTTATGCACCTAAGATTCAGTCTTCCTCTCCTCCTGTCTCCAACTTTTCCACACACCAGCTATGAAGCCTGAGCCAATTTACTTATCTTTCCAAGCCTCATGTTTCTCTTCTTTATGATGGAGTTTTGTGAAAATTGTAGATGATGAAAATCACTTACCTTATCCTACTTCATATGAAGTAGTTGTTCAATAAATAAAGCCACTTTTGTTAAACATAATGATGTTGGGCAGATGTTGCTGAGTCAAAAATGCAGATAGCCCAATGGAATCTATTCACCTAAAGATTTACTTGTGCTCATGCCCAGTCTTCAAAATAACACTTGTGATTTTGAACGTCCATTTTGTAAAAAATAGACCAAGGCAGCTGGCTGCTAAAAGAGCACAAAAATAAAAAAAAGTTTTGGCATTTATATGAAATAATTGGATGAACAATTAAAAATGTAGCAAATCATGAAAACCAAAAGTCACAATATATCAGAATCAATTTAAAAAGTTGAAAAACAGAAGTGACATTATGGTCAAAGTTTGAAATAGGTGTAGATATGACAGCTTGGGTGGGAGAGAAGTTGGAGACAATGAGGAATTGCAAAACAAGTGGCTCAAATGTTTTTCTTTCTTTTTTTTTTTTTGGAGGGCAGTGTCACTGGCCCTCATATGTGGGACCGAACCGGGACCGCTGGCTTCCCAAGCCAGCGCTTAACCACTGCACCACTTGACCGGCCCATTTTTCTTTTTTTTTTAAAATTAGTTTCAGCCGGCCGAGTGGCGTGGTGGTTAAGCGCTGGCCTTGGAAGCCAGCGGCCCCGGTTCGGTCCCACATATGAGGGCCAGTGACACTGCCCTCAAAAAAAAAAAAATAAAAATAAAATAAAATAAAATTAGTTTCAGATATACCAAATGTCATACGATTAGACGTTTATCTACCTCTCAGTGATGGCCCTGACAAGCCTAGTACCCACCTGACACTGAACATGGGTATTACAATATGATTGACTATATTCCCCATGCTCTACTTGATACCCATGTGAATACTTTTTGAATTATAGTTGACATTCAGTATTATTTTATATTAGTTTTAGGTGTACAGCGTAGGTTAGACATTTATATAATTTATGAGGTTATCCCTCTGATAAGTCTATTACCCACTGAAATGATACATAGTCGAATTTTTATTGCTTTAGATAGGCTATTCTTAAAGAAGGATTGGATTTTTGATGTGTTCTAGTTTATTCAGTAACTGCCTTTCTGTGAGATATATTAGAAATGATAAGCAAACAATTGTGTTTATCATTTACAAATTCATCATTTATAAAATTATTTTCCCTATATTTCTTGTATCAATCACTAAAAACTCCCAGCGGTTAGTTAGTTAAGAACTGTTGAGCCCTATTTTTTTGCTGTGATTGTAGACACTCATATAAACCATGTTCTCCCCAACAAATCACTCAACAACCCATCAGATCTGAGAAATGAACCACTGTAGCCTCTGGGTAAAATCATCACCTTGTTTAAGTCCTAAAGAAGAAGCCAGAAGCTAATACAATTGGCACTATACTCTCAATCACAAAGCTCCATTGCATACCACCTTTGAGCTTAAGAAGTCTCACCAAAAGAAGATGACCCCACAAATGCCAGTCACATAATTTACTTTTCACTACACATCCTATAATTTTACATCTTAGAATCAGAGAAATAGTAAGATTTGGGTGAATATAATGTCTAGGCTTCTATGGTGGGGGATGGTAGATACATTCAAGTATAAGGTTCATGGTCTTCTGACAAGAATGTCATGACTCCCTTATCTTTCTAGAGTAGCACTTGCCCCAGTCATTGTTATTATTTCATCATACAGATTAGGAAATTGAGTAGAGGAGGCAGGAGACACAGAGTCTGATTCCAAGCCTGCAGTGTTTTTCCGCCACACCACACTCATCAATGTCCATTCTGTCTGCGTGATGCTCCCCCATATGCAGTTTTCATTGGGAGCTGGAGGAGAAATGATTATGGAAGCACCAAGAACACATGACACATAAAATAGTTGTATTTGTTCCAAAATATTTAAAAAGGCAATAAAGTCCTCGTATTTTAGTTCCTGGCTTTGGCACATTGTGTTATATTATTCCCATTAATTTTTATGTGAATTTATGAAACATAAAGTTGGATGAGATATATACATACACACATGTGCGCGCGCGCACACACACACACACACACACACACACACACCAGGGGTGCCAAAAAAGTGTATTTGCCATCATCAGAAATGCCTGGATGCTGTTGGTAACCACTTTGAGCACCTCTTGTAATTGCAGAAGTCAAACGTGATTTGTATTCATCTTTTGTTATCAGTATATATTATTACCATTTTAATACAGTTTTTTCCTTCCTTAAAATTTGTATACATATTTTGCACTGTGTGTGTGTATTATATACACTTTAATATGTGTGCATCTGTAATTTACATATTTTAAAACTTCATTGTTCACCACATTATCTGGTTGTATTAACACTACTGAGATTTAGATGCAGACACAGAAATTCTGTTATCATCTAAATAGGTAACAAAGTACATATTTGTGTGTGCCTGGAAGATGTGCTATACACACAGTGATTTTCCACCAATAATATATATAATGGAGTTTTATGTTACATATGTCATAATAGAAAGTGATGGATACCAAACCATACTGACAGAAGTGTGACTTGACAAACATCAGAATGATTCATCAACATGTCTGCATTAGATATCTTGGTACAGAGTGGGCTTTGAGGCTAGAACACATTGGTATCAGCATGAATATATTCTTTTCAAATTAAAATATGGTATTTTCCCATTGCTGAAAACAGGTTGATTCTTTTATTAAAATCCTATAAGACCAAAAATAAAATAATAAATACAAATAAATTAAAGATAATAAAGACCTGTTTTTACCCAGTATCTCTTGGGGACTGGAGTGTTATGGGGACATCTTGATGAAAGATGAGCTTTGGGAGGCTAATCTGACAATAATATATTCAGTGGATTATAAGCACACAGAATTCAGTCCAACTGGGAGGAGAATATTACAGAAGAATGTGAGTGAACCTCAGGGGCTTATAGTCTATCACAGGTTCATAACTGCGGGTATGCAAACATTTGGAGACAATTTTAGTTGTTTCAGTGGCTTGGGGGATGCCCTTGGTATTGAGCCAGTGGGAGTCTGGAAAGTAGCACATTGTATGTTTTGGGAGATTTCTGGCATCACAGAGAGTTTCCCATCCCAAGTGGAGGCACGGCCGGTGAATGGTGTAGTGGAGTCGGTGGGAGTTTGCAGGAGTTGTATCTAAAGAGGCAGCATAGTTAGGGATAAGAAACTTCAGGGGAGTCTGCTTTAATTCTGCACACCAGTATTAACACATCTAGCATGTTCCCTGAGAGAAAGGTGTCTTTATGTCCTTGTTCTTATGAAAGAATGCTCAAATGCCAGGATTGTCCTTGAGTTTTCTGTTACAAGACAATCACGAAAATAATTATTATCAGTAACATAAAGACAAACATTTAAATCTTTAAATTATTCATGGTATTTTCCATGGGAAAATTAAGGATTAAAATATCTGTAAAAAAACTCAGGGCATGAGTTTAAGAATCAATCTCCTTAAAGAAAATAAGATGACAAAGAACTAGCATCCTTCTTACTACACTAGTAAAATGATAATGAGAAGAAATTATGTATCTAAATCCATCCGTTGTTTCAACAGATGTTTTTTTCAGCATCCACTGTGTTTCAGGCACTGTTTCAGGAATTAAGCATGCAGCAATTTCTTAAGGGAATTTACAAAATATTAGGGAAGACAGGAAATAAATAGTGTCACGATGTGTGCTAAGCATCAGGAAAGCAGGGTAAATGGATAGAAAATGACAGAATGTGTTATTTTAAATGGGCTGACCAAGAAAAGACGGTTTGAAGAGGTGACATTTTGAGTAGGAACTAAATAAAGGCAGATGCCAGCATGTGAATATGTGAAGGAGAACAATTCAGCAGAGATTAGTTAAAGCCCTGAGCATAATTGGTCATGGTGGGAACCAGTAAGGAGACCAGGGAACAAGGGGAAAGTTGTAGAAATAAAGTTGGAGAGGCAGCCAAGTTCCAAACACGTGGAAACTCCATGGTAGTCCATTCGTAGAACAACTTTTATTCAGAGCCACCTTAAAAGAGCCACTGGAAGATCCTGAGTATAAAAGAGATATGATGTGACAAATATTTTCAAAGAATCACACTGTACTTTATACAGAAAAGTTGGTGGTCCAGGAGGAGTGGAAGCAGAATCTATGAATACCATAATCTATGAATGATGAAGGTTGATCTAGACCAGTGGGAAGTGCAGAAGTTGTGAAGAGGCTGTTAAAGGTGGAGTTTACAGGATATGCTGATGGGTGGAATGTAGGCTGGGCGAGAAGAAGAAGAATCAAGGATGACTGGCAGGTTTTTGAATTGCCCTCAACTTACGGGACATTCATTTGAGAAACTAACATTTTATTGCAACATTAAAATCAACATTATCTAACTATCAGATTTAGCTTCATTGACCCCTTTCAGATATTGCAGTGTAATTCATGACCATCATCTTTAATTATCAGGGATGCTTTAGTGGCTTGTGCTAGTTGTAGATTTTTCTAACTTTTGCGTTGATGCGTAGAATGATTAAAAATGCATATAAGAAATATTTTGTGGAGTAACGAAGTATAAACAATAGTAAAATTATTAAGATCGTGAATTCTAGAAGCAGACTGCTTGGGTTTGATGCTGACATCGCCATTAATGAGCTTTGCAACTTTAACAAAATTAGGTACCTTCTTTTTCCTCATTTGTAAATTAGAAATAATAATATTGCTTACTTTAGAGGATTGTTGTGAAGGTTCAATGGTTTTTTATAAAAGGTTCTGAGCAATGTGTGGCACACAGTAAGTTCTTAATAAGTATTATGATTTTTATTATCTATTAATACCATTGCCAATAAAAACAGTTATGTAATGATTTGAAATTTTTCAAGGCAGTTTCCAAAACAAAGGTCTGAATAACCCATAAACTGAACAAACCAAAAAGAATAATTGAAAATGGGCTCTATATGAAGTTAATGAAAAAACAAAACTCTCTCTCTCTCTCTCTCTCTCTCTCTCTCTCTATATATATATATATATATATATATATATATATATATATATATATATATGTTTTTTCCTGTTTACGAATTCCAAAATGTAAATATATCTTCTGGATTCCAAAATGTAAATGTATCGTGTGCATTTTCCAGAATTATAAATTTCTTAATAGCATTCTCAAATACATAGAAGGTACTAAAATCATTGTACATAGGAAGTAAAACTTAATTGCTCATAATTTTGAAAATTACTTTCTCTTTTTGAATAAAAATCTTCAAGATGACCTAAAACCATTTTTAAGATGTTGATTAATATCTGTAACACATAATAACAATTTTGTCCTGGAAGGGAAATAATAAAGTTGTAAAAGATGAGGGCTGACTGATTTTCAAGCCCATAAATACTGTCTTTCTTCAGAGTCTAATATAACAGGATTCCAGCTGGCTTGGATGTAGATATTCAATAAATATTTGCAGCTTGATTAATGTTTAATTATAAATTTCATGTGCTAAATGAAATGAAATAGAAATTCTGAGAATATTATTTGAACCATACAAACAGAGCACAAATTAATGTGGCTTTTAATGTATAATTGTGATAAGTGGCCTTTAGTTTGACATTTTGAAGCTGCCCTGACAACTTCAGGGTCATCTATAAATGTTCATTCACCCAGTACCCATTATTTAATGTGCATTGTGATTGGAGCTTGAGAATTCTAATTGCAAAGTTATGGGTAAATATGGCTCTTCTCTGGTTCCCTTTATCTTTTGCCTGGACTATGACAATACCTTTTACCCTAATTTTTCTCTAAATTTGAAAACATTAAGTGGTCTCTGCATTGTGATACCAACCCACCTCCCCAAGAATAATGCTATATTTATGTAGTAAGAGCCTAGATTACTGTCATCATTTACTGTATTTCTTAAATAAATGCCACGTGAAGTTTTGTACATTAATTAAAAACTCACCCTTCTGCTTGAAACCACATTCTACTTGTTACTCTGCCTTTTGGGTATGCTGATGTTATCTATCATGTTGAAAATAGGAACAAAGCAGGCTTAGAAGACAGGAGCAACTAATATGTACAAAGGACAGGTTGCCGCAAATAACATTTCTACCAAGTCCAGTAGTCTCAAAATTTCCATTATGGCATAACCCAGGGCTTTATAAGGGAGTCTGTGTTGTGGCCAACTCATGGCAGCAATGATTACAGAAGTAGTTATTAGAGGTGGTCCTACAGAGTTAGCATAAAAGGTTAGGGAAGCAAGGTGACAGAAAAACGACAATCCGGAACTGGACAATGGATGCCAGGACTCAAATGACCAGGGTAGGGACTCGATTTCTCTTCCAACTACTCCTGGTGAAAAAGCCTCCCCCGTCATTGTCCTTGCCGTCTTGCCAGTGGAGTTCCAGGGACAGGCTGTGCCTGCAGATTAGTGAGTTATTACTTCTGGCAGCAATGAGCACCTCGGTCAGCCAGGAGTTTCACTGTCCTTTGAATGGCTTCCTTCAGTCTCCTGGGCTAGATGTAATCTGCTTATCTTCTGTGTCCACAGTAACATGCTTTTTTACAAGTCTTTTATGGAACCTAATAGAGTTGGCTTTGTAACAAGAGTGCAATCAGGTACCTTTAGACTAGGCCTCCATTTCCCCCTTGTACCTAGCCCATAGTAAGCGTTCAGTACCTGCCTTTTGAGTGTGCTAGGTGTGTGAAATATTTTTAGGAAGTGAGGGAAGAACCATATTTTTTTTTTATTTTTCATGGAAACATTTCTCTATTGTCTTAACTGCTTATATTTAAGTTTTTAAGCTTCAATAAGACTCCCATTCTTGTTAGGATATATGGGAGAATGACGAGTCTTTCATTGCTTTCTTTCAGGAAAATGTACAGATTCACACCTGAGGATTTCATTATATTTTTGAGGCCTCGTTCACCCTCTGCATGCTTGGTGAACTTGCTGCTCATTAAACAGATTGTACATTAAAAACTATAGAGTACAAAAGCAGAAATATACATTTGGTGATAATTAGTGTTCATTTCCTCACTAAATACTATGGCATACCGCATGGTTTCCATAGCAACTTCTATTCTGTTCAAATTACTGCCTAATATGAATATATGAGTAAGTTTCTATGTTGAAGGGAAAAGCCCCAAACAGTGGAGTGATTTAAGAGTTTATAGTTATAGATGTAGCTTGTTGGTTTTCTATCTTATTTTGTACTTTAATTTTCGAAACACATTTTTGATATTATCAGGTTCTGGTTATAAGCAGAAAAGGCATAAGGAGTGAATGAATTTTAATGAATTTCTAAATGGCCTGTGAGCCAGATTCTCCCAGGCCCCAGGTACTCCCTGGTAGTAAATTATGCAAATGTACAAGCTGCCTTTAACTCTTTCAGGGCACTAGGGTACCATTTGGCAAGTAGGTACTCCAGGGAACTAATCCATCATGAAAGAAGAAAGAGAGAAAGAGTGAGAGAGGCAGAGAGACAGAGAGAAGGAAACAAAGGCCATTTCATAGTAATTAAATCAGTGTTGCTTTAATTTATAAAATGTCCTTGGAAAGCAGAATTGGCATTATGTTAATTTTTCTGAAGAGAAGCACTTAGATATTTTCAGCAGACTCTCAGACACTGTGGCCAACAGCATGCTATAGCAGAGAGAGCAATGTGTTAAGAATCAGGGATCCAAGTTCGAATTCTGAAGCTTCCAAATACTAAGGCTTAGACTTAATGCCAACTTCTCCCATGGTGTGGATGATATTATTGACATTGAGTAGGTTCTTAATCTGTAACGCACCACCTTCCATGATTATGTCAAGGCACAACAATTGTAAGAGGGATCTGTTCCCTCTTCTATTTACTGGAACCGTACTAAATTGTCAGCAATGACTTTTTTGACCTTAAAGAAAGTAATTTTATGTAGTTCAGCTTATTAGATGGGAGACAGACACTGAGCCACAGAGATGTCCAGTAAGGTGTGTAACGTCACTTGGCTAGTCGTGGCCTACCAGGGTCTCATCCACAAAAATGTACTATCTGGCTAGACAACCAGGGTAAAACTGCCATGCTTCAGACACCCAGAAATCATTAGTACCTTCTGCATTTCTAATCATCGGCTGGGTAATGGTTGGGATGCAGAGGGGGACTTTGTAATCTGCCTGGTCTTACTTCCATGATTTGGAGCTGTGGAAGGATGGAGATTAGTGGGGAACCAAGAAAATTGTTATATATTCTCATTTTACTAAGAGACACACCTCTATTTACCTAAGTTGATAAGTTGATATAACCATACCATATATATATATATATATATATTACATATATATTATATATACATATTATATACTATATACACATTATATACACATTATATACATTATATACATTATATATACATTAGACACATTATATACATTATATATGCATTATATACCTTATATATAAAATGTGTATGATTATATATATTATATATATAATCACTATCAGTTGTTTATTATTATCTATTATCTTTCCTGGCTACTTTGAAGAAAAAAATATCTGAAGTTCATCTCTTATACAAGTATTGAAGAGCCTTTTAAAAGGCTATGTCAAGTTTTGCATTTTATTTTTCTCTATTCTATAAAGACATACACACACACATAGAATTAGGTATATATAAATGTTTTTGGATAATTATATATTGAATCTATCTTAGTAAATACACACTCACATATTCCATAATTTAAAATCGTTACTAATGTTTAGCTTTGTGCCTGGTAAGCATTCAGAAATGTTAGCTCTCATTGCAGCTGGTCTTCTTTTATCTTTTATATAATGACACTAATTTGAACAAAATTATTTTTTTGGATATTTCCAATTTTGCCTTAGATGTTCATATTCAGAGGAAAGTTAAAAAGTTTTTATCAGAATACACTCAATTATAATGTGAATTTTACTGATTTCTTATAATATGCCAGGTAGCACATTTAATGCTTTACATGTATTATCTCATTGTATTCTCGTTGTATCCCTATGAGTTGTGTTTCATTCTTATCTCCAAATAGTAACTTAGGCTTAAATTGCAGTTGTAATAATCTTATGAATCTGAAACTATTTCAGTATGGTTTTTGCTTAAGCAGACTAAAAGGCTCTAAAAATTAGTCACCATTATAATCATTAGACTCTTAAAAACGTTTCTTCAAATACTATTGTTAAAGCCAATGTATACCTAATATAAAATAACATTTCTTTATCTAAAACTAATCCATAGTTGTTGCATGCCAAGTGTTGTTCTCAATGAGGAAATTAAATGATAATTAAAAGTCATTTTTTTTCTTTAAACATTGACAGTTCTAAGGGTGTTTATAGAAATGTTCATTAAAGAAAACTATATATTGTTCTCGACACCATGCCAGAAATAAAATCTAAAATATTCAAAGCGCTTTCCAAATATTAATTAACTTAAACAATTTAAAGGAGAAACTAAACCAGTTTCCATCCCAAAAATAATATTTTGTATTAGTATTAAGGTTGAAAATAGTAAATAATTGTTAGCATTAAACAGCTATTTTTAAACAGCTGGATAGTCCTTCTGAACATGAAGTTCAAAGTCAAAAAAATATTTTAATTTTATCACATTATTTTATTGATCAAGGAGTTTGCTGATATCATTGAAGGAGTCATCCTTTTAAATCGTATTTCTTCATTTCCTTATTTGACTACTGTCACAGAAAATGTTTGAGTTAATTGACATTTTAATTAACAAGTCAAAAGTTCTCAGCAGACACTATTTGATGCATCATAAAGCAGCCTTGGTGGTGTGCTTTGTTACCACTGCTATCTTGTGTGTGCACTGGAGCACAGAACATAATGTTTCCTGTCTACAGGGATTTCTTTAGCAATTGATCATTAGTTGCAAAACATAGCATAGCTAAGTCTTAGGAGAGAAATTAATGTTTTGTCCCAATTAAATGCATTAATTAACAAAATAGGATCTTGGAATGATTTTTATGAGTTGCCAAACTTCACTTCATAACGCAGCCTCATTCCAAGAATAATAAGGAACTGTTTCCCCCTGCCTTATTGGGAAAGGATAAAATCTTAGACTTTCTCTTTATGCATCTTACCAAAGCCCCAAGAAATGTCTCATTTTTTTTCTCTACTACATCGTTTTTCTCTAGAAATCATGTAATGCTCTTACGTCAGCTTACTACCACCTCACATCTCTTCTAGTTTTCATCCCTTCTTCTCTTTGCTGCCACAGACACGGTGGCATCGTCTTTCTCTGAGAAGGCATGGTCTCATGTATCTAAGGTTGTGCCCAGGCTTTCCAAGGAACCTGGAGACCATCCTCTTGAGCTGCTATCTTCTCATTTGGAAAGCACATTCTCGATATTCTGAAAATATTGCAGAATAGAGCAATTTAATGAGGGTTTATACAGTAATTTTCAATTTTATGACAATTTCTATAGTTTTGCCATAACACTTGAATAGGTGAAAATGCTCCAAATAGTAATGTTTCAAATGCCATCACCATGCAATGTCTGCAATGGCCAGATCATAGGTATCATATGAATTTGTTTTATTATTTACCTGTCTCTATTTAACTAGGACTATTTATTATGTTGAACCTACATTCTAATGTACTTATGAGACAATATTTAACATACTCTAGGAAGCATGCAGTATTCAGTATTTGGACCCATGCTATTTTTTGTTTGGTTTTTACATCCACTATATTCCATGTAGCATGTTCAAAATTCTATTTAAAGCACATCGGGATAATGCTGTGTATATTCAGCAAAACTTGTACAGGTTGAAAAGTAATTGGTGTTGTGCACAGAGCATACTAGTGTTAGAACCTCTGAGGTGGCTGCAGGCACTGTACCCACTGAGATGAAGCTTGGTGGGCGTGGGGGACCAGGCTGGTGGTTAAACCATCTCCATTTGGATTTGGGTTTCCAACAGATCTAGGACCTGAAAACAAGTTTTTATTTACCCTTATCTGTATAAAGGACTGTGTGAGTTTTCTTTTATCATTAATTCAGTTAGCAGTTCAGTTTAGGTGCCAGGCACATGTTTATTACAGGTAACTCAGAAATGAACAAGATAGATCCATTCTCTGCTCTTATACAATTTAGAATCTGTAGGGGAACATCAGAGAAGAAATGATTCACCCACCCATTTATTCAACATACTTTGTTTTTCTCTATAGTGCCCTTTATGATCTGACACACTGTAGATGTACCAGTTTATTTGTTTGCTGTCTCCTCCTACCAGAATGTAAATCCCATGTGTGCATTGCTGGAACTCCATGGCCAGAAAGGTGGCTGGCTCATGGTATGAAGTGGATGAGGGAAAGTAAGGGATGTTCTTCATCTATTAAGTATGAGGGTGCCCAGTGCCAGGTGTGCAAAGACAGACAGGAACCACAGGGAGCAGAAAGGCTGTTGTATAAAGAGTCAGTCCACTGAGAGGTGGTTACATGCCAGAGAGACACAAACCAGGTGCCTGGAGAAGCATAGAGGAGGACTGACAAGCTCAGATGTCAGAGGGGAAGAACAGTTTCTTCAAGGAAATGATCTCTTACTGCCCAAAACAGTCATCAGCTGTAAAACCCAAGACTCTGAAATCTTAGTTAATCTCTTTTTCACCTGCACATGCCCTACTTGCAGACACAGTTGCACATACACAGAAACATAACACGTGCACAGTAGCTCAGAGGGCATGGAGAAAACAGATACTAAAGTCTGGCTAGAAACTTAAAAAGACTTGACAAGGAGAAACATCTGACCTGAGCTTTCAAAAGGGATATTAGTTGTGAAGAAGAGTTGAGAATAAGGCTGAAGGAAAGGCCAAAATAAAGGTACTTGAATAGAATCTTTTTGACCATCATCTGAACTCTTAGATCCTGATCTTAGAGATTTAGGCTTGTTGGTCATTCTTGTATGAGACACCTTTCCAGTTATACAAGTATGTTTCTGTTTATTTCCTTTAACTAAGTTTCATGGTGTTAAAATGTTCCAGAGAAGTAGAAGATGATAATTGCCAAGTGTGCTGTACAAAAGAAATGATGAATTTAGAAAACTGATTACAGAGATGCAGAGCCGAAAGAGACTTATTTGTCGTGCAACACAAAGGAAGAAACAATTCCTCGGTGGGGATGAGTCATCATTTTGCATAGAAGCCTGGAGTAGAGCAAAACTTTCTTAAATATACTCCTGAAAAGAAAATACAAATTGCGAAACCATTTTGGAGAGCAATTTGGTAAAACCCAGTAATCCTGAAGTGACCCAGCAAATCCTCTCTTGTAGGTTGAACCGTCTGAAATTGCTGATACTTGGCTGTTTTAGCCATGCAAAAATAGCAGTTCATATGGATATCTATCTATCTTGATCTAAATCTAGATATAGATGTAGATATATAGATAGATACATCTATATACATACATCTATATACCTACATCTATATCTATATTATATATCTCTATCTTTATATGTATCTCTATCTCTATCTAATGAGAGACCTTAGAGAAATTTGTCCATGTATGCAAGAAATACATTGGAAATAATCTAAATGCCATCAAGAAGAAAATGGATAAACTATGGCATCTATATACAATGAAAAGAGTTAAAAAGCTAAGCATTTAACTTCTTTACACTAAGAAAAAGAATTAGGGGAGTGACATTTTTTGGTAAAGGGAGAGTGGTTCCCCTATGAGTTAGAAAAAATTTAAACACCTTAGGTAGTCCACTAAATTATATTGTGCAGTATTCTGTTTCTGTATCCGCTAAAATTGTTCATCTTCTGAAACTGCTCAGTGCCGCAGCCAGCTTTGAAATGGTAGCACAGTTTTTCTTTGCTGAAGCTGAATAGACGTTTGTTTGTTTTTTTTTAAATCTCAGAGATCTGAGAAAGTTTGCGACTTGAGATATTATCTCCTTTTTACCCTCCTTCCATACTTCTAGAAGCACTTGAAAAGGCAAGCGATCAGAATCAAGTCACTGCTTGCTCAGCCCTGTGTCTGAGCCTGTTCTGTTGGATATAAAATGAAGTGATTTAACCTTCCACAGCCTGTACTTGTTGATATTACTATGCCAACTCGAAGGGATGGACTGCAGTAATACAGATGCACCACTCTTTCTACTGATGTTACTACTGTACCGTGTTTCACTACTGCTGAAAAATAAAGACTACCAGTCAGGAAATTGCTTGATTTAAAAGCACAACTCCTCCATTCCTACACCATATAAAAGAAAAATGTAGTTGTCTGTACCTTCATTTACAGTGCACATCTCAACGTCTCCTAAAACAGATGGAGGAGTGCAATATTACATTTTGGGTCCTCAACCCAAGGAGAAAACCTGGCAGCTGTTCAAAAAGAATGACATAATAAAGAGAAGAAAACAGATCCTGATTTTTCCCTGATGTGGGGCCCTCTATCATTGGCCAGATTTTGGCCTATTTGAAAAAAAAAATTTCATGGCTATTTGGAAAGGCATACTAAATAAAATTGAGTATTTCAGCTTTGTCCCCGAAAAGTACCTCCTGGTTTCAAAGGGGTTTCTTTGGAGGAGTATAAAAGCCAAGAAGCTGCTGGAATTTATTCAGACAGGGTCTGATCCTGAATTATACTATGACTCAGCTGTAGAGACCTGATCTTTATTATCTTTTCAAAAACACACATGTGTGTCTGGGCACATGCGTGTTCACACACATACACACAGACACCCCTAATTTTACTAATTAATTGGGCTCTTGGTTGGAGACTTTAAATCATGTACCGTGTTTTAAGTCAAAAACATCAAAGGCGGTGAACACTGCAGACAAGCAGTGTAATAGCAGTATTTGTATTTCACAAATTACAGTTTTACTATATGTTCCTGACTGGTTATTAAATGGTAATAGTTGAATCAGCACTAACCTGATTATTCAAATGTTTCTGCTTCTTGATTATGAGCTTGGCACTCAGTAGAAGAGCTATTCTGAACTCGTTATTGTTCACACAGTTGTAGAGAAATCATGAAGACATATACAACCAGCAGGGCCCCTAATCTATTTTTGGTGACTTCCAATAATTTTTACTTCCAGTAATTATGTTATTTTTTCCTGGTACATGAAGGGTAGCCTGCAAAAATGACTTCCAACTTTGCTTTCTGTGATGCTACGAGCATCCTGAACTTTCTACTTTTCTCCTCTCTACTTGTGCTAGCAAATTGCATTTGTTACTGAGGTGTCTACAGAGGAAATACGTTTTTCTCTCTGAGTTGATTAGAAATCCTCTCATTGCACCACATGCTGTTTCTGATGTCATTAGTTCTTCCAGCAAGTCATGGAGTAAACTATTTGGAAACTAGGAGAGTAGCAGGGAGGTGGTGGTCCAGAGAGGATCACACTCTGATGATCTGCTGTAATTATAAATGATCTCTAAGACCTGCGCTTTCTCAATGCCATCCTATGCTCAGTTCTTTAAGTAAATTTCAGAATAGTTTGGAGTAGAACTTGTTGAAGCCAGTGGCTCTGTAGAGAGATCACTGTCACACAGATGGACCAGATGGAAATGAGAGACTCATTCATTCAACCAACATGTATGTATTGAATGCCTACTGTTAATATATGGGACACATCCTACTAGTCAATGAGAATAATTTAGTGAATATAACATAGGTTTTTATTGAACTTAGATTGTTCAAAGTCTGATGGTATTTGTGTATTCTGATTTCTATATTGAGCATTAGCAATTTAAGACATAGAGATAATTGGTTAAATGTAACACCTGTATAATACTAACACTATATGCAATTGTTATTGTTTTTGCATTAGTACTTATTTCAAGTTTTAATTTATCTTTTTTAATTAAAAGGCATAAAACATCACATTGTTTGCATCAAATTGTGCAGCTGAGTTCTTGGATTTCTCTTTGATTCATAAATTAAAATTCAATATATCAACAGGGAGAGTAAATCAGAAATAGAAACTTTCCATTTGAATTCAAAAATAAAAGACAAATTCAGTGCACTGTGACTATACCTTATTGTGACTTCATATTGCAATTCTATTTAAAAATTACTTTGTTATAATAGATTAAATTTGTGCAACCTTTCTATCATGTGACAAGTACAAGATCATTTTGTAAATATTTTCACATATGCTTTTGAAAATAAGTGGTTTAATGCCTCTTTCTTTTAAAAATGACAGCCTACGCTTTGTTTCCCCTTAGAAAATAGTTTCATTTTCTTTACCAAAGTGACCTTGAGTTCCTTTTTCATTTAAGTTTGGGCATCTTTATGAATCATTTAGCCAGAATATGCCCAATAAAGATCATTTTGTTCAGCTATAATAGAAATGTTGTTTAATTTCAGTGGTATGGACCTGCAGTCCCTTCTCCCTGTCTTCTCTTTATCTTCTTATAAGCTTACCTCCTCCAGGTTTAGCCCAAGTCAAATCTTCTGCTTCTCCCTCCCTTTACAGATATTTCCTAAAAGACTCCTCAGTGCGGCTCTCTGTGCTGGCTTTGGGAATCCAGGGATGAAGCAGTTATCACATCCCATTTGGAACTAATTTTTTTTAAAAATGAAAAGTTCTTTAAGCAAATAATCATGCACAGTAATTTATTGTCTTATTTTTAAAGATTTTTTTTGTTTGTTTAAATTGGGGAATTGGGTGTGGAGAACAGCACTGGGGAACCAGGGAAGGGGAACAAACAAGTTGTTGTCCTTTTGTTCTTCAGTCTAGTTGTGGAGGACATTGCTTCACTGGCCCATGCTGGTATCGTCACTACACTCTTCCCGGGTGAGGCAGATCGGTCGCTGGCCTCTGGACGGCCGCTCACAGTGGCTCTTGACAGCTCACACCGGCTGCCCGCTCCTCACGCTGGCTGCCAGCCACTCACGGTAGCTTAGGGCAGCCCACTGCAGCAGGCACTGCAGCCTTTGTCATCCCAGGGACTCACGCAGCCCAGCTCCAGGTGGAGCTGTTGTTCACCATCTTAGCTGTAGAGGGCAGTGTCACTGGCCCTTATAAGTGGGATCCTAACCGGGGCAGCTGATGTCCCACGCCAATTCTTAACCAATGTGCCACTCTGCCCGCCCTATTGTCTTGTTTTTAATATCTTTAATGGAGAAGTATGAGGAATATTAAAAGTTATAATTGGTGAACCTACTTTACCCTAGGCTGTGGAGGAGGGGTGCATCAAGCAAGCCTTCCTGTAAACATCTAAGCTGAACCCTGAGCATTTCTTAGTTGGAGAGTACAGCAGAGATCCTGAGGAGAAGAATCTTATCTCCTCTCTCTGTCGTTAAGAGATATTTCACTTGATGCTGAGTTTTAAGAAGGTACCCTGGAAGCCTTGTTATTAGGTATGCTGAATTAATCTAATGCCATGATTTGAAAAGAAAAGAGTTGTTTTAAGTAAATAAATCTAATAGAGAGAAGAGCATTTCATCATATATTATGAACCATTATAAGATTTCTATATGTTTATGACTTGGGTTATTTAGTGTGGTTTATTACTTCAATTTAAAATTATATGAATTATATGTTCACTTTTGTAAAAAGATGGTTGCTTTTGTGGGGATAATAAATTTGAAAATGTTCTTGGAGCCTGATATAAGTTGTAGGTATACATTAAACATAATTTGAATTTCCCATTTATGGTATTGTTTAGTAACAGGCTAATGACTGTCATGGAGACGGTCTTTATAATGCCTGTTATTAGGTCGGTGATAGAATTAAGAATAAAAATAGATACTGATAATAATAGGAACAGCTCAAAACTTTCCCCATTTTAGAGTGACTTGATCCAATTGCATGAGCCCTGAGGATCCAAAACTCTATTTTTCATAAATTTTTAGCAGCTATTTTAAATCTAGAAGAAATTCTTCCAGATAACTCAGATTGTTATTAAAACTAGCTGATCAGCATTTTGCACTCATCAAAATACAAATATATTGTATCTTTCTGCTATATTTTAATAAAGAATGCTTGAGATGACACAATCCTTTTTAGTCAAATTAATTGTAAAGCTTTGCTACATTTCATCCCATCTATTTGCCTAATTACCTATTGGCAAACATAACTTTATCAATTCCTAGGAAAATTTGGCCATTAAAACCCAAGGGAATTCCCCACCATAGTTATATTGACTTTAGAAATGCTGAAGTAAAATTTCAATGGCTTTTTCTGTGAGACCTTAATCCTTTCAGACTTATGCTGACTGATCCATTCTTTGTGTTCTTCAGTTAGTTGGTGATTCAGTTTGCCACTCCCCAAATTATTTTCCCATGTCTTTTTTTCAGTATCTCCCCCTGTTTATATGAGTGATGATTAGAGTAGATTATTGAACAGCCACAGGGATTTAAAAAAAGCCTTTTAAAAAGTGAAAAACTAAAAACCTCTGAAACCTGGTTCATCATTAGTGCTGGCTTCATGTTTGTGATTCATTTCCTGAAGGCAGATCCACAGATGGCACATAGGGATACATGACCAGGTGACTTTTCCATTAGATGGCCAGTGGTCTTTCTGCATTTTGGGGTTCCAGGGACTAGAATTTTAGTTGTAGCTGAGCTAGTGTTTGTTATTTTTTAGGCTACTTCAGTTACATACAGCAGATGAAAATGTAGCCATTTAAACACAAACTTAATTCAGTAATTAAAGGGTAGCTGGTGGCTCTTGCAGTAGAAGGAACAGCCAAAGATCCAGGTTTTGAAAAGGAAAGGATCAGAGGTGCTCTGTGCTTTGTGTAGTAGCAACTCATGGCCTGTGCTTGGGAATATATTAAATTTCGGAGAGAATCTGGTCAGCTTGTAGTTGGTCCATTCACCAGCTGTGGCTACGAAAGCCCAGGGTTCTTGTGTGGGAAGATTAACTTTCAAAGGAGCAGTGGGAAGGTGATGACCAGAAGAAAGGAAATGGTGTAATGAAGACAAAAGCAGTTTCTGCTCTGCTTTTGGGATTTAACTTCTTTTTCATGTCCTTTTCTATAAAATGGGGATAATATTACTACCTCCTCTTAGGTCACAAACCATAGAGAAATGATGCACTTTGAACAGTGTTGAACAAATAATAAGTATTCAGTGTCATTGTCATTTACATTTTGCAGATGAGAAATTATGATTCAGAGATGTTTAAATAACCTGCCCAAGGTCACACTAAGGAGTAGATGAGCTGACATTCAGAGCATATTCAAATGCTCTGCGTCATTGTAGAGCACTCATTTACTCTTTTTTTTCTTTCTTTTTATTTTTTGCATGCTCATTTTATTTTTTTGAAGATTTTTATTTAAAAAAAATAGTTAGCATACAACATTATATTAGTTTCAGGTATACACAATAGTTATTCAACATTTATATGCTTAAAGATGTGATCACCATGGTAAGCCCAGGAACCATTTGACACCTTACCACACTACCATAATATTCACTGCATTCCCCATGCTGTATATTACATCCCCGTGACTTATTTGCTTTATATCTGGAAATTTGGACCACTTATTGCCCTTTACCTCCTCCTCTTTTAAAATTTTTAGTTACAGTTGACAGTCAGTATAATTCTATATTAATTTCAGCATAGTGGTTATTTATATAATTTAAGAAGTGATCCCCCTGACTAGGCTAGTACTCAGCTGACACTATACAGTTATTACCATATCATTGGCTATATTCTCTATACTTTACTTTACATCTGCATTACTATTTTGAAACTTTTAATTTGTACTTCTTAATCTTCTTACATTTTATCACCCTGCCTCTGACCCCCCTCCCTTCTATCACTAAATTTAGTACACATCTGACACCATACATAGTTATTAAAATATTATTGACTGTATTGCGTATGCTGTACCCTACATCCCCATGACTACTTTGTAACAATCAATTTGTACAATCTCTTCCCCTTTTTCACACACCCTCTCAACGCCCCCCCCCCCACATCTGACAACCATCAAAATGTTCTCTGTATCTATGAGCCTGTTTCTGTTTTGTTTATTTTGTCTTTAGGTTCATCATCTAGATGAAATCACATTGCATTTGCCTTTCACTTCTGACATATTCCACTCAGCACAATATCCTCCAGGTCCACTCATGCCACCTCAGATGGCAAGAATCCATTTCCTTCCCTGGCCAAGCAATATTCCAGTACATACAAGGTCTGACAATTAAGTTCAGACCTTGTTGCTAACCTTTTTTTGATATCAGAGGGATTATTCATTATGCATGTGTACCAACTGGGCAAACAGTTAACCTTGTTTACTATTTGGAAGTGATGAAAAGGCTGCATGAAAAAGATTACCTGAACTTTTCACCAACAATTCATGACTCTTGCATCACGACAATGCACCAGCTTACATGGCACTGTCTGTGAGGGAGTATTTAGCAAGTAAACAAATAACTGTATTGAAACACCCTCCCTACTCATCTGATCTGACCCCCAATGACTTCTTTCTTTACCTGAAGATAAAAGAAATATTGAAAGGAAGACATTTTGATGACATTCAGGACATCAAGGGTAATACAACGGCAGCTCTGAATGCCATTCCAGAAAAAAGAATTCCAAAATTGCGTTGAAGGGTGGACTAGGCACTGGTGTCAGTGCATAGCTTCCCAAGGGGAGTACTTTGAAGGTGACCATAGTGATATTCAGCTAGGAGATATGTAGCACTTTTTCTAGGATGAGTTCGCAAAGTTAATTGTCTGGCCTCATATGTTCACCTCCTCTTTACCCATTCTTCTATTGACAGACACCCAGGCTGCCTCCACATCTTTTTTTTTTTTTTTTATTAAAGATTTTATTGGGGAATTGGAGGAGGGAACAGCGTTGGGGAATCGGGGAAGGGGAACAGACAAGTTGCTGTCCTTTTGTTCTTCAATCTAGTTGCGGAGGACGTTGTTTCACTGGCCCATGTTGGTATCATCATTGCGCTTGGTCACCGGCCTCTGGATGGCCGCTCACTGTGGTGCCTCCACATCTTTATCATTGTAAACAATGCTGCAATGAACATATGTATGAACATATTCCCTCAAAGTAGTGTTTTGCATTTCTTTGGGTAAATACCAGAAAGTGGGATTTACTGGGCCCTTCTTTGTTTCTTGTAATAGCTTTTCTTAAAAAGTCTATTTCGTCTGGTATATGGATTGCTACACCAGCTTTTTCTTTGTTTTCGTTTCCATTTTCATGAAATAAGTTTTTCTATCCCTTTACTTTCAGTGTGTGTGTATCTAGAAATCAAAAGCCTCTTGCATTGGGTTGTCGGAAAAGTCATGACGCATGTTTGCAACAGATGGCACTAGTTCATTTTTGGAAGTATTAGAGTCATTCACATCTATGTTATTGCTATGTTATTTGACAGCTGACAATTCTAGCTTCATTCTAAAAAAAAATTGAGCAATTTGGTTGAGTTTTGGAGATTTTACAATAAGTTGAAGATGGAAGATGAAACTGTGCATTTTTGCCATATTTTACTGTTTTACTTCCATAAAGGGAAGAACGTGCATCAAGCTTGCGAAAGGTTGCATAAAATTTATGGTACAAGAACATCAATGCCAATGATGGTTCAGGAAATTCCATGCTGGTGATTTTGATCTCAACGACACTCCTCTATCAGGGAGCCCCACCGAGGTTAATGATGACAAAATAAAGGCATTGATTGAGTCAAACCCATGTTACATGACATGAGATTGCAGAAACATTGAACATTCATGATTCAAGTGTTCAAGCCAACCTGAAGAAACTGGGATATGTAAGCAAGCTCGATATTTGGGTTCCACATGAACTCAAAGAAGTTCATTGAACAGCACGTATAAACATCTGCAATATGCTCATTAAAAGTGAGGAAAATGATCCTTTTTTGAAGCAACTGATAACTGGTGATGGGAAATGGAATGTTTACAACAATGTGGTGTGCAAATGGTCTTGGTCCCAACATGATGATTTGCCTCAAACAACATCGAAAGCAGGCATTCATCAGAGGAAGGTTATGCTCTCAGTGTGGTGGGATTTTAAAAGTGTCGTGATTTTCGAGCTCCTACCAAGGAACCAAACAATCAATTCAAATGTGTACTGTTGGCAATTGGACAGTTTGAACGAATCCGTCATCCAGAAATGTCCAGAACTTGTTAATTGTAAAGGAGTTGTATTCCATTGCGACAACGCGAGACCACACACAAGTTTGAACACCTGTCAAAAATTAGTGGAGCTTGGATGGGATGTGTTGCCACAACTACTGTACTCGCCTGACCTTGAGCTGTCAGACTTCCACTTGTTTCACTCTCTTCAAAACTCCTTGGGCCAGACCAGTGGCACGTTGGTTAACAGTTGGCTTGGGATGCCAGCTCAGAGCAGCAGGGCCCAGGTTTGGATCCCATTTGAGGACCAGTGACCCTGCACCCTCTACAGCTAAGATGGTGAACAACAGCTCAGCCTGGAGCTGGGCTGCTGTGAGTCACCAGTGAAGACATAGGCTTCAGTGGGGCTAGTCAGCAGCTGGCATGCACTTTTGTGAGCTCCTGTGAGTCGCTGTGAGTGGCTGTCCAATGGCCGGCGAGTGACTGCCTCACTCGGGAAGAGTGCAATGACAATACCAACATAGGCCAATGAAGCGATGCCCTCCACAACTAGACTGAAGAACAAAAGGACTGCAACTTGTCTGTTCCCATTCCCCAATTCTCCAACGCTGTTCCCCTCCCCCAATTCCCCAGTAAAGTCTTAAAAAAAAGACACAGCTCCTTGTGTGGTATAATGTTCAATTCAGATGAGGCTGTAAATCAGCATCTTGTTCAGTTTTTCACAAATAAAAGACGATAAAAGGTTATCGAACAAAACGGGCAATATATCATTGATTGATCTTTGTTCTTTATATAAATAATGACCTTTGAAAAACATAGACAAAATACACCATGACTTTTCTGACAACCCAATATACAGCATACGTAAGGATTTTGTTTTCTTATTCATTCTGTCACTCTATGTTTTTGATTGAAGCATTTCACCCAGTTATATTGAAAACAATTGTTGATAGATAGGTAGTTATTGCTTCCATTTTATTCTTCTTCTTCTTCTTCTTTTTTTTTTTTTTGAGGGCAATGTCACTGGCCCTCATATGTGGGACCTGAACCAGGGCCATTGGCTTCTCAAGCCAGTGCTTAACCACTGTGCCACTTGCCCGGCCCTTTATTCATATTTTTGATCTTTTTTTCCCCCATCTTAATGAAGTCCCTATAACATTACTTGTAATACTAATATAGTGGTGATGAACTCCTTGAGCTTTTCCTTTTTTTTTTTTTTTTAAGATTTTATTGGGGAACTGGGGGAGTGGTACAGCATTGGGGAAATCGGGGAAGGGGAACAGACAAGTTGCTGTCCTTTTATTCTTCAGTCTAGTTGTGGAGGATGTTGCTTCACTGGCCCATGTTGGTTTTATCATTGCAGTCTTCTGGTGAGGCAGATCGGTTGCCGGCCTCTGGATGGTCACTCATCATGGCTATTGGCAGCTCATGCTGGCTGCCTGCCATTCACTGTAGCCTATGGCAGCCCACTGCAGCAGATGCTGCAGCCTACGCTGTCGACGGCGACTCAACGGCAGCCCAGCTCCCAGTCGAGCTGTTGTTCACCATTTTAGCTGTAGAGGGCAGTGTCACTGACCCTCATATGTGGGATCTGAACCAGGGCCCTGCTGCTCAGAGCTGGCGTCCCAAGCCAGCTCCTAACCAATGCTCCACTTGGCTGGCCCTAGCTTTTTCTTATCTGGGAAGCTTTGTATGTCTTTGAATTCTAAATGATAGGTTTGCTGGGTAGAGTAATCTTTCTTATAGGTTCTTGCTTTTCATCACTTTGAATATTTTATGCCAGTCCCATGTGGCCTGCACAGTTTCTGTTGAGAAATCAGCAGACAGCCTTACAGAAGCTCCCTTGTAGGTAACTAACTCCTTTTCTCTTGCTGCTTTTAGGATTCTCTTTGTCTTTAACCTTTGTCATTTTAATTCTAATGTGGCTTGGTTTGGGCCTATTTGGGTCCATCCTGTTTAGGAAACAGACTTGTATGTCTGTTTCCTTTACCAAGTTAAGAAAGTTTCTTCATAATTTCTTCAAATAGATTCGCAATCCCTTGCTTTCTCTCTTCTCCTTCTAGTACCCCTATGATGCAAATGTTGTTATGTTTGATGTTCTCACAGGGGTCCCTTAAACTATCCTCATTTTTTTGGATTCTTTTTTTCTTTTTGCTGTTCTGATTGGGTGTTTCCTGCTACCGTGTCTTCCAAATCTCTGACTCGATCCTCTGCTCCATCTAGTGTGCTGGTGATACCGTCTAGTGCATACTTCATTTCAGTTATTGTATTCTACACATCTGACTGGTTACTTTTTATGGTTTCTATGTTCTTTTTTATGCTTGCTGTCTCCTCTTTGAAGTTTTTCACTAAGTTCCTTGAGCATCCTTAGAACCATTGTTTTGAACTTTGTATCTGGTAGGTTGCTTGCCTCCATTTTGTTTAGTTCTTTTTCTGGAGTTTTCTCCTGTTGTTTCATTTGGGATATATTTCTTTGTTTCTTCACTTTGGCTGTCTCTCTGTACTGGTTTCTAGGTAGTAGGTAGGGCCCTATGTGTTATATAGGGCTGCTATGTCTCCCAGTCTTGCCAGGTTGCCTTATGTAGTAGGTGTCCTAAGGGGCTCACTGGCACTAGTCTCCTTGGTCAGCAGCACCAGTTGCCCCAGTAGTGTCCCTTTGTGTGGGCTGTGTGTGCCCTCCTGTTATAGTTGAATCTTGATTTCTGTTGGCATGTCAGTGGGTATAACTGATCCTCAGGCTGACTGGCTGAGGGGTTTGGCCACATCCATAGTTTAAGTGCTGCTGTGAGCGGGGCTTACCCCATGGAGGAGAATTCACTCCAGCGGGCTCTTGCACCTGTTGAGACCACCCTTTGTGTGTTCCTCTTGTGGGGCTAATTGGGTGGTGCTCTGCAGTGGTCTCAAGCCAAACTCCAATTATGTTAGTTCTGGGGCCTCTTAGGAGGGTCTCTGGTGCAGGCCCAGGTCAGCCCCTGCCTGTTATTGGCCAGGGGTACCTGGTAGGAGTTACAAAGTGATCCATGGTGGGTTGCTGCCTGTGCTGTACCTGGGGGCACATGGGAGAGGCTACACTGAGAGCCATGGACAGCTGCCATGAATAACAAGTCTAGGGTAGTTCCACAAATGGCCAAGATACTCTGAGGCTGGCTGCCACCTGCTGGCTCCCATGAGGTTTAGCTGCTGATTGGAACCTCCTGTGGTATTCAAGTTGGGTGAGGCAGGTTATGAATGAGTCAGCAGAGTGGAGTAGCTGAACTTACTATGTCAATCAGATTCAGATTTGGCCTATGGGGGCAGGCTCAATATTGGAAAGATGGCGCCTACCTCCTGGCTGCGTGGGTGCAGGAGCCCACATAGGGAAAATGGGGACTGTCCCTCCAGTCCTTGCCTTGAAGTTACACAGCTCAGTCTCTTCCCATATGTCTCTGACACTTCCAGAGTCACCAGACCTCCACTGTAGCGCAAGGTGAGTGTCTGTGCAGGCCGTTTGAGAGGATGTCTGGGTTTCCCATAGCCTTCTGTCCCACCTGGATGGTCAGAATGCCCACTGTTTTTCATAGCCAGAAGTTGTGGGGGCTTCTCTTCCCAGAACCAGTACTCTGGGCTAGAGAGCCTGGGGTGGGAGCTTGGGCCCCTCGCTTCTTAATGGGGAATCTCTGTGGTTAAGTTCTCTCTCCCGATTTTCAACCAGTACATATGGGTGTGGGACTAGCTTGTTTCAAGTATCTGGCCCTCCTATCAGTGTTGATGTGACTTCTTTATATCCTTAGTTATAAAACTTCTGTTCAAATTCTGTTCCGCTAGATTTCACATGGTTCTCCAGTTTGATTGTTCTGTAATTTAGTTGTAATTTTGATGTGTTCACAGGATCAGACAAGCATGGCATTTATCTCTGCCACCTTGGATCTCTGGGCATTCATTCACTAAACACCATTCTACATTACTTCACAGTCCATAGAGCCTATTCCCTTAAGTTAAACTTTCCTTTTATTGTAGTACTTCTAACTTCCGAGTACCTAACAGCTGTCATTTTAAAGAAAAGTTTGAATTCTACTCCTTACAATCTTAAATCTTAACACTTTTCCTCAGTAACATACATTGTCTGTCCTTCATTTAATATTTTAATCTCTCTTAGAAACCAGTAATATGATCCCTAATTTTCAAATGGTGAAAATATAGCTCAGAGAGGTTAAATATCATGTCAAAGTTCACAGAGCAAATAAAAGCAGCAGCTGAGCTTTGAATTCAGTTCTGCCTGACTCTGAAGCTTTGCTCCTCTGACCACTCTTTACTCCATCTTGGATAGCAAGACAGTGCAGCACGGCTTCCCTCTGCCCTCTGCCCAAACAAGAACAATGTAAATAATGCTTACATCAGTGCAAAAAGAATGTATAACCAGCATACAGTGAAAATATGGAGGCTTCTAAAACCAAATGGTATTTGTAGATGTTTTGAAAATTTCAGGCGATATTCTAGACTCTTTCAACATCCTAAAGTGAGGTACATATGAAAATTATCTTCATTTTACAGTTAAGGGCACTTAATGTATAATTTTGATATTTCTCAGAATTACACATTCTGCAGGTGATGGAGCCAAACCAACAGGCTCTGTGAGGATAAATTCAATTAACCTAATTTGTTTACCATTTTATGAGAGGACTGAATAAATGTATTCAGTGCATAAATGTCTTCAGGCCACAGATCCCAGAGTTCTGCACTTCTTTACTTCACTCTTAACAGAAGCAGTAAGATTTAATCAGTTGACAGGAGCTTTTGAAAGCCAAGCTACAACACCAGAAAGATGGAAATCGAAATACACCCAAATCCATAGTCCGGATGCCTTGCAATAAAAGACTTAGCCAAATACTTGAGACAAAATTATCATAATCCTTGGTTTTAGAAAAGGATAATCCTAAGGTCTAGGAGAAAGTAAATGTCATGTCCATTTTTGATAATAAAGTGATTTGTGAAATTATAGGCTGTTGAGTGTAATTTTCATACTTCTGGAAGCTGGCAAATAGTAGAGCCCATTATCAAGCAATCAGTGTTTGTCAATCCACAAATACTGTAATCAGAATGAGCCTAAGAAGTGAAAGTGATGGTAAATATGTCTGTTTTTCTTCAACAAAAGAGTTATAGATCTTATACGGGGATATCCAGCGTATTAGCGTTTTTCAAAGAGTGTTCAACGGTTGTTCATTGTATTAATGGCTGAACAAATTACATAATAATATAAATTTAGGAAACTCTGGAATATAAAAGGCAAAACACGTTTCTTTGCTATAGAGATGCTCAGAGCCTTTAATTTTGTTAATTTTCAAGGAGGATTACAGAATGCAGCACTGCTGAAACTAATCCTACAGTTAGTATTGGGGAACTTGAGTTCCAAATTTGAAAAATGTTTAGGTGAAATTATTTAAGCTCCTACTTTGGATTTTAAGCTGTTTGAGGACAGAGGCTATCCTAGCACAGTGCCTGATACATAAAAGGTACTAATTTGCTATTTGTAAACTGAATGAGTAAAACATTAAATATTGAATATAATGTTAAAAACATGATAGACTACTTAATATCTTGATGATATGATCTAACATGTATTTGAAAAGAGGAGGCTGACTCAAAACTGATTTAAAATTACTCTTGCTATTCTAACTGTTCTTTTTGATTTGAGAAAGGGAAGTCCCTACTTTTAATTGGATTTGATAATAAACTTTATTGATATTCTCATGTGTTGGAAATATTTTCAGGACAAACTTTTTTTTTGTAATCCATGTACCCTTAGTGATACGTGCAAAACAAAAGAATAATATCATTGTTCTTGATCTTCTTGACATGGGATCTTGTTATGAAAAGCCTCTGGAAGGCACTATTGCCAAAGAATAGTGCGGTAATTTTGTTTGAATACAAAGAGCTGTAATCTGTATCCAAACAAAATATGTCTATATATAATATTTATCTGTATATACAGATATATAGATATATAGGTGATATACATAAATGCATTACAGCTCTATATGCATGCATGTGTTTTTATTTTTATGTTTGCAAGCACATGTATGCATCTATATAGGAAAGATATTGGAAAACAATATGGTTTTCTGAATTACAAATATTCCAGGGGAATATCCCAGTGAGGAATACTAGATAGCCATCTTTTTTATGATGATTATATACATATAATTAATGCATCAGAAATTACTTATAGTGGAGTGGAGCAAAGTCTAGTTGAAGTTCTTTAATTTCACTATGGCTTGTTGACTGGAATAGAAGCATTTTAGCAAGTAGATGTTCTTATTTTTCCATTTTGAATGGAATCTGTCTTATTTCAGGATTTAAGTCAGTTATATTGATGTCATAAACTAAATTATTGGAGCTCGGAAACAGGGAAAAAATCACAAAGCTTCACTGCTATGAACCTATTCTGTGTTTTCAAATGGATTAGACTCCTCATTTTTATACTATAAAGTTTCTACGTGAATTCTCTAAAGGTATCCCTTTTATTTTTAACAGTTTTATTGAGGCAAAATTTATATATCATAAAGTTAACCATTTTAAGTTTTTACAGTTTGATACTTTTGAGGAAATACATATATACAATTGTGCAACCATTGTCTCAGTTCAATTTTAGAACATGTGTATTTTCTCCAAAAGTTCTTCTGTGCCCAATTTCAATCACTCCTCCATTTCTGGCAAACTGTTCGTCAAAGTGGGTGTGCCATTTTACATTCCCACCAGCAATGTCTGAGAGTTCCAATATTCCATATTCTTAATAAACTTAGGTTTGTCAGTCTTTCTTATTTTAACCATTCTCGTGTGAGTAGTGGTGTCTTATTGTGGTTTTAATTTGCATTTTGTAATGACAAATGATGTTAAGAATGTACTTATTAACCATTCTTATATTATCTTTGATGAAATGTCTATTCATATATTTTGTCACTTTTAATTGTTATTTATTTTGTTAGAGTTATTTATATGTTGTAGATAAAACACCTTTTTTAGATATATATGTTGCAAATAATTTCTCACACTCCGTGGCTTGTTTTTTTAGCTTACTTAATGGTGTTTTTTTGGAGCAAAAGCTTTTTAATTTTGCTGAAGTTCAATGTAACATCTTGTTTGTATGATAGATCAAAACTTTGGTATAGCATGTAAGAAATCTTTATCTAACTTTAAACTCAGGGCTTTTCTCCTATTTTTCCTATTATTCCCTCCTGTTTCTTCTAGATGTCATATAGTTTTACTTTATACATTCGGATACATGATCGATTTTGAGTTTATTTTTGCAAATGGTGTGTGGCTATATTCTAAATTTATTTTTTTCAATGTCCAATCATCCCAATTTCATTTATGGAAAAGGTTTCCCTTTACCCCTTGAGTTGCCTTCATACCTTTACCAAAACTCAGTTGACATAATTGGAGAATATATTTCAGGACTTTCTATTCTGTACCTTTGATGTTAGTGTCTATCTTTACAAAAGTAGCATATTGTCATGATTATGGTAGCTTTATATTAACTTTAAAATCAAGTAGCATAAATTCTTCAAACTGAACCTTATTTTGAGCCTTCCAGTCCATGAACATGGCATATCTCACTTTTTAAATGTCTTTTTAAATTTTTCTTAATCATGTTTCTAGCTTTCCATTTACAGGTCTTGCATTTTTATGAAGTTTATTCCTAAGTGCTCTATTTTTTTAATGCTGTTGTGAAATTTTGTTTACTTCATTACATTTTCAGGTTGTTCATACCGTATACAAATACAGCTGATTTTTTTATATTGATCTTGTAGCCTATATATAATCTTGCTACATTTATTCTAGTAGATTTATTTTTTTCCTTTCTTTTTTTTTTTTTGGTGTGTGTGTAGAACTTTTAGGACTTTAAAAAAGGTACCCCATTCTGAATGTCTCCCAGAAAATAGTCTGCATTAATCGGGAGCGGATACACATAAGTGAATGTATAATACATGGTTGTTGAATGATGGAATGGAGTTTTGCGTATATTTCTCCGAAGTATTATACTTTATCTAACTATAATTAATAGGTAATTTAACTTTATAAAAATAAAGCTTTACACATAGACTTGATGATTATATATTTTCATTTCATTGCAATTAAATTGCAATGTTTCATGCTTTTGATTTTATTTGCAGGCAGTACAATGTCGGGGGAAAAAAGAAAAAAATCAGCAACACAAGTTGGCAGTAAAATAGGTTTATTTTATCCAAAAGCATTTGATGATAAGATTCTCATTTTTCTTTCTTCCTTTTTTCTTTTCTTTCAAAAGGAGGGTCATTTTAAGTGAATATGTGATCAATACTAAATGCACTAAGTATGCATTCCTTGTAGTCAGCCTTGATTTCATGAAAGAAAAATGCTTATGCCTTATCATGGTTATTACATAATTTTCCACTTACAGCAACAATGCATCTATTATATTTTCACTTAAATGTTGTAAATCACTCTCTTTAAGAATACATTGAGTACAAATCTTTTTTATTTACTTAAGTGTTTTTTTTAACTAACAATCTGAGTCATACATCTCACACTTTACTAGGAGAATCATTTTGGGTTTTTTTTATATATAGTTTTGAATGAAAATTTTTAACTACAAAAAGCACAAGCACCTGTTTTCCCACAGTTTTAAATGCTTTAATGCTAAACATCCATCATAATCAGACTATGATGTGTCAAAACATACCTCATTTTTCAAGCCAAAGACAGATTTATGGGTTTTCAATTTGTCAGTTCTTCAACAATCAGTTTGGAAATTACGGACACAGAGAAAAAAAAGTAATCAGACACATAAAAAAAGATGCAACATGTATAGTCAACTTTTTCAGCTACAAGTTAGAATTATGCTACATGTGAAAAAAACATTTCTTGTAAATATGTGGGGGTGAGACTACACCATGAACGCAGGGGTGTGTATCTGTAACTGCAGTCAACAGCTTGTGTGTTTCAATATTATACCCAACACTTAATTTGCATTAGTAAGTATCCCTTCTGGTCACCATTGCTTTACAAACAACCCATCCCTTCTCAGCTCCGGCCTTACCTACTCCCAGAGACAGACAGCTGTGAGCAGTGGGTGAAAGCCAGGACTCCGAACTGTGTTACCTAGATGCACATTCCAGCTGTTTCACTTCCTAGCTGTGTAATCATGGGCAATTTATTTATTAAATCTGATGTCATGTTTCCAATCTGAAACATGAGGATAATAGTGGTGGCTACCTCCTTGAGTTGTTATGAAGATGGGTATGTAATTATCATTTTAGCCCTAGTATACTTTTGTGGGTGTGTGTGTAGGGAACGGGGTATATCTATCTGCCTGTTTATCTACATATACACACATACATAGGCACAGGCACAAATATATATGTGCCTCTGTGTGTATAGATAGATATAGATATAGATACAGATATTGGTAGATATATATTGTTTTGAATAGCAGAGCCTGGTATATAATACATGATCAATATATTTTAGCTATTGTTATGTCCACCCTAATATAATATTTCTAAGACCTGATGGCATGTAAATTATTTCTTAGTACTAATCCTTTAGCTTGGTACAGAATTTAAGGAAGAGAAGCATAATGGGAAACAAAGTCAATTAAATTGACAAGTTATTAAATTATTCAGGCTCTGGCATATGCCAGTGGTCAAGTACATACACGAAATAGCTAATAATATGTTTAATATTTAATGGAGATTTGGGATCCAAATTATTTTAGCAGTCTAAGAAATACAAATTTTTTTAAATACTCATGAAAATCATCCTGCTTAACATGTGTCAGAGTAATTTTCCAGTTCTGCACTAAATTATTGTGGTATTCAATGAAGAATGAAGTTCTATTTAACATATTCTTGGTTTTATTTCGCAGAAGAGTTGGCTAAATGTTTAATAGATTAATATCCATTGCTTCCTCACAATGCTTGAGGATATTTTAAAATACTTTTTCTTTTTGACACTTTTAATGTGCACTTATAATTATAGTAATAATTTGACAGTATCATTAATACTGAAAAATACGATTTAGTTGAAATATATTATTTTAATAGTACTCTGCTAAAGTCATAGGTGATATTTCACAGTGCTATTATAATTCTAATTCGTAAATTTTGTTTAACTTCAAAAGTAGAGTATATTATTCTGTGAATCTTTGTTTAAATTTCTGTATCAATTAAGATGTGATATCTTAAAGCTTCTCCCTTTATTTATATTTGTTTTAGTCTATAAAACAAAAGTCATAAAACACCCTAAAATCCTATTAATATGTGCAAATTCTTTTCTGATAACACATTATCTTTGTAGATTAAAAATGAATATTCAGCGACAGTTCCTGTAAACAACTTTGCAGTGCTGTCCTGTACTTAACAGTCATGATTTATGTCTGTGCTTTGGGAGTAGGGATACTTGAACTTTTATGGTTGTTTATGGGCCCTTTTGAGAATCTATGAAAGAATCTGTGAAAGCCCTGCTCGTTTTCCTCTGAAAAGAGCACGTAGGCACATATGCAAATAAAATGTTTTATATACAGTAGTTCCCCCTTATCCAAGCTTTCAGTGACCCATAGTCAACTGCTGTCTGGAAATATTAAATGGAAAATTCCAGAAATAAAGAATTCATAAGTTTTAAATTGCATGGCACTCTAGCATGATAAAATCTCGTGCTGTCCTGCTCTGTTCCACCCAGGATGTGAATCATCACTTTTCCCAGGGTATCCATGCTGTGTACACTGTTATGCACTTAGTAGCCATCTCGATTATGAGATCAACTGTGGACTGTTGTGGTATCGCAGTGCTCGTGTTATAGTCACCCTTATTTTACTTAATAACTGCCACAAAGCACAAGAGCAGTGATGCTGGCAATTTGCAAATGCCCAAGAGAAGCTGTAAAAGGCCCTTTTTTTTTTCTTTTAAGTAAAAAGGTATTATGTATAGGAGAAACAGAGTATATATATATAGGGTTTGATATTATCCATGGTCTCAGGCATCCACTGAGGGTCTTGGAAAATATCCCCTGGTAGATAAGTTGGGGGACTCCTAGTTTCTCAAGGTCACTGAATCCCCTAAAACTTGACCTAGGACACACTGCATAGTATAATACTTACTATTTTAAGAAACCCAACTCTAATATTTCTATATAAATCAGACAGTTATCAATAATCCACAATTTCTTGTATTTACTCAGCATCACAGAAATCTTATTGTCTTTTCTGTTTTACATTGTTAGTGCTATGGACCAAATTATTATAGACCTGTGGCATTATTTCATATTACATTTTTTGTGTGTGAAGATTGCCAATTTTTAAAAAGTTATATATTACTCTGAAAACCATGAACAGCCTCTCTGAATCATGTTTTCCTTATTTGAAGATGATAGTATTTATTTTTTTCTGTCAGGAAGTTGTGAGGAAGTCTCCATTATTAATCAAATATCCTGGTATTTGGGGAAGATAAAGACTGTGTAGGGCTCGTATGTCCTTAAAATTTTTTATATTCTGAAATTAAGTTGTAAAACAAATATTAGCTAGTAAACATCTACTTCCTGCCAGGCCTTTTTATACTTAGCCCAATATTGATGTAATTTCATTCATCCTCATAAAAACCCCAGAAGTATTGTTTTAGTCTCTTCGGGTTGCTATAACAAAAATGTCATAGGCTGGGTGGCTTAAACAGCAAAGATTTATTTCTCAGAGTTCTGGAGACTGGAAATAAGATCAAGGCACCAGTGGATTTGGTGTCTGTGAAGACTAGCTTCCTAGTTCATACATAGCCACCTTCTTGCTGTGTCCTGACATGGCAGAAGAGAGCTCTCTGTGGTCTGTTTTATAAGGGCACTAATTCCATTCATGAGGAGTCCACCTTTATGACCTAATCACCTCTCAAAGATTCACCTTCTAATACCATCGTATTAAGGATTAGGTTTCAACACATAAATTTTGAGGGGGTGGAGTGGGGGGGGACATGAACTGCAGTCTATAATAGCTACACATGATTAGTCCTACTTAGTAGTCGAAGTAACTGAGGCTGAGAGAGTTGAAGAAACTTTCCCAAGATTACTCAGTCAGTAATTACTGAATTACTCAGAGGACAGGTGGAGATCCCTGCCAGTCTGTCTGACTTTTCAGCCTCTGACTCTAACCATTTCACTGCAAGCTAAAATGGTTTGCCTAGAATTACCAAACAAATGTAACTTTTATATATATATATATATATATATATATATATATATATAAATTTTTGAAAAAACATTTCATTTTAATACATTTATTCCATAAGTACCTATCTAGTGCTTTGGATTAACTGTCTTTATTTTACAGATGTGAAAACTTGAGGAACCTATGTAATCATGATTGTAATGAGTTTTTGTCTATTAATCATAACTTATATGTACTTTTTTTTTCTAATGATCTCTGTTTTTACAAAATTTCATATTAAACTTTTTCAGTTATATTCACGTAGATATACCCACCTTCAGGTGGTTCCAATCAACTGCATATTTAGTTTGTTATCTAGTCGGAGACTTCTCTATTGAGTCTTCCAAACCACCCATTAACAATTTATTTTCAAATTATGGGCAGAACAGTAGTCCTTGGTTTGTGATTTCAGTAACTTCTGTTAAACCAAATGATTGTACATAGCAGACAAGGAACAAATACTTGTAGAATGAATGAGTGAATCAATGAATTTACAATGCCTAGACTACAAAAAATGTTAAAATGAAGGGACACAATAGTTTAATCTGGTGTTATTAAATAAGAAACCAGTGTCCTGAATATTGTCTATTAGGAAAACATACTCCACATAATTTCAATTCAATGCATTATGAGAACGAATTCAAAGATTATAAAGCAGTTGGCTTGTTTAAAGTCTAAATATTCAGCTAAAGGTATTAAATTGAATCATGAATTAAAACCTCTCATTTAAAATTATGTATTGTTATTCTTTGAAGTTTATTCTATCTGGATTAAGTATTTTTATTTGATTTAGAATTTTGCTTTGATATTCACATATGATAGGGAGATTGAACTTGTTTGAAGAAATTCTTATGAGGTTGATTTGATTCGTTATACTTCTATTGAACATTTTTTACATGTTGCTTATCATGGTGGGTCACAGTGGGTTTCTTTTGGAAGTAGATTTGTTTTCTGGGTGTTTCATACTTAATTTCTTAAAGCAGCCAAAAAAAAGTTTAACGGTCACCTTAAAATAAGGATATCCTATAAAGGACGAGTTTATTAAGCAGAAATTATATGCAATAATATGGAGTTTGTGAATATTGAGTACTGAATTACTCAGAAATAATAACTTAAAGATTAATTTTCACAATGCAAAGAGCTTTTGTAGGTTGTGTTTCTTTTTTTTTTAATTCATCAGTTTCATGTTAAATCCTTAAAATACATTCCTAATCATGGATAATGTGAGGTGAGAATGCAAGGAATTTTGTAAGAAAGCAGCTAACCAGTTTTAACTAGTGTGAAAATGGAGTTAACATTTTTATGAGTATTTAGAAGGATAAGAAGAAAAAAAATAAAGGCTTCCAAATAAAATATGCTTGCTTTTTGTTCTTTTTTCTTCCACTTTTTAAAAATTGATATACATTTGCATTTTAACGACGTTTAGCTTTTTAAAAATTATGTAGTTATTACTAGTGTTTGCTCAGATTTAGTAATAATCAGGTATGTTTTTGTATACAAAATCTGTGAGTTTTCTTTTTTTTTTTAATTTTTTACACCTAATGATTAAATCAGATATTAACTTATGGGGATATCATTTTTTTTGTCATCTATTTTGTTGAATGGTGTTTCTCTCATTTTAATTAAAAACTCCATTGAAGATAAATTTTGGTTTCACTGTTCATCCATATATTGAATTTATTTATTTATTTATTTATTTATTTATTTTTTTTGAGGGCAGTGTAACTGGCCCTCATATGTGGGACCCGAACCGGGGCTGCTAGTGTCCCCAGCCAGCGCTTAACCAATGTGCCACTTGGCTGGCCCCATATATTGAATTTAAAACTTCTTGGGCCGGCCGAGTGGCGCGGTGGTTAAGCGCTGGCTTGGGAAGCCAGCGACCCCTGGTTCGGTCCCACATATGAGGGCCAGTAACACTGCCCTCAAGAAAAAAAACAAAAAACTTCTTCTTTAATAGTCAGGTTGTATAGCAAGAGCCTCATACTCAGTGTGCTGTATGAATGAGTCAACAGGGATTAATAGCTATTATAGTAATTTTTTATGATTCATTGAAAGGGGTAGAGCTAGTGAACACGAGTGATAACTGTTAAGATTTTCTTTTAATTTTCTATACAAAATATAACATTTTCAAGTTGCAATGTCTACTTTTAAGCATGGATTTTTTTCTTGAGCCCATGAAGTTATCCTTCTTGGTGTATATGAGAAATGCAGTAATTTGTTGAGCACCCATCCAAGTAATCTGATTCACAAATGGCAAATTCATTTGAAAGTAAATATTTATTCCTAAATTGTTTTATAGTGTGCTTGATTTCTGCCTTTTCTGTTTTTTGGGTTTTTTTAGCTGAGCCATCCTGCCACCTGTTGGCAGCTCAGCGGCAGCTCAGCTCAGGCTGGGCATTGAACTGCTGTTGCTCAGAGCTCAGCTCGTACTCCTGAGCGAGCTCTTAACCAATTGAGGCACTCGGCCAGCCTGATTTCAATCATTTCTAAGATTTATCTACTTAAAAAATTAATAAGTAAAGAGGTAATTGAAGATCCTTTCTCATGGGAAGGATTTTTTTTTAAATTAAAGTTTATTGGGGTGGCAATGTTTAGTAAAGTTACATATGTTTCAAGTGTACAATTCTGTAATGCATCATCTATATATCACATTGCGTGTTCACTACCCAGAGTCAGTTCTCCTTTTATATATTTGATCCCATTTACCCTCATCTACCACCTCCTTTCCTCTCTCCCCCTCTGGTAACCACTAAACTATTATCTGTGTCTATGAGTTTTTGTTTATTTATTTGTTTGTCTTGTTCCTTTGTTGCTTTCAGTTTTATATCTCGTATATCAGTGAAATCATATGGTTATTGACTTTTTCTGAGTTTCACTTAGCATAATAATTTCAAGATCCATCCATGTTGTGGCAAATGGTTATATATATATGAGCTCTGATGTTCATTGCAGCTTTATTTATGGTGGCCAAGACATGGAAACAACCAAGATATCCTTCAATAGATAATTGGATAGGGAAGATGTGGTATATATACACAGTGGAATACTATTTTCCCATAAGAGATCATGGGAAGGATTTTTAACAGGGAAGATTCAATTTCTGAAACTGTGACATATATAAAAGAAATATAAGTAGATTATGTTTCATATCTATTTTTCTTATATTATGATCAATGCCCAATGAAATTGTACTTTTTAAAGTGGTGATCAATGTTAAGATTCAACCTTGTTGTACCAAAAGAACAAGAATTCAGTTAGCCTTTAAAGTGTGAATAGAGGCTTTTATTAAAAATATTTACAACTTCCTGTATTCTCATTACCTAATTTTAACTTCCAAGTTAATATTCCAAGTCATGAGATGAATCATTATTTCCAAAGGGATCTTAAATACTATTAAGAATGTCATAAAGTATTGTGCCATTCAGCTGTCTCAGAGAACCATAAAATCTATGTTTCTGCATAAATGTAAAACTGGCAAACCGATTTATGAGGTCTTCATGCAGAACTGGCGTTGGGCTGTCCTTAGCTCTTGTAATTTAGGTCATACTAAGTAAAAAGGAGTTCATTATTGCCTTAGTCTGAATGTACCCTTCCAAAATTCAGATATTAAGGGATGAAATTAGGTCGTGGAGATAAAACCCTCATGAATGAAATTAATAATCTTATTTAAAAAACACCATAGAAAAAGTTCTTGTCCCTTCCACCACGTGAGGGTACAAGGAGAAGTCTGCAAACCAAAAAAAAGGTGCTGGCACAGTGACCTCAGACTTCCAGCCTCTAGAACTATGAGAAATAAATTTCTGTTGTTTATAAACCACCCAGTTTGAGTATTTTGTTATAACAGCCCAAACAGACTAACAGTGATATTCAGTGGGCTGCCTACGCACAGCTAATAGCACCTGTATTTCTCATCTCTAAATTCAACATTCTGAATCCCACACAACTGTTCTTTGGAAGATATAGCTAAGGGTCAACTGCCAAATGCAAATATTTTCTAACTATACTAAATTTAGATTGCAGGTTTTTAAAAAATTCTACATTCATTTATATCCATGCATTCATTCAATTAATATATACTGAGCACCCACTATTTGTCCTAGGCAGCATGCTTCATAATGACGGCATACTGGTGACCAAGTCAGACCTGGTTCCTCTCTTCATAGAGCTTAAACTTTAGAGAAAGACGGATAAGGGTCAAATAATTAAACATTCATGTCAACTGTAATAAGTGTTACAAAAGAAGAACAAGTGTCATGAGCATATCTAATAATAGGACCTGGATTTGATAGGTGGTCAAAGAAGGCATTCCTGAAGCAGATCCTTAGATTGGGATTGGAAGGACTGAAAATAGGGTAAATGTATTTCTGGCAAAGAAGGAGTATGCATGAAATCTTTGAGATATGCAGGGCTTATTTACACATACCAAATTATTCATGCGACACACCGGATGTAAAGAAAAATGTGCCAGTTTACATATCTTCTTATTATTTTGGTTTTCGTCCGAGCTCAGCCAAGAAACAGAAATGGTAGATGTGTATTAAGAGATTTATTGTAAGTAATTGGTGCACACAGTTGTGGGCAAGTCTATAGGGTGGCTTTCAGAAAGGGCAGGCTGGGATTCTCACCAGGAGCTGAAGCTTCTGTCCAAAGGCAGACTTTCCCTCAGCTCTGCTCCTAAGACCTGTCAACTGGAAGGTCCACACAGAATATCTAGGATAATCTTTCCTAAAGTCTGATAATGGATTTTAATCATATCCACAATATACCTTCAAAGCAACACCTAGGTTAGTGTTTGATTGAATAACTGAAACTCTAGCCTAACCAAATTAATACATACAACTGACCATCATACTGACACAATATAAATTTGTCCGGTTTGAATGTTTAAACAGTCCTTTCAGCCTCACGTTTTGATAAAACCATGCTCCTCACATTATATCCCTCTCAGCCTACTTCTGTCTCCGTAGTGCCACCCAGGGGTTTGGGGGGAGTGTCCTGGGAAGGTTGTGCCTTATGGTATCTGGGAATCACAGGATGGGTGCAGGGCTCCGTCTTATGCTGGTCCATGTGTGTACGTTACTAGCTCATGTTTGTGGCTTCCTGATCTACCTGGTTGACACATGCTCTTCTGCCCTGTGCATTGGTCCTTGCCAATGCAATGTTTTTGGACCCCCCTCAATGGCTACTAAGGTAGACCTGTAGACCTCTCTCTTACCCTCCATTTGGCCCCTGGCCTAGGAGTTTCCATAGTCTCTCACTCACCAGGAAGGCTCAATGGTAAACCCACTGCTTCTCACTGTGCCCATTGCTTCACATGAAGCAGTTTCCAAATGCTCTGCTTGACAAGACTGCACCACCGTGATATTGCTGGCCACTAGATGGACAAAGGGGGACATCCTCCCATGGCCTCATTCAGTCAGATGAGGCTCTATCCTCAGTGTTCACTGAGCAGAGCCCAGAAGCATGTCTTGTATTGTTTTTCATATTTTTTCCTTCCCACACTCCCCCAGGGTTAGAACGGGTGGACGTTCTTTTTTCTTTGCAGAACTCTTCTTGTGTGGCCTGCAAGTCTTACCCTTTCATGTCATTTGGAGGGCCCAGGGTAATATCGATCATGTTGGCCTTCACCAGGCATGGATTGAGGAGAAAGGACTTCTAATTTTCTCCTGCAGTTTTTAGAGAAAGTTAAGGGGTTAGGGGTGAGATGAGGGTGGTATGTATTCATGGCTGGGGAGGGGAGAATGAGGAGGGCTTTCTTTTTTTTTTCTTTTTTTGTTTTTTTCTTTGTTTGTTTTGTTTTTATTTTTTAGGGCAGTGTCACTGGCCTTCTTATGTGGGACTGAACCTGGGCCGCTGGCTTCCCAAGCCAGCGCTTAACCACCGTGCCACTCTGCTGGCCCTAGGAGGGCTTTCTTCAAGCTTGCTTAAGAGTTCCAGCATTTAAATGTCAACTCTAGATAGAAATGCTAATTAGGTTTTAAAATGGTTTCTTACAGTCATAAAAACTCCTAAATCAGCACAAATGAAACATGAAGTGTTTGTCAGAGGTATGGATGGATTCCTAATGACCCATGTATCTCTTCTTAACCCATCCCCATACTTAACCAAAGGCATTTTCAGCATGAGTTATTGAAGAGAGGGGTTCAGTTTGAGGCTATCAAGTAAGTTTATTTATTCTGCAAATGTTTATTGAGTGTATCTAGGTACAGCCTGTCATATGAAATCTGAGTCTTAGTTTGTAATTGGCTACTTAGCCATTACAAAGACATGTTCTTTGAAGAATGTAATTTAGATAGATGAAAACACAGAATTTCACACATTTTGTGATCTGATGGAGCATAGGCAGGGCTGATTCCATGTGCTTAGAAAGGGCCATGGTTGGTTTAAAACTTCCTCTGCTGTCTCTGTATTAAAATTCTCAACAATTTTAAATAAAAGTCATTGCAATTTTATTTTGTGCTGAGCCCAGCTAATCCTGTAGCCAGTCATGAGTGGAGGGATTTGTCTTAATCCTGACTTCACATACTAGAAGTTAGGCAAATTACTCTACTAGTCTAAACCGCATTGTCTCATCTGTAAAATGGGGATATACCATTGAGTACATGGGCTTAATGAGATGTGTGAATGGAGTAATTAGCGCATTGCTCAGCAATTAACAAGCATGAAGTAAACAGCAGCTGCTCCTACTGATACTAATATGCAAATGGATGTACAATAATAGCTTGGTTTGCGAGCATAATTCGTTCTGGAAACAAACTACTCGTATTGCATGCCATCGCTCATTTACCACGTTAAAATATATTAGAAATATTTGCTTGTCTTGCGGAACACTCGAAAACCAAGTTACTTGCAATCCAAGGTTTTACTATCCTTGGTACATATATTTTTTAGATCTGAACAATCTACTAAAAAGCAAATAAATTTCACTGTTCTAAAATAAAAACAATAGAAGTCAGTTTTTAAAATTCCAAAATATTACACTCACACTACTGACCTCTTTATTTTACTAGTCACTGGTTAGCTTTCTCACAGGAAGTAGACAGGATTTCCCCACAGACACAAACAAATTTAAATTGCAATATTTTTTCCTTACAACTTTAGGATTGCTAAATAGCATGATTTTTTTTTTTTTTTTTTTTTTGAGCTGAGCCATCGCAGCTCAACAGCAACTCAACTCGGGCTATCATCGAAACACTTTTGCTCAGAGCTCAGCTCGCACTCTTGAGCGAGCTCTTAACCAACTGAGCCATTCGGCCAGCCCTAATAGCATGATTTTTTACAGGAGAGGTAGCAGGCTCTGATATTATGCCTCATTAGCATTGGTTTGCTATTAGGAACTTGATAATTTAACTTGTATTTTAAGGAATTAATATTTGATATAGAATTTATAAATAAATTAAATATACATTAATTCCAATAAATAAATAAGGGTAGAGCTGATGGACAAATGGGAATAGCACATTAGTCAGAAGCAGTGGGCATAATACAATAACATTATACATATTTTAAAAATGTATAACCAACCTTATTTGAGGAAGGGTTGGATGCTGAATACCTCACCCAGTCAGCATACTAGGGGAATGGATAAATGAACTTTTCTCATAACTGAAGATTCAGCACTTAAACTTGTAATGGCTGCTTTAAAATATTTTAATGGAAAATGTTGTTTCTGTGGAAATCTAAACGATTGCAGGCATCTGATATAGAAAATAGAATGTACTAAGTATTTTGTATCTTTCATGAATAACTCAAAGCCATCACTATAAATATCATGCCTTAACAGGGTTTGTTCTTTGGGGACTTTAAAGGGGCATAGGAATTCTTTACTTCAAGGAATCTCCCGAAGACTGCAGTATGCTAACTGGTACTTATTTGGTTCATTTGTTGGCACAGCTTCTTTTTTCTAGTGACCCTTTAATTGACATTTCTATGGCTCCCCCTTTTCTTTGGATTTTTAAGTATCTTTGATTCTAGTCAGTCTCTTTCTGTGGTTATAATTAAGAGATCCGTAAAAATGCAGAAGGAGTACCTCAGCCATCTTGTACCATATGGTACCCTTAACAAGTAGAGAAATCTAGTTGCAGAGAGATCAGAAGCAAGCAGGAGAGAAATGAGAGAGACGAGGAGGGTATACCCGTATTCCTGAAGGCTTTCTGGCTTCTGTTTCTAGAGCCTTGAAAGGTCCCTCCTTCCTTTGATAGTCTTTAGGTATCTCATTATCGTTTAAGAAATTTCATAACTTTAAAAAAAAGTAGTTTGAATCTGCATTTTTTTTACATGTGAGCAAGAGCATCTTAAATGTGATTGTGTCTTAAATGTGATCGTGTCTATATTAGACTTCTGAGCAATTACTATTCAATGTTAACATATTCGAATTTGCAGTTCACTAGCTCTGGATCTTTTTCTTTATTTTTAACCCAAACTCAGGCTTTTATATTTAGCTCTGTTAAACTGAAGTATTACTGAAGTGAATCATTTGAATATTATGATAATCTAAGTAAAAGATATGAAGGCCTCTGTTAGTGGTAGGATACTAACGGACTCTGAGGAAACTGTGAAAGATAGGATTCTATTAGGAGGAGCCTTGGTAAGACTTGGTATTGGCTGCCTGTGAGGAGATGAATGAGGGTTTGATCCTTACAAGCACTTACAAATGAAAGAGTAGAGTTTGATGCCATTCACTACGATAGAACAGCTACCAGCTGTTAAACAGGACGAGGAGTTTCTTCGTGGTCATGTTGAGTTTGCTTCCCTTGTAAGAGAGAAGTTCATGAGTCTGGAACTCAGGAGAGAGAAGCAAAGGACAGTTAAAAATCCAGGTGTTACCTATTTTTAAGTCATAGCTCACTCCAGGGTGGTGAAAGAGACTACGCCACAAAGGTGTGTAGTGTGAGAAGAGAAGGTGAGAGCTGCAACGCTGAGGAATACCAACCAGAAGAAGAAAACACATTGCTGAGAAAACACAGAAGCAGCAGCCTGAGATATGTGAAGGGAAGCAGAGTAGCCATGAAGAGATATGTGTGGGGCTGGCCGAGTGCCGCGGTGGTTAAGCGTTGGCTTGGGAAGCCAGCGGCCCCGGTTCTGGTCCCACACATGAGGGCCAGTGACACTGCCCTCAAAAAAAAAAAAAAAAAGAGAGAGACATCTGTGAGACGGAAAGAATGGTCAGCAGTGTCAACTGACGCAGAAAAGGCAAGTAGGATACGGAGTGACATATGCCCATAAGCTTTGATGACTCAGAGGCGGTTGCTGGCGTTAGGTACAGAACTGTCAATGGGTGGGCAGGAGGAAGGCCAGGCTATTCGCAGTGGTTCAAAAGGTGAGGGACAGTGTGGAGGCACATAGAGTATAGTCGCCCTGCAGAAGCGAAACTGAGAGCGCAATGAGAAGATTTATAGATTCAAGAGGGTGCCTGGGAGAAGGGAAGCTTTTGAACAATAGATTATCCTGAAGGAGGAAGGAAACTAGAAGGTACCTGGGAAGGAGGATTAACTGATGCAAAGAGAACGTAACTGGTTCTAAGGCTCCAGTGCCTGGATTAGCTTCTAATTGAGAAAAGTTCAGGACAAATACTTTTGTCAGAGGGGAGGAATGCAACAGGGATGGGATGAAATATCAACCCAGTGCTGGTATTTCCTTCCATGAGGAAAGAACACTGCTTTTTTCTACCTTCTTGCCCATTACTCCCCGAGGGGGAAAAGGAGGCATAATTTCCCTAATTTGTGAATTTGGAAAAACAGGGTGTTCATAGTCTCCACATTCTCTGTCCTTCCTATTGTGAATTCTCCATTTCTCTGTTACTGTTGTGACTGGGTTGGTAGGACTGCTTAGTTTGGCTTTTTCAATATTAAGAACTTCATTCGATTCTTAGATTTGAGACGTAGTCTGTCTGCAATGTTAGCTTCAGTAATAAGAAGGATGATATTTTTGGACTTCAGTGACTTTTGTCTTATTTCTCAATTGGCTCAGAATTCAAATAGGGAAGAAACCTCCATTCTTCTTGGTGCCCCTTTTTGATTTTCCGCAAACTTTTCTTCTAAGATGTGTGAAAAGTAGAAAGTAAAATTTCTCCTTGTATGTGCATCAGAAATGAAGTAGAATTTGAATAGAGTCAAATGTGGATACCTAGAATGAGTAGTGTGATTTGCGTTTTCATCAAGGGAGATGAAAATTTATTAAAACAGTTTTTCCTTTTAGTCTTTATTATAGTTGATTTAAGATTATGAAATAAGAATTTTTAAAAAAATGTTTCAGTCACACTTTTTGTTAGATTTCTGGCCCTACGATCTTATTGATCTTTTAATTTTTTCTGAAGTTGTTGGCACATTTTTAGTATACCTTTATTTCTGTCTTTACTGTTATTAGCTTTAAGATGGCTTGATCATTTCTCTAACAAGCTCTTTACCCTAAATTTTCCAAAAATTTCAGTCTAAAACAATGGTTTCCCAGCTTACTTCATCTCCCTTTAGATCAATGAATTGAAAGCCTAGTTAAGAGTAACATTCAATTCAATTAACATACTTTGGATGCCTATTTGGTGAAAGGCAGACAGGTAACAGTTGTCGATATTGGTGACGTTAAATATAGCAAACATTTTGTGAATAGCAATTTTGGGCTAGGAAGCCTTTGCCATTCCTTTTGTGTCCTGCAAGTGCATGGAAAAAGAAAACCAAAGCATAAGGACAGTAGCCAGTGTGTATTTTCAGTAAGGTGAAGGCTTATTTTATTACAGAAATGTCTCTTAACATTTTTTTAATTTAAAAAAGTAATCTCATCTGGGTTGAAACACCTACATGCGAGCTGTATTTGCAGTTGTGAAGAGGCAAGAACTGTATAACATGTTAAATAATGAACTTTTTTTTCTCCTAAGTAGGTTTCTGATACAAGGTGTTCTGTGGCATTGGACATTTCCCCCTTTTTGATAGCATAATTTTAAACAGTAAAATTGAAGATATTTTTCCATACAGGTATACATTTAATCTAGTAAAATATGTTGGAAAGGCTTTCATTGCCCACACTGAATGCCACTGATACCTTTGTAGGTCATTAATGGACTCTCTTCTCTGTTCCACTAATCTGTTTGTCGTTATGTAGTACTAGGTGGTCATGATTATTTTGGCTTTATAAGAATCATAAAATCAGATAATGGTAATTTTCTAATTTCATGATTCCTTTGAAAGATTCTGAGCCTGGAATTTTTAATTGGAATTACTGTGTACTTACGTAGAGCCTTCTATTCTTCTTGGGCTCTCATTGAAAACTGACAGTTTTATGAATGGGTTATTGAAGAAATCAAATATGTAAATATGCATGTCTTCACTGGGCTTCCTATAATCAGTGTGTGGCATGCCATGAAACCTGTGGTGTCTCAGAGCAGTTCTATTGTGTGGTGAAGCAGGTTTCCTGATTTCCTGACACGTGTGCCATCTGCTGATGGGTGTCTCCAGCTGCATTATGTGGTGATGAGAGCTCCCTTTCCTGTCATTGTTCATTCAGTGTTTTGAATGACATATGCTCCAGCCCAATCCTTAACACACACACACACACACACACACACACACACACACGCACACCATTGTTTCTGTATCTCATTTATATCTTTGTTTCCTTTCCATTTTTATCCTTCCTACCCAATTACCAAGTTTAACATATTTTTCTCATCCCATGAGCCTTTGTTGATGGCCTGTGATTCAGAGCTCCCTTGAATCAGTCTCAGAGAACTCTAAGAATGGCTTTTTTGTCAGGGCATTGCCAATCTGTTTCAAACTTCATTAAAGATAATTAGTTTCTGTGGTTTTAAAACTACTCCATATAGTTTCTAAGCCTAATGAGGAGTAGGATCCATTAACAAACTTTCAAAATGGTTTTCATACAAAATAATGTATAAATGGGAAAAATGAAATACATTGAATATATTTTGCTTCCCTATTCGCTTGCCATTAGAGTGCTTAAGAAACTTGAGAAAACTTTGAATATGTTTATTATAGGCACGGAGCTCTTAGTAACCAGTACAGTAGTGTTTTTTTGTTTTGTTTTTTTAGCACTGCAAACTAAGCACAAATGTCTAGTGTTTGAAAGTCAATATTTAATTGGAGAAAGATTGATTGATTTAGCTATCTAGATGTGGACTTCCTCCTCCATCATTCCTGATTTAATTTAAGAGCCCTAATACATGAATATCCATAGCATACCACAGTGATTATGCTTAGCTTTAATAATTATTAAGGATTTTTTTTTTTTTTGCATTAAAATAAGAGACTTTGGGCAGGCTGAGTGGCGCGGTGGTTAAGCGCTGGCTTGGGAAGCCAGCAGCCCCGGTTTGGTCCCACATATGAGGGCCAGTGACACTGCCCTCAAACAAACAAACAAAAATAATAAAAAAATAAGAAACTTTGTTCTAAAGTTGATTTTGTAGTTTGGCTCTTTTTAACAGTTGTTTTATACCTTATATATATATATGTAATATTTGAATTATCAGATTATGATTTGCAAAGCCATTTTTAAGCCTCAGAATCAATGATGAGTCCATACACAGCATCCCTGAATGCTAAGTACTTTGCATGTATTATTTCATTTTATTATCATCCCCATTTATAGACAATGACACTGTGTTTAGATGGCTAAAGTAGCTTATTCCAGATTATAAGTATATGGTGGAGTAAAGCCAGGATTTTCACCAGGTCTATCTGACTTCATAACAAGCTCTTAATACACATTATTGCCTATTTCTCTATTTCATACATTTACTCTCTTCAAACGGCCTTCCATGTAAAAGCTCTGATGAAGTTTTCAAATCCCAGTTCTTTTCTAATTAAGATTTATATTGTAATATACAAATACAGAGTTGTAGGAAAATTAAAGCAAATACAAACAAAGAAAAACAAATCTAATTGTGTGTACATGGCCCAAATGCAATACTGCCTTTTCATGGGGTCTATTCTCCATAAGAGTCTTTGCATCTTTACTATTCTATTAGCCACCAAGCATCGTATATTAACGAAACCCTGATTTCCGGCAAGTGTTAGCATATGCACATTTCTGTCTGGTTACAAAATGTTGCTTTCTTTTTTCCAGTTTTATTGAAATACAGTTGGCATATAACATTGTATACATTTAATGTATACAACATAATAATTTGATATATGTACAAATTTTGATTTTTCTTACTAACATTTTCTGATGTCTTATCGCTAGTCAACTTAGTTTCTATATCTATAACTCCAGGCTAAAAGAATGTAAATAGCTGATGTGCAGGATTTTCTTTTTTTTCATGACAGTAATCAATTACAAAAATAGTAAAAGTGTTCTGCTGCATTTTATTGTTTGATTTTATTAAGGATGATCTTCATTATTTGGATACACTCTATTTTCGCACATGAGATTGCATGTGTACATGTATGTGTAGGAGACAGCTGTGTCAGATCCTATATTTATCAGTGAGTCCTTACGTGTACACTTTATCCTTCCACCTATGGGTTCATCCCAAATTCACTTCTGAGGATCCAAGATCTAAAAACGCCTCAAATGCCTGAATCTGTATACAATTCAGAGTTTGGAAGTGGACCCAGGAAATGCCTAGAGATAATGAAAGAGATTTAATTAATCAAGTTTATATCTGCCAGAGTTTTAAATGGACGATTTAGTTGCTCAGAAACAGGCCAAATCTGAGCAAAAATGAACAGCATATGGAAGCATTCTAGCATAGTAAAAAGAAACAAATCATGACAACAAACTGGATTCATAGGGTCTACTGCTGCATGGTAATATGAATTTAAATACATTCCATTAAATACATCCCTACCAAAGAGCTTATAATGTTTTTCTTGATTATAAGCTACTTGAAGATCAGAACAGGCTTATACATCATCTTATTGTGTAATAACAATTTTTTTAAAAAAATCAATATATCATATAGGGTTTTTAAACTTTTTGACTGAGGACTCCCTCAAAATATTTTTATAAACAATGTACTGTAATCAACATCTTAATTTTTCATTGTATCTTCATAAGGATAACATTTTGACATATTATAAATATTGACTTTACATAAAGCTGTTATATCACACTTTTCATTGTATCCAGTAGAATATAAATATCATAGCAAATTGAAACCCACTGATATCCATTTAAATAGTACATGTACAAGCTCAGTTTTAAAAGATGGAAATTTTATGTTGTTCGGCTTTCTTCTTGAGACTTTCCTTCCAGTCCATATCCCCACTCAAGTATTGTAAGTTCTAAAGTTTAAAAACATAGAGTTAAATTTTTTTATTATCGCTAAAAATTGATTTGAAAACCAACTCTTAATGAGATTGAGAGATGGTGCAAATGGTATTTGATGAAGGAAGGTTCAGGCACTTCCACAGCAAAACCATCCCTGACCACCTAGGTTAGGTCAGAACTTCTTACGCTCTGTGCTCATTGTACCCTGTTCCACTTCTTCCTCCCTTCTACACTGGCTCCTTCTTTTTTTTTAATTTAAGTTTATTGGAGTGACAATGGTTAGTAAAGTTCCATAGGTAGGTTTCAAGTGAACAGTTCTGTAATACTTCATCTATACATCACATTGTGTGTTCTTGTGTGCTTATCCTTGCTAGATTGCAGGCTCTGTGAGTATAAGGACCTTGTTATCTGGTTCAGGTTTTATTTCTATGGATTAGTCTACAGACAGAATAATAGTAGATGCACAGTGAATATTTGTTCAATTGATTTTTATTGATGGATCAGTAAGTGAAAGATATGGAGTAAGAGCTGACAAAAGTTTTGATTAGGAGATGGAAGTATTATCAAAATCAGTGGTCAAATAAAGCAGTTATTATAAGAAACAAAGTATTTCAATGGCTTTCGATCACAGGCACATCAATTGTGATTTTGAAGAATGAAGTTTCAGTAGAATGCAGTTATTGGAAGTTAGATTGTAGAGGATATTAGACTCATGGGTAATAAAGAAGGAGAGGCTGTAAAAGAAAGAAAAATTCAAGGAAGCTGGGATGTGTGGGCATGGGGGAATAGAAGGTATGACCACCTGCTCTGAGCAGTGTGCCACATAATCAATAGGGGGTGAATGAAAGGATTTCTTAGAAGTGATAAGAAGCCAATTGAATCTGGAAAATCTGAATTATCAGTGGGCCAAATTTACAAAGTCCCACAACTTTCTCTGAAAGGGCTCAGCTGAAACCAGGACAATAGGAAATTGATAATGGGGTAATCCAGGATTTAGGACTGGAATAGCAGAAGGGTTAAGGAAGTGATGGGCCTTAGGGTATGATTAAAAACCTACAGCAATAGGACTGAATATGGAAATCTCAACGCATTCAGCAGGCTAGCTTCAAGTATTAACAAGTCTAAAAAAGATAACATTTCCTGCTGAAACTGCTGCTTCTTTTCCAAGCAAAATATGTTATTCTCATGTCTTGAACATCTGCTACTAGGAAAAAAAATCTCAGAAAGCTCAACATTACATATCAGTGTTCAAGTCAAAGTAGCACTGAAATCACTGAATGAATCAAGATAAGCTCATCCAAGTTTCCATTTTAGAGCCTATCTAATCTACAATGGTTAAGTGCAATGAGAAATGTAAACTAAAAATACCAACCTCTTCTAAGGCCATACACTATCTAGTCTGAGATCTATATATATAACCAACACACGACAGCCCAAATTTCTCTAGCCAGTGGCTCTGTTGGATGTTTTAGGAAGGTGGGTTAAGATGTTGGTTAACTCCAAACTTTTAATGGACTAGCAGATGGTGGTTACCTTAGCAACTGTAGAAGTGTGCTATACTTAGATGTTTTTCTCTGAGAGTTGATTGTTGAAACCTTTATCCTGGTGTTCAGATGTAGTAAAAAGGAAAAATGAGTAGGAACCTAAACTAAGGTAAGGGTTTACATAAAGGTAGCATTTCTAAATCACCATTTCTAAAGTAGCATTTCAGTTTTAGCTATTTCTGCTTAAGGTAATGATCAAAATAGGGAGTCAACATTTTCAATAATGCATCTATTTTGTAGTACTAGAGTTTTATGAGAAAATTGAATATTTTAATATTTTCAGATATACAGTGAGACTAATTTTGCCTGCCCAGTCAGCAATTAGATTTTGGAATGTTAAATATTAGTTGCAGTCTCTGTCTCCAAGAGTGATATCATATCAAAAATAAATATGATCATAGTTTCATAGTTTGAGTTCCATATGCCATTGTGAAATGAAATTGAATAATCACCAAACTTAAGATGTTTTTTTCTCCTCTCTTAGATAAAGGTTCTTCATACTTGAGGGTATATTGACATTCAGCTTTATCAGGTTCTTCAGGGGCCATCTGTATCTGAATAATATGTGGTGCTTGATAAAACACAAAATTTCAGGTCCCTTTTGCAAATGTTTTGATTCACTGGGGCTGAATACTTTGCAGTTTCACACTTTGATTCTGATGCAGATGGTTCCTAGATAACACTTGAGAAACAAACAGCCTCAGCTTGATGGCTTAGGGAAGAATTGGGTCACTTTGACAAATAAGAGGCTCTGAAGGAAGCAGATGACTTTCATGTTGACTGTGTGAAGCTTAGAACATGAAAGCACTACAACAATGTGTAGAAAATCCATGTTTTAGAAAAGATAATGTTTAGTTGTCATTGCTAACAAGGGAATTAAAATACAATTGATCATTTAAAATGTACTTTGTAAACATCATTCTAATATAAATATATTTTAAATTCCTAAAGCTTACATTTTATTTCTTTCTACTGTCAAAGACATTCTTATCTCTGCTGTATACGGGGCAATATGATGGAATGGAAAGAGCTAGGGTTGTGCAGCCAGACAACAATGAGTTTCATTGTCAACTAACTCTGTCAGATAATAGAAGGATATTAGGCAACTTATTTCACTTTTACAGCCTCAGTTTTCTGCTTTGCTAAAGTGGTGATTATCATACCAATAACCTGGATGGTTGTGAATAATAAATAATAAAACGTGGGGTGTAGAAGAATATTCACTCAAAAATTACTAGTCTTTCTTCCCTTCCTCATATATAAAGGAGCACTTACCCAGTGTTAACAGTTTTCTGAGTTTATGATTCAGTAGTCTGATTGCTAAATTTAAAACCAAAGTCTTAAACCACATCTAAATATGAGCAATAAATTGTGTTCTCAATTGGTTTTGTTACATATATTTTTCTGTTATATCCATTATTTCCTTTACATTAATCCTCCAGTTCTAAGCCAAACAATATAACATTACTTATATACTGATAATAGAATTCTTAAAAAAAAAAGTAAAGATTCTGGATGAAATAATATCAGAAACATATTACTGAATCACGATTGTCTTATAGACAGACAGGAAATACACAAAATTTCAGAGAGCTAAGGTAGGATCCATCCACTACTCTTTATTTTCCTGGGACCTGCAACATTGATACATGGTTGGAGTGAATATTCAATCAAGCCTTGGTAAATGAAAAATGAAATTAGATTAAATGGAAACCTCAATCTAATAAGATAGAAAGTTGGCTTCTGTCACGCATGTATAAAAGATAGCAAGTAATATCCTGATAAGGATTATATGAGTGAACATCTTTCTTATCTTTTAAAAAGTTCAAGAACATTTAAAATAGCAGCTACAAATACAAAATTCTAATTTTTAAAAAAATAAAACTGAAACAATAGCAGAGGAAACCAAATAATTGTATATCAGAAGATGGGACAGCATGTGGCAAAGCTGGTCAGAAGGGATTTGACCATTCCAGAGAAAGTTCTTTTAGAGCCATTAACATCGCAATTATTGTCATGAGTCATGGCTTTAGAACTCAATTAGTGTATGACATTCCCTTGTAAATGGCATCCTTTATTTCTGCTTGGTTTATTTGAATCTGTATCTTTAATAGTTTAGGTATCACAGTGGCAATTCAGATAGCAGGATATGACATCACTTCTAAAGAAGGTTGAATAGTGCTATTTCCTGAGAAAGATTACCTATAAAACATATAAGAGGGAATATTTAGGGCACCATTGTGAAACTGAAAGCGATTTTTAAAAACATAAATAAGGGCCGGCTGAGTGGCTCAGTTGGTTAAGAGCTCATTCAAGAGTGCGAGCTGAGCTCTGAGCAATGACGGTTCAATGCCAGCCCGAGCTTAGTTGCCGTTGAGCTGCCAACAAGTGGCAGGATGGCTCAGCTAAAAAAAAAAAAAAAAAAAAAAATTATTCTGTCTCATAATTTTATTTATTTATTTTTTCTTTTTTTTTTTTTATCTTCTAGGACTAGGGCTAGGGCTAGGGTTAGGACTAGGGCTAAGGTTAGGGATAGGACAGGGCTAGGGCTAGGACTAGGGTTAGGGTTAGGGCTACGGTTAGGGCTATGGTAGTGTTAGGTTTAGGTTTAGGGTTAGGTTTAGGTTTAGGGCTAGGGCTAAGTCTAGGGTTATGGATAGGGCTAAGGCTAGGGGTAGGGCTATGGTCAAACACCTTATGGTCTGTGGTTTCTTTTTGTTTAATATTTAAAATAATCTTGTTCATACAACTTATATGAATGACCAGACATTAATGACATGAAAGCACTATGACAATAATCTTCTTTGACAAATATAATGTTTCTTCTTTGAATGTTTATGTATATAATGTTGTACTTTTTAAGGTGTATCTCATCTTAGCATTATTGTTTTCATTTTTGAATAATTGCTTTATACTAGATAATACTGTGAGGTTGGCATCATTATATCATCCTTTGTAAATAAGATCATTGGGCAAGAGTAACTTGCCCAGTGTTACACAGGTAGTAAGTGCAAGATCTGAAATTTGAACTCAGGTCTGTCAGAATTCAAAGTGCTTAGGCTCTTACCCACATCACTTTCCTATGTCAAATTTCAATGAGGAATATATGTGTAGATATGTATGCATGTGTGTGTGTATGTATACATATACATACATATAAAGCACATTGCATAAATATTAGACACATTAAACTCTATGCTAATTTAATGATGGGGCTATACCTTTTACATCATGGTATATCACCTTTAGCAATCATACCAAATGCTTGTCTATGGATGCCAAATTTTATTCTGTGTGACACTTTCTCCAGTGATTCTAGTGTACAATCTACTTGGGAAGTTTCTGTGTCTAAGATTGTGTCTCAATAAACATTGGAATACATAAATGAAAGACAAGAATAGGAAACTGAGAGTACTAAGCATGAAATGTATCTGTTTATACAGCGAGTATAGAATTTTATAGGAAAACAGTGATTATATTTTAATGTTACATGAGAAATCCATATTGAAATATTTTACATTTATCATTTTATTATGTAAGGACTTATTCTATAAATATTACTATTTTCAATACAAAATAGAACAGGGCTCAAACAATTTTGCTCAATGGCACTGCTCCACCATTGACTAGCTTATGACATTAAATAAATCATTTTGCCTGTAACCCTTATTGTGCTAAATTTGTAGTAAAGAAATATTACCAATCTTTGTGGGTTTTGTTAAGGATCAAGTAGATTTATCAAAACACTGTATTGGGAATGGTATACTGTACAGTTCGAATCTAGCACCATGTACTACTCATGGTGAGTCCAAAAGCTCCTTCCCATCACCATCCAGCACTATTATTTAGTGAGACTTTTGAGTGATAGCCAATGCTTAGAACAAAAAAGCATGTTTAGCTATTTATATAAATGTATAGTTATTAGATAATTCAGCCATTCATTTTTAAAATATTTTTGAGTGTTATTGTGGCACAGAGAGGTAATAGTGTGCAAAAATATATAAATTTAAAAAAGATAAGAATATTTTTCCATTCTTACAGAGGTTAGTTGTCTATTGGGAAAAACATGTTAATTAAGGAATCACAGAAGTTATTTTCTTTTATATCTATAATATGCTGCAACAGAGAAGCACATAATTTTAAGAACATAACAACAAGAAGACCTTACCTATTTGGGGAGGTCAGTGAAAGCTTTCTGAGCAAGTTATATCTGAGGTAAAACCCAAAGAATAGGAACTAACCAAGTTGATATGGCAGAAGGAGAATGGGGATTCTTGATTGTGGAATATCATGTTCAAAATACATAAAGAAAGCCAGACTGTCCAGAGCATAGAGAAGGAGGGAGAGAGTAAGGCCCATTGCCAGGGGCCAAACCATGCAGAATCCCAAGGTGTGACTTCTATATCCTAGCAAGTACCCCTACATCAGTGTTTCAACCCAGTATCCCAAATAGCACACAATGATAAAATCCTGTCATCCTTTCTACCTATAAATGTCTGTATCTTGTAATCCAGTCTGGAATTTAGAAATCATTTAGACCATCATCATTATCTAGCATCAGTTGAATGACTACTTTATGACAATGCTATTTATGCCAACCATGGAATGATTGACACCTGTTACTCATTATGGCTTCTAGTTACTTACTTGCTGGGGATGCTGGGAACTCCTATTAGAGTTAGCCCTTCCTACTATTTGGGTATGATCTTGGTGCTGAACAAATTATTCCACCTGTTCTTCTGATAAGTGGCTACACTCATCATTATCTGGCACAACTGATTAATTAGCCTTGGGAACTCCAGGCTCATAGCCTTCTTGTCTTGGTAATAAGGCTCACAAAAGTTGTGCACTTTATTTCCTGCTCTGGACTTCTACACTTGTCCCAAGAAGTCATCATGCCTTATAAGTTCCTGGATCACAGAAGTCAGTTCATTTTTTTTTTCTGTCTGTCCTTTTAAGTGTCCTTCAAATAAAAGCACATCTGGCTTTGTTTATGATCTTTAATCCCAATTGACACAATATTCTAATAGGATATATGAGAAATACTTAAAATGCAATGATTCTTTTTTTTTTTTTTTTTTAAGATTTTGGGGAATTAGGGGAGGGGAACAGCATTGGGGAACCAGGGAAGGGGAACAGACAAGTTGCTGTCCTTTTGTTCCTCAGTCTAGTTGTGGAGGACCGTTGCTTCACTGGCTCATGTTGGTATCATCATTGAGCTCTTCCCGGATGAGGCAGATGGGTTGCTGGCCTCTGGACAGCCGCTCACAGCGGCTCTTGGAAGCTCACACACTATAGCCTATGTCAGCCCACTGCAGCAGAGGCTGCAGCTATGCCATCCCGGCAACTCACTACAGCCCAGCTCCAGGTTGAGCTATTGTTCACCATCTTAGCTGTAGAGGGCAGTGTCACTGGCCCTCATATGTGGGATCCGAACCAGGGCTGCTGGCGTCCAAAGCCAGCTCTTAACCAACGCGCCACTCAGCCGACCCGCAATGATTCTTATCAGCAGAATAATTGGAATAATCTTGAAGGTCCCTGAGGTTTTGCTACAGCAATGCAATCTTCCACTCCATTCTTAATATCAGGCTTTATAGTAACCATGATTGCTATTCCTAATTTCTCTGTTTTCTCTTCTATAACCCTGGTACATGCAATAGAATTTGTGATGGAATGTCATCATGGCCAGTATTTTCTATCTCAAGGATCATTATTAATGTGGTCCCTTCTTCCTTTGAAGCTATAACCTGTCATGCACATAGATCTTTACAATCAATTCCAGTGTCCTGACCATGTGTTGACAGATAACTACCAGACTACCTTTTACATGAGTGATTTCTCCTTGAACTATTTCTAGTTCATCTAGCTCTTGTGGGTACTTAATATTTTTAAGTATAAAATTATTCAAACACTTCTTAAAATGGTGAGAAGGACTTAATTCAGAACTATTGAAATGGGTGTCAAGGCTGGTGGAATAAGGGCTCAACTTTGAATACAGCAGGGAGAAGTTGGAGTTTTTAGCCAAGAAGCAACGTGATGGCAAAGACGAAGACGAGAGAGAAGTCAAGGATAGGGTGATTCTCACTCAACTGACTTCATAGGGTTCTTGCTGAAGTGAGGCCAGGGTAGTTATACATCAAGGATGGGATTCTCACTAAACTGATTTAGTAGGATTCTTGCTACAACTGGACTAGGCCTAATGATGAGTCCTAGTCAAAAAGAGACTCAGAGGAGCCTGTCAAAAGTTTGATCAAATAGAGAGACTTTGTCCATGTATTGGGTTGTTGGAAAAGTCACAACACATTTTTGCAACGAAACCATAAAAAAAAATAAGTCATGACTTTTCCAACAACACAATATAATACTTCTGTCTTTTTCTTAGTCCTATTCCTGTCTTTCCCAAATTGATGGCTCCCTGAACTAAATGTAGTATATATTATAGTTAAAGTTAGGGACTTTGGAATCAAAAAAGACCAGGGATCAAAACACATATCCACCATTTGTCATGTCACCATGGACAAGCTACTGTAAACTGGATATAAAATAGTATCTAACATACAAGGGTGTTAAGTTCTACAGTATATGCAGTAGAAGAGATATTTACCATAAAGTTCATTTAAGGCTCTTAGTTCATTGATTGGCACACAGTAAGCACACAATAAATATAACCTTTATCTATATCATCATATAAGCTCTCCCCCTACTTGAATGTAAGCTTTTTTTTTTTTAAAGATTTTATTGGGGAATTGGCGGAGGGGAACAGCGTTGGGGAATCGGGGAAGGGGAACAGACAAGTTGCTGTCTTTTTGTTCTTCAGTTTAGTTGCGGAGGATGTTGCTTCACTGTTGGTATCGTCATTGCGCTCTTCCCGGATGAGGCAGATCGGTCGTTGGCCTCTGGATGTCGCTCATCGCGGCTATTGGCAGCTCATGCTGGCTGCCAGCCGCTCACGCTGGCTGCGGGCCACTCACTGTAGCCTATGGCAGCCCACTGCAGCAGGGACTGCAGCCCACACCATCACCGGGGCTCGCACAGCCCAGCTCCAGGTGGAGCTGTTGTTAGCTGTAGAGGGCAGTGTCACTGGCCCTCATGTGGGATCCGAACCGGGGCCGCTGGCATCCCAAAACCAGCGCTTAACCAATGCGCCACTCGGCCGGCCCGAATGTAAGCTTTTTAAAGACAACGCTTTGTTCATTTTGACGCCAATGTATTTTTTTAAACTTAAAACAAGAAACATTTGTTGAATGAATGAATATAAAATTCATACACTCACATTTCATCAATATAGAAATTAAAAGGAAGAAAAACCATGACCTCTACTTTCCGTAAAGATCTGCTAGCATTCTGCATAATCTGTAGTCTAAAACGTCATTCTTTACTCATATGTCACCATTGCTGGTGTTTCGAATTAAGATGATCCTAAGGGATATCTTGATAGATTTGATGAAACAAGCTGCTATGTTAGGAGGATTCATGTAGTGAGGCCTAAGGGAAGACTCTGGCCAACAGCTGAACAAGATACACGGCCCTCAATCTAACAACCTGCCAGGAACTGAATTTTGCCAACAATCATGTGAGTTTGGAAGCAGACTTCTCCCCAGTTGAGCCTTCAGATGAAACCTGGCCATGACCAATACCTACAATGCAGCCTTGGGAGAGACCAGGAAGCACAGGTCCCAGTTAATTGATTTTTGCCTGATCCCCTGACTTGCACAAATTGTGAGATAAAAGAAATTTTTTTTTTCTTATTTGAGGAAATGCTGAATTTATTTATTAACTTTTTAAAATTGTTGAAATGTAATTTACATAGAACATTATATTAGTTTCAGGTGTACACCATAATGATTCAATATTTGCATGTTTTGCAAAATTATCACCAAATATGTACTCACTTGTTATGAATTCCTTCACCATTGCTTATATTCTAGGTTCCCAGTCTGTCAGTATACAAGTATGATGTATGTATGTATGTATATTTATATCAAATTTATTATTAAATTATATAAATTTATTAAATTTATATAAATGTTATTTACTTTAAATAATATTTTATAAACTCGAGGTGTACAACTTTATGACACAACACCTGAATACTGTATTGTATGCTCACCACCTGAAGTCCAGTCTCCTTCTATCACCATCTATTTGACCCCCTTTTACCTTCTTCATATTCCCCCCATCTCCTTTCTTCTATGGTAATCACCGTTCTGTTGTCTGTATCTATGAATTTGTTGGTTTTTTTTGTTTGTTTGTTTAAACATGAGTTTATTTGAATCCACTAGCCTTGTGATCATTTGTTAAACAGCAATAGATAACATCAGTCTAACCCCTGGCAAAATTGAGAACAAGTTATCTGTACTCACATGCTCTCTTGCATCTTTCCCCTGTACTGGCTCCACCTCATGTACCATTCTCCATGGCTGGTATGCTCCCACTAGCACGTTCTGGGACAGCCTCCTCATTCCTGGAGTGAATTCTGTTTGAGATAATTAGCTTCTCATAGCCATGTCCTGGGTTTGGAGCTCTATGCATATAGTGCAGAGTCGGTGGTGCTCACAGAGCTGTTATACCTTTCACAGAATGAGAATACTAAGGGGAATTTTCAGATTTCATGTCTACTCTTGGGCATGAGACATGACACCTTCCAGTAAAAAGCTCACTGTCAAATGGAGTAAATGGGCTTGTGGACCATCCATGGTCTCTGAATTTTCTGTATGAATTGTGGCCAACACAGAAAGCCCTTTAGGCTGGGTGCTTCTTGATTTTAGAAACTTTCTCTGGCTTCCTAACAGGTGACACTGGCTTCACTCTAAGAAGGGGTTTTTGACAAGTCACAGCCTTAGTCCTGAAGATTTATAAACTAATCATAAACCTACCAAGGTAGCTTTTCTTGGTTGTTACTGAGTAAGAATCTTCTGATTCTCTGTGATGTACATGGTATGATCTTTTTGTTCATTCTCCTTTCTGATACATGGTCAGATTCTGAACTCCTTGAGGGCAAGGATCATGCCCTTTTCTTCCCATTATCCCTGGTGACTATCCTTGTACCTGAAATATGATAGGTGCAAATGCATTTCCTGCATGAGTAAATAACAAGTTGGAGAAAAATAAAAATAAATAAATAAAAAACACATTGGAGTGATTATGCATCAGCTTCCTACTCGCACCTGTTCATCTGTTTATAATTTAATGCTGGTTGAATACAAACATGCTATAAGCGATGGTGCTTTATCACTCACTCCTGCTTGGTTATGGATTTTGGCTCCTGTATATCCACAATTTTTTTTTTAGCTGAGCCATCCTGCCACTTGTTGGCAGCTCAGTGGCAGCTCAGCTTGGGCTGGGCACCGAACTGCTTTTGCTCAGAGAGAGCTCAGCTCACACTCTTCAGCAAGCTCTTAACCAACGGAGCTACTTGGTGGGCCCCCCCTAATTGTTTTTATCCACTACTCATTTAAAATCAGCATATATTTATCTCATTAGATTCATCTTTGGTTTTATCTTGCTGGTATACTCTTTCTGGCAGCTGACTCTTCACCTTATTACAGAGCTACATTTCTCTGCTCTGACCCACTTTTTTTTTTTCCTCCCAGAGGAGTCAGCACATCTTGGTACATTGTGTTACTTTCTGGCTTAGAGGAGCCTGGGATGTGTAATTAACTCCCACAGCCCTCTTACCTTCCAGCCACTTCTCTCCTCAGGTTCCATCAGCCCATTGTTCTCCCAGTCCTCTCTCTGCTTCTAGATGTACTGTCACTGTGTCATATCCACCTACCTTTCCTTCTTCCTACAACTGCCCTCAGGCTTGTCTTGGGGCATCTCTCAAAAGTGATGGGCATGTACAAATGGCTTCAACTAACTGACTAAGCATAGTGGCTAAAATCAGGGACACTAGAGTGAGTTTGTCCTAGGTACAAATCCTGATTCCTTGTAAGTTATAACCATGAACAATTTGCTTAATCTTTCATTTTGTTTTCATCTGTCAAATGAAGATGATAATGTTTTACTTTGTTTTTTGGCCCCAAGTTCACATTTCTCACATTAAACTTGCAGAAATGTCCTTTTAATTTCATATTTTTATTGTTTCAGAATTATATACATGCATGGATTTGCATTTCACTCTGACTCATTCCCTTAATTACTCACACATTAAATAAAATTTTGGTGACTACATATGGCAAATGCCATGGATAAAAAGAGTAATAAGATGTTATTCCTGTCCTCAAAGTACTTACGGGCTAGTGTACAGTGCCATAAATTAAGAAATAAAATGTGCCAAGAGCTTGAGAAGAAAGAGTTGGGAGCAGTTAGAAATTAAGGGCTTTGCAAAAGAGATGACAGTTGAAATGGCCCTTGAAAAATGAGTAGAAATTTAGAAGTAAAAAAGCAGTAGAGACTCTAAAAAATGGCGCAATAGACAGACGCTGTGCTAACTGCCTCCTAGGATCACACCAAAATTACAAACAAATTATACAGCATTCAACCCTGGAGGTCCCCGGAACACTGAAGGAACAGAACCACTAAACGAAGAACTAAAGAGGAGGCCGTGTCGGGTCTGGTAGGACGGGCGGAGACGAGAGAGGGACAGCCCCGTGAGGGAGGTCCCAGCTGTGTGGAGGCTTCTCCTATTGGGGGAGAGACCCTCCGGTCCCACACCAAGTTCACCAGCCCAGAGTTCCTTTGCTGGGAAGAAGAGTTCTAAGATACCTGGCAGTAAATTAGTGAGGACTCGCTTTGCTCAGCCTGGTGAGCTAAGAGCGGCTGGAGAATCAGTGGGGCAGGCGCCCCGGCTTGCTTGCCAGTGAGCACTTACCTGGTTCCTGGTGGAGGGAGTGGCTGTGTGAGCCGGGAGCCTGCGGGGACGGGCTGAACTGAGCATGTTTGGTGCAAAGGCTGGAGGGTTTTGGACTGTTATTCCCGTGGTGTGGGGCCTGCATGCGAGTGGTGTAGGGAGGGTGCCATTTTGTCGGGCTTGGGCCCTCTCACAGAGGATCAGGTCCGGGACCTCATTGGTCTGGTGAAATTGGTGCAGAAGTGCGTGTGTGCGTGCGTGTGTGCGCGCACGCATGCGGCCTTGGTTCCTCACTCTCCGCCCAGCTTATACTGCGTTGCCAGGGAAACACTGGGCGGGTGCCCTCCGGCTCCAACAGGCTGCTCACTGAGACACGGAAGTGCGCAAGCCGCCTTGGGTCCCCGCTCTCCGCACTGCGCTTACAGAGTTGCCAGGCTGGTGATTGGTTGTCGAGCTGTTCAGCCTGATCTCCGAGCGGCTGATTGGGACAGGCTGAGACTGGGAGTTTTCCTGGGAATGTTGGGCCGTGAGCTGTGTGCCTACGTGATCCAGCCAGGGCTCTCCTGGTGATCTATCTAATACATCAAAGCAATCCCAGAACGACAGCCAGAATGGGGAAACAAAGAAACATGTCACAAGTAAAAGATCAGAAGAAACCTCCAGAAATGGAACTACATGAAACAGAGGGAGCCAACCTTTCAGAGACAGAGTTTAGAACATTGATGATAAGAATGTTTAAGGAACTTAGCGAGGACTTAAAGAAGGATAGGGAAACCATAAAAAAAAACCTGTTGGAACTAAAGAATACAATAACTGAAATGAAGAACACACTCGAAGGAATCCCCAGTAGAGTAGATGAAGCAGAGGAGCGGATCAGCGATTTGGAAGATAAAACAGCAGAAATCACCCAGTTGGCACAACAAAAAGACCAAAGATAAAAAACAATGAAAATAGTTTAAGAGCCCTATGGGACAAGGTGAAACACAACCACCTCCCGACTCATAGGAATACCAGAAGGAAAAGAGAAGAAGCAAGGGGTCGAAAATGTATTTGAAAAAATAATGACTGAAAACTTCCCTACCCTGGTGAAGGAAATCAACATACATGCCCAGGAAGTGCAGAGGGTTCCAAACAAGCTGAACCCAAACAGGTCCTCACCAAGACATATCATAGTTAAAATGGCAAAGGTTAAAGACAGAGACAGAATCCTAGAGGCTGCAAGAGAAAGACAGCAGGTTACATACAGAGGAACTCCTGTTAGACTAACAGCTGACTTGTCTACAGAAACTCTGCAGTCCAGAAGGGAGTGGCAGGAGATATTCAAAGTGACACAAAATAAAGGCCTACAACCAAGATTGCTCTACCCAGCATGGCTATCACTTAAAATTGAAGGAGAAATAAAGAGCTTCTCAGGAAAAGAATAAGCTTAAGGAATTCATTACCACCAAGCCAGCATTGCAAGAAATGTTAAAAGGGCTTTTTTAAACAAAAGAAAGGGGTAAACAAGCTAACCCAGGGAGACCAGGAATACAAATAACAAAATGGCAATACATATGCACCTATCCATAATTATTTTATTTTATTTTTTTATTTTATTTATTTATTTATTTATTTTTTTGAGGGCAGTGTCACTGGCCCTCATATGTGGGATCGAATCAGGGCTGCTGGCTTCCCAAGCCAGCGCTTAACCTCCGCGCCACTCGGCCGGCCCATATCCATAACCATTTTAAATGTGAATGGGCTAAATGCTCCAATCAAAAGACAGAGAGTGGCTGAGTGGATAAGAAAATAGACACATGTATATGCTGTTTACAGATGGAATAAAATATTTCATGCAAATGGAAATGAGAAAAAAAAAAGCTGGAGTACCAGTACTTATTTTGGACAAAATATACTTTAAAATGACTACAATAAAAGAAAAAGAAGGGCACTATAACCCTAATAAACATCTATGCACCCAACATAGGAAATCCTAATTACATGTAACAGATTTTGACAGCCATAAAGACAGAGATCAACAGTAACACTATCATAGTAGGGGACTTCAACACCATTGTCACCAATGGACAGACCCCTTAGACAGAAAATCAACACAGACAGAGGGGCCTTAAATGATAGATACTTTAGACCAGCTGGACTTCGTTGATATTTTTAGAGCATTTCACCCTGAAAAAACAGAATATACATTCTTCTCAAGTACACATGGGACATTTTCCAAGATAGACCATGTTAGGCCTCAAAACAAGTCTCAGTAAATTTAAGAAGATTGAAATCATATCAAGCAGATATAAAGGAAAAAGTGATGGTTGCTGGCTGGGAGGAAGTGGGCAAAAGGGAGAGGGGGAAGGTTTTGGACAGTGTAGGTGGGACTACAATGTTACCGCAGGGATATGGGGGCAGTTCTGGGAATGTAATTGATAATGTTGTGAAGAGACTATTATGTTGCGTGAAATAAGTCAGTCGGAGACGGACAGGTACCATGTGATCTCACTTGTGTGTGGAGTCTGAAGAGCTGAGTGAAAGATCAAAGTAAACAGACTCGAAGATGTAGAGGAAAAACTGAGCGTTGCTAGTTGGGAGCGGGGTGGGGATGGGGGGAAGGGGAAGGGATTAGACAGCATAAATAGACAACTACAATATTGCTACAGGGATATGAAACACAGTTCAGGGAATATAATAATGTTGTAAAAATTTTGTGACGTGTCAGATAGTCACATGTCTTGTTAGGGAGACCACTTCATGGATGGAGTAGAGGCTTGACCACTGCTCTGTACACCTGAAGCTGATGTTGTATAGTATTGTATGCCAACTGTAACTGAATATGTGGATGGTCACGGTATGTGGAGTATACTGTGGAGGGGAGTCAGGGGAGTTGTGATAGATATGTATGATATGGGGGGGGAGTGGGGTAGCGAACTGGGGGAGGGGGGTTGTCACTTTAGGGGGTAAAGAGTATAACTATTGCATTGCGTTGTACACCTGAAACTAATGAAAAAAAATTTTTTTTAAAACTCAAAAAAAAAAAAAGAAAGCAGTAGAGATGATAGCCTAGTTAGAGAGAACAGAATTTAACTTGCTGATTTTTTTTTTAGCTTTTTCGATGAGAAACTTAAGTTAGAAGCCAATAATTTTTCTCACATAAGCATTTTTTTTTTTTTTTTAGCTGAGCCATCCTGCCACCTGTTGGCAGCTCAACGGCAACTCAGCTCGGGCTGGCATCGAACCGCCGTTGCTCAGAGCTCAGCTCACACTCTTGAGCGAGCTCTTAACTAACTAGCCATTCGGCTGGCACCTCACATAAGCATTTAAATGTATACATTTTCATCTGTCTGAACTACACCTCACAAATTCTTCTATGCTGTATTTTCATCATTGAATTCAAAATATTTACTAGTTTCCATTATGATTTCTTCTTTGTTTCATAGTTCTATAGAGTGTTGTTTAATTTCCAAATTTGAGTGGCTTTGCTCTATATCTTAGTGTTATTGTTTTCTGCAATTCAGTTATTTTGGTGGTCAGAGAACGCATTTTGTGAAATTTGTTTTGAAATTTATTAAGACATTATATGGAATGACATATGATTACCTTGTTGAATGTTTCAAGTGTACGTGGAGCAAAATATATACTTTTAGTTATTGGGCATAATGTTATATATATTATACATCAGTAAAGTCATGTTAGTTGGCAATGTTCAGTCTTATATCCTTGTTGGTTTTTCCAGTTCTAGCAATTACCAAGAGAGGGTATTAATATTTCCAACTGTGATTGTGAATGTATTAATCTTTTCTTTTGTATTTCAGTTAATGCTTTATGCATTATGAGGGTCTGTCAATAGATGCATACATATTAAGATTTTTCTGTCTTTTTGATGAATTGACCCAAAATATCCTTTCTTAATTCTGGCAATACTTTCTGTCTTGAAGACTCCTTTGTCTGAAATCAGTACAGCAGGTCCTTGAATAATGTTGTTTTGTTCAAGGTCCTTTCATTATAATGTCATCCCATCACCCGTGACCCTGAACTGAGATCAGCGAATTGGAAAAAAATTATCTGACTTGTTTTGATTAATATTTCTTAAGTGTATGTGTGGCTCATATTTATTTCGGTGTTTAATATTATAAGTGATTTGGATCTTTATTTAGAAGTTTGGTGATATTTTCTGTGACCAGAAATATGCCTTTGGAACTTAACTCTTGGTTATATCAATTAGCTTATGGCAAAATGGGTTTCGTTGCACATGGTTCACTTAAAGTCTCAATTGCCCAGAATTTTTCCAAGACATTAAGTGAAAACTTATTGTTTATGCTTACTTTTTGTAAAGTATAACTTTTTTCCCCATTTATTTATTACTCCTTACCTTTGTGATTTTCTATTTAAAATCTTTTTCTTGCAGAGGATATAGTTGAATCTTGCCTTTTTATCCTGAGAATTTCTGCTTTTTATTGTAGTATTTAGTTTATTTACATTTATTGTATTTATTCTTATGCCTGGGAATAAGTTTACTGTCTCTTTTAGTTTTCTATCTGTCACATATAGTATTCCTCCCTCAGTTGCTTTCCTATTTTTATTCAGATTAATCAAATTTTAATGTTTTTTTATTATTATGATTTGTTTACTCGCTTTTTGATCATAGTTTTCTGACTTTTTTTCTAGTGGTTGCTCCAGGCATTGTAATATTCATCCTCATCCTTAAGTGTCACAGTCTACTTATGGTTAATATTATATCACTTCACATACAATGTAAAAACCATACATAATAAAATTACATTTCCATTTACTTCTGTTGTATATTTTAATTCTAAAAACATTAAAAATTCCACCATACAATATTATTACTTTTGCTTTAAACAAACAAGTGCCCTGCAAAGAAATTAGTAGACATAGATAGTATTTTATATTTAGCTACAGATAGCATTTTATATTTACCTACATAACAGAAATATCTGTTTCTCTTTATTTCTTCCTGATTTTCCATCTAGTATCATTTCTCTTCAGCTACAAGAACTTGAACTTTTCTCATAAGGGGATGATCGTCTAGTGACCGATTTCCTCCATTTTTTTTCATCTGAAAAAGTCTTTATTGTTTCATCTTTTTTCAATTTTCTTTTTTTTTTTTTAAACGATTTTATTGGGGAATCAGGAAAGGGGAACAGACAAGTTGCTGTCTTTTTGTTCTTCAGTCTAGTTGCAGAGGAAGTTGCTTCACTGGCCCATGTTGGTGTCGTCATTGCGATCTTCCCGGATGAGGCAGATCAGTCGCCAGCCTCTGGATGGTCGCTCACTGCAGCTCTTGGCAGCTCACGCTGGCTGCCAGCCGCTCACCCTAGCTGCGGGCCACTCACTGTAGCCTATGGCAGCCCACTGCAGCAGGGGCTGCAGCTATGCTGACCCGGGGACTCTCAGCAGCCCAGCTCCAGGTGGAGCTGTTGTTTACCATCTTAGCTGTAGAGGGCAGTGTTACTGGCCCTCATATGTGGGAACCGGGGCCCTGCTGCTCAGAGCCGACATCAAGCTAGATTTCAACCAACGCGCCACTTGGTCAGCCTCAATTTTCTTATTGACAGGTTTATTGATACGTGTATAAAAGTCATTCTTTTAACTGTATAATTTGATACATTTTGATCAAAATATATAGTCCTATATCTACCACAGCAAGTCTAGACATAGAACATTCCTTAATCCAAAAGAGTTTTCTCATACATCTTTGAAGTCAGATCCCTTCTCCCTCCCTAGCTTCTGACAGCTGACCTATTTTCTGTCCCTAAAGTATTTCTTATTCCACAGTGTTATGTAAATGGAATTATATAGTATATAAGATTGTGTATCTGCCTCTTTTCACTTGGCATATTTTTGAGTTCATCCATGTATTGCTTATGTCAATAGTTTGTTTTTGTTGTTGAATAGTATTCCACTCTTCAGATTTACCACAATTTGTTTATCCATTCATTAGTTGTGGGTATTTGAATTGTTTCTGGTTTTTGGCTATTCTAAAAAAATCTGCCATAAACATTTACACATAAATTATATTCAATTTATATGCAAATTGCTTGCAATATTTACATTTTGCCATGTAATAATATATCCAGTGTAATAATATATGTAGTGTAATAATATATGCAATGTAAATATTGCATGCAAGTTGTATGCAATATTTACATTTTATCCTGATAAAGATCTGGGAGTGAATTCACTAAGTCATATGAGAAGGTATGTTTAACTCTATGAGAAACTGCCAAAACTTTGCAAAATATCTTTAACAGTTTCAGTTTCCACAAGCAAATTATGAGGGTTCAAATTCCTGGGTGAACAAGTCCAGCGGGCCTGGTTTCAGCTGTACGTGTACACCTTGGTCAGGAGAGAGTAGAATTCTTTTTAAAATAATTCCACAAAATTAGAATCAATGATAAAGCAGTAATTTTCCAAATGAAAATAAGATCCGGTCAATAGAAGAATGACTGCTGAGGAGATTAAAATCGTGACATTTTCTGCAACATAAATCACTTTAAAATGCTGCAGAAGTAGAAAGACTGTTGGGCCATGGATTTGACTTGAATACTACTCCTAGCCTTGCCAGTTATCCTTTGCATGAGCTTCTGCTCCACACTTGACTTCTGTATGGAACATTTCTCTCACTAGTAATGCTAGAGGATTGTAATCAGTAATCTTGATGCTATCACTGATATTTTGAGTTTACATGATTAATCCGAGCCTTAGAATATCAATTAAACATGTATTGAATGAACAAATTTAAAAGGAGATCTTTTTTATTCTATTTTCATACCTCTTGATATATTATTACTTTTAAATTGGATAAAGAACTGTCTTCTCTGTTAGTTTTAATAATATGTAAAGCTATTATAAAGCTTTAAGGTTGTACACATGCTTGTGTATGTGTGTGTGCACGTGCGCCCTTAGAAATAATTAACAAGCAATTTGCATAAATTGGATTAGTGGCTATAGTGCCGATCTGAAATGTATAAAATATTGTTAACAGAGCTTACATCCTGAATCACAAATGAAAGCTGTTGTATCCCAAATTCCATTCAGTTAAGCAGCGTTGATTCCTGTTTGCTTTATTTCCAAAATAGAACTGGGTATAGATGCTCTGGGAATCCCACGATAATCCGACAATTGTTGTTCTTTCATCCTTTGAAAATATTTATGTCGTTCCATAAAATTTGACTTTATAGAAAGCAAAACATTCTTTTTTTCAAGGAAAAAATGTTCCTGTTCATGAGCCTGCATAGTTTTTCATAGTCATTAATTGCTAAAGGCAATAATAACAATAAAAAAAAGCCAACCCTCAACATTTGCTAAAGTGGAATGTACAGGACTCCATTTAACAAACTGGAAATTCATAAACCAGACAGGTTCAAAGCTGCATTACAAAAAAATCTAAATAAACTACAGAAGATGTATAAGAAATATTTTTATTTCCCACATTTCAAAGATTCATTTGTCTGCTCTCTCTATCCTGTCCTATCAGATCAAAGAATCTTGGCATATCTAGTAATATCTAGAAACTCAAATGGGAGTTTCTGGAATAACATTACTTCTCACTAGTATATTTTAAATCTAGTTAACATTTGTGAAATAAAAGATTTTATGATGCTATTTTAGAAACTTAATAGCAAGTAGTAAGTCTTTTTTTAAGGTATAAGAGACAGTGATGAGCAGACCGGAGGCGTCGAATTGTTGCTGTGATATTCACTAACCCTATTTCTAGGTTAGCCTAAAGGTGGATGTGTATTTGTCATATTTGTGTGTGTATTAATTAGGACTGTTTCTCCTATGATAAATTACAGAAACTAGCTCCAGTTAGGTTGAAATTAGAAAAGAATTTATTGGCTGATGAAACTTGGAAATTTAAAATTAGGAAATGGCAGGGCCAGCCGAATGGCTCAGTTGGTTAAGAGCTCGCTCAAGAGTGTGAGCTCTGAACAGGGTCGCCAGTTTGATTCCCAGCCCGAGCTGAACTGCTGCTGAGCTGTCAACAGGGGGCACGATGGTGCAGTTAAACAAACAAACAAACAAACAAACAAACAAATAAATAAATTTAGGAATTGGCTTTAGACCCAGTCCCTAGATACTATCTCCCATTTCTTAGCATTACTTTTCTCTGTATATTTCCATTCTTGGGCAGTTTCTTGAAAAAAAAAGAAAAAGGAGATGCATGTGGCTATCAGCAGCTCCAGTCAGCTGAATACAATACATTAGTTGGTCTCACCGGAGTCACTTGGCACCCTTGACTTGCTGTTGGATTCAGCCCTTCTGTAACCGTAGGCACTGTTGTAAATGCTATTAACGAACAGTTCAAGTTTATGACATCGTGGAGCTTATGTCCTTGCCACAGACAGGGAATATAAAGTTCTGTTATTAATTTCTATTGGTTGGGTTACAGTTGACATTTTTTCTTAGTCTTCTACGAGTTTTCAGATGTTTTGCAATAACTATCTTATTTCTAATGGTAAGTTGCATAATTTTCCACATGTGTTTCTTTTTTCAATTGGAATGGGTCTTTGATGTGTTTATCCATTGTGATTATGTTTTCCCCTCCAAAATTATTATCATTGTGGATGTTCTTCTAGTCTATGATATCTACAACTGAGAAAATACAGTTCATTTATGAAGACAAGAAAGTTATTAAACAACCTCTAGCTGGTATGAGTCATACTTCAAATCAAAGAAAATTACCCTTTGTGTAGCTAAGAGATATGAATTAATAAAAAGTTAATGAATTTTCAGGTAGATTTATCACCGTGCAAACTACTCCTGAGAGTCTAGTTAATCATTTCGGGGAACTAAATTAACATTAACATATCTCTGCTATGAATGCTAAAAAAAAAAAATACTATAACTTTAATGAGTAAATTAAACTTCTAGAAGTGCATCCTATATTTCCCAATAGTTGTTCAAAGACTTTGATTTAGTTTTCTCATTTCCACATTCAAAGACTTTCTTCAAAATCAGACTCAGTATATTGATCTATATCCTCAATCTGCAATTGAGACCTACTTTGAAACTCTAATTATAATGTGCATATTCTAATACCTGCCAAGTGGTAAATTATCATGATTATGTTAACTGATCCTAATCAGTCTTTCCACACTGGAAATCAAAAAATAAAACTGACCCAGAATTAAAATATCTGTGTGGGGGGAGTATGCCCTTTTTTATTACTGATAGTAAGCAGTCCTATGTATGTTCATGTTTGGGGTGCTTCTCTTCCTTTCATTTACCTACTAAACTTCCATGCCCTATATCAGGGCCCTGCTTGAATTCTACCTTTTTTTCTGTAACTGACAACTAGTTTTAATTTTCTTTTCCTCTATGTTTCAAAACATTTTCATTTACAATGACTGGGTGCCTATTATGGGTTTACTCTTTAAGGCACTGAGTTTTTAAACATCCAGTGTCTCTAAGAGACATGCAGAAGAGTAGAAGGGGAACAGTATGTAAGTACATTCAATGAAATATGTTAGTTGCCATAAAGAAATCTGGTAGGTCCAATAAGGAATCATATCAAACATCATGTTGTAATGTATTAAAAATCCTCTAAATATGAAATCTCTTCTTAATTAAGAAACGGTGAGTTTGGTCTGTCCCCATTTGACAATTTAAAAATGAGGTTATTGAGCAATTAGATAACATGCCCTTCATCATAGCCTGGCAATGGGCTTTTGAATATTATTTCTACGGCATTTGCCCAACTCTCCTATGAAATTGCAACCTTCTCAATATTGAGTTTGTATTTCCAGAAATTAGCATTGTGCCCAACATGGAGTAAACACTCAAAAAATGTTTGTTTATTTAAAAGGGTTATATTTTCCTTCCACATTTATTTTCAAGCTGTATTTAAGCTGCGTCTGTTCAGTTTGCCAATGCTGAAGATGAGCCAAATGCTATAGACCCAGTTATACGACATGAACCCAGATGAACTCTATGGAAACTTGAACTCTTCTAATGTGGGCCTAGTATGAGCCTCAGCATAGACAAATATCAGCTTGCATTACATTTAAAAGCAATTACTTTTTTATAGTAGTATGTGTCTTAGAAAGCTGCATTTTGAAAGCCAATAGTTATTTTATAGCTCTTAACCAAAAATAAATAAATAAATAAATTCAGCTGATGATTATTCTTATTAGAGTGTGCAGTTTTTCTTTTAAATAAGCTCATGTATTCCAAACATAATATACTTCAAATCATTAAAAGATTCAAGTCTCCCTAGAACATCTAAAATCAGTTCAGAAGTGAAATGCATTTGCACAGACTCTCAATTACAAAGCAAAATTAAAACCTGAATGTCGGCTTAACTTGTGAATTTAAAGCTGTTGGGTTTTCCTGATTTGATTCTGGGCAACTGTGTCCTGTTTGGAGCTCTCGTCAAATAATTAATGTTTTGGATGCCTTGTAGTTTACCAACTCATGGATTAAAAGCACAAATGGAAAACTGAGGTCAAGTTTGAATCTGCCAGTGTTTTGTATGATGTTGAAACTCTTGTCCTCTTTGTACCAGGAAAAGGCTGTTAATGTGATTATGTATGTCCCTTTCTGCCCATAGATGCCAGTATAAATTACTTAAACGTGCTTAGAAATATAATATAGTGCATACTTGTAATTTCATGAAGAAATTAATAGAAATGTTATTCTGTAATTTTTGGAGACCAAAGTCCTGGAAGTATCTTTGACATGCACATAGACAAGAACTTGGGTTCTTTGTTTCTGTTCTCTTGAATCTTCATAGAATTCCCCTGACGTATTAGAAAAATAGCACTTCATGTCACTTGTGTTTCTAGAAACAATTTGAGTGTTTTCCTTGTTCTAGCGCTTGGCAGTGGATTAAATGAACTAATCTAGTATGCTTGGCAAAATTTCTTTGAGTCAGGTTTTCTTTTTTTGGCAGCTACTATAAACATAGTTTTTAAAAATTGTTTCTAAGAATTTTAAGTTACTCATTTTTTTGTTGGTCAGAACTTTTGTACCATGATATTTCTTGATACTGTCCCAAACCAATGATCTTATAAAACAACAAACTGAATTAAAACACACGTCAAATACTGTTACTTTGAACTGCTCAAAGAAATGAAGTAACTGGAAATTGTGTATTTTGGAAATAATTGCTGATTGAACCGGCTTCGTACACAACAGTATTATTGGAGTGCTTTGCATTTTGTGCAACATCAAACCCACTTAGAATTCCCCAGCCATCTGCAGTCCTTCATTACTTTGCGTTAGAATTTCTAGTGTGAGCCTCAGAGATTCATGTGGTCTTCACTCATTAACGTGGCCTGACCCCATGTTGCTGGATTGACGTAGAGGGGATTTTTTTTTCTTGCTTATGGCCATTGCCCTGCCTTATACAGGCTGTGCATCAATAGTCTCGTGGGAAATTTGCTATTCTCAGTCTTTGTTATTTGTGTTATGATTTTCTTCCTTTGACTTCAGGGATATCAGTTAATGCTAGAAGAAGAACATTGGGCTAATTTTCTTTTCTTGTCTCTTTACTTTTGAAACGTGGGAGAAGAAACAAGGAGTTTCAACTGATCTTGAAATTAGAGTTTAAACATGAGGGAATATGACAAACAGGATTGGATTTTTCTCTGGCCATAGCATGGAGTGTCGTGTCGGGGGCAGTTGCAGGGTTGGCACTCTTCATGGTCTGTCACTCTTATCTCTTCAGCTGCCCGAAGGAGATGAGCCAGGATGTCAGGGGGACAGAGGATCTCCAAAGGAGGGGTAGTGTCCACAGACTGGAAGCTTTTGGCTGGAATTCTCATTGCCATGAATCTAGTGATAATTTTTTTTTTTTGTAAACCCCCATCACCCTGGGAGCCCAAATACGGCAGCTTCCCTTTCAAGCTCATGATGCCTGTCTATTGCTTCTTTCTATCTTTGCCCCACTAGGAGTCCAATGCTGTCCTTTAGTTCCTTGGATCTTTCTTCTTCTACAAGGAGGACATTTCTGAATGACAGCTGTATTTGCTTGTAGTAAATCATATGTAGTTGTGTGGTTATACTTAGATACTGGTCTGAAATGGTTAACAATCTGTTTGGGGATGTTCCCTTTTTTTTTTTTTTTTTTTTTAAAGATTTTATTGGGGAATTGGGGGAGGGGAACAGTGTTAGGGAATCGGGGAAGGGGAACAGACAAGTTGCTATCTTTTTGTTCTTCAGTCTAGTTGTGGAGGATGTTGCTTCACTGGCCCATGTTGGTATCGTCATTGCGCTCTTCCCGGATGATGCTGATCGGTTGCCCGCCTCTGGATGTCACTCACCTCGGCTATTGGCAGCCTGTGCCGGCTGTCAGCCGCTCACGCTGGCTGCGGGCCACTCACTGTAGCCTATGGCAGCCCACTGCAGCAGGGGCTGCAGCCAACATCATAGCTGGGGCTGGCACAGCCCAGCTCCAGGTGGAGCTGTTGTTAACTGTAGAGGGCAGTGCCACTGGCCCTCATATGTGGGATCCAAACCGGGGCTGCTGACGTCCTAAAACCAGCTCTTAACCAATGCGCCACTCTGCCGGCCGAGGACGTTCCCTTTTTATGAGTTCTGGGCCCTCTGTTGAATACTGGTCCTGGATTAACCCTTTTTCCAGTTTAAGTTTTTGGAAGAGAGATGATATTTTCAGACGTAGGTATCCCCTTTTAGATGAGATAAAAGCTGTTATCCCACTGAGAGCAGCCACCAAATCCACTGTCTACATTTTGTGATCAGCCTTCTATTAATACTACTCAGCCTCTGTGCCAACCAACAGAGCTAAGATTCTTTTCCCTTCGGCTTAATCTTCCTGTTTCCTATTTATTGCCTCCTCGATTTGGTTTTATCATTTCTCTGGTGGGCAGTTTCTATAGACTTCTACTTCCAGTGAGCTCATTTAGTTTTCTTTCTTCTTCTTCTTCCCAACCCCCCAAACCCACAACTCCATTAAAAAGCTTTTAGTTCTTTTGAATTAAGTCTATCTACATCTATCCACCAACCCCCAGGCCATGGAAACCACCTGTAACTTGAGCATGTTAAAAGCCAACACTGGTTTTACCTGTCCTGTATTATTTGTTATCCTTGCATTTTATTGTGCTAACTTTGATCCATACCTTAAGCCACAATCTTATTTTCAGAGAGAAAGAGATATATTTTTGTGAAAATAAGCTGTAGAGACCAAGAGGAAGGAGGTGGGGGAGGAGAGAGGGAGAGAGGGAGAGAGGGAGAGAAGGAGAGAGGGAGAGAGGGAGAGAGGGAGAGAGGGAGAGAGAGAGAGAGAGAGAGAGAGAGAGAGAGAGAGAGAGAGAGAGAGAGAGAGAGAGAGAGAGAGAGAGAGAAACCGAGAGAAACCCCTTTGGACCCTGAAAGATATTGCAGCTTAAGAAGGAGATCATTCTATATTTATCATATAATATTTTCCCCTCTTGTATTTATTCTACTTGTAAGAATACTCCTTGTTTCCAGAAAGCACCAGAGTAAATGCTCAGACTCCCTCCAAAGTGAAATATATTGAAAACCCTATCCTTACGTCAAAGCCTGAGAAACAGGAAGGTGCCAATCTCTAAGGAGTTCAGGACCAACATAGTTTTGGGTCCAAAAAGTGTACCTAACATCAGGCCACTTCTAATTAGAATTGAGACTCTAATAAGATAAGTATTAACCTGATGTTCTAGCCTGAATATGTTTAGAGTGACCCAAACATATGCAAACTTAGCTTTGCCTGTTGAATTCTTACCGATGGATGGCTGTAATAATTCCCCAACTGTTGGTATTCCTTTTCAAATGGGGCTCATTTAACTTATAAAAATACAAAAAAAGAAAAAAGAGAGAGAGAAATTCACACCTCTCTGAGACAGTAATCATTGCCTCAGGATTTTGTGAGCTAGAGTTTGCAATTGATAAATAAGCAATCAAGTTGATGGAAATCATTTGACCCAATTATATATGGTTGAAATTCTATTAGTCTTGCTCTACTGCTCATAGCTGGCTTTCTCAACCAAGTGGACAAATGACTCAATCCTGTGTGAGGGTCCGTCCCTGCTCACAGCCACTTGTGTTTGTGGCCCCAGCTGCCTTTAGTTCCAATGTTGATAAACCTGCCCTCTGCCATCAGGATCACCATGGAAGCAGCTCAGACCCAGTGCTGTGTGGCTTACACAGCTCAGCTTCTTCCCACTGAGACATCAGTAGGACCAAAAAATGGGCTTTCAGTTGGTTACATATGCGTAAGGGGCACACCTGTGCATACCTGCTCCCTGCATCTGCACATTCATTTACATGTAAAAAAACAAGCAGTTGATCCTATTAAAGAGGGAGGTTGAGGAGTGTATGCATGTTTTCTGGCATATATTTTTCTCTCCAAGTGTAAAAATAATATACCTTCACTGATGGAAAACGTGGTGTCTGCAGAAATTATCTAACGTTAGTATCTACCTGCCCCTACCTATTCCGTTAGTGGTGGAGTTTTAAAATTTGCGTTTATAATGTATATTCAGTTTTATATACTGCTTCTAACTTACAGAGTGAACAATTTTCCCATCATAAAATGGTTTCCAAAACTTGATTTTAGTAACATGTTCATTCTTTTTTTTTTTTTTAAAGATTTTATTGGGGAATTGGGGGAGGGGAACAGAAAAGTTGCTGTCTTTTTGTTCTTCAGTCTAGTTGTGGAGGACGTTGCTTCACTGGCCCATGTTGGTATCGTCATTGAGCTCTTCCCGGATGAGGCACATCGGTCTCCAGCCTCTGGATGGTCGCTCACCGCGGCTATTGGCAGCTCACACTGGCTGCCAGCCACTCACGCTGGCTGCCGGCCACTCACTGTAGCCTGTGGCAGACCACTGCAGCAAGGGTGCAGCCTACACCATTGCCGGGGCTTGCACAGCCCAGCTCCAGGTGGAGCTGTTGTTAGCTGTAGAGGGCAGTGTCACTGCCCCTCATATGTGGGATCCGAACCGAGGCCACTGGCATCCCCAAACCAGCTCTTAACCAATGCGCCACTCGGCCAGCCCAGTAACATGTTCATTCTTAATTCCACATTTAAGTGAAAGTCAGTTAACCCAGAGGTAGCAATAGTATTTAGCAAAATATAAAGAGTCTATGAGCTTGGGAAATGCTGAATTGATGCCCTCTTATTCTGCTTTCGTCTCTATCAGATTGTAAAGTTTCCTTTTATGATCTTCCTTATGTCTTTTCTATATGACCTTTTAATGTCTTTATTTCCCCTGTTGCATCCCTGTTTTTTTCTCTCTCTCCAATCTATTGTAAGTTTAATTATGGAAATGTGCAAGCCAGAAATGAAACAAAACAATGTATATAGCATCTCCTGGTAGCCTGAGGTCATGGGCTGTAGAGTCAGACACTGGATCTGAATCTTAGCTCTAACATTTACCAGTTCAGTGGCTATAGTGGGCTAGGAGCTAATCATTTGGATTTATTTTTATCATTTCTAAAATGGGGAAGATCGTGTTCCCTAGAATTACATGCCTAATAAGCATTAGTTACTATTATTATTATCTTTCACTATTATATATTATTATAAAATAACATCATTACATTAAGGAAATACTTTTTCTGTGTGACAGAAAATATACTATTTTTTTCAGTTTTTTTTCTGGGAATATAGTTGATTATATGTACAATGCATGGCTTGTGACTAACGTTTGAGGACATTCCAAAGAAATTGATGTTACAGACTCTGTGTCTCGAAATCTTGCTCAGAGATTGAGGATTTAAGTCATAGAGATATCAAATCTCTGTAACTGAAAACATTGAGACATGAACCTATGAAGAAGTATCCAAAATAATACCATCTGAATGGGTCGGCAAGAGTGTCCACTGCAACTCCACCCTGTACTCAAATTTATCCTAGGAAATTATCAGCAGAGGCTATTATTTTGTTGTTGTTGTTGTTATTAACTTGCCAGCTATGTGCTTAACTGTGTTTAGCCCTGTGCAGACTCTCTGATCCATAGATCTCATTCCTGACCTATTTGATCTTATTCAACTTGGTAGCCTCCAGCCTATCAAATCTTTTTAGAATTGAAGGTGTGGCCCTACCTATGGGTTAGATTCTATTATTATATTTTTCCTCCAGTCAAAATTTAAATAAGACCTATACCCACTTTAGAACATGGGCTTCTTTAGGGACTTCTGTAATAGGACCTAGTAAAAGACAACTTTGCTGAACCATTAGATACCGATAAATTGTGAAACTATATTATACTCTGTATCATTTATCTAGGTTTTGTTTATAATAAAACTTCTAAACATCTGTGAATTCATTGTTTTATTTGGGGATTAAAAGATTTTGCTTTCAAATCTTATGTGCTATCAGGAAGGACATTTACAAAGACATTTAAATCTCTCCTTTCATAAAGTATCTCTTACAATTTGGGAATTTTTGCCATTTTTAAATAGACTGCAGAAAATAAGTTTGTATAAAAGTTGTTAAAAGTTCCACTTGGCAGCAGGATATATATATGTATCAGATTTACAAAGCATCTTTACTTAAAAATATATTTATTTTTTATGATTTGTTTAACTGACAAGAATTTAATTTAGATTAATGCTAGGGTATTACGTTTCATAAGTGTAAATTAATGGCAGGTCACAGTTATAGTGATTTGGTTCTCCCACTGAAATTGTAACAAACAGAATTATAAAACATTAGTTATAATCCTATCTCTCATAAGAATTGTTTTGGTAATACAGAAATTGTGATATTGAACCTATCAGACAAAAGGAGGCATTTATAGGAAGTCTGATTTGACAATAAAATTTGAGTAAAATGTACCCTGTCTTTATTATGCCATCAAAAATGACATTTTCAGGGCCTGCCGAGTGGCACATTGGTTAAGTGCTAGCTTGGGATGCCATTGGCCCGGGTTCGGATCCCACATATGAGGGCCAGTGACACTGCCCTCCACAGCTAACAACAGCTCCACCTGAAGTTGTGCTGCGTGAGCCCCGGCTATGGTGTAGGCTGCAGCCCCTGCTGCAGTGGGCTGCCATAGCCTACAGTGAGTGGCCAGCAGCCAGCGTAAGCCGCTGGCAGCCAGCGTGAGCTGCCAATAGCCTCAGTGAGCGACCATCCAGAGGCCGGCGACCGATCTGCCTCATCTGGGAAGAGCGCAATGACGATACCAACATGGGTCAGTGAAGCAATGTACTCTGCAACTAGACTAAAGAACAAAAAGTCAGCAACTTGTCTGTTCCCCTCCCCCAATTCCCCAATTTTTTTTAAAAAAAAATCTAAAAAAATCGAAAACATGATATCTTCAGCTAATGACATCTCAGTTTGCATACAGTGGAATCAAATGTTAAGTAAAAATGTACACATTTCAGGTATTAAAATTTACTTTGAAACTTTGATTTTTATGTCCCTTTGGCATTGTATCTATTGAATATGAATGTTCAATATTTTTTAAAATGTCCAAAACAGCAAATGTTTATGTTTATATATATACACATTGCAAATATGTGATAGATTATTAAAATACCATTTTTAAAATTTGTAGCTGATAAAATATAACTTTTATCCAAAAAGAGATAGGGGTCATTAAGTTACTATGATATAGGTGTAAGTGAAATGAAATCTACCATTACTGAGTACACTAGTTTTAGATTAAACCATTATTAAACTATTGATAACTTTTGAAGTAAAGTCAGTTTTCAGTGTACTTTGTCACTGTACTGCAGGATGTCTCTTTAAATAGGCACACATGGGCTGAGTAGCAAAGCTTTGATGACAGCCATTTTTTTACTTCATGTTGTGTATTTTCTCTGAATAGTGTTCCATTTTTGTGAGTGAAGAAAAAGTTCTGATAGTCTTCAATCATTGTTGTAGAGTGCTGATTATTTACAAAGAGCATGAGGTCTTTATAAAATTATACCTTCGTACCTTATAGGTACTACTCCATACCTACAGTGCAAATTTTCTGAGCTATGTAGAACTGAGGCCATTATCAAGATTTAGAAGCAAAAAGAAAAATCATTGTACCTCACAGGTACAATATATCTACAGGTTGTAGTTGCAATGTGCAAAACCTATAACTAACTTTGAACCACTTAGAATGTGTCAAAATCATAAAATGAAATTCAAACAGCCTTAGTTTTCAAGGTTCTTTCTAACGATGTGTAATTCTTGATGTCGAAGGTATTTTTTTTCCTAAAAAAGCCTTTAAACTAAATATTGTAATAGGAAAGTGTTTCTAAAATAAAATTTGAACCTCAAGAAATCTCCTTGTATTTTCCAAAAAGAAATAATGAAATTTTCTTTCCTTTAACATTTGAGCAATTGCATTTATCCAATCTAGAATGCACTCATTGATTTAGAGGAATAGCAGAAATTATCATGGCCTTTAGTTTTCCTGTACAGTTTTCAGTTGTAACATAGAAACTTACAAGCACTTTAAGCAATGGAAATCATTTCTCATGTAAGTTGCCAGAGATAAAGAGTGACAGATTCATTTATACTAGGTATCATTAGGAAAATGATACTTTTCTTTCTATCATATGACAGGGGATTTTAATTGAGTCAATAAAGTATAGATTGCACACTGTATACATTACATAAATTGTTTACTTATAAATATTTTAAGAGAAAATCATGTGTACTATACTTGTACTAGAGATAAAAAGACTGTATAAGAAATGTCCTTTGTTCTCAACAAATTCACAGTGTAATGAAAGAAAAATTATTAATGAGTGATATAAGTGGTATAGGACTATGTAGAGTATATTGTGCAAAAATAATATCACTGATTCCCTGTATTTCTATAATTTTTCCAAAGGATTAACTGATCTTAATAAAAATATTCATATATAAATATTTAAATTTATATATTACTCATACTTTATGAACTAGAAATATACAAGTGAAAGGAATTTTTTTTTTGGCCCAGGGTCACATAGTAACAAACCAAGTTACCAATGAATTAATCTAAATTTCCAATATCTTCTCTTGGATTAAAATCATGGCTAGAGTCCTAGACTTTAGAGTTTGACATGCCTTATTTCAATCTAAACTGTTGACTCCTGAACAATGGAAGTTGGGGACACTGATCTCCTGTTCAAAAATCCATGTATAAATATAGCTGACACTTGAACAACATGGTTTAGAACTGCACAGGTCCACTTACTTGTGGATTTGTTTTCAAGAAATATACAGTCGCCCCTCTTTATCCCTGGGTTTCACATCCACAAATCCAACTAACTGCAAACCAACACAATATTTCCAATCCATGGCCTAGGATCTATGGATGCAGAGGGCCGACTGTATGCGTGGTTCTTACCATCTCACCCTTTTATAATTGGGACTTGACCATCCTTAGCTTTTGGTGTCTGTCGGGGATCCTGGAACCAATCCCCTGTGGATACCAAGGGATGACTGTAGCTTTTGGGGAATCAAAAATTATACACAGGTTTTTGACTAGGTAGGGTTGGGAGCCCTTACCCCCTAAATTGTTCAAGGACCAACTGTACTTTTTAATTATTTTGAGGAACCTCCACACTGTTTTCTATACTGGATGTGCCATGTTACATTACTGCAAACAATGCACAAGGGTTCCAATTTCTACATGTCTATGCCAACATCATTTATTTTCTGTTTTTTGGTTTGTTTGTTTGTTTTTGATAATGACCATCCTAATAGGTATGAAGTGGTATCTCACAGTATTTTTGATTTGTAATTTCCTAATGATTACTGATGCTGAGCATCTTTTCATATACATGTTGACTGTTTGTATGTCTTCTTTGGAGAAATATCTATTCGTGTCCTTTGTACATTTTAATAGGGTTATTTACAGAGTTGTAGTTGTCTCATATGTTTTGCATATTAAAGCTCTTAGCAATATATGGTTTGCAAATATTTTCTCCCATCCCATAGGTTGCTTTGTGATTTTGTTGACTCATTTGCTGTGCAAAAGTGTGATTTTAGTTTGATGTAATTATACTTGTCTACTTTTACTTTAGTTGATTTTGCTTTTGGTGTCATATCCAAGAAATCATTGCAGTGTTATGTTCAGACCAATGTTTTGAATGTTTTTCTGTTTTTTTCTAGGAATTTTATATATATTTTCAGGTCTTATGTTTAAATTGTTAATCCATTTTGAGATGATTTTTGTGTATAGTGGAAGATATGTGTTTAATTTCATTATTTTTCAATTGAATATCCAGTTTTCCCATTATTATTTATTGAAGAGACCATCTTTCCTCCATGTTACAGTCTTGACACCCTAGTTGGAGATCATTTGACCAAATGTGCATTGGTATATTTGTAGGCTCTCTATTCTGTTTCATTGGTCTACATGTCTGTCTTTATGCCAATGTCACACTCTTTTGGTTGTTGTAGCTTTGTAATATGTTTTGAAGTTAGGAGGTGGGAGACCTCCAGCTTTCTTGTCCTGTCTCAAGATTTTTATGGCTATTTGGGGTCCTTTGTGGTTCCATTCTCTTTCTCTTCATTGATAGTCTCATTTTGCTCATGCATCATTTTCCTGAGCTTGTTAAGTATCTTTATGATGGTTATTTTGAATTCTTTGTCAGAGGTTTCCCATACGTCTATTTTTTTAGGATCAGTTTCTGAAGATTTATTTTGTTCCTTTGCTTGGGTCAAGTTTCTTTGTTTCTTTATGTGTCTTGTAAGTTTGTACTGGGATCTACACATTTGAAAAAAAAAATGCTTCCTCTTCCAGTGTTTATGGTCAGGAATCATACAGAGCAAGACATTTACCCATCAGCCCAGCTAGAGATTCTGCAGGCCTTAAGGCTTTTCTGTGGATGCATCTTCTCTGGACTTGTGCATGTAAATTCTCAATTAGAGGAATGTGTCTGTTTATTTTTTCAGAGGTCCCGTTTTCTTGTTCCCTTTGGTCTCTGTCTTCAGTACTGCATGTTCTGTGGAGCTGCCACAAGTTGTCCAGCTCTCCTTTGTTCTCAGTGGTCCCTAGGCATCTAGAATATGGTTGCTCCAAGACCAACAAGACAGAATCCAGATTCAAACTCATGCACTTCTTCTACACAGGGAGAACCTGGGAGTTTGATGGGGGCTTCTTGTACTTGTTCCACATTAAGCTGGGTAGAGGGACTAGAGTGAGTGAGTCCCATGAATTTTCTTCCTGGCTTCAGTGTGGCTAGTTTTATTCTCATCAGGGAGTAGGAGCCTTTTAGCTGGTTTCTGGATATCTCACAAAAGGAGTTGCTTTGTGTGTTGTTTAGTTGGTGTCTCTAGGTGGGAAGGAAGGTCTGGCGTTTCCTATTTCACTGTCATGTATTAGAACAACAGATCTTTCTAAAGATTTTAATTAAGAGAAGTAGTTTGCACATCAATTCTTATTTGTTCAGGGTCACAGACATAAGCTTAGCAGTGTGGTCTGAGTCTGAGTTAGAGATAGGGTTGTTTTGTTTTGTCTTGTTTGACAATAGAATAAGAAGACCATTGCCCACATGCAGAACTAGTAGATCCACTGTAAACTGGGGAGCCAGTCATTTAATATCTCTGAAACTCTTCTCTCATTTGTAAAATTTGGATAAGAGTTAAATGTTCATGAGTACCTTTGTAAGTGCATTGTAAGGCCATAAAACACTAAACTAGTGTTATTTGTTTTGTGTAATGACTACAGGATATTTCCTGATGATGTGCATGATATTTCTTCTAACCTAATTCATACATTTGGCACATTTTGACAGTTACCACTGTTTCCTAACTATAAGAAGCATAGCAAAGAAATTAAAGTCTACTGCCAATTTTGACTAATTACAATTTTGTTGTATCTCCACTTTATATTTAGCTTAATTCCTTTGCATGTATGAGTGCTCCCATATGCATTTCAAATATGCTGAATTCATAACATTCAATAACTTAGGTAGATAGTATATACTTAAATTCGTAATAGTTATAAGTAAGGAACATGAAGCATTGAATCAAATGTACAGAGAGTACCTTTTTTTTTGTTTTTGTTTGTTTGTTTGTTTTTGTTTTTATTTGTTTTTTTTGTTTTATTTTGTTTTTTTTTGTTTTTATTTGTTTTCTAAAATGGTAATTCTTGTTATTTATCCTTTATGTTGAAATAATTAAGACATTACATTCAAGGTCTGAAATGGTAAGAGACATATCAGTCCTTGAACAGCCATTTTGGGAAAGTACTTTATGGAAATGTAGCAGTTTACATAGCACACTTTCTCAAGGAATATAAAGTACTTCATGACCATTATCTGATTCATGGGAGGTAAAATACATTTTTATTTATTTAAAACCTCAAAGGCTATGGCCAAGTAATATACCATTGTATAAATGTACCACAGCTTCCTTATCTAGTCATCTGTTGATGGGCATTTCATTTGTTTCCACATCTTGGCTACTATTGTGAATAGCACTGCAGTGAACAAAGAGGTGCATGTATATTTTCAAATTAAGTGTTTTGGATTTCTTTGGATAAATATTCCTGGGAATGGAATTGCTGAGTCATAAGGTAGTTCTGTTTTTAATTTTTTAAGGAACTTCCATACTGTTTTCCATAGTGGCTGCACCAATTTGCAATCCCACCAACAGTGCATGAGGGTTCCCTTTTCTCTACATCCTTGCCAACACCTATTTGTTGATTTCTTGATGACAACCATACTGACAGGATTGAGATGATATCTCATTGTGGTTTTTATTTGCATCTCTCTGATGATTAGTGGCTGAGAATCTTTTCATGTCCATTGGCCATTGGTATATCCTCTTTGGGGAAATGTCTGTTCAGGTCCTCTGCCGACTTTTCGTGACAACATGGATGAACCTAGAGAGTCTTATGCTAAGTGAAATAAGTCAGACTGAGAAAGACAAATACCATATGATCTCACTTATATATGGAATCTAAAGAACAGGATAAATGGACAAACAAAACAGAAACAGATTCATAGATACAGAGAACAGACTGATGTTTGCCAGAGATGAGGGTGGTTGGGGTGAAAAGGGTGAATAGATTAAGAAATACAAATAGGTAGTTACAGAGCAGTCATGAGATATAGAGTGCAGCACAGAGAATGCAGTCAATAATGTTGCAACAACTAATTATAGTGCCAGGTGGCACTATAGACTAGACTAATTAGTGAGAATCACTGTATACATTATATAAATGTCTAACCACTATGCTGTATACCTCAAACTAGGATGAAATAATATTGAATGTAACTGTAACTGAAAACAACTAAAAACAAAAACAAAAACAAATCTGAAATTCTATTAATGTAAGGGAAAGTCTTTTCATAGGCTTTTTGAATCGGGAGAGCCCCCTCACCAGAACTAAAAACAACCGTACTGCTCGGGTTTTCTGTGGGCCAGGAATTCAAGAATAGCACCCCTTGAAGAACTGGGATGTTACACTGTGCCAACAATGCCATAAACCATGTTCTGTGTTATTTAGCTGGAACTTAAACCCAACTCAATTTTCTGCTGGACAAATATTTGTATTGAAAAAAAGGAATGGTGAAATTCACAAACAACCTTTTCAACATGGTGCACATATTTTGTTCATCCTCTCATTTTATTGTAAGAGTGGGGCTTCTATAGACAAGGAAAGACATGAAAATTACTTCAGTTGTGTGCAGTAATATTTTTCTACACTGTGTACTGGGCTGTGACTGACATACTTCATTTGATAGGAATTGTAAACATCCTTTGTTCAGAAAAAAGAACATGCAAGACTTCCTGTAATTAATATACTTGCACCCTTTCAAGGAAAGTACATGCTGTGTGTTTATATATTAAAGCATCAGGTAGTATAAAATTTTTGCTGAAATGGTATGTGATAGCTTTCAGCATTTTTGATGTTTAAACCTTTGCTTCTACAAAGCATTATACTATTTAGCAATAGTAATGCTGTTTAGCAATAACTTTTGATTACTAAAGGTCTATGAGATTTTTTTTTAACAAAAAAGTAGGGCAGTATTCATATTACACATAAATTGCAGTAACAGAAAGAATGAAAATATTCTATAATCTGGGAGAAATTTTCTTAAAGAATGTTATATGGGTCGTTGAGTTTTTTAGAGTCTTTTGAGGAGCGTCCAGCCTGTTTCCATGCTTTGTTTATATGGGGAAATGGTATAAGTAAAAGAATGATCAGAACTATTCTTGAATTAAGCCAAATATTTATCTTATGGAATTATTGATAGAAATGTTGTCATGTTCCTTGGAAATCGTGCAATGTTTATGGAGATAGCAATTTTCTAGCCAAAACCTTACTCATGAAGTTCAGTTCTTTAACTTTAGACATGATTGCTCTTTTTCTCCTTTTCTGCCATGAATAGTTGGCACAAGCCTCAGTGAGGCCAAGTCCAGATGAATGTGTACTGTTCCCCTCTGAATATGACTGTATATAAGGGCACTGCTGTAGTTCTTGTGTAATCGGCTATAGTGATTATATGTAAATTTTGTTGCTTTTCAGATTCTTACTCAATATTTTTTAACTTTATCATTAATCCTCTATAAAATATTCACAGTTTACAAAATATTCACCACACCAGACCATGTCATTGTCATTTCTGTATCCTAGTACTCTGCTCAGTGTTTGGCATGTACTAGACAGACAATCACATATTTCTTGAAGAATGGAGAACCATATACACACACACACCACACACACACACACACACACACACACACACACACACACACACTGGGGTGCCAAAAAATGTATACACATTTTAAGAGATTTTAATGCTTTGGTCAACGTTGCTCAAGCAGTAGTTCGCCATAATCACAAGGGTCTGGACGCTGATGGTAACCACTTTGAGCACCTCTTGTAATTGCAGAAGTAAAATATGACTAGTGTTCATTTTTCTTTTTGGTATATATTGAGTATTACAACTTTTAAGACAGTTTTTTCTTTTCTTAAAATGTATATACACTTTTTGGCTGTGTGTGTGTGTGTGTGTGTGTGTGTGTGTGTGTATGGTTCGCCATTCTTCAAGAAATATGTGACTGTCTGTCTATTATGTGAGAAACACTGAGCAAAGTACTAGGAAGCAGAAATGACCATGACATGGTCTGTGTCCCCTTGGGAAATTGTGTGATATACCAAAACACGTCCTCCTCTCAGCCCCCTTTCCTTTACCTCCTTTACCTAGTCCTGCCTTTCCCTGAATGCTATCAATAAAGTAAACTGGGGAGTAGATCCCCCTTTGCTTTCACCCTTCCCTTTTGCAGAATTCGCTTCACCTAATTGTATACTTGATGCTGTTGAACAGCATTGAAAATGTTTGGACGTATAGGATAGTGTTGTGTTGAGGGGTTATGATGCGGAGAGGTTCCTTAAGAAGGTTGGCAGGCTGCTTTGGGCAAGTGGAGTCAATAAGCAGATTCTTACCAAGTCATCTATTGGGCTATCGGAAAAGTCATGACGTATTTTTTCTATGTTTTCCTTTGCAAAACTGCGTCATGACTTTTCTGATAACCCAATATGTGTCCAGCATATACTGTTGGTTGCTGGGAATTCAATGACACACAAACTAGAGATGATCTCTGCTCACTAATGTGAATAAATCTCACATTCTGCCTGGTGCTGTGATGGGTTTGAATCTTCCGGCTCATACTTCTTCTCTCTGTAGTGCATCCAGATGTGATGCTAGATTATGATTCTTTGGTTGCTTAATGATCATAGAACAAGACGATTAACAGGTACATTCTGATAACTAGCTAGCTGATGCCCTTTCTGTGTCTTCATAAGGATTTTGGGACTTGTCTTTTTGGCAATCTTGACATTTTATATGTACATCTCTGTTTCTACAGTTCCCATGATATTCTAATTGTTTCATTTTTGCCTTCTGCAACTCATACAGTGAGTATTTTCACTTATAGTGATGAACCTTTTTCATGTTAAATTCCCAATGTTTGGTCCTTGAAATATACATGATTTTAAGCAATGAATATGTCCATCCATTCATTTATTCTTTGAATATGAAAGTACATTGGAGTCTTTGTCTCTTCTTTTTATTCATTATTTTAAAACGTGCCAAATAAATTATTACTCTTCTCTATCCTTAACATCTCTCTCATTAGCTTATTGAGTAACCAAATGGGATCATGTATGGACTGTATTTTAACATTATTCTAGGTATTCACGTGAGATCTCAAGAAATGTTAGATATTACTGACCACATTCTCCATTTAGTGAGGGATATTGTGGCTCATTTCTCTTGAAACTGCTTCTTTCCTATATAATACAGGCTGAGACCCCATATGTGGGCACTTGTGTATTTATCTGCAGTCCTGTCATTCAATTATGTTTGCACTAATTTCTTCCTGTTGGTGCTATAGGATTCAGCAACACACTGTATTTGCCACCAGGAGGTGCTAGAGGGAAATGAAAGCAGCTCCTTACATGAATGCTTTGCATTCGTTTTCCCATTTGCTGTTAGTGGTGTTCTCTTTCTCTACATAATTCAGTCCACTCACTGACAGGTTTTCGTATGCTTTCAGTCACATCTATGACGTTACAGGGATATGGCTCTGTGCAAAAACGAAAGCAGATTTTAATCTGTTTCTTTACCAGAAAATAACTGGAAAAGGCTTTAGATTAAAAAATTGTATGGCTTATTTGAGGATGTAAATATTTTATGTTTCTGCTTAAAATGTCTTCTGTTAAGTCAATCTTATAAAGAAAGCTTATGTTCTATGCTAATTTAAATTTCAGCTCTTTCAAAGGTCAATTTAACTCCCTTCAAAATGTGATAGTACTGAGAATGATATTGTTGAATACATAATCCCAGAGAACATTTTCTCATCTTCTACGTAACTTTACTACCTTTAAAGACTTTGCTGCCTTCCAGCTTTCCTAGTTATAAAATATTATCCAGGATTCCATGTGTGTCTGATTTAGTTAGTTTATTTTGAAGGTAGTTTAAGCATCTAGGAGATGCTGGCATAAAAACAAAACGAAACAAAACAAAACCATTGAGTATTTCCCTTTTCTTTCTCATTCGTGAACTGCAACATGCCTCCCAGATTCCAAAATCTCATGCTTATTTTTATGACTTTTATAAAAGCGTAAGAGAACAAAATAGTAAAAGGATAATCATATTATCCTGGGAACTATTTCTGTCTTTTGGTGCTAAAAGTCATCAAGATACACAAGACACATAGACAGTTTCTAAAGTCCTTTTGTAATATTAATGTAACCAATGAAAATTTATTCATTCATTATTTTAGGAAGAAAAATTATGAAATTTCTCTGGTTATTTCTCTAGATATTTGCCGTCTACATTTTCATTTACTATGTCTTTGAGAAAAAAAATGCCTGCATTTTTTTTGGAGCCAGATAGTTTTTCCAGATTATTATTAATTTTTATTTCATGGTTCATTAGAAATATGGCAGTATTAAGCACACTATTGCAAACTATACTGGTAAAATTGGATAAAGGCAGAGAAAGTAGAAGCTTGAGAGAGCTTACCTGAAAAAAACATATAAAATTTTAAAATGAAAAAAAAAAGCATGTAAACTCTTCTATACTCACATATCTGGTTGTATTAGTTTACTATTGCTGCTGTAACAAATGATCACAAATTGATTGCTTAAAACCCAAAATGTTTTTTCTTACATCCTGGAGGTCAGACGTTCAAAATGGATTTCACTGGGATGTAATTTAAAATGTAGGCTGACACTTCCAGTAAAATGGCGCAATAGACAGATGCTGTGCTAACTGCCTCCCAGGATCACACCAAAATTACAAGCAAATTATACAGCATTCAATCCTGGAGGTCCCCGGAACACTAGATGAACAGAACCACTAAACGAAGAACTTAAAGAGGAGGCCACGTCGGGTCTGGTAGGATGGACGGAGATGAGAGAGGGCGAGCTCTGTGAGGGAAGCCCCAGCCGTGGGAAGCTTGCCTGGTTGGGGGAGAGATCCTCCGGCTGCCCACCAAGCTCACCAGCCCAGAGTTCCTTTGCCGGGAAGAGGAGTTCTAAGATAGCCGTCAGTAAATTAGTAAGGACTCTCTTTGCTCAGCTCGGTGAGGCTAAGAGCGGCTGGAGAATCAGTGGGGCAGGCGCCCGGGCTTGCTTGCCAGTGAGCACTTACCTGGTTCCTGGTGGAGGGAGTGGCTGTGTGAGCCGGACCCGGGAGCCTGCGGGGACAGACTGAACTGAGCACGTTTGGTGCAAAGGCTGGAGGTTTTTGGACTGTTGTTCCCGTGGTGTGGAGCCTGCACACGAGTGGTGTAGGGAGGACGCCATTTTGTCGGGTGTGGGCCCTCCCCCGGAGGATCAGGTCCGAGACCTCATTGGTCTGGTGCAATTGGCGCAGAAGTGTGTGCGTGCGCGGGCATGCAGTCTTGGATCCCCACCGTCTGCCTGGCTTATACTGCATTGCCAGGGAAACACTGGGCGGATGCCCTCTGGCTCCAACAGGCTGCTCACTGAGACCCGGGAGTGTGCGAGCCACCTTGGATCCCCACCCTCCGCACGGCTTGTGCTGCGTTGCCAGGGAAATGCCTGGTGGGCGTGCTCCGGCTCCAACAGACTGCTCACTGAGACGCGGGAGTGCGCAAGCTGCCTCGTGTCCCCGCTCTCCACACTGCGCTTGCAGAGTTGCCAGTCTGGTGATTGGTTGTCAGGATGCTCGGCCTGATCTGCGAGCGGCTGATTGGGACAGGCTGAGACTGGGAGTTTTCCTGGGAGTGTTGTGCCGTGCGCTGTGTGCCTGTGTGATCCAGCCAGGGCTCTCCTGGTGATCGATCTAATACATCAAAGCAATCCCAGAACGACAGCCAGAATGGGGAAACAAAGAAACACGTCACAAGTAAAAGATCAGAAGAAACCTCTAGAAATGGAACTAAATGAACAGAGGGATCCAGCCTTTCAGAGACAGAGTTTAGACTTTGATGATAAGAATGTTTAAGGAACTTAGCGAGGACATAAAGAAAGATAGGGAAACCATAAAAAACAACCTGTTAGAACTAAAGAATACAATAACTGAAATGAAGAACACACTCGAAGGAATCACCAGAAGAGTAGATGAAGCAGAGGAGCGGATCAGTGATTTGGAAGATAAAACAGCAGAAATCACCCAGTTGGCACAGCAAAAAGACCAAAGAATAAAAAACAATGAAAATAGTTTAAAAGCCCTATGGGACAAGGTGGAATGCAACCACCCAGAATCATAGGAATACCAGAAGGAGAAGAGAAGAAGCAAGGGGTCCAGAATGTATTTGAAAAAATAATGACTGAAAACTTCCCTACCCTGGTGAAGGAAATCAACATACATGCCCAGGAAGTGCAGAGGGTTCCAAACAAGCTGAACCCAAACAGGTCCACACCAAGACACATCATAGTTAAAATGGCAAAGGTTAAAGACAGAGACAGAATCCTAGAGGCTGCAAGAGAAAGACAGCAGGTTACATACAAAAGAACTCCTGTTAGACTAACAGCTGACTTGTCTACAGAAACTCTGCAGTCCAGAAGGGAGTGGCAGGAGATATTCAAAGTGACATAAAATAAAGGCCTGCAACCAAGATTGCTCTACCCAGCATGGCTATCACTTAAAATTGAAGGAAAAATAAAGAGCTTCTCAGAAAAGAATAAGCTTAAGGAATTCATTACTACCAAGCCAGGATTGCAAGAAATGTTAAAAGGGCTTTTTTAAACAAAAGAAAGGGGTAAACAAGCTAACCCAGGGAGACCCGGAATACAAATAGCAAAATGGCAATACATATGCACCTATCAATAATCATTTTAAATGTGAATGGGCTAAATGCTGCAATCAAAAGACAGAGAGTGGCTGAGTGGATAAGAAAATAGGACACATGTATATGCTGTTTACAGATGGAATAAAATATTTCATGCAAATGGAAATGAGAAGAAAAAAAAGCTGGAGTACCAATACTTATTTTGGACAAAATAAACTTTAAAATGACTACAATAAAAGACAAAGAAGGGCACTGTAACCCTAATAAACATCTATGCACCCAACATAGGAAATCCTAATTACATATAACAGATTTTGACAGCCATAAAGACAGAGATCAACAATAACACTATCATAGTAGGGGACTTCAACACCATTGTCACCAATGGACAGACACTTTAGACAGAAAATCAACACAGAAAGAGTTGATATAAAGGAAAAACTGATGGTTGTTGGCTGGGAGGGAGTGGGGAAGAGGGAGAGGGGGAAGGTTTTGGACAGTGTAGATGGGACTACAATGTTGCCGCAGGGAGATGGGGGCAGTTCTGGGAATGTAATTGATAATGTGAAGAGACTATTGTGTTGTGTGAAATAAGTCAGTCGGAGAAGGACAGGTACCATGTGATCTCACTTGTGTGTAGAGTCTGAAGAGCTGAGTGTACAGTCAAAGTAAACAGACTCGTAGATGTAGAGGAAAAACTGAGGGTGGCTAGTTGGGAGGGGGGTGGGGATGAGGGGGAAGGGGAAGGGATTAGACAGCATGAATAGACAACTACAATATTCCCACAGGGATATGAAACACAGTTCAGGGAATATAATAATGTTGTAAAAATTTTGTGGCGTGTCAGATAGTCACATGTCTTGTTAGGGAGACCGCTTCATGGATGGAGTAGAGGCTTGATCACTGCACTGTACACCTGAAACTGATGTTGTATAGTATTGTATGCCAACTATAACTGAATATGTGGATGGTCATGGGATGTGGAGTATACTGTGGAGGGGAGTCAGTGGAGTTGTGATAAATATGTATGATATGGGGGGGAAGTGGGGTGGCGAACTGGGGGATGGGGGGTTGTCACTTTGGGGGGTAAAGAGTATAACTATTGCATTGTGTTGTTCACCTGAAACTAATACAAATAAAAAAAAATAAATAAAAATGTAAGGCTGCCTTCTTTCTGGAGGCTCTGGGGAGAATTCACCCTCTTGCCTTTTTCAACCTCTAGAGGCTGTCCATGTTCCTTGGCTTGTGTTTCCCTTCTGTTCTTAAAGTGCTGACAATGGCTGACTGCATCTCTCCCACCCTGCTTCACTCTGACTCACTCTTCTGCTTCATCGTCTATATTTAGAAGACCCTTTGGAGTATTTTGGGCCCAAATAAATAATCCAGAATAACCTCCTTATTTTAAAATCAACTGATTAGCGACCTTAATTCCCCTTCCGTTGTAATCTAACGTATTTACTATTTCCAGGGATTAGAATGTGGACATGTTTGGGGAGGGTGACATAGTTCTGCCTACATCTATGTATGTAATTTATATTTAGCATTTTCACCTCAAGTTGTGATTTGTATCTTTCTCATGTCCGCCATTTCCAGTGTATACCTTTTCACAGCCACACAATACTACATTGACATAATATACTATAATTTACTCACCTAATATTGGCCATTTCATTTATTCAAAAAAATATTTATTGTGTACAATTATGTAAGATATTCTGTAAATAAATGGGGCTTTAGTCAGAAACAAGACACAACCTTTGGGGAACTTGTCTTTGGGGAACTTATGCAAAAATGGAGGAAAAAGGAAAGTAAGGAATTAATCAAAGAATTAATTAAAATTCTGACTTGGGCATGAAAATGAAGAACAGTGTGCCAGAAAAAGTGGCAAGAACATTCCTAGTGGGGGAATCCGGCATGGTTTTTCCCCCATAAAGTGAAATTTAAACTGGGGCTGGAAAGATGGACAGATTTATATATTTTAGGAAATGGGGAGGAGCTTGGAAGCAGAAAGATCAGGAGTAAAGACCACAAGTGATGGAGCTACCTGGCACATTGGAAGAATTCAGACAAACTAGGAGGTGGTTGGTGAGGAGGGGAATGGTCTAAAGTAAGGATATAGGGTAAACTGAGTCCAGATCATGCAAGACTACGTATGTGTGAAAAGAATATTGAACTTCATGGTCAAGACAAAGGAAAATTAAAAATTGAATACTTTGAATCAAAGGAGAAACACAGTTAAGTGTGCATTCCGAATGACCTCTCTGTCTGCAGCACTGATCAGGAATGAAGGGAACAGAAGTAGAACCGGGAAAGGGGGGAGGGAGACTGTGTTGAGAAACGTCCATATGTTCGCTGATGCCCTGATGATGAGGATAGCAGATAGGGAGGGTGGCAGAAGTCACTGAAGATTAATTCCCCTTAGTAGAAAAGTTTAGACAGAGAAAAAGCAGTTGTAATAGGAAGACCGAGATCTGCCTTGGATATATTGAGTTGAGAGGTCTTTGAGTCATAAATGTACTGGTTCAAGTGGGGAGTTTTATAGTTTATTTGTGGTCTGAGAGTTCGGTCTGGTCTGGAGCTATATCTGTGGGAGTATTTAGTCCAAAGAAAGGAACAGAAAGCATGGGATTGAAGTAAAGAGGGGCAAGAAAAGGGGTTGCTTCCTGTTTCATTTCCTAAAAGGAGAACTTCATATACTATTTGCATGAATATTTGACTGTTTTTGTGTCATTTAGAAGCAATATAACCAAGTTGAAGGTATAAATATTTTAATATTGTAATGAAGCTTACATGAAAAATAGGCACAGAAAATTAGGGAAAGGCACCCCAGGGAGAGAGAACAGGGTGACCAAGGGCCAAGAGGCAAGGAGATGTATATTGCTCAGCATAGTTTAGAAGGATAAGTCTGAGGAATAGTATAAGAAACAAAGCTGAACTATTAAGCAAGGGCCAGGTTGTAATGGGTTTTGTTTATCATGGCAAGAATAATTTGGGCAGGCGGATGGCTCAGTTAGTTAGAGCCTGCACTTTTAACAACAGGGTTGCCCGTTCGACTCCAGCATGGTATGGTAGGCTGTGTCCCCCGCAACTAAGATTGAGCACAGCACCTTGAGCTGAGCAGCCTCGAGCTGCCAATGGGAGACCAAATGGCTCAGTTTGTTAGAGCACGTGCTCTTAAAAACAAGGTTGCCAGTTCGACTCCCGCATGGGATGGTGGGCTGTGCCCCTCCCTCCCGACCCCACAACTAGATTGAAAGGGGTAACTAGACTTGGAGCTGAGCTTGTGCCCTCTACAACTAAGATTGAAGGACAACAGCTTGACTTGGAGCTGATGGGTCCTGGAAAAACATAATGTTTTTCCACAATTCCCCAACACTGTTCCCTTCTCCTATTGCCAATAAAATCTTTAAAATAAATACATACTACATACATACATACATACATAAAAAATAAGGACATTCTCCTTTATTAACAATAAGAAAAGAATAATTTGATTTGTTTATACATGACTGATATTTATTTAGTACTAACTATGGAGTTAAGACAGTTCTAAGAACTTCACACTTATTAAATCAATAAGCGTATGAGGTGATTACTGTCTTTACTTTCATTTTGTACCTGAGACAACTAAGGCACTGAGAAGGTAAGTAACTTGCCTTTGTCATATAGTAGCCAGGGAGTTGTGCTAGAATTCAAGTTCAGGAATCCTGTATTACATAGTGAAAAATTCTGTTGCCCAGCATTCTTCTAGTTACCCTTTTTTGGGGAAACCAACCTCCTTGTTCATTCTAATGAGGGCTGTCAATCACCTCTATTCCCACTTGCTATCAGAGTAGGCAAGGAACCCAAACTGGCTTCATCAACATCTTTCTTTAGGATTTTAAATATTAGAAATAAGAGAGTACCAATCCCCACTCCTCTGGTGGCAAAGCTGGTGGAACGTGCATTCCAGATTGCAAGTGGGTATGATTCCAGCCTTGCGACATAGTGTAGCTTGTAAACCTAACACACCAGGAGAAGCACAGAAGGGATGCCCTAAGTCTTTTGAAGGTATTCTAGTCCCTGACTCATTCCCGCCCTGGTGGTGATGGTGGTGGTGGTGGTGGTGGGGTTAGGTCTCTCTTAAACAATTTGGTCATATAAACAAGAAAAAGCCTAAGATTGTTTGAGTTGGTTACTATAATTTGTGTTCAAAAGTATTACTGTTCACCAGGCAGTGTGATGGGTAGATTTGTATTTACGAAAGCTCACACTTACAACAGTGTGGAAAGTACAAGCCTGGAGACAGAAATAATATAATTGGACTATTTCTATAGCCCAGGTAAATGTTGAATAAGAAGTAGACTAGCACTTAGGATAAAGGTGACACAATTATGTAGAATACGTTAATTCAGTCACAACTCTTAACTGCATGGGGAAGCATGAGGGATTGGAAGGAAATATCCAGGTCTCTAGTTGAGTAACAAGTTTGATGGTGGTATTATTTAAAGGCAGTAATAGCTGGAGGATGATAAACAATGAGTCCAATTTTGTAAATGATTGTATTGATGCAAAGAGAGGCCCAGGCTCGATACGCACGCATGCGCACACACACTGGGTGCCAAAAAAAGTATACACATTGTAAGAAAGAAAAGCTGTATTAAAATTGTAATGCTCAATATGTACTGCTAACAAAAGATGAATGCAAGTCACTTTTGATTTCCACAATTACAAGAGGTGCTCAAAGTGTTTACCATCGGTGTCCAGACACTTCTGATTATGGCGAACTACTGCTTGAGCAACGCTGACCAATGCGTCCATTTGTATACATTTTTTTGGCACCCCGGTATATGTTTGGCATTAATCATAATGTTGTTCTTAGAACGCAGACTGTCATTATTTATCTTTGCTAAGGAGTTTTAGTTACAAGAAAGGGATAGAAGCCTGATTTCATAATGGAAGAGTGAAAGAAGTTTTCTACTTAAACATGGAGGATTCAGTTCATGTGATTATTTTTACTCTTAAACTCATCTAAAATATTAGCAAAGAATAAAAATCTATTGTACAAGGAAAAGAGGTGGGGGAGGATATGAGTAAGGTCTGTGGAACGTTGGAAAGTGAAATGCAAAGGAAATGTAGTCAAGAGATTACAGATATCTGAAATATAACTACCTGAAGAAGGAAGAGCCAACAAGAAACACAGTTTTACCTTAGGATCCCAGAATGGCTCAAGAATTGGAGGTGACAAGAATCACTGAAAAGGAAAATGAAAGGTAGTTGAAATTCTGAATGAGCAATTAGTTTCCTAGATTTCTTCCAAAGTCATGTGATGACTCCTCCTCAATCCTGAAATAAGGCAAGAGGTTAAGTCACTGGTAAAACTGAACCAGAATAGTATACACTTCAGGATCTCAGACACAAGAGGGGGCCTACATACAAGATAATTGAAGATTTAGATTAACTAAAGAGAGAAACCACAAAATCCTTCTTTTCCCAGCATGCTGCATCCAAGCTATTAATTCCCTTGGGGAAAGGATGCTAGATTCCGTTGTCAAGAAAGAGGAATGGGGGGATAGAAGAGATTTCTAGGTATTGACATTCGAAGGTTTTCTGTTGAAAACATACAGACTCTACTCTCTCTCGTACAAGACCCATGAACCAATAAACTGCCCATTTGTGTAGACCTTCTAATTTACTTTATATGCATCACTTTAACAAATAGGCTGCTAAGGATTCCAGGACATTTGAGAAATTCCTTTAATGTGACACAAAAATCATGGGGAAAAAAATCAGGAAAAATAGCTCGGAAGAAATGAAAACATTTGTAGTACACATAGCAAAAGACATTGGAGAGGGCCGGTGGAGCAGTGCGATGGTTAAGAGCTGGCTTGGGATGCCAGTGGCCCCAGTTCGGATCCCACATATGAGGGTCAGTGATACTGCCCTCTACAGCTAAAATGGTGAACAACAGCTCCACCTGGAGCTGGGCTGCCATGAGTCGCCAGTGACAGCATAGCTTCAGCCCCTGCTGCAGTGGGCTGCCATAGGCTACAGTGAGTGGCCAACACCCAGTGTGAGCAGCTGGCAGCCAGTGTGAGCTGCCAAGAGCTGCTGTGAGTGGCCCTCCAGAGGCCGGCGACCGATCTGCCTCACCCGAGAAGAGCGCAATGATGATACCAACATGGGCCAGTGAAGCAATGTCCTCCACAACTAGACTGAAGAGCAAAAGGACAACAACTTGTCTGTTCCCCTTCCCGGTTCCCCAATGCCGTTCCCCTCCCCAAATTCCCCAATAATATCTTAAAAAAAACCCCACCAAAACATTGGAGAATCATAATAGGAAAGAAAAGATAAGGAAAGTAAACTAAGAAGTCTAGTTTCCTAAGTAATATATATTCAGCCACTTTTTTATTGAGCTCTCTTATTTGCCACATATTTTATCTAGGCACTGAGGATATCACAGTGAATAAAATAAAATCCTATCATCAGGAATTCCAATATGATAGAATTGAGAAAAATAAAAAAAATTAGGAATGAAATAATACTAATCAGCAGACAAAAATCCTTAAAAGTTTTTGGAACACAAGGTCACATTCAAAAAATATTCTCAAAAGGAGTACTAAAAGCTAAGAGATAAAGGAACAGTGCCTGTAATACTCAGAAGGAAATGATTGCCAGCCTGGAATCTGATATTCAGCTAATCTCTGAATATACTAGGATTAAAAACAAAAGAAATATAAAGGAAATATAACATCATCTATGGTCCATTGCATTAAGGCAATAAACCAAGAATGACGGTAGTATGAGATTCAGGAATGAGAGGCTCTAACACAGAAGAAATGCGAAGGTAATTCCCGGAAAAATTAAAGATTAGACAAGGATGATGTAGGTCATGCCTACAAGAAACAACCAGTCCTGATTGCTGGAGTAGGAAGGAAGGCTCCAGAGGAAAGAAAGGTTAAAATGACGGCAGATCCTACGAGTATGTGCTTTACTGTAGTGATTTGTAGAAGAATTGGTGACAGGAACAGAGACAACTATGCAAATTTTTAAAAAGAAGCAATTAATTTCAAGAAAAAAGATAGTTTAAGAAAGCAAATGCTTTTACGATATAATACATGACCCAGCAATAAATATAATGTAAACACTGAATATTGATATCTATCAAAATTGTAATTGGAGAAATCTCATATTAGGTCTTAAGAAAGAGATGAATTCTCATCTTCTGTATTCAAGAGACTGTTGAACTTTGAAATAATAGGAAATAGCTTACGTATTTTTTGTACATTTGAGATAAATTCTAGAAGAATTAGCTGAGAGGGTTCAAATAGTTGCCTTCCAGGAGTTGTACTCGATACATGGATGACTATTGTTTTTATTAAAAATCTTTTCAGGGACAGGCCGAGTGGCACGGTGGTTAAGCGCTGGCTTGGGAAGCCAGTGGCCCCGGTTCAGATCCCACATATGAGGGCCAGTGACACTACCCTCAAAAAAAAAAAATCTTTCCAGTATTATTTGACCTAAAAAAATATTTACATGTCATATTTTGAATATAAAATTGTATTATATTATAGTAATTAAAATTAGTGAATGGATTGTGAAGAAGTGGAGAGTACACATGCAGCACAATTGGGGCTAGAATTAAACTATACGTGGCAGAAGAAAGAGAAATGAGGAACTATTGCTGCATTTAGTATTGAGAGGAAGGACCCTTTTAGTATGGAAGTGGTTTCAATCTATTTATAGGATAAGAGAATGAAACAGTAGAGAGGGAGAGTTTATGAAAACAAGGTAAAAAAGAAAAGAACTTACAAATTTAACTCTAAAAATAGTAAAGTGTGCATGGGGACCTTTGAAAAGGTTTGGGGTCACTTGCAAATTTATATTCTTCTGTCTCATCAGGGAGTACTAATGCCTCCATTCCCCAAACTCAATATTCTATTCTTCAGCCCATGTGATGGAGTGACAAGGTAGGGCTCCATCAACTGATGAGAATTTGTAGAGAAAGGTTAAGGTGCTGGGTTGCTGAAATGGAGTGAAGAGCAGATGGAAGGGGATTCAGGAAGGAAGTTGGACATTAACTGGACTTGAGAAGAATTCAACTCAGAGAGAGACCCTTCCTATACATAGAGAGATTTTAAGTGGAGCTCTTCTCACTCCTGAAGGTACTCCATTTGGAGAGTGGTTGCTTAATTACTTTTGTGAAATACTCCCCAGTCAAGATAGAATCCAATACTCTATAGACATATAGATTTGGTAATTATCACTAACATTTACTGAGAGATTATTGCTGGCCCCGTTTTCATTGTTTCGTGTGGTTGATCACATCTAATCCTCACCACAACTCTGTGCAATAAAAATTTTTTTCATTCCCACTTTACAAATGGAAAAAACGAAGTATAGAGTTTAATTTGCAAAAAGATCACCACGCTGGTCTGAAGGAGCTGATACTTGAACCTCAATAGCCTCATGCCTGAGCCTGTGTGCTAGTCATTATTCTATGTCTGCTATAGCTACATTGTAGACAGAGCAGTAGGAAATGCACAGGGCATCAAGTTTGAAAGAACAGAGTGTGTTACAAGACATGAAAGTAATTAAGTAGGGCTGGAGCGCAAGATGTATGATGCACATATGAAGGGTGTATATGGATAACTGGTGGAAAAAGTCTGTAGTCATTAGATAAATTAGTTCATAAAGAGCCTTGCTATCATATTAAAGACCTTTGGGCTTTCTCCCCTGATAGCTAGAAGGAGCCATTGAAGAATTTTAAGCCAGAAAATAATGTGATTGGGTATGTTTCAGAAAGGGCCCTCTAACATAGAAGAATGTCGGAAATATCTGAAGAGGGAATATGGTGATGAGAACATTTACGAGACTGACATGGAGGCAAAAATTGCCAGTAGGCACAGAGAGGAGGGGACAAATATGAGAGACATTAAGAAAGTAAATTTAATCAGACTTATTGAAAAATTGGAAGAGGGGAAGAAGGTATGATTTCTTCATTTTCTGCCTGGGCAGTTAGGTAGACGGAACACCGTTCACCTGTATAAGAAACCAGGAAGAACAGCATTTGGGAAATATCAACTCTGTGTGATGTGGGAAACTTCTAGATGGAAATGTACAGTGGTTGGTTGCTTTAAAGTCAGACAGAGACAGAGACAGAGACAGAGCGAGAGAGAAAGAGAAAGAGAACGAGAGAGAGAGAATATGAATGAATGAATGAATGAATGAATGAATGAATGAATGAATATGTATGACTTGTATATTTTGGTCTGGGTTTCATGTGTATAAATCACCTGTATAAATTGATTTCAACTATCTTAAGACATATAACAAAGTTGAGAACATCATATGTGATCACTTGAAAATGTAAACTAAATGGTGAAGAGGAATGTGGTTATAATTTGAGGGATAAAGTCACTTTTAAATGGTAGCCAGAGACAAAGACCACAGAGGAGATTGAAGAGGGGCTGAGTTCTGAGGGAAACCAACAAATAATGGTTACATGAAAACTAAGAATAGTGTAAGTAGAGTTTTATGGAGAGAATGATCAAGTTTCACTAAAAGGCCACTAAACCCTTTGGCAATTAGCAAGCCATCGTTGACTTGGTTTAGATTAGATTCTTTGAAGAAGTTGGGTTAATAGAGCTTGTTTTCAGTTTATAAATAAATGAGAGGTAAAGAAGTAAATCCAATTCCTGCAAATTAGATATTTCAGAACCTAGGAGATAAAGCGAGGGAAAAAATAGGGTCAAGAGATTTTTTTTTTTTTTAAAGATAGGAGAGGCTCAAGGAAAGGAATCAGAAAAGAGATCAATTTGAAGACACCAAAGGAACAAGGAACTGTGGAGGTCAATGGGAAGAGATACCATCCAGAGTGCAAAAGGGGCTGTCTACTTAGATAACAGTGCAAGTATCTTTGTCCACTCCCGCTGTATGGGTGAAAGTAAGAACTTGGCACAGGCATCTGTCAGCTTGGGGGATTTCACTTTTTTACATCCCATCTTCCATGAATCAGTCCTTTTCCATTTCTGAATGCCTGTTGTAATTGTGCTATTTTTGATTTGCTAGCTTGATCTGTACATGAGAAATACCTGGTGTAGAATGAAATTTGAGTTTTTCAAGTATTGGCTGATGACTCTTACAGAATTTAGAATCACAGCAACTAAGCTTGAGGTTTTCAATTTGCGTATTTGGATATCATTTTGCAGCCTGAGTAGATGATCTACAACCTGGCCTCAAAGATCTGCATGCAATAAATTGTAAGATGTGCCTTATTATTTTTTTTAAACCTCCAAATGGAAGGGATGAGTCAGCCTATCTGGGATTTTAAATTGCCAGCTCTAGGGACACGGCACAACCCAAAGCCATTGCCTCCAGTGAATTACTATTAAAAATATTCTCTGCTAGGCAGGACCGCCTAATGTGTCAACCTTGACCAGTTCCTTTAAGTAAAAGGCAACATTAAAAAGCAAAAACAACAGATTGCTACTGAAGGGCAGTCACAAGGTTACTTTCATCATTTGCCTTTGAAAATCTGGTGGTGTTTCTTTTTTTTTCTTTCCTAATGATAGCTTTGATGTTTTACAAGAGTCAGAAAGAACTAATTTTACCAAGGACAAGATGATGTTGAATCTGTTTTCTCTCTGTGGAAGCTAATATGCATATTGATATACAAATGTCAATGAGTACACTGTGTATGTGCACTTTAATGCTACTATCACCATTTCTCTGCGCAAATATCGAGAACATGATATTACATAATAAAAATATTCAGATACAACAGGATGAAGAAGATATTTTAAAGCAAAAACAAAAGGAAATTATGTATTATTTGACAAGTAACAAAAGTGAGTACACTGAACATTTGTTTATAATATTTTAATAATGAGTGCTAGAAAATTATATTTACCTCTGAATAAAAACAGTTTAATTATTCTTAGGTAAGACTTGAATTTCAATACAGGTGAGTATGTATAAAGAATATTATTAATAAATGAATTAACATAAAGAGGAGCTCTACAATGGTTAGTTGAAGTTGAATGATATAAAGATAAGAGGAAACATGTTAAACCCGCCTGTAAACAGAAGATTTCCCCCCTGGCAGGAATCCAGTCTCTTACTTAGGTTCATTAAAGACATTCTTAGTATTCAGGGTGATATTTTTCTTTTTAATTTTTTTCAGCATTTCTCTAATTTTTTTCATTATTAGATATTGATGTATAATTATAATCAGAAAAAAAAATATATATATATATATATATATATATATATATATTGATTTTGGAAAGAAATGATAAGAACCCATTTCCTTACATGAAGTTTTACTTTAAAGTTTGCTTTTTAAGGTGTATGACATGCCCAGCATTTGAACCTGATGGATATTTACAAACTTTTGTAAAATGAGTGTCGTATACAATAAATGACTGCATTCCACTACTTAAGCTTAAAAATAAAATATTTAAAAGAGAGTTATTAGGGCCGGCCAAGTGGCTCAGTTGGTTAAGAGCTTGCTCAAGAGTGCGAGCTCTGGGCCCGCTGAGTGGCATGGTGGTTAAGCGCTGGCTTGGGAAGCCAGCAGCCCCAGTTCGGGCCCCACATACAAGGGCCAGTGACACTGCCCTCAAAAAATAAAAAAAAAGAGTGCAAGCTCTGAGCAACAGGGTTGCCGGTTTGATTCCAGACCTGAGCTGAGCAGCTGCTGAGCTGCCAACAGGTGGCAGGATGGCTCAGCCAAACAAAAAGTAAGAAGACAGAGTTATCAAAATCACAACAGAACATTTTTAAACACCACCATTCATAGATATAATTAGTGTGCCTGCATCCTTCCAATGTCTACACCTCCACCTGCTACCTGAAGACATATTCTAAAGCACACTTACCAAGCTTCTTAGCAATTCAGCTAATGTGTGTCTTCTTGCATTATATCTGTATTACATTTTTTAAAGACACTCAAAAAATCTGTTAACTGTTGATCACTGCCATACTCTCTGTATGGTGTATCCAAATAAACATCTGTTAGGTCAATATGGATTATATTCTATTTCTTTTAAAAAAAATACTGAGTGAAGTTTTATTGAGTTAATTTTATCCTAGTGAAGGTCAACATATAGACACATATATATGAGCAATAGGTATGAAAACTCTTTCCAGAGCCAGAAGCAAACTGTTTCAGTAATCATCCTTTGGGTTGGGTCCTGCTGATAAGGTGGGTGCATCCAGCTGACACCCTGATTGGAGGCTGGAAACACTGGGCCCCAGAGACAGCACGGTCTTTCTCTCTTCTGTGTAATCTCAGGGCTGCTTCTCTCCATATGGTCCTTCTGGAGGGGGATAGATATACTCCCTATGTGTCAGTTCAGGGCTTCCAAGAGTGCAAAGACTTAGGTATGGAAACGGTTATAGTTAATGCAAAACAGATTCACAAGGAGAGGAGTACACAATGTTATGAACACTGGAACCGATGGTTCACTGGAGGTGACCAATGTCATACTGTTTGAAAGAAACTAAATTTAAGAGGTAGTGTGTATTCTCACCACTTTTAGAGGGCGTTGTATGCCACCATAAGAATCTTGGATTTTTTCTTTTTTTTTTTGAGGGCAGTGTCACTGGCCCTCATATGTGGGACCCGAACTGGGGCCATTGGCTTTCCAAGCCAGTGCTTAACCACCGCCTGAGCATTCCACCTAGGGAAGCAAAAGTCAAAGAAACAAGGCCAGACCTGATAATGTCATCTGTGGATGGCAGATACAACTACAGAATATTAGCAACTGTCACAAATGAAAGGATGAGCTTTATATATATCATTTCTGGGGAGGACTCATAGACATTCATTGGATTCTTTAACTATTAGCATGCTTCATGTCATGTAAGAATTCAACACCACTGTTTTTCTAGGGATATTCGTGTTTCCAGTATTTCATATTGACTTGATGACTGAATTTGACCATTTCTAGAAAGGTTCAAACAGACTTTCCTATATTTTTCTAGTTGCCTTTTTTGGTGACAGTCAGTTTAACTACCCCTCCTCAATTCCACAGCTTTTCCTTTGCCAGCTCTCTTCTCTCTTCCCTTCCCTGGACATTGCACCCCATCCCTCTTAATTTGGGCATCCTTCAAGAATATCTCCTGTCTTTGACTCATTCTTCCTCCTCCAATCCCTTGATGTTTACTTTAATTTTAGCTTCTTCCTGATCATTCTGTGTGAAATCTCTCTTGCTATCCAGTCTAGTCAGGTAAAATGGGATTCTGAATGGCAAGTCACATTTAAATTGGTAATTATGGAATTCTTTCTCAGGCTTTTAAAGTCTTCCCTAACATCCATCTATCTTGTCATCTCTTTTTACCTCTTTACCTTTGTAATTGATGAGTTAGTACAGTGAAATTGCCACGCCTTGATGCTTCCTCATTAACCTCTCAATACTTGAATTTCTCATTAGTAAAAGGGGGACAATTGTAGCATCTTCCTCATGGGATAATTAGGAGGGTCATAGACGGCCTTAAATGTAAAGCACCTGGTACAGTGATGGGCACTTAGTGAATTCTCAGTAAATACTAGTTGTTATCATTACTTCCTTTTTTTTTTTTTTTTTTTGAGGGCAGTGTCACTGGCCGTCATAAGTGGGACCCGACCCGAACCGGGGCCACTGGCTTCCCAAGCCAGCGCTTAACCGCCGTGCCACTCGGCCGGCCCTTATCATTACTTCCTAATGACAACTCCCCATTTTCTAAAGTTTATGAGCTATTGTAAATACTTTAACCAAAGAGTAATTAATGGAAGCTAGACCCCAAAATGCACAAGTATGTACGCTCACACATGGACACATATGTATATCGTGATTTGCGTGGTGGTTACTCAGTCATGTACATTTGCCAAAGTTTATGGAGCTCTGTACTTAAGATTTATGCATTCTAGATGTAAATCATACCTCAATAAATTACTTGGGAAAAAAAGTATAATTAGAAGCATAATAGCAGAGTGGTTATTGTGGGTTCTGGAACTAGAGTTAGGTTCAAATCCTGGCTCCAGCACTAATTAGCTGTGTGATTTGAGGCAAGCGTTGGGCCGCTGGATCTGTTTCCTCATTAGTTAAAGCAAGATAAAAGTACCTAAGTCATAGGATTGTTGTGAGGATGAAAGGAAGTAATTTAAACTAATGCTTGGCACATCATAAATATCATGTAAATATTAGCTATTTTTATATATTGTCCTGAAGATGTTATATATTTCTAGAATATGTATCATTTTCTGTATATATTCCATATCTTCTCTTAGGTAGTATCTTTTTTCCTGCAGAAAGCAAGGTTTTATACTGTTTTGTTACTCTCTGTTTGTCCATCATTTAGCATGATGCCACATTTAATAAGAGCAAAATCAACATTTGTACCAGATTGAAAGAAGGTGCTCTGTGTTGGAAAAACTGATTAAATTGGGTATTCCTAACTCATAGTGAAAATTGTATCTTACAGAGTTAACCAAATCCATCCAAAGCATAACTATTCCTTTAGCAGCAAATTTTAAAATGATTTGAAAATAAGTTTAAAGAAGTAAACAGATTTTATTGTAACCTCAACTATTCTGTTCAGCCATTCAGATTCCAGAAAATTACAGTAATAATAAATTGGAATAATTTCAGATGATGGAAAATTCAAATCCACATGGATAATTGTCTCTTATAAGTAAAGAGTGAATATGGTTCTGGAGCCTTAAACATTTAAATGTAAAAGACAAATGTCCTAATGTTTTACAGTGATTCACACAGTGACTTTTTCATTATAAATTTAAATTGCATAATACAAAGTGTAAAGTTTGGTTGATTTAATAATCACTTAAATGAGTTAGAAGAATGTCATCAGTGCTTAGAAAGAAAATTTACAAGCATTAATTTTTTTAAATTAAGTTGATATTACCATATTATTATTTGACATTGTCTATTCTTTCAGTTATACAATAAAGAAAAAAAAGATGCTGATTTATTTCTAGTTTTTGAATTGGGAACTGATAATCACCATTTCTTGCATGTAAATTATTTTTTAGCTCCTATACTTGGTAGATTTTACACGTCTTCTCTTATTAAAACTTTTGTAATGTAATTGTTATCCCTATGTAGACATGAGGAAACTAACAATCTGGAACTCAATTCAAAGCTTAAAAGTGCTTCATTGAATGTGTGGCATTTTCATCTTTAATGTGACATTTCTGATATGTAGAAAACCGGTACAGAGTATCAGAATGATTTAAAGACTCTGAAGATAGCTATCTGGAAAGTGATAAGATACTATGTAACAGAATAAGAATCAATATCAGAAAACATGTATGACTGGTTGGAGGAAACCTGATTTTGAAAAAAAAAATCATAGGAAAATGTGTATGGGGGAGTTATTCTAGTACAAATTAATTTTGAAACTATGTTAAACAGTTCAGTTTGAAAAAAAGAGAATAACAGTGGAAATAGAACTCATCATTCATTAATAAAGGTATATTGCCAGTTAAAAAAGTGTATCACCCATAGTACTATACTGATAAATTCCATTCTCTGGCTAAGACCACATATGGAATATTGAATCCATTTTTTGGAGCCGTTTTCTAAGAGGATCAGTGGGAAGGTAAGAGATCTTTAATGGTTTCCAATAAGGCAAAGAGAAGGCTTATTAGTAGGCTACAAGAAAGCAAGAGTAGAACAATGGGTGGATAATGCTAGGAGGTGAATTAAGGCTCTTAGAAGAGAAGCATCATCTTATATTAGTGCTATCCAACCATGGTGTAAGCTGGTCTTCAAAGAAGTCATCTCCCAGACACCAAATACTACAGCAGAAACTGGGTGTTGCCATGTCAAGGATGTGATGACTAAGGATTCGTGCTTGGGAGAAAAGGACTGAAGGATATCTAAACAACTTTTCAGCCCTTAGCCTCTTGGATAAAAAGAAGTGTACAGAAATTGGCCAGGTAGATTGTATATTATCAGATTAAGAGAATCTGGTATCAGTAAAAAGATAGCTTATGGGAAAAGTATTCCTTGAAATGGCATTTCTCACCACGTATGAAGAATTGGAACAATATTTTTGATTTTAGAAACAAGAACAAAGCCCAATTGGCAAAGCTAGCAAAGATAGTAAGTGGAAGGGAAAAAAAGGAGAAAACAATTCTTATAAAGTATGGTACCTCTAGCACGTTTTTTTACTTACCAATAATCAGCTTACTTATTGCTTTCAACACACACACACACACACACACACACACACACACACACACACATGAATACAAGTCATGCTTGACTTCTGTAATTACAAGAGTTGTTCAAAGTGGTTACCATCAGCGTCTACACACTTCTGATTACGGCGAACTACTGCTTGAGCAATGTTGATCAAATTGTGTGTGTACATGCACACAACAGGGGTGCCAAAAAATGTATACAAATTTTAAGACATGTTATCTATGTATTGCTTTTCAAAGTTGAATTGAATTACATAGCAGTGTGTAGTATGACGTTCAATCAAAAGATGATGTTAATAAAATTAATGCTAGTGTCATTCATTGTATTACAATTTTAATACATATTTTTCCTTTCTTAAAATGCATATAAATTTTTTTGCACCCTTTGTATATCCCTGAGGTTTGGACTTTGGTTGTTGTACTATATATGCACAGTCTATGCATATGTACTTTAAAATTTTTTTTTTCAATATTTACTACTGTTAGACTTTTTTTTCCCCTGAAATGAGGGACTTTGGATACAGGGGAGCCTGATAGGAAATCGGTTAAATAGCTCAGGTGAGGTGATAAAACCTGGAGCAAGGCCAGGTTAATGAGATGGAGTGATACAGTTTGAGAGATAGGTGTTTAAATAGACTGCGTTTGGTAAAGGATTGAATGTGAGAGTGAGGGCAGGGGTGGGTGATAGACAATTTCTACTTAGTTGGCTTTTAGTCTCACTTTCAGTTAGTTATATACCACCATTTCTTTATTTAAATTCTCATAAATTTGACTCATTACTCAATCTCCTGCATGCATGTTCAAATTATTTGATAAATGGATGGTCTGAATTACTGAAAATATCCTTCTCTTAACTTTATATCTGAGTAAAAATGTGCCTAAATATAAAGTTATTCATTAGTCAGTTATATTAAAATTGTAAGCATTGCTCAATATTTTTTTAGGAATTTAGTTTTGCAGAAGAGTGTGATCACAAATTAATGTATTTCCTTTTTCATTGATTTTTTTTTTCTGACTTCATCCTTTTTTAACATGAATTGAGCCTTATAACAAAGAAAATCTAAGAAGTGCCTTGTGGCTATAGGCTTGTATTTAATTAATTCAAATTCCTTTGCTAACAAAGGAATCTTTTTTTGATCTTCATATATAGCTTCATAAAGTTTTCTTTCATTATTACCATTCATTTTTCAATAAGCATTGAGGAGCTTATTTTTCTGATTTCCTTACTCAGTATACCTAAAAATCTTTGATTAGTGATCTGTTCTGCATATTCTATAAAAATTGTCTTCTGCCAAAATGTTTAGCTCCTTGCTATTTGTCTCTCTACTTTGGGAGTGTTTCTCAAGTTTGATCTCTACTGTTATAATTGTAATCATAGGATCAGTTGTGTTATTAATTCAGCTGGTGCAATTTTAGGTCCTAATAGTCCTTTCTCATTGAGCACATTTATCTCAGCTATTGGCTTTTGCTGGTGGCAACATAAATGGTACAGCATCATTATAAAATTAAACACATGCCTCCCCTGTGACACAGCAATTCACTTCTGCGTATTTAACCAAGGAGAAATGAAACATATTTCTTCACAAAGACTTGTACTCAAATGTTTGTAGATATTTTATAGAACTTCCAAAAATTGGAATGAGCCTAAGTGTGCATTAAAGTGAACAGATGAACAATGTGGTATATCCATAAAATAGAGCTCTCAACAATAAAAAGAAACAAACTGTTATGTGCAACAACATAAATGGATCTGAGAAATATGCTGAATGAAAGAAGCTAGGTACAAAGGAGCACATACTGTTTGATTCCACTGACATGAAAGTTATTAATAAGCTTTCAAATCTTATAAATAAGAAAAAATACACCTACAATACAGTAAGTGTAGAACACAGGAAAAGGAACATTTTGCTGAAAATTCAGATAAATGACCATATCTTTATAAATCATGTACTATAAAACATACTATCATCAATATAATATAAGACTAGGAGTAGAAAATTTAATGAGAGATCAGCTGAGAGAAAAGAATAGCATTATTTAATGACATGTTAATAGATTGTTTGACCTAATATCATTAAGATGTCACTTTTAACCATAGTTACTTTTAACCAAACTGATCCATAGATTCAAAACAATTCCAATAAAGATTCTAGCTTGTTTTTTATTTTTTTTAATTTTTTAATTTTTGTAGAAATAGACAACAATTATTTGGGAATGTAAACCACTTAGACAAGACAAAGCATTTTGGAAAAATGTGAATAAAGCTGTTTACTTACACTAACTGATTTTAAGACTTACTATAAAGCTACAGTTATTAAAGGAGTGTGATATAATGAAAGACTAGATATATAAATCAATGGAAGAGAATAGAGAATCCAGGAATAGACCCCCCACAAATATGGTGAATTGATTTTTGACAAACATGGCAAAGCAATTCAACAGGATAAGGAAAGACTTTTCAACAAATGGCTCTCTAACAGTTGGAAAGCTTTTATTTATTTATTTTATTATTTTTTTTTTAAGATTTTTTTTTTTTTAAATTGGGGAATTGGGGGAGGGGAACAGCGTTGGGGAATGGGGGAAGGGGAACAGACAAGTTGCTGTCCTTTTGTTCTTCAGTCCAGTTGTGGAGGACGTTGCTTCACTGGCCCATGTTGGTATCATCATTGCGCTCTTCCTGGATGAGGCAGATCGGTCGCCGGCCACTGGATGGTCGCTCACCGCGGCTATTCGCAGCTCACACTGGCTGCCAGCCGCTCACTGTAGCCTACGGCAGCCCACTGCAGCAGGGGCTGCAGCCTACACCGTCACTGGAGCTCTCACAGCCCAGCTCCAGGTGGAGCTCTTGTTAGCTGTAAAGGGCAGTGTCACTGGCCCTCATATGTGGGATCCGAACCGGGGCCGCTGGTGTCCCAAAGCCAGCTCTTAACCAATGCGCCACTCGGCTGGCCCTATTTTATTATTTTTTTTACAGAGACTCCTGCTCCCAGGCTGCACATCCTTCCCTTCCCTTTCCCTGCTGGACTTTAGACTCAAATGGAATATTGGAGACTGGGGTAAAGGATAGATAGTAAAGGCAGATGGTACGTACGAGTTCCTGTTTTCAAGGTCTTGGGTTTCTCAGCAAGGAGCTATTGAAGGAGTCAGAGGCCTCAGGTTTTGCGAACTTCTTTCAGTGAAAGGTCTTCTATGTTACTTCCTAAGAGCCTATCTACACTAGATGGGCTCTTTGCCATTCTTAGATTTTTATTGTGGTGTGATTTTTTTTTTCCCAGTGTTTTTAATGGTGTCCGGAAACAACAACAACAACTATTACTATTAATATTCGAAATAATATTTTTTTTTTAGAATCAGAAATCACAATTGGTTTTTTTGAAGATATGAACATAAGAGAGTGCAGTGTTTCTAAATTAGGTCATAAGAATATCCTTTGATACTACATGTAAGATTTGTGTTTCAAGCAGTGAACATTCACTCTACCTTTGCATCGCATTTTGGACAGTGATGAGGAACTCTCTAATACAAACTTATTTTATTAAAAAAGTAATCTAGGACTAAGGAATTGTCTTTGGTTAAAAACCAGTGTTAGAGTAATCTTTGCTAATTTTAATATCACTGGACTTTTCCAAATGAGTTAGTAATTAAAACCAACACTTTGTAGTGGTAAGTACTGCATCATTCATTCCACATGAAACTGAAGCTATCACGTGTCCTCCTATTATCTCCGTAGGAGAGTCTGGATCACTTTGCCAAGTGGCTATCATTGATTCTTGTATAAACTGGGAATGGTAGACATTGATAAAGGAGCAAAGAGCAATTCATCGAACAAATTGCCTAGGAAGAGTTTGTGGATAAACCCCAGAGCATATGTAAAACATATAGCCTTGAACAGTGGTGTTGAGTGACAGGATGATTGCAGATGAAGCCAGCCACATCTTCAGGTGGAGAGGAAGAACACTACAAAATATCATCTCCAGGAGCCATCATCTTCTCTTTAAATTAAGAAACAGGGGTATTTGCTGACTAAATACTCCTTGAATGAGTTGAGGTCACTGAGGGAAGGAAGAAAGGCTGAAAAGTTTTGAGGACAAGTAGGGAAGCTTGGGGTCAACTGTGGAGGACAATGCAGTAAGGAGTAATTAGGACTGAATCTAGGGCTTACTGAGCGACAGTGAGGTCTTAGCGGGGTTACGTGTATTCTGAGTCAATCAAGAAGGCTTTGTAATCTTTCATGTACTCCCTGACAGAGAGGACTAAGAAAAATAAACTTCCAAACTAAATGGGACAACAGTGAACTCTTAAGTGAACAAGAGATGAGGGCTTTACCTGGGAACAAGGAACAGGGCTCAAGAAGGCCTGACTATGAAAATTTAGACTAGAAATCCATGCAGACCCACAAGATTAGATAAAGGCTTAAGGTCAAAATAGAGGCACATATTCCAGGATCCATTGGTAAAGAGTGATGCCCAATCAGCAAACCAATAATACAACAGTAAATAGTAGACAAAAGAAGATCTATTACATTAGCATAGCTTCTACCATTACTCACTCCTGTTAGAGGAGGGCTCCTCCGCTGTGTGTGTTACCTACATTAGGGATTAGCAAACATTTTTCTGCAGGGCTATATAGCATATATTTTTGACTTTGTGGGCCATAGTATCTATGTGATCTATTCAAATCTACTGTCACAGCATGATAGCAGCCTTAGACAATATAAAAATTCACTTATATGAAAACTACAGGTGGTTCCCAGGAACACTAGTGTGACATCCCTTTTAGAAGTCAACACAGAAAAGTCTCAGTGTATGAGACCTTACATACAGTGATGAGGCCTTATAAAATTAAACTTCCTATCCTATTGGATGTTGAAAAGCTTTCTCATCCTATCTACAGATTTTATATGTGTATAAATATGTAGATATATATACACACATATGTATAGGTATGTGTATGAATATATTACATATTTAATGCTGGTTTAGGCCCTATGAGGAATATGTAGACATTAAAGAAATAATCTCCCTTCTAAGAAATACCAATCTGTTTGGAGAATGAGATGGGGAAAGGAAGACTGGGTGGGGTATAGCAATAATTATAAAATGTGATATAGTTGGACAGTGAATTACTGCTAAAAAGGTCACTGTGACTTAGAGTGCAAAATGCTTGTATACCAAGTGGGGAGATTTCTCTGCCTTTGAACTTGAGATTTAAGACTGTGAATAGCCAGCTGGGAACTCTTTTCCCACATACAGTGTTTCAGCTACTCTTATGCTTTGGAATGATGAAATAAGAACTCATTTTTCTAAGATTATTATTTCTACTGCTTTAGTTCTGCTAAATGTCATATAGTCTGAATCGTTATTAAAAGTCAGAAAAAACTTAAAATTAAGTGGACACTTTTCAGATTCAATCACACTTTGACAGACATTATAATGGCCTCCCAAAATAATTTATTCCTTGAAAGTAATGTCTTGCTATATTTGATACAGATTCTTTATTCTTGTTTTTAAGTGAATATTTTATTGAATTATAAAATACATTTATGTGGCAATAGATTAAGTCTGTTGACTTTATTTCATGAAGATGTACCTAAGAAAAATAAAGACTGGTGGATAAATTCTATTTAGTGTTTGCCAAATTAAAACAATCATTTCAAATTGTTAAACCATATTTTGAAAGTAATCTGAAAGTAGCATATAAAAAATCCCCACAATATTATATGTTTATTTCATTTTGATCTCATAGAACAGTATCTTGGAAAGGCCCAGCGCTATCACTTCCTGCTAGTGATTTTACAATAAAACATAATCTGCGATTCTAGATGGAAAATTACAGCATTAGTCATTCGTGTCCCATGGTGTCACTATACAGGTGTCTGAGTGGTTTGTTTGCCACTATCAGTGTACACATTCCATTCACATTTTGCTTCACTCATCATCAAATCTAAGATTTCTATTGTTTTTAGATGACAAAAAAAAATTGTACATCAAGCTTTCAGGATCATGGGTAAGATTCAAGTTAGCTTTTTAAGTTAAGATAATTGTGATGTTATACCTATGCTAGAAACCATCCCCCATTATTGACAGTGAACTCCAGTGTCGCAGTGTGAAGTGGGAAAAAGTTCCCCCCCAAGTCTTACTCAGCACTGTTGAAAAGGGACATTATTCTTCAATGATGACAGGCACGATGAAGGAAAACTCGATATGAGCTGCCTTTCTAAAGAGAGTGGTTCTGGGGCAGTCGGTTAGCTCAGCTGGTTAGAGTGCAGTGCTCATAACACCAAGGTTGCACCACTGTTGCCGGTTCGATCCCCATGTGGACAACTGAGTTGCATCCTCCACAACTAGATTGAAACAGCTACCTGACTTGGAGCTGATGGGTCCTGGAAAAACACATTATTCCCCAATAAAATAAAAAAAAAACAAACCTAATATTAATAATAATAATAATAATAATAATAATAAAATAAAGAGAGTGGTTCTGACCAGACTGCTGGTGAACATCAGATGAACAGAGAAGGGAATATAACCATAACCAGAAAAGGCATGTCCTGTTTCTAACAATTCTGTTCTGTTGAGGGATATCTGAGGATCAGACTCTGAAGAGTTCAGCCCTGAGACTGAGTTTCACATTGGAAAAAAAAAAAAAATGTTAAAATGTTAAAACTATATGATGTCATAAAAGATATGTAATCCACTTTTACAGATGATAGAAATATGGGAGGGAGCATTAATATGATGGATGAGAAAATCAGTGCACCAAGCTAATGGCTTGAGTTGATGAATTGCATCAAATTATGGGATTAAATTTAAATGTAAATACTTATTTTAAAAATCAATTTGGACAATTTTAAGGTAATGGAGACGCATCTTGTTTGCAAATACTGCTTTTTAAAACAGGTTGAACTGAGGCTTTTTAAATGATTTTAAGGTTAATATGAGCCAGTAGTATGAAGCAGCTGCTAAAAATAAAAACCTTATCTAGAAATGTAGTAATGATCAAAAAAAGTCATGGGTGCGATGAACTCTGTAATGCTCAGGCTACATCTAGAGGGTACTGCTGCCATCTGTGGGCCACGTTTTAAGAGAAGACGTGATGTGTCTTAGTGGGTCCAAACAAGGCTGACCAGTTTTCTTCAAATATTTGAGTTGCCAATGGAACAGATGCTACAATTATTTTCTTTCAGGTAAAAGCTTCCAGAAGTGGACTTGATTCTCCTAGGAAATGGTGGGCAGCTGCTGCTAGACGGATATAGTAAAGGGAAGTCTTCAGTTTAGCAAAGATTAAATGGAATAACTGTTCTTTCCCTTTTAAAAATCAAAGATGCATGATTTTAATATAAATGAAAATTTCGAGAAGGCAAAAGGAAAGATGACTCTGGGTAAATACTGAGATATAATTGGGGCTTCCACTCTTGATTTGCCTCTGGGCCTGCTAAGAGTATTCTGTGTGGACCTCAGGTTTCTATTTCAAGACTGCAGTGGACTTTAATAATTGTGAAATACAATGACAAGGGGTAAGAAAGCATTAAAAAGGAAATGTCAGAAAAAGTTTCACATAAATTTTATTCCAAATCAGACAAAAAATAGAAAAGGCAGGAGACAAAACTCACAAGAAATGATAGTATATCCACTTTGAAGGTTTTTATGTACTAATGTACTAACAGGAATATAGTATTTTATACTATAGTTCTCTTAGAATTGAAAACGAAGGTGCCGCTGGCTACATGACTGCCCTTCTAATTGGCTTAGTGATTCTTACAATCTCACAACTACTTGTAAGAAGTTTCTTTTTCACCTTTTCGTTTATTTTAGGGGAGATGGGTTAAAAGGTTCTGTTCTTTAGAGTTTCACAAAGATAGACTAGATTTTAGTTTGAACAAATTGATCTTATTATTTCTTTAGAATCTGTTAAGCATATGAAAGCTTAGTTTGGTGTGGGTCAGAGCAAAATAAACATGAGATCACTGAATGACAAAAGAGACAAAAAGGGATGACTAATGTTTTACACTATTATAAGCCTCTCTACTTCAAAAATTTGTGTAGATCTATCTTTGTATAGATTAATCTTTGAAAGAACTCTTTGTCCTCCTGAAATCTAATATTCACCCCTACACACACACACACACACACACACACACACAGTGTGAATACTCTTCTTTCGTAATCTAGAGTTATATGAATCTGAGAATACATTTTATATTATTAAATTACAAAGTACGAATTACACATTAAGTTTTTTTTCGCAACTGAGTTTATTGTCAGTTCTGTGACATTAACACATTGCAGTTATTCTTAGTTTGTTATTAAAGAAAATATTGGAAATATTAGACATCTTCAGGGAAATTTTTTAAAACAGATTACCAGATGGGTGAACATTTATCCTTTCCAAGAATATAAATTTGTGACTCATTTTTATCTTTGGTTTTCCACTGTAAAGAATGGGTGTCAGCTTCCTATGTAATTTTGATTTGTTTATCCAGCAGTTTTGTTTGTCCGTGCAGTTTTCTATGTGCCAATTGTGGTCAATATTTGGTTTCCATAAAAGGTATGAGTTTTCTTTGAGGCTATTTTTCCTTGCCATTGCCAAACCCACAACTGATGCACCATTACTTTGACTTTTGTTCTTAATTTAAACTTGGCACAGATCCTCTCTTTGGTGTAAAACATGAAACAAACTCCATTTTGACATGGAATCTAGGGAGGAAAGTATTTGCTTGACAGTCTCTAAAGAATATAGAGATAGGATGTTTGTGTTACTCTTCTAGGGACAGAACTGCTACCTGAATATGCCACTACCCATAAATTCAGGATTGGCATTGCTATTGAAAAAAAAAAATCCTAGTCAAGAAACCTTATTTATTTATTTATTTATTTATTTATTTATTTATTTAATTTAGGTAGCATATAGGTAAAAGCAGATAAAGACACGTCAACATGTCTCAGCTTAATGGAATGCAGAGCACTCCAGGCCACACACTATGCTCGAGCCCAATGGCTTCTCACTGCTTCAGACCGACTACAGGACGCCGTCAGTGCTGCATAGGATTTATTTATTTATTTATTTATTTATTTATAATTTGTTTAAGGTGTACAACACAGTGCAATAGTTATACTTTTTACCCCTCAAAGTGACAACCCCCCTCCCCCAATTCGCCACCCCACTCCCCGCCCATATCATATATATCCATTAAACTTCCTCTGACTCCCTTCCACAGTATACTCCACCTCCTGTGACTATCTATATATTCAGTTACAGTTGGCATACAATATTATACAACCTCAGCTTCAGGTGTACAGTGCAGTGATCAAACATAGGATTTAGATCCAGACTGCCTAAGCTCGAGTCCTGACTCTACCACTTATATGCATAGGCAAGTTATTTAACCTCTCTGGGTCTTTGTTTTCTCAACTGTAAAATGAGATGTCAAACTTTTCGACTTCTGAAAGACCTTGTAAGGATTGCATAAGGTAAAGTAACTTAATACAATAATTGACACATAGTATCATTCTTTTCCTCACCTCTAAAAATTGAATATATGAGTTGCATCCCTTTTTGGCAAGACTGTGGGGAATAGGGTCTTGAAAGAGTTAGCTGTGGGCATTCTGGCCTCATTACCACCCTACTGTAACTGACTAAGTCAATGACATAGTTTTATGCTCCTTTTCTAGCAAGCTGAATGTAACCCTGTGATTTGAAGGTGATAATACACCTCCAAGATGTGAAACTTTCAATCGTATTTTAGGAATAATTTAGGTCATGTAAGCTCAGTTCATCTATCTTGTGGAAAAAAATTTAAACTATCTTCTGTAAGTGTTATGTGAGGCTAAAAATTGAAAACACACAGAAATAGTTAAAAAGGATTCCTACCAACCTTTACCTGTCAAATCAATCCATTTATTCATATTTATTGAGTGTCCCGGACCTGTGCAGTGGAGCAAACTACTTATTCTCATGAGCTCCCTGCCTTGCACATTGTAGGCACCTAATAAAATTTGCTTTTCAGTTGAAGTTTATCACCAAGCTTTTCACAGTAACGTTGCTTTTGAAATATTCTCTAAATCTGTCTCTCCCTTTCTCTCTCTATTTTTTATTTTTAAGTAGATAACCAGTCAGAAGTGGAGCAGTAGCAATTGCTGAGCTTAGCAGTAGCCCAAAGCAAACTTCATCCCTAAATCTAATGACAGCTTCTTGGATGCCACTCCGGAGTGTTTCTTCTCTCTCTCTCTGTAAAGACAATCCCTAGGTCTGGATCCACTGCTGATTTTGCAGTTTTTACTGGTTAGGTCATATTGAGAATGATGATAGCATTATAAGTGAAGTGTTAGATTCTTTTTTTATCCTTTGCCACAGTTTAGTAGGAAAATGAGAAATAGAGAAGGGTGATCCATCACTATCCTACAACACCAAACTCTGCTTTTTAAGCAATGGCATGAGAGGTGTACACATTATATAAAACATTCTTGTCTAATGTGAAACTGTTTTACAGATGAAGATAATTAGTACTTATTTAGGTAATGATGCATTGAGTTGTATTCAAAGAAGAACTGAGTGAAAGATGCTATGTCATTGCACGCATCGTTCCCTAACAAAGATCCAAAGTTATTCACGTTAGTCAGAGGGTCTTTTGTTGCCGTTAAATTTCACATAATGAATTGTGATTTTGAGTTTTCACATATGGAAAAAAAATAGGCCAGGTACACTTGAGTATGTTTCAGAAACAATGAATAATTTTAGGGTTTCTCACTGAAGTTATTTTATAAATATTTCTAAATGAGCTTCTCTTAAAGGAGTCTCATAGGCATCTCATCATTTGATATTACTATAGCTTTCTGTCATCTTGGTCCATTTAAAGCTCCTATTTTGACCAGGTTCCTCACTCTCCTCAAGCTGATATTGACAAATTGGGAATATCAAAGTCCCCAGTCATGTGGAACCACTGTCAAAGAGGTTAATTGAGTTATTCATTGGGCTAATTCCCCACTTATGCTTGCATATATGGGAAATGGATAGCAATATACATAAAAGTTCATTTAAAGCTATACTCCAGTACAAGATATCGATATGGCTACCATTGCCCCACATTGGATTACTATGGAGATATTCATCGCTCCTAAAGAACTATTTTTACCTAGTCTTTCTCTTCCATGATCTCAATTCATAGAACACAAATGTAGCTTTCTCTTTCTGTAAAGCCCAGACTTTGAGGTTCATTGAATATCTTATTCTTACCTACTAAAACTTGGAAAGCTGCAGAAAACAAGTTTCTTCATCACAATTTTGTGTGTTCCTTGCTGCTACTAAAACAGGCAGCTCTGTTGACTAGTAGTACTAGTGAAACTTTATGAAAATCTCAGGAAAATGTTAATGTTCCTTTTGGCTTTGCTTGCAATGAATGAGCTTTTTGTGTGAAACTTTGCCTGAATTGCTTGTAAGACTAACGATTCCATAAGGTTTTTTTCTCTTTGCCTTGGAAGCAAGTTTTGCCAGCGTCATGTTCCTTATAATACTGTTATTTTACTCCTGATTTTGCACTAAACCCAAAGCCATAATCAGGTAATGATTGGTGAAAGAAGAAAATAAACTTATAATTCTTGATATGAATAGCAAATCTTTTATCAAGAGATTTAAATATGACACTGTGAATGATTTTCATCAACGTCAGGAAAATTTCTTTCTGAATTAAAAAATTAATATTAAATTTTATCACCCCTTGTTTCTCAGTTAGCTTGAAGCTAAGCGTACAGGTAGACCTTTTCATACAAATGTGAACCTTACCGTCTTAATATTTCTAAGTCTCTTCCTCTTTTCCTAAAATCTATTATATTCACTGAATCTTCTTTTTCCTAATATACTATTTCTGAAGTTGATACAGATTTTTATGTCACAATTAATAATTTCCAGTTTATATTTTCCTATTACGGATTTTCTGATTAGAAATACTTAACTCTAATTTAATATAGGCTACAGATATTTTGAATTCTTTGCTCATACATACCTACCATGTACCAGCTATGTGCTGGGTATTCAAGGGGCACAAAGCCTTTTTCTTACATCTGGTGGGGGGTTACAGTCTCATTTTGAGAAACTATTGGATAAGTTTAAAATGATAAGTCAAATTAGAAATCATTTTAAGAAATATTTAAAGATAAAAATTATTTTAAGGATCCAGATGTGCTATAAGAAAGCACAGGAATAAGTCTGAAATGCTAACTTAAAACGGATTTTAGAATAATACATCAGCTTTTAAATCCTATCACTGCTTATTAACAGGCACAAATTACACTTACCTTTTTGTGTTCTGATTTTGTTCTCTTGAAAAAATACAGGTAGTAAAAGTATCATCCTCATAGAGGCATGTGAGGATCATGTGAAATCATTTGCACAATGACCGTCTCCAAGTAGGTTCTTAATGCATTGCACCTTTTATTACTAGTATTAATGTTATTAAAACAAGAGCTTATGGAAATTATGGTTATAAAAATTTGAAAATCATAGGATAAAATAATCTGTCAGAAGGTTGGCTCAGATGGCTTTGGAAGTTGATGCATATCATGCTTATGTATGGTCATATTCATTTTTTAACATTTTAATTTCCTCTCCTATCTCCAGAAAGTGTGCATTTTTATTTTTCCAACCAGTATGTAGTCCTATTCATTATTCAGGACATGGGAATAATAGAGTACTTGGAAGGGTCTAGATTGTCTTGGCCATTCTCTTGTTAGACTCAGTGATGGAAGTAAGACAGTCTCCTTCAGGAGCTGTGTAGTTTATGAGTCTGGAATGTCATATAAAAAGAAATAGCCATAACTCTATATTTAATGGCTGAAGATTATATAAAGATTCTTGGTTGGCTTTCTTTTCAGATTGAACCTTTCAGTAATGGTTTAAATTTGAAATTCTAATTATTCTTATTATATTGTTATATTATTCTTGTTTTTTTTAAAAAAAGATTTATTTGGGAACAGGGGGAGGGGAACAGTGTTGGAGAATTGGGAGCCAGCCAAGTTGTTCTTCAATCTTAGTTGTGGAGGGCGCCAGTCGCCATCTGGCTTCCCATCTGCAGCTCGTGGCCTCTAAGCTCAAGGTGCTGTGTTCAATCTTAGCTGTGGGTGGGTATAGCCACCACCCCATGCGGGAGTTGAACCAGCAGCCTTATTGTTAGGAGCACACGCTCTATCCTCTGAGCCATCTGGCTGCAGCTCAGCTCAAGGTGCGGAGTTCAATCTTAGTTGTGGGTGGGTGTAGCGCACCATTGAATAGGCAATCTTGTTGTTACACCAGCTGAGCCATCCTACCACCTGTTGGCAGCTCAGTTACAGCTCAGCTTGGGTGCAGCATTCATTGGCCCATGTGGGAATCGAACCAGTGGCCCTGTTGCTCAGAGAATGTCCTCTAAGCCAACCCTTAACCAACTGAGCCACTCGGCTGGCCCCATATTATTCTTATTTTCTTGTTTGAAGTTAGAGTTCCTAATAACTAAAATGAAGATGCACTTTGGAAGTCTTGCAGATACACAATATTCAGATTTTCCTTGTCTGTATTTAGTTGGTACATTTTAGCTAGGCTATTTATTAGCTGTCCCTGCCATTTAAACATCACACACACACACACACACACACACACACACACACACACACACGTATAGGTACATATTAGATTAATCTCATTCCTGAAAAAAATTCTTCTTAGTCATTCAACTGCTTAGAAAATCCTAGCTTCACTCATAGCATAAGATTTCAGTTACCACTTTCATAAGATGAAGACCTCCCAGTTTTCAACCTATTTGACTTTCCCCCTTTGTGTCTATTCGGTGGCTTTTGCAATTTTCTACGGCTGTAACTAGAAAAGTCCATGGAGTCAAAGCTTTATTCCTTGCTCATGGTAAGTGTGATCTGATGCTCCCCTTCATCTCCTGTTCATCCTGGAACTCAAGCTGAGGAGCTACCCTTTTTTGGGTCATGTCAATGATGATAGATATAAAAAGAGAGATGGGGAGACTACATGCTGGCCCTTATAGCTCCTACTCACAGCAGGCACACCTCATTATCTCTTCCACTCACATTTCATTAGCCAAAGTAAGTCATATGGCCAAGCTTGAAGATAATGTGATAGAAAGTATAATCTTCCCGCAGCAATGGGCCTGGTGGGAGAGTGAGGAGGAAGCGAGAATGTTGAAACCAAATTATAGTCTACCATACCACTCTACCTTAATGTCGCTGTTTTTACATGTTGAAATGTACCTTCTTCTCTCTAATTTTAAAATATCCTGTGTTCATTTCTTAAACATATATTGAGTATCGACTATTATCTTTCCCCAAAATCAGTTATTGTAAGGATCATAAACTGAAATAAAAACCTATTGACATTCTTAGTGCTTATCCTCCTGTATATACATACTGAATAATTTTCAATATGTTTTCCGTGAAACCTTTTTCTAACTCATCTTTCATGATGTCAATTTTCAGACAACTTGTACTTTTAAAGTAAAATTAGAATTCTACCTCTCTGATTCATTAGCTATGTGATCTTGGTTAAGTGATTTGTTCTCTTTGATCTTCAGTTTTCTCAGTAGTGAAATGGAGATATCAGAATCTCTGTGATTAAATTGCATTAAAAAATAGAATCACTTGGTGTAATGCTTGATGCATGATAAATCCTCATGCAAGTTGTATCTTGTCTCACATCAAACCCTCTAAGACTTCTCATTTCAATCCGAATTAAAACAGAAGTCCTTTTTTGTCATACAAGCTCCAAAATGACCTGACCCATGGCTCTCTCCCTTGCTTACTTTGCTCCAAATATCATGGGCTTCTTCATGGGCTTCAAGAGTCCAAAACACACAAAGTGTGCTCTAGGCTTGATGCCCTTGACTCTGCTGTTCCCACTGGAATGTTCTTTATTTAAATATCTACAAGACTTACCTCATCATTTCCTTCTGCTCAGTCATCTCATCAGAGAGGCCTCTGACCACTCTATTTAAGATTGAACCTTTCCATCATTCTCTATCCCCTTATCTTGACATACATATTTTCTATTTTGATTTATCATGACTGATATATATATATATATATATATATATATATATATGGTTTACTCATTTATGGTTTTTCTTCCCTCTAGAATTTAAACTTCATAAAAACAGAGACTGTTTTGTTCACTGTATACATTAGCACCTACATGGTACCTGGCTCATAGTAGGTGCTTAATTAATGATGAGTAAATAAATATATCTTATAATCTATCACTCAAGAGAACACATAATAAAATTGACCAGAGAAAACTGGTCAGGGTCTTCATATCTTCTGTTTAATCACTGTATGCACAAAAACTGGCATAGGAAAGGTGACTGAGCCATAATTATTGAATGTATACATTCATGTTCCAAGTCACTGATAAACTGAATGCACTCTAAATAGCCAGAAGTTGCTATAAAGAGCTATAAAATATACATGATTATAATACTTTCTAAAAGGATTTCTTTGATATGTTGTATTTTATAGGTAGAAATTGATTTATTTAAAATGTAAACTACATCTAAGCCCATGAGCTCAGGATAAGAGTAAAATTGCTTCCTTCCTCCGAAAATACATAATAGGAAAAAAAAAAAATCAGATAGTGCTTAGAATTCGGTCAATGAATTGAGTCATAAGGAAGTTAATTTTACAATATTTGAAAAATTTTAGAATCTAAATTTTTTGTTATTTAAGAAACTGAGAGTTTTCATTTAAACCGAAGTTTCAACACATCAATATAAAAATAGCTAATGAGATCATTTATATTTTTTATACTAATTCTTTGAAATCTGATGTGTACTTTACTTACCACATATCTCACTTTGGAGTGTCCACATTTCAAGTGGTCAGTTGCCGCTTGTGGCTCGTAGCTATCATATTGGATATCACAGTTCACTCTAACCTGTCATGCCAATAGATGAGGGTGCTTTCTCATGGCACCCTTAATTTACTACTCTCTTGTAATTTTTACAAACTTCATAGATGAAAACAATGTTTTGTTATTTTTAATTTTCATTTAATTAGTAAGAAGATTTATCATAATTAAGAGTTATTAAGAGCCACCTGTTTGCTAAGAATGTCATAGTTGTTTCATAAATGTCACACACACAGAAAAGAAAGAAAAAGAAAGGAAGAAAGAATGAGAAAAAAAAGGTGTTAAAATGAAAATGGAGCCCAAAATTTATTTAAAATTGATTTATTTTAAATAAATCAATTTCAAAATTTGCCTAAATTCACACAGCTTAAAATGGTGGGGCTGGGACTCAATCTCAGGTATTTCTTACTTTTTGTCTGATTTAGGAATTTGTGTAGGGCCAGTGGTCTTAAGATTCCAGAGAGCTGAACTTTATTTGATAGGTAATGAAACTAAATTAATTGAAATAAATGTGAAGCTCTAAATATGGTCCTTTGACTCTTACATAACTTGTCAAATAAATTCATTCCTTTCACCCCATGTAGCTAAAGTTAACCTTAGAAATGTACTCTAAATGGATTAAATTTTGTTATTTGGTTATCTGCTCTGTTTGTTCAAATTTACAAATATTGATTAACCACGTTGTGGTTATTCAGCATTCTACTAACAAATACATCAGTATTAAAATCAGGTTGCTTATTGAGGAAGACGGTCTGATATTTAAAATATCACTGGATTTTAAAAATATAGGCACATACGGCTTTTTACTAGGAAAGTATTTGGTCTGCTCAGTGCTCTGTTTTCGAGATTCTGAAGCTGTGTCACATAACTTCTGCTTCAAGCTGGCTTCAGTATGCCCTGGGTTTCTGCATATGGCAGATACCCAAAGAGTGAATCGCAAGTGTCCCCTTTGTTTGTTTATATTAATGTATATGTGCTTCTTTCCCAGGATCAGTTAAAAATCCAAGGGAGCGGAGCCTTTTTAAGGGTGACTTGAATATCCTAGACTTTTTGAACATTGTGAACATTAGAAGGCCTCTGGTGTAGAATATGTTTAGTGTTTTGAATCTCGATTAGAATCAATATTAAATCCAGATATGGCAGGAAATATCCATGTGTATGAGGAAGGCTGTGTCTTTTAAGTCACCCAATAGCCAAGTAAAAAACGTTTGAATTTTACTCCAAAATAGTTTTCCTTTTGTTGGGATTTTAGTTACACATTCAGGTGGAGATGACTTTTATGCTAAGGAAATATCTTGGCCTGGGTCCCACTGTCCTAAATGGAGTAGGAGTGACCAGATGGATTTCTGGGGAACCGCAGAGCAGCATGCAAGTTTGCTTTGGAGACAGGGTTTCTTGCCATACATGTGGATTTCAAAGTAAAATGTTAACCTGCATTAGCATCTCTAAGTCTTCACTGTTGATTTTGGCTATTGTGTAGTGTCACTTGTACTAGCAGCAATTGAAGAGTTTGAAAAGGCCTCTGTAGCCTTGTTTTTCATATTACGCTAGCTGTCAGTAAGGAGAACTTCAAAGCCATCATTATAAAGAAGTTGCATTGAAAATGAACTCCATTTTAGATGAAATTCTTGGAAAAAGCAAGAGAAACATTATCAGTTATATGAAGTTTATTAAGTGACCTTGTGTCATTGTTGACTTACAGGGTAGGCTTCTGTATGAGTCCAGGACAACGTGGAACATACAGAGACGGGGAGGGAGGTAGACTGTCACAGCACTGGATCATTAGAGTGCCAGAGCTTATACCAAGCTCAAGCGCGATTCAAGCAACTGTGACTACTAGGAAGTATGGCCATAATTAGTTCTGAGCCTTAGGGTTCTCCCAGGGAACTGGACTTTTAAGAAATAAAGTTAAGTGATATGAAGGCCTGACTGCTTTAAAAGCAGAATACCCACCCTACTACTGTGTCTCTCTGCCTGAGGTCTTACGCTCACCCCAGGCTTTAGGTCAGGCTTCTTGGCACCAGCAGAGATGGGAGAAAATAGAGACTTCAAGCCAAGAAGAAGCCACATCCTTCCCACTGATTCTGTGGGCTTCCTCAGGAAGCCAAAATTACTAGTGACGTTTCTGCAAGGGGTCCAGGGTTTTTGATTGAGCACATCAGCAGCTAGTACAGGTATCCAGCAGATGGCAGGTATCTGCCAGTGTAGGGTAGACATGGTATGGGAGGGGGCATATTAGAAGCAAAGTGCTATTCCAGAGAGAGAGAGAGTGCATCACTAAAAGTAGAGGGGTTTCTGGGTGCCCATCACTGGATACATTTCAAAGTAGCATCTTTGTCCCAGCAGAGTCCAAAATCTTAGGCATGTTAATGAGTCAGGGGAACATTAGGTGAAATGGGGCAGTAGCCCAGCTCTTTTTATGGACTATGACAGGGAAGATCAAGAACATCCCCCAATGCAGAGATCTTGGGTGACCGAAGAGATAATGCGCCATTCAGGACCTCATTTGACACGAGGAGCACCATATCCTGCAAGTGGGCCATGGGACTGTAGGGGAGTACCGTTGAGGTGCTGATAGTCTGAGCCGAGACTGACCCAGGCGCAGAACCTGCAACTCAAAGGTGACAGTGAACCTTGCCGTGATTGGTTACTATGGACATAAAGGATCCGTTGGTCCTGTTCTGAACCCAGTAGGGAGACAGTGAGCTAATCTGTAGATCACCTTCTAGGGCAGCTCCTAAAGACAATCTAAAGAAGAAAAATAATTTTTCATTAAAACGCAGCTGATCAGAGGTTATTTAGGCCAGTGCCTGATGTGTCCACTTGTTCACCTTTCCCTTCTTCTGTTATACTAGTTTCTGCTAGGTTGTTGCATGTGAAGCGAGCAATACAGAGTGGCACCCTAAATGATCCCGTTGGAATTCACATTCACTTAGATGTCTCACATAAACAATAAAAGAAGAAATGGAGCATTTGAGACTATCTTAGGCTTAGTAGTAGTAGTAGTACTACTACTACTACAACTACTAGTAGTAGTAGTTTTGTGCAGAATACTTATTCTTATACCTGGAAATTGGTAGAACTGCATAAAAGTGGTGATGGAACTGGATGGTTCAAACGAGAGAAGCATGAAGGAAATGGAAACCAAGGATTCCAGAAACTACACTGCATGGTTTCTCCCGTGACGGCAGTAGGATCATTCACAGTCATTGCCCAAAACCAGGTGGTTTAGTCAACATAACAGAGTAAGGGAAGAACAACAGATTACAAGATTTTTAAAATCCTATTTCAAGGAGATTTTTTTTTCCCTCTCAAAATGGACACCTGATTTGCATATTGAGGTTTTAAATTCATAAATCTCTATCACCTTCATGCTTTTATTTTTTCGAGAAACCATAAGAAATGCCTTGTAGAAACCTGGAGTTGACAGAGAAAAGTACTTGGAAACCATTTTGGGACTTCCAAAGGAGGAGTGTCTAAAACTGTAACAATTTAGCACCACTTGAAAGATCATCCGTTTTCATCTGCGGCACAATACAGCTGTCATCTCCCAACATGTATGACATTGGATCAGTCGTGCTTGAACTCTCTTAGCATGGAAAAATGTTCAAAAGATGACTATTCAATATATGAATAGGAATCATTGTTACAAAGTACTTTTTAGTTAACAGAACTCTTCCTCCTTAAAATTTCACCCATCTCTTCATGTTCTTTATTGTTAAATGCCCAATTTCTGGCTAATTGATGATTTCTCAGTCACGAGAAAAAGGTAGCAATGCTTTTATTACTTTCAGTGCCTCAAATCTTCAGAACATATTTGTGTTAAAAAATATATACAGCTTTCCTTTGCAGTTCCATGATGCCATTTATTTAATGCTGGTTAGGTCATTATTCATGACACGGTGTCACCCATTGTTCTTCCTATGAATACTGGCTTCTGGTGGCTCCCTCAGAGTTTATTGATTATAACCACAAATAGATGTCTTATTCAGAGTAGGGAGGGAAGCATGAACTATGGTTTGTTATCTAGTCATGTTAAATTTGCTATTCGTATTCGAGTATTAGAATGTGAACAACAACTATATCTTTTCTTGAACTCTTCAGGCCATAATCACTGCATTCCTGGAATGTGATCTTTTTAAATGTAGACTCTGCCCCTGCTTTCTATGCATGCCACCAGTAAGGAGGAGGTGAGGAGCCCTTGGGTAGAGAGAGAGGAGTGGCCAGTTCATGCAAGGAATTATCTGTCCCTTGACCATACAGCTTAGGACTGGCCTGGGGAAGTATAACATCATCACATCAGGCAAGAGAGGACTTGATTTTAGGGCCCTTTAGCATCAGAGGAATATGGCCTTGAAAGGCCTCTGAGGAGAAGATAAACATGACCGCCCTGGAGGATTCCTTGACAGTTAATGTGGAACCTACAGAGGGGGAGGGGTGACAGTCCTGGATGCAGTGGGCAACGAGCCCACAGGATGAAAAATGCTTGCTGCTCCCCCTGCCACCTGCATGTGCTGTAGACCAGCAGCATCACCATATAGGCAGGCAGATGCTTGGGTCCATGAAGCTCCAGCCCAAAGACTCATGGTTGACCATCGTTTGCCCAGAACCCTGAACTCACCCTCTGTCCAACATGAATAAACGTCACTCAAAATCAGTCATGTATGCACCTTTTTTTTGTGACGTAATCTTATAAAGTCCTCTGAAAGAAATGCTATACTGAGTAGTAGGAGGGATCCCTTGCCAGGCTGTCTCCTGGAATTAGGGCAAGGTCACTAAGCCCTGAGATACCTGTGAGTCCCTAAAGCTCCTCAGAGCATCTGGCTGATGCTTGGGATAAAGCATCCAGGAAGACCTCAAATAGAAGAAACAGGAATGGGTCCCACATGGTTCTGGCCTGAGTTTGGGGTCCCTCATGCAGTTAGAACTGTAGACCCTGGCAGGGTCCAGTCACCAGAGAGGGACTTAAAATTTTTCAGTGAAGTTGTATAAAGTTTCAGTTATTTAAGGAATAAGTTCTAGAGATCAGCATAGCACCTATAATTAATAATACTTATTGCATACTTAAAAATTGGCCAAGAGGGTAGACCTCATGCTAAATGTTTTTAACACACACACGTGCACATAGGAAGGAAACTTTTAGAAGTGAAGGATATGTGTGTTATTTTGTGGTGATGGTTTCATGGGTTTGTGCATATGTCCAAATTCATCAAACTGTATACATTAAATGTGCACAGATATTTGTATATCAATTTTACCTCAATTAAGTTATTCTAAAAAGCAAAGAAAAATTTCAAGGAAGGCACGTTAAGCGTGGGAGCCCCTGAAAGCTGGGACCCCGGGCAGGGACCTCACTTACGAAGCTGTGAAATGTGGCTCTGCCCATCATAGCTGTTTATTTATGGGAAAATAATTGTCTTCTGCGCCCTAAGTCATTTTTTCTGCCCTAACTTGTCCTCCTCAATTTCTTGAACTGTTTCTGCCAGTGGATAAAAGCCTTCTGAAGTGTAACAACATTTAGATGCCGTTCTTTTATGTGTGGGACCATCTGTGCACAAGCACTTTCTTTGCTAATTAAATTGTACCTAGTATCATCTATGTTGTTTATGTGTTCATTTGGCATGCATATACTGACTAATAGCATCTGTTCAAGATCAGTGAAATCACCCCAATTGTCACTTGTCAAATGCAAATATTACCATATAGGTAATAGTCATTTTGGTGCATGTTTTAAAGTCCACACCGAAGAAGGACCCTGGCCGTTTTGTAAGTGAAAGCAGTCATTGGTGATTTTGAAAGGAAGATGAAAATGAACTATATTTATCTTATCTATTTAGGGATTTTAAGACAATTTTTAATCCTGAGAGTTTCAAGATCACTTTAATCAAGTTCCCAAATAGAATTTAACCTCATTGAAATTGCTATTTCATTGATTTAAACATAAATTTACTTTATTACTTCATGGAATTAAAAAGACAGAGACTCTTTATTAAGTTGGTTTGACACTGTTTTTAAATCCAATAAAATATTTTTGTTAGTATTATTTCTTTGTATTATTTAACTAATTTACTCTCTTTCAGAAGGTCTATGCCACTGCATTAGCTAAAGGATCTGTCATTTATAAATGGAGTGAGTAGGCACATAAATTTCTGTGAGTTCATGTCAGTGTCCAGGTCACATTTGTGAAGACAAGTGTGAGTCATTGTTTTGGAAGCTATCCCAGCTCATGTAACATATGCCTCATCCAGGAAGTACCTGGGTATGCAGCAGTGGGCCAGCCCTCCTCATGCCCTCTTATAAAATCTCTTAACGGTATGTCGTCTGTTATGCTAGATTAAGAAACCCGCTTCAATGTTTTCATGAACATAAAACATTATGAAGGCTATTAAATTTAAAAAATGGTGTTTGGAAAGTGGAAATCCTCAGAAATCCTAATCTTTTCAACTTTCTTCTGTATTGAAACCCTGTTGGAAGAGCATAGTATTTTCATACCCCAGGTACAAGGAGGACCTCTGGCAATACTCCTACTTCCAGACCTAATTCCTTTCTAGGCTCCAAAGCCTCTGACCTTTCTTAGACCCTCAGCCACAAATCCTTTTTCCAGCCCCTTGCGCCTCAGCTCTGTGCTCTGTTGCCTCTCTAAATATCAGTGTCAGCTGATTGCCCCACAACTCCAAATTTGTTCACTGATCAAACAATTAAAAACTAATTCTGAGAGGATCTACTGAATTCTAGCTATTGTGAAAGTACTAAGGCTATGAAGATAAATGATGTACGAGGTGTGATCAAAAGATATGGTGAATATTTCAATTAAAAAATTTTATTACAGTAAAAGACACATTGCTATTTACCCACCTCAAAATACCTCCCCTCCTTTGAATACAATTATCTCATTGTTTTTGCCACTTTCTGAAGGAATTCTGGAAGTCCTCTTTCGTGAGTGTCTTTACTTCATCCTCCATCATAATAACATTCCATGTCACACATTGCTTCTGGTAGAGCAGTTGCTGTCAAATAAAAATATTACCGTGTGTCCTCATCCACCTTATTCACCAGATCTGGCACTGTATGACTTCTGGCTCTTTCTCAAAGTCAAAGTGACCATGAAAGAGAAACGTTTTGAATCTGTTCAGGACATCGAGGCAGCCATAACAGTGCAACTAAAGACATTCACAAAATAGGACTTCCAGAACTACTTCAGAAAGTGGCAAGAACAATGGGATAAGTGTGTTCGAAGTGAAGGGGTGTATGTTGAGAGGGATTAATGGCAGTGTGTTTTTTACTGTAATAACTATTTTTTTTGTTTGTTTGTTTGTTTTTTTTTTTTTTTTAGCTGAGCCATCCTGCCACCTGTTGGCAGCTCAACGGCAACTCAGCTCGGGCTGGCATCGAACCGCCGTTGCTCAGAGCTCATCTCGCACGCTTGAGCGAGCTCTTAACCAACTGAGCCACTCGGCCGACCCACTATTTTTTAATTTAAACGTTCACTGTATTTTTTTTTTTGGTATCACACCTTGTATTTCAAGAATGTGCCTTAAAAGAGTATAATCTACTGGAGGAAAATTCCAATTACAAGAGAATATTATAGAGACTTTCTGAGTTGTCTGAATGTTGCAAAGACTTATGAGAATATAGAAGCTGCAGCACCCAATTGTGTTGCAGGCATTCGGTTAAGATGATTTTTGAGTTAAATCACCAGGAAGCCAAAAAAGAAAAGGGCCATCCAAATAAAAGGAATAACATGAACAAAGGCATGCAATTCTGAAGGAACATGGGGGATCGGAGGAACAGTATGGCTGCAGCCTAGAGTTCACAGAAGAGATGGTAAGAGTTGAGACTGGAAAGGTAGAAAATGTACAAGTACAGTTGAAGAAAAGGAAATTCATGTCAGACTTGCAGACTGAGGGTAGAAAGAAGGCAGACAATGAAACTGTAAGGAGCCTGAGTAGATAGGAAGAGGGTTCCAAGGTGAAATAGTGAGAGAAGAGGGAGAACCAAGAGGAAATTATAACAGAAACAATAAGAAAATAAATGTAATGAAGGAGGAAGGAATCCATGGTGCAATTTGAAGGAGGAACATGAAACTGAATGAGAATTATGAAATGGTTGTTGAATTTCTAAACAAGATCTGTTTCAGCTGACTGGTTGGGAGAGAGAAACTGCCATAGGTTGAGAAATTTAAGGGATGTGATAAAGAGGACCTGTTGAGTGGTCAAATTTCTTGAAGGAGAAAAGAGAGTAAGTGGCAACTGAAGACTTAATCCAGGCAGTTATTTTTTGTTGTTGTTGTTCCCCCAGATAGAAAAACTTAGATCACATTTATTACACAAGGGAAAAGAAGGAGCTACAAGAAAGGAAGACAGTGAAGATACAGGAAGTAAAAGAGAATATAATTACTTTTAAAGGAAATGTGGAAAATCTGTGAGTTCCTTTCACACATCAACACCACCCTTTTCTCTCTTGTCGTTTCCTTTTCTAGTGAAACTTAACTACCCATTTAGCAAAACCATAATTCACCAGCAAAGCTATTCTTTTTATCTTAGTCTCAGAGCCTGGCTCACCTTTTCCTCAGTAGCTGTCCAATTTCATTCCCCAGTTATCATGGCCTAATACATATTCATCAAATTGTTGCCTAATATGGATAATTGCCAAGAGAATGTTTTAACATTCAAAGAGGATGATTTTAGTATAAAATCATATTGATGGCTAAAAAAGGAAAATAATATGATGGCTACAAATTCTCAACGCAAGTCACTTAAACACTTTAAGCTTCAGACTTGTCCTATTTTTTTAGACTCGATTTTTTTTTTTTTCGGGCAGTTTCAGGTTTATAATAAAATTGAGGAAGGTACAGAGATTTCCTGTATATATTTCCATACCCTATAGCCTTTTTCATTATCACCATCATGACACAATTTTTACCAAGGATACACCTACATGGACCCATTTTAGCACCCAAAGTCCATAGTTTACCAATGGGCTCACTCTTAGTGTTATACACTCAATGGGTTTAGAAAAATGTATTCCATATATCCATCATTATAATATCACATAGAATATATATATATATATATATATATATATATATATATATATATATATATATATTATTTTTTTCTTTCTTTTTTTGAGGGCAGTGTCACTGGCCCTCATATGTGGGACCTGAACTGGGGCCACTGGCTTCCCAAGCCAGCACTTAACCACCATGCCACTCAGCCTGCCCTCACACAGAATATTCTTAATGCCCTAAAAATCCTCAGAACTTTGTGTACTCATCTGTCCTACCCCAAACCCCCAGCAACCACTGATCTTTTTATGTATCCATAGTGTTTCCTTTCCCAGAATGTCATATCATTGGAATCACGCAATATACAGTCTTCTCAGGTTGGCTTCTTTCAATTAGTAATGTGTATTTAAGTTTCTTTTAAGTCTTTTTTTTTTATGACTTGATAGCTCGTTTATTTTTATCACTGAATAATATTCTATTGTCTGGATGAACTATAATTCATTTATCGATTCACATACTGAAGGACATTTTGATTGTTTCAAAGTTTGGGCACTTATGAATAAGGCTACTGTAGACATCTGCATGTAGGTTTTTGCATGGACCTAAGTACTTAACTCATTTGTGTAAATACCAAGGAAAACGATTACTGACTGCATGGTAATAATCGCATGTTTACTTTTGTAAGGAACCACCAAGCTGTCTTCCAAAGCAGCAGTATCATTTTGCATTCCCACCAGCGATGGAAGATAATTTGCTATTTGTATGTTTTCTTTGGTGATGTGTCTGTTAAGGTCTTTGGCCCCATTTTTAATTAGGTTGTTTATTTTAGTGTTAAATTTTAAAGTTCTTTGTATGATTTGTATAACAGTCCTTTATCAGATAATGTGTTTTTTGAAAATTTTCTTCCAGTCTGTAGCTTATCTTTTAATTCTCTTGATAATACCTTTTGCAGAACAGAAATTTTTAATTTTAATCAGGTCAGCTAATCAATGATTTCTTTCATGGGTTTTATTTTTGGTATTGTACCTAAAAATACATCACAATACCCAAGGTCATCTAGGCTTTATCTCATGCTATCTTCTAGGAACTTTGTAGTTTTGTGTTTTACATTTATGCCTGTGATCATTTGATTTAGTTTTTGTGGAATAAGGTCTGTCTCCTCTCATTTTTAAAAATGATTATTTTGACTACATTATATCTAAAATATATTCCACGTTAAAAATTCAAGGATTCTAAACTTAGGAAATTAAAATTTTTATTCAAAGGGAAGACTGTTAGAAAGTGTATTGGAAAGTCAGGGAGTCAAAAGAGGTAGATGCTAATCTTGTCTTCTCCTTTAGCAGTTTTGTACCTTCCCTAAGTTACTCAAGCTCATGAAGTCTCACTTTTGACCTCCCTGTAATGGGTAGGCTTAAAATTTTCTGCAGGACCGTGGTGAGAACAATTTGACATGATCTGTGGAAAAGAGCCAGCACAAAGGTGACATGATGGGTGTCTAATGGACATTTATGACTCTCTTCTTTTTTAAATTCATTTCCTTCATTGATATCGCCTTTCTACAAGAAAATATGAACAGTAGATATTGAATAAAAATTTACTGTGAAGCAGCATTTTTACTTTTTTGGCATTACTTAATGTAGCTAGTCCTCATTAAGAATCCTTTGAGGTGGGTATTATTTTCTTTGCCATTTTACAGGTGAGGAAACAGGCATAGAGGTGAAATGTTTTGCTCAAGGAACTCATATATAAAAAAAAACAAAGCCCCAAATTAAATCCTGGCAGGCCAGTTCCAGAGCTACTTACAGTTGCTATGTGTGAAATAATTTGTAATCAAATCTGTGTTCGACATAATTACATTTGCTATAAAGCTGAGCTATATGTGGCTTCCAAGCTTTCAAATATACTTTCTCATATAACTTTAGACATGCCAAATGCCCAGTTTGTTAGTAATAACTAACAGAAGAGCCAGCTGCCAGAGTGGTCATGCCATCTGTCAGAAGCATTTTCTGATAGTGCAGGAGTTACTGTGTTTGAAAAGAAGAATGTTGATCTGTTTTGTACAATTAGCCAGATAACTACTTTGACATCTGAAATTTTTCCTGTCCGTTTCCTTGCCCTGAAAGTGTAGTGAACATAGTAAATCTACATCAAAGAAAAGCCACAGGAATGTTTGAAGAGAAATTATGATCATGGGTTAATAAACACAGGCTATTACATTCTTATAATTCGTCAAGTAAAATTTGAATAATTATAATAATTTAGTAATAATCTCAATAAAATGGTTTACTTTTGTAATTAAATTAATGTCTTTGATACCATTGTTTGAAATATATGCTAGTAGAGAAAGTCAGCTGTCTCAACAAGGGAGCTATTTTCTAAACAGTTGCAATCATTATTATTAGACATTAATTGAGCATAAAATATATTGATTTTTTTTTTCAATTAGCCTGGCAGTGAGTATTTTTTATTTTAAAAAACTGTCAGTTTTAATTTGATATAATAACTTATCATCAGTAACTGTTTCTAGTGAAATGAGTATTTGGCCTGTAGCTGGGATATTTTTGTTATTAAAAAAACCCCCACAAAAACACAGAGTTAAGGAAATAAGAAGGAGAAATTGTCTTTTTAGGGGAAATGATCACTTTGCATTTGAATATGTTGTATTTGAAATAGCAGTAGGCATAGAAAATGTAACATGTGAGAGAGTTGTTGGGGCTAGGGTTCTATAATAGATTTTTTTTTTTTTCACTAGAGGTATTAAGAGTCTGGGAATGAGGGTAGCATTCTCTAGTTTAAGAGAAAGAATAGCACCAAGGTGAACATTCACAAGACTGAAGAAATCAGAAAGGATGAAGCTAAAATGCCTGTGGGAGGAGGGTAGATTTTCAATTTATTTGCAGCCTTAGAGGTGGACCACTTCTAAAATGGAGACAAGTCTGAGTTAGAGACCTCCCTGAGGTTTGCTAGTGGAGTAGCCTTAGAGATGGATGTCACTGGGGTTGAGCATGTCAGGAAACCAGGTCAATCAATAAGTTGTCCTCCCAAGCAGTCAGGAGACTGTTATTTAGTAAGGACTTTTGCCTGAACTGCTTCAAAGCTCTTGAAAAAACAGACTCAGAAAGTTGAATTTGACTTAGAGGCAGCTGGCCTCCGTAGTTGCCAAGAGTTTCACATCTGAGGAGTTAATAATAGGCTTAGCAATCACACCTACACCAGAGCTTCTGGAACCTGCCCCTTCATTCCTTGCTTTTATCTGAGTTCTAAGAACGTCACCATGTGGATTTAGATTAGCCCAGAATATGACCAAGTATGAAAAATCAACACAATATGTTCAACCATGGTATCTACTAACTAATATTTATCATTCTTTTATGATGGACCAGACACTGTACTAAGTAAGGGCTTTCTACAATGATCTCATTTAGACCTTACTTCAGTTCTGAATTTGAGAACTCATTATCTCCTTTTTCAGACCAGGATGCTGGGGCTTGCAGAGGTTTGTAACTTGCTCCAGGGGGTAGTGCTAATGAGGGGCAAAGCCAGTATCCAAATTTAGGTCTGTTTGATCTCTAAGTTGTACTAATTCTGTGAAGGTTTTTCAAGAACTTTGTATGCTTTGTACTTTCTGAGCAACAGGTAATAAAACATAAAGATGATTTCAAAAGAAAAATCAGGGAAGATGGCTTCAGTTTGAAGTGTTTTAATTAGGAAATAGCAATGACTTACCCAACTAAATATTTTGTTCATAAATCTTTGACTTCAACTCTGCTTGTCGCTCCTTTTATGAATCTATGCCTTTCTATAAGGAAATGCGAGAGCCAAATCATTGCAAAGGGTAATGATGGTGTTAACACTGACACTGACTTCACTGAATAAAACTAGTAAGGGAATGCTAGTATGTAAGATTTTCAGATTCCTTGAAAGCCGAACTGAGGTTGTTGTTTTTTGTTTTGTTATCCTTTTATCTTAAATTTCAGTTCTTGGTTTGAGAGGTTCTATTTCAATGGATCAACTCACAGTCACATGAGAAGCTGTTTTAAAAGTAAAATTCCTAATGGTTCAAGCAGTTGGAGTCTGTGTTGAATTCTTACTGAGGTTTAGGATGACTGTTGATGGCCACAATGTGCTTATGGGACACATATGTTACATGATAGCACCCAGACCTGACTTAATGTACTAAGCAGATTACGAGTCGTTCCTACCAGCTGTTTCCTGTCTCCTTTGGTTGTTTGCATTATGACATTTCATGAACAACCGATAAATCTGGACATTTCAATAACATATATATTATATGAAGTAATTGTAATAGTGAAAAAATGAGCTAGTTTCTGAGACCCTATCATCCCAAAATTTTACTCATTCTAAATGGCAGAAACAGACGAGTGCGTCTATTGGCTATAAAGGCATCCGGTGACCTAGATATGATATCATTAAGTGATATATAACTGATTGACAAGACTTTCAGTAATAAGCAATCACAGATTACTTTTTTCCTCAGTGTTGACTTTTATTTTTAAGATTTTATTGGGGAATCGGGGGAGGGGAACACCGTTGGAGAACCTGGGAAGGGGAACAGACAAGTTGCTGTCCTTTTTGTTCTTCAGTCTAGTGGTGGATAACATTGCTTCACTGGCCCATGTTGGTATCATCATTGCGCTCTCCCCGGATGAGGCAGATCGGTCGCCGGTCTGGATGGTCGCTCACTGCGGCTATTGGCAGGTCATGCTGGCTGCTGGCCACTCACTGTAGCCTATGGCAGCCCACTGCAGCAGGGGCTGCAGCTATGCCGACCGGGGGACTCACAGCCGCCCAGCTTCAGGTGGAGCTGTTGTTCACCATCTTAGCTGTAGAGGACAGTGTCACTGGCCTTCGTATGTGGGATCCAAACCCTGGGCCCTGCTGCTTAGAGCCAGCATCCAAATCCAGCTCTTAACCAATGTGCCACTTGGCCGGCCCTGATTTTTTTATTTTACTGTATCGTCAAAATCCCTTTTGCCAAAACCATTAGATTTTTATTGTTTTCTTTAGTGATGATTCTCAGGGATACGAATGTATTGAAATTATTGTAGACCAAAGCAAAATGGTTATTATTTTTACCACCAAGTTTCCAAAAGGAAAGCAATATAGACAATAACTTGTGCCATTGGAAAAATTGTATTTATTTTCTCTATTATTTCACTTTGGTGTTTGCAAGGTTATTTGTATGTTTTAAGGAAAATTGACTCCAACATTCTGTTTATTCATTCACAGATATATATTGAGTGCTCACTAAATGCTAGAAAAATTTATACCCACGAGCGAGATACCCCTCGCTCGGTGAAGTGGAAAAATAGTTCTTGTCCTGATGAGTTTAAAAACTAGGGTGGGGAGAGACAGACAATGAGTAAGATAAGTAAAATAAGTAATATGTTAGATGGTGATAAGATCTATGGAGAAATATAAGACAGAAAAGACAAATAGAGAATGTAGTTGGGGGGCATGCGAAGGTTCAAATTTAATAGAGTAATTCTCATAGATTAACTCTCAAATATGTGTTTTGACTACCTTATTTGCAGTTCTTCTCAGTGTAGATAGTATATAGCTTTGATAAATGCATCGACTTAATTATATAATTACACTCTATTCTATTTTTAAGTTTATGTCAAGCAATTCCCTCTGTCATATTAATGAATTAAAAAGCAGCAGGTAAATTCCCAAGACGTTCTTCTATATCAGGGGCTGATGGGCATTAGATATGATTATTTTATTAATCCCTATTATTCTTTTTGTTATGTTGTCAGAAACTGTTAACTTGTGCTTCCCTTGCCTGTTAAACTCATGATCAGAAAGTAGTCATGGGTTAAAAACGCTTGAGTTTACACAACATTTTTACATTAATATTACTGAATTAATGTGAGTGAATTAATTTTCTCGTTGTGATTGTCATGCTCGGGTGAACAGCATACGTGGTTGCCCAGATATGGCATGTCATTTCCTACTCAGATATCAGGTGGTTGTACCATGACAAACTGGGGAAGGCCTAATAATTGGAAGTGCCTACTGTTTTCCAATCATTTCCCCGCCTTGATCCACTTCCACAAAGATGTTAAGATGGACTTTAATAGTTTTCGTAAGTTGATGCTGGTCAGATCCTTGCTTGCTTTTCTGTATAATTACTGCTCAGTCAGAAACATATAATAGCTGTCCTCAAGGTATTTCTCAGAACATATTGTTTTGATGTCACTGCTCCAAAATGTCTATCAGAAGCTGGAATGAGAGAGAGGATTTATGGAGGATTTCTTGAAGGAGGTGCAGGTCATCCAAACCTCTATACTGGGGGAATTACAAACTCAAAGGAGTTGAGAGTTCAAAAAAAATAATAAAATTAAATGAAGGCAAACAGGTGACCCGTGACATGCTGGAGGTCCCATGCCATTTAAGGGAGAGTTATTTTATTTATTTTATTTATTTTATTTTTTTTTTGAGGGCAGTGTCACTGGCCCTCTTATGTGGGACCCAACTGGGGCCTCTGGCTTCCCAAGCCAGCGCTTAACCACCGTGCCACTCGGCTAGCCCTATTTTATTTTTTTCTAAAGGTTTTATTGGGGAATTGGGGGAGGAAACCAGCCAAGTTGTTCTTCAATCTTTGTTGTGGAGGGCGCCAGTCACCATCTGGCTTCTCGTCGGCAACTCGTGGCCTCTAATCTCAAGGTTCTCTGTTCAATATTAGTTGCAGGTAGGCATAGCGACCATTGCAAGTGGGAGTCGAACCAGCAGACTTGCTGTTAAGAGCACCTATCCACGGGCAGCTCAGCTCAAGGTGCTGAATTCAGTCTGAGTTGCGGGTGGGCATAGCCCACCATTGAACAGGCAATCTTGTTGTTACACCAGCTGAGCCATCCTGCAACCTGTTGGCAGCTCAGTGACAGCTCAGCTCAGGTGCAGCATTCACTGGCCCATGTGGGAATCGAATCAGCCGCCCTGTTGCTCAGAGCACGCGCTCTAAACCAACTCTTAACCAACTGAGCCACTCAGCCAGCCCGAGAGAGTTATTCTTTAGTTCCACAAAACACTCCTGCAAACAGATGACCACTTTGAAACTGCATTTAAATAGACTCTAGGGCCGGCTGAGTGGTGCCGTGGTTAAGCAGCCAGCGGCCCCGGTTCAGGTCCCACATATGAGGGCCAGTGACACTGCCCTCAAAAAAAAAAAAAAAGTTAAAATAAATTGACTCTAATCTCCCTCTGATTGAGGTAGGCTGGCAAAAGACACATTATTTTAATCCCTGTTAAAATACAGCTTTCTGGGGCTGGCCGAGTGGCGCGGTGGTTGGGAGCTGGTTTGGGACGCCAGCGGCCCCGGTTTGGATCCCACATATGGGGGCCAGTGACACTGCCCTCTAAAAAAAAAAAAAATACAGCTTTCTGAATTGCAATGTATGTTTAATCCAACAGTCTACATTGAGGAAGTTAAAAGATAAAGATTTATGAAGTGTGTGGTTCTATTTACCACGTTTATTCTGTATATAACAGAGTCCTCCTATGTGGTCCCTTGATAGAAATTCTGTCTAGCTTTAGTACCAGGATTAGTTGTGCTTCTACTGTGAACAAATGGCTGATTTTATCTCATGAATAATGTAAGTAGATTTGTAAACTACCATTCTATAGCAGGAGCTGGTGGTTTTATATGTGGATATTCCACTTTAGAGGGTGTCTCTGTCTTTTTGAACTGTTTCTTGCAAAAGTTAATTTAAATTCATGACAGAGAACTAGCCAATGGATCTCATCTTGCAATATATACTTGTCTGTTAATATCACTCCTGACCTTATCTTATCTTTCCCATCTCATTGTCCCTCTGATCCATTGCTCCATGCATTGATTTTTAAAGTTATATCTTGTTTTATTATATATATCCACATGGATCACCTTAGAACTTTAGGGAGCAGGTGAGATTAAAAATCAATGAAGAAACAACTTCCAAAATCTATATTGTTCAAATTTTTTCTTCATAATAGCATGACACACTAGTTATGAGGTAAGTCACAAATGCCAATATTTTTTTTACCAGAAACAATTAAATAATAATATTATAATATCAAAGTGTTTATATTTTGACATGAACTGCAATAACTAGATAGTCCTTATAATGAGATCTTAACTAAGACCATTGGTCTCTTTCTTAAGTGTGATAAAAGAGGTAAATGTATACCTAATGCTGGGAGTAGCAGGTAAGCAGAAGTTTGTCCTTTGTGTGTATACATGACTGCTACTAGCCCATGTGGTACCTTTGTATGTATTAAAAAATGACACCCTGCCCTTCCAGAAGATACAGTCCAAGGTCAGAACTCATGCTTTTGTCCTCAGAACATGGCAAGGATTATAGATTGCATCTCTTTCAGTCCAGGAATTAATGGGGAAGGCATGTCCTCTGGACCATTCAGGAAGCCCTGTTAGTGTGTTACATATGAATTTCATCTGCCACATAGGTCTCTCTGAGTGATACAAGACTGAGAACTGATGGGGTAAATTCTAGGCTGGTGACATTTTATAAACATGTAAATAAAAATATGCCACTCTAATCTCACCGAAAAGAAGATAACACAGTAGGGTGGATATGTGTCCTGTAGCATATTATTACCTTTTAAATATCTATTGACCATTCCCTGTATTTAATGGCTAAATACTTTTGGTAGGTCACAGCACTAGGAGAACCTGATAAAAGCTGTGGTCTCACTATAGGAAAACACACAAAGACATAAGCATATAAATGTTTTTATTGAATTTTGGCAAGTTACCAGATGTTAGGAGGCCAACTTCAGATATTGATTATGGACAGCTCATTCATTCATTCATTCATTCATTCAAGTATTTGTTCAGTAGAAGGATGATGGTGACCTCCTATAAAGTCACTGCACCTCTCTGACTCTGTGCTTCAGAATCACCGATCCCTAAGCTCACTATAGACATGCTCTGTGATGGCACCACTGATAACAATGGCTTCTGCAGAAGTCTACACAAGAGCAGAGAATTTCACACTATTCAGGGATGAATAGCAATGAATGTGAAGATTCTTTATCCATTCAGCCCAGTAGCTCAGATTCAACTTAGCATATTCTGATGCTTAAGCATATGTTTAATAGGAAAGCAAGGATTTAGTAAAGCATTATATATTTATTCACTGAAATACCATATAGCCATTTAAAAGGATCTTTGAAAAGGACTGGGAATCATATAGAGAAAAAAAAAATGCTGGGTTATAATGTTAAGATAATAAAGGAGACTACATAAAATTTGTTTAATCAGTATGATTGCAACATATGTTTTTATTTCTTTAAAAGAAACTCTGCATAAAAATGACTAGAAGATACCATACCAAAAATTAGCGATTCTCTTTGGTAAAATTACAGATCATTTTCTTCTTCTTCTCTTCTCCTTCTTTTGGTTACACTGGTTTATTTTCCATATTGTTACAATGAACATATGCTATTTTACATTAAAATGTGGAAAATATTTTATTTTAAACATATAGAGAGTAGTTGGCCGGAGAAAGGAAATTGCATATGTAGTCAAATGGAAAATTGTTATTTATAAGCAAAAGTTTTCTCAATCCCCACTAATATTAATAAAACTGTACATAATTATATAACATCAAGTATTTTCTTTGGGTCAAATAGAGAAGAATTCAGTTCACTTAGTGATTATTGAGATTGAATGTCTCAAATGACTAAGTTAATTTGTGATGTATAATGTCTGTGTTGGAATTTATAATGTTGACCACAAACAAAAACATAAGCTAGATATTTCTCCAGCAAAATGGGTTTATTCGGGAACAACAAAATGGAAAGTAATCTGGAACATGTAACCATGATGGTCCATGTGGAAGTCCACCAAAACAAAGGTCTTTTTCAGAGGGGACAAGGAAGTTTGGAAGGACCCTGTTGTGCTTCCAGATTTATGTTGTTAGCTCCGCCTTCTGACCTCACTACCTCACTTTAAATGAGGATTCGGTTCATTGATTTTTTTACAATAATTTTCTGAAATTATCAATAAAGTATTTTATTAATAGGCTTCATAGGGCCGGCTGAGTGGCACATTGGTTAAGAGCTGGTTTGGGACGCCAGCGGCCCCAGTTCGGATCCCACATATGAGGGTCAGTGACACTGCCCTCTACAGCTAACAACAGCTCCACCTGGAGCTGGGCTGTGCCAGCCCCGGTGATGGAGTAGGCTGCAGCCCCTGCTGCAGTGGGCTGCCATAGGCTACAGTGAGTGGCCGGCAGCCAGCGTGAGCTGCCAATAGCCGCAGTGAGCGACCATCCAGAGGCCAGCGACCAATCTGCCTCATCCGGGAAGAGCGCAATGATGATACCAACATGGGCCAGTGAAGCAACGTCCTCCGCAACTAGACTGAAGAACAAAAGGACAGCAACTTGTCTGTTCCCCTTCCCTGATTCCCCAATGCTCTTCCTCTCCCCCAATTCCCCAATAAAATCTTAAGGGCAGTGTCACTGGCCCTCACATGTGGGACCGAACCGGGGCCGCTGGCTTCCTAAGCCAGCGCTTAACCGCCGCGCCACTAGGCCGGCCCTAGATGTAAATTTTTTAAAACTCTCAGGTACAAGTCTTGTGCCACTCTATACATGTGAGAATAAATTATTGGAGTCTATACTTAAATTTTGTTTTATAATGACACTTTTGTGGCGGTTGGTCCCATCACTTGTTTCCACTGCAAGTGTCGGTTTTGGATAAATGTCATGAAACCACTAGTTTTGTGGTTTTGGATCGAAATTTTGTCACAGTACTGAAAGATCTCAGCCAGAGGATATGAATTAAATTTTTGGCTTCTACCCATGAGTGGGTGAAACCAATACTGAAATAACATCTCAAGGGTTATAAAACTAACCATTCTAATAAAGGGGACATGTTCTGAAGTTGAATTCTATATAGTTGGCAAATACTCAGATCATCCAGGACTGCTGAAGAAGAGAGCTTTCAACTACTTCAAACTACTGCTCAATGGTAAGAATTAATATGTATAGCTGGACCACCACATAGCACAACTCCATGAAGTTCAATGTGAATAAAGTATAAATGGTACCTTCTGGAATTGGGCAAATGCTGGATGGATTTAAACAGACAAGAAAGACGTTATTCAGGACTATTGCAACAGGGGTCAAGATTATTGTGATAAGGTTCAAGACTGTACAGTAGAGGAGAGAGATTGTTTTAATTTTGCTGAAACAAAAGGCGGTAGGGTTTTTAAGTGCTGGTATGAGTTTATGGAAAAGTCCTGGAGGACCTTAGTGGGTAGATTTATCAATGTGTTTGCTAAATGGCAGTTCATCTAAATTAGATTCCTGGCCCTCCTACATAGAGTAGGAGATTGAAGCTCAATCTGCCATGATGATTACATTTCAAAGACATGGCTTGCAAGTCCTTGAGAAAGACATTCCTAAGTAGTAGAGTGAACCAGAGGCTGGGGAAAGATTTTCATCTGAAAGAGACAGAGAAAGAATTTACAGTTACAAATGTTCTTAAGTAAATTCTCTAAGAAAAGAAAGGACAGAGGCCAGTAGTCCCCAAGGAAGCTGTGTAAAGCTTGATCAAGCTGAGGGGATCCTTAACGCCATCTTGGTCACATTCATTTTCCTTGGAGGCAGCATGTTGGAAAAGAATTTTAACCATAAGAAGTGGGTTTAACTCTTGGCTCTGTTTTATATGTTATGGGTGTTGGTTCTTCCCTATTAATTTTCTTTATACAACGGCATATAGACAGCAATTTAATCTTTTCCGGTTATTATTCCCTGAATTTCCTTGGGTCTTTCATAGTTGTACCTTCTCCAAAGGGATCATCTCACTTACAATAGGAAAGTTTAAGAAAATCTTAGTGGGGCTTAAGGTAGTATCCATACGAGAATGGACCAAGTCACATGTTGCTTTCATTCTAGAGTATTTATTACTTAGTTAAGCTTTCCACATTTGAGAGCATACTTTAATTTTTTTCCCCTCTTTTTATGTGCGAAGTTATCTTTTCCATCTTAGTGTGAATGGAACATATGCTGACACAATGTCCCAGGCTATGTTTACAGACTCTCTGGAGATGAGGTGGAGATGGAAGGAGCATAGGAAGACGCAGTCCCTTAGCAATTGTTTTTCTCATTATGTTGTTAGGCAGCCCCATCACAAGTTACCCTTGGAACATACTTCTAATATTCATTTGTACTATCAACTCTGTGTATCTTTATATGATTGTTTATTGTTTTTCAATTTGTAATAATAAGGATACCATTTAAAAAGGTGATGTATTAACTTCAGTTTGGGCTATAGATTCCAGCTGCTGTTCAACGTTTTACTTATTAGGACTGTTGGAACCAATCCTCTCCTTTGTACTTGGAAAGTGTAAGCACATGACATTTCCAGGCCTGGTTGGAGAACCTCCCCAGAAGAAGCACATGGGGCCTGTGATCCTGAAGGAAGAGGAACAAGGCCAGTTTTGGTGGCCTCTGATTGCCGCCATCTGACAGCCAGATTCTCTTCCCTCAGGATATGCTGACAATACCATCAGGCAGATGTACACTTAGGTGAATCTAACAGTTAAATCCACCACAAAATAATGCAGCATAGAGAGTATATGGAGAAAAGAAGACCACAGTGTGAGCTTCTCAACATCTAGTTGGGTTGGAGGGGTGTGGATTATATAGAGTAAATAAAGTAATATGGAAATTAAAACTAGGGGCCAATTATTTCCAAGTGGGGAAATGGGACAGGATTCATGGAATAGGGTGTGTTTCATCTGGTCATATGGAAGGAATAGAACTGAAAAATGGAGTTTGTAAGGGTGAGAATATTTTGCATTGGAGGAAACCACGTTAATAAAAGGATGGCCATTTAAGTGTGTAACTTATTTGTCGATACATGCATTTTAATTTGCCTGGAGTTCAGATTCCAGACAAAGGGAAAGGTGACCCTGGAAAGGCAAATAGGAGCAAATCATGAAGGGCTCAATTGCCACATTAAGAGTTGTTGACTTTTCCGTGTGTGTGTGTACAGAACACATTGGAATTGTAGTGTAATGTTTAAAAGAACAGACTGGGATCAGAGCAACTAAGGTTTCCATCCTAACTCTAACATCCACTAGTGTGAACTTGTGTAATACATAATGCCTCTGACCTTCAGTTTTGATATCAATAAATAAGGAGCAATAATGCCAAGAGGGAAATCCTGAGGGCCAAATAAGATTATGTACCTAAAGTGTGTAGGTGAGTACTTGCCACTCAATAGCAACACTCCGTACAGGAGCTGTGATCATGTTAAAGGCAAGGATGACAATGCCACTGACCTCATCACAACTGTTCTCTTCAATTGTGGATGTAACTTTCCCTCTTTCCTAGGTTAGTAGAAACTGACTCTGCTGGAGCTAGCTTATTGCCAAATGAATTAGAACACAACTCAGAGTCCATTGATCTCATAGAGAGAAACTCAAACCAAAGTCACAACAAATATGCAACAGAATTATCAATGAAGAGAGGAAAAATCTAGAGAGACGACACCAAAAAGCAAAAGGGAAACTAAAGGAGATAGAAAGCCTGTGGAGTTGAACCTAGAATAAATCGTGACGGTGACAAGGCTGGGAGAGATGTTTTAAGAACCTGCAGCTCTGAGTTGATCAGAAAGAAATGTGTTAGGGCACTTGAATGATCTGGACGAGGGGAAATGATGGTTCGTTATCCCTTTTATTAATCTGTGATTATCATTCTGAATAACAGCAGGAACTGAATATTAAGGAGCTGATTATTAATATATACATCATGAATGAAGGCTCAGACTGTATTGTGACTAAAGTCAGAATTGGAAAATGTTGGTAGCTGGGCAGATAAAGCTATCAGAAGTTAAGAAATGGAGGGGACACAAAACCAGAACAATATACCTAAATCAAGGATGATATAACTAATATGCTCTTATCCAATACATGAAGTTACCTGCTAAGGGCATCTCAAGTTTAGAGGTACAGGTGAGAGTTGGAAGTAGAACTATGCCCATGGCAGTTATCAAGTCATGAAACAATTCTTTGAATTAGTGTCTTGTGTTTTCTGTGATTCTTGTATGGCTGGGGAAGCAGTAAGTTGGAAGGATCAATTTGGGTGCAGTTGACATTGGGAGATATATTAGTCAAGGGTCTTAGTATGAAGTCACAGAAGCTGACTCACAGAAACAAAATGAGAATTAATGAGTATGATGCAGGTTCAATGAATCCGTGGGAAGTTGGAGGTCCAGACCTGGAAAATGGACAGCAACCACAGGCACAGCAGAGGGCTAATCAGTGGAGCCACAGTGAAGGTCATATGGTCTTCATGCCTCCACTATGACCTCCAGCTGTCCCCATATTAATCATGGTATCACTTGACAATACCTAAAAACCTCAGAGAGCCTAAGATTGACCTCTGACCACATCTGGTCTCTGTACTAAACAGGCTACTGAAGAAACCACCCCTTTGACTTCCTTAGTGAGCAATAACCACTATTCCCCAAAGCCAAATGCAATGGGAGGAAATCTGAACACAGATTGGGATGTTAATTGGAAAAGAGTTGAGATGTTAGACAGATGTTTTCCAAGGAGGCACTGAGTGAAGAAATAGGAGGAAGGGGAAGGGAACAAAAGAGGGTAAAGGACAAAGAAAGAAGGTGAGCTTCTGAGAGACAAAGTCAAATACTGATAACACAGTTCTGTACTGGGGATGGGTTAGAGGAGAAGGTAGAAACTGAGCTGACCCTTGAAGAATCAATGGAGAAACAAGCAAGAGGACTTTCCACATAACAGGACAAGTAGAAGTAGAAATGCACAGTCTCATAACAATTCTTACCTTGCTGGTTAGCATGTTAATTAATATTCCTGGCGTTCTGAGTGTGGGTGGGTTGCTAACTGCATGGCCTGTCTGATGAAAGGAATAATGGTGGGTTGTTCTCCTATGCCTTTTATCAGGGGCCATTTGCAAAGGACATACTTTGAAAACCCAAGAAACCTGTGGTCATCTCTCCTCCCATTTTACTTTTGGTACAAATCCTGAGCCTGTGTGTACTGAGATAAGGAGATGTTTGTCATATTATACCTTAAACAAGTAAAGGCTTAGCAGGAGCTGAGTGATCTTATTTGATGAGTACAGATTTATAAGAACTTTGGCTTGGGGAATGGGATCAAGTTCTCTCACCTAAGCTGTGGGAGCCCATGAAATATTTCCAGTAAAAATCATTGCAGTGGAGATTTTTGCCAACTAGTGTCTCTTAAAAAAAAAAAATCCCTATTTAAGTCATATCTCAAAAATAATTGAAAATGTCTGTTTTGTTATGCACCTAACTTCCCTGTGGTACTATTTATTTCTTTTTGAGAAGTATGGTAGAGAATAAGATAATTCTGATTATAGAGAAATAAGAGAACACTGATATAATTTTATTTGTTTTTTGTTCAGTTACTCTTTACATTTTGGAATTGGTCATCATGCACCCCTTTGCGTGCTATTTTTTTTTCCAAATATTGACTATTATACATGTATTTTAATACTCTTCATATGTCATATTAATGTTGTTCATATGTTAAAACTGAAGTGACTTTTCATCTTTGAAACACTAGGATAATTTAAAGAGAATGTTTTTAAAACATCATTCTATTTTGTTCTCAAATAGAATAAAATATTTGGGCCAAATAAAATATTTTTGTACATTTGGGCAGCACATCAACAGCCAAATAGTTCAAACAATAAGCATAATTTCTTTTAAAATTTTGAAGCAGTTCAGATGGAGACAGCATATGAGGTGGACCCTTGGCAAAGGTCCTGTTAAACTGATGTTAAGAATTGGGGTTGTAGATGGAAGTATTCTATTGAAGGAGCCCTGAATCATTAACTCCCCACATTGTCAGCTTTTGTCATTTCTGATGGCTCAGGGTCTTTCTTTCCCAATCTGACCATGAATGGAATGAACGTCTTCAGTAAGTAGCACATTGTTCTCCTTGGACCTTAGCCTTCAGTCTCTCAGCAGTCTCCCCATTCTTCTGCCCATGCTATTCTTCTGCCCAAACTCCACCTATTATTCCTCATTATTTAAAAATATGCAAAAGAGGAGCTTTGATGTTTACGAGCCATGTATTACTTTGGGCTGGTTGAGACATATTATCCTCCCATCTGCTTAGACATTGACCTCCTAAGGTTGAAGAGCTGATGAACGCTAGTGCCAACTGGGGAGAGCGAGGGAAGTTCTTGTTTGTTTGGCTCGCCTGTCTCGTCTGTCCTTTCAGACCAGCAACACTTGCTTAGAGGTCCAGAGGGTACCTTAGGCACAAACACTGATGTGACCAACAGATTCTACTGCCATGGCTTCCTTTAGGCTGTACTCATATCTAGTGGATCTGAGTTCAGAAGCTTGTAGTGCTTCCTGGGTACAAGTTAAGTAGTTTTGAATAGTAATCTTTGCTCTTAACAAATTCTTGAAAAATGTTAATTTTATAGAAATGTGACATACCAGGCTTGTTTGGTAGATCATCATCAGTTTGATAATTCTATACGTATGCATATTTAAAAAAAAGCATTCATGGACAGAGATTGATAATGCTTAGGTCTAGATTTAAATGGCAATATGCTTGAAAATATTTTCAGTATTATTACAGGGTTTTATTAGCCCTGTTATTTTTAGACCCACCCCCCAAAAAAAGGTGATTGAAAGACAGTGTATTATAGAATTCAAGACTATATATAGACTCTGGAACTAGATTACCAGTGTTGAAGTCCTAACTCTACAAGTTATTAACTTTGTAATCCTAGATAAGACATTTAACATCGCTGTGCCCTGGTGTCCTCATATATAAACTACATACAATCCTCATGGGATTGTAGTGACTATCAGTAGATCTAAATAATGTCTTTACTGTGGATTGTATGGAAGTATATTACATGCATATGTGCATCGTTCTGTTACTGGAGATTATTTTGAACGATGTTGAGATATTTTTAGTAGAATTAGAAATCCTGAGTATTAGAAAGAAATGCAACAGGTAAAAATGTGCTGTGTTCAGTTCTTGGTCTGTGGTAGGTTTGGCTGTAAGTCAGTGCTGAGTGTGGTCACTAGAGGCAGCAGAGGAGCATGCTGGGAAGAGCAACCCTGCGATGCGCTCTCTTGTGTGATATTGGCCAAGTTTCTTAACCCCTTACACCCCTGTTGCTTTGTCCACAACATGCTAACTTGCATTACGTGATCTCTAAGGTGTCTTTTGGCTCTAAAAATACATGAATCTTTCAGTGTACTCTGACTTAATGAGTTTTACACATGGAATACTCTTAAAAGCATTTAGCATTTTTTTTGTTTTTTAACAAAGACTTTTTCAGGTGTTTCCTCCTCCTCCTCCTCCTTCCCCCCTCCCCTACCTTCTTCCTCCTTCTATTATGTTGAATTTGTAGAGATTCCAGGCATGACCACTGTGTTCAGAATGGTTAAATAATAGGATTTCCATCTCTAAGACACAGTAATTGAGATTCCATGAGATTAAATTCTTACAGTAGCTTAAAACAATAAGAAAACAAAAACTAAAAATAAACTGAATTTTGCCTCCTAACTGAACTCATGATCTTCTCCATTCCCTAGCTCCCCAAACTCAATCCTGTCCCTGCTTTCCCCACCTCATGAATGGTGCCCCTTTCTACTCCATCTTCCCCAGCCAGAGTTCTGGAAACCACTGTGTCCCTTTCACCTCCTTTGTAATTCAGTAACAAAGCCATGAATATTCTATTCACCTAACATATCTCTTAGGTGACCTTCTTCTTTCCATTCTCATTGCTACTGACTTCGTTCAGGATCTAATCATTTCTTTCTTGGTTTATTCCAACTAACCTGTTTTCCTTATTCTGATCTCAAACCCTCCGATAAATTCTCTACTTCTCTGCCAGAGTGGGATATCCTGGAATGTATGTCTGATCATCATATTCCTCTCCTAATACAAATTTCTAGTTTCTTATCAGCTCTTTAGACACGGCCTCCTACCTGCATTGTCACTGGGGTTCTTAGTCATGAGCCTCTCCTTTCCCTGACCTCTGCACTCCAACCATTACTGAACCACTTTCTTTCCCTTACCACTTGTTCCTGGTCCCACTGCCTAGTTTGAGCCTCCTGTTCCCATTGTGTGGAATACCTTTCCTTTCTTTTCCTCTGTGGCCCTATGGCTGTTACGTGAGTACCCATGAACCTTTCCAGATTGAGCGAGTGTCTGTTTTATGGATTCCACTGCTGTGAAACTTCTTTTACTTCCACATCAGCTTAGCCAACCAGGAACAAGCCTCTTTTGGGTGTCTTGACTATCATTTGTAATGTACCTAACCATAAAAGAAGTGAGAGCAAATTGACTCACCGCATAACTGAGATGCACAGTGGACACATGCCTTTTTAACCTGAGCTAGCCTCCTTCGCATAAGGTTCATATCTTCTGATTCACCAGCAAAAAAATAGATAAGATATATAACACTGGCTCTTTAGGTGATTCTCAGTATCCCTAGGATAAGCCATGCAATCTTGGCTTTCTCAATCACCTGCTTCCATTTGAGGCTTCTTTCTCAGATGGGTCTGGATAGAAGGTGTTGAGGAGTGAGTGACTTATGTAATCTTGTGGGTAAAGAATCAAGGTTCTCAGGTAGGGATTTCTCTGTTTCCTCTGATCCCTGGAATGATTACCAGTGTTCACCTGGTTGGATTGCACTGCACGTGAGGACAGCTATGTGTAATTTGTAACCTGGCTTGGTGGCTTGGGCAGGGCCCACCTTTGTACCTGGTAGGGCAGACCTTGCTTGTTTTACAGGCTTGCCAACATTTGAGGCTCTGCAGCCTCCTCTCTCTAGGTCCGAGGTCCTGGATATTTACCCCAGCCTATGGGACTCACCACCTAGGGGCCCCTCAGCAGACCCAGTATCTAGGCAGTGTACCAACATTCAGGAGTACAAACTAGAGCTTCTCTCTACCTGGCTGCTCTACTCCGAGAATCCTATGCTGACTGAGGTCTACCTTATCTCTATGCTTTCCTCCACTTATTTCACGCTTTAAGGTTACTCTTCTCCACTGCCCTCTTCTCCACCCATACCCTTTTCCTGTCTTCCTCAAAAGAGGAGGAAAAGGAAGGGAGAGAAAAAGGCAAGAACCTAGGTCTCAACTTGTGCTTTTGGTTCCTGTAGGACAATAGGAAAATTTTTTCTTTTATTTTGTCATTTCTTGCTTCTTGACTCACCAATATGGATAAGCCCTCATGGTAGAATGGGGTATTTTTCTTGCATTATGGAAAATGTTTTATGATAAGATGGAACAGGCTTAGCTGTTAGAAACTCTGGGTGCTTTAAACATACTATCTTTTATTTATTTATTTATTTATTTATCTATTTTTAATTAGTTTCAGGTGTACAACACAGTGCAATAGTTATACTTTTTACCCCTCAAAGTGACAACGCCCTCCCCCAATTCGCCACCTCACTCCTCTCCCGCATATCATATATATCTATTATACTTCCTCTGACTTCCTTTCACATTATAATCCACATCCTGTGACTATCTATATATTCAGTTACAGTTGGTATACAATATTATACAACATCATCTTCAGGTGTACAGTGCAGTGATCAAGCCTCTACTCCATCCATGAAATGGTCTCCCTAAGAAGACATGTGACCATTTGACACCCCACAAAATATTTACAACATTATTAATTATATTCCCCGAACTGTCTTTCATATCCCTGTGGCAATATTGTAGTTGCCCATTTTTGCTGTCTAATCCCTTCCCTTTCTCCCTCCCCCATCCCTCTCCCAACTAACAACCCTCAGTTTTTCCTCTATATCTATGAGAATGTTTCTGTTTACTTTGCTCATTCATTCAGTTTTTCAGATTCCACATATAAGTGAGATCATATGGTATTTGTCTTTCTCTGACTGACTTATTTCACTTAACATAATAGTCTCTAGGTCCATCCATATCATTGCAAATGGTACGATTTCATTCTTCTTTATAGCGGAGTAATACTCCATTGTATAAATGTACCACAGTTTCTTAATCCAGTCATCTACCTATGGGCATTTCAGTTGTTTCCAAGTCTTGGCTACTGTAAATAGCGCTGCAATGAACATAGGGGTGCATTTATTTTTTCGAATTAGTGTCTTGGGTTTTTCGGGATAAATACCTAGGAGTGGAATTGCTTGGTCAAAAGGTAGTTCCATTTCCAGTTTTTTGTGATATCTCCATGCTGACTTCCATAGTGGCTGCACCAATCTGCAATCCCACCAACAGTGCAGCAGGGTCCCCTTTTCCCCACAGCCCCGCCAGCACTTGTTGTTTGTTGATTTATTGATGATAACCATTCTGACTGGAGTGAGGTGGTATCTCATGGTGGTTTTTATTTGCATTTCCTAATGACCAGTGAGGTTGAACATTTTTTCATATACCTGTTGACCTTCTGTATGTCCTCTTTAGAGAAATGTCTCTTCATATCCTCTGCTCATTTTTTAATTGGGTTGTTTGTTTTTTTGGTGTTGAGTTGCAAAACATACTATCTTATTTAGTCTTCATAACTCCCCTGTGACACAGGTGCTATTATTATTCCTATTTTACAGAAGAGGAGCTGAGTGCTCAGTGAATAAGAAACAGCCCTTGGTTTACTACAGCCATGTGGCAGAACCTGCATTTGTAGGTCCGACCATACAAGCCATCTCAGGATACCTTATGGTCTTTCATCAACAGCATCTGGCATTATTCTCACTCTCACTCTGTGTTCTACAGCCTGACTTATTTTCTTCCAGTTCATTCAAATTGTCTTTTTTGTTTTTCTCCTCTCTGTACCGGACCATCTGCTTTTCCCTCTATTTGGAATTCTTTATCCCCTTACATGCAGCAAATATAAAACTCAGTTCCCAAACTCAGGTGGCAAGCAGTAAAACAATCTTTGTTTCATGATTCAGTTTAATTTCTATTTTAACCAACCTCCTGTCAGGCTGGCAGAAAAGTAATCTTCAGACTTGTGTAGGGACCCCTCATATGCCTACCTATGAGGGTTCTAAAATATCAAATGGATGTGGGGCCTGCTGGCCATGAGAATACACCTCACAGACCATGAGCTCCGAGGAACATCACTGCCCCAAGACACCTGCCGCTGTTCTCTGAAAGCCATTGCCATATTACAGAAGCTTCCCAGGGGCTGCTTGCAGCCACTTACTCAGCATGGCAGGAATATTACAGCAGGCCTGTTTCTAGAAGACCTGGGATTCCTTGAAGGGCAGCTTTGGTTCAAGGACTCCCCACAGCCTTCTGTGCTGTCCTATGATTGCAAAGCATCCTGAGGTTCTTCCATGCTCCACCTGCCTTTCCTCCCTCCTCCACTGGGAGCACACTTGTATTACAGACAGAAGGCAGTCACAGCCTTATAAGCACCCCCCAGCCCATTTTCTCTCTTAAGTGTTTGCCTAAATAAAATCTTTTCACATTTAATCTTGTGTCTGTTTCTAAGAAAACTCTTATTAATATACAGAGAATTTGGTCAAGTCATCTCTCCTCTCCAGTTACTACCAAGTGCCACGTTTCTGAATGGACTTGTTGCCATGTTCCTTCATATCTGTTGGCTCTTGGCTGGTTCATTCCATGATTTGGTTGCAAAAGTTTTCTGAGAGGCTATCTATGGTCCTATGTGCCTAGTTACCCTCAGAAGCTAAAATCTTTCTTGGGCCTTGCTAATGCCATCCATATACCGTGAGGCTGCACTCTATGCCCTTGTATTCTAGTGGGAAACACAGACAATAATGAAATGAAATAAAATGGGATGAATGAATCAATAAGTAACATAATTCCAGCTAGCAATCAATCTTATGAAGAAAAAAACAGAGGCATAATAAAAAGAATTATATGTTTTTATATTGAGATCAGGAAGGTTTCATTAAGAAGGTGGCATTTTGTATAAATTTTGAAAGAGAAGTAATAATTTTTTCCTAGTATCTCCTATTTAAAGTGTAGTTAAGTTGTAGTTTTCAACTTATTATGTTAAGAGGAAAAGTACCGTTCAAAGCCAAATCTACTTTATAACTGTCAGTAAAATCTTGGGCAAATAAACTTCTTAGGGCTCTACTTTCTTATTGTATTTAAACTAGGTGGATTTTAAGATCCTTTTAGCTCTAACAGTCCTCAAGTCAAGATCAATCTACCGCCTAGTTATTGATCTAGAATTTTGATCTTGTCTGCTATCTATCTAAAACCATGTTATTTTAGCATTAAACTTTATATTTTTCAGAGTACAGTGCAGTAAGGTGAAAGATATTGGGATTTGAGTAGTGACTTGTTTTCATCTGAAATGTGTGAACTTAGTAAAATTTTCAACTTCTTTTTACTATAAAATGAAAATCATAGCCCTTTTACATACTGTGAGAATGGAGCTTATATGTAATGCCTAGTGCAAATGAACTAGATGTGAAATAAACAGCCTCTCTTTGGTTTGTATTATTTCGTTTATACAGTCTTCATGAAATATGCACTATCATCCTTAGTTTGCATATTATAATAGAATACTGAAGCACATAGAACTCAACTTGCCCAGCTAGCAAGTTGCAGAGCTACTAAGAAGACTAATCAAGGTCATTGGACTCTGCTTTGTTTTTTCTAATATCTGTTTTCTACATGTGGTATTCTCTAAAAGCAGCATTTGTGAGTTCTCAGTATATACATATATACATATGTTAAACTGTTTCAAAAATTATTTGAGTATATTTCATTATATATCTTGAAGAAGTCAATCAGTAAATACATTGCTGATTTCATTTTCTGTACCTATTGAGAAATAGAAGGTAAAAATCACTTAGTCAAATACCCTCATTTGATGTGTGATAAAGAAATTAAATTTAGAGTAGTTAACAGAAACTGCATGTTTAATAAATTTATTTAGTAAAGGCAAGTTGAAATTAAATATCTCTTGTTTTTCCCTTTGGAGGCTCATTGTGATATATACATGAATTTAGTTTTAATTTTATCGTAAGGTTATGGACATAGTGAAATACATAACCTTCTGTAAATATGTAATTGTCAAACTGGATATAGAAATTATAGAAAAATATTCTATTTAATAGCTGTGTGATGTTAGACAAATTGTTTAATCTCTTTTTTTTTTAAAGATTTTATTGGGGAATTGGGGGAGGGAAACAGTGTTGGGGAATCGGGGAAGGGGAACAGACAAGTTATTGTCTTTTTATTCTTCAGTCTAGTTACGGCCCAAGTTGGTATCATCATTGTGCTCTTCCCAGATGAGGCAGATCGGTCGCCGGCCTCTGGATGGTCGCTCACCGCGGCTATTGGCAGCTCATGCTGGCTGCCAGCTACTCACCCTGGCTGCCGGCCACTCACTGTAGCCTATGGCAGCCCACTGCAGCAGGGGCTGCAGCCTACACTGTCGCTGGGGCTCACAAGCCAGCTTCAGGTGGAGCTGTTGTTAGCTGTAGAGGGCAGTGTCACTGATCCTCATATGTGGGATCCTAACCAGGACCGCTGGCATCCCAAAACCAGCTCTTAACCAATGCGCCACTCGACTGGCCCTTGTCTCTTGAACCTTACTTTTCTCATCTGAGGAATAAGAAGAAAGCCTCTATTATAGGGATTGTGAGGATTAAATGTGATAATGTTTGGTGCCTGAATATGTAAATGTTAGTTATATTTTATTATTATTTTTATTTGAAGTATAATTGCTACAATTGTTGTTGGAGGGGCTTCCATTCCTCTAATCGCATCTTGCCCTAAGGAGGTTTTTAAGGGCAAGATTCACATAGGATTAGAGTTTTGTTTCTTACTCCATGTTTATTAATACTGATATGTCATAAATATGTATTGATTAATGAATTAATGAAATGGAGCTACTCTTTCATCCAAATGAATAATTTAGAAATGACTTCATTGGAGGAGAAATACCGTATCAGCTAGCATTTGCGGAATAACAAAACACCCTCGATCCACCATTTATTAGCAAATTGTTTGGTGTCTTTTCTCAGCTCCACATGCTTTGGCTGCATTCATGCGTTTGCAGTCAGCTAGTTGGTCCCTGATGGCCACACTCATATATCTGGCAGTTGGTACCAGCTCTCAGCTGAGCCACAGGTCTGTACCAGCCTAGCTTGGGCCTGAGCAGCAAGAAAGAGGGCACACCCAAAAATACCCTTCAGACATCTGTTTATGTATTATTTGTTAGTTTTCCAATGGCCAAAACAAGTGTGGGAGGAGTCAGTGGGTCAGGAAATAACACTGGATTTGTATTCCAGGAGATATGGTTCATTTGTCCTCTTTATTGTAATCACCTACTATAAATATAACTTTTGTGCCTTCTTTGCTGTTTTGGATTTTTAATTTATGTTAAATGCTTTGATGAATTTTCCTGTTCATGAAGTAAAGTGGGTATACCATTGAACCTGATTTAAAAAAATCTTAATCCCCACAGTCCCTTATTTTAAAATATTGCCGAATTCTAACTTGTTATTTTCTTGACTGAGTCAAATATTAGGAGCTTTGACTAGTACTAAATACTTAGAAGATTTATTCCTCCCCTGAGGATGATGATGCCAATGATGGTGACAGCATCTACCATTAAATGAACTCTTAATGTGTATCACACAGTTCCAAATTCTTTTCATATACTCTTATTTTATCTTTACCATACTCTATCCTGTTTAATTTTTTAAAAATCAAACAGGAAATTACGGTGCTAATAGGCTAATGAGCTTCCCCAAGGTCATACACACTGCCAAGTGGTGGAGGTGTATTACAATGTCACAAATGTGTGTGTGTGTATCTTAAGTGTTAAGTGAATATACATATTTACAATGTTGTACATTATCTGTACTTATTAATTGTAATGCTATTATACTATTTGATTCTCCCAAAATCTCAACAGTAATCTCAGTGAATACTGGATGTTGATGTCACAAAATATTAATGACAATTGGCTCATCTATTTGCTTTCTGAGGGGTCTAACATGGTGAAAACATGTCAAACTATGGACGAGTAATAGTTGAATAATAATAATAGGCTTCTACTCTTGTACAACATCACCAGTGGTGTCATGGAATGGTTTTTGAGATCTTGAACTTGGTGGTCACTGTCAAGATTCAATTTGGCTCGCTGAGCATAGATAAAGGCCAAAAGGGAGAAGGGTAGAGCAGGAAGGGACTCGCTTTATTTATGGGTGGGCTTTAGAAATGAAAGTGTTCCCAAAGCAGAAATGGAACATGGAACTCAATTACCAAGGCTAACAGATGGAGATATTCAACTCTACAAATCACACCAACTTCAGTTTGGATCTTGCTGTAGGAAAGTGTTTCCTCTTGTGAAGTAAATGGGTCCTGGTGGGTGTACAGTGTTTTGCGGCTCATACTCTTCTTGAGAGAATGTGCACAGTTTTCATGGCTACTAAATATTTATAAAATAGCTATAGGATTTGCCTCACAGAAGTTATTGGCTTGATATTAGCCTTAGTTTTTTAATATTTGCTAACAAAGAATTTTGTTAGCATTTTTCTTATGGTTTTTGAGTACAAAAGGAGCTACTCCAGGAAAATATAAACAAGTTGTAATTTTATTTAGAAATGACTATGTAAATATACTTTTAAAATTTTAAGTAACAACACACTGTGGCATTTGTAAAATTGGCTTATATATCTCAGTTTATACCAGACTGAGTTATAAAGAATTAATTGTGGGGATATTTTTAAGATCTGCTTTTCAGTGAATAGAGACCTGTGAAATAAAACACATAAATAAAAAAGTCCTCAGTTATTCTGTGCTTCTTTGTGGATGGCAGAAGCAAGCAGTTATTAGATTTTTCTTTACTCTCAAGTCCTTTTATTCACCTGGGACGCCCCTCATCACTTTTTAGAACATTACATTATCCAGAGTGGATTTATGATTTTATTGAAGAGGCAATTAAGGAAAAACATGACAACCATTTTTTTTTTTTCACCAAAACTGATATCTGTTTCTTTTGCTTTACTTAGTTGAGCATTAGAATCTGGAAAAGAAAAAAACACCACACATTAAATCCAGATGCTAATCCAGATTGACCCTGGGTACAATGCTTAATTTCAGGGACTTTTAGCTCCCACAACAAAAAACTGACATGATAGCCTGCTTCACAGTGTGGTGGTGAGGATTCAATGAGCTCAATATATGATAGCCACCCAACAGAGTGGCTGTCACATAGAGATGACTCAGTAAGCATTAGTTCCTTTCCCCCATATAGGTAATATTGTGTATGACATACATTAAATATACTGTCCTTTGAACAAAACTGCACCTTAATTAATGCAGTTTTAGATATGTAACAGGTTTTTTAAAATAGTTGCAATATGAATGTTAATATCCTCTCTTATTTTTAAAATTCACATCTTCACGGTTTATTTGTCTCTCTGTCTTACAGAAATATATATCCAGAGGGAGGGGGATATTTGTTTTTTGTACGATTTCAGAATTTCTGTTTTGACATTGTGTTCCTATAGTACTGATTTTCAGAGTCAGGAAGCATTAGGTTGTTGGGTTTTTTCCATGCTTTCTTTTTTTGATGATTAAAAATAGAACTTGGGATATTTTATTACACTAAAACACTAAAAAGGTAATGTGCTCCATCCAAATTGGAAAACTTAGTGTATAAAACCTAACATTTTCTTTTTTGGGTTTTGTTCTTACTAATACGACAACCTGGAATGCTTACAGTAACTTGCTTCCTAAGACTTCAGTTTATTGCCTAAAAATCTGCCCCTGATGTCCTAACATCTCCATCCCCCAGCCCTTCGTGTGTAACTCCCTTAATATATCAGAGACATTCATCTTTACTCTTCAATGATTTCTAAATGAGAAGGTCCTTATCTTAGCTTCTTTTTCAGTTAGTAAGCTACTGAACGACAGATGCCATGTCTCTTATAGCTTTGTCCTCTGTAACACTTTTGCTGATATTTGGTGCTGACTAAATATTTGATAAATAATGGGCATTTAGTCACTCAGGGGCCCTATTTTGAACATCCTGAACTGTACATATCGATGTAAAAGTGGGCTGAACCATTATTTAAAATAGTTCATCTTTTAAAGAAGACTTTGGTCTTAAAGTGTTTGCATAAATACAAGAACATAAGAAATTATTCTAGCCCAGAGGTTCTTGGTATATATTTTGATGCTACCTATTTCACCTTTTTCTGCTATTTTTCTCTTTTCCCAACTTAGCCTAGATGTTCAGGGGTCACTGGGCAAGAATCAGTTACAAAGACGTTAAAACTTTCACTAGCAAATATAATTCATTTTCCCACAATAATTGACTCTAGTAAAGCAAACATAAGAGATTTGAGAAGTTAGTGTATCTTGAATTTCATGTCAGATTAATTGTGTGGTTTACACTTATAGCTTAATCAAGGTTATGTGTGATTTTTATAAAGGCAAGATGGAAAAAGAAAAAAAAATGTGTTTGCTATAATTGCCAGGCATTCCAAAGGAAAACAGAACTATTTCCTAAGAAATTCAAATAATTATTTCCTAGAAACGGAAACTAGAGTAATATAAATGTGTTTCAAGTAAACTACATTAATCAAGCCCAAAATGACTTTAAAAAGTACATTTCTTCTTCTGTACCTAGTACTTTGAAAACTCCTTAAGATAATTTAAAGGGGTACATTTATTATATAACATCCTATATTCAATGATATTTAGTAACAAATATCACATTGTCTAGCTGTCTTGCTGTATTTTCTTTTACGTTTTAGCCGATGAATCTGAAGAATGAGTTACTATCTTTCTTCTTTTTTTAGTTATGAAAAATATTGAGATTAAAAAAATACTTTGTTGACGCAAGTTGTTTATTTTTCATATTTGAACTCTGTCCTTTAAATTGGGTTAAATTGCTAATTTCCATTTCATAGCAAAACCACTGTTGTGTGGCTTTTTCCACGGTGAATTACAAATCAGTTTGGCTTCAATGTTTGGCAAATATGTACTTTGTCTGTGTATCAGATCTGCTTTTGGTTGGGTTCCTGGTTGCTCCAGTGCAGCAAAAATTGGATTGCCAAATATTTATATTGGCTTGTCACCTTTGCTGTTGTAAAAATATTAAATCAAGGATCTATTAAAACCAGATTCTTAAACGCCTGACTATTTGAACTGTTCTGCTCAAGATTGATCCAGGTTTTGCCTCCTTTTTCAGTTTGATTTCAACTTCTGTTGGTCAGTTTTCTGAAATGCTTAGTTATTTTACATAATTTTTGTGCTAGGTCCATTATATGTTTTTATATCAATAATCTGTTCTTTTATTACTTAATGAATATTTGATTGGTTTAAAGTGATATTACATGATTTCCTTAATAGATTGACAATTGTTTTAGAATCAGAAAATAGTATAAAACTTAGGGCAAACTTGCAGACCAAAAAGGTTTTTCTTTCCAGTATGAAATATTTTTCGGAAATGTTAATTTAAATAGCTCTAAGAAATTCCAGATATAACGTCAGCAAATGTGTTCCTTAATAATGTTTTAATTCTTTTTACTCTTTAACAAATATTTCTGCCTAACCACTACAAATAAAAGTAGGCCACTATTCAAGTTTTTTTTTTTTAATTACCACTTAAAAGTTTAGTTTTAAATTCAGTTTTGTTGTTTTCTTATTTTTATTAAAAATGTTTGCTCATTTCAAAACATGAAAAGAGTTATGAAAACAAATAGCTTTATAATCAGATTACCCTGATATAACTACTGCTGACAAATATTCAAGGCAATTCAATTCTTAAATGGAAAATTTTAACCTTTCCAATTCACAAAGTTTCTCTCAAAAATGACATGTGAACATGCATAGCAGATGAACGTTTAAAACTTTAAGAGGTGTTAATTGGTAATGTAGTTATTAGATACTGGTGTAATTTCTCTATCTCCATCTCTTCACCACCTGCTCGTATTGTCCATGAATAGCTATACATCATTCATCCCCTGTCCATTCTGTCTGTATCACTTAGGAACAGGATAATTTGCTAGTATCTGGCCAGGTTTCCTGGTGTGTAAAAGCCCCTTCCTTTCAGGACCTTATATTCTAATTGGAAAAAATTCAAATATATAGTGATGGAAAGAGAAATGACGCTGGGTGGTGAACACACAATGTGATACATAGATGATGTATTATAGAATTGTACACCTGAAACCTATGTAACTTTGCTAAAAATTGTCACCCCAATAAACTTAATTAAAAAAAATAATTATAGTCATTAATAAATAAGAGAATACGTGGATGGTAAAACATGTATTAATGGAAGCCGTTCCTGACCACCACCATCCCCCACATTCAGCCAGATTATTTAGTTGTATGTTCTTAAGGAATGTTTCTTTTTATCAAACACTTTTATTAATTTGGTGCTAGCTAGGCTTTCTTTATTTGATTATATAATTATCTAATTCTTCCCACTTGTTAGAGGCTCACCAAAGCTTTTCAGTGCTTAAAACACTGCACAACACATAGTGGGTGCTTAATTAATAACTGTTGACTGAATGACTCAATATGAAATACAACATAAAAACTCAGAGACGTGATAGTGAATGTGCGGTTGGAATCAGCAAGGAAGGGCTTAAGACATAAATGACATTTGAATTGTCCCTAAGTGAAGGGAAGGACGTGGTAGAAAGAAGGGAGAGAGGGATTCGCTGGGCGTAGTATAAAATAAGATAACATAATACAATTAACCATTTTAAAATGAACAATTCAGTGGCATTTAGTACATTCACAGTGTTGTGCAACCACCAACTCAACGAAAGTTCCCAAAACTTTCTTTACCTCAGACGGAAACCCTGTACTCATTAAGCAATTACTACACATTGCCTACCCTCTTCCCAGCTCCTGGCAACCACCACTGTCTCTGTTTTGCTTCTGGATATTTCATGGAATCATATGTTATGCAGCCTTTGGATCAGGCTTCTTTCACTTGGTATAATGTGTCAAGGCTTATTCACATAGTTGGATATATCAGTACTTCATTCCTTTTTATGGCTGCATATTTCATTGTATGTATAAACCACAATTTGTTTAGCCATTCATCCATTACTGGACCTTTGCCCTGTTTCTACCTTTTGACTACTATGTATAACACTGCTATAAACATGCATATATGTAATTTTTAGTGTGCATTTTTAATCCTTTTGAGTATATATCCAGGAGTAGAATTGATGGATCATATTTTTATGACATTATAGTGATTTTAAAGAAAATTATGACCTAATATTTATTTGATATCCTATATAGTGATCATTTTGTAAATATTAAAAATGTATTTAGTTTGTTAATTTTTTGCATTAGTAGAAAATTTATTTTCAAGTGTATGATTGTTTCATTCACAAACATATCTCATAACTGTTTTCTGTTGTGCATAAGTTTAAAGTAGAAGGTTACCTCTTGCTTTCTTTTAGCTCTTACTCTATTTTCTTAACATCCCAAATTAATTATCTATTGAGGTGATTCTTGACTTTGGAGATGCTAATTAATTCCATTACCAACCCTGTTTCCATCGTCACCATATTTTTATTTACCCTCAACCTTGACATTTATTCATAATGTTTGGCAAGTTGGTAAACATAAGCATAAAAAAATTGTTCCATTCTTCTTGGATTCCTTTATTCGGTGAGATGTGTCTTTTCCATTGTGCTATTTTACTGTCCATAGCTTGAAATAACATCCCCATATCCTGTTGGTAAATTCCATGCCATTCACATTCTTTAATTGGAACAAACTTCAACTTCCAGTTCTATTTCTTCAGCTTGACTTATACCCTCTTTGGACTGGATATCTGTAGATCCTATTCTGATGAAAAGCCAACCAATTATGAAGATAATAACTTAAACAATTAAATGCTATTTAATAAACAATTTATTTTTTCCCACGCTAACTTCCATGATCATTTCAGAGATCAGAGATTTAGTCCCAATGAAGTATTAACTATTTCTAATGTAATAAAAATCACATTTGATAAATGAGCAAAACTCAGGAATTGATGCAGACATTCCAGACTCCTAATGGGATTCTTTCAGTCATCGGTGCCTGGGTAGAGTTTACATATAAGCAAGGAGCCCGTGTGCAGTAGACACATTTTGTTTTTATTTTTTTTTCTGCCCAATATCCATTACTCATTCTTTTGCTGATAGCAGACTAATTTCACTTTGGCGAACCAGCCATCACAATTGGATACTGTCCTGATGGGGCAATATATCAAAGTACTCTACTTTTCCTGGCTGAGGGATAAAGATGTGACCCAAATTTATATGTATCAAATTTCTTTCCCAGGAATGTGATCCTTGACCATAGTAATAAACAAATCTGGAATTGATCTTAAAAGGCCCTGAAAAAGTGTCCCTGAGTTCCTGCCACTCAGATCACCCAAACTGATTGATTTAGCTTTTCCTTCAGTTAGTTAGTATCTCTGCACCTCCCTTTCAATGGGTATATTCACACCTGGAGGAGCTACCCCAAATCCTAAAAATATCCCACAGAACATAGCCTAGGAGAAAGCAGAAATGAAAGGGCTTGGGGAAAAGAGAATAAATGTGTTATCTAAGAAATGGATCATAAGAAGTATAAAGGAGAGGTGTGGTCAGAAACCCCGTAGCTGGTACCAGATTGGTTAATATAATCTACAGGAAATACTCAAAACATTAGAATCCAGCACTAATTCAAAATACATGAGTCAAGAGTGGCAAACTCTACAACTTCTAATGCTCTCATTTCTTTCAGTATTTTTTTCTGCATCTAAGGTAAATGCATCTAAGTTATTATGAAAGGAAAATCCTCTTTCTTGCTCTTACCTTTATTGCACAATACAAAACAGTGGTTCACAAAGCCAGGTCCCCAGATCAGTAGCATCAGCAGCATCAGCAACATTTAAGACCTTGTTAGAAATGCAAAGCTTCAGGCCCTACCCCAGACCTACTGTTTCAGAGCCTCTGGGGACTGGGTCAGCCATCTGTGCTTTAGCAAGCCCTCCTGGTGACCCAGAATCCCTCCAGCATGAAAGAACCTGATTTAATACTGTGCCAGAGGCTGATGGACACTCACAAATCTAATCTCCCACAGGAAGTCATGTGTCAATACCCACGAAGACATATGGCCCTTTATATGTTGAGGGAAAACTGATTTTGGGAGAACATCCTGATGTCTCCTCACATTTTCTGCCCTATGACAAATTTCTCAAGGATCCTTGGGGAAGCCTTGGTCTCCAAATTGACATGCTGCTTTCTGTGCCATGGACTAGCTTTGAACTCTACTTCCACCAAACTCTACACCATGCAAATTAAAAGAGAAATAAATAAAGCAACACCAAAGCAATGGAGCTCTTTATTTGAAATGTTACCCCAAGAAAACAACAACAGGGAGAGGAGATTGAATTCAAAGGAATGGCTGAGTTACAGCCAATAAAAACAACTGATGTGTGGTAAGCAGAGGCAGTTACAGAAGGAGGGAAAACCTGGATCCCGCGGACAGGACTGAAGGACTATGGAGAAGCAGTTTGTAGACTGAAAAGTGAGCCCTCGGTAGTGCAGACCCACTTTCCTCCTTAATTATGCTGGAATCGCCCATTAGTGGGACTCACCTGTGCTTAAAAACCAACAACGGGTGAAGAGTAACACACTGGATGTGTAAGCTTTGAAAACAAGTTAAGATTGTTTCCAGGCTTGTTCATGGTTTTAAAATATTAGTTACAATTCTGCTTACAAGCTGGAGACGTCAAGATCCTGAGTGTAAATGCACAATTTTAGGCGAGGAAGAGAGATTTTTAATTGCAGCATAATGTACTGACATTGCTAACATTTCAGCTGGCACTCTCCATTGAGGCCTCTTTGAACACTGTCAAGGGAACCAGACCCTCATGAACTTCAGGGTATCAGAGTGCAAAGGGCAAGGTTGTGAGCCCTGACTGTGGGAGGGTTCCATGCTGCTTACATTTTATTTCCGGCTCTCATCACTCACTACCCAGTCAGACGTTCTTCATTATTTCAAAGTACAATTTTAGGCTGAATAAGTAAATAATGCGAAAAGCAAATAATCTGCTGACAGAATTTTAGTCACAACTTACGGTTTAGCTCAGTGTAGTCTTTTTTTTTTTTTAAAGATTTTATTGGGGAATTGGGGGAGGGGAATAGACAAGTTGCTGTCTTTTTGTTCTTCAGTCTCGTTGCGGAGGACGTTGCTTCACTGGCCCATGTTGGTATCGTCATTGCACTCTTCCCGGGTGAGGCAGATCGGTTGCCGGACTCTGAATGGTTGCTCACTGCGGCTATTGGTAGCTCACGCTGGCTGCTGGCCACTCACTGTAGCCCATGGCAGCCCACTGCCGCGTTGCCGGGACTCACAGCTGCCCAGCTCCAGGTGGAGCTCTTGTTCACCATCTTAGCTGTAGAGGGCAGTGTCACTGACCCTCATATGTGGGATCTGAACCGGGGCCGCTGGCATACCAAGCCAGCTCTTAACCAATGTGCCACTCGGCCAGCCCTGCTCAGTGTAGTCTTTATTTATGGGATTACAGTTCCTTACATTGTTTCTATTGAAGCACTTGAGGATCTGCCTTGATGGGGAGGATACAAGAGTGGACAGTGATGCAATTATTTTAAAAATCCAGGTGGTAAAATTTGAATATTTTGTCCTATGAAGATGCTGCTATGTTATTAAGCTACTATTGTGTCCTTTTCAGGATTACAGCATATATATTTTCAGGAGCATATAGTAAATAGTGACCTTTCTTTTTAAATATTTGGGTAGGCTAAGGTTCACTACTGTGATTAGATAGGTGAAATATAACGCACTAAAACGTTCTGATGTATCCCCTGATGAATGACTTTTCTGAATTATCATGTGTATCATCTCCAGTAAGTTGCAGCTTTTAAAATTCTATAGTATTCTCATATAATTATCAATCTACATTAGGTTCTAATATAAAGTGTGGTCATGATTTCCTGAGATGTCATAATTTATCAAATCTACTTCTCCCTACAGTTAATCTCCACATCCTTTCTGAACTGTACAGTGTAATTTTCAGATTGCCAAGTATGACCTATCAAAACTAGAACTTGGGTGTGGTACTGAGAAATGTTTAGATATTCCAATAAAATAATAATATGATGTCTAAAGAAAACTGGATACTTTTCTATTAATATTTTATGGTATTTTGGAACTCTTAATATATGAGTATGCACCAGGGGATGTAAGAAATTGAAATGCATTATATTCTATGTCTAGTTGGTCTCATATATCAAATGATTTTAGAGGACAGGGAGTAAGAACAGAAGTATTAGGAAATATAGGATAGAATTTCAAAGGCAGGAAGAAGCTTGATGGGAGAATAATTAAGAATGAATTAGTGCAGATTTATGGATAATTGCACGGCATGTTAAGAGGAAGACGAACATGCTATTAATTGGAAGGGGTTAAGCATTAAGACTTAAAAATACTAGAAGCAGAAAGTCTGAGAACATAGACTTATTTTATGATGTATTGTACTGTTATGTCAATATATCATCTAGTGTATTCATCTATATTTTCAAACTTGTTGACCACCCGGTAGAATCATCAATATGTAGATAAAAATTTTAGCTTAGAGAAGGTATGTTTTTAGAGTGAGAAGGAATATGGCAGCCTCCTGCCAAGTGGATACATTGGAAAACTGCTCACTTTCTAGATAGGATCAGTTGATACTTGGCTAGTATAGTATTATCAGATAGGCTCTAAGAGGATGGTATTTATTTCTGCTAGCTCCCTTTCCTCTACTTTTACCGTTCAGGACTATCCAGATGCTCTTTATCCAATGCAAGCACAAATGACGAGAAACATGAAAGGCAACACCACTAGGTAGTCTCTGACAAGCCCTGTTGTCTGCCTCAGTCTTGCCTGGTGCTGAGCTGTGGACCCTACATATGCTTAGCTTATCTTCTTCCCTGCACCTCTCTGCTTTCAACATCACTTACAGATACAATACCTTGTTCCATTTATTACTTTGTTTTATTACATGCCACACCTCTACCCCTTCCCTAAGGCAGAATTGGAGAAAAAATAAATTTTATATCAATAGGTAAATATGTAAAAAGTTACGTGAAATAAATAATGTAGGTTTAGCATGTTCTCTTTCAGCTCAGTTCTAAACATATTTAACATTTCTAAACTGTGGAGAGAATGTTTACAATTTTCCACTGAACGTTTAAACCCTAAAAGTTCAGAGAGAGTAATAAATTGCTATATATATATATATCCATGAATTCTTGCTAATTGACACAGTGAATTCAGGGAAAGCATGCCTGCCTAGCTGGTATTTTATCTATTTTATATGCTACTATCAAACTACAGTTGCTCCTTTTAATTTCAAGTTTTTCATTCCCCTTTCCAATCTATTATACTCTTTCCATCTTTTGGTGGCAATTTATTTATCCTGAATTCTAATTTACTACAACTTTGATGATGGAGTTATTGAAGGATGCTTTCAGGGGCTCAGATGCTGAGGAATGAATAACACCAATAAAATGTAAATAGGGGAGAAAGAGAGCAAGCAAACATTCATGCTTATCTAAATGGAGCTCACCATTTTTAGACTGCCTGGATTTGCAATACCCTCTTTAGGATTCACTAGTTAATTTACACTTCTGTTGAATACTCTATGAAGGAATAATAAGACTTGTTTGTTTGTTTCCAGAAATGCTTTGTTTAAATCAAATACCCTGGAGAAAAACTCAAGAGGAAAAGCTGCTAAGTTTACTTAATTTAAAAAGTTTCTTTTTTTTTTTCTTTAAAGTTTCCTTGACAGCATTCCTTGTTGATTAAAAAGCTTTACAAAGTTGTTCTAGTGATACTGTTAAGAGCACACTCTACTTTTTTATTGCAGAGGCAAACATTAACCTCTCCTGAAGTTTTTCTAAAAAAGCATCTTTTCAACTCTTAGCGTTGCCAGATGTGCAATTAAATGGTCACTACACCTTTATGATAGTTTTTGTGGCGTGTTTTTTACATTATTTTTCTTGTTTATGAACACTGCAGTAGTTATGGTCGCCATATGCTTGTGGTGTAAAACAGCTCTTAAAACCCAGCAGAGAGATGCAAGCTGGTGGGAAACATCCCCACTTGTCGCCCATTTATCTTATTTTACATGTAAATTCAGCTTGGCAAAAGTATTTCTAAGCATCTTTCAACTATCAGGCAGTATTTTTATATAGTTCCTCAACAGCTTGAAGGAAGAGATCTACATATGTAGAACCTGATCTTATCACTTAATAACTTTGGGCTATTGATATAGTAGTACTTTTTAGATAGAATACCATAAGCAGAAGAATTAGAAGCTGAGGTTTGGTGAAATAAATATACATAGAAACTAGGCCTTTTTGTGGGGTTGAGGGTTTTGCGGGGGCAGGTGCAGGGATTTTTCCTGATGAATGTAAACAAAAACAATTTTAAAGAAGATGGAGTTTAATAATTTAAATAACTTTCAGTAAGCCATACAATTGAATTGAATTTGTTTCTTCTAATATTATCCTTAGTGAAACCCCAAATATCTTATTTCATGAGAATCTGGAAATGTACAGTAGAAAATGCAAAGATGCCATTATTGTAGAAAGAATTGCAGACATAAAACTTTGAGAATGCACATGCTTTCAGGCAATGTTTTTTATAACTGTCCTATGAAAATGATATATTTCTAATGAGCCATTTTAATGTTTAATAGGAAACAGGGAAATTGGCTTTATGTCAGAAGAATCTATCCCATCCAATTAGCATTATGAAACTTTCCATTTATGTTTGTTCATCGTGTTTTGTTTTATTTTGTTTGCCTGTTTTTTGTCAGAAAGTGTGGAAAGTTGGCAGTGTTGTCGCCAGGACTAAGAATATGTGAATGCTGCTAACACCCTTTGTTTTCAGTGGCCCCCTGTAAAAGTTAACAGTTCAGTTAGTAAAATCTGGAGTAAATCAGTGCATTTGTAGGAAGCCATGTTAGTATCTAATGGTCTCTGTCAGAAAGTGTTTAGAGGAGAGAAGACAAATAACTCATTCCTTTTCATCTTTAATATTTGGTTATTCAGCCTATCTGTATTTGAATGAAGAATGTATGAATAAGCCAAGCTGAATTACTGTAAAGTTCGATTATTTTAAAAATTAGCAGATTGCTTATTTCCCTCATTCTATATTCTAAGTTCACATGTAATATGTATTATACCATTTGTTGATAGATTTCAGCCTTTCCCATTTTCAGCAAATCAAATGGTACTTTATTCTGTTTTGTTTTGGCTGTGCAAATTTCCTTCATATTCTTTTTTTTTTTTTTTTTTGAGAGTAGTGTCACTGGCCCTCATATGTGGGACCTGAACCAGTGCCACTGGAGTCCCATGCCAGCTCTTAACCACTATGCCACTCGGCCGGCCCTCCTTCATATTTTTAAAATCCTTTGCAGGTAATTCCAGTGACTAAGGAGATACTTGTCAGTGATGGTGGGATTGATTGATTTCAAAGTTTCTTGTTGCTATTACAGAGGTTGGCAAAGGGGATACCCATGGCAGCAATAGATGTTTCTGGGAATTTTTTGTGAGACCAGTGGGAACCTTATACATATTTTTGGTTGCTCCCTCTTACCTCACCCTTTTCCTTTTATGTCTCAACTAAATACTAACATAACTGTGGTATAAATATACTACTCATCCTAAAAGTACAAGAGTTGACTAATAATGAGGATTTTAAGCTAAGGTTAGTAAGAGTCAAACTTCCTCTTTTATTGGATGAAAACCTTGTTTGCCATGAGATACTTAATAGCAGGTCATCAACAAACATTTTTCATTCTCATTTCTTTTAAATTTGTGAAATCTCTTTCATTCATTAAATATATAGCTATTAACTTAAAAAATAGATACCAGTTTTAGGTAATAAACTGAGTTATTCATTTATTTTTCTATTCTCATCATTGCCTATCCCCTAAAGCTTATATTTTGTGGCAGCATTGTGGGACAATAAATGTAATGTTTTTGTAAAAATACTTGGCAAGAGAATATGGATACAGGGGAAAAAATGAAGAAAACAAAACATCTTAGCCTCAGCCTAAATTTTCAAGTTTGTTAAAGATTAGAAACTCCTCATATATATCTTATGTTGATAATGATAAAAAAAAATCCTAAATTAAAAGGCTTTACAGAAACAGGTACTTTTTTAACATTATGCTTTTCTGTTAAGCTATGTTCATGGTCTAAGAATTAAAAACAGGAAAGTAGAAGATATTTTCAGACAACATATGTGTGGTTCAAAAAACCAACAACCAAGAAGTATGAGAGAAAGAGTTAGGCAACAATTTCTATTGCTGCCACCAATCGCTCTTTCATTGTGAAATTGCAAGAAAAGAAAGCCATGGGCCTTAGATAATATGGACATGAAGGGAATGTATGGATATATCCATACATCAGCACCTTTAGTAAGAAGATGGGTGGCAAGGTCAGGTTGGATATAATGTCAGTTAAAAGAAATATATAAAGAAAATGATTCTGGTGAAAAGCAGACAGAAAAAAGTCAACTTGAAAGTGTTCACTCAGACATTTAAAAGAGTGTATTTGAATCTTGCATCTTTTATTACATGTTCTCTAGATGCCTCTGAGTGAGAAACATGGTTTTCCAGTTGTTGGTTTTGTTTTCTTTCTGGGCTGTTGTGAAGAAGGCGGTGGCATACAGCTGGAAGGCTGCACACTACACCTCTCCAGGTGTGAAAGGCACTGCCACTGCAAGTGGTGGCCCTGGCTCCCTACTTTTGTTTAGTGGAATAAATAGATGTTCATAATGTATATGGAATTTTATATTGCTGACCAAGCAGCTGAATAAGGTACTCAGAATAGGAGATGTACCATTAGACCTCATGCTTTCCTTCTCACACTTCCTAATTCTCCATTCTTATTTTCATGGGTTCAGGTAGGTGGACTAATAGGCAGCCTTGCTGAATCTCTCAATATTGCCCTGTATGTCTCACACGTGTGTGTGCATGTGCACACACTTATACATACAGCTGTTTTGAAATACCCCCAGTGTTCCTGGTAAAATGTTGCATGATCTGATAAAGACCACCTTGGAGAAGTTATTGATTTAGGTGGCTTTCTGGGTGGTCTCCTAGAATGGATATGCAAGTTAGTTATATCTCAACATGTAAAACCTTTGCTGGAACTAAGGGAAGTATCTCCTCATCATAGGCAGCCATTAATTAACTCGCTTTTTGGGTTAAAATCGCAGGTGATTATATTGCTACCGTATGTTAAAACACAAAAATAAATAAATTTTTTAAAAATTTATTTATTTTTAATTAGTTTCAGGTGTACAACACAGTGCAATAGCTATACTTTTTACCCCTCAAAGTGACAACCTCCCCTCCCCCATTTAGCCACTCCACTCCTCCCCCCCATATCATATATATCTATTACACTTTCTCTGAGTCCCTTCCACAGTATAATCCACATCCCGTGACTATCTATATATTCAATTACAGTTGGTATACAATATTATATAACCTCAGCTTCAGGTGTACAGTGCAGTGATCAAGCCTCTACTCCATCCATGAAATGTTCTCCCTAACAAGACATATGACCATCAGACACCCCACAAAATATTTACAACATTATTAATTATATTCCCCGAACTGTCTTTCATATCCCTGTGGCAATATTGTAGTTGCCTATTTTTGTTGTCTAATCCCTTCCCCTTCTCCCTCATCCCCACCCCACTCCCCACCAGCAACCCTGTTTTTCCTCTATATCTATGAAACAGTTTCTGTTTACTTTGCTCATTCATTCAGTTTTTCAGATTCCACATATAAGTGAGATCATATGGTATTTGTCTTTCTCTGACTGACTTATTTCACTTAACATAATAGTCTCTAGGTCCATCCATATCATTGCAAATGGTACGATTTCATTCTTCTTTATAGCGGAGTAATACTCCATTGTATAAATATACCACAGTTTCTTAATCCAGTCATCTACTGATGGGCAAAAAATTAGTACATTTAAAAAAATTGCTTTAGAAATGGTTTCTTCTCAATTCTTAAGAGAAATTTGATGCACCCTAAAAATACCTGAAATAAAGGAAGGGATAGTTAACCTTTTTACCCTGAAAGAGTAAGATCTGTGGTTATATTTCATGCCATAGGATGCTGGGCATGTGAGAATGTAATATTCCAAGTGATATTCCTACAAATGCCTCATAACTATAGGGTGCAAATGTTGGTAATCAACATTTTTATTGATACCTTTTAAACAGTTATGTTTGGGTGCGTCACCCTATTTATTTTAAAATTCTTATTTATAGTAGCATTCAAAAACAGCTAGAAATAATAAAAGTGGCAAAGGAACAGTAAGAAGTAAAAAAAAAAGAGACTTTTATAAAGTAGCGTTTTATTATATTGTTATGCCTAAAATTATTCGGCTGCATTTTCCAGGAACAGATTGTCAGGACTTGGTTTATGCTGCCTTTCTTTACCTTTAAAACACACTGTATTTGTGTACATGGATACCAACAGTAATGGCTCTCTTAACTGTAACTAGTTTTGGAGTTATTAATGTTCTTTCCGAGTACTTATTTAGACTTGTGAAGTCCACTGTCTTGTTGGAAACATGAAACTTATCTAGCTAGACTATTGAAATGATTTTGTGTTAATGAAATAGCTCCCCTTTCCCCAGATGTGTATATTTTTGACTCTGAGGGCTGATAGTCTGAAAGGGAGAGTATCAACATGAAATGCCATTTCAAAGCTCACTTCATTTGTTTTTCATTTTACTTTATGGTTATGAGGCACACTGAATTTGATGAATTTCATTTGCTCAATTAACTGCCTCAGTCGCATGATGTAAGGAAAACTTAAGATGGTAATTATATTCCATAGAGCAAATATCACCAGCTTCCACCTCTCCTGAGTTGTTTCTTATTTGAGTGGTCATTGTGTACATTTCTGAAAGCCCATTAACTGTTTTCTTATTGGCTCCTCTGTGCTCATCACCTGACTTTATGTTTTAGCCAGCTGGTTTACCTTATCTCCACCTGCTCATTACCACAATAAAGGCATATCTTGGCTTATTGCCCCCTCAACTTGACTGGATGGCTGATACTTGCCTATGCATCAAATTTTTCCCAGATAGCTAAAAAAAATGGTGCCAATTGGGACTCTGGCAAGAGAAATTGCAAAACAGACTTCAGTGTTTTATCTGTAGGATAGTCTAACCCATCAATCAAACATTTTACAATATTTCAGTACAAATTATTTCTTCTCTAAGGTTTAAGGTAAGTTCTTAGTAACAAACCGGTAAAGGTTCTTGAGGTCTAATGTGAAAAACTGGTAATACCCAGTCTGTTTTCAGATGGATTGGAGAAAAAAAGAAGTAAGAATATGACTCATTGCTTCTAACCATTATAGATGAACAGGGATAGGGATTTACTCTCCTATCTTAAACAATTAGAAACTGGACAAAAGTATATATAACAACATCATTCAGCCATTGGACAAAAAGCAACACAAGACCGTGATTCCTGAGTGAAGGACAATAAAAGGGGCGAACTATTATTGCACCTGCTTATTTCCTGGAGGCAGTATCCAGATCACAGATTAGGGATGGAGAACTCAACTAGAGTCCGACAGTTGTGCTAAGTGATAGATACTGAAATAAAAGTTCAAGAAAGCCTAGAGGTGTAAAATTTCTCAGGGGGAGTACCAGAAAGGAAGGATTACAGAGTGGGAGGGGCGGGGGGGAGAGAGAGAGAGAGAGAGAGAGAGAGAGAGAGAGAGAGAGGAGAGAGAGGTGGTGGGGGGCAGGGGCAGAGAGAGAGAGAAAGAGAGAAAGAGAGAGACAATATGAGAAAATGAATGAGAATGGACACTGGAAACTTCCAGAGGTTTCCCCTCCAGTGTTTGACAAAGGACTTGTCCATACATGTAAGGGAAGAAACCCCCAAACGCCAAGGAAAAAAGCATCATAAAAGACTATGATAATCAATTCCTAGAACTCACATAAGGCTGGGAACACTTGCCTTATTTCTAGCTTTAAGCTGCAACACAATAAACAAACAAAAGCGAATTAAACTCATAGATACAGAGAACATTTTGATGATTGCCAGATGGGAAGGGGTTGGATGGATGCATGATAAAGGGGAAGGGATTAAGAAGTATAAATTGGAGCCAGCCCAGTGGTGCAGTTTGTTGGCAGTTGGCTTGGGAGCACGAGCTCTGAGTGGCAAGGCTGCTGGTTCAGATCCCACACATATGAGGGCCAGTGACACTGCCCTTTACAGCTAAGATGGTGAAAACAGCTCCACCTGGAGCTGGGCTGCTGTGAGTCTGGGGGTCGGCATAGCTGCAGCCCCTGCTGCAGTGGGCTGCCGTGAGCTACCATGAGTGGCTGGCAGCAAGCGTGAGTGGCCAGCAGCCAGCGTGAATGGCCAGCAGCTGGCAAGAGCAGCCGTAAGCTGCTGTGAGCGGCCATCCAATGACCGGTGACCAAACTGCCTCAGCCGGGAAGAGCACAGTGATCATAATGCCAACAGGGACCAGTGAAACGGTGTCTTCCACAACTGGACTGAAGAACAGGAGGACAGCAGCTTGTCTGTTCCCCTCCCCCAATTCCCCAATAAAATCTTTAGAAAAAAAAAAGTACAAATTGGTAGTTACAAAGTAATCATGGGCATGTAAAATATAGCATAAGTAATATGGTCAATAATATTGTAATAATTATGGTGTTAGGTGGGTACTTGATTGATCAGTGATGACTTCGTAAGTCATATAAATGTCTAATCACTATGTTTTACACCTGAAATTAACATAATCTTGTATGTCAACTGTAATTGAAAAATGAAACAATTGTTATAAAAAGAACAAATAGAAAACTAATGGTAAGACGGTAGTTTTAAACCAGTCATATAAATAATTATTAATTTGAACTACTATGAACATGCCAATTAAAAGGCACTTATTGTAGACAGAATAAGAAAATGTGATGAAATATATATCACCTACAGGAAATACACTTTAACTATAAAGACATAAATTAAAGTTAAAGATGGAAAACTTATACCAGTCACTAATCTATCAAAGTATCACACAAAGTAGACTTTAGAATAAGAAAAATTTAAAAAAAAATAATTTTTTTTATTATGTATGCCAAAGGAGTCAATACATAAAGATGAAATAATAATCCTAAGTGTGTATGAAACCAATGTTAAAACTGTTCAATAAATAAAGCAAAAACTGACAATATTGTGAAAAGACAATGCTAAGTAAGCAACAGAGGGATGTTAAGAACTGTGAGGGGTCTGAGATTTTACCGTTTGCAAGCTAATCAAGCTAACAAGTTAACTTGGCAGATATTCATGGTTTCTGGCTGAGACTTTAGACTATTTTGTTAGAGATCAGGGACAGATTATTATTCAAAACATTAGCAGTAGCTGTAATATCATCATTTTCTTGTGCAGGTTTCTGAAAACCCAGTTCCTAGAGGACAATGTGACAAGGACCAGGCAGTGGGTTGGGTTACAGGAGAGGAACTCTGAGCCTAGGGAATGTAAATCTTTTATAATTAGTTGTAAGCAAACCTGCCTCACCTTTTTTTTTCTTTTTCTGTAGGGATACATTATTTATTATTTTTATTATAAAGAACATTAAACAACAACAACAACAAACCTGCTCCTTCTCTCCAAAGGAAAACACCATTTCTGTCTTTGAAAGCTTTTTCCATCTACCTTCCAATATTCTTTACTACTCAAAACTCTTGAAAAGATAGTTCAATGTAACAGGGCAGTTAGGGCCTCTGCTTACAAGGCTGCAAAAATGTGAGAAATATATGGAGAATTCTCTCCTAACAAAAAATTAGCTGCAACTAGGAGAAAGTGTTTTCAAAACATAGTATCTAAGAAAGGATCAAAAGTACATAAAGAGCTATTAAAACTCAATTAAAAGTAAGACAAAAGTAGGCAAAAGTTTTGAACAGACATTTCACCAATGATAATGTATGGATGGCTTAACAAACACATACTTAAAAAGACACTCAGCATCTATAAGTTATTAGAAAAACTCAAATTAAAACTGCAATGATATACTGCTGCACCTCACTAGGGTGGCTAAGATTAAGACTGATAAAGTGAAATATTGACGAGTATATGGAACTACTAGAACTTTCCTACACTGCTAGTGGGAGTTCAGATGGCATGTTTTGGAACACAATTTGGCAATTTCTTTTACAATTGAATATATACTTATTAAATGACACAGTAACCACCCATCCTAGTTATTTATCCATGAGAAAATAAAATATTATCAACACAAAACACATGAAAATATTTATAGAGCTTTATTCATAATATTCCTAAACTGGAAAAATTTCCTGGTTCTTCAACTGATGAATGTGTAAACAAATTCTGCCATATCCATACAATGCGGTACATCTCAGCCATACAAAAGGAAGGATTATTGGTACACATAACATGGATAAATCTCAAAAGCATAATGCTAAATAAGAAAAGTCAGACACAAAAATGCTGCTGGATTTCATTTCAGCGTATATGAGAAAAGACAAAACTCAGGTCAGAAAGCGCTTCATTGGTTGCCTGTTTGGGGGATGGGATGTTGACGGCAGAGGGCGTAAGAGAAGGGTTTAGGACAAAGGACATATTCCACATATTGTTTATGGTGCTGGTCACATAGAATTGTTTTCTTCGAGTTATTAAATTTGATTACTGTAAGCTTTACTTCAATCAAGCTATTAAAAATAGGAATGTGACCCTCCTGTCTATTTTAGCAAACGGTGGAGTTGACTGAAAAAACAATTGTATTTTGTGTTTTCACAAGTATGTTTTGAATGTTGACAGTCAGTTATTCTCTCTCTGTTTCTCACAAAAAAAAATATTATTTAGCAAATTGCCATTTCGTGAGGTTTTTTCTTTATTTTTAAAATCACTGATATTAAAATGTAGCCAGGTTGGAATTCTCTTATTGTCTGAAATTCTAGCTTTAAAAGGTGGTGTGTTTCAGGAGTTATTGCTGCTTTTACTGTTAGATTGGATGGGCAAAAAAATGACACGTAATTTACCTCATTTTTATTTTCAGTTTTTTTTTTCTCCTGTGTTCAATTCTGTTAACCCTTTTGATCCTGGACAAACGCTTTGATTATGCTTCTAGACCTTTCTTCAATGATTCTCAAGGCTATTATAGAGTATGAATAGCTAACATTTATTGATCATTTACTAGGTGGCAGGCTCTCTGTTCTATATTTCCTTTCGCAAAGCTACCCGTGAAAGATGTACAATTACTTTTTTCCCATTTTACAGCTGATAAAACTGAGGCTCAAGCAAATGCCAATTTCATATAGCTAGTAAGTGAGGAAGCAGAGATTTGACTGCAGGCGGTCCAGCTTTAGAATTCATTCCCTGAACTGTCAAACTTCCAGTCCACTAAAATACAGATCTTAGATTTTAGTGTAGAGGAGAATCAATGTATTTAAGTTTAGTTCCCCTTCTTTCTCACCATTCTTCTTTGGTAAGTTTGGGATGAATCCAGTAATCTGTATTTTTAGCAACACCCTGGTGGTGCTTTCTGGAACTCAGTTTGAGAAACCCCGTTTTCTGTGAACTTAACCTAATTACTTAACTCATCGGGGCCTTTGTCTCCTATTCAGGTGATGTTCTTAGGATGAAATGGGATGACAGTTCCTGGCTCACAGTAAATTCTCTATAACATGTTAATTTGTTTTTGTTGTTCTTGGTGGATGTTATTTCATAGAATTAGTCAACAGTGACAACTATTTTCAACCCTTTGTTTCAGTCATAGTGAATGATATTATCTAATAAGCAAAGGGTATTTCAAAGTAAAAAGACATCTTATTGAATGTGAAAACTTTTTTAAAAAATTTGAATATATCAGTCATTACAGTGTGTTCTGCTCCAGCATATGCCAATTAGCTCACCTGCAATTGTTAAATAGAATTATGTTGGTAAAATGTAGAAGTTGTATAGCTTTAATGTGTGATTTTTTTCTAGGTCAAGTGAGGCAAAATAGGCATAGTAAAATTACTACGTGAGGTGGGAAAAGAAACCCTCCGCTTTGATGCTATATAGTCAACAGGTGCCCCTTTGTCTGGGTTTTAGGAAAGTTAAAAATAGGAGTGCCAGTTTCGGGGCTTCCTCTCCAAAGGGGCATACCCTGGTGCAGTGTGGCTGAGAAATATCTGCATATTGCACTGCCCCTTGTGCAAGTACTGGCAAGCCTACTGGCTCAGAGTTTGCCTTCCAATTGGATTTTTCCCACCCATTTTAATAAAGAAATTGCCAGCACTTCTATTCAATTTTATTTTTTTAAAATCTGAACTGAACTTTGGTCCAAATAATTTTCTGAGATACCAATATTATTTTTGTTAGTGATATGCTCACGAAGTTGCATATGTTTTGAATGGTCTCCCCAGACCAATTTTCCCCACAAGTCCTGTTATGTTAGGTATGTCTTTTTTTTTTTTTTTTTGCAACGTGAGGATTACCAGATGCTATATCTCCTCATATAGTTTAAACCTCATTTTAGGAACTTGAACATCTGTAGACTTTCAATATCTTATGTAGTTTCTGAAAGGGATATTGTGTTAAATAATTTGTAAATTCAAAGTAGCTTACTTTCTCAGAGTGATCATTTCATGTCTTTATCACCACTAGTATTGTATTTGTTTCTTATTATCCCATTGAGTAAAGCCCAGTTGAGTTACTTTCTTTAAAAGCTATCAAGGTTTCTAACTTGTATTTGAATTTCCTCTATACTTTTATCAAAAAAACATATAAATTTGACTTTCATTATTGGCTTTAACCTGTAAATCGCTCCTTCTTACTTAAAAGTACATAATAATTTTAAAGCTAGAAATACTAGAAAAAAATCATTTTTTTTACTATAGAGAGATATTTTCTACAATAATGGTTTTTGCTTCTCATAACTGAAACCATTTATTGAATGTAAACTAAACGTCCACTAATTTTTCTAGGAACTTCACTTGCAATATTGCTAAATCTTAAAATCTTTGGTAAACATGACATAGATTTTCTAAATCAATTTTAAAAACAGGAGTAAATCTGTCTTATAGAATCCTTACACAGAAACATGAGGGATATGAGATCAAATAAATTCTTATTATTAGATATAAAATTGCTAATGAAATCTCAATACTGTCCCATAAATATGATGTTTACCAAATGATGGACGAATTTATCTGTGCATGCTTTATCTTAGTGCACCAACTTTATCTTTTCTTTTTTTTTTTTTTAGTTTTTCTTGAACAGACAATCTTGTTATTACACCCACTGAGCTATCCTGCCACCCATTGGCAACTCAGCGACAGCTCAGCTAGAGCACAGCGTCCACTGGCCCATGTGGGAACTGAACTGGTGGCCCTGCTGCTCAGAGCACATGCTCTAAGCCAAACCCTAACCAACTGAGCCACTCGGTCTGCCCAGTGCACCAACTTTAAAGACAAGAATGCATGTGTATCAGATGTTTCCTTAAACATTCAGCCCTTGCTTTTGTTGTAGATCCTTGAACATGCTTTTATCAGAAATAGAGCAAGATCTGTTTATAATAAAATAATTTCATTGATGGAAGCAGCATTGTTCATAGTCATGGAGTATACATTTGGACACTCTTTAGAAGCTTGGGATTTTAAGTTGGATTTTATAAGCTTAACTTATAATGTTATTTTAAATTGTTCCTAAGCTCTTTCTTAAAGTTATCCTTTAAATAGTACATACAGACTCTTCCACTTTCTAACTGCACGATTTGGGTCAAATTATTCAAATAAATCTGAGTTATAGCCTTTCTATATCGTGGAGAAAATAAATTCCTGAGTCATTCCATTGGTTAAATATGATAATGCAAATAGCACTTGCCCAGTAACTGCTATGTAGTGCATTCCACATATGTATTAGCTATGAATATTTTTGTTATAATTATTAAATTTAGAAACAATGATTACTTTAACTATTGCACTCTCTCTGTTTACTATGTTTTAATAATCTAGGCAGGCATGGTGTGCTGAGTGATTTAGCAGCTCTAGTGAGTTGCACTGCTGCATGAGTTGAACCTGATTTCATGGGATGAAACGGAGTGAACACCGTGGTTCATGGTTGTCAGCAGTGAAAAATAGCTGGACATCAGACAAACAGCTTCATTGCTGAGATTGTTTCCGGGCTAAAAGTTCTTCCAACAGCTGTTTGTTTTGGCCATTAATCGTGTCCACTTTTTTTTTTTTTTTTTAAACTGGGGAAATACAATTTTCTTTAAAAAGAGAATGTAGGCTGGTTATTTCTGAAGTCAGGAAGCATGCTTGTCCTTCCACTATTGTGGTCTCTTGGGTGCTTTGACAGTTGGACTGCAGGACTTTTCCTCTTGTTTTTCTCCTCTTTTTTACACTCAGTGCTTAGATTCACACTGCTGTATGAGAAGTAAAAGCAAAACTAGCAGCTCTGTAATCCTAGAGAAGGAACTTCGTAGCAGTTACCTTCAAGAAAAGTTTACTCCCCAAAGGAGTATTTAATATTACATAGATTCTGACTCACTGGAGAGAGAGAGAGAGGGAGAGAGAGAGAGAGAGAGAGAGAGAGAGAGAGAATGGGAATATGACAGAATGAGAATTCAAGCCAGCAAGAAAGATACTTAACTAAAGATGAAGGGAAATTTTGTTGCCTCTTCCTGAAAGTTATATTATTAGGTGTTTTTTTTTGTGTGTTTTTTTTTTTTTTTAAATCATGATGACTGCTAGTTTTGTTTAAAGTATTTGTTCTGGAAATACTAAAGTTGGAGTCTACCAGACTGAGGTTAGAAGCATTTTCTTTGGCAGCAGGAAGATACTTTTATAGAAGCCATGCCTGTACTTGGGGTTGCCTCAAAACTGAGGCGGCCAGCTGTTGGGTCCAAGCCTGTTCATACTGCTCTTCCGATACCATGTCTTGGCACTGCTGGGTCCCAGCACTATTCTTCAAGACCTTTGGAACTTACTGAAACAGGGAGCTCAATGCTTGCTTGTCAGCTGACATTAAAATCAACCTGTGAATTTGGAGAGAAGAACCCCCTCCAAGGGAAAGCTAAGGAGCAAGAAGACAGCAAGGTCAGTGGCTGCAGGTTCCCCTCAGACTTATGTAGCTAAAATGTAAATTTCATTTTAGGGGGAATACAAAGCATGTTGTGAAATGGTGCCTAGTAGAGGAACACCAGTGGGTGTAAGAAAGTAGTTTGTATGGCTGAGAAGCTGAATATGTAGCCTATATAAATCTGTAGTTGCAGTTCATAGTTGTAAATGGGCAAACTTCTCTGACTGTGTATGGTGTTATCACCTAGTGCCACTTATTGATGAAGTGATTAGTTAGTTCTAGATATTGTGCTATTACTGATAACTATAACAAGTCACAAATGTGTGAAAAAGGGGATGTATTATAATGAAAAACGAGACTTATTTGTAAAAGTACATAGAAATACCATCACTTTTCTCTAAATGTCATTTGCATTGTAAATACTTTCTGTTTGAATATGTGCATTCTAGACTGCCTAATTCATTGCCATACGTAGGACAATGAAATATTATTTTCCTTGATACTGTACATTTGTCTGGATTTTCACTTGTAAATTGAAACCTTCCTGTTTTACTTATTACTGACATCTTTTTCAGTCATTTAATTCGTGAATTTTGTGAGCAGTTGCGCATACTCTTAGTTTTGAAGCCATGCTACAATCATTTTCTCCAGATGCAACAGAGTAGCATGGCCCTTAGGAATGAACTTCCTGGGTATTCATTTATACCTCGATAAACAGCACTTTTTCGTGCAGCTTTAACTCTGATGTCAGGCTTTCAGTAACCACCATTGTCACCTTGGGCTTTTTGGGGGTTTGATTTTGCTGTCTCACCCAAATGTAATTTAAAAATACCTTAAGCAAAAGAAAAACATATAGAAATCAACTCTACAAGTTAAAAAGAAAGCCACCCCTTTTTGTCTGAAATGTCCAAGCCACCTTCACCTGTTCAAATTCTCTAAGGTACCACCCCAAATGCAACTTTCTTCATAAAGCCTTTGCTAGTTTTCCTTCCTTTCTTCTCCTGCAATTCTATCTATAGTAATACAGCAGCTTTTCTTATATGGTATTTTAATTACCTAATTAACTTATTTCTCACCCCACTAAATTGAAAATATATAGATGGCAGGGTCTTATTCTGTGTTCCAGCTTCCTTTCCTCAATTCTTTATGCATAAGAATTAAATAGTAATTGAATGGATTAATACATGAATGAATGAATCAATGAATGAACTAGCAATTGTTCTGAGATTTAGTTAAGTTCTTCAGTCTCTTTGGATCATTTAGTCTAATAAAGATAGGGTTTGGGATGAATGCTTTTTAAAGTACATCTAGCTCTAAGATTATATCATCCCTTTGGTGTTTTAAGAAAGCATTATCTATGCAAGAAAAATTAGTTAGAAAGTAATTAATTATAGGTTTATTCTTAGTCCACTGTCAGCAATTGGGGAAAAGTAAGGAAGTGTAAATTATCAACAGAAGGCCAAACTTTTTAAGTTTTTGTAAAACATTAAATGTGAACACCATACAGTTCTGTTCTAATGCTCTGTGTACCCACAATGACTTGTCTGGAATAGATGGAAAGAATAGACACTTTTTCTCTGCTGACCATGCTATTATCTCTGCAGGTTTAGTCAAACTTTCACTTTGATAAATGGCCTTGGCCTAAGACTTGACCACTGTAAGTACTATTTGCATTAGAATTTTGGTTGATCTCTGGTTAGCAAACATATCAATCACACATCTGATATTCCAATAAGACTCTGTGGTAAGCAGTGTTGTATTTATAAGGATGTTTGTACCATGCCACTTATCAGATTAAAGGCTTTTCCAAATAGATGTACAGAATGTCTGGTCAGCATTTCGATATATTTCTAAGTGTTAAAAAAGTATATTCTAAGATATTTCTAAACTTTTGAAAAAATAGAACTAAAGAAAAGTAGCAAAATGATTAAGGTAGTTGTATTAGAGATAATTAGCTTTGGCTGCAAATAGTAGAAACTCAGCCTAACAATAGCATAAACAAGATAAGAGTGTATTTCCTTTTCATGTAAACAATAAATGGAAGTAATCAGTCCATGGCTGGTAGGGTGACTGCATGAAGTTGTCAGAGAACCAGGCTCTCTCTGTTTTGCCCACTGTCATCAGCTTTTGGCATCTACCTCTCAGTCTTGAGTAGATAATTGAATTTCACACAATTAGAAAGACACATCCTGTTTCATTAAAGATCCTTCCACATCCCACTGGCCTTTTGGTAGTTCCAAGGGTTTACCTAGCTGCAGTGGAGACTGGAAAATGTAGCTTTTATTCTAGGAAGCTAACATTTTAGCACAGCTAAAAATTATGGGTTGTATTTCTAAGGAAAAAGAGACTATGGATAGTACCCACAATAGATGACGGTCATTAAGAAACATTTATGTGGAGATCTCTGCCAGCCCTTGCCCCAAACAGTCTCATGATCTGGTTAGAGAGAACAAACCTATATGTGTCAGATGTACATATGTCAGAAATGTGTCCCCAGTCCAACACTCCCATCCCTTATCCTCATTTTTGATTAGTGTCAATGCCATCATTTTGAATTCCTAGTCTAATATCTGGTGATATATATCACTATCTCACATCCCACGATTGCTAGAAATTGAAGATTTTTGCTTTTGTATTATAGCTTGTATTTATCCCCATATGCACTTAGTCATGCTCTGGCCCTTGTTAATTTTCTGTCAATTATAGCAATAACTCCAAACTGGTCTCCTCTTCCCCTGCGGCTGGTTCTCTACCACATCTATCCAACACATTCACCATCCTGCTTAATGAAAAATCTTTGTTCCTTCTCCTGTCTTACAATTGTTTTCATTCAGGAATTCCAGTCTCCCAGTTGTCATCAACTCCTCCTCTTCTGTCCTAGCTCCATCTAATGACTAAGTTCCAGATGCATCCTTCCTGGGTCCCAAGTTCTTTAGATTGCTTAGCCTCGCTGTCATTTAAGAGATAAATAACTTTAGGTCCAGATTCTGTGGCACATACGTTTGGAAAAACCGCCATGATATCTCAAGGACTTATGTTTTCTTGCGCTAGCTGTTGTTCTGATTTCTTACTTTCCTTGGGTTTTCTAGTGTCTCTCCTCATATGGGTTTTTTTTTCCCCCCCATTCTTCCTGGCTATTCACCCAAATGAGGAAGAGTCACTTTGCTTTGGAAACATTACTTAATCTGGAGATTAAGGTTAAGAAAGAAGGTACTAGTTTGTCAAGGCTCGGCAAATAATATACAATTAAGCACTGAGCATCCCTGTTCATGAAAGTTCCTTGGCCAGATCTACCACTGAAAACTTCATTCCTGGTCTTTACTTTTCAGCCCTTAGCCTCCTTTCAGCTTGGTCCACCACCTCTCTTTTCCCTTTATTCTCATTTCTAACTTATTTCCAGTATTGAGCTCACTCATTCCTTCCTTCTTGGATTACCTGTGCGAACACAAGATTTTTTTCTTTTTCACATTATTATAGAAAACAGTTTTTTGAGCACCTACCATTTACTTTATAGGAAATTTCCCATTTTAATGGCACAGCATTTAAAAGAAGGCATTATTACCCAGAGAACTAAATGAGGCTTTGATGGAGTGGAGACAGTCATAAAATCAGATAGTTACCTAGTGCTGAAATCTAGGACTTGACTCTAGGTTTGGACCTACAAAGCCTTTTTTTGTCTATTACATTATAGTCCCTTTTCATGATATGATTTATCTATCTACTTATGTATCTATCTATTATCTATCTATCTATCTATCTATCTATCTATCTATCTATCTATCTGTTGTTAGTATACCCTATCCTCTAAATCTCATGCACTCTTTTAAGACTCAGCTCAAAAATCAAAGAAAAGAATGAATACATTGTTGTGGTTGTTAAAAGGAAGGGAAATTTACATCTAGTTGGATAGATCTAAAGAAAATTCTTGAAAAAATAGTAGCATTTATTTATTTTTATTTATTATTATTTATTTTTTTAAATTATTATTTTTAGTTACAAATGTACAAAACAATGCAATAGTTATCCTTTTCACCCCTTACAAAGTGACTACCCCACCTCCTCTTTTGTCCCCCTACCCCCTGATATCATAGATATCTATTACAATTCCATTGACTCCATCCCCACACTATATTCCACATCCCATGACTATATATGTGTTAAATTATAGTCAACATCTAATATTATTCAGCGGCAGTTTCAGATGTACAGTGCAGTGGTCAGGCCACTACACTGTCCATGAACTGGTCTCCCTGACAAGACATGAGTCCTTCTGATCCCCTAAAAAATATTTACAACATTGTTGATTATAATCCATACACTGTCTCTTCTATCCCTATGGTGATATTGTAGTTACCAGTTTATGTTGTCTCGTCCCTTCCTCTTCTCCCTCATGCCTGCCCCTGTCCCATCTAGCTCTCATCAGTTTTTCTTTTATATCTCTAAGAAGTATTGGCATTTCTATACATGGTAGCATGGATGTTTGTTTAATTTTCTTACTTTAATAGTTGTAAGGACAATCAAGGTAGAGATTATTTCTTACTGTTTTGTTTACATAGTGCTAGCACTAATGGTTTGAAAACAGAGACACTCAAAAGCATTAAATTGAATTTTTTTTAAACATAGTGATATCCACAAGTAAGTATATTTTATGAATAATATTGCTAATAAGGGCAATTCTTTTGTAAGATTACTGGTCTGACAGAAATCCTATTTGGATGCAGCATAAAGAAAAAACTTTTCAAGTAGTTGGAATTTAATGGGCAGACAGGACTCAAATATAGAGAGGAAAAAAACATTCTTTTGAGGAGTGGGCCGCATAGAATTGCCAGTGAGTACACCATTATAATTTGAGCAGACTGTATGGAAATGAACATTTGGGGGTCAGATCATAGATGGAGGCACACTTCATTAGGAAGGCTCTTGTGTAAGAATGAGACAACATTATACTGTCGGTGATACTTAGGAGAAATCATAGTGGAGAGGAACTAATACTAACTAAGGATTATGGAAGATGGTATAATATATGCCAGGTACTGAGTCAAAAACTTTATGAAGCATCCCATTCAGTTCTCACAATAGACATATGATATAGGCTATATAGCCACACTGTTAGTATTCCCATTTTGCAGATGAAGAAACTGAGACTGAGGGAAGTTAAATTATTTGCCAATATATCAGTGGAAGAATACTCCCTCAAAAATGTTGTTCTTAACCAATAAACAACACTGCAACAAGGATGACTTCTGCTGGTTGCAGGGGAAGAGAAGAAGGGCTATTGATTGACTGAATTTCTGTAAAGACTACAATAGTAAAGTTTGTTTTAAGCATGAAGTTAACATTGCTAGTGAATTACAAATAAATCATTGGCGTGTCCAAGTGCCTAGAACTATCAGGAGAAGACACTGAGGTTGACACATGGTCTCTATCGAACCGTTGGAATCAACAGGAATAAATAAAAGAAACCCCAGGGTAGGAATAGAGCAGCAGATGTCAATAGAGTTGAGAGCCGGCTCTGGCCGCCAGCTGTTTCCTTCTTGGAGAAGAGGCCTGATTGCCAAGGAGGCTGGGTGATGTTCCTGCTGGCTTGTTCACATGGTAGCCCTTTCAGAGCTAGCCAGGCCCACAGCTGCTCAGGTCAGCATTCAGGTCCCTAGATGCTCCGTCTCCTTTTCCTGTTTCTGCTGTGCTTGCACATTGAGTTATTTGTATTGAAAGAAACAAGATTACTTCTTTCTCTCCTGATAGTTCATATTTCGTTTCATGGTTAAACTGTTGATGGCCATTTTAATTGTTTTTGCCTTTGTGGTCGCAGTGGTGAGAAGAACGTTGCAATGATCCTTGCATTTTAACATTGTCTCTGCTGGCAGAAGGCTCCGCTTTCAAGATCTTATGTGTATTTCCCTTGAGGAACAATTTGTAGAAACGTGGCAATCTAATGCTAGTGTTTGTTTTTTTTAGTTTGTGCTTTACAAAGTCCTTAAAGTATTATATCTTATGCATTAACCTATGAAATTGCCAAAAAAAAATCTAGTGTGAATTATATGTGGTTAAATGTTACTGAAAATCTCATACAACTTTTTCTATTGTTCTTCAAGTGACCATATTGTGTATGTAGTTGATGCCCATTTGCCAAACACATTCTTCTTAGTTTCTTCCTTCCTGATATCTTAAACATCTTTCTTTCCTTTAATAAAAAGGAAGGCACTAAATATATTGTTCATGGAAACATGACATCAATGGGTACACCATTAATTTTTTTTTTTTTTAATTGGGGAATTGGGGAAGGGGAACAGCGTTGGGTAATCCGGGAAGGGGAACAGATAAGTTGCTGTCTTTTTGTTCTTCAGTCTAGTTGCGGAGGACGTCGCCCCACTGGCCCATGTTGGTATCATCATTGCACTCTTCCCGGATGAGGCAGATCGGTCGCCGGCCTCTGGATGGTCGCTCACCAAGGCTGTTGGCAGCTCAAGCTGGCTTGCGGCCACTCACACTTGCTGCCGGCCACTCCCTGTAGCCCATGGCAGCCCACTGCAGCAGGGGCTGCAGCCTACACCGTCGCCAGGGCTCGCACAGCCCAGCTCCAGGTGGAGCTGTTGTTAGCTGTAGAGGGCAGTGTCACTGGCCCTCATATGTGGGATCCGAACCGGGGCCACTCGCATCCCAAACCAGCTCTTACCCAATGAGCCACTCGGCCGGCCCCTGACATTAATTTTTAAGCAAAACAATTACTTCATAGTGGTAGGTTTGCTATCCCATCTCCAACAATCACCCTCAGTCAATCTTGAACTAAAACACTAGGTGGCATAGTTAAAAGACCATCAAATGTGGAGCTCAAACTTCTGCTAGATCCTGAAAAAGAAAGTCATTTAAACTCTGAACTTCAACCTCTGTATCTGTGAAATCATAAATAAAATGAGGGTAATAATTCTTTTTTTTCCTTAGGATTGCTTTTTGTTGAGGAATTGGGGAAGGGGAACATTGTTGGGGAATTGGGGAAGGGGAGCAGCCAAGTTGTTGTCCTTCAGTCTTAGTTGTGGAGGGCGCAGCTAGCTCAGCTCCAAGTTCAGTCACCATCGGGCCGCCCGACGGCAGCTCGAGGCCACTCAGCTCAAGGTGTGGTGTTCAATCTTAGTTATGGGTGGGCATAGCCCACCATCCCATGCAGGAATCAAACAGGCAACCTTGTTGTCAGGAGCACGTGCTCTCACCAGCTGAGCCATTCTGCCATCTGTTGGCAGCTCAATGGCAGCTCAGCTCTGGCACAGCTCACTGGACCACATGGGAATCGAACCTGTGACCCTGTTGCTCAGAGCTCGTGCTTTTAACCAACTGAGCCACTCAGCCAGACTGAGGGTAATAATTTTTGATAAAACTATTCAGAGGGTCACATTTTTTAATATCTAATCCTTTTCTCTTTCTTCCCCATGTTGTCCTATCAGTTAACACATTTCTCTTATTTTTTTTCAATCTCTCATCTCCAGTGGATCCTATGGAAAAGAATTTTCAACCTTGGCAATGTTGATATTTTGGACTGGATGATTCTGGTTGTGTTATAGGATGTTTTGTAGCATCCCTCTCGTTGCCGACTACATGTCAGTACCATTCTCCAGTTGTGACAAGCAAAAGTGTCTCCAGATATCATGAGCTGTACTGGAGCAGGGAGGGCAAAATCAAACCCAGTTACAATACACTGCTTTAGAATCAGCTTCCAGAATTCCTCAGGTCTCTACTGCTTTTTTTTTTTTTTTTTTGAGGGCAGTGTCACTGGCCCTGACATGTGGGACCGAACCGGGGCCGCTGACTTCTCAAGCCAGCGCTTAACAACCGCGCCACCCGACCGGCCCTCTACTGCTTTTTAATGATAAGAATAGTAATTTCCTTCACCTTGCGTCAGATGCTCACTCCATCTTTCCAACTTTCCAGGCGCATTTCTTGAACGAGTACTTTGTATTCATTGCCATTTTTCCAAGCTTTGCATTTGCTTTAGTTTTCTTGATCTCTGACGTCTGTTCTGTTTTCCTAAAGGTGAGCAGTGGCTTTTGAAAACACATATCTTCTTGGTTAATGTTTTACCTTTTGTTTTCATCTTGTTTGCAGCATTTGACATCTACTGATCACACTTCTCTTTTTGGACTGCTCCAGTGTTTATTGGCAATGTCACCTTGGCAAATCAATTAATATTTAAGATTCAGTTTCTTCATCTATAAAATGAGGACAATAATAACACTACCTAATAAAATTGTTGTGAAGAGCAAGATATTGCATGTAAACTATATACCAACAGAGTGCCTAGTCCATTGTTAGTGGTCAACAAGTTGTTACCTATTATAATATTATAAAAGTATCTAATAGTCTTATACAAAAATTAGTAATTTTAAGAATTGGAAGTAGAACAAGGAGGCAGTAATTAATTCTCCATACATGAGGAAACTAACATTTTGATCCTGTTTTGAAGAATGAATTCTGTCTCGCTAAATATGAAAAAAGAACATCTTAAATAGAATAGCATTTACCAAAGTATGAAATACTGTGCTTTGTTTAGAAAACTGCAGATTTCCCCTCTATCCTAGGATGTAGGATGCATGTGAGAGAGTGGAAATTGAGTTGAGGTGGTGGGAAGATGGGCCCTTAATGTCCAGTAAGGAGCTTGGACTTAATCTATAGAGAATGGGGGAAGGGTGTCAAAGTGACATGATAAAGTCTATATTTGAAAGAGATGATCATGAAATGAAACATGGAAAGATCCAATAAAGAGAAAGAAATTTAAAAATATAGGAAAGAATATGATGGAGCAAAATTTTGGCGAAAATGTCAAGCTCAATAGCAGTGGGAGAGGTCCAAGATTAGTATAAGAGCTGTGGCCATTTAGATTCACTTATTAAATATGAGAAATCCACCAAATTCCAAGACTTGAAGGATAAGTACATTTTTCTTCAAAGTAAAACCGTTTACTTGGAAAAGATACTTTGTGAACTTGGCAGCAAGTAGCCATTAAAACTAATGATAATTACTAACACTGCTGAGTACCTCCCACATACTGGATGCTATACCCAATTTATTATTATTCCAATTAAACATATGTAGAAACTGAGCTCAGATTGATGTTAGGGTGGGGCAGGAATTTAACCTAGGTCTGTCTGACTCCTGTGTCTTTACTCTTTATCTCCCTCCCTCCCTGTCTCTCTCTCACAGCAATTTATAAGCCACAGTCAAAATCAATGTTATTCTTTTCTCTCTTTGTGGATACTGAGTCACACAATGGAAACAAAGAAAGCCCCAGGGTCCTGCCAGGAGCACTGAATTAATCTTTGATAAATTTCACTTTGAATTCTTCCTAGTCCCTACCCCCACAGTTGCTCCATTTTTGCTTTAAGAAATGCTTCACTGTGGATTCCTAGGCACTGGGGCCGGTAGAGAAATTTAATATATGTTGGAGAGTTTATTAATTGGATACATGGCAGGATTTCCCCTTTGTTCCCAGGAAATGGAATCATTTGTTAAAAAGTGTTGCAATTCTGCCTAGAGATAAAAATCACCAGATGAGAGGGCAAAAAAAAAAAAATGACCATTTTCCCAATAAAATAACATGATTCAGTCTCCATAAAAGAAAAAAAACAAAGCCAAACAAACAAAAACAACAGGCCATCTCTTTTTTAACGTATTTGGATGTAGTAAAAGGACTATTTTGTAAAACTTAAGATGGGCGGGTTCGCAATTTTACATCATGAAATGTGTTAGAGTACATTTTATAAACAAAATGGCATTGTGTTAGTTACGGAAATGCTAACTTCTATAAGAGAGAAACTCAAAGTCTCAGAGGCTTAAAACAGTGGGTGTTTATTTTTTCATTCCTTTAGCTGTTCTGTAGGGTCAGGGTTTCACAAAGGATGGTCCATAGGTCAAATCTGGGCTAGTGCCCAATTTTGTCAAGTAAAGTTTTATTGGAACACAACCATGAAGTTGGTTTGTGTGTTGTCTATGGCTGATTTTGTGCTAAGACAAGCCAAGTTGAATAGTTACAATAGAGACTGTATGGCCAGCAAAGACAAAACTATTTACTATCTGTCCCTTTATAGAAAAAGTTTGCTGATACATGCTTATGGTAACTCAGGAAACCAGATTCCTTCCAGCTTGCGGTTCTGTCATCCCATCTCTAGCCAGCCATCAGACAAAGAGAGAAAATGGAGGGTTGTATAAGAGGCTTAGAAATTGTATATATCACTTCCACTCAGTTCTATTGGTCAGAACTAAGTCACGTAATGATACCTGATTGCAAGAGGAGCTAGGAAACATAGTCTAGCGGTGTGCCCAGAAATTATGGAAAATGTTTTAGTGAACTATTAGCCAACATTTAGTTAGCCAAAGACTGCCTGATTAGTCAGATAGTCAAGATTAATCAAACATTGACCATATTGAAAATATTCTAAGGTGCCCAGAAGTGTCTTTCAGATTGTCAAGAAGCTGCCCTGAATTATAGGGATGTGTTTTTAGGAGCAAAACACTGAGCAAGTGGAGGACCATAATTACACTCACGTTGTTAAATGTGCAGAAATAAAACATCTTGCAGTTAACCCAGCTTTTAAAAAATTGTCCAGGCTCATCTACACAAAAGTTTGAGCCCTGTTGTGGTTTCATGATTCCTCCAGCTACTCTCAGCCTTGTGATTTTGCTAACCACCTTCCATTCCTCCTGTTCCAACCTACTGATCCAAATCACATCCTGAAGCAACTCGCTCTTGGTCCTGTGCCCTTGTTTCTACTTGCTTCATCACTCGGTTTTTAGCATTCTTCTCATGCTGGACTTGGACACTCTCCATCAAGTCGGGAACCAGAAAGGCCAAGGCAGCATGAGACCTGAATTCTAGAAGTGAAATTTAAAGAATCAGGATGAAATTCAGGCGTCACCGCAGGAAGGAAGTGTTTGCTGGCTTCCAGATGTTGTCACGTGGATGGCTGCATAGTTGTGCGAGGGAGTTGTGCTCTTGGCCTGGAGACACCACATAGTTCCTGTCAGCACATTGCAAATTGGTTCCAAAGCAGACCTTGTTGGAATGTATGAATGGGTCAAGGACAAACCCACCACCATTATTGACAGAAGCAACTCCTATTACAATCCTTTCAGACCACGGTAAGCAAACATACAGAACAGGACATAGAAAACTACCTTTTTGCAAATGCAAGGTTAATTTCTAAATGAGTTAATGGGTCTTTAGATTGAGTTGTTCATCTGGAACTATCTCTACTCAGCTTTCTGTTTCTCTTTGATGGTATTTACTGTTCAGCTTGAGTCAATTGAAATTGCTCACTTTTTAGACTCTAAAAAATATACAGGTCATGTATGTCTCTTTATTGCCCCTGAATGCTTATATTTTAAATATAATCTTGGTGTGCCTTTTTTTAAAACAATTTGTTGAATTTCTACACAGTGATATTTTTGCCAGAACCTTTTATGTTATTATTTGACCCATATATTTTTTGGATCCTGCTTCATATTTCCTTTCTCTTCAAACCATCTGCTTTTTATAGCTGTTTCTTCCTTCCTTTGGCTGGCTTTTTGATATCCACACTAGTGTGTTGCCTTCCTCCATTGGACACAAGGTTTATCATCTCCAACATGTTCGCTCCTGTCTTTTCCTGGGATTCAGGCTAGACTGTTTGTACCCTTAAACAGGCTGCTGTTTCACAAACGTAAATTCCCCCAATTGCCATTCTAGGTCTACATCATGGATCCTAGGTGACTTTTCTTATTTTTCTTAATCATTGTTAATCATTCTTCCAGTCATTTAGCCTATCAACTACTCGTTGCATACCTGCCATGGAGAAGGCAAAGTGGATATGTATATATCTATGTATGTAAAATAGCTCATTTTAACACGATAGGCTTTATGGGAAATATACTTGCAACAGATGGGACTCTTTTTTAGGAATTTATATTAATTTGTTAGCAATATTAAATTTCTATTATCTAAACATATCAGAAACAATTATAATTCAGATTTTCAATAATCATAACTTCTATTATACATTGGGGTGTGTTTGTTTTATCCAGAACAGATTTACTCCCATTGGTTGAGACAAACATGTCTCCAGACATTGCTTGTCCAGTGGATGGGCAAATTGCCCAAAGTTTAGAAACCACTGATTTAGATCCCACCTTGTTTGAAAAGAGGATTTAGTAGAATTAAAAAAAAACAAAACATACACAGCATATAAGATTTCAAAGCATATACAACTAAAATGGGATTACAAGAAGAAAAGAAGAAAGGCAAAGGATAAAGCTAGAGGAAAGGCTGGTGTGTGAAATTATGCTGTGATGTTTTGTATAGTTGTTAGAGGTCATCTACACACTTAGCTCTGAGCTTTCTAACTGCTGATACATAAGGTTAAACAAGTGATGTTTTAATCAGTGTCCAAAGCATGAGCTAATATTTGTTCAGGAGATTCACATCCTTGTCTGTTTCTGGGTGAGTAAGAATATTTCCTAGGAGTATTTATAGAGTCATACTATATAATTTAAATAACAATTCTCTCAATAACACTTTTCTTTCAAATTTTAGTTATTGTTTTCTCCTCTTATCCCTACCTTCTATATGAAACCATTCAAATAAAAAATTTAAATCCATATCGGATGACCCACTGTACTGGTTTTCCCAGGACTGGCCTGATTTTAGCCTTGACATTCTATAGTTTACTCCATCCAGTAAAAAAGTATAGTTGGTCATCCTAATTCTGAATCAAACGTTTTGTGTTCTCTTTCATTTTATTCTGTTTTCTCTAATGGTCTAATTATTAATTCTAATTTTTAGTAGTTAAAAATATTTTATGTTTATCAATTTTAAAATCTTGCCTTAAGGATTCATTATCGCACAGTATCAGTTATCTATTCATATTTAACAGTATGTGTCCTTTTTTAACAGCAATTATTCAAATGAAAAGTGGTTTCTATGAAGCTTTTACTTATTCAAAGAACCTCATTTTTCTGAGATTCAAATATTTACATTTGCTTCTTCTTTGTCCATAGCATTTTAGCTAGTGTCAGCAATAATAAATATCTTCCCATTTCCTTTTGTGTGAAATGCTGAGTTGTCAATAAAACACACTTAGCTTAGTTCCCAGAGTTCATCAGGCGATTTCCAACATAAGGTATCTGGGTTCTGAGTTGAATATGGTGATATCTTGAGGTACTGCAGATATACCCTACACCTTCACACAATGAACAGGACTTTCATTTTACTTCTGCAACGTGCTTCCACTCCATAAGACAGACAGGATGTGGTCTGGGAGAAAGTCCACATTGTAACAATAGACCATTGACAGAATGTTTGGGAAGCACAAAGAGGAAGAGAGTATCTGTCTACACCCAAAATTATCAGAGGCGGTTGTGTGTGTGTAAATCTTAGGTTTCAGAAATATGTTTTTTAAGGTCACCCGTTTTCCTTCTCTGTTTTTATAGGATGAGGAAAGTGGCTTTCAAGATAACAAAACATTTGAAATTCAGAGGAGGAATTGTATCACATTTTTGTCTAGTTATCCCAGGCAGAAAATTCATTCTTTCAGGCACTAAAAACATTTTCTTTAGCTCTTATAGATGGTCTATTTGAATCAAGCTGAAAGAATTAAACGAATGTAAAGATAAAATCCAACTGAAAGATAACGATAATGATTCAGCCTGGAAAAAGTCCTTCTAGACAGAGTGGTCCAGGTGTGGACTTTATCTACAGTTCATTTTGCATGAAATACGAGAAAAGATGCTCCACAAAGTATGGGTATCACATGGACTCACATATCCCTTTTTCTTCTGTAGCCTTGGTCAAATAGCAATTCCATTTTAATTAAATGTAATATTTTAAGGAGTTGCAAGCAAATCTTTGACATCTTCTTTCTTTCTTCATTCTGCTACCTGTGTAGCTTGTTTCACTTTCCCAAGGAAAGTTCTCCTGTATCCTACTCTATCATCCTGTTGACTTGTACAGACATAGTCAGTGGGTGCAGCTGCCATTAAGTTGAAAGGCGAGTTAGAGTAGGTCCCAGTGTCGGCCTTGCCTTTTGCTTTCTTCCTTAAGAAGGTGGCTGGGTAAGTTTTTGAGCAAATGGCTTCCCACCTGGGTCCTCTTCTGGACGTGTTCCTCCTCTCCAAAGGACTTGGCAGTAGGCACTTCCTGTTGTGCAGCAGGCTTTCATTTATAGGACATCTGTAAAACCACAACATGAAGAGTCAGAATAGCAAAATCGGCCTTGTAATGAACGTAGTAAAACTTCAGAGCACATTCTTGAGCCAGGAGAAAGTGCCCCGAAGAGCAGATGTGATTTTGGATGAGTAAGACATAAGTCAAGGTGTGGGTCTTTTACTCTACAAGAAAACAACACTTGGGTTTCCTGGCAATGCAATTATGCAATGACTGTGGTTTCTTTTTTGTAAACTGTGTCTCAGACAGGGAGGAAGAAGGAACCAACTGGATTGTGTAACTTTATAAATAGAAACAGCCATGTTAAAATAACAAGACTGCTCCGAGTTAAGCTAATGAATTTTGCTACTAGCTGCAAAGCTAGGCCACTGAATGAATATGAGATCCATCCTGCGGAGTCATTTCTGAGGTTTGCCCAAGAATATGTAAATGGGAAAAATCAGTGAGACGTCCTTACCCTTCTTCCATTGTACTCCAAGTATTTTAGTCCAAATAAATCAAAACCTTTTCTCTGTTGGAAATAGTCGAGTTGGAGACACACAGGAACTTTGTCCTCCACTACAAATAATGAATAATGAGCTCACACCATTTTTAATACAGCACATAATTTACTAAACACTTGGAACAGTTTATCCTGGCAGTGGCATAAAGGATAAAGAGGTACCTACCTCATTATCTATTGAACAAAATGTGTGCAACATGCGCCATATGTGCTGGAACACAAGATGATTTAAATTTCACTGCTGCTCTTTATTTTAGAGGGCAGAACCCAGGTACACAGAGAGAAATCTCCTTAATAAAGGCCAAAAACATCAGTCTTCTCAGCATGATTCCATTCAGTTTGATATATACTCCAAAAGAGAGACTGTGCTATGTTTGCCATTTAGCTGAGGTTTATAGATCATAGGGTTTGAATCTCTCAGGGGCGATTGTATAATAGTAGTGTTTTCTTTGATGTTTTGTGGCTATAAAAGTGATACTAGTACTTCCTAGACACTGTTGAGACATTAATCTTCCCTACCATGACCATAATCTTGGCAATCATTCATGGTTTTCCCTAATCTGATTGAAATAAATTTTCTCATTCAAACTCTCATTTTAAGGAGAGGCCTGTTGGATTCATGTTCATATTTCCTGAGATCTGTAACATGTCTTGGATGCAGTAGGAATCTAAATATATTTGCTGAATTAAAAAATTAATAACGATTTTTGTACTTTTATGCCTTTGACTCATGATTTGCTTCATGCTTGTGTTTTAAAAAGTGCTATTCATGATTTCTTGGATATAAATATCAACTCTGCTATTTTGCTAAATTTCTGCTGTTTCAAGTGATTCAAGGTCAAAATCTTCTTAGTTTGGCCTTCGTACACAGTCTTACACCATGTGATGGTGGCGATAAATTCTGAGAAAAGTGTTGTTGGATGATTTCGTCATTGTGCAAACATCATGGAGTGTACATTCAGAAACTTAGATGGCAGGGTCTGTACTGTAATTGTTTGTGCTATACTTTCATGTGCCTGGCAGCAAAGTAGTTTTGTTGACATCAGCATCACCACAAAGGCATGCGTGATGTATTGCACTGCAACGTTTTGATGTCACTAGGAATTTTCAGCTTCCTTGTAATCTTATGGTATAACCATTGTATATGCAGTTCGTCATTGACTGAAATGTTGCTATGTGGTGCATGACTACTGTATACTAATCCATTTTGAGCAAATCTGCCCCAATTCAGTGGTGTTCTTATATGTCTGTGAACCTATATCTTCAAATGTAGAATATTAATAGTAGAGGACTAGTGGAGGGTCTTCTAATACAAGTGATCTTCTTTTTTGCACATTGGTAAAATCAAGACCAAGTGAATTGAAATGGACTATGTTACAGGTGTATTATCTTAGTGCTGGCCGAGTGGCGCAGTTGGTTAAGAGCTCGCTCAAGAGTGCGAGCTAAGCTCTGAGCAACAGCAGTTCGATACCCAGCCCGAGCTGAGCTGCTGCTGAGCTGCTAACAGGTGGCAGGATGGCTTAGCTTAAAAAAAAAAAAAAAAAAGTATAATGTAGAAGTTAAAACCTAGGTGTCCCATTTCTTGATGACAGTTACTAGTTTACTTTAACAAACCTGCTTAGTGAAATGAATATGACTATAGCATCAAATCCAAGACTCATAGTCTCATAGAAAGCCAGCCATAACTTTGTGCTCGGGAATCAGTACGGAGATGCAGTATGTCTGAGTCATGCTCCAACACCTAAAAGTGTTTTGGCATTCTTTGATTTGTCAGTTAGAACACAACTGGTGAGATCACTCTGTTCAGGAACAGTGTCCAGGCTCTATTGCCATTGTAGGTTTATGGATGTTAATAGAGTTTTCCTTGTCTGGTGTGATGTATGATCTGGATCTTCTTCTAAGTCATCGCAAGTCCATTGTAATGTAATAAATTCAGCCAAGTGCATTGTAATTTATATGTTTTACTTAAAGGGCTTTAAGACACATTGCTTCTCAGATGCAAGAATATACAACTTAGTGTTTTCTATAACATATTCTCGTCTTGTGTTTGAACTTCCATTCCTGCTGGTTGGTGATGGTAGGAAGGAGATTGGTGAGGATGGTAGAAATCTAAATTAGATTCCTTTTTTTTTTCTTTTGGTTTAAGAAAGCCTCATTAGCTTAGAGTAACTATTTAGTAATTTGAAGATCAAACTTTTTTTTTAAATGTCAGGATTTCCTTTTTTTTTTTTTTCTTATTTTAAAAATTTTATTGGGGAATTGGGGAGGAAGACCAGCCAAGTTATTGTTCTTCAGTCTTTGTTGTGGAGGGCACCAGTCGCCATCTGGATTCCCGTCGGCAGCTCAAGGTGCTGTGTTCAGTCTTAGTTGCAGGTGGGCGTAGCCACCATCCCATGTGGGAGTCGAACCCAGCAGCCTTGTTGTTAAGAGCACATGCTCTATCCACTGAGCCATTTGGGTGGCAGCTCAGCTCAAGGTGCCCAGTTCAGTCTTAGTTGCAGGTGGGTGTAGCCCACCACAGAACAACAAACAGTCTTGTTACACCAGTTGAGCCACCTGTTGGCATCCTGCCACCTGTTGGCAGATGAGTGACAGCTCAGCTCAGGTGCAACATCACTGACCCATGTGGGAATCGAACTGGTAGCCCTGTAGCTCAGAGCTCACGCTCTTAAGTCAACTCTTAACCAACAGAGCCTCTCTGCCGACCCAAAGATCAAACTTTTTGACAGTGCTGGTTTCCTTTCTCCATGAGGTTTCTCTCTTCTTTTCTCATTTATAACATGGCATCTCCGAATGAGTGGATGCAATATATTTAGGGAAGTTTGTGTGTCCTCAGGGTCATAAGGGATGAAGTAAGAAAGGGTCTCTGGTTTACTTGCTACCATCGGGATTATCTGGATCCTTGCTCTTTTGTGCTGCACACTGTGCTTCTCTCAGCTGAGACATGGGCTCTGGGTACTGTGTGGACACCCGCTGCTGCTAACCATTTCCCAAAACCTGTATCTGCCTTATCCTAATGCCATCTCTCCTTGGGCACACTAGTCCTCTTCACATTTTTGTGTACTTACATTGAGATACACAGAAACTTCTGAATTTCCTCTTATCTGGAGTGCTTTCTCAAGTACCCTCTGCCTAACTCAGTCCTGTTTCCATTTTCCCTCTACTTTGGCTGTTCAATATTGGCAAGGGACATCCCATGTTGTGGCCCTACCAGCTACCAAATGGAAAGTGGGACACAGTCCTCTTAGCTTTCCCCATGATCTTCAACCTCCCTGGGAATTTTTCTTACCCAACTCTCATTCTGGGCCTACTCCCAAGGGCATGGAGGCACTGGATTCCATCTCAGATGCTAATCATGGCTTATCTTAGACACATCCCCTCTGAGTCTCCTTGTTTCTTTCCTGCTATTTGAACTTTTATTTATTCTCACCATCATAGTTAGCTCCTCTGAATATATCACCTGCAACTTCATTGTATTTATAAGTACAGCTCGCTGCTCTGGTTTCCAAGGATTTTCATTTGATAGGTAAAGGGAAGCTTTTGCAACCCGGAAAACACTTTCTCATTCAATGAATCCTGACTTTCAATATTATTTTGTCACTGCATTTAAAATATATTTGAAATAAAGTTGAGCAATAAATCTTTTTTGTTGTTGTTATAGACAACAAAATTCTGTCTTGAAATAATAAGTGTCATTGTTTCAATGGGTAGAAGAACCATAGGTAAACTAAGAAATAGAAATAAATAAGGACAGACACCTTTTTTAAAATATCTTAAAGTTACACTCCCTAACATAAATACAGTGACTATATATTTATATATTATGATTTGGAGAAATTCTGAGCTTATAGTATTTTTTTCCTAGAATGTTGAAAACATTTCCTCATACTGGACTGCATGTCTATTATATATATTGTGAAAGACCACTACTAATAATAGTTATTGCTTATTAAAAAATACTTGCCAGATACAGCCAAAGGTGCTATAATACATTTTCATTATGTCTTTTTTTTTTTTTTTTTTTTTTGAGGGCAGTGTCACTGGCCCTCATATGTGGGACCAAACCGGGGCCGCTGGCTTCCGAAGCCAGCGCTTAACCACTGCGCAACTCGGCCGGCCCTATTTTCATTCTGTCTTCATGTATACTACTATTAACCCCATTTTACAGATAAAGAAACTAAAGCATACAGGAGCCAGTGACAAGAGTGAAATGATCCAGCTAGTACCTTTCACTTAATTCCTGTGGATTGAGCATGGAGAAGTAAGAATTATTACTGTCATAGTGGGAATTGAGCAACAACTTCATCTGGGAAACTAGAGCAAGAGTCCACAAGAAATGATGACTGTTAGGGAATATAAAGTAAACTTTGAAAGGATGGATAGATGTGGTCTACTCATCACAAAGTTCAGATGTGACAATGGACTAACTGATCTTCACAATCCCAGTTTAAATCATAAAAATTTCTATTATACTTAAGAAGCATAGTTGCATAATATCCTTCACTGTTTGTGAAAAGAGCTTAGTCAAATCTTTAGCTTGTTAGAAAACAATTTTTAAACTTCTATTTTCAAATTTGTATCAAAGCATAATAAACACACCAAAAAATACATATATCATAAAAAATATAGTTCATGAATTTTCAGGAGCAGAACACACCTGTGTAACCAGTAGCAACCAGGAAACAGACATTGCCAGCATCCCGGAAGCCCCCTAGCTTTGGGTTCTACTGATAGAAACCACTATCCTGATTTATAACAGTATCTATGATATCCCAACAGGGTATTACATTGTTTTTCTAATTTCTCATAAGGTCTTCTGTTTAATGACAATATAATATACTGTACAAATTCTACAATACGTTGAAGCTCTTTCTATCTAGGTGGGGTACAGGAGTCTGTTTACTCCCACCCTGAATCTGGGCTGGCCTGGCCTTGGAGTTTAAGCAAGAGAAAGTAAATGAGGAGACACTGAATATTTGGAACCTGGGCTTCACATCTCTGCTCTATGGCTGTGAGGCCACAATTCTCAGTATCGTCTGGGTAGTGGGATTTCATTATAGTTTTGGTTTACATTTCCCTGATGACTAATGAAATTGATCATATTTTCATCTGCTTAGGTTTCTTGCCCACTTTCCTACTGAGTGGTGAGTCTATACACCAGTATTTTCTGTATTTTTTAGATGTGAGTCTTTTCATGGATACACACATTGTCAATCTATTTTTCCACTCTGTGGGGTGCATTTCACTTTCTAGGAATATTTTCATTTGCTGAACATAAATTCTTAATGTAATCCAATATGTTACATCTACCATAAGACTGACTATTCAAAGGTCACAAATCTATTCTATGTAAAAAATATTATTTAAGATATAAAAGATATATATATACACACACACACACACACACACATATATATATACGAAAACATGCAGAATTGTTCACTGTATAAAATAGAGAAAATCTTACCTATATTTTAAAAAATAAATGTCAGTTTTCTTTTGTGTCAGATCATTTCTAAATTCAGAGTCATCCAGTGAAACTTCTCATTGTAATGTAGGAATCCTTCAAATTATATGACAGTGTCTTTCTAATGACCAAGAGTTAGTCTCAGATCCTATATGTATTTCCTTATACTGAAATAGTATATTATATAGCTGCTACAGATAAGTACTGGATTTTTATAACAATACTATAAAGTGCATTTGCATACATTTTATTAAAATTTATTTTTCTATACATTTTAGAACATTATTATCTACACATCAGTATAATTTTTCAGAAATCCACTTGGTCTTCTATTGTTAGAGTATTATTATTTGTTTTTGAAGCATGTAATTGTTTAAATCTGAGTATAAATACCACTTTATGAAATGATAACAGCTGAGTGAAAATTCAGAGGAAATAAGGATAACTTGCTATAAATTCTTACTGTTGGCTGCTGGCCTCCTCTGAACACTGGGAACTACTTTCTCATATAGAAGGTCTATCCATGAATTGTTGCCTTTGTTCTAAAGTGTAAAGATACACATTGGAAATCTACACTTATTTGAATTAGTGCTGTATTTGGCTTAACTCAATCTTTCAATTAAAGTTTTTAACTCCAAACATAATTTTAAAATATTTCTTGGGAATATTTTCTAGTGGAAAAGATATCATAGTGTTTTAAACAGATATAATAAAAAGTAGAATAATAAAAATAAAATTCTCACTATTTAAATATTTTAGTGTTTGGGAATATATGACATTAAGATGAAAGAGAAAAAATATAGTTAATTATATACATCTCTTTTCTAAACACCATTAAATATTTGACTATTAGGTAATGGCTTTAAAAAATTTCCCCAAACATTGTGGAATTATCAATTTTAAAATTCAAATTGTTTAAGTTGGAAATGAAAAGTGGTATTTTCTAAAAATAACCTTTACAAATCTTGAGTTATTCTTAACTTTTAGACTTATTTTGGGTAATGAAAGGATAATAATGATTAAATTCTAATTGTTTAGACTTGATTCAGCACTGTCAAATAATTAGAGCTATCTTTTTGATTTCAAATTGAATAAATCTTTAACTTTTTAAAAGCTAATACATTCATTTTGATAATCTGAAAAATGAGATATCAGTCAGGGGAAATTCAAACCTACAGGTTTCTGATAAATGTGGGGAGGAATTCAAGTATGAAAGTTAGAACCAGATATTTTTAACATACAAATTCCAGCCCAGCCATTTATTGAAAGTGTAACTTGGAATATATTACTTAACGTCTCTGAGCTCCATGTCCTTTCTCTCTTAAATGGAGATTATAATATCACCTTCATAGAGCTTTTGTAGGTGTTTTTTAGTTTTGTTAGATATATTTTTACAGTGCCTGGAATGATAACTATTGTCATATACTCAAGATTTTGGTTTCCATTTTCTGTGAAGTCATATGATAGTTGTCGGGTTTTTGTTTGTTTGTTTGTTTTGTGAAGTGTAGGATTGGCAGGTTGAAACAAAAAGTTTCAAAAATATTAAAAGTCTCATTAATTCAGCAAGAAAATTAAGCATGTTATCAATTTTGTTACTTTTACATATTCAGAAATACTTATAATGATAAACGTTAAAATATCATTATTTTGGTACCTAACAGTTTCTTTTGTCTGAATTTTAAACCATAATCTTTAATTATATATGACATTTCTTAGATTTATTTTGAGGATAAGGAAGATCAAGGTTTTGGGAAAAATTTGCCTTAGGTATTCTTTTCCTCAAAGGAACTAATCAGATTTGAATGTTCTTGCAAAGATTTAATTAAATATTCAGATCTAAATCCATGTCTTAAAACTGGGGATAATGAAAATCTATATTATGTTCATGAAAAATGACCACCACCCCTGCACACTCTCATATTTACAATGCCATGGAGTTGGTTACATTGTTATGACACAAAGTTGATGAGTTTCATTGTCATTGTATTTGCTTATTCGTTTGTAGTATCTTTGTAAGGGCAGAGATTACATGAGTAAAAAGAAAATATACATGTTACCAAATGCTGTGCATGCAATTTGCTAAGAATAAAAACACAGTTTGCATTTGAGACAAAATACAATCCATATATATTTCATGGGCTTAGGAATTTCAAGGGGTCACTTCTATAGGAGAGTTCCAAGGGAGTTCGAAATCTGGCCTATGATTTTTACTTTTGGCAGTGGCTTCTGAAATAAAACACAATAGCTTATAATATTTCAAAAAGTTATCCATCATCCACATTGTAAAGTGCATTTCAGTATTTTAAGCTCTGGAGTATGCCTTGAAAAATTCGCTATTCATGGGAGGTGGAAAACATGAAAAGAAAATGAAAATGGGAGACAGGGAGGGAGTTTAGGGGGGATTGGGTTCCATGTGGATGAAGAAGTTGACTGAAAATACATATGTTCCAGGAAATGTTTCGTGAGTACTGTGTTGTTAATTAAGATTTCCAAAGGTTCAGCAATACCTCAGATTCTCAGGAAGTATAATGCGGATAGCCACCATATTAAAGTTAATATTGAAGATGCCAGCAGTTTACATATACAATTTTAATAGAGGTTTACCAGAAAAATTGGTGGGAAAGCAGCTCTGTTGAAGACAGATTGGTAACTCACAGCCATATTTTACTATCACTATCTCATTGTGGTTTTTCACACTGTGGGAATTCAACTTCCAGGATCAGGAGAGAGTCTCCACTTTCATTTTAGTCTGACCACTGTTCTTCAGGGAAAGCAGAAGCTCACAAATCAAAAGTTTGCTCATGTTAAACCCCAGGAAAATATTTAAGAGGAAAATCCCTCTACATAAGCAAGGTTATCCATATAACAATAGCTGCTCTACCAAAACGTGAAACAATCCAAATAAAATCTTAACGAAATCTTATTAAGTATAAAACTACATATGTAGTGCTTCACAGAGGAGAAATTGCCGTGGGTAATTCTGTGGTGGTTTCCTACTGAGAGATACAAGCGTCTTGACTCCAACCTAAGATGAGAAGCCTTTTGCGTTGATGACTGGCATTATAAGTTGGCTGGAATTCCTTTTAGTTTATCTTCATTACAATTATAGAAGGTGTGGACCCTTATTCTATTTTTAAATGACTAAGGTCATTTTCGATAAAATTGCCTCATCAAAGAATGAGAAGTACAGGTCAGTTTTGCAGCTGGTTGAGATCTCTGTTCAATCTTTTAGATAGAGAAACATAAATTTTCAGTTTAGCTGTGATTTTCTTCATATCATGAGCGTCTCAGTGTATTTTATCCTACTCATAAACTTTCCTTGGGACTCAGTTATGTTCCCAAGTTACCATCTCAGAAAATACAGTGTAAGGAACCGGATACTATTACTGTAAATATGTCTCAGAAACAACCTAACATATAAATCCAGACTTCAAATTATTCAGTTTTGTCTAAGAGAAATATGGAGTCTCTTGAGATAAGCTTTTGGTCTCCAGGGCAAAGGTTTTATGGCAGAGTGAGTAATTTTTCAGGCTTAAGGGAAATCAGATGGGTCTCTCTTGGAAGAACAGTTTTCTGGGTGATAGCAAAGACTAAATTGATAACCTTTTTGCCATATCTTTTTGCTTTTCAAAAAATATATATGAAGGAACTTTGTCCTGAATTTGAACTCTGAAATGCCTCATAATTCTTGTATTCTCTTTTTCTTCTCTTCCTCACACTGTCACTATACTATATTTCTTATTTTTTGGTGCTTAATTCTATTTCATCGTAAGTTGAATCAACTCCTGCTAATAAGTAAAGCACGTTTAAAACATTTTCCTGTTCATGACAAAGAATGCAATAGATCTACATGTACTGATAATAAGTTAGACATAAGACATGTTAAATGGAAAAAGTAGAGGGCAGAACATGGTGGTTACTGTACTTTTGTGTTTATAAACAAGCATACAAAACATATTAGTAAGTAGGTGTACATATGTATTTATTGTATGTAAACCAGCTGTAGAGAGGCACATAGAAAATGTAACAGAAATAGCTCCCGGGGAGGAAAGGGAAACAGAAGATTAGGGATCAAAAGGAAAGGTGGGCTTGCTTTACTTTTATGTATCTGTATATACGGAGGGTACCAAAAAATGTATACACATTTTAAGAAAGGAAAAAACTGTATTTACATTGTAGTATATACCGATAACAAAAAATGAATACAAGTCATGTGTATACATTTTTTGGTACCCGCAGTTTATATAAAAGTATTATACTTGTACATATCAAACATATATATATATATATATATATATATATATATAACAAATATATATAAAACATATATGCATATTACATATATACATATATAAAAGTAAAATATACATATAAACTTATACATATATAATTTGTATTGTTTAAACTTTTTATTACATACATTTTAAAATTGAAGAATCACTACTAGAATGTATGCAGAGGTCTAAATAGTAACTGTTTTATCCTCATTTTTTAGATTGAAGTTTATTGGGGCAACAATGGTTAGTAAAATTAAATAGGTTTCAAGTGTACAATTCTGTAATACATCATCTATGTATCGCATTGTGTGTTCACCACCCAGAGTCAGTTCTCCTTCCATCACCACATATTTGACCCCTTTTACCCTCATCTAACAGTCCCTTCTCTCTCTTGCCCTCTGGTGACCACTAAACTATTGTCTTTGTCTAAGAAATTTTGTTTTGTTGTTTGTCTTGTTCGTTTGTTGCTTTCAGTTTATATCCCACATATCAGTGAAATCATATGGTTCTTGACTTTTTCTGTCTGACATTTCGCTTAGCATGATAATCTCAAGATCCATTCTCTTTCATACTTAAATTACAAACAGCCGTTTCCCAAAGTAGTGCTACACCTAAGCAGACACTCATGCATGTCTAAACAACACAAATACTTACATTTATTTTTCTAATTACTAGACATTTGTCTTTTGTTAAATGTTTTTTTGGGTATAGGGCACAAATTACAAGTATTCAATAAAGCGTTATTACTTTGGGGTTGAAATAAATTGTCATTATGTTATTTGAATAAAATACAAGCCTGTATTTGACATTCAAATAGAATGAAATTAGTTTTTAATGTCAATATATTAGATGCAGATGTGAATGCCTAACATCAGGTTTATAATTTTAAAGAGAGCTCCCATGTGTTTTGTTTTGTTTTTTTTAACTGAATGGAGAGGGTTGCTGGCAATGTCTCATACCACTGAATGGCAATGAACTTAGTATTTCAGTAAATCTTAGTCAAGCGGTTTTAATTGACCTATAAAGGGAAATGGAAGGCTTAAAGATCAGAACTATTCATCACAGAGTGGCTAAACTTGATCATTTTAGTCTGAATTATTTGGCTATCCTCTACAATATTCATTTGATTGTGTTTGTGAAGAAATGACAGATTCCTTTAAAAGCTTAGCATTGGAAAATCTCATTCATTCCTTCTTTTATCACAGAGACATTTGTCCTGAGCATTCATGGTGTTTCCACTGACAGTTCCTTTTGACACATAACCATGGTTATATCCTATGTAGTAGAGATAAAATTAGCAAGTGATTGCAAAACCTGTAGTATTCACAGGGTCATTGTTAATTAAAATATTTGCCAGTTTAAAAAGAGAAGCTATCCATCCTCCTTTTTCCTTCTATTTTGTGACAATGATTATATGTGTCTGTCCACATGGAACTCTCTTACTTAATCAGTCATGACCAGAGGTTTTGGGACAGTTTGTTTACTCTTTCTATATAGTGTTGGTCATGATTAGAGAGGATGGAGAATGTTTAATGGGTTAAATTAATTTCATTTACATTCTGGTCAAATGTTAACAAATCTGGAATGATGTTCTCATGAACCAGATTGGTATACCTCTTAAGAGCACATTAATAAATACTACAGTATTGAAAGTAGAGTTTGATGTTATATCATGAAAAAAATAAAGCAGACATTTAAATAACAAGTGAAATATGGCTCACTGAATCCCCTAAACATTTGCAACCTACTAGATAATCTAAGCAATAGGATGAATAACTTAGAGTTTTCTATTACCTTCTGTCCAGATATCATGGAAGCCAATTTGGTATTAAATTGTTGGTGTTGGGGAAGGAGTATGTTATGAAAAAAAATATAACAAAAAATCCTGAAATTTTGGAGGCTTCTGTGAGGAAACTTTCTAAGATCTTAAGTAATTTCCCTGAAGCTCGTTTACCATTCTATATTCTGTTACATACTGTGTTTAAACTCCATTATTGAAAAAATTAAATTCATATATTTGAGCCATTAGAAATACAATCCCTCCCTTCCTACGCTAATATCAACATGAGTAAACATTAGGGAGTATTTAATTCATTTTTATTGATTTATATAAATTGTGTTTGTTGTAAGTACCCTTAAAATATACAATCAAAGGTCCAGAAGTAATTCCACACACTAACAAAAATAATTTTCTGCATTTTTATTTCTGACATGTTTTCTAATTTTTCCAGTGGATAATATTGTGATGATTATTATTTTAAATAACAGGCAAATACAGCTCTTCTGAGGTTTTCCCAGACGTGGGATGTACCTTTAAATGAGTTATGTTTCTGTTCACGGGTCTTTGAAGGAGCACTGAATACAGTAATAGTGTATTAATTTTCTTATTCATATCATGGAAATCATGTTTATAAAATGTTTTTAAGTTAAGTGTATAGAAAAGAGTAGTTCATCAGTTGTCCCTGATGAGAACCTTTTGTCCAAAGGAAAATTTGGTGTGACATTTTAATTATCTAAAGTCTAATGACAAAGATAAGGAGGAATCTTGCCTTCCTTGAATCTGTTCTGCTTGTCAACAAGATGAATTTGTTTCGAGTTTTGTAATAACAAAGGACTTTTGGAGAGCTGAAAAAAGAATCGTAGGGTCTTCTAAAACTGATGCAGACTCCGCTACACCAGCTGTAGAATCTATTGAATACTTTGAGAGTATTTACTTTGGCTTGATGTTCTGTTTTGAGATGGAACAAAAAGAAGAAAAAAAAAACATTTACTAAATGAATAATACTTCCTATATTCCTTCCTAGCAAGGTCCAAAGAGGGTACCAAGGATATGATAACAAAACAATTTATAAAAAAAGACAGCATCATTATTCTCTTTCTGTTTGAATTCATCAAGTGGCTGAAATCCCAAAGGGACTGTATTGTTTCATTGGTGTGATATGTGACCTTTTTTTAAGCATTAATTTGATTAAAAATAGCTTTTCTAATGTTTCTATATTAATCAGGCAGACGCTGCTTGGATGAAGCAGCTATTTATTTTAAAAGTTGAATAGGGACTGGCTGAGGGAGGGTGCTGCCACACTCCATTTTAGAAGGTCATGAAATCTCCACCTTCTTTTTTCCCTCATCTTAAAACCAAAACAGGGCTAAGGTATTCCATTTCTTTACTTCTATCACATTAAACACTGTGCATTGCCATTTCTGAATTCCCTTTTTTTCTGTTAATGAAAACTTTTTGCCCGTGACGTGATTTACTGTATGCATGTACTGAAGTAATTGACATCTTGAAAATCTTTGTTAATTTTTTTGCAGCTGCTTATGTCAAATGCAACAGGTTTATATTTAAAATGGAAGGACTGGGAGTGCCAATTGTGAGGATACTAGAGAAATGAAAGTGTAAACAAGTAACAAGTCTGTTAATGGTAGGTAGATGGGAATACATATTGTTTGACAAGGTTAAATCTTAATTTATTTATCTAAGGATTGCTAAAATGAATCACCTATGTCTGAAGTCATAGGGGCTCAATTCTCTTCAGCAAATGTCAAGAGATAAGTTGGAAAGACAGTTTGACTTCTTGTTAAACTTTTACAAACTGCTTACCTAGGTATTTTTTTCACTTTGTATTTCCTTTTTTATAGTTACTATTGGTGGACAGCTCTCTGAAGTCTTCATAATTAAGTATTTTACCAAGTTTTGCAAAATAAATGATGGCATAATATATTCTGAACACTTTAGCAAAATATTTTGGAAATCTATTGGTTTGGGTCATGATATGTCTAATTCTTCAATTTTCATCTTACTGAGATCCCTTTCATTCCCCATTGCCATAAATGTGTATGGGATTCACCCAGTAACAATACTCTTATAGTCTTAAATTATCCTTTTGGATTAAAAAGTTTCCATTGACTACATAAAGAAAAACATCCCTATCATCACAAAGAGTCATGTTTTAAGGCTACACTGTGTGTATATGATAGACCTTTGAAAGTCAGGAAATTTAGAACTAAGACTAAAACAGTTACTTAAAGACGATTTTCCACAATTTTGTTTTTTATATTTTATTTTTTAATAAAAGGGCTATTAAATTAGAATATAAGATCAGGAAACAAAAATCATTTGAAGTAGTAGTGCAGGGCAATCAAGTTAATAATAATACATCTCAAATTCTTAAATATGTATATATACAGTAGTTTCCACTTAATCACATTTTCACTTTCGGTGGTTTCACTTACCCATTGGCCTCCACAGCCCAAAAATATTAAATGGAAATTTCCATAAGTAAACTATTCATAAGCTTTAAATTGAGCACCATTCTGAGTAGCATGATGCATATTGTGAGTTCTTCCCGGACCTGCCAGGAGGGTGAACCATTGCTTTGTCCAGTGTCTCTATGCTGTGTACACTCCTGCCTGTTAGTCACTTAGTATCTGCCTAAGTTAGCAGAAGGACTGTTGGTGGTTTTGCAACGCTGGTGTTCAAGTAGCCCTTATTTGGTTGAATAATGGCTGCAAAGATCAAGAGTAGTAGTGCTGGCAACTTGGATATGCCAAAGAAAAGCCGTAAAGTTCTTCCTCGAAGTTAAAAGGTGAAAGTTCTAGACTTAGTAAGGAAAGAAAAAATATTGCATGCTGAGGTTGCTAACATGAACAGTAAGAAAAAATCTCCTATCCCTTAAATTGTGAAGAAAGAAAAAGAAATTTTTGCTAGTTGGCAAGAGAGAGAGAACCCACATTCACATAACTTTCATTACAGTATATCATTATAATTGTTCAATATTTTATTAGTTATTGTTTTTAATCTCTTATTGTGCTTAATTTAAAAATTAAACTTTATCATAGGTATATATGTACAGAAAAAAATCCATTACACACTCTCACACACACACACACACACACACACACACACACACTGGGTTGTCAGAAAAGCCATGACATATTCTTGCAGTGAAAAACATAGAAAAAATATATGGGGCAGGTACATCTTAGGTACATCTTTGGTACATCTTAGAAAAAACCTTAAATATGAACGTTTATTTAAATACTAATTTGGTTTGTAGTTTCATCATACTATAGCTTCTTCATGTCCCCATATTTATATCTTTTTCTTACCATTTTTAGCCCTTTACTGGAGTTTTCCAAGTTATGCCTCCCTTAACCTTATCAGTCCCCCATTTCCTAAGAAGGAGGACTTCTTCATTTGCAAATATATCTAAGTGTAGTAGTGAAATTTATTTAACATACCTTGATATGAGGCTTTGGGTGGTTTTCATATCAAATAATTCTTATTTTAACTACTTTAAAAGTATCACATGTACACACTAGCATATATCCACTGTAAGAATTTCCTTGGTGCACCAGTATGGGAGCCCTTGCTATATGCAAGCCACTCTACATAGTAAGTATTTATAGAGCTTTGATGTAGTGAATTATACTTTCTGAGAAGCAAAGATTATATCAATTCTTGAGGCTAATCTGAATAGAAGTAGACTTCCCTCAGATCTATTTTCTAATGGAGTCTCTACTTACCTCTTAAATACTCCATTTTCTATCTACAGTCCCTTCTGCCCATCTGCTATGTATCATATGACCCATTTTTATTTTCCTCATAGTATGGATTTCAATCTGTGATTATCTTTCTCATTGGTTTTATCTATCTATCTATCTATCTATCTATCTATCTATCTATCTATCTATAGAATGTGTGCACCACGAGGGGAGAGTCCTTACCTGCCTTTTCTTTTTTTCACCTGTGAATCCTTCTATATCTTGAATAGTGTCTTACACAAAGCTGGTTCTCAGTAAAATCTATTCAAATAAGGAATGATGAATGAATAAATGATTGAACCAACCCACGAGTAACCTCCCATAAGCTGATAAGATATATGAGAAAGGAATTTGTGTTGTCAATAGATGATGAATTTAGGTGAAATGTGAATAGTGGGTGAGGTAATCTAAGATATGCTTATATTTGCTTCTTCTGCAAAAGTAAATGATCAACTAAAATTTATTTACTGCACAGTTCAGTACTCTTTTGTAGTTCATGTAGATGAGTCTGTATGTTATGTCATTTTTTTTTTGAAGTGAGAGGAAAAAATGAAATGTTAAACATTTCTATTTAGCAATAAATTCTAGATGCTTTCCTTTAACCTGGTAACGTTTAAAAGGCCACTGAATTTTTTAAGCCCTTTTTAACAAATACAATGGAACTTTTGTTGCCAAATCTTCCTTTATTACAAATGTATTTCAAGGAAGAATTTGAAGTGTTTTGGAATTACTGCTGTCTCTGAAATATAGGAAATGTGCTCATTAGTTTATATTTGATCATTTGAAATCTATTTGGTTACTGCTGTTAGTAGTAGGAATATAAAATTAATTCTGTTTAAATTTTCTGTGTCTTGTAATTTAAGGCAATATGTTAAGAGTAATACTTAAGGATGTTTATAAGTTGTAAGATAATGTATTTAACAAGCAAGTGAGTGAACTAAGTTTCTACTATATGTAACTTTCTACAGCATGAAACAACTGATTGCTCCTCTTCTGTTGCATGTTTGTGGCCATCTTAATCTATTTGCTTAGTGACTACAGTGAAACAAGCTTCCCCATTTCCCCCTTTTCCCTAAGCTTTGAGATTCCTTATTTTATGCATAGTAGGTAATCAGTATACGTTTAATTTAATTTATTTATTTATTCATTTATCTATTTATTTAATTGGGAAACAGTGTGTTTTTCCAGGACCCATCAGCTCTAAGTCAAATAGTTGTTTCAATCTATTTGTGGAGGATGTGGGGATCACACTGGCAGCATTGGTGTTAATGGACACTGCACTCTAACCAACTGAGCTAACTGGCTGCCCCCAATATACATTTTTTTTAAATGTGTGAAAAGACAGCCTGCTATTCTTAGGAATGTTGCCCATTGATCTCACATTATGTGAGTTTGTCAGCCTGCCATAAAAACAATATGTGATATTATTTTTCCATTTTTTTTTTTGTCAAATACATTTTATGACAATTAATTAATAAAATTCTAAGCATATGGTTTGAAAACATAAAATATTTTAAATTTACATAAAACAAAAATCCAAATCCTCAAGAAAAAAAAATTCTTGAACAGTTATATAAATGTTGAATGATTGGTCAACTTAAATAAAATATGAATAGTGGTAGAGGCTTTATGTGGATGCTAGAATATTGTCTTTGTACATCTGTTGAAGAATTGAGATTGATACATAAGGCTGAAGGTTTAATTAGAATGGTTTTGAGCGCTCTGTACAATGGCACTGGATACATGAAAAGAGTTTATATAAAGACCTTGGTACAATAGGAACAAGTTCTCTGAAGTGATTACTAGTTTGTGCAGACTCCACAGGTCTCCTAGTCTGTGCAGCCAGAGGGACTTTAATTTGAATCAGAGAAGGCAGATGATCCAGCATTCAATGGATGCTGAACGAAACATTTTCTTCTATTCTGCATCAAGGCCAGTTATTAAGATTTTACACAGTTTAATTATAATCACACACAAAAAAAAATTGAGAAGGGACTTAAGACAAATTTACTCTGTTGGTTACTTATAAGAAGTGTACTGTTTAGGATTTGAAATCTTTATGTTTGTGGCATAGAAGACATATCACTGCTTTATGTTCTTGAATAATCCATTTCAAGAATATAGAGTGAATACTTTTGAATAACTCATTGGATGGCTTTAAATGGAAAGGAATCCTCTCAATATCCAATCAAAATGTTGCTCTATAGCTAAATTCTCCCCTCCGATAACAAGAAAGGTCATTTATTATGAAGGTAATTTTTTTTTTTTAAACTGAGCCATCCTGCCACCTGTTGGCAGCTCAATGGCAACTCAGCTCCAGCTGGCATCAAACCGCCGTTGCTCAGAGCTCAGCTCGCACTCTTGAGCGAGCTCTTAACCAACTGAGCCACTCGGCGGGCCCTGAAGGTAAATTCTTAGAAACTTCTCACCTGTACTTAGCCTCCTCTTCAATGTAACCAAATAAAACTATGAACAGATATATTTGCAAATGGCTTGGTTAGAATTAAACTTAATAACCTGATTGTTAAAGCAAGCAATAAATTTAACATTTTAAAAGGTAGCAACATTTAGAAATGATAAATGCAATTATTCCAGGTGGAGGTGGATAAAGTCCAACATGCAAAATTATTCTTTGTTCCTCTTGACCATTGCATTGTTGATTTCGACTGGTCTTTTCTCTAAAAGAGTGTCTGACATGTTGTAAGCCGAAATGCATATACAGTTTTTAAATACATTCTAAAAATACATAGGAGTTATTAAAATATAGGTTAGTATATAAAATCCTAAGGTTATTGTTTAAAGTGTGTGAAATTAGCAGAGAGCTAGCTGAGCCTGATGGTTCTAATTTGAGTGCTGAGTGGCCCTTGAAAAATAATGAATTGATGCATGTTGAGGAAAGGAGTGCCTTAAACATGTGAAAACTACCATTGCAGGTTAGTACAAGCCATTTAAAATAATCATTTAAAAGGCTGAGAAAGCTCTGCTATACTAGCTAGCTGAGAATGCAAGTCATAAGTAAGATGGTGGAAATGAGGTCAGATTGAAAGAAGTTGGGCTGTGGGCAGGGCCGATCCAGGTCTTAGGTCAGCCCCTTGGGCAAATTGCCTAATCTCTCTGAGCATCAATTCCTGAGTAGTTATAGGATTCACTTAAATAATGATATAAAGTTCTTGATATATATGAATTGGGGCAATAAATGCCAAGTAAAAACAATTTTGTAACAAAAAATATGTTATGGTAGCTATGGTTTGTATGAAACTAATCATCTAATGCAATGACATATTATGCCCATCATAATTTATTAAGTAAATGACAAGTTGTCTTAATGATATCCTGATCACATCAGCCATTTTGAACATGGCATGCCCCTCCCTTCTCATGAATTTTGCAAGTGCCATTTCTATTTGGAGCTTTCTTTCCCTGGCTCATAACCTGGTTAACTCTTACTCATTTTCACACATTAGTCCAAGTTTTATTCCCTTAGGGCCAACTTCCATGATTACCTGCCTCCATCCTCCAAATCTAGATCAGTGTCCTTTGTTTTATGCTGTCTTTTGATGTCATGTTCCTTTCATTCAGAGACCTTCTCTCAATTTTTAATAATATAATTATTTGTTGAATATATTTTTTTCTCACTAGGTCACAAGTTTTATTGGGGCAAAACTTGGAGGTTTTTGCCAACCAATATATTTCTAGTATTTAACACATACTAGGTATACCATGCCATGAATGAATAAATGAATGATGTTTGTGTCCTATTCTTTCATATCATTTTTTTATATTGGATAAGAAATAAGTAAATACATATATAGTCTTTTGTTGTTACCCATCTCAAAGTTTGTCTCTGACAATTTACCAAGACCATATCTAAATATGTTACAGCAAAATAATATATGCAAACAGTATGTATAAAAATTTCTAAAAATCATCACAACACTGTATGTTCAGGCAAGAATATATAGGAATTAAATTGTTATATTTTTAGATGATTAAATAAGTCTGAAGAAAGCCTAGAAAACTGGAAAATTTTTCTTTAATGAGACATTTAAGAATCAGAATCAGGGAGAAATATTGGGGCTGAAAATGAGATCTTTAAGAAGCCAGTGAGTCAGTTTGTCATGGTGCTTCTGTTACAGATGGTGGAGAATGTGTGGACGGGGAATGTCGCTCACACTGGGGAACGGAAAGGAAAGGAACTGAGTGGAAAATAACTAGTGTTTCAGGAGAGTCAGGAAGAGGAAAAGACAGTGGGAGACCTGGCAAGAAGAAGCTAATCCATGAGGAGTTTATAAACTCAGGGGGTGGGAGAGGAGCTAAATTGAATTCTGAAAAGCTCCAGTCATTTTTCATGAAATTCAAGGATATTCATCACCTTTAACTTGAAAGCAAGGTGAAAGCCTACGTAAATATTGCTTTATCATCAGCATTTTCACCATTGCTTTACTAAGGTGTGTCTCTTCTGTCAGGGTATCCTGAAGACAACAGAATATGCGCATCTATGCGTGCACATGTACATGACACATACATGAATGTGGGAAGGATGAAATAATCTAGCACTTGAAAGTAACTGGCCCATGATAGGAAGTCCATTTAGATTAGTTTTAGCCCTTGATTCTAAGCAGTTATAAGGGTATCAAAAACATATATGTCCAACTTTTCTCCTTAGTAGCTTGTAGTCAATTTAAATACATGAAATACATTTCAATATAGATCTAAGTGTATAGAATCTTATATGAGAAATAACTTTTATAAGTCAGCATATAAATAGAAATAAACTTTTGTAAAATTGTTTTTGAAATTTTCTTAGATTGATGAATAGCTAGCATATTTTTATGTACTATGTTGGATTGTAACTTATTGGTTAAGGTTTTTCTTGAGCATGAGTAGATTGACATTTCTTTAATTGAGCATGAAATACGGTAAGCCTGTGTTTGAGACCAGCTAACATGGAAAAAATGTCATACAATATCATACATGATGATGCCTAAGAACAGTGGTATTTGTGTTAACTTTACATCCACTGTAACTTCACTAGAAGTACTATACCTCTGAAAACTAAAGCATTCAGAAAAAGAAGAGACTGATGGGGATAGCAGTTAGTGGAAATACAAACATTAGAGTTGAAGGTGAACCTTGAAATATTGAAATCTGGGGAAATACCATGGTCTTGGGAAAGAGACTTCAGACTTTAGAAAGCTCTGGCAGGAGACTCTAGGACCCAAGGCCAAGTTTTAGGACAGAATCAGTAGTTCATGACAACCCTGGGAAAACAAGAAAATGTATAATCAAGGCACAATTACTGAGAAAATTTGATTAAACTTCATTTGCTTCCATGTGAGACCTTGGCCACTGAATCTTAAGTCATGTTTACTCAGATTTTAATGTATTTCCTTTGTAGACTTTTTAAAATTTAGAATCCTCTAAATATGTTATTGTGGCTCAAGTTCTAACAAATGTGGAGTTTTTTTTAATATCATTTTTCTTTTTCTATTGTATTGAATAAATATAACACATGCTCATTTCAGAGAATTTGAAAAATACAGAAAATGTTTTAAAAACCTCTAATTCTGTTTCTTAGATAATACTCTTTTTTTTTTTTTTTTTTTTTTAGATTTTATTGGGGAATTGGGAAAGGGGAACAATGTTGGGGAATTGGGGAAGGGGAACAGCTAAGTTGTTGTCCTTCAGTCTTAGTTGTGGAGGGCGCAGCTAGCTCAGCTCCAAGTCCAGTTGCCATCAGGCCGCCCGTCTGCAGCTTGGGGCCACTCAGCTCAAGGTGCCGTGTTCAATCTTAGTTACGGGTGGGCTTAGCCCGCCATCCAATGCAGGGGTCAAACCGTCAACCTTGTTAGGAGCATGTGCTCACCAGCTGAGCCATCATGCCACCTGTTGGCAGCTCAGCTTGGACGTAACTCACTGGCCCATGTGGGAATCAAACCGGCAACCCTGTTGCTCAGAACTCACACTTTAACCAACTGAGCCACTCGGCTGGCCCAGATATTACTCTTCTTAATATACACAGGGTACCAAAAAATGTATACACATTTTAAGAAAGGAAAAAAAAACTATATTAAAATTATGCTGATAGTAACCACTTTGAGCATTAGTTTTTCCAGTATGGTTCTGTAGCAGTGTATTTTGAGGAATTGTATGTCTTGAAACAATTTTATGTTGACTTTATAAACAATAGCTTGGCTGGATATAAAAGTAGATTTATAGACATTTTTTTCCTTAGAGCTTTGATGATATTGCTTGATGATTTCTTATATCCAATTTGTGGATAAGAAACCTGATTCTTACCAGTTTCTTGATTTGATTTAGATAATCCATTCTCTCTGTCCAGAAGTGTTTAAGTTATTCTGTGTACAATCAATGTTTCTAGTCATTATTTCCATGCAATATTTAATATGCTATTTTATTTTAATTTGGTAATATTAGAAGCTTTCCAACAAAACTATGTGGAGTTTCCCCAGTACATCTTGTTAGCCCAAGGTATGTCCCATTATTATTGTCTTTTTTTTGTGTGGTACTTTACATGAATCATCTTCTAGAAGTGCTACAGGTCCTGTGGCTAACCATTGAATATATATGATACTTCATTACCATCTAATACTTCTTTTTTTTTTTTAAAGATTTTATTGGGGAATCGGGGAAGGGGAACAGACAAGTTGCTGTCCTTTTGTTCATTAGTCTTGTTGTAGAAGATGCCACTTCACTGCCCCATGTTGGTATCATCATTGCGTTCTTCCCGGGTGACGCAGATTGGTCACTGGCCATTGGATGGCCACTCACGGTGGCTCACGGCAGCCAAGTTCCAGGTCGAGTTGTCATTCACCATCTTAGCCATAGAGGGTGCAGCGTCACTAGCCCATGTGGGATCTGAACCAGCAGCCCTTCTGCTCAGAGCTCATGCTCCCAAGCCAACTCTTAACCAATGAGCCACTCAGCCAGCCCCTGATACTTCATTTATGAACAATAGGTCCCAGAGCCCACTTTGTGACATCTGCCATTGTTGTTATGACCTTGAGTCCTATAAATTACTTGTAAACCCAGACTAAACCTGCAAACAGTTGTCTTCTATGAGACATCTACCATGGTAAGGAAGTTATTGTCATAGCTATGGGCGTGCCCTACCAGCAATGGAACCAGGGAAAGAAGGGAAGTAACAGAACAGATCCCATTCACATTGTGGCTATAACTGACCCATCGGTAGGCACTCTTTGAGGACTCCCAGGAGTAACAGGGATATACTAACAAAGGGACCGTGATCATGTTAGGGTGGCAGTGTTGGTGGTTAGTGGTGAGATTATCACTAAAATTTGGGAATTAAAATATGATCTTGTTGAAGTGGGAATTTATAGATAAGAAAAAGGAGGAGGATACAATGATCCATGTGGTAATAGATTGGAATTGGAGACATCTGACTGACTTCATATTTAGTTTAATATAAATACAAAAGATTAAATATAGATTTATAGATACACATAGATACATGTGTTGGTATACACTCACGTGTGTTTCTTTGCTTTGTCAGTTCAGAGAAGCCACAAACAAAGACATTCCAGTAGCAAAGGGCATACATAGCACCCAGATCTTGATTTTTGACATCATTCTGCAGTCAAAGCCTAGCACAAATGGCTGATTCTAAAACTAGAAATGCACAAAATGATCCTGGAACATCATGTCCAATAAACTAAGGACGTTTTCAAAAAATGTAAGGCAAAACACATTGGTGGACATAACATACTGTCAAAGTGACATTCAGAATCAATTAAAACAGCTCCCAAGCTGGAACAATTTGAATAAGAAACTAAAGTAGTATTATATTATAGCCCAAAGTATGAAGTAAATAAAAAGCCATGAGTCTATACTCATAAAAATAAAGGATTGAATAAATAAATAAATTGGAATAATATACAACTTCCCATGCATAAGAATTCCAAATAAATTATGTAGATATAGGATGTTCCATCCTAAATTGGGGAATATAACTCCCACTCCTTAAGTGTGGGCTACATGTAGGGACTCTCTTCCGAAGAATATGGAAAGTGAAGGTAGGGTGAAAGAAAAACTTTATGCTGGAGAAAACTAACAAATGATACCTCAGCGGTGTGGTCAAGATCAAAATTCACAGTATTAAAACATGTCGATAGTGTTTACTTCAGATATGATGTGAGGAACATGGCACTTTACTTCTGTGGTCTTCCTCTCAAATACCTGTAACCTCAGTAGCATCAGGAGAAAAACATCAGACAAATTCAATCAACGAACAGCCTGCAAAATACCTTTCCAGTGCTCCTCAAAACTGTGAAGGTCATCAAAATCAAGGGGAGTCTGAGAAACTGACAGAGCCAGGAGGAGTCTAATCAGAAATGCCAACTAAGTAAATGTATCCTGGTATCCTGAATGAGATCCCACAACAGAAACAAACAAACAAGCAAACAAACAAAAAACACACATTAGTTAAAATCTAAGGAAATAGGGATGAAATATGGATTCCAGTTAATAATAATGTATGACCATGGATTCATTAATTGTAGCAAATATTTCATAGTAATGTAAGATGTAATAAGAGAGTAAATTGGGTGCTTAGGTATATGGAAACTCTCTGTGCCGTCTTCTCAATTTTTTGTAAATCTAAAACTTTCTCAATTTTTTTTTTAAGTTAATATGACCTGAGTATGAGGTCTCTGGCAGGTAGAGCTTAGACATGCTGATTATGTTTATTTTAATTTGTAATGGTTTTTAGGATTCTCACTGTATCTATTCTTTGCTCTACAAACAGCTTTTGGTCATCTGACTTGTTTTCCGAGAATGGCTGAGAACAATTAACGTTTATATTAACCTCATAGATTTTGATAAGATATTTATAGGAGAGACACCTGAATTTGTAGATTTTCAGTTCCCAGTTTAGCATATTTGTGTGTCTGGCTATACATACACTGTCCCAGATAGTCATTTCTTGGTTTTTATTGACTCTTCCATGGGGACGCACCTCTTAATATGAGGAATGTGACAGTGCTTGGAGATCGGCAACTCTATGCCATCAAATACAGCAGATGCTGGAGGAACTTTACGAGTTAATAAGGGAAAGGTACAGTACATTCCACGTCAAGCAATTCAACCTGAAAAGTCCCCAAGCACAAAAATTTCTCCTCTATGCCTTCAGGGAACCATGGGGTTTTAAAAGAGCAACTTGTTTTAGTAGATATCTAGATCAATTCTCTCCAGAATGCAAGGTTCTATTCACAGAATGCATATCAAATGGGAATTAAAATAATATTTGACCCACAAAGTTATATACACTGAATGAGATGTACGTGAAAATTATTCTACAACTATAAAGTGCTCCTCATATAATTATTATGTATAATTATCAGAGTTCATGGCCTTACAAGCCAGTTTTTTTTACTCTTGGTTAGCTATAACTTTTTAAAAAGTACTCTCTCATGTTAAGCATAAGTCCTGTTTCCCATAATTTTGTGGTACATAGCAAGAGACGATGAAGCCCCACAGGCGTGGGTACAAATGTTGGCCCTCCTACTTTTAGCCTGGACCTTGGATAAATGACTTCAGTTCTCTATTGTGATTTTCCTCATTGATACATAATGGTGATAATCTCTGCCTTTCGGGGATATTGTAAACGTGATCATATTTGTAAAAATGTGCCTTACTTACATGCCTAATAAATGATAGTAGTTATTTTAATATAAGCTTCCTTTTTATGACTCAGCAATAAGTAAGGGTGAATAGGAGCCCCAAGCCTTCCCAACTTCCCAAAATTACTTCGTAAAAATGTGTCTAAACCTCCATTTCAAAGTAATAAAGATGTAACAAGGGGCATACTTCCATTCCTTTTATTGTATTTCTCATTCTGGGAAGACATCAGGAGGAAGCCCGAGGGAGGAAGCCTTTCTTTGGCAAATAGCTTATGTCTTCTAATGGAGTCACATCATGTAAAACGTGACTCCCCCTAATTGTTAGGAAAATGGACAATTCTTTATGAAGACTCGATATTAAGTGAAGGGAGATAACCCTATGAGCAGGTAGGAATCCTTTAAACCTCTATGTCTAGAGCCTCTGTGAAGCAAGGTCAGACTCCTCACTGGGCAACCTCAGTAGACCCTATGTATGTAGAGAACTCGTGAATGGCACCCCCTGGAGTTGTTCCGGGCCTTGATGCTGCCTCCAGCCTACCCTGCCAATCAATGACCAGATGTTTAATAATTATCTTTTAGGTATAATTTCTAGATATTTGTGCTTTCATCTTTCCTTCAGGTTAACTTACTGGATCTCAAATATGAGTGTGCAGTTACATGAGGCTTTTTTTTTTTATGGGCATGACACTTTTTTTTAAGGGATTTTTTATTATAGTATTTTGACTTCAGAAAGAGCCCTTACAATTGGTCTTTCTACCTACTCCCCTCCAACACTTGATTCCGCTGTGTTCCCAGGTGAAATCTCAAGTCACTGCAGTGTTTGCTAATGCTCAGTAGCTCAGCTGGATTCTTCCAGGAAGTGTATTGTATATCTGGATCAGATTTAATCATCGATCAGCATTCATTGAAAATGGTAGTCAGTCTTTTACAGTTTTCCCACTAGTCAACAAACTTCTTTGAAGTTATATCTGGTTAAAGAGATATTTTCTTCTAACATGTTTACTAAGCAAGAGAGTGTGAAAGAGAGCTTGCATACTGACCAACATATTTCCCATTAAAGCCTATTTTCTTCGTCTCAAAGATGTCTCTGCTGTGTTGGGTTCCTGCTCTGACTTTTAGTTACTCCGTTGGTTTTCTGTCTCTCTTAACTTTCAATGTACCATAGGGAAATTGGAAATCACAGGTCCAGCTGAGAATCTTTCCTAGAAAAGAGTGATTATACTTTCCTGCCATTATTTTATAAAAGAGACACAAAACAAGTTACATTTGGCCACCTGATGTATTTTTTTCATGAGATCTTGTATTAATTTCAAAGAGAGCCCAAAGTAACCTCTTTGGGAGGCCAAGCACTCACTGTAGCTTTGATACTTGTTTATTATATTGTAGCTCCTACTAAAAGGAAGCAGAGCTTTGTTCTAAGACCAGTTGGTTAATTTAATAACTGAGTGGCCTTCAGTATGGTGCCTAGAAGCAAATCTTGGTCAATGGTAGCTCGGGTTATTTCCTTATTTTTGCAATTCTCAGATTCACGATCCACTTACCAAAACTTTAGAAGAAGGAAAAGATATGTTGACAATACCAGGCTATGAGATGTACACCATTTTCAGAAATATTGTTACAAAAAGTCATGTCTTATCATAGGTATACTGATAAGGATGATGATGATGATGATGACGGTGGTGGTGATGATAGATGGAACATTTTTGAAACCTTTATTATTGGAAAAGTCTATGAGTATATTTATGGAACATAATATCTACCATGGCTACTCTGTCATGTCAAATTTTATGTCACTAGCTTTCAGGTAAATGAGTCCAGCTATTTAATTATCTCATCATTATTCCTGAAAATATGAGATTATCCCTATATATGTTAGAAAAAATTTAATATATTAAGCTTCCGAGGAGTTAATAAGTGATATTTTAGTGAAGTATGATTGGGTTCCCCCATTTATGTCTCAGAGTCACAGAGTGTGAAAACTCTTAGAATTCAGCGGTCTACGTATACAAATGATCAGTCTGAATTCTAGGGAAACTAAGTAGTTTGCCAAAGGTTGTACTGAGACATATTTTTTTGTAGCTATGTATGTATATATGCCCCTTATTTTCAGGGGAAAAAATGATAGCATCTCACAGCAGTACCGTGTGCAGAATAGTGCTCAATAAATGCATGACAGTTCATTGTACAGTAAATATCTGCATAGAAATCGAAGTTATATTGGTCATATATGGAGGTTGCTTGTGTTTTTATTTATTTAGCAAATAGTTATCAAATGCCTCCCATTTGTAGTACACAACAGACTTGCCAAAGGTGACATAGGTATGAGGGATGAATTCAGGATTGAAATCCAGGATTGCCTGACTCCAACAGCCAATAACTTTTTCTTCAATTAAAGTACAGTTGAAATATAATAGTATATGAGTTTCTGGTGTACGAGATAGTTATTCAACATTTATATACCTTATAAATGTAGTAGCAGCAGTTACTGTGTATTGACCTTATTCCCTATGCTGTACATTACATCCTCATGACTTATTCATTTTATAACTAGAATTTTGTACCTATTATTCCCCTTCACCTTTTCACCCACCTCCCAACTCCCTGCTCTCTGGTGGCCATAAGTTTGTTTTTTGTATCTGTGAGTCTATTTCTGTTTTGTTTTGTCATTTCATTTGCTTTGTTTCTTAGAGTCCACATATAAGCTAAATCATATGGTATGTATCCTTCTCTCTCTTAGCATAATACCCTCTATGTCCATCCATGTTGTTGAAAATTTCATTTTCAAGATTTTACTTTTTATGGCTGAATAATACTCCATTTTATATACATACCATATCTTCTTAATCCATTCATCTATTGATGGACAATTAGGTAGCTTCCATATTTTGGCTATTGTGAATAATGCTGCAGTGAACAAAGCAGGTTATTTGCTTTTTACAATTTGTGTCTGTACTGTATACCCCAGTGGAATATTTTTGTGAATCAAACATTTTAAGAATATACTCTGATCTTCCATTGGAAGTGAGTGGTAGTATTCATTCTAAATTCCTCTACCTATAGCCATCTCTACCCCTTAGTTTCTCTGTTGAGTAGTTAGTGATCTGTTAACATGCATTTTAAATACATTGGATCACATTCCTAAAAGAACATTGCTGGAGCAAAATAACCTACTTGCAATTGGAGTCATTCCCTAACTTTCCAGTTGCTTATAACTAATTTTAATCCAAAGAGAGACATAGGTCCAGTTCCATGATCTTTCTCACGTTTTTGACAACAAGAGCAATTAAATCTTTCGGTTAACAATATTTTTATTTAAAGAAATATACAATTTAGGGGGGGCAATTACTTCTTTCAGTTCAAAGCAACATCATTTATCTATTTATATAAGCCTAATACCTATTCCCCATTCTCAGTATCCAATCAATTACCAAGTCTTGCTTATTTTCTGTCTTAAATATTTCGTCAATCCCTTGCTATCTCATCTGTCTCTGCTATCACTGCCGTAGTTCCACACATTATCATCTTTCATTTGTACTCTCCAAAGGCATTATGAGGATATTCCTAATCCAGTTTTACTATCTCCCAACAGATCTTTCAACTGCTGCCTGAGAAATGTAAATATGATCATACTGCATCTCTGTGAATGCGACCAACTGCCCTAGGGAGAGGTTCCATTTGCAAAGCATGGCACACAGAAATGTGATCTTGTCCTTGCATTCATTTACAGCCTCGTTTCTTTGCTCCAGTAGCACTGAATGTCTTCTTCTCACACAACCTGCTGTTTAGTGGTTAAGCTTTTCCCCCAGTTCCTTTGAACTTCTGTGCCTTCTCCCACCATTACCACAATGTATGTGTCTCTATTTCAGACACAACATATTATAATGAATATATATTATCCATCTCTTTGTCTAACACAGACTATAAGTCCCTCAATGACAAGCCCATGCTTTATTCATATTTTATCAATGGGTATAATTTATTTCAAGTTAAAAATATCTCAAATTATAATTCATAGCTTTATGGTAGAAGAAAATTCTAGTCCTCAAATGAGCCTCTGAAAATATGTCCAATAGTTATACCATTCATATGCATCTAATATCTTCTCCAGTATATACAAAGAACAGCTATTATAAATTGGGAGCTGTATACTATATTATACATTATGCGTTATGTATTATAAATTTAGACATGCGATAGTTACCACTCTTGTCCCGTAACTGCCTGAGGTTTGGCTTGGGTAGCTACGCATATTCAAAACTGAAATCAAACCCAGTGAGAGGGAGAAATAAGAGAAATAATCCTAAGAATTAGAACTGAATCTTTGAATTATATTTATGTTAGTCTCATAAGGCTTTGGCTTATAAATTCTTGTTCTAAACAAATTATAATTCAAATTCAATTAAATCTGAATCCTTGGTTACATTTTTAATGATTAAATGCCTGAGAACTTTACCATTTGCAGTCTATTTTAATTTCTTTTAATTTTAAAGAAATTATGAAATAAAGAAATATAATCGCTATGCCCTAGCCCATAAGTACTTCATATGTATTGTAGTTACCCATGGTTGGAATTAGAAAAACATGTCTATCTCTTACTTTTCCTTTTTAGTTTAGAGAACATCTCTTTTCCTTTGATATTTATGCAGTAACAGTTTGTTCTATTTTGACTTAGAAAAAATCCCTAAATCTCACTATATCAACTATAAGATTAGAATTTAAAGCATGTAGATGACGTTTTGCACAGAGTAGGCACTCCACAGTAAGTGTCCATTGGATACATCCCAAAGTGTCTTTCACTGCTATCTAGCTCTGAACTCTGTAGAAAAGCTGCAAATTCTGAAAGTAGCCTCAAGTTCCATCAACATCTGAAATGCCAACAACGTTTCAGAAACCAGTTCAAAGGGGAGGAATCATGCCCAGTAGTCTAACATGATAAATGATTTAATAATTTAGACACAAGATAGTTTTCCAAAGCAGCCTGCAGTTACTCAAATATTCCCACCCTTTCTTCTCTTAAGCAAGAGTATCCCATCTCATAAGTAGGACTCCCTGTTAGTTTGGTGCTCATGATGAAATATTAGAACTTTTCCTTGGTATTTCTGCCTTAAAAATTGAAGCAAACTGAAATAACAAAATAAATATATTTTCTGAGTGATTTAGAGATGGTCTTCTATATCTATGCTATGATTCAGTATGAATTTACTACCAAAAATTATTTTGATATTAACTCAGTAAATGTTTCTGTGGTATGCATTATTTTCATCTTATGTTGAACTCAAAATATTTCAAAGTGCCTTGTCTCACATCTGTATGTCACCTCTTTGGTGGTAGTGGCTATCTTCTCTTACTCTCAAATCTAGAGTTTGTTTTTGTTTTTTGTTTTTGGACTCAAACAAATTTACAGTCCTATTACTTGTGGCATGTTACGTTTGTTGAAATACTAACAATCTAAGTGAAAGTGACTAAATATGATACACTATATCATGTAAATCACAACCAGAACTAGCAATTTAACACTTGTGCAATGAATCAAGTTGAGTTGAAGGACCCGTGTAAAATCCCAAAAGCCAACAGCTGTACAGATGGCATTGGAGTCCTGCTTTCCAGTCTAATGCACTTCTGTTAACACTGTGGTACCTACCTCGATGTATTCATCCTAAGTGCTGGCGTTCCCTTGTCCATTTATTTTCCTCCACTTTAAGGGTGTCATTGATCCCTTCATGTTCTTCTCTTTGCTGCTCTGTGAACTGGAGCCTTGTTAGTGTGATTCCTCATCTACTAGTCTAGCAGAAGCCTCTGAGAAAGCAAGTCATCCATCAACTTTGTCAGTTTCACAGAAGTGTCTCAAACTTACTGACCATGGAACACTTTTATGATAATAGTTTTGGGTCAGATTACTATAGTAAAAAGATACTCGCAGGTGTTAGGTAGAAATAATTCAAACTAATATTAAAATAGAGTCAAAAATGATCTTATTAAGTACTTGCTTAATAAATTATCAATATATGACTTCTGTTTATGATACAATAAAGATGTTGAACTTGTAAACCCACGACATAACCTATAATCACTGAATAGAATCATCCAATAAAATGGACAGTTAATAAATACTGTCCATATCTTCTTGCTGAAGGCAATTTATTTCTATTTGCATCAGATGACGATCACCAAGATTTTCCCTAAGTTCATAGAGGAGGCAAACTCTAGAATCAGACTCTCTGGATTTCATTTTAACTTTACCATTTACTACCTGTGTGATTTTTGAGAAAATGATTTAAGTCTGTTAAGCTTCATTTTCTTTATCTTAATAAGAAAATAGATATTACATGCTTCGTACAGTACTTGATAAAAAAGTAATAAATATGTTAGTTGTTAGAAAGGAAAAGGAGAGAGTTAATGATTATTGGGTAGGTAACTAACTTTGATATTAATTAAGTAGGTAAGGTAACAATATCCATAAGTGTGGAGTTTCATGATAATCATTCATTGTCATTAAGTCACAACTATTAGTATCTCACTGGCTGTCAGTTTTCTGAAGAACAGTGTTTAGAAATACAGTAAAACCTTGGATTGCAAGTAATGTGGTTTGCGAGTGTTCTGCAAGACGAGCGAACATTTCTAATACATTTTAACTTGGTAAATGAGAGATGTCTTGCAATATGAGTAGCTTGTTTCTGGAACAAATTGTGTTCACAAACCAAGGTATTATTGCACTTACAAATATAAGAATGTCTTTTATATCTATCTAAAGCATTTTTCTTACACGGTGTAGAGGAGGTCTTTTAAAATGTAAAACAAGATTTAAAGGAACATAAAGGGAATAAGAAAAGAATTTCAGTATCTTTAAGAACTTCAGGAATGATCTAAGTAGTCAACTACATCTAACATCATGCCATAAATTTTCTAATCTCAAAATTTATGGAGGTCTCACTCTATCAAAATAAACACTTTCTTTGGAGTTTATTGTTAACTCAGACTTTTTCTGCTGCTCAATATGGAGTTTTTCCTCAACATAAAATTTAGGAGAATAATTAAGATTGTTAAAAAAGAAGGAAAAAAGAAAAGACCCCACTGAAGTTCATAATTCTAACATAGCTATAGGAATTAAGCTGCATTGAGTATTATATTGATTTTGTCTTACATGTATAATAAGAAAGCATCTTATTAAAAGTGACTTGATAAAAATAAAGTCTATTAATATAAAAAAGAACAGATATTGAGTCTAAGTAAAAGGGGGTAATTGGAACTGTGCAGGCAAGCCTCATCTGAATGAGGTTTGCTCAGACATGAAATGAAGGTTTCGGGATCATAGCCTTAGTTGGTGAGAACCATCCCTTGCTCCAAGAAGGCTTTAGCATAGTGACTTCTGCAACTTTGACCAGAATCTTTCCAGTGATGCTTTAAGCAGAGTGAGTTTTTCAGAGAAGCATCTCAAGGTGCTTTTAATTGTTGCTACTAAAATGAAAACTCCAATGTAATCATAACATTCCTGTCCTCTGTCTAGCTACACTAATGCATTCCAAGAAGTAGAGCAAGGGCACCCATTTCCTGCACCAAATACCAAGGATTCCATAGGACAATTTATTTTGCCCATGGGACCTCTGCTTTCTTTTAAGCAACTCCTTGACACTGACCTGGTCTCACATCTCAGACATGTGATTGGATCACCTGGATCCCAGAACTTCAGCTTCCTTTTTACCTCCTGACTTCCAGAAATGACAGCAGATTTACTTTGGAATGTTGACTTTGGCACTTTGCCTCTCACTTTCCCAGATATTATTCCAATTAACTAACAAGATGCTGTTGTCACTGCCCTCCCAGCATTACAATTATGAATATAACCTAGAAAGGTTTCTCTGTCTAAAATAAGATTCAAACTACAAGCCAAGATAAAAGATAGAAAAAATATACATCTGTTATATATCTTTAAGTCTTGCTCTAAGTGGTATTTCATGTTAATATAAAAATGTCAGTAATTTGGGTTTGGAAAACTATCTATACTGATAGTGAAGCACAGGCTTGATTATTAAAAGAAAAGGAAAACCCTTGGGATTTCATTATTTTAGCCAACCCTACCGACTGCAGCTAGCAGAAAGAATGAGCCAACATCTAGCACAGAACTGTAATCTCAAAAGAAATGTTTACAGGGGCCAGACAAGAAGAGTAAATGTGTGAAAAGCGCTGGTTATAAGAGGCAACAGGGTATGGTGAGGAGAACTGGTTAACTGGAAAGTACAGGCTCCATAATAAAGGGACAGTGCCAGCTCACTGCTGTTACATAAGAATGTGGGCCCCGCATTGCCAGATCTTCCCAATTCTCAAAAGAAGCCAGAAATTTGGAATTATGCATGAAATATGCTGAGTTTTTAAAACTAGCTAAAATCATTTTTGTACACTGTGCCTGCCAAACGCAGCATCTTGGAAGACCTCGGTGCAGCTTACCACCTCTGAGCTAGCAGATATTTTCCACATATTCCTATTTTCTGCACACCAAACACCCTGTCTGTACAGGAGTAATTCATTAAAATAGTAACAATGTAGGGCACATTTGAAATAACTGTAAGATGATGAATTCTGATAGAAGAAAATGAGATAAGAAAAAGACAGCAATGTTTCTTGAAAAAGATGTATTTTCACAGATTCATCCAATAGGGGCCTCGCATGCTAGGACCCAAGGGTACAGTGAAAGATAAGGATATCAAATATGAACACAGAGTAATAGGAACCAAATAGGTGCGAAGTCAACAGAGACTTCCTGGTTTGTCTAGGGCTGTCCCAATTTAAAATGATTTTAAGAAGAAGGAATTGGTGGTGTGGGTGTGAGTGTGTATTTTTTGTGGGAAGAAGGAATAGAGTAATAGATCATAGATGGTGTAATTTTCAAAACTTGACAATCGTTCATTTCATGGTACATAGTAAAGTGAACATGTTTTGAGTCTTAGGCATGCCGCAGGATAGAAAACTGAGAATAATACTGTTCAAATACAAGATAAGTATTTTGATTAGAATCTGCCTGTCTGTTCTTTTGGCTTTGAATTTTTGTTGTTAATGTTCTCAGCGGTTCTATTCTCAATAAAAAGAATTTTACCCCTGAGGTTGTATAAAACATATTAGCAGTTTTATATTTTCTTTAATATTTAAAAATGTCTACTTTAAGTAGGCATCATTATTCCGTTTCAAATCTGCTTTTCTTCCAGGCTACTCCACCCTATACTAATATATATCCTTTACACACACAAAAAAATTATGTCTGGAAACGTTTACCCAAATGTTCCTTTTTAAACAAAATATACAGATCTGATAAGAGGAGTCATATTCCCCATTCCTTTGCAAAGGGTGCATATAAAAGTATAAATTATGATTCATAACTACTGAAAGTAGGATTTAATTTTCTTCTGACCTTTTGTGGCCTTTTAGTGTGCCTCTTAATCTTAATTTTCAGTAAAACATTTTTAAAAACTTATGCTACTAGGACAATGGAAATTTGTCACAACATTGAGAAAGTGCTAATGTTAGAAAAATAATGAATTAAGCAATACATAGTAAGGCTGAATTTTTTATTTTAATTTTATCATCTTATACCACAAACCAAAATCTTTATGAAGAGGCAGATCACTATAGACCCATTCTCAGGCCACAAATTTCATCTAAAAAATTGACTATAAACCTGTGGGTTCACTGTAGAGACAAATAAATACATTTCATGGACCTGCCTGCATGTTAAAACCAGTTTAATAGTGGAAATATTAATGTAACAAAATGGGATATTGCCAAAGTATTACAAAAAAAAAAAAGTCCTTGATTCTGAGTCTCTGTTTCCAATTAGAAATTTAGTTCATAGTACTGTTAGCCAGGTACTTACAATAGATACTAGAAATAGATGGTTCAATGACACCAGGTGTTTCTAAGCCAAAACTTTAAAGGGGATTGGAGGTCCAGCCGACTTGCTCAGTTGGTTAAGAGCTCGCTCAAAAGTGCGAGCTGAGCTCTGAGCAACAGCAGTTCGATGCGCAGACTGAGCTGAGCTGCCGCTGATCTGCCAACAGGTGGCAGGATAGCTCACTTAAAAATAAATAAAGGGGATTGGCAGATAATATCAATGGTTGATATGAACAAAGTGTACAACATGATACAACCTAGTCTAAGTTTCTTTTCTCGGTTTTGACAGAGACGGGCACGGAAAAATATTTCTCTACTAAACAAAATCAATACAACTAAATGATGACTAACAAATGGCCCCTGCCTTTGTCAGAGATATACTTGGTAGTGAAAGAGGTTGTGGGGGGCTGGAAGGAGCATGTCTCCCCTATGGGCGTAACTCACTCAGCTCCAGCTGATGGTTGACCTGTTCAACTTCAGCCACAGCGATTCCAGCTCCCCCAGGATTTTTAGGGAGCCGGGAAACCCAATCTTTATGTGAAGTCTCTTAGTTTTTAAATGTCAATTTTAAATTATGTGCACCACACAGAGCAAAGCTGTAGATCATGGCCCATGGGAGACCAATGAACAGCCACAGAAGACCTATTTTGGCCCCTCACGTTGCTTACAAACCAGTACTGCACTGGTTAAATATGGACCAGTGGCAGAGGCATCTCTGAGCTTGTTAAAATTGCAGAAACTCTGACTGTGCCCATGACCTATGGAAACAAGCTCTGATCTAGAAAAGCATCAAAAAGAACAAATTGATTTTTTTCTAAAGGCCGTGCCTTTGAATCTTTGGTCCTTCCCTTTTTCTTCTTGTGCTTTTGCCATGTCCACTGTTGACTATCGTTGGTACTTGATCTGTCCAGGAGAACAGCTCAACTAGACTCTCCTGGGAGTGAATATGAAATTATTCCAGGGCATTTCAGTGAATGACTGGTGCATACGGTCACATCACATCACTCCTTCAACTTGGTAAAAGGGTTGCGTATTTACTGGGAGTCTCCATGTGATCCTGGAGTCAAAATGAATCTGACCTCATTCTCCATAGCTCTTTCTTGCCATTTTGCCTCATCTTCACTCTCTCATATTTCTTTTACTCAGAAACAAAGCAGTTTTTTCCTTGCTTTGCTAGATAAGCCTTGCTTACCCCTCTGTCCACTTCAGTTTCAAGTTACTTTGTTACAGCAACTTGAATTGCAAGCCTGTAGGATATCATGGCTTTAGCATATCTGGCTGCTGTGACCTTTTCTTCCTCTATGAAATGTACGTATGGTCTGCATCAGCCAATCCTGGATGCTTATCTTATACTTTTCTTCTTGTATATTAGCAGATTGTGTGTGTGTGTGTGTGTGGGTGTGGGTGTGTGGGTGTGTGTGTAGGTATGTATAATATGTCTGTGTTCATTGGTATTCATGTTATTTAAAGCATTGTGGGAATTGTGTACAATTCTAATAAGGTCTCAAGAGAAGAAATTGATGAATTTCCGATGGATTCTAGTCTCATTGAGCTCACCTTCCAGTCTCACACCTCTTTTGTTTCTTCAAAGCCCTGTTTCCAAGCAGTCCATATCTCAGCTGGTCTTACACTGGAGTGCTTTAATTCGCCAGTAATTTTTATTATTAGTACCTATTTTAATTTGGCATTTTATTGCTTTGGAAATTTATATTCTATTTGTTTCTTATAGCAAACATAGGTGTCTGCATTTTGATTACATGGAGAAGATTGTGATGATTGTGGAAATTAGCTAAGTAGACAAAGACCACACACACTTGAACCAGCCCTGAATTCCTGGCCTTTGGGATTTATCGGGATCGTGTTGTTTGTTTGTTTTTTGTTTGTTTGTTTTGTTTTTAATTTTTTTTTTTTTTAATTTTAGCTGAGCCATCCTGCCACCTGTTGGCAGCTCAGCAGCAACTCAGCTCAGGCTGGCATCGAACCGCTGTTGCTCAGAGATCAGCTCGCACCCTTGAGTGAGCTCTTAACTAATTGAGCCACTCGGCCGGCCCTATCGGGATCATGTTGTATCATTGTTTCCCGCCCAAGCAGGGTAAAGAAAGCTCCTTATAACACATTTGTATTTCATTTTACTCTCATCAAACTAGTCAAGCCAATTGAATATGTGTTTGGTTGTTTTTTTTTGTTTGTTTTTTTTTAAGATTTTATTGGGGAATCGGGGAAGGGGAACAGACAAGTTGCTGTCTTTTTGTTCTTCAGCCTAGTTGCGGAGGACGTTGCTTCACTTGGCCCATGTTGGTATCATCATTGCGTTCTTCCTGGATGAGGCAGATTTTTCACCGGCCTCTGGATGGTCGCTCACTGCAGCTATTGGCAGCTCATGCTGGCTGCCAGCCACTCAAGCCGGCTGCTGGCAACTCACTGTAGCCTATGGCAGCCCACTGCAGCAGGGGCTGCAGCCTACACCATCGCCGGGGCTCGCAGCCCACCTCCAGGTGGAGCTGCTGTTAGCTGTAGAGTGCAGTGTCACCGGCCCTCAAATGTGGGATCCGAACCTAGGCCTCTGGCATCCCCAAAACAGCTCTTATCCAATGTGCCACTCGGCCGGCCCTGAATATGTTTTCATCCTGCTACAAACCTAAGTTTAATATAAGTGAAAGCATAAAGTTTTCCGAATTTTCTGACACCTCCTACATAGGCGACAGGAGGGGAGGCAAGGATGCCACCGAGCTTTTAGATTGGTCAGTGGAAGGATACAGTTGCCATGCAGTGATGGGGAAGAATGCAAGAGGAGCCAGCTTGGATGAGATAGGGAGCAGCATCTCAATTTTGGAAATATTAAATTTGAGATGTGTATTAGTCAGCGTTCTCCAGAGGAACAGACACAAAAGCATGTGTATATATAGAGGTTTATTATAAGGCACTGGCTCGTGATGTTATGGAGACTGAGAAGTCCCACAGTTCTCCACCCACAAGCTGGAGACCCAGAAGAGCCTGTGGTGCAGTCCACAGGCCTGGGAGCCAGAAACCCAATAGCGTAGATTCCAGGCTGCGTCTGTAGGCCTGAGACCCAGGGGTGCAAAGGGCAGGAGAAGATCAGTGTCCTGTCTTAATCAGTGAGGCAGAGAGTGGATGCAATCTTCCTTTACCTTTTTGTTCTCTGCAGGCTCTCAAAGGATGGATAGCTGCCCACATTGGGGAAGGCCATCAGTTCAAAATTCTTTTCAGAAAAACCCTAATGGTCACACTCAGAAATAAGATTTTACCAGATACCTGGGCATCTTGTGGCCCCATCAAGTTGACACATAAAATTAACTCTCACAAGATGCATTTTGAATATTCAAATAGAGACATGGGTTAGCAGTTGGAAATACACAGCTGGAATTCAAAGGGGATGATAACTATGGTTAATTTTGGAGTGATCATGTGTGGGTTAGTAGGGGAAGCCATGAAACTTGAAATCTCCAAGCGAGGGAGTGTACATTGAGAAGAAAAGAGGTTTACTACTGATACTAGAGGAATGCCAATGTTTAAAGATCAGGGGGATGAGGGGGGAAAAAAATATCAGTGGAAACTAACAAGGAGCAGCCAGGGAGGCAGGAGGAAAACCTAGAGACTGTGTCATCCTGGAAGCTGAGTGAAGGAGGGGTTCAGGGAGGAGAGAATGATCAGCTCTATCAGATGTTGCTGACAAGTTCAAGTGGATGAGAACTAAAGACTGGCCAGTGAAGTTAACACTTGGAAGTTTTTACTGACCTTGATAAAGGAAGTGTATAGAGAGGGATGGAAGATGGTTTCATGAACTGCACTGTATAGTGTTTTATGAGGATCAGATTCTAAGGAGACAGGATGATCTATCCAAGCTTCTGAGGAGTCTGATATAAACTGGTTATCCCTACGGGTTTAATGTGAATTTTAGAGCAGGAAAGGGTACGGAATCTAAAATTTTAATCGTCTATGAATCATAAAGTGAGGCATATTTTATGTGTTCAAATTTAAAACTTTGTATATTTTTTCACAATATTTGTTTTTCTTTTCTTTTTTAAAGATTTTATTGGGGAATTGGGGGAGGGGAACAGTGTTATGGAATTGGGGAAGGGGAACAGTCAAGTTGTTGTCCTTCAATCTTAGTTGTGGAGGGTGCAGCTAGCTCAGCTCCAAGTTCAGTCATCATCTAGCCGCTCGTGGGCAGCTCACAGCTGCTAGCTTAAGGCTGCTAGCTTAAGGTGCCGTGTTCAGTCTTAGTTGTGGGTGGGCATTGCCCACCATCCGATGTGGGAGTCAAACTGACTATCTTGTTAGGAGCACGTGCTCTTACCAGTTGAGCCATCCTGCCGCCTGTTGGTAGCTCAGTGGCAGCTCAGCTCCAGCGCAGCTCACTGGACCATGTGGGAATCGAACCTGTGACCCTGTTGCTCAGAGCTCATGCTCTTAACCAACTGAGCCACTCGGCCGGCCCCCACAATAAATATTTTATACACCAGCTACCAGAGACTCAAACCTTCGTCAACTTAACTTCGATTCCTAATGTCTGCTTTTCTGCTGTTTGTTCTAATGTTTCCTCTGCTATGTACCATTGCCCTTCTTTTCTTTGGCTACTCTCTTCAAATTTTGACTGTCTTTTTCTTCTTGTAGCAGACCTCCAAATCTGCTGAATAGACTTCTCAGTAGAAGAGACTATTTTGTTCTCATCAAATTCCTCTTAAGTTAGGGTCCATGACAGCTTCCATGCCTGCCTCTGTGCTCCTTCATGGAAAGAGAACCTGATAGTTTTATTGCTTGGCTTGTGTGATTGCTTTCAGTATGCTGTCCTAAACTCTGCTCCCACAAGCTAGCAACCTTGAGGACAGAGAAGGCACACATTTTGAACATGAGGAAAATTTAACACCATTAACATCAGCAGTTATAAAACTCCCTTGGTTCTAGTGTGGAAAATGAAGCTCTCCCGGGATGCCTCACTCTTTATAACTCCCCAAACGTGGACTCTCCTTACCAGAGAACATTTCTTTTCTCGTTCTTTGAGTCAATCAGAAAACTTTTTTCAGATTGAATTTGTCACTGCCCTTTTCTTCCAGTCTCAGCTGAGCTACTCTGGTTCTTAGAGAGGATTCTTCTCTTCTTTAGTTTCTTTTTGGAGTTCCTGCATTTGCTTGAATATGCAGCTCTGAAAATTCCGCAGCAATATCTTCCTGTCATACCCCCTGGATTTAGCAATAGTCACCCACCATATGCTTATACATGGTGATTTGGGAAGAAGAGATGGAGGGGTATGAAGTGATTTCATCACAGTTATCTTTACCTTTATTCCTATCTCTGAAACAAATGCTTTATATTCTTAATGTTTATTTCTGGCATTATATTTTTGTTGTTATACATTGTTTAAAGAAAATCTTCTGAATCTTTGACTTGATATTTTATTGATGGTGGTGTTTCTCTGAATTATTTTTCTTACTTAATCCTCTCTAATTAGGACACTGCTATACCTGAAATTGGCTTCTAAAATGACTATGCTCGCTCTATGAATTGGTTAGTTCCACCAAACCCACAGTTTGACTGGCTGGTCAGCCATTTCATTGAATGAGCCATATTGGTGTTTTTTATGGTTGTTGTAGAGACAGCCCCTATAAAAAATTCAATAAAGATGAACCCAAAAGGTAGGTGGTCATGAAAACCAAGTCAACAGGGAATGGCAAAGCACAGCAGTACTTATTAAATTTACTTTAGAACTCCTGCCAAATTCTCTTAATTCTATCCTAACTTAATTTGGGCTTAAGACCAAAAGTTGTTTTCATACTATTTCATTATACTCCTGTCTACTCTAATTTTCCTTCTACACTTTATCCACACAAGAGTTGGTGACGTTATCCTGCTGTGCTGGTCATGCCACATGGTTAATTAATTTGAGCAAGTTTCTTGTTTTAAAAAATATTACCAAAGAGATCTGGAATATGTATGTATTCAACATACAAATGAAGGAATGAGAAGTTATTCTCATATTTATTGCTCAGTGATCATAAAGCCAATATGTTCTTCCATTCATCACTAGATGCTTTTGACTATATCTGAAATTATTTTATTAATCTCCCCCCCACCCCCCTTTGGCATAACAAAATGTTATCTGTATCTTTAAGGTCTTGGTGCCTTTTAAATATCAACAGGAATCTCAAAATTCAGATTCAAGATCATTTGATGTATTAAAAGCTATTGTATTAAAAGCTATAGAAATTACTTTGGGGAAAAATCCAAAATATATCATTTCTATTTGTACTTATTATTGATAGGATACAAGGGGGGGAAGTAGTTTTCTTTTCCATGCATTTTTTTTTACATAATCAGTGAATGATTTTGTTTGAAAGGAATTCTCTTTAGATTTTAGATCATTACTTCAAATACTATACTTGTGGGGGTAAAGAGTACCATATAATTTTAAAAGTAGAGAGACATTCGAACTGCATAAGCCAAATTATAGGATGGTGAGAACCTAGAAAACTTGAGTGATTTGTCAAAGTTATGAAAGTTTGGTGCTATAACTGCTTGTATTTTGTTTTGTGTTGTTTTTTACATTTATTTTCAAATATGCATTCAGTTCATATATTAGTTATAGATTTACATCCACTCGATTTTATCTTCACATTTAATTCATTCCTCTTGAAAGCTTTTCGAATTACCCGTAATGCAACTCAGAATTTAGAAATAATACGATTGTCTTTTATAACAATCATCATTATTTTACTGCTTAACAAAAACTATATTAATTATGGCTGGCCAGATACATAAAAATATTAACATAGATATTACCACCATAATTTATTGTTGTGTGTTGATCACAATGGGAGCTTTTTGAGCTAACTAGAACATTTGAGATTGCTGTTATGTCATGAGTTCCTGCTAGCTCCCTTCACTTTTCTGATTACTGTAGACAGCATTCCATGAGAACTTGCCCCTTCTGGTCACTTCTGATTAGATAAAGGGTGGACTTTTGATCCAAGCTATGTCAATTCTATTTCTTCCCCCTGGAAACTGTGAACCATGGGTGTAAGTAGCTAGCTGTAGGCACTGGGTATATTAGTTCAGATATATCAGATCTGAATTTCCCATGGACATACAGAACAGAGAAATCCAATTCACCCCATAAGAGAAGAATGAGGCCAAGAAAACCAGGCCTGAAAAATATTAGAGACAAGGGCAGAGAAGGGAGAGGAGCAAGAAGAAGAGTTGGGAGGAGGGGAGGATAAGAGAAAAGTGGGGAGGAGGGGAGGAGATGGGCGAGGAAGGGAGAGAACACAAGGGAGCTTTTATTCCCAAAAGCTTTCCAATTAATTTTAATTACCTGCTTATAGGTTCAGACCCAGCAGACTGCCCTTAGGACAGACAAACCTCTGAATCTTCATAATAAACCCCCTTTTTTCAGATATATATATATCTGAAATATATATATCTGAAATATATATAGATATATAGATATATAGATATATAGATATAGATAGATAAATGTGGGAAGCTGACAGCACCCCAGTGTCTGACAAGGCCACATTGCCCTGCTCAACGCTGGATATTAGGGGTGCTGCCTTATGGTTGGTCATGTAATATCTCCTGCCTCTATAAACCCATGTGCCTTTTCTTCTATAGGAGACAATATATTTACTACACTTGTGATATGTTCCTGTGGTGCCCCAATGAGCTAACTATGCAGCCAAGGACGGGTAAGATCTCCTAAATGTGGGGAGACAACCCAAGCCAGGCGGTAGTTCCATAGGGGACCCCTGAACTGTGATATTGGGAATCAAGCCCCTTGGAAACTGAGGCACAGGCCTCTGACAAACTCAGGCCAGAAAACTCAGGCCTGTGAGAAGCTGATGCATTTGCCTAAGGGCCCTACTGTGAATAGTCTCCTGAAAGATTAAGTCTTCAGGCCATGAGAGTTCTGGGTAAGAGGCAGCTCTAAGACATCCTCTGACCATGGAATTGTTAATCAGCCTTGTGTGAATTCCTTTGCCCAGTGCCTTGTTGCAGCAACAGATACTGAAGCTTTGACTGAGAAACGGATGCAGCCCTCTGTAGGATAAGAGAGGTGTGAAACCCTTTTGGTTGCTAGGTATTGTTATTTACAAACGAATAGATTTTAGATGCTTTTACCTTAAACACAGCCACTCCTAGTCTTTTGGTATAGCTCAAGTATACTGTGAGTTTTATGATTGTGTTTAACTGCTAGGATTTAGGATGATTTCTAGATAGTTAAGATAGCTTTAGTAAACATTCTTTAGGTGACTTACAGAAACCGAGTCTGGGTTTCATAGCAATTATCATAATAAAGACAAGGTAATCCTTTAACGGAAGAGTAAGTCACAGTACACCCTGGAGAGAGCACTTTCAGGGGAGTAGAGGACTGTGTAAATCCTGAGAACTACAAACCACCGTTAATGATTTGTTGCAGTTTGCATCCTTGATAATTCTCAATAAAAGCTATGCGATGACCGGATTGGGGCTCAGTCTTCCTAGGCTGAGTCCCTTGGGCTCAGTCTTCCTTGGCTGAGTCCCTTGGGCTCAGTCATCTTTGGCTGAGTCCCTTGGTCTCGCTCTTATCTTTCTTCTGTCTCTTGTTTTTCCTTAATCTGCGTCACCCCTCTTGTGTCCCACTTGCCCTTGCCACGCAGGACGTGACAGATAAATAGATAGATAGATTAGATATAGTGTGTGTATATATGTGTGTGTGTGTGTTTGTGTATAAGTTTACATTTATTGCAATCCACATAAAAAGACTTTTTTTTTTTTAACTTGAATGACATATTGAGACAATCCTTAATACTGCCAGGAAGGAAAGATGACTGAGGGAGTGGACTTGGTTTAAGGGATTAAAGTCTAATCTTTAGGCACTGTAACAGTGTTAAATGTCTGACACAGAGCCAGAGAGTCTGGGTTCAAATCCTAGCTCCTCCAGACACCAGCTGTATAATTTGGACAAATTTGTTGACATCTTTCTGAGTAAAATGAGATTAAAAATAGTACCTACCTCACAGAATTGTTGCAAAGACTTAATGGTTTAATCCATATAAGGGTTCAGATGAAAGCCTGGCACATAGAAAGTCTATACATATTAGCTATTAAACTGTTATAATGTTTTTATTAACTGGGAGTGAAATGGCTAACACTGTATAACTTTAAAGAGAATCAGTATTGCACGCTGGTTGCCAGCTTCTTTTATTACTTACTATTATAGTTGTATCTTTCTTCACTTCTACACCACCATCCTGGCCCGCCTACATGGCTTCAGTTACTTTCAAGCAGGCTTCCCAAACTCCATTATCTTCACTCTCGAAGAAGATATCTTAATTGTCACCCATTCTCCAAAAAATCTAAACTCTGAATTTAAATCTGAAGTTCTCTTTCCAGCTCTCTGGATCTTTTGCAATTTGATTTTTCTGTCATTTTCTTCACTGTCCCCGTGAACCCATTCTTCCTCTCCCAGGCACATGTCTTTCATCTCTACCTCAATTTATGTTTGGTGTCCTGTTGACAGGCATGTGATAGCTCCTAGGTAAACCAAAGTAAGGTACAGTTTCTCATGGCATGGAACTCTAGAGTGAAGAAGAAAGCATATGCACTACAGTTTGTTGGCCTATGTACAGATATACTATAAAAGTGATCCTAGGGGGGCAGCCAGTTAGCTCAGTTTGTTAGAGCTCAGGCTCATAACACCAAGGTTGCCGGTTCAATCCCCACATGGGCCAGTGAGCTGCGCCCTCCACAACTAGATTGAAGACAACTACTTGACTTGGAGCTGATGGGTCCTGGAAAAAAACACTGTTCCCCAATAAAATTTCTTTAAAAAAAAAAAATCCTAGGAACAAGATGCCTAATTTAGGGGTGAGGGAAAGAGAAGACGGGCTCAGTAGACATGAGAATCCTTCCCTGAGAAGATCTGACTTAGAGAATGAATTGAAACTTCCCAGGTGAATGAAAGTGAAAGGGGCATTCATGTCAGAAGGGACACAGCATGGACAAAGGACTGGCATCAGCAGAAATGAGAGTTCATTCAGGTAACCTGTATTTGTTTCCCGTCTGAGTCTTTGAGGATTGTATTAACGTAGAAAGCCTTTCCCCCTCACCTTTCTCCAGTGTGAGCCTTGGGCAGAGAAGTTTCTGCCACCAGGTGAGATGGGTGGGTAGCCCTCTCATATCTCAACATCTAACTCAGTTGCATCTTTTATATGAACTTCGCACACCCTGCTGACATCCTGGTTCTTCCCTTGTGGTAACTAGTAACACAAGTCACTAGCTATCTCTATCATACACTTCTACATGGTATTCAGTTATGTTTATTCATCTGTTTTATATATATATATATATATATATATATATATATATATATATATATATATATATGATTCTTCACAACAATGCTACATAATAGGTACTATTATTACACTTGATATTGAGTTAAGAAAGCTGAGGCTCCAGCACCATCTCCTAAGGTTGCAAACACCTAAGAGACCTCAGTTAATATATACAATAGGTTGGACACATGCATGATACTGAGCAAGCAAGGAAGCTCAATAAACGTTAACTGACTGTAATATTTCTTGTCTGAATATTACATGATTGTCACATACTTGTAAGTAGGTGTGGGTGTATATGAACTTTTCTTTCTCTGTGTGAGTGGCTGAATAACGTTAGTGGCCCGTGTATTAAATGCAGGGATTGCCACATTTTTCTTGCATAAGATTCTCGAAAGCCAGAAATACATTCTTCCCATGTAGAAGCTATAATGTTGTGGTTACCAGTGGTTTATAACATATTTTCTTATATTTTATGCTTATTTTAAAACATAATGAGGTCTTGTATATAAGTAGCAATCACAAATTATATGTTTATTTGTCAGCAGGATGTTACAAAACAACTTGTATTCAGAATTGCTTGCTTTCACATAGACTACTAATTACATATTGGAAAATATACATAAATATTAAAATAACTATTGTAGATATAATATAAAACCAACAACATATGCCTCTAGAAAGTATTGGAGCTGACATATTATTTATGATTTCTTATGGGCTAAATATATTGTGCTTCACTGAAAAGCTTGGAAATCTTTTATTTATTTCTTTGTTTTAGAAATACAAAATGGTTTCCAAATGGGCATCACAGACCAAAATGTTCATAAGTGTGTCTGTTAAAAACAAAACAAAATGATGATGCTAATGTTTTTTAAGAGGGAGAAAATACATTTTAAAAATAATATATCCTTGTTACTCTCTAGCTTCTAGTATCTAAACAGTTTTTGGTGATCGTGTACATTTTATTTTATAATGTTTGGCTTTTTGACTATTTTTTTCTGACAATAATATTTATCAGAAAACACACATGCTTTCCTTTGATAACTGACTTAGAGTTAAAAGACCTTAATTCATGGAATGGATGGATTTTCCCACTGCTTTCCTATTCACAATATTTCAGAGAAACGTTCAACATACCATTCTAAGAGATTTTCCTCCTTTGCATAATTTAGAGATCAAGTTGCCCCTTCTGTATAATGATGGCGCTTTCTCCTTGCCTATGAAAATAGCTTGAATAGTTTGTATATAAAGAATTTGAAAGTAAAAACAAACCACAAATTCCATAGTTCAGTGAAAAGAGCATAGATGTGGAACTAGGCAGACTGCCTTCAAATCATGGCCCGTCCATTAGTCCTCTACTCCTGCTCATTTCTCGCAGCCTCGGCTTCTTTCTCTGTACAATGGGCATCATAATTTTTGCCTTACAGTTTTCTTGTGAGGATTAAATTAGATTCTAGGTATAAAGTCCCTAATATGGCATGTGACCAGTGATCAACATGTGGCTTTTCTTCTTATTAGATTTATATTGTTCGGTATAGAATTTGAAAAGTTTGATCATTTAAGGATAACAAAGATTTTAAAACACAAAAGAAAATCAGTAAATGGATCTGAACATATGTGTTGAATAATTTTTCAGTGACATTTTTCTCCCTTGATCTTGTGGAAACATCAAATCAGTTTAGAAACATCCAGATAATGACTCCATTCCACCCTGGTCAAAGGTGATCACGGTGAATAGTGATAGAAGGAAGAAGCCCAAGAAAGGCCAACTAAAAGTCTGTAGAAAGAAAAATCATGCTATGAGGAGACTGTGACGCTACAGGCTGGTGCTTGTAGGCCCTTAAGGAAAGGCAGACCTGCTCACTAGTTCTCTTTTAAGCAGAACTAGTTCTTGATTGGAATATTAGCAGATACAACACACTTTTGCCTTTGAAAATCAGCTTCTGGCATGAAGTGCAGCCACCTTTCAAATGCATCGCCGATTGCATAATATGACTCAGTGGAAATGGAGAATTTATTTTGTAATTTTCTTGTACAAATAATTTTTCATGAATGCTTTATAGATTGTGGAATAATCTCTTCAATCTTTATGACTATCACAAATTCTACTGAAATAATTGGACTAGCATCAGAGGTTACGGTTACATTGTACATAGGGCTTAAAGGTATCACAATTTTCTTTAAACACACAAAAATGAATGTCTAAAAATGAGTTTAGTGTACCTCCCCCTGGTAGGATAGATGCCTTTAGGGACGAAACTATATCATCATATTTAAGCAGTCATTTAAATGTCTTGCTGTTGTCATTCTTGAGACATCTTTACAATGTTCCTACTGTTTTTATTTTAAACTTCTTTTCAGAATAGCACTATTTTACTGTTAAGACATTCTTAAACCATGCCCCCACAGGGAGTTCAGTTAGAGAGGAAATTGAGGGTATTATGTTTAATAGGTTGCTAAAAAGTTACCTTAATCTAAAAACTCTCTCTTGCGTATGTCTAAGTTTGTGTTTGCTGTGAACTTCAGCAATTTGCTCGTGGCTGGCTACAAGAAGTATTCCATCCTCATATTTGGGAAATGGCAGTATCAACACCTCACTCTGCACCTGAAATCAATGACACATAAAGTCTTGGCACGCCATACCAGTGGCCTCTATGGAAGTATAGAGCTAAAAGCATTCAGGCTGTGCCTTGTGATCTATGTTTAGGTGGTTCCCCGAGAGCTCAGAGAGAAAATGCGCACCCCAAGACACTGGCGATGTGCCTCCAAAGACATGCTGTTTGATAGCTAAGACATGAAAGGAATCATGAGAAACAATAAGCTCAAACATAGAGTAAGAGGGCTTGATACTGAGGTTGTATAGAAGCTAATCATTAGAGTCAAACAACAGAAGAGAAGGGGGAAAACGCCCCAATTTTCTGTATTTGTGGTAAAAGTGAATGGCCATATCTTTGTCCTTCTACCATCTTGTAGCACAGTATCTGGCAAATTGTTTGGGCATAGTAAAATAATTCTGAATTAATGAAACAATAAATGAATCCCCTGAGGGTAGTGCTATGTCATTTCAACCAAACATTAGCTGTTGACTAATTCAGTGGGAAAGTGTCTGGGGGAAGAGCAAAAAGCTGTTTGGGTGAGGAAGGTGATCAAGTGCCTCAAGATATCATGATGACAAAAGGTCAGAAACAGGTGATCCATTGAAGCCTTTGGAAGTTCTAGAATTTCTTTGAGAAAATGAGATTAGAATCTGGCATTTTCAACAAATGTATTTAGCTTATTGACTAGTGAGAACATGAAATTTTGCCACCAAAAAAGGTTTTGAAAACTGTGGCTCAATCATGTCAGAATTATTGAAGATTTTTGCTCTCAATCTTGTGCCCGCCTTTCTGTTAAAAGGTCAACTAATAAGGACAGATTATAGGATTTTTTGGTGTATTACCAATTAAATTCAAAAAATTGCATCCTATCTTTGACTTTTTCCACAATAGCCTGACAAATGATAATGCATTCTATATTCAAAAACACCTGCCATCCTAGCAATGCTTTTCTAATATTTTAATGCCAAATTTTTTATAGTCTGTTGAAGCAAATATTTACTTGTAAGAGTTTGCCAAAAATCAGTAATTGAAACTTGAGAAATGTATTTGAAGCTACAATTATTTATAATATCCTCTGTGAATGCTGTGTTTCATTACAAAATATATTGATTTTAATATCAAATTAATGTTTTACATCACTTGTCATCAGATAAAGTTCATTTCCGTGGAGGATGGAACATACTATTCAGAAAGATTCTCATACCACTGATCACACCTTTTATAACTCCAGGGTGTTCAAACCCCCATTTTAAAAACACAGGCTTTTAACCAGGCAGTTCCAGGTTTAAATGGAGATTCTACATCTTACTTGCTGTCATTCTGTTAAAATAACTTAACCTTAGCAAGCCTTATTTTTCATCAGTTCAAATGGAACAATACTTACTCCATTGAGTTTATGGTAACCATTAATTGAGGCAACATAATGTACATTGTCTGAAATGCAGCATTATTGGGGATTGTATTGTATCCCCCCAAATGATATGTTGAAGTCCTGACCTAGTGGACCTGTGATTGTCATCTTCTTTGGAAATAGGACCATTGACAATGTTACCAAGTTAAAATGAGATCACACTGGATTCGGATGGGCTATAATCCAATGACTGATGTCCTTATGAGTAAAGGGAAACTCGGATAGACATACAGGGAAAACACCATGTGACTGAGAATGGGGTGATGAGCCTACAAGCCAAGGAATGCCTGACAATTCTGTTGCAATGTTGTGTTGATTTGAATTGACTTATTTCTAGTAAATAAAATCTGATTGCTAGAAACATCTTTTAATTTGTAAATGCTCACCAATCAATTGTTCAGTAGTTCACACTAGAATTTTTCCACAAATAAGCATCAAACTAGTGATTTGCAAATACACATATTGCCCAGTTTGGAAAATTGGGTCAATCTCTATTTCTTAAAAGTGGATTATTGAGATGATGACAATGATGATCTCTGTAGTTCTTAAAACATGCACTTTTTCCAGAACTTTGGGAAATATGGAATGTGTACTTGAAAATTTTAGTTATGTTGAAAGTGTCTAGATAATTTTTACTGTATTTCTTTTGTATTCACTTATTTCAGTGACTCTGAATAATAGTTTTCCATTTCTTGGTGACCGGTTATATCTGAGTCACCCTTATTAAAGTAACTTCTAAAGTCCATTTATGACATGTAAAAATAGCAAACAAAAGCCTGTGCATAGTATAACTGGCCCCAAAACATGATATATATGCTTATGTGTCTCACATACACACACACACACACACACTTTTTTTTTTAAAAGATTTTATTGTAGAATTGGGGGAGGAGAATAGCGTTGGGGAATTGGGGAAGGGGAACAATTTGCTGTCTTTTTGTTCTTCAGTCTAGTTGTGGAGAACGTTGCTTCACTGGCCCATGTTGGTATCGTCATTGCGCTCTTCCCAGATGAGGCAGATCGGTCACCGGCCTCTGGATGGTTGCTCACCGCGGCTCATGCTTCTGCCAGCCCCTCACTGTAGCCTATGGCAGCCCACTGCAGCAGGGGCTGCAGCCAACACCGTCGCCGTGACTCGCACAGCCCAGCTCCAGGTGGAGCTGTTGTTAGCTGTAGAGGGCAGTGTCACTGGCCCTCACATGTGGGATCTGAACCAGGGCCGCTGGTGTCCCAAGCCAGCTCTTAACCAATGTGCCACTTGCCTGGCCCCCCACACACACTTTTAATTCTTATATCAGGCACACAGCAACTCTTGTCCCCAAAGGAGAACCACTTAGCTAGACTAAAGGAAGTAATAAAAGGAAAGTCCAGATGCTTATGTGTCCAATGGTATTCAACTCACAATGGTGATTACAGTATTGGTAGAAAATTTTAGACAGTTCCTATAAAATATACTTCATTCAATAAAGCACTGTAACACTAATATATTTTAATAAGAAGAATGAAGGTTAGGATGATAGTTATGACTAATATATACCTGGTATTTAACCATGTACTAGTCATTAGTCTAATAGTTTTATAGGTATTATGTTAACTGCTTAATTGATTTCTTTAGTTAGGATATTTCACTTAAAGAGATTGTAATTTGTTGGAATATTGGACTTTGAATTCAGGGCATATGTATGCGAATGATAACTCTATTATGTTTTCCTAGTTCAGAGGCTGAATTTGAGTAATTTTGCCCTCTTTACTTCAGTTCTGTATTTAGAATGTAACTAATTAAAATGTTCACACACTTCTTAGCTTATGCTGGGCTTCATACATTTTTTATAGAGGATTTTTAAAAGTGTGTTTCCTTATGTGCTTCTTCTTCTTTCTATCTATTGAACATATCCTTTTTCAGTCTAATGTGGATCTGGAATTTCTCATGCAGCATTTTTAGCACTATGCTTCATGTATAATATAGATTCATTGAATGTTGGCTTTAAAAAAAAATGATTTTGAGTCTTAACTATATCCAGAGCAGAAGCCTCCCTTCGCCTCTGAGCCATGACATGCTAAGGAAGCCAAATTGAGGTTTTGTGATGCTCTGCTTTTAATTGAATAAAAATTTCAGCAGATGTTTAGCTGGTTAATGCTTCCCATAATTTTTACAGTTTGAATCTATGCCATCTTTTTAAACTCTTCAAGAGAGAATCATCTAATCTCTTCTGCAGACTAATGCTTATTAGTCTTATTGGCATGTACAGAGACCATGATTTTGATTTACTAGCAGGAGCTTCAATCATTTATTCACTCATCTACTAGTCAATCAATCAATCCATCATTTGTGAAGGTGTAAGATGTTTCTGGAGGTAAACAGATGATTTATACTGCTGTACTTCAGCTGGCCTCTGAGTTTAGCAGCTACTTTGATATTTCAGTTGAGGGGTGCTCTCTAGTGTTTTGCTGCAGATGTTTCTGTGTTAGGAAATTGCCAGATAAATGGTTTTGCTTTTATCTAAAAATCACACTTGAAGGGCAACTTCTTTTTGGGGGGATTCCATTAAAATGAATTATGGTCACAGTCATGGATTAAATCCTCCTAAAGGATTTTCTAGTACCCTGTGAGATAACATGTTGCCTTGCTTTTTTTTTTTTTTCTTGCATGAATATGGAACAACAATCGATGTGGTCTTGCCTAGCTTATTGTGGACCAAAGTGAATGTTGAAGAGCTTGTAAAAAAGTAATTTTCAGATATCTGTTGTCATTCAGAAAACAAACATTTTAAACTCAAAATAATAAACTAAAATCCATTACTAGGTTAAGAAATACATAGGTGCTTTGTGTTTGTTTTATGACCTGGGATTTTTATTTTATGCCTAATGCCTGGATTGCAGCATACATATTATTTACAAAATAATCCTTTAAATGGCTTTTTAAAATCCAAGCCAAATGCAGCATATAACTTCTGAAGACCATACAGTTTATTTTTGTAAAATATGTTTAAGCGATACGTTGCATCTTTCTGATTCCAGCTGTCCGAATCTCGAAAACACCCTAAAAAAAATCTAAATGTCTTTCTTCATGTTTTATAATATTCCTTGCTTCCTGAGCTCTGTAAAAATTTCTCCACCCTGGATTTACTTCCCCACCAGCTGCAAATGTTCCTTGATTTTTGCCTCCTCCCAGAATCAAGTGGCTTAATTTTAATATGTTATTAATTTTTATTTTTAAATACAATTGTGGACACATCACAGATTCTCACATTACATGGTTTATGCAGAAAATGCATCAGTAAGTAGCCATTTGTGTGAATGATTAAATCAAACCTAACATTTACATAATGGTTAAAAATTCTTCCTGGCATGGCATAAAGCTATGGAGTTTGTTTGGGGCTTCTCTGAAATTTCCACTTGTATGGCCCTTTGGAGACTTGTCAAATAAATAACAGATGTAGAGATTATCAGTTACTGTTGAATGTTTGACAAAAACAGACATGCAAGCCAGGGATTTCCCACTGAGTCTCTTCATGTTAAAAGAAAGAAAAGTTCTTCCAGCCAAAATCCAGTAATTCAACTGGATAGTATATTCTTTGCATCTTTAAAGTAATTTTTGCCATTTTGTATCTGCAAAATTTTTTCAGGATCAGGAGGGTAAATTTTCTATTATCTTTAAAGATAATTACTTTGTCTCTGAGAAATAATTCAATGGAATGAAATATGATCTTCTCCAGTAGAGCTGTAAAAGCAAGGGAGTTGTAAATTGGTAAGATCTTTGCTGTGTCCCCTCATTTCTTCCTCATTCATTATTTTTATCCCATCATTTATTAAGCACTTCCTATGGCCTAACCCTTGTCCAAACCACTGGAAACATAGCGATGAACAAGACAGAGTGCTGCGTGAGAGGAAGCTTACATTATAATGAGGGGGTCAAGGTAACTGGGAGAGAAATCTATAGTATATCAGGGGGTGACAAACACTTGAAAAAAATGAAGTGACATATAGGGTTAGACTGTGATAGAATTGCAAGGAAGAGAGAGTATCTTATCAAGAAATTAAGGAAGGCCTCTCTGACATTGGTGATGTTTGAACAGAGACATGAATGGAATGGTTAAATGAATGAATGAATGAATAAATCGTTAAATGAATGATTTTATTGATGGGAGAACATTATAAGAAAGGGAACAGTGAATGCAATGCCTTGAAGCTGGACTGGCATTATATAAGACGTAGATTACACCATTTTGTTTAAATGCTGAAACTAGAAGACTATTTATTGTTTGAAAATCATTAGCGAATATGTACATGAGTTCCCATATTTCATTAAGGAAAGAGGAAAGAATAAATCTCAAGACTGTTTTGAAGGGAGGGATAAAAGCCCTCCTTTTTTTTAAAAGATTTTATTGGGGAATTGAGGAAGGGGAACAGCATTGGGGAACCAGGGAAGGGGAACAGACAAATTGCTGTCCCTTTGTTCTTCAATCTAGTTGTGGAGGACAATGCTTCATTGGCCCATGTTGGTATCGTCATTGTACTCTTCCCGGGTGAGGCAGATTGGTCGCCGGCCTCTGGATGGCCGCTCACAGTGGCTCTTGGCAGCTCACACCAGCTGCCGGCCACTCACGCTGGCTGCCTGCCACTCACTGTAGTTTATGGCAACCCACTGCAGAAGGATCTGCAGCTATGCTGTCCTGGGGACTCACAGCAGTCCATCTCCAAGTGGAGTTGTTGTTCACTATCTTAGCTGTAGAGGGCAGTGTCACTGGTCCTCATATGTGGGATCTGAACCAGGGCCACTGGCGTCCCAATCCAGCTCTTAACCAATGCGCCACTTGGCCGGTCCTAAAAGCCGCTTTCTGATTGCATCCTGTGGGAGTCCAGCTTCCCCAGCTAAAAGATACAGAAGCAAAGAGAAGGAATAATTAATGAAACAGAAGAGGGATAGTGTAGAGATTGTATCATAAACAGAGTCAAGCCTATTAGGCATTAGCTGAAATAGGTGGGGAAGTAGGTTTTCTACAATTCTAGTGTACATTTCAACAAAAGTCTAAGATACAAAATCTACCTAGTATCTTTTTCAGTCTGTTGTATTAAAATGTATTTTAATCTATGAATGTTTGGGGGGGCATAGGTTGGCATTTTATGCAGTGGGTGTGTCTCCTTTGTGGTCTCAGATCTGCCAGTTCTTCCACCCATCACTTCGGTCTAGCTTCTGGAATTCAGCAATACCATGCCCCTTTTCCTCTGGCTGTAGTGCTGATACTCCTGCTCTTGCTAAAATCTGGGTTAAATATTCCTAAATTTGTCTTCATGGCTGTTGGATCATTTTAGTCAATGGCCACAGATTATTATTTTTTTTTTAATGAAGGACACTTAGAATGTTTTCAATTGTTCTGACTAGACGCTTACTCATATAGTGACGCTTTACATCCAAAGGCAGTGGCTCAGTAAATTCTTTCAATTAGTCGTTTCTATACCTAAAGGTGGAAATGACAGTTAGGAAATAGAGTGGCATTTAGGACAATTTTCGCTCACCTGCACAAAATCACCAGCATTGTTTTCTAATACGGGGATCAACAAACTAAGTCCACATTGAACTAATCAGAATTAAGCATTAGCACCTTAATTTACAGCTAAAGATGAATATTCTGGAATCTGACCTGCTGTATGGAATGGTCATTTGTGATTCTTCTCTCTTCCTTCTGGATCCTAACCACTTTTTGAGTTTTCCTTGGAACAAGTTTTCATGGTCAAGGTGATTTTCTTTTTGGAACCGTATTAGCTTGTTTATTACATCTCCATTCTATTATCCAGGGATCCAGAAATGGAGACCGTTTGTATGAATATGGTTATGTTCTATATTAAGGGTACGTTTTATGCCAGTTAGTCCAGGGCTGTTTGCTACTGATTTTGTTAACACATCTGTACCTATTTTGAGTATTTGAAAATGTGTTCAATAGCTTTTGCTACAAAAAATAACCCAGAGCTCCATATCATAAAACAATAATCATTTCTTTAGTTCAGAACTTTATGGATTGACAGTTTGGTTGGGGCTTGTCAGGGCAGATCATCTCGAGTTCATGGGCTCACTCATATTTGTGGTGGGCTACCAGTCAGCCAGCCAGGTGAGTGTTTCTGAGGGCTGTATGGCTCTCAGCAAGCTGATATATGATGGCCTCATCTGAGACAGCTGGTATGACTGGGACACTACATGGTCTTTCCTCATCTAGCAGAATATCCCAGTCTTGTACACATGGAAGCTCAGAGTTCCAAGAGCAAGGCAAGACCCGTTGTACTAGTGCTATTCCAGGGTCAGCTTGTGTCATGTTTGCTAAGGTTACATAGGAAAAGCCAGACAAATAGATTCCATATCATTAAGGGAAGAGTAGACAGTGATGACTGTCATTACGATCTACCACAGAAAATACATGCGACTGGCTAGGCGATTTATTCAAGGCAGAGTAAAGAATAACCCTGAGAGCTGATTTGAAGGAACTATAATGAAAATAATATTTTTAAAGGCAAAGTTGAGAAAGAATTGGAATCTTTAGTGATTGAACAAAGGGAGAGAATTTAGGTTTGAAATGAGTATGAATATCACAGAAAGATAACAAACAAAACAAATGTTTAGTGTTTACGGGAAAAAAGAAAATGGAGAACAGGTTCTTGATCCTGGATTATTCTGAGTCAAGGGTCAAAGGATAGTCAAAGATTTCTTTGGCTTCAAGGTAAATCTTTAATGCAGGCATCCGCATAAATTGAAACCTTGGTCATACCAAATAAAGTGAACGTATATGAATTAGTATATTTAGAACTGCCTTATTAAAAGTCCACATGAAGGTTATTATTATAAATTATACTTCAACTATTGTGCTGTAGGTGAAGGAGGAGGCCTCAACTTTTAGGGTATATACTCAATTAGTGGAGTCCAGGTTAACTTCTAAAAAAAAGCTCTATATATGTGAATATGGAAATAGTAAGGATTATATCATGTCAAATTAAGTCATTGATTTGTACCTCACCTTTTAATCCCCCATTTTACCAAAATACATAATTAAGAAAAAATATTCCAAGTCTGTAATTTAGCTTACTTCTTAAACTAAAATATGTCACCCAGCAACCACTGAAGGACAGCTCCTTTAAGACAAAATAAATCTCATTAATTTAGCAAGCATCTATTTTTTTTTACAAGAATAGATGTGTTTTCATTGAGATAATCTGTATGTACACTGTTTTCAGTGGCAATTATACTCCCTTTGCTTTATATTCAATCAGATCAACAGAATTCTGGCTCTCAATGGGACACTGTTTATTCAGCTTTATGAAAACCTAGCTGAGCTTGATTGTCTGGTGTCCTTTTGTCACTGTTGGGACTTTGTGATTGGAATTTGAAAGGAATGAGCCATGAATTCTATAGAGTACTGAATAATCATTTATATTTTAGTTTTGGAAATGACACTATGAATACAGCAGGTTTGGGACTTATCACCATTTTAAGCAATATTCAATATATGAATTTAACATAAAACATAATATTAGAGTTCCATAGTTTGTTAAGCATATTAATATTCCAGGCTCAGACACTTTACTACATGTGACCTTTGGCAAATTACTTAATATCTCTAAATCTTAGTTTCCTTAATGTAAATAAAGAGTAATGATGACACTTTTTGTTAATATTGCTGTTTTGAGAATTGCATTATTGTACCTCTGTAGAACGTAGCAGTGCCTAGCATATGGGAAGAGCTCAGTATGTTTCATTGTTATTATTACTGCTACTGGAGCATATATAATTAACATTAAACTCACAATAATAATTGAATAAAGTATACCATGCTATATGATATACTTAATTTTCTCAGTTACTTTATCCAACTCAAGCTGCTTTCTTTTGCTTGAAAAAAAATGGATTTTATTTTAAGAATAGTCTAATATTGGACATGAAAAAGAAAAAAAAATAATAAACACAATAAAAAGACCCCAAACTGTAAAATAAGTTAAATCCTAATGGACCTTTTTACTTAAAATTTCATAGAACAAAAATACGCTTCATTGCATTTTTCTGGAAACACAATTAATTTGGTATGGTGGAAAATCAAAGTTTTAGAGAAATATATATTATGAAACTTAGAACTATCTGAAAGACCAGTACAAATATTTGAATATACTTTTATGTACCAATACTCAAATTCCTTCTAGCCAAATATTTGTTATCTCTTTCCACTTGATTTATATGCATAAATCCAAATGTTGACCAGCAATGTTTGTCATAAAAAGTAAGATATATATATAATTTTTAAATTACATTTGAGATGCTTCTTGCCTTGGGGAAGAATAGATTTTCAGAGAATAAGGTGATGCTAATGACTGTTTTGCCTGGTGAATGTGGAGAGTAATAGACCTTAACAAGTTAACCATTCAGTTTCTTATGGATTATCTGCTTATATCCTTTTCAAAAAAACAATGATATTAGCTGTGGGTTTATCCTATATGGTCTTTATTGTGTTGAAATATGGTCCCTCTAGTTCCACTTTGCTAAGAGTTTTTTTCATAAGTGAATGTTGGATTTTGTCAAATGCTTTTTCTGCATCTAATGATATGACCATATAATTTTTATTTTTCATTTTGTTAATGTTGTGTATCACGGTAATTGATTTGCAGATATTGAGCCAACGTTACATACCGAGAATGAGTCTCACTTGATCATGGTGTATGATCTTTCCAGTGTATTGCTGAATTCGGTTTGCTAATGTTTTGCTGAGGATTTTTGCATCTATGTTCATGAGGGATATTGGCCTATAGTTTTTTTTTGGGTTTTTTTGGTCATATCTTCATCTGGTTTTGGGATCAGGTTAATAGTGGTCTCATAAAATGAGCTGGGGAGTCTTCCCTCCTCCTGTACTTTTTGGAATAGTTTGAGGAGAATAGACGTTAAGTCTTTTTTGAATGTTTGGTAAAATTCACCTATGAAGCCATCTGGTCCAGGACTGTGTAGAGGCATGATCAATGTGCTATACACTTAAAGCTGAAGTAGAATAATATTGAATGCCAACTGTAAATATATATATATATATATATATATATATATATATATATATATATATATATCTCACAGGAGATGGAATACAGCATAAGGAAGACAGTGGTATTGTAACCGTTATATACGATGTCAGAGGGGTAGTAGCTTGAGGAAGGGGGGTTATCACTTTGTGAGGGGTGTAAATATCTAACTGTTATGTTGCTTTGTACACTGAAACTAATTTAAAAAATGGGGAGGGCGGAGGATGGAAGGGCTATAGATATTTCTGAGTAGAGAGTCTTAGTTAGAAAAGTGGGTTTCTAATTATCTCATTATAAGAACATGGAAAAGACTCGCATTCCCAAGGCTCAACTGCCAGGGAAGAAGCTAAAATTTAAGGCTAGATTTATTTGAAACATTTAACAGACTTTTTGAAAGGCTTAACCTTAAATCTAGGCTAGTTTGAGAAAAGATGTGAATTGTTTTTTTGTTATTGTAAATCTAGTAACTAAGACATGGAATTGTATAAGTGTTAATTTTTATTCATATTTTAGTTTGGAATTTTAGAGATTAATAAATGTTCTTCTGTTAAGTCCATACCGCACCGTAATTGGTGGAGTCATAGAGATGAAGGTCAAAATTTTATTTTTCATATTTTTAGAACTGTTGGTGAATTGTGGCAACAATGTGCTTTATAATCCTGCACCCCAGAGTTAGCCTTATGTACCCAGTTACAGACATAAAACCAACAAATTTTGATTATTATTATTAATCCAAATAATATGGGAGCCAAAAAACAATGCTGATAAGAGCTGTAGCTTAGAGCTGACTTGGGAAAGATTGTCTAACAATAAGTTTTTGTTTGTTTGTTTTTCTCACAGTTAAATCCCTTTACACTGGTTTAACATGAGACATCGAATGTGAAAAGATTAAAAATCCACTGGAAAACGTAGGGTTAAAATGACATATTCTTAAAGAAAGCAGTTATTTTATGGCTATCTAAAGGCAATACAAGGACAAACGACTTGAAAAATTGTAATATTACCCTTTTTATGGTTTATACCAATAGAGAAGGTAGCATGGTACTTTTGAAAATGCATGAGTACTGAAGAGAAAGATGCAATTTCAGACCTGGCTGTGTGGCTTGCTATTTATTAATTCGGGGCAAATTGGTGAACTGATCTGATCCTCAGTTGTCTTCCATGTAAAATGAATGTCACTGTGCCCACCCATTTCATAGGGTCCTTTGGAGGGTAAATAACACAATACCTGTAAAGTGCCCTCCCAGGTAGTAAATATCTTATTGGGAACTACGGCAGTTAGACCAAAGCTCTACCTCTGAGCCTTTGTGTCAGTGAAACTTGGAGTGCAAGTGCTTCTGGTCATTTGGGTAAACGAAGCTATGGCGCCTGTCAGCCCCGAAGACACTCCTTAATTCAGCCAGTAGTTCCAGTTACCTGCTGTCCCTGAAGATGCTAGAATAGCTGCCCTGGGAGAGTTCCCTGCCTCAGTATTTTAAAATCTCTGAGCTGTGAACTACTGCTTAGCATTCAATCTCCTAATTGCTTTTCTGGTCATTGGGATCTTGTGGATATCCTGGTTCTTTCCTGATCCCTTGACCTTTTAGTTATTCACCTGCCTTCATTCCTCTACTTCTGGGAAAATTCCTCATCAAAGTTTATTCTGATTTTTGCAGTTTCCATGTGCCCCACCCCCCCTTTGTTATCCTATAAAAGCGCTGGTCTCCCTTTCTGAACCTGACCAGGCCACTCGGAAGTGGTCTGCCCTTTAAGCCCACGTGCCCGCTGCCCTTGCCTTTGTCCAGCTTCTCTTGTCCCCTTCACTTGTATCCTTTAACCTGTGCATGGTCCCAAACCCCTCTTATCAACTGTGGCTATCTCTGTTAGAATGATAAATAATAATCAGCATCCATATTATTGATTAGAATCCAAAGTCTCACTGCATCATTTCCCCCAGACAACCAAAAAATGTCCTTTAAGTGTTCTTTGTAATATTCTTAGAATACTTGTGAGATAATGCTTTGAAATCAATTTTAATTATGTAAAAATATATTATAGACATTTTTGAGAAAATACATATAAATCTAATCACTCTAATTACAGATACTGCTATGCCCTGTATTTGTTCCTCATAGTTTTATATGGACATCACAAGATTGTTTTATATTCTACTTTTTTTTTTGCATCATACTTTTTTTATATCGCTATACAAGTATCATAATTTCTGTTTTTCATGGCTACTTTGTATTTCATAGGGTGAATAAACCGTATTTAATAATAAGTTCCCTATTGGATATTTATTTCTGATTTTAAATACTATACTATTATAAGTGACCATTTGTTGGCACATAAATGTACATAGGACACAGAATAAAGGAATGTCACTTGGGTGTATGGCAAGCCTAAAGCTTTGAGAAATGAAAAAAATATTTCTTCTATTACTCCAAAATTCTACCACCTAGATTGTGATGGTGAAGAATTTTGAATTTTAAAAACCATTGCTTATATTTTTACATACTTTATAAGTCATAAAATTTAATTTCACATACACACAAACACACAAAAATGTTACAGCTGAAATAGAAAAGAGGCACTTTATGGATTTAGAAATTGATCATCTTCCAAAAATTTAAAAATGTGTTATACCAAAATTTGGAACTGCCACTGCCATAGCAACCATGTCATAAATGACAGTTTTCTTAAACAGTGCACCTAAACACATATTACCTCTTCTGGAGGTCTGTAAATTAGGACTACGATTATCACACCTACCCTATTCAACTGAAAAGACTAATGTGGGATATAGTGAGATGACTCATTTGTAAAATGTAAAGTAAAATTAGGATTATATATATATATATATATATATATATATATATATATATATATTTCTTACTTAGTTCTGTTTTTATCATTGTTTATTGAAAAAAAAATATCCCCACACGATGATACACTTATTTCCAAGGATCCCAGTTGTGAAAATTTGACCAAACTATGCCTACAGCATTATCCCGGGACTAGTAAGAAGTCCTCTGATAGTCTAAGTTCAGAGTTTCAGAAGGAAGAGAGCTTCTAGTGATGAAGAGATCATAATAAGTATTAAGCAGATGTATATTAAATGAATGGATGAAAATATATCAGGAATGAAGAGAATGTGCTTGGTAAGGTTTGTGAGTACAGGGCAATGGTCTCTGAAAGGGAAGCACAAATATGACTAATAGACCTCAGCCCTCTATTGAACTTGTAATTGAATTCTTAGACATAGGGGAGTTATTCTACGAAGAATCTTTGGCTGCAAGGAGTGTCCCTGTGATTTAAATCAACTCCAGCCTGTAAGAAACTCCTAGATTTCAGTGGCTCAGCACAGTAGCTATTTATTTCCCACTCACAGGGTCTAAGGTGTTTCCTGGTTTTTGGATGTAGAACTGAAATGCTCTGTTTTAGACAGTCACTCAAGAACTCATAATGATGGAAACTCTGCCATTTTCATCATGTGGCTTACATGTTCTACCTAGATATATGCTTCCAGCCGCCCTGAGTGCAGAAAGGATGGAGAATAGAGTATGGGATCTATTTATGGGCCAGGCTTGGAAGAGATGCACATCACTTTAGCTCACATTCCATTGGTGAGAAGTAGTCCACATTTGGCCCTGCCCCCCAAATGCAAGAAACGGAGAGCTAGAAATGAAGCCCCTGTGTGGGAATCTGCTTGCTAGTGGATACTCGATGCTTTGGAAGGTAGAGCACTAATGATGACTAATCGCATCTAAAATGTAATAGGTTCTCTGACCTGGGGTTGGAGTAGGGGAACTATTAATATTGAAGCAGCTGGAAGTGTATACCTGGTTGGATCAACTCTTCCTAAAAAGTAAGTAGTTGTACACCCATCCGTTGTCAATATACATAGCTGATATATACACAGGGTCCCAAAAAAGTGTATACACATTTTAAGAAAGGAAAACATGGTATTAAAATTGTAATACTCAATATACAAGTATACCGATAACAAAAAATGAATACAAGTCATGTGTGTACATTTTTTTGCCACCTGTATTATATACTCTTCTTTGCAATAGATTGGTAATAGATCAGATATGAACTGAGAAGAAATTTCAGAAAAGGATATTTTATGGAAATAAATTAGTTTCTATGTCTCATTAATGCAATTAAAAAACAGAAAGTAGTCGATCTCAATATTCATGTGTGATAGTTATTTGAAATTTTTGCATGTTTGTATTGGGTGAATGTGTTTTTAAATGTAATTTATGGACAGCATGTTTCATTAATTACAATAATGATGGCTTATTTTGTATGATACATCTTGCTTTTGCAAATGTTTTCTATTACAGTTAATTCTTACATTAATCCTGTGAGATAGGCAATGTAGATAAGAATACAATCTTTGCATTAAAGAAGAGGAAACTCAAGGTTTAGTAGTAGTGGGACTGGGAAAAGAGCCCAGGATTTCTGACTCCAGGATCCACTTCTGAAAACCTTCAAAACTGTAACTCTATTTCTTAGAGGGTTTGGGGATTGGAGAACAACAACATCAGTTGAAATCAGTCTTTCTGCCTGGTGAGACGTTTTATCTCCTGAAACTTTCATGGTTCACATACCTCTTCACATGCCTCTTGAGGAATGACTTTACTCACAGGGATAGATTTATAAGGAAACAGACTGTAAAATTTGGTTTGGAGGCTTGAACTTGAAAAATTGGCCAACTTAGAATCTTTGGTTTTTATTTGTTACTTTGTATTTCTATATAAATACAGTATGAAATCAATATAGAGAGCGGTGTGCATTTTTGTGTTTTTTTTTCCATTTTTCTTTTTCTTTTCTATTTTACTTAATATTGTGCAATAATTTATAAGAGATTCAAATGGGATCCTTAGCAATCTAACAATTGGGTACATTTAAAATGAAAAGATGTCAGTATGAAATTGCAGATTTTTAAGGTGGTTGTTAATATGATGACTTCTAAAGTGTTGATGTTCTTTTAGTAGCCAAGAGACTTATATGACCAGTTTTACTTTGCAGTGTGACAAAACTGTACAGTAGCAGCCACTATTAGCTAATGGTCTTGGAATTATGTGGCTCTAGCCCCTACCCGTGGTGATTTGGAGCCATAGCAAGCCACTGGAGAGAAACTGCCTACATGAAACTGATAAATTGTGTCTGGTTGGAGTATATATATTAGATTCATCAAAGTATCCTTAGCAAACAGCAAACTAGATGGCAGATCTTACCAGGTGTTGTGTATATACATATATGTGAGTGTGTTATTACAATTTATGATAACTTAAAAATTTTTCAATTATTTATGAAAATAGGATGTGCTGTAGTGGGGGTCAGCAAAATTTTCCAGACACTGTTGTGTTTGCCTAGAGTTCATGTAATAAAAAGGGAAAGAAAGTGGCAAGAACACATATAATTTGAAATCTCTTTTTCCCCAAAGCTTTCACTCCTGCGGCCTATTAATGTCTAGATAGACATATTAGTAGCTGTAGGGTTCTGCACTTTTAGTTCCATTAATTCCCACTGCTGCTTTTTAGCACAGCAGTAAGTATGTTTTTTCTCAGTTTCCAAGTTCTGTGTTTTTACCTAAATAAATGTACACCACCCTTTGTTCACCTCTTTTTAATAAATAAGTAAATCATTTCATTTTCTGTCTTGAAAAAACTTTGAAAGTGATGCCTAACTTTATCACTAATAATTTAAATGATTTAAAACATAGGGATTTTCCAGTCAAGATGGTGGAGTAGGGAAATGCTGTGTTTGCCTTCTCTCTCAATCACATCAAGTGCTTGCAAGGACTTCATAGTTCCCAAGAATTAAGAAATTAAATAAATTAAAAAAAAAATTACAACTAAATCACAGGACAACCATCAGTGAGAATCACTTAAAACTAGCTGAACAGAAGTCCTAAAACTAAGGACCTACAGAAGAAGCCATAGCAACACTGATAGGAGGGGTAGAAACCCAGAATGGGCTGGTCCCAGATTGACATGTGGCAGTTTAAAATCAGGAGGGATATTCATCTGCAGGGGACCCCCAGAGAAGCAAAAGGTCCCAGTGCCCTACCAGGCTGTCCGTCTCAGGGTCCAAGTTCTGGGAAGAAAAGTCCCCCTAACTTTTGGCTGTGAAAACTGGCAGAGATTGTGGCTGAGTGAGATGGAGGGTGCTGGAGTCACAGGTGATCCTCTTAAAGGACCCCCACATGGACTTACTCACTGAAGGACTCACTTGCTCTGAGCTCTAGCACTGGGGTGGCAATTCAAAAGGCACCAGGGATATGCAGAGAGGAACAGGATTGTCTGGCTTTAGGGTGAGAGCTAGAGGGGCAACTTTCTCCCAGACAGAATTGCTAGCAGAATCCATTATTTCTCTGTTGAGCCCTCCACCCTCCTGGGGTGCAGATCCAGGTGGCTGCAATAATAGCTGAGTCTCCATCAACCTGGCTAACACTATTCACCTTGCCTGGCATTCCCTCAGACTCTTCCCTACCCAGCTTGTGGACCCATCCAAGATGCTTCCAGTGGCTTTTCCATACAAATGGCCTGTCTTGGCTCATGCTGCAGACCTCCCTAAAATCTCTGAAAGGTTCACAAACATCAAACCAACAGCATCTCACCTACACATGCCCCATACATCATGCTGAGCAAACTCAGGCCCGGTACTAGCAGCCCCAGCCTACATTTACAGCTTGACCTCTCCCAGACATCTCTAAGCCCAGCAAGTGTGGCTACCACCTATGGCTTGTTTTGTGACCCAGGCAAGGTAGTCCCTGGCAGGGCACATGTAACAGATGAACTTGGCCTGTGGCTGGCACCTTTCAAGAGGCCCAAAGATTAGCATACCTGATGGCCAGCTCCAAACCAAGCCAGAGCAGAACCTGGCCACTTGCAAGGACAACACACCCAAAGGGCAATCTGGACAGGCACCAGAGCCCTGCTAAAGCGAATCCTGCTTTGTAGGGTTAGTCCCCACACAATAGCTTCTCCACTATCATCATGGCAAGTCCTCACAACCTGAGGGTCAATATCCCTTCCACTGATGTGCAAATAGCAGCCAAGTCTCAACTACAAAAAGAGCATATACAATCCACTCAAGGGACACACCTGTAGTACCTGGCTCAGGTGACCAGGGAAATTCTGCCGCTGGGCCCCAAAAGACATCTAAATACATAAGACCACAACACTAAGAACAGGAGACATAACAGCTCTATCGAATACTTAGAAACAAAAGCAGGGAGGCAGCCAAAATGAGGAGACAAAGAAACATGTCTCAAATGAAAGAACGGAACAATGCCCCATAAAAAGAACTAAATAAATGGAGTCAAGCTATCTATGAGATTCAGAGTTCAAAACACTGGTTATTTGGATGCTTAATGAACTTAGAAGAGTAGATGAACTCTGTGAGAAATTTAACAAAGAGACAGAAAACATAAAAATGGAGATAGAAAACATTAAAAAAAATTTAGAAATGAAGAATAATGAAGAATACAACTGAAATAAAGACTGTATTAGAGGGAACCAACAGTAGTTCCATGAAGCAGAGGATTGAATCAGCAATATAGAAGTTAAGGTAGCAGAAACACTCAATCAGAACAGTAAAAAGAAAAAAAGAATCTAAAAAAATGGGGAGAGTTTAATGGGTCCCTGGGACAACATCCACCATACCAATCAATATTCACATCATAAGGGTACCAGAAGGAGAAGGGCGAGAGCAAGGAATTGAAAACGTATTTGAAGAAATGATGACAGAAAATTTTTCTAACCAGATGAAAGAAATAGACATTCAAGCCCAAGAAGCACAGAGAGTCCCAAACAAGATGAACCAAAAGCAGCCCACACCAATTACTTCATAATTAAAATGGCAAAGTTTAAAGACAAAGAGTCAATCTTAAAAGCAATGAGAGAAAAGCAGTTAGTTATTTACAAGGGCGCTCCCATAAGATTATCAGCTGATTTATCAACAGAAGCTTTGCAGGCCAGAAGGGATTGGCATGAAATATTCAAAGTGATAAAAAGAAAGGACATACAACCAAGATTACTCTACGCAGCAAAGCTATTATTTAGTATTGAAGGACAGCTATAGAGCTTCCCAGACAAGAAAAAGCTAAAGGAGTTCATCACTACCAAACCAGTATTACAAGGAATGGTAGGGGGACTTTTTAAATAATAAGAAGAAGAAGAAAAAGAAAAAGAAAAGATAAAAAACATGAATAATAAAAGTGGCAGTAAACTACATATCTATCCACAGTTACTCTAAATGTAAATGGATTAAATGCTCCAATCAAAAGATAAGTGGCTCAATGGATAAGAAGATAAGACCCTTACATATGCTGCCTACTTCATATCAAAAGACACACACAGACTGAAAGTAAAGAGATAGAAGAAGATATTTCATGATAATGCAAATGAAAAAGAGAAAGAAAAAGCCTAGGCTAGCAATACTTATACCAGACAAAATAGACTTTAAGACAAAGGCTATAACAAGAGACAAAGGACCTAGCAATCCCACTTCTGGGTATTTATCCAAAGAAACCCAAAAATCTATTTCAAATGGATATGTGTAGCCATATGTTCATTGCAGAATTATTTACAATAGCCAAGATATGGGTGCAACCTTAGTATCCATCAGTTGGTGAATGGATAAAAAAGAGGTGGTACATAGATACAATGGGATATTACTCAGCCATAAAAAAAGAATGGAATCTTGCCATCTGTAACAACATGGAGGGACTTGGAGGTTGTTGTGCTGAATGTAGTAAGTCAGACAGAGAGAGACAAGTGTCATATGATTCCACTTATATATGTAATCTAAAGAACAAAATAAATAAAACAGAAACAAACTCATAGAGAACATTTTGATGGTTTCCAGCTGTGAAGGGGCTTGGAGGGTGGGTGAAAAAAAAGAAGGGATTAAGACAGATAAAATGATAGTTGTAAAATAGTCATGGGATGTAAAGTATCACAGATGTAAAGTATAGCATGAGGAATATAGTCAATAACATTATAATGACTATGTATGGTATTAAATGGGTACTGGATTTAATGGGGTGATCATCATACATTATATAAATGTCTAATCACTGTTGTACACATGAAACTAATATAATATTGTATATCAACTGTAATTGAAAAATAAAACAATTATTAAAGAATAAAAAATTTTAAAAAACAAAAAATAAAACAGGAATGAATGGTTTGCAGAGAGCATTTGTAATCAGTATTTTGTGGCCTCTGTATTTTTCTTAGTAGGAAAAGTTTAGGAAATAAGGGAAAAATCCTACATTTAGTATTTTGTTATGAGTCTTTTGTTACCATTCCCTTACATTGAAATAGCATTCCCTTTACATTGAAATACAGCTTAAAACATTAGAAATAAAACCATTTTTATTTGTGAACAAAATTAGTCTGGGCCAGTAGTTCTTACATATTAGTTAACGTACTTCAGAATTGCCGAGAGGGCTTGTTAAAACTCAAACTACCAGTCGACTTCCAGAGTTTCTGAGTTGGTAGATCTGGGGTGAGGACTGATAATATACATTTCTAACAAGTTCCCAAATGGCTTAGATGGTATTAGTCCAGGAACCATACTTTGAGAACTGCTCATTTACATTAATGTTTCTATCAGTCAATTCTTCACTGCTAATTATTGGTATGTGAGTGGAAAAACTCAGGTCAGAAACTTACAAACTCTGAAATGCTAAGACTTATATATGTTTATTCTCTCTTTATGATTCATTGACATTATTTTCTCTCTTTTTAAAATTTTTAAAAATTTAATTTAATTTTATTGTTAGTTTCAAGTGTACAAAATAATGAGTAGACATTTACACCCATCATAAAGTGATAACTGCACCAAGTGTACTACCCCTCTGACATTGTGTATAGCTGTTACTATACCGTTAACTATATTCTCTTCTCTATGCTGTACTTTATATTCTGTAATAGTTATATATGTATATGTGATATATATAATAGTTATATATGTATATATATATTTGACATTCAGTATTTTTTTATTAGTTTCAGGTGTCCAGCACAGTGGTTAGGTATTTATGTAATCCATAAAGTGATCCCCCTGATAAGCCCAGTAACCATGTGCTACCCTACATAGTCTTTACAACATTATTGATCATATTCCCCATACTATATTTCACATCCCTTTGACTATTTTGTGAATACCAATCTGTACTTTCTAATCCCTTCACCTTCTTACCCATTCCCCAGCCTCCCTCCCATCTAACAACCATCAGTTTGTTCCCTGTGTCTATGATTCTATTTCTGTATTGTTTTCTTATTTATTCTGTTCTTTAGATTCTACATATAAGTGAGATCATATAGTATTTGTCTTTCTCAGTCTGACTTATTTCACTTAGCATAATATCCTCTACGTCCATCCATATTGTTGCAAATGGTAAGATTTCATTCTTTATGGCTGAGTAATATTCCACCGTGTAAATACACCATAATTTCTTTATCCAATCGCCTATTGATGGGACTTTTGGTTGTTTCCATATCTTGGCTATTGTAAATAGCTCTGCAACAAACATAGGGGTAGATATATTTTTTTGAGTTAGTGTTTTGGATTTCTTTGAATAAACATCCAGGAGTTAAATCGCTGGGTCATAAGGTAGTTCCATTTTTATTTTCTTTTAGAAACCTCAATACTGTTTTCCATAGTGGGTGCACCAATGTGTAATCCAACCAACAATGCATGAAGGTTCCCTTTTCTCTACATCCTCACCAATACTTGTTTGTTGATTTATTAATGATAGCTATTCTGAGTGAGGTGGTATTTCATTGTAGTTTTTATTTGCATTTTTCTTTCTTTTTTTTTTTTTTTTTTGAGGGCAGTGTCACTGGCCCTAATATGTGGGACCGAACCGGGGCCGCTGGCTTCCAAAGCCAGCGCTTAACCACCGCGCCACTCGGCCGGCCCTATTTGCATTTTTCTGATGCTTAGTGACATTGAGCATCTTTTCATATGTTTATTGGCCATGCATATGTACTCTTTGGAGAAATGTCTATTCAGGTCCTCTGCCCATTTTTTATTTGAATTTTTTTTTTTTTTTTTTTTTTTTTTTTTTTTGGTATTGAGTTGTATGGTTTTTTTAAAATAAATTTTGGATATTAACTCCTTATCAGGTGTATCATTGGCAAATAATTCTCCCATTCCATAGGATGTCTTTTTGTTTTGTTGATGATTTCCTTTGCTGTGAAAACCTTTTTAATTTGATGCAGTACATTTGTTTATTATTTTGTTTGTTTTCCTTGCCTGAGAAGATATATCAGTAAAAATATTACTAAGGGTAATGTCTGCATATTTACTTCCTATAGTTTCCTCTAAGAGTTTTATGGTTTTGGGTCTTACATTTAAGTCTTTAGTCATTTTTTCTTATACCTATTTTTCACCATATTATTTGGTCTGTGAAGGATGGTTGTTAATATTTACCTTAAATTTATTTGCTCTACTTATATCAATTATCAGACTGAGATAAAAAGAAGGTAAAAGAATCTCAAATGTCATGTTTTATTTTTTTCCCCCTGGAAAAGTTCTCTTAGCTGTTTTCCTAAAATACTTTTGATACAGTTTAATACGCAGATTTTAGCTCATGTTTTCACCTGCATTATAAGAATTTGCAAGCTGTTAGCATACTCTGTAGGTGCCAGATGTTGTAGCAGTCAAATAAAGGAGCTTTCCCCATATTTTGAGATGACTGCACCATGTCAGATGCAATCAAAATAACTGCAGGAGACTGGAATTAGGGCAGGCTCATAAATGAAATATTTTCTTTTGTGTGGACTACGAGTTCAGATTCTGAGCCAGAAAAGCTGGGTTCTATGCAATACTTACTGTTGTGACCTGGAGAAAATACTTTACCTGCCTGTTTCAAAATTCTCATCTCTAAAATGGAATAATAGTATCTTCCTCTTACAAAGCTTGGAGGATTGAATGAGTTAAACCATATATGGTGTTTAAAACAGTGCCTTACTCTCAATACTATTATTAGTAGACACTACATCTTGGAGAAAGAATGCTATATAGCCACCTCCCCGCCTTTTTTTCATGCCACTGGTAGCAGTGGAAATTCAATTGAAGTTAAGTGAAACAAAATTTAAATTAGTACCAGAGTTGTGTTGTATAATTAATTACATCTCACTCCTTTTTCAAGTATTTACAAAATGCCATGTTTTCTGTAGGAAAAAAAATCATTAATATGCATCATGCACTTAAGACAGAGGAGGGGGTTCTTCATTATGTATTTAATTTCTGAGAGAATATTTGATGAGTTGTCCACACGGAAATTTCCCAGGGTGATTATGAGGTTAGGGGAGAAAATACTGACTCAGGAAACAGTATTCAGTACATTTAATTGGAGGTCAAGAAGGATGAGAAAGTGACACATATGGCTTTAAATGAATGCTGAGGACTCTTCAGAAGAGTGTAGGGAGTGATGATTTGGATACAGAATTAGGTAGCTAGAATGCCACCTAATAGGCAAGCTCGGGGAGAGACTAGATAGTCATCATTGCAGAGGACACCTGGTGAGTTGCCAAAATTGGCTCATCTGTGTTCTATCCCCTCCTTCCCTCCCTCCCCAAGACACACTCTATATGCATTATTCTTTTTTGGTGTTGCCCATAGTACCCAGTGAGTACCACTTAGTCGGTGTTGGCTGGTTTAATTTGATTATGCCAAAGTTTGTATTATGATCTCAGCTATGTTCTTTAAGAACAAACTACAGGTGAAAACAATCAGCACACACTGTAGTGAGTACAGTGAACCCTATCCCTTTCCTGTCAGCTTGCATTTAAGTTAATTTCTGTTCATGTAAAAATTTCCTATCCCCAACATGAAAATAGATGTCATTGCATTCCAAAGTGAGGCATTCTGGCTAGAATTTTAAAAAGCTAAGTTGTAAATAAAAGCATCAATGTAACTTCAGTTATTAAGTGTAAGGTATATTCCAAAATTATGAATTCATTCAATCCTCACAATAATCACCTTAGTAGGCAATACCATTATGGCCAGTTTACAGATGAGGAAACTCTGGCACTGAGAGTAAATAAATGTTCAAATAATGTCCACATGGACAGTCAGTGCCAGAGCAGAAATGCCAAGTAGAATGTTCCTCAAAGAATGCGTGCTATTGCCTATCAATCCCTAAAATTCATGCTGATAAATATGAAATATAAAATATGCCATGGTACCTTTGCTGTTTTTTTTTTTTTTTTGAGGGCGGTTTCACTGGCCCTCATATGTGGGACCGAACCAGGGCCATTGGCTTCCCAAGCCAGCGCTTTACCACCGCGCCACTCGGCCGGCCCTCTTTGCTTTTTGTCATTTGTTCTTTTTTTAAAAAGATTTTATTGGGGATTCGGGGAAGGGGAACAGACAAGTTGCTGTGCTTTTGTTCTTCAGTCTAGTTGTGGAGGACGTTGCTTCACTGGCCCATGTTGGTATCATCATTGTGACCTTCCCAGATGAGGCAGATTGGTCGCCGGCCTCTGGATGGCCTCTCACGCGGCTCATGACTGCTCACACTGGCTGCCAGCCACTCACACTGTCTGCCGGCCACTCACTGTAGCCCATGGCAGCCCACTGCTACTCCACTGCAGCCTATGCCATCGCTGGCAACTCATGGCAGCCCAGCTCCAGGTTGATCTGTGGTTCACCATCTTAGCTGTAAAGAGCATAGCATCGCTGGCCCTAATGTGGGATCTGAACCCGGGCCCTGCTCCTCAGAGCTGGTACCCCAAGCCAACTCTTAATCAATGCACCACTCAGCTGGCCCACCTTTTGTCATTTTTAATTACTGTAAACTAATTATTATGTACAAAATTGTGCTACAAGTTATAAGTAGTCCTTTGATCAAGGTAATCTCATTCTTTTGAATTAACTGAAATGTAATTATTACATGAGATGAAATTTATATTCAGAATATTGCAGGTTTTACAGTTGAGGGAAACTTGCTTCAGATGTGTGAAGGTAAATCATAATTAAAGCTTTGGCTAGAACATTGATGACTCAAATACCCATTGACCCTGGTACAGAAAATACCAAACATTGATTTATGATTAAGTTGATATTGGTCCCAATTATTTTAATTTCTTCATCAAAAAACTTGTGATTCTTCATAATCCTACAAAATACATTACTATACATTTTGTAACTCATTTAACTGAGGCTAAGAGGTTAATTACTGTGATCATTTTTTTATGGAAATGAACCAAAAACAATTTTGGAGTTCAGATCCAAAATCCAGAAATAATTTCACCATTCTTCTGTATTTATTTAAACAGATTCAAATAACAGTTGACAAGGTTGTTTGCCTCCTCTCTCATCAGAATACTCCAATAAGTTTATTGATGAGTTTTAAATACATTTATATTCTATGTAACCTTTACTTTAAGACAGCCTCATTAAAAACACACCTCATATTTTCACTTTTTGAAAATTATTTTTTTAAAAGGTAGAAAAATATATTTATAGATAATATCTAAAGTATATGTTTGTAAGTTGCTTTGTAATTGCTTTATATTAATATTTCATTATCTAAATGGTAACATTCTTTTGAAAGGCTCTGATTTACTGAAGGGTCTCAGGTATCTTTTGCATATGTTTACTAGGAAGAATAAGTAAAGTAAAGTGTATAGGACTTATTTTTTTTAATGGCGATTTATTGTAAATTCATTTTTGTAGTCTAAATTGGTTTTGTTGATAGCATCTAAAGTCAGAGCTCCTGTCTGAGCAAAGTTCACATGGTAGCAATGCTGTACTAGTCAAAGTTCTTAGCCTTGGGATTCTGGTCAAGTACAGATTGTTTCGTGAGCTAACTCAGAGGCTTTCTCAACAAGACCTGAAGCCAACCGGCTGGCTTCCCTTTTGGTTTTCTCACCAAACTTGGATAGAGACTAAGGCACTGTCGACATGCATTTGGGGAAGAAAATGTTCTTGTTTTCATTTTTAACATATTCCATTCTGTATGTATTTAAATAAATATTTTTTCCACAATTTAATGTCTTCATAAAACCAAATCTATGCAGTATGGAGTTTTATGGAGGCAAAAAAAATTTTTTTTTTTTGAGGGCAGTGTCACTGGCCCTCATATGTGGGACCGAACCAGGGCCGCTGGCTTCCCAAGCCAGTGCTTAACCACCGTGCCACTCAGCTGGCCCTGGAGGCGAGATTTTGATGGAGGCATTGTAAGTCTGGATGAAAGCACCACAGCCTTAAAATTAGATACATTCCTCTGAGTTTGTAGGTTGGGCAGATCTGTGGCCCAGTGCCTCAGAAGTCAGGAAGGATCAGAGATGTGAGAAGCAAGGTGTACAATTTCTTCAGTCTTCTATTGGCCAGTGCTCTCAATTTTTTTAACCTCTGCCAAATGATAACTTTAACAAATATTTGTTGGAAAGCCATCATAGCAAATAAAACTAGATGCCATCATAATGATAATAATAGACATTTCTTCAGGGCTAATGGTTACAGGTACTTTAGAAGCATTATCTTATGAAGATCAGACAATTAAGTTCACAAACTTTCTACCATCTACTTACATGTTAGAAAGTTTGTGAATTTAACTGTCCTACTAGCTTTTTCGTATTTAGTCCTGACACAACCCTGTAATGTAAATATTATGAGCAATCTGAGGTTTAGACAGGATAAATAACTTGTTCAAACTTCCACTGGTGGTAAGTGGTCTGCTGGGCCTCAAAGCCAGGCCTGCTTGACTCTAGAACTCATGTTCTTCATCTCTGTGGGATTTTGGATACTCAATCAACTGGTCTTTATAACTTGCTTCCTATGATATAGGTACAAATTAAGTCTGGCTCAGCCTGAAATTTGTACTAAAAGGTCAAACAATTAATGCTGTGCATTAATTGATGTGTAGCTAAGGGGCAAGGGCTCCATGTTTTAAATTCTAAGTAGTACAAATCCTTATAAAAATAAAATTTTACTGTAGTACAAAAAGGATACAATCTTAAGTGAGGGAGACAATCAAATAAAAGTGTCTATCTAATTTAGGAGATAATTGTGCAAATTATTTTTCCTCACACTTTAATATCTTCAACATAAAGAATATCATGAACGTGGTCAAAGGAGATGTAATTTTGCTATCAAATATATTTTTCTTATGAAACTGGATGCTTCCAATTATTTATGACTTTCAGGAAACTTAATCACTACCACATATGCATTAAGATGCAACTTTGTATTTTCCAAAATAAAGAAACACTCTCCTTTTCTTTTATGTTGTATTTTCAAATGTTTGTATCTAGGATCCATTAAAAAATACTTAGCAGCCCCACTTTTTTTTTAAATTAATTAATTTATTTTAAATTAGTTTCAGGTGTACAACACAGTGCAATAGTTATACTTTTTACCCCTCAAAGTGACAACTCCCCTTCCCCCAATTCACCACCCCACTCCTCCCCGCATATCATATATATCTATTACACTTCCTCTGACTCCCTTCCACATTATAATCCACATCCTGTGATTATCTATATATTCAATTACAGTTGGTATACAATATTATACAACCTCAGCTTCAGGTGTACAGTGCAGAGATTAAGCCTCTACTCCATCCATAAAATGGTCTCCCTAACAAGACATATGACCATCTGACACCCCACAAAATATTTACAATATTATTAATTATATTCCTCGAACTGTCTTTCATATCCCTGTGGCAATATTGTAGTTGCCTATTTTTGCTGTCTAATCCCTTCCCCTTCTCCCTCATCCCCATCCCCCTCCCAACTAGCAACCCTGTTTTTCCTCTATATCTATAAGACAGTTTGTTTACTTTGCTCATTCATTCAGTTTTTCAGATTCCACATATAAGTGAGATCATATGGTATTTGTCTTTCTCTGACTGACTTATTTCACTTAACATAATAGTCTCTAGGTCTATCCATATCATTGCAAATGGTACGATTTCATTCTTCTTTGTAGTGGAGTAATACTCCATTGTATAAATGTACCACAGTTTCTTAATCCAGTCATCTACCTATGGGCATTTCAGTTCTTTCCAAGTCTTGGCTATTGTAAATAGCACTGCAATGAACATAGAGGTGCATATATTTTTTGAATAAGTGTGTTGGGTTTTTCAGGATAAATACCTAGGAGTGGAATTGCTGGGTCATACGGCAGTTCCATTTCCAGTTCTTTGAGATACCTCCATACTGATTTCCATAGTGGCTGCACCAATCTACAATCCCACCAACAGTGCAGCAGGGTCCCCTTTTCCTCACAGCCCCGCCAGCACTTGTTGTTTGTTGATTTATTGATGATAGCCATTCTGACCAGAATGAGGTGGTATCTCATGGTAGTTTTTATTTGTATTTCCCTAATGACCAGTGAGGTTGAACATTTTTTCATATGCCTGTTGGCCATCTGTATGTCCTCTTTAGAGAAATGTCTCTTCATATCTTCTGCCGATTTTTTAATTGGGTTGTATGTTTTTTTTGGTGTTGAGTTTCATGAGTGTTTTATAAATTTTGGATATTAACCCCTTATCAGATATATCGTTGGCAAATATATTCTCCCAATCGGTAGGTTTCCTTTTTGTTTTATTGATGGTTTCCTTTGTTGTGAAAAAACTTTTAAGTCTGATATAATCCCATATGTTCATTTTTTCTTTTACTTCCCTTGCCCGTAGGGATGTATCAGTAAAAATATTGCTCCAGGTAATGTCTGCAAATGTACTCCCTATATTTTCTTTTAGGAGTTTTATGGTTTCAGGGCTTACATTTAAGTCTTTAAGCCATTTTGAATTTGTTCTTGTATATGGCGTAAGGAGGTGGTCCAGTTTCATTTTTTAGCAGCCCCACTTTTAAGTTTTGGCAAATACTAGCATTTGAATGTGCAGATTGACATATAAGGATGTGTCCATCCTTACAAGTTTTGATGGAATGGAAACATTTAAACAAATATCTTTCAATGAGGGATTGATATTATGTACAATTGAACATCAAAGATAGTGAGAAAAATAAATGTGAAATGTTTTTGGAAGCGTTATTAAAATATTGTTATACAAAAAATTGAAAATGTAGTATGATATATAAAATTTGAGCCAGGTTTCATTAAAAATCCTATCATGTGTGGGCAAGCGTGCATGTTTGTGTGTGTGTGTGTGTGTGTGTGTGTGTGTGTGTGTGATGTGGTATCACATGGTGAAGTGTAAGGCCATAGAAAAGATTCCCGAAATAGTCATTGGAAATTATTCAAAAGTGGGTGGGGTTGAAGTTACGGAGAGGCTTTCATTACTAATTTATTTTATTTTATTTTTACAAAAAATGTGTATTGTTTTCATTAGATATAAAAAAGTATTTTACCATCTGCTTGGCATTCAGTGCTCATGACTGTAAAATACAACTTACTGTTCAGTCTAATATGTCCTATTTTCAGAATCTTGTTTTAATTATAGACTTCATAACTATGTCTTTGATTTCTTATCTTTTCTGCCTTTCTGTATCTCATACCCTCTGTGTGGAATGCCGTTCCCTTCACTTCTTATGTTCAGGGTCCTTATGTTCCTGCTTCTAACTCCAGTGCCTCTGTAACACATTTTTAAGTGCATGTTTCTTAATCTGGTACCCTCCTCAGTCCTCATTTCGAATTTTGTGTTCTTATACTACATTACATATCATAGTCTGTCTTGCAGAAAACTTACTAATATGTTTATATGAGCCACCCATGAAATTGAAATCTTAAACATGTATTTCCTTTCAGTTAGATTATATTACATTCGTAGGTGTACCATAACATTTGAAAAACTAATAACATTAAATTTTTGTGACATTTTTGAATGATTTCAGCTTTTCATTATATCATAATCTGTGGTTGAAGAGTCACCAAAACTCGATGTCAAACTGCCAACTTCCTCAATTCTGTATTGTAATTTGTGTGTAATAACTGCCTTTGCTTCCTCTATCTCTTATATAAACATGTTTCAACAGGCTGCAATGGGAGATGACAGTCCAAATAAAATATCTTAGGCATCTGCAGTTTTTTTTTTCATAAAATGATGCCAAAATACTGTCACATACAGTATTACATATGACAAATTTAATAAAGTCTTCTTGGAGAAACACACATTTTTATCGTAAGGTTTCTGTAGAAGTCAGTCCAGGTGGCTTCCTTTTGCAAGGATCCGCAGGATTGTTTAGGATAGAGCCAGGGGGGAAGAGAGTGAAATCCCTAACAGATATGCAAACGAGTCATCTGGGAAGGGGGGTGTTTTGCTGTGTCATAAGTGACTTGTCCCTGGTTTGGAAAGAGAGTGAATCATCCCCCCTTTGAAACAAGAGATAAGTGGAGGGGAAAGAGCTGTTTAAAAATTATTTTACAACTATTTCCTTTTGCGCTGTGACTTCTTAAACTGGAATGTGATCCAGAATAGCTTCTCTTTGAATGCAACATTTGTCTTAAGCATTTTTATTATCTCTCTGCTCCCTCATCCCATTTCACTTCTTCCCTCTCTCTTAAACAGATTTACACCGACTGGGCCAACCACTACCTGGCAAAATCAGGCCACAAGCGGCTGATCAAGGATTTGCAACAAGACATCGCAGACGGAGTACTGCTGGCCGAAATCATCCAGATCATTGGTAAGACCTACCCTCAGAGAAACCAGGAAAGTCTCTGCTCCCACCTCTTTGGGTAAAATGCAGTTTAAGTGGAATTCCTACAAACTCAGCCCATGTGTCTTTGAGATGCATGTAGCTTTCCCGTGGTTTCATTAAAAATGTTTATGTGAGAATGTTTAAAAAGGATACTTGGGCAATACTTTTAAATAGTTTGAAGTGTATCTTTACATACACTGAATTGTCAGAAACGAACACTTCACTAAACCATATGTCTCCCATGTGTGCATTTCATTAGCTGTGGCAACTCATACACTCGGAGATTCCTTGAAACTGGATCCTGATCCAGCAGGGACAATTGTGAAAGGTTTCATGTCAGCAATCATTTGGCACAGGCAAAAGAATTAGCAGCAACTTCCTTCTCACTCACTCTTTTTTTTTTTAAATTTGCCTGATTTGTGCATATGGAATTGGAGGCTGCTAACAAGGGTGTCCTCTTGTACAATGCTTGGGAGACAGAGTGAATGTAGCAGCAGCATTTTGCTTGGTGGTGTGGAGTTTTTTTTCTTAGTTTCCTTTTTGTGTGTGTTTCACTTCCTTACTTAAGCATGTCATTCCTTTTTTCTCTCTTGTATTTTATGTCTTGGCTTTAGCAAATGAAAAAGTTGAAGATATCAATGGATGCCCTAGGAGTCAATCTCAGATGGTAAGAATCATGTTTATTCTAAATATAATGCTTATCGTCACTTCCAGATTCAACTGCATTTGTAAATGGACTACTAGAACATTCTTTTGCATGACTTCCTGTTTGTTTAAGAAACCATGGAATCACATTATATCATATTAATAATTGAATGTCATTGATCACCAAGTGATAGCATCAATACAGTTGAATAGGTATTTATCCTGAGTAACATACTTGTATCTCCAGGTTTTTTTTATCCCATCCCTTACATCTTTTTTGTTCTGATGTCTGAATAATGGAACTCTGGTCTTGGTGGCAAGAAAACCCATTTCCAATTTTAACTGGAGCCTTTTTGTCTGAACAACTGGCTTGAAGAATAGAACTTGCCATGTGTATTTTTAAAATGTATAAATAGTATTTTCTTTGTTCATAACAAAGTCCAGTGTAAACACATGGATTCTTTAGCACTTGGGGAACTAGCTCTGAAAGCATGCTGCTGGAAGGTTGCTGAACAGTGACTAATTGTGAGACATGGGTTTCCGGAAAGGTTTTAATCTAGAGGTCTGTCTCCCCCTCACTCTCCTCTCATCTTTACCAACTGGTAAAACTTTAAGGGTTATAATAAAACAATAGATTGATAAACTGCTGAAATAAAAACTCACCTCTTTCTTAATTAAATACATTTTAATTTTATAGGACAACCTAGAGCACAAAATGCCTTTACCAAACTTACGTCAGCAGATATAATCAGGATGGTAGCCAAAATCCACAACATGACACTTCCTCTGAAACTCTTTTTAGCACAGAATAGACATTGTATCTAAACTTTACTAGTTCTTAATTGTCAAAGACTGGAAAAAGGAAAAAAAAAATTGTGGACTTCTTTGACCTGCTGACCTGTTTTTCTTACTGTAAGAAAACTGAAATCCAACATGATAAAAGGAATTCATTTTTAAAGTGTGATTAAGAAGCACATCAGGTGTGTGTGTGTGTGTGTGTGTGTGTGTGTGTGTGTGTGTGTCTGTGTGTGTCTATGTGTGTGTGTGTGTATTTAACAAGCACTTAGAGACCTCCTACAATGTTGTGTACTCTATGTACCTGTTGTGAAAAAAATCAATAGAAAGAAAGACTTTTTCTAGTAAATTACTTAAGTTTCAAGGAAGCTTCCTGGGTTAATTACTCTGGACACAAGCACAATCTATGGAAATTAATTGTAGTTGTTTTTTGAATTTTTACTGAAAGCAATTATGAAACTTTCAGACTCTACCACAATAAAAGCTGTGTGATGTTGGGAAAGACATGTAACCCTCTCTGAGCCTCAGCTTTCTCATCTGAAAAGTGAACCCTAATTAGAATATGATAATGACATATAATTATGAACACTTTTTACTATGTAAACTGATATGGAAATGTGGACTAGTATTACTAAAAATTTTATAAAGAGCACATCATGTATTAACACCTGTTAAAAGATTTTTTTATGGCTTTATATTGAGAAGCTCTATAGTCCCTGAATATCATATATTATGTTTCTTAAACCCAATGCTGTTGGTTTTGATTTCACTATTTCAACCATAACAGAGGTGTTAGATACTAAAATTTACTTTCTGTGCTATAATTCCAATTTGATTCTGACTACCAGGGATTTGATGAACAATAACTAAGTGATACTTCCTGACAGGTGATTAAAAAAAAAATATGCCTCCAAAACTTATAGCTGGAGAGAGATGGATTCTTTAGATATTGATATGAAACATCTATATGAAATATTCTACAAATGCATAAGATTTTCCTCATGAGTACCAAACTATTAATTTTTTATTACTTCCTACTCCTTGTTAGCCCCAAAATGTCATGTAACATCTAGTATGCATGTCGTGTTGATACTTCTGCTTTTAATAAAAATACTTTTTTTAAAAAAACAGAAAAATTAAAGCCTGAGAAGTGCAAATACTGTAAAAGCTCGTTTGTGTAGCCAAAAAGTATTAGTCGGAATCACATTGGAGTTTGAGTAAGAATGACTTGGATCCTAATTTTTCTGATGTGGTTGAACTTTGAATAATATTGGCAAGCCCTCAAAATGTTGACTCAGAAGAATACATATGACTTAAAAGTAACTTTTTTGATTGAATTATTGTTGCCTCTGTTCTTAATTGGCATTAGCACTATGTTATAAAAGAATAAAAATTCCAGATTTTAACTGGGACAAGAAAGTAGAGGAGAGAAACTTAAAACAGCATGACTAAGCTGATGAATTTTATGTACCGATTCCAAACAGGATGTTGCCTGCTTCTTTATTGTGTAACAACTGAGAGGTGCTGTGTTAGTACCAGTGAGTGCTGTCCTTACTCATGAGATGACTTTGACCGTATCTTTCTGTATATTTGATCTTTTAGGGCCTTTAGCTGCTGTTTGTGTTTAATAACACAAGGTAAGGTGAAATTAGGTCTGCTGCTATTTCTAGACACCGATTGTGTTTATTTAAATATCAGAAATGATAACTTTTATTGGGTTGTTTTAAGCCTTTAGGAATAGAGGCTCTCTTGTGGTATGACTTTGCAATCTACTGATGGACTCTAGTAGTGGCCAGGTAACTCATATTTAGCTAATATCACCTGAGCACCTAAGCTAACAGGTATAGGGACACTTGAGGATCACAGGAGCAAATATTTAAATAAATAAAAGCAATAGTGTTGCATAGGTAAGAACAAAGGGGCTGGGAAGGAATGAGCTTAGTATGTTCCAGAAACAGATAGAAGGACACTGTGGTTTGAGCACAGTGAGAGGTGTTTGGAGGGGACTCTGAGTCTCATCATGCAGGACAAAAGTCATGAGTTTGTGTGTTACTGCTTGTTGGTTGAGGAGCTTTTGAAAAAATTTTAAAGTGGGACTATGGCACAATCTAATATATATATTTTGAAAAGGTCACCCTAGATGCTTTCTGGAAATTTTAGAATACATAATTGGATGTGAGCGATGAAGAGTATAGGATGTAAAAAATGGTCCCTGATTTCTTGGCCTGAATGAGTAAGTGGTTACCATTAAACAAGATGATCAAGAGGGGGAGAAAACAGGCTAAAAGGTGGAGGGAGGAGAATGACAAATTCGTATTTTGATAGATAGGGTTTGAGCTATCCATTGAAATGTCAAGTAGGAGGTGACTTCAGGCAATTAGACGTGTGTTTCTGAAGGTCAGAAGTAAGGCATTGGATAGATTATACCTAGTGAATAGGTAATGATAGAAGGCTTGGGCACAAATGAGATCTCACAGGACGTCTGTGTAAAGTCAGAAGTGAAGAAAGCTGAAGTTCTTACATTGGGGAGTATTGATTGATATGTTTGTGATAAACAGATGTGTGGGAGTCAGAAAAGGGAAAGAGTGTTGAGAGAGTGAGCCCATCATTGAGAGAGTGGATCAACAGATATGGATTGTTAATCCTTAGGGTAGCTATGGGAGCTTAAACTATAGTACTTGGACTAAGCCAGTGAGATAGGTCAAAGTCAGATGAGCACATGTGGCAGATGCTGTCAAATGCTACATAGCCAACAAGTTGGCGTACTGGAAAGAGGAAGTCTGTTCTAGTAATGAGACAGGCATTAACGATCTTTACATAAACATCTTCTATAGCCTGATCATGTGTTAAGGAGTAACAGAGGGGTATACTTGTTTCCATTTATTTCTCTAATGGTTCTCTTACAATATAAAGAAAACTTCAATTATAACATCAAATAATCGATGAAGAAAAATTGTAACAATAATTCTTTCAAATAACATGGACCAAAGGGTACATATTTAAGAAACACACGAACTTGTCCTTTCATCAATTTATTATCATGGTTATTGAAAGATTTTGATTCACATTTATCCTAAGTTTTAAAGTCAAGGCTAAAACCTTAGTTTATAGGCGCTTATTCAACACTATATTTAACCTCACCCAAAAATGCAGTTACTAATATGGGCAGCACCTGTTAAGTAATTTCTAGGTGGGTGGTATCAGGGTTCAAAATATATGCTGCATGCCAAACTTTGGTGAGATTACACAAGCGAATAAATTAGTAAACTATAAATACCTGGAATGTCCAGAATGCCCAGCAGATTAAAAATAGCATAAAAAATGCCCAACATTTATTTGAAAGGCAGAGGCACAAGTGCAGGCTTCTTAGACAAAAATGTAAGATATGTAGGGGAAAAGCTGTTTTGAAAACACATTTTTTTCTTTATTTTAAAATAGGCCGTTATATTTAAGGATCTTCACAAGTGCTTAGAGGGGTTAGGGGATTTAATGCTGTGAAATAGTTGCAAGCCAAGAATTGGATTATGTGGCATGGCCAAGGACCTGGCAAATGTGGTTCACAGCCTGGCCTTGCTCTTTGCTGCCTCTTCCCTTTATTTCACCCTAGTAGCTCAGTCATTTTCAGCCACCATCGTCAACCTTGTTTTTCATCATATCCTGTTATTTAAAATTCGCTAATATGAGGATTTTGGGAATTCCTCTGCCTTTTTTATTCCTAGAAGATGGAAAATTAGGTTTCAGTCTTCCCTTCATCCTCTGATTCTGTGAACTACAGGATTGTGACTTCCAGAATAATAACCGTTATTATAGATTTGGGACATAGATAACCTACCATTATAGATTTCACAGGTATCTGTATTCCATTCTTATAGTTTACAGTTATCTAGACAGTGAAACTATTCTTGATGGTAAAAGTATCCCCTGCTTTTTTTCTACTGTGTCCTGTAAAATTTTATTTCTTCCAGCCATTGCTTGTAATGGCTAAAAAAATCTATTTAGGTAAGATAAGAAGATGAGATTTCTAACCAAATAGGGAAGAGATAAAATATTGGAATGCTCTTTAAAGGTTTAATAAAATTATATAAATGGCATACTGTAGGATGCTAGCACTATGACTCGGAGTGGAATATTAGTAAGTTAGTCCAGTCACATGATCCCTGGCCATTTTTTAAACTGTTTATCTTCTGGAATGGCTAGAAAAAGATAGCTTATAAAGACAAATCCTTCACTACAAATAGAGGTCTGATCTCTAACAAAATATTAAATGAAAATCTTGAGTTTGTAAGTTCTTTCATGATTTTATTCCTTTCATATAGGTTAAAACTTTGGAAGAATAAGCAAAAACTGCTAGTGTTAGGAAATTTATATTTTAGTTATTAGAATATCACTGTGCTGATTATTAAAACTGAGCTTGTCTGTTCACTAGTAATTCAAAGTTCAAAGGAAGTGATTGAAATAACATGGGGACTTTGAGAGGAAGTATGTCATGTTGAAAGGACAGTGGTCATTGGAATTCTAATTTTGATTATGTGACCCAGGAAGAAGCATTCAATAAAACACTCAAAGTCTCAACAACAACAAAAAAACACAACAAAACAAAATCTATGGGCCAGCCAAGTGGCGCGGTGGTTAAGCGCTGGCTTGGGAAGCCAGCGGCCCCGGTTCAGATCCCACATATGAGGGCCAGTGACACTGCCCTCAAAAAACAAAAACAAAACAAAACAAAACACTCAAAGTCTCTGTGCATTTCTGCAATGAGAAAATTAGACTGATGAACTAGAAAGTCCATTGGAACTCTGACTTGCTAGATTGATTTCACAAAACACTGAAGACTATGGTTTCTGCTCAATATTCTATATTCTATATAAGAGATATATTGGGCTTTCAATCTTTATAGCTTTTAAAAAGTATATTCATAGTAAGATGAGAAAACTATTTCCTAAAATATATTAAATCTAATTTATAAAAAAAGACTACAGCAATGTGGAAATTATATTTTTATGGGAGTTACCTGGTATGCCAATCAGGAATAAAACGTTGAAAATACCAGAATGCATTTCTGCATTAAGTTTATAACATAGAATAAATCATTTAAATGTTCTTCTTAGGAGTATCATATTTAAATTGGTTTATGCCATTAATAAGACAAATAGAAATTGAAGTAACAATTTTGGGTTGGATTCCAGATTCCATGTACATTTTTTTCTTTCTTTTTGGAGAGAAAATATAATTTTTTTTCTTTTTTTTTAAATTTTGAGGGCAGTGTCACTGGCCATCACATGTGGGACTGAACCAGAGCCGCTGGCATCCCAAGCCAGCGCTTAACCACTGTGCCTCTTGGCCGGCCCTCTTTTTTCTTTTTTTTGGAGAGAAATTCACAACCTTTATAAATGTACATATAATAACCATTAAGAAATGTAGTTAATATGTCTACTATATATTTGACTATCAACCACTTTCTTAAATATTTAGTATGCTCTTTATCCTGATTTTTTAACTTAAAATGCTATAAATTGTTTCCTACTGATAGGCCAGTATCCCAGTAAACAAAAAATAAAATCATATTTAGTATTAGAAAACATATTTTGTTACAATCTTTTCATGATTTTAGTTTTTATTACCATCAATAATCTAGTTAAATAAAAGAACTCACTACTACATGTTTTTCATTGCCCCTCTTGAAATTTAATAAAAAATTACCACTTATAATACTCAGTGGTAAACTATATAACAGTAGAACAATTTTTAAAACCCTACTTTGGAAAACAATATACTAAGAGATGAGGCCATTTTAAATATGAACTGTAATATTCTTAGCTTAAAAACCTGTGATTCTAAATAATGTCATAAAAGTTACTTCTATAAAGAGAGAAAAAGGAAAATAAATAGGGGGGAATATTGTTCACTTGATCTCAGTACAACCGTTTGAAAAGTTTATCTTTGATGAGATAAATTACTTAAAAATCAGTTGAAAGGGCAGGCAGAATGGCTCAGTTGGTTAAGAGCTCGCTCAAGAGTGCGAGCTGAGCTCTGAGCAACGGTGGTTTGATGCCAGCCCGAGCTGAGTTGCCTTTGAGCTGCCAACATGTGGCAGGATGGCTCAGCTAAAAAAAAAAAAGAAAAAAAAAGGAAAAGCTTTGGGCCAGCTGAGTGGCGCACTGATTAAGCGCTGGCTTGGGAAGCCAGCAGAAGCGGTTCGGTTCCCACATATGAGGGCCAGTGACACTGCCCTCAAAAAAAAATAAAATAAAATAAAATAAATTTATTAACAAATATGTTTAACAGAATAAGGCCTGGAAACAAGTCTTTGAATTTTCATTATCTCCTCTCCCTCCCCCTCCCTTGTCACCCTCTCCTTTTGTTTCTCCTTTTCTTCTTCTCCCTCTCCTGCTTCTCTAATGTTTTGGTCCCTGTCCTTCTCTCTCTCTTACCTCCAACCTTGTCATATAAATAGGCATTTTTCTTTAATGTTATACTTGTTATACTATACTTCTTTTTCCTATTTATGGCAGGGGTATGAATTTGGTTAGGTTGGGAGAGAGTATGGGCATGTGAGGTAAATAATGATTTAGATTTGGTGATGAAATTATGCATTTGGAAAATAATTGTTATATGAAACTTTAATCCTATATATAAATATTATTTAAGTTTAGGACAGTTTTTTTTTTTTTTTTTTGAGGGCAGTGTCACTAGCCCTCATATGTGGGATCTGAACCAGGGCTGCTGGCGTCCCAAGCCAGCTTTTAACCAACGCGCCACTCGGCTGGCCCCAGTTTAGGACAGTTTTACAACTTCATAATAAAAGAGTAAGATTCCTTTTGTTTTGTTATCTGAAACAAACTGAAAAGCAGGTATTTATTAAAAACTCATAGAGTATATTTTCAGGTCAATGAATACTGGTCTAATTTTTAATAATGTTATATTTATAAAATTAATGTTAAAAGTTAAAATTAAAGCAGAATGGTATAATTTTGAACAAAAAAATAAATTTTGTCTGATAAAATCCTAATGAATTTACCATATCTATATCCATAATTTTATATATATATATATATATATATATATATATATATATATATATGAACACATACATACATCTCTTCAAACAGAGACACACAATTCTGTTATAGCATATGTGTTTTTATATAAATTCCTAGTATGGATGTATATTATAGGGTGTATATACATTATTTTGTTGTTGTTTTGTTTTGTTTTGTTTTGTTTTTTTTTTAGCTGAGCCATCCTGCCATCTGTGGGCAGCTCAGCTCGAGCTGGGAATCAAACCGGAGGCCCTGGTGCTCAGAGCTCACACTCTTGAGTGAGCTCTTCACCAACTGAGCCACTTAGCTGGCCCCTATACACATTTTAAGAAAGGAAAAACCTGTATTAAAATTGTAATATTCAACATATACTGATAACAAAAGATGAATGCAAGTCATGTGTATACATTTTTTGGCACTCCCTGGTATATATGTACATACACATGTGTGTATACACATGTGAGCATGCGCGCGCGCGCACACACACACACACACACACACATATCTAGTATGGTTCTAAGCTTCTTATAAACATCTTTAATCCTCACATAATATTATGTGAAAACTGTTTTCATTTCCATTTAAAGAAGTTGAGGTTTTAGGAAAGTAAAACCTTTCTCAATTTCTTACAATATGTAAATTGTACAGCTAGGATGCACACCCAGTTTTATTTGACTGCAAAACTTTTCATTATACCACAGTGCTTCATTAATAAGCTGACCCCATGTATCTAACCACAGACCAACTAAACAAAGAAGCAAACTAAAGAGCTAAACAAAATTACTGTCCTCTGCATCTCTTCTGACCCCATAACACAAGGTAAGTTGAGGTGGGAGAGGAAAACATGCAGCCTACCATTGCGAAGACATGAGGCAGCTGATTAGTTAATTAATTAATTAAATTGGCACCTATTACGTCCCCTCCTCACAGATTTAATAAATCGAAACTCTAAGGGCAAGGCCTGAAACTGGCATCCTCACAGACTCCAGCTCACCTTTAGGCTTGCTAAAGTTATGATATCTGCTACTCTACTGAGTAGATAATTGTATTAGTTTGCTGTGGCTGCTGTAACAAATTGTCACAAGCTTGGTAGATTAAAACGATAGAAATTTAACCTGTCACAATTCTTGAGGCCAGGAGTCTGAAATCAGTATCCAGGGGCCAAAATCAGTTTAGTTGTCCGATATTCCCTCCAGAGACTCTAGGGAAAATCCATTCCTTGCCTGTTTTGGCTTCTGGTGACTGCCAGTGTCCCTTGGCTTGTGGCCACAGCAGTCATTCTATATGTTAATCTACCAGAATATAAAATGTATTGTTTTTGAGAAATAATTTGAAAGGATTTAAACCTTGTAAACTTAGAATATGTATGGGACAACTGGATTTTGCATACTATTTCTGTCTTTACCTTCACACTACACCATTTCATCCTTACATTCAACCATATATTTTTTGAGCCCCTGTTTTGTGGCAGGAACTATATCCTAGCTATCTGTGAATCATGTAGAGCGCTTGAGTCAGAGGCTGGAAATGGCTAAATTATAGCAGTAGGATGCACCTTGTGGCAGAAAGAGCAAGCTCATTGGAGACTGACAGGGTTGAGTTTGAATTCTGGCTCTGCTCTTTATGAATTGTGTAAACTTATAAAACGTATCTCATCTCTCTAAGATCTATTGAGTAGGAAAAATAATATCAGTTTACCAGTTTATGGTGAAGATGAAAGGGTTTTGCGTTTGGAGTAAATAATATACATGCTTAAAACTGTGTGAACTTTCTTTCCATGCTAGGTTGTTGAATGCAGAAGAAAGAGGTAACTTCAAAACCCTTTTCCTGCTTCCGTTCTTGACATTAGCATAGAGTTTTTCAAACTGCAGCTTGTTTACAGAGTGTGTTATGAAATCAGTAAGTTACAAATGATCCTTTAAAGTAAAATACACTAAATCAATTTTTTTAAAAATCAGAGTGCCTTGCAGATAGTATGGTAGAAAATTGATTTCTGAAACTCTTATTACTACCTATCAATAAATCTATGTATGTACTGTATGGTCATATAAAATGTATGTCTTCAATGGAACACTGATCATTTCTTTGTTTTTCTGGAAACACGCTATTATCTGCACTTCCAGATCAAGCAGGGCATTGGAGGATGGTTCCTCATCTAGCTCTGTTTATATCTGTGGCCTATCTCCTGCCTTCACTGTTCTCCAGATTTCAGAATTTTTGCTTCTGGAGTTTCCTCTGCCTGATTTCTCCTCCTCCATAGGTTCTTCCAACTGATTGAAGGCTACAACCTTTGGAGTGGTCTATTTTCACATCAGTAAACAAAGACATTGTGGAGAAAGATTGAAGTGAAGTTCAGCTCTCAATATTTCCGTAGTCTCTGAATTCCTAGTAGGTCCCGTAACCTATGATGTGTCTGAGCCCTGACCCATTCAAGTGGTGCTCCTTCCTTGAGGTCACCTCACATCACATCCGCTTATTTGGTTAACACTCCCTGACCTTTCAGGGACTAGCTCAGCCTTCCTTTTAAGCTGAAAAATTGGGGTGTTAATGACATGAACTCAGGCTTTGAGATATTTTCTCTGTGTGACCTTTAGCATGTCAATTCAATACTCTGACCAAAAATTTTCTCACCATAAAGTGATATAGTAATGGCAACTACAGGAGAAGGTATCTTTGTAACTATGCTAAATAAATCTTAGTTACCAATAACTTTCTTCTTTCCTGGTCTCTTGCTCTCTAAGAAATAGACCCTTCCATGTGCCTCTCTGGGTGTCTGTGTTTCTCTGACCATAACATTTATTACATTACATTGGAATTATCTCTCTCTCTCCTATAAAACTATATATGTTAAAGGGCTTGGCCATGTCGTTAATAATTATTAAGTGAATGAATGAAAAGCAACATTTTAAGAATTTTAATCAATGCAAAACTACCACTGCATTTTATTTTAGTTCACCAGACAACTTTATTTATCATTAAAATCTCTGGCTAAAATCTATATTATTATTTTATTATTTGAATTCTATGATAGATAGGATGGGAGTTTGTCCAAACTGAGCCATCTTACCTTTTTTGGGGGGGCTGAAATTACATTTATTTAATTAATTTATGTAATGAAACTAATAGTACAAGTTTATCATGAAAAAATAGGAAACATCGTTAATCAGAGATGGTACAAGTCACAAAATATCCAGAGAAAGTTTAGATTGGTTTATATTCTTCTAGACATTCTCTATATATGACTGAACAGCAAGCAGTTCCTAGCACTTCAGACATGCCCTAACCTGGATGGGTTGTGTCTGTGGAGAGAACTCAGTCTGTGAAGTATTAGGCGTGCTACCTGGTTTACAGTTATTTAACTTTTTATATTGCAGTGGTTTTAGAGAATCTGAGGGGCAACAGAGCGTTTTCAACTCCAGGCTCAATTTAGCTCTGTAAATATAATTGCAGAAAATAAAGATTGGCATGATCTATTCTGAAACATTTTTGTGAGCAGTGTTGCTTTTGCCTGCTCTCATAAGCATGCTCGCCCCTCCTTCTGAGGCTTGCCTAACCTTATCAAAACCAGACTTAGCCTTAGTCCAAATGACTCTTCTGTGAAGCTTTTCCCAGAGCTGTAATTAAAATTGATAAGTTCATTTTCTTCACTGCCATACAGTGTTGTTTATAATTTTCTTTTGAACTTAATCATAGTATGCCCTGTATTGTGATAATTTACGAATCATTTTTGTCTCTTCAACAATTTTACAAGCTCACAAAGGTAAATCCCTTATAATTCATTTTTATATCTGTTCACCATCTAGCAGAGCTCTTTGCCCATAATAAACAGCCAATAGTTGCTGAATGAATGTATCATTCATTGTTAAGTGTTGGTGCCATGGTTTAAATTCAATCATACACTGTAAAGTTGATATTAATTATACTCAGATATTTAGTACTTAAGTGTAATTTTTATGAAATATCCATAAACAAAGGGAAAGAAACCTGTGAATATTTGTTAATATTGTGAAAGATGCCTGCAGTCACATTTCCCTAAATAGGTAATACCACTATTATAGTAAAAATATTAAAAAGGCTGAGTATTGTAAAATGTGCAGCTTAAAATGTATGAATTCAATAAAGAGCTCTGCTAATTAAAAACACTACATTTTTTGTGGAATATTTCATTCAACACTGAAATAAATAAATATAAGTATTTCTAATACATACTCTAGTCCTTATTTTAAATCAAATGTGTGAATTAGCAATAGATATATTCATATTTAGCAACCTCATGAGGGTCAAGATAAATGTACAATTATGAAATTAGACTACCAAAAATTTATTTTGAAAAATGGCTCCCATTTTTCATAGGAATATTGGAAAATATTGGAAATCAGTCAATCCTCTTTAAAAAAATACCAGGATTCTATGTCTTGAAATTTATATCTGCAGCATTGAGCATAGTTGCAGGCATAAATAAGTTTAATAAATGTTAGATGAATGAATAAATGAATGACTGTTTTATAGGACATAAACAAAATTAAATGGTAGTGTTTCAAGATACTAATATTATACAAATTGAAACAACTCAGTTCTAAAAATAAGGACTAACTTCTATTGAATTTGTTTAGTGTCTTCAATAAAGAAAACACACACAGAAATTCATTTTCAGATTACTGCCAATAAAACTGTGTTTTTATTTAGGCCTTTAGGATAATATTAGCAATTACCATAGAATCCCCAAAACCCTCAAAACTCGGTGTACCCACATATTTTAAAACTTCTGAAGCTATTGACATGATCTAGAGCAGGGGTTGGCAAACTTTTGAGACGGAAAAGCCAAACCTGTCCCTCACAATAATTTAAAAATTATTCGAGAGCCATAAAACAAATGCAATCACCATTATGTGAATAATATCCTTTAAAAATTTTATTAATGAAACAATGATAGTTTTATTTTCATTTTCAATTTTGCATCAGAGCCACGTGTACGTACCCAAAGAGCCGCCTGTGGCTCGCGAGCGGCAGTTTGCCAACCCTGGATCTAGAACATAGAAACTTTTTGTTTTATTTTCCTTATATAGTCAATATTTTATAGTTATTTCGTAATGTTTAAATTTAACAGGAGAAAGAGGCAATGTAGGTGTTCCATGCCCATAAGATGTAAGCCACAAATGGAATGACCCAAGAAATTGTGCATGGTATATTAATGGGCAAGGGACAGTCCTGAGAGTGACTGTCCATGAGCTACAGATGTGACTGTGAAGAAATTGTGCGTGACATAATAATGGGCAAGTGACAGTCCTGAGAGTGACTGTCCATGAGCTACAGATGTGATTGTGATCTGGGCCAAAGGAGAAACGTGGTGTCCACAGAATTTAGAATGAATGTCTTTGTATTACTGCTTAAAGGGAGCTGTTGCCTCTGTTGGTTCCTCCTCTTCTTTTCAGGGACCGTCACCTAAGGCTCAATATTTGTTTCTTTTTATATTTACACATCCTTGGTGACTTCATCTGGCTTCATGGCTTTCATTATCTTATGAGGATGACCCTCCAATTTCGATCTCTACTCGCAAACCTCTTAATTGAACTCCAAGTTGTGTGTCCAACTATCCACTCACACTCTATTTGGATGTCTAACAGACTAGAAAACATGTCCAAAAATTAACTCCCTGTATCTATCTATGTCTTTTTCCATCTTAATGGATGGAGACTTCATGCACCTAGTTGCGGAGGCCAAAGACTTGGGAGTCATCCTTGATTCCTCTCTTGTTCTCATCTGTCCTATCTTCCCATTAGATTCCTTCAAAATGTATCCAGAATCTGAACATTTCTCATCACCTTCACTGCAACCACCATTCTCTGAAACACCTCAATCTTTCACTTTAATTGCTTGCAACAGCCACCTAACAAATTTCTGCACTTTTATCCTTGCATACCTAGAGTCTATTCTCAACAAAACAAGAGGTGAATCATATTTTTTTTATTTTTAATTACAGTAAAACATACGTACAAGAGTGTAAATTACTCTAATAGAACTTGAGGCAAAACAAACGAAAGTGCATAAAATGCTCCAATTTTAAGAACATCATTTTTATAAAAAAATTTGGTTGGGGAATTAGGGAGGGGAACAGAATGGGGAATGAAGGAAGGGGACCATTGTGTTTTTCCAGGACCCATCAGCTCCAGATCATGTTGTTGTCCTTCAATCTTAGTTGTGAGGGCGCAAGCTCAGCTCCAAGTCCAGTTGCTACTTTCAATCTAGTTGTGGAGGGGGGTTGTGTGGAGGGGGTGCAGCCCACTATCCCCTGCGGGAGTAATAATCACCCATATCCAAACAAAGGACTCTTCCAGCATGCCGCTCCCCTGGCTCCCCTTTCCAGACTATAGTCCTCCAAAGTTCATCACTATTCTAATTTCTGTCTTCATGGCTTTGCTGATATTGAATTTTAGGTAAGTTGAGCATCACATAGTATATACTCTAATGTTGACTTCTATTTTATTTTATTTTATTTTATTCTTTGAGGGCAGTGTCACTGGCCCTCATATGTGGGACCCGAACCAGGGCCACAGGCTTCCCAAGCCAGCGCTTAACCACCGTGCCACTCAGCCGGCCCTAATGTTGACTTCTTTTACTCATGTTTTTGTGAGACTTAATTGGGAAGTCAGTTGCTCAATCTGTAAAGAGCAGCGTAGACAGATTAAGAGCTAAAATTCAAAAACAGACTTATGTCCAGCCAAACCCACAGAATGTCTAATTCTTATTGTCTGATGTCAGGCACAGGGAAGTAGTGTATTTTAATTGATCATAAAGATCTACCTGTAGCTCCTGGATCAAATGACTTTTGTTGTTGTTCTCCCCTCTATACTCATTTCTTCCATAAGGACAATAACTGATAAGCCGCCACTCCTTCTTTCCTCCATTCTTCCTCAAATATGCATTGAGAATCTATTAGATACCAAGCATTGTGTGAGATAGCCGAAAATACATGAGTCAACAAAACACAGCTCCTGGAGCTGGCCTATTGGCTCAGTTGGTTAAGAGTTTGCTTAAGAGTGCGAGCTCTGAGCAACAGGGTCACCAGTTCGATTCCTATGTGGGTCAGTGACGCTGAGCCCGAGCTGAGCTGCCACTGAGATGCCAACAGGTGGCAGGATGGTTCAGCTGGTGAGAGGATGTGCTCCGAACAGTAAGGTTGCCAGTTTGAGATGGTGGGCTACACCTGCCTGCAACTAAGACTGAACTCAGCACCTTGAACTGAGCTGCTGCCCTGATGGCACAGTGGATAGGGTGTGTGCTCTTAACAACAAGGCTGCTGGGTTTGACTTCCGCATGGGATGGTGGCTATGCCCACCCTCAACTAAGACTGAACTCAGCACTTTGAGCTTAGAGGCCACCGGCTCCCCGACGAGAAGTCAGATGGCGACTGGCGCCCTCCACAATGAAGACTGAAGAACAACAACTTGGCTGATTCCCCATTTAAATATATATATATATATATATATATATATACTTGAATAAAGCAATAAACATACCTGTGAAAACTCAACAAATATCTCTATCTGCCCACAAACCTAATAGGGAGAGTGAGGAGAGACAGATCAAGAAAAGACTGACGTAATTTTGAACTAGTAATAAACTGACAATTTTTTTAAAAATTGTTTAAATCTGATCAAATATCATTTGCTTATTAAAGGGATGATCCAAATTTCAACTCAGTTGTTTTCTTTTTCAAAATAATTTGTGCGTCTAGGAAATTAAAGGAGACTGAAGAGAAGAGGTGAAATTATTTTTCAGATATTAGACATGAGGACACACATTGTTAGAATATCCTAAGAATGAACTCTGTGATTATAAACTAGTATTTTAAATATTGGGGTTTTTTTTGTTTGTTTTTTTAAATTGGGGAATTGGGGGAGGGGAACAGTGTTGGGGAATTGGGGGAGGGGACCAGCCAAGTTGCTGTTCTTCAGTCTTAGTTGTGGAGGGCACCAGTTACCATCTGGCTTCCAGTCAGCAGCTTGTGGCCTCTAAGCTCTAGGTGCTGTGTTCAATCTTAGTTGCAGGTAGTGGTAGCCACCATCCCATGTGGAAGTCAAATCAGCAGCCTGGTTGTTAAGAGCGCACGCTCTATCCACTGAGCCCCCCAGGTGGCAGCTCAACTCAGGGTGCTGAGTTCAGTCTTAGTTGCAGGTGAGTATAGCCACCATCCCATGCGGGAGTCGAACCCTGGCAGCCTTGTTGTTAAGAGCACATGCTCTGTCCACTGAGCCATCTGGGTGGCAGCTCAGCTCAAGGTGCCCAGTTCAGTCTTAGTTGTGGTTGGGCATAGCCCACCATCAAATAGGCAGTCTTGTTGTTAGGAACACATGCTCTCACCAGCTGAGCCATCCTGCTACCTGGCAGCTTAGCAGCAGCTCAGCTTGGGCGCAGGATCACTGACCCAAGTGGAAATCGAACCAGCAGCCCTATTGCTCAGACCTCGAGCTGTTAAGCTAACTCTTAACCAACTGAGCCACTCGGCCTGCCCTAAATATTGTTTTTATGTCAGTTGACTGATGCATTAGATTTTTACAGTGACTTTGCTTCTAAGGATAATTTTCCACGTTCTTATTAGCCATTGAATAGTAAATACCTCCAAAGTACTGTAAATATGGCAATGTTCTTTTCTTCCTTAGGGCAGTATTTTTCTAGTCTTGGATTACCATCCATTATTGGATCTTAAAATCCATTAATGGATTTTAAGCATTATTTAAGTAGATTAAACAGAAAAGAAGGCATCACAGTTACTTGAATTTATTAAGAATAAGTATTGCTCCATAAGACTTTTGTTTCCATTATATGTATGCAAGTATACATTGGGTTGTGCTATTCAGAGTATCTTTTGCTGTGGCTATGAGCCACAGTCAGAGTTTTAGAACATAGTTTATTAAGTTACATGATGTTATTCTAATTAAAACTTAGCCCAGCTAATTTGGTATTAAAATGCAATTTGAATTTTGATATCTGATTCAAGTAATAATTAGAAAGAATAAAACTATTTAATTGGATCAATTTGATGGCAAAATCACTTTCATATGTTTGTAATTACAAAAAAAGTTTAGAGGTTTTATTCTTTTGTTTGTTTGTTTGTTTGGTTTTTTTGAGGGCAGTGTCACTGGCCCTCATATGTGGGACCGATCTGGGGTCGCTGGCTTCCCAAGCCAGCGCTTAACAACCGCGCCACTTGGCCAGCCCCAAGAGGTTTTTAATTCACAGAACAGTTGTGGTTTAATATGGCAATATTTAGTGAAATAAAAAAATAATCATTAACCAAAATATATTACTATGTAGTTATGAACTCTAGGAGTGACCTTCCAGCTGCTAGATAGAACACTGCCTCATTCATGAGTCATTTAATAAAACCAATTAGATCTTCAAATTAAAAAAAAAACTTCACAAATTATTTTCAAATCCCTCTGATATCAAAAATGTTAGTAACATCACTGCAAAAAATTTGTGAACTTATTTGTCAGACCTCGCATGATGGAATAGTACTCAGCCATGAAAAAGACTGAAATCTTGCCAACAGCAACAGCATAGATGGACCTTGAGGCTATTGTGCTGAGCGGAGTATGCCAGACAGAGAAAGATAAACATCATATGATTTCACTTACATGTGGAATCTAAAGAAAATAAACAAACATACAGAAACAAACAGAGAGATACAGAAAATATTTTGATGGTTGCCAGCTGGGAGAGGGAATGAGAGGTGGGTGAAAAAGGGGAAGGGAAGTACAAATTGGTAGTTACAAAATAGGGATGTAAAGTAAAGCATAGGGAATGTAGTCAGTAATATTGTTATAAGTGTGTACGGTGTCAGATGGGTACTACATATATTGGGGTGATCACTCCATAAATTATATAAATATCTAATCAACTATATTGCACACCTAAAAATAATACATTATTGTATGTCAACTGTAACTGAAAGATAAAGTGATTACTTAAAAAAAGAAAAAATGAGCACTTTGGGTGGATATCGTAGAAATCCAGTTTGCCCCATTTTTCTTTCATCCTTCTTTCCTTCCTTATATAATCTTATTTTCTAGTAGCAAAGTGAAATGTGAAGAAAAAAAAGAATTTGAAGTATATTTCAGGATCAAAGGCTTACTGGATCTTCAGATGCCAGCTGGCAATATCTGTTTTGTCATGTATTCAGCATCTTTAATCTATTAGTTTTTCAGTAGAATGATTTCAGTAAAACTTACTTTGAAATGAAGTAATGTAAAAGTGAATTCTCTCAAAGCAAATGTGTTTACCTTGGCTGTGATCATTTTCAAGCAAAGCGCATCGCATTAAATATTACTCCTTTAATTTTACACAAAATTACATTTTAAAAGGGAACATAAATAGTTGTCTATTTTTATAAGGAAAGGTTCTTGAATCTCTTTTTTCTTTTTTTTCTTTTTATTTTGAGACATTTGACTTTACTATGAAGCTAAGCTAGAGAAGATATTGGCCCAACTTTGTATGTCCTCATGTGTAGCCTTTGATGAGAATTAAATGGAACAGAAAACAATATCTCAACAAGTATTAACTTTAAATCTCCTACTTAAGAATTTCAAGACTTATAGAATGCCATAATAACCCAGGGAGGTGATTCATACCGAACTGGAATATTCAGGTTGCTTACATTCTTAAAACAAAAGTTTTAGATGTTTAACTTTGCTTTATAACATCATGGCCGATATTGAAATAAATCTTCGAATTAACATAAATCAGTCATTTCTTTTTGTTGTTATTTGTCACACCTTGTTGTTACAAGCTGCTTATCGTACTGAAACTATTTAAAAGCCACAGTATCACTCTTTTTAATTACAAAGGCAATACCTATATTTAATCAGAGAATTACTCAACTGTAGAAATGCAAACACAGTTTTAAAAATAAAGACTTGCTATAGTCTAAGATGAAAATATGCTTCATTTCTTTCATGTTGTATCAAATCTTTGTCCATCTTATTTATCTTCCAGCATCGTTATCAGCTATTACTGGGTGAATCTCAATTACCCACATCCCAACATTCTAACATACTCAAGCAACCGTCTCCTCCTGTATGGATGATTTAGTTGAGACTCATTTGTGAAGCAATCTCATTTATGGATCATAAAATTCTGGTTTTATGTTAAGTAGGTGGGTTGCTAATCTGTAAGAATGCCACTCTTGATAAGGCCTTTATGAATTGTTTGTAAGTACAGAGCCAGACAATGCAAGCTTTATATTCGTTTTGCAATTAGCCAAAATAATTCTAGTAAAATCTGGTAAAGATCTCTAGTATGAAATGAATGTAAAGTATTCATTCTTTCTTTATCTTTCTCTCTGGTTTCATTCTAGCTCATTTATTTATTCAAAAGCTATCCTCTAAGTTGCTTTTTCACTGCTTTTCATGTTACAGATTGAAAATGTTGATGTCTGCCTTAGTTTTCTAGCAGCCAGAGGAGTAAATGTTCAAGGTCTATCGGCTGAAGGTAAGAAAAAGCACAATTGTCACAAATGGTATGCGAATTTATAAAAAAATTTTTCATAATGCAAGAAATGTAAAGTGGGGGAGTACTTAGCTCCTTAATACAATAAGGGACATCAATAAAGTTTCTACAATAGTAGAAACATAAATGCAGTAGTTATCAATGTATGCTTGAATTATTTAGATGTATTCCATGTTTTGCTAAAATTGCTCTTTACATGGTTGAGTATATGGGAGGGAGGCAGATTAACATCTTTATGTTATTACTAGTATCTAATATTTTTAGTCTTAAGTAAAGGAATGAATGGATAGAGAGGTAATGCTAGATAATATATGTACCTAAATACAGGTAACAAGAGTAAAATTAATTCTCAAATATTTTTATCAATAACATTTCTATAATATGATCAAGTTTGTAGTCCTAGTTTAAATATTTGGTAAGTTTAAATAAGTTATCATGAGCTTTTAAATAATTAGCACTAACAGTATTTATAACTATCATATGTAAAGGCTTTAAAATCATTAAAGGTTTAAAAGATCATCACTAAAATTGAGATATAGAAAGGGAGAAAAAGACTGAACTACTTTTATCATTTCCTCTGAATCTTTTTCTTCTACATGTATATTTTGGAAAACAAATAAGTAGTATTATCAAAAACTAATTGCTAACATTATGAAATAGCAGGTTCTTTCAGACCTGCATCAACAACTGCTTTAAATTAGAATATTATATATAAAAAATTCTGCTAGCTGTTGTTAAACATTTTTACTATTTAGGTTGGTTAATGTTTCTACTACAATGGATTTGCTCTGAACCTCTTTTCCCCCACAGATTCTAGAAATATTAGATAATTCTCTGTTTTTTAAATGTTGCTATCTTTAGAAAAAGAGCAATCCTGTGGCTTTTGAAACATAATCAACACATTTGTAGAATTATTGATTTTTCCTAGCTTTTTTCGATATTTACATTTTATTTTATATTTTTATCATTTATATTTATATATTATAATGTATAATATTAAATTACACATTTTGTAGCCAAAAAGCTTAGGTTCAAACCTAACTGGTAATTCTGTTACTTAGAATAAAATTCCCCCAGGATACTATTTTACTTTCTAAGTGGTTGTAAACAGGCTAGAAATGCGACCATTTGTTTTGATATTTTTTATGTCTCTTCCTTCTCACATGACATCCTTTATTAAAATAAACCTTTTGATTTTTATTTATCTGCTAAAAATATATGAATGCTCAAAATGATTTTCTAAATTAATGAAATATGCATAGTAATAAAACAAGAAATTTTTATAAACTTGTTTACGATCATTCAGGTTCATGGGGGAAAATTAATACTTTCTCACTGTAGCCTCATATTGAACAAGCCAACTCTTCTATAATATGGCAACTGTCAGGAAGGTTTGGAGGAAATAAAAAGAAGAAAAAAACTAAGAGACTCATTTTGTATGAATAATTTCACTGCATAGTTTGTGTGGCATTAGGAACTATCAGGGGGCAAGAAGTATAGAGTTTATTAATGTTCCAAAACTCCAAAAAGGAGACATAAAACTGACCTTGTAGGAGAACGTGTTTTATTGCCAATAGCAAGTGTTATTTAAAATATGATTACAGGTTACATAGCCTTATTTCAAGCTTTACTTCCATCACTTTTCTTAATTTAAAAAATTATAACTACAAGAGAAAAAGCTAGGCTCAGCTTGTAGCTTTCTTTGTGAATTTAATTTTTTATTCAATATTAGAAAAATTTTCACAGGAGACCATGTGTTAGAACTAGGGTTTCCATTTATTCAATTATGTTGTCTAAAGTCATGAGTAAGTTGACCTTTATTATTTACTGATATGTAACAAGAATTAAAAATAAAGGAATCAAAGCATTAAAAGTGGATACCTATGATGTACTCTGCTTTATGTGTGTGTGTGTGTGTGTGTGTATGTATATATATATATAACTTAATATATATATATATATATATAATTTAATAAATTGGTTGGTGGATGATTTGAAGGAGTGTCAACTGCTATAAATTCAGCTGCTATTATGAGGTGCACCCACACTATCAGTATTTATAACGCAGGACAACCCACATTTAAGTGGCTTTCTGTGGCTCATAGCCACCACTATGCTGGTAACAGCTGTGTGTATTTGTGAGGGAAGCAAAGTGCTAAATCAAATGCTTAGCACAGGGCCGAGAGCCTGTCCATTTCCAAGAAGAAGTAACTCTAGAAAAATCGTAGTTCAAGGTCAGCAAAGAGCAGCACTCAAGTCAACTTTGTTCTGTGTACCCTCCATCCCTTCACACTCTCTGAAATTCCAAGCTATTTGGAAATGTTAGCATGGTTCAGAAATTCACATTTGCTTGAATCCATGACCAAGAGAATCAAGTTGCAGTTCTATCTTCAGAGGTTCAGTCTACGGGAGTGGCACCTGGAATCTCTTTTGTAAAAAAAAAAAACAAAGCAAAACATTCATTTCATATGATACTGTTTTTATATTTTCCCTTCGATACAGAAATAAGAAATGGAAACTTAAAAGCCATTCTAGGACTGTTTTTCAGTTTGTCTCGCTACAAGCAGCAGCAACACCATCAACAACAGTATTACCAGTCCTTGGTGGAGCTTCAGCAGCGGGGTTCTCACACGTCTGCTCAGGCGGAAGCCAGTCAGGCCAAAACCCAACAAGATATGCAGTCCAGGTAAGGGAGGGAAACAAGGGATATGTTTAAAATTAATTTGTCCATATTCAACTTGTGTTTAATGAATTATTGTTTGCGATTTTGAAAAGTATTTTTATGCAGTTCTATCAATGTGATTTGATTATTTGACTGATGTTATAGAAGCTAAAACCACTTTTGGATGGATGAGTGACATTTATCATTTTTAGGTGCAATGTTTGTATTTGTTTTCTAAAGATGATTGTATGTGTGTCAAACTCTGTGAAATGGCTTTCTTGTAAGTAATATGGCAGTTACTTTGTTCTGCGGATTATTTTATTATTTAGAGTGTGCTATTGAGCCCTAGTCATCAGTTGTGTCGTTATATTTTGTTGGTACTTTTGATCGAATCACTAAATCTGTCAGAAGTTTCAGGTCTGAAAAACATAGGTGTTTGAGTGTTTGGGAACATGCTCTTTTTGATGTGAGGTGAGTGTGTGTGTGTGTGTGTGTGTGTGTGTGTGTGTGTGTGTGTTGTGTATGTATTTATATACACACATAAATACGTTTGTCAGACTTGAGTCTATTGGTACATGTAGACACAGCCTGGGGTGGGGTGGTGATAAATCATAGCAACTTCCTTCCCTCTTCTATTACTGCTTGTTTTTGTTTGTTTGTTTTCCAATTTGGAATCATATTAGTCAGGGTTCAACAAGAGAAGCAGAACCAGTAAGAGATATATATTAAGAGATCGATTGTGTAGAATTGGTTTACATGTTCCTGGGTGGCTAGGCCAACCTGAAATCCTTAGGCGACCCTGCAGGAAGGACAGGCTGAAACTCTCAGCCTGAGCCCCAACTGCTATCACAAGTGGAATTTCTTCTCAAGGAATCCTCAATCCTGCTTTGAAAATCTTTCAAGTGATGAATCAGGCCAACCCAGATATGTAGGATAACCTCCCTTATTTAAAGTCAGCTGCTATGTTGAGTTTAATCACATCCACAGAATACTTTCACAGCAATACCTAGACTAGTGTTTGACTGAATAAGTAGGACTGAATAAACCTAGCCAAGTTGACAAATCAAAAAACGATCACAGAATGAAATTAACAAGTTTCACAAAAACTGCTCATTTGTTCCTAGTCAGTGATCAGGGGATCAGGCAGTTAGCTCTACTCCATAAATAGCTAAGATTATTTTTCTTAAGGAGGGAGAATATACAATGTGCAAATACTCTTCATCATCTTTAAAAATATATGCATGTATCAAACCTATGTAAATATTTAAATTTTTGATCAAAGAAGCCAAGATTGAAACCTAATAATACTGAGTTTGCCTTGAATTTGTTTTTGGTAATTAGCACTGACTCAAAAAGACAAAATAAAATTCCAGACTACACTTACAAACCACCCACCCCACACACACTTATTGTCAAATATTTAACAGTTCCGAAATCCTCTTCTCTTTCCTCTGTCAGCTTCATAGCTCTCACTTCATGTAAGCAGTATTTCTATCTCTATATAAAACCATGTAAACTCTATTCCCTTTGGCAGATTTCACTAATTAGTGGATTATTAAATCAATTAAATCATTGTTTTACCAAAAAATATAGAGTATATTACAAAGTCTATGGAGTGATATTTGTCATTACTCAATAATGCAGATGTGTTTCTGTTTAAGCTTTGGTTTTCATATCAAGTGAAATTGTGCAGGAATTAGAGTGAAAGAAAATTTTCTACAGTGTAAGTTCTTTGGATTTCTTAAGGATAGATGGGAGAAAAAAGGAGATATCTTTTAAAAATTTTTTTATTTTTTGTGGGGGGATGGTTTGTAGAAAGAGATCTAGATTTTGAAAACTGCCAGAAATAATATTTCCTAGAGTTTGTTTAAAGCTATTTGAATTGACAAGAAGCAAGAATAGTAGCTGAAAAAATATAGGAAGTAAAGTGGTATTATACAAAGCATGTTGACTCTGGAAGTGATATGGAATATCATTTGTCATTAATTTCCCTCATTCTATTTCTGTATCTGCCATGTGTAATTTGTTGCCCAGAATATCTCAGTGGTTACAACCCTTTTGGAGAGATGTTTTACTTTATTTTTTCCTATTCTCCCTGGATATGCATGGCCATTCAGAAACAATATTATATTTTAAAATATAGAGCTGTATATATTAGTCAAGGTAATGTTACACCACTTTGGAGAATGCTGCCTTATTTTTTTCATTGAAAAGTTATGAAAAGTATTCTTTTCACCAGAGTCCTTTAAGACTGAGGTACCCTTAAATAAGATTTCTTCTGATAAATTGGATTGTTACTTTCTGGATTAATAATTAATATATGTATAGTACTTGCTATACTACATGTAGTACTTAGTACCCTGGGATAGAGGACCTGAAGTCTTAATTTTAATAATATTTATTAAATGTTTTGGAGAATATTATATTTCAGACATTAATACTTCCATTCATATAGATTTGATATAGTGAAATAGTCTATGAATTAGAATTTATGTGGACTTACATATAACTTTTAATGTACTTCAGCATTTTTCAAAAGCCCTCAATGATAATATACATAGGGAAGGAACATAGTGTCTGTATAATGAAACCAAGATAAATAATGCAGAAAAAAGAATTCCAGGGATACATTTATCTTCATTTGCTTCAGATGTAAGTCATAAATCATGATTTATGGAGTCTTTCTATTGATTCCAAAGCTCTTTCCAAGGAAATAGTGTAAATGACTAGTTGCTGTACTATTCTGGATATTTACCCAGAAATTGTTCTTGTATTTCTCTTTGTAGATTAATAAAAAAAAAAAAGGTCATATGTTTTAGTTCAGTGTGAGTGTTTTTGATATGCTTTGTTTATTTAAAAGAAATTGGCATAACTATAAATTTCCACAATATTTATTTTATACGTTAAGAATTGCTAATTTGGTTTTGCTCTTTTGAAAACAGTTCCAAATGTTTTCAATCAATTTGAACATTTTTTATGTAGACAGACATTTTGATCTAAAGGTTAACAAGTAAAACATACAAGAGAGGAGAAAATAAAACATGGACCCAGGGGAACAGAGTGTGGGGAACAGATGCCCCTCTCCTGGTCTCCCAGCTCCCTCTCCTCTCCTGTGTGCATGCGTTTGTGGGTGTCTGTGTGTCCTGTTGAAGTAGCAACTAGAGCCCTGATGATTAAGAACTCACCCCTAGAGTCAGACTACCTGCCTTGGATCCAGTAGTGTAACCCTGGGCAACTTCCCCAACTTCGCTGTGCTTCAGGGTCTTGGTTGTTAAATGACACCAATCTCATGAGGTTGTTTTGGGGGTTCAGTGGGCCAGAACATATCAAACACTCTGAGCAAATCTGCACATTTTACTCCCCTGCTCAAGGCCTTGCAGTGGTTTCAGATAGCCCCGCAGATAGCCCAGCCTTGCTCCCATCTTAGGAGGTGCTCACGAGCCGATTCCTTTGCCTGCAATGCCCCTCCTCTGATAGCTGCTTGGCCAGATCTCTTACCTTCAAGTCTCATCTCAAGTGTTGCTTTCTAACTGATGCTCACCTTAACCACCATTTTAACACTACTCACTACCCGTTGTAGTATTTTGTTGTACTTTTCCTTTTTTTCTGTAGCTCTAACCAGCCTCTAACCTACAATTTATTTATTACATTAATCGTTTATTATTGCCATTTTCTGCCCTCTAGAATGTAATCACTGTGGGGACAGCAGTATTTTTTTATACATTAATCACTGTTGTATTCCAAGGAATTAGCACAGGGCTTACACACAGTAAGTTATTAATAACTATTTTTAAAATAAATTAATGTAAGAATTAATGAATTTGTATTATAGTTGCTTCCAATTTTAAGTTGGAACACTTTATAAGATTTACAGTTACAATTGTAACTCATTTTAAATTAAACTTGTTTATATTTATAAAATTATATAATAAAGATAATTAAATTTGTTCTTGATTTTTTGTGTGTGTGGTCATGATATTGAACTATATAGTAAGTTCAAACTGCCTCTTGGTGGTGAGCACACAATGTGATATACAGATGATGTATTATAGAAATGTACACTTGAAACCCATGTAGTTTTACAAGCCATTGTCACCTCAATAAATTTAATTTTTTTTAAAAAGGAAAAAAAAATTATATACAGTGGAACCATCCATGATTACCCAGATGCATGGAACTGTTTGCTTTTATCCTAGTTGATCTCTGATGATATCTTTCTTTGGTCATTTATCAATTTATTATAGCTATTATGTTCCTTTTGCTTCCTAGCTATCACTCATTAATTCACTGCTATATATGTTGCTACTTCCATGCAGTACTTCTTCTTTACTAATTAATATGTGATTTTGATCCTGTGGATAGGAAAGCAGATTATCAAGTTTGTTAGCATTTTGGTCCTGAAGAAAGTAAGTAGGTGATATGAGTGAAGTGCTTGGGTGATAGAAGGTCGCTGATAGTGTAAAGCCATTGATATTTATAACTCCTTTCTTCACTGTATTTTTTTTCCTTAGACAAGACAAATAAGATAATCGATCTAGTATTCAAAAATGATGCATCTAATTTGCAACTAAGAGAGCATAGTCTTCCTTTTAAAATGTTTTGCAAAAATCTTCTCCCATTTGGTTGGTTGCCTCTTTATATTTTGTTATGGTTTCTTTTGTTGTGCAGAAGCTTTCAGTTTGATAGAGTCCCATTCATTTATTTTTGCTTTTACTTCCCTTGCCTTTGAGGTCAAATTCATAAAATCCTCTTTGAACCCAAGGTCCATAAGTTTAATACCTATGTTTTCTTCTATGCAGGTCTTATGTTTAGGTCTTTGATCCATTTTGAGTTAATTTTGGTACACGGTGACAGAGAGCAGTCACACAATGGAATACTATTCTGCCATAAGAAAAGAGGAAGTAGTGTCATTTGCAACAACATGGATGGATCTTGAGATTATTATGCTAAGCAAAATAAGTCAGAAAAAGTCAAGAATCATATGATCTCACTGATATGTAGGATAAAAAACTGAAAACAACAAAGGAACAAGACAAACAAATAAAGAAACAAAAACTCATAGACACATTAGTTTGGTGGTTATCAGAGGGTTGGGGGGAGTGCGGTGGTAGATGATGGTAAATGGAATCAAATATATGGTGATGGAAGGAGAACTGACTCTGGGTGGTGAACACACAACATGAAATATAGATGATATAAATATTTGCTAATATTTGGAGTGATAAAGACTTGATTAATCAAGTCATCAATTCTCAAAAATTTGAATATTTAACATAAAACAGATTTTCTCTATATCAGTGATCTCTGGAAGGATGTTACTTGGGCAAAGATTAAACATCTTGCTGCATTGCATAGTGTTAAGAATCCTGTTTGCATTTACTTAATGTAAAATGCAAAACCAGCTTCTTCTGTCTTTCTGTTTTGAAAGGAGTAGATTAAAGACCTTTTCTCCAACCACCTGGGAAAATATGAGAAATATTTTAATATAGAGTGATGAGTTGAAATCATATTTATTTTTTATAGGTGTTAACTAGGAGATGGGGAACAGACTATTTTTTATTCTAACAAAAATGGTAGAAATGAATTCTATAATTTTCAAACTTAGAAAATTAATTTCCATCAGTAAGTATGTCTCAGGCATTCAGGATATTTCTGCTAATCATACTTTTCCACACTTTCCTTTTTTTTTTTTTTTTTTTGAGAAAATTAGAGTTCTAGTTAACATGAAAGGTAACAGAAAGTTCAGTTTCACCGAAACCATACACAGTGTCTGGCACATCAGACCAGCCAACAATGAGCAGAATGCATGGTATGAATGCATAAGTTCCCTGAGACTATCTGGTCAACCTTTATATTGAAATAAAATTAAACTGTATTTTTCTTATGCACTGTTCTGGTTATACATGTTAGGATGTATAGTATAGGTGTTAGAATGATAGTATATGTAAAAGATAATTTTTATTTGCTAAAAGCTTAAACAAAAGGAGGTGATTTTCCTTAAAATGTGGGTCTTCTACTTTAATTTTGGTCTAATGACTTTCTATCCTGTTATTAAATACAGTAAAACCTTGGATTGCGAATAACATGGTTTGGGAGTATTTCACAAGATGAGCAAACATTTCTAATACATTTTAACACGATAAACGAGTGATGTCTTGCAATACAAGTAGTTTGTTTCCGGAACGAATTAGGCTTGCAAACCATGGTATTACTGTAGTTGGTAAATTTTAACAACTCACAGATAGTGACTATAGAATCACATGAACAAATACTTGATATTTTGTGGAATGCAAACATGTAAAAACACCAATTGAACATGAAAGTGAAGGTAGATAAAAAAATGACATTCTGGGGTAACTGGTTAGCTCAGTTGGGTAGAGCATGGTGCTGATAACACCAAGGTTGCCGGTTCAATTTCCACATGGGCCACTGTGAGCTGTGCCCTCCTTAAAAAAAGAATCAACTATGCTATTTATTGTAGCGTGAAAGAAATGTGCAACCAATGACCATGGCTGTTCCAAAATAAAATAAAATATAAAATAAAGTAAAATAAAATAAAAAATAAATAAAATAACATTGGTAGATGAAAGGAGTTTTAAAGCCAATGATAATAAATCTTTCCGAACTAAAATAGCTATTTTAGGAATATGGTAGATTATGAGCTCCATAGATGATCATTTACCCTTCTGTTTTTTATTCCATAAGAGAAAAATCAAGAATGTGTTCACCTGCAGTTTAGATGAACTTTCACCTGTAGGCCTCAAGTCAAATTGCAGAATCCTTGGGTTTATGCTCTTTGAGTGACTTGTCTATTCCCTTTGCCCCCCTTTCCAAGATCCCTGCGACTCCTGACACACATGTAGCTATTGGAACCCTCTTCCCATTGAGGACATGTGCCTTTTTCTTTTCCAGGAAAAATAATGCCTTTCTGGGAGATTCACTCTGAAATTGGGAGAGTTTACAGCTTTTCAGCTTGGGGTTATAAGTCTTGTAAAGTATATAACAAAGCTGAATTTAAGATGACGGGAAGGCTTCAGTTAGGCTGCCTTCAGTTGGTTACTTAACTCAGCTCTGTGTTGTGGCCTATAGTGTACTCTTCAAATAAGTCAATGAACCAATTAAGCTTTAAAGAAAGGAAAATAAAAAGGACATTTGTGAACCTTTTTATAAAGCAGGATTTTTTTAATGCCTAAGAAGAAATAATTGAAGGGAGAGAAATTATTCTTTAATTGACTAATTTAGGAAACCAAGAGGATATGATATTAAAAGAGTGTATTACACACACACACACACACACACACACACACACAATCACACACACACACACACACACACACACACACACACACACACACACACTCTTTGCTTATGTACTGTGTTTCCATTCCCTATTTAACAAGCTTAACAACCACTCATACTTCTGTTGTTGTAGCTGCAGCAGCATCTATATAGTTTGGGTTATTTTAGTGTCAGGCAAACATAGTTTTAACTCTGCCTGCCAATTCCTAGTGGTATAACATTGGCAAGTGATTTTAGCCTGCCCAATTACCAGTGTTCTTACCTCTAATATTGAACTGATGATGATTGCCCCATAGGGTACTGAGAAGCCCACTTGAAAAAAATCTGTGTATAAAGTGCATCTTTAGCATAACACTTAGTGTATAATAGACACACAAGTAACTACTTTCATGTTCCCTTTACCCACTTAAGATCATATCACATGCATTAATAAAAATATTGATCCGTATTAGAAACCTTAAGTCAACCTCATCACTTTTCCCTCGTTTCTCACTCTCTTATGAATTCTGTCCATTTTGCTTCTAACGTTTATTAAGTATGTAAAAGTAATTCAAAGTAATAATACCCTTAAAAATAATAGCTTAATGCTCAAACCCTTCCAAGCTCAGTCTGGCTACACAGAGGTATCCCCTTTAATTATATTATGTATTTCCTTTAGTAGTTAATATCATATATTTGAATAAAATACTTCCACTATTAGTTTTTATTTATTAATTTGATCATTAGCCCCCTTTAATGTAGTCAACAAATATTTATTTAGTACTTATAAAGTTCCAGGTACTCTTCAAGGCACTAGAGATACAGCAGAGGACAAAATAAATTAAAGAATTCTTGCCCATTTGAAGCTTACATTGTAGTGATGGGGTACAAACAATAAAAAAATATTAAAACGTATACCAGGAATTGGACAGCTGATAGTGGAGAAAAATAAATCAGAAAAGGGAAAATAAGATGCTGAGGAGCCATATTTCTGCAAATCTAGTTAGGATTCTGAGGTAAGTTCTCACTCAGATAAGGACATTGAGTAAAGGAAGTGAAAGAACTAGCTGTTTGATTCTTTTGAGGTAGAGTGTTTCAGGCTAACTGAAGAATGAGAGCTAAGAGCTTGAGTTGGGAGCCTGTCTGGCTTATTTCAAAAAGAGAAAATATTCCAGTTGGGCTGAATCAGAAGGAAAAAGGCAGAAGAGAAAGAGCACAGAGACACTTGTGTTACCCTGTTGTCATTGTAAGGACTTTGATTTTACTCTAGGATAGCTGGGAACCTGTTATATGCCATAAGGAGGGGCATAAACAGGTAGATAAACCAAGGAGTCACTCTCACTGCTGCGTTGAGAATAGATTGTTGTGGGGAAATGGTGAAAGCAAGGAGTCATGGAGAAAAGCTTGGACTACCATGGTGAAAGTGGGGAGCGGAGGAAAAATTCCAAATATATTTTGAAGGTAGGGTACAATTAACTGACTGGCAGTAGGATTGGTAAACAGAAAGCAGACTAAAACATTGTTATTATTAGTTGTCCAAAAGATGGTGTTTCCATTTAGTGAAATGGAAAAGAAATGGGAAGAGCAGGTTTGGGAGGGAGAAGGTCAAATAGTCCCTTATCCACACATCAGTTTTGAAATGTCTACTAAGTATATCTAAGTGGAGATAGTAAGGAGATAATTGGAATTGCAAGACTGGATTTAAGGGACAAGTGCAGGCTAGACAAAAATCCTAGAAATAGAACCGTATAGAAATTATAAAAAGTTATGACACTAGACAAATCTTTTTTTTTTTTAAGATGTGATTTGTGTATCATCATAGAGATGTGAGTTAGAGTAACTGATTTGTGGCTTATTTCTTTAACATTTTACCACAGGACATTTAATGAACATTCTCTCCCAAGCACTAGAAATTATTAGGTTCTATTTGATTTTTAGTGTTTATGGGGCACGCTCTTCTCAAATAGAGCACTGGTAATATAGACTTGATTATTATACCTGCAATTTTATACTGTATGAAATTATTACATGTTAATGTTTTCCACTAAAGATTGTACTTCAAAATTTCCACTTGTTTACTTATAATGGAAAATGCAACTGTCACAAAAATCATAATAATCATGCCAGTGTGATTACTGAATTATTTTCCTATAGTCAGTCCTACATGGAAAACCAAATTATAATCAGGAGATGACAGTGAGCACAGAAGTGGATTTAAGGGACTTATACATTTCTACAACTGACTTTTGCCAATGAGACTTTAACCATTGGTCAGGGCTCCTTCTTCATTATAAAGCACTCTGTCCTACTCTATTTCCTATGCTTCCACTTCTAACCACCCCTACCATTTCCCCCTTTTCAATTGAGCTTTTCATCTCATAAGATGTATAAATAGAATCAGCCTTCTTTCCCTGCAAGTCTGTGGGCAGACTTTGGACCAAAGCTTACCATCAGATGTTTTGAGACCCCAGCCACCCCATAATAATATGAGACTGATTGCATTGATGATTACATTTTCTTCCCAGTAAACTGAGGGTAACCCTATTATAAGGACTCTATAATATGAACTTTCTCATAGATCTTCAAACACTTTATAACCATCTGTTTATATAATTATTTTATAAGTATAATAATTAAAGTTCATTTTCATGAACATGTGTCCTAAGAAATAATTCAACATACTTTGTGCCTGCTACAACACTTTCTAAGTCCTTAAAAGTATTAAATCATCCAGATTTTTCATGAATCAGGGTAGTCTTTGCCCAAGTTTATTTAAATTTTCAGTTTAACAAAATAAATTTGTCTACTGGTATTCAAGGTCCAGTGGTTGCATTAACATGGACTTTGGGAATGGAGCACTAAATGCATTGTGATATAATTTTACTCTATCCTGAAAATTGTAAATGAAAAAACCCCATGGAATAGCATAGTGTTTTCAGCTACGTGTAAGTAAAAGCACTGTAGCAAATCAAATTTATGGTAACACTGTGAAAGAAATATGAGCCTGGTTTCCTGAGCTCTCCTTTATCTTGAAATTCTACATTCCTAAGAGTGTGAGACTTTGATGTGGTAATATCTAATACAGGCATCTCCCTCTTCAGTTACTGTTTTGAGATCTCATAAAAGCCGACCATGCAGGTGGCCATATTACCTGTCAGTCGAAATTTAAGATAAGACAGAGATTATAACATATCTATGTACCATATTGTACTAATGGGATAAGTTATCACAGTAACCTGTCTCGCATACAGTCGGGATGATATTTCAGCCATCCAGCTACAAAAAAGAAACACATGTGAATGAAGCCAGTTCCTGACTGATGTATGGAGCCGGCAATAACTGTTTTCAGTGAACTCTCAGCAAAACTTAGGTGTAGGGAGAAAGCATGTTTATTGCATACTCTGATGTGAGTATATTTGTTGCAACATGTCTTCAATATGTTCAAAGGAGCATACATGGTTTTGAGGTACAAAAGTATTTTTTCAGATGTGGCTGAACACCCCCCTGTTTCTTAGAGCTATTAGCTTGTCCATTACTATTTTATAACATTGCACAAGGAAAGGATCCTACAAAGGGAAAAGCTTTATACTAAAGAAAGAATTTGGTTTAAAGAATTTCCTAAATCTTAATTCTGAATATATGGTTTCATTTGTACAATTACCAACCATAGGATATATATTAGGAAATATATTTCAATCTATATCAGTCTTAAAAATTTTTAGTGATTGTGCTTCAATGTCTTCAAAGATTATTTTTTCTAAAAACCCTTACTTTAAAACTTTGTTCCCATGTATTTGATTATAGTATATATCTCGGTTAACTTATTCCTAATTTTCTGTTAAGTTTTATTCAGTGAATTTTGAAGGAAATAATTCCTATGTTTTAAACATACCATCTTATAAAAGAAAAGTGCAAGTAAGAGGTAAAATTGTCCACTAACACCCATTCCCAAGAAATTTCTTAATTCATATTGTACGATTTATTTCTTTGTATTCCCCCTTGGTTCCTTGGATATAGTGTTTTTAAAAGGACAAATGTGATGTTATAATTAAGCACATTTTTCTCTTTCTTTGGGAATCAAGAGTACTAAATGTTTGACGGTATAGGGATTTCCTCTTACATGTTTGTGTGCCTTCAAGACTGAAAATAAATAAATAGGGGAGGAATAATGGGTGATTCTAAAATAATTTTCAGTAACATTTCATAATATAGATGAGGAATTATAAAAACCTATGTAATATGAAAAATTGCCCTTATGTTTTATCTCACTCTGATAAACATAGTTTATTCAATTATATTTGTATTAAGTACATATATTTTAAGAATTCTATTTTGTGCCTCATTTTTATGTTTTAATAACCAATCACTGTACAGTTGGGCATAGTTAATGAACACCATATGGAAATGAAATGTTTTAATGAAAGATGATATTGTTCCTAGTGACCCTTCACATTAGAGCCCTGTGTTCTTTTCCATTGGTGATTTGAAAGTTCAAATATGACTTTCCACAAATAAAGAGCCAGCCCCCACTACGGGCCAGGCATTATGCTAGATGTGTGGCTGAAATATGGTGATGCTTTATCTTTCAAATTGCCCACACTCTAGTAGAGGACCTAGATATTTAACCAGATAATTCAGTAAGGTATGCTAACTAATGTAACAGAGTACAAGTTACTCAGTTAGAGGAAAGAGACCATATGAAGGCACTGATGAAAGAAATGCCATTTCACATTCAGGAACTGTCAACCAAGGAAAAAGTATATTTAGTAGTGTGTTCTGACTGTCTATTGCTGTTTAAAAAACTAACAAAGAAAGCACCCCAAATATAGTAGCACGAAATAATAACCATTTTATTATATTCATGGGTTTTGTAAGCATAAGAATCAGGGCATACCTCTACAAGGAAAGGTAGAATGGCTGGAGTGTCACCTACTGCTGGGAGGCAAAACATCTGTTGCTGCCAAATCCACTGGTAAGGTGACTCCTTCCCTCATGTGTCTGGCAGCCTAGCTGGAATAGTGGCTACACTTGGCCTCTCTAGAATGGCAATCTCAGGGACATTGTACTTCTTACATGGTGACCTACTACTGTTTGAAGGAATGAGAAGCCCACCCCATTCAAGGGTGGGGGTGGGGCAAAGATCTCACCTCTTAATGGAAGGAGCATCAAAGAATGTATTGGATTGTTGGAAAAGTCATGACACATTTTTGCAATGAAAAACATAAAAAAAATACGTCATGATTTTTCCGACAACCCAGTATTGTAGCCCTGTGTTTAAACTGCCACAGGGTATGATGAGAGCTAAAACTGGAAAAGTAGGCCCAGAGGTCAGTTTGATCCAGAGGTCAATTTATGGAAGCTCTGGGTGCTATGTGTAGAAGCTGGGACTTATTTCTAGAATGTAAAGGAAAATTGCCTTGGATATTTTTTTTGGCAGAGGAAAAATGATACCACTTATAACTTCAGAAAATAAGCTTGGTAACAGGGTAGAGAAAAGATGTGTTTCGGTGAGGACACTGCAGCTATAGTGGCAAGAGAGTGATGAGTTTAATGCTATAGGCATGAGGTCTGACTGAGAAAATGGAGTTGAGGACTGTTTGGAGATCAGAGTGAAAGAAAATCATCACATTTCAATTTCTGTTCACTCACTGCATAGTGAGATATTTCAATCAGAGAAAAATAATACTTCCATAGTGGAAACAGATGTAAAGGAGGTGGAGAGACAAACTTCAAGTTTGGCCTTCATTAGTTTGATTTTTCAATGGGTCTATTTCTAGTGTGTGGCCCCAGGGCCCAGGAGAGCAGTCAGGGCCAGAGAGATAGACTACATAGCACTAGCTTCACCGTTTCATTGATTGAAACAACAGAAATGGAAGAGATTACTCAAGAAAAAGTATAAAGTTAGGGGGAAAAGGGAGAGCTCAGAACAAAATTTTGGTGACAACATTTATGGGTAAAGTGAGCGAACAACAAACAGAATGTTCCTTTTGTTTGTTTTGCAATATATTCAATGTGATGGTAGCTCATTTGCTGCCTATTTAAAGGGAAATTGACTTTTTTTGTTGTTGAAGAATGCCTCATTTTCTGAAACATTTATCCTTGTCTTTCAAATTAGTTGTGAAATCAAATCTAACACAAAACTTTGGTTGAAATATTAAAGCATATATACTATACCCTCTAAGCACATCAAAACTATATGTTTTTTCTAATCACTACATCACAAAACAAATCATTTATTAAATTCTGTTGCAGGCACTTTTTGGATTATGTACAATGCTGAAAAATATAGGTTCCGGAAGGCTCACCCTGTGTGTGTTGCTTTGGGAATGATGATGGTTCATGGATATCCTTTTGGGACAATTCCTGGTGATTCTTATAGGATTGGGACATATAGGGATTGGTATTACTGAGTTCAGGAAAGAAGAGTGAGGCATATCCAGAGAGATCTGAGAGAGAATAATACTTAACTGTACTTGCTTTCAAGAAATCATGGTCCCACTTCATCAATGGTGTAGTGGCCTGACTACTGCACTGTACATCTGAAGCTGCCGCTGATTAATATTAAATGTTGACTATAATTTAACACATAGAGAGTCATAGGATGTGGAATACAGGGTGGGGATGTAGTCAATGGAATTGTAATAGATATGTATGATATTAAGGGTGGGAGGACAGGGGAGGGTGGAGGGGGTAGTCACTTTGTAAGGGGTGAAAAAGATAACTATTGCATAGTTTTGTACATCTGTAACTATTAATAATAATAATAAAAATAACAATTAAAAAAAAAAGAAATCATCGTCCCAAGGTAATTATAAATCTGAAGGCTGAGAGCCAGAGTTAAAAGCTTAGCCACTGCACTGAGAGGTCCATGCTTGTGGGTTTTAGAATAAGAACATACTAATCTCAAAAGTGATATGTGAGAACCAAAGGATGTGGTGTTGGGAAGACCACCAAGTTGAGGATGGCAGGGTGATTGTTGGGATTGAAGAATGTAGGAAGTGATGTTGTAGCGAATTCACCTGAATATTTACAGTCTCCTCTGGGGGCTCAGTGCATTCAGGGGCTCTCTAACATACATCTGAATCCCACTGAATTTTCTTTTTAACTGTTACAATACATATTTGTTCAACCCTTTTAAGTGATTTGCAATGTAATCCTCATAAAAATCTTGAGATAGGTAAAACTATCATCCTCATTTGACTGATGAGGACACAGGTACAACAGAGAACACCTGAGCTCGGATTCAGGGACAGCTCTAGGTTTTGTGCTATTAACCAATGTACCAGCTCTTCGAGCATTTCAATTTAATAATTCACAGAAAATAAATATTTTAGTGTACCACTTTTTGCATGCCTGCCTAATATTTTTATTTCTCCTTTCAAACTTAAAGTAAATTCAGTTTCCATTGAATATCAGTTTATACATTTTAGGAAGGGTTTTGAGTTACTAACCTGGTTTTAAGTACATTTAACCTACACCCCAGAGTGAAATACTAATCCCCTGCATGTTTAAACTTAATTTTTCCAAAATAATATTTCCAGCACAGTGCCAACACATATAGAGAATCAAAAAAATCACTTTAATGATCTATTAATTTGTTGATTACATCAATGAATATACGCTTATTAGAATAAGTGGCACAGAAAACTAAATCAAATTTCTCCATATCTATGTCTATCTGCCATTTTTTTAAAAAACCTTAGCAGTATGAAGTCGATTTCTTATTTCTTCTTATTTTTTATTTATTTAATATCCAAAAGTATTCATGGACTTTATAAGTGAACTATTATAATAAGGTCATAAAGTGGTCTTTATTTTATCTCTACTATAAAGTGGATTTAGACACCAGTTGAGTATCTATCTTCCTAGTATTTCCTGTTACTTCATTCACCATTTGACCAGTGATATAACTTAGAAATGGAGTCTTGATTATTTTCTCTTCATACACTATACCAAGAGGGTTCAGTCTTGTTTTCCTGCACCCTACTTCTATGTAGCCTCACTGTGCAACGCAAGCCAGAGTCCAGGAGCCATACTGCCTTTTCTCAGTTTTCTATGTCCATGATGATAATTTGTCTAATTAACCATTTTACTTCTCTTTTCTGTTTCTCTGCTTTCATTCAGGCCTCCTCAAGCCTTGCCTGAATTATAGCAGTAACTTCTTATTTGGTCTCTAGGCTTACGAAGTAGTCCAACCTCCTTCCTCCTCCAATTCCACCTTTGCATAGCTAAGAGAACGATCTCTCTCACCTGGTAATTTATCGTGTGTTCTGCCATTCAAACCCTTGGTATTCCCCACTGCAGTCAGCAGAAATGCCCAGTTCCTGAGCAAGCTGCTGGGGCCCTCCAGGTTCTTACTTGGGCAAACAGTAGGCGTTAAAAGCACTTTTATAGAATGAATGAACAAAATATTTGAAATTATCATAGTAATTGAAACAATTCAAGTATCAACTGTCTCTACTGAGATTTTTTTTTTTTTGAAATAAGCTCATTAGTATCAATAGAAATAAAGAATGATATAATAGATTGTGCGAGGCTCAGGTATTACCGTTTGGTGATTTTTAATGATGCCCATGTGCTTCATGTCTGGATTTAATTTTATTTTTGTGTATAAAGACTAAAGAATAAGATTATATAATTTTACTTTTGCATGGAAGTTCACTGCTAGAATAACTGCAACAGAAATAGAATCTTCTTTAAAACCCTGTACTGAACCATTGAAATCTTCTAACAATATTTTGATGAGAGCTTAAGAAAGAGATGCAAATAAATTTTCACTCTTATTCGTTTTTTTTTTTTTTAATTTTTTTTATTAAGTGTTGCTTGAATGCTGACCAAAGATTTTGCGGTTACCACAGGGCTCAGCAGAATAAAGTTCTGTGATTGACTAGTCATGCGTGCAATGGGCGTGGGAATGGGAAGTTATAAATGATATGCTATATTTGCTAGCACTGATTAAAAGGATTCTTAAAAGTTTTAAAGATAGTGTTTACTTGGAAGATGTTTGAGGAGAGCTGCTTAAATACTAAAAATATCTTCCTCTTTAATGTTTTTTGTCGCCTATTCCAGATTTTTAGGTAAGTGACCTGTTGAATGTTGAATGAAATTATTTAATGTTGTTTATCTGAATAGCTATTGAAAATAGTACCTATTTAAAGTAGATTTATTTTAAACTGGAAGAGTCTGTGGTATTCTGTAGGAAGTATAAAATTATCATTATAATTCTTGGAGATATTCACAGAGCAAAGAGTTAATATTGGGTTGTCGGAAAAGTCATGATGTATTTTTCTGTTTTTCATTGCAAAAATGCGTCATGACTTTTCCGATGACCAAATAGTAAAAGAAGTATTAAAATATTACAATTTGTATCAATTTTCCAGAACACAATATTAGGTATAATAGAACAGAGTATAGATTATAGAAACTAATGGACTAAAGCTGAGATTTTAATACTGCTAATTTACAAGTAGTATAACTTATATAGATGACTTAATATTTAAATGATTCAGTTTCATATTTTTTTCAGGCAAGAACAGAGTATCACCTATGCAGACTATTGTGAGAAATAATGAGAATATAAATGTAAACTGTCTGTCAATTAATAAGGACACATGAAGATGAGTGTTACCTGTTTCCCACTTTAATATACTTCTGATAATTCCATTCTTGAAACAATTTCCCTATCTTAAATGATGCTGCTGTAACATACCATTCTTTGATGATATTGCCCAGTAAATATCCATCAATTATTTAGTTATTAAACACATACCAAACCCATGAGAGGAACTGAGAATGCAAAAAGTGAACTTAGCATCATTCCTGTTCTATTGAACAATATAATCGGTTCAGGAGACAGATGTTTACCCTGAGAAGTTTCCATATTAATTCGATACTTAGAGAAGAATAAAGAAAGACTTATGCATTAGTGGGGTACAAAACTAAACCTGGACTTGAGACATGCTTCAATGTAGTGCTGTCAGGGCAAGATTTCAAAGTAGAAGTAAGATTTCATAATGTGAGAAAGAAAAGGAATGGGGTTTCGGATGCAGTAAACCTCATGAGTAAATCCATGGACTCATGGGAGAAGGGGCCACAGGCAAGGGGCAGAGGTGGGTGACAGTGGGGAACATGGGGTTGGGGATATGCAGAGTAGGTGAAGCTATAAAAGAGGATGAGGAGCTATCCTGGAATGCTCTGGAACCCAAATCACAGAGTTTGGATTTTATCCTGCAGAAAATGTGGAGTCAACAGCGATTTCAAAGAAAGAGATTGACACCCATGCTTTCTTAGGGAAATTTATTCTGTTGTCTGTGAGGAGAATGATTTGATGTGCCTGGAAATGAAAATAGACTCTTAACCAAGACACTAGTGAAGAGGTATTCTTAGAGGCCCAAGAGGCAAGAAAAGAAGTGGGTAATGATTAAGAAATCTCCATATTGTTCCATGGAGAAAATGTTGGTTGCACTAAATTTAAGAGCAGAGTCAAAGAGAGAAGATAATTTTAAAGAAGGAAAATGAGTTAAGGTTTGAACATTTTTGGAACATCTGGGAGAACTGTAGGTGACAGATCCAGGTAGAGTATCCAGGAGGTATCAAGGTGATACAAAAGAGGCTCTGAGTTTAGGATTGAGATTTGAGTATAAAATATAAATTATATAAATATTTATATAAAATATAAAGAATGGAGGGATAAATTAGCTGATGCCTAGGATTATGATTTTGAAAATATTCGTGGTCATAGTACAAAATTCGGGGGGTGGGGATGGTGAGTGGACCCATATTTGGGAAACAGGAGGAGCAATAGTGGTTGCATTAAGAAAGGTAAGTGAGAAGAGGATTTCTAGAAGAAGAAAGGAGTCAACAGTATCTAAAGCAACAGGAGAATAGAAGATAAAGCGTGTCTTGAGATATTTAGACTATACTGATTATGCTGTTTGACTTTGCAAACTACATTTTGTTTTGTTTTTCTCTCCCAGGTTGTACATTTGTGGATATTCTGTAGAGTACATCTCCTTCAACTGTATTATGCCTGGGAATCACCTGGGTATTCTATTAAACTGCAAAATCTGATTCATAGGTCTGGGATGAGATATGAGACTGAGTATTTCTAACAAGCCCCAGGTTGTACCTATTTTGTTGGTCTACAGATGACACTCCGAGTAGCAAGGCTCTGGTGGTTAGTAAAAATGGGTGATTGCAATTCAGGAAATTCACTCTGAGAAGCTTTCTTTCCTTATAATTAATGGATATTACAATTCCACATGAGAATTTGCATGGAAGCTGGATTAGAAAGTTCTGGCAGTTTGTATCCTTCTGTGTATTGAACTTCAAATGAATTTTTTTTTTTTTTTTTTTTTTTTTTTACATTGGCTGTCTCTAGTCTCTTCTATCTCCCTTCCATGGTAGAGGAAATAAAAAGCATTCCAGTGATATTCCACTTTATCAAATAGATGAGCTGACACTTCCTTTAGTAGAACCCACATTGGGTCTCAAGATATTTATTTCTTTTATGCTTTTGTTTCTGATATTTTTTCCACTCATTAGCTGGAAAAAGTCTCACTTGACAACATTGCAGGAAAAAATATGCAGTCTTCAATCCAGATGTCTGAAAACCCTTAGTTTCCTGGTGTCCTGATTTTATTTATCTGCCCCTCTTACCTCAGAGCTGTGTCTACATGTCCATTGTGTCTGTTTTACTCACAAACTCCGGTAGCTGTATTGCTCACCTGCTTTGTTACTAGTCTGTGTGTAAATCTGAAACTTGGGAAATGGTATTATAAACACTGTAGGAAAAACATGTCTTTCTGCTGTGTAGGAAGGCAGAACCAGATTAAAAACTAAGAAAAATAAAGTGAGCTAGAGGTGTTGTGGGAAGTGTTCGGAGTTTGAGTTTGTGTGATAAACGTGGAAATTGAATAAGGACATAGATGCAAATGGATTGTGGAGGCACAATCCACATGACAGAGTATTGATTGAACATATTCAATAAATAAAAGGAAAAAGGGAAGCATCAACTACTGACATTGTACTAAAGTAAGCCATAGTACTGAAGAAAATGATGATGAAGAGAAATCAAGATATTAAAAGATCTGATTAAGATTTGGGTGACAGAAGGACAATGGTGATTTTGAAAATCATAGAAATGGACATTTTTTTACTTAGTGGAAATTGATAGCACGGGGTATAATGCACATATTAATTCTAGTCTCTAGTAGGTTTTACTTGAAATCTTAGGTAGGAAACAAATTGCTAAGTGAAAGAATGCATATAAGTATTTGAGGAAAAAGGACATGAGAAAAATCACGTTTTTAAGAGATGAATTAAGGAAAGGGATCATTGAAGGAAACAGAAAATGAACAAGAATGATAGTGGGCAAATCAAGTGAGATTATTTGGTATGACAGTCTGTAAAAAAGAGAGGTTGAAAGCGGCAAAGGGAACAATGTGGTCAAATACAAAGATGGTAGAGTACTGTGAGAATTGAATACAACTTTTATGTTTTTCACGTCACAGTTTCACAAGTGCAAGAGAAGCAGGGCAGAAGCCAAGATGCAAAAGATTAAGAAGTACTAGGGCTTGGTACAAAAATAGGCAACAAGTTGAGTATTCTCTAGTAATAAATTAGAAAACAAATGGGCCATAAAACCAAATTGATTTTGGCCAAGTTAGTTAACTTCTCTTAAATCTTGTTGCCGTTTTCCCACTTCTATACTAGAAATTATGATACTTCTTAAAATCATGGAGTAAAAATGGGTGAGGTAGCTTCAATTCCATGAAGGAAAGTACATTGTTTTATTATCTTTCTTGATAATATTTGTGCTCAATTTGGAAAGTTACAGGATCAGACACAGTGGTGACCTTTGAGTAGTTCTCTTACTCTTGGATTGACAAAGTCAGCTGAAAAATTCACAAAAGATTTTTCTTCACTTTAGATACTTTTATTTTTAAATTTAAATTTTCATTGAGGCACTTTGGTTTTTAATTTTAAATTATTCTCTGTTATTATTGTTCCTGAGGTTGTTTGGCCAGTTGTAGCCATTTGACTCAGTGCCCAGTGTCCTTAGAAGACAGAATGGAATACTATATGCAAATATTGGGTTATTGGAAAAGTCACGACGCATTTTTGCAACGAAAAATATAGAAAAAATGTGTCATGACTTTTCCGACAACCCAATAATAACAAATTTCATATCAAATGTGAAAACTAAGTGCTCTGTGAACCTGAGCATCTCCCTAGATGTGAAGATTTATTCCTTTCTAACCAGCCTGTTTTAAGGATCTGCTTGCTCCCTCTACAGATTGGCTCAGTAGAGTAAGTGTTAAGTTAGGAAACATGTCATCATCTTAAGAAATCCATCCCTTGACTGAAATATCCTCTGCTGAGCAGCAAAGCAACTGGACCAACTGCAGCAGGGCTTCAAGTGGCCCTTCCACCCTGATTCCAACACACCCATGTTGTTCCTGTTTCCTTGGAGGCTTTGGAAACTGCACATGCACAACAACTGGGGTCATGTAACATCATCACAATTCACCTAAGAAGTGGTTCTCCACTCAGGCATCAGTCAACTCATGACCATCCCAGGGGTGGTGAGCAGGTTGCAGGTTTTTTGGGTCTCACGATATCCTTCAGAACACCAGTTTCAGAATCCTTAGGGAGTTCAGAAATCAGTTTAACTTAAAATACAAATTTTCGTTCTGCTTATGAAGTATTCACTGGTTTTCAAAACTCAGTTTAAACATTGTTTTCTTGTGCGTTTTTGATCAAAGATTTTGATCCAAATATTATAATTCAGGAATGCCCAGAAATTGCTGTCAGTAGTTCATTCATTTTGTTTTTGAAGAATTTAACTCCACTTTAATCTCAATTTTTGCATAGATCTTTCTTCAGAAAAACATCTAGTATTGTTCACTCCCTTAAAATATTCTAACTAGGATGAAAGATCAATAAGAAGTTATTAGTCAGAAGCCAGATGTTTTAACCACTTGATTTTCAAAATAATATTTAGGTTCAAACAGCAAATCAGAAGGGTTTCTTAGAGAAATAATGACTCTCATATCAATGCTCTAATGCTCTTTTCTTCATTTTAACTTTTTGAGAAAGAGATCTTTCTATTGTGTAAGTTAAACCTTAGCTTTCTTGAAGTTTTCACAGTCATTTACAAAGGTTGACTATTTTATAAGGTGAAATAAAACTACTTAGGACAATATGAATACTATCACACAGGCTTAATTTTGAAGTCAGTGATGACACGCTTGATTACAAGGGGTACACCACATTATTTCATAATGTGTTCATAATCAAATACCATGGTATATATGTTGCATTATCATGATTTTCTAATTAATTTGTTCTTTATACATGTTTATACATGTCCCAATTGCATTTCATTAACTCATAGTTTTCTTGTAACTTTGTGCTTTCTTTCCATGTTCAAAGAATCTCTTTAATTCAATTTCTCTGTTTCTCCTCATACAGTCTGGCAGCCAGATATGCAACTCAGTCTAATCACAGTGGAATTGCAACCAGTCAAAAAAAGCCTACTAGGTCAGTTAACATCTCTAATTTATTGCTTGTTAGATAATAAAGTCAATGCCCAGTGATATTTTCTCCTATCATTCTAAATTTTTTCAAACTAATATTACCTACTTCTGGATGAAGAGTTTAGAGGACTGAACACTTCCAAGAGGATATCCTTATGTAGTCTCAGGGACAAGGGTGTTTGTGTGAGGTCATTAAAGTGGGGTCTGGCTTCTTCTCTTTTAGTTTTGTCTTACATAGCGCTATAACTGGGCTGAAATACTAGGCTTAGAGAAGTCAAGGTGAGAAAAAAAATTACTGTGAAGGCCTCATTCTTTCCAGGTCACAGAATCTGCAAGTTTTGCACTGAAATTGTAATCACATTTTGATATCAGTATGCATTCATTGCTGTATGTTTTGAAGCAGAATTAAGAAACATTGGCAGATTTTTGTGGGGACGTTTGCGTCAGGTTAGCCTGGTCTGTTCTTTTATCTAACAGTTTAAATGTTTGCTAGTTTATGACATACATTTTAAAGACAGCCTGTTAAAATAAATGACAGTACATTATGTGCTCTTTGGAAAATATTGGTATATAAAAGCGTGTTGAAAGTGATTTTCTTTTCAATGTCAAATTGCCGAAGGCATGATGGTAGGTAGTATGGAACAGCTGAGGGAAGCCACAGCAAATGTATTTTGCACCCCTGATTAGTATATGATTGCATACACCCTCTTACTCAATGGGGAAGCATCCCAATGGTGGTGTACTGGTCTCTGCTCTGATAATAATTATGCAGTGTTTGGCTTCAAGGACTGCTTACGATGCCTTTACTTGAGGTATGTGCTTTTCCCCTTGCCTTGGCTTTCTAAGTTATATTCATTTCTATGGTAATTAAAATGATACTGGAGAGACAAAGGGACATTTAATTAACATTTAGAAGATATGTTATAAGTTAGGATGTGCAAAGAACAGTGACCTGCCATGTACAGTAAACATTTTTTATGACCACTTCTATGACTTATGAATATAAAATATATTTTAAGTACTTTGATTTAATAGAATATCTCGCTCCTTTTTTTTTTTTGCCTTATTCTCATTTCTCTTTTTATTACTTTGATGAATGATCTGGAGCTCTGGCTGCCTGTCAAATTAGGGTTATGAAAAGAGCAAATGGATTTCTTAATTTGTTTTAATTTCTTCTTCAGAGAACTAGAGATCACTTGGCTTCATGGGTCACAGCAAAGATGAAAATGCGTTTTAATTGCTTTCTAGAAATGGGTCAGTTTTTATTGTAAGCAGGGCAAGTTTTGTGACAAAATGTGTTTATGCATGTGAGTTTGGAAAGCATTTTCTAAATCTGCGACTGTGTCTATAAGAATAGTTCTTAGAATTATTATGATTGGGACATTTGACCAAATTAATTAGTGGAGTTCTTCTGCAGAGTGAGATTACTGCTCATTGAAATTTCTGATATCTTTGGTTATTGTGCTTTACTCACAATGCCTGTAGACCCGTTTGAACAAAAGTTAAATGGCAGAATTCTTTGGAAAAAATTCTAATTTTTTGTATGACATAATCTCTAATTAGTAAAATAGCTGACAGTGCTCTTTATTAGCCACATGTATTTAAACTCCAAAATACAGCCAACATTTTGAAACTATTAACAATTCCAAGAAATCAATACTTCTGTTTTTAAGCGAGCATTTGTGTTTCCCTGATGTTCATTCCATTTTGCAATACCTGATGCTATTTAAAAAGTATTTATGTTATTTAAGCATTTGATGTCCTAATAATCTATAGAAATAATATATGAAGTAATATTATAAATTGAGTTCAAATGAGAATATTGTCACAACAGATTGTGAAACTGATCTATTAGGGACAATATAACATTCTTTTATTTTAGAGATTTTGTAAAAGAAAACAGTAAACAATTCAGGGGTATTTTGTAAATTCTGGATTATTTTTGTTTGCTTACCTTTTAAAATAGAAATGATCAGAGCAGTACACAGTGGCATTCAGATGGTGGCAGCAAATGCTAGCAAAGTGGCTGGCAACCTTTAACATCATGTTTTTTAAATATGTCCTCAAAGGCCAGTATCAGTTCTGAACTTCTAGTTTTTAATTTAGTTTATTACACAAATGCAATATATGTTAGTAGTATAAAATAAAACATAGTAACTGCATATTTTAGGCACAATTCATGAAATAATTGATACTTAAAGTTTTAACATAAAAACTATTTAAACAGTGAAACAAATGATCCATAGTCCAAATAAAATAACTGGGGATTATAACTTCCTGTGAAACTTCCCCTAATTTAAAGATAGTCTACACATATTTTCTCATGTCCTGTCCTTCATATAGAAAGAATAGCCGAAGCTGCTGTCATTATAGGTGTATTTTAAATCATTATTCTGCTAACAGATTTTCCTCTTCTGAGACCTTCATCCTTTCTTGTCATATCACCTCTGTAATCAGTTGGCCACACTTGTGAGGTAACCATCTAAAGTCTAAGTGCTTTTCTCTAGCAAGAGAATGAAAGTTTTTATGGGAGGCAGGTTGGTCAAATATGAAGTAACTCATGACCTTGCTCTCCACTACATGGTTTAGAGTAACGAACTAGCTTAGATATTCACTAAGTACTGTTTGCAATTTGTTCAGTAACTTTATTCTTCTTGTTATTAATGTACAAGTTGATTTAGGATACAGCTGCCTAAGAAGAAACAAAATGTTCCATACATTGAAAAGAACAATGTAACAACATCTGCAGGTAGCTGATTAATGCCCTGAGAACAGAATAAAGTCAAATGTTATTATTTCCTTTGCTTTTCATGCAATTGTTACAGTATTTTTAAATCAAGGTTTTATTCATCAGGAGTATGGTAAGTATGAATTTTTTCAGTGAAAGGTGACTTTATTTCTCATTGCTCTATATTATGAATATACTTGGGAGCCATATTTATTGACAAGTGAAACAAGATTTTTCTGTAGTCAAACCTTGTGTTTGTCACTTAAAGCAATGTTTCCTGCTAACTAGATTTTAGAACATCATAGATTGTGGTTTTCCCATTAACTCTTTTCTGCTGAGAACATCCTGCTCCCCATATTTTCATAATGTACCATCATGATATAATTTTTCTTATACTATTTCAGGCTTCCAGGTCCCTCTAGGGTGCCAGCTGCAGGCAGCAGCAGCAAGGTCCAGGGAGCCTCTAATTTAAATAGGAGAAGTCAGAGCTTTAATAGCATCGACAAAAACAAACCTCCAACTTATACAAATGGCAATGAAAAAGGTAAGTGTGAGCCTGTTATGTCATTATGGCATAAGTCTAATTAATATATGTGTAAATTACATTCTAAATCTAATATTTGAGGGGTGTTACAGTTTTTGGAATGGAAATGTTATCAGTGGAGTTTCCTATATTTTCTAAATGTTCCCTCCTAAATTCCAGCTTTCTTCAGGGCTTTTCTTATTGAACGAACATCTTAAGGAAACAAACTCGTTTATTTTAGAGTCATTCATTATATACAGTATAAAGTCTGTTTCTCAAAATAGTTTCTCTCAGATGCATATAAATAGCTTTTCCTTTTGTCTTTTTGTGTTTTATGAACAGTTATCCTGAAATCATAAATCTGTATTAAATTTATTTGAAACTTTAGCTTCAGTGAACTTAAGTATGGTAGTGTTTCGGGGAGTTAAGTTGGAGCAACAAAATTTGAGACATAAATATGATGAGTATTTAATCTTTGAAAGCAACAGGACAAATAGTATGACTTTAGGTTTTCCTAAGGAGACAAATTACCCATGCTTGTTTTATTTTATTGAAAGAATACACAATGGAAATATTAAAACTCAAAATCAGGAAGAAAGAACCCATAGTAGAAGTCTGTGTTAAAGTCTGGTTATATATAAACTATATGATGCAGAGCTCTCTGTAATGTGAAAAACATGCATTTAAAGAGATGCTGGCTTGATGCATATCACGGTGGATCATGTGTACAGGTGAGAGAGTATGCAGTTTATATCTAAACCGCAAGAAAGCCAAGAACCTATACTGCCGTAAGCAATGTGAGGGACAGGGCATTTTGCTGGATTTGGACGTAGCATTTTCAAATTAGTAGAGTTTGAAGTTCTCTTCACAATATTTCACTCTAGCTATAATAAGATATGAAATCCAAAAGTGCCAAATATGCTTAGTTAGTAGAACAGCTGGCAAATTTGGTTTGACTAATTTAACCAGGTAGGAACTCTTTTGATTGGATGAGATCATTTCAAATTGTTTCCTGTAGACTATCTGATTAGACAACTTTCTCTTACACAGGCATGAGTTGGCAGGAGTCATTTATGAATCAGACACTTTTGGGAAAATATCCCACCCATTAAAACAAAATTGAACAGACCATAAATCTCTGAAAGCAAAGCAGTGTGTCTTGACCCTTAAATACCTCCAGTTCTTGAGCTGAATGGTAAAAGAAGATTTGTAAGTTAGGAGTTTGTCTTTAAAAAGCCTATGACTTAAGAACCTAAAATGTATTTCCGAAGACTTCTGCTTTTCCTGGGAGAAAGGAGACAACAATTCCTCATCAGGAAAACATTCTCCCTTGTTTTGTGACTTCCCTAGAAAGTATCATACGTATGTGCTATGAAATTCTAAGGAAAACTAAACATGATTAGACATAGAGATGTGTTGAAAGGAATACTCAAGTATTCAGTTTACCTACATAATTACTACAGTTATATAACGTTTTTGCAAGAAATCACTGATAATGTTGACAGAGACCTAGAAATGCTTTAGATGACCTAACACTTTGATATCATAATGTATCTGAATTTTTCTGTCATGTGAAATAGTTTTTTTGTTAACTTCTAGTGCTTAACAGTTAAAATCCAAAGGTAGGCAAACATTTGTATTTTGTCATATCCATTGTCTCTCTTATGAATGTTTAGGAAGTAATACAAAATTAGACAGTAGCAATATTTAAAATAACCACAAGATGGAGACATGACATACATTATGAGGCTTTTTGACCATAGAAAGCAAATTTACTTTCGTCCAAATCAACAGCAAAACACAAGTTTTCAGGGTGAGTTATCTATTACTTTTAATTCCAACTAATTAAAAAAAAAATTAATGCATGTGATCTCACATTCACAAGTATTTATGATACCTCAAATGTAGGCATTAAATATCTGAAAACTACCAGTACCTTAAGCATAAATTGTATCATAAGACAGTACAGCCATCTGGAATTTCTTTGATATGGTATTTTTTATTAACATAGAATTACAATTTTATGTCAATACATCTAATATCAATGTTTCTAAATTAATCATTGTGTCATGATATTTTATATTTCCAAAACATTATCATAAATTATGAGAAAACAATACAATAATAAACATGACATGTGAAACAATTTATAATTTATTCCTTAGAATATGCCAGTGGTATATCTCTTTTGGTAATAAAGTTTTATTTAACCTTTTTGACATGGAGATTTGTAGTGGTAGCATAACAATAAAAATGTAAGATTCCATCTGCTGACAAGTTGATCTCTGTCCAAACTAGTTCGCAAACATATCCTGGGTGTGACTAAATATGGTGAAAATTAAACAAGAATTTCCAAAGGTTACAGTATTATAGGGACAGAATTCAGAAAGTACCTAACTTGAGTATTCAAATTCTAATTGCTGTTCCTTTTTGATTATTAAAAAAGTGTTACATTTAAAAATTAATGAATTGAGGTATTTTACTTGCAGTGTTAACTAGATTATCTGTAATGTGCTCCCTGAATGCCTATAAGTAGAAAGATACTTTCTACCTTCTTTAACAACTCTTCATTGATGAGTTCTATGAATCAATTGAAGAAGCTGTAGAATTTGTAATAGAGAGAAAGGGTTTGTTCACAATCAGAGCAATTTCATTTCCCTATTAAGAAACATACTGGTTTCACATACATGGGGTTGTAAAATAGCTTATTTGCAAATTGTGTGACATCTAATGAAAGGAAATCATAGAGAATCACAAACTACAATTCAAAAGGGACATCTAGTATTATTTGAATAATAATGAAATTGAAAAAAAAATGGTATGCTTATTCCACCATTTCATCAAATGAATTAAAATATCAGTGAGTATAGCCATAGATTATCACTTTCAGAGAAGGCTGATATAGAAATATTATATTAATAGAAAGCAATGCCATTCTGCCATTTTGTTGTAATGCCATTCCACAATGTTGCTATGATGGAACGTGGGAACAAATTTCTCAGAACACATGGTGAAATGAAGATAGCATTGTGTGTAGATAAGCGTTTCTAGAACCCAACTTTCTTCTCTTGATGATATGCCATTCAGAAACTGACAACGAATAATATGTTCTGACACCAGCATTTATCAATTTAGTCATACACCCGATGAGAGTACCCTAGGGTACTCAAATACCTGTTCACTGGGAATCAGGGTTCCTGTGAAGTTGAGGCCTTTGTTCATTTGGACATATACTTTATATGCCTGTAGCAAATTATTGTAAGAAATCATTCTTGTTTTATAAAACCTGGGTAATAAATATGAAAAAGTCTAAACAGTTTAGAATTATCAGGAATGTAAATATTCCAGGCTTTATTTGGAATTCAGTTTCTAAATGATAGTCTATAAACATGTATTGCTTGACAGTTTGTTAGCAGAGTTGTTTTTCCATGTTGCTAAGAGACAGTACCAGAGGGCATGCTCCCATCTTTTTATTGTTTCCCCCATGTGATTCATACATTGTAGCTGTACACCTACTGATACGGAGATACCATTTCTGTTCTCCTGGATCCTAATGGTGTGGACATGTTTTACTTTCATTGACACTCACCATAGATCTAGTAGGATTGATACTGAGAATTTAGCAACATTTGCAACTGAACTTTTTAGAGTTATAAGGTTTGATGTGAATGTTATATTAGTCATGGAATTTTGACTGCTAAAACATAGATATCTAGTTCTTCTGTAGTTTGCTGTTTTTAAAATTACTCTAAGAATAATTAACTGAACTGTTTTATTTTCAAAAAACAAATACAAATATGTTTTACTTATTATATTCCATTACTGGTGATTTGGTTATGCACTCCATCATGACTTTTTGCTTTATTTCCTTAATGCTTATAAAAGCCTGAAATATAATGTTAACATGATAATTTCAAGTTAATTTTGGGGATTTCCATGAGTTAATATAATTAGGTCCATATATCACGTGATATGATTAAATAGACGGGAGTATATGTTGTTTGTTTATCTATAAATGTTCACATATAGAGGTGTACACATATTAAACATGCTGTACAGAAATTACATAATTTTTCTCAAACTGGCTGGTAAATGGAAACTTCCCTAAATTACTCAGCACTCTACAAAGTGGCACTGTAACTTGCAAGTGGTACAAAGTGAGCATGTGCAGAATGGACAAGGCCTCCAGGATCCCTGTAATAGCATTCCATTTTTCTGTTGAGTCATCATAATATTGATGATTGACACATTGCACAAAGAATCATTTATGGAGGATGTGGTGAGGCAGACAAAGGGCCAGGAGGTCACAATACATATTTGAATTTGAACTTTGAACACTACCTTTTTTTTCCACTTTTTAAAAAATGTTCAAAGGTATTTTGGTGTGTTATTATTAACTGAGAGTTTAAATTAATTATTTACCAAACTAATTGCCATTGCCATATTGATTAATCATTTTCTCCCTTTCAAAATGTTCTGTGATACTGAAGTTGTCCTATATTTAGCAGGGAACATATATATCACTGAGTACAATGCCTGCTACACAGTGAATATTTTTTAAAAGAATCCTTCACTTGTCATCCATGTTGTGTTATTTTGTGTATTGTTACTGTTGTGACCTTTGGAGTTGAAAGCTGGTTTGCCTTCCAACTGCAACATACTATCCAGTGTACAAAGAGCTAAATAGGCTGAGTATGTTCCGTGTGTCCTTTCTTAGGCTAATTACACTGTTGGCAACCTGGCACTAAGCTCTAAAGATAGCTAAAGTTCCACAGAGAAATCTCCTTATCCAAACTTCCCATATGCCTGTTGTGGCTGCTACATTTACCTCCATGTGTTAATTTTAGAAGTGATTAGCATTTTTCCCAGGTCATGCATGTTATTTTGCAAGATGAGATAATTAAAAATTAACTCTGTGAATTTAGATGTTTTCTAAGCATAAGTTACAATCTATTCTTATATCAATTCCGAAGGATGGTAGCCCAGGCTGCCCAAGGAGATAGTATATATTTTACTGAGTAGAGTGTCTTGTATCATGCTCTCCTCATTTACATACTGCTCATTCAGGAAGAAGGAAACCACGCTTCAACGAGTTACCCAATTAACTTTACTGTTGTGACAAACATGTGGCTTTATGGATGGAGAATCATCCCAGTGGAATTTCTGGGTGTGCAGGAAACATAGGAAAAGAAGAAAGCCTCTAAAGTTTTGGAATCTGAAAAATCAGAGTTCCAATTTTGATTTTGTCTTTTCTAAGTTTTACTGTGTGTATGAATTGAAACATGTTACTTTCTCTTTCTAGGCTTCAGTTTTCTTATTCATAACAAGGGAAATGGTAAGAAGACTGCAGATTATTATGGGTTTAAATGAGATACTGTATATGGAGAGCTTGAAATGTGATACCATGTATCAAAGTACCTGGGAAAATCAGTCAATTGATATTGAATTATTTGATTATAGTGGAGTTGGTGATGGAGGATGTTATAATAGAAGAAGTAGGGGGAGGCAAAGAGAGGGAGCAGAAGAAAATATTTTTTGGAGGCCAGAGACAAGAAGCAGGGCCATAGGCAGAAATAGACCTGCAAATGCAAGATACAAATCTGTTGCAGGAATGCCTTTAAATACATGCATTAGGTGTGCGTTCTTTTCTCCATACCCAGATAACAGCTCATTCATAGTCAGAAGCTGAGTTATCAACATGCAGAAATATACCAGTGTGACCAGGCCACCTAATATTGAATATGTAAATGGCACAGTGACTAGAATGTGTAGTGCCACCCACTCTGTAGGAGCTACAGATGCTGTCATTTCAGCTGGGGTTGTTGTGAAGCCTTTGTTGTAAGGAGTCCATGGACTTTATTCCAGTGCCCTGCTGGTGCACGGCGACCTATGATTTGCCCTCTTAATGAAACCTGGAGTACCTCATTGCTGCTAGATAAATGCAGGCTGGGGACACATTGAGAGTTGAGCTTAGAGTAGTGTCTTATTTGTGTGCTCATCTGAGAACCATTTTACAGCTTTTGCTGTGACCATGCCTGTGGGTTGATTGTGATAATTTGTAGTCCCTCCTGTCTAATGTCAGCACATGAAAAAGCACCCCGACTACTTCTTTTCTACCCTATTGCCCAGCAAAGTTCCCAGGCACACAGTAGAAGTCCCCTGACTTCTTAACCTACCTAGTTGCATGTACCTGGAAGATACATGCTAAATATGTGGCTAAAATGATGAAGTAAAGGACATTAGGAAACCTGATGGGCTTCTTTTGTTTTCCGTGATCCCTCCCCACAAATTGCCAAGCATACAGATGAAAGCGGAACTGGCCAAGGTTCTGAAAGTTCAAAGAGCGAGGAATACTAACACTGCACAACTGTGGAACATTTAACAAATTTAACCAGTTTGGGTACAATACTTCGTATGAAACAACACTTTTTTAAAAAATTTTATTGGGGAACAGTGTGTTTATCCAGGACCCATCAGCTCCAAGTCAAGTAGTTGTTTCAAACTAGTTGTGGAGAGCACAATTCAATGGCCCATGTGGGGATCAAACCGGCAACCTTGGTGTTATGAGCACTGCGCTTTAACCAACTGAGCTAACCGGCTGCCCCTGAAACAACACTTTAACACTGATATTGTCAGTAATGGCCATTATTTCTGAGCCTATTAAAACTTTGCTACTCAAAACATGGCCTGTGACCAGCTGCATCCATCCATATCATCTGGAAGCTTGTTAGCAATGCAGAGTTGGGGCCTGAGGCACATCTGCTGAATCACAGTGAGGGGTGTTCAGTGGGATCCCAGGTGACGTAAGCACACAGTTAGGTTTAAGAACCACTGAGTTAAAGAGTTAGCAGGTCAGCCATTCTATGGCAATGATAGACCTTGGGTGCTAGAGTCACACAGTGTGGGATCAAACCTACACACTGCTCACTAGCTGTGTGCCAGTGAATGGACTGTTTAGGCTCTCAAGGCTTTTGTTTCCATAAATGTGAGTTAGACATAGGAGCCCTGCCCCCATCATCAGGTTGTTGTACACACTCATGTGAGATAATGCAGTTAAAGAACGTTCAACAAAATGCGAGATGGCATTATTATATATGTAGTAATTATTATTATTATTATTATTATTATTATTATTTTCATTATAGAATAAGAAGTAGCACAAATAACTTTTGAGATCAATGTAGAAAAAGTGAAGATGAATTCTTTTTTTTTTTTTTTTTTTAAAGATTTTATTGGGGAATTGGTGGAGGGGAACAGCGTTGGGGAATCGGGGAAAGGGAACAGACAAATTGCCCATCTTCTTGTTCCTCAGTTTTTTAGTTGCGGAGGATGTTGCTTCACTGTTGGTATCGTCATTGCGCTCCTCCCGGATGAGGCAAATCGGTTGCTGGCCTCTGGATGTCGCTCATCGCGGCTATTGGCAGCTCACGCTTGGCTGCCAGCCGCTCACGCTGGCTGCGGGCCACTCACTGCAGCCCACGGCAGCCCACTGCAGCAGGGGCTGCAGCCCACACCATCACCGGGGCTCGCACAGCCCAGCTCCAGGTGGAGCCGCTGTTAGCTGTAGAGGGCAGTGTCACTGGCCCTCACGTGGGATCCGAACCGGGGCCGCTGGCATCCCAAAACCAGCGCTCAACCAATGCGCCACTCGGCCGGCCAAGATGAATTCAATATGATGCTATCATGTTCCTCTTAACAATATCCACAGCAGACTGCACTTTTTTTTTTTTTTTGGAAGGTTCTATATTTCTCTCCAATTCTGTGTCCCAGTATATGTATGTACATATTTTAAATGCAAATAAATAGAATACATTTTCACATAGTTCCCTAAAAAAAATCTGTAAACGTTCCTTCTGTCTTGAATGCCTATTCATACCTGCCTTAGCTCATCTGTCTTGATTTTATTTAATATTGCACAACTCTATGTGATTCTCTGATCTCTTTTACCACTTTATTTCCCAATTCCTACCCATTTAATATTTAGTATATGCCATTCATCATTCATGAATCTGTTTTCTTTCCTCTGAGTAGATTATACAGTGTGTTGGAGTGTCTTGCATAGACTAGCTACTCAGTAAATATGAACAGATGTGCATAGATTCAAATCCTATAGATTGTAGGAAATGAATAGCATTGATTAATATTGCTGGAATAGTAGTACAATAATAGCAAAATAGAGCCATATATGTTGGACAAAAATCAGCAAAACAGTGAGACCATTATATTAAATGCTTGAGAATGCATACTGTTTACTGAACTTGAGGAAATTCATTTTGTTTGGTGCTGTTCTTAGTTTCCAATTGAATCTAGACAATTGAGAAATAAAGTTCACTTGCTATAATTCTATTAAAGGCATTAATTTGGCAATCATTTTCTATGTGTATTCAAGGAATAATATTATAACTAATGAGTCATTGAACTTCCCCTTATACATTTGAGACATGGCATAATGTAGTGGTTGATAGAATTAATTTAGATTCCAGGCTAAGTTCAGTTCTCAGTTTTGTCCCTTACCAATTATATAACTTTGGTCAAGTTGTTTAACCTCTTTGTGCTTCAGTTTCCTTGTGTATACAATGAAGATAGCAATCAGAAAACTGTGCAGTTGTTTGGAGGATTGTGTGAATATATGTCAAATACTTAGTTCAGTGCCTGTCACATAGTAGGTGCTATGTGCATAGTATAAAACTATGGGTAATACAGGCATGATCTTTGCTCTCATAGGATGTACAGGGTAGTGGAGAAGACAGGCATAGCAGTGGAGTTATAATAGCTATAATAGAGGAAATGATAAGCAACGGGAGAATTCAGAGTAGCTACCTAACCCAGATTTGATGCTAGAATGGTGAGAGGCACGTGTGGGGATAATGCTTTTTGGTTTTTGTTTGTGTGTGTGTGTTTGTTTTCCTCCAGAGGAAGGGAGGCCAAGCTCAAGACTTGACCAATAAATAGGAATTATTCTGATGAAATATTTGGTGGCATTTCTGCCTGTACCGTCGAAGTGTTCTATCCGCTTCTGAGAATGATTTAAATTATGATGAAATGTTATCAGTATCTGAAAGAGATCTGTAAGTGACTAGAAGTAAAAGATTGAAATACATTCACAGAGAGTGGCCATATTTGAGACACTGGATATTTTGAAGCTTGTTGGATTTGTTTGTCTTAAATTAGTCAATACACCTACTTTCTTTCAGAGCACCTTAGTGTTTGAGTATGAACCTAATAGATTTCTGCAGATGTTCTAGAAGTGGACACAATTGCAAACTTTACATGAATACTCAAAAAACTCATATGGTTTAAAATTTAAATATACCATGTAAGGATTTTGACTTTTCAGTGATCTCCTATATTTTAATCTAGAGTATCTGCCACAGTCTTACATTAATTTTTGCCAGTTGAAATGTGGAATTGTAGAATGGTAGTGAGAATTAGAAGTCAATGTTGGTATACCAATTTGTTTAAGAAAATATATTGTTATTATAATTGTTAATAAACATTTCACAAATTTATTATATTTTAAGCACACTTATTTAAAATGGGCAAGACTAGTATATTGTATTAATTGGCTTCATTACATATTGTTTATTATGCATTTTCATGTCTTTGAAGAAAACATTTAGAAATAAAAGCATTATAGTTTTACATTTATGAATATTTAATGAAATTTGATGGGCTCTAATTCTGGAATATTATGAAAAGGGAATTCTTTATAAAATATTTTCTTTGGACATTTCATCAAAAACAGTTTTGCATCTATTTGTCAATGCCTAGTATGTTGACAGTACCAAATGATGCCTCTTTTATATAAATATCTAATTTAATAATTTATCATTCCATCTCTCAAATAAAAAAGTATGAAAGAGGGAGGCATTCATGGTAGATGAAACATAAATTACTGGACCAGAATTAAACAGTTCCCAGATGTTAGCATTTATACCGAGGTTTTTTACTCCAGGCTCAGTTCTTTTTTATTCTATACCATGTTATAAAGTGTCCTTTTCGTTTAGTTTTTCATGCTTAAAAGTAAGGTTCATGATCAGACATTAATTAGTGCTAGAAAAATCCTATAAAAATCATATCATAATGAGATTTCTGAGTAAAAAATAGTGCATTGTAAAGTACCTTATTTTCCTATGGTCCCCAAAAAGTAGCTCATTTTTTTTATTAGAATTTAATGTGTGTTCAGGTCAGTACAGGAGAGTATGCTAGTTAAGAGCATGGGCTCTGAATTCAGTTCATATCTAGGACCTTGGACAACTTATGTAGTTTTTCTTTGCCTTACTTTTATTAATTTGTACAATGAGGATGATAATATTAATGTATACTTTGTAGGGTTGCTATAAGGATTGTATATTATATATAATATATATACACACACACAAATTATGTATATATGTATATTTCTTAGTAGATTATCGGACCCATATAAGCATAAATTTCAGTGCTTCTTTTATACAAATAAAAATAAACAGTATTAACAAAAAGTAAAATCATAATTCATAAGCATATTTAATCAGATAACAATAAGCTAGTCTCCCTGTAGTTGAAGCAATTTCTCAATATTCGTTATACAACATATTTTTATATGGCTGTGTGGAGGAATATCAATTTACTGCTATGAGCTATAGCAGTAATTGGAAAAAAAATACGAAGAACTGTTTAGGGGTGGGTAGTGTTTTATTCATCTTTGGCTATCTGTGACTTAGCAAAGTTCATTTGGAAATGAGTAATGTTAGAAGGGAAAATAAAGCAGGTTTTTTCCCCAAAAATCAGTGCCTCTCAGACACTATGTGTCTGATATATGCTACAAAAAACAACCACATCACAAAAACGACTGTTGCCACACAGCCTGTCTGTTATAGGTTCACAGGAGAAATCCTTGCACGTGTCTGTAGTTAGAAGTACTCAGCGCTGTGATATAAATGATCAAAACTAATCAGCTTTTCCTTTACGTCTTTTCTGGCTGTCCAGATTCGTCCAGAGGACCTCACCCGTCTTCAGGTGTCAATGGTAACGTGCAGCCCCCCGGCACTGCGGGACAGCCCCCTGCCTCCGCCATCCCTTCTCCGAGCGCCAGCAAGCCCTGGCGCAGCAAGTCTATGAATGTCAAGCACAGCGCCACCTCGACCATGCTGACGGTCAAGCAGGCGAGCCCTGCCACCTCTCCCACACCACCTGTGGACAGACTGAAGCCGCCCGTGTCAGAAGGCGTCAAAACTGCGCCCACAGGACAGAAATCCATGCTTGAAAAATTTAAGCTGGTCAACGCCAGGACTGCTCTACGCCCCCCGCAGTCTCCCAGTTCAGGACCCAGCGATGGTGGGAAGGACGAGGACGCCTTTTCCGAATCCGGGGAAATGGAAGGGTTTAACTGTGGAGTGAATAGCGGTGGGTCGACAAGCAGCAGCCCCAAAGTCTCGCCTAAATTAGCTCCTCCAAAAGCTGGAAGCAAAAATCTCAGCAATAAAAAGTCTTTGCTACAGCCAAAGGAAAAAGAGGAAAAGAACAGGGACAAAAACAAAGTTTGCACTGAAAAGCCAGTCAAGGATGAGAAGGATCCGGCGATGGAGATGGCTCCAAAAAAGACTTCTAAAATCGCAAGCTTGATCCCCAAGGGCAGCAAGACGACAGCAGCCAAGAAGGAAAGCTTAATCCCATCTTCCAGTGGGATCCCCAAGCCGGGCTCCAAGGTGCCAACAGCAAAACAAACCATCTCACCTGGCAGCACAGCAAGCAGAGAGTCGGAAAAATTCAGGACTACCAAGGGAAGCCCTTCCCAGTCCCTACCGAAGCCCATAACCACCGAGAAAGCAAGCACATCCAATTGCCCTGCTCCTTTGGAAGGAAGGGAAGCCAGCCAAGCTTCTCCCGCTGGTTCCTGCGCGGGGCCCGTGGCACAGGGCAGTGGGCAGACCACAGGAAGCGGTGCCGTCCAGCTGCCCCAGCAGCAGCACAGCCACCCGAATACTGCTACAGTGGCTCCATTCATTTACAGGTGAGGCGGCTCACTCCATCCACAGTGGTCAACATTTACAGGTCTACACATGCAGGGTGTCATAACGAAGGCTACCCAGAGTCATGTTTTACCTAGTTGATTGGGAACAGTGTTTCTTGCTGAAGATAGGAAATGAGAATTTAATTTTTCAAGAGTCTCCGATATGCTCTAGTCCTCCCCTTTCCTCAACTTGAGACCTTCCAAAATTAGTCTAGGGAACATTTTCTCAATCCATTGAGATTTTACTTCCTGGCAATTGTCGTCAGTTTGGTTCAAATAAACTCTTATAAGTTTAAAACAACAAGAAAAAGTTAATCTAGCTGTTGTCGAAAGCAAAATAGAATCCAGATGCCATGACTTTTATCTATTGCTGCTGCTACTACTACTATTATTTTTATTATTACTCTTTTAAAATAGTTCTGGGTTTTATAGAGTTGACAGATATTTGGGGTTTTACCCATAAAGGAGCAGGGTCCGGAATCAGACACATGTGGATTTAATGTCCAGCACTGCCACTTACCAGCTGAATCTGTGTCTCATTTTCTTTAGCGGTCAAATAGGAACAGTAGTATCCACCTCATAGTCCTGGGAACAAAAACAGGGATAATGCATCTATAATGTTTATTACATATCCTGGTACATTTTAAATATTCAGTTAGTTCTTTATAAGGCATTGTTTTCCCAACGTAGAATTCGTATTCATTTCCCACAGGTAGGTACAAGTTTCTAGGCCAAAAAAACCCAACCTGTATAATTATTATATTTGTACTTTATTTTTAATTTGTTGTTGCATTGTATCTATTTTGTTTTGTTTCATTTTATATTCTATATATTTTAAGATGTGTAATCTACTCTACAGTTACAAAAATAGCACATTTTACCTATTGTTCTGAGGCTTTTTTTTTTTTTTTTGAGGGTAGTGTCACTGGCCTTCATATGTGGGATCCAAACCGGGGCCGCTGGCATCCCAAGCCAGCTCTTTACCACCGCGCCACTCGGCCGGCCCGGAGCCTTGTTTTAATCGATTAGAAACATGTCAGTCATTGCTGTGTCGATGTTTTTATTCACTGTCTATTCAGTGAGAAGATAGCCTACGGAGGAATAACGACTGTCCTTTTAGCAGGTTGGCAGTTCAGCAACAGGAAGGAAATATTCTGAACAGGAAGTAGGATTGGCTATAATTATGAAAGGGTCAAGATTATATAGCTTAAACATTTATTAAGGTTATTAAATGTGTGGGTTCATTTAGTAAAGAAAATAATTATAATAATTCATTTTCCCTCAATGAAATACCTAAGTGGTTGTTTCTGAGGCTTTATAGATTCAACAAAATAATTTTATAATTACTGTATTTCAGTTCTTGAGACACCTCATGTAAGTGTGCTATTCTGGCTTCAGTGGTAATAATTCACTTCACGTCTTTCTGTTTGGATCAGATGGAAGTCTGTAGCTCTTTTTTGACAAAGCAGAATTTAAGATATCAAAATCATAATCCACATTTCAAAAAACTAAATATAATAAAAAAGTCATAAAGTTTTGAATTTGTCATATTCAGCCTAGTTGTGAATTTTGTGGTGTTGAAATGAAGGCCCCAAATGCCAGCAGACCTGAGTTGGAATCCCCATGCTACCATTGATGAGTCATGTGACTCTGGGTGACTGATTCAAAGACTCTGAGCCTCAGTTACAATTTTTTAATCTGTAAACTGGGGATGATACTAGAAGTGTCTTCATAAGGCTATTTTAAAGACTAAATAAGTTAATTTTTACATGGGGCTTAGCACAGTACCTGTCACATACCGGATGACCATCCTCAAACTTCAGTTTCTAATTTTGTGAAGTGTGGTTGATAAGAATGTCTAACTCATTTGGTTGTTTTAAAGATTAAATAAGGCAATCCTGTGAGTAATTTTTAGCACAGAGCCAGATTTGAAGTAAAGACTTATCAATGTCAGTGATTATTTTTATTGTTATTAATATACATAGTTATTATATATTTATTATAGTTATTAATAGACATAGAAAATAAATTAAACCATCCTATAAGAAAATTTCACATCCTAGTCTACACATGAGGCAATAGTTGTTTGAAGTGTTTCATCAATTCAGAATGATTTTGTAAATAATAATATAAATGTTCTTAAGATAGAGTGCTCAATATACAAGTTTTTTAACTGTTAGTGAAAGATATTTATATCAGAGTCATGTCATTTGGATCATGTAACCCCCAATGTCCTTTTGACCCTGACTCCTTCAACACCGTTGAAGAATCTTTCCTGCAAAATCCCTGGCAGGCTTTTGGGAGTTGCTAATCATTTGGTAAGATCATAGTAGTAATTTACTGATTTATAATAATATTATCATTTGTTAAGTGTTTACTTAGTGCAAGTCTCTGTGTAACATGATTTATCTGTGTTTATCTGTTGTAACACATTTTATCTGTGTTTTCTTATTTAAACTTTATCAGAAATCCATGAGAAAGGAATGTTATTACCATTTTACAGAGATGAAAAAGCAGAGATTTCAAGTTAGATTAGTGATAATCTCTTAAAGTCACAGGGCTAGAAAATGTTTGCCTTTGAACCCAAATCTGCCTAAGTCTACAGCATGGGCTCCTTTGTTTATAACTTCTTTCCGCATGTGTAAAAATAAGAGGTCTTGTTTTTAGGTAATGTCTGGCTGGGAAAATGTCAATGGTAGATTTGTAAAATTCTCAATCAGAACTCATTTATAATGGAAAATGCTTAATCACTTTTAAGTATGTGAATTTAAATTATATACACATATATTTGATATTTAAAGATAAGTAACTTCTATATAATGGAAAGATGTATGGCTGATAGTGACTTTCTCCCCTTTTGTCAGCCTACTTCTAGGCCATGCTAGGTTATTAATTATTCCTTCATATAAGTGAAATCATGATATTTGTCTTTCTCTGTCTGACTTATTTCACTTAGCATAATACCCTCTAGGTACATAGATACATCCATGTTGTTGCAGGTAGAAAGAGTTCCTTCTTTTTTTTTTTTTTTTTTTTTTTTTGAGGGCAGCATCACTGGCCCTCATATGTGGGATCCGAACCGGGGCCGCTGGCTTCCCAGCCAGCGTCTAACCACTGCACCACTCGACCAGCCCAGTTCCTTCTTTTTTTTATAGCTGAAAAATATTCCATTGTATATATATATATATATGTACTACCTCTTCTTTATCCATTCTTCTACTGATGGACATTAGATTGCTTCCCTATTTTGGCTATTGTAAATAATGCTGCAATGAACAATATGGATGCAAATATCTTCTTATTAGTATTTTGGGCTTCTTTGGATAAATACATAGAAGTGGGATTGCTGGGTCCATCTTTGTCTCTTGTTATAGCCTTTGTTTTAAAGTCTAGTTTGTCTGGTATTAGTTATTGCTACTCCAGCTTTTTTGTTTGTTTCCATTTTCATTAAAAATCTTTTTCATCCCTTTACTTTCAGTCTCTCTCTCTCTTTCTCTGTGTGTGTGTGTGTGTGTGTGTGTGTGTGTGTGTGTGTGTGTGTGTTTTGATCTGAAGTTAGTCTCTTATAGGCAGATTTGTAAGGGTCATTTTTCTTATCCATTCAGCCATGCTACATCTTTTGAGTGGAGCATTTAATCCATTTACATTTAAAGTAATTGTTGATAGTTGTAGCTACTGCCATTTTATTATTCATATTTTTAATCTTTTTTTCTCTCCTTTTCTTCTTAAGGAAGTCCCCCTAACATTCCTTGTAAAAGTGGTTTGGTGGTGATGAACTCCTTTAATTTTTCTTGTCTGGGAAGCTTTTTAGCTGTCCTTCAATTCTAAATGATAGCTTTGCTGGGTAAAGTAATCCTGGTTGTAGGTCCTTGGTTTTCATCACTTTGAATATTTTATGCCAATCCCTTCTGGCCTGCAAAGTTTATTTTGAGAAATTAGCTGACAATCTTATGGGCACTTCCTTGTAGGTAACAAACTGCCTTCCTTTTGCTGCTTTTAAGAATGTCTCTTTATCTTTAAACTGACATTTTAATTATGATGTGTCTTGCTGTGGGCCTGTTTGGATTCATTTTGTTTGGGACTCTGTAGTTCCTGGGCTTCTATGTCTATTTCCTTCACCTGGTTAGGAAAGTTTTATGTCATTATTTATGTCATTATTTCTTTTAATAGGTTTTCAATTCCTTGCTCTCTCTCTCTTCTCTTGATAATACTATGATGTGAATGTTGATACACTTGATATTTTCCCAGAGGCCCCTTAAACTATCTTCATTATTTTGTTTTGTTTTGTTTTTCTGATTGGGTGTTTTCTACTACCTTGTATTCCAAATCTGATTCGATCCTCTGCTTCATCTAATCTACTGTTGATTCCCTCTAATGTATTCTTTATTTCAATGATCACATTCTTCATTTCTGACTAGTTCTTTTTTATGTTTTATGTCTCCATTTTTATGTTTCCTATCTCTTTGTTGAAGTTCTCACTGAGGTCATTGAACATCCTTATAACCAATGTTTGGAATTCTGCATCTGGTAGATTGCTTGTCTCCATTCTGTTGAGTTATTTTTCTGGAGTTTTGTTCTGCTTTTTCATTTGAGATGTGTTTCTTTGTCTCCCCATTTTGGCTACCGCCCTTGTTTGTTTCTATGTATTAGGTAGGCAGTTATGTCTCCCTGTCTTGGTAGAGTGGCCTTATGTAATAGGTGTTCTGTGAGACCCAGTGGCACAGTCCACCTCTTCACTTGAACCAGGTGCTCCAGGTGTGTCTCTTGTGTGGGTTGTATGTGCTCTCCTGTTGTAATTGAGTCTTGATTACTACTGGTATGTCCATGGGAATAATTGACCCTCAGGCTGATTGGTTGTGGGCCAGGCTGTGATTACAGTGATGGAGGTGTGATGCAGGGGCCCTATGGAGCATGATTGGCTTTAGTGAGACTCTGTTACTTGTCAAGTCTGCCCTGTGTGTTTGTGGGGGTGACTTGGTAGTACTCTGGTGTGGTCTGAATCTAGCCACCAGGTATGTTGGTTCTGGGGCCTCTTGGGTGGGACTCTGTTGCAAGCCAAGGTCAGTCGCTGCCTGTGATCTATCCAGGGCCACTTGGTGTGAGCTTAAATTGATCTTCAGATAGTTGCCTCTTGTGTTGGGCTTGAAGATGCCTGGGACAGGCCAGCTGCAAACCAACTAAGGCCGGCTGCCACTAGTGTGAGGCTTGGGCCTGCTTAGCAAGAGTTATGGGGCACGCCGAGGCCAGATGCTTCTTGTTTGGGATTGGTGAACCTTTGAGAAATTTTATGAAAGTCCACAGCATAAGCCAAGACATGCCATTTGTATAGAACAGCCCCTAGAAGTGGCTTGGGTGAGCCCGCAAGTTGGGTGGGCCAGGGTCTCAGGGAAGCGTCAGGGCAGGGTGAATAGTTAACCAGGTTGATGGAGACTGAGGTATGGTGTCCACCTGTGTTTGTGTGAAAGCTGGGTGGACCGAGGGCTCAACAAAGGAACAACGACTTCTACTAGCACTTTTGTCTGGGAGAAAACTGCCACTCCAGCTATTGCCCTGCAGCCATTCAATTTAGTTCCTCTCTGTATGTCCCTAGCACCTTTTGAGCTGTTGCCCCAGTGCTGGAGTTCAGAGCGAGTGAGTCCATCAGCAAATACGTCTATGCACAGCCCTTTAAGAGATGCATCTGGGACTCCAGCTGCTCTCTGTCTCACTCGACCACAATCTCTGCTGGTTTTCACAGGCAGAAGTTGTGGGGACTCCTCTCCCTGGCACTGGATCCCTGGTCTGGGAAGTCTAGTGTGGAGCTGAACCCCTTCCTCATCAGGGGGGACCTTTACTGCAAAGATAGTCCTCTTGATGTTTAACTGCCACATGTGGGTGTGGGACCAGCCTGTTCCTCATCTCCGCCCCTCCTACCAGTCTTGATGTGGCTACTTCTGTATATTTTTAGTTTAGGTAGAACATCTGTTCAGCTAGACCTCAGGCAGTTCTCAATGATGGTTCTTCTGTAGTTCAGTTGTAATTTTGATGTGGTCATGAGAGGAGACAGTCATAGTGTTTAACCTATTCTACCATTTTGACCAGAACTTTCCTGTGTTTTAGTCATAGAGTTTATCACTATCTGCTATTTTTTTCTTTACTTATTTGCCGGTATGATTTCAACCACTTCTGACTTTAATATAAGCTCTTTGAGAGCCAGAGCCTCTTCCTTATTATTTAGTAGCATAATAGCCCAGAACAGAGCCTACCCACAGTAATCACCACAAAAAAAAATTGCTGAATGAAACACCATCATCCTAGGGTAGACTAACCTGCTGTAGAAGAATAGAAAAACTGCCAAAAGGGACAGTGGGATAGGAAAATTTTGAAGGTTTTTTTCTTTCTATAAATGGGAGAATTTAACTGAAATGTAAACAGGCTTAAATATTTAAAGAATGAAATTATACTTTCTGTTCAGGACATTCATTCAGTTATTTTCTTCTTTTAACACTACCTACTAATTAATGTGCATAAGGCATCAAGGATAGAATGAAAACAATACTTATCATATATCATTTTCTTTCCATTGTCCACAATATAGTAGGCATGAAGCTGACTCACAGATAACTGCAAAGTGAAGCAGGAGGTTTAAAGCTCCTCAGCAGTGAACCAGATTTGTTACATTGAGACTTTAAAAATGTGGAAAATTACTTTTAACCATGGAATCAGGGAAAGTGGCACTTGAGCTGGGTCCTCAAAGATAAGTGGGATTTGGGCATGCAAGATTAAGTGCATAGAAGAGGATATATAAGGCTGAAGGAACCATATAAACAGGGTAAACACAAAATAGGTAGAATGGTGGGTGAGTTGATCAGTATTCCTGGAAAATGAAGATTTATTGGAGCTGATGATAGTAGAAATTCTTGAATGTCAGGAAACTGGACTCTGTGTATATGTCTTTGTGTGGGTGTACAGACATATATACACAAATATATGTATGAAGCATGATGAGGAAAATTACTATGGCTTTAATGTGTAAAATGGACTGTTAGGAGGGTCAAGGCAAGATAAACCACATTTGATAGCTAGATGGAACAAATTACTGGCTTTTAGAAGTTGCTTTCTGAAACTTGAATTAAAGGTCCCAATTACAGGAAATAAAGAAAGAGAAAGGAGAAGAGTATAATTAAGGAAAGAAAAGCCTAATTTTTGTTTTTTCTTTGTTTTCTTGGTGTTTACCCTTTATGCTTTATTTTCTGTTTTTTTGTTTTGTTTTTAGCTGAGACATCCTGCCACCTGTTGGCAGCTCAATGGCAGCTCAGCTGAGGCTGGGAATCGAACTGCTGTTGCTCAGAACTCAGCTCACACTCTTGAGTGAGCTCCTAACCAACTGAGCCACTCAGCGGGCCTCTTCATGCTTTATTTTCAAGCTTGCTTGTCATGCCTGAAGTTCAACAATTGTTACCTGAGTTCCTTCAAACTTTCCAAAAACTGCCTCCCCTCTTCCCACGAGTCATTTCTCCTCCGTTGCTTTTGCATTTAGTACTTTAGAATTGTATTTCTCATTCTTGCAAAGATATGGAAGTAAAATAATGAAGTAATTGGTTAATTAAGGATAAAAAAGAGATCTGTACACTTTTCCTGAACCACAGTCTTTTAGCAGCCCCTAACAAAATTTCAAAATAGCTGTTAATGAGATTCATGACTTAACTACTTTTAGGTTTACATTGTTTTCCTTTATTTTCTAACCATTTTAAATAAATGCCAAAAATTAAAAAAAAAATAGTAAAAAGAAAAAATAAATAAAAAGAAAGCATTGGACATAAAAGCAAACTCCTAAAGTCAAATGGAACAGAATCAGGAATGTGGGAAAGCTGCAAAAGAAAAAAAGAAAAACAAGGAAGGAAGGAAGGAAGGAAGGAAAAAATCCTTACATAAGGCAAGGCATTGTTATACAGAGAAGAAAGTCATGCTTTTTAAACCCATTAATGGAATATAAGCAGAAATCCTTTATATACACTTGATTTGTAAAATTAGGTCAAGAAAGTCTGAATTCAGAGGTTTTCTTTCTTTTGATATATGATGTGTCATATATAACAGCTCCATAGGTTCTCAGAAGACGTTTTTTTGTAACAAGTTTTTGTGAGATTTCAGATTTGCCTGGAAGTGATACGGGAAATTGACAATTATACTGTGTTCTGAAAGGGAAAGAATACTAAAGCATTTGAAAATGCTTATTCATGTGGTTTTCAGTTTGCCTTGTTTATTGAGCCAATAGATGGAGTAGAAGGCTCTGTGAGTTTACAAAGACTGAACTATAGAGCATATAACCATCATGCACATAAAGCATTTGTCATTTGTCAGCCCTGCAGCTACAATTGCAGATTACGCTGCAATTGTGGTTTTATGTGAACTGGGCATAATTGGTCATCAGCACAGAAAGTTTATTGAATGCTTGCCTTCCACACTTAAATTTGCCAGGTTTGATCTATATATCTGTGCAGCGGGTAGTATCTTAAACTCCCTCACACAGCAATGTTTTTAAGATGGACTATACAGAGACAATTCTAGGGAGGGCCTGTTGGGTAAAACACTGCTATGAGTTGGCATTCTCTCAGCAGAGGAGCCTTATGAAGGACCCTTTCTGTACTTGGCTTACAAAGTTCACCGCCAGATTGCCTCATCAAACCATTGCTGTTTCTTCTTTCTACTTTTTACTTTGTCTTGGAAAAAAAATTGATTTCCAGAAAATTTGCAGGAATAGTACAAAGAACTCTCAAAGACATTTAACTTATTATATTCAGTTGTCATGTCTTTCTAATGACCCTGGGTCTGTAAATGGTTTTTCAGGCTTTTCTTAACTTTCATAACATGGAGATGTTGAGGGCAGGCATTTTGTAAAATGTTTCTTAGTTTTGGTTTGTTTGATATTTCCTCAAGATTAAACCCATTTTATATATATTTTTGTCTGGAATGTCAGAGAAATAATGCTCTGTTCTTCCCGTTGCATCCTATCATACAATATTGGTTGTTCCCATTTTGATGATAGTGAATTTGATCACTTGATTAAGATAATGTCTGCCATGGTTTTTCCACTATAGAGTTACTTTGCCCCATTTTTTATTTAATAAATGCTTTTTTTGTGGGAAGTATTTTGAGATTATATGTAAAAATTATATCCCTTAATCTATTTTTACCCATAGTGTTAGCATCCATTGAGGTTTCTTGCCTGAATTAATAATTTACTCCAGTGGATGTCAAATGATTTCTAATTTGATCATTCCTTCTAAATTTATGCACTATTTTACTTTAAGAGAAAAATGTCTCTTTTCCTTTCTGTCTCGCTCGCTCGCTCTTTCAATTGTGTGGACTAATGGGTTACTATTCTATTCAATGGCATATACTATATTGATATGGCTATTTATTTTAATACTTACATTTTGCTCAATTTAGCCATGGGAAGTCCCTTCAAGCTGACTTTTTCCCCATTATTTTTTGAGAACCCCCTTTTTTTTGGCTTTGGCTGAATATCTCCCAGTCTGATCTTGTACTCTCATTGCCTGGACTTTGGCTTTTATCTAAGGAGCCCTGATGTCCTTCTGTGGAGAGGGATGTTTACAAACCCAGATCTGACTGCTCCTACGTGTCTCTAAATGGTGAAATGTCTATAGGTACACACATACACACACGCACACAGACACACACGTGCACGCACACACACTCACACACTTTGATATCATTATTTATCTTAATAATTATTATTATATATAAATATTATTATATCTGGCCTGGGGCCCTGGCTGTCACCTGTCTGCCTTCCCACCAGGAAGAAGAGAAGCAAACAAGCCTGTTGCTGGTTTTGGAAAGACATTTGCTTTCATTCTCATTTGTTATGTTTGTCAAGTAGGAACTACAAGACCATTAGTTAATATTGACTCAAACCCATTCTATTTGTGCCAACATTTATGACTATAATCATATCAAAATGAATCCACAAAAAGATATATTTTTAATATAATCAATATGGAAAGTCATATTTATGAAACTGGAAATTTGAAGATTGATAGTATCTAGGATTTCTTGCTGAATTCCTTTAAATAGCACATATAATAGCTTCTTCTTAAGAGTAAAATTTAAAGTAGTAGAGAATAAAATTTAGAATAGACCAGTGGATACAGTTATATTTAAATACTGTCTGTTATTAACTAGTGACTGAGCTACCTGTCAGCTGAGGAGACCTCAAATATAATAAAATACTTAGTCTCCAGAGGCATTGGGATGGAGTTAAACTGTAGGATAGTGGTTAATAGCACAGTATTCTTAGGCAGCCAGGTTGAAGTGAGGGTTAAGTATTAACCAGCTTGTTATGTAGGGCAAAATATTAAACCTCTAGAAGCCTTAATTTATCTATAGCACCTACATTACAAGTTTCTTAGTCTATTCAGCCTGGTGTAACAAAAATCCTGTAGTCTGATTGGCTTAAATGACAAACATTTCTCACAGTTCTGAAGACTGGAAGGAAGGTCCAAGATTAAGACACTGGCAGATTTGGTATCTGTTGAAAGCCTGTTTCCTGGTTCATAGGTGGCCATCTTCTCATATGGAGGAAGGGGCAAGGGAGCTTTCTGATTTCCTATTTTACAGTAATCCCATTTATGAGGGCTCCACCCTCATGATCTAATCATCCCCAGAGACCCCACCTTCAATATTATTACATTGGGCATTAGGTTTCAACATATGAATATGGGGTGGGTGGTGGGGGGGGACATTTAATCCATAGTAAAGAACTGTATTGAAGTTTGAGTGATAGTCCATAAGTAAAACACTAGGCAAAGTACTTGGCATATAGTAAGTGCATGTAAACAGGAAATAGCTTTTGTGTTTATCATTCATGAAGTCTAGGCTTGTAACCACTTCAACTCTTAGTGGCTGATACGAGCACTGAGAGCCTGGCTTGTTAGAGCTCTAAATTAGATGGCATCAATAGGTATTTATAACATTCTGACATGTTGCAAATGCATAGTAAGATAGTGTGCACAGGACCATGTCTGCTAAACATTTTGAAGAATAATCATGATACTCATGTTTTTCTTTTCAAGTCAAGATGAGGAAAACGCAATACTGGTTTATGTGGAAACAGTGAATGAGGCCACTGCCCTATGTCAAAATGTACCTTTTGATTAGAGAAGACTATTGATTTTAAAGTCTTCATAAATTGTTTCATGAATCAGTCCTGAAATCTTTTATTTTCCTGGAATAAAGCATGCACGGAAATAGAGGACATGTTGGGAGTCTTCAGATATCTAACTGAATTTCTTTGATCATATTTATATATCTTCAATCTTTACCAGTTAGCGCTGATGGTCCCTCCAGAGACTGGAGTTAAAATCTGATTTCATATAATGAGGTGGAAATCCTGGGTAAATGGATGGCTTGTAACATATGTAGGGTAGAGATCTAGACGCATTTAGATGTGTATACAAACCAAAGATGACTTCTAAATCCTTTTTATAATTATTAGAAGACTACCTTCTCCATGTTCCTTTCCTTGATTAGTCTGTTTCCTTATCAACGCTACTATAGGTAACTCATAGGGACTACCATAGAAAATACACTAAAGAACTTAAAAATAAGGTAAATAAGATTGTCTCTTGTGACTGAAACTAAAAATACATTAAAGGGCGAATCAGCCAGAAATATGCATTGCCACATTAAAAATAAAATAAAACAATGGCTTCTAAGATAAGACTGAGCTGTCAGAAGCTTTTTATAAAAGAGTGTCTCAGGCAGAGGGTATGGGGGTTTAGCCAATGGAATTGAGTCCTAGGCCTCATATATTAGGGAAGATAGCCACAGTCAGCTCCTGTGGAATACTTTTTAAGATGTTTGTTTGGAGCAAAGCAGAAACTCAATGACCAAAATACATTCTGCACACTCTTTTGCTTCATACAGATTTTCCTAGGGAGAAATACTGTGAATATAACGTTACCACAAGCATTCAGGTTCCTGTGATAGCTGCTGCTCCTGTTCTAATAAAAATCAATTGGCATTGGGCTTTAGACAGCCATCTCAGTGAACTACTTAATGTGACTCAGCTTCCAAGAGACCAGTCTGTGGATACTGAAGCTGCATGACTTAGGCCAGTCCTGGCTCATGCCAGCTTACCAAAGCACCATCACTGAACCCTCTGGCAGGCAGCCAGTAAGCTTTCCCTGGGGTCTCCTATCTTACCACATACTCTCCATTTAAACTCCTTCGGCAAGTAATCAAAGGCCTTAGAAAACTTCAGAGCAATTTTTTTTCCTTTTATTCATAGACAGCAGACTAAGGAACAGGTCAGAGAGATACAGTAACCCACAAGAAACAGGACCAAGTAGAAGAATAGACTATGGTGGACTTTAGAAATGAGTAGGGAGGGGCAGGGAAATTCTCCTGTAGTCAGGCAGCTTGGAATGTCCCCAGTCATAAAGAAAATGCTCACTTCCCCTGATGGAAAACTTTTAATATGTTGATTTCTGCTTGTACTAGAGAATTTTGATGAGTCACTAGTGACGGCAATTGCTATTAATTTCTGTTTTCTTGGTTAATTTCAGAGCACATTCAGAAAATGAAGGTCCATCTCTATCTTGTGCTGACTCCTGTACCAGTCCTACGAAGATGGATTTATCATATAGTAAGACTGCTAAGCAGTGCCTAGAGGAAATATCTGGTAAGTGCCCTCATGGATGGGTAGGTCAAACCTTAGAATTTTGGTAATCTTTCCAGAAGTCTTTTCATTAAGTCCTATTTATGTTATACTGTTTCTCTTAAGCATCTCATGGTTCAGAGGTCCTTAGATATTTGGCTATTCTGCTTAGCATTATGTCTTTGTTTCTCTGTCTTTGACAGGCTGAGATTTTAAGTCATTATTGCCCTTGGTCAAGTTGAATGTACTCAGAAAAAAAACAAAAACAACAGTAAAAAAACCTAGAGAATTTTCTATTGTTAATAAAGCAGCCATTGATCAGGTGTCCCTGTACACTTTTCATGGCCAATCTAACCCTGCTCTGCCTTCAATTCTGTATTATAAAGAACATGGCTCCATGATGACTTCAAATGTGTGTTCTGGAAATCAAAAGTCTAATTATGGAAATACTTTAATATATAAATAATGTAAGAAAAAAGACATATACATACAATGCAAGGAGAAAAAAAAAAGAAAACATATACATACCCTAGACAAAATTTGTCAGATATTTAAGTGTATAAAATAGGACTCAGCTTTAGTCTAATGTTTTTTCTAGGTTTCAGGTAAGCCTAGGCATGTCTGAAAGGCCTTTTGTGTAATTTTATTATATTTAGGTCTATATTAATGAATTAAGTAAGCTTTCAGCAAAATATACTGCTCCTAAATGGAAAGAGAGTTTAAGAATAATTTACCTGTTTCTAAGTATAAGAGTGCATGGGAGTAGAAGTAAGTCTAGAGAAGAAGTATTCCAGAAAGGCCCCCATTCAATCCTTGTATAGTCCAGAGAAAAAAACCTAAAATAACTACTTAATAAAAAAAAATTACAGTAGTACTCCATGGACTCCAAGTATTGCTCTGAAGCTTATAAAAGTAACCATATCATGAATTTGGGGTTAAGAAATGTCTCACTGCGGCATACTTGAAACACTTTGGCAAGCATTAGCCATTATTGCAATACCCACCAGTGGATACTGATGACAGTGACAGCACAACATCCCCAGGGTTCCTTTTGGAATTAACATCAGTGGTGTCATTAGGCATCAGAGGTTTCCTGTGGTGATTTCAGTGGGCCAGTGCGGGGGAGGGGTAGAAATGGTGATGCAAAACATATCTGGGGGGGTGGGGTGTTTACAGAGTTTTCAAGTACTTGGGGGAAGTGTTAGCTTTCCCATAGCTTCAGAGAGCCCCATGGTCCAAATGATGATGCATATCTGCATTTTGGCTAGATATTTTTTAAACCGGGTATGGCATGAAGATGCATATATTTCTTTTCTCATGAATGTCTTCAATTAGTATCAAAAGGCCTATAAAATAGTAGAGCTCAAGTTGATAAGGGAAAATTCATTTAGTATGACTTGAATTCTAATATTTACATGAATTTCACAAAGAAACATTTTTTTTCTGAAATTAATATATCTTTGAGTAGCTCTGATTAAATAATCCATTTGATTTCTTTTTCCTGTTTCTTATTCTGTCTACTGTTTGATCATTTTTTTCTTATTTCAAGTCAATATTTTCATTTAGTGTTCTGTTCTTTTAATAGAGTACTACTTAAAAGTGAAATATAAACTAGACTTTAATATAATAATTTAATTGTCTTATTAGAAGGTATAATATTTTTAGCAATAATTTATTTTATGGAATCATAAATTTGAGTCTATGATTTAGATAGGAATATAATAAAAGAAAGAAAACAGCATATAAATCCTGAAATGATGTTTAGCTGATTTTGCCATTTAATTTAGCCAGTATTTGGGTAGTAAAAATTTCTCTCCATGCAAACTTGAGATTTTGTGGGAGAAAGATGACATTTGTTCATGGTTAGGAAGATATATATATATATATATATATATATATATATATATATATATCCATAGTCTGAGAAATCTGGATGAGGGTATACAAGTGACCAGCAATGAGAGGATGACTAGCATACCCTGACCTTTTTTTCAATGACCTTGTCTTCTAATCCCTCCCAAGCTACTTACTCTCATCACCATACCCTAGATAGATCTGGGCATCATCAGAACCTGCAGCTTCTCTATAACCTCAACTTAATGTACCCCAGTTTGCTGATTACAACCTCTGATCTTTTCAGGGTTCTTCGTTTTGTTCCCTGACTCCATCTAGGGGTTTCCAATTCATTGATCCATCTAGACTCCAACTACCAGGATTTCTAATTTATTGATCCCACCACATTCTACTGACCCTTACCAAAATCTTCATATTCTTTCTGCTCCCCATTAAATCAGCTGAATCCCTGTAATAACTGAGTGTAATTTTACTTTTGTATATCCCCTAATCCTTTGCTTCTCTTTTACTTCATTGTACTCTTTTGAGGAATCACAGACCTGGTTACTTTCAGCTCTGCACCTAGTTGATACCAGCAATGAATTGACCTGGAGAAAAACACATCACATGTTGATATGACCCACTTTACGTTCATAACTACCATGGTCAAGTGCATATTTAATGCTGCTCGGGAATCATTCCATATTTCTCTGGTCCATTTACTCTTTTTTGTAACATTTATTTTCTTCTCAAACCTACAATACCACCTGTTCTATCCTTTCTCTTAACCAATGACCTTGATGTTGACTTCACTGAAAAAGCTTCAAGTAGAAAGAAAAGAATTTCGCAAACCTCTGCCATGACATCTACTTATCTATGTGCAATGTTTATACCTATTTTGTCTGCCTTTCCTTGGATCACTTTTCCCTCTACCTCTTTAACATCTCCCTCTCTCCCAAATCACTCTCTTGAGTCCATAGGATGCTACCATCTCTCCAATCTTAAATGCATACATATGTATATATATACATAAAAACCAAACTTTTCATAACCCCTTACACAGCTTTCCTTCTCTTTCTGATTTCCTTTGTTGCTAGCACAGCTACTACATTCTGGCAGCTAGAGAAACCACAAACCACATAAGCACTTGATGTATTGCCAAGCCCTACCTTAGACTGTCCCACAGGATACTCCTTCAGAGACAGTATGAGATATGGGGAAATAAGTATTTTAGGAAGTAGAACAATTAATTCTGGCCCCTGCACTGCCATTATTTAGCTGTTTGAATTGCCTCTTGGTTCCCATTTTTGCAAAGTGACTATTGTGATGCTTAATAAACTCACAGGATTATTGTGAGATATGGTTTTATTCTTCCATCCGTCTTTTCAGTAATCATCATCTGGTACTTTATACATGCCAGGCATGCCAAGCTTCGGGAAAACAAACGTGACTCAGACATGAGTTCTCCTATGGAAGAATACGAGAAAAATAAAACTGTAAAACCACAAATGATTGAACTACTAGGCATGTGGGAACAGCTAACTTAGCTGTAAAGAGTTATATAGGGCTTAAAAGAAGGTTACACATGTATATTGTGGAATTCTAATGGACAAGAAATCAGGGAATACTATTTCAGGAAGAAACAACTTCAATGAAAATAATTTGAAAAAATTCTACTTACCTTATTATTTTCATTAGATTCTTATTGTAAGACTGGGAATTTTTCCTAAATTTGTTGGGACATTGGTAGCTCATGGGTTTTCTGTAAGCCAAGCTTTCAATGCTATTCCTATTGTTGAATTATTTTTGCTAATGGTTAGTATGGGAGCTCACTGGGGAGTAATTCTGTCCTGCTCTCTGAGTCAAATAGCCTTAATGATATAGAAATCTGATAGGGCTGGTTTTGACAGGATAAGATCCAGGTTTTGTGACTTTTTGAAGCCTATACAATTTGGGGGAGTCTGAAAATAATATAAAACTACAGAATTATGTACAGTGTTTAACTAAAGGACTGAAGTGAGTTAGGGGTTCTATATCTTAAGCCCCATTGGCTTCTCCACAAGCATACCTTGACATCTTGGTACAATTTTGCCTGAGTAGTGTCCATTGCTCCGTCTGCTAATTACAGCTTCTTGATTTTTTTGGGGGGAGGGACCATAACCCCATCATTCCCTGTTCATGTGGGTCAAGTGAAATTGACCCAACAAATCCAATCAAAACAACCTATTCCCTTGCTCACTGTGACGCTCAGGAATGGACATATGACCCAACTCAGTTCACTCAAAACCAATAAGAATCAATCCAGAACCTTTTCTGAGACTATTAGGAAGAAGACACTCTTTTTCTCACTAGACCTGAAGCTAATCAAAAGAAAACATGAAGCTGCAGGTGGCTACCTTCACCCTCAACTGAAATAAGCATAGAGGAAACACAACCTAAAGCAGGAGAGAATGAGTTTAAGGTCATTGTTGAAAATGTCTGAACCCCTAAATGAGCCATGTCTGAAACTATCCCTCTTGCCTTCCCTTCAATTTGCTGTTATGGTACCCAGGGGAAATCCTTTTTTGTGCTTAAACAAATGGGAAAAGCATCCCAATTGCATAACTTGCGAGAGGCATGACATGTAACAATTTGTGATGTTGTTAAGGAGCACACTTGAACGTCTCACACTGCCAAGCAGATGTGTTAGAAGGATTCACTAAATTAGCTGGAAAGCTGGCTGTTTATATTTTCATATATACAGTAACTCCCATGAAGTTATAAAAAATTGTCTTTGAGATTAAATGGTAGTGAAAACTAAAAATGTAGTTAAATTATGATATGAAGAGAAGCATCAGAAGAGTGACAGTCAATAAAATGGCAAACTGGAGAAAACACAGGACTCACAAGTTGGAGAACTTATAGCCCTTTGAAATATTTTTTTTTTTTTTAAGAGGGCAGTGTCACTGGCCCTCATATGTGGGATCCGAACCGGGGCTGCTGGCATCCCAGGCCAGCTCTTAACCACCGCGCCACTCGGCCAGCCCTTGAAATCCTTATGAATATAACTCAAGTTTCTTATTGTCTGTCATGTTCTTAGGGAAACCTAGTGATATTTACGTGATCTGAAGTGGGTCCATTAATTATTACATACAGGTGACCTGTATTATGTAATTTGTAGCAATGAGTGAGTTGCTTCTAGTATATCCTTTAAGATTCATACTATGACCTCAACATAAGTCTGGCTGAATTGACAGTTCAGATTCTACAGCCTTGGCTTTGGTTTCATTCTCGTATTCATTGACAAAAAGAATTTGGCCTCAGAAACCATCCCTCTCATCAAGTGCCAAGAGATCCTGCCAAATGTACAGTGAGCTTTATTTTTCATTGCACTGGAATCATTCAGAAAATTTTAGATTTTTTTTTCTACATAGGCTCACACTTGCCCTTTTTCTGCATAAAACTATCTACCAACATGTATGACATTTGTTTAATACACTTTTTAACCTTTATCTAGAATTTGTATTCAACTGAAAAACATTAATAGATGCCAGATTGACTCAGTATCAGCAAAGCTGGCTTGTTATTTGTAAAAAAAGTAAAAGTAATAAAATAATTGGATGAATTCAGGAAGTCATTTTAGAAGTGAGAATTTAGTTTAAACAGAGGGTTAAGTTAATGGTTACATGTGCTTTTTCTGACTTACCAGACTTTGTATTGAATAACGGGAAATATGTAGTATTTAAGACCTTTGTAAATGATCACTTAAGTTGCCCTTTTCTTGAATATTTATAAAGATTAAGAAGATCAATCTCAGGTAAATTAAATCAGTTTATATCTTTTACTTCAATAGCCACTTGATAATTATGTTTACGAAAGGGCTGAACTGCATTCCTTTTCAGAACAGCATAGTTGCTATACTTTTAGTTCTTGGCAAAATTAGAGCAATCCATATTTTTAGTATTGATTGGGATTATTTGTCTCCTATGCATTGAGACTTGCTCCTCTGCCTTGTGCAACATACATTTACATGTGTGCATACAAATAAATATAAATACACTGCTGTATGAACGCACACCCAAAGCAAGCAGAGGTACCTGCTTCTAGAGAAGTAAAAAGTATGTTCTCTGCTCTTGTTCAGGGTAAACTTATGGACTGATGTAGTTTCAGGGGAAAGCACTGCTGTAACTATAAGTTGACAACAGTATCTTTAAATAAAGAGCCTAACAAAAATACCCTTTTGATGTTTTGTCTATTACGGTTTTTTTCTGCAAAATGCCCAGCCTCTCCTCACTGCCTCCCTTGGACTTAGCCCACCCTTTCCTGGGTTCACCTTTGCAGAAACACTATATTTCCTGGCCCCCTGAATCACAGTGTGAACCATGTGATTTGATCTGATCAATGAAATGTGAGTGAAAATAGGACATGGGCCATTCCTGATCAGAAGCGTTAAGAGCCATTGCTTGGGTCTCTCTTCTTTCTTACTCTCCATCATGAGAGCAACCTGTCTGGTTGGAGTTGCTCTTTCAGCCTGGGTCTTAGCATAAAGGGACCTGGGCCAGAGCCGTAGCAAACATAGAAGGGACATTTACGTGCATCTTTGCCTTTGAAAGACACTGAGATTTGGAAGTTATTTGTAAATGCTGCATACATTAGTCTAAGTCAGAATTTCTCAACCTTGGCGCTTGTGGCCTCCATAATTGTTTGTTGTGAGGCGTGTCCTGTCATTGTAGGATGTGTAGTGGCATTATTAGCCTCTACCATTTAGATGTCAGAAACTTCTGGAACACCCAGATAGGACTGCTAAAACTATCTCCTGATATTGCTGAGGGTTTCCTAGGGGAAGAATCCAGTTAACAATCAGCCCCAGGTGAGAACCACTCATCTGAGCCTAATAGTTCTCAAAAAGGGGTTCCAGAGCCAGCAGTATCTGTATCTCCCTGGAATATGTTAGAAATGCAAAGTCTCTATCAGGCCCCTTTCAGACCTCCTTAATGAAGAGGGCGGGGCAGGGGCCCAGCAGGCTGTATTTTAATAGGCCTTCTAAGAGGTTCTGAACGTTAAAGTTTGAGAACCACTGGCTTAAACTGGCAGTGCACAAGCACCCTTGTGTAAGGAGGGGACATAATTAGATGCATAAAGTTTAACTTTTTTGATGTTTAAAGCATAAAGATTTCCTAGCTTCAAATCTGTAGGGCTTTGTGCCACAGTACACTAGTGTAATATCTGTTGAAAAATTGAAGTTTTATAACTTCAACAGATTTACTATGGTTTCATACCCTGGCGATTCACAATAACTAAAAATGAAGACGAGAAATGTTCTGGTTAAGAATCCAAAGGGATGTGGCATTTTGATATTTAAAAAAAAAAAATACTTTACAAAATGATGATTTTAGAAGGATAATTGTTTCTATGATTTGACATTTGTGTCCTCATTTTATTTAAATATTCTTTATATAAACAATTTATTTTTAAAGAGCAAAGAATTGAGAATCAGTATTCACAATTCACAGGTTTGTTTAATTGCAAAATGTTTATCACAGCTAATTGTTATTCTTTTTATCTGATTCATTTTTGTGCATCTGTGTCAACTGGATCTAAGTGTGATGCCTTGAGCCTGGGCATAAGGAATAATTTAGTTTGCAGTAGGTTGTTATCACATGTAAAGGTCTATGCAATGCACACTACAGTGCTAATTTATATAATTAAGAGATTGGGCATTGCCCCTAGTTCATTTTTCTGAAATGAAATATCAGGATTAATTGAATCAATTAGTTCAGAAAATGATAGAGATTTATATGTCAATTTCAATGACATGTGAATATTTCTACATATTTCTCCCCTAGCTCCCCTTTGACAAGGAATGCTTATGGATAGAAAAATCTCCCAAGTTTGTCTTTAAATACTCATTCCTTAGTTCTTAGAGGTATATGTGGTCTCTGTTACACCCAATAGGTGTGTTTTAAAAGTTTTCCTAAAATCAGAATATTTGGATGGTGGTGTAGAATACACAAACAGTACAAAATGCGTGCAAGATATTTATCTTATTAATTTTCTGTTTTTATCAAAATATTAAAAATAAAGGGCAGTTTATGCTGCAGTAGATCTATGGAATAGACTAGGAAAAATGCTCAATATCAAAAGATTTAATATGCATTTTATGTTTTTTGTCACAGTATTATGTTCTACACACTTGGCCATAAACTTTCAATTATACACTTTGAGTGAAAATGTTGAGGACAAACCGTTTGTGTGTGTGTGTATGTGTGTGTGTGTGGTGGAGGGAGGTGTGTATGTGGCTATTTTTTACAGAAAGAAATTGGGATTTTTTTATTGTCATGTTAGGATTTTCCTGAATAGCTCAGAATAAAAAGCCCTTGAATTTGTTCTGTGAGAGCTGAGGGAGTCTTTTCCTTTAAAGCATTATCTGTCAGCTGGTGGAGAGTGTCATGCTCCATTTTTTAGGTCCTTTCCATTCTGCAATTTGATTTGTGCTTTTACAGCACAAATCCCAACATTCAGAAGGCAGGTCTGCATGCTTCAGCTGCCTGGAGCTACAGAGAATGAGTCTGTCATTCTCGGAGTCTGGGAGCATGTGTTGTGTGCGTGAGTGTTGTCTGTACGTGTGTGTGTGTGTGTGTGTGTGTGTGTGTGTGTCCGTATTTGAGACTGGGTGGCCCAGAGTGATTTAAATGTGCATAGGTTAATAGTGCAGCATCTCATTCAGGCTCCGCGTTGAAACCTGTGGCATTCTAGTCTGGACAGCCGCCTCTGTGCCTCTGTGTTAATTTAGCAGTGTGTGTGTGCTGCCATGGCAGCCAGCAGCATCCACTGCAGCAGCAAGGAAGAGCCATAGATCTGAGGATGCAGGTGGAATGCTAAAACGCGAGGCGCTCGTGCAGGGCTGGGCGTCGGTGCTTGAGTGTCTGCTCTCACAGGGCTCTGATGCAGAGGCTGCACATGCTACATACACTGTGTTAGCTCCTTTAGAGTCAAGGACTGCAGACCTAAATCAGTGATGGGCTGGTGAGAGCTGGACCAAAAAAGGAAAGCTAGAGGCATCGCTGGTGTTTCACTCCCTCGCATCTGGGAACACAGAAGCAGTGGAGGGAAATGTGGACTCATCGCCCTGCTGAGACATGCGATTGGAGGAAGAGGGGAAAACGTAGTTGGATTCCCGTGCTACTTTTCAGCTGGAGCAGCATCTTGGGTGAACTCTTTTCCGCTTCAGATATGTTCAAGCAAAATGTTTGTAAGTAGTACTGATAAGGGGCATGAGGCAGCACGTGAGATTGTGGCCAGCTAATTAATTGTACTATCGCCTCTCGAATCTTATGTGAATGTCTGAGCTTGCCTGGGCTTTTAATGAAGGGCACGTGTTCATTAAAACCAAAAGGGCTACTTGCCATCTCAGTGCAAAAAAGACAATATGACGTCCAATTGAAAAGAAGACACCACTAGAAGAGCCATGCAGCGGCCGCTGGAACTCTCTGTGTTTCGGGGCAAAGAAGGGAGGAGAAAGGGAGCTTGCCTCCAGAAACAAAAGTCTCTGACCAGTCTTTCCCTCACTGGTGAGGGGGAGAGGAGACCCACTGTGCGCATTTCCAACTGGTTTGGAAACGCGGCAAAGGCCAGCCAGCGTGCATCCCACGATGCAGAGAGGCGCTCGCTGTCCAGGTTCGTCTCCAGGTCGGTCCAGTCCCTCTACCATCCCAGTGGCTCAGGGGCCTGGAGCCTCCTGCCCGCCAGCCCATCAGGCACTGAGGGCTCAGAGGACTGGTCTTCCAGGAGAGGCTTGGAAAGTGAGAGCGATGAAGATAGCAGGTCGGAAGATGAAAACGTGTCCTCCCTGCCAAGCAGCATCAGCAGGAGCTGGGCGGAGGAGGAGGGAGAAAGCTGCCTGCGGGAAGGCACAGCTCATCTGGATGAGGATGTGATCCTGACCATGCTGGGTGACCTGGAACAGGCACTTTACACCGACTTACTGGGTAAGCCGGGTTTGCTCTTAAAACAAGGATGCAATTTTAAGAAGCTGAACGTTTGCATTAGCCAAATAGCTTCCATTCTTCTGACTGTTTTTTTTTGTTTTGTTTTGTTTTTAACTATAGTGACTCAAAATTTTTTTTTTAATTCTTTGTTTCTTGAAATTATTTTCTTGGTTAAGCTGACCAGTTGTGAAGTTGATTTGGAGAAAGTAAATAGTAGCAATCTGCCCTGGGCATTATTGGCCTAGTGTCCAGTATATTCTAGACATCCATAAACAAGTGCTAATAGTTTAAAACTCCAAACACCTTTTTTACTTAGTCATTAATAGGGTGTTTTTATTCAACTTCTCTCAAGTTCTCTCAACTTCACCACAAGTAGGTAATGGAGAATGAAGGGCCTTATGGGTAAATTTTCTCTATAGTTGTTTGCTTTGCTGCCTCAGTAGTTCCTGAATAGATGACCCTTGTTTTTACCTCAGTGGCAAGCTCTGTGAATTCTAGTAGCATTTTCAGAAGTGCAGAGGCCTCTTCTGACAGCCTTACTCACAAACTTTTTTTTTTTTCCTGGGGTGGGGTTTGGTGCTTGGCAAAAAAATGCTTCTGACTGTGTACATTATGACTATTTAAACTACTGTATAGATAAGTGTGAACTGTTTTTATACTTTACAAACTAGACCTTTTTGATGACATGAGTCTCAGTAGTAACTTGTGACATAATCTTTAATTAACTAGATATGAAGATGTCAGAACTAATTCTTCAGTTTTGTAATTAAATTTTAGCTGTCAGTTTTGCCACCTGCTCAAATAACTAAGTTGTATACATTTTAATTTTTATATTTAAATTCAGTGCTCTACTGAAGTATATTTACATCCTACAGTTCCTATTTTAAAAGTCACAAGTGTTAAACCATTGACCACATCGTATTTTATATTAGTGTGTATTTTCACAAAGGACTTCATACAGGACTCCTTAAATTTGAAAGAATGAAACCTGACCAGTGATCTCTTTGTTCCTGATTCATACAGCTGATGCTAAATTTAGGTTTTTTTATTCTCTATGTAGACCCTGTTGTTACAAGATGTTTTATGGGGTTTTCTGGAATCTTAGTGAAACAGCTATAAAAGAGGAAAGCTTAGAAAGACATTAGAGACAAATATTGCTCATTTTTTTAATGTTAGTTTGGCTTTAAAAGAGTAATGTTTCCACAGTTCTGGGGAAGAGTGGTTTCTGAACCTGAATAGACCAGGTGCTGAAGATTTACTCTTCACCATTGTGTGATTTCTGTGATAAACTGCTGCTCACAAAAGACCTGTGTGTGGTACAAAGGCAAGAGAGGAAATCTTAATCTTTAACAATCTTTTTTTTTGTTGTTGGTCTTCTGGAACTGTAGAATCAAATAATATAAATCTTTGGCCTTTAAAGTGGTAGCATTTAATCTTGTTCTAAGTATCTCTTATGGAGTATTTTCAAAGATATAAACAGTGCCTCCCCTGACAGTATTTGTTGGTTGCTCTGTGAAACTGTAACATGCTATGGGTGGGTGTCTCTGTGACACATGCCTTTTTGTGCATAAATAACTTAGAGTGTTACTGTCACAGGTAATCTCTTAATAGAAGTGTGTGTATTTCATGGTTTTTCAACTGAGCATCTGCTTATTGTGTTTATGGTATTATTCTCTATAAGCCATTTTTTTCCACTCTGCTAGTATTCAAAAATGTATGTGCAAAAGTAGAAGAAGAACCTGTTCAAATCTCTCTCACATGAATAATCACATCAGGATAACGAAGCATTCCAATTTAATTCCCTAAATAACAATGTGTGTTAAATCCAAGCTCACAGCACACAAGAATTTCAGGATTTCTGCTACATGCTATATTAGGTTTTGCGTCTGACTCAAAATGGCCTCTTCCAAGTTAGTTTTTAAGCAGGGTCCCTTGAGTTTCACTCTTTACTCTTGGATATCCTAATAAATCAGACAGAGTAGGGTCTGTGCTATAACTACACAGGAGAATATTTAAAAGGTAACTGTAAAACTGCTAACTATGTTTTGCTATTTTTTTCCCCAAATACCTAGCATAACCAGATGAGTTGAAAATTTTCCATGCATAACACTGTTGGAATCATCCACAAAATTAGGGTTATTTCTCAACAGGGAGCTGTACTCTAAATAAAAACATTTTTTTAATGTGGATGGTGTAAAGGACATAATTCTCTGTGAATCAGGTTCATTCATATATAATTTGATTTCCTATTAAAGATCGTAGTATTGGCAGTGTTGATTACAATGTATATAAAAATAAAACCTAAAAATTTTTGAGTTGTGGGGACAGTCATTTTTGCATAGAAAAATACGTCATGACTTTCCTGATGACCCAATAAGAGCAGGACCATACAGATTAAATGGTCCATCTGCCACTAAGTAAAAATGCAAAAACACCAAATTGAGCCTGTTATTCTGTTTCCTACTCATAGAAGAGAACTTGCAAGCAATAAGAAAGCAATTTGCATCAATGTTAAAAACTCAAAGTGAGTTGTAAAATATACCATTCTGAGAAATATATGTAAACCCTTATTATCATGTCTGACACCTAGAAGACTTCTTTCAGGCACAGCAGTGGGCTTTGAAATTATGGAAGTGAGAGGGAGTATTAATTTTTGTGACAAAGTAAATTTCTGGTGTGTAATTTTCTGCTAACTTTTGCAACTAATCCTCCACCCCCAATCCTTTAGACATCATCTACAGGTTATTTCAGATTTGTGCAATCTTTAGAGGGTTTTATAAGTGCATTTAATTGTATCTTGCCTTTTGTGGGCCATGGAGAATAATTACCACAATACATTTGATTTTGGTTATTTTCTTTCATGACATGAATGAAACAGCAATTGTATTTTGCCCAATAAGTTCTGGGAGGAAAATGTCCATTTATTTGTTTGATTGTTGTTAGTGGTACAGTGTCATGAGTGGATATCATCATGAGAAAAACCAAAGGAGGGAGGTTACGGTTCTGAAAATATGAGGGAAGCTATATAAATAAATAATGGATTCAATTGAAAGAATCCAAATGATCTAAGATGCCTACTGGATTGGATGAAAGACATTTAACACATTGTATGCGGGCATTTGAGCGATATGACGAGTTTACTCGTTTCCCACAAAACAATGTGTTAAAAGGCAGGAAGATGTGAGAAAAAAAGTATTCAGTAAAATGGAGTATTTGAAAGTACAGTGTTCTTAAAGTTTATACAAAAAGATATTGGAAGTAATTCAGATATCAATGTTTTTAATTTTATACCAGTTGGCAAGTAGTTGAGGTGTGGCTTGCTTGCAACATTAGAGTTCTCCCAGAGGGAAGGGGGTCAGGGATAGAGGACAGGTAATGGCATATTCTAGGAAACTATGTAAGGTCAGCGACTTGCATTCCTTCCTCCGTCCAAAACCAAAGATCACCTCAACACTCTCCTCCTTTAAGACTTCTCATTTCTTACCATCACTAAGAATCCAAGGCTCCTATGCTGCATGAAATCTTATATACTTATGTATTTTAATACTGGCTTTAGTGCTTCTCCAATTTTATTTTATATTTTATTTTATTGCATTCTTCACTATTTCTTTTGCCCACTTTGAGTAAAATCTCTTCTTTATCTCTGCCTTTCCTTTCACTGTAATGGTATTCTTTTTCTGCCCTTGAAGATCTTCCTTACTGAGAACTGACTCTGGGTGGTGAATACACAGTGTGATATGAAGATGATGTATTACATAATTGTACACTTGAAACCTATGTAATTTTACTAACCTTTGTCACCCCCATAAATTTAATTTAGAAAAAAATCTTCTTTACCAAACCCTCCTTTTTCTTCAGGGTTCTACTAGATTATTTGGAAGGAAAATAATTTCTCAAGTATATTGTGTTATGTGTATGAAGAGAAGGATGGAAAGCATTTCCAAGGAGAATATGGTTAGAATCTAATGTGTTATTAAGGGTTCTGAATTTTAAAAGAATGTTAATCTATAAGGTTAGAGATTGCATGACTTGAATTAGTGTGGGAAAAGTTTATGCCATGTGCTTGAGGGCACAACATGTGTTTTCTTATTTCTTGAAAATATATTTACTTTAGGGAAGTTTTCAGTTCTCTCTAACTTTGACATACTAATGCTATTATTAAGTATATTTCAATCATTCAAATAATTTGTAAATTAAAAGGAAGAGATTTATAGATGGGCAGAATAGTGGTTGTCCAGGATGAAGAATTATGAACAATGTAGTAATGTTTGGCTGAAGAGGAAAATAAAGGAATTATTAGCAGTTGCTGTATTTCAATACTTGACTGACCACTATAGTAAAAAGAGTGTAAAGTTGTTCAGTTGGTTTCAGAGCCCAAGACGATTTGGGATTAGGTTGGTGCAAAAGTAATTGCGGTTTTGGACCATGAATTTTAAATCATTGTAACTAGGCTCAAACACATCTTTATTAATCAAAATAGGAACCATTACAATCAAGACGTTTTTTCCACTGAGAAATAAATTTATTCCTATAGCATTAAAATCCATGTTTTGGGATTTGATGAACTCTTAGAAAGCATTTTCTGCATCCTGCTGTTTGTGGAAGTGTTTTCCCTGCAAAAAGTTGTTGAGATGCTTGAAGAAGTGGTAGTTGGTTTGCAAGAGGTTAGGTGAATATAGTGGATGAGGCAAAACTTTGTTGCCCAATTCATTCAACTTTTGAAGCCTTAGTTGTGCCACATGTGACCAAGCATTGTCATGGAGAAGAATTGAGCATTTTCTGTTGACCAACATCGGCTGCAGGCATTGCAGTTTTCGGTGCATCTCATTGATTTGCTGAGCATCCTTCTCAGAGGTGAAGGTTTTGCTGGGATTCAGAAAGCTATAGTGGATCAGACCGGCTTCAGGCCACCCAACAGGGGCCATGAACTTTTTTTGGTGCAAGTTTGGCTTTGGAAAGTGCTTTGGAGCTTCTTCTAGATCCAACCACTGAGCAGGTCATCGCCGGTTGTTGTATAAAATCCACTTTCGTCACACATCAGAATCCGATCAAGAAATGGTTCGTTGTTGTGTAGAATAAGAGAAGATGACACTTCAAAACGATGTTTTTTTTAAATTTGTAGTCAGCTCATGAGGCACCCACTTATCGAGCTTTTTCACCTTTCCAATTTCCTTCAAATGCTGAGTGACTGTAGAATGGTTGACGTTGAGTTCTTTGGCAACTTTTCTTGTAGTTGTAAAAGGAACAGCTTTGATGATTGCTCTCAATTGGTTGTTGTCAACTCCTGATGACCAGCCTCATCTTCAAGGCTCTCGTCTCCTTTGCAAAACGTCTTGAAGCACCAGTTCACTGTGCATTTGTTAGCAGTTCCTGAGCCAAATGCATTGTTGATGTTGTGAGTTGTCTCGCTGCTTTACCACCCATTTTGAACTCAAATAAGAAAATTGCTCGAATTTGCTTTTTGTCTAAAATGATTTCCATAGTCTAAAATACACGTAAAATGAACAGCAAATAATAAGTTATTAGCAAAAAAAAAAACCCATAAAGCAGGCAATATACATTAAAATGATGTATAACATAACCACATTTATTGAAGAATGTTTTCCAGTATTAAAGGCAAATTTCAACAATGCAAAAACCACAATTACTTTTGCACCAACCAAATTAGAGTTAAAAGGAGGCAAATTATTACCCATCCTTAGAAATGTTCCCACAATTGGACCTATCTAATGTTGGGAGGAAACATCTTGGAGGTTTCAGGAAGAAGCACCTACCTTCTCCCCAGGGACACATAGATGAGCTCACTCATTGGCTAAGAGGTAAGGTGAGACAGTCTCTGAAGGCCCCACCAACTCTACGATTATATTATAAATGTTAAATTAGATGCATTTGTTGTGCATGTTTTTAAAAATTGAATGAATACTAGGGAAGAAAATCAACAGGTTGAATATCTACCTATATTCTTAAAATAGATTATAGATATATATCTTGAGTTTCTATATGGCATTCATAGTGGAATTGAATACATTCTATTTTCTACCTTCACTTTTCCTTCTTTTTCTTTTCCTTCCATCCCCTTTCCATTTCCTTCCCTTTCTTGCCTGTCCTTGCCTCCCCTTAATCTATCCATTCCAATTCCTCCTTTCCTTTTTTCTTTCTTTCTTTTTCTTTCTTTCTTTCTTTCTTTCTTTCTTTCTTTCTTTCTTTCTTTCTTTCTTTCTTTCTTTCTTTCTTTCTCTCTCTCTCTCTCTCTCGTTCCCTTCCTTCCTTCCTTCTTTCCTTCCTTCCATTAAAACATTTCATCACTGAACAACCTCTCAAGTCTAACTTAGAATAAAAACAATTTCCTCTGCTCTCTTGCCATGTTCTTATTATTATCCAGGTGTGTCAGCTTCAAATGGACACTGGCCTGGGAAGTACTACATGGCCATAAAAAAAATGGTTTAATGGCACTTGTTCCCCCATATGATAGATACTGGTTGTATAAGGACAGCATTTATTTACCACACTGGCAGAGCTGGGTTGTTTTTTCATAACCATTAAACATATTCTAAGTTTAGACGCCTATGACTTTACTGGAACTCTGTTGTCACATGGGGATGTTCTGTTCCCTGTAGATAGTAGAGACATAATTAAAAATGAAGCCATCCAATGTTGTGAGCCTTGGTCTATGAGACTAAGAAAATAAAAGACAAAAAGATATTGCCTCTATAAGAAAAGGTCTCCATCTTTTTTTCTTACCTCAGAGTTCAAATATATACTTGATATATAATGCAAGTTTATCTCAACTATTCTCAGTACACTTAGAAACAGGTAATTTCAGAAATAATTAGAATCCAAATAATTTCAGATTTAAATTAAATTTTATAACATGGAGTAGTATACAGTGTATTTCCAAATGATTCTCTCATTTTGCAGTGATTAGGTCATAGACCTACAAAGTATTATTGTATTATCACCACCTCAAATTATTGCTTGTAACATTACATTTGTTACTGTTCACATTTAATTTGTAGGAAGAAGAATTATAATGTTCAGATGATAATCATTTGGAATTTCTTTCCTATCATTTCATATTTAAGGAAAACAATTTTTGGAACTTATATAGTATATGACTATTCTCAGGACAGTAAATGGTATGAAAACAAATGCATTATTATGTTACTTTTCTAGGTGAAGACCCCGAAGCAAGAAGAATGAGAACAGTTAAAAACATAGCAGATTTGAGGCAGAATTTAGAAGAGACTATGTCCAGTCTTCGTGGGACCCAGATAAGCCACAGGTTTTTCTCAGTTCTGCATATTTTGGAGCCAGCAAAGAAAAAAAATTACAATCAAGCACTTAACTTCTTAGAATAATAAAGAAGGAATTTTAGTTTTCCTTACTATTTTCTCACTTAAATTTTGCACGATAATCAAGTGGTTCCTTTTCAGCACATACCCAGGGACTTTTTTTCCCTTATCTATCTACGTTTTCTTCAGTATTATTTCCCATAGAAATTGAATTAGCTACTGAAACTACCGCCCTCACTACTAAGTGCCTTTGCATGCTTTCCCTAAAGAACAACTGTGGAAGTTGTATGCATCTAGAAAAGAGTGGTAGAAAGACTTTTAGACATGTTGGGTTGTTGGAAAAGCCATGACACATTTCTGCAACAAAAAACATAGAAAAATACGTCATGACTTTTCCGACAACTCAATAATGGTCGTTAACTTCCAGAATAGTTCTGGGAAGGCGACAATGGGGTAAATTAAATGTTTGTTGAGAATGTGAAACAGTACTATGTTTTATCTAAAATGTAACAAAGGCCTTTCTTTTGAAAGCAAAAAAATCAAAACAACACACACAAAAAAAATGCTAATGAATGCCTCTTCCCACAATGTGACATCTGCAGAGGTATTTAGAATCTCATTGTGAAGTGTAATTTGACTTTCATGAAAAGAACATTCTTCTAAGACCTGATTCTCAATTCTACCCTTTCCCATCTTCATGTATTCCTGGTCTATGGCCCCCAGTGAACCAGAGTATCGCTATTTCTCCATTTTATTTGACAGTACCCTGGAGACCACATTTGACAGCACTGTGACAACAGAAGTGAATGGGAGGACCATCCCCAACTTGACAGGCCGACCCACTCCCATGACCTGGAGGTTGGGCCAGGCGTGTCCTCGACTTCAGGCTGGAGATGCTCCCTCCTTGGGTGCTGGCTACCCTCGCAGCGGTACCAGTCGCTTCATCCACACAGACCCCTCAAGGTTCATGTACACGACGCCTCTCCGCCGAGCTGCTGTCTCTCGGCTGGGAAATATGTCACAAATTGACATGAGTGAGAAAGCCAGCAGTGACCTGGACATGTCTTCTGAAGTTGATGTTGGTGGCTATATGAGTGATGGTGATATCCTTGGGAAAAGTCTCAGGGCAGATGATATCAACAGTGGGTAAGTGGCCCTGGGCCCTGGTGTCTCACAGAATAGTATAAGAAAGAGAAGTGGTCTACAAAATGCTCTAATTATAAAAACGGCATATAGGCTAGCTCACAAGGTCATTAGAAAATGTGAGAAATCGAAAGTATTTAGGGTATTTCAGGTCCTCTCTTCTGCTCATGCATCAAAAGTAAAATATTTCAAATTTCTATAATGTTTTTTCATGGTAAACCAATACATTTCTGTATTATTAGTTCAGAGAAATATATGTCCTGTGTTTTTCAGAGTGATTTTCGCATGCTTCTTAAATAACATTTTATAGTGAAGGAAACAAAAGGAATTCTGCTTGATTTTTTTTTTTTTTTTTGTCAAAGCTGTCCGCAACTGCTTTGAGGAACCGATATTTTACAGCATTCTTAAATTCTGCACCTCTACTCTAACTTGAGGGAAAATCATTTCAGAGTTGAAGGTTTTTATCTATTTATTTTTGTGATAGTATCAGATTTGCTGTTTTATCTTAGCCCCTATTTTCCTGCTGTTTCCTATTACATTCTAGAAATGCTGTGATTATAAAACTTTTAAAGTATTTTGGCAATTTGGAGTATTTAGTTTAATCGGAGAATGGTCACTAATGGAGGGAATAGGATATTTCTATTAAAAATACGTTTATTAATTATTGCCCTTTTAAACATTTCCTGTCACCTACTATACTCTTGTTAAGTGCTTTAAAGATAGTGATTCATTTAAGCTCCCACCACCAGCCCTTATGAAGTATTTTTAGGCTTGTTTTATGGAGAACTGATCCTAACTGGCCCCAATTGTATATGGAAAGGCCAGACCTGCATTAGAGCTCAGATATATGTGACTTCAAAATCCAGGCTCTGTAACACAACGAGAAACTTCCCAATTAACCTTATCTATATCTTTCATGTGCTTCTGGGTTTTGACCTGCCCTTATGCATCCTTATGCATCTAAAAGTAGCAGCGTCAGAAATTATTCTTCTACATGACTAACCATTCCTGACTTCATTCATGAAAAGCTTGTTTGAAGGGTGACAGACCTAAAAAGTACAAAAGAACTTTTGATTATATTCATAGCTGTGCTCTGATATCCTGATATCCACCAGTCCATTCCAAGGAGACAGATTATGGTCAACTAGGGTAGGAAGTAACTGAGTTGCTGGTGGAGTCAGAGTGCCTAATTTAAATTCCTTTCTCCCCTTTCCTATCTGTCGGCTCCTTGGGAGCTTAATTTATCCAAATTATGTTTTGTCATCTGTAAGGAGGGTGACATTGCAGAATCTCCACGAAATTATTTGGAGTGAAAGAAATAACCCACAAAATTATACATAGCCCAAAGCCTGTCACAATATAAGTGCTTAATAAATTCATCATCCTCACAAGTACATTTATTAACATTAATAAATTAATCTTACTAATTTGTGGTTGGTATTGTTACCATTGTTGTGAGTATTTAACACCACTTAGGAAAGAATGTCCAGTTCAGGTAACAAGATGGCCACACAAGAAATATCTATGGCACAAACTTTCTCTCCCTTGTCTTTCTTTTCTGTCTTCTCCATTCTTTCCTCTTTCCTTCCAGTGCCCTTTCCTCTTTTCTTTTTTCCCTCTCTTTAAATGTCGACGTATATGTATATTCATCTTTTATATTCACTACTTGGACAAATATTTAATTATACATATATATATATATATATATATATATATATATATATATATATATTGCTGGTGGAATCAGAGTGCCTAATTTAAATATATATATACTTATATGTTCATATGTACACACACATGTGCAGCCAGTCACATTGTTTGTAGTAGTTATAAAGTCACCACCAACATTGAATTAGTGAATACTGAAGCATTGCTCCTGGTAAAATACAGATATGGGTTCCTGCAAAGCTTTGGTCATAACATTTTCATCAACGGATGAAGATATAATCTTGTTTTATGTGTATTTCAGTTTAAAGACACCTTATTTATTATTTAACACACAATTTGTTGATTCATTAACATTGAACTCATGTCTAACAGCATTGCAACCCATGCCTGAACGAAGCTTATCTAACACCTATTTTTTTTCTATAAGACACATCACAGCCTTCTTACACTTAGGAACACAACACTACACTTCAACCTTATCCTTGGAGCAAACTCTCCCACAGGAAACATGAAATATGAAAAAGGTGGCTCTAAATAAACTGTGAAGAGGACACTTATATACAGTAGGAGAGCTGAAACAAGGCAGAATGTCACCTTATTCGACCTCCGCTGGGAGTGTCCACGTGGGTAACTCACACTTTTCCTTGCCTTGAGTATGTCTGTGAATGACCGTGAAAGTGCTGCAAGTATTGATTTTGATGCTACAAGTATTAGCAAATGGGTAAATTTGCAAATATGGAATTTGTGAATCATGAGAATTGTCTGTGTGCATTTCCACATACATAAAATGCTTGCCTAGAGACAGAAAGCACATCTTAGAAGCAGTTGACATCAGAAATCAAGGGGCATCCACAATGCAATGTGTGAGTCATTTCAAAAGATTCATACCAATAAAATTTGAGTTAAGAGTTCAGAATAAAGAGAAAGCCCTAAATCCTGGCATGAATTAGAAAGGAGTGAATAAGAAAAGGAAACATTTTAGTTCTGTTCTCTGATTTAAATAGCTATAGAGGGAAATATATGAAGAGGAAATTTGTAAGAAAAGTGTAAGTGTTGTAGAAGATATGTCATTCAGCAAGCTTGACTAAAATATAATTTTCAGAGCAGAGGTACAATTGAGTTAGATAACATTCAATGACCTTTCCGTTACTTGAGATTCCTGGAATCTGAATATTTGAAGGTACGATTTAATAAATAAAGACTATTGTGACAGGCTTCAATAACATTAAGCTAAGAGGCTTAAACTGTATACCATAAACAATGGAAAGCACTGTGTCTTAGAGAAGATTACAGTCACAGAATAGCACATGAGGGTCATGATGGTTTTTGAAAGACCAGTTTAGGGGACACCTGCAAAATGGAATGAGGGAAGAAGGTTTAGGGGTAGATTTCAAGAATCTATTACAAGAATTTGGGTTCATGGTCATAAGGCGAGAAATATTGGAGTGACATTGATAGAGCTGAAAGGAGGGAAAAATTGATATGGGAGGTACCACAAAAGAAAAATTGACAGAAACAATGATGGGCTCCTGATGAGGGTGTATGAAGCAGAGAATTCAGACAAGATGCCCATTTTGTAAGCACAGAAGATAGAAAATGACACCATTAGAGGAAATGGGTGCAGAGAGAACCGATTTTTTTTTTTTTAATTTTGGTGAGAAAGCAGAGAGAAGATGATGAGTGTAGAAGTAAAAATGCAAAGTTTGAGGTAGTAGGAAAAAGCAAAAGTAGTGCCCAAGGTAGAGACATAAGGGAGTGTGATCTCCTATCGGAGACAGTAGAAATTATGGGAGACATGAGGACCCCTGGGAAAAGAATAGAGAGGGCAGAGGGATCACGAGCTTATTATGTATGTAAGTATGTATTAAAAAACTATTTCCTGAGTTCATCCTATGTGCCAAGCAACATTCTAAACACTGTATTTGCAGGGGTGAGTGATATAGACCCCGTGTCTGCCCACATGTAACTCACTAGTGTTTTTATGTTTTTATAGATGCTCATTTATTCAATAAATGAATACTCATATATACACATATGTGTGTAAGGATGCTTATACGTTCTTAGATATGAGGTTTTTAAGGCAATTTTTTTTAAACAACTGATATCTCCATATAATAATATAATATATAAGCATACCTATACTCAGAATTTTGTGTTTTCCAGGACCCTAGCAGTATTAGTGAACACTAACTTCCATAACAGAGACATGTCAAAACCTCAGTACCTTAACACAAAGATGTTCATTTCTCCTTCACATAAAACACTCACTGGTATTTCTGACCTTTAGTTGGGGAACATGCACCATGCAGTTTTGCAGAGACTGGATGGTCGGTAATTCTGCTTTTATCCAACCGAGGCTTTTGAGGCTCATACTTGGCATTGATATTCAACCAGTATATGGCAAAAAGAGGGAGAGCCATGGTGTAAGACTACATCATATGTATCAGGCCTGGATTTGGTGCATATGACTTATACCCACATTCCCAAATCTAACTGTAAGAGAGGCCATGAAATATGGGTCAGCTGTGTGCCTAAGCAGAAGGGGAAATTGCTATAATGAGAGCTGGCTAGCCTCTGCTGAATGCACTAATGAGGAAAAAAAAAATATTGTTATATGCATGGTTCTCCCTACTTATCTCATGCCTAGTGGAAACCCAGTTCAGACTTCTGTTCTCTGCTTTTATTCCTTATCCATCTTTCAAATGAAGTCTTAGAGAGGTCAACACATGAGACCATTTATATATGCATTGGTCGTCCACAGGTTTTATGTTGACAAACAGTCATTCATATTGAGTATCTAAATAAAGTAAGTAAAAATACCACAAGCCCTGTATGAAAATATTCTTTGGTGGTGTTTACCTGCTTGGCTTTATACATTTTCTGTTGGCCGTGGTAGAGTACAGGACTGAAATTTAGGAAATGACGCAGAGTTCTGTTCCCTGGGTGGAAAGTGACTAGACATGGTCAGCAGGTGATATGGTTGGTTTCAGCTCAAGTGTGATTAGTGGATATTATGTGAGGACACCTGGGATGCACTGTACTTCATTGCTCACCAGTTTACACAGTGTGCCATTGTTGGCATCGGTAGGGTGTACTCCGCTGTCTCAGACAATAATTAAAAGGTGTGATGAGAAGGCTAGAGAAATCCCCGGGGAATTTTAATTTGATGGTGTGTTCCTTAAATAAGAAAAAAAGGGCATAGCAATGTCTGTGCTCATGAAAAAAATGAGTCACAAAATTAACTTTCTTTTCCCCATTTTTAAAAGTATGTTTCAGTGGTTAAAGGGACAAAAAGCTCAAAAGATATAGTAATGAATGAAGATGTTTAATTTAGGAATTTTTTTTCTCATGTAACTGCAAAGAATGTCATGAAGTAAATGGGAATGGGGCTTCATTTTTTTTCATGTACTTGAGATACAACTCAGAAAATTAATCGGCATGCTGAGAATTCAAAATTTCTTGAAGCATGCAAAACCTTATCTCTTTCTTCTCTTTTAAAAATTATTTTAAAGACTTGGGGATGTGAATCTGCCAGGAATTAGGAATTACTCAGAGGTAGCCTCTTACTTCAAATGAATCTCTTTGAAAAAGTCTCCAATTATAAAGCAAAAAAGGCACACCCTGGAAAACTGGGGGGAAAGGTACATATTTTAATTAGATGGAAATCGAAGTTATCTGCAGGTATCATCACAGTGATAAATGGTTCGGTCAAGAAAATAACCTAAAATTTCACTTTAAGTTACATGGTCCAAACACAATTAATGTAATTATGGGGAAGGAATTTTTTTTAAAAAGAAGGTGGATATTTTAATTCTACTGCTCCCTCGATCCTCCTTCAGTTCTCCTTTGGTAAACCTTGTGATGACTGAAATACAGACCATTGGAAAGGTGAGGATTACCTGAGTTGGGTTAAAAGGATTTACATGGTAAACCACAGATCCCTAATCCTAATGCTTCTACTAATTTCACATTCAAGATGTTAAAGTTATTTTTAGTAAATGTAGAAATTCTAGTGGAAAAATAGCTGGCAATTCTAGCCAACACTTGTATAGCACTTAATACATGCTAGAAAATGTCTATGCATTTTACATATATTAACTCATAAATAATCTCACCAGAACTGTAAGAGGTAAGCACATTTCATTATCTCCATTTACAAATTAAACAACTGAGGCATAGGTCATTTAAGTGATGTCAGGTAGAACTCCGAAAATTAATTAATTGGCATTCTGAGAATTCAAACTTTCTTGAAGCACGCGATTCTGGCATTGAACCTCAGCAGCCTGACTCCAGTCAGAATTATTGGCCATCAAGATATACTGAGCCTGGGAGATTATCTACATGTCTACTTGTACATATTCCTCTCCTAGGAGTTGAATTTTTACAGAAGGACTCAATAGAGCTTTACAGCAAAATGGGCCTGATTATAAGAAACAGGGAGATCTCCTAGAACCCAAGGACAAGTTGTGAAGCTAAAACCACATGGCCAAGCTTCAAGGCCCTTTTGGTGTATCTATGTCATTGTTTTTACTTTGCTGAGCAGCTTTCTCTGCAGCTCTTTGTGTCTGGTGAAAATAAGTACACACAGCCCCTGGGTTTTTATTATCATCAACTCTATCCACATAGAAAGACTGTCTATTTATTTGTTCTCAAAAAAGAAACATTTAATTAGTCAGGCATGGGGTAGGAGATTAAACACACTGTCCTAATCCTCCTGAGTCTAGGAAGCAAGATTACCTTGTAATAGTAACGTGTCTATGAGACCATACCAGCCCTGTGTCATGATGATGGTCCTGTGATGTGAAGGAAGTAGATCTCAGAGACAGGAAGTGAGGCAGTGTGGCCTTCAGTTCAGGCAGCAGTACATGGTGGCTAAGAGCATAGTTTCTGGAGCAAACTTTTTAGATTCATTTCTCAATTCTGCAATGGCTGGTTGAGTGACCTTCTGTACGTAAGCCTTAACCTTTTTGTGCCTACTTATTTTTTATCTCTAATGTGGGGACAATAATGTCATTACATGTAAACTATTTGAACAGTTCCTGACATTTTAAACGTTCAATACATCTTGGTTATTATTTTATGATAATGGCCAACTGTGACATATATTTTACTTATCAAATAAATTAATTTTAAGTTTAGTAATGTTCCATTTCTGCTATAACCATCAATGCATCACAAATGATATTTGCAAAGTGACATGATCTTGCTTTTATTTTGCTAAGAGTCATATTATCTATAAGCCTCTTCAAAAATATAAATAACAAAAGAGGAAAAACAGAAGGTTTTATAGTAGGCTGGTTAATTGTTGTATAATAGGAAGAGAGATTGACTTCCTAATAAACTTGAAGAGATATTCTAATTGTTCCTGGTAAGTAGAATGTTTATTTAGTAAAAAACTACACTAGAGGATATTTGCATAATTATTGAAAATTGTGCAGTTTGTTTATTAAGTGGAATTATACAGATGAGGGCATTTAATTTTCTGTTGATGAATCAGACCTTTATTTTCAGGTACATGACAGATGGAGGACTCAACCTGTACTCTAGAAGTCTGAACCGAATTCCAGACCCAGGGACTTCCAGGGACGTCATCCAGAGAGGGGTTCATGATGTGACAGTGGATGCGGACAGGTAATACCGTCACCATATATGGTGGTGAAGAGCACATAAAGCAATTTCATAATAGAGAGCCTAGGAATTTTACAGTAGGAACCAAAGGACTTTTATTTCAATACAATGATTATTTTGGAACATTTTAAAAACTATGGTACTTTCACTTCCAATACTTTTTTTAGCCCTTTATACTGAAAATAAAATTGCATTGCTGGTGAGAATATGTAACAAATTGCAGGTTGAGTGATGGCAAATTTTTAATATTTGTTAAAGCAAAATTATAAACATAGACTTTTGATCTTTATTTGAAAAGAATCCTGACTGATAGGTTCCTTTTGATTCAGATCTCCTCAGATGTACCTGGAAGCTAAAGATATAAACATTGAAATATAATTCAAATTATCAGGTACAGTGAACTTGATGCTTTTCTTGAGGAGTTTGTTAAAAGCAATAAACTCTTATTTTAGGCTAATTGCTATTTCACAATTGTTTCAAGGATATGTGTGTGTGTGTGTGTGTGTGTGTGTGTGTGTGTGTGATATACTAATTATTATTTTGCTGGAATTTGCTTTGTCAATTTTATCAGAATCAGTGCTGTTTGAGAACATCGCCTTTGTACAATCATGCCTGGAGGACATACTTCTGACCTGATTTTAGTCCTCTGTTCACCCCGAAATTTGAATGTATTGAGTCGGAAGAGAGTGCTAGATATCAGTACCTGGAGTGGTTCTTTAATTCAGCCTTTATGAAGAGGACAAAGGGTTAAAACTTAATGTATCCACGTCCTGAAATAAGAACTGTGTACAATTCCTTGTCATTTTAGTGCAACCAACTCCAAAATCTAGACAGTGCGTTCTGATATTAGCCTCAGGTTCTCCTCTCTCAAAACCTGCTGATATTTTGGCCAGAGGAACAGTTTTGATTCTCATCCTGTATGCATCCTATTCTTCTAGATTGTGTACCAGGGTGTGTGTGTGTGTGTGTGTGTGTGTGTGTGTGTGTGTGTGAGAGAGAGAGAGAGAGAGAGAGAGAGAGAGAGAGAGAGAGAGAGGCGCAGAGGCATGTGGTTACTAATGGCTTATGAAAATTTGACCACTACATCGCCACCTGACCTCCTCTTAAACCATTTTCCCTCACTGACTCCACTAACTGCAACCATGCTGGCCTTCTTTCTGCTTTTGAATTGATGCTTCCTCCTCCTGAAATGTCCTTTTCTACATTCATTGCATTATTGCCTCCATCACAGTATTTCTGTGTCAGCTTCGTGTTCCCTTCTCAGAGACGTGTTTCCAAAGTCGCTGAGATCCATTTCCTTTCCGTTCACTTTCTTGGCCATTACCTTATATTTTTTTCTTCAATTTACACATTACTACTTGAATATAACATGTTCACTTGTTTTCACATTTATTTTATATCTTTCCCATTACAATATAAGCCCATGAATGCACAATTTTTGTCATATTCACTATACGTTGGTCCTTTAACAAATACTTGTGGAGTGATTGAACAAAGGAATGAATATAGGCTAGCAATAGGATCCAATTGGGTAGAAAGGCCCATGAGGCTGGGGATATTATGCAAAGATGTTATGTAAGAGAGGGAATGAATATGTAGGAAAATAAGAAGCAGCAATTATAAAGGAAGAAATCTAAAGTGTGAACCAAGTTTTTTTTTATTATTATTATTATTAATAGTTACAGATGTACAAAACTATGCAATAGTTATCTTTTTCACCCCTTACAAAGTGACTCTCCCCTCCCCCCTCCCCTGCCCTCCTACCCCCGATATCATATATATCTATTACAATTCCATTGACTCCATCCCTACACTATATTCCACATCCCATGACTATATATGTGTTAAATTATAGTCAACATCTAATACTATTCAGCGGCAGCTTCAGATGTACAGTACGGTGGTCAGGCCACTACACCATCCATGAAGTGGTCTCCCTAACAAGATATGAGTCCTTCTGATCCCTTAAAAAATATATTTGCAACATTATTGATGATATTCCCTAAACAGCTGAGTTCCTCTTCCTGGAAGACTGAAATAGCCCCAAAGAAAAGAGAGGGGATTTCAACAGCCAACTGTAATATATTTTAAGTATTTTATTACTCAAAGATATTGCAGTTACTTTACTTTCCATATCAATCTAACACCAGCCGCATTTCCTTATTTAAACTAACTAAAAACATTATAGAATGGGACTAATCCTTGTAGACATTTTGGAGACTCTCTGGGAACTTCACAAATAACAGACAGTTAAACTATATGGACTTTTTCCACTTGGCTCTGGTTATAATGAAGTTAATCCTAATCCACATACATTTACAATTGGACTGTGCTATAATTTAAAGTCAAATTTTAGGGGTAAGTAGAGGGATACTTGTTGTTTTGGCCTTTATTTACTCCTGCTACTGTCCTTACACTGGCTTCTATGCTAGTTTAACAAATATTTGGTAAATATATATTTATCTTATATTTACCTCCTAAGTGCATAACAGCATAACAGCACTTTGAGTAAAAATAAAACAAAATAATAAAGACGAAAAAGTCCCTGAGTTCAATTGTCAGAAAGACTAATGTAAACAAAAACTAAGGTGATAAATTTACCAAGCCATAATATATATATAATATATATATATATATAATATATATATATATATATATTATATATATAGATATACACACACAAAGTACCTTAGAAGCACTAAAGGGAAATAAATAATAATTTCTCCCTGAGAAGCTTCAAAAAGCAGTATAATTTAAATGGGCCCATTTGACATACAGCCTGGAAGAAATGAGAAGGAATGAGGGAGTGGGAGCATAGAGCATAAAGAGTTTGGTTTAAGGAGGTGTTAAAGAAAACAATAGGTGGACAGTAGTTAAAGCCATAAAAACACATTTCATAAGAAACTATTGCAATAGGGGAAAAGAGCCCTCAGTATAGAGCTGGGCTCAATTCTGAATGCAACAAGAAAAAGTTCTTTATTAAATATGGACAAAGTTATATAGAATGTAGTAACAAAGATACCATTTAATTCCATTCTGGATTGTCTATTACATTGTTCTCTAAATTATATTCTGAAATACCGGGGGTGCCAAAAAAATGTATACACATGACTTGTATTCATCTTTTGTTATTGATATATAGTGAATGTTACAATTTTAATACAGTCTTTTCCTTTCTCAAAATGTGTATACATTTTTTGGGCACCTTCTGTACAGTGATTGTTGATTTCAATTATAAGCTGATCAATTTAGTTTATTCATATTTTAATTGATTTGGCATGGTTAATCATGACTTGAAAATATAAAAGCGTAATTCATCATAGGAATTATTATTTTTGTATTGTGCTGACTGCTAAATTGATTTGATTTGTGATACTATAGTCCAGATGCTGGAATCACAGTTGATGAAGTAGTTTGCAAAAGGTCCTAAGAGATTGTCATGATTTGACAAGTCTCTCAGATTATTAATCATTACAACTATTAGTATAGTAGGGAAGCCTAGGTCCAAACATCTAGTCATACAGAATACCTTTCTGGGGGCGGGATAGAAACTTTTCCTCTACCTTCTTAGGTTTAATGTTTAGGGGTGTGCAAATTATACCGACAAAAGATGATTACAGTAATGCCTTAGTGTGTGAGCATAATTTGTTCTGGAAACAAACTACTCATATTGCAAGACACCATTTGTTTACCATGTTAAAATGTATTAGAAATGTTTGCTCATCTTATGGAACTCTTGCAAACCATGTTACTCACAATTCAAGGTTTTACCGTTTCAAGACATGAGAGATTTTTTTTTTTCCCTCACATGTGGATGTGGGAGTTCACATAAAACATGACTCAAGGATGTGGTTAGAATTTAGAGCTCATGTGTCACCTTAATAGGGGAAGGGGAGCGGAAGAAGGGTGTTCATGGCTAAACAAATGACTTCTTGGAATAATAATTGGGGCCTTAGATAAAGACGTAGGAGATATGGTAGTTTTGTGACAATGTCTGTTTAGGTGATTTCTTATCCCTACTTCTTGTCTCTTGTGATAGGAAGCAATCTTCTCTGGTTGCAAAACTCCCAAGGAGGGGATTTATGACAGTTGAATTCTTTCAAGTTTCTCTGCTTTTAGGCACATAAGGGAGCTCAGAAACACACACACACACACACACACACACACACACAAACACTCACTCACACACTTTTTACAGTGGTATATTTTGGATCCCTTCATCTAGATCTACAGTTGTTATCAATGTGTGGAAACTTGCACTGCCTTTGCAAAGGGGCATGATGAATTCTCATAAAATTAGGTGGCAAGTCATTTCTAAGGGAGAGAGCCCTTTATATTTCCATGACTTCACCAAATAGGAGAAGCTAAAGCAACAGAGATTCTCCTAGGCCACCAAGTAAATACCTCCAGGGTTCAGATTCATGGTCTTTGTCACTAGTCTGTGTACACTCTAATAATTCATTCTAGTCTGTGTTGATTTATTCCAGCATAATCACAGAATTACTATATTCCCTCATCTTAAGTATTTCCTTCATTAGCTCACTGGCTTTCCAGAGTAATTAAAATCAAACACAGAAAGGATTAATAGGCTGAGATGGAAGTAGATAAAGTAAATATAATTATTTCATCTCATAATCAAATGCCCTGCCTTTCCCCACCTCATCCCTTTACTTTAAGTAGAGAGATACCAACGCAAAACTTTGGGGAAGTAGAAAAAGTTTTATTGGCCCTCTCACCTTCCTTTTGGTACCAGCTTACCATTGAAAGCTTAGGAACTAATGATGAATTTTGTCCCAATTCTCAGCATCAACCGACTTTATTGTAAATAATCTTATAACACTTTCAATACTTTTAAGCAATAACTCTCATAGAATTAATTCACACTATACACATATATTGCAAACTTACTAGTTACTCTCTGCTAAGCACTATGTTCAATCCCATGGATCCTGTACTCAAATTAGGGCCGGCCGAGTGGCACGGTGGTTAAGAGCTGGCTTGGGAAGCCAGCGGCCCCGGTTCGGGTCCCACATATGAGGGCCAGTGACACTGCCCTCAAAAAAAAAAAAAGTTTTAATTAGAAGGACATTGGAATAGGAATTAATAAATTCTAAAAAGCTATTGAGTGTCAAAGGATACTTGAATAATATAACTAGCCCAATTTTTAGATACTTTTGATTGGGATACCTTTTAATATCTTTCAAAACATGCATACAGGTGATTCTAAGCTTTACTACCTCTTTCTAAGACTGCTCCTAACATTAAACTTCACTAAAGATAAACTTTACCATTATAGAATTAATTTCCCAATAGAAGAGATGGCCCCCAGACCTCTTTTGACCTTATCTCCTTTCAAAACAATTCACTAATGAATCTTCTCAAAATGGTGATGATGAAGATGAAAAGTCAAGGTTATTATAATAAAAACAGTTATAGTTATATGAGTATTGAGGACCTAGTATGTGTGGCCAACATGCCATATTATATAAACACTTCATTTTGTCTTTACAACAGCCCAATGGAGTGGCTTTTATTGCCACCATTTTTTGAGACAAACTTCTTAGGTCACGTAACTTACGTATTGACTGTTAATATATTGCAATGGCAGGATTTGAATTCAATTCCTGTGTTCTTAGTATTATTCATAAAATCACCAATTTGCATAAGGGTTTTTGTCATGCATGGATGACATTTTCTGATTTTGTAAATTATTTCATTTTTTTCATTTTAGTCTAGACATACCTGTACAATATGAATAGATAGTTTTTCATAGGCATTGGTAAGTTCCTACAGCATATAATCATATTCTAGTTGTGCAGATTGTCAATAAACTTAAAAACAAAGTTGACAGAAAAATATTTTCACATGTGTTAGATCTCCTGAAAGGCCTGTTATTTTGTGAATAGCTAGTAGGGCAATCTAGCACTGTTTTGTTCATTTTTATATATAAATAAATATAACATAGTCTTGAAATCTAAATATCTGTTGAAATATCTTTTTCTATCAAACTCAAGAAAAAGTACAGAAAAGTGAAAAGGGGAAAAATATGTTCAGCTTATACACAGAAAACTACTGAAAGAGTACTTATATGAAGAGAAAAACAATTTGGGCCTTTCATATTACATGATTTTTTTTTCTATAAACAGCAATAAAACAGGAGAGATGTGTCAGCTAATTTAATTGTTTAATTTGATTTAAGAAGTTAGCATGAAACACTTGTTTTTTTCCCTGCAAGAACTGGGAATGGATTCTTTTTTTAATAGGCTAACTAATGGGGTGAGACGTTCAACTTGGGAGAATTACATTGAGGGCTTCCGGCTGACCGCTGATAAATTCTGCATCTTCTTCACTCCAGCGTTACGGAGTGGATGGCATATGCTTATTTATTAGAGTCATATGTGCTCCATTTGTAGTCTTTTATTTCTTGCTTGACTTAATTTATGTTTGAAATCATTAACGTTATCTGCAATGAGGTGGATTTTTTTAAACATTAGCAGAGCTTCCATATGTTTTTTCCAAATAAATTGCAAATGAAAGTGTTTTCATTACAAATAAGTGCTTATTTTCTGAATTATATAGTTATTTTGTTATTTCTTTGTTTATTGCAGAAAATTCACAGAATAAATAAAAACATAAAGAAGAATCTAAAAATAATCCATAATTCTCCCATCCCCATAACAATCAAGAATATTGCTTTGGTGTATTTCCTTCCAGGCTTGCTTACCCTCTCCATTTACACAATTAGGGTTGTGCCATCTTTACAATATATTATCCTGCTTTCTTCACTTATCTTACATAATGGACACTACCACATAGTATGAAATATTATTTTAAATTATGACTTTCAATGATTGTATGCTATTCTATCATGTGAAATAAATTATATATAAGGAGTTTTTGTAATCTACCATTAATTTTTAAAAAAGTCATCATGGTTCTGATGTTATTGGCAAAGTCATTAGCAGAATCTTACCTGATGTGGTAGTATGTCTGTATCTATGTATTTTTTTCCTAAAACAATTGAATTTTGAACTTTCTAGAAGAGGGCGCCCCTGCGTATATAGAGATGATTGTGTGTGTGTGTGTGTGTGTGTGTGTGTGTGTGTGTGTATCCATATGTACATTTGGAATTTGACTTAATTTTTCCATGTAAATCTCATTCTGTAAGATTAAGTTTTATAATTTATTTTTAATTTTAGATTTTTTTTTTATTTCAAGTGTATACTTAGGGTTCTGTAGACTGATAGGATTTATGAGTTTGTTACAACTTTAAAATATTTTGTCAGCCAGGTTTTCCTGCTGACAAGTAGATGGTGAAAACTATTGACTGAAACTGCTTTTTCTTCAAACTAAATTAGTATCCAGAGGTGCCTTATTTCTTACAGGAAAAAAATCTTATTATTTGTTTCTATATGTAATGGCGTAATCTACTCTGATCTGAAACAGTCTGTACAATCCATGCCTACTTGGCAATCCAAATATTTGTTGCATAAAAATAATTATAGTAACAGTTTACTTATTGAGTGCCATTATAGTGTCAGGCATATTTCTTTCTTTGTCTTGGGAGATACTAATCCACTCCTTTTAGTCACTAATAGAACAAGATGACAAAGAGAAAATCAATAAAGGCATAGAAGATTTGAACAATATCATAAAAATATTGACCTAATGGACATACATACATTGAACCCAGAAGCAAGATGAGCAGAATTCACATTCTTTTCAAATACATGGTGGATATTTACAAAAGGACTATATATATGTTGGGATATAAAGTAAGTCCCAACAGATTTCAAAGAACTGAAATCCTACCAAGTATTTTCTTTGACCACAGTAGAATTAGCTAGAAAACCATAACCAAATAAGATAGATAATGACTCTTGGTTTCAAAATTAGCAAATATACTTCCAAATAACATTTGGGTAAAAGAAGAAATCACAATAGGAATTATGAAATATTTTGAACTGAATGATAAGGAGAACAGTACATATTAAAATTTGTGAGATGTGGCTAAAACTCATGCTTAGAGGAAAATTTATAGCCTTAAATACATACATTTATAAAACAACAACAACAAAAATAAAAAATAAGAAAGGCTGAAAATCAATGTGCTGTTCTTCCCAGTTAGGAATTCTCCAGTTCAAGACATTAGGGAAAGAAGAGCAAATTAAACCCAAAGAAACAAGAAAATATATATCTAAAAGCAGAAACTAATGAAATGGTTTCCAAGTATTTTACATATGTTAACTAATTTAATCCTCATAACAACCTACTGTATTTGATACCATAATTACCACCTTTTTACAAACGAAGCATCCTCAACACAAAGAGTTTCAATAACTTGCTCCATTTCACACCATTAGTAAATGTCAGAGCTGGATTTAAACTCAGGTCATGTAAAACAAATAAGTGGATTTTTAAAATGAATATATATATATATATATATATATATATATATAATCCACTCCTTTTAGTCACTAATAGAACAAGATGACAAAGAGAAAATCAATATATATATATATATATAATATATATATATATATATATATATATATATATATATATATATATAAAATCTTTTCCAGCTTCAGTTTTGACCAAGTAATTTAATTGTCCCCTGATGCTTTCTAAGCCAGTTTGATTGGCTAGTGGCTAGAACTTGTGGATCAATAGTAAAAAGCAACAGAAATGTTGTTCAAATTCAATTCACTACTACATTTTTACAATATATTGGTGCCATACATGTTATAGCAGAAATATTTTAATATTCAAATACCAACTCCACTCTACTGGAACTCTCCATACATATTAGTGAAAAGATTTTTTTTTCATATGTGGGACCCGAACCAGGACCACTGGCTTCCCAAGCCAGCACTTAACCACCACGCCACTGGGCCAGCCCGATTTTTTTTTTTTTTAATATATAAAGAAGCTATAAGGGTCAAAGTACAGAATTAATGCTAGCAAGAAAGCTGTGGGCAAGACAGAGGGAGAAGGGTGGCTAATTTAGCAGCCCCACGAAAGCACTGAGCACATTGTGGGTGAAGTGAAGAAGCAGTGCGATTCATTCCACAGCAACCCTAAAAGATTTCGGAATTCTAGGACTGATTCCCTTGGGATGTAGGGATGAATGTGAAGTAAGAAGAGGAATTGGATCAAGTTTTTTAAGAGGCAGTCAGACCCTGAGATTTCTCAACCCACCCCAGAAATAACTGGGCAACTGTCCCTTTTTTATCTTCGCAAAATACTGGAGATTATTCTCTGGGGAGGGAAAAAGAAATGGAATCTGTATGGGATGCAGGGTACACTGGAGAACTGACCATAGTGTAATTAAATGAAGTTTACAGAATAAACATGGGGATTACCAGCTTTTCCACCTATTTAGATTCTATCACCCTGGCAACCAGGTATGAGTCTCTGTAACCAGGACCTTCACTTACTCTCTGTTTTCCCCATATATCTGCCAGGTGCTTACTGAATATTAAGTCCTTGAATCATTATAATCAGTATACATTTGGAAAAAATATATATAACATTGTGAGATAGAATTTAGCATCATTATTTATTAAAAACAGTTGGATTCCTGGTTTTTAATCCCAGCCAAGTATGGGTTGTGTAACTCTGCAAAGTTATATAACTCTCTTTGCCTCATTTTTATCCTTACAGAAATAAATGAACTCTTAGTAATAGCGAGCTACACTATTACAGCTACACTCTTGATTGTGAATGACACAGACTCATATTAAAGTTGGCTTTAGAAGCAAAGGCATGCATAGTTCCCATAACTGAGAGGTCCATAGGTAGCTCTGGATTTGGGTGTAGCTGTATGTAAGGAATTGAGTCCCCTTCATCTTTTGCCTTGGCGGTGGTATTTTGCATGGGTAGACTTGATCCTCCAGCAGCTCACTCTCAGTCCTACACAACTCAAGGTTCAAGTCCAGTGTGGGAGTAGCAAGCTCCTTCAAACTCCTAAGTCTCTAGGATTGAACAGGTTACACATCCTTGAACCCAATCACCACGGCCCAAGAAACGACTTAACTTCCTAAATCCTTACATACATCTTAACATAGTTGATATATACAGTTATCTATACACCCTTTTTCTAATCCATCTATTCTTGTGTCCCATACCTGCGCACCCTGGCTTCTGGCCCACAGCCTTATCTCATCCCTTGCCTCACGTGACCTCACAGTTTATGTTTTGAAAATACTGAATTACGTATCCCGTTCTTATCCTCCCTGCCCCCAGTCTGCTGTTTTCTGCCTTTGCTTAGACCTGAAATCCCATACTTAACTTGGAGTAACCATTCTGTTTTCCTTCATATTTCTTAGTCATTCTCTATGGCTCACTTCAGGTGTTGCATCCTCTGTGAACTTTCTTTGGTACCTTAGTAGGCTCAATGTCCCTTCCCTGTGCACTAGGTGGACTTCAGTCTCATAATTTACCACATTATTTTGAAGACTCTATTTATGTGTATTTCTCTCCCAGAAGCCTATGCTATCCAAGAAAAGGGACTGTGTCTTCTTCATCCTTATACCACCCCTTTTCAAATGCAGTTCATATCACAAAATATATATCTGCGGTCCTGAAATCCCATTTCATCATGTGCATCCTTGTATTATACAATGTGCTCATATTGTATCGAAACTAATTTTCCATGTCTTATTTGACTTTGTATTCTTAGCATCTAGTCCAGAGCGTGATACACCATTAGTATTCAATAAATATATAAATGAATGAATGAAAAAATGAATTAAATGCTTTATTTTGTGAGGAGCTTTTTAAAAACCAAGGTAGAAAAATAAGCAAGTAGATAAGGTTGTTAACATTTACAGGCATTATAGAGGAGAATATACTATGTGTCACTGTCTTTCAAAAGCATACCATCTAGAATATTGCTATTTGCTTCTTTTTAATTGAGATATAATTGACATATAGCATTGTAGAAGTTTAAAATGTACCATGTGTTGATTTGATTCTAGCTGGAGACCTTTTAAAAAATATTTTGAATAAGACTCTCAAACCAGAAATTTAAATAGCAAAGCATAATGCTAGGCTATTCAGTGTCAATTTTCTTCAGAAATTTTTCTTTAAGTATGTTTTGATCGAGTCTAAAAAAATTTCAGAACTCGTCTCTGAGTGTAGAAATTTATAGTGTGAAACTACAGACTTCTTACATTTGGTGGAGTATATATAATTTATACTAATATTTCTGGAAAAAAACTACAACTATATGTATATAGACCTTCAACATTTCTTAAGTTTTTTTCTCATTGTTCAGTGTTTGTTTGATCCTTGATATTAATTCCATGAAATAGGAAAAGTTGTTAAAAGCCTTATTTGATAAATTATAATATGAAAGCTCAATGAAGTTAACTGAACTTCCAATAATTAAATGGCCAAGTTGGGTCTGAACTCAGCTTGATTCTGATACAGGCCAGGGGTCAGGAAACTTTTACTAGAAAGGGTCAGACACTAACTATTTTAGACTTTGCAGAGTAAGGGACAAAATAAAAAATTGTGTATATTCTTAGATAATGAGAAAACAAATTGCCATAACTTTTTTCAACTGTGTAAAAATGTGAAGAACATTTGTAGTTCATGTAGTTTACAATTTGCATTTGGTTGACAGCCATAGTTTGCTGACTCCTGTTCTAGGTCATTCTTAGACCCAACATTTATTCTGTGTATTAGTGTGCTAGAGCTGCCATGAAAATCAACCACCCATCGGGTGGGTTAAACAATAGAAATGTATTGCCTCACAGTTCTGGAGAATAGGAAATCCATGTATGGGCAGGTTTGACTCCTTCTGAGGGCCATAAGGGAAGGGCCTAGGACACTCTCTGGCTTGTAGACAGCTGTTTTCTCTGTCTTCACATCGTCTTTCTCTGTGTGTGTCTGTGTCCAAAATACCTCCTTTTTATAAAGACATCAGTCATATTGGATTAATGCACACCCTAATGAGCTCACTTTAACTTGATTACCTCTGTAAAGACCCTATCTCTGAATCATGTCACATTCTGAGATGCTGGGGGTTAGGACACTGGCAAATGTCCGGGAGGGAAGTGACATAGAATTCAACCATAACACTCTTTTTCTTTGTACTACATCAAACTCGATTGCTATTAAGAGATAAAGTAACAAGTATGATAGTTGTACCTCACTCTGTCTTAAATTTAAAGCCATATTTTCTCTTTCAACAACACTGTAACATAATAATAGAGATAGAGAACTGAACTGAGAAAATAGAAAGATGACCCTATAGGACTTGTTGCCTCAACCCTGTAAAACACAGAGAAGAAAATGTGGAACAGTATGAATCATCTGAATGTTCAGACATTTTAGCAAATGGGTAGCAATATTGAAAAAAATCAAATTACAAGGGAAATTATTAATTTTGATCATATTTATAACAAATATTCTCACGATTAAAATCCTTAACTCTGTGATTCCTTAAATATATCAACAATAAGAGTCCTACAAATCACGCCCTCCTGTGTCTAAGCAGCAGACAGAACTGGCTCTAAAATAAAATTGTCATTTGAAATCCCCGCTGTGAGTGTGCCTTATTGGTAGGGAGTGTTTCACTTTTGATAGCTAGAGTTGTCACAGCTTTCAGAGCCAAGGTGCCATTGAGTTTTACCACCAGGGTAAGCATGGGTTAGCAGAGGAATTCTAAAGAGGATTTTTTTTAAATTTATTTTTAAAATGAAAAGGCTGTGTGAGGCTCTTAAATATAAAGGCTTAGATTTGTAGCTTACCTTCCTAAAACTGTGTTTGGAAAAATTAGTCCATAGTCATCAATCTTGAAAAAGATAGGTGCTTTAAAACAGAGCATGGTATTCTATCTCTGAAATCTTATTAGCCTGCCATTGACCCATGCATTATTTTCATGACGGATGACATTTTTATCAGTGAAAGGAGGCAGTATATTTTGGTATTTGTTGCTTGATGTTTGGCATTTGATACCTGCTTTCTCATCTGAAACCTACTTGAATAGGACTATTGTTAAGAAAACAAAAGATAACGTACAAAAGTTATCTTGTATGGAGCCAACAGTCCTCTTCTTTAATTCTTTTCACAGAAGATAGTATTGAGTTCATTTTCATTCACTCCTTTACAAATAAGAAAACAAACATGAGACGTCTTTAACTGGTTAGAGAATGGCTAGATACCCTAATGTACTGATCATAATTCTAAAATGGAGCCATCTTCAAAGAGATCATAGGAGAAGTGATTAGGCCTGTCCACCAAATGGAGTTCCTGTCAATCCATTCAGGATAAGTGATGATTACTCCCTTCCTCACATATGGTAGAAGAAAAGAGAAGGGGACTTTGTTTAACTATATGAGAGACTCTGGACCAAGTGCTTTAATCATAATCCAAGATGCTGTATTCTGCGTTTTGCAAACGAACCAATTCAAGCATGGAGCATGGACGTGTTTATTATACTAAGTGTATTTTGTTTATATTTTCATAGCTTGTGAACATTACTGTCCCAACTTCCCCATTTTGTTGAACAATAGAATCTCATACTGTATCCACATCGGCTTTCTTCACTAATATTTCAGACTAGGATAGTTTAGTGGTAAGGTATAGTTAATATTTTTCTAACTTAAACATAACTCTGTCATAGTAGGTACTCACATGGTGCGGGGTGAGGTATAAATGTACAAAAACCAGTAGAAAGTGGAAAAAGAGACTATTTTATGTCCTTAGCAAGCAGGCGGCAGGAAGAAAGCAGGCTTCCTTCTCTCATTTTCTAAAAATCAATAGGAAGGAACACTTTTGTAAGATTAAGTTGTCTGTGTGATATATTAGAGTGAGCTTTAAATTGGTTTTTAAATGTTTTCTATCTTGAAACATGCTTTTAAAATAAATTTTCACCTGCACAAATGTTCTCTTTGAATTAAAAGCTTAATCACCACACTCTGAAGAGATGCTTTTCTTAACTTTCTGATTCCATTGTTACTGTAATGACAGCAACTCATTAACTCAGTGGGTGTCAGTATTGATTGTGACTTTTAGATTTTACTTTCTTCCCCCTCCCCCCATAGTTTAATTTCTTTCTAAAAATAGATCATAACTCTTGATCGGCTGCTGCCTTGGAGTTTTTCCAAGATATTGGACTCATGGTAAGATAATAGTGTTCAAATTGATACTGCTGGTCACGAGGGGACCTGGACTTTTTTCTCCCGCTGCGATGCCCTGTTTCTCAGTGTACAGCAGCATGTGTAGTGTAGCCTTCAACGCAGGATTCATCATTAAAGTCAAGTGCATCCTGCAGGTACAATCAGCACCATCTAATTACCTAAACCTGTTTGCCTTAAGACTTTGTTTAGCGAGCACACGCACATGATAATAACAAATCGGCTAATTCACAATCCTGTCAACCACTGGCAATTTAGTCATTGTAAATGGAGTCTGCTGCATTTTAGAGATTATATCCACGTGACAAACTAGCAGGTGTGAAGAGGAAAGACAATAAGGCAAGAAATAGAAAAGCAGAATTTCATTTTTTTTCCCCCCCTTAGGAGAAAAACCTATCACACTATGTGTATTTTTGTTTAATGTGTATATGAAACATTCAATTATACTGTTAGAACCTATCTCTAATGCGTTATGAACTTTATATCTTTATAAAATGTTGAGAAAGTGAGGTGGATGTTTCAGACTCAGGAATTTTTTTTTTCTTTTTTATAAACTTTTTTTTTTTCTTTTTAAATTTTATTGGGGAATTGGGGAAGGGGAACAGCCAAGTTCTTGTCCTTCGATCTTAGTTGTGGAGGGCACAGCTAGCTTAGCTCCAAGTCCAGTCGCCATCTGGCTGCCTGTTGGCAGCTCATGGCGGCCCAGCTGAAGGTGCCATGTTCAGTCTTAGTTGTGGGTGGGCGTAGCCTCCATCCCATGCAGGAATCAAACTGGCAGCCTTGTTGTTAGGAGCATGTACTCTCACCAGCTGAGCCATCCTGCCACCTGTTGGCAGCTCAGCGACAATTCAGCTTGGGCACAGCTCAGTGACCCACGTGGGAATCAAACCAGAGACATTGTTGCTCAGAGTTGGTGCTCTTAACTGAGCCACTCGGCCGGCCCTTGTTTTTTTCTTGAAAGAATATCTCCTGGTCAGAGTCAACAGACATTATTATGCCTATTATTATTCCCCATGGAGAGATCCAGCCAAGGAGCCTGTTAGCTCAACTCTGGCCCATGCAGATCTTGGTGCTCAACACAGCTTGAAGCCCACAAGGTGGTGACGGTGACCCTTTATGAAGTGTGAATGGTGGGAGGTGAGGAGGGCAGGCATCCTTTGTTACTGGGGCTCCTTTCGGCTTGTCAACTGTCTCTCTTGCTGGCAATCCCTTGCTCATTGTCAGTAATCATGTATTCTCCATGTCTCTTGTTGCTTTCTCTTTGAAAGCCCTGGCTTAGACCTATTTACACACATGGAGAGCCTGATAGGGACAGACCTTGAAGTTGGAGAGGCTTGTCTGAGGTGCTCTGCTGTTCCTCCCATGTGGAAATGATAATATTTCTCCCTGCCCCAAGTGAAGGGCCTAGGGAGCCATTTCTGGGGGTCAGCCCTGAGGGCCCCTTACCTTTTGTTATCTGTATTTCTACCTCTGACCACACTACAAAGATAACTTTTCATTTTAAAATGCCAAACTCCCTAAGGATGAGAATGTTTTAGCTGTTTTCCTTGGGGCTATTTCATTTATCTCATTCCCTGGCATATGCATATTTTCCAATATAAATGTATGTATGGGCTGATGCATGATTGGGATGTCAGAAAAGTCACGATGCATTTTTGCAACAAAAAACATAGAAAAATACGTCATGACTTTTCTGACAACCTAATATTTATCTTAATTGTTTTGTCAACTTCATGACCTGCTTTGAAAAGATCTGTGCGTAATTTTTAAGAAAAAACATGTTGTTTCAGATCAGTTAACTCTTTGTGGTGTTTTAACTTGAGGATTACACATTATACGCCGACTGCTTTGGTATTTTGTTTTAGACATGCTGTGTGTGATCTCTTCATCTATAATTAAACAACAGCAGCGTGTGATATAGTTCTCCTACTGTTAATATTTTAACAGAGGTTATTTGATTCACAAGCTGTATTATTACATCCACCAAACATTGAAGACACAAACTTAATGTGATAATTAAGATTATCCCTCACACCTGTACAGTTCTGTAAATCTCCTTTTTTTAAACTCCATGTTTCATTCCTTCCCAATACCTGAACCTTACACTGTGCTTCTTAGAATTCAAATCTACAGCCAGCTAAATTGCCTGTATTGGCAATCTTTTCTTGAATCACACCTTTCACCTTCTTTCCCTGTGAACTGCCTTCCCTCTTCAGGCCTCTGATTCTCAGAGAACCGTTCTACTGCTGAGCCTGGATGTAGGTTAAATAATCTCCTTCCTCTAATGAATTTTCACTCCCCCACCTCTTCACTAAAAGCATGCAATTTTGAAGCCCCTACCATCCATCTAGACCACCTGCTACCTCTCCTTGGTATTGTCATTCCAATAAGCCAGTCTCCCTCAGTTTTTCAATATTTTAAATTTTGTTTTGGTCACTTTCTCTAATACTGCTCCTGTCATGATTCATGATAATAGTGTCTATGTATACTTTTCAATAATAGCCCACCTTCTCAGGACCTATGACACTTTATCCTCCAGTGATCTAGCCTTCCATTCTGTTTTAGCCACTTGTTCCCACTATCACATCCTAGACCTTGTTTATAAAATCTTCACCCTCTCCATTTAAACAATTTGAGTATCATGCCCTCTAACAATGACTCCTACTTTTCCAGTTTACTCTTTTTTATTATCCCAGCTTCAAGAATAATATAATCTGAGCAGGATTTCAAACTTGTCAGAATCTCATACCTTCATTGTGTCCTCATATTCTTTGTACCAGTTAGATTCCATGGTGTGTGTGTGTGTGTGTGTGTGTGTGTGTGTGTGTATGTGTGTGTTTATTTGGATATAGATGTCCTCTGTACTCCACTGGCCCTTTCTGTCTTTGCTTATTTAAATACCAAAACTTCAACCTTTAGTTAAACCCAACATTTCATCTACTCTGCCCCTGACCAGCTCAAAGTGACAATAAAATTTCAAAAATCACACAGACTGACTTCTTAGGAAGTTCATAACTAGTGATCTCAAGTGGATTCCTACTGTGCCCAGAAATTCCACACTTTCTTGGTATACTTACTCTTCATTCTCTTAATAAATTACTAACAGCTATTCTTTCTCCTCAAACTTCCAGTCTCTCTTTTACATTCTGATTCTCAGTTAGCATGCTTACTATTTCGATGAGAAAATGGAAGCCATCCAAATATAATTCTCATCACCCTAAGTACCTCCCTACTTACAGCTCACTGTATTACCTCTTGTTACTCTGTGGAACTGCCGTAGATACAAGGCCAAACACTCCAATTAGGCACTGGATCCCACCCCTTCTCTTCTGTTCTAAATTATAGCCCTATTATTTCTAAGCTGTCTACATCATACTGTTGTTTTTTTTGTTTGTTTGTTTTTGGGGGGGCAGTGTCACTGGCCCTCACATGTGGGACCCGAACCGGGGCCGCCGGCCTCCAAAGCCAGCTCTCAACCACAGCGCCACTCAGCGGGCCCCATACTGTTTATTTTTGTTTGTTTGTTTCTCCTAGGTTATTCCCATCAGCACACTAACATGTTTAAGTTCCTTTCTCATGATCAACAAAATAAAAGAAAACAAAGCAAAAGCCCCTTCTGAATTCTATGTTGCCCTTGAACTTGTACCCTCTTTCTCTGTGCTTCATTTCACCAAAACCCTTGAAAAGAGTTATAGTTTAAATTTCCTTGATATCTCCAGTTTCTCTCTTCCTGTTTCTTGAATCCGTTCCATTCTGCCACATTGGTTCTTACTAAGGTAATGAATGACTTTCTTATTAAACTTAGTGGTGATTTTCATTGTTGTCAAATACATGTTTTTAAACCCAGTGGTCATTGGTCATTCTTCTTCTGATTTGACCTATTGACAGTAGTTGATAAATCAATTACCTAGTCTTCTGTGAGAGCTTCACTTCCTTTGCCCCTTGAAGGATTATTTATGATGTTTGAATAGGGAGTGAGTTAATCAGAGTTCACTTGAGGAAAAGTCACCTTGATAGATCATAAACTAGAGTAGAAGACAGGCATAAGGAATTGCAATCATCAGAGGAATGGGTAATGATAAAGTAATTAGGGTAGTGGTGGTATAAAAATAAAGAAAGAAAATGATAGAAGATACGTTACAAATGTAGAACTAATGCAAATTGCAGTGGATTTAATGTCAAGGTGAGAGTAAAATGAAATCTATATTTGAAGTAAAGAGAAATAAAACCCCTTATATCAGAGGCTTCCAATAACAAGCATGTATTTCTTGTCTACAATACATATAGAACTGTGGGTTGACTGCTGTGACTTCACTTGGTGTTTTCCTATTCCTAGACTCCCAGGCTGAATGAGAAAGCCCTGTTTGGAATATCTGGTCTGGAGAACAAGAGAACCAATACAAACTTGAAATGCCCCTTCATGGATGTGGCATATGTCATGTATGCTTACATTCCATTGTCCAAAGCACATCATAGGGCCGAAGTCAAAGTCAATGGGACAGACATGTGTAAGGGGGATAAAATATTTATGAACAATAATGCCATGTGCTGTAATGGCATTTCAAAATAGTCTCTATCCGCCTAAATGATTGTAAAACTAATGGGCAGAAATAGAAAATCTAGTAGAAAGGATGGATTTGGAAAGGAAAAAGATTAATTCAGTAAGAAACAGATTGTGTGTAGGCTGAACATCCAGGAGGTGAGGTCAGGCAGGCAGCTTGAAATGGGAAGATTGGCAGTGAGGAAAAAGCTCAGCGCTGGGGGTTTTGACTAGAGCCAAGAACAGATCATTTGGAAATGCATACAGTTTGGCAAAGGAGGATATAGGTGCTATAATGATAGGAGACGGAATTACAGAATTCATAAATTACAAAAATCCAAGCTCAAGTGTTTAGTAAAATGCCTCCTGATGAAAATATGAATCGGTGATTCACTATTAAGTCTCCCAAACTCACTCAGCAGTAGGCTCTGAGTTCTGTGCTTTCATCAGAGAGATGCTATGTCATATAAAGTAAAAACACAAGCTCAGAAATCCTAGATAGGGGTTTACCTTCCCAGTCACCTTCCCAATCATCCATTTTGTAACTATGTGTGACTGGGCAAATTACTTCACTTCTCTCTTTCCTCCTCTGCATGATAGTAGCAATCACATTTACTTTAGGATTGTTGAGAGGCTACATGAGATTATGCCTATAAAATGTTCACAAAGCTTCCAGCTTGTTTTAAATACAGAATTGGCATCAGTAGTATTGTTAACAGAATTACCGAAAGAGAAGATTAGCTCTAGCTTTGTTTACCTTTGCTTTTCTTGAAGTCTTTTCATGAAGCATATGTTCATTATTTACTAGTGATAAAAATTATTTTGACAACTTGACAAGAATGCCCGGGATGTGTATTATTAGCCAATTATGTGGAAAATGCAAATAACATAAAATCCAATGATAAAATTTATGCAGCACTCTGAATAATAATGCATTTACCTGGAGTCGTTGTTCCCGAATGCTTACTTCTTGTTCCTTGTAAGAGTATGGCTCTGCAGCATGCATATTTATTACCAACATTTTTATCACAGTGACGTTATGAAAGGCTGTCTGTACAATGTTGATACTATTTACCTTAAACCTCTTAAGCTTTTATGCTTAATGAGAAGTCATATGGTAATGAGAAACTTTTAAAGGGATAAAATATTGCTGAAGGACTATTCCATGTAGCTTGAAGTTATAAATGAAGGTGACCCTTGCAAACTGTTTAAAATTAAAAAGTTGGAAAGATATATCTACTTCACTGTCAATATTTCTGCAGTCTACTTGTGGCCCAGATTTACTTCGCATTTCATTCTCCACTAGCATTTCTTTCTATTGAGCTATGATTTCCATTGAGATATATCTGTGTGCTGGGGTTATACTGGTTTTGCTGGCCATCTTTCATACCAGTAAAAAATAAATAAATAATTTTTAATGAAGGAGATTTCCTTTATGACTCCAACACTTTTTCTATTTTTGAATCAATTGCCTTTGAAGTCCTAACAGTTGTCAATGAAACAGTACACATTCTAGAGACAATAGCCCATATTGCTCTTTTATGCTCTCTTGTGATTTGCCCGTGAAATGGATTTTGGTGTTGAGTTCTCCGTAAGCATCACTAGCCATTTGTTAGACTGCAGGGCTGATTAAAACCCAGACTTCCATATGAGGCTTACAGATGTTGTAGAGTTAAAGGAAATTAGCTTCAGGTCTGGCAGTGATTTTCTAAAAATGGTTCTGTTGATCTCACTGAAATTGAGGATTTCTTTGCTAAGCTGCCAAGATACATAAATCCTCTCTGAGAGCTGAGTTTGTAAGAGATCTTGACATTTATGATCTAATTTTAGAATTCAAACTTTTAGGGGAAAATCAACAGGCTCAGAGAGAATTAGAGATTATATTGGCATCCAGATGTATATTCTGTCCTGTACTGCAAAGACAAGTTTGGAAGTTGTTCGATATATTCTTAAGGAACCCCAAAGCATCTATACATTACCAGTGTAACCTCCCCGCAAATTGCACAGCTAAGAAATGGGTGTTTAGGAGGTAGGGCGGTGACCTGGGTGGGATTTAAGGTACAGTTTTAACGTTGTTTGACGTTTTGTTTTTAATTTGATGGCAGCAATGGTAGTGGGTGTAAAGTAATCAAGCAGTGTTCAAGTATATTATCATGAAGTGTAAGGTCTCACCCTCTTGCCTGTTTCTAGAAAGAATAGTTTGCAAAATGCAACCACTCAAGGGAATTGTCCATTTTAGAATTTTTCCTTGTATGTTATACAAGGAACATTTTAGAATGAAAACAGTCAATTAATTACTTTTTAATTATAGATTCTTGGTATTTAATTAAGGATATATTTATCTGCCCTAGTTTTACAGATGAACTCCTAATAAAAGATTAATTTGAATATTCACTTATAGATCAACATGATTAATATAAACTATTATTTTTTATTGCAAAAGCAATCTAACATCTTTTGCTAAATAGAAAAAAAATCCCTACAACTCATACAAGCACAATTGATGTTACCATATAAAGTTTTTTATGATGACAGTTAGAAATACTGTATTATTATGGCTAGATAATACATGTAGTATAAAAATACATTATAATCACTTAATGATTCTGAAATGCATATGAAGAAAGACAAATCTCTATATGGCATATGATAAACAAAATGTAACAAGTTCAAATATAAAATAATTCAATCATTGTCTTTTCTTTCCAAACATGTTTCCAACAAAAAATGAAATATTATTATTATAAAATGTGTCAATGCCTTATCACTAAAAACAGTATTATCTCAACTAGGTGGACAAAAAGGGAAGATCCTATGATCGAATTCATTTTGTAAGTTGTCCTTATAATTATCAGTGCTTTGTTGAAACACACTATCATATCAGCTTACAGGTGATGCTAATACTGTCCTGTCTAGCAGAGAAAATTGAAAGCTCTTCATCCCACTTTTTCCTCTTAAGAGAGAAGCTCAGGAAGCAATCTCATCTAGAACTTGACATAAATGCTAATGACCGTGTGACTACTGAGTTCTCTAGGTTTTGCTTCTTCTAGGTAGCAAATACTTGATTTAAGAGGAGTCCCCAGAGAATTTGAAGGCGGGACAACTCACCCAGAATCTGAGAGCGTGAGCTGTATCATTTCACTGCATAGTGGGGCCATAGACAGACATGCTGTACTAAAAAAGGTGGGATCCAAGGAAACATCTATGCATATTATAACCCCCAATTATCTTCTCTTATTGGTAATTGGATTAGTAGTTTCAGCTTTTGATCTTCCACAAGAAACTATACAGTTCATTGTTAGTCATTGCTCATTGATCTCTTAGAGTTTGGGAGTATGAATAGACTGTATATTCTCCATACATTTTGAAATCAGCATAATAGGTATGTTTGCACATTGCACCCTGTTTGCAAATATGGCAGGTCAGGTCATTTGTATTTGTGATTTAGTGAACCAGCTTATCATTCTACCCACTCACCAAAACACTTCATAGAATTCAACCCATTTATAAGCTCAAATTTCTTCCATCTGAGTTTTTTATTCAAATAGAGATAAAGATAAAACATGTGAAACAAACGAGAAATAAATAAACTATATGGTGAGGCCATAATTATTAATACAACATCCAGATGAATATGTTAACATATTAAACAGACTCCATTTTAACAGATTAAAGAACTAAGGTACTTTGCCTTAGTTAAACAGGCATACTGTTTCTGATTTGTCAAAATATAATCTATAAATCTCTGGAATACTTAGCCTTTATACTTAGTATTTGGCTTTTCAAAGGCTTTCTTTCTCTAGTTTTCTTTATTTTTAAGATGAAAAAGACTTCATTTCAATTATTTTTTTAGTTTGGGTGATAGTTTTTAGATTTATCATTATGAATGATTTTTGGAATTTTTATCTAATTTGAATGTACCATTTAGTGACAGGATCAAAAGTAGGCATTAGGACTGAGCATTTCTGATGAGAGACAAGGCGCTTCATAGGGAGTTGGTTCCCTTCTCTCTCCTCACCGTATGTAGGCTGACACCTGTAATCACTAATATACATCCCTCTTACTTCACAATACTTCCTTAGTCACTATATGTAACTGGTCCAATAAAAATAATTTCAGGTCCCAAATGCTCCTGTGTATTTATCCAAACTCATCTTCCATTCTTCTACTAAATCTTGCTTTCCAGCTGAGGTGGTATATTCAACCCTTCTATGCCTTCTCTTCTACTCTGGACCACGTACTTAATTTCTGTGTGATTTTGTTTACTTATCAGTTCACTTCTGTTACCTTTTTGCAAAATTACCATTATTATCTAGCTTTCGCTGTGTCTTGTATCCTCACTAAGCAAAGGCTACTGTACTATGTAGACAGGCCCCTCCAAAAAATATTTGGAAGTTGAATTATATTGCAAGTATTCCTATAACCATACTTCTTTGGTTCCAGTACTGTAAATGAATATGGAGATATACTAAGCATAGGAAAATTCAAAGGGGTTAAGATATTTATCCAAGTTTCTAATTTAAGCTTCTGTTGCTAACAGTAACCACATTGCCTGAAGATGTCTGTTAGATCTCACCATAGGAATTGTGCCTTAAATAATTCCAACCTCTTAGATTAATATCAAGTATATGATGAAAGAGCTTATTGGAATATTTTACTGATGAGCATGGCATAATTGCATTAAGTAGAATTTTGTTGTCAGTATACTGTGAACTTTATTACAGAGTAAACCTGGGCATTTCTTTTAGAGGTCCTTTTTAAAATTATCACCCCATATGTTTTTAAATTTTCTCTAAAAAAAAAAAAAAGCTGCTCTGGTTGATACATCATAGAACTACCTTTATGATCTATCTTTACAGAGGTAAAGAAGATTCTATAATAGTTGCTTTCATATTTCTAAAATTCATCGATTTCAGAGATAAAAGTTAAAACTATTTGAAAATTCCATAAATCTTTTCATGGGACCCATTCTTTCATTTTCAAACTCTAACATAAAAATGAAAGATGAATGGTATCTTGCAAAGTATCAGAGCTATTTCTGTACTCTGTGTGTTGTGTGTGTGTAAGAACTATCCAAAATGATACAAATTTAGTGTTTTACTTAAATAACTATTATAATGAAAAAATGGCATAGTATAGTTGAAAAGTGTATAGTTTTCATTTTAAAATGCCTTTTTGCGATACAACTGATTACTAACCTAGCTAGTTAAGGAGACAGTTTAAGAAGTGTGCTTGAATTGTTAAAGATCATAGAAATAATACTTACTGATTCATAGAGTTGTTTTGACATTTAAATGATCATTTGAAGATTTAACACTTATTAACCTTAGTCTTATAAAGTTCGTTTGGCTTCAGAAGTTCTTTGGAGGTGCATTGTTGGCCCTTTGTTTCTAAAATGTATTGTTCTTGGGCTGACTGAGTGGCACAGTGGTTAAGCGCTGGCTCGGGAAGCCAGTGGCCCTGGTTTGGGTCCCACATATAAGGGCCAGTGACACTGCCCTCAAAAAAAATAAATAAATAACATAAAATAAAATAAAATGTATTGTTCTAAGATTAATGTTGACAGTTTTTAAATTGTTGAAAATTTGTAATTCAGGAATTGATCCTATGATGAATCTCCATAACTTAGCATGTTCAGTTGACCAAAAACTTAACTCATAACAAATGTTAACTGAAAAGCAATGTGTTAATCAGGATCTAGCACGTAATTCCTCTGTTGATGTGCTACATTTCTTATTCAGCTTCTCCTTTTGTTCCTTTTTGAGTTTTCCATTTTAAACCCAGATATAATATAAACAATTTCTATTATGCTCAGCCCATTCTCAAAAAGGAGCAGTCATAACGGTAAGAAAGAAAATGGTAATTTAATTTTCCTGGCAGTTTCAGCCTATAGCATTTATTCATTATTCTTTATGGAAATACCCAAACCTGCTGTATACAAAGCACTGGGGATATAGTAATGCACTAGATAAACCAGGACTCAGATTCCACATAGCCTAGATTTTTGCAGAATTTCTTGAATTTGTGGAAAGTTCACAATTTGAGTTCAAGGCTATTTTAATTAACATTACAAATTGGTACCTATGTGAACTGGGTGTCGCAGGTACAGGAAGAGGTCAGTCCCATATGATATAGTTGGCCTATACTGAGGGAGCCATATAGTATATAAAATAAATGCATCTTTAAACATGTGATCATACTTGGTACGGTAATATTCTTCTAATGCCAGAAAAAAACTTACTTCACCCTTTGAAAGTATTCATTATTTTCCAAACTGTTTTCATCCATATTCACTTGGGCCTTACACCCAATTCTAAGGCCATTTCATTCTAAGGAGATGCAGGCTTTTTCTTTCTCCCTGCTGCATAGCACAGAGTAAGGTATGTACTTAGCTTCTGTATACTGAATAAACATTAGCTGGTTGATTGGCCAAATCCCCAAGGGAAACTTGCCAAGTCATATCTACTTCCTGCAATCATTTCCATTTGGTCAAATCCTAGGTGTCTAGGCTTTGTTCTGTTCATCTTCAGAGGCTGAGTAAGTACCACCTAGCAAATCCTTGGAGGGTGAATAAATAAATGAAAAAAAGAAAGTATTTAATAATAAACAATGAGTCTGAGTTATTGATAACATTTCAAAGTTTCTGTGGCTAAAACTGTGACTGCCTTTTGTGGAAACAAGCAAATTCAGGCAAAGGGTTTACATAATACATTCTTATCTTTTATTTGTTTGTTATTTGACTGAAAATTATCTAAAATTCAGGTTCACAGTTACTGATGTTTACCCAACTATCATTTTCTGCATTCTATTTGCTAATGGAAGACAAAAATCTAACTTTTATTTACCCTTTTATAATCAGCAAATAATACAGAGTCTGGAATATAGAAGGTGCCCAAAATCCATAATGGAATGAAAGAACACAGGGAAGCTTTTTAAGCTTTGATTAGGAAATCTAAAGTACCCTTAAATCAACAGTACTCTGCATATTAACAAAACAAACCAAAAAAGGAGAGCATTCAGGAGAAAAATAGACAAGCTTCTTTACCAGTAAACATTATTTCCTATCCCGCATCATCTGTACTTTCCATTAAGGGGATGTATTAATTCCAGAGCATGTTCAAAAGTCTTTCGTTAACTCAGATGAGTCTTAAGAGTAATTTTATTTTATTCCTATTTTATTTTTTAAGGAGAAATTCTTAAGTACCAATTATTTCTGAATGCAGTCAGAGGATTAGATATTTATGCTAGGTCCTTTTATTTAAGAGTTTATCTCAAAACACTATAGAGATAATTGTTTGTGAAATTTTGAGCCAGATGAGAATTTCCTTCTAACATGCAACTATGAAGTCTGTTGTCCTTTTTCCCAGAAACAAACTAGGAAATGGTCATTTCGAATGCCTGAGATTTAAAGTTATATCAGGGTTGTTAAGTGATGGGTTGTTTATTTTTCACTGAAATGATTCAATATATGTCATTGTATAACATTTTAATGAGAAGAAAATAATTATCCAAACCCAAAAAAATTCTACTTTATAAAGATCAATTACTGAGATGATTGAAAATTATATATTTAAACTCTAAGGATGACATTAACCCGGTCATATCATTATGAACATCCTAAAGCATTTAATATTTTGAGGTCATAATTATAATATTTTATGAATATACTATTATACATCTATATTATTTAATTATTCTTTTAAAAGCCCCCAAGAATACAAAGATTGAAGAAAAACTAAAACTTTTTCTAATTACCAAATTATAAATCAGAAGCATAAAACCCCTAGTTATAGTTCCTTGCACTTCAAAGATATTAAAAATATTTCTTGATATGGTAGAGAGAATAAATGATGTGTTTCATCCTATGTGCTTACTTTGTCCATAAGCAGCACAGTGTATGGGATCTCAGTTTCAGAGCCCCTTGCAAGCTATTTAGACTCCATAAGAAGATATTCCAGTTGTTGGAAGTGTCTTCTACAAGCATCTATAAACTTCCTCAATCAATTCAAACTCAGATTTTGAAGGAAGAAGAAGGGGAAGAGAGAGAAAGGGAAAGAGAAAGAATATGAATGAATATGTTAATACACACAGTTCTTGCATGCCTGGTGATCCTTTCACTAGTCCATTCAGATCCCCTGTCCCAGAGTGGGTACAGATAGAAGAGTGGCATTTGTAGTTCGTTTCATCTTACTTTTTACTTGTCTTTTATAGAGTGAGAGAAGCAATGATTCTAGTATTGGATATATGTTTCTTTCCCACATTTTGGCCCCTCAATAAAACCTAACTACTTCATATAGGGCTGAACTGAAGATATTGCAATTTGTTGTAATGAGACTGAATGAGGTCCCCTAGGGAACAATTATTATCAAAAAAAGGAAGATCAGTGCAAACACATCAGCTTAGGAATATCAAAATATGCACCTTTGGTCTCATTTGAATTCTCTTGACTCAGACCAATTTTTTATGTGTTAACATTTGAAGAGGAAAAAATTACCAAAGTCCTTCACTTTATTTTTCAGAGATTTTTGTCCAAAAGGCAAGGAAAAAGCAGGGGGGTTGTAATTTTTAGCTTTCTAAGAATGAAATCCTCCAATCTTGTATAAACCTATTGTTTTTGTTTGTTTGTTTGCTTTTAAGATTTTATTGGGGAATTGGGGGAGGGAAACAGCGTTGGAAAATCAGGGAAGGGGAACAGACAAGTTGCTGTCCTTTTGTTCTTCAGTCTAGTTGTGGAGGGTGTTGCTTCACTGACCCATGTTGGTATTATCATTGCACTCTTCCCCCAGTGAGGCAGATTGGTTGCTGGCCATTGGACGGCCGCTACGGCAGCTCTGGGCAGCTCATGCTGGCTGCTGGCTGCTCATGCTGGTTGCCAGCCACTCATGGTAGCTCATGGCAGCCCAGCTCCAGTTCGAGCTGTTTTTCACCATCTTAACTGTAGAGGGCGCAGCATCACTGGCCCTCATGTGGGATCTGAACCAGGGCCCTGATGCTCAGAGCTGGTGTTCCAAGCCAACTCTTCAACAACTCAGCCGGCCGGTATAAACCTATTGTTAATGTAACCTATGATATTTGTACACATTCACAAAATGTATTATACATGTAACCAGAAATCTGTCTATAGCTACATTCTAGCAGATTATATCCTAATGAAAAACATAGATAACTAAAATAAGCAATATTGATTTGGTGAGAGAAGTGCTATAATGAGGATTGCAAATATCTGAATTGGATATTCACAGAATCTAGAGGAATGTTACTCAAGAGTTTCAGGTATTTAAAGAAGGTTTTTGAGAAGGAAGAGAATTTAATTGAGGAAACGTAACCATCCGGGAGGAATGCAAGTATAGAGAATTATGTTAAGGAGTGTATGAATTCATAAAACTGAGAGAACATTGAAGAACTGCAAAGTAGCTCAACACGACTATATGTAGAGAAGCAATGGGAAACTAGGCTAAAACATAAATAGCAGACTTGGAAGAGTCCTGTACCATGCTAAGATTTTGATAACTTATTCTGGTTCTTTGGAGGATTCTTTATTTGAAACCCAGAGCAGAGGCAAAAAAACAATAGTCCTAACAATACTTAGGAGATAGCAATAGTCCATTGGGAAGTGGTGAGATCATTAGTCAACACATTGACAGTTGGGTGAAGAGATGCAAATGGAGAAAATATACTTCAGATTGAGCTTGGCTATCAATTGGCTATAGGTTGAGGTTAAGCAAGCTGGAGGAATCTTGGTTTTTGTCTTTGGCAGGTAAGTCCATGGTAGTACTCAGGATGGTCATATGTGATTGTCAGGTTGTATATAGCATTCAAGTACCCACAGCGGAATGCCTGTATAGTTCATTTCTGGACTATACTCTGCTTTTAAAGTCAGGCTCCCCAAACTATATAAAGACTTGCCACACAGGTTAGTGACATCCCTAGAAGTAACCCTTATGGAACATAAGAGATGGAGTAGGTTTGCTATAAACCCTACAGATAAAATTCATTTTCTGATTCTAACATTTTAACTCCTGTCAGCCCAGAAGAGTATTCCATATATCTTATTCCTGAAGCTAAAACAGAGTGATATTAAAGTCACTGTTTGGAAAGAGATACAATTCTCAAGATAATCCGATGAATCAGCACCATGTAGTATATACCCCAACGAATTATCTGATTTCACCCAGCCTTATGAACTAAAACTGAGTTCTCCTCTCTTGAGAGGAACAAAGAACTTCCTAAACTGCATCCCAAATTACCTAGGAGTTGTTTTTCTCCATATCTTTCCATCATTCTTTTTGTCTCAGGCCCTTTGGTTTTCCCTTATCAAATCCTAGGAAATTAATTTCTGCCCTAATGATATAAATGCCCTCTGAGATGAAAGATTACCCATTTGTCAGTGTCTTTTTAGGATATCACATCTTTTCTCTGGTTTATGTCCTGAAACTTGTAAATTCCTGTGACTCCCCTAATTCCTGACAGTGCTAGGACTCAGTGACCTCCGTCTTGCTTCTGTTCTGCCCTGACTCCTTCATTTTGGGTATGCCTTGATTCCACTCTGCCTGCCTGAGGGGAGAGGTGGTCTGTTTACCAACCACTGTCTCATCTTTGAAGTGATGCCTTTTGTGCATCCTCACTTCCTGCTGGGTGGGACACAAGATAAATCTGGTTATTATGGTCCAGGGTTAGCAACAAAAAAATCTATGGACTGAAATCTTCATCTGGAAGGAACAGAAACTAAATGGGTGTTGTCGTGTCCTGCATGGCTGGGTCGGGCTCCTCGAGAGGACCAATGGGGATTGGGAAAATAGAAATAATAGGCAAGAGACAAAGGATAGTTCAAAAGCAGTGTTAGCCAGGGGACTCAGTGCCTCAAGGACAATGAGCCCTGAATCGAGCTTGACTGCAGCTTTTATTAGGATATACACAAGGAAGTAAAATTATTTTTTCCACTGTCTGTAAGTCCCATACATCATTCCAGAGAACTTAGCTCTAGGTCAAATCACCCCATGGCCTGCAGGTAGCCTTTACCGAAAGTCTCATGACCTGTGGACATGCACCTTCTGGGAGACAGAAACCTCTCACTGTGAGGTCTAAAGGCAAGAATGCATGAAGAACTGATGCTGTCACTTGATTAGGTTTTGCTTCTCACACTGGCTGTCAGCTCTGCAGATAAGGGGTCTCAGCCCCATGTTCTTCACCTCCATGATTCCTCCCATGGTACCCCCTGGATGGTGTCTGGCTTGGGTTGCCCTATTGACAGCTTAAGGTCGTACCCGTCTTTTACTAGCCTGCCCTCTTTCTTGGGGTCCCATGGGGAATTGTCATAAACGTAGTGAAAGTACTGTCTCCATGAGAATCTGTTGTTAAGGACAGGTGCATGGGGGCAGACGGCGAGGCTGCTTTGTGATCACAGGATGTTACTAAGCAGGGCTCAGAAACAGACCAGGGTGTCAGAAGTGAGACAGCAGACTGGGAGCAGCTGGCAGCATTTCAGACCAGGAGATCATTTAGGCAAAACAGAGGCAATAGGACTGCCTGGGAAACACCTGGAAACTAAGACATGGCCAGCGTCTTGTCCCCACCTTACTCTTGCTCGTCAGGTTTAATCCTTTCCCTGTTATTCTTTTGTTTTATCTTGTTTTGTTTTTGTATTTTATTTCTTTGTTTCAGATGTACAAAGCAACACAATAGTTAGGCATTTACACCCTCACAAAGTAATAACCCTCTCCTCCAATCTCCTACCCCTCTGACATCGTACATAGCTGTTACAGTTCCATTGACTATTTCCTATGCTGTACTCCACACCCTGTGATCTGTATCTATCTATCTATACCTATATCTATCTATATCTATCTCTCTCTCTCTCTCTCTCTCTCTCTCTCTATATATATATATATATATATATATATATATATATATATAAAATTATAATTGACATTCAATACTATTCTACTTCAGCCTCAGGTGTATAGTACAGTGGTCAGCATCCACACAGTCTCTGAAGTGATCCCTCTGATAAGTCCTGTACCCTACATAATCTTCACAACATTCTTGATTATATGTCCCATGCTGTATTTCATATCCCCATGACCATATTGTAACTACTGAATGGGAGAAGATATTTGCCAATGATACTTATGATAAGGGGTTAATATCCAAAATTTATTTAAAAACCCAAAAAACTGAGCACCAAAAAGACAAACAGCCCAATTAAAACATGGGCAGAGGACATAAAGAGACATTTCTCTAAGTAGGACATACAAGTGGCCAACAGGCATATGAAAAAATGTTCAACCTCACTAATCATTAGAGAAATGCAAATAAAAGCCACAATGAGATACCACCTCACTCCTGTCAGAATGGCTAACATCAACAAATCAACAAACAACAAGTGCTGGGGAGGGTGTGGAGAAAAGGGAACCCTGGTGCACTGTTGGTGGGATTGCAGATATGGTGCAGCCATTATGGAAAACAGCATGGAGGTAGCTCAAAAAATTGAAAATGAAACTATCTTATGACCTAGCAGTTCACTCCTGGATATCTATCCAAAGAAATCCAAAACACTAATTTGAAAAAAATATATGCGCCCCTATGTTTATTGCAGCACTATTCACAATAGCCAAGATATGTAAACAAAGGAAATGCCCATCAATAGATGATTGGATAAAGAAATTGTGATACAGGGCCGGCCGAGTGGCGTGATGGTTAAGCGCTGGCTTGGGAAGCCAGCGGCCTCGTTTCGGGTCCCACATATGAGGGCCAGTGACACTGCCCTCAAAAAAAAAAAGGAAAAGAAAAAGAAATTGGGATACATTTATACAATGGAGTGTTACTTGACTTGGCCATAGAAAAGAATGAAATCTTACTATTTGCAACATGGATGGCCCTAGAGAATATTAGGCTAAGTGAAATAAGTCAGACTGACAAAAACAATTACTATATAATCTCACCTATAGGTGGAATCTAAAGAACAAAATAAATGAGCAAACAAAACAGAAATAAACTCAGAGATATAGATTAAAAAAATGATGGTTGCTAAATGGGAGGGACATTATGGGATGAGGACAAAAGGGAGGGGATTAAAAAATATAAATTAGTAGTCACAATATAATCATGGATATATGAAATGCAATAGGTTATCCTTACATGTTTTTCTTTTCTTCTATACCCATGCACACAATACAAGGAGACAGAAGTTAGCTGCTTGTATAGGAAATATAAATGGCCATTTTGAAAGTGTGCCCGACAGGATCTGCCCCAAGTTTTCATAGTAACTGCTGCCATCTGTTCTTCAGTGCTGGGATGTGAATCTAATCTTGAAAGATTAGAATCTTTCTAATTATGAACTATCTTTCCCTTTCCCTTGAATCCCTTTCTTGAGATACTCTCTGCTGCAGTGGCTTTATTAAGAAACTTTTTTTTTATACCAAGGCAGTGTTCCAAATGTTTTAAAATGAAAGAATTTGGAATGTTTTTATATAACATATTTTATATATCTCTGAGCAAAAAATACTTCATTGTTAATATTTTTTCAAATAAAAATAAAAATATTTTATTGAATTCTTGTTACTTTAATGTATGCTATTCAAGCAAGATAACAGAATAGATTTCTGTTTTCAACTTTATTTGTATTGTAGTTAGGTCTGCAGCTAAGTATTGAGCTGTATCTGAGCTTTTTTATTTCTACATAATGTTTCTCTTTTTACTCAACTTTGAAATTATAGTAATTTGGGTACTTCTATTCTTCTGAAAGAAAGTAGCTAATGCCAAATATATTTCAAGTGGTAAAGGTGGGTTTTGAGAGGGCAGACAAGTTAGCTGAGGATTAATACTTATGATTGCTACTTATTAGGTAAATCTCTATAACTAAATTGTTCAGATAGTGAAAAAATAGTCTGTGAATTCTCAAAAGAATTATACATTTTCTACATTAAAGTAAAAGTTGTGTCTGTATAATATCTTACTAATTTGTGTATTCTCAGTATCTGCCATAATGATACTATTCAATAAATGTTTTCTACACTAATAAATGAATAAAATTATGCATAGTAATATTTTTTTAGAGTAATAGCTAATTTCTATAATTTTGAAAATATTTTTAAGAAGTTTGAATTTTTTATTAAATATATTTTTTTAAGTTGTAATCTTCCTTTTAAACACATCCTCTAACCATCACTGCTGTAGTTAGAACAGCATCGTTTACTTACTGCAAAAATTAATAAACAGGTCAGTGGAACAAATTTAATAATCATTAAAAAATGTGAATATTTATCGCTTCTCGGCCTTTTGGCTAAGATCAAGTGTAGTATCTGTTCTTATCAGTTTAATATCTGATACATCCTCTATCCAAGGACAATATATTAAATGGATTTTTGGAGCTGGGAGATGGAATAGGAGCAAAAAAACAATGTGAATATGATTCATATAATATCATATATTAAGACTTGATAGTGAATCACAATAATAAATAAGAGGAAATCATTGTCAAAAAATGTATCTAAGAAATTCACTAGCTGCTTGAAAAAAAAAGTTTCCCACTTTACCATAACATAAGAATATAAAAGAATAAGGAGAAAGAGAAATCAAATTATATTTCAAGATTTCCTGGCAGAAGATATTATAGAAGATCAAAGATTAATATAATTTGCTAAAACATTTTTTTAACCCTCTACCTAAAAATATCACAAATAAAAAGTGAAAGTCAAGAAATAGATTAGGTAAACACTTGAAATGATTTTTAATATGTAAAAATCTAACACAAATAAGTTATTTAAACTCTATTGGAAAATATGCAAAGGACGTAGACAATTTATACAGATGTAAAAATAGCCAATAAATCTAGCAAATTTAATCTCACTATAATTTAATAAATGTAAATTGAAACAACGAGCCACTATTTCACATTTCAAAAATTTTGATGTACTAGAAGAAAACATATTACCTGAAAGTATCCATGGTTTTGTATGATTGGCACCCTTGTATGGCTGGCAGGAGTTTAAAATGATGTGTTCCTTAATTGTTATACAGCATCTCCAGTATTTCAAATATTTATAGCCTATGAATTACCAATCCTCTTTCTAGAAACTTGTCCTAAGAAACTAATCATAAATGTAACCTAAATATGTATATACAAAGGTATTCATTGCAGTATTATGTACAATAGTAAGAAAATTATAAAATACTGCATATCTCCTTAAACAGAAACGGTTAAATATATAATAAGTCGTATGACATAATTCTGTTGAAGAAATTTTAAGGGTATTAAAAATCATTCTAAGGTAATATAAGGAGTGAAATAAGGTACACAAACTGTAATCAACAATATCTCAGCCAGGTAAATTTGCATATGTATGTATAATAATACAATCAGAAAATAACTGGACAGAAATCATCAAAATGTTAATGGTGGCTACTTTTGGGTGGAATTACAGATGATTTACTTTCTTTCTTTTATATATTTCTGACTGCCTAGTTTTCAATAATAGCACCTATTCATTTTTAAATGAATATAACATATAAAAGAATACCAAATGGACCTTAATAAATCCTGAATTAACTTTCATGTGTCAGATGTTATAACCTAAGCTTATCACTAATAGAAAACTTCTTCAAAAACTTGTATATATTTCAGCCATATAACAGCATCATGAAAATGAACTTGCAAAATAAACTAGCAAAACCATGAGCATTTTTTCAATAATTTGTTTCAACAAAATAGTTTTTAATAAGATTGTTTTATCTCTTGTGATTTAACCTGTATAATAATAAAAAACAAAAATAGATGTTTCTCATCTGCCTGAGATATCATTAAAACCTAAAGACCTGCCTAAATTCATTTTAAGCTAACATTATTAATGCATCAAATGTAATCAAATCTACCTAGTGTTTTCTTTTATAAAGAACAAGAACTTCCATTTTGTTTATCTTGCCCTACTGATGCCACAATAGAATAACTGTAAATCTTCATTATTTGTTTTCTAGAGAAAAGAAAAGGGAATGAAAAGGTCAGTGTATTGTATAGAGTTTGATTGTTCTTCTAACCCAAAACCCACATGGTATTAATAGTAGTGTGTATAAACAGTTTATGCATAAATATGTAGCATTCTGTACACACTAAACATAATGAAATGGAAGGATGTTAACCTCATGTTTGCATAAATTGCCAGTTTATCGAGAGTGACACTCTTAAACTATGACATAGTAAACTCATTTAGCCTTCCCTTCATATATAAAAATAATGGTACTAAGTGCAAACAGAACAGGGAATTAAATTTTTGTTTTGAGTCCTGTTAGTAGATTCTTTATTTTTTGAAAACTCAGTTCATGCCTCTATTGCCAGTGGAAAGTATGCAAGAAAGTTAGTCTTTTCTTCTCATTTACCACATTCCAGCTAACAGAAAAACTTCTGATTTCTATACACTCTACTCTCTGAATACTTCTGACACCAATGTTTTATTTTTTTCCCCACACCAATCAATTCCCTGACACCACCTAAGTGTACTGCAACTCAGTACAACTCAATTCTGGCCCCCTTTAGATGCCACTTGCAAGCCCAGGACTCTCGTGTTTCTGACTGACCAGCTCTAAATTGGGGATTCCCACAACCGCCTCCATTAGTTTGCTAGACTGGCTCACAATACTCATGGAAGCATTTACTTACTGGTTTATTATAAAGGATATGGCAAAGAATACAGATGAAGAGACAACTGAAGAGGTACATAGGGCAAGGTATAAGGAATGGGCTTCCAAAGCCTTCTCTAGGCACACCACCTTCTTAGCACCCCCATCTGTTCACTAACCTGGAAGCTCTGCACAGCATAATTTATAGACTTTTATGGAGGCTTCAACAGGTAGGCATGATACATTATTAATTTAGTCTTCAGCCCCTTCCCCCTCCTGGAGGATGGAGTCAATAAATGATCTCATCTTACATAGTCACATACTAAAGCTATAATCTGCAGTGCACTCACTCATTTTAACACTTAAATGTACAAATAATCACGAAGTGTGATAAGCAAAAAAAAAAAAAAAAAATCAATGAGCTATCTAGGAGCCAACCAAGAGAGTTGCCTTATGAGAACAAAAGATGCTCTTAACACCCAGGAAATACCGAACGATTTAGGAGCTCTTAGAAACTGTAGTCAGAGACCTAACACCCCTATAACTCAAGAAATTACAAAAGTTTTAGGAGCTCTGTATCAGGAACCCAGGGCAGAGACCAAATATATGTCTTCTTATTTCACACCAACCAACTGTATATCCTATCATCTCTACCCCCAAATATACCTTGAAACTGCCTTCTTTAATTTACTTGTAACCTCCTTATCAAAAACTAAAGAATTTGCAATAGCCTCTTTATTGAGCTTCCCACTTCCACTTTTCCTTCCCTCTAATATGTTCATAATACCAATAATAACTTATTATGAACATAGTATTTTTAAAACATATGTCATTTCATTGCTTTAAAGATGAATTTCTACTGTACTTCTAAGGAACTTTAATTTCTTACCATTGTCTCTAAGATCTTTCAAGGCTGCCTTGCCTTCCTTCTCAATCTCAGAAAGTAACACTTTCCTCCTTGCTTGCTGCATTGGCATCTTGACCTTGACCTTCGTTGCTTCCAGGTCTTTACACTTAGTATTTCCTCTTCCTATATTACCTTACCCCTTTCACAAATAGCTTCTCCTCACTTTTCAGTTTTCTGCTTAACCCCTATTTAAAATTATCTCCCCAAAGAAGCCATTTTTTTATTCATCTAAGCCTAGTAAGTTTAGCTCTCATTTGTTTTCCTCTCTATTCACTTATTTGTCATTTACTGAGTTTTTGCACAAACACTTAGAGCTTGTCATGGGCCAGACGCCAGCCTGGGCATTGAGACTACAATATAGAAGCCACTGTCTTTACCCTCAACCACAATCCTGTGACCTAAACAGATTCGTAAGCAGATACACTGCAGGACAATGGAAGCACACTAGTAGTACACACAGATGTGGAAAAATTAAAATTTTCTTGGAAATCAAGGAAGAGTTTGTGGAGGGGATAATGTTTCAACTGGATTCTAAAGCATTTATTCAGTCTCCACTAGATGGGACATTTAATGAACAGTGGCAGGATAAAACAACTTTGAAGGTAGAAGGAATTTAAAAAAACATTGCAATAAAAACCACACACATTTTATAAGTTGAAAGGAATATTGTTAGCATATTATTTTTAGCATATTAATATTTTTACAAGTATATATTTAGCTCCTTCTCATTCAGAAGTCTATTTTAATGCCTTTTTTTTTTTCTGGGTGATAGGATTTTTTTCCAGGGAAATGCTGAATAAATCATTGTTGAAATACTCTATATTGCTTTCTATTAATAAAACTGGTGTAATGCAGAATTTACACTACAGTAGCTGCAATGCTCAAACTTGACAGGTAGTGTATTGTGTTTGCTGATAAAAAAAAAATGTACAGCATAGGTCTAAGTGGTTTCGTGCACATTTACTTTTAAGGAGAAAATCATTAATTTAACATTTTGTTACCAAAGTACAAAGCCTAGACAGTTGATTCACAGTATTTTTTTATTATTGCAAAAGTCATTGTGTCTAAATACTATTTTAAAAGATATCAATATCTTCTTATGTTTATTATTTAAATTGCCATAAACAATGGAAATGGAAAACAAAGTTCCCTTAAAAATATAAGATATTTTTTAAATGGTGCCTTCATTTTGTTATGCAAATGTTATTTTCTTTTCCCTTAGAAAGATACATATCCAGAAGTTTTTACAAAATGATCTCATAGCTAGCTAAGATTATTTCATTTTCTTTTTTATGAAATAATTATTAGTAGTATTAAGAAATATTTAGTAAAATTCTTAGAACTTATACTTTATCATATATTATTATGTTTGCCAATTTTTAGATGGGAAGAGAACAGATTATTTTTCTTGGTATGTCTGTCTCATGAGAATTTTGACATTGGACCTCTGGCATGCCAGAAATTTTAGTTTATACACTCTTTTCTTCCAGCCTCTAAACTCTTTCTGGTTCTGCTATCCCACTTATACATAAAAACATATCCAATTTATAATAAACATTTGTGGAATAAATGGGAATCTCCACACTTGTCTATGTGTCTGACATTTTCTAAATACATCTACTATATCATCCTATATATTTATTGAATGTCCACAGGTCTCACTCAAGCACTGGAATGACCACTTTAGTTACATCATCTACCATTATCTACATTGCTTACCAATGGCATATTTAACTCCAGAATTTTCATCTAAATCATATATTAAAAATGTTGAGGGCTGGCCAAGTGGCTCAGTTGGTTAAGAGCTCACTCAAGAGTGCGAGCTGAGCTCTGAGCAACAGCAGTTCGATGCCCAGCCCGAGCTGAGCTGCCGCTGAGCTGCCAACAGGTGGTAGGATGGCTCAGCTAAAAAAAAAGTTGAATTTCCTCAACATTTTTAAACTTTTTGTATTTTTGAAGTTCTTGAAAATGGACCCAAGGATATGTAAGCTTTAATTTAGAATTCAGAGTGAGGGTGAGAGAAGGATTTAGGATACAGACCTGTCCAGTAAATCAAAGGGATGTCTAGAGGACTGGGAGGTAAGCAGGAATGGCATCCAGGAATCTAAAGCAATGTACCAAAAGCTCCCCATGGCTGGTGATATAGAGCACATCTCGGTGATTACTGGCAGCTTTTACAACTGAGTGGAGAGCGCAGGGGTCACAACGAAGAAGGGAATGACACATGCTGGTGCCCTGAGGAAGAAAATGTTATGTTGTTGGACCACTCTGGCATCCCTCAACGTGTTCCATACTGTTCTAATAGCACTGGCCTAAGAACACTCAGATACTGACAAATATGATAATATCCAGTTATGTTTTCTAAATAACCATATGCTACATAATCAAAGTGTTCAAAAAGATACACAAGCATTGCTTATATGGTTATTTATTGTTTTAACTTTTAATAAAACAAGCTAACAAAAATAAGTATATTGTTAAAAGCTTAGGAGTAAGATATTTTTATAGAAATCAGAAATAATGCCTGAAGCATAGGAATCAGTCATTTATTGAAAGAACATCTCTATGGTCTACAAGTGCATGTGTAAGTAGGTTAGCTGATGTGGCAAAATGAGCTAGCAAAGAACTTGATTGAAGACCTACAAGATAAAGTACTACTACACCAAAAAGTAGGAGTCTGTTGAAAAAAATCACCTACAAACAGGACTAGTATTTTCCTCTCCAATTACTTTTATGTCGGCAAAATTATTTTAACAATTATTTAGTTAATATTTCAGAATTCCTCATCATAAAAAGCAGAAAAGAAAAAAAAAAAGATCTTGAATGTGTAACACATTTGTTTGTTTCAAAGTGTTAATCCAGAGGTGAACATGAGGGTCAGAGATACAAATGCACTACCAGATAAATAAAATTAATCTCTGGCCGCATTGAGTTATTGAGCATTAAAAATATAAATAGTAAAAGGCATGCCAAAACTTTATTTTTCTTCATAGAATAGTTACATGTAGTAACCTAATATGTATCCAAATTGTAATTTTCCAACAGATTAATTGACTATTTTGTTTTTAACTTTACAAATAGTATTTTTTTCAAACTTTTCTACAGGTAATGCATTTTGATATACACATCAAATGATGTAATGGCCACCACATATCTTCCTATAGTCCTCTCTACTAGCAATTACTGAACTGTTCTACATATCTATAGTTTTGCCTTGTTTAAAATGTCATGTAGATGGAGTGTATGCAAATGTTCTTTTTTTGTTTTGTTTTTTTGTTTTTGGAAGGCAGTGTTACTAGCCCTCACATGTGGGACCGAACCGGGGCCGCTGGCTTCCCAAGCCAGCGCTTAACCACCGCGCCACTCGGCCGGCCCTGCAAATGTTCTTAACAGCTTTATTGATAGTATTTCAAAACTGGAAACAACCCAATGTGTAAATGCAAGCTATGTGGACAAGATACACAGATGTGTAATTTATTGAGCTGTTCTAGATTGAGAAAAATTTAGCAGAGTAACTTGGAGGAAACAGTTGCCCTTTTATAAAGAATATATTCAAGAATTCTTAGCACATCTTAATAAAAATTAAAAGTGAAAAGATGTCAAAAATATATTGATGAGGTTTGAGACCTACTACTCAGAGCTAATTATATGAGTAAATTATCATGTTTTTTTTTCTTCAGTAAAAAGCTATGTTCTATGAAGCTTAATTAAATGTGCCATAATAAACAAGATTAATTGCATCCTGGATATGGAAAATTCTGGTATCTGAAAAATCAAAGATGAATGTCAAAATCACAGAACTTTACGATTAGCACAATAATGTTGTCATCAATCAAAATCTGTTCCTTTAAGATTGCTTTGCAAAGGAATATGTTGAACAACATTTTACCAAAATGCACATTTATTGGATACAATCCAATGGAACATTACTGAATAGAAGCAGTATTTTCAAAAGTACAACGTTCCATTCATTTAACAAATATCTACCAGTCATCTCTTCAATAGTAGACACCATATTATAGACTAGGTTTATAGACTAGAGATAAATAAAACACGATCTCTGACTTCAGGTAATTCAGATTATGACCAAGAAATTTAAAAAGCACACACAAAAATGGTTATAACAGATGATATATGCCATAGACTTCATGTGATCACTCTACAATGTGCCTATTGTGAAGAGACTTTTTAACTCTTCAAATAAGATATAACAGGGCCGGCTGAGTGGTGCGGTGGTTAAGCGCTGGCTTCGGAAGCCAGCAGCCCCGGTTCGGTCCCACATATGAGGGCCAGTGACACTGCCCTCAAAAAAAAAAAAAAAAAAAAAGAAGATATAATAGCTCTGCCCTGCCATACATTTAAGACTCATCCCAATCACAACATTTACCATTTCATATTATATTCATTGGTTGAAACTTTTGTCCTTCACTGTAAACACTGAGTTCTTCAAGAAGAAGAACTATAATCTATTCATCACTTAATGAATAAGAGAAGATACTTACTAATAGCTTTTATGAAAGAAAGGACAGGCGTGGGAGATTGAGATGTGCAATAAAATGGGGCCATTTTACATATAGCTGAGATGGAGTTTCAAGGATTGGAGACAACTTGACTACAAATGGAGTTAAGAGGCACCTGCCTGGAGGCTGCACCGGAGGAGGGCTCAACAAAGGGACAGTGGTGGCTGTCCCTCAATCCCTCGCCTGGAGACCACACAGCTGTCTTTCTGTGTTTGCCTTTGGTACTTCTAGAATTTCTGTCCTGCTGCTGGGCCCAGGATGGTGGAGTAGGTAAACAGCATGCTCACCAACTCCCATGACCACCTCAAAATTACAACTACACTATAGAACAACCATCATTGAGAATCGCCTGAAGTATAACTAAGGACTTACATAAGAAGCCACCTCGAGACTAGTAGAAGGGGTGGAATGAGGGATAGGCTGGTATCACACCCATGTGTGGCAGTTAAAAATCAGGAGGGCTATCTAGGCTGTGGAGGTCTCCCCTGCAGAGTGAGGGGTCCCAGCCTCGCACCAGGTTCCCCAGCCCAGGGTTCCAGTGCCAGGAAGACAAGTCCCCATAACTTCTGACTGCGAAAAATAGCAGAGATTATGGCTGAGTGAGATGGAGGGTGTCCTGAATCTCTTAAAGGGCCTGCATACAGACTTACTTGCTGAAAGACTTTCTTTTTGAGCTCCTGTGCTGACACAACAGCTCAAGGGGTGCAGGTGACATGTGGGGTGGAACTGGATTGTCCGGCTCCGGGGTGATGAATGGAGAGGCAGCTTTCTCCCAGACAAAAACAATGGCCAAAGCCGTTGTTCCTTCATTGAGTGCTCCCCCACCTAGCCTGGTCACCAAGGCAAGTGCCACATTTGAGTTTCCATCAATCTGGTTAACACCATTTGTCCAATGCTGATGATTCCCTGAGACCATGCCCCACCCAATTTGCAGGCCTGCCCAAGCTGCTTCCAGTGCTTTTCCATACAAATGTCCTATCTTAGCTTATGTTGTGGACTTTCTTAAAATCTCTCAAAGGTTCATAAAACCCAAACAAGCAATTTCTAGCCTCAGCATGCCCTGTACCTTGCTAAGCAACCTCAAGCCCTGCACTAGTGGCAGCCAGCCTTAGTTCACAGCTTAGTCTGTCCCAGGAACCTCCGAGAACTCCAAGTGGGCTTGTGCACAAAGATCACTCTGTAGCATATACCCTGTGGCACCAGGCAAGGCACAGGGAACAACTGACCTTGGCCTGCAACACAGGCACTCTGAAGAGCTCTAGAATCAACACCACCGGTGGCCAGCTTCAGACGACACCAGAGCACCACTCAACCACCTCCACAAATGACACACCCAGAAGGCAGACTGGGCAGGCAACAGAGCCGTACTAGAGCAAATCCTGAGCTGTATGGTTAGCCTCTGCACAACAGCTACTCCATAGTAATAGTGGTCAGTCCTCACACCCAATCAGCCTGAAGGTCAATCCCACATACTGACGTGTAAACAGCAGTCAAGGCTCAACTGCAACAGGAAGGAACATACAACCCACACAAGTGATACAACTGGAGAACCTGGTTCAGGTGACCATGGAGACTGTGCCATTGGGCCCCACAACACAGCTATTACATAGCAGCCCTACATAATACATAAAAGCCAAAATGGGGAGATGAAGAATTATGTTCCAAATTAAAGAACAGAACAAAGCTCCAAAAACAGAACTCACAATGGAGACAAGCAATCTACTGGATGCAGAGTTCCATACACTGGTTATAAGGATGCTCAATGATCTCAGCAAAAACAGAGGAAACATAAAAATGGAGATAGAAAACATAACAAAAGAACCAGTCAGAAATGAAGAATACAATAACTGAAATAAAAAATACATTAGAGGGGCCGGCCGAGTGGCGCATTGGTTAAGCGCTGGTTTTGGGATGCCAGCGGCCCCGGTTCGGATCCCACATGAGGGCCAGTGACACTGCCCTCTACAGCTAACAACAGCTCCACCTGGAGCTGGGCTGTGCGAGCCCTGGCGATGATGTAGGCTGCAGCCCTGCTGCAGTGGACTGCCATAGGCTACAGTGAGTGGCCCGCAGCCAGCGTGAGCAGCTGGCAGCCAAGCGTGTGCTGCCAATAGCCGCGGTGAGCGACATCCAGAGGCCAGCGACCGATCTGCGTCATCCAGGAAGAGCGCAATGACGATACCAACAGTGAAGCAACATCCTCCGCAACTAAACTGAAGAACAAAAAGACAGCAACTTGTCTGTTCCCCTTCCCCGATTCCCCAATGCTGTTCCCCTCCACCAATTCCCCAATAAAATCTTTAAAAAAAAAAAATACATTAGAGGGATTCAGCAATAGATTAGATGAAGCAGAGGATTGAATCAAAGGAGAAGAAAAGATAAAAAAAAATTAATAATAAAATGCCAATAACTACATATCTATCAACAATTACTTTAAATGTTAATGGATTAAATGCTCCAATCAAAAGACTTTGGGTGACTGAATGGATAAGAAAACAAGACAAGAAAACATATGCTGCCTATAGGAAACTCACTCCTGATCAAAGGACACACACAGACTGAAAGTAAAGGGATGGAAAAAGGTATTTTAAGGGCCGGCCAAGTGGCGCGGTGGTTAAGCGCTGGCTTGGGAAGCCAGCAGCCCCGGTTCGGGTCCCACATATGAGGGCCAGTGACACTGCCCTCAAAAAAAAAAAAAAAAAAGAAAAAAGAAAAAAAGAAAAAGATATTTTATGAAAATGTTAAAAAACACACAAAAAAAACCAGGGTATTAATACTTAACACAAGACAAAATAGACTTTAAAACAAGAGACATAGCACAGTAATCCCACTTCTCTGTATTTATCTGAAGAAACCCAAAATACTACTTCAAGAAGACATGTGCATCCATATGTTCATTGCAGCATTGTACAATATGTATTATGGATATTACTCAGCCATAAAAAAAAAAAAGAATGAAATCTTGCTGCTGCAACAACATGGATTGACGCAGAGGATGTTGTGCTGAGTGAACTAACTCAGACAGAGAAAAATGAAAGCCATATTATTTCACTTATATGTGGAATCTAAAGAATAAAATAAATGAACAAACAGAACAGAAAGAATCAGATACAGAGAACATTTTGATGGTTGCCAGATGGAAGGGGATTTGGGGGTGGGTGAAAAAAGGGAAAGGATTAAGATAGACAAATTGCTAGTTACAAATTGCTATAGGGATATATAGGGATATACAGCATAGGGAATATAGTCAATAATATTGTAATAGCTAGGTATGGTGTCAGATACATACTAGATTTATCAAGGTGATCATTTCATATGCTCAATAAATATCTAATCACTATGTTGTACACCTGAAACTAATATAATATTGTATGTCAACTGTTAACTGAAAAATAAAAAGTACATTTTTTTAAAAAAGAAAAAAAAATGTAGCTAAGTGAGGAAAGAAAGATATCATTTATACTTTATGGCAGAGGAATTAACAGCTAATATAAATAACTGAAAGGGAGAAGAACTTTTAAAGAGAAATGATGTATTTGTTGTAGGCAGAGTGAATTTGAGATATTGACAGAACATCCTTGAAACACTGTCCAGTGTAAGGCTGGAAATGCCAATTTTGTAGTCAGGAAAAGAAGTTTGGTGTAGAGGTATGAATTTCAGTGTCATGATCACAGAGGTGATATTGAAGTTGTGGCACACTAGGAAATTTCCAAGGAAGAATGATGAACTTCTGAATATTGAGAAAATCAAAGGAATCCAAAGAAAAGGAAAAAGGAAAGGATTCTGAGGACTCCGGTGAAGTTGACAGTCAGTCTTTAAAGGCTCGTCATTGGTGTGTTTCAAGAGAGAAGGGGTGAGAAAATGGGAGGCGATGGAGCATCACGCTTTGGAACATAATTCCTGGGTTCAACTTCCAACTCCATCATGGGATCTTGGGCATGTCATTTAGCCTACCTGAACCTCTTTATATTTATAATGCCTGTCTCATAGGCTTGTCTGAGGGATAGATAATATTAGAAGAGTAGCACACATAGCAAGCATTCCATTCATGGATGTCATTGACTTTTGTGAAATCAATTTTAGCAAATTATTATGAAGAAGATCTTAGAGTCCAGAGGAAGAAGAGAAGATTAACACTATGCCTTGGGAATTTGAAGAAAAGTGTTTTTTGGATAAAAGAAAACTTCCAAGTAGCCCTGAGAAATCACCTGAGGTTAGATAACTTGAACTTTCTTTTCATTTTCCAAAATAAAAATGGAGAAAAATATATTTAATTTGGAATTGGAATATATGGAAGATAAACAGATATGGAAGACTATTAGGATGACAAGAACTAGCATATAATACTGGTTAGACTATCATTTTAGTGGTCCTTTTTCTCCAGTATCTTTGGAGCCTGGATCATTTGGTAAAAAGTTCAACGGAGTAAAGTACACAAGAAGTCTTAAAATTAGATACTAGGAAGTGGCTATATACTAGACATAAAAACTTGGTATCAGTAGATCTTAGAGTACTGAAAGTATAGAAGATTGTGTTCAAAAAGAGAGATTGCAGCATTCTGAGATCTTAGAAGTAAAGCAGTTTCGTATGTGATCTCAACACATCACTAGCTTTTTGAATTTATCATGTGACTATAAAGTGCTCATATCAGAGTGAGAAAAGTCAGCTCACTCTTTGTGGTTAGCTTTTGCTTTCATTATGGATATTCTCTTAAACGTGTGGATTATTTGTAGGAGGTTTTATATGCTACTTATCCATTTTTTGTGTGTTTTTTGTTGTTGTTTTTTTGTTTGTTTTTTTGTTTTTGTTTTTGTTTTTTTTAGAGGGCAGTGTCACTGGCCCTCCCATGTGGGATCCGAACCGGGGCCGTTGGGGTCCCAAGCCAGCGCCCAACCACCGCACCACTCAGCCGGTCCTACTTATCCATTTTATGACACTTAGCTTTTGACTATACCTAATATCTGTATCCAGTGTGCATGCATTCATTTAATAGAGCATAATTAGGCAGCAATACACATTGTAGACTGAGAACCAGCTAGTCAATGAGAGAGCTGTGGTCCACCACTTTGCATGGTGGAGCTCCCACTCTCACTGTCCCTCAGGCTATCCTGCTCATCCTACATGACTACTGCGTCACCTGACTAACTGGGAGTGCCCACGTGAGCTTGTGCATGAATATTAATGTAGCATATTGTATTAATCCTTCTTTAGGTCAAAACCAAATATATTGAGAATTTCAGATTTTTTTTTATACCCCAATGGATTCCTGTGTGTCCCCATGGGCTGGGTACATTCCATTTTGGAATCCACTGCTTTTGTAAAGAGAAATCTTGGAAGAGTGTTACAAAGGGGAGTGACATGACCAGGTGTCAATTTTTCATCATTGACCCAGGTTTAGCAGGTGAAGTCGTATTAAGAAAGCCAAAGGCAGGAAGGGCAGATAAGAGTTTATTGTTTGTTGGCCAGGCTAGAAATTGTGAGGTATGACAGGAGGGTTGATGTGCTGGAATGAATCTCAATGGTCAAGATTTGGTGAATGATTGGAAATAGTTATTGAGGTAGGAGAAAGGATGAAGGATGACTCTCTGGTTCCTAACTAAAGCACAATTTCTTTGTTTGTTTTTTGTTTTGTTTTAATAGATTTAGAACAAAGGGTGAATACTTCAATGCTATGTTAACTACTGGTTACTTTTTCAGGAGAAAAAAAAAGTCATCGGTATTGCTTTTCTTTCCTGATACCATGCAATATTTGTGGCAGTGTTTCCATTCATTCTATAAACATTCCCCTGGACCCAGATCTGAGCTAGACACTGATTCTTTGCAAATATCAAATAAAGTTATCTCAGGTCTACATTCAGTTCTTATTAATCATTTTCCCAAAATGGAAAGTGAATAATTTTTCATCATAAGATTAAAAGAAAGGATTGTCTTCCCAAAACATGGTAAATGTTCCATGGAAATGAGGTGACTTGCATTGTGTCTCTTGCATGGCGCTCACTGCTGCTGCATGTCTTGCCCTTAGCTGGGATGACAGCAGTTCAGTGAGCAGTGGTCTCAGTGACACCCTGGATAACATCAGCACCGACGACTTGAACACCACATCTTCAGTCAGCTCATACTCCAACATTACAGTCCCTTCCAGGAAGTCCACTCAGGTGAGACTCACCTTCTTTCTTTTTCCAGTGTTTCTGCCAGTTTTCTTCCCAAATTATTTTATATTCGACTTAAATGTAGCACAACCGCTCAATCTGAAATAATTGCATAATTGAAGCAGCTTGTGTATATATTTTTTCTATTGAATACAATCTAACCCAGAAAGACTTTTGTTTCAATGTCTCTCTTTATCATATTGATATATTTGTTTAAAACCTAACCTATTTTACTAGTCTAATTTTGAATAGTTCTTGATTAATTTTATGTTTACCTCTGAAATAAATTCCTGGATCCCTTGAGGAGGATAAATCAGGAATAGATATTAGATAATTAAGTTTTATCTTGTTTTATTTTTCCTGTTAAATTTGACATAGAAAATTCCTTCCCCTCTGGAGTGTTTAATTGGGGTTTTCTGCATATATTTATTCTGACATTCTCTAATATGTACAAGTGAGAATTATGTGGCTTAAATTAATGAAATCTAAATGAAGACACAGATAAAACTAGAGGATATTTTGGAATTCTTTTGAAATATAAATCAGTGCTTTTTTTTATCATTTAACTGAAAATACATTGCAGCGCCTTATTCACACTTCATAGATTTTTTTTCTGCACAAAGTTTTTCTGTGTTATTTTCTTCATAGCTGAAGACAGATTCAGAGAAACGTTCTACAACAGATGAGACATGGGATAGTACTGAGGAGCTGAAAAAAACAGAAGAGGACTTTGATAGCCATGGGGATGGTGGCGGCAAGTGGAAGGGTGTCCCCTCAGGACTTCCTGAAGACCCAGAGAAGGCTGGGCAGAAAGCTTCCCTGTCTGTTTCACAGACAGGTTCCTGGAGAAGAGGCATGTCTGCCCAGGGAGGAGCTCCATCTAGGCAGAAAGCTGGAACAAGTGCCCTCAAGACCCCTGGTAGGCTGGTCACTTGGCAGCTGTTGCTCAGCAGTGTTTTCATTTATTGTCTCCATTTGATCTTTGTTCTCTTTCATAATAGCTTTCTTTTTTATTAAATCATATTCTTTTTCAGAGTAAATTTCATATATGTATGTGTAAATTTCACATACGTTACCACAGAAATCCACATGAGTATATCAATCTAGGCATTCTCTAGCAAGCACTGGCAGAACTGGGGACGACTGAATGTCTTTATTTTGTCACAGTCATTTCTGATCACGTGGAACTAAAATTTGGCTGCCTAATAAAAATAAGATTGCTTTCATTCTGACTTCCTTATGAAAGTTTGGAATGCTTATGTGAAGTATGCCACAAACTTTCACTACCAACTCTAAGAGAGGAGATCAGTCACACTAATCTAGTGGGTTAGAATGATGTAGATTTGAAACATCATTTGTGAATTAGACTTTGAGAAAGAGTTCTGCCGAATTGTACAATCCTTTTCTTCTTAAGATTGTCTCCCTAATTTTTAAATGGTGCCTAATTTTAAATAGTGCCACCTGAAGTACTGATATAACAGACTACTCCAAAAATAATCATTTCACAGATATTCAAATGAATTCTTGTTCTAGCATTTAGCTTGATAAGATTACATGCTATCACATAAAAAGGAAGAGTTACAAGATATAAAATAACAATAAATAGCAAAATGATGTTTTCATTTATCTCCTTGATCTCCCATCACATTTCTCTAACAGCCATATTTTTCTAGCTTTTTACTCAATATATTAGAGTACATGCCTATTTAGATCTAAAACTATAATTAGTTAGGTGCTGAAGTAATATAAAGATGTATCCACATTTGGCACACTGTTAAAAGAAATATTATGAAATCAAAATGTGCAGGCAAATAAATTTGTGTATTTCTCATTAATTAGGGAAAACCGATGATGCCAAAGCTTCTGAAAAAGGGAAAACTCCCCTGAAAGGGTCATCTTTACAAAGGTCTCCCTCAGATGCAGGAAAGAGCAGTGGAGATGAGGGGAAAAAGCCCCCCTCGGGCATTGGAAGGTCAACTGCCACTGGCTCTTTTGGATTTAAGAAGCCAAGTGGAGTAGGGTCATCTACTATGATCACAAGCAGTGGAGCAACTATATCAAGTGGTTCAGCAACGCTGGGGAAAATCCCCAAATCTGCTGCTATTGGTGGAAAGTCCAGTGTTGGGAGGAAAACCAGTTTGGATGGTTCACAGAATCAGGATGATGTGGTGCTTCATGTTAGCTCAAAGACCTCTCTACAATACCGAAGCCTGCCCCGTCCTTCGAAATCCAGCACCAGTGGCATCCCTGGCCGAGGTGGCCACAGATCCAGTACCAGCAGTATTGATTCCAATGTCAGCAGCAAGTCGGCTGGTGCCACCACCTCGAAACTGAGAGAACCCACTAAGATTGGGTCCGGACGCTCAAGTCCTGTCACTGTTAACCAAACAGACAAAGAAAAGGAAAAAGTAGCAGTCTCAGATTCAGAGAGTGTTTCTTTGTCAGGTTCCCCCAAATCCAGCCCCACCTCTGCCAGTGCCTGTGGAACACAAGGGCTCAGGCAGCCAGGATCCAAGTATCCTGACATTGCCTCACCGACATTTCGAAGGTAAGAATGCATTAAATGATGCTGGCACAATACAAAATGCTGTATCTTAGAATATTTACATATGTATCCTATAGCCTATTTATTATATGTATGTATTATATATATTATATATATGTGTATTACAGTGTATACATATCCTATTACATACATATAATACAATAGACTATATATCGCCTAAGATATATATATATCTAAGATTCTAAGATATATATATATATATATATATATATCTTAGAATCTTTTATTCAGTTTCTGAGTACAATGAGTTCTAAGAAGCTGATTGTAATACATATAGCTAGCAAAAAAATGGTACTCATTTGGAGAAATGCTCAAATTTTTTGTTTCACTATTATTGTACTATTAGTAACACAAACAGCATTTATAAGAGACTTAAAAGCAGATGGCAATACCTAAGGATGATGAAAAAATAAAGGAATAGCTTGTATATGTCCATAGGTTTCCATCTCTTCTTTCCACAATTAAAAACAAAACAAAATGGGTCTTCATGACCGCTGGCATTTATTTCCAGTGTTCATTATCTTGCTGGCTCTTAATGAGTTGATGATCTTGAAGGTAGATGAAGTTGTGTTCCTTGTAACAGATTACATTGCCCAGATTTGTGCAGTTCCGTATCTTGACCTATTTACGAAAATCAAGGTACAAAATGGTTGACAGAATTTGAAAACAATAGGATGATTGGTACAGGATAACAACTAAGGAATGGGCTAGGATTCCTAACTCTTCATCAGCTTTCTTTGACATGAGTGGTAAGAAGCATGGCGTGGTTCCTGCACTGAGACTGTCTTTGGTGTTGAATATGTGAAGTTCTGCTCTAAGATATTACTGTTTTCAAATAGCAATATATCTTAAGTGACAGGAAATTACATACAGTTAAAGACTTGGGACAAATAGCTAAACCTCTCTGGGTCTATTTCCTCATTTGTGAAATGATAAGTGTATGATTTATAGTCCATTGCATGTTAAGTATTTTTAATGTTTGTCTTTATTATACTGATTAAACAAAGAACCTTGATTTCTGGGAAACAAAGGGTCTTAAAACATTTATTTTTACATTCCAAGCAATCTCAAATACAAGATTGTTTTAAAAACCTAGAGGGTATATTCCTTAGTAGAAATACTAATCCTGAAGAACTGGGTTTTTGAAATGTTGATTCTCAGTGGAAAGAAAAAACTATGGCTTTTTGTGAGAGTAAATATTTCTGGCACTTAAGTAAAAGCCAGTAGTGCCCTCCCGTGGCCCATTACCTATGAAACAATTTCTCATATTCGTCATAAAATATTTCACTATAGGAAATATGGATTTCATTGCAACTTACTTAGTAATCATTATACCATTACCTCATATCACTTTATTTCCATATTTACATAAATTTGATTATATCATCTTCATTTACAAAACTAAAATGTTTTCTGAACTAAGCTCCAATATCTGATTTAGCACTAACTATGCTTCAAATCACTAACAGAAATATGTATTTGAACAGCATTGGCAACTAGCGTAAAACCCTTGGCCTTTTTTTGGGGAAATACAGACAAACTGACATGTTGCCGGTAGTGTCCGATATTATTTCTAACCAACTATCTCTGTCTGACAGTCACTCAGGCCACCAGATATGCAATATAGCCTTCAAAACCTTGCCTTAAGCATCCCTTTTAAATTTTGAACCAAATGTGAAAATGAAAAAATATATGTATTTTTGTTATATACCGAATGCGTAGAAGTTGTTTCATTATAATGGTTCTGTAAATAGGTAACAGCAAGTTCAGTCAAACGCCTTCGTTTTTATGAAAGAGTCTCCTGATAATTTAAATTAAGAAAGCCAGGGATTGTCCTGCTTGATTTACTTTTGTTTCACCTACTTCCTCCAGCCCTTGGGTGGCAGCCCAGTATGGATTTACCCTGATGGTGTTATGAGAGATTTTTAGCAGTAGATTAAGAAGTTCAAGCTTATCAAGTTCATTAACATAGAGGCAGGAAGTGCTTGGTTGCTGGGTACACCAAAGCACACTTGGCTCTGTGTACTGAACCCGAAATATTAATGTGGATATTAGTTTTTGGAACAACTGAAGTTGTTATTTGTTTTTCTTTTAGGTTGTTTGGTGCCAAGGCAGGTGGCAAATCTGCCTCTGCACCTAATACTGAGGGTGTGAAATCCTCCTCAGTAATGCCCAGTCCTAGTACCACATTAGCACGCCAAGGCAGTCTGGAATCACCGTCGTCTGGTACGGGCAGCATGGGCAGCGCTGGTGGGCTAAGTGGCAGCAGCAGCCCTCTCTTCAATAAACCCTCAGACTTAACTACAGATGTTATAAGCCTAAGTCACTCGTTGGCCTCCAGCCCAGCGTCGGTTCACTCTTTCACATCAGGTGGTCTCGTGTGGGCTGCCAATCTGAGCAGTTCCTCTGCTGGCAGCAAGGACACTCCGAGTTACCAGTCCATGACTAGCCTCCATACGAGCTCGGAGTCCATTGACCTCCCGCTCAGCCATCATGGCTCCCTGTCTGGACTGACCACAGGCACTCACGAGATTCAGAGCCTGCTCATGAGAACGGGTAGTGTGAGATCTACTCTCTCAGAAAGGTGAGCTTTCCTGGAGGCACTGATGAAACCCCCTCTAGCCCCCCTCATGGTGCCTGGCCCCTCCCCCATTAAATCCCCTGGATTTCAGTCCGAGTACCAATTTACAAAAGGCCATAAAATTGATGAGACCGGGCCTTTTATTTGCTCCTATTACCAAGTTTGCAGGAGAAAAAAATCATTAAAGATAGGATAATTGGATAATTAGGTTTCTCAATATGAATGCATATATATATATATATATATATATATATATATATATATATATATATGGATGAATGGAGATATAGATATCTCCATTCATCCAATAGGCAATTTGAATAAAATTCAAAGCATGCATTTATGTATTGAATGATGTTTTCTTGAGTCATTTTAATAATTTGGCTTAAGCTCCAGGACAACACAGCTCTTTATGATAACTTAAGCATTTTTAAAGACCAAATTTAAATGGATTCTACAATTATGCTCTGAGCAATATGTTAATTTGCTTTATTAGCACTTCTATAGAAAAATTGCACGTGAATCACTGGGGAATCCTAGCTGAATTGGGAAAAAAGAATCAATTGTCTGATATGAATTCTTAGAGAAAATTATACTAACACCAGTGGCATTTTTAATAGGCTTCTTGAAAATGTATCATATTACATGGATTCCCCATTGGTTTTATGAATTTTTTTTTTCATTCCAAATGAAAACCATAATGAGACATTCCTTACCTAATATATAATATTTACCAAAAAGCATCAGTGTTGACCAAAATGGCTCTAGCTTCTCTCCCCTCTAAATCCCTTTCTCAGATATTTTAGCACTGAGTCTCCCTCCCAGGAAAATGTCTTAAAACTGCCACTTTTTTTTCCTAATGAAATGAATGCTATTTGTTTCTTGGCACACCTAAATCTTTCAAAAACAGTCTTGGTCACGTACCTTAATTGTATTATTTGGAAAAGCACTACTAGTCACTGAAAATACTTGATAGCTTTCACTAAATTTTTGTTCAATCTATTATTGATGCTGATATATTGCATTTTTTCCAGACTTCCAGCCTTACTCCCAAAATCATTTTTTTAAAACATCAGCTGAAGCCCTTATCTAGACTCTCACTCCAGTGTATCAGTTGTCCCTTAATCTGAGATTTTCCACTGCTCTTCCCTGTTCTCTTGCCTTTGCAAAAGGCAAATCAGAGCAAAATATTCCTACCATCCTACCTTATTTCCCACTCCCCTAACAATGGTAGATAAATAGCCATCCAGAATGAGACTTGCTCTTGATAAAAGAATTTTAGAGCTAACTGTAACAATGATGCTTGACAGTTCTTACAGTGGACTGCTAATTACAATATATATTTTTCCTCATTAAAACAAAACAAAACAAAAAAACCCAAAACTGTGCCAGGAGAAACAAGATGGGCAGCTGGGTGACGGAAGCTAAAATGTAGACACTTGCATCCATTTCCCTTTTGATTTCATCATTATAGACAGTATATATAAATATCAACTGCATATACAAAGAGACTGATATAAATACTGTTTAATTTTTGATCTAAGAAATTAGGCTTCCTACATACTGCCTCTTAGATTTGAGTTTCAGCACTTTCAAGGTAAATGGGTATCTTCATATGTCATTTTCAAAACTTCTAAGAAACCAATTATATTGAGACTATATTAACTAACAACCTACAGTTTTAATGAATGTATCTTAGAATGTATTGATATGTGAGGAATCCAAGTAGCATTTTTATAACCAAACCAAGCACATTACTAATAGGTTATTCTTTATTAACCAAAATCACCCTCCAAAATAGTGATTAATTTTTAATCATAAATGTGACTGCAACAGGTTGACCATTTAACCAACAATATATTTTTTGGCATTCAGATTAAAAACTCAAGTAACTGTTTGTAGCTAGGTAACCCACAAATCAAATCAAATGATAAATTGATAGTTTATAAATATAACAAAGATGCAATGCTTATAGTTTACTTGATTTATATTGTAGCAGAATCAATATCCATTTTCAGTATAGGAATATACTGGCAAATATATGGTTATTATTCCCTTTAAGCAAACAAACAGACCAGTTTTAAAACTGGGAATATTCTAATATTAAAAATAGCCAAATATACAATTTTTCTGAAATTAACTTTAAATGAACTAATTTTGAATGAGTGAATGTTTTCCCCTTGATTCTTAGCAAAATATATTAATGAATATGATACTGCAAAATGTAAAATACCTTCACAGGTATACTATGTGATATAAGTGTTAATTTGTTCCTTCCATTAAATTACTGTATTGAAATAATTTTTGATATAAAAAGTTGTACTTTTTCTTTCTTGGAAGCAAAATTGAAAGCAATAGCAGTTTATTCGAATCCTTTAAAGTACTTTCAAGAAAGTTTATGATATATTGAAGAGAAAATTAATATTGACATATTAAGCCAAGATCTCAGCTTAATTATAATTAAGCAGTTGGCAGAAGTTGGGAATGCTCAGGAAACCAAAGAGCCATACCTGAAAGGAAGTGTGCTAAAATTGTAAATATTTAACACACAGTAATTAGAGAGATGTCCAACCATTTACTTGGTTATCTACAATTTCAGAATACTTTATTTATATTCATATCCTAGTACTATGAAGTCAATAGTTTTCCATAAAGATTTTAATTTTTGTTGAAATTCCTCTTCATTAAACTATCATAAAATGCAATGAAATAATAAATAAGTGAATAAACATATAATAAAATAACTTCATTAACAATTTTTCCTCTAGTTGCTCTAGATCATTGGTGACCCTTGGGCCATAACCAGTTCACATTTGTTTTGTTTGTTTATTTGTTTTGTAACCTAATCAAACTTTAAAAATAATTTAAGTAGTAACTAACTTTAGAAGGTTCTGGCTTGTCTTTAAATGTTAGATCTTATAACCCTGCCTTCACTTTCCTGCACAGCATCTATTGGCCCGAGACAAACAGTGACTGTCATGTTCAGACTATTGACTAAAATCCCTATGTCAGTCATTTCTACTCCCTGCCTGGCCCTTGCAGGAATGTGAGTTTGTGACATTTCAGGATTTGTGGAAAGTGTCTATAGTATAAAATCAATAATATCCAGATTCAAAAAATATTTCTACTTAAAGTTTTAACTTATATTCATAAATTTAAATATATATTTTTTCTGATTTTTCTTTCATTAAATTATCTGTATATAAACATATTTTTATACAATTGATAACATTGACAAAACAATATCTATTTTCAATATTGTCTGCAATATTAAACTTTGATAAATGTACACACATGAAAGAGATCCTCTTTAAAATGATTTATAATCATATTAATGCTTTAGCACAATGTATTTTATATTTAAAGGTTCCTCATATTTGTTCATTGTGAGTGTTTTTTGTTTGTTTATCCACACTATTAAAAAAAAATTTCTGTAGTCAGGATATATAGTAGAACTGGCCTCTACAGAATATAGTAATTACCTTATATGGACTTTCCCAATAAAAATTAAAGTTGTATAATATGTTCTTTGGATGCTTTCTATTGCAGTGCTAAATAATGGAGTACACACAGAAGAAAACATTTTAGCTTTGATTTTGAGTGATTAAATTTCAAGTCAACATGTTTGCCTTCACGTTATTATCATCCCCATTATGCATACCCAGTGTATTTAATTTTAATCATTTGAGGTTCTAATAGAAGAAAGTTATAATTCTGCAAATATAAATTAATTTTATTCCTTGGTTGTCCACATGCCAGAGAATATAACATAAATGCCTGGACTTGTTCTGCTTGGTTGTTAAAACCCGCTTTCTCTATTTTTACAGAGGCCATTTCTCATTTTCGCCAGATGCATTCTTTCACCCCGTTCTACAAGCAACTGAGAATTCTTTATAGAGAGACTGATAAAATTTATAGCCTGTTAAATATCTGATTTATAATTTCCAAAAATTATATAGTTTAATTTCATTCAAATAGTTAAATAAATGATGGCAGAAACACTTCAAGCAGATATTTATTATATATTACTTTTCTTCTTTTATGTGTAAATGAGAATAAATCTGCTTTTATTTATATTAAAAATAATTTGAAGACAAAAATAAATATTAAACAGTTTATATCTCTTCTGCCCATTGAAACTTGTTAGTTTCACTTAAGTAGAGCAGATCTATCTCATTTCCACCTCTATGGTTCTCCTGCATGTGAAATTATAGCAGAAGTCTAGTCAGTTGCATGGGGAGGGAAAAACTAGCATCGCATTAGATAAATAGAGTCTAGAGAGGAATTAGGCTAATATATGACTTCATCTATCTTCTAATAATTCTGTCTCTAAATTATAATTGAATGGAACCGGTTAGAAAGGAGCTCATATGTGTTGCAACAGTGGACATCTGGTCACTTTTGGTTGTCTTTTTCCAAGCAGTTAAGCATTAAATATGTGTTACAAAAAGTTTATTTTGTGCAGTTCATAGAGAGAACCATTTTTATTAGATGTATAATTTGGAAGTTTTGTTTACATTATGTCCTTAGGGGTTTTCTTTGTTTTAACAGCATGCAGCTTGACAGAAATACACTACCAAAAAAGGGATTAAGGTATATATTTCTCTCAGCACAATTGCTGCCTTTCTCTGTTGTTACATAAACTTTGTGTGCTGTCTTTCTTCCTCTTTCTTTGTTTGTTCGCAATGAAGTACCTGACATTGAGAATGAAATCACTTTCAATCTTGATGTTTTCTCAGGTCTGAGGAGTAGGTGAGATAGCGCTCAGGTAGAGATGCTCATAGAAGCCAAGCTTCAATAAATTAAATCCAATCAAGTAAATACCATTTTGGGGGGCAGCAACTTTTGATAATATGCAGAACTCACTTCTGAAAATTAAAATTAACTTCCCTAAGTTTTGTATCTTGGAGGTATATGCTTGCAAAACCTATCGTCTACCGATGTGGCCAGTTAATGTTGAAAGGGTGCTCTAATTTGAATCAAGGAAAACATATTTTCATCATCAAAGGATAAATACTGTAATTAAGGTATGAATTCTTAATGAATCCTTTTGGTAAAAACTCAAAAGAGTTTTGTTTTTCAAGACTGCAAGTGTCTATCCCATCAATTTAAATATGAGTTAGTCTAATATTACATAATCTCACAGTAACTTTTCCATTCATCATTGAAAAATGTAGTGAAAATTTAATTCATGGCCAACTTGCACTGCATACTTTTATCTGAGCAGGAGATATAGAATGAACTGCTAATAGAGCTATAACACGGTATGAAGTTGACTGCTCTTGGGTGCTAAGATTCTGCTGACTCTGGTGAAACTGAGCACTGGCCAACTAGGACTTTCCACATTATCCCTTTTCAGTTCCTTAGCAATAACGAACAGCTTGTAACTATTCCATTTCATGATTTTGTTCCAGAAATGTATTTTCTAAAAAAAAAAAAAAAAAAAAAATGAGAACATTTCTCCATCCTTTTTAAAAACAATCCACACATGATGTCAAGTGGCATTTTAACCGAATAAATATTTTTCCTTTAAAAAAAAAAAGAGCTGTTAATTTATGTCCATTTCCTATGCCTTTCTGTGACCATCACTCCAATTCCATTGGCTTCTGGCCTACCGCTGTCCACCATTTTTAGTCTGTTTTTATCCTTTTTACCTCTCTCCAAGCACTGTGCTTTTGAATCCTTCTCAATTAACTTGGCTGTCTGCTCATTGCTGCTGATTTTCAACTATGTATCTCACAAAAGCAAAATGTTCTCTTCAAAATTCTTTTGTTTTTTCCTGTGAGATTCAAACAGATGGTGTCAAATCATCTGGAAGAACTGAGCAATTATAGATTCAATCTGTTTGAGAATGTTGCTCAGTCTGAATCGTAAGCTCCTCTCAATTGTTTTCTTGTCCTGGTATTGCCTTGCCCCTTTGAATGTGCTTAAGTGCCTTAGCTGTGCTGTTTTGCAGATATACCCCATCATCTCGGCAGGCCAACCAAGAAGAGGGCAAAGAGTGGTTACGTTCTCATTCAACTGGAGGGCTGCAGGACACCGGCAGCCAGTCCCCTCTGGTCTCCCCTTCAGCCATGTCATCTTCTGCAACAGGAAAATACCACTTTTCAAACTTGGGTAACCTATTCTAAAATATTAGTGTCATCTCGTTCCTTTCCCCACCCACCCTCACTGTGGTTACATCTTCTCTGTCATTTCTCCATAAAAATGATTAGAGCTCTGGTGTTGCTCCATAAAGGTTGTTCATATAAAGAGGAGATAAAGGCCCTAACAGTGACTTCCATTTCTGTGATTGCTTTCTGTTCCTGAAATCATTCTCAAACATGGTGCAGTTTATTGCTCGTGACAGCAACTTGACATAGGTTATTTTATAGTTGGGGATCCAGAGGGGCACACTGGTCACATGACTGGAAAAGAAATCCCACCACTCTTAAGAAGCAGAGGCAGCAATTGATTCCAGAGCACCTGACTTCAAGCCTAGGGGTCATCTCAGAGTTCTTAAATGAGTAAAACATCTTATTTTTTTCTTAAAAAATTTTTTTTAAATCCTTGTAATAAAACTGATCATATATTTGTAGAAAAATATAAATAATTATGATGAAAAAATATATGATTTTCTGACTCTGAGATCAGTTCTTTTACCATTTAAAAGTTAAAACTCTCCTTAAAATGCATATGAGAATTTGTGTTAAGATAATACCCTGTGAACATTTTTGGATAAATGCAATGAAAAATACATGACAAAGTAGCTTAGGCATTGCATTACTTTCTGCCTAATATAATTTATATGAAATATAAAATGATTTGCATAAATGTCATAGAAAACACAGGGACAAGTAGCAAAAAATGAAAGAAGTCTAAACATTCTAGTTATAATTTCATAGACCCAATGCTATTAAAAATAGATCTCTATAAAGTAATATATAAAGTATTGTCATTATTTTTTTCTCTTTGCACTTGAAAAATTTTTTTCTAAAAATGGACCCACAGATTGTCCAAATTCTTCAATAATTTCGACTTTTCAACTTTATGCTCTGTTGGAACACTCAAGGCTATTTCTTTTCTGTTTTAACTCTCCTTGCTATGTAGAACAGAGCTTCTAACAATGAAAAAGAAGTTTTGTCATGGTTCCACATGAGCTAATGAATTCATATCAAACACCAAATTTTTATATTTTTAATTTTTTTTTTTAATTAAAGCTTATTGGGCTGTCAATGGTTAGCAAAGTTACATAGGTTTCAGGTATACAATTCTGTACTACATCATCTGTATATTGCATTGTGTGTTCACCACCCAGATTCAGTTCTCCTTCCATCACCATATATTTAATTCTTTACACAGTAATGAGACTTTTTTGCCTCAAAATGGAAAAAGATAGTGTAACTTTTATTTACTGTGAATTGTAGTTATGAAACAACAAGAAGCTGAAAACTCTGGTGTCAAAAAAAACATATTGAAGATATTTTATAAAGTCATGGGAATATGAAACAAAATCTAATTTTTTATGCAACATCTGACACAAAACCAAATCACAGAAATGTTACAAGTTTGCTTGGTATTGCATATCTCCCATTAGTGTTCTCATTCATTGGCATTAATTTGACAAATTGACTCATTACTCCATTATTTCCCCATTGTTATTATTCTGGTTAAATTCATCTATTCCATTACTATCTTGATAAAAATGCTTACTTTCTATGTCTGACCTTCACAAAGTCATTTAACCTCAATTTTCTCATCTGTAATACCTAGGTCATATTGTAAGGAATGACTGCTCTATCGTGTGCAGAGGCTCAGGAGAGTAAAAGACTTGATAGTCTCAGCTACATCATCATTTTATTGGAAAGCATGTCTTACACTATCAGACACAATTACAGATTTCAAATTGATCTTACTGCCTGTACTCTCATATCCCCCAATATTTTCACCGCTTGGGACATATGAAGGAAGGAAAACCTTCTTATATACATCAACACATTGTCATATGTCTACCCAGATTTTATAAGCATATTTGTTTTCAAATCAGATGTTATAAGATCCATATGCTATATAATTTTACAAAAGAAAAAAAATGACCAATTTTGAAAACATGAAAATTATTTGTAAAGAGTTTTGATTGTATTTCTAGATCACCTGAACTTATAGTTATTTAGCAAGAAAGTGGGTACTATTAAAATACAACCATAAGTAATAGTTACTTTATTATTCATTTAAAAAATAAATCATATATAACTATTTGCCTTGAATATGAATAGCATTGTTTTACATTTTACTTAGGTCATTGGCTTGTTTTCAATTTGGTAGTTATCTTTTCTGAATGAACAATAGATAAGTGATTATTACTTTGCAGTTTAGTTGCAGTGTCCACGCTTTCTTTATCTTTATTTTATAACCATTAAAATGTTAATACCTAAAATGTTTAGAAATATTTCTGTAAAAGAAATCATACCTCACAAATGTTAGAAATTTAAGATCTCTGCAATTATCTCTCTATCAGTAAACTACTGTGAGCTACTGCCAAAATAAACTATGGTTTGTGTGTAGCCACTGGCAGGATAGCTATAGGAGAAACCATTTCTGGTTGGCCTAGTGGCTCAGTTGGTTAAGAGCTCTCTCAAGAGTGCAAGCTGAGCTCTGAGCAACAGCAGCTCAATCTCGAGCCTGAGCTGAGCTGCCGCTGAGCTACCAACAGGCGGCAGGATGGCTCAGCTAAAATTTTAAAAAAAGAGAGGGAGAAACCATTTCTTGAAAGCATATCAGAATATACCTTATGTAAACAAAATGCATTTTTGGATGAAACTTCATTTACTATTGATCACAGTTCTGATGAGGCATCTGAAACCCGGTGAGACTCATTGTCATCTTTCCATGAGTGATCATAATTGCTGATTCATTTTTCCCTTTGTGACAAAGGTTGCCATGTAGACACATTACTATTAACGTGTACTTCCAAATTCTCTATATTTGATAGACCCTTTTGCATACTGAGTGATGTTTAAACATCGTTGTATGGGAAATTTCTATGTTTTTGCTTTCAAAGTACTTCCACCTTGAAAGTCTTTGTACCCCGTCTCTATATTCACCCTTCAAACTGTTCAGAAATCACCCCTTTCTTTTCTAGTCAGGGAAGTCTAGAATCTGATTTGGAAGAGGCCTACATCAAAACTCAAAGTGACTGGGAGCCTTTGCCTGGAAGCTTTGAAAGGGTCTTCTCAGGAAATTGAGATTTCTTGTTTTTTCTTTCTTTGTCAATTTTGCTTTTCCCATTAAAGTACTGGTATTCTTCTCTTAAAAGAAACCTGGGGCCGGCCGAGTGGCACGTTGATTAAGAGTTGGCTTGGGATGCCTGCTCTGAGCAGCAGGGCCTCTGTTTGGATCCCACATATGAGGGCCAGTGACACTGCCCACTACAGCTAAGATGGTGAACAACAGCTCCATCTGGAGCTGGGCTGCCATGAGTCGCCAGTGATGGCGTAGGCTGCAGTGCGGCTGGCCAGCAGCTGGCATGCACTTTCGTGAGCTGCCGTTAGCCACTGTGAACGGCCATCCAATGGCCAGCGAGCCACTGCCTCACCCGGGAAGAGCATAATGATAATACAACATGGGCCAGTGAAGCAACGTCCTCCACAACTAGACTGAAGAACAAAAGGACAGCAACTTTTCTGTTCCCCTTCCCTGATTCCGCAACATTGTTCCCCTCCCCCAATTTTAAAATCTTAAAAAGAAACCTGCAGACTTTAGGAAGACATTCTTGTCTTTGTATTGGCCAGCAGAAAATACCGTGTTATTATATTTCTAGCATGAACAGTAGAGGTGGCTTGCTGGTTTTCTTTAATATTGCTTGAGAAATTGACATACTGCTTGTCATGAAAGTGCTAAAAGTAAAGAATGACTGCACTGTAACTTTTATTGAACATTTCAGAGGCAGGCTCTTGGCTTGCCTTAAATAGGGTCACCCTATAAATTCATGTTTCCATAAGAATTGGGGTCACGTTTTCACTTTCTATCAACCTATTGTTTTCATCATCCATGCCCCAGAATAATAGGCTATATGTGCTTTGTTTTTCAGTGAGCCCAACCAATCTATCTCAATTTAACCTTCCTGGGCCCAGCATGATGCGCTCAAACAGCATCCCAGCCCAAGACTCTTCCTTCGATCTCTACGATGACTCCCAGCTTTGTGGGAGTGCCACGTCTTTGGAGGAAAGACCACGTGCCATCAGTCATTCGGGCTCATTCCGAGACAGCATGGAAGAAGGTAGGCATGGGGAGAAATAAAGATGAAGTTACTTTATTTAACTCTGAGATGAAAACTGTCACATCACTCACAGCTCCAGGATTCCTGAAGAGTAAATAAATGAGTAAGTATAACTCACATTTGAGAAGCCCTGGAGCTTAGAGAATTTTTAGTCTGTTTTACCTTTTGTTTCTTTATGCATTTGGAAATATGCCAGAAATTGTTTAGATGAATATTTGACTATAGAATAGTTCAGAATAAATTCAATGTTCTCGTGCAAAAATTTGCATAGTTTTAGAGACTGTTTGGCCTTGATGGATCAAATATCAGAATGAATGTCTTATTTGATATCTCGGCTAAAGAACCACAAAGACATATGAAGCAGAATAATTATCTTACAAAACTACCACAAGCTGCCGACTTTTTCTCAGAACCTCCCTCTTGTGTTAGTTTTTATCATATCATTTTCAATTTCATATTGTAGCTGCTTTTTGCTTTATAAGTGATATTTCCTTTTTCAGTGCAATAAAATTCTCACTTGTCCTAAGAAATGGCTTTGTAGTTATAAAGTTCTAGGTGAATAATTTATAATAAACCTATTTGAAAATCTCAGGAGGCTTAATTGATATTCAAATGCATATAATTTTCTAAACTATGTAACCTCAAGTGTCAAATTTGATAATAATATTTAAGAGATTTTTCCACTTTGATTTAATGAATTATTTTTAAGTATCCATTAAGGAAAATTGTGACACTCATAAAGCATATCAGCTAAAGATAAATTAAAGTAAACCTAGATGTTCAAACTGATTAGAATAAAACCAAACATAAAATCAGCCTTACTATCCTAGCCCTTAATAATTATGTATATAAGAAAGGACTCCAAGTCTTGAAACATACCAGGGCTTAAGCTTCTGTCTGCTCATCCATTTATTTGTGGTGCCAACTTGGGCAAATCTTCCTAACTTTATTACCCCAATTTCTGCATCTAGAATTTCACAGGTTTGTCATGAGGATGAAATTAAAGTACAGAATAGGTTTGTTCCTCTCTCTTTCCTCTCCCTAACTTTTTATTTAAAGTATCTTCTGAGTAAAGGCATAGGCGGCTTTGAAAATTAGGTCATGGTTTTCAGGTCAGCACTGTATATTTAAGGTGCTGGCACTAAATCAGTTAACCACAATCACCACAACTTTGGGGGATATTAACCAAACCACTGAGTTCACCACGACAGAGAGTGAATTATATACCCTGACAGTCTGCTGATTGATGTAGTATAGATGGACAAAAGTATAACTAACCCGAAATGTTAAGTCATTGCTTTTCTGAAATGGGTCCATCACTCTCTTCATAGATAGGCCTCTTATAATACTGTAAAATTTTTCTGAGGGTACCAGATGACTTTCTTGAGTGCCTCATTTATGCATAGAGTGCTGTTCATATGCTGGGGAATTCTGGCTTTCCATGTATGACGATTAAATAATCTGAATTGTTGGCTACAAGCCTGAGTGGGCAAGATGGCTTTTGGATGGCCGTTCATGGAGTGCTGAACTATTATAATTCTTATATTGTGGTCTAGAACCAAGGAATTATATGGACTAGAAAGATGGAAGGGACTTTATCGGTGGCCCCTGACCACTTCTCACAGTGAACGATGAGGAAACTAAGCCACAAATATAAAGTCATAGACCTATAAATATTAAGTGATCGTAAGTCATACAATAAAGAGTAAGCATCAGAAAAAGACAGAAAATGAGATCTCCTGATTGTTTGTCTTCCTTCCTTCTTGTACAACATACTAGTTCATACCAGTGTTAGTATAGGTTGGGTGAATGTGCTTTTTTTTTACATGACTAGAATTTTGTACGTCTCATAGAATGGGAGTATTTGCACAGTGTTCCCAGTCCTCGGCAGACCAGGTTATATACAAGTATTTCCCGTGTGCTCTTGTAGTACCCAATGCATTGCCCTTAATAATACTTATAGTACTCTGTTATAATTATCTTGTTAGTTGTGTACCTGCCTACTTTTTTTTGAGCTCCTAGGATAGTGATATTCATTTTTGTAGTCCCAGGATCTAGCAAGGACCTGTCACATAGTGTGTGTTAACTAATGTTTGTTTAATGGATGAATAGCAGAAATAATTTTCTATTGTCCCACAAAGAAAACAAGGACTTTCCTACAAATATAATTAAGCACAATCTTATCCACATTGGATGTGCAGAAATATAAAGTAGTCCATTAATAGTTTGAGATAAAAGACAATATGCAATTTCCATTCATAATTTCAGTGACACACCACCTTGATACAAGTAGTTTTCTATTACTATGATACATGTAGTTTTCTATTACTGAAAGTACAAAAGAAACAATAATTCTGTATTTAAAAAGGCATAATCATCACAGAGAATGTTGGATAAAATGCTTATGTCCCTGAAAATATATGGGGAAAAAGATTGAAAATGATGTTTATTGTATAAAAATGAAATCAAGTAAATAAAATAAAGTTTTATTTAAAAGTTTATGGCAATTTTAGTTCAGGTTTTGATGACTTTCTGATTATTAATTATATGGGAATTTACTGTAGTTTTTGGTATGTGCCAAGCATGTTTGAAGGGCTTGACTTGTCAGCTTTTCTTTATAAGATGATAAAGAAGGTACTTTGGCTGGGGGGAGGTATGGGATCTTTCCATGTCTCAATGTTTGATCTCCAAAAAATGACAACAAACATATTCTCAGATTCTTATATCTAACAGTTATTACTTTATTTCCCAATTCTTCACTTTTTAGTAAAGGCCTGGTGTTTCTGAGCATGCATTATTTTACCTCTTGTTTTTTTTTGCTTTCTCCAGTTCATGGCTCTTCATTATCACTGGTCTCCAGCACGTCTTCTCTTTACTCCACAGTAAGTATTGGATGTTAAGAAAATGTTTCTGCCTTAGCCAAGCACACAAGTGATTAAATATATTGGCATTTACACAGAAGTTGCACAGTGAAATGAGAGTGTGTTCTATGCTACTGCAGACCCAATAAGCTGGCAGGCAGATGCTGTACGAGCTCTCCTGTGGTCCACTCACTGTGCTTCCACTTAACTTTGGTGTACGCACTATGATCAATAAGTGGAAGGAAAACTGAATTCCATAAAACCTGTTGGGGTATATTGACTGGTTTTCCATATTTTCTCCACTTTATTTTTGTATTTAAAAAATTTGTTTTGAGAAAGACTGTGTCAAAGGGTGAAGGCCTAAGAGGCTTAGAAATTTTTTAATATTTTCTGAAATAAAGTGTGATTTTTCCAACTTTATTTCTTAAGAGAGAAATGCAAATCTGTCAACTTATTTTCCTAGTATGTGAAAATATATTTCATTTTTGCCTATGTGAATTTTATATCTACTTAATATAAGTTCATCTTTTAAAAAAAAATAGTCTAAAGAAATTTATGTTTTACCAGAAGTTTCCTTTCATCTTAGGTATAGTGAGGAATAGTTAGTTCAATGAATCTTACTGAGATTTCGGTACTATGAATAAACCTTAATCCTCCATTGAAAGGTTCATGAAAAGTTCACATCCCCAGCTGTTAACTGAGCAATTAAGGATTAAGGGCAATATTAACTTGTTTCATTCATTTTCATTAGGTTCAAATGTCATGTCCCTCTTTTATAAGTGCATCTTCACATTTATTGCTTAACAGTTACTCAAAATCAGACTGTCATTGGCAGAGACAATATTTTTTTACCATCTCCCCTTTTAATAATTAAAATTGCCAAAAGATTCTATAAATGAAGAAATCCCTGTTAATGTTTAGATAATCTACTGTGTTAAGCTAATGGATACAGAAGTGAGAAATTTGAAAATGTATTGGAAAAAATGAATAAGAGAAACATGTAAAGACTTCGAGTTCCTCCAGTTGGGCCAGTGCTGCTGCTTATCTGGGAGATGAAACCATTGTAACTGAAGTCTCTATATAATGTCAAAAGATGCAACATCATTATAATCATATTTTAAATACGTACAAATACAACATTTGGATAAACTACCTCCATGAAGGCTAAGAAAAGATCAAGAATTTTTTAAAAAGCACGGGTTGAAGAAAAACAGATGGCTAATTAGTATCTACAAGAGTCCAACAGATCTTTCTGTAATAATAAAAATGTTCTATATCTTCTTTGTGTAATACAGTAATCACATGTGGCCATTGAATATTTGAAGTGTATCTGCTATGACAGAGAAACTGAATTTTTCATTTTAATTAATTTTAATTTAAATAAGCACATGTGCCAAGCGGCTACTATATTGGATATTACAGGTTTATAGGGAACAAAGTGGATGCATTTAAAAAATTCTAGATATGTTTTTTATATATATATATATGTGTATATATATATATACATATATATGTATATATATATATACACACACACACACAGATATGATATACATATAGTATATATATATATATCTGTCAAAATAATAAAGACAATGAGGAAGCATAGATGAGAAGTATTAGGAGTACAATATGAAATGGAAACAGATTAAAGTAAAGAGACTATAAAAATATTCATAGGCCAACATTTAGAGATGAATTAGGTCCTCATGTTAAGTGTGAAACAGATGGATAAAGTGATCGAGCCACATCAGAAGGTGAAATAATTAGGAAATTAGGAAATTTAAATAGTATTAGAGATAATGGAAATTACATACTTGAATTGACAAATAACCTACAGTAAAAACAATTCAAAAATGCATATTTGGGGGACTAATAACGAGAAAAATCAAAGTTGCTGAGTCATTCTGTCTCTAACCTCCCTTATCATGCACTGAGACTTAATTGGCAATGATAAAATATCTGTGAAAATGCTTTCCAAACCATGAAGTGAAAAAACAATTTATCATTATGTTTCATGCCTTCTTAGGTACTTTGGATACACATTTCATTGTTTGCATTCCTGCCTGACTGTATTAGTAATTATTGTGTGATATCAGGCAAGTTGCTAAATTTTTTTGGACTATACCTATAAAATAAAATTGGAAGACAACAGACACATCTATGCTATGGTTTTCCTGCAATAATTAGAGGAGACCAGGGGCATTGTATGCCATAAATTATGAAAACATTGTGAAGAACACCACTCTAAGAAGCACCATGTACATCGTAGTCTAATTATGGTTGCATTTTCTGAAGTTGTGCAGTATACAACTAACACACCTGTGCATGGCGTTCCTTTATAAAATAATTAGTGTTTAAGGGGGAAAACTTTTCTTTTTCTGCAAGAAGATTAGGCACTCTGTCTTCTTATTTGGTAAAGTATTCTTATTAAACATGGGTATAAACCATATTTACTCTAACACTCTCATTTATGCAATTTATGGAATTACACATTTTACTTAAAAATATTACAACAAACTAGCAAGGATGGCTTGTTACAGAGAACCTTTACCTGTAAAATCATCCATCTAACAAATCCCATTGGAAGGGTTCTTTCTTCATATGTAGCTCTATTAATGTCTCTACCAATTGTAGTTTGGTGAAATTTTTCAAGTGTATCTTGCTATAAAGTTTTGTAAAAAATAACCTTCTACAATTCCTGAGCAGAAAGATTCAGGGAAGTGGCACATTGGCTGGAAATCATAGACCCAAGCTATTGCCTTTGACAAACTTAGAGTTTGTGTGTTTCTATTTTAATCTAAACCAACACTGTGCAATCTGGAGCTTGTAGCTAAAATTACAATTTTAAAAATATATTTTAAAAGTAATTAGAGACTGTAAAAACACTGAAATGAAATTCCTCTAGGTTTCCAGTTACCTGGCATTGCCCTCTTTAGACACTGACATGTGCCTTCAGGCAGTTCCCAGCCTCCACCATCTCTTCTTTTCTTCCTGAAGTTGAGTTTGGGTTGTTAGTTATTATTGTGTTGCTGCATTTCTCATAGAAAAGAAGTATGCCTCATTATCCCTATATTTATGAAACAATGGAAATTAAAAGATAACGTGAGAAGGCTATGTGATTTTATTGTTAGTACTCAGAATGCTTTTTGTTCTTTATATACCTGGTCTGTTATGCATTTACATTTTTTATTCTTGTAATAGTTGTTTTCTGATTGACTGTGTATTAACTTTATTGAACCTGATTTTTACTAATTTGTGTTAGTTTAATAAGAGCAAGGGCCATGTTTAGTTCATGGTGGATTCCTTTACTAACACATAGTTAATGCTAACGTAAATAATTTTTTAATTAATAAGCTTGAATGGATGAATGAATGGCCAATTAATAGCTTACAGGATAAAGAATCATCTGATATATTTTTATTTAGAGAAGGTTTTTTATATTGTTCACCATCCTTGAGAACATTGGGCCTGCTTAAAAACCATCATTTAAAAATAAAATGTAATCACATTCCATCGTGTTATCTTTAATCCCATGCCTAATCCACTGAAAAAAAAAGACAATTAATATTCTGGTTCATTGCTTCAACTTTAGGGTAACAACTACTCAGCATTCATAACTAAGGGGATGAAAGAAGGCAAAGATTAAAGAAGAAGGTAGTTCTGAAAAATCAGCAATGAATAAAGTCATATATAGCATATATGGAATTAATAAGGAATAACTATGCTTATAACTAGTATATGTAATATATTCAGGGCATTTTTAAAGAAAAAAATGCGTGATTATTTCCTGACTATTTAAAAAAATAGAATACATCGCATGCTTTAAATACACAAATTGTTTATTGAGTATCAGTTTTATATAATCTTAGCAAGCCTAGAAGGAGAATTTGGGAAGAATAAACTGGCAATAAATATGCAAAGTGCTAGGGAAACTCAAAAGTCATAGTTAATTGTGCCATATGTCTTAAGACAAACAACTCCCAGCTTTCTTTTGGTTTTATGAAATTTTTATTTTAAAATTTCTTTCCTACTTCTGATTCAAAAACCAAACTATATGAAACCTTGAAAATATTAAAATTAAAAGAAACAAATCTTCATCTAAAAACTAAAGTTGCGATGTGAAATATTTAAGCTTTATGTTAGGATTTATTTTTAAACAGTTTTCTTGAAGTCTATTAGGATTCTGCTATTTAACCTTCTTCCATCTAACCACTGTATTACTAACTATACATTATTTTTAAAAGTAAAGAAAGATAGGAAAGACAAAACTCCAGAAGTGCTTATATTTGTATTATAAAACTCCAGAGGTGCAAAGTATTTCGATGTTTACTTTGTTTTATTTTATGATTTCCAGAGGAAAAGGAGATGTAAAAAGTGGTTCATGCATATCTGCATCAATTAATCAGGAGGTTGTTTTTCAGCTTTGGACCTGCTTAAGGCAATGAGCAGTCTTGTACCGCTGAGCAATATTATACATTCCCCAGCTTTTTCCAGAATGAGCGAGCTTCCCACGTAATGGTGCACATAACTCATATCCTGGCATTTCGCAGCCCAGCACAAAGAAGAAAAAGAGAGCTAGGAGTTTTCAGCATCTGAGGCCAAAACACTCTGCAAATTCTTCCCGCAATCCTCATTTCCATAATCCATATAGCTAAAGATGTTTGTTGGCCACTTTATCACCAACTTCACACTGGATGTTCTAGTGTTTTGCTGACTTGCAGCCAAATAAATTTAATTAAGTATTATTAGGAAAAGAAAAAGGATATAGAAACTAACAACCTGATTTTCTGTGGTTATCAATAGAGGTCAATATTTTCCCTCCAGCTCTGTTTGGCATTCTTTATAATCTTTAAATCTCAGAACAAAATTCTGGCTCCTAAGTCTTGGCTGCAGATCCCTATACTTTAATGGAGTCCATTTCCTACAATCTGAATTTTTTAAATCCAACATTTTATTTTTTCCTATATCTACCTTTTTAAGAGTATAATTTTAAAACTATTTTATTTTTTGTTGCTTATGGTCTGAATCTTAAAAGTAACACTATCTTTTAATTATATCCTTTGCTTTTAAGGCATATTATATATCCATGAATCAAATAATTTTTAAAAATACTATATGGTTTATATATAAAGAAATATTCATCTGCAATTCTAAAGGCTCCTATTTTTACTGTTTTAATTTAACAATATTATACTTTTTACTATATTATGTTAGATCACATTTTAAATGCACAATATAATGATTTACTCATATATACTTGTGAAATGAATTGACATGGATTATTTATAGTTAAATTCTTTTGCATTCTCTCCTTTATAGGCTGAAGAAAAGGCTCATTCAGAGGTAAAAACATAACATTTTTATATTTGACTACTCTAATATGCATTTATGATGAAATGAGTGCTTCTGCCACTAGAGGACTCTGTGATACAATAACATAACTATAGCACTGAGAATAGCAATAACAGTTAATACAAAATCTTGAATATTTCCTCCTAAAAGAAAATGAAAGGTGATTTTTATTAGCAAACTCACCTCTTACGTTCTAGATTGGAGTCTTAGCTCAACAGCTAATAAATAGTGTCTAGTAGTAAGCAGTCATTAAATCTTTGAAGAATGAGTGAATGTTTGATCTTTGTATTTTTTGAGTTTCTTTTCCCCACTGCCTGTGAGATTCACTGCATAGAATTAAGGAAACTTGAATTTTAGGCCCCACAACACAAGCTACCAGCATCCCACTCTGTTTAGTGTAGGACTTGGCTGTCTCTAAATGCCACTTTGTTTAGGTCTAATCACACACATTTCACAAATACACACTTTGTTGCAATCATGTGCAAATCAGATTGCAACCGGAAGAGAATATTCTTTTTTATTCCCCTGTGTATAAGAGTTGTCCTGGCCAAAGAGAGCAGGAGGATTTTAATTAGGCCTTTATTCAAGATATGGTAATGACTATTTGATTAATTTGCACTGAGGCAATCAGAGCAGAGAGAAAAGAAATGTCTTGGCAACAGTCTCTGCAAAGAAACCCTTTCCTCTTAAGTCACATTTTATTAGCCTTTAATGTAAAATTTGTGCTGTGTCTAAAAATATTGAAAAAGTATTGATTATACCAATTTGATCTTTATACTTGCTAGACCAAAAAGTGAATATGATTTTTTTAAAGCCTATTTTATTTGCTTCATTTGCAAGTGGCAAAGCTTCTAACATTGATTATAATGTAGCTACTGAGGTATAGAAATGCAACATCTATTTGCCTTAGTAGTAGTTAAGTGAGAACTCCCCTTTTATCACTGATGACCCAAAATGGATAATGATTTTCCAAAAATACTTTACAGTACTTTAAATTTTCCTGGATTATATTTTAAAGGAAATAGGATCATGTGATCAGGACTATTCATTTGAGAAAGCCTCTTTGAATTTGGTTTAAGAATAAAATGGATTCTTTGCTTTCTGTGACTATTTGTGGTCATCATTGCATAAATACAATTCAAAAGTTAATTGGAGCTGGGATGTATCTCTTTTTAAAAAACAAAAGTGAAATGGAATCACATTTGCTGCAATTATAAAAATGTCCTCTGTCTCTGCTTCCAGCTTACAGTTTGCTTTCTTTTTAGAGTCTCTCAATTTTCTCTACAAAAATCTAATGTGAAGGGAAAAAAAGAAAAAGACAATTAATGAACTATGTCAAGAATGCTTTTTCAAATTGAGATAGTATTCTAAAAATCCAAATATAACAAAACAAGACTTGTTTTTGAAGAAATGAAAATCATCAGGATGGAATGTTTGCCATCTAAGTAACTAAAATCCCTTGAGATCAGAAGTATACTTGTCAAATTTATAAATACTTTACTTTAAAGCATTAATTACTTTATATATTTTATGGCAACATGAGACATGCAGATTTAACTGTGAAAGTGCTTAAATTAAAATGTTAAAGGGCTGGCCGAGTGGCACAGTGGTTAAGCGCTGGCTTGGGAAGCCAGCGGCCCCGGTTCGGTCCCACAGATGAGGGCCAGTGACACTGCCCTCAAAAAAAAAAAAAAAAGAAAAAGAAAAAGAAAATGTTAAGTATGATATATACTCTTTTTCTGCCTCAGCTTTCCTCTAGTGTGAACTTAACTAAAAAGGAAAACATTTTAGCATATATATTTTGTTGGTTTTTCTAGTTATTTGCACAGTATTATTGATTTTCCCCTTATTTTTAAACTATGGATAATTAATAAAGCATTTTTGCCCTGAGGCTATTAGTAGCTCTCTGAATAAAGGGTGTTATCATAAAGATTTGGAAAAGGTTTCTCTGAGTGTTAGCCATAAAAAGCCCAGCCAATGACATTATTTTCAAATATGGAATCATTAAATGTTGAATTAGAGCCAATGTTCAGTGACTGCAGGATATTCTACAGCTCAAAGAAGTTGCCAAATTACAGAAAATTGAAATAAATGTACAAGAAAACTGATAGAAAATATAACACAGAGTACTTTCCACTAAAAAAGACTCAGAAAAAATATATATGCACATTGAACTTTTAAAAAGAAAAGATTTTACTACTTGAGTTTTATTATAACAATGTTCTAGAGGGAGAGGAAACAATGAGAAAGTAAATTGATTCTGACGTCAGGCAAGGATGGCAAATGGAACAAGTAAGCACCCCTTAATTGGCAGATTTGAGTCCCAATTTCTAACATAGGCACTTACCCTACTTCTTATAACTGGCATTTGATTGTTACTGTGCAGCCAGTATGCACATTTCTTTAATTTTCAAGAATTGGTGCAGATACAGTGGGGGTAGAATGAGCTAACTAGAATATTTGCTTTCTTGAATTCTCGTCTGAAGTCAAAATCTACTAGCATATTGACTTGATTTTTTTTAAATTACATTCAGCAAATCCATAAACTGCGGCGAGAGCTGGTTGCATCGCAAGAAAAAGTTGCTACCCTCACATCTCAACTTTCAGCAAATGTAAGTCATTTTTATTTTTTTTGATATATTAAAACAGATTTTTTTGTTTTATTTGTTTTTTCTGAGAGCAGTGTCACTGGCCCTCACATATGGGACTCGAACCGGGGCCGCTGGCTTCCCAAGCTAGCGCTTAACCACCGTGCCACTCGCCCGCCCTAAAACAGATTTTTATATAGCAAATGGGATAATTTTAGTAACAGTCTTACAAACTTTGTCCAAAATTGTTGATTTAAGTCACTAAACAATGGAACTCGTATAAAGGTAAGCTTTCTTACAGACTGGGTAATGAAATGTAAACCCAATTGATTAATGAGGAATCATATAATGTGGTTAAAATGGCTTTTTGTTTCTAATAAGGTTGGAATATTAGCAATGGCTACAGAGATTCTTTCTTTTCTAGTTTTCATCATTCCCCATACATAAGACTTTCTCAAGCTACAGTATACTATTAGGATTGAGAGTGATTAACTTTGGAAGATAAAAAATTCATGCACCCTGCCTCCTTCGGTACAATTTATTAGACAATTACTTAAGCAGCCAGTTAATTCCAAATAATGAGAATAATAACTTAGTCTAAATTTGGGTATCTTAGCTATATTGTAAATATGATGTAGCTCTCTCAGCAACCTTGGCAGCCTTTTCCTAGCCGCTGAGAATGACCAACATGATCATAAAGACCATCAATTATATTAGCATTTATTGAAGATCATTCAGTGTGCCAGGGAATACTCAAAATAGTTGGAGAATAATAAAGGAGAACAGTGGCATTATGCCTAGTCCTAAAGATCAGCAGCATTAGAAGCAACAGTGAGGGGTAAGGACACTCCTGCTATTTTGCCATATGTCCTGCCACCGTCACTCAACATGAATCTTTTCCATTCCACTATGCAGCTTGGGCCTGTTGCCTGCCTCACCACTCCCTGCTCTCCATTGAGTGTTTCTATCTCCTAGACTAAGCTCAACATCGCAAGACTGAGCAGGTGTAGGCCCCTGGGTGTGCCTTGAATACAAGACGTTTTAAGATTAAACATTGCGATGTAATATAGCTTTGGCAGTGTATAAGGAAATCACTTCACTCACTATGTATTCAGTTTAGCACTGTATTTGGCTTGCTCTTATCTTTTCCATTTTGGGAGAATCAAATAAATTTTGGATGGACTATATTTGTTTTTTATGGATGCTGTTAGGATATTCTTAAAAATGCTAGGAGGTTTTAGAGAATTGTTTAGGCAACACTGGAAGAGAATAGTATGATTTAACCTATATTTTGTATCTAAGAGTAACTCTTAAAGAAATAGTTCAAAAGCAACTGTCAATTGCATACAATAGGCTAGATATACAGTAGTGTAAAACATTCCTCTCTAGGAGCCTGGATTTGCTCCCAGAAGACATATTACAATGCAAACGCCAATACACACTGCATTGTGTTTATCTGCAGTGAGTAAGGTAAAGTGACAGACCCTACGCATCGGATAGTCAAGATATTTACAGGTGCCTTGAGCAGTTACTCATCATGTTATTTTAGCTTGTAAATATTTCTTGTGTGGACTTATATATTCAGATATTAGAATAAAAAGTGGCTGCTATCTATAATGGAATTTGGGCTGTTTGCACAGTAATTTTTAAACTATTTCCATTTGAAACATAATATGTGCATATTGTATTAAAAGGAAAAACTGAAGCTAAAAGAGTGTTTAATAAAAAAGGTATTATTTATTTTTCCCTCTGAAACTCCCATTCCCACTCATGGTTACTGATTTCTTGTGTTTCAACATTGTTCTTTTATACATTCATGAATACATATGTACAATACATACTTGCAAAGTCTTATACCCATACACACGTGTGGGGAAGAACTTATTTCTAACATAGGGGAGCAGTCCAAGTCTACTCTGTTTCATTGTTTGGAAAGGGAGCAAACATTTTAAAAAGATGTCAGCCATTAGCTACCTACCACTTCTGCTCCAGTCATGCATGCCACACTATTTTCACAGTGTTTTCATGACTTTGGAATAGGTGTTCTCAGCTGGCCATTGATATGACCATCAAAAGGTGAAAATTGGTTCTTGTAGTAAAAACAAGCTAACTCTTTTTATGTACAAAGCACAGATATACATAGAGTGTATATGAGTAAACAGGTATACTGTATACCTGTGGTATTAAAATATTATGGAGGAAGGGGGCAATTGGGAAAATAAAAATATCTATAACTTCCCCTTAGGGGACAATAATGAAAAAAAAAAGTAAGAAACAGAATAAGAGGAAGTAGTTCCAAATAGATGATATTGTTTTGTTTAAAAAATGCTAGTCTTGGTGAAAAACTCCAAATATCTCCTGCTTCTCTAATATATATCTATGTTATCATTAGTAGTACATTTTGTACATGAATGGGAGCTTAATTTATATCCCATTTTGCATGATTTTTTTTTAACTTTATAATGCATTTGGGAAATCTTTTCAAATCACCTTCAGATTCACACAAACCTTTATGTAGCACCTATCTTTTTTAATAGTGAAAAAAATTGGAAACGACCAAAATGTTTCCCAGTACATCAATGGATAAACAAACTGATGCATCCAGACCATAGATACTAGGTCTGACAATTAAGTTTGTGAACTTCTTGAAACAATGTTGCTAACCTTTTTTGATATCAGAGGGATTATTCATTATGAATTTGTACCAACTGGACAGTTCACCAAGTTTACTATTTGGAAGTGCTGAAAAAGCGGAGTGAAAAAGTTAGACGGCCTGAACTTTTCGCCAACAATTCATGGCTCTTGCATCATGACAATGCACCAGCTCACATGGCACTGTCTGTGAGGGAGTTTTTAGCCAGTAAACAAATAACTGTATTGGAACATCCTCCTTGCTCACCTGATCTAGCCCTCAATGACTTCTTTCTTTACCTGAAGATAAAGGAAATATTGAAAGGAAGCCATTTTTATGACATTCAGGACATCAAGAGTAATACAATGACAGCTCTGATGGCCATTCCAGATAAAGAGTTCCAAAATTGCTTCGAAGGGTGGACTAAGTGCTGGCATCAGTGCGTAGCTTCCCAAGGGGAGTACGTCAAAATTGACCATAGTGATATTCAGCAGTGAATGAAGTATGTAGCACTTTTTCTAGGATGAGTTCGCGAACTTAATTGTCTGACCTTGTACACACAACTTGTGTGAATCTCTAACTTCACGCTAAGCTGAGTGAAAAAGGCCAATTTCAAAAGGTCACATATTATATAATTCCACATGTATAACCTAGAATGCCCAAATCATAGAAATGAAGAATAGCTTAGTGGTTGCAAGGGGTTAGTGGTCGTGGTCACCTCTCTCCCTGAGAGGTAAATGTACCTATAAAAGGGTATCAATAAGGTGGAGAGCTTTGTGGCGAATAAATAGCTTTGTACCTTGATTGAGGTAGCTATTTCATATGTGAATCTACATATTTGTACCAATATTGAATTCCTAAATTTGATATTACATGATAATTATGTAAGATATAACCATTGTGGGAAACTGAGTGAAGGGATACAAGGGTCCTCTCTATACTCTCTTTGCAACTTCTTGTGAAGTTATAATCATTACAAATTAAGAAAAAACACCTAAAGATTTATTACAGTTTTTGAAAGGGCTGGGTGCTTTTTAATTTCTTAGATATTTCAACCTTATTTCACCAGTTAGTGCTTCTTAATTTTGTGGTGATATGGATTGTTAAAGCTATGTACCATTAGGTAAATTTATTGTTTTAATGTCAAACGATGAAAGTAAAAAGATTCAGGTAATGAAGAAATGCATTATCTTCTACTCTTCTACAAAGCAGTTTATTAAAATTTACTTTAAGTCTAAATATTTCAGTAGCTCAGAACTTTTATAAATGGATGTATATATAAATGTTTATAAAATAATTGTAGTATCAATCTTATTTTGAACACTTTAATAGTTGCATTATAATTACAAGGGATGGAGTATTATATATTTATGTGCGGCATTTGTGTTTTTAAAGACATAATCTCCTTTATACACTCAGAAATTTGAATTACTCATAACTTACCTATTAACTACAACTCATCTTGAATTCACTGTCTTTAGCATTTGATTTATAATGTCATTTTAGATTCCATAGACCATAATGAGTCATCACAGGATTTAGTTAATACTTGATTTTTCCTCAGTTCTAAGAAATGCTACACTTACATTTTATTCAGAGTGTGTTTCATTTCATTGCCTCTGAGGTAATATCTGGTAATAAGAGTTTAATTTCTATACACATATGTTAAATATATATATATATATTTAACATATGTGTATAGAAATTAAATTAATCTTAAAACTGAGTAATATTATTTCTGTATAGAATTTCAATATAAGTCAAACATTTTTTAAATCTTGTGCAGTTCCTATTTGGAGGTATAGATAAGTCTTTTATTTATTAGTTTTTTTCAGACCACAGGTAAACTTTTTACCTTTTGGTTAAATGGGATCACTGTAATGAACATTGTATAGAAGTGGTATAGCCATGATTTATAAAGATGAATTACAAGTTTGGTTCTGTAGAAAATATCAATGTTGTTTAAAATTTAGTAATTTCAAGTGTACAGCTATTCATTTTTACTAAATATGTGCATAACTCTATCAGAACTTAACTTCTTTTCCATAATTTGGGATGTTTTATAATCGATGTCTCACATGTTCAAATCTGGCATGATTATATTTATATGGAGTCCACACAATAATCTGTGTTTTAATATTTAAATTTGAAACTTACATGCTTCTCTACTAAAATGTTTTTTTACCCCTTTGTTAAATGGGGCAGTAAAGTCAGAAAGATATCCCATGAGCTCACCTTTCTTTTGACTGGCAAAGTCTAGCCTTCATTCAGTCAAATGTGCACTGAGCCTTCTCACCCATTTGTGAAATTTTCTGATCAGAGTTGCACAAGGCCCTTTGTAAAGCTGCTTTTACTGGGACATCTTTAGAAATCAGAGAGGGTATGTTGGCAAGAACTCTTGCGTGAATTTCCCTGAATCAATAACCTACCAATGAACAGAAAGGAAACAAGATCCTCAGAAGCAAAGGCAACTGCAAATGTATGGTCGCATCATACAGTCAGCCAAGCACCCTCTCACACACACCTTCATGCAGTCAATGCAGTTGGGATGCATTTGTTTGTGTTTTAATATATTTTCTTTACAAATCTCAGCCCTTAGATAATTTGGAAATGGGCACTAAGGCTAGTTATTACTACCAATTTTCAGAGACATCACTGAATGAATGTATAACAAAACAAAAGGTATTCTTTTTTTTTTTTGCCTTTCAGCATGTAAGTCTTGTAACCAAAAATCTCTTGGGTATTATTTTGTTTGAGTGTGTCCTATTTCTTTCCTCTATTTAATAGTTTTATATAATCTGCCAGTTACTCTGGCTTTTCTGCATATCCTTTAACAGAAAATTATTTTGCACATATTAACAATGACAAACACTGAAGGGACAATTTTATACAGTAAAAGAAATGTGAAACCTTATTAATGATGGTTTCAAAGTCATTTTCAGTTCATCTAACTATTGATTTTCAAATGTAAAGTCATAACAATTTATCATCTTTTCCCATGTTAATCTATGTATGGAGTATTTTTTCTTTGGTTGACAGGCTGTCACTTCTAAGTGAACAAACGCAATGCAAGCGTTTTCATAATATTTCATCTCATTGTTAGTAGCATAATAATTCTCTTTATATGCCTGTTCAGATTATGTTATGTAATTCCAAAACTAAAGATTGTGTGTTGAAAATACTTTCTCTTGACTAATATTTGGTCTTGTCTATTGTATTACCTTAACAGACTTCACCTAATACAAATAGGGAAATATTCGTCATCTTATTGATAAAATTTTGCTCTGGCTTGAAAATTATGCCACTGCTAAAAAAGTCAGACTCAAGTAAACGTTGATTAACAGCCCCTAAAAAATCCACAATTTTTTAAAAAGTCATCATTTTATAAAGATTTTCAGAAAAGCTACGTTGTTCTATAGTTTAATCATTTTTACTTTCCATTTTCTCTCAATTAAGGTGACATAGATCATCCCCGGTAGAAACATTTTCCCTCATTTGCTTCTTGTACTCCCTATCTATTAATCCAATTGGTGAGAAATTCAACCTCTTATTACCTTCTAGGTAACAAAGCTAATCTGATAAACTAACCCACGGCAACATAAATTTAAAGCAATATTTCACTAACATACTTTTAACATATTTTTCATTGAGAAAATGTGACTCAGAAAGTTCCTTTGTAACCAGTTTTCTTATGAATAATTAATGAAGAGCAATTTTCCAACGATTAAAAACTGGTGTTCTAATGGTGAATATTTTGTATTTACTCATAGCTACAAAATATAAGCAATGTATTAATATAGAATATTCTTCGTAATCTTGCTTTCTTATTTTTGACTCCTATTGAACTGATAAAATACACACACAGGTCAAGTGAAGGAATTTTCTTCAGGTTTATACATTCAAGGACTGACAGTCTAACAATTAAAACTTATAATTTTGGGGGATAATTAAAACTTTGCAATATTGAGTAGAATCTTGCATTTCTTTTAGTAAATTTTAATATAGATTTTTCTGCCAGAATTTTCTCTATTTAAAAAGAAATCAAGTGATTTTAACTTTAGGACTTAGTAACCCACTGTAGGGCCATTGTGGGGTAGTTTAAACTGGAATCAACACAAATGGTTATCATGGGCAAATAGAGCAATACTTTACATACAGCAAAATCTAACTCCTGCTACCTACCTCAAAACATAGTGTTAAGAGCCGGCCGAGTGGCGCGGTGGTTAAGCGCTGGCTTGGGAAGCCAGCGGCCCCAGTTCGGTCCCACATATGAGGGCCAGTGACACTGCCCTCAAAAAACAAAACAAACAAACAAACAAAACATAGTGTTAAGAAAAACAAAAGTCAGAAAAAAATCATGCTATTATGATGCTACTTGAATAGCGTTCAAAATAGGCAAATTTAAAACAGTGTTTAGGAATGCAAGCCTAGGTGGTAAAACTATAAAGAGAAGCAAGAAATACTTACTACAAATGTAACAATAGTGGTTATCTTTGAGGAATGGAGAGGGCACAGTGATGGGGGAGGGGCAAGAAGGGACTTTTAAGGTCTTCAAATGTCCTGTTTCTTGACTTGGCTGATTAGTGCATGAATGTTTACTATATGATAAACCAATGGCCCATACATGTTCATTTCATCTATCTATCTATCTATCTATCTATCTATCTATCTATCTATCTACACACACACATTATATATATATATATATATATATATATATATATATATATATATTACAATTTAAAGAAAGTTGGGTATAACAGAAAGTGGAACATAAACATAACCGTGTGCTAATTTCTGAGGACATTAAGTCTGATATAATGATATGCCTTGTCATTGAAAATATTTTAAACTATAAGATACTATCCCTTTTTTTCTAAGAGTGTTATTTATCCCATTCAATGTACTAACAGACCTTTGAGTATTATTCTCCAAGTGTGTGTGTGTGTGTGTGTGTGTGTGTGTGTGTGAGTGAGAGAGAGAGAGAGAGAGAGAGAGAGAGAGAGAGAGAGAGAAGGGGAAGGAGAAGGAGAAAGACGGAGGGAGGTAAGAAGGAGTCAAAACCGAATAAAGAATAAAGAGTTGTATTAATGGACTGAAAATTAACAGGCGTATTCTCTACAAATTATCTTTCGCTGTATTACAGTGTCAGGAATAGAAAGGCAGCCCAGCTAGAAAAAAAGACACCTTTGTATCATGATGCTAATGGAAGGGACTTGTACATTCTAGCTGTTACCAGTAATGGAATAAACTTCTAGGTATTACTAATACTGGAATAAACTTCTAGTGCCCTAATTCTTAGGATTTCTATGATTCATTTGATAATAGGTACCTCAGACTTTCAGCTCTGCTAGACTTACAAGATGATGTATTTTAATTGAGTTTTCTCACTCCCTTCCCTCAAAAAATTAATCTTTGGCCAAGGATTGTCAAATTTTTTCCCACACATATTTTACTCTAGTTGTAGGTGGTAAAACATTCTATCCATATATCCCTTTAAGGGTCCCATAAAATTGATCAGTTTGAGATAACATACCTGTAGTTCTACCTCAAGCTACAGCGTAAGTTTGCAGCAACTTTTTAAGCTTAATATTTTGTGGGTCAAGCTGTTGCAAAATGGCATGTTAATAAAAACTGGCCTAATTTAGAGCTGTAATAAGATTGTCAAATACTTAATTATGAGATTTACGGTTATGTAAGATGTATAATTCTCTGAGATTAAAGTAAAACCCCAAAGCCACCAAAACTTAATGTTAAATAAACTATGACTGGTATTAATTCTAGCTGGCCTACCTACACTTCCTTAGTTGAAGGGAATAAAAGCCCTTGTACTGAAAAGAGTTTGGAAAGTGAAAACAACTCTTTTCGATTCAATTCTTTGTAAGTGAAAAAAGGAAAGATAATGTTAGACATGTCAGCAGATGTCCGATTCTTGAAGGAGAGTGCCATTATAATAGAGAAGCTAACAATATCTTCAAAGGTCACCATGCACTTATAAAAATGAGGAACATTTGCCCATGGACTATTGTAGGGACCTCTGCTTGCACTTTAAGTCTAAAAACTTGGCAACCGGAACTTTAGTCAGTATTTTCTGTGTCAGTTCCTCCAGGATGTGCAAATTAGAAGGTGTTATTATTTGCAAAATACCATCCCCTTTCTGAAGCTGAACTCACATTAAATATCAAGAGACTGAAACATTGATTTTAAGCTGAAGTGTAGAAATGAGAAATGAAGATCTGTGTTAATGGTCACCATTGAAAGCTAACTATGATGATTGTAGTATTTAGAGAGTTAGAAGACGTGAAATTAAGCATTGTGTAAAGTGAAGCTTTTCATCCACTCTTATAAGGTTCTGACGTGTAAAATGTGTTCCTTCCGTTTTCTTCACAGGCTCACCTCGTGGCAGCTTTTGAAAAGAGCTTAGGGAATATGACTGGCAGACTGCAAAGTCTAACCATGACAGCAGAACAAAAGGTATGTTCAGGAATTGCCAATGGGGCTTGAAGTAAGACAGCAGGTTGCATAGGATGTTTAAACACTTACCTGAGATGCAGCTCCTTAAAAGTAACACTACAGCGCATCCATTATATGCCAAATTGGAACAATGACAAAATAATGTCTTTTCTGATTTTAATTTAAGGATTTATGATTCAGACTAATCCGTTATTGGAACGAACACACACACACACACACACAGTGTTCTTTCTAGGAAATCTATTTTTTTTTTTACTTCTGACTATAACTATTAAAAGAATGTCAAATGTTAAGAAATAGTTGTGTAGGAGAAGAGTTAGAATATTCTAGGAAAAACTGACAGTAGACAAGCATGGCACTCTGATAAGAATTTTCACAAATTCATGGTCTATAAGCCACACACATGGACTCTGGCTAAGATACCCATGAAGAAGGCCTGAAACAAATGTTATTAGGACTCTACAAAGTAAGGGCTTAAGGTTAGAGCTACTATAGGGCAAGGGACAATCCTATATAATTTTGGAGTAAAAAGGACTAAGTTGGCATCTGGGTATGCTGTCTTTGAAGTAAGGTTAAATGATATCAAAGGCTTTAAAATAAATGTGAAGGATTTTATGAAGCGGAAGAAGGCATACCAAAAAGAAAGAAACAGAGAATTTAGTTCACAAAGACAGAAGTATCAAAAAGGTCCACGCTATCTAGAAACAGTCTAGACACTTGCCCTATGATTACTTCTCTTCCATTAGTTTGGAAATGCATGGTCTAACCTGAGTCCTTGGATGGGTGTCAGAGACAGATGATGTCTCTAAAATTATATGGAAATATTTGTAAAAACTGCATTTGTGTATAATATTAGGAGAAGTCTACAGATTTTTATCTAATTCTCAGCAATTCATAATCTAAAAGGTATGGGATATTTTCAGAATCAGTACCTATATCTATAGAGATGGATTCAATTTTGCCTGTAGTTCTATAAAGAACTTTAGCTTTAAAGAACTAACATGCATTACCTGGTTTTGTCAGTTTACCTTTTTTTTAAAGTTTAACAACACTGAATGAACAGCTCAATTAAACCAGAAGAGAAAATTGAATAGTCCTATAATTGCCTGGTATAATGAGCAAACTATATTGGCCCTTATCTTCCATTCTTCTATTTCATAGATTTACTCCTGCCCATGAAAGAGAACACTATCCACCCATGTCCAACCTGTCCTATAAGCAAAGATAACAACTTTTGAGCATATAAATTTTATCTTAATCATTTTTTTCTTGTTTTTTTTTATTTTGTTTTTTTGTGAGGAGATCAATTTACCACTTTACTATGCAATATAAGAACTCAGCAAATAGAATTACAAGGCCTTTTAGGGTAGCCTGATGGGAAAGAAATATAAATGGAGGAGCCCAGTAAGCTTGAGTGTCAATCTCAGCAGCGTTTCTTAAGAGCTGTGGAATCTTCCTTTTCTGACCCTCAAAAGCATCATTTCAAAAGTGGGGATCATAGCAAGTACCTTGTAGAATCATAATGATGAATAAGTGAGATACTATAATAATGTCACGTGCAATGGGTATACAACAAATGTTACAAATTTCTCTACTTTTTTCCCTTAAAAATAAGATAAACAGATTCATCACTGGCCATATGGCACACATATTGCTGGAAAGTGTGGGTAGTATTTAGGTATCGATGTCTTAAAAAAGTCAAAATTAATATATTTTGCCACCTCCCATATTTTCTTCAATTCTTATTTACTTATGAGTAAAAAGTCTCATGGAAATTGGAAAAATGTGTTTGGTAATTTATACTGCCTGTGAATAATATTTGAATATTTTTAAATACATCACCATAATACAAAGAACTTCATAATTATGTGCCCATTATCCTTAAAGTAACATTCCTAAATTTATTAAATGTTCTCAAAAAGATATCATAACGTCTGAAATTGCCCTTGCCAGTTTTTTCAGTAATATGTAACAATATTTTATTATGGCTCATCTCACTTTGCATTTACATGATACCTTTAATTACATCGTTTCCACATCTTTTTACAACTGTTAATTTTTTTAGAAAAGGAAATTAGACACACATAAAATAAACAATTCAATTACGTATTACACAAATATCTTTTCTAAGATTTTTTAAACATTTGATTGAGAAAGGTAGAAATTATTTGTATACTATTGAATATTAGAACTTTCATATATTGTGCTAAAAGTGTTTCCAATCTCTAAAGAACCATACATTATGTTTTATAAGATGTAAGTGATTGTCCTTTTATCCATTATAAAAGTTGAAATCACTCCAGTCTGTTCTCAATGTCACTCAGTACCCTGTAATACATTCTTGCCAGTAGAATGCCAAATAAGGACTATGATGTTTCTTGAAACAAACAACTGGGAACATGAGTAAAAATATTCCAGCCACAATAATAAATCTATAAAAGAAAGAAGAACATCATATCCTTTGTCATTTTTTAACCGATTGCTCTTCTAATTGCAAGCTGTACACACACAATGTTTTATTAATCTGAGATTTATAACTTGCCTATCTCTGAGTGGTTTTGAGGTTCTTCTGAAAGTAATATGCTATAACAGTTTAATGACAGTGTAGTGAAACCCAGTCAAAGAACGTATATAACAAAATGCCTGAGCCTGTGCAAAGCACTGAACTGAAATGAATGTCAGGCTTGCTGAGGCACAAAGGGAACCTGCTTGGCATGTTTAGTTCTCATTTTCTGACCAGAAGAGCATAATTTAGATTGAAGAGACAAACTTTTTGGCACTGACTTCAAGAACCAATTTATTGTAAAGTTTCTTAAATTGAGGTCATGGAATAACAAAAGACAAAAATCACTGTTCAAATAGACATTTCTCTAAAAGCTGAGGGCACAACATTTAATCATATTTCAGTAAAGCCTTTTCTTCAGGGAGCTGAGATAAAAGGGTATATTGCTCTCTGGTGATCCAACAATCCTGGGGAAAAGATTAGAGAATATAGAGCAGAGGTTTTAAAACTGTTCCTGGAAATCCAAGCTTCATTTGTCCATTCAGTCATTCGCCAAAGTTATGTTGAATTTCTACTCTGAGATACAATTCTAGCTACTGGGAAATCAGTATACTTGTATATACCCACTGAGGATACACAGAGGATACACACACACACACACACACACACACACACTGTTTATAACTAATTATAATATTAAATAGAGCTGATATTCTAGTAGGTGACAGATTAGGATAAAAATGTAGTTAACACTTATAGGATGTCAGTTGAAGATATGCACCCCTGAAAAATTTAAAGCTGAAAATGAGCACACTGGGAAGTGATGTGAGATGTTAACACATAAAGAAACAAAGGCCAACATGGTTACATCTTCTTGGTTACATACTTAATAGAGAAACTAAACTGCACTCAAATCCAAGTTTCCTTGCCTCTTCTGGCTTCAATGTGTGATTTTCAACAATCATAGGGCACGCATAGTATGAACACTATAAAAATTTTAATTTCATTTATATACCCAAACCGTTCCCTTGAATAGAGTCCTAAGATTTTTCTTTGGTTCCAGGAGCCAAATCACACTGATTCTCTTGCCAAATTTCTGTTCCAGAACACTGCTTTTATACTCTTATAGCCCAGTAAGAAAGAAAAATACATGGACGAATAACCCAGGAAGCAGAACATTTTGCATACAATTAGAAATACAACAGCACAATGTCCTGAGCGTTCTCACAGGGAGGGGACCCCTGCATCTTCACACTGGTTTCAGAGCAGAGGTGGCACAGCGGAGCCCTCAGGCTCTGGGAGGAGGAAGACAATTCATGGGAGATGGAGGGTGGCATGCCTTAGAAGAAGGACCACCATGAGCATGAACAGCAAGGAGGGAAGAAAATATGGGAGACCTTAAGGGGAAACGAAGGAATATGGAGGGAAATTGTGGAACTAAGGCTAGAAAGATGTCTAAAGCATCTGGTCTTTGAAAACAAGGAGTCCCTCAAAGGTTTTGGACACTGGGCTAACATGATCATAGTTAGTTAATGAAGACTGACCTCCCAGTATTTCCCAATCATTTAACAGCATTCCCAATACCCATTAGAAGACCACATGTTATATAACAGTAGTCTATAGGTAGGATAATCATTAATAATGCTGCCTGGAGGGTGAAATTGTCTCTAGGAATTGCCCTATACCTCAAGTATGACTCAACAGATTTTGACAGTGACATAGTTGGATCAAGAATTTTACCTGGATTTCAGGTTCTTGTCCGTTTACCAGCACTTCTCTACTAAGATTCTTTGAGAGAATTAAGACTGAATGCCCTGTGGCATCTATTATATGTGATAACTTCTTTTCTCTGTACCTAGAGTAGTACTGGCTATGTACCATCCTTGTCAAAATTGAAAAAAAATTCACTCAAATTATTAGTTAGAGCTTTATTTTTCTTATTGAATGGCAGATGTGGAAGGCTGCAATATAAGTCAATGAAATAACAAGAATTCTGCAAATCTGTATTTTTATGATATACAAATCTACATTTTTACAGAACTGCTAAATCCTTACAAATTTACTAAGGTGATCCTTATTGATAATTAGGCTTTCAAATCAGTTCCCTTATAGCTGTTGTGCCAGAGAGAATTAGAACATATGTTAAGGTAGGCTAACTTAGTCTTGTTAGAAGGTCTGAGCACGACAGAGGAATATCTTTTTGTATAAAGGATGGAACTCAAATATTGATCCTTATGCTAACTATAAAGTCTAAGTTTTGCTCATTCTTACCTCTATAAAACCATTTTTTTTTTGATGACTAGATAGAAATGAGAAAATTCAAAGCCAAGTCTCTGGAAATATATAACTAGAAGCTAAAATTTGAGTAGTTGAATTGGATCTTTACATAAAGCCCTCCCAGTTCAGGTTAAAATAGTTTTTATCCAGAAGTGTTTTTAAAAATGTATCACTAAAGTCAGAAAATACATTCATTGGCCTTTTAGGGCATAGGTTAATTAATTTGAAATTAAAAGTTACTTATGGATTCAAGTTACACTGGGATTTGGTGAATTTCATTTATTTAGTTAGAACCAGGGCTAGCCTGGTTCTTTCAGTACAAAATTTCATAAGATAACAGGGCACATCCAAAGGGGTACAGGAGTGGGATATGTTCAAAGAAACTATAGCCAGCTAGATAATGTGATGTTAACTGAGTATGAGGAAGCAAAAGACAAGTTTAGTAGAAATTTTTAAGAGCCTAGCTTAGAAGGAAAAGTTGGTTGAGGAGACGTGTTGCCAAGCTTGTGGGATTCTCAAGTCCTGTGTCCAGAAGAAATTTGGAAAGTGGTCAGATATAGTCAGGAAATTAGGTTGTCAACAATGCTGAGCAACGCTAGTATTATAACACAATATTTGATCATTTTATTTTAAAGCATTCCGAGTGTGACCTTGACAACTTGTTTAACCTCAGAGATATGTACAGAATAGTTAGAAAAAGTATTGACTCCATCTAACTTCTTTTACACAAGAAACTCTAATGGAAAACTGGAATCTTAGATAGTCAGCAGGTGTTTGGGGCATCATTATCTTGAATGGCTCATTGTAGGTAAATGAAATTTTACTTTTGGTTTCAAATTTTAAAATATCCCTTTGGCTTTAAGAGTGAGAAAAAATGTTTAAAGCAGGGAGAAAAGTCATATAGAAAGACTCAGAGAAAGAAAGAGATGGTTTTAGTTTGTGTAATGGTGAAGGTGGATCTCAACTGAAATAAGAAAGAAGGAAGGGGGCTGGCCGAGTGGCGCGGGTGGTTAAGCGCTGGCTTGGGAAGCCAGTGGCCCCGGTTCGGGTCCCACATATGAGGATCAGTGACACTGCCCTAAAAATAAAAAAAAAAAAGAAAGAAGGAAGGAATTTTTGCATATATGAAGAGATAACTAGTTCAGGCTTGAAAAAGATTTTTAATGTAGAACTTAACTATATTTTTAATTAAAGACAATTGAATATTTTATAAATGCTTGCTTATATTTATAAAGCTCTCTTAGAAAAAACTATTGACATGAATTTGGTTAAACGAATATTTTCATAGATGATTTTCCCAAGTTATATGATGAATATATTTCTTAGCTGTTTATTCTTCCTTTGGGTTTATTACGTCACACTGTGTAACAACTGACCTGCTAATATCTGTTGTTTTTAAAAAGATACTTAATATTAGAAGGTGATCATTATTCTATGTCATATAAGCACAATTTTCTGAAAAAGCAACATTCCCTTAACATTCCACTTCTAATCTTTTAAAGAAGTTTCTAGGAGCAATTTCTCTAGAAAAGATTAAATTTTGACACGAGTCATCTAACTCATAAAATTAAGTGAAATTCTTTACAGTTGCATGAGATACTTTTTCCCTTTTTTCTCTTTAAACCTAAAGCCAATGTCTTAGCAGATTTTTAATTCCTAGCACAAGCATCATTGATTCTACATTCAAGGATGAAAATGGGATTTTTATTAAAATTTAATATGCATCCCAGTCTATATGTTGTAAATTACTATTAGAATTATGATTCATTAAGTATTCCCATTGATATTCTTTTGAAAATAAATTTCTGATAAAAGTGGAATGATTTTTCAGTAAATATTTTATCTCTTGGGATGTTTATTTTAAATGGAGAGTAAATTAAGTTACGGTAAACATATCTGTTACCTGTTGAACAAGGAAGGAATATAGATAAACTTGGAGAGACTGGGAAATTATGATGAATTGGATCTGAATTTTGTGTTATGACATTGGAAACTTTCCACAAACATGGTCTTTTTCTTTGTAACAAATACATGCAAATAAAATTACAGTCAAGTATTTGAAGATTCATCTACAAATCCAAGAGGTTGTATTGACTTTTCATTATGGGAATCTTTGACTTACAAGCTACCAGAAGTCTATAAAAAGGTTTTGGTTAAAAAAAAAAAATCTGTCATCTGTTAGGAATATGTCAGCTATCTAATGAAAATAGATGTAGGATATACCAATATCTATTCTTGGATATCATTTCAATTAGCATTGTCTATCTTTTTTTAAAAAATGTATAAGGTTAGACTAGTCACTGGACATCCCCATGTATGAAGCTGTTTCCTGCAAAGGCAGTTGTCATAATCCTACAGTATTTTGTATATTCTGGGAGACATCGAGTAAGGATAAACTATTTGCCATGGAATGAAAAACCTAAGCCCGATGCTTTGGCTTTCTGCCAAAGATGCTGGAGAAAATGATGAATGACAAATACATCACCAAGGAATTCTTCCTCTCAAAGGCTGACAGGGATTCTAATTGCCATCACTGCCAGGAAGGATACTCCTTATTTTCGAGTTCCTGATGAAACTATTGCCTATGCTGAAAAATCATTCTTGTTTTCTTTATCATGTCTTCCTCATACTGAGTCATTTCTGGTAAAATAATTTACTTAAATACTGTGAAAGATAAAATTTATATGACATTGTCTTTGGGACATATCTTAAAATTACCCTAAGTTCAATAATAAAATAGAGATTTTATGAAAATTTGATTTGTAAGCATTTTTTTGTAGTTTAATTATTATCTAAGGACTGTATATTACATATATTTCTATTTATTATTATTTTTTTAATTCCTGTGTTGCTTTGCCTTAGTGGAACTGGGTCTCCATACTAGGAATTTTATTGGATGAAACGTATCAGAATCTAAAATGACCTTGGTATGCCAGCAGGATTTAATAAGATTACATTTAATAGACATGAGTTATGGATGAGTTCCAGGTTTTATACTTGATATAAAAAAATCCATTCCCCAAGCAAAAAATAAATGAGATAAAATCTGAAATCACTTATTTGACAAAACCTCAGGGTTTCCATTTGGCACTAAATGCAGTATGATACCGTGCAATACTGATACCTAACTATGTGATATACTCATAGGTAGTATTCACAAGTTTGGTATAAAATGAGTAATGTGATATCTCACTTTACATTCTACTGGTTGCCATACTTTGAAAATAATATGGACTATTCAGATCATATTTATAAGAGAATAACCAAGATTTTTTTTTTTTAAGTTCTCCCTTACATTTAGCAAAGTAAGAAGTTGTTAGGTACAACTTGACAAGGTCGGCCAAGTATCCAGATGTCCCTGGATGTTAACACTGCATAAAATCAAACCCATCTGATGATGAATTTTGAACAACAGGGACGTTTTACTTTTTTCTCTCTAGGTACTGAAGTTTTATTAAAGCTTCTGAATTCTGTTTGTTTTACAGGAGTCTGAACTTATAGAACTAAGAGAAACTATCGAAATGCTGAAGGCCCAGAATTCTGCTGCCCAGGCAGCCATTCAGGGAGCTCTGAATGGCCCAGACCACCCTCCCAAAGGTATATTTAGAAATTCCACCCTTTTGCATCAATATAGTAGTCATCTATCATATTTACTAATTGGAGAAAAGCTGCTCTTGCTTAGTGGCACTGCCTTTTATAACAAGTAAGTTGGTATTCATGCAGTCAGAATCCCAAAATTTAAGAACAGTAGCTATCATTATCAAATAAATAACTTTTAAATTGACCTTAAGAAATTTACTTCTACAGTCATATACACATCTCCCTTTACTTGATTTGCTGAAGTTGAGGATGGGGGTTTGGATAATATTTACATTTATATCTGACTTCAAGCAAAACAAACCCAGTTAGGAGTATGAAAATCTAGATCTGTATTTAAAAAATAATCAAAATGGTGAAGTACAAAGTAGTGGGTTTGGGGGGAGTAGGGGTGGAACTTGTCCTAAGTAGAGGCAATAAAAGGGCACACTTCTTGTAGAGAATTTTGCAACAGTAGGAAAATGCACCAAAAGTTGGTCTGCTTTTCATTTTTACTATGTTTCAACAATTCTAGGCAATGATAAAATAATTTTCTCTGCCACCACCCGAACCGCTCAGGTTGCCACTGAAGAAATGCTCTGTATTTATGTCATATTATTTTTTTCCTTTACATAAGTTCTGCATATTGCTGTTCTGGCTCTTTTCAATAATATCCAATATATTCACCTCTTTACCAGCTTAAAAATGCTTTCCTAAATCCTGAATGCCTGTCATCTCTCTTCCCAATTCCAGATGAATTCTGGGAAAGTTTTATGGAATATTTTTCAATGTCTTCAGCAGCCAATCACATTTCAGACTACTGGAGTGTTGCTTTTTTTTCCCACCACTCCACCAAAACTGTCCCCTTCTGGATCAATAACTTATATGACACTAAATCCAGTACAACATTTAAAATTCTTATTGTATTTGACATGAAAACAGCATTTGATCTGATGTCTATTTTTTCTTACTTGAAACATACATTTTTTCTAATGTTCCTGACATCCATCCACATTCTTCATTTTTTTTTCTGCTCCTTTGAAATCTCTTTCAAACTTTCTTTGTATTTGTAACCATCTGTTAAATGTTGATATTTCTTAGAACCCAGTACTAAGCTCTCTTCCATTACGGTTTTTTCCATTATGATTCTCTTCATTCAATCTAAAATTCTATATAAACTCATGTACTACTCTAGCTTTAATTATTGTTTTTGTGTCAATAACTATCAAATGTATCTCTCCAGGCCAGGCTCATCACTGGAGTTACAGATATGTATGTCTAGCTGCCGAAGAGAGAACTTCATTTGGTTATCTTTGCATGTCTGTTTGTCACCTTAAACTCAACTTCTCTAAATTTGATGTTATCATCTTCCCTCTCTGGCTGGTTTTGTCTTTAGTATTCCTTGTCTCAGTAAATGGCACCTTTATATAGACAGAAATCAAAATGTCATTTATAAATCCTCCTCTCCCTACTCAATAAATTGTCCAGATCTGTTGATCCCACCTGTTAAATCTCTCTTGAATATGTTACTTTTTCTGTGATCCTAGTATCAACATCCCTCATCTCTTCCCTGAATAATGACCGGAAACTCCTAAAGCCTTCCTGTTATTCATCTTACCCGCTTTACATCATTCTTTATACTGAACCTAGAACAGTTGTCCAACAGAATTTATCTACAGGTATCCCATACTGCCTTTAGGATGAAATACAAATCCTTGACCTGACATAATCTCTCTCTGTCAGCTTCATTTATTTAACAAATATTTACTGGTCACCAATTGTGTGTTCAGTGCTGTTCTAAACCTTGTATGTTGCATTTTTGTTACATTTTATATCTCATATTTCAGTTACCCTGAACCTCCAGTTCTTCAAAATTTCTTTGTATATTCTGTTTATTCTACTTGGAACTTCCTACCCTGTTTGTCTAACATGAAAACATTTTGAGACCTTACAAGAGTTAGCCTAAATATGCCTCCTAAATAGCCTAAATATACCTCAAGCTGAATTAGGTCCCCTTGTGATATGTTTCTGGGAATAACTGTACTTTCCCTATCAAAATTTACATTATATACTTTGGTAGCTTAATTTATTTAAGGTTCTGCCTTTCCTGATCTATGGTAGGATGTTTTTGTTGTTGTTTGTTTTGTTTTTAACCCTAGTGGCTGTGATGATGCCTTCCACATAAAAAGGGCTTATTTAAATTTTATAGAAAGGAATATTATTTAAAAAATACATTTGAATTTAAATTTTAGAAAAACAATTATATAAAGTGAGCTATACTTACACGGAAGGACAAACTATTTCTCCAGAGCCTACTTCTGTTAAGAATTTAACAACTTTCTATGTGGGGGAGTTGATTTGCATGCTGCATGGAAAATTACTGCATATTTAAAGCTTATCTTAGAGTTATAATAAAGCAGCTTATGTTCTAAGTCTTCATGTTGTAAATAGTTCCAGAAGGGATTTCAAAAGGCTTAATCCTTTCTTTAAAACAGTGCAAGTCACTGAAGTAAAACTTTCTGGACAGATTCCTTTTATCTTAGGCAACAGGTAGCTTAATATATCTACTAGAATTAAAGAAATAGGAATTCCTTTGCTCAGAAATGTGGGAGAGAAGCCTAAAATGAAAATGATAACGGTTAATATTCAAATTGGTCAAGAAAGATTTTTAAAAATCGCAAAATTAAAAACTAACAAAGACACACAAAGGGTTGCATGTATATAGGGTATTTAAATTGCATTTTTGTAATATTAAAACTCAATATTAAATTTAGTGACCACAGAGCCGGCCGAGTGGCACGGTGATTAAGCGCTGGCTTAAGAAGCCAGCGGCCCCGGTTCAGTCCCACATATGAGGGACAGTGACACTGCCCTCAAAAAAATTAAAAATAAATAAATAAATAAATAAATAAAAATAAAAACAAAAAGAAATTTAGTGACCACAAGCTGATCCTTATTATATTGACCATTGACATAACATGGAGAAAATAAACAGTTAGTTGGACTTATTATATATCTTTCCATAGGTTATTAAGGCAATTGTATAGGCTATAAATTTGTATTCTGAAGTAATATTGGAATTTGGGTTTTGAGACCTTTAAAATATTTATGTCAGGTAAAGTTTTAACATATAGTCTTAAAATACATATTTCGAATGAAGCAGCACATTTATAGGCATATCAAACTATGGCAAAATAACAGAACAATTTATTAACATAACTTTCTACTTTATATTTGTGAATCACATTTATTAATAAAGTCTGATAAATAATAGCAGCCTGTAATAGAGGAAATTTATTCACAAACATTATTTGAGCACCTGCTATGTATTAGGCACTCTATTCGATCTTGAAATTCAAAGATATAAAATAAAGGGGCAGAGCTCTGTACTCAAGGGCTCACAATTCACTACAACGAAAGGTAATTTTATGTATAGTATATATAAGAATTATGACATTATAACAAAATAATTATTATAAGGCTGAAAGGTAAAGATAATTGGAACTTTTATTTATATTCTTCAAAATCTATTATTGCTTTTTAAGTCATTATCTCTGTCCATACATGTGTAATAGTGTTTCCTTAAGATATACTAAGTACAATTGAACAAAACATGTATTAAATTTCTGTCAATAATTAATGTTTTTCTAGGAATGTTAGGCAAACATAGTTGTGTTGAATGACTAATAAGAATAAATGTATTCAACAAGCACTGATTGATCACCTACTGTTGTACATGCTATAATCTCTGCACAAGGTCCTGAATATAAAATGGTATCAAAATAGATATAGCCTTTGTCTCTATCAATTTTTAGTCTCTAAGAGAGCAGAAAATAAATGATTGTTGTGGTCATTGGTGTCGTTGAATGTGCAAACCAAAATAATTATAAGTTCGAAAATAGACAAGAATAGTGTCATGGAGAGCGAGGGCACCAGGGAACCTATTAGAGGTGGCATAGTCAGGAAAAGCCTTTCCAAGACAGCAACACTTAAGAGGAGATCCAAGGAATAATTATCAGTCATATTGTAAATATTGAGAGAGGAGCATTCAAGAAAGGTCTTGAGACAGAAAATAGATGAATGTCTTTATGGAACTAATACAAGGAAGGTAATGAGCAAAGGTGAAATAAATAGAACCAGGTTGAAGAGATAAGTACTGACCATATTACTGAGGGACTTTAAGGTCATATTTAGGAGTTGCAATGTTTTATATTCTTACTAAAATGGGAATCTATTGAAGATTTGAGTTAGGGAGTGATGATGGAGTTTTCTTTCAAAAAGGTTTCTTCTTCCATCACTATATATATATATATATATATATATATATATATATATATATATATATTTATTTTTTTTTTATTTTTTTTTTGAGGGCAGTGCCACTGGCCCTCATATGTGGGACCCGAACCAGGGCCGCTGGCTTCCCAAGCCAGCACTTAACCACCGCGCCACTTGGCCGGCCCATAATCACCATATATTTTCACTTGAAACCTGTATAATTTTACTAACCAATGTTACCTGAATAAATGTTGTTGTTTTGTTTTTTTTTAAAAAAAAAGGGATTTGTCTAGCTAATGTTTGTAGAATGGTTTGGAGGTGAGTAAAGTGGACAGCTGTTCTTGTTGTAGAGCAGGTAAGTGATGGTGGTAGTTTGAACAGGGGTAGTGGTGGTGCGAAGGGTGGGAAGAGTAAAAGGAATGCATGAATAAACACATAACTGAAATATATTCTTTCAAGATAAGCTTCTCCACTGTTGATATTCATGTGGTCAACCGTTCTTTACTGATCTCTGTGATGTTCCTTGTACTGAATTGAATACTTTGCTAACCTTTATTGGAAATACAGTGTTGGTTGAACTAATACCTCCAAGGACTACTTTTGACCTATGATTATAAGAATTTACCTATGTTTTCAAAATTGAGGATTAATCAAAGTCAAAGACAATTTATGAATTCTTGATATAATAAAAACTCTGGAATACTTTAACACTTAATACATCTGTTCTACTTGTGGAAGTCAATTATTAGGGAAAAGGCTAGCAAATACTACATCTTGTTCAGAAAAGCTTATAGCAAACCACAGCAGAAATTTGAAACACAAATAAATACCTACATCTATTTTTCTATTGATTATTGATGTAACTTCTATATTAGTTGATTAAGAGATACTTATGTTCATTTATTGTTGAATCAAAACTATATATATCTTACACTCCTTTATTGTGGAATAATATATAATCCTGATTTAGCTTTTGGTATTAGTAATAATTTTGGCACGTAAAAAACAGTAAAAGTTCTTATCATTATTTTAAAAAATATTTTTAAGAGACCAAACTCTAGGGATTCTGAAAAAAATAGCTCTATTTTTTTCCTATAAAATTTGTCAGCATGTTATTATCTTAATGGAAAAAGTATAGAATGCTTATTGTTATGCATGTATATGAGTGTAAGGATGGAGATATGTGTACATATATTACATACCTCCATGTATACTCATTTATTATATATTTTGAAAGTAACCAGTTGCAGTTTGATTGCCATGGGTCATTTTGCTGATAAATACATCAGTTAACTAGAAAGCTTTGATTCTATACCATTATTTCTATGGAAACTATTTGAAAGCTATATTGTAATTTTTGATATCTTATAAGTGCCCCTGAAATTTTTTTTTGCTTGGTCAGTCTGTATTGATGCTAATTAAATGTAGTAACTGAAGTAGCCTAAAAGCAAATTTGACCTTAATAACAATTTTATAAACTATTAGTGTCTCCACTAATACTTAATAACAGTTGGCTATGAGTAGATAAAACTTTAATTTTAATAACCATAAATAAATCTTATAAGCTAAATGTATGGAGTAAGTGAATAGATTCAAGAAGTGACTAAATATAAAATGCTATCTTCTTCTATAGATGCAACTAGAGAAGCACCACATGCTGATTAGAAGTATAGAGACACTGTAGTCATGGCAGTTAGCACAACAAGATTTGGAATCAGTCCAGGTCTCTGTTGGGTTCCACAGGGTTATAATTATATAACTACGAAAAAATTACATTTAAGGATTAAACTCATTTCAGTGTTTTAAGATTAAAATTAGATATTCCTGGGGGCAAGTAAGCATGTAATAAAAGCTAGCTTTATTATTACTTGTTATTTTTACTGTTATGACTGTTCCAAGTCATTGACAGGAATTAGGGGTGTGATGGAAGAATTGCACTGCCTCAAATATGTTTTCTGCTTAATGTGCAAATGCAATCTACCCAAACTCTCCTTCAAGGATTTTCCCCTCATTGGCTCTTTGACCGTGGTCATGTTACTTAACTTCTTTGCACTCCAATTCCTCATTGTGAGATGAAGTGCTTAGGTAACTTCCAAAGTTTGTTTTGGCTCTAACATGGTATGGTTCTGTGAAATGGAAAGTTAATACATTTGGCTTCAGTAACTTTATTCAAAGCACAAATATTAAAAAAGGCAATTAATTCTTATGCTATTATGAGTTTCCATTTATTCCATGGAACTAATCATTTGAAATATATCATTTGGGAAGCATGGTGTGATCCAGGTATTCAGTAGAAATCATTAGCATCACATTTCTTTTTTGGACAAAGCTCAGAACTCATTAAACCACCAGTGCTAGAGACTCATGTGAGATTCCCACTGAATCTTAATGCAGATAACCCCATTAATTAAAGCAAATATGGTGTATGTTATTAAATTTGTAAAACCAAAGGCTCATTGAAATGATCTGTACAAAGCCATGTTGATTTTTATTTTAGGACTTTCTCTCAGAAAGCCTCAAAGTCTTATTTGTTCAAATTGAAAGTCTTTATGAGCAAATGTGATACTCTGTCTGTTGCTAGATCTCCGCATCAGAAGACAGCATTCCTCTGAAAGTGTTTCTAGTATCAACAGTGCCACAAGCCATTCCAGCATTGGCAGTGGTAATGATGCTGACTCCAAGAAAAAGAAAAAGAAAAACTGGGTAAGCCATGATCATTCATCTAATTCTGAAGCTTATTATGGTACAATGAGTCAGACTTTTTCCCTTGAGGTTTTAGAGATCTGCAGCTGTTTACAAAGAGTCTCAGTCGAGTGATTGGCACCTGAAATGCTGCCCTCATTGCCAAAGTTAGGGTGGTGCTGAAGAGTGTATGTTCTAGAGTCAGGACTAAATGTGGGTTTGTATCCCAGCTCTGCCACTTCTTCCTACTTGGATCATAGGCATATTACTTCACCTTTTGGTGGAGTCTAAATTTTCTCATCTGTAATAATAGCTAATATTGACTTTATAGAGGTGTTGTAAAGAACACTAAGATAACTAAGATAATGACAAGACAATGGTGATGATGATAATGATGGTGATGGTGTGATGGGGTAGTGATGATGATGGGGATGGAGGAAGAGGAGAGGAAACAAAGTCAGTAAAAGCAAAAGAAGAGAGCTGGAAAGCCTCCCCACTCCTCACATCAACTGATCTTATAGTGTACATAAAGTTTTACCTCATAAGAAATCAAATACGCCAATGTCTGCTTTGTGTTTTGTTTTGTTTTTTACCGAGAGAATATAGCGGAAATATAGAAATGCACTTTAACAGAACTATGCTTTAAATTTACTAGAGATATAATGTATGATAATATTAAGCAATTGGTAAAAAAAAACTGAGGGACAGGTGCTATCACTGCAAAATAAAAAAAATAAACAGAAAGACAGTGAAGTAAACAATTTCTTTTAATACCATGAAACACAGATTTTAAATAAGTACAACTCTTGATGAAATCCCAAACATTACTATCAGGATTCTATGGGGGTGCCTGTATAAATAATGAAAGAACTATCTTTTTTGTTTTAAGAAAATGTTTATGCAGGTAATATTTTAAAATACTGATCAGCCTTCATTCCCTTGATTTGTAATTGCACACTCTTTCATGTTTCTGCAAGGTGAACTCTAGAGGAAGTGAGGTGAATATAAACCGTGGACAGTTTGGCATGCATCTATAAAAAACACCCTACCTTGGCATGAATGCTATTCATTTTGGCAGTAGGCTTTTATACCTTTTAAAAACAGATTACCTTGTATGTCTTTCCTTTGTGCCTTTTCATTTTAAGCTCAAATTTTAAAGAGAAGAAGTGAAAAACTACTTTCTGAATAGAGCTGTAGGGGACACCAATTCTGGTTTTGAATAGTATGGGAATTGTAAATTTGAATGGAAAATCACAATTAATGAAGTGTTAGGTAAATTTGATTTCATTTTGCTATTTAAGTTTGAACTGTCAGCAGGACATGACTTGACTGTCGCGCTAAAGTGGCCATTTAAAACAAATTGCCTTGAAGAGAGAAATATCGGGAATGAGATCCCTTCAAGGTACTTAGTTTTAAATGAGTGCTCTGACAGCCATGCTCTTGACCCCGCACTATTTAAAAGCCTTCAATGTTTGCGCTGCGCTGGATTAATACAAGAATAAAACAAAAACACAAAACACGGTATCATTGTTTTTAGAGATACTGTGCTGCCACTGTTAATACTCTGCTTATACATACTGACCCCAGGCAGTGGCTAGGATGGCACCTGCAAACTAACGCCCCACAGCAAAATCTTCCAAGTGCAAATAGACAAGAAAGGTAATTTCTGCCCTTCTTTCAGCTGAGAAGCTCATTCAAACAAGCCTTTGGGAAGAAAAAGTCCACCAAGCCTCCTTCTTCACATTCGGACATTGAAGAGCTGACGGACTCCTCCCTTCCAGCACCCCCCAAGTTGCCCCATAATGCTGGTGATTGTGGGTCAGCATCCATGAAGCCGTCACAATCAGCCTCAGCGTAAGTTACTCTCTGTGCACTATGCTGAAGTCGTTATTTTAAAAAAACACCTTCAGGACAATCCCATGCCTGTGTTCCAAAAGTAACCGGGTTGTGCTTTCACAACTGCGGCACCATCTACTTACGAATCATGTTCAGATCCTCCTTAGTATGTCAGGCGGCATTTGTTTCATTTTCATGTTTCATCTGTTAGAATTTGATCTGATTCTCCACTTTTCTGAGTTATTATGCTCACTTCTTTTCACATGCATTTGTCCATCTATCTGTCTAACTGTGCATTAAATGCAGGTCGCCCCTTGTCTGGCCACCAAAGAAACGGCAAAATGGCCCTGTGACCTACAAGCATAGATCCCGGTAAAATGGAGTGTGATGCATGAAATCTGCAAAGATACAGGTTCTAACCTACGCAGTGTTCGCTTCTGCTTTTTCTAAAATCCCTCGCATGCATCTCAAACACAAAAACCTCCTCTGTCTGTCTGTTTTTGAAGTAAAATCTGGTATCTTAATCTAGTATGCTAGATTATCTACTACAACTAAAGAAAAATGGATTGCAGTTTGGCTTTAAGCATTTTTATTGTTACCCACTCTTTGATGTTGCAAGAGAAAAATAAAAATTTAGAATATAGAACATGTGCTCGGATGAGTCTCATTGTTTTATATACTATTGAAACCAGGCTTCCTTGCATACCCACGGCAATGATGAGCCTAGAACTGTGATATAGAACAGGGCCACCAAGCACCATTTAAGACACTTGTACATCTTATATAATTTCATGACTTATGCAGGAAGGGAGAACATAGCACTATCATTTCGTGACCAGCAACGTGGTCCTCACATTTTAAATGGAAATGATATTAGTTAATATAAAACAAATTCTTTTGACACATTTCCTTTAAAGCTGTTCACAAAACAACAATAAGGATATAATATATATGATCTTCAGGCAACCCTCAATGACCCTGCTTTTATGGGTTGAAAACTGTGATTTAGCTTCATTAGCTGTGATCACCTAAATCATCGGAGCCTAGCAAGAGGATTATATAATACTCTTCCATTTTATTTAAATGTCCAAAACTAATCTCTCTGATTTACTTTCTACAATATTTATAGTGAATTTTCATGGTAACTGGAAGATGGTATTGTGGCAAAGATGGTTGTTGTTTGCACAATTTTACAAAAGAAATCAACATTTTAAGGGCATAACTTTGCTTTTAAAAAAAAGAATATATCTTATGTAGAAAATAGAGATTTAAGTCCCTTGAAAAATGGGAGATTGAAATGTAGTAATACTATGGCTCTTCGGCCCCATAAATATCAGGAACAAGGGAATTCTGAGGATCACTTTATATCTACTAATAATAAATTGTTTTTATCCTTCAGAAAATAGGAAGAAAAGATGAAAGGAAAAGAGAGCTACTATTTTCAGTTTTGAACCTGTGACTGTTTTACAGTTTGTGAAACTCTTTCTCCTTTGCTCTAGGTTTTGCCAGCAGCAAATCATATCTTTACCTGCTGGATTATATTAGAGTTCAGCCTTTAAAAGAAGCCTTGCTTTTCCTAATCCTCTGGCTTCCTCCAACCCCTGATTTAGTGTGTGTTTCTTTCTCCAGGATCTGTGAATGCACGGAGGCTGAGGCTGAGATAATTCTGCAGCTGAAGAGTGAGCTCAGAGAAAAGGAATTAAAATTAACCGATATTCGGCTGGAAGCCCTCAGCTCTGCTCATCACCTCGATCAGATCAGGGAAGCTATGAACCGGATGCAGGTCAGTGCTCGAAGCACCTGCAAGGAACACACTGGCTCGATTTACAATGCTGCTTATTTTCTTCTCTGAGTTGTTATAAAAACAAATCTCACCCTAATCCCTTTTGGGAAAAGCCCTCTGTTTATAGAGTCTTTGCAACTAATTTTTTAATACCGGGTGGAGAAATCCAGGGTTGGAAATAGGGGTGCATACTGGCCAGTTGCACACAAAGACCATTCAAGACTCTCGTTCTTGTGATTGGATTCACTTGAGAGCTAAGCTTTTTGGTGAGACAACTACAATCCTTGCTTCTTCACTTTTCTGTATGTTCCTTTATGTGGGCATTTTTTTTTTCTGTTCTTTTGAAATCTGACTTTCAAATATCTTTACCTATTTTCTATTGGAAAACAAACATAATGAGAAAACTACGGAAATATAACTCAAGCTTTCTAACTAGGAAAGGAAAAGTGATGTAGAATGCCATCTGTAAAAGAAAAGCTTTTGTATTTTTTGGAAGCATCGGAAGGTTAAATTCAGATCCAGTCTGAGCTCAGACTCAGTTTTCATTTTATTCTTGTACTCCAGTCATCACTTGGTGCCACAGATGACTGACATAAGAAAAGCTCATTGCTAAGCAGATTCATCCGCCACTGTATAGATTCATCAAAAAGCTTTGGTTGTTTCTCAGAGCTGAGTCCCCCATTTTGAAGGAATGCACACTTTTTCAGATGTTAGCTGAGATCCTGAAGTAATTTTAAATCACCTTATTTATACTGTTTTGCTCTGGTTTTCAACTTTCCATGAATTCAGAGTACTACCAATGTCATTATTCGCTAGAAGAATTTAACAATACTTTTAAAATGAGAAATATTATGAAGTCTTCAGTTATATTATTCTTAATTCAAATGAGGCCACATCCTGGCAAACTCCTCAAATATATAATGCATTCCAAAAATAATTGTTAAAATTCTAAAGGCCTGTGTGTCTGCATTTGTGAATACATGAATATCTATCTATGAGAGAGACAGAGAAAAGGTTCCTTTTCCTTCTTTGGAAGGAAATGTTTTCATAATTTATATTTGTTTATTGAACATATCACCACATGCTTTTTTTAATAAACAGACTAATTAACCCTGATGAAAGAGTTGATACCATTTTCTCAATCAAACCTGTTTATTTATTTATTTTTCCTGTTTCCCATCTTCACAACAGAATGAAATTGAAATACTGAAGGCTGAAAATGACCGGTTGAAGGCAGAAACTGGTAACACAGCTAAACCTGCTCGGCCACCATCCGAGTCCTCAAGTAGCACTTCCTCCTCATCTTCACGGCAGTCCTTAGGACTGTCTCTAAACAATCTGAACATCACAGAGTCTGTTACCTCAGGTGACTGTGTGCACACCCCTGTCTGAATCAAAGCATGCCTGTGACTACAGGCGGGGAAAGAGCCTGGGATTTGGAGAACCCCACCCACCACCTCTCTCACTCACACCCTCTTAAAATGTTAACACCCTCATTCTCAAAACCAGTTCTGTTTTTCTCTGGGAAATGCATTTTACTTCGTTATAATTTTTAAAGAACATTCTCTCAGAGAGAATGTAAGACTTAGAGTTGTGGTTTTCCTATTAGTTTTTGAGAAGTACTTCCTCCATGATTACAAACAGGATGAAGAAATATTAGTCTCACTGATGATGACTAGTGCTCATGAATATAACACGAATAACCTCATGCAAGTTCATAGTGGTTTAAGTGTACAAAGCCCAATTACATGTGTTTCAGGACCTATTCCTAAATCTGACTAGATGATCCTGCGTGATGTTGCCCAGAAAGGACATAATGATGTTAATCACCTACTCTGCAGCTCTATTAAATTTTCAACAAACAAAAAGAACACACTGGATTCTGTTACAGTACTCAGTGGTACTAATGACGCAACGAGGTACAGTTTCACTCAACTGCCAGTGGAATAATAGGACATCATGTCTTAATATCTGATGAACTATTCAATTATAAAGTGTAACTGCTCCTATGTCATTGAGTTATTTTATGCATGTAAGATGGAGTTCAGGAAACACTTACATGTGGCTCTGTGGTAATTGCAAAGCACAGCCACCAGATGACGCTTGACAACCAATAATATACATGTTCCTGGGTAACTTTGGATTTCATTATCGAACTAACTTCATGGTTTGCCTTCAATTGCACTAAAATATAGAAGAAGATGATGACAAAAATGAAGAAGAGAAACAGACACAGCATGCTAATATTGATGATGTTTTTTATTTAATCACGTATCTTCTAAAAAATCAGAATTTAAAAAATTCTATTAGATCTGCCCTTCATCATACAAAGTGAATGGCCTAAATGTATACCTTCTTTCTTCTTATAAAAAGCAAAGGAACTAAAAGGCAAGTAGGAACTCCCTGAAATTCAGGAAAACAATATTTATAACATTTGGTGGAGACTGGGGAAAGGAAATGAATTCTGAGAATAAGCATCATGTAAAATCAATATTGGTAGCCAAGCAAAAAACGGAAATGTCATCATTAAATGAACTTATAAATCGTTGGGTAAAATAAAACTATAGAAATATAATATCTTGAATGTTTAAATTCTCTATAAAGTTTGCCCACACTCTTCAAAAGACACTTAAATAGAAATGTATAGAATCAGAGAGTCCTGAGAAATATCTTATATGTTGGCTTGTCAGTGATGAACCTGACAGAGAAATAAAATAAGATTGACTCCTCTGTGTCCCAGAAGTTGACTCCTAAGGAAAGACTCGGGTTGATACCTTATGGCTTCATGGCAGGATTTCACTGCCTCTTACAGGATTTTGTTTTATCCTGTGAAATATGATTAGGTTTGAAGGATGCAAGGGTAGGACTGAAGGTCGTTTAGAAAGAACAGCCATATAAAAAGGAAACTAAAATTCATGTCTAGGAAAGCCTAGAACTCATAAAGGTAGATATAAAATTAAAGCAATCAAATTTACAATGTCTTTGTTCATGGGACTGAACACACTGATGGCCAAGGTTCACAATTTGGGGCGACTTGGTGGAGGTGGGGATTTTTTTAATTACCCATTTCATTATTTACTTTAGTCCTCTATTATTTTATTTCCTTAATTATTATTATTGTTTTTTGTTTTTTTTTTGAGGGCAGTGTCACTGGCTCTCATATGTGGGACCCAAACCGGGGCCGCTGGCTTCCTAAGCCAGCGCTTAACTACCACACCACTCGGCCAGTCCTCCTTAATTATTTTTTAATAATGATACTTGCATCTTAACTAACAAAAAGAATTGATCAGATGAGTAGGATACTGTTTTCAATGCTTTTATTCTTGCTTAATGAGTTCAAAATTAGAAACCAACAATCCCTTTATTCTAAGGCTTTTTTAATTGAAACACTTTCTAGGGTTTATGATTAATCTTTTAAAAAAATAAAAAAAGAAAGAAGTAGGCAAGAGAGAGGATAATTCACAAATGTACAATTCCTGAATTATAGCTGCAGGTTCCATATGTCCAGCAAAGAAAGAAGTTTGAAAAGACTCTGTGTGTATATGTGTCAGAATTTCACTTGGTTATAACCAGAATGGAGATCTGTTTATGCTTCCCTCAGCATCTTTACAGAGGACCGTAACTTACTTTCCGTAAATAACCACAGAGGACCCTTACCTCAAACTTGTTTTTTATTTTTCCTCGGAGTTGTTTCTTCAGGTGATCAGCCTGTCATATTCTGGGAACAGCGGGAGCCCCAGAGTGAGTCATGATGTGCTCTTCCCAGGGTTAGAAGGAGTTAGAATCAACACCTGGAGAAAAGGAAAAATGGTTAGGCCAGCTAAACTGACGAAACACTGAGGATAAAGTGCTTTAAAAAGCATTATCTCTTATGCTTTCAGTAATCCTATGAAGCAGATGCTGTTTCAGCCCCATTTCACAGATAAAGAAGTCAAGACTTAGGAAAGTGACTCTAGTAATTTGTTCAAGATCATGTAGCTAGTAAGTGGCAGAGCCAATATTCGAACTCTGGTCTGGGTGAATCCAGTGCCTGACTTTTTAATGGCTGTATTCATTTTGCTTTAAGTAGCCACATATGTGAGAGCCAAGGACAGTCACTCACTCATTTGTTAGCAAATATTTACCACACTGCTTGCAGGACAAATTTTGTATTTTGTATTTTAGGTTTCAAGAGTTAGCATGATGTGAAAAGAATAACATCTTCTAAGGCAAACTTGAGCAGATAAGTGGATCAGAAACCAGATTGAACTCCTTGTTGTGGACTCCTAGACCATACGTTATCTAGCGCTTACCCACCTCAACATCATTTCATACCACTGCCCACTCCCCCATTGGTCTCCACACTCCTGCCACCCCAAACATCCTTCTGTTCCTTAAACACATCTAGCTCTTATCAAGCCTTTTTCATTTGTTTTTGTTGACTAGACCTCAGTGTCCTAGGTCTTCATTTGCATAGCACCTCTCAGCCTCCTAGTCTTAGCTCTGGCCACCACCTCCTCTAGGAAGCCTTCCAGGATGACATATCTGACTAGAGCAGGCTCCCTTCTGTTACTCTATTTCACTGACCTGTGCCTTTTATATCTTGTACGTAACACATTCTGAAATTACCTTGGTGAGAAAGTATACTCCAAAAGATCAGGGAATCCATTTTTCTTCTCACCTTGGTATTCATTTCCAAGCCCCAGAACAGTTTCTGAGAGCTTGTGTGCTTAATAAATATTTTTGAATATGAAACATTTATGAATAGTTGAGCAAAATACTAAAGAAGTAATTTGGTCTTGAACTACAAGGAATTGAGCTGTGAACACCTGACAGTATAAACCACTCTTAACATCTGAGGAAAGGAGCAAGACAATTAGGATGAAACTTAAGGAAGAGTTTTAATTTTGCATGGGATAGGCAAAAAAGTGAGAGGCTGTGAGGATGTTAATCTGGTAAAATAATTAAGTTCCAGTAAGGAAGATAGTCTTTAATGATTTAAAAATTTCTAGCAAAAATTTCGATATTTCTCAAACTCTACATTTTGTGTTGTTTTTTTTTATTATGGTGGTCTTCAGGCATTGCTGTACTCCTTCCTTTGAGAAATTGAATGTTCCTATTTATTAAGAGAATGGAACCATTCCATTTCAGAAGCGATTTGATTAAATTGTTGTTTCTATGATGGTGCAGTCCCAGCCCTGTCTCTATAAATTTACAGTCTGAGAAGTTGTGTCCTCCCATCACCGGGCACATGTGCTCTTAGACACATAACTGAATTTCCTTTTGTCTCCGGAACACTATCTTCACATTAAATATGCCTCTGTAATAACATCATCGTCAAAGGAAAGCATATATGTGGGATAGTTTGCCTTAACGATGTTCCAAATTGGACATTAATCTCATGTAATATATTTTGAAAATTAATCTTTAATCACATTTAAAGGCTGGTGCTTTAAAGGTTAGCTAGCTTTATCATGCATCTGTAGCTCTTAGCTAATTACTGGAAATACTATTTTGGTTTTGAAACTTTAAAGGGTAGAGAAGAGCAACAATTAATATACTTCTGTAGGGAAGTATAATACCATGGTTGAAATTCAATAACAGCATAGTAATAGATATAAGGTAAGCAGTGGTATACCTGAATATGTGTCAAAGGTTTGAAAATAATTTCAGCTGACAGTCCATTTCAGTATCTTTGCATTCATAAGTTACATGGGTATTGAGGTTGGATATTTTAGATTAGATAGAAAAATCAGATTGCTTTTCAGTTTGTCAGGGTTATAATGGTGACTGAATATTACTCAGGTATTAGTCAGACCAGTGTGTAATAGATAAGGAAACTCCTTATTTCCTCATCTGAAGGCAGGGGCCCAATACTTAGGTACAGATCTCTGGAAGCAGAAATAAGTTCATTTTTTTTGGGGGGGGGTGGATTAAACCCATTTAATTTCTTTATTCTACCTTAGTCTCGTTCTAGATACACACTTTTAGTCACTTATGTAGATTCTTTTTTTTTTGGTATTATTTTTATTATTATTAATAGTTACAGATGTACAAAACTATGCAATAGTTATTTTTTCACCCCTTACAAAGTGACTCCCCCCTCCCCTGCCCCCCCGAAATCATACATATCTATTACAATTCCATTGACTCCATCCCCACACTATATTACATATCCCATGACTATATATGTGTTAAATTATAGTCAACATTTAATATTAATCAGCAGCAGCTTCAGGTGTACAGTGCAGTGGTCAGGCCAGTACACCGTCCATGAAGTGATCTCCCTGACAAGACATGAGTCCATCTGGTCCCCTAAAAAAATATTTACAAACTTATTGATTGTATTCCCTAAACTGTCTCTTCTGTCTCTGTGGTAGTATTGTAGTTATCAGTTTGTGTTACCTCGTCCCTTCCCCTTCTCCCTCATGCCCACCCACATCCCAGCTAGCCCTCATCAGTTTTTCCTTTGGGTCTAAGAGTAGGAAATAAGTTCTTAAACTGAAGCTTTAACCCAACCACAGTAATTCATCTTCTTGAAAGTGGAGGTTTCAGAAACCAGTTAGGCTAGAATGGAAAGCAGAAAGGCTAAATATTCCCACTGAAAGCTATAAAGCAGTGAGGGAGAAAACAATGGCAATGGACAAATCTTGGCTAATGTGACCCTTGTGTATGTGTTTGTGTGCTGTTTTGAAAATTTGGTAGATATTTTGCTGGATGATGCTGGCGATGCAACCGGACATAAAGATGGACGCAGCGTGAAAATCATAGTCTCCATAAGCAAGGGCTACGGTCGAGCAAAGGTATTTCCTTAATCTTGACTTTTTTAGTACTAAAGGTTGAGAATAACCATGAATCAAATGTAGTTTACATTTGAATATTTGTCCTGATAAATATACTACCAGCAGTGTTTGTCTTGGCTTTAGCTTAATGTTATAATAGCTTGCAAGTTAGGGACTCAAAAGAAATGAAATTATCATATAGGTAGAAATATGTCTCAGAGTGGCCTCGCCATTTGCTGAAAACAATATTGGTTGTCAGTCACCCTCATTCCTAGAGCTTACAAAAACACATTGCTTTCTTTGACATAAACATCTTGTCTAAAATATTCTTTGGGTGTCACTTGTAGAATACAGGTGATATTTATGATGTGCAGTAACATGTTGCTAAAGCTGTCAATTTGGTCTTTATACAAAGCAGATACTATAAGCTATCTAAATATTTTAAACACAGGAAAGACATATTCTACTGAACTCAGTATGAAAAACTCCATTGATGCTACTTATATGTGTCATTTTTGAGCAAGGTCTTAGCTGACAAGGCAGGTATTTTAATTTTTCTGGCATCAAATATTGCCTTCAAATTGGCAATGTCATTCTGACTTTAGCCCTTTCTTAAAACTAAAAACATTTCAAGTTGAATTTGTTGTTGAGTGACTAAGAATATAAATTGGTAAGTAACCACATTTTTTCTATCAAACATAAAAACAAACAAACAAAAAAAATACTTCAGAATTTTCAAATAATTGAAGCATTTAAATTTGAAAAGCGGGATAGCACTTGTGAATTTTTAAACTGAGCAAATATTCCAAAAATTCCAATGCCATGAACTTTCCACTTGAACTACGGATTTGTACCTGATTTCCCCAACTGGAGCTTTATGTGAAAGACTATAATAGTCTCAGTGAAGCTTAGACTATCTCTAATTTAAAACAGCTGCTATAGCTTATAAAGCATTGTAGGAGTGTCCATTTTAACTGAGTTACAGTAACATTGGAAAACAAGTTTTCTTTTTCAAAATAATTCTAACAGACAATGTCTTTGAACATTGAAAGTAGTTATTTTAGTCTTCATGAGCTGCCATAAAAAAAATACCATAAATTAGGTGGCTTCAAGAAGAGAAATTTATTTCCTCACAGTTCTCAAGTCCAAGATCAAGGCACCAGCTGATTTGGTGCCTGATGAGGGCTCTTTCCATGAGTGGCAGACTGCTGTTTTCTACCTATGTCCTCACATGGCCTTTCCTCCAGTGTGTGTACTCTCTCTCTCTTCCTCTATTTAAAAGGCCAATAATCCAATCATGAGCGACCTCCTCTAATGGCCTGATATAACTCGAATTACCTCCTAAAGGTTCCATTTCCAAATATCATCACATTGGGGATTATGGCTTTAACATATGAATATTGGGGGACACAAACATTCAGTCTATAACAGTAGTAAAAAGAAAAAAAACCACAATGCTTTTGCTATGAATTTCTCTACTTTTTCTGTAAAAGATATTGGCTTCTAATCAGATTTTATCTAAATAATGCTGCTAATCATTTACCCTTATAGAGTAAAATGTTACCGATGAAGAAATTGAGGCTCTGAGGCTCTTAGATAAATGTGTCTTACCCAAGGTCACATTTATTAATTAGGTTGTAGATGCTGTGCTTTGTAGAATCCATGTCTTCTAATAACTTGACTCAGTTATTATTCAACCACCTCTAAGGACTATACAGCAGGTGACTAGAACCAGGACTATAATATATCAACTATCTAATTATATTTACCAGTATCATGATCACTATTTCACATAACCATTTCTAGTTGTCATAAAAGAGACTCCAGTATAAATCTCTAATTGTTTACTTTTCCATTATATGTAGAAATTCCCCAAAATCCCATTCTCCAAAAAGACATACATGTGGGACTATTATTTATATTGCAAAGGGATTCTTTGCTTACTAAAATGAGTCCTGTACATCCCCTGGCAAGTTTTTTTAAATAGTGAATTTTCTGATCAATTCAAAATGGGACCTGTTTTGTTAACATGTGAATGCCATACTACCATGGATAACTTACTCGTATTTTTAAAGCTGGATTGGATTTGAGAGATAATCTAAGTTCAAAAAAAAAAAAACCCACAAAGAACTGAGTTTTGGATTTGACAAAGCTAAGATCATAAAAATAGTAAGATGAAGTTCTAAGACTCATGTGAAATAGGTCTATTCCCTCTCTATCACCATTTCCTTCTTACCAAGCTGCTTTTTTCAGGAATGCACCTACTGCATTAAGGCTATTCTCTCCTGGCCCTTTTCCTTCTACTGAACAGGTCATGAATCAGTTTTTTTCTTGACCATATCATTTCATCTAATCTCTTTCTTTCTTGTTTTTGTTGCTATTATTGTTGCTCTGTTTGTTTGTTTGTTTGTTTGTTTTGGGGGAGAGGGGGTATGTTTTATATAATCCACTGTATTGGTTGTATTGTATTGTGTTGCTATAAAATCCATAGGCTTAATCAATATTTTAGTCTTAATCACCACTACATTAATACATTTTAGTAGAAAATGTAGTAATAAGACACACACTTGGGTTTTTACCTTGTTTTATTTTGTTCTTACTTAGGATCAGAAGTCTCAGGCATATTTAATAGGATCCATTGGAGTTAGTGGAAAAACCAAGTGGGATGTCTTAGATGGTGTAATTAGACGTCTCTTTAAGGTAAGTTGTGCAAGATATCCTGATAGTAATTTTTAAATGTGTTTCATTTTGGATGCTTCCTTAAGAGTGTAGATATATCTGCTTTTCCTCTCCTCTATTCCATTTTCACCTCCTTAATATCAAGGAAAACTTTCTCTCTTTGTGCTGTTTGATATTAGTAGTTCTTATATTACCCTTTTCTAAAATTCATATCCACATGAGTTTTGTATTTTCTGTATATGAGTTGAACCTCTGTTTTGACTTTCCTTTTTTTGTGTATACCATCTTAGGAATATGTGTTCCGAATTGATACATCCACTAGCCTTGGCCTGAGCTCTGACTGCATTGCTAGCTACTGCATAGGAGATTTAATTAGATCCCATAGCCTAGAAGTGCCTGAACTGCTGCCTTGTGGATACCTTGTTGGAGATAATAACATCATCACTGTGAACCTGAAAGGTAAAAATAAAAATGAAAAGAAAGGCACAATTGTATTTTTTAATCAACATTTCTGTTTTCTTTTTTTTTTTGCAGTTTCCCCTCAAATTTTCATATTCAAAAACAGTGTTAACTACTTTGATAGTTTTGAAGTGAAGTGAGCCATATTTATACTTAAAACACAAAAATCCTACTTAAACATTAATCTCCAAGTAAATGCAAGTCTTTGGGTTTGAGGATGTGAAACTTGGAGTGTTAATTTTGAAAATTCTCTAAGGCTCACACAGAAGGAACGTGATTTAGGGAATTTTAAATTTCTAGGTTTCCGCCATTATCATCTTTCATTTAGGGAGGATTCAAAAATTTTATTGTATATTCCAAAGTAATATTTTCATCACTATATCTTTGATTTCAAGATATGTATACCCAATAAATACCCACAGGGGATAGAGAATGGAAGTTAAGAATCAGGAATGAGAAATTCTGTTTTCTTGGCTTTGAATCATGTGATTAATTTTAGGCAAATACAGTATCTAATATATACTTGTCTCCATAATTCCTTATGCATACATGTTAAAGAATCAGAACATATCTATATCAACTAGGGATTAACAGAGGAATGTGTCAATATTTGATTTTATGATTAAGGTAGCTGGGTAAGTAAAAAGAGATACTGTTGCTTTCCTTTTTAATTCCTTGCCAAATATCACAATTTACATTCTTCAAAAGCTGAAGTGATTGTATAGCTGGGATGTGTAATGAGAGCTAGACAGAAATAAAGAGAAGGAGAAACAGGAAGAAACAGGTAAGAATATATATGCACACACACTCGTATTTTATTTTTTAATCATTTATTCTTAACAAAACTACCTCCTTCAAAAGGAATGAGATTTTATGGTAGAATAATAGTTAATGAAAGCATTAAATCTCTGGAAACTGAAGTGGAGGGAAGCCTGAACAAAAGGAAACGGTTTGCTTTTGTTTGTCTCTTCATTCTGCCTCACTACTGATGTTTCCTGTCTTAAAATGGCAGCACATGTTTGTGGGATAGAAATAGCAAGGAAAGTATTTTGTAAGGACTGTATTCCTACGACTACCAAAGCTTTGTTTTCGGTTGACGCTATTATTTTAAATTCTAGCTTGTGTAGAACCATAAGGCATTCTATTCCTTTTTTTTTCTTCCTTCAGGGGTAGAAGAAAACAGTTTGGACAGTTTTGTTTTTGATACGCTGATTCCTAAACCAATTACCCAAAGGTACTTTAACTTGTTGATGGAGCATCACAGAATTATACTCTCAGGACCTAGTGGTACTGGAAAGACCTATTTAGCAACCAAACTTGCTGAGTATGTAATAACCAAATCTGGAAGGAAAAAAACAGAGGATGCAATTGCCACTTTTAATGTAGACCACAAGTCAAGCAAGGTAAGTCACAAACTCCTACAAGAACTGCTGCTAATTCCTAAGTGTCTTAAGCAATTAAGCTTTAAGATTGTGTAAAACTTCATATTGTATGGTGAAATGTATCCATTGCTTTGACTAAAACTATAACTGGTAGGTGACTAAACCCCGTTTCATGAATTTGAATAAGACTGCTATTCAATATCATTCAGTTACCAGGTACTTCACAAGCATTGGGAATGTACAGAAAATAACAAAGTCCCTATCATGTGATTTCTCTTAGACATCTGTTTAGGAAGTATTAGAGTATAAAGAGATCTGTACACAGTGCTATAGACTTAAGAGGGAAGAGTAACTTTCTGGAGGAATCAGAGATTTATAAAAAGTCAATACTCGGTATGAGTCTTAATAAATAAGTAGGAATTAACTGAAATATTGCAGTAATGGAGATTTAGGAATAATTAGAATATTCCTGGCAGAAATTCTGGGATCAGCAATTCCTTACATCATATTTCTGTAAGATTTCTGCTTAAGAACCTTAAGACATTGAACAATATTCCATTTTACCATCAACTACAGTCTCATGTACCATAATAATCAGCTTGAACACTATCAACTATTAAATAGGCATAAAATGCTATAAAGCTGAGCTAGTTATTTCATATATTCTGAGTAAAATAAAATAAAAAAAATCCTAAAAGGAAATAGGTGACACCTAACACTAGACGTTATCTGTAATTATTCATTATATTCTCAATCAACTCAACCCAAATTCCTCTTAGAAAACTACATGTGCCATAAACAGTCCTTTGAGGAAATCCACATAATACTGAGTCATGTTATTTTTCCAAAGATAACCTGATTAGATAAACTGACCCAGTCCCTCAGAAATTTCAGGCCTGCAAATTTCCATCAATAAACATGACTCCCAAAGCAACTAAAACCCACTGGATTATTGAGATAAAACAGACATGTAGCTTAGGGAACAAAAAGCTCATAATGGTTTAGACAACCATACCCCAAAAAATTAGAATAAATGGAAAGATTCTTAGAAACATAAAACTTACCGAGACTGAATCAGGAAGAAATATAAAATCTGATCAGAACAACCACTAGTAAGAAGATTAAATCAGTAATCAAAAATCTCCTAATGAAGAAAAGCACAGGACCAAATGACTTTACTGGTGAACTTTGCCAAACATTTAAAGACAAATTAGTGACTAACCATTACACTGTACACCTGAAACTAATATAAAGTAATACTGAATGCCAAGTATAATTGAAAAATTTTTAAAAAGCTCTTAAAAATAAATAAGTAAAGCAAATTAACAACAATCCTTCTGAAACTCTTCCAAAAATCAAAAAGGAGGAAACACCCCCAAACTGATTTTATAATACCAGCATAATCTTGATAGCAATACCAGAAAAGGCCACTACTAGAAAAGAAAGCAAATCCAATTCAGGAGCACATTAACAGGATCATTCACCATGATCATGTGGGATTTATTCCTAGAGTACAAAAATAGTTCAACATATGGGCTGGCCAAGTGGCGCGGTGGTTAAGAGCTGGCTTGGGATGCCAGCAGCCCCAGTTCGGATCCCACATATGAGGGCCAGTGACACTGCCCTCTAAAAAAAAAAAAGAATAGTTCAACATATGCAAATCAATCATGTGATACAACACATTAACAGAATTAAAGAAAAGAGTTATATGATCATCTCAATAGATGCAGAAGAAGCATTGGAGAAAATTCAACATGATAAAAACTCTTAATAAATTAGGCATATAAGGAACATATCTCAAAATAATAAAGGCCATATATGACAAGTTCACAGCTTATATCTTACTCAATGGTGAAAGGTAGAAAGCTTTTTCTCTAAAATCAGGAACAAGACAGGGTGTCCATTCTTACCATTCCTATTCAACATAGTACCAGAAGTCCTAGCTAGAGCAATCAAGAAAGAAAAAGAAATAAAAGGTATCAAAATTGGAAAGGAAGATATAAAATTGTTTCTATTTGTAGATTACATGATTTTATATATAGAAAATCCTAAAGACTCAACCAAACAACTGTTAGATCTAATCAATGAATTCAGTTAATTAGCAGGATACAAAATTAACATACAAAAATCTGTAGCATTTCTATACACTAACAGTAAATTTTTCTGAAAAAGAGAGAAATCAATCCCATTTACAATAGTATCAAAACCAATCAAATACTTAGCAATAAATTTAACTAAAAAGATGAAATATCTCTACTCTGAAAACTACAAGAAGATGAAAGAAATCAAAGAAGATACAAATAAGTGGAAAGGTATTCTGTTTTCATGGATTGGAAGAATTAATTTTGTTAAAATGTCTACATTACAAAAGCCATCTTATAAATTCAATGCACAATTCCTATCAAGATTCCAAAGGTAGTTTTTACAGAAGTAGGAAAAAAACACACTTAAAATTGATATGGAAGCACAAAGGACCTCAAATAGCCAAAGAAATCCTGAGAAAGAAGAACAAAGCAGGAGGCATCACACTTCCTGATTTCAAGCTATGCCGCAAAGCTATAGTCAACAAAACCTTATTGTACTGGCAAAGAAAAAAAAAAAAAAAAAAAACATAGACCAATGAAACAGAAGGGAGAGGTCAGAAATAAACCCAAGCATATATGGCCAACTAATATTTGACAAGGTAGCCAAGAATACTCGATAGTTTAAAGACCACTGCTTCACTAAATGATACTGGGATAACTGGATATCCACATGTAATAAAATGAAACTGGCACCATATCTTATACTACTCACAAAAATTAAGTCAAAATGCATTAAAGACTTATATGTAAGACCTGAAACCATGAAACTCCTAGGAGAAACATAGAAATAAAGCTTCCTGACATGGGTTTTGGTAATGATTTTTTTT